>JAPJYX010000011.1:12952500-18841502 GCA_030503985.1 Himalopsyche tibetana | reverse complement strand
AACCTAACCTAACCTAACCTAACCTAACCTAACCTAACCTAACCTAACCTAACCTAACCTAACCTAACCTAACCTAACCTAACCTAACCTAACCTAACCTAACCTAACCTAACCTAACCTAACCTAACCTAACCTAACCTAACCTAACCTAACCTAACCTAACCTAACCTAACCTAACCTAACCTGAACCTAACCTAACCTAACCTAACCTAACCTAACCTAACCTAACCTAACCTAACCTAACCTAACCTAACCTAACCTAACCTAACCTAACCTAACCTAACCTAACCTAACCTAACCTAACCTAACCTAACCTAACCTAACCTAACCTAACCTAACCTAACCTAACCTAACCTAACCTAACCTAACCTAACCTAACCTAACCTAACCTAACCTAACCTAACCTAACCTAACCTAACCTAACCTAACCTAACCTAACCTAACCTAACCTAACCTAACCTAACCTAACCTAACCTAACCTAACCTAACCTAACCTAACCTAACCTAACCTAACCTAACCTAACCTAACCTAACCTAACCTAACCTAACCTAACCTAACCTAACCTAACCTAACCTAACCTAACCTAACCTAACCTAACCTAACCTAACCTAACCTAACCTAACCTAACCTAACCTAACCTAACCTAACCTAACCTAACCTAACCTAACCTAACCTAACCTAACCTAACCTAACCTAACCTAACCTAACCTAACCTAACCTAACCTAACCTAACCTAACCTAACCTAACCTAACCTAACCTAACCTAACCTAACCTAACCTAACCTAACCTAACCTAACCTAACCTAACCTAACCTAACCTAACCTAACCTAACCTAACCTAACCTAACCTAACCTAACCTAACCTAACCTAACCTAACCTAACCTAACCTAACCTAACCTAACCTAACCTAACCTAACCTAACCTAACCTAACCTAACCTAACCTAACCTAACCTAACCTAACCTAACCTAACCTAACCTAACCTAACCTAACCTAACCTAACCTAACCTAACCTAACCTAACCTAACCTAACCTAACCTAACCTAACCTAACCTAACCTAACCTAACCTAACCTAACCTAACCTAACCTAACCTAACCTAACCTAACCTAACCTAACCTAACCTAACCTAACCTAACCTAACCTAACCTAACCTAACCTAACCTAACCTAACCTAACCTAACCTAACCTAACCTAACCTAACCTAACCTAACCTAACCTAACCTAACCTAACCTAACCTAACCTAACCTAACCTAACCTAACCTAACCTAACCTAACCTAACCTAACCTAACCTAACCTAACCTAACCTAACCTAACCTAACCTAACCTAACCTAACCTAACCTAACCTAACCTAACCTAACCTAACCTAACCTAACCTAACCTAACCTAACCTAACCTAACCTAACCTAACCTAACCTAACCTAACCTAACCTAACCTAACCTAACCTAACCTAACCTAACCTAACCTAACCTAACCTAACCTAACCTAACCTAACCTAACCTAACCTAACCTAACCTAACCTAACCTAACCTAACCTAACCTAACCTAACCTAACCTAACCTAACCTAACCTAACCTAACCTAACCTAACCTAACCTAACCTAACCTAACCTAACCTAACCTAACCTAACCTAACCTAACCTAACCTAACCTAACCTAACCTAACCTAACCTAACCTAACCTAACCTAACCTAACCTAACCTAACCTAACCTAACCTAACCTAACCTAACCTAACCTAACCTAACCTAACCTAACCTAACCTAACCTAACCTAACCTAACCTAACCTAACCTAACCTAACCTAACCTAACCTAACCTAACCTAACCTAACCTAACCTAACCTAACCTAACCTAACCTAACCTAACCTAACCTAACCTAACCTAACCTAACCTAACCTAACCTAACCTAACCTAACCTAACCTAACCTAACCTAACCTAACCTAACCTAACCTAACCTAACCTAACCTAACCTAACCTAACCTAACCTAACCTAACCTAACCTAACCTAACCTAACCTAACCTAACCTAACCTAACCTAACCTAACCTAACCTAACCTAACCTAACCTAACCTAACCTAACCTAACCTAACCTAACCTAACCTAACCTAACCTAACCTAACCTAACCTAACCTAACCTAACCTAACCTAACCTAACCTAACCTAACCTAACCTAACCTAACCTAACCTAACCTAACCTAACCTAACCTAACCTAACCTAACCTAACCTAACCTAACCTAACCTAACCTAACCTAACCTAACCTAACCTAACCTAACCTAACCTAACCTAACCTAACCTAACCTAACCTAACCTAACCTAACCTAACCTAACCTAACCTAACCTAACCTAACCTAACCTAACCTAACCTAACCTAACCTAACCTAACCTAACCTAACCTAACCTAACCTAACCTAACCTAACCTAACCTAACCTAACCTAACCTAACCTAACCTAACCTAACCTAACCTAACCTAACCTAACCTAACCTAACCTAACCTAACCTAACCTAACCTAACCTAACCTAACCTAACCTAACCTAACCTAACCTAACCTAACCTAACCTAACCTAACCTAACCTAACCTAACCTAACCTAACCTAACCTAACCTAACCTAACCTAACCTAACCTAACCTAACCTAACCTAACCTAACCTAACCTAACCTAACCTAACCTAACCTAACCTAACCTAACCTAACCTAACCTAACCTAACCTAACCTAACCTAACCTAACCTAACCTAACCTAACCTAACCTAACCTAACCTAACCTAACCTAACCTAACCTAACCTAACCTAACCTAACCTAACCTAACCTAACCTAACCTAACCTAACCTAACCTAACCTAACCTAACCTAACCTAACCTAACCTAACCTAACCTAACCTAACCTAACCTAACCTAACCTAACCTAACCTAACCTAACCTAACCTAACCTAACCTAACCTAACCTAACCTAACCTAACCTAACCTAACCTAACCTAACCTAACCTAACCTAACCTAACCTAACCTAACCTAACCTAACCTAACCTAACCTAACCTAACCTAACCTAACCTAACCTAACCTAACCTAACCTAACCTAACCTAACCTAACCTAACCTAACCTAACCTAACCTAACCTAACCTAACCTAACCTAACCTAACCTAACCTAACCTAACCTAACCTAACCTAACCTAACCTAACCTAACCTAACCTAACCTAACCTAACCTAACCTAACCTAACCTAACCTAACCTAACCTAACCTAACCTAACCTAACCTAACCTAACCTAACCTAACCTAACCTAACCTAACCTAACCTAACCTAACCTAACCTAACCTAACCTAACCTAACCTAACCTAACCTAACCTAACCTAACCTAACCTAACCTAACCTAACCTAACCTAACCTAACCTAACCTAACCTAACCTAACCTAACCTAACCTAACCTAACCTAACCTAACCTAACCTAACCTAACCTAACCTAACCTAACCTAACCTAACCTAACCTAACCTAACCTAACCTAACCTAACCTAACCTAACCTAACCTAACCTAACCTAACCTAACCTAACCTAACCTAACCTAACCTAACCTAACCTAACCTAACCTAACCTAACCTAACCTAACCTAACCTAACCTAACCTAACCTAACCTAACCTAACCTAACCTAACCTAACCTAACCTAACCTAACCTAACCTAACCTAACCTAACCTAACCTAACCTAACCTAACCTAACCTAACCTAACCTAACCTAACCTAACCTAACCTAACCTAACCTAACCTAACCTAACCTAACCTAACCTAACCTAACCTAACCTAACCTAACCTAACCTAACCTAACCTAACCTAACCTAACCTAACCTAACCTAACCTAACCTAACCTAACCTAACCTAACCTAACCTAACCTAACCTAACCTAACCTAACCTAACCTAACCTAACCTAACCTAACCTAACCTAACCTAACCTAACCTAACCTAACCTAACCTAACCTAACCTAACCTAACCTAACCTAACCTAACCTAACCTAACCTAACCTAACCTAACCTAACCTAACCTAACCTAACCTAACCTAACCTAACCTAACCTAACCTAACCTAACCTAACCTAACCTAACCTAACCTAACCTAACCTAACCTAACCTAACCTAACCTAACCTAACCTAACCTAACCTAACCTAACCTAACCTAACCTAACCTAACCTAACCTAACCTAACCTAACCTAACCTAACCTAACCTAACCTAACCTAACCTAACCTAACCTAACCTAACCTAACCTAACCTAACCTAACCTAACCTAACCTAACCTAACCTAACCTAACCTAACCTAACCTAACCTAACCTAACCTAACCTAACCTAACCTAACCTAACCTAACCTAACCTAACCTAACCTAACCTAACCTAACCTAACCTAACCTAACCTAACCTAACCTAACCTAACCTAACCTAACCTAACCTAACCTAACCTAACCTAACCTAACCTAACCTAACCTAACCTAACCTAACCTAACCTAACCTAACCTAACCTAACCTAACCTAACCTAACCTAACCTAACCTAACCTAACCTAACCTAACCTAACCTAACCTAACCTAACCTAACCTAACCTAACCTAACCTAACCTAACCTAACCTAACCTAACCTAACCTAACCTAACCTAACCTAACCTAACCTAACCTAACCTAACCTAACCTAACCTAACCTAACCTAACCTAACCTAACCTAACCTAACCTAACCTAACCTAACCTAACCTAACCTAACCTAACCTAACCTAACCTAACCTAACCTAACCTAACCTAACCTAACCTAACCTAACCTAACCTAACCTAACCTAACCTAACCTAACCTAACCTAACCTAACCTAACCTAACCTAACCTAACCTAACCTAACCTAACCTAACCTAACCTAACCTAACCTAACCTAACCTAACCTAACCTAACCTAACCTAACCTAACCTAACCTAACCTAACCTAACCTAACCTAACCTAACCTAACCTAACCTAACCTAACCTAACCTAACCTAACCTAACCTAACCTAACCTAACCTAACCTAACCTAACCTAACCTAACCTAACCTAACCTAACCTAACCTAACCTAACCTAACCTAACCTAACCTAACCTAACCTAACCTAACCTAACCTAACCTAACCTAACCTAACCTAACCTAACCTAACCTAACCTAACCTAACCTAACCTAACCTAACCTAACCTAACCTAACCTAACCTAACCTAACCTAACCTAACCTAACCTAACCTAACCTAACCTAACCTAACCTAACCTAACCTAACCTAACCTAACCTAACCTAACCTAACCTAACCTAACCTAACCTAACCTAACCTAACCTAACCTAACCTAACCTAACCTAACCTAACCTAACCTAACCTAACCTAACCTAACCTAACCTAACCTAACCTAACCTAACCTAACCTAACCTAACCTAACCTAACCTAACCTAACCTAACCTAACCTAACCTAACCTAACCTAACCTAACCTAACCTAACCTAACCTAACCTAACCTAACCTAACCTAACCTAACCTAACCTAACCTAACCTAACCTAACCTAACCTAACCTAACCTAACCTAACCTAACCTAACCTAACCTAACCTAACCTAACCTAACCTAACCTAACCTAACCTAACCTAACCTAACCTAACCTAACCTAACCTAACCTAACCTAACCTAACCTAACCTAACCTAACCTAACCTAACCTAACCTAACCTAACCTAACCTAACCTAACCTAACCTAACCTAACCTAACCTAACCTAACCTAACCTAACCTAACCTAACCTAACCTAACCTAACCTAACCTAACCTAACCTAACCTAACCTAACCTAACCTAACCTAACCTAACCTAACCTAACCTAACCTAACCTAACCTAACCTAACCTAACCTAACCTAACCTAACCTAACCTAACCTAACCTAACCTAACCTAACCTAACCTAACCTAACCTAACCTAACCTAACCTAACCTAACCTAACCTAACCTAACCTAACCTAACCTAACCTAACCTAACCTAACCTAACCTAACCTAACCTAACCTAACCTAACCTAACCTAACCTAACCTAACCTAACCTAACCTAACCTAACCTAACCTAACCTAACCTAACCTAACCTAACCTAACCTAACCTAACCTAACCTAACCTAACCTAACCTAACCTAACCTAACCTAACCTAACCTAACCTAACCTAACCTAACCTAACCTAACCTAACCTAACCTAACCTAACCTAACCTAACCTAACCTAACCTAACCTAACCTAACCTAACCTAACCTAACCTAACCTAACCTAACCTAACCTAACCTAACCTAACCTAACCTAACCTAACCTAACCTAACCTAACCTAACCTAACCTAACCTAACCTAACCTAACCTAACCTAACCTAACCTAACCTAACCTAACCTAACCTAACCTAACCTAACCTAACCTAACCTAACCTAACCTAACCTAACCTAACCTAACCTAACCTAACCTAACCTAACCTAACCTAACCTAACCTAACCTAACCTAACCTAACCTAACCTAACCTAACCTAACCTAACCTAACCTAACCTAACCTAACCTAACCTAACCTAACCTAACCTAACCTAACCTAACCTAACCTAACCTAACCTAACCTAACCTAACCTAACCTAACCTAACCTAACCTAACCTAACCTAACCTAACCTAACCTAACCTAACCTAACCTAACCTAACCTAACCTAACCTAACCTAACCTAACCTAACCTAACCTAACCTAACCTAACCTAACCTAACCTAACCTAACCTAACCTAACCTAACCTAACCTAACCTAACCTAACCTAACCTAACCTAACCTAACCTAACCTAACCTAACCTAACCTAACCTAACCTAACCTAACCTAACCTAACCTAACCTAACCTAACCTAACCTAACCTAACCTAACCTAACCTAACCTAACCTAACCTAACCTAACCTAACCTAACCTAACCTAACCTAACCTAACCTAACCTAACCTAACCTAACCTAACCTAACCTAACCTAACCTAACCTAACCTAACCTAACCTAACCTAACCTAACCTAACCTAACCTAACCTAACCTAACCTAACCTAACCTAACCTAACCTAACCTAACCTAACCTAACCTAACCTAACCTAACCTAACCTAACCTAACCTAACCTAACCTAACCTAACCTAACCTAACCTAACCTAACCTAACCTAACCTAACCTAACCTAACCTAACCTAACCTAACCTAACCTAACCTAACCTAACCTAACCTAACCTAACCTAACCTAACCTAACCTAACCTAACCTAACCTAACCTAACCTAACCTAACCTAACCTAACCTAACCTAACCTAACCTAACCTAACCTAACCTAACCTAACCTAACCTAACCTAACCTAACCTAACCTAACCTAACCTAACCTAACCTAACCTAACCTAACCTAACCTAACCTAACCTAACCTAACCTAACCTAACCTAACCTAACCTAACCTAACCTAACCTAACCTAACCTAACCTAACCTAACCTAACCTAACCTAACCTAACCTAACCTAACCTAACCTAACCTAACCTAACCTAACCTAACCTAACCTAACCTAACCTAACCTAACCTAACCTAACCTAACCTAACCTAACCTAACCTAACCTAACCTAACCTAACCTAACCTAACCTAACCTAACCTAACCTAACCTAACCTAACCTAACCTAACCTAACCTAACCTAACCTAACCTAACCTAACCTAACCTAACCTAACCTAACCTAACCTAACCTAACCTAACCTAACCTAACCTAACCTAACCTAACCTAACCTAACCTAACCTAACCTAACCTAACCTAACCTAACCTAACCTAACCTAACCTAACCTAACCTAACCTAACCTAACCTAACCTAACCTAACCTAACCTAACCTAACCTAACCTAACCTAACCTAACCTAACCTAACCTAACCTAACCTAACCTAACCTAACCTAACCTAACCTAACCTAACCTAACCTAACCTAACCTAACCTAACCTAACCTAACCTAACCTAACCTAACCTAACCTAACCTAACCTAACCTAACCTAACCTAACCTAACCTAACCTAACCTAACCTAACCTAACCTAACCTAACCTAACCTAACCTAACCTAACCTAACCTAACCTAACCTAACCTAACCTAACCTAACCTAACCTAACCTAACCTAACCTAACCTAACCTAACCTAACCTAACCTAACCTAACCTAACCTAACCTAACCTAACCTAACCTAACCTAACCTAACCTAACCTAACCTAACCTAACCTAACCTAACCTAACCTAACCTAACCTAACCTAACCTAACCTAACCTAACCTAACCTAACCTAACCTAACCTAACCTAACCTAACCTAACCTAACCTAACCTAACCTAACCTAACCTAACCTAACCTAACCTAACCTAACCTAACCTAACCTAACCTAACCTAACCTAACCTAACCTAACCTAACCTAACCTAACCTAACCTAACCTAACCTAACCTAACCTAACCTAACCTAACCTAACCTAACCTAACCTAACCTAACCTAACCTAACCTAACCTAACCTAACCTAACCTAACCTAACCTAACCTAACCTAACCTAACCTAACCTAACCTAACCTAACCTAACCTAACCTAACCTAACCTAACCTAACCTAACCTAACCTAACCTAACCTAACCTAACCTAACCTAACCTAACCTAACCTAACCTAACCTAACCTAACCTAACCTAACCTAACCTAACCTAACCTAACCTAACCTAACCTAACCTAACCTAACCTAACCTAACCTAACCTAACCTAACCTAACCTAACCTAACCTAACCTAACCTAACCTAACCTAACCTAACCTAACCTAACCTAACCTAACCTAACCTAACCTAACCTAACCTAACCTAACCTAACCTAACCTAACCTAACCTAACCTAACCTAACCTAACCTAACCTAACCTAACCTAACCTAACCTAACCTAACCTAACCTAACCTAACCTAACCTAACCTAACCTAACCTAACCTAACCTAACCTAACCTAACCTAACCTAACCTAACCTAACCTAACCTAACCTAACCTAACCTAACCTAACCTAACCTAACCTAACCTAACCTAACCTAACCTAACCTAACCTAACCTAACCTAACCTAACCTAACCTAACCTAACCTAACCTAACCTAACCTAACCTAACCTAACCTAACCTAACCTAACCTAACCTAACCTAACCTAACCTAACCTAACCTAACCTAACCTAACCTAACCTAACCTAACCTAACCTAACCTAACCTAACCTAACCTAACCTAACCTAACCTAACCTAACCTAACCTAACCTAACCTAACCTAACCTAACCTAACCTAACCTAACCTAACCTAACCTAACCTAACCTAACCTAACCTAACCTAACCTAACCTAACCTAACCTAACCTAACCTAACCTAACCTAACCTAACCTAACCTAACCTAACCTAACCTAACCTAACCTAACCTAACCTAACCTAACCTAACCTAACCTAACCTAACCTAACCTAACCTAACCTAACCTAACCTAACCTAACCTAACCTAACCTAACCTAACCTAACCTAACCTAACCTAACCTAACCTAACCTAACCTAACCTAACCTAACCTAACCTAACCTAACCTAACCTAACCTAACCTAACCTAACCTAACCTAACCTAACCTAACCTAACCTAACCTAACCTAACCTAACCTAACCTAACCTAACCTAACCTAACCTAACCTAACCTAACCTAACCTAACCTAACCTAACCTAACCTAACCTAACCTAACCTAACCTAACCTAACCTAACCTAACCTAACCTAACCTAACCTAACCTAACCTAACCTAACCTAACCTAACCTAACCTAACCTAACCTAACCTAACCTAACCTAACCTAACCTAACCTAACCTAACCTAACCTAACCTAACCTAACCTAACCTAACCTAACCTAACCTAACCTAACCTAACCTAACCTAACCTAACCTAACCTAACCTAACCTAACCTAACCTAACCTAACCTAACCTAACCTAACCTAACCTAACCTAACCTAACCTAACCTAACCTAACCTAACCTAACCTAACCTAACCTAACCTAACCTAACCTAACCTAACCTAACCTAACCTAACCTAACCTAACCTAACCTAACCTAACCTAACCTAACCTAACCTAACCTAACCTAACCTAACCTAACCTAACCTAACCTAACCTAACCTAACCTAACCTAACCTAACCTAACCTAACCTAACCTAACCTAACCTAACCTAACCTAACCTAACCTAACCTAACCTAACCTAACCTAACCTAACCTAACCTAACCTAACCTAACCTAACCTAACCTAACCTAACCTAACCTAACCTAACCTAACCTAACCTAACCTAACCTAACCTAACCTAACCTAACCTAACCTAACCTAACCTAACCTAACCTAACCTAACCTAACCTAACCTAACCTAACCTAACCTAACCTAACCTAACCTAACCTAACCTAACCTAACCTAACCTAACCTAACCTAACCTAACCTAACCTAACCTAACCTAACCTAACCTAACCTAACCTAACCTAACCTAACCTAACCTAACCTAACCTAACCTAACCTAACCTAACCTAACCTAACCTAACCTAACCTAACCTAACCTAACCTAACCTAACCTAACCTAACCTAACCTAACCTAACCTAACCTAACCTAACCTAACCTAACCTAACCTAACCTAACCTAACCTAACCTAACCTAACCTAACCTAACCTAACCTAACCTAACCTAACCTAACCTAACCTAACCTAACCTAACCTAACCTAACCTAACCTAACCTAACCTAACCTAACCTAACCTAACCTAACCTAACCTAACCTAACCTAACCTAACCTAACCTAACCTAACCTAACCTAACCTAACCTAACCTAACCTAACCTAACCTAACCTAACCTAACCTAACCTAACCTAACCTAACCTAACCTAACCTAACCTAACCTAACCTAACCTAACCTAACCTAACCTAACCTAACCTAACCTAACCTAACCTAACCTAACCTAACCTAACCTAACCTAACCTAACCTAACCTAACCTAACCTAACCTAACCTAACCTAACCTAACCTAACCTAACCTAACCTAACCTAACCTAACCTAACCTAACCTAACCTAACCTAACCTAACCTAACCTAACCTAACCTAACCTAACCTAACCTAACCTAACCTAACCTAACCTAACCTAACCTAACCTAACCTAACCTAACCTAACCTAACCTAACCTAACCTAACCTAACCTAACCTAACCTAACCTAACCTAACCTAACCTAACCTAACCTAACCTAACCTAACCTAACCTAACCTAACCTAACCTAACCTAACCTAACCTAACCTAACCTAACCTAACCTAACCTAACCTAACCTAACCTAACCTAACCTAACCTAACCTAACCTAACCTAACCTAACCTAACCTAACCTAACCTAACCTAACCTAACCTAACCTAACCTAACCTAACCTAACCTAACCTAACCTAACCTAACCTAACCTAACCTAACCTAACCTAACCTAACCTAACCTAACCTAACCTAACCTAACCTAACCTAACCTAACCTAACCTAACCTAACCTAACCTAACCTAACCTAACCTAACCTAACCTAACCTAACCTAACCTAACCTAACCTAACCTAACCTAACCTAACCTAACCTAACCTAACCTAACCTAACCTAACCTAACCTAACCTAACCTAACCTAACCTAACCTAACCTAACCTAACCTAACCTAACCTAACCTAACCTAACCTAACCTAACCTAACCTAACCTAACCTAACCTAACCTAACCTAACCTAACCTAACCTAACCTAACCTAACCTAACCTAACCTAACCTAACCTAACCTAACCTAACCTAACCTAACCTAACCTAACCTAACCTAACCTAACCTAACCTAACCTAACCTAACCTAACCTAACCTAACCTAACCTAACCTAACCTAACCTAACCTAACCTAACCTAACCTAACCTAACCTAACCTAACCTAACCTAACCTAACCTAACCTAACCTAACCTAACCTAACCTAACCTAACCTAACCTAACCTAACCTAACCTAACCTAACCTAACCTAACCTAACCTAACCTAACCTAACCTAACCTAACCTAACCTAACCTAACCTAACCTAACCTAACCTAACCTAACCTAACCTAACCTAACCTAACCTAACCTAACCTAACCTAACCTAACCTAACCTAACCTAACCTAACCTAACCTAACCTAACCTAACCTAACCTAACCTAACCTAACCTAACCTAACCTAACCTAACCTAACCTAACCTAACCTAACCTAACCTAACCTAACCTAACCTAACCTAACCTAACCTAACCTAACCTAACCTAACCTAACCTTTTCGTCTGTGAAAAGTGCATGGTGAGAATGCCATACAAAGCAGCTGGTAGAGCGTGAGGAGAGACTCAACAGAGATGAGGCCTTTTCCATCCTTCCCTGTATAGAGAAGATCTTGAATAGCATGGAATTCTAGTGGGTGTTGTCGGTAATAATGATGGGCTTGGTTGCTCTTTTTTGCTCCTCAGGAGACAAATTGGATATTGGGTTGTTATTGTCTAGCGTTGCGGTCGGGCTGTTGTTGTCTGACATTTCGATTATTTTTGTTGTATGGCTTGGTCCGTGTAAGTGGGTAGTGCTGGTTTGTGCGGTTGTTGGTCTTGCGGTTGAGAAGTTCGGGAGCGGTGGTCGGTCTTGAATGGCTATGGTCGGTAGGTTTAGTATTGTTGTCTGAGATATTGTGGAACAGAATCGATAGTGGCGATGTGCGCTGGTCTGCTATCTGATTGTGAATGTGGAGCAAATGCGGATTCCTGTACTACACCATATGATTCAAATGCTACCACTTGCATGCGAGTTATATTGACCAACGTGAGTGTGACCATGCTCGGTTGGGCTAAAGATTGGAGCGTATGTCGTACGTACAAACCATTTATAACCATTTCCGCTGATTTGTCTTTCTTTTGGCGTGTAGTGACATCTGCTGACAAAAAATGTAAGCTACAATTTTTACTTGCGTTCATTTTTCAATCGTTAGTCACGAATAGCAAAAGCTGTCAACGAACTAACATTCGTTCTATCTTTAATTTTATTTGTTTTTTATTAAATTTAATTTTTATATAAATTTTATTAAATTAAATTTTATTTTATTTTATTTAATTTTATTTAATTTCATTTAATTTAGAAGCAGAAATTTCGTAAATTATTTTATTTTTGGAATAATGTTTAAGTTTGCTAACAACCATTTTTCGTAGTAGCAGAAATTTCGTAAATTATTGAATTTTTGGAATAATGTTCAAGTTTGCTAACAACATTTCTCTTTTGGGATTTCGAGACGCTTGCATTTACAACACACAAACAAAAGCACTCCTCAGGGCTGCCACTTCGTTCAAATCGAAAGACTTACGTAACATCGACACAATGTTTCGACTTATATTTGAATCGTGACTCGTCGTGACGAGTTTATGTATTGTCATGGCCCGCTTATATCGCTAGAAATGTTACATTATAACTCTTTGAAAAGTTTTTCAGTATGAAATAATAATAAAAATCAAATATGATTCTCTTACAGTTTTTACAAGTCGTCAAAGTCCACCAAGCCGCCCAGCACCCCAGCAAGAGGCCGAAGCCCAAGAAGGCCGCCGCGGTCCTCAAGAAGCCAGCAGCCAAGAAGCGCGTCACGGATAAGGAGGAGCTAAGCTCGTGTCATAATACTTATGATACCATCTCTTTTGCGATGTCTAGACGCTCGCATTATCAACACACAAACAAAAGCCCTTTTCAAGGCTATCATTCTTTTCAAATCGAAAGACTAACGTCAAGATTGCATATCGCTGAAAAAAAATCTACTTTGTAGCTACGACACTTTACAAAGTAAGGTTAGATTGGGTTAAGATATTATAAGTTAGGTAAGATTAAGTTGGGTTAGGTCAGTTAGGTTATAATAAGAAAGGGTGGCTCATGTTAATCTTCACATTAATATCCGATCAAATAATCACAAATATGTCCGTCACATTGTCTTTTTCGCCCAATGATAACGGTTTATTTTGAACAGTAAATTTTTCGACCAATTTAAACGGCTTAGCTTAATTTTAAAAGTTAGGTTAGTTCGGTCAGGTTTGACTTACTTAGGTTGGGTTAGGATATTATCAGGTAGGTTATAATAAGAAAGGGTGACTCAGGTTAATAGTTTATAATAAGTAAGCTTAAATTAGGTAAGGTTTAGTTTTTAGTAAAAAAGTTTAGGTTTGGTAATTAGGTTACTATAAATTAAATGAAGTGTGTATATGTATTGACATGACTCGTCATTTTGTCTATCGCATTTTAGCATTCAAAGACCGATAAATCGCTGAGAGCAATACGATTTCAATGATTTTGTGCAAAAGACGTAATATTTTTGAATTGATTTATTTATATTTGGATGTAAAACAATTTTTTCTAAGAATACCTAAAATGATAAAGAATTATTGACAATATTAAGAGAAATATTGAATGTTTTAATGACTCGACCGGCTAAGCCTGTACCATGGGCACGGAGGTGTTAATAGAAAATTTAAATTAACTTTGATTATTCCCTGTATTGTGTTACTTACTATGACACGTTTTCCGCCTCTTTCAGAGGCAGCTTCAGACTTTCTATCGCAAAATTTGCTTAAGTAATGAAGCAAGATTGATTCTAACATTTTAAAATTATGAAATTACAAAATGGAGTTTGGTTTTTTTTTACCTTTTAAGGGAAGCAAGGAAGGAGTTATAGAATCGAAACAAATCAAACAAATATAATCATACTACTCATGACGTTAATTATTATAAACTATTAAACTAATGAGCTGCAATCAATCAGATAGGTTGGTGATTACTCTATTAATTGGAAACAATTTAAGTAATGGCGCACAAACTCTCCTATTAAGAATATTATTTAATAATATTTCTTTTTTATTGAAAGTTTTATTAATTTCTAAGAATTCTAAGCTATTCATCTTTAAACCCTTTTTATTTAATCGGTGGAGTATTTCTAAATTAACTAATCTGATTAAAATTATGATCATTTTCTATTAAATGATTGGCAAACTCAGAAAAATTGTTCTAAAATACGTGGAATAATCAAAGTTATTTTTTTTTCATTATTAAAATGAACTTCCACAAAGTAAGCTACCGCCGAAACCATCGAAAGTATATATTTATTTATTAATATAACAATTATAACAGTTACAATAATTATGACTAGCTGTAAGCCCGTTGCCCAGCAACGTGCATTGTGTTTAATTTTATTTAATTTAATTTAATTTAGTTTAGTTTAATTTTATTTTATTTTATTTTATTTTATTTTATTTTATTTTATTTTATTTTATTTTATTTAATTTAATTTAATTTAATTTTATTTAATTTTATTTAATTTTATTTAATTTTATTTTATTTTATTTTATTTTATTTTATTACTCTTTGAAAAGTTTTTCAGTTTTAAATTTTTAAAAAATCAAATATAATTTTATAACAGATTAAAAATAACAAAGTATTTTAGTTCTACAGTTTTTAATAATTTTATTTTGGCTTGCGCCATCGTCAGAACTACTATACTTCTGCTACTTCTACTATAGTTCTGACGATGGCGCAAGCTGAAATAGCTATCAACGAATAAAATTATTAAAAACTGTAGAACTAAAATATTTTGTTATTTTTAATCTGTTATAAATGGAGTTCTACCAAGTAAATGCCAAATCAATTAAAAAATATAATTCTCTTACAGTCTTAGTTAATTATGTCAATCATTATTAACAACTCTGCGCATTTGCAAAGAGCGATTTTGACCCCGACCAAGGTGAGGAAGTCCACCAAGCCGTCCAACAGCCCAGCAAGAGGCCGAAGCTCAAGAAGGCCGTTTCGGCCCTCAAAAAACCAGCAGGCAAGAAAGCCGCAGCCAAGAAGCGCGTCAGGGATAAGGAGGAGGCAAGCTCGCGCCTTAATTATTATGATACCGTCTCATCATCAACACACACAAAGGCCCTTTTCATGGCTATCATTCTTCTCAAATCGAAAGACTTACGTCAAGATTGCATATCGCTGAAAAAAAACTACCTTGTAGGTATGACACTTTACAAAGTAAAGTTTGATTGGGTTAGGATATTATAAAATAGGTGAGGTAAGGTTGGGTTAGGTCATTTAGGCTATTATAAGAAAGGGTGGCTCAGATTAATAGCTTATAATAAGTAAATATAAAAGAAAATTTGCTGGAGTAAAAAATAGCTTTCAAACCTTTTTATTGAATAAACCAGAAGATCTAAGCGTAATTAATTCTTTAAATGGATAGAATACACCCAGTTCTCTAAAAAAACTAAAATACCGGGAAAACTCCGGGCACGTGAAAACAGGATTTCGATGAACTGTAAATAATCAAAATTTACATCCAAACCAAATTTAATTAGAGAAAACTTTCTGCTCAAAAGGTTAAAAAAGAACTCGATCCATGGTAAAATAATGTTATTATTTTATTTATAGTTTTAGTGAAAATAAATATATGACAATAAACTCTTGAAATAGCAGGCGTGTCGAGTCCCAAAATGTTGGGAAACCATGTCTTGAGTGTAACATAAACCATATTTACAATAGGGGTGTCAACTCTTAAAATGTTGAGAAACCGTTTGACATATAGGATGACAAAAATCATCAAGACAGTTGGGGGGGCTCGTCCCTAATAGTTTTATTATAAAAATCATGTATGATATAAATTGAAAAATTTACTCACAATGTCCAAAAATACATGTCACAAAATATAGTTTTATGGTTGGAAGAAATCCAGAAACCATACGCTATTTTCACATGCAAAATAATCGAAATTAATTGCACATTTTATCAAAATGTTGGAATAAAAGTCGAAATATAGTTATGTAAAATATCCATACCGTAATTAGAATATTCCTAATGTATGTAAGAAACAAAAAGATTTTCAAGGCCGGACGCGAAATATAGCCATACATTTCAATAATCGAATCAATGACACGGATCAAAATCTGTCAAATCAGTTCCAAAGAATCTTCGTTTCTCATCGACTCACACGGTCCGACGATTCATTTCGACAACCCTATAATTATAGCTTCAAAAAATCGAATCAGTATCTTTGATTATTTAAAAAACTTCGTAAGCGATACAATCTTTCAAATAAAGTTCTCTCAATATAATTACAATGTTTCAGTTCTCAGCCAGGATGTTTGAATTTCGAATATTGAAGATAATTTCCTATTGGACGGATCAAAAATGAAAGGTTCAAAATAAGTCGTTAGCATTGGTCGGAAAATGTGCGTTTCAAAATAAACCGTTATCATTGGTAGGACATTATGAAAACGTACGAATCTATATATTAATAGCCGATAAGGTTTGTAAAACGTCCGCAGTAAGGTACAGACCAATGATTTCGATTTATTTTGAACAGCACATTTTTGAAATGTTGTTCTATCCAATGGGAGCGGCTTATTTTAAACCGGGCGTGAATGTTCTGATATCGCCACGTTTGAAAAATTGATATTTCTTGGTGTAGAGCTGAAGTGTAGTATCACCATACATCATAATATTCGAATAATCAAAGACTTTAATTCGACTATTGCAAACTATGATTATAGGGCTATCGAAATGAATCGTTTGATCGTGTGAGTCGATGTGAGACTAATATTTTTTGGAGCGGATTTGATCAATTGAATCATAATGATGAATCTTTTCACGTCTGACCTTGAAAATCTGTTAGAATTCTTTAATACATTAAGAATATTCAAATTATGATATGGATATATCATAGAATAATATTTTGCTTTTTTCATACACTTGGACAAAATGTGCAACTGATTTTTTATTGAAAAATTGGATTTGATCTTTTGATTTTTATTGGAAATAATTGTTAAATAAATAAAAATAAAATAAAATAAAATAAATTGAAATAAATTAAAATAAAATAAAATAAAATAAAATAAAATAAAATAAAATAAAATTAATTAAAATAAAATAAAATAAAATAAAATAAATTAAAATAAAATAAAATAAAATAAAATAAAATAAAATAAAATAAAATAAAATAAAATAAATAAATTAAAATAAAATAAAATAAATTAAAATAAATTGAAATAAATTAAAATAAAATAAAATAAAATAAAATAAAATAAATTAAAATAAAATAAAATAAATTAAAATAAAATAAAATAAAATAAAATAAACTGAAATAAATTAAAATAAAATAAAATAAAATAAAATAAAATAAAATAAAATAAAATAAAATAAAATAAAATAAAATAAAATAAAATAAAATAAAATAAAATAAAATAAAATAAAATAAAATAAAATAAAATAAAATAAAATAAAATAAAATAAAATAAAATAAAATAAAATAAAATAAAATAAAATAAACTAAAATAAAATAAAATAAAATAAAGCAAAGCAAAGCAAAGCAAAGTAAAGTAAAGTAAAGTTAAGTAAAGTAAAGTAATGTAAAGTAAAATAAAGTAAAGTAAAGTAAAGTAAAATAAAATAAAATAAAATAAAATAAAATAAAATAAAATAAAATAAAATAAAATATAATATAATATAATATAATATAATATAATATAATATAATATAATATAATATAATATAATATAATATAATATAATATAATATAATATAATATAATATAATATAATATAATATAATATAATATAATATAATATAATATAATATAATATAATATAATATAATATAATATAATATAATATAATATAATATAATATAATATAATATAATATAATATAATATAATATAATATAATATAATATAATATAATATAATATAATATAATATAATATAATATAATATAATATAATATAATATAATATAATATAATATAATATAATATAATATAATATAATATAATATAATATAATATAATATAATATAATATAATATAATATAATAAAATAAAATAAAATCAAACACAATGCAACAAAAATCTCACGTTGCTGGGCAACGGGCTTACAGCTATTCTATATATTAATAGCCGATAATGTCTGTCCGACCACATTTCACACCTTCCAGTCTCCACTTTTTTGAATAAAATAAAATAAAATAAAATAAAATAAATTAAAATAAAATAAAATAAATTAAAATAAAATGAAATGAAATAAATTAAAATGAAATAAAATAAAATTAAATTAAATTAAACTAAATAAAATAAACACAATGCAACAAAAATCTCCCGTTGCTGGGCAACGGGCTTACAGCTAGTTCGTGATTATTTGTGATTAATTTATCGGCTATTAATATGAAGACTGGCTGTTAGCCCAATTACCTTAACGGGGGGATTTTCGTTGCATTTATAAGTAGTCAGAAAATTTACTGGCGCGAAAAATAAATTACAAACTTAAGTTTTGAAAAAGCCAGAAAATCTAAGCGTAATTAATTCTCTAAGTGGATTTTTTTAGGAATACACCTCATTCTCTTAAAGAACTAAAATACACCGGGACAAAACAAAATATGCAAATAGCGGATATAATAAAATATATTCATCAAAATCATAATTGAGTTGCCCTTCTGAGCTGCTATATCCAATATCGACAGCCCTGCAGTATTCATATTTTATCATTTTTAGAATAATTCAAATGGTTTAGTATGCTAAAAAATATATTCCGTATAAGAAGAAATAGACTTCGGGGCATATATCGTCAGCCCTGCAGTATTTAAATTGTAAATTATTTAATTTTTAGAATTATGTTAAAGTTTGCTAACAATTATTTTTCGTAGTAGAAGATTTTAAAATAAAAGTCGAAATATAGTTCTATAAAATATCCATACCGTAATTAGAATATTAGCATGTAAGAAATTAAAAAGGTTTTCAAGGCCGGATGCAAAATATAACCATACCTTCCAATAATCGAATCAATGACACTGATCAAAATCTGTCAAATCAGCTCCAAAAAATCTTTGCCCAGCCCTATAATTATAGCTTCAAAAAATCGAATCAGTATATTTTATTATATAAAAAAAACTTTGTAGTGATGCAAACTTTCAAATAAAGTTCTCTCAATATTATTACGATGTTTTAGTTCTAAGCCAGGAAATTTGAATTTTTAATTTAAAAAGACGTCCATTCCAATTGGACGAACGACAAATTCAAAAATATGCCATTAAAAATAAACCGTAAGCATTGATCGAAAAATGTGCTGTTCAAAATTAACGATGAAAACATTACGATGTACATATTTGTAAAAAGTAAGTGATTATTTTATCGGCTATTAATTAATGTGAAGAATATTATGTTTTCTATTTAATTATACATGAAATAGAAACATTATTAGATTTGAGAGAGACATCTGTCGTTTTCGGCCTAAACCATTACAAGAGTTTACGTCGTGATGTTAAGTCGACTTTTGTTCACAGAGCGGTGGTGCGATATTAGAGACATCTTTTGTTCTGTGCCGGAACGATTGCACTGTTGGCGTGCCGCAATTCGCTTTTTAGAGTAAATCGCAGATCGATGCGATACTTACAATATATATTTTATTTTATCTGAGATAAACTTATGGATTTTCGTTGAATTCGCTATGAAAGTAAATAATAATAGTTTTTGTCAACCGGCACAATCGTTAAGGGGGAATGTCTTCTGAGTGTTATGAAATCTTATATTGTCAATTAGGACATTGGTTTTTATATAGGCGGACATTATTTATTATAAATATGGTGTCTTAAATAAAAAACGACTTGACATAGGTGTTTGTACGAATGCGGTTGTCAAATGACACTTTGAAATTGCATTAAATTACATATTCAAACACATTTCGAAATGAGGATAAAAAGATTCTTATTTGATTGATTGATATTCATCTTATGCTTTGTTACTTGTTATTATTTTATATAAAAATATATTTATATGCATAAAGCCACGCATTTGATTAGTTTAAGTAAGGTTAGGTAAGATTAGGTTATAATAAGTAAGGTTAGGTTAGATATGTTAGGTTGGGTTAAGTTAAGTCAAGTTAGGTTAGGTAAGATTATGTTAAGTGACGTTAGGTTACATAAAGTTGGGTTAGGTTATACAATGTAAGGTTAGGTTATTTGAAATAAGGTTAGGTTAGGATAGTTATAGTTATGAGTCTATATTAGGAAGGTTAAGGTTATCTAGGTTATAATAAGAAAGCTTGGGTTAGGTTTACAGGTTATAATACGTTTTTTTATAAATTAGGTTATTACAAGAAAGGTTCGGTTGGGTTGGGTAAAGTTAGGTTAGTTATATAAAGTGTTTAGTTAGTTTAGGTTATATTTAGTGACGTTAGGTTATGTCAAGTTAGGCTCGATTATACAAAGTAAGGTGCGGATAGTTTATATAAAATAAGGTTAGGTTATATAAAAAAAAAACGTTAGGTTATGTAAAGTTTGGCTAGGTTAGTTGGCTCAGACTAGAGTTAGTTTGGTTTGGTTAGGTTAGGTTAGGTTAGGTTAGGTTAGGTTAGGTTAGGTTAGGTTAGATTAGATTAATAATTATAAGTTAGGTTATATAATGTAAGGTTAGGTTAGGTTGAGCTTTGATATAAAAATTAATGCTAGGTTATATAAAATAAGGTTAGGTTATGCAAAGTTAGGTTGGGTTAGGTTAATATTTATATGTTAGGTTAGTTGGGTCAGGTTAGGGTAAGTGAGGTTAGTTGTTATATGTTAGGTTGGATCGCATTTATTCGGTAAGTATTTCTAAATATTTTTTGGTAAGTATTTTTTTGTACCAGTCCATTTTTCAATTCATAGCGAGCGCCACAAAATTACAAGGCTACGGTGGCGATTGCATTTTTTTAAAATCTCAAATGGCCGATATACGACGACTTTTATAAGAATACTTGCTGTTTTTCTTCATAAAATACTTGCTGATTAAATAGATTCAAAATACACTGTTGTTCACTTTGCATCGTTCCTTTGTTTTTTGTATACTTTGTGCGGTTCATCGACTTCTGTGAGCTGTAAGAATTTATCAAAATAAAAATAAAAAAACGCTAATATGTAAGTAGGTTCTCACTCACATTATCATTTAATTTGTCACAGCATGCCACAAAATAAAAAAATCTAGTAGGCAATGAATTTTATTCATTTTTAAAATTTGCTCTTTTGACATGTTACGTTGAATTTTTCACATTGATATTATATTAGTCTTTTGAGTAAATTATCGGGTTCACTGATTCCTATGTAGAATAATTTGGCATTTTAACAATAGGCTTCCCTGCGCTCATCAAATTCAACAACGGGCTCCATCGAAAAAAAACATTATTTTCACATATTCTTCAACGGCATGGTCTGAGAATTTTTCTTTTATTATTTAACAAGAGGCTCGTCAGCTTTTAACAAATTCAACAACAGGCTTCATCGAAAAAAAATACTAATTGTACATTTTAAGTAATCACAGAAACCCAGTAATGTGCACTTTGTCAATTTAAAAATACAACTGAATATTTTCATTTCGGGTTCATTTTTAAACATTTCTATTGATCTATTTTTCCTGCACTACAATTTCAATAAATGAGAATTTTCGAGAAAATTTCGTCTTATATATTATCTTATATCTAACTTCTTTCACTTTTTAGATGGTGAGTGGTATTCCAATTTATGATTTGAAATAAATAGTTTTCGTGATTCCAAAAAATCATCATACATCATTCTTACTAGTGAGTACCCGGCATGCCTTGCAATGTCACTGAAAGAAAGAAATTCTTTGTGTTTTAATTCTTTTTATTGAATTGCTATTGGATACACTATATTTTTTGATTTACCGTCTGGTGCGTATACCAATTAATCAGAAGGTTTTCCAACGCTCGAAAAAGCCATATACAGCTGTCCATGTGAGAATAATGGATTGCTTAACTTTAGTCCACACACTTGTGGCGATTTTTTCTGTGCTTTGTTTTTTGCTACCATTTTTAAGTCAGACTTTGGCTGTAACCAGTGGCGGATTATCCCGTAAGCGCATGAGGCATCTGCTTCGGGCCTCCGAATATTAGGGGCCTCATAATCTGAAGGGCCTCCAAATCTGAAGGGGCTCAAAAATATATATTTGAGAAGATTTCAATTTCCACATCTTTTTTTCCTATGAAACACTTATTTATTGCTAGCGACAAGGCTCAAACATATTTTCGTATCGGCAGTCGTTTTCACACGTTCTTAACCAAACACAATTTATTATTTTACGCATAAATAAAGCTATCTTCACTCATGCATAACAGTTTTCAAATTGGCAGGGAAGTTTTTATAATATGCAAGAAACCAAACTGAAATCGGATATCTGTCCTGAAAAACAAGTGTAACAAATTTCGGCAGGCGGCTTTCATAGAAGGTGACACGAACAATTTTATTGTATTTACTTAACTCATTGCCATCGGGGCCCTAAGAATACGCGTCGTTGGATGTAGGCGATGTTACTAGCTCATAACTCTTTGAACATATTTTTTGACACTTATTTCTGACATGCCATGAGTCAATATAATGCTAATTTCTTTATCCTTGGACATGTCGGCAATTATAAACTAAAGGCATTTAACTTATGCAATATTTTATTTCCGATTCCAACCATCAATGATAACAAACTAACCCACATTGGTATGTTTTTATCGTTACAAATAGAGCACTCGTGCCGGGCGAATAAACCAAAGATCTTAAGCATTTGGAATTTGATTAAAATTAATAAAATACAAATACCAAAAGCAAAAAATAGTACATATTGCACAACTGTTGAACATTCATTGAAGCATTTTATCCAGACCTGATTAGTGGCCATAGCATAACTAATAATATTATTGAAAAAGTTGAACAGCTTATTACCAAACGCCGTTAACCTTTTCCTTACTATGCTAAAAAATCCCTTACGCTCCGATGATATGTATTTACTACAACATATGAAAAAGTGATTTAAACATCGGAAAAATTCGAGTTTTAATGAATATTGATTTTATTAATGATATTTCAAGTATAAATTTATCATTTTTTGTAATATTATTGCTGAAAAGTGCATGAAAACATGAAAAAAAGCATCGCAAATATCCGGCAGAACCACTGCATCGAACGACTTATATGCTACTGAAGTATCGGTGATTACAAAAATTACACGCGTGCCAAATGTTGACCAGTGGTTTCAAATATTTTTCGTTGAATAAAAAAACAATGCGTGTGAATACCACAAATATATATTTTCATAACAAAAATGCATCTAAAATATAAAAAGAAATTGAATTTTTGAAAATAAAAAGAAAAATATGTAAAAAATAATGCAACTGACATTACACATACAAAATAGCCTAAATATAAGTCTAGTGTGCGGTCACTTTCTCACAACCTGAACACGTAATCATTTTTTTTGTGTCTTACATACAGGTTTTTTGCAAATATTGCACTCCATCGTGCTTTTTATTAGTTGGATAAGGGCAAAATCTACAAGATTTTACCGGCGCTCAAGATTTTTAAGATGTTACGCTCTCGTGCGAATTATTTATAATATCAACTATTACAGCTGTTTCGGGCAATATTGTCTGATAATGTGACATTACCATGTCAATTGCGTCTTTTTGTAGTTTGTGAAATTTAAACGCGCTATTTTTCCTTCTTGTAATATTATTCTAAGCTGAGCTGTCTTATACAAAAAAAATCGGCGACTTCTATTATTTTTTTCCACTCAGGATGCTTCAAAATCTATAATATGTAAGAATTTAGTGCTGCTATATCTAAAATCTCCATAAATATGCGAATAGGCCATCTTCTTGTCGACCTTAAATATTTCCAAACTCGTATTTTCATAATCTTATCCCACTGTTACTTTAGAGTAATGATATAAAAAAGAATCACCAATCGCTTGAGAGCCACTGTATACGGGTCATTCCAGACAGTCTCTAACTGGTGACGTAAACAATACGAGAGAGAAAATAGTCCCTTTCGCACCAGGCGAGGTCAAACAGGTACACATACACGGGCACACAGACGAAGTGTGCTGGATAACGCTTATGCATTGGTGTTTTTATCCCCGATTTGTCGAGAAAATATTTTTTTTCTTCTCTCCAGATGAATAATTACACAAAATATTTTTTTTAAGTAATTTGTAACTATATTACGGAGGAACACATAAATTCTGAACCCCGTATCTATTATATTTCATATCGAAAATCACGTTATTTGAGTCGAATTGTAGTAAATACATATCAGCGGTAAGCAAAGGTTAAGAAAACATTCAACTTTATTTTTGCGTAATTGTTAGTCGGGTCAGTTGTATTTTTTTATTTTTAAAAATTAATCCCTACATATGGCTGAGATTATTCAGTGAGTTATTTAATTAATTTTCATTAGACCCATTGATTTTGTAATCTATGCCATCACTGATTAGAGCATAAGTTTCTAACCTTATTCGGGTGACGACCCATTTTTATAAAATCCATGTGACCCGCGACCCCGATGTAATTGAAAAGGCATTTTTTTTAAAAAAGGTAATTTTAGTTGACTGTAGTTTTAGTTTTGTTGTTCAAACCCAAAATCAAAAAAAGTTGGCGATCCCCAGAAAACCCGTCGCGACCCTCTTGGGGTCCCGACCCATAGGTTGGGAACCCGTGGGTTAGAGCAATTGATGGAATAAAACACAGTTGTTTCCGTAGATTTTTCGATGTTATCCTATTTATTTATTAACTTTGGCTATATTTAAAACTTTATTCACAGGACCAATCTATGTTTCAACATCAATGCCTGCCCATATGTAAATACGTTGTTTTCACACATGGAAGTGTTTTTTTTAAACTAAAAATCCGAAATCGTATAACATGCGGCAATAGATCTTAGAGTACTGATCAAAATAAGAATATTATATCATTATTTTTCTTGTACTATATATAATAAAACAAAAATAGTTTAATACAAATATTCAAAAATTAAAAAAATATATTTTCTACTAGGTTAAAAGTTATGATGATATATAATGGCGACCGCATTTGTATCATGTATTTTGGGCATATTCACGACGTTGGCAATGTGTTAACTAGGGGTAGAGCATTGGTCGGCAACCTACTACCCGCGGGTTGTTTTGAGTTACCCGCCAAGAAAGTTCAACTGTTCAGTTCTATGGACAAATAAATTTAAAGATCATTATCAGAATTTTGAAAACACAGAACATAATCAAATGAATGAAATATAATCATTTGGTGCTGCATATTTTTATGAGTAAAAATCTTCTCAAATGAATTCTGTCAAAAAAAATTGCGAGTCTTCGAAATCAAAGTCGAAAATATCTAATACAATAAACAAATAAAAATTAGGTATGACAAGATTTTCCTATCATTTTAATATATGTTAATCAATAACTATACTTGGTCCTATCTATGTATTTTTTTACCGTTAATAAATTTTATTGATTCTTGTTAACCTATAACATACATTTTTTACTGGATCCACAATTATAAAATCTAGATAAATTAATTACAGAAAAAAACCTCATTATGACCTACAGTTACTTTCCGAAAAAATAATTTAAGAATATCTTTATTGTTTATTTGTCACAATAAACATGAACCGCCACTGAATAGTATAACTTACCGAAAATATGTTTCTTCCTGTCAAAACCAGCTGTGTTAAAAAATGCTCGTGCTTTAACTCTCTCTGTATTTATTGACAATTGTACGGTATATTAAATTTGAATCGTTCAAACTATGTACATTCTCACAAATTTTGTCACTAACGACCCGGGTTTCGCCTTTCGGCATCTTCAGGCATTCAAGTGCACGGATGAACTTGAACTGACGCTTAGCAAATAAAAGTTTCGTGCTTATATAAGATACAAATGCATCACTGAGTCCAAAGCCATTGCTGGCGAAAAGGATGAGCTCATGGGAATGCCAACAGATTTGTGTAGTAAGCAGTTTCAAGAATTATATAATCTGTTTGTCGGCAAAGGTTTTATGATTATATGATTTTATGGTTATATAGGGTATAGAAGAGGAGATGTGGGAAAATTTGTTATTTCGTTTAAAATTTAATTTCGTTTAAACGAAATAACAAATTTTCCCACATCTCCTCTTCTATACCCTATATAACCATAAAATCATATAATCATAAAACCTTTGCCGACAAACAGATTATATAATTCTTGAAACTGCTTACTACACAAATCTGTTGGCATTCCCATGAGCTCATCCTTTTCGCCAGCAATGGCTTTGGACTCAGTGATGCATTTGTATCTTATATAAGCACGAAACTTTTATTTGCTAAGCGTCAGTTCAAGTTCATCCGTGCACTTGAATGCCTGAAGATGCCGAAAGGCGAAACCCGGGTCGTTAGTGACAAAATTTGTGAGAATGTACATAGTTTGAACGATTCAAATTTAATATTGAAATTCCACCAAGCACCTTCAGTCGAAATCTTAAATTATACGGTATATTAGTTGAATAAGAGATTTTATTTTGCTTTTATTTGTATCCTGGAAGATATAAAGTAACTTTTAAAACACTCAAAATCACTATATATACCCCAAACAGTATTTTGTGATTTACTCAAAACTTTAAAAAACCTCTTAGCAACTTGGCGACTCATATGTATGTTTTTAAAAAATAAATATGTATTTACACATACATATGCAAATGTACGTATTATAAATTAATCAATATATTAATAGCCGATAAGGTCCGTATGTATGTTTGAGTGGGTGAGTGTAAGGTGTCCTCGACCTTCCAGTCTCCACTTTTTTAAATAAAATAAAAAATATTATAATCACTTTTTACTTTTCACTTTTCACAAATGTGTGCGTACTGATGTCATGGGGTCTTTTTCTTCTTTTACGAAATGTATTTGTTAGCGTATTTGAAAATTAGTTGAATAAAATATATATACTACGAAAAATGATTGTTAGCAAACTTGAACATTATTCCAAAAATTCAATAATTTGCAATTTAAAAACTGCAGGGCTGTCGATATATGCGCTGAGGTCGATTTATGGTACTATGAAAAATGATTGTTAGCAAACTTGAACATTATTCCAAAGATTTAATAATTTACGAAATTTCTGCTACTACGAAAAATGGTTGTTAGCAAACTTGAACATTATTCCAAAAATTCAATAATTTACGAAATTTCTGCTACTACGAAAAATGGTTGTTAGCAAACTTGAACATTATTCCAAATATTAAATAATTTACAATTAAAAAACTGCTGGGCTGTCGATATATGCGCAAAATTAAATAATTTACGAAATTTCTGCTCCTACGAAAAATGGTTGTTAGCAAACTTGGACATTATTCCAAATATTAAATAATTTACAATTAAAAAACTGCTGGGCTGTCGATATATGCGCAAAATTAAATAATTTACGAAATTTCTGCTCCTACGAAAAATGGTTGTTAGCAAACTTGAACATTATTCCAAAGATTTAATAATTTACGAAATTTCTGCTACTACGAAAAATGGTTGTTAGCAAACTTGAACATTATTCCAAAAATTCAATAATTTACGAAATTTCTGCTACTACGAAAAATGGTTGTTAGCAAACTTGAACATTATTCCAAATATTAAATAATTTACAATTAAAAAACTGCTGGGCTGTCGATATATGCGCAAAATTAAATAATTTACGAAATTTCTGCTCCTACGAAAAATGGTTGTTAGCAAACTTGGACATTATTCCAAATATTAAATAATTTACGAAATTTCTGCTCCAACGAAAAATGGTTGTTAGCAAACTTGAACATTATTCCAAAAATTCAATAATTAACTAAATTTCTGCTACTACGAAAAATGGTTGTTAGCAAACTTGAACATTATTCCAAAAATTCAATAATTTACGAAATTTCTGCTACTACGAAAAATGGTTGTTAGCAAACTTGAACATTATTTCAAATATTAAATAATTTTTGAAATTTCTGCTCCTACGAAAAATGGTTGTTAGCAAACTTGAACATTATTCCAAAAATTCAATAATTAACTAAATTTCTGCTCCTACGAAAAATGGTTGTTAGCAAACTTGGACATTATTCCAAATATTAAATAATTTACGAAATTTCTGCTACTACGAAAAATGGTTGTTAGCAAACTTAAACTTCATTCCAAAAATTCAATAATTCACGAAATTTATGCTTCTACGAAAAATGGTTGTTAGCAAACTTGAACATTATTCCAAATATTAAATAATTTACAATTAAAAAACTGCTGGGCTGTCGATATATGCGCAAAATTAAATAATTTACGAAATTTCTGCTCCTACGAAAAATGGTTGTTAGCAAACTTGGACATTATTCCAAATATTAAATAATTTACGAAATTTCTGCTACTACGAAAAATGGTTGTTAGCAAACTTAAACTTCATTCCAAAAATTCAATAATTCACGAAATTTATGCTTCTACGAAAAATGGTTGTTAGCAAACTTGAACATTATTCCAAATATTAAATAATTTACAATTAAAAAACTGCTGGGCTGTCGATATATGCGCAAAATTAAATAATTTACGAAATTTCTGCTCCTACGAAAAATGGTTGTTAGCAAACTTAAACATTATTCCAAATATTAAATAATTTACGAAATTTATGCTACTACGAAAAATGGTTGTTAGCAAACTTAAACTTTATTCCAAAAATTGAATATTTTACGAAATTTCTGCTACTACGAAAAATGGTTGTTAGCAAACTTGAACATTATTCCAAATATTAAATAATTTACGAAATTTCTGCTAATAAAATAAAATAAAATAAAATAAAATAAAATAACATAAAATAAAATTAAAATTAATACTATGCAACAAAAATCTCACGTTGCTGGGCAACGGGCTTACAGCTAGTCTATATATTATATTAATAGCCGATAAGGTCCGTATGAGTGGGTGAGTGTAAGGTGTCCTCGACCTACCAGTCTCCACTTTTTTAAATAAAATAAAATAAAATAAAATAAATTAAAATAAAATAAAATAAAGTAAAATAAAATAAAATAAAATAAAATAAAATAAAATAAAATAAAATAAAATAAAATAAAATAAAATAAAATAAAATAAAATAAAATAAATTAAAATAAAATAAAATAAAATAAAATAAAATAAAATAAATTAAAATAAAATAAAATAAAATAAAATAAAATGAATTAAAATGAATTAAAATAAAATAAATTAAACTAAATAAAATCAAACACAATGCAGCAAAAATCTCCCGTTGCTGGGCAACGGGCTTACAGCTAGTCTATATATTAATAGCCGATAAGGTCCGTATGTTTGAGCGTCCATTTCACACCTTCCAGTCTCCACTTTTTTATTCATACTAAATTTATATATTAAAAGTCGATAAAATAATCACTCGCTTTTCACCTTTCACAAATGTGTGCGTGTGATGTCCTCGAGACATCTTCTTTTTCTACGAAATGTATTTTGTTTGCGTACATTTTCAAATTAATAGATAATGAAATGAAATAAAATAAAATAAAATAAAATAAAATAAAATAAAATAAAATAAAATAAAATAAAATAAAATAAAATAAAATAAAATAAAATAAAATAAAATAAAATAAAATAAAATAAAATAAAATAAAATAAAATAAAATAAAATAAAATAAAATAAAATAAAATAAAATAAAATAAAATAAAATAAAATAAAATAAAATAAAATAAAATAAAATAAAATAAAATAAAATAAAATAAAATAAATTAAAATAAAATAAAATAAAATAAAATAAAATAAAATAAAATAAAATAAAATAAAATAAAATAAAATAAAATAAAATAAAATAAAATAAAATAAAATAAAATAAAATAAAATAAAATAAAATAAAATAAAATAAAATAAAGTAAAGTAAAATAAAATAAAATAAAATAAAATAAATTGAAATAAATAAAATAAAATAAAATACAATGCAACAAAACACAATGCAACAAAAATCTCACGTTGCTGGTCAACGGGCTTACAGCTAGTATATTTTTTATGTTTTTAGAAAATTGTATACATATTTTTAGTGGTTTTAAGTTTTTACTCACTAGCCAAATAAATTGTTCAAAAGTATTTTTGTCTATTGAAAGTCTCTTAATAGGTTGCTGACTACTGGCGAAGGGTCATTATATAATGAAACTGGACCGATATCTTTTGGGTTTAAGCCGAAGCAATAAATTATCAATTTGTCGGTGACATTTTTACAAAATATTTCGGATTTTAAGTTAAAATATTAAAAAAACAAAGAGTCGTATCATTCCTTGAATGGATTATCCAGATTTAAAATATTATGTTAGTTCTATATTGAGTCATTTTTCGTTAATTATTAACGGATTTCAGTTTGAAAATAAATGCTCATATTATGTTTTAGTTGTTCCAAGTGATAGGAAGTGTTAACAGTATTTCTTATTTTTAATCTGCGTATAGTGTGAGAAGTGCGCAAAACCCAAATAACGAGTAATTTCATTTTTTTTTTTAATAAAGCCAAAAATTAAATAAGACATTTATATTTTAGTAGTATTACTCCTCCGATTTTCAAAATATTTTGAAATTTTTTATTCCGTGATGTACTCAAAGTTGTAGCCACGATCACCTGCTATGGTTTCAGAATCTTCTTGCAGAGTGTATTTCACAGCGTTACAAGGTTATTATTATTTTTTAAATTTGAAATAATGTCCCTTGGAGAAATTCTTCATGACTAAGTTGTAGAATGTAGACAAAGACTTGATTAAATATTTATTATTTCTCATTATTGTTTCCGCTGATATGAACACTGTAATTTATTTCTCCTCTTAGATTTTTATACCATATCCGCACCAAATGTTTAGCATATGCACTCAATAGATTTCATTTCAAGATAATTATTTTTACGAGAACTGCTTTAACTCCGTTGCTCATGCTCTCTTTGCTTCTAAAGTGAGTAGGAGTAGAAGAATAGGGCTAGGACAGGACTACTGATCAGTTTATCGCTATCGCTACGCTTTTAAGAGTGTGCTATTTTTTCTGAATTAGGTTTCAAAAAGGGGCCTCATAATTGTATTGCGCCTGGGGCCTCGCATGTGCTTAATCCGCCACTGTAACTTAGCGATTGGTTTCTGAAAATGTTGACATACGTCGTAGCCAAAATAACTGTACTATAACAATGTATAGAAAGATATGAATAACTTATTTACGAAAATCCAGAATTTTTGGGGAGGGGCGTATAAAAATCTTCGGAGGGCCGGATCTTGCCTGCTAGCCGTAGTTTGGTGACCGCTGTGGTAGGTTATAAAATTGTTTTGAACGAATTTCTTCACCTGTTTTATCAATTTTGCAGTCTTAAAGCGACATCTGTTACCATACAACGAATGCTACATTATGATTTTTGCTGGCATAGCGACATCTGTTGAGGAGTAACGCAAGCTACATCGTGATTATCTTTTATCTTTCGGTCGTGTCATGACGTCTATGAATGAATAGCGTAGTTAATATCAGAAAAAAGTAACATATTAATTTTCATACAACGGCGAACTTAGATGGCGTTGAAGTAACGACTTCTCTTCTTTTTCATACTCGATTGAAATTCAAATTTACTATTGAAATTACCTTCGAGCACCTTCAATCGAAATCTTAAAATATTTCTTTGTGTTAGCTTATTGAGTAGTACAGAAATTGATCAAATTCATGTTTGGATTTTTTTTTATAAATACATAGTGTAACACATTTGAATCGTTCAAATTATGTATATTCATTTACACAAGCTTTATCACTAACTATAAATACAATTTTTGAAATTACTCACCATTTAAATCTGTAGGCATTCCCATATTATAATATTTTACCAATCACCACATTTAATTCCAAACACCGGCAAAGACTATTTGCCAAACAAATATTTCCCCAGCTAATTGAACATCATTAAAATCAAATCATTAGTTAAGTTAATCTATGTCACCATCAATATCTTTTAACTTAGTAATACAATTATTTCTTATATAAACGTGATACACCACTTACTAAACGTCGGTTGAAGTCCATCCGTGCACTTGAATGCCTGAAGATGTCTAATGGTGAAACCCTGGTCGTTACTGAATTTTTTTTTGTGAATTTAAATAATTAATAATTAAATAATTTGAACGATTCAAGTTTATTAAGAAAAACACAATATTCCTGTGTACTTATTTCCACTTTTATTTATCAATATCAAGACCGGTTTCGCTCATGGCGAGCATTATCAACTGCTCTGTATTCCAAGAAATTTTTGGAAGAGCTAAAAAACTAACAAATGTCCTGCGCTGGTAATTTTGGGAAATTTCTGGGTTTTTGAAATATATGAAATTGTTTGAAAATCCCAAAATTGCCGACCAAAAAATTTCCTAGTGTTTACCAAGGTGCGAGCCGGTTCATAAAGTTTTAGCAGCACATCACTGTACGTATATGATATGAAATAATAATAAGATTTGAATGTAGGTTTTATATATGAAAATATCATTCAGCTTAAAAATAGATTATTATTTGATGATTAATACTTCAATCAAACGTACATAGTATACCTGATAATAAAATCAAACTTTATTGTCAATGTCTACCGTTGATTTAATCTTTATAAATTTAATGTTGATTAAATTGAATTAGAATTTGCTTATTTCCATGAAAGTGGTTCTTATTTGATTCAGATAAACATTGTAGTGTTAATGATGTTATCTTTGCCAGATGAGATGACAACTTCGATAAAAGATCTTTGATAAACCAAATATAATCATGTAGTATGTACCTAGGTCCATCATATAATACAGTTGATGAAAAGTATCATTAAAATGAAACTCCACTTTTACGTGCCTGTAATTTATGTTTTGCCGATGTCTGTCTGCGTGCAATTGTTACAGTCCGCTTTATGGCCTTAATTTCACACAATTTGCGCTTAAAATATTCAAAATTCAATTAAAGGTAAACTGAAGGTTGTAACCCTTCAAGCTCGGAAGATTTATACAATCATACAATCACTTCTAGGGTGTTCACTGTCAATACTTGGTGGAAAGGCATTATATTAAGAAAAACACAACATGCCTTTGTACTTATGTCCACTTTTATTTACCAAAATCAGGACCGTTTACGCTCATAGCAAGCATTTTCAACTGATAAGAAATAAAATTTTCAAAGTTATTTACACAAAACAAATTGAAATAAAAAGGTGTAATAAGCAAATAGGGAGCATATATGTTTAAAAAAATACATATGATAAGGTTCCACAACGAAATATATTTGCTTTAAATGCTGTACAAATCAATACTTAAAATTATATAATCAATCTATTTATAAAGAGTAAAAAATTAAACACATTGATTAGACCTTATCAGCATTAAAATGAATCATTAGTCTGCAGAGCCGGACTGAACTCGTAGTAAGCCCGACCGGTTTTCTTTTGTGATTCTCACATTTGATAATTTAAATTACCAAAGAGAAATGTACTATGCCTGGATGGAACTAGATGGTAGTGAGATCTCCTCCCAAACTATTTTTAAGATCAGGACCGGTTTCGCTCATTGCGAGCATTATAAACAGAAAAAAATATAAAACAATACATGAGTGACTTTGGTGTCCATCTTAATAAATAATTTGGAATTGGTACAAAAGGTAATCAATTTTTAAAAATATAAATCCATTTAGAGCATAGGTTCCCAACCGGGGGCTCCCAATCGGGTGTCGACCCCTTTTTATAAAAGCCATGTGACTAGGCGATCCCCCCCCCCCCGAGGAATTTGAAATCCTCGATTTCAAAATCGAGAAAAGTTGGCGACCCCTTTGGAGACCACTACCCCCAGGTTGGGAACCCGTGATTTAAAGGCTAGAGGCTTTATTGCCAAAGCTCAATTTTTTCTTTTGACGTTTACTCATTTCAGTTTGAATATAAAATATTAAAAAAACTATTGAAAGCTTTGGTTGTGCTCGCTTTGGTCCTGGTTGTCATATTGTCAGGTATAAAAAGAAAAGATTTTGACCATTTCTAAGTCATTATACCATATCAAAATGAAGAAGTTTGTTTTTTTGGCGATTCTGGTGTGCTCTGCCATCTCTGTGGTAAGAAAATTTATAGCAGATGCATTGATTTCTTTGTATTTTTAACTAAGCCTCCCTAAAATCTATAAAAAATATAATTATTTTTAAATAACCCTTCAACAATAATCACATGTAATTTCAAAGACCCACAGAAGCTGTATTTGTTTGTGTGATTACTCCTCCAGTTGATAAAACGTCATTATGGCTTTTAAGAAATCCTTAAATTCCCAGGATTTCAAAATTAACGTGAAAAATGTGAATCCCGAAATCCCGGGATTACAAAAAGGGTCCGGAATTGGATGCTCTAGTTTGAATGACAGAACTTTAGTTATTAAACATAATAAATAATTCTGCCCTTATCCAATGTGGTCCATCTCGCCTGTTATGTACTGATTGTGGCATCAACAATTCGTATTGTATTAATTACCAAATTAAAATCACTTTGAATACATAATAATTTTTATTTCATTTATGAACGAGGAGCTAGTTAACAGAACTGCTTTTTTATTATCATGAACAAATTATAATGTCTATTCATTTCAGGTCTTAGCGGAGGATCAGGGATTTGTATTCTTGAAAGACGCGAACAGAGGTAATTTTTAATAACAATTGGAAAAGCAAAGAGGGGATTATAAAATCGAAACAAAGCAAACAAATATAATCATACTACTAATGACGTTAAACCTTACAAACTATTAAACAAATGAGCTGCAATCTTAATCTTAATCTGCCTTTAAAAAGGAAAAATCCCAATCTGATCGATTGCAACTCATTAGTATCAATATTTGTTTGATTTATTTCGATTCTACACCCCCCTTCTTGCTCCCCTTAAAAGGAAAAAAACCCAAACTCCATTTTGTAATTTCATAATTTTTAAAATTTGTAAATGTTAGAATCAATCTGAGTATATATTTTCATGATATATTTTTTAACACAATGACCAATAAATGTCGAATGCTTCATCTTATAGACGGACGCATCATCCAAGGATCGCCCGCCGGGCAAAACCAGTTCCCTTTCCAGACACTTTTGTATATGAAGAGTCCAAGCAATGAATGGGTTATGTGCGGGGGAGCCCTCATCAGCACTAGATGGGTTCTCACTGCAGCCCATTGCCTTGTCGGGTAATAAATAAACCAACTACATACATACTGGAATATTTAGATTTCATTAGCTCAGACCTTTTCTAGTATTGAACATGCAGAAATGGATTCTGTGTTGAGACAACCCAAGGATAAATTTCTGGGGAAGTCGACATTCTAATGCGAGACCCAAGACTAAATTTCAAACAAAATGTGTACATACCTTTGTATGTACAAATTATTCTTTAATACTACTGTACTTCAGGCAGTGAAATATTCATTTATTTTTATTTATATAGAAAATTCTACTGTATTACGATCTCTAGTCGTGAAAATTTGATGTCCCGTGTCCTTACCATCTACGAAGAGAGACATTGAGCAAACAACTTGAGTATCAATATCGGTGTCGCAAAAAAACTATGGAGTTGCTTCATAACAGGAACAAACATGGTTTCAAAGTTTTGATTGTAACAATTTACAATTTCTTAAGCACATTTTCATTTTCTGAATTTCAGTCGAGTGAGCGTGGTCGTCCGTCTTGGATCTGTCGACAGTAGCAAACCCCAGATTGAGATACCAGATTTAAAACATTTCATCATTCATGAAAACTACGACCCAGCAAAGTCAATCAATGACGTCGGTGTCGTTGATCTCGGCCGCAATGTTGCAATAACAGGTAATATGACTGCATAACCACCGTCACTTTCAAAATAACACTTTAAAGCATAGGTTTTTAAAGTGGACTCATAGACCGCCCCGGGGGGTACTGGAGGGAGCTTAGGGGGCCACACTGGCCCTGTGAATATAGAACGATCGTTAAAGCAAAAAGAGGCTATGAGTTTAGAAATCTTATTTCAAATAACAAATAAACATTTAGGTAAAGAAAAATATCAAAAATTTTCTCTTTCGAATATTTAATTTAAAAAACCTGAAAGTTAAACACTATTTAAACACTAGATATTAACAGACATAACAACGTAACAACGATTCAAAATATGTTAACTTCTTTGAGAAATCCAGTACTCAATTAATTGCAGTTTTTTAACATCAATATCACCTCTTTATAAAGATTAAGTAACAAGATTTCTATTTTCAGCCAGCGTCAGGCCCATCCGTCTCCCGAAAAGATCTCAGGCTACCGAATCATTCGCTGAAAAAGTTTCCACCCTCATTGGATGGGGATTTACCCACAATGGTAAGTTTTAAAAACCTTCAAGTATAGATTTACTTTTTTAATAGAATATATGTATATCCGAACAGTGACGCGCAACATATATAACAGAGAGGCTGATTTATGTCCCAATTGTTCCTTAAGCACAGATAGTCAATATTATACAGATACTTAAGCTAACTATTTTAGAAAGACATCTTCTTCTTGTTGGACCGTATCCGCATCCCTATGTGAAGCAAAGACCAACACGTGGCGCCTCTTTGATAAAAAGCATTTTGATACATCTGCAATATGCTAAACATCATTTTGTTCGCATATTTTAGATGTAAATTTAAGAAAAAACATAAAATATTATATGATCTTCGATGAAATGGAACTGCAGAAACTGCATGAAAATATAAGGAAAACGTAAATTCTTCTTTTCGGGCTAACAATGTAAAATCTAAAATTATCATGAAACCAAATAAATTGCTCACTTTTGCTTCATTACAATGGAGTTTAAGGGATTCAAGTCTAATCGAAATGATATTATTCTGGAAAGCGTAATTGTGATAGATTTGTACCACTACATTGTACTCAATGTTAACAAACATAACATATTGTATCTATTCTAGCTGGTCCAATTCCCGGCATATTGAACTACGTCCAATTAAAGGTAATCACAAACAAGCTTTGCATTGAATTGTTTGGGTACCGTGCCATCGCTGCATCTAACCTTTGCGCTGTAGGCATCAAGAATCCAGCCCAAGGAGCATGCTCGGTAACTATTTTTCCTTAGCTGAATTCAAATGTATTGTTCACTTTGTGTACCTTTACAACTTCACAAACCTTTTGGATTCCATTACCTAAAACAGACATTAAACTTACATGTTATATTTTAATTTGATTGAGAGTAGTGACTAATTGGGTTTAGTTAAGCAAAAAAGAATCAACTGACGTTTTACAACTGGAGCCAGCTCAAAATATTCCAAATTTTAATTTAATAAAGAGACCAAACTGTAATTCAGCCTAGTTTCTGTTTCATTTGCATTATATTGTTTTTGCTAAGCGGGATTTTGCTATGAAAAGGAACCAAGTAAAAAGAATCCATTATGTTTAATTAATAATTGATGTAAAGATGGATATCATCTTAACAGAACGATGCATATTCACAACGTTTACAAAGATGTCAAAACTCTGAAGTTTAATATCTCCATTCCGCAATTTTACAGTCGATTCCCTTTAGTTAAGCTCTATCCAATTAGCTGGGCCTTTGTCCGAGTATCACTGTCGTTGGTTTTCTTTGCGGTGTTCACAAGCTCTAATCCCAGTAGAGAAAGTATCTTCAATAATTTTTTCAGAACTATATTTGAGACGTAACCATAATATTTACCTGATAAATTGAGGAAAACAATACATTGGGTAACAACAAATGCGGGATTATTTAGCATTGTTGTTATGGGTTTTTGACTGTAACTTTGTAAAATTAACAATACACTTAAGGAAAACGATATAATATGTGAGAATGATAGATCAGGTTTCACAATTATTACAATTTTGTAATCTTTTCATTTCAGGGTGACAGTGGAAGCCCATTGTTCTTGAGAGAGGCCGACGGGGTTGACACTCATATTGCTATCACCAGCTTTGTTACCGGCGCAGGTTGCGAAGCCCCTCTCCCTACAGGGTTCGCTCGCACCTCGACTTATATTGACTGGATTGCACAGAAGACAGGAATTGCAGTCAGGCCTTAATTCAAACGGGACCAAAATAGTTGATGAACAAATGAATAAGTAATAAGAACGCGTAAAATATTAAATTCCATTGTACTATTGTAAAAATGTTTTGCAATGAAAATGAATTATAAATATGTTTTTATTAAATAAATCTACATACTAAGGAACTTCATTACGATGTGATTTCTAATAAATTAACATATTAAAAGTTTACCTTTTTATTGAAGATAACTTACAACAAAATATCAAATTCAACGCATAGGATGTATCACCACATGACAGAAATGTCAAACCAGACATCTCGTCTCGAAGTTGTCTGAAGCAAATCCATTTGTTCTGGTTAAGCTATCACAATTGTGTTGCAAATGAATACATCCTTTTCTGTAAAATAGTAAAATGCCCTAATCAATATACTACCAGAAAGGTGACACTATCTGATAAATTACAAATAGTGTCATCTTTCTGGCAGATGTTGGTATGTAACAAAACTGAAAAAAATTAGTCAAGTATACAAAGAGATTCTTTAATATCAGTGGAATAACTCAGCTGGTGCATTTATTATACCAGTTTGCCTAAAAAAGCATTTATTTGTATAGGCAATTATCATAAATGCTGGTTTAAAGGCAAGCAATAGTTCTTGTCTATTAATTTTTAACTCTTTATGTATCAGATCGGCATTAATCCATCTATATTTTGACAAACCCAAAAAGATTGGGAACTTTTTCTATAGTAGATAATATTAGAAAAGTTTGAAGACTGGGTTGGCGCGCACTTCAATACAACTATTTAAATAATATTTTTTATTATCTAAATAACACTACTAAATCCAAATAAATTCTTGGACCACTTCTTTGGAATATTTTATTCGATGATCTGTTAGACCTCCCTCTTCCTCAAAATATGCACATACAAGCATACCCTGATGATGCAATAATGCTTATTCAAGGTAATAGTAGAAGCATTCTCGAACAGCTATCAACTGACTGTTTAAAGCAAGTTGCTGCATGGGGAGATTACAACAAACTACAATTTGCACCTTATAAAACATGTAGTATAATGTTTAAAGGAAAACTGACGCGAAAACCGATGGTCAAGTTTAACACAATCACAGTTCTAGTACAGAGAACCTTGAGAAACCTCGGTGTGATATTAGATGACAAAATATCTTTCTTGGACCACGTGAAAACTGCTTTAGCTGGCTCTAAGACAAGCTTCGAAAAGGCTGCACGTATGGCTAGGGTAAGTTTGGGGCTAACATTCCCTACGTCTCGACTTTATTACAAGTCTATATTCCTCGGTATTGCGTGTCATGCTGCAAGTTGTTGGGCATATAGGTGTACCCAACGACAGGAAATATGTCAAATACTTCTTCGGGGACAACGGTTTCCCCTTCTGGCTATTTCCAAAGCTTACCGAACTTGCTCAACAGAATGTCTTCCTGTAATGTTAGGACTTACTTCATTGGATCTAGAGGTCCAAAGACGAGCTGCAACGCATCACCTTTTGCACGGGAAACCAGCGCAAATTGGTTGCACAACTCTTCACCCATTGGATTCTCACAAGAATTTTTAAAAGTTAAAGTGAAAAAACTCTGCTCACTAACCGTTTTAACTACTTGGCAAAGTCGATGGTCAAAGTCCCTTCGTGGTAGAATTACCTTTTTATTTTTCCCAGATATTGCTTTTCGTCAGAATGCAACCTGGCTCTCTCCGGATCACTGGACTTGACAATTTATCACCGGACACGGTGCGTTTAATGCCAAGTTACATAAATTTAAAATCAAACTTAGCCCACACTGCCTTTGTGGTGACAGTAATCAAGATTCAGAGCATATTCTCTGGAATTGTCCGATTATGTCCGTATAAAGAAGTTTATTGTTTTCATTATGTAAGAATAACTATGTTGGTCCTATCGGGCATCCAGATCTAGTTTCGTCTCCAGAAAATTTCTCACTTCAAAAAATTTGCTACTTCTTTTGGAGAAAAAGTTTACCTTCCCTGCCCCTCACCATTCAATCCTTAATCACATCTGTTTCAAAATTAAAAGTTATTTTATTAGTGTCATTAACTATCATTATTGCTTATTATTATTTAATTGTTTTTTTTTACTTGAAGTTATACCAATTCTATGTATTTAATTAACCTTTATTAATATCTATATATTTTTAATTATCTTAACATTAATAGCCGATAAAATAATCACTTTTCACAAATGTGTCCGTACTGATGTCCACTTCGCCCAATGATAGCGCTTTATTTTGAACACCACATTTTTTGGCCAATTGGAATGGACGTCTTTTTATATTCAAAATTGAAATTTCCTGAATTAGAACTGAAGCATCGTAATAATATTGAGAGAACTTTATTTGAAAGTTTGCATGGCTACGAAGTTTTTTAAATAATCAAATGTACTGATTCGATTTTTTGAAGCTATAATTATAGGGCTGGGAGCTGATTTGACAGATTTTGTTCAGTGTCATTGATTCGATTATTGGAAGGTAAAGTTATATTTTGTATCCGGCCTTGAAAATCTTTTTAATTTCATACATGCGGACTAACCAGCCTCTTATCACGTCCAAAATAAAGAAATGGCGGTGGACCTGGCTTGGAGGATGCCTGAAGAGAGCCTGAACCCTGCCTGTCTCTTCTTCCGGCCGGATGGATCCCGGCGTCGTAGAAGGCCACTGATGACTATCCACAGGATGTACTCGGCGGAGTTACGGGACGCTGGGATGACCTGGGAGGAGGCGAAGAGACTGGCTGGAGATAGAGAATTGTGGAGGAGCTTCGTGGTGACCATATGCTCCGTATAGGGAGCGGATATGGAAAAAGAAAAAAAAAAAAAAAAAAAAAAAAACATGCATTAGGAATATTCTAATGACGGTATGGATATTTTATACAAATATATTTCGACTTTTATTTTAAAATCTTCTACTACGAAAAATGGTTGTTAGCAAAATTAAACATTATTCCAAAAATTCAATGATAAATCATAACGTAAACGAAATTTCTACTACTACAAAAAATGGTTGTTAGCAAACTTAAACATTATTCAAAAAATTCAATAATTTACAATTTAAAAACTGCAGAGCTGTCGATATATGCGCCGAGGTCGATTTATGCTACTATGAAAATGATTCTTAGCAAACTTGAACATTATTCCAAAGATTTAATAATTTGCAAAATTTCTGCTACTACGAAAAATGGTTGTTAGCAAACTTAAACATCATTCCAAAAATTAAATAATTTACGTGGTCTATTTCTGCTACTACGAAAAATCATTGTTAGCAAACTAAAACATTATTCCAAAAATTCAATAATTTACGAAATTTCTACTACTACGAAAAATAGTTGTTAGCAAACTTAAACATTATTCCAAAAATTAAATAATTTACGAGGTCTATTTCTGCTACTACGAAAAATGGTTGTTAGCAAACTTAAACATTATTCAAAAATTAAGTAATTTACGAGGTCTATTTCTGCTTCTACGAACAATAGTTGTAAGCAACCTTAAACATTATTCCAAAAATTAAATAATTTACGAGGTCTATTTCTGCTACTACGAAAAATAATTGTTAGCAAACTTAAACATTATTCCAAAAATTGAATAATTTACGAGGTCTATTTCTGCTACTACGAAATATAATTGTTAGCGAACTTAAACATTATTCCAAAAATTAAATAATTTACAATTTAAATACTGCAGGGCAGGGCTGTCAATATATACCCCGAGATATATTTCTTTTACTATCAGAATTTCTGGCATATTCAATAAATAGGTTTGTATTTTATTTTTCACGCCAGTAAATTTTCTGACTACATAAAAATGCAACAAAAATTCCCCCGTTGCGGTCAACGGGCTTACAGCTCGTTAGTTTAATTAGTTATCGATGAGATTACTCGTCTCTGGCATGTTGAGCATGAAAAATTTTACGAGATATCTCATCCGCAGCAGCCGTTGAGTTCATGTCGACTCACCGCTGCTTTCATGAAAGCGACATCTCAAATTAATATATCCCAGTTTCGGTAATAAATATAAGTATTGCAATCCCTATTTATGATATATTATTTCATAGAAGAGTGATCATATTGATTTTACAACTTATTTATAAATTGAAATTTTCCCAATTATACTATAATATCAATTCAATGAACCGTTCATTTCAGGGCGACAGCGGAAGCCCATTTTTCGTGATAGAGGCTGACGGCTTAGATACCCATATCGGTGTCACTAGTTTTGTCAGCAGCAAAGGATGCGATGCAGACTATCCTACGGCATTCGCTCGCACCACGAGCTGTCTTGAGTGGATTTCACAGAAGACAGGAATCGTCATCAAGCCCTAATCTGCGCAGTACTAAAACAGTCCATGTAAACTGAATAAATACTTCAATACTACAAAGCGCTAAATATCAATTTACTTTTTAGAATTGATATTTTAACCAATGAATATTTGCATCTTGCTTAATAAAAATATGCCAAAGTATTTGTTTTATTCAATACATCTACCAATCCGACTCATTCGACTCGTCATTGTTTTATCAATTACAACAAATAAATCATTCAAAAGAAAAAACAAATAAGTCCACGCTCTGTCAAAATTTTCCAAAAAATATGAACATCTGCCATTAACCATTTCACATAATGAATAAAATAATAACAGCATGTTTGGATAAAGTGAACTCTATCCAAACATGCTGTCATTATGCTAAGATTTTTGACTCTAGTGACATAGCTGGAACAGTTCCACAAAACACCGGTTGATGACTGCCGTTCTAGATAACAGCAGTGGAGGTCCTTAGTGGCTGAGATAGTTTTACTGAAATATGTATGACATTCTTCCAGATTAAATCTGTCTGGGTGTGTTAGGCATCAAAAACGGAGTATGTAATTGTCTGTGAAAGAATGAGCGCGAAGTACGTAGCAAATAGATTAGATTCTTTGACAACTTCTTTATTTTTTTATACGGCTTGTTTGCCTCTAAATTTCAATATATCACAACAGTTGTTAACTGCAAATAAAATAATTTATAATCTTTAATTTTAATAATTATTAACTCTTTAAGTGTCATAATTGCGTAGTATTAATAAGGTTATTTTCGGCAGATAAGATGGCAAATTGGCAACCTTGATAAATTTTAATTCCGGACCATAAGATCTTCGATCTCCAATCATATCTTTCTCAAGTGATCTTATCAAAAATGAAGACTATCTAATACCCACACAATGTACATTGATACCTCCAATCCAAAGTGTAACAACTCAAAAATAGTTTTTAGATAAGAAACAAGTTCGAACATATAATGAGTGATTACGCTCTTTTTCCAAACGTTTGCGTATAATTTTTTGATCAAAGTGAATATTTTGATCAAGTCAAAAGGCTACATCAGAGTAGCCTAGAGGCTACTCTGGCAGGCTCTCTTCCACTGGTCTAGGATTATCTAAAAATATATCTGTATTAATATTTGAATATTATAAACAATATTTTATTTTATTTTTATATTGATAAGAGGAGTATGCAGAGGTTTTAGTTGTTACAGTTGGGATCTGTAGAACAATAATCACAGAATACAACATGTTTCATTTTGGAACTGGAGGACACAATCATCTTTTATGTATTTCAGGCTGTCCAAAATAAGTACTATGCGAGCGGGAATAGCACTACAGGAAACCCAATGATTCCATCTGATACACAATTTTCAATCTGATTTCCATCTGATTTCAATTTACAACAACAATTCAACAACCCAATCATTCCATCTGATTTCAATTTTCCAAAGATTACAATTGTCCGTTTTGCTTGCATTTTTTATGACAGTTAATAAATCTCAAAAGAAATACTTAATGTTATAATCGTGGATTTAACAGAAAAATGTTTCACACATGGACAACTGTATGTGGGAATATCAACAGCAAAGAACCATACAGAACTATACATTGTGCATGTTAAAATTGGGGTAACTCAAATCATAGTGTACAGTCAAGTACTTAAATAATATAACTTACAGTAATTAATATATTTGCATAAATGAGATATAGTATATGTAATTATTATTATTATGGTAAATGAAAGGAAAATAAAAAAAAAACCAACAATTGTTATTAAGATAAAAGCTTACATTAAATCATTTAATATTATACAAATTATGCATTTATAACTATGTGTATTCTTTAAATATATATAAAAATGTGTGATTATATTAATACAGAGCAAAGGCGGAAGGAACCATTAGCAGTTCATATAATAAGATACTAGCTGTAAGCCCGTTGCCCAGCAACGTGAGATTTTTGTTGCATTGTGTTTTGTTGCATTGTATTTTATTTTATTTTACTTTATTTTATTTTATTTTATGTTATGTTATGTTGTGTTATTTTATTTTATTTTATTTAATTTTATTTAATTTTATAATATTTTATTTTATATTATTTTATTTTATGTTATTTTATTTTATTTTATGTTATTTTATTTTATTTTAATTTATTTTATTTTTATAGTAAGCAGAAATTTCGTAAATTATTTAATATTTGGAATAAAGTTTAAGTTTGCTAACAACCATTTTTCGTAGTAGCATAAATTTCGTAAAATAATTAATTTTTGGAATAATTTTTAAGTTTGCTAACAACCATTTTTTGTATTAGCATAAATTTCGTAAAATATTCAATTTTTGGAATAAAGTTTAAGTTTGCTAACAACCATATTTCGTAGTAGCCGAAATTTCGTAAATTATTGACTTTTTGGAATAAAGTTTAAGTTTGCTAACAACCATTTTTCGTAGTAGCATAAATTTCGTAAAATATTGAATTTTTGGAATAATGTTTAAGTTTACTAACAACCATTTTTCGTAGTAGAATAAATTTCGTAAATTATTTAATATTTGGAATAATGTTTAAGTTTGCTAACAACCATTTTTCGTAGTAGCATAAATTTCGTAAAATATTCAATTTTTGGAATAAAGTTTAAGTTTGCTAACAACCATTTTTCGTAGTAGCATAAATTTCGTAAAAAATTCAACTTTTGGAATAAAGTTTAAGTTTGCTAACAACCATTTTTCGTAGTAGCATAAATTTCGTAAAATATTCAATTTTTGGAATAAAGTTTAAGTTTGCTAACAACCATATTTCGTAGTAGCCGAAATTTCGTAAATTATTGACTTTTTGGAATAAAGTTTAAGTTTGCTAACAACCATATTTCGTAGTAGCCGAAATTTCGTAAATTATTGAATTTTTGGAATAATGTTCAAGTTTGCTTACAACCATTTTTCGTAGTAGCAGAAATTTCGTAAAATATTTAATTTTTGGAATAATGTTTAAGTTTGCTAACAACCATTTTTCGTAGTAGCATAAATTTCGTAAAATATTCAATTTTTGGAATAAAGTTTAAGTTTGCTAACAACCATTTTTCGTAGTAGCAGAAATTTCGTAAATTATTGAATTTTTGGAATAATGTTCAAGTTTGCTAACAACCATTTTTCGTAGGAGCAGAAATTTCGTAAATTATTTAATATTTGGAATAATATTCAAGTTTGCTAACAACCATTTTTCGTAGTAGCATAAATTTCGTAAAATATTCAATTTTTGGAATAAAGTTTAAGTTTGCTAACAACCATATTTCGTAGTAGCCGAAATTTCGTAAATTATTGAATTTTTGGAATAATGTTCAAGTTTGCTTACAACCATTTTTCGTAGTAGCAGAAATTTCGTAAAATATTTAATTTTTGGAATAATGTTTAAATTTGCTAACAACCATTTTTCGTAGTAGCATAAATTTCGTAAAATATTCAATTTTTGGAATAAAGTTTAAGTTTGCTAACAACCATTTTTCGTAGTAGCATAAATTTCGTAAAAAATTCAACTTTTGGAATAAAGTTTAAGTTTGCTAACAACCATTTTTCGTAGTAGCAGAAATTTCGTAAATTATTGAATTTTTGGAATAATGTTCAAGTTTGCTAACAACCATTTTTCGTAGGAGCAGAAATTTCGTAAATTATTTAATATTTGGAATAATGTTCAAGTTTGCTAACAACCATTTTTCGTAGTAGCATAAATTTCGTAAAATATTCAATTTTTGGAATAAAGTTTAAGTTTGCTAACAACCATATTTCGTAGTAGCCGAAATTTCGTAAATTATTGAATTTTTGGAATAATGTTCAAGTTTGCTTACAACCATTTTTCGTAGTAGCAGAAATTTCGTAAAATATTTAATTTTTGGAATAATGTTTAAGTTTGCTAACAACCATTTTTCGTAGTAGCATAAATTTCGTAAAATATTCAATTTTTGGAATAAAGTTTAAGTTTGCTAACAACCATTTTTCGTAGTAGCATAAATTTCGTAAAAAATTCAACTTTTGGAATAAAGTTTAAGTTTGCTAACAACCATTTTTCGTAGTAGCAGAAATTTCGTAAATTATTGAATTTTTGGAATAATGTTCAAGTTTGCTAACAACCATTTTTCGTAGGAGCAGAAATTTCGTAAATTATTTAATATTTGGAATAATGTTCAAGTTTGCTAACAACCATTTTTCGTAGTAGCATAAATTTCGTAAAATATTCAATTTTTGGAATAAAGTTTAAGTTTGCTAACAACCATATTTCGTAGTAGCCGAAATTTCGTAAATTATTGAATTTTTGGAATAATGTTCAAGTTTGCTTACAACCATTTTTCGTAGTAGCAGAAATTTCGTAAAATATTTAATTTTTGGAATAAAGTTTAAGTTTGCTAACAACCATTTTTCGTAGTAGCAGAAATTTCGTAAAATATTCAATTTTTGGAATAAAGTTTAAGTTTGCTAACAACCATTTTTCGTAGTAGCATAAATTTCGTAAATTATTTAATATTTGGAATAATGTTTAAGTTTGCTAACAACCATTTTTCGTAGTAGCATAAATTTCGTAAAAAATTCAACTTTTGGAATAAAGTTTAAGTTTGCTAACAACCATTTTTCGTAGTAGCATAAATTTCGTAAAATATTCAATTTTTGGAATAAAGTTTGAGTTTGCTAACAACCATTTTTCGTAGTAGCATAAATTTCGTAAATTATTGAACTTTTGGAATAAAGTTTAAGTTTGCTAACAACCATTTTTCGTAGTAGCAGAAATTTCGTAAATTATTGAATTTTTGGAATAAAGTTCAAGTTTGCTAACAACCATTTTTCGTAGTAGCATAAATTTCGTAAATTATTTAATATTTGGAATAATGTTTAAGTTTGCTAACAACCATTTTTCGTAGTAGCATAAATTTCGTAAAATATTCAATTTTTGGAATAAAGTTTAAGTTTGCTAACAACCATTTTTCGTAGAAGCAGAAATTTCGTAAATTATTGAATTTTTGGAATAATGTTCAAGTTTGCTAACAACCATTTTTCGTAGTAGCCGAAATTGCGTAAATTATTTAATATTTAGAATAATGTTCAAGTTTGCTAACAACCATTTTTCGTAGGAGCAGAAATTTCGTAAATTATTTAATATTTAGAATAATGTTCAAGTTTGCTAACAATCATTTTTCATAGTACCATAAATCGACCACGGCGCATATATCGACAGCCCTGCAGTTTTTAAATTGCAAATTATTGAATTATATTTTATTTCATTTCATTATCTATTAATTTGAAAATGTACGCAAACAAAATACATTTCGTAGAAGAAGAAGATGTCTCGAGGACATCATCAGTACGCACACATTTGTGAAAAGTGAAAAGCGAGTGATTATTTTATCGACTTTTAATATATAAATTTAGTATGAATAAAAAAGTGGAGACTGGAAGGTGTGAAATGGACGTCCAAACACTCAGACATACGGACCTTATCGGCTATTAATATATAGATTGATAAGATTCTATCGTTGAAGTTATTTATCAATTTGTAGAGTTGGATTAATAGCTTTAACGACCGCACGTTTTTTTTAAATAAAATTTCACCTGGCGAAATAAAATTTTGCGAAAAATTCGCAAAAATTATAATTTTACTAAATTCACTATAATTTGTAAGCAAATTGAGATATCTTTACAAAATTTAATTTTCTTAGCTTCCAGATACTTCGCCTATACGCATATATGTGTCCGCCGGCTAGCAACCTTTGTTTTTCAAAGACTCAAATACGCGTCCACGGTCGTTAAGTTTATATGATTTTTTGATGAATTTATATTTTTTTCAATGCCTCAAATATTTTTCAGAGCGACAAATATTTTCAATTTAATAAATCACAAGACATAGACAAGTCAGTCATCGAGTAATGACAACACAAACACTAGTCCAAGATCTCAAATTTAAATTGAAGAATTCACAAACAACAATATTCGTCAAATGATGGAAAAAAATAATATCTAAAATGGATGTGTTGTTTACATTGCACATTTGTCAAAAAAATATAAAAATGGTTTTATCATCTATTTTCAGTTGGTTGGCCCTTTTTAATTTTACTCACTCTGGCTCTGAATGTCATTTTTTCAGGTATAAAACAGCTGATGTTTATTATTTATTAGTCATTCTATTATATTGAAATGGATAAGTTTATATTGTTGGCTATTCTGGCATGCTCAGCCTTCTCAGTGGTAAGATGAATATTTTGAATTAACATGGTAGTGTGTTAAATTATTGCAAATCTATATATTAATAGCCGATAAGGTCCGTATGTCTGAGTGGGTGAGTGTCTGTTGGAAGTGAGCGTCCATTTCACACCTTCCAGTCTCCACTTTTTTATTCATACTAAATTTATATATTAAAAGTCGATAAAATAATCACTCGCTTTTCACTTTTCACAAATGTGTGCGTACTGATGATGTCCTCGAGACATCTTCTTCTTCTACGAAATGTATTTTGTTTGCGTACATTTTCAAATTAATAGATAATGAAATGAAATAAAATAAAATAAAATAAAATAAAATAAAATAAAATAAAATAAAATAAAATAAAATAAAATAAAATAAAATAAAATAAAATAAAATAAAATAAAATAAAATAAAATAAATTAAAATAAAATAAAATAAAATAAAATAAAATAAAATAAAATAAAATAAAATAAAATAAAATAAAATAAAATAAAATAAATTGAAATAAATTAAAATAAAATAAAATAAAATAAAATAAAATAAATTGAAATAAATTAAAATAAAATAAAATAAAATAAAATAAAATAAAATAAAATAAAATAAAATAAAATAAAATAAAATAAAATAAAATAAAATAAAATAAAATAAATTGAAATAAATTAAAATAAAATAAAATAAAATAAAATAAAATAAAATAAAATAAAATAAAATAAAATAAAATAAAATAAAATAAAACAAATTGAAATAAATTTAAATAAAATAAAATAAAATAAAATAAAATAAAATAAAATAAAATAAAATAAAATAAAATAAAATAAAATAAAATAAAATAAAATAAAATAAAATAAAATAAAATAAAATAAATTGAAATAAATTAAAATAAAATAAAATAAATTAAAATAAAATAAAAAAAAAAAAAAAAATGAAATAAAATAAAATAAAATAAAATAAAATAAATTGAAATAAATTAAAATAAAATAAAATAAAATAAAATAAAATAAAATAAAATAAAATAAAATAAAATAAAATAAATTGAAATAAAATAAAATAAAATAAAATAAAATAAATTGAAATAAATTAAAATAAAATAAAATAAAATAAAATAAAATAAAATAAAATAAAATAAAATAAAATAAAATAAAATAAAATAAAATAAAATAAAATAAAATAAAATAAAATAAATTGAAATAAAATAAAATAAAATAAAATAAAATAAAATAAAATAAAATAAATTGAAATAAAATAAAATAAAATAAAATAAATTAAAATAAAATAAAATAAAATAAAAAAAAATAAAATAAAATAAAATAAAATAAAATAAAATAAAATAAAATAAAATAAAATAAAATAAAATAAAATAAAATAAATTGAAATAAATTAAAATAAAATAAAATAAAATAAAATAAATTGAAATAAAATAAAATAAAATAAAATAAAATAAAATAAAATAAAATAAATTGAAATAAAATAAAATAAAATAAAATAAATTAAAATAAAATAAAATAAAATAAAAAAAAATAAAATAAAATAAAATAAAATAAAATAAAATAAAATAAAATAAAATAAAATAAAATAAAATAAAATAAAATAAATTGAAATAAATTAAAATAAAATAAAATAAAATAAAATAAAATAAAATAAAATAAATTGAAATAAAATAAAATAAAATAAAATAAAACAAATTGAAATAAAATGAAATAAAATAAAATAAAATAAATTGAAATAAATTAAAATAAAATAAAATAAAATAAAATAAAATAAAATAAAATAAAATAAAATAAAATAAAATAAAATAAAATAAAATAAAATAAAATAAAATAAAATAATATAAAATAAAATAAAATAAAATAAATTGAAATAAAATAAAATAAAAGAAATTAAAATAAAATAAAATAAAATAAAGTAAAATAAAATAAAATAAAATAAAATAAAATAAATTAAAATTAAATTAAATTAAATTAAATTAAATTAAATTAAACTAAATAAAATCAAACACAATGCAGCAAAAATCTCCCGTTGCTGGGCAACGGGCTTACAGCTAGTATATATTATATATACATTTTCATCCATTATCTTGAAAAAGAAACTTATAAAGAATTTCACTGATCGTATATTGTTTTTAAACAATCACATTTAGCCATCAAGCGTAAAATATAATTCTTCTTCTTTTTCCTTGACTATATTCACTACTGTTGTGGACTCCTCTCTCCGTCAACTGTTTTGTATTGTAATAACACCATATAAATAACCAGAAGACTTGCTTATTGAGCTTTGAAAAGATTCAAATTATCATATTGCATTGCCACTTGAGAAAGAATCTGGTTGAACTAGAAACACATTTAATCTTAACAACAGATTAAAATAACAAAGTATTTTAGCTCTACAGTTTTTAATAATTTTATTCGTTGATAGCTATTTCGGCTTGCGCCATCGTCAGAACTAGTTCTGACGATGGCGCAAACCGAAATAGCTATCAACGAATAAAATTATTAAAAGTTGTAGAGCTAAAATACTTTGTTATTTTAATCTGTTATAAATGGAGTTCTACCAAGTAAATGCCAAATCAATTAATACATTTAATCTTCTTGAAATATCATAATAATATAATTGAGATTCAAGCGATAATGCTCGTGCTGAGTGAAACTGGTACAGACCTTTATCAAAAATGTAGGATTAGTAAAAGTCAGCACAAAAAAATACATTATTTCTGTGACTAAAGTGTAAAAGTTTTTGAATCATTTTTGTCAAAAATTAAATATTAGTGTTTAAAAAACCGACTTATTTCGAGTAACTTGACTATTCAAAAGTATTTATTGTTTTTTTCTGTTTTATTCCTTTTATTTACAATAGCGTAACAACTGTATAGTTTTTCATTTTTCGGTGGTCAATTTTGTCAGCTTCCATAACGAATCTCACGGGTTCAAGTCCCAGTTTACCTCTACCGTAACTGTGTACAGTCTTCATAAGCATAGTTCCAAATGTTTATTACTCTGTATCATCATTCACTTAGAGGAACTAATTCAATCGACTGATAATTATCTGATATACATAGATGTTATTTATGAAAGTCTGTTGAAACAAATTATTCCCACTCCTTTCTCGAAACATCACAAGTGGCTCCAAGATTTAGCGAACACCTTGTTAACGTATTGGCAGCGCACTGCTTTCAACAGATATAATAATCGGCATTGCACTATTTATGAATTCAAAATGAAGTATAAGCCCTATTTACTAGCTGAATCAATTTTATTTAAAACAAAACTTTTTTGCAATAAAGGCTTGTACAGATCATTTTTATCCATTTCAGGTCTTGGCAAAGGATCAGAAAACTGCATTCTTGGAAGACTTAAAACAAGGTAATTTTTACCGTATAACTTACTGGGGTGTGGTGCAGTGGTCAACAATGCTGGTTACATTTACGGTGATTTATCTAATTTAAGATTTCGACTGAAGGTGCTTGGTGGAATTTCATTATTAAATTTGAATCAATCAAATTTTGTACATTCACACAAGTTTTGTCAGTAACGATCCGGGTTTTACCTTTTCGACATCTTCATGTGTTCAAGTGCACGAATAGACTTGAACTGACGTTTATTAAATAAGTGTATCGTGTTTTTATAAGAAATAAATGTTTCACTGAGCAAAAAGCTATTGATGGCGACATGGATAAACTGTACTAATGATTTGATTTTAATGACATTAAATTAGCTATTGAAATATTTACTTAAGCAAATAGGCAGATTTTTTAAATCAAATCTGATTATCGTTAAAATGCTGTATTATGAGAAAGCCTATAGATTTAACTAGTGGGTAATTTCAAGAATTAAAAATATTCACATTTAATTTCAAAAACCTACAATACATTGATATTCAGTCGAATGGGATTTATTACTCTCAGAAAGATAGATCTCATTGATATCCTCTGTATCTCTTACAGATGCACGTGTCATTCAAGGGTCTCCCGCCGTCCCAAACCAGTTCCCTCACATGGTCCTCTTGGAGTTGGCGACCGCTGCTAACACCTGGAGCAGGTGCGGGGGCTCCCTCATCAGCACCAGATGGGTGCTAACTGCCTCCCATTGCCTTCGCAAGTAATAAACCAATTTACAAAAATGTTCAAATATTTACGCTACATAAGCTCAATCTTATCGCAGGATGGTATCTGCTGAATGACAATTTTCACGGTAAACTCAATTTCCGTTGAAAATGAGTTTTTATTTTTTGAATGTGAAAAGTTTTACAGCTGAATCAAATAATTAAAATATAGAACTAAAATTTTGAATTTGTGCCAAGGTACAAGTTAAAATACTTAACTAGTTACCCCTTATTCGAGTATCCAAGTAGAACAATTGACAATTGGTTCAATCTATTAACAAAACCTGTAAAGGAAATCTTCCATTCCGATTTTAAAATTAAAATATTAAATAATTTAAATTAATTATACTAAAAGTTCATCTTCTTCTATATTCCAGTCGGGTCCGGTGTAACGCCCGTCTTGGATCCATCGACAGCAACAAACCTCTGATATTGATATTGAATATAACAAACTTCTACTTTCATGAAAACACAACCACCGACTTTAATGACGTCGGAGTCATAAATCTCGGTCGCGATGTTCCAATATCAGGTAATATTACATAAAATTTATATTTTCAATGATCCTCCTTTTAACTATGTGCTAAAGCAGACACAAAAAGACTTGCAACTGAAGTTGATGAAGGCAGTCTGTTGGATACATTTGCTATTGCTTTAGTCGCTGGTCTACAATAAACGCCGTAGGCCGCACACTGATGAATTTTTACTATGAAAATGAGCTAGTGTGGTATCGTTATCATGCCTGACGCGGCATAGGATGGCAAATGCCGCCTCTCTAGCTATTTTTGAACATTAGAGCGTTCGGACATCATGACATCTTGCCAGAAATAGACAAATTTAACAAAAAAGGATGAGTTTTCAATTTAATTAGTTAAACAAAAAAAATAATATTTTATTCAATTTAAAAGGATTAAAAAATATTTTGTTTTTTCAATGGCAGTTTTATTAGATTGTCTATAAGTATGGTCAATACACTCAAAAACTGATCCCCTGTGAGCCTCAAATAATTTTCAAAATTCTTAAGCAACCATCAATCCGTCTAGTCAAAATAAATGACAAGCCACACTCAAGAATGACCACAAAAACCACAAAGCGCGACAATGGCAGTTCCACCTATCATCATGTTATGTTGTCGGCGGCCGACAGCGTTAATTGTAAGCCGAGGCCTTACCATCTTATTTCAGTGTCAATTCTTCAAAAAAAAAAATTAAGTTTAGTTTTTAAGTCATTTTCGCTTCTTAAAGAGAATGTCATGTTACTTCCAAGATTCTCCGTTCCCCTACATTTTCATCGCTTTCTCCCAAATTGTCTATCAGGAGCATCATACAAAAGGTCACCAGCAATCTTCCTGAAGATTGGAAGAAAAGATATTCAGGTTCCCTGAAGCACTTTTATCACAACAATTTGAACACATTCAATGAAACTGAAAAAAATAAGCTATTTAAGTGTTAATCGGCCAAAAATTTATTATAGAACTAGATAATAGAGGATTTAAAATAGGTTTCAGGTTGCCGAGCCTGAAAGATTAATACCGCTTTCTTCCTGCTAAACGAACTTTAATTTTTCAGCCAGTGTCAAGCCAATTCGTCTTCCGAGAAAATCCCAAGCTACCGAACTATTCGTCGATAAAGTTGCTACCCTAGCAGGATGGGGATATACCCACAATGGTAGGTCTTAAAAGTCATATCTGTGAGCAAAAGGAAAAGAGCTACAAGCTTAAAAAAATAAAAATAAGTTGAATATTCCAAAATAACTACAATATTGTAGTACTGATTCAAAAGAACTTAATTTAATTTTTAGAGTATCTAAAACACCATCAATTTTATAAATATATATAATAATTATGATTATTATGCTGTTTGTATTTCAGTTGCACCGGTCGCTAATATTTTGAACTTCGTACTATTAAAAGTGATTACCAACCAGCGTTGCATCCAAGACTATGGATCGATCATCAAAGCAACTAACATTTGCGCCGTCGGTACCAACACTACAGCACAAGGAGCTTGCTTTGTAACTATCCTTTCTTATTGAAACAAACTTGTTTTCACTTTTTATTTCTAGGCCGGGCTTAATAGGATTAATTTCATGTTTATTTATTGAGATCAGGAGCGGTTTCGCTCATCATGAGCGTTTTCAAACGATTAGACAATTATTTGATAAGAGTACTTTATGTTTTAGCATAATTCCTTGTTGTTTTTGGATTGTTTTAGCGTGCACGCACCCGTCCTTGGGAGTGGTTTTTTATCGTCATCAGGGATTGAAGGGTTAAATTAATAAATATCAATTTTTGTGAACTTTTCATTTCAGGGTGACAGCGGAGGCCCGTTGTTCTTGAGAGAGGCGGACGGCTTAGATACGCATATCGGTGTCACCAGTTTTGTAAGCACCGCAGGATGCGATGCCAACTTTGCTACAGGATTCGCTCGCACCAGTAGCTATATCGACTGGATTTCAAAGAAAACAGGAATTCCTATCAGGCCTTAACTCAACTTGATGAATATGTCCGAATAAACTGCTTTGTAATAAATATCTGTAAATCATGCAATTTTATTGTGATGCGCTCCTTTTTATTTATTTTTTTTCTTTTAGTAAATCAATGTGTTTTATTAACCCCTTAATGCCCAAAAGAAAACTATGTGTCCTTCTCGTGTACTCTGCACTCTGGAGCTCAATTCTTCCAAAAGACTATCTATATATTAATAGCCGATAATGTCCGTATGTTTGTTTGTCTGAGTGAGTGAGTGAAGGATGTCCTCGATTTCCCCTCTCCCTGCCCCTCCTCTTCCTCCTTCCCAGCCGCGCTGTCACTTTTATTCATACTTAAGACATATTTTTCCAATATACACTGTTACTTATGATTTTCCTCGATTTCCTCTCCTCCTCCCCCTCCCCATCACCAGCCACGATGTCGCCATTTTTTATTCCTACCCTTTCGATGACGTCATATATTATTATTTGATGAACCGAATTTGGTGTCATTAAAAATCTCTGAAAATCCCATACAAAAAATCACCACTGTCAACCGAGATTTAAACCTTTGTATTACCAGCCGAGCTCTCTATCAACTGAGCTATCTAGGTAGTTAGCCATAGTGATAAAAATTGACCATATAAATTAAACATTTGAAAACGGAACGATATTTTTGAAAGTGACTTCGGTTGTTTGTAGGTATTCAAAATTTTAGGCGTAGGTTTGAATCTTGCCTCGAGCAATTTTTTTTTTATAACATTATTTTTTTTTGAAAACTTTCTTTTTAAAACACAGTACATATTGATCGTATGAAAATAAATGCTATCAAAATAACAGAATTCGATTGACTAGCGAACTAAGTTTTTCAAAAATTCTATTTGGAGAATAAGTCAACATTTTGATAATTTTTGATAAAATGTGAAACTAATTTATACTATTTTGCATGTGAAAATTGCGTTTTTTATTTGTTAGTTCACTCAAAAAATACTTGAATAAAATGGAGGCCTATTTCTGAATTAGTTTATTTTATTTTATTTATTATTTCTGAAATAGAAATTTCTGCGACTACGATTGTTAGCAAACTTAAACATTATTCGAAAAATTAAATAATCGAATTAAAATCAAAAATAAAATTAAATAAAATAAGATAAAATAAAATAAAATAAAATAACATAAAATAAGATAAAATAAATTAAAATTAAATTAAATTAAATTAAATAAAATAACATAAAATTAAATTAAATTAAATAAAAAATAAAAAACATAAAATAAATTAAAATAAAATAAAGTAAAATTAAATAAAATACTATGCAACAAAAATCTCACATTGCTGGGCAACGGGTTTACAGCTATCTTCTATATCGCTCACTTTTCACAAATAATCACAGATGTAGTACAAAATAAAATAAAATAAGATTAAATTAAATTAAATTAAATTAAATTAAATAAAATAACATAAAATTAAATAAAATAAAATAAAATAAAATCAAATAAAATAAAATAAAATGAAATAAAATAAAATAAAATAAAATAAAATAAAATAAAATAAAATAAAATAAAATAAAATAAAATAAAATAAAATAAAATAAAATAAAATAAAATAAAATAAATTAAAATAAAATAAAATAAAATAAAATGAAATAAGATAAAATAAGATAAAATAAAATAAAATAAAATAAAATAAAATAAAATAAAATAAAATAAAATAAAATAAAATAAAATAAATTAAAATAAAATAAAATAAAATAAAATAAAATGAAATAAAATAAAATAAGATAAAATAAAATAACATAAAATTAAATAAAATAAAATAAAATAAAATAAAATGAAATAAAATAAAATAAGATAAAATAAAACAAAATAAAATAAAATAAAATAAAATAAAATTATATACTATGCAACAAAAATCTCACGTTGCTGGGCAACGGGCTTACAGCTAGTATCTTGTTATTCTGTTAAGGGTAAGTGTCACGCTAAAGTTGTTCGCAAATTACACTGTAAAAAGTATTTATATTCGTGCTAATAAACGAAAGGGTAGCTAGAAAAATATTTTTATATTTTTAAATTGAGTATTAACTTCATTATTTAAAAAAGCAACAAACAAAAGAGCTTTCGTTTTTATCTAGAAAAAAAGTAACGGCTGGTTTTTTATCACTGATTTAAAAACCTGAAGATAGTTCAAGCACTAATCTTGAATACTACATTCAATAAAGTTTGATTAAATACGTAATTAGCACTTTATTTGGATTTGAAAACGGTTTATTTCAAAACTATTTTATACGATGTTTTTTAGCAAAAGAAGTGACAAAATACAAAAAAATCGAATATAGATTTATGAACAATTCATTTTCCTAATCTTTGGTCTAAATTTTATAATTTTAAGAGCTTTCGTTAATTTTCTACCGACGTTGAAAATAAATGCACAATTGATCATTTTAATAGGTGTCATAATAGGTAGGTGTAGCTGCTTGGGTTGTTTGGCAACATAAGTTTGAAACGATGAAGTATATTATTCCGTAGTTTTTGTTTGCTACCAAGCAGGAATAGCTTGTATGTGGTGGTATGACTCGTATAGGTACACACGATGCACACACACACTACGATATCTAATTCTATGCCTTCTAACTGGTAAATACACTGTCCACACATTCCTGCTTTCATTGATTGAATCGACGTTACAACCTATTTTATTTTTGACAGCTTGTTTGTTATGGTATGAAATGTTCTTTTTCTACATTATTTTTATATTTTATACAAAATAATAGCTACTGTGTCTATTATTTAGAATACTAAATACTCACTTTATATTATTTATAATAAATTAAAGCTTTTAGCTATCATCTTTAGACGCGATCATTGTTAGTATTGACGTTATAACCTATCTTATAAGATATAAAATTGCTTTTTTAAAACTTATTTTTCATTATATGAACAATTATAACTTGTACTGTGTCTATCATTTAGAATACAGCATACCTACTTTATATAATTTAAGCTTTCACCTATCACGTTTGGAGTGTTTGGACCGCGTTTCCGACATTCCGACGTAATTTTAGTACTGTAAATAAACATGGATATAAAAGATACTCGTCCTTCATCTTTGCCGAAGAAGCAGTGTCGTAAGAATAAACGTTCTAAATTTATCAAGAAGTTATGGGCAGCCGCTGCAATGGCGAGAGATCGGAAACGTGAAAATGAAGAAATTCAATGTTCAGGCATTTTACCGAACGACTTAGATTTGGAAAACGAAATTATCCCGTATGAAGAGCTTTCCGTTGGAGACTGTGAAGATTTCCACTGTAGTGGTGATGTTTTGAGGACATATTCGAAGGCAAAGAAGCCGGAGGTGTTAGACGTTGACTCTTTAGGTGATACTATGACAGAAGAACTTCCTCCAATAAACGTTGAGCGAAGTGATGAAATTGCAACTTCCTACGTACCCTCTGGTAAACGCATAGTCGACATTGCCTACTTTATGAAGCAGATGGAAGAAGTATTGCGACATCCGTCAATTTGCACAGGTGGTAAGCTAATTTTACAAAGAGAAGTAAAAGATGGATTAGTATCAAAATTTCATTTTGAATGCCAATTCTGTGAGAAAACTGCAACCGTTTTTTTCCGATTCTCTTGAATCTAATATTAACAAGTCCTTTGTTTGGGGGGCACTTAACATAGGTATAAGGTATAGCCAGGGGGAAAAATTATGCGGTACTATGGATATTCCATTCATGTGTCAGGGGTCATTCCGAAGACACGAGAAAAAAGTGACCACATCATGGAAGAGTCGTCTATCTGAACAAATGGAAAAAAATGTTCTGATAGAGAAGCAATTGGCTTTGAATTAACAGTCATACCACGTTTGTCATTTTTCTATAGATATGCATTTCTTCCGGAGCTTGCTGATAGCCGTATTCAACGGGGTATGAAAATTCGTGAACCGGCGAGATATGTTGATATGCCTGTCGTAATCTAAGTCTCTTAGTGTAATTCAATAAGTCCGTCATTCTAGTTCACTCCAGTCTATTGGTTTTTATAGGGTCGAGACCCAGTACATAGTAATAATACCTATACAGTATTTTAAACAGGGCCCAACGGATCCCCATAAGAGTCTATATCGCCCCATAATCAGCAGAACAACGTAAGCGACGATTCATACATTTCTACAGGAATGGTCAGGCATAAATCATACTAAAAGTTTTGTTGACTTAAATGAGGTTAGTAATATTAGGTTAATTAATGTTTCTTTTTACTAAAGGAAGTTAAAAAAACAATCTTCTTCTGTTGATATGTCCACATGGGGACTGGTCATGGATAAATGATCTTGCTTCTATTCGTTCATATATATAATATAATAATAACATACTCATAATAAAGGATAAACTCAAATACTATAATTTTCAATACAAATCAGGATGTTGATTGACAGAATATATTGTTTATCTCTTCTTAGCCAGTAGATATAATATATAGCTGAGCGTATGTAAGTTTAAACACACTTCTGATGAAGTCATACTTCGAAATAGCTAACAACTACGTATAAAGCAGGCCTGTGGAGTCGGAGTCGCGATATTTTGGCCAGAGTCGGAGTCGTGAAAAATGAGCGGCTTGATTTTTTTTTGAAAAATGTATTTAGTTATGTGTATTCAAACAAAATAGTCCAAAGTGTTGACATTGAATGCTTGGCTAACTAAAGATGATCTGATGGTATACATATATATATGTTAAAATGAAATTGTTGAAAAATTTCCTCCGAGTCTTTAATTATTTTTAAGCTGGAGTCGGTGTCGTCTTTTTTTTACACGACTCCACAGCCCTGGTATAAAGTAATATTTGTAGAACTAAAACACTTCTTATTAGATTATTGAAGGTTTTTAAAACCTTGTTACAAGCAACCTGTCTGTGTTGTTATCCGTTATCCATTTTGAATAACTGCCCCATGAGTGATTGTGAAGGTAAAAAGTGCCCCCCAAAACTTAAAATTTGCCCTGTAATGGTGTTTACTTTTATGATTAATAAATACTGCTTTATACATTAAAACCTTTTCGATACTATTAAGTTGTTCAATGAAATCATTATTCATTGGTGACTCTTGGTATTTTTGTTTAGTTAGTGTTTTCTAGTTTCTTTGGCAATTCTTCTAGATAAACATGATTGAATTGCCAGATTTTTAGGAAATAAACATTTTTTTACACCCACTGATGTTTTTATTTTATACCTACCTACATTAATGACAGGAAACTGAATCAGGGAGAGGACCAAATGAAGAGTGCTCAGCAATTGCAGATTTTTTAAACATTTAAGAGGATACATACAAGGATAATTAAACGACCATGACCATAAAATTGTTCTCAAATTCCTTTTCTGCTCTAAGGTATCTTACTAAATAAAATTGATAGTAAGCAATGCAATTTGTTAAAATAAAAAATATTTTTATTGTTCGTGGCAATTGCTACTTGTCTGCAGATAGGAAGTCTGGAAGAATACAACAAAAAAAAATGAAAAAGACTAGCATTCTTTCCCCTGGTGATTTTTCTTTACTATGTCCGCTTCCAATGTGGAGCATATGGAGTTTATCTCAATAGAAGTGTTTGTTACTCAGTTGTTCAACCTCTCTTTTTCCAAAGAGAGTAGGAATAGAAGGATAGGGCTAGGACAGGATTAATGGTTAGCTAATCGTTTCGATACGCCCCGTTCATTGGATAGTATGGGTGGGAGAGAGGATTTTAAAACATCACATACATCCATGCCTACGAACATATTTTCATAAATCAATTTATAAAACTGTCTGTACTGGGATTCGAAGCCAACGATGTTGAACACACAGGCGGCTGCATATTATAGTAAATTTAATAAATGTTGTAAAATATAAAATAAATAAATAAAAGTCAATTTATTTTACTACAAATGTGCATTAAATCCAATATTAAGAACATTTTTTTTCATTTCAAATGACAACAAAAAATATTTACGTTTCAAAATGGAAAAGCTAGCGTGGGCGTTGCTTCATTTTACAACACAACGCCAATATTTGTAGGGGTGACGAGAAAATCCAAAAAAAATGAAACCTTCGCCTCACTGAGGTAAAAATATGTAGTATTTCCAGAAAATGTGCGTTTTGGAAAAAATACATTAGAATTACGAATTGAAATAACTTTTCACCATATGTTAAGTTTATTAAGCAGGTCAATGATTTTAAAATTATGTACTGTTTAATTTTTGATTGATTCAATCATAATATTATGCTTGTGTATTCGCTATAGTTTTTTGGCTCTACTGGAAAGTTCGATTTTCAGAAATAGTACGTTTTGCATTATAACCCCACAATTGCGGCATAATACATCTTGTAATGAATATTTACCATGCATTTGTGTGCATTTTATTTCATGTCGATGCAAATGAACTTTCATGTGATACTCGGTAATTCATGTCTAAGCTTGCGAAGTTACATTCATCTGCCAAACCGATATCAAACGTCAGTTTGACAGATACTTTCTGTATACGAAATTCATAGACAACGGTCGCAAAAAATATAGAACTCTATGGCGCTATTTCGCGTCAAAAGGTAAAAGCTTTTGTATGAAGCATACTATCATTCCCTACTGGATGTCAGGAAGGATGAATTTAGGTGAATTGCTTATGGTGCAACCTTCCCGTTAAGTAAAATCCTAATCAACACATATTCATCATATTAAAAATGGAATATAGAGGATTAAATAAAATTAAATAATTATTAGTTTTTTGTTGCAATATATTTATTTTGTAACAATGTTTACAGATATAAGCAAATTGCACAATTAATATGGAAAACCTCTTGACTGATGAATTTTTCAATGTTGAACAATTGAAAAAGTCCAATCAATACCCTTTGTTTTAACATAAATGCAAAAATTTGAACGCAATATACATTTAGATCTACTATTCTAAAGTCCTCGCCATCTAATGAGGTATAACTTTAGGGTGTATCTTATTGAGAGGTATATTCAGTAGACATACATTGTGTTATTTCCTATCATGCTATTGTGGTACATAATAACAACAAACAAATACAAACTTCAAAATAAAATAAAATGGACTATTATTTATTATTATTTGAGTATTTCACAATAATTTTAATACTCCACGTATACGCTCCCTATTGGTTTGCGCCCTAGATGGTTGTCTATTTTGCCTGTATTGTGACGTCGGCCCTGCACGTAAACAAATTCTAAATTCAACTGATGACATTTAAGTTAATAATATTTGAAAACAACAATGTTTTATAGTTACTTTAATTACGAAAAATAATGAACAGGGCGCCAGCTGAGACCAAGAGAGACCTCCTATGTGTTTTCAATAAAAAATCGCATCTCAACCAGAACGCACTATTTATTTTTGAAAAAAACAAAAAATCGTTTATTAAAACATAATTATATATTTTGGGACCATCTTCCGTTCACCTGTTTTTATATATATCTTTAAATGTGTGGTGCAATCCTACTTCATCACCACTCGAATGTTATTAACCACAGACAATAATTTGTATATTTTTACTCTATGTTCAATGTTTTGTGCCTGTGACAGGTCACCATAGGCCTAATAATGATGAACTAATTTTCTGGCCACTAGGGAGCCAAACGAATGGAGTTAGTTTGTTATGGAGGGAAGAGTTGGGGAAAATTATGAGCAATATCAGAAGAATTCGTTCTGGAAGAAAAACAATCGCGCCTTGCCTGGCAGACTGAGTCCTAGAAAAGAAGGCGTTCGACTAGGAAAGGTTATGTCGGGGTCGTCGTCTTTCCAGGACTTCCAGGCGTCCGTCAACGACGCCTGGGACGCCGGAGATGACGATATCGTCTGTGGCATGGCCAACACGAAGATATCCAGAGATATCTCGCAATCCGCCGCGCTTAACGTTATAAATACACACCGAAGTGAGGTGAAATCTAATACTAATATCTCCAAAGGGGATTACGTCAAAAGTGTCGAATCTTCGACTTCCAGTGGGTTGGTTTTAGATAATTTAAAAGCGAAACAATTGTCACCGAGTCGCCCCATGCCGCCGATGTCTCCGACAGCCCCGCTGCGGTATTATCCCGGCAGACCCAGGGCTGTCAAAATGCCAACATTAGCTGCAAAGGAGGAAAACTACGAATCTAAATTGGAAAGGTTTAACCAATTGAGTGAAAGCGAGGTTTTAGATTTGAATGAGCTCAAGAAACTCTGTTGGTCTGGTGTCCCAGTTAAGGTATGCATATTATGAACAAAGTTATGTTGATTCCAACGGTGATGTTTTGATATTTTCATATCCGCAATCAAACTTTCTAGATAATTGCATGGTTTTCTGCAGGATTTAGTTAACTTTCAGAGAGAAAAAGAGTAGCATGTTGTAAAGCATATTTACCTTTGATAATAATTGTTTTTGGTAAAAGTAGAGTATAGCGTGTCATGGATTATTACGGCGAAAAACAACGCCACGATTTAAAATTATTTTTTGAGAGCTTGATAATCGCGTTAAAACCACACATTATTACGAAGAACACTGATAAATTATGCGAAATACAAAATATTTTTCAGTACATCGCCTCTGTTATCCATTATGGCGGCGCCGCCATAATGGATATTGAATGGAATGGTATCGAAAACTTTGCTTTTGATTGGATCTAAATACACATTATTAATACTAATTAAAATTTCATTTTTAATTACTTGAGATATATTATATATGTGGCACTATTCATATTATCGTCAAAAACGGAATCAATTTTCTTGTATAAAAAACAAAAACTTAGAAAATCCCAACATTATTTGATTCCTTAATTTCACCATGAACTATGAAGCTTAATTATGGCCTTTACACTTTTTTTAAAATATCAATTTCTCTAATGACCATAATGTGTTTTTTTGTGATCGTTTTGCTGTCTGTGAAACCATGCAACATCTTATATTTACTTTATTATTTTTTTAAAAATCAAATTTTGATTGAATACGTTGGGTTACTACTATGTTCGTGTCTTTTTCAAGCATCAGGCAAGTACTTAAAATCATAAAAATCATTATTAGTCCATCACTGTTGCCTTTAAATAAGGTGCAATTACAAGCAAATTAACAAATACTACCTACTACTGCAAAGCATGAATTAGTTTATAGTAAAATCAACACTGTTGATGCTCAAGTGGCCTGTAAATCTTAAATTGATGGTCTTTTCAAGTGTGGGCAATTTTATTTTAGCTTGGTTACAATTTTGCGAAATTTTAAATCAATTGAAAGCATTTTGATTATTGTGTGAAAGCACATTTTGTTTTACTACGGACTTATTTCAAACTAATCCAGCCTAACCTCTAATTTCTAATACCTATGCATTCACAGGAGAATTAGAGAATTCTTGTTGATGATAATGTTGTTTGTTGCTTTTTTAATAGCCTATTGATAGAAGATAATCTAAACATTGATATTGTATGAATTTGTGATAGGTTAGTGGCGTAAGACTATTTGTTTTACACATTTTGGAATAAAATTTCATGGCGTGCTGACCCACCTAGCCAAGTACGTAGAACCGCCACTGCATTACAGTTTAATGGCAAAACATTGATGCCTATTTTCCAAATGATGTTTATTTATATTTTTTGAAAAAATTCTCAGATTTTTGTCAATAAGTAAATAGAAAAAGAAATTATATGTTTATAGAAAAAATGTGTGTTCGTCAAATTTCTTTTATAATGAATATGATCCTACTTCGTGGTAAATATCAACGCACCATTTTACATCAAATATTTTGTAGAAAATGACAATAAAATTACTTAATTCTCTAGAGTTGTTTGGAAATAAATAAACACGGTGAACAAACACATTCTAAAAGAAATAAACTAGCAAAGTCAAGATTCCCATATAATTATTGTAGAACTAAACTAACTACCGGGCCTTTAATATATTTAGGCCACAGCCCTACTAAATATATTAATTTTTTTATCTTATTATAGTAGAGTTCTACCAGGAAAATCCCAATTCAATCGATACTATTTCTCTCCACAGATTAGGGCCATAACATGGCGCCTGCTGTCAGGATATCTCCCAGCGAACGCTGAACGCCGGCAAGAAGTGCTGCAGCGGAAACGACTAGACTATTTACATTTGGTGAAACAGTATTACGAGGCAGAAAGAGACGACGAGACATATCGTCAGATACACATAGACATACCGAGGATGAGCCCGTTAGTTGCCTTATTCCAGCAAAAAACTGTCCAAATTATGTTTGAGAGGGTGCTATACATTTGGGCAATCAGGCATCCGGCCTCTGGATACGTTCAGGGTATCAACGATTTGGTTACGCCATTTTTTATGGTGTTTCTGCAAGAGGTCGTGCCCATCGGGGAGGATTTAGATAATTGGCAGGTCCACACGTTGACTGAGCAGCAGAGGCAGGTCATCGAAGCCGATTCGTTCTGGTGCCTGTCCAAGTTTCTGGACAGCATTCAGGATAATTATATATTTGCACAACTTGGCATTCAGCATAAGGTAAATCAAACGAAATCATTTTTATTGACGTGTCAGTTTTCCATCACACGATGGTAGGAAAATAAATATTATTTGTTTTTAGAAATAACAGGCATTTATATAACTATCACCCGCTGCGGTCTAGTTGGTTAGAGCTTGTTTTATTTAGGCATCTAATCTTTTTTGTAAAAATTGTTCTATAGAAATAAGAAATCTGTACACCTAAAATGCATTGAGTTATTTATAGGTTTCTGCCATGAACAACTGCTAACAAAATTGACTTAGTTCGTATTACTTTTAATGTTATACAATTATTTTTTTCATAAGACAGAGCGTGCATTTAAACTTTCCACGTAGCTGATTAATACTTCTGGTTTATTCCAAATATTCGAGTCTGTAATGTTATATTGTTTAAAAACAACAATTTCTACCATTATATTGATAACAAAACTATTATTGACCGATAATATTCTGAGTAAATAATAATTATCTACTTAGTTTTGCGGATAGCCACTCCTGATTTTTATGTGGTTTTGATTTTAATTGTACTACAGTAATCATTAAAAGGTCATACAATTATTATTTATTTGAAATATTAAAAACAATCTATCGAACATTATATAAGAATATTAATGAATTGCTAAACATTTAAAAAATGCATTAAATAACAGTTAAATATTTTTATAACTAGTTCAGATGTGTGTCACGTAATGTAACCAGATGTATGGACGGCACACAATCTCGATTCGAATCCTGTTCTTGTTAAAAACTGACAGACAATGGATTTGCACTATTGTCGCAACAAACATTCCATTTTTTGCACGATTTTCTATACTACAATGTTATTGTTTTCAAATAACACAGTTTTTTAAGTTCAGGGGACCAATCATAAATTTTTCAATGATTTGTATCACCGTTTTTTGTAAAACATATCTACCATGTCAAAAAAGTGTTACTGCATATCACTTAAAAAATTCCATACTAAATTTCTTCTTTCCTTTCAGGTAAACCAATTGAAAGAACTGATCCGTCGCATAGATTTACCCCTGCATTTGCACTTGCAAGCGCACGGCGTAGACTACCTTCAATTCTCATTTCGCTGGATGAACAATCTCCTGACGCGAGAGCTTCCCCTTCCCTGCACGATCCGCCTGTGGGACACTTACCTGGCAGAGTCCGACGGCTTTGCCACATTCCAGCTGTACGTGTGCGCTGCGTTTCTGCTCCACTGGCGGGAGCGGCTGATGCAGGAGAAAGACTTCCAGGGCCTGATGATCTTACTTCAAAACGTCCCGACGCACAGTTGGCAGGATTCACATATCGAGGTGCTGGTCGCGGAGGCTTTCCGATTGAAGTTCGCCTTCGCCGACGCGCCCAATCATCTTCAGAGTCCGGAGAACAATGCGGTCCCGCTGAATTCCGGTTCGAGATGACGTGCGCGTTGCTTAGCAATTGCAAAAGAGCGCCGTTATTTGAATTTCGATAATGTCAATTGTATTCTCCGTTTAAAACATGCCATCGCTTATTTTCTATCAGAGTATCACTTTTTTGTACTGAAATTTTTATGAAAGTGAAGTAAGTAACGATTGCTTGTCGTGTCAAACAAACGGCTACATCTTTAACCCTTTGAGTGATGAGTTATTTTCTATGAAGCTTTCCGCTTTGGGCCTATATATATATTAAGTTCATCCGTGGACATGTGGTTTTCTATTGACGTTGATTCCAGGAAAGGAATAAAATAGATTTTCATATGCAGGTACAATATTTGTTTCCAATTATTGTCCCTGCCAAAAATCACCATTAGGTATATGAGGCCGCAAACCCGACTCGTTGAAGCATAAACCATGAATGTAATTAAGTAAATAAAAATACATATTTAAAGTATTATCAGAAAGCAGTCGTCAAACATAACATGGCTTGATACCGTCTTTTGCCGAAAATAAGACACTGTCTTACTTTCTTTTTTAGTCCGAAATACGAGCTACGAGAAGTGGTAGCATAAAATCAACCCACTTTCTTACAACTGCTTGGGTGCTCCAGGCTTTTTCACTTTCAATGACATAAATTCCTGAAACGCATTCAATCTTGTCTTTCTTGCCCTTAGTGATGATTAACGGTGAGACTTTCTTGCCATCCAGACGAATCACCAAAATACAGGTAACACGTGCACTTTCGTAACCAGTAGAAGGAACGTATATTGACGAGGAACCCTTGTGGTGAGCCGTTGTTTGAGATCCTTGGCCTAGAAATACTACAGTTTCATCCATAGCAATCACGTTGGAGAGTTGGTATTTAGAAAAGTCGATGCCATCAACAAAAAGCTTAAATGCAAGTGCACGTTTAACAACTTCATTGTCTTCCAGTCTGAACATTGTTGTTGATCTTCCTAGGGACAGTTCATGTCGTCGAAGGAAGTTATCCAGCCAGTGTGATGACGCTCTAAATTCTTCTGTGGATATATCAAATTCTATTGCCATTTCGAGGGCAAATTTTTGGATATCAGCCCTCCGCACAACAAAGCCATTGGTCTCCTATCAGCAATCCATTCCCAGATGTTTTCTTCCAGCTCAGAAAATAACGGTTGCCGACCTGATCCAACCTTGCGTTTCTTCTCATTTCCCTGGCCCACCAATTGACACAGGTTATCGTAGTCTACTCGCCATTTTTGAACCATACGGAGATCCAACATCTTCTCTTTACAGAAGGCTACAAGATTAACGTCCCAGGAGTCCTCCACGATTCCCTTTTTGTACTCGATGGAATAGCTCTTTCTTTTTGCACTCATTTTTCGGGAGGGCTTATATTCCAAAAAATCGTGCTAGGGCTTATTTTCAGAGGATGTCTTATTTTCGGAAAAAGACGGTAACATACTAAATATGATTACTAAGTAATGTGAAACTAAACACAATTTTAAAATGTATATTGTTTTATGAAAAGTTCTATTTTTTAATCATTTTAGAACAAGCCGAGTTTGCAAATAATAGCCTCATATATACTATCTGTATACACAATGTTGATTGAATTTTAAAATGGAAAATAGACAAAGCTCAAAGGGTTATTTTGACTTTTTCTTCAAATATTGCAATTCTACTATATATCTGTTAGGTCAGATCACCTTGAAACCGTGCAGTCTAAGGATTCTATTTTTTAATATTAAAATGAAATCTATTCAAGAAGGATTGGTGCTTACCTTTTGGGTACTTTACACATTTCCCATCGACATAGAGGCTTTAATCTGCTGAACCTTGTTGAAACAGTTTTAAACACACATTTGTAATTTTAAAACTATTATTTGCAGTCAAACAGTTGTATTGAAATCTTACGCTTAATCTGTTGCCCACTTTAATAGTTATGTATAAAAACGCCCATACCTAGTGGAAGCCTTTGTTGATAGATTTGTCAATGAAGATTACTACATTTAATATAGGCTAATTTCAAGTAACTGAAAATGTTAATTAATATATTTTAACCTCGTGCCGGTCACGTTCGAGTTAACTCTGGTATCGATGGTCGTCAAAACAAGACTCCACGAGATAACTCGAGCAAATTCCATTCATAAAAAAAAAAAAAATCTTTCACTGAATATGAATCCTTTATAAATATAACACATTTTGTGTGTTTGGTGTTCGAGCATAATATAAAATATGTGATACTTTTTGGACATTTGTGGACAAGTCGTTAAATAATAAAAAATAATACTTCCTGTATTTTCAAATAAGCATTCTTAAAACGTCTGTAATATGAGGTTCGAATCTCCGTGCAGTGTTCATGACTTGTATAGCGTTCATACGGGGGGGGAAAAGGTTAATAATTGTTGTTATATTCAATGCCGTGTTCATTTCTCACAATTTTACTCAATGAGAGATTTTATATTACAACCGAAATCAGTTGAAATGGTGGAGGAAAATAGGAATGATAAATATTCGACAAACAGGATCGTACCATAGGGTGAGGAAAATGATAGATTGGGGAATGATATATCGGAGTTCACTGTACTAATCTGTACTATGGGTTATAATATTTTATTTCTGTTTTATTTCGTTTGTATATATTTTTGAGAAAAATACATTTTAGTTACTAGATTTCTTTTTATTTTATTTTACTTATCCCGAATTGCTTGATGTCCATCATTTAACATATTTTGTTACTACCAAATCCTTTAGTACAAATAGAAAAAACATTCCACTCGATTGTAAGAATTATAGGTTAAAAATTGTATCATAATCATGGAGCTCACCTTACTAGCTTGTCTACTCTGAAATTTACTTTTATATGATAAACAAAAAACAACCAATCAGTGGCAGTAATGATTTCACTATCAAGAAATATTATCTTCATTTTTTGACATTTCACACGGCAGCAATTGGAGAATCAAAAGTTTGAGAATAGTTAAGAATATTTTTTTATAATCCATTCAATACGAATTCAATGAAAATCATACAGATGATATGGGGCTATTATTTGCAAGCTCAGCTCATTCCAGAATGGTTGAAAAATACACGCGTAACTGTCAATTCTCTGTGAAAAGGCGGTGTTTATAAAAATGCAACAATTTTTGTCCCTTTTCCATAATTTTCTGTCATATTTCTACAATTTTTGATAATGACCAGGACTGGTTTCGCTCATCGTGAGCATTATCAACAGTTGAGACTATTTTTCATGATAAGATAATGCTCGCGGTGAGTGACTCTAACTCTTACACGTCGTAAGTACTTTATTGCAGTGCTTTTTTTCATGTAAAGGGGTTGAACGGCGTTTCAGTACCTTTTTTATTGTCATTTTTATTATTTCAAATCAATATTCAAAATTTTTTGTAACTCATCGTAGCATGCTTGACACTTTTCAATCCTTTAAAATACGTTGATCAGTGGTCACTCGAGGAAGACGAGGCTTCCGTGATGGATCTCACAGATTTGAGTTTCAGCACGAACAAAATTTTCTTCAATCGATTTCTCTTCGAAGGCATAGGTGTCTGTGATATTCATCAAATTTCCTTCCACCCTTCCAATCCTAAAATAAATGGAGCAAAGTGAGAGTGATTAATTTACCACCAGTAATGTCCTAGCCCTGTCCTTCTATCCTTACTCTCTTTGAAGAAAGAGAGGCTTAGAAACTGAGTAACAAACAGTTCTTGCAAAAAACTTCTGTTTGAGAACGGACATGAATTATAAAAAAAGCTTGACAAGAAGTGAGTTCCGTCACCTTTTTTTTTCTTTCACTTTCAAAAAAAGCATTGCTCAATTGTATGGGAAAAACTTAATAAGGCTCAGCAGGGAAGGTTAAAGGTGGACAGTCTGACCTAACGGAGAAACATGACGCACTAATAGAATTTAAGGGTGTAGATCTTTTCATGAAGACCTGATAGAAAATTTCAATAAAACCAAGACATTTTTAAATACTCAGCAACAGTCGGTAAAAGTTGGAATGTTTTCAACACAATCGTCATAATAATTAGTATAATCATCACAATATGGCCATAAATCAACAAATTATTGAAAAAAATGTATTTCTTTGATATTTTTATATATATTATGTATATTACGATAATTAATGATTATTATGAGATATAGTATAATCAAAATTTATATATATTGTTCATATATTATTAATTACACAGTTTTAAAGCCAAAGTTCATCTGCCGCTGTAATCTCGCTGCGGCAATTTGACACAAAATCAGGGTCCGTACTAAACGGCAATAGAACACCTATTGCCGTTAAAAGTTAATTCAGTGTTAAAACATTATTAGGATATATTAAGTTTGTTAAATGATCTGATTTAATTATGACATTCATTTTGAAGTTTTCGTTAAGACACAATTTTATTGCATTACAATATGACTCCAAGAAATTGCTATGTATGTTCTTCCACGAATTTCAAATAATAATTCCAACTGTCTGAAACCAACCTTGACTAGGGCTTAGTAATATGTTAAGTATAATTTTTAAAAAAGATTCGATTATCTTAAAATTCTTGAAAACTTAAATGAGTCGTCTGGTATCAAAAGCAGAACTGTTCCAGGCGACTCAAATTAACCATTTTTAAATAAATGGATACCTCCTGTGTTAAAGGTTGGAACTGTTTTTGGCTATTTTTAGTTAAATTAAAATCAGTTATCATCTATTCGAAATGACTACTAATTATACCTAAAATATTAAACAACATAAAACGTTGATTTTAAAATAGCTTTTTATGTCAATATTAACTTTAAATCGTTAATCATTTTTTAATTCCGACCTCAATGAGCTATTAACAAGCTATTGAAGCATTTAGTTGTATGTATTATACTTTAGGTGTTTTAGTGATAACACATAATTATTCTATTTTTACAATATGAACTACAAAAATATTATTACAAGCTTATCAAATCCATTTAACTGTAAAATTTCTGTTAAATATTATTTATTTCTCTTGTTATCCGTCACTTTGACAGTGACGGTTTGGTTTGAAATTACAAATTAGAATCAATTCAAACGCGGAACCAACTGTTTGAACCTGTATTGCTGCACAAGAACAAAAATCAAACTGTATAAGACAGTCCAGTCCATATAATTGTAGAGGTGAATGAATTATGGCTTTAAACAATTTTTGGGATGTCAGGAATAAGGAAATTTATGAAAATGCTATTTGTTGTGATATAGATGGGACTCAGGGAACATGTATTAGAGAGAAATCAAATTGGGTCACTCGCAAGAAAAGGGTTACTGTAATATATGAATAAGTGTTTTGTTTGTCACACTGAAATATTTGCTTTGGTTTTGTAATGATGACTATTTTAATATTTACACTGCTCGGTTTTTGAATGTGCAGGCATTTTTGTATAGTTGTATTATAATAAGCAGGACGAGTCGATGTGTATCCGTAATATCTGAATGCTGCAATTTTTATTTCAGAAGAGAACAAAGATGCATTGTAATTTTATTGATATAATCTTTAATCTTGTCTTAGAGTTGAAAAAAACAATGTAGCTTTGTGGATAAATTTTATCTATACCATCCCCCATTGTCAAGAATCTAACACTGTTTCCATTCAGATAGGACAATAACACATAAGTGTATCTCCACGACAACTATAGGCAATTAAATAATTTAAAATGTATCCTACCGTTTGTAGAAAAACACCGTTTTAAAAAGTTGGAGTGAACATAGATAAATGAAACTATCCGAAGAGAGGATAATCGATACTTAATATAAATAAATTCTGTAAAAATTTTATTTCGTTGCAATCCAAAGTAAAAAATGGTCTAAACATTCCGACTTCAATATCCTCAAATATGGAGATGACTACATCCCTGCCTCAACTTGATGGAAATTACCGAGCAGTTGGTTGGTTAATTTTATTTTACATTACTCAATGTTTATTGTATATCCTTACTTGCTTATTTTGTTGAATTATTAACTTCAGTTTAAACAAGTTAGCATGTTATTTATTGCGGATAACTCTATTGACTCTTCCTCATAAAATTGTGTATTTCAAAGTAATCGTCGCTTGAACTAACTGTTTTCCAGTGTATAATTTATTTCATCTGTAAGAACAGTGTTCATTATCGATAACGTACATTGTAAATTATTTTAAAGAACAAATGATGATTCTCAACTATCGGTTATTGATGTTATTCAATGTGAAATAATTGTTTCCTTAGCGAAGCCACACCCGAGTCGCGGATATTCTGATATAGAACAATGCTGGTTCAACTATCACATCGGAGTCTGATTTATTTGTGATGGTGCAAGGCTTTTGTAATAATATTTATGTGGTATTAAGGATACATAATATTATAGGGAAGTTCTACCTTTGAGGTTAACACTGTGAAATTGACGAGGGTGCCAAATGCTGCATTTTATATTTTAAAAAAACATCATTCGAAGACCTTATATAACATATTCTTTGAATACATATGGTTTTTAAATCTATGTAAAAAATAAAAATTCACTTTTACAAAGAAAAAAAGATTTTAGTCTCAGCCTCAGAGTTTGTATGACATACAGAAGCACTGTGCTGCGTACACTAATACACAGGCGCGCATCTATCCTGTGCTGCAGTCCATTGTGGACCTGGCACAGATTTCTGCTTGGTTAGTACAGTCTTGAACGTGTCTATAACTAGTATATGAACGTGTTACTTTGATAGCGCTGTGAAAATAACAGAAAAACCAATTGAATTTGTGCAAACAGAACATTGGTTGTACAATAACACTATTCATATAGCTACTTTTAAAAGACCATTTAAAGAGTTTTTGTGTATCAATGTGTTCATATTCATGTCACTTGCTTGGCCAGTGATTTACAAAGCTCAAATAGTGTCTGTCGTGCAATAGTAGGTTTTATATTGTAGTAGTTTGAAATTTTATTTACATTCACTGAGAACTTTGAGTTAAATTTGAATTACCCGCTAAAAAGTGAACTTTGAATGTCATTTTGTAAAGAAGTATACATTTTCAAATTATGTCATTATGTGTCATTGATATATGACACTTGCGTGACGCAGCTGTCACAGCATACGTTGATCGCACATTTCTGCTTCGCCTGCCTGCACCTGCCAATTCTGTGCTGCCCTACGTCTCAGCATACGCTTAGCATCATCGGCTCCGGCCGGGATAGATTCAAACTCATTCTTGGTTCGTTACGAGCACATACCGAGCTCGCATTCTGTCAAATCACAAACATTCATCTCTTTTTTGAATCGTTCAAACTATGTACATTCTCACAAATTTTGTCACTAACGACCCGGGTTTCGCCTTTCGGCATCTTCAGGCATTCAAGTGCACGGATGAACTTGAACTGACAGTTCAAGTTCATCCGTGCACTTGAATGCCTGAAGATGCCGAAAGGCGAAACCCGGGTCGTTAGTGACAAAATTTGTGAGAATGTACATAGTTTGAACGATTCAAATTTAATATTGAAATTCCACCAAGCACCTTCAGTCGAAATCTTAAATTATTCATCTCTTTACTGGAATATGGCAGCTTATAGAGGTTGTTTGTGTTTTATCTATAGAATAGTTAGGTGTGCTGTCAGGCTTTTGCCTTGGTTGTATTGAGTTTTTAAATGCAGACAACAGAAATAATTTACGCGCTTGCATTGTTATGGCGTTATTTCGTTGTTAGTTAATGTTTAATGTTGAAAATATCAGCTTTGACCACATCTCATGTAACACCTGCAAAATAAAGTCCATCAATTAATAATGATGTTGATAGTTGAAAATAAAAAATAAAATAACTTTGATTATTCCACATTTTGTGTAACAAAATGTGACGCATGTTTCGCCTCTTTCAGAGGCATCCTCAGACAACTACTTTCGCAAATGCTTGCTTAAGTACGAAATTCGTACTTAAGCATTTGTTATTTTATTTTTTATTAAAATGAACTTCCACAAAGCTACCGCCGAATCCATCGAAAGTATTAATAATTGAAAGATGAAAATAGCACAGTTGACTTAAAAATGACAGTCGGAATACATTTGGACGAATTTCACCCCGCCACTGTTCACTATTTGTGAGAAGTTCTTTTGAAAGACAGACAGACAGACACGTATATTTATAACTTAAAGTATAGATTAGCATACTTAATTCAATATTATTTAGTATTTTAATTGCATTGTTTTTTAGTCATTCATTTTGCTAAAGAAAGTGTCTACCGTACTAATAAAAATAAATTCTCTGCTTCGAGCAATCTCTGAATGCAATTGGAAACTCTGAAAATTACATTTATATAGTTATGAATCTATAATATAATGTTATATCTCATAACTATATCGACAGTGGAAGGGAAAAAGGACGTAACTGGCACATTTTTATAGGAGGCGCCAAAAAAGTGTTATGATGATTTTGGGCCATATGCAAATTATGAATTATACACAACCTTGAAGTGCACGGAGACGGAGGTCAAAGCTAAATTTAGATACTAATTCGGCATTTGTAGCTTGCATCTTTTTGATACATTGTGATTATCGGAAAAAAAACCTATTTTGGAAAACTGTGGGTTATGTCCTTTTTCCTTTCCGTATTCGATATCAAATGTGAAACTTAACTTGCATCAACAATTTGGTAAAAATAAATCCTGTACCTATACTGAGAATGTGGCTTACCTAAGAGACATGTTTTCACATAGAGTAGTTTTAATATTTTATTATAAAGGTATGTGCTTAAGGATATGTTATAATAAACTCTATTTTCATATTTTACCTCCTTATGGTCCACTTTTTTGACATAGGAGTTTGCTCACAGAAAAAATACTTATGTAGTTACTTTTGAATTTGTATTTCTACCTCTCGGTGTAAGTAAGTTTTAGGGTCAAAGAAACATCTCATTTTCTCTGTTTTTTAATAAGAGCGGAAAAACAAGTTCATAAACATCAAAAAAAGAAAGTGTTAAAGTACATTATACAATTAACTTTCTCTTGAATATTGTCAATGTAATATTCTATTTTATTTCCAGTAATATACATACCTAACTCAAAATCATCAAATATTATGGCGCATTTCTTGGAAGTTAGTCAAATTATGATTAATAATCTTGCTGATTGTCATATTCTTGACATAGAAAGCATTGATATATTTGGGTTCAGTTTGAAAAAGGATTTTTCAAATGTTTCGAATTCTTTTGTTTTCTTTTTTCGAAACTTGTTATTATAACATGACCTCACGCAAATCTTTTTAATGTCATTTTTTTTAAAGTTTTTCGAAGAGCTTATGTCATGCTGTGTTTATTGATATCATGAATTTTAATGGGTATATAGAATGGCCGGCTCTATGCATCGATTCAATCAATTGTCAATCATAATACACTTGTAAATGAAAACTGCAACTGTTTAAAAACATTCTCGCCAAAATGATACTCATAGATGCATAGTATTTCATCAAAACTCTTTGTTTCATATCAACAGTCAATGTGTTAGACACAACTAATTATAACTCATCCCAAAGTGACATAAGCCTTTCTAGACACTAATTTAATTTGAAGTTGATTTACATTGTGTAAATGTTAAAACATATCTGTAATTTTGAATATCTTAGATTTAATACTGTCTGTTTCAAATCAAGCAGTAATTGTTCCACAGTGTTTTATATAAAATATAAATTTGCGGGTACTATTGCAAAATTAAATTGATATCTGTTAGTGTATTTAAGTAATTAATCAACACGTAATAGAAGCCGTGCCAATGAAATATTACTCTTTTTGTATTGGTTCTGTGATTTGATTGATTGAATTAAACGTCTACAAAAATATCCCATGTGAATTTGTGAAGTTTTTTTTTGTGGACGAGGCTCAGTAGATATTAAACCATAACCCTAAGATCTGAGATTTTTTATTTTATTTAGAAATACCCAGTAAATCTTGAAATATCACAGAAGTGTGTAAGTATTGTCGGGTCATATGGCGCGGCAGTAAGCGTTGTGGGATTCCGTGCCGGATATCAAGGGTTTGAGTCACAATACAAACAGCATTTTTGCAATCGATTTCTGTTCGAAGGCATGGATGTTTGTGATATCTAAAAATTCCCTCCTACCCTTTCCGATCCTTTAATAGCTGGGCATAGGGAAAGCGATTAGTTAACCACGAGTCCTGTCCTAGCTTTATCTTTCTATCACTACTGCTATCTTTGAAAAAAAAAGAGGATGAGTGACTGAGTAACAAATAGTTCTCGTAGAAAAAAACTTCTGTTGATATACAGTAGAACCTCGATTATTTGGATTGTTTCCCGAAACATTTTTTTTACGAATTTACTAATTTTCTCGTGGCTAATTGATTCCACCGTTGTTTACATATGTGATAGAGTGCATACCATTTTGTTTGTTGTTTTGCGTTTTTTGAAATCGAAGAAATCTTCCAGTTGAATATTACCATAAAAAAAAACCAAGATGAATGGTGAAATTTTTAAACGATGTTATGAAAAACAGATCATTCCAAAAGTAAAAAATATCAAAACTGCATAGATAAAAGAGGAAAAACATTATTATTACTAGATAATGCATCATCTCGCCTATCAATAGAATGTTTTAACCAGATCGATTAAATGTTTACGTTAAAATTTCTGAAATTTGTCAACAGTGATAAAATCATGGAACAAATTCTTGAAAAGACTATTAGATAGTTCAAGTAACACACTAGAAATTGTTATTAGAGACATTATAGAAGCAATAGAACAAATTTTAATATGTACTGAATGTGTCGAAGAATATGTTACCAAGTGGCTAAATTTTGAAGCGAGCGATCTTGGATTTCAAATTTTGAATGATGTGAAAATAATTAAGGAAATATTTGTCTCAGCAAGATCAAAAAGATAAAGAAGAGATATGCAAAGAAAGAGATATTGGTCCTGCTCGTTCTAAGGATTTTCAGTGCCTAGATGTCACCATGAAGTGGCTTAAGAGCCAAGAAGAGTGTATCTCAGGATAACTTATATTTCTTAAAAGTATTCGCGATTTGGCAGCTTCAAAAAGAACAGCTAGCTTATTTAAGCAAAAACTAATAAACGAATTTCTTGATAAAAAATAATTTAAGTAATACTAAAGCTTTATGTTAATCTAGACCAGACGTGGGGAACCTGCGGCCTTCTGGCCAATTCTGCAATTCTGTACATTTATGTAAATTCGGAAAACGAGGTAGTATAGCAAACTGAGGATTTCAAATTCCTCGGTGAGCTAAAAAAAAACGAGATTTGGAGATAATCTGGGGAAAAAGTAGGGTAGAGCATTGAAAATTAATCAATCCCGTCCTAGTCGATGTTTACTGCGGCCTTATGTCGAATCAGAAAAATGAATGCGGCCTTTAGAGAAGAAAAGGTTCCCCACCTCTGATCTAGAAAAATCTTTCCGTGTAAATTATGAATTTTTCGATTATCCGGACTAATTGGGGATAAAGGTACTACTGTACCTCCATTAGGAAGTCATATGCTCTACATTGGAAGCGGACATAGATAAAAAAAATGTAAGTATAGATTGCATTGAAATTTTGAAGAAGATGACACATCAAATGGTGTTCGGAAAGAAATATTTTTCTGTTGATTCAACATACTGATAGGGGTGGAAGGTTTTGATAGAAGGAGGTTGTAAAGGTGGTTGGAAAGATTCTTCTTCGGATAAATTGATTAATGAGTTGGTTGAAAGATATGAATTCAAATATTTTTCATTGAATGTTATTAGTAATTTACAAAAGATTGTGTAAAAGACCAGTTGCATTCATTGCAACAATATTCTTGGTATAATTTTTTGCCGCGTCTCAATTAAATCAAAGTGGTCAATTTCAATCATTAATTTATTCAGATAAGCATGTTCAGTTTATGACGATATTTTTTTTATTTTTATTTTCTTCGTATCGAAAGTCAAAAAAAATAATATCTTAGGTACAGTAAGTTTATAATTCAATGTTGCTTCCATCATATTTCAATCCATAGTTATTTATTTACTAAAATAATCTACAAATATTCAGTTTGTATATATTTTATGAAATGTAAATTGTACCCTAAAAATATTCCCTACCTATTTGACATTTCTCTATGCTCTTGCTAAACAATGACGTGTACGCAAAGCTTTATGTTATAATAAGAAGTAGGTTATGAAGAAACGGTAAATCTTTACATTCCATTAATAATAAGGAATTATAATTATAAATTCATCATACATATATGGTTAAGCCGTGGAAAATTGGATCGATATATACTGACAGTGGAGTTTATTCATCATATACCATAAAGACCCATAATATTTGTGTTTGAAACGGGAAAGTTCTCATGAAGCCGGAATATTTTTAAAAAGGTAAGCGAAAATAAATAACTTTATAGAATGATCTCCGTACCTAATTTCAAACCAGATAAGAGAGCTCTTAACTGAATCGGCGCAACGTAATCATCGTGACTTTAATTAAGATAATTTTGACACAATTAAATGAATCGTAAATCCTTTGTTAAGAGTTATAGTTGACTTGATTTGTTTCTAATGAATTATTCGAACGAGGTATAGGTATTCTTATTTTGAAAAGAATTTTTATAGCAGGTGCAGAATATTGTTCTTTTTACCGCAAATTTATTTCGCGTCATTCATTGAACAATGCAAGAATTAGGTGTTCTTTTCAAATAATTTCAGTGAGTTTAATATATAAATGATATTCGAAAATAATACTAAATAATATGTAGATACATTTTTAAGAAGCAATGTTTTCAAATAAAAAAAGTGAATCATGGTTTTGAATGTCAATTATTGTTATGCACAAACAAAGCTTCAATAGTTTCTAAGCAACACTAACAATAAACAGTAAATATAGAGCGAATTTTCGTACAAATATTTCGTATTTCGCAAGAATTATCGGTTATATTGATTTCAATGTAGTATTTTTTTGTTGATATTTTCGTATCCGCAATTAAGTTTTCCAGAAAATTCCATTATTATTTTACGGGATTTTGTAAACTTTCGGTGAGGCAGAGAGTAGGGTAATCATTAACACTAGAGTCTGAAACCATCTAACACTTAATTTAGTATGGCCGTCGTGTCAGTGCTGCCAATACAAAAACATAACTCACTCAATAATTATTATTAAATATTATTTGTAAATATTGTACATACCTAAGAATCGCAGTTGTCTCTAATAAACGTTAGAAATACTCCAAAAATACTACTGCCTGGGGAGCGAAACAAATGCCTAAACATGAATTCATCCAAATAGGACCCGAATAAAGCCCTACTTGTGCCGAATTGGTGCTAATGTGTGTACCAGGCAGTATATGTTGATCACTTTTAGGGTGTTCACTGTCAATACTTGGTGGAAAGGCATTATATTAATAAAAACAATAATCCTTTGTACTTCATTCCACTTTATTTAATATGTCAGGACCGGTTTCGCTCATTGCGAAGTACAAAGGATTATTGTTTTTATTAATATAATGCCTTTCCACCAAGTATTGATGTTGAACACCCTAAAAGTGATGAAAGGCATTATATTAATAAAAACACAATAATTCTTTGTACTTCATTCCACTTTATTTAATATGTCAGGACCGGTTTCGCTCATTGCGAGCATTGTCAACTGATAAGAAATATAATTTAACAATGCTATTTATACAAAATTGAAAAGTTATACACAACAATTGGCATTGAAAAGAAATTGCCAATTACATTAAAGTGATTCTAAAATAACACAAAATTAAAATGTTCAACACATCTAACATATAATTAAAAAGTCGTCCCAGATTAATAAATTCAGAATGGCGATTGAAAGTAATTACAAACATAATTAAAATTCCTGGCTGTCGATTTTGTTTAAGTTATGAACACACCAACTACTTGGAAGCGGGGAAACATAAAACTATCATTAAGCATATTCACTTTATTAATGTAGCATTTTATCACTTTGTCAAAAATTTCCCAAATTTTAATTATGTTTGTAATTACTTTCAATCGCCATTCTGAATTTATTAATCTGGGATGACTTTTTAATTATATGTTAGATGTGTTGAACATTTTAATTTTGTGTTATTTTAGAATCACTTTAATGTAATTGGCAATTTCTTTTCAATGCCAATTGTTGTGTATAACTTTTCAATTTCGTATAAATAGCATTGTTAAATTATATTTCTTATCAGTTGACAATGCTCGCAATGAGTGAAACCGGTCCTGACATATTAAATAAAGTGGAATGAAGTACAAAGGATTATTGTGTTTTTATTAGTATATGTTGAAGTATGTTTATACTGATAGTAGTAAACTGTAACAAAATACAATTTGGCAAAAATGCGTAGATAAATGTCAATAGATTATCATCGAAATATTGGTTTAAAACAAGATGATTTAGGTTAGATATTTGAATTATTTCTTAGTATAAATAATAATACATTTTTAATTGTTTCTCATTATTATGTATACTTAGGCTCTACTTAAACATAATATATTTTTAGTATGATAATATCTATCATCTACCGTGTGCTATGTTGCATTTTATTGCACTGTACTCGAGCAAGTACAATGGGCGTTTAGCCGTCAAAACTGCTTTAGTCTTTTCGTTTTGATTTTGATGAAAGACTACAATGGCAACCCATCACGTTTTTACGAGACAAAATAACTATAAAACACTCGAAGAAGCCTTTGTATCGATTATGTCCGATGAAAATTGTTTTTTTTTTTTTCTAGTGTTTGTATTTTCTTTTGGGCGTTAATGGGTTAATATCAATAATCTAGCTGATATTTATTGTAATCTTCAATGGTCGCAATAAATATCAGCTAGATGTTACGCAATGTAGTAGCTTACGTAATTAGCTAGTAATTACGCGTAGATGTTTCAAATATTACGCAAATTTGTCTGGTATCACTTTGTACCCTGTCGCTCCTCGATCCTATTTTCAATGTTTCAGTGCTTGAGTGTTAAATATTTTATGTTTATTGCATTGCCTTTTTTACCAGATATTTTAGAATAGACTTATCATCCAAAAACAATTATTATAAACTGGCTTAAAAAATCTTTCTTTCCAGATTATTCAAATAAGCTGACCTTATTCTTGAAAATATGTCAGCTACCAGGAGTCAATTCAAAGGAGAAAAGAGCCTGATAATCACATTCATTTTATGGTTATTTGGCGGTCTGTTTGGGCTCCATCATTTCTACCTTCGGCGGGATCGGCACGCTTTTGTCTGGTGGAGTACATTAGGAGCTTGTGGACTAGGATGGATCTCGGACCTGTTTAGACTGCCGCGCTACGTTAGAGACGCCAATGAAGACCCTAAGTTTTTATCGGAATTTATAGTGAACCTCCAGAAAAACAGAAAGGTATACAATTGTCTTTGTTTGGTACAATCTTGACAATTGGTGAAATTGTCTCTGAATGTCTGATCCTTAAATGGTTTGTGGTTGTAATGATAAGTAATCGTTGTAATTTGTAAATAGAGATGTTCAAATTTCTTGATTGTCAAAATGACGATTACCTCAAAACGAGATTTTACGACTCATTACCTTCTGCCAGTATACCGTTGAAATATTCGTAAGTGAATGCATAAGGAATTCATTTAGATGAATTCCTAAATTCATTAGTAGAATAAAATAAAAAAAAAATTAGATGTGATGTGTTATCTATTACAAAGAAAGTTATCGACTGTGGAAAGAAAAAAGGACGTAACCCACACTTTTTTCGAAAATAATAATATATCAAACTTGATACACGTTCTATCAAAAGAATGTAAGCTGCAAATGCCGAATTAATATCAAAATTTATCTTTTAAGTTTGAAAATTGAAACCAAGAAAAAAGACTAAAAAAAAGGTTTTTCCTAGACAATTTCTTTAATAAATATAAGATTATGTCAATTAAATACCAGTTTGCAAGTCTCCATGCACTTCAAGGTTGTGTATATTTCATAATTTGCATATGGCTCAAAACACATTTTTTGTGTCTCCTGTAAAATTTGCTATGTGTGGGTTACGTCCTTTTTCCTTTCCGCAGTCAATATTATAACTTCAAAAAACCTTGTAAATCGACGTGTTATATTACGACGGTACCTATTAAATTTCCCTGGTACTAAAAAGGTTTAATATCCTCCAATGCAATATAAAATAATATGACGGATATATCTATCATCATTTATAATCTGGTAAACTGGTTGAAATCAGAAGACTTCTGATTACTGTCGTTTGGTTTCAGCCTCCATTCTCAGCAAACCGGTTCTCTGGCGCCGTCCTGGTGGCTTATTCGTGGGGCCAAATGTTCATATCGGCAGTACCCATTGACGATTTTGCCGGATACAACTGGAAGTTCCTATACTGGCTGACTCCGGTACCTGTAGCGTTAGGTATATTAAATTATAACAATGTATTTGTATCTAACACTAGTCTTCACCTCTGGTACACTCGATGGAGATCAAATTGAATATTATATTGAATGAGAAGTAATCTCAACTAGAAGTGAATTTGTTTTTTTTATTTCAATGTTGACAGGAGTTTGGACAGTCGGAAACATTGGCCGTCAGAAAGGCGATTTCAAGTGGGCACTGTTGGCCGCATACATCTGCCAGCCGCTCCGTTACGTAATCATCGACGACATGATGTGGCTGACCCTGATGGTGTTCTGCTCGGCCCTCACCTTTGATTCATTTTCCAAGGAATGGAGGAGGAATCCACCGAAGAGGAGCAAGATGTTAAAGTACTAACAGCCATATGCTTGCTTATTGATTGTTCATGCCAGTTGATATTCACAAGATCAATTGACTTGTTTGTTGACTCGATCTGTGGATATTAATTGCATTCTGATAGAAGGCATTGATTTATAAATATACTCAAGAAAAGATCTTCAAAATTATGAGTGACTCATTTTTGATGATTGTAAAGTAATGGCCGTCATACTTTTAAATTTCTTTCTCTCTATCAAATGGCAAATGGAGGTAACACAGGGACTCACCCTCTCCTATTGGACTAGCCAATTCATTTCTGGAAATGGCAGTTTCATTGCCAATCTCTTCAAGCTTGGCCGGATAGACACGAGGACATGCATATGTGGCATTATGCAGGATGCTCTTCACATCCTCTAGGATTGTCATCTCATGAATAATGAATGGGAGTAATTAATCACGTCGGTTGGACCCACAGGCCACGCCGACTTAGTAGCTACTAGCAATTTTTCACACGCTAAAGTGCAAGCCGTCAAGTCTTGGTCAATAAGCCGAACAACGCAAAATGTTCATTACACCACGGGGAACGTCTGTTAGACACAGATGTACGGCCGTGGCGCGTGGTGGAGGGAATTGCACGGTTATAAAGTATCTTTCATCCCTATCAGCACATACTCTGCCGTCTCTGAGCTGAACGATACGTCATAGCGCTTCTTTTTATTGTCGCATGATCCTTTCGATAGAGCCAGTGTTGGTTCCATATTAGTTCCAAAAAATACCACCACAACGTCACAATCAGAACAGCGGTGTCGCTCAGTACAAAAAAGCACACTGATGAACAGCTAAACCCTGGAATATTACGTACCTAGCCACTACATTAGTTTATTTTGTAAAACTGTCTTCTAATACTAACACGCTTATTTGATCATCATCTTTGTTACTTTTCCAGGAGACTAACCGTTCTCGGATTCTGTGCTTGCCTTTACCTTTCGCTTTGGGTCGGATTCTTATTCTTCAACGGGACCGTCACCGACAGCGAAGGAGACGAGATTCCAATCCACGAAGCCGTGTACCACTTCTTCAACAGCCCATGGTATATATTCCTTTTATATTATTACCATTTTATATATTTTTAATCCATTGAAGCAATTCTGATAAAAAATGATCTTAATTTAAAGAATAGCTATACTTCAATCACTTTAACAACTCTGTTTAAATTCTTAACAACTCGTAGCCGCCATTTTCACTAGATTACAGGTAGGGCTGCCGAACCGGGTAGAATCGGAACCGGGTACCAACTTTAAATGAAATGAAAAATAGGTTAATTTTTATTTGAATATAGTATTTGATGTTTGGCGCTTTCATGAAGTCCCCTGAATTCACAGCTGCATTCAGACCAGATACTGGCAGCAGTGTATTTATTAACCCTTTCTTAACTAGGATGTGTAAATAGTACACATACCATCTAATCATCTACATTTCTATCTACATCTCATAATAAATACTCGGCCTAAAATTCAGGTATTCCTCCCTTATACATTTACGCATTGAGTAATGCAATAATAGAAATATTTTAGTAGTGTTATATATATGTCATGATTCGTGTTTTAGTAGGTACTTTCGTTATATATATGTCATGCCGCCTGTGTGGTCGAGTGGTCAACGTTGTTGGCTTCGGCTACAGAGGGCCCGGTACGGACAGTTTTATAAATTGATTTTTCAATCGATTTATGAATTCCTGTTCAAAGGCATGGATGTATGTGATGTCTTGAATTCCCCCCTCTCACCCATCCTATTCTATGAACGGGACATATCGAGAGCGATTAGCTTACCACTAATCCTATCCTAGCCCTATCCTTCTATCCCTACTCTCTTTGGAAAAAGAGAGGTTGAGCAACTGAGTAACAAGCAGTTCTCGTAGAAATACTTCTGTTGAGATAAACTCCATTAGGAGTCCATATGCTCCACATTGGGAGCGGACATGGTTAAAAAAAAAAAATGATTCACTCCCGTTTGCCTGATGTGTAACGGATATTCAGCTCAGCTCTTTTTTGCACAGTAAAGAAAGGGTTAAAAAGGGTCAGGGAATCCCCATTTTACAGTCTGAAAGTATTGTTTCACATTGTAAATTTTATGGTGATAAGACTTATCTTATCTATTTCAATAAACAAATACATTTCGTTTTGTTACAATTAATTCCAAAGCGAAAAAAATTGATTCGCGGGATTGTCCAAAACACTTTTTCTTTTTGGAATCTACTTCATGGTCGAATTCTAGAAAAAAAAATTGATTGCTTGCTATCTATTCAATCTAACAGTGTAACCCTGATCTTCCGCTCTCGCATTCTTTGTTTTCCTGCACGGATTGTTTTTTTACATAGTAAATATAGTTACAATGTAAAATAATCCCGCATTAATCGTTTCCCGTTTTACCGATTTCTTCGATCTATCGTCTAAATATCAGTCCTGTCACAAATATTATCTTGATTTTGACCGTTTTTGTTGAATATTTCTCACTTCTTTCATAAATCGCATTTTTTCAACAAACTCACAACTAAAATGCTCCCCTTAAAAAAAAGTAAAACTTTAACTGAAAAACTGAAAATAATTCAAGAAGGCGCCGCTTAAAAAAAATCGAAGTAGAAAGAAATAAAAAAAGAGAGCAGGGATAGAAAGTAAAGGGTTAGGTTAGGACTAGTGGTTGAGCATCCATGTCTTTAAACAGATATCAATCAGGGTTGTGGAGTCGTGTAAAAAAAAGATGACTCCGACTCTAGCTTTAAAATAATTAACGACTCTAACTCCAAGGAAAGGGGACTCCACAGCCCTAATATCAATAAATAGATTGAAAACCGCTCTTCATACTGGGATTCGAACTCGTGAAGCCGACATTGTTGCCCACTGTGCTACGGGCGCTATATATTGTACAGGTTTATTTTGTACATTCTCAAAAAATAAATAGGTTTTATTTTTCAAAATTTTATTTGACCTGCCGATGTACTAACTGTCGTTGTGATACTCTTCTGACTGTGTCGTATATTTCAGGTGGGTAGACTTGCAGCAATCTCTTTACGATACGTACCAATACGCTCAACATCATGGATGGTACGAGATATGGAAGCAGATTATAGACCTCTCTGATCCCTCCGGTGAACAGAACGCTTACAAAGTATGTCCGTTTGACAGTGGTAATATTTATTGCATGGCTAAATAGGACAGTAAAATATCGTGTAAAATCCATCATAATGTTTAGGGATAAAACGCATTATTATTTTAAATAATCTGTCTCTTTTAGATATGTAATCCGTTGCATTGATTGCAATGGTGGAAAGAACATATAAATGTTTCCAATTCTGAAAGAATGATCTATTTATTCAATTCATGAGAGAAATGAGATGTTCATTGTCATGTGCACAAAGATCTAGACCAGGTGTGGGGAACCTTTTCATTTCTAAAGGCCACATTCATTTATCCGATTCAACATAACCGAAAACATTTGATCGCCAAAGAGCGTCAATCACTCAGCTACCACTACATTAGCCACTTGATATCTTAGAACCACTCTGTACCCCGACTGTGAGGAAGGGGCTAAACACTTAAAAATTCAAGTTTGTTTTTTTAATTCACACTCAGTATTCACCCATAATTTATATTAATATTTCACATGATAAAAGGATTCGACTGATAAATTCCAGGTTCTAGGAGTCGGCAGAGACGCCAGCCAACAAGAAATCACAGCGACTTGGAGAAAGCTGTCCAGGGAGTTCCACCCTGACAAAGTGAAAGAGCCCGATCGCCGAGAGCAGCAGCAGGAGCGCTTCCTTCAGATCCAGCAGGCCTACGAGATCCTCTCCAACACTAAGTCCAGGAGGAATCGGAAAAACAAAAGGGACAATGCGGAGTTCGCTTATTAGACTTACATGTTACATGCCAAAAATTTACATAGAATGCACACTGAACTATGTATATTTATTACGACTGACGTATAGGCTTTTGATACCTACCGTTTTGATTTGGATGCACGGTGACTATTTTTTATCTGATATCAACTCCGTCACATGTTGTCAATTTTAACAAACTGAATTCAGTGTATGGATAATAATTACAAAGTCAATCATCAGTAACCAGGAGTTTGTAGACTCACACTTATGACTAGGGTGGAGTCTCTCGGAGAAAATGTGAGGCCAGAGACATATTTAAAAATTCTGAACAAGAATAAAGCAAAAATGCTAATGAAATGAATGCTGAGTAAATGCTGTGGAAACTTCTTAAAATAATTTTTGAAATACACAAAAACAACACTAGCACATCATATCGGGTCACTACTTCCACAAGATTTAATCGATTAGGTTGTTTCAGATGTTAGTACGTAAAGGTGCAATAAGATATCAATGGCGTATTTCAATGAGCAGTGAACATGTTGATGATAGAAACATCAAAAAGTATTCTAATGTGTCTTCCTCTCTCTGAAAAATTAATATAAAGTTCCCACTAAAAGTTGCTGACCACTGCTCTTGTTTATCCGGTTACACGGACAGAAGAGTCGAAACGGTAGATTTTGAATACATATATACGGCGATGATATTTCCACGATAACTTCCAGTATTAAAGTAAGATTCAAAAAGAATGTTATTTCGATTGACCTAAACATTTGATTTGTCAATGATATTTTTACATTCCAAAAGTGTTATTTAATTTTATGTTTATTATTATTTTTACACGTGTTTTTCATTATTTGTAGTGATTCAATATTCACTCTTTGTGCTGGATTTTTTTAATGTTACATGCTTGTAGAGCTGATACAAAAACCGATGTTCAAATTCAAATATTTCCCTAAACTTTGTTTACTATTATTATTGTTAACAAAATTTCCTAAAATATAATTTTCTAAGCATCTAATAGAAAATTCAAATTTGTTGTTCTTTTGTTTTTAGACTCGTTTATGTAAAATTTGACTTTCAGTGTTGGTGAGTTTGGTTTGAATGAAAAAGATTATGTATTTTTTTTCCATCGTCAGTCAAACGCCCGCGAATGAAGTCAATGAAGGTCTACTTGAGTCGGTCTTTGAAAATAATGATGAAAGTCAATAACTTGATACTCAAATGAAATCCTGAAGCCCAAAGAGTGAAATATGGATATTTCATTTACTGTTGATATGAGGTGTCCAGTATCAAACACCGTAATAAGTCATAAGTTTGCCGATGTACTATTTATTATTAATTCCGGTGGGTAATTTTAATACCCACAATTCAATATATGTTTCGGTTTCAAAGTCGTATTTCAAATGTATGAAAATCAACATCAAATAATGGTTTTACCAGTCAAGTAATTGAGAACCGATCAGATTGTAGGATTTGAATCAGCTGACTGAATATCGTTTTTTTAAGGAATGTAAACACTTAACGTTTAATGTCTGGGGTTTTCTCAGTTGTTAACACTCGAGTACCGAATCGTCGAAATTAGGATCGAGGAACGACGGGGTCAAAGTGACCCCAGACAAATTTGCGTAATATTTGCATTGCATTGCATTGATAGGGGTATCATTGTAGATTACAATAAATATCAGGTAGATATTATTGGTATTTAGCAAACGGTTGAAATAAGAAGAATGTTGCAATGCTCGAATTTTGCAAAGATAATTGCGTTAAAATTTCATTAAAAAGTATTCAAACTTTCAGCTCTACTGGAAAATAAAATGAAACTGATTCGGTCATGTTTGATACTGGCGCCTCTGATGAATGTTCCCGCATTCATTATTTGAAGTCGATAGATAATCTGTTTCTTATACATAAAAGTCCATTAGAATGTAAAGGCGAGTCATACTTGTGTACGGAGCATATCAAAGATATTGTATTTTTTTATTGTGTATTGTACAATGTACTTAATTTAATTTTAAATATTCCTACCAAAAGGTATTAACAATGTGTCTAAGTTTTGTCTACTCAAAACACTTCCTATGCGACAGCGCACAATTGTAAGTTTCGTCAATTATTGTTTCAAACATTCAACTCACACACATTCTTACACAGTTCAGAGAATTCCGTGAATATATTTTCAAATGATTTATGAATGGCTACATTGTATCCCACTTTTCCAATTTTAAAATCGAGAGCAATTTTCTAACCTTAAGTTAACTTAGCCAAGTGATGGGTAACCTAGTTAGTGTCACATCTAAGAATATTAATAATCTTTGCAGCCCTAGTAAATGTTCTCCATTCTTGGGCAAAGGTCGTCCGTAAACGATGCGTGTCACTCATAGTTTACCCGTCACTCACTTAAGACGATACATTTATTCTTACATTCTGTCACATTATCTTGTATTACAATAAATTATGGTTTTTTAATATCTCTCAAGACTTCCGATTGTCGAGTGGTATTCTTGTGTTTTAATCAATTAAACAATTTGGTATTTGTCATCATTGTCATTTAGTATTACAGATATTGTATTTATTAAAGATTTTCCATTAGCAGATATTTTACAACACGACTACCAATGTTACGATTATTTATGTATTTTGATAAAATATATTTATTTTTAAAAAAATAAGAAATGGTTGGTTGTTTTATTTTATAATTTACTAACTTTGTACATCATTATTGTTAACATTATTGGTTTCCGGACATTAATAGAGTCGGTCTACAATGCACAACACCTACACGGCCAGCGTAATGATTTGGTATAACATAAATGTAATAATTGCGGCCATGTTCACTTTTATAGTCAATCAGTCAAATACCAATGATCTTGGTAGTCAGAAAAAATCATTCTTATATATATATATATCGACTGTGGAAAGGAAAAAGGACGTAACCCACACATATCAAATTGTACATGAGGCGCAAAAAATCGCGATCTACCGGTCGATCCCGAAAGCTTCCGTGAATTTCGAAAAAATATAAAATTTAAATATACAACAATACTAAAATTGAATTATTTTCTAAGCACATACCTATGTAATGATATGTATTTCGTATTTAAAATAAACATTTCTAAGTTTGATGAAGGGAAAAAACCCTACTAAATAAAATTTCTTATAAGAATCATGTTGGAAGTCGATCGCAAGAAAACTTAAGATTGAAAAGTCGATCCCAGGGCAAAAAAGGTTGAACATCCTTGGTCTAGGTCAGGGATGGCGAACCTTTTTCGCAAGTGGGTCAAATTTGATTTAAAAAAAAATTAAAAATCATGCCACGGGTCACATAAAGGGATCCCGGGATTGGGATTAGCTAATCGAGGAATTTGATATACTTTTTTCCAGATTGTCACAGAAGCCCTTTTTTTTTTTTTAGCCCACCGAGGAATTTGAAATCCGCGATTTAGTATACTTTTTCCCCAGATTGTCACAGAAACTCGTTTTTCATCATCATTTTCCGAGTTTATTTCTAAAAGTTCAAGCGGGTCAGATAATTTCTCACGTAGGTCACTGTGTGACCTGCGGGTCCCTCGTTCGCCATCCCTGGTCTAGGTCATAATAAGTTTGAGAATCGAGCTGGTTTCTATTGCTAACTTTTCAACATTATCAGCAAGTGCAGTGAGAGTGATTTTTTTTAATATAAGGTGGTCATAAGTATGAAAGTTAATATTTTGTCTAGTAGGAATTAACACAAATGTATTTTTTTTAACAAAAGACATCAATTGAATAATAATTCACTTTCATTGTGACATCCATTTTTTATACCTAGAGGTTGTTTACGTCAATCTCTCAATATGCAGATCATCAAAAATTAATTGTAATTTAACAATATTTTGGTTAGATATTTATCACAATAATGTGATAATTTTGTCCATATTATAATTAAACCGCAAAGCGATATCTGTGATTGTTATTTCGGTCAATCGAAACGCCAAAAATCGTGGTCATAATTTCATTAATCCAAAAAAAACATATTTGACTTTTGACAATCTTAATAAGTTGTTTTTCTCAGTATTCAAAACCACAATTGGTTGTTACTATATAATAGAGTGATGTTTACAAATAAAACATAATTCGGTGGTTTGTGTGATGATTGTAAATGTGTAAGTCATTGACACTAAAAAATTAAATTGCTTCGGCGACTGATCGTTGTGTTAATTCAATTTTCTTCTCTTTAAAATTATATGTCACACCTTTTTTGATATAACAGATAAATGTAGGTTTACTGAGCAAGATTTCTGAGATTAATGTTCAAGGCAATAACAAGGCTGGATTTAACTAAAATAATAAAGTTATTCCAAGTAAAGATTTGTACACACAAAAAATAAAGCAAGTTTTTCATAAATTGATTGATTTCAAACCACTAATTTGAGGAAATTAACCAAAATTCGGGTGGAAAGAATATATACCCTAGGCTGGTCAAGGCTTAACTAATATTTTTTTATATCTGAAACAGTTTGCTTTTTATGACATTTATATATACTCTGTCTACGCCAAGCTATTGAATTTTCGGAATGGTGGGGGGGGGGGGAATTTTTAGACATCACAAACACCTATGCCTTCGGACAGAAATTGATCAAAAATTTCTGTTTGTACTGGGACTCGAATCTGTGAGATCCGGCACGGAAGTAAACAATGCTAACCGCTGCGCCATATAATTATTATAATATCACTATTAACTGTTTTAATTCCATGCAGTGGTGGAATACCCCATAAGCTCACAAAGCGCGCTCTTGGGTCCTCCAATCTCAAGGGCCACAAATATCACATTTTTTATAAAAACCATATAATATTCAAATTTAGTTTTAGTAATTCGAAAACAGGGCCTTCAACTTCGATTGCGCCTGGGCTTCACGAGTGCTTAATTCGTCACTGATTCCATGAATTTAATCATTGTTTCTAAATACGTGTTAGATACCATGTAAAAAAGATTTTAATCCAATATTTACATGTCATTAAACAGAACGGTAGATAGCGTTTTCTAAAAACCTTATCTTACTCTTAACCTTTCAGCTGCTGTAGAAAAAAGTAAGTAATTACCTAACACGCCGATTTTACGAGATATCTCGTGTATGGCAGCCATCGAGTTGATACAGCAATAGTAAAGAGATACACTGACTGATACTTATTTATTGACATGAAATAAAACTATATATATATTATAAATAGGATATTTTATTTTTCATAATTGTTTTACACAATATATTATAAACATTGGACACAGATGAGGCACTGTCAATTTCTAACATTGAATAAATAAATATGCAACAGTATTAAAGTTTTATTTATATAATAAGCATTTATTTATAAATAATAGGTTAGAAAAATACGTTACAATTATATTTTTCTGATAGGATTATAGGCATTGTGCATAGAGCAACAAGTTTGTAGAAAAATAGAAGATAATCGCTTATAATAAAACGATAACTCCCATCCCACAATTGATAAAAATAAGTTATTGATATACATATTCAGCATAAAAATTAAAAATCATACTATCTAACTAAATATTGCATCACAAAAATACAATAGGTACAATTAATTACCTTTATTGTTACTTATATAGATGCAATATCTCTTATCCGACATAAACAGAGTAAAAGTGATTAATGTATTAAAATAATCATTAGACAATAATTAGTTCAATAATGAAATACGGAATTTACACAATAGTAGCGACTATATAGTTTTTTTCGTCTCCAGTATTTGTGTTATGTGGAATATGAGGTATTGTTTTATCACGAGCATAATGTTTACTGTAGTAAATTTGAAATCTGTTCACAAAATCTATTAAATATTGGAATTCAATGTTAGTACGCATGGGTCATTTGCCGACAATCCAAACAACCTGATTTTTGTTAGTGGACAAGATCAAATAAATAATAATAATTGCAAAAAAATAAGAACAATCCACTCAATGGAAATATTAGAACCATCACTAATCACTGCTTTGTTACTACGAGGATGAGTGAGAAAACAAATGACAATGCAATTAGAATCGAGCCTTTTGTTTTATTACAAAGTGATACTATTTGAATTATTGAATTTGAGTGATGATTTGAGCTAAAACTGACATTAGTGACTCATTTTCTATTCAGGTATTAGAATAATTAAATAATTCTGATTATTTTTGTATTAATAGGAAGTTTATGGAGGCAACCCTTATTTGTGTCGACCTGTCGATTTTAAAAAAATAATTATTTTATGGACTTTATGAATTTTAATGACAAAGTAGCATCGAAGTATGATGAAAATAAATTATTATAAGTAGTTATTGTTAATTACAATGTATCTAGTATCACAATATGAATACAATAAAATTTTAAGTCTCGACAAGTTATCCTGGATAAATTAATAAATGATTAAGTAATAAAAAATAAAGATAATATTAGTGGAAACATAAAGTAAATACATTTAATTGTGGAATTACTTTGATATAAACTAAAGAGTTGTATTTTTTTTTCACACACCGTTTACTTTGTAATTATGAATTTTGTTAAATTTAACATTTAGTATCACTGTATTCAAAACATACCCATAGCCACCTCATGCAATAATGCAATAGTTTAGGGCCCAGTGAAAAGTTTCCCACAATTTTTTACGTTTAAAGTGGGGGGGGCTTACATTATATTTGCATGAGGGTTCCAAATTTCTAGCTACGATACTGACCATTAGTACAACATCATGTAGTTGGGCATTTTAAGGTACAATACTTTGCAAATAATTATTATTGACGTATTGCACTTAAATACGATATTATATGTTTTATCTACAGTACAATATTGCAAGTTTCAAGTGGAAGAGTAAAGCTGAATCTGCTGAGATTGAAAAAAAAAACTATCAATGAGAATACTTGTCTGTAATGTGATTGATAAAATGCTGAAAGCTATCAGTTGATTGAGACATTACTTATAATATTGATGGTGTTATAAAATGGCAAATGATTTAACAAAAACTAAAACATCCATGTCAATTTGAATGATCAATTATTAATATCAATTGAAAGTGGCTGCCATCAAGAAGCTTCAGATTTGGCTTTCTTTTCAGTGATGCATTAAAATATTTAAACACTTTGTTGTTCAGTGAATATGTTTTTTTAATTATTAATATAATATACTTAATTACATGTAGATATTTTGATATTTTTGTATTATCATAATATAAAACAGTGGACAGTACATCAGTTTGACATGTGAGAATCAAACTGTTATGAATTAACGTACAAACATTCTCAATCATACAGGGGAAAATGACCAAATGCATTTTCACAAAAATAGACGAGCAAAATACAACATGGTCATAAATGTTAACATAAAAATGTCCAACGTAACATACTTAAATGGAAAAACGCAGAAAAGTAAATCAGAAATGTGAATTTATTTTTAGATCGATTACAAGTGTTTAAATGATTCTCTAGAACAGTGCTACTCAAAATTTTGTAGTGTACGGACCAGTATATAATATCGGTGTTGCTTAGTACTGGTTTCAATTTGCATCTCATACCTTGAGACACCAGTGTGGATGGAGTTAAAATATGTACATGAATTTAATTATTTTTAGATATATATCAGAAGTGGGCAAATGCAGTTCTTTATTGTGTTAACTGCGGCTCTCGATATCTTTTTATAAAAATATTTTTTATACTTTATATCAGAGCTGTGGAGTTGTTACGAAATAAGATGTCAACGATTCCGACCATAGCTTAAAACACGACTTTAATTATTTTTTTAGGCTTAATACCATGCAGTGGCAGTCTTAGAAAAATAATGTGGAGGATAAAATTTCCCTGGGGGTGAAAGAACATTCATTAATTTGTTAAAAATGTAAATTCACATAAAACACATTTTAAAAAATTAAGTACTAGATTATACAAATTTGTTGATTAAAACATAGCATTCTTGGTATAAACATTGATTGAGATAGTATACACAAAACATGATCATCTCTATTAAATAAATTTCAACAGCAAAGCAATACTTTCACTAACACAACACCATTTCTGAATGTTGCCTCATGTTTTGTGTTTGTTTGCAATAGACTTTTGCAATAACTCAGAGAAGGACATTTTTGATTAAAAACTAAATTTATATCAACAAACTTTCTTCAACCTGCACAGAATTTGTTATATATTTTCGAGATGATTAATTATTAATTCAATCATTAAATAGTCACTATTTTGTACTGATTCCACATGTATTTAATAAGATCGGGATCGGTTTCGCTCATCACGAAAATTTTCAACAGGACCTGATCTTAATGAATAAATGTGTTTTGCTGACATAAGTTTTTTTTTCACATTTGTGCTGATTTATTAATGGAATATGCTTAATGAGCTTTCTTGTTACTAACAACACAAAACTTTGTGAAAACTTTTCAAAAGTTATCATTCTTATAGTAAGTTTAATTATGATTTTTGGTTAAGTTTTTTTTAATACATGTTAAACAGACAGTATGAAACATTTTGAAATTATTTTAACAATTATCATTTTTATAACGAGTTTATTCTACCTAATCCAAGTAACTTTTGGTCCACGCGAAAGGGTCGTGTCTGAGTTCGTCTGCGTGCAGACATTTTCCTTGGGCCAGCAGCTCGGCGAACTGCGACACAATCGGATCCTTCTGACACGAAGCCATCGCGATTACTTTGCCGGCGTCGTCAAAATAGAAGGCCACAAACTTCAGAGCGTTGACGTCACCTTCGATTTTAAGACTAGTAAATTTACCGTGCCCGCAATACCTGATCGATTTACCGAACAGCAGAGTCCAGAAGAACGGCGTGGCTTTCAGTGGAGTGTAGTTTCCGAGCATATTGAGAGCTGCGGTTCTTCCGTGCTGATGAGCGAGTCCGATGTGACCGATGGACGCGCGGACGCCGCCGTGGGAATATACGGGGGCGTATGCGATATCGCCGCCGGCAAAAACGCCGCAGACGTTTGTTTCCAGTTTGTCATCGACGGTTACAGATCCGTTCGGCTCCAAATCGATTCCGGAGTCCTTCAAGAACTCCGTGTTGAACGTCGAGCCGAGTCCGACGATTAAGACGTCAGCGGGTATCGTGGTTCCGTCAGTTAATTCGACAGATTTGATTATACCGTTTTCCCCGATGCACGATTTAATGTTGTTGTTCATTTTAAATTGGACGCACGAGCTCTGGCTTTCGAATAATCTCATTATACTACCTCCGACCTCGGTGCCGAAGACAGATTGGAACGGAACTTCTCCGCGACCGATTATGGTGACAGTTTTAACTTTATTGACGCAATACGCGGCGGCTTCCATGCCTATGAAACTGACTCCTAATACAACGACATTCTTGTCAGGTCCCAGCTGGGCAAAGATCGCTGCGCCGTCAGAAACGTCCCTCAAAGTGAAAACGTTCTTTAAATTTCCACCAGGTACGGTTAATTTTCTGGACTTGGATCCGGTTGCCAAAAACAAAGATGCGTAATTCAAAGTCTCCCCGGAAGAAAGTGTTACGGTATTGCTACGAGTGTTAACGTTGATAGCGGCGACGCCTTTGTGAACTTCGATATTGTTCTTGGTGTAGTATTCGTTGCTTCTGAACTGGAGTTTGTCGGCAGTCAAGTCGAGTCCTTTCGATATCTTAATCCTGTCGTATGGAAGCGCGTTTTCTTTAGCGATCATCACTACGCGCCCTGGGCATCCGTTTTGGCGGAGCGTCTCCACGCAAGCGGCGGCGGAGGGTCCTCCTCCGACCACGACGAACATTGACGAGTCACTCGGGCAATCTTTCATTGATCCTTTCACTCGACGGTTGGCTTCTAAGTCTGCCTTGCTGGCGCGTACCTAAGAAAAAAAAAGGATTTTTCAATTGATACGTGGATTTTTGTGCAAAGGTAGCGATATTAGTAAAGTCTAAATTTCTCTTCACCTATTCGATTTAAAAAAACAGGGCGTTGCGAGAAAAATTAGCTAACCACTGATCGTTTCCTAGCAATTTAGCAACTGAGTGACAAGGAGTTATGGTAGAAATACACTTGTTGAAATAAACTCCATTAGGAGGCCATATGATCCACATTAGTAGCAGTCATTGTTAAAAAATCAAGAATTCCAGATATGGCTTAGCTCAAAAACCTAATGTATTTTAATCTGTTATAAATGGAGTTCTACCAAGTAAATGCCAAATCAATTAATTAACTAATGTATTTTGATTTATGCATAAATTTGAAGCTAAAAGGTTTCGTGTCAATGATGTAGTTTTAAAATTATCGATGGACAGCTAGACCAAAAAAGGCTTAGATTATTTTTATTTTCTTTTTCTTGTCGGATCTCACGGATTCGAGCGCAGTACGAACAGCGTTTCTTTCAATCGATTTTATCGATTTCTGTCTGAAGGCATGGGTGTTTGATATCTAACAATCCTCTCCCACCCTTCCAATCCTAAGTTAACCGAGCGTAGCAAGAGAATTTAGTTAACCACTATTCCTGTCCTAGCCCTATCCGTCTATCCCTACTCTCTTGAAGAAAGAGAGGTCGAGCAACTGAGTGACAAACAGTCGCCATAGAAAAAACTTGAGATGCCTCCATAGGAAGCCATATGCTCGACATTGGGAGGGGACATGGATTAAAAAAAAATGTTTCTCTAACTCAAAACTTGTACAATACCTTAACATTTCCATCAGGCATGACATTGACTTGATAGCACGGCACTGAATCCAGTCCTGGGAAATCCTCGATATCTCCAGTCTTGGTGTTGAAGCAAGCTCCGTGCCAAGGGCATCTGACACGGCCCACTCCGAGTGCGCCAGTGTGAAGCGGAGCTCCGTAATGCGAGCACTTATTACCGATAGCGCTGAAGCAGCCGCCTTGTCTGACGAGAAGAATCTTTGTCCCGCCGAGATCGAATGCTTTCATTTCGTTCTCTTTCATCTCCGACTCGTGGCAGACCACGCCTTCGATATAATCGTCGGAAGAAGACATGATTTTGGGTTCAGGAGTACCAGCTAAAAGAAAACAAACATTATTAAAGGATAACATGATGGCATTTAAGTTACTAGTTTGCTGCATAACACAAGCTTAGAGTTGTCACAACTCGTAAGGTTTCCATAACCCATTTTCAACCTTACTTGATTCAGCATTTCTCAATCTATGTTCGGTGTAAAAGGAAGAAGGGATCCAGTGATATAATTTTCGGTTTTAGATAATAATAATAATATAAGAATTATTAATTTAGTAAAACAAAAACATGAAAACACGAAAAATTTAATTTCATATTTATTTGATTAACCGTTTGAATACCGCACAAATAACTCATTAATATGTCCCAGGGATACTGCGTGTTTTTGAGAAAAATAATTTTGCCTAATATACACTCTAATTCGATATTTTAAAAACCTATATTGACTCAGTATAGATGGCACTACACATAGTCATCAAAAAATTGCTTATATTCTATTAGAATACCAAGTATTTGTTTTTTTTAAATGTCTTGGACATTTGTGTTCGCTTGCATATGTTCCGGACACCTGTGTCCGCTTGGGATCCAAGTGATTAATATTCACTGTCAACAACTTGGCGGAAATGTATTTTATTAAAAAATAGCGTAACACTCTTCAGTACTTATTCCACAATTATTTATTCTGACCAGGACCGGTTTCGCTCTCTTGAACATTTTCAACTGATCATCAGTTAATATTATTAAATATAATTGATGTGCTTACATAAATGTTAGTTTATTTGAAAAAAAAATTGTACCCCCATCATCGACAGAAGACATAATAATGATGACTAGCCAGTTCTGATATATTATGACACTATTCTATTTTTTTTATTTTAAATCAATAACTAAAAGTATGTTTGTTGTTTTACGCATATTATAAATCAATATAAATGGTAAATAAAAGTTTTATTTTTTTCTGATTTTAAAATAATTAAATATTTTGTATGAAAAAGAAAAATTGGCATTTCAATCTCACTTTCGGTAAATTGAGAGATACGAGCTTTGCACTTTGTTGTTGTTGTTGTTGTGCACGTGCGCCTGTGTGCGCCGCACTCTTTGCACACGCTACGAGCCGGCCATGATTGTAATTATCGATTCCGGTATCACAAAAATATTTTTTAACAAAAGCCAAAATATACGGCTTATTCGGATTGTAATATCGGGCGAGTAATTCAAAAACGGTATTTCGATATTTCTTATAAGATACCGTCATTTAAAAAATCATACTTCATAATTATATACAGATAATTTGTAGGAACAATTTTCTTAAAATAAGAATATGTACATCATTAAAAGGCTAATTAATTCTGGAGCATGTCAAATCTTGGCAGTTTTAAAATATGTAAATCATCGCGTATTAAAATACTTGATGATTTCAAAATCAATCTTTGGTTCATTCTTAAAACCGGTATTTTTAAAATCCAAATTTCGGTATTGGAAAACACCATGAATATCGAGATCCCGGTATTACAGCCCACTCTAGAAATATAAATAACTAGGACACTGAGGGCCCGATTCACAGGCTCCACATTGTATTGGTTAGTAAATAAAAAGAATCTACATCACTGATAATAATTATATTAATTTAAAATTCGTTCACGTCAGGGACAATTTTTTTTTATGGGCTCAATCTCCAAAGTTGAGTAGGATTTACCATTACCTATCAGGCTATCTAGGTATATTATAGTTTATTATTATCTATGCGTTATTTGTCGGTGTAGGTGCCTTAGTTTTTATTGTTATTGTATTATTCGTGACATGTAATGATTGTAATGGTTTCGATTATTATAACGTGACATATTATCTTATAGCAGTAAATTTATCATAGATTATTCACACAAGTTATGAGTAAAACCTTTATTATATTACCAACCTTTTCAATTAAACCTCAATTATAATACCATACGTTCAACACAGCACCAAATTTACAAGACGATGAAACAGTACTTGATTTTTTAAATATGGAATTTATTTTATCTGACAGCTGCGCACAAGCGTTGAATTTTAGCATGCGTAAATTTGTTACCGATTTATTTATTATTATTAAGGTCAGTAACACGCAACACACCTGCCGGCCTACGAAATTCAATTCAAACTGGAAAAGAAATACTGAAGTATCTTATAAATGGCGTAAAAGAATTTCAAAAGCAGTTACAGCTCCGCGGTTTTATTTCCTGCCGTGTATGCCACTATGCGAACAACAATTACTATTATAAAAGAATATCGCACCTAGGGATATCTCCTCCGGTAGACCGCATGTTTCACCGTCGCGAAAACTCCGGGATTGAATTATATCTTATTCCACGACATTCGGACTTCAACTCTTTTTCTTTAGCTGAAACTACTATATTCAATAAAAAACTTCGATTTCACTGATTCGAGCCCATTAACACTACAACCAAGAGCACAAAGTTGAACACTAGGCTTCAGGCTCGGTAATTCTAAATATTTATTTGTAATTTTCGAACGTCTAATTTAAGGTTTCAGCTTAAATAATAGTTCTTCAATATCGGTAAGTACAATTCTAGTTTTAATACTGATTTAATATCTGAAGTTAATCAACCACAGAGTCGGAATTAGATGTAGTGGGGGTACATGTAACGCCCCAAACCCAAATATTAGGAGTAGAGGAAAACGGAGTGAAAGTGTGAATTGTAACAATACAAAAGACGCATAAAAAATATATAAAAATCGGCTGGAGAAAAATATACATCTTTGCTGAGGCCCCTAGGAGGCCCTAGGCTTCAGCCCTTTTAGCACAGGACAGTGATGGGTGACACGCCAGGACATTTTGAGTGACACGCATCGTTTACGGACGATCTTCGCCCATGAATTAAGAACATTTACTAGGGCTGAAAAAAATAATATATTTCTAAATGTGACACGACACCCGCAGTAGTGTAGGAAAGGGTCCAGCCACACGGGGTGATTCTTGAATTTGCTGCCCTCAAAATTTCCTCCAATTTTTGTTTTTGAATCACTTACTATTTTGTATTTATGAACTAGTAGTTTTTACTACAGGTGGCTTATTTTTTTTACAACTAACTAAAACTATTGCATGTATTTGTGAAAATGCTGCCCCTAACGCAACCCCCTTGCGACGCTACTGGCTGCCCCGGGTCGAGCTAGTTTTGTTATCAGTAAATCCGGCCCTGGCGCAAATTTACCTCATAGACGAAAAGAATAATTATAGAATAATCTATATATTAATAGTCGATAATGTCCGTCCGTCATTCTTCCGCCAAATTTCTGCTACTACGAAAAATAATTGTTAGCAAACTTAAACATTATTCCAAAAAATAAGTAATTTACAATTTAAATACTGCAGGGCTGTCGATATATGCGACGAGGTCGATTTCTGCTACTACAAAATATATTTGTTGGCAAACTTAAACATTTCAATTATTCTAAAAATTATATTATATACAATTTAAATACTGCAGGGCAGGGCTGTCGATATGTTTCTTTTACTTTTAGACTTTCTGACTTATTCAATAAATATGTTTGTAATTTCACGCCAGTAAATTTTCTGACTACTTAAAAATGCAACAAAAATCCCCCCGTTGAGGTCAACGGGCTTACAGCTAGTTATAGTAATTCTTTAAAACACTTACTTTATTAGATTTTTCTATTTTATACGCAGGTCAGAAAAACAAAATATTTAACCCCTCAAACAATAGCTGTCAATAGTATAAAAACGGTTTCCATGCAAGTAGTTTTTTTAATATTTTATCTCACCAATAACATTTATAAATAACTATTGTTAATTTTATACACATAGTCGATCCCGGGAATGAAATTATAAAATACCGGCAACGAAAAATAGATCGAGTTTGAAATCCCTAATCACACTTATTTGATTAGTTTAATTCGTAAGATAAAATAATACACATTACCTAAATAAATATTAACGTTTTTTATTGTTATTAAAATAAAATTCATTAGATAATGCTATATTTGTGGTTTTTCGTCTGTAATAAACAATATTTGATTTCACTGTGGTAAGCAATGGGGTTCTAGATGATACTATTTTTTAAAATTTCGAACCTTGTTGTCTAATTTCTTTGTACATTGTCAAATTGAATACGACCACATAAAAAAACATACGGCAGCTAAATCATAGCAGTGATTTCCGGTACATTTGAGAGAATCTGGGTTTCTTGCGACTCCGACTCCCATTTCGAAAAAACATTATATTTATATATATGGTCATTTATGAATACTTACGTCCTTTTTTATTCGTTGCCAGTGTATATTATATGCATTTTCGGCATGTTTTAAAAAGAAACCTTATTCGCAGTGGATGAAAAAAATAATTACAATACCTACCCTATTTAGATTAATTACTAACGACGTATTTTCATGTAGTTTTTTGAATAAGAAAAAATCATAAATTTACTGATGACGGTCTGACGACATTATTCGTGAAGATGAAACACGAACTATACTCGCTAAAACATTACATTAATTACTGCTTTCCATGTCGAAAGAACAAAAGACAATTTGTAATCATAAAATTCTTTTTAGTATTAAGGTCATTTTGTTTTCAATATTAGTGATAGTTTTTTTTCCGAAATCGAGGTGAATGCTTCAATACTTGAACACATTACTTTTTAAACCATTTTAATTTAAAAAGTACAATTTTTATATTTGCAATTAAGCACTGTAAATAGTGGCGCAATTGTAATTCGATTTTTTTTCAATGTTACCGTGTCCGGTTATGCACAGCTGTTTTGAAAATACATATAGCTAACATGGGTTCATAAAATAGTTTGATAACAATTCTGAGCACCCATAATATTTCAACTGCAAGCTATCCTTCTAACTCTCAACGTGTACAAATAAATATTTTAATAGTTTTAGAATAGATTGAGTTTAGTAAATTAAAGGAAACTTTGTTTATTGTTTTTCCAAAACTATTAATTTTTCTTCAAATTAAATGAAATTTATTCCGGATTTGATTCTGTCATCTATATAATATTATTTAGGTTAAATTTTCAAGGGGCAGAGCGCGAATTGTGTCACAATTTTTCAAAAAATTTTCATCGCGAGATTGACCCATTTTTAAAAAATCTATTATATTTATGGCAGATGAAAATACACAAAACAAATTAACATATTAATTATAAAATGTGTTGTATTCGATCGATGCTCCATCAACTGATTTTATTTGACATTTTAAAAGATTGACAAATATACAGCATTTTTTCCATGTAACGCGGTGGAACGGCGTTCCGGCACCTTTTTCTCAGCATTTTAAATGTTTCAAATCAATATTCATTATTCGCAAATTTGTATGTTTATTTTCCTTTGAAAACGGTTTTTTTCTTGGAAACCATCGGCTGTTTGTCGCCATCTAAGGTTCCCTTTGAATGTTATCTGGCGGGTACCGTAACACTCGTAAGTTAATGCCAAAATGCAAAACAATACCGAGTCCATATACTTACTCACAAAGTAAGTTCCGAATCCATTGAAATACTACACAAAAATATTCATAATCATTTAATAGAAACTAACATATGTAATAAAAAAAGGAAATCCAATTTATTTTAGAAAATGTTTAAATTTCAGTATACCACCGTAATGGTGGAAATCGGAAAGATTTTGAATAAGGAAAATGATATTATGGAAAAGCCAAACTATAAAAGTCTACGAAATAGAGAAATTTATTATTATCCATTCCGCATTGTTATAACAAAATTAAAACATCGAGAATTTCGAGAGCGTATTTTTTTTAAAGAATAATTTTATTATTGTGTATTCGTTCTCAGTTAACTTTGTCTTACGCAAATTGTACCCGCGCCCTTGAAAATTGTTACATTGTATAAAACAGTTACTAAGCGAATCGTATGTAGAAAAGTTAAAAGATAATACCCTATGTATTGTTTGCCAATATAATATAACTATTATAGTAAAGTCAGAAATTTTGATGAGAAGATAAAATCGTTATTAAAAAATTTCCAACATCATATAATCTTTCAATTAAATTCAATTATTGCTTATTTATTAAGATATATCACTTGTAATGTAAAGCATTGTAGGATTTTATTAAATATAAAGTTTCTATTTTGTACCTAGGTGGGTGAAATATCAGGTTTTGTCATATAGATTTTCCAAGTTGCTTGAGAAATTTTGATAAGACCGTCGTATGAAAATTCCTCACAAAAGTAAATAAAGATATAACACAAAATTCTTACCTTTAGATGTTTTTCCTGAACCGCTAGGGCTCTTATTTACAGTAAAGGATTTAGTATTCCCCATTTTCTGAAACACGTAATAATTCTTTATGCAGGAAATAAAAATATGAAAGTGACGTTAAAGACAAATTTAGATTTGACACTTTTATTTTTGTAGCAAATACACAAAAAGCAACAGTTGGTCATGTGCGCGGCAGCGAATGACTCATGCGTTGTATTTTGCAACTGGATAGACAAAAATTAGCAAATCGATATGTTTCACATATTTAAACTCAACGATCACACATTGCGCGAACTTGTAAATTCCAAATTGTGTAATCGATCGAATATTCACCTAGTTTTAGAATGACAGATCTCCGAAATGAGGCGTGGTGCCGTAAATATTTTAGATTCCACAGAGAATTAACCTAGGTTAACAGTTTAAATAATACTGACAGTTGATCGCATTTAAAACTTAAAACAAATACTTTAAAACTGAACTCTGTAGCGGCACATGTCACACTTTCTATTTCTTAGACTGCGTCAAGGCAAAAGCCCGCAGTTGAAACGAAAGGGATATCATTGACCCACACAATATAGTATGACAGTAGACCGAACTATTTCAGTTGACGTACATTTCAATCAATGTCTCGAATACTGTTTCGACCCATTTCGCGAAATTTAAAATTTCATTTAAAACATTGATAAGAATCTGATTAAAAAATAACTTACAGTATTAGTCAGTAAAGATGAACGATAAGGTGATAATCTAACAGCCGCCTGATAAAACTGCCGCAGGAACATTGTTTTTTTATTTCAAAATTCATTAAATTGTTGAAACATTCATTATAATAATTTCTCTCTTGTTATAAATTCTATTATGCCGACTCCAAAAATGTCTATTCCTGATCTGTCAAACTGAACTAAATAGCGATTCGGAAGTAAACATGTATCTAATCGAAAAAATATATTGTAACCGTAACCTTTGAAAATGTCAATTATTATCTAAATGTGTATTGTATGTACCTATATGTTGAAGTGATAACTCTTAGCTAAGCATACCCAAATAATTAATATAAATCATTACATGATTAATTTATAATATAAAAGATACTAGGTACAGGTTGAGTTCAAATTAATTGTACATATTCCTGTTTACATGTTCGATACTGTGATTTACTGTGATTATTTGCTCGATGATAAGATAAAGTCTACCTAAATAATGAAAAAAAAGATGTCAACACAATAAAGTTCTCTGTAATTAAAAAAAAGCTCAAGCAATTGGAAATAATCAAATGCAGCAATCCAATAAGATTCCGCCGTGATTCCAACTTGAAAATGGCGGTGTAGCCATTACTTGAAACATCGTCCTCTAGACTTGATTGTTATAATAATAGTTGACAGATTTTTGAGATTGAAACTCTAATGTCTATATCACTGTTCCTCAATCTTTTTGGGCCCGTGCCTCTTTTGAGTGTCTTTATTTTCTGTAGCCCTAAAATCATTGTTTTGTCTTCCTATAAAAATTCGAATTTTAAAAACCCAGGAATTTGCGGATTTCCAGCTATCTTTTTTTTTTAGCTTTTCCAAAATTTTTTGAATACAAAATTCCTGGAATTCTTTAACTGTGCTTTGGCTCCCCAAAACAAAAATATATCTTTGTGGCCCCCTTGGAACACGCTTTGGCCCCCTGAAGGGCCACCGTAGAGAAACCCTGGTCTATATTACACCTATTTTTTTTTTATTTCTTATCGATATCTTAATATTAAAAACTTATTTTTATCTAAAAAGGTACTTGCTTATTCTGCAATAGTTTCATCGTAATTTCTACTTGTTTCTTATTAATTCTATGTAGTGATTCTATTGATATAATATTAAAATTACTAAGGGTATTTAATAACCTGAAAAAATAATAACACAATCACACGTCGGAATTAGAGAATATTTTGCTAAATTATAATTTCCGCTTGATGTATCTACAGCAGTGGAATTTTTCGTGGCGCCATAATTGACAAATTTATATGATTTTAAGGAAGCATCAACCTCCAAATATTACGTGTCACAATTTCATAACAATCTGTTGTTGAGTTTACAAGTTACAGTGGTTTTAGTGACGGCACTTTCGTAATTTTCAAAATAAATGGAAAAATCTAAATTTCGTCTATTGATAAAGTGTGTTGTTCTGCCCCATCAAGACAAATGGTAGAGAAGTGGTTTGCTGATCTTAAGCGCTACCGTACAAACACAAATTCGGCAGTTGTTCCAGAGAACAGTTTTGGCTGATTGTAAATTGAGATAGCCGACACCTTAAAGATATCAGAAGGTAGTGTAATTACCATTTTGCATCAACATTTGTCCATGTGAAAAAAAAAAATTCAAATTAACGACCCAAATGAAGAAAAAATACTCTTTCACCAAGACAACTGCAACAATTGCTTCCCCATCCACCGTAATCTCCGGATCTGGCTCCCAGCGACTACTACCTGCAGTATCAGATTACCCTATAAGCAAATGAGGCGCTTGGGGACTCGAAAATAGCTTATCTAATAATAACCCATTTTTTCAGATTTTTACGATTACATATACTTGGAATATTCTGTCATTTTTATGTTATCCGTAAAACCAGGACTCCCATGTGCTTAATCCGCCACTGACTACCTGTTTGCAAACCTAAAGAGAATGCTCCAGGGAAAGAGATTTGGCTCCAATGAAGAAATGATTGCCAAAACTGAAGACTGTTTTGAGGCCAAAGATAAATCGTTCTACAAAAAAGGCATAGACATGTTAGAAAAGCATTGGAATGAATGTATCACACTTGAAGGAGACTATGTTGATGAATTGAGTCGAATTTTGCCTAAAAGATCACCATACATCCGAACACATTTAGTGATGTGTTACTTGAATGTAGATTTATTGGCTTTTTACTTATGAGAAATGGACCTTGGTTCTTTTGACAAATACTGCTTGAAAGAAACGGTATAAATGTGGTATCCTATTAAAGTGGTTTGCCTAAATACTTACTTGCTTCCCTTTATTTTTTCTCTCTTATCTTGCAGTCGAGTGCGATAATTATTATTGTTTGTGTAAATTGTTAGATTAGTATATTTGAACAGGTTACAAATATCAAAGTATTTTAGTTCTACAGTTGTTTAATAATTTGTATGCGTTGATAGCTATTTCGGCTTGCGCCATCGTCAGAACGTGATAGTTCAAGTAAATGCCAAATCAACTAATAGTATATATATATGACTTAGAATACTGATTAAGAAGGGTATAAAGCTACAGTACAAAATATCCAGTCTGCATATACCTAGCCAAATATTCGAATGTTTTGAAATTTGATAATTTAGGATTATGACGATGTCAGTTATTCAAAACATCTATTCCTCGGATCAAAGCGTTTCATAATTTCCGCACATAAGTCAGACCGGATCTACAGCTCTTTCTTCGATACTGTCCAAAATTATTGGAGCTTTTTGCAACACAATTGATGAATTGACAAATGCACCAAAGTGTAAATATTTTTATTCTTTTCCCGATGTGCCAGTTAAGTAATATTGAAACAAGTAGTGTTTTTCCTAGTAGGTGGTGTTGATAATATTTCACTGCTCTTTTGAATGTTAACTAGTTTAATAAAATTTATATAATTCATTCAAATTTTAAAAAAGTATTCCACGATGCTCTTCATTACATTAGTCTATACTCAAGGTAGAGAACATGAGGCCATCTAGGTCATCAAGTGTGGTATTTTGACTGAATCCAAATGATGTGTACCCAACTTTTTTGAGGTTGAAGTTTCTTTTAATCTAAATGTTTCATGGCCATCGCCTTCTCATTAGAATAATTTTATTTAGCTGTTTAAAGTTAAAAATATTCATTTTAAAATGAAAAGTATCTGCAAAATTATTTTTTATGGATAATTATTAAGTACAGGGAAGCAAGAATAAAAAATCTTCACAGTTTTCCAATAATTCAGACAGTTTATGGGATTGATCTAATTTTACCTCGCTTTCTTTCCTATTGTCAGATTCACCACTCACGAATATATGAAATATTGAAGACACAAAAATATAGAAGGTGAAATGATTTGACTGTTTTGAAAATAATGCTGTATCATTCTGAAAGGATTTGTAAGAACAAATTTGGCCGAATATTGCATTCAAAATAACTAAGCTTACAAGATATTCGTAACAGGGTATGTTAAATTGTTAACGGTCTGGTGTGAGATAACCAAAACTAAACTGTTCGGTTTATTCAGTTTCATTTTATTCCCTTAAGCAGATTTTTTTACATTTTTTCATATGTTGAGCACAGCCAATAGCGACAAAGTAAATAAAAACCGCCATATTGGTTTCCTTTCGTAATGTTTTTATTTCTCAGCTGAGAACCACCGCCCGGCCCGGATCGCACAGTCCCCGCGGCCGCATCGCTGAAGGGCGGCCGCGTGCCACGGCGATTTGAGTGCGCCTCGTTCCTAAGACGAGTGGGGATTGTGCGGGCCCGGCCGGATCCATTCATAATATATATCAAGTGTCAATGTATATTTATATTATATATATTTTATAAGATTTTAATTTTTTTTTAATAATCTATTGTAAAGGGCGTTCAATGATATGCAAAAATATCAACATCAAACCAAACTTACCACCCCTATTATCGAGCATACTGTGAGAGACAAATATTTCAACAGAGAAATGTTGTATTCTCGATTTTGAATCGAAAAAAAAAAATACAAAGATCTGTGTATAGAAAAAAACACCTTTAAATAGGAATCAGATGAAACAGCTTGTATCAGTTCTATGACAACAGAGCAAAAAAATATATATAGTAAGATTCACAATTCATCACGATGAAATAAACTTTTTTCGAATACTAAATTGGTTTTGTACGTTTTAAATATGTTATCTTATGGAAATTTTTAGCATCAATTTGAAAAGATTGAAGCGTCGTTGCGAGCTCAAAGTATACTTTTTAATACATTTAGAGGTGGTAAAATTATCAGCTTAACCAGATGCCTAAAGTAACATGTTTTACAAATAGATTATTCCACATGATGACGGGTCGATTTAACAATTTAAAACAAAATTGTGTGAGATGAGTTTAAAAATAAAATGCAAAACGATATAACAGTAAAATATTTTTGTGAATAAAAAGAGAATAGCGTTCAATAGAGGGTTTCATAGACAAGCGGCTGTGTCATCATGTTGGAATCGATTTTTTCTTTAAACATAATTCAAAAATATCAACAATTACTATATTATTATGCACTTATTTTCACCTTTTATTGGTAACAGTTTTGATGTATTTCTCTCTTCTTTTTATAAATAATAACATTTCAGGACGTGGAACATATTTTTTGTTCTCGTTAACACAGCGGTCGGGTAGTACTATAAAGTAACGATAATAATATTATAAAAAAAAAAACTGTACTGTTGAAAGGAGAGGCTTGATTTATCAAAAATTTACATTTTTAATTCAATCATATCAATAATTCGACACTGCAATGTTTTATGACGATGTATTTACTTTGAATCACTCAAATTGTGCACGCTTACGTATTTAAAAGATTTTTTAAATTACCATGTATTATATTGGCTTTAACTAACTAAAAAAAAACTACCAATGTACATCTGAAAAAAATCAAACCAATTTAAGATGGTAAAAATAGTAATTGATTTTATCAATCAAAATTTTTTCGTGGTAAAATTCAATCAATCGTTAAGTTGGTAGAATTGCTTCGATTTCTCTCCACAGTTTGTGTAGGTTACATGATTAACATTGCCAATAGATTTATTTCAATTATAACTATTCAAAATTTCAATATTGACTCAAAATATTAAACACAAAGCAGTTTATACCGAATCGAATCATTGTTTGTCAAAACACGTCGTTGTTTCAAAATTGTAATATCAGTGAAAACACAAGCACAGTATGAGGGCTTACAGTCAAACAACACAATCTACAAAAGTCTAACTTTTCAAGAGAACCAAAAAATGCTTTTTATTATTATGCACCATTACAATGCAGAATGTTAATTTGAATCATAATGTTCATAATTATAATTTATTCTGTAATGTACGTTTATATTGCTTATTGTGATTTCATTAAAACATTAAAAAGGGACATCTTTATAATTAACATTATCAAAGAAAAAACGAAAAACACTTTTTTGTAGATAACATTGTTCGACATGAAATCCTCGAGTACATATTTCACAATTTATTTTTAATAAAGGACCGTTATCGCTCAACAAGTAAGCATTTTCAACTAATGCTCGCTTGTTAAGATCGCAGATCACTAATAAACTGTCAAGTATTCACTGTACATTTGTTTTGATCACAAACTGACGTCATTTCGATTCGGAGTAATGATGGATAAATAAAAATAGATTTGTAGCAAATTAATGTTTTTTATTTCTTAAATGATCTGTCTCTACCTCAAAAACATGGTACGCGGCAATAGTATGCTGAGGGTAGTAAAATGTTGACTGATTCATAGATAAGCATCCCGTTGCAAAAACAGTATCCAAATACGATTGAATTTAGAATCTACTGTCATCATAATGAATTCATCAATATGTCACAATTGAAAATGAGGAATTAATTTCAGTTATAGAATTGCAGAGCTCTACAAGGCCGTCATATTTTAAAGTGATGTGACAAAACTATCTTTTTAACGTTGAATAAATGAATACTAGTTACAAGATGCATGCACGGTTTACGTGTCAACAGACTGCCAATGGGAAGAAAAATAGATTATATTGAATATACAGTTGTATTGCGAGAGCGAGTGACCGTATGGCTGGTCATTATTAGAGTTTTTTCAGTTTATAAAAATAATAATAGAGATACATAATAAAGGCATCAATTTAAAAGAAAAACAAACCAATGCAAGCAATCGTTTATAAATTATTTAGTTTATGGAACTAAGATCGTAGAGATATTGCACTGTTAAAACTTCAGTACGAACACCGCTTGGCGTGAAATAAATTATTTGAATTTCATTGGTTGAGAGAATAATATGCTCTTAGACTGTTCTATAACTGTTCAGTTAAAATTATTTTATAATAACGTCTGATATAATTCATTGCAATATTAGTCGACGAGTTTTATTTTTAAAATGATGCAACACTGTTTTTACTCTCCTGACAACACAACAGAACACGCTCGCGTACATTTCTGGAAACATAAATAATTACATTTGTATTTTTTTCATATACATAAATATAAACATTTTCCGATGAGAAAAAGAACAAAATCATTAGGGAGAATTCCTGTCACTTCATTAAATTAATCTACGCCGGATGTTTACAAATTTACACATTGTTTTACCCTTCATAAATATCATTTCGTCTATACAAACACGGCTCAAAGTAATTTTACACGTTCCTCCTTCTACACAAGACGACGGGTAAAATAAAAAGAAGGTGCATCAGCATATATATATAAATATATACACGGTGTCCGTCGGTTGTACGAGCACACCCCTGCCGTCATTTAAATATCGATTCTACCAATCGCACTAATCAACTAATATGCGCAGCGCGTCGACCGTCAGCCTTTCGACTCGAGTGACGATATTAGACGTCAAGACGATTGACCGCGCTCGATTAATCCCTCGGTCTTTGTCTTACGGAGACGGCGCTGATGGCGAGGCGTCGTCGCGAAATTACATCACAGCAAAAGTAAACTAATTGAAGTTACGGGTGATACAAAAAGTACTTAAGATTTAATAAATTAACCTTATTCTGGATGCGAAAATTTAATTTAGATTTTAACTCCAATTATTTAAGAGTAGCTTAACGATAGATGCACAATGGACTCTCGACTTTCCTGAATTTCTATCGTAATTACTATATAATTAATATAACGATATTCTTTGCGTGAATTGTAATAGGATTTCAGCCCACTCAAATTAGACTAACACGTTTCAATATTTTAAGCACAGCAATACAGTTAGATCTGTCTCTCCATTATGCTTCTGAAGAAACTACAGTAGGTATTTGACTCTCGGACCACTTCTGGAGGAGATGAGAGACCAGCGTGGAGACGACGGTCATTGTTTGTTTCAAGTAGTTTTCACTTAAAAAAACAAAAAAAATGTAATTGTAAAAAAATCTTGATTTTAAATACATTTTCAGGAATAGCTCTTATAAATTGTCATTCGTCGATGAATTTTTCCTTTTGTCAATGCTTAAAAATCAAGAGTTCGCACGTGGACTTATCAAAGAATTGATAGATTATCTCGAGCGCTGATTCTGTAAAATCGAGAGTCTATCGTACGATTTGTTTAAAATGAACTTAAAAGATAGAACTGTACAATTATGACAGTCTTCGACTCGGTTTTCTTAAATAAATTATACCCACAATAGTTAAACAGTTCATTCAAATGCATAATAACAATGCAAATAGGTATAGCAAGCAAACATAAGCTCGGTCGCTTAATCATAGAGAACCATAAACGATCTTATAGAAATACATTCACACCAATCCAATTGCATCCACGTAATGGTTTGAAAAACACTTTAAACATCAGTAATAGACATATTAAATAATAACAAAAAGTTAAAAGCTTATATTAGATTAAAATTACATCTTTTCATTTCAAATTGTATACATATTTACTTAGATACTCCAAAAGTAGCAAGAGTACCCAAAATGTCAAAAAGATAATTTACTGTTAAATTGGATTTTCTATTTCATAGATCATGGTAGAAGAAAGAAGAGTATAAAAGATAATGGATTATATTTTTAATTTCGTGTGTAAAATAAGAAAAATATAGCAGTACGACGGTTCAGAAAGCCTCAGGTTCAGGTATGACAATACCGGTATGTATTATAATTCCAAAGATTTTGTGATTTTACAATTTCAATTGTGAAGTGAGGCTGTTTCTTTTTTTTTGCAAAAATAATGGTTAAAACACAATACTTAAATCATAGGTTCCCAACCTTTTTCGGGTGGTGACCAACGTTCCCTCTAAGCCGAAGGGTTAGCTGCGCGGAAATTTCAAAGGCTGTGCGGACCGATCAAATATCAATTGAGCAACTGTCTTGTAGTGCGCGCCAACCCGGAATGAGTGCGCGGGGGCTTCTCGACTGCTGCGCGGCCTAGAGGGAACGTTGGTGGTGACCCCTTTTTATAAAAGCCATGTGACTAGGCGACCCCCCGAGGAATTTGAAATCCTCGATTTGCTATACTTTTTCGTTATTTTGTTCAAAATCAAAAAAAGTCGGCAACCCCCAGGTTGGGAACCTGTGACTTAAATGAACACACCATTTTTTAATAATAAAATACATCATCACTTAAACATTACAGTATAAAGTAATGACTTTCTCAGAAGGTAAGAAAAACCTATTCAATTCACTGAGCATTTTTTACTTTCAGATTTTATTCTAAAATATCCTAAAGGAGTCGTTAAAACTAGAGTTTTTTTGATCTTAATAATTTTTAAGAAATTGAAATAAGATTTGAATCGCACGACACAGTGTGTTAAGTCTGGGGTTTTCGGACATAAAAACACGAGTTTTTAGTAAGGATGCAATTGGGTCGACACGCTCACATTCAGTTTATTTGAGGAACACAATATTCAAAATGTATCTGAGAACACAAATTATTCGATTAGTTATAATTTAAGATTAGGTAAGACTCTTATTGCCATAGGTAAGAGATATTTCACAGAAATATTGATAGTACAGGGCTTTGTACAAGAGTTTGGCTTATTCTGCATTTTTTTTGACAAATGGAATCAAAATGATGATTGGCGCTAATAATTGTCGCAGTGCGGAATGATTTTTTTTTTAAATATGGGAGATTACCGACACATATTGTCAATATCCATGATGAACTAATTTGAAAATAGACATCGACATTAATGAAAAAAAAAAGGGTTATGCATTGCTAAAATAAATGCATCAACACCATTGTGCCTTATGCGCACAATAGAATTTAATTTTGATTCGTAAGACCATTCGAAATGGACATTAGATAAAATTTCTTTCTTAGATTGTTTTTTTTTTAAATCCATTCCAAATTCAAGCTTTGCATCAATGAAGAAAAGTTGGCACGTAAGAAAATAACAAGACAGGCATAGGCAATTGAAATGTCAGCATTTCTTATCAAAACAGACACAGAATAAGCCGGTGAACATTACATGTAATCATTGATTAAGGCGACCATAATAATTAAACTAAAAATTGACGTGACGCTACAAACTTGAGTGATACAGACTTATTTCAAATATTACAAACATTCTTTATGGATTTGCAAAAGTTGCCGCGTACACGATCAAACATTCCTCTGTCGGTAAAGCGGCAGCACGACAATATCCAGACGTGTGTAGAAAAAATATATATTTTTGTTACGGCGACATCGCCAATTTTAATATTTGGTGAGTACTTAGTTTTATTCATTAATTTATTTTTTATCCGTGTCCAGAGATATTTGCTTCAATAAAAATAGTTAAATAATATTAATAAAATTTACACAATAAGCATTTTATAAAATAGACCTGCAAAGAATCGTGCGAGAAAATAATAGAAAAAAATCAGTCTATAGACAATTTAATTAAATGTAAGATAGTGAATACAGTTTATTAATAAAACACGGGCAACCCTGTACGGTACGATTAAACAATTTGAAAACAAAATAATTTGAAAGGCAATTGATGACATTCATTTTCACAAGGATACAACCAATCTTTCATAATATATACACATTTCTACCGATTTAAAAAAAAAAATCATCATCACGGTATATATATAAGTGAAAGCATGGACAATCAAAATTATATCTTGTTGGTACAAGGGACATTGAATTTTATTAGATTTTTCACTATAGCAGGGATGTGAAATTAAAGTTAAACAGTCTGTCATGAGAGTTTTAGAAACAATTGATTTGAATAAATTTGGAAAAATACTATATTTGAAAGCAGTTAATTCTCTTTTAAATTATCAAGTATGATTTACATGTGTAGATAGATCATCACTTAAAAAACAGATGAAAAAATAATGATATGAAATACATTTTTCAATGCAAAAAAATAATGACTACAAATTCAAAGTACAATTTAGTTTGTCTACAAACTCATAATGTGATATTCTACCAAGCACCCTCAAATTACTGTAATAACAAATTATTACTACATCAAGTTTTATCGACATTTTACCAGCAACGACTCTACAATTGGACCTCATTGAACCACCATTCGTGTTATTTTTCATCTTCAAATATAATCTAGATTAAAAAAAAAACTTTTATTTCATTACAGGGCAACCCTTTGCAGTTTATAGGAATGTTTACGAGAAATCGGCGCTACACGTTCAGCCATTTTTATTGCACTTTAATTTTGTTCACAAAATGACTAGGCAGGCCCTATATGGCAGCTGTTCACAATTTCGATCGATACAAATATGTACATGAGAGCTCTGTTTTTATAAATCAAAATGCTAAAAATAAGGGCAATTTGTGAACTCTGTGCAAGACACAGTTCACAGATTACATCCAGAATAACGAATTAAATACAGAAGAAAAACCATCTTTCTTTTGTATGTAGATAATAAATTGATAGTTTGTTAGAAATAAGTTACTTCTGGTGGATTTTGGCCAGCGTTAAACCTCTCGTAAGCCGTCCTATGTACGCCTATATAAAACAAACGATACTAGCCATTTAACTAAAACATATTTAAAACTCTAAGACGAATGAGAACCGTAAATAAAATAAAACTATTGTCTTTCATTTATGGTTGATAAATTAAAAATTAGTTGGTTGTTTACAACTTTGAATTCATTTGTTTTATAGAGGCATACTTGACACGATTGGATAAAACTAAACGTGAAATGGAACTTATTGGTTTTTTTAAATTATTTAATTTAGATTGTGCGATATTAGGATTAAATTTGGAATCAAAGCTAAAAAATAACAGACCTCGGGTGACTGTCAATCGTTCCACAGTTCACTAACGAGAACAGATACATTTTGAATAGATGGTAAAGATAAAATAATAATTACGAAAAAAAAGGTTGTGAAAGGAGAAAATATTTGTCTTTGTTAAAAAAAAAACACAGCGCGCACACACTTATTAAGCGTTTTATTTTTTATGGATGTTTTTCCAATTTATATATTTTTTTTTTATTTTAATTAACCCGCCCCATACACGGACAGATTGAGATCTGTCCTTACAGCGATTGGGTCCTCACAGTGATGGATAATCATCAGCAATCAACGCGCCGTTTCCGCGCCAAGGGAAACAGCCTTGATATAAGAATAAATATACACACAAATATATCATTATCATCAATAAGAGACCGGACACGCTTCATTGTTCACGACGTCACACCGTTGATAAAACAGTTCACGACGAGCGACTGCCGTGATAAAAATAAGTCAGGGAGACATACCCTGACAGAATTCGACATTATTTTAAAATGTTCCCGATACACTCGATTGAAACCTTAACCGCAATGAGTAAACAAATTGATGATCAGTTACGTTCATTAATGCACTTGTATTAAAAATTATCCATTGTAAAAACAAAAGAATACAATTTTCAATTTTGCTCAATTTGAAAATTAAAACACATTCACTTGTTTTGTTTGTTTTTTTTTTACCTGTTTAGTAATGTCGTCCTTTGTTTTATTTTAAAATGTCCACGCACACATTATTTTTGATTTAGTTCATTCAATACGCAATTGAAAGAAAAAATAATTCATGTATATGTATTCAGATATAACAAACCTCATCTTATTGTCGATATACGAATATTTATATATACTATATTATAAACACTATTCATTTATAATTAAATCCATGTTTAACATCGAAATTATAATACAGGTCTGACAAGAGGATTTTCTTTTTTTTATAAATGCCATGTAATTCATTATTTACAAGCGGTGTTGCCGTTACATACAGATATATTTTTTTATACAAGGCAGTAGACAATCTTTAAATATAGCTTTAAATTAATAAAAAAAAAAAACATATTTTAAGCTCAAGGAACTGGGGTTTCCATTAGCATTACTTCATGTCTTATTATCAACAAAATGGAGACACTACTCGTCGTGCATTGGTTTTTTATGAAAATGCCATAAGGCAAGGGTTCCCAAACGGTACATCTCCGAGTAAAATTTGGTCAATGACGTCGTAATAATGACAACACACTGGTGGGTAGCGCGTGTGGTTAGTAGGTATGCGACACACCGGTGGGTAGTTAGCTTTAGAGTGGTTAAAGAACTAAAATGAGAGTATCAACACAAATTCTTACATGATTTAAATTGAAAGTTGATCACTATGAGAAATTTGGATTGAAAGTAGCTCCCAATCTCTAAAAGGTTGGGTACCCTTGCCTTATAGGATCAGTAATATGAATAAATATGACATGTTTATTTTGTTTTAAAATATTTTTGAAGAATAAGGAATCTAAGTCTTGATGTTAAAATTAAATTAAATTAATATGGTGCAATTTAAATCATTGTATAATATTTTTTATGTAATTTAGGTAAGCAGTAATAATTTTGTACTTCTTTAAAGTTACAACAATAATTGAACGGATGAATATTAGAAAAGGAAGTTTTTAATTACTGCAGATGCGACTCCATTTTGTGACAATTCCGATACAGCCAATTAAAATTAATTAATTTACTGACTCGCTGTTATGTATTTTATTCGCAGATAAAAAAAATATATACCATTAATCAATCAAAAGTAACAACAAACAAAATTCAACAACGGTGCAAAATAAATTTAAAAACAAAAACCAAAGACAATATAATAATTATATAACAATAGCTAAATCGAATGAGTCCCGGCGGCTGGCCCCTTGTCTACTCTCTGTCGGCCATTTTATACTTAAGCTTAATTATTATTTACTCTTTTTGATATTATGCCCCACTGAGCCGACCACTTTTCATAATCACAGACCGTTTATTATTCCAAACACTTTTTTTATCAATCACATATTTTCACATCGTTTAGTTCTTATACTCTCGATGGCAATTATTACTCTCAACTTGGTTCATGTTTAAACGACCAAGTTTTTGGATTTTTTCCAATTAACATTCACCAATGTAACTAATCATTTTATTGCCACAACTGAATAGAGATTTTATTAAACACTTGTATAAACCTTGACTTAAAATTGTGAAAAAATACTAAAAACATCTACATTTTTATGACATTCGTATTTACATCAAATTCGATTATTGAAATTTTTACGTTAAGTATATTATATGTCAAAGTGTTTTCCCTGCTCAAAAAATTGAGCTTCAATCGTTGTTATAAATAAAATGATAGCAGAAAATTGGCAATCAAAACAGTGCTAAAAATTCAAACATCTCGAATGATATGATTGATTTGTGTTGTCGATTTTTATTTTAAAAGCTTTTAAAAAAAACATAGAACTTTGAGATAAATTAATTGTTTGATTTGGATTAAAATGAATAATAAATCATAAATCATTAAAAAGCGACAATACGACAGGACCAAAATGCTCATCTCTTGGCGAGATGCAAGTCGGAAATACCAACGCTAATCGTCCAAAATGAGAATAAACAAAATTGACAAATTTGATTAAATTTCAGATAGGAAAATAATGAATTGATTTATTAATACCATGTAAAATTCATTGTAAGTCTGTTTCAAAATCTCTCGTTTAGTCTTCAAATTATTAATAAATCACGGATTATGCAAAATAGTCTTACGAAACGCAAGCGCAATTTTGAATGCATATGAATATTTTGCGACTAATCAAAGACTATCATCCATTAAACGCAAATTTCCTTTGGATACGATCAAAAAGATCAAATTTATATGGTCAAACAAAAATTTATAGAAAAATGGGAATTTGATTTGGAAGCGATAGTAAAAATTTATCATATCAAAACGTTTGAACTTTGTCTGATCCGTAGAGTAATAATCGCAGCCGTCTATAGAGACCAATCAAAAAACCGCAACGGCTGTCCGAACGCAAATGTCCCTCGATGACGCGATAATAATTTATCTATTCTACATTGTCTACGCGCCGACAAGGCCTCAAGATCCGGGCCGCCCCAACGTTTCCGAATCGCCGGTCGTTTAATCAAATTCACTACAGTCCTCAACGTTTACCCGCACGCTGGGTGGGTAACCGACACGCTAGAGTGTCGTCAGTCATACAAGGATAATATGATAATATATTACAGCAATAAGAAATATTTTAAGAGTCAGGGTTGGTTTCGTTCACTTATATAATTATCATCACAATTCGGTTTGATTTTTTTGTTCTCGCTTTGTTTATAATAAACGTGTTCACTTTGGTCGTTAGTAGTATTTTAATAATATATATATTTCTTGATATATACAGATTATTAAATGGATATAATTTTAAGACGCATTCGGAGTCGGGATGCAATGCGCAAGCAGGCAGAAGCACCGACCGGATTAGAAGGCGGCGAGTGAGGTCTCTCACTGCTGCTGTTTGCTGAAGTACGGCATCTTGCTGCCCGACGACTTCATGATATCCTCCCAAGCTGGAAAAATTTACAAGCATAATTTAATTATAAGAAAATTTACATTATCGAAGTGAAGACATCTTATACTTAGATTAACCCTTCGAGTAGTGAGTTATTATTTACAAAATCAGGGTATTTAGTAAATTTTGAATATTATTTCTACAAATCAAAATATAATAACATTAATTGATTTGGCATTTACTTGGTAGAACTCTATTATAACAGATTTAAAATATCAAAGTATTTTAGTTCTACAGTTTTTAATAATTTATGCATAAATTATTAAAAACTGTAGAACTAAAATACTTTGATATTTTAAATCTGTATAATAACATTGTTTTTTGGTTATGAATGGAACTGAGAAGAATACTAATTATTATCCTCACCCATTCCGACGTAGCGTACAATATTTTCTAGATTATAAGCGTCCTTAGGATTAGCGACAGGAGCGACGTATCTCAAAGACTTGGCCTGTCCGACCAAGACTTCCTCTTTGTGGAGATCCACCGAATTTGCATCGCTCTCTGACTTGTTGCCTCTGCTCTTCGCTTGGGTCTTGCTCTCTTCGCTGCGGTTCGGCGGCGACTTATCCTTGACGCTGTTCAATTCTTTTCTGCACTTTTCGTTGATAGCCGGGAACTCCACGTTCGAGTTGTACATTATCGTGGCAGGTTTTCCTTCATTCGACACTACGGATATGTCGTCTGTTCGCGGCTGCCCGATGTCGGAAATGATGCAAGCGTCGCCGTTCAGAAGCTGTTCGTTAATGTCAAATCCAAAGGTTATTCCGTCAATGTTGTGAATTCGCTCAGACGACTTTTTCAATTCCTCGTTCATTATAATAACAGCTGGCCTGTTGTCATTCTGCGGAATCTCTGTCGACGGTAGAATAACATCTGGAGGTTTCCCTGTGAAATTGTCCATTTTAGCAGGCATAAAATTAACCTTCGCAGGGTTATTATTTTCACCTCCGTAGACTGCTTCAGACGGGTTCACATTACTGACGATCGTCATATAATTTTCAGAAACTTTTTCGATGTCTTCATCAATGGAATTCTCCTCTATCCTGGTCTGGTCGTCCTGGACTGTGATAGTTTTGGAAGAAGGAGAAATTTTCTTCTCCGCAGGCGGGGACCTGACTGCGTTATTTTGTGTGGCAATCTTCAAGGGTCCGTTGTTATTGGTGACAGCCGCTACAAGTTTGGGCTCAATTTTAGTTTTAGAGTTGACTATTTTACCATCAGCAGGCCGAATTGATCGAGGTTCGAGGGCAGGATATTGCTCATGATTATAAATAGGATTTGAAACGTCAGTCTGCTCGGATAGAATTTCTGTTTCGACATTGCCATTGTTGATTTTAGTCTTAATTTGATCCATGGGCAGGCTTTTAAGCATGAGATTTTTGGTATTCTCTGTGGAGACATCCAAGTACTTGTCTTGGGGCTGACGATCGTTGGCAGGGTAGTAGTTGCAGGATTCGATAAGGTCAGGGAAGTTTCGGTGTCCGGCAGGCGTGGGGGGAGGGACGGTCGTGTGATTTTGAACAGGCGGAGGCGGTGGAGGGGAAGCTACCGGAGGCGGTCTGACTGGCGGAGGTTGGGTAGCAGCGCGGGCCATATCTGCGTAGGATGCCTGCAATCTTTCTCCTGAGGCTTCAGCTGGAAGAGAGTGAACGGAGTCTAGATCGTCATTGGAATCATTACTTTTGTCAGACGGAGGAGAGGATGCGGAGGGATGCCTTCTTTCAGCAGATCCCGTTCTCCCGAATCTTCTGTACAGACCGTCCCGGTCGTGAGCCGTGAAGTTGTTTCCGAAACGAGGAGGGTTCTTGCCCCCGTAAGAGTTATGGGTGTGGGGATTGTTAGAACGGCCACGGGAGTCGTCGCAGGGGCTGTGTCTCTTTCTGATCTTCTTTTTGTTGGTGACAGTTTGGAAATCAGAAGTCTCAGTGGTGAGCGGTTCCGAGACCGCGGTCTCTAGATCTCCAGAGCTGCGAGGGGTCTTGGGTCTTTTAGGTTTAGCCGCAGAGTTGGTGGTGACAGATGAAATAGATCCGTTGGAAGCATTGGCAGAGAAACCGTCGTCCGCGTCTTCAGAAGGGCCGTCTTGGCGGCCATAGTATGAGTCGGAACCGTCGTTTCCCCAAGATCTTCGGTCGGTTCGTTTAGCGTCAGGATCCGGCTGCCGGAATACAGCACGCTTGTCGATGTGGGAGAAGGAAGCATCAGCAGGCTCATGGGTGAGGTCGTGCAATTTGCTTCTGGACAGTTCCTCCATAGAGTTAGCTTTTTTGAGTTTGTCTGTCTTACTGTCCTTGGAGCGTCGCTCGGTAGACCTCTTTTTGGCCGCCTTGTCGTGAGCGGCGTCGTTGTCGTCACGGGCCTTGCCTTCTCTGGTGGGAGGTTTTCCAGCCAAACCGGGCGGATTGGGCTTGGTCTTGCAGTTTTTGCCTCCGCCCTCTGTAGACTCGATGAACTTGAGGATGACGTCGAGAGTTTCGCTGCCTCGGTACCCAACTATCTCGTTGGAGATGGTTTCCGTTTCGTTTTTGCATTTCTGCTTTCGCTTTTGCTTCTTTTGCTGATTGTTGCCACCCTGCACTGTATTGCCGTTTTCATCAAATGACTTCTGCAATCAAACATTGAAATGATAAACACACGATATACGACATATATTTAGATTGACTTAATAAAAAACAGTTAATAGGTAATGCATTACTATATTGGAAAAAGTGATACCTTTAAATCAGTATGATCATGTTTGGGCGTGCAGGCCAGCCTGGAGCAGGAGGTGATGTAACTGACTTGCGACGATGTCCCCGGCTGTCCGCTGACGGAACTGGAGCCACACGAACTCGAAGATGACGACGGTGAAGCCGTTATGCCCACAATGGATGAGTCTGAAAGTTGTCACAAAATTTAACAGTAGATTCAGAAGGCTATCAATTGTTTTAAAATATCACTTTTAAGGTGTTTACTGTCAATACTTGGTGGAAAGGCATTATAATAAAAGATTTTATGTGGAAAAAGTACTAAAAATCTTTTATTATTTTTATTGTTTTAAAATAGTTCCAACACTTCTCTTGAAAGATTCGTCAAAAAGAAAAAAGGATGAAAGATCTCTCTCTCACCCGCCTTCTTTGAAAAATAATTTATTAAATAAAATGGCTACATATATGCATTTCATATTCATAAACCCTATGTGGCGTTTGGAGATAAACTTGAATCTCTCCTGACTGCTATGTACCTTGCAATGTATTTAAGTGTTGCTTAAATTAACCAATTACCAAGAATAGGTACCATCGGAGGGTAAGTAAAGAGTACTTAAACCTTCAAGCCCTCCAAAAACAAATTCTGTTTTAATGCCCATTTGTGATTTTCACCGTTTTCATTCAAATAACTTGATTTCTTACAAAGATTAGATTGAGATTTTAGATATTTATACTTTAAATTGGGTTTTATAAAACCAAAAATAACTGTCGACTGTAAAAAAAATTAAATATTTTAACAATAATATATGTAATACACCCAGCTTGGTCAAATTTATTCTTAATGAGCTTAGGATGTGTTGAATTCCAAAATTCTACTATCTTTCAAAACTTTATTTTAAAAATATATTTTTCATTATGTATATCAAGTGATACTAAAAAGAGAAAAAAAATCAAGATAGTGCCAATAAATTACCAGTCTTCACAGACTATAACATCAAATGAAAAACCTTGACAACCACCGGTTACATAATTTTTACCAGAAATTTTTAGGTTTTACGTCTATTTTAAGCAGTCTAAAGGGTAAACTGAACTCAAAATATCAATTTACAAAAGTGAAAAATTCTATGGGTTACATTCACATAGCTCGCAAACCGCGTGTTCTTCATCAATGATTACATCCATCGCAACACAAAACACTTACCTTTGGAGTAGTTGACTGAGGTGAGCTGCGATGTTGGCACAACCTGCGGTGAAGATATACAACCATGTGTCGTGTCAACCAGGCCGTAAGAGGTGGAACAGGTAGCCGACGAAGAGTGCGAAGATCCCGCTCCCGAATTGTGGTTCGAAGAGACAGTGAGAGTTGTTATCGAAGAGGAAGTGCTGGATGAACCGATTTCAAGGGTCGTCGTGTAGTTTGCAGGGACACGCGGGCTCTTCGGAGATCTAAACAATCGATGCAAAAAATATTATTTAAATGACCTATGATGATGCATTCTGTTTATTTATTTGTTTATTCAAAGATCCAAGCGTTGTAATTGAGGGTCACTTTGTCGTCAGTGCCATAAATCGAAGAAAATAAATCAAATGAAATTTATGGTAAGTAATTGGCAAATCTAGTGGCATTGTAATATAAAAAAAATCATGGCATGGCTGTGCAATCATTCTGATTCTTTACGGTTAACAATTCGACCCCTTAGGATCCAAGAAACGTAACTCATTTTTGTCTACTTTTCAGGAGAACCAAAAAATAGGTTTCTCCAGTAACTTGTTTTTAATCAGGTGCAAATTATTCAAAGTTATTTTTTCATTATCTTAAAGGGTGATTGATATGATTTGGCTTCTTGATTTATTCATCAATATGTTTCTTTGACCCTAAGGGACCGAATCATTATATTTAATTTACATTGTTTTTTAATATTATCAAGTATTGAATCACCAGTGCTAACTTTGCGCAAAGGCAAACGTATATACTTTTTTCATATACAAAATAGCGCTATGCGAAACACACAAAGCTGTTCGTAGCTTCATGCTAAAGCAGAGAAATGTGATGAAAAAAAAATAGTGCCGTGTCATACTATCATTTCGTATATATGCTACAAGATTGACGTAAATATGCTCAAAAGGTAAAATTTGAATTTACCTTATCTCCAGGTGTGAACCTGCATGGCGGCGATCATCGTCATTGTCGTCACAGTAGTGCCTGTCGTCCTTTAGTGAGAGAGCCGAGACGGTGGGGGGAGCGGGGTCATTGGGGTGCGTGGTGTGCGTGGTGAGGCTGGCGGAAGCCGCCCTGGAGTGCGGGGAGCGATGGGGCGAGACGGCTCGCCGGCTGGCGGGCGTCGTGGGCGACTCAATCAGCATGTAGTCTGGGCCTTGAGAGTAGGAGTGGGAATGCGGCTGGGGGTGTGTGTGGGAAGGGGGCGTGTCTTTTCCGAGCGGAGGCGGATTGACACAGCAGACGGTGGCCACGTACGCGGTACTCAGGTTGTCGAGGAAATTGCGACCGCCCTCCACTCCACCAAAGTTTTGCTGGAAAGGTAACACCGAATTCATATATTCTTGTATATCTACGGAATAACTTATGGAGTAATGAATTTAGTATAACAGTGGATGATGAAAGTAGTACATAGCTATGATGAATCTAAATTTATTTTTAAGTTTATTATTGAAAGTACATGAAAGAAACAGGAGAAAGTATTCTGCAGAAAATGCAGGGAATATAGTGCGAGTAACCATAGCCATTACCTGATCAACATTCGCGGGCAAACTGCCTCCTTGAAGCGACCTGGCGGAGACGGGCACGACGTTATGATGGGCGTTGGCCCTGCGGCGATTGGAGTGGGCGCCGACCACCGAGGATGTGTGATGGTGCAGCTGGGCGTGGTGGGAAGAGGAGGAGAGCGAGAGGGCGGAGTGCGCCAGCGCCAGGTCTTGCAGAGAGCCACTGTGTGCCAGCAGCGCCTGCGGTCCTCGTCGCGACGCGCGTCTCCGAGACGACGCGCTGCCGCATGCGCGCGCTCCCCACGCACACGACGGCTCACCGCCGCCACCGTCCTGCTCCACCTCCAGAAGTAGCTCCTGCACCAAACAACATCATCCCTTCTTCAATTTCTAATAACAAATACAGAGCCGTGACTTCCTTCATCACATGATAATACTCCCGCAGACACATTTCCCACTAGTTGATAGTTTGAGAAATTGGTATTTTTTGATATTTGGGGTGAGAAGTATGGGAAGGATTGGTATTAGAAACAAGTGAGCGACTGTTACAGGAACAACTAAGGGGGACAAATTTACAAATTACCAAGCTTTGTTAGCTGCAGACTCAATTTTCTGTCCCAAGATAAAAACAGATCTCATATTTAGACATCCCCAAACAATTCGACTCATATGGTATCTTTCCGATATGGTGAATTTTTATTTAAAAAATCTTAATATTCTACGTATGCCAAAGGCAACTTTTTATATGGCAATGATTGAAGTTTTGTATAGTAGAGCTTTCTTACACATATAATGAAAATCATCATGTTGAATTCAATCATGGATGGTTTGCTCGATTGATAATTTATACCAAGTTATCACAAACCGATGTTTTTGTCGAGATTATTGAATACCTTGAACAGTAAGCTCTTGCCCTCCCGGTCCTTAGGCCGCTTGTAGTTGACGGCCTCGTCCAGCAAGGCCTTCAACTGACCTTCGTCTAGGCTCTCCAGCTGACCACTCTCCTGTAAACCAAAGAGGGTATCGATTATTATTTGTGTTGTGAACACTCCCATCTGTATTTAAGGCAGCGGCAGATAAGGAAATAATGTCCAGGGGCAGATATGCCACTAAAAGAAAACAAGACGAATTGAATGAACACGTTGAGAATTTATTATGTTTATGTAGAAAAGTGATCTACCATTTTAACTTAGCCACTGGCAGAAATCGTAACTAAAATAGTCAATCTAAGGCTGGTAGTTGGCATAAAAAATCTCACAATTCACAATGTAAAGTGTTAAATATTCGTGATTATGTGCGGAAGGTTATTATAAAAGCCTGACATTTCTGTAACAGAAGCGAGTCTTTTCTTTTCTTTGGCCATGTTTGCTCCCTATGTGGAGCATATGGCCGCCACGCGGCACCTCCATGTTTCCCTGTCTCCCGCCAATACCTTTGCTTCCTCCCATGACATACCAGCATCCCTCAGTTCCGCCGAGTACATCCTATGGATAGTACTCGACGGACTTCCAGGATGCCGGAATCCCACCGGTCGAAAGAAGAGGCAGACAGGAGTCAGGCTTTCCGGAGGCATCCGCAGCACGTGACCCAGCCAGTTCCAACGTCTCTCCATAACCACTGACGTGACGGGACGCTGTCTTGTACGCTCCCTTATCTCTGAATTCCTCACAAAATTAAACCACCTCACCCCCATTTTCCGACGCAAGCATCTGTTCTCGAGGCTCAGTATACGGTTTTTCTGAGTCTTCGTCAGGTGCCATGATTCGCAACCGTAAAGCATTATTGGCAGAATGCAAGCATTGAACAAGTGGCATTTGGTTTTAATCGAGTACAGCTGTGTGTCCCAGACAGTCCGCATTGAGTTGAATGGTTGAATTGAGGTGAATGGCGAGTTCATTTTTTGTACTACCATCTTCGGGGATATGTACGCCGAGGTATCTGAAGCTGTCAACTCTCTCGATGATCTGTCCCGCGCTAGTAAGGGTCCTATCAGAGTCATGACAGGTTTGGTTACACATCACATTGGAACTAAGTAAGAACTAGTATTAATTTTTAGACCAATGCGACCTGAGTTAGTTCCTAACCCCTCAATAGTCTCCTGGATGCCCTCAATGGATTTATCGAATATGACAGCATCATCGGCATATTCAAGGTCACACAGCTTCAGACCGGGACCAACAGCTACACCTCAATCAGGCGGAATTGACCTGCGAAGTATGAAGTCAAAGATAATAATAAACAGGAACGGTGCAAGAACGCACCCCTGTCTCACTCCGGTTATGACTCCGAACCATTCAGTATTTGAGTCACCGATTCTCACACAACATGCACTATTCTCATGTAGGGATTTGATAATGGCCACAATCTTTGGCGGAATCTCGTAGGCATCCAGTATCCTCCACAAAGAAGGTCTGTGCGGACTATCAAATGCCTTCTCATAGTCGACGAAACAACAAGCAAGAGCACTGTTAAATTCATTGCTCTGCTGGAGGAGACATCGAAGATTGTGTATTGGGTCCGCACACGACCTTCCAGGGAGGAAGCCTGCTTGATTTTGAAGTATTTTCATAATGGGACCTCTTATTCTCGCCAAGAGAATGTGTGCCATTACCTTCCTAGGAATACTGAGAAGAGTTATGCCTCGGTAAGTGTTAAAGCTGAGGGGATCGCCTTTTTTGTGGAGTGCCAACACCTCACCGTCCACCTAGTCCCTAGGACAACGCTCACCGTCCCACACCCTGGCCATCAGGTGATAGAGAGGATGTAGGACGGCGTTAAGACTACATTTCAGAATTTCCGAATGTATTCAGTCTCAACCCGGTGCTTTGCCATTTTTAAGCCTCTTCACTGCCAAGATGATTTCGGCATGTGTGGACGTACGGTCTGAAATACCAGACACTCGGGGGAGGTCCATAGATGTAGCCTCTTCGGTTACGTCAAAAGGGTCCTGGAGGGGCGGTCGGTTCAGCACCTCGCAGAAATGATCCTTCCAAATCTTTTTAACGCTTTCTGCGTTTAACTCTATTGCTCCGTCAGGGCTGCGAATGGGCCCGGTGGTCGCTTTCTGCAGACCTCGCGCGTGATTTCAAATAACTTCTTGGTATCATTTCTGCCAAGATACCAAGAAGAAGCGAGTCACAAAAAATAATTGATAGTACCAATAAATAGCACTGCAGATTGCGTGGCCGCCTGCCATGACGGATAAAGTAATACGACAACATGCATCTGTGACACTAGCACCCTCTTTTAACAGACAACTTAAAGTCTTTACTTATTTATTGTAAAAAGGTAGGGACAATACACGGGATTACAACTGACCCCAATGCGCCTTGCATTTGATTTACAATCTACTTTTTGTCAAAACAGTCAATATATATTATGGTATACCAGATATTTAAATCATATATTTATTGTGCCAGACATTAAAAATTTATATAGCGATGTCAGACTCTGGAAAAAATCTATTTCTGAAAGCAACCTTGCTCATTGATTGCACAGCAGAGTAGGAAACTGATCATTTGATCAGACCGTGACAGGCTGATAATAACACCAACCGACTTCTCGTTTCTTGCTTCATACTCTCGAAAACATTACGCAACAGTTATAATCAATTCACACCAATTCAAAATTAATTTGCAGCTTAATTACCAACAAACATAATATTAAGTTTGAATAAATTTGCTTTGGATTAGAAAATTTTTCTTCATACGTAGTGCAGAAATTCATCGTTTGCGAACAAACGAATTCAAATGACCATGTCTTGTGATGAACGAGTTATTCATTCCAGAATTGTCGCGAATAATTTACTTTTCCACTCTAACACAGTTTCGTCAAAAGCAGGCAAAATGACAAAACCAATCACATGTGGAAAATTCAATCATAATTTAATTGCAGCGATACTCAATTCATGCCAAAGTGAATCATTTTCCAGGTATAGTTCAATGGGTAAAATGATTTTAATATAAGTTTTGATTGGGAGTCAAATGGTTTGCACAATGGCCACTTTTATTATATCGGTTTAGTAATGCCGCCATGAATTCATGAATCTCAAACCGAACAGCCTTTCGTTGGTAGCAGTCTGTTTCACAACATAAAAGGGTCATTATTATTTTCAAATATAATTGGTCATCTTGCATTTAGTGTACATCTTTATTGCTGTATATTTTAAGAACAGATTAAATTTGGTGAGTATTAGAATATTACTCATGAATACCAAAATAACTTGAACACATATTGAGTGCATTGACACGTATGTAACCCATTGTGTGTTAGAATATTGCTCCGTAAATATCAACGCCTACAAAAATATTGAAAGCCAAAAAAAATCCTAAAAAATATTTACGTCAACCATAAAACTGCGATTTTTTCAAATGGCTGACATCTGTTAAAAAATATGAAACTAATATATTTTTTACCATTTCTTCACAGTCTGAGTCTTTGCTTAAACATCTCTTGACAAATATATGAAGCTAATATTGAACATTTTAATTTATTTTTGGCCGCAAAGCCGTATGTGTATAAAGACGCCAATGTACGCGGTGAGTGAGTAAGTAATAAGTTATTTAGTTCATTTTTGTGAAAAATGCACTCTTGTCACATTCTCTTTTGATGACTTCATATAAATTCCTTTGATATTAATATCAGGGAACAGGACACAGCGAGCTATTCAAATGAAACAGTAAAAAATAAAACAATGATTAGGGGAATATAATGACCGAAAATAATTCGAGGGGAATATAATTCCTGGAAAAGACCTCTTTACAGTATAGTTATAGGATACAAAAAAATAATAAATAAAAAAAACCACAAGTACTTCCTGTTTACGTGCAAGTATATTATTGGTCACTAGGCAAAATATTTATTTACATTGACCAGACGCTGGTATCACTCTTCTGATTGGATGCATGCGGTATATGGTGGCATTTTTATACGATATATACTTGTCATGAAATAATTTTAAAAATACTGTTGTCTGCCTATAAAATCAATCAATCACTTTGTTCAGATTATCATATGAAAAATATTTAAAAAGATCACTGTGACAATATTGAGATCCGTCAAACCCACTTAATCCCCATAATTATAACAAACCCACTTAATTCATTGAAAATTGTATACATTCAATTGTCACTAATTTACATTTTAATAGCCTTTTAGTTCGAGTACATCCGTGCACTTGGAATGCCTGAAGATGCCGAAAGGCGAAACCCGGGTCGCTAGCGACAAAACTCATGGAAAAGTACAAAATTCAAACAATTCAAATTTAAAAGTAATTTGTCAAATTGCGTTTCCCGATGGTTGAACCACAGTCCTATGTAAATTACGTATGCAAAAAGAGCAAAGTAAAAATCAATGGATTTAAATACAGGCAGACAAGACCTTCAGAGTGATTAAGCTGACATTGATGTCATAATATATTGCGAAATGGACAAAAGAAAACATTATTTCCGTTCAGTTGCCAACAGGTTGCAGTGAAAACTTTAACCTTTGATACAATAAACGATTTTATCATCATCTTTGAACGAGTTAAAAGAAAATATATGCAGGGCGTGTGAATCTAAAGATCATCTTTTGCACAACGCACTTCAATTGATTTCAATTGTTTTTTTTAATAAACAGTAGAACCTCGATATAGCGGACTTTGAAAGTAAAGGATAAAATATCTGGTTCAAAAAAAAGAATATGTAAATTAAAGATGATCTTTTGTAAAAAGTTTTGGCGATGGTGATGTTTCTTTGTTGTCTATTTTCTATCAATACTCTCGAAATTTCTAAGGAGCTTTCATTATTTATCTGATGGATTAAATTTTTTCAAATTTTTTTTATAGAAACATTTGGAAGCTAATCTACAGCCATATATCAAGTTTAAAAATCCATTTCTTTTCAGGGTCAATTGGGTACCACGTGTCCACCGGTGAACTTTCAATAAAGATCCACGCCTGAATCGGAAGTAAAATCTCTCAGATAAGTGAAAATAATGAATAATTGAATTTAGATTGTTTAATAATTATTGCTTTTAAAAACGGCCCAAAGTTATTCAAAATAGTGAATTTTATTCTTCCAATATAGAGATAAAAAATATGATTTTATATTTCTTCAAGTAGTAATTTTAAAATTACTTAATATAATGAAATAAAAAAAAGCATATATGTAAAAAATTATTTATCAGAAGTTCTACATGCACATACTGAAACTCCTTGAATATAAATAGAATTTGCTGTTAATGTGAAATAAATTTTATGACGAAGCCGCCTCCAAATTGAAAAATAAATATCTCTAAGCGTTCATCCGCTTCCTTTTACAGATAATATTCTGTTACGGTTATGAGCAGGTTGATAATACGAAAGCAATCGACGTACAGTTAGTAATAATGCAACGACTCCAAGTCTAGCTAAATGGAATATTACCATAATTCTGTCGGGTTTCAGTTTAGTAAAGATTTCAGTCATGATGAAAGCGCAGCCAGAGACTCGGTAAATATTATTTTATGAGTCAATTAGACACACTATAATGCTTCAATTACAAAAATACTATAATTGTTTCCATTTACGTAGAACTGGATGATTACATTTAACTAGCCATAGCTGTGCGTCTTCAATTAAAAAGGGTGCCATTACACAACGCATTGTTAAAAAAGATTCCGATAAATTGTGAGAAATAAGTCATTGGATGACAATTATTAATAATGCATATGTTGTTACCTCTCAATGTCGAAGCAGCAAAACTTGAACACAACACAAATGACAATTACTTACTGCTATAAGGCAGGGTTTACAAACTTTTCTAATGGCATTTTAGTTTGAAAATCGTTTTCAGGATTGCATAGAGCAATGAAAATATAACACGAAATCCATGATAGCACAAAAACATCGATTCGGTAATTCTAGCCAATCGATCGCAGAATGGCATGTGTATGGTGAACTTTACCACTCAGCAATTAAAACCTAATAATAATATACAATCATTTGCATATACATACTGCAAAAACAATATAGTTTATGTAGGATACATTTGTGATATTTATATGAAAATTTAATATAAAGGCAAAAATGTAAACACTGTTCACATATATAATAACAGCTCACATCTGTTGAAATGTTGAATAAATCACAAATGCTATTGATAAGTGCAACAAACAATTTAACAGTCATAAATGAGTCGATATTACAGAACGATATTGTATGAAAGAGCACAACATCGATATTGAAAATCAGTTTATATTTGCGTATATTATTTTTTTAACAAGACAACACTTTCGAATTACGGCTATGTAATCAAATATTTGAAACTGATATTCTATTTTCAAATATCAGTGAGGCGTATGTTACTTATCGAGGTAATAACAGATATGACGAAAGCAAATCGAGAGACCGCTACGAAAATAGTCGCCGTAAAAATGACATTCGAGTGTAGGTACGTTTTATTGGGAGATATTCGCAGTTAATTTTGGTTAACGTAAACAATTTCGTGTGAATTGAATAAGCTACGAACGTATTTGATCACTCTTGTACCGTACACAACAGTCAGAAAACGGTGACAGCACGTTTTGCTGGATGATTTTGCATTATAACGCAATCACAAAAAGGTATAATTACATTCGAAAATAAAGAACCATACTGCGTTACTACGCGAAAAGTGGGAAGTAAAATTGCGTCGAGAGAATGGTCAATTGTCTGAGCGGGAACAGGGAACCGAATCCAAGTTTTCGGACACACAGTTTGAAGGGTCAGCAGAAAATGTAAAACTGCATTCCGTGACGTAATTGGATCTTGGCAGTTTTACGAAGTGCTGTATGTCCGCCATCGAAAAACGTCTTGTCATCATGTAACTAATACGACATTCGACAACCCGTCCGTTTAATAAATAAATATCTACCTTCGAAGTTGGATCGATTTTGAACTTTCACAATAACTGGCGACACATTTTCGCCGGCACCATATTCCGAAATGCAAAATTCGACGTTCTAAAAAACATATTGCATGGTACGAGAACGCCGAATACATGCGAATGTCACAAATAAAATCCTCAAATTTCTGTCCTTTTTCAGATAACTTAATTAAAATGTAACACACTAGTGAAAATAAACATGAAAATTAGCGAATAAACTTCTGACTGATCGGTTTAATACAAAGACACTCTGGGATGAATTGCGTCGGCCATGTACATAGGTTTAACTGTTCTTCCGCCAGAGGCGCTAGTGTTGTTGTGTTGCCAAGCGGCGGAAACAAATAATATCGGGAACTATTTTTTCAGTGAAAAGCAAAAAAAATATAACATTTATATTATTTATTTACTATTGCAGCTGGTATCATAGTAGTATTATAGTCGAGTTCGAAGCAAGGCTACGTTGTATGGCTCATGATTAAAACTTTAACGGTTGGAAATATGAACACAAGAATTCTAATGAGGTGGAGAATATTTTGAAGGATCAATAATACAATCATTCAAACTATGATTTGAATTGCAAATCGGGCAAAGGTTAAATACACAGATAAGCAACGCTTTGCGAATAAAGATGTCAGCCTTAAAATATCAAATTAAATTATTTGTATACCTATATTCAGAAGTAAATTGTATATTATAGTAAAAAAGGAGCAAATCGCAAAACAGGAATACAGGAAAGGTAACCGGCAATAATAATGAAAAATAATACATTTAATATCAAATAGGGTGTTAATGCAACATGCGGTAGAATGCAAGTACTGTTAGTCGCCATAATTATTGAACTAAACGCGAATATGAGATGACTATGATGATTTTTACTAACGAAGTATTTATATTTTTTTTTCTTTATTACGTAAAATAAGTTGACTAAAATTGCAAAAGAATTGCATTTTCGGTTACTATCATTTCAATAAATAGCTGTTTTACACTCTAGTTTAAATAAACTACCTAATTTATTCTCATAGAGCAGTGGTTTCCAAAATTCATGTTACTGCGCCTTCATTTGAAGACAAAAGATATCTTTGCGCTCCCTATCCTTTTTTTCATATCGTAATATGGTAAACTATTTTTAACTTTTCGCGCCTCCCTTTGCAATAGTCCACGCTTCCCCAAGGAGGCGCGCCTACCAGGTTAGAAATCACTGCTTTAGAGAGAAAACTAACAATGTGTTAACAATCAGTCCTCATAACTTCACCTCGATTGGTGGTGAAAAATTTATTCATCCAGTTTAAAAGGTTGATTGATCGATTAACGTTTAATAAATCTTTGATAAATCACTTTGATACGGCGAACAAGATAATCTTTCGAAAACAAACCTTGCGTACTGATCGATTCGTTGGGGGCATACAGACGCGATCCTTTCAAAATGTGTACCGCACGTCCACGTTACGTTAGATAACGATTTAAACTTCAGAGTAGAATATTGATACTAGAACGTGTATTGTATTCTGCTTTGAACGTTTACGCATATGGTTAATCGTTAAGTCACAAGTCAACGAACGGTGCTAACACAAATTTATTAGACAATATGTGACAAGTAAAACTGTCTTAATACTCGATATTTTGGTATTTCAACGAAGAAACTTTGCAAAGTCATCACATGTGCAAAGTACACAAAGATAGAACGAAGTTATATAAAATAAACGACATGTTTTCGTTGTGTTCTGTGTAAATTAGTGCCTTAAGAGCGATTTGATTGCGAGGCATCTTGGTTTCATTATTAGACTCGATGAAGAATTTTCTCACACAAATTAATGGAATGAAGCCATCAGTTATACACTGCCAGTACATTTGCATATCATTGTGGCGGTGGCGCTCTCAACTAGTACTATTATCATGATAGAAGATACTTAATACAACGAATTACAGCATATATTATTTCAATCTTTGTTTCAACCGGAAACATTGAAAAGACAGTTAGAAAAACACGAAAGATATCCTGTACGTTACGAGATAAATAGTGGAAATAAAAAAAAATAGTGAAGATTATCAGTGAGGCTGCGATACAAACTAACAGTGTACAGTGGGCGAGACACGAGATTATTGCAATAAGCAAATTGGATAGGACTAATAACGCACGAGACAGCGGCAATCAATGGTAGCTGTAATGATTCGGATCGTCCCAGTGCGATACGATAGATCGATTCTTTCGCCATCGTGCGTGTGTAATGATTTCGGACTGGCAACACAGTCATTGAAGCGGTGCCCACCGACTGGCAACAATTTAAAAGTCTTTTATTGATTGGGTGTGCATGTATTTTCGATCCGGGGGCGTTCGCGATCTCCTGCCGGCTAGCATGCCCCGCTGCGCTCGTATTGCCCTGCTGTTTCAGCCGCTCTCAACATTTATGTTCATCGCGAAAATTCCATTGGCCTTAAGGAGTATGTATTGTCAAAACTGCCTTATCTAAATAGAAATAAGTTTACATCCAACATCATTTACGTTCACACGGAATATGTAGACATGTTATCAGTTTTACTTATAAATTGAAAATAATTTTGAAAAAAATAGTACTGGTATCACAGCAGCGTTAATCGCTTTAAAATCATTGGAAGGAGTGTCTTATAAGGACTTACCCTAGACTTGTCTGATATGCAATTGTTCTGAAATAAAGATAGATAGTAATTGGAATTGAACCGGATCCAACGAAATAGATTATCATTAATTAAAGCTGACGTTGTGGCGGCAGAAACGTCATTTGTCACCCCCAATCATTTGAAGATATATAAAACAAATAACCAACTGGCAACTTGTGCCCCCCTGAAAAATGCTGTAATGGCATCCCTGAGCGGCGACCGCTTAGCGATCCAGGAACTGGAGCGCGTTCTGCAATATATACCTATTAATACACGAGGCGTGCTTGGCACGAAACTGTTCCGCACCGCTGGCGTCCGCCCGCTCATGCCAAATGTCGGTCAAAGTGGCGCGCCGGCAACGAAAAATAATGGTTCAATGACATCTCGCGTCGCACAAACGCAAAAAAAGCCGCCGAAAAAATGAACACAATGATACTAAAAAAAGAAACAAGCCAGTAAGTGAACAAGCTATGCACGCATGTACAGCCTAGCACCACTTGTGCGATGCGTGTAACCGCTAATTAAAAATCGAAATCAAACCCGCCCACTCGGTCATGTGGGAAGCCAGGTCCTAGCGTGGACATAGTCGTAATATGGGCCGGAGAAACCAGAGCCATTCTTCAAAAATAAGGGTCAGAAATAAGTGAATTTAGGTAGGCGTTTCTTAGTCTAAATAAAACAATGGCTACCTTTGGTACAATTAAATTATTATTCATCGAAAAACGTCAAAAGGTAATTAATAAATCGAGGGCTTAAAGTCAAACTAAAAAAATGTGTTTATATGTAATTGTTCATTTTCGGCTACATGATAGTCGAACAAGAGTGTGTCAATCATTTTCAGTTTCTTCTTAAATCACCAGAAAAGTTAAACGTTAACTACATAAATTTGCCTTTGCATAAGCAATATAAACTAACAATACACAATCAATTATAAAATATGGACATTAAGTTTCAGATAAACTTTTGTGGATACTGTTCTTTGTTTATCTTTATGCCTTCGAAATATGACAGTATTTTGTCGTCATGCAACAACAGATTTGATTTCCTTGTAGAATACAAAATATGAAAAATATATTTGATACTAATTGCGAATAACAGACGATAATATCAATTATACTGAGCTGATTTTAACAATCGATGGACTCGGCTAAAGCGACGCACATAACATTAACACGATCGCATCTTATGATCGACGGTGAGGGTTGATTTGTATTATATTATAGCAATATCTATCGAATCGATTCCTTCGTCCTAATAGCCGTCCTTCTTCTTGCCTCATCTATCAACGAGGGAGCAATACTAAGCGACCATTCACAAATATGTATCTTCGTCATGTTACTTGATAGACGTAAGCTAGAGGCCTGCACGGGCCCGTGCTTGGCCCACGGGACGGTTTCGGGCGGGTCAGTGCAATTGAGTTTCGGGCTCGGGCCGGGCCCGGGTAAGGTTTTTATTTCTTCAGACAAATATTTCAGACTATTTTTATGTCATAAGTCAGCCATGTGATTTTAATTATTACCAGTTCTATAGTGAATCGTAAATTATTGTAAAGTTGTAAAAAAACGTTTTTTTTCGAGCTGAGGAGTATAAATCTGGGCTTCGGGTCGTGTTCGGGTAACAAGTGCGGTATTAGACTCAGGTCGGGCCTGAGTCTTTCGGGCTCGGACCGGGTAATTTTGTAAAATTTCGACCCGTGCAGACCTCTAACGTTAAGCCAATACCAGATACCGTTTTTCTCGGAACGTTTACAATGACAGTTCTTGAAGATTTTTTTTTGTATTTTAATATACATATCTTGGATAACCACTACACGAATGAAATAACACTACATTCGTAGGCAAGATCGATGAAAGTTCTATAAATGGGTGGGGGATATGCAGTGGCGGATTAAGCGCACGAGAGGCCACAGGCGCAATACAATTTAGTGGCACCGCTTTTCGGATTACATAAGAACGTCAAAAGTTTCATGTAAAATATATGAAAATGCGAACAAAATTTATATGGGTTATTTATGTTAACCATTTTTGAGGCCCCTAAGATTCAGTGGCCCCAAGCGCGGGCCTTATGCGCTTATAGGATAATCCGCCACTGGGGATATTGCTCGACTCGTTAATTCATCGACCGGCACGCCTTAAAACAGTTGGTTGAAGTATTTTTCATGGGATTTTTTTTCCAATAACGGGATGTTTTACCAATGCTTTTAATGTTGTCCTCTTTGCTTTCTAAATGGTGTAACTAGATTTTCAGATGATAATAATAGTACCGAGAAAAGTAGAGAAAAATATCCCAAACAATCCTGCATTAATAACTAAGAAGCGTTACTGTATTTGGCGATGCTAGTTTGATATTGAGAGACGGGTGAATTCATATTCCACCGTTTGGACAAGCCATTACAACTGAAAGTAGTAGTATTTTTTGATATACATGTACTTACTATGTGGCAATTGATCAGGTTTCTAATTTGATGAAATAATAAATTAAGCAGTGGGCTGTTTAGTTGAGTAAACTTAATTGATCGTCCAATAGATAGACAGTTGAATAATATGTTTTATTATATGCTGAAATTTACGTGGAATTGTATTGACACGGCGCAGGTTTGTATTGATGAGCAACGTTTTGTATCAAAATTAAATTTTAATAAGACTCGATTGCATATTCGACAGTCCAAACGGTTTTTTCCGCGCTTCAAGGCAACCGTGTTAAGTAAGATATAGTAATACTTTCGATGGTTTCGGCGGTAACTTTGTGGAAGTTCATTTTAATAGAAAATTTATAAAAAATATATTTTGCGATAGTAAGTCTGAAGATGCCTCTGAAAGAGGCGAAACACGTGTCACAGTAAGTTACACAATACGTGGAATAATCAAAGTTAATTTAAATTTTCTATTAAAGATATAGTAAGTTTCTTTGGTCGTATTCAATGAGCAGATGTTTAATGACCGAAGAAGCCACGAATATAATTATATTATAGGCTTGTAATAAGGTGAAAAAGTATCATCAAAGTATTTTATTTTTACAAATACTATTTTATGCACTAGGACAACCAGAAATTGATGCGGCATAATCAAGCCAATGTGATATCAATAACGACCAAACAAATATCAATCGGTAACCGTTACTAAAACGCTCACAAGACGGTAATGTAACTAATTATAAATAATCAATTAAATTCAAACTAATTTCACTTTTAGGGTGTTCACTGTCAATACTTGGTGAAAAGGCATTATATTAATAAAAACAATAATCCTTTGTACTTCATTCCACTTTATTTAATATGTCAGGACCGGTTTCGCTCATTGCGAGCATTGTCAACTGATAAGAAATATAATTTAACAATGCTATTTATACGAAATTGAAAAGTTATACACAACAGTTGGCATTGAAAAGAAATTGCCAATTAAACAAAATCGACAGCCAGCTGTATGAATGAACACACTTCCAATTAATAATCAAATTGTGAAAAACGTCAAATATACAAGCTAATAAATCATCATTTTTTTCTTCTCATGAATGCATAGTCCTCAGGTAGTAACAGAAATAATCATTACGCCAAATACGTAAATAATGAACTGTTAATATAGGGTGACTGTTCCTATAGTCAGCCGTGTCCAGTAATCAGCCTTTTAGCTTAAACATGAATAATAGTGTTCAACATTGAAAAAAACAGAATTGTTTAAATATGTCAGTAGTTAACCACTTATATGAAGATGTATATTCGTACAAAACTCTGACTTCTAAAAGCTAATGCCTATGAAAGGCTAACTACTGATTTTTGGTGACTGGTATGTGCTGGATTTTTTGCCATTTTTTGGAAACTTATTTTATGTGTGGAACGATATTATCCGTTTTTATTTTCACTCGATTACATTATTTGGTACCTGTTTTATAAAATACCAGTAGAAAAAACATATATTCATTAATTCATAAATCTTTCGAAAAAACACCCGTCCCTTAACTGGCTGACTACTGGAACAATCGCCCTACATTATAATTCAATATTTTGCTCATTTCCATTCTGAAAAATATTTTGGCACAATTGACATTGGACGCATTATAATAAAACATTTTATTTGTATCTTGAAAATATTTCAATGTACGGACCATTCTGTGTACGGAGTATTATGTGTACGGAGTGTTATGTATACGGAGTATTCTGTGCACGGAAGAGTCTGTGTCCGGAATAATTGGTGTACTGAGTATTTTTGTACGGAGAATTCGCGTTCGGAAGACGAGCCGTTTAATAGTTAAGTACGATGTTACTTCTTTTTGCCGACGTTTATTTTATAAATTTCATATTATAAACACGAAGACATGAATCAAACGTTGCTTGCGAACATACGAATTATACTTTAGATATAGAAGCGGCGGGGTTAAGGTCACACACTGCCTTCTAGGTCGTCAAGTGCAGTCTTTTGACCGAATGCAAATGTTACACAAAATAATTTATACCCATTTCAGTTTATTTTCTTGGTGCGGGCTTTCAAATGAAAATGTTCCCACCAATGTACTGTATGTATGTAGTAGTTGCTTTGGTCACATCATTGGTGTATGGATGATTGATGCCACCGTCATTCCAGGAAATTATAAAAAAAGATACACATTATTATTTTAATTGCCGTAAACAGACAACTTTATAAAAAGGTAAGAAAAAAACACATATTTGACTATCAAAAACGTTACAAGGAAAGCTTCTTATAGATAAGTTAACAGTAATTGCATACGACGGGAAACTTTTAGAGCTGTCTCCCGGGGAAGGTGAATGGGATGGGGTAAGTAATACAATTATCGTATAGCTGCTTGTCACGAAGAACTTCGCTTAATATTTTGTCCCTAGTGTGGGGTGAAAAAAGATCATCAAGACCTCTTGGATACTCGGCAAGGGTATTAATAAACACTTACGTTTTAAAGATATTTTTCAAAATTGGCATTGTAAGACAATACGAATATCTAATATATAAAAATGAATGTTTGTTTGTTCTTACCTTATGCGTTGCCACGCCGCTCATCCGATTGCAATAAAACATTGACAATTTTTTTGCGTGCACTTCCGAGAAGGTTATAGGCATAGTAAAATTAACTTACAGTAAGTCTTATATAATTTTCGCCCGCTGTGGTCTAGTTGGTTAGAGCTTGCTCTACCAATAAGGTGGGTCCGGGTTCGATTCCCGGTAATGTCAATGTGAAATTGGATTTTTTCAATTTTAATTTGAGATCAAAGACATGGGTGTTTATGAAGTCAATTCTCCTTGAGTTAATCTCATGTGACTTTCAAAAAATTCTCATCGAGTATATCTCGTATGATCTTTCAACTTCTAAATATTTGACGTATTGGCGTAAGCTGTAATATCAAATATATATTTTAAAACAAAATTAAAATTTATTATTATATAATTTAATATTATATTTTTGAAAAAAACACGTTTTTATCTTTTAACATCTTTTTAAAAAGATTGAAAATAAATATAATAATCGTTATTTTTGGATCAACCAATATATGTGAACAAAAATTTTCAATGATGAACCTCAATAAAAACTCTTTACGATTAAACATCACCGATGAACAAGCAGTTTTAATAATCTCAACTACAAAATTAACACGAGAATTAAAAAAAAAATGTTAATAGAAGATGTTTTTTTCATGATAACAAATAGTGTACATATAAAAATGGTATTTTACTTACGGCCCGCTACGGATTTTGAATTCCTGAATTTGGCCCTTCATCCGAAAAGTTTGCCCTCCCCTGGTATAAAGTTATATCTAAATGTATCGGACGATAGCTAACAATGGAAACATAACGATAATAGTAGTCAATATTGGAGAAATCGATCATTAATACCATGATGCTACAACTAGAAATCGGTAGCTTTGAGATATGACTGACCAAAATGTTGACGCATCCAAACTGGGTTGTAAAATTATTATTTGTATTATTTTTTTAGAAACATTCTCGAAACCAGTCAACCAGCCTAATTTTGCAATGTCACTGAGAGCTAAAAAATCTGGAATTCCGTAAATTCCCAGGTTTTTAAAATCAGCAGTGTATTTTTTTAAATCAGCCGTGTTAAAAAAAGACGTTTCACCTTTATGTACATTATTTTTAAATCTCTTAATTTCTGACTTTTCTCAATGATCGATCCCGGGATCCCGAAATCCCACTTCCCGAAATGATGGTGAATGATCAATCCCGATTTTAAAATTGTGAATCCCAAAATCCCGGGATCACAAAAAGGGTCTGAGATTGGATACCCTACCCTAGCTACGATACATAATTCGATACAATTGAGCCAAAGAGAAATGCCTGAAAAAACTTAAAACAAATGATCATCAATCATGTGATTCAAACACGTTCCATTCGACCGACGCTCCATCTACATTTACCGAGTACATATCGACTGTGGAAAGGAAAAAGGACGTAACCCTCAATTTTCCAAAACAGCTTTTTTTCGATAATCACAATGTTTACAGCTTGACACACATTCTATCAAAAGGATGGAAGCTGAAAATGCCGAATAAGTATGTAAATTTAGCTTTACAGTTTGAAAAAGATGACCTTGTAAAAAATTAAAACCAAGAAAAAACACTGAAATAAAGGTTTAACTTAGACATTTTTTTTAATTAATATTAGTTTATGTCAATTTAACACCAGCTTAGAAGTATCCGTGCACTTCAAGGTTGTGTATAATTCATGATTTGCATATGTCACAAAATCATCAAAACACGTTTTTAGCGCCTCCTGTAAAATTTTATATGTGTGGGTTACGTCTTTTTTCCTTTCCACAGTCGATATATTTGAGATTAAAAAATGGCGACAGATTGACAATTTTGCCATATCGGAGTTCGACACACTATTTTAAAAAAATCGTTTTATTTGGCATTCATAAATATGTCAGTTATTACATCGAAGTGAACTTCTTAGAAATCCCAGTTTTGGAGGAAGGCTGTCAGTTGTCGAAACCAAAAGCATGCAATATGAGAACAGCCGGTCGGCGAGCAACGCCATATAGGATTGGATCGCTGGCAGACGAGAGAAAAGGATCGATAAATCACGCAATCGAAATGTAGGTCGTTGCGTTTGTTAATAATTCTAATAGAAAAAAGAGAATGCAATCTGCGATGAAGCTCGACTGACAATATTGCAATAATCATGAAATTTTTCCAACCAAGTTCGCCCCCGATGTGGAACATATCGACTGTGGAAAGGAAAAAGGACGTAGCCCACAGTTTTTTCAAAACAACTTTTTTTCGATAATCACAATGTATCAAACTTGATACACGTTCTATCAAAAGGATACAAGCCGCCAATGTCGAATTAGTATCTAAATTTAGCTTTTGATTTTGAAAAAAGAGCCTGTGAAAATTGAAACCAAGAAAAAAGACTGAAAAAAAGGTTTTTCTAAGACATTTTCTTTAATTAATATTAGATTATGTCAATTAAATACCAATTAAATTTGAATCGTTCAGACTATGTACATTCACACAGATTTTATCACTAACGACCCGGGTTTCGCCTTTCGGCATCTTCAGGCGTTCAAGTGCACGGATGAACTTAAGCTGACGCTTAGTAAATGAATGTTTCGTTAATACTTTCGATGGTTTCAGTGGTAACTTTGTGGAAGTTCATTTTAATAGAAAATTTAAATTAACTTTGATTATTCCACGTATTGTGTTACTAACTGTGACACGTGTTTCGCCTATTTCAGAGGCTTCTTCAGACTTACTATCGCAAAGTTTGCTTAAGTAATGAAGCAAGATTGATTCTAACATTTTAAGAGGCAAGTCTGAGGCAAGTCTGAAGATGCCTCTGAAAGAGGCGAAACACGTGTCTCAGTTAGTAATACAATACGTGGAATAATCAAAGTTAATTTAAATTTTCTATGAATGTTTCGTGTTTATATAAGAAATAAATATATCATTTAGTTTAAAGCCATTGCTGGCGAAAAAGATTAGCCCATGTAAGTAAGTGAGCTTCGAAACTTAAATTGAACACCAGTTAACAAGTCTGCGTGCACTTCAACAAGATTGTGTATAGTTCATAATTTGCATATGGCCGAAAATCATCAAAACACGTTTTTTGTGCCTCCTGTAAAATTTGCAATGTGTGGGTTAAGTCCTTTTTCATTTCCACAGTCCATATTGTTATATTCGATTACCCATTGGTCGATGTACTCCCAATATATTGTCAACAAAGGATAGTGTCGCATAATAGTTAAGTAAACTGGTGTTAATTAAGACTATGACAAAACAAATAGCATCCATAGCATTGAACAATGATAACATGTACTTTGCAAGTAAGTGAGCTTCGATGATTGAGCATAAATTGAATAGATTCCCCAGGGCGGGTCACGCAAAAGGGGTCACTCTTCCATCGGCCTTGGCCTGGCGCCGGGCCGGGTCAGGGGCGCCCGCTGGCTCCCGGCGACCCGACCGACTGCGCCCGACGCACCTCCGGAGTCCTTTCGTCCTAGACGCGGAATCAACCGGTGGCACTCCCGGGATAACGCACCTACAGGACGCGTGCATCGCGCCGTGCTACGTCCTCGACACAGATATCGTATCAATTGATAAAAAATATTTAAATTTGAATTCAGAAGATTTTTTTCTTGAGCCATACACCTACGGACTATTACATGTCTAATTATATATAGGTGTATCACGGGTTTTTAGCCTCATTTTTATGGCGGGGGGCACCGAGGTTGAAAAAGAGGTACTTCCTTGTTTGACGCCAGGCCCTAAAAATGCAACGTTCGTAGGTAGGGAATCCAATCCCGAGCCAAAATGTTGATCCCGGGATTTCGGGATTAGAATTTTTCGATCCCGGGATCCTGGGAGCTCTCTTAATCTCAGTTATTCGCGATTTAGAGGTGAATGAGTGGATTTTTTAATTACTCGTAAAAAGTAAGCGAAATCAATATTAAACTAACTTAATATGCAAAAATACTAGATATAACTTAAAATGGTTAATTTCGATAACTGAAAAAAGCAATTACCTACTTCAGACTGCAAGAATGAAGATTTCTAAAATTGCTGTCTATATATATATATACATTCTTAATAATTTTATTGAAGTAAATATACGTCATTTAATTATTTAAATATTCCCAGAGATTGTTTCGGCATTTAATCAAAGGTTTCGGTTTACGGTACAAAATGGATGTTTATGAATAATAAATTCCGCAAAACAAACAATATTGATATATGGTAACATTCATTGATGTAGAGAACAAAGCGAAAAATAAATTTAAAAAATATCGAAATATGAAGCTTTATAATAACAAACAATAAATATTGTCGACAAATGCAGTACACGTGCGTATAATGCATTGAAGAAATTTAATAATTGGTAGCAAGTAACCTTTTCGGCTGCGACACGCTCTAATCGTAAGTCTTATCGTAAAGATAAAGTCTTAGTAATAAAATTGGTTATCGTTTATTGCATATGCTTGAACTGCAGACTTGAAAACCAACACGTTTCTGTTTTAAAATCAATCCCGAAGTTTCGGTAAATTGCCTTCTAATCCCGGGATTGAAATGTATCGAAAACTGTACGGGATCCCGGGATTGGATTCCCTAGTCGTAGGCGCACCTTCATGTACAGATGGGGTGGTAAATCAACCGAATTAAAAATATAAAAATAACATTAACCCTCTAATACAATAAACTACCGTTTTTATGTGTTCTCGAACTTCGACTTCAATTATCGCAACGTGACCATTCATTGTTCCCTCAAAACGGGACATCGACTTTATAGTTTAGCTTTCTTGAATACACACTATTCAAGAAAATGAATATTTCTTCAAATTTCTTTTATTTATTAATGAAAATAACGAAAGATTCCAAGTGCTCTAGTGCACTTTTTGCGGTGTAAAGTTAGGTTAAAAGGAATACTCGTCATGGTTATAATGTAGTTTTTTGATTTATCGTGATTTTGAATTGTTAATTAGGTTGCCGTCCTTCAGAAAACGGGCCATTTTAAGCTCTGCTTGGAGATAACCCGAAAGACTACCTAAAAAAAGCCTTTTGTTTGTTATCACTGTTTTGTGTTGTTGAATTTCTTGTTATACGAAAACCGTTTTTGTATTTGTTGTGTTTGTGAATCGTGTTTGAACAAATAAATTATTTACAGTGCACCGTGTTGTTTCAAAATCGTGTTAAAAAAAGAGTAGTGTAGAAAGTGTTATACATAACAGCTTTAAATGTTTCCAAAGATAAAGATGCATCACGATTCACGAAGTAGACAAAAAATAAAATAACGCAATGAATTGCGGCTATTCGTAATCAAAACTTATAAGCTGCAAGCCCGTTGCCCTCAACGGGGGGATTTTTTGCATTTTTGATAAATCAGATATTTACTGGCGTGGAAGATCAAATGCAATCTTATAATAATTAATTCTCTCAAAAGTTTTTTTTAAGAGTACACCCAGTCCTCTTCAAGAACTAAAATAAAACGGGATTGTAAAAAAAAACGCAAATATCAATTCTGGACATGTTAAGATAGGATTTCACTATAAATAATCGAAATTTACGCCTCAACTAAAGATAATTTAAGTAAAAAAAATTCGACCCATAGTAAAAAGAAATGTATCATATTTTTATTTTCAACAAAAAATAGCGTGTCATTCAACCATTACAGTAACAAAATGACAGTGGAGGATGTCAACTCTTAAAATGATGAGAAACTGTGTAACATATAGGATTATCAAAAAAGTGACGAAGTGAGTTATTTATTATGTGAGGAAAGAATCAATGATCATTTTAATAGAAAATTTAAATTAACTTTGACTATTCCACGTATTGTGTTACTAACTGCGACACGTGTTTCGCCTCTTTCAGAGGCATAAATTTTCTATTAAAATGAACTTCCACAAAGTTACCGCCGAAACCATCGAAAGTATTATAATGATCATTTTCTTTGTTTTCATTTTGAAATATACTTGATACAAGCTTCTTAACACATCAAGTTATTCGAAAAGAAAAGAAAACAAAATTGATATCGCATACTCGCTTTGTCCTATAAATACACTCTCACCAAGTGATGCAGATCGAGAGGACAAAGCTGTGCAAAATATTAAAGCGGGCGTCGAAATCATCGCCGTGTAACGAAAGAGGGGAGCGCGTGCTTCCGGGGGAGGGAGGGTGGTTAAAAGGATCTGTGACGTCAGGGCGTGGAGTAGATCCACCTACCCCCGCCCATTTCGAGCAGCGCCACCCTACCCACACGCGAGACCGATATAGGCCGCGACGAAGCGGGTCGGTCGACCTTTTAATGCACTCGTCGATGGTCATCTTTTAGAGGAAGAGACTGCAATCTCGAGATCTTTCTAATCCCGAAATTTTCATGATTCAAACCGTATTTGGAAATGTTAGATTTCAATATTCGGAGAAAAGTGACGACGTGATTTTAATTAATACGATACAAATTGTCAAATTCTGTACATTCACACAAATTTTGTCATTATCAACCCGGGTTTCGCCTTTCGGCATCTTCATGCGTTCAAGTACACGGATTAACTTGAACTGTCGTTCAGTGAATAAATGTATCGTGCTTATATAAGAAATAAATGTGTCATTAAGTTTAAGGCCATTGCTGGCGAAATGGATTAACCCATCGGAATGCCTACAGATTTGAATGATGAATGATATCCGTGTACTTGAACGCAGAACGAAGACGTCGATCCCGGGTTGTTAGTGGCAACATTGATGTGAATGTTCATAATTTGAGCGATTCAAATTTAATATTGAAATTCCACCGAGCGAGCACCTTCAATCGAAATCTTAAATTAAAAAGAGGGAAGTCTTAAATATATTATTATTTGATTTAACTATTGTAGATTTAGAAATTTTGCAGAACACAGAAATAAGAAATATAATTTAACAGAGCTATTTATACAAAAATAAATTGAAATGAAAAGGTGTAAACAGTTTTGTATAAATAGCTCTGTTAAACAATCAGTTGACAATGCTCGCAATGAGCTAAACCGGTTCTGACCTTTTAAATAAAGTGGAATAAAGTACAAAGAAATATTGTGTTTTTATTAATATAATGGCTTTCCATCAAGTATTGACAGTGAAGACCCTAAAAGTGATTAATAATGAACAGCTTAGACAAGTGTCGCCTACTGTGGCCCAGTTGGTTAGAGCTTGCTCTACCGATCACACAGGTCTGGGTTCGATTCCCGGTCAGATCACAGTGAATTTGAGAAGAACTCAATTCAAAGTTGTGATCGAAGACTGGGTGTTTGTGATGTCAATTCACATCATTTCCTCTCCTCCCATCCTTCTGATCCTTTAATAACTGGGTGTAGCAATAGCGATTAGCCAACCACTACTCCTGTTCTAGCCTTATCCTTCTTTCCCTACTACTTACTTTGAAAAAAGTGAGGTTGAGCGACTGAGTAACACACAGTTCTCGTAGAAAAAAATCTGTTAAGATACCTCCATTAGGAGGACCTATGTTCCACATTGGGAGCGGATATGGATTTAAAAAAAAGACAAGTGAAGTAACAAAGTTACCATCAAAAATATTAGTGTTGTGGCATCTTATTTTATATAAATATACTAATTAACCGAAAAAAATTGTGTCTAATTAATCGAAATAATATGTAGAATTGATGCGCGTTGATGAAGCGGTGAGAATAACAAATCTCAATCAAATCCCTGTTATTGTTTAAGTGGCGCTCTTCTCGTTGGGGCCACGCTATCAAAATCTGAAAGGATTGCAAATTATCGCCGTAGCAGACAATCGCAGTGTCTCTTCACATTATGTTCAACATCCTTTCGAATCCAGGTTGGCGGTTTAGCGTGGGTGTGTTTTGTGGGGAAGATTTGCGATGCTCAACGAGCCAACAATAGCTCGATCCATTCCGCAAGTGTGAATATTTCAAGGAGCGGGCACCGGTCTACCTTTTCGTGATTCGCTGCAATAATAATGAGTCCTGAGAAAAGGGATAATAGGAAGGGATTCGGCGATTTTATTTGAAACCACGCTTGTTGTTTTTATTATGGTTGTTATTTGGGAATGAAAATACAGTTTTTATTTCAATTTACAATCGTTTTTTTTTTGCAAAAGGTTCTAGGAACTGAAAAAATAATAAAAGAACGTATATGTATATGAAAATGATAAGTAGACTGTCTTATAAATTATGAAGAAAACTAATGCAAATTCATTATCGAATATAAATTAAATAGTAGGTAAATGGTAGTAAAATTATTAAATTTGAATCGTTCAAATTATGTACATTCACACAGATTTCACACGGGTTTCGCCTTTCGGCATCTTAAGGCGTTCAAGTGCAGGGTTGAACTTGAACTGACGCTTAGTAAATTATTGTTTCGTGTTTATATAAGAAATAAATGTATCATTGAATTTAAAGCCATTGCTGGCCAATCGAATTACGTATAAAAAATATTTATATTCGCTTCTGCTTTCTTGTTTTTTTTTTATTAGTGGTGTTTTTTTAAACCGCGTTAAGAACCAGATGTATACTTCATTCGAACTCGGTTAATACGATCATGGAAACATTGGCGGATCCAGAAATTGTCCAAGGAGGGGGCCATTCAATTCGAAAATAAACATCATACAAAAATAATACATTAAAAAATAGATGATTTAAAAATAATATATCTATATAAAAGTAGTCAATACATAATTAAGTATGTATTCTATAAAACATTGTAAACTTAACAATTTAAGATCTCATTTCACAATAAAGTTTTAATAAAGTAGACAAATTAAGGAAAAAAATCTCCTCAGGAGGGGCCATGCCCCCCCCCCTTGGATCAGCCGATGCATGGAAATAGCGAGATCTCGGATGTAATGAGGAAACATTCGTTGCTATTTTAGTTTATAGTTTTTTTTTTCCAATACATTTATTCACTTTTATAACGAGCTACTTCTCGGGCATACCGAGCAAAAATATCGTCAACTCGAGTGAAAACAATGATGAAACAAGCATCAATTTTAAATTTGATTAGAAAAGTGGATCGGCAGAAAAATGTGATATTTGTGTAACGGGTGTGTAAATAAATTCTAATCGTGTATTTTTGTTTAAATTGCGACTTTTTGTGTTTTGTGACCGCTTCAGATACTTCATGTCTTCGTGTGATGGATATGTTTGTAAGCATTTAAAAATACTTATACATTCTCTGATATAACGAGCATATTCAGTCGGTCCCATCTTCCTCGTAATAACCAAATTCGACTGTATGTATTTAGAGAAAATCAGCGAACACTGGTTTTACATGATGTAAACACAACAATATGTATGATAATGTACAAAAAAAATATGTTTCGCCATATAATACAATATAGCCAAAACTTTGAGGATCAAAATCAATAAATAATTTTAGCCCAAATTCGCTTCAAATGTGGAACTCAATATGCTACAATATATAGTTTATCGCAACATAGGTGTATATGACAAGATCAGCATGTTAATAATATAGTAAATAAATAAACAATAATTATCTATTTCAATAATTAAATCACGTAATGAATTGTGTGGCGTGGGAAAGATGTTTTAAGCAAACAAAACTATATTTGAGTGCCTGAGAGAACAGTCGTGATGAATACTTAGAAAAGGATATGTCTTCTGAGAAGATATGAGAGGTAAATCCTACAAGATATGCTTCGAATTTTGATAGTAGTACAACTATATACGACAATTAGTGATAATTTAGCCCCAAATAATGAAACACTCCTTGGCAAGTCGTTGTTTTGTGCCAGGCAGTCAAACACGAAATGCTCGCTACTAGAAGACATCCATGACAGGACAGGTCATGGAGATTTTGACGCTCCACAAACTGTCAAAATTCAGCAATGTCTTCTAAGATGACAATTAGTTCATTTCGACTCTCCGACCTCGTCGACAATCATATAAATAGGTTTGCAGCAAATATCTATTTGTCCACATGCTTTGTGGACTGGAGTATTTTGTTCTCACAATTATTCGTTTGCTGCATACCGGCACGTTCTGGCATTAAAAGAAAGATTAATTAGGTGTCCATTATCACGCGTCACCTCTCGCGGAATTGTATTGAGCAAATGTAAAAGTATCCTGTTTCTCCAACGTGCACCTCTCTGTTTTTTGTTGTTGTTAAATGTATGTACATATATGCTTGGGACTAGGGAATCCAATCCCGAGCCAAAATGTTGATCCCGGGATTTCGAGATTAGAGTTTTTCGATCCCGGGACTGGTCCCGGGATCAGTACATTTTTTTTAAGAAATAAAAATTGATAATATTGGTGAAAAATAAATTTAAAAGATTATTCTATATTTAATAACCAGATGTATGCTGCCGATACGTTACCAAAAAGCTCTCTTAATCTCAGTTATTCGCGATATAGAGGTGAATGAGTGGATTTTTAATTACTCGTAAAAAAAATATGCGAAATAATTATTGAACTAACTTAACCCTCCAGAGACAAGAGATTTTTTCCGATAAAAAAAATATTTTCTAAGCCATATTGAAGTCACGGATAACTTTTATTCCTATCCAAAATTTAAAAAAAAAAGCAAAGTCGTTGTATCGAATCGAGGTAAATAACATATAAAGTAATTTAATAATAATATACAGACTCTAAATTTGCAAACATCTCATAAAATAATCTCGTAAGATACATTTTAATCCAACGCCAGTCTGTTAACATCTTTGTAGTACGCTTCCTAAGCTAAATGCATTTGAGAAACTAGAAATTAATATACATAATCAAGCCAATAACATCAATAATAATGACCAAAAAAGTATCAATCAATCACCGCTGTTAAAACCCCTACAAGACGCTAATATAACACTATGTATTAATAAATAATCACTTAAATTTAATCTAATTTGATTTGATAATCCCATAATTTGTTATGTTGGAGTGGATGACATGATATATTGTGTATCTCTTCTGAGCCAGTATATTCTTTTTCTTTGGCCATGTTCGCTCCATATGTGGAGCATATGGCCGCCACGTATATACAGCTGAGTAAATAAGCTTTAACATAGTTCCGATAAGGCAAAAGTTGAAACAACTATATATAAACTAATATTTGTTGAGCTAAAATACTGAAATGATATTTTTCCACCTTAATTATGATTAAAAAAAAACACCTTGTGTCTTAATTATGGCTGTTTTAATTTTATATTCGGGTAGAATATTTATATTTCAGGTAGGTTTACGCTTAGAGTTAGTAGACACCCCGTCGGCCGCAGAATACGAAATTGGGGAGAAGGAGAAGCACCGCTGGTCTAACGTCTACCCCGCCAGAGGGTTAATTGGTGTTTGAAATATGCACATAGTTTATGACGTCTGGAAGGAAAATGATTATCAGGCGCTTCAATTCTGGATATAAGTCACAAATTATAATATGGGGAAGTGTTTTTGTATGTATGAAAATAAATATATACACTGAAATCTCGTATAACACGGCACTTTTACAACACGGATGATGTATTGCGACATATTTTTTTACAACATGGTTTAAGTAAAAAAAACATTCTTGTATTATTTGACCATTTCTCTAGATCAGGCAAACATTTATTTTAAATTATCCTACGATAGAAATATGTTTGAAATTGAAGAGGTAATTACAAAAGAGTTTGCCCCCTTACCTATTCCATATAAAAATGCACACATTAAAAATAGGCAGAATTAAAATGACTATCCCCGTGCGTACAACGCGAAGCCTCGGAGGTTCCTTTTGCTCAACCCCCCTCCCCCTCCCCTTACTTCCACCACTCCTTATCTCACTCGCATGGTTGGCTACAGCAAACTCCGGACAGATGAAAAAGACACTGACCACAACTAATTATAATGGTCAAACAGGCACTGAATAAGAAGAAAAGAGGGGGAAAAAATAAACAATCAAAAACAACATCAAAATGCAAGAGAAGAAAGAGAAATAGTGCAAGAGCTCTTCTCTCTGTAAGAGATGAAAGACACCAGTCCAGTCAAATAGGCAAACACTCATTACGGAGTTTATAAAGGTTAAATCACAAAATATTGCGCCTTCCGATGTTGAAAAACACACAACCGATCTTGGAACGGATTCGAAAAATATGATTGTGAGTGAGAGGGATTTATAAACATAGAACAGTAAAACCCCCATTTACACTAAAGTTGGGACCGTGTAATTTGGAGTAGTGTAATTGGGTGAGTGAATCTCATACAAAATTAGAGTTTTTGTTTTTTCCGCGAAAAATGCAAAAGTAAGATTTCCCTTAATTTTCCAAAAAAAACTGAAGAGATAAAATGCAAAGCGCGCGCAAATTCCAGCACACAGACAGTAGCCGGCTATGCGTGTATAGCCTGGCAAGTGTTGAATACAAAGACGCTAGCCAACATTTGACGACAACTCAAATCAACGACAATGGAATCAGACCGTTCAATTGGGGATTTGCGGCCAATATTTCAAGACTGCGCGTAATTCAGAGTAGTGTAATTGGGGGTCCCACTGTATTTTTAACTGACGAAGTGATTTTGTTTATTGTATATCGACAAAAATAAAGGAAGAAAGACGGGCATTTACAATCTATTTTCGTTGATATATTCTTCCGATATTGCAATCCCTAATCATTCATGTCATTATGGGAGGCTACATACCGCATGTGGAACACCTAGTAATGAGCTAAAAGCCTTATTAACCCAGTTTCCAGTACGCATCGCGAAACCTGGCAAAGGATGAACGGCGACCCAGGCGACAGATAAAGTATAGATTGCATTATATGTACATATAGCGCTACGCTAAAGCAACAGTGGGATAAGTCGAAAATACTAGTTTCGAGATAATTGAAATTTAAGGTTTGTGCTGTACTTTTAAAAATGTTAATTGTGGTTTTATTTAGTTTCTTTAACAGTTAATGATAAACGATAATAGTATATTTTTGTATACTATTTACCTGTATGTTATTCTGCTAATCTTACTGATGCTTTGGAGATACAGGGCGATATCAATAATTGTAAAGGTAAGATTTTTCTTTTAAATGGGACATTTAAAAAAAAAAAATCCGTGATAAATGTTTATTGTTATATTATAAAGCAATCGGTTGGCGTACTTATATTAACATCGACTTTATTAATTTGATCTCAATGTTGCTTTATGGTAGAGATATGCTATTTCCGACAAGAGATATCTGGCCATTACAGTAAAATCCCCATTTACGCGAATGTTGGCACCGAGTGAATCTCATACAAAATTAGGGCTGGCGTTTATATTCACGAAAAATGCAAAACTATCAAAACTAAGAATAAATGAAAAGTACATATATGAACGAAATATATAATTTTAATATATTTTAGCCGCTCAGCTGTGTGTGCAGCAGTAGCGACAATGGAATGCGACCGCGCAATTAGGGGATTTGTGGCGACTTTTTCTGCCAGGCGCGTAATTCGGGGTAGCGTAGTTGGGGCTTCCGCTGAAGTTTCATTCAGCTTTCGGCCTGTATTCATAAAAAAATCTTCGAAGAATTATTGAAATCATATGTTTTAACTTATTCATTATTTGCAAGATAAGATGTAAATCTTGTAAATTTTGAATGTATAAATACAAATAAAACATTAAATGAAATGCTGCAAGACGCACCCCACATTAAGAAACATCAATAGGAAAAACAAGCAATACAGATTCTGGTAGAAAAAAAAGGTTGATATGGAAAGATTGCATGCAATTTTATTTATGGCGAGAGGGAACCGGAACAGTGAAATGATTTTTTGAGTACTTGAGAAAAAAAACAGTCATTACAATTCATATATGAAAAGAAGTCTTTAATATTTTTATTGTGTTTTAATTATGATATTGTCAATTAGGGTGCCTATTAGGGAACAGGGTTAATTAAAGCGTGCTCTAAGAATGTGGGAAAGAGAAGTGTTTTAATAATTAATTACGCATTATAACAATATTACATGTTGCATTATAATAAAATATTATACCAGTGTCGCGGCAGACATAAGCGATTCTCAAACTCTATGTAACGTTACGTATGAACATTTATACAGGGAAACGGACGGTTTTTTGCCTATGAGAAAATTTTACAAGATACAATATATTAATAGTAAATATCATCTCATTTGTATATATTTAAATCAATAGTCTGAGTTTCTCAATGAGTTGTATTATTTTTATACATGTCATTTCAGCGTTTTTAGTCTAAATTCGTCAACAATTGCAAGCCAGCCTAGCAACGGTTAATTAATAATATCGTCGGTATTTTTTTACAACCTCGTATCTCAAGAAGTACAAGTCTTCGTGAAACACATAAATGCACCATTCGTATCGTGTATTCACTATCGCTTTTGATCGCTATAAATCACCACTGGAATGGTTTTGTACTCAATATCTTCGAGGAAGTTAATGATCAAGGAAGCCAAGACGCTTCCATCCACGCCACCCCTACCTTCATGCTAAACATAGCACATGAGCATGTTATTATTTGCTAACGTTTTTGAATTAGGTTAAATAAAGCATGGACTTAAGGGAATATCTATGTATTGAAATTCTGAATTCATTACATAAAAAAATCAAATCTGACAAAAGTTGAGATACTTTTTGTAGAAAATGAACGACGATATATAAAACATACCTCGCATCCTACAACATTGTCAAAAATGATTTATTTATACAGCCAACTTCGAAATTTAAAAAAAAAACTGTAGAACTAAAATAATTTGATATTTTTAATCTGCTATAATGGAGTTCTACCAAGTAAATGCCAAATCAATTAATAGACTGCAGTTTTGTTCGCCTTCTTTAAAACGCGTGTCATTTGTGGAATACCAGGACTGGTGTGTCTGTTATGTTAATCTCTCGGATTGAATTTATTCCGCAATCGTCATTTTTTTGTGGGACTCAAAAATGATGAGCCGGGGTTCCACTGTATTGTACATTTTGCGAATCAGTGGCGTGCGGCGGTCAACTGCGAGACCGTTTGAGCAGCCTATCTCGTTAGCGGTGGCCAGTGGCGCGCGCCGCGCAAGCAATTAACACAATGTCCCGACGGCAAACGAGAAAGAAAGAAAATAAGAAAAAAAAAATGATCCACGGCCGCTGAATAGCCCCATTCATCGCTGCCAATGTTCTGGAACCGGCCGAGCTTTATTATACCAACGAATAAAAATAACAGCTCACAATTAGTAGGTATTTAATTTCGGCTTGCTCAATCTAGAATATTGTAGTATTATCCGCGCATATTAAGCGATTTTATATGAATGTGAAATTATAATAATACAGCCGTCCTGAAAAAAGCCACCGGTCGGATGCAATTCACGTCCATGCCGCTAGATGTGGCAAATAACAGACTTGCGACTAGAATATTTCGAAACCATTATTGCCTTCTCAGTTTCGTTTATTCGAGTCGTATCAATTCATAAAGAAAATAAATGACTACAGAGTCGATTCAAATTGGATTATCTGTGAGTCATTTGTTTAAACATTCCGTCTCATACAGACAAAGCAGTATTAAATTGGGATTACGCGTGATTCGAATGAATTATAAAATCTTAACGTATAATATTTTTATTCTGACCAAAAAATGAATTTTATTCATACCGAAAGATTATTTGAATTCTGACAAAAATTTGATTTAAATTCTGACCATTTATTTTGTTCCCATTTTAAATAAAAATATTTGAAATGTTTCATTATAAAGGTTTACCTTTCAGCAATCGATTTGCATACTTATCTTTTAATCGTCTTTTTTCACTTTATCTCAGTTGCTTTATGGTAGCGAATATTACACAAAATTTTGCCAAGACGCGCGTTCCACGAAGGGCTACGATGGACAGACCAACGCAGCATGAGTTATGATAGTTTACTTAAGCCATGGCCTACATTAACTCGTCCGAAAATACACGCTTTTCCTCTTCGTTTTCTGACATTCGATCAGATAATATTAATGACATTAATTGCCAAGCTGGCAGAAATAAATAAATTCGGATGAAATATTAGCCCGGTTAATTTAGAAACGCCGGTCGGGAATAAGAAGAGTCCTAAAATCGGGCCTGACTAATGCGTATGGATACTTTCCTCAGAGGAAATTATATATTGCGGATATGCCCGCGGGGGTATAGTCGGTGGGCGGATGAAGAAAATGAACGCTGGCGAGTTTTCTATCTCTGTTATTTCGCGAAGGCTCGGAGAAAAATATCTTGTAATGAAAGTCATGCAAAATTACGGCGGCGGAAAATGGCTGGGAAAACTGTTACGTAACAGGGTTGTTACACAAGGAAAAGGCAAATCACAAAGCGGATAATTATTCGTACGTTTTTGGATATGACGATCTGGAGAATTTATTAGCATCTTCTCGTTTGTCACAACGGAGGATTATTTTTTATATGGCAACTATTCACATAAAAACTATATTAAATACACAGTATGTCAAGTCAAGTATGTTCATAATATGAACTCATACTTTTCATGCATTAAATTATGAATGTTCAGTGCACACAAAAACTGCATATTGTGCAGCCTTTTGAAAAGCATTAAAAATCTTGTGGTTCTTATTCTCTCTATATTTAACTGATGAAAGTATGTGCATCCAGCGAAACGGGCTCTCAGTTTCCTTTTTTTTATTTATTTATACACTTATTTGATATCCTTCTCTCATGCATTCTAGTAATGTTTAGGTAAAAATTCGTCGGATGAAGGTTTCAAGAAAGGGAAAACAATTCACCAAAAACCTCTGAATACTGTCGGGTGGTTACTAAACAAAGGCGTCCAATTGTTTTCAGGAACTGTTCGTAATGCGATTTTAAGTTTCCTCTGACTTGCCCGGTCGCTAACTGAATTTCGAGAGTGACTCGAGGGTGAGGGCATAGACCGGACTTAATACCGGACCGGTATAAAAAATGTATCTTTTTCCAAAGAGATTTCGTGACGACTTTTATTCAAAAACATCTTCATCTATAACTCTATAAGTATAGTGAGAATTTTCAATCTGTCGAAACTCAATTGAAAATGAGCAAAACCGGTTCTGATCATATTAAATAAGAGTTTTTTTAATACGATAACTTTCTACCAAGTATTGACAGTGGACACCTTAAAAAATTAAAAATGTTTGTAACACTATTATCAGTCTTACTTGATTTTGTATAAATAGTTATGCATCAATATTTATTTATTTATTGTTTAAAAATTAAAAGTACAGTACATCTGACGCCGATTCGCCATGCACTTGACAAATAGAAAAAACAGTACATAATACATCAAAATCAACATACAAAATCAAGAAATAAAAAAGTAAAACCTAATAAAACAGTTCACAAATACTGTCACTGAAAATGTCCACTTCTCTGGGGTGAATGAGTTTATCAGTCGAACGGCTATTGGAACTGGCGACTCGTACGTTCTGCGCGAGGAACAAGTTTTTAGAAACAAAAGTTTTTGGTTATAGTTTCGCCCACGTATGAATAAATTGGGAGCATGTAAGTTAATAGTCATGAGAATTCCAGGATTATTAACTCGGCCTCAAAGAAGAAGTGAAAAATGCTTTAAACTTGAAGACGATCTTCGAGCTTCAGGAGAGTGAAATGATAACATTTCTAAAATAAATTTGGTGTTGTAGTATTCCTTTAAGGAATTATCAATATATATTGTTATCAATTGAAAATGGTCGTGATGCGCAAAACCGGTCTTGATCCTGATCAAAATTTGTGGAATAAGTGTAAAAATATTTTTTAATAACTAATTTTACGTTTGAAATTTGGATATTGATCGTTCTTTAATCGTTCATTATCGTGTCTCAGTGCAATATTTGCGCCTTCTATTCCGCGCCAGGCGAGAGGTTTTCCAATATGTACATTTTAATCAAATCAAATTTAATTATGCCATGTTGTAATTAAAATTGTAAAATACAAAACAGTGTAGCCGATGTGTCTGGCCAGGTCCCGGTCTAGACGTTCCGTGTTACGTGGTGTGTCGCATAGTTAAGTCGCAAGGGAGGCACGAGAGCAAGGAGGGGGGTTTGGCGCACTGCACGATGCTCCCCATCGAGTTTTACAAGTGCCCGCCGCTGCATGCTGACTGGACAGAATGTGCATGGTAAGATGTGATCTACGTCTCGGGGTATCGATTGATATTTTCTTGGCAAATGCATCGACGATCCTCGAATTTTTTGTTTCAGATGTCATAATTATGAACGTGAACCATCGGAGGATAACCTAATGGAGAAATGTCATCTAAAACCACAACGCATGCCGCTTCGAAGACAGACAAGAAAGAATATAAATAGAAAATGAAATCTAAATACGACTTTGCAATATATGTACATTGAAACCCCCATTTACACTTAAGTCAGGACCGTGTAATTTGGATTTGTGTAACTGGGGGAGTGAATCTCAACAACATTAGAGATTTTGTGTTTTCCGTGAAAAATGCAAAACTAAATTTCCCTTAGTTTTGCAAAAAAAATAATTTAGTTACTAAGTGATGAAATGCAAAGAGCGCGCAAAATCCAGCAAACAGACAGTCGGCCGGCTATGCCTGTCTAGCCTGGCACGTGTTGAATACACAGACGCTATCCAAAATTTGACTGTATGCAGTGCACAGACGGCCGTCTCATAGCAACGACAATGGAATGCGACCATTCAATTGGGGGATTTGCGGCGAATATTTCGAACCAGCGCGTAATTCGGAGTAGTCTAATTGAGGGTTCCACTGTATTCTCAAACCAATACACGGAAGTTTGCTCAGCTGATATTTGAACTAATGAAAACTTACCATCGATAGCAGCTGCCGGTGTGTTCATGATTTTTTTATTCGAGGGAGCATTAAATGGAAGCTGTCATAAATTTATCTATGTACAATTCATCTTTTTTGTATGGAAAGTATACCCTGTGTAAAAATAGGATTGGTTGTTCAATGTAATTGGGTTATGGGTAGCATAATACGATAGAGTTCAGGTTCCCCTGGGGCACCGCACGACATGTCAAAGCCATGTAGTTAGGTTACATTGCCTCATTTTTATTTTTGTAAGTAAACTACGCTGTCAATTTTGGCCAAATCGAGATATCGACAAAGTTTTGTATACATTATACCTAGCGACGCTTTTTCCTTTGATATTATAGAAAAATACCTCATGTTTTTGAATTTTATTTTTTAATCAATGATCATAGCATACAGTAGTTGTTTTCTAACACAAACTTCATCAAGAAGATTTCAACAGTCATTTTTGACATCGTGTAATGTACTAAAAATAAGCATGATAATAAATAATACATTAAAATTAAATCACGTCTTTATTCAGTCCAAGCAATCATCACTCAGGTGTTTTTTTTGAGAGAAATGACAAATAATTATTTTAATTTTTATAATATGACATCACACGGCAGCATTCGGTGTGCAAGAGTGAAATATTAAATTTAGCCGGCTCGGTGACGACTAAAGGTGAATTCAACGGGAAGATGGATGAACGGTGATTCATACGAGTTATAATCGCACCTCGCCGCTATACAAAGTGTGCAATATTTTGTGAGTACGCAGTGGCGTAGGGAAAGAGGGGTTCAAATGGTCGAAAGACGAGATATTTCGTATTTTTTTTCGTGCTCAACACGCCTGTCACGAGTTAACTCGTCAAAAACTAATTAAATTGATAATTTCAATATACACCCGGCGTGCTAGGTAACTAGGTACTTTTTTTTTCTACGGCAGCTACGGCAGCATTGGAAAAAATATTTGACATTGCATTGAATATTATTAAGTCGAAGTGAATTGATTGCAGTGAAGAGACAACAGAAACATCTTTATAATATGATATCATTATAATTATATCAATACCCGATATTTGACATAGAAAGAAAATGAATTTTGCGTCGTTTCAAGAAATTATTTCCTCTTGGAAATGTCATACTTAAGTTTGTTAGCACACGTGAGTTTTTGATCAAACACGCACAAGTCCATTAAATTAAAAAATGATATATCGCTTTAATATTGTAGTACTGATTCAAAAGTACAGAAATCAATTTTTAACGTCGCTAAAAACTTCTTAGTTTCCATGCAATTAGGGGACAACATATGACCTTATAATTATAACTGTCGTATGTTTTTACAAGAAAAGTGTTTTTGTATGTTCAAGCAAAGTGGATATGGCAAATTTTGATTCCAAGCTTCTAATATAATCATCTCACGATTTTCATTAAAAAAAGTGCTATGTGACTCGTTTTTCAGCACGAAATTAGAAAAGTAAACTAAAAAGGGACTTAAAATATTTCATTTTAGTAATCTAGAATTTCGACTGAAGGTGTTGAAGATGCCGAAAGGCGAAACCCGGGTCGTTAACAACAAGATTAATGGTACAGCAGTCAGACAATTCAAATTTAATTTTAGGTTTAATATTAAAAAATAAATCATTGAGTTATAATTTACAACAACACATCGATGAATAATATTTAAAAAACTGATACATTATGTACGGCAACGTAGGTTTGATTCTACCAATTTATGTTATATTAGTGACAGAAGCTTCTTCTTTTCGAATATCCTTGATTGAATATGATAACTTCACATACCTTAACATCCATAATCGTAAACGTTAGCGAAAAACTGCGAAAACTTTGTTCTGTAAAAAAACAAACATGCGTACTATTTTATGAAATCCCTCCAATCATTCGACGAGATCCTGGCTACGCCACTGTGAAAAAACAACTACATAGTTGCCTATTACCGCACTGCATCTGTGCGGCTGGCAACACTACGACGAAAATAAAACATTACATCGATACAACATACCCAACCGTCATGCAATTTAAAAACCTTGTTATTTTTCCATCTTCTTTTGAATTGCAATCGTCGAATAGAAATCAGCGAGCGGAACGCGATTCTAGTTACTGGCATATCAGCCGATTCCTTTTAAAATATGACTAGATTAACTCTTCCTCAACAAGATTTCTACTTATCCTTGTGTGGTCGGGCCATTTTGCAAAGTCTACCGAGTCCATACAAGAAAACATTTATCGATCGAAGTTACCAACGAAATTTTCCGACAGTACACCAGCGTTTTCTAAATGTGATTCCACGACGTAAAACAAGATTGTTTCTTAGCCTCATCGAAACCATCACATCTTTAGCACATGTACAATTATACAACGGACGCCCATAAACTATTTTTCCAGGAAATTTTAGAAATAAATAGAGCACAATTGAAAATCTTACCGATATTGAATGACCAGGTAAATCTGACAAATTCCCCACTCTCATACCCTAAATGTGAGCGAGTAAATATAATTCTTAAAATTATCCACCATTCAAATCTGTAGGCATTTCCATGGGTTAAACATTTTCGGCAGCAATGGCTTTAAGCTTAGTGATACATTTATTTATTATTTAAACACGATACATTCATTTACTAAGCGTCAGTTCAAGTTCATCCGTGGACGTGAAGGCCTGAAGATGTCGAAAGGCGAAACCCGAGTCGTTGGTGACAAAACTTGTGTGAATGTTCAACATTTTGAACGATTGAAATTCCTTATTTTTGTTGTTTATTATCTAATTTAACAGCAACAATTTGTATCGTATTAATTAAAATCACGTCGTCACTTTTCTCCGAATATTGAAATCTAACATTTCCAAATACGGTTTGAAATTTTCAAATATCGGGATTAGAAAGATCTTGAGATGGCAGTCTCTTTCTCTAAAAGATGACCATCGTCGAGTGCATTAAAAGGTCGACCGACCCGCTTCGTCGCGGCCTATATCGGTCTCGCGTGAGCGTTCAAATTGAATATTGAAATTCCACCTTCAATCGAAATCTTAAAGTAGATTTTTGTAATTGATTTAAAATCAGTCTTAAATACGTACAGGGGTTTAAGGAGTTTCATATGAATTTGTACTTTTAGTCACGAGTCTGAGTGTGCGCGGTCGGTCAGGAATGGAGTGCGGATGGAGAACTCTCGATTCCTCGAGCCAAATCCGATATAATGATGACTTGAGATGCAGTGTGTATTCATCGAATGCGACATTTTACATTGTTATAAAATAAAAACGAATTAATGATAGTATTTTAACAGAGGTCTAACATTCACCTGATTATTCTTCTTTTGGTGTCGTCGTCTTGCCAAATTATAGCTAAACTGCAGTGGTAAACTCTTAAGGTATTGGCTTCTCTATCAGGCAAACAATTTTTCAAGTAGTGATATATTTTTTAGTTATACAATAAAAAAATATCAGTTGAAATAAATGCTGCCCATCTCTTGTGAAGACGTGCGAAATTTATCTGCAAATTCTTTTCGTTATCAATTTCATTAAAAGGGTAATTCTGTTTGTACTTATATGTTATTAGTTCACAAATTGTATCAAATTTTCATGGCACTATTGAGTTCGGCCATTCCAAATGTCAGTAAAATTTGTCCCATCAAAATGACTACTTGTCAATTAGGGACTTATATTTTAATGTCGCCACTGTTCTGGCAGAAGTTGGCAACAGATTAATAAAGTAAACAGCAAATGAAAAGTTTCAGCTTTTAAGATAAAGCCTCTATCTAGCATTGATATTTTATCACTATTAGGATGATCACTGTCAACACTTGGTGGAAAGGCATTATATTTAAAAACTTCTTCCACTATTAGTTGGCAAGATCAGGGCCGGTTTCGCTCATGACGAGCATTGTGGAAGTGGCAATAAAAGTGAAAGTAGTACAAAGGAATATCGTGTTTTTTTTTTATATTTATGATACATATATAATTATAATATCAAAATATAGATGAATTGATGCTGATCTGAAACAAATATGAGTTAAAATTTATAGAAAATGTAATGATTGCCTACAAAAAGAAATGTTTTTTTGGCAATCTGGTATGATCAATGCACCAAGTTATTCCAGACAAAGAATATATATCAAAGAATCTCTTTGTATACTGGTTAACTCATCTTTGTCAGAAAGATGACAATATCCGATTGTCACATTACCATGCGTCATAAATCATAATTTCGTAAACAACCAAGATGCATAGGCTTTTCGTATCGAATCGCAGAGTCATCACTTTGATTGTGCTAAAATGTAAAAAAAAAAAAAAAACCTAATTCCAAAATTCGCTTGCTGACCAACACACTTTTGTCAGCACTCACATTACGTGCATCGGCCGCGTTAGTTGAGTTTTTTTTCGAGCGCTTCTGGCTATTTGTAGAGTTTTGGACTAATTTTTTGACGTTCGGATTGATTTCTGGACTTCCGCAAAAAATATTCGTCAAACATTTTGACGTACGCGCTTGAGAAATCGTCCATACTTTGAATTCAAACCGGTCCACCAATCACAATATGTTTCGAATTTTTACAGTACACTGCGTAATTATCGAATGTACATATCATTGTTGGTTTCGTCGTGGAAATAGTGCATCAATAATGTTAAGAAAAACACAATATTCCTTTGTACTTATTTCCACTTTTATTAATCTAGATCAAGACCGGGTTCGCTCATGGCGAGCATTATCATCAGTTGATAATGATCACCATGAGCGAAACCAGTCCTGATCTTGATAAAAAAAGTGTAAATGAGTACAAATGAATATTGCGTTTTTCTTAATATAATGCCTCTCCACCAAGTATTGACAGTGAACAATCAAAATACAACATTGCCAGATATCATAAAAAATATTTAATACCTACATTTCTTAAGCCGATTCCGACGTAGAGCAATGTATCGTCCCAACATTGTTTTTACGAGAACTGATTGTTAGTAAATAGATATCGTTATGCTTCGTGTTTTAAGAAGTGTTAATGATTAGACTCGAGACACACATCCAGCAATCGATTACAAATTCAATTTATTCAAGTGTCGTAACTATTGACCATCGCAACTGAATAATACGAACGCACAAACGCGTCTACATGGCCTACATTTTTTCAATTACCTAAGCTAGCCTAAAATGATCGATTTATTTCGAATATTATTTAGCTTGTAATTAATTAACTCGCCTAAGTTACGTTCGCCCGTAGCTAAGTTACGGTCGCTGTTTGAATTCGACTTTTCGCCGTGGGATAGAATAAATTATATTTATATCATCGATGAGAAAGTGAATAGGTAGAAAATAAACAATATATGACGGTATGCGAGGAGACGAGGCGCACGCGTGGTGAGCGGCAGTCTGTCGCAGGTGACGACGCACCGGAATGCTGCCAAAACACCTGCACGAGCAAAACTAATCTGTGCAAGATTCTTTACCCTCCCACGCTGTCATGGCTGATCTGAATCTTTCTTCGACATCTTTTGCAATGGTGCAGCACACGCTTGCGGACTTGTACGATCTTTATTCTGAACATCTTCAGCGGTTATTCGTTCATTGTGGTAAATAGATATTTTTATTCATATGTTCATTCCGATAAATATATAAACATATTTGTTAAGTCTCGTAAATATTATCTTTAATTCACTGCGGAAAGTTTGGGTCCTTTTGTACTCAGTCAAAACCAAGTGCCTCCTGTTTACCGCATGTATTCCGACAGTGCTGCTTTACGGTTGCGAGTCATGGCCCCCTACAAAAGCACAGACTAACCGCATACTTTGAAAACAGATGCCTGCGCCGAATACTGGGAGTGCGGTGGTTTGACATTACCAGAAACACGGAGATAAGGGAACGGACTAAACAGCCGTCAATTGCGTACAAAGTAAAAGAGCGACGATGGACCTGGCTTGGACATGTGCTACGGATGCCACAAGAAAGCCTGAATTCTGCTCGTCTCTTCTACCAACCGGATAGATCCCGCCGTCGTGGAAGGCCACTGTTGACCATCTATAGCAGTGCTTCCCAACCTGTGATAGAGGAGTCACTGTGGTCGATTTAAATGCTTTTTGAAAAAATTGTGTTGCGATACGTAGAGCGTATGGACCAGCCACTCTCAAGCTGTGGCCCGTTCGGTTTTTATATACGGCAAAAAACAATCATAGTCACCCGATGCTTTTTCAAACATATGGTATTGTTTTTAAAACTATACGTAAACGAATGAATATTTTGGATATATTTACTTTCCTTTGCTTACATTTATGTTTGTTGTCTCTGTGAAGTAAAAATATTTTGTTATGTCAATTTCTCCTGGATTTTTTCAACGTCCTGAATTGTTTTTAGCTTCTCAGCAAATTATTCAACAAAAACGGTCAATCGGGATAATATTTGTGGCGGAACATTACGACGGCAGATCGAAGAAATCTGTAAATAGGGGAACGACTAATACGGGATTATTTAACATTGCTCTTATGGGTGTTCGGCCGGGGCTATGAAAAATAAACGATCCATGCGGGTAAGCGAATAATACGAGAGCGGTAGATCGGGGTACCACTGTATTAGCGGGCTTGCATAAAAAATATTTTACAATGGAATTCCAGATTGTTCTTATACCGAATGTAAGCACGGCGAAAGAATAGATCATAACACCTATATATTACGAAGTTTGACTGTTGACAGGATGATTCACGCGTGGTCGATAAATCGGTCGAGGAATGCCAATATGTATTATTAATAATATGATTTTCCGCGATGATCTGCGTTCACATGCTCTCGCAAAGAATGTTTGATTATTTTTAGCACAAAAAAAACAAACTTAGATAATCATTTTCAGTGTCTGTCTATCGAACGCCGGTCACTGTCATTTTGGACGCTTTCAGTGTGGAACGATAATTTTCATAATGCCTCGCAATTATAATCTGGAGTTATTGATTGACTTGGCATTTACTTGGTAGAGCTCCATTATAATAAGGAAAAATAACAACGTATTTAGTTTTTTTTTTGTTTTTAACATGTCCGAGCACATGCACTCCTAATGGAAATACGAAAACTGCTTGTTACCCATTTGCTCAACCTCTATTTTTCCAAAGAGAGTAGGAATAGAAGGGTAGGGCTAGGACAGGAATATTGGTTACCTAATCGCTCTCGATACGCCCCGTTCATAGGATAGGATGGGTGGAGGGTGGAATTCAAGACATCACACACATCCATGCCTTCGAACAGAAATTCATAAATCAATTTATATAACTGTCCGTACTGGGATTCGAACCCGTGACCTTCGTAACCGTAGCCAACGACTTTGATCACTCGACCACACAGGCGGCAATGTAATTAATAATAAGTATCAGTTTAATTTATCCTAATTTACATTGAAAAACTTCAGATTGCTTATCGTTCTTCGAAACACTAAAATCATATTTAATAAGTGTAATACTATAATTTTAATTTGAATTGGGTTGTTAGAGTGAATAAAATGATGCATTGAGTATCTCTTCGGAACCAGTATACATACATAGCTGAGAAAAATGTAAGTTTAATCACAGTTATGACGATGGCGTGAGCCGAAATAGCTATCGACTAATAAATATTAAAAACTGTAGAACTAAATAGATTGCTATGTGTACCCTATTATAATCTGGAGTGTTATATTACAGAAGGAATTGAAAACGAACATAATTTTAAATTCCTGCGTTGCTGAAAGTTGCATCCGTATTGACATATTCCAGAATTGATGAGCCTTTCAATGTAATTTATGAAAATCACCAAGTAATCGATCACGCGTGTATGTAAGTCAAAATATTTTGATTTCCTCGACTGGTATTGCAATCTCCAATGATCGTAGATTTTTTTTTGTTTCATTTCAACTTTTTTGTCATATCAATACTGACATATTCGGCCAGTATTGCAATCCGGTGAAGATAGGGCAAGGGCACTAAGGGCACCAGTGGTTAGCTAATCGCTCTAGCTATGCCCAGTTATTGAAGGATGGGATGCCTGATATAAAATTATAGATTCATACTACCATTCACACTTCCTTGGTGCGGCAAGCAAGTTGTACTTACATATTAACTAATAGTATATTAAGGATAATATAAAATACAATAATTCTGTTCCATATCGTACCAACCACCAAATTATCGCTCGGAAATATTCTGTGATAAGAATAGTTTCTGTTTTAGGACACAAGAGGCGGGTACAGCTTATCAGCGGGGAAAAAAACACTGGACACCAACCCTGTTAGGCGACGTGAAAGGTTTCCCCATTCAATGGCATGCGAATACCCTCACCAGACAAACAAACAGGAAGGTATTTACTAAACCAATATTGATGTGCATACAATATTTTATGTAAAAAGACCTACGTTAGCCTTCTCATAACCATTTCTTTAAATCATGACCGCTTCCAATGTGGAGCATATGTCTTCATAATGGATGTAAGTACCTTAACAGAAGTTTTTCTAGCAGAAGCTTGTTACTTAGTTGCTCGACCTCTCATTTTTCAAAGAGAGTACGGAAAGATTGAACAGGGTTAGGACAGGGCTAGTGATAGAATAATCACTCTCGCTACACCGCGATATTTTAGAATTTGAATGATGCGGGGAGGAATTTCGGTCACCCACGCCCTCGGAACAGAAATCTGTGCTGCCCGTGCTGGGATTCGAACCCGAGAGGTCCGGCACGGAAGCCAACGACGTTGACCACAGTGCCACGAAAGTAAAGTGAAAGAACGAATAAAAATTTAACCAACAATGAGATAAAGGTCACGCAGAACGTGTACAGAAAAATTCCCGTCCTGTTCGATCGCTGTGTTCACTGGGCCGAGTCCCCCAAGTCTCGATTCGTGGCGTCATGGTAAACGAGGATGGATTACTGTGATGCATATTCGTTTTTAAAATCGGGACAGCGATTTACTAACTTGTAATATTTTTTGACAATCCCATCATTACTATCAATAAAATAGAATACAGATTGGATTGACTTGACAATATTTATGTATTTATTTTACTTATTGCCGATTTCATACACAATTTCAACAACAGCTTATGTATTTAAGACCTCTGACGTATTGACAACGGAATTGCTACTACATACTACACAAGTAAATAAGAATTCTGCACATACAGAACCTATAGAAGAGGCGGCCTAAACAATATCAAATGAAGTCGCAATAAGTAAAATCAATATCTTTTTTGAGTCGGTGCGTCAACTTCTTAGTGCTAGACCGAATTAATATGTTTCGCTGCCCATTCATTGGAAACTCGGGCGTGGAGTAATTGTGTGACAACCAGTCTGCCCGAGCGGCATCTTTTTGCCAACTCTAAAACGGATTGACTTGATCCATGTCCGCTACCAATGTGGAACATATATCGATGGCCACAAAACGAGTTATGCATATAATCTTCTTTGTTTTTTCGAGCTCTATTTAAATATTGACATCTCGTAATTTACAAAAAAATAGGTTTCATTGAAATTGTTCTAAAGTTGGAAACAAGTAACAGGAAGAAAGGCCCACCAAACTGCCAGAGGATAGCAGATAGCTACATCGTTTTCCTATTTGAAAATGGGTGAGAAAAAATTCCAACATGTTTACTGCAACATTTTGTATTGGAGGGTGGACAGTCCGTAACTGGATTTAAAAAATATATAACAATTATGTATAATTTTTCGATTATTATATGGATGGGTATATGGATATAAGTAATACCCTAATTGTAATACATATTATGAAATCGTGTTTTTTAGAAACACTTTCTATCTTATGTTTCAAATGCGCCCGTTATCGCAATAAAGTTAAAAGTCTCTGCTTTAATAGATGCAGTTGAACCTCAGTGACGATACTACTGCCCCATAACCATGACGACATTAAAAATATAATTTAAGTAATAACTAATAATAACTAATCTAAGGACTTATTAATTGATTTGGCATTTACTTGGTAGAACTCCATTTATAACAGATTAAAAATAACAAAGTATTTTAGTTATACAGTTTTTAATAATGTTATGCGTTGATAGCTATTTCGGCTTGCGCCATCGTCAGAACTATCTATAGTCTATCTATAGAACTATCTATATATCGTCAGAACTATCTATAGTTCCAACGATGGCGCAAGCCGAAATAGCTATTAACGCATAAAATTATTAAAAACTGTAGAACTAAAATACTTTGTTATTTTTAATCTGTTGTTTAATCTAAGGACGTTCATATTTTAAGCGAATTGTTACCAACATTCAAAATCAACTAGTTTTAGGGGAAAAGTATTTTATATGACACCACTGTACTTATACGAGTATTGTCTCCATAATTCAGTATGTTTATTTTTGTGTCAGTTTGGCAAAAGGAGCATTTTTATTAGTGGCAGTCTTATGAGGTATGAAATTGTTCCTGCCTAGTAATCTATAAGCGTGTAAGATCAACCCAAATCTATAAATATTAAAATTATCTACGCAATATAAAATATTTAGGCTATAGGCTTTATCCTAAAAGCTCCAATTTTTCATTTTCTGATAACTCAGAACTGCCAATCTGTTACCTACCAATTCCGCCAGTAGGCCGACGATAATATAAAATGATATACAGCCACTGCCTTCTTGTTTGTACGGGTAGAGTATGTATCGAAAACAAATATTAATTATTTAAACAAAATGCGTACAAACAACAGCTGTTCACGAGTCCAGATTTCTAATAGATTGACAATGCAATGTTTCACAACTACATAATAATAAGTGTATGGCGCGCAAAGGGAATTGAAATCGATAAATAAAATTTTAACATGTTTACGAATATCAAATTTGCAACATCCGCAATAATTAGCGTGGTAATAATGATTTTAGGGGATTTTTTTGCTGGTGGCAACTAATTATCGCCTCTACCGGTGTACACAACAATTAAAATCTGACGATTAGCTGGAATTTTAGAATAAAAAAAATGGGTGTATTTATTTACCATTTTTATTGAGCGTCTGAGTAATGTTATTTGCATAATAATTAAATCACATTATTTATAATAAAAATGATTCGTACTTAGCAAATATCCGACTTGCGCATTCATTATTTTAAGAGACAAAGGGGCCATCTCTAATTTTAGATAATTTTTATAAACAACGTATCATTACGTCCAGATGATACAACCTTGACCTTCCAGAACTATTTGACGCGAATATCTTATCTCTGTTATCACTCAGAGGGTCTGGAACCTGTAGAACGTGATAAAAACCTTAGACGATGTACGACAAAGTATACCTATCGTTGCACAGACAACGTCGTATGGCCGACGACGCTAATTGGCTGCTAGCTGCTAGTTATCTCGCAAAAAATTCAATAAACAATCGAGAATGCGTACCGGGCAGAGTTGAGTGCAGAAACGCTATCGCAAATGCTTCAAAACACTGCAAAAACAACGATAACTTCACAAAAATGGCTGCATACTTCAATAATCGAATACGTTATAAAGAGGTCAGCGAATAGTTACCTCGGTATCGCCGCTAGCTCCGACGGTGGCGGGTATGGTATCCGAATTTTGTTGCGTTTCTGACACTTGCACTTGAATGTCACCAGAATTATTATCACTTAGATGGGAATGGCCTTTGTCAGGTGCTTTTGGCTCCTTATCGTGCTCTGGAGAGGGAGCCATTTTGGACGAAGAACAGTCAGATGACAAGTCTTATGACCTTACTACACCCTACGCTCTTTTAGCCCCCGCACACCCGTTGGCCACCACCCGCCGACACTTAGGGAATCATTTTGGTCACTTATTGTTAGATTTGATTCACTTTTCTTTTATATTTCTTCACGATCATGATTATTTTTGAGGAGAACCTACCATCATTTTTCACTACTCGCAAATGTGCCCTCTACAGGTAAAATTTGGAACTCACAACTGTTGTAATATCAGACGTACGTTTTAAAAAATAATATATCTATCTCTTTTTCGTCTGCTTTTTACAATCCGACATACGTATTTTTTTTTATAAAAGCACTGTTTATCTGTCACTTTCAAAAGGGTTACCAAATAATAACTTTTCCATACTTCAAGATTATTCGAACGATAACTCATTATGGCCATAACTAATCAGATGATAAAAAGTGACTTACAATATCGACCATCTGCAGATCTTACCAGTAATAAATAAATGTACACATCTTACACCTATATAATGCGCTTGACAACATAAAAGATTATATTATTTCACATTTAACGATTATGAATCCAATTGTATTTCTTAAACGTTCTTGATATATTTTCTGAAAAGAACGGCATGGAACATTAGTGAAATAAATAGTATTGAAGAAAGTATCAGATTTTTTTAATGTCTGGGGTAAAGAAACAATTATGGCAACTCTAACTTAATATGTCAAACTTCCTCTTGGGAATCGAAAAGTTGCTCGTAAGCGGCTGAAATATACGCAAATATTGACCTTTACCATTTAACCAGTGCGTGTTTGGTCATAAAAAGAATTACACAATGTCTGAGAATATATTCCTCTTCGTTCCCAATCTAATTGGTAAGATTCCAGCATATAAACAGCTAATTGAATTAGCAAGTATTAGTAATAACGCAGTTGTATGTTTTCAGGATATGGCCGTATTATCCTGGCCCTCATATCCTTCTACTTTATGCCGACAAATTACGCCGTGGCTTGCTGGTGTTATGTGATATCTGGATTATTGGATGCCGTCGATGGACACGCCGCCAGATATTTCAACCAAAGTGAGAGATTTTCTATTCACATTTTTAAAAAATTTTACCTAAAACATTAAATCAATTGTCAAAACAAGTAAAATTACGATTTTATCAAATCATTCCTTAAGCTCTGAAGGCTGTCTATCACTTAAAATGCTACATATCATGCAACTAGCTAAGTAATGTACTAATTAAAAATATAATATACATAAACTATTCTATACTGCAGTGCTCCGCATCCTTTTCTCACCTACGACACACCAAAATTATTCCTAGAATTCCGTGGCACACCAAAAGCAAAAATATATAGGTATTAAATTGATACACAATTTTTCGTTTTTAATTTGAAAAGTATACATACATAAAACTATAATATATTTACTTTTATGCAATCTTAATAATTGTTATAAAATAATAACTAATTAACGTGATACCTGTGTTTGTTTTAATGAACACAGAGGTTTTAATAATAATTCAATTCAAATAATTTATCATTATGTATTTGACCGCGGCACACCTGTATCCGGCTCACGGCACACCGGTTGCGGAGCACTGCTATACTGCATCTGTAAACTCACTGTAAAAATTCCACTCGTAGACCATAAAATACTAAATATGCATGTAGTAACATGCTACTGAAAATTATCTAAATCCCGCAGAAAACAATGCCACTCGCTAGATAACTCAGTTGTGGATATGAAAACCTTAAAAAAACTATATTGAAATCAAGTAAACCGATAATTCATTCGAATTATGAAATATTTTTTCCCGAAAATTAGTTGCCATATTAAAAAATTTACTCTAAAGCTTTTTTTTTAATTTAATGTTTACTTTTTCATACTGATAATTTGGAATTTTTCTATTTATGTAATAAAATTTTCTACAGATTGTATTATTATTAACGGTAGAAAGTAGGAGAATAGTATCATTGATAGTGTATCATAGGATTAGATTTGAATTTCTGATAGTTTTTCTCCTCGAGTTGATATCGAGTGATTTTTTGAAATTCTTTCAGAATAGAAGATTATAAATACCATTTTCCAGTATATCGTGGCTACAATTATTATTACACTTAATGATTATTTTATGATTTCAACTGATGGTGCTTGGTGGAAATATAAAATTGAATTTGAATCATTCAAATTCCCCTTTCTGGACATAGCCACGTTTAGATTTAAAAAAAAACACGTCAACTTTTGCCAACCATTTAATGTTTCTTTAAACGCAGATGAAGGAGTCAAAATTTTACATCAAAACGCGAGTAAACATAAATTGTTTTACCAAGAAATTTTTGAAATTAATAAGGCACAGCAAAGTTTTTTACCAATTTTAAATTATCGTGTAAATCTTACTAACTCACCATTGCCATTTCCTATATGTAAATAAATATAATCAATTTTCGTAAAATAATTATAAATTTTCCAGCAATCAATATAATATAATTTTTAAAAATACCCACTATTTAAATTAGTAGGCATTCCTATTTTATAACATTTTAACGATAATAACATGTAATTTTAAAGACTTACAGAGACCGTATTTGTTTAAATAAATATTTCCTCAGTTTGAATGTCATTAAAATCAAATCATTGGTAAAATTAATCCATGTCACCCTCAATGGCTTTTTTTAATTTCATTTATACCCAATTAACTAAAAGAATTAAATATACTCTTGAAATAAAGGCGTCAGTGCGAACCCCGGGTCATTAGTGACAAAACATGTGTAAATCTACACAATTTGAAAGATTCAAACGTAAAATTATTTAACTTTCATCGAAATCTGTAAACTCAACATTTATTCACTTTCATAACAGAATTACAGTAAGAAACATGCACTTGCTGAAATATTTTCGATACTCTTTTATTTTCCAAATGAAATAATATTCTAGGTATCACGGGGCTTGTGGGTACTTTGAAGTTTATTTAAGGTGTTTGTCACTAATATAAGCTTTTCAATGTTTACCCCTTGTTCCGACTGCCTCATCTGATAACATCTTAGTATAATGTGCTTAATCGTAATCATGCGATTCTGGGTATCGGTCTTAGTTAGGTTGCCAACAATCGATCTATGGACAGAAAATTAACTTTAATGTATTTATTAATCTTTTCAGGCACAAAGTTCGGAGCGATGCTCGATCAGCTGACCGATCGTGCCGGAACAATGTGTCTCTGCGTGACGTTGTCCACATTCTACCCACGCTACATGTTCTGGTTCCAGTTGTCCATGACCATCGACATTGCGTGCCACTGGCTATATCTCCACACTACCATACTGCAGGGAAAAACCTCACACAAGTTCATCGACATGTCTGGCAATCCCATCATGAGGGTTTACTACACCAACAAGCTGGTTTTGTTCTTTATGTGCTTCGGTAACGAAGCATTCTATGCTGCTCTTTATCTGCTCCATTTCACTGAAGGGCCACTCAGTAAGTTATTGTATCATTTTGACAATCTTATAATTCTAAAAATACTAATGAAATCCAAATATACATTGAGGGCTTATTTACTAGACTATTTACTGCTTTCATTTAGGCTGTTAGCTTTATCAAGTTAGCAATTAAATCAAACTATAATGGAAAACAAAAGAAGTACAGTGGAACCCCGATCTACCGTTCTCGCATGGGTCGTTTATTTTTCATAGTCCCGGCCAAACACCCATAAGAACCATGTAAAATAATCCCGCATTAATTGGTCCGTGATTTACCGTTTTACTCGATCTATCGCTTAAATATTTTGGTCCTGTCACAAATTTTATCCCGATTGACCGTTTTCGTTGAATATTTATTATAAATAGTTTTACCTCGCATTTCGTTTCGCGTTTTTTTTCAGTGGAACCCCGATCTACTGTTCTCGCTATCTTCGGTTTTTTGCATGGATCGTTTATTTTTTATTCGGCCAAGAACCCGTCATAACAATGTTTAATAATTCCACGTTAATCAATCCCCGATTTACCGACTTCGTTGATCTTTCATTTAAACACTATCCTCCCGTCCCAATTATTATCCTGATTGACCGTTTTTGTTGAATATTTCTTTAAATTTGAATCATTCAAACTATGTACATTCTCACAGATTTTGTCACTAACGACCCGGGTTTCGCCTTTCGGCATCTTCAGGCGTTCAAGTTCATCCGTGCACTTAAACGCCTGAAGATGCCGAAAGGCGAAACCCGGGTCGTTAATGACAAAATCTGTGAGAATGTGAGTTTGAACGATTCAAATTTAATATTGAAATTCCACCAAGCACCTTCAGTCGAAATCTTAAAGAATATTTCTTTGTTCGCTTATAAATATAATCTTACATCGCATCTAGTTGCACGAATTTTTCTAACTTAAAAGCCAAAACTAAAATACCTAAATGAAGAAAACTAGAACTCTAGCTGAGAAACTGAAAACAGTTCAAGACATTGAAAAAAAAATTCAGGAGAAAAACTAGTCGACATAGCAAAAAGAGTTAACTTAGAAATTTTCGTGATTTTGAAGAATGTTTGTTAAAATGTAAGTGCCAAACTACAGGCTAATTATTTATTCTTTAGAAAAAAAGTGAAATAAATAAGTTTTTGGAAAAATAATCATATTTTTGGTATTATTTGAAGATTTCCCGCATTATCGGTTTCCCGCATTATTCGTTCATTTATTACAGTCCCTTGAAAAACGTAGAATCGAGGTTCCACTGTAATATTAAACAAACAAAATTATACAATCAGTTTGAAAGAATCAAATAAAGAACATTTGTTTTTTAATGAACTCATTTGGCTCATACTACAGCGTTTCTTTTTCTAGCTAAATTGTGATTTAAAAAATGTGATTATTTTTCTTTTTACAGTTGCTGGATTTGGACTGTTCCGGCTCGTCGCTTACATATCTGCTCCAGTGGCCATTGTCAAGTCTCTGATTTCTGTCCTTCACGGCTTCGTTGCCTCCATGAATCTCGCCACAATTGATGAGGAAGAGCGTGCTGCCATTGCCGCCAAAGATAATAACTAATAAAACCCTACATATTCACCTTGTATCTTTAGATATTACTATTTTGTGTCGTACTATATTATGAAATACCGTATCCAACTGAATATGTTGCAGGTCTGTTTTTGATAATTTTATTTCAATATGACTGTTTGATTGATTTCTAAAATTTAATCCACTGAGGCTCGTCAAAATACGTCAAATTTACAGGCCTGTTTAACATGGCATTGATCAGTAAAAAATATTTCCTTTCTCTATTATATATTATTGAAAAAGAATTATAAAAATATCATTGATAGGAATGTCATCCAATTACTAATAATTAAAAACTGACTCATATCTTATTTTGGCATGTATGGGCTTCGGGACTGTTTGTTTAATCCTATAGTCTGAATTTTAATGTGTGATGGAAGTCTTTTCTTTGGTGACTGATCGATTTGGCTTCCAATTCTGGCCAGTCACTTGCTAGCCAAAATATTTTTAAAGCCTTACAAACTATTCATTGCTATTTTTCATTGGTAACAAAGGGGGTTGACGTATATTGAAGACTTTCATTTATTCAAAACGATACGGTATATCCGATAATAAAATATGTATTATTTTAGTTCTTTGAACTTTGACATTTTTTAAAATATAATTTGATAAACCAACTGTTATCAATATATGTTGTTTTTACTAAACAGTTATGTTTAATTTTATTTCTGATAGTGATAAGGACAAAGATTATTATTATGAAAATAAAAAAAACTATCGAGGTATGAATATCAAGGTCATTAACTTTTCTATAAAAACAGCTTTTATACAGACAGAACCCTGTTGACGAGAGCTATGTTTAATTAGCTCACTATTGGTGTATTTATTAATTTTTCTGATTGAAAAAGTTCTTATATAATTCTTCTTTAGGCAATTGGAGTATATAACAACCGCGCAATGTCTTCAAGATTCTCTTTTTTCCTTCTAGTATCTAGCAGCGTCTTGCATAACTACCGAATGACTCCTATGGATGGTGATCAATCGCTTTTTAGGATGCCAGAATCCATATGTTTGAAAGACGAATGGAGACAGGCAGGATTAAGGCTTTCATGCCACATATGCAGCGCACGTTCAAGCCATATCCATAATTGCTTATTTTATTTTTTAATTAAAAAAGAGCTTGTAAGATTGTTCCTTTACCTCCTAGTTCCTGAAAAAGTCAAACTTCAGTACCCCCTAGTTGTTGGTGCAATCATCTGTACACAGTTTACCTGCGCCTTCGTAGTGTACCATGAATTGTAACCATAAAGCAGGACTGTGCATGCATTTAAGAAATAGTACTTCATCTTGACCGAACTCTTCTTAATTCGCAGATTTTTTGCATTGAATTGAAGGTTTCACCAGCTATCTCTAATCTGATAGTGAGCTCTTTAAGCAGACATGTACCGCCAAATATAGTATCTGTGTGGTAGCAAAGTCAGTGTAAAAAAACTTTTATTTTGATGCCTTATTTTGATGTGATTAATTTGCTATCTGCCGTATCCTTGAATAGATGTCCTTTTTTCATAAACTAGCTCACGTACAGCTAGCGCTTACTGCAACATACAATATTGTGTTTCAAGAAAGCAAGTGTAACATGGTTTATGATCGCTGACATATGCAATGCAATTTCAACGAGAAGAACCCTGCTTTCATGAAAGACAATATTGATTTATTATAGTATGTAAAACAGGGATGCGCAACCGGCGACTGGCATACAGCTTGTTTGAAATGTTTTGCAGCAGTTGAAAATTTTTCTTAAAAATAATAGATATTATATATTTTTTCAAATTAAATCTTTGCATTTAATAACTTATAATAATTCTAATAACAAATGTTATTTTATTTCCCATTCAATTGTAGTATTATTGTGTATATAAAGTGTATTTTGACGGATACCTATCCAGATTGATTCAGAAAGCCATTATTTGCACAAGACTATTCGGTAGTACACATATTTGTGAGAAAGCTTTTTCATTGACTAAGCAGAATAAATCGGTTCATAGAAATGGCCTACTGATGAAAATTTGGATTCATTTTTGCAGCTTAATACTACAAATATAAGCCTCAAACTTACAAAGACCGCGTTAACTTTTTAATTATAAATATTTTTTGAAAAATAAGTATCGTATTTTTCCTTGCAGCCTGGACCCATTATAAGACAAAGGTTGTGCATACCTGTTGCAATGCGAGCTGTTGTTTGAAATATTCAATTATATACCGAAAATAGATTGGAACACACAATTTTTTGCTACACTTAAAATAAAATTGAAAACAACTTGGACGTAATGACTTTATTACTGAATAAATACTTCCTTTGTAATTGCTGCATAATTTATCAAGTTTGTCTTTTTCTGTTCATTCATTTTAATTGAGTGCCGCAATTACTGTATTATTTGATTAGACAAATCACCGGAGCTCGACCTGTATAATGCTAATCTGTTACCCATTAAGCTACTTACTACAGCTAAATATGACTTATATGCTGGACAACCTTTTTTTATTATATTCGTGTTTGTTATAAATATATTGACAACCCTGCATAGTACTTGGCTGCAAATAGAATGCATCGTGGTTTATGTTCAGTGTTCACGCTAGAATTAATTGAATATATCGACTGTGGAAAGGAAAAAGGACGTAACCCACATAGAAAATTTTACAGGAGGCACAAAAAAGGTATTTTGTAAATTGTCTCTAGAAAAAACCTTTATTTCAGTCTTTTTTTCTTGGTTTCAAATTTCACAGGATTATCTTTTTTCAAACATAAAGCTAAATTTAGATACTAATTCGGCATTGACAGCTTTCATCCTTTTGATAGAATGTGTATCAAGTTTGATACATCGTGATTATCGAAAAAAAGCTGCTTTGACAAAACTGTGGGTTACGTCCTTTTTCCTTTCCACAGTCGATATAGAAATAACAAACACTTTTTCAGCATTTCCCAAGTGAATATTCGAACAACTCTAGATTTTGTACAAAACAATGAATTAACTTATATTGACTTGTCAATATATTAATGCCATGCACAGTTTTGATTTGTACCATTATTTTATATGTTTATTTCATTCCATCGTTTAATGATTTTTTTGAATATATTTTGTTTTGCTCTAGACTATTCGTAACTCATATTATACAGTTATCCGATTTCACGATTTTCTCACATTGGGTGGATATTTAATAATCAGAGAAATGAAGATACCTTGAATAATGATATTGTATTGTGTTTTAATTGTGAATTATCTTATGACTATGTGTATATTTAAAAACTTGGATCTTACCAAATGAAGTTCCTGAAATTATTTGTTATGCGTGTTGTGCTGGAAATCATTGCAACATTAATTTCGCTAGATGTCATTGGCATACTCTGAATATCGTGGTTGTTTTTTACTCGCTTAGTTAATACTATTACTCATTCCTTTTTTATACTTTGCTTAATTAGGTTGCATATTACACCATTTTTTTTTATTTCCTTGTACACGTAAGCTTGTACTAAATATTATATTATTGAATATTTAAAACATACTCAAGGGTTTGTAGAGATTTAACTGTATATAGTGTCTTTGTTTCCATAGACAATTGTGTGTCACGAAAATTATTGTTAGATGTTTCCTACAAAACATTAGTTGTTTATTTAAATTTCTGAATAAATTGTTTATTACTGTTATTTGTAACAGGCTGTGTTATTAATAATTTGTTTTGAAATCACCATTCGCTTTTTGAATATCAACAATTGAATGATCTGTCAATTATTATAAATTAATATCCATATAAAATTTTGTTTTTTTGAACATCATCTTTTCTTTTAACTTGTGACATTTTGATCAAAATATTTTTGAAACAATGCTCATATGTCTCTTCTGTGCACTTCTGGCGGCGGTTTTTGGAATATTTACGGATTTACTCTTTCATAGTAATTTGTACGAAAACCTACGTTGCTTAGAAAAATTAGTCATTCTAAGCAAAGCTGTTATAAACGTGTTCTACTGTATTTGGTGCCAGTCAAATCCATTTAGATTAAAAAACAAATGATTTATCAGTATATTGCCTATAATTGTGTATTTCATATTGCCAAAATCTTTTAATAATTAGTTTATTTAGTTTTTAAAAAATGTTGTGAAATTGTTAAATAAATTATGAAAAAACATTGTTTTTCTTCATTGTAATTATTATTAATTGACGTAAATTTAATTTTAAATCACATCAGATAGTGAGAGTTTGCTCTGTTGTACTTGACTGAGTTATTTGGGAATAATTACAATGCCAAAATAATGTTTTTCTTATACTTCCGTACTGTTTAAAAGATCTTCGCCTGTTCTTAAATGTACTTAAAAAATATTGTTACATTTTTGTTATTCGGCTACACAGAAATTTAAAGTATAAAAAAACCCTATTTTACGATAAATCTAGTCTGATAAATAAAAATGAATACCTTATACATTTGATGTGCAAATCCTTAGGGCCAAAATTGGTAGAAAATAATATTAAATTAAAATAAAATGTATACCAGCAAGTAAATGTTGTGCTCTAACACCTGTTTGTGAAAAATGTAATAAAATATATACATAATGATGGTTTTTTTTATTTTATTCACATATCAAATTATCATATTACTGATTAATTTACACATTTGACAGTTTCATAAATTGATTTCTGTGATGTCAAAAATTCCCTCCCACCCTACCTATCCTAAAAATGGGATGTAGCAAGAGCTATTAACAGCTTACCGCCCGCGTGTTTTCTATTGAATTTGACCTGGCAGCCGGACGATTTTGCAAAAAATATGACGTAGGACGCGTATTTGCGTCCACGGTCCGCAACCGTTGGATTTCAAAGACTTAAATACGCGTCCACGGTCGTTAAGCTGTTAAGCTAACCACTAATCCTGTCCAAGCCTTACTCATAAAAAAATAGAGGTTGAGCAATTGAGTAACAAGTAAAGCTTCCGATTAACCATCTAAAGCAACTAACCGGTTTTCGGTTTTTTTCGAATATATAAACTGGAATTAGTTTCAAAAAACCAATTGTGGGGTTATGCAAAATGTACTTTTTCCACAACTCAAACCTTTCAGTAGGGTCAAATACTATAACGAATAACGCAGACAAAATAACATTATAATGCATAAAAATATGATTTCCGATTTGAAAACAACAGTCTTGTAGACATTTTATATTATAACTAAAAGGATCAGTCGTTTTCTTAGGTTTGAATTACCCTATCTGCATACCTAACTCAACATCGCTCATTTTGAAAATAGTATGTTTTGATTTAAGATTTCGACTGAAGGTGCTTGGTGGAATTTCAATATCAAATTTAGTATGTTTTGCATTATAATCCCACAATTGTAGTACTACACAAACCAATATTCCAAAATAAAAAAATATAGGGCATTTCAATTACTTAAATATTCACTAATAAGGTACATTAAAGAGAAAAATAACTTATTTTTTTCTTTCAACCAAGTCCACTCCTATTGGGAAGATAATTGAACATCGAATAAAGTTTATCCAATGGTTTTTTTGAGAACTGCTTGTTACTCAGTTGCTCAACCTCTCTTTTTGCAATGAGAGTAGAGATAAAAGAATAGGGCTATGAAAGAACTAAAAGTTAACAAATCGCTTTCTCTATGCAGTTATTTTAGGATTGGAATGGAATCCAATGAAAAAATGCTGTTTGTACTGGCACTTGAATCTGTGAGATCCGTCACGGAAGACAACAACTACAATCCATTGTACTAAAGGCGAAAAGAGGCTTTCAATAAACCCTAGTCAACTGTACAAAATAAACCGGTTTTCGGTTTTAAGTTTATATGCCCCTCAATTCGAGGGGGTCTGGTAAAATAAATCTTCATGTTTATGATTTTATCAATCCATCTGAGATATTTCAATTCAATTTTAGTCAATCCATATACAGTGGAACCCCCAATTACACTACCCCGATTTACGCGCCGGCTTGAAATATTCGCATTCCATTGCCGTTACTAAGAGACGGTCGTCTGTGCTTCGCATACAGTTTTTTTTGTAAAACTAAGGGACATCTTAGTTTTGCGTTTTCCGCGGAAAAAAATCAAATCCCTTATTTTGTATGACATTCACACCCCCAATTACACGGTCCCGAATATAGTGTAAATGGGGGTTTTACTGTACTTTCATTAGTAAATGAACTAAAATCAAAAAATATATTGATTTCATTTCTACTACTATTTATTTTTTCAGGTTTTTCATCAAGAATAAGGAGCGGAGCGAAGATGACTGGCAAAAAAATTATCTTTGAATTGTTATTTATCGCCAGTTGCTACAATGCACGCCATGTACAGTAAAACCCACATTTACACTAGTCGGGACAGTGTAGTTGGAGGAGTGAATATCATGCAAAATTAGGGATTTGGTTTTTACCGCAAAAAATGTAAAACTAAGATTTCCCTTAGTTTTGCAAAAAAGAAAATATTGACAAAATATTTAGTTACCAAGGGAAAATATTTAGAGGAGTGACTAGGTCTATACTGACCTTACTTTACATTACTGGCCTTTTTTTCACATGACAATTTACAATGAATATATGCGATTCATAGTTGAAGCATATATATGCTCACAGACAGACACTACCGTGTTGAGTTGAAAGTCCGTCCATATTCCTTTACAGAAAAATGGCACCGACGTACGTCCATACTCCTCTAAAGATTAAGATGAACAGCACGGCCATTCTGTGTCAAATTTGACTGGGGTGATATAAAACACAGTTTATTATTATTAGAGGTGGTTTATTGAAAGCATAATTAAAATACATCGTTAACACAATATTGTTTAGGTTTTATATGCATGTATATAAATATAAATCCAATGTTATATGGATAGCCAAAATATTTTCTAGCATATTACTTTTTTTATATTCGAGGATACGACGGTGTAAAACATTAGTTGAGTGCTTAGTATTAAATATTAATCATAAGGAATAGGCATTGGGTGAATTGATAATTACTATCATATAAAAATACTTGTGAAGGTATCGTAACATAAGCGAAAAAGCTAAATAAATGCTGGTTAATGCTAACGACTCGACCTATCCTTTTAAGCTACTCATTCCAGCTCTCATGACTTCGTCCACGAGGAGAAGGTTGCATGCGATGACCGAGCACGAGTTGATGATCTGTTTCTTGACGATGTAATTATCGTACACTCCTGCGTCGGTGGGTTTCATAGGTTCGCCGGTGTTTAGATCGACACCGATGGGATCAGGGCTGAGACGCGACTCTTCTTGTAGTTTCACAATAGTATCTTGAACGTCGTATCCTGAATTAACAGCCAAAGTCTTAGGAATAACCAATAAGGCTTCGGCGTAAGCCTGAACGCCAAGTTTGGCTTTTCCTTTGACGCTATCTTTGAATTTGACTAATTCATTGTAAGCTCTGACTTCAAATGCTCCGGCACCGGGAATAATGCACTTGTCTTCGATGGCATTGTTGATAGCTCTGAGTCCGTCTCGTACGGCATCCTTGATCTGGGTCAGAGTGTGCTTATTAGGTCCTTTGATAAGAATGGTGACTGACAGGGGATTCTTGCAATCTTCAACGAAAGTGAACTTATCTTCACCGAGGATGTGTTCGTAGATCGATCCGGCGTATCCCAGATTGCTCTCCTCCAGCTCATCGACGGAATTGAGGGCGAGGCCTCCGCACGCCAGAGTGAGACGCTCCATGTTGCGTCGCTTGGCACGTCTGAGTCCCAGGATTCCTTCCTTGGCGAGGGCGTCCAGAGACATGGGGTCGATTCCCTTTTGGTTGATGACGGCGAAAGTCTTGTCGGTTCCGTCGCAGAGTTTTTTCTTCATTGCGATGATCTGTAACAAAAATAAATTTAGTAACTGGGTAGGGAAGCAGCGATCTAATGTAGTTGTTGAGTGGAAAATTTAATCTACAATTGATCTGTGCGCTGTTTTCAACAAGTGCTAGTATGCAGTTGGGAGTTCAAATCCTATAATAGGCTAATACAGAATACATAGTAATTGGCTACACACCTTCTCGACCCTCTGGTCGATGAATTCTCTCTCAGCGGCGATAAGTTTCTCTCTGTCTTCAGCAGATTTGTAGAAGAAACCAGAGTTTACTTCGGACTTTTCATATTCAAGTGAGACATTGCATGTCAGGATGTAAGCATTCTTGAGACTCTTGGGCATATCAGGGTGGCGGGCTCCGTGATCCATGACAATACCTGAATGAAGAAGAGTCATTTTATTAGTAAAAATTCTATTATTTCACAATAATAATGGGTAGACTCTATACAGTCGTTAGAGAATGATACTTGGACTGATCGCGTCACCAATGAAGATGTTTTGAGATTAGTCAAGTGAACTTATAGGAACAACCAAATGCAGAAAAGCGATGACATACTTCAGTCCCAATTTTCATTGCGCACGAAGCGAACAGCAGATGGACATGTGATAAAAGGTTATCTAGTCCAACGGGTCGGCAAAGTGTGGTCCGCAGAAAAATCTGACATTGTTTTAATTTTATAATCCTTCTGATGAAAATTTTAATAGAATTACTCACAACATATTTATGCAAACAAGGCCTTTTCATCAGTCACAGCAATCAAAACAGGGTATCGATCTCGGCTTGAAATACATTTAGCTCTCCGTCATCCAGTTACATCATTTGAGCCAAATATAATTTTTATCATCTCAAATATCACGGAACATCCATCACATTAAAAATTAATAAACCTTTTTTAATCCAACTACAATAAATATTTTTATTTGATGAACTAGGTGTATTTTTAGACGCATTTGATCACTTTTAATATCTAACACCAAAGTCCAGTTAGTGGTTCGCTGGATTAAAATTGAAAATTTAGGGGTCCGTGAGCTAAAAAAGTTTGCCGACCGCTAATCTAGTCTATAGTTACTCAACCTTTTTGGGCCCGTGGCCCCCATATCAGTACAAATAAGTTTTTCGAGTCTCGGGTACTGAAAGATTCCAAAATAATTTTCAATTCTTTGGAACATTTTGCTGTCAAGATTTTGAAAGATCATACGAGATATACTTGATGAGAATAAGTCACATAAGATTAACTCAAGTAGATATGATATGTTAGGCATAATTGGGTGGTAATCTCACAGTAGGCAAACACTAGAAAGAGGAGCAGAATCGTACAGTGGTTATTATGACTGATTTAACAAGTTAAATTGGGACTAAGCAAAACTGACCTCTGACGAGCTGTGTTTCAGTGGCAGTCTTGTGTTGCATCTCCATAAGTTCAACCATGTGAAGATCGACGGGTTTGTCGTCGCGGCGGATGGCCAGGATGCCGTCGACGCACGCTTCGGTCAGCACATCGGCCAGCCGATGGTGGACCTTTGTCTTGAGTGAAGTGCGGGCAACGTCCATGAGATTCTCTTTCTTGATTTCAATAGGGATCTTCATCGATTCTAAGACCTCCAGTGTCTTGACGCGGGCTACGTCGTATCCTTCTGTCAAGATTCTTGGATGGAGACCTATAGAGTTGCAATTTAATAATGTGTATTATTTACCCACTTCTCTGCGAAGGTCAACCAAGGGGTGAAAAGACAAATATTCTACAAAATTATTTTAAAATGGTATTAAGTGGCATGATTTACATGCAGTTTCATTTCATCAACGTGCAGATCCTTTCCAAACAGATGAAAATGTGTTACGTTTACGAATTTACCAGGGCTGTGGAGTTGGAGTCGCGGTATTTTGGCCGGAGTAGGAATCATGAAAAATGAGCGGCTCAATTTTTTTTTGAAAAATATATTTAATGTGTATTTAAACAAAATAGTCAAGTGTTAAAATTTCATGCTTGGCTGACTAAAGATGATCTGATGGAATACATATATACAGTAAAACCCCCATTTACACTTAAGTCGGGACCGTGTTATTGGGGGAGTGAATCTCATACAAAATTAGGGATTTTGTTTTTACTGTGAAAAATGCAAAACTAAGATTTCCCTTAGTTTTGCAAAAAAAAAATATGGGCCAAATATTTAGTTATTAAGTGATAAAATGCAAAGCGCGCCAAAATACACATTGACAGTCGCCCGGCTATGCGTGTATAGCCTGGCACGTGTTGAATACACAGACGCTAGCCAACATTTGACTGTATGCACCGCACAGACAGCTGTCTCGTAGCAACGACAATGGAATGCGACCGTTCAATTGGGGTATTTGCGGCGAATATTTCAAGCCAGGGCGTAATTCAGGGTAGTGTAATTGGGGGTTCCACTATTCAAGTTAAAATGAAATGATTGAAAAAATTCTTCAGAATCGGAGTCAGTTTTTTTACTTTAAAGCTCGAGTCAGTTGTCTTTTTTTTTTACATGACTCCACGGCCCTGGTTAAAACATTTATCAGTTTTGCACTTTTTTGGTGTTGATTGATTTGCGTTTACTTGATAGATTATAATAATTAATTTTAATAAGATAAAAATAGTTAAACATAACTTATAAGACAGTATGTTACAATTGCCTTCAGTTCTGAAGGCAGAGTGAAGCCGAAAAAGCTTTCGTCAATAGGAAAAGATATCATAATAATTGATATGTGTAGAATACAAAGTGCAGAATCGTATGTATCATCTTTTTATAATAATATAAAAGTCTCATAAACATTGTGTTATAAGTAAAAGATATATTTTTATATAGTAACCTTCAGAAATGAAAATATCAGCTTGCTTTAGGAGTTCTCCGATCAGCAAAACGGTGGAAGTGGTTCCGTCACCGGTGCAATCATCCTGGGCGGTACTCGCTCTGGCAATCAGAGATGATGTCGGGTGTTGGATTTGCATCTCGTGAAGGAGAACATTGCCGTCCTTGGTGATTTTGATATCGCCAGCGCCGGACACCAACCTAACACAAAATGATTTGTGCAATCATTATCATTACCAATAAATTTTAATTTATTTAGTATTTTACAATGAAAGGTAATTTTGTCATGAGCCATAGCACGGACTATTGGGGCGAAAAACTTCACAGACTAAGCTAAAAACAACGCCACGATTTTAAATATTCATTGAAGCATCCCGGAAGCACGTTAAAATCACACATTATTATGAAGAACACTGATAAATAAATTGGTAAATATGTCATTTAGTAGCACCCCGACTATTGCCGCGCGCGCGGCCATTACGAATATTGGAGGCGAAGATTTCGTATTACGTATAATTTATCAGTGTTCTTCTTTTTATCGTGTGGTTTTAACGCGATTATCAAGCCCTAAATAAAATATTTTAAATCGTGGCGTTGTTTTCAGCTTAGTTTGTGAAGTTTTTCGCCGCAATAGTCGGTGCTACTTGGTGCTACTGAATGACATATTTACCAATTTATTTATCAGTGTTCTTCATAATAATGTGTGATTTTAACGTGCTTCCGGGATGCTTCAATGAATATTTAAAATCGTGGCGTTGTTTTTAGCTTAGTCTGTGAAGTTTTTCGCCCCAATAGTCCGTGCTATGGCTCATGACAAAATTACCCCGGATTCTTTTGGAAATTATGTGCGAAGTGGATTTTAGGTAAACAATTCATTATTAATAATACGAAACATTGTCAAATAGTAAGTTTACTTGCAAAAAACTAAAAAAAATGCATCATAAGGCGTGAGAAGTGTGGGTGTATACAGGTTAGTATCAACATTTATTTATCGATAAAATGCTTTAACAAAATCACATTTTTGCCCTACAGTAAGTTGAGGGTCGTTAAATTGGTATTGGAGTGTTTACGGATAGATACAACTCGAATTAATTTCGTGGTGGCAAGACAAACTATCATACATTTTCATGGTTCCTTTGGGTCCAAGATTAGTTTTCATGACATCCTGAATTCCTCTGGCGGCTGAGATGTTGATGGCCAAGGCCTGGGCAGCGCGAGCTACCTCGGCTTTTGGATTTAACAAACTTATAGCCGACATGTTCTTTGATAAAATTACACAAGTTCAATGAATTTCAAAATTACGAGAAGGTTCTACTGACTCAGGCACGAGGTAAACGAAACGACAGGCCGGTAATTGTTGCCAGATAGCAAATGGCGTTAGGCTGGCAAGGGTATATTATCATTTTCCCAACTAAACATTTATCTATTTTCCACTATTTTTAAATATTTAAAAATAATGAGAAATATTTCTTGCGTTTACTTAATTTATAAAAACTTTTGGTAAAATGAACCAAAATCCACGATTTCACTGCAAAAAATTAAACAAAAAAAATATCCAACCTGAATTTGAGTGCTTAGGATCATAAAGCCCTACTTGCAAAAATGCGTGTTTTGAGTTAAGATCGGTTTTGGCAACGTTATAATCATATTTATTGGTGAAAAAAAGAATATATTACAAAATACAGTTTAGTATATCGTTTGTCTACATACAAATTAAATTAATATATTAGTACCATAAAAAGTAAATCACCTGTTATACCTACTCAAATGAAATTACAACTGTGTTTTGTAAATATACCCCTGTGGTTTTAAGGCCTCAAATTAGAGGTCTGCACGGGACGAACAGTAGCGTAGTCAGTATTACCTGTTTAAGTTTAAGGCTTAAAAAACAATGCTAAACTGTTGTGTGAAGCAACAAGATAAAATAACACAATATGAGCATGATGATAAGTATAGTAGTAGGGCAGATTAAGCGCATGGAAGGCCCCGGGTGCAATAAAATTTGGAGAGGTCAGAAAATTCTAAGTAAAATAGTAAAAATATATAAAATTTAAGCAAAAAGTATGTGAGTTATATAAGCTATTTTTGAGGCCCCAAGCTTATAGCGTAATCCGGCACTGATTTGATATTGCATCAGAAGATTTTCCTCACTAAGTGTATCTACAGGCCCACGTCCCAACAAAAATTTTGCATGAAATAGCTCTAAACATTATAGGTATGCATGTAATAAAATTCAAAAAAAATGTAACATAAACCTGTAACCTATTCTTTATTGTCTTACTAGCTGACCCGACGAACTTCGTACCGCCTCAGAATCAATAAATGTTGTAATAAAAATAATAAAACATTTTTAGTACTTTTCCCACTGAATAAAATTTATTTGATCAGGACCGGTTTCGCTCATCACGAGCATTATCAACTGAGTTATTATCATCTGAGCATTATCATCAGAAAATAATGCTCGCGATGAGCGAAACCGGTCCTGATCAAATAAATTTTATGTGGAAAAAGTACTAAAAATGTTTTATTATTTTTATTATATTGCCATTCCACCAAGTATAGACAGTGAACACCTTAAAAGTGAATAAATGTTCTGTTAACTTGATAACTTGAAGCATGATGACTACCGAGTCAACCTTCAGTTGTAAATTGCGCGGTGGCAAGCCAGGCAGATCCAATAAGTTTAAAAATTAAGTTGGATAGTTGGTTGCTTCGTCTTCGTTTGTTACACGGTCGATAGATTTAAAGGAATGCAGTGGACCAATGATTTGATTTTGAATTGTGAAGTTTAAATGATCCACATCTTTGTTCTTTGCCGCAAGAATTGCTCGTTCATTCAACCAATTGTGATTTTTGTGATTAGATGTTCGGGAACATTTTGTTGAATGAAGTGAAATTGCAAAAATTCGGCGGAAACAAAATCAATCCGTTCGATTCGTCGACAGGAACACCCCCGTTACCGATAGTCAGCAATTGCTTCGGCAGATAGATCGTTTAGCAATGCAACTCGCATGTTTGTCGTCAGCTGAAGATTCTTTACATAGCGCCAGAGTCGTGATTTGAGGTAAGCGTTTATTTCATCGGAAGCGGTAAATCTTGGAATGACTGGTAGTGTTTGGTGGAAATCGCCAGATAGTAGAATCATTGCGCCTATAAAACATCTTGAGTCATTGCACAGATATTTCATACTTTGATTGAGTGCTTCCAATGCGCATTTGTGCGCCATTGTCCATTCATCCCAGGTGATGATTTTACTTGCTACCAAAACTTTGGTCATTGGTGAGTGTTTCGCAATATTGCATGTCAGTTTTTCAGTCGTTTAAAGCAGTGCTCCGCAAGCGGTGTGCCGCGAGGCGATGCTGGGTGTGCTGCGGCGCGAATCTCTAATAAACGAAAAAAAAAATAGTTTGGTCGATACTACAAACTATTTCTGATGACACTATCATAGAGAAGCAGAAATAATTATTTTTTGGTTGAAAGAATATGTTATATGTACAGTCTGCGCAAGAATGTTTCGCGCACCTTGCGAAAGTTCGCTAGATTTGAAGGAATGTAGTGGACCAACGATTTGATTTTGAATTGTGAAGTTTAAATGATCCACATCTTTGTTCTTCGCCGCAAGAATTACTCATTCAATCAACCAATTGTGATTTTTGTGATTAGACGTTTGGGAACATTTTTTTGATGAAGCCGTCCTTCGTTGAGACGAAATTGTTAAAATTCGGCGGAAACGAAATCAATCTGTTCGATTTGTCAACAGGAACACGGTCGTTACCGCCGATAGTCGAAGATCGTTTTCAAGCTTAAATCATTTTTCTCTTCTCCTTCGGGGCCGAGTTAATAATCCTCAAATTCTCATGACTATTAATTTACATGCTCCCAATTTATTCTTACGTGGGCGTAACTATGAGCAAAAACTTTTATTTCTAAAAACTTATACCTCGCTTAAGAGGTTTAAATCACCAGTTCCAAGGGCCGTTAGATTGATCAACGCATTGCCTAGAGAAGTGGACATTTTTAGTGATAGTATTTGTGAACTGTTTGTAAAATTTCACTATTTTATTTCTTGATTTTTTATGTTGATTTTGATTCTGATATATTATGTAGTTTTATTTTATATTTTGTCTTATTATATTTTTCAAGTACATGGCGAATTGGCGTCAGCTGTTATGTCATGTACTGTAATTTTGAACAATGAATAAATAGATAGTCAGCAATTGCTTGGAGAAATCTTCGGCAGATGGATCGTTTAGCAATGCAACTCGCATGTTTGTCAATTATTTGAGGCAAGCGTTTATTTCATCGGCAGCGGTTGATCTATCTACGTGGCTGCTATTCCAGAAGAAGAAACTGCTACAGCATTTTTTTTATCTCGCATGAACAGTGGCCATAATCAATGACATGAAGAATGTCTTCCCAGCTCCACTGGGCGCATCGAGGAAAAATAAGCCACCATTTCCATCATCAATTACCTTCATTAACGTATCGCTAATTTCCTTCTGTTGAGGGTTCAACAGTGGTACATTCGTTCAAACTGATTGGTTCAATGCATCTCGATCATATTCACGTTCACGTTCCAATTCTCGATTGAAAGCGTCGTTCATTCCACGATCTGGCGTTGGCATTCCTAACTTGACTACCAAACTGCCGCACGTGAGGTAACACATGTCTTCGATCTAAAGCAAAGCCTGGTTATGTATCTCTTCATTCACCTCGAGATCGGGATTCCCCAAACTGACACGAATTCGATGCAAAATGTATTCGGACATGTCATCCTTGTACTTGTTCCACAGTTCACGGGGATTCGATGGGAAGCATGTCAAAATAATGATAGAAAATAATGTGCGTATCTGACTTGGAGATTCAGAAACAATTTCTTCAGCGGTTTTCATGTCCCAATGAGTATCGTTTTCAAGCAAATTGAGCTGTTGACATGCAAGTAGAAGCATTCGTCATTTTTCGGATGAACTGTGTACATACGACCAAGAGCATCAGTAGTCATTCGGATGAGCAGGAACCGCATTGCCTTGCTTTCGACGTTAAAATTTCTTCGATGTATTTCCCAAGTGTAATAACGTGGTATCTCAAAGTAGAGCAACGTTCGTGCAAACAGCGTAATATTTTTGTCAAAAAAATTATCATACCTAATTAAAAACATAACCTTATTTCAACATTATCCGATTTTATTTCGTTTTCATTTTATATCATCGATTTGTTTTATTCTAATCCATACTCTAAATTTAAAATTATTTAGAAGTCAATCGTATGCAAAAGAAGCAAAAACAAATGAATTTTGGAAAAATTGCCACCTAGCGGATGAAATCTGCATACAAACGACATTTTCATTATTTCAAGGTGTTCGCCATTTGAAAACTGTATGAGAATATTAATTTTCTTGATAATTTATTTCCCGTGATATTTTTCCGATGTTTTAATGCTTATTCTGCTATTCTAGGCGGATACGAATTTAATAAAACAAAGATCATTAAAATCCGAGCTGTTATTCTCGAGATATACGTGGTGTAACAAACCCCACTTTCTTTTATATATATAGATTGGCAAACGCCGAAAACCAACTGTTCGTTTACAATAAAAATATAATGATTTTGCCATATAGTAATACATTTCTGTATTTTATTATTTTTGTCATTGTTTTGTTCTTATCATTGTCATATTATTTTGTTTTGGGAAATAGAATTGCACGAAAATGTTTTTTACCCATATTGTCTAGCATCTTCTCTCTTTGGAAAAAAAGTGAGGTTGAGCAACTGAGTATCAAGCAGTTCTCGTATAAACACTTTTGTTAACTCTAAAATCCATTAAACGTCTATATGCTCCACATTGGGAGTGGACATGGTAAAAATAAAATAGTCTAACATCAAAAACAACATGACTTTTAACATTAAATAGTAGTGAACTACATACAAGTTATATTGTTATACATATTGTTGCCAAGACAATAATATATAGCGATGGTACAGTTATTTTGTTTTTAATCTTCTAAGCAGTTATAACATGGTTTAGGTAATTGCTTATCAAATATGCATTTGGCCACGAGTTTGATTAAAGCAGAAATTGTAGATTTTTTTTTATAAATGAAGTGCTTCGAATCCATCGAAAATATTGTAAAGATTTGTTTTAATATAATGTATGATTCCATCAAAATAAAAGCGTAGATGCTTTCTCAGACAATCATTTTTATTTTGATTTATAGTTGACAGAAAACAACTGTTGATTTTACTTAACAAAAGGAATTCTATGTTATGATTAAAACTTGACCATTCCTGTAAAATTTATGAATTGTAGCTAACGCTGTTTTGCCGATTATGGTTTGATATATCACAATCCTTCTTTTGGCAATATAGCTTTAATTTGAATGATACAAATTTATTTAATGGTTGACTAATGTCTCGTCTTATTGAGATCATTAACATTTCCATTACATTTTTATTTGTTTATACTTTTAACTAAGTTTTGTTTATTTGGTGTATTATTTAAGCATTATAATTTCTGTCTACATTAGAGTTTCCTTTATAAGATTAAAAAAAAAAAAAATGATACACGGTAAAAACTTTATTAATTAAAAATACTAATATTACATATAGATAATACATTCTTTGTAATACATCATAAAATATCCCTCCACAACAATTAACAATAAATAAGTACGCTTCATACACACAGTTCAAAAGAAAAAAATCTTTTATTCAATATCGTCTTCATTATCTTCATTAATTTGGCTCGTGGAAGGAGCGGGTGGCATATCTTCAGGCTTCTGAATCAATTTAAGCTCTTCGGCAGTCTTCAAACAGCTCTCGGCGTACTCCTTGACAACATTTCTCGTACTGTCTTCAATTTTAGTGAGAGCCATCAAGAGCTCCATTATATCGGTGGCGATAATTTTTTCAGCATTCTCTCGACTGCTATTTAGAACGTTGTGCAATATGTACAGTCCCCGATGCTGAACTTGCACACTAGGATTCGCGAGAAGGCAGTGGAAGATTTCGAGCCAAGTTGCGCTGGCCAAGATTTTATCGCAGCATATTTTACTGTCGGACGTGAGCATCGCCAGCGCTCCGGCGGCGGCGATCGCCGTGTCTTCGTCTTCCTCTTGCGTCAATATAGACAAGAATTTTACTTTGTCGTTGTCTTGCTCGTGTATTTTGACAACGTCTTCGGACATCACCATATTTGTGATCACTTGCGTCGCCGCCCTTGTTAACATCATGTGATCATCGGATAAATGCGCTTCTATCCGAGCGAGGCCGCACTCTTTGAGTATCCTTTGCCTGGTCGTTTCGTTCAACGCTGCCAAATTACACAGGCACATGAGGGCTTCGAAATTTTCTAGCGCCAAGCAGTCCGGGTGAAGTAGGGACGTGAGCGGCCTGACGACTTCGAGACTTCTCTGACCAGGGAACGCGACTTCGGGATTGATCGTTATGCCTATCCGGGCGAGAGCTTGGGCGGCTTGGAACTTGCCTTTGGCTGTGCCTTCCAAAGACATCGGTAATAATACTTTGGTACCTCCTTGCTGCACGACGAGACCCCTGAGTTCTTGTTGGCTGCAAAGTGCGTTGAACACTCTCGCTATTAATTCCTTAGAGTTGTGGCTTTCCGTTTTGGACAGAGCCACGAGAGCAGTTGTGACATTTTCTTTTCCGAGAATGCAGATACGTTTACTAACAAAATCGGGGTCATCCAATTCGTGCTCCTCGGGTATGTGGTGTTTGGCGAATTTCGCAAGCTCAATCATCTCTGGGACGATTTCTTGCGTTTCATAGGCATTACACAAGTTCACTAAAGTAGTCACCACACCGTAGATCGCAGACTGATCTTCCGTCTTGGCCAATTCTACCAGCGCCTGAATGGCGGCTTTATCTTCTACAAGTTTTTCTTTCACGTCGGCGTCAAGGGTCAAATACGAAAGACCTTCAGCTGCCCAGCGTCTCATGTCTCGATCTTTCGCCGGATTGATGAGAAAACGCCTGCAGGCTTCCGCTAGCTTTGTCGTAGAGCCATCGGCGAACGGTCTAATTGAAGCGTCAGAACCTCCAGAACTTCCCAACTTGCACAATCCCACGAGAGCTCGCACTCGGATGCTGTCGTCGCTCGACTTGTAAAGCTTTTTAAGAATTCCTACTCCCTGGTTGATGATAGCTTTGGCTTTATCTTTTTTGGAAGCTGCTGCAATTAAACATTCACACGCGACTTTCTGTTGAAGATAATCATCCGAGCCGGCCATCACGAGGATCATCTCGACAATACCCTCCTTCGATATGATGGCATTTCCGACATCTAAAGGACCGATCAACAGCGAAGTGATTGCCACGGTGACGCGCACTTTGGATTCAATATCCGGTGTCAAAAGTTTTGCCTTTACGAACTCATCGACCTGCGTGGTAAACCTTTCTCTGGCTTGGTCATAGTACATGTTTTCATATATCTTCTGAAGGCAAACGGATGCGATGGTTCTGGATGACGGAGATATCTTCATTGCCGATTCGTATTTGTACTCTTCGAGTTCACTGCACACATCCAAGAGACGAATCAAACCTCTGATTTCGACGAATCGCTCGGCCCAGCTAAGATCCGTGTAGTGACAGTTTTTCATAATCAATTCAATGACGGCATCCCTAGCGAGGCCGCTGATGCTACGGTTGGTGATAGAATACGTCAAGCAAGTGAGCAGCGTGTCGATTTCTTTCTTGTGGTCATCGCAAAGTTTCTGATCAGGCTTGCTGTCGGGTTTGTTATCCATACCCGAGAAGGTGTTGAGAATAGACTGCATGCAGTACTGTGCGGCATTCACTCTGTCGGACTTTTCAGAATCCAATATCTCCAAAAACCAAGGGATACCGCACACCGTCAACACTCCTTGAGCGCGCTCTTCATTTTTCTTGCACAGCTGTCCGATGATTCTGACAGCGTTCAGGTAGATTTGATCGTTCTTTTCGACTTTCAACAGCTTGAATACCTTCTCTGTGACTCCAGTCTTGAACATGACATCGGCGCCTGCATTTTCCTTAGATAAAACTAGTAGATTATTCATCGCCATTTCTCTTTTTTCCGAATCAGCGGCTACATCGAAAGCCAGTTTAAACATTTGTTCTACTTTGTTGACAGTTTGCGAATTCTGGCGCGATCGTTCTTGAACGATGTTAAAAAGCCTGACGAGAACTGGTTGGATGGCTTTGTTGGTCGGATCCGCGTTGAGAACCCCTCTGGCGTCCCTGTAGGCTTCCTCGAATCGCTCCAGGCTCTCCAGCGCCTGCGATCTCCTGAAGAGAGCCTTGGGGTCCTCCGGCACGATTTTCAAGGCGACATCGCAATCTTTGACAGCCTTGTCGTACTCTTTCATCTTGAGGTAGGCGGCCGCTCTGTTTTTCATGTATACACACAGGTCTCGGCTGTCCTTTTCGGCGATTTTGATAGCCTTCGAATAAAGGCTGACGGCGTCGTCAAAGTTTTCGGACTTGAAGGCGTCATTGCCTTTGGTCTTGTAGTCCTCTGCCTCAATATTCATTGCGATCATTGGACCGCGGCGAAGCCGAACAAGTTTCAATTCACTCCGATAACTTTGAAATCGATACTCTTATTTCTCAATGCGCGCGGAATGCCAGTCTTCAGCTTATATGCTTTCTCACATGCTTCAGGAACCTTCTAGACAGCTCGAAAGCATGGAGATTAAAAATAAACCCGGTATTTTTATCACAATCAACACAGAAGGGGCATATACGTAAGTATCTAGTTCACGATTCCTGGGTGTGCTGCCAGCAATGTACCGACAAAACCCTCAAATCGAACTGACAGATATTGTTAAAAAACATATTTTCCTATTAAAGTAAAATTAATAAAACACAACAACGCTGATACAGCAGGCTCGAAAAAATTGTAAGTTTCATGGAATAATGAAGTATTAACCTGTTCCTACGGTTTTTTATTTGTTGATAAGAAATCAAGGATGAAATTTTATTTTAGAATATAAAGTTCACGTATATTTTATTTACTTAACTGGCAGTACTACAGAAAAGGAGACGTCAAACTACTGTCAAATGTCAAATCTGAAAACCACTTATAAACATTGCGTTATGAGAGTACTTTAAAAAATAAAACCATTTAATTTTTGAAAATGTTTGTCAGCTCGTGCAGGAATACGTTTCGTAACGCTATCATCCAAAGCAGACATCAGAGGATGTTAGATAACCTTACGTATTCTATAAAATGTAAATATTTGTCTTGTACAAATACGATTCAGAATATTAATTTAAAATGTGAAACGTATCACATAGTCGAATGTCGTGATGAATTTAGTCATAGAAAACGTTTAATGAGTTCGTCTTCTAATGTAACTTGCTGGGATTGCGGTAAATCAAATGATATCAACGCAATGTTTTGTATTCATTGCAATACGCTACAGAAACCGAATTCCAATTTGACTTACTTCGAACTGATTGGGATTTCAAAAAGTTTTGACGTTGATGAATCCGATGTCGCAAAGAAGTACAAAAATCTCCAAAAGCTTCTACATCCTGATAAATTCAGCAATAAGTGAGTATGAAAGAAGATTCGGTGTTGTTCGTATTCAACAATATTGAATGGTTATAACATATTCTATCGTGCTTTATTATTTCAGCAATAAATAGTATTTTTAATAATACTTTATGTTGAATATAAACAGGAATATTCGGTCTGCAGAGTTTTCTTAATTTTGTAGAGAATAATCCATTCACCATTAAAAAATCTTGAACACATCACCCATTCAATTTACAACATTTAATAAATGTAGTAGACGCATTTTTTACTAGAAAAAAATGTGCAATTCGAAGGAACTTGATTTTATGAATGAGAAAAACAAATAATCATACAAAAGAATCAATAAAACCAATATTTTATCTGAATTACAAAGTATTATTGAAAAAATTGTTAAAATATTTTAATTGTAAACTCTAAAGCATAGTTTCTCAACCTTTTGCCCCCCCCTCCCCCCACAAGTTTTTTGAGACTCGGAGACATAATTATTTTGGGATTGATGACTGGGAAAAAATCGCGGATTTCAAAAACCCAGGAATTTACGGAATTCCCAAAGTGAAATGTACCTTTTTTAGCTCTTGTGTGGGAATGTGGGATCTTTTTTTTTATTACCTCTCGCTTAGTACAAACTGTTTTTGCCACTGCCCGATTTTAAAAACCCAATAAGGGTATTTATGGATTTGTCTGATAAAATAAGGGAGTTATGGATTTGCACGTGGCTCCTCAAAACTGTGCTGTGGCTCACCTGAAATTATTTATTCTCTGTGGCCCCCTTCGAGCAAGCTGTGGTCCCCAGTTGAGAAACCGTGCTCTAAAGACAACTTTTACACAATTTAAAAAGTAGCATTGTATTAACACTTGTCTATGTTTACATCTTTTTTCAATATTATAGGAAGTCATCAGAGCAAGAAATATCTGAGGAATATTCTTCCCTTGTCAACAAAGCCTACACAACATTGTTACATCCTTTGTCGAGAGGTGAAGAACCATTCAAATGTTTATCTTGTAGAATATTGATAACAATTATTTGAGTTCAGTTTTCACTTTGCTGTCTGTCACTGCAGCCGGTTGAAAATGCTCAGGGATTTTACGTTACTGAGTGGCTTTTGAAATTCTTTTTAGGCACTTACATGCTGAATCTGAAAGGTTTAGAACTGCCAGAGAAAACCGATCTGGAGAGTAAATTTCTGCACGAGATCATGGAGCGAAATGAAGAAGTGGAAGATGCCGACTCCCCGGAAGCTATACTCAAAATCAGTAAAGAAAATAAAGAATTAATAGCGACGACGGTCGCTCAGCTGTCGAAAGCGTTCAATGCCGATGACATGGAAGGCGTTGTGAAAATATTGATAAGGATTAAATATTACGTTAGTATTGAAACCCAAATCAAGAGTATTATAAGGAAAATGGGTATCGTTGAATAAAGTTTTTTAATCAAATGTAAATGTAGATCAGATCAACCATTATAGAACAAATTTTCATTTAAAAGAGGAATGAAAAATGGTTTTTTAGAATATCGAGTTAACCTTTCTAGTGTTTACAATGTTCACAGCATGTGCATCAAAACCATTTACAGCGTTCTGCACACAATGCCCTGTTTCAATGTCCGTTTTTAATATAAAAGTTCACCGATTTCATTAAAATAACTCGAGTTCTAAATAGATTGTATTGAAGTTTGGCTATAAATACTTTTTATCGTATTTTTTTTAATGCTTAACATCCATAGAACATGTCAGTGAGACAAATCGTTTGGAAATTATATCAATTTCATTTTTATATCTTAGTTGAATATCAGTGGCGGCCGGTCAATGTGGCATTGGATCAATGCACCCCTTGTATGTGCAGGGGCGGTTATATTTCATGAAATAATATTCAAACATAACATTTATACCATTCACTCGTTTTAAATTCTTCATGTATTTTATTGTCTATAATAAATATTTTACAGAGTGGTCAGTGTTCGCTTCTTAGCTTGACAATTTTATAAATTGATTTATCAAATTATTTGGATGTATTTAATGTCCATATTAAATACCACCCCACTCCATTTATTATAGCTAATTAAAGTCCAATCAGAGCCTCATCGGTCACTTTGAAAAAGAGAAGATGAATGTCTGAATAACAAGCTTTTCCTTTTTGATCACTTTCTGTTAAAATTCTCATTATTGAAGAGTCCATATTAGGAGGGGACAAGGTTTAGGAATTATTATAAATATATATTTGTACATTATGTAACTATAAGTTCCAAAGAATATAGATCATTTTTATAATAAGACAATTTAGTGTTTTCATTTTTCAGTTCTACAATATCCTAAATAAAAATGTATCTAATTTGCATTCACCTCGTAAGTAAAGAACCCACCGTCTTATTTGGGCCCATTAGAAATGAAGTGAGCCAAGTGGTATTTTAGAAAAAAATAAGTCAGATACGTTGTAATATTCTACATGTCTTAAAGCATCGTAAAAGTGAAGTAACCTCAGTTAATACACATTGCAATAGTGGAGAGTGCACGTGCAAAAATTTTCAAATATTATTTCTTGTGTGGCTTGCCCAAGCAGTAAAAAAAAAACAAAATAGAAAAAATTAAAAATATTTTTTTAAACCATTGTCGTTTATCTTGGAAAACATTTGAAAATTAATAATGTAACTTGGAAATCCATCCAAATTCTCAAACGTGCCACCTCAGGCACGCATGCTCTAGGTTCGCCATCCCTGCAATAGTGTTATCTCTGTAAAATAAAAATATGCAATACACCAAAACATCAAGTAAAGTTGTGATTGTACTTAAAAGTCCAAGATAAAAGATTTACCATTTTACTAGTTGGCTCACTTCACTTCTCGAGGGCTCATATAAAGGAACCGACCTGTCGAAAATTATAGAGAAGAAAACGGTCAGCCGGTAAGTATAAAATGATTTATATACTGATTGAAATGGATTCGTTGTAGAACCTTCTCTTGCGGCATGTTCCGGAGATGTAGAATACAATCAAACTAAGATGGTTTAAAATAGTGGTAAAAAGGTGCAAAAGGGATAAAAAACATAAAGAAATAAAATAATAATTACATCTATATTTGACTGAGTATGTGCAGTGTATTTTATTTACATAAATATTACTTGCAAAACAATTTTTAACAAAATTTACATGAACAACAATGAAGTTCTAAATACTGCACCCAAACACGAAAGAGAAAATGCTAATGGCCGACTTAAAAAATTACAACAATACTCAATAATTGCATATAAAGTTAGTTAAACAATAATAATATACAATAACGTACTGGTTGTTAACATATAAGTATTTATGTTTTAATTTGTAACGGTTAATAACCTTTCGACTACAAATATAATTATAATAAAGCTATAGAAAATAAATAATAGCTTTTAATATTATAAAAAAAAAACATAATTAAAATCTGGAAATCGATCGCTGGATAACATTCAACGGTGAAAGGTCTTAACCCGTCTAGTGTTAAATGGTCCTATTTGCCTTACGTGATTTTTTACATTCTTAAGAGAATACAGCAGACAAATTGCAAAGTTATTGATTGTTTTGTCAAGTAGATTATTTTTAACAAGAACAAGAATTTGTAATAACTTTACCAGTGTGTTCTGGTAAAAAGACAGTCTATGTAATTGTTCTGAATCAAAAAATAATAAAATTTGATGGCAGTTTTAAAAATTTCAACTTGCTTTGTATCCGAGAATAAAATTCGGTTAATTTGAAGAATAATAAAATAAAATGCTTGCAAGTCATTTTGTACTGCGAGTTAGACCCTTTTGACATAGCTACATTTAATATATACTGTATTGAAACGTTGAAACATTATACTGCGTTGTGGAACGTTTACAGGCAGTTGCTAATTTAACAGTGATGTAAAATTTTGACCCAAAACAGATATTATTTAAGCAAAGGTAAGTTGAGAAAATAGTTTAAATCAGTATAAATTATTTAAATGATTTTAATAGTATCATCAGTATGTTAATATTTGACCAATTGATGCAGTCTGAATGTATATCCGAGCAATCGAAAACCGCATTCAAATAACATAACTTAAATTTTAATTGAACAAGTTTTAAAGCTAAATAACTTTGAATATACAATATGGCCAAGTAATCAAGAAACTCTTATAAAATATCAATAATAAAAATAATTAATACAGATAGTTGATCGTTTAAACAGTTTCACAAAGAAAACCAACGTGGGAAAGCCGATTCGCCGTCCTGCTCCTCTATTCAGATCAGTCTTTAAACCTAATTTATTACATAGCACCGCAAACTGTCGACACATTTTACATAATAATACACTTTTTAATATCATCAGTGTGGTTATATCAAACATTGGTTAATACCGAGTGATTCAAATCAGACAAAACTGTGCTAATATCAACGACATTTCAGAACGTGAAAGTAAAAACTCTTAAAACACAGAAACGGCTTATGTATAAAAATTAGAAAATAAATTAATTTTAACAGTTTATTATATATTTATTATATATTTTAAAGATTGACATATGAAACACATGCCTTCAGAATTAATAACATTTATTTGACCGTTCAATACTTTTATGTAGTTTTGAGTTAAAGAGAACCAACTACAAATTTTATATAGTGAATGAGCAATTAAATTATACAGAATGTTTAGTATCTCAAGAAGCTAAAGCCCAAAAACTTAACTATTTGCATATTGTCATTACAAGTTTATTTATATATTTTTTTTACCAATAGGAATAGATTTTTTGAGTACTACCGTAAATGATAATTTTTGCAGTTACTGTGGAAATAAATTGTAAAATAACGTTGTTATTAAAAGTGTTCCAGTCCAATTTTAATATAAATCTAACACGCTGCAAAACGGTCACTTTGCTAAATAGTGGTTGTTCAATTAGAAATTGGCTACTTTATAAAAACTGCAATGCTTACTTCCTTTTTAGAACTAAATGTCAATATTTAAAAGTAATAAAATTCGATGGTTCATTATTCATAGATTCAATATCCGTCAATTAAACATTGTAGGCTTTAAAATTTAGCAAAAACATTTCTGGAGCATCAAAATTTTACTATCCATGAAGAATGTACATTGAAACATTTTTATTAGTAAAACATCTAAGCATTTGAAGGGTTCTAAGTAAATTTTGTAGTTGGTTCTCTTTTGCACAGATGCATGCAAATAAAAATGAGGATTCCATTGGATAACGAATATTTTCAAATTATCTTCTACGTTTTGTTTAATTTACATGAACGCCATTTATATTTTTAATATTAAATATTCTACAAACATTCAAGAAGTTATTGAATCACGGTAAGCAACGGCTCAGTAAAAGAAAACGCAATTTACTACTGTTAGCAGTATTATCAGGTTTTACGGACAATCATGGCGTGTAACTTTGCGTGACTAATTTTTAAGGATATTGAAAATAAATAGGGAATTCCTCATTCTTGAATGGCAATATGTAGTACAAATTCCAAATCAAACACAATTCCAGTTTCACAAAAGGGCCCCCACAAAATTATTATTTTATACAAGGCTATTCTCAAATTAATTAGTGCCTATATTAGGTGGGTGTACAATACTCAACATGATATTTGTATTTAGTGATTATACGGTTGGTAAACCATAATTGTAATAATTGCAGCTATGCTCACTGTTGTTATAATAGATCTTTTTATGATTTACTGGCTGGTTCCGGCAAGCGTTGCAACGCCATTCAAAGAAATATTTTTTTTGTTTTAATTGTGTTTACTGAAGTGCATGTTTTCTTTGTCTGTCTGTTTGACGTTTGCTTTCGATTATCTATTGTACGACACACGTGTACTGTAAGTTAATTGTACTATAACCTTCACGCAAGTGCAAGCATACGTTGTCAAAGTGAACTGTATGGCAGACATACAAACATTGATTTTTATATATTATATAAGACTTACTGTAAGTTAATTCTATACCTATAACCTTCCCGGGAGTGCAAGCAAAATGTTTGTCAAAGTTTTATTGCAATCGGATAAACGGTGCGGCAACGCATAAAGTACGAATAAACAAACATTCATTTTTATATATTAGATTCGACTAATTATAAGAGTGAGTTAGAAAGAATTTATTTTGAAACAAACTGTCAAAATGAATGCAAGCTTTTCAAGTAGCAAGTTGCAAAGCGTATTTATCGCATTACAATCACTTTAATACGTATAGCGAATTGACATGATTAATCAGACAAAATTCAGTTAATTGTTGGCGTTTGACAGATCAACATTAACAACAGTGAACATAGCCGCAATTATTACATTTAAGTTAGTCATATCAAATTTTATAACAGCCCTGCTAGTATTCTTACAATTGTTCATAATAAAAGATGTAAAATCCTTCAAACAATGAATACATTAATTCGATTTTACAAGCAAAAATACTACTAAGGCATGAAGAATATAAAAAAATTATAGGTTAAAATGTAAACTATTTAAATGTCTTAATGAAGTTGTACAAAAGATTTAATAAAAGAACGGAAGGTGAGCTTCTCATTACATAGGCCGTGTTTATTTCCGTGAAAAATTTAAGAATGTCGCTAAAACAATGCCATGATTTAGAATCTATTTTTTCTGATTTTGTGAAAGCGAGAAAACAGATTATTATTGAGATCACTAATAAATTATACGAAATACATTTAAGTATGAAAACATTTTTCATACTTTTTGTTCCTTTACTCAGATATCCAGAATTGGTTGTTGCCATGTGAAGGAAAATTTGCGGAAGAATATTAATTTTTTCTTACTTCGACATTTTTTTAAAATATCATCTGGATCGGTTTACCGCACTTTCATACTCAGTAATAATTATTTCAATGACAACATTTGGTTGCCCGGCCCACCTTGATATTTGTACTTCTGAATAGAAGAACAAGCCGCTCAATATTTTTCGAAGCATGGCTTCTTAATTGTGACAGATATTTAGTATTTCACATAATTTATCATTAATAATGTGTTTTCTAGCTTTCACAAAATCCGAAAAAATAGATTCTAAATCATGGCTCAGTTTTCAGCTACATTCTTAAATTTTTCAAGCCTACGTAATGACAAATTAACCGAATGGGATTTGTACTGTACCTTAAAAGATATGCCGTTTCACCATGCGCATTGTGACAACAGATAAAATAATGAAAATCAAAGATTCTAGTAACATGACTTGAGTCTCTATGGTTTTCACAATTCCATATTTGAATAAATGGTACAGATATAGAGATGTGTACATTCATGCTAAATAAATTGATTATTAATGACAGGAGTGAAACGAAATGTTAAAAATTATCTTATTCTAAAGTAAAAAAAAAAAAACAAATTTATTTAAAAGCTTTTAGGTAGATACTCGTTGAATATTTTTTCATATAATATAAATCTGGATTCAGGAAGCATAAAGCATTATGTAAATTTTTACTTGAATTGTCTATTTGAAAATATTAATGTCACTTTTTTTTTGATGAGAAAAACTAAATATGTCAAAATAAAAGCCGATATGGGAAAGCCGAGTGATTTTGTAAAAGGACTTATCTCCACTTTTGACCTTGAAGTAAATTTTTATGGGATCGACTTTCTAATGTTGAAATGTAAATTTCAGTGGCACAAAACATTGTTAAATAGTCTCAATTGACATTCTTATTATTGAGAGTCATTTCAACATGGAAATACGCCCTTTTAAAGTCACTTTTCATATTATTACGTATTGTAGATAAAAATACATGCATATTTTTAGCTATTTATAATTTAAATATATTTATAACAATATGGCATGTATTTTTGTAGTAGATAGATGGATAATAATCGTACAAAAAAATGCTATTAAGTAAATCATCACTTGATGCTTTATGCCTCTGGAGTACAGAAATTTGACTTACGTTAATTTTTATAAAATAGACACATTCGTTATAAATTTTAAGTAGTCAACAAAAAAAAAAGAATAAACACACAATCGAGGTATGTGTAAGACTACATATGGCCATGGTTTTCTTAGGAATGTAAGATAACGCGGATCGGGAGATTGGTGGATGAAAAAAATCTTTTAAAAATTACCACATTAAGGTCTCCCCGAACCGATGGAATATTGCAAGTCGTGGCGGCGTGTTTATGTGTTCACACCGAGGCAAAGACGTGCGATACGAATTTTGAGAGCGTTGCTGACGCAGATTGAGACTGAGACTGAGACGGCGGTAATTTTTTACTGGAAAACAAATATATAAAAAAAAATTACAATTTGAAATGCGTCCCAAGTGTGTACTTGCATAATGAATGTGTATTTTTTGACAATCGAAATTTAGCACAATTGCTATAGTTCAAACATGCACAACCTTTTTCTTCCAGTGGGCCGCATACACATTAGATTTAAGGTACACTTAATCAGTGCTTCCCAACCTGGGGGTCCGCAAAAATTTACATTGTTTCAACATTCTTTGTGATAATATATAAACATGAGAAATAAAAAAAAAATCGGGGGTCCGCAGTTTATTGTTGTGAGATTTTGGGGTCCGTGGCATGGAAAAGGTTGGGAAGCACTGCACTAAATCATATTTTACACGGGGGATACGTTCCATGTAAAACAGCCATGCAAAAAACCGAGTAAATATTAAGTGAAAAGTGAAATATAGATAAATGAATAATGCATTACATTTGGGATCTACAATAAATGTTTACAGACAAAATGTTGACGCGACAAATGGTTTACAGACAAATAGTTTACAGACAAAATGTTTACAATTAAAATTTTGTGATTTCATTACATAAATGATTATTTATTTATAAATTACAAAAATTGTTTGATTTTAAAATAAGTGTTAAGCTGAAAATTTTCATCGGTGAGCCTTATTCTCCTTCATTAACGAAAAAGCCTGCTCACATTTATTTAACCCATTTTTGCCCAGTGTTCCAATATTGGAACATTTAATATTTTAACTTCCACTCCATTATGCATGACGCAATAAAAGTTGCAATTGCATCAGTCTCAATCAGTCTACAGTTAGCAAGTTTCGTGTAGTATTTTTTCAGGTTTTTTAAACCTGTCGGAGTGAGCAGTGTTTTTTTATTTGCATCAATTACGGGTAAATTCGGGCAAAAATAGATTAATTAAATAAGGCCGATTTTTTTTAAATGGACCGCATGTGGCCTGCGTACCGTCGGTTGTGCATCACTGCTATAGTTTATAGTTCAGTATTACCTAAATCAACTTATTACTGATGTTGTAATTAAAAATACATTACATAAAGTCGAATATTTCAAAAATAACTTTTGGTGGTACATTTTTTCAGAAAACCGATGACCCAAAAAGTATTAAAGTAAGGAAAAACCTCATTTTATATTATTTATATAGACAGTCAAAATTTTAATTATTGTTTTACACATGACATTTGTTAGTATTCGAAAAAAATTGAACATTTTTCTCAAATCCTTTTATAAAATTTAATTTACCATCTCGTAGAGTGAAAGTTTTAAATTGGTCTCACAAGGAAATATTTAATACAGTCCATTCGCTATCAATTCCAAAGTAACGCCAAAAAGACATAACTGAATTTCAGACAAACGATAGATAGTAGAGTGGGGTTTAATTTTAAATAAGTGTATTGATTATATACTACAACCAAAAGGATTTGCCATTAGTGATTTTTTACGGAAATAATCATATTAAATTGTAGCTACAGTTGAGCCCTCGAGAAATGAAGTGAGCCAAGTAGTAAAATGGCAAAACTTTTAAGTACAATCCTGTCTTTCTGTGTGTTTTAGTGGATTGCATATTTTTATTTTAGGGTGATAACACTATTGCAGTGTGTATTTACTGAGGTTACTTCACTTTTTTGTTTTGAATTTTTAGAAATAAATAAAACTATTAACAATAAAGAAATATTATTAAATAATATCTTGAATAAAACAGTTGGTTCGCCACTGCTAAATTTATTTTCCAACGGTTTAACCCGTCCTAATTGATGCAACTCATTAGTTAATCATTTGTTAATGTAAATGTCATTTGTATTGCCATTATTGTGTGTTTGTTTTTCTATCATCCCCTCCTTGCTTCCCATTTTTATTTGATTTTTATTATAATATTTCAGAATATCTAAATTAAAATCATTCGTACTTAAGCAAGCATTTGTGAAAGTAAGTCTGTCTGAGGATGCCTATGAAAGACGTGTCACAGTTTGTAGCACAAAACGTGGAATAATCTAAGCTATTTTATATTACTTCACTTTAACTATAAATCAAGAAATGTAAAATATTGTAATGCAACTATTTTTTTTCTAAAATACCACTTGGCTCACATCACCTCTCAGGGGCTCAGTTGTTTTATGTTAACATACTCTCACCGTCTAATTGTTCACAGGGCTGATAAATTTAAAGCCTCAATTGTTCGACTTATTATAGTGTTATATAAAATGGACCAAAATCATGAGGGTTCTTACAGATTAATTATATTTGGTTTCGGATTTGAGCTTCAGCTGTTTATCATAGTTTTAAGAACAGAAATATAAAAATCCCACTCTGGCTCTGAAGTAAAATACCCCCAACATAATATTGTTCACATAGGACAGTATGGCATAGTACAAAAAAACTACTTAAAAAAAAATTGTCACTTAGACCCATTTGGCTTAAAAATTTAACTTTAATCGATAATCAGACAAATGCGGGTTGAAGAATACAAGAGTTAGTGTTTAGTTAATAATATGTAAAGCTATTAACTCTTTAATGCAGTCTCACTTTCGTAAATTTTTAAAATGCAAAATTTTCAGGCACTTGCGCCCTTATTCCGAGAGTATATTTAATTATTTCAATTAATCGAGTATAAATAAACGGCATTTGTTAAAGAAATGCTGTCAATTCCACTGTAAAATTTCAAAGATTAGTATGGATGGTCATAATTTAAAATTATTCAAACAGAACTATCTCAGTGTATTTAGTGGAGTTAACACCATTTGAAGCGATGTATATATCGACTGTAGAAAGGAAAAAGGACATAACCCACCGTTTTTTCAAAACAGCTTTTTTTCAATAATCACAATGTATCAAACTTGATCCACGTTCTATCAAAAGGATTTAAGCTGCAAATGCCGAATTAGTATCTAAATTTAGCTTTTAAGTTTGAAAAAGATGACCTTGTAAAATATTAAAACCAAGAAAAAATACTGAAATAAAGGTTTTTCCCAGACAATTTCTTTAATTAATATTAGATTATGTCAATTAAAAACCAGCTTAGAAGTCTCCGAGCACTTCAAGGTTGTGTATATTTCATAATTTGCATATGGCTCAAAATCATCAAAACACGTTTTTTGCGCCTCCTGTAAAATTTGCTGTGTGAGTTACGTCTTTTTTCCTTTCCACAGTCGAATTATATAATAATTTATTTGAGTAATATAAAATTTAAATCATTCAAATTTTGTTCATTCTTACATTTTTTGCCAATAATGACTTTGGTTTCGCCTTTCAGCTAAATCAGGCGTTCAAATGCACAGATGAATTTGATCCGACGCTCGGCAAAGAAGTGTATATAAAAGAAATTGATTTATTTATCACCAAGTTAAAAGCTATCGATGGCAGAATGGATTAATTTTACTAATGGGTTTATTTTAATTACGTTTAATTAGTTGGGAAATCATCATACAAACAAATACAATCTATGTATTGTAATGACAAGTGAATTACCGTTAAAATGTTACAACATGGGAATGTCTACTGATTTATAAAGTGGGTGCTTTTAACCACTTGAATACCAAGCGGACACAGGTGTCCGGAACATATGCAAGTGAACACGGATGTCCAAGACATTTAAAAAATCAAATACTTGGTATTCTAATAGAATATAAGCAATATTTTGATGAATTTGTGTAGTGCTATCTATACTGAGTCAATATAGGTTTTTAAAATATCGAATTTGAGTGTATATTAGGCAAAATTATTTTTCTCAAAAACACGCAGTACTCTGGGTCATATTAATGATTTATTTGCGCAGTATTCAAACGGTTAAGAATTATGTTATTTTGTTTGCTAGAAAATTAATAATTTTATTTACATACATATAGGATAAAGCAATGGCGAATTGGAAATATTCACCTGTTATTAGTGACAAAGCATATTGGAATGTAAAATATTTGAACGATTCAAATTTAATATCGAAATTCAACTGAGCACCTTCAGTCGATATCTTAAATTGAGTAATATAGTTACATTAATAATACTGTAAATTACAGTTTTAATTTATTGAATATACACATTATATTATATAAAAAAACGATTCGGATATAACATTATTTGCACTTGAAAATGGCAAAACATATTTGAATCACTGAATTAAAAATATTCAAATGCGTCTTATAAACATTATAATTTAACACGCAAGGGATGTAATACAAATTGAACTTATCATGAAAAATCGAATAAGGATTTAATTTAGGACGCAATAGAACAAAATGACTCAATGGCTGTATGTTGATAGTTTAGTTTATTAATCAAACTACGAAAAATCAAAATTGAAGTTCAATATACAGTAAAACCTCCATTTACACTAAAGTCAGGACAGTGTAATCCGGGGTAATGTAATTGGGGGAGTGAATCTCATACAAAATTAGGGTGGAAAACAGATTATTTGCTAACTAAACTAAATACGCAAAAAAAAACAATCAAGAAACTTTTAGCGGATAGAAAGTAAATAGGTTTGACATCAAAAGTGTTGATTTTGAAATAAATTACTATCTCAAAGATCTGTTTTCAAGGATTGGATAATCAGAGTTAAAAATATACATACATTCCAGATGCATACAAATCCATAAATTAATTTTGAAAGTTTCCGACCTTGCAATCAAGGGGACTAAGCTCATGAACGTTGAATAGATGATCAAAGCACCAGCCTTAAATACGTCAAAAACCAAGCGTTCAGAAAGCGAGAAAATGTTTACTATTTGACTTTTCAAGCCCATTTAAAATGCTCTGTTTTGATGTCCATTTGTATTAGCAAAAGTTCACCAATTTTAATCAAATAACTTGATTTCTTATAAAGATAAGATTGAATTTTTAGTCATAAACACTTTTTATTGAATTTTTTCTGTAGTTTAAAAAAATAATATATGTAGTTGAGTAAGACAGTACAATTTGCAAATTTGACACATTTTCAATACATAAGGAAATAATTTTATGGGATATCTAAGGATAGCGCCGGTCTGGGAGTAGTAACTTTAATCTTGAAAATTACTGGTTTACCAAAATTAAATGCACAGAGTGTCACCAGATTTTTTTTTCAAAACAAAAAAAATCACTTGTTATTTTCATTTATTTGTTCATCTGCAACTCATTCTGCTATTCATTGTCTATGTACGAAATATGAATATTTGCAAACATAAAAATGTGTATACAAGCTGGTCCATGTATGACACTGTTACGTTCTTAAGTGGGTGAAGGTTGAACAAATGAGGTGATAAGGGACGTCAGCGATACAGGGGCCGTAGAAAATATGATTAGACAAAATCAATAAAAAAACAATTACTCAATGAAATTGAAATCGTAATTCATGTTATTAATTAAATACAAGAGACGGTAGATTTTGTGACTACTTGTGACACTGGACGAGGGTTAAAATGAATGTATTTTTTTTCAAAATAAACAAACAGGAGTAATTAACTATCTAGCAATGAAATACTGGTAAGAGATATCAAACCTGTTTATCTTTTCCTTTATACTACAAAATAGGTTTGTATTATGAAACGTAATGGTGTTCTTTCCCATCTTTTCCCTTCATTAATAATTGATTTAAAAATACAATTGAACTGCTGACTACATCAAAAATAATATAGTTCTAGAAACGTGACTAAAAAATTATAATCAGAAGGAATTAGTTGAATATAACAATAAATTGTCGATATACTGCCAGAAGCTGTCGAAAAATGAGTGTTTTGAGCAGGGCTTCGAACCGGAACTGAACCGGAAACCAAAAATCGTTATTTTTACCGGAACGAAAACCGAAGCTGAACCGATATATATTTTTTTACTTGAACCGGAATGAAAAAAATAGCGGTTCGAAGCTCTGGTTTTGAGTTATGAATGCAGGTTGGTAGATTTAAAACAAGCCGACTCATATCAAATTTATTTATTTCGATAGTTAAAGAACCCGAAGTCAATTTCGTTTGCAGTTATTACTGGCAGAAACCTTAAAAAAAGTGTAACCTTTAAAACTATACAGATTTCTTATTTCTACAGCTATCCGAAGACGATTGATTAGACGATTAAACTTTTTTGATCTGTAAAAATTTTGGTCAATTGTTGTTTATTCATTTGCCTTATTGTCTATGACCTTGATGCATTTCAGTTTGCTTCATGATATTTTAAAAAGTTGATTATTTCAACATCTTAACCACTTGAATACCAAGCGGACACAGGTGTCCGGAACATAAGCAAGCGAACACGGATGTCCAAGACATTTAAAAAATCAAATACTCGGTATTCTAATAGAATAGCATCAATGTGTTGATGAATACGTGTAGTGCTATCTATACTGAGTCAATATAGGTTTTTAAAATATTGAATTCGAGTGTATATTAGGCAAAATTATTTTTCTCAAAAACACGCAGTATCCCTGGGACATATTAATGATTTATTTGCGCGGTATTCAAGTGGTTCAACTTAACGTTTTCTGGCAGTGTACTGACGAAATATTGCTTGCGTGACATTATGTTTGGTAAACAGGACTGCAAGAAATTATCCAGACATTCATCTGCGAATGTAAGGTTCGTAATATTACAGCTATAGTATACTTGCAGTAGATATTTCTTTCAGTTTTAAAGTTCTGTTTTGAAACATTCTGTTGATAGAGTTAATAATTTATTGTCATTTTTTTTTCGTAGAGTTGGGTTACTTTTAAATGGAACATTTGTGAGTAAGTCAGTATGAATCGAAGGGTAATTTGTCACGTCATTCACGCCACCGTAAATTGCATACGACCAATTAAATTTCAATACATATTTTGGTAATGATATACAGCATGAACTAATGTTAAAAAATATATAAATTTAACATAGCTTATGTTTTTTAAACGTTGATATTAAGTTATTGCCCTTTTTACGGTGATAATACACATGTAATCAAATATACTGTAGCCAATACTTTAGATCTGAGGTATTCATTTATATAATATGATACAAATCAACCTGCGAAACACAAATACACATTTTTATTCAACATTTGACACATTACCAGAAAGCATAAACTTTTAGACACCGAAATATATATAAAATAGACAATAGATTATGGGTAAATATAAATATTAGGGTAATCATTTTGACTTGAGAAGCCCAGAGCACGGGACCTTCTCCGAGTATCTGATAAATAAGGCTTGCAGTCTCTGCAGCTGAAAAACATTACAATATCTCAACTACGCAATTACGCACATCTTTTTAAGGTCACTATTTTCGCCGTCCGACGGATCCGACAGGCCCGGCACCGGCGTCTTGCCGTCCGTGTTCGGAAGGTACGGTTTGTAGTCCAGGCCCGTCCTCTGGTAGAAGAGCATGTAGGCGGAGCTCGGGTCTATCGCCGGCGGGGAGGCGAGGTCCTTGCATGAGCTGTCGTTGTAGCAGTACCACGTCCCGTTTGGGTTCTGCGCGTACGCTACGTAGTGGCCTCCGTTCATCATGCCCGAGTGGCTCTGGAATTGTTTTCAATTGAATAGCAGAGGATATTCTAAGATTTGTTTTCTTTAATTAAATAGATGAGCTCTGAATTTGTATTGTTAACATACTTTCATTTAACATTTAAAAAAGATCTATAGAATGCATATTTAGATACTCAAAAATTAATAAACATTAGGTTTCTAATTAGTTTCCAATGCCCTTCACGAATTTGTCAAATATGACAGCATCATTGAAAAATCACTAAAAAACAAAATTTCTCAATTCAATTAGAATATTCGAATATTCATATACAATAGATGCCGAATATTGGGTGATACGTATATGTACGAGACGGCCAGCAAACAGGTCAAGTCTTATAATTAAGTATTTCGACTGAGGGTGCTTGATGGAATTTCAATATCAAATTTGAATTGTTTGAATTTTGTACTTTTCCATGAGTTTTGTCGCTAACGACCCGGGTTTCGCATTTCGGCATCTTCAGGCATTCCAAGTGCACGGATGTACTTGAACTGACGCGTAGTAAACAGTTTGTATCGTTTATAAACAAAAATATAAGTAGATCACTAAGTCAAAAGGTTATTAAAATGTAAATTAGCGAAAATTGAATGTATACAATTTTCAATGGATTAAGTGGGTTTGTTATAATTATGGGGATTTTTGAAAATATTAATGACCAGATAATAACATAGGAATGTTTAAAATAAATCTAGGGTTTTATCCGACCTATTATTAATGAGTTGATTTGTTTTTAAGCCTTTGAATTAATATTTAATGATAGCAAGTGCTTGAATTATTAATAAAATGACAATTATTTAAAAGGGGGTACAACAATGGAGAATTAGTAGATAATATTGCTCGTTTAAAATTGGCAAACTGTTAAGCTGAGCTCGAGATGAGCTTAGAGATTAATCGAGCTCAGCGTGCCTTTTGTGTCATGCAAATTCCATCGGCAACCCGCACGCAGGTAGTTCGCACCACACGCTTTCATAGAACATTTCATGTGACGCAGAGTAAAATGTCATCCTCACGAGTGTAGCAAGCATAAAAATTTACTTACACTTTTACTGTCATGTCGTTGCCTTACTTTGAAAAGGTTCTAACTGACATTTTGGCATAAAATGACCATTTGGAAAATGTTGTATTTGACACAATCTAACATATATATTAATTTCAGTCATGCATTTTTAAATAAAGAAGTTAGCAGGATTCGAGAGTTCTATCTACACACTTTCTTTCATACAGTAAATTTACAAGCTTCTAAGAAACAACAATATGACTTTTTATAATCGATTTCGACAACATTCGTCTTACAGTATTACAACTCAGTATATTATTATTATATTATGTCCCCTGTGTGGTCGAGTGGTTAACGTTGTTGGCTTCGGCTACGGAGGGCCCGGGTTCAAATCCCGGTACGAACAGTTTTTATAAATTGATTTTTCAATCAATTTATGAATTTCTGTTCAAAGGCATGGATGTATGTGATGTTTTGAATTCCCCCCTTTCACCCATCCTATCCTATGAACGGGGCGTACCGAGAGCGATTAGCTTACCACTAATCCTGTCCTAGCCCTATTCTTCTATCCTTACTCTCTTTGAAAAAAGAGAGGTTGAGCAACTGAGTAACAAGCAGTTCTCGTAGAAACACTTCTGTTGAGATAAACTCCATTAGGAGTCCATATGCTCCACATTGGGAGCGGACATGGTTTAAAAAAAAAAAAATATTATTATAAATCTTAAACCTTTTGAACAAAGTTGCGACAATATTCAGCTTAGACAATCGATCGGTAGGTGGCAACTGTCAAACGCATACTACAGTCCGAGTGTAGAAAGTTCAACTGGACGTTACAACCTTTTCAAGCTCAATTGTTGTCAGTTCAGAGCAAAAAGGTTCTTATTACAGTTTTAAGCACTCCAGATATAGAGGGTTTAAATGAAATAAATTTTGCTTAAATAAATACAGACCTTATTTTATCGGTCGATGGGAACGTGAAATAGTCCAGTAGAAAGAACGAGAGATGCACTTACCACTACGCTGTATAGCCGATACTTCAGATCAAACGGATCTTCATCAGGTTTCAACTTATGCTGGTGATAATCCACAAAGTTGTCATCTATGACGGGTGACTTGATGAGACTAGTCGACTCTAACCGTTCCCGCGTGGACACAATGACGGATCCCTTCCTGTTGCCACTGCCGCGCCTGAACCGCTCCGGAACACTAGATATATCGCTCGTGTCTTCGTTGATTTTACCCAGCGTATCCGAACGCTGATCATCTTCATTGGTGGATCTTTTAGCCATGTTCGATACGCTGTCAATTTTTCGAGTATCATTTGTCAATTCGCAGCTGCTGTTGATTTCTTCGCTATCCGATATGCACGAATAGTCAATCTCTTCAATCGACTCGTCATTTTCGTTGGGGGCCCGTAAGAGTTTGTTGGCTCGGTGCAGAGAGAGGTCCGCGTGCCTGAGGATGGTTTCCTGCGGCACGGACGCCAGGAAAGCGGTCGGGTCGAAGTCTTCGTAGGGGAAGTTGACTACTTTTTGTGATTTTATCCATTTGTTGTTGACGTACTGGAACCGTTTCAGATGGATGATCTGTAAGCAAATGGAACTCGATTTTAGAACTTAATACCGAGCTGTGGTGAGCTGGTAGTCACAAATTTGTTCAACTAATAGACAAGTCCCTCAGTATAGATCAGGTATGCAAAACCTTTTCTTCTAGCGGGACGGGCCGCATAAAAACAAACAACAGAGAATACATTCCAAGTAAAACCGTTCAATTTAAATGATAGGTTCCATTACATTTAACTATGAGGGTTAAATTGGTAGAAATTTAGCTGTCTTTTTTCTAACGATGGCACACTAGTTCTCGTAGAACACATTCTACTGTAATATTACTTGACGAGTCTTGATTACACATGATTTACAAAAATATACAGCCATATGAGAGATGGACATTAATTACCAATATAGGAGGTAATCGCCAGATTTGTAGTTTCTTAGTGGCCGGCTGATGGTCACGGCAAATGGCGCACTTGTAGCGTTCCTCCAGCCTCTCCTCTGAGGTGAAGGCTCGCAAACAATGCGACAGTTCAACAGGGGCTGTGTGAAGGCGGCGGCATTCATTTATCGACTTGTGATCGATGTATGCCTGAAAAAATATACAATGAATTAAAATTATCATCAGCTAATTCTTGGTAAAAAAAATTATGTTCACCCGCGTTTTGAAGTAAAATTTTAACCCTTATATCCGCGTTGAACGTGTGGTTCTTTGACATTAAGTGGTTGGCAAAAGTAGACATCTTTTTTTAATTTAAAAGTGGTCATGTGTTTTGAAACTTTTATATTTATATTATAATAGCCGGTTCAGCCACTCAAACAAAGAAAGTGTTTGTGTTTTAATCGTGTTTTTTGAAGTGCATGTCTTCTTTTTCTGTCTGTTTGACGTTAGCATCCGATTGTCTATAGTACGACACACGCGCCACCTACTGTAATTTAATTGTAATACACCTATAATCTTTGCGCAAGTTGCATGAACGGTATTGCATACAAACATTGATTTTCATATATAAGACCTACTGTAAGTTATTTTTACTTTGCCTATAATCTTCACGCAAGTGCAAGCAAAAAGTTTGTCATAGATTTATTGGAATCAAATGAGCGGTGTGGCAATGCATAAATTACGAACAAAAAACCACACCTAATGCACGGAACACATTTGAACGGAATGTCAGAATGTAGACCACACGATTTGACAGATTTGAAATATTCCATTTTTAATACAAACAATTGAATGTCAAATTTGAATTGTCTGAATGCCGTTTGATTGTCAGTCGACGGTTGATGGTCGGATTGCATGAACAGTATGGCAGACATACAAACAATGATTTTAATATATATGACCTACTGTAAGTTAATTTCTATGGAAGTGCAAGCTAATAGTTTGTCAAAGTTGTATTGCAATCGGATCGGCGGTGCGGCAGCGCATAGAGTACGAACAAACAAACATTCATTTTTATATATTAGAAGTTTTAATGTAGGTGTGGTTTTTCTTCTATAGAATTGTGCACAACAATAACATTGCAGTTTTACAAAAGCAAAATAAGTATATTCTTGTTTTCCTACTAAAAAAATTGTAGAAAATGACATAATATCAGCTGATATATTCTGAAGCACCGTATTAAATTATGTTTTTTACGAAATATAAATTTCAATAATGTAGTCAAAGTGACAACAGTTAACAAAGCTGAATCGTTGACATACCCTTTCTCTGTTGCTCTGGTATCTCAGATGCAAGGCCGTGGGATCCCAGTCGATGGCGATCAAGGTGTCGCTGCCTTTGTCAGGGAGCTCTGCAAAGTCTAGTCGATCCAGTATTGACTCCTCTGGGCAGCGTTCCGGCCCCTCATCGATTACTGTCTGGTCCGAGATGCCTTTGATTCCTTTTCCGCCAGGGTACGGCCTGCCCAGTCTGGGTGATGCGGGGGTTGATGTCGGTTGGTGGAGTGTGTCGGTAGCTGCGCTCGGCGTAACTGGCAGTCCTGTAATGAGAGATTTATTTGAATGGAATAATTATTTTTTAAAATAAAATTTCCCGAGAAACATATGAAAGTCAATTTATTACATTTAAAACTAATTCTCCAATGTAAGTTAGGGTGTTAAATGAAAATATTTTGTTACCTTAACAGCTATATTATAAATGTTTTTATGATGCTTTATTATTGACTAGTATTGTAGACACAATGATCAAACATATTACCGTCGAGATTGAAGAGCAGTGGTTCATCAGTGCAAGGGAGAGCGCATCCTCGACAGAATCTGGTCCAAGGGCAGACTGCGCAACGGCCGCCCCCTCGGCTCACCACGCGGAGCGTGAACGGGAATGTGTAACCTAGGCTGTCATCGCTGAAACAATATTATAAGCATCTTGGGACTCTTGTCGTTTTTGTTACTTTGTGGACAACGCTGTTTGGTGTTAGTTCTATTCAGTGGCAGCGGCTAAGGTCTCGAGTCTCCTAAAAGACACATTGACCTTTAGACCGCGGCAGATTGCTCGATGTGACACGGCTGGGACGCAGATATCTGCTATAGCACCCGTGAGTACAGTAAAACCCCCATTTACACCAAAGTTGGGACAGTATAATTCGGGGTAGTGTAGTTGGGGGAGTGAATCTCATACAAAAATAGGGATTTATTAGGGAAACTACAACCATAAAAAATATTAAAACAACTGCTCTTTTCTCTACAAAATAATGTTCAAATATACGCAAGTCAAAAAACATCTATTATTACAAAATAAAGAAATTCACGTCTCTCTTCCAGCTCAACACAATAATGTAAGTACTGAAATCGTGAATTTAGAAATACAGTAAAAACCCCATTTACACTTAAGCTGGGACAGTGTAATTCGGGGTAGTGTAATTGGGGGAGTGAATCTCATACAAAATTAGGGATTTGGTTTTTTCTGCAAACAATGCAAAACTAAGATTTCCCTTGGTTTTGCAAAAAAAAAAAATATGCACCGCACAGACGACCTTCTCGTAGCAATGACAATGGAATGCGACTGTGCAATTGGGGGATTTGGGGCGAATATTTTAAGACAGCTCGTAATTCGGGGTAGTGTAGTTGGGGGAGTGAATCTCATAAAAAATTAGAAATTTGGTTTTTTCCGCAAAAATGCAAAACTGCGACAGTGCAATTGGGGAATTTGCGGCGAATATTTCAATTCGGCGCGTAATTCGGGATAGTGTAATTGGGGGTTCCACTGTATTGAGCTTTATTTCACAGTTATTATAGCTGTTTTAGAGCTGAAAGCACTTGACTACAGTAGTGAATATTTTATATTATCAATGACATCTATTGGATTTACAAGAAAATATAATCACACGGACTAAAATATCATTTGCGTTGAACCCTACCAAAAACGTCAACAAAATGGCAGTTATAATAGCTATAAATGAGGAGTTTTTAAGTCATGGCAATTTATTCAACTCATTGTTTTAATCCATGTGAATGTGATATATTATTAATTGATCCATTGATCAAAAGTAAATGAAGATTTTGCTGTATTTACCTTTTTTCAAAATCGTTACGACACAATTAATAATTTCAATTAACAAATAGTATTAAAAAATACACAACTAACCAATCAGTGGCGTGATTGGCCTGGTCGGGTGGCACCGGCGGGGGCGCACTCAGCAGCCTCTCCACCTGCCTCCAGACGCCCGAATACAGACTCCGTCCGCTGGATCCGCAGCGAGCTTCCACCACCAGCGGACACCCGAATACTTCCCATCGCCTCTTATGCTGCGACAGGAAATACAGCTCCTGCCTCGATTGCTTCCGGTGCACGGCCATCAAGAAGCACTTCTTCGACATCCTTTTACCGCTAGTGTCGCCCATCTGGGATAATCTAGATGACGAATTGACACCGGTCAACGCCGGTTTTATCTCGATTCTCCGAATCGTATCCTGAGGTACGCCTTTTACACTGCTATTATCGTTCTTTTTAGGAGCAGTCTCGCTACTAAACACGAGAGCTTCGTCTCTCGATAGAGTTTTAGTCAACACCCTACCATGGTTACTTCCCAAGTCTCCATTTTTAATAAACTTCATTTTGGCATTGGGGCTGTTGGTTTTATTAGCCATGTCTCGCACGATGGGCAGGGGAGATCCCCGCGGACTGTACTTTCGTTGTGCGACATCGTAATTTGCCAGACCTTTGGTGTCCGTTGTTTTCGTGATTGTATTTTCGTTGCTGGAGTTAGGCGTGGACTTTCCTTGTATAGACATGTAGCCCGTTGTTCCGTCGCTGTTAACGGACTTCATGTTCTTCGCATTGTGGAAGTTATTGGCTGTGGTACTGTCGCAGCTATCGCTTGAAGAAGAGAGTCGCTGAAATTTGAAAATGATGTACAACTCGATTCGCAAATGTTCAAATAGAATTATATTAACAAACACCGCATGTGAAAAACTTCAACAGTTAATTGAGTCGTCTGGTATCAAAAGCAGAACTGTTCCATACGTAATGTATGTAACAGTTCTGGCTTTGATACCAGACGACTCAATTGTGATTTCTTTTTTCATATCAGAAGATACATTTCTAAATAATGTTAAAAATATACACCACGACATAGACAAAGCACGACAGACAACCCGACAAGATTTTTGGCCTATACTATTAGGTTTTAAAAATAAAGCATTTCTTTTGATTAAATCGGTTTGTTAGAACTCCATTATAAGTGTAAAAAAGCAATGCATTAAATTAAAAAAAATACTCTACAATAATATAATATCACTTTTAGGGTGTTCGCCGTCAACACTAGGTGGAAAGGCATTATATTCAAGAATATACAATATTCGTTTGTACTACTTCCACTTTTATTTATTTTTTGTATTTTTTTTTTTAAATTAAAAAAAGGTATTCGAAATTACAGCTAATGCCAATGCGCCAAATATTTTGTCCAAGTATATGTTTTTTTTTTTTCTGAGTCTTTGTCAGGTGCCATGATTCGCTACCGTAAAGCAGTACCGGCAGAATGCATGCGTTGAACAAGATCATACGAGAAAAACTCTATGAGAATTTATTGTAAGTCACTCGAGATCAACTCGAAGAAAATTGACATCACAAACACCCACATTTTAGGTCTCAAATATTGATATTGACCTTACCGGGAATCGAATCCAGACCCGCCTGGTCGGAAGATCAAGCGCTAACCAACTAGACCACAGCCGGCGACTATTTAAGAAGATCAGAAGCGATTTCGCTCATGACGAGCATTATCAACTGATAAGAAAATACAAACGGTATTCTTTCAATTCTTTTAAATTTTCTCATCAGTTGATAATGCTCATCATGAGCGAAACCGATCCTGACCGTTTTAAATAAAAGTGGAAGCAGTATAAAGGATTTTTTTTAAATAATATGAAAAGTGAATTTCAATTTATCGTTGTGCTGGCAAAAATATAGGCATAAAATCAAATGTGTAATTTCATTTTTACTTGTAGTGGATGATGAATAATTTTACTCTGATAACACTCAACAAGGTTAAGAAACACTGCGTCAGTGCCCATTAAGAGACCTTGGAAAGTGTTACGGAAGCCTTTGAAAGCTTCAATATTGCTGGCCTCATATTAATAAAAATAGAAATTACTCGGCGAAACTAAGGATTGCTCACATGGCCCGCTAGGAAGCGAATTGGTTGGCGAATGATGGGAGGCATCGCTTGGTGGATATATAGTAAAATAAACGATTCACTGATTCCACCGTAATTGTGCCCTTATGTCGTAACATGGTAATAAAATACATAATTACGCAAAAACTACAACCATAAACAATACTAAAACAACTGCTCTTTTCTCTACAAATTCTCTTCTAATGTTCAAATATACGCAAGTCAAAAAACATCTATTATTACAAAATAAAGAAATTCACGTCTCTCTTCCAGCTCAACACAATAATGTAAGTACTTAAATCGTGAATTTAGAAATACAGTAAAAACCCCATTTACACTTAAGCTGGGACAGTGTAATTCGGGGTAGTGTAATTGGAGGAGTGAATCTCATACAAAATTAGGGATTTGGTTTCTTCCGCAAACAATGCAAAACTAAGATTTCCCTTGGTTTTGCAAAAAAAAAAATGGACGAAATATTTAGTTACTAAGTGATAAAATGCAAAGCGCGCCAAAATATAGTACATAGACAGTCGCCCGGCTATACGTGTATAGCCTGGCACGTGTTGAATACACATACGCTAGCCAACATTTGACTGGAATAGCCAACAACAATGGAATGCGACAGTGCAATTGGGGAATTTGCAGCGAATATTTTAAGCCAGCGCATAATTCGGGGTAGTATTATTGGGGGTTCCGCTGTATTTCATTAAGATTTCTGGTGGCTATGAATTATTAAATAGCAATTGTGAACATGTTGTATTGGGTGAGGGATATTAAAAGGAGACAATGAATTTCCCAACTTATCATTTAAGCCTAATTATTTTCAGAAAAAGTGTTTACAACAAAATTACAAAGATCTATCTACGAGTGTCATATAGGTTACTATTCAACAATAAAAATTGGGGTTTGATATTAAATCACTCGGTAAAAGTGCTTGAAAAACATCTCTTTTTCTTGCGGTGTTGCATTAAAAGCATGATTTTGTGTTTTGGTAAAATGAAACAAAAAATGTGTGTATTGCGTGTTAGAACTTTGGTACACTTCAATTTTAAATAAACAGTCTATTGTTCAATATAACGTGTTGTAAGTTAGAATGTTGTAGTACTTACTACTACACTTACGTTTTATATCAAAATTGTTTAACAATGTTATCAAATATTTTTTTTTTAAATTACATATATTGTGGGTTAGATTGTTATTGCGTTGGTTGTTTCCGTTTAGTATTGCATATTCAAAATTTGGATTCTGTGTATTATGCTGTTATTGGTATTAAGTTTGGCCATCAAGTTAAAGTATATCGACATTTTAATTCATTTAGAGGTGTAATGTACATTATTTACACAATGCTGGTTACACCGTTGTTGCATTATAACAGCTCTCATTGCTATAAGCGATTGATTTATAATTTTTATACAAATAATGTTATGACTCAATAATCAATAATATTTTACTAGCTTAGCATTATAATTTCAAGCGTTTTAGTATAGTCGAACCTCTATATTTATCGTTAATCAGTTTCTGAGGGGCTAACGAATATGTAAATAGAGAAACAATTCTTCCCTAATAAATAACTGAAATTCAAATAATAAATACAAAAATGTTATTAAAACATCTCACTATAGCATAGTTTCTCAACCTTTTTGGGCCAGTGGGCCTCTTTATAGACTCATATTTTTCCGTAGCCCCCAATACCCACACAAATAAGTTTTTTGACTCGGGGATTGAAGGATTCCAAAATAATTTAATATTTTGCTAATATTTTTCTTATTATTGTTTAGAAGATGAGTTGCTACCAATTAAAACTTCGGGTAATTCAAATTCTGAGCAAGCGGTCTGTTTTTCCGATGATTCAGTACCACACAATTTAACAAATAAATTGTCGAATATTGTCTATTTTTGTCTGCTTTTTAAAACCATCCGGAGGTTATTAGTCGCTTTATCGTTGAATGCATTTATATTTTGATTGACTATAGCACATACAGCACTTTCGCCCAATTAGAGAGCAATTCATCAATGTAGACTACTATACCAATGTAGAAGACTGCTTAACTACAGTTAGCCAACAAGGCTAGCTGATTGGCGAGTGATTGTAGCGCCAGCGACAATTATAGAGGTTCCACTGTATTTCAATAATCATTAAAAATATATATCAGTTTAGGTACATATTCACGATATTGGATTGCGTTGGTAAAGCTGTTGTAGGGTGCATAGTTGAACTATGCAATAAAAGAGAAAAATCAAAGACATTGGTGTTCGAAGTGTTATGTACATAGATCATTTTCACACAATATTGGTTACACCGTTGTTGCTCTGGTAATTTTCATTTACAGTCTTCAGGTAAATTTGATTCAGAGCATATAAAGTAATTACAAATGTTCACCGATAATTATTACACTATTGAATGGTCGCCTGCGATCTTGAGAGAATTTTAATATTGCAGGTATCTCACTTTTAATCGTCATTGCTCTGACTAAAAACGTTAAGTCTTTATTAATGCTATAATAGTTTTGGGTAACTGTATGTTTAGCTACGAATACATGTGAATCTAGTTTTAAGATTCACATCTTCGCGAATGAGTGTTTGTTTTTCGAAATGATTGTGTTAAAGCACGGGTTCCCAACCTGGGAGTCGCGAAGGGTTTTCAAGGGGGTCGCCAACTTTTTTCCATTTTGGATTTGAACAACAAAATAACGAAAAAGTATAGCAAATCGAGGATTTCAAATTCCTCGGGGGGTCGCCTCATCACATGGTTTTTATAAAAAGGGGTCGCCACCCGAAAAAGGTTGGGAGCCTATGTGTTAAAGACACTAAAAATTTGAATTGATTTGCCAGAGTTAGAAAAAGGTAAAGTATTGATATAAACATTTTTAAACTTAAGTTTTAATCAGAACGTTGATAATGTTCTGTTTTATCAATATAAACATTGAATCGTGCAGCGAGATCTTATAATAATATGAGTTGTCTGATATTAAAAGCAGAACTGTTCCATGCATCCTGTATGGAACAGTTCTGCTTTTGATACCAGACGACTCATATATTCTGTGCACTTTTTAACGTCATATACGAAGCATCGGTTCAATCTCAAGATTTCAGGCTTTCAGTGATCAGAAAGTTTATTTACATAAAAGATCCGTTATACTTATTAAACCAAGACGTCGAGAAGTTTTACTATCATTCCCAAATATTTCCAAAAAATCTACCACCTCATACAAGTATCAAAAAGCAAAATTTTCACCCTCCGTCAACTAACCCAGGAAGTTTTTTTAAGTAGCATATTATTCAACTCAAATTCGACTAAAGATTCGTAAATTACCCGACATTGATGAAAATCTGGCGCTGAATGAAGGGCTTCTATCGGTTCCTTACAACGGGAGTAATCATGGGGTTATTAAGGGCACAGATAAAAAAACTTAATAATTCTCAAAGAACAGAAAACAAATTTAGAATTTGGCCTAAATTTGCTCTGCTCACATAGGACACTATTTCACTGTACATGAACAAAGATCATAGATTGGGCATTTTGTACTTATTGACTTGGGTCTATTGTATAGTATTTGTCAAAAATTATCTAGTTTTTTGATTTATAAGTTCTTTTGGTGCATATAAGTTTTTATGCTTTGACAGTTTGTTTTCTTTGTAAAATTACCGTTTTTAGACCATTCGATAATACTGGGCAAAATAAAGGTTGTAGATAAAGATAAAGTAATCGAATTTGTCAATCAGCAGGTGTGTCAAGAAATTGGGTATTCACCACTGATCAACAGAGTAACAGATTGTTTATACAAAATAATTTTGTTTCATGTCTATTGGGGAAAATTATTGGATTTTGAGTTATTCCTCTATCAATTTTTTTAAATTTTGACTGAAAAAAGTAATTATTGTTTCATTATAAATAAATGCCACAAAAAACACAGTAGTATTGTGCTTTATAAACGATTGAGATTTTTTCTACTTTACATAATCGAAATCAAAGTATTCTTACATTAAATGTGTGACATGTCCTAATTAAAGGTAAATGTTTTCTTTTTAAAAAAATTCATATCTGTAATTTGAGTATCTAAATAATATATTAAATGAATCGTTCAAATGCAAATTACCACTTTGGCCGCTAAAGAAACAATCGAGTTATGTATCATAACTGAGTGAGATTATGAAAAAAGGAACTAACTCACAATTTGGAGGAGATGTGAAATATAATGTTTTTTCTTTCATCAAATGCAACTAGTTTCCTCCTTTCAACACGGTCCAATCTCGTAAAAAAAAATCTCTTATCTATGTACACAATGTTGAATTTCAATATAAAGCAACCAATGGCAACATTTAAAAAATATCAAAGCTTCTTTCAATTACTTCCGCCTCTACAGGACAAGGTAAAATAATTGATTATAAGCATTATTTTTTAGTTATGAGATCAAATTTTATAAAAATGATTTTAAGCATCGTTCCATTTCTATACCCAAATGTGTGGTTAGTTCTTTTTTTCATAAGAAGCTTTTTTTGTTTCTCTTGCTAAGCGGCAGTTTTACTTTTGAATGTCTCACACGTGAGGGTGATAGCGAGAGGGTGGGTGAGTGAGTGAGAGGTATGATAAATACCTTGAAGCAGAAAAGAGCAGGCATGCACAAGGAGGAAGAGTTGGGTCTTCTTACCTCCGTGGGGGGAACTCCGACAAGCGCTTTTCCGTCTGCAATAAGAATAAAATACGTTACGTAAATTGCCTTCGACACTCTGGTGGACACAATTTTATCATCATCAGACAGTTTGCGAACCGAGTACTACAAGGTTCTATGTGAAAATTTTTGACGAAACAGAAGTAACAATGCGGCAGTCTTCCAAGTACCATTATTGGTATACATTACTATTTTTGTATTTTCGTATTTATTGTAGTTGTACCAAAAATTTCAACGTATTGTTGTCATTTTCGCCATCTTTCTATTCAATATATCTAACCTAAGCCGTAAAATCATTTCTACTTTTAATACAGCTTGTCAGCAGTGTTCCCTCTAAGCTGTGCGCGCACACACAACTCACCGACCGCGCGCACATGCATTAGAACTAAGCGCACAAAAGTAACACCAGCTTTACCACCACCAGAATAAATTAATTGTCATTATATAGTCTTTATCAAAAAATAGCCATTTCGTTAGGTACGTCTAAATACCGTTATGTGGCGCACAAAATTTTTAATTTCCATTCCTTTTTGCGCACATAACCTTCGGCAAATTAGAGGGAACATTGCTTGTCAGTATACTAACATGACTTTATAAAATTCTATTTTATAAAACTTTTCGGTGAGTTTACACACTTACTAGTTAATTCATAATATATACAAGTGAATATGAACATTTTCTTTTCTAGTATTTTGCGTCGAACATGTTTCACTGTCCTTGGAACATTTCAACACATTTATAAAAGGACTATAAATAGCCTTCCAAGTCTTCTTAGACTTAAATCCCTCTGATAAATCAACCATTTCGGTTACACTTCCTTAACTTGATTACACCGCCGATGAACAATGCTTACCTATCAATTCTTCATCATTATTGGCCCCGGAGGCGTCTCCGCGAGCGTTCGCGTCATCCGGAATGCCAATAATGTCTTCCTCGCCCTCGTCCGCGAACTCCTCGTCCTCGTCGGGCAGTTCGTAGGCCAGCAGCCTTCCCGCGCTGTCCGCCTTCACTCGGTTGTTGTCGCTGGGAGACTTGAATCCGAACGCGGAGCACCCTCCTTCGGCCAAGAGCAGGCGGCTCGGCGCCACGCTGCACATGGGCGACAGGTGCAGTTTCAGGTTGCGGTAGTTGTCTTCGGAGTTCAGTCTGATGCCATACTTTGTCGGGACCGATCCATCCAAGAGGATGACTGGAATGATTGGTAGTGATGAAATAATTTTATCCAAAACATAATTGTGTTGGTGATATTCTGGGGCCTCTCGGGATGTTTCCAAGATAATCCTGTGGTAAGAGCTCTGCTCAGCGATAAGAAGGTTCTCGGTTTATTATATTTTACATTCTGATAATTTAGAGCTGGACTTCAGATATTCAGTGTATATCAGGGCTGTGGAATCAGAGTCGGAGTCATAAAAACGAGCTGCTCGAAAATGTTTTGAAAAATATATTTAATGATGTGTATTCAAACAAAATAGTCCAAAGTATTGACATTGCATGCTTGGCTGGCTAAAGATGATTTGATGGAATATATATCGAATGTGGAAAGGAAAAAGAACGTAACCCACAGTTTTTTCAAAACAGCTTTTTTTCGATAATCACAATGTATCCAACTTGATACACGTTCTATCAATAGGATGCAAGCTGCAAATGCCGAATTAGTATGTAAATTTAGCTTGTGAAAATTGAAACCAAGAAAAAATACTGAAAAAAGGTTTTTCCCAAACAATTTCTTTAATTAATATTGGATTATGTCAATTAAACACCAGTTTAGAAGTCTCCTTGCACTTCAAGGTTGTGTATATTTCATAATTTGCATATGGCCCAAAATCATCAAAACACGTTTTTTATGCCTCCTGTAAAATTTGTAAGGTGTGAGTTACGTCCTTTTTCCTTTCCACAGTCGATATGATTATGATGTATAATCAATATTTTAAAAATAGCTTTGAATCAGATCTAACTCAATATTAATTTAAGTTTGATAATTTTGTTATTCCACTTGCTGTGTTACAAACTGTAACACATGTTTTGCCTCTTGAAGAAGCATCATCATTTGTAACACAACATACGGTGTACCAAAAGTTATCAAGTTAAATTTTATATATCAAAAATGAAGATATTCTTCTAACTCAATTTATTTGTTATATTTGACAACTCGTTATTATTTGACATTTCGTATTTCGATCGATAAATTATAAATGAAAGATACATCATACGTTCAAATAAACATACCCAATACTTCCACGAGGATGTAGCTCTCCATCGGCAGAGGCAGACTGAGCATATTGAACGGATCGAATCTGACCGATTCGTGACCGCATGATGCGCACGTCACCTGAAATTTCAAATCATATATTAACTCATCGACTCTAAAGTGGGTTGAATTGTGTAATTGCAAAGCCCCCTATAGTGAAAGCCATGCTATGGAGCTGAAAACAGGTACTTTTTTCAGATAAGCGGGCTGGCGTCATAATTTTCAAAGTAATATCACATCATTATGAAGCCATTTGTTTCTGATATATTGTAGGAAATACATATTTATATTGTAATTATATATCTTTTCAATTACATATTTTTCAAAATAAGAAAAAATCACATTTTCTAAGGTTTTTGAAGAAAAATCTCGGAGAACAAAAGCAAACAAAGAAGGCAAATCATTTTATTAAAATTATTTTTTTTACAATATTTCAATACAGAATATGAGGTTGGATAGTTCATTAAAAAAATCAACGTCATTATTGGGATTTTAATCAATTAATAATTAATCTCAAAATATATTTGTACACACTGGTTCGTTACTCAATCTTTCCATAGGATTTCTCAAGTCATATCAGTAATCAAAAATCAGTAAGTCAAACTAGGGTAGCACATTTCACTTCATTATTTTTTAAATATTATTATTGATTAAATCATCATTTACTTGGTATAATGCCATTATTATATGATAAGACGCAGCATTTATTTCATAATATCACAATAGGCGTCAAAATCGTGTATAATATAATATGGATTCCGCTTGTTACTGTTGTTTTATGTTATTTATAATCAATATTTTATATAACTGTGATATTTAATAGTGGGAAGTTAAATTTAATTTGTTTTAACACACATTGCATTTCTTGACATTCGCTATATTTCTTACAATCATTACTTAATTTGCATATATGACCCTTCCGATGTATCGTAAATTGTAAATTAATAACACCAAAAAATCACAGAATATCCATACAAGAAATCTTTCAAACATACATGTTATATTCAACGAAAAATAAGCTCATAAATTGGAATTTAGAGTTGATCCACGTATAACCGCCATACAATTTGTTAGGAGCGGCTGGGATTTAACGGCCTGGTCTTTTTTGCTGTTTTTTCTACGACACTGCTTGGAACTTAAGACTTCTATGGTAATTGGCAACAACTAGACACTTTTTCTTCAGCAGGTTTTTAAAAATCAATACAATAACTTCATATCGGTCAACGAAACAATTTCACAGTGAGAAATACGAGATTGGACATCTTCAATCACATATTAACCACTTGACTACCAAGCGGACACCGGTGTCCGGAACATATGAAAGCGAACACGGATGTCCAAAACATTTTAAAAATCAAATACTTGGTATTCTAATAGAATATCATCAATATTTTTATGAATTTGTGTAGTGTTATCTATACTGAGTCAATATAGGTTTTTAAAATATCAATTCGAGTGTATATTAAACAAAATTATTTTTCTCAAAAACACGCAGTATCTCTGGGACATATTAATGATTTATTTGCGCGGTATTCAAACGGTTAAATATTGTAAAAATTCTCAGGGTATAGATAGTTCTATTGAGTGTACTCTGTAGTTCTTTGTTGGCTGTAAATGTTGAACAGATACTCAAATCAAGTTTACCTTTGATTTCAGTTGACCATAGAACAGTTCGGTGATGATGGACTGGTTCCTGGCTGTGTGCTGCTCCCAGGCTTCCTGGGCAACTTCCTAGGAATAAAAAAATGGATTGCGATTCAAAGCTGGGATAAAAAACAAACTCAATTGGATCAATCTAGATCAGCGATTTCCAACCTGGGAGGCGCGAACAGTCTAAAATATTTATTTATCCTTTAAAATGTGTCTTTATTACTATTTGAAATAAAGGATAGGGAGGCGCGAAGATATTTTTTTCTTCAAAGGGAGGCGCAATAACATAAAGGTTGGAAGCCACTGATCTAGATCAAAATGTGTATCTCGATATATTGCATTTCAGGTAATTCATTGATAATTCGTCATGTTGATTTACCTGATCTGGCCGACCGTCCGAATCTCTGAGTTCAGCGTATGGCTTCCCGATGGGAGATATCCTGTTGAGATCCTCGTGGAGGGCGTCCAGCAACCACGCCAGCAGCTCTTGCGAGTCGTGTTGCCCCCCTCCGCCGAAACGGGACGCATGGCGTGCTACACACCATCGCACGCGGATCGGCGCCACTGATCTGGCGCCAGAGCTCCAGACCTGCAATCAACAGGATAATTAAGACTAACATCCATATTACTCGATCCAAGTTATGGGGTGACAATGGTATAGTTTGTCTACATAAAAAAAATGATTATATGCATTGATTTTTTTCTTCTTCTTTTATTCATGTTCGCTCCCAATGTGGAGCATACGGCCTCCTAATGGTAAGTATCTCAACAATAGTTTTTTTCTACGAGAACTGTTTGTTACTCAGTCGCTCAACCTCACTTTTTTCAAAAGTGAGTAGTAGGAAAGAAGAATAAGGCTAGAACAGGACTAGTTATTCTCGCTATTGCTACAATTATTAAAGCCCAGTTATTTAAAGATCAGAAGGAAGGGAGGAGAGGAAATAATGTGAATTGACATCACAAACACCCAGTCTTCAATCACAACATTGAATTGAGTAATTCTCAAATTCACTGTGATCTGACCGGGAATCAAAACCAGACCTGGGTGATCGGTAGAGCAAGCTCTAACCAACTGGGCCACAGCAGACAACAAATATGCATTGACACAAGCTAATAATGTTAACACAAAATTAAACAACAAAAACCGTTCAATACAGGTTTGAGGAAAAATTATACATAGCGTTAGCTTCACACGACTAGTTTCATATAGATATTTTTTCTGTATGTTGGCACACTGCAAATATCTACCATGGCAATCCAGCATGCGTATTTCGCGGTAGCAAGCGTATCGTTTTCTTTACAAAAGCAGCCAGAAGACAGATTCTGAGAGCTTTAAAATAGAACCGAATTCAATTTTATTACCCGTGCTTCATTACATTTCTAGTCGCCTGTATGGCCAAAATTAAAAGGTTTAATTTATATTTGTCTTTTGATGTAACCACACTTGTGTCACCTCTCATCTCATATTAGTATTTGCAAGATAAACTTCTTGAATACCAAGCGGACACCGGTGTCCGGAACATACGAAAGTGAACACGGATGTCCAAGACATTTTAAAAATCAAATACTTGGTATTCTAATAGTGTATATTAGGCAAAATTATTCTTCTCAAAAACACGCAGTATCTCTGGGACATATGAATGATTTAGTTGCGCAGTTAATAATGTAAATGTACCTGTTTGCATAGCTCTCCGTATCTCTGAGCCAAAGCTCCACCGGTTCCGTGAGGATTATCGAGGTTCAGCTCATAGAGGTGCATCTCATGTGTGAAATACATCGTCAGTGGACCGGTGTTCCAAACCTGCGGCAACAAGACAGTTCAAAACAATTACAAAAGAAGAACACTACACAGTGGAACCCCCAATTACACTACCCTGAATTACGCGCTGGCTTGAAATATTTGCCGCAAATCCCCCAACTGCAAGGTCGCATTCCATTTTCGTTGCTACGAGACGGTTGTCTGTGCGGCGTGTGTATTCAACACGTGCTAGGCTATAGATGTATAGCCGGGCGACTGTCTATGTGTTGGATTTTGGCGCGCTTTGCATTTTATCACTTAGTAACTAAATATTTCGTCCATCTTAGTATTGCATTTTTTGCGGAAAAAATCAAATCCCTAATTTTGTATGTGATTCACTCCCTCAATAACACTACCCCGAATTACACTGTCCCGACTTTAGTGTAAATGGGGGTTTTACTGTCCATGACTTTCCACCACAAATTCATATTAAAGATTTAAAATGTAGTTGCACTCACAGCTTGCAGGGCAGCATTCATGAAGCAGGTGTTGCCCAGATTGTTTAAGCCCGTGGCCCCCGCTGGATGTAGAGCACTCACTCCTGAACCGACGAGTAGCCCCCGATTCTCCACAGCCTGACGACTAAAACAATGCAATACAGAACCAGTTTTATACGCCATAACAATCAACACATCTTAGCAACTTTCAAGATCTGAATACATATCGACTGTGGAAAGGAAAAACGACGTAACCCACAGTGTTTTTTCGATAATCACAATGTATCAAACTCGATACACGTTCTATCAAAAGGATGCAAGCTGCAAATGACGAATTAGTATCTAAATTTAGCATTTAAGTTTGAAAAAGATGACCTTGTAAAAAAATAAAACAAAGAATAAAGACTGAAAAAAAGGTTTTTACTAGACAATTTCTTTAATTAATATTAGATTATGTCAATTAAACACCAGTTTAAAAGTCTCCGTGCACTTCAGGATTGTGTATAATTCATAATTTGCATATGGCCATTAAAACACGTTTTTTGTGCCTCCTGTAAAATTTTCTATGTGTGGGTTACGTCCTTTTTCCTTTCCACAGTCGATATGTAAAATTTAGAACTTCAACTGAAGGTGCTTGATGGAACTTCAATATCTATTTTGAATTATTTTGATTCTGTACTCTTTCATAAGTTTTGTCGATAACGGCCCGGGTTTCGCCTTTCGGCATCTTCAGGTTTTATCAAGTGCATGAATGCACTCGAAACAAAATCGACAAAACTTATGGAAGATTACAAAATCAAAATAATTCAAAAGTTTACGCCGTTAGAACATGAATTTATTATATGAATAAAGAAACAGATGATTTCCAGACAACAGGCATATAGTGAATTGTTAAATTGAAAATGATACAAAAACAATCGTACCTCAGAGCCCTCAATTCCTCCGGCCAGGTGAGATCCTTATTCCTCACTTCCACGAGCACGCGTTGCCCGTCGGCTGCATTCAGCTCGCTCAGAGTCTTCGATTCATCTTCCAAAAGTTCTCCGGCGGATCCACCGATCGATGTCCCCGAGCCGGCGGGCACCATCCACAGGCGCACGTCCTCTCGGGCCAGGTGTAACTGGCTACAGATAAATTCGCAGACCTGGAAAGTTTAATTATTTAATCAATCAAAATAGTGAGTCAGCAAGAGGTCTATTGAAGCTTGAACTATTTCTTTATTACTTTTAAATATTTTTCTAGAAGCTATTACTTCGCTTTTGCGTCAAGATCTTTTTTGCTCTCATCTGTCTACATGTGCCGCTCTGCAGACGTCGATTCCAGGAAGGAATCCATCCCAAATAGAATTTTACGCTCAATATTATATGGCTACCGATTTGTTTACAAATGCTACCCTTTATTAAAAACCTTTTCTTCATTTGCAACACACAATAAAAATAATGTGGCGGCCAAAAGTCACTGATGAATGTGTCTAGTAACAATATCTGAAGAAATAACATATTTGGTTCTACAGTTTCTGTGGAACCCTGTTTACCCTATTATAATGGAGTTCTACCAAGTAAATGCCAAATCAATAAATACATTAAATTTAAATTTATTATTTCACTTGGGGGTCCATGGTCAGATTTTTCGCTTTGAGAGGGGTCCATGAGCATAATTAGTTTGGAAACCACTGATATATAACAACAGTGAACATAACTCAACTCATTGAAGTTAAGCATTTATTTTTAATTTTTTATAATCCATACCTGTCTGACAGTAGATAACCGCGAGAACGCAGCTGTGTACGCGAGGTATCTGTTGGGTGTAGCTGGAGTGGAGTTTGGGTACGAGGCCATTCCGACACTCGATAGCGCCGCAGCTCCGTATCCTCCCACCATTCCTGACCAAGAAGATCCTGACGCAGAGGCTGGAAAAATGATTAAATTTTTAACATATTTTTCTGTACAGTAAAGCCTGGATACTGTTTCAAAAAATCCAATTGACATTTGTCAGCAGGTTTAACATTTTACTTTCGGAGAACCGATTTATCAGCAATAACATCACAAATTTTAGTTATTGTGAAGAAAAAGTTTGCGCTGACAGATCGGAACTGAGTGGCATTAGGCAAGAACCTCGGTTATTATTTCCCAATATTATTGAAGTTCCATTTCCTAGAGTTAAGTTATTCAACATTAATAACGAAATTTCAAAATTATATATTAGTATTAGTTTATATGTATTTCACGCAACGGATTACTTCATAAAAGGGCTAATTCAAATTTAAGTGATTTTAATAAAGAAGAACTCGGATACAAATATTAAAAAAGATGTCTGATGGCATTATTCCACATACTGTTATTATTGATGGGTTCCGGGGCCGTGTGTCGGAGCAGTCTTAGGATTCTCGGATACAATTCCAACTCAACGTCATCAGAGCTCGGTGGTTTGATTACCTGGAGTAAAATTGATAATTATTATTTTATTAAAGATCACTTATATCAGCGATGCACAACATATTCACAACAGTAAACCAATTTTATCCATTTGTTAATTATAGCAGGCTCGCCCTAGAGGTTATCCTATCTCATCCCCAGAATTATTCCCTACCATTGAAAATCGCTTTGTTTCCTCTCAAATTGTGGTAACATCTTTTATTTTCATCAAATGTATAGTAACATATCGACTGTGAAAAGGAAAAAAAAACATAACGCACAGTTTTTTCTTGATAATCACAATGTAACCAACTTGATACACGTTCCATCAAAAGGATGTAAGCTACAAATGCCGAATTAGTATCTAATTTTAGCTTTTAAGATTGAAAAAAGATGGGCTTGTGAAAATTGAAACCAAAAAGAAAGACTGAAAAAAAGGTTTTTTCTAGACAATTTCCTAAATTAACATTAGATTATGTCAATCAAACACCAGTTTAGAAGTCTCGGTGCACTTCAAGGTTGTGTATAATTCATAATTTGCATATGGCCATTAAAACAAGTTTTTTTTGCCTCCTGTAAAATTTTCTATGTGTTGGTTATGTCCTTTTTCATTTCCACAGTCAATATAGTACCTGATGGTCTTCTAAGAGAGAGCAAGGCTAGTTGAGGCTCTCTATCTCGGTACAGCATTATTTGTCCCAGAAAGACAGCTATTGACGTATCATGAAATACAGTGAGTGAATTAACCTGTCTGGGCAGCGGCTGAGGTCCGCCATACCAGTGCGCCATCGCCTTCCATAAAGAGTCGGGAACCAGCTCGAAGTCGTGATGCTGAGAGAGTGTGAGGTCTGTGCGAAGATGGCCTCCTTCACCGGTTAAGGTTTTAACCTGTAAACAGGCATACAATATTAAATTTCAGCTTCATGCAAGAGATAATCAATTGCAGGGCAATTTTTTCAAAACCGAAGTAGGCATTTAATTCTAATTAGGAACTGTTCGTAATTTGATATTAAGCTTGAAGAGTTCACTTTGCCGTAAAGCGGCGGCATGTTTCTTCTCACAGAAGGTTGCGAGCACAATCTGTTTTTTATATTATTTTTTTACCAGAAGATATCAACAGCTGGATTTAACGCAGGGGTGGGAACCTTTTCATTTCTAAAGGCCACATTTATTTATCTGCTTCAAGATAAGGCCGCAGTAAAGAAAACATTGACACACTCTCCCTTTTTTTTCGACTGTCGAATATATACGATTGATTACGATTTTTTTCCAAATGCTTGCGTATAATTTTTTGATCAAAGTGAATATTTTGATCAAGTCAAAAGGCCGCATCAGAGTAGCCAAAAGGCTGCAGGTTCCCTTCCACTGCTTCAACGCAATCTCAACTTAAACGTTATGTTGTTGGTCATTCATACCTTCACGAATTACATGCAATTCATAATGATTATTGAGAGATATCATTGATTATTAGACACACATCGAATTCAGAGACACCAAAACAGGAAAAACATGCGTGTTATATAAAATTGATGGCATATGATTTTTGTTCAAAATGTCTGCCTGTAATTTCTGATAAAAAGAGAAATTTTTACGTGACACATATTAACATGTCAATTCGTTTACCTGGTAAGGATTCTTAGCCAGTAACCGTGAATTGTCAATGTGACCTGGGTGGCGAGAGCTTTTTGAGCTGCTGCTGCTCGATACTCCACTGCTGCTAGATCCGCTCCCCATTGATCCCGTCTCCGCTCGGCCCAGAAGATCTCCCATTGACTCTGAAATGAATTTTGGACATGTAAAAATGTGTAAATAGCATGTTGCTAGAATTCGCAATGTTTTTTTGTCTACGTTTTTGGCAAGATGCTTATCTCCACACGAATGTACATTTAATCTTTTATGTCCATCAGATCAATAGTCAGATGGCAGAAGGAACCATCTGGAAAGCATACAATTAAGTGTAACGAGCTGTAACCCCGTTGCCCCCAACAGGAGGATTTTTTAGCATTAAAAAAAAACAGAAATTTACCAACATGAACAATCAAATGCATACTTACTAATCAAATAAATCAGAATGAATAAACGTTACTAATTCGCCAAATGGAACTTGTTTTAAAGAATATATGAGCACTTAAGAGGTGAAGTGAGCCAAATAGCAAAATGGTGAAACTTTTCTATTTGACTTTTAAGTTACGTTTTCAATTGTTTCTTGTGCAAACTGTCATCAGTGAATAATAATGAAAATAAATATCTTTCAGAAAAAGAAGAAAAACAAAATGACGGCCGCAGAAGGACATACGAACTGAATTACAAAGTGAATACAAACATTATTAGCTATTAATATATATCTGCATGCTGATGAGGATGACTGTGTCAGGAGAAGTGTTATCGTAAAAAAAAACATGTTTTCATCTTTCTTACCGGCCGAATTAAAGCTTTCGTCACAAACGATGGCCTCATCAAGAGGGTGTGTTGCCAATGGATTGGCGTTGCGTGCAGCGGCCCGCCCGCACGCCGAACATGCCGTCGCCGTCGCACCGTTGCTTGAATAGGACAGCCACAACGACCACCACTCTGTCGAAATCAAGTACCAGAACTGCCCCACAGAATATCCACGTTTCACCTCACGTAACAGCCAACCGAGGACTGGAAATGAAAATATGATGTTGAATTATTGATGGTATTTTCTTCGAATACAATCAATAAATAGTAATAAAATGGCATTACGGTTAACCCTTTAAGCGCGGATGCCTAAAGTAGAATTTGAATAGCGGTTGATTCATATCCAATGAATAGCAGAATGAGCCGCAGATGAACAAATAAATATAATATGTAAAAGCTGATTTTTCATTTTGAGAATCACTTTTGTGGTTATCAAGTTTTTGTTTAAAGTTATTACTCACAGACTGAATTTTTTAATCCATGTCCGCTCCCAATGTGGAGCATATAGTTCCCTAATGGAGGTTTCTCAACAGAAGTTTTTGTTACTCAGTCGCGCAACCTCTCTTATTCAAAGTAGGGTTAGAAGGATAAGGCTAGGACAGGACTAGTGGTTAACTAATCGCTCTCACTACACCCAGTTATTAAAGGGTGGAGGTAATTTTGAAAACATCACAAACACCAGTGCCTTCTGGTGCTTGATTATCAAATTTCAATTATTTCAATACTGTGCTCTACTATAAGTTCTGGGTTTCGGCATATTTAGTCAGTTCAAGTGCATTCGTGCACTTGATAAAACCTGAAGATGCCGAAAGGCGAAACTCGACCCGTTATCGACAAAACTTATAGAAGAGTATAGAATCAAAATAAGTAAAATTTAGAAATTGATAAATCGATTGAAAAAATGCTGCCCATACTGGGACCCAAGCCCGTGTAGTCCGGCACGGAAGCCCACAACGCTAGCCGCGGCGCCACAGGACCCGACAGCATAGACCAGCGATTTATTGGTGCTATATTGATACACTTCACTACATTGATTTACTTTTTTTAATATCACTTGAAAATATAAAAATAAAACTACATTATGACATCTGCATTGTTTCATTTCATTTCTTTGTTCTAAATATTGGATCCTATGGCGCAGCGGTTAGCGCTGTTGGTTTCCGTGCCGGACCACAGAGGTTCAAGTCCCAGTGGGAACATCATTTTTTCAATCGATTTCTTTTCTTGGCATGGGTTGTTTGTGATGTCTAAAATGTTAAGATACTCCACATTGGAAGCGGACATGGTTTCAGATTACGAATGAATTAGTATAATTTGGATTAAAAACTCACCGATATCTTGTTCCTGGTGCTTACACTGCGGCCTGAGCCCCAAAACAATATGGCACACCTCAAATATGAGTTGCAGAAACGGCGCAACGAGAGCTTCAGCTCTTTCTACGCTCCAAATGAGAAAATCCTCTTGCGACAGCCCCCACTCTTTCTCACTATCCTTTTCTAGCTCCGCCTCGAACGATTCCTTCTCTCGAAACTCCAGCGAACCCTTGCTGTAGTCCAACCTTGCCGCGTAGCCTAACATTGAATCCCCGTTTGACTCGATATCGATAAAATCTTTAGAAAACCTCGTAAAGTCTTCAAGATTTCCAACGTTATTAACTTCGTTGGCGAACGAGTCGTCGACGTTTTCATCTCTGGAAACTTTGGCGGAACTGTTGTCTGTGTTTTCGCCGCATATCCGTTGGCGCAGCGCTTCAAAAACGACGGTGGGTTGATACGACTGCGAGTGCATGTTTTGGTTGCGAAGCGATTCGTTGGCGACGAAACAGAGTATGTTTACCATGTGCTGGAGCTCCGATTGGTTGAGGAAACCGTCCCGGTCGGTATCGAACACCTTGAAGCAGACTGCAAAGATAATGTTACGAAGACTGCGTTAGAACGATTAATTGATATAAAGTCAAATTGCAAGTGGAGTAAAAACACAGAAGATGGAAGATTAATTTTCTTCTATCAACTATTCCATGCTCAAAATTACTTTGACTTGTATTGTATGTTATTATATTAAAATCAGCAAGCATTTTTACCGGATCTCTGCCAAGGACATGTTAACACGCCATACAATTTTGTGCTCGTAGGGCCGGCCATACAAAATGTGCGTGTTTGCACGCAGTACTTGAGACGCGGTTTAAAGGCCACAAGAAACTTATTTAATAATTTTAAAATGTCATGCATATAGTGACATCTCTTGGAATCATAGTGTGATACTTAAATTTTAAAGATATTGTTTTGTAATCTATAATACATCAATTTAAAAAAAGCTTTTTTGTTGTGTTCAAATTTGTCGCTAGCTATGCTAACGCGGCGGTAATTTCCGTTTTTAAAACGTTTTTGGATAAATGATTGCGGAAATGAACCATCATGTATTTATATGTTAAGTGTTTGTGATGTACTATTATTATATGTCCAAAAATGACAAATTTATTAGTTTTATTTTTTTAAATAAAATCGCACTACCGCACGGCACAGAACAGGTTAAAAGTAAACTATAATTTTTGTATTACTCTGATAGATTTGCTATTCATATAACTTATTGTAATATGTTTGGATTGTCAAGCCAATTTTTGATTCACCGTTCATTTAAAGACTGTGCAAAGCCTCGCAGAGTTCACCTACCAGCAAAAAAAATAATAACTTGTAGTTTGATATAATCTCGATAGTCTTCCGATCGCTAGTGTACAGCTCTTCCCACTAGACAAGGCGTTCCCATACTTTTTGGACCCTAGAGCACATTCTAAAATATTGGTTGGGCGGCGGGCATCACCTATTTATATATATTTATTTATGTAAATTAATATGCCAAAAAAAAAGATTTCACTAACATTTAACCCGCTCGCATGTGGGGCCCCTGCACGCTGCGCTCAGTCCACAGCACAGTTCTTTGAAGTCAATATGACCGTCTCTGTTTTCATCTAAGGCTAGCAGCAGCCCTCGAAGCGCAGCTCGCGGCACAGGCGGTGATAGAAGAGGCGCCAGGACTTCGGCGTCCAGCTGCCCGCTGCCTGCTCGCGCCCTCAGCCCCCAGAAGCATTTCTCTAAGGCACATATATCCTGCAAATAGACAAGTGATGCAGCTTAACCATAATTAACAGGAAGTGCAACATTATGTGCGTCAGCTCAAATCAGCTGAAGTGAAAAATCTATCAACAAACCGAGACTGTATTCAAAAGCTACACACAGTCGATGTACTGAACTTTGACAAATCATATAAAAAATAAGAATGTAGGTTTTTAATGTTTCCTATGAATAATTGACTATCGTGTGACACGTAAAAGTTTGCTGGACTTTACCTAGGAATGGCCGGAGCCAAATTTAGCTCGGTGTGGACTGTCCGGGACACACATCTGCACACGATTAAAACCAATTGTCATTTGATCAACGCTTGCATTCTAACAGTGCTGCTTTAAGGTAGCGAATCATGGCACCCGGCGAAGACTCATATACCGAGTTTCGACAACAGATGCTTGCGTCGCATAATGGGGGTGAGTTGGTTTGATTTCGTAAGGAAATCAGAGATTAGGGAGCATACACGAGAGTGCCCCGTCACGTCAGTGGTTATGGAAAGACATTGGAACTGGTTGGGTCCAAGCTGCAAATGCATCCGGAAACCTTTAATCCTGCCTCCCTCTTCTTACGATCGGTGGGATTCCTGCGTCCTGGACGACCGTCGGCTACTATCTATAAGATGTACTTTGAGGAACTGATGGACGCTGGCATGACATGTGAGGAAGTAAAGCAATTAACGGGAGACAGGGAAACATGAAGGTGCCGCATGGCGGTCATATGCTTCACATAGCGTGCGAATATGGTCAAAGAAGAAGAAGAAGAAGAGTTTATTCTCACCCTTTCCTCTAAATGCGTAACTCCAGCCAGTGTTTGATAAAATGTGGGCGTTTCCAAATCTGACGTGAGGCTCACGCAAGGTTCGAGCAGCAGCCATCTTGACAGTACTGTGGCATCTTTTCTCATCAGCAACCACGATCTATCGGAAACAAATTGTCGACATTCAGTATTTAAATGGATAAAATTGTCCAAATAAACAAGAAATCTAAGTAGTCAAACGATTTTGTATATCGATTATTAAACAAATTATATCACATTTTTAACATAACAAGTACTACTTCATCACCAAATTTTTCATTGAATATGATAAAAATTTGTGTTTGAAATGTAAAAAATTATGCAGTAGCAGAGTTTTATAATCTGAATCGTCAATGAATACTATTCTTAATTATTTAATATGATTATATTTTCACGGGTATAGATTTGCGCTCGTAATTCATCTTATTACATTGAGTACCGCTTGTGGTGCATGTTAAGTCTGTTTTTAGATTATTGTTTTCAAAACACGCTTTGTTTGTTGTTTAAAAAATTTTCCAACCCCTTCTCAGCGTCCATCAACGGGGTCGATTCATCATTGCAACTAGAATTGATCAACTTGCAGAAAAACGATCAATTTAAATCAGAATATCAGGAAATATCAGATATTTTCCATTGTTTTGAAAATAACAAAAGTAGCGTCGTGAAAAAAAATCGTGTAAAAAAAGGATTGGGTGTAAATCATTATTTTTCAACACTTTTACCCTTCTTTCAAAAAGCTTGTCCAAAACTGCACTAAAGCAAAAGTGTGGGATCGACCAGCTAGTTGATCTATCAAAAAATGCTCTAAGAGTAATGTTTAAAAACTCGGAGCAAATTTGCCCTGTACATGGGGCTAGCGCCCTTCAAATTACAGGCAAGCCTAAAAATCTAGAAAACTAAAAGCGAACTCTGCTATGGTTTCAGTAGGGCAGTAGAGTTCAAATTATTTTACCTGAACTGATCTTGGTCGACTCGTTCCCCTCTTCCGAAGAGCGCCGTCAGCGAGTCTGTGGTGATCCAGGCGTGGTTTGTCTGAAGAGACGTGCTCTCGGCCTGAAGCGCGGTTATCAGGTCCCATTTTATAATATGCGTGCAGGCTTCGTTGCAGTACAGCGTCCATAAGAATCTGGAATAACGGATTATGCTAGGTGAGTGACCAGCACTGGGGTTGAACTCGTGACATTTATGTAAGACATATTCCTTTCGCTGAGTCCACTACAAAGTATTTAATATATAATAAAAAAAACGAAAAATGTGCTGTAATAGCATTTTAAAAAAATTGTAATTCAAATCTTAGATATATAAATATCTATGTTGCTTAGCAAAAAAGTTTTAATTCTACCGTTTTTGAGTTGAAGTGTCTAGTTACAAAAAGCGATTTTTACATTTCAATATTTGCTGCAAACGGTGTTTTTATACTTCATTCAAAAATTGTTTGTTTAATGTTACGATTCTTTTTTCTATTGGAACATGAATCTGTATTTGATAAGCTCCGCTTAGCATTCAACGCACAGTCGACCAATGAAAAATATCAATCTTCGGTATTGTTTTAATCATATCGACTTTGCAATGAAAAAGGACATAACCCATAGTTTTTTTAAACAGCTTTTTTTCGATAATCACAATGTATCAAACTTGGTACACGTTCTATTAAAAGGATGTAAGCTGTAAATGCCGAATTAATATTTAAATTTAGCTTTAAGTTAAAGATGGGCTTGTGAAAATTGAAACCAAGAAGAAAGACTGAAAAAAAGGTTTTTCTTAGACAACTTCTTAAATTAATATTAGATTATCTCAATTAAACACCAGTTTACAATCAATGTTCCCTCTAATTTTCGAAAGGTTATGTGCGCAAAATACATTGGCAGTGCAACATTGACAAGAAATAAAAAGATTTGCGCCACATAACGCAACATAACGGTATTTGTAACATAGGAAAAAGGTTGATTTTTAATAATGAAAATAATTAACAACACTATTTATGTCAATTAATTTATTCTGGTTGTGGTAAAACTGACTTTTGTGCGCTATGTTGTAATGTATGTGCGCGCTCTCAGCAAGTTGTGTGCGCACGCAAACTGCTTAGAGGGAACACTGTTTACAAGTCTCTGTGCACTTCAAAGTTGTGTTTGTTTCATAATTTGCATATGGCTGAAAATCATTAAAACACGTTTGTGCCTCCTGTAAGGAGGGATGCTGGCATGTTAAGGCAGGAAGCAAAGCAATTGGCGGGAGACAGGGAAACATAGAGGCGCCGCGTAGCGGCCATATGCTCCACATAGGGAGCGAATAATGTCAAAGAAGAAGAAGATGAAGAAGTATTGCGTTCATAACTTTAATGCTTTTTGCCAGATAGTTCGAAAGTCAGAAAAATGTTGTAATCTGCTAATAACGACGAGTAGGCTACGCCATAATGCTGTTTGCCGAGCGAGATACATTGCAAATAGTAAATTTATAAATAGATCAAAACTAAAGTGCTTATAATCATTGACTAGTTATCTTCTAACAATAGCCGTTCAACGTCGAGGTGGGCGTAGTGCCAAAGCACGGTTTGAGCCAAAGGCAGAATCAGTTAATATAACTCGTAAACCTCTCGCCATTTTGATAAGATAAGCAAAGCTCACCGATAAAACAATACTGCTGCACGGATTCTCCACATTACAAGTATTTTTTTTTCTTTTTAAGACAACAGTAACATTTTTAACAGTAAATGAAAAATTTGAGCTTTTGGTTTAACCCTTTGAGTGGTAGGTTAATTTTTTCTAAATTAGGCTTTTTTTGATACAGTAAAACCCCCTTTTACACTAAAGTCGGGACAGTGTAATTGGGAGTAGTGTAATTGAGGGAGTGAATCTCATACAAAATTAGGGATTTGGTTTTTTTCGCAAAAAATGCAAAACTAAGATTTCTCTTAGTTTAAGAATGTGAACAAAATATTTAGTTACCCAGTGATAAAATGCAAAGCGCGCCAAAATCCAACACATAGACAGTCGCCCGGCTATACGTGTATAGCCTGGCACGTGTTGAATACACAGACGCTAACCAACATTTGACTGTATGCAGCGCACAGACGACTGTCTCGTAGCAACGACAATGGAATGCAACAGTGCAATTGGGGAATTTGCAGCGAATATTTCAGCGTGTAATTCAGGGTAGTGTAATTGGGGGTTCCACTGTCTATTAGGTGGCCATATGCTCCACATTAGGAGCGGACATGGATAAAAAATTAAAAAGAAAAAAATATTTACTGATCAGATAAGCATAACCCCAATTGATCGATTATTCCAGCTAATCAATTAAAAAATGCAACTCGAGGTTACTGAATCAACCACCAGGGTCATATATGTAACGACTACGAATGAGAACTAATACCACGCACCCGCCCCGGTAAATCCAGGACATTACGCGGGAAAAGCAGCATCAAAATACACCAGATGAAAGGGAAATTGGAGCACGGCTCCACCAGCCCCAGAATTTGATGTAGATATCAATCAAATCAAATAAAAAAAAATTGAACTATTTAATAAATAATATTTGCCGGCTGCGTGGTTGATTGTTAAACGTCGTTGGCTTCATTTACAATTAAAAATTTGAGGCAAAAATTAGTAATGCAATCTATATTTACTGTTGGAGAAATAATAAACATTTATATTAATAATGTTTGGAAACCTAGTGAATCAAAAACAGTAAACATTAGGTTTCATAATGCCTTGTTTATCAACCATAAAAAGTTGAAAAAATAAAATGTATACTACCCATACTTTACTGTTTCATAAATATGTAACGTTTAAATAAAGAACGGAATCATAGAGTTAAGAAACCATTTGAATCAAGAACAAACCATAACTATTTATCTGAAATTTCGGAATGGCTTTATAATGTCATGTATATCAACTGAAAACAGACAAAAAAAGTTCTTATTGACTTTAAATGATTAAAAATATTGTTCAAAAGAAAAGCAAAGATTATTCGCACAGTCAATATAGTGCAATCAATTTATTCAAAAAATTCCATACAAAAGAAATGGATATTAGATAACATAATATACTAATATGCAATATTAAATAATTTGTTCATGAGTACAGATTTGACATTATTTTTTCAATATTCCTACAATTTTAAGATGTTATCAATCAACAAACAACAATGTTTCGACACAAATTTAAAGTGTTGGCAACACCTCAGTCGATTTAACTTACACATTATAAATCAGCCGCTCCAACTCCTTCAGATAAACTAATGATTTGAGGAGAAACGAGGATTCGTTGTTAGCTAATTACTGCCGATTCTTTTTTTGCAAAGATTGATGAGTTATTGCTATATCGGACACACAAAATTATATTAATGTACAGAGGATAGTTGATATTCAAGTATTCGTTATAATCCTATATCAGGTCCTATGGTTTATCGCAGGGGTGGGGAACCTTTTCTTCTCTAAAGGTCGCATTCATTTTTCTGATTCGACACGAAGGCCGCGTTAAAAATTACCAGCGTGGGACCTTTTTTTAAAGTCTTTCAAGGATTTTGACAACGAAAATCCCAAGAATTTACGAAATTACAAAATTTTACAGAATTAAGGAATTGGCCAAAAGGCCACAAGTTCCCCACACCTAGTTTAGCAGTTAGCGTTGGCTTTCGTTGTCCCGATTCATCGATTTATGTTCGAAGGCATGGGAGTTTGTGATCCCGATCCTTCAATAACTGGGCGTAACGAGAGCGATTGGCTTACCACTAGTCCTGTCCTAGCTTTATCCTTCTATCCGTACTAATCTCTTTGGAAAAGAGAGGTTGAGGGACTGAGTAACAAGCAGTTCTCGTAGAAAAACCTCCATTGGGATACCTCCTTAGGCCATATGCTCCACAAGTTACAAATAATGTATTGAAAACATCTGCAATAACGCAGTCATCAACTGTCACTTGACTGTTGCCACATGACTACACCATAGTGCTATAGATCAGTTTTTCACAACCTTTTTGGGCTCATGGCCCCTTTTGAGTGTCTTTATTTGTCTGTGGCTCCCCTTACCATTTATTGCTTTTTCTTCATTTAATTTTATGCGAATTAATGAATTTGCGGATTTGCCCAGAAAACCAGTGTGGGACCTTTATTTTTTTAGCTCTTCCGGGAATTTCAAGTGGTTAATCTCAGGAATTTGCAAATTTGCTCAAAAAACCAGTGTGGGACCTTTTTTTTAGCTCTTCTGAAGATTTCAAATTGTAAATCCCAGAAATTCGTAGATTTGTCCAAAAAATCAGCGTATGACCTTTTTTTTTTAGCTCTTCTGGGAATTTTAAATTGTAAATTCCAGGAATTTGCAGATTTGCCCAGAAAACCGGCGTGTGACTTTTTTTTTTAGCTCTTCCAAGGATTTCGAATCCTGGAAATTTGCGTGATTGCAGAAATTTTCTGATTTTGGGAAATTTGCCCGTGGCCCCCCTAAATTGTGCAGCGGCTCCTCGAATCTGAAAAAATTCTCCGTGGCCCCCGATTGAGAAACCCTGCTATAGATTACTGTCTCGCTGGCACATCCTCTTTTCCATTCATCCTTTATCATCTCTCGCCTTATCAACTTGTTGGTCTGTGCTTAAAGCGAATTCGCAGTATTGGTTCAGTACAAAGGACTTTGCGTTAAGTATAAATTAGTATCCATTCTAGTATTTGAATAAAATTGACCATAAAGTAACCACTGAATCCATTGAGAACAAAAAATCATTTTTTTTTTGTTCAAAGTAGTTTGTTTACGTAGGAAGTTTCGACATGCGTAATAGTTGCGATAACAAAGATAGTAATTAATTGATAAATATAAAATAGTAAAATCAAGATTATGGCATGGAGATAGCGTTATATCTTTACTCTCGTACTGTTTACTCAAAAGATATAGCTCAACTTGGCAGCGGCCATTTAATAAATAGGACAATTCGATTTCATGGTTTTTCCTTTATGCTGGAGGGGGGGGGGGGTGCATAAGTGTAATAAGCAGAAAGAACATATATAAAAATGAATGTTTGTTCATTCATATATTAAGCGTTGCCACACCGCTCATCCAATCGCAAACTTGTTGATCGCACTTCCGGGAAGGTTATAGGCATAGTAAAATTAACTTACAGTAGGTCTTATATATAAAAATCAACGTTTGTTTCAGCGCCTTGTTGTCATTTGCGCTCGCTTTCGATTCAACACAAAAGGTTGCAGTATAACGAATTGCATTTGCCAGGGTTGCGATGAACTGGGATATACCTGTATATCCCTTATACCAGGGATGGCGAACCTTTATGGGTCTGCATGCCAGCAATCTTCAAATATTATTTCTCGCTTGTGTTGCGTGCAGTAAAAAAAAGTAGCAAAATAGAAAAAGTAAAGAACGATTGTCGTTTATCTTGAGAAACATTAGAAAATTAATAAAACAGAATAAATTAATAATTCACAATTATTAATCAACATTTTAATTTTTTAAACTTGAAAATAATAAAAAAAATCAGTTCAAATGCATTCGTTCACTTGATAAAACCAGAAGATGCCGAAACGCGAAACCCGGGTCGTTATCGACAAAATTTATGGAAGTGTACAGAATCAAATTAATCCAAATTATCAATTAACCGCTTGAATACTGCGCAAATAAATCATTACTATGTCCCAGAGATACTGAGTGTTTTTGAGAAAAAATATTTTGCCTAATATACACTCGAATTCGATATTTTAAAAACCTATATTGACTCGGTATATATAGCACTACACATTAGAATACCAAGTATTTGATTTTTTAAATGCCTTGGACATCCGTGTTCGCTTGCATATGTTCCGGACACCGGTGTCCGCTTGGTATTCAAGTGGTTAATCATCGATGACCGCTAGGCATTGATGAGTAATCATTATATTTGATACGGTTATAAAATAACAATCAGACAGCGTAATCTATTAAAAGAATGAGCGTGGCGAGCAACGGTAGATAAAAAAAGAATTTACACTTACGAACAGGTGATTAAATAATATCTGTATTTAATTTAGAAATCTGTTTCGATATACTCCGCTCCGAAAATGGGACACGGTTAACTGTCTTAAGGCGGAAACATACTGCCGACACCCAACGACACGTAAGCGTGTTGGATGAGATCATAGCTACATATTTGCCATTGTATTGTATGGGACAGGAACGCACTGCAAATGCACACACTGTTTGCAGTGCGTTCCTGTCCCATACAATACAATGGCAAATATGTAGCTATGATCTCATCCAACACGCTTACGTGTCGTTGGCAGTATGTTTCCACCATTACTCTCATACCACCGTATATCGATGTGTATAGAAATGTTAGAATTTGTATAATCTGTAAACTGATCTTTATTATTTTTTAAAAATCACAATTACGATTATTTTTATTTTAAAAACAACTTTGAACAATGATACACTGGATAATTTATGGTCTATAGCTGACATAGATACCAACGTAAAGCAATAAAGTAAGTTATAATTGATCCAATTTAAGATTTCGACTGAAGGCGCTTGGTGGAATTTCAATATTAAATTTGAATCATTCAAATTATGTACATTCACACAAGTTTTGTCACCAACGACTCGGGTTTCGCCTTTCGACATCTTCAAGCATTCAAGTCCACGGATGAACTTGAACTGACACTTAGTAAGTGAGTGTGTCGTGTTTAAATAAGAAATAAATGTGTCACTAGGTTTAAAGCCATTGCTGGCGAAGAGGATTAACCCATGGGAATGAATGCCTACAGATTTGAATGGTGGATAATTTTAAGAATTATATTTACTAGCTGTAAGCCCGTTGCACAGCAACGTGAGATTTTTGTTGCATTATAATAATAATATTTAAGAATAATGTTTAAGTTTGCTAACAACCATTTTTCGTAGTAGCAGAAATTTCGTAAATTATTTAATTTTTGGAATAATGTTTAAGTTTGCTAACAACCATTTTTCGTAGTAGCAGAAATTTCGTAAATTATTGAATTTTTGGAATAAAGTTTAAGTTTGCTAACAACCATTTTTCGTAGTAGCCGAAATGTCGTAAATTATTTAATTTTTGGAATAATGTTTAAGTTTGCTAACAACCATTTTTCGTAGTAGCAGAAATTTCGTAAATTATTTAATTTTTGGAAAATGTTTAAGTTTGCTAACAACCATTTTTCGTAATAGCAGAAATTTCGTAAATTACTTAATTATAGGAATAATGTTCAAGTTTCCTAACAATCATTTTTCATAGTACCATAAATCGACCTCGGCGCATATATCGACAGCCCTGCAGTTTTTTAATTGTAAATTATTTAATATTTGGAATAATGTTTAAGTTTGCTAACAATCATTTTTCGTAGTAGCAGAAATATCGTAAATTATTATATTTTGAAATAATGTTTAAGTTTGCTAGCAATCATTTTTCGTAGTAGCAGAAATTTCGTAAATTATTTAATTTTTGGAATAATGTTTAAGTTTGCTAACAACCATTTTTCGTAGTAGCAGAAATTTCGTAAATTATTGAATTTTTGGAATAAAGTTTAAGTTTGCTAACAACCATTTTTCGTAGCAGCCGAAATTTCGTAAAATATTCAATTTTTGGAATAAAGTTTAAGTTTGCTGACAACCATTTTTCGTAGTAGCAGAAATTTCGTAAAATATTCAATTTTTAGAATAATGTTTATGTTTGCTAACAACCATTTTTCGTAGTGGCCGAAATGTCGTAAATTATTTAATTTTTGGAATAATGTTTAAGTTTGCTAACAACCATTTTTCGTAGTAGCAGAAATTTCGTAAATTATTGAATTTTTGGAATAAAGTTTAAATTTGCTAACAACCATTTTTCGTAGTGGCAGAAATTTCGTAAATTATTGAATTTTTGGAATAAAGTTTAAGTTTGCTAACAACCATTTTTCGTAGTAGCCGAAATTTCGTAAAGTATTCAATTTTTGGAATAAAGTTTAAGTTTGCTGACAACCATTTTTCGTAGTAGCAGAAATTTCGTAAAATATTCAATTTTTTGAATAATGTTTAAGTTTGCTAACAATCATTTTTCGTAGTAGCAGAAATATCGTAAATTATTATATTTTGAAATAATGTTTAAGTTTGCTAACAATCATTTTTCGTAGTAGCAGAAATTTCGTAAATTATTTAATTTTTGGAATAATGTTTAAGTTTGCTAACAACCATTTTTCGTAGTAGCAGAAATTTCGTAAATTATTGAATTTTTGGAATAAAGTTTAAGTTTGCTAACAACCATTTTTCGTAGCAGCCGAAATTTCGTAAAATATTCAATTTTTGGAATAAAGTTTAAGTTTGCTGACAACCATTTTTCGTAGTAGCAGAAATTTCGTAAAATATTCAATTTTTAGAATAATGTTTAAGTTTGCTAACAACCATTTTTCGTAGTGGCCGAAATGTCGTAAATTATTTAATTTTTGGCATAATGTTTAAGTTTGCTAACAACCATTTTTCGTAGTAGCAGAAATTTCGTAAATTATTGAATTTTTAGAATCATGTTTAAGTTTGCTAAAAAACATTTTTCGTAGTAGCAGAAATTTCGTAAAATATTTTATTTTTGAAATAATGTTTAAGTTTGCTAACAACCATTTTTCGTAGTAGCCGAAATTTCGTAAATTATTTAATTTTTGGAATAATGTTTAAGTTTGCTAACAACCATTTTTCGTAGTAGCAGAAATTTCGTAAATTATTGAATTTTTGGAATAAAGTTTAAGTTTGCTAACAACCATTTTTCGTAGTAGCCGAAATTTCGTAAAGTATTCAATTTTTGGAATAAAGTTTAAGTTTGCTGACAACCATTTTTCGTAGTAGCAGAAATTTCGTAAAATATTCAATTTTTTGAATAATGTTTAAGTTTGCTAACAACCATTTTTCGTAGTGGCCGAAATGTCGTAAATTATTTAATTTTTGGCATAATGTTAAAGTTTGCTAACAACCATTTTTCGTAGTAGCAGAAATTTCGTAAATTATTGAATTTTTAGAATCATGTTTAAGTTTGCTAAAAACCATTTTTCGTAGTAGCAGAAATTTCGTAAATTACTTAATTATTGGAATAATGTTTAAGTTTGCTAAAAACCATTTTTCGTAGTAGCAGAAATTTCGTAAAATATTCAATTTTTGGAATAATGTTTAATTTTGCTAACAACCATTTTTCGTAGTAGGCGAAATGTCGTGAATTATTTAATTTTTGGAATAATGTTTAAGTTTGCTAACAACCATTTTTCGTAGTAGCAGAAATTTCGTAAATTATTGAATTTTTAGAATAATGTTTAAGTTTGCTAACAACCATTTTTCGTAGTAGCAGAAATTTCGTAAAATATTCAATTTTTGGAATAATGTTTAATTTTGCTAACAACCATTTTTCGTAGTAGCCGAAATGTCGTGAATTATTTAATTTTTGGAATAATGTTTTAGTTTGCTAACAACCATTTTTCGTAGTAGCAGAAATTTCGTAAATTACCCAATTTTTGGAATAATGTTTAAGTTTGCTAACAACCATTTTTCGTAGTAGCAGAAATTATTTAATATTTGGTATAATGTTCAAGTTTGCTAACAACCATTTTTCGTAGTAGCCGAAATTTCGTAAATTATTTAATTTTTGGAATAATGTTCAAGTTTGCTAACAACTATTTTTCGTAGGAGCAGAAATTGCGTAAATTATTTAATATTTGGAATAATGTTCAAGTTTGCTAACAACCATTTTTCGTAGGAGCAGAAATTTCGTAAATTATTTAATATTTACGATAATGTTCAAGTTTGCTAACAACCATTTTTCGTAGGAGCAGAAATTGCGTAAATTATTTAATATTTGGAATAATGTTCAAGTTTGCTTACAACCAAGTGTGCAAACAAATATATTTCGAAAAAAAACTCTGGACCATATAAAAAGAGACTCTGGGACCATATATCGACAGCCCTGCTAATGTTTCAAGTATCCAAACAAATATATTTCGTAGAAAAAGAAAAATATCTCATAAGTATTTGACATATTCTATTTTCAATTATTCAAATTCGTTTAGTGCAATGCTTCACTAACAGATGTCGTAAAGTCACAATAAAATCACATATTTCTCTTGGTTTGAAAATAAGTAGACGTTCCACCTCACTAATTTTAATCGCTTTGTGGAACAATGGATATTTGTTCAAACGATTAGAATGAAAAAGGGACATGGGTTCGATCCTCAGCTTGACAGAATATTTTTGGTCAGTACGAAAATTAATTGTTTTGTCATGACTTCAAATATTCACTAATAGACGTCAGAGAAAAATGAACGGATGGCGATAGCGGGCAGAGGGGTGGGGGGAAGGGGACCGTCTTCAGGGGGAGGGGGAGGGGAAATCAGTGACAATCATGCAATCAAAACGGACATTATCGACTACTAATAAATAGAAGATGACACCGAACAAAATCACTGTCAAATCAGTTCCTAGCCCTATAATTATAGCTTCGAAAAATCGAATCAGTACATTTGATTATTTAAAAAACTTTGTAGCCATGCAAACTTTCAAATAAAGTTCTCTCAATATTATTACAATGCTTTAGTTCTAAGCCAGGAAATTTGAATTTTGAATATAAAAAAGACGTCCATTCCAATTGGACGAACGAAATATGCGATTCAAAATAAAACGTTAGCATTCGCCAAAAAATGTGCTGTTCAATATAAAGCGCTATCATTGGGCGAAGTGGACATCAGTACGCACACATTTGTGAAAAGTGAAAACTTATTTTATCGGCTATTAATATATAGATTTTTGTTTATCGGAGAAAGGTTTATGATTCTATTTACAGATACAGTAAAACACAAATTTACACAAAAGTGGGGACAGTGTAATTCAGAGTAGTATTGGGGGCATGATTCTCATACAAAATTAGGGATTTGGTTTTTTTTGGGAAAAGTGCAAAACTAAGATTTCCCTTAAAAATAAATATGGACGAAATATTTAGTTACTAAGTGATCAAATGCAAAGCGCGTCAAAATCCAACACATAGACAGTCGCCCAGCTATACATGTATAGCCTGGCACGTGTTGAATACACAGACGCTAGCCAACATTCGACTGTGTGCACCGCACAGACGACCGTCTTGTAGCAACGACAACGGAGTGCGACAGTGCAATTGGGGGATTTGTGGCAAATATTTCAAGCCAGCACGTAATTCAGGGTAGTGTAATTAGGGGTTCCAATGTATAGAGTATAAGAGTGGGGAACTCGGCAGATATACCTGCTCATTCAAAATTGGTGCGCTTTTCAGTTGTGCTCTGTTTATCTCTAAAATTTCTTGTAAAAATAGTTTATGCGCATCCATATTAAGATGTAACATCTTGATCCCCTGTTCGTCATTGAACACATGGCTTTCTGAAAAGAGGCTAAGTGATTGGCGAAGGTCGTCTTTTTTTAATCTAAAGGCAGCCATAAGCTCTGATAATCTAGTCTTCGGTGTCTTTTGCTGGAAACCCGGGTCGTTAGTGACAATACTCGTGTGAATGTATATAAATAGAACGATTCAAATTCATAATTATTATTATGTTTAGAACAACTTTGAACAATGATAAGCTGGATAATTTATGGCCCATAACTGACATAGAAACCAACGTAAAGGAATAAAGTATAAATTATAATCAGGGCTGTGAGTCGTGTAAAAAAAAAAGACCACTTCGACACCAGTTTTAAAATAATTAACGACTCCGACTCTGAGGAATTTTTTCAATAATTTCATTTTAACTTACATATATATTGACTGTGGAAAGAAAAAAGGACGTAACCCACACATTTTGACATCAAATTTTACAGGAGGCGCTAAAAATGTCTTTTGATGATTTTGTGACAAATGCAAATTATGAATTATACACAACCTTGAAGTGCACGGAGCCTTCTAAACTGGTGTTTAATTATATAATTTAAGATTTCGACTGAAGGTGCTTGGTGGAATTTCAATATTAAATTTGAATCGTTCAAACTATGTACATTCTCATAGATTTTGTCACTAACGACCTGGGTTTCGCCTTTCGGTATCTTCAGGCATTCAAGTGCACGGATGAACTTGAACTGACTTTTTTTGGTGTTTAATTGACATAATCTAATATTAATCAAAGAAATTGTCTAGGAAAAACCGTTATTTCAGTCTTTTTTCTTGGTTTTAATATTTTACAATTTTTTCAAACTTTAAAGCTAAATTTAGATACTAATTCGGCATTTGCAGCTTGTATCCTTTTGATAGAACGTGTATCAAGTTGAATACATCATGATTATCAAAAAAAGCTGTTTTGAATAAACTGTGGGGTATGTTCTTTTTCCTTTCCACAGTCGATATGTATACCATCAGATCATCTTTAGTCACCCAAGCATGAAATGTCAACACTTTAAACAACACAAAAAAAAAATTGCCGCTCATTTTTCACGACTCCCACTGCGACTCCGGTCAAAACACCGCGACTCCACCTGCACAGCTCTGGTTATAATTGATCCATTTATTAAGGCTCGCAAATACAGCATGCGTTACAAATTTTGTTTTTAAAACCGGTTTTTGAAAGCCCTACTGAGCCCTAAAATGCCGCACTTTGTGCGACTCATAGTCGAAAGGAATAACATTTCATTTGCTAATTTATTTTAAGCACGTAATGTAGAGTAGATTATTTATTACTGGAGAATCCGATATGCAGTTATTCAATTTATAAAAATATACTTTGTATGCCTCGGTACGGGAGATATTATATCACAATCAGCAAAACTTTTAACCTCTGTGAACAATTGGAAAATATGTAGATAAATTGGCCCTACTGTTAAATACATTCACTGCGTTATATTTTCATTATATGACATTATAAGTCAGCCATTATTATTGGCAAATGTTTCAAATATTTTCCTATGAAATCTTATAGCCTTCATTATTGGATGTTTCATTGAACCGTCAATCTTCATATTAAAATATAATCAAAATCTCAATGTGCTAGTTCATATTTTCGAAAAGGTGAAACATAATTTTAGAATCTTTTACAAATGTGCTTTTTCTTTTAACAAAGTAGAAAAAATATTTTTTTAATCGATTGTCCTTTATCTTGGGAAACATTTGAAAATTAATAATTCACGAATTATTTAATCAAAATTGTATTTTTTAAACGTGGAAATCGTTCGGTTCGCCATCCCTGCTATAGACAATAACAAGTTAAATTACTCTATGGAATTATCTATGGTATAAGCTGTCATCGTGGACGATAAAATAAATGTATTTTCATTGTAGAAAGCTTATAAACATTAGTAATTAAATTAACTCGCATTGTTTGCATCCGATAAAATCAAATAACGTTCGTTCGGACGCAACAATAACCAACATAACCTCAACGGATGACATTTTTGTGATCCCTCGTGTCTTCAAGAACATGTTCTGGAACATAGTTCCTGAGACATTACGTAGATGTTCAGGATCATGTCCGGGGACATTTGTTCCTAGGCATATGGGCCCTATTATCATGTCCGCTCCCAATGTGGAGCATATGGACTCCTAATGGAGTTTATCTCAACAGAAGTATTTCTACGAGAACTGCATGTTACTCAGTTGCTCAACCTCTCTTTTTCCAAAGAGAGTAGGAATAGAAGGATAGGGCTAGCACAGGACTAGTGGTTAGCTAATCGCTCTCGATAAGCCCTGATCATAGGATAGGATGGGTGGGGCGGTTAAATTAAAGACATGCCTTCGAATAGAAATTCAAAAATCGATTTAAAAATAAATTAATAAAACTGTCCGTGATTCGAACCCGTGACCTCCATAGCCGAAGGCAACGACGTTGACCACTCGACCACACAGGCGACTGAGTATGTTCTAGAACATAGTTCCTGAGACATTACGTAGATGTTCAGGATCATGTCCGGGGACATTTGTTCCTAGGTGTATGGGTCCTATTATAGTTGAGGATATACGATAAATAAATTAAAATGATGTCATCTAAGATGAAACATTTTGTAATGAAAATGAGATGCTCGAAGAAACTTCACAACATTTGGGTGAATTTGGAGACGTTTACTGCGAATTGTTTGCTCTGCAGATAGAAGTTATCCGCACACTTCCTTCGCCTCCGATAGCACACTTCTATTACGCTATTCTAATAGATAAGATAACACTGTGTAAACAATCGTAATAACACGAGATAGATTCCTAGCGCAATACACAATTCTTGATTAGTCATCGATAATAATAACCTGCCGCTGTAACAATGGCCTCCCGATGCCCCGTTTGACAATATATCTGCTTAGCTGTTTATAATGATGGAATATTGATTAACCCGGCAAATTATTATTTAATATTAACAGTAAAACCCCCATTTACACTAAAGCCGGGACCAACGTTCCTTCTAGGCCGCTACAGCTGTTGGGAAGCCCCCGCGCACTCATTCCGGGTTGGCGCGCACTAAAAGACAGTTGTTCAATTAATATTTGATCGATCCGCGCAGCCTTTCTTTCAATTCATTGGTCACGATCCCGCGATTGGATGCCATATTCAATGACACATTAATGAAAGAGTTAGGAGAGGGCTATTTGGTTTTCCACGGCCACCTGATTATGTTTGTGCAGTCGCTGTTTCGCAGGTGCCTTCCACATCGCAATAATGATCAAGAAAAGTAACTAAGTTACTCCTAATGTTCATAATCGTTAAAAACACCTCCATAAATTGGTACTTTTAGGCGCCGTTTTAAGCGTCTCACTTTCATACAATACAATTGACTAAACAGTTATGTTTCTTCATATTATATATATACAATCGAACTCGGTTATTACAAGGAAGATGGGACCGACTGAATTTGCTCAATATAAGCATTACTCGTTATATCAGAGAATAGGCATTTTTAAATGCTTACAAACATACCCATCACATGAAGACATGAAATATCTAGAGTGGTCACATAACACAATAATTCGTAATTGAAACAAAAATAAAAAAATACAAAATTAGAAATAATTTACACACATATTACATTTTTCCATCGATCCACTTTTCTTAAAAAATTTAAAATTAATGTTTGTTTCGTTGTTTTCACTCTCATTGACAATATTTTTGCTCGGTATGCCCGAGAAGTATCTCATTATTAAAGTGAATAAATGTATGGAGAAAAACACACCGAGTTCGACTGTATTATATGAAATTAAATAAAAAATACAATATTTACATTGAAATGTATTATTTACTGCTTGGGCACCCCCCACGCCTTCATCTACTAGTCTAGATCAGTGGAGGGGAACCTGCGGCCTTTTGACTTGATCAAAATAATCACTTTGATCAAAAAATTATACTCAAGCGTTTGGAAAAAGAGCATAATCAATCCATTATATTAGCGATTCCCAACCTGGGAGGTGCGCCTCCCTGGGGAGGCGTGGACTACTGCAAAGGGAGGCGCGAACAGTCTAAAATATTTATTTACCATTTAAAACGTGTCTTTATTACTAAATTAAATAAAGGATGGGGAAGGAGGCGCAAAGATATTTTAAAGGGAGGCGCAGTAACATAAAGGTTGGAAACCACTGCATTATATGATTGACATTCGAAAAAAAAGGGGGTTGGTGTCAACGTTTTCTTTACTGCTGCCTTATGTTGAATTAGATAAATGAATGTGCACTTTATAAACGAAAAGGTTCCCCAGCCGTGGTCTAGATTCTACCGCCAGGATTTCGATTTTGCGCATTTTTTAAAATTGTTACAGCGAGTTTTGCTCTTTGGGAAAACGGGACATTAAAGCTGTGTTCGGGAACATCTGGACACGCCACCTGAAAACGGGACTGTCTCGGCGAAAACAGGACGTCTGGTCACATTAGTTATACTCCATATTTATAAAGCCTTCAGAAATAGATTAATGACGTATTTAAGACGTATGACGGATTAATATGTGTATTCATGTGGCATCATCCAAGTAGGTTAAAATAGGTAACTTATAAAAAGGTATTATTGTTTTCTTGTTTCCATTGGCAACACGTATATGACATTCAACACGAGAGTATTGTTTGCACAATAAATAGCCATAAATAATAATGATGCATTTTGTCATTTGGAGGAAATAAATCACATGACAACGACTTCTGTTTGCTGTGCATATATTGCATCGCATAATAGGTACATTTATCTTAAATAAAGATACGATATTGTATTAACGTATGACAACAACAAGGAGAGCATTATTTGGTTTTTTTTTAAGCCGACGTTTCTTAACCTTTTTGAGCTGTGACCGGTTTACAGACAAAAATTTAATTTATTGAAATTATTAACCCTTTGATGAGTATTTGCTGTACCTGTACGGCGGCGTAGCTTGTCATCTATTATCTGTTGCGATTCTCATAATTTTTATTGAATTTTTGTTATTTCTTCAGATATGGTTACTAGACACATCTATCGGTGACTTTTGGCCGCCAAATTATTTTTATTATGTGTTGCAAATGAAGAAAAGGTTTTTTAGTAAAGGGTACCATTTGTAAACGAATCGGTAGCCATATAATATCGAGCATAAAATTCTATTTGGGATGGATTCCTCCCTGTAATCGACGTCTGCAGAGCGGCACATGTAGACAGATGAGAGCAAAAAAGATCTTGACGCAAAAGCGAGGTAATAGCTTCTAGAAAAATATTCAAAAGTAATAATGAACTAGTTTAATTTACATTTTTAACTATGAGTTTTATAATTTAAAAAAAATATTTACTTCTTGAAATAATAACTAATATTCTTTCCAGATTTTTTATTTTTGTGAGTGGCAATACTACAAATAATCAAAATATGAGAAAAAACCTAATTTAGTAAAAATTAGCTCACCGCTCAAAGGGTTAAGGCTTTGGAGTCGGAGGGTTAGTATCATTGTACCGATACGTCAACTCTTATGTTTATGAGGTTTGTCCATCAAATAGTACTATCGAAGTTTGTAACTTACTTCCCTCCCTGCGTCCAGTAGAAAAGGAAAAACCCCGAATTTTATTTTGTAATTTATAACTTAAGATTTGAATCAATTTTTAGTTTATTTGTCAACGTCAAAGAGGCGAAACACGGCAGTTCTAGGACAAAAAGTGGAGTAACAAGGTTATCAAATTTAATGTTACATTAAAAATGAACTTGCACAAAGTCACCGCTAAATCTATCAAAAAAGAAAAAGCTATTGAGTAACGTATAAAGTGGATTCACTCAAGATATATTATAACTATCGGTGGCAACAAAAATTTGGTGAACAGATTAAGTCGGACATAAAAAAAACTGGATGAAACCGAACAGGATAAAAACGGACAGGAAAAAAGTGAATAGGACAAAACCGTACATGGATAAAACTGTGCATAGAAAAAGAAATATCCTCATTTAAAATACTTTTAAATAACGTCGAAGGTTAATTTTGCAAATGAAAATACTTTCGATGGATTCGGCGGTAACTTTGTGGTAGTTCATTTTAATATAAAATAACTTAGATTATTCCACGTATTGTGCTACAAACTGTGACATGTGTTTCGCCTCTTTCAGAGGCATCCTTGGACAAACTACTTTCACAAATGCTTGTTTAAGTAAGAATGATTTTAATTTTACTATTCTGATATATTATAAAAATAAAAATAAAATGGGAGGCAAGGAGGGGATGATAAAAAAAACCTACAAACAATAATGGTAATACAAATGACATTTACGTTAAGAAATGATTAACTAACGAGTTGCATCAATTAGGACGGGGAATAATCTAAGTTATTTTATATTTTTTATTAGCAAATGAAGGTTTATATTTGTAAACAAATCGTTAGTCATTTAATATTGAATGTAAAATTCTATTCTGAGTCAATTCTCCTTCTGAAGACCATCGCATATCCGCAGAAGAAATCAAAACAGATCTACGCAGTATTGGAAGGATAACCAGAAAATTATTTAAAAGTACGAATGAATTTGTTCATTTACACTTTTATTTGTGCGATTTGAAATTTCATAAAAAAAAAATATCTTTTCAGCAAGCAGACTAAGCATCAACCCTGCTAGCCTCTTCTACTACCTATACCAGGTATCATTTTTTTTTATTATTGATAAACAACATTTTTCCTCAAGAAGGCTGTATAAAAAAAAATATAATGGGATCGAGCGGCAGGAAAAAATTAAAGCACCTACTATTAAATAAAAAATATAATGAAATACGATATTTGTAGTGTTGAGCTGCAAAATTGCATTAAAATTCGCCTGTTACTATCAACCGATTCATTCTGCCTTATCAACGAAAAACCTTAATCACATTTATTGTTAAATTTGAATCGTTCAAATTATCTGCACTAACACAAATTTTGTCACTAACGACGTTCAAGTGCACGGATGAACTTGAACTGAAGCTTAGTACATGAATGTATCGTGTTTATATAAGAAATAAATGTATCATTGGGTTTAAAGCCATTGCTGGCGAAAAGGATTACCACATATGTAATATGCCAACAGATTTGAATTATATTTAATTTTGTTTGTCGGAAAAGGTTTTATGATTATATTTACTTACATATAAGATATAAAAGTGGGGAACCCGGCATATTTACTTGGTCATTTAAAATCGTAAGAAGTTCAATTGTGCTTTATTTATTTCTAAAATTTCCTGGAAAAATAGTTTATGAGCGCCCGTAATTGGGTGTTCTACTGTACTGATTGCACTTATTTAAATGCAAAGATCAACGAAAAAAAATATGTACTTTATTTCAATATTAAGAAAAAGCTTTCGGACGCGGGATGTGCATCGCTATCATCTATGCTGTTTATAAGATATACCGAGTACAACTGAAATATGCTGACATGCAATGGGTGGAAGCACAGCGATTAGCAGATGAAGTGAGATGGTCCAAGAAGAGTATGAGCATTATTCTATTGTGCCATCTATACAAATAGTATGCTTCACATTCTCGGTAAAACAAAAGCGCCATCTTTCCATCAATACATCACAATAAATAATCAATAAGGATTATTCAAATTGTAAAAACCTTGAAATTGGTAATGATACAAATTTATAGCTGGTGTGAACATTTATATCCAATAAATTATAATATCATAAGCGATTCTTTTATCAAGTCATAAATAACTATTAAAGTGGAAAATGTCATAGACACCAAAAGAGAAAAATAAAAGAATGCGGTACATAGATAATAAAAACATCAAAGCAAAAATAGATAGACAAACAAATTCAAGGTACTGGTCAAACTTCTTTCTTCAATGGCTATATCTGTGTCTGTAAAAACCTGGTTTGTGGAGTTGTTGTGAAATAAGACGACTCCGATCATACCTTAAAACATGACTTTAATTATTATTATAGGCTTAGTAGCATGCAGTAGCGCCACTTTTTACCCTAGCAGTTTGAGTGTACAATTCTTTTTAGAAGGATTCAAAATCATTAGTTGTTTTTACTCAGGTTAAGAAACTTATATGAGAAGTACGTCTCAACCTTTCAGAACATGAGAGTCCATTGCTTAGTTAAAGGAAACAGAGGGAATGCTCTTACGAGTCAAAGAAGCAAAAACACACACATATGGTTGCGAAGAAACAGAATTTCTCAAAAGAAATTCCCACAATACTAGAAACAGGGTCATCAGCTTGGTTTGTTAAGGTACTAAATTTGAGGGTTACAGAAGGAATATCAATGTGTTATCGCTATCGGTATCCAATCCCGGAGCCTTTCTGTGATCCCGGGATTGGGTACTCAACATAAAATCGTGTATAAATTGAGAAAACTTTTGGTTTCTTGGAATTTCAAAAAAATTTCATATTTATTTCCGATTTCAAAAACCCAGGAATTTACCGATTTGCCCAAAATATGAGCGAGACTAGTTTTTTTTTTGGCTCTTCTTAAAATTTCAAAATCTCAAAACCCAGAAGTTGCCAAAAATACCAGCGTGACTCGTTTTTTTTAGCTCTTCTAAATCCAAAATCCTATAAATTTACAGTATTTGCTAATAATTTCTCAATCCCAAAATCCCGGGATCGCAACCATACCAATCCCGAGATTTCTTAATTTATGCTTGATTTTATTTTAAATAAAAAAAATTAGAATGAGTTCTGTTATATCTTATTTTTTTATTTACTACACTTATAAGTAAAAACATATTTCTAAATTACCAAATGATAATAATTTTCATTACGCAAATTGAAACAAAAAAAACACTATATTTTTCATTAAATATTCCAAATTATGCCGTGCATTGGCTCGCTTTGATTTTTTCGCGAAGCTAACCTCTGCTCTTAGAAGGAACATTGCTGATGACTGTTCAAAGAATGCACTCAGCTGAATAGGAGAGACTGGATGTGATAGAATATCTTGTATACAGTGTAGCGGTCATATTCTCTGAACAGGGAACAAAAATCCTTAAGAAAATTTATGCATTATAAAACAATAGATTAAAAGAATAATCTGCAGTTGAAGGTTATCGGAATATTTTTTTAAATTAATAATTACTTCTGACAGCACATTTATGCCGGTACAGTAAAACCCCCATTTATGCGATCTTCGGGACCGTATAATTGGGGATAGTGTAATTGGGGGTGTGAATCTCATACAAAATTAGGGATTTGGGGTTTTCCGCGGAAAATGCAAAACTAAGATTTCTCTTCATTTTTGCAAAAAAAAAATATTGACGAAATATTTGGTGACTAAATGACAAAATGCAAAGCGCGCGAAAAATCCCGCATACGTCAGACGCCAGCTATGTGTTGAATACACAGACGCTAGTCAACATTTGACTGTATGCGAAGTTTTGCGGCGTGGTCAATCTTTTGCACTTTCAGGTAAATACATATTACTAAAAACTTTTTGCTTTATCTATGACATCAAATTAATTTTAAATCTTTAAAAAACTTTACTGACTGCGCGATTTATTATTATATTAAAATATTTTTTCAGTCATGCAAAAAAACGGAATTAAAATAAAAAGAAAACGCATTTCTATCGAAGAAAAATATACCATTTTAGAAAAACTTAGCAGAGGCGTAAGAGCTTACATTATTTCCAAAGAATTTTATATAAATGAATCTACAATTCGATCGATTAAAAGAAATGAATGTAAAATAATCAGTGGGTGTCTATCGGTTCATCTGAAAATATGGATAGAAGATATATTCCTCTTAGTGTCCGAATTATAAAACACAAAGCATTAAAAATATATGCATATTTGAAACAAGGAGAGACTGATGATTCAAATTTAGCTTTTGAAAATCATTTCGAATTAAAGCAAGTAATGGCCGGTTTAACCGATTTTTCAATCTATTTTCCCTGCGCAGCATTAAATAAGCGGCGAACGTGCATCTGCCGATGACGAAGGTGCAGAAAAATTTACACATAAATTATTGATGATGAAGGCTACACACCCGACCAAGTATTCAATGCTGACGAAACAAGCCTTAATTGGAAAAAAATGCCAGAACGCACATTTATTTCCAAAACCGTTAAATCTGCACCTGGATTCAAAGTTGCCAAAGAAAGAATAACTGTTCTCCTTTGCAGTAATGCATCGGGCAGTTATATAACGAAACCAATGGTTGTCAGTCATTTTTTAAGCCCACGAGCAATGAAAGGAATCGATAAGTCTAATTTGCCTGTTTACTGGAGGGCAAATAAAAAAGCGTGGATTACGGGAATTTGATTTCGCGATTGGTTTTTTAACTGCTTTGTTCCAGAAATGGAAAAATTCCCTTTTAGAAAAAATATTGCTTTCAAAATATTATTACTTATTGATAATGCTCCTGGCCATTCTACGGATCTTTAAAATCCATCATTGGAACCGAATATTTTCTGACAGTGAATGATGTATGCTTATTTGTATTTTTTTTATTTTAATCCTAAATTAAGTACTCGATATAATTCGATGTATGTACTATTTCAATAAAATTATGCTAGATTATTACATAAAGATAGTGTAAAATATAAATAAAATAAAACAAGTTAAAAAAAACTACATATGTATTTCTTTTCTCGCGGCACACATATGTAATTGTATAAATAAAACCAAAAAAAGTTTTCAACATCAGTTGCAGTTTTTCACCATGAGTAAATAGTATGCACATAACATTAAATTCTCTGATTTAAATTTCCATTAGAAAATATAGATTAGAGTTGAGCTCCCCTGCTGCAGCCGCCCAGGCGGACAGCAGCAACGAACGTAGCGATGGAATGCGACCGTACAATTGGGGGATTTGCGGCGAATATTTCTAGCCAGCGCATAATTCGGGGTAGTGTAATTGGGGGTTCCACTGTATTTTCATTGAAAAATTGAAGAAAAAAAAAACTGATTCAAAGTACAAAATGGATATTCAGGGAAACAATCCAAAATATCAACGATTATTATGTTGGATCACGGTTTCCCAAACATATTGTGCAATGGAACACTTCGCAAATCTGGAAATGTTACCGGAACACTGCTTATTTTTAAGGGTGGGTAATTCATAACAGTAAAAATATATGTTATTAAATCACTTGATTAATTATTTTTAAAACATGTTAACATCAAAAAATGGGTAAAAAAGTTCTTAAATTCTCCGCCTGTACCTAGATATTTGACGTTTTAAACATAAGTGGAGATTTACCATTATTTGATTTTTAATATGAAGTAGAACATGGGTGTCCAACCGGTAGATCGCGATCGACCAGTCGATCCCAAAGCAAAATTTGGTCGATCCCGAAAGCTTCCGTGAATTTCAAAAAAAATATAATTTAACCTCTTCCCGGTCACGCCCGAGTATACTCGGGCATTGAATGTCGTCAAAACGGACACACGATATAACTCGGGAAAATTCCATTAAAAAAAAACAATGAATTCTTTCACTAAATATGCATGTTTTATAAATATAACACTTGTGTTTGATATTCGAGCATAATAAAAAATATGTGATCCTTTTTGGAACATTTTTATAAATCAATTGGACCGGTAAGTGGTTAAATATAAAATATACAAAAATTTAATTATTTTGTAAGAACATACCTATCTTGTGATATGTGTTTCACATTCAAAATAAACATTTCTATGTTTGAAGAAAGTAAAAAACCCTACTAAATAAATTTTCTTACAAGAATCGTGTTAGAAGTTGATCACGAGAAAACTTATGATTGAAAAGTCGATCCCAGGACAAAAAAGGTTGGACACCCTTGACGTGGAAGATGTTTAAATTATCTATTTTCACGGAACACCTATTTAGGTCCCACGGAACATAGTTTGGGAAACCCTGTGTTAGATGATGCGAAAGATAGGAAAAAAACCAGTGTTATTTTGTATTATATCTGCCTATGTATTAATGTCATTTATTATTGACACTGATATGCCTAAATTATCAATGTTCTCTTATCAACAGTCGGTACTTATTCATTCAACAACGGTTTATAAATTAGCTAGCCATAAACCACCGATTGACAGATACGAGTACAAAGAAACAGAACAACGTACATACTGTAATGGTTATACAGATGCTAGTATAGATTCAAGCTTATCTCGATGAATATTTGGTACATCTAACATAGCACGATGGTCCTTATCGTCTACGCGGATAAGATTATCCGGTGTCACCGTGAAGTCTCCGAGGAGAAGGGTTATCATCGTAACAGAGCGCCAGTTAATTTCTTGGAACTCTTATTGCTATATAATCACTATACCGAAAGAAGTTGGTAAGTAGCAAATAGATGATCCGAACGTAGCAATATTTTATGTAAAAATATAGATAGATTTCTGTCAATTTAACACAAATAAAGTTACAAAGACAATTGTCTGCTTATTAATAACAATTACTGATAAAATAAATTGCTGTTTTTCCCCAAACTGGTATAATAAATGCACCTACCGAGTTATTCCATACAAATAATCGAAAATGGATACGTGGCTTAGTGGTCTGTTTTACGATATACATTATTTATTATTATGAATTTTATCCAACAATTTAAAGAGGTAAACAGGGCGCACAAAAATACGTATCAGACCGCATGCCGTTTGCCCAGGCCTGGTTTTGAGTCATAAGAGTGAAAATTTAAAAACACAGCTGAGAAAATAATATACTAATAAAAACAATAATCCTTTGTACTTCATTCCACTTTATTTAATATGTCAGGACCGGTTTCGCTCATTGCGAGCATTGTCAACTCGCAATGAGCGAAACCAGTCCTGACATATTAAATAAAGTGGAATGAAGTACAAAGGATTATTGTTTTTATTAATATAATGCCTTTCCACCAAGTATTGACAGTGAACACCCTAAAAGTGAAAAATAATATACAACTAAAGTTAGAAATTTGCACATTTATTAATATATTCCACCACGTACTAGTTTCACCACTATATGGGTTAAATATATGCGTTTTTTTTTTTTTTTGAAAATACCATTTTATAAAAGATAGACAATATCAACTTATTTCGTGTTTATTTTGATTTAATTGTAATTTATTTAATGTGATAACTCAATTACAAAAAATAACATAAAACCAAAACGAAATATACTGAATTGATAATAAAGCAGATTCATTTGACATGTAATAATAATAATAATGTATTCTTAGGTGAGCTTATCACATTGCTTCAAAGAGAAATTATGTATTGATATTGAGTCATTAATTATGTATGAATTTATAACTGGTCCAGAATGTTTGATCCCGTTCCTTTGTTGCAAAAATTGTATAATAAGAGATACTGAATTGAAATTAATTTAATGCAAAACTTATTAAAGACAATTCACAAATTGGGAGTTAAATTAATTGTTATTTAATAAATGAATACGATCTTTGTATCGAGTTAAAACGCTCTTTCCTGTCTGGCCTATGTATAATGTATTACAGATTCCACAATATAGTCTATGATAATTTTTGTGGAACTAAAAACATTGCCATTTAAAACAATATGTTTATTTAATCGTTATTACATGCTACAGATTACCAATGTAAAATTCCATTATGTATGTTAATGGTTGTATAACAACTTATAGTAATACGTCTTGGTGTATAATATTATTCTCTAAGTAAAATATGTATTATAACGCCAACTATGGAATATAGATGGTAAAATGAAGCACAAGATAACACTCAAAGTTTGTATTATATTTAGCAATATAAAAAACTCACTATGAAGAATCATATAAAAATGAAATGAAACACTTTTATAATGTGCATACAAAGTTTTCGTTTAACGACATTCTTAGTGATTTACGTCAGTTAAATTATCAACCAGTAGTCAATAAAACAATAAAACACGTTCTGACTTGTTTACATTCAAAGTATTACATACTGTTGCATAAAAAAACATTACCTATTTAACTTATCAGAATATCAAGTATACCTTAATAAATGAAATGACACTAAATTCAAAATTGGAAACTTTATCAGTGAATTGTTTATGATCATCTAAAAATATTATATCTATGAGATTATCTGTCTACTTCAAATAAGAATTAAAGCATTGTATGATGTACTTACTTGATTCTTTCTTCTTGCGTTCCTTTAGTCAGTACTACAAGACCACACAGTAAATCTTTGAAAGCGATTCCCCTTCTGGTGCCTCCGCAGGGTGCGAAAAGTCTGTCTCCGACGATAGCTGGTACTCCGTCACCCAAAACATCGTGAATAAACGCGTCCTTGCTGAGAGGGACTTCTGTAGTAGAGCCAGTAGACTTCTTGAAAGCCTCTCTTATTCTCCTCAACTCGCTTTCAGAAACTGCAATCACAATATATAAATAATTCACCCACTGTCACTGTGACATCGTACGCAATGGAATTGATCGGATAAAACAACGCACCGCGTTTGACAGCCTCGTCGTACGTGATAAAACATGGCTTGGAATCTTTGGCACCCATTTCCGAATCGTAAATTCACGCTAATTACACTTCGCATTAGTATTTTGTGATTTTTATACAATAAAATAACCGTGACAGCTCAAATCTCATGATCGTTAGTAGACATATTTACGTCGTTACAATCCTGGTAACACAGCCTTTATCGTAAGACGAAAATATTCAGTGTGGACGGTAATAATTATTCTTGTGAGATTATTGTGCAAAATTGAGTCGACAATATTAATACTATTAAGGATACTTGATTGCAAAACTTTCTTTCCTAATGCAATGGGGTTGTTAATACTGACACCATTTTACAATAGATTGTTTTTTGTTTTAAATATTACTTTTTATATCCAGTGAATGTTATAAACATGTCTCATAGCTTGTAGTTCTTTATTTTTACCATTAAAGGCAATTTATTTTTAATCCCTCATAAGCGTGGGCATATGTTATTAAGTAGCAATGTATTTTATTTTTCTTCTCAAGTGAAATACATATATATATAAATAACATTTTGAAGTTTTTGTTTGGGTTTTCATTACTTTTTTACAACAATATTGTTTTTTTTCAAATAACACGGTTTGTAGAATTTAAAGAACCAATCTTAAATTTTTCCATGTATGCTATCATTTTTTTAAACGGTGTTTAGTAGAACGTATCTACATTGTAAAAAAGAGTCTGTATTTGTAGAATAATTTCATTTTACCTAATTGTATCAAAAAATTATGATTAAATAAACACCCATATGTTTAATATAAATTTGTGAAAACAAAGTTATTTAATTCAGTGCACTCTCGATTATCCGGGCTGATGCTGGGGAGGATGGTCACGGATAATTGAAAAACACGGATAATCAGAATCATCAAATTTTTATTATATTTTCGAATATAATATCATACACACAATACAAATTTTTAACACATTATTTATAGATCACTTTTAAGGTGTTCACTGTCAATACTTGGTGGAATGGCATTATAATAAAAATAATAAAACATTTTTAGTACTTTTTCCACATAAAATTTATTAGATCAGGACCGGTTTCGCTCATCGCGAGCATTATCAACTGATAAGAAAAATACATAAACAGTGATATTTATACAAATTTAAATTGAAATAAAAAGGTGTAAGCAACTATTAACAATTTAAAGGATTAACAAATTACATTATAATTACACAAGATTAAAATGCTTAACACCCATAACAATTAAAAAATCATCATCAAAGAATAATAAATCTAAGTGGCAAACGATGTCAATTATGAACACAATTAAAATTTGGGAAATATTTAAGCAAAGTAAATATCCTAATGATGATTTGGTGTTTTTCCCGCTTCCAATCAATGATGTACAAGCAACAAAATCAGCAGTAATGAAGATTCAAAAATTGAGTTTGGAAAAACCAGTAGAGCTCAATCCAGCCAAATTGAATCCTGCGAAAAGAATAAAGGCAATATCAATTCTTACAAAATAAAAACAAACTAAGAAAATTAAAATTCTAAAGAAATAAAACAGTACAAAAATGGAAATATAATAGGCTAGAATTAGGTTAATGAAACGGATATAACAAAGGTGATGATGCAAATACAAGCTGTTCGTTTAATAAATTAGAGTTCGGCAAGAATTTATGTCTATTGATTTCTAAGATCTCTTGTTTATCAAGTTTTAAAGATTTATTGTTAACATGCAGGATTTTAAAGTTTTTAGAGATATCAAATGTATGCTTATTTAGGAACAAATGGTTCCCAAATGAAGATAATTCATTCCCTTTACGTGAGCAGGCTAAATGTTCTTTAAATCTGATATTAAAAGCTCTTCCCGTTTGACCAATATACCTGGCTCCACAAGAATCACAATCAATTAAATATATGCCACTTTGGTTAAGAATGTTGAGTTTATCTTTAGAATTTACTAAAATGCGTTGTAAGTTAAAAGAATTATAAAAAGTGACATTAAAAAGGTTTTTGTTGAATTTCCTTGAAATCTTTTCTGAAACACTACCCAAGTAGCTCAATTTCACCCATTGTTTCTCAACAACTGGTGCATTAATCACCAAACTAGAGCTTACATTTATCAAAGGACATCATTAGGATATTTACTTTGCTTAAATATTTCCCAAATTTTAATTGTGTTCATAATTGACATCGTTTGCCACTTAGATTTATTATTCTTTGATGATGATTTTTTAATTGTTATGGGTGTTAAGCATTTTAATCTTGTGTAATTATAATGTAATTTGTTAATCCTTTAAATTGTTAATAGTTGCTTACACCTTTTTATTTCAATTTAAATTTGTATAAATATCACTGTTTATGTATTTTTCTTATCAGTTGATAATGCTCGCGATGAGCGAAACCGGTCCTGATCTAATAAATTTTATGTGGAAAAAGTACTAAAAATGTTTTATTATTTTTATTTTTTAACATTATTTATATATTTATTATTTACCAAGAAAACACAAACAAATATGTTAAAATACAATATTTTATCATATATAAGAACATAACAATATAAAAAAGTATAGTTTTATGTGAATAGAAATTTAAAATAATCTGTTATCTTCATCTGTTTTCGAAATTTTTTTAACGAATTCCTTATTTCACTTCGAAATATTCTTAAAGCTGTTACATTATTATATTCGGTTCCCCTTTGTTCAGCGTAATCTAGCAATGTTTCAATACAATTCAATGCCGTTTCATGACTAACGTAACCACTAGTATCTTCTTCGCTTGTAGTACTACTGTCATTTTCTTCCTCTTGGGTAACAAGAGAGACAATATCAGAATCGTCCATGCGTTCAAAGCCATGGTTGAGCCACTCCTGTATGTTTTCCTTAAACGACTTCTAAAAAAATTAAATCTTCCAATAATTCACACATTTCAGGTACAAAATTGTCTTCATTCTCTTCTATATCAGGAAGAATCTTTCTCCGTGATCGAACGAACTTCACTAATACCATTGTAAATAGAAATTCATGTGGAGTTCAAAGGATTTCAATTCTTGACACATTCCAGTCCCACAAATTATGATGTTCATTGCGAACATTCATACATTCAAAAGATAGAAGTGGTTAAAAAAAAATCAGGGTTAGTTACGTAAACACAAACACATCGCTAAATTCATCCTTTTTTCAAATAACGCGCATATTCAAGATCGCAATTCATCAATGCGTCCTATAATCGTAATAGAAAAAAATCAATCAAATTAAATTTGAATTAAAAAATATTTATTTCCAGGCAGGAATAATCCACAAACCGGATTACCCATACGCGGAGAATGGAGAGTACACTTTACTAGTAAAAAAGATTTAAAGTGGGTATATGATGTGTCTTTTTTCTATAGTTTTTAATATTAACTGAAATAAATTTGAATTGTTCAAATTATTTACATTCACACAGATTTTGTCACTAACGGCCCATGTTTCGCCTTTTGGCATCTTCAGCGTTCAAGTGCACGGATGAACTTGAACGTCTGAAGATGCCAAAAGGTGAAACCTGGGTTATTAGTGAAAAAATCTGTGTGAATTTACATCATTTGAACGATTCAAATTTAATATTTAAATTCTACCAAGCACCTTCAGTCGAAATCTTAAATTAACTGATATAGTTAAACTGCTTTATATTGTGTCAGATTATTCTGAATCATATATTTACTCAAAGTCATTATACAAGTCTTCTGATAAAACGGCATCTTCTATAACAGTGCTTCCCGAACTGGGGTCTGCAGATGTCTGTGAAAATTTATAGTTAATTTGTTTGAAAGATAATTTAATGAAAAAAGTATTTCAGAATCTTGGATAAGGCGACAGCAGCAATATTCGTCTATTGCAAAAGAGGATTTTGTAATCCTTATTGCTTGATTTTGATTGATATCCATACATCAATTTCTGGAGTCGGTGAAGCTGTGTTCTAATTTCCCTTTCATCTGGTGTATTGTGATGCTGCTTTTCCCGCGTAACGGGATTAAAATAGAAATAAAAGTGATCAAATGCATCTAAAAATGCACTAAGTTCATAAAATAATTTGAGATTTCTCTGCGGACCACCAAAATTTTCTCGCAGACCACTGGTACGTAACAGTTTTTCCCAAGCAATTAGACTGGTATGGGGTTCAAGAACCAGCAAGGTCAATATCAGATTTAGATTTTTTCAATTTAAATTTGAGGTTTTAGACATAGGTGTCGGCAGCACTACTTTTTTTTTTTTAAAAAAGTGTTAGAACTCACTTCTTGTCATGCGTTTTACTATATTTTTTTCTAATCCATGTCCATTTCCAATGTGAAGCATATGGCTTACCAATGGAGGTGCCTAACAGAGTGAGCCGCTATTCAAAATCTATTTTAGGTATACATTAATAAAAACACAATATTCCTTTGTACTTCATTCAACTTTATTAATTAGGTCAGGACCGGTTTCGCTCATCGCGAGCATTGTCAACTGACTCAGTTGAAGTGGAATGAAGTACAAAGGAATATTGTGTTTTTATTAATATTATGCCTTTCCACCAAGTATTGACAGTAAACACCCTAAAAGTGATTTAGGTATACATGCCTGAAGGGTCAATAATCCATATAGATACAGATAAGTAAACCAAGATAAATAATTCTGCCTCATGAATTTTTAAAACCAGTATAAATCATCAGGTTCACCAGCAATAAGATAAGTATTTGCTACACCTCCATATAAAAAAATGATGTTGATATGTTACTATAATTCTGCGACTAAAAATAAAACTCTTAGATAATTTTTCACGTTTTTATTTCAATAAAAAGCAATATAAATTTATACAGGGATAAATGTTATGAAAAACACTAAACAGCCATAATATCTATCACCGCTTTTACAAAACATATTACATAGTACTAACTGGTCCCATTTGAGATCCTGATTATGCAATCAAGTCAAAACTTATATTATACTTCTCTCTCAACTTAATATTTGACAATGGCAGCCATTTTATAAAAATGAAAATACATTATACAATGGATTTAAAATGGATGTCAATGAGTCATGAAGTGTAAGGAATGTTTTAAACACCTAAATTATGATAAAAATTAAATATTTATATATGGAGAAGTTTAACTGTTCTGTCTATAAAACACACCCCTAGTTTTAAACCATGAACTGTCAAAAAATGGCATTTGAGATAATTGGATTTAAAGATTCATTCACTCTTAACTAATTGTGATTCTCTTTTGAAATGCATGATTTTGATTGCTTGATATTTACCATAGTACTTTCGGTATAACTAAATATTTATTCTTATTTTGCCCAGCACAGTTACCTTTTTCAAGTAGCTGTATATGTAGACACCCTCATATTCTATTAGTACCTCTTTTCACCACCATTAATTCATTTAGACTTGTGTTAGTCTTTATTATACATTTTTTAACCTTTCTATATTATTGACTTGTAATAGTCTAAAACTAAGGGTGCAATACGACAAGTGCAGTCCCCATCTTTGTCATAATGGGTCAATCAAATTTAATGAATATATAAAAATGAATTGACAGATCTGTCAGTTTAAGCACACGAGGTCTTGAAAGAGCGCCATTGCTCTTCACTGCATTCTAATGGTTAAAGGTTAACCTTATAACTAAAATAGCTCATTTACTTAAATGAAATTATAGCCAATTGTATTTATTGTAATTATAGCCAGTATTAAATGTAATTATAGCCAACTAGTGATTTATTGTAACTTAGACTCTTTAAGAACAGAATATCAAAGATAATCTTGGAATTTTTATGTCAAAAAAAACTGAAACGCAATTTTACGAGATATTCTTTATGTTTTGTTAGATACATGGTTTGGAGATGGAGAAAGAATTATTTTTTTGAATAAACGTCAATCTGCCAAATATTAAAAATAAAAACATTAAAGAATAAAAGTTGTACTAAATGATACCCAGAGGAAAAATGATACCAGTATCATTTCAGAGTCAAAATCTTTTAAAATATCTGAGTCATATATAAATAAGTTATTTCAGTATAAAATTAAATTTGATAACTTTGTTATTCCACTTGTAGTGCTACAACTTGTGACACACGTTTCGCCTCTTTGAGAAGCATCATCAGACTATTAGAACGTTAACGAATAAACTGATTTTTGAAGTTATTTTAAATTTTGACTTTGTGGTATTCAAATCATTTTGAATTGTCTGATTGTCATCAATAAAAATGTTATTAAACAATAAAATCATTACAATATAGTGATACATGTCATTAATAGATACAAATTGTCTGCAGTCTGGTTCTAAGAATGATAATGTCATGTTAAGGTTGATGAGGTTCTTAAACATTATTTAAATTTAAGCAGTGTTTATTCAGCAAGTTATGAGGTGACAGTAGTAAACACATAAGGTTAATCGGCTTTCAGTCAATTTCGGTTTCAATTAGATTCTAATAAAACTCAAGTGAACAATATTTTCCGAAATGTTTCTCATATTTATACTGTCAAAAATAAAAATATTTTTAAAAACTTAAGTTTTTTCAATCGTCTCCGATAAGATGGGGAGTATAATCCTGGAATAATCCATAATATGGATCTCTAATAGAGCCTCTCAAAATGTCTGGTTATGTAAGCTAGCCTCTCAATCTCTCTCTTTGGAGATGTCAAGGTAAGGATGATATAATGGAACGACTAATCGTTTTCATTAGGCCTTGTTTTTAAGGGGTGATACCAAGATATGTATCAAAAATATTTGAGAATCCTAGTAGGACTAACGGTTATTAATTACTACAATTTTTTACCTTGCTGTTCATTGAAAGTAAGCTTTCTTCACCTCTCAGTAAGGTGCTAGTCTACAATAAGCGGCCTAAGCCACATACAGAGCGACACTCTATGAAAATGAATTAGTTAGATAACGATACCTTACGTGGTGTGGAAGCACTACACTTGGCATCTAGACACCGAATGCCGCGTCTTTAGTTGTTTTGGAGAATTGCAGAATACGGACACAATGAATTATTGCCGAAGATGGACAAATTTCGTAAAGAACAAAATGAGCAATCAATTGAGTCAGTTAAAACAAAGTTTTATTTGAAAAAATATGTTTTCGATGGCAATAGATTCCTTGTGAGTCTGAAATACTCTTCAGACTTTATATTGCAACCATTTAAATGTTTTTTGACTAACGTAAATAAAACAACCATCAATCTCTCTAGTCACAAATACTGGCATGTATCTGTGACAAGAGAGATTGATGGTCGAAAGTTGCGTAGGTGTCAGGTAATGCTGTACGCAGCCAATGACGTTTATTGTAGACCAACACCTGAAAAACACATCTGTCATTTCAAAATTGAATAGAGAAGTAACACAAGATATAGTATACATCTATTTTAAAGACACATTTTAGTTAGTCATATAAAAATAGCTTCCTTCTTATAAGTATATTAAAAAAAATCAATAACATAATATTCTTATTGGTCAAGCGGGAATTCGATGTGAAAAAAACATCGAAGTGAGAGCCGCCATGTTGTTGAGTAAAAACATTTCAGTATGAAATAATCATTTGTCGGCGAGCGGTCCCCAGAACATTTTGGAGACACGCTTCTCATCTTCCGTGAAGAAGAAATCCTTGCCCAGCTTCAGAAACTCTTTTAAGGATAGCTTGCCATCCTGTGAAACATTAAAATGACATTAGTTTTATTTTGTTCACTTCCATTTTAGTTTGACAATTGAAAAAGCATTCACTTGATATAGCTATTGAAAAAAAATATGTCACAGTTAATGTGCGAAGTCACATCAATGTATATCGAACGTAGAAAGGAAAAAGGATGTAACCCACACATGAGGTTATTACTTTCAAGCCCGGCCCATTCTAAAGTTGTTGAAACATGAACCATGAATGTAATTTAGTAGATAAAAATAAATTTTGAAAGTATTTTTAGAAATCAGTCTCAAACATGGCTTGACAACGTCCAAAATATCACTCCAAAGTAATGGAAGACTAAAAATACTTTTAAAATGTACATTGTTTTTCAAAATGAAATTCAAGTTTCATTTTTTAACCATTTTTGAATTAGCCGTGTTTGCAAGTGATCCCCTCACATAACTAATTTTACAGGAGACACAAGAAACGTGTTTTGATGATTTTAGGCCAAAGGCAAATTATGAAATATACACAAGCTTGAAGTCAGTGGAGACTGATAAACTAATGGTTTTTATTGACTTTATACGATATTAATTGAATATTTTTTTAGTCTGTTTCCTGATGGCAATTTCCATAGGCCCGGCCCTTCTTTTTTCAAGCTCAAAAGTTAAATTTAAACACTAATTTGGTATTTTCAGCTTACATCATTTTGGTAGTTGATGGTCGATATATTAACAAGCAGTTTTAGTTGAAGCTTACACAATTACAATATATTTTTCATTTAATATGGCAGTCTAATGGTGGTCTCTCAATAGAAGGTTTTCTAAAAGAACTGCTTTTTACTCAGTTACTCAACCTTTCTATTTTCGAATAGAGTAAGGATAGAAAGGATAGGGTTGGATAGAACTGATGTTTAGCTAATCGGTCTTGATACGCCCTGTTATTTTAGGATAAGAAGAGTGGGAAGGCAATTTTTAGACATTGAAAAAATGGTAATATATAATACAACATGGACTAAAAATATTCTCATGAAAATAATAATAAACCAGTAAAAAAGACGACTGTCACCTGCTGTGGCTCAGTTAGTAAGAGTTTGCTCTACCGGTCACGCAGATTTGGGTTCGATTCCCGGTAAGATCACAGTGAATTATTCAATTCAAAGTTGTGATCGAAGACTGGGTGTTTGTGATATCAATTCACATTGTTTTCTTTCCTACCATCATTCTGGTCCTTCAATAAGCGATAGCGATTAGTCAACCACTAGTCCTGTTCTAGCCTTATCCTTCTTTCCCTACTACTCACTTTGAGTGTCATTTTTGAAGACGTCAGCTGTATAATCAAATACTTACTCCATTTTTGTCAATAATGGCGAACGATACAGCTGCGGTTTCTTCGCTGAGTCCCAGGCATTTGAAGAACAATTTGAATTCTTCAACGGCAATGAACCCTGAACTGTCTTTGTCCACTGCCTGAAAATTGAATAAAATTTACCGCTTATTTTATGATTCCATCATGTAAACATAAACAATCATAATGTAATCAATAAGAGCTGTTTTTATGTTCAATTCATCATTTCTATTGTTTGATTGCAATAATCAGTTTTGCCCAATCGTAGACTATGATGTCCTCAGTAGTCCCTGCAAAAGACTGTTGGGATGCGAATAACTCAGATCACTAGACGGTGTACGCACCACCACCTGCTACGGCGTTATTTTATTACAGAATCTCATGACATCAATTTGAATTCAACGCCAACCGTTTTACATCTTTGTAATAAAGGTCCAAAATTAAATTACTTGAACTACTTGAAATAAATAGGCATAAACAAGAAAAGGTGTCCAACCTTTTTTGCACTTGGATCGACTTCTTAATCTTAAGGTTTCTCGCAATCGACTTCTAACATCGATTCTTATAAGGAATTTATTTATTTAGGGTTTTTTTCCTTCTTAAAACTAAGAAATGTTTATGTTAAATGCCAAATACATATCATTAGATAGGTATGTGCTTAAAATATAATTGAATTTTGGTATTTTTGTATATTTTATATTTAAATTATATATTTTTTCGAAGTTCACGGAAGCTTCTGGAATCGACCAAATTTTGCTTTGGGATCGACCGGTCGATCGCGATCTACTAGTTGGACACCCATGTCTTAAATGAACAAACAATTATCAATCCATCACCGTTGCTAAAACCCCTAATGTAACTAATAATAAATATCAGTTTAATTTATGCTAATTTACCTTGAAAAATCCCATATTGCTTATCGTTCTTCGAAACACTCGAGTCATATTAAATAAATGTGACACTATAATTGTAATATGAATTAGGATGTTAGAGTGGATAACAAGAACTATTGTGTATCTCTTCTGAGCCAGTATATATAGCTGAGTAAGTTTAAACATAGTTCTGACGATCGCACACGCTGAAATAGCTATTATAAAAACTGTAGAATTAAATACATTGCTATTTTTACCCTATAACAATGGAGTTCTTCCAATTAAATTAGTAAATACCAATTCAATCCCCAAAAATTATTACGATTGCCGCGTAGGTAGAGCAATATAGACCGGCTTTATTTGTTTCTAGAAACTAATTAAGTCGAGAATGTTGATTAATTTTCAAAAGCCTCTCACCTTAAATAAATATGGAAGGAATGTGTAAGCCCTTCCCTTGAGGGCTTTATCACTGAGGACATGATGCATGTCTGCTAAGTACTGCTCCACTGTTACGAGGTTGTACGGGGTGATCTCGCCCCATAACTCTTCCCAAGTCAACTGAAAAACAAAATCTAAATTGTTAGAAAGGAAAGAAGACCGAAACAACGATATTTAAAATTGAGTTGAACAGAGCTAAACTGAAATGGATCCGAAATAATAATTCATTTCATTGAAATTTCTCCGTTAAACTGGGCGATTATTTTTGCTATTGATTTATTGATTTCCGTTTGAATGTTTGTGATATCTAGAAATTCCCTTAATAAAAATAAAGCGACATTGCGTGAGTGATCAGTTAACCAATAGTGTCTTAGCCCTATTCTTCCATCGCTACACTCTCTTCGAAAAGAGAAGTTGAGTAACTAAGTAAAAAACATTTCACTGTAGAAAAACTTCTGTCGAAATACATCCATTAGGAGGCCATATACTCCACATTGGGAGCGGACTTGGATAAAAATAATACATTCACTATTCAAATCTATTTCAGGCATACTTGGCAGGAGTATGTTAAGAGATGCATTACTTTAACACTTTACTAACCGCACGAATTTTGCAATATTGTACGCCAAATACCGGCAATATTTGCAAAATATCAGCAAATTTCGATTGTTCAATTAAAGTTTACGTAACTTTTGAATGCATTAATGTATTTCAATGAAATTTTTATGCCATATTGAAAATACATACCAGACTCGAAATATTTTTTCATAGATGGGAAACCATAAACCTTACCACCTTTTATTGAAATAATGTCAAGATATCCTGATAAAAATGTACATCTGCATTAATGGTTCACTATCACTGTAATGGGTCGTAAATATAAAACTTATGAGTGCATTGACACATATGTATGTCACCCATTATGTGTGTTAGAATATTGTCCCATAAATATCAACGCCTACAAAAATATTGAAAGCAAAAAAAAATCCTCCTAAAAAATATTTACGTCAACCATAAAACGGCGATTTTTTCAAATGGCTGACATCTGTTAAAAAATATGAAAGTAATATAATTTTAACCATTACTTCATAGTCTGAGTCTTTGCTTTAACCCTCCAGAGACGAGAGCTTTTTTTCGATAAAAAAAATATTTGTTTAGCCATATTGAAGTCACGGATAACTTTTATTCATAATAAAATTTAAAAAAATAAAAAACGCCAAGTCGTTTTATAGAAACCCCGCATGACTATATGGTCATATGCTCATCCTTTTATTACCGTGTAATATTGTGTACGGACAGTTGTAAGGACAAAAGTGACAGTATGGGCTCGCAAACATTCGGGGTTGAAATATAGCTAAATGTGATTTTTTAAAAAATATTTACAATTTAAACTCTTTAGATCAACATAATTTCAATACAAATATATTAGCAAAATAACTGTATATAATTTGATGTTTTGATAAAAAAATAACTAACAGTTTCAAAAAGTCCATTAAAAAAACGGAAATTCAAAAAATCGCATGTGCTTTTGGTGGCCGTTTCTGTCCCCGCGGCTGATGACTAACTGAAGTCTGTACCCTTCTTAACCAAATATGAGTAAAAGCAATGATATTCAGGTAGAAAAAGGATGAATAGTGGGATCAATAGACAACGGTGTTTACTGTTACCATATGGTCACGCTCGTCCTTGGAAGGTTAACACCTCTTGACAAATATTCGAAGCTAATATTGAACATAAAAAATATATTTGGCCGCAAAGTCGTATGTGTATGCGGTGAGTAACGCTTGGATAATGGAGGACGCCAATGCTATGTACACAGTGAGTAAGGTGTTAAAAGTGATTTTCTCGAAAATATTAATTTGGAGTTATGTTGGTTTGAATTGAGTTTATTGATTTTGATGATCTATGGTTAAGAGTTATTTCCGATACCATCTGACTACAGTGATATTAATAATAGTAGACCTGACATCATATATTTTTATAACGACGTAGTAATATGCGTCTTAAAAGTGCAACAATATCAAATCAGCATATGTAATAATACTACACATTGTTTTTTACATAAAAATAACAAACATTATCACTATTGATAAAACTCGCGTGTGTTTTGTTTATAAAATATAAATAAAATAATCGAATTATTTAAATATTGATATTTCAAATATAACTTCTTTTATCATTAACGAAAACTTTCCAAACAGCAGATAATTCAATTGATAGGTGAATTATTGCGCACTACCTTTTTTTTACGTTACATTTTAAGAGGTATTGAAAATTAACATTATATTTTTTTTTATAAGATTAATTAATTAATAATATCATCTGAGATTGCGGTTTACACAACTCCATTATGGACATCTAGCTGTAGCGGACTGTAAGCCGTTAAAGTTTTATTAGTTTAGTCAAGTCGACGTTTAGTGTCAGCGTTTTTAAGTCAAACAAACTTTCGAATCTCCTGAAAATAGAGTGAAACTAATTTGGCTGTGTTCATGATACTGGATGCTTCAGTTCTTATCAATAGATGTCATCATTATAGAAGCTATAGGAATTTATTTTTCACCCTAAGAATTATGAGAACGTGTTGATTATGGAAAAAATTCCATTAACATGTTTGCTTACTATTACATACGCAATTGTGATGTGACTGCCATCTGTTCAAATAAATTCAAATGATACAATAAAATACTTTCACGTAAGTCTCATTTTTATTCAAAGTGTCATATTCTTCTGTTCACTAGAAACGTTTTGCAAAACAAAAAACATTTATTCTTTTGTTTTTATTTATTTGTTCATCTGCAAGTCATTCTAATATTATGAAGGGTTGAGAGTTTTTTATACCATTACTTTGCGCATTTATGATGTCACTGCCATCTGTTTAAATACAAATGAGACAGCAAAATACCTTCACTTGAATATCATTTTCATTTGAAGTATCACATTCTTTTGTAATCTGTTACATATCCAACAATCACTTCTTTTTTTTATCCATGTCCGCACTCAATGTGGAGCATATGGCTTCCTAATGGAGGTATCTCAACGAATATAGAAGTTTTTCAACGATAACTGTTTCTTACTCAGTCGCTCAACCTCACTTTTTTTCAAAGTGAGTAGTAGGGAAACAAGGATAAGTCTAGAACAGGCTAGCGGTTGACTAGTTGCTATTGCTACTGAAGGAGAGGAAATAATGTGAATAGACATCACAAACACCCAGTCTTCGATCACAACTTTGAATTGAATAATTTTCAAATTCACTGTGATTTGACCGGGAATCAAACCCAGACCTGCGTTATCGGAAGAGCAAGCTCTAACCAACTGGACCACGGCACACAACAATCACTACAATATTGAATTCATTGATACGGAATAGATGTTCCCTTACCCTGACTACGGATCTGAATTCTTCAGCGTGAGCCTCGTCAAGGTGGCCCAGATCCTGGAACCTGGCAGCCAAGAGTTGGAAGTCGTCGTAAGAGATCACTCCGTCTTTGTTGACGTCCAACAAGCCGTGGAAGGTTCGCATTTTGCGGCGCCAGAATTCTGACTGAAAGAATGAAACAGAACAATATTGATTTATTGTGCTCAAGTATTGGCTTCCTATAACAGCTTAACTATGTGGTATGTCTTCAAACACTGTATTCTATTTGTAAAAGTTGTACAATAGCATCAGATAGGTTTTGGTCCAGATCAATATCAAATTTACATTGTTTTTATTATAATATTTGATATCTTGGGCAATTTATCTCTAAGACGAAACATTAGCTGCGCGGGCCAATCCAACAAATGCACGGCATAATTTGATATATAAATAGTGTTATTACTTTTAGGGTGTTCACTGTCAATACTTGGTGGATAGCAGTGGCGGCCGGTCAATGTGGCATTGGATCAATGCACCCCTTGAATATACAGGGGCGGTTATATTTCATGAAATACTATTCAAACATAACATTTATACCATTCACTCATTTTAAATTCGTCATGTATTTATTGTCTAAAATAAAATGTTCTAAAATACTTATATTTATATTTCGCGAAAAAGTAATAACAGCAAAAAAATAATGCTCGCCATGAGCGAAACCGGTGAAAAAGTGCAATTAGTACAAATGAATATTTTTTTGTTTTAATATAATGCCTTTCCACCAAGTATTGACAGTGAACACCCTAAAAGTGATAATATTTCGCAACCGACAGTGCCAGCAGCAAATAACTACTAAAAAAAGTATACGATTATGCATAGTATACATATCGACTGTGGAAAGGGAAAACAACGTAGCCCACAGTTTTTTCAAAACAGCTTTTTTCGAAAATCACAATATATCCAACTTGATACATGCACTATCAAAAGGATGTAAGCTGCAAATGCCGAATTAGTATCTAAATTTAGCTTTTAAGTTTGAAAAAAGATGGGCTTTTAAAAATTGAAACCAAGAAAGAAGACTGAAAAAAAGGTTTTTCCTAGACAATTTCTTCAATTATTATTAGAATATGTCAATTTAACACCAGTTTAGAAGTCTCTGTCCACTTCAAGGTTGTGTTTATTTCATAATTTGCATATGGCCGAAAATCATCAAAAAACGTTTTTTATGTCTCCTGTAAAATTTGCTATGTGTGGGTTACGTCCTTTTTCCTTTCCCTTTGAACAGCAAATCATAGTTTTTTATACATTTTTAATACTTTTTTACGCGATATTTTACCTGAAAATTTCTGGAACTAATGCATCGCGTAAAAAAATGATCGGGTGTATAAATTATACGGTAATAATTGAAAAATTAAATTCGAAATCTTTTTTTTTACCCGACTACAGATGGACCCAGAAAAAAGAAGTGTAAAATGTTATTACATATTAAATGTAAAACAGTGTGTGGAAAATTTGTCAATAGAAGAATCCGTTCACTGTGTATCTTCACGAAATACAAACAAACTAAATTTCTCCAACCAAATAATGTGTGTAATGTGTATACAATTTGCAATGCCACAGTGTATTTTTTTACGGCCACGTTATGACCACACGAATTGTTATTTAATTGGTCTATGGAGGCGTCACTACTATCATTTTTTTTCTAAATTTACTACAACCTAATTTTACCGAAGCTGTTACGTAATTCATTCATAAAAATTACGGTACTGATCTTATAATGGTATCGTAAAAAAACAACGTAAAAAAATGAGCATCTGAAATAGCAGTTGGATTTTTTATGGCAATGTTTTACGACACAAGTACTCGATGCTCAAATTAGCTAAAAATCCATTGGTACGTTATTATTATCGCGGGTCAAAATTATTTTTACATTTGTTTGAAAACACGATATTATCAGCGGTGTAGTGGGGCCAGGTCGGCGACCTAGCATTTAAAAATGAGCCAGGGTGCCGCCCTGCCACCTTTTTGACTTCTAACTTAATTTTCAAGTACATACGTGTAATCAAAATCTTTTTTTATTTATGTAATTGTTAAAATTTGTGGTTAATAAACTTCGGACGAATAAAAATTCAAAAAAAAAGGGAAGAAATGAATGACCGACCTGGTTCCTATGTATTCACCACTACACCACTGCATATTATATAATACAAATATGAATGACATGAGAGATGACATAACACTTTTATACAGTGTATACTTGTTTATCCTTGTCCGCTATCAATGTGGAGCATACGGACTCCTAATGAAGGTATCTCAACGTTTTTATACGAGAACTGTTTCTTACTCAGTCGCTCAACTTCACTTTTTCCAAAGTACGGATAGACGAATAAGGTCAGGACAGGACTAGTGGTTAACTAATCGCTCTCGCTAGACCCAGTTATTAAAGGATCGGAAAGAGTGGGAGGGAATTTGAAGACATCACAAACACCCGTGCCTTTGAACAGAAATCGATCAAAAAAAATACTGTTCGTACTGGGACTCGAACTTGAGAAGTCCGGCATGTAAGCCCACGACGCTAACCACCAGCTAAGAACATCTGCCTTACACGTGTTGCCTCCTGATCAGGGTTGGGCTGGATGGGGCTCGGAAGGGTTCGCGCGAGCCCTTTGTTCAATTTTACTTTGGTCAGCGAGCCTCTTGTTTATTTAAGATAAAACAACCATGTGCATCTGATCATAACTGCAATTTCTGACTGATATATTATCGACGACTGCTTCAGTATACAGTGTATTACATTTTTAGCCATTTGCATCGATTAGTTTACGGTTAATTGCATATTGTTACATATGATAAGTGTATTAAGTCAGTGTTCCGAAAACTTTTTGTGTTCAAGGTACACCTATCAAATCAAAAAATTTTAGGGGTACACCAAAGAAAAAGTAATGTTTATTTAATATTTATTTATTACTAAAATCAATATACCTAATATGAAACTATGTTAAGTGAGAAATGTGAGCCTGTTTAACTGAGCACAGGCGATCAAAATTTGGAGCAATCGTTGATAAGGCTGCTCACATCTCTTCATTGATCGTCCTCAGGCGTTCTCTTTTTCCCAAAAACCCAATTCGCATAAGTAGGTTGTGGCAAATGGTAATAGAACTGCAACAGCACGCTTTGAAAGCAGTGGATACTCATTTTTTTATATGCAGCCAAAAACTTAATAATTAGGTAACAATCGATTGCTTATTTAAGTATTGTATATAATTGCAGTGATAAAAAAATTCACCCCTTTCCTAGAACACCGAGAATTGCTTTTAGATTAAACGAGCCCCTTGTTAACGTATTGCTGCGTAACTGCTCCTAACGAAGTATACACCTCAATAACAATTGATGGATCACGTGATCAATAATGCTTTTACGGTTTTTATCCTTTGTATTTTAAATGGTTTCTTTGAAAAGACTCACCCTTTCCTTCCCTTTGCATTCTGTGTCCGAGTCGGAGTCTGATCCCGAGTCACTGTCCTCCTGCCTCCTCCTCCCTTCGGCCTCCGGTCTCTTGCTGAAGTTCCTCCTGATCATCTGCGAGCTGATCGAGGACGGAGCTGATGACGCGAGGGTGCCCGAAATGCTGGACCTTCGCAGTGAACTTTTGAGCATTGAGATGTCCAGCGGACAACTGGTGCCGTTGCACGACACGCAGCCGTTCGTGGGGAAACTCCTCTGTAAAAACGAAGAAACATTTCGTCAAGAAATATAGAAAAACAATAAATAATATTTTTTTCAAACTAGGGCTTACAATACCGGTATTTACAAAACCAAAATCCCGGTTTTTTTTTTCAAATCTCTACACCGAAACGAATGTGAAAATGTAGTTGATTGTTGATTTATCAAGACAAGTGAACGGGGCGCAGTATTTTTCTTTTGCCTTGCGTTCAGTCAGGCGCTGGTCCTTGCAAAATCTACACTTTTTAAAGGCTCGTATTTTTCCTGTCAGAATTTATATTACATTAATAAAAACACAATTGATAAACAACGTGTCTATTAAATAAAGTGGAATAAAGTACAATGGAATATTGTGTTTTTATTAATATAATGCCTTTCCTCCAAGTATTGACAGTGAACACCCTAAAAGTTACTATATTACATTTATCCGAATTTATATTAAGTGGTCATAATATATCGGTCGGAATAAATAATCATAATTTAAATGAAATTAAAAAAACCTAACCTAACCTAACCTAACCTAACCAAAATTGTTATAAAATATTCTGACCAAAAATTGATTTCAATTCTGACCATTTAATTTGTTCTCTTTTTTAATACAGCTCACTTTTTATTCGATCAATTCATTTTAGCGCGAACCTAATTGGCTGTTGCTATATTTATTTTGTTCGCATTTTCCATAGATACTTTTGTAATACCGGCCTTTAATATGAAATACCGATATATTCACTCGATATTGCAATCCCCAATTTAAGAGGTGAAGCACGTGTCACACTTAGTTACACAACCAGTGGAATTTCAAAGTGTTTAAATGTTGTTGTTAAAAGAGAAATAACTTAACGTTGGATTCATCGTTAATATATAAATGAAAATCTTATGAGTAATATATAAGTCAGACTGAACATGCTTCTCAAGTCGAAACACGTGTCACACATAGTTACACAACAAGTGGAATTACAAATTCTAGTATTAAGCGTTGGGTTCAACGGAAATATACAAATTAAATCTTTGAAGTAATTAATGCTCATTAAATATTGCCGCCTGTGTGGTCGAGTGGTCAACGTTGTTGGCTTCAGCTACGGAGGGCCCGGGTTCAAATCCCGGTATGGACAGTTTTATAAATTGATTTTTCCTACTATCCTTCTATCCCTACTCTCTTTGGAAAAAGAGAGGCTGAGCAACTGAGTAACGAGCAGTTCTCGTAGAAACACGTCTGTTGAGATAAACTCCATTAGGAGTCCATATGCTCCACATTGGGAGCCGACATGGTTTAAAAAAAATATATTGATAGTTGTCGCAATAGCGATTAGCCAACCACTAGTGCTGATCTAGCCGTATCCTTCTTTCCCTACTGCTAACATTGAAAAAAGTGAGATTGGGCGACTAAGCAACAACAGTTCTCGTAGAAAAAACTTCTGTTGAGATACCTCCATTAGGAGGCCATATGATCCACATTTGGAGCGGACATGGATTAAATAATAATAATAATAATAAAAAAACATTGTATATAAAAAATATATGCAAAACGTATCTTTAACCATAAATATTTAAATTTCGAATCATTGATTTTCGGACTGGCAATGAGTTGTGATTTCATGGATTTGCGTAAAAAAAAAAATAGGTCACAAGCATGTGTAAATCTCATGAATTTTTTATCATATTAATTTATTGTCATTGACAGAATAAAGGTGAAATCTTACATCAAAGACCTTGATATTTTCAAATTTAGAGCATTTTTTTAATGTTGCCACTCACAACATATTTTTAAATAGATCATACGAGATAACCTCGATGAGAAGAGACATCACAAAGCCCAGGAATTTGCGAATTTCCCAAAATGAACAGACCTTTTTCCATCTCTTCCCAGAATATCCAATTTTTTAAACCCAAGAATTTACGAATTTCTCAAAATTTATAAATATGTTGTCGCTGCCCTATTTTCAAAACCTGGTAGTTTATGGATAATTGCCTGTGGCCTACCCAAAACTGTGATGTGGCTCCTCATAAATTATGTTTTCTCTGTGGTCCCCGGTTGAGAAACACTGGTCTTTATCATTCTTTAGATTTCCAAGCTAATTTTTAAAAAGTATCTTCATAACATGGCAAAAGTTGATACGGTATTTTTTTAAACACGCCATTATTATCAATGAACGTTGAGTAAAACAGGGGGTTTTTTATCGTACTGAAAACGTTATCATTTTGATTTTGTAACGGTGATATGCTCCACATTGGTAGCTGCCGTGACTAAATTATAATAAAATAACCATGATTTCCACTGTGCAGGCAAGTAAAGCCTTACATAGGCTGACAACTTTGCATTCCTTTCTTCTTATGGGTTTGTTTTCCAACGGTTCAGTTTTCAATGACGATCAGTTGTTTAACCTTATGAATCATGGTGAGCAACAACAAACCAACAAAGGAATAAAGCCAACGTTTAAAAACATCAAGTTTGGCCTGCTCAACCACCCTGTAGTCGAATTGTTAACGCGTTTTCATTTTACTTGGTTGCGCATTCGAAGAAGCAGGCATTTTCATAAATCGCGTATGCTGAGACGCAAGCGACTTAGCAAAGCGTATAACAGAACTGGCAGGTGCAGGTAGGCGAAGTAGACAAGTGCGACCAGCGTATGCTGTGACAGCTGCATCACGCAAGTGACATATGAGAACCAATGTTCCCTCTAAGGCAAGATGTTAGCTGTGCGGAAATTTCAAAGGCTACGCGGACCGATCAAATATTAATTGACCAACTGTCTTGTAGTGCGCGCCAACCCTGAATGAGTGCGCGGGGGCCTTCCAACTGCTGCGCGGCCGCGCACGTGCGCAGCTTAGAGGGAACTTTGATGAGGACCTCAATTTCAAAACCTACCTAAAGACCAATTTTGTTTTTTTTTTTCAAATTTTGATGCCAACTTGTATTCTATTTCAATATCTAGACAATCAATAAATTTCCGATTTCAAAACCTCTCTAAATACAGACGAAACACATTTATAAAAACGTGTTTAATCTCAAAAAAAAGTAGGTTTTGAATCTAAGGTGCTCAATTCTTTTTTAAATAAATATGTATATATTTTAATAGATTTCTAAATTTCATTTAATCAATAAAATACAAAACAATAAAAAACACTTCATAAATCGATTCATTTGATTGTTTTGCCATTTAAATTTACAACTATAATGCTGCGAGATTGCTCAAAAAACAAGGTTATCAGTGTTTCTCATGTTTACATGAAATAATTTTGAAATTCTTTAACATTAACACTAAAGTTAGAGGAGTACGGTTGATGGACGAGGCCAAAGCTCTCGCAGGGTTGCAGGAGGGCCTTCATCTGCCAGACGATATCGATAGTCGCGGAAGTATTGCAACCGAGCAATAAGCATCACCAATGAATCAATTAAAAAGGCAACAGCGCCGGCGACGTTCTCGTCTGCCGTATCAATATTGATAACTTGAGCCTTGGTCGGCAGACATTTTGTTTTTTTTTTGTTCGCGTTCGAAATTCGAATGCACTTCTGTATGCAGTCGTCTCAAGTTGTATCCAACCTTTTGACAGTGAGTGATTAAAATTTACAGTGGAGCTCCGATCTATCCAAAATCTGGCCAAAAAAAACAATCAGAACAGTGTTAGGAAAAGATCTGTCTAGTTAGTGTGGTGTCGGATAAATAAAAAGACGACTCCGATTCCCGATTAATAAAAAACGACTCCGACTTCAAATAATTTCATTTCATTTTAACTTATATAGGGTTCCTATAGTCAGCCATATCCAGCTGTCAGTCTTTTTGAGCTTAAAACATGAATAATAGTGTTCACACTGAAAAAAACAGAATTGTATAAATATGTGTCGGTAGTTAACCACATGGAGATATATATTTTTTTCTATACTCAGGGGTGATCCGGAGGGGGCTCGGAGGGGCTCGCGCGAGCCCCTTGTTAAGTTTTTACCAAGGTATGCGAGCCCTTTGTCAATTCAAGCCAAATCAATATTCTCACATCAAATTAGCATATAACTGCAGTTTCTGACATATATTATCTACGATAGCTTCAGTATACACATGAGTACATTTACAGCCATTTTAATTGATAAATTTACAGTAAATTTAATATTGTTACATACTGTATCAAGTAACAATCGATCGCTTATTTAAGTATTGTATATAATGGCATAGGAGTGATTAAAAATTCACTCCTCGAACACCGAGAATTGCTTTGATTAAGCGAGCCCGAAGTGAACGTATTGGCAGCCCACCGCTGAGTCCAGGCCAAAAAAAACAAAAATCAGAACAGTGATAGGAAAAGGCTTGTATCTATCTAGTTAGTAGAGCTGTGGAGTGGTGGGTAAATAAAAAGACTCCGATTCCAGCTTAATAAAAAAACAAATCTGGCTCCAAAAATTTTTTTGCACCGTGTTATTTCAAAATCGTGTAAAAAGGGAGTTCAGTGTACATGTCTTATACATACATACTTTTGTTTCAACAAGTCGATTGGATTCTCCAGTTATCTATCACTGCAGCAGATTACGAATGTCGTTTGCTGTATTATTAATACACATGGCCAAGTTGTCAGCATGCAGATAATAGAAAAAAAATGTTTGTAATAAAAGAATTAAAAGAGTAATAATAAGTGGGGAAAAAGATTACAATTTTTTGACGTACATATTAAGTCCTAATTTAATTATTTTTTATGAAGTCTTTCGATTTTTGTATAATTTGAGACAAGTTTTGGTGGCGGAATTTTTCATTATTTTATTTCCAATTTCATAAACCCAGTAATCTGCCGATTTGCCGAAAATATCTACGCGACTTTTTTTTGTTTAGCTCTTCGAGGAATTTTAAAATCTCAAAACCCTATACTAATTTACCGTTTTTTCCCAAAATATCTCCGTGACCAATTTTTTAGCTCTTCCAAATCCAAAATCCGATAATTTTCGGATTTGCTACTAATTTCTCAATTCCGAAATCCCGGGATAGCGACCATACCAATCCTGGGATATCGGTATCGCAAAATTGGACGGGATCCCGGGATTGGAGAGCCTAGTTTCAATCGATTTATGGGTGTCTTTGATGCCTAAAATTCCCCTCCAAAATTCCGATTCTAAGAGGGACGAAGTGAGTGCGATTAGCTAACTACTAGTCCTGTCCTAGTCTAGATTCTATAACAAAGATAAGTTGTATAAATGAAAAGAGGCAGTTCTCGTAGAAACACTTTAGTTTCTGAGATGAAATTTATTAGTAGTCTGTGTGCTGCACATCTTAACATTAATAGCCGATAAGGTCTGTCTGTAAGGACGTCCGCAGTAAGGTACAGACCAATGATTTCGATTTATTCTGAACAGCACATTTTTGAAATGTTGTTCTATCCAATGGGAGCGGCTTATTTTAAACCGGGCGTGAATGTTCTGATATCGCCACGTTTGAAAATTTGATATTTCTTGGTGTAGAGCTAAAGTATTGTATCACCATACATCATAATATTCGAATAATCAAAGACTTTAATTCGACTATTGCAAACTATGATTATAGGGCTATCGAAATGAATCGTCTGATCGTGTGAGTCGATGTGAGACTAATATTTTTTGGAGCGGATTTGATCAATTGAATCATAATGATGAATCTTTTCACGTCTGACCTTGAAAATCTGTTAGAATTCTTTAATACATTAAGAATATTCAAATTATGATATGGATATATGATAGAATAATATTTTGCTTTTTTCATACACTTGGACAAAATGTGCAACTGATTTTTTATTGAAAAATTGGATTTGATCTTTTGATTTTTATTGGAAATAATTGTTAAATAATTTAAAATCCGAAAAATAATTGTTGGCAAACTTAAACATTATTCCAAAAATTAAGTAATTTACAAAATTTCTGCTACTACGAAAGATGATTGTTAGCAAACTTTAACATTATTCCAAAAATTAAATAATTTACGAAATTTCTGCTACTACGAAAAATGGTTGTTAGCAAACTTAATCATTATTCCAACAATTAAATAATTTACGTAATTTCTGCTACTACGAAAAATGGTTGTTAGCAAACATAAACTTTATTCCAAAAATTCAATAATTTACGAAATTTCTGCTACTACGAAAAATGGTTGTTAGCAAACTTAAACATTATTCTAAAAAATCAATAATTTACGAAATTTCTGCTTCTACGAAAAATGGTTGTTAGCAAACTTAAACATTATTCCAAAAATTCAATAATTTCAATAATTTACGAAATTTCTGCTACTACGAAAAATGGTTGTTAGCAAACTTAAACATTATTCTAAAAAATCAATAATTTACGAAATTTCTGCTTCTACGAAAAATGGTTGTTAGCAAACTTAAACATTATTCCAAAAATTAAGTAATTTAGGAAATTTCTGCTACTACGAAAAATGGTTGTTAGCAAATTTAAACATTATTCCAAAAATTCAATAATTTACGAAATTTCTGCTTCTACGAAAAATGGTTGTTAGCAAACTTAAACATTATTCCAAAAATTAAGTAATTTAGGAAATTTCTGCTACTACGAAAAATGGTTGTAAGCAAATTTAAACATTATTCCAAAAATTCAATAATTTACGAAATTTCTGCTACTACGAAAAATGGTTGTTAGCAAACTTGGACATTATTCCAAATATTAAATAATTTACGAAATTTCTGCTCCAACGAAAAATGGTTGTTAGCAAACTTGAACATTATTCCAAAAATTCAATAATTTACGAAATTTCTGCTACTACGAAAAATGGTTGTTAGCAAACTTAAACTTTATTCCAAAAATTCAATAATTTCAATAATTTACGAAATTTCTGCTACTACGAAAAATGGTTGTTAGCAAACTTAAACATTATTCTAAAAAATCAATAATTTACGAAATTTCTGCTTCTACGAAAAATGGTTGTTAGCAAACTTAAACATTATTCCAAAAATTAAGTAATTTAGGAAATTTCTGCTACTACGAAAAATGGTTGTTAGCAAATTTAAACATTATTCCAAAAATTCAATAATTTACGAAATTTCTGCTTCTACGAAAAATGGTTGTTAGCAAACTTAAACATTATTCCAAAAATTAAGTAATTTAGGAAATTTCTGCTACTACGAAAAATGGCTGTTAGCAAACTTGAACATTATTCCAAAAATTCAATAATTTACGAAATTTCTGCTACTACGAAAAATGGTTGTTGGCAAACTTAAACTTTATTCCAAAAATTCAATAATTTACGAAATTTCGGCTACTACGAAAATTGGTTGTTAGCAAACTTTAACTTTATTCCAAAAATTAAATATTTCACGAAATTTATGCTACTGCGAAAAATGGTTGTTAGCAAACTTGAACATTATTCCAAATATTAAATAATTTACGAAATTTCTGCTACTACGAAAAATGGTTGTTAGCAAACTTAAACTTTATTCCAAAAAATCAATATTTTACGAAATTTATGCTACTACGAAAAATGGTTGTTAGCAAACTTGAACATTATTCCAAATATTAAATCATTTACGAAATTTCGGCTACTACGAAAAATGGTTGTTATCAAACTTTTTTTTTCCAAAAATTCAATAATTCACGAAATTTCTGCTACTACGAAAAATAGTTGTCAGCAAACTTGAACATTATTCTAAAAATTAAGTAATTTACGAAGTTTCTGCTAATACGAAAAATTGTTGTTAGCAAACTTAAACATTATTCCAAATATTAAATAATTTACGAAATATCTGCTAACTATAAAAATAAAATATATTAAAATAAAATATAATTAAATTAAATTAAATTCAATAAAATAAAATAAAATGAAATGAAATAAAATAAAATAAAATACCATAAAATAAAATAACATAAAATTAAATTAAATTAAATACTATGCAACAAAAATCTCACGTTGCTGGGCAACGGGCTTACAGCTAGTCTTAACATTAATAGCCGATAAGGTCCGTCTGTAAGGACGTCCGCAGTAAGGTACAGACCAATGATTTCGATTTATTCTGAACAGCACATTTTTGAAATGTTGTTCTATCCAATGGGAGCGGCTTATTTTAAACCGGGCGTGAATGTTCTGATATCGCCACGTTTGAAAATTTGATATTTCTTGGTGTAGAGCTAAAGTATTGTATCACCATACATCATAATATTCGAATAATCAAAGACTTTAATTCGACTATTGCAAACTATGATTATAGGGCTATCGAAATGAATCGTCTGATCGTGTGAGTCGATGTGAGACTAATATTTTTTGGAGCGGATTTGATCAATTGAATCATAATGATGAATCTTTTCACGTCTGACCTTGAAAATCTGTTAGAATTCTTTAATACATTAAGAATATTCAAATTATGATATGGATATATGATAGAATAATATTTTGCTTTTTTCATACACTTGGACAAAATGTGCAACTGATTTTTTATTGAAAAATTGGATTTGATCTTTTGATTTTTATTGGAAATAATTGTTAAATAATTTAAAATCCGAAAAATAATTGTTGGCAAACTTAAACATTATTCCAAAAATTAAGTAATTTACAAAATTTCTGCTACTACGAAAAATGGTTGTTAGCAAACTTGGACATTATTCCAAAAATTCAATAATTTACGAAATTTCTGCTCCTACGAAAAATGGTTGTTAGCAAACTTTTAACATTATTCCAAAAATTCAATAATTTACGAAATTTCTGCTACTACGAAAAATCGTTGTTAGCAAACTTAAACTTTATTCCAAAAATTGAATATTTTACGAAATTTATGCTACTACGAAAAATGGTTGTTAGCAAACTTAAACATTATTCCACATATTAAATAATTTACGAAATTTATGCTACTACGAAAAATGGTTGTTAGCAAACTTAAACATTATTCTAAAAATTGAATATTTTACGAAATTTCTGCTACTACGAAATATGGTTGTTAGCAAACTTGGACATTATTCCAAATATTAAATAATTTACGAAATTTCTGCTCCAACGAAAAATGGTTGTTAGCAAACTTGAACATTATTCCAAAAATTCAATAATTTACGAAATTTCTGCTACTACGAAAAATGGTTGTTAGCAAACTTCAACATTATTCCAAAAATTAAATAATTTACGAAATTTCTGCTACTACGAAAAATGGTTGTTAGCAAACTTGGACATTATTCCAAAAATTCAATAATTTACGAAATTTCTGCTACTACGAAAAATGGTTGTTAGCAAACTTAAACTTTATTCCAAAAAATCAATAATTTACGAAATTTCGGCTACTACGAAAAATGGTTGTTAGCAAACTTCAACATTATTCCAAAAATTAAATAATTTACGAAATTTCTGCTACTACGATAAATGGTTGTTAGCAAACTTGGACATTATTCCAAAAATTCAATAATTTACGAAATTTCTGCTCCTACGAAAAATGGTTGTTAGCAAACTTGGACATTATTCCAAAAATTCAATAATTTACGAAATTTCTGCTCCTACGAAAAATGGTTGTTAGCAAACTTTTAACATTATTCCAAAAATTCAATAATTCACGAAATTTCTGCTCCTACGAAAAATGGTTGTTAGCAAACTTGAACATTATTCCAAAAATTAAATATTTTACGAAATTTCTGCTACTACGAAAAATGGTTGTTAGCAAACTTGAACATTATTCCAAAAATTCAATAATTTACGAAATTTCTGCTCCTACGAAAAATGGTTGTTAGCAAACTTGAACATTATTCCAAAAATTCAATAATTTACGAAATTTCTGCTCCTACGAAAAATGGTTGTTAGCAAACTTGAACATTATTCCAAAAATTCAATATTTTACGAAATTTATGCTACTACGAAAAATGGTTGTTAGCAAACTTAAACATTATTCCACATATTAAATAATTTACGAAATTTATGCTACTACGAAAAATGGTTGTTAGCAAACTTAAACATTATTCTAAAAATTGAATATTTTACGAAATTTCTGCTACTACGAAAAATGGTTGTTAGCAAACTTGGACATTATTCCAAATATTAAATAATTTACGAAATTTCTGCTCCAACGAAAAATGGTTGTTAGCAAACTTGAACATTATTCCAAAAATTCAATAATTTACGAAATTTCTGCTACTACGAAAAATGGTTGTTAGCAAACTTCAACATTATTCCAAAAATTAAATAATTTACGAAATTTCTGCTACTACGAAAAATGGTTGTTAGCAAACTTGGACATTATTCCAAAAATTCAATAATTTACGAAATTTCTGCTACTACGAAAAATGGTTGTTAGCAAACTTAAACTTTATTCCAAAAAATCAATAATTTACGAAATTTCGGCTACTACGAAAAATGGTTGTTAGCAAACTTCAACATTATTCCAAAAATTAAATAATTTACGAAATTTCTGCTACTACGATAAATGGTTGTTAGCAAACTTGGACATTATTCCAAAAATTCAATAATTTACGAAATTTCTGCTCCTACGAAAAATGGTTGTTAGCAAACTTGGACATTATTCCAAAAATTCAATAATTTACGAAATTTCTGCTCCTACGAAAAATGGTTGTTAGCAAACTTTTAACATTATTCCAAAAATTCAATAATTCACGAAATTTCTGCTCCTACGAAAAATGGTTGTTAGCAAACTTGAACATTATTCCAAAAATTCAATAATTTACGAAATTTCTGCTCCTACGAAAAATGGTTGTTAGCAAACTTGAACATTATTCCAAAAATTCAATAATTTACGAAATTTCTGCTACTACGAAAAATAGTTGTCAGCAAACTTGAACATTATTCTAAAAATTAAGTAATTTCCGAATTAATAAAATAAAATAAAATAAAATAAAATAAAATAAAATAAAATAACATAGAATAAAATAAAATAAAATAAAATAAAATAACATAAAATAAAATAAAATAAAATAAAATAAAATTAAATTAAATACCATAAAATAAAATAACATAAAATTAAATTAAATTAAATACTATGCAACAAAAATCTCACGTTGCTGGGCAACGGGCTTACAGCTAGTCTTTATATTAATAGCGGATAATGTCTGAGTGTAGGTCTGCAATTTCGCCCAATGATAACGGTTTATTTTAAAGCGCAAATTTTTCGACCAATGCTAAAGGTTTATTTTGAACCGCATATTTTGGGAGTTGTCGTTCTTCCAATTGGAATGGCTTATCTTTTTATCTTCAAAATTAAAATTTCCTAGCTTAGAACAAAAAGATTGTAGTATATGTTATATTAATATTGAGAAAAAACGCTGTTAGTTCAGGAATTCGAACCCGTAAGAACGATGTTGGCCACTGCGCTACGGACCCGAAATTAAAATAAAACCACTGGATATCAATTTGAGGACAAATGACAGCACATATGTCATGTCTAAAGATGTTGAATTTAAAACATAGTCAATCTTTTGTATAATATTTCCTCTTGCCAGGATTTGGTCCGGAATTGCCCGATCCCTAAGCGAACCTCTTACATAATAACTAAATAGTAGATATAATGATTTACTCAACGTGATTGCCAATTTATTATATAATAGTATACTTATATATGTAATTAAAACATGATAAAGGAATGAATTTAACCTTCAAATAAAAATATTTTTGGCACTAGTAAATCGGTTTTTATGAGAGTGAAAGGGAACAGGTATAAATGCAAATCAACTTGTTTTAAACAGTGAAGTAGGAAAATAAAATAATTAACAATCAATCATGCGTACTTCTCGACAAGTTGCGATGCAAAAATAAACAAGAGACTTTCAAAGTATTCTAGTCAAAGTTCTTTGAGTCTCCTTCATCACTGTGTTGGTTTGGTTTGGATTCCTTCTTCATCGTTGCCGTCTGAAGGGCGTGATTGTTACAGACGTAAATAAACCACATCAGTCAGTCAGTCTAAAATATAAATAGCCCCCAACCGAACATAAATAATTTTATTATAAAAGTTTTCCATTGTAGAACTAATATAATTTCTCTCAGCGTATTCATTCGAAATTAACATCACATGTAAGGTATAATAAGGTCTAAAATAGCGTCCAGTACGAATTTTTAAAATTTGTGTATGTATTGGTGAACGGTGCTTTGTTTGCGGGAGCCGGGGCGTTTTTTAGGAAGCAAAAATGTACGTTGATATGGTCGCGCATTTTTTGATACCTCTCAGAAAGGAATGTACCCATAACTGCAATTTTTGATTTATATATTTTCTACGATAGCTTTCGTATACAAAGAAGTACATTTTTAGCCATTTTGATTGATAATTTTACGGTAAATTGCATATTGTTACACATTATAAGTGTATTAAGTAACAATCGATTGCTTATTTAAGTATTGGATATAATTGCATAGGTGTGATAAAAAATTCACTTCTTTCCCAGAACACCGAGAACTGCTTCGAAATTAAGCGAGCCCTTTGTTAACGTGTTGGCAGCCTACTGATACATACATACAATACATAAGGAAGTTAACTGAAGAGACATTTGCATGTCGTGTTTATACGTTGTATTAGAATAAGTTGCTATTTTTACCCTATTATAATGGAGTTCTACCAAGTAAATTCCAAGTCAATAAATACATTGTATTAATGTTCAAAAGAAATTTTCATCGGCATCTTTCATGCTTAGGCGCATACTAATTCGATGCAGTTGTGGTGTTGAGAAAAATGCAGCCGAATAAAATCTAAGAATAGCAGAGCAATACAATATGTATGTAGATATGTCAAATATTAAAAACAATTGCACATCGATTATGCGATTCAAATAATATGTTCGATTTTAAGCCGTCGGCCATTTTATAATGAATGATTAACAAAACAAAATGGATCTACTCATTTTGGTTATCTGGAACGTAATGAATAATAGTGTATTGTTTATATTAAATACGTGACTCTATGTCTGGCGACCCAATTGTGATACATGGGTAGTATATTATGTACACGCCATGTCCATAAAAGACGTCAATAATAAAAGTAAACATGTATTCAGTTATATATATTTAAATATAAATACGCACTTGTTCCAAAGAATATCTCATTAATTGTTATTTGATTATAATATTCTATAAATAGCATGTGTACGGAAAATCTATTATATGTTGATAGTGTCATAAGCTGCACTTTTATTAATGTAAACATATTTTGAATCATAACTTTGTCATCATTTATTACAATCAATCAAACATGATGTTAGAAACGAATTGATGTTTTCGATCCACAATTAATTCACTTTCATCTGTAAATGTATACACTCAGTCCTTTTTTTACGCGATTTTTGTTTGCGCGACTTTTTTGGACGGCAACGTTCCTTTTTACGCGATTTACTCGCTGTTGCGCGATTCTTTTCTTCGAAATTTATTTTTATATAAGAAATAGTGACTCTCTGCGTTTAAAGAAGTGGTGACCCTACGCAAAATCAAGCGATTAGGGTATACAATCCCGTGATCCCGGATCCCGGAATCCTGGGATTTCGGGATCGAGAAAATGTCGCGCTGTTATTTTTGACAAATCCGTAAAAAATCCTGGGGTTTTGGATCCGAAAATGATTGGATGAGATAAAAAAAAGGTCCCACGCCGGTTTATGAAAATTCGCAATCTTTTAATTGACTGAAATCTACTTAAATTGAAAAATCGCCGACCAAAAACTTCCTCAATCCCGAATCCCAATTTAGACAAGTTTTCATGTTGAGTTTAAAAGAATTGTTAATACCAAAATTTCGGGATCGTTCAAAGTTTCCGGGATTGGACACCCTAGATGTGATGACTTTACTCTAAATCTTGTTAAAATACATTGATTGAGTTCATTAAGTAACACGTTTCGGCCATAAATTTTATCCTATTACAGATAGTAGATAAGTAAGTAGGTAAGAAAGGTAACTAAAATTAGGGCAGTGGAGTCGTTATGAAATAAGACGACTCCGACTCTGAGCATAAATTAAAACACATCAAATTATTTTTTAGGCTTAGTAGAATTACCAAATTGCCCACAACGCCAACCGCTGCGCCATAGGACCCGACAAAAAAATAAATAGTATAAAAAATAACTAGTATATAATAGTATACAAAAAAAAACCTAGTATTTTATTTTATCATAAACCGTATAAGAAACTAAATTCAATCATTATTCACTATTTAAAAAGTACAACACAAACCATGAATCAGGGATGGCGAACCTATGACACGCGTGCAAGAGGTGGCACGTTTGAGAATTTGGATGGCACACGAACGATTTTCAAGTCCAAAAAAATATTTTTTAAGTTTAAAAAATTAAAATTTTGATTAAATAATCCATGAATTATTAATTTATCAATTTTCAAATGTTTCCCAAGATAAACGATGATCGTTTAAAAAAATCATTTTTTATTTTTTCTATCTTGTTAAAAATAAAATACTGCTTGGGCACGCCACAAAATCGAGAAATAATATTTGAGGATTTTTGGCACGCGGTTCCAAAAAGGTTCGCCATTCCTGCCTTATAGCCTTAACACCGCGGGCCGGGACCGAGTAATGAATTTATTTGTTCAGAAAAATATTTCAGACTATGTTCGTGTTATCATGTCAGCCATGATGATTTTAATTATTACCAGTTCTATAGAGAATCGTAAATTTGTAAAAAAAAAACGTATATAAATCTGGGCTTCGGGTCGGGTTCGGGTAACAAGTGTGGTCTTTCGGACTCGGACCGGGTAATGTTGTAAAATCTCCTCTACAGTCATGAGATACGACTGTAAGTTTCGTGTCGCATTATGGCAGATGACGATACGGTAATAAATTGATGTTTGGCGTTTTCGATCGACAAACGATCCGAAAGTGCCAAAATGTCACCGCGGGGCACTATTCGACTGCCGGCAAGTGACAGCGCGAAGAAATCGCTTGCTCGTGGCCCGCCCAATGACCTCTGATTTTTTTACATAATCAAAAATACGCTGACCAGATTACCATAGGCCGGTCTTCATAGACTCGCGGCTACTCTCCTTTCGGCACGTATGCCACCATCAGCTGTTTCTCCGTGATAAAACAAAACAACATGGCGAAGGTTTGTTGTTGTTTGTGTTATTGTTTGTAATCGGTGTTTTTCTATAAATAACAATCGGTGTGTAAGGCCGTATTTGATTAATTTGTTATTGCATTACGTGGTGTTATGTCTGGAATTATTATGACGATGTAGAGTTTTCGTAAACGGTATGCTACTGTACACGATGTCACTGATACCGTCATGTCTTGAATTACTGTCTGAACCGGCTGAATCACATCGAAATACATATACACAAATCGGCAAAGGTATAAACTGCGTATACATAAGAAATTAATGTCATGGGGCATGTGAGCAAGTATCGACAATGTCCCTGTTTTGATGTCAAGAAATCTGGTAGCCATAAACAGGAAAGAACCAAATACACTTATTTTTAGTGAAATGACGGTTAATAAATATCGACAGTGAAAAGGAAAAAGGACGTGACCCTCACATAACAAATATTACAGGAGACACAGAAACAGCAAAGGTAAAATATTAAACAACCTTTTTATTATTATAATTAAAAGCTTACTATTTAGCGACTGATCCTATTAGTCGTTTTCAAATTGGAAATCATATTTTTATGCAAATGCTACTTTGTTAGTGTTATTCGTTATAGTATTTGACTCTACTGAAAAGTTTGAGTTTTTAAAATAGTACGTTTTGCATTATAACCCCACAATTTCCACAGGCACTTCTTTTTCCAAACTTAAAAGCTCAATTTCAGGGCTTCGAACCGGAACGGAACCGAAACCCGTTATTTTTGAGGGAACCAAAACCGGAACCGAACCAAAAAAAAATATCGGTTTTTTTTCGATTAACGCTAGTATTTTGGGCAAATCGGTAAATCACTATAGGGTTTTGAGATTTTAAAATTATTCGGTGAGTTAAAAAAAAAACGAGTCACGGAGATATTTTGACCAAAAAATATTTTATTATTATTTTTGCCGGAACGAAAAAAAAGCGGTTCGAAGCCCTGCTCAATTTACATCATTTTGATAGAACGTTTTAGGCATTGTGATTTTCGAATAAAGCTGTTTTGAAAAATCTGTGTGTTACGTAATTTTTCTTTTCCATAGTGGATATATTACGTGACGATATCTGACTGTGTTCACTCAAAAAAATACAGAGAAAAACGGGATGAATGCTGGGATTAGAGTGCCAATCATACGAGACAGTCGGTCGATCCGTTGAACGAAATTCGACCGGTGACTCGACTCGTTGGTGACGTCAATGCATCGACGCAAGTACAAGCAATGTGGAGCAACACTAGCTGATAGCGTGGCAGCCATTTTATGTTGATATTTACATCTCGTACAGCCGCAATAATACGCTTACTTAACCGGCATTCGTGGAGGCGACGTAAACAAAATCGCTGGTACCAACACATTATCTACCTATCCACCGAGGTCGTTTCTCTTACGCGAGCTGCAGCAAGAACGCCAGACGAAGGGAACGCGGTGTAAACAACGAGGAGTGAATAACCCGAGGTAGTTGTTGCGAAACGCGGCACGCGGTACCGGCTGGAACGACGGAGTAAAGAATCTTGCGCTCCAAAGGAATACAGTGGAGCCCCAATCTACCACTCTCGTATTGTTCGTTTGCCCGCATGGGTCGCTTATTGTTCATAGTCAGTGGCAGATTAAGCACTTGGGAGGTTCCAGGCGCAATAAAATTTGGAGGCCCTGTTTTACGGGTAACATAAAAACGTCAAAAAAATCCCACTAAAACATTTAAAAATTTGAACAAAATGTATATGGGTTTTTGATATAAGCTATTTTTGAGGCCCCAAGCGCGCGCCTCATTAGCTTATAGGATAATCCGCCACTGTTCATAGTCCCGGCCAAACACCCGTAAGAAAAATGTTAAATAATCCCGCATTAATCGTTCCCGATTTACCGTTTTCTTCGATCTAGCGTTTAACTTTGAATATTTTGGTCTGGTCACAAATATTATCCAGATTGACCGTTTTCGTTGAATATTTCTCATATTTGTCTTGCCTCGTTATATTATATTTTAGAACATTTTATTTTAGACGATAAATACATGAAGAATTTAAAACGAGTGAATGGTATAAATGTTATGTTTGAATATTATTTCATGAAATATAACCGCCCCTGCATATACAACGGGTGCATCGATTCAATGCCACATTGACAGGCCACCACTGGTGAACACCCTAAAAGTGATCAATGATTATTTTATTAAGAAAGTTCAATTGGTGAAATTTGTAGAAAAAGTATCATATTTACAAAACAATGAAGCACATTTTCAAAAAGTTATCTTATTACAAGAGACAAGAGCCGAAATGGCCCGTTACATCTTTTGGCATTGAAGAAGGTGCATATCGATTCACGTAACGGAAAGTTTCACCGTAGCTGAAGTCCATGCAATAACCTCAATGAATACGTAATAGAATACTCCAGTCAAATGGTTTCATGCTGTCTTTAAATAGCTACGAATGCATTATTTAATGGCCATTGAAAGCATCATTCTAATACTAGAGTCGAGTTATTGCATAAGATCTGATATAACACGGATTGTAAATCGGTGTGTCGTGATTTCTATCCAGATAATGGAAGGGAGAAGGTCCACGTGTTACGCTGTAAAGCAGGAGTCATTTTTTCACCAACAAATAAACATTTTTAGAAAACCAAAAGAAAGACAGTCGATGTCCCGTTTTGAGGGAACAATGGTCACGTTGCGATAATTACCACGCAACAAACGCCTTGAAGTCGATCTTCGAGAACAAATAAAAAATGGCAGTTATTAATGTTATTTTGAATTTGGTTGATTAACATCCCATCTGGGCATGGAGGTGCGCCTACGAGCGTTAAGTTTTTCAGTGCCTGGCGTTAAACAAGAAAGAACCCTAAACGTTAACTCCTTTTCTTTATCAGAACCCTTTTACGTTAAAACTCTCCATTATGAGCACATAATATGATCCACATGGGGAGCTGAATTGATTTAACATTAGCTCTGTTATTCTGCGTACTTCTGACGGTTAGAAGTACAGAAGTGGTTATAACAATTAAAACGTTTGGGAGCCTGCGAGTTTGACGTTCTTATTTTGATTAATTTAACCTTGGGTTAAAGCTTCCAGCGGTCGACACACAACTTATGGGGCGCTGATGTCTATGCATCTATCAAATAAAAAGTGCAAGTGAAATAGGTAGCACGATTTATTTTTGAGAGTAGTTAGCAACAATTCTTTGAAAAGTGGTGCGGAACCTGCGGCCTCTTGGCAACTCTGATGCGACAATTTTATAATGCAATATATTCATTTTGACAAATAGGCAAGCGTTTGAAAAAAGAGCGCAATCAACCCATTGAATGTTCGACAGTCAAAAAAACAGGGGCTGGTTCAACATTTTCTCGTCTGCGGCCTTATGCTGAATCAGATGAATGAATGTGGCCTTTAGAAATGATAGGGTCCCCCACCCCTGCTTTAGAATGTTTAATCCGAATTGGATATTATGGGGGTTTTTAGTTTGTCACATTCAAACATGCTACAGCATCGTAAGACGCCATTTTGATTAGTAAATAGTTTAGTGGTAGCAAATATTAAAGGCGAAAACATGCCAAAAAATATTTATCAAATCGGTATTAATTCGTCTTAAATTAAATGTTACAATATGTACTGTCACATCTCCATTACGTTAGATATAATTGCACTCACATTCACATATAGTGCATTAAAGCATAGTTTCTCAACCTTTTTGGGCCCGTGGACACTTTTGAATGTCATATTTTTCCGTGAACCCCCCCCCCCCCCCCATACCTGTTTTGTAATATGTCAGTATAATTTTTATAAGGAGAGAAAAGACGTGAGTTTTTTTTTTAAATCCAATATCCCAGATATTTACGGATTTCTCAAAATCTCAAAATGAGCACCGTGTGGGCTTTTTTTAGATCTTCTCAGACATTCCAAATTTACAAACAATTTACGGATTTCGAAAAATTTTCCCACAGCCCCACAAAAATGTACTGTGGCTCCCCTAAGAAAAAAAGTCTATGTGGCTCTCGTTGAGAAACCCTGCATTAAATCATCGGTGGGCAATGCGTTTTAAGCATATTTTATATCTTGTCTAATTTTGTGATTGAAATATTCCTCATGAGTGATCGAGTTAACGACATAGTTCTTTAAATCTGCCAACCGTTGCATGAAATAATGTTTGTCGTGCATTGTATTCAATTATGTCATAAATCATAATTTATATAAAGCTTCTTATAAGCGCGCCATGACAGTTTGTTTCAGACTGTCATGTTTAATTTTCATTTCTCGCATAAAATCTAAATTAAGTGATAAGTTGGTCGTGTATGAAAAAACATATTCGCTTTTGCGTAATTTTTATAAATAAGAGCACTACAAAAACGGGTGGTCAATTATTTATTACAATCTACTATAATTAATAATAAACTAAGCTCTAACAAATCTATAAGCACACAAAAGTCAATTATCACAACAAATTGTGAAATAGGAATACCTACTACAAACTACAGTTATCGAGGGTTGCTGACAAATTGAATGCTGATTATTACAACAAGAATTGTTTAGTTGGTAATGTTTATATCGCAGTACCTAGTTCTATCTCGCTCTTAATCACCATTGACGACTATTTACCTGCACCTTGGACGACTGTGCGGCGTGCAAAGCAAAAATGCGTGGAGGACGATGTCCTATTTTTAGTTCAAAGTTGTTTACAATCATTTTGTTGTGAAGTATTTATAGCCATATAAGCAATATTAGTAATAACACCATGCTCATATCTAATTGAATAATTCTGCGGTCAGTAAAGATATACAAAATACCTAATCTTGTTTTTATTCACGCACGTATCAACGAGAGAAATAAAAAAAATATCAAAATGTGTCGATTTTATTTATAATGGCATCATTGGAACGTTTTTAAAATTTGAATTTAAAAGAACGTTCATCTTTTGTTGTCATTTTCCTAGTTCTGACAGTTGCTTTGTTAAACATTTTCAAGTGAAAATTAAATAATAATGTTTGATATAAACAACACTTGCCCAAATATATTTGTAAATGTGTTCTAAATGTATTTGTAATCGTTTTAATAATACATATATGTATAATACAGATTGATGTTTGTAATATTGAGATAATACTGTGTGAATTGAATACACAGCTTATTTTGTTGGGACATCATTTTATTGCTCTAATATTTACCGAATTATAATAGAGCTAAAATAGCCGTTATCAATACAACATAATCAAATTCTCATTTTAGCGGACGTGCGCTCAAACAAAACTGATAGAATTTTTATCAGTTCTGTACAATAATGTCAAATAATTAACCTATGGCCTATAATCAACAGGTTTAGGTTAATAATAATACTGCGCATGTTTTGAAGGTATATTATATATATTTTTTATATACAAGGACAATAATAACTATTATTGTTTTATCGTATAAATGGGCATCTGTGATGTCAGTTATTATTTCGGCTTGTTTTTAAAATAATTGTGTGTTTATAATAAAATAAATGAAAGACATAGACAATCATGCACACAAATAATAAGAGTATTTATATAATTTAAGATTTCGACTGAAGGTGCTTGGTGGAATTTCAATATTAAATTTGAATCGTTCAAATTATGTACATTCTCACAAATTTTGTCACTAACGACCCGGGTTTCGCCTTTCACTTGCACTTGCACTTGCCTTTCGCTTGCACTTGAATGCCTGAAGATGCCGAAAGGCGAAACCCGGGTCGTTAGTGACAAAATTTGTGAGAATGTACATAATTTGAACGATTCAAATTTAATAAGAGTATGTTTAAGAAATTCATATTGTGTTATATTTAAATGTTTGTGTATTGTTTTCCTTCAACATGCGTGTTGAATTAAAAAAAAAAACAACTAATATGGCAGATACAGGATTACTATTTTAGAAAAAAAAATGATACATACAAGCTATAAGAACTCCATTAAAAAAAGGAAATGTCAAAGTATTTATTCCGGCATCAAGTCAAGGTCAAAACCGGTACGTTAATCAATTTTTGCACATATAAAATAGGTTCTCAATTTGGGGAGCTAAAAAATTCCAGTCCTCTTATTTGGGCGTAAATTCAGTTTGATTTACCTAATTGCAGTGTTTTTTTAAAGTGCCGAAACTCACTTCTAGTTAAGATTTTTTTCTAATCCTTGTCCAATTCTTATGTGGAGAATATGGCGTCTTATTGGAGTATTTACAACAGTGGTTTTAACTCTCTTTTCGTCTCTTGAAGTAAAAAACTTGAACTAGTGTTCTTATTTTTTGATTTTTAGTACCTATAAGGGTTCACATTGACGTCACAGTTCAAATCTTGTAGGTCTAAACATAAATCTGATTATTCTCGGAAAGCGTAACACATATTTTCAGAGTCGAGTAAAAATATTTTTTTATCATTAAAAATGCAGAGAAAAGGGGTGCCGTTCTACCGCGTTACATGGGAAAACAAAATCACAGCCTAAATGTATTTTATTGTATGTGACTGACAACTTCGTTTCAAGCTGTTTCACCGCAAATCAACTATTTTTTTTACAGATTCAGTATTTTGTATTTTCAATATGTACATATTTGTATTGTCATTTAAAATGTATGTCGTGTTATGGACTTATAGCGTAGCAAAGCTTCATATCTTGAAGGTTGCCGAAACTTTTTTTTATATTTCTAGCATATCTTTCAAACAAGAATGACAAGCATAAGAATCTTTGGTTTTTTTGTAATGCATACCTATTTTGAATTGTATCTAAATATAAATAATACATTTAAGATTAAATTCGGCAGTATCTTTGTAAAAGTTAATTTAGATCAGAAATAATATTACAACAAATATGTTTTTATCTTCATGTACCTAAACGCAAAATGAAGAGTGTCCGTGAAATATTGTATGTATTTGTTTACTTAGGTTATTTTGATATTTTCTAGTAATATGTCAATTTGAATTTCTATTAACGACACACTTACAGGATTCTGGTTGGAAAAAAAAGTTGGTATGCATCGGAGTCACTGTTATGCTTCAAATGTAAACCATTTTCACAAAAGATGGCCAACGATAGCTGATTGTAATGTAGTCGCCAAAAACCTCTTTTTCCGACATGGTAAAAAGACAAATAAAAATGAAGCTCGAAAGGGCTAGTTGTAAGCTTATCACTCTTAGTGCGGCCTATTTTTATATTATTCAATATTATCCTAAAATAATTTAAAAAAAAAACGTAACAAGTTCACCAGACGTCAAACGACTGAAAATAATAAATTGATTTCGACTCAAGCATATCATGTAAAAACTCATTGAAAAAAATGCATAAGCGATATTGACTTACAACTATTGCCCGTGTTTCAGTGTCGTAACTAGTGATACCTCTCATTTTTTGTTAAATTTAGGGCTGGTAGTGTCGGAGTCGCAAACGGGTCACTCAGGAACCATAATTTTTAATTTAATTGAAATACAAAAAAAGCAGATTACATATTATAAGATTCATGGGTTTTTTTACGACTCCAAGGCCCTGGTTTATTTTAGGTACAACTTTGCCGTTTACAAAAATATTTAACTACTGGAATGGGTTCATCAGAAAAATTTACCCTGCCATTCTATTAAGATAAAGCAGGAATTAAGGAGTATGGAATGGATCCAAAACATTGGTAAGTAGAAAATTTTCAAGCACAAGATCGAGTCTTCATTTATAAATAAGCAAAGTGTGATTTTGGGAATAAAATACCAGTATTCTATTCAATTGTTCACCTTTTTGTAAGTATAGGTGACGTGTCGTTAGGTATTCGATCCATTGGTATATGTGACTTTTTAATTGTTTGCTAAAAACAGGCATTTTGAGATTCTCGCATTTGACAAGCGGCGTGATTTGCATACAGATCGATTTTTTAAAAAATAAATCCCGCATACGATAAATAGTTTCCTTGGCGGTGGCGCGATATTTGAGAGTGTTGAATAATAATCATTTTCATAGGTGGGTGGCTATATTCGTGTTTTATCTAACAGCCAAATATCGTTAAGTTTATAGGGTCAAACTTGATATCGATAAAACAGCCAAACATGTGTTTATTATTTATTAATGACAGCAAATTTCGAGTTATAGTAATTAAATTACGAAAATGGTGACAGCAAAATTTTTGATAATCAAAATTTACAGTAAAAAATAGACAATAATATAGAATTTAATTCGAACTTTCGAATATCGAACTCGTATATAAAACTATTCGCAGTCAAAATCAGCTGCAGGTAAATATTATTGATTTTGGATTATAGACGTTATGCTAAGGGCCGAACGGGTTATTTCTTACCTTTGGCGTCGTGTCACTAATGTTGACAAGGGCTCCCGTGAGAGCGCTTCTTTCCATGGCGGACCCGAGGGACGCGCGCGAGCCCAAACGAAGCAGCGAAAACGCCATAATCATTAACGCAACAGAAATTCAAAAACACAAACAATATCGCACGCTCGCAAATATAATGAGCACTTTGTCACGTAGTTCACAGAGTCAAGAGTACCGGCCCGCGTGTTTTGCGGCCTGAACTGTTTTTTGAAAGCGCGCTCGGTCTACGTCTGTACCATATGCCGTGCAAGAAAGTTTTGCCGGAAAGTTTTGTAAACAACGCGGTGTCAGCCCACTGCACGCATGTACCTCATGATTCCCTTCTCTGCCGCCGCGTTGTTGTGCTTATTACAATATCAACGCACGCAACGTTGACGGTGCGTGTTTTTTTTAAATATTATTTTAATAATTCAATAACCAAATAGTCAGACAATAAAAATCACGTCGATTATTTGTTATAGGGTTGGCAGTGGCGGTTCTAGGTACTGGGCTAGGTGGGCTAAGCCCGACCTGCATTTTTCACCCAAAACTTTAGATGGCTGAATAAAAATGAACAGCAATTCGGCCGCTAAACAAAATAAATACATTTATAAGCGTCACTTACCTTCCCCAAATGAATATAATATCTTTGTTTAAATTTTCCTCTATCAATATAAGACAATGGCATGTCTACCTACAATAATATTCTCGATTGTTTTTTATTACAATTTTAAGCTGAGCCGGCATAAAAAAAACAATAACCCTATAAATAATTCATAGAGAACCTTCAACGTGACGTCAGTCTGGCAACACTTATGTACATGCTATTGGTCAGGGGCTACCGCTTTCCAGCCCAAAACCATATACAATATTTCTTTACACTGGAACGCAATCTAGCACGATTCGATTTTGTTTGTATTTGTATGTACGGAAACGTCATCAAACACACAGGACTGTATTTCAAATTTACTGGCTTCTGTCATTCATCGGGGGCTAAATTGGAATTAGTCCATGGCCCATACAAACATACCAATATCTTTGTATTTTATGAAAGTGACAGGTATCGAATCTCAGTGACAGTTCTGTATTGCTTTTTTTACTTGTTATTTCACTTTGAAAGAGACAAATTTAAGGTCACGTATTATTATTTCTTACTTACATTAGCATTGATTGTATTATATAGTAATTTATGCTTTGCAGTAGTGTCGTAGTATTTGTTAATTTGCTCTTTGGCGAATAAGTTTGCCGGCCACTGGCGTAAACCAATAAACGGTGTTTCAGTCACAAAGACCCGTGGACCCAAATACCATTCGCGGATCCACAGGGGGGGGGGGTTGCACGGGGGAATTTATTTCCCATTTTTCTAATTTATTACAACTTTATTGTGAAATGGGCTCTTTAATTGTTTTATAGAGGATATTATGTTTTATTTATGGGAAATAATTTTCCGATCTCCATTGATAGAAGTGTTATTTTCCGTTTCGTTATTTTTTTAAACAGTTTTTATCGATTATCTCGGAATGCACTTTTGTCACATAGACCATATTTGATATGCATCGACGATATGTTTTGTTGTGCTGTAAAGAATATAGTTATATGGCTACCAGAAAATTTACTAAATGCCGCAAAAACAATGGAATTACAAATAATAAAACGTTAAACATGTTATGGGAATCAGGGAAATCAATAATTTACGTGAAATACAAATACAATATCAGAATGCAATAGTCTTAATCAATGAAGTGTCAAATGAAACTCCTCAGAAAAAAAAACCATAGAGCAAATTAAAAATTTGGTGACGAATATTCGTAATTGTAATTTGAATCAATTATCGATTTCTTTGATGTCAAGATAAAGTTGTTTGTTATTTTTATATATTTTTTAATCACTGTCCGCTCCCAATGTGGATCACATGGCCTCCTAATGGAGGTATCTTAACAGAAGTTTTTCTACGAGAACTGTTTTATTCAGTCGCTCAAGTAGGGATATAATAGGTAAGGCTATGACAGGACTAGTGGTTAACTAATCGCTCTCGCTACGCCTAGTTGTTTAAGGATCGGAAAAGGTGGGAGGGAATTTTTAGACATCACAAACACCCATGCCTAAGAACAGAAATCGATCGAAAAAATGGTGTTCGTACTGGCACTCGAACCCGTGAGATCCGGCACGGAAACCCACAACGCTAACCGCTGCGCCACAGGACCCGGCCTATGAGCAATTCAATTTTATATTTATTTGTATTGTTTTTGCGGCTTTTAGTATTTTTTCTGGTAGAAAAAGAGTGGCATGTTGTAAAGCATATTTACCAAACATAAAAGTTATATTTTATCATTATTTACCAATTCAATATTATAAATATTGAGAAACAATAATCAATAATACACGCTTTACTTTCCATTGTGATAATGGCATGCAGTATATTGAATACGTTTATTACCAAGAATGTCTTTTTGATGACAATTTAATGACATGATAATATCAAATAACGCACTAGCAACGTTTTGCCAGATCTGTTTTTTGGAACTGCATAATTAAAACTGCATTGGCAACAAAGTTGCATCGGGTTTGCACAACAACACGCATAGACGTGCCGCAACATTTTTGAGCGAGGTGCAGACAAGTGATTGTTTTTTTTCTTTCCAATAGGTTCCCAATATATTGGAGTCGCATCTGACCTACTACCCCAATAATGAACTTTTATCTGCGGAGTATAAGAAGAGGATCAATATTTTTAATCACGACCGGTTTCGCTCATCACAATGTGTTATGTGAATATCCATTTCCATGAATAAAAGACAATTAACATCATAGTGATAAATACAGTATACATTCGGCATATAAATTTTATTTGCTAGTCTCCTGAAGTTTATAAAAAAGGAAATAAAATACTAATCGCTGTTCAATTCAGTAACGTAGGCTGGATGTACTGTACTCCCAATATAAATGTGTGATCATATTTTGAGTATTTCTTGTAATTTTTTAAAAATAAAACAATATTTACTTACAAAATTAACAAATGAAATTTATATTGAAGGTTTTGTTAACAAGAATTTATGTTAACAAGGGGCCCGCCGGCCGCGCTGAAATTTAGCAAGGGGCTCGCGCGAGCCCCCTCTAGTCCACCTCTGGTCTATATGCTCCACATTCTGAGTGGACATGGCTTAAAAATGTGTAGTATTCATATTTTAAAACACTGTGTATTTATTTATCTTTAAATTTCGATAAAATCAACTTCAGTCGTATATTAATAAAAAAAAGTAATGATTTATTTGTTCTTAGCGTCTACATAGATAACAAAGTCAATTCACAATGTCAAACCGCAATTGTTTTTCAATAAAAATATGCAAAAATAACATTGAAGGTTTGAAACGTAAGTTCACATTGAATAATCACTAACTATAAAAATATAGCCAGGGCTATTGATTATGATTATTTGTTTATCCAGATTATAAAATTTATTTCAATTTTTTTAAATTTAAAAGTAACTAACATTAGTACACGTGTTGCTTTCTTGGTGAGCATCTACTCGAATAATTTCACTACATTTTTGATCAGAACTGTATCTAGGTTAGCGAATGGGTGCCAAGGCATTGTATGATCTTAGGGGGCGCCAAAACGATGTCAGGATTTTTTGGGAAGATACGAAATTTCGATATTTTGGCGCAACCCCTTGTTATTTGATGTTTAGGTTTATTTAAATCAGTGTCTGCCAAACTGTGTGCCGTGGCACACTACTGTGCCGCAAGAAGTTTCAGGTGTGCCGCGGTGGAAGAAGCCTTAAAAATGTCAATTTTAAATAATGCCTATTCGGTACAAAATCGAGGATTTTAAATTCCTCGGTGAACTAAAAAAAAAAAGGATTTATGGAGACAATCTGCGGAAAAAGTATACCAAATCGAGGATTTCAAATTCCTCGGTGAGCTTAAAAAAAAGAGTTTCGGAGATAATCTACGGCATCTTGGTGTGCCGCCGCGGTACTAGTTCCATTCATCACATCAAGGAAAAAAGTTTGGCAGACACTGATTTAAATAGTGACTATGATAGTATGTTGTGAAATATTTAAACATGATAATGTACCTGCTTATTTACTAAAAATAATTGGTCCGAAAAGGGTGAAGTTATTAAAGTCGAAAATCTTCGACAAATCAAAATATGAAGACCGCCAAACGCGGGATAGAATAGCATCTACTATAACTACTACTTATACTCTATACAAAAGGGAAATTGAAGCATAGCTTCACCTCCCCAGAATACGATGGAAAGAAAGCAAGAAGAAGAAAAAGTTTTGTAAACAGAAAGTTTAAATAAATAGGTAAGATATGTTATCAATGTACTTCAATTTGAAACTGTGGGCTCATAACTTTGGATAATTATACGAGAAAAGTATAAAAAAACATTTACAATTGGTGTTTTTGGGTAGATTTTGACGTATTGTCTCTGATTTTGACGCAGCTGTAAGATATTTTTCAGAAGAAAATATTTTTTACTCTATTAAAAAAATTGAAGAAATAAAAAACACTGCCCCATCTGTGTGTCGTTAGTAATAACATTTTATTGATCAAAACTGTACGGAAGATAATAGCAAAGTTTTAAATATTGACAATAGGTGTCATACCGTTTTATAAACAGGGCTGTGGAGTCGGAGTCGTGTAAAACGAGTGACTCGGACCCATGTAAAATATATATATATATAGGTATTTCATAATGTGTATTCAAACCAGAATAGTCCATACTGTTGACATTGCTTGCTTGGTTGACAAAAGATGATCTGATGGAATACGTATACCTACATACGTTGAAATGAAATGATTGAATAGTTTATTCGAAGTGGGAGTTGTCTTTTCTACACAACTACACAGCCCTGGTATAAATATTAAATTTTGATAATAAAAATATGGATTCAGATAACGTTTAATACTTCTATCATTTTTTTTTTAAATTATAATCCATCCATACTACTGCCAACTATTAAAGGATATATATTTTTTATTAATAAAAACAATAATTCTTTGTACTTCATTCCACTTTATTTAATATGTCAGGACCGGTTTCGCTCATTGCGAGCATTGTCAACTGATAAGAAATATAATTTAACAATGCTATTTAAACAAAATTGAAAAGTTATACACAACAGTTGGCATTGAAAAGAAATTGCCAATTACATTAAAGTGATTCTAAAATAACACAAAATTAAAATGTTCAACACAACTAACATATAATTAAAAAGTCATCCCAGATTCATAAATTCAGAATGCGATTGAAAGTAATTGCAAACATAATTAAAATTTGGGAAATTTTTGACAAATTGATAAAATGCTACATTAATAAAGTGAATATGCTTAATGATATGAATATGCTTAATGATAGTTTTATGTTTTCCCCGCTTCCAAGTAGTTGGTGTGTTCATTCATCACTTAAACAAAATCGACAGCCAGGAAGATTCTGAAAAACAAATTTTTCAAAGACCATATCAATTCTAACAAAAGAAATCTATATTTATTTATTTATTTTTTTAATTTATATAAAATAATAGTTAACAAGGGCTACTGCAATGGATAAAGTAACGGGGAACTAGCAAAAATTATTTGATCGTTTAAAAGATCTGAATCAGGTAAAAATTTGAATCTATTGATTTCTAGGATTTCTTGCTTGTCTAGTTTGACAGACTTGTTATTTAAATGTAGAACTTTAAAGTTTCTACCAATATCGAAAGTGTGTTTATTTTGAAACAGATGGTTTCCAAATGAAGACTGTTCATCCCCTTTCTTAGCACAATTCAAATGCTCTTTGATTCTAATATTAAACGATCTACCTGTTTGACCAATATATTTGGCGTTACAGGAGTCGCAATTGAGTAAATAAATACCGCTTTGGTTCAAAAAGTTTAATTTATCTTTAGAATTAACTAAAACACGACTCAAGTTGAGTGTGTTATAAAAGGTTACATTAAATTTATTTCTATCAATTTTCCTAGCGATTTTTTCTGTAACTCTACCCAAGTAATTTAATTTAACCCACTGTTTTATAACAACAGGTTTATCCAACACCAGGCCAGAGCTAACATTTAAGAGTGCAAGTTTTTTAGTTTTTTTTAAATAAAAGACGATCTATTATATCCGTAGCATAACCATTGTTAACTGCTATTTGTTTAATGGTCTCTAATTCTAAATCAAAATTTGCTTTAGTCATCGGAATCATTAGAAGTCGATGAATAAAACAATGGAAGGAGGCTAATTTATGTGAAATATGGTGTCTAGAAGAACTACTAATAATATTGTCGCTGTAAGTCGTTTTTCTAAAAATTTTGAAAGTATGACGATTATTTACTATTTCAATTGTTAAATCTAAAAAGTTGATTTTATTTACACCCAACTCCATGGTGAATTGGATATATTGATTAATGTTATTGATACACACTTTACGTATTAATACAAGCTTTATGTATTAATACACACATATTCATTATAATATGTAAAAGACATCCAGAAAAGATTCATTAAATTTGTCTTTTGCATTAAAAGCGCGAATTTGTAGCAGTGAGAAATATTTGCTCAATAACTGTTATAATTACTTGGCAAAGTTAGGTCTCCTCAAGGTAGATTTATTCTTCCCAGATATTGTTTTTCATCATAATGCAACCCGGTTCTCTCCAGATCACTGGATCTCGCCATTTATCACCTGACACAGTGCGCTTAACATCAAGTTAAATAGGTTTAAAATAAAAACACTCCGATTTTCCGATTTTGACTATTGAAAGATATAGGGCGATTGTTCCAGTAGTCTGCCACTTAAGGAACAGGTGCTTTTTCGAAAGATATATTGAAATAATGAATATATGTTTTTTCCACTGGTATTTTATAAAACAGGTACCAAATAATGTAATCAAGTGAAAATAAAAATGCATAATATCGTTCCACACATAAAATAAGAACAGTTTTCCAAAAAATGGCAAAAAATCGAGTACTTAGCTACTAAAAATCAGTAGTTAACCTTTCATAGGCATTAAATTTTAAAAGTCAGTTTAGTACAACTATTTCTATAGATGTCTATAGATGTCTTGAAGATGTATATCTTCAAGTGGTTAACTATTGACACATATTTAAACAATTCTGTTTTTTTTTTCAGTGTCAACATTATTATTCATGTTTAAGCTAAAAGGCTGACTACTGGACACAGCTGACTATAGGAACAGTCACTCTACTTTATTTTTATAATGTATAAACAACCGCGATGGTCTATCGAACATCCAGATCTAGTTTCGTATACTGAAAATTAAATCAATTTTAAAGAAAAATGCTACTTTTTTTGGAGAAAAAGCTTATCTTCCCTGTCACCATTTAATCCTAAATAAATTTACTATTGAAAGTAATTCTATAACCGCAGTTAGATTAAGTACTTATTATTGATGACTTTATTATTTACATATTATTCCAATTATATTTATTGTTGCTAATCACATATAAATGAACCTCGAGTGTATCATTGAAGAGGTATTATCTTCAGCATGATAAAATTCATTTTTTTATCAAATAAAAATAAAAGTACAGTGAAATCCCGATGCCACGTTTTCTAAGAGACCGTAATAAAACAACGAATAATGCGGGAAATCTTCAAATAATATCAAAAAATGTTTGATTTTCAACAAACGTAGTTATTTATTTCACTTTTTTATTAAAGATTATATGAATTTATTCTTTAATTGCATATAAACACTAAATAACCTATTTGAAGTTTGGCATTTAAATTCTGACAGATACCCTTCAAACATGCGTACTTTTCAAATATAACTTTTCTTGCTATGTCAACTCGTTTTCTTGAATTGTTTTCAGTTTCTTATGAGAGTTCTAGTTTTCTTCATTTAGGCATTTTAGTTTTGACCTTTAAGTTAGAAAAATTCACGCAACCAAATGCGATGTAAGACTATTAATGAGCGAAAAAAGCAATATTTAAAAAAAACAGTCAAACAAGATAATAATTGGGACGAGACGATAATATGATTATAGGTTGAGGAAATAGGTGAATCGGGGAATGATAATCGTAGAATTATTAAACATTGTTACTACGGGGTCTTGCTTGAGTAAAAAATAAACGAGCCATTCAAAAAATGAGAATAGCGAGAACGGCAGATCAGGGTTAAACTGAAAAAAACTCGAAACGAGATGCGAGGCAAGACTATTTATGAACAATGTGAATTATTATTAAGAAAGTGTACGTGATCAATTTCGTCCTTTATCAAAGATTTTTGATTTGAAATATTTTTATAATTATAAATAAGTAAATTTTTGTTTATTTTTCGGATCTAGAAATAACATTAATCTGTCGTACGTTATCATAATGATTTCCAGTCGTCTCTTATCTAAAAAGCATTTTCATTTTGTGTCGATGGGGTTTTTTCGTCGGATTTATCACTATTTATTAATAATAATGTATGCATATATTATACATCATTGGCTGACATTTGAAATCTAAAATGATTCAAATCTTTCTTCAAAACCGATTTATTATTTTAATAAAGTCTTGAATAATATGCCTTCTTGTTGTTTCAGAAAGACATGGCATTCCATCAAATAAATCAGAATTTAATATATTATACGCAATTTAACTCTCGAAGAGTTTATGTCTCTAATGACTTTCTCGATTATTTAATTATATAAATAATAATATACTCGGCGATCTTCCCTCGCATATTTGGTGAACGTTATACACTGAATATTTGACATGTCTAAAAACAGTTAAACATCCATTAATTTTACTTATAATCCTAGTTCTTTACCTATGTGAGTCCACAATTATTTATAGCGGATATAATTTCTAGAGTAAAAATTCGGCATTAAAAATCAGCGACTTAGGCGTGATTTTAATATCTTTTTAAATTGTTCCTTCGAGTCATCACTGCGTAATGAAAAAAATAACTCCCAGTTCAATTTAACTTGTGGTATTGATGAGCTATTTGCTTTTCTCATGTTGCCAGCGTTGAGAAAACAGTGCAGACGGGGAAAATAAATGATTCGCGTTTCATTATTGTATTCATCGCGGGTCAGTTGTTGATCCACTCTGCCTACTATTAACAAAACAATATTAGAGTTTAAAAAAATGATTCATATATAATCATAGTAGCCTCCACCACCTATAGAAATACATCCACTAGGAGGCCATATGCTCCACATTAGGAGCGGACTTAGATAAAAAAAATAAAAGTGCCACTGCTCAGTTGATAAAAATTATAAATAATCTACGGACATGTCAATTTTTAAGAATGGATTTGGAAATATAAATATTGATAAAAACGTCAACATGCATTTGACTGGTAATGTCATTCTGATTCTTATCTATAATTAACCAGAAATATCTTTGTTACATCAAACAATGAGACGTATTTTTCATGGCCTTTGCCCCACGCCATACATAAATTGCTTTTAGTTTCATTTTCCATTATTATTTATTGAATTGATTGATGTGTCTTCGCTTGCCGATTTCTGATTATCAAAGATTTAATAACCAAAAGATTAACTCCCCACTAAGTTAAAATACATACTCTTTTCTATACTTTTCTTGTGGAAATGTTAAATGTATGATACATATAATGTATTTCTTTTAAAATAAAATGGTGAGACGCTTCATGAAATTGCCAAAATGAAAAAAAAATGGATATTTTTTTTGCCGCTGCACAACTTTCTCAAATTATCTCTATTCCGAAATCCGGGAATATCGGGATCACAAAATTGGACGGGTTCCCAGGATTGGAGGACCTAGTTGACACCATTCAAGTGATTGGCTAAATACGCTAAAAATAGAATAGGCAGTACAGTTTCTTGACAGTTTCTATCATACTTCTTGAATTTATGGAAACCATTTTTGTAGAAGATGTCGGGCTCCTTTTTTCACAATATATTTAATAACCACAAAGAGGGTTAAAAACAACATTCAGCATATAAGTAAGTATTTCCTGCCTATCAGTTGATCTTGACAACATACATTATAATAATATTATAATATATAGTATAGATTAATAAAACTTTACGATTATCAAGAGGATTAAAACAAATTAAGCAACAGATAACATAGATAGTGTATTAAAATCTGCTTTGAATGATTTTCAATATAAATACAGAATCAGGTTCGTTAATGATTACAGTCATTGGCAAAATGTCAAAATTTCTAAGTTTGAGTTTTTTGGTTTTCTTGACCTTTTCACAGGTAAGTCTTTTGAACAACCCTTTTCTTTTATTTTCTTCTATCTTTTTCTTGTCCATGCCTACTCTCAATGTGGAGCATATGGCCTCTTAATGGAAGTATCTTAAGAGAATTTTTCTACAATAAGTGTTTGTTACTCGTCATTAAAATTAAAACATGTTTTTTTGCTTTGATTATCGTTGTGGCCGAGTATGTAGCGTTATTCATCAGTAAACATAACCACTTGATAACACAATTATGAAAAAGGTATCTCACAGTGAGCCAGTGGCGTAACCACCATACAACGTAGCTTATGTGTCCCATAAGAGCCTTTATGTTCAAGAGGCAGCAAATTTATATCCATATTTTTGTATAAAAAAATTCTTTGTTTTAGTATTTATCTAATCAATTTGACGATTTCTGTGATATTTACCAGCAGTTTTATCTTACCAATCATTTTGGTCTGGATTCATGTCCTGGCAATGTCAATATCGAATTCGAATTTGTCAATTTAAACTTGAGATCTTTGGTGATTTTGATGCCTCACCTTCCTGCGTTAATCTCGAGTGATTTGACAAAATCGAAAAGAAGCATGGGCCTTAATTGTTGACTGTATTGCCTGATATGTTTTTAATTTAATATACATATTTTTCACATTTGATTTTATAATACTTATTGAGAAATCAATTTGATTTCATATTTCCATTTAACTATCAGATCCAGGCTAGGAAGAAGTCAATTTTGTTTGCATTGTGACTTAAGGAGGTTATTTATATTTTATAGGTCCTAGGGGATGGAGGAGCAACATTTTTGGAACTCTTGAACAGAGGTAAATACTTAATTAATAATACTGTGGAACCCCCAATTACACTACTCTGAATTACACGCTGGCTTTAAATATTCGCTGCAAATCCCCCAATTGCACTGTCACATTCCATTGTCGTTGCTACGAGACGGTCGTCTGTGCGGCGTATACAGTCAAATGTTGGCTAGCGTCTGTGTATTAAACACGTGTCAGGCTATACACGTATTGCCGGGCGACTGTCTATGTGTTGGATTTTGGCGCACTTTGCATTTTATCACTTAGTAACTAAATATTTAGTCCATATTTTTTTTTGCAAATTAAGGGAAATCTTAGTTTTGCATTTTTTGCGGAAAAAACCAAATCCTTAATTTTGTATGAGATTCACTCCCCTAATTACACTACCCCGAATTACACTGTCCCGACTTTAGCGTAAATGGGGGTTTTACTGTACTTATTAGATGATAATTAAAAAACATTAATTTCAAGAATGCTTGAGTTCTTCTTTAGTAAAATGAAAGCAGGATCATATGTAAATATGTTCAGTGGAAAACCTACTTAGATAATATCACTTTTTGATAAAGTTCTATTTGAAGCATACAATCTTCATTTATATTATATTTACTCCAGCCGAAAAGTTTTATCAATAGACGCATACTAATTGCAAATACAAACTTGTTTGGATCGCTAGAATATTAAAAAACTATCCCGGAAATGATGCTGTTAACAGGTTCTCTGCCACGGACGTGTTAACACGCCATACAATTTCGTGCTCATAGGACCAGCCATACAAAATGTGCGTGTTTACACGCATTACTTGAGATGTGGTTTAAAGGCCACAATAAACGTATTTAATAATTTTAAAATATCATGCATATAGTGACATCTCTTGGAATCATAGAATGATATTTAAATTTTAAAGATATTGTTTTGTAATCTATAATACAACGATTTAAAAAAAAGCTTTTTTGTTGTGTTCAAATTTGTTGCTAGCAGGGCCATAGTTCCCTGGCGGTAATTTCCGTTTTTGAAATGTTTTTCGATAAATGATGGTGGAAATGACCCATCGTGTATTTATATGGTAAGTGTTTGTGGTGTACTATTAATATATGTATGTCCAAAAAGTACATATTTATTAGATTTTATTTTTTGAAAGAAAATCACGGCCCTCCATGCACGGCCATATTAATACCGCACGGCACAGATCAGGTCAATATATATAATATCATTGTTTTCTTTGTAGAACTATGTACATAAAAGTATTTGTGATTCCTTAGGTGATAATCCTGGACGCATCATCCAGGGTTCACCAGCTGCCCCGAACCAGTTCCCTCACCAGGTGAACTTGGAGATGGTCACCAACGGTGGTCAGAGGCAAAGATGCGGAGGCTCCCTCATCAGTCCAAGATGGGTGCTTACAGCAGCTCACTGTGTTATTGGGTAAATCAACATAATTATATCTAATTTTTAATATAAAATGGCTTACAAACAAAAAACCACAGTAAATATTGTAATGAAATGACTCTGGTTGTTGTTATAAACAGATCAAGATAATGACCAAAAGGTTGGCTAATAATTGATATGTATATTGCATTATAAATCAGTGATTGCCAAGTTATATTGACCGAGAACCAATAATAACGACAGCTGCTTGTTATGTCGCATAGGCAAAGACTTTTCTTGACTTCAATTTTCAACAGCCTAAATACAATCATAATATATTCACCATGTTATAATTAAGAGTGAATATAATCATATATATCCATGTCGTCAATTTGAGGTGTCTTATGTTTTGTCTTGTTTTCCTCTCATTTTAGAATGTCAGAGATCTTTGTTCGTCTTGGCTCCGTGAACTTCAACACTCCCCAGTTGTTGATTGACACCAAAACATTCGTCTACCACGAAAATTACAACCCTAACCTCCTTCACAACGACGTCGGTTTGGTGGACTTGGGACGCAACGTTGCCACATCAAGTAGGGATCATTATTGTATCACATAGTTGAAAGTTGAAAATCATTTAGCTAAATAACCGTTTGAATACCGCGCAAATAAATCATTAATATGTCCCAGAGATACTGCGTGTTTTGAGAAAAATAATTTTCCTAATATACACTCGAATTCGATATTTTAAAAACCTATATTGACTCAGTATAGATAGCACTACACATATTCATCAAAATATTGCTTATATTTTATTAGAATACCAAGCATTTGATTTTTTAAATGTCATGGACGTCCGTGTTCGCTTGCATATGTGCCGGACACCTGTGTCCACTTGGTATTCAAGTGGTTAAAACCACTTTCCGTGATCTAGTTTTTTAAGAGCTTTGCCCTAGCGACAAGGCTAGTCTGGGTTCAAGTCTCAGTAAAGTCAATAATGGATAAAAAAATCGAAATCTTGGATATGGATATTTATGATGGACCCCCTCTTATGATTGATCATTTCAACTGACTGATATCATCGAGTTTATCTCGTATGTTTTAATATTTTCAATAATCACTTTGAAGGTTCCACCTTCAATACTCAAATGATGGAAAGGCATTATAAAATAAAACATTATTAAAAATTATAAAAAAATAAAACACAATTCCATTTTTATTTATTACGATCATGACCATTTTCGCTTATGGCGAGCATTTGTTGCAACAATTTGACAAACATTAGTTGAAAATGCTCATTATGGGCGATAGCGGCATTGTAATAAATTTATAACCCGAACCCCCTTCAGCCCATCCCTGATCAGTTGATAGTGCTCGCGATCAGTGAAACGGGTTCTGATCTTAGCATACAAAATATGGAATACGAAAATGCGTTTTATTTTTTGAATTTATTCTTCTTCTTGATGATTGACCTCAACTATGTTTTTTTTTCAGATAGCATCAAAGCCATCCGACTCCCAAAGAGGTCTCAAGTCGCCGACTCCTTCGCTGGACGCCAGTCCACTGTTAGCGGATGGGGATTTACCAACAACAGTATGTCTCTTTAATTTATTACTCTTGGATATATGAAGATGTCGTATTTCAATATGAGTCGACACTAAATCACTCTTGTATTTGCCTTTAATTTACCCCCTTCTATTTTTATAATAGTAAAAAAAAATAAGTTCAAGATACTGTGATAAGGAGACTTAACTTTTTTTTTTACAATTCTGTCATTTACAAAGATTTTTTCAAATCAATTTGTGGAATTCAACCGCTGCTGTTTTTAAACTCCGAAATTTTTCTTACATTTTTTAAAAATCCGCCTCCATGTAAGTGCGCTTTATATGCTATCGGGGGTCTGCACATATTAATGAATGTATATGTCACAGTTAAAGAGTGAAATCTCACTGGCACTGTCTTAGTTGAAGCTAACATCATTACAGTTCAAATTCACTTAGACTAATCAATGTATGAATTAACCAGTAAGTGAATAAACTCACCGACGAGCGTTAGACAGAGTAGAAATGTCATTAAGGCTTAGATAATGTTATTATACTGTCAAGCGCTGGTCAAAGTATGACATTATGGTTTAGGTTAGGTTAGATAATATGTTGAATAGAAAAAAAGCGCGAATGACAACATTACGTTGAAATTTTTGAGGTTATGTGAAACGTTAGATGACAGTAAAACACATCAATTTTGCACACAATTATTTTTAAGTTTGTGAACAATTTATCTACGTCTTTTTTAGTTGATTTATCCATTGACGAGTTTAAGTGTTCATTTGTTCTCTCTTGTATACTGTAACTGGCTAAACACTGTATATACAATGACTAGTTAATTTATACTTTGACAAAGTGCATAAGTTAACGGTAACATATATAATACAGAATAATGTCTCATTAAAATTTCAGACGGGCCAGTATCTGTAACCTTGAACTATCTGAACATGAATGTCATCACCAACGACCGCTGCAGACAAGACTTCCTATCTGAATTGATCATCGCTTCGACACTCTGTACAGCCGGCATCAATAGCCCATCCCAAGGAACATGCTTTGTAAGTATCGTGTAACATTATCAATTGACAAATATGTTTTATTCTAATACTGTCCAGACTTTAGGAACGGAATACACTTAATAAAATCGCTATTTTCCGGAAAACAAACATTCTTCATCACCAACATCGACTCATTGTATTTTGTTTTTAATTTTAAATTTAATAAGAAAATATATTTAGCAATACAGCTGAATATTTTGAAATTGAAAGATAATACGAGACTAACTCGATGAGAATTTTCGTCATTCATTTGAGATCAACTCGATGAGAGTTGACATCGCAAACACACATGCTACTGCTTCGCTCATGGCAACTATTATAAACTGATGAAATATAAACAGATTCAGGTTATTTTCACAGTATATTTATATTTTATTGTTGATGAACCACCATGAACGCAAACCTGATCCTTATATCAGTGTAGAAAATAAAATAAACAGTAAATTATTGCCAAGCACAGCGCAGCAAAAGTATTTTAGTTAACTATGTTTAAACTAACTTAACTAATTTATACTGGCTTTGAAAAGATACACAATAATTATTTTCATATATTTTGACATTCTAATTCATTAAAAAATACAATTTCAAATGAAATAAATTTATTTGGTTGTAAGTTTAAACGGATGACATTATTTCATTCCAGGGAGACAGCGGCGGTCCTCTGATTATTAGAGAGAGCGACGGCCAAGACACCCTCGTCGGAGTCGTCAGCTTCGTCAGCAGCACAGGATGCGATGCCAGATTCGCATCAGGATTCGCCCGTGTCACCAGCTTCTTGGATTGGATCTCGCAGCGTACCGGAATCGTGATTCAGGCATAAGATGACCATGATACAGAAGAAATCATTACTGTTTTGTATGGAAATGTCTATTCCAATGATATGAAAAAATATAAGCATATATGAAAACTGACGAAAGTGTTTTTACTATTATTGCATTCCGCTTTTATTGATCAGTCGCTTATTTGGGCCAAATCTTGAGGAATATAAATTTACAGGAATTTACATTGCTTAGTTGGAATATCCAGCGACGAATTAAGCACATGGTTAACCCCAAGGCACAATAAAATTTAAAGATCCTATTTTTCAGATAACACAGCCATGAAAAATATTAACAATTTTAACAAAAGGTATATGGGTTATGTAATATAAGCCATGTATGAGGCCCCTAAGATTCGGAGGCCCCAAGCGCGCGCCTCATTCACTTATGTGGTAATCTACCACTGGGGATATCATTAACTTTGTGTTCCAATTGTGTTGAAAGGGCTGTATATTTGTTCTCTGTTACACACTCTCTCTCTGTCTGAGCATGGTAGCGCCAATGTCCCGACAAAACCACTGGGCCCAAAACATAACTTCCCACGAGCGATACAAACTAGAAGTGTGATAATTTAAATTTTGACTTGGTATTATATGGGTCCATTAGAGGTGAAGTGAGCCAAGTGGTATTTTAGAAAAAAAAACAGTACAATTATTGTCTTATAGTTTCACAATACATATATTTATTATGACGGTATTATTTACAAAGTTTTAACAAAACCAATCTGAAGTACAAAAATTACATAATTTTAAATACATTTCTTTTACATTTTACAGCGAGTCCTTTATTCCCAGTATTAGTATTTAGATAATCCCAGGATTACAGGATAACCAAATTGACAGAAATCCCGAAATTGGAAGCCGGAGTCGTTATGCTATTCATATTTGGCATTTTTACACTGAAATCTTGAAAACTTTTGGCATCAGAGATACATCTACAGAAATAACTTTCTCAGTCAATCAAGGTGGTGCGGTGCTTTGAGCTAGATTGTTTTAATTTCTGACAGGAATTCCTGTTTTTGCTGCAATCCAGTCGATGAACTTCGAGACGCGAGCGTATCCCGAGGGATTGCGTGAGTCGCATCCTTTACCGCTGTAGAAGCTGCCGATTCCTATCTGGATATAAACGGCGCTGTCGTCCCGCATTACTAATGCGCCACCAGTGTCACCCTGAAATAAGTCAATCATAAAATCTATATTACAACTGATGCAGGTTTGCAGCGCCGCAGTCAGGTCGGCGTCGTTCGGAGTGTCCACGGTCTCTGATTCTAGAACAAACACGTCCATTAATTGATTTATGGATTTGTGTACAAAGGAATGAATATGTGCAATTTCTAAAATTCCCTGCCTCTCACCCGATACTAAAAATACAGGGGGAATCGAGAGCGTTGAACTTTACCACTATTCCTGCTTTTGTCTTCTTTTTTCGAAAAGGAGAGGTTGAGCAACTGAGTAACAAGCAAATCTCGTAGAAAAACTTCCGTTGAAATAAGCTCCATAAAAAGTTCATAAGCTTCAGATTGGTAGTAGAGATTGTTAAAAAAATGTAGGAGACGCCACTTGAGTACGCTTAGAAAAGAAAGTCGGTGTCGGCGGCGACATGGGGAAGTTAAGTAGATTTGAACTCATAGAAGCTGCCATTTTTGCTTAGCGCACTTCAGTCTCAGGAAACTGCTCCTAAGTGCATCACGACCGTTTGAAAGCGCTACTTACGGTGCAAATTGAAGATTGCCCCAAGCCGGCGTTACCGGTTGTGCAAACGGTCGAATCCCGGATGACATCCTTGCCGTAGATTTCTCCGCAATATTGGTTGCTCACCACATTCATATTGGCAAAGTACAGTTTGGTCTCGTATGGACCATCTGAAATAAAACCAACAACAGAGTAAATTTTTTGCTTCTGATCAAGGAAGAGATAATTTGTAAAAACTTTGGACTCAAAAACTGACATAACTGGACTCATATTCTGTGGCTAACTTCACATTCATAATATGACCATGTACGTTTAAACCATTAATATAAATAGATATTGCGGTACCTAATGAATCTGTCAACACCAGCAGAGCTATTCTCGAATTGACTAATTGGAGGGTCTCTAATACTAAACGGGATTTTTTATTTGGTTTTTACGGTCGGTATAACTTAAATTTAATAATCGCGGCTATGTTCACTGTTATAGACGATTTCTTACAATTTATTTGACCAAAATAAAAGTTAATCAGAAAGAGGTTAATTGCGTAAAAAAAAATATCGAAATCAACGCAAGCTCGTCAAGTAGCGTGTTGTGATGATAACGTATGTCATTACAATCACTTTCGTTACGTTATGCGATTGGACATGATTATTCAGACTTGAAAGGTCGTCATGTCACGAGATTATGTAATAAAAAGGTTTGCAAATTGTGAGTATGATTTTTTATTGTTAAACTATCTCATATGCTCTTTAGCTCGATTCGATATACTTCTACCTGTCTGTCAAATGTTATGTACATCAAATTACACGAGCCGCAGAACAGGAAAATTGGTTTTTACAAATTCCGTAAATGTATTGTTTCTTTGAACTGACATAATATAATGAACTTAAAGATGGTAGTTAAACATTTTGTTTTCACAGTTTGCCAATCTTGATCATATCTTCCCGTGAATAAGTTTGGCATAAGAAAAAAAATTTCATCGATTACTATCTGGTGTAAACAATCAGTACCAGTGCGAGGTTATTTGGCGCCCTAGGCAACGGTTATTGGCGCGCCACCCTTTTTAACAAATTGTGGAATATTTTTTTTATATGCATGTCCGCTCTCAATGTGGATCATATGGCCTTCTGACGGAGGTATCTCAACAGAAGTTTTTTACGAGAACTGTTTGTTACTCAATCGCGCATCCTCTCTTTTTCGAAGTATATAAAATACAATACATAATTATAACGAACAGATATAAGCATTAAAAAACGTACTATTATTTATTATTAGATTATAAAAAAATAATTTGATAATTCAATTTATGCACCCCCTACTGATTTACGCCCTAGGCGATTGCCTATTTCGCCTGAATGGTAGCGCCGGCCCTGTAAACAATCAAGGGCCTCTAAACCTATTTTGAACAAATTTAACGACAGAAGGTCCTCTACTTCCGTGTTAGAAGAGGGCCCACTGTAATTGCTTATAATTGTTTCTACGATTTGTCAAAGAAAATCATATGAATTGTTTATCTGTAAACATGTGATCCTCTTTTAATGCTAACAAAAAGAGGTTTCGGTCTTACTATTTTCGGTGTATCCCCACCCACTAGCGGTAGAAACTCTTCCGGTGAATGATTCAGAAGTCATGGCCCTTGTCGGAAGAAGAATAGGTTTCATGCTGTCTGAAAGTGGAAAAATAATCATTTAGAAGACATAGAAGGATATTGAGGGACTTAAGCTAAGTTTATTTCACGGCTGCTTACTGGTCGTGGTATGCAACGGTAAATTTTAGAATCATTGCATTTTCACGAATAATTCAAAAAATGAAAATCACTGAGATAAACTCTTTAAGATCTTAAGTCACTCAAGATCAACTTGAGGAAAAGAGACAATATTAAAAACACCCATTGTCTATGATCTCAAATCGAATATAAACAGAAACAACATAAATTGGATATTGACCATATTGGTATAGTTCAGACAGGCCTGATCACTAGAGCAAAGCTCTTACCAATTAAGACAGAGGGCAGCAAATAAATTTAGTTTTTGTCGTCGTGGACAAAATATTTAATTTAAATACGTACTCGATAATGGGACTTCACGGCCGAGATAAATAACTCCAATATCATTGTAGTAGGTGTTTGTATCGTACTGTTCATGATAAGTGAAGTTCCTCGACTCAATCTTCAGCTGGGAAGTTTCAATGTTGATGGAGCCAACACGAACGTACACGAGGACCTGACTGAAATGCAGAATAAAGGGAAATCTTCAGTAAAGTGTCACCGAACAGGGGAGTAACAAGGAAAGGGGGTGGGAGCAGATGAATTTTAATTGCACCCTAAATTGACTCAAATACGTCATTAGGTTAGGTTGAATCGTATTACAGTGTTATGGCCTTCTTTGTGTAATTTATAATTGTGTATATATGTATATATATATATATATATATTAATAAATATTAATCAGTGGCGATTACCCCATAAGCGCATGAGGCGCACACTTGGGGCCTCCAAATCAAAGGGGCCTCAAAATAGTTTGAATAATATATAGCTTATTTTATATTTAATTTAGTCTTCAATTATAATTTTTATTTTACATCAATTTTTGCGTTTTTTTTTGCGCAAAAAACAAGGCCTCGGAGGAGCTTTATCTGCCGATAATAATAATATTTATATTAACTAATAGATTTTTACTTTTTTCTAAAACAAATGTTTTTTTTTTGACCCGCGATAGCAACAAGATAAAGGGTACGTTATCTTACTCAATCAGGCATTGAGCGGCAGTCAGTACCCAAGTGGTACTAATGAGGGATCCACCACAGTTGGATCTGTCACCGTTTCTGTCCACCGTTTCAACGTGGACCTGGTGAGGAAACTGGTTCGGGATGGCAGGGTATCCGGCCGTAATACGCTCAACTTCAACACAGAAAACACTTATTTAATTATAGGATAAGATGAAAAAAATAATGTTGCTTACATTTTATTCATGATGGGTTTCTAGAGTGTGTCTTTGAAAATATAAAAATCGTCCATTCAAATACTTCTTAATCAATAGCAGGTAGAGTAGTCACAAATGAGAAAAAAATCATTATATCATACATATTAGACTAATTTTATTTATTGAACATTTCGCTTGGCTAGAACCATTTGAGGCAGCCATGTTTCTAAACATTTTTTGCTGAATACAAAGTTATTCCGAATTCACGTATTTGAGTGCAATTTTACAGACACGTTTCATTTAATACTCGATTTTACATTTTTATTTCCCACAAATTGCTTCTGAAACATTCAAAATTTTATCAAAATGGCTTACATTTTAAGGTTGAATGCAGGGCAGTAGTTACAAAGTTACAAAGATTTAAAGAAGATATGTTTATAAAAATGCACAACTTTTTTGTGTATTTTGTATTTAATGAAAAAAGGGATGTTGGAGTAATCCATTTTTACAACTTTGACTCTACAGTTATGGGAAATCTAAGGATTTTAATTAACAACACAGAAATATGGAAAAATCTATGCACATTTGCACTTTTTGTTGTCGGTTGCCTCAAAAATATATATTGGAGGTTTCACAGCATTTAAAACAACTTTATGACAACATATTGAGATATTTATGGCCAATATAATATGTGCTTCAATAGTAGAAAATTACCTCCTCGCAAGCTGTTTACAAACGCACCTCCTGGATTAGTTGTTGCGACCTAAATTTAAAACAAAGACAATAAAAATAGAAAACAAAACTGAAACAATTGAACAAAATGAATAAACTATGGATTTAAATATGGAATTAGAGTTTCCAGTTGCAAAAAAATACTGAATAATTTCAAATCGATTCAATTCTGTGTACATGAAAAATATTACGTGAACATCTATTTTTTGAAATGTTATATTGGTCTATAAATCCACTTATGATGTTTTTTTTACAAATAAATTTACATAAATGAAATTCAACAATCTAGGTATCGTATAAAGTCCATATAAATTTAACCTTTGATTTAATTTATTTGAAGCGATAATTATTTTGTTATATTATATTACCAACGAGATGGTCGAGCAAGCTAGTACCCACAGCAACACAAAATTTGCCATCGCGAACTAATGATAAAAATGTAATTAAATTCAATTGTTTTATACTTTAATACAGAATATCAAGAGCCAGAGTGGAACAATGTTAAAATTGCCAAATAAAAACCTACCAATTAACAAAAAATATGATTGATGCAATCTGAGCTTCCTATACGTTAACAAGGGTCGCTTAATTTCATAATGTCGGTTCTGGGGAAGGTGCGATTTTTTATCACTTTTACCCGAGGGCCACGAATCGTCACACTCTAAGCCACGGGTTCCCAACCTGGGGGTTGCCGAGGGTTTTCTGGGGAGTCGCCAACTTTTTTCGATTTTGAAATCGAGGACTTCAAATTCCCCGGTGAGCTAAAAAAAAAAAGGAGTTTCGGGGACAATCCGGGAAAAATGTATAGCAAATCGAGGATTTCAAATTCCTCGGTGAGCTAAAAAAAAAAGGAGTTTCAGAGACAATTCGGGGGAAAAGTATAGCAAATCGAGGATTTCAAATTCCTCGGGGGAGTTGCCTAGTCACATGCCTTTTATCAAAAGGGGTTGCCACCCAAAAAAGGTTGGGAACCTATGCTCTAAGCAAACTTGTTAGGTGCTGCAAACTTTCATAAAAAGTTTGTATGAATGTTTGCAGCACAAATAAGCTTAGAGTGTGAGTGAAATAATAGCATTGCTAAAAGAAATTTGGTAGGGTAATTAGTATTCTAGGAATCATCAAAAGGAAAATATTTTCATTTTTTGAAATAAAAGCACCATAGAAATTTCTTCTAAACAATTACAACTTGTACAAATTTTCATATGGGCACCAAATGATGGATCCATATGCAAGCGTACTTAAGACCAGTAGATTATCCTATAAGCAAATGAAGCACGTGCTTGGTGCCTCCGAATCTTAGGGGCCTCAAAAATATCTTATAAAATGTAATCCATAAACTTTTTGCGCAGATTTTTATATATTTTTACTATGTTGGAATTTTCTGACTTTTTGTGGTGTCTGAAAAATAGGGCCTTCAAATTTTATTGTGCCTGGGTTCTCCCATTTGCTTAATCTGCCACTGCTTAAGACTAAATAAACATAAAGAGTGTGAAACACAGTTGGGTTTTCAAATGGTTTACCTTGCCTAAGCTAATTATATACCCAAGAAGTTTGCTAGCATGCATTGCAATAAGAGTAATATGCCAATGAAACGTGAAAGAGGAGTCAAATCTTATACTAAAATCTTCATCAACTTCAAACAAACGCTGTAAAGCATCATCAGTTATCTCATAGTTATGTATAGGTTTGAAATTCTGAACGAGAGATGGTGAAGTCGAGCTTGTTGTACCCAATTATTATCATAGCCTTCAAATGTTACTAAATAACTAAAAATTTACTGAGAAATTGAATCACAAAAGTGTCGTTTACTAACATCACCGTGTAGACTTATCAGTTTTTGTTTTTAAGCACTTCATTTATTTTCATTTAGTTCAACTCTGTAAATTATTGATGGATCTGTTTTAAATTTGTTTATGAATGACCACAGTTATCTACGTTTTCAAGTAATCCACATAATTTTTAAATGTTAATCAAATTACAAATCCTGTATGGATTATATTGATTTATTGGGAATATGAAATTATATATATTAAATATATTATTAACCCTTTCAACGTCGGCCAGTTTACTAGACCGACACTAGTCAACCATAGATCATTATTAAAAAATATATTATTTTCGTTTAAAAAAGTGTTTATTGAGTTTTCAATTCATTTCCTCTAGGTGGCTTATGCCTCTTTTAGACTAACCGATAACGTAGCCGAGAGATTAATCTCGGACGAATACAAGTCATCGCTCATGTTTTTAAACGTATCAAACCAGGCCTTTTAGTGTTATTGAATTTAATAAAAAATTCACTGAATCGCAAAAACAACATATACGTGTGGATGCTTGATCGAAAAAGATCAACTGCGTACTCGGATGGTATAAAAGAGCTTTTACTCTATCAGACTTTGACTATGGGTAATTAATTGGTGACGGGGGTGATGGTACATAGAACATTTCTACACACAGTCGAACTCGGTTATAACGATCACGGAAATAACAAGATCTCGTAAGTAATGAGTAAACATTTGTTGAAATTTTAGTTTAGGGTTTTCTCCATAGATTTATTCACTTTTATAACGAGCTACTTCTCCAGGCATACCGAGCAAAAATGTCATCAATGAGAGTGAAAACAAAGAAACAAGAATAAAATTTAAATTTTATAAGAAAAGTGGATCAACAGAAAAATGTAATATGTGTGTAAATAAATTCTAATTGTAATTTTTTGTTTGAATTGCGACTCTTTGTGTTATATGACCGCTCCAGATACTTCATGTCTTCAAGTGATGGGTATATTTGTAGGCATTTAAAAATACCAATTATCTGATATAACGAGTAAATTCAGTCGGTCCCATCTTCCTCATAATAACCAAGTTCGACTGTATTTAATTAATTACCTGGCGCCTCGTGGCTTATTCATTCTAGAATGTTCAATAAACATATGACAGGTTATTTTAATCAACTGGCTTTAAAGTATTATAATTATCCAGAGTGAAGCGATTCACAAAAGATTAACATTAAAAAAAGATATATAAAATTAGCCATGTGCTATGTTTGAGGATAGTATTTAACTATTTGAAACATTTTTTTTATGACCGCCTCCAATGTGGAGGATATGGCTCCCTAATAGAAATGTCTTTACAGAAGTTTTTCGGTTGAAAACACTTTCTTAGTCAGTTGGTAGACCTCTCGATAGATTAACTATGGTGTGTTTGTCTTTAGATGTAACCATGTTTGCGTGTCGTCTTTCATCTATATATCGACTGCGAAAAGGAAAAAGGACGTAACCCACACATATCAAATTTTACAGAAGCCGCAAAAAAGTGTTTTGATGATTTTGGGTCACATGCAAATTATGAATTATACACAACCTTGAGGTGTTTAATTGACATAATTTAATATTAATGAAAGAAATTGTCTAGGAAAGACTTATATTTCAGTCTTTTTTCTTAGTTTAAATTTTTTACAAGGTCATCTTTTCAATCTTCTAAACTTAGCAGCAACTTAACTGCAGCTTGCATCATTTTGATAGAACATGTATCAAGTTTGATACATTGTGATCAACGTTCCCTCTAAGCCGAAGGTTTAGATGCGCCAAAATTTCAAAGGCTGCGCGGAGGCTGCGTGGAGGCTGCGCGGACCGATCAAATATCAATTAAGCAACTGTCTTGTAGTGCGCGCCAACCCGGAATGAGTGCGCGGGGACTTCTCAACTGCTGCGCGGCCGCGCACGCGCGCAGCTTAGAGGGAACGTTGATTGTGATTATCGAAAAAATGCTGTTTTGAAAAAACCGTGGGTTACGTCCTTTTTCCTTTCCACAGTCGCTATAAAATCTCTCGATATAATTATATTTAAGACGTTATTTCCATTTAAAGGGACATTATTCAATTATTACATAATTTTTTTTATTCGTGGCAGCTGCAAAATAAATTTTATAATCCTTAATGGATTTATAATTTGAATACAGATTAAATGTTTAAATATGATAGTTTATGACTTAAAATATCGTAATCTTAATTTCCTGATAACAACCGTATTAACGCATATTATAAATTATTAGGGATAAACTTCATTCTTGAAAAAAAATTATATGACAGGCCCGAGCTTCGTTCCTCATAAACGTTGAGACAATATTTTTTTGTGAAATTTTAGATTGGTTCCTAAAATAAACAATTTTCATTTATTTTAGACATTAAATTATTTTTTACTGCCGGGTCTATGGCAGAGTGGTCAACGCCGTTGGCTTCCATGCCGGACCTCACGGGGTCAAATAGCATTTTTTCAATTGATTTATCGATTTCTGTTTGAAGGAATGGATGTTTGTGATGTCTAAAAATTCCCTCTCACCCTTCCAATCCTAAAAAATAATGGGGCGTCGAAGAGAGAGATTAGCTTACCACTAGTCCTGTCATAACCCTATCCTTTCTATCCCTATTCTATTTGAAAAGAAGGGAGGTTAAGCTAATGGGTAAAAAGCAGTTCTTGTAGAAAGATTAGAAAAATAGATATGTTGTGTTGTAGAAGTTTTTTCAAAAATGAAGTTCTTACATGTAGATTTTTGGGTAAATAAAATCAAGTTTGTAACAAAAGCGGCAGTTTACATAGATCCTTTATAGCAAACATGGCAGTTATTCAATGGATTTCAAAAAAAAAAAAATATATTAAAACAGCAAGAGTATTTAACAATACTTTTTTCAGACGTTTTATTTTTAAGGAAAAAACTTTTAAATTGATTTGTCAACATTTTGAGATTATGAAAACTGCCGCCCTTGTTTCCCGAGCCCTCATATTAAAAAATAAAAATGCATTTTTTGTACATACTAATTACACATTCTTATAAAGATCACGATCGGTTTGGTTCATCACGAGAATTATCAACTCATTATAAAATTATGTGGAATTAGTTGTTAAAAGTATTTTTTTAATAAAAAGGGTTCCCTACAGCATTCCTCCTTATAGAAATTACGGAAGTCCCCCATATCGCGGTTCCCTCCTATAGCATAGTTTTTTACAAAACACTAAATTTTCAAGGTCAAATTATAATTTTCATAAATATATTATACTATAAATTAAGGTTGCCAGGCATCCCGATTAACCGGGACCAACGTTCCCTCTAAGCTGCGCGCATGCGCAGCCGCGCACCAGTTGAGAAGTCCCCGCGCACTCATTCCTGGTTGGCTACAAGACAGTTGCTCAATTGATATTTGATCGGTCCGTGCAGCCTCCACGCAGCCTCCGCGCAGCCTTTGAAATTTTCGCGCATCCAAACCTTCGGCTTAGAGGGAACGTTGACCGGCACTGTCACCGGTTTTAAGTCTCGTGTCCGGGTGTCCTGAATAAACCTCTCGGGACGCCAAATGTCCTGGCTTACTACTCACACTGATTACCTTGGGAAATTGGTAATCGAAAGTCTTGGAAGAGCTAAAAAAAAAACGAGTCACGCTGGTATTTTGGGCAAGTCGGTAAATTCCTGGATTTTTGGATTCGAAAGTCTTGAACAAATTCGGCAAATCGGACAAATGTCCCGGTTTGACTTGCAAGAAATCTGGCAACCCTATATGTTACCCTATACCCAACATGTATTGAAATAATATTTGTCGTTAGCTGTTTGTCTGTTGACTTCACTACACTTATTCTATGAAATATATATAAAAATATTTGTTTTCGTTCAATTCAAAAAATACAATTGAAAAAACATAACTTCAAATTGTTTATGTGTGCCTAGTGCCTTATAACATAGTATTCCTATAGTGTAGAGATTGTGACTCGTCGACTGTAATGACCTTCCACTTACAGCAACCTTGACAGTAAACACCTTAGTAGTGATTAGGGCATCCAATCCCGGGATTCGGGATCCCGTTGAATTTTCTGATCCCGAAATCCCGGGATTGATACGGCTGCGATCTCAAAATTTTGAGCAAATCCCGAAAATTTACACGAAATTGGCAAATCGAGAATTTCAGATTCCTCGGTGAGCTAAAAAAAAAAAACGAAGTTCTGTGACAATCGGGAAAAAAGTATATACCAAATCGAGGTTTTCAAATTCCTCGGTGAGCTAAAAAAAAAAGAAACGAAGTTCTGTGACAATCTGGAATTTTATGAAGCTTTCTCTATTGTCACCCTAACTCGTGACCAGTCGTCTAGTAGCCCAGTAAATTAATTTAAATTTTGGTTACTAATGTTTTGCCCAATATTTGATTGTCTACTCTGGCACTGTTTGTATCATAATATATTGACAGGTATAAAATCAATTGCTTTTTAATATCACTTATTAAATTACAATGTTTAAGTTTGTATTGTTTGTGTTACTAGCGTGCTCGGCCTCTTCATTGGTAAGATAACAAATTATTACATTTATAATTAAATCTATACAATATTATATTTGAGGTGTCAAGAATTAAACAAGGTCTATAACTACGAAAAATGCACACTTAACGTTAACTTATTAAATGTTAAGATTACATTTCATAAAAAATACTAAATGACATTCAGTCAAAAGAATCAAACATGAAATAACAAGATGTCTTTGAATGTTGCCAGTTTTGATAGTAAAATCAATACAGTGGAACCCCGATCTACCGTTCTCGCATTATTCGCTTTCCCGGATAAATCGTTTACTTCCCGTTTCGTCCCAGCAAAACATCTATAAGAACAATGTTAAATAATTCCACATTAATCGTTCTCCGATTTCCTCGATCTATCGTCTAAATATTATACAAATACACAAATATTATCTCGATTTGTTGAATAGTTTTATTTCACTCATAAATAGTCACTTCATATCTCATATCGCGATTTTTTCTTACTCACAACTAAAATGCCTAAATGAATAAAACTAGAACTATATCTAAGAAACTGAAAACAAATTTAGAAGTTAAAAAAAACCAGGACAAAACGAATTAGAGTTAACTTATAAAAGTACACGTATTTGAAGAGTCTTATCTGCCAGAAAAAAAATATCTGCCAAACTGCAAATAAGTAACTTTTATGTATTAACCGATTCTCTGCCACCGACGTGTTAACACGCCATACAATTTCGTGCTCGTAGGGTCGGCCAAACAAAATGTGCGTGTTTACACGCAGTACTTGAGACCAATGTTCCCTCTAATTTTCCGAAGGTTATGTGCGCAAAATACATTGGCTGTGCAACTTTGAAAGGAAATTAAAATTTTTGTGCGCCACATAACAGTATTTAGACCTACTTAATGAAATGGTTAATTTTTTATAAAGACAATAATTAACAACACTATGTAATGACAATTAATTTAATCTGGTAATGGTTTAATTGGTGTGACTTTTGTGCGCTCTGTGCTAATGCATGTGCGCGCACTCGGCGAGTTATGCGCGCGCGCACACGCGCACAGCTTAGAGGGAACACTGCTTGAGATGTGGCTTAAAGGCCACAAGAGACATATTTAATAGTTTTAAAATATCATGCATATAGTGACATCTCTTGTAATCATAGAGTAATATTTAAACTTTTAAGATGTTGTTTTGTTATCTATACTACATCGATTTTAAAAAAAGCTTTTTTGTTGCTAACGTGGCGGTAATTTCCGTTTTTGGATAAATGATGGTGGAAATGACCCATTGTGTATTTATATGGTAAGTGTTAATAATGTACTATTAATATATGTCCAAAAAGTACATATTTATTAGATAATATATATATTTAAATTGTTTTTTTTTTATTTAAATATTTATTATGGTCCCTTGAAAAACCTTGAATAGGGGTTTCACTGTATTTAAAGCTGTTTTTCACACACTTGTAGTACGATGTTGATACTGAAACATAGATTGTATTTTAGGTATTAATATTCCTTACTACAAAAACATGATTTTGCCGTGTGTGATACTGGTTGCCTCATTTATTTGTTTGTTTTATCGACGAGTGGTCCTGTGACTCTTGTTTACTTTTCATGGATTTGATTTTTTTGTATTAAATCCGGAAGGATAATAAGGATATCTGGGATGTTCCTCTCAAATAACTTACAGTTCTGACAATAAGTTCTTTGAAAGATTGATGGTGATTTACAGCAATTTACAAATTCAGTAGCTTAGATATATGAAAATTTATTTCAGGTCGCAGCAAAGAGTTCAGGATATGCATCATCGAAGAATTCTAGCATAGGTATTTAAACATTTTTACCATTTTTAGACAGGGGGGGGGGGTTTTCCTGTTGATTCAAATTACTAATATTCTAATAGGGGTGGTTCAAGACTCAAAACTGTCCGTTACTCAATTGCTCAAACTCTCTTTTTCGAAGAGAGTAAGGATAGAATGATAGGACAGGACGAGCGGTTAACTGATTGCTCTCACTACGCCCCATTATTTTAGGACTGGAAGAGTGGGAGGAAATTTTAAGACATCACAAACACTCATGTCTTCGGACAGAAATCGCTGTTAGCACTGGGACTTGAACCCGTAAGATCCGTCACGAAAGCCAACAGATTTGAACACTACGCCTCAGACCCGACTATACTCATATTACCATCACCATCTATTCATCGGTCAAATACATAACATATATACCAACTTTGTTAACAAAAGTTGCAATGTTCGGGGTCTTGAATTTCAATATGGATAGTTTCGATTTTTTTAAAAATGGATTTGTGTTTGATGTAATGGATGCCTGTGATGTCTAAATTTTCTCCCACCTGTTTCATCCTCAAACAGGGTTTAACTAGAGCAATTAGCTTACAACTAGCCTTGTCATAGCCTAGGCCAGAGGTGGGGAACATAAGGCCGCAGTAAACATGGACGGGATTGATTAATTTTCAATCCCTTACCCTACTTTTTCCCTAGATTATCTCCAAACCTCATTTTTTTTTTTTAGCTCACCGAGGAATTTGAAATCCTCAATTTGTTATACTTTCACCTCAAATTACCTCCATACCTCGTTTTTCCGAATTTACGTAAATGTACAGAATTGCAGAATTGGCCAGAAGGCTGCACCAGAGTGGCCAAGAGGCCGCAGGTTCCTCACGTCTGGGGTAGACCAACGCTTTTTCTTTTTGGAGTGCAAATACTGATATTTTAGTATTATGTTAACAAAAATAATATTATTCCAGATGATCCAATAATGAATTCTTTAAGTATCTATGTATATAAATTAATGATTATTTTTTTCCCTGTTTTCCAAAACACTCAATAACTGAACTCCCATTATGAAGTCTGCAACATTTTTTTTATTATAAAATAAAGCACTTCTTAGTACTGATTCTACATTTTTGATGAAATGTGGAATAAGCATTATGAATGTCCACTAATTATAAATGATTCCTACGTTTGTTTGTATTTTAATTAAAATATATCACAACTTGATATATATTACTCAAAATGCCCTTAATTTTTCAATCAACTTTGATCAAGAGATTTTGGAAAACTTTGGCGTAACATTATTATCATGCTGTAGCCACTTCGATTCACTGCTGTAGTAATGAAGTAAACGTATAAGCAAGTATTTTTAACAGTATAAAGTCTTGGGATTCTGTCACCCTTTTGCAGTGTCATATTTATTCCTGACATGACCTCAGTTGTCCGGTATTTTTGAGCAGATGCAGCTTTGAACCGGAGCGTATGATGAGTCTATGGATGCCACAAACTTTTTTATATACTTCCCAATCAAACAAAAGGCAACGAAATCATTGTATGTTTTGAATAACTTTACGTTGCTTTCTTGAAAGCCGGCCGCATCGTCAATGGATCTCCGGCAGTCCAGGCCCAATTTCCTCACCAGGCCCACTTAGAATTAGTGAGGTCAAATCACATCAGAATATTCTGTGGTGGGTCACTCATCAGCAGCAAATGGATAATTACCTCAGCCTCTTGCCTTGTTGAGTAAGAAATATAAAATAAATATTATTAATATGTTGTTTGCAAACAAACAACTCCAATACTTTCGATGGATTCGGCGGTAAATTTGTGAAAGTTCATTTCAATATAAAATTTAAAATAACTTAGATTATTCCATGTATTGTGCTACAAACTGTGACACGTGTTTCGCCTTTTTTAGAGTTTTTTTTAAATTTCATATTACAATGAACATCCACAAAGTTGCCGCCGAATCCATCGAAAGTATTAAGATAGCCAGTACGGCAAAAAAGGCGCTTTTATGAGGATGCCTCTGAGAAGAATTTAGATTTTAAATTTGATTTTTTACATGTTATAATAAATCCTGAAATCTCAGAATCAGTGCAAAGACAATCCGGGGAGTACGGGATCGTCAAATTAATTAATTAATAACTGATTAAATAAAATGCTTTTCAATATGTTCGTTTCTATCTGTCTAGCATCGAGCGGGTTTTCATTTCTCTCGGCCACATTTACTACATCACTCCAGTGCTGAGGATGGAATCAACTGTCTTTGCAATTCACGAAAACTTCGACTCTGGCAGACTTATTAATAACATCGGACTTATCGATCTCGGTCAGCACATTCCGGAATCAGGTAATACAGTTTGCTTACAACTCGCATATCACCTCTGCTCTGAGAATGAAGGTTTCACATTGCCAGGTGATGCAATACCGATTTAATCAAACCAAAAATTACGTTTACTTTCAAAATCGACTAAAACAGTTTTCGTATAACTTTGAGTATGATACATATAGGTTGCTCAAAAATTCACGCAAGAAGTATTTTTGTTATGCAGTAATTGAATTGGTTCTCGGGCTCATTATTTTTAAAATATCGCTCAACAATGAAAACATGTTGTTCTTTCGTGTGGCTCTCCATTTCTAATCATCCTGAACTGTCAACTCTCATTGTGTCTTTTTTTTCCATTGGCAACACAATTTTGTGACCCCATATAAGGAGATATATTCTTCTTCTATAGAAGGCCAAAGTGAGCAGAATAATTCATAGTCTGATTATAAAAACGCTTGATTTCCAGCAAGTATCCGGCCCATCCGTCTCCCGTCGAGGTCTCAAGCTTTAGAATCCTTCACCGGAAGATGCTCCACCGCAAGCGGATGGGGATACATTGAAAACAGTAAGTTAATTGAATAAACGAGTCAATTTTTTTTTTGATTTCCTCACCTTGATATTTTATGTTAGATAGATAATTATAATATCAAAATACGGATGGATTAATGGGAATTTGGCACAAATAAGAAATTAAAATTAATATTAACTGCTTCTAAATCTGTTTTAAGAATAATTACAGATTAAAATGCTGTTTTTGCCTTACAATAAAGTTACCAACTGAATTGTTTTAGGCACAGAATTGATAACCAAGAATCTCGCTGTGTGCTTATTTTTTTACTTACCAACTTCTATCAGTGTGGTGATGATATCGACCCATAATAGGCAAAATAACTTAAGTGACACAATTCGGTACATTGGGTTTTATGTCAACAATTGTTCAATATCACTTAATATATCAGTGAAAAAAAATTTAGAGCGTTATCTCATTCGCCTGATCTTTTTTTAGGGCCTGCGCATTCAAGCGTTTTGACTTGTTATCGTTTGTTCCACTTGGACTCCCGTTGAGAAACGCTGATCTAGTGCAATGCTCCGCAACTTTTTCTCTCCCACAGCACATCAAAATTTGCTCCAGATTTCCGCAGCCCACTTCAAATATGTATATTTATATACATATATAAATAAGGATATATGCAAAAATAACATTAAACATCGTTTTCAATTTATAATAAATATTGCCACCTCAGTACTACAACTAGGCAACTCTGATTTGATCATTGTTTGAACAAATCATTTGATCTTTTCTTCACTGAAGTAATGCGCTGCGGCACACTTAGCAACACCCCATGGCACACTACTAACGACTTTGACAAACCCCACCGCTGCAGTGAATCATAGATTTAGTCTCTATTGCTTTTTCAGATGTAAGGACATCCATGTTGTACTTTGTTGATCTAATGGTCATTAGCAACAAGCGCTGCATCGAAGACTATAATCCGAATAACATTGTTGAAACAACTATCTGCGCTGCGGGTATTCAGAGTTCATCTCAAGGAGTTTGCATAGTGAGTATTTGTATTATATCAGTATATAGACTCCTGATGGAGCATCTCGACATAAGATGTCAGTCAGTCGCTCAGTCTCTCTCTTTGGAGAGGCAAAAAAACAGCATCACTTTCTCTATACCTCCTTCACTCTTTCTCTATACCTGGATCAGATGAAGAGCGGGTGGGCGAATGGACTCAATTGATTGTTTGAAATTAGAGGAATCATTTAGTCAAAGCATAGTTTCTCAACTTTTTTGGCCCCTTTTGAGTCTCATATTTTTCCGTGGCTACCATACTTGTTTATTATATAAGCATATAAGTTTTTCGAGACTCGTGGACACAATTACTTTTTGAGATTGATGACTGGGAAATAAAGTGAGTTTGTGTCGCTGCCAGTGGCCCCCCAAAACTGATATAATGCCTTTCCACCAAGTATTGACCGCGAACACCCTAAAAGTATTATACATACCGTGTAACTAGGAGGGAATAGGTGCAGTGTCTAATGATTTTGTGATGTCCTCATTTCAGGCTGACTACGGTAGCCCATTGATCATAACAGAGAGCGATGGTTTGGATACCCAAATCGGTGTTGTCAACTATTATGACTACTTAAGCGGCCAAGGATGCGAAGGAGATAAAGCTTCTGTGTTTGAACGCACTTCAAGTTACATCGATTGGATCGCCAGGAAGACAGGAATTCCAGTCAGAGCTTAATTTATTCTGCTCTAAAAGACAAAACTACACTGCAAAGTGATTGTTCTCGTGTAATATTAAGTTGTTTTTTTTAATAAATGACTTATCTTAAAAGAAAAATGTTTTTTTTAGTCCAACGTTTTCAGAATGCTGTTAAAAAAATGAAATTATATGCATATTTAACCATTTTAGTACCACCATTTCGAAACCATTATAATTTATATGAAAACGGTATTTTATAGATCCGCATATCACTTTACTTTGATTTTAAATCAAATTTTATAAAAAAAAACAACCTGATTAATGAAAAACATTTCTAGGGTTGCCAAACAGTATTTACTTAGTCATTTATATCTATTGCCATTTTCATATTTTTAAGTGAACTATAATTTTTTCTTTAACCACTTGGATCCTAAGCGGACACAGGTGTCAGGAACATATGCAAACGAACACGGATGTCCAAGACATTTAAAAAAATCAAATACTTGGTATTCTAATAGAATATAAGCAATATTTTGATGAATATGTGTAGTGCCATCTATACTGAGTCAATATAGGTTTTTAAAATATCGAATTGGAGTGTATACTAGGCAAAATTATTTTTCTCAAAAGCAAGCTGTATCTTGGACATATTAATGATTTATTTGGGTGGTATTCATACGGTTAAATATGGATACTAAACACATCTATCAGTGAGTTTTGGCTGTCACATTATTTTTATTATTTGATTCAAATAAACAAAAAAAAATTGTTAAACGGTTAATATTTATAGCAACTCAGTAGCCATATTAGGTATACAAATCCATTTCGCCTCGATTCTCTCACTGGAATCAATGTCATTGAAGCATGTCACATGTTCAAAGATGAACGAAATAAAGATCTAGGCCTAACTTACAAGTAATAAGCATCTAGAAAATTATTTAAATGCAATATTGAATCAATGGCACAGTGGTCAACGTCGGACCTCACGGGTTCGAATCCCAGTACAAACAGCATTTTTCAATCGATTTTCTGTTTGAAGGCATGGATGTTTGTGATGTCTAACAATTTCCCCCGCACCATTCCAATCCTAAAATAAGTGAGAGTGATTAGCCAACGACCTGTTCTAGCCCTATCTTTTATATCCATACTCTCTTCGAAAAAAAAGGGAAGTTGAGCAACTGAGTAACAAGCAGTCCTAATAGAAAAAAATAACTTCTGTTGAGATACCTCCATCAGGAGGCCATATAATCCACATTAGAAGCGGATATTGCAATTGCAAAAAAAATTGAATTAGTTCATAATCACAATTAATTATGTATTTTGATCTTTTAAAAAACTATTAACTGCCATAAATCTTGCCAACTTTGCCCAGCACTGTTAATTTTGCCTACTTTGATTTTATTTTTTTATTTTTACAGTAAAACCCCCATTTACACCAAAGTCGGGACAGTGTAATTCGGGGTAGTGTAATTGGGGGAGTGAATCTCATACAAAATTAGGGATTAGGTTTTTTCCGCAAAAAATGCAAAACTAGGAAATTCACTTCGTTTTGCAAAAAAAAAAATATGGATGAAATATTTAGTTACCAAGTGATAAAATGCAAAGCGCGCCAAAATCCAACACATAAACGGTCGCCCGGCTATACGTGTATAGCCTGGCACGTGTTGAATACACAGACGCTAGCCAACATTTGACTGTATGCGCCGCGCAGACGACCGTCTTGTAGCAACGACAACGGAATGCGACAGTGCAATTGGGGGATTTGCGGCGAATATTTCAAGCTAGCACGTACTTGAACAACAAAATTTTTCTTTGTATTTTTGTGTTTGTGTAGTAAATATTAAAAATACTCAAAATTTACGAAAAAACCTAATTTAATAAAAAATAAATAAACAAGAATTTTGATATCAGATTTTTTTATTATGAATTTATGATACATATTATGAAAAATATCGACAGAAGTTTTTGTTGTAATTTATTTATTTTTTCTGATACAGTGGATAGCTTAAAATCATTGATTCAATCAAGGCCTGACTGCGATTCCTGTTTTTGCTGCAATCCAATCGATGAAAGTTGTGGTGCGAACAAATCCTGAAGGATAGTCGTCGTCGCATTTCCCAGTATGGATGCGTGAGACAATACCGACCAGGGTATCTTTTTCGTCACTTTCTCTCAAGATCACTGGGCCACCATAGTCACCCTGAAATCAAAATCTCGTTCAAGAACATGATACTAAAAATTCATCGAGAGTGATCTATAATCCACTTTCCATACAATTTTTTTTAATCTATGTCCGCTCCTAATGTGGAGCATATGGCCTCCTAACGGAGGCATCTCAACAGAAGTTTTCTACGAGAACTGTGTCGCTCAACCTCACCTTTTTCAAAGTGAGTAGTATGCAAAGAAGGATAAGGCTAGAACAGGATTAGTGGTCAACTAATCGCTATTGCCACACCCAGTTATTAAAGGTTCATAAGGATAGAAGGAGAGGAAAATAATGTGAATTGACATCACAAATACCCAGTCTTCGATCACATTTGTTTTGAATAATTCTCAAATTCACTGTGATCTGACCGGGAATCGAACCGAGACCTGCTGCGCAGTATGGGCAATTGGGAAGCCCCTGCACACTCATTCCGGGTTGGCACGCACTCCAAGACAACTATTCAATTAATATTTGATTGGCCCGCGCAGCCTATGAAATTTCCGCGCAGCTAACCTCTTGTCTTGAGGAAGAGCATTGCCTCAGTAATAATTTTAGAAAATTAAAACGACTGAAAATGCGCATTACAGCAGCATTTGGGTTTACATATTGCTGAAAACCGTACTTTTCAAAATTAAATGTAGTAAAAACGAGGCCATCCAACTGAAATGCACGTCAACTAAATTACCAGTTGATATGAAAAAGATTTTAAGCAACAGAAACAAGTGTCACATTAATTATAAGGTAATAAGACTTTTTGCTGATTTCATTGCTGATCGAAACCATCATAATATATTTTTATGTGACCCGCTAGAAGAAAAAGGTTGGGTATGCCTGGTCTAAAATAACTAGCCGTCAATAACCAACATACGACAAAATTGGTAAAAAAATATCCTTCCCGTATTTCATGTGTTAATAAAAGTACTCACCCCACAGATTCCTTGCGATAGACTGTGGAAACCGACAGCGCAAATGGTAGAGTCAATGACGAACACGGGGTTGAAATATTCCTTGCAACGTGCATTGGTAATCACATTCATGTTGACAAAGTTTAAAGTGGGGGAATTTGACGGACTTGCTGAAATTGAAACAGGATGCAATCAAGATTATGAAATGTATTTTTGTGACTAGGTATGTAAATGATACTGCGAGATTATTATTAATAGAGTGAATGGTTTCCTCAAATTCTTCATTGCTGTCAAGGCATAAATGTATGATGCAAAACAATATTTATCAAATAAAAAAGAGCAGAATGTCAAATTGCTATTTGAAATCGGAGTATAAAAGTATAAAATGAGATTCTTGTATATCGATTATTTGGCGGAAATAATTCAGTTGGTGCATTTATTGTACCAGCTGTGATATTCCCGCGTGCATATACATATTTTGAACTGTCTGAAATACTCATCACAACCAGGTTTTGAGTATTTCAGACAATCCAAAATAAGTGTATGCACTTTAGAATAGCACCGCAGTTTGACAAAAACAGCATTTCTTTTATCAGTATTATCAATGCTGGTTTATAGGCAAGTAATTGTCCCTGCTTATTAATTTTTAACGCTATTTATGTCCGATCGGTATAGCTCAAGAAGGGACTGCCAGCAAAGTGACTATAACCAGTTCAAAACTAAGGAGTAAAAAAACATTGGTTATCTTCATTTGCGAGTTTATCTGAATGTGGACATATAATCTCATCCACAATCTACATTGCAACGTTTATTGCCAAACCTGAGATATTTTTGGCTTCAGTAATATATAGGTTTAAATATCTATTTGTGACTCTATGATAAAACACTACTTACGGAATTCAACTAGTAAAAAAGATGTTTCAGACTTACATCCACTGGTGCTTCCCCATCCACTGACCGACACGGTTTTGTTAACAAACAATTCGGATGCCTGGGATGCTGTAGGGAGACGAATGGGCTTGATGGCGTCTGCGGAAGAAAGTATTATATTAATGTCACATAATAAATACAGAATAATTTGGTACGGCGATGGCAAAGTGTCATATCTGTTGTTGACAGTATTTTACAGTAACAGAAGAAAAACAATGTTTTAACATGACTCATATGTCAAACGGATATGAATACATCTTAAAATATTTATTATTAAACATAATAACAGCTGTGCAGTTAAAAATCCACAAAAACAACACAAGCATATCATATTGTGTCAGTACTACTGCGAAATTTGTGCAGTAAAGCTTTTTTTGGTGCGTTAGTATTATTTATATCACTGTATAAAGGTAAGCTAAATATTTAAATATTTGAACTATTCTTCTTTCCTTTCACTCTCCAAATAGAGTTATAAAGCTTACAACCACATTCCATAAAATAGTTTCAATTCAAGCCATTTTATTTCCCATCCAGAGTGAAAATACGTTGGTAACTCGCTAAAGTGAAAAAAATAGCATTAAATTTGCACAGTGAGGAAAATCTGTTATGTCCTACATATCATCCAAAATCTGAGCATTCAATTCTTTGATTTTAACTGCTTGAAGTGAAAATTTTCCTGAGTTTACTCCAAAAAGGGTTGAAAATGAACATCCTCAAAGCTACTACCAAATCCATCGAAAATATTTCTTTTCCATACATTTTTGAGAATACTGTTTTATTGAATTGAACTATAATATGCAATACCAGCATAGGTAAATTCGTTTGGTATTGCAATCCTTGTATGTGACCAGCACTGGTTTGACAACAAAACATCACAACAAAAAGTTTTCTATAAAAAGCTACTGTTAGGTAAAATAAAATATATGCCAACCTGATTGACGAACGTCGGCACCAAGATCAACAAGCGCAATATCATTGTTGAGGTTGAAGTTGTTGAAATTTTCGTTGATGATGAAGTCATCTGACTCGATCTGCACTTGAGGAGATTCATATCTGTTGGAGCCGAGTCGGACGTTCACGCTCACCATCCTAGAAATGGGTAACATTTGAAGTGACGCAAAAAAAATTGGGTTTACTGAAGAAAAATCTACTAATTAAAATCAATCACATTAAAAAAACAATTAAGCAAGAAAACTCACTAGCAATAAACTCAAAGGTATATCTTAAATTTGCAATGCAGCAAATTAGTGGCATTTATTTGTTAGAGGTCTTGAACATTTCAGTCAGTTTAGTGTCACTTTTTTATGTTTTGTATCATTATTTATAAACTCTTTTCATATTACATACCAATTGTTTTTTTACACTTGTATCTGTCTTACTTCGTTTACTATAAATAGCCCTGTAGGAATATATCAACGGCCTAGTTCCATAGAACGATAAGTCAAACAATTTGTGTTTTGAGTTATATTACCCATAATATTTTATCTATTAGCTTCATAATATTCTATAGCTCCTCAAAAGAAAGACGTTACTAGAAAAACTCACTAGTTTTCTCAAGGACAGGATGATATTTGCATATGAAAATAAAGAAATATAAACAATCTTCTCTCAGTTTCATAGAAATACAACACGAAATCTAGTTTTATTTAACTGAATTGAGAAAAATGACTAAATAATTCACTAAAAGGAAGAAATAAATAATAATAATTCCTTTTTAACAACTCAGTTTAGATATGTCAAAACATTAGTTACCCATGTCTCAAAAATAACAATTTTTAGTTGTAGCACTATGGAACTAAGCCATCGATAAACTTTTATCAGTTGAAAATGTTCGCAATGAGCAAAACTAATAAATAAATGTGGAATTAGTACAAAGGAGTGTTTTAATTTTTAATATTGACCACCTCCACCATGTATTGACAGTGAACACTTTAAAAGTGAATAAATTGGGAGTTTTACTTGTAAACACAACTTGCAGACGTGAGCACCCATCTGGGGCTGATGAGGGCTCCTCCGCAGCCATACTTTTCACCGTTTGAGTCTACGGTTTGCAAATACGCCTGGTGTGGAAACTGGTTTATTGCGGCAGGAAAACCTTGGATGATGCGCGCACCTGTTGAGAAAAATTTTACATAATGAGGAGAGTTTTAAATTAATCGTTAAAACCATTCCCAAATGTCACTCTTTTTATTCACTGACATTGTATTATAGAAGAATTTTTATTATTGGAGACACTCTGAGAGTAGTTTTTTTGCCATTTTGAGTATGAACGAAGATTGTTTTTGAATTGAATGCAACTTTTTTCTTCTTCTTCAGATCTAAGTTAATAATCTTGACATTCTCAATACTATATACTCGTACATGCAACCAGTTTTTATATTCTTCTTTGACTATATTCGCTCCCTATGTGGAGCATATGGCTGCCACGCGGCACCTCCATGTTCCCTGTCTCCCGCCAATTTCTTTGCTTCCTCCCATGACATGCCAGCATCCCTCAGTTCCACCGAGTACATCCTACGGATAGTACCTGACAGACGTTCGGGGGCCGGAATCCCACCGATCGAAAGAAGAGGCAGGCATGATTGAGGCTTTCCGGAGGCATTCGCTGACGACCACTGACGCGACGGGTCTAATCATAAAATCTTTATCTACATGACTAAAATTGCAACCATTTTTTTTTTAAAAACTTGTACTTTGCGTCGCACATATTAGTCGGCAGTTTCAAGAGCTGTTTGACTAATTCGAACAATGAACTTTGTGTACTGATTTATAAACATTTTTTGTTCTCTATTGATTTTAAATTTATATCTGTCAAGTGCTTGGCACATTAGCGTCTGCTGTATTGCTATGTATTGCCCTTTTCAATTTTACAACAATAAACGATATGATCCGACTGGTTGATCCCAGTATATCAAATAATAATGACTTCATCAATTGTTTTGAGACTTTTACATTCATTTGTTTGTTCATGGAGAAAAGAGGACTTCGATTTCTTACTTAATATTTAAAATACGATTTTGTTCCTCCTGCCACATATTACAATAATTTACAGTATTATTGTAAAAATAATTACCTCTGTTCCAGCCATCCAAACTCTTTGATGCGACCTGAAATAATCAGAACATTTAAAAAAATGATTTTGTAAGTAACAATTGCCTTAGAAACAAATTTAATTTTCACAGTAGGTAAATTCTTGCTGTTAGATACAGTTCATATTATATGAGGGTAAATTATTGTAAGGTAAAAATCTCTTCTTATTATCCTTTAAGCGGCCAGCGGTCCATATAGTTTACCGCCAGCTATACATTGAAAATATTACGATTTGTTTATAAGGAAGCGAAGAAAACTTTTACAAAACTAACCTCAAACAAACGACCTGGGGAAAAACTTATAACATAACAGTTTGAACTAGACGGTCTTCAGAAGCAAACAACTGAACAACCATAAAACCTGCATTTAAATTAAAAATACAAATGGTTGAAAATAGAAAAAAAGGATTTACAAATATTACCAACATCCAAAATTACCTCCAAATACTATGAGCTATTTTTCAGTGGGTAGTTCAAATTTTTTGTGTTGAAATATTAATAATAGTTCCTAACACAACAAAGATACGACTGGAAGGTAGTTTACTTTGATGGGTTGTAATTCTGTAGTTTTTTGTAAAATTATAAAAACGAGTGGCACCATGTGAAACTAGAGTAAATTTGCCATCTTAAAATCCACATCCATTATTTCAAAGCTATTCCATAACAATTCAATCGTAAGGAAAAAGCTAAATCGCGATATCTGAAGAACTGTACATTCGTCAATTGCGTCGTTGTTCTTCCGAAGAAGTGTTTAAAACAATTTTTAGGAACAAATGAACATCTATCGGGTGACACAAAAATTATGCTGCATTTAATTGGATCGAATCGAATTATTACAAATGTAAATGTCTATTTCCGTAGACAAAAAGATTCTTTGCTTACGCTATTAATGAGGAATCTGATCCAATTTAATAAATGTACACTATTTTTACAATTAATAAAATTAATTACATATTGAAATTAAAATATTAAACTCACCAGCGAGATGACTGAGCACGCTAATATGCCGAACAACACAAACTTAACCATTATGATATGATGACTGACACTACTCAAAATCAGTTGTTTTTATACCCGAAAACAAGGCGCGCAGGGCAGGAGTAGGTTGGATAAATAAAAATATAATCAATAATAAAGATAAATTGAAAGGGCGAATTGGAAATCAATTTTAATGTAAAAGAAATACTCAAGTGTTTATGATAGTGACATCTATTCATAGAAAAAGGCAGATGATGATTTTTTAAACATTTGTGTTCTTGTTAAAAATCCAGTTCACTATGATAATGTAAAAGCTGACATTCACAGCACACCAAAAACATGCTCCGTCTTGATGTCAATTTAGAAAAGAAAAAATTCACCAATTTCATCAATCAAACGTAGGTATTCTTGATAATTTTATAGCAGTAACTACACAGATTATGCCCGTGCAGAAGGTTCTACGCAGTTCATTGCAAAATAGTCTAGAAATGAGTTTGTCCGGTTAGTGGCTTGGCCAACATACAAACATGGTGATGTAAAGCAAGATTATGAACACGTTCTACGGAAGTATCACTTAATGCACCAGGGCTGCGCAAGTTAGTCTAACCATCCATTGGAATGATAAGTCTATCAGAGGAATAAAAACTCATTTCTTTTTTAAAACCAAAAACAGAACCAGAGTCAGTCATTATATTTTATAAAAACTTCACAGCCCTGGTTTTTGCCGTCTTGTAAAATTGTGTAACCAGCAGTTATTGTTTGCCATCACAGTATCAAAAAACTCAATCTAGTCCAGCCCTGTTAATTGAGGGATCAGCGTTAATTTCCATCATGAATAATTAGGATTACAGTCAATATGTTATTGACATCTGGTCATATTTCTTTTTAAATAAAGTTAATCTTTGATTATTAATAAATTTCACTTTTGGATTAAAAAAACAATATTGTGACAGGATTATGTTTATTTTAATCTAATCACGAATTGCGTAGTACAGTGGACCCTTGAAATACTGTACTCTGAAGTGTTGTATTGCTTACTGGGATTATGTGGCTATTTTTTGAAATTACTCTTTGAAATATTTTTACGCATCAAGGCTAAAATTGTCTTCTTAAAATAGCACTCACAATGCAATATCTGTAATGTAATAAATACTGTATGATATAAGTCCAAAAAGACAGCTCTATAGAATAGTAAACATATTTAAAAAGTGAGCGTGTGCATTTAAGGAAATAGTTAAAATAAATTTTCATGTGTAGAAGTTGAGTTTTTATGAAGAAAGAAAATATAACAAAACAATATATATATTAGGCATTACAGCTAATAACAGTCTAAGACTCTATGCGATAGACATTTTTAAATCGCTTGAGGAACCCAAGATCTCAAATGATCTGCTGAGGAGCCAAGTGGTATTTTAGGAAAAAATATTATACATGTCATAAAGTAGCGGTTGGCAAACTTTAGATAATTTGAAATCCTGCAAACGACCTCTAAATTTTTTTCACTCAAAAATCTACCTAATACCCAACTAATATATTTTATATTGAACACGTCTTACAAGATTGAGATGATTTCATGCATCCTGTAATGTTCATTTGTGTAAGTTGTTATAGATTGCTGTGGATAACAAAATGTAAAAAAATTCCACATTTCTCTGAAATTCAATTCACTTGCGGACCACTACTTTGCTGTCTTAAAGTATTGTATAAGTTAGTCTTTCCCAAAATTTTGACATATGTGTACCCATTCTATACATTTCGTAACATTGAGTACCCCTTGTCAAAAAAAATGCATATACTTTAATAACAATAAAAATAATAAAAGATTTTTAGTACTTTTTCCACATAAAATTTATTAGATCAGGACCGGTTTCGCTCATCGCGAGCATTATCAACTGATAAGAAAAATATATAAACAGTGATATTTATACAAATTTAAATCTAATAAATTTTATGTGGAAAAAGTACTAAAAATCTTTTATTATTTTTATTATAATGCCTTTCCACCAAGTATTGACAGTAAACACCTTAAAAGTGACTTTAATAACAATCAAAATATATAAGCAGCTTGTTGCACCAGGCACAGCCAAAGCCCGGTTCAGAGCGTACCCCCACCAAATCATTCACGTACCCCAGGGGGTTGGCGTACCACACTTTGGTAAACACTGGTATAAGTAAAGTGAGCCTAGTAATAAATACACACTGCAATAGTGTATTTTTCCCTAAATTAAAATATGCAATTTAGAAAAACACTAAGTAAAAACATGATTGTACTTAAACATCCAATAGAAAAGAGTCACCATTTTGCTTACTGGCCCGATTCACTTCTCAAAGCTTCAAATAAACAATGGAAAAATCTATATTTGAGGCAATGGGGTCCGTAGTTGAGCAGTTAACGAATTTAGCTTCAGTTGTTTTGATAAATTTAGATAAATTAAATTTTCAATTGATTTATTGACTTCTGTTCGAAGGGATGGATGTTTGCGATGTCTTAAATTCCTTTCCACCCATCCTAAGTAATAAACTTACCGCTAATTCAACCTAGTGCTATTCTTCTATCCGTAATCTCTCCTAAAAAGCGAGTTTGATCACCTTAGTGACAAACAGTTCTCGTAAAAAAATCATCTCTTGATAGCACTAATTATTCCATCAAAGGAAGTACTTCTATATTTATTATCAATGGCATTTGCACAAAATCATTTTTAAATCAACAAAAATGGATTTTTATTGTATGGCTTATTTTCATTATGAGAGTGCGAAACTCCATTACCTTTGGTGGTAAGCCCCAGGATGCCACCATCGTGGTTGTCTTCAACTTACCACTCAACTCTCTTATTACAACCTTGTGTCAGGCATATTCTTCATATTTGATGGAACATGATGAAGAAGAACTTGATTAGACACACTCTGTTCAGTGCCGTTCAAAATTCTACCAAATTCAGGAGGTCTTATTACAAATGTATTCGGATCTAAATTCTTATCAAGGGTCTCTAATACTCAATATGTTTTTTACAGTGGGTGTATTTTTACTGAGAAAAATATGCTTCAAATCTCGTTCTATGCATTCTTTTGATTGGTCAAATAAATCATAAAAGATCAATGTAACAACAGTGAACGTAGCCGCATTTATTACATTTATATTTTTAAAAAAACACACATATGGACTAATTCCATTTTTACAACTGATCAATTAGTATGAACGAGTGTTTTATTTTTTCGATATAATATCTTTCCACCATGTATTGACATTGAACCCCTGAAAATATTGCATTTTAATTATATTAACTAATATAAATTATATGCAAAAAAAAAATTGAGTCTAGTGCAGGGGTGGAGAACCTTTTCTTCTCTAAATGCCGCATTCATTTTTCTGATTCGACATAAGGCCGCAGTAAACATTGACTAGAGAATCTTTGGCCAGAATTTTTCCCAAATTATAAGCGTAGGACCTTTTTTTTCCGCACCAGGGTAGCTAAAAGGCCACAGGTTCCCCACGCCTGGTCTAGTGTCTTGATTCTAATAAATATGAGAAAAACTTCACTGGTTCTTTTCCTCGATTAATCATGTTTGCCAAATATGATACTTTCACAGTGATGCATGAATAAACTGCACTTATAATTGACTCATCAATAATTCTGGGAATTAGTATGTCTGTCAAAAATGACACAATTTAGTCCGGTATAAGCTATACAAAGTCCTATATCATTCGGGGTTTTCATTAAATACCGGACTTCCCCTTCTTATCCAAACCGGTTATCTTTGAATATCTGGTAGTGACATTTTAAGATTTTTGTAGCAGATGGCGATAAGTCGACAAACCTTGTTTCGTAGTAATCGATAATAATGATCTTTCAACATCTCTATTTATTGACTATATCTTTTTATTTAATTTATTTTTTTTACATACAAGTACATTGCAAAAGATTGACCAATTTTAAATTTAAAACCTTTACTATGAAGAAATAATTATTTAAAATTGGCAAGGAAGTCAACTGAGTACCTAAGCTCCATCAAAAACAAAAGTTTTTTACTTATTGATCAACGCGCTTCATGAGATTCGATAGTGATTTATAAAATTTATCAACATATTCAAAAATTTTAAGTTATTTATAGTGTTTTTTTGTCAAAAATAGCTTTAAACGGAATCGACTTGATGTATATTATGTAAAATACGCTGAATATGGCTTAACTTGTTTTTTCCGAACAGCGTGTTAAAATCTATCCTATCCATCTGCTTCATAACTCAAAACAACCGATTTTTGACTTAACGTTTAACTAAATCATAATTTGAATATAACCAAATTATGATTTAGTATATTTTAATCTCTGTTATTTTATCATTGTATAAGTCAGAACCGAATACCAATTATTCAATGAATGCATGTCCTGTCCTAGCCAGTGCTGTAGCGCTAACTATAAAAGTCTAGGAGCACTGATTAATTCTAATATTTTAATGCTGTCTAGCAAGTGATAAAATTTCTGCACCAACAAGTTTCAAACAAAAAGTTCTTCCGATACATTATTGGAACGGACTGACCAGACTAACCAGCCCCTTATTATGTCCAAAAGTATAAAGCTTAGATGGAATTGTGGAAGTCACAAAATGTGACTGAATAATGTTGACATTGTTTGATTATATGTAGACTTGCATCATATTAAATATGTCATCATTGAAATGCGATGTGAATTCAGAATTTACACGTTGAAATTTTTAAAATTTCTTCAGAAATTAAGTATTTGTAACTCTCCCGAGAGGCTTTTGGGCTTGAAGGTTCGCAAAATGGCAGAATGATTGCGAAGATGGCTGAGATTTTTTGATAGTGAATCGTTTCCTTCTATGTCTCTTACCATTCATTTTCATTTATAATAATCGGCCACTTCTGACGATCTCTTCTTCTTAAACACGGCCAATCTTATTGTAAACATTCATTTGTTTTTTTGTTATAAAATTTATTTGAAAAACAATTCAAAAAGTTATCATTTAAAAACGGACCAATCAGAGACCAATCGGATAATAACCAATCATAGGGCAATTACACATATGATTTTTGTTTTATAAACAAGATTGTTTCTATTTCTTCATAGACGCAGTGTAAATTTCTTTCGATTACTCTTACCCAATGGCCACGAAACATCACGCTTAAGCAATTGTGAAGCGCTGTGAGCTTCCATATAAAATGTGTAAGAATGTTTGCAGCTTCCGACGAATTTGCTTATTGCACGATGTTTTGTGGCCCTCAGCTTTTATTGATTAGGTACACGAATGTTTGTAAAAAAGTCACTTAACAATTTTTCGTATCAATAGATGTCGCTGTAAACTATGGATAGCCAAACTTTTGACTAATGCAGGGGACTTCATACCGATCTACAAACACAATATGACCTAACTTGTCATAAAAAGTGAAGTAATTCAAAGTAGAATATGTGTATAAAATAAAAACAAAATAGATGGATAGAAAATAAAAGACACTCAATTCTTGTTTCAATGCATCATATAGCATTCCACTCATAAATATAATAATAGACCAAAGAAATCTTAATTTTTAAAATTCAATTAAAGTGACAAAATAAGTCATCTGTATTTTTTGTGATATCAATTCCCAGAATTTTCTGTCTTTTTATTATCATTATTTTTGAACTCGCCACAACATTAAGACGATGAAATAAACTGTAGCTGAAATTTGAATGGAATACGATCCATGCATTGAAACCACAGCATGTATTTCACTACATGCTTGACCAAACATGACGTTAAAACTTTAGAATAAACTCAAGGCGTATCCAGTCATATATATAATATATAAAACCTTAAAATGTCCGATTAATAATAATCAGAATAAAACAAACACAACCAAAAATTCGACAGCATTTAATCAAAAGCAGCTCGCTCATAAATTCTTGGCATACTAAAACTACCAGCTAAAAAAATTGAGCATATATCTTTTATAATAATTGACAAGACCTCTCTTCCATAAGATGAAGCCCGCCATCATTTCCAAAATTGAGCACTGATCACCAAGTCTCTATATTCATTTTCTGACAAGGATGAAAATATTTTATAAAAAATTACAGCACACTCAAAAAGTACTTGTTACAATATAAGACCGTGGTCAGTTATAAGTTCCTCTTTTAATTTAGATAGAAAGCCACCATCATAAAAAAAGACTTCCACGAGGGTTAGGATGACGAGGGCGGAACTACAAAAAAATATTTATTTTATTTATTATATTTTTTCAAAGCAACATTATTGTAAAGGCAAACCTTACAAACATAGACAAAAACTGCTTCTGCATATTTCCCAAAAACATTATTTTGTAATTTCGCCATCGTCACTCTATGCCACTATCCATTTAGTTGGGGTTGATAAAAAATACCGGTTAATACACAAGTACAAGAAAATCAAACGTAGAAATATGAAAATAGTTATCGTTTAAAATAAACTTTTTTTTACATTTTTATTGCTCTGATAAGGACTATAAAGTCGTGGTGTTTTTGAAAGAGTTGAAGTGGTAAAAAACCAATCGACTCCCAATCCTTTTCTGTTTTTTGTTTAATTACTTTGAGAATGAATAACTTTAATATATGTGTGTATTGTATAAATTGAAGGGGTCAAAAGCAAAGACACCATTCTGAAATTCTCCAATTTGAGAAAAACATAAAACACTACAATTCACAATGAAAATTTTGTCACGTGAGTTTTTATATTCGACGAAACGTTTAGAGTGAAGAAGCTGAATTTGTTTCTAAAGCGAATTTAAAAAAAAAACGATTTTCTATAGAACGAAAACAGATTTGCTACTGAAACTCTATGATGCTGCATCCATAAATTGATTTTTTTTTTCTTCAAAATGGCTACCTTTGCTTCTAGCCCCCTCAATTAATATTGAATGTTCTTCTTTCAGATGCGAGAATGAATTTACTCTGATCTGAGAGACAGAGGATTTATTTTTGTATTCATGTTTGATGAAATTCCTCACAATGTGCATGAATACCAACTTAGGAATATCAATACCAACTTTTTGATCTGTCAATACAAATATTGATGAATAAGTACTCCGTCGATGTTTGAATTTGATATTTTTCTTCAAATATGAGTTGCCAGTCAGTTTCGTAGTTTTACGTTTTTTAACGACTCCAAAACTCTGCTTTCTAAATAAGACACAGGAAAATAAAAACAAATGTACCGGTACATAAAAATGGGCGTACCAAAAACCAAAAGTTCAAAGTTTTCACTGAAGTCAATTTGATAGGCGTAACGACGTCACATGATCAAAGCCATTTTTTGACTTCCCCTCCGTCATCATCACATTTCCTCACAAAATCTTTATTTATTTCAAGCAGTGGTATGTTCTAATACACCAAATTAACAAGGATCAATTTTATTCTCAAAATAATTCATTGTATTATATTGGTTTGATGATGTAACGTTTTCTACTACCCCCGAAGGTGGGAACCTTCGCCGAAAATATTAGTACCCTCTGTCTGACAACCCCCCTCACACTACGCCTTGGTAGTGTTTTAAAAAAAACGTATTTTTGCGATTGCAGAGAATCAAGTTCACAATCATAAGAGAGTCTTAAAAACTGTCAAATTTTGACTGGTTGGGTGGGATTATTCATTATATGAACGTATTATTATTTAGTTTGCTTCGATCGAAAGGCTTTGGCGGAATACAAATGGCGCGGAGGACGAGCGACGACACTCGGCGGGGGCAGCGTGCACTCTCGCCATTCAGCTTCCAGCTTAACATACACTCCTCCTAGAAAATAATTAATAACACACATAATAACGTGATCAATGCGAAAAAACAATCAAATTCACTGCTAGGAATTGCCCTCGATAAAAAATCGTTCGCTTTACCCGACTTGGCAAAAAATGACATATTTGCCTGTAATGTTTTGCCAAACCGGTGATGCACAACCCACATAGGACTCTAAATGACAAGTACTCCATCGCCAAACGTTTCATTGAGTATGAAAAATTATGCAGACTGGACAGTGATTGAATTATTATTTGATATGTAACTATAAACTTTAAATAATTGGATTTTAATTGAATCTAAATAAATTCTAAATCTAAAATAATAAAAGTATGGCCGACTCTTTTACCCACTGCGGCCTGCAACTATAAAATGGATAAACTGGCCCTACAAATGGGTAGTTAGGCACCACTGTTCCCCACCGATAGTGAGAAAAAATGGGCTTTTTGCCAATAGTGGATTTTCTTTTTTTGATTCCTTTTCAAAATTGATTTCAATAACGTTTTTAACAACGAATTTAAATGATGACAGTTTACCACAGTTACATATTTTGCATATAAATTACGCAGAAGATACCTAAAGGTTGCGACTGCCGAGGATGGTGGTGGGTCGCTCGGCGTGCCAACAAAGCTCGCATCTGCCGGGCTGCTCTCTCTTCGAACTGCCGCTGTTGGTCTTGGTTACTGCGAGCTGAAAGAGCGGCGGCCCACTGTCTTCCGCACCCTGCCCTTCTAAAATGATAATATCAATGGGTCATCATCATCAGAATCGCAATAGCCCGGTGTAGTTACCGGCTGCTTCGGCAACACTCTCCATAGCTTAGTTCCAAATTCTGCCAGCAGCTAGGTTATAATGGTCGGTCAATAATCGAACTAGAACTACACTGAAGGTGCACTAAAATGCACCAAGAAACCGATGAAGATGACGTAATGATTCTGTGTTGAGGGTTACATGAACAGAGGGTATGATGCTCTGCTGTTTTGTGAAGCAAGAATTTCAACAAGAAAGCTGCGTACGTTGTCAGTAGTACGTTGTACACAGCTACTAATCTATTTCAAATTGTTGTTAGAGTCGACATCTAAACCAGGTGAATTCATGTACATTTCATATATTTTTTTATTATTTATAAATTAGTCAATACGGGAACCATTAGTCGTTGGATAGAGTAAGAAAGATGGTATGAATGTCATTATGATGGATTACTGAAAGCATCCATTTTATTATTTGAGCTAGCAGGTTGCGTAACCGACAAATCTAAATCTTATCTAATCTTCAATCAATTAATTCATTTATTTTACTTTAATTGCCTCGCAATTACGATGCAATAATTGCACTTTACGCATTATTACGTATAATACTTGTATACGAGAAGACATAATACCTAACATTTATTATTTTTTTTCCTCATCTAATAGTACAGTATTCTACAAACTAGGCAACGCTATTTTTGCGATCACCAGACGTACCTTCTCGTCAGAAATCTCGGTCTGTTCCTCAGCGGCGCCCTCCGGTTGGGCGGCGATCGTGGCGGACTGCTCTCTTCGCTGTGACTGGATTCGGCACTGGACGAACTCGACTCTTCAACATCTCCGGCATCGGACGACGAATCGTCCTTAGATTCGGTCGTAGTTGACACCGATTGCTCTTTAGCGCCAGCGGGCGACGGTATCTAAAGTAGGTGCATCAGATCAAATATAATTTTATATCATCTTTGGTTTCTTAATGATAGAAATTCAATAAACATATTTTGCATTACTGCTATTAGATGCGGACGTATAAAATACAGGGGATCTCCGGACGCCCGAAATAGATCTTGAATAGCGGCTCATTCTTATCCAATGAACAAGTGAATAAAAATAAAGATAAATATTTTGATTTGTAAAACGATTACATACAATTTCAATACCATCTGTTGAGAATATTATGAACTTCTAATAGAGCCTCTCAGCGCAGTTACAAATATGTAAACAAAATGGTTCCTAACCTTCGAAACCGTTTTGCAATCCGGATTCCCATCGCTGTCTGCGTTACTAGTTACTTCATTCTGGCTTGAAGAAGGCGAGACGCAAGTGGCCGCTTGAGAACCTGCAACTGCAGATGCACCCACTTGGGCTGGCGCTCGGCTGGCAGAGTTCAGCGGTGCCGCCTCGCTCCCCGGCGGCTTGTTACCGACTAATCGAACAAAAAAACAAAGATGTGGAATAATGAAAACTTTTTTACAGTTGCATAAAATCAACAGTCGAATAGCTCCGTGCTCCCCTCGAAGAATCCATGAATTTAATTAACATTGATTGTCGTGTATTAATTACAGATAATTATTTCAACATCACGTCTAGTGATTTCATACATATTAGTATTTTGATTTTCAAAATACTTATATAAAAATAAATGAAAAAAATAATTCTAATAATTACGGTCAATTACAATAACAATTAATATTTTGGTCACGGACACTCACCGCTATTACACCAGCAAATTGCAACAAATATTACACCAATATATACAGGAAATTGCCTGCAGCAGCTAAAGAAGCATTATAAACAGGGCTGTGGAGCAGTGTGAAAAAAAGACGGCCATGACTCAAGCTTCAAAACTACTCTGAAGAAATTTTTCGATCATTTCATTTTAAATTATATATATGTATTCCATCAGATCATCTTTAGTCAACCAAACATGCAATGTCAACACTATGGACTATTATGGTTTGAATACACACCATTAAATATTTTTTTTCCACAGCCCTGAAATGCATATGATTATCAATCATATGCATTTCAGGGACATTACAATCACGCCCTCATAAACCAGTTATTAAATTGCATTGATCATCCCTGGACGTTCCAGATGATTTGATCATCATTCGCTGTGGTCACAGAAACTAACATCCTAAATTGAAGAGTTTATTCATTTGAAAACTCTTACCTTGAATTTTGGGAGTTGGTGTCCCTGAGTAGAGTTTTCCCAGCAGACCGAGGGGCTGTCTAGGTGGAGCCAGCCGCAGTCCGTCCCACCAGAAAACTTCACGACCGGTCAACCGACCAGTCTCGTCACCTAACTCTGCACACGGAAACATTACTAATTGTGACATGAATGACAAACTTTTTTCTTCAATATTAATTCTATTTACTTTTAGAATACATTGCATGGTTTGTTCATTTACTACTATTGAAAGTACAGTAAAACCCCCATTTACACTAAAGTTGGGACCGTGTAATTTGAAGTAGTGTAATTGGGGAAGTGAATCTCGTACAAAATTAGGGATTTTTTCACGAAAAATGCAAAACTAAGATTTCCTTTAGTTTTGCAAAAAAAATATAGACGAAATATTTAGTTACTAAGTGATAAAATAGAAAGCGCGCCAAAATCCAACACATAGACAGTCGCCCGGCTATGCGTGTATAGCCTGGCACGTGTTGAATACATAGACACTAGCCAACATTTGACTGTGCACACCGCACAGACGACTGTCTCGTAGCAACGACAATGGAATGCGACCGTTCAATTTGCGGTGAATATTTCAAGCCAGCGCATAATTCGGGGTGGTGCAATTGGGGATTCCACTGTATGTGATGTTGTTATCGAGGCGTATAGAAAATGATTGCAATTCGTGAACCCATTCAAAACTTGTCTAAAGTTCCTGATTTTTGTTTAGGGAAACATGGACATGCCGCGTTATGGCCATATGCTACACATAGGAACCGAATATGGTCAAAGAAGGAGAAGAAGAATTATAATCTTAAGATTTATTCTTTTCATATTTATATTACCATTTATTGGTAACACCGCTAATAATATTTATTGTTTTGTATAAATACGTCTGTATCAATATATGTCTTAACCACTTGAATACCAAGCGCACAGGTGTCCGGAACATATGCAAGCGAACACGGATGTCCAAGAGATTTAAAAAATCAAATACTTGGTATTCTAATAGAATATAAGCAGTAATTTGATGAATATGTGTAGTGTCATTTATACTATTATAGTCAATATAGGTTTTTAAAATATTGAATTCGAGTGTATATTAGGCAAAATTATTTTTCTCAAAAACACACAGTATCACTGGGACATATTAATGATTTATTTGCGCTGTATTCAAACGGTTAATAAATAATTGTAGTACAAGTACAAAAGAGTGTTTTATACTTTTAACCCGTTAACAGCTAGAAAAAAACAGCGTTTTTTGTCCTGTAAGCTAGCAATTATCTAAAAACTAATAAAGGAAAACTTAATATTCATTTTGTGAGTTCTTAAGAGATGTCGGACCCTTTTTCAATGGTGCAAACTCTAAAAAATATTTATTGACGTCGTAATAATGACAACACACTGGTGGGTAGCGTGTGTGGTTAGTAGGTATACGACACACCGGTGGGTCGTTAGCTTTTAACGGGTTAATATAATGTCTTTCCACCAAGTATTGACAGTGATCATTCAATAATTCTTTACTAGAGCCAAACTTCCTTTCTTTGCGTCCCTGAAGAGGCAGGTTGAGTGCAGTAAGCCGTTGCTCTCGTTGAAAAATATCTTCCATAAAGACACTCATTAGAAGTCATTGGGAGTGGACATGGCTGAAAAAAGCCCAACTAGCCAAAGCACATGCAAGAAACCCAAATAAAAAAACACTTACCTCTGGCCATCAGTCGCGTAAGCCTTTCGGGAAATATGAGGTGCGGGGGCTCCAACGTGATAACATCTTTGAAATTGTTGTAAATGGCTAGCACGGCGACGTCGCAATCCGATTTCTGATCAGGGGTGTGCTCACGAAACTGACACCCCTACACATTGAAATAATTCAAACCAATGTTTAACTTCATGTATTTTTTATCCTGAATCTATCACATGATTTTTTATGAGCTTATCACGGTTTATAGTGGAACGTATACACCATGTAAATCAAAAGATAAGAGTAAACAATTGACAGCGTACAATCCTACTAAATGATCGATTCCGGGATCCCGGGATTGAAAAAGACACCAATTACGAAACTACAGGATAACAAAAACAGTCCAGGATGTGGTGCCCCCTACTTTTAACTACCTCATAGGCCAGTCCTGATTATACAGAGTTCAAAAATCAATCGTAATGACTTAAAGCAAAGATGGACAAAAATGGTATTTTCTTTTCTCAGACAAAGGATCATTGATTAATCACAGAGACATACTATGAGCTGAATTTTTACCGTGTTATTGCTGAGGACTTGAAATCGGTAGGCTCTCTCGCTGCAGCAGGGATATCGGCCGATCGGAAGACACGTAGGCCTCGCTGGCTCCAGAGTAAAAAACTGAGGCACGTCCGCGTGATAGCAGCACCACTCCATCTAAAATAATGTGAATGGATCACATTCGTCACGCAAGAAGTCAAGTTTATTCATTATTATGTAACACAAAAACTCTTTTTCTACATAAAAGTACCTATGTATATAATAACGAAAAAAATAGCAGTTCAAAGCCTCGAGAATCAAGAATCCTCAAATCGGCTAAGGAAATATTACTATTTTCGGAAAGTTTTCATAGTCGTTTGTAGTTGATGAAAAACACAAAAATAATATATGAAAAGTAATCCAAATTTTCCTCTCAAAGCCTTAGTTAAAATGCTGCATTAGGAGTACATATTAAAGTTGCTCAAGATGAAAGACTGGTATATATCCACACACGGGCTTACTTGGTACACAGGGAAGAAGTTATCGCAGGTGCTGCATTTGAGGAAGTGACACTCGCCCCACAGTCTCCAATAAACCTTCCGCCACGACTTCATCTCCACGTGCAGGCCAGTTATGTATTCACTTAAATTCCAAGTGAGATCCCTGCAAGTCACGATCAATTTTATTCATATTGTGATCGCAAAGTGTTGTAACTTAAAAATCACCACTTTACAGGAGAGCGGTTTCAAGAGACATAAGCTTTTTATAAGTTGAGTCAATTTATAAATTCTATCCTTAAATTGAAAATGAACATCCTAAATTTGATGCAAAACAATCGAAAGCTATATACACGTTAAACGTCTATCAGTTAAAGTCAATTTACTGTAAAGCTTTGATTTTAAAATTACAATACTTAACGTAGGAGGTGTCAGAATGCAAACATGCAAAAACGGTTATCTACACAGCCCGCTTATGATCAGATGTTAAAAAGGCACATATCAACATTGGATTTTCACAAGTTGGATTTTGGTAGTTTTATTTATAGAGCAATTGATTTGTCGGCCCCCGAGTTAAGAAAAAAATACAACCGTGTCTCTGCACACACCTTGTATGAGCGCTCAAGATGTTCCCCCATCTGTCAATGCTCATGCTGGAAGGTTGACAGGGAACCCTTTCCGCCGTCTGCCGTGGAAGGAGCTTGCTACATCTGTAATAATAAAAATGTCATCAAATCCAGTTCGAGTGGTACAACAGACGATGCTCAGTGAATCAATCAATATTCTTATTCAATGAATTCTATTCGATATGTGAATTGAGTCAATCGCCTTATACGATTCATTCATTCGATCCGTAAAGAAATAAATGATTCACGACTCAGTGAGATTCTTTATGGAAGTCAATTGTTTTCTCACTCTGTCTGCTATTGACAAAAAAGCATTTGAGTAGATCAGATATTGATTCAAATTAGATTCGGCAAACCTCATATATTTTGGAACTATTCCTGCTATCTACAAAGCAGTTAAAAAACGACAAAATGTATCAAGTTCAACTTAATTGGACCATCAGCGAATTATTTGTTTTCTTAATTTTCATGTTATCAACAACTGTTTTGTTGTGAGAGTAGAAAAAATACTTGGATATCAATTCTTAATGGATTATCCACGAATCATTCGTTTATTCACTCTACCTGCTATTGACAAACAGTGCTAGAGTGAGAGAAAGAAAGTGACCGACGACTGACTCTTGTTTACTAAAAAAAATGAATATTTGGATTGATTCGTTCCTGAATAATATACAGAAATAAAAGCATACTTGCTGCACTTGTAAATGGTCGCCAGTGACGAGTAGTGACCTCTAAGCGTCTCCGATACAGGCTCACCGAGCGACATGATCATCTTGCAGAAGAGGCGTGATTGTATCTTATCCTTGCGATCCTTGATTGCTTCTAGTTCAGAGTTCGTGTACATAGCTCCCAGTCTGCAATCATATTTAACATACGATAGATTTAAAAGAGTACAATAATTTTAGTATGAATGGTCTACTCGTCTTATAGCCATTGACACTACCTCGTTATACTCGGACAAAAATATACGCTGAAAGCTTACCAGTATTAGTTTTTCATGCTAACTTCACTTACCTTTGTTTGATCAGTATGTCTACTGCTTTCAAATTAACGTTATCCCACCCTCTATTCGTGTTTTGTTGTAACGATACATGCTTATCATGTGTAGCATTTCATGTTAACGGCAAAAGAAGGTGGCTAAAATGTCCTTTTTGAGGCGTAATAAGAATCGAACAGTCTAGCGAGACAAGCGAGCTTATTGTGGAAAATGCAATGCAATAAAATGAGTTATGCATATCATTTTCTTTGTTTTTTCAAGTTCTATTAAAATATTGATATCTTGTAATTTACAAAAAATATTTTTCATTGAAATTCTTCTTAAGTTGGAAACTTCTTCTTCTTTGGCCATGTTCCCTCCCTATGTGGAGCATATGGCCGCCACTCGGCACCTCCATGTTTCCCTGTCTCCCATGACATGCCAGCATCCCTCAGTACCGCCGAGTACATCCTATGGATAGTACCCGACGGACGTCCGGGACGCTGAAATCCCACCGGTCGAAAGAAGAGGCAGGCAGGATTGAGGCTTTCCGGAGGCATCCGCAGCACGTGACCCAGCCGGTTCCAACGTCTCTCCATGACGTGACGGGACGCTGTCTTGTACGCTCCCTTATCTATGAATTCCTCACAAAATCAAACCACCTCACCCCCCATTATCCGACGCAAGCATCTGTTCTCGAAGCTCAGTATATGGTTTTTCTAAGTCTTCGTCAGGTGCCATGATTCGCAACCGTAAAGCAGTACCGGCAGAATGCAAGCAATGAATAAGTGGCATTTGGTTTAAATCGAGTACAGCTGTGTGTCCCAGACAGTTAAGACAATTAAGTTGGAAACACGTAACAGAAAAAAGGCCCACCAAACTGCCAGAAGATAGAACAGTTACATTGTTTTCCTACTATTTGAAAATAGGTGAGAAAAAAATTCCAACATATTTACTGCAATATTTTGTATTGGAGAGTGGGCAGTCCGTGACTGGATTAAAAAAAAATATTACAATTATGTATAATTTTTCTATTATTATATGGATGAAGTTAAACAGGTGCATTGAATTAATCAAAAGACTTGGAATTGTTTTCTCGTATCATCATAAAAGAAGAAACAAAATTAAAATTGTTAACTCTTATCAAACATTCTTGTTAATAAAAAGTTTATTTAATTAATATTGAGTCAACAGATTATTTTAAATATGCATAATAATTATTTTACTCCAAAGTGTCTTTCATTTTCATTGATTTCCCAATACTTATTTATTTATACAGTTTTTTGGCTCTCCTGTAAATTTGAACAAATGTCGGTTACGTGTTGTCAACTTATGGCCATCGATATTAAAAATTATAAGTAATATGTACATTTATATATAAGAGAGACAAACTAGAAAAGAAATGACTTTAAAAATTTACTCACTTGCATGTAGTGGCGGATTACCCCATAACCACGGGGAACGCGCACTTGGGGCCTCAAAAATAGCATATATTATTTAACGTCCATTTATTTTCAATTCAGTTTTCAATATTTTATTCTTATTTTAGGTAGATTTTTGAATAACTCAAAATTTTATTGCCGTAAGTATGTAATCCGTCACTACTTGCATGCCTTGTTTGAGTGTTTTTTATAGCCACGGTGTTTTCGTGTGGACGGGACACGAGTTTCAGAGAAGTTTTCTAAAAAATGACAGTTGGAGTTATTGTTTAAAGAAGAATAACGTACCTTGTCAAAATGGTATCGTTAAGGCATGCCAAGTTGGTGTTGGTCTTGACGATATCACTCATGTGGCTATGACAGTACATCAGGCAGTCGTGAAGTAAAGGATCCATCTGGAAAATGCCAATCTCTTATTATAGTTAAACTCTCCATTGAGCCAATAACCATTCTCTGATAAATGCCTACAGTGAAGAGTGTCCGAAGCAAACCGAGATTCCTTGTAAAGTAGATGAATATCAATAATTATTATTCAATAATTGGGAACATACAAATATTAGAAAAATGCATTTATTCAGATGCAACAGTACTTCAATTCGTAATAAGTTACACTTTAAAATCAATATTATTTTGTAGAAATCAGATGATAATTGTATTACTTCGGAAAATTGAGTTTAGGACCAATAACTACACGAACCATATGTATAAACCATTTCAAGATTCTGCAATTTATTTTAAATTAAAATAAATATTCAATTTTAAAACATTTTCACACCCTTTTCTATCTAATAGATCAAAGGATCCCTATTTTCTGTTTTGAAAGCTGCGTCACACTGATTTTTTTATTCCTTCCTTCCATATTTTATTATAGAGAGAGTCTTTTCTGAGCAATCAATTTACAACCGTAGGAGTTGAAAACTTTTGTATGGTTGTAAATATCTATATACAAACCTAGGTTTATGACAAAATAATACATATCGACTGTGGAAAGGAAAAAGGACGTAACCCACACATATCAAATTTTACAGGAGGCGCTAAAAACATGTTTTGATGATTTTGTAACATAAGCAAATTATGAATTATACACAAACTTGAAGTGCACGGATACTTCTAAACTTGTGTTTAATTGACATAATCCAATATTAATTTAAAAAATTGTCTAGGTTAAACCTTTATTTCAGTCTTTTTTCTTGGTTTTAATTTTTTACAAGGTCATCTTTTTCAAACTTCAAAGCTAAATTTAGATACTAATTCGGCATTTTCAGCTTCCATCTTTTTGATAGAATGTGTGTCATGTTGTATACATTGTGATTATCGAAAAAAAGCTGTTTTGGAAAATTGAGGGTTACGTCCTTTTTCCTTTCCACAGTCGATATTATATCTATTGTTTTTTTTTGTTGAATTCATAACATAAAAATAAATTTCCGCTCACAGTTGGGGTTTATTAACGTTTGGGTACATTCGCTTTGTAAAATTCTTCTTATTTCAACCATTCGCTAAATACCAATAACATGTATTTATATTTACTTATATTTATTGTAATCTACAATGATACCTCCATCAATGCAATGTGAATATTACACAAATATGTCCGAGGTCACATTGTACCCCCATCGCTTCTTGATCCTATTTTCGATGCTTCGGCGCTCGAGTGTCAATAAGTGGAGCATCTCGGAAAAAAATTGACAACAAGAACTGGTTGTAAGTCAGGTGCTCAAGCTATATCTTCAGCGAGGGAAAAGGTAAATAAGGATGGGGTTAGGGGTAAAAAAATAATAAGCCAATCGCTCTCTCTATGTCCAATATTCAGGAAAGAGAACAAAGATTATGGTTATGTAATGGTTCACGCTTACCTGAAGGAAGGATGCGGAAACCAATATAGGAACAACGTTACTGGGATCCAAAATGGGCCAGTCTGCTACGAGGATGGTGTCCTTCTTCACCCATCTCATGAGCCAGTCGAATATCTGAATATCACAATGCACCGATATGTCCATCTCCTCAAGCTTCTGGCCGGAGGTCACGTCAGCGAAGTAGCCCATCTTCGAGACGAGCAGCTTTTGGGGACAGCGGAAATCTCTCTTCATGCCCTTCACTTCGTCGCAAACGTGTATCTCGACTTCGCCACTAAAAAATTATTGCGATTGTTTTCCTAGTATTTTTTTTTATTGATCAACATTGTACAGCCTTAAAACGAAAGCAACCACAGACAATAAAAAAATGTTCTCTTTGTATTTATATACATATAACGGATTTTCACTGAGAGTCCACAATTTGACAACTTAAAAGTGATGAATGTAAGGAAAACAAAAACTCACTCTCCTTTAGGCACAGCCTTCTCTCCGCCAATCGAAGATTTCCTGCGTCCAAGTTTGTCACGAGATGGGATGCCCAGCTTCTCTTTGGAGTCTCTCTCTGTCAGAAATCCTAAAACATACCATTCTCGTTGAAAGCAAGTGATTTCACGTAGCCAGGCGCTTTCGACGAGCATTGAAAGAACGATGAATCGAGGTTCAACTGTGCAGTAAATAATATAATACTTTGAATGCATAGATTGACTATTTCTGATGGGAAAATGACATTTAGTAACTTCTTCGACACACATATATATATATATGAGTTACCCATTTACAAAACTAACCTTGGCCATTTTTCATAATTTTGGAAACACTTACAAAAAACATGTTGAGAACCCTCTTCATTTAAAAAATAGCCATATTTCAGTGAATCAAATTGAAATAGATAATTTATTAATTAATATGGCCGTGCATGGAGGGCAATGATTTTTTTTCAAAAAATAAAATCTAATAAATATGTACTTTTTGGACATATAATAATAGTACATCACAAACACTTACCATATAAATACACGATGGGTCATTTCCGCCACCATTTATCGAAAAACGTTTCAAAAACGGAAATTACAGCCAAGGAGTTATAGCTGCTAGCAACAAATTTGAACACAACAAAAAAACTTTTTTTAAAAACGTTGTAGGTATTATAGATTACAAAACAATATCTTTAAAGTTTAAGTGACACACAATGATACCAAGAGATGGCACTATACGCATGATATTTTAAAATGAATAAATACGTTTATTGTAGCTTTTAAACCGCGTCTCAAGTAAACATTTTGTATGGCCGGCCCTACGAGCACAAAATTGTATGGCGTGTTAACACGTCGGTGGCAGAGAACCGGTTAAGAAAGTATGACTTTTATTTCAATATAACGGCTCCCTACACGTTCTTTTGTAGGTTATGTCTAAAATAATGAACACACTCAAGTAATCTTGGAGAGATTAAGATATCGACTGTGGAAAGGAAAAAGGACGTAACCCTCAATTTTCCAAAACAGCTTTTTTTCGATAATCACAATGTATATAACTTGACACACCAAAAGGATGGAAGCTGAAAATGCCGAATTAGTATCTAAATTTAGCTTTTAAGTTTGAAAAGGATGACCTTGTATAAAATTAAAACCAAGAAAAAACACTGAAATAAAGGTTTTTACGAGACAATTTCTTTAATCAATATTAGATTATGTCAATTAAACACCAGTTTAGAAGTATCCGTGCACTTCAAGGTTGAGTATAATTCATAATTTGCATATGTCACAAAATCAACAAAACACGTTTTTAGCGCCTCCTGTAAAATTTGATATGTGTGGGTTACGTCCTTTTTCCTTTCCAAAGTCGAATTATTATAATGATTATTAATGATATTATATTATATCATAATTATAATCTATCCACATAATTTATTAAAACTTATTAATGTCAAAAATTGTCGTAAAGTCATATCAATCAGGTTAAGAATAATTATACTGAGCGATTCATTTTTATGTTTGTATATAAACGAAACAAACTGTTTGCTGCTCTCCAGTTAAAGTGCATTCGTGCACCTGAAAAAACCTGAAGATGGCGAAACCCGGGTCGTTATCGACAAAACTTATGGAAGAGTACAGAATCGAAATAGTTCAAAATTAATATATAGAGATCGTCATATATTTTAATATTTTTTTTTGCGAATTGTTCCAGAAATCTTTCGGTTATTATTATTTATTGAAAATCAGCAGTTTACGACTGGGATAGGTTTGTTTTTTATAGGCAGATATTTTATATGAAAAATTGAAACGTCGATTTAGAATTACTCTCCCGATATTGCTACTTATTTAATTAAACTATTTTTTGGCAAAACAACTTTGACATATTCCTCCGGTATTGCAATCAATGGCGGATCACCTGGGATCACCCCACAAGCGAATGAGGCGCGCGCTTGCGGCCTCCGAATCTTAGGGGCCTAAAAAATAGCTTATATTATGTAACCCATGTACAGTTTGTTCAGATTTTAATTACTTTACGTGTGAGTTTTAACGCTATCCGAGAAATGTGCTTAATCCGCCACTGATTGCAATCTTTGATGGAGCGGAAGCAGCATAACGACGTTTACCACTGAAGCTTGCAGGCTTCTTCACCTCCACGCTGGTAGAAAATGTAACCGGCTTCTTGATGATCGGCTGGTGGCTGCTGCAAGTCTTCGCGACCTTCCCGTGTCCCACCATGTACGGCAGCACCGAATCCAGGATACCTTCGTTGAGAACCTGCGTCGGAAATAATCCCATACCAATGACTATGCAAGGTAATCATGTTTGGTTTGGGGCTTACGTGACGTTTACACGAGGGCCATAAATTTCTAACTACGCCACTGTTTTAATGACGTTCAATCAACTGGGTAAGTATTCACATTAACAATAACAATTTCTGTAGTTTTTGAAATTATATGCCGTTATCGTTAAAAGGCAATTATTTGAAAGTGCATAACATGGGAATGCTAACTGATGACTTAAAACACAGCGGAACACTGGTGTTCCGTAGAACCTTATTAAGTGTTCCGCGAAAATTTCGGATGGTAATATACAGGGGTGGGCCGAAGAGGGCTCGGAGGGGCTCGCCCGATCCCCCTGTTAAAATTCAGCGCGGCCGGCGAGCCCCTTGTTAAGTCAAGAAAATCATTTATTTCAGATCAAATCAGCACCTAACTGCAATTTCTGATAAATTGGAATACGAAGATGTATCATCTATAGTGTAAAGGCATTATGGCTGAGATTTACCGAGCCCCTTGTTAAGATATTAGCAGCCCACCGCTGGTAATATACGCTGCAAAACATTTAAGAATCTTCCACTTCATATTATAAATCTAGTGATGGTAAATTTCCCTTGATGTTTAAAACGTCAAATATCTAGGTACAGGTGGAGTTTTGAAATCACTAAGAGCTTAATTTACTCATATCTTTATGTGACATGTTAAAAATATAATAAATGATTTAATAACATATGTTTTTACCAGTATGAATTACCCGACCTAAAAAAAGTGTTTCATTAAACAAAAAGTTTGGAAAACCCTGACTTAAAAGATGAGTAATATATTACAGGCTTGCCATCAGCGGTGGGCCAAAACGTTAACAAGGGAGTCGCTTCATCTCAAAGCAATTCTCGGTGTTCTGGAGAAGGAGTGAATTTTTTTATCACTCCTATGCAATTATATTTTTTAATGCTTTATAATAAGCAATCGATTATTACTTAATACACCCATAATATTTAACAATATGCAATTTACCGTAAACTTATCAATCTAAATGTCTCAAAATGTACTACTGTGAATACTGAAGCTGTCGTAGATAAAATATAAGTCAGAAATTGCAGTTATATACTAATTTGATCTGAGAATATTTTTTTATCTTAAATTAGCAAGGGGCTCGCCGGCATTAGTACAATTTAAAAAAGGGATCGCGCGAGCCCCTTCCAGCCCACCCCTGCTTGCCATGAAGATTTAAACCGGGACAAGAGCATAGATTCAGATAGTGAAAAAAAAAGCAAAAACTACCAAAAGATGTTTATTATAAATACTTACATATAAATCTTTAACTAAGAGCAGAAGCTTAAAATATTTCATTTATTTATACTACCTACTTCTCTCTGCAGTTAACTTTTTTAAATACTTTATCATATTTTTAATATCTTATCGTGATGCGAAACATCAAATGGGAGAAAATATCAAACCGGCCAAAATGCAAGGACCCAATGGCGGATACAGAAATTGTCCCTGGAGGGGGGGACATTCAATTTGAAAATAAACATGATACATAAATAATACATTAAAATAAAGATGATTTAAAAATAATACATCTATATAAAAATAGTCGATACATAATTAAGTATGTACACCTAATCCTTTTTTTACGCGATTTTTGGACGGCACTGTTACGTTTTTTCATACTTTTTTAACGCGAATTTGTAACCGATTTATCAAATTATATGAAAATGAGGTTTTTTTAACGTGTCACTTTCTGGAACACATGAATCGCGTAAAAAAGGATTAGGTGTATTCTATAAAACATAGTAAACGAAACAATTAAAGAGTCCATTTTACAGTCGAAAGGCCAAGCCCGGGTCGTTAGTGACAAAACGTTTTGAAAAGTAAGTACATAAGTGTTCAATTGATGAAGCATTAAATTATACAAAGCTTAGCTGTGAATTAGTTATTACTTATTTAAAAAAATGTTATAAGCTTACGTCTGACAGTTTTGTTTTAAGGATGCTGTCAATTTGGTTGTCGTCTGAGTCGACCTTGGAATCCTTTCGGTTGGCGAAGGACTTTCTGGTGAACGTGCTCAGCGAATTCCTTCTTGGTTCTCCTGAGCAGTTTGAAAGAAAAAATAGTTAATAAACTAAGCTTCGTACGCAACGTTATAGGTTTCGTCTTGAAAAAATATTATTCTAATATAAAAGTGTGCAACCTGTGCGGTCGAGTGGTTAACGTCGTTAGATTAGAACAAGGAGGTCCAGTGGTCAGACTTACGGGCTTGAAACCCGGTACGAGCAGTTTTTATAGATTGATTTTTTAATCGATTTCCATTCGAAGGCATGTATGTATGCGATGTCTTGAGTTTCCCACGCATCTTATCATAAAAAAACGGGGCGCAACCAATCACTAGTCTTGTCCTAGCCATATATCATTATTCGCTTTGAAAAACAAGAAAGGTCGAGCAACCGAGTAACAAGCAATTCTCGTAGATATTTTTATGTTGAGATAAACTCCGATAGAAGCAGTGGTGGGCTGCCAATACGTTAACAAGAGACTCGCTTCATCTCAAAGCAATTCTCGGTGTTCTGGGAATTAGTGATTTTTTTTATCACTCATATGCAATTATATGCAATACTTGAATAAGCAATCGATTGTTCCTTAATACACTTATAATATGTAACAATATGCAATTTACCGTAAACGAATCAATGTAAATGGCTTAAAATGTACTACTGTGTATGCTGAAGCTGTCGTAGATAATATATAAGTCAGAAATTGCAGTTATGTACTAATTTGATGTCAGATTTTTTTCTTCTTAAATTAACAAAAGGCTCGCCAACCCAAGAAAAAATTAGCAAGGGGCTCGCGCAAGCCCCTTCGAGCCCCCTCCAGCCCACCCGTGTCTAGAAGCCCATATCCTCCAAACATTTATAATAAGAAAACAAACAAAAAACCGATCGTGGGTTTGTGAAACATCATATTTCGAAAAAAGTTATGTCAATACAATATCTCCGTTTTTGTTTATTTTAAAAATAGTTCTACGATAAAAACACTTCTTTTGTTTTAGAATCAAAAATTTGAAAGCTTTAAATAGCCGTCATGCAATCTGACAAATTTAAATTTAGAATCATGTAGGTAGGTAGTACAAGCTTACTTCGTAATGGAAAACTATTTGTTTCATAAAAGATTATTATGCACGCGAGAAAGTTTTTCGACTCTTCGAAATCGATACGTTTGAACAATTGTATTTCATCAAAGAACAATTCCGCGACGTTGCCATGCATCGTTATCTGAAACAACACAGCACGTGCGCAAAACCGTTATTCCTCACATTTCAATTTTATGATTTCTAATCTAACATTAATCTAACAATCGGCAAACAACGTATTATGTAGGTAGGTACCTACCTTTTTTATTTTTTGAATTGTTTTGGCTCTCCTTCGCATCATCGCTGTAGGTAAAAAGGAAGCGACCAGGGGTGGATTCGGAACTGTCTGACGGTGCACCTCCCTCGGAGCCGCGCCGTATCGATGCGGGATCGTCAGCCCCCTGTTTTGATTCACTTTTAATTCACTTTCCATAATAAATAACACAATTTTGTGAAAAGCAAATTCCACCAATCAAGACCCGAGTACTGCAAGGTTATATGTGAAATTTTTTCACGAAACAAAAATAACAATGTATACCAATAATGGTACTTGGAAGACTGCCGCGTTGTTACTTTTGTTTCGTCAATTTTTTTCACATAGAACCGTGTAGTACTCGGATTGCGCAATGTTTCGAAATTTCCTAAATTTGTTTCACAATAATTTTCCATTTCACTTACACTTAATAAAATTCACCAGTACAACAAAGGCTTTTTTTAATCATTTTTTCATCTGGCTTAAATTATTTTATTAATAATAATACACATTAGGGAAAAACTGCAAAAAAACCTTACTTTCTAAAATTAAATTTACCTTTTTTGCGTCATTTATTGTCAATCCTTTAACAGTGAGATAACACTGTTGCAATGTGTATTAACTGAGGTTACTTCACTTTTACGATACTTTTAGAGTGTAGAATATCACTTGGCTCACTTCACCTCTAATGTTCCCATTTATAAGTTGGCGTTTTACTGACTCAGTATAATTTTGATTCAATTAACTTTTTTGTAAGTTATTTTTACTGGTCCCAATTTTTACATGGCCCAGTTGGTTAAAGCTTGCTCTATCGATCAAGCAGGTCTGGGTTCGATTCCCGTTAAGATCATAGTGAATTTGAGAATTATTCAATTCAAGGTTCTGATTGAAGACTGAAGATTGAAGGTTTGTGATGTCAATTCACATCATTTCTTCTTCTCCCATCCTTTCCTTTTATAACTGGGCGTAGCAATAGCGATAAGTCAACCACTAGTCCTGTTCTAGCCTTATCATTCTTTCCGCACTACTCACTTTGAAAAAATAGAGAGGTTGAGCGACTGAGTAACAAACAGTTCTCGTAGAAAAAAACTTCTGTTGAGATACCTCCATTAGGAGGCCATATGCTCCACATTGGGAGCGGACACCGATTTTCAAAAAAGTCCTTGCTTTTCTACAACTAAAAAAACAATTCTACTGGATTTGCTAAGCAATTCAATATATAAAATGTAAATATTTTAGCTTTACCCTATCATTTGTATCCCTGTTCTCTTCAAAAAAGAGAAAGACTATTGAGATAACTTTATTATGACGCCCTACGCCCTACGCTATACATTGGGAGCGGACATGGATTTCTTGAAAAAATGTGCCACAACACTTTAATGACGACATTTTTCAAGGAGTTATTTTATGAACATGCAGGAGTTGAGTCAAGTTACCTGTAAGCTTGTGTCCATGAGCATTTTGATAACAGCATTTTTCTCCAAATCGTCCCAGTCGATCTTCATACCGTTGGGGATGTCTTCATCGTTGCCCTCGACACACTCGTACACCTGATAATTACCAATCATCATAAACAGAATAACTTATACACATTATAAACGAATGAAAGTTTTGGACTAATTTACTGTTGTTTTTCACATGGCCGAAATTCTTGAAATCGGACATTAAATTAGAAAAACATTTTTTCCCACGATTTTAAATTCTGTCTATAAATTATCAAGCAGTTTGTTAACTCAATACTTATATATTAATTTATTTTTAAATAATAGGACCAATAATCACTCAATTTATTTTAATGATTAACTAATCACCAATAGCAAACTAGATGATATAAAAATATAAATGTTCTAAGCCGTGTGTATTCACGCGTCACGCCACTGCTTCTGCTTTTGATTGCTCTCGAACCAATTGGCCATTGAATTGTAGGCTTCAGTACTTCCTAGTTACAACACTGTCTTTTGAATAAAATATATTTTTACAATGCTGGATTTATTACAACCAATTAAAAATACCTGGTATGCCGTTTTCATGAAATCGAAAAAGTCCTTAATGGTGATTTCGGAAGGTAAGCCGTTTTGCGAAGGGCCCTTTGAATGTCCACTCGGTGCAGGAACTTGCTGCTTCGGAAGTACTCCATCATTCTTATGCACTTGAGATTTTTGGATCCCAAACAATAACGAATTCACATTATCTTGGATATTTTGATTGGCCATTACGAAAAACTTATTCTCTATTACGAATTTATATCAGTCTGTGTCATATTGCATACGTCTATCGCAAATTCAAATAAAGAACAGAAACATACATGTTCGTAAATTTTATTAAAAATCTTCTAAACGTCATTCATATTTTTTTGCATTTTAGTAAAGTGAAAGTAAACTTTGGCGAAAAATAATAATTGGTATGATTTACGAAAAAGCACGTGTTTTGTATTTTTAAATTTTGACGGTTTTATGTACGATCATAACAATAATATTGCACAAACACACACCATTATAAATAATATCGCAAAGAATTTGCCGTCAAAAAACACAAGTTCCATTGAACTTGCCAAATATTTGAATGGTTATGAGGGGCGTTTGCTGGTTTTATTGGAAACTATTGATCAAACAAAATATATTGATAATCATACACGATTTACAAAATCAGCGAGCAGGCCAAATATTTCTTTTATTGCTAACATCGACATGCGATTTTCGATGCCGAGTGGCTTACATGACAACACAAACAAAATAACATTATTTTATTTCAGCATTGTATTGGTATTGAAAACATTTATTATGTTGCTTAGATACGCTTGGAAAACTAATATATTTAAGTGGAACGAGTGGAATGAATTTGATGCTAAGCCACTTTTCTTTTGGCTATAAATAACCTAGGCGTATAATGAATGGTTATACTTTTATAATGACATAACTTGACTGTTTTTAAACTTATATTAAAAAGCTCTTCGCGGTAAGGTTTATATTAATTTAAACATATTATTTATTATATAACTATGCAAAATGAATACAATAAAGTTAACAGGATACAAATTTACCGCCACCTAAAAAAGTTAACCATCATAAAAATATTATTTTAAAATATCTGAATGGTCATCGTCGAAATTATTTATTATGATTGAGCGATCCTCAAAGAGACAATATAGTATAGGACAACTCTGTGGTACTAAATACATTGACTTTTAATAATTACACAGCCAAATAAAAAAAACAGCAGAGCTGTTAAAAAGTTTGTATTTTAAAACCTCATAAAATATTTCTTTCTGTGTTCGACACAGAAAGAAATATTTTAGATGTGGCTTGGCTATTTGATTTAATATTTATAGTAAGTTTTATAAATTGAAAGTGTTTTAAATGTTGTTCATTTGTTTACTTTTTTCACTACTGCATGGAATCGATATACTCCGAAGATTGATGTCAATGACTATTTTATTAAACCAAGATTTATAAAAATGCAATTAAAACTCAATCTCACTGGAAAAATCAAAAATAAGCGGTGATATTTTAATTTTTATCATTAACAATACACAGAGAATTACACTATCGATGTTCAATTGTTTTTAAATTTGAATGTGTTTCAAATACATTTCATCTGTCAAATATTGTAATGCGTTTTATATAGTATTTTCTCCGCCATAACATCATCAAATTAATATTCCCGCAGATAAAAAGATAATTAAGATCATTTTCCATATTCAGGATTTCTAAAAATAATATAAGAGCTGGTGGATTTCTAAAAAAAGGCGATGTGATAACGTTTTCGCTACACAATATAAATATTAAGCGCAAAATATGTAGTATCTATAAATAAAATTAATTTCAACTTAAGCTTCCTCCCCTGGGTGGTGTGCAAAATCAGTTCTATCAAACAATATTTTTTTATTAGAGGCGGCGCGTGGCAAAGAAATTATAGCAATATTGAAATTAACGCTTTTGTAAAATAATATAAATGATTGTTTGGAAATATTTTTTACGATATATGTGCTGGGGTGACCGTATATATTTTGGATTATAAGTTTTATAATACTTAAGTGAGCGAAATATTGTACGATTAGTGTCTCAATTAACAACATTTGTATTTTTAATGCGATCAAAATCTTTTTACCAATTCCATGTTATAATAAGAGGTAGTTTCAGTCAGCGAGTCAGCATTTCCAAGCGATAAAATTATCAAATTTGCCGTAGCCGAACAGATGATGAATGCTCTAGGATTTCAGTCCAATCAATGATTCTAGTCTCCGAACGGAATACTTCGTTTATCGATTTGTCAATCGAGGAAATAATTATTTACGGAAGACATGATTTTCTATGATGTTGCCCATACCTCGTAGAGGCTAGAGAGAACGATACCCAACTATGTATTTATCTCTTTTTTATTTCATTTTCCCTACTGAGAGATTGGGCGACTGACTAACAGTTTCTCGTTAAACTAAGTTCTATTGAAATACTACACAAGATATTCATCTGCTTCTCATTGAAAAATGATTCCGTTAGCCATTAGCGGATCCAAGGGGGGGCCATGCCCCCCCCCCCCCCCCCTGAGGAGATTTTTTTTCTTCATTTTTCTACTTTATTAAAACTTTAATGTGAAATGGGATCTTAAATTGTTTAGTTTACGATGTTTTCTAGAATACGTAATTATGTATTGACTACTTTTATATAGATATATTATTTTTAAATCATCTATTTTTTAATATATTATTTTTGTATGTTTATTTTCGAATTTAATGCCCCCCTCCTTGGACAATTTCTGGATTCACCAATGCCGTTAGCAAATAAAAGGATTAAAAGCATAAAGTGAGATGCCTTTCATAAATTACAGTGATATTTTGACATTTCTTTGAATCCCCTCCCTTTATTAGGTATAAGGCTTATTTTTTCCACGTAACGCGATGGAAAAGTGTTCCAGCAACTTATTTATTGGCATTTTTAATGTTTCAAATGAGTTTTAACATTTTTTTATTTTACTTTGAAAACTTTTGATATTTTTTTGGAAACCATTTTTAAACACAAAACAATATTATGTCAAACGTCTAATACGTCAAACGGTTGTCAGTTGTCACTCAGAGCAAGATAAAACATCCGTGACGGACCTCACACATTTGTGTCCTATTACGAACATTATTTTTTCATCTATTTATCGATTTATGTTTTAAGGTATGAGTGTTTGTGATATCTAAAATAATTTCTCCCACTCTTCTAATCTTAAGATTAGCTAACCACTAGCTCTGTCTTAGCCTTATCTTTCTATCCTTACTCTCTTAGAAAAAAAGAGTGGTAAAGCAACTGAGTAACATGTAGTTCTCGTAAAAAACTTCTATTGAAATACCTCATTAGGAAATTATATGCTCTACACTGGGTACGGACGTGGATTAGAAAAAAAAACTTGGCAATAAATGAGTCCTGGCACCTTTTTTGTTTTAAAAAAAAAGCACTGTGTATAAGTAAAGTTAGTGCTATTTTGTAAGAAAAAAGATGCCGGAACTCATATGATTTTATTTAATTAATTATTTTTAGTTTCATGCATAAATCTAGTTTTTTAAATATATTACATTCTCTTGAAAAATGGATTAAATGGAACAGTTTTATGGATATGTCTTTTTGAGAAAAGAAGTGCCGGAACACCGTAATGTACGGTGGTTCTGTTAGATGTTTAATTAATAGATATTCAAGAATCTATCCAGAAGAATTTTATTCTAGAGCTTATGAAAAAATAAGAGTTTGGTGAGTCAAATTGAGATGTTTTGATTATGTAGAAATATATACAAAATCCTTCTTGCGAAGGAAGCGACAGAAGCTTGTGGCAGACAGAGGGAATCTGGGACGTTTTCGAGAAGCAGTGATGACCCAGAATTTACTATGGTTGTAATGTTCCACAAGGCTTTTTTAAGAAATCGTTATATAATATACATACCCATTTTTTTAATTAGAGAAAGTTGTATTGTTATCCTAACACGTGGCTCCCCTGTAATTAAGGAGGGATTATATCCCCTCCACTCTGCCGTCACTCCCTGGAGTCCTTACATTTTAAAATCAGTCTTGTTAAAATCTTGGTCCTTGGTGCACGTATTGCAAATTATTTCATTGAAAATGACCATTGATAGTAAATATGTGCAACAAAACGGGCAAAGATTTTATGGACCGCCTATAGATTGGACGGGTCCTCCTCCGGGTAGAGGATGCGAAGTCTTTTTCGGTAAGCTCCCGCGCGATTGCTTCGGCGAAGAACTTTTGCCGATCATGTCTTCGGTGGGATCGGTGTACAAAATGAGATTGATGATGGATTTCTCCGGATTCAACCGCGGATATTGTTTTGTTGTTTTTGCAACAAACGCGCAGGCCCTCAACGCTATTCGGTGTCTTGACGACTACGCTATCCGTCCTGGAAAGGCTATAGGCGCGTGCCTTTCTGTAGACAATGCGAAACTTTCCGTTCAAGGAGTCCCTGACATCGTGTCGCCAGCAGAAGTGCTTTTTCGGTTCCAGGGAATTGTCGATGGAGTGATCAAGGTAACGCCGGTACATCGCAAGCAGGCTTGTATGATCGTCGAGTTCGCCAGCCACCATGCGGCCACTATGGCAAGGCGCCGTCTCATCCCGGGACCGATAAAGATGTGGGGCAGAGATCTGGTGATCGATTGGGCAGAACCGGACGAATGTGATGTGCTTAAAAAAAGCGTAATTATTGTTTAATATTTACTGATTGATGTACATTAGTGGCCGGCGAGCTTTAAGTACATCCCTAATAAGCTAAATGTTGAGATCATTTTTTTATTATTGCCCACTTTGACATGATATAAACTTAGAAAGATTTGCTGAATATTATGCGGAACGAGCAGTCCGCGATATTTCATCTTAATTACGAATGCGTTATATAATTACATGTGATGGTAAAACCATTTTTAAATCAACTTCATTTGTTGTACAATAAACCGAATTGTTATTATAAAGAGATGCTTCGAGACTAGCTATTTCATATAAAAATGATGTTCCACGCGAAATAACAAAAATACTTTATTAATATTTTACAAATAAAAGCTTCTAATGCCTATGGCAGCTTCCCATTCTTTTTGGGCTTGCTGACGTCAAGTAAGAAAACTATAAATACGATTTACAACATACTACCTACTCTCTTTCTATCAGAAATTTTTCTAAATGCTACAAAAAACAATGCAAATACTAGGAATGTTTATTTCGAATGAGAAAGTACCAAAAAATCGACCGGTGAAATCGAGTAAACTGATAATTTAAACAAAAAATCTTATTACGGAAATTCGTCGCCATGTTTTTTAATTTGCCGTAAATTTACTCTAAGTTCCATTTGACATATGGTGACTTTTTCATCCTTAATTTAATGTAAATTACCGGCTTCCTCTATTTATACTTATGCGAATTAGGCATTTTACTATTTGTAATTCGATATCACCCTGAACTGAATTGTTATAAGCAGCATTGAGTAAATTGCTCCAACTATTTTTTTGTCTCCTAAAATGTAACTCCAGGAAAACGCAGACAAACACATTTGTAAAATGGTTCAAATTATGTCTACTCATCAAAAACTTGTGCATTTATTTTTTAATTTGTAATATAAAGATTCACATTAACATCACAGTTCAGATCTTGTAGGTCTAAACTCAGTTCTGAAAATTATCGGAAAACGTAACATATCGACTGTGGAAAGGAAAAAAGACGTAACCCACACATATCAAATTTTACAGGAGGCGCAAAAAACTTTGTTTTGATGATTTTTTCTCATATGCAAATTATGAATTATACACAACCCTAAAGTGCACGGAGACTTCTAAACTGGTGTTTAATTGACATAATCTAATATTAATTAAAGAAATTATCCAGGAAAAACCTTTATTTCAGTCTTTTTTATTGGTTTTAATTTTTTACAAGGTCAGCATTTTCAAACTTAAAAGCTAAATTTAGATACTAATTCAGAATTTGCAGCTTGCATCCTTTTGATAGAATGTGTATCAAGTTTGATACATTGTGATAATCGAAAAAAACATGTTTTGAAAAAATTGTGAGTTACGTCCTTTTTCCATTCCACAGTCGATATCAAGACAAGTTCCGAAAATCAAAAGTTTTAAAAGGAGAAAAAAAATGTTTTTTTTTGCTAATATTGATTTGAAACATTAAAAATGCCGAGAAAAGGGTGCCGGAATGCCGTTCCATCGCGTTACATGGGAAAAAAGCACCGGTGATAAGCATTTCGAATACTTTTCGGACGATCACAAAATTCCAATTTACAAAATTCAATGTAAGTATTACTTTCATTACAGGAAAAGAAACGCCCAAAAAATTCCATGAAGTTTGCCCCTCTCCCTGATGATGCAAATGCGACCATCGCATGTGATGTTACGTCTGGTAAGCCCCAGATATCGATGATAACTAATAAACATCTCTTCACTGAGGAAATCCAACTGCAACTGACTTGCCAAAGGTGGGTCTTAAAGTTATCTCCGTTCCAATATACTCCAGTTTTCACATTATGGATAAAAAAAAATATGTTTCAAAGCAGTCATTTATTCTGCATCCAACTGTTTGATTGACACCCATGTATAGCTTCTTTAACTGGATGGCTGCAACAGAAGAAATATCTCATCAAATTTTTCTAGCTCAACACGCCAGAGACAATCTTGTCAATAAATAATTGAAAATTATAGCTGGCGTGCTAGTTAAAGATGTACTTTTTCTACGGCAGCCAAAAGGTTAACAAATATCCTCAAATGTATCACTATTTTTCTTGTCAAAGTCATTTTATAAATAAAATTGTAAAATATATATTGACTGTGGAAAGGAAAAAGGACGTAACCCACAGTTTTTTCAAAACAGCTTTTTTTTTTGGATAATCACAATGTATCAAACTTGATACACGTTCTGTCAATGGATGTAAAATTCAAATACCGAATTGGTATCTAAATTTAGCTTTTAAGTTTGAAAAAGATGATCTTGTGAAAATTGAAACTAAGAAAAAAGACTGAAAAAAAGGTTTTTCCCAGACAATTTCTTTAATTAATATTACATTATGTCAATTAAACACCAGTTTAGAAGTCTCCGTGCACTTCCAGGTTGTGTATATTTCATAATTTGCATATGGCCCAAAATCATCAAAACACGTTTTTTGCGCCTCATGTAAAATTTGCTTTGTGTGGGTTACGTCCTTTTTCCTTTCCACAGTCGATATATTTTCATAAAATTAAGGGTAGAGGAATGATTTATTTTAAGAATTATTTTATATCTAGGGTTTCTAACAGGGCTGTGGAGTCATGTAAAAAAAAAAGAAGATTCCGACTCCAGTTTTAAAATAAAGAACGACTCCAACTCCAAAAAAATTTTTCAATCATTTCATTTTCACTTATACATACATATATATATATGTATATGTATTCCATCAAATCATCTTTCGTTAACCAAGCATGCAATGTCAACACTGGACTATTTTGGTTTGAATACACATCATTAAATATTTATTTTTTTAAATTTTCGAGTCATTCGTTTTTCACAACTCCCGACTCCACAGTCCTGGTTTCTCGACCTAGCCAAGGCAATGACATCAAACCCGGATCTGGGACCCAGGTTTTAAAATCCCTGAGGTTAGTTGCCTAAAATAGCAACTTAAAAATTAATTAATTTTTGTGATAATCAAAATTTATTATTGTTTTTAAATTTTCTTAAGGTAGGTAAATTATTTTACTAAATCCTGTAAAAAACTACGGCCGGCTGCATGGTTGAATGCCAACGTTGTTGACTTAGAACATTGAAGTCACGGGTTCGAATCACAGTATTGACATTTTTTATAGATTGATTTCTTATTAGATTTCTGTCCGAAGGTATGTCAGTATGCGATGTCTTGAATTTTCTCCCGAGTAACGAGAGCGCTTAGCTAACCAGCTAGTCTTATATGTTCTATCTGTAATCTCAAGGTTGAGCAACTGAGTACGAAACAGTTCTCGTAGAAAAAATCTGTTGAAGGCCATATGCCCTACACTGGGAGCGACGTGGATTTAAAAAAAAATGCATAAATTGTTCCAGATTTGGATGGGGCAAACCTGTCTATGAAACATCGTTGGAAGAAATTGGTAGCCGCAAATTTTACATCAGTCGAGTTGTGTGCCCCAAAGTTGGCCTGCCTCTCTTTCTAATACCGCAGGATCACGGGCCTTTCAACGCCGAGGTGCTGTGTGAATCTCTTTCACAAGTGCGCCAGTTGGTGGCACGCGCCGCATTACGTTCAATTAATGTAGGTATCTTTGAATATTAATTTGGATACAAGAGATTAGTGAAAAGCCTAGATGATTTGCCGAAAGGTTCACTTGAGCTTTTTCCTGGATTTATACTGGTACTTAAATTTCAAGGCGTAAAATGCGTATCCTGCTGTGGCCCAGTGTGTTAGAGCTTGCTCTACCGATCACGCATGTCTGGGTTTGATTCCCGGTCAGATCACAGTGAATTTGAGAATTATTCAATTCAAAGTTGTGATCGAAGACTGGGTGTTTTTGTGATGTCAATCCACATTATTTCCTCTCCTCACATCCTTCTGATCTTTAATAACTGGGCGTAGCAATAGCGATAAGTCAACCACTAGTCCTGTTCTAGCCTTATCCTTCTTTCCGCACTACTCAATTTGAAAAAATAGAGAGGTTGAGCGACTGAGTAACAAACAGTTCTCGTAGAAAAAAACTTCTGTTGAGATACCTCCATTAGGAGGCCATATGCTCCACAATGGGAGCGAATATGGATTAAAAAAAATCTAGTAAATATTACTATGAACACCTTTCAGAACTTGCTCTATCAGCAGTTTCCGGAGTGGTTTAACGGCCGCTCGGTCACTTCATCATCCAGCCCTGAAACACCGAGAGATAATGCATCCGGAGAATCTCCCGACGTGGAGGCAATTGATAACGATAAGGAAAACATGAGTCCAGAACCCCAGCAAGGGTCGAATTATTTAGAAGAGCCACGTTGCAGCTTTTGGTAATAGATTGTAAGAAAGGGTATAATTAATTTAAAGTGGTGATTTTGTTTCATCCACTAATTAAATTCGTTTTCAAATCATCTCCGGGCGTGTCATGCCTTCTTTTGTTTAAATAAGATACAAGTTGACCTTGTCTTTACCAAGGATTTCTTTGTCCGTCGAAGGTTTTTGCTTATGATCTGTACACTCGACAGTGGAGGAATTTCATTTAATCCTGATGTAAATTGCAGCGGAACAAAAACACTGGCATTTACAAAGTACCAAATGAAATGGTACTCCAGAAATTTTACGCAGATGTCGGGGAATGATTGCCTAACAACTTGGATGCCACACCTATTAACACTACCGGCACGGTTCTCATTGAAATGCTAAAACCATCGCTATTGAGACATAGAAAATAACTTTATAATCATGCATAAATTCTAACAAATATTTTTGCAAGAACAGTGGTTTGTAACTATTATTTGGGGGGATTTTTTAAAAATATTTCGTACCAATTGCGTGATAATTTGCCTTATTTTGAAAATAGTTTCACAATAAATACGGTATGTTTCCAAAGATGAGAAATAAAATGAAGTAATTGTAATTGAAATCAATCAATATTATTATAAAATTATACTTGAAAATTGTCTTCGTAGATGTACATATTAAATTGTACTTTAGAAGTGTTTGAGACAGAACGTCCTTTCAATAGGATGTATAAGTTTTTGTCTAATTTTGTTTTGCACGTTAGCAAATTTAAGAATACAAAAAAAGGCAATACCAGTCGACCCGTTATCTATATCTATAGATAAAGTGTTGCCAGTTGTGGATGAAACTATCTCCACGTAAAAATAGATTTTAAGAAATAATTTTAGAACTATATTAAATTATTATATATATTGCCAATCACTAACACTACACCAGTGGTTCTCTTAAAATTTTTACTGTGGCCACTCTATAAACATCATTATATGGAAACGCCTCGTGGCAGCACCAAATTTTTGTAGTGATTAAAAAAATTAAGCCATTGTGTTTAATAAAAGATGGATCAAATCACACAATTTCAATTAACCTTTTGACCGCCGTTAAGAATATACGTACGATCTCCGAATAAGAGTAATATCTCTGTACGCGGCAGATTTTTTGAGATATTTGTGAATACCATTTTGGTTCATAAATATAGATTGTACTATTTTAAGATTTCGACTGAAGGTGCTTGGTGGAATTTCAATATTAAATTTGAATCGTTCAAACTATGTACATTCTCACAAATTTTGTCACTAACGACCCGGGATGCCGAAAGGCGAAACCCGGGTCGTTAGTGACAAAATTTGTGAGAATGTACATAGTTTGAACGATTCAAATTTAAGATTGTACTATGTTTTAGAGCAAGGGTGTCCAACCTTTTTTTGCCCTGGATCGACTTTTCAACATGAGTTTTCTCACGATCGACTTCTAACATGATTCTTATAAAAAAAATTATTTAGGGTTTTTTCCCTTCTTCAAACATAGAAATGTTTATTTTAAATGCGAAATACATATCATTAGATAGGTATGTGCCTACAAAATAATTCAATTTTAGTATTTTTGTATATTTTATATTTAAATTATATATTTTTTCGAAATTCACGGAAGATTTTGGGATCGACCGGTCGATCGCGATCTACCGGTTGGTTGGACACCCATGTTTTAGAGTATCCAGAAATGTTAATTGACATCTATAGTATTTTTTTAACATGATGAACTCTTAGTTGTGTTGAATCACTTATAATTGTTAAGTATGGATGTTACATGCGAAAACGATGAATTTTTTCATTTGCTGTTTACTCAAATCTATCAATCTCTCCAATGTCTTCCAGAACAGTGATGAAATTTTCTATTTTATATCACTCATTTGTTTATTATTAAACGGTTGGTGGCCACACATGATAACCACTGGTCTACACCCAATCAAAAATTATTTTAGTGTCAGAAAAATGATTGCCAGTTGAACATTGGCATGCAAAATTATTTACACTTTGTGATTGCAACATTGGCAGCTTTTACATATCTGATATCATCTGTACATAAACTTTATATTTTGATGCCTCATTTAATGATTTTGGAGATAAATATATTAATTGGGCCCATTAGAGGTGAAGTGAGCCTAGTGGTATTTTAGAAAAAAGCAAAGTTAGATGCGTTGTAATATTCTACACGTTTTATAGTATCGTAAAAGTGAAGTAACCTCATTGCAATAGTGCTTATCTCCGTAAAATAAAAATATGCAGCCCAAGAAAAAGTTTTATCATTTTACTAGTTGGCTCACTTCACCTCTCAAGGGCCCAATTGTCAGATTGTGAACAAATTATAATTTTTGAAGGTGACACCATCGTTTTGATTGGCATAATAATCGAATTATGTAATTCGATATTGCTTCAGGAGGTTTTGGATATTTTTTTTTATCAAAAATCAAAAAAAAAAAAATATATATATTTAAGTTATACCTAAAATTATTATTTTCAAATATTTTACATTTCTTGTATACATTTTATTGTAGTACATAAGAAAACATATAGTTATTCAATAGTGTTTAATCTTAGATTTAATGTTTTGTATTTTTGTACAGTTTTTAAATTATAATAACATATATTTAAAATAACTAGAATAGAATAAAGGGGCGGGCAAATTTGAGAATAGTCTCGCAGGGGTGGGTAATCTGAAATCAAATAAATCCACATTCACGATACTGATGGATGAATGAAAATATTTTGAAACCTCTACATTAATTTTACGCTTCACTGTCATTATATTAATTAGTGACTACTCTAATTTCCTCAGCGTGTATGAATTACCTTAATTACCTGCTTCAGTTGCATTTTTCTGATCTGGCTTGATTAAAATAATTGTTAATAAAAATAGAAGAATTCAGGTTCAGTCAAAAGATGGCACTTGCGAACCTAGTTGTCACAAGTCTGCTATTACTGGCTTTAACTGTACTAAAATCCTAAACCCTGTGAGTCTTCAGCAGTCAAGGGGCACAAAAAAATCATGACTCTTGAACATGAAGTAAAATCGAAGAACTTAGTATCCTGTGAAATTTGAAAAAAAAATGTCAGCCCCTTTTATGTATAGGTTTGGAAATAAATTTTAAATTTAGATTGACTGATGAGTTGCATGTCATGTTTATTTAAAATTTACATTTTAAAAAATCTTTTACAAGCGTTATTTTTTAAATTTATCAACTATATTGTAATATCAATGAAATTATGTAATGTGCAGCTGGCTTTATGATATTATTAATTCATTCAATAAATCGGTCACTTCTAAACATTGGTTGTTTTATTTACTTACTTTTTCTACATATAGCACAGCACCACCCGTGTAAAACAGTCGTAAGTCTGAATGTGTTAGTTTTCAGGAGAGCCGTTTGAGTTTACAAAAATTTGCTGTAAATACTGAAGAAGTTTAGATGCTATCAACTATTGTTTGTTTTTTATGGGAGAAAGTGATCTTTTTACATCTGTGTTATAAGTAAAATTTATTCTATTAACTTTTAAACGCCCGTGGACTTTTCGCGAAATATTTGCATGACCCGTAGCATTTATAAAAATAATTATATCTTTGAAACTAGTCAACCTAAAATAAAAAGCATTAGCAAAATAAAAGATTGTTTATAACTAACAAAAGCTTTATTTACAAATTTTCACATTTTAAATTACAATACATTAAAGTTTAAGAATTAAAACGATAAAAATTTAAACCATAAAATTACAAAAAAATAGAGAAACTTCTAGGTATGGAAAAAATCTGTATCCCCATTGAAATATGGTGTGGATAAAGCTGATTTATTACGGCCCGCCTAACACAACGCATATTCCAAGAGTCGACCTTGTAACGCAGATGCTTACATTACTCAATATAAAAAAAATATTGAAAATATACATCAAAACTGAAAATAAAATTATGGATCGGTATCTCAAAGTCATCATTTATGTAAGCTAATATTCATATTTTTAATACTATTATCATAAATCAGTGTAATCCGATAGCGTAATGCACCATAATCACTGGGACCGCTGGGCATTTAACCTTCTCACCGCGTATGACATCTATGCATGTCCTACCGAACATGCCCTCAGCGCGCGTGACACGTATGGAAATTCAAACCCTATATAAGAGCTATCTATTGTGTTCAAATTGTATAACTTGGTTGAAAATATTACTTAATGTATATTTTACCAAATTCAATAGATGGCATTAGTCAAAAAAGATTCAATATAGGCTAAAATAATTTATTTCTGGAACACGCCGTGAACATACGTCACTAATGCAAGATTTTGGATAATGTAATTAAGCGATCGAGTGTGGGTGAAATTGAAATTGTTCCGAGAATTTAATATTATAATCATGTATGGTGGTGGCGCACTGTTCTCAGTCGCGCGTGGCGGTATTTTGCAATATGGCGACGTCACGCCGCAATTGTATGAAGAATGATTATTGTTAAATTAAACCGAAAATACAAGAAATATATTGTATTTTATTATTGAAAAAGTTACTTTGGGTGTCGATTAACATATTTGATTAGTTGAAAAAATATTTATAGTCGAAAACGCGATAACAAAATCTGCAAAAAAGCAGCCGCGTACAGGGCATGCTCCCTAAATTTGGTGACGCGGGCAAAGGGTTAAAATACAAACTAAAATAGAAATTTCAACCAACCCAAAATATTGTTTTTTTAGTTTGACAATTACTTATATCGCTCTACCAATCAGATTAAGAAAATATATGTATATGTGTTTTTATTTTTCGCATATAAAATAATACAATATGTAACAATAATGAGAATAGATGTAAAAGAAAAGAAAAAATAATGCAGGAAGGCGATAAACAAAATAAATTATTGACAGGATTCAATCTGGACTGGAATTGTATGTCAGGGTTGGGCACGCTTGAGGTCAGTGAGAGCCACATACAGGATTATCACATATTATAATGAGCCACACCATGATTACCATAAAAATATAGAAATTTGAATCCTCTACTCATTCACATCTACAAATTTGTCCCTCAAGTGCTTTTATGACCCAGTTAATTTCCACTCGCCTTTATTAGTTTACGCCAAAACTGCCGTCTAGTATTGTCATTGGTAAATGTCATATTTACCTTTGAATAAAGAAGATTTTTTCGATAAAGTTAACTACTGTTTAACAATTAGTCATAATATTATAACCATTGAAGCATCATAGTTTTTGTGTATCAAAAATCTTTAGCCATTTTTATAATGTATTCTGTGATCATTTGCCGCCCCTACTTGCCTATGCCCACAGTACTTAACTGATGCTGGTGTTGATAAGAGTAAGTGCTGTTGTTTGGCGATGAGTAGATTAGCTTGCGTTATGACTAAGTGTTATAGAGCCGGTATTTAGTTAAGGCTCTTCTGGTCGGGCAGTGTCTGTTAGTGAAGGTCGGTTGGTGGGGTCTCAGGCTTTCTCCCCTACTTTCTAAAACCCATGGGAGGGTTGGGGCCAGGAGTGGATCCGGGCTGTCAGGGCCTTATCTTCGTCCTAGTAGCTAGAGTAGTGAAGTTAAATACCCATATATATAGTAGAATCTAGATTTAACAGACAAATGTGGGTGAGGGAGTGTCTGTTAAATCCGAAATCATCATTGTTATATATAGTAAGTTTTCCGAAGATAGTTTTTATATGATGACAATATTGTTCTTGATTCTAATTTATTGTATTACTCACTTCAAGTACATGGATACATTGCTATGCAGGGCTGTAGTGAGGCCCTTTAGTGCATAAGGCAAGGGGTAGATTTTCCATTAAAATTTTGGTTTCCGTATTTTTCTAAAAATACCTAAAATTTTTGCTCTTTTAAGTACAATCACATCTTTACTTGGTGTTTTGGTGGATTCCATATTTTATTTGACGTATATAACACTGTTGCAATGTGTATTGACTGAGGCATCTTAACTTTTACGATACTTTAAGACGCGTAGAATATTACATCTAACTAATTTTTTTCTAAAATACCATGGTTTTGTTTGGGGCTAACTTGATAACTGCAAAATATTGAATTTACAGGAAGGCAAATTCAAACAAATACTAATGTATGAAATAAGTTAACGAAAACAAAAATACACTACCATATTTTCGATTAGTCTTATTTTTATGGAATTTATATCAGTTTTAAGGAATTGCGCATTTATTGTACAATCTTTATTTGAAAGTATGTATGCATCAGGTTTTTCCCAAACAACACCAATATATTTTTTTTGTGTCCACTCCCAATGTCATGCAAATGGACTCATAATGGTTAATCTTAACAAGAACTGCTAGTTAATCAGTAACTTAATATCTCCTTTTACGAAGAAAGTAAGGACCTTAGGGGGCTATCACAGGACTAATGGTTGGTTAATTTCTCTCGTCACATGTTTTTGGGATTGGAGTGAATATTATTCATCACAGATATTCATGCCTTTGAACAGAAATCAATTCATGAGGTCCGTCCAGTTATGGATTCAATCCATGGACACCGCATCTAAATAGGAAGAGCGACAGGAATAAATGGGAGCAACCAATATTTAAAAAACATTTTTATTTTAACTAGGAATAGATTTTTATTAAAATAGTTTATTGAATAAATAAAAAGACAAGGTAGTTTTATAAACATTTATTTATTCTTTAAATCAAAATTTCATTATAACATGAAATAAGTATAACAAATAAAATATATATGTAAGGTAAGTTGGTAACATTATTTTTTTTGGCTTTCAACTGTTGCCTGGATGTGCACAGCACTTCAAAAAATAAAATACTCATTTGTACCACAGTAATTTCGGTTAACATTTGATTTCAATACAACATTGGACAAAACCTAAGCAATTTTTTTTTGGCTGGTAATTGGTAGTGTTCTTGCGATTGGTGAACAGAACAAATCCAATCTTTTTTTGTCTATGGTAAACCTATCAATCCACATTTATCTGTCAAACTATTTAAAAAAAAAAAACATTTACAAGATAGGCGTATGGCATTTGATGGTCATTTCCAATTCACCATATTTTAGTGCTCCAAGAAAGTAAATTTTACCATTTTCTACTTTGCAAATAGCCAACAAGTAAAAATATCACCCATCATACTGTAATTAAGCAAAATCTTCATTAATTGTGAATAGGTTATGAAAAAACACGATTCAGGGTAACTTTGGACATGTCCAAAAATGTTATGGATAGAGCTTGCTCTACTGACCTAAGACGTGGGTGTTTGTGATGTCAATTTACCTCAAGTTTATCTCGAATGTTTCGTGTATGATCTTTCAACTTCGTTTTATGCTAGTCCGCAATGTTCCTTTAATATTTTAAACAGACTTTGACAGAAGAAACAAGTCTGTAAAGCATTTTTTGTAAATTTGTACAACAACCAGTATATATACTGCACACCTTCAAAAAAGTCCACCAAATACTCGATGAACGGCGTTTATCTATTCACAAACTACCTGATGACCAAAAAGTGAACATCCGTGACCGAGTTAAGTCCTTGCTCAAAATCTCATTACTGCCGATCAACAACCAAATAATACCTAGAGTCAAATCATAACATGATGTACGAAATATACAAAAGTCCAGTTAAGGAGTCTATGAACTGGATTTTTTTTTCTCACAGAATTTAATTTAGATTTTCATAAAAGAATGTCGGATCGATGTGAAAAAGAAATGATGTAGCTAAGAAGTAATCGCTAGCCACAAAAGAGTTGCAGTTATCGTACAACAGTAATATTATTTTAAAAAATGCAATGCGATTGGAGCTAAACAGAGATAAAGAAGAAAATATTCCTGTGCTATGCTTTGACCTGCAGAATGTCAAGTTTGTTTTTCTGCAGAAGGAAACTGAACGCATATAACCTTACAGCCCATCTATCGACTACAAAGACAGTATATTGTGCTTTGCGGTCTGAAGAAACTTCAGAATATCGCTAGTGCATTTGCGAAGATTATTACAGATCTGATCACTTGTAGTGACTCAATTAATGTCATTTCGACTGTGATTTGTCTGCATCAAAGGACACACTTTCAAGCTAGCTTTAGATGAGACAACAGATACCAAAGATAATGCTCAGCTTGCTATTTTCATCGGAGGTGTCGATGATAAAATAAATGTGACTGAAGAACTTTTGGTGTATATATAAAGTTCTTTATGTACTTTTATTGTTTTTAAACAAATTAAACGTGTCTGAATTAATTTTCTCCCCATTCATTTAAAATGGCAGTAAAAATTAAAAAACAATGAAGAAAATAGAATTTTTTAAGAACAATGGACAGATAAGTACCGTTTCATTGAATATAAAAAAAATATCCTAGTATTGCAGTACCAAAAGAACATAATTTGAATCGCCAATATCAAATAAAACATACAAGAATTCGACAAAAAGTTTCAGGGAAAACTTCGTAAACGAAAAATTGCATCTTTAATAAAAATTTTATCGGCTCATCAATTTTTTTTTTTATCAAGTCAGCCGATACATAAACAGCAGTAAGTTTTCATATTTCTCAGTTAATAGCGAAGACATCAAAGTCATTTACTGATGGTGACTGTGTGAAGGAGTGTTTAGTAACCGCATCTCAAAAACTTTAGAGTCAGAGCGTCTTAATCGAATGACTGTACAATGCCATGTCACAGATATTGCGTCGAAATTTACAGAAATATCCGACAAATTCATATATTTTTCACTGGCTGCACTGGTCCACTGATATTACTTCTACCGCTCAAATAAGCATATTTTCTCGAGAGGCGACGTCAGAATTCGAAATATATGAAGAACTCGTCTCTCCGTTCTAGTGGAACTCGAACTCGAGAGATCCGACACGGAAGACTACAATGCTAACCGTTGCGAAAATGTAAAGCTGTGTGCTCGGCGAGTTATGTGCGCGCACGAGTCCTGCACTGGCAGCACCCTCTTTCTGTAAACGACTGGTAACGCATACAGCTGTCAAAGTTTTAGTGTCTTGTCTATGGTCAAAGTACCTACGCAATTCTTTAAATGGTGACAAAGTCCGTGCGAAATTTGTTTACTACCTGCATAATGTGTTGATTATTTTTTAGCTGTCAAACTCAAAACCAATATAGACGAGCGGTGCAAAGCGCAAGAGAACAGCAGCAGCTTTCAAGCCAGAAGGCTTCAAGAAACTGTAGATACGGAAATGCCAGTCTTAAAGTAAAATACGCGTTCAACTTGGTGATATATTTCATTATGAAGTTAACAGACTAGTTTGTTTGTACTGCCTGAACTGGGAAATTTTTGGATGGTGTGGAAACTTGATTTTTTAAAACGCCCCGTGTCTAATGTCTCGTATTGAAAGCGTCATAAAACTTAGGACAAAAAAAAATCCAAAATTTTGGAGAAGATTGGTTAACATGGAAGCGTTCTACGCCAGCAGAAGTTAAAGTTATAATCGACTGTGTCTTGTTGGGTGTGTTCAGATGAATATTTCCATGCTTTCTGTACAGGACATCATTGAGCACACGTTGAAGTACGTGAACATACCCAACAGCTGGAGGAGCGAGAATTATGCATTTGAATTTCTTGAAATTATAAATAGCAGTGTCCGAGATAATTATATGGCAGATGTTGCATCAGCAGCGTATCATACACTAACTATCGATGAAAGCACAGATATTTCAGTCAACAAATACTTAATAATTTATTTCAAGTATAGCCAGTCAGTGGATGGTCTGACTTTGTCAGGAATACGGCGATTAGAGCAGACTAACCAGCCTTTTATTGCGTCCAAAATAAAAAAGCGGTGATGGACCCAGCTTGGACACGTGTTAAGGATGCCTCAAGAGAGCCTGAACCCTGCCTGTCTCTTCTTCCAACTGATGACCATCCACAGGATGTATTCAGCAGATTTACAGAACGCTGGGATGACTTGGGAGGAAGCAAGAAGACTGGCTGGGGATAGAGAATCTTGGAGGAACTTTGTGGTGACCATATGCCCCGTATAGGGAGCGGATATGGAATAATAATTTTAAAAAATAGGCCAGTCAATTCATCTCAGTATAAAAATTCCTTTGGTGGAAAGCTAAAGTTGGATGCATGTGATGCTACATCAATAGTCAGTGCCGTTAGAGAATTCTACAGAAAACATCGTCTTGACCTTAATAAAATGGTTGTTTACTTCCGACTCTGTGATGCAAGGAAAATTAAACGGCGTTGCAGCCCAGTTGAAGAAAGATGTTCCACATTTTATGCAGCAGCATTGTGTTGCTCATTGTGAAGAGAGAAAGAGGTACAACAAATGTTGACAGATGGCGTTGTTGAGCCAAGCCGCTCACCATACAGCTCCCCGGTGGTCATCGTGAAGAAGAAAGATGGAAAAGGGCGACGTTGTGTCGACTGACCGTGCCTCAATGCAGTGACAATTGATGAATCAACACACCTTCCCCGTATCCAAGAGACTTTGAAAGACCTGGGGATTGGTAAGTGCCTTTACACCGGAACACGAAAGATACACTATATTTGTTAAAATTCCCACAATCTGGAAATGATGCACTCAGATTGTTTATTTCTGAAGAATGGGAAAATAAGGTTGTCTATTACAGTGAAGCTAAAACAATGGATCTGAAACCAAGTCTTGATTGGGGGTCAAGAATAAACTCCATGTCTTCTATTGAAGATGAATTATATCAAGTTGGCACAAGGTTAATTGGTTATGTTGCTTCAGCTTTAGAAGAGATAAAAAAAAGAAATGACCAAGTCAAACAAGGGAAGAGAGAAAAATTCTGGGTCGTTGTTAACGCCATTGGTGGATTTGGTGACGAAGATTGTCCACCTAAAGAGTAGCAAGTCACTGATCCTAAAGAAAGCAGCATTGAGGCAAATCCCTGACATTATTTACCTCCTAAAGCGACTTGGTGGGAGCTCTACAGCTGGAATGGTTCTCATGTGCAAATAGTACACATACCTTTTAATAATTTACATTTATCGGTATATTGTTATAGTAGTTATTTTGGCTACGACTTATGTCAACATTTTCATACAACGATCGCTAAGTTACAGCCGAAGTCTGAATTAAAAATGGTAGTAAATATAATAGGGGATAATAAAAGTAAGTTTTAAAAATGTAATTATTGATAGGTAAGTCGGGGTAAACGTTTTTTTGCGAGCAACACCGATTTGCACGATCGCAAGCGGAAACAAAGAGAGAGAAAAAGTGCCACCGAAAAAAGGTAAACCGTTCTCTTCTGCTGACAGAGTTTGTGGGTTAAAGTCGTGTTTTTTTTTGGGACGGCGAGACATCATCTTCGATGTTTCGCCGTCGGTCCCCACGTGCTTTATTTTCATCGAGACCAATCCGCTACATTTAAATGCATTTGCAAAACTTAGTAACAGAAGACTAATTCCCAAATTGTTAAGTTGATGTGAAATGTTTAAGTTTCGGGTAACGAGTTCCGACGCATTGGCCCGCTGTTCCAGCCTCACCTTCAAGGACTTCTACCAGGTCGGTCCAATTATATACGTTGAATTAAATATGTCGCCCTCATCTGTGATCAAACCTATGTTTTTTTTACACGATGAGAGTGGCCGAGTAGTATATGCCTGTGTGGCATCCTTCCAGGGAGGCCATAGTAAATCCGCGACCTACACGCGTGTTACCTCTTGATGTATGGACGCACTTAGGCATGCCAACATAAAACTCATGCTCCTTTCTGGTTTTGAATTACCAATTAATAGAATTGTAATGTAACATTAAAATCACCAATTTAGACTAAAGCCACTTGTTCGAGAGGCGGGGGTGGACGGCGAATGGCGAAAGAGAATCTAAATAAAATCACAGCCCAATTTCACTTTAATTTGTTTTCTATGTTATAACTATGTATGTAAATGTGTATTAGACATGAACGGAAAATTTTCCCGCTCCTATTTACTCGATGGAACAGTGACTCTCAAGGCGAAAGTGTAATAATCAATTAACTATCATTAATAGAAATTCTAAAAAGCATCTAAAGTGAAATAACTTCGGACAAAGTTGTGGTCAATAAAGAGGCGCTTCATTTCAAAAATAATATCCGCTGTCTCTGTACAATAAACTTGATTCTAATAATTCCTAGCAGCAATGCATAGTCAATTCCTACAAAAAAAAAAAAAATAGATTCCCTTGTCGAAAGTGATCCGCTGTAACATAACTATTTGTATTTATTTTATTTATATATAAATCGCAAGAATAGCGTCTAGAGAAGCACCGTTTCACAAATTGTCTATAAGTTTTATACTTCCTGTGTTTATTATTGTTAGACCTTTGACCATTAACCTGTTAATATATTTAGCATAAATGTTGATTCGAAGACGTGTATTTAAATAACGTCCGTATTGAGGACAGGAGGCGAAAGCCAAAGGGCCAGCCTGGGCTCTAAATAACCTATAATTGATGGTGACCCTGTGTTTAATATCTTTGCAATTGTGCCCAATTATTATTCCATTAACTTGTACATGAAGTCGACGCTATACCAAAGCCAGTCTTTATGGTGAAAAACGGATAACTCTGGCTTTCGTCCAATTACTGGTGGCGCCGTCTTCACAATATATTTAAACACTTGGCCTAAGGCATCAGGTATTCCAGGTAGTAATAATAACCACACACCGGGCGCATCCAAGATATTTTGTCAACTTTCCGGGATAAATTTACACACACATACAAAAGCGTGCGATGTATGTTGAGTATGAAATGTGCATATGGATCAAGGGGAATACCATAGATTTTTTCAAACAATACCTACCTACTATCGCTCGCCTACAATTGCCAAGACGCGAGACAGAGGCTCAGATGTAAGGGCACTCAGGGGTGCCAAGCGATTTATTCCTTCTTGTTGCTATTAATATTTTTGACTTTTTACGTGATTGAATTTTGTTTTGTTTTGGAGTATCGTTTATATATTTTTAAAATATCTATAAAATGGCTGACGAAAATATGTCTAGTGACGATTAATATGACAATGATGTGGAGTTTGAAATGAACGATGGTATCATGGATACAGAGGATTTTGTTAAACATTCAGAAAATACGGAATCGGCCACCATTATCTTCAAGACGTCGACAATTTAATATTGTCACCGAAAATCCTAGCCCACTAAACCGTAGTGCAATAGTTAGCACAATTTTAGAAATGTTTGGTATATTTATTAGCGCAGATATGGTAAGTGAAATTTGTGAACAGACAAATCGTCAATTGGATAGTCTACTGGGAAATAAAATCAAGCCAATATTACAAGACGAACTATATGCTTTTATTTGTATAATTCTTGAAGACCTTCGAAGGAGAAAGGACACCCAGTTCTAAAAGTCCAACGTATGAAGAAGGGGCCCCTCAGAACCTCCCTAAGATTCACGCTATTGAACGTGGAAAAAACAGAGACCGGAAAGCAAATATATAACATACACAGACTGGGATTTCTTTCCCGTAGCGAAGTGTATACATCAAATCAAAATTTGTCATTAGATGAAGGAATGATACCATGGAGGAAATGTGAATTTTAAACAGAATGGTATACAAATCTGTAAAAGTGGACATATATCTGTAATTGCAAACTGTATTCTGGTATTGCAAGTACTTTGGAAAATACCATTACCCATGTATCGCTGTATTTAAATAAAATGTATCACGTATATGTCGACAATTATTATAATAGCGTGCATCTGGCAAATAATCTTCTTCGTAATAAAACGCGAATCTGCGGTACCGTTTGTAAAAATCGAGGCCCTCCCACTGTGTTGAAAAATGCAAAATTAAAAAAATATGAAACGATCCATCGACGAAAGGGAGATGTTCTTCTCCGCATGTGGAAAACGAATAAGAAGCGAAATGTCCATATGATCTCTGCGATACATCAAGCAGAGACGGTCGTCACAGAAAAAAAAGGACCAACAGACGGAATTATTCATAAAAAAAACCCAAGGTCAATAATTGAGTGCAATAAATATATGAATGGGGTAGATATCGCCGATCAATATCTATCGTACAACCCTATAAGCAGAAAAACATTCAAATGAACCAAAAGGCGACCTTGTATTTATTTCACTCCGCATTTTTCAATTCATTTAGTGTTTTTTCACTTGCAAATTTGTCGAATGCAGTCATTAAAAAAGATTGCCTTAATGAATTACGAGTCTTGTACAATATCATACAAAAAATGCTTATTTCGTATATTAAGTATCGGTCTGGGACAATTTACTAGACTACTGAGGTTCTGCGATAGCAATAGCATTTTTCAGTAATAAAGAAGTTTTAATAGACATACAAAAATGGTCCATGTGCACACCGGAGTGATGCTTGGAAAAATGAATTAACAGCCATTTTGAAGCGTGAAATAAACCACGTAGCTGAACTACATTGTGTGGCTCACAGAGAAGACGTAGGGATCGATGATTCCTGGAAACAAGTTTCAATAGTGCAGCATATTGAAACTCTGTTAAAACCCACGTATGCAAAGATACGAGAACCTCGAATACGAGGTGAAGTCAGTCCAACAGAGGGAGGACGAAGGTCTCTATACGTTCCTGGAAGAGAAGAGGGCAGGAGCAAAAGTATCCATCAACAACTACTGTTTAAAAATGTTGCGATAGCAATAGCATTTTTCAGTCATAAAGAAGTTTTAAAGTGACAATAAAATAGACATACAAAAATGATCTATGCTCACATCGGGTGGAGCTTCGGTGATGCTTGGTTTGAACTGTTTGTTACTCAGTCCCTTAACCTCACTCTTTTGCGTTTAATAAAGGATCGGAAAGGCCGGGAGAGAGTTTATAGACTGACATCACAAACGGCAATGCCTTTGAACAGAAATCGATCGAAAAATTAATTAATGTCATTGTTAAGTGAAGTATTCATATAAAACTGCTTTTCAAAACTACTCATGTGCGATAAACTCTATCGGTGAATAGAATCGAGGCTTTTTTAATTATCAATAATAGTTTATCTCATACTTTTAAAATTTCCACAACGTTTCTTTCAAGAACGAAACATAAAACACAAAAGTGACATTTAACCTTACAAACAATAACAAACATTCCGTCACTCACATTCTGCAAGTGTGCTTTGCTGTAATATACATCACTGGAACACCCAAAGGGTGCCCATAATATCAAGTGCTCTTAAGCATAAAATAATATTAAAGATTTCCAGTGCCAATTCAAAACTAGAACATAATACAATAAAGATAAAATTACAAATCTATTTCAAGTTCGCGCTTACGTACGCATCCAATTTCATGCCCACCGAATTGCCTATAATACGGCGCACCCTTATGTGTCAGAATGACGCAAGGAAGTCCAGCGAAGGAACTCAATGAAACAAAAAGCAGCTCAGAAACTATGGAGGAAAAAATAACAAAGATCTGCGACTTCATCATTAAAAAAACTCACAAAAACATCAATGAAATAATTAAGGCTTGTTTGGAAATAAGTGAAATAATAAATACTCCCACGAGAGATCTGGCACGGAAACCCACAACGCTAACTGCTGCGCCGTAGGACCTGACATATGTAAAAGTATCACGAGTTTCAGACAAGTAATAGAATCGTGATTAAATATTATGGATTCTGTGCCTATTGTCAATCTGGGATCGCTATCTGCTGCAGAAAATACATAATTGTGTCGGTCAATCCACGACATGGAAAGGATTATTCCATCAAAAGTGTCGTAGTATCTAATTCATACAAATTTACCATAAGTGATTTTGATGCTAAGATTAACATAGAAGATGACAAAATATTGTTATATCATCAGATTATTTCGACAATGTAGAAGCAGGCAGAGTGTTTGATGCTGAATACGGATATCTGTTTTGAGATAAATATCTATATGATGAATCTTGCGGTGCATCCACTCAAATATTACTTGCATATCTATACAAGTCTACTGATGTCCTCCAACCTTTAGTTTTAAATACCACCAAGCAGGCACTTACTGCAGGTTTAAAGAAAGAATCATTAATATGCGGACATCATGGATATAAAACTGATCATCCTATATTATAGAAAATGAAAAATTTATTACGGTTCATATTCAACTCTGATAAGTCTCGCTACGTCGGGGAAAAATATCAACGATTGGCAGCAATCAAGCCCAAAGTTGTTACAAAAAAACACAGAAATCTATCGACAGATATTGTTCAATGTTGAAAGATCCTCAAATTCACGTCGCATTATTGCGAAAGAAGTTTTCATGGCCCCGTGTAGTTCATCCATACAATCAAGAATTGTTGTATTAATGAAATAAACCCATTAGTTTATCCAACAGAGAGAAGTAGTTGAAATGAAATGGGAGATAAAAAAAACAATAGCGCTGCTCTCACAGATAGAAAATGCTAGCATCGAGCCCCACATTGGGCTCCTAGGTGAACTATCATCAATGTGCAAATACTTTCAAACAATCAAAGCCACTCAATATGTAAAAGCAAAAATGAATAAATGAAGAGCTCAATATTTAGGTGAGACAGCTTAGCTTATCGAAGCGAACACAACCGCGATTTTAAGATTCATCCAATTGCTCTGTGGACGTTTGGAAATGCGATTTCCCGTAGAAGAATTGATGGAGTGGCATTCTACATAAAAGACCAAACAGACAGTCTAATAATCAAATATACTCGACTTATATTGATACGGTATGATTTATAGGCATAAGCTCCTACTACCCCTTTTGTGATGACAACTGAGACATTTAAAAAAATTTTCATCGTGTAACCAGTAATACCGATTGATTGTTTATGACCTTAAATGGCAGCACTGTTTTTTTTCGAACTGCTGTTGGTCGAAATGGCTTTTATTAGTGGAGATTTATTCTTGGGGTATAAATCGTGAAAAAAAATTAACAAATTTTTCACAATAAGTGAACTCGCGAAAATGATTAAAATTGATGAAAAGTTTAATGATAGTGATTCCGACAATGATTTCAAAATTATTGAAAGCATTTCGGATACCAAAGATATGGTAGAGCTTGATGCAAGCTCCCAATCTGAAGAAAAGGCCTAAGATATCGGCGTAAATAATCCAGGAAGTCGTACTAAGTACATTTCGAAATCCGGTTTTAAATGGAGATAAGAACCACCTCCGATATCGAGACAAAGGTGTCACAATATTGTGACTGAAAATTACGGACTACGTAATGAAGCTTTGAATGCAGACACTATATGGGAAATGTTCAAGCGATTCGTTAGTGTCGAAATAATTACTGAAATGTGTACAAACGAATAATTATAGACGAAAAATGGAAGAAACTTGACCAAATAAGACAAATTTTCCCATTTTGACCGACAAATGTACGCATTTATTGCGATTCTATTGACATCTGGTAGAAATCGTGGTCGTAAACTGCAGTTGAATGAATTGTAGACCAATGAAACTCTTTTTAAGCAACCATTTTTCATGACAGCTTTGCGAGATTTGATGACAAAGATCTCAATCTCGCAAAGATTTATAGATTCTAGAAGCAACTTGAAGTTGATAAAATATATTTGAACAATTTGTCAATACATGGAATAAAATGTATTCTCCACGGTCCAACATTACTGTGGAAGAAAGATTGGCTGGGTTTAGAGGTAATTGCCCATTTCATGTGTTTATGAAGGATAATCCTGCAATGTATGGAATGAACATATGGACAGCAGCAGATTCTAAAACTGCATATATTTTAAATATATATAAATAACCAAAGATGCAAGGGAGATTGGAGCCAGGCTCCAAAGTTCCCCATATAAAGATATTGATGATAAACATTGTTTTTTGCTCAAACTAATCATTTCACACCTTCTCCATAACACTACCATAAACAGTAATGAAATATGGGGACAAGGAGAAAAGAACAACATTTGGAAAGGAACGTTAGTTTGCAATGGAAACGGATGTTGTTTTTTTTATACATAACGTAAATACAATACACCCGTACAAACATCGTTGGCGATTAAATGAAGACTTCCGAATATCGGAACATAGAACATCGAACATCGAACGAACAAGTTGCAGGGTCTTTACCGATTGACCTTGTTTTAAGGATTGTAGATAACAAAATAAGGAAAAGACTTCAACAAACCGAAGATAGAACATCGTTAATATCAAACCAACAAACAAATGACAGAATTTTGTGACAAACAAAACTGAGTGAAGTATTTCCATGAGATAAGAATCTGGGGATTCGGCAGATTCACCTGTTCATTAAAAACTGGCAAACTACTTTACTGTGCCCAGGCGGCTGAAACTGCCATATATACAAGAGGGATTGCGTTTGCAAGTACTCTGTGCGTTCCGTGTCAAAAATGGGATTTGTTGAAAATTTGAAGGCTTCCGCCTGTTTCGGCCTAACCGATATTCTTTCGGTTATTAAATTTTTAAATAATTTAAAAGTTGCAAGTATTTTTTATTATTCGTTTTATGTTTTTTAAGCTGAAATACGAGTCGTGAAGTCTGATTTCGTTTGTGTTTATAAATTAACAACAGTAGTCAGCAAACAACTAACTCACCTGCCATTTTTGTTTATGACTGACGCCTTATAACGCGGGCATAGCTAACAAACTTTCAAAAACTGCTTTTCAAGTAAGTTCGCGAAACAAAAAAAGTTCACAAAAACATATAATGAGTCCGCAGAAGTGTGCTGTCGAAGGGTGTGATGGATTATCTGGAAATCGTAAGTTATTTACCTGGTTATTATAACTACATGTGTGGGGTGTTCTAGTAATATGTCAACATTTCAATATGTCAACATTTCAAAATTTCAATATGTCAACATTTTTCAAAAATTGCATCACATCATGTTGTTTGTTTATACTTTGTAGCTAACCAAAAAGAGCCAGAGCCTAAAAAGTTTAGAGAACGGTACATGATATGGGTACGGGTCAGCGGGTCGAACCTCAAAATGCTCAACAAAACATTCGTATATAAGTGTCGAAGAATTTGCGACAAGCATTTCGAGGATAGATTTCGATTGCGTTGCAAGAGGCTGAATGTTTTGGCAGTGCCGACGCTGCATATGCCAGGTGGGAATAAATTATATGAATCTATGTATCAATGAAATATATCGTATTATAACACCGTGAAACCTATTTACATCAAATATGTCTGTTGATTTCAGGTGGAATGGGGCCTTCTCTGGTGATGCCGCAGCTGTCGATTGCTGCACCAATATCGAGTACGCATAGTCTTGGTGAGCATTAACTGTTTGTTGGCATTTTAAAGTAGAGTCCAGGAAGATAAATGTTTACGTTTATAAATTGATGCTGTGAGTACATAGTCAATACATAATGATGCAAAGTATAAATAAACAGCTATTTGATTTTATTTATTTGAATGAATAAATAACCTCATATATATTTTTAAATATGCCAAAATTTTGCCGTATGCGTACAGTTTTTATCTTTGCACAAAATTTCATTTGGTTTTGTTTTAATTTTCAGAACTCGACCAAATTTCAAGTGATGCATCGCAGACATCTAATATTTTGTTATTTTTTGATTGTCTGTTTGATTCGGTCAATAGCAATTCCGCTGCTATTCTCAGCGGTAAAGAATTACTGCCCTAACAATAAATTCCCCGCACTTGAAATTTTGGTCTGATGCTGTTTCCACACTGAATTCTATGGAATTCATTGATGGAAACGGTAAAAGCAGCAAGCCGCCTACCTTGGGGAATTGGATCAAAACTATCCATGGGTTCAGAGATCTTTGGAAATACCTAAAAGGTTGCGGCTTCAATTCTTTGTTGCTTCAGCATTTCAATCAGGATCCCTTGGAGAACTTCTTTGGTTCGGAAAGAAGCCAAGGTGCACGGAATGTAATGCTGACGTGTACAGGTTTTGAAGCAGTTTACAAAACTCTGCTCATTAACAATTTGGTCTCATCTCATTCCGTGGGATCAAATTGTGAGGATGACCAGTCAAGGGAATGCCTACAATCCCTAAAAACGTTAATTAGTAATAGGGATGAAACTGCAGTTGATAAAGATACATGCACAACTTCGGAAAACGAAAATATATTTCCTGAAAGTGTAATATCTGAGATTACAACGTCTTCCCTGGCCCGCAGCAGCTTAAATTATGTTGCTGGCTACGTATTAAAGAAGTTACAAAAAGAGATTTTTAAAAATTGCATTGCATGCAATGACTTTTCTTTTGGCAAATCTGATGCGGCAGGCATGAATATCATCACTGCCCGCGAGTTAAAAAAAGGGTTACAAAAAGTATGACAGCCTCTGCTAAAATATTCACTAGCATCCAAATGAAGCAGTCTGGCAAGAAGGCCAGAGGAAGAAGATTTTCAGTTGATGAAAAAATACTTTCGCTGTCGATATATAAGGGGTACCGAAAATTAAACCATTATTTTTGCGTGCCTTGTTTGGAATCAGTTTGTACCTGAACACGATGGAGTAAACATCTTTTTGTAAGTGTTCCATTCTAAAGTACTTTTCCTCGGCCATTTTTTTGTTTCATTTTTAATTTTTAATTGTTAGGGATAAAATGAGCAAACCAGAAGCAACCGAACAACATATTCGGCATTGTATGCGAATGCGACCAAAACGACCAAATCAATTTGTGAAGTGTATGGAGCAATGCTAACACCAAACAGATGTCAGTCTTGGTTCAGAAAATTTAAATCCGGCGATAGAAGTCTGACAGATGATCAGAGATCGGGACGCCCACAAAATTTAGACGATGATCTACTGAAGGCCACAGTGGAAGCTGTGGACATGCTCCATGGTCCACAGTGCGAGATCATTTACAAAAAATCGGTAAATCCCACAGAATGGGTGTTTGGGTTCCGCACGCGCTCTCCGAGATGAACAAGGAGGTTCGAATGAGTACGTGCGACTCCCTGTTGTCACGACAAAAATTACATCCATTTTTGGAACGAATTGTGACCAGCGATGAGAAATGGATTGTGTACGATAATGTTACACGAAAAAAACAATGGCTTTCAACATCCCAGGTACCTATCCCCACCCCTAGGCCTGGTCTTACCCTTCGCAAGGTCCTTTTGTGTGTCTGGTGGGATATTCGTGGAATCATCCATTATGAACTGCTAAAACCTGGAGATACGGTTAATGCAGAGGTATATTGTCAGCAACTATCAAGACTAAAAGAAGAATTAATGATAAAACGACCAAATTTGGTCAATAGAAAGGGCGTGATTCTGTTACACGACAATGCTCGGCCTCATACCGCCAAAATGACCCGTGAAAAAATTTCCGATTTAAATTTTGAAGTTTTGAAGCATCCCCCATACTCTCCGGACCTTGCCCCTTCGGATTTTTACTTATTTAAGTCAATGGAGCATTCGTTACGGGAAAAAAATTTCAAAATATGCAAGACGTCAAAAATTATTTAGATTCATACTTCAAGTCGAAACCAGCAAGTTTCTACAAAAAAGGGATCGAGAAACTACCTGGGAGATGGCAGACGGTCGTAGACAATGATGGAGATTATATTTTGTAATGTAAAATGTAGTATGTAAGATTTGTGTTAATAAATATGTGTCAAATAAAAATAATGGTTTAATTTTCGGTACCCCTTATATAAGCAGAGCCCGAAATTGCACATTGCTCTTTGATGGAATGAGTTTGAGTCCCCGTTTACAATGCGATGAACGGGAGGATAGAATTGAAGGATTTGAAGACTTTGGCAATAATCGAAGAAGTACTAATATCGCTGATTACGCTCTTGTTTACATGGTAAGAGGAATACGCCGTAAATTTAAACAACCTATCTCATACGTGTTCTGCTAAGGGCCATGCAAAACAGCAGAGGTCATGTTCCAGTTGAGAAGTGTGATAAAAGCTGTCCACTCGACTGGATTGAAAGTTGTTAGCACAATTTGCGATCAGGGTAAGTCAAATGAAAGTGCCATAAAACATTTTATTGAACAAACAAAACGAGCGTATATCATGGCCCATAAATAATGGAGGGAAGAAGGGTATTTCTTTGAGGTTGATGGAGAAAATATAATTCCATTATTTGATCCTCCTCATTTACTCAAAGGAATACAAAACAATATGATCACTAAAAATGTTAGTTACAAAATGTCTCGTTGCCAAATGGGAACATATTGTGGAGCTATATGAATTTGATACTGAGCTGAAACAGCTCATAATGTTACCCAAATTAACTGATAGTCATGTTTACCCAGACAAAATGCCTGAAATGAAGGTTATACATGCCTGTCAAGTTTTAAGTCATACAGTGGCAGCAATTATGCAAAACTCAGCCCGTGCGTATTATCTATTAATTGAAAATTAATATTATCTATATTTAATTCTTCTATTTATTTAACTACCGAGTGCTGAAACAGGTTTAATACTTCACAACACTGGTCTGTCTACTGTCATTGGCTTTCATTTCTACCATAAATTTTTGTGTGTATAAATCAATGCTGTGAGGTTTTTCGTATATTTAGTCACTAGCGCTCAGCTAATACAAAATTATGCAATGTAAAAATGATCCTCTTGGAGGTGAAGTGAACCTAGTGGTATTTAGGAAAAAAACAGTTACATTACAACAGCCTACATGTCGTAAAAATCAAGTGAGCTCAGTAAATGGACATTGCAAGTGTTGTCTACAAAAAAAAAATATCCCATCCACCAAAACACCAATTGAAGACGCTTTTGTAATTCAAAAGAAAAGTTTAAGCATTTTACTACTTGGCTCATTTCACTTCTAGAGGGCTCAAAGAGAGTTTTGGCTTTATTTACTGTAATTAATTAAATAACCTCTATTGATGAGGAAAATCATAATTATAGCAGCATTGCATAATTCTTATAGCATTGAAAATATTGTTAAAGTTTCAATAATGTAATCTTTTTTTTTAATTACCAGGGAAACACGATATTTCAAGTGATGCGCTAGACTTATCCACTTATACTTTTATTTGATCGCCTGTTCGATTCTGTCAACGGCAGTTCTTCTATTGTGATCAGTGGTAAGAGCTTAAGAGGTCCGTTAACTCGAAACTCTCCTCACTTAAAATGTTGGTCAGATTCCATTTCCACACTAAATTCAATAGAATTTATTGATGGAAACGGCAAGAGCAAACCACCTTTCTTGGGGAACTGGATTAAAACAATCCGTGGGTTCAGAGATATTTGTACACACCTGAAAGGTTGCGGCTTCAATTCTTTGTTTCTTCGTCATTTCAATCAGGATCCCTTGGAGAACTTCTTTGGTTCAATAAGAAGCCAAGGGGTACGGAATGTAATGCCGACGTGCACAGGTTTTGAAGCCGCTTACAAAATTCTGCTCATTAATAATTTGGTCTCATCGCATTCTGTGGGATCAAATTGTGAGGTTGATGATGATGGGGAATGTCTCAATTCTCTCAAGACATTTGTTTGCGATAGAGAAGACATTGCTCCTGGTGAAGATGCATACACGAATTCGGGAAACGAAAATTTATATCTGAGAGTATAACATCTTCTCAACCCCGGAGCTTATATTATGTTGCCGGTTATGTAGTTAAGAAGTTACAAAAAACCATTTTTAAAAATTGTGTTTCATGCAATTCTTTTGGCAAATCTGATGCGGCAGGCATGGATATTATCACTGCCAATAAAACATGGCTTAAATAGCCATCCGCGAAATTTTCTCTTACTTTTAATTATATAGTATATTGTCATGATCCGGTATTTTGGCCATGACTTCCCTTAGCATTCCAAGGTCATTTCGCTAGAAAGGTCGCAGTACAAGAAATAAGAAAGAGAGGGGTAAGATATGAAATGTAGCCTCGCACAGAACATGTTTAATCGACAGATTCGCCAATGTAAATACTCAATATGAATAATTTAGGGACCGCAAGCTTATCGCGGATTTGAATCAAAACCTGATGACTCGCCAGAAGCGAAGCGGGCATTAAAGTAGAAGCCAGAATAAAAATACCAAATTTAATGATTTCATACAAACAAATTTTTTTTAATAATAATCCGAATAACAATTTTGCCGGTGTAAATAAAGTATGTAACTTTTGCAGGTACCTTAATATAAAACAGCGTGAGCTGTTCTTAATAACAGAGTTGAATCCGGCGTGTAAATTTTCATCGGCCACCCCCCAAGTAGGGGGAGGCCGAATCCACGATGAGATCGATTACGATTCTCGTCGAAGAAATACCAACCTAACCTCGTGCCAGTCATATCATGATGCTAGATTTAGCAAAACTTGCCAATTTAAAAATCAAATCCTGATCACGGTTCCGGCTTAGGAGGCCATGCCGGTGAAATATTAGAATCATGAATTGCCGGCGCCCCAGATAACAATGGACGCCGTAATTTTGCCAAGACCTTAAGGGCCACGGATGTAAACGTCTGTGCGAATTTCAGCGGAATCGGATGATGCAATAATTAATTATTCATTAGACGACCGCCTTCATACAAATCTCATACAGAAATGAATTCTCATCTCAGTGGTCGCCAGAGTATATCTCCGCGGACAGCCGCGACTTTGCTCGCACCAATGGCGCGCCGCCTTTGGGCGTCTCGCTCTTTCGCAAGACGGCATCCCCTACCGCGAGATAAAGAATCGCGGAATCAAGACTCTTTTCTCTGTTTTTTTCTCTCAGTGAGGAACACCGAAACCGGGCCACATGGGCATTCAGCTGTGCGGCCCTATTTTTAATAGAGTCGCACGGTTCATTTCAATTATTATTTTCTTTGTGTTTTAGCATACCCCTGTATGCTAGTCAGGCTTTTTCAAAATTTCCTATGTAACCTTTTGTTTGTTTAAAAAATAAATTGGTGGAACCCCACCCATAATTGATTGTACCGCTTGTTTTATTGATTTTGATTTGCTATATTTTCTCATGTGTATATAAATAAAAACAGAGTCCAAGTTATACTAAACCGAGTTGTTATGGGGAGAGACGGATAACTCTGTCTCTCTTCTAATGATGAGGGACGAGGGCATCTCAATATATTATTGATCAACATTTAAAAAAACAAAGCCACGTATCAGATTTGAAAAAGAAAATACATTTTGATATAATGCAAAATGTAAATTTTGATTTTTTAAATTGCAATGTACATAAGACTGATTTTATCAAAAAAATGTGTGATTTGAATATTAGAATAATTGTACATAGTTGGTGTAAGGATGTATGTAGAATACCAAGTGGTAAAATTAGTCGGGTCACTGGCGATGACCCGGTTAAAATTGCTGCGAGATTGCAAAAACAATTGCAAGTATTACAATTATAGAAATAGAAAATAAGTTTTAACGTAATTCGCCACCGTTTTCATAAAAGATTTTTATACTCATTTTAAAGATATGTATTAAAAATTCTCAGCCAAGCCATCATTGTATACAAGAGATATCATTCAACGAAAAATGGAAAAGGATGGATCGAAGAAAGCAATCAAAAGACATTCCAAGAGATGGTAAAATCATTAACATATGGCTTTACATATTTGCAAGAAGATCAATGATTTGGTTTCATCTGAAAGTTCAGCCAGCACAGAATGGCTTACAAGATTGCTCGAAAGATAATAAAAAAACGAGAGGTGAATTTTCACCTGCATATAATAAATCTGCTGAAGAATTTCCTTCAAAACTAGGTCAATTTATTGAAGAAGGTGAGGTCGATTCTGAACAAGGTTGAGTTAGCTCGAGAGTTAGCGAATGTAAGGATAATAGTGATCAAAGGCTCGGATAAACTTAGACCACGGATTTGATAACGTACAATGGATGTGCCTTCTTTAACTTCTCACAGCGACACGGAGGGAGAAGTAGAAAAGGAAGATATGAGTTTAAATTGATCGGATTTCAATCCGGAAAGAAGCAATGAAACTTTTGAAGGTATTGCTAGAGTGAAAATATTTTCAGGTGATCCTCAAAGTGATTATCAATCTCTATTCATTAGAATAAAATGCGTTGCGACACATATTCATATCAAAGAAAAACGGTCATACGTATATAAAACAAGTACTCATGGAGTGAAGTGGGCCATTACACAACTTGTCGCTGCCGAAACATTGGCTCTCCGACATCCGACCAGTGCACACCGCATGACTGGCAATGTCTATGGGACTTCAATATTCAAACACCGACCACCGCCAGCCATCCCTACGGACACCATCGTCACTGATTAAGCCCAGCATTATCAGCCGATATTACTCCTCTGATAAAAATCATTATTTCTACAAAAACAACAGCCGCACCACCTCTCCGGCCCACCCCATGTCGCCACCTACACTCTCACCAGATTCATAGCAAACGAGCACACGCATCCAGACTCCATGGACGCAGATAAGAACGGGAAAAGAAGTCATCACGATAGAATCTCTTCCCCTGTTTCAATTATTAACTACTGCCTTCATCCCAAACAAGGAGAATGCAGATAACCAGCTTAAGGCCCGCACCAATACAAAACTATGACTCCTATGTTATACAGGTAACCATTCAGACACCAAAACCCATGAAAAAAAAAAGAAAATTCAAATCCAAAAAAATCAACAATTAAAATTAACACCATAGAAATAAACAAGAAAGCTGTCTCCTATCTCGATAAAAGAAAACACATTCCACAGTAACACACTTCAGGAAGAGAAGTGTTTTAAAATAGTCCTGAAGTGGATACCGAAAGACGTCGTCTCCCTACAGATACCCAATTAACCGTATATGACGTATGAAAAAGGTCCAACACCAGACCCCTTCAACCTCATGCTGCTGGATGTGGAAAATCAGAAAAACCCTGAATATAAGAAGACTGCCACGTCAAAGTTTCGACTAAAACCGTCTGTTGGAAAACAGGAGGCGCAAAATGGCTGCTAAGAATTTCAGGTGTTTGAATAGAGAACAAACTAAGTCTGCACTGTTCACCATCCTTACAATTACAAGCAACAAGTGCTTCAATGAAAAGAATTTAAGATGCTTAAATAGAGAGCGAAAGTAAGACTTTGTATTAGATGGTTGTTCTGATACTTACCATACAAGGTGACTCGACTAAATTGAGTTCCTGTTTTTCTCTACCGAACAGAAGATGCCCTCACGACGCCCAAGAGAACTTCGAGACCGTCTGGGACACCGGTGGTTCGATAAGCCTATGAGGAGACTAACATGAGGATGGACGAGGGGATGTGCGACTCTCGCACATAGCCATCCTAATATCCCACCCAAAAAAAGAGAATGGATGCAGGAACAATCTCGTGCACACTGCACCATCACATTACACGATTGGTTAATAGAAAATTTAAAAGTACACTTAGCAATGTAAATTTAGACAGGCACACCATAAGAATAAATTCTACCATTTACTGCCTGCTTTTAATTTTCGCAATTAAAAATGTATGCATCGCTTTATTATTTATATTCATTCTCTGTATTAGATATTTTGTGTAGCTCAAAACAGATACTCGGCAATCTGCGACGACCAAGAGAGCCGGAAACATTAAGGCACGCATGCTATAACCAGACATGTGCAAAAATGCCAGCTGTGAAGCTCATAAAATTGAAGACTCATTAAGTCATATGAGAAAGATACGGTGTCGTGTTCTTAATGAGCAGGCTTCTTAAGAAAATAGATGCAATACAATTGTCAAATAATACTGTTTCACGACGCATTAAAGATCTTTCTACTAGCATAGAGAAAGATTTAATTCATAGACTTGGACTTTGCAGTGAATATGCATTGCAAACGGATCGATGAGCATTGCTAACAAGTGTACACAATATATTTCTTCTTAACCTGGTGACTGCGAATGTCACACCAAACTTACATACAAGACTGATAATTCAATTTCAATATTGCCAGATTTATCCTGTTGGTGCCACCTTTTGACGGTTGGCAAAACAATTAGGTCTAAATATTATAAACATCAATTTTTCAAACCCTTTTGATCTATCATGTTCCCCGTTTAATTATGAAACGGTTAGAAAGATGGCGGGCACATCTTGCGACTGTGCATTTCCCACTTTATCACCGATCAAGAAAGACCAGAATTGGCGGTAATCATTCACACTCTAATTGATAAATGTCGAGACTGTTTTGTGTTGGCTTTTCAACTAAAACGTTCATAAATGTCTAGATATTAAACAATTTGTGTTTCCTAAATGTAAAAGCAAGTGATTAATGATATGCAATTTGAATTAACAGTATAATACTGGGATACGTACGGAGCAGAGTTCCAATTTGTCAAACAACGGTGGCCACTGCATCAAAGTGACATGATCACATATTTGTCTGAAATGTTTTTATATAAGATTACATCAAAAATAATTTCTTTATCATTTTTTTCGAGTGTCGACATGTTTATTATGCATTTGGCTTCAATATTAACCAAAGCAAGTATTTTTAAGTGCTCTATTTATTACAGTACAATGAAAGAAAACATTTCGAAAAATATTGCCGCATTCTGAGGGTTAAGAGCTTCATTTACTCATATGTATGTGGTATATTTGGAAAACAGTTAATTATTAGTAAATAAAAAAAAATACTATTATGAATAACACACCATCAAAATTTCCAGACTTGCGAAGAGTTCCATCCAAGAAAAAGTTTGGCAAACCCTGGTCTGCAGTTAGGACATAGGGAAAAATTGATGCGTGTTAAGAGTCACCTTCAAGGTGGATGATCAAAAGTCCTTGATAAGATTTATTCAGACTGGGTAAATTTGAACTATCGCAGAGAAAAACTGTGAAAACGAGAACTGGCATAGGTACGCTAATTCTGTTATTTAAATGTCACTCGTAGCTCAACTGAAGGCGGAGACTGTCTTAAATTTATAATTTGTCAATCTTATACAATGTCAAATAAAATAACATAATCGTTAGTATATTTAGACGAATGGATACATTTTTGAGTGGTAACAAGAGAAAAGTTGAAAATGATGATACTGAAGCAGATACAAGAGAATAAAAAGAGGTCCCAAGAAAAGAAATAACTGTCAATCGTTATTATATCGGCTTGGAAAAACCAATGTGTTTGTTTGTGTTTTTGGCTTCAGATAGTAAGAGACCGGTCAAATTAAAACATCACCTTGAAGCTCTACATTCTGAAGCAAACGTTCAAAAAAATACATTCAGTTTCACTAAACGCATGATTGGCTTCATACCCCATGCCTCTTACCAAATCGCAAAATGTAAGAAACCATGTATACAATAGGAGAGAACCTCATTTTGCCAGCAGTAATTGATATGGTTCAAATGATGTTCGGCGAATCGTATGCTAAACAGTTGCGACAAATTCCGCTTGCTGATAATACAGCCGGAGGAAGAATCAATGATATATCTGAAGATATTTCCGAACGATCAGTTTCTCGGCTGCGTACTTCGAAATTCGCCATACAAGTAGATGAGAATGCTAAAGATGCCCATTTGATTGCACATGTTCGATATGTTGCGGAAAAAATATCTTAGAAGATATATTATTTTGCAAACCCATTCCATATTCCTGGAAAATGCACATCCAATGAAATTTTTAATATAATAGACAGTTTCTTTTGAAGAAAACAGCAACGTGGAATAATTGCATTTGACTGTGTACCGACGGAGCTCGGCAAAGCAAGTCTTCAAGCATCGGTCAAAAATAAAGCATCGAATGCTATCTGGACGCACTGTATGCTTCTCAAAGCAGTTCTAATGTCAAAAAAATATGAACGAGGAACTGAACAACATATTTAACAAAAGTTATAAACTACATTAAGAACAGTCCTTCGAGAGCTAGGCGTTAGCTAAGTCGTGTGTTGATATGGAAGCTAACTATACCTCACTTCATCATTATTGTGAAGTTCGTTGGCTATCTCGTGCATAAGTGATTCAATGGGTGTTTAAATTCAAAGAAGATATAGCAACCTTGGCTTTCTAATCACCGTGTCAAAGAAAATCCTTTTGACTGCCGTAGAAAAAATTACATCTGTAACCAAACACGGCAGCTATAAATTGCAGTTATTAATTTAATTATTTATAGCGAGATAACACGACTCTGGCGTGTTGAGAACGAAAAATTCTGTATGTGGCAGACATCCAGTTTGAAAATGCACATGCTTTGTCTACCTTAACAATTCTTATGTGCAAAAAAAATATTTGAAACATTTTAGATTTGCAGTTTGCGGAACACCTATTCTAGAATCTTCTAGATATATGCCGTATATATTTTGTTGAAAGATCATACGAGATCAACTCGATGGAAATTTACATCACAAACACCCACGTCTTGGGACTCAAATGTAAATTTGACATTGACCTTAGCGGAAATCGAACCCAAACTTTGACCTTTGACTTTTTACCAAAATTGGTAGAGCAAGCCCTAACCAACTATACCACAGCGGGCGACTAGTAAAGAAAATAATTCTTAATTCTCCGTGTGAAGCGAATGGAAAATGCAATGTCAAAGAAAGTAGATTACATTGAATATCCCAAGTTTCATTTAGAGCTATGTTTCAAACAGTATTATGGTATTCGTGATTACCTTACATATACTTTTGGTGTAAATATAAATCGACTTATAAATTATTTAACATATTTATACAAGGTCAAGAATTTTATAAATCCGGAGTATTTTCTATATCCAATAGTTTGGCAACAAATAGAAGACAATGGAAATTATATTATTACTTGATAAAATATCATTTTTGGATAAAATACTGACTTTTCTTCAACCTTACGGTACACTTAATATAAGCGATTAAAACCTCGTAACGAACTGAAGATATCAACTGTCATTTTCGTCCTCTTCGTCATCTTCCGGCACAAGCGGGATGATGTAGTATTCCACGAACATCTTACACAGCTCTTCCCGCTCGACCTTCTCCTGGATGACTAAAACCCCTCGCGAATCAAACGTCACTGCAACCTGAAATTACACGCAATTAGTGACTTGCAATAAAACTATTAAACGCAATGATTTTACTATTAAGTTATTTACCAGATGAAAAGTGTTGATAATCGGCTATTAATAAAATGACAAACCTGCGATGCGAATCCGAGAGCTCTCATGATGAGTCTTAGATGAGAGAACTTGTAGCGGAGGTTGACTTCTTTTTCGCAGTAGAAGCTGAGGAACATGTCGGACGATTTGGAAATCTCTACCCGTGACTCGTCCTAATAAGAAAATATAATTTAAGTCGTGATCCTTTATTGAAAAGTGGCTGTATTGATTGTTGTCGGGTCGGTAGTCGAGTGGACAACGTTGAATGCTACAGTTATGGTACTCACGGGTTCGAATCCCACAACGGAAAGATCAGTAAATTGATTTATGAACTTCTGTTTGGAAGTATAGATGTCTATAATGACTGAAATTCTCTTCCAACCAACTAATCGTAAAGATTATGCGCAGCAAGAGTGATTAGTTAACCACTAGTCTTGCTCTATACATATTCTTCTATTACAACTCTCTTAAAGAAAAGAGATGTTGAAAAACAAGCAGTTCTCGTAGCAAAATTTGTTGGGATAAAATTCTTCATGGTTTAAAAAAAAGCCTTATTAAGTTTTAAATTTAACATAAAATTTTAGCTTTACCAATATAAGAGTTACATTTGTGATATACGACTTCTTACCTGAGGTCCCACCGTGGTGATGGTGAAATGCGGATGATGGGGCGATATCCGAAGTTGGACGACTTCAGACGACTTCTCCAAATCACTGAGAACAGCCAGAAGCTGTGCTCCTTTCACCAGAAGATTGGCTTGTTCCGAAACATCCTCATCTCTCAGGAAATACATGAGTTCATCAGTCTCTTGGGTTTTTATCTCGCAGTCGGTCACTACATCTTCCGCATTCAGAGGTTCCAATCTAAGAAGAAAAAAAGAGGAAATAGGATTAATTTATTTTATTTATTACCATCTGGTTATTTTTAAGTTTAGTTCTTATTGTTTGCATTATACACATCCTAAATTGGGATTGCGATAGTGAAAGGATTTTCCTGAATAATTTAAAGTTTCAATCATTGAAATGATCATCAATTCTGGAATCTGTACGAACTAAGCATTCAACGTGTTGCATGACAAAAAAAAAGAAACTTTTTTAAAATTCTCAATAAGTGCTTTCAATTGCGTACGGAAGTAGTATTTCAATAAGAATGTTTTACAAAACATTGTATTTAAGATGGAATTATGAAAGAATGTCACTCGTTACTTACACCAGCAAAAGCGGCGACCCTTCACACTTGTAGTATATTTTCAAACTGCAGTCCTCGCTGGATCCGAAGATGTTCAGACACTCTGTGAGGACGTTGAGATTAATTTTGAACTCGATGGGATCTTCAGTGGCTATGCGGTAGGTGCTGAAGTTGCTGCAGGAGATGTAGGCAGACGCCTGGATGCATTTGTTTTGCTCTACTGTTACTTTGAGGCCATGACCTGAAGCCCGGAATGTAGCCCACTGGAAAAAATGAATTTGTTTGTGACAATAATTATTAATGTGCTGGCAATAGTTGGTTATGAAGATTCTTCACTGGTTAAAGCAAGTAGTCGTATTATTTGTGCAGGTCTCAATAATTTTGAATTGCGACAATAAAACAAGATAATTTTCTATATCTTTCACGTGTATTGTAATCAATTGTTTTCAGGTATGAATAAACAAGAGTTTATTGAAAACTTGAAGTTGACAGTGAACATAGTAGCAACTGTAACATTTAATTTATACCAACCGTAAAAAAGAAAGGCAACAAAATAAATGGTCAGAATTTAAATCAATTTTTGGTCAGAATTCAAATCATCTTTTGGTCATAATAAAATTCAATTTTTGGTCAGAATAAAAATACTAACGGTCAGAATAAAATTATAAATACGGTCAGAATAAAATTATTATACGGTCAGAATAAAATTAATAAACGGTCAGAATAAAATCTATTATACGGTCAGATTTTCATAAAAATTTCGATTGCGTCGATTTTTCAACACTTCATGTGCGAAAAAATTACTGCACATTCGACATTTAATTTTTTTTAATTTCGAATTCCTGCTGTTTATTTCGGGAATAAATACAATGAGCTTAAATATGCAACTTATTCTAATTTTTTTAAAAATATTATCTAGATCTGTCCAGATAATATTTAAAAAAAAGTGTCGAATATGCAGTAATTATTTGAAATTAAAAAAATATTATCAGAAAATATTTTTTTTAATTTCGAATAAGTACTGCATATTTGAGCACATTGTATTTATTCCCGAAATTCACAGCAGGAATTCGATATTTTTTTTAAATATATCTGAACCGATTTCGCGGCGAAATTTATATCATCCTCATCACCTTTCCATCATCATCATCAAGCCTAAGCTTAACTTTTAAATTAAAAATTGCCTGTATCTTATTTTTAATGTCATCATTTAATTTCATTGTGTCATTTGCTAATGTTTCATGTGAATGTTCTTCTTCTGTTTTAAATAAAATAACATCAGGGTTATCAATGCAGTATAAAATATATAGTCCAGTATTACATTGCTGCCCTCTTCTTTTTACAGTATTACAGCGATAATAATCCTTTTCCCCGTCGTAAAGAAGATCCGTTAACCGTTGCCAAAAGATGGGAACTAGTATAATATTGTCTCTGATGGGAACTGTCAATTCATCCTTCGCAATACTAGAGATTTATTTGATGGCCGTGGCGCTAGTGGCATCGCTCGCCCATTGGACAATTTTCCGTAAACAACTTCACTTTGCAGTTTTGCACCAATAGCATCCCAATACGATGACATCATTATCATCAAAAAAATTCAGACCACTTTTCAAAATAATTATGACCAATGTCATTTAGATTCTGACCATTTAATATAAATTCTGACCACTTTAATATATATTCTGACCACTTAATATAAATTCTGACCATAAATTATTTATTCTGCCCTCTGTAATTCTGATCGACACATTATGACCATTTAATATAAATTCTGACCAATGAAATATAAATTCTGACCAATGTATTAAAAATTCTGACCGATACTGAATTAAAATTCTGACCGTTTAAATACGAGCCAAAAAGAAATACATAAATCATGTTAAATTTGAGAATAGCCTCCGCTGAGATAGAATATAAAAGGTAACGTTATTTTGTAAACATTAAATTCTAATCAAATTTAATCTTCTAGAATTAATTTCATACAATCAGTAAAAAAAAATACAAAATTTATTGGAACTTGAAATTAACAGGCACAAAAAAACATCTTAACAGCTTAACGACCGTGGACGCGTATTTGAGTCTTTGAAAAACAAAGGTTGCTGGCCGGCGGACACATATATGCGTATAGGCGAAGTATCTGGAAGCTAAGAAAATTATTTTTTGTAAAGATATCTCAATTTTCTTACAAATTATAGTGAATTTAGTAAAATTATAATATTTGCGAATTTTTCGCAAAATTTTATTTCGCCAGGTGAAATTTTATTAAAAAAAACGTGCGGTCGTTAAGCTGTTAACACATTGGTTACGGATGACTCGTATACGAGTCTTTTCGCCGGTCTGACTTACGCGTTGAAATATATACATCCAATGCGACAAATGTTTTAGATTCTCTATGCAGATGGCGTAACAAATGATTGATGCATCATTTAAAAAATAAAATATTAAAATATATGCAAATATTTTTTTTATTCGGTGATTTCGGCGATGAAAAATCAGCAGACAGTTAAAATAAAACTTTAAAAAATAGGCCACCAAAATATAAGCAATTGTAGGCTAAAAATAGGCTTTTATGTTTTCTAATTTTGTTTTGAAATAAAATAAACAGGAGTAAATGTTTATTTGACTTGTTATTTATTACGTTTTCGATGAAATATATAATTCTATGTCAAATACCCGATTTTCTATATTAAAAAATACAAAAGATGAGTATCGCTAATAAAAGCAGGCTAAAATATATAAAGTATTATGCAACAGAGTGTTGCACAACTGGTGTCCAAATTATTTTTTTGAATGTCAAATAGTTTTAAAGTTATACTATTTTTTCAAAAGTACCTAATTTTTTGCAAAATTTCGCAAAAATGCCCCGATGCGAATGAGTTAAATAAACAAACCATTATCAATCCATCACCGTTGCTAAAACCAGAGCTGTGGAGTCGTGTAAAAAAAAGACGACTCCGACTCCAGTTTTAAAATAATTAATGACTCCGACTGAGGATTTTTTTTCATTAATTTCATTTTAACTGATATATATAACCATCTTTAGTCAGCCAAGCATGAAATTTCAACACTTTTGACTATTTTGTTTTAAAATTTTTTATTTTGTAACAAAATTTCCAGCCACCCATTTTTCACAACTCTGACTCCGGCCAAAATACCGCGACTCTGACTCCACAGCCTTGGTTAAAACCCCTAATGTAATTAGGAGGAAATAAAACTGATATTTATCCTAATTTACCTTGAAAAATCCTATATTGCTTATTGTTCTTCGAAACACTAGTCATATATAATAACTGTAATATTAGAATTGTAATTTGAATTAGGGTGTTAGAGTGAATAACATGATGATGCATTGTTTATTTCTTCGGAGCCAGTATATATGGCTGAGAAAAATGTATGTTGAATCATAGTTCTGACGATGGCGAAAGCCGAAATACCTATCAACTAATAAATATAAAAACTGTAGAGCTAAATACGTTGCTATTTTTACCCTATTAAAAAATACAGTCGTCATTGAGAATTTTTCAGGAAAGCCATTTGAAGATTTCAAAAAAAAATCTGTAAATACGGAAGAAATTGAGATACATAAACTATTGTCTGTCTATTTAAATTATCGTTTTAACTGCAGTTTTGATTAAATTTACATAAAATCCATTCCACATTAAAATTTAATAAAACGAATTAAGCGGCTTTTCTCTGACACTATTTGAGCAATACGAGATAAAATTTACAATTCCAAGCATATTCATAAGCCTACGATGATATCAGATTTATGATAATATTTTACCGAGATTGTGATACAGTATTAAAACTCACCTCTTGAAAATTGATTGATTTTAAAATGGCGCACACCATCTTCACATTGTCGAGGAATGCCGTCAGCATATATTCTCCGTCCCCCACCAGCTCGTCCTGGGTGTTGGAAACCATGCTGTTGTTCTGAATTTAATTTCTTCCGGTAGGTAGAGTGTAGATATTTTTATCTCGATTCTGAGAAGACTTTCTCCGGCTGAAACATGGTAGAATAGAGCGGTTAAATTTCAATTATCATTTTGACACGTCTATGCAATTACATGCATGTTAGTTTGCTTCGATGATTTACTAGAGGCAGTATAACAGTCATGCAAGTAACACACTGTAACCAACGTCAAAAAGAAATATAAGTGAGTTATGATGAAATATAATATAATTGCGATGAGGTGTCCAGTGTCGGACACATGTACTCTTTTTTATTAGCTTGATAGGGAATCTTGATAGGGAATTTTAATACAGTAAAACCCCCATTTACACTAATGTCGGTACAGTGTAATTGGGGGAGTGAATCTCATACAAAATTAGGAATTTAGTTTTTTCCGCGAAAAATACTATTTCCCTTAATTTTGCAAAAAAAAATATGGGCAAAATCTGTGTTGAATACACAGACGCTAGCCAACATTTGACTGTATGCGCCGCACAGACGGCTGTCTCGTAGCAACGACAATGGAATGCGACCGTTCAATTGGGGGATATGTGGTGAATATTTCAAGCCAGCGCATAATTCGGGGTAGTGTAATTGGGGGTTCCATTGCACTCCTTTGTACTTATTTCCACATTTATTTAACAAGATCAGGACCGGTGTCGCTCATGGCGAGCATTATCAACTGATAATAATTATAATTTAACAGTGTCCTTTGTACAAAAACAAATTGAAACAAAAAGAGATAATGAATAATTGGCATTGAAAGGAATTTAAAAATTACAGTAAAACCCCCATTTGCAGGACAGTGTAATTCGGGGTAGAGTAATTGGGGTTTTCACTGTACAGTATATATTATAGATGAGTGAATTTTTATTCTTACTTTATCATGTTATCAGTCCTGCTTCAGCTCGTCGGGTTTGTTGACCACCTGCGGTAATTCGATTGAATATATTGAATACACTATCGAACAGTACTGTTCATGCGTCACAATCTGCTCAGTGTACTTTCCGAATATCAGAGCCAGATATAGCGCAAGGACGTGCTTACACGTGACACTCGTTGAGAATTTCAACACTTGCAGCTGGAAGGCAGGACAGGGGCAGAAATTGATGTCAGGGATGAGCCTGTAGTTGCTGGTGGGACTGCCTTTCACCTCGGCTGCAGTGCGTGGACTGTCTTCCAAGAAGTAGAGGGTGATTGAGTTGTCTCTGTCGACGACTTCGCAGGCGCGTTGAAATACGCTGCCGAATGTTGAGTGGAGGAGCAGGATGTCTTCGTCAGATACTGGAAATAATTGAAAATAAATTCTATTAGTAAGGATAATTTATGTTGACCAGATTGTCAATTTCATAAGCAAAAAAAAAAACCAGAAAAATTGGTTCTAAACATTCTGAAGATTTTCACTGTTAAGATGTCACCGTCGAGTGGTTTGAGAGCCAAGAAGAATGTAATTCAAGGCAAGTGTCCTAAAAGTATTCGCGATTTGGCAGCTTCGAAAAAGAACAGCTAGCATTAAGCGAAAATCCACTATTGAACTTCTTTCCAAAATGTGACCGGATATATTTTTCCATCTCCAGCACAGACCGCACACACAAATATTGTATAAAGAAGTTTGGTAAACCAGTCTTTAAAAAAAAAATGAAATCATTTTTTGTTACCGAAACAAATAAATATTAAGTGTTGTTTTGAAGAAATATGCAAATAATGTGTTAACTGACTGGACTCTAATGGAATAAAGCACCAAGCTATCAGGTTAAAATATTATACAAAATGACTAATTGATTTATCAAGGTCAATAACTAACCACCTCTGTATTTTTTGTTTTTGCTGGAAATTAACTGCACAGAGAAATTGACGGTCCGCACACACAATAGAAAAATTAGAGGGAATGTTAGTCCTGTCCTAGACATATCCTTCTTTATTTTATTTAAAACACAGCTTGAGAAAATGAACAACAAGCCGTTCTCGCAGAAAAGATTCCATTCAGATAAACTCTGTTATGAATCTATATGCTACACATTGGGAGTGGATCTGATTTAAAAACAAACAAAAAAAAAACAATAATATTGTTAACACCTGTTCCATAGTAGAAATATTTGAAAGCAGTTTAGGGTTATCTTGGTAGTAATATTATTTGCCAGAACGACGATGACGATATATCCCGCAAACAACAATAATTATCGTGTCTTATGCAGTGAATATATTAATCTACCCTATCAAGAATATTTGGTAAATATGGCATATAGTAGCACGTCGACTACTGCGGCGAAAAACTTCACAACTACGCTAAAAACAACGCCACGATTTAAAGTTATTTTTTGAGAACTTAATAATCGTGTTAAAACCACTGTTTTCCATTTTGGCCGCGCGGCCAAAATGGAAAACAGTGGCGCTGTACTGAAAAAGATTTCGTATTTCGCATAATTTATCAGTGTTCTTCGTAATAATGTGTGGTTTTAACACGATTATATGCCATATTTACCGAATATTTATTTTACAATGGTTCGGTGAAATTATTTGAATTGAGATAGTTAATCATTATTATTCAAGGTTAACAGAAAACACAACAATTAATTGCAAACATGTCGACTGTGGAAAGGAAGAAGGACGTAACCCACAGTTTTCTCAAAACTGGTTTTTTTCGATAATCACAATGTATCAAACATGATACACGTTCTATCAAAAGGATGCAAGCTGCAAATGCCGAATTAGTATCAAAATCTAGCTTTTAAGTTTGAAAAATATGAGCTTGTAAAAAATTAAAACCAAGAAAAAAGATTGAAATAAAGGGTTTTCCTCGACAATTTCATTAATTAATATTAGATTATGTCAATTAAACACCAGTTTCGAAGACGCCGTCCAATTGAAGGTTGTGTATAATTCATAATTTGCATATGGCCCAAAATCATCAAAACACGTTTTTTGCGCCTCCTGTAAAATTTGATGTGTGGGTTCCACAGTCGACGTGCATCGCACAAATAAAGGTACGTTAGAACCGAATCACAAGGTTTAACAACCTCAATATTGAAAACGTGGCATTTAACATTTGCGAGGAATGTGAAGTCGGAAGTCGCGGGTTTCGCCTGGAGTCAGTCAGAGTTATCTTAAAACTCGGACCAAATCAAAAAAATAGATTTAATGTGTATTCAAATATTAGTTTAGTGTAATCACTGTACGTTAGGGTGACTAAAAATGATTTGATGGTATGCAAATATACAAGATAAAATGAAATGGTGGAAAAAAATCTTTCTAGTCTGAACCGTTTTCGTTTTTATTATAAGGTTGGAGTCGGAATTGTCTTTCACAGCCCTGAGGAAATCACTAGATGTTATGCAATAATTATAGAAATTAGAACGTAAAGATGAACGTATTAACTTACTTTGGGACCTGTCGGCCGACCGGCGCTCCACAGAGTGTAACACTTCGCCAATGAGTTGTTGTGTATTTAGGTGAGACGACACTGCCATCAATTGCTTCCCAGTTGCTCAATTTATTTATTTCGTCCGCAATAATTAATATTATCACAAGGGAAGACGGGAACAATAATGCACCATGCGTCAACAAGATAAGTTCTAACGTTGTCTCTAGTTCCAACGGAAAGCGGCGGCCATATTATCTCTGGCGGCCATGCGGCGGCAAATACCAGAGATAAGCAAATACATAAACAAACACATTTCAGCATTATATTTTTATTGTTGGCTCAACTGGTTATTAATATACTAGTCTATGGGTTATAACTACCAACAACACGGAACTACGGATGGGCAAAAAGCGATTTATAAAAAATGGTAAAAATACGTTTTTTATTTAAAAATAAAAATAATGTTATTTTAACATTTCTATTTATCGAAAATATTTAACCCATAGTCGGTGATTTTTAAAAACTTAAAAAATAAGTCTTAAATAACTATTTTACCAATTTTTTTTTATGAAATTTAGAGCTAAATCAAAAGATTTTAAAAGATTTTAAAAAGATTTAAAATAAGACATGCAAGCACCTTATAAGTAAAAATGTTAATGAACCACTGTAAAAAAAGGTATTGCGTATACATAAACTGAGCGGACCAACTAAAAACTACCTTACTTTCGATGGTTTCGGCGATAACTTTGTGGAAGTTCATTTTAATAGAAAATTTAAATTAACTTTGATTATTCCACGTATTGTATTACTAACTGTAACTTTCAGAGGCATCTTCAGACTTACTCTCGCAATATTATTAATCGCAATTAATAGAGTAATCACCAACCTAGCTGATTGATTGCAGCTCATTAGTTTAATAGTTTGTATCATTATAGTATCATTATTTGTTTGCTTTATTTCGATTCTACACCCCTCTCCTTGCTCCTCTTAAAAGGAAAAAAAACCCAAAAACTCCATTTTGTAATTTCATAATTTTAAAATGTTAGAATCAATCTTGCTTCATTACTTAAGCAAACTTTGCGATAGTAAGTCTGAAGATGCCTCTGAAAGAGGCGAAACACGTGTCACAGTTAGTAACACAATACGTGAAATAATCAAAGTAAATTTAAATTTTCTATTAAAAACTACCTTCACTTTTTCAAAAGTTCTTTATTTCAAGCAGAGATAAACTCCAAGAAAAGCAGTGGCATAACCATTTATTTATAAAGCCTGTTATCAATAACTCTACGCAACCAACCTTAGGTCTGGGTTACTTTCAGACCAAACCACTAACGATTTGTATAAAGACTGAATAGTAACTGGACATCTCCACATTAAAAGATTGTTTTCGTTGAATTCAATGTATTTTGGTTAAAATTTTCTTGGGAATATATTTTGTGATTATTTAGGCATCATTTTACAGTTTGCACTATATTTAAAAAAATTGTTTGGGATGAATTAAAAGAGTTGTATCCAATAATGATAGCTTCCAGAATCAATGAGCCTTTTACTAATGTAAAATTATTATAAATAAGCCATAAGTTATTTGTGAAAATCACTTGTTTATGATTATGATATATATTTTAATGGCAGTATTTTATAATTAAGTATTTCGACTGAGGGTGCTTGATGGAATTTCAATATCAAATTAGAATTGTTTGAATTTTGTACTTTTCCATGAGTTTTGTCGCTAACGCAGCTAACGCTAATGGCAGTATTTTATATCAAAATTCTTTATGATTTTTATTTACTCGCTTGGTATAGCAATCCCAGTAAGGCTTTTTTTTGCTTTATTTTAACTTTTGTAATACCAGTAGGTACCGAAATTTAATTTGAAAAAAAGGTACAGTGGAACCCCGATCTACCGTTCTCGCATTTTTCGTTCTCCCGCATGGATCGTTTATTTTTCATAGTCACGGACAAACACCCATAAGAACAATGTAAAAGAATCCCGCATGAATCGTTCCCCGATTTACCGTTTTCCTCGATCTATCGTTTAAATATTTTGGTCCTGTAACGAATATTATCCCGATTGACCGTTTTCGTTGAATATTTTTCATAAATAGTTTTGCCTCGCATTTCGTTTCGCGTTTTTTTTTTAGTGGAACCCCGATCTATCGTTCTCGCTATTTTCGATTTTTTGCATGGATCGTTTATTTTTTACTCGACCAAGACCCCTTCATAACAATATTTAATAATTTCACGTTTATCATTCCCAGATTTCCTGATTTCCTCGATGTATCATCTAAATAATATCGTCCCGTCCCAATTATTATCCCGATTGACCGTTTTTGTAGAATATTCTTTTTTTCGCTCAAATAGTTTCACATCGCATTTAGTTACACAAATAAATAAGTTTTTTGAAAAATAAACCTTTCTTTTGGCATTATTTGAAGATTTCCCGCATTATTCGTTCATTTATTACGGTCCCTTGAAAAACGTATAATCGAGGTTCCACTGTATATGATTTCCTTTTAATTGTAAAGGAATTTCAATTGCTTTGAGATGTGAAGCAAACATGAATTTGTAATTTGTTTCCTCAAAGATACCTGTTGAGTCTTCTTACCTGTTATGTTTGGAACAATAGCTTATCTGCTTGATTGGTACATGGTTAAGTTTGTTTTCATCCATTTAAAAATTAGCAATTTTCAAAAACACACTTTGTCTTGGTCTCAAATTTAAATTGAAATAAATCTAAATTTGACATTGACCTTACCGGGGATCGAACCCAGACCCACCTGATCGGCAGATCAGCTCTAACCAACTAGACCACTGCGGGCGACATTAAACCATCTACAGAATTTATTGTCATTGATTTGATCTGACAATTTTTTAATTAAATTCACTTGCTGGCAAACTTAAAGGAATCGCACAAGAGCCTTTCATCCTCCACCCTGTGTAGTAGTTATAAGTTTATTATTTTTATTTGTCTTATTGATGCTAATTAATTGAATACCCTGGGTGTGTATCAAATATTCTGGTGGATCTAAGGATTATAATCTTGATCCGGTTTCTTATAACTGCTCATGATATTGACGGAGTGAAGTATTCACTCTTTGGTGATGGTTGAACACTGTTTCAACTTTAAAACATAATTGTTAAAGTACTGTAAGGGGATTAGTAAAAGATGTAAAACCTTGAAGGTGGCGTAATTTGAATTAAAATACTGTAAAAATGGTGGACACATATGTTCTAAAAAGAGAATGGACATGGCAAAATAAATCATTTATAATATAATTTGTTTCTTTATAGCTCTGTTCTTCTGACGGTTTGCAAACTGTTTTCAGATTAGAATCGAATTGAAAGCTTTAAGATTCTAATTCGAAAACAGTGCAAACCATCAGAAGTACGCAGAAGAACAGAGCTTATGTCAAACAATTAATTATAATTTGGGTGTGGCGTTCCAAGGGAAGGTAAAATAAATAAGTCGGTATTCCTTATTCAGTTATTGAAATATCTTTTATTATCTGTTCAAAATGTCATTCTCTGTACAAGAGTTATCAAGTAAACAACATTTTTAAATATACATAATATTTAATAATTCATGTTTTTTATTTTCAATATTATGATCGATCAGACTGAGAAATCTCCCGATTCCGAAAAAAATTCTCAATAATAATCATAATGAAATATACACGTATAGCTATAAATCTTACATCCAATTTTGATTTTTAATAACATATCTTCAACGATGATTTACAAAAGACAGTTTGCGGATTTGTATTGTAAAATCCGATTAATTGATTAATAATATAAATATAGTTCATTACAATGTGGTGAAAAAATAATGAAAGTATTAACAATGAAATGAAAATGTGATGTTATATTTTATTATCTGAAAAGCAGGTCTAATGATTTCATGTCTTATCATTAATTTATATTATCGATGAAAAACATAAAAACAAAATGTCCATTAGTATAAGAAATGATTCAGAAAATCCATGCAAGCTGTTCAAAAAACCCATTATCACAGGAGTGTAGTGAATATTCCAATTTTTAAATTATGAATAAAACACCATTTTGTGTTGGCAATTCAAAATAACGTCATTATCAATGACATTTTATAAGTGTATTCATAGTTTGTGACACATCCACTATTCAAATCTGGTATATCTTTTGATGATTTGATTTAGATAAATAATTAAAAAATAATCCAAAGACAATGTATATATTATGTTTAGATTCTATATATACACATTCATGCATTATTTAATCGTAAAAATGTTATTTCAATTGTGTTCATGAAATGGTATATGTCACAATCTAAGAATGGGTAAATAGTTTATCAAAAATTGATGATGTCACCACTGATTGTCTCAGTAAATTTTGTTTTGAAGAGATCTTGACTTATATGAGTCCATGTTCAAGACATACTTGTTTATTCAATTTTGAAGCATTTATAAGATTGACATTAATGCAACTGTAGTTAAAATTTACGTTAGACAAAATTCTTTATTTTAATGCATTGGCAACATTATCATGTTTTCAAGAAATGAATAGCAGTATAATAAAAAATTGTTAAATTGTGACATTTGCTAGATATTAAATGTTTTGTTTTTAAATTGTATGAAGTGCCTCAAGTTTCCTTCTAGCTAGCATCAATGCCACAATTTCATTTTATAAATTGTAATTTAGAAAATAATAAATATTGGTTTACGAAGAATGACAAATAAGAAATTAAAAACAGGTGCGTAGCTACGATAATTAATCAAATACATAATAAAATTCCAACTATAATACCGCTTTAGAAAGGACACATAAATGTTACATAATAATTACACATCCAAACTTTAAATTGATACAATTGAAATTTAAAAAAAAATAAAATACACAAAGATTGATTTTTTTAAATCTAAAAACGTATAAATAACATTATTAATAATATTTATAACAAACATCGTTCAGGGATCAAATTTTATATCGAACAGCGTTATTATTACATATTGTATAGTGAATTTGGTTTGCTTGGCGATTCTTTATTACGCTACATGTAAAAAACAAGAAACATCCCAAAACATTCATTCAATCGAGATTTGCTTTATTTTATCAATTATTTAAAAAAAAAAATCACAATTTTTATATTTATCGTACGTTACTCTCGAAAGCACCTCTACATTTCAATGAATAAATACAAGTTGCATTTATAAAAATCCAATATATATACATCTCATTCTTGTTAAAAAATGAAACGCAAAACTTATACGTGTTTTTATCTTTATAGAATCGTTCTTCTAGTAATTAATATTATATTAGTTTCTATCTATTCCAAAAGACAATCAACTAAATGTGTTAAATGTTGAAATTATCATAATGCGGAAAGAATTGAATAATATTTTGAATAAATTTTCGCCGTATTGCTTTTGAAGTGACCAAACTGTTAAATTGTAAATCGAAGAAGTGATCTGTGATCAGATTTTATTAATTCTCCCAGCGTCACATTTCTTATCTATATGACATAATTTTTAAATATTCCCAGCATACTTTTTTAAGCGAGATAGCAACTGAGAATGCTTGATGAAATTTCAATATCAAATTTAACTCATTGAAATTGTGTACGCCCATTTTACATGTAACGTATTCCCCGTGTAAAAAGAGAATTGGTTGTATTACATTACACTATTATTTAGAGAGAAAATCAACGCCCTGCAGTCTATCTATCTAGCTGATTGAGTCGAAATTAATATGACTGTGATATGTGGCAAACGTTTGAAGATCACATCTTTTATATAATTTCTAAATCGTGAGTCGAAATTAATATGACTGTGATATGTGGCAAACGTTTGAAGATCACATCTTTTATATAATTTCTAAATCGTAGATAATTATTTTGATGATGTCAATAGAAATTCTCACTTGTTAAAATGTTTCCATTTGGTTCACTTCGCGAGCGATACGGCGACAATATTCCAGTTGAAAATAATGCAACATTACAATAACAATCGAAAAGAATAGTTACAACTTACGTTTGATTTTTTTTTTGAAATATAATATACGTTATGAAACTCACGATGATCCTGGATAAGTGAACTAACAAATATTATGCATTTATACTCTTTAAATCTCTGTACAAATAATATATTTATGTCAATTACAGTGCAACATAACCTGCAATACCAAATACCATTTTTATTTTGACGAGGCAACTACTCAAATTGTAAAACATGTATCTGGCTGGAATTGACTGATTTACTGATTGTATGATCGTGATATACAAACACTGCAGATTTAAAACTGTATAAGATAGTACAAATGGATTTGGAGATTAATTTATATCACTTGATCAGCTTGATGGATTTTTTCTACAAAATTTGATAGCTTAGCAGCTAAGCTAATGTTATATGAAATACGGCATTTAATAAAACAGTCTATGTTACCCTGCCGGCGACATATCGTTAAATACTCCGCTTAACACATTTATTCGATGATACAGAATCACAATATATTATTTTTCCAACGCCACAACTGTAAGGTACACGTTACTTTTTAAAGAAATTCACAAACTTGAATGTAAAATATAATAGTGTTATAAATTGTCAAAACTTCAAACGTCATCCGTAATGGTTATTAATTATTAATCTAGCGCTCAATATGAGCATTTAATATGATACAAATCAAAATCATTTGACATACACTTGCGTCTCACTTCACCATCGAGTTTATTATATCAGGAATGATGACCGCTTACGCAAGTAAAACCGAGAGAAACATTTCAACTCAATAATAAAACACCTTAGAGATAAATATATTCATTCAGCGATCATACTTTACCTAATCCGTCATTCTTGATTTAATAATGTCTACAATTTATAAAATGCTGCCCCGCACAAGTGAAGGGGGTTACTTTGAGAGTATTTCTATCCCCAGGACTAGTATAATCAGTCGTAAACTTCGCAGATGGTATACGGAAATTCACTTTTTGTCTTATTGTAAAATATCTATTTTGATTTAACCAGAAGGTATAGAGGTTATCATACAGGGTATACGGCACTGCCCCAAACTACATTATCAACTAAAGAAAATCGATAGTTAAAATATATAGCGCAATAAATTGTAACGTTAATGTACGATGTGGTTTGAGAAAATAAAAGCATTCTTTTCTACTTCAACCATATATGTATATGTCTTAGAAAAACAAAGTCCTCTTTTAATTAGTGGTTTTAAATGTAATAATAAATATTCCATTAACATACCTAGAACGCTTTTCCTCAAACATTATTATGAATATAGCTTTACTTCATTTAAATGTGTAAGAAGTTTAATATAATCGTAATTGTTCAAACAGATCGGTAGAAAATGAGTATTGATTTCGTTCAAAGAACATCGATATATTTTTCTCTCATTTAAATCTAAAATAAATGACCTATAAAGTGTATAAATTGAATCAAAATGTTTCTCATTGCTATCGTGGCAAGCTTGCCCCGTTCCTTTGTCAAGTCATAAAAAAGTTGCGTAACTGATTGTAAATTAACATACCGTTCGAAATTCACACCGGAGTAAAACAAAAATTGAAAAAAAAGCAATATGTATTGATTTCATATTTTTTCATACCGATGCGCAACGCGAACAGTACTCGGCACGATTTCTCATTTATTGATTGTTTATCAGTCTTGAAATAAGTTCTATCATCCGCCGGCACGCGATTCCCGAGACACACATTCATCCGGGACGTGCGACTCCCCGGATTCACCGTCGACAATTGATTCACTATTACCTTAATTGGTCATTACATCGTAATAGCAAAATGGAGTCTCTCTCCAGTTTTTTTTTTTTGTTTCTAATTAAATGACGATACAAGCACTTTAAAATCACATTCCAAATTAGTTGTATACGTTACGATTTTTCTTAATGTCATTTTATTGTAAATACATTGTGTTTGATGTCAGAATGGTGCATCTACAAAAATACACAGTTAATAATTTTCTCTCGTCGGCTAGCATTATCCATATATAGTCCGCTTATTTTATCAAGGGATCAAATTCCCCCAATGACAGTTTCTTACTAGAGCTTATCACATCGTTCTCAATCGCTCAACTTCTTGTCTTCAGAGTATAAAGCTAAGACAGTACTAATGGTTAGATTGTTCTCACTACACCTATGATATGACAGACATCTAAACTTTCGAACACCAATCCATAAATCAATACAAGAAAATGTCAGTATTGATATTTGAATCCGTGAATGCCGCAACTTGATGTGTCGCTTGAAATGCTTCATAGTCTATGTGCTATTTGAATGCAAAAAAATTAAGCTCTGGATAGCAGCAAGCGAGCATAGGTATGCAATTATCAAACCATGTTCCGTTGGCTACATTTTTAATAAAGTAAGTTAAAAAAAAAATACTAATTCATTTAAAATTAAGCCGTGCTTTCGCAGATACAACTCCTCGACACCAAACACCCGTCTTATGAATAAGCATTGTTTAAGATGTACAAAAATACTTTCTAATATTATCATGTAGCAGATTTTGATGGGACACATTTAATACAGAACGTATTCGTCAAGCGAGTCAATAATTTCGTATAAACTTACAGTTACGCGACACACGGTAACAGTAGTCCGACAAAAGAGTCGCAATCGCGCGACAAACATTTACGGTTATGCGACACAAAGTAAAGGCAACAGTTACGCCAAAAAGTCAAAGTTTAATATATTTTTTTCTACATTGCCAAAAGCTATTCACTAAACAAAGCCTTACGAGTCGTTGAACATAGGCAAATCAACAGGGGGAGGATACGGTAGTATAATTTAACATTTCGAAATCAATAAATCACAGATAACAATGTAAAATTACCACATATTACGCCTATATTCTGTTAGTAAGGAACAAGTTTGAGGAGCCTTCGCTATTTTTACAATATTTACTAGCGATAGAAAATCTATCCGTAAAAAAATTTCAGACAGAACACGTCGAATAGATATGAAATTGTTTGACAGACTGTGTTTTTGTTTTCGTCGTAAACAGTTTGAAATAGAACGAAAAAATCATTATTTAATCTCAGCTATGTTTTGAGACAAGTCAAAATTTTTAATTTGAGCCAACCGATTCGATTTATTCTGTAGCATTAAAAATAACCAGTCTTGGTAAATGGCAACTAGATAGTCAACGAATACGTGTAAAGACTGCCATTTTGAAGAAAGGAGTAAACGTTAATTTTACACAACAATTATCAACAAGCGACAATAAATTGATTGCTTTGAAAGCATTTTTTGTTAGCTTTTAAAATGGAATGAATTTCGTTTTAAAATTGGATTTATTTAATAATAATAATAATCTCAAACAAAGCTCCATTTTGTCACTCACAAACGCCAAAAAGTTGCAACAGATAAAATACAGAATAAGTCGAATCGATTGTAAAATGGTAAAGTTTTTCACCCTGTCATTATGAATACAGACTCTCGTTGGATCCGTGGTATCAGCGTAATGGGTCGTTAGCTTAGTTTAACAATAAGTAGTGGACGAGTGATGGTAATTGTGAGAGCGGTACAGCGACGCCTGACGCGGACTCAGTTGGAGGCGGCCGTCACCTGCGAAGAGTTTGTCAGCTTCTGGTCACCCGTTACCTGCTTGCAGTATTCGCTCAGATGCCTCACCTATAACGAGAGAATGCAACAAATGAATCCGTGTGCAAGTGTCATTTGACATGGACAATGAAATCAAATAGAAATGGAACTTTACGTTCAACGGCTAGAATTTTTTTTACGAATGGCGATGTCTTTTGTTATTCATTTAAAATAATCAATACAAATGAGGTGTCCAGTATCAAACAGTCAGTTTCACTTTATTTTTCAAGAAAGCTGAAAGTTTGTTTGACTGCTTCTTAATGTTAATGAAATGCGTGCACTCACTACTTTAAAATATCTATAATATCTTTGTCAATGCATAACTTTTCTTAACCTCATGACAAATTGAAAAGGACTTTATAATGAATAATTAAACATGTTAAATAATTCACGTTCGCTAAAACATCCCTGCGATTTAAGAACTTTCACATAATATTTATTAATGAATTAGGCGGTAAAAAAAATTCAGTTTGATAAGATTGTTTTTAAACAACTGTGGAACAAATTGTGGCAAGTGTTTCTCATCTTTGAGAAGTATCTTCATACAAACTATCTTAACCTTTAGAGGAGTATGGACGTACTTAACTCAACACAATAGTGTCTGTCTGTGAGCATTTATATATGCTTCAAGTATGAATTACATATATTCATTGGAAAAAATGTCACACAATTGTAATGTTAAAAAGTCGTTAATGTAAAGTAAGGTCACTATAGATCTATTCACTCCTTTAAAGATTAAGATTATTTACATAAATCCGTCAATATTTGTAATGTGTAAATAGCCTTACGATAGTTTGTCTGAAGATGTTTCTCAAAGAAGCGAATTTATATTTGAACACCACATTTAATAAGCAACTGCAATTTTTACCAAGATTCATACATTCAATGGCTACTCCTTCCGATTGCCAACTATACTAACCTCAGGCGGGTTGGCATGGTTGTTTGGGTTAGCAGGTAATGAGGAATGTCTGCTTCGAGCCCCGCTTTGGGACTTCACACTTGTGGACTGTTCCATTCGGGACATCCTGAAAATAAAAGCATCCAATATAAATATTCCCACAGCAAACGAGAGCATCGATTCAATGATTCTTTCTGGGTGGCACTACAGACATTCGAGGAAATTAAATTCACTTAGTATTACAGCCAATGCGCCAAATTTTTTTAAATATCATACAAGATCAACAATAATTTACCTAGTGAATTCTTGCAATAAAAGGCTGGTTTAACACTCTTGGAGAGGCATTTTCTAATTTTCAAACTAGTAGTTAATTCTACGCCAAAACCTAACACCAATATCCAATAATTTACCCACTTAATTCATTGATATCCGATAATTATAATCTACCCACATAAGACACCTAAACTCATTAACATCAAAAATTCACGCTATTCGTATCGATTATGTTAACAACAATAACTGAGCGATCCATTTTTATGTTTGTATATAAACGATGCAAACTGCTTTCTGCGTGTCGGTTCAAGTAAATTCGTGTACTTGAAAAGGCGAAACCCAGGTCATTAGCGACAAGATTAATTAATGGAAGAGTACAGCATTCAGACAATTCAAATTTGAAATTGAAATTCAATCAAGCACATTCAGTCGAAATTCTAAATCATCTTTGAAACATTTGAAAGTTGATAATAATTCGCCTGACACTTCTCAAATTATACTCGTGGATGAGGTAACAATAAATGAATTTCACGAGGCAAAGGTACTTGGAGTAGCTTCCTAAAGAAAAGATACACAATTGATGGAGATAGATTTAATTGAAATACTGCGATATTTGGATAGTAATGATAAGAGTGCATAGTAAGTATAAAGAGGTTGATAATAGGAGTAGACGTAACCAACCTTTCTTCGGCTGAAAGGGGCGGAGCTAAGGAAGCAAAGCACTCAGCGCAGACTCGAACCGGACTGTACAACTGTTCATTGGGCAGAGGCGTCGTGTTTTCAGAACATTCCGCGCAAAAAATGCGGCCGCAACTTCTGGAATAATGGAATAAAATCACTTAAAAAAATCTTAATTATTTAGGAGGAGATCGTCGACGAGAAGATTAAAAATGGGCCATGCCGCGTTCGAATGATTGAAAAATGAGTCGAAGGAGAATTACCCAAGACTTAGTATCAATGAGAGCACACGGTGTTTTTGAAGGCTGCGCATACTTGTTTTGACAACTGATGTTTCTAAGCGGGTAGGGTATTTTTACTGTTGGTAAATTATTAATGCGCACTATATATTTTGTTGAATATTTTTCTTTAAGTATCTTACGAGCATGTAATGCGATTTGCTCTCATGGTGGACTTTTAATTATTTCCCAGGGGATATATTAAACATTCTGTGATGAACTGCCATATTAACAATCGGGATATAAATTAATTAATAATTAAGTATTTCGACTCATTAAAACTCATGGGAAAGTACAAAATTCAAACAATTCAAATTATTTAATAGTTTAAGATGGCCAAGCTTGCTTGTTAGCATCTGCCGCGTGTACCCAGGAAAAAATATATATGAATCCATCTTCTCAACCATAAGTGGCGTGTCAAAAAATTACTACATATTGACGAGTTTATAGAAATAGCTTGATACTCCCAATTGTGAACATGTCAGTTGAGGTTATAAAAATTTGATTGATAAAAAGCATGCAACATAAAAAAAGGTCTAATGTATAAAGGTGCTTTGAATATATTTAAAAGAAACAGTGAATAATTTTACAATAAAATGATTGTCATCTTATTAAACCTGTAAAAGTACGAAACCTATAAAAAATATGTGAATCAATTCAACATTGATTCATTTACTGATGGATAATTTTTTGATGACGCATCATCATGATGTCCTTTATCTTTCTGTGACAATCCACTTTGATTTCATGATTGAAATTCAAGAATCGAAAAGAACAGGCGGATTTTTCTGATTTTTGAGTAATGTTGACAAAGGTCTCTCTCTGCCATCTAGTAATTATTTTATATGTAGGTATATTTGGACATTCAAGAACCTAATAAATCATTCCCCTAAGTCTATCAGTACACCAATCAGTGGTTGAAATATTCTGGTTTAAAAGTCCTGAAAATGGATCGTTAGCAATGTTCCCTCTAAGGCAAGAGGTTAGCTGGGTGGAAATTTCAGGAAAGGCTGCGCGGACCGATCAAATATTAGTTGAACAACTGTCTTGTAGTGCGCGCCAACCCGGAATGAGTGTGCGGGGGTTTTCCAACTGCTGCACGGCAGCTTAGAGGGAACGTTGATCGTTAGTGTCATATTTGTTTCTCGAATCGATCGCAAGTGATATTATGAAAAGTTCTAGAAGATACTATCTCAACTAATTTAAAAGCATCTCGCACATTGGCTGCATTTCAAACTGTTATAGTTTTGTTTTTAAATAAAAAGAAAAACACGGAAATAATTCATTTTGGTCTGAAATTCAGCGAACTGATTCTAAAAGTAACACAAAACATTTAATTCAAAAATAAATTCAATTCACAAAATTATTCTAATTTAAATAAGTGTAATAAAAAGGAATCGATTGCAAGCCAATATGTAGAAGGGTTGCACAAACTTTGCGCACCTGCAATGGTGCTTCCGTTTTCCGAGCCAGAAGTGAGTTGCGCAACGGGTGCACCGAGACACGGCGTGATCGGGTACCCAGAGAACTCCGTTGCGGTTAATTCCTTCCACCCATGCTCCTCCTCCGCCGCCTCCGTCTCCGGCCACTGACGAAGACGTCTCTGAAGGCGGGTAATAGTCCTGTAACACGATGTTGTCATTATGCACCATGTTTATGGTTCAAATAGTAAAAGATGAAAATGGTGGAGCTAATAATGGTAATGCAAACATTAAGTTAACAAAGAAAGTACAGTCGATCCTTGATTATAAAATGATAAAACACATGTATCGAAATTCATTTCATTGGCGGTTTTCTTTAACAAATGATATGAGGCTATTATTTTGCAAACCCGACTTGTTTCAAAATTGATGAAAGATGAACCATGAATGTAATTTAGTAAATAAAAATATATTTTTAAAGAACAGTCTCAAACATAGCTTGATAACAAACCTAACATCATTCGAAAGTAATGTAAAACTAAAAATATTGTTTTACAAAATGAAATTTGAGTTTTGGAACGAGCCGGGTTTGCAAATAATATCCTCATATATCGGTTTACATGACAACTCATTTAGAAGATTGTCAAACGATGGAATTCTCTTAATCGGTGGACTCTAAATCTAAAGACCAGAGGACAAGCGAGTTAGTACATGAAGATACGCCAAGGAAGAAAGTATTCTGAAATACCGAGAAAGTGCTGGAATCACACTACTTCAGTATTTGCAATACCAGATCAAAACCAAGTGTCAAAATAAATAAAGTTCGGAAGTAAACTTTTGTCATGTAGAATCAAAGTTCTTCAAAATTTATATAATTAACAGCTTAACGACCGTGGACGCGTATTTGAGTCTTTGAAAAACAAAGGTTGCTGGCCGGTGGACACATATATGCGTATAGGCGAAGTATCTGGAAGCTAAGAAAATTAAATTTTGTAAAGATATCTCAATTTGCTTACAAATTATAGTGAATTTAGTAAAATTATAATGTTTAAAATTTTATTTCGCCAGGTAAAATTTTATTAAAAAAAACGTGCGGTCATTAAGCTGTTGAACAACTACCTAAAATAGTATAAAACAATAAATTTCTTTGGTAAATAATATATCCATTACATTAGCGCGTATTATTTCATTTTTAAATGCATTTCACTCGAGACTTCTTGCTTTATCATTACATCCTATTTCCTAGATTATTCGACGCCCTAGTATCCACCACTTCTTGAGATTCAGTGGTAGATTATTCCGAATCATGTATTAACTTGTTTTTCCGAGTCTTTCTATAAAATATCAACTGCTGCGCCATCAAGGACATTAGTAAGTGTTACTTGAATGAGTATTCCACTATTTTCTTCTGAAAGCTGACACTTTTTTTGCCATTTACTACATTTGGGGAATGTCACGATTGTTGCATTTTTGAGAACGATTTGTAAGACACCATTTGATTAGAAGATGCACCCTGAATTCAGAGACACCAAAATAGTAGGATAAAGCATGCGTCTTATAACAGAGGAAATACAGTATATTTAAATGGAATATTTTCATTTAGGAAATAGCTTGATTATTATTATATACATATGATTAAATAAGTCAGAATATTTGATATCATATGGATGTTATTAATCTCATGCATAAACAAAACCAACCAAAAGGCAGTTAGAACAACAAATGCCCAAAACGGCGGGGACATTGTAAAAAAAATAAAATTATTCAAGACAGGCAATTTTATCGTTCAATATCCCCCCATAGACAACATCGGTTCGTTTGCCAAATGTAACAAACCTTCAAACCATCATGACAATTATAATGTAACTTCAGAAGGGTGCGGAAAAGGTTCACCAAAAACATAGACAAACAGATACCACATTACAAGTAAACAACACAACAAAAAATAAATTATTCTAGTCGTGAAGAGGTAAAGTAAAGTAGATTTCTTTTAATTGTAAATCATTATGTTTACTAAAGGCGTATGCCATAAATTTAAACATCATGATATTGACAGTTAATGGTATTATGAAATAGATTTTTCCAAATACTCACGGAGGCGAGAAGAAACACTGATTCTATTAAATCTTAACCTGGCCAAGGAAGGTAAATATTGTGTCTAAGTTCTGTATAATGTTTATATATTGATACATAAAATCTCTAAAATTTGACACGATTTGTCCAAATTTGAAGTAAAAATAAAGAAATACTATTGGGCACTCATAGGTTGAGCAAGAAACACTCTTGTAATAAAAACGAATTAAATAAACATTCAGACAGTGCCTTAAAATTTAAAAAAAAGGCACAAAAAACAAAATCACATTTGATACGTCGGAACCTGCAGTGAAAATGTTTTCAGTGTGACACTAGAAATTCTTTTATTTATTTTAGAACACTATTTTATTTCGATGAGAGAAAGAAAACCAATAAAACAAAACAAAAACAAGACAAAAAAAAAACAAACAGAAGAATGATATAATTATAATATGACAAGATGTTAAGTGTACTTATTACTGGCAACACCAAATGGCTTAGAATGCGTGTTATTATTAATCACCGAAAGCGAATATTACGGCAGCCAATGACTGAACATTTTTTTTCATCTGCCCCCCTTTCGAATACACCGTGTTTTTGTTAATTTTCGATGATTGCGCGGGATATTATATATTTTTTTGTCAATGATGATCTGATGTGACCCATTCCATTTTGCAAACTAACCCAGTAGTTGTCTAAGGAGGCCTGTCGCCTAAAATTTTCCACGTCATCGAAGAAAGCCGTCGAGCCGTGCGCCACCGAGGCCGGATTGTTCCAATCGAAGGGCGACTCATTCGACTCGGGGGAATTATCTTGATTAGACGTACCCTCCTGCAAATAATCTTTCAAATTTTATATCACGGAACGAATGTTTCAATCCATTCAAAGCGTCCGCATTTTTGACACCTCTTTTTGTACGGCTTTAAATCTACAGCGAATTTTCCCTCTTTTTAATAAGCCAGTGAAATAAAAGAAGTAGGAAAACAAGGAATGCAACCAGGACATAAGGGATGCCATCGCTACAAAATAGCTAATAATGAGAAGAGTGTTGTTTCTACGAGACGTGGTCATGTTGATAATTATGGATGTACGATGCTTCGAAGACATATGGACGTCAACAGAAATTAAATGAACAAGTATAATAATTTTGATAGAAGATATTTTGGTAGCAATTGCTTTTCAGTTAACACCTTCGTCGTTGGAAACGCATAATTACGCTTGTTTTTTCTTTGCATTTTGAAATAGAACGTGACATGTAAAAATGCATTATATTATAACGATTGTATTAGCATTCACTTGGTAGAACTCCACATGAATTGCGTTGTTTATTTGATAGCTATTTGCGCATCATTCTGCCGTCATAATTTATTAGTTCATAAAAGTAATATAATTTTGAGCAAATCTATTAAAATCATCAAAAGCAAAAATATATCGAGGATATTGTACCAGAATTTTGATATCTTCACATGAACAATGACATCAAGTCATGTATTATGTGTTGCTGCTAAATAAGACAATTGCAGGAGTGAATTTTTGAAACGGTTCAATTCAGAATTTGAAAGAGACGTGAGATTCAGAAATTAAAATAACAATATTTTAACATATTGAGGAGTTTTTTAAATTCACATTTATAGTGTCTAAAATTTGACACTGTTCAATCAGCGATTCTGAAAGAACTGTCCAAAACCATCTTCATTTCGGACACTGAAACAAATGAAGCAGTCAGTGACTCTGATTTCAATCTAAGCTTTTGTTAATTTGTAAGAAACGATTTCCAATATATCTCTCCTACAAAATTACCAACATGAAGGAACTGTTTAATTCATTTGGGATGTCAACTTGCACTATAACAAATAAAACTGTCTGTTTTAACTGAATCCAAATCTTTCATTGCATTTAGTGCACACACGTTTTATGTTTAAATAATTTTCTTAAATAAAACCTTAATAGATTACAGACGAAATCTGCTTTCGGTTATGAAAAGGTTACTGACTCTTGTACTATTTGTCGCTAAATATGAAATATTTGTCACAGTGGGATAACTCCTTCTCAGAGAAACAATATACTTCCACCGTATTTATCAGCCATTGATTGAAAATATGTACCGAATGTTGGCCATTCCCGCTGTGCAGCTAAATACCGTAAAAGGAAAGAGGGAGATTAATTAGGACTGGCAGTAAAGTTGTCTTCGTCTGCGTCATTGCTTCACTCGAAAGGTGTTCATGTCAATTATGCTCAAATCAAAAACACTTTCCAAATTTATATCATTATAATATCAAACGAAATATCAAACAACAAAGGTAAAATAACGACTATGGTCAAATAAAAGATATAATATTGTTCACATATTGCATTCATTTTAACACTAAAAATTTCAATTACCATAACAGACGGACAGAGATATTGTTGATCGACCATTATATCTTGGCCGATGGCAGAATTCGGAACTAAAGTAATCAATATAGACTAAATGGACAAATGATTTAATTGACTGTATACGCACAAAGTATATAGCAATCAAATTAGAACATGAAGCATGAAAAAAAAAAAAAAATTAGTATTTTGAATGTTATTTCGTCCCGCCTTGCTTTTAGACGTAAAAGTAATAAAAATTAAACATTTTGATGACAAAACATCCATCAATATACTACAAGTCCAGAATGACTGTCTCGCTAAGAAAACGGTTTTAGATGTAGTATTTTTTATAGTATGCAGGAAATTTTCTGTCTGTCACAGCAATTTAAATCTCTAGAATAAATAATAAATTAGTAGAAAGGTGAGGAGATGGATAATAATAAGAAGTAGAATATGAAAACAAAGAGAGGTGAAAACAAAATGGTAGCATGAGATGCAACATTCAATTAACAATTTCCTTTATTTTATATTTAAGAACGGAAAAACCTAGGGCTCTGTTATGTAAATAGCTAATTAACCCACTGAGCCCGGAATTTATATTATTTTTTTTCAAACATTTAACATGATAAATTCTGTGGCCGAGATGTATACATTATACACGTAGGTCGAGTTCAGTAGTAGGATATTAAGAAATATTTGTGTAATGACCCAGACATTAGTGTTTTTTTGTTGTGATTACCGGACCCAATAAAGCGGAACATTTTACACTGTTGTCAGATATGGACCAACATCGATTAACTCCTAAGATTATTGAGCAGAAACATGTTAAAAACGGATGTGTTTTTCAAGTATGTATAAAAAAAATTTGAAGCACGAATAATGATGTGTAGTATACTGTGAGGATGATATGCCATAGGTGGTGGTGATGGGTACAACGTTTAGTACCCTAGGATATGAGAAGATATGATAAAATAGAACCAGGGTGATGACAAACTTAACATATTACTCAACTGAGTCTCGTTTTAAATAAAACATATTTTTAATGTACGTATAATATAAAAAAATAATCAATATTGCCGTATTTTTTCAACATTGTCATAACAGCCTTATTTGCTCTTCTTTATTCACCTGAAAAGGGATTTCTGAGCATGTTAAAAATCACATTAAATGTATTTGAATTACGAGTATTAATAATTTAACTAACGGTGTGATCCGGGGTGAGCCGCGCTGTCCGGCACGCCCTTTGTAAAAGTTCTACTCTGGCCGAGTGCAAGTCTCGCATTAATTTCTCTTCTCTCATCTGCGAACAAAAATAGACATTTTTAGTATTTATGCACGTTGTTCAGAGAAGAAAACAATAATTCGCAGAATAATAAGAAAAAACATATTTTAATTCAGACAAGTCTGGGACTCGGTCAAAACCAAGTACCAAAAGCACAGAGTAGCCGTATACTGTGCTTTGAAAACAGATGCCTGCGCCGAACACTGGGAGTGTGGTGGTTTGACTTTACCAGAAACACGGAGATAAGGGGACGGACTAAGCGGCAGTCAATTACGTCCAAAGTAAAAAAGCGACGATGGACCTGGCTTGGACATGTGCCGAGGACGCCACAAGAAAGCCTGAATTCTGCTCGTCTCGTCTACCAACCGGACGGATTCCGCCGTCGTGGAAGGCCACTGATGACCAACTATAGGATGTACTCGGCGGAGCTACGGGACGCTGGAATGACATGGGAGGAAGCGAGTAGACTGGCGGGGGACATAGAATCTTGGAGGAATCATGTGGTGGCCATATTCTTCGACTAGGCAGGGGTTGCAAAAATACACAATTTCAAATGATAGAAAAATGTAGATAGAAACCTTGTGGTCTAAAATGATCTGGTGCAATCTGTGCTGAATGGGACTTTGAGGGCAGACGAGTCCGTCAACGGGGTCAAGGTTTCCGCCTGCACTCTCCGCTAAACTGCTATTGCCGCACTGTCTGCTGTAACAAACACAATAAATAAGCAAACGTACAAGAGGGTGTGAAAGAATACAGAAGATAATGTTGATATTTGGTATTTTGCAGTACTGATCGTAAAGCAGGTAAATATGATATTAAATCTGCCGCCTAGATTTTTTTCTCGATGATATCGCAACCACGCTATAGAAACCTGCCCTATGATCAACGTTCCTTCTAATTTTTTCTATTTTGTGTGCGGACCATCAACTTCCGTGAGTAGTAAATTTTCAGCAAAATAAAAAATGTGCGCAAATATAAAAATTTGGTGAAACAATCTTTTTTTTACAATATTTCTATGTGCAGCCTTGTGCGGTGATGGAAAAATGTGTGCGGGCACACCTTAGCGGGAACATTGCCTATGACTAGGCAATATAGAATTAGGGGTTAGGTTTTTCTTACTATGTATATATTTTCAATTGGATTCTGCAGGTAGTTTATTTTATGATATTTCGCTATAAGATATAATTTACGAAATATGTAATGTGAAGTTTTGTTTAAAATGGCGCTCTGGGAGGGAGGGCTATATGAGGGACAGCCACGCACGGTATGGAAAACTGCTCTATAGCAGGAAGTGCTATCGGAGAGTTTGCTGTACATTCTTTTCATACACTAAATAAAAAAATGTCATTATTAAAGACAAGATGGAGTGTTCAAAATGCCATTTTACAAAAACATGAGACATGCAAAATTAAATCATAAATTAGAATTTACGGTTGAAAAAAAGATGCAAAAATATGTTCTTCAACTGTTTAAGATACATGAATAATGACCTGTGAACACAATCAGACACCCTCCTGCAGTGCTGCGAGTTGTGCGGCCAGCCCAATCTCTCGTGATGGTGCTGCAAATCGCACGCACACCCTCGCCAACTCTCGTCTCCGTCTCTCTGCGCATTGGAGACGATGAAGGATAACCTGTCGATCGGTTTTTCTGGAAGTCCGTCAGCGGGAGCCGAACAGGACGCCGGGGCCGAGCGGCCGTGCCATCGACCCATACCGTTTGAAGCTGGAAAAAAATTAAATGATTCGTAAAATCAAGCAGCAGAATAATTTATTTTACACGAACACAAATTTAAATGTCGTAACATATTCCACATTGCAATAGTATAATCTGTCGCCTGCTGTGTCGGGTTCGATTCCCGGTCAGATCACAGTGAATTTTGAGAATTATTCAATTCAAAGTTGTGATCGAAGACTGGGTGTTTGTGTTGTCAATTCACATTATTTCCTCTCCTCCTCTCCTCCCATCCTTCTGATCCTTTAATTACTGGGTGTAGCGATTGCGATTAGTACACCACTAGTCCTGTTCTAGCCTTATCCTTCTTTCCCTACTACTCACTTTGAAAAAAGTGAGGTTGAGCAACTGAGGAACAGACAGTTCTCATAGAAAAAAAAAACTTATGTTGAGATACCTCCGTCAGGAGGTCATATGCTCCAAATTAGGAGCGGACATAGACGTGCAGGCATTCCGAGACTCCAAATAATAAACTCTATTGTTGGTTATCGTTTGCTGGTTGACAGAAAGAACAGACAAAATAGAGTGTTAAATGCTCGATAACTTAGATAATTCCGTTATGTCACAATAATAACGAATTAATTAAAATTTATTAATTAATTTCCACAAATTCACCGCCAAATCCAACCACAATAAGAAATATATAATGATAAAAAAAAACTTATTAACGGGTTGCATATAACATACCTCCGGCCGATTGCGTCCGATGGCAAGCCCGGAGCGGTGAATTAGGACACAGGGTCATATCAGAACACGTCAGCAAGTCTTCGGTCATATTACTGCAGGCCGGCAGCGGGGGAAAGTGTTCAAAGTGACCGCCTCCGTCGGAACGCTGCCTTCGGTGAACGGGGACAAATGATCCACTCGGTGGCAGTCCACTTCGTTTCTCCGCTGCGTTCTGCTGCTGCTGCTCTAATCGGTTGGCGGCGGACTCTTCTGATATTAAATTACCTGGAAATGAAATAATAATAATAATAATAAATGACAAATACTAGCACTCAAGAATGTAATACTCATTTTTTTTTAGTTTTTTAAATGTTTGCTACTGAAGTCAAGCATATGCCACATTTGATTCAGACCACTAAGAGCAGTGATGCGCAAACCGCAGCCGCATGCACTTTAATCTTTCTCTGAAACATATTTTTTTCACGTAAAACATTTATTTAATAAATGTAAGCAAGCTTTTTCTTCAATGCATGAGAATGAATCGGTTCATAGAAACAGGCTTACTAATGAAAGTTTGGATTTGATTGTGCGACTTAATGCTACAAATATTACGTCAAATAAAAAAAAACATAGTTAAAAATTAACAAAGACCAACATCGCATTATCTTTTGAATTACATATAAATGAAACATACATATTTCACAATGAAACGATTTTTAACTTTTCCGTTTCTAAGCTCAAGAAATGCGATCCCAATACCAACATTTTCGTAAATATCTATTTTAATATGGGTGATACAATGTTTATAATTAAGGTATTCTTATATCATAGTTTTTTGGACCTTTTGTAGTTTATATAAATACGCGATAACGCTTATCAGCTGATTAGCGCCCGCGATAACGATTGTTCGTATGATAATTTGGAACGCTGAGAACACTCGTCAGTAGTCAATTCATATGTGTGCTGGCATGACGTCTTTTTTACGCGCAACTTAAAATATTATTATTTATTAAAAAACCACAGATTTTTATAAAAAAATGTATGAGGAATGATGCAAAGAGATATTTTTAAGCCCTTGGACTATTTTTTTTTTTGAAATTCATAAGAATAAGGCCAATAATGAGGAAACCACTGGGGTCAAAAAAGACCCCCATCGGCTGACAAGTATTTTTCTAGTCTCCGAGCCGCAAGAGTTAATAAGCAAATACTCATAATCCTTTTTTTGCAAGGCTTATTTATTTTCTCGTTTTCGAAATAACACGGTCACAATAATGTAATGGAACCTATCATTCATTCATCTAAATTCACTTAATCTTTTTTACACGGTTTTTTATGTAAGGCTGTTTTACATGGAACGTACATATGCTCCAAGTAAAAAAGGATTGAGCATACTTCAAATTGTTTTTTGCTTTGCGGCCCAAGCCCACGATAACTTATTTTATGCGGCCTGCTAGAAGGTAAACATTGTGCATCACTGACTAAGAGCAACCAATTGAGCATTTCTTAAAAACACTGGATAAACAGAAGTGCACTTTAAAATAGTTTAATAATAATAAACAGAAAACTCACCGATTTCCGTTTCTAGTAAAATTGCTGCCGTATCATTGAGCCCTCCGTTTTGAACCGAATCGAACCGCTGACGCCGCGTAGTCCTCACCGCATTCCCACCGTCGCCCCCTGAATTATTCAACTCCGCCCCGAGGTCCACACACCCGCTGCTGGAATCCGTTTGCTGGCTGCACTCAGATATGCTCCTCCACGTTAGACTCTCGTTCCTGACGCGGCCGACACTCACCGAATCTCCCGATTCAGAAAAATTTCCATCGAGGAACACAGCGGTGTCCTCGGTGGGAGTCAAACCTAGCACTGTTACGCCGCCTGATTTGAAAGCGACGGCCCCGGTTACGATTCTAGCGGGTCGTTCTTCAAGATAGTCGGCGGGAGACGACGGACTGTCGTCCGGTATCGTCTCGATGGCTTGCTCTGCGTATTCAGTGTTGGGTCCGTCGATTTGATCTGGCGAATCCAGCAAAGATCTATCCTCGTTTATCATAGGAGTGTTACCATTCTCGTAAATACCATTACTGTCCAGTTTGTTAATCAAATCGGCTTCGTAATCTTCGTCCGCTTTGGTGTTGGAGTTTGAATCGATAGACGACACGTTAGCGCCGTTATGCGTAGGAACTATATTACCGTTCGCTTTGGGCGAATACCCGTTCAAGACTTGCTTCGGAATCATCGTGTTGATCAACGAGTCGGTGTTTAATAAATTTTGCATCTGGATGTAGTTGCTTTGTCCGTTTGTCGCAGTGGTGCACTTTGCGTTGGTCCCGGGCTGCGGTTGACCGAGAATGCTGTCGGAGTCCACGCTGTCGTCCGAGTACTCGTCGATGAGCTGCTGATGGGGGTCAGATGAATTGTTGTTCGCCTGCTGGTCGATGGCGCCCGGCGTGCTCAGAGTTCCGAGTTTCCTGCAAAAGTTAAACTGAACTAAACAAATTTTTAAAATGCGCACTCAATGATGTGATGGTATCTGGCTGTGCATTCGTAATAGGAGTCGGCACACACCTTCAATTCAGAATAGTTATAACCCGACACATATAAGAATCAACTTTCACAGTTCTCGAGTAATATTATACTTGATGCAAACTAAATAGTGTTTCAATATATTTAAGTAAGCTAACTTTAAAAAGAAAAATATTTAAAAAAATCGTCTAGAAAGAAAGTTTACGCTTGAAGTCGCAGAAAAATGTATTTACACTTAACAAGCTGGTAGCTTTTTTGAAATTTTGAATTGCGACCCTTTTTGTAAATAACAAGTCCATGGTTCATGTTCGCCGTCTGGTGATTTATACCCAATAATAGTTGCCACGGTAACATCAGTATTTTGAAAGAAACAAACTAATTTTAGTTAACCACTTGAATACCAAGCGGACACGGGTGTCTGGAACATATGCAAGCGAACACGGATGTCAAAGACATTTAAAAAATCAAATACTTGGTATTCTAATAGAATATAAGCAATATTTTGATGAATATATGTAGTGCTATCTATACCGAGTCAATAGGTTTTTAAAATATCGAATTCGGGTGTATATTAGGCAAAATTATTTTTCTCAAAAACACGCAGTATCTCTGGCACATATTAATGATTTTTTTGTGCGGTATTCAAACAGTTAAGTTATAATAAGAATTTCATGTTTCATATTGAGGCGTCTGAACGATGGAATAAATGACGGTGAATGAATGTACGATATCAAACACTACTTTTAGGAATGCGAATATGGAGACGTGAGACTAAAACAGCAATCACAACACAGTGTCTTCCCAAGATCAATTTGGATAATAACAGTGAAAGCCTCAGGACCTGCATTTAGTTAATTGGTATATATTCTGTCTAACATCTCGGTGTAATAATTTCAGCAAACAAATATTTAACTGAGACGATAATCTGCTGTTTAATTTACTGTGGTAATACTTTTGTTTAATTAAATCTTAAAATATACTTGAATTTCAACATTTGACTGTCTAAATATGGCCAAAAGTGAAATAAAAACAGCCAACTTACAGAGGATCGACCGATATGCTGGGGTCACTCGATCTCCTGCCATAATTAGTGAAGTCTGGTTCGGAATGAGACAGAAGGTCTCCATATGATCTGGTTTTCGTCATGCCGCCTGAAAAAGATAACCCAAAGTTATAAAAGCGTACGGAAAGAGTCACCGCGTCATTATTAATTACACATACTGAATTTTTAGAGAAAAAAAAAACTGTTAAAAATAGTTTTTGTATTACAGTGGAACCCCGATTTATCGTTCCTCAATGTATTTATTATTTTATAGTTCCAGCCGCCAAACATCTACAAGAACAATGTTTAATAGACCCGTCATCCATATAGTAATTTTTTACCCTTTGAGTATTTTGATATTTTTTTTACTACTGCCACACAAAAATACAAAAAAAATTTGATAATAGGTCAGTAAAACCCTAGGAAGAAAGTAACAAAATAATAAAACGCGTAGTTTAAAATGTAAATGAACACGAATTCATTATTACAAATAAATAATTATCTAGAAGCCATGACTTATTTTTTGCTTTTATTTGTGGGCATGTTTGAAGTTTATTCTAGAAAGGGAATCGAACTAAAATGAAATATTACTCAATATTATATGGCTACCGATTTATTTACAAATATTAACATTTTTTATAAATTTGTTTGTTCATTTGCAAGAAAAAAAAAACACTGATAAATGTGTACAGTACCCATATCCACAGAAACAACAATTCAACAAAATATAAGAGAATAGCGACAGATAATAGATGTCAAAATACTCCAAAGGGTTAAATATTATGGTCCCTTCACAGATATTACCTTGATTGATTGCTTTTGTCGATTTTTTCATCACAACTCCGTTCGGCCACTATTGTTGTCTTGTATTTTTTTTTTCAAATGTTTTTTGTCAAACATTTGTTGTCTCGCTCATAAGTATGTGCCGACAGCACTCAACCACTATCGTAAAAAAAGATACTGTAAGTCTGCACGCGTCGTCTCGTTGTTATGATGGCATCTCAGAATGTTTTTAGTGTCGCCGAGTCGATCAGTGTTCGTCATAAATTATTCTGACTTGCAACTTAATTACCCCCTACGAAGAAAGTTAGAAATCTAGTGAGACTGACAATATTTCAAGACTCTCCCTCATCCATCGTTTGCCTACATATATCATTTTTTAAAAGATCCCTTGAAAAACGAACAATCAGGATTCCACTGTGTTTACAATTAAATGGTAAATGCATCGTTTGCTTCAGTTAAGGTGCCCGCGGGTTCGAATCCCAGTACAGAAAGGCAGGATTAGTTAACCACTAATTCTGCCATTTCCGTATACGTCTATCCTTTTCTCTATGAAAACTTATGTTGAGATAAGCTCTATTAGGACTATATGCACGACATGGTTTAAAAAAAAACTACTTTTACTAACACAGTCCCAGGTTGGGTGACAATTTAAAATAGGGGTTATGACTTCCTAATTAATATAATAGGGATTATAACTTCCTAATATAATAGGGGTTATATCTTACTAATTAATATAATAGGGGTTATAACTTCCTAATCAATAAAATTAATGTTGATCCTGCGAAATTTACAACTGCAATGCTGTTCAAAAATCATCAGGAGTTGGCAATGACAAATATGTACTTTGCAGTGTGCGCGTAATAGTGAACTTGCTCTTACCATAGGACTGCTGCGAGTGAAGAGTCGGTGTGTGGCTTGAAGTGGTGGCGGATGGAGCGGGGGGCTGCAAGGGTGCGGGAGTGTCCGGTGCGGCTCCCAAGTAAACGGCCGCCCATACGACCAACGCACGAGCGGAATGAGCCGGATACAAAACCTGCAATATAAAACAAATAAAAATATTATTCATTAGAATTGTCAGCGGCTGACTACACATAAGGTAGAACAAAAATATGAGAATGGCGATAGATAATAGATGACAAGATACTTGGACATATGTACGTGTACGGTGATACTCATCAAAGGGTTCATTAATATACGCCGGCTGATTTGCAGTAAAATACGAAAAGTCACCGCACATAGAAAAGTTCACCGTACTTGCTGGCGCTGTGTAACGATTAACAGACTCAAAGCTAGGTCTTCCTTGCCAGTCACTGGTAATCCCCGTGGCGAGCAAAGCGCAAATACAGTTGGACTCTTTGCAAATGCCAATGACCGTGTCTACAAGCCGCAACTTGAAGTAAATTTAACCTTACCCCAAACACTGCTAATTTTGACAATGAGAGAGATTTAATACTCACTCAAGAGGAAGGATTAATAAAGATATGCTTTAGGAATTCAATCTGGTCGATTTTACCGCAGACACAGATATAAAAACAAGTAAACAAGATGAGTAATTTGGGTGCCTCATATTCTTCGTAAAACAATATTTAATACAACGGCACTTATTTAAAGTTACAGCCCAATAAATATGGAACATAATTCACACCTCTTCCTTGTTAGGCTCGTACAGATGATTGAGATAAGCTGGCCCCCGTATGAATTGCCAAACGCTGAATGTCCTCTCGGCCACACGCTGCACTGTCCTCTCTCTCCGACTGTTGCACAAGAAGGTGCCAAACAGGCAAGAGTACGCGTGCTGCGCCAGTTTTATCTGTAACCATTACAAAGTAAATAAAAAGTCAAGATGCATTCAGGGAAAAATTTGTATTACATTACATAGATTTTATACAAGAAATGTTTTGTTTAGATTTTACTGTCATTTTATGGAATTTCATTTTCAATGTTAAATCAGAATTCTGAGACTGGCTAATTTGGTTTAATTTTTTTGTCCCCGGCCGTAACTAGGGTTACCAAGGGCTAAAATAGGAATGCCGGTCTCGCAATTGGTTTAAATAGCTTTAACTAACATAAATTAACACATATATTTTGGGCCACTCGCAACTACTTTCGGTCGGGAGCTTGGGAGCGGGTACAAAATGTCGTATTCGTTTGATTAACCCTCCAGAGACGAGAGCTTTTTTCCGATAAAAAAAATATTTTCTAAGCCATATTGAAGTTACGGATAACTTTTATTCCTGTCCAAAATTAAAAAAAAAAAAAACGCAAAGTCGTTGTATAGAAATCCCGCATGACTATATGGTCATGCTCATCCTTTTATTACCGTGTAATATTGAGTACGGACAGTAGTAAGGACAAAAGTGACCGTATGGGCTTGCAAACATTCGGAGTTGAAATATAGCTAAACGTGATTTTTTTAAAAATATTTACAATTTGACCTCTTTAGATCAACATAATTTCAAAACAAATATATTAGCAAAATAACTGTAAATAATTTTATGTTTTTATAAAAAAATATCTAACAGTTTCAAAAAGTAAATTAAAAAAAACGGAAATTCAAAAAATCACATGTGCTTTTGGAGATCGTTCCTGTTCCTACGGCTGATGACTTACTGTAGTCCGTACCCTTCTTAACCAAATATGAGCAAAAGCAACGATATTCAGGTAAAAAAAGTATGAATAGTGGGATCAATAGACAACGGTGTTTTGTGTGACCATATGGTGACGCTCGTCCTTGGAGGGTTAAGTGCAGTGTCTATGATTTTGAGCGAATTATAAAATTTTATTGTGTGGCAAGACAAAAATCTGGTCTCGAATGAAATCCGGGCAGAGTCCGATTTAAGCTCTTAAAATCCAGTCAAGTCAAATGGTAAACCCCAACTGTAACTTTTTGCATGCAAAAACACTACTAAAAAAAAACCTGTTTTCAATAAAAATTCTGTAAAACAATTCCTTATAACATTGACAATAACACGTAATACTAATAAAGCTTGGGGCTCTGGGCCCAAAGAGTTAATTTAACATTACATTTGTACATATGTTTCGGTTTGACAATTTAAACATATGAATCTACTAACCAAATATGCTTGAGAGAATTCAAAGCTGCACGGGTACTGCACCAGGATCTGATGGACGCAATCCAACCATTGTAAGAATACAGGACATCTAAAAATAAATTAAGAAATAATGAAACAAGCGTCAGTACATTCATACAATAAAATGATCGGAGACATGCATTTCGCGATAGATGCTAAAATTCATAATAAATGCCAAGTGAAGAGTTTGTTTGTGCCGCTTCAAAATAAATTTGGTGTTCTGTTAATAGTGTGGATGCTGAAAGATATTCGTCGATTACTTAGTATTGATGAAACAGTCTATGGCAGATATGATAAAAGTCTATGACATAATGTAATAGGTTGCCATGAGGTAGTTTCGTTGTCAAATAAAAATGATCATGCAATATGCTCCATTCATAAATTGGAGACACTCGTACGGTAACTGTTATGTGATTTATCGTACCTTTCATTGAGATTGTCAGCACCGACAGTATGTCCACACCTGTCAGAAAACTTGTGGCCAAAGTCCAGCCACTCTCGTTCGACTAGTACTCGGAAACCCTGAAACAAAATAATGATACTGAGTATGTCTCAAGCCCGGATAGTAACAATATTGCGAGACGTGTGAAAAAGCATTTTAAATCTGCGGTAAAGATAGATAAACAAACCTCGCAGGTCCTATAATATGGATCTAGCAGCAATTGAGCTGTAGCCACGATCTGCGGAGTTCTGTCCCACCCGTCGGAGCAGTGAACCAGCGTGGGACGAGCAGCAACATGCACAGCTCGCGCAACGAGACACGCCGCCCTCAGTAGACCTCCGATGGCTTGCAGCCATAGGGAGCGTTCCAGAACAGAATGCCAGCTGGAATGAAGAAGAACTCATTCATTATATTACGTAGTTTGTAAATTTTTGGAATTCTAAAAATTTTTACTTCAGCTATTTCTTCATTTACAATTTTAAAGACTCAAAATATTGTTTCAGCTTACTTTGCATGATCTGGAGGTTCCCCAGCGAGCGCCCTCAAAGCCTGGAAGCTCTTTCTGACGCTGTGAATATTGGGCAAGCACATGAACTGGATCTCGGCGCAGGGATAATACTGTGGACACTCGCACCCGCCACCTCTGGCCCTATTGGTCACCGCCGACGTGTAAGACCTGGCGTCAACAATGAGGACTTTCGGACCGGCCCTAGCGCCCGGAGCTGATGTAGTTACAGTGCTAGCGGATGCCGTAGGCCCCCGGTCGAAGTTACAAGCGGCCCACACGGAGGCGATGAGTTGTTCATCTTCGTTAGAACGCCAACCAAGCCAGCCCACCTCTGGTTGAGAGCACCGAGCGATTACTGCTCCGTTACCTCTGTGCCTGAAAAGGAAAACGATTATAAGAACGGATATTTTACACTACAGAAAGAATTCTAAAATCCACACATCTGTTTTGAAGAGAATCAATTGTAAAATTTGGACAAAACGACAAACAAATTCACTCTGAGAAAGTTTGACTATCACCGTCCCTCACAATTTTCTTTGATTCATTTCGGGTGATGATAGCATCGCAAGCCACCGCTCAGCAAATCCTATGAAGAAGCATCAGTAATATTCCAGGGCATTCAGATAGCTTCACATCCAAAGCTCATGTACAAGCTAAATAAAAAGTATCGACAGAAAGCTGTAATATTTTCTATTATTTCAATTGATTTATAATGCTTTAGTGTTTTTGTAACATATTTCTATTGACCAAAATTCCTATTTCTTATCTATCCAGATATAACGACAGACAACCTGGGCGTTACTTAGCCTTTTAGCTGCCATAGAAAAAAGTACATTTGTACTTAGAATGCCAGCTATAATTAGCAATTATTAATTTAATTAGTTATTGACGAGTTAACTCGTAACGTTCAGCATGAATTTTTTTACGAGGTATCTCGTCTGTGGCAGCCATCGAGTCAACTAAAGGTGTGTCGATACATTTAAAACAAAAAATGAGTATTCAATTTAAAACAAATATTTTTTGTAATGAATGTTTTTTTTCAACAAATTTTCAATTCATTTTTGAAATCTTACCTCCATACAATAGCTGGAATCCTTCTAGAGCTCCGGAACTTGGCAACAGTCTCCAATTCATCGTCGGAGACGCACGCCGGAACTAACAGCAAAGGCGGATAAGAAGGACACAGACGGAATTCAGAATTTGCTGACGACACCCTCCACGCACCGTGAAGGTCGAACTGGAGCCGGGACACCTGAATTTAGGAACATTTGTAATCGTGAATAAAACAATTATGATTGAACTAGGGTAAATGGGTTTCAGGCCACTATCTAGAGCTACGATCTTCAAGGAGTGGCTGACATAGTATATTTTGAAAATGAGGTTGTCATGACATGTTTGATCAAAAAGGAAACTAACTTTTTCACTACATTATCAATGAGGAAGTGGGCCTCCATTGACTAGCAGTAAAAGCTTCGCTGTGAGATGGTATTTTTTTTTATCATGTCCGCTCCCAATTTGGAGCATATGGACTCCTAATGGAGTTTATCTCAACAGAAGTGTTTCTACGAGAACTGCTTGTTAATCAGTTACCTCTCTTTTTCCAACGAGAGTAGGAATAGAAGGATACGGCTAGGACAGGACTAGTGGTTAGCTAGTCGCTCTCCATACCGTTTAAGGATAGGATGGGAGGGGGGAATTCAAGACATAACATACATCCATGCCTTCGAACAGAAATTCATAAATCGATTGCAAAATCAATTTATAAAACTGTCCGTACTAGGATTCGAACCTATAATATATATATCGACTGTGGAAAGGAAAAAGGACTTAACCCACAGTTTCTTCAAAACAGGTTTTTTTCGATAATCACAATGTATCAAACTTGATACACGTTCGATCAAAAGGATGCAAGCTGCAAATGCCGAATTAGTATCTAAATTTAGCTTTTAAGTTTGAAAAAATGACCTTGTAAAAAACTAAAACCAAGAAAAAAGACTGAAATAAAGGTTTTTCCTAGAGAATTTCTTTAATTAATATTAGATTATGTCAATTAAACACCATTTTAGAAGTCTCCGTGCACTTCAGGGTTGTTTATAATTCATAATTTGCATATGTCACAAAATCATCAAAACTCGTTTTTAGCGCCTCCTGTAAAATTTGATATGTGTGGGTTAAGTCCTTTTTCCTTTCCACAGTCGATATGTATAATGCCTATTAATATAAGGGCTGTGGATTCGTTAAAAAAACAAGACGACCCTGACCATAACTTAAAACACAACATAAATAATGTTTTTAGACTTAGTAACATGCATTGATGCTATTTTTGACCTTAGCAGTTTGAATACACAATTTTTCAGGAGGAGCATAAGCGAAGTAATAGCTTCTAGAAAAATATTCAAAAGTAATAAAGAACTAGTTTACTTTACATTTTTAACTATGAGTTTTATAATTTTAAAAAATATATTTACATCTTGAAATAACAACTAATAGTCTTCCCAGATTGGTCCGTATCCAAAAAATGGGTTTTTATATTTTTGTGTGCGGCAATACTACAAATAATCAAAATAAAAGAAAAAACTTAATTTAGTAAAAATTAGCTCACCGCTCAAAGAGTTAATAGAATCACTTATACTGTAATTTCTTTTCAATGTCAAATTATTTTTGTATAAATAGCATTGTTAAATTATATTTATTACCAGTTGACAATGCTCGCAATGAGCGAAACCGGTCCTGACCTTTTAAATAAAGTGGAATAAAGTACAAAGGAATATTGTGTTTTTATTAGTATATAATCCTTATGAAGAGCATTAAAAATTTCCACACGACTAAAATAATAAATTGTGTAAAAAAATATCACCTCTCTTTTGAAATCGGCATGCGAATCTATGTTCAGTTGGGTGGAGAGTCTCCTGACTACCTCGCCACCTCCAGGTTCGGCAGCCCACGCATGATAAGGGAAAGCGAAAAGCTCTTCAAGCTGCGTCGGCGGTTGTATTGCCGTTTCAATGCGTCGCAGCCATTCAGCGCAGCGCTCTCCAGTTGCAAACGTGCATCTGAAAGAAAAACAATTTCAACATTAATAATATAAGGATGAATATTTTGGCAACATCTCCTCACCAGAACAAGAGGTGATCTGCTAAATCGACAAAGTAAAGTAAAGCATCAATATCATTAAATACTTTATTCTGAAGAATTCTTCTATAATAAAGATCTGGCCAGTAAAAAAATTCAGTAATCAAAAAGTAAACAAATTTACCAACCGCACCAAAAACTTTTTTATTCTATTTTTGCTCCCACTGTTGGGTGTACAGACTGGAAGTGCCAAGACTGTTTTCATGTGAAAACAAACAGCGAGTGCAATCATGATTCACATTTGACGGAACAGATGCGGTAAAATCGGTTAATCAATAACACAAAAACGTATCTACACTTCGGCAAGTTGTCGGCATTAAGGAAAGTTTTATAATTTAAGATTTCGACTAAAGGTGCTAAGTGGAATTTCAATATTAAATTTGAATCGTTCAAACTATCTACATTCTCACAGATTTTGTCACTAACGACCTGGGTTTCGCCTTTCGGCATCTTCAGGCATTCAAGTGCACGGATGATCCACTTCTATACCCTATATAAATATAATCATAAAACCTTTGCCGACAAACATATAAATATAATTCTTGAAACTACTTACTACTCAAATCTGTGGGCATTCCCATGAGCTTATCCTTTTCGCCAGCAATATAAACATATTATATAAACATATTTCTTATATAAACACGAAACATTTATTTACTAAGCGTCAGTTCAAGTTCATCCGTGCACTTGAACGCCTGAAGATGCCGAAAGGCGAAACCCGGGTCGTTAGTGACAAAATCTGTGAGAATGTACATAGTTTGAAAGTTTTATATATTTCATTTCTAGCCAGTCAGAAGGTATTGTAAGTAAGGTGTGTGAAAGAGATTTTATTAGAAGTTCCTCACACTACTATACAACCTAGAACAGGGATTCTCAAACATACAGTGGAACCCCGAATTACGCGCTGGCTTGAAATATTCGCCGCGAATCCGCAATTGCACTGTCGCATTTCATTGTCGTCGCTAAGAGACGGTCGTCTGTGCCGCGCATACAGTCAAATGTTGGCTAGCGTCTGTGTATTCATCACGTAGTAACTAAATATTTCGCCCATATTTTTTTTTGCAAAACCAAAGAATATCTTAGTTTTGCTTTATTTGCAGAAAAAACCAAATCCCTAATTTTGTATGAGATTTACTCCCCCAATTACGCTACCCCGAATTACACTGTCCCGACTTTAGTGTAAATGGTGGTTTTACTGTACTGTATTCGTTTATGCATTCAGGATTGAAGAAGGTAGTGGCGGGTGGTAAAAGCTGGTTTTCCAAAAAGTATTTTGCGTTACATTTATTATATTATATATAAATCATTAAACTTAACACTTAAGCGCTTGTGAGGGATGGCATTTAGAAACAAATACTTTTTGGATTCAATTTATTTGTCGCTATTGGATACTTTGCAGCAGGCGGGCATAGCTCTGCAGAGAAGCCCGCCCCTCATTAAATAATTACATTACTTATTATTAAACTACGAAACACTTCACTGCGTAACCAGTTCGATAAAAGCCGAAGAGCGTTCACCACTCGACATAAATATTTAATATTATTTACCAGATTAATTCATAAAAAATAGATAAACTAAAAAGTAAACATCACATGATTTTAATATAGTCATAATAGCACTTTTCTTGACACAACCGACAACAGAAAGAAAGAAAAAAAAACATTGATAACCCATTCCTAATGAGGGCAACACAAAGTAAAATAATTTATTTATTGGCTAATATAAAGCAATAACAGCTGATTCAAATCGTTGGTTATGCATTCCTGAAGGAAAAATAAAAAAATATTCTGTTCATTGACTTGTACATGTTTTTCTACTGGCAAATACTGACAGTAAACAATAATATTATGGTCCATGTTATTATTCTTAATGAATGGAATCAAATTATTACAAAATATATTTGTCTAGATTTATCTGTAAAGTAAACGAGGCCTGTAAAAACAGCAGTATTTTTCAAAGCTTAAAGGTGGCCATACATCCAGGAACAAATTGTTCCAGAACATGTCCTGGAACACAATTCATACCATATCGTGGAATATTTCACGTGGCCCGATATAGGTTCCCATGTTCACGGTCTGGAAGCGAGCGTACATGCGGGACCTGGGGGCTGTAGACGAACTGTCAAAGTATATTTCGTCGTGACTTCATACCGAAGCTGTAACCTATTGTGGTATACGTCTATTTATAATGATAAAACCGAATACTACTTGCGAGAATATCTTCGTAGGCAGCACTCGTCGACATCAACTCATCGGGCGTCATTTTAGAGATCTTTTTTCGTCTTTGAAATGTCTCCCCATGGCGACAGAATAAACGATAATAAGTTATATTAATCTATGGCAGTGCTTTCCATATTGGAATTTTTCTGGGGCCCGCCGCAGATCGTATTTTGTATTGAGGAGAGCCGTGGGCTATTTTATTCAGATTTAGGGAGCCGTGGAATGACAAAGGTAGGGAAGTACTGATCTATGGTATAAGCTGTCATCGTGGATGCTAAAATAATTGTATTTTCATTGAAGAAAGTTTATAAACGCAACACTGACCAACATAACCTCAACGGTTGACGTTTCTGTGACCCCTCGTGTGTTCAAGAACATAGTTCCCGAGACATTACGTAGATGTTCAGGATCATGTCCCGGGACATTTGCACCTATGTGTATGGGCCCTTTAACTTTACTTACAGTGTAGACGTTGGCTGTGGTACACGAATCAAATGAACAAGCATTTAAAACAGGTTGTCGCATATAGATGAACGAAAGTCAAAGATCAAAGACCAACCTGAGACTCCTGGCGTCTTTGCACATGATGTGAAGGTAGAATATGTCTCTGATGTCGGCGCTCTCCACCAGCATCAGGGGTATAATTGTGGCCGCACCCTGCCCTCCTCGGTGGTACACTCTGTAGTTTGACAGGGCTAAGACGCCATCCTGGGTGCGACCCAGATACTGTAAGCAAATAATGTTTTTATTTAATAACTGGTACAATATCTACAGCACAATTTATGAAAATTAAGAGCAAAAAACTGAAACGTTAAATTGGGGAGAAAAAGAGTTTATGGTGAGAACTGGTAAGAAGTCAGGTATAATTACAAAGAGTGACATAAGCTTAGGTTACGTGAGTTGCTCTCTGTATATCGCAATTTCCAGGATTGACTCTAATATTGAATATTGTAAGAAGACATAAAAATATTTAAAACAGTCATGGTTTAGATTTTATTTTATTTTTCAATCCATGTCCGCTCCCAATGTTGAACATATGGCCTCAAAATGAAGGTATCTCATCGAAAGTTTTTCTACAACAACTGTTTGTTACTTAGTTGCACAAACTCTCTTTTTCAAAGAGAGTAGTAGGGATAGAAGAATAGGTTAGGTCTAGGACAGGACTAGGACAATTTAACTAATCACTCTGGGTACGGCCAATTATTTTAGAATTCGAAGGATGGGTGGGCACTTTAAGACATCACAGACATTCATGGCTTCAAAAAAATCGATTTAAAAAATGCTGGGACGTGAACACGTGAGATCCTCCACGCAAGCCAACAACGTTGATCGCTGAGCCACAGACCCAGCTTAGAATACAAATTTATAAACCGGTTTGAAAAACAATGTAAGAAAAAAATATTTTAAATCAGAAGTCTTTGAGTAAGAATGAGGAGTTTTAGTCTTATTTTGAAGTATATCTAATTGAAGATTGTTGAAAGTAGCCTCCAACATGAAAAGGTTTCCCATCCCTGTTCAAGAGGATAACCCAGGGGTGGGGAATCTTTTCATTTTTAAAAGCCAAATTCATTTATCTTATTCAACACAAGGCTGCAGTAAAGAAAACGTTAACACCGCCCCCCTTATATGTTTGATAGTCGACAAAAAGGGGGGCTTTTTTTCGACTATCAAACATATAATGGATTGATAAAACTTTTTTTCCAAACGCTTGCGTATAATTTTTTGATCAAAGTGAATATTTTGGTTAAGTCAAAAGGCCGCATCAGAGTTGCCAAAAGGCCGCAGGTTCTCCTCCACTGGGATAACCACATGGCCACGAGTCCACCATAACATAATACTGATTTAATGCTTTTCCACAGTAATCATTATTGAAAAAAAATATCAAATGAAATCTTCCGTTGGTTATCAAGACTATATCGACCGTGAAAAGGAAAAAGGACGCAACACAGTTTTTTAAAAACAGCTTTTTTTGATAATCACAAATTGTGATTCACAGTGTATCCAACTTGATACACGTTCTATCAAAAGGATGCAAGCTGCAAATGCCCAATTAGTATCTAAATTTAGCTTTGAAGTTTAAAAAAGATGACCTTGTAAAAAATGAAAAAACCAAGTAAAAATACTGAAATAAAAGTTTTTCCTAGACAATTTTTTAAATTAATATTAGATAATTTAAGATTTCGACTGAAGGTGCTTGGTGGAATTTCAATATTAAATTTGAATCGTTCAAACTATGTACATTCTCACAAATTTTGTCACTAACGACCCGGGTTTCGCCTTTTGGCATCTTCAGGCATTCAAGTGCACGGATGAAGTTGAACTGACACGCTTAGCAAATGAAAGTTTCGTGTTTATATAAGATATAAATGCATCACTGAGTCCAAAGCCATTGCTGGCGAAAAGGATGAGCCCATGGGAATGCCAACAGATTTGAGTAGTGAGCAGTTTCAAGAATTATATAATTTGTTTGTCATAATCATATAGGTAATCATATAATCATAAAACCTTTGCCGACAAACAAATTATATAATTCTTGAAACTGCTCACTACTCAAATCTGTTGGCATTCCCATGGGCTCATCCTTTTCGCCAGCAATGGCTTTGGACTCAGTGATGCATTTATATCTTATATAAACACGAAACTTTCATTTGCTAAGCGTCAGTTCAAGTTCATCCGTGCACTTGAATGCCTGAAGATGCCGAAAGGCGAAACCCGGGTCGTTAGTGACAAAATTTGTGAGAATGTACATAGTTTGAACGATTCAAATTTAATATTAGATTATGTCAATTAAACACCAGTTTAGAAGTCTCTTCGTTCACTTAAGGTTGTGTTTATTTCATGATTTGCATGTGGCCGAAAATCGTCAAAACACTTTTTTGTGCATCCTGAAAAATTTGCTATGTGTGGGTTACGTCCTTTTTCCTTTCCACAGTCCATATGTAAAGCCGATGGTTATAATTAATTATTGATTAAAACTATACAATCAAGTAATGGTGTACAAACCTGAACCGCTTCTCCGCAGATGGGCACAAAGGGAACTGCCAAGCATGGCTCTTCCGACTCGAGTTCTTTCTTTGGGAAGAGCTCAGCGGCTCTGAGGTGACACAAGGAGTTGTGGTCGTGAGTTGGGGACGCGGTCCGCGGCTGTGCCTCCTGGGGCTGAGAAACGATGGAAGGCGGGCCGCCGCATTCGCTCATGAGCAGCGAGGAGGTGAGAGATATGGCTGACGCTGAGGGGGGCAGCCCCACGTTGGGCGCCAAGCTGGGCGCGGTCGGGGCCACGTTCGCCGACGATGATGCTCTGGACGGTGCTGACATGGCTGCTATCTGTGAACGAAGGAAAAAAAAATCGTCAGATTTCACAATATAATATTTTTCAAGTAATAATGGAACCAGAAAAGGTTAATGATGATGACTACTCGTATACAATTTTAAAGTCTGTACAATTTGTTTAGCCTTTTGGCTGCTATAGAAAAAAGTACGTTTGGTACCAAGCACGACGGCTGTAATTTGAAATTATAAATTCAATTAGTTATTGATGAGGTAACTCGTCTCTGGCGTGTTGAGCACGAACAACTTGACGAGATATCTCGTCTGCGGCAGCCATCCAAGCAAGAAGGTTACCTAATCATTTATCGATACAAAAAAAAAAGATTTTTGTCTTCATTATAAATATATAGAGCATCAATCAACCTGGTCTGAAATACACAATACGTGATTGTGTTGAGTATTTCAGATTGTCTAAAATAAGTGCTATCCACGCGGGAAAAATATTAAATTAATTGATTTCAGCAACCAATAATCTAATGCTGTTCACTCTATTCCTAAAAGCCACTCATTACTGACTTCTGTCAGATTTAAATACGAAGACAAACAATAAACAAAACTTTTTAAACTGCATAATCGAAAATATTAAAATGAAATTTGATTCGTTGATCCACTTGTTGTGTAACAAATTGTGACACGTGTTTCACTTATTTTTAAGAAACTTGTTTATTCGTAAACATTGCGATTTAATCTCTTCTTGGAGAAGCGAAATACGTGTCACAAATAGCAACACGAGTGGACTAACAAAGTAATCAAGATTAATTTTATAGTAAAAATGATTTTCCACAATGTTACCGCCGAATCCATCGAAAATACATTTTGTATAAATAAAACAGATCCTGGCTGATTTGTGGCTCTCAGTTGATCACAGCTTTGAATTGAATAATTCTCAAATTCACTGTGATCTGACCGGGAATCGAACCCAGACCTGCGTGATCGGTAGAGCAAGCTCCAACCGACTGGGCCACAGCAGGCGACAATGTATACTGAATATTAAACTATGTACACACAAACAAATGTATTTCATCTCGTTTTATTTGAAACCATGAAAAAATCAAGTCAAAATATTAACGTTTTCATTTAAATAAAAAAAAAAAATTAAAACCGGTTAACGAAATCGAAAAAGACCGGTTTTCGAATGTCGCAAATTTACAAGCCTTACTCCACACCGCCCCGGGCAGACGACGATCGCCTCAAGGAAACGCTTAAATAACTCATTACCGAGAAAATTAATTGGTCGGAAACGAAAGGACGAACTTCATTATTACCTGTTGCGGGGTGGGATGAGGCGATAAATAAAAATTGCCGCCGGTGCAATCAGAGCGGAAAGTCTGCGCCCGTTTGCACGAAGACATCGCACACACTACACTAGATAGCGAGGTTGTTTTTTTACCCCCTTCTTCACAAGAGAATCGTTTGCTCCGAGGCGCTGGTTTAAGTCACAGGCCAACATTCGAAATAGGTCAGCTTCAAAGTGAATGGAGTATTGTCGGGAATGAATGCACAGCTTGTACCTACGCCCATCATCCTTTGTGAATTACCGAGGCCAAGTCCTTTTCTCCTCGGCGGTATTGATGTTTTTTTATAAGGTCCGTGTGACGTGGTGAATTTAATGATTATGATGATTTAAGAAACGAGATCAGGGCGATTTTTTTAATGATGTTTAAAATCTCGTTATTTGCACATTTTGTGTGACAATTATCAAACGAAATTCCAATGAACAAACGATCATCATACAAATTTAAGATTTCGACTGAAGGTGCTTGGTAGAATTACAATATTAATAATTTGAATCGTTCAAATTACGTTCATTCACAAAAGTTTTATCACTAACGCTTCGGGTTTCGCCTTTCGGCGTCTTCGTCTCGCATGCTATCAAATTGTACGCACCTCGCCAATCCACCCATGCATACAATCAAAGCCCCCTATAGTGAAAGCCATGCTATGGAGCTGAAAACAGGTACTTTTTTCAGATAAGCGGGCCGGCATCATAATTTTCAAAGTAATATCACGTCATTATGAAGCCATTTGTTTCTGATATATTGTAGGAAATGCATATTTATATTGTAATTATATATCTTTTCAATTACATATTTTTCAAAATAAGAAAAAATCGCATTTTCTAAGGTTTTTCAAGAAAAATCTCGGAGAACAAAAGCAAACAAAGAAGGCAAATCATTTTATTAAAATTATTTTTTTTACAATATTTCAATACAGAATATGAGGTTGGATAGTTCATTAAAAAAATCAACGTCATTATTGGGATTTTAATCAATTAATAATTAATCTCAAAATTTATTTGTGCACACTGGTTCGTTACTCAATCTTTCCATAGGATTTCTCAAGTCATATCAGTAATCAAAAATCAGTAAGTCAAACTAGGGTAGCACATTTCACTTCATTATTTTTTAAATATTATTATTGATTAAATCATCATTTACTTGCTATATTGCCGTTATAATATGATAAGACGCAGCATTTATTTCATAATATCACAATAGGCGTCAAAATCGTATATAATATAATATGGATTCCGCTTGTTACTGTTGTTTTATGTTATTTATAATCAATATTTTATATAACTGATATTTAATAGTGGGAAGTTAAATTTTATTTGTTTTACCACACATCGCATTTCTTGCCATTCGCTATATTTCTTACAATCATTAATTAATTTGCATATATGACCCTTCCGATGTATCGTAAATTGTAAATTAATAACACCAAAGAATCACAGAATATCCACACAAGAAATCTTTCAAACATACATGTTATATTCAACGAAAAATAAGCTCATAAATTGGAATTTAGAGTTGATCTACGTATAGCCGCCATACAATTTGTTAGGAGCGGCTGGAATTTAACGGCCCGGTCTTTTTTGTTGTTTTTTCTACGACACTGCTTGGAACTTAAGACTGCTATGGTACAATACATCCATGCCTTCGAACAGAAATTCATAAGTCGATTGCAAATTCAAATTATAAAAACGACTGCGTGGTCGAATGGTCAAAACGTCGTTGGCTTCGGTTACGGAGGTCACGGGTTCGAATCACGATTTAAGACATTAAAAAAAATGTGGCGGCAACCCGAGTCGAAGAAAGCCGGAAGTTCCATCGCTAATTTAAATCGTACGGAATGGAATTGCGCATTTCTCAGCCGATCAGTGAGACATGTGGCGCCAGTCAAAGCGGATTATTGCCAGACTAACCAGATTACGCGCCACGGCGAAGGCCCTCTTTCTTATTGTCTTACGCGCGCTTTTCTTTGGCCCAAAATGCCAAGGCCGACGGAAAGTAGGCTTTCGCGGAAGAAACAGTCACACCAGTCCGTCTGTTATGTATACACAACATTAACCTCTGTGCGATGTTAATTCTCTATGACATAACTTGTAACAAAAAACCTTTCAACGGCCTAAACCAATATCCAATTCCTTCTCTTCAGTTTAAATTGAGAGTTCAAATCGAAAGGTCGAACAGCTAAGTAGAAACTCCTCAATACTCACATCGATATTATTTCGATTTAATAAACTTTAACCCACCTTTTCTGATCCTTCAATAACTGTGCGTAGCTAGAGCGATAAGTTTACCACTAGTCTTGTCCTGGCCTTATCTTTATATTCCTATCCCTATTTTTTTTTTATTCGATTAACATTTTTTTTTGCATCACACCGAAAATGATATCTCCTCAATGATACAGTTAAGATACATTTTTTAAGCAATTTGATAGGCAACAATAAATGAAAATATGTAGATATTATAAAGGTCATTCAAAAATAATTGGTATAACTATAAGTAATAAAGTATTAGGTAACTTTTATCCCAATACTCTCTTTGGAGAAGAGAGGTTGAGCGACTAAGTAACAAACAGTTCTCGTAGAAAAAGTTATGTTGAGATACCTCCATTGTGAGGTAATATGCTAAACATTGGGAGCGGACATGGATAATAATAATAACTTATATTGTATATTGGACACGGCAATGTGACATTAATAATTAATCTTTGATGGAGGACACAAGAAGTCCACTTTTGGTAGTTTTACGATAAGTTCGTAAAAATGTTCTAAATATACTGTAGTATTGTCATTTTGCACGAAGGATCAGTTCCAAAGTATTAAAAAAAAGGATAAATATTCTGTAGTCAACTATTCGAAATTTCATAGACAAAAACACGCTATTCCAATCAAATAAATGCACACCTGCCCAAGCACAGAAGAGTTGAACGAAAAAAATGTACGTTTTTTTTAATTTATTTTATACACGGACGTCAGGAAAATAGTTTAAACTACCTAACAATGTTTATTTACGAACAAATTCTGCGAAATTGAAAAATTATACGATTTTCAAATAAAACATGCGATTTCAGAAAATAATAAAAACAAATAATAGCGGCTATTGCATATATTAATTATACGTCAGCAAAAATAAATGGATACTCGATCATACAATAATTACCAGTAAGACAGCTTTAAACGTAGATAATAATAATTGTAATTTGAATTAAAATTATATTTTGATAGCGAAATTCGACGGCTTCAGCAATTTTAAATATGCATATAAGTAAAAAAAAAAACTTATGTGTATTTGAATAATATATTTATTAATACGTTCGAAAAAAACAACGAAATAAAAAAATATATCGACGTCATGTTGGATGGGAAAATCACTCGATAGCCATAAATGTTTATTTGAAAGATAATTAAAAAGCTTATTATGGAAATAGTATTCCACGTTTGAAATCTCTAGATTGCCATTTCGCAAGTTCGTCGGAGTCTGAAATAAATTATGGTTATTGAATACAATGAAAAGACCTATTTCCTTTCGAACCTCTATAATAAAGCTATTAAAACAAATGTGTATAAAATAGAGTAAAAATATGTATTCTATGACCCACACACAAAAACATGCATTATTCAATGGCTTATGCAATACTCGTTTCTGGAGGCTTTATGGGAAAATATAATTTTGATAGAAAAATAGATAAATTTAAAACAAAATCGTGTTTAAATACGCTATTATTCAAAGGTTAAATAGAAAACACACACCATTTTATTACTTTATTCAATTTACTTTCAACGAGAAAGTTCTTTGTAAACAATAATTGAACAAATTTGAATTATTTTGATTCTGTACTTATCACCTGAATATGCCGAAAGGCGAAACCCGGGTCGCTATCGACAAAACTTATTGAAGAGTACACAATCAAAATAATTCAAATTTTATATTGAAGTTCCATCAAGCACTTTCAGTCAAACTTCTAAAACAAATAATTGAACAGAACCGGTTGTGAAACAGCTCAGTTTTTTTTATAATAGATCAAGGTGGATGGATACAGCTGACAGGGCTTGATTGTCATGCATAAATGTGTCGATTTCGACGCAGAACGAAGAATTTTGATACAAATTTAATATGTAGCAAAATATCGTTTTCTCCTAAAAAATACGACTTACAAACGTGAGTAAGAGAACGAATCGAAGTTTATCAAATTCATGGCGACCAATAGAAAAACATCTCAATCTCATATCTGAATACGATGTTCAATAATTCCAAACAGTATTTATTTGGCATTGTGATTTTGAAATTGAAGAGTTTGTTGATTGAATGGGCATTTACTTGGTAGAATTCCATAATAAGAGGGTTAAAATAGCAACGTATTTAGTTCTATAGTTTTTTTATGATATTAGTTAATAGCTATTTCGGCTTTCGCCATTGTCAGAACTATGTATGTTTTAGCTTACATTTTGCTCAGCTATATATACTGGCTCCGAAAGATACACCTAACATCCTAATTCATATTACAATTATAGTTATACCTTTAATTTTAGTGTTTTTAAGAACGATAAGCAATATGGACATTTTCAAGTTAAATTATGATAAATTAAACTGATATTTATTTGTTCATTTAACATGTTTTGTTTATGCCTATTAATTTCAAGTTGTGTCGCCTGCAGTGGCTCAGTTGGTTACAGCTTGCTCTACTGATCATGCAGGTCTCGGTTCGAATCCCGATAATATCACAGTGAATTTGAGAATTATTCAACTCAAAGTTGTGATCGAAGACTGGGTGTTTGTGATGTCAATTCACATCATTTCCTCTCCTCCCATCCTTCTGATCCTTTAATAACTGGGCGTTGCAATAGCGATTAGTCAACTATTAGTCCCTTATCATTCTTTCCCTACTACTCGCTTTGACAAAAGTGAGGTTGAGCGACTGAGCAACAAACAGTTCTCGTAAATTTAGTTTTTGACCTTTGTGACAAAGATGTAAAAGGTTCGGCGCTGAACTCAAATCCATGTCATGAGACTCGGCACCAAAATTGTTTGCAAATCTAGTCATTATTGTACGACACGGTGTAGTGACAAATAAAATAACAATACGATTATTCATGTAACGATATTGTCTTACATCACAAAAATGTATGCACACATCAATACCATTTGTCATCAGATCACTGGTGTCAGTTTGTTTACAATTTAGATGATATCCAAGAGGCTGTCAAAATGACACGTCGAGCGGGCGGTCGAAGTGACAGCCGGAGCCGGCGTCACGTGGCGACCACAACGCAGCGATTCGACAGCTTCTAGGGCCGACGCGACACGTGACAGGTGGACTTTCAATCATGGCATAATTTGATAAACCAAATAAAAATGATTTATAAAGGAAATGTACATTTAAAAAAGAAACTGCGGAAAATGTGTCGCGTTGACCACTATGCAAGAACGTGGCAAATATTTTATTGAATGTGTACATGTTAAATTTATTTAAAATTTAAGAATTTTTAAATGAATAGGCATTCTAATCAACATTTTTAAGGTTTCTTCTACCGCGGCACACCTGAGACTTCTTGCTGCACTGACACTGCTCTAATAAAATGGTGTCCAACCTTTTTGTTACTGCGCCTCCCTTGAAGGAAAAAAAATATCTTCGCGTCTCCCCATCCATTATTTCATGTAGTAATAAAGACACGTTTTAAAGGGTAAATAATTATTTTGGACTGTTCGAGCCTCCCTTTGCAATAGTGCACGTCTCCCCGGGGAGGCGCGCTTACCAGGTTGGAAATCGCTGCCCTAGTGGGTACAGTTAATACCAGTTGATTTGTGAACCAATCAAATCTACGATCTCCACTACCCACTGGTCTCGACCACTCCTTGAAAATGGAGCACAAATGGATTGATTTTTAACGATACACCGTTCTATCTTTACTTCGCCGAGATTGCTAGACTGAAAACGTTTCAATCAATGCCAAAGAACGAGGACTCGAGCGAAATTTTACATTACAACAAAAAAAAGAACAACTTAATCAGTATTTTTATTGCAAGCTAAAAAAAATATATGAAACCCAAACGACGATCAACAGTGTGCGCATCGTTATTTATGGCTGATTAATATTGATTTAAAATACATCATTATTTGATCAATAAAGCATTGCTAAGTAAGCAAATAAAAAAAATACAATTGTTTGTTTGTACATTCTTATTCGAAAATTTGCACTTCATATTTCAACAGCTGTTCCAAATTCAAATATTAATTTGTCTAGAACTATTGTCGAGTCAGGTGCGTTGGCCTATGTTTAATTCTGTAAATTTCATTGAAAAAAATTTCTTCAAAACATGTACCTGACAAATGAGCTTGACACTAAACATTTCAATTAAACGTCCGGTTTACACATAAGTTAGAACTGCGAGACAATAATTTTATATGTATTAATGAAAAATAGTGATATACTTTCGTATGTATTAATGAAAAATGAAAGTGATATACTCGAGGCAGGTTTTACCCACCTGCACCCTGCGTGTTTCTTCGTCGGCTAAATAACAGTCGCAAACGAAGATTGTATGATTTTGACGTTAGCTATCAGTTGAAGTGTCGAGGATATGTATTGACTGTGGAAAGGAAAAAGGACGTAACCCACAGTTTTTTCAAAACAGCCTTTTTTCGATAATCACAATGGATCACACTTGATACACGTTCTATCAAAAGGATGTAAGCCGCAAATGTCGAATTAGTATCGAAATTTTTCTTTTAAGTTTGAAAAAAATGAGCTTGTGAAAATTGAAACCAAGAAAAATGACTGAAAAAAGGTCTTTCCTAGTCAATTTCTTTAATTAATATTAGATTATGTTAATTAAACACCAGTTTAGAAGTCTCCGTGCACTTCCAGGTTGTGTATATTTCATAATGTCGCCCGCTGTGGTCTAGTTGGTTAGAGCTTGCTTTACCGACCAGGTGGGTCTAGGTTCGATTCCCGGTAAGGTCAATGTCAAAATTGGATTTTTTTCAATTTTAATTTGAGATCTAAGACATGGGTGTTTGTGAAGTCAATTATCCTTGAGTTTATCTCATGTGACTTTTAAAAATTCTCATCGAGTATATCTCGTATGATCTTTCAACTTAAAGTATTTGACGCATTGGCGTAAGCTGTAATGTCAAATATTTTTTTATTTTTAAAAAATTCTAAAAAAATTCTAAAATAATTTACATAAGACCCAAAATCATGAAAGCACGTTTTGTGTGCCTCCTGTAAAATTTGCTATGAGTGGGTTGCGTCCTTTTTCATTTCCGACGTCGATATGAGATTAGGATAAAAAAAAAATACCAGATTCACTTTTGAGGGGATTTTGACGAGTTTGATCGCAAGCTCCTCATACACATAATTGTATTTATTACGGTACAGAATTTTAGAGATTCAAACGTGATAAGTTATTAGTTAATATTTATTTATTTGATGATAAATTATTCAATAATTTCCAGACGCTTAGAACCGCGCTCGATTCAAAATTACAGTCGTTATTTAAAACTTGCAGTATGTATTATTAATAATCTGCAACTCAACTATTGAAAATATTTGTGTGAAAGAGTATACATAAAAAAAAATAAGGAACAATAAAAACAATCATTATATGGCATATACATTAATCACATGCACTGACTTGCTGAGAAAAAAATCGTATAAATGTCATCCGATAACAAAAAACAATTGAATAATATAAAATAAACGACATGCTCCAAATTATGAACAGCGACTCAAAAGGTTAATCGAATTCAAAAAAAGAACGAAATGCAAGCGAGAATGTTTGAAATAATATCTTTTATTCAATATTATGTTTATGTTGATAAGAGCTGGCGTCATATGCATATATGAATGTTAAAAAATTTGTAGAAAAGATAGAATAAAAAAAAAATGATTACATTTCAATAAATTTTGCCGCCGATATTGTTTTGCAAAAGGAGGGTGTAACATAATATCAAATAGTGCTTCTTCTTGGCATACTAGAAAAATAGTGCGATGATGCAACATTCTCGTTGAAACATGATCCATGCACCAGTGGCTCTGTAGGAACAAAAGACCAACTAAGGAGGTCTGCAATACGTACTTTACGGATATTATTAAAAAACTGGGCAGACGAAAAATATAATTGTTATAATCTTAATGGACATTTTCTACAATTAGTATGTATAAAATGTTTATATATAAAATAATCGGGGGTAACTATTGACCAAAACCGATCTACTAGTTTACAAGATCAGAAAAAGAGAGGTTGAGTGGATTACTAACGCCTAGTTTTAATAAGACAAATTATTTTAAGTTCATTCACTAGGAGTTCACATGTAACACACTGAGAGCGGACACGGTTATAAAAAAATGGTGGGATAATATTAATTATAGCCAGCAGTGGGCTGCCAATCCGTTTAACAAGGGGCTAGCTTAATCTCAACGCAATTCTCGGTGATTTTGAAAAGGAGCGAATGTTTATATCACTCCTATGCAATTATATGCAATACCTAAATAAGCAATCGATTAATACTAATAATAATATGTAATTTACCGTAAACTTACCAATGTACTACTGTGTATACTAAAGCTGTTGTAAATAATACAATATATAAGTCAGAAATTACAATTATTATACTAATTTGATCTGAAAATATTGTTTTTTCATAAATGAACAAGGGGCTCGCGCGAACCCTCTCCAGCCTACCTTTGATTATAACCCTGGAAATTACAAAAAAATAGAACAGCCAACCGAGAGCTCACTTCGGCGGCTCTGGAGAATTTTAATAGGCAGGGAAAGAAGCAATCGAAAACGTGTTCTCTGCATCCAACGATGAAAGAAACCAGGTACTGTGTGTGCGTTACGAATACCAATTAAGACGAACAGGCCGACAACGCATCCGGTAAACATTTCTCACCCGCCACGTGCAAATGGAAAACGGCGACACGTGTGTTGTTTGACTTTCGGAGAGAAAAAGTAAGAGTGATGCTAAGCCAGTTGTCGCAGAGAATGTTCACCGCGCGGAGACGTTACTTTCGATTCCAGCTCGGCAAAGAGAGTTACGGTCGATTTAGAAAAGATTATGTCGGCCAACAACATCAACTTTAATATTTTATTACTCCTAAATATTTTACTCACAGCGTTACTGCAACCATCTGCGGTATAAAAGAAATGAATGCTAGATCGCGATTCAGTGATCCGAGTTCCTGTAGGATAAGTAATACAAATGAGGGGAAAAGTTAGGGATATTGAATGTTAGACTTTCTTTTATATAAATATTCTTTTTTTTATTACTAACTGGTGCAGGTGCTTATAAAATATTAGAACAGAGAATGGGCGAAGTAAGAATGTGAGCTATTATTCAATGTTTCATAATTGTTTAATTCCTATGATGATGCATCATTTTATCCCATCTATAATGAAACCATGCTGAGCCTGCGAAGCGGGCTTCTATAGTTTCCTGCCCATTTATATTTGTTCAATGGGTACATGGCTTTATATTTTTTCTCGCATGTATTCTAACTACGCAAGTTCTTACAGTAGAAACTCTATATAACGGACTTATGCGTGTGAAAGGGAGTCAGCTACAGTCAAAATTTCTAAAAAAAAAATTTGATGAAAAGTTTAACTAATTCATTTTTAAAGAGTAGGATTTGGACGTGTTTGATTGATATCGAATTATTTTGAGTAAATAAATTAAACTGCTTTTGCATCTGCGTGAATCAACGGCCAACGTTGCAAACGTCAGTGTCACATTTAGTCTACGAGCAGGACAGTATTATGACATGAAATCGAGTGTGAAAAGTACGACGCGATTAACATGGCATAGTGTAGCACACAAGCGGTGACGCGGTGTCATGTATAACATTTTCCCCAATTTTCAAGGTTGATCAGTTATTTTGTCCGTTTTTACCGAAGCCCGTTATATAGAAGTTCTACTTAAACAATTTTTATTGTCAAAATTTCAATGCGAAAAACCCCATAACAAATTCTGATTTGGGTTGTTCACTTAACAAAAATGACCATAATGTAATTATCAATTTGAAGTGTTTGCTACGACTTGCCCAGTCTGGAATATCGAGTTATAAACCACCAGTTTGGACCTCAATACCTCCAATAGGCAGTAGAATACATTAAACGTTTCTGAAAATAATCAAATTAATATTTTACTAAGCTAGAGGCTATAATTCACGATAACGATAGCCGGAAAAGGGGCAAAAAAAGAATTAAGTATTCATCATATTACGAGGAAAAATCTACAGATATTTTACGTACACAAGAATTTGTGGTATTTCTCAATTCTAAATGAACACAACAGTTTTGTTAAATCAATACAGAATACAGCAAGTTGAGTTAATTTTATGCAAACAGAGTCGAAGGCAAACAGAAGAATTATGTGACTTATGAAGATTGTAATACCACTGGCTGTAGATACGACATAAATTAAGTTTGTAGAGGTGGTAATATTTTTAGGATAATTAATATTTGCGGACCGTATGGATCGTACGAATTTGTAATTGAGGTTATCAAAACAGACGCTGATCTAAGAAAGCTGCTCGTTTTTACAGACGCCTGACCTTTTCTAGAAGAGAGAAAGAATTATGAATGGGACAAGTGCAGGAATGTTCGCTTGGATACGATCTTCACATCCACGTGTTCGAGCTCGAACCAATAAATCGATTAAAATATCAATTGGCATTAATTTACCGTTTGGACTCAAATACTTAGTCAGTTTTTCAAGAACTTCCAGTTTAAAGATTGCCTTATATGATATTGTTTTATCTTTGATATTTTTTGTATATTAAAATAAAATAATATAAACATATAGTTGACCTTTAATGAGGAATGCAGCATTTACCATTCTTGCCAATTTATCGGTGCTTTTTTTAGAGCTTAATTCGTATGGGGAAAAATATCGGTGTTTCACTTGTTCACTGTCAATACTTGGTGGAAAGGCATTATATAATATTAATACAAACAAAATATTATTTTGTACTTTATTTCACATTATTTAAAAGGTCAGGACCGGTTTCGCTCATTGCTAGCTAAGTTGACAATGCTCGCAATTGGAAACTGGTTATGACCTTTTAAATAAAGTAGAATCAAGTACAAAGGACTATTGTGTTTTTGTTAATCGGTGTTTCATATTATACATTGTGTTTTAGAAAATATAATATTTTCATGCCTTTATATTAAAAAGGATAATATTCAGAAAACTTAAAATGTAGTGATCCTTCATTAAAAGACAAATATCTGTCAAACTTGAAAGTTACAGAAAATAAATTCAACGCTTGTTGGACACAGTCTGTAAATATTTTTTAATTTTTAAATCCGCATTAGAATAATATTGAAACCTGTTTTAATTAACTCGCGATAAGAATATACCTAATTTCGGAAGAAAAAACATCTTAAAATTGTTTTGTAATCTGCAAAAAAAAACATAATAAAAATTTAAAAAAAAAGAACCTTCTGCGACAGTCTCCTGCTGACTTCGTCGGCGAACATGGAGCTGCTTCTTCTCCTTCCTCCGAACTCTCCAGCCAGCTCCAGCTCGAGCTCCAGTTCGAGCTCAAAATCCATGTCCAAGTGGACGAAGTCCTCGCCGGGATCCGCGACGGCTCGCGACACCCCGCATTCATTCAACGCTGGCATTATTTTGGTATTATTTGATGCGATATTAGGTATACTGAATTAACTTGATATCGTGTATATAAAATGACTATTATTTGATTTACTTAATCAAGCCGATGTCGCATATATATCACCGGCATAAATACTAATAAATTTGATGTGGAATATGTACATGCTGCACTATTTCGATGTGTCATATAATATACTATTGATAATTGATGTAATATATATACCGCATAAATTTGATGTATATATATTACGGGATATATAATTATTATTTGATGTAATAGATGTATTTTGATTTACACGCGCACTCACTCGTCGACTCTTCCACCAAAGGGTTGCACCTTTGGTTCATATTATTAGATATCAATTTACAGCACTACACCACCTTTCTTTCTATATTTATATTAGGTATAATAAAAAACACAAAAAGTGTGATTTATTTTAAAAAATATTATATTTATTATTATTTGTTACGGTAAAAATATGTATTCAAAACTTGATTTATCAGTTCTTGGCACAGGTATTCACAATTTTTAAATATGAACGGAGATGATGACATCAAAAAATGGATAAAAATCTGTAAAAATAAGGAGAGAATGTAGCTTTCTGTATGGAGCATAAGTAAAGGGCTGCGAAACGTCACGCTCCAAGTGTATTACGACTCGAGTACTACAAGGTTATATGTGAAAATTGTTGACGAAACAGAAGTAACAATGCGGCAGTCTTCCAATCAGTGGCGGCCGGTCAATGTGGCATTGGATCAATGCACCCCTTGTATATGCAGGGGCGGTTATATTTCATGAAATAATATTCAAACATAAAATTTATAATACTCGCTCATTTTAAATTCTTCATGTTTTTATTGTCTAAAATAAAATAAAATGTTCTAAAATATTTATTATAGACAATAAATACATGAAGAATTTAAAATGAGTAAATGGTCTAAATGTTGTTTGTATATTATTTCATGAAATATAACCGTCCCTGCATATACAAGGGGTGCATTGATCCAATTCCACATTGACCGCCCGCCACGGCTTCCAAGTACCATTAAAAGAACCTTGTAGTACTCCGGTCGCGGTATGTCTTACGTGGACGAAATCAAAGCGAATGAAAATCAACTCGACGCGGCACGAAAATATCAAATGGTCTCCGCCGCTATAGTGTCCACGTGACAAAACGCACGCCGCCATCAGATTGCTTGATATTTTGATTCGCTTTAAGCCGCAGTTTGCAGTGATTTCGCCCAGGAAAGACATACCGTAAAAGACAATTCGCTCAGCGCTGCAAGCTTTCATACAAAGTTTTCAACACTCGACGAATCTGCTTAAAGCGTACCATTTCGTGGCACTTTGGGTGAGCCAGCGTAAGTTAGTTTTGTGTAAAGAACAGGGAAACGATATCATAAGTGTGTGTGAGAAAAAGAGACAAACTGACACGTGAATTGTATTTATTTACGCCTCGCTTATTCTCCGTTATTCAGCTTATGCTGGTAGTAATATAAAACTAGTCCACAGCGATATTCGTACTACAGACAGTAGGAGTGCGTAAATGTAACTTTATTTTATAACATAATACCACACATAGACAGTCGTCCGGCTATACGTGTTTAGCCTGGAACATGTCGAATACACAGACGCTAACTAACATTTAACTGTACGCACCGCACAGACGACCGTCTCGTAGCAACGACAATGGAATGCGACAGTGCAATTGGGGGATTTGCGGCGAATATTTCATGCCAGCGCGTAATTCGGGGTAGTGCAATTGGGGGTTCCACTGTACATATATATAATTCCCAACGACCAACACTGCGTTACAATAATTAATACTTCTTTGGACTTCTATGGACTTGGACAGATTGTAGATTACCGAAACAGATTACCCTGATAAAAACTTGTCAATATCACTATCTCCAAAACAACAAAGCAAAGTAAACAGTGATATTAATAAATAAGATTGCGACCGAAAATATTAATTTCGTGATATTGAAAGTATGCTAGAACTTCAATGGAAAGCGATACAGATCCATGCTTATCGACATATTCGTTTTCAAATTGAATGTAATTTATGTGGAAGGGCTGTGGTTTCGACATTCCAAACAGCGCCCGCCACAATTGGAATAAGTGTTGCTCGAAAAAGAAACATCTATACCAGGGGTGGGCAACCTTTCCATTTCTGAAGGCCACATTTATTTATGATTCAACCTTATGGCCGCAGTGAAGAAAACGTTGAAACCCCCTATTTTTCCGACTATCGAACATATAATGGGTTGATTACGCTCTTTTTCCAAACGTTTGCGTATAATTTTTTGATCAAGTCAACGGGCCGCATCAGAGTAGCCAAAAAGCCGCAGGTTCCCCTTTCAACAAAACACCCTATATCAGTGGTTTCCAACCTTTATGTTACTACGCCTCCCCATACTTTATTTTAAATAGTAATAAAGAAACGTTTTAAAGGGCAAATAAATATCGCGCCTCCCAGGTTGGAAATCGCTGCCCTATATTATACTATCCAGGATTCACATTCCGGACAGACACGTTGTTAGATTTTTAAATAAATTGGAAAATACTACACAATACACGAGAATATATGTAATAAAATACAATTTTCAGTGATCGAGCGCGTCATAAAAAAAACATGATATTTATTATCCGTAACGTCATATAAATTTCACCGAACACGAATATGTAAGATAAAACATCTCTCCGGTATTTTATAAAGACGAGTGCATACATAAACTAGCTTGAATGTTTTAATGTATAAACGTTAACGACCACTTAACAGCGCCTCGGCCGAGTCACTTTTCATGCGGGCCACGAAATTAGTAATAATAAAAAAATTATCTCCCGTTCACATCAGAACATATGGTTACGTCTGTAACCATATTCGTCGAATTAATGCAATGTGTAAGATATTTTAATTTATACGAGTGTGTAAGTAAAACTCGATGCACTTTCTCATAGCGTTCCCACAGTGAAATAAATATATGTACATGCGCTGTGACTAGGGCTTACACAAAAACCGACATTAAAAATAACCGGTTTTAAAATTTCAATATAAACTAAAACTCGGTTAAAACCGGTTTTAGAAGTTTAAAAAAAAGGGTAATTCATTAAAAATATCGGGATAGAAATCTCGATGGATTCGGCGGTAGCTTTGTGCAAGTTACTTTATAATATAATATTAATTTTTTTAACTTTATTATTCCATTTGAAACGTTCAAATTATGTACATTCACAAAAGTTTTGTCACTAACGAACCAGGTTTCGCCTTTCGGCATCTTCAGGCGTTCAACGTTCAACAATCGTGTACGGATGAACTTGAAACATATATTTATTATTCCACTTGGTGTGTTACAAAATCCTCTTTGAGGAGCAATAAATGACTGATTATGCTTTTCATTTCAATGCGTCACATTTTGTGCCACAACAAAGTTTTCAAATTTCATTTTATATGAAAAAAAATTACCAAAAAAGATAATAAAATTTACAAAATAAATAAATATTCGGTGCTTCTATTCGGCGGTGGAGTTATTATCAGGGCTGTGGAGTCGTGTAAAATAAAGACGACTCCGACTCTAGCTTCAAAATAAAAAACGACTCCGATTAACTATATATATGAATTCCATCAGATCGTCTTTAGTCAGCCAAGCTTGCAATCTCAACACTATGGACTGTTGTGGTTTGAATACACATCATTATTTTTTTTTTTAAATGACTCCGATTCCGGCCAAAACACCGCGACTCCACAACTCCGACTCTACAGTGCTGGTTATTATACCTACCCCGTAATCGAGAAGTCTATCCGAGTCAAAATGCACGTCAAAAATATTTTCCAAATAAAGCCAAAATATAATATTTTATACACATTCTATTTGACTAGTATGTTATCTAGATTTATTTTTAACCACGAAAGTTTCAAATCAAAATGCATACGTTTTTAATTGAATAATAGTAGACAAAATGAATATCAATTCTAACGTTTGAAATCGGGTTACTGAGTTGAAACAACCGGGTTTTGATTTCGCTTGAAAACCGGGTTTTAAAAACCGATTTTTGAAAACCGACAAGCCCTAGCTGTGACATTATGTAGATGTGTTTGTTATTAATTCTTTCATTTGACATCTGGGGCTTGTAACAATTACGTCATGTAGATATTTTTGAAGATGTTCCAGTAGTGCATACTTTGTGGGCACACATTTTGGTTACATTGTATGTAAAATATATTATCATAGAGATAACTGAAATGCGTGTTTCTATTGTATTACGAGGTATTAATAATTAACATACAATATTGATACAAAGCTTAACTATTATTTATTATATTAAATAACATAATGCAGTTAAACCCCCATTTACACTTAAGTCGGGGCATTCGACTGTATCCGTCGCACAGACGACAGTCTCGTAGCAACGAAAATGGAATGCGACAGTGCAATTGGGGGATTTGCGGCGAATATTTCAAGCCAGCGCGTAATTCTAGGTAGTGTATTTGTGGGTTCCACTGTATAGTGTTCCGCTGAAAGGTCGGTTTCTCTGAATTGATAAGTAAGTGAAAGAATATATATTGTTTGTAAATACGAAGTAATATATATAAAAAAAAACAGAATAACTCTACCTTGCTTTAGTGTAAGTAAAAATATCAATGAATTAATTTCTACAAGAAGTTTAATATGAATTAGTTGAATAATGGGCTACATCATCGGCACCAAGCCGTCTCACTATTGCACTATTGCAGGGCTTCCTACCCGGGTACCCGCATGTTTTTTAATTAACCGAAAACCGGGTTATATTATAACGGGTATGCCCGGTTATTTTAATTTAGATATAATATTCGATTTTTCAAAATACTTGTATTAAATGTATTTTTAATTGAATCCATGTCTGTCACAATTTGAGCGCCTGTCTTCTAAATTAATATTTAAGTATATCAAAAAAAAGTTTTTCTACGAGAACTGCTTGTAGCTCAGTTGCCACAACATTCATTTTCGAAGACAGTAGAAATAGAATAGGGCTAAGACAGAACTTTAATCCATATCCGCTCCCAATATGGAGCATATGGCCTCTCTAATGGAGATGTCTCAACAAAAGTTTTTCAACGAGAACTTTTATACAAATAGCAAAAATTGCTCAATCAACGAAGGTAAATTGTTCTAGGAGAGTTCTTACTTACTGCGAATAATAAATTGTATATTTTAAAAAAAAGTGATAACGATTAACGCAATCGATATTATTTTCGAATTGAAACGCATCGCAACGCACCTATCTCTACACCTGGACAAGTTGCATAGCAATAATGATAAACTGTGCACGATATATTAAGTTTTTATCGGGCCATAACAATTATAAAAAAAACAGCATTATCAATCAACTGCAATGGGAGGTCACCTCCAGCGCGGTACTAATTATAGGTAATGAGATACAGCGAACGACGGCATGTTAATCAATTAAAACAGTTGTCATATCTCACAAAATTTCGTGAACTGTGGCGTTACGATATTTTACATCGTTGTACATACATAGATGTTTTGAAAGAAAAATCTTCATTGGTGATAAATAATAGCAAAAAGAACGGTGCTTCAATGAAACTTCAATGTCAAATCTGTGCTCTTCAATGTTTAACGATGCCGAAAGGCGAATCCCGACTGGGAAAACTTTAAATGTTCAAGATTTAAACGATTCAAATAAAACGTGAAAAAGCTTTCAAAAATTAAATAATGTTGATAATGCTAGTCATGAACGAAACCGGTCCTGATCTTATTAAATAAAAGCGGAATTAGTACAAATAATTATTTTTTGTTGTTGAATATAATGCCTTTCCACCAAGTATTGACAGTGAACACCCTAAAAGTGATGGATTGAATTAAAAATAAAGTTATATTCATGGCAAAACTATTTGCATTTATTTATAATCTATTTCAGTGTTTCCCAAACATTTGACATATTTGTAACCCTTTTGTAATTTTCGTAACACCGAGTACCCCTCGCTGCTTCTTATTGCACCAGCCACAGCCAAAGTCCCGTGCAGCGCGTATGGCCACCAAACTATTCACGTACTCCAGGGGGTACGCGTACCACTCTTTGGTGAACACTGATCTATTGGATACCCCCGATAATATTATATATACATAGCTTGTAAATTCATAACAATACTACCTATTTTTATCGTAACATAATCCGAAATCTGAAACAGTTGCCAAATTATTCATAACGAGCACAAAAACATAACTTGAATAAATGACAGCGACAAAGGAATGTAATAAAGCAGGCATGGGAAAACAGATGCCGTTTTTTTATAAGTGTATTTCTTTCTATTTTGTATTATTATTAAGGCAACACTTGCACAAATCATTCATAACTAGCACAACAACATACGTTTTTTTCAAAGTGAGTAGGGAAAGAAAAATAAGGCTAGAACAGGACTATTGGTTGACTAATCGCTATTGCTACACCCAGTTATTAAAGGACCAGAAGAATGGGAGGAGAGGAAATAATGTGAATTGACAACACAAACGCCCAGTCTTCGATCACAGCTTTGAATTGAATAATTCTCAAATTCACTGTGATCTTACCGGGAATCGAGCCCAGACCTGCGTGATCGGTAGAGCACGAGCTATAACAAACTGGGCCACAGCAGGCGACATCTGTAGGATGTCTTAGTATATAGGAAATCTAAAGGGTGTTTATAACAAGCACCGAGACACTTTTTATTTACACGATTTTATTATTAGACAGGAAACCACTTTTGTTTTAAATAAAAAAAACACGGAATGTAGTCAGAAACTAAAATATCAGTAAACACAGCGTACGCAGATTTAAGAATCAGACAAATATTTACTGACGTTACTCCGAAACGAAAATTAAGACCACTTTAAACGTTTACAGTCCGAATTTGATCACCAATTGAATCAGATGATATAAATACGAAAATTGCGTCTAAAAATAAATGTACACAAAAAGATGGACGTGTAAATATAGAGCGAACGGGTGAGATTATTTGGCAAAACTAAACAAAATCGGGTGCCAAAAATAAGAGAGATCATTCCATGCATAAAGGAAAGTCCAGAATAACAAAATGTAAAAGGCACAAAGGAAATTAATGAACGTTAGGAAACAAACTTATTATTTTTGCATTTCACGTTATTTTGCGTGCTAAGTCTGTTAGGGCTGGATTAGCTTTGTAGCAATTGCCAATATTTATATCTGGAGTGACTTGTGTTCATACTCTCGAAAGTGTAGTTACAACAACTTTAAAATACCGACGGATATAAAGCAAATATATTCATATTATATTTGTAGAACGGAACTACGAAAAACCCAGACTCTCAACGTCAACTTAGTAAATGTTAAGCGTTCACCTTCAATGACTTGGCCGATATGATAACAAGATGCATTTCACGTGGCCACATTTGATACTAACTAAAAACATTATTAGAATGTTGACTTGTGGTACCAATTTTGAAACTGAAACAAACCGTCGGCTTTTCCGGTAATTTTCTTGAAATTGAGTTAACTATCACAACGTACTAAATTCATGTATTCTATAAAGGGAACACGAACATTTTAAAGTCACAATTTGGAGATTTCAAACGACATGAAATCACTATTGAATTAAAGATTTTTCAGAGCAACTAAAGCATTAAATTGAAAGCACTATTTTGACTTTTATTTAATAAGATTAAGACCGGTTTTGCTCACAAAAAACCTTATCAACTGGTCAGCTCCTCATGAGCGAAATCGGTCTCGGGATTATTAAATAAAATTAGAATTAATACAAGCGAGTATTTTATTTTTTGAATATAATGCATTTTTACCAAGTATTATTGACTGTGAGCAACCCCCAAAAGCGAATAAGGCATAAAATTGTTTATTGATAATTGGAAAACATTACTGGACTTTTAGTGACTTCTTGCACTAAGCCGAATATATGTTAAATTGTAGTTATTAACCGTTTGAATACCGCGCTAATAAATCATTAATATGTCCCAGAGATACTGCGTGTTTTGGAGAAAAATAATTTTGTCTAATATACACTCGAATTCGGTATTTTAAAAACCTATATTGACTCAGTATATTTGGCACTACACATATTCATCAACATATTGCTTATATTATATTAGAACACCAAGTGTTTGATTTTTTAAATGTCTTTGGCATCCGTGTTCATTTGCATATGTTCCGGACACCTGTGTCCGCTTGGTATTCAAGTGGTTAATAATAGTATGAAAAAAGCAATGAATTGTAAAAGATGCATAAAAAAAATATTGGTTGTTCTTGTAGTTTTTTGTGTCTTTTATCAATCATAATCTGAAATTCCACTTTAAATTTCAGTTCAGTTTGTAGCCTGGCTGTATTAATAAATAGTGGAATTCACGACTTGACAGCGTTTGATACTACTGGACGGCTCAATTATTATATTTAAAAAGTTTGCGCTAGCAATCCCGGACATACAAAATTGTTGCGGGATTTTCAACCCTGGCGCGCACATTAATTTCACGCGCAACAAAAAACCGCAGACAAATTTAGTGTGAAGAATTTACGACAAAGAAATGATTGTCTGGCGTCCTCGCGCAACATTGCAAATAGATATAGGAAACGACACATTACAGGAATAGAATAAATTATCACTAACACCGAAGTGGGTGACAGTTAATTCCGCAATTGTGAAAATATGCCGACATCGTAAACTGGTTGTCATTCCGACTTCCTTAATGGCGATTAAACAAGCTTGCTATTCATGTGATTTGATACACGACTTGCTATATTGTAACATAATACAAAAAGGTAATAAAAATACTTCGACTGCGCAAGTCATATTATGTTAGAGGGAATTGAGAGACCTAAGCCTTTAATAGTTTTAATATAGTTCGGTGAAACACAACTTTAAGAATAATTGAAAATATCGATTCCAAGAATACAAAATGTACGTATGTACTTTGAATATACCTTGACATGACTCGTAATTTATTTTTGAGCTGGTTTCATTTATTAAAGAATAAATGCCCACTAATTGAAGTCATTACGACCTACAGCACTTTGAATGATAAGTCTAGGTAGAACAATTAGGTAGGAATAAAAAAAACATCACTCAACTGTTACGAAGTAAATTTATTAGGAACTTGCGAACACTTTATTTAAAATCACACACAATTATTAACAAATAGAATTTACATTACTACAACACCCTAATTACCCGGCTTGCACAAACGATTTTATAGAAGTTAACCCTTTCTTAACTAAGATGTGTAAATAGTACACATTCCTTCTAATCATTTACATTTCTCTGTATATATAATATAACAAATACTCGGCCTAAAATTCAGGTATTCCTCCTTTATACATTTAATCATTGAGCAATACGCAATAATAGAAATAATGTGGTAGTGTTATATAATTGTCATGATTCACTCCCGTTTGCCTGATGTGTAAGGGATACACAGCTCAGGAGCGCGTGCTTTTTTTTGCATAGTAAGGAAAGGGTTAACATGAAAATATACTCAAGTCTACAGACAACAAAAAATAATTTTAATTATCGTCGAGATGGAAAAAGATTAGTTCTTCGATCTCGGACGCCGAGCTTTCCGATACGCCATTCTATTAATCACGTTTCAAACAAAACCACAAAGAAAAAAAAACCACAAGTGAAGCTAAAACTAAAGGCCGCTGGAACCAGCTTCCAGCAGTGTTGCGTTGCGTTTTGACTAATTTACAATGTTAATTAAACATATTTAATTCATGGGGGGGACGAGATGTCAACGTTTTCATTACTGCGGCATTATGTTGGATCAGATAAATGAAGGTGGCCTTTAGGAATGAAAAGGTTCCCCACCCCGGCCTAAAAAGTCATTATTGGAATCACATGTTTTGTTACTATTCTTGTTCATTCGAGCTGGTCTCACGTCGAAGGTAATATAACGGATGATGTTTTGTGAATTGTATCGATCGAACAATCGTAACGTTTTATCGGGATTTTTTTTCTGTCAGCCCTGCTAATTAATCAAGGTATATTAAATTTAATGTATAGAATAATTGTAGAGTTGTTTTTGCAGCCATGTTCTGCAAACCCCATTGCATACTACGAGAGACTTGTCACTTTTGATTGGTCACAGTGATTCAACGCGCCGGTTGCCGAAATAAATATTCGAAGCCGGCGAGAGGCCTCCGCTGCTGTAGCGAGGCAGTGGTTGATTGCAGAGGTGTAAGGTCGGAGCGCATCCAATGGGGTCTGGCATTCGACGGCGCATGGCCTTGTGCCGGTATCCACTCACGATTACATACACCGTGACCGCCCGTGGACGGCGAGACGATTTACTATCAAATCGCTTCAACAGGTTAAACGCACCAATCACTGACTTATTGAAAGACGATATTATCACGAGGTTGATTTTTCTACTACCGAGCGGAAAGTGAACGCAAGTCTAATACATATTTGAATAGGACTAGGGCAGGTATGGCGAACCTACGGCTCGCGTGCCCGAGGTGGCACGTTTGAGAATTTGGATGGCACGCGAGCGATTTCCAAGTTTAAAAAATTAAAATTTTGATTAAATAATCCGTGAATTATTAATTTATTCCGTTTTTTTAATTTTCAAATTTTTCCCAAGATAAACGAAAATCGTTTAAAAAACAAGTTTTCACTTTGATCAAAAAATTATATTCAAGCGTTTGGAAAAAGAGCATAATCACCCATTGTATGTTCGACAGTCGAAAAAAAGGGGGGTGTCAACGTTTTCTTTACAGATAAATGAATGCGGCCTTTTGAAATGAAAAGGTTCCCCACCCCTGGTGTACGTACAACTGATGACTAGAAAGTGTTTAAAAAACGCTCATTAGTAAAATACCACAATGAATCACAGCTACTCGTGCAACTGCGGTGCTATTCCCGCGCGCGTAACCTTATTTTGGACAGTCTGTAAACTCAAAACGTGATTGTGTTGCGTGTTTCAGACCGTTCAAAATAAGTGTTAGCGGGAATAGCACCGCTGGTCATTGTACAACAACTCTCAGCATCAAATTTACAACGCATATTATTGTGTTCGGAAATTTCGGATAAGGGTTGCTATTTCCTGTCAACTACGTCCTTCCCTTCTCGAGTACGAGACGAGTCGAGTTGTACAAAAACATCATCTAATTTCCGCGGATTGCCTAGTATTTATTAACGGAGGCATAAGAGACGACGCCAAAAGAAGTTACGCCAAAAGAAGTTACACCAAAAGACAAATAGTGATAGTCATTTCAATACAACAGCGAAGACTTTTAATCCAAGCAACGACATAACGAGCTCGAGATGAAACCGAGTTGCGCGAAGCTTTCCCGAACGATAAACGCCGAGAGACTTTCGGGGTATTTTTTTTTGTCCGAAGATAACGAGGTCGTGCCATTATACAATTTGACTAATAACAATCCAGCTGAGGATTAGTAACATTTACAAATCGATTATATCCAATAAAGAGCGCGGTAAGGTCCGATATGTAAATGAATAACGGTTGACTTCTAAAAAATTCCGATGCTTTATTTAAATAAATATTATGCAAATATTCCAAATGCTAGAGGTGATCCAAACTAAACAAAAATGCCGCTATTGCACAGTTCGAATTTCAATGTCGCTCGAGCTACACAAATATCTCATACCGAGTGGGTAAAAAAAATATACACAAACATTCCTATCCTGGTTTATGTAACACGAAACGAGGAAAAAAAGCTTTTATTGTGATAGTAATATAAATCAGTGCTTCCCAACCTGTGGGGCGCGGCCCCTCAGGGGGCCGTAGGATTTCTTGCGGGGGCCGCGAAATTCAGTAGAAAGTACAAAAATCTATATAATATATTTAAGTTTATCAAATCGGTGTTTCCCATATTGAGGGGCGCGGAATTTCTTAAGGGGGCCGCCGGATTGGATTGGAAATTGGATTCTGGGGGAAAAATATACCTAATCGAAGATTTCAAATTCCTCGGTGAGCTAAAAAAAAAAACGAGTTACGGAGACAATTGAGGAGGGCCGCAGATTATTTTTTTTAGATTTAGGGGGCTGTGGAACGAAAAAGGTTGGGAAGCACTGATATAAATAGCAGAGTTTTTAACTCCACTGCAAACTAAAATATCACAGAAGAGCCTTAAAGTCGTTATGTTATCATTACTTTTTCGTAATTCTATAAATAATTACCTATTCCGAAATCATATTCCACGTGAACGAGTGGATGTTTAGCCTTATGCCAGTCGATACGACGTTTAAGTATTCAGAGGACAAGACAGGATTTTCCCAAGCCGTTGCCTTTTCAGATAATAGTTAAAATTTGTATAAATGAGTATATATATATATTCACGTCTAAAAATTATAATTAAAACCGTTTGCACATTCTTGGATTAAAATCATTTCGTGTGCCATTGACACCACTTTCTCGAAATTGTAAAACGTTTGCATCAATTTACGTTAAGGCCGTCGGGTCTATTGGTCTATCGCGGAGCTGCTTAAATTTCTAAACCATTATTTGCACTCCGAATCGACGAGTTGAATATCAAGAATTTGACCTGCGCTCGAAGTGCGCGGTGAATAATAATAGATTTTTCCGTACGATTGTAAATCTCGATGTAAATTGATACCGAGAAGTCATGCTGCTGCGCGATCGCGTAAAAATATTATTACGGCGACTCTGGTAAATAATATTAAAACAAATAAAAGGCAAGCAAATATTAAATTACAGCGCCCGAACAAGTATTATTCTCTCATAAAGTGTAAACACAATAACATAATATCAAAGCACTTCCAAGTCTTCGATTTTATACTAAAAACATTTCCCGTGACAATGTCTCTATATCGATTGCATTGGAAGCTGCAAGGATCGCGAAAATTGTAATTAGTGTCTTCATAAAATATCTTGACGATTTGTGTTTGTTTCGTAATTTGTCTTGATGTCGGATGGAACTTCTTCAATGTTTGAAAACAAAATCATTTTCCACTGTACATATCCACGCGAGTACTTGTTTCAAATCCTGGCTTAACACACATGCGATTGGGTGGTTGTGTATAGGTCATCCAATCCCGTAATTCCGGGATCCCGTCTAATTTTCTGATTCCGAAATCACGGGATTGATAAATTTTGAGCAAATCTCGAAAATTGATAGGATTTCGGAATTGGAAGAGCTAAAAAACGAGTTTCGGACACAATCCGGGGAAAAAGTATAGCGACTTGAGGATTTCAAATTCCTCGGTGGGCTAAAAACAAAAAAAAACGACTCATCAAAACTTTCAAATTATACACGATTTTACGTTGAGTGTCCAATACCGGGATCCAGGGATTGAATACCCTAGTTGTATATGGTTTAAACCATATATGGGCAACCACCGGCCCGCCGAGCTATTTTGGCCGGCCCTGATTACCCTTAAGCAATACCAACGCCAATATTGATAGTCTCGTAATTCAAGTACAAAGTCAATCTCCACACTAAATTTTGCTATCAGTATATAATATTAATATCATGTCGTTCATTATATAAACAAAAAAAATATATAAGAAGTAGTAAGGTGTTTTATTCAATTTAATATTACTTTATTATGTTAAATAATTTGGTCCGACCCTTGACTCGCAGACAGAATAGAAGACCTAGGAAAGGTTGCCCATGCCTGGTTTAAACGATAGAAAGGTTAGTAAAGCCGCAACAACAAAATCAGTGGCCTCACTAAAATTCGACAAAGTATTTTTATTGACATTTGTATATTTGTATATACATTTACGTAACGACAAGACAGGATTGTATTTCAGGTAGTCGGCGCAACAACCGACCCGAAGGCTCTTGACCAACTAAAACATTTCGCTATCGTTCCGATTCTTTGATTCGTTTTCCTTGTCCGTACCCTTGCCAATATTCGAATACGAGTCGATTATAAAATGGTAGTCGAATATTATTATATAATTTATGCAAAAAGTTATTGTAAATAAATACACTATTTATAGTTTGTTTTGACCGCTGTCGATTAAGTGGAAGAGTAAAATAATAATTTAAAAAAAAACCCTCCACGCTTCGCGTAACAAATATTTACATTAAACGGACAAAACGCAAATTGCATAATCGACAAATTCAAATGGTAAATAAATAAAAATAGATTGAGGATCTATGCAAGTGAAAAAGATGTCCGCCAGCGGCGTGCAGTATTATGTATGTAATATATTTGAAGTCGACGAAAAACAATTCCTACTGTAGAGAATATGTTACTCATAATGTAGTTTATGTTAACCCGCAAGTGTTTCTTATTACGCGGTTGCTCAAATTATCTTCACCGGAGAGAAGGGGTGAAAGGATAGCGCGAGGACATGACTAGTGGTTAAGCTTATCGCTCTCGCTTTGCATCGTTTTAGGATCGGACGAATGGGAAGTATTTTTAGACAACAAAGACATATGCACATCTTCTTCAAACATAAATATAGGAAACTGTCCGTACTGGGATTCGAGCAAGTGAACAACGCAGTCGAAGCCAACAACGTTGACCACTCGACTACGGAATCGACGTTTTAAAATTTGAAAATAGTCGTATAATAAACTGAATTTATAACGTGTTTCATTACAGCAATAGGGGTGAGGTAAACGAGTTTGAGTCGCAGTGTGGTGATGGGGTAGGACGATAATTTTTTTTGGACGAGCCCTACTGGTAAAGTAAATTGCGCACAACATAGTAAACCATGTGCGCGTTTGTGAAAATGCCATGTGCGCATATAACTCATAGAATCAAACAAGACACGTGAGAAGTCAAATGAAAATAAATTTCGAAAAAGTTATGCATGAGATAAAATACGCCCAAATTCAGCTTGGAGAATACATGAGATATTTTGCTATAATATTGGAGTACTGATTCAAAAGAACAGAAATTAAATTTTAACGTCGTCGTTTCAATGCAATTAAGAGTCAAAATAAGACAATCAAAACAGTTTTTCTCTATCCATGTAAAAAATGTATCTGATCATTTGTGTTCCCAAGCTCCTCGTATAATGTAGGTATGCTGTTTCACTCCAACAGTTATTCGGCATTTGGAAACGGCGACCACAACCTTCTTGCTAAATGTTAAGATCTGGGCCACTAAACTAAAAGCTTTTACCGTGAGTTTTCATTGGAACAGAAACGCGCGTGTATATTTAAGCCGAGGGAAAATGACATGAAGAAAATTGGTAAAATAAACGAAAAATAAAATCTTATTTTTAATTAGAATTTATTCTCACTTTATAATAATATGTACATACAAAAATTGCACGCCAGTGCCACGTTTAAATAAACCGCGAAGGTCACACAAATCTTCGATGAGCGATTGACAAAAATAAAAAAAATCCCCGCGTTTTTTTTTTAATAGTTTCAACAGCATTGTAATTTGGATTTATTTCCACGGCACTAAGCGACGTCAATGGAGTATAATAGTTACTAAATTATATTCATGTATGCAATTTTGTATGCAAAGCAGGAAATGAACGTTTTTCTGAATAATTTCAAAACTCGAAGTAATAAATACATAGATTATAACATGTTGTAGTCACAGAGGTTATCGTTATGTCAATATTAATGACACTGAAAATCAGAAGGTTTATATGGATTATTATTCTTGCAGTTTTACAAAATAGCCAAAGATATTTAGAAATATTTTTTCGAGAATTATAATCAGGGATGTGGAGTCGTGTAAAAAAAGACGACTCCGACTGCAGCTTTAAAATAATTTACGACTCCGGCTCCGAGGAAATTTTAAACTTATATATATGTATTCCATCAGATCATCTTTAGTCAGCCAAGCATGAAATGCCAACACTTTGGCCTATTTTGTTTGAAAACAAATCATCAAAAATATTTTTCAAAAAGATTTCGAGCCTTTCATTTTTCACGACTCCGACTCTACGCCCTGATTATTTATATTCGACGACGAAAAAAATCCAAAAAGGAATATATTACTGGAATATAGTTTTCAGGCCGATGGTAAGAAAGAAAGTAGTAAAATATATTTTTTTATCCATGTTCGCCCTCAGTTTGGAGAATATGATCTTCTTATGGAAGTATTCTACGAGAACTGCTTGTTACTCAGTCGCTCAACCTCTCTTTTTCGAAGTGTAGTAGGGATAAAAAATAACAATACCAGAAGGTTGCTAATCACTCTAGTAGCTACACCCTGTCATTTTTGAATTGGATTGGTGAGGGGGGAGGGAGGGAATCACAAACATCCATGCCTTCAAACAGAAATTAAAAAAAAATCGATTGAGAAAAAAAAATGCTATTCGTACTGAGATTTTAACCCGTGAGGTAAGGTATAGAAGCCAACGACGTTCACCACTGTGCCGTAGGCCCGAAGAATAATATTCATACTTAATTTAAATTCTAAATATTGACAATAAGTACATAAATGATTTCTTTGTTGCAACAAAGTTTTCGTTACGTTTTTAATGATCACTTTTAGTGTGTTTACTGTCAATATTTGGCGGAAAGGCATTAAATTAATAAAAACACAATATTCCTTAGTACTTTATTCCACTAAAAGGTCAGGACCGGTTTCGCTCATTGCATTGCCAACCGATAAGAAAAATATATAAACAGTGCTATTTATACAAAATTAAATTTAAATAAAAAGGTGATAATTATTGGGTAGGGTTGGGATAGGTGACTATAATTACCCAAAATTAAAATGTTTAACACCTCTGACATGTAATTAAAAAAACATCAAAGATTAATAAATTTTAAGTGGTGACTGTTGGTAATTATAAATTAATATTGATATTCAAAAATACGGCTGCATCTTACAGTCGAGGAAATAAGGTTTTCCTTGATGATGATGAGAATCGTCGATACATAGTAGTGGTACATTGTAGAAGAAGAAAAAACCGCCGAGTCGCAGTTTGATCATCGTGCCAACGACATTGGAATAACCTCAGAGAACCGCTCGCGAAATCAGAAAAATATGCCCAACACACTCTTACCGCTTGCATATTTGCAAAATATCATATAAATAACATTGCCGTCCCGTGAGGTGCGGCGCGGTGTTTAAAATTCGACGCAGGAACAACAAGGCCGGGTACAATACCCGATTGGGTCAAATTTAGATCTTTTAAATTGATAAAAAATAACACGTATTCAACAATTTTTATTTTTAGGAAAAAAAAAAACACGTCATGTTCCACGTCAAAGCTCGACCGGTGATTACAGTTCAACTTGGATATAACGGACATATGCGGTAACGAGGGTGTCAGTAATCCCCCAATAACGCGAAAGTCGAGACCGCGTTATTGGGTTTCGCGTAATTTGGATAATGAAGTTCATACTAAAATTAGGGTTAGGTTTTTTTTCCGCGAAAAAAGCAAAACTATGATATATAAAAAAATATATAGACAAAATATTTAGTTAGTAGGCGGTAAAATATGCACAGTCGCCCCCGCTAACGTTAGACCGCATGCACGACACAGACAGCCGCGCATGTGCCGAACGCACAACCGTACAGCAACGACAATATAATGCGTCCGCGCAATTGGAAATAACATATTTCTGGAATTCGCGTAATTGGGGGATAACCGTATAAGTTTTCCAAGTAAATCTTATACAAGTTTTTTGGGACTAACTTTAACATCTAATATTTAAACAAATAATACGTTTATTTTGTCTTTGTTTTTTGAAGTCTAAACAGTTTTTTTTCTTATGCCATATCATTAATCAAATACATATGTACGAGACACTGCAGATTTTGTATGTTATATGGAGACTGTGTTGACATTTGGAGAGAAATAGCACGATGCAGAGATGCCTGGCCCTGGCGGGTTGGGAAGTCGACCCTGAAATACAATGCACCGTGGCCCCAGCTAAGCAAACAAGAAAAAAGCATCACACCGGAGAGGTGTTTTTTTTTACACAAATGTCAAGTGTTTGTGATTGCTTTGACGTATCATTCAAACGATCACCTTCGGAAACGAATCCGGAACTGCGGCCCGGAAGCGCAGAGCAATGAATCATGCGACAAGTGCAGCCGTTGTACACGGCATGGAAAATTATAATAAAATCGATCACAATATAGTGTTCCACTGCCAATATTTGTCGGGAAAGCATTATATTATTAAAAACAAAAAAAAAATCTTTTGTAATATTCCACAATTATTTACTAGAATAAGGACCGGTTTCACTCATCACGAGCATTTTCAACTGATATACGTATATAATATATTAATGCATAGCAGTGAAGAATAATAAGGGTACTACAAACTTTCTTGTTTTGTATAAACAGTTCGTAAGAGGTGAAGCGAGCCATTTAGTAAAATGATAACACTTTTTCTTGGACTTTAAATTACTATCACGTCTTTACTTGGTGCTTTGGTGGATGGAGATACACTATTGCAATGCGTCAATGACTGAGGTTACTTCACTTTTACGATACTTTCAAGACGCAGAGAATATAACAACGCATCTGACTTATTTTTTATAAAATATCCCTTGGCTCACTTCACCTCTAATGGGTACATTTGTTAACAACAATATGAACCCTCTAAAAGTGAAGTCACTCAAGTATCTAATAAATGGAAAAAAGTTTTCTATTGAACATTCAAGTATAATACAATCACGTTTTTTCTTGAAATAATTATTTTAGGGAGAAAACACTTTTGCCGTGTGTATTATTTACTGAGGTCACTTTACTTCCCCCCCCCCTAAAATCCCACTTGGCTCACTTCACAATAAAACAAGTGAAACTCTATCGTGAGTGAAATGAAAAACACGTATTATTTTTAAGTGCCGCGTCGTGATGTCGTGACAAGACAGATTCCGTCACGTGAAATCCTACAAAAGGTAAATACATGCAAATTGAACCAATTTTGGCAGTTGATACCGCCGAGGGAAGTGTCGAGCGACAGCATGTCAGTGCGAGACGAGATCACAAGTTTAAAATTTATTCAATTCGAGACTCAATGCGAGCAAATATGCACTACGGCTGCGGGATCGACTCGAAATTCTCGTCAATAGAATAAATACTCCATCTACTGCGCACTTATGCCAGGACATAGAGATGATTTCTCAAATATATATCGTATTTTCCGTTTAGAATTTAAAATTCATTGGTCATAATATATCGGTCAGTGTAAGCAGTCATAATTTAAATGAAATTTAAAAAAAAACCCTAACCTAACCTAAATGGTTATAAAATATTCTGACCATATAATTTTTATATTCTGACCAAAGATTGGTTTAAATTCTGACCATTTAATGTGTTCCCTATATATTTTATCTAAATCACTATTGTAGCTAATATACGTGTATTTATTAGGATCTGGACTGGTTTCGCTAAGCGCGAGCATTCGCAACTGCTAAAATATACATCAAAATTAAATATATGTCAAATTGGCTGGCTCTCGCTGGAAAAAGTGTTGCATATATTACGAAAAACAAACCTAAAAAAAAAACAATAAGGTAATCAACGTATTTAGTTCTACAATTTTAATATAAAATGATTTTATAGCTATTACGGCGTGCGCCATCGTCAGAACTATGTTTAAACTTGCATATACTCAGCTATACATACTGCCTTGAAAATGAGTCAAAATAAAATTTGTGGTCGAGTGGTCAACGTCGTTGGCTACCGTTACAGAGGTCACAGATTCGAATCCCGGGCAGTTTTATAAATTGATTTATGAATTGATGTGATTGATGGATGTATGGATGGCATGGATGTATGTGATGCCTTGAATCCCCCCCTCCCACCCATCCTGTCATATGAACGGGGCGTATCGAAATGCGATTAGCTAACCACTAGTTCTGTCCTTCTATTCCTACTCTCTTTGGAGGTTGAGCAACTGGTTAACAAGCAGTTCTCGTAGAAACACCTCTGTTCAGATAAACTCCATTAGGAGTCCATATGCTCCACATTGGGAGCGGACATGGTAAAAAAAAATAATCACATATTTCAGTAAATTTGTTCTTGATTAATTGAAATATTGGCCAGATGTATTAATACTTTAACCCGTTAACAGCTAGAAAAAAGTAAGCTGGCAATTTTCTAAAAACTAATAAGGGAGTCCTTAAGAGATGTCGGACCCTTTTTCAATGATGCAAACTCTAAAAAATATTTATTAACGTCGTAATAATGACGGGTAAATCTGGTGGGCAGCGTGTGTGGCTAGTAGGTATGCGACACACCGGTGGGTCGTTAGCTTTAGAGTGGTTAAGAAACCGGTAGTTTTATATGAAAATAGTCAGTTTATGATAATAATAAATATTTTGTAACGTCGGTATTTTATGTGAATTACTCGCAAGGTAATGCGACATATCCGAATAGGCCGCATTTTTCGCTCCATCAAAACATTATTTTTGCAACACCGGTTATTGGCGTACTCCGTCCGGCATTGCAATCGCCACACTGGATCCGCTTTGTTTTCCTGCTGAGTCATCGAATCACTTCAAGGACTCGTGACTCTTCCGCATCGATCCGACTCAGCTGACGATGTAAACAAGCCGGCCACGTGACGGCGCGATCCAAAACAACAACAAAGCGGACGGGTCGGCACCAACAGAATCGCCCACTCGGCCGTTACAACACCGCGAATAGAAGGAGAGGACGCAGGGGTCGGAGAGGTTGTTATCGTTTGATGTTCCTCTCGCAAAACAAAGGGGGGGAAATTAGCAAGATTATTATTAACAATGAAAATTGCGACGCGGAGTTGGGTGCCTGACGTCAAAGATCAGCACTGACGTAAAAAGGGATACCAGCTGCAAAAAAAAAAGGTTTTAAATAATCGTTGGACCATTAATCATTTTTTAAAAAGACCAAATAACAATCTCGAAGTGCAGGGGTGAGAACCTTTTAATAACTGCAACGCAACGAAATGATAGTGTATCTTTTCTGAATCAGTATGTATATCTACTGCATTCCTTTAATTCTGTGACTGTGCCCCGTGAATTACATCATTTCAATTTAATTAAAATACTTTTCATTTAGAATTTTGCACATTTATTTAACTTAATTCATTTTGAGTATTCATTTAAACTGAATTTAATTCAGCCAATAAATTGACACAACATTTATTGATTCTGAGGCGGTACAAAGTGTGTCGCGTCAGCTAGTATTATATATAAAGTCAAACATTAATTAGGTTGACCACAGTTATGTAGATGCCGTCAGCTGAAACAGCTATCAAATATTCGTACGTTTTATGTGTAATTTATCACTTTGATATTTTAAGCTTATTCAAGTAAATGCCGATTAAAACAATAATTGAGTCGTCTGGTATCAAAAGCAGAACTGTTCCGTACGTACGGAACAGTTCTGCTTTTGATACCACACGACTCAATTATACTATAGATACCACCAATGGCGGATTAAGCACTTACGAGGCCCTGTTTTAGTGTAGTACATAACTGATACATTCAATTTCATCCGTGCACTTGAACGCCTGAAGATGCCGAAAGGCGAAACCCGGGTCGTAAGTGACAAAATCTGTGTGAATGTACATAATTTGAACGATTTAAATTAACTAATTATTCATTTAAATATGTATAATTTGAAAGATTATTTCTTAATTCTTATCATATTTCTTGGACCGATTGTTTGAGACACATGTTCATTATTTGGCAATCTCAATTTTATGTAAACAATCTTCCTACGGTGTTCTCTGTCAACACTTGGTGGAAAGACATTCTATTCAAAAAATAAAACTCTCTTTTGTAGTAATTCCATCAGTATCTTATATGATCAGGACACCAGGATCTCATCAACAAGATTTCAGTTGAAAATAGTCGCCATGAGCAGAACCGGTCCTGATAATATTAGTTAAAAGTGGAATTACTACAGAAGGGCGTTTTAATTGTTAAATATATACCCTGTATATATTTATCGGTTGGTAGTGTTGGTACTGCTCGAGGTAACCCTAACCGGTGGTCATGATCTCCATTGCAACGTGTACAAAAAAGTTGTTTTTTGACCATCGGCACCGAAGAGGGATCCCACGGTGACCCCTAAGCGAGCGTACAACGGCGACCTCAGCGAGTTGTAGCATTTGATCGTGTTTGCGAGTACGCTATCCGTGTGTGTGAGTGTTTGTCTGAATCGCAATAGAGTGGCCGGCCAATGATCGTTACGCAACAACACAACAATGGCTGATCCGATGTCCTGTCTGCAATCAAACGTGAAGAAAGACGCCACGAGAGACGGCGAATCGAAATGGGGGAACAAAAAGAACGCAATGTTCCGGCGTTTCCGCCACGATTGCGCCAAAATTAATGCGGTCCACTAAATCGGCTCAAAATTAAAAAACAGAATTCATTATATTTTTTTAAAAAAAGTTTGTAGTTGTTCACGTCGTTCCTTACAACTAATCCTCATATCGTACACTCCGTTTAAATCATTTTATTTTTCTGATAAAAGATAAGAATTTAATTCTTGTTAAATTGTCTCAATGTTCAAATTAAAATTTATTTCGGTCAATATGAGTTATTCCAATTTAATAAAAATATTTGAATAGTTGTATTGGAGTGTGCACCGACTGAAATGAGTGCGCGGGGGTTTTCAAGCTGCTGAGCAGCTGCATGCGCGCGCAGCTTAGAGGGAACATTGGTTCCAAGTTAAACTCGGACAAAAAATGACATAGTCATAATTACCTTGTGATTATGAGTCGTGTTGTTTTAGAATTGAAATAAAAAAAAAAACAGAAAGAAAATAAAGGTATGTTGAGATACTCCATTAAGAGGCCAAATGCTCCACATTTAGAGCGGACATGGACAATATATACGTTAATCCATTACAAAAATACAATTAAAATGTGAACAAGAATCAAGAAATGCATTGTATTATTTGTTCAAATTATTGATATATTATCTGGCAAGGCATTTGGTATGACTGACCGAGAAGTGAACGGCCAGGCACCGACCGGTCATCAGCTGGTCCGATTTCTGAGGCGTCACATGGCAAAGTGCGAGAAGCGATCTTTGAACGTTACGGCAGCACTGTGTATCATAATAACGGTCTCACACGATGCAAGGGTATTATGGACCCTTGCTTACTTACTCTATCTGTAGTTAGAGCAAAAGTATCCAGACAAAAATAAAAGGAAGTTACCCTCGTCCCTAAATTATTTGCGCAATGCAAATCTTCGGTATGTGCGCGTTACAAGTTAGACTAAACGCATTCCGACTTTGATGCGAGCCGCATTCGAGATTATCTTTCAGCAGCGGTCGGAAGGCCGGAAGCTTGCGGACACCAACACTTTACTAAGAGGATAATAATCTGTAATGCCAATTGCTGCATTATTTTAATTTAAAAAAAGGAACATGTCCATATCAACTGTGGAAAGGAAAAAGAACGTAACCCACACATATCAAATTTTACAGGAGGCGAAAAAAATGTGTTTTGATGATTTTGGGCCATATGCAAATTATGAATTATAACACAACCTAGAAGCGGACGGAAACTTCTAAACTGGTGTTTAATTGAAATAATATAATTTGTCTAGGAAAAAGTTTTATTTCAGTCTTTTTTCTTGGTTTTAATTTTTTACAAGCTCATCTTTTTCAAACTTAAAACCTAAATTTAGATACTAATTCGGCATTTCCAGCTTGCATCCTTGCGATAGAGCGTGTATCAAGTTTGATACATTGTGATTATCGAAAAAAACCTGTTTTGAAAAAACTGTAGGTTACGTTCCTTTCCAGAGTCGATATGGTAATAAAGCCACAATATTTCTTTATATCTTATTCCACTTTATTTAATAGGCCAGGACCGGTTTCTCTCATTGCGAGCATTGTCAACTGATAAGAAAAATATATAAACACTGCTATTTAATGAGCGAAACCGATGCTGACCTAGTAAATAAAGTAGAATAAAGTACAAAGGGATATTGTGTTTTTATTAATATAATGCCTTTCCACCAAGTATTGACAGTGAACACCCTAAAAATGTCCACATGGAATGTAGAAACAATCACGAATCGAGACATAGTCGCTGCATGAATCAATCACGCGAAAGGGCGGCGCTATTTCTCACCACAGAATTATATGGAAGAAAGCCCACGCATATAGCCTTAAAGCCCACATCGAATGCATTTAAAACACATAATATATGAATAAGGCATGAGGCGTGATCGAGTTTTAAGCCTGTGGGCTTTTACTCAAAGCTTTAGACAACACGGTGTGTAGAAATCAACCAAGTCAATCAGAATGGACATTTGCATGATGTTCGTGTGGAAATACGTTGATCAGTCTGCAAAGTTTCCCTAAAATTAACTTAAGCAGTGATCGTGTAATAAATCAATCAAAAGCTAACTTCATCGATATGTATTCACACTATTAATAAAAAAAAAACAAAAGGATTGAACAAACAATTCTCACTGAATAGCTACTCTACCTCTAGGGGAAATTTCCTCCTACGACGACAGCGACCTTAACAAAAAAAAACTCTCCCAAAAGAAATATCACAGACAGCTGTGTATACAGATCAGATAAAAATTAAGGCCTTAAGTAATATAAAACCTTCAGTATGCACGTAACTGATATCAGTCAATCTATCTATATTGTGAAGATGTGCTGGGAAAGAAGAACGAGAAACCTAATTGCTATTCCTACGACCAGTTTTAAGGATCGAATAGGGTTTGATGAAAACTTTGCAATGCATTATTTGGTATGAAAAAAAAAACCATAGGCCGCTTGGACGAAACCGAAAAGTTGAGTTAGAAAAAAATCAAAGGCAACCAAAAGCATTGTCGCCGAAAGGTGCGTGTCACCCTGTACGCGCCGGATTCATCTCTTTCGCCTCCTCTCGTTCCATTTCACTCTAAAGAACCGATGAATCAAAAGTAGTAATTTCTCATTGTGTAGACTTCAACAATGGATGCCCCGGCCGTCGTATCCGTCTATCGATGATGTACTGCCAGCAACGTCTACGTGCCGTCACGTTACATGGATATTGTTCACTTTTGAATGCCCCATCTACTCTTCCCGTTACTAGTTGGGTATAAATGGAAAGTCTCGAGTCGACCCTTGGTAATGTTGTTTTGTTCAATTTTACTTTCTGAATATCAATAAACGAATAATTGATTAATAGTATACAATAAACGGTTTTTACTGCGACATATCCATTATGGCGAACCTGGCAATTTTAGAGCAATTGACACAACCAATTTCGTGTGGCAAGAATTTGTCAAGAGGGATCAAGTGCAGTGATAAGATTGTAAATATTCTTGGATTAAATCAAGACCAGGTTTGAAATTTCTGTTCTATAACCACAGTAACAAGAACATCTTATAAAGTATCCAACTCGAATGCAAATTTCAGGGCTTGGGTATTTGCCACGAATTGCCGTCAAGTCACTGATATTATTAAATCGTGTTTTCTCATATCTAAGATTCGTTGATACCAAGATAGGAATAGTAAATTCAAGTGTATAATAGCGTCTGTATTGTTATATATCTAGTACGCTTACAAATGCATTCATACTTAAATTGTTGCACGCTAGCAACGTTAACTGCTTTCTTTTTCACGGCTGCGGATATCATAGTTCTTTACTACATTTACTACCCCTGAGGGAAGATGAAGCATTAGAAGACCACGACTTCACTGGATGGGTGTGGGGTGACAGGACCTGCGAGTGCTGGGGATCGAGTGGAGTGGAGGAGATTGATCGAAACGGCCAAGGTTTACCTCGAGCGTAGCGCCAATAAAAAATAGTTTTTTAACACTTTGAATTGGTACTGTTTGTTAAAAAAAAAATATACGTGATCGAATTAACATAGCTATGTATGTAACTATTTTATTAAACATCGCGCCCAATAAATTCACAGACCACTAAAATAAATCTAAATATTCTTTCATGAACCGTAAACGTTTTAGGTCCAAGACAAAGAAGCGCCAATCATTGTATCATCACATTAATAGGACAACCAGCAGCAATGTCATTGTGTCGACAACAAAAATACAATACCTACGTAAGCAACATCAAAATATTTGAATAAGAAATAAGAAGTAGAAAGTATGACGTATACAGTCGTAGTTTATTATAATCCTATGACGCTAATACAAGCATTGTGTTTCTTGGGTACCGTACCGATAGTACCGGTTATGCGCGTCCATAATGATAATTAAATATCCACATACGACAGTCGCTGTTACCTGCAATTTGATAAAAACACAATATCGAATTAAACATCTACAGGCATGTTGGAGTTGTCACCTCTGCCGGATGTTGATATTTACACTATTGACAGGCAGATAAAGCTGGTATGCACTCTTGGAATACAGAGTGACAAAAAAGGTAAAATGTTTTATGTTTCAAGCGTGTACTTGATTAAAGAAATGGACGATTGCAAATCTGTTGGGTTTTATTACTATTGAGATTCAATCTGTATTGTGCTGGCAGACACTGCAGGTCTTTTCGTCTGCTCGGCCGAAGATATCAAATGGTGTCCGCCGCTATAGTGCCCACGTGACAAAACGCACGCCGCGATCAGTTTGTTTGATTTTTCGATCCGCTTTGAACCGTGTTCCAATCGCGTTCGCAGTGACTTCGCCCAGGTGAGACACAGCATTAAGCAAGTGGAACCTCCAATTACACTATCCCGAATTAAGCGCCGGCTTGAAATAATTGTCGCAAATTCCCCCAATTGCACTGCCGCATTCCACTGTCGTTGCTACGAGACGGTCGTCTGTGCGGCGCATACAGTCAAATGTTGGCTAGCGTCTGTGTATTCAACACGTGCCAGGCTATACACGTATAGCCGGGCGACTGTCTATGTGTTGGATTTTGGCGCGCTTTGCATTTTATCACTTAGTAACTAAATATTTCGTCGTAAAAAACAAATCCCTAATTTTTACGAGATTCACACCCCCAATAGCATAAAGAAATGTACACAATAATAGTTAAATATTAAAAAAAGAATCATTTTCACTTCTTTCATTTTAACTACTTATAAAAACGGCATTTTCCTACACTGAATAAAGCATTACTGCGATTTGCACGTTACAATAATTAATAACAAAACTGTTTTTATGGATTGAATAATAATTCCATCGGCTCGTACACAATACACGGATACGATGAATAAATAAATACATAATTAAAAAAACTTTACTATAATAACAAGAAAAAAATGTATTTTCGTTAGCCACAAACAGGAAATTGTACACCTGGCGGCAGCGTTCCCCACGTGCCTGACACGTGTGTGCGCAGGTGTGAGCGGCCAACGGCTGTGCCGGCCGTTGAGTTTCCATTCATTTTCATAACGGGGTGCCCAAGTGTGTGTGTGAGGGGGGGGGGGGGTTGACGAGATAATTAGCGGCAATGCTGAATTTGTGTGCAAAATAATATTATTTATTTATAATGTCCAGTGCAAGCTTATAACCGTGTCAACCTATGGCGGCAAGGTCGTTCTGGGCGACCGCTGTCGACTGAACGTATCGATAATAAATATTTCTCATCGACGTCATACCTACATGAGAAAATTAACGAGTGCATTTTCACGAAAATTGATTATTAATTGAATGGAAAAATGTCCAATATAACACACAGTCTGCCAGCAAGAATGTTTCGCGCGCCTTGTGAAAATACAGTTTTGTATTGAAAAATGTCCTTCAAGAGGTTTAGATAAATTATACCTTAATACATACATCAGTAAAAATTTGTCTGAGCAAGTATCCACATCTCAGATACAAATGGTTTTACAAACATATGTTTTCACTTGGTTCTTTAAGAGTCAGCAACATACCCGTATAAGTATTTTTTAGCAGCGGAGGGGAAGTGTTAAAGATTTTTATTCCAATTAATATCCAATTTCCCACCGTTTGCTTTTATTGGCGCGGACTGTATATATGTATGTATTACCCACACAATCATGCCAAAAAAAATCGGATCCAAAATCACAAGGAATTACCGATATACTAATATCCATGACGGGTCTTATTCGAGTTAAGGAATGGTAAATTATCTAAGTATTTTAGGATCCGGCTCTCCTAACCAAAATTATTTTAGGAGCCGCAGCACACCACTGATAATAAATAACCTTGTATTGATTTTACTTTCAGTGTATCATTTTGGCGCTTAGGTATCGAATATGGTTATAAAAGATATTCACTTTTAAAAAAATGTATTTCTTGTCAACGGAAAACAAGATATTAATAGAATCTCATTAAATTTGACGAAATCATTTGAATAAATAATTACAATCGCATTTATTATTGGTGTAAAAAATGTTAAAACTTAATAGCTGATTGAATTGGCATTTGGAACAGCCTTGCGTCAATTAATTATAAATATTTTTGCCGATCGAAAAACTTTATGAATAATAATCGCTCAAAAAATCCGATTAATTCACCCACACTTGGGCACAGCAATGAAAATCAGCGGTTTTTATTATTTTTATATTTCTTTGATCGGGTACGATAAAACGAGTCACTCGCTCGCTACTTAGATCGACGAGGATCAATTTCTTTCCTACGTTTCCACCTTAAAACAGTTTTTTTTTCAATAGCAGCCAGTCAGATTAAAATTGAGTCACACATCATTTGTTTTCCCATTTGCATTACTTTGTCAAAATCAGACAGTGAAAAAACGAATTGACTCGATGAGAATCAAATTAGATTTGAACAATGAGTCATAACATGTTCATTACGCATTGATACGAATCGAATGAACGAATCTGAAAGGAATTTTTTTTTTTTATTATTATATTGTAATTGGTAAAGTAAGTCGTATTGCGAGGACTTCCCAGAAACGTAACTATACTCAAATTCAATTATCTAGTTTGATTTTTTCCAGTTTTAATAAGCGTATTTTCAGTTGATTCAATGAGTAACTGAGTCCATGAAACAATCAATGCTTTAATAAAATATCAGCTTAATAATAAGTTTAAACCAGACGTCCCATTTAAAAAAAGGTCTTTAATAAATTGTGAAATAATACAACAAATTTTATTTCATATATTGAATCATGCACAGTGCCGACATCATTGAAGTGAGAGTAAGCAGCGTAAAGTCATTTACTGTGTTGTTAAGTGCGATGACCTCTTCTAGAGTGTCGAATAACAACCTTGGGGAGGCCTCAATGATAAATGGTGTGTTGGGATGCGACCATGCAGTTATTTTTTACCTTGCATGTCAATTATTATGAGATTATTTTATACTCTGTTAGATCTTTCCAAAATATTTATGGTTCAGCGCAAAGATGTTATGTTGCATGTTTTGAGAACATCGAATTTGAACAACTTTTTTGCATGATGAAATGGACATATGTATTTGAATGATACAATATCTATCTTCTCAAGACCCTTTTTGAACGAACAATAAGTTTCTTTTAAAAGTCTGTAACACATCTTGTTAAATTATATTTTAAAAAAAAAACATTTTTAAATAATTTAATTCACTTGTTTTTATATTATTTTTTTCATGCCTCAGTCAGATAAAACAGTGAAACTATTTACTCTGCCGTTTACCGAAAAATAATCATGCTGTTAAGTTAGGTTAGGTATGTTTTTTAAAAAAATATAATTAAAATGACACACTCAATTATGCTGTAAGGTTAGGTTTAGTCCACATAATAGGTAAGTGCTTTTATATATAATGCAGACGAACATTGGGTGTATTTGAACAGAATTTCGACAAAAACTGGACATAATATCTTTGCACTTTAGACGTAGATAAATAAACTTTGAAGATATCACATGTAAGGTTTACCGGAAATATCTTGCGATCGTTAAAGAGGCACTTTTAGACAGACCTAACAACAAAATCGTTTTAAACTAACTTCAAACGACCCGAAGGTGCATTCGTTATACACCAGGATTAACGTAACAATTCACCGACGGGCAGCACGTTGAAAAACATCTATATTCATTTTGTTAATATGAGAAGGCCTATTGCTGGTGGTTTACTGCAAACAAATTTTCAATAAGGGGCGAAACAATCATTCTTTTAGATTCAATTCTACCAATAGTGCCGTGACACCAACAAGAGTTTCATATCAACCACATTGGGAGCTGGCATGGTCTAAGAAATAAATATTATACACAATTCGAATCGTTCAAATTATGTACATTCAAACAAATTTTGTCACTAACGACCCGGGATTCGCCTTTCGGCATCTTCAGGCGTTCAAGTGCACGGATGAACTTGAACTGACGCTTAGTAAATGAATGTTTCGTGTTTATATAGAAAATAAATGTATTATTAAGTTTAAAGCCATTGCTGGCTAGAATGATTAGCCCGTGGGAATGCCCACAGATTTGAATGGCGAGTAGTTTTAAGAATTAATTAAGAAGAAAAGGTTTTATGATTATATTTATATAGGGTATAAAAGTGGAGAGCCAGGCATGTTGGCCTGCAGTCAAATTATATACAAAAAATAGTATACAGTTTATATCATCGAATCCAAACATGCAATTAAAAACCTCATCCGACTGTTTTATTTTAATTTTATTAAACGATATCGTAAACGTATCGAGGTGAAAGTTTAGAAAATGCCCCGTGGGTTGTTTCTTTTTACACCGGTGAAAGGTTTTGCGTTAGATGTGATGCTATGCAAGTCGTACTATGCTGGTACACATTTTTTTATGAACACGTTTAAATTGGATTTCTAGAAAACAATGCCTCTGGCATCGCTCTGAACGACTTCCTCGTTTGTGTAGTATTCGACAAGCGGTCGGAGTTCAGCTGTTATTTAATCGAGTATCCCATTTTACTATGTACAAACCGCCGAAGATTTATAGTATTTAAATCTAAAATAAAAATACTTTTGTATGAATTTTACTATTGATATCAAATTACTTAGAAAGACACACTGAATGATGAAGTTAAGAGGTACTTATTTATTTAATTAATCGCCAAGGGACTTACATTATCTACATCAAATTCCTTAGATTTACACTCTGAATAATGAAGTTAAAAGGTACTTACAGAAAACCCCCATTTACGCGAAAGTTGGAACCGCGTGATTGAGAGTCGCGTAATTGGGGGAGTGAATCTCATACAAAAATTAGGGGTAACAATTTTATTCGCGAAAAATGCAAAACTGCCAAAACTAAGAGCAAATGAAAAATTATATATGGACGAAATATTGAGTTACTAAGTGATAAAATGCATAGCGCTTGCCAACGTTTGACTGTATGCACCACACAGACAGCCGCCCGGCTGTGTGTACAGCAGCAACGGCAATAGAATGCGACCGCGCAATTAGGGGATTTGCGGCGAATACTTCGTTTCGGCGCGTAATTCGAGTTAGTAGTACATTTCTTAAAATTCACTTCATCAAGTAAGGAATGATTTTCACACACATTCGAGTTCGCTTAAATTTCACAAAATTCGGGAACTGAATACAATTTAAACGATTTAAATTCGACATTCAAGCTCCTCTGCAGGGAGGGGATGATATCATAAGATGAATATATTATTTAATTTGTAGATTATGTGTACAGGTAAAAAATATCCCAGCATTAAGTATATCCACAATAATTACTGTTCTTGATAGTTCAGTGTTCTGACTATACACCATGACTGTACGTGCACATCTACTAACTAAATTGTATTCTTCTTTTTTCTTCTTACCATATTCGCTCACTATGTGGAGCATAGGTCTAACGCTAATTGCTTTGCTTCATCCCATGACATGACAGCATCCCTCATTTCCGCAGAGTACATCCTATGGATAGTACCCGACGGACGTCCGGGGCGCCGGAATCCCACCGGTCGAAAGAAGAGGCAGGCAGGATTGAGGGTATCCGGAGGCATCCGCAGCAAATTGTATTATTGCATAATCTTTCCGCCAAGAGTAACACAATTCGAATGCAAACGGACGTATCAATGTTTTCGCAGTTACGAAATATTGGAGTGCACTGCAATGTACATCTTTGGGGGATTACTTTAATATTCACTTACGTTCTTATGTCATTAAGCTTGCGAATCGTTCTCAATAAAGTGAGACGTAATTGTTCCAAAGGGGTGATCGCGGAACGAACGGCATCAGTAAGATTGAATTTGAGTGACACTCAATAAACTCTGATTAAATTTCATTGCACTTGTCTAATATAACTATTTACCGGTCGGCCTCTTTGACACACTTGGCCAGCAATTTTAACAAAAATACCAACCTGATTAATTATTTACCGACAACAACATAATTTATTACAAACAGACCTTAGACAATTTGACCAACAGTCATTCGTGACGGTGACCAATATTCCGCGGAGATAATCAAAACATGTTTACCAAAATGGTAATCATAATGTTGTTATGCGCTAGTTTTTTTTACCTTGAGCGTCATTCTAAAATGTTGAAAGTTGTTGAACTCGAATTGGCGTTACTTACTTTGCGTAAAATTAATATATATATTTATATTACCATTCTGTTGGCCGTAGTCGATTATTTGTGTAACGTTACATACTTTCTATATTAAATAACCTTCTTGAGACCAGAGCATTTCTTCAATAAAAAAATAACTTTTATTTTTAACAAAAATACAAATCCTAAAGCCGTTTGGCCATGAGGTCTTTCGCTCGTCCTTATAGGCCCCGTGTGATATTGTGTAAGGACAGTGGTAAGGACGAGCGTGACCATATGGTCACACAAACTTTCGGGGATGAAATATAGCCTAACGTGAAATCTTTATATCAACATAATTTCAATACAAATATATTAGTATAAGTAGTGTAAATAATTTAAATCTTTAATAAAATTCATTTAAAAAAAAAAAAAATGTATAAATCGCTTATACTTTTGGCAGTTGTGTCCGTCCCAGCGGCTGACGAATAGCTGAAGTCAGTATTCTTTTAAACCGAAATTGATATTCAGGTCAATTGAACGATATTCAGGTAGAAAAATGTACTGTGACCATATGGTCACGCTTGGATTCGGATAAAATAGCACAATATGGACTCGCTGGTTAAATTAACCAGATAATGAAAAAAAAGTTTAAATAATATCTTAAATGAGACAGGTTGTTCGCCACTGCTTAATTTATTTTCCAATGGTTTAACCTTTCCTAATTGATGCAACTCATTAGTTAATCATTTCTTAACGTAAATATCATTTGTACTACCATTATTGTTTGTTTGTTTTTCTATAATCCCCTCCTCGCCTCCCGTTTTTATTTTATTTTTTTATAATATATCAGAATAGTAAAATTAAAATCATTCGTACTTAAGCAAGCATTCGTGAAAGTAAGATTGTCTGAGGATGCCTCTGAAAGAGGCGAAACACGTGTCACAGTTTGTAGCACAATACGTGAAATAATCTTTGTTATTATATGTGAAAAAAAAGTTATTTACACAGTTTCGCCTATAATAGAGATGGCCACGTTTGTTTGGTAACGTCACGTGTATCAGTAAAAAAAGAAAAAAATATTTTATTTAAATAAAAAATATGTATATGATTCCACGCGTCGTTTTTCGAAGAGAAGACTTAAAAATATATGAAATATTAACGGTCGCGAAAAAATATGAATTACTAACATCGCTTCTAATATGGTCAAGCCCGTGGGATGGCATGCTCTTTGATCACTGCTCCATTTTAACTGCCTTGTGAGTAATAATTGTATATCGTCCGTGGGATTTCGAGACGCGAGTTGATTGACTTTTTTAGAATATGATAATTGGGACATACAGATGGTGGGCCGGCGGAGCGATTGCCAAACTGGTATGCGCGCCCCTCTGATTCATTCATCTGACGTGCACATATGTATTTGTATTATTATTAAATTGCAATTGGACGACTTACGACAGCTGCAGTGTAGACAGCAAAAAAAAAAACGTGGAGTAAAAAAAAAATGTATCAGTTTCACAATATTGATACTCGAATTAATATAAAGTTACACAACGTCACTGCGCTTTTAAAATCCGCCGTGTTTATAATTTCACGAAATCGAATTGTTGTGTTTAATTTTTTTTAATAATTCATAACACCCGCAATGATAAAAAAACGATTAAGATATTCTAGAATTGCTGTACACAAGTGTATGTCGATTTTGTCGAGGACAGACATTAAAATTCGTGCTGTATTTGAACAGGTTTTGAGACCACAGAATATTTTTGAAAATTTTGAAAGCGCAACGACGACAGCTTGATTGCCAAAAAAACACGGTTCAAAGACAATTATGCCAATATTGTCTGCATGTTTTGCTTAGCGAATGTTCGATAGGTTCGGCGGTAAATTTATGGAAATACATTTAAATATAAAATTGATAACCTTTCTTATTCTACTGTGTATTTTTCGCCGGCCCCGTCAATTACGTAAAAAATCACTAAACATGTTATGTTTTAGGGTGCGGGCGGGAGTCTGTACACACGCCAGCAATCAAAGGACCAGCGCAGCATAAAAAAAAAACAGCCGAGAAAATTGTTGATTACGCGACGCAGGCGCGACAAAATTGAGGAGCGGCAGTGCTCACACACAACGCCGAGTTAAATGAAAACGTCTATGTTACGTTGGGGGTGTAAATTTTCTTTTTTTACATAATTATATCTAACCACATAAATGACTTAACAAGGTGCGACTGAAAAACGATCAATTGGCGGGTCACGCGATGTCGTTTCGGTAATGCGAGAGAGATACGAAACGCCGAGGGTCAGTCGTTTTGCAAAATCATTTTTGAAATGAAAGTCAACGACCGCTTTATTTGCAAATTAAATGTAATGTAAAAAATATATAAACTATTGATAATAAATGTGTAAAAACACATATTATAAATTCAAATTATCTCTCTTGTCTATTTTTAAAAAAATTGAAGGTCTGTTACGAACGATCATAATAACATTATATTATTATATTCTATCATGTAAGTATTCGGACAGATCCCGGTATTTATTGCGTTGTTTACGGATCCCGGGATTGTGACGGTACTAATCCCGGGATTTAGGAATTAAGAAAAATAGAGACAGTTGAGCGAGGGCTAAAAAAAGAATGTTCGAGATTTTGGTTTATTTTGGGAATTCCGTAAATTCGTGGGTTTTTCAATATGCAAATCCTGGAAGAGCTTAAAAAACTCTCACGGCGCTAATTTTGGGTAACCGCAAATTTCTGGGATTTCGGATTCGAAATAGCTATAAAAAATATATGAAATCCTGGGTTTTTGAAATAGACATGAATTTTTTTGAAAAATCCCAGGATTTCAAAATCGCCGAGCAAAAATTTCTCAATCCCGTATAAATTTTATACGCGATTTAATCTTGAAAGTTCAATCCCGGGATCACAAAAAGTGTCCGGGATCGGATGCCTTATAAATGAACCCTCGTGTGTCCAAAAAAATATTTAGGGACATTGTCCCAGAGGCATAAAACGTTAGAAATTTGTCCCTGAGTGTATCCCAACCAAACTTTATTTTAGGGCTGTGGAGCTAGGAGTAGGAAAACTCACGACTCTCATTTTTATTTTATTTTTTTAATGTATGGTAAAATAATGAATGGGCAGGATTTCTGTGTAGACGGGAAAGGTGATCATGTATTCAGATCTGAGAGAAAATTACCTATCTGTTTCAAGTCGTAATTCTCTTGTTTCATTTACATGTAAGCACATCAATGCATCTATACCAACTTTTTAAAACTTAAATGTATATTAATTAGCACGACTTGACCAGTTAAAACCAGAAATTGTAGAACAAAAAATGTTGGATCGTGTGCCAACAACGTCAGTCACGTTTTTTTTAACGACTTGATTAATCGTCGATTGTTCTACCAAAATGACACATAACACATGACGATTGATAATGTAATTCGTTACAGCGTTATCGCCTTACCTACTAAGGTGTAAATTATTGATATGCGTTAAACACGTTTCCCCGTTAAAAATAATTAAATAATCACAAAAAACCAATAAACATTATATTTGGGATACCCTTGATTAGATAAATAAAATTCATACCAAAGATTCGATAAGTAAAAAATCCAAAACACGTGTTGATAACATAAAAATAATTTCGGTTTATTTATATATATAAAAACATACATCAGTTGGTTTATGATGAAATATAAATAATTACATTCCACTATAGTTTCATTGTAACTTACAATACACATATTTAATCTAATGTATACAAATGAATGTTTGTTTGTTCGTATTTCATGCGTTGCCACACCACACCGCTCACCCGATTGTAATAAAACTTTGACAAAATTTTTGCTCGCACTTCCGGAAAGGTTAAAGGCATAGTAAAATTAGCTCACAGTATGTAGGTCTTATATATAAAAATCAATGTTTGACGCGTGTCGTACCATAGACAATCGGCGGCAAACGTCAAAGTCAAACAGACAGAAAAAGAAAACATGCACTTCAATAATTACAATTAAAACACATGACACTTTCTTTGAGTGGCATTGCAACGCTTGCTGGGAACCGGCTAGTATGAACATTAAAATAACGTCTTGTTATGCTTTTCCTCCATCAGATACGTCAGTTAGATATATGTACATACTTTTTTGTATGTCAGCAATGAAATGAAAAATTTGGATTCGTTGAAAAGACCGAAGTTTTTTTAATCTGTTTTATTATTAAAAGACATGAGCTTCTTCAGTGCACATCGCTACAGTGACGTACCACACTTTTTTTCGGCACAATACAATCGCAAACTGATAATGCATAACATAAATCTTTCTCAGAACTACTGAACCAGTAAAACTAGTTTTACGCCGGTTACTATTTTTGTACAGCCATTATCGGACAAACAAATGTGCAAAAACAATCCGCTTACTGGTGTGTACGTAGTCAGGGATTTAAATACCGGTATTACCGAAACCGGGATTCCGGTATTCGTTGTTTTTTTTTCAATACCGAAATATTTGTTTCAAAAATGCAAAAATACAAATAATAAATAACTATTTTGTACTTGTCACACGATAATTTATTTGGATCAGGACCGGATTTGGTTTTTTCCGCAAAAAATACAAAACTAAGATTTCCATTAGTTTTGCAAAAAAAAAATATTTAGTTACCAAGTGATAAAATGCAAAGCGCGCCAAAATCCAGCACATGGAGGGACGCCCGGCTACGCGTGTATAGCCTGGCACGTGCTGAATACACAGACGCTAGCCAACATTTGACTGTATGCACCGCACAGACGACCGTCTCGCAGCAACGACAGTGGAATGCGACCGTTCAATTGGAGGATTTGCGGCGAATATTTCAAGCCAGCGCGTAATTCGGGGTAGTGTATTTTGGGGTTCCACTGTATCGAAGTGTCAAGGTGTGACGATCCCCACTAGCTTATGCTTGCTGTTTAGATTTTTTTTTGTAATACCTGTAATGGCATGTTATACTTTTGTTGCAGTCCCTACAGTAGTTTAAGTAAAAAATATATATGCCAAGGTGTGTATTTGTGAGCGCACTGCATTACGATTTGCAAATAAGGCATCGCCGAGAAAACAAGCGCGCCTAAGTCAGTGTGTGCAAAAAAATAATTAATCAAATACGTGACTTATTGATATAATTGACACCGCACTGAAATACTCACTATTCAAGAATGTCTAATAGAAGAATCAGATCGTCGAAATGACGCGATGAAAGCGGGAATAAACAGGTTTCGATGTAATGTTACGCTATTCGTTCAGCGTGAAACGTGACGGAAATTTGTATCCCAATACTTTGGTAAGTAATATTCCAGCTGTTGTTTCGTTACTAAATTTCTAGAGGAAAATAAAATATATATATTAAAAAAAAAATGGCTTTACTTATTAGCATTAATGTCAATGCGCCAAATATTTTAAAGTTTAAAGATTATACGAGAAAAACTCGAGGTAAATTGCTCAAATAACCAGGGTGGGAGTTTTTTTTAGCTCTTCCAATCGAAAATCACAGGGTCACATCTTAGGGGTGGGGAACATTTTCTTATCTTAAGGCCGCATACATTTTTCTGATTCGACATAAGGCTGCATTCAACATCGACTGGAGAATCTTTGGCCGGAAACAATTTCATGCCAATTTCTAATGACCAGAAATTTGCGGATTTGCCCAAAAATAGCAACGTGGAATCAATTTTTTAGGTCTTCCAAGGATTTTGACATCGAAAATCCCAAGAATTTACGGACTTGCCCACATTAGCAACGTGGCATCTTTTTTTAGGTCTTCCAGGAATTGTCAAATCCAAAAGCTCAGGAATTTACGAATTTACAAAAATACAGGATTGGCTAGAAGGCCGCACCAGAGTAGCCAAAATGCCACAGGTTCTCAGCGCCTGCTCTATCCAGGAAGTTAAAAAAAAAAAAAAGTGCAACACAAAAACTTCGCTTACGTTAGACATTGCAAGGTGAGGAGTGAGGACGTATCGGTTTTTGCTATTACACGCCTCCGTTTCCAGATTCGAATAGTGCCATGTAGCCAAAAGGCCGCAGGTTCCCCACGCCTGCACTATCTAGCAAGTCAAAAAAAAAAACGTGCAATACAAAAACGTCGCTTACGTTTAACATTGCAAAGTGAGGAGTGAGGACGTACCGGTTTTTGCTATTACACGCCTCCGTTTCCAGATGTGAACAGTGTCATTCGTGGTCATAAATCAATTTGACGGCTGCAATTCAAACAATCGCTGACAATGTAATGCTTGTGTAACTGGAGCAAATAGTATTGTATTGTGTGTTGACTTAACGATACAAAACGTTTTGTATAACGTAATGAGTTTATTTTCTTATCTTATCAAAGCGCCATAACCTTAATTTTATTATTGAAATTTTAAGGTCTTAACAAAAAACACAAGATTTATAACTATAAATTACTTCAATCAATCACCAAAGAATAAATTTCAGATTTTTGGTTACCATAATTTGACGCACAGTCACTCACAACAAAACTCTATTATATTTAACCCTGAACTGTTTATTAGCCAGAATTGACCTCATATAAGATTTTCGACATCAAAATAAAAGAGAAATCAATATTTATTAAACTTTAATCTAATATTTAATAATTGATCTAATCGAGGCAATACTGAAAACACAATATCAAATCAAATGATAACTAACCCATGCGCGATCTTTATCGTTTTTACAATACATACGGACAGTAAAATAATCGATATTTTTTTTAGTGAAAAGAAAGCCACAGCGCTTCTACTAACAGTATAAGTATTTTAATATTTGTTTTATTTAATACGTAAAGTTATATTGTCGAATCATGGACATGAATAATTCTTCCTTTTTTCAAAAGTTCACTTATAACAGATTGACCCCCGGAAGAACAAGCATTCATTATTGGTAAGCGGTATTGCTTTGAACGTTTGACATATTCTGCTCGGACGTACCGTGAGTTTGGAATACTGTTTGGTATATATTTTTAAGTAGTTTTTTTTCTGAATTGCTTGGCTATGTTTTCGTGAAATTTTATTTTTTATAGACTCGCATTACAATTGAAATATTGAAATAAATTGGACGCTAATTTAAAAACAAATTAAAAACAGTCAAAGAAGACTTTCCAAGATAAAAAAATCACATAAAAACATCTCCAGATAACAGTAGATCAATCAGAAAACTTGCACGAAAGGGATATGAAGACAAAATATGTATCCATTGGTGTCGGAAATAAACTACAAGGACTACACTTTTTTAGGCTGAGAGAATTTTTTTCACATTAAAAATAATTATTCTGGCATTAGTTATGAAGTTTTCTTTTGATGATTTCTATACAGTCATATTTTTTACTGTATGATGAATTAATACCAGAGATCAAACATGATAACAAAAAAGAACATTTTGACATCCGAGTAACATTGTTTTAAAAGTGACTATTTTCCTCTCAATGTACATCATGAAACACATTTTTTCGTGACATTAAATTAATGCGTATTCATTATTATTTTGAATAAAGATTTCGGTCAACCACCAAATTATAATTTTCACTGTAAGGGTTGCCAAAAAAAAAAAAACACGTAACATTATCAAAACCACAGATTAAAATTTCACTGCATTGGATTTGCAAAAAAAAAAAAAAAACACTTTCAACTGTTGACTTTTCGGAGAAACGACGCCTGCAAACGAGCGTCGCAAAACGGCACCGCGTGGCGTCCGAAACACAGCCTCCGAAGAAGAAAATTCACCCCTATAACCCAAAAACCTTTCACTGCAATACTGTTTCACGTGATCAAATACAAATTGCACATTTTTCATCGACGATCGGAACTCACTGCGTGGTGTGGTAGAGGACGCCGGTGTTCGGCTGTAGTAATTACGCCCGGCGGTTTTCATTCAAGATAAATGTAGAAAATATTGAGGTTATGAAGCATGGAAAAATCGGTACGGCAACGACGCGTCTTTCCTCCGGCATGGCGGTACACCCACTGACGTATAATATAATCCGGCGAAGAGAGGGAGACGGCGGAGTACGACGCGAGTAATACGCTGGCGAACGAAGGAGGGAAAAGAGGGGGAATTGTGTAAAGCAGTTGACGACAACCGGTAGTTATCGATATACTTTTTTTACGACCGTGCGGAAGTAATAAAAGCTTGACGATATCACTCGAAGCCGAGATTATTTAGGAAGCATTCCGAAGTACAACGGTAAGAGACCAGCACTGACGATTTCGTTTTCAAGACACGAAAAGGAAAATATGCAATTTGAATTATCATGGATATATTCACGTCTTTTCATCACGGAGACAGTATGTACTCGCAAAAATGTGGTTTAGTTGACAAGAAGATTGAATTATTAATTGATTTGGCATTTACTTGGTAGAACTCCATTTATAACAGATTAAAAATAACAAAGTATTTTAGTTCTACAGTTTTTAATAATTTTATTCGTTGATAGCTATTTCGGCTTGCGCCATCGTCGGAACTATGTTTAAACTAATATTTTGCTCAGCTATATATACTGGCTCTGAAGAGATACACAATGCATCAAGTTATTCACTCTAACATCCTAATTATAATTACAATATTACACTTATCAAATGTGATTCTAGTTTTTCAAAGAACGATTAACAATCTTGGTTTATTTCTTAAAACATTAATTATTAAAAACTGTAGAACTAAAATACTTTGTTATTTTTAATCTGTTAAGAAGATTGAAGGTTGATTTTACAAACCAGTCGGTTCAGGTTTCAATTCCCAGTAACGTCATCGTCAAATTTAGATTTTTTTGATCTAAGAGACATGTGTGTCTGTGATGTAAATTCTCGATCGATCTTTCTTTCGACATCAAAGTATTTGGCGCGTTGGCATTAACTTTAATGATACCTAGTATTTCTTTCGCTCTCCGTATACATTTCGGTATACAATTAAAAATGCATCGGTGGGCAACACGTCTCACACATATATCATGTCATAATTTCAGTGTTACACAACGAATTGAAGTCAATCCAAAAAACAATATCGATCAAGTTTATACATTTGTTATTATTATGACTTTTTATCCATATACACTCTCCATGTGGAGCATATGGCCTTCTAATGGAGGTATCTCAACAGAAGTCTTTCTACAAGAACTGTTACTACGGATGAGGCTAGGACAGGACTAGTGGTAAATTAATCGCTCTCGCTACACCCAGTTGTTAAAAAAACGAAAATGGCGGGAGTGACATCCCATACACCCATGCCTCCGAAAAGAAACCGATAAATCGATCGAAAAAATACTGTTCGTGCTTGCACTCGAACTCGCGAGGTCTGGCACGGAAGCCCACAGCGCTAGCTGCTGCGCCATAGCACCCGGCGAATAGATAGTTATAATTTAAGAATTGATTCTAAGCGACCGCCTAACAACCAATTCTTATAAAACAAAATATCTTGGGCTGCATATAATGAGTAAATATGCTACAAACTGGAAGCGGGCACGTTTCTGCACAACTTGTGGATTGGATGGTTTTCACTGGTACAAGTGAAAGTCATTTTTGATTTTGTTGAAAATATAACAAAATACATATATAATTTATATTTTAATATTTTAAATTGGTTTTCACAGCCATCCATCCGTGCATATATTTTATTTTAATTAAAAAATAAAATATTGTAGCCAAACTGAGTTATGTGAAGAGCTACACTATAAGTGCAAATCATCTAACCGAAAGTTCTAACTCAAAAAGCGAAACACAAACGGCCGCAAAAATGTTTGCCACCGATGGCGCAAAGGTACCAGACCGGGCCTACCCGCCACGCACACGAGTATTTATATGCCGAAACGTACACGTCACAAGCGCCGGCGTCTCGGCCCCTGCCCCCGGCCCCGCGAGCGCCACGTCCTGCGAGGGCTGCCGCCGCACCCCGCCGCCCTCAATCCAGCGGCCCCCCGCTCCAGGACGAGGAAAAGCTAGTCTGGACGGGAAAATTCGAGGCCACCCGGCCGTTGATAGATAGCCCCCTACAAGCCCGACTAATCATTCGATAGTAAAATCGCGATGCGTTTGCACTTCAAATTTATAGTCTATTATTGAGAGTGCGCATAGAAAATTTGTTTAAAAACTGACCGGTGAGAAGCCATTTATGGTCGAACGCGACATGAAATAACAAAAACAATGAATAACACTAACATAATTTAACGACAAAATAGGACCTCTTTTCTTATGTGATAATATAACAATGATTTTTTAGATACATACACTTCATTTAAAATAGATTGGAAAATGAAAATCATTTTTCCGTTTGGAAATATGCATTCACTTACACAGTGGCGCTCGGTCAATGTGGCATTCGATCAATGCACCCCTTGTATATGCAGAGGCGGTTATATTTCATGGAATAATATTCAAACATACCATTTATACCATTCACTCATTTAAATTCTTCGTGTTTTTAATGTCTACAATAGATATTTTAGAAAAACATATTTTATTTAATTTTATTGAATTTAAAATGAGGGAACGGTATAAATGTTATTTTTGAATATTATTTCATGAAATATAGCCGCCCCTGCATATACAAGGGATGCATTGATCAAATGCCACATTGACCGGCCGCTACTGCACTTACAACTGTATGAATTTTAAATCATAATCAGTAAAAAAGATACACGAAATGGGCCCATTAGAGGTTAAGTGAGCCAACTAATAGAATGTAAAAGCTTTTTTCTTAGACTTAAAACTACTATCATGACTTTACTTGGGGCTTCGGTGGATTAATTGCATATTTTTATTTGACTGAAATAACACTATGCAATGTGTATTTATTAACTGAGGTTACTTCACTTTTACGATACTTTACAACGCGTAGAATATTAGAAGGCATCTAACTTTTTACTTCTAAAATACCACATGGCTCACTTTACCTTAAACGGGCCCAAATACTCTATTCGCTTCACCGCCATTGGTAGACGGAGACAACATATCATGCTGTCTCTGATTCGTAAGTACCGGAGCAAATTGTTGTTTAAAACAAATTGATATTAAACGAATTAAAATAACTTGCTACGCATTATTTTATTTATTTACATAAATATTGAAACAGAATGTTATATTATCCATATAGTATGGGCTTAACACAGCGGTCACCAAACTACGGCCCTCCAAAAATTTCACTCCAGCCCCTGATGTTTAATACATAAATATTTTACGTCCAAGAAATATAGATTTTTTGAAACTTCCATTATGATCCCATTTTCGTCCGGCCCACAAACGTTTCTCAAAAAGTTTGGCGACCGCTGATTCAACACATACCCAGGCGGCTTCTGCCAATTTGATACCATTTTTATTTGTCTGTTTATAAATTTAACCGCGTTAACTGTAACATTCATTGCAATATCAAATTAAAATAATTATCCCGATTTAATAAAAATCAAATGTCATTTTTGCCTTCCCAGTTTTGAAGGTAGAGTGGAACGTCATCAATATATTCGACACGCTGTACACAACTTTTGGTGTGGACATCACGGTTAAGACGGAATGAATTGTTTCCAAAATTCGGATACTTAATTCCGAACCGATTGGGCTTCTCAAATTACAAATTATGTCACATTTCTGTTAAAAAAACAACGCGTAATACAATACGTTTGAAAAAGGGGTGAACTAATACTTTATAAAATATTATATTACAACTGAGAATATTCTGATAAAAAAAACAATGACAGAATAATAAAACGTCGCAATAAAACTTCGTACACAAGCAGAGTTGCCAGGATCCAGAACAACAAATCGGAACAAACACTTTTTTGAACTATTAAATAAATAAATAGGACTATGTCTAACAAATTAGACATCTATTAATCATTTCAAGGAATCACTGTCATCATTAAACATTTACCACGATCTGCCTGATTTCGCTAATCAAAGCTGATATGAAATGAAAATCTGTCACATACATATTTATCTCATTTATAAAAGTGAATGTTTGTTTGTTCGTACTTTATGCGTTGCCACACTGCTCGTCCGATTGCATTAAAACTTTGACAAACTTTTTGCTTGCACTTCCGGGAGAGTTATATGCGTAGTAAACTTGACTTACAGTATGTCTTATATATAAAAATCAATGTTTGTATGTCTGCCGTGCAGTTAACTTTGAAAACGTATTCTTGCATTTGCGCGAAGGTTACAGTACAATTAACTTGCAATAGTTGGCGCGTGCGTCGTACGATAGACAATCGGCAGCAAACGTCAAACAGACAGAAAAAGAAAACATGCACTTCAATAAACACAATTAAAACGCATACACTTTCTTTCAAGACGATTGTTTTGTACAGTCGCATAAAAAGACTTTAAAAAATGATTTATACGTAATCAAAATAAAAGTTTCAATGAATATGATGCCGTAGAAAAGCAATTGAAAAAGTAATGTAATTTGAAAATAATTTACGGATTGTGTTCGTACAATCGTTTCTGAGAGTTTTTTCAATGAAGACCTTCAACGTAATGCAATATAAATTTCAATCGAGCGTTTTCTTTCATGTTGCTATTAGAACAAAACTCTATAATTAGAATATTATTTGTGTTGAGAACAATAAGTAAAGAAATAATTCTATTTTAAGACGGGTAAAATGATTTACGTAACATTCGTAAAAAAAAAGCACACAATCTTACGAAAAATAGCCAGGATTTCAAATCAAGCAGATCTTATTCATTTTATTACAAATTATATTATTATATGTAGAAAATGCCAAATTGCACCAACAAATCGTGCGAAAGAATATTAAGTTTACGCGTCGGTGGCGTGCGAGATTCTCGCGGCTACCAACGCAACATCCGAAAGTGGCCCAGTGTCCAAATTCGTTGGCCCAGTGGAGAGAAAAAAAAAGTGTCGCAACCTTCGATAGAGAATATATTTCATAAACCGACAGCACAAAATAACTCTTTTTGGGTAATCCGATCAATCGAAACAAATACAAACGGTACGAGTACATTTTCGAACAGACAAAAAACAGTTGCCATAAAAACGTGTACAAAAAAAAACCTTTGGAATGTCGTTTTACTTAACATATGTTTTAGAAAGTAAAGTTCGTGTGTTTCAGTCGTTTATAATCGGAATGTTTTAGTACGTAGGTATTTATAATAAATAATGATTATAATTAAGTATCTACTATTTCATTCGCGGAAGTAGGCTTCGAAAGGCTTGCGTAACCAACAAAATTTTAAATTATCTCTCTCGGTTGACGTAACGAAAGAATTAAGAAAATTTGTATGGATGTACATAGTAGATTTTGATTATGTCATGAGTTTTATCAACATTAAAATAAGTTTCCTACATACAATAAATCCACTACGGACATTCGTGATTTATTAAATATCATCTAATGCAGTGGTTTCCAACCTTTATGTTGCTACGCCTCCCTTTCACGAAAAAATATATTCGCGCCTCCCCATCCTTTATTTCATATAGTAAAAAAGACACGTTGTAAAGGGTAAATAAATATTTTGGACTGTTCGCGCCCCCTTTGGCAATAGTCCAGGGAGGCGCGCCTCCCAGGTTGGAAATCGCTGATCTAATGAGTTTGATATTCGATATATTATATGAGATACTACTAAGAAGTTAAGCAAATAAAACGTTAATGGAACTTCCCAATATTGAAAACGAGAGCGTTTTGGGTGATTAAATAATATCTTTATTTGACTACGTCCGCTCTGAATTTGGAGCATATGTTATTATGCATTATTTAACAGAAGTTATTTGATGCAAGAACTGGTTGTTCAGGCTTTGTCGCCTGCTGTGGCCCAGTTGGTTAGAGATTTCTCGATCTTTCTCCGAACAACTGAGTTCGACTGTAGTTTGAATTAAAATTTTGAAACACACGCATACGTAATTTTGTTTTATTTTATCTAACAAAAACAAAAACAGCACCTGAGCGACGTCCGACCTCTTTTATAATCATCGTACACAACATGTTGATAAAAACATTATATCTATAACACTGTGTTAATATTGCAACACTAGACTGTCATTGAGGAGTTTACATTGAAGACGATAGAATGCGGAGCGGAGAAGAGGTCTGTTTTTTGTTTGCTCGCACAATAATGAGACGGTGGGTAATTCTGCTCGGCAAGTGGGTCAAACTCGGCGCAGACGACGCTCGGCCGATTTTCTGCTAATGACCGATTCCGCATATCATTAACCCCTTTGGCTGGCCCGCAGCAGCACGCCGCCAGCGCGGTCAGCTCGCATGCAAACAATTCTATCGCAAAAATTTGCATTTTTATATTTTACATGAGAGATTTTTTTTTCGCGCGAGAATATTGCATATTGCATAATTTTGATCGGAGAACTGCAATGTTTAAATTTGAATCGTTCAAATTATGTACATTCGCACAGATTTTGTCACTAACGACCCGGGTTTCGCGTTTCGGCATCTTCAGGCGTTCAAGTGCACGGATAATATTTATTTTGTTTGCCGTAAAAGGTTTTAATATAATTCAATAAAATAATGGTATAAATATTTTTATTGATTCGGCATTTACTTGGTAGAACTCCATTATAATAGGGTGGAAGTATCAACGTATTTTAGTTCTGATAGTTCTGACGATGGCGAAAGCCGAAATAGCTATTAACGCATAAAAAATATTGAAAACTGTAGAACTAAAATACGTTGATATTTTCACCCTAGTATAAATACAATTCATTAATATAATAAAGGAAATAAATTTAATTCTTAAATCTACTCATTACTCAAATCTGTGGGCATTCCCATGGGCTTATCATTTTCGCCAGCAATGGCTTTGAACTCAGTGATGCATTTATTTCTTATATAAACACGAAGCATTCATTTGCTAAGCGTCAGTTCAAGTTCATCCGTGCACGTGAAGATGAAGCGCGAAACCCGGGTCGTTAGTGAAGAGATCTGTGTGAATTTACATAATTTGAACGATTCAAATTTAGTATTGAAATTCCACCAAGCACCTTCAGTCGAAATCTTAAATTACCTTGTTTAAATATTTTAATATACAGTTCTACGAAACGATAGATTTTATTTCAGACCTTTTTCAGCGACACGTCACCGTTGGTTCAGACCATGTTGTGGGGCCGCATAGCGCATGTCGAATCTTCGAATAGCACAATCTCAACGAGCGGTGAATCTCTCATATATATATATTCATAGCATTAACAAAATGTTTTTCAGTAAAAATAAAAACCTTGGATTTGATCAAGATTAGCCTTGGTATCATACGTATACACATGTACGCTTTGTATAATAATAATATACCTTGACTGTTTAGTAAGAAGGACCGCCGGCGAATCTGGAATGTATTCCACTGAAACCAAGAGTTGTTTTCAATCACAGCTTACCTGTAAGTAAATAAGAAAAATAAGATTATTACACGACAAATAAATTATATAATATAGACATCACGACATATGAAACATGTAAATACGAGGATGAAATTTTATTTCAAGGGATGAAAAACAACAAGTGGGAATTTACCGCGTATTGAGGAGTGATTGAAAAATCCACTCATTCACCTCTACATCGCGAATAACTGAGATTAAGAAAGCTTTTTGGTAACGTATCGGCAGCTTACAGCTGGTTATTTAATATAGAATAAATTATTTAATATAGAATAAATTATTTAATATATAATTATTTTTCACCAATATTATCAATTTTTATTTCTTAGAAAAATGTACTGATCCCGGGATCGAAAAATTCTACCAACATTTTGGCTCGGGATTGGATTCCCTAGTGGCGATGATGTCAGAATTAGGGCCTACAATCCCGGGATCCTGTCCGATTTTGTAATCACGAAATCCCGAGAACATTTGAGTAAGTTGCGCGAGGGCTAAAAAAAGATTTCATTGTTTTTCATTTTGAAAAATTTAGTAAATTCCTGGGTTCGAAGATTCTAGAAAAGGAAAAAAAACGCCGAGCAAAAATTTCTCAATCCCGAATTTATGGTCCTGGTATTGGAAAAATTGTCAATCCCGAAATCCCGGGATCGCAAAAAGGATCCGGGATTGGATGTGAGACGATTGTTTGTGGGCCAAAAGGGGTAATGTTCAACGTTGACTTAGTTTTCGGGAACATCTCCATTAGAATAACTATCCAAGAGAGTTGAGGTCAGAATCACACGAGTGCTTGTGGGCAAACAACTTTACTAACCTAACCTAACTTATAGGCGGCGATCACCGCACAATGCAGTACCTAGCAATGCAAGGCGAGAAAGACCATCGCCTTCAATCTGGTGAACTATGATCAAAGGGAGGAAAACACGGACAGAAAACTCCAACAAATGTTCATGCGCTTCTAAGTAACTCGAGTAACGTTATGCATCTCGACGACCCTTCATTCGTAGTAAGTCTTTTTACCAATGACCGCTCCCAAGGTTGAGCATATGGCCCACTAATGAATGTATCTCAACATAAGTAGTTTTATAGTAGACTGCTTGTTACATAATTGCTTGATCTCTCTTTTTATTACTTTTCCGAAGAGAATAATGATGAAAAGGATAGGTCTAGAACAGGGGTGAGGAACCTTTTCTTCTCTAAAGGCCTCGGTAAACATTGACTAGGGGATTTTCGGCCGGAACATTTCATGCCAAATTCCTAAGGGCCATTAATTTGCGGATTTCCCAAAATTACCAGCGTGTGACCTTCTGTTTTAAGTCTTTCAAGGATTTTGACATCGAAAATCTCAAGAATTTACAAAATTACAAAAATTTACAGAATTAGCCAGAAGGTCGCACCAGAGTAGCCAAAGGGCCGCAGGTTCCCCCCGCCTGGTCTAGGGACATGACTATTGGTTAGCTCATCGCTTTCGCTATGCCCCGTTATTTTAGCATTTGAAGGGCGAAAGGATTTTTGGGTCATAGAAACTAAATAAACAATTTAGAAATTGTAGAATAAAAAATACTTGAGAGATAATAAAGTGGCTAATGAAGATAAAAACATATAATTTAAAACATTAAACGATACATCACATCACCTTATGAAGATTCGCAAATAACAGATAACATTGTATCGCAATAATAAGTGTCATTGAAGATAACTTAATTTATGACTATCCTACAGAAATTAATTAATTAGGGTAACATGTATGAATTAAAGCCACTGACAGTTTTACGACGTGAAGAGTAGCAAGCTGCGATAAGAAATAAAAATCAAAGTACATAGTCGTAATAAACAGGCACCCAATAAAAGGGCAATGTTAGAATTTTAGTGCCGTATTTTTTTTTTAAAATATTTACCTTAGATTCAAACGATATCATATCATAGATATTTGATGCATTAAACTGTCCTAAAAAATGGCAAAATTGTAAATGAAAAAGTTTTACTAAGCAGCAATCTGCTTGAGGGATTGATTTTCTGCATATTTAAATACAAGCTATCAAGTATTGGGCAGATAATCCTAAGACACTCCCGGTCAATAAAAACTGTAGATACGCTTAAGGTTTGTAACACCACTGGATACTGCCGTATATTATTAACGGGTAGGAAGGTTGCGGTGTGTGGAGGAGGGGCAAGTATGTTGAAATCTACTTTCTTTCTGTATCAAGTCAAAAAGTTATTATTCTTAAGTGAATGTGCAAGACGTTTTAAAACATCATCTATACTTACTCCAAAACTGTAAAACGTAGCCAATTCCGAAATGTATGTTGAAAATTTTCTCTACTGGCCAATATGTACATCTTTACTCTTTTTCGAAATGAAACAAAAGTGCATTTTTTTTTATATATAATTGATAAGATAACAATAATTACACGGTATGCTTTTAATCGCTATAAGATTATTTCTAAGAAAATGTAAAAAAATAATCTATTATAATAATATTATTGTAAAATTAACTTATATTACAACAAATAAAATAAAAAAGGCGCCAGAGGTATGTTGTATAATGAAAGAGATCTGCTTATCGAAAAGTATGACAAATGGAATGTGAAGCTCAATCAGTTGCATAAAAGTTAGGGCATTTAATTTTTCAATTTTTCGACCTCGTAATCCTAGAACCGTCTTGGTTCTAATCATGGGATTTCAAGTTTCACTAGAACACGTAAAAATCCCCAAATAGAGCAACCAAGAGGTCTTTGGAGAATTTAAAATGAGTGAATGGTATAAATGTTGTTTGAATATTATTTCATGAAATATAACCGACCCTGCATATACACGGGGTGCATTGGTCCAATGCCACATTGACCGGCCGCCAATGATGATAATATGCTCGTAAAGCAGTAAAGATCTCAAATAAAAAATATTGACTTACTACGTGAAGCAATCATTGCATCAAAAGCACCACTACTAAATATGTGCGCGACAAATTGTTCGCGGTCAACTTTCAACGACCAGCATAGCAAAATACAAAATAAAAATGTGAACAATGTTAAGGTTTACGCCGGATGTTTTAATATTTCATCGCACAAACTGCCTGACGATCAGCAAAAGCAAGATACGGAGGGTAATGAAAAATAATTGCACGCTCACTTGATTGCCCCTGCGAGAATAATTCCCATCAGTGCCTGATTATGGTATCATTATACAGGCAATCTCGCGATCATCTCCTTTATGAAGATGATAATCGTTACAGACTAAGACATGCTTCTTCAGCACGACGAGGCCAGGTAACTATGTAGTAAAGGGTGTGGGGAAGGCAAGGTCACATACCATAGGATTCATCGACACCGATGACATTACGTTGGCGTATTGAGGAAAGGCATCCATCCCTAACGCCTGGTCCGAAATATTATTGTATAAGCCTTTGAAGGTTGATACAACACAAATATGTATGTATTAACTGCGGCTAGTTGTGGTTTTTATACTTTTATCTAAACTTAATTCTCTCGTGGTGGGATAAACTTCGAGACAATATAACTTTAAAGGTTCGTGTTGTGCATTTTAAATAGTTAATTATGGTTTTATTTGGTTTATTTTACGGTTTATGGTAAAAGATAATAGTAGTAGTTATTCTTTTAATTTCGCTGATGTTTCGCAGTTACAGTACGATATCAATAATTTTAAAAGTAAGTTTACTAATAAAAATATTTTATGGTTTCATTATAAATATTAACCTTTCAGCAATCGATTGACATAGATTGATTAGTTTTAAAACCTACCCAACTCCAAAAACTAAAATTGTTGGGAAAGTCCAAAAAAGTGCTGTAGGCTTTTTGGATTCAGTAGGTTTTGAGACTAGACACATTGTTTAAAATGCGTTTTCTCTGAAATTGAGAGGTTTTGAAATTGGAAATTTATTGATTGTGTGGATCAGGGGTGGGGAACCGTTTCTTCTCTAAAGGCCGCAATCATTTTTCTGATTCGGGAATCTTTGGCCGGAAACAGGACTTTACGGTCAGAGTATGTCAGGAATTTACGAATTTACATAAATTTACAAAACTACAGAATTGGCCAGAATGTTATGGATATATTTTTAATTAAACACTTTATTATTATTTACATGTTGTTTCAACTTTATTCTAAAACATAGTTTATACACTTTATAATAAATCACTTAATCTTATAAAATCAAAATAATATAGATGTGAGTATTGAGGAGTTTCTACTAAGCTGTTCGACGTTTCGATTTGAACTCTCAATTTAAACTGAAGAGAAGGAATTGGTTTAGTCCGTTGAAAGGTTTATTGTTACAAGTTATGTCATAAAGAATTAACATAGCACAGAGGTTGATATTGTATATACATAACAAGAAGGCCGCCCCAGAGTAGCCAAAAGACCACAGGTTCCCCGAGCGTGGTGTAGATATTGAAATAGAGAACAAGTTGGCATCAAAATTTGAAGAAAAAAAAAACAAAAATGGTCTTTAGGTAGGTTTAAATTTTTTTCTTTTTCACTTTATCTCACTGTTGCTTTATGGTAGCGACATGCTATCATACATAGCGTCATCCGATTCGTAAGTGGATTTGCCGACACTGCATTTAAATATTGGCCGGAAACAAGATGCATTCCGAATAGAATCATGTGCATTTGAATGGATATTTGCAGCAGAGTATTGAGCACGGGAGGTTGGGCGTCCGTCGACATCGCGTTGGTCTGTCGTGCAAATAAAAACCAGCGTCGGCGTCGCGGCGCCGCCCAAGGGCTTCCACGTAACGCCGACTGTCATTAATATCACATGATATTAACGATAAACAAATATTAAAATATTTAATGTCCCGGTGGGAGAAGATTGAAAGATGCCGAAATAATTGTATGACAGTTGCGCCTCATATGATCTCAAAGTCTGACTATAACTCGGAGGATAAAATATCAAAGTATTTTAGTTCTACAGTTTTTAATATTTTTTATCCGTCGATAGGTATTTCGGCGTTCACCATCATCAGAACTATCGTTTTGTATAGTTCTGACGATGGGGAAAGCCGAAATAGCTATCAACGCGTAAAAATTATTAAAAACTGTAGAACTAAAATACTTTGATATTTTATCCTCTGATAACGGAGTTCTACCAAGTAAATGCCAAATCAATTAATAAACTTACTATAACTCTATGCACAAAAATGCAGCGCTTCACTAGTTTTATTGTATCGAACAAAAAAAAACGTTAATTTTGCCAAAACTTTCAATATGTAACTCTTACTTTATTGACACATTTGTGTATTCATTTGAACACCTGTTGCCCCCAACGGGAGGATTTTTTCGCATCATAAAAAAAATCAGAATGAATAAACTTGAATAATTCTCCAAATGGAACTTGTTTTTAGGAATATATAATGTATGATGATTTTCAAATTGATTAAACGTTATTTTACTAAGCATACTGAAACTATGCTTTCGCCAACAACAATAATACCACGTTGAAAGCACCGGTTTTCATTCGATCACCAACATTCAGGAGATAGTGCCGAATTCTTCTTTTGATGTTTTCTTTCAGTCTTAATGTTGATAATTATAACTGGGTTTTTTTCCATATCCGCTCCCAATGTGTAGCATATGGCCTCTTAATGGAGGTATCTCAACAGAAGTTTTTTCCACGAGAACTGTTTGTTACTCAGTCGCTCAACCTCACTTTTTTTTTCAAAGTGAGTAGTAGGGAGAGAAGGATAAGGCTACAACTTATTATACGCGTTGTCTATTTATACTTTATATTCTTGGCTGACGATCAATGCTCCTTATAAGAGAAGAAGTAAGCTGCGCGGAAATTTCAATGGCTGCGCGGGCCAATCAAATATTAATCGAATAGCTGTCTTTGAGTGCGCGCGCCAACCCGGAATGAGTGCGCGGGGGCTTTCAAACTACTGCGCGGCCTTGAGCGCGCGCAGCTTAGAGGGAACGTTGCTGACGATTTTAGATAAGAATAAAGTAAAATTTCATATTTCGCAATTGTACCTAACAGTCAACATATTCATTCGTATGCTCTAATTCGAGAATCGGCCGTGGACAACACAGGCAGGTATGTCCATATAATTGGCTGGAAAGGTATCAGGGTATACGAGTCATTAGCCGTGGCACACACCGTAGAAGGGCATAGTCGCAGTTGTTGCTATCTGGTGCATTCCACCGGATTTGTATCGCGGCGAGTCGAGGGCGGAGAGTGCAACGCGCGCCCAGAGCAAGCGCGAAACCTGTTTATGTATAATACTAGTAGGCGCAACCTTTTCTAACCGGGGGGGATATTAAAATTACGGAATTTTCATTCAGTGCTGATATATGAACAATCCGACTGATTGCCTGCTATTAAGCACAAATAAAAAAATGTATACGAAGTTTAATAAAGGGCAATTATGCTATACACAACATGTCACTCTTTTTCTACATGGAAAATGAATTAAACGTGAATCACAAGACAGTTGTGTAAAAAGTTCAATTAAAGATAGGAAAATTCCCATTTATCGTACGTGGGTATCAGAGCAACCGATAATTTACGCGAAATAAAAATATGATACCAAGATGAAAAAGAAAATATAACATGTCAAAAGTATCTCTTTACAACAGGGGTTACCAAAGCCGTGCCCGCGGGCGCCATGGCACCCGCCGACCGATTCAGGCTAGCCCGCCAACTAATTTGGGCAAATCGTTCAATTCCTGGGATGTTAGATTTAAAAATTCTCGGAAGAGCTAAAAAAAACGTCACGCTGATAATTTGGGCAAATCGGCAAATTTCCGGGTTATAATTAATTTTGAAAAAATGTGGCGCTCGCCGCCCTACAAATATTTTAGATTGTGCTCTAAGGTTGGCAACCCTTGCCTCAGAACAAACCATAGAGGAAATTTGAAATATGGCGATGAATTTTCGAATTTCAGTATTCGGTAAAATAATATGGAGCCGATCGAGCAGTTATTATATCTTGATTGTCCAGACAGTGGCGTGACGCCGAAGTAACTATGGAATGAATAAAATCTTTTTTTATAATTTAAGATTTCGACTGAAGGTGCTTGGTGGAATTTCAATATTAAATTTGAATCGTTCAAATTACGCACATTCACAGAAGTTTTGTCACTAACGACCCGGGTTTCAGTTCAAATTCATCCGTGTACTTGAACGCATGAAGATGCCGAAAGGCGAAATCCGGGTCGTTAGATTAGTTAAAACTTGTGTGAATGTACATAATTAGAACGATTCAAATTTAAAATCTTTTTATACCCAAATAAGTTCGTGTTTTAGCCAGTTGAAAATGTATCACTTTCTAAATAACACCAATTATATGAGAACGGAGGCAAGCCAAACCGCGCGGTTAAAACAAACAGGGACTGCAAAAGTAAAGAGTAATCGCTGCCGGTATTCTGGTAAATATACCATGACTGTGCAAAACGGGCGACTCCTTCTCCTTGTATTAATTAAATTGAAATAGATATTAATAATTAGGCAGACTAGATAAAGAATTTCGTATGTTTTAAAAAAAAATCAGTCAGTATATTGGTCGAACCATTCATTTGAAGTGCTTCAAATATACATTCAAGATACAAATGAACGTGGCGTGGACTGTTAAGTTAAACATCAAAAGTTACATTGAAAAAAAAATTATAACAAACATAAGGACCAAATGAGCTTTCTTAATACTGGCCGAGAACTGGAAGCAATATATCTTTGACTTAATTCTAACATAACGTAAGTCAGATTCCCGCAAGTGTTTAGGAGGCAGTTAAAACTAAATATTACAACATACAGAAATAAATTCTTATACTTTTGTTTTTTGTAGTAGAATATTTTACTTTTCCTTATTATACTATTAACAAAATCTTAACATTAATAGCCGATAATGTTTGTAAAACGTCCGCAGTAATAAGGTACAGACCAATGATGACGATTTATTTTGGACAGCACATTTTTGAAATTTTGTTCTATCCAATGGAAGCGGCTTATTTTAAACAGCACGTGAATGTTCTGATATCGCCACTTTGAAAATTCGATATTTCTTGGTGTAGAGCTAAAGTATAGTATCATCATAGATCATAATATTCGAATAATCAAAGACTTTAATTCGACTATTGCAAACTATGATTATAGGGCTATCGAAATGAATCGTTTGATCGTGTGAGTCGATGTGAGACTAATATTTTTTGGAGCGGATTTGATCAATTGAATCATAATGATGAATCTTTTCACGTCTGACCTTGAAAATCTGTTAGAATTCTTTAATACATTAAGAATATTCAAATTATGATATGGATATATCATAGAATAATATTTTGCTTTTTTCATACACTTGGACAAAATGTGCAACTGATTTTTTATTGAAAAATTGGATTTGATCTATTGATTTTTATTGGAAATAATTGTTAAATAAATAAAAATAAAATAAAATAAAATACAATAAAATAAATTAAATTGAAATAAATTGAAATAAATTAAAATAAAATAAAATAAAATAAAATAAAATAAATTGAAATAAATTAAAATTAAATAAAATTAAATTAAATTAAATTAATTAAAATAAAATAAAATAAATTAAAATAAAATAAAATAAACTGAAATAAATTAAAATAAAATAAAATAAAATAAATAAATTAAAATAAAATAAATTAAAATAAATTGAAATAAATTAAAATAAAATAAAATAAAATAAATTAAAATAAAATAAATTGAAATAAATTAAAATAAAATAAAATAAAATAAATTAAAATAAAATAAAATTAAACTAAATAAAATTAAACACAATGCAACAAAAACCTCCCGTTGCTGGGCAACGGGCTTACAGCTAGTCTATATATTAATAGTCGATAAGGTTCGTTCGTACGTTTGTTTGTATGGTCGCGATTTCGCCTTTTCGATGACGTCAAGAAAGATTGGTGTATTCCTAAAAAAATCCATTTAGAGAATTAATTATGTTTAGATTGTCTGACTTATTCAATAAATAGGTTTGTAATTTATTTTTCACGCCAGTAAATTTTGACTACTTAAAAATGCAACAAACACTCCCTTCCCCCCGTTGAGGGCAACGGGCTTACAGCTAGAATCCATTAATATTTTTTATTATATATTTACAGAGATATTTTTTTTAACCATGTCCGCTCCCAATGTGGAGCATATGGACTCCTAATGGAGTTTATCTCAACAGTAGTGTTTTCTACGAGAACTGCTCGTTACTCAGTTGCTTAACCTCTCTTTTTCTTAAGAGAGTAGTGTACGCTCTCGATACACCCCGTTCATAGGATAGGATGGGTGAGAGGGGGGGAATTCAAGACATCACATACATCCATGCCTTTGAACAGAAATTCATAAATCGATTGAAAAATCAATTTATAAAACTGTCTGTACCGTGATTTCAACCCGGGTTCTACGTAGCCGAAGCCAACAACGTTGACCACTCGACCACACAGGCGGCATGATATTAGAAAAGAATAATATAAGAAGCGATACATTATACTGTGTTGTTTGCTTTTTGTCTCCTTCCACTTGTAAATTTGGATATTAAACGAACGAAACAGATGCGTTGATATGCTTTTTAACCTTAATGACCAAAACATTACATTCTAAAAAGATGACGTACGTGATGTTAGAATTAAGCAGACGATATGGTATCGATACGGGCTTACTTGCCCATCTCCACTCCCCACTGCTTTGATATGGTAGTATCCAGTGACGCAGCAAACGTTAAGCGTGTATACAGTTCATTTTCTTAACTGGCAGGGTCTTCGGAGCAATTGCCCAAGCCTTGATGGTGTGAACCAAAGAGTCCCAGTGAATCAATCCCTTTAGGTTTGGATAAACGAAAAGCTTCTACGAGTTAAGTTCTACACACTCTCGGTGTGGTGTCAATTTCTTCATTGCCTGGCATTTAACTATCCGGCCGGCAAAACCACAGTATCCAGCAGTGGCGGCCGGTCAATGTGGCATTGGATCAATACACCCCTTGTATAAGCAGGGGCGGTTATATTTAATGAAATAATGTTTAAACATAACATTTATACCATTCACTCATTTTCAATTATTCATGCATTAGTAATTACTTAAGCAAACTTTGCGATAGTAAGTCTGAAGATGCCTCTGAAAGAGGCGAAACACGTGTCACAGTTAGTAACACGATACGTGGACTAATCAAAGTTAATTTAAATTTTCTATTAAAATAAACTTCCACAAAGTTACCGCCGAAACCATCAAAAGTATCATGCATTTATTGTTTAAAATAAAATAAAATGTTCTAAAATATTTATTATAGACAATAAAAATAAAATACATGAAGAATTTAAAAAGAGTGAATGGTATGAATGTTGTGTTTGAATATTATTTCATGAAATATAACCGCCCCTGCATATACAAGAGGTGCATTGAACCAATGCCACATTGACCAGCCGCCACTGGTATCCAGTAATGAATTAATTTGTCTAGAGCTTCTCTGATGCGGCCTTTGGACTTTATCAAAATATTCACTTTGATCAAAAGATTATACGCAAGCGTTCGGAAAAAGAACGTAATCAACCCATAGTATGTCCGACAGTCGAAAAAAAGGGGCGGGAGTGTCAACACTTTCTTTACTGAGACTTTATGTTGAATCAGATAAATGAATGTGTAATTTTGAAATGAAAAGGTTCCCCATCCCAGGTCTATAGACTTAAGTAGCCTATCTCTCTTTACGTCATTTTATCGTCAGAAAGAATACGCAAAAACCGATACTGGCTAAGAAAAAGTACCGGGTGTATTAAAAGTACACATATTGGCACTCCCTAACACACGTCATTCCCCTCCGCCCTATTCGCCTGTCCTTGGACGGGCGGCCTAACTGCAAACTGCAACAGCGTGCAGCTATACTAAAATAGCTGCCCGGCTAAAAATAGATCTACGAGCAGCGGCGGAGACGGATCGCGGGGGCGATAGGCGCCCTACGGCAACCCGCCGACGTGTTGCGCCGACGGTTTCGCACTATCAAAAACCTTGCGCCAATAATCGAGACCGCATGCACCATGAAGTCTGCTCCATGTACACTCGTTAGAAGTAACGTAAGCTATCTTGTGTATTAAAAATATGCGTATTTCGAATATCATAATAATATACACCCAATCCTTTTTTTACGCGATACATTGGTTCCAGAATGTGGCGGGTGTAAAAAAACACGACTTTCATGCAATTTGATAAATTGGTTCCAAAAATAAAAATATCGCGTAAAAAAGTACAACGAATATAATAAATGCATTGTATTTAAACAAGTTTTAGAGCAGAATTACATCACATAATTTTGCGCAGGGTCATCACTTCTTTTGAAAAAAATCGCGTAAAAAAGGATAGGTAGAGCAACTGACCAACAAGCAGTTCTTGTAAAAAAAACTCTATTGAGATACCTACATTAGGATGCCATATCCTTCACACTGAGAACGGACATGAATTATAAATAAAAGCTTGACAAGAATACATTACCGGCACCTTTAAAAAAAAGCAACACTTATTAATAAATGTGTAAAATTGATTGAAAGCCAATCAAACTTTAATTTGTATGCACACTCATCCCTCGCTTAACACGGAAGATAGGTTCTGCAAGCTCACCGTGTTGAACGAAACCGTGTAGCACGAGACTAACAAATGTATGGAAAATAGGGTTATAGGTGGGTTATATATAACCAACGCTCCCTCTAAGCCGAAGGTTTAGATGCGCGGAAATTTCAAAGGCTGCGCGGACCGAACAAATATCAATTGAGCAACTGTCTTGTAGTGCGCGCCAACCCGGAATGATTGCGCGGGGACTTCTCAACTGCTGCGCGGCCGCGCACGCGCGCAGCTTAGAGGGAACGTTAGTTATAACCCTCCTTGTTAGCCTCGTTTTACACTGTTTCGTTCAACACGGTGTGCTAGCAGTACCTATATTCCGCGTTAAGCTAGGGATGGGTGTATTATATTTTTAACGATAATAAATAGTGACCAATTCATAAAGTAAGAACAAAGGCAGATTGCGAATATGTATTTAAAAAAGATAGATAAAAATTGTAATAATTTTATGTTATTACACAATTCGTCAAATAAATGTAATAAATATTTCTATCGAGTTCATTGTTACGTAAATTAGTATCTATATGAATAAATATTTTTTTTCACTATCTATGTACAACAAACGCTCAAAATAATCATATAATTATACCAGTTAAATTTGTAAAAATAAAAATGAGCACATGTGACGACAAGTAACAGGACTGATTAGACAAACAATGCGTTTACTTACGATCATTTGAATTGCTAATGAACACAGTTAAAACCGCATACCAAACCTTATTATAGTCATCGGCACAAAGGCGATTGCTGCCGATTGAATTTATTAATTATGATATAATAATACTATGCATTAATAATTGAACAGACAAGTTCACTGCCATTGTTGAACACAGTTAATATCTTCATTTGAGGACCAAGAAGGCCGTTGGTTACCCCCCCCCCCCCCCCTCTTGATCACTTCACTGTCAAAAATAGATAATGTAAAAACGATCTTCTGCAAATTACTTGCAAATAAATATCTCTCAGAATACACTGTGAATAGGGTATTCAATTCCGGAGCCTTTTTGCGATCACGGGATTCCGGTATTGGACATTCAACGTAAAATCGTGTATAATTTGAGAAAAATTTGCCCAGAATGTCACCGTGACTCGTTTTTTTTATTATCGCTTCAAAGAATTTGAAAATCTCAAAACCGAAGACACATTTTTATAAGCTCTTCCAAATCCAAAATCCTATAAATTTTCGGGATTTGCTAAAGATTCTCAATCCCAAAATCCTGGGATTTAGGGATCACAAAATTGGACGGGATCCCGGGATTGTAGAGCTTAGTTGTGAATTGTGATACACTGTCTTGTTATGATATTTGGAAATGAAAACATTTTCACACAAAAAATCAATATCACAAAGCCTGTTGACTAATACATTTTTTTCCTTTCATTCGTTTCTTTAATTTAGTAAAAAAAAAAACAGGAACATTCATATTAGAATTGATGTAGATTACGTAATCGTTAATTCTATGCAACTTTTTAATTTTTATACGGTTTAGTCATATATATATTTTAATTAAAAATAGCTCACTATTCGTGAATTATGCAATACAATAAATACCTGACTATTATCGTATGGGTCGCATTTTCAGGTATTCCCCGCATTATGCAAATATTACAACTAGTAAACTGTATGCAATCGCGTTTAAGAGAGAATGCACAAAAAGTATCAGTCACGGGGACAGAAACGGCCACCAAAAGCACATGCGATTTTTTGAATTTTCGTTTTTTTAATGGACTTTTTGAAACTGTTAGTTATTTTTTTATAAAAACATCAAATTATTTACAGTTATGTTGCTAATATATTTGTATTGAAATTATGTTGATCTAAAGAGGTAAAATTGTAAAAATTAAAAAAAAAAAACACGTTTAGCTATATTTCAACCCTGAATGTTCGCGAGCCCATACGGTCACTTTTATTTATTTTATTTATTGTTAAAAATCAAAATTACAGTACATGACATAACAGCTGACGCCAATTCGCCATGCACTTGAAAAATATAATAAGACAAAACATAAAATAAAAATACACAGTACATCAAATTCAACATAAAAAATCAAGAAATACAAAAGAAAAATTTATCAAACAGTTCACAAATACCATCACCAAAAATGTCCACTTCTCTAGGCAATGCGTTGATTAGTCGAACGGCCCTTGGAACTGGTGACTCATACCTCCTAAGCGAGGTATAAGTTTTTAGAAATAAAAGTTTTTGCTCATTGTTTCGCCCACGTAAGAATAAATTGGGAGCATGTAAATTAATAGTCATGAGAATTTCAGGATTATTAACTCGGCCCCGAAGAAGAAGAGAAAAATGCTTTAAGCTTGAAAACGATCTTCGAGCTTCAAGTGAGTGAAATGATAACATTCCTAAAAGAAATTTGGTGGGGTAGTATTCCTTTAAGGAATTATCAAAGGGGAAGAATTTAAATTTTTTGAAATAATAATATCTTAGAAATTTCTTATGGATTCTCTCCAATTTCAGCTTGTATGAACTTTCATATGGGCTCCAAATGATGGATCCATATTCAAGCTTACTTAAGACCAAAGAAACATAAAGCGTCCGAAACACAGTTGGGTTTTCAAATGGTTTGCTTTGTCTAACAATAAACCCAAGAAGTTTGCTTGCACGCAGTGCAATAGAAGTTATATGTGAATGAAAGGTGAAAGAGGAGTCAAATCTTATACCAAGATCAACAACTTCAGACAAACGCTTTAAAGCATCATTAGATATCACATAGTTATATGTGATGGGTAATCTTGAGCGAGAGAAGGAAATACAAAAACATTTTGAAATGTTGAAGTCGAGTTTGTTTTTTATAGACCAATTTAAAATATTATTCATATTTTGTTGCAGAATAGTACAGTCAGACTCATTACTGATACGTAAAAACAGTTTTAAATCATCAGCAAAGAGCAGATACTTTATTCCACGTATACATTCTATAATATCGTTAACAAAAATAAGAAATAAAATTGGGCCAAGATTAGATCCTTGAGGAACCCCGGAATATGTTGGAAAGACGTTTGATATGAACCCAGCGTAATCAACATATTGGCGTCGATTTGACAAATAGGAAACAAAAAAACTAATCATCCTGTTTGAGCATCCTACAGCACTCAATTTATCCAAGAGAATATCATGGTCAACACGGTCAAATGCTTTAGAAATATCCGTATAAATAGCATCAACCTGACAGTTAGAATCCAAAGATTGCGAAATATAATCAGTATACACAATTAGATTGGTTGTAGTTGAACGTGCTGATCTAAAACCATGTTGAGAATCAGTTAATTGACAATCAACATGCATATAAATATACCTATGTATAATAGATTCAAAAAGTTTAGCCGGTGCTGATAAAATTGCTACTGGACGAAAATTTGTGATTTCAGAAAGAGAGCCTTTTTTGTGGACTGGTCTTATGCGAGTCAAGCTCCAGCATTTTGGAAAAGTGAAGGTACTTAAACTTAAATTGAAAAGATACAATAGAGGTGTACTTAAAATAGATTTGCAGCCTTTGAGCAACCATGGGGGAATACCATCAGGACCCACTGAAGCTTTTGGGTAAAGACGAGAGAAGGCATACCGCATATCGGACACATTAAGATTATTGATATCAAGAGTAGGCCAAGAAGAATGTACTGACTCCGATTGGAAAGGGATGTATTTTGGTGGAGTTTTAGAGTAAACTGATTTAAAATACATAGCAAAACCCTCAGCAATAGCCAATACTTTTGTCCTTACTACTGTCCGTACTCAATATTACATGGTAATAAAAGGATGAGCATGACCATATATTCATGCGGGGTTTCAATACAACGACTTTGTGTTTTTTTTGAAATTTTGGATAAGAATAAAAGTTATCCGTGACTTCAATATGGCTTAGAAAATATTATTTTTTCGGAAAAAAAGCTCTCGTCTCTGGAGGGTTAAATGAATTCAATGAAACGCATCTCATTTTTCTTTACTTTTCAGGAGAAACAAAAAACAGGTTTCCCATTGTATAATATGTTACTTATTTTTAAACAGATGCAAATTATTCAAAATATTGGTTCGACTTGCTCATTTAATAGTTTTTTTTAAATTGTTTAATGCAGCGTTTTCCATCCTGGGAGGCGCGAACAGTTCAAAATATTTATTTACCTTTTAAAAAGTGTCTTTATTACTCTTTCGACATTGGAAAGGAAAAAGGATGTAACCCACACTTATTTCAAAACCGTTTGTATTCGATAATCCTAATGTCTATACAGCGCTATAGCTAAATACACGTTCTATCTACTAAAAACGTAACTAAAAAATAGCCGAGTTACATTTTTTGTTTACCCTAAGAGGCCGACATTAAAGTTGATTCGCAAATTTCGTCAATAAATATTCAAAACAAACTTCGGCTCTCATGACGAATAAAGTGAGACTGGCTTAGCCGTGTTTGATACAATCAGATTTACCGGATGAGTCGTTAATCACCAATGCATATTCGGCAACGTCCAATACAACAAACAAAACGATTGTGAAAGTGTGTCGGCGCGGCACAAATAATGTTTACGAAACAACTCAAGTATATACATACATATAATACAATTATTTTTGTGGAAAATGTAAAAAAGACACAGATTTTTTTTAATGTATTTTTTTTATATATTGCGTGACACTCGAGAGGTCATTGGACTCACCTATAATATTACTGAAATGACATACTAACATAAATGTAAATCCTGATTTACTATTATCACTCCGTGCATGTGCTGAGGATTATTTTTTCTCAACAGTCACCCGATAAGAACGAATAAAAATACCACAGTGCATACAATATCGTCAGAGCTTAGTATGATAAATAGCGTTTTATAAAAAAAATAAAAAAAACTTGTTTTCAGGGCCAACAAATCCATTACTGGCTGCAGCTTAGTAGAATGTTATGTCATAGTTGAAATGTCAAAAAAAGCTCGCCAATCTCAAGTAGCAAGTTTTAGTTGAAGCTTACATCATGACAATTCGCATTTCACTTTGACTAAGTCAATATAAACTCACTGACAATGGTTACATATTGATAGCCATACGTTGACAACACGTAACCGACATTTCTTCATAAAATGAGTTATGCATATCATTTTCTTTGTTTTTTCAAGCTCTATTAAAATATTGGCATCTCGTAATTTACAAAAAATATTTTTCATTGAAATTGGTCTAAAGTTGAAAACACGTAACAGAAAAAAAGCCCACCAAGCTGCCAGAAGATAAGTGAGAAAAAATTCCAACATGTTTACTGCAACATTTTGTATTGGAGAGTGGACAGTCCGTAACTCGATTATTTTTTTATTTTTTTCTTACAATTATGTATAATTCTTTATTATTATATGGATGAAGTTCAACAGGTGCATTTAAATGATCAAAATATGTACTTGGAATTGTTTCCTCGTATCATCATAATAGAAGAAACACAATTAAAATTGTTAACTCTTATCAAACATTCTTGTTAATAAAAAGTTTATTTAATAAATATTGTGTCAACAGATTATTTTAAATATACGTAATAATTATTTTACTCCAAAGTGTCTTTCATTTTCATTGATTTCCCAATACTTATTTATATATACAGTTTTTGGCTCTCCTGTAAAATTGAACAAATGTCGATAACGTGTTGTCAACGTTAACGATCGATGCCATTACATAAGGGTATCCAATCCCGGGATTTCGGGATTGATTAATTTTGAATCCCGAGATTGAGATTTTCTCACCGAGGAATTTAAAATTCTCAATTCGCTATACTTTTTCCTTGGATTCTCACAGAACTTTGTTTTTTTTTTTTAGCTCACCGAGGAATTTGAAATCTCTAATTTGGTATACTTTTTCCCGGAATCTCACGGAAACTCGTTTTTTTTTTTAGCTCGCCGAGGAATTTGAAATCTTGAATTTGCCAATTTCGTGCAAATTTTCGGGATTTCCTCAAAATTTCTCAATCCCGATATCCCGGGATCACGGCCATCTCAATCCTGGGATTTCGGGATCAGAAAATTGAACGGGATCCCGGATCCCGGGATTGGATGCCCTAATTACAGTTCAGTCAATGTTAACTGGCAAGCGCTAAATCAAAATAGAAATGACATTACGGTTTAGGTTGGGTTATTTATGTTTGAATAGAAAGAGAGGGAGAATGTCAACATATTAATTAAGTTTTTAAAAAGCAGATGGATCTATCAGCACCGTAGGTCAACGCCGGGTTGAAGACTTATTAAAAAAGACATCACAAAACATCTTGAGATCGGGTCTCGTTGGTTTTTTTTTGTCAGCCCGCCCTTTATGTGGGCGGCCAAGGGATCTAGTGCCGACTGAGATTAACCCTCCAGAGACGAGAGCTTTTTTCCGATAAAAAAAATATTTTCTAAGCCATATTGAAGTCACGGATAACTTTTATTCCTATCCAAAATTAAAAAAAAAAAAAAACGCAAAGTCGTTGTATAGAAACCCCGCATGACTATATGGTCATGCTCATCCTTTTATTACCGTGTAATATTGAGTACGGACAGTAGTAAGGACAAAAGTGACCGTATGGGCTTGCAAACATTCGGGGTTGAAATATAGCTAAACGTGATTTTTTTTAAAATATTTACAATTTGACCTCTTTAGATCAACATAATTTCAAAACAAATATATTAGCAAAATAACTGTAAATAATTTTATGTTTTTATAAAAAAATATCTAACAGTTTCAAAAAGTAAATTTAAAAAAACGGAAATTCAAAAAATCACATGTGCTTTTGGAGACCGTTCATGTTCCTACGGCTGATGACTAACTGTAGTCCGTACCTTTCTTAACCAAATATGAGCGAAAGCAACGATATTCAGGTAGAAAAAGTATAAATAGTGGGATCGATAGACAACGGTGTTTTGTGTGACCATATGGTGACGCTCGTCCTTGGAGGGTTAATATTATACTTCCTACGTGCGATACAGAGCGCATGATCACTCGCATCTTACGACAATCTTCAAGATATCAACAGTATTGTACTTTGGCAGTCAACTCGCATTGAAATTTCGTCTATCAAATCAAACAAACTCTCGGCTCTCCTGAAAAATAAATTGAAGCTGACTTTGCCGTGTTTGAAAATGGACGCCTGAATTACACTACCAATATAAACGGTGACTATTCAATACTACTTTCAATGGCTCGGAGTTTTTCTACGTTACGTAATTACTAACTATTATAATTATAATGCAATAGAATTACTCGAAATTAAAACCTCTCGACTACAACAACAAAAACAACACATAGCCGGCCAATGATGTAACAAAACAGCGTAAAAACCAGTAAGAGTACTTTATGATTATTGAATTATTGCGTGTCTATTAATAGACTATTCGTAGGAAAATAAGACGTAAACAGCGTGACTGTGTATGTGTGTACTTGATTCACAGATAAATACGTATGTATTATTATCTAATCGTAAATTGCTAAGGCAAATCAACATGCGGTCTTACAGAGACCATCGTTCGTGTCAACAAGTTGTGTCTGACAAATAATTATTTTCGTTTCTTTTCTACCTCGATCAATTGCCGCCACACAAGTGACATTAAGTTTTTTTTTTGTTGTTGAACCTATTTTTTTTATTTCATTCAGCCTTCTTTTAAAACCGATCGCGCTTCGAGCGAAATCCGCGTGGGTTTTTAACCTGATCTGTGCCGTGCGGTTTTAATATGGACGTGCATGGAGGGCCGTGATTTTCTTTCAATAAATAAAATCTAATAAATATGTACTTTTTGGACATATAATAATAGTACATCACAAAAACTTACCATATAAATACACGATGGGTCATTTCCGCCATCATTTATCGAAAAACGTTTAAAAAACGGAAATTACCGCCAAGGAATTAGCAACAAATTTGAATACAACAAAAAATCTTTTTTTTTTTTAAATCGTTTTATTATAGATTAAAAAACAATTTCTTTTAAGTTAAAGTATCACACTATGATTTCAAGAGATTTCACTATATGCATGATATTTTTAAATTATTAAATACGTTTCTTGTGGCCTTTAAACCGCGTCTCAAGTATTGCGTGTAAACACGCACATTTTGTATGGCCGGCCATACGAGCACGAAATTGTTTGGCGTGTTAACACGTCGCTGGCAGAGAACCGGTTAATATATAATACAGCATCGATGCACTACACGTCGTTGAATAAATTTCGCATAATTTATCAGTGATCTTATTAATAATAATGTGTGTTTTCTCGCTTTCACAAAATCCGTTATTGTATTTTGCTCTCTATAATAGCACCAATAAATACTGATCTCGATAAACTACAGAATTGAACAACATGTTGGTATTGTGTGGGTTATTCATTTCACGAATATGACTTTACGTCCTACTCATGAACCCGACATAAGTACTTAAGATGTACACCAGTTTATAAAATGCATAAATCTCGAGCACAAATGTAAAATTCTTGATACTTTCGATGACTTTGGGGAAGTTCATTTTAATATTAAAATAACTTAGATTATTCAACGTATTGTGCTACAAACTGTGACACGTGTTTCGCCACTTACTTTCTTTCACAAGTGCTTGCTTAAGTTTCGAAACACGTGTCACAGTTTGTTATTTAGTTAGTTAGTAAGTAAGTTATTTTATATTAACAATTCTTGCTTTTATGGCGAGTGTTTGAGAATATTGCTTTTACCATTATCTCATAACAGGTCATTTGAAGAGCTGTCTGAATTATGAAATGGACTATCGACACGACTGGAGTATCTGATATGGAGCTGTAAAATTTAAAAGAATAAAATTAATACCCAGTCAAGTATGCAAATCATGTTTTTTTAACAATCGTTAATAATATAAGAGTGAATAAATTTGATCTTCTGTTAAATATGTTGAGCATCACTGTTAAAAATTGTGTTAACAGAACTGTAGTCGTAAGTAAAAACAATGTTACCTGGAAACGGCAAACATGCAGTCAGTTCTAAAATCCAAAAGAGGTCATGGCAGAACGTTTACATACCTGAAATAAATGGAAAAAAAATATGTTAAATAGTATACTCGTACAAAATGACAATAAAAATATTTTTCGAACACGCTCAGTCCTATTTAACCAAAAACATATCATCTAATCCTCTTTTGCACGGTGAATGTATATTGCATGCGAAAAACAATTTAAAGAAAAGATGAAGTGTTCATAGAGAAATTTAAGATATATTCCATAACATCGGACCACGCAATTCCGAAACCGTGTAAAAATACATCGTGGTTAGGTAGGTGTATTATAATTAGACGATGCTCTTAATTTTCAAGTATCTAATAATTTTATTTTTGCTTGAGTGTGATAATGAGTGTTAATATCTGTTCCCCTATTTCCTTGTCGAGGAAAAGTAAGGATATGTTTTTTTTTGTCATAGGCTACCCATTTGGAATAAAAATGAAAAAAAAATAGGCATAAATAAATGTAAGTTGAATAAATATCCCCCCTCCCACCCATCCTGTCCTGTGCGCGGGGCGTATCGAGAGCGATTAGCTAACCACTAGTCCTGTCCTAGCCCTATCCTTCTATTCCTACTCTTATTGGAAAAAGAGAGGTTAAGCAACCGAGTAACAAGCAGTTCTCGTAGAAACACTTCTGTTGAGATAAACTCCATTAGGAGTCCATACACTCCACATTGGGAGCAGCCATGGTAAAACAAATAAAACCAATTATAGTTATATAGTCTCTTAAGGTTTCATTTTATTTGTTCGCATAAAATGTCAAGACCTGTAATCTAGTGACAATAACGTTGCCCTAGCGATCAAATGGGTCTAGGAAAGTCACGGCAATATCAATATAACAATTTAGATCATAAGGAACGGGCGCTTGCGATGTCTTTCCTCCTCGATAGACATAAAAAGTACGCGTCGACTTTATCTCACATGATTTAAAAAAAAATATATCAAAATATCTCACGCCATGGCTAATATGTACTATCGAAAATTCCATGAAAGTGTACCGTATTGCCAGACAATTGGCCTGGCAATAATGTCTGCCGAGAGAAAGGGAAATATCGAAAGCTCGAAGACTGAATGAGGTTCTCATCTTTGGTTCCAGTGGTCACGCGAAGCTGCCAACCGCCAGCCAGCGCAGTGTGTAATACAATACCATCGCATCAGAAATCCGAACAGAAATCGCTGCAGTAGCTACGTAACTGTGGTAATGATATGAAATTACCGGTAATCAAACATAAAAACAACAAAACGCAAGCCACTCAAATATTCTACAATAGTAAAAAAAAATGCATTCAATTGTAAAAATGAAATTGCCTAGCATATCACCGCATTGCGTAAAAGCAAGGGTTAACGAAATATCACACACAAAAACTTAAATTTCGAAACAGATACATGCATGCTGTTATCAGTTTAATAATATGTTGGTGTCGCTTATTGAAAGTAACAGTGAGTTGGTTGGCACAATGGTTAAATATCACTGAAATATAAGAACTATAGTAAGAAATAAGATCAGCGATATTAAATATGGCATCGAAAAGAATATTAAATAGTAAATGGAATCATCTCATAAACAGGCCGACCGATGTCGCCTTCAACAAAATTCAATACAATAATCACTCTCCAAGACTTTCGGAATTTAACGTGAATTTTTATATTTTAGATAATATAAATTGTTTGTTTTTCAAATTATAAACACTTTGTACAGCGACATCCAATATGACAGCTAACAGCTGATTTGAGCTCAGTCTGATTGTGGATAGACTTGAACGCTTGGACGCCAGAACAATGCTTTGCAAATTGTGCAAATGGTTCATCACAAACGATGCCAGCCAGAAACGTTACAGTCAATGGAGAGCGTTAAAGATCCATTATTGCTGACATTTTCGTTTTCTAATTGAATCTAATTAATGTGGAAAGATGTGGTTTTAACAAGATGGCGCAAAATGTCACAAAGTTTTGCTAATTCGAAAACAAACCTCGAAAAAACACCTGTATAATATGAGCCCTCGAGAGGCGAAGTGAGCCAACTAGTAAAATGGTGAAACTTTTTCTTAGACTGAAGTACGATCACTATATACTTAATGTTTTGGTGGATTACATATTTTAATTTAACTGTATATTAACTGAGGTTACTTCACTTTAAGACGTGGAGAATATTACAACGCATCTAACTTATTTTTTTCTAACATGCACTTAGCTCATTTCACCTATAACGGGCCCATGTGTACTATTACTACTCGTAATGTTATTCAAGCACACTACTTAACAGACTTCTTAACATCGGATCACAAGAACAATACCGAAAACCGTCACGCGAGGATAGCAATAAGAACCGCACATTCTCAAATATTAACCCACCCCGGTACCCACACCACGCGCCCCACTTTGCGAAACTCCGCACGGCCGTGGAAAAAGGTGCGATAAGCGAGTGTGGTCGTGTGTAAAAAGTCTTTGGCGCCATTTAATCGTCCCAGTGTTGCTTGAACACGTCAACATACAATTTATCGTAACCACCTACATATTATCATACAGCAAAGCGCGACTCGGCTGTGAACCGGTCATATGTAAACGATATAACATTGTGATACGGCCAAATGGTGTGATGTCGATAACGACAATACATACGTAGGCAATTCAATGATTATCATTTTAGAGGTTCAATGAACCGATGAATATTTTTTTTAAATAGCACAGGATGTAGTGATTATTTGTGCGAAATTGTCGAAATAACTTATTCCACGTATTGTGCTATAAACGTGTTTCGCCTCTTTCAGAGGCATCCTCAGACAAATGCTTGCTTAAGTACGAATGATTTTAATTTTACTATTCTGATTCAATTAAATTAAAGAATAAAACTCAATGATTGGCATAAGGTTATATGAAACTAATTTTACCTACATTTTTAATGAAGAGAAAACAAAAAAGAGGGCACGGCAGTACCCTCTTTAAATTCTTCCCCTTTGATAATTACTTAAAGGAATACTACCCCACCAAATTTCTTTTAGGAATGTTATCATTTCACTCACAGATAGTTTTCAAGCTTAAAGCATTTTTCTCTTCTTCTTCGGGGCCGAGTTAATAATCCTGAAATTCTCATGACTATTAATTCACATGCTCCCAATTTATTCTTACGTGGGCGAAACAATGAGCAAAAACTTTTATTTCTAAAAACTTATACCTCGCTTAGGAGGTATGAGTCACCAGTTCCAAGGGCCTTTCGATTAATCAACGCATTGCCTAGAGAAGTGGACATTTTTAGTGATGGTATTTGTGAACTGTTTGATAAATTTTTCTATTGTATTTCTTGATTTTTTATGTTGAATTTGATGTACTGTGTATTTTTATTTTATATTTTGTCTTATTATATTTTTCAAGTGCATGGCGAATTGGCGTCAGCTGTTATGTCATGTACTGTAATTTTAATTTTTAACAATAAATAAATACATAATACGCGCCTGTATCCAAAAGTATGTCAGCGGCAAGTTCTTGGAAGCAGAATCGCATACAATTACAACTTGTAATGTCTTTATTTCTCCACAAATGGCGATCGACAAGGTCATATGCGGTGAGATCGGCATTATAATAAATATATTATGACTATAGCTTCGTTTGCTGTTGATATCATTGACAGGGATGCCAAGACCAGGGCTCTGGAGTCGGGGTGGTGGATTTATGGTAACTGCAGTATTCACACATCGGCCGACTTATAATAATCATTTATAATGAGATAACAAAAAAAAAGCTTATACCTTCGTAAGTATTGGCCTTTGAACGCCATCGTCTCATCCGTGAGTCGCATATGTATTGAATACTTCGACGTTGGCGGTTAAATCATTTTTTTTTTACAATCTGAATATTTTCAACTCATTTTTACACCGTTGATACGTTCCACTGAACACCATGTAGTAAACTGATAAAATGCATAGAAGAATTGAAGACTGGTTCTCTGAATTAATATAAAATCGTGTAAAACAGGTTATAATTTTAATGACAACTCAATAAAAAAGAGTCTTCAAAATATTATGCATACATAATATAATTTTATTAAAGAAAAAATACTATTCATCGCTACTTGATAACAGAAGTGCACGTTTATGAGCGACTGGACGTAAATCGCTTTCGTCGCTAGAAATCTTTTAAAATGTGTTAAAATCTAAAGAGGACTTTAGTTTGTTACTATACATTTCTCGATACCCAGTAACCTGGCATATAAATCTGCAGTCCCCAATGAACATCGGGGCACAACAACGCACGAAATTTAATTTATTTAAATGTCTGTCTCTAGGAATAGTATAAGAACAATTAATTCGTGTTTAATTTTTTTTACCATGTCCACTCCTAATGTGGAGCATATGAACTCCTAATTAAGTTTATCTCAAAAGAAGTGTTTCCACGAGAACTGTTTGTTACCCAATTGCTCAACCTCACAAAGAGAGTAGGAATAGAAGGATAGAGCTAGGGCTAGGACAGGACTAGTAGTTAGCTAATCGCGCTCAATACGCCAGTTCATAGGATAGGATGGGTGGGAGGGGGAAATATTCGTTATTTTTAGTGGACCGTGTTATTTTAAAACCGCGTAAAAAATAGGGCATCGGTAGATTTTTAATCCACACCACAAGCCTTGGCCAATACTGTAAGAGCAACAGTCAATTGTAATGATGTATCTTCTGTCAAGAAACGCAAAGAAACAATGGATGTGGACATGTCACAGTATATATAGTATAGCAAATTATGAAACTATGCGTGTAAGACACTGATATTTAAATCGATTTATGGATATGTTTCCAAAGTACATAATAGGATAGCATTTAAAAAAAAAATATGAATTGTAAGATTAAGGAGTTAATAATTGTACATTCATCGATGCATAAGTCATTGCAGACTAGTGGTAGTGAATTTAGAGCAGTGCTCCGCAAATGGTGGTCTAAAGACCTCTTGAAGTCCGCCGGCTTTGTCAACGGGATCCACGAGTTTCTTGGTCAATGCGTCTATATTTATGTATTTAAAGCCGCATTGAATTTAAAACAATGTATTTTTTTAATGTCATAGCAATTGTCACCAAATCTTATGTGTAGTATGAAGAGTATTTGTTTATATTTGAAGTGAAATTTTGAAATTATTTTTAGTAAATATTTTGCGGTCTCAGTTCTTTTTAAATTTTTCAAGAGTTACGACGGCTTTCGCGGCAATACCTGTCGCTTTTTCTCAGAAAATACTGGCCGATTTAATGGAAGCTTTAAAAAAACACGACGGGTCCACGAAACTTGCAGGATGAGTAGTTTAGGGTTAAAATTTTCCATTGGAAATGACCCAGAAGGCGATTTAAATTTGCCAATACTTATTTGCATGCTACGTGTAATTCGTATTATCCAAATTACTTGACACCGTGCTGACGAGGTATTTCTGTTGATTTTCGCGGTCGGTAGATGAAAAATAAATGTATACACTAGCAAAAAGTAAGAACGATGCGATGCGACTGCACATGTGCCGCGATTAAGTGTTTTTATTTTTAACCAACATCCGCCGCCTGCATAGTAAAAAAGACAACATAACAAGCGACAAGAACGAAATGTCAAATCTGTTCCCAAATGATATATTTAAATGAGTAGACAAATTTTACTCGCCCACTATTGACATGTCAATTAGGGTTAGTGTCAATTATTTTTTAGGAAGAAATGATACAAACATACTCACATACTTTGATAAAGCATTGTACATTATTCTTTATAGTAGAATGATCCCTCAATTACGCGAAAGTCGGGACCGCGTTCTTGGGATTCGCGTAATTGGGATAGTGAAAAAAGCTCATACAAAAATAGGGGGAAACGTTTTTTTTTCTAAAAATATATGAAGAAAATTATGGACAAAATATTTAGTAACTAGGCTATTCGTGGGGAATCCTGCGGCCTTTTGATTTGATCGGCCAATTCTACCAATATTTGTAGATTTTTGATTCAAAAATTTTTGGAAGAGCTAAAAACAAAAAGGTCCTACGTTGATAATTTTGGAAAATCCGCAAATTTCTGGACTTTGGAAATTTTCCTTTAGAAATAGAATGTGTCCGGCCAAAGATTCCTTAATCAATTGTTTACTGAGGCCTCATGTGGCATTTAGGGAAGAAAAGGTTCCCCACCCCCGAACTATGCGGTAAAATGCAGTGGGCCGCCAACGTTTGTACAGCCGCGCGCGTACCGAACGCACACCCGCAGAGCAACGAAAATGGAATGCGTTGGAAAAAAAATAGTCGCGAACATTTCTGGAATGCGCGTAATTCTCGTAATTTGGGATCACTGTAAATATCGTCACTTTCCGAGCAGACGTTGGTGATGAACAAAACTGCCTACAAATGAATAACTAAATTGCTGCATTTGTCGTAACAGGTATATTTATTTATAACTCTTATTTGTGCCAGATCGACATTGCAACAAAAACTATTTCCATGTTTAACATTACAAAAAAAAAATCTATTTGTAAACAAGAAGACCCAGTTCCTGAATCGTATTTGTTTATGCAAATGGTTTTGTTTTATTGTAAATTCAAATCGATTCTAAATCATAAATGTAAAATACGAAGCACCACAGTGGAATAACTCATATAATCCGGATGTAAGCGGTATTCGTTACTCGTACGCAAAGTGTGAGGGCAAAGTGACAAAATTAAAACACGCGTGAGGTCAATCGTATGCAGCCGGTTTAAAATTGCATACAATAAATACGAAACAATAACAACAACATCGCGCGGTGCCACCTGTTCTTATTATAGCCGGCAGCGTGGATACAACCAAAGGCACGGGGATTTCCGGCCAAGAGAACGGATATGTTTTCCCGCCAAAATAATTTCCACTACGCTATTAACGCTCACAATTACTCGTCGGCAGAGTCGCGAGGAGATGACGCGTATTTTTCTGTGTTTGGAGTAAGATGATATTTCCTTTTTGGTGTTTCGACAGGAAAATCTTCGCCATTCTACCAAGCCGACAAAAATATAAATTTTGAAAAGATTATGTTTACATTGCTATAAGCCAAGATGCTGGATGCCTATTTAAGTGTCTTTTTATACACAAGGAGAGGGAAGAGCTGACCTCAACACATAGAAGCTTTGGTTGATCTAGAGCAGTGTTTCTCAATATTTTTGGGCGCGTGGCTCCTTTTGAGTGTCTTTATTTTTCTGTGACCATATCTGTTTTGTACTATTAAAGTAAAAGTGTTGTAAGGAATTTCGGGACCGAAACGAAAAGACGCGAGACTTTATTTTTGTAAGTCTTTCCATAATTTCGAATTTCAAAAATTCAGGAACTTTGAATCCAAAAATCCAGGAATTTGCGGATTTCCCAACACAGTGACCAACGTTCCCTCTAAGCTACAAGCGCGCGCGGCCGCGCAGCAATTGGGAAGCCCACACTACCTAGTTGCACCACAAGAGAGTTATTCAACTAATATTTGGTCGGTCTGCGCAGCCTTTGAAATTTCCGCGCAGCTAACCTCTTTTCTTAAGGAGCATTGACCTTGACACGTTTTTTTAGCTCTTCTCAGACATTCCAATTTCTAAAAGACAACAATTTACGGATTTCGAAAAAAAAAACTCAGATTAAATAATTTCGCTTTCTTGAAGTTGTCTATTGAACGTTTAAAAACTACATTAAAACCGAAATTGTAGTTTGCGAAAGTACGCCAAAGTGATTTCTTCTAGACGATCGACATATATTATGTCAAGGTACACTTATCTGATGGAAGGTACTTTTAATTCTAGTATGGTATTGATTTTCAAAAAAAATACACGTAAGTAAGGTAATTGTATAGCACCGAAGGCACGCTCTTATCGCCAGACCTTCGCAATAATAGTTATCGCCTCGAATAAACACTGTCATATTAATTAACACTCCCTTATAAGTTTACGTATTTTTAAAAATTAGGATCAATAAAATTGCCATGGTCCCAAATCTTACATATTACCGACAAACTATAAAATGCCAGAATGATTTGCAAAGTTTACGCACATGCACAGCGGCACACGTGTTTTTATTTTATTTGCAGGCGATAAATCGATGATACCGTTAATAATTTAGGTAAAATTTTATTAAACAGTAAAGATCGCGTAGAATCATTGTCACAGAGTGGTATATATCGCCTCTCTTGTGGAGACTGCCAAGTTTCATATCTAGGGCAGACAGGTAGAAACTTTAATATAAGAATTAAATAACATTAATAAAAACAATAATCCTTTGTACTTCATTCCACTTTATTTAATATGTCAGGACCGGTTTCGCTCATTGCGAGCATTGTCAACTGATCAGTTGACAATGCTCGCAATGAGCGAAACCGGTCCTGACATATTAAATAAAGTGGAATGAAGTACAAAGGATTATTGTTTTTATTAATATAATGCCTTTCCACCAAGTATTGACAGTGAACACCCTAAAAGTAATTAAATAACATATAAGATTTTTCAGATTTTGTCAATCAAAAACGAACATAATTTTAATCAGAATAGTAACGTAGAAATACTCCATCGAGTAAATAAAAAAGATTTCAAAATTAATAGTTTAGAAATAAATATTAAATAAACAGGTTGTTTACCACTGCTTTATTTTCCAACGGTTTCACCCGTCCTAATTGATGCAACTCATAAAGTTATTGTAAATGTCATTTGTATTACCATTATTGTTTGTTTGTTTTTTCTATCATCCGCTCCTTGTCTCCCAATTTTATTTTATTTTTAATTTTATAATATATCAGAATAGTAAAATTAAAATTATTCGTAACTAAGCAAGCATTTGTGAAAGTAAGTCTGTCTGAGGATGTCTCCGAGTGTCACAGTGTGTAGATAAATAGAGTTTAATATTCAAAAAACACAATCTACAAGAGTAAAATTTTTCAAGAAAGCCAAATAACGCCTTTCATTATTTTGTAACTTTTACAAAGCAGATGTCAATTTAAAATGTAATGTTCTTTTTTTATAATTTTATCACTTTTAGTGCGTTCAATGTCAATACTTGGTGGAAAGGCATTATATTAATAAAAACACAATATTCCTTTGTACATCATTCTAAATAAAGTGGAATGAAGTACAAAGGAATATTTTGTTTTTATTAATTATAATTTTATGTTTACAGTATGTTTATGTTACTTATGGTGATGCTACAAAAATTAGGCTATGATCTTAAACAAACATTTAAAAAGGCCAACTTTATGTCGTTAATGTAAAACGTCACTAGCGATTTAAAAAAAACTTTAAAAGATTGACATGATGATGTAGTCGAGAATGAAAAATAACGTTATCAACAAAAAAACGTAATCCACTTTTTTGTAGATAACGTTGTTTGATTTTCGCAGTGCATACTAAAATTCTTTATGTAAATTCTAATGATTCATAATATTTACGCTTTTTTCATACCATTGGCTGAACAGTCGGCACCTATGGTCTAGAACAGTGGAGGGGAACATGCGGCCTTTTGGCTACTCTGATGCGGCCTTTTGAGTAACGAAAATGAGCATAATCCACCCATTATATTGGACAGTCGAAAAAAAGGGGGGCATCAACGTTTTCTTTACTGCTGCCTTATGTTGAAGCAGATAAAGGAATGTGGCCCTTAGATATTAAAAGGTTCCCCATCCCTGGTCTAAGAGTTTACCCTAGCGATCAGAAAGTTCCGACGTCAAATCACAGCAATGTCAATATCTTATTTTGAACACGGTTGCTTGTGATGCATTTAATCCTCGATTTGATCTCGGGCGATTTCAAAAGAAAAGAAAACAACTTCGTAATATGTGAAAAAATTCAAAATATCTGGCGCATTGTCAGTAATAAAATTTGTACAGCGATATGAAAGATATCTTGTTTTTACCAAAAGATACACAACGAGACAGTGTTTATATTAGAGGTCTGCACGGGCCGAAATTTTACAAAATTACCCGACCCGAGCCCGAAAGACTCAAGCCCGGCCCGGGATAATACCACAATTATTACCCGAACCGGATTTATACTCAACAGACCGAAAAAAAACAGTTTTTTACAAATTTACAAAAATTTACGATTCTCTACAGAACTGGTAATAATTAAAATCATCATGGCTGACTTATGACACAAACATAGTCTGAAATATTTTTCTGAAGAATATATTCCTTACCCGGGCCCGGCCCGAGACCGAATCTCAATTGTGCTTACCCGCCAGAACCCGGCCCGTGGGCCGGGCCGGGTAAGGGCCCGGGCCCGTACAAACCTCTAGTTTATATATTATAATAAAAAAAAAACATGATACCAAACATAAATGTCGTGCGTCGGGTTCAGCTGAGATAATAAATATGTTATGATAATATAGCTGGCGACGAGGAAGTAGAGACGGATCGAAAATGCATCCGTGACATGACACTTCATGCATCGAGTATAATTAACGACATTTACATAAACGAGATCCATTTGAATGCATGTCAGAAATATTTGTATGCAATCACGGCGAACGTGAGTACATATCCGGTGTCGTGATTTAGAATAGTAAACTTTCTAAAATAATAATAAGGAAGCGAGCTTAAATGTAGGCTAACATCATATATTTGGCAAAATAGCGTATCGAGAAGTGTGGGAATTTTTTAAGAGTTCAAATCGATCCAGGGAAAAAACCGATCCAGGGAATAACGTAGAAATACTCCATCGGGTAAATAAAAAAAAGTTAAAAAATGAATAGTTTAGAATTATTAGAAATAAATAAAAAAATTAACAATAAAGACATATTATTAAATAATTTCTTTTAGGACAGGTAGTTTGCCATTGCTAAATTTATTTCCAATGGTTTAACCCAGTGGTTCTTAACGAGGGCGTTTAATTTTTCGGAATTTGGGGGGCGCTGTAGGATTGCGAGGGGGCGATTGAGGATTTCAATTTCGTGAGCAAAAAAAAACGAGTTTCGGAGATATTTTGGGGAAAAAGTATAGGGAATTGATGATTTCAAATTCCTCGGTGAGGGAGAAAGCGTTAGATAATTTTGGATAATGTATTTCTGCAAAAGGGGGCGATTCTTTCAATGCGGTTAAGAAACACTGGTTTAACCCTTCCTAATTGATGCAACTCATTAGTTAATCATTTAGTAGTGTAAATGTCATTTGTTGTATCATTATTGTTTGTTTGTTTTTTTACTAAGGCCGGCGAGCCTCTTGTTAATTTAAGAGAAAATAATATTCTCAGATAAAATAATTATACAACTGCAATTTATATATTATCTACGACAACTTCAGTGTACACAGCAGTACATTTTTAGCCATTAAAATTGATAAGTGTACGTTTAATTGAATTTTGTTACATATTGACAGTGTATTAAGTACAGTCGATTACTTTTGTATTGGATAATTGCATAGGAGTGATAAAAAAATTCACTCCTTCTCCAGAACACCGAGAACTGCTTCGAGATTAAGCGAGCCCCTTTTTAACGTATTGGCAGCCCACCGCTGACCTTGTATACTTGGAAACTCCTGCAATACTACTAGATAATAAACTGAATAATTCACGAGTCTTTGACAGTAGGAAATAAGTTATATGGACCATTAAAATATTCGATGATCGTGACGAACGATCTGAAAAACGTGAAGGCGCATTACAAAAAATGGTACTAAAACTTAGATAAGATTATATACCAAACGCGGTAGTGAAGATATAAAATTACCCATAATAAATAAAACATAAACTGATAACGCGCTGCAGTATCATAATGTTATATAATACATGTGTTGGGAGACGAAAAAAAAATCGATATTTCAATTCAATCAAGAAAAGTGCGTCATAAATTTCGTAAACAACTGGATTGCGTCATCCGGCAATGACATCGGACGGAATGTCATAAATAATTTTACGACTCGATGATATTAATTTATTTACAATTAGGGGTTGCAATACCGCTACAACAGAGACCGGGATCTCGGTATATTCATGGTGTTTTTCATTTTTTTAATCCATATCCGCTCCCAATGTGGAGCATATGGCCTCCTAATGGAGGTATCTCAACAGAAGTTTTTTCTACGAGAACTGTTTGTTACTCAGTAGCTCAACCTCACGTGAGTAGTAAAACTTTGAATTGAATAATTATCAAATTCACTGTGATTTGTCCGGGAATCGAGCTCAGACGTGCGTGATCGTCAGAGCGAGCTCTAACCAACTGGGCCACAGCAGGCGACCGATTTAAATAGATTTAAAAAAAAATGTAAAAATACGGGTATTTCGGTATTTAAACTCAACCAACATAGAATTGTATATGTGTAGAAATCATCATATGTTCACGATTGATGACCCTTTTTAATGGTGGTTGATTTTTTTGATAAACTGTAAGTCGGTTATCGGTCAGATCATAGTGAATTTGAGAATTGTTCAATTCAAAGATGTGATCGAAGACTGGGTGTTTGTGATGTCAATTCAAATTATTCCCTCTCCTCCCATCCTTCTGATCCTTTAATAACTGGATGTAGCAATAGCGATTGGTTGACCACTAGTCCAGTTCTAAGCCTTATCCTTCTCTCCATACTACTCATTTTTAAAAGAAGTGAGGTTGAGCGACTGAGTAACAAACAGTTCTCGTAGAAGAAACTTCTGCTGAGATACCTCCATTAGGAGGCCATATGTTCCACATTGGGAGGGAGACATAGATTTAAAAAAATCGATTATGAAAACCCATTTATGATTGATTATATACTGATTGACTTACTCGCCCGATCTTATTTGCTAGCATTTTTTGCTTTATTTTAACTTTTTTTGAAATACCGGTGTTTGATTTCGGTATTGAATGATTCGTCCGGTATTTCAATTCCTATTTAAAATGCAATGCATATTGTAAACGCGTCCGTGTTTCCTTATCGAGATTTGAATTCTGAAGGGGCACTCATTTTTTTTAACCATGCGAGGTTATCGCTGCAAAGGCGATTTCAACGGAAGGAAACAGAACATTGACAACATATAAAACATACCATTAAAGAAGATAGGCCAAATTGAAAAAACTGAGAGTTAATATTTCGAGGAAATTATTGAAATATTTATTTACTGTTAAAAAATAAAAGTACACTACATGGCAATGAGACAAAATATAAAATAAAACTATGTCACTAATCAACATACAAAATCAAGAAATAAAATTTAACAAACGGTTCACAAATACTGTCAGTAAAAATGTCCACTTCTCTAGGCAATGAGTTAATCAATCGAACGGCCCTTGGAACTGGCGACTCATACCCCCTAAGCGAAACAGCACAGAAAATTGCAGGGTCAATCTGTTTGTGGTGAAAATAATCCATACTACAGAAGAACCCCCAATTACGCTGCCCCGAATTACACACCAAACAGAAATATTCGCCGCAAATCCCCTAATTGCGCAGCCGCATTCTATTGTCGTTGTTGCTGCCGCACTAAATATTTCGCCCATATATGTTTTTTCATTTATTCTTAGTTTTGGCAGTTTTTCATTTTTCGCGAAAAACAAACGTAACCCCTAATTTTGTACGAGATTCACTCCTCCAATTACGCGACTCCCGATCACGCGGTCCGAACATTCGCGTATACGGGGGTTTTATTATATATAAAAATTACTCTTTTGCACTGATTCTACATTTATATTGAAGATCAGCACCGGTTTCTCACATAACGAGCTTTACTTACTGATATAAATCGATGCGGGCAGGGGTATTCATGCAAAAATAAGTAAGAATAATAACAAGGTACAAAAATTAAGAAAGTAACGTATTACCTCGATTATGAGACGCACCCTTATTTTTATATATCATCGATAAAAATAATCTTAGCACAGAGTAATTTAATACGAAATCGATTGTAAGCAGCAATCTCTGATGTGTTCGGATCACAGACTTTTGTTCGTTTTTACTGTATTGTGTTGTTGAATTACTTGTTTTAGAAAATCCGTTATCCGGTTCTGAGGTTCGATCGAACAAATAATTCGTGTAAAAATACAGCATTCGTTATTTTTATTTGACCGTGATAATTTATAACAGTGTCAAAAAAAGAGTTGAGTATACTTAGTTTACCCGTATAGCAAGAAAAATGTTACATTTTATATGTTTTCTTGTCGGCCACGCCCAGTCTGCGTAGACTCAGATTGATGTCAAGGTAATTATTTTTTCATTCCTTTACTAAATAAATCCTCGGTGTTCAAGTAAATAGTCAATAATAGAAATCAAGACAAATTTAAATAGTTTTTCTTAAAATAAAAGAAAACATAGATAGCGTTACAAAATCAATTTCATTGTCAACTGTCCCGCAAGAAGTATGTTATAGAATAAATTCAATATGAAATATATATATTAAAAAAAACTAGTCTATTCAACAAACGCATCCGTTGCATTCCATGCGATGCATTTACCCCACCCAGTAAAGTCGCATGCACTTAAGTGAATCAAGATCCAAATAGTATCACTTAAAACATATCATTTCCTGTTCACTTTAATAATAGTAAGCAGTGAAAGGTGATTCACCAAGAGTGAACTACTGATAAATTAAAAAAGGAAACAATAAATTTCAACGAAATTGGTGTCGGAAATATATTACATATATGTATTTAATTCGTTCGAATATAAACATTAAACATGTGTTTACTTCAATCTAGCAATCAAGATTTACGCAAAGGGGTCAGTCACTAAGCAGTCTTTATATATACGGGTATAACTTGCAAACCCGGCTTATTTGTTCCAAAGTTGTTTAAAAATGAAGCGTGAATGTAATGAAGTAGATAAAAATAATTTTTGAAAGCATTTTTAGAAATCGGTCCCAAATATGGCTTAACAAAATCCAAAATATCATTCCAAAGTAATGCAAGACTAATAAAAATACTTTTAAAATGTACATTGTTTTTCAAAACGAAGTTCAAGTTTCATTTTTAGCTATTTTGGAATAAGCCGTGTTTGCAAGTAGTGCTCTCATATTTAAGAACTTTCAGGTATTTCTTAATAATTAATAGTACAGTAAAACCACCATTTGCACTAATGTCGGGACAGTGTAATTGGGGGAGTGAATCTCATAAAAAATCAGGGATTTGGTTTTTTCCGCAAAAAATGAAAAACTAAAGTTTCCCTTAGTTTTGCAAAAAATAAAATATGGACGAAATATTTAGTTACTAAGTGATAAAATGCAAAGCGCGCCAACATCCAACACATTAACAGTCACCCGGCTATACGTGTATAGCCTGGAACGTGTTGAATACACATACGCTAACCGATATTTGACTGTATGCACCGCACAGACGACCGTCTCGTAGCAACGACAATGGAATGCGACAGTGCAATTGGGGGATTCGCGGCGAATATTTCAAGCCAGCGCGTGATTCGGGGTGGTGTAATTGGGGGTTCCACTGTACTTGCAAAACAAATGAGATAAAAACTGAATTGGACGACACGCCATGCATCATACGGCAACCGAAAGAAAAATATACATTGTTTAAATTTTCAACCAATGAATGCATTGGTCACTCCTGACTTATGGCAGTGTATTAAACTCTCAGTCTTATAATACATAATTATCAAGGGATAGTTACTTTTGACACGAGCAAGTATGGAGTGTCTGTCTTCTTAACCTGATCTTTGCCGTGCGGTATTAATATGGCCGTGCATGGAGGGCCGTGATTTTCTTTAAAAAAAAAACCTAATAAATATGTACTTTTTGGACATATAATAATAGTAAATTACAAACACTTACCGTATAAATACACGATTGGTCATTTCCGCCATCATTTATCCAAAAATGTTTCAAAAACGAAAATTACCGCCATATTCGCATAGCCCTGCTAGCAACACATTTGAACAAAACAAAAAAGCTTTTTTTAAAAATCGATGTATTATAGATTAAAAAACAATACCTTAAAGTTGAAGTATCATACTATGATTGCAAGATATGTCACTATATGCATGATATTTTAAAATTATTAAATACGTTTCTTGTGGCCTTGTAAATCAAGTATAAAGTAGAGCGTATTAATTCGCTCATTTTGTATGAACGGCCCCTTAAACACGGAATTGTAGAGCGAATAAACTCGCTTGCGGCAGAGATCCGGTTAAAGAAAATGGTCTATGCTGATCTAGAGTAGTAACATTAAAATCTAAAACGATATAAAAAATTAAAACTCAATGAAATTGATAATGTACATATGTACACAATTGAATTCATTTGATACTTGCATGGATTTTTCGCGTGAAACTTCACGACAAATTAAATGTACACGCATTTTAGTAATGCCGAAGATATCTTTAATGGACAGCTATAATTCATTGATGAATAATAAATAGCCGCAGAAGCGAACTTGATTAAAAACCACATCCATTTTGCGATTATTCCAGATTAACAGCAACACACAGGCCGTTTAAAATGCATATATGTACTATCTCATAATAAAACAGTATTGGATGGATTGAGAGTAAGAGGTACAGCGTGGGAGTGATAAAAATGTTTGTAGTATATAAATACTTTCACATTTAAAAATCAAACACGATTTGCGTGTACTACTGAGTAGGGGTTACAATTTTTTGTGGAAAACAAATATTCGAACATTAAAACCCTAAAAGTATTCGAATATGTTAAATGTATCATGGCCATTCATTGTTTCTTCATATTTCTGACGAGACAGCCGTTAATAATGTGTTAATTTCCTAATAGAATAGTATTAAAAGTTGGATGTATAGGTATGAGGTACGATGTGGGAGTGATACCAACCATTCGTTGAAAACAAATATTCGGATATCGAATATTGAAGCCTTACAGTAGGTATTCGAAAAAAAATAATCTTACTGTCTCGCCGTTTAAACTAGTATTTTCCTACTGGAAAGTCCAAACAAATAAGAAAAAAAATCTTCAGATAATCTATTTTTTTTTTGTCTTAACCAGTGGAGAGAAACATGCGGCCTATTGGCTACTCTGATGCGGCCTTTTGGCTTGATCAAAATATTATACACAAGCGTTTGGAAAAAGGGCATAATCAACTCAATATATGTTCGACAGTCGAAAGAAAGGGGGTGGGGGTGTCAACGTTTTCTTTTAATGCGCCCTTATGTTGAATCAGATAAATCGATGTGGCATTTAGAAATAAAAAGGTTCCCCACCCCTGATCTGAACCTATTCCATGATTTGTATGAGCTTAGCCTTTTAACTGCCGTAGAAAAAAGTACGAAATTACCTATATCACACGGCTATATTTCGCAATTATTAATTTGATTAGTTATTGACGAGTTAACTCGTAACTGGCGTGTTGAGCACGAAAAATGTTACGAGATATCTCGTCTGTGGCAGCCATCGAGTTGATATGTTTTTCAACGCGTTTTTCCCCGAACGAAATATTTCGCTGAAATCACCCACCGCGTCAACTGAGGGACGATTTGTATGCAGCTTAGTCAAGTCAATAGTGATAAAGTCTTGTAAAATTTCCAAACACAAACTACGGTTGTCGCTCAGCTTTCACGGATCGATCAGTCATGTCAGAGTGTCGAGTTAATCGGAGAGTAGACAAAGAAAAACAAAAACAGCTGAGATGCGCCGAGATTGCTAGTGACGTCACGCAGCCAAGGTTTCCTGATGCAGCACTATCAGTTCCTGATCAGGAAGTCACGCGGTTCTCACTCACCCATACACCGAGAGCGTGTGATATCATTTCGCCCAAGTGATAGTGCAGTAGGTAATAAATAATATATTTATTGCATCGTAGGGGTTAACCTGATAGATAGCATGTCAAAATCACATTAAATAATAACACAACGAGTATACTGACAAGCCAATTAATTGATTAATTGATAATTTGTCTTCTTTGGAACTAATAATAACCGTGGAACGGTAAAAACTAGGGCTTATACAAAAACCGACTTTTGAAAAAAACGGTTTTCGAAGGCCAATATTGTTCGAAAACCGGTTTTATCAGGTTTTCGAAGTTTTTAAAAAAAAAAATGGATAATTCAATTAAAATAGTGAAAAAAAGTATAAAATTCTTTTTTATTTCGTTTATTTGGTGTTACTCTTCAGAAATTGATTTCAACTGAAGGTGCTTGGTGGAATTTCTATATTCAATTTTAATCGTTCAAATTATGTACATTCTCACCAACGACCCGGATTTCGCCTTTCGGCATCTTCAGGCGTTCAAGTGCACGGATGAACTTGAACTGACGCTTAGTAAATGAATGTATCGTGTTCATCTGAGCACTTGAACGCCTGAAGATGCCGAAAGGCGAAGCCCGGATCGTTAGTCACAAAACTTGTGTGAATGTACGTAATTTGAGCGATTAAAATTTAATATTGAAATTCCACCAAGCACCTTCAGGCGAAATCTTAAATTACATCGATTTGTGTTCAACGAAATGTTATGTTTAACATTATAATCTACACTCCGATTATGCCCAAAGAAGAATCGTAGAGATATTGATTAGCTAACTACTAGTTCTTTTAGACAGATCTTTCCATCACTACCTTATCAAAAAAAATGGAAGTTGAGCGACTGAAACCAGCTTCGGTTGTGAGCAGTGTTCCCTCTAAGCTGTGCGCCTGTGCGCGCGCACACAACTCACCGAGCGCGCGCACGTGCATTAGAACAGAGCGCACAAAAGTTAACCAGCTATACCACCACCAGAATAAATTAATTGTCATTATATAGTGTTGCTAACTATTCTCATTATAAAAAATAACCATTTCGTTAAGTAGGTCTAAATACCGTTTTGTGGCGCACTATTGGCGCACAATTTCCTTTCAAAGTTGCACAGCCAATGTATTTTGCGCACATAACCATCGGAAAATTAGAGGGAACACTGGTTGTGAGGCTTCTTCGGCAATCCATGTTCTCCAAATCGAGAGGACATGGTTTAAAAAAAAAAGTGCTCTACTCATATTTGGTCAATTATGAACGAGAGTTTGGCAACCCCGGCCAGTGTGTGCTGGCAATACCGCCGTCGCCCGTTTCGATATCGAAGCGCGAATTCCGATAATTATTCGCGCAAAGATGGCGGCGGGCGCAAAAACACAGCGCGGCCGTGAATTTGGCCATTACCATCGCCGGCGTATAAATAATTTAACCTTCGCGCGAATTACTGCCGACTTGCCGTCTGCGATTTTCATTAGATTCTGCGCTGCAGACGTTACATATAAAGGCACGTGTTATCAAGTGGCCACCCGAATCTAGATACATAATTGATTGGACAGAAAGACACAATATAAAGTTGGTATGTCATGCCACATCTTGCCTTTTCTATTTCCACTAAGGCTTGGCGTATCCGTCAACGCAGGCACTAGGGCATCCAATCCCGGGATCCCGTTCAATTTTCTGATCCCGAAATTCCGGGATTGAGATGGCCGCGATCCCGGAATTTCGGAATTGAGAAATTTTGAGCAAATTCTCAAAATTTACACGAAATTGAAAATTCCTCGGTGAGCTAAAAAAAAAAAACGAGTTTTCGTGAGATTCCGGGAAAAAGTATAGCAAATTGAGGATTTCAAATTCCTCGGTGAGAAAATCTCAATCCCGGAATCCCGGGATTCAAAATAAATCAATCCCGAAATTCCGGGATTGGAAAAAGGCTTCGGGATTGGATACCCTAGCAGGCACGTACGACACATATATGAGTATACCCTGCGCTGCGTTCCGTTGTAATGCCGGCACATATTCCAGTGCGTTAAGACGTAGAAAATGACCGATAAATTAATTTAATAAATGCAAACTGAACATAGTTTATACGATACTATTCATGTAGACCAGGGATTCTCAACGGGGGGGAGGGGGGGCATGATGATGATGTTCTCTGACATCTTGTTTCCTGTATATCTAAATTTGCAATCCGAAGTGAATTCGGTGAATCATAAGGTCTTCCAAACGGCAAATTGACGCATCAAATGTTTTATGATAAAATATTTTTTTGGTAGATAAAAGCAGTGTTTATTTTTGATGAATTATTTGAATAACAATTGAATGAATGTTTTGAGTAACTTGCTGTAATAGCCGAGTCTTAAAAATGTTGTTAAATATCACAATTACGGCCCTATTTGAAAGGACGTGAAAACACGGTTTCGGGCTCAAACGTTTGGCTAACTTATCACGTGAAAACACGGCTCCGGGACTCAACGTGTTAAGTCGGAAGTTTAATGCAGTGGCCAAGGGTTGGCGAAGCAATACAAGTGTTGACAATTCAATTGTAATGATCACTCTATGTCTGTTTTGCTGGAGATAAAATTAAAGATGGTTTATGAACACGTGTCGAGTAGAGAGAACCAATCGCCAGCCGTCTAGACTGAGAAAGATAAGTAGTATGTATACAATAAAAGAGAGCAAGTGCGATAAAAATCACGCATACTGTGTACTTAATAATATCGACGTATAAAAATTGTCTGGCTCTACTCCTCCATACTGAGGATCTGCCAAATATTGGATAATTTTAAATGTCTGCGAATAAACGAAGCGAGAAAAAGGCAATTTGAATGAAACAGTTGTAGCTTAAAAGCGATAACATTAAAACAATACTAAAATAATCTTATATATATAAATGAATGTTTACTTGTTCGTATTTTATGCGTTGCCACACCGCTCATCCGATTGCAATAAAACTTTGACAAACTATATGCTTGCACTTCCGGAAAGGTTATAGGTATAGTAAAACTAACTTAAAGTAGGTCTTATATGTAAACATCAATGTTTGTATGTCTGCCATACAGTTCATTTTGACAACGTATGCTTGCACTTCCGCGACGGTTTTAGTACAATTATTTTATAGTAGGTGGCGCGTGTGACGTACCATATAAAATCAGCAGCAAACGTCAAACAGACAGAAAAAGAAAACATGCACTTCAATGAACACAAATAAAACACAAACACTTTCTTTCTTTGAGTGCTATTGAAACGCTTGCCGGGAACCGGCCAGTACAATATAAAATTGGACATTGAATAAAGTAAAAACTATCTAAGTCACAGCTACATAAATATTCCGGCATCGTTAAGAAATCAGAATCAATATAACGAACATCGACAACTGTGTACCCCAAAATTATTTTTATTTTGATTAAGTTGAATTTTTGTGACAAGTTCGATAAGCATCCGATTGAGAACCACTGTTCTAATCATTCACGGCTTTCAAATTTTATGAAACGAGTTCACTAATTGAGATTAAAACACTACTTTAATGCAATATTAAATAATATTAAAAAGCCACGTCTCATTCCAGCCAGACGTTTACGATATTAATCTCATCGTTTCCGCCATACGGTAGAAAATAAAATCGGGCAGCGGCGGTATTCTGTTTCCGAGGCGACGGTCGGAGGCCTACGTGCCGCCGGTTCCGTCAGCGTCGCGGCGCCGACACCTCGACCCCGCCCCCATCCTTGGACGCGCGTCTTCCAAGATTACGACGCCTAAACGGATGAGCGTCGAAACTATTCGTGGATGATTTCATAATGCTGAGTGACATCATATGCATACCTTATCACAATAAATTCGGGTTGACCTCTACATAGGAAACGGAAGTGGATAACGAGTGTAAAAGTAGGTGACACTGAGTGAAATTCTATTTACAAATATGTTTATTAAAAATAGGCAACGTTCGTTTCATATTCTCGGCTATTTATTACACATAATGTGGTACAGTTAAACCTCAATATTAAAGACTAATACAGACAGAAGGGTTTACGTTAATAATATAATTAATAATATAATAATAATATAAGTTTTCCGAATGCAATTTTATTTTGGAAACGGTCAGTGAACTTGCCGTAAATATATTTGAAAAAATAATGACGAGAAAGTTTTACAAATAAAAAGCTTTTCGAACGATTTGTGGATTTGGATATATGTCTGTCTGAAATTACTTCCCACCCATTGATCCTAAAAAAATGGTATTGGTAAAAAAAAACGAGAGTCACGTCCTAGCCCAGGGGTGGGGAACCTTTTCTTATCCAAGGGCCGCATTCATTTTTCTGATTCGACATAAGGCCGCAGTAAACATTGACTAGGTAATCTTTGCCCAGAAACAGGAATTTACGAATTAACAAAAAATTGCAGAATTACAGAATTGGCCTGAAGGCCGCACCAGAGTAGCCGAAAGGCCGCAGGTTCCCCACTCCTGTCCTAGCCATATCTTTCGAAAAATGGTGCTTGAGCAACTCGGTAACAATCAGTTCTCGTGGAAAACTTCTGTCGAGATGAGCTCCATTAAGATTCCAAAAGAATCTAATATGTACATAGGATATTTTACAATTACGGGAAAGCAGACAAGCACCAGTTGCCAAATCACAAATTTAAAAATAATATATATTTGACGTTGACCCCGCCATGGCCTGATCCCTAACCATCATATCGCCAGAGGAGCTCTTAAAGCCGAAATAAATAAATTAATAAAACTTCTGGTTAGGACAATTTTCAAAAGCGGACTTGGCAGCCATTTTCTTTCGAGCCACAATCTTTTCATATTTGTATCACCGATTGTTCGTTACACCCTCACTAGTATTTATTTCTTGGTTGTGTATAAATTCGCTATGTATCAAAAAATATTTTCATCAGTTGACAATTTTCGTGATTAGCGAAACCTGACCTGATCCTAATTGTGGAACTGTCATTTATTCTTTTCTATTCATTCTATCAATGTAACTCTGTAAATCAATCGATTATTTAGGTTGGAATCGTTCAAATTATGAACATTCACACAAGTTTTGTCACCCGGGTTTCACCTTTCGCCATCTTATGGCGTTCAAGTGCACGGATGAACACGATACATAAATTCATTCACTAAGCGTCATTCATCCGTGCACTTCGACGTCTGAAGATGCCGAAAGGCGAATCCCGGATCGTAAGTGACAAAACTTATGTGAATGTACATAATTTGAACGATTAAAATTTAATATTGAATTTCCACCTTCGCAACTTCAGCCTAAATCTTAAATTAGATTATTTATGAGTTTCACTTACTTAGATATAAGCCACGTTTACATTTGAAAACTAGATTTAACAAAAAAAACACGAAACAAATAACCGACGCCCCAGACGTGTAACAGTAGGTATCAGAAATCATTGGCCCAACATGGAGAGCTATTTATAATGCATATGAGGTGATTTAGTTGTACCGAAATATAATACCTGAATGTCAGATGGCTGATAAGTGTACGACAAAAATTGTGGCACACTGTTTAATGGAATTGTTTGCATTCCTTCTGACCTTGCGCGCAAACGTTTGCTGGTTGTTTACTACAAATTTACGATAAAGCAGCGAGTACGAGAATTGAGCTATTTTTACAATACCCCACCGTTTATGCATTGCAAGCGGTATAATAACGTTTGTTGTCCCGATCGAAAATAGTATCGTTAATCAAAACGTTTTATTGTTTTTTAATATGAATAGAAAGTCACTTTCAGGGTGTTCACTGTCAATACTTGGTGGAAAGGCATTATACTAATAAAAACACAATATTCCTTTGTACTTCATTCCACTTTATTAATTAGGTCAGGACCGGTTTCGCTCATCGCGAGCATTGTCAACTGATCAATGCTAGCGATGAGCGAAACCGGTCCTGACTTAATTAATAAAGTGGAATGAAGTACAAAGGAATATTGTGTTTTTATTAATGAATAGAAAACTTTTAATCTAGGGCTTATACAAAAACCGACTTTTGAAAAAACCGGTTTTCGAATGTCAATATTGTTCGAAAACAGGTTTCATCTGGTTTTCGAAGTTTTACAAAAAATGGACGCAAATAGCGAGAAAAAGTTCATTTTTTTATGTTGTTTATATACATGATAATACACAACAAGAAATTATTTGATGTTACTCAGAAAATATGATTTAACAAAATACAAGGTGTCCACTGATCGTTTTGTAAAAAAAATCCTGATATCGAAAATACCCTGTCGCAGGATAATGATGTTGGGCATATGTTCTTTAATAAGCCATCAAATAAAAGCCACCAAATGTTCTGTCCTTTTGTTTATAGACTCGTTTATGGAAAATTCGGCACAACCGGTTACAAAGTTGAAAAACCGGTTTTTCGAATGTCACAAATTTGGTAAAAAACTGGGTTTTAGAAAACCGACAGAGTTAACCCTCCAGAGACGAGAGCTTTTTTCCGATAAAAAAAATATTTTCTAAGCCATATTGAAGTCACGAATAACTTTTATTCCTATCCAAAATTAAAAAAAAAAAAAACGCAAAGTCGTTGTATAGAAACCCTGCATGACTATATGGTCATGCTCATCCTTTAATTACCGTGTAATATTGAGTACGGACAGTAGTAAGGACAAAAGTGACCGTATGGGCTTGCAAACATTCGGGGTTGAAATATAGCTAAACGTCACTTTTAAGGTGTTCACTGTCAATACTTGGTGGAATGGCATTATAATAAAAATAATAAAACATTTTTAGTACTTTTTCCACATAAAATTTATTAGATCAGGACCGGTTTCGCTCATCGCGAGCATTATCAACTGATAAGAAAAATACAAAAACAGTGATATTTATACAAATTTAAATTGAAATAAAAAGGTGTAAGCAACTATTAACAATTTAAAGGATTAGCAAATTACATTATAATTACACAAAATTAAAATGCTTAACACCCATAACAATTAAAAACTCATCATCAAGTTGAAGTACATCAAGTTGAAGTACATCATTGCTTGGAAACGGGAAAAACACCAAATCATCATTAGGATATTTACTTTAGTAATGTAGTGTTTCACTTTGTGTAAAAATTTCCCAAATTTTAATTGTGTTTATAATTGATATCGTTTGCCACTTAGATTTATTATTCTTTGATGATGAGTTTTTAATTGTTATGGGTGTTAAGCATTTTAATTTTGTGTAATTATAATGTAATTTGCTAATCCTTTAAATTGTTAATAGTTGCTTACACCTTTTTATTTCAATTTAAATTTGTATAAATATCACTGTTTTTGTATTTTTCTTATCAGTTGATAATGCTCGCGATGAGCGAAACCGGTCCTGATCTAATAAATTTTATGTGGAAAAAGTACTAAAAATGTTTTATTATTTTTATAGCTAAACGTGATTTTTTTAGAAATATTTACAATTTGACCTCTTTAGATCAACATAATTTCAAAACAAATATATTAGCAAAATAACTGTAAATAATTTTATGTTTTTATAAAAAAATATCTAACAGTTTCAAAAAGTAAATTAAAAAAAACGGAAATTCAAAAAATCACATGTGCTTTTGGAGACCGTTCCTGTTCCTACGGCTGATGACTTACTGTAGTCCGTACCCTTCTTAACCAAATATGAGCAAAAGCAACGATATTCAGGTAGAAAAAGTATGAATAGTGGGATCAATAGACAACGGTGTTTTGTGTGACCATATGGTGACGCTCGTCCTTGGAGGGTTAAATTAAATTACTTTGCTAGCTTCATACTTCGATTTTAGCGATTTTTCACACAAGAGAGAATTATATTCAGCCACCAAAGGTGAGAATAATAGTGGGCTGTAATCGCCGGAGTACCACCCATTTTTTAAGACTCCGACTCCACATCCCATGTAGTTAACACACGGTTAACATATTAACACAAAAAATGGCGGCCTCTGTAGGCTATTGGTAAAAGCTTGACGATCAGCGGGGTTTAAGTTAAGATAAGGTTAACTGTTTGCCATGTCTTTTTTTCCTCTCGACGTAATCTACGGCATAGTTTCTCAACCTTTTTGGGCACGTAGCCCCTTACAAGCCTAATATTTTTCCGTACCCCCCATACCCGTTTTTTATTACGTAAAAGCATAGGAATTTGAATTGTTCAAATTATGAACATTCACACAAGTTTTGTCACTAACGACCTGGGTTTAACCTTTCAGCATCTTCAGGCATTTAAGTGCACGGATGAACTTGAACTGAGTTCATTCTGAGAATTTAATATTGAAATTCCACCAAGCACCTTCAGTCAAAATCTTAAATTATAAGGATATAACTTTTTCGAGACAGAGTGAGATGTTGAAAGATTCCAAAATAATTTTCAAATTTTTGCTCGATGGTAGATTTTACTCGGGAATCTAAGACGCGAGACATTTTTTTATAGCTCTTCCAGGATTTACCTGTGGCTCCCCTCAAATTATTTTTTCTTTGTGCCCCCCGGTTGAGAAACCGTGATCTACGGTGCTTTATCTCACGCGTCATTTACATACTGTCTAATATCTTATCTTTATTTTCGTATAATTCCAAAAATAGTAAATATTCATAAAATTTATCGCTTCCATGATAGGAGATTGACATAGTATTGTCTATGATGAATAAACGTATTGTTCAAATTCGTATTGTTTTCTATTGAAAAACAAGTGGGTCGGTCATGGAATGGTTTACCTAAATTCCATTAATTTTACACGCAACATATCAATTAGACAATTAATTTCCAAAAAGATAGTATATACATATAGTACGTCGAATATGGTTAGTTTCCTACATATCGACTGTGGAAAGGGAAAAGGACATAACCCACACGTATCAATTTTACAGGAGGCGCGTTTTGATGATTTTGGGCCATATGCAAATTATGAATAATACCAAAGCAGTCTTAAGGGTCACTATAGGGGGCTTTGATTATACACAACATTTAAGTGCACGGAGACTCCTAAACTGGTGTTTAATTGACATACTCTAACATTAATTAAAGAGATTTCTAGGAAAAACCTTTATTTCGGTCTTTTTTCTTGGTTTTAATTTTTTACAAGGTTATCTTTTTCAAACTTAAAAGCTAAATTTAGATACTAATTCGACAAATGCAGCTTGCATTCTTTTAGATAGAACGTGTATCAAGTTTGATACATTGTGATTATCGAAAAAAAAACCTGTTTTGAAAAAAATGTGTTTTACGCCCCCTTTCCTTTCCACAGTCGATATGATACTACGTCAATAATTCGCAGCATTCATTGGGAAAATTCGATGTCAACTTTAAATTTCACGCGACAAATTAATTATCCACTCCGCTTAACCTCGGCGGGCCGTCGGTCGATACACAAAAACATGTTTTTACTACTTACTGCACGAAAAAAAAAAGCCAACCGCAGCTCGCGTCTCGCGGCGACAAGGATACAATGCAAGATTTTATAGATACATAGAATGTGCGTGGAAGGTCGCACGTCCGACCGATACGGGAAATAGGTTAAATAATAAAAATAATGAAAAGCACTATTTATATAACGCTTATTGATTAAATACCGGAACTAAATGCTTATAGATTCCGACTGATGTGAAGGTAGCGCGAGTTATTAATTATTATTGTATACAAAAACGGGGGGTCGGAAAACTATGGCCCGCAGTGGTTAACCCTTCCTTAACTAAGATGTGTAAATAGTACACATGCCTTTTAATCATTTACATTTATCTGTATATATAATAAATACAAGGCCTAAAATTCAGGTATTCCTCCCATATACATTTACGCATTGAGTAATGTAATATAGAAGTATTGTAGTATGTAGTGTTATTTATACATATGTCATGATTCACTCACGTTTGCCTGATGTGTAACGGACACAGCTCAGGAGCGCGTTTTTTTTTCAAAGCAAGGAAAGGGTTAAAACCACTTGGATCCCAAGCGGACACAGGTGTCCGGAACATATGCAACACAGGCGTCCAAGACATTTAAAACAAATCAAACACTTGGTATTCAAATAGAATATCACCAATATTTATTTACTCATTTGCGATCCAGGCCAGCCGGGTAATACGTTGATAGTCACATTTTTTTCAGCTCATCTCATGCTGATTGCGTTAAATATTTTGAAATTAAAATACCATACGAGGTAAACTAAATGAGAAGTCACTCGTAATCAACTGAAAGACATTTGACATCGCAAAAACACTATCTCAAATTTAAATTGAAAAATATTCCACATTGAACTCAACGGCACTCAACGTGAGCCCGTGGCGTGTGCAAAGTGTGCGGCGCACACAGGTGCCGCAATTATTTTAATACTATCCACTAGTTTAGTTCTAATCCAGCACGCGCGCGCAAAAATCCTCGAGCCGGTCCTGCTGGGACTTACCGACGGGAAACCCTGATGAACCGCCTCATCAATACGTAACAATGACTAAATCGCGTAAAAAGGAAGGTTGCCGTCAAAAAAAAAATAAAGAGGATTGGGTGTATGTATTTTACATATTCGAATAATCATGTTTCTAGCTGCACACTTAATAGTACTTACTGATATTAAAAAATTGCCTTGTTTGATTATAATTGAAAATTAAACACATTTGCAATGGTATTCAGTTTATTATTTTCCTTATTGACTTACCTGCCTGCCCTGCCACCTGGCGGATTGATCTCAATATCCGTACATAAACAGCTGACATTTATAATTTGTACGACAAAAAAAATGCAACACAGATTTGATTGGAACGTATGCAATTTAATTCGATACTGCAAACAGTGTAAGCCGTAATGGGGTTTAGTTTAATTTAGAGTGAGGGCTGCAACACCGGACAAATATATCAAAACCCGGTATTGTTGAAATACCGGGCGAATAAATCACAATCGGTATTTCCACGTTTTGATTTTTTTTCTAAAATACTAACACATCGATTGCAGTGGCGGCCGGTCAATGTGGCATTCGATCAATGCACCCCTTGTAGGCATTCTTCATGTATTTATTGTCTATAATAAATATTTTAGACAAAAATATTTTATTTTATTGAATTTAAAATGAGGGAATGGTATAAATGTTATTTTTGAATATTATTTCATGAAATATAACCGACCCTGCATATACAAGGGGTGCATTGATCAAATGCCACGTTGACCGGCCGCCACTGATCGATTGACAATGATTTTATTGCCAACGTTGTCTTGTTATAGACTCGAGAATAAATTGAATAGGGCGAATAAGTAAATAAAATCATTTTTAATATAACAAGTGGCTAACAACCATTAAATTTTCCATCCAAACACAACTAATGAAACGGTGTTTTTAAATTGGAACTTTAACTGCGTCCAGTAGAAATGAAAAAAAAAAAAAAACATTCATTTTGTAATTTATATGGACTTAGAATTAATTTTCCTTCATAAATAAACAGCCTGACGATAAAATTAATCTAAGCATACTTTTTTTTATTTTACAATCGGGCGAAACACGTGTCACAATTAGTAACGCAACCAGAGAATAAAGCTATCTATTTCATATCGACTGTAGAAAGGAAAAAAGACGCAACACAGATTTTTCACACCAGCTTTTTTTCAACAATCGCAATGAATCAAACTTGATACACGTTCTATCAAAAGGATGCAACAAGCTGCAAATGTCGAATTAGTATATAAAGTTTGAAAAATGATGGGCTCGTGTAAATTGAAACCAAGAAAAAAGACTGAAAAAAAGGTTTTTCCTGGACAATTTCTTTGGTTAATATTAGAATATGTCAATTAAACACCAGTTTAGAAGTCTCCGTGCACTTCAAAGTTATTTGATCTTCGCCAAAATACCGCCGAGCCTATATCGAAAATATTAAATAAAGAGATGCTTCCGCCAGGGTCAAAAGGAGGGGAAGACGAGTTGAATGCTTGACGGGTATAACCAGTTGCGCAACGCGTGATTGATTGGTAGTTGCGCAACGGCTGCACAAAATAAGCGACGCAGGGGTAAAGAGCCAAGCTTCGGATTTGTTCCGCTCCCATGGAAAATAAAGCCAGCGAATCGCGTGACCGTAGCAATAACAATGAGAACTACAATTAAATTGGCGGGTGGCCAAAAAAATCGCAGAAACGTACATACAGATTGAGCACACGGAGGGGGAGAATGAAAAAAAACTTGGACTCGATGCAAACAATGAGGCAGTACGGAGTGTACTCTGCGTAAAATAATCCATAATAGTATGCCCAACCCTCTGTTGGGGCGCTCCCAAAAAACAAGCCACGTACGAGGAGGCGTTACTAGCGTCCGCATGGCGACAGTGGGCATTGCAATACTCTATTGGCACCGTGTCCACTTTTCAAATGGATAAAAAAGGTCGCACGTTAATATTATTGCCAGCGTAGTATAGGAATGGTCAAAGCTCTTTGGGGGGTCACGAGTTCGAACGCCGAATGGAAGTTTAGGACGTGGAGACCATGGTGTCAACTTTGTTTACACCCGTTACCGATACTATCTTGGAAAACGCAAACAAAAAAATAGAGCGGTAGGCTAACTTATAAGTTCTTCCCTGTTCCCATTTAAAGATCCTTACCCACCCCTAAGAAATATGTCGAGTGACTAAACCACTACCGATTCTGGTAAAACAACTTATGTTGACAATCCATACTCTCCGCCAGTGGCGGCCGGTCAATGTGGCATTGGACCGATGCACCCTTTGTATATATGATCGATGCAACATTTAAATTTAAATTCTCCATGTATTTATTGTCGTTAATAACTAGTCATGTCCTAGCCCTATCTTTTCTTAAAAAATATGCCAACTGAGTAACAAGCAGTTCTCGTGGAAGACTTCCGTTTAGACACCTCGATTATGAGGTTATGTGCTCCACATTAAGTGAAGATATGGAACCGAATAAAACATTTCTTGATTGGTACTAATACGCCCGCCCCCTTCATTGTATAGCAATAATTAAATGTCACATTTGAACCATTGAGAAGTGAGCCAAGTAGGAAATGGTAAAACTTTTCAGTATAATCACGTCTTTACATTGTGTTTTTGTGCATTTAATATATTTTTAATATAAAACTAAACAATTGAAGACCCAATTTCACAATAAAGTTTTAATAAATTAGAAAAATGAAATATAAAATTTCTTCAGGGGCTGATACTCACTTCACTTCTTATGGGCTCAACTATTAATATAGATCATTTCAAACACACTTAAATTTGGTCATAGCTCTACTTTCGACCAAATATTGATATTTTACATCAAAATTGTTTTTATCGAATTTTTATAATAAAGAATCATCTAATATCCGGTTTTACACCTAAGCCGCGCAGTTCCTATTTTCTTCGGCTATATATACTATAGAGATGATAATATTTTAAATGTACAGCAGTAATCCCAAACGTTTAAACAATACAAGACCTCTTTCTAGCAACCCTACGTTGCAATGTGTCAAACGAGCGCACCATTTTCGCAAGAACGAAAATAAATTCCATTCGGCTCTCACTGCATCGCCACAGCAACTAGCAGTGTTGCCAAGCGAAAAATATTTCGTAATAGATATCGAAACCATAAACAAACACGAATAAAAAAACACAACAACAAAATAATAACAATAATCGCCGTGTGATAAAAAGAATAACGTTGCGCTAGTCGTAAATGCGCGCTCGAGTATTTTTGTATTTATGCTGCACAACAGCTGACGGAAAGAAAACAGACGCTGACGTTAGCGCCGCGCCGCGGCAGCAGCTGTGGATACGATTGATGACGTTTATACAAAGCTCAGGCAAACCGGTATACACAAAACGCAAACGTGTTCATTTATGTACTTTTTTTTAAATCATCCGTCAAAGAGGGTAGAACACAAGAGGGCAGCGATGCAAGCCGAGAAGTCTCCGAAATGTTTCTACGGTTACGAACACCTTTAAATCATACAGCTGGTTTAAGCAACATAGGTAATTAATTATTTTCTGCGCATCGTGAAATATTTCAGACACTATGAGATTAGCCTCAAAATTAACACCGTAAATAATTATTGATTTATTTGGTAGAACTCCATTATAATAAGGTAAAAATATAAATTTACAGGCATTATAGAACATAGCCCAGAGGTGGTTTTCTGACTCGACATAAGGCCGCATTAAACATTGACTAGGACGGGATTGATTCATTTTTAATCCCTTACCCTACCTTTTCCCCAGATTATCTCCAAGCCTCATTTTTTTTTAACTCACCGAGAAATTTGAAATCTTCAATTCGCTATTTCTGAATTCCCGAATTACAGGATTACAGAATTGGCCAGAAGGCAGCACCAAAGTGCCAAAAGGCCGCAGGTTCCCCATGTCTGATATAACCGATTCACACACCTATGTGTCAGAGGAAATCTATATATTAATAGCCGATAATGTCCGTTTGTCCGAGTGAGTGGGTGTAAGGTGTCCTCGACCTACCAGTCTCCACTTTTTTAAATAAAATAATATAATTTAAGATTTCGACTGAAGGTGCTTGGTGGAATTTCAATATTAAATTTGAATCGTTCAAACTATGTACATTCTCACAAATTTTGTCATTAACGACCCGGGTTTCGCCTTTCGGCATCTTCAGGCATTCAAGTGCACGGATGAACTTGAACTGACGCTTAGCAAATAAAAGTTTCGTGCTTATATAAGATACAAATGCATCACTGAGTCCAAAGCCATTGCTGGCGAAAAGGATGAGCTCACGGAATTCACTCAATTCTTGAAACTGCTCACTACACAAATCTGTTAGCATTCCCGTGAGCTCATCCTTTTCGCCAGCAATGGCTTTGGACTCAGTGATGCATTTGTATCTTATATAAGCACGAAACTTTTATTTGCTAAGCGTCAGTTCAAGTTCATCCGTGCACTTGAATGCCTGAAGATGCCGAAAGGCGAAACCCGGGTCGTTAATGACAAAATTTGTGAGAATGTACATAGTTTGAACGATTCAAATTTAAAATAATATAAAATTAAATTAAATTAAATTAAACTAAATAAAATTAAACACAATGCAACAAAAATCTCACGTTGCTGGGCAACGGGTTTACAGCTAGTCTTGTTTAATATACAGTGGAACTCCAATCTACTGTTCTTGTTTATGGTCCTATTAAAATATACAGACGCGAAAATGACAAAACAACGTTGGAAAAATGGAAACTGGTAACTAAAACGAAATATTTTTACGATAATTCGTCGGCCATATTTAAAATTTGATCTGTGAATTTGCTCTAAGAAGTTCCATTTGACATTATAATTTGACTTGAAATTTATGATTCCGGATGTATGATAATTTCGCATTTTCCAATTCGTGAATGAATTTATTACACGAGGACTGAATTACGATTAGCGGTATTTAGTTAATTTTCAGGTAGAAAAGGAACAGCATATGTACCCACTTTTTCGAGGAATATTAAAAAAACGACAAATTAGGGTTACTCTCCGCTGCACAATAAAACTGACAACTTCCAAAAAAAGCTGGCCGTGTTAATATTTTAGGGTACGAAGCGAAACACCCGTCACACAACCATTGCAGTAACAAAGTTAATAATATTTGTATTATATTATATAAGCTATCAACATTTTATAATTATTCTAGAATCTAAATGAACTTTATATGATGTTATTGTTACCTTAATTAAATTCAATGCACAATTAAATTTAATTCCGTCAATACCATATTTTGCCACCAAAGTTTTTACGTTATAAAAGGTTTATTTTGCATCGATTAAAATAAAGAGTTTCTTTTTAATGGCAGAATTCATCACATCTCGCTTTCTTTATCTATTTTATATGAAGCCCTTTCAATATAAGTATTACAAAAGAAAGTCCTCTGCATGGAGAATATTCTCGATGACAAATTAGCATCGGAAAACTACCTGAGGGTGCACTGCAAAGATATTAACTACAGACTCAGGGTCGGTACAGCCAAATTTACTCATCATCATCGTCCTCGAGCGCACAAAAGGTTAATCGCAAAAGTGAATCGGCATTTTGGACGCCATTCGTGTGACAATAAAAATTACAGTGTAATTAAAAACAATCGAATCATATGGCAGTGCGTAATAAATTTGTAAATAATTTATTACCTGCTGGGGAGCGAGCCACTGAAAGTAAACAAGATCAACGACTGCGGTAATTAGCCCAGACATTTGGTACACAACTAGTCACGGTACTGCACAAGGGCCGATTAAATTGGGCAACTAAAGAGTTAACTAATCCAGTACCATCAAACTGCAATTTACTCGAATTTTATTGGCTATATTTTATGCGTATGTTCACACTGTCAAATCAGCATAAAACAGTAACTATCTTTAGTGACTGCCTGCTCTACTCGAACAGTATAAAAAGGGCCTGTGATTTAACATGTACGCGTAGTGAGTGTTTCTATAATAGGCTCACCAAATACTTTCACAACTTCATTACATCTGTAGAACATACCTCAATTTAGCGATCAGAGCGTTTTTTGATATCTGTATTAATTTTTCGAGTCGTCTTTAGTAAATTGAAAATATCTGGCGCTGTCAATGCAAAACATATAGTTTCAAATCGTGCAATGACAAAAAAAAATATGTAACAAGAATAATAATTAGAACAATAGTTAATATTAAATAATCTATCTTCGAGCAGACTTTGTTCCCCCAGACGTTCTGAGATCGATTAAATGTATTTATAATAATTAATAATGTATGCAATACGATATTAAAATAAGCGATGACATGCGCCAATAACACGTATGGATTCGTTGGAATTCGCTGACCATCGCCTGTTATGTTGAATCTGTCATATGATGATAAAATACGTATAGTTTTATTTATATTTTGAATGGTGTTCACGAACAGGCTGATAAAATTAATTTCGTACCAATTTTAAACTTTTAAAAACAGAATAGTAAGCTACGATGTCAAATTGATCATAAACACGTGAAATTTAAAATTTCCTGGCTGTTGCTGTTTCTTACGCTAAAATATTAGTTAGTAAAATTAGTCCCGATCGCCATAAGGTAGTGGCAGATATCTACAGTACAAGGCTAACTAACATATTTAATTAAAAAAATGATTTCAAAATAACTTCAAAGTGACAATAATTTTTGTTAGCGATTGTTCCAAATTCAAAAGCGTTCAATTGACCTGTAACTAAAAATGTCGCCGATCAAAACGGAAATCCGACAGATGATAAATTATTGTTAAAAGACGTAAATAACCAGTTTACTCGGTATTAAATTATTGTTTATTCGAAATAGGACCTTAATGTGTGTTAAAAAATATAAACATGTCCAAGCCACCTTGATTTTAAATATCAAACAAATAACATAAAGAATACGTAATAGGCCGAAGAACGTGGTCAGCTGTTACTTCATTGAATCCATTTTATATATTCATAGTGTTAACAATAAGAAAAACTTGACAACAATAAAACAACCGCCGAACCATTTCATTTAATCTTAGTTAGTTTTGTAATAATTGGGAATAATTAAAAACGTGGTTTATATCGGAATATTTCCGTAAACTGGTAGCTATTTTGTAATCCGTTTTTTTAATAACTTACTGTCTAACGAAGTACATACAAAGAAATACAAAGGGTATCGGCGTAACGCTGTATACTTAGCTCGACGTCATTTTTAACAACCTACCAATCGATGTATTTCTCTTTGAAAAAAAGCATTGAAGATTATTTTTTATATAATATGAAATGCGTAGTAAATTTAGAAACGACATTAGCGAGAGGTTATCCATCACTGCTTTGCAGAATGCGAGCAAATCTTGTATGTATTGACTATTTGGACCGCTGATTTCACTTTCAGCTGATTTTAAACATGTCATGTGATGGTCGAAAATTCCGTACCATACAACTTGGCTCTTTCACAACAAAGAAGCGCAACGCTACGATAAACTAATAATGGAAAAAAACAACGTATGCGCGTATCAATTTGATGTCTTCAGATTGAAATAAGACGAGCATTTCAATATGTTAGGTGTGGTGCTGCAGTATATTCTGTTGTTACATCTGACCTCAATAAAAAAATAATAAATAATATCGTACGTAACCTAAAAAATAGATTCCCGGAGTTCTTATGCTTCGGACTTCGGGAGGAAATGCTAAATATGCCAAATAAACAAAGAGAAATGGGAATTATCGCAGTCCAAGGCTGTTGTAAACAACAGTTGTCCGTAATCTTAGAGACAAGTGTCAAAATGTATGGATGCCATAGATGCGCAATTAATGGACTCACCTATATGTAGCTATCGGCTGAGTATTAAATATGCAGAACGGGTGCTGTCTCCATTATTTAATCCATAAAAAGTGTAAGCACTGCACAAAACTGTTCACTTTATGAGATATTTGCACAAAAATTCATGTCATCAAAGACAGGCAGGCAAGACACGAGTACTAAGTACGTAAGAGCGAGTATTGCCACTACAAAAACACAAATTCGTAGTGGCGGCCATTTTGATTTTCATTCTAAGCTTTGAGTGGAATTCGGAAAATGGTCAGAGAGAGATACGACAAGCGAAAAACTGAAAATATGCAGGGTATCGAAAATTCAACACATTAGAACTTATTTGGGCAACCGCTACACAAATGTTGTTAAGAAAATTTCGACTAACAACTAGTTCTCGTAAACACCAACATTATTATCTAAGCAAAGACTTATTTCTATTAAAAAAAAATATATTTTGGCAGTCGATCATACGATCTGTATATTTTATTGAAATTTTCGTTAAGGGTAAGTGTCACGGCCTACAGAGACACCTATAATTAAAAGAAAATATTAAATTGCTTATTTACAAAAAATGAATTCTGAATTATCATCTCAGTTGGGAAAAGCATTCCTTATTATCATATTGTGATAAAGTTTGTTAGTAAAATATAAACAGGGAGTCAGTGGCGTGCTTAAGCAGGGACCTCCTATTTTTTTTCATTAAAAATTCATATCTCAACCAAAACGCACTATTTATTTTTTTAAAAAATATCAAACGTTAGCAAAATCAAATACATCAATAACGATATTATGAATGTCCAATAAAAGCTGAAAAAAATTAAAACTTAATATCATTATTGATGTACATATTTCATTTTGCTAATGTTTGATATTTTTTTTAAAAATAAGTAGCGCGTTTTGATTGGGATATGAATTTTTAATGAAAAAAAATAGGGGTCGCCTGTGTGGTCAGCATCATTGGCTTCGGCTACGGAGGTCACGGGCTCGAGTCCCAACAGACAGTTTTATAAATTGATTTTGCAATCGATTTATTAATTTCTGTTTGAAGCCATGGATGTATGTGATGTTTTGAATTCCCTTCCACCTATCCTATCCTTTGAACAGGGCATATCGAGAGCGATTGGCTAACCACTAGTCCTGTCCTAGCGTTATCCTTCTATTCCTACTCTCTTTGGGAAAAGAGGTTGAGCAATTGAGTAATAAGCAGTTCTCGGAGAAACACTTTTGTTGAGATAAACTCCATTAGGAGTCCATATGCTCCACATTGGGAGCGGACATGGTAAAAAAAATAGTAGTAATAATAATAAGCAACATGAAAAAAATATTAGTTCTGTGTTTCTTATTGATAATAAATAGCTGTGAAAACTACATAATTATAAATGTTTAGTGTATTTTATAATTGAAAAAAATAAAATACAATATTTATAAAAATATCATTTTATTATAATGATCGAGTAACTATAAAAAGTATAGAAATAGTTTCAATATAATTCTTTTTATATAACTTTTATAATTTTGAAACAGGACATAAAGAACATTTAAAAAAAACTTCAAGTCCTAAAAATAACTGTATTTAGTATTGTTACATTTACAACTGTAAGGGTAGGAAGGGATGTCGTAGAGTGCATATTATATTCAGACAAAATAATTGCCCATACTTCCTGCAGATAAATAATATTGTTACATTTCTTTACATTATAAAGAAATGTAAGAATATTTAATTGTTATCTGTTATTCAAATGGTGTTGCAGCTAGGAATAAAATGCAATTCGCCTCATTGGAAAACATCATCAGACAATTTTATTATATATTTTTAAAAATTATAACTCAGAATATACATTGATTCAGATTCTTTACATATTTTACGAATGAACAATTAATGAAGAGTGGATTTTTCTTTTTTTTGGCTTGTAGAGGAGGAAGGATACAAACAAAAACTTAAGTAGAAAAATAAAAAATGTGATATTTGACCATGTCTTCCTTAATACACAACACAACTAGACAAGGATTAATTCCGTGACTCCAGCATTTACAAACAGTCTTACTCCAATCTTTACAACTGGTGCGACTCCAGCTACGATTTAAAAACAATATAATTTATAAATATTTTTAACATCTTCTAAAATGCATTTCTTTTATGTATACTAATTTATTTTAATCAATGTCCGCTCCTTAAGTATTGCATATTATGGCCTCCTAATTGAGGTATCTCAACAGAAGATTTTTCTATGTGAACTGTTTACTCAACCTCTCTTTTTCAAAGACAGTAGGGATAGACAGAATTGACTAGGACAAGACTAGTGGTTAGCTTATCGCTTTTGCTACGCCCGTTTTAGGATACAATGAGTCGGAGGGGAATTCGAGACATCACATACATCCATGCTGTCAGACAGAAATCCATAAATCGATTGAAAAATTAATCTATAAAAACTGTCCGAATTAGGATTTGAGCCCACGACATATGTGTTCTAAGCCAATGATGTTGACACTCGGCCACCCAGCCAACAATTGTATTTATCAGTTATTAAATCACTATTTAGGCAAAATACTGTAATAAAGTATGCTTGTAAAATATAATTGAGCCCTTGAGAAGTGAAGTGAGCTAAGTAGCAAAATGGTGAAACTTTTCTATTGGAATTTTCTATTCAATCACTTGGTTACTTAGTGTTTTTGTGGATAACATACTTTTATTTTAGAAAATATACATTGTTGCAGTGTTGTATTTTTTTTAGCTCACTTCACTTCCACGATACTTAAAGACATGTAGAATATTATGACGCATCAGTCTCATTCCTTTCTAAAATACCACTTGGCTCAATTCACTTCTCAGGGGTCATTATACGTATACTTGGAATATTATAAATTTGGACTGTTTACCATTTGAACGATTTACATGATAATAAAATTACACCAAGCACCTTCAATCGAAATCATTGGCGATCCAGGGGAAGGGTCATGGGGTCCATGCCCCCCCCTGAGGAAAATTTATTTTCCATTTTTCTAATTTATTAAAATTTTATTTTGAAATGGGCTCTTTAATTGTTTAGTTAACTATGTTTTATAAAATACATACTTAATTATTAGACTGTGGAAAGGAAAAAGGACGTAACCTACAGCTTTTTCAAAACAGCTTTTTTTCGATAATCACAATGTATCAAACATGATACACGTTCTATCAAAATTATGTGGGCTGCAAATGTCGAATTAGTATCTAAATTTTGCTTTTAAGTTTGAAAAAAGATGAGCTTTTGAAAATTGAAACCAAGAAAAAAGACTGAAAAAAAGGTTTTTCCTAGACAATTTCTTTAATTAATATTAGATTATGTCAATTAAACACCAGTTAAGAAGTCTCCGTGCACTTAAAGGTTCTGTATATTTCATAATTTGCATATGGCCCAAAATCATCAATACACGTTTTTTGTGCCTCCTGTAAAATTTGCTTTGTGTGGGTTACGTCCTTTTCATTTCCACAGTCGATGTATTGACTATTTTTATACAGATATATTATTTTAAAATCATCTATTTTTTAATGTATTATTTATGTATCATGTTTATTTTTAAATTGAATGGCCCACTTCTGGGACAATTTCTGGATCAGTTGCTGGTCGAAATCCTATATTAAATAATGTTGGTGCTGTTAATTGTGAGATAATGTTGAGTAGTTTTTGATTTTGTGGCGAATTACACAACTTTTCGATCGTGCAACTATATTTTGTTTCCGGCATACTATTTTAAAGTTGTACTCGTTATCAGAGTCCTCACAGTTATGAAGTTTAAAAAAAACCACATGCAAAAGCGCAGCTATCAACTGTCACTTAAAATATCCCATGCTTATAAAGTTGTTTCCTTTCTCGATTGCACGCTGAAGTAATTTTTATACTGAATTTTTATAGTGCGTAGGCTTGAACATTTTTTACATAGTACATGTACATAGTTTGAACGATTCAAATTTGAACATTTTATTTGAGATTTTTGTAAACATTCACCATTAGTTCACAAAGAAGAAATTATATACCAGCTAAGAGAAACATTTTTCTCATATTTTTTTTCTTGTCTCCATTTTAAATGGATTTGCTTAACGAGGTATTTATATAACCAATTATCGTCAGATAACGAGGACACCCTGTACTGAGTACGAAATCAAATTATTTATTTACAATGTGTATATAAAACTATTTTTTTTTTATCTCAAAGTAATGAATTTGAATCGTTCAAACTATGTACATTCTCACAAATTTTGTCACTAACGACCCGGGTTTCGCCTTTCGGCATCTTCAGGCATTCAAGTGCACGGATGAACTTGAACTGACGCTTAGCAAATAAAAGTTTCGTGTTTATATAAGGTATAAATGCATCACTGAGTCCAAAGCCATTGCTGGCGAAAAGGATGAGCCCATGGGAATGTCAACAGATTTGTGTAGTGAGCAGTTTCAAGAATTATATAATTTGTTTGTCGGCAAAGGTTTTATGATTATATGATTTTATGGTTATATAGGGTATAGAAGAGGAGATGTGGGAAAGTTTGATATTTCGTTTAAAATCGGAAGACTTTGCAACTGTGCTTTGTTGATTTCTAAAATTTCTTGGAAAAAGAGCTTATGACTGTCCGTATTTGGGTGTAACATTTTTATCCCTTGTTCCTGATTGAACATGTGTCCTTCCGAAATTAAGTGATTAGCAAAAGTAGACGTGTCTTTTTTCAATCTAAAGGCTCAAAGTTTCAATCAAAGTAATGAAGTTAAATAGTTGAACAGAAACCAGGATAACATTTTCAGGACAGGATTTTGTTGCTCGCTGTAGTCTAGTTGGTTAGAGCTTGCTCTACTGATCAGTCAGGTCAGGGTTCGGTTCCCAATTAGGTCATTGTCAATTTTAGTTTTTTTTTCAATTTACATTCGAGACCTAAGATGTGGGTGTTAGTGATGTCAATTCTACTCGAGTTAATCTCAAAAAACTTACAAAAAATTCTCAACGAGTTTTTCTCGTATGATCATACAACTTTAAAATATTTGGCGCATTGATATTAGCTGTAATGCCATATATTTATTGTATATATATATAAACATTGTTTCTTTACCGCCTTTCTTATGAAGCATTTTAACTTTCAAAACTGAATCATAATAAAACAAAATGGTTGATTTTTGTATTACCTTTATTTTGGTAATTATTGATCTTCATCACATATAATAATTTATGTTACATAACATCTTAAATATATATTTTATTACTTAGAGAATTTATATTGATTTACAACCTATAAACATTTATTCCTTACGCAGTATGTATGTACAGAAAAAAACAATACGATAAAATTACGTAAAGATGTGTCGTTTGTGAGATTGCGAGTCGCGGACACACTCACTTCTGGTTGATGACAATTTAAGTCAACGGCGATAAATATTCTTTATTATTCTGTTATTTACATATTTGATGAGCACTGAGTGTTGTCAACGATACAGAATCTCACATTGGACACAAATTCATGCATCAATGTCTTATGAACTAAAAAATAAAAATATTACTTAACTTAACACATTTTAACGTCTTGCGCTCCATTAGCCAGGATAATACCATCTGGACAACTAATAGCACGGTCCAATCTCCAGGATAATGTCTTTTGTAGTCGGTCTCTTTGAAGCTTTATTTTTGGTATTTCCCGAAATATTTCCGGGGCATAATTTTACAATAGTGCACTTAAGGGATTAAAAAATGCAATAATTTTTTTAAATATGAAAATTACAGTAGAGAGCTGCCTTATATGTTGATTTTAATAATATTTGAAGTCTTTACCTGCTTTGTATAAATAAGTTAGTTGTTTTATCTGGAAAGGCTGTATCCACATCTTGTGGGCGTTAGAGTTGTATGAAGTGTTGTGACCATCATTTTATTAAGTGAAGGAAAAAGCAATTTCAACGAAATATATTTTTGACTACCATGAATCACTTGAACAAATTTTTACAGAATATAGTGATAACGATGCGTTCAGTTGATATAAGTGCACTATATGGTGACATAGTAAATAAAAATGTTGGTCATTTTTAAATTTCTGTTATGATACTTTAGAAAGCTTCCAAAATCACAGTTATAATGATGATTTATTTTTTATTTGATAATTTTGACATCATATATATTTTAATAATAAAAATACATATTTGAGCAAAGTCAGACTATGGGTATATTAATTCGCTTTTTTCACATTTCGCTTCCTTAACGATACATATTTGTATACGTTCTGACCTGATTCATGATAACATCATGAATTGTTTTCAATTTATTTAATAATTTATCTAATCCAACTCCGGGAGCTGAATTCCACTTTGAGAAAAAAGCTTTAATTGAAGACGGGAGAAACTATTTCATGTCTAAAAAATAATCAAATGCTTCTTGCTTGAAATGAAAAACGAATTGTTACCATGTAAACAAATAACGATAATATTGTAAAAAGAGCCGGCTGCGTGGTAAGTGGTCAATGTTCGGGTTTGGTTACGGAGGTCACTGGTTCGAATCCCAGTACTGACAGCTAATAAAATTTATAAGCTGTCAGCACTGGGACAATAATTAATTTTATACAATCGATTTATGGATTTCTGTTTGGAGACATAAACGTATATGATGTTTTGAATTCTTACCTATCACCTATCACATCATACAAAACGGAGTGAGAGCGATTAGCGTGAGTGTGTTCGAATAAAATACAATGAAAAGGGACATTGTATTTTTGTAAAACTTATGGCAACGTTATTTATATGAAAAACTTTCAGAAACACCGAGTATTTCTAAACATCAATATTGTTATCTATTCCAGCCTTTTGGGATGATCTTACATTGTTTCCAACATTGACTTCGAGGAAGTAATCAATATAAAACAAAATTTTAACCAATAATAGCAAACTGTAGGTACTATATTTTTTAAGAAGGACTGCTAGCATAATGCGATTGGGTAGGAATGTCGGTACGTTGTAAAATTAATTACCCCAAAGACGGGCGATGTCTGTTCTTGGACCCTCACACAATACGGTGGTCGTAAAAACGTTCATGCTAAAATATTTCTAAAGTAAATCGATAATAAAACCCCATTTTTTTCAAAATATCGCCTTAAATAATACAAGAATGGTTTATTTTACAATCCGTGATAGCTTAGTGAATATTTTAGCTCAAATTAGTGGAATTTAATTACGTTTTCGAAGAAAATTATACCAAATATGATACGCGTTATTATGGTCACCATTGGAGCTACACAGATTGTCTCAAAAATACGTTTGACTTTTTGTTTAAAACCGTACTCAATTTGCTGGTAATACGAGTAAAATCTGGACCCAGAGTAGACTATTGGTATTGAGTAAATCTAGTGAGAGTGCAAAGTGTTAAAATGTATTATTATCTGTAGAAAAAGAACTAAGAGATCACATTCTTTTCTATAATAAAATGTTTTTTTTTTAAATTTTAAATTAAATATTGTGTGATCTACTGGCATGTGAATATAAAAATAATTAAGCTTATAAATAGTTGTCTAATTGACAAAAATAATAATAATAAAAAAATGAACTTTAATTCTGCTCTCGAGTTGTAATAGCTCTGTTCTTCTGCGTACATCTGATGGTTTGCTGACGGTTTGCAAACTACGGTTCGAATTAGAATTTAAAAGCTTTCTATGCGATTCTTACTCGAAAACAGTTTGCAAACCGTCAGCAAACCATCAGAAGTATGCAGAAGAACAGAGGTAATATAAATAATAAACCATAGACAACTCGAACCAAATACATGGTAGAAAAAGTTGCCAGCATGGAAATTTATTTAAAAACAGATTGGCAACCCGATGATCTCAATTGTTTAAATACTTATGGGTCTGTCATAGACTGTCAAAAGGAAATTTAATAATACAAAATTTCATTTTGGTTTATTTTATGGGTGATATCTGAAGAAAATGTGTGCTAATAAGTTATATAGCTTTGATGTTATATTATTTCACTTATCAACAAGTAAATAGTATTAATTAAAAGAACTTTAAAAGAAAGACATTTCAAATTGAGTTGATAACTGTGTGATGTTAAAAATAAAAAAAATAATGAGATGCCATTGTAATTACCGTCGCGTAAATCTTATTAATTAATACAGAAAGGTACATAGACTTTTTAAAATGATAAAACATCATTTGCCGAGTTAAATAAATATTTCTTGAATTTTCGTCCAGGTATGACAATTAATTCAGGCTTTGAAGAAAAAATCTATTGCATGAAAGGTATTGTAAAATATTAAATCTAAATAGTTGATAGAGAAGATTATAGTTGGTTTAATGTCAGATAAACTTAATCAATCTCATTCTAGGATGTCGGAGACTTGAAGTGCAGAGTTGGAGATTTCAACTGCTTTTGCGTTGATCGTTATATGTTTTCTGGCTTATTTAGAACTTTAATTAATCAATGAGATATGCGTTAGTTTAATAAAATATAGGAGAACATAACAATTGTATTGATTGCGTAGACAAGAGATTGACTGCGGGTTTATACATTTTTTAGTTACTTCCCTTATACATTAATCCAAGGGTGTCCAACCTTTTTTGCCTCGGGATCGACTTCTCAATCTTAAGTTTTCTCGCGATCGACTTCTAACATGATTCTTATAAGAAATTTATTTATTTAGGGTTTTTTCCTCTTCAAACATAGACATTTTGATTTTAAATGCGAAATACATATCATTAGATAGGTATGTGCTTAAAAAATAATTCAATTTTAGGAAATTTTAGAAATTCACGGAAGCTTTCGGGATCGACCAAATGTTGCTTTGGGATCGACCGGTCGATCGCGATCTACCGGTTGGACACCCATGCATTAACCCATTCATATTGACAGGGTCTGTGAAAAATATTAGGTTCGTAATTAAAATTAATTCTTTGACTTCTGAAATTACATGATTAAAATATACAGTTTTTAGAATTATACAAATAATGAAAAAGTTAATTCAGGACTTCGAGGGTTAGGTCTCAAAAGTAATTGTTTATGAAACAATTAAAAACTGTATTGATAATAAAATGTAAATGAAGATAATAAATTATTAAAATTGATTTTTAAAAAAAGGTACAGTGGGTAAAATCTTCAGTTCTCTCTCGTATATGTTAAGGAAATTAACAGTCTCCGACAAAATTAAGACAAAAAGAAATGATACATTTAGTCATTCTAGGCTGAAGTAATCAAAAATCCATCTCCACAGTTTTACTAGTAATTTTATGAATATTGGAGAAATGAAACTGCATGAAACATTTTTGAAATATTTCCATGTGAGGTTTGTTCACATTCATTTGGTAAAATAAATTACATGAAATATAACTTTTCTTCTAATTGTGGATACAAATTTTTCAAGTTAAGGCAACAAACTACGATATTGCTCACAAGTGAAATTATTCAGTCATAATTAATTTCACTGAATGATAAGAACCAATGACAAATAATATGTTTTTATACAGTTCTTTCCGAATGTTGTAAAGCAATACCTAAATAAATGACGAAGCAAACAATTTGTTATTGAAAGTAATCTTTAAATGCAAAGGCAAAATGCACTTGGAAAACGGATCCTCTACATTATTGGAGGTTTTTTTTTTACCACATATTAAATGACGATTATAATTTTTGCAATGCAGAAGACATCATTCGAAAATGTATCACAGCAAAAGACGGGCAGCTGACCACTTCATACTTTCACCGATAAACAAAAATAAAATAAATGTATCATATGTAGGTACAATTGGTTTGTATGTGTGAAATGAATTGACAGCGATTAATTTTAATGATTCTACTTTTCTTGCGGTAAAATATAAGATTTACACACAAGTCTCATGGTGTTTGGCGATTGATTGAGGGTTATAGCATTTGTTCACTCCCAATGTGGAGCATATCATCGGTATATTGGTAGAATGAAAAACCAGCTGTTTTGAGATATGAATTGCAGATAGATTGATTTTAACACGCTGTATCTTCTTAAAAAAAACTAATTCAAACGTATTCTTTGTATTTATTTTTACACAATTCAAACATATTTCAGATTTTTTTTTTAAATATATAAGATAAGTTTACGCTTTCGAATATGAGAATCGATTGTCATGAAGTGGTTGGAATGATAAGTAAAAGTTGTAATGCATAAATGTTAAAATTTAATTATTATCAAAATGACTTGACGCCTTCTGTCAGTATACCGACGATATGGAATCTAAATGAAGCTTATTTAAACAGAATTTGTTCTACGATAACAGCTTGTTTGTTACCAGTAGTAGTACAAATAGAAAGATCATACTAGGAGAGGACTAGTGGTTAGCTTATCACTCTCACTTTGTCCTGTTTTTAGGATAGAATGAGTGGAAGGAATTTTAGATGTTGAAGTATATATCTGAAGCTGTCCATGAACCTGTGAAAACCGCAACCGAAAGCAACTACGTTTACCATTTGGCTGCAGGTCTGATGTGAAAACTATTACACTTTCTTTGAAGATAGTCATTATAAATTAATGTATGTAGATTGTTCATTAACTTTTACTAGATATACTCAATCTCTCAATTGACTGCCTAATATTGTATAGAAACACATTATCTGATATTTGGCATATTTCATACTATTATTGCCTATTTGATTCTTGGAATTCTGGGCGTAAGATGATAAATCGTGTTTGGCTGCTGGGCAGGAAAAAGATTGACTTTGTTTCACATAAATATGCATCAAATTAAATACAAGAAATTGATTATAATAAAAATTATGAGATATGCCAATTTCGTTAATGGGTTACAGCTTGATTTATGAATTACTACGATTCGGAGAGAAAGGGGAAAGGCCCCTTGTGAAATACCAAAGAATATTAGAAAAACCTTTAAAGAAATAGTATATGTGTCGACAGTCTGCCAAACTATTTATTGATTCCTATATTTACAATAATTTATTTACCTACTAATTTTAGACACACATTTGAAAAAGAATTATTACAGTTGTAAAGTAAAAAAAATAGATTTACCAAAAGATGTAGGCAAACGGTAGTATTTACGCTATTTGGAATTTCAGAATAAAAGTGACTCAATGCACACTACCGAGGGCTATTCTCAATTTATTACGACCTAGACAGTAATACTCGACATGATTTCTGTATTTAGTGATTACGGTTGGTATAACATGTAATAATTGCAGCTATGTTCACTGTTGTTACAGTCAGTCTGTCAAACGCCGACAATTACAAAATTTTGTTTTCATTCTTTTAAGTTTTTTATGTTTGATTAATTTTGTTCATTCGCTATATATATTAGAGCAGGGGTCACCAAACTTTTTGAGAAGCGGGCCGGATTGAACTTTTTAAAAACTAAGAGGGCCGGACGACAAATAAATTCTTATTGGAACCCAATCAGAATATTATTTCATTTTATGTGATTACATAATAATTAGAATGTAAACAAATGTTTGCCCTTCTTAGAATTTCAATAAATGAGAATATTCGAAAATTTTTTGAGTAAACGAACATCTGGTCGTCTCGCCTCCAATTTCTATCCAACCTCCTTCACTTTGAGTCTTCTACCAGATAGTTGTATGACAATCGATGATTTGAAATAAATATTTGTCGTGAATTCACAACTAAATCATGAAAATTTATATTTCTTAAATGAATAATTTCTATGCAAAAATCCAGAACTTTTCGCGGGCCGGATGAAAATCTTCAGCGGGCCTTAGTTTGGTGACCGCTGTATTAGAGTGATTGTAATGAGATAAGTATGCTTTACAATGTTTGTTTCATAATCACTTATTTCTAATGCAGATTGATCATAACAATAGTGAACATAGTCGCAATTATGATATTTAAATTACACCAACTGTAAGGAACTATTTACAAAAACGATGTCAAGTATTAGAAATGTCACTTAATTAAAGTTAAGAATAGCCCCCCCCAATGTACTCTTGAATAAGATTCGTTATAATCGGCATGTATTGTAAATTAAAAAGAGAGGATTCTCACTCAGGGCCATGTACAAACCTGACGTGCACCAATATGGACATTGATCGTTAAAATAGAGACACGTCAGGGGAATTCAATATGTTTATGAATTCAAGCGCCGATATGGTTAGTTCATTTTTTCATATTTCAGAAATAAAAACAGTGGATGAGAATAACATAGTTAAATGTGATGAAGAGGTTAGTTTTTGTATGAATATTTTTTTAATGGAGAAGCCTTAATGAGCAAGCAACCGATTGAAGATGGCTTCATCGACATGTGTCACTTACGATCTTTGCAGTGAACCGAGTTGTTTAATGTCTCATTAGCTCTGTTCTTCTGCGTACTTCTGATGGCTTGCTGACGGTTAGCAAACTATAATCTAATTCAACGCTTTTAGATTCTAATTCGAAAACAGTTTGCAAACCGTCAGCAAACCGTCAGAAGTACGCAGAAGAACAGAGCTAATGAAAATATTAGATTCGCCATCAATCAATTAGTTTCTTACTCAAACTCCATTTCGTCAATAGTATTTTTTTTCCTCTTTCTCGATAGCAGGTGGTGAGAAAGTAAATGACTCGTAGAGAATCCAAATAGATTTGAGCTGTAAGTCATTCATTTTCCATATTTTATTTGTCAATTGAGTGACTCATTTACAAGTGATACAAAACATCTATTGATGTCACTTTTACGCTGAATATTCAAATATTTTTGCTAGTTAAAATATTCATTGGACAGACTTATGTGATAGACATTCATATAAGAAAATTTTACAATTATTTATTGAAAAGTAAAAGTTAAAAATACTTTTACGGCCAAATATATAGTACATAATAAAATCTTAGTTGTATGTATATATATATATTTTTTTAGTACAAATCCAATAATGTTTTGCAACATCACGAAAGCATCAATCTAATCAGCAACAAATTTTTTAAAATACTTATAGTACAGTTAGGTTTTTAGAATAGGCACTATGTTGAACGAGTTTCTATGAAGAAGAATGTTTTGTACTTGCATTTTTAGATATTTTTTATTTTTTCTATTTAATGCGCCAAAATAAATTATTCACAGAAAACAATTACGAAGGTGTCGGAAAACATTGAGCAAGATTTTGAAAAATCAGAATATCTGGTAAAATACAACAATATCACTTCACAAAATATTTGAAAAATTTTGCAACGAAGAAATGATAGCAAATATAATATAGAAACTGTGTTACAATCTACAGGAAGTGAGGAAAAGATCTTTGAATTAAAAAGGAAGAATGTATGTATTAGCAAAGATTTTAAATTTTAGAAACGCGACAAAAATATACCGGCTGCAGCGTCGTCATCAAGCTGTGGGCTCCTGAACTTAACATTCTATTCAACTGTATCGTTATATATTCTCTAAGTGAGTAATAACTTAAGTGTAATATTGATAAAACATTTTAAAGCCTTTATTTCCATCTTCGTTGTCTCGTCAATGAAATTAATTACGAGTATTACAGAGTTAAATGCATTTGTTTGTTGAAGAGTTAATCGACACATACCGAAAAGATATTCTAGGACTTTAAAAGGAAATCGTATTATATATGTTTACAGATAGAATATTACAAAAGTTAATTTTTTTTCCATTTTGGACATTCAATAAACAATTGAATAGTGACATCTGTAAGATTTGTTTTTGTAAACATGGTAACACCACAACTCGCAACCGAATCTACTTGAATCAATTTTAATTTACCTGTTCTTTTTACCGTTGTTAATCTGTTGATAAGTAATAAACTATGTAAAGAATAAATAATGGAGACATAGACATACAATATGGACACTTTAAAATTGTGTCCGTTTGATTTGGTACAATCGAAATAGAATAGATTAATAAGCATTCGATTGTACCGATCCCAAAAATATACATCAATTATAAAATCACTTTGCCATGATTTTCGGTAATTCAATGGACAATAATCAGATGAGCGAAGAACGTAACGGTTACATCTAAAGTACAATAAAAAAAAAAAACTTAAATCACATTAATAATAAGTATGTGCAGAATGTAAAAGCGAGTAATTTTAAAATCGTATAATTTAAATAATTTAACTTCGACACCCATCCGCCGAGCACCCATCGCCATGTTCAGTTCACCGAAACACGATACCAAAATACGTCAATTGAAAACTTCCTACCGCATAAAAATACATACAACTCAATCACTTCGTCATCATTGCAGTACAAGGCATGAGTCAGGTACGCAATGTACTTTCGTTAAAATATTAAATGAATATCTCTACTGTTGGCAGTATGTTTTGCATTTTTAAGTTGGTAATTGTAATAAAGTTAATCTAGTGGAAGCATTCGAGAAGAATTCATTTTAAATAAAGATAAAAATTTACTAAAGCGGTAATATTATTTATTTGCGTATTGAGTAGACATTGCACGAATTTCGCTCTCATGGAGAGCTATTTGTAACACAAATGAACAGATTCTGCGTAGTTAAATTTTCATTTAGATAAATTCCTTTCGATTAGATGTTATACACCTCGAGCTTCCTTATAAAAATAAAGCCTTAAAACAAACACTTGACAATCCGTCGTCATAAAACACAATAATAAGAACTGGAGTTAGTCAATCAATAAACTATTGATATAATTTCAAGTTCATCCGTGCACTTGAATGCCTGAAGATGCCGAAAGGCGAAACCCGGGTCGTTAGTGACAAAATTTGTGAGAATGTACATAGTTTGAACGATTCAAATTTAAAACTATTGTGTGTTTGTCACATTTAAATTTGGCAAAGTATGTGTTTTGGATTCAGGCTTATGAAGTCAATAATTTCGGGTTGGTTTACTTATTTCGAGATCACACACTGCCAACATTAAAATAATCATTCCATTCAATTAAAAATTATCTAATAATTGAGACAGCCGTGACTGTAGGATATGTATTCCGATTTTTTGACCACACTTTTTCAAATAAAAACCTGTGTTGTTATCCCTTTTCCTAAAATCGTCCCGGTTCCTGAGGTTACCCCATATAGTGTCAATTTTGGGACATTTTACAAATAAGTAACATAAAACAAAATATAACTAACTAATACAGTAGGGTAGATAAAATATGACTTAAGTTGTTTTCACAAAACAATTAACCAAACTGACTTAGCATTTATCTTTTATTAACCCTTTGAGGAGTGAGTTAATTTTGACTAAATTAAGTTTTTTCAAATATTTTGATTATTTGTACCATTGCTACTACGCACACACTTTTTTTTAGATAAGCATCAATCAGGAAATAGTAATATTTTTTTTGGAACTATAAAACGCATAATCAAAAGTGTAAAGTAAACTAGTTCATTATTAATTTTAAATATTCTTTCTATAAACTATTACGTTGAATTTGGGACTAGATCATTTTTTGTTCGCATCTGTGTGCATGTGACACTCTACTGACGTTGATTCCAGGAAGGAAATCAACCAGAACTGCGATTTTAATTTGTTCGTTCATTTGTAACAAATAATAAAAATAATGAAAGTTATTTATCCATATGTGAAGAAATAATGACAATCCAATAAAAAAAAACACAAGAATGGCGATATATATATTAAATAACACAATATTTGGACGCACACACTCCTCAAAGGGTTACTGGAACCTGTTCATCAAGCTTCTCAAGGGAGTATAACTTTGAAGTTTATATTTTATCATCTTCGAATAACTTAATTGATTTGAATACAAGTTGAACGAACCTATCTTATCCATGTGATAGAGATTATTTTGTTATGTGTGCGAGAGGTTCAGAAAAAAATAAAACCAGGACCAGTCACTTTACTCAAACGCAACAGACAGGTTTGGGTGTAAATAGAATGCAACATGTAGGGAAATAAATACGTTGCATACATTTCTCTGCGTTTTTAACCAAAACAAAATAGTCGAGTTAAAAAAACGCTGCGTTAATTCGGGTGGATACATATCGTACATTCACGGCGCCGCTTACAATATAACATTTTGAATCCGACCTATGGCTGGACGCCGAAAAAATAATAACAAAATTTTCGTGAACGGAGTTTTTAAGAATGATCATTGTCACTATAATAATTAAGTTTGTTCACTCGAGAGTCTTGATGCTTTTATTATTAAGAGTTTCATATTGTTGTTGGGGCTCATAGCCGGGCACTAAGAGCCCGTGGAGGTGGGGACGTGCCCGTTGCTGGTGCTGACCACCACCACGGGCTTGACTAAGGTCGGCGCGCCCAGGTATTGAGCGTTCACCGACAGGGGGATCTGCTGGCCGGCTTTCATCAGTGAGCCGCTCATGACCTGAAATTCAGAAACAACTATTATTTATTTAGCTTATAAATGCGAAATTTAAGATTTTTTGAAAAACACAACATGGCTGTACATATGCATTTAAATACCTACTATATTTTGTATTATGTTGAACTGTAATAGGCAGAAAATCGGAACCGACAATTTATAAATATTACAGAAGAATTCTTTAGACTGTTTCTTTCACACACATAAATGATATCAAAGATAGAAATATAAGAGGAGCTTGATATCAAATACGCCCCAAATCCAGTTTCGAGAAATATGAGATACCACCATAATACTGGAGTACTGATTCAAAATAACTGAATTTAATTTTTAACTCTCTAAAAACGTCATAGTTTCCATGCAATTAAGTGAATTTCTTATAATGAAAACTGTAACTGTTTTTCTCTGTTCAGCTCCTCATATATATTGTCAAAACCAAAAAATTCTACATAATTATTCCCAGGTTCTATATGGCAACCTATGAATCATCTCTGAACGACACATTATTATTTATGGTTGTCGCCCATTGCAACGTCTTGATTGGAGAGTCTGTTGTTATTTTTCCAGTAATTTCTTCTATAATTTTCGATAACAACCACAAAAACGACGAATGCTTCATTTCATTAATAAATTAGTACCAGAATATTACAAAGTGTTCAATTAATTTTTCAATATATATTTAACGTATACATTACTTGATGAAAATGACTGACTTATGAATGTCAAAATTTCAAGGAGATTATCTTTTGAAAGCCTAGAGCCTCAGCATACAATCAAATAGAAAAATCAACTTAAAAAAAGTTGTTGGTTACAAAAGAACATTAGTATAAAAATACATAGTGGTTTTTACAAATGTGTCTGATTCAGTTAACAAAAAATAAAAATAAGAAAATACTCCCTTTTAACAACATATTGCATTGCTTATAGGTTCTTTGGCAAAAATTTGTTGATGTTGAAAAATTTCACTTTGGAAATACATCCCTTGTACAAAATAATAATAAATTATACCTTTCCCGTGAGATGAGGCGAAGCGGTAATAATGTGAGTACCACCTTGTGATACCACCAACGGAGTTAGGCCATTCATCATATGAATTCCACCTTTACTATCTGAAACCAAACAATACATTTCGTCAATAAAAAAAACCAAGTACATATATTTTTAAATAAACATCAATTACTGATCTGACGATAAACGAAGCACTTAACAATATGATGCAGAGTAATTACTGTGCACGGCAATTAAATTGATTGAGGAAAGGAAAAAGGACGTAACCCACAGTTTTTTTGATAATCACAATATATCAAACATGATGCAAGCTGCAATTGTCGAATTAGTATCTAAATTTAGCTTTTAGCTTAAAGTTTGAAAAAGATGACCTTGTAAAAAATTAAAACCAAGAAAAAAGACTGAAATAAAAGTATTTCCTAGACAATTTCTTGAATTAATATTAGATTATGTCAATTAAACACCAGTTTAGAAGTCTCCGTGCACTTCTAGGTTGTGTATAGTTGGCCTAAATGGCCCAAAAGCATTAAAATACATTTTTTGCGCCTTCTGTAAAATAGTATGTGATGGTTACGTTCTGTTTCCTTTCTACATTCAATATATAATGTTGTTTTAGTGAAGTCATTAATGATTTCTATTTTAAATAAAAGCACAGCTACTTTACATCATACATCATTTTTTTTACTGGTACTTTCCTGGTATATTGACACATCATTGAAATTAAATTGAAAAAACATAACCTTGCTACATAATTGAGTATAAAATTTAAATTACATTTAAACACACTATTTAAATTAAGTATATTTGTAATTTAACCGATCAGCGGTCTATATAAGGACTGCAGATTTTCATCATTCGCTGCTCAGCGTTCCCTGACAGCGAGTATGGCTAGTTCCGCGACAAGATACATTGATTTACAATATATCTTAAGCCGCAGATAAGTAGCATATAGAATGATAATGGTCATATTTTTCGTGATGAAAAATATGTTAAATAAAAAATAGTGAGCATCAGTGATTTTTCTAGACTACAAATCAATATTCAAGGAATTGGTGATTTAATATGACTAGATCAGGATTAAGAGATACTGCAATTTGGATACAACAATCTAGTTTTATCATGAATAATAATTTAAATCCCTAGCATTTCAAGGAGTTAGAAGGGTGGCATGCGACTCTAAAATGGATTTATTAAAAAACACAACCAACGGTGGATTTCATCACCACAAAGTATAATGAAAACAAGAGTATAACAACTTGGCCACGGTGGGGTGGCGATCATGAATTAGAAAACAGACGTGTCGCTAGACTTACTCATAGAGTGGAGAGTGGTTCCCGGCTGAGGTTTGATGGCGATGTGATGATGATGTCGAGGCATTTCTGCTCCAGATCGGCCGGAACCAACAGCTCCGGAATTGACATCCCCCATCTTCTGAACCTCTCGGATCTTTTGAATGGGACTATTTGCAGCTAGAATGAAAAAAAATAATATATATATTTGCTTATTTCATCAGTTCATCCATGTACAAAAGGGGAAACTTGGGTATTTGGGTATGGAAGACTCATAATGATTATTTTTTCATTCATTTTCATTTGTTTTGCATTTTTTGAATAACATATCTACTATTCAATAAATGTTGAACTGTGCAATCATCTGTCGATTTACAGGGGAAACAGGTTCCACGAAATATTGAGTTAGACAAAATCGCATAAATCAGATAATTAAATAAACGCTAATGGCAACATAAGCTCTTAATAAAATAGGAGATTAGTTTTGAAAAATCATACCGTTACTTGTAGTCAAACATATAGTTTTAAAATTCGCGCAGACATAAAAAATTAATGAAAATGACTAGAAGAAAATAAAATACTTTTTTTTGATAAAATCAAAATGTACATTTGTACAGATAGCGTAATAGAAGCTAAGAGAGTTAGCCGTTAGATAAAAATCAAAGTTATTTAATAACATCTCATCAGTGATTATTACCGGTGCTAGGAAGATCTACGGGGGCCAATGCTCCACCTTGCCCTTGAATTACTCTGATAGTGTGAGGGCTGGAGAACAACTGGATCGTTGGACTCACCACAACGCTGTTACCATTCATCATCTGAAAACATATAGTTAGCAATATTTATTATCTCTTTGTAGTGAGTCAATCTTGATGATAATTTGAGAAAATTTAATATTTTTTACAATTGTGGGGTTATAATGCAAAACGTACTATTTTAAAAAATCTAACTTTTCAGTAGACTCAAATACTTTAACGAATAACACAAACAAAATAACATTTGCATAAAAATATGATTTCCAATTTGAAAACGACAGTGTTTTAGACATTTTATATTAAAACTAATAGAATCAGTCGATTCTTTAGGCTTGAATTACCCTATCTAAATACCTAACTCATTTCATGTTTTGCATTATAGCCCCACAATTACCACAAAAAAAAAAAAGTTTTAACATTATTTTTATGTTTTTGGTAGATCTGTTAGAATATAGGGTATTTTTTGTATTTTAAAATGCATAGTAACATAATATTTTAAATAAAACCATAATTTTGAAAAAATTATTTCGCATTCTTTTGCAAAATAGTGACGATAGTGCAGCGCCATGGATTCCATACCCGGAAAGAATGACACCGTGTTGCCGCCCAGTTCCGCAAACTTACTCCTTATTAAGGATATGTAAGTCAAGCGGAATCAAGCAACATCTATCGAATCACAGGCTGGCGGCATAGCGCATGATGGCCATGAAGATGCCGTCATATGCTATTTTTAAAGCTCTCGGTTTTAGACCCCAATCACTGGCAACAAATTGCACAACACGGAGGAACATCTAATCTTCTCGTGTTGAGTGAAGCTTAACTTATTATCATGGAGCACCCCTAATTAAGTAACCCTTTAGGATACCTTTACTCGGGTGTTACTTATATAGTACCTAGAGATACTAAGACTTGCTGCCTCAAAGGAAGGCGTACAACTTCAGTCTTGTGTAATTGATTTGGGCTGCAGATAAAAGTCAGGCATCTCGAGTATGACTGATATACAAATGAAAACAAACTAACCTGTGTCAAATGCAATTGAGTCGGATGAACGAGCGTGGCCTGCCCGTTGATGCTGGCAGAGACCGGGGTTATGATCTTCCGTTCGACACCCTGACCCTGATTCACCGCCATCACCTGCCCGTGATTGACCGTAGTCACAGTTAAGGTTGGTAAGTTGGTCTTCTGCGCTCGGATCAGAGCTTTCGCAGGCGCTACGCTCAGGTTGAGCGTACCGGGAGTCGCTATCAAGCCGTTGGTCGGGATCCGGTTCTGTGCGGGCTGGTGCGCAAACGCGGTGATGATTTGATTTCTCGGCAACTGGATATGGGATCCGCTCGATGAGCAGTTCGGAGGTGAAGGCGGGGTGCGGGGGTGGATTGTCGCAGATCCGTTGTGCGGATGCAGGTTTAGCACCTGGGAAATCAAATAGAAAACGTTTATCAGAAAACTCTCGATTCTTTCGATGCGTATGAATTGAATTAAGAGGTCCAGCATTGAGTCAGAAATTCTTGCTCGATAGTGGAGAGAAAGCTTTCGCATGTTACAGAAATATATAATGAAGCTGTGATGAATAAAATATATGAAATATTACTGGCAAATTGCCAAGCATTAAATGTCGATAAACAGAACATAAAACAGACATCCACGGATTAAATGAGTGCTGCAATATTATTTCTACTGTCACGCAGTCAAAATAGAAAGACAGCATAAGCGCATAGTCAAAACACAGCACATATGAGGTCCTCAATTGTGGGTTTATATTGCAAAACGTACTATTTCCAAAACTCGAACTTTTCAGTAGAGTCAAATACTATAACCAATAACACAAACAAAATAACTTTTGCATAAAAACATAATTTCCAATTTGAAAACGACAGTCCTTTAGACATTTTATATTAAAACTAATAGGACCAGTCCATTCCTTAGGCTTGAATTACCATATCTGCATAGCTAACTCAATATCGCTCATTTTGGAAATAGTATGTTTTGCATTATAACCGAACAAACAACATTCCCTCTAAGCTGCCGCGCAGCAGTTGAGAAGCCCCCGCGCACTCATTCCGGGTTGGCGCGCACTACAAGACAGTTGTTCAATTAATATTTGATCGGTCCGCGCTGCCTTTGAAATTTCCACACAGCTTATCTCTTGCCTTACATTGTCCACAATTTCAAAACCTACCTAATTTTGATGCCAACTTGTTCTCTATTTCAATATCTACACAATCAATAAACTTCCGATTTCAAAACCTCTCTAAATACAGAGAAAACACTGCATTTAAAAGACAAGACACAAGAAGTTACAAGACTAACCTGCGCATGAGTGGAAGTATTGAAAATACGAGCAGTCCTAGTTGAGAGGTCCAGAGATGTCGCCGCTGTGGTTGGAGGGCTTAACCGAGTTATAGGTGACCCGCCTCCCATCATTTCTGAACTGCTATTCAGCGACAAGGAGATCTGAAAGAAGGAATAACATTATGAAAAAATCTGAATATCTGAAGCAGGATAATATCATTGGAAATGGATGATAATGATTCGACTTACGGATGCGTTTGAGCCTGGAGAAGCCAGAAGTAAAGGACTTATTCTTGATGACAGTGTTTCTTCGCCTTCACTGCAGTTATCCCGATCTGAAACCGATGAAAGAAATACATATCAAAACTTTATTCATCTGAATACAGCGTTGGCAATTCGATTGCTCTTTCGACATCAACCATAGACCCAAAGGTGAAGTGCATCAGAAGAGCTCTCTAGGTGTAGTCTTAACGTATGAGTCTTTGCCCCGACATTATGTTACCATTGGATTATAGAAGGCGAAGAGATCCCTAAGTTTCCATGTTAATGCCAAGTATTCCTTGTAGAATACTTTGAACCTGTTGGGCGGTTTACCACTCAAAGTGAAATTACCCTTATACCCGTATGGCTGGTACCGAATATTAATACACCGAGTACACATGTATTGATTGTCTTGTAGCCGAGCCATCAGCGCTCTCTGGTGTCTATTCTATTCGACTGGATTGGCCACACTTTGGAATCCCCAAATGTATACTTACATATATTTGAGGATTTTTATTTAAATATATGGATTTCTGTGGTTTTAACAGTCAATCAAACCTATCTGATATCTAAAAACTAGGAACAGGGTTAACAGATTAACCAACTTCTAATCCTTAACCGTTTGAATACCGCGCAAATAAATCATTAATATGTTCCAGAGATACTGCGTGTTTTTGAGAAAAATAATTTTGCCTAATATACACTCGAATTCGATATTTTAAAAACCTATATTGACTCAGTATAGATGGAACTACACATATTCATAAAAATGTTGCTTATATTCTATTAGAATATCAAGTATTTGATTTTTTAAATGTCTTGGACATCCGTGTTCGCTTGCATATGTTCCGGACACCTGTGTCCGCTTGGTATTCAAGTGGTTATTTGGTCAAATAAGTCCATCCTTACTTAACTTAAAAAGAAAGGTTGGGATAACAATCTGTAGTCACATGAAAGCCTATGCTACACCCAAGGATTAACATGGTGTGCCTTTCATTTGACTGATGAATCCAATAATTAATACTTCTGTTCTTACCGTGGTTTGTGGCATGATGTACCCTAGGAATGAGGCATGAAGGAGAATCTCTCCGGAGCGCCGCTAGTCTCTGCTGTGATGCGATCTTCTCACGAGCCAGCCTCTCCATCTCGTGTTCACATTCTCGCTCTCTTCTCTTGAGGACCTGTAAAGAAACAAATACAACTACAGTTTTAAATTTTCCCTATACATTTCTCGAACAAATATATAAAATTGAATGTTTGTTTGTCCGTACTTTATGTGTTGCCACACTGCTCATCCGATTGCAATAAAACTTTGACTAAATTTTTGCTTGCACTTCCGAGAAGGTTATAGGTGTAGTAAAATTAACTTACAGTAGGCCTTATATATACAAATCAATGTTTGTATGTCTGCCATACAGTTTATTTTGACATTGTATGCTTGCACTTGCGCGAAGGTTATAGTACAATCAACTTACAGTAGGTGGCTCGTGTGTCGCACCATAACAATTGGCAGCAAAAGTCAAACAGACTTACAGTACTTAGAAAGGACTTACTAAAGGAGCTATAGCTGTGAAACCACAAAGTCGAATCAAACGAAACCTTTTGTGGTTGTTTGGAAGACTATAATTAATTATTAATAATGCCATGTACTACTGTACTTCTGATTTGAAACAATAAACAGTAAAATACACGCCATTTTGAGGCCCCAATGGAGGCGCTTATGGGCTAACCCCCACTGTGGCTTTCAGTGAATACAATATTCTGTCAATAAAACCCGAAATAATGATATAAGATATTACCGTGCCGTGTTCTGTTTATGACAGCGATTATTCAAACACGCGGACAAATTTAGATTAGTTAGAATATTAATAAATGTGGAGCTATCCGCATAACTTCCACGAACTGAGGGAGATTATTATTCTATTCAATAACGATGGTCCGATAAATGTAATACCTATTACATAATGCAGTCGTTACGGCTAAAGCTGTTGTACAATGTATCTAATTTTGTAGAGATCAATTGACACAGATTTTATAATCAAATATGTTTCAATTATTATCACTAGAAGATACAAATAAGTGTATTGATATGATAATTGGAAAGCAATTGATTCGTTGACACACTTACAAAGAAGAGTGGTAATAATTTAACTCTTCGACTACTACAGACCTGATATATCGACTTTTCGAATACTTAACCCTTTGAGGAGTGTGGCCGCATACGTGCGGCAGAATGTTGTGTTGTCTAATATGTATTGCCATTCTCATGCGTTTAATGGAATTGCCATCATTTCTTCACAAACATATCTGAGATTTTTGGCGGTTGAATTATTTTTTTTATTCTTTGCAAATCAACAAAAAAAAAATGTAAAAAGATTAATACTTGTACACAAACTGGTAGCCGAACAATATTGAGTGTAAAATTACACTTTAGCGCGATTTCCACGGGTACAGCACAGCGGGACATGTCTACAGATGATGAAAGCAACTATAGTTATATATAAGATAGTCAAAATATATAAAAAAAATAAAAATAAAATGCAATTTTTCAATAAAAAATCAATTTCACATTTTATCCAAATGTATGAAAAAAAGCAAAATATTATTCTGATATATTCATATCATAATTTGAATATTCTTAATGTATTAAAGAATTCAAAAACATTTTCAAGGTCAGATGTGAAAAGATTATTATTTTTTTAATTTCCTAGGGTACTCAACGTTGTACCCACCACCACTCGCTACGGCTTCACACTATTCTTATAAAGCTACGGCTAAGGCTTCACACTAATCTTCAAAGATTCATCATTACGATTCAATTGATCAAATCAGCCCCAAAGAATATTGCTCTCACCTCGACTCACACGATCCAACGATTCATTTCGATAGCCCTATCGTAGTTTGCAATAGTCGAAGTAAAGTCTTTGATTATTCGAAAATTTTCGAATATTATAAATCTATGGTGATACAATACTTAAGCTCTACACCAAGAAAGTGGCGATATCAGAACATTACGCGCGGTTTAAAATAACCCGCTCCCATTGAATAGAACGACACTTCAAAAATGTGCGGTTCAAAATAAGCCATTATCATTGGGCGAATTCCACGGCAGGATGTACATTTAGCGCTATCAATATGAAGATAGCAGAATCAAATACTTATGATGTAAAATATTCCAAAATACTATCTATCAGATAAAGTAACTGCTGTCAGCATTCTGTATACTGACAATGAATCAGAGCAGATATCGAACTATTAAACAAGAACAATTATTAGGCTATTCTATGAGGATCTAAAAATATAGAGAGTGCGACTTCCTCAGCCATTTAGTGATATTAAGTATCCTTGTTTATCTGTGCATTGAGAATCCGTCGTGGCGGAATGTAATCTAATCTTAGCACTATTTATGATCTGTCGAAACGTTACATTATCCATATTCTGACCTGAATGTATCTAATGGCGGAATCCAAGATGGAGAGGTTGGAAGACTTCTTGTCGTCTGGCGAGCCAGGCAGCTGACGTTTGAGCAGTTCGAAGCAATCTTTGAGGTGCGCTCTCCGATTCTTCTCCAGTTTGTTGTGGACCTCTCTAGTACCGGCACGAGGACCGCCCGATCTAAATTCAAACATCAAATGGTGAATTCGGGTAGAGCAGAAACTAGATTATCCACAATACTGAAGAAGCTAAATCAAGTCTCGTCTGTTAGCTTTATGTAAGTCTGATATATCAGCTAATATGTCATCGTTCTGGCAGAATGTTGGTAAGTAACAAATTGACAGTTGTGAGTAAATAGCAAATGAAAAAATTAAGCTTTTAAGATAAGCCTCAAAATTTTATAGTGTCAAAATATAGATGGATTTATGATTATCTGACGCAAATAAAGTTGTACGTTAGAATGAATTATTCAGGACAAAGAATTGATTGGGCCTATTAGAGGTGTAGTGAACCAAAAAAATTCGACGCGTTGTAATATTCTACACGTCTCAAAGTATCGTAAAAGTGAAGTAACCTCAGTTAAAACACATTGCAATAGTGTTATCTCCGTAAAGTAAAAATATACAATCAACCAAAGCACCAAATAAAGACCTGATTGTACTTCAAATTAAAAGTCCAAGAAAAAAGTTTTACTATCTTACTATTTGGTTCACTTCACCTCACGAGGGCCCAATTGTATACATGGTTCATTTTTATCAATTTTGGTTGCTCACACACCTGCCAGAATGGTAAAATTATTCATCATATAAGATTATGTTTGATAACTTTGTCATTCCACTTGTTGCGCTACAAAGACATACCTCGTTGAGAAGCATCATCAGACAGAACATTGCAATGTTTACGAATAAACTAACGCTGATGCTCCTCAAACAGACGAAAAACGTGTCACATTTAGTAACACAACAAGTGGAATAACAAAGTAATCAAATTCAATTTAATATTAAAAATGACCTTCCACAAAGTTATTGCCGAAACCATCAAAAATTTACTCTTCATTTAGAAATGGATGCGCTCGAAAAAAAACCTATTCACGTTTGATGCCTTTAGGACGGCAATAATACCTCCAGATGCTATGGTAAAGTGATGAAGATGATGCCAACTCTTCGACCTACCCATTGCTATCACTTCTGGCCCTGGGCGGATCAGACGAATGATCAACCAGCAGAGCCTGCTGCGACTGCGAGCTTTGAGCGGGGATTGCTATTGGTGCACTAGCCGTAGGGACCAGCGACCTCTGTAGGATCGGTTGCTGGTGATGCTGGAATTGCGGTTGGATCGGCGGCTGCTGTTGTTGTTGTTGTTGCTGCTGCTGCTGCTGCTGCTGCTGCTGTTGCTGCTGCTGTTGCTGCTGCTGCTGCTGCTGCTGCTGCACTAGCTGAGAATGTTGGATGATGAAGCCGTTGGTACGGGGAATCGATGGCGCCGGCGGTATGCATTCTGGCTCTTCTTCTGAAAAGAAAAAATATTATATGTTAGTTCGAGATGTTTTATTTCACTTGAAGTTTGTTAACTCATTCGCATCGGGGCATTTTTGCGAAATTTTGCAAAAAATTGGGTACTTTCAAAAAAAGGGTATAACTTTAAAACTATTTGACATTTTAAAAAATAATTTGGACACCAGTTGTAAAACACTTTGTTTCATAATACTATATATATTTTAACCTGCTTTTATTAGCGATACTCAACTTTTGTATTTTTTAATATAGAAAATCGGGTATTTGACATAGAATTATATATTTCATAAAAAACGTAATAAATAACAAGCCAAATATGTGCTCCTGTTTATTGTATTTTCCAAAACAAAATTAGAAAACATAAAAGTTTATTTTTAACCTACAATAGCTTATATTTTGGTGGCCTATTTTTTTAAGTTATATTTTAACTGTCTGCTGATTTTTCATTGCCGAAATCACCGAATAAAAAAATTATTTGTGCATATATTTATTTTATTTTTTAAATGATGCATCAAACATTTGTTACGCCATCTCTGTAGAGAATCTAAGACATGTGTCGCATTGGATGTACATATTTCGACGCGTCAGTCAGACCGGCGAAAGGACTCAAGTCATCCGTAGCTAATGTGTTTAGCTTTTTTTGCAAATTATGGCAGAATTGCGTTATCAAATGTCATGGATACAATACGACGCATAATGAGAGAAGAAGTTTAAAAATAATTTTATTTTTTATACATTTACATATGCAATTTTTTAATTATCAGGAAAAAATTGCAATATTTATCTTAGAAACAGAAAATTTTTGCACCACGCCCCTTCATGACTTATTCTGCAATTACTTAAATTTGAAGCACAAGCGAAAGAATGTGTAATATTGAATTGTTTGGTTGATGGTATTTTTTATTAATTTTTGAGGGTTGTTGGTCTAGCCGAATTATTTTGATTATTATATTTTTTTACCATGTCCCCTCCCAATATGGATCATATGGACTCCTAACGGAGTTTATCTCAACAGAAGTGTTTCTACAAGAACTGCTTGTTACTCAATTGCTCAACCTCTCTTTTTCCAAAGAGAGTAGGAATATAAGGATAGGGCTAGGACAGGACTAGTGCTTAGCTAATCGCTCTCGATACGCCTCGTTTATAGGACAGGATGGGTGGGAAGGGGGAATTTAAGACATCACATACATCCATGCCTTCGAACAGAAATTCATAAATCAATTGAACAATCAATTTATAAAACTGCCTGTACTGGGATTAGAAACCGTGATCTCCGTAACCAAACCGTGGCCACTTGACCAAACAGGCAGCTCTATTTTTTACTGTTCTAAAAAGTTCTTAAAGAAACTGAGGAAGAGGACTAATATATGGATTGGTTTTGGAACCAGTGGACACAGGAACTAAACTCAATAACGTTGACTATTCAGCTACAGACTCGGAGCGGAGTATACATCAATAATTCAAAACAATCTTATAAGGGAATATTTCTTCAATGCACATAATAATTACAACGTAGCGTATATATGACAATTACCTAACAACTAGTATGTATTCTCCTCATCCCGTTCTTTTACTTTTACTATCATTGAAAAGAGAAATCGATTGAATGCTTTACAATAAGTTCTTGTTAAAAGTTTTAAGTTTCATTATGACTCCATATGTTTTACATTGAGAATGGACATGGTTTAATATACAGAAAAAATCTAATTAAAATTTGCATTCCATATTTAATTAATTGAAATAAAAAGCATTAAAAAGTTTTTTAATTCTCAAAAAAAATAAGTGTTTTAAATGTAGAGGTCAATGAGATGTCAAATAATATTTAAAAATATATTAAATTTAATTTCTCAATGTACTAAAAATATTGTAAAACCAGTAAAACCATGAAATAACATCATTATTGTATATACTAGAGGTCTGCACGGGCCCGGGCATGGCCCTCGGGCACTTACCCGGCCCGGCCTGAGGGCCAGGTTCGGGCGAGTAAGCGCAATTGAGATTCGGGCTCGGGCCGGGCCCGGGTAAGGAATCTATTCTTCATAAAAATATTTCAGACTATGTTTGCGTCATAAGTCAGCCATGATGATTTTAATTATTACCAGTTCTGTAGAGAATTGTAAATAACGGTTTTTTTTCGGTCTGTTGAGTATAAATCCGGGCTTCGAGTCAGGTTCGGGTAACAATTGTGGTATTAGACTCGGGCCCAGGCTGGGTCGGGCCTGAGTGTTTCGGGCTCGGGTCGGGTAATTTTGTAAAATTTCGGCCCGTGCAGACCTCTAGTATATAATAAATATAGATTGCTAGATATTTTGAGTTTTTTCCATCACATTGTGGATAAACTCAATGAGTAAGTCAATACTTAAAACTCAGATCTATCTCAGTTCTAGGGTAGAGAGCTTTTACTAGTAGATCACAGAGGGCGATATATCAATTATTATCAAGCCATAGTATATATTGGTAAAGTAGAAAATTGATAGAAAGTACCAATGCAGGTGAGAGTTTTTCATTAAAGAATCAATGTCCAGACTATATAATAATTAAGGATTTCCGAACGCGTTTTATTTATTAATATGAAATTAATTTATTTTCGTTTTGCAATATTTTAAGAATCATTCTGAAGATGCTTTACAGAAGAGCGAAAAATAAATTAATATTATTGTTAATTTTACCGACATAAAATTTAATTTTGAATAAGTGTTTCCTTGTAGGATATGAATAATTATGGAAAAGATATATATTATATACAACAGAATGTTTTCGTTCATTAATTTTAACACGCATATTTTTTTGTCAAATGGATTAAGGGTGAAAACCCGTCTAAGTTCGTTTTCCGATGGAAACAATCAAAGGTCCCTGCGACCCTTGTTATATGACACGGAAAATGCGTCGCTATGGTGTGAATCGATTTACCTTTCCGATTCGTAACTTAGCGTAACAAAAACAAACGACTTCCGGTTCCATTGTTATTGGATTCTCCGCGAGTCATTTGTTTTATCATTCAATCATAATTTAATATTAACCGCGGAAAAATTCGTTGTGAATCTAATATTTCAGAAGAGGCGAAAGATACGCATGTCTTTTGTATAATATTAATTAATTTAGAATAGAAATACATGACCACCGCAGACACTGTTGGTTTGACTTCCTCTCGAGGATAAATAACAAAAAATAGGGGGAGAAAAAAAATCTGACCAAGAAAATGCATCACCCCAACCAACCTAATACAGCGTGAGGTTATTGCATGATCCAACAGTGTCACAAAATGACAACAAATACGACAATCACCCCACAACAACCATGCAACCTCATTATGTAATAATAATAATAAAAACAGACTACCCAAACCAGGGGTAGGTTGGAGGGGGCTCGCCCGAGCCCCTTGTTAAATTTTACTAAGGCCGACGAGCCCCTAGTTAACTTAAGAGAAAAAAATATTTTCACGACAAATAAGTATATAACTGCAATTTCTTACATATATTATCTACGACAGTTTTAGTATACACAGTAGTACATTTTTAGCCATTTAAATTGCGTTTACGGTTAATTGCATATAAATACATACTGCAAGTGTATTAACCCATTACCGCCCACCGTACTCGCTTGAGTACACCTATTCTAAGCGTGATATGGTGTATTATTTCTTTGTTTATTTCAAAAGCCTTTAATGAAACTTTATGATAGTAGTAATCTGTAAAACAATACAATTTGGCAAAAATGCGTAAATAAATGTCAATAGTTTATCATAGAAATATTGGCTTAAAACAAGATGATTTAGGTTAGATATTTGAATTATTTCTTACTATAAATAATAATACATTTTTAATTGTTTCTAATTATTATTTATACTTAGGCTCTACTTAAACATAATATATTTTTAATATGACAATATTTTTCATCTACCGTGTGCTATGTTGCATTTTATTGCACTGTACTCAATGGGGGTGAGGTGGTTTGATTTTGTGAGGAATTCAGAGATAAGGGAGCGTGCAAGACAGCGTCCCGTCACGTCAGTGGTTATGGAGAGACGTTGGAACTGGCTGGGTCACGTGCTGCGGATGCCTCCGGAAAGCCTCAATCCTGCCTGCCTCTTCTTTCGACCGGTGGGATTCCGGCGTCCTGGACGTCCGTCGGGTACTATCCATAGGATGTACTCGGCGGAACTGAGGGATGCTGGCATGTCATGGGAGGAAGCAAAGCTATTGGCAGGAGACAGGGAAACATGGAGGTGCCGCGTGGCGGCCATATGCTCCACATAGGGAGCGAACATGGCCAAAGAAGAAAGAAGAAGTACTCAAGCGATTACAATGGGCGATTAGCCGTCAAAATTGCGCTAATCTTTTCGTTTTGATTTTGATGAAAGACTACAATGGCAACCCATCACGTTTTTACGAGATAAAATAACTATACAAGTCCGGTGAAAATTGTTTTTTTTTTCTAGTATTTGTATTTTCTCATAAACTCTCAATAAAAAAACATAAAAAAATAGTTTTCGCACGTGATTTTCTTTTGGGCGTTAATGGGTTAAGTAACATTCGATTGTTTATTTAATTATTGCATCTAACTGCATATGAGTGATAAAAAATTCACTCCTCCCCAGAACACCGAGAATTGCTTTGAGATTAAGCAAGTCCCTTGTTAACGTGTTGGCAGCCCACCTCTGATGCAACTTAATGCATTCTAATACTGATACATAATACTAATAATTACAATGTAATAATAATAAAAAACAGACTACCCAAAACAAAATTTAGGCTTAACATCAAAAAAATAAACACCACAGACGAAAGGGAAATTCCGTCCCCATAATTAGATGTAAGACATCATTATAGAAATAAAGTGAAAAATAAAAGAGTTTCCCGTTACAGAGGGGTTAAATAATATTAACGTGCCAGCGACTGGAGCGAGTGGTTTCAGTAAGGTCAACGCCTCAACGAGCGGCCTTGACGTGTATGAATTGGAAAATTCTTTCAATAACAATAAACGTATGCATGCACCTACGGACGCCACACACACACCGTGACATTGGCTCGCACACACACGCACGGCCGCAGCCTACTATCAACCAATCTGTTGCATTACACATTTTGCATAATGACACGTCATGGTGTTATTATGGTTAACAATAGAGGGTATGGGTCTGCCGATTTGAAATTTATGAAAGAGTGAGCATGCTCAAAAAATTATATTGTAGTATTACTGCAATGTTATCACATATCTGTATACAACCGCTTGAATACCGCGCAAATAAATCATTAATATGTCCCAGAGATTCTGCGTGTTTTTGAGAAAAATAATTTTGCCTAATATACACTCGAATTCGATATTTTAAAAACCTAAATTGACTCAGTATAGATGGCACTACACGCATTCATCAAAATATTCTATTAGAATACCCGGTATTTGATTTTTTAAATGTCTTGGACATCTGTGTTCGCTTGCATATCGACTGTGGAAAGGAAAAAGGACTTAACCCACAGTATCTTCAAAAAAGGTTTTTTTCGATAATCACAATGTATCAAACTTGATACACGTTCTATCAAAAGGATGCAAGCTGCAAATGCCGAATTAGTATCTAAATTTAGCTTTTAAGTTTAAAAAAATGACCTTGTAAAAAACTAAAACCAAGAAAAAAGACTGATATAAAGGTTTTTCCTAGACAATTTCTTTAATTAATTTAAGATTATGTCAATTAAACACCAGTTTAGAAGTCTCCGTGCACTTCAGGGTTGTGTATAATTCATAATTTGCATATGTCACAAAATTATCAAAACACGTTTTTAGCGCCTCCTGTAAAATTTGATATGTGTGGGTTACGTCCTTTTTCCTTTCCACAGTCGATATGTTCCGGACACCGGTGTCCGCTTGGTATTCAAGTGGTTAAAACCGGCATTTCGGTAATACCAGTCATGGACAGCGGTGGACTGCCAAGATATTAACAAGGGGCTAATCTGAGAGTATTTCGCGGTGTTCCGGAGAAGTGATGGATTTTTTTATCACTCTTATACGACGATTGGCAATAATTATTAAGGTATTCGAATGTTACTCAATATGATTTTATTATGTAAAAATATGGTTCTTTATAACAGTCTCGGAGTCGCGGTGTTTTGACCGGAGTCGGAGTCGTGAAAAATGAGCGGATCAATTTTTTTTGAAAAATATATTTAATGTGTATTCAAACAAAATAGTCCACAGTGTTGACATTTCATGCTTGGCTGACTAAAGATGATCTGATGGTATACATATATATAAGTTAAAATTAAATTATTGAAAAATTTCCTCGGAGTCTTTAATTATTTTAAAGCTGGAGTCGGATTCGCCGGTCTTATAAAAATGTAACAAGGGGTTCGCGCGAGTCCCTTCGAGCCCTCCCCGGCCCACCTCTGGTCATGCAATCCCTTCTATAGTACTACGTACATACCATGATGCATCCTAATTACGTTATGTTTTTTACAATATTTTTCCAGTAAGAAACTAAGCACTATGAGTTCTCCTCCGATGGCAATAATAGCAATTCGCTTTCTAAATTTACTCGGCGGAGGCGTGCCTGAGTCTCGCTGTTTTTCTCGACTATTTTTAAAACGTTCTGCCGCTATAAATTACTTGTGACTTATTTTTCGCGCCGTTATTAGGAAATGCAAAATTACGTCACCGAAAAAACTTCTCCTTTGAACGTGTTTACACTGCGAACATAATATTGTGCGATACGCGACCGAAAGTTTGCACAGGTTGCCCCATTGTAGTTCAACGTTTCTTAAAAGGGGTTCCGCGGAGCCTTTTTACACCAACCGAGTGTGCCGCCGATGAAACATATTGACAGTAAGCATGTCGCCTGCTGTGGTCCAGTTGGTTAGAGCTTGCTCTACCGATCACACAGGTCTTGGTTTGATTCCCGGTAAGATCACAGTGAATTTGAGAATTATTCAATTTAAAGTTGTGATCGAAGACTGGGTGTTTGTGATGTCAATTCACATCATTTCCTCTCCTCCCATCCTTCTGATACTTTAATAACTGGGTGTAGACCTGGACCTCACGGGTTCGAGTCCCAGTACGAACACAGCATTTTTTCGATCGATTTATGTTCGAAGGCAGTGGAGGTCAGTCAATGTGGCATTAGATCAATGCACTCCTTGTATATACAGAGGCGTTTATATTTGATGAAATAATATTCAAACACAACATTCATACCATTCAATCATTTTAAATTCTTCATGTATTTATTGCAGGGCTGTGGAGTCGGAGTCGCGGTATTTTGGACGAAGTCGGAGTCGTGAAAAATGAGCAGCTCGATTTTTTATTGAAAAATATATTTAATGATGTGTATTTAAACAAAATAGTCAAAAGTGTTAACATTGCATGCTTGGCTGACTAAAGATGATCTGGTATACATAAATATAAGTTAAAATGAAATTATTGAAAAATTCGAAAAGAATCGGAATCGTCAATTATTTTAAAGCTGGAGTCGTCTTTTTTTCACGCGACTCCACGGCCCTGATTTATTGTCTATAATACATATTTTAGAACATTTTGTTTTATTTTTTATTATATTATATAAGTCAAAAATTGCAGTGACATACTAATTTTATCTAAATACATATATTGTTTTCTCTTAAATTTAGCAAGGGGCTCGTGCGAGCCCACCACCCCTTGGTACGTTTCACCCCAGATGTAGCGACAGAAAAGAAGAAGGTAAGAAAAGTTTGAGTAGTACTGTTATGCACATTTTTATTTATGTCGTTTACAATTTCATCCAATGCCGAATGCATAATGTAAGTATTTTGCGAACTAATCCATCGTTTATTATGGAAGATTTCTCTTTCGGTGATTCAGCTGGTGGCGTGCGTGGGAAAGCATCTCGTTCACGTGGTTGTTTTTCGCAAATATTTTGGCGCTCCGTTCGAATTGGCGCGCCGCACTTACGTGCTGGGCGGCACGTCCGCGTGCGCTCTCGCACTATTGCCGACAGTACGGTGCATGACAGAGAACACCAACCCTCGTAGGCAGGTTTCTCATAAAAAGGTATTTATTTTAGGATACGGAATAATTAAAAAAAAACCTCAGAAGTCAATTGCCTCGTTCATAATATATAGACCAGTTTCCCTCATTGGGAGCACTGTCAACTGATGTTGATGTTTCAGTTGACAATGCTCGCAATGAGCGAAACCGGTCCTAACCTTTTAAATAAAGTGGAATAAAGTACAAAAGAATATTGTGTTTTTATTAATATATGCCTTTCCACCAAGTATTGACGGTGGACCCTAAAAGAGCTCAATTTCACTGGCTAAGAAGTGAGCCAAAACACACTTATTGAAGCTAAACAATTTAATTAACATCAAGTGTTAGTTCACCCATTAACAATGCTGTCAAGAATCTATAATCTAGAATGTATCTAGAATGTATAATGCTTTTCCACCAAGTATTGACAGTGAACATGAACGTTGGTATTCAAAAAATGTAACACTCGTTTGTATTGAGTAATCCCACTTTTATTTTATATTATTATGACTGGTTTCGCTCATGACGAGCATTATCAACTAATGAGCGAAACCGGTCCTAATTGTATAACATAAAAGTTGAATTAGTACAATATTGTTTTATATTTTAAATATTCATATTGCCTTTCCACAGTAGACAGTGGACACCTTAAAAGTGAACATGAATGTTGCTTCCAATTGTTAGTTTATTGAACAACTTTCAGTCAGTATTCGTACGGGGGGGGGGTCAGTATACAATGCTTACTAGTTTAAAAGTGAAGCTTTTGGGGACAGGTTATTAGCAAATTTAGTCTAAATCTAGGCGCAAAAAACGCGCCTTGATTAAAAAATAAATGTGTCGTCAATATTAACAGTATTTCCAAAAAAAGCTTTGTTTATCGACAGTTCGCAGTCGCTATTCGTAAGGCGTTCTCTCGATTGTTTGACCGTCGAAATGACCCCTTGAGACCTGGTTGTCGGCCAATCAATTGAAGTCCAATAATTAAGATTTAAAAAAGCTTTCGATTACTTCGGATTTTTGTGGAACGTATCAATCGTGTAAAAGAGAGTTGAGTGTACCTGGTCGCCAGCCTTCGAAATTAAGTTAATTTCGTTTAATTCCCGGGTTGTCAACCTCTTTGCGATGATGGAGTATCATTTGCCAAACAGGCGCGCTGCACTAGACGGTATTTCATGGACTTACTCCAATTAATCCAACAACGATTAGAATAGCAAGTCGAATGAAGCGTGAAGATACGGCATCTTGCCACACCAGAATTCTCCGCACGATAAAACGCCACACACCGAATATTTATGTTAACCCTTGGATGTTGGAGTAGCTTGTCATCTATTATCTATTGTCATTCTCATATTTTTATAGATTTTTTGTTATTTCTTCAGATATGGATACTAGGCACATCCACCAGTGACTTTTGGCCACCACATTATTAATATTTTGTATAACAAATGAAGAAAATGTTTTTTAAAAAAGGGTAACATTTGTAAACAAATCGGTAGCCATATAATATTGAGCGTAAAATTCTATTTGGGATCGATTCCTTTCTGGGATCGACGTCTGTAGAGCGGCATATGTTGACAGATGAGAGCAAAAAAGATATTGACGCAAAAGCGAGGTAATAGCTTCTAGAAAAATATTCAAAAGTAATAATGAACTAGTTTACTTTACATTTTTAACTATTAGTTTAGTAATTTAAAACATATATTTACTTCTTGAAATAATAACTAATATTCATCCCAGATTGGTCCGTATAAAAAAAAAGGTTTTTATATTTTTGTGTGTGCCAATACTACAAATAATCAAAATACAAGAAAACACCTGATTTAGTAAAAATTAGCTCACCGCTCAAAGGGTTAATAAATATAATATCTTCTATCGTGATTTCTTACTAAGGCATTAATAATATTTTTGACAGTTCATCTCATGATCTTGATTGCAGAAAAGATTCTTGTCTTTGACTCATTATTGTCGTTGGAAAAAAGCAAGTATTAATAATTATCCAATATCAATTTTAAAAAAGAGTTTCCGTTCAGAGTCGCATGGTGTAAGATTGAATAAGGTGACGGAATGCGCAAACATCTAGTGTCATCTCGGAGTCATTCACCCGCTGTGTTATTCCAAGCACGACCGCCTACCTTATTAGGAGTGAGAAGTGCAATAGTGTTATCAACACGAATCCAGTTAGGCGGGCGGCCATTTTGAATGCGTCCAATTATGCACGATTGCCGACCGATTTTGGAAATCGAAGCTTTGTTCTTTCGCGATGGCTATTGTGGCATGCCCTGTTCGATAATGCGATGCAAACATTACCCGGGTAAGTTTCTTAGGAAATATATGATGCGTATCGGTGTTGCAGTCGTTGAAATCGGTTGAGAATGTACAATCAGGGCCGGCTCGTGGCGTGTGCAAAGTGTGCGGTGCGCACAGGCGCCGCACTAAGTTTTAATTTTGAGAGGCGTAGAAATCCTCGAGCCGTCTACATACTACAGTAATATTATATCATCATGTTCGCATCTTATTTAAAGTACACAAACTTCTAAAGGAACTTGTGAAATATAACTAGTAAGGGTAAACACCTAGTTTACTCATTTTATTGATTATTATGAGAGTGAAGATATTTAAAAAAAAAATACAATTGGATACAAGTCATTCAAAAATTTGCAGTAAACGACATTTGTTCACCTCTATGGAAATATGAGAATCATCGCAAATCACTTGCTTTCCCGTTCCAACACGCTTCGTCAATATCAGGTTGAGTGAGAAAAAAAAAGATTCGCGGATAATCCAATTTTAATAAAAGGAGAAAGAATATGATTCAAGCCAAATTGACTAATTTGCCACATATAATACAAGTTCATCCGTGCACTTGAACGCCCGACGATGCCGAAAGGCGAAACCCGGGTCGTTAGTGACGAAATCTGTGTGAATGTATATAATCTGAACGATTCAAGTTTAATATTGAAATTCCACCAAGCACCTTCAGTCGAAATCTTAAATTACATCTAATACAGTTCAATAAGCATGACCTGTTGAGTTTTGAATGATCCGTTCGCTTCTATGCGTATGTGAAATGCCTAGAATCACTTTTAAAAAAACTAAAAAATGTTTATACTATTATATATATATATCATGCATCTATTGGATATAAGTCAATGTGACAATTGAAATATCAGATTACAAAATGAATACGATATACCGCTTGCGTACCCGATACCCACCACGGCCAGCACTGGTTTGTGCTACTGAGTGCATAATCTTACTTTCTAAGGCTAGTGTCAATTTTAGATGCATCTGATTTGAATAACACAACTCGGGCAGCATAACTTACCTACCTCTATTGGGAATTTGTTGGGCGTATATACATATTTCAAAAAAATGGTCATTGCGAGATATCGGACGCAAATTTAATATTTCATAATCGACATTGAGCAAAGTTGCCAACTATTTTTCAGACAGTCCAGTGTTGACTTTGTTAACGTTTTGGGAGCCCAGTCGCGAACGACGATTCTAATTACAAGGCACCAAAAGCCGTGCATAGTCGATATTACGACCAACGTTCCCACTAAGCTGCGCGCGCGGCCGCGCAGCTGTTGGGAATACCCCGCGCACTACAAGACAGTTCCACATTCAACTCGATGCGGACTGTCTGGGACACACAGCTGTATTCGATTAAAATCAAATGCCACTTATTCAACGCTTGCATTCTGACGGTACTGCTTTACAGTTGCGAATCATGACACCTGACGAGGTGGTTTGATTTTTTGAGGAATTCGGAGATAAGGGAGCGTACAAGACAGCGCCCCGTCACGTCAGTGGTTATGGAGAGACGTTGGAACTGGCTGGGTCATGTGCTGCGGATGCCTCCGGAAAGCCTCAATCCTGAATGCCTCTTCTTTCGACCGGTGGGATTCCGGCGCCCCGGACGTCCATCGGGTTCTATCGATAGGATGTACTCGGCGGAACTGAGGGAAGCTGGCATGTCACGGGAGGAAGCAAAGCAATTGGCGGGAGACAGCGAAACATGGAAGTGCCGCGTGTCGGCCATATGCTCCACATAGGGAGCGATTATGACTAAAGAAGAATAAGACAAGACAGTCATTCAATTAATATTTAATCGGTCAGCACAGCCTTTGAAATTTCCGCGCAGCTAACCTCATGTCTTAGTGCAGTAGTTTCCAACCTTTACGTTACTGCGCCTCCCTTTGGAGAAAAAAATATCTTCGCGCCTCCCCATCCATTATTTCATATAGTAATAAAGACACGTCTTATAGGGTAAATAAATATTGTGGACTGTTCGCGCCTCCCTTTGCAATGGCCCACGCTTCCCAGGTTGGAAATCGCTGTCTTAGAGGGATCATTGATTACGACTAGCCGAAAACCTGCCGGCGTTATACTGCGAGACACCTGAACGTGTAATGAATTACGAGCAACCGAAGGCCGCAGATTCGACACGGCAAGGCGAATCTGATGAGTCAACCATCTCGCACTCGAGCTGCTGCTTGTCCCACGCGCGTCCGAGCTGACGGCACGAAAAAAAACCTCGAGTCACGCGGTCCGCCGTCGAACAATCGCGGCCATTATTGCACCGATATCCTTGTGGTCCAGTACTTACGGTGTGATGTTTCGCATTGGGGCAAGGCCGATACGTGTTTGTGATTCGGCGTTCGCAGCGCGCATTCGGATAAGGCCTGTGGCCGGTGACATCATCCGCTGCCGGACGAAGGCCTTCCGAGCGAATTAGATCACTTCAATAAAGTTGATAAAAAAAACAAGGGCTTTGAAGTCATGGATTTATTAATAGGTCAAGTCGTCATAATAATAAAAAAAATAGCCGCGCGAAACTAGACTGTCGACTGTCGAGTGATTAGGTGAAATGAAATCCAGGTCATGGAGTCGGGACTATTTTACCCGGGGGGTGGGCTTGCGCGAGCCCCTTGTTAGATTTTACTAAGGCCAACGAGCTCCCTGTTAATTTTAGAGACAACAGTGTTTTCAGATCAAATGAGTAGACAACAGTAATTTGTGAGTTATATATTATCTACGACAGCTTCAGTATAAACAGTAGTAAGTTTTTGGCCATTTACATTGATAGGTTTACGGTAAATTGCATCATTTTTTAAATATATTATATGTATATTATTGCTTATTTAAGTATTGGATATAATTCCATTGGAGTGATAAAAAAATGCACTGCCTCTCCAGAACAGCGAGAATTGCTTTGATATAAAGCGAGCCCATTGTCAACGTATTGGCAGACCACCGCTGATTTTACCCGAAGTCAGAAAAAATCTAACGACTCAATCTTTTTTAAAAAAAATTATAGAGTATAAAAATTGCTAGATTCAAAAGTGTCGCCACCGCACCCCTATTGGGCACCCCTGGCCTAGTAAGTTGTAATCCGTAAGTACACAGTATTAGTAATACGAATATATTCAAAAACTAGCCTATTCATAGAAATAATGACTTGTATGCACTAAAGTGTAAATAAAAGGAAGACCATTTCTTTTATTAAACCGAAATACGAGTTAGAGTCGGAGTCGGTTTAATTTTCAACGACTACAAAGATGTGATAAAATATGATTTTTAAATCACAATATAGTCAGAAGACAGTTGTCTGCGCCGTCAACTTCCAGCGTAAAAATGGCTGACCGCAGCACGGAGTGGTGAAGGAGAAGCAGAACATTGTTGTGTATAAATATATTATTATTTTGTGCGGAAGCAGGTCGATAACTTGACAGCGGGTCCCTCAAACGCCCCCACACACCCTGCTCAGCCCCCTGGGGCGCCCCCGCACTCCGGGTAACCGGTGGCAACGCGCAAAGGTCACGGCCGACTGAAAATCTGTGACGACTCAAAAGAAAATAAATTAGTTGTGTACATTTCCCACGTCGGTCGGTTTTCACTGAACAGATTTAAGTTTATGTTTGTTCCAATAGCAACACTATCATAGATAAATTTGAACCGTTCAAATTATGTACATTCACACAAATTTTGTCACTAACGACCCGGGTTTCGCATAGAAAAAGGAAATTGCAGCCCTGTAGCCGACTCGTTGGCGCCCTCAAAGTCAATCTTGTGTTATGTATACACAACATAAACCTCTGTGCTATGTTTATTCTCTATGACATAACTTGTAACAATAAACCTTTCAACGGACTAAACCAATATTTAATTCCCTTATCTTCAGTTCAAATTGAGAGTTCAAATCGAAAGGACAAACAGCTTAGTAGAAACTCATCAATACTCAAATCGATATTATTTTTATTTAATAAGATTAAAAGATTTATTATAAAGTGTATAAACTATGTTATAGAATAAATTTGAAACAACATTTAAATAATAATAAAGTGAATTTGAATCGTTCAAACTATGTACAAAGTTTGAACGATTCAAATTTAATATTGAAATTCCACCAAGCAACTTCAGTCTAAATCTTAAATTATAATAATAAAGTGTTTTAGTAGAAATAATCCATAACATTTGCTTGATTGCAGTGGGTTCAAATTAAGGTACGAAGAAATTCATATATATATATCAATACATCGATTTGTTTGAATCGTTCAAATTATGAACACTCACACAAATTTTGTCACTAACAACCCAGGTTTCATTTTTCGGAATCTTCAGGCGTTCAAGTGCACGGATGAACTTGAACGTGAGAAGTTTTAAGAATTATATTTATTTATGTTTGTTGGAAAAGGTTTTATGATTATATTTATATATTCAAAATCTTAAATTAAACTATCAAAGGTAACAGGTAACAAGCTGAAAGGACGAATGAATCGTGATTAATAATTATTAAATATGATATGCCGGCTGCGTGGTAGAGTGTTAACGTCGTTGACTTACCGAAACGCGGGTTCGAATACCAGTAATGACTGTTTTTATAGATTGATTTTTCAATCGATTCATGGATTTCTGTCCAATGGCATGGATGTATGTGATGTATTGAATTCACTCCCACTAATTTTGTCAAAGTGCTATTCCCCTTTTAAATACGCTAAGCAACTGAGTAACAAACAGTTCTCGTCGAAAACAAATCTGTTGAGATACCCCCATTACGAGGCCAATTAAAAAAAATGAAATTCCACAAAGTTACCGCCGAATCCATCGAAAATATTATATATTATGTAAGCTTTTGCATAGATTAGATATTCTAGTTTTTCATTTAAATGTATTGTCTTTTGCCAATCAATAACCAGCATTTCTTAATAAATAACAGGCGCTTACGATTGAGTAAAATGTATGCTTGAAAACGAAGGTAAACACGTGTAAACGAAGTGTCAAAAGATTTTTCTCGCTCCTAGTGTTTTTTTTGTAAAATAAGTATCTCCTTTACACCTTTGTTTCGGTTTATCCCGCGTGAAATCGCCTGTGTATACTCCGCTAATGACAGGTTAGTGACGCTCAGATAAATAACGAGTTTCTTCAATGTAATTTTTATTTGCTCGTTCGATCGAAAAAATAATTTAACACATAATAATTATGATTTCCTAGGAAATCCTCACCGTTCATCTTTACTACGTACAAATTACTAACTAGGTCAATAGACAATGAATGCTTTCTAATGATAAAAAAACAGATCCATAGACTATTTTTTTAGTCAAATTACTCATGCGTCTGACATCATATAACCTATTGTAGTATAACAAGTGACGTAGGAAGAATTACTCTAATGGCCATAGATAATAATAATTAATGAATTTCCAAAAATATAATAGTAGAACAATGTCATTCATAATCAGCTGTATTCAATGCCTCTATGAATGTGTTTATTGAAATGATGCGACATGAACCAGTTGTTTTAAAACTTCATTTGAGTCGTGTTGATATACTTTTGATACAAACAAGGATGGGCCAAAGTGAGAGAGCCTTTAGTTAATTTTGACCCAGGTCGGCGATCCTTTTGTTAAATTAAGTAAAAAAATTCCCTGGTGAAATCAGTACCTTACTGTTATTACTGAAATATGAATAATATTATCTACACGACGGTTTAATTAAAAAGTTTGAAACATTAAAATCAATTTTTGTCAATCAAAAAATAAGTATCTCAAATTGTCAAGGAGTGGTTTAAAAAAATCCGCCCCTTCCCCGGCACACCACGATTAGCTCTGAGATTAAGCTAGTATCTTGTTAACATATTGGCAGCCCAACGCTGGATAAAACTATTTTTTTTTGTCATAAGCGTCTGGGGTGAAAAAAAAATAGTTAAAGACATTCTACAATATTATTTAATGCGTATGAGGGGAAAGTTTTACACATACCTGCATACTTTTGCATTGATTCCACATTATTTATTTAATTTAGAATCGGAACCGGTTTCGCTCATGCTCATCATTCGATGATGCTGGCCATGAGTGAAACCAACCATAATCTGAAAAAATAATGTGTAATTAGTTCTAGTGTTTTTTTTTTGAAATATAATTTTGCTAATCACTTACTTTCGGAAAGACACGTGTTCAATTAGGAACAAGGGATAAAAATGTTGCACCTAAATACGGACGCCCATAAACTCATCTTCCAGGAAATTTTAGAAATAAACAGAGCGTAATTGAACAGTCTTCCGATTTTGATTAAATGCTAAATATGCCTGGGTCACCACTTTTATACCCTATATAAATATAATCATAAAACCTTTTCCGACAAACAAATAAATATAATTCTTAAAACTACTCACTAATCAAATCTGTGGGCATTCCCATGAGCTTATCCTTTTCGCCAGCAATGGCTTTAAACTCAATGATACATTTATTTCTTATATAAACACGAAACATTCATTTACTAAGAGTCAGTCATCCGTGCACTTAAACGCCTGAAGATGCCGAAAGGCGAAACCCGGGTGGTTAGTGACAAAATCTGTGTGAATGTTCATACTTTGAACGATTCAAATTTAAATACAATGCCGTAAAAGAATTGACTGCGATTATCTTAAAAGTGATGAAAAACCTGGATGATTAGCTATAAATTATATTTTTCGCAGTTGTTCGACTAATGAACTGGACTGCCGATACGTAAAGTGATGAACCACTGATAATCAATCACGTGAAAGGTGTACGACCTTGTGGGTTTCATGGTCAAAACAAAATAATCGCATTACCTCACTACACACTCGTATACAAAGCAGTACAAAATACTCTCTTGCAAAAACTATTATCGAAGCACGTAGGTATACAATACTCGAAGAAACTAAACGATAAATGAACGAGTCGTCTAGCTTCAAAAGTGGCCGCAGAATAATCTGTTAAAATATAAGTCCTTAATTGAGTCAAAAATAAAATGCGATAATGGGCCTAGTTCGTATGCCCTAAAATTTTCAACAGATTTTACGACTTATCGAATATTCTAGTAATTTATCCAACGAATATTTGAAAAAAAAATTTTGCTACGAAAACACGACAAGTGAATTTTTCCGACATGTAATATATTATTTTACAGCACTGGTTCTTAACCTGGGGTGCGAGAAAAGTTTATATTTTGACAAACATACAAAATCATCATTAAGCATATTCACTTTATTAATGTAGCATTTTATCACTTTGTCAAAAATTTCCCAAATTTTAATTATGTTTGTAACTACTTTCAATCGCATTCTGAATTTATTAATCTGGGATGACTTTTTAATTATATGTTAGATGTGTTGAACATTTTAATTTTGTGTTATTTTAGAATCACTTTAATGTAATTGGCAATTTCTTTTCAATGCCAATTGTTGTGTATAACTTTTCAATTTTGTATAAATAGCATTGTTAAATTATATTTCTTATCAGTTGACAATGCTCGCAATGAGCGAAACCGGTCCTGACATATTAAATAAAGTGGAATGAAGTACAAAGGATTATTGTGTTTTTATTAAAACAGTATTACAAATACGTAAATAATTTTTTAAGGAGGTGCGAGAACATATTTCCAGATTTAAGGGGGTGCGGGTCACTATAAAGGTTATGATCCCCTGTTTTACAGGTTCGATCTTAAATAATACCCCTAACAAGACGCTTTTGTAACTAATAATAAATAATCACTATAATTAAAACTGATTTACTTTTAATAATACCAAGAAACACTTCAGTCAAGTTAGTACATATAATCAGTGTTGTAGTGAGGCGGGGGCGCGTGGGGTCGGCGCTCTCACACTTTTTCTAAACTTTTGGAAATTTTGCGATAATTTTTATTTTCACGTAAATATAAAAAAAATGATTGATCAACGCTTCCAGATTTTTTAGTTAGCACTGCACCACTGAATATAATAATATGTTGTGTTTCTCTTCTAAGCCAGTATATCTTTATTATAGCTGAGTTAATGTAAGTTTAAACATAGTTCTTATGAAGGCATATGCCGAAATAGCAATCAATCTAGTATATAAAAAATAATGTTTCTTTGTTCGTAACAATATTTGTAGAACTAAAATACTAGAATTTAAGATTTCGACTGAAGGTGATTGGTGGAATTTCAATATTAAATTTGAATCGTTAGTGACAAAATCTGTGTGAATGTACATAATTTGAACGATTCAAATCTAAAAGACTATGTTATTTTAACACCTTATTACAATGGTGTTCTACGAAGTAAATGCCAAATCAAACATTTAAATAATACCTTTGGTATTTTTATACAAATATAACAAGATGGCGCATTAAGCCATCTTTGATAATGGAAACCCCGAATGGAATACGACGCACAAGGCCCAAGAGTGAGTGTTGCACGGACCGAGGTCAATGGAGAGTAATGTTGTGTGACCTGCTATTTTTTTTGGATCCATTTTATTGTTGTTTTTTTTTTATCTGACAGCATCTCGCTTTTGCAAATAGACCGTTCTATATTTGAGCGGTGCAACGTTGGCGCCTTGTCATTGGAGCAATCAAATCTAACATCTGATTGGTCGCTGTTACTTCGCGGAAAAGTGCTTCAATACAAAAATCGAACAATCATTAAAACTTGAGACTAGTTTGCTGAGAGGTGATCAAAGTTTGCTATTAACCTGATCTGTGCCGTGCGGTATTAATATGGCCGTCATTTTCTTTCACAAAATAAAACCTGATAAATATGTACTTTTTGGACATATAATAATAGTAAATCACAAACACTCACCATATAAATACACGATGGGTCATTTCCGCCATAATTTTTCGAAAAATGTTTCAAAAACGTAAATTACCGCCAAGGAATCATAGCAACAAATTTGAACACAACAAAAATGCTCTTTAAAATCTTTGTAATATATATTACAAAACAATATCTTACAAATACAAATGCAAAGGTTGAGAAACTATGATCTATGTAGCAAAAAATATCGATTTTTGAGAATTTATCATAAAAGGTGAATTTTGTCATTTGCTGTTTACTCAGCACTATTATTTATCAACTTATGCCAGAACAGTGACGAATTATCAGTAATAAACATTTTTTTTTTGATACTACAGTAAAACCCCCATTTACACTGTCGGGACGGTGTAATTCGAGGTAGTGTAATCGGGGGAGTGAATGTCATACAAAATTAGGGATTTGGTTTTTCAGCAAAAAGTGCAAAACTAAGATTTCCCTTAGTTTTGCAAAAAAAGTAAATATGGACGAAATATTTAGTAAGTTATAAAATGCAAAGCGCGTGCAAAATCCAGCACATATACAGTCGACCGGCTATGCGTGTATAGCATGGCTCGTGTTGAATACACATACGCTAGCCAACATTTGAATGTATGCGCCGCACAGACGACCGTCTCGTAGCAACGAAAATGGAATGCGACAGTGCAATTGGGGAATTTGCGGCGAATATTTCAAGCCAGCGCGTAATTCGGGGTAGTGTAATTGGGGGTTCCACTGCAGTAGGTTTGCGGATTGTAGTCATGTGCGAAGAAGCCATTATCCGTTCGATGGACGTTAGAATGACACGGAATAAACAAATTCCTCAGATTGCATTTAAAACGTCACGATAGTAGACATTCTACATAGTGTGCTGATCAATCGACAAAAAAGAAAATTCGCAAACGCGGACACAATTTTCGAGCTGTTTTGTTTTGCATATCCCGACAAGGTTGGTCGGCGACTTCCATGGTCGACTGCAATGATGTTTTACACACTTTCAGGGTCGAACGGACTTACCTCCGTAATTTATTTGTATTTTTTTTTGTCTCGAATATAATCATGTTCCAATACAAACAATCACATAATAATGTCCGAAAGGCTGTATGTGTAGGATGTCTACGAAAACAAATTGAACTACAGTGCCGCTTGGTACAGGACAGTGGTTATCGTATATGCATTTACCCCGGTGCTAACGTCTCAGATGCTGAGACGCAGGGATGTCCCGTGGGCATAGGCGAGTAGGCAGTTGCCTAGGTGCGGCATGTTCTAGGGAGCGGCAAATTATGACGGATTTTTTTAAATGACTGAATTTTTTAACACGCGGATTTGGCTTAAAATACATATGATGCCTCAATGTATTTGATAAAAAAAATCCTATAAATACATTTTCACTGGTAATGACATCTACCGATGGCGGCAGTTTTGGCGTAAATATTATTAGGCGAGCGAAAATGTCATGGAAGCTTTAGTATTCGAATTTCCATATTTGTTTATATATTCCTAGAACAATGGGAAATAATGACAACATGTCACTAATACTTGTATGGCTTTATTAGATTCACACGTAAAACTAGTAAGGGCGCTATTTTAAGCTCTGCCCATGGGCGGCACATAGCCTAGGAACGTCACTGCCGAGACGCGAAGTTTCAACTGACAATACTGTTTAAAATCGTTTGTATACATGACTGATTGTTTTATTAAAATATAGCCTGATTTGTCCTTTTACTGCTACCTCTGCTAGGTCTTCATATAAAAAACAACGATTTCTCAAACCCATTCGATCTATCGTGTTCGCCACTTTACTATTAGCCAATTTGAAAGATAGCGGGCACTTGCCATTGTTTCAAAGTGACACATGACATATTTGTACGTGATATATTTACTAAAGTGATTCTGTCAAAAAATGTGTGCTTTTTTGTGGTTTGGCATATTTTTATGCATTTGGCTTCAATATAAACCAAACCAATTATTTATAAGTGTTCTATTAATTACGGTACAATGAAAGAAAACATTTCGAAAAATGTTGCCGCGTTCTATGGGTTAAGGGTAGTGTGATAAAATACAGTGATGCGAACGGGGTACTTTCATAGCGAATTGTGGCACAGCATTTTAAGAAGTCAAAAGAAATATATGAAAAGGTTAAAAATATGGTACTTTGTTGTTTTACGCCAGGCACTGGAAAATTCAACACGGTCGTCGGTACACCTTCTTATGCAAATGGAGGGTTACTCTGCAGATTTTTAAATATATAAATAATTTTAGCTCTGTTCTTCTGCGTACTTCTGACGGTTTGCTGACGACGGCTTGCAAACTATTAGAATCTAAAAGCTTTCAATTTAAAAACAGTTTGCAAAACGTCATGAAACCGTCAGAAGTACGCAGAAGAACAGAGCTATTATATATAAACTGTCCTTTTTTATGCATTCTCGAACATCGACTTCAAGGCGTTAGATGTGCGATATTTATAGCAACGTGACAATTCATTATTTCATCAAAACGGGACACCGACTTATTTTTAGTATCATGTGTATTCAAGAAAACGAATATTTCCTTGTAGTTTTTATCAATGAAAATAACAGAATTGCTCACGAAACCATTTCCAGTGTTCCATTCAGTCACTTTTTGCGGTGTAATGTAGTTAGAAATAAGTGAATACCCGTTAAATAATTCTGAATATTGGTTATAATGTACTTGGCCGACTTTTTGATTTATCGCGATTTTGAATTGTTTAGTAGGTTGCTGTCCTCCTGAAAACGGGTAATTTGGAGCTCTGCTTATGGACAACTGGCATATATGGACTGCGGCACCTCCATGTTTCCCTGTCTCACGCCAATTGCTTTGCTTCATCCCATGACATGCCAGCATCCCTCAGTTCCACCGAGTACATCCTATGGATAGTACCCAACGGACGTCCGGGGCGCCGGAATCCCACCGGTCGAAATAAGAGGCAGACGGGATTGAGGCTTTTCGGAGGCATCCGCAGCACGTGACCCAGCCGGTTCCAACGACTCTCCATAACCACTGACATGACGGGGCGCTGTCTTTTAAGTTCTCTTATCTTTGAATTACTCACAGAATCAAACCACCTTACCCAACAGGATAGACTAAATAAAAACGGGACGCATGGTCACATTTCATATGTGACGTGTCATGTGGAATGATTTCAACGCTTGTCGTAAAACAACAAAGAACCAAAATTATTCTAATTTTAAATGAAATGACGCGAAAAAACAGTTTTACCCTGCTGTAAATCTGGCCGCAATGTGCATATCAAAGGGTACAACGACAACCGGGTGTCAATCAGTCGCTTGGCCTACTGTTTGGCGACGCTAATCGTTGGTCAATCAATCAGGATTGAAACATAATATGCTGGCAATAAGAGTAAAATAACCCAAAGGGTATCCAATAAAAAGATAAACGAAAAATGTTAGCCCAGAACGAAAGTATTTACAAGAGTGTGGCCCGCACCAAAGTTTATTTGGTATTGAGTATTGACGCAGTGTTTATCTAGTCCGATGCGTGTGTGTGCGTAACTAAAATTAGTTTGTGTGCGGGCGAGTGTGATTGCGATGCGCGCGCAGCTCGGCCCACGCGCTCCGCTGACGTCACGTGCGGCCACGTGCGACTGCCACGTGCTATTACACGTCCCCACCACGCTCCTCCCCGTGCTAAGAGCTACCGGAGACCAACAGAGATAGCGCTAGGTCTGACAAACGTTATCGCTGAGTTTTTAATGTGAATTATTTATTACATACAAGCATTTTTATATATCTTTAAAACATGGACGATCTTCGCAAAACGATTTGACAGCTTGTGTTAATTCACAATATCCACATCGATTTACACGCAAGATATTATGTTCCTCATAAGCTCCGTGTAATTGGAGATTATTATTTATATGAAAAATAAAAGAATTTTTCCGAAAAAGGTAACAAACTAATCTTAATTGATATTTTTAGTGTACTGGAAAAAACTCTATTCAATGTCATTCCTAAATGCAATCGGGGATTTTTCCTATACGCTATTGGCTGTAAGTCAACAGTATTTCAACGACTTTTTAAACTTTTCAATTCCGTCTCCACAAGGCCTAGGCCAGCTAGGTTGACACAATGACATGCACATGTAACGTGATGTAGGATGCTGATCACATCCTCTCCTAGCGAATTTGATCTCAACATAAATGTTTCTACGAGAACAGTTGTTTCTAGTTGCTCAACCTCTCATTTTTTCAAAGAGAGTAGAGGGATAAGGATTGGGCTAGGGCAGAAACTAGTATTTAGGATGAATGGGATGGGGGACTCCAAGACATCACATACATCCATGCCTTCGAACAGAAATTTATAAATCGATTGAAAAATCAATTCATAAAGCCAAATATATTTCAATCGTTTTTTCTTCATTCAATTAAATGTAATTGTATGACGATGAGGCGGGGGTTCTTGAAATACTTGTATAAAAAGGCGACTTGTGACTAGAATCAATATCTATCGATAATTAATTAACAATTTTAAAAATGCATAAGTCCGTAGCGAAACATAATATAAGTAATAAATAAGACATCTACACGTGTACAAAATAAAAAGTAAAATAATAAACAGATTAAAGAGAAGAGGTATTTTTTTAATTGATACAAAGTTACACAACACTAACAATAATTAACAATAACATCTACTTAGTTACAGATAACAGGCAATCCTTGAAAGTAATTAATGAGCGGCAATAAATATTACATAATTATGAAAAATAATAATATATTTCACAGATGACTTTTAACACGTTCAGTGCTGAAAACGAGCGGTTTCATGTTGATCCAATTGTTTTTTGTCGTCATTGTCGTCAAACAGAACGGTATAACGTGCCAGCTCGAGTTTTTTTTTCTTCGGTTACAGGTTGGTTCACAATGTCGGATTGCAATATATTATATTATAAGTTTATCGAACAATGTTTTTAACTATTCATTTAACTTCAATCGTTTGCGATGCAAGACTATTTATGAGCGCATAAAACAAATATTTAACAAAATCGGTCAATCGGGATAGTAATAGTGACAGGACGATACTATTTAGATGATAGATAGAGGACATCGGGGTCAATCGGGGAATGATTAACGTGGAATTGTTAAACATTGTTATTACAGGGTCTCGGTCGAGTAACAAATAAATGATCCATGCAAAAAACGAAGATGGGAAAAACGTGAGATCGGGGTTTCACTGAAAAAAGTGCGAAACGAGATGCGAGGCATGACTATTTATGAGAAATATTCAGCGAAAACGGTCAATCGAGATAATATAAGTGACGGGACCAAAATAATTAAACGATAGATCAAGGAAAACGGTAAATCGGGGAACGATTGATGCGGGATTATTTTACATTGTTCTTATGGGTGTTTGGCCGGGACTATGAAAAATAAATGATCCATGCGGGAAAACGAACAATGCGAGAAAGGTAAATCGGGGTTCCACTGTATGTACATCATTGAAAGGTTCATCAATTCTGAAGTCGGTACATATTTGATAAAAATCTGATTTTTAAAATTAATAGCTAATAATTTAATTTAAATGTTTTCGATTATTTTTTAAATGGAAATTCCGGTATTTTTGCATTTTCAAAATCGGTATTTGATTATTGAAAAAAAAACACTCAATACCAGGGATTATGGTTTCGGTGATACCGATATTGCAATCTTTATTTTAAGTTGTTTGCTTGGTGGAAAGGCTGGCTATAAAAAAAAATAACAACTACTTACTTTATATTAATTTATTATTATCAGGTTTGGTTTCGCTCATTAACGGGCGAGTATTATATTATAATTATTACTAGCATTATAAACTGATAAGAATATACAATAAAAAGGAATATCTTTACTAAACCTAGTAACACTATCAAGGGTGTAATAAAACAAAAAATTGCTAATAGAAATATATATGTAAAATATGATATAAATAACGTAAGGCGGCATTTTTCTGAATTACTTGAATGGTTTTATATATTCTCCCTCTAATTGATTATTTTGAAATACGAATGGCCTCAAAAAATGAAGTGTGCACAGGAAGTCATATTTTCTCGGAGGTCTTGACTTTAAATATCGATTTTAACTGTGTATCGGACACAGAATTAATGTCGGAATAATTCTAGCATCGCGTAATTCTTTTTTTTTTTTTTTTGGAATTTCATGTTTTGGCGATTTCTCTTAACAACCATACCAACGCTTCTAATTCATTCGTTTAATATCAGAATTTGCCAAATGGGTCAAAAAGCAAACAACACAATATAACGTATCTCTTCTTATATTTATTTATTCTAATATCACGCAAGTCCTCTATTATCAGTTATCACATTGAGTAAAAAATAATGAATATTTTTTTATAAGTATAAATAGGAATAGTACAATAGTCTACTACAAAAAACAAAACTATAAGAATCTGTTTCTATAAGTTGAACTTGAGTAAGTTTGTCGCCTGCTGTAGCCCAGTTGGTTAGAGCTTGCTCTACCGAGCACGCAGGTCTGGGTTTGATTCCCGGTCAGATCACAGTGAATTTGAGAATTATTCAAGTCAAAGTTGTGATCGAAGACTGGGTGTTTGCGATGTCGATCCACGTTATTACCACTCCTTACTTCTGATCCTTTAATAACTGGGCGTAGCAATAGCGATTAGTCAACCACTAGTCTCTGATCATTCTTTCCCTACTACTCACTTTGAAAAAAGTGAGGTTGAGATACCTCCTTTAGGAGACCATATGCTCTACATTGGGAGCGGACATGAATAAGAAAAGTTGAAGTATTCAGTTTTTACCGTCTCCTGAACACTTAGGGTAAACTGACTTACGCTATCTATGTAAGAACTAAGATGACGATAGCGTTAAAGTTGGGGAATATTCAAAGGTATGTTATATATCTTTATTTTTAAAATAATGTTTCATTTATAATCGCAAGCCAACGATGACATGTCATATAATACCGATACCCTGATTTTCCTTCAAGCCGAATATTTTCTCAGCGTCCCGCGCGAAAAGCTCTAAGCGAAATACGATTAAAATAATTATTACCACACATCAATGTATCTTATATGTTATATTTGAATTTATTCACCTATTTATTTATTTATCGTAGATCGGCTGGTCGTTGAACTCGGTCTCGTGGGAATTCACATAAACAAAACGCGAAAACACATGCTGGCCGTCCTAGTTCAAAATCCGCCATCGGTAAAAAAAACAGGACGGAATACGTGTTTTAAGAATTTAAATCGCATCGTTTAAAAAATAAATACTTTGCTACGAATCTCCTGGGGTAACCCTGCTCTCCCTGGGGTTGCCGAACGTTACCACTGACGCAGCGGCGGGCTGCCAATACGTTAACAAGGGGCTCGCTTTATACCAAGCAATCGATTGTTACTTAGTACATACACTTATTTCAATACACAATATTCCTTTGTACTTCATTCCACTTTATTTAAAAGGTCAGGACCCGTTTCGCTCATTGCGGGCATTGTCAACTGATAAGAAAAATATGTAAACAGTACTATTTATAAAAAAATAAATTGAAATGAAAATGTGTAAACAACAATTGACATTGAAAAGAATTTACAAATTACAGTATAAATGACTCTACAATTTCACAAAATTAAAATGTTCAACACCTCTAAAATATAATGAAAAAATCTTCTTTTGAATAAAGTGGAATAAAGTACAAAGGAATATTATTTTTTTATTAATATAATGCCTTTCCACCAAGTATTGACAGTGACACCCTAAAAGTGATGTTTGAGTCCAAAACAAATTTGTCAACGTTTTCCTTACTGCTGCCTTATGTTGAATCAGATAAATGAATGTAGCCTTTGGACATGAAAAGGTTCCCCACCCCTGTCCTAAGTCATTCATACATTAGTTTGTTAAGAATTAGAATTGCTGGAAAGGGTTTTAACCAGTGGTGAAGTGGTAAATAAATAGGTATCAGGTCGGTCATTGATTTCTTCTTTTAACGATTTTTAATATATGTATGTATTTGAAAATTAAGTTACAAGTCAAAAAGGTGGCAGGGCGTCTTCATCATTTTCAAGTGCCAGGTCGCTGAGCTGGACCGACCTGGCCCCACTACACCACTGGTTTTAACAACGTTGTGAAGTAGCATTGAAAGTTATTGAAGGGTTCTAAAATGGCTATTCCAAGACTGGCGACGAAAAAAATACGCTTTACTCTGATATTTTTGATAAAGTGGTGATAATTGCTTCGGAAAAATGAAAATGAAAACACGGCGTGGGCACTTTGATCGCTTTTCTATTTGTGAATGGATTTAAAGTATGGACGATGATAGTAACGAGAAAAACAAACGCTACGTGCCTCTCGCGAATCTCCGTCCATCGATAAATTATTCCAAAGTGTGTGTGTATAAGTAAAACGAGTTCGAGCCAAAACAACTGCCGCTGTATTATTAAAGTGATATGGCAAGACGCCAAGCGCCGTTTCACTTTCGAATTAGTACAAACAACGCTATCAAATAAGATCTTCAATCGATGTCATTAGTGACTCGAACGAGTGGCTAAATGTTGATACACGTGTGGTTAGTGGAATGCGAGTAAACAATTTTTAAGCACACAGATCAAGCCGATTTATATTATAGTATGTAGCAGCTAGTATTTGGGTTTGGGAATTATTTAAAAATATCTTGTAAGAGACTATACATTCTCGAATTTTTCCGCTGCATACAAGATTAGCTTTGATTTTGTGTAGTTTTCGGGGTTATTAATAGCAAAGCCAATACTTAATCGACAACACCGAATAACTAAAATCCACTTTTAATACAAACGAATCGAGTAATTGTGTTGAGTTGTGTATCTCTTCTGAGTCAGTATACATAGCTGAGCAAATGTAAGTTTAAACATACTTTTGACGATGGCGCACGCCGAAATAGCTATTAATTAATATCATAAAAACTGTAGAATTCTAAATACGTCGCTATTTTAACCCTATACTTTTTTTTAAAACCATGGGAGCGGATCCCAATGTTGAGCATATGGACTCCTAATGGAGTTTATCTCAACAGAAGTGTTTCTACGAGAACTGCCAACTGCTCAACCTCTCTTTTTCCAAAGAGAGTAGGGATAGAAGGATAGGGCTAGGACAGGATTAGTGGTAAGCTAATCGCCTATATGATAGGATGGGTGAGAGGGGGAAATTCAAGACATCCCATACATCCCTGCCTTTAAACAGAAATTCATAAATCGATTGAAAAATCAATTTATAAAACTGTGCGTACCGGGATTTAAACCTGGGCCCTTTGTAGCCGAACCCAACAACGTTGACCACTCGACCACACAGGCGGCATACCCTCTAATTAGTTGTTATTTATTTTAATCTACAATGATATCGACTGTGGAAAGGAAAAAGGACGTAAGACACAGTTTTTCGATAATCCCAATGTACCAAACTTGATACACGTTCTATCAAAAGGATGTAAGCTGCAAATGCCGAATTAGTATCTAAATTTAGCTTTTAATTTTGAAAAAAGATGAGCTTGTGAAAATTGAAACCAGGAAAAGACTAAAAAAAAGGTTTTTCCTCGACAAGTTATTTAATTAATATTAGATTATGTCAATTAAATACCAGTTTAGAAGTCTCCGTGCACTTCCAGGTTGTGTATATAACATAGTTTGCATATGGCCCAATATCATTTAAACACGTTTTTTGTGCCTCCTGTAAAATTTGCTATGTGTGGGTTACATCATTTTTCCTTTCCACAGTCGATATGATTGCCTATTTACGACGTTTCGGTACTCGAGTGCTAATAAGGAAGGAAGCAAAGACGTTTCAATCCATGCCATTCTCTTCTTCATTCTGAACATAGCACATGAACATATTATTTGCTCAAGTTTTTGTATCAGAGATACGTGTTTGTATAAAATTAAAGATGATTTATAGATTCGAGTTGAACATACTGTCGATTAAATCAATACATTTTATTGGTGATATAATACATTAAACATTTTTTTGACGTTTTATCACAGCGATGAAATGAAATATAGACACAGTTAAAACAAATTTTAATAAAACTACGTACGGAAAATTTTAATACGGAGAAAATATATTACCTCACGAAACAGGACGAAAGGTTGTGTAATACGAATTGGTGCTTACCTGGAAACAAAGAAATAACAACAAATTAATTATTTGAATAAAAGGCAAACAAATGAATTCTTATAAATACGTTGTACATAAATAATCTTCTATTTAGGTTACATAAAAACCATTGTATAAAACAATTGAAATGTTAATGGAAAATAAATCATAAATTATTATATAACCAACATTATACACAACATATAACTTCTCTCAAATTAATAATAGTCATTATTCGAAGGCTGGTGGGTGGGTTCTTGGAATAGATTCGTTATATTTCACAACCCCTAGGGGGTAATTTTTGTTGAATAACATTGCCGAACCTTACGTGAAGAATTAATGAATTTAGAACAGCTAGCAGCAAATTGAAGAATATGAACTGTATGGCGTAATTTGTAAATAACTGTTGCGTATATTTAATAAGGTAAGACAATGGATGATACAACCAACGAAAAGCAGCAAGGGCTTAAAAAAATTCAGACATTCGAATTAATCGAATACAGCAATGGGCTGCCAATACGTTAACAATGCGTTCGCTTAATCTCAGCTACTCACGATGTGCAGTTGAAGGCGTGGATTTTGTTATTACTTGTATAAGCAATAAAACGTAAAATGATTAATATCGATAAGAAATAAGTTATTTCCTATTTAAACATGATACATTCATTTACTAAGCGTCAGTTCAAGTTCATCCGTGCACTTGAACGCTTGAAGATGCCGTAAGGCGAAACCCGGACCGTTAGTGACGAAACTTGTGTGAATGTACATAATTTGAACGATTCGAGTTAATATATGGATGATATCATAATTGAGTTGATAAAACACCAGCATATCATTCATTCTTTGTGCACTTCACGGTTTTGTATTTTCAATAGTTTGAATTTGGTCCGAAATTATAAAAAAATGTTGTGTATCCATCAGGGCTGTGGAGTCGCGTGGAAAAAAAACGACTCCGAGGATTTTTTTAAATAATTTCATTTTAACTTATATATATGAATACCATCAGATCATTATTAGTCAGTCAAGAATGAAATATTAACACTTTTGACTATTTTGTCTAAGTACACATAGTTGAATATATTTTTCAAAAAAAAAATCGACTTTGACTCCGTCCAAAATACCGCAATACGGCGACTCCGACACCGACTCCACAGCCCTGGTATCCACTATCTAGGAAAATTCGTTCCGTGTGTGTTTCGTTGTTATATGTAATTGAAAGTCTGCGGGCAATTCACATTTCGTCACAACAGTCCCACACCCAGGGCGGCGAACTCGCCAATCCCATGCTCCACTTATCTGGCCGCAGCGCACAGCGCCACCGTTATTGGGGCCATAAAACCCCGGGTCAGTGGTCGGGCAGCCTCCTCCGCGGGGCTGTCACCCTCGCAAGCCCGCCCCGACCCGGTCGATACAGTCTCCAAAAGAAGCCCTTCAACGGAGCGGGTAGATTATGATTATAATATTATCGTAATTACAACATACCACATAATGCTGTTATTTACCTCGGCAAGGTCGCCGCGCATTGTTTTCGTGCGATTGTCCGAAGTGAATATAGGGGGAGGATGTGGAGGAAGCCGCAGGAGTGGACACAGTGAAATCGTATTTGGTTAGGGGGTTGGAGAAACGATATTGTAACATCGCATAAGCAGATTGCAGAACATTGAAGGTCGTTGCTAATTTTATCATGCGCGCTCCAAATGTGAAATTTTAACAAGTGTTTTTTTTTAAATCCATGTCCGCTCCCAATGTGGAGCATATGGCCTCCTAATAGAGTTATGTCAACAGAAGTTTTTTCTACGAGAAATGTTTGTTACTCAGTCGCTCAACATCACTTTTTTCAAAGTGAGTAGTAGGAAATAAGATAAGGCTAGAACAGGACTAGTGGTAAACTAATCGCTATTGGTACACCCATTTATTGAAGGATCAGAAGAGTGGGAGGAGAGAAAATAATGTGAATTGACATCACAAACACCCAGTCTTCGATCACAACTTTGAATTGAATAATTCTCAAATTCACTGTGATCTTACCGGGAATCGAGTCCAGACTTGCGTGATCGGTAGAGCAACTCTAACCAAATGGGCCACCACAGTAGGCGATAAATTGATGAATATTTGATGACTTCTATATTATTTAAGCCGCCTGAGTGGTCGAGTGGTCAACGTCGTTGGGCACCGCTACGAAGGTCACGGGTTCGAATCCCAGTACGGGCAGTTTTATGAATTGATTTTTCAATCGATTTATGAATTTTTGTTCAAATGCATGGATGTATGTGATGTCTTAAATTTCCCCCTCCCACCCATCCTATCCTATGAAAGGGGCGTATCGAGACCGATTAGCTAACCACTAGTCCTTTCCTTCTATTCCTACTGTCTTTGGAAAAATAGAGATTGAGCAACTACAAGCAGTTCTCGTAGTTTAAAAGTTTACCTTCCCTGTCCCTCACCATTCAATCCTTAATCACATCTGTCTCAAATTAAAAGTTGTTTATTAGTCCCATTAACTATCATTCTTGCTAATTATTATTTAATTGTTTTAGTTGTAATCATACCAATTCTTTGTTATTTAATTAACCTGTATTAATATCTATATAGTTGTAATTATTATTTATTGTTGCCTTTAAAATTGTACCTAATGTATCTTAACTCTGTAATGTATCTTAACTGCATCATTGAGGAGATATCATCTTCGGTGTGATGCAGAAAAGAATAGAAAAAGTTTATCGAATAAAAAAAAAAAGTTCTCGTAGTAACACTTCTGTTGAGATAAACTCCATTAGGAGTCCATATGTTCAAAATTGGGAGCGGACATAGTAAAAAAAAATGTTCTCATCTCAAAACGACGACAACATAGTGGGAATAATTTGATATGAAAACAAGGTGAAAAACATTGGCCGGATGTTGTAAAATCCGGATTACGTAAATATTTAGCAAACGTATTTTTTACGTAACGCAGTACCTGAGCTGTCGGAGGAATTCGCATTTTTACGTAATTAGTGCGAGACAGTAGCGTCTAGTCCACCGGCAGTCGCTAAGAGAATATAAGTAAGGGGCAGCATAAGCCACTTAAATATAAGCGAAAACCCAATACATACATTACTAAGCCATAATATTGGACGAGACATAAATATGTTGGTAAATAACAAAACTGACCAAAATTATTTAAGTATACAAAAAGATTTATTATCAACTCTTTGTCTAGAACAGGGGTGGGGAACCTTTTTTATTTATGAACGCCGCTTTCATTTATCTGATCCTTTTTTTTCGACTGTCGAACATATAATGGGTTGATTACGCTCTTTTTCCAAACGCTCGCGTATATTTTTTAAATCAAAGTGAATATTTTGATCAAGTCAAAAAACCGCAGGTCCCCTCATTTTAGACATTCGAAAAAAAGGGGGGAAGGGGTGTCAACGTTTTCTTTACTGCGGCCGTATGTTGAATCAGATAAATTAATGTGGCCTTTATAAATGAAAAGGTTCCCCACCCCTGGGTCGGAGTATGCTATTATATATGCCTAAAATCTCCCATCAAAAATAGGGTGCGGCGAGATCAATTAGTCAACCACTAGTCTTGTCCTAGCCCTATTATCGGAAAGGGTAGGTTTAGCAGCTAAGTAAAAAAAAAAACAGTAACAGATTAACTCTATTATGAGGCAATGTTTCACATGGGGAACGGACATTTGTTTTTTAACTTTGACTAAACGAATTCGAAAACAACGACAGGCCCAGCCCAGCAAATGAATATTTAAAAATTAACTCTGTTGCCTAATACAAAAATTCACTGTCGGATTCGTTCAAAATAAACAATATTCATTCATTAAATTCAAATTTCGATGGCGAAGTGTTGTAATATAAAACAAAAATAGTCGTCTCCAAGTCAAATAGAAATATTTTGTTTTTTTTGCACTTCCAGTGATTCTGGCGTAAGTCCAAGTGTTACGAAACACGATATTGGGTTGTTTGGGGGGCTAAATCGGTTTGAATGTGCCAATAAAGAAATAATTTGAAACTTTTCACAAATAGGTACGTTATTTCAAGTTTTTTATGCGATTGTGGTAGGTCAGGTGTATCGAAGTGTCATAAATTTTGCAGTAATATCTAAATACGATAAAGAAAGAAATCAAAAATAATGAGAATGAATAGAATATAATTCAATTATGCGTAAATATTGTTTTCGAAATTAATAACTGGGTGTGATGGCTATATATGATCGGTATTTTTTGAGAACAACAACTATTTTCTAAGGTTATTCCATTTATAAAGCAAGGATTGATGCTAGTTCTTAACTTAAAAAAATATAATACTAATTACTATACAACTATTAATAGTTAAATAAAAATAAAAATAAAAAATAATAAAAGATTTTTAGTACTTTTTCCCCACATAAAACTTATTAGATCAGGACCGGTTTCGCTCATCGCAAGCATTGTCAACTGATATTTTCGAGCATTATCAGTTGATAATGCTCGCGATGAGCGAAACCGGTCCTGATCTAATAAATTTTGTGTGGAAACAGTACTAAAAATCTTTTATTATTTTTATTATAATGCCTTTCCACCAAGTATTGACAGTAAACACCTTAAAAGTTAAATTAAAAACAGCTTTTTTCGATAATCACAATCTAACCAACTTGATACACTTACATCAAAACGATGTAAGCTGCAAATGCCGAATTAGCTTTTATCTAAATTTAACTTTTATGTTTGAAAAAAGATGGGTTTGTGAAATTTGAATCCAAGAAAAAAGACTGAGAAAAAGGTTTTTCCGTTGTCAATTTTTAAAATTAATATTAGATTATGTCAATTAAACACCAGCTTAGAAGTCTCCATGCACTGTAAGGTTGTGTTTATTTGAAAATTTGCGTACGGCCAAAAATCTTTAAAACACGTTTTATGTGCCTGTTGTAAAATTTGCTATGTATGGGTTACGTCCATTTTCCTTTCCAAAGTCGATACTGACAGAAACCCAAAGAACCACTCCCAAATATGTATTGAAAATTGCAACGTTCCGCAGTTTGCAGTCCTGCACGAAGTTTGCACTCGGCGGCCGAAGGAGGTGGGATGCAGACAGCTGTCGAGAGGGGGCCGCGGAGGTAAAGCCAACCGGCGAGGGGCGACGGGGAAAATCCACGTGACTCCGAAAGAGTGAGTGAACCGCCGCGAAGAGTTTAGTAACGCGAAGGGTGAAGGGGGGAAGAGGGTTCCACCGCGAGACCGCGTGTCAAGCTGCGCGCGCACATGCCAAGCATACACATCAACAACTTTACTGACACACACACACTCTCTCGTGCCGTTTTTTGTCAAGTGTAGGTCGGCGCACATGTATTGATGTGTGGGTCCGTTTCCGATAACGCTGATAAAGGATAAGTGGAAAAATACTGCTCGTAAATACGTACCAGACAAGTGACGATCGATTATCAGCAGGTCAATCCCGTTCCCAGTTAAGAAAAAACACAATGAAAAACGATTCGGGAAACACTGTATCATAATTCAGTGCTAGGTACTCAAACATTTTCGGGGTGCGGACTAGTGCAGCGGTCGGCAAACTTTTCGGGTTCACGGACCATTAAATTCACAATTTTAATCCAGCGGACCACTAACTGGACTTTTGTGTTAAATAATTTAAGATTCCTTTTTTTTTTTAATTAAAAAAAAACTATATTTGACAGTACAGCTTACGCCAATGCGTCAAATATTTTGAAGTTGAAAGATCATACGAGATATAAGTACAAGTCACATGAGATTAACTCGAGGAGAATTCACTTCACAAACACCCATGTGTAAGACATCTCAAATTAAAATTGCAATTTGACATTGACCTTACCGGCAATCGAACCCAGGCGCCAATAGATCGAAAGGGAATTTTTAAACATCATTAACACCCATGCCTTCGAACAGAAATCAATTGAAATATATGTCGTTTATCCCTAGACTTTAACCGGTGAGATCCGTCACGGTAACCAACGTCATAGACCACTTCGCTACATATCGACTGTGGAAAGGAAAAAGGACGTAGCCCACACATAGCAAATTTTATATGTGATACAAAAAATGTGTTTTGATTATTTTCGACCGTATGCAAATTATGAATTATACAAAACATTTAAGTGCACGAAGACTTCTAAACTGGTGTTTAATTGACATAATCTAATATTAATTTAAGAAATTGTCTAGGAATAACCTTTTATTCAGTTTTTTTTCATGGTTTCAATTTTCACAAGCCCATCTTTTTGCAAACTTAAAAGCTAAATTTGAATACTAATTCGTCATTTGCAGCTTACATCCTTTTGACAGAACGTGTATCAAGTTGGATACTTTGTGATTATTGAAAAAAAAATGTGGGTTACGTCCTTTTTCCTTTCCGCAGTCGATATGTATATTAAATACCATATATTAATATAAGTCAATATTAATATTATAAAAAAACGAGGAAAATATTTATTACTTTAAATCATTAAAAAAAATGCGACGAAGGAATCGAGCCATGTTATTAATATTGATACGACAATAGTCAATAAAATAATAATCAATAAATTAATAGCAGGAATTAATTAATATCATTTCATGTTTTATCAAGGCTAAGGTGACGACGTTCGACTGCAATTAAACATAAAAAATTCCGAGAACTTTCCGTAATCTATAATACATCTATATATTGCACATACGGCATGTAAAAAATCTTACATTCCAGTATTGACTAGGCACCAAGGCGAACAAGAATGCCTTGAACGTGTATTGACTTGCTTTTGGTACGCGAATGATGTTTTTGGGATGGTGTACTTAATTACAAACAGAGCCAAATTAGCATAAGTGACAATAACAACATTGCGCGTAATTGCACGATTAACGTGTGGGTGGATCTAAATTTGTGCTTCCGATTATTACAATCAATGTTATCGTTCATGATAGAACAATACTTAATATTCAAAACGATACACATTGACAAAAAGATATTATTGCATAAATTTCGTCATTCTTAAAAAAAAAATAGGTTTATCATAAACTAAACCAGTGGTCGGCAACCTACTACTTGCGGATAATATGAATTGTTCATAATGTGACCAGACGTCCTGTTTTTAGGCGGGTGTCCAGGTGTCCCCCAAACACAGCTTCAATGTCTTAAAAAAAATCGCGCAAAATCAAAATCCTTGATGTAGAATCTAGACTAGTAGATGAAGGCGTGGGTGTGCGCGCGAGCTGACATTTCAGTGTAATAATTTTATACAATATATCTAATATAACATGAATAAACATTACAATCTAGTTGATTGTATTGTATGTTAATGTGAAAACAGCGCATAAAAGTACCATTTTTTTAGGTGTCCTGGTTTGGAGGAAAAAAATTAGGGTCACGTCAAGTATCCACCACAACATTTTGGATTAACCGTCAAAAATTGTTTTATTTTTTAATTGAATTTAAATGCTCAGTTCCATTGACAATTAAATTTAAAGATCGAATTGAAATTGATTCTTTTGACCCTGCAATATTAGGTTTTGCTCAAAACATGATTTTCTAAATAGCGGATTTTGGAATCGGACGCCTCAATTATTTGAAATCTTTAACTGTGTCAATACAGTGGAACCCCCCAATAACACTACCCCGAACGACGCGCTGGCTTGAAATATTCGCCGCAAATCCCCCAATTGAACGGTCGCATTCGACTGTCGTTGCTACGAGACGGTCGTCTGTGCGGTGCATACAGTCAAATGTTGGCTAGCGTCTGTGTATTCAACACGTGCCAGGCTATACACGCATAGCCGGGCGACTGCCTATGTGTTGGATTTTGTAGTATCTATATATTTCGTCCAAATATTTTTCCGAAAAACGAAATCCCTATTTTTGCACGAGATTCACTCCCCCAATTAACCGATTTTAGTTTAAATGGGGGTTTTACTGTATTTGCACAAATGCGTTATGCATTTCCGATTTCGCATCACATGTTACGATTTCGATGCATGGGGACACCTTGACGCCAAGGTGCGTGGTTGCGTTACCGGTGTAATTAAACCTGGGGATTTTCGATAAATTTAATGACGTCGTTATTCCACCGCTCGCAAATGAACGCGAGGCCGAGGTCCGTCCACCGACTCATTCTGCGAGAGCGGTATAATTTTTTTAATTGGGTGTACCAAAAAAACTGGATAAGATCGAGATGAATGATACACCCCGCCTACTGAAATGTATTGTTTAGTTTCAATGTTATAATGTAGATCAGATGTTTTTTCGTTGTTGCGAGTATTGTACATTTTTTTATGATTGTTTTGACGAGTGTGAGAGTATTGGAAAGGTCGTGTAATTTACTTTACTCTCGTATGCAGTGGCGGCCGGTCAATGTGGCATTGGATCAATACACCCCTTATATATGCAGGGGCGGTTATATTTCATTAACAGCTTAACGACCGCACGTTTTTTTTTTATAAAATTTCACCTGGTGAAATAAAATTTTGCGAAAAATTCGCAAAAATTATAATTTTCACTATAATTTGTAAGCAAATTGAAATATCTTTGAAAAATTTAATTTTCTTAGCTTCCAGATACTTCGCCTATACGCATATATGTGTCCGCCGGCCAGCAACCTTTGTTTTTCAAAGACTCAAATACGAGTCCACGGTCGTTAAGCTGTTAAATAATATTCGAACATAACATTTCTACCATTCACTAATTTTTTTCACTATTTAATTCTTCATGTATACATGAAAAATTAAAAATCATTTAATTAAGAATTAACAATAAATACATGAAGAATTTAAAATGAGTGAATGCTATAAATGTTATGTTTGAATATTATTTCATGAAATATAACCGCCCCTGCATATATAAGAGGTGCATTGACCCAATGCCACATTGACTGGCCGCCACTGCTCGTATGTGCATTGGGTATTACCTTTATCCTGGAATATCAGGGACATTCTATATAACCCTTCAGTAACATTCTAGGTCTCGTAAGGATAAGTGTTTTACAAAGGCTTCAGCTGAAAGTTTGTATGGTATTTGGAGTTGTCAGACGTCCCGATTAATCGGGACTGTCAACGGTTCCGAGTCTCCTGTCCCGGTATCCCGAACAACCCTTTCGGGAAGCCCAAGAGTGCCGGTTTACAAAATTTCAGATTCAGGTTTCGAAAATTCTCGGAAAAAAACGAGTCACGCTGATCATTTCGACGATAAAACGTCCCGCGGTGAATTTCTGGGTTTTTTAAATTTACATGAAATTGTTTAAAAATCCCAAAATCGCCGCTGTCATACTCATTTGTACTAATTTTACTTATTGAATATGATCACGACCGATTTCGCTTATCACGAGCATTATCAACTGATAAGAGAATACAATATTACAGTGTTATTTATAAAAAACAAATTACATCCTAATAATTTTCTTTTATTTATTTTTAAAATTATTTTGTCGAAGAAAAAAATCGCGTAAATAAAAGGAGCGGTGCTGTTAAAAAACGTCGCGTAAAAGGAGGACAGGTTGTACGTGTTTAACACTCTTTTTCCACACTTAAGATAGTTATTCGGCATTTGCAGTTTACATCCTTTTGATAGAACATGTATTAAGTTGTGTACATTGTAATTATCGAAAAAAAAACTATTGGTTACGTCCTTTTGCCTTTCATAAGTAGGTATAATCAAAATAGAAGATTTAACGTACAGCGGTTATCAATAAAGTATATTTAATAACTAAGCTTAAATTGATAAAAATACATTTTAGATAGGAAGAATTATTTTTAAATTATTATAATATCATGGATTAAAAAAGTTTAAGTAATAAATCTTTTTACCCACGTCACTAGCACATTTTTATGTCCTTTTTTTAAATTGAAAATTTAATGTTAATTAATACGCCAGGCTTATTAAACAGCAAGCGTGCGTCATTAATGAGTTAATATTCAAATAGCCCGACTACCTGCCGTATTTTGAAAAAAAATAATATTTAGAATGATAGTCGAATTTAGGGATTGATTCTGATATAAATAACATTTTATTTTGTACGTAGGAAAACAAAATTGTTTAACAAATGAGCTGTGTTAAATTTATTGCACAGCTTGACAAGCTCCTTGTTAGCGTATTGACAGCCCACCACCGCTGGAAGCATTTTAAAAAAAACCTAATATTGTACAATAAAAGCGACGATAAGTAATGAAACTAGACAAAACGTGATTCACTTATTTGAATTGCTATATTTATCTGCAATATTATAGTTTGGTACAGTTAAACGAATTCACACCTACGGACACGTAACGTCGCAAGCACGTGTATTTACATCTCGCTCACGCTGGAGTATGCGAGTTAAAAGGGGAACAAATGATCGAACAATGTTTTCCAAATTTGAATTAGAATTGATAGAAAGTGTTCCGAATTTTAAAATACAGAGTCGATACGTAACATTTGAATGAAGCGTTCCAATTTTGAAATGAAATTTCGAAAATAAAGTATTGTGTCAATTATCAAAATACGAACGTATTGTTCCGAATTTGAAATGAATGGATATGGAAACATTGTTCCGATTTTGAAATGAATGAACATACATTGTTCCAAATTTAAAATGAGCGGGTATTAATTTAAATTCACGGATTTACATCATTATCCTCGACGGAGCAGAGGACCTCGGGCGGATTGCGTACTGTCGTGTGTCATTAGCCGCAAATCGTCGGGGGGAAAGGCGCGATAAAAAGTGGCCGGCCGCGTGAGGTCGCAGACGACAGAGCGAGACGGGCGATCCACCAGCATGATATCAAACCGGCACCGGGTCTTGTTTACGATCGAACAAAGATGGTCGCCGCCGCGCCAATTACGTGGAAAAATGTGCATGCAACGATTGTGTTTTTACATCCATGAAAGTTAAATTGTCGGTGTGGATTGAGTTTGCATGGTGCCGATCAGATGTACGGAGAGATAGCCACGATGTTTTGTCAAACCCCGACTGTAAAAATCAGGGCTGTGGAGTCGGAGTCGCGGTATTTTGGCCGGAGTCGGAGTCGTAAAAAATGAGCGTCTCGATTTTTTTTGAAAAATATATTTATTGATGTGTATTCAAACAAAGTAGTCAAAAGATGCAACTCTTTGTTAATCATTTATTAATGTAAATGTCATTTGTATTACCATTATCGTTTGTTTGTTTTTATATCAGCCCCTCCTTGCCTCCCATTTTTATTGAATTTTTATTATAATATATTAAAATAGTAAAATTAAAATCATTCGTACTTAAGAGAGCATTTGTGAAAGTAGCCTGTCAAAGGATGCCTCTGAAAGAGGCGAAACACGTGTCACAGTTTGTAGCACAATACGTTGAATAATAATGGAATTTTATATTAAAATGAACTCCCACAAAATTACCGCCGAATCCATCAAAAGTATTATTAATAATTTATTCTGCCCTCTGTACACTGACCAATGTAACATAAATTCAGAACAATGTGATAAAAATTATGACCGAAACTGTATTAAAATTCAGATCGGAAAAATACGATCCTTAAAAAAATACGTCCTTGCAAGTATTTAGTCAAATCGGCAATGAATTAATATTTTAATTAAAAAGACGCGCGCGTTAAGAGCACTGGTATATAGCTAGCTATCAAGGTGGTTTCAAAAGAAAACGGTGGGTATGCAGCATGTAACTACTTGTATCAAGATTGTGAGTTAATTAAAAAAAAATGCTTTGAGACAAATTTGAACTAGAAACAGTTTAAAAATAGACATGGAGATTTATTTATTTCAAGGCTAGGTTGTTATGTAGTGGAAGATACCGTGAAATGCCTCCGAGCTTAATAGATCAGTGATGGTGACCTCCGGCATATTTTTCCATACAAAATATTCTGTCAACGTTTGTAATAGATGACTATGAAATTTGCACAGGTTACTCACACTCAAATCAATAAACTTACATATTTATATGGTATGGATTGTGAGAAGCACCTTTCAAAACTGTTATTATAACAAGAAAAAGTGATGACTTTGTTAATCCAAGAGGAGTTTATATAATATTATAAGGAGCGGTTTTGCTCATGACGACCGCTTTGATGATTATTTGTGATGAACGAAACCGGTCCTGATCATGTTAAATAAATGCTAAATTAGTACAAAAGAGTGTTTTATTTTAAGTAGGCCTTAAATTGAACATTGTGATTGAAAAATACTTTACTTTTTTTTTGGCCTTTGTTCTTTATTTAAATTTCAAATCGGTTATAACTGAACTCTCAAGAGGTGAAGTGAGCCAAGTAGTAAAATTGTCAAAGTTTTATACTTATTGGACTTTAAACTGCAATCACGTGTTTACTTGGTTTTTTGACAGATTGAATATTTTTTTATTTTCGGAAGATAAGACTAATTCGGTGTATCTATTGAGCTCATTTCATTTTTACGAATTACGATACTTATACATGTAGATTAAAATAACACTTGGCTCACTTCACCTCTCAGGGGATTAAATGGTAAAGCAATTAATTATGTTCCAAGATGACTATGAATACAGGCAATAAATGCAACACAAAAATGAATATGCAGAAATGTTCTATGCGACGCATTGTATTATTACTATTTTCTGTATTTAAAAAAATATCGATATTTCTTGTTGGAGCTGTACGTTAAAGTATTTATGTTTGCTCTAAATATAATATATACTAAAATAGTTGAGATATACAGTATATCACAACAATAATTTTATTATATTTGATTTCAATGTTATTTATCCAAATGTGACTACATATTAAGACATAACATTCCGTAGTCTGTTCAAATTAGACATGCAGAAACGCGGTCACAAAAAACCGCCAAACGCAAATTTATTCCGCGGTAGAAACACACTGCGTTCGAATATCAAAAAGATGGCACGATTTACTGTTGGAGCGTGTGGCACATCACGTACGAGCGCCGCTGTTTCGCAATCGGCGAAAACCGTACATCTTGCTTATTTGACACGTGCCAAAAACTCGTCAAACGCATTTGTAAAGAACTCCCACGCGGTGGGACAGGAGAGGAAAAAAAACTAAAAGAGCAAAACCGTCTGACAGAAATAAATCATTCTCTTCCGGTAAATGTTTTTGTCTCCCGTTTGAAAAGAGGACAGACGCCGTGTCCTCAATTCATCATTCACGGTCACCACGGCCTGGATATGTGAACAGCAGGATTGTTCGTCAAAGGTGTCGCCTATATCAGTGCTTCCCAAACATTTTCATACAACTAAATCTGAAATACAAAATCCGTGCCCCCCTGAACACAAAACAGTACTTCCTTGGGTAACGCCAGGCACTGAAAAATACAACGGTCGTAGGCGCACCTCCATGTCCAGATGGGGTGTTAGTCAACCGAATTCAAAATATAAAAATAACATTAATAACTGCCTTTTTTATGTGTTCTCGAACATCGATTTCAAGGCGTTAGTTGCGCGGTAATCATCGCAACGTGACCATTCATTGTTCCCTCAAAACGGGACATCGACTTATTTTTGGTTGATATTGAGATTTTTTGAATACACATTATTCAAGAATATTTCTTCATATTTTTTTTATTTATTAATGAAAATAACGAAAGATTTCAAGTGTTCTAGTGCACTTTTTGCGGTGTAATGTAGTTAGAATAAAGGGAGCACTCATCAAATACTTCTGAATCTTGTTTATAATGTATTTTTTTGATTTATCGCGATTTTGAATTGTTAATAAGGTTGCCGCCCTTCAAAAAACACGATAGACTACATAAAACGAGAGCTTTGTCACATCTCATATAACGTAACATATTATATGGAAAGGTTTCACCGCCTGGCGTCAACCAAGGAAGTACCTAAAAAACATGGTCTGCTGCGGCTCAGAAGAAAACCAGCGGCCTCCAGTTTGGGAAATACTGACCTATATCCTTCACCGGGAATTTCTGTTATCAGATTTATGGACAACTGGGAGGGACTTTTTTAAATAAAAAAAACGCCTAAAACTTGTAAATTTATATTCTTGGTCACGTTGCTAGCTTTTTTAAACATGTTACTTAAAGGATTTTTATTTTTTACCGCGGCAATCAGCTTTTTAATGATTTGAAATGTCTTCAAATCAATTTATGTTCGACGGCGTGGATGTTTGCGATGTCTAAAAATTCCCTCCCACCATTTCAATACTAAAATAACGAAAGCGATTAGTTTGCCACTTGTCCTGTCCTAACACAACCCTTTATATCCCTACTCTCTTCGAAAATAAGAATGTTCGAAGAACCAAGTAACAATCAGTTCTCGCAGAAGGATTCTGTTGAGATGCCTACATTATAAGGACATATGCTCTACATTGGGATTATTTTTTAACACAGTAAGGAAAGTGTTACAGTAATTCATTTATAAAAAGATGGTTGTAAAATTATTTTAATTATGAATGTAGACTTTGCATAAGATAAGAACGCCTGTCACAGACAAAGGAATAAGTTGCGGAAGCAAAATTCAAATTAATAAAATAAAATAATTTGAAATGGTAGAAAAAATGTCTACTGATACCGTTTGTTAACAATCGTAACGTACATACATTGTATACTTATAAATCGTATATTTCTTTCTACAATCTTGTTGACTGCAAACGAAATCAGTTGCAAAGCGGTGCAAGCAGCGGTGGGCTGCCAATATGTATAACAAGGGGCTCGCTTAATCTCAAAGCAATTCTCGGTGTTATGAGGAGTGAATCTTTTAGATTAACAAGGGACTCGCCGGCCTTAGTAAATTTTAAAAAAGAGGCTCGCGCGAGCCCCCTTCAGCCCATCCCTGGGTGCAAGTATATTTAACTACAGGTAAATAAACACTTTACGGAAAATACCCGCAGTTAATAATGAAGAGTGGTTACAATAAGTTTATTACCAATTGTTAGAGACATATCGCGACCCGAAGATTCTATGTGAAAATTTCTGACGAAACAAAAACTACTTTCAAGAGTTATTGTAGATAATAATGCGTAATTCGTATAATGTATCTACCTGTAATATGCAGAAAATCGTAACCAACATTTTATAAATTAAAGGTTTATCTAAAATCAAGCACGAAAATGGAATTCATTAAGTGCGGTTAGTAAACAGTAATATAGGGGCAATGCCTATCTATCCTGATATTATAATAAAATTGTCTGACTACTTTCAGTTATCTAGATCAGCGTTTCTCAACCGGAGTCCACGTGGAACAAACGATAAGTCAAAAAAACTAAAATGCACAGGCCCAAAAAATGATCAGGCGAATGAGATAACGCTCTATTTTTTTTTGTCACCGACTTCTTATGCAATATTGAACAATTATTCGTCGATATTTTACTTGTTTGACCACTGTTTTACAGACCTTAAATAGTATTTTTTTGTGCAGTCAGGTTGTGTATTGTAGAATTTTAATTTGAATTCACTGAGAACATTGAGCTTTATTTATATTAATAGGAAATATATATTTCATATTTTGACACTTGCTTGAATCAGCTGTCACAACATACGCTGGCCTCACATGTCTGCTTCGCCTGAATGTACCTAGCCGAATCTGTGCTGCGTCGCCTCCGTCGCAGCATACGGTCAGCCCGAGCGTTCTTGGATATATGCAGATATTCAATTGTACAAATTAGCAATTGTATGTGCATTGAATCTAAATCATTGCTTGAAATAAGGGACAATTGATTTTTTTATATTTTCGATACACACATTTCGATTTGACGTCGAATATGCATATCGGAACCTTGCGATGCGACCACATGCAGATAAAAAGAACACATCACCTTTCCCCACCACATTCTGTACGAGTAGGTGAAGTCGAAGTGTCGCGTGCAGCCATGACCTAAAATTAAATATATCCAGAGCCCGCGTGCGTTGGCGTCCTTGCGCCTTGCGGCCTCTCCCTGATGCCCACCCCTTCCCCTTTCTGGCACTTGATAAATTGTGACTCCGCGCTTCTCATTCTAACACCCTTAACAATAGGGGAAAAGCGATCAAAAACTATAATTTCAGACAAATTTAGACAGTTTACAAAAGTGGCGGTCGGTCAATGTGGCATTGGATCAATGCACGCCTTGTATATGCAGGGGCGGTTATATTTCATGAAAATATGTTTAAAAACAACATTTACACCATTCTATCATTTTAAATTCAATCAAATACAATTTTAAATTAAATAAAATATTTTTTTCTAAAATATTTATTTTAGACAATAAATACATGAAGAATTTAAAATGAGTGAATGGTATAAATGTTATGTTTGAATATTATTTCACGAAATATAACCGCACCAGCATATACAAGAGGTGCATTGATCTAATGCCACATTGACCGGCCGCCACTGGTTCACAATATAAAGTGAGTACTGCAGGAGAACGGGTACAGATAACGGTGAGGTTGTAACTAGCATTCGTAACTGGAGCAAAAATAACTAATTTGCTAATTTACACGTTAAGTATTGAAAAGTGAAAGTGTAAAGAGCACCCTTTAAAAAAAAATTGTTGTATATAAAATCGTGGAAAGAAGGATAATAATGAAGTAAATTACACGAAATATTATTTGTACTATGTATTTTTCGTGTGAAAAAAAATATACTATTCAACGCTACTTGATTATAATAGGGAACTTTTATGAAGGACTGGCCGTAAATCGTCTTCATCGCTGAAAACGTCTGACACTAACGAAGCCTTTTGTTTCGTGTAAAATATAGTATTTGTTCTCCGTAATGGACCGTGTTAATTAAAAACAGTGTAATAATAATCGAGTATACTTTTTGAAGAGGTGTTTGGAATATGTTTTAACCGACTCACTACGCCAACGAACTAGTGGAAAAACGATGGGATTAATGTATTTTTTAGGACTAGTTTACATTCATAACCCAGAATACCTAAAAACGCCAGGTGGTTCCTTTTTGCTTAACTAAACCCATTAACCCATTTTTCCCCAGAGTTCAAATATTGTAACATTAAGTATTTTTACTTCCACTTCATTGTGCATCACCGAATAAAAGTTGAGATTGCATCAGTCTCAATTAGGGTTGCCAGGTGACCCGAATTGTCCCAGAATCGGAATCGCTGTCCCGTATCCCGGATGAGTACTAAATTGTTCTGGAAATTTAGAGAAAAATATTTAACTTCGATTCAAATTAGGATTGGAAAATCTCGGAAGAGCTAAAAAAAAAAACGAATCACGCTGGTATTTTGGGCAAAACGGTAAATTCCTGGGTTTTTGGATTCGATAGTCAGCAAATCTGACAAATGTCCCGGTTTGACTTGCGAGAAATCTAGCAACCCTAGTCTCTATCGGTCTACAGCTAACAAGCGTGGGGATATTTTTTCAGGTTTGAACCTGTCGAAGTGTTTTTTTTATTTGCATCAATTACGGACAAATTCGTGCAAAAATGGGTACAAGGTTTGTCATCTCTGATTCCACGGAAGCATGTGCGATGAGTTGGCCATTTTGGTTTGCCACGCGGCACAGGCGAGAGAGGTAAGCATGGCGGGGGGGAGAGGGGGGCGAAGGTCGAACGACCCGCCGCCACTTGCTCCGGCAGACAGAGACGGGAGATAGTGCCCAGCCAGTCTCGCCAAGGAAACTCGGCGTTACTGGAAAAAAGACGATTTATCTTGATTTTACGCAACACGGTGCGGCGTTGCTTTCAGCCTTTCACTCGACCATACCCAAATGCCGGTGCAGTCAGGTAATTGCTTTCTTACAAATATTAACTTTTTTTAAAAAATGTAAAAACCTTTTTAATTTAAGATATCGACTGAAGGTGCTTGGTGGAATTTCAATATTAAAATTGAATCTTTCAAATTATGTCGACTGCGGAAAGGAAAAAGAACGTTACCCACAGTTTTTTCGATAAGCACAATGTATACAACTATATGCACGTTCTATCAAAAGGATGTAAGCTGAAAATGCCGAATTAGTATCTAAATTTAGATTTAAAGTTTGAAAAAAGATGAGCTTGTGAAAATCGAAACCAAGAAAAGACTGAAAAAAGGTGTGCTTGTTGGAATTTCAATATTAAAATTGAATCGTTGAAATTATGTCGACTGTGGAAAGGGAAAAGTACGTAACCCACAGTTTTTTCGATTATCACAATGTATACAACTTGATACACGTTCTATCAAAAGTACGTAAGCTGAAAATGCAGAATTAGTCTCTAAATTTAGATTTCAAGTATAAAAATAAAGAAAGGCCTGCAAAAATTGCAAATTGTTTGCGATTTCTTAAAATTATTATTCCGCAAATCCAATCCTAAATTAAACATGGCGCAGCGAGCGCTATTAGTCGATCGCTAGTCCTGTCCGAGCCCTATAATTTTTTCCCACTTTAAAATGTGTTTTTTTTTATTCGGGAAATAGTGGATCTTCTTATTTTTTATTCTAATCTCCTCAATTGAAAACACATCCATAATGTAGTTAATAATTCACAGTGAAAGGACATTTGTGACGTCATGCGGTCTGATTTACCAGAAATGAAACACTGCTGTTGTTTTACCAAGAATGTTGGCTCTCGTAATGCGATGTTGTAATTATCAATTTCACTCTTGCAAACAAAATGTTTTCATATGATTAAAAAAAAAACAACAACAACGTCAGTAATAAGCAAACAAATCATTGATAATTTTCTATTGAAATGTCACAAAGAGAGAGATAACGAACGTTTGTTTGTCGTTTATATTCGGAATCATATCGACCTGTTCGTAGCGCTTGCTTACTCCTTTTCGAGGGAGATATGGCGCGAGAGGGACAGAGCGACGTGAGAAGTCAAGCTGTCTGGCCTATTGGGGGCCCTCCTAACCAGGAATGCTGGAAGCAGCCCTCTGACCGGAAGTAGGGTGCGTTCATATATTGTATTGTGTTATCTATGCTGTAGAGCTCGTATTGTTGCGAACATGGCGTTCCTAATACTTGGGACCGTGATATAATGACGTTTGTCATGCAATGCATATCATAATAGCAAAGGTTAAACATATATATATATATTTTGTAACATACAGTCATCTTTATAAGTAATACTGAGACGTTAACTACCGCATTATGTAATTCAGTAAAGATAAAACATTTTTTATTTTTTCGGTCAAAGCCCCAGGATTCGCCTTCCGACATCTTCAGGCAATTAAGTGCACAGATGAACACGAACTTGACCGCTTGGTAAATATCTGTATCGCAATTTTATTAAAAATGAAGGTGCTGAACTAATAAAAATAAAGGGTCTTGAAATTTTTGGAAATTAATAAAATCATTAATGGAAATGAGACATTTTAAATAAGACAGGCGGCTCACCAATAATAAATTTATTTCTAATGGAATTTACTGTTCCCTTTAAGTAATATCAATGTTTGTATCTTTACCCCCTCCCTACGTTAGGCAGAAAAGGAAAAAAAATCCCGACCTTCATTTTGTAATTAATCAGTTAATAAGAATCATTTTTTTAGTTTATTCGTGAACCTTGCCAAATTATGTGCGATGATGCTTATTTAAAAGGCGAAACACGTGTCAAATTTTGTAACACAGCAAATGGAGTAAGAAAGTTACAGTCGAATTCATCGATATTATTATATTTATCGGTTCAGATTTAAGATTTGATGGTGTTGTCATCCACATTCTTCGAGATGACATCTTCAGTGAAATTTTGTTGTCATAGTCAATGCTACCTTTAAGACAAGAGGTTAGCTGCGCGGGCCAATCAACTATTAATTGAATAGTTATCTTGGAGTGCTCGCCAACCCGGAAAGAGTGCGCGGGGGATTTCAAACTGCTGCGCGGCCGCACGCGCACGGACCTTAGAGGGAACGTTGGTCATACTTCAAACAACCGTATCTAATATAACATTGTGACGAATGTAAAGCAAATCTTGAAAATGACCTTACCCATATAATTTTTGATCCACTTCTTCTTTGGCGGCGGCATAGGAGGTCCATGGGCATTGTCGGAAGCCGTGCCAAGGTCAAACAGTAGCGGGGGTGTGTCCGGCTGTCGGAAGTTTTCTCCGTCGCTCGCGAAAGCGGCCGCCACAGCGCTGGGGGCAACGAAGTCTCCAGAATCGTCCGAGAATCCGTCAGTCTGATTCTGCTGCGGTAGGGACTGCATGCCGAACTTGTTGATGTCGATGAAGGGCTCGTAACAGGAGCCCATGGACTGCATCGGGTGGTGGTGCTCGCCACGGGCGTGGATGTTTATTTGGCTGGATTCCATTAGGACTCCCATTCTATTCACAATGCCGTTCGACAGCGTATCTATCTTTATTACTTTCTGCCACCCTGATACTTTTTTTTTATATATCACTTATTGCACTGCTGTACCTATCACGCACATATCACTAACTTAGATAAAGTTATCTATCTCTTTATCGTTCAGTTTCCCTGATATATTTAGAATTCACTAGAAAACTACACACTCACAGAATCAAATATAGTCAGTAAAGAGTTCATTTTTATGGTTATTTTACGAACGTACCTAGAAGGGCAAATTTTTTAATATAATCTATGACTAATTCAACAGTAATGTATTTAAGTGCAGTATTCATGTTTGCCTGACACTTGCATACTTATAAAAACCATTCTGATTTTATCAGCCGTAAGATTATGAATCACTTTTTAAATTTCAAAATGACTAAAATTTAAATTGAAATCTAAATCGGCGGAAGCGATGGCTAGCCTCATCATGCAGATAAGAATTTCTTATCGTTAAAAAAATCGATGTATGTTATAATAGAGGACTCGTTTATTAAAAAGTGTGACAGTATCATCTGATAAAAAATCTGAAGTTACCTTTGTTTCCTGTCAAAAATAAACCGCGATACGCGTACAAAAGTTAGATGTAAGAATGCAAAATAATATAAGAATCCTATAATTTAGTTGTCTATGCTTTAAATTCTACTATCGTGACGTAGCGTACGTAACCTCAAATATATGCAAAATTCAAGCACTGGCTGGACAAGCCAAAGTAAATCCTCCAGGTATATTTCCGATGCAAACAATTTTTGATACTAAATTTGAACCGTTCAAATTATGTACATTTACACAAGTTTTATCACTCATGACCCGAGATTCGCCCTTCGTCATCAGACGATCAAGTGCCAGTACGCTGTGTGAATGTATTTGAACAAATTCCACCAAGCACCTTCAGTCGAAATCTTAAATTTTTGATACGTTTTTTTCTTTACTCAAATTCAGTATGAGTAAAAAGGGCTTCTCAAATGATTTCCCCAAATCGAAAGCCTTCAAAGCTAACAAAATGAAGTTTTTAATTCCAGTCCTTTGAAGTAATATTTGAATAACAGTTGTCAAAAATTGTGTTTTGCATTTACTTGCAAACACGGCTCATTCCACAATGGTTAAAAATGAAAATTGGATTTCATTTTGAAAAACAATGTACATTTTTAAAAAGTATTTTTAGTCTTACGTTACTTTGGAATGATATTTTGGATGTTGTCAAGCCATGTTTGACTGATTTATAAAAATACTTTACATGAATGGTTCATGTTTCAACAGCTTTGGAATGAGCCGGGTTTCCAAGTAATAGCCTCAAATATCATATTATCATCGTCCTAGAAAACTTTTGGACTTATGCAATTCCGAATTCGAAATGTATGTCAGGATATAAACACGTTTAAAACATCAAATATAACGTTGAAATAAAACTAACGTGGACAAATGTCGGCCATCAAACACGCCTAAACAATGTCAAATTAGTATAATGATAAATAAATATTAATTATCAATGACGTCTTTGTGATTGTGACGGTTGTGAAATGAAAAAAATAGAGTAAAAGGTTATCTGTGCACATGGAGACGAAAGTTGTCAAAGCGAGAGCTAAAAATATTGGCGATATGCCATATATTTTTAACGCTTTATCAATGCTGTAAGGCAGTTTGACGTTTGGATAGGTCAATATGTCATTCGAAAAAAAATCAGGATGAAATTAGCTTATTAGCGAAATTCAACACCACAATATTCCTGTTTGAAGTGGTTTGAGACAATTCAAATACACAAATAATATTAATACTTAAACAATTTTATTTGACGAGTTATAATCAGGTGTGGGCTGAAAGGGACTCGCGCGAGCCCCTTGTTAAATTTTTGTAGACTGAATTAGCTGTGAAAGGAGTTTAATTTCCCAAGCGGCCGCAACGACGCATCGGCCAGCTTATAAAAATCATTATGACGCTTAGATGTGTCTCAAATACGGCTACGTTTTTTGAATAATTAAATAAGAACCAAGAAGATATCTGAAAAAGATAATTGGACCATGTGGGAACTGTATGGTAGATCCAAAAAATATTTTTAAGTAAGATCCTTGATTTTAATTTTTATTTCGCGCAGTTTCTCCAGATTTATTTATCTTGATAATTCAAATATTTAGACACAACAGAAAGTACAAACTATGCGAAAAAACCGACCTATCCTTTAAAAATTAGTAATATAAATTTACACTAATGATAAGAACGATTTCACAATAATTTCATTCGCAGTGTTTAATAAATACAGAATTCATGTACTCGAGTGCAACAAAATTAAAAGCGGCTATCTACCAAGGTTGTAAATGTGTATAAAAAAATATAACACAACCCGTGGCTGGAGCTTGCTAAGAAATAACATTGCTTAAAATATATTAAATTAACTATATGCAATAATTATGTCGCAAATAAAGTGGCTTATCAATTTGTTAGTCACAACACAAGATTAAATTTGCGATAAGAGTTATTTTGATGAGTACGATACTTATTGTAGAATACAAAAAGTATTATTGAATGAAGCAATATGTTTAAATTTAAGTATCGTTCGTTGGATTATTTAAAAGTATAATAAATTGACATTGATTGTGTGTGTTGACAGCTCATTAAATATATAACGAGATATGTACATACATGTCAGTGCTTCAAACAGAATTGCGGAGAAAATGCATCAGCTCAAAGAACGCAGAATATCTAAATTCAGTCGAACCCGGTTATTACGATCACGGAAATAGCGAAATCTCGGATGTTATGAGGAAACATTCGTAGACATTTTAGTTTACGGTATTCACTTTAATAACGAGTTACTTCTCGGGCATACCGAGCAAAAAAATAGTCAAAAATTATCTCAAATCGCTAGTCGATTTTTTTTGCACAGAGCACCGAGACACCCGAGAGCCTTTTAAATGGTTGAGTAATTTGAGGCGAAATAAAAGAACAATGAAACAAGCATCAATTTTAAATTTTATAAGAAAAGTGGATTGAAAGAAAAATATATTATGTGTACACTATGGGTGTGTAAATAAATTCTAATTGTATATTTTTGTTTGAATTGCGACTTTTTGTGTTATGTAACCGCTCCATATACTTCATGTGATAGGCATGTTTGTAAGCATTTAAAAAAACATATTCCCTGATATAACGAGCAATGCTCCCTCTAAGATATATATGGGCAACCACCAGCCCGCGGGCCGGATCCGGCCTTCCGAGCTATTTTGTCCGGCCCTGATTCATCTCGGCGAAATATTAGAGAATGAAATTAATAGTTCCAGGGAGGGATTAAATAATGGAGATGACACGGGCGTTTGCAGTTGCTCCACTTTACTAGTTCATGATCACCACCATATAAGAAATAGCAACGTTTTTTATTTAATTTAATATTACTTTATTATGTTTGATAATTTGGTGCGGCCCTCGACTCGGATATAGAATGATAATTTGGCTCCAGACCTAGGAAAGGTTGCCCATGCCTGCTCTAAGACAAAAGGTTAGCTGCGCGCAAATTTGAAAGGCTGCGCGGACCGATCAAATATTAATTGGATAACTGTCTTGTAGTGCGCGCCAACCCGGAATGAGTGCGCGGGGGCTTCCCAACTGCTGCGCGGCCGCGCGCACGCAGCTTAAAGGGAACGTTGATAACGAGTAATGCTTATAACGAGCAAATTCAGTCGGTCACATCTTCCTCGTAATAACCATGTTCGACTATAACATATTTATAATAACGTTCGACACTTAAATAATTATTTTTTAATTGTATACAACGCTAACAGTATTGAGCTCAAGCGATAAGCCCCTTGAAAACGTATTGGCAGCCCACCACTGGTCTACCCTAGTTTTTTTAATAAACAAAACTGACAAAGAGGATTCGCGTATTCGCTCTCTTGCTTATTCGTGCAGCGAAATCTATCTAGTTTTCTACAATCACGTGTAACGTCAATGTTCATGCTTGAAGAAAGTGCATTAAGTAAATATATTTTACTTTATTTGACAGTCGATAGGATACACCTTACAGAGCCAGCGAAGTTAAATCAATATTGTTTATTTTTGTTTTGTTCGGCAAAAAAATAAACAGTTGTTTTGATAACATTAATGTTTTTCTTTTCAACAATAATCGACAAATGAAAATGTGTCAAACTGAATCCAGTTGACGATTTCAAATTCGTGTCAAATCTAAATTTTCATTACGCAAAATTCACCCGGCTGTTTTTGACACGCGAAATCAAAATTATAACAATCGAATAAATGGGCTGCGGGATGTCTAAATAAATGTGACATTATGTAATAGCTTGCCAGTGGCGTACAATGTGACCAAAATATGGCAGAGGGATGTGTTTATTATGCCCAAACAAAGTGCGATTAAAAAAAAGCACGTTGGACAGAATAGCGAGTGTATTCGACAGTTGAATGGGCTGACATTTTATATTTTGTTGATAAATCTGGACAGCCAGGAACAGCTGATTTTGAAACAATACAATAAATAATTCCAGATAAAATTTTATGTAATTTCGACAATTGAATTGATGGTGTAATAGTTGAAATATATATTATATTTGTCATGGAATATATGTAGATTTAAATAAATAAATATCTACCTAGCTTTTGTTGTCGGTAACGTTTATAATAGTCGAACATGGTTTTAACAAGGAAAATGGGACCGACTGAATTTGCTCGTAATAAGCATTACTCGTTATATGAGAAAATAGGTATTTTTAAATGCTTAAAAAACATACCCATCACATGAAGGAATGAATTATCTGCAGTGGTCACATCACACAAAAAGACGCTGGTAGGTGACGTCACAAAGCTTGGATTTTTTACATGCAATATCAACCATATGCGTGGATACTATTTCAATGTTGTCGGCGAAAACACCAATTAGATACTTAGACACTAGTGGCATATACGTAATAGGATCCTGGCGGCATCGGTTCAGTAACTAGAACAGGGGTGGGGAACCTTTTATTATCTAAAGGCCGCATTCATTTTTCAGATTCGACATAAGGCCGCAGTAAACATTGACTAGGTAATCTTTGGCCGGAAACAGGACTTTACGGTCGGAATATGTCAGGAATTTACATAAATTTACAGAATAGGCCAGAAGGCCGCAGGTTCCCCACGCCTGAACCTCTAGTTAACTGCCCGGTCGGATTTCATTGCTTAGGGTCGACATATTGTTTTTAAAATACCGACACATTAACAGTTTTAAGAAAAAGTTTTGCTCGGTATGCCCGAGAAGTAGGTTGTTATAAATGTAAATAAATTTATGGAGAAAATCATAAACTAAAATCAACGAATGTTTTCTCGTTACATCCGAGATCTCGCTATTTCTGTGATCGTAATAACCGAGATCGACTGTATATAGAAATATTCAGACTGATTTTATTATCTATGCCAGCGGTGGCCAAGACGTCGACGGTGTAGTCAACCGCCTAATGCTTCCAAACAAGAATTGTCTATCGATTTAGTTTCTTTTTCATACACATGATATTATTGTGCTTTGAACTACTTCACTTTTTATGACAACCCAGCACATACGGTGTCGGTAGACCGCTACTACTGTTTTCAGTATGAAGTCGTTCGCAGAGGTCGACGGTTTGGCTACCCATGGTCTTTTTGATCACAAAAACTTATTACAGGTGATAGAAAACGCAAAGAGAGATATTGCTGATATACGATAAGATTTTTTTATCTTTTAATCTAGCACTTTTGTTGGTATAGACACGTGCGTATGTAAATGAACGATAAACAGATTATTAATTGCAGAGGGGCGTCCGTAAGTCTCCACCATTGTTATTAGATACTAAACTAATGCCTCATTTAGAAAAACCGAGTACGCGATCAAGAGAGTGAATTCAGCGGAATACCAAACAATTTGAACGCGACGCAAAGTACTCAGCGAAGTGAATTACAGTTAACTTTGTAGGATTAAATTAATTAATTACTTGTATTTCAAAGATCAGCCATAAACTGTCTCGCCAAAGATAAAAAAAACTTTTACGCGGTATTGATTGAAGTACAATTATTGGTTTTGGTTGATGGCCAGTTAGTCTTGTCGTTGCGGGACTCGCGGTCCTAGTTCCAACGATGGCGGAAACCCGAAATAGCCATCAACCCAATACTATAATTCTTTGATATTTGCATTGTTTTTATACGCGATATTACCTGTCCTGTACCTTATAGTAGTCGAATACAAAAATAAAGCGACCGATTAAAAACCAGTTATCGTTAGATAATTTCCGCCAAGATCCACTGTAAGTCACATTACAGTAATGATTACACATATCGAATGTGGAAAGTAAAAATGACGTAACTTACACATAGCAAATTTTACAGGAGGCACAAAAAACGTGTTTTGATGATTTTCCGCTATATGCAAATTATGAGATATACACAACTTGGAAGTGCACGGAGACTTCTAAGCTGGTGTTTCATTGACATAATCTAATATATTGAATATAAACAATATTGATTAGAGAAATTGTCTAGGAAAAACCTTTGCAGTGGAACCCCCAATTACGCGCTGGCTTGAAATATTCACCGCAAATCCCCCAATTGCACGGTCGCATTCGATTATCGTTACTACGACACGGTCGTCTGTGCCGCGCATATAGTCAAATGTTGGCTAGCGTGTGTGTATTCAACACGTGCCCAGCTATACACGTATAGCGGACGACTGTCTTATGTGTGGGATTTAGGCGCCCTTTGCATTTTATCACTTGGTAACTAAATATTTCGTCAATATTATTTTTTTAGCAAAACTAAAGGAAATCTTAGTTTTGCATTTTTGCGGAAAACACCAAATCCCTAATTTTGTATGAGATTCACAACCCCAATTACACTACCCCGACTTTAGTGTAAATGGGGGTTTTACTGTAATTCGATCTTTTTTCTTGGTTTCAGTTATCACAAGCTCATCTTTTTTCAAACGTAAAAGCTGAATTTAGATACTAATTTGGCATTTGCAGCTTACATCCTTTTGATAGAACGTCTATCAAGTTTGATATATCGTGATTATCTAACAAAAGGCTGTTTTGCAAAAACTGTGGGTTACGTACTCTCTCCTTTCCACAGTCGATATTGTAATGAGAATGGAATATGCTGAAGAATCGGGGGAACTTTGTAATATACAGTAGTTTTTATTTGTGTAGTAAATTTTTACTCGATGTTAAAAAGTATTAATAAAAACACAATAATCCCTTGTACTTCATTCCACTTTATTTAATATGTCAGGACCGGTTTCGCTCATTGCGAGCATTGTCAACTAATAAGAAATATAATTTAACAATGCTATTTATAAAAAATTGAAAAGTTATACACAACAATTGGCATTGAAAAGAAATTGCCAATTACATTAAAGTGATTCTAAAATAACACAAAATTAAAATGTTCAACACATCTATCACACACATCACATCTACACAGTCATCAGTTGACAATGCTCGCAATGAGCGAAACCGGTCCTGACATATTAAATAAAGTGGAATGAAGTACAAAGGATTATTGTGTTTTTATTAATATAATTCCTTTCCACCAAGTATTGACAGTGAACACCCTAAAAGTGATTAAAAAGTATTAGCGGAGAATAAAAAGTCTTTTGTTTTGACTTCTGTGGCTTATGACGGTCATTCGTCAATTACGGCAGACGGTCACGTGGCCGCCCGACCGGCCAACCCCGCTCCAGACGTGTCTCGGCCGCAAGATGGCTGCAATCTTACAACATTACCGCGTGTATTATACAGAAGGTATTTTATTGGTGGCAGAAAACCGGTATTCGAGCCGGCGCGTTGCCGATTCGATGCACCTCGCATTCCGACGCATTTCAACAGCGCGGACACCCATTACCTGTCTGTCTGCCTACCTATGCGCAGGCGATGCTCAAGTGTCAAAAGTAGCAAGCGAAATGTTCGATCGGTTTATTTTGAAAACGAAAAAAAAACAAATTAACGAAAAAAAAAATGACGCTAGGAATCATATTGACTGTGGAAAGGAAAAACGACGTAACCCAAACATCAAATTTTACAGGAGGCGCTAAAAACGTGTTTTGATGATTTTGGGCCATATGCAAATTATGAATTATACACAACCTTAAAGTGCACGGAGACTTCTAAACTGGTGTTTAATTGACACAATCTAATATTTACTATAGAAATTGTCTAGGAATAACCTTTTATTCAGTCCCTTTTCTTGGTTTTAATTTTTTAGTTTTAATCTAAATATAGATACTAATTCGGCATTTGCAGCTTGCATCCTTTTGATAGAACTTGTATCAAGTTTGATACAGTGTGATAATCGAAAAAAAAGTTTTGGAAAATCTAAGGGTTACGTCCTTTTACCTTTCCACAGTCGAATTATCATAAAGCAAGCAGTGTTAATACCAGGGCTGTGGAGTCGTGAAGAAATAATACGACTCCGACTATTGCTTAAAACACGACTGTAGCACCTAGCACACTGGCTATAATTTTAAATTATTAATTGAATTAGTTATTGACGAGATAACTCGTCTCTAGCGTGCTGAGTACGAAAAATTGAACGAGATATCTCGTCTGTAGTAGCCATCGAGTTGATTATTTTTAGGCTTAGTAGCATGCAGTGGCGCCACTTTTGATTTCTTCGACTTGATAGCAATTTAAATACACATTTAATAATATATTATATGACAAAATATTATGTAACTATAACTGGATAGCAATTTTAATTATTCATGTCCTAAGAATACTCATTTTTAGTAGATATTTTTTTGAAAAAAGAACATCGCGAAGAATTTTTATTCCAGTATAAAAACAAATGAGAAACACGGAAGACAAAATGGCCGAAAATAATTTCGACCCCAATCAGCTGTTGTGCTATTAATTTTAATTAAAAATCAAATATTATTTAAACACGAGAGCAGACCGCAACAACAATCTCTGCGATCGCAGAATGTCGGTGTTAATAGATCTAATGCAACATTAGCATACAAAACCAAATGGAAAATAATTTGATGAAGGACATACGCCGTTCCTGACCTACGCAAATACTATTTTATTAGTATTTATACCTCGTGATCGCACGTCATACATTAGTGAAAAATTATTGACATCTCGAGAGCTGAGCGATGATGTATTATATAGAAACACGGATATTGGAAACTTTTGAAATATTGCTAGAACACAAAAAATAACATTACTAAATAGTAGAAAAAGAAATTAATTATTATTTACTTTACTTAAAAATATTGTACATTAGGTTATTTTGTCTTTGTTCTCAGATACAAATAAATGTCAATAAGTCTCTTAGGTATGTGATTTGGCTTAATGTTATGACAGGATAGATTAGTTGCTCAGATTAATACATCCGAAATGAAGACATGATCAAGACAAAGAAAGAAATCGATGCACAGTGGCTGATAAAATAATCAATAAATTTATGCATGCGGGCCAGATGGTCATAGGTCAGCCTTAATAACTTTCACTTAATTGATTTGAAATACGGGAAACGGATATAAATTCCAAAGCTGCATTCGATTTTTGAAAACAAAACAATTTGGAATAATTCGGCTGTAACTGAATATTCATAAATTGTAATTCTATACAAGTTTTATGTCAGTACAGGTAGTCCCCGACTTACGACGGTTTAAAATACGACGATTTGCACTTACGACCGAAAAAAATAGCAATTAATTGCATCACGGTTAATATAAAATAAATATTGATGAAAGGGCTTCCATTGCCGGTAACGGTCATAGCCAGAAGATGCTATGATTTTGTTTTAAAGATAAAAAAATAAATATATATATATTGCCGTCCGTCTGGCAAAAAGCTTCAACTCATAATATTAGTGAATACATACATATCTACGCCGACAATTTGTGTATAGGGATTATATTTAAGTAATGTATTTTTTAATCACTTTTAAGGTGTTCACTGTCAATATTTGGTGGAACTCTTTTATACTTATTCCACATTTATTTAACATGATCAGGACCGGTTTCGCTCATGACAAGCATTTTCAACTGATTATATCGTATAATTTAAAATTTCGACTGACAGTGCTTCGTGTAATTTAAATCGATAAAATTGTTTACGTCAATTATTGTGGACCGTGTCAGTTCCTCAGTGCGCTTAAAAAACCCGGGTCGTTAGTGATAAAACGCAAGAGACACAATAATAATTCTTCATCGCTAGATTGAAATTAGTAAATAAAACAACATCCTCAGTATTTATTATTGAAAATGGAATTCGAAAATAAAATTTTAAAATGGACAAATATTTCAAGGAGTAAAAATAAATTCTGGCCGCGACTGTAAAAAATCGTGATTTAAATTATTCTATATTCTTATAAATCGACGGAACGATAAATGCAGAACTCTTTCAATTTTATGAAAGGTACATGCTTAATTACTCGAAATGGTGAATAACAATTTTACGATGCCGGATACAAAATTTATATCCTTTTCAAAGCAAGTTTGAACAAAAGTGAACCGCGTGCGGTATCGTAAAAAAGTCAACGCCGGAAAACTGTACCGTGTTTTTATTATGCATACATTAAGTGCAATAACGTCATTGGGGAATTATTTTTAGATCACCATCCAATAACGTGGGCAGTTTAAAAAACGATTCGTTTTGTATCGAGTGATTTAAATATTACCATTTTCAAGGTGCCTACCTAGTTTAGTGTTTGACAACACGCCTAAGGACACGACAAAATCAAAAACTTAAAATAGGAAGACATATTTGACTGCATTTTTTACATACCATTATTAAAGCCAGCCTTGCAATTCTAAATTCGAATTGGTTTTAAAAATAAATCCATCCCACTACTTTTACAGTTGGAAATTTGCGTGCATTTGTAATTTCTATAACCTTACGGTTAGTTCGAGAGAGAATGTGGATAAAAATGTACTAACAACTCGTCTTCTTCATTTATTTTGATTTGTCTGAATGCTGTACTCTTCACTTTTAAGGTGTTCACTGTCAATACTTGGTGGAATGGCATTATAATAAAAATAATAAAACATTTTTAGTACTTTTTCCACATAAAATTTATTAGATCAGGACCGGTTTCGCTCATGATGAGCATTGTCAACTGATAAGAAAAACAATAAAACAGTGATATTTATACAAAAATGAGGGGAAAAAAACAAGGTATGCCAAACAATTGGTATTACAACCTAGCAAAATAATTGAAGTAAAATACAAGGAAAATAAACTATAAATAAAAAGTTGAAGACCACTTAGCAATGAAACTATAATGACAAAAACCAATTAGGTATGAATTATCATTACCAAAGTAAAAACCAAACAGCTGTACTCTTCTATTAATCTTTTCGTTAGTTAAACGACCCGGGTTTCGTCATTCGGCATCTTTGGAATTTTTCAAGTGACTTGACAATTCAGATTTGAAATTGAAATTCTACCGAGCACCTTCAGTCGAAATTTTAAATAATATCAACATTTATCGCTATCATCTCTGAAAATGGAGGTAGTCGAACTTTACGAAAAAGTATACAGAGCTTACAATTAGTCATTATTTGAAGAAATACTAATATGGTATTCGATGAATAGGTACAAATGCAAATAGTACGGGGATAGAAACCGACCCTAACCTAGATATTATTTTTATTGAATAAGTAAGGGTCTGACTGTCGACTTACAATTACTCTTAATGGACCACACTATATTATGAAATGCCAAATAAAGTCCTAGTTTTAAATAATATGTAATTTTCGACTTTTAAAATTCCCACAAATGATTAGTTACGATAATATGATAACCTATATTCGATGGTAGAACTATAGCCAATGAAATCAATGCAACATGCTTTGTTCCTTTATCTATTATACACAGAGAAGGTCTACGCAGCGGTGGGCTGCCAATACGTTAACAATGGGCTCGCTTTATATCAAAGCAATTCTCGATGTTCTGGAGAGGCAGTGCATTTTTTTATCACTCCAATGGAATTATATCCAATACTTAAATAAGCAATAATATACATATAATATATTTAAAAAATATGCAATTTACCGTAAACCTATCAATGTAAATGGCTAAAAATGTAGTACTGTGTATACTGAAGCTGTTTTAGATAATATATAAGTCAGAAATTGCAGTTATATATTAATTTGATCTGATAATATTGTTTTCTCTTGATTTAGCAAGGGGCTCGTCAGCCTTAGTAAAATTTTTCAAGGGGCTCGCGCGAGCCCCTCTGAGCCACCACTGGGTCTACGATTTGCAACTAGGAAAAATCGTTACGTCGATATTTAAATTTACAGAAATTTTCCAGAAGCAATCGCCGTTTCTGAGTAATAAAATTCATCTTAAAAACCACATCGAACGTATAATTAATATTTTTTTACGTTAATGAGTATAAGCAGTGCTTTGGCGATAAAAAAAAACTGTTGGTTTTCCTCCTTTTTGCGTCAAAATATTAGCCGATATCAGCAGAGCGCGTACGGTTTTTTATCCGAGCCAAACTCGCTCCGAAAAAATAGAACAATCCGGAGGTCATTGATACAGGCGAGTTTATTATTATTTAGAGACTTACAACGCGAAAAGAAAAAAAAACAATAATCTTCGTTGGTTTATCGCATGGCAAACTGCGCGTCGTAGTAGTATTGTAAAATTACATTAAATCCTAATGATGTTATAAGTGTTATAAAATATTAAAATACCATGGACGAACAGAGCAACCGAAAAACAGAAACAAATGAACGTCTGTATCTATTGTATTCTTATTGGTTGACAAGCAGGGCCAATACAATGATGATTTTTAAAAATATACTATCTGGTGATATTTGCAATAGTAACACTTCAAATCAACATGAATATAAGAGACTTACTAGATAAAGAAATGAATGAGCTTGAGATAACATTTCGGATATAAATCGGGAAATACAAAAATAATGCGCAAAGAACAATACAAAAATGTTCCTTTGTAACGTCAATACTAAATCAATGTAGTAGGTACTACTTCGCCGACAGATTTTTTATATTGATTGTTTTGAATCATTTGATGAGAAACAAAATTAAAAGTAAGTAGATGGTAGGTTGTGGAATGACATTTGTGATCCAACTAGAAAGGTTTCTTTATAGTTATTATAATGAAAAGAATCTGTTGATCCCGAAACGATGCATATTTTTGTATTATTCATAAAACAAGAAATTAAAATATAAAAAAACTTGTTAACGAATTTAATGCTTTGCATTATGGCAGCATTGCGTTTATAAGAACACGGATCCACGGACAACCAAAACCCGTTACGTGAATCCTTTCACAAAGACAGAACTTCACTAATTGACACCCTCGCGTTTGCGAACTTTTAACGAACTGAATTCCTCCAGCAAGTACATATTTCGATAACAAGTTTGGTCCATAAACTTTAAATAAACTGCGAATGATTTTGAATTTGTAAAAGTCTATTTAAAAAGATTGTTAAATTTGCTTTCGGGTAAATTTTAGGATGCAGGAAACTGTCCACCGTTTACCAATACTCGATAGCATAAGTTCATTTTAATGATATTGTATAAATAAATACGTTTAAATATTTTTATGTTTGAAAATAGATCAGCTTTCTTTGAATTTGCATGAACTATTTTCCATTACTAACAGTGATATTATAGTAACCTGCAATTCAAATTCAAAACAAAAACATATAAATAACAGTTGTAGAAAAACTAATCGAGAAACATAATATTTTTTGACGATTAACGATATAAATAAATTGTAATCGTTCGTCCCTAAAATCTTGAAGCGTCAATTAATTTATTAACTAACCACTGATCGTTTTGCAAGATGTCGGATTTCCGATATAAATATGTATTCGTATTTTTCCGTGACACTTCGCGGCCGGAATCGAACACGTTTGAATTTTCTCGGAAAAGCGTTCACATCGAAGAATGTCAGATTGTATTTATCTATTAATTAAATACAATAATATGTACACTACTAACGGGTATAACATAAACACTGAAAGGCGATTTGTTCTGAATATTCCACAGGTTAAAGCTGCAGCAGACGTTGTATTGTCAAAAGGTCATCGTCATCGATGCACTGTTTTGGTATTTCCATACACTTGTAAGCGAGTACGCGCGAGGTAAACTTATTGCGGAAAATTCGAGTACGCATGGGGCGCGACACAGCGATACGACTGCCTGGCGCGGACTGGCGGAATTTTATTTTGCTTCTGTCAATTTCCCCGCGCCAGTTTCGTTTCCCCGCGACAGAGGTTCCAGCCGTCCCGCCGCCCCCCTCGCGCCAGGCTGACAATACTAGACCTGCAGAATATGAAGCCTGTTGACGTGTACGCGCCAATACCAAGGACGTTGCCATGCGTAACCGAACGTCGCAGCCCGAATTTTCAAACAAGGAACGAACTCAGATGGGATTCGAAAATAGAACGTGTCAATATTGAAATGTTTTTAGAGGCGTTCCGGATCGGGGCGCACTTTTCCTCTTCTTTTATTTTATTTTACTTCACCAAACGTATTCTAGCTTCATTGTTGTTTATTTAAGAAGCTTAAATTTAAATCAAAATTTAAGCTAGCATAGATTTATACGTTGGTCTTGTCGCAATGTATTATTTACATACCAACAAGAGTTACATGAACTCTTTATTTTTTCTGTGACGTTACGTTATAAAACATTGAATCCATCTGTTTTTTTTGTTGATACTTTCATTAGTGATAATGAAAATCAAAAGCCGATGAAATAAATTCGTCAAAAATGCAATATATAATAATTTACATCGGGCTTTGCTGGGTGTTTCAATTGATGAAACAAAACGACAAAATTTAACAATACCACTTCGTGAATTACCTTCATATAATTGTTGCACATGGAATATGGTATAGGTATGTGACGATTTTACGAAAAAAAAAACTGCCGAATTAATTACGAAATAAATTTATTATCTTATTTACGATGAAGTAGATACTTATCATTCACGCACGTGCTTAACTTTTTATAAAAAAGGTAACACAATTTGAAGAAATCCTTTTATAACTTTTATAATATGACGAGGACCAAATTCAACTGGTAATGAAAATTGTACATCTATGATTCGTATCCGTAAAGAAATGGAAGTTTACATCACGATTGAATAAACAAATCTTTTTTTGCTTAATCGAATGCAAACAAATCTATTTAAATTTGATAGTTTAAAAACTTTGTTACGTAAATTTTTATGATAGTTTATTCGACCAGTAATAAACTGTCTCACAGGAAATGAGGGGCAAAAAGAAACGTTAGATGCGTTGCCCATTCATTTGTGGTGTGTGCCATTTAATTGATACATCGTTACCTTACTTGAAAAGGTTTTAACTGTCATTTTGGCATAAAATGACCTTTTGGTCGGAAAATGTTTTATTTGCCACAATCTAACATATATATTAATTTCAGAGTTATAAATTTTTAAATAAAGAAGTCAGTAGGATTCTAGAGTTATATATATATTAATTTCAGAGTCATGCATTTTTTAATAAAGAAGTTCGACAAGACAATCGATCGGTATCTGACAACTGTCAAACGCATACATAGTGTGAGAAAGTTGAACTGGACGTTACAACCTTTTCAAACTCAATTATTATTGTCAGTTCAGAGCAAAAAGGCGCTTATTACAGTTTTAAGCACTGATTATCTCCAGATATATAGGGTTTAAATTAAATAAATTTTGCTTACAATTAGTAAAATAATTATGTTTATACTTACTCTTCGTTAAAGGTGCATTTTTCTTTTCAATTTCAAAATATGATCAGTCAAATATTCAAACGCTTGTATCACAAAACATTGGTAACGTTCAAATATAACCTTTTCAAAGTAAGGTAACGAAATGACAAAGCATTCATTATTATTTCAGGAAAATTTAAATTGAATGTAATAAGTTTTCTATAGTAAAACTTTTGACAGGAAATAATGTGAATTAATTTATATTGATTGAAGATGAGTAATACTGAATTAAAAATATATTTTAATACATTGTGCCATTAATAATTATTCTATCAACGTTTGTTTTACATGCTGCCTTATCGACTACGTCGCCACTAATGATTCGTACAGATAACGACAAATATCAATGATTAATGGCACAATTTCAATCATCAATGAAAGTGCACGTCTGTGGCATTGACTAAAAAAAACTGAAATTCGTGTCACAATTTTTATAATGATTTATTTATCGACCGCGATAAGAGTGCGTCACTGGCGTGATGCTGTGACGTCACGCGGTAGGTAAATAATAATTATCGACCATAAATAATTCGTAATAAATAAATACCTGGTATCGAATATAAAAATATTGCATAATAAAGTACTGTAAAAAAGTATTTTGGTAGGTTTTTTAAATCTCGGCATAGCGAATTTCTACCAAAGTGTGAGTGGAATAAATAGCCCTTTTGTTAAAAAAATAAATTTAGTGGCAACACTGGCAAAGTGCTAGTATTTTGTCCACGTGACGTAACAAACGGTAACGACGTCACTGACGGTGGGAGAGCGTGATAGCTCGAACACAGTTAGTCTCGATTGCGAAAGATATCGGAGATGGAGAAAGATATTAGCTTTTAAAAAATCTTAATAAATTAACTATTAATTCACTACCGACTATAAATTAAAGGTGCGAATAACGCTACACTAACAAATAATCTAGAGTCAGTTCAAGTGCATTCGTGCACTTGATAAAACCTGAAGATGCCGAAAGGCGAAATCCGGGTCGTTATCGACAAAACTTATGGAAGAGTACAGAAAAAAAAATCAACAAATAGTCATAATAACTTTTTTTTTGAAACATCCACTCACAATATGGAGAGTGTGGATTGATATGGAGCATGTCAACAAAAATATTTTTTTACAAAAGCTGTTTGTCATTTAGTCATTTGTTATCTCTATTTCGAAAAGGGTGAGGAATCTAAGTATACAATGAGGGACTATGAAAGGACTAGTAGTTAGCTAATCTCACTCGCTACGTCCAGTTGCTTTGAGATTGGATTAGTGCTAAGAAATTTAAACATAATATACATCGATACACTGAGCTTACAATAATGATCAGTAAATAATAAATCAGTGCCTTTTTTTAACCACTCTAAAGCTAACGACCCACCGGTGTGTCGCATACCTACTAACCACACACGCTACCCACCAGTGTGTTGTCATTATTACGACGTCAATAAATATTGTTTAGAGTTTGCATCATTGAAAAAGGTTCCGACATCTGTTAAGGACTCACAAAATGAATATTAAGTTTTTCTCTATTAGTTTTTAGAAAATTGCTAGCTTACAGGACAAAAAACGTTATTTTTTTCTAGCTGTTAACGGGTTAAAAAAAAGGTCCCGGAACTCACTCCTAGTCAAGGGTTCTATTATTTATTTTATAATCCTTATACATTCACAATATGGAGCATATGGAGGTATTCTTAGAGTAGTATTTTTTTACGAGAACTGCTTGTTACTCAGTTACTCAAATTCCCCTTTTTAGGAGAGAAAGGATATCTATAAATAAGGCAAAGACAGGACTTGTTGTTAACTAACCACTCTTGCATTACCCCGTTAATTTAAGAATTTTAAAGGGGAAAGGAACTTTTTGGATATCACAAACACCCACGCCTTCAAACAGAAATTTATAAAACGATTAAAAATATATATATTTACTAAAGAGAGTAAACCACTAGACTACATGGTCAGAATTCATTAGTATTGTCTCTAAAAATATGATTCAGTTACCGATTAAAAGCCGGTTGTCTTTAAATTATCTACACGCCGTTTTGAAGATCCACACAGTGGGCGGACACAGCGGCGGGCTGCCAATGCGTTAACAAGGGGCTCGCGTAATCTCGGAGCAATTTTAAGTGTTCTGAGGAAGGAGTGAATTTTCCTATCGCTCCATGCAATTACATGCAATACTTGAATAAGCAATCGATTTTTACTTAAACAATGAAACAAAATGCAATTTACCGTAAACTTATCAATACAAATATCTAAAAATGTGCTACTCTGTGTACTGAATCTGTCATAGATAATATATTAATCAGAAATTGCAGTTATAAACTAATTTGATATGAGAACATTTTTTTATCATAAGTTAACAAGGGGCTCGCCGGCCTCAGTAAAAATCAACAAGGGGCTCGCGCGAGCCCCCTCCAGCCCACCTGAGCGGACATGGATGACAAATCTAAAAACGAAAATTTGCGTAATGTGAAAATGCATTGAAAAAAGCTACATCTCTGTTTATTACCATTCTTGGGTGCATTGACATCTTGCCGTAGACGAGAGAAAGGCCTCAAAAGTCATAATTTTATTATGCTATTTGAACTGCGAACAAACAACAAAATGGCTGCCGTTTTCTTCCGTTTCCCGCACAATTTATAATACACAAGAGTCGTGACTTGGTCGCGTTCTGATTTGCCAAGATGTCTGACAAAGCGCGGGGAGGTGAGGCGGTGTCGTGAAAGAAAAGAGCGAATGATTTTATTCAAATGTTGCCACACGTGCGTTGTTTTATTTTCGCGCTACGGGCGAAGCGCCACGGCGTGAAATCCAGCAGTTACTTTTCTTGCTATGTGCTATTTTTTATTACCTCACGACAGGACAGTAGCGCAACAGACACGGGACAAAGAAATTGTCTGACATTTTACCCGGACTGGTAAATGAAAAACTAAAAACATTCATTACGTCCCATGTTTCATGTATTCTAGGGATTGTCGGTTTTCAAAAACCGTTTCTTTTTTGCTAAATTTGTGACATTCGAAAACCGATTTTGCCGAATTTTCCACAAACGAGTCTATAAACAAAAGGACAGAAAATTTGGATCTTTTATTTGATGGCTCAAAGACCATATTATGCCCCACATCATTATTTTCTATTGAGCATTTGACGTATTTTATTTCAAGTGTTAATAATGAAAACAAAACTTCCTGTCGTGACGCTTACTTCTTACTAACTTACTTGCCAGTTACTAACCCTATGGTATGTTAAATTATATCCTAACACCACCCTTCTTCACTATTTAGGATAATGGGAGGTTGAGTGCATGACGTACATCGGCGTGGCAAAGTAATGATTAATAATAAAAAAAAATATACATTTAATTAGAGAAAATAATTCATAAAAATAAAATTGTGTATTTAAAAATAAAATTTCGAATCGGAAAAAATGCGTGTAAATTAAAAAAAAGTTTGAAGAAAAAAATTATCATGCCTGGGCATAAAATTGAAGATATTACCCAACGAAAGGGTATTTTCGATATCAGGAATTTTTATTACAAGTGGAGTAATACCAAATAATTTCTTGTTGTGTTTTATTATGTTAATAAATAAACATAAAAAAATATATAAACCTTTTCTCGATATTTTAATTGAATTATCCATTTTTTGTAAAACTTCGAAAACGGGATAAAACCGGTTTTTGTATAAGCCCTAATGTATTTTTTTAAACCATGTCCGCTCCCAATGTGGAGCATATGGACTCCTAATGGAATTTATCTCAACAGAACCTCTCTTTTTCCAAAGAGAGTAGGAATAGAAGGATAGGGCTAGGACAGGATTAGTGGTAAGCTAATAATTCTCGATACGCCCCGTTTATAGGATAGGATGGGTGAGAGGGAGGAATTCAAGACATCACATACATCCATGCCTTTGATCAGAAATTCATAAATCGATTGAAAAATCAATTTATGAAACTGTCCGTACCGGGATTTGAACCCGGGCCCTCTGTAGCCGAAGCCAACAACGTTGACCACTCAACCACAAAGGCGGCAATTTTAAATGAAAAGGTGTAACAAACAATTGACATAGAAAAGAAATTTTCAAATTACAGTAGAAACGATAAAAAAATAACACAAATTGAAATGTTTAACACATCTAACATGTCATTAAAAAAATCATCATAGTGTAACATATGGTTCTGTTAAATTGTATTTCTTATCAATTGAAAATGTTCGGAATGAGCGAAACCGGTCGTGATCTTGATAAATAACAAGTGGAAATTAAGTACAAAGGAATATCTTAATACCTTTCCACCAAGTGTTGACAGTGAACACCCTAAGAGTGAAAGAATTTTACTTTATCATGTCAGCTCTTCTCAGCTTTCTGTTGGCACAGATATATTTGGCTGAGCGACATCGATAATAGTACTGGTCATGATACTCCTGATCATTACATGAACTTTCGAACAACCGCAACGTTTGTGCGCTACTGACATTGCCATTCTTACTTACGTGTTCGTAATGCGTAAATATTTTAGCTAGTCACGTATTGCCAGTTTTCAAATAAAAAAAAACTTAAATCACGAAAACGGCACCCACCGCAAAGCTTACAACACTGGATGGTCTACCCGAGCGGTAAATTCCATCGCATGGATATGAAATGGCGAATTCGGACATGTCCTAGACCAGCGTTTACCAAACATTCCCCCCCGCGACCCGGTTATTTTAATATTTCTCCTTCGTGGCCCACTAAATTTGTTATGGCCTATAACAACCGGCCTATAGGCAAAATAAAATAGTATTTTTATGTCCATACAGTCTTTATATGTTATAATACAAAATATACAGATTTATTTTAGGAAATTGGCGACCCGTCAGTTTGCTTTCTGCGACCCAGTCGCGACGCTGTCCTAGAAAATTTACGGATTTCTATTTATCAATTGAATTGGCATCTGCTTGGTAGACACTATTACAATATGTTCAAAAATATCAAAGTATTTTAGTTTCACATTTGTTCAAAATTTATTTGAACACTATTTTGACTTAACCACCATTGTCAGAACAATGTTTATACATAAAATAACTTAGTTATATATAGTTATTGCCGCCTGCGTGGTCGAGTGGGCAACGTCGTTGGCTACCGCTACGGAGGTCACGGGTTCGAATACCAGTACGGACAGTTTTATAAATTTATTTTTCAATCGATTTGTGAATTTCTGTTCAAAGGCATGGATGTATGTGATGTCTTGAATTCCTCCCTCCCACCCATCCTATTCTATGAACTGGGCGTATCGAGAGCGATTAGCTAACCACTAGTTCTGTCCTAGCCCTTTCCTTCTATTCCTACTCTCTTTGGAAAAAGAGAGGTTGAGCAACTGAGTAACAAACAGTTCACGTAGAAACACTTATGTTGAGATAAACTCCATTAGGAGTCCATATGCTTCACATTGGGAGCGGACATGGTTTAAATATATATATATATATAGTGGCTAAGGACAGGGTTTCTCATTGGGGGACCACAGCGTATTCCAACGGTACCACAGAGACTTTTTGTTTGTTTTGGGGAGCCACAGCACAGTTTAGGGGGGCCGAATTTCTGTTGAAAGATTCCCTAATTGGAAGAGGTAAAAAAAAATCTCACGCTGGTAAATTTTCGGAAATCCACAAATTCCTGGGTTTTTGAAATTCGAATTTTTATGGGAAGACAAAACAATGGTTTGGGGGGCACAGAAAAATAAAGACGCTCAAAAGAGGCCACGGGCCCAAAAAATATTGGAGAAACACTGGCTTAGGAGATATACTATATAATCAATTCTAACATTAGAACAATACATTAAGAATTGTGACAAAATAATACGTGATAATGAAGTAGTTTTCAAATCAAATTTAAATGATTATTTAAAATTGCATTAGCTTCAAGTTTCTCATTTGTAGTTGATTAATATTTGTTTGGTTACGCGTAAGTTCATTTTGTTTGATACATCGTGTTATTTCGAAACCGCGTAAAACGAGTATCAGGTATCAGTATCGCGTTCAAAGATTGGTTGTCAGCGAAGCGTTCCCAACCGAACCATGTATTAAATCATTGATCACGACGATATAATTAATGCAGTCGGTCGAAAAAGCATTCAAGCACGTGTATTGGACCAGCGAGCGTGCGTGCGTTGCCAGATATTTTGACACAAATAGATTACCAACGCCCCCGGACGGCGCAGCGTGCAACTATCTATGTCATGTTAAATGCAGTATCACTTCGCAACCGTATGTGTTAATTAATACAATAGAATCATAGGCTGATTCAGAATTATTCATGTGGACTGACTGTACCAAAAAATAGCTGCACGAAATACGAGAAAAAAAATATTAACATTTTCAGCCGGCCGCGTGGTCAACGTCGTTGGATTCGTGTACGGTGGTCACAGTTTCGAATCCCAGTACGGGCAGTTTTTATAAATTGATTCTTAGTTGATTGCTGTCCAAAGGCATGGATATATGTCGACTGTGGAAAGGAAAACGGACGTAACCAACACATTGCAAATTTTACAGGAGACACAAAAAACTTGTTTTGATGATTTTGGGCTATATGCAAATTATTAAATATGCACAACCTGGAAGTGCACGGAGACTTCTAAGCTGGTATTAAATTGGCATAATTTAATATTAATTTAAAACAAAATTCTAGGAAAAACCATTTTTCCTGGTCGCAATTTTCACACGCCCTTCTTTTTGAAAACTTAAAAACTAAATGTATATACTAATTCGGCATTTTTATCGTACATCCTTTCGCCTTTCAGCCTTTCAGTTCAGACATTCGTGCACTTGAAAGGCGAAACCCGGGTCGTTAGCGATAATACTTATGGAAATGTACAAATTTCAAACAATTCAAATTTAGTACTATTACATTGAAAAATATTTTGAATTACACTATAGCCGAGCCAGTGTAGATACTAGATATTATAAATATATGTATACAATAGTGGGCGTCCCGATTCCGTGAATCATGTCCTCTGAAGATAGCAACGTTGCATGCTACTTGTCACGTCACCGAGTCGGCCCTTTCCTAGCCACAATGTCTACCTACAATAGCTACATGAGTAATATAATATTATGGCTGAATATTTCGACGGCAAGTCAGGTCGTAAATTACGGACGTTGTGCTGAAACGAACCGGAAATCCAACGACATCGTCATATTTGGTTCACGGTTCACGGGTTCAAGCACATTTCGGATATCGATTATATGGCTAACTTTTTGCCTAACACGTATTTTGAACGGTCTGAAGTACTCAACACAATCACGTTTTTAGTATATATACCGTCCAACACAAACCAGGGGTTGAATGTTTCAGACCGTCCAAAATAAGTGTATGCGCGCGGGAATTGCACCGCAGACCGTTGTTAATTTTTAGTCTTAGTGGGTCAGGGAAGTCGACCGATATGTATATTGGACCAAGTGATTCTAGCAGTGGCCGCCGATCAATGTGGCACTGGATCAATGCACTCCTTGTATATGCAGGGGCGGTTATATTTCATAAAATAATATTCGAACATAACATTTATACCATTCCATCATTTTAAATTCTTCGTGTATTTATTTGTCTACATATAAATTTTATTACAGACAATTTTTAATATTTATTATAGACAATAAATACATGAAGAATTTAAAATGAGTGAATGGTATAAATGATGTGTTTGAATATTATTTCATGAAACATAGATAAACAATAGTAGAAGTGATTGAAAAACAAAATACGAGGAAATATTGGAGGCGGACCCCTTGCGGCAGGACCCCTTCCCACACGACTGATACCGAGATCTCGGATTCGGTAATACTGGTATTACAATCCTTTAAAGTAAGTGTTTAACATTTTTTTTTAATACCATATCCGCTCCTCATGTGGAGCATATGGACTCCTAATGGAGTTTATCTCAGCAGAAGTGTTTCTACCGGAACTGCTTGTTACTCAACCTCTCTTTTTCCAAAGAGAGTAGGAATATAAGGATAGGGCTAGGACAGGACTAGTGGTAAGCTAGTCACTCTCAATAAGATGGGAGGATTTATAGAATAGGATGGGAGGAGGGAATTAAAGACATCACATATATATCTATGCCGCCGAACAGAAATTCATAAATCGATTGAAAAATAAATTTATTAAACTGTCCGTACTGGGATTCGAACCCGTGACCTCCGTAACCTAAGCCAACGACGTGGACCACTCGTCGACACGGGCGCTCAACTATACACGAAAGAAAAGAAAAAAAACACCTGTTATAAATTGGCAAATTACAACAAAAAGGTCGGCAAGAACCGGCTCTGAGATTAACAACCGGTGGCGCCAGCCGGACCCGGATGCAACCGGTTATATAACTAACTTCTCACATAATTAAATCATAAACAAAATAAAATCCACGTTTCGAGCGGGCAGCGCCATCTTGCGGCGGCGCACTCAAGACGAGCAACTGTCAAATGTGTCAGCTGTTTTTAGATTAGAAAAAGGTCACGAGTGTTGAACGTGTATTGCAAGTTGGAAACGATTTATCAGATATGCAGCGAATTCCGCGAATTTATTTATAAGCCAGGCATTGCACACTTGGGCGCCTTAGATTCAAAACCTACTTATTTCCAAAAACAAAATTGTTGCCAAACTGCAAAATACTTCTGTGGGCTTTTTGTATTTGAGTACGTTTTGGGACTAAACACGTATTTGAAAATGCGGTTTCTCTGTATTTAAAGAGGTTTTGAAATCGGAGATTAATTGATTGCGTAGATAAAGTTTTCCCAAACATTTTCTGGAATGGAACACTTCAGAAGACCGGAAAATATAATGGAACGCTTAGCTGAATTTTTAAGATTTTTTTAAACTGTGTTGCAGTGTATAAAACCATTCCATTTTTTTTCGGAACACTACTCTGGCTCCGCGGAACACCGGTGTTCCGCGGAACATAGTTTGGGAAACCCTGGTGAAGATATTGAAATAGAGAACAAGTTAGCATCAAAATTTGAAAAAAAAAACAAAGATGGTCTTAAGACCTTAAGGTAGGTTTTGAAATTGAGGTCCTCACTTGTCAGCGATTGGAATAACAAGTAAGCATACATCACATATTGCAATCCTCGAGTGGTTTCAGTTTAAAAACGATGAACAGTTTTGTCACCAACGGCCCGGGTTTGGCACGGATGGGCTTGCACTGACGTTTAGTTAACAAGTGTGCCGTGTTTATATAAGAAATAAATGTATCGAATGCAAGCAAGTGAACGCATGAAGATGCCGAAAGGCGAAACCCGGGTCGTTAGTGACACAGCTTGTGTGAATGTACACACATAATTTGAAAGATTCAAATTTAACTAGCTGTAAGCCCGTTGCCCAGCAACGTGAGATTTTTGTTGCATTGTGTTTAATTTAATTTAATTTAATTTAATTTTATTTAATTTAATTTAATTTTATTTTATTTTATTTATTTTATTTTTATAGTTAGCAGAAATTTCGTAAATTATTTAATATTTGGAATAATGTTCAAGTTTGCTAACAACCATTTTTTGTAGTAGCCGAAATTTCGTAAATTATTTAATTTTTGGAATTATGCTTAAGTTTGCTAACAACCATTTTTCGTAGGAGCAGAAATTTGGTAAATTGTTTAATATTTGGAATAATGTTCAAGTTTGCTAACAATCATTTTTCGTAGTAGCAGAAATTTCGTAAATTATTGAATTTTTGGAATAATGTTTAAGTTTGCTAACAACCATTTTTCGTAGTAGCAGAAATTTCGTAAATTATTATATTTTGGAATAATGTTCAAGTTTGCTAACAACCATTTTTCGTAGGAGCAGAAATTTCGTAAATTATTTTATATTTAGAGTAATGTTCAAGTTTGCTAACAACCATTTTTCGTAGGAGCAGAAATTTCGTAAATTATTTAATATTTGGAATAATGTTCAAGTTTGCTAACAACCATTTATTGTAGTATATATATTTTATTCAACTAATTTTTAAATACGCAAACAAATACATTTCGTAGAAGAGGACATCAGTACGCACACATTTGTGAAAAGTGAAAAGCGAGTGATTATTTTATCGGCTATTAATATATTAATTGAAATATTTAAGTTGGCTAACAAATATATTTCCTAGAAGAAGAAATAGATTACGGAACATATATCAACACCCCTGCACTATTTAATTGGAAATAATATATTTTTTAGAATAATTAAAATGTTTAAATTTGCCAACAAATATATTTCGTAGAAGAAGAAATAGATCTCGGGACATATATCAACACCCCTGCACTATTTAACTGGAAATAATATAATTTTTATAATAATTGAAATGTTTAAGTTTGCTAACAAACATATTTCGTAGAAAAAGAAATAGATTACGGGACATATATCGACACTCCTGTAGTATTTTAATTGTAAATAATGTAATTTTTAGAATAATTGAAATGTTAAATTTCCTAACAAACATATTTCGTAGAAGAAGAAATAGATTTCGGGACATATATCAACACCCCTGCAGTATTTAATTGGAAATAATATAATTTTTAGAATAATTGAAATATTTAAGTTGGCTAACAAATATATTTCGTAGAAGAAGAAATAGATTACGGAACATATATCAACACCCCTGCACTATTTAATTGGAAATAATTTATTTTTTAGAATAATTAAAATGTTTAAGTTTGCTAACAAATATATTTCGTAGAAGAAGAAATAGATCTCGGGACATATATCAACACCCCTGCACTATTTAATTGGAAATAATATAATTTTTAGAATAATTGAAATGTTTAAGTTTGCTAACAAACATATTTCGTAGAAGAAGAAATAGATTACGGGACATAAATCAACACCCCTGCACTATTTAATTGGAAATAATATAATTTTTATAATAATCGAAATGTTTAAGTTTGCTAACAAACATATTTCGTAGAAGAAGAAATAGATTACGGGACATATATCGACACCCCTGTAGTATTTTAATTGTAAATAATGTTATTTTTAGACTAATTGAAATGTTTAAATTTGCTAACAAACATATTTCGTAGAAGAAGAAATAGATTTCGGGACATATATCAACACCCCTGCAGTATTTAATTGGAAATAATATATTTTTTAGAATAATTGAAATATTTAAGTTGGCTAACAAATATATTTCGTAGAAGAAGAAATAGATCACGGGACATATATCGACACCCCTGCAGTATTTTAATTGTAAATAATGTAATTTTTAGAATAATTGAAATGTTTAAATTTGCTAACAAACATATTTCGTAGAAGAAGAAATAGATCTCGGGACATATATCGACACCCCTGCACTATTTAATTGTAAATAATGTATTTTTTAGAATAATTGAAATGTTTAAGTTTGCTAACAACCATTTTTCGTAGGAGCAGAAATTTCGTAAATTATTTAATATTTGGAATAATTTTCAAGTTTGCTAACAACCATTTTTTGTAGTATATATATTTTATCAAACTAATTTTCAAATACGCTCGAGGACATCAGTACGCACACATTTGTGAAAAGTAAAAAGTAAAAAGTAAAAAGTGAAAAGTGAAAACTTATTTTATCGGCTATTAATATATAGATGTTTAAATTCCACCAAGCAACTTTAGTCGAAATTTTAAATTATGTATTATTCTGTAGGTATTGAAATTATCTATCGGATTTAAAAAAAAAAAAGTGTGCATCGGCAACAATATGACTTGGCCGTGTTTGATACTGGACGCCGCAAATATATATATATAATATGTATAGTTAGCAAGATAATGTGTAAAAATGTGTAAACACCAATTGACATTGAAAAGAAGTTACAAATTAGAGTATAAATGATTATATATAATAAGACAAAATTAAATTTGAATCGTTTAAATTATGTACATTCTCACAAATTTTGTCGCTAACGACCCGGGTTTTGGATTTCGGCATCGTCAGGCGTTCAAGTGCACGGATGAACTTGAAATGACGCTTAGTAAATGAATGTTTCGTGTTTATATAAGAAATGAAGATGAATGAGAAAAATTATGATGTTTAACACCTCCAACATATAATTAAAAAATCATCACCGGTCCTGACCTTTTAAATAAAGTGGAATAAAGTACAAAGGATTATTGTGTTTTTATTAATATAATGCCTTTCGACTAAGTATTGACAGTGAACACCCTAAAAGACCTAAGTTGATTAAAGTGATGAATACCAACCTGATATAGCGTTCGTAGGTGGTGGCTGTGGAGTAAGGTCCTGATTCTGTTGCTGCTGCTGTTCGATGAACCTCGCCGCCTCCAGTAAGGTGGCCAAACTCATGGCAGACACCACAGATCCTTACCCAAGGCTAGCTGATCCGATTCACTGATCTCCGTATATCTAAAACAATGAAGGCATATCATGAGTAAGGTCTTGGTACTCTAATTGGAGAACGGGCACGAAGTTTGTTGGGAGCATAAGAATTTCACAAAACAATTTATTTCACGATTAATCGCCTGTTAAATTTGACTAGCTGTACGTCTTACGCAACGTTCCCTCTAAGCTGCGCGCGTGCGCGACCGCGCAGCAGTTAGGAAGCCCCCGCGCACTCATTCCGGGTTGGCACGCACTACAAAACAGTTGTTCAATTAATATTTGATCGGTCCGCGCAGCTCACCTCTTGCCTTAGAGCAGTGGTTTTCAACCTTTATGTTACTGCGCCTCCCTTTGAAGAAAAAAATATCTTCGCGCCTCCCCATACTTTATTTCATGTAGTAATAAAGACAAGTTTTAAGGGGTAAATAAATATTTTGGACAGTTCGCGCCTCCCTTTGCAATAGTTCACGCCCCCAGATTGGAAATCGCTGTCTTAGAGGGAAAATTGGTCTTACGTGGACGAAATCGAAGCGAATACAAAGCTACTCGGTGCGACACGAAAATATCAAATGGTCTTCGCCGCTATAGTGTACACGTGACAAAACGCAAGCCGCGATCAGTTTGTTTGATATTTTGATTCGATTTAAGTCGTTTTCCAATCGCTTTCGCAGTGACTTCGTCCAGGTAAGACGTAGTAAGGCTGGCGAGCCCCTAAATTAAGAAAAAAACAATATGTCAGACCAAATCAGAAGCTTACTGTTATTTCTGACATGTAATGGGCTATAATAGAAATTTGAGAGAAAAGAATATGGTTCGTATTACTACGGCAATCTTGAAACTCTTGTAATATAAGGTCGGCGGTGTCGGCGCCACGTGTAAGCGGAGCAGGCGACCGCTTGTAGCGGTAAATCTGGAGAGGCAAACAAATGCCTAGCGCAGAGGTTCCTAGCCTCATTCGCCTTTTCACCATTGTTCAGAAATATAATTAAAATTTTAAAAGCTAAATGTCTAGCACCGACCCTGTACCAGGCAAGTTCATTGAGTAACATTTCTTTGTTTTAATAATTAGTTCGTATAATTATATAAGAGTGATATAGATAGTCGCTCTGTATCCGGAGCGCTGCTAACAGTTCTGAAATTGCACGAGGCCCTTGTTAATATATTGGCAGCCCATCACTGTCGGTGGCCGTCGTTTGAAAGGAAATACTAAATAACATCTGTTATATATGAGTGTTCAACCATTGGTCAATGATATCACAAAAATGCTTGTTTAATTACAATGTTCAAGGAAAATAGTTTACAATAAAAATGCGATCACAGTCGTTTGTAAGAAACTTATGGTCACTATTATTTAAAAGATAACGTTGGAAAAAATGATAAAAAGAATGACGCATGTAATTACATAGCCGATGAATGCAAATCGAGACATTCACTTTAGTACAGTTGCTTTGTGTTGCATTGCATTGCATTTCAGTGCAGTGCATTTTTTTCACCAGTGCTGGAAAATTCTTGAATATGCAAAATCGATGCAAAAATTTCAACGTTTTTTTAGGATGCTAATCATGTTACCTTCTTCTCTCAACTTATGAATAATATCAAGTTTTGTACTGCAGCTGCACTGACATTGCAGCATACTCTATGAATTATACTTGAAGACTTTTACAGTATTAGTTTTATGGACGCCCATGCTGACCAGAGAACGTGGCAACGATGAAATTTGATATCGCCTGTGTGTCAGCTAAAATTTTGCAAAGGAACACAAACTTTTTATGATTAGGTAAAGGCAATTAGTTGCTTTTTATTGCATTGACTAATGCAATTGCTTAACTATTCTTCTTTTGCATCCTCATTCCCTTTCTCTCCTGGTTGATTATCTGAATATGGTTGAAAAAAAAGAGAAATATTTTTCCTCCCTCGAAGTGGTTGGTATTAAATTTTTTCAATCAAACTGACATAGGTGTTTGTGATGTCAATTTACCTCGTGTTGACCTCGAGTTTTGAATGACAAAAAAGCACGGCTGTGAAGTCGGAGTCGCGATATTTCGACCGGAGTCGGAGTCGTGAAAAATGAGCGGCTCGAATTGTTTTTCAAAAATATTTTTAATGAAGTGTATTCCAACAAAATAGTACAAAGTGTTGCCATTCCATTCTTGGCTGACTACAGATGATCTGATGATATATATATATATATATAAATATAAATTAAAAAGAAAATTTTGAAAAATTTCCTCGGAGTCGTTAATTATTTTTTAAGTTGGAGTCGGAGTCGTCTTTTTTTACACGGCTCCACAGACCTGCCTTTCTCTCCTGGTAAACAGCCTGGATCTGGTTGAAAAAAGAGAGAAATATTTTTCCTTCCTTGAAGTGGTTGGTATTCAATTTTTTCAATCAAAATGATGAATGTATTAATTTTTGTATATACCATACTAGTCGCCCGCTGTGGTCTAGTTGGATAGAGCTTTCTCTACTGACTAAGTTCGTCTGGGTTCAATCCCGGTAAAGTCAATGTAGAATTTAGTTTAATTTAACTGACATGCGTGTTTGTGACGTCAATTTACCTCGAATTGATCTCGAGTTGCGGAACGACAATAAATTCTCATCGAGTATTTCTCGTATGATTTTTCAATTAAAAAATATTTGGCGCATTGGAATTAGCTGTAATGCCAAATACTTAAAAAAATACTGTACGTATGTAGGTAAAATAAAAAAAATAAAAAAGGATAAATTGCTCATATCAGTATTTTATTTCATTATTCTGATATAGAATTGAGAAATTCTTCCTTGAATTTCAACTATTTATTTATGAAATAGTTGGGACATGTAGCATGCAGTGGCGCCACTTTCAACTCTAGCGATTTTTATACACAACAAATTACAAAAAGAGTCAAAACCATTAGTTTTTTTCTGAATCCGGTAAAAACACTCAGACTCCACAGCTCTGATTCTTGACCGACATTTTCAAAGCTTTAAAATTTGCCATTACTTAGTTCACATATTTCAGATAGAATTTTTCTCCATAATCGTTAGATATGACTTATTTCTCTTCTGAAATTGTTTCACTTCTTATATATACATATCGACTGTGGAAAGGAAAAAGGACGTAACCCACACATATCAAATTTTACAGGAGGCGCTAAAAACGTGTTTTGATGATTTTGTGACATATGCAAATTATGAATTATACACAACCCTGAAGTGCACGGATACTTCTAAACTGGTATTTAATTGACATAATCTAATATTAATTAAAGAAATTGTCTAGGAAAAACTTTTATTTCAGTCTTTTTTCTTGGTTTTAATTTTTTACAAGGTCATTTTTTGAAACTTTAAAAGCTAAATTTAGATACTAATTCGGTATTTGCAGCTTGCATCCTTTTGATAGAACGTGTATCAAGTTTGATACATTGCGATTATCGAAAAAAACCTGTTTTGAAGAAACTGTGGGTTAAGTCCTTTTTCCTTTCCACAGTCGATATATTATAAAATAAAAGAAGTGTTTAGGTTGGCAATTATGTTTCTTGTCGTGTCAACTCACGTGCATGTTCATATTTGCGATGGGCGCCATCAAAATAATCAAAAAGGCTTTCCGTTTTATTAAGGCATGGAAACTTTCTTTTGCCTTGAATAATTTAACAATGGATGCTTGAAGTGGATCAAAATGGTTCTGCGTGACTGTTAACTGCGCCAAATAAATTGTGCAACTGTCGTGTCAAATTATTAAGTAGTATTGAACGATTGCTAGTAGGGCAGGGCAACCAATCCCGGACCTTTTTTGTGATCCCGGGATTGACAATTATTCAAATTCAACATAAAATCGTGTATGAATTCGGGATTGAGAAATTTGAGCTGCAATCCTTGAAACTGCATTCTGAAAAACAAGCGAGGAAACATCTGACTCGGTGAAAATCCAACTAAAAATCAGCACTGAGTTCTTTGTTGTCCATCCTAGCACTGCTTTCTACCAGTGGCAAGTGGATTCGTATAACAAATGATTTGATGTGAATCCAACAAGAATAGAAAAGACCGTTTCAATATTTTTCTATATGCAGATTCGACGACTATTGCAAACATGAATTCTCCACACATCGATTATTATTGTTTACATCAGGGGTCACCAAACTTTTTGAGAAGCGGGCCGAATTGAACTTTTTAAAAACTAAGGGGCTGGACGACAAATAAATTCTTATCGGAACCCAATCAGAATATTATTTCATTTTATGTGGTTAAATAATAATTAGAATGTAAACATATATTTGCCCTTCTTAGAATTTCAATATATGAGAATATTTGAGAATTTTTTGAGTAAACGAACATCTGGTCGTCTCGCCTCCAATTTCTATCAAACTTTCTTCACTTTGAGTCCCCTACCAGATAGTCGTATGACAATTGATGATTTAAAATAAATACTTCGCAACTTTATCATGAAAATTTATATTTCTTATATGAATAATTTCTATGCAAAACTCCAAAACTTTTCGCGGGCCGGGTGAAAATCTTAGGCGAGCCGGATACGGAAAAAGGACGTGGAAAGGAAAAAGGATGTAACCCACACATAACACATTTTGCAGGAGACACGAAAAACGTTGTTTGATGATTTTGAGTCAAAGGCAAATTATGAAATATATATACACAAGTGCAAGGAGACTGAAAAACTGGGTTTTAATTGACTATCTGATAACCTTTTAGCTGCCGTAGATAATTAATAGTAATTACCTAGCACGCCGGCTATACTTTGTAACTATTAATTTAATTAGTTATCGACGAGATAACTCGTCTCTGGAGCGTTGAAGACGAACATTTTTACGAGATATCTCGTATGTGGTAACCATAGAGTTAAATATTTTTTCTTGATTGGAAAATACCAGACGAGTGTAAAATTCTACCTATTATTTGATATTTAAATACAGTAGTATTCTCTTACATAATGTTAATTTATATGCACGGCACGTTAAAGCGAGTATTTATTACCAAGTATTATTGTGCAACGAGCGACTTTTAATGCCATTGCAATATTTCTTAGAAAAAACAAAAGCGTGCACTAGTAAAATGTCACGATGCACTTTACATTATGTAAAATTTTCTTATCAACGAAATATATAATTAATATCTACTTTCGGCAATGAACGCTTGACGTTAAGTCTACTTTATTGTTTGCAACTTCTAGCTAGAGCATTTCAAAAAGTTTCCAACAGTGGGTATACTATTAACCAACCATTTTACAACTACCCATTGGTGTACACCGGCTACCCCTTTTTTTTAGTTTGAGGGACAAATTGTTATCATTTGTGACGTTAAAAAAACAAACATGATCATCTCCAGTTACTGACTTTACTGAGATTTTTGTTTGGTGTGACAGCTCATGTTGTTTTTATTTCAAACATGATTATATTTTCATTTTCTTCTAAATTTTTTTTTACCATGCCCGCTTCCAATGTGGAGCATATGGACTCTTAATGGAGTTTACCTCAACATAACTGTTTCTAAGAGAACTGCTTGTTACTCAGTTGTTCGACCTCTCTTTTTCCAAAGAAAGTATAAATATAAGGGTAGGGCTAGGACAGGACTAGTGGTTAGCTAATCGCTCTCGATACGCCTCATTCATAGGATGGGTGGGAGGGGGGTTTTCAAGACTTAACATACATATCCATGCCTTCGAACAGAAATTCATAAATCGATTAATAAATCTGTCCGTACTGGGATTCGAACTAGGGTTGCCAGGTGTCCCGGATTGACCGGGATTGTCCCGGAAATTTAGAGGAAACTATTTTACTAACTAATTCTATTTGGGGCAAATCGGTAAATTCCAGGGTTTTTGGATTCGAAAGTCAACAAATTGGGCAAATGTCCCGGATTGACTTGCAAGAAATCTGGCAACCCTAATTCGAACCCGTGACCTACGTAACTGAAGCCAACGACGTTGACCACTAGACCACACAGGCGGCTTGACAATTTTTACAAATTACATATAGGTATATTTATTCTTCAAACTTGGTCATCTCCATCGACTCCTAACATGATTCTTATAAGAAATTTTATTTTGGGTGTTTTCCCGTACTCCAAACATAAAAATGTTTATTTTAAATGCGAACTATCATTACATATGTGCTTACGAAATAAATCCAGTTTAATATTTTCGTATTTGAAAAAAAAAAACCTTTTTTTTTTGGATAGAACGATACAACAGTTTTGGTGATCGATCAAATCTTGCTTCGCGATCGACCAGGACTGGTGTACACAATGCTAGGAAATCTGCGGTCATTGGAATGAATACACAGTTTTCATTGCATTTATTTGATTAGTTTACAAAATAATGAACATATCGATGGCCATACGTTGACAACACGTGTCCGACATTTTTTCATAAAATGAGTTATGCATATCATTTTATTTGTTTTTTCAAGCTCTATTAAAACATTGACATTTCTAATTTACAAAAAATATTTTTTATATATTTAAATATAATTTTTCTATTATTATATGGATGAAGATCAACAGGTGCATTGAATTGATCAAAATACCTGGAATCGTTTCCTCGTATCATCATAAAATACGAAACAAAATAAAAATTGTTAACCCTTATCAAACATTTTTGTTAATAAAAAGTTTATTTAATTAGTATTTAGTCAACAGATTATTTTAAATATAGATAATAATTATTGTAACCCAAGGTGTCTTTCATTTTCATTGATTTCCAAATACTTATATTATTTTTGGCTCTCCTGTAAAATTGAACAAATGTCGGGTACGTGTTGTCAACGTATGGCCATCGATATATTTTATATAACTTATTAGTAATTGTAGCTTATTTTCTGTTGACTGTTCTGAAATATAAACACAGTCTTTCCATTTCGAATAGACGGTTAAAATTATTCCGGTGATCGACAAAGCAACTAAATTTGACTAATGTACGTTGCGACGCACGTGTGAGGTGGGCTCGGGGAAACATATTCCAGCATAACAATGTCTAAATATGCATATAATGCACATCATATCGTATAAACTATAAATCAATTCGGTAAAAAAAAAATACTATTTGACCAATACCCACGAAATAAACCATTGTCTTAAATTTGAATCGTTCAAACTATGTACATTCTCACAGATTTTGTCACTAACGACCCGGGTTTCGCCTTTCGGCATCTTCAGGCATTCAAGTGCAAGGATGAACTTGAACTGACGCTTAGCAAATGTACATAGTTTGAACGATTCAAATTTAATATTGAAATTCCACCAAGCACCTTCAGTCGAAATCTTAAGTTACATCATTGTCTTGCCTAAACAACTAAGATTCTCAGCTGAAAAAATAAACATATGTATTGTACATACTTTTCACGGTTTTATTAACCCTTTGCAGTCCTTAATTGAAATATGTTTTCACATTAATTCGTCTTTAATTAATTTATTATCGTATAATTATAATAAAAAAACATTTTTAATGTTTCAGTATAGCAAAATTTTTCTTGCGCACAATGCGTATTGGTAATATTTGGATGGAAAAAAAACTTATTACTTATTATTAAAAAAAATCAGTAAATTAAAAAACATTGCCAAATCTGTAATGTCGAGTCCAGCTCGACATAGGACTTCTAATGGTTTATTAATTAAAAGCAGATTTAGGTTCACTATTATGTACGGTTTCTGTATCTGAAAGTAGGTCTGTAATTTATTATATTATAATGTTGCCAGCTAACTAACACCTGACATGGCTGATAACGAACGGGTTCGTGTTGTTATCGCGATAAAAACAAGATTACTTTATCTTTATGATCGTTTGTTTCATAACAACAAAATGCTTATATGCAGTTAACTACACGTGAAACAATAAATTAATATCTATGTTTAGCATGCTTTTATGGATTTTATTGATCGTAATTAGTTGTTACCATTCTTTTATAAACGACGCTTTGTTCAGAAGTATAAACGCGTATGTTGAACGTAGCAGCTGGCAACGTCGTTTCCAATTGATCATCATCCTTTATGCGTGATACGGTGCGATACACCTGATAGACAGCGACAACGCAATATAATGTTTTGCAGCTGCAACTCAGATGTCAGAAGTATTAGTGGATTTATAATCGTTTGTCGGTCAGCTGATTTTGAAAAGTACGCCCAAGCGATGACTTTAAAAAATTGCCTACATTAATCATGTTTCAGCGTAAAATTACACGCTCATTATTACTTTCAAAACCGTGAATTTGCACTGTATTAGTATATCTACATCCAGTGTGAAATTAACCTATAGAAGTATATGTTTCTAATATTATTTGTCTACGGTCTATGCTAACCTTTATTCAAATTTAGAATGCAAGTCATTTATGCCGTAGTTAATTCTCTATGATACAGTTTAATAGCTGACAGAAGTGTCCAAAGATTGATTGTGCAATTAATTATTGAGAATACGTATAGGTGTGATACGGCATATTATTACGCGTCGTGAATTATTTTCATTGGGTTTAGAGAGCGGCTCGAATGCCACGAAGGCAATGTGAAAAACCGAATGCGAGTTTGATATCTTCGGTGGATCTGCGAGTCGGTGGTTCTGTTTCCCCACCAGGGAAAGTCGCCTCGAAACAAGTTTTATTTCTTAAAAATGAAGTTAGCGCGTACAACACTACGACTGTAGTATTCAGTATTGTGTGCGTGAAGGCGTTCAACTGCGCGCACACAATCAAAGATTAGCCAGCTGCCGTTGTTTGATCGCTGATTATTCACCAAACTCGCAACAGTTTCGACGGAACTATTATTGAAGTAATGCTGCAAGCGTCCCACGTAGGCCGGTGATGATTATAAAACATCGGCGGCCGATTCAATATACATGGGCGTATGGCGAATCGAGAACAATAAACTGGTACGCTGTCACGAGCCGCGGGAGCGAACACGTAAACATTACGCGGAGGGAAAAGAGAGGAGCGGACTTCGGCCAATGAGGAAGCCGCGATTCCGTGACGTCGCGGCGGCCGGTATCCCGATTGGTGGAACGGCCGTCGCGACACCGCGGGCGCGCACAGAATTCACAGATCACACATGGCGAGCCGACATCGAATTTTAATTATTTCCACGGACAACTTTCACGCAGATAACGATGGCATACTAACGGGACGGCGCCGAAGCGGTGACCCCTGCCGCTGACGGAGGGCGAACTCGGCTGCGGTTCCCGCTCTCCGATCGCATCAGACGCGCGATCTATTTATAAACTTTCACTCGCGATTGATTGCCCGGCCTTCGCGTCACAGTCGGCGCAATCGACACATCCCCGATGGAGTCGGAGGAGCGCAGCGTCCACCGCACCCTCGCCGCGGCCGCCTCACAGCATTTTCACAGATTCGGCCGACGGAAAACAAAGGAAAACGCGACGCGGGGTGATCGATTTATCGGCGCGCAACAAGCCGGTACGCGGTTACTGGCGAACAACCACTGCGCACAAAAATGATCGAGTGACATGCTTAGCAAAACACTGCGGAGGGTGGGGGGAGAGCGCGATTTCACACAGATCGCGGCGTCAGTTTGTTATTGTGGCGGATCTTCGATTCGGGAAAAGAGTCCGATTGCATCACCGGCACGGTCGCGGATGTCCAGGTGACGTACGGTCTGTTTATTCACATACGGAACTGCGTACTCGCGTCATTTCTACACTGGCCGCAGAGTATGACTAGGCCATGCTTCCGAGCGCACCGCTCACGTGTCTCTTACTAATATAGCGTCCAATGGCGAGGCGCCGTGGAGTCACGTGGGTATCTCGGCCAATCCCGTCCGCGCATGTGACGTAAATTACATAGGGCGTTGATAGTGGTGTAGTTGCACAAAATACTACGCAATATTATTAGAGCCTTTTTATAGCTTCTAGTAAGAACATTACGACGCATATTGATAAAAAAATATTCAATTCATTCGGTATACGTTTAAATCACGTTATTTAAGCATATTTTCGATAGCAATTATTAAACTTTCATAGTATTAAGATTTCAGTTTATGTACACACCTGGAACAATAGCATGGCAAGCCTGAATTTTCCATTGTGACACCTTTCTATTTGACATTTGCGGTCGATCCACTTTTGTGTACAAATTCTGAGTTTTTCGCGCCATAAACAATTCGCTCGGGGAACCAAATTTAAATGTGGAATGAATTAATGTACATATTTTTTTTTTATCCCACCGATAATTCAATTGTTATTCTATAACAAATGTTCAATGGAATGGAATATAGGTAGTTATTAATAAATCTTCATTTGTTAAGCTTTATATAAATTCCATAAAAAATATTTTAAAGCTTTGTAATAGTTAATTAAAACACAAGTTGTAACATTTGAAAATATTTTTTATTCAATAAATGTAATTAATTTATGATGTTCAAGTATATCTAAATACATGGGGTAAAATAAATATATTTTTTGTACAATAAACAACTTAATTACGGGTAGTATTTGGTCACAAAATATTATATTATTATCAAGTGTTTGACACTCAATATTTATGTAAGAATTAACCTTACATTGGTGCCAAATTCTATCAGAGGACGACGGAATTTTAAGAACTTATGGATTAATTATTTCTTCTTTCACAAAAGTGTAACCATGACTCGATTTTGCGTTGTGACTGTTATTGATGATTTTATTTCCATCTAATTTATAAGAAAAATTTAGAATTCATTTTCAAAATAAGGGAACAATTTCATTCCGATTTCTTTAAAAAATTATGACACATACATGTTTTTGTATAGGTTTTTTTAAAAATCAAAACATATTGCAGTGGAAGTAAAATATTGCTTTAATTTTTCCAAAAATAAATATTCTCTTAAATTTCGAATACACCAAGTAATATCTTTTAAAACATCAAAATATTTTAGGCTCCGCAAAAAGGTGACCACGCCATTTTCAGGTTTCTTATTCTTTGAAATCAATACTTAGCAAATGATTAATAGGCTTTATATATAATACAGACATTCAAATATTGTTCAAAAATACATCAAAATCTTCAAATACACAACACATACTTATTTATTTACATACAAAAATCAACAACAAAAAAAAACACTAAAAATCATCTTAATACATACAATAATAACTGAAGCTATTATCAATTCCATAGCTATACATTATGCAAACAAACTACAGGTATTCGACGAGGAAAATGGATCACTTAGGTGTGAACCACTGGGTGTCGAAAACAAATGATTCGGGGTTCAATTCTCTGCAAGTCATTTGTTTTCTCACTCCGCCTGCTATTGACAATGTAGTGTAAGAGTGGGGCAAGTGATTGGAAACAATATCATAATATTTTCATGGAGACAAACGCGAGTATCTGAAGATAAGGTTATTTGTATTCATTACTTGCAAACAAGACAGGACTAGTGGGTGGGGAACCTTTTCATTTCTAAAGGCCACATTAATGTATCTAATTCAACATAAGGCCGCAGTAAAGAAAACATATGCACACCCCCTTTTTTTTCGACTGTCGAATATATAATGGGTTGATTACGCTCTTTTTCCAAGCGCTTGCGTATAATTTTTTTAACATAGTGAATATTTTGATCAAGTCAAAAGGCCACAGGTTCCCCTCCACCGGTATAAACTGTGCAGTTTTCTGTACACTCTGATGATCTTTTGTACGAATGATGATTTTTTTTTGTTAAAATTAGGAGTGGAAAGATTTTGAAAATCATTGATCCGAGTTAATAATCTATAATCTTGCCACATTCCAGATAAATATTATGGCAAATCAAAACATTATTTCAGAACTTGATGGGGTTTTGTTACAGGTAAATAGCTGCCATTTGAAATTGTGATGACAAATTAAATTATCTTAATAATTCAAATAAAAATAAAATACTGCACAATAATAGAAGCCGAAACGCTGGATATTTTATCAATTCCACTCGAGATGAACTCTCGAAAGTGATTACCCATGGTATAGATTTCAAATCATTATTTGAATTAAGTAATAGACGTAAGCACTTCCAGTGCTATAATATTGCTTAAAAGTTTCTGCTAGAGCTGTCACTTATTTTTTAAATCTTTTTGATTTAATAACTAATTCCAGAACAATCTATCCTCTATCCATCAGGTAGAAAACGTATTGTAAAAAATGACATATTGTTTCGTCAGAAATATGTCCACTCTGCATCAATATTGAAATATTTATTTGCAGTCATACATGGTCAGGTTAAATTTGCATCGACTCGTGTATAGGTGGATTAAATTATTTTTGTAACAAGAGGTCGCCGGGCAGATTTAGTTGACAACTAATAACTAAGAAAGGAAATCGAGTATACATTTACATTATTATTAACTTATCATTTAACTTGCAACAAGTTTTTGGTTTACTCCTATATTATATACCATGTTTTTTTGGAGAATTTTATTCCTTAACATATTATAAGAGAAAGTATATTTATTCTGCATAATATCAAAATCTCACTTTAAATACATTTTATCATCTTTTTTGCTATGTGAACAAGTTACAATTACACAAAGAAAAGTGTTTGATCTTACAAGTGGAGATGTCACTGTAAAAAAAACCCACGCAGGAGCTGTAGAACTGGGGTCATCATTTTAGGTATATTAAGCAGAGTCCTCGGTCAGTAGTCCGCTAACTATGACACCTTGTTTCATTAATTCGAAATTGTGAACAAATGTTAATATTTTTTAATTTACTTCTGTCCTATTATGCTTTTTTCTTGGCTCATCAAAATATATTACGTATGATGTGAAAGTGGATTACGACCAACGTTCCCTCTAAACGGCCGCGCACTCATTCCGGCTTGGCGCGCAATACAAGAAAGTTATTCAATTAATATTTGATCGGTCCGCGCAGCTAAACTCTCGTCTTAGAGGGATTATAATGCATCTAAGCGTCAGGATACTGAGAGCCTACTATTATGAAACCAAAAGTAGCTATTAGTATAAACATGATTTATTCAAGTTCTTTATTGGGGTCGAGTATTTCTCTCTAGAATTTGGAGTCTTTTTGAAGAATCGTTGCAGATTCAAATCAACAATAATTGATTACAACACGGCTCGAAAGCCGGATAACTAACTAATATTTATGTATTATGACAACACGAGGAATAATCAATAATTGGCCTATTTATTGTAGTGGTTGGTGAAATTAAAACAGCATTTAACCGGTATAATTTAAGTCAAACATGTGTGATAATAAGACTAAGGTAGAGTGGATAAATATTTCAATGACTCCAGAGGCCTTTAGCTGTATAAAATATTATTTACGCTCATTTCAAAATAACACATCTCACCTTTTAAAATCTTAGTGTTTTTGTTTACAAAGATGAATGATTTTAAATAGTTCTCAAAAAATAATAATTATAGTATTATAAAATGGCAGTAGGTCCACAGTATGTTTCAATAAATAGTTAAAAGTTGCAATAATATCGACGATGATTGATTTATATGCATAAAAATCCCATTCTTACTGACATTCAAAATATTATAATAAACATTCATTAACGGTTTAGGAACAAATTTTGTGACATTAATGAAAATGTAACAAGGCAAAGTTATAACAATAAAAATAGGAGACTAATTTTAAAAGCCTCTCAGTTTTAACAAAGAAATGGCACGTTTTAAGAGGTACACAATCATGTAAACGTGTGCGACTCTTACGAGACCAAATCAGACCACGCTCGGGAGACATAGACAAAAAAAATTATGGCTGCATTATTATTTATTATTAGTTATTTCATTGTCTATGGTTCTATTTTATTTCCACGTTTTGTCTTTAAATTTTTTTGTACAAACATTATTAACAAATTTTAGATATCTAATGACTTATAGGAATAATAGTAAGTTTATTAGATAAAAGAGAAAGCGAAAAGCATACAAATTTAAGAAAACATCTTTTTTTGCAACACTTGAAGAGAAAATTTTTAGAAAGATATACTAAAAATTACTCTGTTTATCCCATTGAGCTATTATCTTAGCTAAAAGTAAATGCGTCTGATTATTTTGAAATATCATTATACTAACATATTTGAGTATTGTTTTTTTTTATTTCACTAGTGATCAATTTGAGGACAAGACACATCAAAATTGTCTATGTGAAAAAAATCGAAATTTGAAAATAGTCTTGCCGGGACTTAAGCCGGGAGTCGCCTGATCGCTAGGGTAAATCTCTCACAACTAAACCACGGAGGGCGACACATCAGTAACATTTCAAAAACTTATTATGCAAGCTGTCAGTCAATTGATATCGTTGTGAGTACACATACTTAATGACAATTACGCTAGTTGAGAAAAAACAAAAAACAATGTTTTCATACAGTTATGTTATATAAATGACTACAAAAAAAAGTTGCCAAACACAAGACCTGAATGAAACGATCACTGTCAAAAGCCGAAGAACCTTCAACCACTATTTTATTGTAAAATAGCAGCTCAATGGTATGCCTACAATCGATAAGAATACGTAGTGTCAACATTTTAATTTGAAGATGAATTTGATAAAAGTATAATTTTACTGTAATGATAAATCTTAGAATCGGCGGCTTCTTGTCCATTGGCTATATGCCATAGCCGCATGAAAACACACTCAAGGTTAATGACAAAATACATTTAGACTTTTTGGCTACCTATTGACACACCGACTTGTCATGTCAAAATTCATCCTCAAAACATGATGAATTATTAATGTCAATCATTAGTCCTGTCGAGAAAATAGAAATGAAGAAAAAGTTATCTAATTAGCAATCGATACTGAGTAATGTACGTTAATACTAATGAAAACATCGCTAACAGTGGTATGTAGTAACAAAAATTTATTATGTTTAACGATTATTAAAGTAAGTGTAATTTGTAAGCGTGTTTAATATTATTATGTCGAAGAATATGAAGTTTAAAATAGGAAGAATAAAATTAATGCTTTTACTTAGAGAGAAAATTGTAGCTAAAAAAATAATTATAATTTCAAAAAATTATTGAAGGTTTGCAAAGTAAGCTGATGATATGTGAACGGTTAATCTTACTACCTTTTTAAAATTACGAATTATTTGATACACATTTAAATGAAAAAATACTCAGGCTAACGACCTAAGAACACAAAAACCTAACCGGCGGCTTGACTTCCCTCCTCTCTCCGCAGACGTCGGCCGACATGCTCACTGAGATGTGATGGAGGCCGATGGCCCGTATCAGCATCCTGCTCTCTGTGGAGAGGCTGGGAATGGAGTTGCACTGTTCTTTGGTGTAGTGGCCGGTGCAGATGACGAGGGAGATCTTGCAGACGGCCACCGCCACAGAGTCTTTGATGGAGTCGAGCACCGTGCGGACGGAGGGCCAGCGTTATCGGCTGAGATTTGTCACGTAGAGGTTCTTCAGTTCGGTCTTGGGTGTGTTTTCGAACAGAGCGGCGCGGTTCTGGCCCTCGCCCTTCTTCACCCAGTGACCGTACACACGGAAAGCGCAACCGTCAATAATCTGAAATGTGATGAAAAACAATAGAATTGCGATGTGTTGAAACAAAAAGCTAAAGGGATAACCGATGTCAAGACATTTCTTGATGTTAAATGCTAGGTGTGTTCTGCACATAGAGTGAATGTTTGTATGGGCAAATGAGGTGTATTCTCAGGATTTAATAGTTTAAGCCAGTGAAAAACAAAAACGCGAATGAAAGACAGATGAAATATAAACCTTTCTGAGCATCTTGAGCCTGTATGGATCCATCCGGGCGATGCTGAGATCGAGCGCTTCAGGGGTGAAGCGGAGGCGCCTGATGCGCACCGCCGCGCGTACCACCATCATGGCGAAACGGAACTTCTTGCGCGCGTTGAATGATGCCGCTTTCAATTGCTAGAAATAGGTTTCATTTCAAATTAAATACGGTGAACGAGCGGTCAATTTATGGCAGCTCAAAAAGGGGATTAAAAGGTCAAACCATAAGCGTGTGCTTCAAAAACGCAGCTGCGGTTATTTGGGTATTTTAAAGCAACTGACACTGTCAAATACTTGAATTAACACAATGGATTTCATAAGAAAATATTGAACCAAATGAATAAAATTTTAATTGTGAAATTGATGTGAAGTTCACTTGGTTGAAAAATATGCCTATCATTTTCATTTTGTACTGATACATCAACAAGCGCAACAAATAAAGCAGAAGATTGCTTTTGATCATTATGCAAAGGTGAAAAACGCAACAATATTTACTAACAATTGATTTATTTTTATTGAGACTTATTAATTTTCAATAATTTTAAGTTATTTATTTTAAATTAAGAATTTAAAAAAATCTTGTTGCTCTCCTGCATGTCAGTTACTGTTTAATTTCTTTAAATTGCATTTTTTTTGTGTCACAGAACACTACTGAGCTGAAATTTTCAGAAGATTCCACGATGATAATAATCAATAAGAAAACCTAATGATAATCCGTAGGAATTTATAAAGCTGGTAACACCCAACAAAGCCCCGGATGAAAACAATACAATATATATATCACACGGAACATAATAAAATGGGGATATTATGTCGATTGGACAGCATGCCATGAAAGATTACAAAAAGCACCAAGGATATCTGCAAAAATCTACAAATTAATAATCCAGAGTAATTTTTTGATCGGTTGAATAATAAAGTTATGCGAAAATTGTTGTTGGATCATGGCATATGAACGCAAATCATTTTTCCTAATACGAGCTTCGATCTAGGACACGTTGTATTTAAACAAACCATTCATTTAAAATGTCTTCAAAAATGAGGCACGGAGCAAATGGGATAAACCATAGGTCATGCCCTTCTTTCCTAGTTAGCCTGTCATCAAATGTTCCATTTTTCATAGCACAATTGGGTAGGGGGGTATAAAAGCTGCGCAGCATTCCAGTAAAATCAAGAGAATACGGAAAAAAGAATTTACGATAAAATGTGATGGACGTATAGACAATTTACTAATTGAAAAAAATCTTAGATGTAATTTTTTTTTCTTCAAATAACTTATTATTTTCAGCTGTGTCTATTTTCATTTCATATGTTAACCTTACAATAAACAAAGACACATTCTTCAATTCTTGTTTAAAGGAACCTTCCATCAAGGGATTTATTTAAAATTTTGATAAAAAAATTAAAATTATTTGACACTGTTTCATTATCATATTTCTTAATGTACTAAATGTTGATCTCACCACCACCTGTTAAGGTTTCACACTCTTCTTACGGAGTGGTATTCTGTGTCATGTGAATGTCAGAAAAATTGGTTCCAAACACTCAAGAATGCAGAAAGATTAATAAAAAAATAAATAATATATAAATGGGCTTTCATGAAGTGAACTCTATTCGCTTTCCATAGAATGCCCTTTAGTTTTCCCTGGATACAACAAATACAGCATGGTCAACTGAGTCGAAAGGTACGACCGATGGTCATATAGTATTGAACAATTTAGATTTATATATTCGAGGGATTTCAGTAACAACTTTGCATTGACCATCAAGTGAACAAATAAAAAATACGAATCCATTGCTGGACTTGTGGGAAGAATCGGTTGTAAATTAAAATGAGACACGCGGGAATGACAGAAAACTAACAGAGATGGTCATCTACCAAACGGCATATATTGCTCGATATGATGCGATCATCCGAGAAAATGTAAGAAATGATTCAACTATACAGTTGATTGAACAGAATTTCACTAGAAACAAATTTAAAATAAAACACAAACCTAAACTACTTATGCAATTAAATTAGTAATGGCGGGTAATTAATGTGGATAATTTTTTGACATGGTGTAGATATATTATTATTAAACATGGTCGTCTGGTAAGGGGACTGCAATACCTGAAACAAACACGGCCACCACAGATGCAATATGTTTAAGCTGTTTTAGTAAACGGACAAAATGGAGTTAGTTGTCGTCGGACGAGGTTATAATATCAATACGGAGTGGACTGCACACACAAATTATTATCAATCGGTAGGCGTCACACATAACAGCAATGAAACCTATGATGGAGACCAGACTCTGACGGCATCGGAGGCTACCGTAAAATAAAGCGTTTTGTTTCACAGAGAGACGTTAAAATAATCTTAGCTGTACGAGAAAGAATGTAGGGAATTCACATGCGAGTAGAATAATTAATATCGTCTCTATGAGGTGATCTATCCAGTGAAATGATTTAATATCTAAGTAAATGTAAATTTTAAAGACGGAAGTATTGACGAATGAAGTGCAGGAGTTATTCAATATATGAGACACTACAGTTTTGGCAAAAACCAAAGAGAATTTGAGAGCACATTGCGTCCCAACAACAATAAATTCGTGGGTCAGTGAAATTTGGCAATAATCAATACAAATAGTTGAATAAAAATTATTAAATTATTATGAAGACCGCACAATCTTTTTTTTTAAATTAAGCGAAGGCTCAAACCTTTTAAGGTACATATTGTCAATTTTAAACGAGCCTTCCGTATTAAATTATTATCTTATTCCAGATTCTTTTTATTGTGAAAATATTAACTAGTACATCACAGTTAACAATTCAGCGACAAGAATTAAAAAAAAAACATTAACAAAAGATTCATTTTAAGTCTTTGATTATTGACCGTGTCTAATATTTAAATGTGGTACAAAATTACGACTGTTTAAATTAAAAATGCTGTTTTTTGAAGAGAAAAATGTGGACAGCATAAAGACGTTTAATTAAACGTAAAATGACGGGTAAAATTGCCATATATTTTATTTGTTATGCACAAAGTCCACACGAGTATGGAAACTTTGATAAAAACGACTTTTCAATTAACTTCCTGCCACTGAACGGGGAATATCGAGAGTGATAAGTTAACTATTTCTTTTATCCTTATTCTTTGAAAAAGAGTGAGGTCGAGCTACTGAGTTAAGAGTACACATGCTCTACATTGGGGACTATAGTAAAAAAAAATATTCATAAAGCAGCAAATTTATTCCTCGGTCTGCGTCAGAGTCTAATGAAAACGGTGATAGGCGACGGTGTCGGTATTGATGTTAGATTACCAATGCCAATTGGTCAATTCTTGAAATCCTCCTTCCCTGTGCGGAAAAGCTTTGCTTTAGAGGTGCCAGCTCTTGGTCCCACAGCTGCACAGTTGTGGTAGAAGTAGTTGGTTGTAAATTGGTAGAGAAGACAAAAAAAAAACAGAAAACAAAAACAGTAGTAAAATAAAAATAAAAAGAACCTTATTAGAGATGATTAATCGAGTGTGAGATATTATTATTTACAATTATGTTGTATTGAAAATTTTCCAAATCACCATTTAAAAAAAGGCTGTGGAGGCATTTTGGGTTGGTCAGAGATCATCTGACTCTTACTTCTTTTTTATGGGTGGTGAAAATAGAACTCTTTGTGAACGTAATAAAAGTTGAATTTTTTGACTGCTAAAATTTGAGTCCGAGTTGATACATTTTAAACGAATCCACAGCCCTGATTAAAACTAAGTGAAATTATAGTAGAAGTGTCTTACACTAAAATAAATAATTAATCATTTTAAAAACTATATAAAATCACCGTACTGGCGGAAGTTGACAGTTCTGAAAAAACACCAAACGAAAATTTGAGCTTTTAGGGTAAAGACTTTTGTCCCAATATTTTATAGCACCTAAATAATTATAATTACAAAATATAGATGGATTCATGCCGATTGGACGCAAATAAAGTTAGGAGTTAATAAGACAGCTGCCTGTTTTTAAATAAATTGTTGTTTCGCCAAACTCAAACAATAAAAGCATTTACTGAGTTTCTTCAGGCAAAAAATTGATATCATTATGTACTTACCGCATGTTTGTCAATTTCTTTAGTTACCAACTTCTGCCGGTACGGTGAAGATAACGCATTGTAGATGGTTACATGATTAATAATACAATTCAGAAAAATAGAGAGCCAGGAGGCTCCGTGAATACTAATTAAGAAACAGATTAAAATTATAAAGATACTAGCATAATTTTTTGAATATAGCCTAACCACTACCAACAGAGGAACATCATTCGAAAAAATACAACAAAGATTTTTTCAATGATTTAAAAATCAGGCGTGTCCAACCTGTTACCCGTGGTCTGAATGTGGCCGAAAATGTCGTCAACATTTTATTATATTTCTCACTCCATTTTTAGTCGATATAACACTTTACAAATATCTCGAATGTACAGTGGAACCCCCAATTACACTACCCGGAAATACGCGCTGCACTGTCGCATTCCATTGTCGTTGCTACGAGACGGTCTGTGCGGTGCATACTGTTCCGATTTCGGTGTGAATGGGAGTTTTACTGTACTTTGCAAGAAAAGTACTTTAACTTAAAGTGAAAAATGTCCTGCTACCTTTTATTTATCTGTGAGCAAATTATTTTCCAGAAAAAAGCACACAAAAATTAAAAGCTATTTTCTAACGAGCAACATTGACATTCAGAGTCAATTATCAGATTAGTTTTTTGTTGGCCGGTTTTATTTTCACAATAAAAAATGTACGCAAACACACAAAGCTTTATTATTTGTGTTCATTCTCTGTATTAAATATTTATGTGCGGCCAAAAAACAATTACTCTTCGATCGAAGTGACTCAAGAGTCAAAATGTTGGACACTCTGTTTGTCAAAATGGTTTCATTCAAGATATTTTTGGAAAACGTGAATAAACGGTGACCCGATTGTAAAGCTGTAATCTTTATTTGAAAATAAGGTACAATAATCGAAACAAACACTATTTAAATTATGATTTTTTTCAGACAATTCGCAAGACCGGTGCGTAATGTTTTGACATTCTTGAAATATTAAAATGCAACTAGGATTCATATAAATTTTAGCCTGTTGCTTATTAAGTATTACAATAAAATAAATAAATAATAATATTTATAAGATATGCTACCGAGAAACATTCCTTGATTTCTAAGTAATTTTAATGAAAATACTAACAAAATATTTATGTTTTTGGTTTAATTTTAGGCCCGTAGAGCACTGTTAACAGAAATGAAATACACAGGACACCCATTATAGTAAATAATACAAATGGTCGCCATTTCTGGTAAAAAAAAAAAAATGTTCAAATAATTACTAATCATATATTTAAAAAATATATATATTATTTTTGTATAACTGTATGTTTTAGGTTATATCGCACTCCTAGAACAACAATACATGCTGAAAAATGTCAGTCTGTATCTCTAGCTAGCATTAAATTACTATTTATTTTTATGCAAATTATTTCTGTATAGAAATCTCAAATATTTTCAAAATATCAAGAACAGAACAAAATAATTAAAATATGGGTACCGCCGAGAGATAGTTTATATTAATGCCTTAAACAAAACGCAACACAGTCATATTTTAAATATCAACTTTTGTTCAGACAAATACATAAAGAATATTGAAAACTCCAATTGAAAATTTGACATTTGGGATTATAGTGACGTTGTTTTAGGGTTGCAAAATGTGATTTCAAAGAGAAATATATGATTATCAATACACTTATTTGTTTTTTTTAAGAGCATAAAAAATAAATGTAATATTTTTTTGTCAGAATGAAGATGACATATTTGCGATTTAAATGAAACAAGATATTTTCGATTCGGTACACACTGGGTACTTAGCTACGTTTATAGATACGGTATATTTTTTTTTGTTATGGTAATAAAAAAACAAATTCTTACAATGGTATTGAAGAACGGATGATTGAGAGCATCGTCCAACGATATCCTATTCTCCGGTTCCACAACGAGAAGTCTTCTGATCAGGTCTTTGGGTGCCTCTGAAAACATATATTAATATAATGTTGTATGTCAGCGGTTGATTGACGAATATTTGTATTTCAACAACAAAGTAGAAAATAAGCTAACTATTTTCAATACTTCCAGCTCTGCATTCAATCAAGTGAGTTTGTCTCATCGCTCGTCATATTGACCCAATCATTAATACTAATATGATAATTTTGATGTTACCTGAGATGTCAGCCCATTCCGGGCTAGTGAAAGAGTATTTTCCTTCCATGATATTCCGTAACATAATCATTTGCTTTCGATGCCAGAACGGAGGACAGCCAACGAGCCTAAGCGGAAATGTTATCATGAGATTTAAAAATGTTCAGTACTGTTAACAGGGCAGTACAATTCATAAAATGTAATAGTACAATAGATAAATAAAAATATATTGTTTACGTAAATTACTTACAGGGTAAACATGATGACACCGCAAGCCCATCTGGTGACAGAAAACGGTAAGAATTATTGAATGTATTGAGAGATTTCAAGTTTAACATACGAAGTCAATGAAAAAGAGATGTTCTTGTTGAGTCTGCTATAGTCACATTCTACATTTTGTGTTTTGGAATAATGGGGGAAACAGTTGTCAAGAAGTAAAAAATATACCCGATTGTTCAAATAATGTATTTCACATCACAGCGAATGCCAAATAAGATTAACTCTATGAGAATTTTATAAGAGGACAAGAGACATCGCAATGACCCATGTCTAAGAGCTCGAATTCAAATAGAAAAAAATCTAAATTTGATATTGACTTGAACCCAGACCGAGCTGATTGTAAAGGCAAAGGTTTATAAATAAATAAATGTTGGAAAATATTATTTTTTGAAGAAAGTGCAATGAAGTATAGTAGCGATATAATTTGTTTATAATGTCATAACTTTTGATAACTGATATTTATATAAATATCATCTCTGTATTAGAACACTTAAAAAAGACTCAGACATTATGTAATTTATGAAGTACTTCAATTGAATACTCACATATCGACTTCCATTCCATATCCGGGCGCATCATCGAACATATTGGCTCTAAGGGTTTCGGGAGCCAAGTAACCCGGAGTTCCACATAATTCTGCATTGCAACAGCAGCGGATGGGAGACAGAGAAAGAAGCATTAACATTTTGAAACATAACAGTACTTAAACGCAAGAATAATATATTAAAAAACAAGATAAACAGATACGGTTGTCCACTTGTAAAAAAAGTCCCACAAGAAAAAAGCAGTGCGGCATCTAGAACTGAGATTTAACAGTGAGTTATGTTTGTCCGGTTGCTTCCACGGTTAAGTAAAATAATACGATTGTGATGAGTATTGTTTAAAATGAAACTCGATATCTCTTGACGGCGTATTGTTTTAAATAACTGAGGCAGGTCTCCTGTACTTGACAGCGAAACTGTGCCACACAATAATAAATACAGACTGAATTTTTCGAACACAATGAACTTAGAAACTTGCATGTGTAAAATTATGAGCGACGGCAATGAGTGATGTATTAAATAAATTAAAAGAGACATCACAAATAGATATTTTTGTAAAGTCTTACCGAATAGTTTTTCTCCGGGATTTAAAGCTCTGGCGAAGCCAAAATCTGTTATTTTAACGTTTAGCTGATCATCGAGCAGTATGTTTTCAGGTTTGAGATCTCGATGAACAATCTTCTTGCTGTGGACGTACTGCATGCCTTCGAATACTTGACTAGAAAAAAAATAGCAAAGTTAAAATCCAACACTTTAACACTTTCGGGCATGTATTCTATTTGGTAGTGAAGTCAAAGATTTGAATCCATATCAGCAGTGGTGAAGTGGTAAATAAATAGGTACCAGGTCGATCATTGATTTCTTTCCTATTTTTTTTAGTTTTTTTTTTTTAATATCCGTCCGAAGTTAAAAAATCACATGTTTTAATGATTAAATCAATACACATAACGTTCAAATTAAGTTGCAAGACAAAAAGGTGGCAAGGCGGCGCCCTAGCTCATTTTCAGGTGCCAGGTCACTGACCTGGCCCCACTACACCACTGCATATCAGTATAATGATCATCAATTCAGAAATCAATTCATAAAACTGTCTGTGTTGTTCTCGGCTACAAGGCCAGAAGGCTATTTATGAATCTAAGTTTTTTTTCTAAGCCGTAAGTTTTCATATGCATGCTTCCCCATGCATTTCATATTTCCTCATAAAAAACATTGTCTATCCATTATCCAAACATAATGTTAATACAATAATCACATTTGCTCTGTTTATGCAGGATAAGAGATATTCCATCTATAAAAGTAAAAATGCAGCTAATTAATTGTTTTTTTTTTCAAGTTGGAAAATATGTGCAATCATTATTGATTTTGCTGCATCGTGTTTTTTCAATGTGAAGCCGAATATATCGTCGGTACACTACCAGAAAACGTTAAGCCAAAAATTGGGTATTTTGAGTTATGAATGCGAAACGATAGATTTGAACAGGTTCTATAAAACTCACCGCATAATGTATCTAGTCTTCTTCTCCGACAGTGTGACAACGGACGTCAGGTAATCGAAGAGTTCTCCGTTCTTGCAGAGCTCGAACACCAGAAATATAAATGTGTCCGACTCGAAGACATCCTGGAGTTCAACTGTATCAGAAAGAATATGATGATTAGGATTCATTATCGACTCCACGGACCAGGGTGGATCTTGGCCTAAGCAAGCGGTAGCTTCCATTATTAACAGTCTTCTAGTTGTAAATTTTTAACATTTCCGCAGGCACCGTGTGTTTGAAAATGAAACCTGGTTATGGTTATTAGAATGTCTAAAATCTTAATAAATAATTTTAAAATCGAGGTTTAATTCCATTTTATGTATACTTATACAACTAATCATCATTGCTTTAAAAGCAGTTCTCGTAGAAAAAAAACCCTGTGTCGAGTAACCTCCATTAGGAGACTATATGTTCCACATTGGGAGCGGGCATGGATGAAAAAAAAAAATCTCTCTCTTCAACTATGGCATGTTTTCATTGTCATTGCTCAAGATACATTGAATTAAGGAAATAAATGCAGTGAAAATTATCCAAAGGTTAGGTAAAGATCGATTGATTATATATAAATTACAAAAGGGCGTCACTTAAAAATTTTAAACACAAATAGTAAAACAATCAGAATTTACAGTAGAATAAACGTTTCGAAAAACGATTTTTTCATTAAATTATACTCAACACAAACATTTTCAAATTGACCCTCACTCTGCACTCTGTTAACGTGTTAACTGTCCGTTATTTTTGTTGGAAGAGCATTATGTGTATGTGTTTTTGGTGTAATGCCACACTCCCAAATGATCAGGACCGGTTTCGTTCACAGTGAAATTGAATCATAAGAACAAATAACGGTACCACTATTTCACTGTTATAAATAATAGCGGCGATTACAAATACGATTGTAAAAAAAACAGATTATATTCATTTTCTTTTTAATACATTAAAAAATAAAACACTTATTTTGTACGTGTCCGAATTCGCTCATCACGAACATTATCAGCTCGTCGCGATCTTTATTAAGAAATGTGGAATTAGTACAAAGAGTGTTTTGTTTTTTAATATAATTCTTTTCCACCAATCATCGACAGTGAACAGTTAAACAGCGATCGAGAAAGCATCTTATGTGTACGTACTTTACAAATAATCCAAGAAACGTTTTTGTGCCTCTTGTAAAAAATGTTTGTTACGCCCCCTTTCTTTCCGGAGTTCGAAATATTTTTAAAAATGAAACATAAACTGTAATTTCAATCATTTTTTTGTTAGAAGATAGATACGTGTGTTCATTTTTAATTATAATATATACAACAAAACAATTAACAACAAAGATAAAAAAAAAATGATTACTTCATCATTGATTATGTCGAATTATTTAGAATTTACGCTTTGCCGTTAGCCGACTCTCAACAATTACGGTAATCAGTAACTTGTATATTAATTACTACCAAAAAGTAATGTTTCTTTGTATCACAATGCTTTGAGTACATGTCACTGGAAGTTAATAATAGCCGGGGAAGCTGTTGAAACAAATGATATAAATTGGCAAATATTTGATGGCGTCTTCTTAAGAAATCGCTCACTGTATTCGATAACAGACGAAACGTATCACGAATCAATACGCACATTGTTTTGACTGACGGTATTCATTTGTTTTCGAAACATAAACAGTAGAATACCGATTTCGATTGTCATGACAGTTCCTTTGAAAACATATTTGAATTTCGAATCATCGATTATGATCGAACTATTTTTTTGAGAAAGACGAAAAATATGTAACCCAAATAAAAGCGAAGTTAACATACATCGTATTAGGTAGGTACATACTAAAACAAATGTAAATGATAATACGTAAATTTAAAAAAATTATATACATACAGAAATAAAACACTATGGAGCTTAAAAAATACATTACATCAGCGATTTCCAACCTGGGAGGCGCGCCTCCCTGGGGAGGCATGGGCCATTGCAAAGGGTGGCGCGAACAGTCCAAAATATTTATTTACCCTATAAAACGTATCTTTATAACTATATGAAATAAAGAATGGGGAGGCGCGAAGACATTTTTTTCTCCAAAGGGAGGCGCAGTAACATAAATGTTGGAAACCACTGCATTACATAGTTCTCAATTTTAATTAAACTATATCTGTATACCTGAACTGAAGTACATTAATTTAGTTTCACCGTCTGGCAATGAATAAATGTAATATTTATTTGTTTTAGAATAAACCACAATCATTTTTTCATGGATCTTGTAAAATCCGCACAAAAAGTTAAATATATCTTGTTCATTTTTAAAGATAGTAAATATTACGTATCAATTATGATTCGGAGAGATATTGGAAAATTTCGTCGAAGTAAGTAATGTCTGAATTAAAAATTATACGCAATTATATTTTTTTATCGATCCACACTCAGCGTTGACATAGATTCCTTCCAAATTTGTTTTTGTAATTGATTTTAACAATGTGGCTCATCAATTTATTATGCATTGCACAACACACACAAATAAAATGAATAAACAACAAGAATACAAAATATTGGAATTATAATTTAAGCTAACTTCAAACTGTCATTAACGAGGCTATGCAGTCCGCGAAATGATTTGTTTTCTAGTCTACAAAAACCGTGAAAATAATTAGCGATAATCTTCAAAATCATCATATTACTAGAAATATACGTAGATTTTGCAAAACCAGCGCATAGTTTATTTAGTCGGCGTGTTCGGAAACGTAATCCGAAAAAACAACACAATCGAACAAGTTTAAAATTAAATAAGTGCAAATGAGACATTAGCCGTGGTGTTTTCCTTTTAATATAACGTTTTTCCACCAACAATTCATCGACAGCTTAAACCATTATTCATAGTGATAAGCAACTGGATTAAACCTCACTTCGCAAACTAGAACTGTTTTGATTACACTTGATTTATTTTAGAATCAGGCAAAAAGCATATTTTTTTACATTACCGCCGATGTTATTTAAATGTAGTGACATCACGATGTCGTCCACAAGACTGTCAAATATTTTTTTAACTTTATCAAACTAACAAAAAACATTGCAAAATTTCAGGTATGAAATCCCACCCCCTGTTCATTTAACCGACACAGGTAAACGTCGCCGATAAGTCATATCAGTACGGCACACGAAAATAGGTTGTTTTTAGCAGGTAATGAGAAAAATAATAAACATTTTTGATCGAAGGCAAAAAGATGTTGATGGTTTCGTAAGTTCTGCAGACAATTACTGATAATTACTTAGTTTAACTTATCCGAGCGGCTCGTTTAACAATCCTTTAAATTTTATGAAATAAAACATTTAAAACAATGTATTTTTACTATTTATAAGCATCAGATGTGCTGGGTGTAATTTCGATTTAATATTTGAAGAATTACGTACGGCATTGTTTTTAAAGATTTCACTATCAATGTGAAAAGCATGCGGAGTTTTAATTGTGCTTGTAACGTTTTTACGAGAACATATCGTAGTTCAATATGGCGACCTCTCGTCTTCGGAGAGGGTTGGGATTTATATCGTTTTGGATAGAGCTCTAGATTTGTTGATAGTTCTCTCTACGCCCTCTTTAAGATGCTTTTGAACAATGATCTATAATTCAAGATTTCGACTGAAGGTGCTTGGTGAAATTTCAATATTAAATTTGAATCGTTCAAACTATGTACATTCTCACAGATTTTGTCACTAACGACCCGAGTTTCACCTTTCGGCATCTTCGGGAGTTCAAGTGCACGGATGAACTTGAACTGACGCTTAGTAAATGAATGTTTCGTGTTTATATAAGAAATAAATGTATCATTGAGTTTAAAGTCATTGCTGGCGAAATGGATAAGCGCATGGGAATGCCCACAGATTTGAGTAGTAAGTAGTTTCAAGAATTATATAATTTGTTTGTCGGCAAAGGTTTTATGATTATATTTATATAGGGTATAGAAGTGGAGATCCCGGTAGGTTTAATATTTCATTTAAAATCGGAAGACTATGCAATTGTGCTCTATTTATTTCCAAAATAGACCGACATATTTTTTTGTTGCATTGTAAGACTCAAAAACCTCATCAACTATCTTCACTGTCGATTCAGTTTACATAGAATCCTAATGAATCATCTCAACATAACTTATTTTTACGATAACTGGTTGTAAGTAGCACAACGTTCCATTAAGTAAGAAATGAGAGAGGAGTGGTTGTTGTATAAAGGGTAACCCCATTTTCAAGGGGATACAAAAATCGTAGATATATTATGACGTAGGACACAAGTCTAAAAATAGTTTTTTTTTAAAATAAACGCGCATGACCGAGTAGTAACGGTGATTTAGCAGCTTTATAAACATATATCACATTTAATAACTCGATGTAAGTTTGACTGAAACCTAAGCTATGATGGTTTGAACACACAAACGGAAGAGACCAAATAAGATAAATGTGTGATAGACGATCTGAATCAAGCAAAAATATTATTAAATTTAAACAAAAATTCGACTGGGGTACATCATTTCGTCAAATTGTTAAAGGAAGATACCATTCTGTGACAGGCAAGAAACAAAAAAGGATCATCTATCCTCAACTGTTATCGTGTCATTAAAATATTTGGCAGCAATTTAAAATGCAATATAATTACAAATTCACATAATTGGCAACACCGCAAGCCATTTCGAATTCCATGCCAATATTATTGTTCGAAATTTAATTCATTCCCGAATGATCATCAAACTGTGGTAATCGAAAATAAAACAAATCGAAATAGGTATATTCGACTGTTGATAAAAAACAATAGGATTGCAATCACAAAAGAGTAAAATTAAAATTATGAATAAATCATTTGTAAAATGTTTTACTACGGCCGTAGCTATACGTGAATTTAAATAAATACACGAAATATGTTGTCAAGTTTAATGTCAAAAACAACGTATTTTGTATTATGCGCCAATCGTCAATTGTCAATGTATGTAAATTAAAGGAAAATGAGAACGAAAGAAAAAGCGAAAAGTTTGACTATCACGGACTGATAATCAAACAAGAAAATTGTTCAAATGTTGCATCTCTACTAAATCAAAATTAATAGACGATGCGTTAATAGTGACAAGTAGGTACATTTAATACATATTTTGATATGAACACATTGCGTAGGTAAAGATCGACGTGAAATTTTATGAACATTATTGGCGTTCTCTTTTTGAATACCCTTATACTTTTTAATTTGGAATCAGTTTATTTTATGGCTACAAAATAGTTAGTATAGATATTATACTGTTTTATTGTCTATTAAGTTATTTACTTTTGAATAAATGCAAAAACTACAAAATAATATCGTGGTTATTTTATGTTGGTACCTAATTACGTAGGTAGATATATGGATGACGTCAATAATACAATTGTTATTATTATAATATATAAGTACTTTCGCAATAATCAAGTGTAATTATTATTACATTATAAATCAAATATTGTTAACTGATAATCCTTGGTTATGTTTTATATTTTAATACATAGTTTCTATATTTTTTATTCGAACATCAGGACCAATTTCACTCCTTTCAAATCTATTCACATTGAGTAATTCACTTTCTCTGGAAATATTTAAAGTAACTTAAATGACTATTAATTTGAAAAGATTAAGTGATCACCATTGACGGAATCAAATAACTACTATACCTCTAAAATTGAATTATTTTGGAGAAATTTAGAAATACTTGTTTTTTTGAAACAACAATTAAAAACAATAAAAAAAAATAATTTAATTATAAAACACAAATGATAAACAAGTCACCGGAATTAATAATACTTTACATTGTGACTACTAAACGTTGTACCCACCACCATCTAAATTTACTTCAAATGGCGACTGTAACAATTATAAACGCCTAGCTCAAATGAATTATTTTTCTCTAAAATAAAGTATTTATCAATGATATTATTTTCGGTGGATTCGGCGGTAAGTTTGTGGAAATTAATTTTATGTTTAAAATTGACAACAATATTATTCTACTCTGTATCTTTCATCAGTTTGCATAATGCTCGCGATGAGCGAAACCGTTCCTGATCTCTATACAAATGTGGAAGAACTACAAGAAAAATGACAATCTTGGATAACAGCCAGTTGCCAATGCGCCAGATATTTTTAAATTACTAAACTTGCAAGGAGAATTATAAAAAAAAAAAATCGAGATTAACTCGATGAATAAATGATGCCACAAATACTTGTGACTTGAAATGTTTATTAAAGGAGGGACATTTTTACTTGGTCTTCCAATGGTAGCATAAACCTTGGATGCCAACATTGATTGAAGTGGAGCTCTTACCATTAGACTACAGAAACTGCATACCTTTGTTATCTTTGTTTTGCTAACCAATAAAACTCATATTATATTCACTAATAAAGATAGTTTTTTTTAACATGCTTCATAATGTTAAGTATTTGATTAGATAAGTAAATATTCAGTTAAGTTTGGTACAATAATCAATTACCCATCTTCTTGATTTCCTGCTAGATAATACTAAACATAGTAGGTAAGTAATTATTCACATTAATTTGTGAAAACGTTATATAACAGAACTGCAACAAAATTTTATGTTTATGATCACTGAAATAATCAAAAGATATAATATTATACATATTACATAATTTTATTTATTATTTTTAATATTTTTAAGTGATTTTTCCCACCTAAAAAATAATGTAACCTAACCTAGCTTAAAATGTTTTATTTTATATTTGATCAAAAATTTATATGAAACAAAAATTAAGTGACATAAAAATTCTTCATTCATTTTTACACCACTCTAGAAAGTTAATTCAACGTTGATTTTGAGAATAGGATATAACAAATTAAAAATGTGCACTAAACTAAAATGTGTACTATAACACAGTAATCTACACTCAGTTAATATTTCTTAGGATTATCGATGTCTGATCATGATTGATTACTTTGGAAGTCTTTTAATTCCTGTAAAGAAAAGAATAATTGAATCTTTTTCTACGAATCTTACTGTTTTGTAAGTATATTATCGGCTCCTTGGGTCAAAGAAACATATCTTATTTTTCTTTACTTTTCAGGAGTGTCAAAAAACAGGTTTCACCAGTTATCTGGATGGCTGCCACAGACGAGATATCTCGTCAAACTTTTCGTGCCCAACGGAGACGAGTTGCCTCGTCTATAACTAATTAAGTTAATAATTACAAATTTATAGCCGGCGTGCTTGGCACAAACGTACTTTTTTCAACAGCAGCCAAAAGGCTAAAGGGAGATGACGCGGCTTTCTGATATTTTTTTAAATTTTGTAAATGTTTTCTATAAATTGTTTAATGTATCCATGTGTTTTATAAATTTATTTTTATAAGATGAGCATTGAAATGTCTTTGCATCCACAGCGCCTATTGATGTCTCTCTGTCACTTTATGTAATGTTATTTTATATTCAGTGTTATATATGTAACTCAAAAACTGCAAAAGTAAAGTTACGTTTCATTGACCCTAATAATGATATCTCGCATATACAGTAGAACCTCGATATAACGGACTAATGAAGGTGTGTCCGTTAAATTATTTCTTTTTCGTATGTTCATATTTCAGGAGTAGGATTAAAACAATTTGTTTTATTGTAATTTACAATTTAAGCCAATTGAATGGAGTAATAAATGCATCCATTTTATTCGAATGAATAAATTAAAATGTTGTGCGACTGTCTGAATCAGCGGACAGAGTTGCAAACGCCAGCGCACATATAGTCTAGGACCAGGACGACATTATGACTCAAATTCAAGTGAAAAACGTGTGATAATCAACATTCTTATAATATAAGAAATTCAATCTATTCATCCAGTTCTTTAAAAAGTTGAAGTGGAGTTTAAAGAGTGATCGGTAGATTTTGTACTCACTGATATATGGATGCGCCATGACGAGCCTCAATATGGCAATCTCTTGCTTTGTTGCATCTCTCATGGTGTGGCATTCCACAGAGTCGTGAGTTTCGCTGCTGCTCAAGTCGATGATCTTCGCAGCATATTCCCGCCCTGTCTCTTTTTCCACGCATCTTCTTACGGTGGAACTTATCCCTCTTAAAAAAAAAACCAAAAAAAATAAATTCATTGAATTATTGATCAATAAACCATAAAATCACAAACGTACTACAGTAAAATAATAATAAAAAACACTCTTTTGTACTTATTTCACATTTATATTACGACTGGTTTCGCTCATGACCAGCATTTTTACCTGATAAGAAAAAAAAAAGAATACAGTGCTGTTTGTACTGAAAGTAAAATTATTAAGGGTGAAATGAATAATTGGTTGTAAAAATATAAAAGGAATTTACTAAAAGGGTATTTGAATATATTCCAAAAAAAATCAATGATCCAATACACTGTTTAAAGAAATTGACGAAGACTGTAGAAGATGGCGGTATCCAGTTCATTATCGACAAAACAAAATTTAAAAAGCTTCAATGATTTAAACGGATTTCTTATAGTTTAAAATAATAAAAAAATATCATCGATGGATTTGGCAGTAACTTTGTGGAAATTCATTTTTTTATATAAAATTAAAATTGATACCTCTTTTTATTCTACTGGTTATGATTCCAGCTCTAGGGTAAGATTTTTGTTTTAACATGTATTGTTTATCTCAGTGCTTCCCAACCTTTTTCATGCCAAGGACCCCTAAATCTGAAGACAATAATCTGCGGACCCCGGAATTTTTTTTATTTCACATGTTCATGTTTTATTACAAAGAATGTTGAAAGAATGAAAATTTTCACAGACACATGGTTGGGAAGCACTGGTTTATCTGATGCTTTACTGTAATCTGGAGGCATTAAGAAATATTCAAACTTAACTTTATCTAAGATTTAGGAGACTAGAAAGTTTTATCTGGTAGAAGTGACTCAAATACGTTTTTATCGTTTTTGACTTCCAGATTATTTATTAAAAAATAAATAAAAAAAATACGCCTTGGCTTTTAAAAATAGTCAAAAAAAGCTTTCATATTTTCAATATCACTTTAAAAGGTGTTCACTATCAATTACTTGTGGTGGGAAGGCATTATATTAATTATTTAAGTAAACTATTTTTTGTATTATTGTAAGTAGGGTTGCCAGATTTCTTGCAACTGAATCCGGGACATTTATCCGATTTGCTGACGTTCGAATCCAAAAACCCAGGAATTTACCGAATTTCCCAAAATACCAGCATTTCTCGGGATCTCCGAAACTCGTTTTTTTTTTAGATCACTGAGGAATTTGAAAACCTCAATTCGCTCAAAAATTCCGGGACAATTTAGTACTCACCAGGGACCCGGGACAGCGCGCTGTCACCGGGACAATCCCGGCCAGTCCGGGACAGGTGGCAACCCTAGTTGAAAGTGACTGAAGTTTTGGAAGTGTCAAAATTAATGATTCAAATATAAACTCTTTCGGATTGACGACTCTATTTTAATATTTGATGTGCTGTACGATATATTCAAGAATTTTATTATTGACATATGATAAGATCAAGAATACTGAATAAGAGTTGCATAAACAAACCATATTGAGCAAAACATTAGCTGTATTTTGCAAATTGTTTATTTTGGCAAAATAATTAATAAAAGTGAGCTTCTTGACTGCTAATTAGGAGGATAGTCTAGTGAGAGAATCTTTTTTTACAAATATGTATACATTTTCACCGTATGTATGTAAATACATACTTAGATGAGATAATACTTATTTCAGATTTTGAGGTTAGGAAATTCAAATCGATTTGTCAAGGACGCCTTTATCGAGTTATAAAAATGGGCCATTAAGGTATCAATGTTATTGTTGTTTATTTTTAATGATAAACTGTGGAAGAGAATTCAAAAAAATTGGCATGCGGGACGGATATTAGATAATTTGAAAAAATATTAAACCCACCGTCCGATAATTTCCTTCGGTTCGTACTTAGCGTAAAATTCCTTCGCCGCATCCTTATCTGGCAAATTGTCATCGTCTTCCTCTTTTGCCATAGTGGCCACCGTAGTTTGTTTATTTCAAATTCACAACAATAAAAAAATATACCATTCGTCAATGTCGAAAGGTTATTTTAGTACACTCACTAAAAGACAGCTTACAAAATACACTTTCAATTAATCACCAAAACTCACTGCACATTTCAAGATACTTAATAAAGTAACAAAAACTTTAGTTGTTATTAATTTTTGATAAATAGTACTGATAATTGCCCAATTTTAGACGTCCGCAGACATCTTTTCTTCCGCAAATTTGTGTATTTCAAAATTAGCCTGAAGATAGTCGCAATACAAAATTGCGCTCAAGGACGACCACATGTAGCCAACTATTATTTTGTTTGCTACAGATGGCAATACTTTGTTTATTTTTAAAACCTCTGTAATAGAAAATTTAAAAAGGAATTTTTGGTATAAATGTATTTGAATTATTTTATATTTTAAATGGGTTAAAATAATTTATGTTTTTATGGTTTACTAATTTTGTAATTGAAATACTTTTGTAACTATATTTGTATCTTCTGTTGATCGCGAAAAATATGTTTTGGACAAATCAAAATTTCCTATTCAAAAAAATATTCAGAATCTATACAAATTACAATTCACTGCTAATTTTAAAAAAATCATTCAAGACATGGGTGTTTGTGATGTCAATTTACCTTGAGTTTATCTCAAGTGATGTACAATACTAAAAATTCTCATCGAGTTTTTCTCGTATGATCTTTCAACTTAAAAAATATTTAGCGCATTAGCATTAGCCGTAAATCTAAATTTCTAAATTTTTTATGAGCGCTTTATTCTAGAACAAAAAACAATACATTAAATGCTTTAATAAAATCGAAACATAATAAATTATTTATTTCCATTTACTATGAAAGATCTATATTTTCAAATTGAATGACACAGTTTATTGATTCGCCAATGATATTACATAACAGAAATGATCAATGTGTTGATCCCAAAGGTATATTTTTTTACTATTTCTTACAAGTCAAAACTATGCAACATTCTACCTCTTAAAATTCACTAGTTTCCCGCTAATCCAATATTCGATTAACATTGAAATTATGTAAATATGTATGTAAAAACTGCATTGAATGTGAGTTATTTATGTTTCATTACATAATAATATGATAACAGTATAGATCAAGGGTGTCCAACCTTTTTTGCCCTGGGATTGACTTTTTCAATCTTAAGTTTTCTCGCGATCGACTCCTAACATGAATCTTATAAGAATTGTATTTTTCCCTTCTTCAAACAAAAAAATGTTTATTTTTAATGTGAAATACATATCATTAGATAGGTATGTGCTTACAGAATAATTCAATTTTAATATTTTTGTATAGTTTATATTCAAATTATATATTTTTTCAAAATTCACGGAAGCTTTCGGGATCGACCAAATTTTGCTATGGGATCGACCGGTCGATCGCGATCTACCGGTTGGACACCCATGGTATAGATCTATGCAATCGATCCACTAATCAGTGTTTCCCAAACTTTTGACATATGTGTACCCCTTCTATAATTTAAGTACCCCTCGTCAAAAATCTATATACTTTAATAACAATCAAAATATGTAAGCTTCTTGTTGCACTAGGCACAGCGAAAGCCCGGTGCAGCGCGTACACCCACCAAACAATTCACGTATCCAAGGGGGAACGTGTACCACACTTTTGTAAACACTGCACTAATTGATACATTAAAATAAACAACAAATAAGTTCAAGAAAACACTAAGACTTACCATTCCCGCATCGCTATTTTTTATATCTATAAATTATCTGTTTTAAAAATACATATTTAAATTATTAATAATTGGATTTTATTGTCCTCTCATGGTATAATTATTACAAGCGATATCAGTCGATAGCCATCAATAAATTTATCATTAATTTGTTTCTAAAAAAAAGTGTGGTCACCCCTGGTAAATAATAACAGTAATGAAAAAACTGTCATTCATGAATTCCGAAAATGTCCGAGTCGATTAAGTGGTTATAATTTATATTTTTTGCCATATCTGCTACCCAATGTGGAGCATATAGACTCCTAATGGAGATATATCAACAGAAGTGTTTCCACGGGAACTGCTTGTTACTTAGCGTCCCTTTTTTCCAAAGAGAGTAGGAATAGAAGAATAGGGCTCAGACAGGAATAGTGGTTAGCTAATCGCTTTCACTACGCCTCGTTTTTAGGATAAGATGGGTGGGAGGAAAAAATTCAAGACATCACATATATCCATGCCTTCAAACAGAAATTAATAAATGTATTGAAAAACCAATTTATAGAACTGTCCGTACTGGGATTCAAACCCGTGACCTCCATAATGGAAGCCAATGATGTTGAACACTCAACCACGCAGGTGGCAAAATTTATACCATGACATATTAGTATTTTATGAATGTAAAGAATGTCAGTGTTACTCAGTGGCGGGTTAAGACATTGGGAGGCCCCAGGCACAATTTGAAGGCCCTTTTATTGGATAACTGAAAAGTGTTAAAAAAATTCATGTTAAGTAAAATTAATATAGAAAACTGAATTTTAAATATATGAGTTATTTATCATATGAGCTATTTTAAGGACCCTAAGATTATGAGGCTCCAAGCGGGCGCCTCATTTGCGTATAGGGTAATCCACCACTGGTGTTACTTGAATATTTCTTGACTGTTACCTGACGGGTCTTTCTCCAAAGAAGTGGTCATATAGGCAGTGCCGGCGCGAGATTATTTGACGCCCTAGGCAACGGTTATTGGCGCGCCCCCTTTTTAACAAATCGTCCTATTTTTTTCGAAATAAAAAACAATTCGGAATCATTAGAAATAGTATTTTTTTATATAACCATGTCCGCTCCCAATGTGGAGCATATGAGCTCCTAATGCCTTAACAGAAGTTTTCATACATGAACTGTTTTTTACTCAGTTCTTCAACCTCTTTTTTTTTAATCATATCGTCTTTTTCCGAAAATAAGATACTGTCTTACTTTTTTTATATACAAATAATTTTAATATTCCATGTGAGCCCCCGAATGGTTTGCGCCCTAGGCGGTTGCCTATTTCGCCTGTATGGTGGCGCCGGCCTTGCATATAGGAGAAGAAAAAGGATTACATTTGTAGGGAAGTATAGGTTGGGATGTAAAAAAACATTTGGCTTGTTTGGCAACAGCAAAATTATTTATTGTAGAGCAAATTGGATGATTATAAAAACAATACATTTTTATTTCCATTTAACTACACATAGTTCACTGTGATTCTTTTGCTATAATATATAGTGTTGAAAAAATGAACACTGAAATGCACAAACCCCTCACCGTATTACTCACAAGATTGTAAAAATATAATATTTTTAATAAAACGGCAAGACTCTAATAAGGTTTCTGTTGTTGGTCATCTTTTTTTATTCATTGAATCTTTGATTTCGTACCATATTTTACTTATCATAAAAAAGCATAGGTTATTGGAAACCCAACTTGCTTAGAAAAATCAATATAAATCGTAGGTACAGCGAGAGATATGTATATATCAATGAACAATAGCTATGTTTGTAATAATTATAAAATTTCAGATTTTAATATGTAGACTATTTTACAATAGATATATTTAAGACAGTAAGTTACAGATCTGTTTAATAATATTGAGTTGGCATTTACTTGGTAGAATTCCATTACAATTGTCTGAACAAAAAAAGCAATGTATTAAATAAAAATGTAGCCTTTTTTTCGAAAACACAATAAAAAAAACTCATCAAACGTGACTTGTATTTAGCCATTTGTAATTTTCAAATTTCAAATGTGAAAAAAACAGTTGTTTTCAGTGGAGGGGGACCTGCGGCCTCTTGGCTACTCTGATGCGACCTTTTGACTTAATCAAAATATTCACTTTGATCAAAAAATTATATGCAAGCATTTGGGAAAAGAGCGTAATCAACCCATTGCATGTTTGGACAGTCGAAAAAAAGCTGGTGGGTGTCAACGTTTTCTTTACTGCGGCCTAATGTTGAATCAGATATATGAATGTGGCCTTTAGAAATGAAAAAGGTTCCCACCCCTGTCCTATTATTTACCGTAGAATAATAATACATGGTGACAAATATTTTCCTCTTTTGTTTAGTTTAATGATTTCAGTATTTTTACTTTCAAGATTCTTTTTCACTTTAATGTCATGTTTTTTTATTGACTGGATCATAATATGAATGATTAGGACCTTGTCGTTTTAAGAAAAAACTATCAAGAAACATTTTTTCAAAATAAAGTAAAAATAATATACCCAGTGGTATTTCTTGAAAAAATATTTAGTACTAATTTGAGTGTAGTAACTAGGGTTGCCAGATTTCTTGCAAGTCAATCCGAGACATTCGTCGGACTTTCGAATCCATGAACCCAGGAATTTACCTATTTGCCCAAGATACCAGCGTGACTCGTTTTTTTGTTGTTGTTTTTTTAGCTTTTCCGAGACTTTCGAATCCAAAAACTCAGGAATTAGTTAGTTAAATAGTTTTCTCCAAATTTCCGGGACAATTTAGTACTCATCCGGGATACGGAACAGCGATTCCAATTCCGGGACAATCCTGGCCAATCCGGGACACCCTAGTAGTGACTGATTTTAAATATGAATAAATAAATAGATCTAAAACAAAACAGTGGCATTACATTATTTAAATAAAATACATTGCTTAATTATTCCATCAATTATTTATTTGTTGTTAGACATGCAAATATATATAAACTTCTCATCATCCATCTTAGAATATAGTTTGACAGTTGGATCATAATTCCATGGGTATCCATCTTGTTTCAGTAACACATTTAATTAATATTTCACATCTTATCCGTATAATGTGGAATGTTTTATAACATTTTATTATTATAGTATTCTACACCCAAAATGGACAGGTAATATGAATTAAAAAATGCCTAATAACCTACATTTTTTTTATAACCCATCTCACACACCATACGTAAGTTAATTTTAAAGTGATTTTCTAGTCACATTACATTCATTTAAAAACAAAACCATACAGTTTATTCTTTTAGTACAGAGTATACTTAATTATACGTTATTATTTTAACTTAGACAGTATTATTATTATGTCTAGATGATTAACTTTCAACAATTCCTATTTGTAAGTGATATTAGAATGTTTCAACATTAAGTCTTGATAAAAAATGTTTCAATGAACAAACTGAAACTAAATATGTTGATACATCGAATACAAGAAAAGCGTGACTGAATGAAATGGATTTTATGAAGAAAAATAATATACACATGTGTTTTTATTAATGCTGTACTTCTTATCCATTTATTCTTTTAACCTTACGTCATTGTTTCTTCGCCTTAACCAATTGAAACCACGGTCACAGTAAAATTATTCAATCAATCCTCACCTTTCCCCCGAGTCAAAACAATAATAACCTAACATAAAGTATTTCTTGAGATATGGATAAAGTTTTTATTACAATTTTGGATAAAGGGTTGACAAAGATGTCTCCTGATGAAAGAGAGATGATTGCACATTTGTACTTTAGCACCCGACGGCTAGTAATATAATATAAAGACACCCACGAAATTTATAAACCATCCCCATTAAGAAGCACTGTTTGACATTGTACAATATCAAGCGTAATCACATCTTCATTCTTGAATGTATAGCTTGTGACACCAAAAATACTGGGAATGAGATGAAAACGTAACTTTCAAGTATTTTTGTTTTCTAGCATATTCTGTTAAATCAGATTTAGTTGTAGCTATTTTTTTTATCGACAAATGAAGGTTATATTCATGTGTATGCTGTCTCCATTTCAGCACATTTTTCACCATTTGGTTGGTACCCTTGCATTCAATTGAAATAGATGAATAATTTCCATTTTAAAAAGGGTGACTTAGTAATAAATAGTAATTCAATCAAGCTTCTGTGAAATTTCATTTGTTTTTCTTACATTGCAGTAATACAAAAAAGGTACAAACAGTTGTTTAAAAACGTATAAAAATCTGACGGATGCTACAATTATTATTGGCTCGGTTCACAAACAATATTTTGGTGGTCCGAATAATATTATAAAAAAAACAAAAGACTCCTTTGTACTGATTCCATATTTAAATGTTGAAAAAAATGATGCTGATTTTCAAATGCTGTTGAATTTTGCTAATCAGTTAAAAATGTTTTTGATGAGCGAAACCGGTTTTGATCTTAATAAATAATTGTGGAATAAGTACAAAAGAGTATTTTTTTTTTGTATAATGACTTTTCACAGTGAACAAAATTCTTATCAAAGAGTTGATAATATTTTCACAAAATGAATTGATCTGACTTTCATTTCTTAGCAGCTGACAGCAGAGTAAGATACACTTCTCAAATGTATTCATTCATGAAGGACCTAATTATATTTGATATATTAATATTAATTTCACAATAATGTTGTATTTTATGCACAAGGTTGACGGTCAATATGGGAGAAGGCAAAAGAATAAATGATTTGAATACAGTACACTTAATAAGCACTATGTATTTAAAATAACGCTGGGTACATATTCAATGAATTGTTGTTTGTGTATTTCTCTATCCAAAACACCTAAATGTTATTTATTATTTACATTTGATTTAAAAAGTTTTTTGTTTATTTGAACATGCAAGATTTTAAAACATATTTTATTAAAGTATTTCTATATAAAATTGTGTAAACTGTTGTAGATTATGTTATTATTATATATTGTACCTATTATAATTTGAAGAATGACAATTTTTTTCAGCTTTGTAATATAATAGATGAGATATTTTTCATGAGATATTTTTTAATAGCGATTAGGAGTGATACGTTTTACAATAGTTAGACAGTTTTAAAATGAATATGTTATTCTAAAAATGTGTGTCTATTTTAAATCATTTGGGTATTTCGAGATGTAATTTTTTTTTAGTGACTAACGAAACTGTTTTCTAAATTAAAATTAGTTATCTAACCATTTATTTGGGTACAATAACTTAATATAATTTACAATACTTTAGTCGACAAGATGACAATAGCAGAAAAATTATAAACCTCTCCTAAGTCAGCAAACTTCATGGTTTATCAACATTACTTACCAATATTTGAAATTAGAATAGATAGAATTGTATGACCATAAAGACGCTTTTAAGCAATCAGTTCTGTTCAGAAATGGAACAAAATGTGCCAAGACAGATCACTGAGAATGACCATTTTGATTGACAGATAGATAGTCTACAATCAATGGACAACTCATCTGACCACTTAAAAGTAGCTTTTACATGATTTTAAGTATGGTTTAACGTTATGAAATGTTAAATAATACTTATTCTAACAAACAATCAAAAGGATTGTCTATTTTTTTTAATAACAAATGTATTTTTGGTAGAAATGAATCATTTATTCAAAGTCATTTTTTGTTTTTAAATGAAATAATAACCATACGAAATATTTATGTATATATATTATATTATGTAATAATTTAAAAAAATCTTGTTTTTTATGCAAATTTATTGAATTGGGGCTAAAATAAAAACAATAGAAAATCAGAGAGAAGGTATCAGAATATGAAGGATTACAATATATTATCAAAGATGTGAAAAAAAGTAAATAAACACTGATAAAACAGAAGAATTTGTAAGAAAAATGAAACTCAAAACAGTTTTTACATTTAATAGATACAATAATAACACATGAAAGCTATGGCTCTAAATTAATAAGGAGTTCTTTATTGCTCCATCATACAATTGATTTTCAAGAATTTTGTGACTCCAATAAACTTACAGTGTTTTTAAAGTCATGATAAAATATATTCCCGGAAAAATACCACCATTATAAAAGTACTTCTTTAAATTAAACCAACTTTTTATCCATTTTCGGCCCATTTTCTTACAGCTTCTTGTACCAGAAGAGATAATGTTCCCCTTCTTCAACTAGCAAATCATCGACTCCTGAAAAATGAAATTAATAAATATCATTTTTTCATATGGTACTGTTATGATAAAAAAACATTTATGGTACCTTTATTTAAAATATTATTATCACATTTTCTTTGTTAATATTGTCGGTATACTGCCAGAAAACATTAAGTCAACCTTGTTTTAAGATAATTGACTTTTTCAAATATCATGAAACAAACTAAAGTGTAGCGTAGCCATAGACCAGTGGTTCTTAACGGGGGGTACCGCCACCTAGTGAGCGCTTAGAAGTCTGAGGGGGTGTCTTAAATTTTTCAGAATTTGGGGGGCGCTGCAGGAATGCGAGGGGACGATGCGAGTGGACAATACACTCATGGGGGCCACTGAGATATTGCAAGACTTTATTATTGTACTTATTTTATTTTCGACGTGTTATTTGTACATTTTTGGATTTTTTATTTGTAGTAGGAAATCCATTGCATGAAATAATAGTACTAGATGGAGAATTGTGTAATTTTATAATTTAGTTTTTTTGGGGGGCGTTAGATAATTTTGGGTAATTTATTTCTGCGAAAGGGAGCGATTCTTTCAATACGGTTAAGTAGCACTGCCATAGACAGTATGACAAATATAGCATTGGGAGAACTTCAGATCTATATCTTCATGGAATTGGTAGTACTCCAGCATACTGGAAGAGCATCATATGATATTTTTGGATGTTGGTATGATCAGGGAGAAAAAAAAGGGTTTGGCAGGTGACGGGGAATCCTGGACTCGCTGCGTGGTGGCAATATGCAACACACAAGGGGCGTATAGGTCTAAAAAGAAGATGTAATATTTTTTAAACCATATCCGCTCCCCATGTGGCACATATGGACTCCTTATGAAGCATTTCTACTGAGGAATTTTGTAGGGGGTTGATATTTAGAAGGATGTGGTAAGGAATAAGGAAACTCTTTCTGTCATGAATCTTATTAAACACTCTTAACAATCATGCATCACCAATGACTGTTATCAATTTTTTTTAAAATCTCTAACTACTAAATTAACACATGAAAAGAAACATTGCAAAACATAAAACGGTTCCATTTGTTTTTATTTTAATCATTTAATCAAGAAAATAAATGATGTCCATAGGAAAATATCTTTTTTTATCCATGTCCGCTCCCAATGTGGAGCATATGGCCCCCTAATGGAGGTATCTCAACAGAAGTTTTTTCTACGAGAACTGTTTGTTACGCAGATGCTCAACCTCACTTTTTTCAAAGTGGGTAGTAGGGAGAGAAGGATAAGGCTAGAACGTGACTAGTGGTTGACTAATCGCGATTGCTACATCCAGTTATTAAAAGAACAGAAGGATGGGGGGAGAGGAAATAATGTGAATTAACATCACAGACACCCAGTCTTAGATCACAACTTTGAATTGAATAATTCTCAAATTCACTGTGATCTGATCGGGAATCGAGCCCAGACCTGCGTGATCTGTAGAGCAAGCTCTAACCAACTGGGCCACAGCAGGCGGCTGGCAAGTCTATATTCTTAGTGTGGTTCTTCATTAAATTAAATAAGATTAGCTATTGAAATCGAACATTAATGTCGCATTCGAGAATTATTTTTATTAGTAATTCTATCTCCGGCTTATTGTTAAATTCTTTCTGTAAACTTATCTTAAGAATATCCATAGAAAACATGAATCATTTAGATAATTTCAAGAATACTAACAATACTAACTGACTGATCCTTCCTAGAAAATCCTTTCAAAAGAGGTTTCTAATAAAAATGCTATAAACTATCAACTGTCTTACCAACTGGTGCTACAAGTTGATTTCCGGGTGGTGACGCAGGATCCGGTTGCTCAGGCAGACGGTACAAGAGCCAGTAGTGGTAGCCCATTGGTTCCTCCCGGCATCCCGCTAAAGTGTGAACATAATGACCATTTGGCCATTCACTAGCTGAGAATTCAAAGCGTGGGTCTTGTTCGGCTGCCATTTGCATCACATGGTAGAAGGAGATGTTTCTGAAAGGTGATTATTGATATATACAATAGTTGTATAGTAAGAAATCTATATTTTGATAGTTTTTTTGTATATATTTTTATCCAAAAACACTTAGTACTATTGAAAAGCACCTAGGGATTAGAGGTATAAAACATGATTTTCATGCAGTATACAAAAAGGCATCAATTAGAATTAGGCTTACTTAATTCTATTATAACAAACAATGTTTTTTTATTCTGAAAATTGTATTAAAAACCGGTCGAAAATCAATGGCCGCCAAAACTCCAGCATTCTCTGATCGAATGAAGGTTATAATGGTTTAGCACATGTAGGCACGACATCTATTGAAACAATATGAAGAGTAAATATGTATTTATACCGTTGGGTGTAAGAATGAAAGGTAAAATCGATTCCTGTTTTGCGAAAAAGTCAAAACAAAAGTTTGTATTTTTCGTAGTCATCTATGCATTTAAGGGTTAAAATATTTACAGTTTAATTCAACGTTTAAAGATCTAAAGCTATGTACTAATTGGTTTGATCACAGTTTGAACGCACGCAGTAGATAATGTGATGTAAGTATACAATTTAATGACTCATTAGGTTGGTACTCTGATCCCTTACGCACTGGCTACTGGTGTCCTGCAACCATGGTTGTCTGCAACGATAACCAGAACTAGAAATCGCAACAACATGCGTAAACACTGTTTCACTTTCTTCTGCCTTGTAACTGCTGGAGACCAGTCAACAGGGCGTAAGAGGTATTATAAGATTTCCTTCGTAGCTCCGATTATCCTTCGTTGTAATCTCAAACTAATTTGACAAAGAGGGTAAACATCAGTCACTCAGACAAATCCATCATTTTACTTCTAATAGCAGACACTTGATGTCAGTTAAATTGTATGTTAAGGAAAAATTAAACATTTGAAGACTGGGTTTGTAGGAGGGAATTAAGACATCACAATCAGCCATGTCTTTTAAACACAAATCATTAAATTGATTGAAAAAATAATTTATGAAACTGCCTGTTCTGGTATTCGGACCCATATACACCTCAACAACAACCAACGATGTAGACGATTTGGCTATGGGCCTTTTTAAATACCTTGGCGCAACCATGTACAAGGTGTAGTTGTCAGTCACATTGCTGCCAACCCAGAGAGTGTACGTGAAGGAGACATTTCTGGCGTCGGATTCGTTGTATGGCTTTGAAGCTCCGGCCACTGTCCGTGGAACTCCTTCAGCTGGTTCTGAAATCACAAAAAAAGGGAATTTTTAATGGAAATAACATTAAGAAGTATCACTTGAAACAATAATAGTATTTCACCATGATATTGAGTATTTATAATTTTTTATTGATAATGAGTTTTTAAAGTATTTATTTTTATATTTCCAACATTCTTGGTTTAAAGAAAAATTCAGAAATTTCAGTTGATAAAAGAAGGGGTTATGATTATGCAAGAAGTAATAAGAAATATGTTTGAACATATATTCACATCTACAGACACGTAATGTCAAATACTCACAATGAGTGAGAGAGAAATATGTGTGAGCAGAAAACAAAATAGATACGGGTACAGAAATAAGTAAGATGTAAATTTGCATAAATTTAACATTACATTTGAATCGTTCAAACTATGTATATTCTCACAGATTTTGTCACTAACGACCCGGGTTTCGCCTTTCGGCATCTTCAGGCATTCAAGTGCACGGATGAACTTGAACTGACGTTTAGTAAATGAAAGTTTCGTGTTTATATAAGATATAAATGCATCACTGAGTCCAAAGCCATTGCTGGCGAAAAGGATGAGGGTCGTTGGTGACAAAATCTGTGAGAATGTACATAGTTTGAACGATTCAAATTTAATATTGAAATTCCACCAAGCACCTTCAGTCGAAATCTTAAATTAACGTTACATGTTTAAAGATGCGAGTCCTCTTATATTATTTTCATTACTCATTAAATCTGAGTGCGATTTCAAAATGATTATTCGTAAATTTCTTTCCACAACAAAATGGTTTCTATTTGCAGATTTGTTTACCATGAGCATCAACGAGCGGATGATCTACGGAGTGAGGGCATCTCTTCACTGGTGCCACAGAAGCACCAGACAATGCAACGGCAACTTCTGCAGTAGTGGCTACGTCTCCGAAGCCTCCTTGAGCTGATTGCTGCCGCACCAGCCAAGAGAGCGCTGAAGATCTGTTCCACTGCTGCTGCGAGTCACTCTCAGTCTCTTCCAGAGCCTTGAAAATGTAAAAGGTTGACGTAATGAATTGAATTTTATGACTTCTTTCTCTCATCTTTTTGATCAGTTGAAAATTCTCACTTACTTAAAGTAAAACCATGACTGTATGCTTTGTATCGAATGTTTTTTTTTTTCATGTAAATACCTGGATTATGAATGATATTGGAGTAATTTGGCATGATGTTACTTAATAGAATTTCAATTAAATGTTTTATTAATTTGTTCTAGATATGTTATAATATTATTTATTTGTTTTATACTGTAAAGTGTAAGCTACACTTTCGATGGATTCGGCGGTAACTTTGTGGAAGTTCATTTAATATAAAATAAAATAACTTAGATTATTCCACGTATTGTGCTACAAACTGTGACACGTGTTTCGCCTCTTTCAGAGGCATCCTCAGACAACTACTTTCGCAAATGCTTGCTTAAGTACGAATTGTGTGGCGAAACACGTGTCACAGTTTGTAGCACAATACGTGGAATAATCTAAGTTATTTTATTTTATATTTTAAGCTATACTGTCAATTTTTTTTTATTAAATATGTGGTTTGGTGTCATATAAATAATGCTACATAGTCTCTTTTTATTTGTACAGTGAATGATTTGAAGAAGTCATCAACTTGAAGTGTTCGATTTGCCATGTACAGTGGAACTTCCAATAACACTACTCTGAATTACGCACTGGCTTGAAATAATCACAGCAAATCCCCCAATTGAACAGTCGCATTCCACTGTCATTGCTACAAGACAGCCATCTGCGCGGTGCATATAGTCAAATGTTGGCTAGCGTCTGTGTATTCAACACATGCCAGGCGATACACGATTGTCTGTGTACTGAATTTTGTGCGCACTTTGCATTTTATCACTTAGTAACTAAATATTTCGTCCATATATTTTTTTACATAAGATTTCCTTTAGTTTTGCATTTTTTGCGGAAAAAACAAAATCCCTAATTTCTAGATTCACTTCCCCAATTACACTACTCCAAATTACACAGTCCCGACTTTAGTGTAAATGGGGGTTTTACTGTATATTTTGTACGTCTTCATATCGTCATTCATTTATAATGCCATCATTTACCATGCCGTTTCTCCTTATGCTATCGGTAAGGTAAAACAAATTCGAGCCTCATTTTTCATAGATTTTGATGCTGATCAACCTTTCGTATTCAGATATTTGTTAATATCTTACCTGGATAGCAAGCGCAGTCGTTCTCAAATTGCCGAAGCTTCCGTCAGGCAACTGCTGACGGGCGAGTCCAGTGAGCGGCCTGCGGAGGAAAGGCTGAAGACTTCGGTGTCTGTGGTCACGGACGATGCATTTCAGTGCCAGAATTACCATAGCCATTGTGTCTGAAACACGCAACAATTGTCAACATTATTACTTTTTCCAAGATCCCTCGATACATATTTGGCACGAGGAAGATTTGAATGTTTCATATTAGTCAAAAAAATGGGCAGATTATTGTTTTCAGATTTAGGGGTCCATGGCATGAAAAAGGTTTTGAAGCACTGGATCAGTGGATGCTTTGTGTTTTCTTAAATCATATTTTCTGAAGAGTAACACCAAATCATTTCTTGTTATGTATTATTATGCATATAAATAAACAAAATAAAAAAGAATTTAAACTTTTTTTCGCTATTTTAATTGAATTATCCATTTATTTTTAAAACTTCGGAAACCGGATAAAACCGATTTTCGAACAATATTGATATTTGAAAACCGGTTTTTTCAAAATTTGGTTTTTTTATAAGCCCTAATCAGAAGGAAATCATTGAATGACAATGCATACGAACACCGAACAAAATCTTTTTTGTAAAGTATTTTGCTTAGCTTTACCAACATTGAAAATGAAAACAAAACATATGGTTGTCTAGATGTGTTTTCATAAAGTCTGCCTCACCGAGTCCATGGTCTGCAGGTGCGCTGGCAGCGTCGAGTAATCTCCTGACGTGGCGCCTTCGTGCTCTGGCTCCGGCACCGCACGCCGCCAAGCTGGCCAGGGCCAACTCTTGGGCGTGGGCCGGCTCGCGGTGCAGTAGGGCACCGACCAGATCGTGGCCGTGGAAGCGTCGAGGATCACGGCAGAGCGCTACCAGAGCGAGCGTGCTCTCCGCTAGCTGGCGTGAAGATACTGGCGCGTCACGGTGTCTGGAATTTTTTTAAGACAACTTTTATTACCTGCAAATTGTACAAGATGAAACTACATATAGTTAATATCTGACAAGACATTAAAGTGAAAATTTTTTAATATGAAATCGATGTATTATATAAATTAAAAGAAAACTATTTATATTACTTCATGTAATATGATACACAATTATTGTGTATTTCAAACGGCGTCATAGACCATTGTTTGTGAAGTCAGCCGTAAGTAGGATATTTTCTAGTTATCAAGCAATTCAAAAAAGCAATTGGTCTAAAGCACTCTAAGGTAGTCACAGATTGCATCTGGTATTTTTTTTATTCTTCTGGGAATCTGTCCTGAAAAAAATGGACTAACTTTGCTGGGATTAGAATATCTTGACTGATTTTTCTTGTTGAACATCATCATGTGTAAAATTTTTCATTATCACTCTGCTTAATTATTTTGAAAAAAAAAGTAATTCCTTCTCAATTCAGGATTTGTATGGACTATCTAATCGTAATGACTAGTCCATATTTGATATTTGAAATAACGTAAAAACAATTATCATATTACGTACTTCCATAACAATAAGAGAACCTCTACTTCGAGCTGCTTCGCTGACAATTGCATCTCAAGACTTGGTTGAGACGGCTCCACTTCATTTTTTGACTCGTTCGCCACCTGAAAATAACATCAAGAATATATCGTTACATACATCTTTGTTTCTTCAGAGACTTGACTTCTAATTTACTATTTCATCTATCCTGCAATTTCCTGTATATATTATTTCGACAACTATTCCAATAGATTTTTGTTCGAAGCCATAGATGTTTGCAAAGTCGTTACCTTACTTTGAAAGGGATCCAACTGACATTTTGGCATAAAATTAACTTTTGGTCGGAAAATATTGTATTTGTCATAATCTAACATATGTATATATTAATTTCAGAGTCATCCATTTTTAAATAAAGAAGTTATCAGGATTCCAGAGTTCTATCTACACACTATCTTTCATACAATAATTTTACAAGCTTCTTAGAAACAATAGGACTTTTTATAATCGATTTATAAACAATAATTGTCCTACAGTATATTATTATGAAAATTAAATCTTTTGAACGAAGTTGTGACAACATTCAGCTTAGTCAATCGATCGATAGCAGGCAACTGTCAAACGCGTACTACAGACCGAGTGTAGAAAGTTTGACTGGACGTTACAACCTTTTCTAACTCAATTATTGTTGTCAGTTCAGAGCAACAAGGTTCTTATTACAGTTTTAAGCACTGATTATCTCTAGATATATAGGGCTTAAATTAAATAAATTTTGCTTAAAATTAGAAAAATAATTATGTATATACTTGCTCATCATTAAAAGTGCATCTTTTCTTTTCCGTTTCAAAATATGATCAATCAAATATTCAAACGCTCGTATCTCAAACATGGTAAAGTGCAAATATAACCTTTTCAAAGTAAGGCAACGAAGTCTAAAATTTTCTTTCACCTATACCATAGGTTCCTAACCCTTTTCGGGTGGCGACCCCTTTTTATAAAAGCCATGTGACTAGGCGATCCCCTGAGGAATTTGAAATCCTCGATATGCTATACTTTTTCCCCGGATTGTCTCCAAAACTTCTTTTTTTTTAGCTCACCGGGGAATTTGAAATCCTCGATTTTCTATACTTTTTCGTTATTTTGTTGTTCAAATCCAAAATTGAAAAAAGTTGGCGACCCCCAAGTTGGGAACCCGTGACCTATACGATCCTTAAAACCGTGCGTAGCGAGAGTGATTAGCTAATCACTAGCCTGTAATAGTCTAATCTTTATATCCCTATCCTCTTCAAAAAAGAAATAAGCAGTGGCGTAGGGAGAAGATTGGGGCCCTCATGCAAACGTTACGTTTGACCCACCCACCGAATTTACTATATTGAGTATGTAGAAAGTTGGGCCTCCTTTTCGCTTAGCCTACTTTTTGCTGGGCCATCATTAGATACCTGTATTTTGGGCATTTTGCCATAAATGCTAATATATGCTAAATTCGTAAAATATTCGAATACATGCTAAAATAAACAAATGTAAATATGAGGAGTTTGGTTGTGCAGCTCTAAAATCAATTTAGTGTCCCGTCAATAGTGTAGGTGCTGAAAGGTATTTTAGCAGGGCTGTGGAGTCGGAGTCGGAGTCGTGAAAAATGAGCGGCTTGATTTTTTTTTGAAAAATATATTTAATGTGTATTTAAACAAAATAGTCAAAAAATTGAACATCTCATGCTTGGCTGACTAAAGATGATCTGATGGTATTACATATATATAAGTTAAAATGAAATTATTTAAAAAAATCCTCGGAGTCGGAGTCGTCAATTATTTTAAAGCTGGAGTCGGAGTCGGAGTCGTCTTTTTTTTACGCGACTCCACAACCCTGTATTTTAGTAAATATAATATAATTGTTACCGATCATCGCACGAATCTCAAAAAAGATTCCGTGGAAGTATGGCTCTATGCTGAGTTTTAATAAATTTTAATTGATGTTGTATTTTTATGTTTATTTTTTTTTTAACTTTGTTTTTTAATATTTATGTGTTTGGTTTTTATATTCATGTATTTTAATTACAAAACATTTTTGAATTTTTCTATTATTTTCTAATTGTTGTGTTGTCTTTATTAAATTGTGTATATATTTTATTAAAATTCATCGAAATTGTTTATTATTTGAAATTCAACTCCTAATAAAAATAGATGCCAATTGACGCTAAGGTTGAACATTTTTAATGCCCTAAAACGCTAAAATGCAAAATGAAAATTGACAAAAATAGATGCACAAAATACGTGTCTCTAGCCATCATGCATTGCATGAATCTTCTATGGTGTGGTTACGTCGCTCCAACTGAGTAAAAAGCAAATAAAAACGTTTGTTGAAATTAGCTCTAATGTGAGTCTATATTATCTACTTCTTAATAAATGATATTTAGATTAATGAGGGTTAATCCAACCCACAATTAGAGTGCACGTAGTTAAAACTGGCTTTGCCAAGGTATTATGTTGAAAACATGGGTTTTTTAATCTGCCAAGTCTTACAAAAGCTTCATAAAATAGTAGGTTTTTGAGATGTTACCATTAATTTATTACTAAAGATGTCTGAGGTAATTGATAATGGATTGTTACAGCGGAAATGTTAAGCGATTAAAGTGTTTTATGGCATCGAAAATCGAAGGTTTACGCTCATAAAGGCGAAGCCGAAATTACACAACCACGAGATAATCGACAAACCAAACAACTGTTATTTAAAAAATAATTTAATCAGTATGTACTAGGGATTCTGTGTCGAGACGTCCCGGGACTTGTCGGGTTTTTTGCTGTCTCGAGTCCCGGGAATCGAGACTGTGATTTTAAATGTCCTAGTAAAAAATGTGTTAAAAAACTGTATTTTTTTAATTAACACATACTTTCGGCGCATTTTGAAAGTACGCAAAAGCAAATTACAAAATATTAAAATTAAATGTTCATACTTGATGTTGTTTTATTTACAAATGTTTATGCCATTTATAATAATGCCAAATATGCCAAAAAAGGTCTAAAAGCTGTATTGTGAAGTTACGTTCATAAAATTACTCCTAACTGCGGTGAAATTCATTGATATTTTTTCAATACATGTACAGTCATCATTCCTTCTCAGAAAAAATCAACCGTAAGCATTGCATATATCTTTTATAAAAGAAAAATAATAATTATTAAACATGGTATTAAAAAAACGCGTTTTTTACTAGTGCATACTTTCAAAAGGCGCCGAGTGTATGTAATATTATACATACATACATAAATACAAATATTCAATTTTAATTAAGTTATAATTTTATTGAAGGGGAAATAAAAGTCTCGGGACTTATCACGTCTTGAGTCCCGGGACTTTGAAAACCCCGAGACTTCAGAACCCCTAGTATGTACTGAATGATCATTCATCGTTTTTTAATGGAAGGAATAAAACAAACAATAAATTCGGATAAACAGTGAATGTTACAATAACGAATGATTGAAATTTATTTTACTAACGGCACAAATATCAACAAACAACAAGATTTTGCGATGTTTTAATCCCTTTCCAAAAAAGCGCTAAAAATGTTTATTATCTTTGGTGTCTTATAATATTTCACTTCTTTATTTTTCTATGGCCCCCTTTTTTAGCTCTTCTGAGGGTTTCGAAAATTCTAAATCTTGAATATTTGCGGATTTGCAGAAATTTTGGGGTTTCGGAAAATTTGGCTGTGGCCCCCCTAAACTCTGCTGTTGCTCCCCGAATCAAACAAATCTCTGTGACCCCGTTAGAACTCGCTGTGGCCACAGGGCTCGCGGTTGAGTAACCCTGATATAAAGTATGATAACATAGTTAAATACGTATATGTCAGAAATAAAAGTTAGGTAGTTATTTTACTTGAGAAAACTGTTTTTTTTTTGTTTAACCAAGTGCTCGACGGCGAATCCTCTCTGAGTTACCCCTAGTTTACCTCTGGGCTGACAGCATCAGTTAAATCACCTCTAAACAAATGAATAGAGGTTTTTAAAACTACATATAGTTTTTATGTTATTATGTAGTTATCATGTAATAGAAATATATCAGTACCCATTGGGGCACGAGAGGTACACGGGTAATGTCCCCGAAAAGAAGAATGAATGTAAAGAGTCGATAGTACGCGAGCTGAGTACTACAAGGTTCTAAGTGTCGACTTTTGATCAAACTAAAGTAATAATGAGGCAGTCTTAAGCGTAGCACTATCTACATGCCGTGTTTATATGAAGTCGAAATTTTGCTTAAATTTCCAATAAACCGTAGTTCTATGTGCGCGTCGCAAGATATCTGTGGTTTCAACTTGAGAGCCTGAATATGCCGAAAGGCAAAACCCGGGCTGTTAGCGACAAAACTTGTGTGAATATACATAGGTTGAATAATATCTTTTATATTTTGATATTTTTTTTTTCAACTATTTTTATTCTTCTACACCATACGTGGGTAACCTCCGGCCCCCCAAGCTATTTTTTCCGGCCCTGATTCATCTCGGCGAAGTATTAGAGAAATAATGGAGATGAGATGGGCGCTTGCAGTGGCTCCAATCTACTAGTTTATGATCACCACCACATAAGAAATAGCAACGTGTTTTATTTAATTTAATATTACTTTATTATGTTTAATAATTTGGTCCGGCCCTTGACTCAGAGAAAGAATGATAATTTGGCCCCAGACCTAGGAAAGGTTGCCCATGCCTGTTCTACACGATGGTGTTATTTTTTACCATAATGATGTTTTATATTCTTGCAGTGTGGTATTATCACATTTTACAATATTAACTTAGTACATTAATGATATCAAACACAAATTACTAAACACTATTTTTTTTTAAATATGTTTTCTCCAATAATAATGATCACTTTAGATATCTTCCATAGAAGTGTTTTTATTTTAATATAAAAAGCGTAAGTCTGTTTTTTTAATCACCTGTGTTTTCATACAAAATTCAGTTAGAACCTTGTAGCACTGGCGGTTTGTTTGAATTTCAGATGGACAAGGTTCTAACAGAAGTTTCGGTATTTATAATTAACAACGAAGAGCTATTTTAAACAATATTTTGTTAATAGTTATATCGTGCCAGTCCTATCATTGATGTATACAATCATTTAAAATTTCAAATGCCCATATCTTTTTTGCTGCAGCTGTCCACATAGAACCTTGTAGTACTTGGCTCGCGATGTAGTTAATGGTAGGTAACTCAAGTATTTATAAAGTTTCTTTACGAAATTAATAATACATCGAGCGATGTCGGTTAGCCGCTAATAATATTTATCAAGGCGATTGGAATTTCGAGGGTTTTCATATATTGCGGATTAAAAACGCGGAGCTTAAACAAAACTTTCAAATAACTTCACGAACGTACTTTGTTCACGGATTATTAAAGGATAAAACATATTTTCTCGTTCGAATTTTCAAGTCACCGCCAGTGACGCCCTGGACTTTTTCCAAGACATTTTAACCTTAGCGCAAATGCAAGCATACTTTGTCAAAATAAAATGTATGTCATACGTACAAACATTGATTTTTAAATATAAGACCTATTGTAAGTTAATTTTACTGTGCCTATAACAGCCAGCGGTGGGCTGCCAAAATGTTAACAAGGGGCTCGGTTACCCTGAGAGACATTCGCGGTTTTCCAGACACTCTCATAGGATTATTCGCAAATTATGAAATCAGTTGATTGTTACTTAATATGCTTTTATTATGCATAAAAATACTGCTATATATTTTAAAAAAAAACTCATAATATCTTTTAGTATGCACCCGAAATAAAGTATTTTGTGAAAAATTTTCAAATGCTACAAAGTCTTTTGTTTCATAATATTATACATACATGTAAACCATTTACACCAATTTCTGTCGATCTGAGAATATTTTTTACTTTAACAAGGGACTCGCGCGAGCCCCTCCAAGCCTCCTCCAGCCCACCCCTGCTATAACCTTCCCGGAAGTGTAAACAAAAAGTTTGTCAAAGTTCATTCATTCAAACATTCATTTTTTTATGTTAGATATGCAATATGTCACAAATTTTATTTAGATACTGCTTTGATTCTCTTTATATGGTTTTTTCTTAATTGATTCACGAGCTTGCCGGTCAAAGTCAATATAACGAGGGGCTCAAGCGAGCCCCTTTAACCACATCCCGTTCTGTAACATAAATATTACTTTATCCCATTGCCGAGTCGCCACTGAAGATTTCATTTTTAGTTTTGACACGGCTAAGTGACTTTGCAGAACGCTTAAAAATAAATTCTGCTCAAACTTTAATAAAAGTTTGAGGGACAAACTAATGAACTCACTTTTTTAGGGAGACTCGAGTTGTAAGCATTAAAAAGTTCAACAGGGCCGGAGCTTCTGTTTTATAAAGCGCCCAGATCACGTCGACACAGTTGTTATAAACCGAGGGCACTCGGTTCTTTTACATTCGGTACGCCAACAATATCAAATAATTTCATGTTAATATGCTTTACCTATTTTTTTTTAAATGACCATGTCCGCTCCCAATATGGAGCGTATGGACTCCTAATGGAGCTTTCAGTTTCCTGCAGGGGTGGGCTGGACGTGGCTGGGAGGGGCTCGCGCGATCGCCTTGTTTAATTTCACTAAGGCCGGCGAGCCCCTTGTAAATTTAAAAGAAAACAATATTCTCAGATAAAATTAGTATGTAACTGAAATTTCTGACTTACAACACATTATCTAAGACAGCTTCAGTATACACAGTGGTATATTTTTAGACATTTAGATTGATAAGTTTACGGTAAATTGCATATTGTTACATATTAAAAGTGTATTAAGTAACAATCGATTGCTTATTTAAGTATTGCATATAATTGCATAGGAGTGATAAAACATATTCACTCCTTCCCAGAGAACCGAGAATTGCTTTGATATTAAGTCTCTTGTTAACGCATTGACAGCACACCGCTGGTTTCCTGTTTAATTGACAGTGTTTTAATTGTCTTCAAAGATAATTAACTTTTTTTTGGAAACTGGTATAGTTAATTTACTTGGTGGAACTCCATTATAATAGGGTAAAAATAGCAATGTATTTAGTTCTACAGTTTTTTTTAATATTTGTTAGTTGATAGCTATTTCGGCATTCGCCATCGACAGAACTATGATTACACTTACACTCTTCTCAGCTATATATACCGGCTTCGAAAAGATGCATCAATGCATCATGCTATTCACTCTAACATCCTAATTCAAATTACAATTATAATATTACACTTATTAAATATGACTCTGTGGTTTCGAAGAACGATGAGCAATCTGGGGTTTTAAAACGTAAATTAGGGTAAATTAAACTGATATTTATTATTAATTACATTACATTAAATTTATTAACTATGGCTTTAGTGTTTCGAAAAACAAAAAGCAATATGTGATTTTTCAAGGTCAATTAGGATAAATTACACTGATATTTATTATTAATTATATTAGGGGTTTTAATTAGGTATAATAAATGCAAAAAATGAGTTATTCCAGATAAAGAATATCTTTGTATGTGTACTTAACTCATTTTCGTCAATTTTATTACTTACCTACTTCTGCCAGAGAGGTGACGATATAATGTAGAATATATAGTATACAGAGATGAGCAATCATTGCGGGTATCAAGGGGAAATTCACGTTTAAAATAGAATGGATGTTGGCACCCCCTCACCTGAAGTGCAATTAGCGCCCGGTGCGTGTCGTTGCCCCAGCCCCAATCAGGGCGTCTTTGCTGCTCAAGCCAAATCAACGCTCGCGACGCTGCACCCAAGCGCCCGCCATCTTCTATATCTGGAAAAACAAAAAGATTCAAATTACGGAATGTGCATACAGCTGTAGAATTAATACTGAGAAATTATTTCCAAATCAATACGGGTCCTAAATCAGTAGCGGGCTGCCAATATGTCAATAGAGGGCTCGCTTAATCTTAAAACTATCACTTTTATGCAATTATATATATATTTAATTCGTGTCCGCTGACAATGTGGAGCATATAGCCTCCTAATGGAGGTGTTGCAACAGAATTTTTTTCTACGAGAACTGTTCGCTCAACCTCACTTTTTTCAAAGTGAGCGGTAGGGAAAGAAGGATAGGGCTAGAGCAGGACTAACGGTTGGCTAATCGCTATTGCTACACCCAGTTATTAAAGGATCAGAAAGATGGGAGAAGAAGAAAATTATGTGAATTGACATCACAAACACCCAGTCTTCGATCACAACTTTGAAACGAATAAATTCACTGTGATCTGACCGGGAATCGAACCCAGACCTGCGTGATCGGTAGAGCAAGCCCTAGCCAACTGGGCCACAGCAGGCGACTGAATTATATACAATAGTTTAAATACTTATACTATGTAACAATGTCCAATGCACGACGGCATTATAATTAATTGAAAAGTAAATGATATTTGAGGAGCAAACATTCAAAAAGTGATTTGTCCCACAAATACACAATTTGGGAAATGATGATTTAAGTGTTGGAGAAATCGCGGTTCTATTGAATGTGTCAACTTTATGATGTAATTTGTAAAGAAAAAAACTTTTTTGAACACTAATTGTGATTTCCATTTATAGATTTTGTTATGGATTTTGTTACCTACTGATATTAAACGGCACTTTTTAAAATATGTGACAAATCACTTTTTGAATGTTTGCTCTTCATTTATTGTTGTTTTTTCAACATGTTTAATATCCATCTAATACATATGTGCGTTTCGTCACGTAATGTAACGCCACGTGAATAAACAGGACCGTTTTCAAATATCTGAACGATTCAAATTCCGCCAAAAACCTTCCATTCGAAATTTTAAATTTTGTTTTGGATTCAAGTATACCTAAATGTCACTAGTCAAACTCATAGACAAGTCTCTGTCACCTGACAAAAAAAAAGTTTTGCAATAACAGCCTTCATAACATTATACCATTCATAGTAACCTCTTGTTTTTAATTCAATCAATCGCGCTCGTTAAATATGTGCTACAAATGCTAAAACTATATCAAAATTCAATTTTCGCAAGAAGTTTATTCCCATCATTTTTTCCCGGTTTAAGCCTGAGAATTTTCTCGCCTCGCATCGCTAATTATAGCCAATCGAAACCAGAAAATCGAAATTTATTCTGGATGGATAAAATAGCAATCATTCATAAATTAAACAGTTAAATTTAGTACGAAATTTCGTAATGATGTTACAGAATGTCGCTTTGTTTTTTTAGGTTGGCAATGTTGGCATTATTCGTCTGATAAACAATCGGCCATAAACGAAACGGAAAGCCCACACGGCTTTTAATTTAATTAAACAAAAAGGAAATGCGAGTTTGTTTGCTTTATGTTTTCTTATTCCCCAAAGGTTTACTTATTTAATTATTTCTGAGTTTATTATTATTTGATGAATAAAGTGTGTACCTAAACGCTTTGTAAAGCCACAACAGGCCCCTGCTTAGCGGTAGCGCTGCGGTCGTCGTGTCGCTTTCAAACATTGTCACCATATGAATGTGTATTTATTTGTCTATGGTTTGAAACGTCAAATAAGTAAACTATAAAATAATTGCTGGCTGCATGGTCGAGTTGTCAAGGCTTCGGTTACTGAGGTAACGGGCAGTGGTGAAGTGGGGTCGGCGCTCCCACACTTTCCAGACGATTTGGAAATTTTGTAAAAATGGCCTTTGTTCTAAAGTATTGGAAGAACGTTTTGTTGGAAACCGCGGTTAGAGAACATTAAAATATTATAATTAATCAGCGCTTCCAGACTTTTTTAGTTATCACATTGTTTGAATCCTGACAGTTTTTATAAATTCTCTTATGGATTTCTGTCCAAAAACATGGATGCATGTGATGTCTTGAATTTAAACACCCAAAAAAATAATAAGCGAGAGCGTATAGCTAACAACTAGTCTTGCCCTAGTATTATCCTTCTATCCCTAATTTCTTTGAAAAAGTGTGATTGACAAAACTGAGTAACAAATAGTTCTCGTAGAAAAAATGTGTTGAGGTACTTCCACGGAGGCCATATGCACCACATTGAAGCAGACATGGATTAATATATATATATACATAGTTATTAATATTGTTTTCATTTTGGTTTCTTTATAAATTTAGAAATTTTCAAGGAATATCATGCTAAAATTTGTTTTATTACAAAATTATCTGTTCATTATGCAAAGCGTAACCTTATTTTAAGGGATGGAGGGAAGTTGAATGATTACGAAAATGAGAATAACCTAACATTCAGTTCAACCATTATAAGTTGGCCGCTAAGCGAGGGCGCTAGTAAGTGTCATGTGAGGAATATTGTAATACTTCATAACCAATCACAGCCCCACGTAACTCATAGCGTTATTGATTAAAAATAATATTTATTATCAAGGAAGCATTTGATGTCGCGTAACATATTTATTTTCACCGCGTTACTAGTAAAAAAAGTTTTTATGTTACTTGTGAACTACGTTCGACAAAAACTACCGCAAGATGACTACATTAGTTCCCAATACTGCCGACAGCCAAGATACATTGGTATATTTGTAACATAATATTATTTTATGTGATGAGAAGTAAAATAGTAAACCTAACATACTCTTTATAATGATGAGTGATTCACTGAAAATATTATAAGTTCTCTTCATAAGATTTTGTACCCAGTATCATCATTTTTGAACGATCATTCATAAGTTAATAGGCTGCAGGCTTTAGATTTTTCTAATGAAAAATGTTATTTATTGATAATTTTACAGTTTAGTATTCCATAAATAGTCTATATTCTCAATCAATAAATATGCAAGTCACGATGGTTCTTAAAAAATAATCTATGCGTAAACTCTCTTCATTCTATATCGATTGTATTAAATATAAAATAGCTCGTTAATAAATAGGTAAGTAAATGAAGAAGACGACAAAACAAGAGCCGCGTAGCACCAGAAGCAATAAATAACAAATGTTTCCATAGATAAGAGGCGAGAGTTTTCCGTCTATAAATAATATCTCCCGTCACTTCTTCAACAATACAACCAGAGACAATACCAGAGATAAGGATAATTGCAGCGCTCGTTAGGAAACTGATCTCGCGAACGAAATTCTGTGCACAAAACTTTCGCAAACAAAAATACTGTACAGCGATCAGCGATTTTAATATCTAGAAAATTTTTGCGATGCAAGAAAGATGACATTGCCCATTCGCTAAATGAAACAATACATGAGGTTAAGAAAATATTATATACCGGATGTTTATTTAAACTAAATGCAAAATGACCGACACATTTTTGAACTCGCAATGGTGATTATATTATTAATGTTTTAACATTTGAAAACGGGGAATTTGGCGAGTGTAAGAAAATCCTAAACGCATCACCATGTAGTTAAAAAAGATAATACATTCACTTAATTTCAAAAATATGTTAAATCTTGTTTTTTATGGAGGAAGAATAAACAGTATGAGTTAGTAATGGATTAAACCAGTGCTGTTTTTTTTTAAAAGGTTGTAACATTTCTCGTAAAAAAAGTCTGTTGAGATACCTCCATTAAGAAGCCATATGAGGGGAGCATATGAGCCCTCAAGAGTTGATGTGAGTCAAGTAGTAAAATGGTGAAACTTTTCTTTTTGACTTTTAAGTACAATCACTATTTTACTTGGTATTTTGGTGGATTTAATATTTTTATTTTAGCGAGATTTTTTTTCTAATCCATGTTAATATGTTTCCAATGTGGACCATATGGTTTCTTAATGAAAGTGTCTCAACAGAGGTTTTTTTTATGAGAACTGCGTGTCACTCAGTTGCTTAGTCTCTCTTATTTTCGAAAAGAAATAGTGGTTAATAAAATGTTACTCAGTTACATCCTCTTCATCACATCTAGCACGTATTGAAATTTGTGCTATTGGTTCTATAATGTTTTCTATATAAACGTGTGAATGTTTCTATTACACCCTGATTCATCGATTATATTACTGACGTGGCATTTGGTGGAAAAAAATACAGTAAACATTTCATCGATCTGGTTGAAACATTCTATAGATGGATGGGATGGTGAATTGTCTAGTAATAATTATGTTTTTCCTCTTTCATTCATGAAGTTAAGATATAGTTCACTGATCTTCGTGCAATCGTGAAAAAAAATCACCATTCATCCAAGCTTTTTTCTTATGATAATATTCAATCGGAAGACTAGTGATATTCTTAAAGCATCTGGGGTACTTTTATTTCCCAACGACAAAAAGTGGAAGCCTGTGTCTGCCTGCTGCATCGCCGCATACCATTGTGAAAAATCAACAAATTCGTAAAATTGTTTAATTATTTTGAGCAATCTGGATAATCTAAAATCTAGGAAATCGAGATTCTACTGTTTGTGTGAATGTGCGTGTTGAAGAATTCTAGACTTGCAGTGCTTTTCCGGCTGTTTAAAACATATTTTGAACGGTCTCAAATACTCATCATGCGGGAATAGCACTGCTGGGTATAAAAGTGATAGATTGCAATGATTTTTAAGCCCTTGCAACTGCTTGGCATGTAAAAAAAACACCAGTTCACGATCGACACCCACATCTACATATTCGGCAGTAAAGGGTAAAAAAAGGATACAATTTGGCACATCCTTATCAGCCACGATACAAATTAAAAAAGGTCCAGCAATAAATCTAACCGAGAGAAATCTAATCCAACTACTTGTAGTTCCGGCTTGCGGGGCGGAACATCCTGTAGAGTTATCCCCGGGTCAAGATTAATTCGCAAATTATCGCAAAACAGGGTCGCTGTGAATATTCAAAAGGAGGCGGGGAATGCCGGTCGAGCGGCAAACGGACCGGATATCAAACCCGAGACCTTTTGAGACTAGCGGTTACACGGGAAACTTGAAGACTGTGCCATGTAACATACAAAATGACTACGCGGTTTTTGCGAAAGGGAACTTTTAAGGAAAGTAAATCGCGTATTTAAAAGATAAACTGGACTCCATTTTTACGCGGTGTATAAATTCCACACAATACCGTGTAAAAAAAGTATGCTAAAATATTAAGAATATGTTGGATCAGTTTCTTCATATCACATTTGTGTAATTGTAATGCAAAACGTAATATTTCCAAAACTCAAACTTTTCAGTAGAGTCAAATAAAATAACGAATAACATTTGCATACGCATATGATTTCCAATTTGAAGACGACAGTCTTGTAGACATTTAATATTAAAACTAATAAGATCAGTCGATTCCTTATAGGCTTGGTTACCTTATCTGCATACCTAACTCAATATCGCTCATTTGGAAAAAGGACGTTTTGCATTATAACCCCACAATTCAGGATATCAAAAAAAAAATAATCATAATTGTATATTGTATTTTTATTTCGAGAAATAAAGTCGAAAAATCAGGCATAAAGTGCATTTAAATGAAATGGCACTCTAATTAAATAGTGGAAAAATGTAAGTTACGGGTACGTTAAATCGGGGTTTTAATTTATTAGCTTCCTTAATCATATAATGCTGATAATAAATAAAACTTCAATTGCCATTTGTGATCCTTTATAACTATACCACATATTTCTTACGTGACCGATGGCGGAGGAACGTTCAGACTTATTTTAACGTAATAAATATTATTTTATTGGTTACTTGAGTGCTATGAAAGAATTTATGTTTCAAAAATACCCGATCAATCAAAGTAATGAGGTATTTTCTCAAGGAATTCATTGGCCGGACATTTTATTTTTTCTCCGCGTCGTAGGCCGTAGACTCGGCGTAGGGGGCAATATCGTGTATTGAAAATCTGCCGGGGCGGTTTTATTTCGAGCGATTTTCAGTGAACTTTACCAAATAATCAATGATTTTAATACAATATGAATGCAAAGTGTTTTATAAACTGAATTGTTTGACTTTTACTGAAATATATAGCACCTACATATTATCAACCGTGGAAAGGAAAAGGACGTAACCCTCAGTTTTCTCAAAACAGCTTTTTTCGATAATCACAATGTAGCAAACTTGATACACGCTCTATCAAAAGGATGTATACTTCAAATGCCGAATTAGTATCTAAATTTAGCTTTTAAGTTTAAAAAAAGATGAGCTTGTGACAATTGAAACCAAGAAAAAAAGTTTTTTACTAGACAACTTCCTTGATTGATATTAGATTATGTCAATCAAACACCGGCTTAGAAGTCTCCGCGCACTTCAGGGTTCGTATATTTCATAATTTGCATATGGCCTTAAATCATCAAAACACGTTTTTGTGCTTCCTGTAAAATTTGCTGTGTGTGGGTTACGTCCTTTTTCCTTTCCACAGTCGATATATAAACGACGAAAAAGCAATAAGTCGAACATTATAGCAACGAAATAATCGAATTGGAAAGTTTCTTGAGAGTGAATTTTTAAAAAAATATATTTTGACTTAAGACAAAACATGTGTTAATTTATCAATACTGTAGATAAAAAAAGGTTTGTTTTGGAAAATATTTAAAAAAAGAACATTTTTTTCAAACTGCTGACATAAAAAATAAAACGTAGCTGGGCATACATAAGTCCAATAAGAGCGAAAATCTGGATTTTCATATATTTAACGAGCCACACTATAGTCAAGTTCTCGCGTTTTACTAAATAAACAAATCTTAAATGCAGTTTAAAGTATAAAACATAGTTTTATCAAGATATAATGAGAGCCGCACTTAACCCAATAAATAACCACAATTGTCCATGTCTGTAATATACTGACATTTGCCCGTTAAACATATAAACAACTTTTAAATCAGATTAAAATACATTTAAATATAAACATGTTTCTTAAAATAAATTTATGAGAATAAAGCAATCAATTTTCGAAAGTTGAAAATCTTTATCACAGTCGTCGTTCAAAAGTTGTCTTTGGTTCACATTTCAAGTGACATAATAACAAAATAACTAGCAACACTAAACACTGTTATTTAATTTTTTTAAAAAGGAATTCAATCCATTGAATTTTGACAGCTATGTTATTTGAATGTAGAAATAATTGCTTATGGTTTCTATTTTACAATAACAAAATATCCAGCCCGTTAAATATTGTTATACTGACATTAAAATAAAGGTTATACGATTTTAATTCCTGAATTTGTGACAGATGTGTAACATTGAACTAAATTGAATTTTAAAGGAATTGTTTATAGTTGATATTTAATAATATCAAAATTACGAGCCCGCTGAAAATTGTTAAGCTGACATTAAAATAGGTGTATCGGAGTTAAATTCTTGAAATTTTGACAGCTGTGTAAAGCAGTAACGTTATTTGAATGCCGAAAGAATTGTTTATGATTTGTATTTTAGTGACATAATAAAGAAATAACGAGCGTCGTTTAGTATTGTAGTTCGCACTAAAAGGTTAATGCAGCGAACACACGTTACCTCGGTACCTTTGTAGATTTTTTTATCGATTTGTTCTTTATTTTCTTGCACATGAAATGTCAAATTATTTATTCAATCGCAAAGGCTGGATTTACATTCGGTATGTTGACGTCGACTTGGTATTGAATAATAAAAAAACTACAAGGCATTTAAAGATTGCCCAGTCAAACGTCGAAAGAGTAAACGTTAAATCATAAAATTTTCTTTTTTACCTCGAGCAATGTTTCACAAATGGATTTCGGCAAAACTTTTGGTAAAATAGAGAAAAACGAAATATAAAAAGGATTTGATTTGTAACTATGCAAATATTCTTTACTAAATCCTTCTCTTTTTCTACCTGGAAATGTAGTTTTGTAGGAAATTTTATTACAAATAGGAAAATTTCAAAGTATCATAGATGAGAATCAAAGTAATTTACGCGAAATACGAATACAATATTGCTATGAAAAAGTAACATAAAATGTCAAATAGAACTTTTTAGAACTAGCAACTTTCAAATAATATGGTGACGAATTTTCGTAAAAATACTCGAATAAATTATCCGTTTCCTAGATTCCAATGCTAAGTTTTTTGATGTTTTCGTATCTGAAATAAAGTTTTATAGATAATTGAACATTAAACTGCTTTCTGCGGGACTACGTAATTTTTCGGAGAGAAAAAGAGTACCCTGTAGTAAAGCACATTTATCTTTTCTTGAGTTAAATATTTGTTCTGTCCATAAATTATTATGAGGTTATTATTATATTTAAAAAGCCGATATTGTATGCGAATAGTTCATGGGCTTTCATGGTATTCGGTAGCGGTGTTTACATGCTCGAATTCCCGAGCCGGCACTTTTATAATTTTGTGTTAAAATGATAAGGTGAACGATTGGCCAATAACCAGTAGCGGCCGGTCAATGTGACATTTGATCAATGCACCCCTTGTATATGGAAGAGCGGTTATATTTCATGAAATAATATTAAAAAATAACGTACAAATGAAGGAATGATTTTAAATTAAATAAAATATATTTTTTTGAATTTAAAATGAGTGAATGGTATAAATGTTATTCTTGAATATTATTTCATGAAATATAACCGCCCCTGCATATACAAGGGGTGCATTGATCGAATGCTACATTGACGAGCCGCCACTGCTAATAACTAGTTATATCTTACCCCTCATAAAAGGATTGTAATACCGGGCGAGTAAATCAGTAGCGGTATTACAAAAAAAAAACAACAAATACGGCCTTTTAGGACTGTAAAATATAATTTACAAATAAATTAAAACGGCATTCAAAACTATCCATTTAACGTTGTCAAAAAGTTCACCTGAAAATGACTTATGTTAAAGCTGTTATGTATACTCATTAGTTAATTAAACAGGCAGTTTCTAATTTTCCGCTGTTTTATACTATAGCCAAGGGATTTCACCGTTTATAGGTCAAGCTGATTTTGAGGGTACTTTATTTGTTGACCTCATAGATAAATAACATACACGTGTCGAATTGAGTTGAGTACATATAATTGTCGTTCACCACTACCGATTTTTCAAACATTCGAAAAATTTTCTGCAATCAGGTGTTTCAAGCTGACTAGGTGAAATAGAACTAAACAGTATCGAGAATTTGAGCTTTTATAAGCTTTTTAATAAGCACTACCCTGATACCAGGGGTGAGCTGGAGACGGCTCGGGGGGGGGGCTCGCGCGAGCCCCTTGTTAAGATAAGAAAGTCATTCGTCTCAGATAAAGTCAGTTTTTTTTAAAGCATGTCCGCTCCCAATGTGGAGCATATGGACTCCTAATAGAATTTATCTCAACAGAACGTGTTTCTACGAGAACTGCTTGTTACTCAGTTGCTCAACCTCTCTTTTTCCAAAGAGAGTAGGGATAGAAGGATAGGGCTGGGACAGGATTAGTGGTAAGCTAATCGCTCTCGATACGCCCCATTCATAGGATAGGATGGGTGAGAGGGGGGAATTCAAGACATCGCATACATCCATGCCATTGAACAGAAATTCATAAATCATTTGAAAAATCAATTTATAAAACTGTCTGTACCGGGATTTGAACCCGAGCCTTCTGTAGCCGAAGCCAACAACGTTGACCAATCGACCACACAGGCGGCGATAAAGTCAGTACCTTACTGCAATTTCTGTAGATGATTAAAGTTTATTATGAAACAAGACTTGGTTGCCCTTTATTTAAAAAAAAAATACACTGACTTCAGCTGCATAATAAAAGAGACCCTAACTGTCCGCGTGTGGCTCGCGAGCCACGGTTTATGTCATCATCTATATTACATGGCTTGAAGGCATTATGGATGAGATTTACCGAGCCCCTTGTTAAGATATTAGCAGCCCACCGCTGCCTGATACAATATGAATGTTAAAGCCTCCATAGGAACGCAGCGGTGGTCTGCCACTGTGTTGAGGGGCTTAGTCTCAAAGTCATTCGCGGTGTTCCGGGAAAGGAGTGGATTTTAATATTACTCTTAAACAATAATCATCGAAGCAATTGAATGTTACCATATGAGTAGCTTTGAATCATAAATCACATTCTACGATAATCCAGTTATGAGAAAATCGCAAAAAAACAATACGAGCACTATTGTTTGTGGTTTGAAAAAAAGTAATAATTATTTATATAAATATCAGGGCTGTGGGGTTGTGTAAAAAAAAGACGACTCCGACTGCAGCTTTAAAATAATTAACGGCTCCGACTCCGAGGAAATTTTTCAACAATTTCATTTTAATTTATATATATGTATACCATCAGATCATCTTTAGTCAGCCAAGCATAAAATGTCAACACTTTGGACTATTTTGTTTGAATACACATCATAAAATATATTTTTCAGAAAAAAAAATTGAGCTGCTAATTTTTCACGACTCCGACTTCACAGCTCTGATAAATATTTATGCCGAGTGAAAAGTAAGATTTTTTAAAATGCAATATACTTTTATTTTAATTTAAAAAAAAATAAAAAAAAGATCTTCCCAAACTGGGATTTGAACCCATGAGATCCGATACCGCTGCGCCACGTTTACAATTTGATATACTGTAATGTGAGTTTCTTTTGAATATAAAAAAAAAAATGTTAAACTCTAATACGTGGCGTTTGAATTTTTATTCGTATCGAAGACAAACGAAACAAAAACAATTGAAGATAAATTTGAAATGAATATAAAACAAAATTTATATTTATTTCTCGGGTAAACAGAATAGACAGTGTATCGTGCTGAGAAAAAACTACCCAAATAAAATATCGGCCTATAAGCCTACTATAAACATGGTGTATTTTCGAAATATCCAATTCCGGGACATAAAAAATGCTCAAGTTTTTATTGCCATAGTTCGTCGGGAAGAGAATTTCACAAGTTTTCGCGTCAATTTTTTTTTACAACAAATAACAACGAAACCTTTTTTGTATTCAATACGGCAGTTTTTACCGTATTTTTTGCCGTAGGTACCCTTTCTCTCCGCTGATCATTGGGACCGTTCGAAATTTACGGTGTACTAAAACCAACAATATGCTATGCCTTCCACTGCTCACAATGTACACCAATGATATTTTACATTTATGGATACGTGATCTAGCTGAACATATATATATAAAAAAACTTGCAAATGTTTTATCTTTTAATACTACAATTAAACACTCCAAAAAAAAGTTGATCTATGTACATCCGTCTAATAAAAAAATGTTCCGGTGTTGCGGCACCTTTTTCTCAGCATTTTATTGTTTTATTTATATTTTGATTTGAAAACATTTGTTTTTTTTTCTTGTCTTTTGGCTGCTTGTCGCCATCTTAGATTCCTTTTGAATGTTATGAGACGGGTACCGTAACACTCATAAGTTAATATATTATTACAAAATTGTCATGTGCTTATTTATTGGCATAAAAAGTAATAATTAATTAATAATTTTATTTGTTTTAGGTTAATAGCACTGGCTTCTTCATTTCCACCAAGACAATCGATAATTTTTAAAACACGGCTTCTATGAATGACTTGTTCTTGGATGGTTACTATGGTATCCAATCCCGGAGCCTCTTTGTAATCGCAAAATTGGACGGGATCACGGGATTGGAGAGCCTAGTGGTTACCCTCGGGCGCTCTGGTTTCAGGAAATTTGCATAGAACAGGGGTTATATCATTTGTTTTTTCTTGGCTGTAACGTTTATATTGTTAAATGATTTGTTTGTTGACTAATTAGTGACTCGCATCGTTCAAAGCGGAAGATTTTCTTAGTAAATCAAAACAATCGTTTGATAAAACCGGAGTTTAAATTTTAAAGTAATTCTACTTTGCTTAAAACTATAACTCTTTCAAGTGTTGCCATTATATATAATATATTTTTGTATGATTTTTTAAATTCATTATTATTATACTTTTTTTATGTCAAATATATGACGCATTATATCAGATGTAATACGGTCTATTGCCTTTTTTTTGCAATAAATAAAATAATCTAAATGGGTGATAATTCTTGGAAGTATTGAAATAGCTGTGCGCCATTTATGTGGCGTCCGCTAGCTATTGGTCGAATATCGTTGAAACTTGAGTAAACATGTCTGACTATTAAAAAATATTGAACAATAAATCAAGCGAGAGAGTTTTTCTTTCATTATTATTTGAACAATACTTCACGAATTGTCAATCGGGTATTAGACACATTCTTTTTCTTAAAATACTTCAGTTTAATTTTGCTCTTTGTATAGCCCACGGTTTTCAAAAACTTTCCTGCGATGGAACACTTTGCAAATCCTGAAATTTTAACGAAACACTTTGTTTATTTTATTGGGTAGGTTAGGTTATTTATAGTAGCCGCAGTGGAGTTTCCAGGTTTTAGCAAAGCACCTATTCACGTTCCAGTGTTCTGTGTAACTTAGTTTCACAAACCCTGGAATAAACAATTACCCATGTTTCACACCACATCTAAAAATAAATTATACGTATTATCCACATTAATCTTTGATTAATTTCGTCATGTCGGCACTATAATTAATTAATGGCCACATATTTTTTAGATCACATAATTTATTGATATGATTTGCATTCGCAATATTTTAATTCGTGCAAAAAAGCAATAAATATTTTTTAACCGACCGCATAAAAGTTCACTTGATCGCCGTTCGCACTTCGAATTTCAAAAAAGCAATTAGCCGCGTTGAATGTTTAATTTCCCCGCATTGATGTTCCATAATTGCCCGTTAAATTCGTACGTGACGTCACACGGCTGCACATTTTCAAAATGGCTTAATCATTAACCTCCGAGCGCGGAAAATTAATATTATAATATCGCTTTTTTAACTCGCGCGGCAACATTTAGCGCAATAATACGTTCGTTTTATTTGGCGCGAGTAATTATTATTAAATTGTCGTAATTGCAATTACATTTCGCGCGCCTTAATTGAAGTGCGAGTCGGCGCGAAAATAATTACAATTTGACGTAATAATAATTATTATTTGGATACCTTGTAGCGAGTGGAGAAACATTTTAATTTGGGCTTAAAACGTAATAGACATGACAGAATGAAGATAGCCATTTGTTTGCTGATATCCGTTCTGTAATAGTGTAATACAGCGTTTCCCAAATGATGGGTCGTGGCCCGGTACCGGGTCGCAGAAATCAGAATGCCGAGTCACCAATATCCTAAAGTAAATCTGTTTATTTACTATATAATTTCGTAATACCTCTCATTAATAAATTATTGGTACATTTGATTTCTATATAGGCAAAATTATTTTGTATAACATATAAAGACTGTATGGACATAATATAATGTTTTATTTGACCTATAGGCCGGTAGTATATTCCAGTGCTTCTAGTGCCTGGGGTCCACAGGTTTTTCGCGGGGGTCCGCGAGAATTTTCATTATTTCAACATTCTCTGTGTTAATATATGAACATGTGAAATAAAAAAAAACGGGGGTCCGCAGATTATTGTTTTGAGATTTAGGGGTCCATGGCATGAAAAAGGTTGGGAAGCACTGGTATAGGCCATAATAAATTAAGTGAATGACGAAGGTGTAATATTAAAATAACCGGTTGGCGGGGGAAAAAAGCTTGGGAAACGCTGGTGTAATAGATTATTCCATACAAAGAACAGTATTATCAAACAGATCATTTATTATTATAAAATTAAATTTGATAACTTTGTTACTACACTTTGTTTTACAAGATTTTTTTCGAAAAACCACGGTTAACCGTACTAAATAAGCTGGTTCGTTTTTTTAAAAAAAAACTGGAAATTAACCGGCTTAAGCTGTGTCAGCCGGTCGGTCAATGTGGCATTGGAACAATGCACCCCTTGTATATGCAGGGGTGGTTATATTTCATGAAATAATATTCAAACATAACATTTATACCATTCACTCATCTTAAATTCTTCATGTATTCATTATCTAAAATAAAATGTTCTAAAATATTATTATTATTTTTTATTAAAAAGATAATAAATCCTATGCCACATTTGAATAAAGTTATCAATATCGTTACTTACCGTGCCATTTGAGGTCTGGTGCGTCGCTGTATGGTACTGCGGACGTGGAGGGTCCAGGAATCAAAGGCCCTTTGAAAAGCGTGGCGAGGGTTCCCAGATCGCTTTGCTCTGGCGGTATGGCTAGTGCTAGGGCTGGCACAAATATCGCCAGCAGTGCCGACAATCGCGCCATGCTAGCTGATGGCTATCCGCCCTGTGTTATCTAGAACAAGGGACACACGAATAGTTTTAGTGATTGATGGTTTTATGTAATAATAAGTTTAATAATTTCAATCGGTCAAATTCGAATACAGCTGCAAATTCAATGCCGATTCCATCCATGATATTTTTTGAAAAAAATACAATAATTTTTCATTATAGCCAATTTTCCAACATATTTAAAAATATAGATCACACGAGATATTATATTCTTCCCTCCAAGGACGAGCGTAAACACCGTTGCCTATTGATCCCACTATTCATTCCTTGTCTACCTGAATATAGTTGCTTTCACTCATATTTGGTTAAAAAGGGTACAGACTTCAGTTAGTCATCAGCCGGGGTGGACAGAAACGGCCACCAAAAGTACATGCGATTTTTTAATTTCCGTTTTTTTTAATGAACATTTTGAAACTGTTAGCTATTTTTTTATCAAAACATCAAATTATTTACAGTTATTTTGCTATTATATTTGTATTGAACTTATGTTGATCTTAAGAGGTCAAATTGTAAATATTTTTAAAAATTTCACGTTTAGCTATATTTCAACCCCGAATGTTTGCGTGCCCATACGGTCACGCTCGTCCTTACTACTGTCCGTACACAATACTACACGATTACAAAAGGATGACAATGACCATATAGTCATGCGGGGTTTCTATACAGTGACTTCGCGTTTTTATTTTTAATTTTTTGTTAATGGAATAAAAGTTATCTCTGACTTCAATATGGCTTTAAATTTTTTTTTTGTCGAATAAAAGCTTTCGTCTCTGGAGGGTTAACCATGTTAATACCCTAGGGCCGATATATCGGCTTTTCTAAGTAGTACATATATTTTGATGAACGTAACATATTTGAAGTTAAAAATCGAAGTGTCATAGCATAAGGTACCTAACTTTTGACATCTGAGCCACTTACATGTCCGCAGTTATATAATACAGCCCCACAGAACGTTGTTTTTTAATAAAAAAAAATATTGAAATCTAATATTTTTTTCATGTAATTTTTGTTTTGAGATGTAATGATGCAGATAAAAAATACTAAAGTAACCCCACTCCACCCCAGTAAAATAGTCATTATAGAATAATAATATATGTAATGCAAAAGTTATCATATGCAAATAATGAAATATACACAACCTTTAAGTGCACGCAGACTTCTAAACTGGTGTTTAATTGATATAATCTAATATGAATTAAATAAATCGTCTGTGAAAAACCTTTTTTTTCGGTCTTTCTTCTTGGTTTCAATGTTCACAAGCTCATCTTTTTTCAAACATAAAAGCTAAATTTAGATACTAATTCGGCATTTGTAGCTTACATCCTTTTGATAGTACGTGTATCGATACATTGCGGTTATGGAAAAAAAAACTGAAACGTCCTTTCGATATTTAATGTCAATACAATCAATAATGTTACATTAAATATCATTGAAGTTATCAAATAATATCATCTCTTTCATTTCCACAAACACCACAGGAGAGTAAAAACTATGAATCGAAAATAAATCCTTTTTGGATTCGATTTAATTTTGTTATCGAGTAGGGCGGACGTATAAATGGAAAGATAGACTTAAACTCGAGACGTCTCCGGTCCCGGTTTCACATCGTTAATCATAACTCCTCAAATACCCTTTTCTGAGGTGAGCAAAGCCCAAGCCAAGGAACGTTAACGCTCGAAAAGTTTTCATCTCTGGCGGATTTATTATTCTACAGTAAAAAAAATACGATATTTTATTTTCCGAGCGGCGATTTTCCTCCTCGGAGGGATTATTTATTTTTGGCAGATCGCTGGACTAGGCTTCGCAGTTTTTCCTTTTTTCAAAAACATTTTTTTGTAACTTACTAGTCACTGATACTCACTGGGCGAATTAATTTGAATAAATTCAAGAAATTGAAAAAATATTAAGGCACTTACGTGATGTTTTAAAATCATTCTTATTTCAACAATGTTCATTTTCAATGAGCTCCTGAATTATAATATTAACAAGAGCTCTTTTTTATTAGATCTAAACGTTATTCAATCAATACACCATTTTTTTGAATAGGGTAGAAATAAAGGGGTAGGAAATTTAATTTTCTTTAAACAGTTTAAACTCATCACTTTTAGGGTGTTCACTGTCAATACTTGGTAAAAAGGCATTAAACTAATAAAAACACAATATTCCTTTGTATTTTATTCCACTTTATTTAATAGGTCAAGACCAGTTTCGCTCATTCCGGGTTGGATTGGTTGTGTTCTTATTAGTTTAAACTCATAATGTGGAGTATTAACTCCACAAGCCGTCTGCCTCATCAGAATTTTACTACAAAAATTACTTGTTACTCAGTTTCTCAACCTTTCTCTTTCGATTTAAGTCGGGTAAGAACTATAAAGTGTGGATAAGACATTTTTTAATCCTTGTCCACTTCCAATGTGGAGCATATGTCCTTCTAATGGAGGCATCTAAAAAGAAGTATTTTCTACGAGAACTGTTTTGTTACTCAGTTGTCCAACCTCTTTTTTCAAAGAGAGTAAAGATAGAAAGATAAGACTAGGACAGGACTAGTAGTCTCACGATATTTTTATTTTATCATAGGATGGATGAGAAGCAATTCAATACATCACATACATACATCCATGCCTTTGGGCACAAAATCCAAAAATCAATTTATAAAAACTGTCCGTACTGGAATTCAAACCAATGATCTTCGTAACCGAAGCCAACGTCGTCGACCAGTCGACCACACAGCTGGAAGGATTAGTGCAGGGGTGGGGAACCTTTTATTCTCTAAAGGCCGCATTCATTTTTCCGATTCGACATAAGGCCGCAGTAAACACATTGAGTAGGGAATCTTTGGCCGGAAAAAAAATCATGCCAATTCCTAAAGCCCAGAAATTTGCGGATTTCCCAAAATTCCCAGAATTTTTCAAATCTAAAATGTACATAATTTCAGAATTGGCCAGAAGGCCGCACCAGGGTGGCCAAAAGGCCGCAGGTTCCCCACGCCTGGGCTATTCAATCGCTCTGGCCGCGCCCCGTTATTTTAGGTTTGGAACTGTGAGAACGAATTTATAGACATCACAAATATACATGTCTTCGAACAGAAATCGATAAATCTATTGAAAAAATACTGTTCGTACCGGGATTCGAGCCCGTGAAATCAGTCACGGAAGTCAACGACGTTGACCACTGCGCTGCAGATATGACAAATAATAATAACTGATGAAATAAACCTGTTTTTGCTAAACTAGTATAACAGATGTACCAACTGAGTTAGCCTTTTAGCTGCCGTAGATAATTAATAGTAATTACCTAGCACGCCGGCTATAATTTGCAACTATTAATCTGATTAGTTATTGACGAGATAGCTCGTCTCTGGATTGTTGAGCACGAAAATTTTTACGAGATATCTTGTCTGTGGCAGCCATCAAGTTAATCCAGACAAGGAGTTGTAATCCGAGCAACTCATTGCGACTTTGATGTGAGAAATTTTCATTCGTAGATCAAACCCTTGACCACGTCATCATCATTCCAAAAGTATTAAGCACTCGACTAAGTAATGGAAAGTACTGACATTTTTTTTCTATAGATTTATTCAAACGTTGATTTTCCGAGGGGCCCAAACTAGGGTATCCAATCCCGGGATCCCGGATCCCAAAATCCCGGGATTTCGGGATTGAAAAAATGAAATACGGAAAAGCTAAATAAAAAGATGTCATACTGTTGTTTTTGTTAAATTCGTAAGTTCTTGGGATTTTGGATTCGAAAATTAAAAGCTAAAAAAAAATATCTGGGTTTTTGAAATTGGCATGAAATTGTTTGAAAAAACCCATGATTTCAAAATCGCCGACCAAAAAATTTCTCAATCCCGATTTTATGTTGAGTGTTCAATACCGGGATCCCGGCAATGAACAATTGTCAATCCCGAATTCTCGGGATCACAAAAATGGTCCGAGATTGGATACCCTAGCCCAAACTAGTTTGAAATTACAGTTACAACTCGCGCAACTAAATGAATTTCAGATTCTAGATTCTATGTATATAGCAAACATACATAGACACAAGTAATTATAAAGTCTGTTTAAAATGTTGCCATAGAGATATGAATAAAATATAACCTCCGTCCTAAAAATATAATCCTGTTACATACATGATATGTATTTTAGAATTGAAAACAAACAGAAAATATTATGATCTATGTTCAACAAAGGCAGTGTTTCCCAAACCTTTGAGACATGTGTACTCCTTCTATAATTTTCGTAACACCGAGTACCCCTCGTCCAAAAAAAAATCATATACTTTAATAACAATCAAAAAATATAAGCTGCTTGTTGCATCAGGCACAGCCAAAGCCCGGTGCAGCGCATAACTATTGGGGGTACGCGTATCACACTTTGGTAAACACTGAACTAAGGTTCATACGCCATCATAATCGATAAAGCTTAGTAAAATATATTTTACGACCAAGTAATCGTCACAATTGTCAACAATAATGTTTTAGTACATGAAAAAATATTTACGCATGTGTAATTAATTACATTGTTATAAATTGGATTACATTTCTGGTAAGTGAATTCAAAATTTGTTCCATATCAACTGTGTACAAGAAAAAGGACGTAACCCACACAATATAACGTGTTTTGATGATTTTTGGGCATATGCAAATTATGAAATAAACAACCTTGAAGTGCACGGAGACTTCTAAAGTGGTGTTTAAATGACAAAATCTAATCACTTATTAAAGAAATTGTCTGGGAAAAACCTTTTTTTCAGTCTTATTTCTTGGTCTTCAATTTTCACAAGCTCATATTTTTTCAAACTTAAAAGCTAAATTTAGATACTAATGCGGCGTTTGCAGCTTACACCCTTTTGATAGAAAGTGTATCAAGTTTAATACATTGTGATTATCGAAAAAAGCTGTTTTGAAAAAACTGTGGGTGACGTCCTTTTTCCTTTCCACAGTCGATATTGAAAATCGGAATATTCACGTTAAAATAGAAGAGTGTGCCCACATATTAAAAATAGTATATAAGCCAATAACGAATATTTATTGGTAAGGTTAACGCCATCTTTTTTCGGCGGCTTTTCTGTGTTGCCATGCAGTAGGGGAGGGTCGCATGATTATTCGGTAAATTTAACATTATTTTATTTTATACTTACTCCTACCCCACCGCAGACGGTCTGGCGTCTTGAAAAATAGGGGTGAAAATAAACGGATGAAAAATCTATGCAAAAAAAAAATGCCGTAGTTCTTTTTGGATAACTTTCGCGTTAAGTATTACTAATGGTAGGGGATTTTAAAAATCATTTAAAGATAGTGGGGTGACTTTACAGCGGTGGGCTACCAATAAGTTAATAAGGACCTCGCTAAGTCTCGTAGCTATTATTCTTATGCAAGCATACATAATAATTATGAAAACATTTACAAGTTATGTAACAATTTCGAAACCTATGGCGCAGCGGTTAGCGTTGTGGGCTTCCATGCCGGACCTCACGGGCTCGAGCCCCAGTACGAACAGCATTTTTTCGATTTTTGTTCGAAGGCATAGGTGTTTGTGATGTCTAAAAATTCCCTCCCACGCTTCCGATTCTTAAATAACGGGGCGATTAGTTAACCACTAGTACTTTCCTGGCCTTAACCTTTTATCCATACTACTCTCTTTGGAAAAGAGAGGTTGAGTAACACACAGTTCTCGTAGAAAAAAACTTCTATTGAAATCCCTCCATTAGAATGCCATATGCTCCACATTGGGAGAGGACATGGATAAAAATTGTAACAATAAAATAATTATAATTGATCAATTGATGAAAAACTTCATGTTGTAGCTGTTAAATAAATATCTTTATTGTTTGAAGTTAGGTATTTTTTTTACTATATTTTTTTTCTCATACTGTCGAAATTGTTTTTAAAATATGGCGACTGGCGAGGATATAAGTAAGAAATTGCTGGAGACTTTACTTTCCTATTGAGTGACACACTTGGTGTAAAACTGGTGCGCACCACTGACCTAGATCTAGGGCATTCAATCCCGGAGCCTTTTCGAGATTTTCGGGATTGAACGCTCAACATGAAATCGTGTATAAATTAAGACTTGGAATTGACTGAAGTTTTGGATTGCGATTAAGAAATCAGAGATTTTTTTTAGCTCTTCCAAGAAAATCTGAAAACCCAGTTATTTACCGATTTGCCTAAAAATCCTGTAAAGTTTTACGGATTTGATAAAAATTTCTCAATCCCGAAATCCCGGGATTGGTGCAGTCGCGATCCCGGAATTGAAAACCCTACCTAGAGCGTCATCGTTACGACAATTTGGCATTCATAAGTTGAATTTATTATGTTAATTGCAGTAAAATGATAAAGCATTGTATTATTTTAATTCTAATTTACAATTAGGTTATTTCAATAATAAATGTATTTCATTAAAATCATACAATACGAATATGTCAAGTATTAGTTGAACAGCACCCGAACGATATTGAATTTAGAAACAACAAATAAATACGGAACCGGAGAGGAGACGATCTAATATTGTTCTCTTTGATCTCATTCTCTTCAAACAAATATACGGAATAAGATTTTATTAGGGTGAATTTGTACCTACGCATAGACGATTTCATTTCGCCGGGGCTTAATCAAAAAAAACCTCCGAGCAACCCGACCGGCATGCAGATCTGTCAGCCGCTCGGAGAACACGCAAAAATACCAATAAAACGAACAGACCCGTCTTCTTTATCTATCCGAGGCCGAATGCGCAGATCGTTTACATAATGCAAATGGGGATAAATTGCAAATGGAGTCTGACTTAATTTCCGTGTCGTCTTTTCGATACGACTCAATATCCGGTTACCGCGCTCTCGCTTCCTGCCCGCCATCTTTGCGAGGGCCATTTTGCGAATTCCCTCTGGGATCTGGAGATAGCTTTAGACGCATCATTATATATATATTTTTTTTGTATAATGACAGTATTTCAATCATTACGATTTACACTGTTGCATTAAATATTATCATTTCATTATCTTATTTACTTAAATAGATGTTTGTCGATTACGATAAAGCCGTCGGTATTACAAGATTAGGTTTCCTTGTTTCATTTTTGACAGTATTATTATAAACGAAAGATTTTTTCAATTCAAAAATTGAGTTCTCACTAGGGCTTATACAAAAACCGAATTTTGAAAAAACCGGTTGTTGAATGTCAACATTGTTGGAAAACCGGTTTTATTCGGTTTTCGAAGTTATACAAAAAATAGATAATTCAATTAAAATAGCGAGAAAAAGTAATTCAATTTTTTAATGTTTTTATTTATATACATAATGTACAACAAAAAAAACCTGTTACTCTTCAGAAAATATGATTTAAGAAAACACAATGGGTCCACTGATCGTTTTGTAACAAAATTTTCTGATATCGAAAATACCCTTTCGCTGGGTAATGAATGAATGATGTGGAGCAAATAGTCTTTAAGCCATCAAATAAAAAATACAATTTTTCTGTCATTTTGTTTATAGACTCGTTTATGGAAAATTCGGCACAACCGGTCACTAAGTTGAAAAACCAGTTTTCGAATGTTACAAATTTTGCAAAAAAACCGGTTTTTGAAAACCGACAAGCCCTAGCTCTCACCAATGCTAAGACAAGAGGTTAGCTGTGGGAAAATTTCAAAGGCTGCGCGGACCGATCAAATATTAATTGAATAGCTGTCTTGTAGTGCGCGCCAACCCGGAATGAGTGCGCGGGGGCTACCCAACTTCTGCGCGGGCAACTTAAAGGGAACGTTGGTACTCACACGTGTTTTAAATATCTTTTCTCATCGAGATAATAGACAACCTTTTTGGCCCAGCGGTAGGATCTTAATCTTACTATGGGATGGCACATATTCAAGTCCCGAAAGGCCATTATCAAATTTAAAATTGAGATGTGTTTTGTGTTATATTTGCTGTTCAACGTTATCTATAGAAAAAGCTTAAATCGTGAATATTTTTTGAAAAATAGTTACATATATAAATTAAATTAAATAATCTCGAGTGACTTTGCTTAAAATCTCTTTGACTTAATATCATTGAAATATTTTGATGTTTTTTTCTTGCTGAAATAAAGATACTATTACAGAAAAATGATGTTCATTTTTTTATGATTAAAAACAACATTTTAAGCATAAAAAAAATAAAATTAAGCAATGTAAGAAAATATTAAAGAATATTAAATTTGTTTCATCATTTTTCCATCTAAGACTTAAAGATGTTGAGATTAATACGATAAAAAAACTCTTTAATAATTGTGATCTCGTTTCAGAGATCTCTATGCTTCATTTGACAGCGTTCGTTCCGATTTTTTTTTCTTCCAGTTGAAAGATTTCAGCAAGAATCTTGCCAGAGAAGAAAAAAGTAATAAAAACTTATCATAGCGACAGGGTCGAGAATAAAAATAATAATATTAGGTATGGCGAGGTGTATTAAACTGGAAATTATATTCGCGCTGTCAAGATAGCGGACTGTCCGTTTTGGGGAATATTTTTTTTAACGCTAGCAACATTTATTTTTATTGACGGAATAATGATCGTATGCTTCGGTTGGTAGGACGTTATTTAAAAAAGGAATTCATGTTTATTTGTATTAGGATATGAACAAACTGAGACATTTTAAGCAGAATAAACGATTATTATAAATAGGAAAGTCTTTGGTAAAATATATTTACTTTTCGTACATTTTAGACAAACCACCATATTTTGTTGTTGAATATATCTATCTGAATATGTCTATTTTAATGGCCAATACAAATAGATTTAGACTGTAAAAATTTGGTGCTATTATTTTTTTATTATTCGAATCAGGTAACGGTGTCATCTGACGTTTACGCGTTATATTTTTGTCTGCACATCGTGCGTCTCGCACAGGCGCAGTGTCGTGCTAGACGTTGCAGAAAGACAAGTAAAATATATCACTACATTCATGCAACAGTAGAAAAATCGAAAAAAAAAATGTTGCTACGAATGACATTTTAGGCGATATATAATAATAAAACAAATGAAATAGTGGGATACACTGTTATTTTGTAATATATCCAACAAGGATATCATCGTACAGTGACTATTATAAAAATCACTATAATTGGTACACAAACATTAAATTGTTATTTTTTTTAATTAAATTGAAAAATAAAAACTCGTTTTTTACACGGTAGATACGTTCCACATAAAACAGAGTAAAATAATGATACAATTCATGTAAAAAAAAATGAAAATGGCTTCCCTGAATTATAAAATCAAAAATATTATGGTATAGAAAATCGTATAAAAAAGCTAATAATGAATAATAATAGCAAGTAAATTAAACAAAATATTATTCATAATTTGTATTATTTAATTAATAAAAAATAATACTATTCGCCGCTACTTGATTAATTACGGGGATATTTATGAGGATCTGGACATAAATCGCTTTCATCGATTGATAAATTTCTGACACGTCTAATGAAGTATTTTTTTGTTATGACTGTCTATATAAAAAATATAGCATTCGCTATTTTTAGTTGTAACCGTGTAAAAAAAAGACAACGTTAAAAAACGTTGAGTGTGTACTAAATTTACAGTTCTCTACTAAAATTGTACGTAATAAAAAATGTATTAGAAGCTATCTTAAATATTTGTTTTAAAATTATCTCGAAACTAAAAATTCAGTTTGTCTCACTGTTGCATTGATGTAGCGATGTACTGCAATTTCACCCCTGATATTTAACATAATGCTTCTTGTTAGTGATGTCAACATTTTCAATTGTAGACTTTCTTGTTTCGTTTCTTCCAAACTCGAAAAAAAAACAATTTTTCAAATGCAAATATTGCCAGTTACGGAAAACTTTTTTGATCGCTCGGGAAAACTTGATATTTGCCCTGGCTCAGTATTTGTAAGAGAGTTTTCTATATTAAATACGGCATGCAGAATCAACTGCTGACAAAAACGTAAGTAAAAAAAATAAGAAAACTAATAAAAAAAACTTATTCTATAGCCATACTGAAAATAAATTGAAAATACCGCTTTGCCGTTAATGTATATCCGCCCACAATGTGGAGCATGTCGTCTTCTAATGAAGGTATCTCAACTGAATTTTTCTACGAAAATTGCTTTTTACATAGTTGCTCGAAGAACTTTTGGGCTAGGACAGGACTAGTGTTTGGCTAATCGCTCTAGCTTTGCAGTTATTTTAGAATTAGAATGGGTAGGAAATTTTTCGACATCACAAATACGGCACACAATCCCGCGAACCCGATCAATTTTGAGATCCCCTGGTCCCGAAATCCGAATTTTGGGATGAAATTTAAAATCTAAACTCTTCCCGTTTTACTATCATATCGAGAGTGGAAAAGAAAAAGGACGTAACCCACACATAACAAATTTTACTAGAGACACAAAAAACGTGTTTTGACGATTTTGAACAAAAGCAAAAATTACAAATTATACACAACCTTTAAGTGCACAAAAGACTTTAGCAACTGATTTTAATTTACTTTCTCTGATATTAATTTAATATATTTTTACAAAAAATACCTTCTTTATGTCAATTTTCCTGATCGCAACTTCTACGAGCCCTTCTTTTTCAAACTTGAAATCTGATATAAGATACTAATTCGACTTTTTAGCTTACCTTATCCTTTTGATAAAACGTGTACCAAGTTGTAAAAATTTCGATTATCGAAAAATAACTGTTTTGAAAAAACTGTGGGTTACGTCCTTTTTCCTTTCCACAGTCGATATATTTTAATAATAAAACAATTTTCGACGATGAATCTCAGTTTGTAAATATATTATACATACATAAATATATTTTTATAATACATATTATAAATTAATAAATTTTGGTCTTACTCCCTCTCATATTTTTACATATAGCTTTTTTCATAATTCTATAGAATATAAAATTCAGTAGTAATATATTTTTTAGGATATACTCAAAAAGAATTTTAGTTTGAGATCTTTGGCACGTGTGTTTTTGATATAATATCTATTCTTAATGATCTCAAGAAAGTGGTATCAAAAAAAAAGTGTCGCCTTGGCGTAAGCTGTAATGCCAGCTATTCTTTGTATTAAAATTAAGAATATGTCGCCTACTGTGGCCCAGTTGGTTAGAACATGCTCTACCGATAACGCAGGCTTGGGTTCGATTCCCGGTAAAATCACAGTGAATTTTAAAATGATTAAATTCAAAGTTGTGACCAATTCAAATTAGGTGTTTGTGATGAAAATTCACATCATCTCCCCTCCTCCCATTCTTCTGATCCTTTACTAACTGGGTATTGGAATAGCGATTAGTTAACCACTAGTCCTGTTATTCTTCTTTCCCTACAATTCACTTTGAAAAAAAGTGAGGGTTACAAACAGTTCTCGTAGAAAAAAAACTTCTGTTGAGATACCTTCACTAAGTGTTCATATGCTCCACATTGAGAGCGGAGATGGATAAAAAAAACATATACAGGAAATGATGGTAAATGATCAATTCAGGGATGCCCTAATCACAAACATTGATTGAAAAATTTGCTGTTCGTTCTGGGAATCGAACTAGTAAGATCCCTCACAGAAGCCTTCGATGTCGACCACTGACCCGACAACATGTCGCCCGCTGTGGTCTAGTTGGTTGGAGGTTGCTCTTCCGATCAGGTGGGTCTGGGTTCAATTCCCGGTAAGGTCAGTATCAAATTGGATTTTTTCAATTTTAATTTGAGATCTAAGACATGGGTGGTTGTGAAGTTAATTCTCCTTGAGTTAATCTCATGTGACTTTCAAAAATCCTCATCGAGTATATCTCGTATGATCTTTCAACTTCAAAATATTTAACGCATTGGCGTAAGCTGTAATGTCAAATATATATATTTTTTAAATTTAATAATCTAAAAAAAAACGTACGAAAAAAAATTGTGTGTATTTCAAGTGGCTAGTATAAAATTGATATAAAAGTAAGTATTCATTATAACCATGAACGATAAACAGAGAAAAAAACCATCTCTCTTTGGGTCAAAAAGAGTTTTATTTATTCACGCATTTATTTTCATCATAAATTGACTACATCGACATTAATTGAATTATATTATGTGTTATACATGTCGGATGAATTAACCGTGCCAAACCGTTGTGCTAATTAACTATTGACATGCCAGAGAAGTTGAGTCGATTTCCCCAATGAATACTACATTTTAGTGTTGGGAAAGCAATTAATTACGCTGTACAATTTAATCTTTTTTGGTTTAGCTAGTATCAGAGACGCAGGGAAGTAGGTGAAACGTGTCTGTCCAAATATAATCTAACACAGTGGTTTCCAACCTTTATGTTACTGTGCCTACCTTTGGAGAAAAAAAATGTTCGCGCCTCCCCATACTTTATTTCATATAGTAATAAAGACACGTTTTAAAGAGTAAATAAATATTTTGGACTGTTCGCGCCTCCCTTTGGAGTAGTCCACGCCTCCCAGGTTGGAAATCGCTGATCTAACATATAAAAATGAATGTTTGTTTGTCGTTGCCACACCGCTCATCCGATTGCAATAAAACTTTGACATTTTTTTGGTTGCACTCCGAAAGGTTATAGGCATAGTAAAATTAACTTAACTGTAACAGTAACAGTAAGTCTTGTCCATAAAAATCAATGTTTGTATGTCTGCCATACCGTTATAGTCTTAAATATATAAAAATGAACGTTTGTTCGTTCGTACTCTATGGGCTGCCACACCTCTCATCCGATTGTAATAAAACTTTTTGCTCACTTTTTCGGAAAGGTTATAGGCATAGTAAAATTAACTTACAGTAGGTCTTATATATAAAAATCAATGTCAGTTCATTTTGACAACGTATGCTTGCATTTGTGCGAACGTTGTGATAAAATTAACTTACAGTAGGTGGCGCGTGTGTCGTACCATAGACAATCAGCAGCAAACGTCAAACAGACAGAAAAAGAAAACATGCTCTTCAATAAACACAATTAAAGCACAAACACTTTCTTTTTTTGAGTGGCATTGCAACGCTTGCCGGGAACTGGCTGTGTATAGTATGCTATAATAAATACATTCCTTTAGGACCTGTGATTTATTTTATTTTGTACCTATTAAAGTTAATATTTTCGATGTATTCGGCGATAAATTTGTCGAAGTTCATTTTAAATACCAATTTAAAATTGATGATTTAGAAATTCCAGGTTGTGTGCCAAATCGTAGCAAGTGTTTTGCTTGTTTAAGAATCATCTTCAGACAAACTATCACAAGGTTTAAAGGTAACTTCGAGGAAGTTAATTTTTAATATAAAATTAACACAAAGTTCCCGCCGAATCTATCAAAAATATATGTACTATTAAAGTGGCCAGTGAGGCAAAAAAGGCGCATTTTTATATCGTTGTTTATTCGTAACCGTTGTGATAATCTGATGATGATTCTCAAAAAGGACAGATATGTACGTGTCACAATTATTTCGCACGCTATGGTGCAAGCTGCTGAAGTCTTGGGATATTTCTCTCGACACAATATTAGCACACAACTGAACAACGCATAACGTTCGTTACGCCACGGGATACGTCTGTTGGACACAGATGAAAAACTGTGTCGTGAGGAAGAAATTGCATAGTCATTAGTAAGTATTTTTTTAGTTTAATCCGTAAAAAGAAACGTGCAATATGTGCTTCTTTTTTAGTTTGTAAAACACTTTCAAGCAAGAAAATCAACGGTATTCGATTAACTCATTGTTTTAAACTACACATATGAATAAAAAAATCTACAGTTTTTGTTTTTGATTCAATTTCCAACATAATTGTACTGGTATGGAAATTTTCTGAATAGCAACTGTCATGTCGCAATATAAAAAAACAATTGAATTCCAAACGTCACTGATTTTTGTAGAATAAGTGCTATGCAACAATGGAAGATGAAAAAACACAAAATAGAATAAAAGGAAATGCCCTTCTCAGACGATTCATCACGAAGGGGAGCGCCGCGTCACTCATGTGACATTCCCTCCCAGCTCGTTCAGCCTCCGTAGCAGGGCTCTACGCCACGTCGTAGAAGGCTTTTAAAATGAAACGTGTGTAGTACAGTGAAGGCAGTGTTTGCTAGATTTTTTACACGTTAGCGTTTCTAAAAATGGAATACGTTTTGAAATTACTGTCGGAATAAAATTGTAGACGAGAGGATTTGGGAGAAAAGCAACGTCTGAACTTTGCAATTTACATTACAAAATGTGAACACTATATAATATGTTGATCATTGCTATGCGAATATAACTTAAATTGTAAAACAAACTGTTAACTTTTTTTTAAATAGCTGTAGTTTATATTGTACAATAAATTTATAAAATATTAAACTATGTACTGATATTTATTTTAATAACAATATTCTTTTTTACTTTATTCCACTCTATTTAAAAAGTCAGGACCGGTTTCGCTCATTGCGAGCATTGTCAACTGATGAGCTCGCAATGAGCAAAACCGGTTCTGAACTTTTAAATAAAGTGGAATAAAGTACAAAGAAATATTGTGTTTTTATTAATATAATGCCTTCCCACCAAGTAATGACAGTGAACACCCTAAACGTGATATTTATTTGGTATTTATTTTTTTTGTTTTCTTTTAATCCATGTCCGCTTCCAGAGTGGACTTTATGACCTCCAAATAGAGGTATCTCAATTTAAGTTTTTTTCTATGATAACTGATTGTTACTCATATTCTAAGCCTCTTTATTTTTTCGAAGAGCTTAGGTATAGAAAGAATAAGATTAGAACATAACTAGTGGTAAGCTAATCGCTCTCACTACGTCCCGTTTTTTTAAGATTGTAAGGGTGGAAAAGAATTTGTAGATATCACAAATAGCTGTTCATACTGGGACTCGATTCCGATAGATCCGTCACGGAAGCGAACGGCGTTGACCACTTCACCACGGTCCCGACAACGTAGTATAACATACAATACATTTATTTATCAAATGATCAAAGCCAGCTTAGCTCATCACTATCATCTTCATTTTCCCTCTCGATGAGTTTTTTTTAACATAACGTTTTCCTGAGCTATCCAAGTAGCGTACAATATGAACTTGATTGCAACGTTTTCAAAATGAGGTTCCAAGATGAAATATAAAAAATGAAAAAACATACAAATTTGAACATTTGAATAATTTCTGTACCTTTATATCTGTCTATAAGCAAGTGAGATATGAGTTTTAAAAGATTTGCTTACGCGCAATTTTTTCACATTTTTAAACGTTTACTAATGAGATAAAATATAAGAGTCTGTGTGCCGCCTGTGTGGTTGAGTAGTCAACGTCATTGGCTTCAGTTACGGAGGTAACGGGTTTGAATCCCAGTACGGACAGTTTTACAAATTGATTTATGAATTTCTGTTCGGAGGCATGGATGTATGTGATGTTCTGTATTCCTCCCTCCAATCCGTCCCATCCCATGAACGGGGCGTATCGAGAGCGATTAGCTAACTACTAGTCCTGTCCTAGCTCTATACTTCTATTCCTACTCTCTTTGGAAAAAGAGAGGTTGAGAGACTGAGTAACAAGCAGTTCTCGTAGAAACACTTATGTTGAGATAAACTCCATTAAGAGTCCATATGCTCTACATTGGGAGCGGACATGGTAAAAAAATGAAATACTAATGAATAATTAAAACCACTCACTACTCAAATCTGTGGGCATTCCCATGGGCTTATCCTTCTCGCCAGCAATGGCTTTAAGCTCAATGATACATTTATTTATTATATAAACACGAAACATTTATTTACTAAGCGTCGGTTCAAGTTCATCCGTGCACTTGAACGCCTGAAGATGCCGAAAGGCGAAACACGGGTCGTTAGTGACAAAATCTGTGTGAATGTACATAATTTGAACGATTTAAATTTAATATTGAAATTCCATCAAGCACCTTCAGTCGAAATCTTACATTAAAAGTAATAAAAATATGTAAGTACATAGTTGCAGTTTGTTCATCACCATATAAAAAGGTTTCTTGACGAAAGATTATCGGGAAAAGCCGCTTTTGCAATTTTATTGTTATGGGTGCATTCACATCTGATGTGATAACAAACAGACAGATAACGCTGGCAAGACTTAACGAGCGAGAGGGTGAATGTTTATACTATGTTCGTTGGTTGAAGATATTATTAACAATTGTAAAAAATACAGCATTCTCCGTTCAGTTAAGATATAATTGTTCTACGTTAGTTTGATATAAAAAAATATTATACATGTTTTCACTGTTCTTTCTCAAGTTGGTTAGTAACAGAAAAGTTTCAGCTTTTAGGATAAAGGCTAACATGTTTATGATAACTTTTAGGGTGTTCACTGTCGATAATTGGTGGAAAGGCATTATATCACAATGTTCTTTTGTACTTCATTCCACTTTATTTAATAGGTCAGGACCAGTTTTGCTCATTGCGAACATTGTCAACTGATAACTAGACAAACAGGAAATCCTAGAAATCAATAGATTCAAATTTTCACCTGATTCAGATCTTTTGAATGATCAAATTATTTTTGCAAGTTCCCCGTTACTTTATCCATTGCATTAACCATTGTTAACTATTCTTTTATAAATATTTAAAAAATATATATATATTTCTTTTGTTTTAATTTTATGACAAAGAAAACAGAAAGTTTTTCAACTAAAAATCATTATTTTGCTCTGTATAACATAATGTTTAGTTAGGTAAAAAGATATTTATTTTGAAAATACGTTTTTTTTTAAAAGAATATGTATTTAAATAAATAAGAGAATTTTATTTGTTCTTTAGGGCATTGTCGAGTGCAGTGGTCAACATCGTTGACTTTAATGACGTTTTCTCAATGGTTCGAATTCCAGTAGGAACCGTGTTTATGTTTAATAAATTTATAAATTATTCTAGTCGAAGGCTTAATTTTTTATATTTTAAATACACTTTGACCACCATTGCAATCCTAAATAAAGGGCCATAGTGAGAGCGATTTTATAACCACAAGACTTTTTCTAGCCCTAGTGTCCAGGAAAAAAAAGAGGTTGGGCAACTGATTGACAAACGATTCTCATAGGAAAATTTCTGTTGAGATACTTTCATTGTGAAACCATATGATCTAAATCAGGCACGGGCAAACCGCGGCCCGCCACGTATTTTTTGCGGCCCGCGAACAATGTTATATTTTTGAAAAAGATTCACGTTTTTATCTTTTAACGCCTTTTTAAAAAAAGATGAAAATAAATATAATAATCGTTGTTTTTGGATCAATCTATATATGTAAACAAACATTTTAAATCATGAACTTCTTTACGATCAAACATCACCGATGAACATTTACAAGCAGTTTTAAGAACTTTTTTCTACTACAAAATTAGCACCTGAATTTAAAAAAAATGTTAAAAGACGTAAACCAGCTCCACTCTTCTGATTAGATTGTTTTTTCTAGTAATTGGCGTACATATAAAATGGTATTTTCCTTGCGGCCCGACGTGCATTTTGTCCCCATTTACCGAATTTGGCCCTTCATACGAAAAGTTTGCCCCACCCTACCCTAAATGATATGAATTAGGGCTTAGTTATTTGAATTAATTATTTATATAAGTAAATTTATACACAAAACCAGCATTAGATACGTGTTCATGAAAAATAAATATTTGTTAATTTATTTTCGCTTTTTTAAGCTTTTGAATGAATAATGTTTTATGCTTTTAAGGCAACACAAAATGAAAAAAAACAAACGTTTTAAATTTTTATTTATTTTTGTTGTTGCGATAAAAGGTGTGTTCAGTGTAAAACACAATTAATTGGTTCCCAGAAAGGTCGCTTAATATGAATTGACTTTTAAACAGGTAAAATGGGGATGTTTTCCAGGACGAAGGTTTGTGATTATGTACTTATTTGATATTAAGGAACAAATAATGAATTTTTAATTGTCTGTAAATAATTACACCGAATAAACAAAATATATAAATTAACATTATATTTGTTATTATGTACTTGTTTATTTGAAAACATTTATTTTCCGAAAATCGGAGTCGAATTTCTAAAAATACGAGCGCTAATTCGGCCCACTTGTTTTTTACTTAGTAATCGCCTGCTGTGGCTTAGTTGGTTAGAACTTGCTCGCAGGTCTGGGTTCGATTCCCGGTAAGATCACAGTGAATTTATTTGCTTCAAAGTTGTGATCGAAGACTGGGTGTTTGTGATGTCAATCCACATTATTTTCCTCTCCTCCCATCCTACTGATTCTTTAATAACTGGGTGTAGCAACAGCGATTAGTCAACTAGATTAGATTACTAGTCCTGTTCTAGCCTTATTCTTCTTTCCCTACTACTCTCTTTGAAAAAGAGAGGTTGAGCGACTGAGTAACAAACTCATGCAAAACAACCTATGTTGAGATATCTCCATTAGGAGGCCATATGCTCCAAATTGGGAGCGGACATATATAAAAAACAAATTGCGTTATTTACTTATCGAGTCTATTTTTTTATTACGATTTTCTATACCAAAATATTGCTATTTTTCCAAATAAAACGGTTTTTTGAAATTCAGTGAACCTTCACTTTTTTAAATGAATTCACTTTTGACACGGTTTTTTTGGAACGTATCTAATGTTTAAATAGTTTACTCAAAATAACAAATTGTGTAGAGAGGAGGGGGGGAGGGGGGGACTTGCGTGATGTTTGCATGAAGGTTCTAAATTTCTAACTACGCATACTGGATACTTAACCAGTATTATTCTGTCGTAAGTCTGGCAAAAAACTATATATTGTTACAGAATCCAGCGCTAGTTATTCTGAAATGAAGCAACATAAAAGTCATGTATACTAAGAAATAAATATCTATTATATCGGCTTACTAACGTATGTATATAAAAATATAAGATAGATGAAGACACATGTGAAAATTTATTACGAAGTCTATCTGAGTAAGGCTAGTTTTTTTATCCAAATTTATGGCTTTATATTGAAAAAAGACTTTACAACGTTTTGAAACATTATTTAAAAAAAAAAGTTTAATATGTTTTGTGCCTTAAATTGTTATTTTAAACACGAAATTTGTACAGCATTAAACCAAAATATACATTTCTGAAAGCTAAAAATAGTTCATTCAATGTATTTTTTTATAATGAGCGTATTTGCTTATACAAAATAAATATGATTTGCTTTGTTTTTACACAGGTTGTGTAAAAAAATGTGACATGTATTTTTCTTCACTGACAAGCATCTTCAGGGAAACTATTGTAAGGCTTTTTACTAACAAACTTGATTCTTGATTGAAAATGAAACATTTGTAATTATTGTAATAGTGAGTATAAATGAAAAATGATACAAAAGCTATAGCCAAATTCATTGAAAACAACGCATTTGCTGGTGATTTTTCTTAATAATATGCTATATTAACTCGGTCTGACTTTTTCAGAAACACGGAGATTAGAACTAACTAGACTAACTAGCCTCTTGTCACGTCCAAGATAAAGAAGCGGCGATGGACTTGGCATGGACACGTGTTGAGGATGCCTCAAGAGAGCCTGAACCCTGCCTGTCTCTTCTTCCAACCGGATGGATCCCGGCGTCGTGGAAGGCTACTGATGACCATCCACAGGATGTACTCAGCGGAGTAACGAGACGCTGGGATGACCTGGGAGGAAGTAAAGAGACTGGCTGGGGATAGAGAATCTTGGAGGAACTTCGTGATGACCATATGCTTCGTATAGGGAGTGGATATGCAATAATAAAAAAATATATATATTAACTCGAGATCGGTACAAACAAATACAGAGAAATTTGAATCGTTCCAACTATGTACATTCTAACAGATTTTGTCACTAACGACCCGGGTTTCGCCTTTCGGCATCTTCAGGCGTTCAATTGCACGGATGAACTTGAACTGACGCTTAGTAAATGAATAATTCGTGTTTATATAAGAAATAAATGTATCATTGAGTTTAAAGCCACTGCTGGCGAAAAGGATAAGCTCATGGGAATGCCCACAGATTTGAGTAGTAAGTAGTTTCAAGAATTATATTTATTTGTTTGCCTGCAAAAATCTGTGCACTTGAACGCCTGAATATGTCGAAAGGCGAAACCCGGGTCGTTAGTGACAAAATCTGTGAGAGTGTACATAGTTTGAACGATTTAAATTTAATATTGAAATTCCACCAAGCACCTTCAGTCGAAATCTTAAATTATATTAAATACAGAGAACCTCATAGAATATAAGGTACTAATGCGAGTGTACGTTAAAACTGAAATTCTGTTATATTTTAGTTTTCGATTTAAAGTAAAATTACTTATTTTTCGTTTTTATTTATTTTGAGGGTAAGTCTAAGTGTTTGATTGTAATTAAGAATTCAAATGCATTCGTTAACTTTGAGTGAATAAATTAAACTGCTTTGTGGCTGCGTAAATCAGCGGCTAGCGTTGCTATCGTCAGTGCTACGTTTGGTCTACGAGAATAGCGTAATTTTAATTCGAGTGCAAAAAGTATGACGTGAATAACATTATTTAATTATTATTATGACTATATTATTCTGCTTAGATTGGATTTGTTCGAATGCATTGTTTTTATCAAAAAAAAAAAACATAACACGTCACTGAACGCCCGCTGTTTTCCAGCCAAGCGTGAAAGCGGTCGCTTAAAAACAATCCCGCATTAAGCGGGGGCAAGGGGGGGCACTTATTATTTTTTTCTGTCGTCACCCTCCGCGAGTTTACTAATTTTACAGCTTGCCCTGGCAAAAAAAAACACCCTTGGCTGTGTAGGGGGGTCGAAAAAAATAATATTTCATACACCGCGTGTATTTCGTCAGGAATTTTGACAGCTTTGCTATTTGCGAAGACACTGCTGAAAGCGATGATCCATCATTATAAATTTGACACAGCATAGAGAACTTTTTTTAGGCTGTATTAAATTTGATGATGTGTATTTTATTAACCGACGAATAAATCATTTTTTCATACATATTTGTTGTATTAATCATCAGGTTTCATTTGAAGATTTTTTATCCATGTTGGCTCCCAATGTGTATCATATGGCCTCCTCATGGAAGTACCTCATTAGAAGTTTGTCTAAGTTTGTTACTCAGTCATTCAACTTTTCTGTTTTCAAAGAGAGTAGTAGGTATAGAAGACTAAAGCTAGGACAGGGCTTGTGGTTGGCTTAAAACTCTTGCTACACCCTGTTATTGAAGGATCAGAATGGTAAGAGGGAATTTTTAGATATCACAAACGCCAATGCCTTTGAACAGAAATCGATAAATTGATCGAAAAATGCTGTTTGTACTGGGCCTCGAGCTGCTTATTAAAAGCCATCAAGGCTGACTGCTGCGCCATAGGACCCGACTAGGCAGATTGGCTACTGCTTTAAGATTTTTTCAAGATATCAAATGTTGTAAATTGAATTGGAAATTACTTATTGAAACTACATTACAATAAAACTAAAAAAATTACAGTGGTCGCAAACCTGACATATCTATCAATAAAATCCGATAGTTCTTCCAAAGCCAAATATTTTTTTATTCACTTTTAAAATTTTACATTATTTAAAATGTGTTATTTGAAAAAAAATAATTAGACATTATCCTGGCTGGGATTTAAATCTAGACCCATTTTAGCGCTACGATAAAGCTAATACGCCGATAATATATCAATAGTTATGCCTTCAGTGGTACGTCTTTGAAATAGGACTTTCAATACCAGCATCCCGATCATTTTTTTAAATTCCGAAATCGACTTGATACTGATCCCGGGATTTTAAGTTCGCTATAAAATACAAAAGAAAACTTATTTCAAATTTAAATACTTCCCGATATACCACCAAATTTAAAAAATAACTCGAGACAGTGTTATTACAGCCATATTTCGTTTAATACCTGCATAATAAATACAACAATTCCGGTCTTATTTCCACTCATATTCTGTAGCAGTCGTACACACGAGCTAGAATTTTGATTTTGTTTTCTGTAGCATTATACAAAATTCAGTTAAAATCCGTTCTTTTTGAAGGTGAGCAACTATTTTTTTCAATTTTCATTTAAGATAATGAATTAATTAATCTCAATCAACTGTCGTTAAAAAATGAAAGCATCCGTCTCATTTGCCCTTAGAAATAATCAGCGGTGGGCTGCCAATACTTTAACAAGGAGCTCGCAGGATCTCAAAGTAATTCGTGGTGTTCCGGATAAAGGGTGATTTTTTTACTACTCTTGTACACAATAAATATTAAAGCTATCGAATGTTACTACATATACAAATATTATGTAACAATCATTTTTAATTAAATTTGAATCGCTCAAACTATATACATTCTCACAGATTTTGTCACTAACGACCCAGGTTTCATCTTTCGGCATCTTCAGGTGAAACCCGGGTCGTTAGTGACAAAATCTGTGAGAATGTACATAGTTTGAACGATTCAAATTTAATATTGAAATTCCACCAAGCACCTTCAGTCGAAATCTTAAATTTTTAATTAATATGAAAAACTGGAAAGTGCATCAATCTACACTGGATTTACAAGAGTGAAGTGTTCCGAGTTTGACACAGAAATAAGTTATACTGTTGTATATGTCATCAATTCGTTTTTAAAGTTTATTATAATATGTATTTAATCATTATATAACGCATCGATCTAAAAATCTTGTCTTTCTTAATTTAACAAGTGGCTCGAGCGAGTTCCTGCCAGTCCTCTCCAACCTACCCTTAGCTATAGTCACCAGTTCCAAGGGCCATTCGATTGATCAACGCATTGCCTAGAGAAGTGGACATTTTTAGTGATAGTATTTGTGAACAGTTTGTTAAATTTTACTATTTTATTTCATGATTTTTTATGTTGATTTTGATGTATTATATAGTTTTATTTTATATTTTTCAAGTAAATGGCGATTTGGTCTCAGCTGTTATGTCATGTACTGTAATTTTATTTTTTAACAATAAATAAATAATGCCAAATATTTTTTGTATTCAAATTAGTAATATTCAAAATAATAAATACGATAAAATTATGAATCAATATCGGGGGGATCTAAAAAAGGTTTCGAGATTGGACACCCTGGTCTAAGCTACTGATCTAATTCATAATTAAAATAGCGTCAAATTCCTTTACATTGCAACAATGATCAAATGGAAATTATTCGAGTTAAGTTGCTAAACATCAGATAATATGTTTACGAATTGTTCGGCCTTTGGGATAATTCTCGGTAAATCCCCACCTGAAAGGACATACCCCCAAATTGACATTTAAATGTATTCTTAAGGCACGGCGTGATATTATCGCCGACCTTTGTTTAGGTCCGGACTCAATTTATAAGGGTAGATAGGTACCCTTTGTAATATATTCATCGCTTATATGTGTGGATCAAAAGAGATTTTCATACATTATAGAAAGGTTATAATTTTCATAACTCTGAGATTTCAACGCGATGATAAAAACTATGTAATCGGCTTAATGGCTTCATGGACTTAGGTTGAAAACGTAGAGTGATAAAACGACAGGGTCCTAATACTCTTCATTCAAGTTTTTTTCAACCTGTATTTTGATCGAAAGACACATTCAGCTAATCCCGAGTATTATTAATAGAGAACTTTACCAGGTTTGACTGCTAGTTACGTATCACGTAATGCAGTGCTTCCCAACCTGTTTCATGCCGCGGACCCCTAAATCTGAAAACAGTAATCTGCGGACCCCCAATTTTTTTTATTACTAATGTTCATATTTTATCACAAAGAATGTTGAATAATGAAAATTTTCGCGAAAAACCTGTGGAGCCCAGATTGGGAAGCACTGACGTAATGGACACCCAATCAAGAAACTCACGGAAGTTTTTTTTTTAATAATTTAAGGTTTAGATCCAGACGCTCGCCAACGTTAATATGCACCACACAGCCAGCCACCCTGCTTTGTGTAAAGCAGCAACGGTAATAAAATGCGACCGCGCAATTAGAGGATTTGCGGCGAATATTTGACGCGTAATTTGGGGCAGCGTAATTGGGGGTTCCACTGTATATTCAATACAAAATAAAAACACGAATGAAGTTGTTACGCTGCAGAATTCATAAAATTTCTGGCAAGAGTGCGAAACTTTATTGGAATGTCGTTGGAAGATACATTTTTTAGTACTTTAAAAAATATTAATATTGATTTAGTCCAGTGGAGGGGAACCTGCTGCTTTTTGGCTACACTGATACGGTCTTTTGATTTAATCAAAATATTCACTTCGATCAAAAATACCCATTATATGTTCGACAGTCGAAAAAAAGGGGTGTCAACTTTTCTTTACTGCGGACTTGCGGATGAATGTGGCCTTTATAAATGAAAAGGTTCCCCACCCAGAGTTAGTCGATTGTTTCTTTTTGTCATTCCGAAAAAAATATTATAGTGAAACCCCCAATTACACTACTCCGAATTACGCGCTGGCTTGAAATATTTGCCGCAGATCCCCCAATTGATCGGTCGCATTCTATTGTCGTTTCAACGATACGGTCGTCTTTGCGGTACATACTACATACAGTCAATTTTTGGCTAGCGTCTGTGTATTCAACACGTGCCAGGCTATACACGCATAGCCGGGCGACTGTCTGTGTGCTGAATTTTTCTCACACATTGCATTTTATCACTTAGTAACTAAATATTTTGTCAATTTTTCGCGGAAAAAACAAAATCCTTAATTTTGTATGAGATTCATTTTCCCAATTACACTACCCCAAATTACACGGTCTCGACTTTAGTGTAAATGGGGGTTTTACAGTACTAATATAAAACAATTCGAAGGTATAAGTCAAAAGTGCGTAATAAGCGTCCTATAGTTTTGCGAAACAAACATTTCGGAGCACGATAAAACTATAAAACGTTATCACCACGTAAGCAATTAGCCTGATGGCAAAACGAACTGGTACGTGCGACGTTCACGTAAGTGAGTGTATCAAAAATAAACCGTCCCCAGACCACGTTTCATAATTCAAAAGAAAGGGAGGCTTCGGTAAAACGTTTGCAATAAACCACTTCATAGAGGAGCGCAGTGAAAAGCAAACTACAAATATATATATAAGTATACAATAGAAACAAACAGTAGCGTCCATATATCACTACCCTTAAGCAACAGTGGGATAAGTCGAAAGTATTAGTCTCGAGATAATTTAACTCCCTCCAAGGACGAGCGTGACAGTAAACACCGTCGTCTATTGATCTCACTATTCATTCTTTTTCTATCTGAATATCGTTGCTTTTACTCAAATTTGGTTAAAAAAGATACAGACTTCAGTAAGTCATAAGCCGCGGGGATGAAAACAACTACCAAAAGCACATGCGATTTCCGTTTATTTTTAATAAACTTTTTGAAACCATTGATATTTAAAAAATAGATGTATTTACACTACTTTACTAATATTTGTGTTGAAATTTTGTTGATATAAAGAGTTCGAAAAAATTTCACGTTTAGCTATATTTCAACCCCGAATGTTTGTGTGCCCATGCGGTCACGCTCGTTTTTACTACTGTCCGTACAAAATATTACACGGTAATAAAAGGATGAGCATGACCATATAGTCACGCGGGGTTTCTATACAACGACACGAAAAAAAGTTATTCGTGAGTTATGGCTTATAAAATGTATTTTTATCGAAAAAAAGCTCTCGTCTCTGGAGGGAGTACAGAATCAAAATAATTCAAATTTGATATTGAAGTTCCATCAACCACCTTCAGTCGAAGTTCTAAATTATATCAGCAATATATATTAAGCCGAATCGCAGAATGACAACTGAGAAGAATAAAGACTTACCATTGATTTTGTTGGGATAATGCAGAATGTATAAAAGTGAAACGAAACTGCGAAAGTCATTCGAAAGATTATAAGAAAACGAGAAATCTGGGACAGTATTGAATGTATTGTGTTACAGCCTGGTATTTGTTGTATTTTTTATAAAGCACGCCACTGCATTCATACGTATAATCTTATCTATACGTCGAAGTATATTATACGTAGAGGCAGCGGCATTTTCTATTCACCGATGCTTTTTCCCCGGAGCGTCGCGACGGCCGACAATATCAACGACGCTTCGTGGGTTCGCGGTAAAATTCGACGCCTTAATGATGCACTTTGGAAATTATTTTGTATGGATACACATCGAGGCTAGACCAAAGTTACTTTTCACAGATGGTCCTTTATAACTCGACTGATGTAAAATAATGAGTTTTTGACACAGACAGACAGTATAAAAATAAAATTTTCATGTATATCTTTACATTTAAGATGATACAGCGCGCATTTTGAGGATAGCAATACATTTAAACTGAGTTAAAACGTTCTACAAAATAAATTACACTATTGATATTTATTGGGTCCGTTGCGCAGTGATAAACGCTGTTGGCTTCAGTGACAGACCTCACGAGATCAAATCCCAGTACGAGCAGTATTTTTTTAATCGAATCATATTGAAGGCATGGATGTTTGTGATGTCTGAAAATTCCCTCCCACTAGATGCCTACACGGGCCTGGCCCTCGGGCCCCTACCCAGCCATGCTCGCGAGCCGTGTTCGGGTGGTCGAGCGCAATTGATATTTGGGCTCGGGCCGGGCCCGGGTAAGGAGTTTATTTCTTCAAAAAAATATTTCAGACTATGTTCAGTCAGCCATGATGATTTTAACTATTACCAGTACTATAGAGAATCGTAAATTGTTGTGAATTTGTAAAAAACGATTCTTTTGGGCTGAGGAGTATAAATCTGTGCTTCGGGTCAGGTTCGGGTAACATGTGTGGTGTTAGACTCGGGCCCGAGCCGGCTCGTACCGGGTAATTTTGTAAAATTTTGGCCCGTGCAAACCTCTACCTCCCACCCTTCCAACTTAAAAATAAGCCAGAGAGATTGGCTTACCCCTAGTTTTGTTCTAACGCAATCTTCGAAAAAAGAAAAGTTGAGCAACTGAGTAAGAAGCACGCAGTTTTTGTAGAAAAAACTTACGTTGAGATACTTCCACTAATGTGCTATATTCTAACATTTGGAGCAGGAATGACTGATAAAATGTATTTTTAGCGACGAATTGTCGCTGAAGGAAACCGCACACATGTACCGGTACAAAATATCCTCATTTTCAGACACACTCCGGAGAGGGACGGCGTCGTAGGATAGAGAGGTAGGACGTCGCCCGCGGGGCATATCGGGCGCATTTCACCGGAAGGGCAGCGCGGGGAATCCCCGGTCGATAGAGTGTACATGCCCCGCACTTACCCGACGGCTGTGTTTTGCCCCCCTATGCCCCAACCGAGTTATAATAATTCGTACGTATACGCTGTGTTGTCTACGTACTAGCTATGATTGGGAAATAGCTGAAGTATATACAAAAAAATGAAGTAAGTGAATTGGCAACCAAAAGTGCGAATTTCAAAAGTTGAAAACAAAAAGTGAATTTGATAATTCGTAATAATGTTTCGCATTTTGTTTTCGTTTTTACGTATACCTACTAAAAAAATGCTGCATTATTTATTGAAAAGGTATTTACTTGGAAAAACTCCATTGCAGTAAAGTGAAAAAATAAAGAAGACATTTTTTCCCTGCTACTATATTCTTTGAAAGAGATGTTAAGCAACTGAGTAACAAACAATTCTCGTAAACAAAGTTATGTTGAGATATCACTATTAGAAGTTTCTACGTATACGTACTAAAAAAATGCTGTATTATTTATTGAAAAGGTATTTATTTGGAAAAACTCATTTGCAGTAAGGTGAAAAAAAAGAACATTTTTTCCCTGCTATCATTCTTTCCCGGCTAGTATCCGGCGAAAGAGATGTTAAGCAACTGAGTAACAAACGATTCTCGTAAAAAAAAGTTATGTTGAGATACCACTATTAGGAGGACATATTTTCCAAATTGGGAGCGGACATGGATTAATTTAAAACAAAATTAATGTTTCTTTTTTCTTTTTGAGAATTGATATACATATCAGATATCTTTTGGTTTTGTATATGTACAGTAAAATACCCATTTACACTATAGTCGGGACCGTCTAGGTTGGAGTAGTGTAATTGGCGGAGAGAATCTTATACAAAATTAGGGATTTTATTTTTTCCGCGAAAAATGCAAAACTAAGATTTCCCTTGGTGTTGCAAAGAAAAAAAAATACGGACGGAATATTTAGTTACTAAGTGATGACAAGGTGTAACAAACAATCAATTATTAGTAAAATAAATATGAATATAATTTATATATAATGGTAAAAATTATAGGTTAATAATTGAAAGTCAATTATCTTTTATCTACTATTATCAAAACGTTACGGATTCTTTACATATAAATACAGATATTTTGCAGTCAAAAATCAATCCAAACTAAATTTTAAATAGGTAAGACATGTAGCTATAATGAAGTGAATTAAAACTTAACAAAGCCAGCAAGTGGGATTTGATAACAAAAATTTAAATGATAGCAAAGCAATAGAATCAAACAGCACTCAGGTAATGTGAGTACAGTGGAACCCCCGATTACGCGTTGGCTTGAAATATTCGCCGCAAATCCCCCAATTGCACTGTCGCATTTCATTGTAGTTGCAACGAGACGGTCGTCTGTGCGAGGTATACGTCAAATATTGATTAGCGTATGTGTATTCAACACGTGCCAGGCTATACACGCATAGCCGGTCGACTGTCTATGTGTTGAATTTTGGCGCGCTTTGCAGTTTATCACTTAGTAACTAAATATTTCGTCCAAATTTTTTTTTGCGGAGAAAACCAAATCTCTAATTTAGTGTGAGATTCACTCCTCCAATTACACTGTCCCGACTTAAGTGTAAATGGGGGTTTTACTGTATTGATGACTATATTTTTATCAGTCGATCACGTTCGTGATGAACACAATACCGATCCTGTTGGCAAAAATAAAAAATAAATCGTAAACGATGTAAAATGGAGCTTAGTTTTAATGATAATAATTTTTCAACACGATACATTTCTTATTACAATTGTTATACGTGAACCAAAAATTGTATTTTTTTAAAAGATATTTCATTCGTAACATAAAACTTTCCATTACATTTTCGATATTGATGTGATACGATGTAAAACAATATTCTTCATTTTTTTTTAAATAAAAAGAAAACATTGACGTAAACAATATTAATATCAAAAATTTATATTATTTTATATGCTACAATATCTTTAAAGTAAGCAGATACTTTATCACTATAAATAACGGTGTTAAAACACATCTACGATCGTCTGTTATAACTCGTGATGTATCGTAGAGCCTCTACGGCGTAGCGCGAGTGTGTGTTTTTATAACGCGAGTAAACACGGGAGCTTAAAGTTTCCCCCGCTATGTGTTACGTCACAAGTTTTTTTTAATGCTGTGTATTTGTTCGATGTTGTTTTTATTGTTTTTTGTACAGTAGTGGCGTGATATTCTCTTAAGATATACTGTTAAAAAAAAACATTAATTTTAATATTTTCAATGGATTCTGCTTTAGGTTTGATTAGTTACAAAAAATAAAAGAAAAATGAATAGCTAAGAGTTTTTAAAAATTAATAAAGTCATTATCAAAAATAATACATTAGAAAATAGCATTTTAAGACAAAACAAAATACTCCTTTGTAATAGGGTAAAAATAGCAACGTATTTAGTTTTTATATTTATTAGCTGATAGCTATTTCAGCTTTCGCCATCGTCAGAACTATCATAAAGCCAAAATAGCTATCAACTAACAAATATAAAAACTGTAAAACTAAATACGTTGCTATTTTTACCTTATTATAATGGAGTTCTAATCAAGTAAATGCTAAGTCAATAAATATTCCTTTGTACTTAATTACAACTTTATTTATAAAGGTCAGAACCGGTTTCGCTCATGGCGAGCATTGTCAACTGATATAATGTAGTTTAACAGGGCTATTTATACAAAAATAAATTAAAATGAAAAGGTGTAAACAACAATTGGAATTGAAAATAATTTACAAATTACAGTAGAAGTGATTCTATCATTACAAAAAAAAAAAATCTAACAACTCTAATATGTAATTAAAAAACTATCAAAGATTAATAATGTTAAAGTGGTGACCGATGATAATTACAAACATAGTTATAATTTTAGGTTTTTTAAACTAAGTGATCTAAAATGCTACTTTAATAAAGTTAATAACTTAACGATTATTTAATTTATAATTTAAAGCACCTTTCCACCAAGTATTGACAGTGAACACCCTAAAAATATCATTTTAAATGAGACAGGAGGCTCACCATGATTGAATTTATTTTTATTGGGATTCTCCATACCCAAAATAAATACGTATTTTGTAATAAGTACTATCGATGTTTGTACTTCTGTTGAGATAAACTCCATTAGGAGTCCATATGCTCCACATTGGAAGCGGACATGGTTTAAAAAAAAAAAAAACTATCGATGTTTGTGTTTTACCTCCTTTCTGCGTTCAGTAAAAAGCGGCGTTTATTATAGAATGTATAACTTTAGAACTAGAATCAATTTTTAGCTTATTCGTAAACCTTACGATGTTCTGTCTGATGGTTATTAAACAGAAAAAACACGTGTCACAGGTTGTAACACAACATGTAAAGTATCAAAATTATCAAGATTAATTTTATATTAAAAATTAAGGCTCAGTGATAATGTAGTTGAATCCTGCTTTTGAATATTCATCTTGCTTAGCCGCAGTCTCCCAGTGTTTGAATCCCCTTGTAGGCATTGATATGTCAACCATTTTATGGGCATGTGTTTAAAGACACATGTGCTTGCTTTGTTTAAATCCCCTTCCAACGATTCAATCCTCAAGGCTAGACGTTTAGATCTATCTCCTCAGAACCATTGTCGTTTGCGTCTTTCTAACATCGCTTTCTGTGTCATCAAGTACAAATATGATGCAAAATTTCTTTGACGAGCGGACACCATTTTGTATCTTTCAATTTTCCGGAAATCTTCACGACTTTTCCGTTTAGAAAGTCACATTCGATTGTAAGACGCACTCCGGATTCAGATACACTGAAAAAAAATGGATATTGACGCGTCCAGTATTAAATACAGTCAAGTCAATTTCACTTTATTTTTCAGAGAGGTGCAAGTTAATTTTAAAAGCGAATTTAAATAACTACAAAACACCCAAACATTAACGCCAAACTTATTTTTTAAGCGTTTATATTCCATACACAATACTGAATAACAATCATTCAAATTATTCATTAGTTTGGCCATTATAATAACAATATACCTTTGACTAGACCACATTTGATCGTAAAATCATTATTAAAAATTGATTGTCATACATTTAAAGTACGATTTTTAAATTGAAACGTTTGTTGAGCTGTTGGTACTAAAATTAAATTTAAGTAAAGTAAAATTTGTGTAATTTCAGATTTCGACTGAAAGTGCTTGGTGGAATTTCAATATTAAATTTGAATCGTTCAAATTATTTATGTACATTCACACATGTTTTGTCACTAAGGACCCGGGTTTCGCCTTTCGGCATCTTCAGGCGTTCAAGTGCACGGATGAACTTGAACTGACGCTTACTTAGTAAATGAATGTTTCATGTTTATATAATAAATAAATGTATCATTGAGTTTAAAGCCATTGCTGGCGATAAGGATAAGCCCATGGGGATGCCCACAGATTTGAGTAGTGAATAGTTTTAAGAATTATATTTATTTGTTTGTCGGAAAAGGTTTTATGATTATATTTATATAAGGTATAGGAGAAGACCCTACAGTAAAATTTAACAAAGATGTCAAAGATCTCATTAACAGTTGTAATATTACGATCAGCCCTAAAGATATATCCCAAATTTTACGGATTATCGAAACTTCACAAACCTTCAATCCCAATTCGCCCTGTAGTGTCATATATTAATGCCCCAGCTTATAAATTATCGAAAAAAGCTAACTCCCTCATTCGTAACCAACGGTCCCTCTAAGCCGAAGAGTTAGCTGCGCGGAAATTTCAAAGGCTGCGCGGAGACTACGGAGGCTGCGCGGACCGATAAAATATTAATTAAACAACTGTGTAGTGCGCGCCAACCCGGAATGAGTGCGCGGGGGCTTCCCAATTGCTGCGCGGCCGCGCACGCGCGCAGCTTAAAGGGAACGTTGTTCGTAACCATAGTGGATTCAACCCGACATATAGCGTAAAAAATCATTAGAATTAGTTGAACAACTTTAAAATCAAATCATTCCTTGTATGGAAACTGGCGAATGGAAAACTGGAAAATGGCGAAACCCGGGTCGTTAGTGACGAAATCTGAGTGAATGTACATAATTTGAAAGATTCGCGTTTAATATTGAAATTCCACCAAGCATCTTCAGTCGAAATCTTAAATTATTAAAAAAGACTAATAGTAACTTCAAGTAATGGTATACACATTTTAAATAACCGAATCGAATTATAAGTTTATCTTTACTTTAGTTGGCATTCAAAGTTTCTAATTGGCATTAAAACTTTTTGAAATTATATTACAACTCGACAAAAAAGACCGCAATAAATCCTTTAGAGAAACGTTGAAATTTGGATTTTATTTTTCGTGGTAGAATTACAAAACTTATAGACTTGTTTGTTTTAGATTATTTTTACTTAAGCTGTCACTGAATACAAACTACTAGATGACAGCATACGGAAACGAATGTGTTAATTGGTGGAGAAATTTTTTCATTTTTAAATCTAATAAGACTGCATTTAAAATACTTCATTAAGACATATAATAATTAGGTCAACATATACGAATAAAAATTCCAAAGCTAATTCAATTCATACTAATATGTTCTATAAGCCATCGCCAATAAAATAAAAATGGTTCATAATACAACGAAACATTCACGATTTAAAAAATATACATTTAAATGGGGAGATTTTCGTTTAATGTGTGTTGTTAAAATAAAAGTCACGAGACGCCATTTTGATTAAACTAATCAAAATGGCTGACGGTGACGTTTCCATTTTGTACATTAGAAACGTAAATTTTCATTCAATCAATTAAGATAGGTAAGTGCATTCAATTTTATTATGATTGTGAACATTTTACAATTAATTTATACATTTATGTCCAAGGACTTCTGATTAAGGTATCCAATCCTGGACCCTTTTTGTGATTCCGGGATTTCGGGATTGACAATTTTTCATTGTGAATTGAACACTCAACATAAAATCGTGTATAAATTGGGATTCGGGATTGAAAAAGCTGGCGATTATGAATTTTATATTAAAAAGGAATTTCCACAAAGTAACCGGAGAATCAAAATAAAGAATATATTTCACACAGCTTCTTAAAGTGTTCGCGGCTCGGAAATGTTAAGAGCCATTGATTTATACCATGCAGCACTGCTTCGCGAAACATCTTGCCACAGGTGTTATGGAAGCCATTACAGATTATGAAAGTCGTAAAAAGAGAGAAAAAAACGACTGCTCATGTTGTTCAAAGTCCATAAGTTTAAAGAAAATCTAAACTTTCTCTTAAAAAAAGAACATCTGAAAATACCCGACAAAAAGGTGATAACTTTGAGAGTTTCCTTTTTTTGCGACCGTGTTCGCTTGCAAAGTTAACAACTTAAAAAAGTCTTATATCACAAACAACCATACATTTGGATACGAAATTATAAACCGATCAAAAATCGAGCTGACGAAGATAAAACGGAATCTACATTCAATTATGAGTACGACCGATTTGTTTATTATTATTTAAATCAAATATTTAATATGCTTCAAATCATAGTTTTATCGTTCAGAATATTTGTTTTATCGTAAGCTATTTTGTTCACCTTTAAGTTGTTCCACTGTAAATACTTGGTGCAGCATAGCAAAAAAAATTAAACCAAATGCCACTTATTCAACGCTTGCATTTTGCCGGTACTGTTTTACAGTTGCCTCTAACGAAGACTCCCGTATACTGAGCTTCGAGAACAGATGCTTGAGTTGGGAAATGGTGGTGAGGTGGTTTGATTTTGAGAGGAATTCGGAGATAAGGCAACGTACAAGGCAGCGCCCCGTCACGTCAGTGGTTATGGAGAGACGTTGGAACTGGCTAGGTCACGTGCTGCGGAAAGCCTCAATCCGGCGCCCCGGACGTCCGTCGGGTACTATCCACAGGATGTACTCGGCGGAACCGAGGGATGCTGGCACGTCATGGGAGGAAGCAAAGCAATTGGCGGGAGACAGGGAAACATGGAGGTGCCGCGTGGCCGCCATATGCTCCACAGAGGGAGCGAATATAGTTAAAGAAGAAGAAGAAATACTTGATGGAAAGACATTATCATTGATCTGTTGAAAATGCTCGTGATGAACAAAACCGGTTCCGATCATGTTATATAAATGTAAAAAATAGTAAAAAAGAGTGTTTTATGTTTAGGTCATTTTTTTAGATACCTACACATAATGTTTCTATCATTGTGGAATTGACAGTAGGATGTCAAAATTTCTTTTATATTCAGTAAAATATATGAATGGATATAATTCATGTCCCCTCTCAATGTACAGCATACAGCCTCCTAATGGAGGTATATCAATTGTTTTTTTTACGAGAACTGTTTGTTACACAGCTGCTTAACATCTTAAGAAGAGGGAAGTAGGGATAGAAGGATATGACAGAATAAGTACTTGGTGTTTTACTAATCGCTCTCGGTGCGCTGCATTATTTAAGGATTAAGAGGGTGAAAGGGAAATTTTAGACATCACAAATACACATGTACTCAAACAGAAATCGATAAATCGATTGAAAAATATTGTGTATACAATCAGAGCTCGTGAGACCAGTCACGGAAGCCAACGACGTGAAGCACTGCGCCATAAACATATTAAATACAAAATAAAAACTTTAATTTATGTTTGAAAGACCATTTTTTTTCAATCCAGCGGTCTTTATCCAAATATCATATCGACTTTGAAAAGGAAAAAGAACGTAACCCACACAAACCAAGGACAGGAGACACGAAAACGTTTTTGGATGATCTTAGGCCAAAGGTAAATTATGAAATATACATACACAACCTTGAAGTACATGGAGACTGATAAACTGGTTTTTAATTAAATTTATCTGATTGAATATGTTAAAAAAAAAACCTTTTTTAAGTCCTTTTTCCTGATCGCAACTTCCACGGACCCTTCTTTTTCCAAACTAAAAAGCTAAATTTAGAATTTAATTTGGCATTTTTAGCTTACATCCTTTCAATAGAACGTGTATCACGTTGTATACGTTGTGATTATCGAAAAAAATCTGGGTTACGTCTTTTTTCCTTTCCACAGTCGAATACATACATATATTTTAACATTAAAAAAATAATTGAATGTTCGCTTCCAGATTTATAATTTCCGATTCGAAGTATAAGTGTATAAAAAAACGTGTAAATTTATTCATTTTGGGCATTCCATTTAGTTAAAGTGTTCCGGTTAAAAACCACTGATTTATTACACTAAGCCTTTTAATCCGTTTACCACACACATAAAAAAGTTTATATAATTATGTTATTCATAGAGAAAAAATACCCTGAAGGCATAGAACGTATTTCTAGACGTCTGAATTAACAATGGGCTCAGGCAATCAATCTAAAAGCCCCAATTACCCGCCAATTGAAATAAACTAACCTCAAAAACGGCGGGATCCGGTTCGGTGTTGCGTGCAAGCTGAAACTAAATAAAGCCAAACGGCGCTGTGTGTTTTGAGCATGCAAATATAAAACTTTAAGCGAGGGCAACACTTACACTGTTTACACAGATTCAATAATGAATTAAGAGCATTTCGCTCTCAATATTTCTTTTTAAAACGAGCACCCCGAATCTCTTAGTCGGAATCTAAATAGCGTATTGCGGCGGTTATCTGAATTGAAAGTTAAATATTTCAAAAGGAAATGGATATTTGATGGAAAATTCTGGGAGCTAATAGCGTTTGAAAATGGAACTTTAGGATTCCGAGTGCCGTTTGAGATACTTAGTTTTCAATGTTTCGTTTGACTCTATCGGTGATATGCGGAATCAGGTTTTTACCGATGGCATAAAACCTGTTAAAATGCTTTTGTCGTGGTGATTCATTTTTGATACAAAAATAATAAGGTGAGAAAATAATATCAATGTTCAACAATTATTGTTTTATGTACAGTTGATAGCTATTTCGGCTTACATCTTACTTAGAACGCATTAACGTAGTTATATATATACTGGGCTAGAAGATATACATTATAATTCTTCTTCTTATATTCTAACATCGTAGATTATATTGAAAAATACAGTATTAAATGTAACAAATTGAGTTAATGTGTTTCCCGGAACGATATAAACAAACACATTTTATACTCACTTCTATGGTCGATACTTGGTGTGAAGGTATTATATTAAAAAAGTTTCGTATTTTTCCGGTCAGAATTTATATTAAATGGTCATCATATATATCGGTCAGTATAATTTAAATGAAATTAAAAAAAAAAACTAACCTAACCAAAATTGTTATAAAATATTCTGACCGTATAATATTTTGATTATGACCAAAATTTGATTTAAATTCTGCCCATTTGATTTGTTTTCTTCACACAATATTTCTTTGTAATATTTCCACTTTCTAGTACTTTTTCCACATAAAATTTTATGTGGAAAAAGTACTAAAAATCTTTTATTATTTTTATTATAATGCCTTTCCACCAAGTATTGACAGTGAACACCTTAAAAGTGATTTCCACTTTCATTAAAGAAATATTTTCCTTTTAACATTTTAGAGGTGTTAAACTTTTTAATTTGAGTCAATTTAATGTCACTTATTCATATTTTGCACTGCAATTTTAAAGTTATTTTCAATACTAATTGTTTATTACACCTTTTTTATTTCATTTTGTTTTGTGTAAATGACCCTGTAAAACTGTATTATCTCATCAGCTGTTATTAGTAATCATTAGCTGGTCAAGAGCGGTACAACCGGTCCTGATCTTTTTCAATTAAAGTGGAGGTAATACAAAAGGTTATTATGTTTTTTGAACATTTTTTACTGTGTTTAACAATAAAGTAAGAAAAATAGAATAAATTAGAATATGTTTTGTGTATTTCTTCTAAGCCAATAAATATAGGTAAGTTGATGTAAGTTCGAGCGTGCTGCAGGTGTATCCTTGTTTATCCATGACTATCCATGACTATCCACATTATGTACTCGGTGGATCTGAGGGGTACTGGCATGACATGACCATGGGAAGAAGCTAAGCAGTTGGGGAATGGGGATAGACAGTGAATGATTCAGTTGCCGCGTGGCTGCCATATGCTCTACATAAGAAGCGAATATGGTCAAAGAAGAGTGTAAATAGTCTTCATAAAATTTACTTAAATGAAAAATAAATCCGCAATTATTCGTATAAGTATGGGCGTGGCTAATACCTATTTTATTACCCCGCCATTATAATGAAAACGCGTAAGGGCTGAATGCGAAGCAATAAACTGTGTCAAGAGGCTCCCGGTGACAATGGGCTGGACACTTTGCCAGAAGAGAGACAATCGCTGGGTAAAAAATCAGTAATCCAACGGAGAGATCCGAAAAAGCCGGAAAGATGACCTGGGGGTCGGAGAATTGAAAAAATGATCGCTTAAAATCAAAAGCTCTGATGTTCGTAACGATATCAGTAAGCGACGTTTTTGTGTTTCACACATTAGTTTTAGTGAGAGTTTTTTTTATTATATCGTGTTGTATTTCTAATTAATTAATAATTGAGCCCATTAGAGGTGAAGTGAGCCAAGTGTTATTTTATAAAAAAAAATGGTTAGATGCGTCCACACTTTATTAGTATCGTAAAAGTGAATTAACCGCATACTTTCGATGGATTCGGCGGTAACTTTGTGGAAATTCATTTTAATAAAAAAACGTGTTTCGTCTCTTTCAGAGGCATCCTCAGACTTTCTTACTTTTATAAATGCTTGCTTAAAGTACGAATGATTTTAATTTTACTTTTCTGATATATTATAATAAAAATCAAATAAAAATGGGAAGCAAGGAGGGGATGGCAGAATAACAAACAGTAATGATAATAAAAATGACATTTAAATTAAGAAATGATTAACTAATGAGTTGCATCAATTACGCCGGGTTAAAGCGTTGGAAAATAAATTTAACAGTGGCGAACCACCTGTTTTATTCAAAATTTAATAATATTTCTTTATTGTTAATACTTTTATTTATTTCTAAAAATTCTAAGCTATTCGAATTAACCGCAGTTAATACACATTGCAAAAGTAGTGTCTACATAAAATAAAAATACACCTCATCCTTTTTTACTCGATACATTGGTTCCAGAAAGTGAAGCCATACGCTCCACTTTGGGTACGGACATGTATTAGAAAAAGTCTTTAGTCAAAAGCTTGACAAGAAGTGAGTTCCGGCATCTTGTTTTATCAAAAAAAGCACCGTATGTTAATATGCGCGATAATTATCGAAGCAATCAAATGTAACTTATTTTATGTAACAACACAAATCATATAGTGAAATCATTGAAATCAATAGCTTAAGACTGTACTTACATATCTTAGATTGAATGAAAGAAGAGTTCTAAGATTGAAGTAAAAATATATACCAGTGTATCCGCTCTCAATGTTGAGCATATGTCCTCCTAATGTTTGTTATTTAGCTTCTCAACCTATCTTTATATCGAAGAGAGCAGGTATAGAAAATATAGTGCTAAGGCAGAAATAGTGGTGAGCTAATCGCTCTCGCTACACCCCGTTATTGTATGGTTGGAAGGGCGGAATGAAATTTTAAAATCAGAAATAAATGAATCGTTAAAAATACAGTTTGTACTCGGATTTGAACCCGTGAAATTAGCCACGGAAGCCGATGACGTTCACCACTGCCCCACGGCGCTGATATTAATGTAACTTTTTTTTAAAAAAAGATGAACAACCGAATCCCAAGCAGTTCTCATGTAAAAATGTCTGTTGAGATAATCAGAATTACATATAAGTTCATACGAGCCCCTGATAAGTGAAGTGGACCGAATGATACTTTAGGGAACATTAAGTTTGATCCGTTATAATATTCTTCATTTCCTATCGTATCGTAAAAGTGACTTGAGCTTCACAAAAACACACTGCAAGTGTAAACTTCCTGTAATAAAACTAGGCAACCAGCCAAAACACGAATTAAGCATTTAATTGTACTTCAAAGTGAAATATAAAACTTTGACCATTTTTTACCTATTCATTTCTCAATGGATCATTGGCGGATCCTGTGAGATCACTATGACGGCTATGGCCACCCTACGAGAAGACCTGAGAGGCAACCACCTTCTACCCTGCACTTTCAGAGGGCCTCTTGTCTGTTTTTTTTTTTTTTAAATTTTCAAAACAGCTTTATTGTAATAACAAAAAACATATGCTTTAATAAAATCGACAACAAAATATTTATTTCAATTAAAAATTCTCATTTGACTCTATATTTTAAAATTAAATGGCCATCTCGTCAGCCTCTTGTTAACCACTTGAATATCAAGCGGACACAGGTGTCCAAGACATTTAAAAAATCAAATACTTGGTTTTCTAACAGAATATAAGCAATATTTTTATGAATATGTGTAGTTCCATCTATACACATATACAATATAGGTTTTTAAATATCGAATTCGAGTGTATATTAGGCAAAATTATTTTTCTCAAAAACACGCAGTAGACATACTGCGTGGTTTTGGGACATATTAATGATTTATTTGCGCGGTATTCAAACGGTTAATTTAAGAGAAAACAATATTCTCAGATAAGATGAGTATATAACTGCAATTTCTGACTTATATATTATCTACGACAGCTTCAGTATACACAAGTAGCACATTTTTAGCCATTTACATTGATAAGTTTACGGTAAATTGCGTATTGTTACATATTATAAGTGTATTAAGTAACAATCAATTACTTATTTAAGTATTGCATATAATTACATAGATGTGATAAAAAACTCACTTCTTCCCTAGAACATTGAGAATTGCTTTGATATTAAGCGTGGCCCTTGTTAGCGTATTGGCAGCCCACCGCTACAACTCTTGGCATATTTTATAGATTCTTCAGTGCAAGAACTCATATCTCTTCATCAGAAACGGGCATTGTATATTTGAGAAACCAATTCAATTGCAATGTTTTTAGTAACGATTGCTAAAATAGAGTTTAAGTTTTAAAATCTGCAAGCCTATATTGGTCTCTGTTCGCTTCATTGGCTTAATATGCGCCATACACATGACACCGGTGTAACATGGATTTCGCCTGGTGAAAATTTCTTGGAACAATTCCAAAATGTCAACAGATGCTCCTCATTGCTGTTCACAGTGAAAAATCTCCTCATTGGAATTCAGATGGCGCCACGCGGTGCTCCGTGTAGAACACGGATTCGTTCTGAACTGAACCTGTTATAGGTCAGGGGATGGGATGCTGTCTACTCGCTACTCACCCCCTAGGGTTAAATTCATGGAAAACTATTGCTATGCATGACAGGGCGCTGAGATATTTAAGGTTTCAATTGAATTGTATGAGACAGGGAATAAATAAAACATACGTATTTTAAATTAATTTTTTCTTACAAGTAAAGTGTATTTATTTTAAGTATTACGCGACGATTTGATTCAATTGTCATTGTTTTAAATTTAACTTACGCGCAGAATTATTATTGTCAAATAGTATATATATTTAAAAACATACTTAGTTATACTGAATGTATTTTAAAATGCTTATTTCGATGCTATTGCTTTAGAAAATATGCCTTCACCTTATTGTTAAACCGTATTTGTTTAAAAAGAATGTTTAGTGTAAGTAAAAAAAACATTTAATAAGTCAATTCAACATAGAAATCATCCATAATCAAAGAATTTACGGACATTGATTACGGTATTGCAGGTTAGAATCACATGTTTGAAACCAAGATAAATACGAGCCTTTTAAATTTGTCAATACAGCACAAAAATCTAGAGTACTGAGTTTATAATGCAATTTAAATTTCCTTTGTTGATTACAATTTGTAGAAGAAACTTTTTTTTTTTTTAAAAAATCGGACTTGACGATATATATATCGACTGTGGAAAGGAAAAAGAACGTCACCCACAAATATCATTTTTTACAGGAGGCACAAAAAACGTGATTTGATGATTTTCGGGCATATGCAAATTATGAAATAAACACAACCTTGAAGTGCACGGCGACTTCTTTACTGCTGTTTAATTGACATAATCTAATATTAATTTAAGAAATTGTATAGGAAAAACCTTTTTTTCAGTCTTTTTTCTTGGTTTCAATATTCACAACCCCATCTTTTTTCAAACTTTAAAGTTGAATTTAGATGCTAATTCGGCATTTGCAGCTTACATCTACACGTTGGATACATTGTGATTATCGAAAAAAAACTGTTTTGAAAAAACTGTGGGTTACGTCTTTTTGCCTTTCCACAGTCGATATATATATTTATACGAATATTATATTTTTAAATCGATTATTTTTTGTAAGTCGGTTCTCAGAAACAAAATAACACAGAAACGAATATTGAATTTCCTGGTAACAAAATAATCAACTACACAAGACAGTAATAACAAACAAAACACTTTATTAGATACTAACATATGACACGTGTCTATTTCTTCATAAAATTCCTCGTATATAATTAGGTAGAGATTAATATTTTTTTTCTTTTAAATTAAAATACACAATATTAGTAAAATATTTTGTTTATTTACTTATTATATCGACTGTGGAAAGGAAAAAAGGACGTTACCCACAGTTTTTCCAAACCAGGTTTGTTTCGATTATCACAATGTATCAAACTTGATACAAGTTCTATCAAAAGGATGCAAGCTGCAAATGCCGAATTAGTATCTAAATTTGTTTTTATGGTTGAAAAAGATGACCTTGTAAAAAAATAAAACCAAGAAAAACGACTGAAATAAAGGTTTTTCCCGGATATTTTTTTTACCTCACAGATAAACCTCACAGAAGTAAATCAAAGGTAGTAATTGTTTTTAATCTGTCCTTTTCCTAAAGCTTCTTTTAGACTGTGGTTTTAATAAAAAAAAAACGAATTTAAAAGAAGCCTGCAAGCAATCGTGCGATAGAATAAATACATATTCATTTTTGATAGCGTATACGATGATACAATGAAATTATCAGATAACAGTACTGACGAACCCAAATTGACGGTAATTTTATGTTTTTTTTCGTGTTTTATGAACACTTGTACCAAAAGTCCAAAGTAATAGAAACAAATGTAAAACAGCCCAGGGCTGCGAAAACCAAAAAGAGGACGTTCAAATTGGATGTCACCGCATGTTTTTGCCAGGGTTCGTTTGGACGGGGCGTCGCCAGAGGCCACAAACTCTCTCTCCTCTTTCAACCATTTTCCTTTGATAAACAAATTCCTATCCCTTGCAATGATCATTCAGGAGTATTCAACTCATTTCCGGCGTGGTATAATGATACTTCCGTTTAATTTTTCGGCAAAATTTGAATTAAATATCTAGCAGAGTTATGTTAAATATACTTTGGTCGGCATTATTAGTAGATTTATTTGTCACTTTTAGGGTGTTCACTGTCAATTATTTGTGGAAAGGCATTATATTAATAAAAACACAATATTCCATTTGACTTTATTCTACTTTATTTAAAAGGTCACAACCGGTTTCGTTGATTGCGGGCATTGTCAACTAACATAACTGTTTTGAGATCAATATCGTTCAACCTTTTGGTTGCCGTAAAAAAAGTACCTATGTACCTAGCACGCTATGTAACTAGCTATAATTTTCAATTATTAATTTAATTAATCATTGACGAGAAAACGCGTCTCTGGCGTGCTGAACACGAACAATTTGACGAGATATCTCGTCTGTGGCAGCCATCTAGTTAAGGCGTCACTGACAAAAAAATCCATCATTAAGAGGCCATATGCTCCGCATTGGGAGCGGACATGGAAACAAATAAATACCAAAAACAAGCATGATGTATCCAATGGACTACTACCGCAACAATGTTGTACAATGTACCAGCTATAGATTTTGAATTTGAAATTTGCAATAATTATACACTTACACTTACACAATAATCTGAATGTATTATTAGCCCAAAATTCGATTTCGGGCCGTAGCTTGACGTCACCCGTTACTTTATTCGACACAAAGTAAAGATGGGAATATACTTTGTGATAATTTTATCCAGGGTATCTGCGTTATTGAATTTAAAGCGTTGTTGATTTTACATTAGAGGGGCGAAATGAGTTGAGATCATTATCAAGGTAACTTCTCAAAAAGCCAACGCTGGCTTGACGAGTATCTCATAGTAAAAATAAACAAACTCCACAAGATGAAATAATATTTAATTAAACAAGTCAAGGTAAGAAATAAATTGAAAGAAATTTTAAATTCCTTTTTATATTAGGTAAGCCGAAGGAAAGGCGGAATGAAATAATTAATTATATATTTTTTAGAGGTTTCTTTTTCAAATTAACAACACTTTTCACAACTGACAGTTAATTAGAAGCTAATATTTGCAAACTCGGCTCATTCCAAAATCGTTGCAACGTGGATCATGAATGTAATTTAGTAAATAAAAATAAATTTTGGAAGAATTTTTAGAAATCAGTCTCAAACATGATTTGATAACGTACAAAATATCATTCCAAAGTAATGTAAAACTAAAAATTCTTTTAAAATGTACATTGTTTTTCAAAATGAAATTAAAGCTTCATTTTTAAACCACTTTGTAATGAACCATATGACCAAATAATACCCTCATTTGTTCGCAGTTTTCTTTGCAATTTACCAGAACAAGGTTTGCGAATTGTGAAAAAAAATATCTCCTCAAAATGGATGCCGGTCAAAACGTTACAGTCAATGGAGAGCGCTGATACATTCATGATTTCTGACATTTTTGTTCTCTTATTGAATGATACTAATGCAGAAAGGTGTGGTTTTAACAAGGCGGCGCAACATGTCAAACAGCGCTCGCCACAAATTGGTTGTCGCTGGAAAAAGTATTGCTTATTTGAAAAAGAAGCATACCCAATACAATTTAAAATTTTGACTGAAGGCGCTTGATGGAAATTGAATGTTAATTTAAAATTATTTTCATTTTGTGCACTTTTTCGCACGGGCTTCGCCTCTCGGCATCTTCCGGTACTAATCAGTGCGCGAATGCACTCGAACTGACTCGAACTGTCAGTTCGAGTGCATTCGCGCACTGATTAGTACCGGAAGATGCCGAGAGGCGAAACCCGGGTCGTGTTAGACCAAGAATTTTGTGGAAGTGTACAAAATGAAAATAATTCTAAATTAATACCCAATACACATAAATACATACAGCGGTGGGCTGTCAATACGTTAACAAGAGTCTAGGTTCATCTCAAAGCAATTCTCGGTGTTCTGGGGAAGGAATGAATTTTTTCATCACACCTATGCAATTATATGCAATAATTAAATAAGTAATCGATTGTTACTTAATACACTTATAATATATAACAATATGCAATTTACCGTAAACTTATCAATGTAAATGGCTAAAAATGTGCTACTTGTGTATACTGAAGCTGTCGTAGATAATATATAAGTCAGAAATTGCAGTTATGTACTAATTTGATCTGAGAATATTGTTGTCTCTTTAATTAGCAAAATGCTCGCCAGCCTTGGTAAAATTTAGCAATGGGATCGCGCAAGCCTCTCCGAGCCCTCTCCAGTCCACCCCTAAATATATATATTCAATTAATAAAAACACAATATTCCTTTGTACTTCATTCCACTTTATTTAATAGGTCAGGACCGGTTTCGCTCATTGCGAGCATTGTCGACTTGCGCAAAACCGGTCCTGACCTATTAAATAAAGTGGAATGAAGTACAAAGGAATATTGTGTTTTTATTAATATAATGCCTTTCCACCAAGTATTGACAGTGAACAGCCTAAAAGTGGTATATATTCAACCATATTTTCTCGAATTAGTCCACCCAGTATATCGACTCATAATAGGCAGAAAATAGTAACCGACAATTCATAAATTTTAAAGGAAGAGAAATTTTATTGGTCACGATATACATGCTTTCAGAATACAGAATTTCATAAATCAATTTAAATAAACTGCCTATAAGCCAACGACTTTGACCATTAGACTTCGTATCCGGACATTATTTATACGAACAACGTTTGCTAATACACAGATACCCCAAAATTTACTCGGTCGAAACGTTTTTTTAACAAATCCGCGTAAACGGATACAGTGTAAAAAAGGGTTTAAAACAAAATAATTTAATCATCACAGTAAGCCGCGTACTGTGCGACACCATACGCGACCAACGAATGCTTACTATGAACATTTTCTATATTTGGATACATTTATAGCACAATGTTTCCAAATTACATTTTTCTTGACCACGTTAAAGTGAAACAGTGTAAAAACGTACCACATACATCGAGGGTTGAGTGTGTGTGTATATATATATATATGTGTATATAATCGAAAAGTTTCACTCTAAAATAAACCGATTCTAAAATTGTGATTATCGTACCTGAATTTCAAACATTTATTTATTTTATTGAATTCGTATTTACTTTTCATAACTTTTTCGACATAAGCTGAATATTTAGTTTGTGAGCAATCGATAATTCAACTTTGGAAAGTAAAAAGGACGTAACTCACGCATAGCAAATTTTGCAGTAGGCACAAAAACGTGTTTTGATGATTTTCGGCCATATGCAAACTATGAAATAAAGACAAACTTAAAGTGCACGGAGACTTCTAAACTGGTGTTTAATTGACATAATCTAATATTAATTTAAGAAATTGTCAAGGAAAAACCTTTTTTTCAGTCTTTTTTCTTGATCGCAATTTCCTTCTTTTTCCAAACTAAAAAGCGAATTTTAGAATCTAATTCGGCATTTACAGCTTACATCCTTTTGATAGAACGTGTATCAAGTTGGATACATTAAGATTATCGAAAAAAAAGCTGTTTTGAGAAAACTGTGGGTTACGTCCTTTTTCCTTTTCACGGTCGATGTATATAATCGAAAAGTTCACTCTTAAATAAACCGATTCTAAAATTGTGATGTTGGGATTACCACACTTGAATTCCAAATATTCATTTATTTTATTTTATTGAATTTCTATATACTTTTTAGAACCCTTTCGACATAAGTTGAGTGTTGAATATTTAGTTTGTGAGGAATCAATATATATTACTTTCGTTCAGAAATTGTTGTCTATGCTAAAACTGCCCATGTACGAAAGCGTTCAAACTTGGTCCAAAATGCTTGTAACATACTACATTATTCGCTTTGGCAAGTACTAACGCAAATATGTATTATCATGTACAATTTATATGGGAATAGAATGTCACGTAATGCAATCAATATATGTGAACACATAGTGTGTCAAAATGTTTCTGCATGTATATATATTGTCATAGACTGTACATACACAAGCGGTCTGCAACCTTTCGAAACTCGCGGACCACTAAACTCTTTCGTTTACAACTTTTTACAACTTTTATCGTACTAAAATATTCTAAATGATGATTAAAATAATTAAACATTCTTATACTGTGCTTTTAATTTCATAACACCATGTCTGTTTCTTATGTGAAGCATATGCATTGACGTTCCTAGGCTATGTGCCGCCCCTAATAAAATTTAAAATAGCGCCCTTATAATTCCGTAGGTAAAAGTCATTTTTAAAGAATATTTTTGTGATAGAGTAAAGTATTTTTTACCCATAGGTAATAATATTATTACTACTAAAAATATATTTTTCGGCATTTTTGTGATCATTCTAACTCAGCAGTATTTTTTCTACGAAAACTGCTTGTTATTCAGTTGCTTCTTTTAAAGTAAGAACGGATACAACGATAAGCCAGAACAAAGCTAGTGATTAGCTTTTAACTCTTGCTACAATGGGATAGAAAGGGTAGAAGAAATTTTGAGTATCACAACCATCCAGGCCTTCAGACAGAAATCCATTAATAAATTGGAAAATAAAACTGCCTTTACTTAACAAAAGAGTTTATTGATACAGATTTTTTCTAAGAGAACTAATTGTAACTAATTTTAGAGGTGAAAAGTAGGGCTCGAATAATGTTACTAGTCAGATAACAACTCTAGCCATCCCTCATTTACAGGATCGGAAGGGTGGGAGGGCAATTTAGAGATCACACACCCATGCCTTGAAACATAGCTCTAAAAATTTAAAAATCAATTTATATTACTGGCATTCTACGATGACCATCCGTTCACAGATCTGAAATGTGTTAGTATTTATTTTTTATTTATGTCCGCTCCCAATGTGGAACATATGGCCTCCTAATGAAGGTATACCAACATAAGTGTTTCCACGACAACTGTTTGTTACTCAGTCGCTCAATCATTATTTTTCAAAGAGAGCAGTAGGGGTAAAAGGACACTTACACTTATTGATTGAATTGGCATATACTTGGTAGAACTCCACTATAATAGGGTAAAAATAGCAACGTATTTAGTCAGGAATACGGAGATAAGAGAGCGGACTAACCAGCCTCTTATCACGTCCAAAATAAAGAAACGGCGGTGGACCTGGCTTGGACACGTGTTGAGGATGCCTGAAGAGAGCCTGAACCCTGCCTGTCTATTCTTCCGGCCAAATGGATCCCGGCGTCGTGGAAGGCCACTGATGACTATCCACAGGATGTACTCGGCGGAGTTACGGGACGCTGGGATGACCTGGGAGGAGGCGAGGAGACTGGCTGGAGATAGAGAATTGTGGAGCAGCTTCGTGGTGACCATATGCTCCGTATAGGGAGCGGATATGGATTAAAAAAAAAATTAGTTATACTACTAAGTTTATTGTTCGATCATCCTCAATTCATAATCAATCCATCACCGTTGCTAAAACCCTTAATGTAATTAATAATAAATATCAGTCAAATTTATCCTAATTTACTAATTTAATAATATTAATTTTGAAACACTTTAGTCATATTTAATAAATTTAATGCTAGGATTGTAATATGAATTAGGATGCTAGCGTGAATAATAAGATGTATTGTGTATCTCTTCGGAGCCAGTATATATAGCTGATCGAAATGTAAATTCAAATATAGTTCTGACGATGGCGAAAGCCGAAATAGCTACCAACTAATAATATTAAAACTGCATGACTAAATATGCTGTTATTTTTACCCGATTATAACACAACAATTATACATAATGACAAGAGTAAGATGTGTAAGTGAGTTTGAAATTATTGTTTGGATTCTTGGCTTCAATATTACGGTACTGGAAAATATTTTCTCGTGGATGTCATCATTGGTACATGGTACATCAGTTGCCGACCACTGTTGTACACGAACAACACAGTTTCTTGCTGTCATAGTTAAATTATGTCCGTATATGAATGTGTAGGTAGTGTCCGGCAGCTTGACATAGATGGCATAGTTTTGTTTATGGCAAAGAGATAGAGTGTATACAAGAGAATTGTTTCAAACTCGAAACAATTATCTTGCATGGAAAATATGTCTATGTGACGTACAGTGTGGTTAAGCGAGATAGGTCATAAGTCCCAAGGCAGAAAATTCAAAGGGGCGGCACAACGGCGACAAAATATACAATGTTTTCAATCTTGTGGTTCAGATGTATTCTTTTAGGAAGATACCGTGGCCGTGTGACTTATGAGCCATCTATATATCCTCAATTAAGGTATCCAATCCCGGATCCCGAAATCCGGGACTGCGATCGCACCAATACCGGGATTTCGGAATTGAGAAAATGAAACACGGTTTTTTTTTTATTAAATTATCGGAAGAGCAAAATAAAAAAAAACGAGTCACGCTGATAATTTGGGCAAATCGGCAAATTTCCGGGGTTTTGAAATTGACATGAAATTATTTGACATATCCCATGATTCCGTATCTCTTACACCTTACCGAAATTACACTTTTTCATTTCAATTTGTTTTGATATAAATAGCACTGTTTAATTTTATTATTTATCAGTTGACAATGTTCGCCATGAGTGAAACCGGTCCTGATCTTGATAAATAAAAGTGGGGAAAAAAGTACAAAGTAATATTGTGTTTTTTCTTAATCTGACGATATTATAGCGGAAGTCAAATTTATGTTTCTTTATGGACCTCTAAAAAAACTATGACTGCCCTGTCATTCAGCGATGTTCTTATTTGCCGGGATAAAAAAGGAAACAAATTAAATGGTCATAATTTGAATCAATTTTTGGTCAGAATAAAAATATGAACGGTCAGAATAAAAATATTGTACGGTCAGAATATTTTATAACCATTTTGGTTTGGTCAGGTTAGGTTTTTTTAATTTAATTTTGATTATGACTATTTACACTGACCGATATATTATGATCGTTTAATCTAAATTCTGACAAAAAAAAAGAACAACGATACTTGTGGAAAAACGATGAGTGCAAAATTGATATATTAAAGTTTCAGTGTATATATTATACTAAGAAAAACTTTTTAATAATGGAACATAAAATTTTTAACAATTATTTAACCCTTTAACTGCCGTGCACGCGTTTTAGCGAAAGCCTAATATTAATTACGAAAAGTTTTAACGGGCATAATCGCAAACTGCTTCAATTTACAATGAAGCCTTCACTAGAAAAATAAAAACGCTCAAAGAGAATAAAGATGCTTCGGTGTGTTCAAAAAGGCGTTAAAATTTCGTAATAAACCTGCCATGATTAAAGTTTTGATTGAATTTTCGAATATCTTAAAAAAAACACTTTAAAACTTTATATACAAAGGAGAATTCTTAAATGCTTTCCGATTATTTTGAAAACTTTCTAAATTCAATATTGAGAAAACTCTTTTATAACGAAGGAGAAATGGAGAATGGAGTAATAACAATTCTTTTAGTTATATACGCTTTATTATTCAATTATTAACAACTGTGAATTTATAACTTGACAAGAGAGAAGGTCTTTACACAGTACGCATTGCCAAACGTTAAATATTTATGGAAGTTGATTTGCTTTACCTAAAATAATACTGACAGTGTCTCGGTTTAAATATGGAACAGATAGTTTGTCATTTTGTTTAAAAAATAAACAAAAAAAGTTTATAAAAAAAACAATTAATATTAATTATAAATAACATTTTTTTGACATGGCGACTAGAGTGGGAATACAGTCTAGCTACTTTCGGTGACTCTAAAACAGGCCATCGAACCGCTATTTTTTTCGTTCCGGTTCAAGTAAAAAAATATATATCGGTTCAGTTCCGGTTTTCGTTCCGGCAAAAATAACGGTTTTCGGTTCAGCTCGAATTCAAAAGCCCAGGAATTTTACCGATGTGCCCAAAATATCTCCGTGACTCGTTTTTTTTAACTCACCGATCTCAAAACCCAATACTAGCGTATAGACTGATATTTTTTTCGGTTCGGTTCCGGTTTTTGTTCCGGCAAAAATAGCGTTTTAAACAGTTTTCGGTTCCGTTCCGGCTCGAAGCCCTGTTCTAAAAACACCCTATAATGTGCTGTATTAGTAAAGTTTAATCAATTCAAATTCTAAGCCTGTCGAAAATTCACAAACTTATAAAAACTGAGCCTTTATGGCAACGATAATGAAGACAGTCTTCTAAAATAATAAATATTATAATATACAAAGAAAATCTAAAAAAGCATGTCTTAGCTTATCTATCATACTTTAGTGATGTTGTAAAAGCAAAATTCTAGTCACGTTATCGGGGTTCAAAACATATTTTTAAATAAATACTTTCCCAACAAAGCCATAATTTATTTTTATACAGCAACATTTAGTATATCGTGTCTTTTGCGGATTACGTTTCGCCGAACTTCGCGACGTATATCAGTAGAATTGTTGGAGAACTGGAAACAACAAAGGCAAAACTATTTTTGCGTGATATCCATTTTAACAATATAATTTCTTTTCCGACTTATTAAGTTCAACTGTTTAATATTCGAGCCGAGCATCGAAATGATACCAACAGCTGACGTCATGGCAGAATTTCGTTTTCTGCGTAAACATAAAATATGAACGTACATATTGGTTCGTATTACGTAATTGTGCGTTATACGTGTATGTAAAATAAGCCGAAACGTGTGTCAAATCAGTAGGGAAATAAAGAAAAGCGTTGTATTATTTAAATTTAATTTAGGTAAGCTTATTTGACAGGAGAAATTTCAATCATAGATTAGCTGTCAAAATAAAATATTGTTGATGGTTATTATGTGTTCCATTTTTGAAAATAGCGAAATAATGAATTGACGAAATTTTCTCTGGTGTCAAATTGGTTTTCATGACTCACTTGTTCATAACACGTATTTTTTAATTTTTGATATATGAATTTCTGTTCGAAGGCATGGATGTACATATGTGATGTCTTGAACTCCTCCCTCCCAGCCATCCTCTCCTATGAACGGGGCGTATCGAGTGCGATTAACTAACCACCAGTCCTGTCCTAGCCCTATTATTCTATTCCTACTCTCTTTGAAAAGAAAAAGAGGTTGAGCAATTGAGTAACAAGTAGTTGTCGTAAAATCATTTCTGTTGAGATAAACTCCATTAGGAGTCCACATTGGGAACGGACATGGTAAAAAAAAAATATATTTATTATTCGTAAACCTGTCTGTCCATGTATGTCAATGTAAATATTATAAATGGCGTCTAAAACAATATGTGACATCCATATTAATTGTCTCTCGTGGTGTAGTATAACCTTAGTGTCGACTTGCATCAGTAATTTGGAATAGTTTCGTGACTGTCACTTTGAAATTACTTAAAAAGCACTTCGGTTGTAATGAATGTAAAAGTTTACTATTGCATTTGCTTCAGAACTCAAATAACGATCGGCAAACAGTTGTAAGCCCTTTATAGTCTGTCTGGCAGCGTTTTATTGAGTCACTTTGAACTCAGTTGACTCACCTGTCATAATATTGAAATGCAAACATGGCGTATAAAGTAATCATAAAATGTACAGTTCGTGCAATGTGGAAATAAGGGTTGAATCATGACGTCATGAGTCATAGTTTTTTTTTTATTGACACAGCGGTAAATAAGTCTAGTAAAGTAGAGTTGGTTTATATGTATAGTATAAAGACACTGACTTAAATATTGAGCATTGAAATACAGTTCAATTTATGTTTAAATATACGTATAGCAGTGCCAATACGTTAGCAATGGGCTCGCTTAATCTCAAACATATTCGCGGCGTTTCGGCATGGGGAGGATTTTTTTTTTATCACCGTTACACAATTAGTCAACATTATCTTAGTTCAATCCTTTCTATCCCTACTATCTTCGAAGAAAAATTCAGATGTGACAAGTAATTCTCGTAGAAAAACTTTCGTTGAGTTACGTCTAAATACTTAATCAATTAAGCGAATGTTTGTAAAAAAAAAATATCACCTTTTCAAAATTTGGATTGTTTTACTGCGGTGCTATTCCAGCGCGCATACACCTTGTCATTACATTAACCTATTTCAACTATTGTTTTGTAGTATATATATATATCACTTTTAAGGTGTTCACTGTCAATACTTGGTGGAATGGCAGTATAATAAAAATAATAAAACATTTTTAGTACTTTTTCCACATAAAATTTATTAGATCAGGACCGGTTTCGCTCATCGCGAGCATTATCAACTGATATATATATATTTAAAATTTTATTTCTTTTGTTAGAATTGATATGGAATCCTTTTTCAAAATCTTCAAGGCTGTCGATTGTGTTAAAGTGTACAACCCAACTACTTGGAAGAGGGGAAAACTATCATTAAGTTTTTAACATTAGTAATGTAACATGTTAGATCACTTTGTCAAAAATTTCCCAAATTTTAATTATGTTTGTAATTACCATCAGTCACCACTTGAAATTTATTAATCCTTGATGATTTTTAATTATATGTTACAGGTGTTAAACATTTTAATTTTGTATAATTATAGAATTACTTACACTGTAATATGTAAATTCTTTTCAATGTCAATTGTTGTTTACACCTTTTCATTTCAATTTATTTTTGTATAAATAGCACTTTTAAATTATATCAGTTGACAATGTTTGCAATGAGCGAAATCGGTCCTGACCTTCTAAATAAAGTGGAATAAAGTCCAAAGGAATAGTGTGTTTTTATTAATTTAGTAATGCCTTTCCACCATGTATTGACAATGGACACCCTAAAAGTGAACATATTTTCTAGAATCAAATTGAAAAATATATTATCTATTTCAATTAGCTTTAACGGTGTTCAACAATATTGCTTCGGATGTCGACATATTCCACGTAGACGTGGGTGAGTTCCGACGAATACTATTTTTTATGTATTAAAGTAGAGTTCGTCGGAGCTTACTCAGTTGACTTCCTTGCCATTTTTTTTACTGCTTTAATATTAAATTGAACTTTTTTTTTTTTTAATTTAAAATTTCGACTGAAGGTTGATAGCGAGAATTTATGATATGAATTACATAATTCATATCATAAATTCTCGCTATCAATTATGTTAACAATACGTATAGAGCGAATGTACTTGTATGTTTGTATATAGACAATACAATTTAAGATTTCGACTGAAGGTGCTTGGTGGAATTTCAATATTAAATTTGAATCGTTCAAACTATGTACATTCTCACAGATTTTGTCCAAGAAATTTTAGAAATCAACAAAGCACAGCTGCAAAGTTTTCCGATTTTAAATGAAATATCAAATTTTCCCACATCTCCACTTCTATACCCTATATAATTATAAAATCATATAATCATAAAACCTTTGCCGACAAACAAATTATATAATTCTTGAAACTGCTCACTACTCAAATCTGTTGGCATTTCCATGGGCTCATCCTTTTCGCCAGCAATGGCTTTGGACTCAGTGATGCATTTATATCTTATATAAACACGAAACTTTCATTTGCTAAGCGTCAGTTCAAGTTCATCCGTGCACTTGAATGCCTGAAGATGCCGAAACCCGGGTGACAAAATCTGTGAGAATGTACATAGTTTGAACGATTCAAAGACAATACAAACTTTCCGCTGCCTGTCAGTTCGAGTGCATTCGCGCACTGATTAGCACCGGAAGATGCCGAGAGGCAAATCCCGGGTCGTATAATTTTTCAACCTTGTGCAATGTTAGTTAAATATAAAAAAAACAAGAAAATATGTTTTTTTTTTAAATCTTGAGAGTTCCTTTCGCGGTTCTTTGTAAGTATATCCCAAAAAATGAAAATGCACAAGGTGAATTTTGGTAATGGGCGACTCAAATATTGTTGTTTTTATTTATTTCTTTTCAGCGGTACAGCTCTAGTGTGCTGATTTTATCATGCTCACAGCAAAATACCGTAAACCTAAATAAATCAATACGCATTATCGTAAGTCCCCGGAGGCATGTGCTCTTTTCATACGATGCGATCCATAATCGCTTCGAAATTTTCTTTTGTGCTCGGCAGGGTATTAACTTTTGTGTTCCCCCTAAGAGCCTTGCGATGATGCCAAGGCTTGTGTTTCAAGTGCCGGGCTTATTTTATAGCTTTAAAGGGTAAATTATTATATTGCGCGATTATTAATAAATATAGGAAGACATTTAGGCATTCACTAGTTGAAAACGAGTGGCTCTTTGGACCAAAGCGGTTGCGTGATTAACTTTTCCGTTTCTAAGCTCAAGAAATGCGACCCCAATACCCACATTTTCTTAAATATCTATTTTAATATGGGTGATACAATGTTTATAATTAAGTTATTCTTATATCCTTTTTTAGTATATATAAATACGCGATAAAGCGATAAGGCGATAAGCGATCGTTCGTAAGATAGCTCGGCTAAACTCTAATGTTGCAATTTCATATGTGTGCTGGGATGACGTCTTTTTTACGTGCAACTTAAAATATGATTATTTATTAAAAAAACACGGATTTTTATAAAAAAAAATGTATGAGGAATGATGCAGAGAGATATTTGATAGCCCTTAGACTATTTTTTTGTTGAAATCCATAAGAATAAGGCCAATAATGAGGAAACCACTGGGGTCCCTAAACGACCCCCATCGGCAGAGAAGTATTTTTTTAGTCTCCGAGCCGCGAGAGTTAAGGGTCAGAACCGCTGATTTGGACATATTCGTACGATGATTTTTTGATTAATTTTTAATAATTTTAAATACCAATCAACTAACTAATCACTACTTTTTCTGTCTGAATAAAAAAATCTGTCAAGATACCTCCATAAAGAACGCCCATAATATTACAACTTAATAGTAAAATAATGCTGTAATATAGTACACACTAGTTCATGTGTAGAAATATTCAATTAATTATTTTTAAAAATAAAAATGACTACAGTACTACAGAGTCTCGGGTCGCGAGAATTTTCCGAGACATGACAATTTTATTGTCTCGTGTTCTGGGACTTGAAAAAATCCGAGACACCAGAATCCCTTGTGGGTATCAATATAATATCGCATCCACAGTAAAGCCCCTAGTCTGAATCTGTCATTTTGTAAGAAAGCCAATTCACGTTTTCAATATTTTTTGTAAATACAAAAGTACTTTGTATGGATAAATTATTAGCTGTTTATATTTTGGTTGACATGGTTTCTAACAAAATTTTCGTTGCTAAGGCAACCAAATAATAATATTTGTGAAGAAATCGGAAACATACTGATAATAATGAACTTAAATAATTGTAAAGATATATCAAATTTTGTTTCCAGTCAATTTCCATCTGTAATTCCAAATGACTGGTCTCAAAATCGGTTGGAATATTTCACTAAACTGTACAAGTGATTCGATATTAAACAATTAAATTGGGATGCTAAGTGTGTTTGACAAATGCTAATTTGGGGACAGATAAAAGCACACATATCGACTGTGGAAAGGAAAAAGGACGTAACCAACAGTTTTTTCAAAACAGGTTTTATTTGATAATCAAAATGTATCAAACTTGATACACGACCTGTCAAAAGGATTCAAGCTGCAAATGCCGAATTAGTATCTAAATTTAGCTTCTAAGTTTGAAAAAAATGACCTTGTAAAATATTAAAACCAAGAAAAAATACTGAAATAAAGGTTATTCTTAGACAATGTCTTTAGTTAATATTAGATTATGTCAATTAAACACCAGTTTAGAAGATTCCGTGCACTTGAAGGTTGTGTATAATTCATCATTTTAATATGGCCCAAAATCATCAAAACACGTTTTTTGCGCCTCCTGTAAAATTTGATATGTGTGGGCTACGTCCTTTTCCCTTTCCAACAGTAGCGGCTGGTCAATGTGGCATTTGATCAAAGCACCCCTCCCTCATTTTAAATTCAATAAAATAAAATATTTTTTTCTAAAATATTTATTATAGACAATAAATACACGAAGAATTTTATTGTGTGACTTGTATAAATGTTATGTTTGAATATTATTTCATGAAATATAGCCGCCCCTGCATATACAAGGGGTGCATTGATCGAATGCCACATTGACCGGCCGCCACTGCTTTCTACGGTCTATATGTAAGACGGGTATATTTGAGGAGAAAAAAAAATCTATGAGATCATGCGATCACTTTATGTCGGCAGCCCCCCGCTGCTTAAAAGCGTTGAAACTACGATATTATCAATGATATTCTCGAAACGGTTTCTCTGGAGAAAGTTTATCATTGGTTTTGCAAACTAAATCACAAGTTAAATGGCTGAAGATCCTTTCCTGGAAACGTATCATACATTAAGTTTGTAAACAAAGTTAGATTAGGTGCGGTTGATGGGATGACTTATTTTTGCTGAGGATCAAATCCCTTGGGTAAAAGTTTCCAATTCAAGATTTTAGACTCTCGTTTCATCCTTCACTATCTCTATAGCATGGAAGGCGTTGTCAAGATATAAGGTTTTCACTCTCTGAATATCGAAGGCCAATTTAAAGAAAACAAAATATGGGACCGAGTTCACCATTCAGAAATTCTCAATCATGTATTTTTCCAATGTGGGAGGTATCTCAACAGATTTTTCTTACGACGAGAACTGTTTGTTACTAAGTTGCCAAAACCTCTCTTTTTCGAAGAGTATGAATACCTTTTAGGGTGTTTTCTGCCAATATTTGGTGGGAAAGCATTATATTAAAAAAATGAAACACTCATTTGTATATATCGTTATTTAAATATTTTCAGTCAACCTATTTACATTGCCCTATTTTTTTAAAGCTATCCCTTTGCTGTAGACCAGCCATACTCAAACTATTTTTCCTCTGGGCCGCATTCCGATTTTTGCTTCTCTACGTGGGCCGCAAAATATTTAAAGTAAACTGTAAATATAGCACATACTATACTGCACACATATGTATGTATTATGATGTCAAAATAAAACTATTTTATTTTATGTAAATAATTTACATATATATACATTTATGTATTTTTCATAGTAAAAAAAAACAATGATCAAAAAATAAAAAATACGTAAAAAGTACACAAAAATACCAATGTATCCAAAATATTAAAACGTTTATTTAAAAATGAATGTGAATTTTGATATTGAGTCAAGCTTTTAACTATCTTTTAAAAATATTTGGTGACTATAATTATTTTGGGCCGCACATAAAACTGACTGGGCCGCAGGTTAATTAAGGCTGCTGTAGACTGTAGGCATTTAAATAGAGATCAAGTTGGCATCAAAATTTGAAAAAAAACAAAAATGGATTTAGGCAGGTTTTGAAATTGATATACTGATACATTCATTTTTTTTTTTTAATACACAAATAAATTTACGGAAGGGTTGAATATTTTTAGGTAGACAACAGAATGTATAATAATTGAGTTTGTCACATAATATTTACATGAAAACTTCATCTGTCAAAAATCTACAACAACAGCTGTATACTATTGTGAACGCTCATCAGAGAAGCATGTTTAAATTGTTCCGAGACTAGACCACTATTGAGCAGTTTAAAACCCCCGTCCAGGGCCGGTTGTATCGAGCGTTAGATAACTCTTCACCCGGGGGCATTATAAATGAGATGTTTCGCTTTTGACTTTTCAAGTCTTTGACGGCACCAGAGGTAAACTTTAAAGTTGAACTTGTCTATCTTTTTGACTAATTAATCTATATCAAAAACAAAGGCGTCGTAAATTCTGTACATCACAGTGTTTTCCAACCTTTATGTTAATGCGCCTCCCTTTAAAGAAGAAAATACCTTCGCGACCCCCCGATTCTTTAATAATTGGACGTAGCGAGAGCGAGCTAGTTATGTCCTAGCGCTATCCTTATATTATACTACTCTTTTTGAAAAAAGAGGTTGAGCGACTGAGTAACCAACTGTTCTCGCAGAAAAAAACTATTGAAATACCTTCATTAGGCCATATGCTCCACATTGGAAGCGGACATGAATTTAAAAAAAATGTATTTGTGTATCGTCTAACAATGCTGGTAAGCTTAGTTAATACACACTGCAATAGTGGTTTCTTCCTAAAATTAAAATACGTTATCTACAAAAACATTCAATAAAAAATGTGATTGTACTTAAAAGACAAATTGGAAAGGTTGATCATTTTCAGCGGTGGGCTGCCAATATGTTAACAAAGGGCTCGTTTAATCTCAAAGCGATTTTCGGTGTTCTGGGAAGGAGTGATTTTTTTTTTCACTCCTATGCAATTATATGCAATACTTAAATAAGCAATCGATTGTTACTTACTACACTTATAATGTGTAACAATATGAAATTTACCGTAAAATTATCAATGTAAATGAATAAAATTGTACTACTGTTTATACTGAAGCTGTCGTAGATAATATAATATATAAGTCAGAAATTTCAATTATTTACTAATTTGATCTGAGAATATTGTTTTCTCTGAATTAACAAGGGGCTCGCCGGCCTTAATAAAATTTAACAAAAGGCTCGCGCGAGCCCCTCCAAGCCCCCTCCAGCCCACCCTTGACCATTTTGCTACTTGGGTCAGTTCACTTTTTAATAAATCAATTGTAACATGTCTCAGCAGACCACGATGTTTATTGTTAAATAGCAATTAAAAGATAGTGAAGTTTTGTGAAATAATTGACGTTATATTGTATTACTTTTGAGAATTTTTACACTGTATATAATTAATTGCATCAACGACTGATGCTATACATACTCTTTAATTAGACTCAAATATTTAGAATTACAAATTGAACAGAACGCCATTATCCCATTGCTTATATTAGTGTACAAGTTCAACATAAATCATTTGTCTGTTAAATCCAGAGAATGGCAGATGACACAAGTTACGCCCCGACGGTTGGTTAGCTATGCCAAGATCCTCTGGCGGTCGCCATTTTGCGACAGCTCTTGTAGGTCACCATGTTCGACAATAATTTATTATCATTTTGAGCGGATAGTCCGTAACATGGTGCAATAATAATTCGCATTCCAGTTCATCAAGTATATACAATATGACAGTCACAAAAATAACAATCACAAATGTCAACCGGAAAAGTAAATACCATTATATTATTTTTTGTACGCCAAAAAAGAAAATTCATGTGTTTGAATGTCATCAAAGAAGGTAGCTTAATGCGCATTAATTTACTTACCGGAAATAATGACAATACGTAGAACGCGCGTAAAAGCAAACGTATTACCTTTATCTTATTGAATTTTATTAGCCACGGCAGCTCTCCTAGCGGTTGAAATTGGCACTACGATTGACAGTAAAGTTCTCCAAGTGACCTGATGAGTTTTCTACCAATTAATGTATTGTTGCAAGAGTCAGTTGCATCAGAGTAGACTCTGAGTTGCAAATCTTCTTAATTTCTTTTGCAATCAGAGAGAGACCTGCTACGGCATAGTTAGTTAGAGTTTGCTCTACCGATAACGCAGGTCTGGGTTCGATTCCCGGTAAGATCACAGTGAATTTGAGAATTATTCAATTTAAAGTTGTTATTGAAGACTGGGTGTTTGTGATGTCAATTCACATTATTTCCTCTCCGCCCATCCTTCTCATCCTTTAATAACTGGGTGTAGCGATAGCGGTTAGTCAACCACTAGTCCTGTTCTAGCTTTATCCTTCTTGAAAAAAAGTGATGTTGAGCGACTGAGTAACAAACAGTTCTCGTAGAAAAAACGTTTGTTGAGATACCTGCATTAGGCCGTATGCATAAAACAAAATTGTATGCGTGGTATGTTTCATTTGACCAACCAAAAGATTTCAGTTGGACACCACTGGTCTAGTTACTGCCGCGGCAATATTTTCACGTCAGAATACCATTGAAATGCAGATATACACGTAGAATATTAAGTACGCTGATATAAAAGAAAACCTTTATGGCACAAAATCAGCAGGATTCTAAAATCAGACAATCAAATAATAAAAAACGAAAAAAACCACTCTCAGACGACATCAAAGCCATTTGTAAGGCAATATAAATGTTGTTTTTTCTCAGCTTTGTAGATTTTTCAGCCTTTTCTCCGCCGAAAGACGCAATAAAAATGTTTAAAGTACCCATTCTTAAAAGGTATGACTCCTTCCTACTTTAAATTCTGTCACAGTCGTTAAGTTTTCCCACCTCTGGTCGGAGTCGTGTTGTCAACGAATTTACATTTTCTTCTTTTTCTTTCAATTTTTAAGCGGTACTCTTTATATTTTTTTCGTTTGTTTTTTTAAGTTGGTATTTGAGAGTGTTGTCAGAATTTTATCATCACCAAAAAAAATACCCAAATTTTGATTTACCATTAGATCTCCACGCCTGGCATTTACTATTCTACCCGTAATGATACTGTATAATTTATTTAACAAACACTTTCTTAATCAAAATGACCGACTTTTGCCGAATTAGTATTCAAACTGGCAGTTGTTGGTGAATTTTCTTTGAATAAAATCAATAACAGTGAATTTATAAAACAAAGTATGCACGAAATCATACAGATATCTTGAAATTAATGATAAGGGTTTCAATGATAAAAAAAAGAAGAACTAATAAGAACAATTGATATGCTAGATCAGGCATGGGGAACCTGCGGCCTTTTGGCCACTTTGGTGCGGTAATCTGGCCAATTTTGTAATTCTGTAAATGCATGTAAATTCGTAAATTCCTAACATATTCTGACCGTAAATTTCTGTTTCCGGACAAAGATTCCCTAGTCAATGTTTACTGCAGCCTTATGTCGAATCAGAAAAATGAAAGCGGCTTTTAGAGAAGGAAAGGTTCCCCACCCCTGTGCTAGATTATAGAAAATTAAGCATATAAATTTATGAATGAACCAGAGCGAATAACAAAAGATTTATGAATGTGCATATGTATTGAGACTTCAAAGAATCATATAATCTCAAATTGATACATTTAAATGGAAGTTGTCCAGCTGAAAATGCTTTAGATTTGGTCAAAGAAAAACTAAGTTCTTTCAGTATTTAAATTAAAAAAGACACTATCTACAATGAGTGATGGTGTTGCTGTTATGCAAATAAATAAGAAGACTGTCTCCAGCTTATCAACAACTTTTCTATAATAACCATGGATTACATTTAGCAATTTTGATCATCATATACGTTGAAAGAAAGAATGGAAGAGTCGGCATTTAACGATAATGATTTAAATACAACATGATATAACTCATGAATACGATTCTGATTCATATATTGAAATGCCTAAGATAATAGATTCTTAATGTTTGAAACAATAAAATAAAAAATAAGAGGGGTTTGGTTCACTGTGAAAGCATTCAAACAGTATCCCGTTAAAAATACTGTATTGCAAGAGCATATAAAAAAAGATAAAGAAAATAAGTTATTGATGATATTGGATTGAAAGACATTTTAAGAAGAAATTTTACAGCGACATGATTAATCATCCTTACCCAGTGGTGGGGAACCTTATCATTTATAAAGGACACATTCATTTATCTGATAAGGCCGCAGTAAAGAAAATGTTGATATCCCTCCCTTTTTTTCGAATGACGAACATATAATATAATGGGTTGATTACGCTGTTTTTTCAAACGCTTGCGTATACTTTTTTGATCAAAGTGAATATTTTGATTAAGTCAAAAGGCCGCAGGTTCCCCACCACTGTCCTAACCCAACAATAAAGGCATTACTTGACGATTAGAATGATACTTTCAATGCTCACACTAAAGAATTCAGTTACAAACGATTTCATTACATAAAAACGAACAAGAATGGACGATTCTGCGTTGGGTGTGTTATGTTTAGTCGTAAGTTTCATCTCGAACATATTTTTGCATTACTGTTATTTTTTTCTCGTCAAGATTGTTAAATCAATATAGTGAAACTTTAACCTTAGATAAATAATTTGAAAGACTTTCGTATGCAAACAAATAAATATATATCTACATGCTTTCGAGCCATCATGGGTGATATCGAAAATAAAAAAAGATTGAATCTAGTACTTATTGGTATTATAACAAATAATTCAAAAAATATATCATGTTTGTTTTTCATAACAAAATCGCATGCAAGCTTGTATTTATTTGAAAAGTATGACCGAAAAGAAAACTGGGGTCTTTGTAAATTATTTAAATTTTTTGTTTTGTTGGCAGTAGAATTAATTATTTTGCTAGAAATAAGAGTTTTCTGTGATTCAACACAGGTTTAAAAAAAATATATTGAAACAAAACTCGTTTCTGGAGGTTAACATGGAAACGTTAATAAGCAAAATTGTCGGTTCTAGGCAATAAACCTTTGCATTCATTAAAAGTGACAGTATGGTGCGCTATTTGGTCTGAAGGAATCATTGGTCTGGACGTGGCGTTACGAAAACTGGTGATGGAGAAAGTTATCGTGACATAATTGGTAACTCTTCGACACCAGTCTTAGATGATTTAAGCTTGATTAACGTGTGGTTTCAACAAGACAGTGGAGCTTCACATAAAGTCAATGCTACAATAAAATTACTGAGAGAAGTAAACTTTCCCGGTGAACACCCTGTACAGTGCGACCCCCAATTACACTAGCCAGAATTACGCGCTGGCTTGAAATATTCACCGCAAATCCCCCAATTGCACGGTCGCCTTCCATTGTTGTTACTACGAGACGGTTGTCTGTGCCGTCAGCCGTCTGTGTATTCAACACGAGCCTGGCTATAAACGTATAGCGGACGACTTACTTTGTGTGGGATTTGGGCGCGCTTTGCATATAATCACTAGGTAACTAAATATTTCGTCAATATTATTTTTTTGCAAAACTAAGGGAGTTCTTAGTTTTGCATTTTTGCGGAAAAAAACCAAATCCCTAATTTTGTACGAGATTCACACCCCCAATTACACTACCCCGAATTACACTGTTCCGACTTAAGAGTAAATGGGGGTTTTACTGTATATTTCAAATATTAGCCTTGTAGAAAATAATAATAAAGCTTTCGAAAAACAACACTTGGAAGCTTACGCCAGTGGAAAACAAACTGATTATTACTGAATAATAATATTTTAAAATGACTGTCAAACAAAGTTTTAACGGCTTCAAAGTTGATTACACAAAAAATGATTGATGTTATAATTTTATTTTCGTTTAATATTATTATTTTCCATCATCGATACAGCGTTAATGAACCTGGCTCGCTTTGTAACATCGTAACGTTTTATTTTTCGCCATTAATCATAGTTCCCGAATAACATCGTACGTATTATAAATTGTCTATCGTAAAAATGTTTTTCTATCATATACAAGTCACGAATAGGTGGCGGAGAAAATATTTATCGAATGAAATTCCCGCCGCCATAGACAAAGGAAAATGTCTCGGGGCTATAAAAAATGATTGGACACGAAGAAGCCTCGGCGAGTATTTTTCTTTGCTGCAGCCCAATTTAAAAAAATAAGATATAAATTCACAGCGGAAAAATTAATTTTCTTAACGTGAAAATAATTACACAATATTTTGGAATGAAAAGATGTTTCAAGGCTAGTACTAATTCGAAATTCAAAAAAAAAATAACATGGCGCCCTGAAGGCTACAAGAAAACAATATTTTGCTATTCATTATGTATTTTGACAATATAAATTCGGTTCAACGAGTCACAAAAGTCACAAAAATTACTAATAAATCATAGAGTAAGAAAATGGTGAGTTATATATACATATTTTTTTTAAATATATTTTTTTTTTCAATATTTAAATATGACATTTGTATATTGCCGCCTGTGTGGTCGAGTGGTCAACGTCGTTGGCTTCGGTTACGGAGGTCGCGGGTTCGAATTCCAGTACGGACAGTTTTATAAATTGATTTTTCAATCGATTTATAAATTTCTGTTCGAAGGCATGGATGTATGTGATGTCCTGAACTCTCCCCTCTCACCCATCCTATATTTTCGAATGGGGCGTATCGAGAGCGATTAGCTAACCACTAGTCCTGTCCTAGCCCTATCCTTCTATTCCTACTCTCTTTGGAATAGAAAGAGAGGTTGAGCATCTGAATAACAAGCAGTTATATATACTCCACATTGGGAGCGGACATGGTAAAAAAATATGACAAAGCACTTTTTTTTACCATGTCCGCTCCCAATGTGAATCATATTTACTCCTAATGGAGTTTATCTCGACAGCAATTTTTCTACGAGAACTGTTGCTCAACCTCTCTTTTTCCAAAGAGAGTATGAATAGAAGGATAAGGCTAGGACAGGACTAGTAGTTAGCTAATCATAGGATAGGATGAGTGGGAGAGAAGAATTTTAATTTAGAAAATTGCAATGTATCACTTAAGATCAACACGAAGAAAAGTGACATCTAATTGACTAACTCAGACTTGAACCCAGACCAGTCTGATCGCTAGATCAAAGCTCTTACCAACGATACCACAGAGGACGATATATAAATAAACTATACGCTGAAGACCTTCCCACGCAATTCGTATATTATATAAAACGAAGGAAAGTCGAGCACAATAAAAGGTATGACTTTCATGATGCCAACTTGAAAGCTTTTGTTCAATTTACTTATACAAATACTTATTTTTTATTTTATTAATAAATGATTCTAACTTTTAAGGTGTTTACTGTCAATACTTGGTGGAAAGGCATTATAATAAAAATAATAATTAGCTAGCAATGCTTGATTTGAGTTTGTATACCGCATAATTATTAAGCTATTAGAGTGAGGTGTTAAACATTTTAATTTGTGTTATTTTAGAGTCACTTTTTGATAATTTATACTGTAATTTGTAAATTCTTTTCAATGTCAACTGCATGTTACACTTTTTCATTTCAATTTGTTTTTGTAAGCATGGCTCTGACAAATTCTATTTTTATCGGTTGAAAATGCTCGTCATGAGTGAAACCGGTCCTGATCTTGATAAATAAAACGAGGAAATTAAGCACAAATGAATATTGTGTTTTTTTTCTTAATATAACGCCTTTCCACCAAGTATTGACAGTTAATACCCAAAAAGTAAAAACAGTTCATATTTTTTTGCGCTTATAATAAAAACAGTTGAATTCATAAAACCAAAATATTATATATGCATATATTTACGATATTAGATATTCGAATTACGCCAGATTGTATCGACAATTTTACTGTTTTATTTTAACTGTCAATCAGAATAAAGATGATTCAATCGTCATGTTTCAAGCCGTTCTTTGTGAACAGTTGAAATTTCTTTTCATGTCTGCCGAAAGGGAACAGACCTATTTATTATCTATTATGAAAACACTTTACTGAAAATAAATGCACAGGTGCGTAGAACGTAGATGCGCTGGAGATATCGATCGGGAAACTGCATACAGTCATGGCACACGTACTTTGTTCCTATGCTGTCGTATAGAGCCGAGATGCAACTAAGGCTGCAAAGTGACGAATTTAGTCGCCTAGAGTTTTCGAAATTGGAACATATGCATTTTTTATAAAATCATAAAAAAACAAATGAGTACAAGTTATCTGTCATAGTAAACTAGACGGACGACATCGTATCTTGAACGATGAAACTCAATTTTAAACAATGTTTTTATCAATGGTAGCCAGTTTTTTCAACATTTTTTTTGATTGGTTTATTAGTGTTCTAGCGCAATACCATCATGGAAAAGAAAATGAGAAGACAATGCCCTTATTTTCATGGAAAATTTATGAAAATGTTCTTGGAAAACGAATCAATATCTATTTTCATGGAAAATGGAAAATGAATCAACGGTGAGCCGAAGAATTAATATTTGATCACTTTTAGGGTGTTCACTGTCAATACTTGGTGGAAAGGTATTATATTAATAAAAACACAATATTCCCTTGTACTTTATACCACTTTATTAAAAATCTTTAAAAACCTTTTTAATAAAGTGGAATAAAGTACAAAATAATATTGTGTTTTTATCAATTTATGTTTGAGTTTTCAATATATTATACATTTGCCGTTTGCTGTATTTAAAGCTATAATGGTAAAAATAGTATACGCATGGTAATGTGCAATTTTTTTTTTATCTTAATGTGTCAAAAACGTTTTGCCGTATGTTATATACATATATGATTGGAAATTAAAAGAATTTTTGGTAGCTAGAAAAAATGTATGTACCGATTTTTTATTAGCTATTTGAATAAATACCGTGCAATTATCGAACATGTATTTTTTGTGACTCTTCGAACAGGTAATTTCAAATCATTTTCAAACACTAAGATTGACGTTTATAAGGTATTGATTATTAAAATATTTTTACTCATTGCGCAAGCTAGAATCTAATACTTTTATATATACATACGTAATAAATGAAAATATTTTTGGAATATTAAAACAATATAAATGCACGAGACATTTTTATGACAAATAAATTGAGAAAAATATTAGAATATCAAAATCTAAATATTACTTGAAAAAGCAATATTTGATAATAAAATTTCTGGAAATTTAGCCCGTTAAGGTTTTATCGTTAGGCTATAGAGGTATATTACTAATAGAAAATTATAGTTTACAGGCTAAATCTATATTGTTTAATGAACTTATTAATATTGACTAACAATTGGTTCGCGGTGGTGCTATTAACTAACGTACAACTGATGTTAGATAAATAAAATAAAAATTCTCTGCGAATAAATATACTCCATATTGGAAGCAGACTGGGTTTCAATAGAACAATATATTATGGCAGATTTTTAAAATAAAATTAAAAATCAGTATATAGTAGTTACTTGACAAAGAGAATTTATGAAGCATCTGTAATATTTATTATATAATGTGAAGAGTTGATCGAACTTGATTTAAATAAATAATAAATTATTTAAATTTTGTTTTATTATAAAATAATTTTCTACAGCTGTTCGTTTCTTCGCTTTCCTGAAATCCTTTAAATCGTGTTGAAGGATGAGACCACTCAAAATAACTCGTTTGCAGTCTACATGATTTGATACGTGGCTTCGAATATTTCAGAAGATAAAAGCCAAGTCGCGGACGAAAATTCATAAGAAAATACTTCAAATCTTATTGTTAAAATATTATGAATCTAAAAGTATAACCGAATTCGTTTTTGCATGGAGAATTATTTATCACCTTCAAAGATAATTGTTTAAATAATGATTGTATTTTCCATTTAATAAGAAATTAATGTATTGTTTTGATACTAAAGTGGCATCAATTAAAAGCATTTAAATTTTTTTGCAGATGTATATTTCCTTTCATTTTTATTAAAGTCTTGTTTTACTCAATAAAAGTCAGTCTGTATTGATTGTCTGTGAAAGTAACAATTCAAAAACGTCAAATAAATAATTTAAAATTCGAATACTGTATAAAAGAACTTAATTTTAATTATCACACTTTAGTCTTTAATCAATTGTTTATGATAATGGATATACTTTGATCTCAATGAACGATATTGTACACAAAGAAAATTGTTTTTGTCTAGGAATTTATCGATATTTTTTCACGTTTATCGAAGCCGAACACCCAATGCCTTGTTTGTCTTTGTTTATGTAGAATATTCCACACTTTTCATTGAAAATAAAAGTAAACTTACATAAGAACATTGATTTACTTAAACTTAGAGCTATTTATGTGGGAATTTTACCTTTTTTACTCGCCCTGGAGCACAAACTTCTCGGTCACAGAACACAAAATAAGTAATTCGATTATATTTGACAGTAATTGCAGATTAATTCTGTTATTTTTTACAATTTCGATATAAACCGCTGTTTGAATAGACAGCCGACAAACGTCAGATGTGATGTGACTGGTGGGATAGTGGTGGAGTCGTAGAGGCAGACTTTGAAAGCTGCGCGCGCACCAGTAGGGTGAATTGCGCTACAACTGAAAACAGTTGTCAAATAATGATAATTTAGGCTGAATAATACACAAATCTACTAAAATAAATACTCAAATCAACTAATAAACGTTCAAACTATATTATTATTGTTTTCAACGTAGTAATTTTTTAGCATTTCTGGCCTAAATTACTAGTTGAAGTTCGTATATGCGAGGTATGTTCCGTGCGGGTAAGGGAGTAGGAAGTTAACTGTATACACCTGTCCCGCTTTGTCACTTACGTAAAGAAATGTGGTCACAAATAATATATTGTAACGCCCCCCGATGGAAATATACTGAAACTAAAAAAGGAGTTCGTAAAATAATGTATTGGGAATCGATCGGAAATTGTTTCTATTATTCTCATTTCAATTTGCATGGCCGCAGTAAATGTTTACGGAAAATCAATTCGAATCAGATTATGGTCGCTTAGTCGATGAAATATATTTCTGCTACTTAAAAAAGATTGTTAATCAATTTTATTATATTTTTAACGACTCAGGAGCGAGACAATTCTGTTTTTTTTTATTAACAGTAGTCGATCGTTTTGTTCATCCTATAGCCGAGTGGTTAAAGCTATTGGTTTTTGGTTATTACAGTTTCACGAAGCAGTTCGTGACAGTTTTAATTGATTCACACGTTAATGAGCCCTCAAGAAGTGAAATAAGCCAACGAGTAAAATGGTAAAAAAAAATTCATGGACTTTAAAGTACAATCACGAATTTACTTTGTGTTTTGGTGGATTGTATATTTTTTTTATTTTACGGATATAACACTATTGCAATGTGTATTGACTGAGGTTACGTCATTTTTAAGATTCTTTAAGACGGGGTTTCCCAAACTATGTTCCGCGGAACAATGGTGTTACGTGAAAATTTGGAATGGTAATCTACGCTGCAACACATTTAAACATCTAGTTTATATTAAAAATTGAGTGATGATGAATTTTCATTTATGTTTAAAACCTCAAATATCTAGGTACAGGTAGACATTTTGAATCTGTAAGAGCTTTATTTACTCAAATTTTTATTTAACATGTTTTAAAAATAATATGTGATTTAATTACATATATTTTTTCAATACTTTTACTATTATGAATTACCGACCTAAAAAAAAGCTGTGTTCCGCTAACATTTTCGTATAAATAGCACTGTTTATATATTTTTCTTATCAGTTGACAATGTTCACAATGAGCGAAGTCGGTCCTGACCTTTTCAATAAAGTGGAATAAAGTACAAAGGAATATTGTGTTTTTATTAATATAATGCCTTTTCACGAAGTATTGACAGTGAACACTCTAAAAGTAATATTAATATTATATTTTTATTTTAATAATAAACAAACACCACAATTAAAAAAGAATATTATTTTTTTAAATCCTATAATCATTTATTTTTAAATCTATTTTACGTGAAATTTGAAAACCTCGAAAGGGCCACACGAAACGAAGGTTTGGCATGCCTGACTTAAACAAATCATTATAGATGTAAATTCAAGCTCTTCCTGCTGGGTAAGTTTAATATTAAGACTGGTTGTAAATCAGAAAATAGCCTACAGGATACTGATGACATCTTACAGGAATTTCCGGTGATGGAGGATGAAAAAAAATGTATGTTATTATAACTGGATGAGACCAGTCGGTCACGCCAATTTGGTGTTGACGAGGGCAAATTAAATTGTATTCAATTACGCATAGAAGCTTTCTATGACACATTGTCGTGCATAATTTTGTCAAGCACACTTAAATGCAAGGGTGTACAACCCTTTAAAGGCTGGGATCGACTCATTTGCATGGCAATAAAATCGTTTAGTGTCTTAAAACAATCATAATTTTTCCTTCTGGAAAAAGTTTTAAATAATCAAACAATCAATATAAAGTTCACAATCGTGGATTTGATCCTGAGACGTTTTTAACAATCATTAAAAAGCTTCAAGCGCAGCTTTGTTAGGGGATAAGTCTAGCTTAGCAGAAGTCCTTTGCAGTCGGTGACGTGTATATTATTGTGTATATTGTGAAAATGGAGATTCCTATATCGAAAGAACGGATAATATTTATGGTTTGCAAACATTTTATAAATATTTAGGTTATCTTAAAGAATAGCGTCGTGAAGCAGTTGACGTTTAATCGAAATTGCCGCCAACACAGAAATCGTTTGTGAATTATTTTTTAAAATTAATATATACAAATCTAAGAAGCGTTATGATCTTTGATTACTGTTCATAGAACGAGCCGCAATTTTCGCACATTCTCAATTCGATTTTAGTCAGTTTTCAATACCGATTTCTGGTATTTTTTTATTTTCAAAACGGGTATATTGCTATTGAAATTTTTATAAAACATCACGAATACCGGAATCCCAGTATTGCAAAATGTGGTCTTTACTGTGTTGGAACGATTATGAATGAGTTTTTTTTCATATTTTTTGCACTGCGTGTTGCCGCTCTTAGAAGTTTATTTTGTCTTATTCAGTTTCGTTATCTGCAGGTTTAAATTCATCCACAGATAATTTCACAAATGTATGTATTGTTCAAATAAATGGATGTCTATGATGCTTTCATTCACTTCTACCTTCACGATCCTAAAAACAGAATTATAAGAGAACGATACGTTCTTGCCGTCTTTAAAAATCATTTGTTCAGTCACTTTTAATTGGTGGAATGGTATTAAAATAAAAATAATTTTAAAAATTAGTACTTTTTCCAGATAAAATTTATTGGATCAAGACCGGGTTCACTCATGGTAAGCACCGCCTGTGTGGTCGAGTGGTCAACGTTGTTGGTTTTGGCTACGGAGGGCCCGGGTTCAAATCCCGGTACGGACAGTTTTATAAATTGATTTTTCAATCGATTTATGAATTTATGTTCGAAGGCATGGATGTATGTTATGTCTTGAATTCCCCCCTCTCACCCATCCTATCCTATGAACGGGGCGTATCGAGAGCGATTAGCTTACCACTAATCCTGTCTTCGCCCTATCCTTCTATCCCTACTCTCCTTGGAAAAAGAGAGGTTGAGCAACTGAGTAACAAGCAGTTCTCGTAGAAACACTTCTGTTGAGATAAACTCCATTAGGAGTCCATATGCTCCACATTGGGAGCGGACATGGTTTAAAAAAAGAAAGCATTGTTAACTGATAAGAAAACTCATTGTTTTTCTTATCAGTTGACATTGCTCACCAAGAGCGAAACCGGTCCTGATCCAATAAATTTTATGTGGAAAAAGTACTAAAAATGTTTTATTATTTTTATTATTTGTTCAGTCATTAACATTGACTAATTCTTCTAAAAACAACTTTTATTATTATGTTTTATTAGTAATTAACGTGCTCTATATTGAAGGCGTATATACATACGTGAAAAAAACATTATCGATGTGTCTCATTCTAGATCAGTGTCTGTCAAACTGTGTGCCGCAAGAAGTCTCAGGTGTGTCGCGAAGGAATAAGCCTCAAATAAGGTTATTAATTTAAATTTTCTTCGATTTTAAACAAATTTAACATCTACATATTCAAAGAAATATTTGTCACGTTCGTCCATAGTCTTCTTTTCCATCACTTGATTATCAAATGTACCAGTGGGTCAGCAACCATTCGTAAGGTTCGACAGTACACGCCCGACACCAACAGGAGAGGATATTTTGATGGATCTAAAAAACGCCTTTGTGTACAAAGTCTCATTTTCTAAGCTAAGATAAAGTTTACAGCATTTTGGATATCGCTATGGAGTCAATATCTTCGATTAGATACAACAGAAATTAAATCAATGTTGTCGTTTGGATCGTCGTATCTTTGCAAATTTGGTTTTTCCTTCACTAAATTGTGAACATTAGTTATTGCGGTAAAGGGAAACAACGTGTGAAAAAGAACACAATTTTGGCGATCGAATTTAATTTTGATATTTCATCAAACATACTGAATCGAAGTCACAAATTAAATGTTTGATATTCAAAGTCTTTCTATAATAAATTTTAATAACCATAAAATATATTTATAAAATGTCTAACTCAATTATAGTATTATATACGCCTGTTGGGGTGTTTGGATTGGTTTGTATAATGCCGCACAACAATGCCACATTGTGTTAAATTATATTTTTATTTCTAAATTATGTAGGTAATGTGTTGGTAATTATTCAGCTGTTGGACCTTTTGAATAAATAAAAAAGGATTCCGGCTTACTTACAAATGAATAAATATTCCATATATACTGCGAGAGCTATATCCTAACCCGAAATAATCCTAAAAACAAATCTTTCATAATCAAAAGGACCCAATTTGGGCAGCCATGTGTGAATTCCACTCTCTCTTCAAATATTCACAAAAAGTACTTCCTACAAACGAACCTCTCTTATGTGTTCAAATGATTCATGAAATTTAACATATGACTCACTTTATTCCCTTTTTTCTGACACAAATGTACAGGGCCGTATCAAGAATATTGCGTTATTATTTTCTCAACTTATTACTTTCTTATTTCTCTTCTTATTATCACAACTATTAAACTTTACTAAGAACGGCTGTCGCCTTCTGTGGCCCAGTTTTTTAGAGCTTGCTCTACCGCGCACGCAGGTCTGGGTTCGATTCCCGGTAACTTTTTTTTTTTTTAATATTTGACATTACAGCTTACGCCAATGCGTCAAATATTTTGAAGTTGGAAGATCATACGAGATATACTAGATGAGAATCTTTGAAAGTCACATTAGATTAGCTCAAGGAGAATTGACTTCACAAACACCCATGTCTTAAATCTCAAATTAAAATTTAAAAAATCCAATTTGACTTTGACTTTACCGGGAATCAAACCCAGACCCACTTGATCGGTAGAGGAAGCTCTAACCAACTAGACCACAGCGGGCGACAACAATAACACAACAGTGAATTTAAGAAATATTCAATTCAAAGTTGTGATCGAATACTGGGTGTTTGTGATGTCAATTCACATCATTTCATCTCCTCCCGTACTTCTGATCCTTTAATTAACTGGGTATAGCAATAGCGATTAGCCATTCACTAGTCCTGTTCTAGCCCCATTCTTCTATTCCTACTCTCTTTGGGAAAAGAGAGGTTGAGCAACTGAGTAACAAGCAGTTCTCGTAGAAAAAACTTCTGTTGGGATACCTCCATTAAGAGGCCATATGCTCCACATTGGGAGCGGATATGGATAAAATATATATATATATATTGTTGGGTAACATAATTTCCAAATACCCCACTGTCATTTCAACCCGACCATTCTCTCACCACCGCAATCTTTTGTCTCTTTTGCGTTCACGTATACCGAATCTGCGCGTGCGAGCGGCTACTTTTAAGCTAGGTATTTGATATTCCAGACAGAAAAACCATTTCCAGAAAATCACCAGGGCTCTGGTCGATTCATCAGACAGGGTGGTACGGAAAAAAATGACCCGTCTAATTCATTTACCACGCTGTAAAGTGGCACGTGGAATATTTAATATGAAGGTTTGGTTTAAAAAATGCGCATTTTACTATTAATTATTTTTAAAATATTATTAATGATTTATATAGCAGAATCATACAGCTTCTTTCAAATATATTTTCTCATATAGCATTTGTTACAATTATACTTTAATGCAAGTATACGTCACCAATTTCCTCTAGAAGGCCGCAAGAAAAAGTAAAATTTAAAGCATTAATTTACAAACATGTTTTATGAGTGAAATATTTATACACGTTGTATGTTTTTATAATATAATCCAAAAATAAATTCGATCTCTTATCTTTGTAATTTTGAAACTAATTCCTTAGAATTAGCATTTGAGTATTGTTAACCGTGTTTACATGCACTTATTAACTCAAATTGTAAGTACTTATATATAATATTTTTTTCCTAAAAAAAACCTTTCGAGAGCCTTCAATAACGAGCGGCGTGCGGATCGCGAAATTCTGACGATTTTCTGCCATATTCAAATTATGAAATAAACATAACTTTGAAGTGCACGGAGACTTCTAAACTGGTGTTTAATTGACATAATCTAATGTTTACTAAAGAAATTGTCTACGAAAAACCTTTTTTATTGATTTCAATTTTCACAAGCCCATCTTTTTTCAAACTTAAAAGCCAAATTTAGATACTAATTTTGCGTTTGCAGCTTACAATCTTTTGATATTCGTGTATCAAGTTGGATACATTGTGATTATCGAAAAAAAGCTGCTTTGAAAAAACTGTGGGTTGTGTTTTTTTTTCCTTTCCACAGTCGATATAATTATAATATACAACAGATGCGCAGTATGATTATTTCATGAACACCCTGTTTATGTTGTTTTATTGCAATTGGCTTAGTGTTTGTTTGTTGCAAATATAAAACGCACTTTATCGTCTATTTTTATATGCTGAAAATATCGTTAATATCGGATAAGTTCTTGGTGCCTCGTAAATCTAAATTTACAGTGTGTAATTCATTTTTTATGGCAGAGGTAACAACATATAATTGTTTATGTCTTAAAACTGACAGATACACTATTTATGATTATTTCTTATGGCAATACAATTCAGTGAAATGAGAAACAGAGTCGAGCTAGTCGAAGAATTGAAGTCTTTATTACCAATGTAAGACTTTTAATAATAAACAAAAAAAAGTCGCGAACAAACAACACTTTAATATTCAACCGTGTATCGGGTGCTTCTTTATGGACTTTATTTTTTGAATTAGTTACATTTGTTCCAGAGACAATTTTACAGCTGATATCTGGTTTGTGCTCAGCTTGGTTTGCCATTTCACCATAAATAGATTTTGTTTATCCATATCCACTCTCAATGTAAAGCATATGGCCTCCTAATAAAGGTATTTCAACAGAAGTTATTCTACGAGAAACATTTGTTACTCAGTCACTCAACCTCCCGTTTGAAGAGAGTAGTAGGAATAGAAAGGATAAGGACAGGACAAGACTAGCGGCTGGCTTATCACTCTCGTTACACTCCAATATTTTAGGATTGTAATGGTGGATAGGGTCATCACAAACAACCATGCCTTCGAAAATAATCAAACAATCGGTTGAAAAACAATGTTTATACTGGGGTATTTTTATGATCTAGAATCACATTTAATATGTGTAATATTGTAATTTGTATTAGGATGTTAAAGTGAATAACATGAGCAGCATTGTGTATCTCCTCGGAGTCAGTATATAAATGTAAGTTTAATCATAGTTCTGACAATGGCGAAAGCCGAATTAGCTATCAACTCAAAAATATAAAAAAAGCTGTAGAACTAAATACGTTGCTACTTTTACCCTATTATTTATACTGGGGCTTAAGCCCGTTAGTCTGGCATGGAGACCAACGACGTTGACCAGTGTAATTTGAACCCGAAATATAATTTTTAAATATAATATATTGATGCCAGAATAACACATGCAAATAGTGCAAATTTATTTTGTAAATCGTAAAATTGTTTTGTTTAGCGATGAGGCTCTTTTATGGTCAAACTAACACAGACTAACACAAAAAGCTTTTTTTTTTCATTTTGAGTGAAGAAGATCCACAAGTCATATTTAGATACCATTGCATCCACAAAAAGTCTCAGTTTGATGTGCTTCATGGACTGGCGCAATCATTGGTCCACATTTCTGCAAAAATAAAGCCAGCCAGAACGTTACACTCAACAGACAGCGCTATACTACCATTTTCGCTCCCCAATTAAATTGAAGTAATGTGAAAGAACTACGGTTTCAATAAAACGGCCCAACATACCACAATCAATACATTGAAGAAAACATTCGATGAGTGCATAATTTCGCGTAAAGGACCTGTGAATTGGCCTCCATGATCGATTGATTTAACGCTTTTGAACTATTTTCTGTGGAAATGTGTAAGGTCGCTAGTCTACGCCGATAAACTGCTTGGAAGCCAACATTGCCCGATTTATTGCCGACACACGGCTCCCATCTCCTCCAAAAAGTGGTCGAAAGTTAAACTTCCAGATTGTACTTTCTTCCAGCCGCGGCACTAATGAAATAAAATTATATTTCTAATAAACCCAATGCCATGACCTGCACAAAGAGTTTTATTTTATTTTAAGATTCTGTGTCTCACCCCCTATATAACTCATAAGGTTCTGTAAACACCATATAATATCCGCATGTGACCCTCGAAATCTATTAATACGTCTCTGGGAATCGTTAATGTAAGAAATATTATGTAGCTATTTTCGTATCTCTTTTTTTTCGACAAACAGCTTAAGAACTTACTTGGAACTGTGACCACTTCTTTCGATCCATAAATAGTTAAAGTGTGTATTGACTGATATTGAAGTATCACTACAGAAGTCGTTTTGTAAGAAATGTTTATTATTAAATCACTAAGCCTATTTGTAAAAGGCACGAGGACAGAAAAAAACCAGTAAAACCATATTCCAATTCACGTGGTTGATACGTTTTTTACAAACCCGTGTAAAAAAGCAAGAAACTGTATTAAAATCATAAGATAGGTTAAAAAAAGACAATGATTTAATATTAAATTTAAACACGCGTTCCGAAAATCAACCTCAAAGAGTACCACAGCTCATTTTTTAATATGAAATTATCATAATTGTAGTATGTATGTATATACACACGAGCCCTCCTGAGAGGTGAAGTGAGCCAAGTGGTATTTTATGAAATAACATGTTACATTCATTTTAATATTCTACATGTCTTAACGTATCATACAAGTTCAGTGAGATCAATAAATACACACCGAAATAGTGTTATCTTACAGAAATAAAAATATTCAGTCCTCCAAACACCAAGTAAAGGCACGATTATAAATCCAATAGTAAAATTTGTAAATTTTACTAATTGGCTCATTTCATTTCTTGTGAGCTCATATGTAATGAGTATTTTTTAAATATATTTTTACATAAAACAATAAAGCATTTTTACTTTTAAAACATGAAAAAAAACTAAAATGCCTACGACCCGAAATCGATGAATCTATTAAACAAAATGCTGCTCGTACTGGGTATCGAACCCGTGAGATTCGTTACGGAATCCAACAACGTTGACCACTGCACTACGGACCCGACTAATAACCATTTTAAATATATCGAGAGAAAAAAATACAATAATGCTGTAGATTTTATTTGTTAATGTTTGCACAGATAGTCCAAGAAAGCTTAAGATTAACTATCGACATCTACGCATGTTTCAGAAAAGTGTTGAGATGGGTCCGAAATTGATAATATTATCTTTCAGTACTCTCAATAATGAATTTTAAATTGCGAAATTTGTAATAATGTAATATATCTACTAAATAAAAAACAGAAGGTTCTCGCCATTCGTCTAGGAATGGCTGAAGCCGCATTCAACTGAATGCGGACTGTCTGGGACACACAACTGTACTCGATTAAAACCAAATGCCACTTATTCAACGCTTGCATTATGTCGGTACTGCTTAACGGTAGCTAATCACGGCACCTGACGAAGACTCAGAAGAACCAAATACTTAGCTTCAAGAACGGATGCTTAAGTCAGATAATGGGGGTGAGGTGGTTTGATTTTGTGAGGAATTCGGAGATAAGGAAACGTGCAAGACAGCGCTCCGTCACGTTAGTGGTTATGGAAAGACGTTGGAACTGGCTGGGTCACGCGCTGTGGATGCCTCCGGATACCCTTATCCTGCCTGCCTCTTCTTTCGATTGGTGGGATTCCGGCGCCCCGGACGTCCGTCGGTTTCTATCCATAGGATGTACTCGGTGGAAATGAAGGATGTTGGTGTTTCACGGGAGCAAGCAATTGGCGGGAGACGGGGAAAAATGGAGGTGCCACTAGGGTATCCAATCCCGAAGCCTTTTTCCAATCCCGGGATTTCGGGATTGATTTATTTTGAATCCCGGGATTGAGATTTTCTCACCGAGGAATTTGAAATCCCCGATTTGGTATACTTTTTCCCAGAATCTCACAAAGACTCGTTTTTTTTTTAGCTCACCGAGGAATTTGAAATCTCCGATTTGCCAATTTCGTGTAAATTTCGAGAATTTGCTCAAAATTTCTCAATCCCGAAATCCCGGGATCGCGGCCATCTCAATCCCGGAATTTCGGGATCAGAAAATTGAACGGGATCCCGGGATTGGATGCCTTAGGTGCCACGTGGTGGCCATATGCTCCACATAGGGAGCAAATATGGTCAAAGAAGAAAAAGAATTTACTAAGCTCTTTGCCAATTACAATGATAACATATAGTACGTAAATTCTATTGAATTACTTTCCCTGCTATTTCCCAGAAAAGTATAATATTTTGCGAATGAAGCTTAAATAAATGTGTTATATACTAGACCTCGGGCAAACAGGTTTTGTGATGTATTTTTCTCTATAATATTTGATATATTGAATAATTTTAACGAGACATATCATGTTATTATTTACAGTAAGCAAAGCATTCGAGCATCAAAAAGCAATTTACATTATTGAAAAATACTCAGGGTTTGTCTTTTGTACAGTCGTCTCAAAGAATGATGTACATATAATAATTATTAAAAAAAAATAAAATCGAGTATAATATTTTTAATCTGTTTTCTTCCGAGCACGGAATTTCTCAGCGTATATTAAAACATGTCAAGTGATCTAATAATAGGTCCTCCTTTAGCCAACGAAGCGGATTTTTTTTCAACTCACACTTAGGATATATGGGTTAAGAGCAATTCTGTGTTTTTTATTAAGTTCTTTCACCTTTGACAAAATTTGCTTACCAAAACTGTCGTTCAATAACATTTTCATTGTTTTTATTTTATACAGGAAATCTTTTGATAGACTTTCACGGATGCTTTGAAATGTTGTAAAAAAATATTACGTAAATAAACGTCTCCCTTAGAAATATATAATTATGAGCCTCTGTTTGCATTTTGTGGAAACCATGAACGATTTAAAGTGAAGTGTTATAATTTAAGATTTCGACTGAAGGTGCCTGGTGAAATTTCAATATTAAATTTGAATCGTTCAAACTATGTACATTCTCACAGATTTTGTCACTAACGACCCGGTTTTCGCCTTTCGGCATCTTCAGGCGTTCAAGTGCACGGATGAACTTGAACTGACGCTTAGTAAATGAGTGTTTCGTGTTTATATAAGAAATAAATGTATCATTGAGTTTAGAGCCATTGCTGGCGAAAAGCATAAACTTATGGGAATGCCCACAGATTTGAGTAGTAAGTAGTTTCAAGAATTATATTTACTTGTTTGTCGGCAAAGGTTTTATGATTATATTTATATAGGGTATAGAAGTGGAGATCCTGGTAGGTTATGCAATTTTGCTCTATTTATTTCCAAAATTTTCTGGAAAAAGAGCTTACGACTGTCGTATTTGGGTGTAACATTTTTATCTCTTGTTCCTGATTGAACACGTGTTCTTCCGAAATTAAGTAATTAGCAAAAGTAGACGTGTCTTTTTTCAATTTAAAGGCTGCCATATGTTCTAATACTCTGATTTTCAGTGTTCTTTCTGTTTTGCCGATATAAAATTTTGTAGCATTGCAATCTATAAATCCAGGATTTATTTAAGTAATGTATTTTATCTTTATTGTTAACTAATAATTTGAAGTGTTATATTCCTATGCATGTATTATCAACTAGGGCATCCGATTCCTTTTTTTGATTCCGGGAATTCTGGATTCGAGCTTTCGAGATCCAGGGATTGATAGCGCACCATTGTTTCGAAAAATCCTGGCGAAAAAGTGTCGAATTAACAGATTTTAGAACTATTTTCAACTCGGAGAACCTTTTTTAAGTTTTATCCTTTGAAAAAGTGACGTTTGCCAATGAATAAGTGTTCCAGACCTGTTGAGCTTTTTTAAGCTGTTTTAATTTTCTTACGGGTCCCAAAATCCCGGGATTACAGGATCGCTAAATTGGTCGGGGTCCCGGGATTGGAAGTTCTAGTATAAACGGAGTAAATCAGCAAATCAAACGAATAATATTTAATAATAATTAATAATCTGAATGTTCTTTACTCGAATTCTATTATTTTATGTAGCATGAGGTATACCAGGGAAACTTTATCTATTTGTTGCCTACTACGGCGTATAACCACAACACTACCCCCTTCTAAAGAAGAAGGGAGTTACTCGTAAAATTTTTGAAATTGAGTTTTAAACTCCATCTAAACGCTATATAAATGCTATTCACTTTATAAGCAGAATAATCACTAAAATAACGCTAAAAATGGTAATCTGTCAAAATAAATATTTCTCAGCAAAAAGATAGGAACTGTAGGTTTTACGGCAAAAAGCAGTAAATGTGCCTATTTAACAGCTGGCTACGAAATCAAATGAATTTTCTAAATTGTATGCACGCACTACTTAAATTTTCATCATTGTATATTTTTTCTCGAAAGTTAGTCAGAGGCGGTTACTGCTTTATTCCTTGGAAGGGTAGAATATTACATCAACATAGATTTTATAAAAATAATCGATAAAACATTAAATCTTCCTAGAGGATTTTAGAACAAAAGCCCAATTAAACAATCGATATCATGGTCAATCGCTTTTCATAAGGAATAAATTATTGTGCAATATGTGTTGTCACTATAGTGAGTTTTATTTTTTGGTTTTTAAAAAGAGCTGCCACTTTTTGAAATATTAAGTTTATAATATCAACAGTTAGCGATCAAAATTCGTATTGTTTTCATTATTTTTTCAGTTACCATTAAATGCGTTTAGATATTATAAAACATTATTTTATGATATGAAAAATTTCTCACTCCTATCGATTATTTTTACTGATATCCCAGATTCTACTGTTTTAACGAACTAAATCAATGTTAGAGCATCAATGAATGATACCAATGTCTGTCACTCTTAGACGATTTATACTTACTAAACGGATCACGACATATCAAATAAACTAACACTATCCTCTAATAATGTATGTAGATTAATCATACGATATACAAAAAAAACAATTACCTTTGTTTCACTTAGCAAGCAGTTTCATCTTCCTCGGCAAGCAGAATATTCAATATGAGACATTTTTATTTTTTGTACAAAAAAATGTTAAAAGTGTTTTTGTTTGAGATAGTTAATATGTAAAAAAAACTATAAAATAAATACATATTTCTTGTTCAGTCTATATTCTATCTACAACTAGCTGACCCGACGAACTTCGTGCCGCCTCAGAATCAATAAATGTTGTAATAAAAATAATAAAACATTTTTAGTACTTTTCCCACTAAATAAAATTTATTTGATCAGGACCGGTTTCGCTCATCGCGAGCATTATCAACTGAGTTATTATCATCTGAGCATTATCATCAGTTGATAATGCTCGCGATGAGTGAAACCGGTCCTGATCAAATAAATTTTATGTGGAAAAAGTACTAAAAATGTTTTATTTTAATGCCATTCCACCAAGTATTGACAGTGAACACCTTAAAAGTGAATAAATGTTCTGTTAACTTGATAACTTGAAACATGATGACTACCGAGCCAACCTTTAGTTGAAAATTATGCGGTGGCAAGCCAGGCAGATCCAATGAGTTTACAAATTCAATTGGATAGTTGGTTGCTTCGTTTTCGTATGTTACACGGTCGATAGAATTGAAAGAATGTAGTGGACCAACGGTTTGATTTTGAATTGTGAAGTTTAAATGATGCAATTCGCATGTTTGTCGTCATCTGAATTTTCTTCACATAGCGCCACAGAGTCGATTATTTCAGGCAAGCGTTTATTTCATGGGCAGCGGTCGATCTTGGAATGACTGGTAGTGTTTGGTGGAAATCGCCAGATAGTAGAATCATTGCGCCTCCAAAATATCTTGAATCATTGCGCAGATCTTTCATAGTTCGATTGAGTGCTTCCAATGCGCGTCATTGCGCATTCATCCCAGGTAGGGATTCTGTGTCGAGACGTCCCGGGACTTTTATGGTTTTTTGCTGTCCCGGGTCCCGGGACATTTAACAACAAAGTCCCGGGACTTAAGACAGCCAAATTGTACATTTTTAATTTTGAAAAAACCATTCGAACAAATAAAAATTGGATGCAAGCAATCGCTAATGTGACCTAAAAAGTTAATTTTGATTTAAAATAAAGTTACATTGGTGTCTAACCGCGGAATCAGTTTTGAAAAAAAATCATTGTATTTAGGCTAAGGATTAAAGGCTGGGGTTTTAACAAAATTAAGTATGCATATATAACAGGGATCTATAAGAAAAGAAACATTGTTTGGATTTATAATTGTAGAAGTTTTAAATAACATCTATTTATATATTGTAATACGAAACAACCATTTTAATGGGTAGAGAGAGACATGCAGAAATACAAAAAAAACTTAAACACGTGTTCGCTTACCTATTTTTGCAGCATGAGATAATCGCACAGAATTCCAAGAAATAATGGAACCAATAGTTATTTCTAGAAAATTATGTTATAAATCAAGGCGGCTTATAAATATTTTATTACCAACCGTTCTACTGGGACTAATTGATTTTCGAAAAGAGCACACGAAAGATTTTGACAAATGCTCCAAAACAATATATTTGAAATACGGAGATAATTTACTACAACGTCTTTTCTCCGTGGAAAAAGATATCGAGGTATCTGAAGAAAATATCTATGATGAGATAAATATTGCAGAACTGTCACTGGAAGAAGAATTAAATAGACAGATTACAAAAAAACAAAAGATTTCTCCATTAAAAACAAAACAACTAAACGAATTTAAGATTTTAAAATCAACTGGAGAACGGAAACAAAGATTATTTTTTATATATAACATTAAAGCAACATCGACTAACAATGATGATGAGCAACAACGTTTATTACAAAGATGAGAAATCGGCTGTCTGATTCGTCATTAAATTCATTACTATTTTTAAAAGCATATTTTGATAAGCAAAAATAAAATATTAACTTTTGTGTAAATAATACATACTTTGTATGATTTGAGGTTGTGACTTTATTATTGAATTAATTTAATATTTTTATTATTAATAAATAAATGTGTTCAAAAGATGTATTTTTTTAATTAACGCATACTTTCGCCGCCATTTTAAAGTACGCATGAAAAAAAAATACGTCTTAACTGCGTAAAAAACGCTAAAAAAAATAGTTTAATTGAAACGAAATATTAAAAAACGTTTGGGAGAAAGATATCTTCATTTATGTTATTAGAAATTTGTAAATGTATGTTATTAGAAATAAATCAATTCATAATCGTATTAAAAATATAACTGTAACAAAAACCAATTAAAAATATTATAATTAAGTGTTCATACCTGATGTTGTTTTATTTACAAATGTTTTTCACTATTGTACAAAGTTACCAATGTCTCAATAGGACAAAAAATGTATAAAAGCTGTATTGTGATTTGTGAAGTAACGGTCATAATTTTACCCAATTCATTGTTATTTTTTCAATACATGAACCGTTATCATCCCTTTTTAGTAGATACATAAAAATATTTAATTTTAATAAATTTATAATTTTATTGAAGGGGAAATAAAAGTCCCAAGTCCCGGGACTTTGACTTTATCACGTCTCGTGTCCCGGGACTTTGAAAAACCCGAGACTTCAGAATCCCTAATCCCAGGTGATGATTTTACTTCCTACCAAAACTTTGGCCATTGCTGACTGTTTGCATGTCGGTTTATCAGTGATTTGAAGGTTTAACGGCAATTTCAACGCTGAATAAGCCGTTCGGCATCGTTCTATCTACGTGGCCGCTATTCCAGAAGAAGAAACTGCTACAGCAATTTTATATCGAACGAACAGTGGCCATGATCAATGACATGAGGAATGTCTTCCCAGCTCCACCACATTTCCATCATCAATTACCTTCATTAACGTATCGTACACTTCCTTTCGTTTGGGCTTCAACAGTGTTACATTCGTTCGAACTGATTTGTTCAATGCTCGATTGAAAGCGTCGTTCATTCCACGATCTGGCGTTGGCATTCCTAACATGACTCACAAACTGCAGCGCATGAAGAAACGCATGAAACGAAATCAATCTGTTCGATTCGTCGACAAAAACACGTTACAGATAGTCAGCAATCGCTGGAAATCACCAGAGAGTAGAATCAGTGCGCTCCCAAAACATCTTGAGTCATTGCGCAAATCTTTCATAGTTCGATTGATTGCTTCCAATGCGCGTTTGTGCGCAATTATCCATTCATCCCAGGTGGTGATTTTACTTGATACTAAATGCAATGCATCATATGAGCAGTGTGTTTCGTATATTCGTTGTAGTTGTACAGTGTCGCGAAGTCTAAGCACAATATCGTTTAAATATTATTTCACAGTAATCGCGCCACAATCAAAATACACTGTTTCTGCCATTATACATGAATCTCGAGATGGACCATAAAAATATGTATAGAATTCCACACCAGAATGATTAATCGTAACGAAAACTGAGTGAAAATTGATAAAAACTCAAAAAAAGTCATGATAAATTACGGGGCACGTCAGCTAGCTGACAAATGTCAAATGCGAATGCAACTAATGCCACCTAGTGGATTGATAGGAAACAGCATACAACGCCATGTTCGCGACGGCGTTCGATTTGCGAAGTTCAAAAAAACGAAATGTATGGAGACATTTATTTTCTTCATAATTTATTTTACGTGTTATTTTTCCGATGTTTTAATGCTTATTCTGCTATTCTAGGCGGATACGAATTTAATAAATCAAAGATCATTAAAATCAGCCAAGTTATAGCCAAGATATACGTGGTGTAACAAACCCCACTTTCTTTTATATATATAGATACAATTCAACTTAAGATAATTATGATTTCTCCTTATCAAGGTCGTCTTGTTTCTGGAACTGGATCAATATAACCAAATACGTGGTCACAGCAGCAGTCACCTGCAACAACAGTTTTGATTCTGAGTACTTAAATTGAAAGTATAATTTTCAAATAATTATAAATCAAAGCATAGATTAAATTCGTCAAAGAAAGTTTTTGAAAGAATATCTCAATTAAAAGTCTGCGTGAATGACAAAATGTAGTGTCTTCGATCTGCTTCATTTCATAAATTGTTTATTCAAAGAAATGACCAAGATATTTATCCGTGCACAGAAAAAATATTGACAAACTATACTATGAAACTACTAGGGGTCTGCACGGGCCGAAACTTTATAAAATTACCCAGCCCGAACCCGAAAAACTCAGGCCCGACCCGGTCCGGGCCCGAGTCTAATGCCACAATTGTTACCCGAACCCGACCCGAAGCCCGGATTTATACTCCACAGCCCTAAAATATCCATTTTTTTACAAATTTACAACAATTTACGATTCTCTATAGAACTGGTAAAAATTAAATTAGTCTGAAATATTTTTACAAAGAATAAATTCCTTACCTGGGCCCGGTCTGAGCCCGAATCTCAATGGCGCTTACCCACCCGAGGGCCAGGCCCGGACCCGTGCAGACCTCTAGAAACTACACTGTTGGCCAGTGGCGGATTACCCCATAAGAGGAAATTTTAGGGGGCTCAAAAATAGCATACATTATATAAACCTTTTTATTTTAACTTCAGTTTTTAATATTCATTATTATTCTACGAAGAGTTTCGCAACACTTTTATGTTATTCGAAAAACATGGCCTCCAAAGTGCTTAATCCGCCACTGCTCTTAGCTCAATGTTAACCAACATTGATACAATTGGGCCCATCAGAGGTGAAGTGAGCCAAGTGGTATTTTAGAAAAAAAGCGTTGTAATCCTCTACACGTCTTAAAGTATCGTAAAAGTGAAGTAACCTCAGTTAATGCATATTGCAATAGTGTTATCTCCATAAAATTAAAATATGCGACACTCCATTTTAAGTCAATGAAAAGGGTTTAAACATTTTACTTGTTGGCTCACTTCACCTCTCGATGGCTCGTATTATAAAATATTAATTAAATAATGTGAATTAAACTTTAATATAATTTTTCAAAAGTCACTCGAGTTCAATTCGAAGAGTAAAGAAATCTAAAACAAAATTGCTGATATTGGTTGCATTAGGTGAACCGAAACCTTATTGTCATCAAGCGGAGAACTTAACGAAAGGGCTTAGAGGTCGAAAGAAATATTCTTAACGAGGCGTGATTATTTTTACAGCAATTTTATCATTAATTTGTTGTATTTTAATAATCAAACGACTCAAATGTTCACATTAAAAATTGAATAAAAATTACACTGGCGATGAGAGGTCTGTCAAGGCTGCAGACACCGAGGGCTGTGAAGTCTGGCGAACGATGTAGCAACTGACGAGAGAACAGCTCCAGCCGCCGAAGAACGGCACTGCCAGCTGATCCATGCCCCAGCATTTCACCGACTATGTCACCAGTTTTCGCCGCCTTACCGAAAAGTCATTCAAATTCAGTCCATAAAACTAAATGTGTTAGCATTTACTGCCGTCATATGTAAAAAGATAACTACTAGAAACCAGGTAGTTTAAGAAAAATGAAATAAACTGATATTTCAAGCAAAAGTTTGTTCGTCAAACTCGTCATTTGTTTTCTCACTCTACCTGTTGTTGATAAAGCACTTTAAAATGAAAAAGAGAATGATTTGCGCTTTAATACAAACTAGCTGTAAGCCCGTTGCCCAGCAACGTGAGATTTTTGTTGCATAGTATTTAATTTAATTTAATTTTATGTTATTTTATTTTATGGTATTTTATTTTATTTTATGTTATTTTATTTTATTTTATTTTATGTTATTTTGTTTTATTTTATTTTGTTTTATTTTATTTTATTTTATTTTATTTTATTTTATTTTATTTTATTTTATTTTATTTTATTTTATTTTATTTTATTTTATTTTATTTTATTTTATTTTATTTTATTTTATTTTATTTTGTTTTATTTTATTTTATTTTATTTTATTTTATTTTATTTTATTTTATTTTATTTTATTTTATTTTATTTTATTTTATTTTATTTTATTTTATTTTATTTTATTTTATTTTATTTCATTTTATTTTTATTTATTTTATTTTATTTTTATAGTTAGCAGAAATTTCGCAAATTATTTAATTTTTGGAATAATGTTTATGTTTGCTAACAACCATTTTTCGTGGTAGCAGAAATTTCGTAAAATATTCAATTTTTGGAATAAAGTTTAAGTTTGCTAACAACCATTTTTCGTAGTAGCAGAAATTTCGTAAATTATTTAATATTTGGAATAATGTTTAAGTTTGCTAACAACCATTTTTCGTAGTAGCATAAATTTCGTAAAAAATTCAACTTTTGGAATAAAGTTTAAGTTTGCTAACAACCATTTTTCGTAGTAGCATAAATTTCGTAACATATTCAATTTTTGGAATAAAGTTTGAGTTTGCTAACAACCATTTTTCGTAGAAGCATAAATTTCGTAAAATATTCAATTTTCGGAATAATCACTTTTAAGGTGTTCACTGTCAATACTTGGTGGAATGGCATTATAATAAAAATAATAAAACATTTTTAGTACTTTTTCCACATAAAATTTATTAGATCAGGACCGGTTTCGCTCATGATGAGCATTGTCAACTGATAAGAAAAACAATAAAACAGTGATATTTATACAAAAGTTAAGTGATAAGTTTTTATTTTTATAGTTTATTTTCCTTGTATTTTACTTCAATTCTTTTGCTAGGTTGTAATACCAATTGTTTGTCATACCTTGTTTTTATCACTTAACTTTTGTATAAATATCATTGTTGTATTGTTTTTCTTATCAGTTGACAATGCTCATCATGAGCGAAACCGGTCCTGACCTAATAAATTTTATGTGGAAAAAGTACTAAAAATGTTTTATTATTTTTATTTCGGAATAATGTTTAAGTTTGCTAACTATTTTTCGTAGTAGCAGAAATTTCGTAAATTATTGAATTTTTGGAATTATGTTTAAGTTTGCTCACAACCATTTTTCGCAGTAGCAGAAATTTCGTAAATTATTTAATTTTTGGAATAATGTTTATGTTTGCTTACAACCATTTTTTGTGGTAGCAGAAATTTCGTAAATTATTTAATATTTAGAATAATGTTCAAGTTTGCTAACAACCATTTTTCGTAGGAGCAGAAATTGCGTAAATTATTTAATATTTGGAATAATGTTCAAGTTTGCTAACAACCATTTTTCGTAGTAGCAGAAATTTCGTAAATTATTTAATATTTGAAATAATGTTCAAGTTTGCTATCAATCATTTTTCGTAGTAGCATAAATTTCGTAAATTATTTAATATTTGGAATAATGTTTAAGTTTGCTAACAACCATTTTTCGTAGAAGCAGAAATTTCGTAAATTATTTAATATTTGAAATAATGTTTAAGTTTGCTAACAAACATTTTTCGTAATAGCAGAAATTTCGTAAATTATTATATTTTGGAATAACTTTTAAGTTTGCTAACAACCATTTTTCGTAGTAGCAGAAATAGACGTTGTAAATTTTTTAATTGTGATTATTTTATCGAATATTAATATATAGGTATTTATTTTTTGAAAAACTTATCACGCTTATCAATCGGATTTTATTATTTTCATACGATCAAGATGTACTGTGTTTAAAAAAAAAAGTTATAAACCCAAAAAAAACGTTTAAGGTTAGACTCGAACCACTGACCATCAGCTTACGAATCTGGCGCTCTGCCTTTTGGGTAGAGCGGAATTAACCTTACGTGCGAAAATTAGAACATATATGTTTTGCTTCAAATAAAAAACAAAATTTTCAAAATTCGAACGCAATTCAATATATATAATGTAATTTTATCGTATCTGGCAGTTGTACGTTACCCTAGAGGTAAAGCATTCAACTCATAATCCGGAGACCGTGTTTCGAATCCCGGCCCTTGTTCCTTTTTTTGTATGAGAATTCAATTTTTCAGCGATTTGATATGTTTCATCAAATAATAGTATATAATGACGTCATCGAAAAGGTAGGAATAAAAAATGGCAACATCGGGGCTGGGGTGGGGGAGGGGGAGGGGGAGAGGAAATCGAAGAAAATCATAAATAACAGTGTATATTGGAAAAATATGTCTTTAGTATGAATAAAAAGTGACAGCGCGGCTCTGGGGTGGAGGAGGGGGAGGGGCAGGGGGAGGGGAAATCGAGGACATCCTTCACTCACTCACTCAGACAAACATACGGACATTATCGGCTATTAATATATAGATTGAATTCACTGCTAGTTATTTATTGTCCTACTTTTTTAATATTGATAAAACGCAGCTAGAATAACAAAACAAATTAAATGTGATTCAATTCTTATTAGATTCTCCGCTAGTAATATGTTTTTTCACACTGCTTTATATTAACGAGTGATTTGCGACGATTCTAGTGTTCCCATAAAGGCGAACGAGTTACTCACTCAGAGTTTATTCTCAAAAACTAACATAGTGACTAAGTGATATCGCCGTCGAACACTGATAATAACAAATGACTACCCAGTACTACGTTCACCAGGAAACTTCCACGTACGTACAGTTTAACTGAGAACCATTTCATTTGGAAGTGGACTTAAGAATCACTGATTCATAAAAATAAAATCACCGAGGCCACGGTGTGTGTATTAACTGTGTGCAGTTCATATTTACATTCACGGCTATAAAAGTATAAAAAAACGAACTATGTATCTCTTATGATTGAGTTTTTTTTTAATTAAAAATATATTTATTTTATCTATTAAACCTCCGATTTAGTCCTGTGGCACGGCTCGACAAGGACCAGAAGGCGGAAGGCGTGAGCCATACACCACAAAGCTTGAAGAACCAGCTGATGAGGACGATGCGCTCCCCCTAAAAAATATTAAATTTATTCATTATCAATAGAGATCAGTATTGCAGAAGCATCAGTGATACACTTCCCTAAATCTCGCAAAAAACAACACATATTACAACGGTAATTTTTTCAAGATTTTCCTCTTATCGTTGAAACAAAATTTGTATATAACTGCTACATTACTATTACATTGACTTACATTATCCAGCCCAATTTGAGATAAAAGAGTTAAGATAAAAACAAATCTGAATATTCGAAAAAATAGGGATCCAGGGGATGACTACGACGGCCATGGCCACCTTCTGAGAAGAATTTAGAGGCAACCAATGATCGCAACTTTTCTCTATACCTGTATTAGTTGATATATTACGTTATTTATACATGAGGTATTTTTATTAAATTTAAATAGATTCGTTACACGATAAATTATTCATTTCAATTATGAGTTGTCATCAAATTATGTCGGATCAATATTTTCAAATCGAATAGCCATCCCCTAGCATATTTTCGGGATTCGCTAGTAGTAGTATTGAAAAAAGTAGAGAAGTACATTCAATATGATTTATTTTTTTTCATTATGAAATCGACTTCTGATTTTTGCTTAGAACTAAGTGTTACACATATGTAAGTTGTTTAAATTGTTTTAATTTTGTACTTTTCCAAAACAATTCAAATTTGATATTGAAATTCCATCAAGCACCCTCAGTCGAAATACTTAATTATGTAAGTTGTCTTGGGTTTCCATGATTTTTCCAAAGTCGACAGAATTTCAACTTGTCACTACTATTTAGCAATAGTCTTTTTATATAATTTTCTTGTTGAAGAAGCTGATCAATATTTCTTTATTTTTTTCGTCTGTCAACGATAATAAATTGTCAAAGCATCTGTTCTGGATATAATAAGCTTTTAAACATTTCTATAAAACTCTGTAACATGAGGAGCAAACATTCAAAAAGCGATTTGTCACAAATTTTTAAAAATGTCTTTTAATATCAGCTACGATAAGCCTATCATAAAATCTATGAATAGAATTCACAATAAATGGTCAAAAAAAGCTTTTTCCTATACAAATTCAATGATAAAATTGACACATTCAAGCAAACCGTGATTTCTCCAACACTCAAATCATCATTTCCCAAGCACTCACTGTATTTGTGTAAAAAAACACTTTTTAATGTTTGCTTTTCATATATTACAAACATGAAATTCGGTAGAAGAAATTTTACCGTAAACATGTGCATATCAGCAAATTTGTAAAAATGGCCTAATTTTAAACAATCCGTATAATTGAAGTCCTACACTAATTGTGTCGCAAATTATGTCATCAGTTTGAAAATGAAAAAGAAATTATTATTATCGAAAAATGATCTATATACAATTAAGAAAAAAAAACAGACAATCAGATGACATGTAAATATTTTGCAATAAAAGAACCACAATGCACTTGAGTTGAAAAAATAAAGCAAATCTATTCAGTCATTGAAGTTTGCACTATAGATAATGATTGATACACATTTTTTTAAAACATAAACAAGGATAGTTGCTTGCTCCACTAGTTTTTATCTGTGCTTTCCATAATGTGTCCCATCACCACGATTTCCTGTTGCAAGTCATACTTTTCCAACTCTCGTTCATTGGTACTCGATTCTTAAAATTGCATGAGGTATTTACTCACTGACAAAGTTTTATTCAAATGAATAATATGTGCAGATATTTTAATGTTTTACCAGCGTATAAGTCAAGAATTCGAAATTTAGCTTAAAATAACTATTCATCTACAGCAGTGTTTCCCAAAATTTTGACATATGTGTACCCTTTCTATTATTTTCAAACACCGAGTACCCCTCGTCAAAAAATGCATATATTTTAATAACAATAAAAATATATAAGCTACTTTTTGCACCAGGCACAGTCAAAGCCCGGCGCAGCGCGTACCCTCACCAAACTCTTAGGGGGTACGCGTACCACACTTTGGTAAACACTTAAATGTATAAATGTACATACATACATACATTGAATTCTAAAAAAATGAGATGTTGATAATGAGGTAAAGAAGTATATGTTCATATTTTGTTTACAAACTTAAATACAATATTTAACTAGGCGTTTGTATTTTTCCGCCTGTGTGGTCGAGTGATCAACGTCGTTGGCTACCGCTACGGAGGTCACGAGTTCGGATCCCAGTACGGGCAGTTTTATAAATTGATTTTTAAATCGATTTATGAATTTCCGTTCAAAGGCATGGATGTATGTGATGTCTTGAATTCCCCCCTCCCACCCATTCTATCCTATGAACGGGGCGTATCGAGAGCGATTAGCTTACCACTAGCCCTCTCTTAGTACTATCCTTCTATTCCTACTCTCTTTAGAAAAAGAGATTTTGAGCAACTGAGTAACAAGCAGTTCTCGTAGAAACACCTATGTTGAGATAAACTCTATTAGGAGTCCATTGGGAGCGGACATGGTAAAAAAAAATGCATTTTTCACACCCGAAAGCTTGATAAAAATAAAATACGATCTTGAAAACAAGACACAGGGAGAGATGATAAGGTAACTTTTGTCTATCCTTTTTTCCTCCTTGTCTATCTGTCTGTCTTTATGCTAATACGTTGATGGATTGAACTGCATTGCTGCTTTATATTGTACATTTTATTCAATCGACTATTATCCATTAAAGCTAAAACACGATACATAATAACGTAGTACTGTTTCGCAACTTCTGACCTAAATATTCCGAGCATTAACTGACGTAACAAGTTACTTGAAGCGAGTGAAACGACAGGGTGTAAAGAGTTCATTAACGATTTGTTTACCTATACCTCGTAAACAGGGTGACATTATGGTTTTCATGTCAGCCATTCAAACAAAGATGGCTATCGCAAAGAAATAAACACGAGAGAGAGAAAAAAAAAACATGTTTTTCTCGGCCGAGCGAGAGAATTTTCATTACTGTCTACTGTTAAAATGTCAACTCCAAAGCAGCCTCGGTAAACCATTTAACATGTCGCCAACTAACTTATCTAAAATGTCAATCATTTGTTTTACATACATACGAATTTCTTACATTTCTTTAGAAGACACTCTTCTCTGAGCTCGATTCCCAGTAAGATCACAATGAATTTTAGAATTATTCAATTCAAAGTTGTGATCGAAGACTAGGTGTTTGTGATGTCAATTCACGTTATTTCCTCTCCTCCCATCCTTCTGATCCTTACTAATAACTGGGCTTAGCAATAGCAATTAGTCAACCACTAGTCCTGTTCTAGCCTTATCCTTATTTCCCTACTTCATACTCACTTTGAAAAAAAAGTGAGGTTGAGCGACTAAGTAACAAACAGTTCTTGTAAAAAATACTTCTGTTGAAATACCTCCATTAGGAGACCATATGCTTCACAATGGTAGCGGATATGGATAAAAAAAAAAGAACTCTACTAGCAAATAGTGCTTTTGTGTCTTAAACTGGAACAATATTTTTTTTATTCCAAGTTCACATAATTATACCCACCGCCACCAAATGCAGCTTTATGCACTTATTTTAGGATGTTTTCTGCAGTGGGACAACACGAAAAGCTTGTAATTATGCACTTTAATAAACTGAAAAAAGAACTGCTTTTAAGCTAAATTTGAATTGTTCAAACTATGTACATTCTCACATATTTTGTCACTAACGACCCGGGTTTCGCCTTTCGGCATCTTCAGGCGTTCAAGTGCACGGATGAACTTGAACGCCGCTGAAAATTATACTATTAAATTATAAGACCTGTTCGCTAACGATATGGTGACGTGAATTTTGTAAATAAAACACAAACATTATTATCTGAAAAGTAATACATTTATTAAGAATATAACATCATGGCGAAATTGTCAAAACGTTGGTTAAAAATTTCACTCAATTTAATCCGGAGAGATACGTTAATAGTGTGAGCAATTCTTCTCTCAAATAATTTCTCACAGCCCACTGGTTGTGTGCAAATGCAACCATATCGGATTTCGTATTTTCTTTTTCAAATAAAAAAATACATTTATTTCATGACAATATGACACTTTCGCAAAATATATTGCTCAACTTTTGTGTTTTTTTTTGTAAATGGCGACACGAACGATGGTCGACATAATTCAAATTTCACAATTAAAATCTTTTAAATAACTTTTATCCGCTACGTAATAAGACACTTATGTCGGCGAACATATTCAAGATATTCCATTGAATAAAATAAATTAGTAAAACAATCAAATAATTCATTGAATACTAGAATTATTAATGAACTATTGTGCCGAAACTGTCCAGCCGAATACATCGGCACGAGGGCTATTTTTAATCTAAAATACAATTTATTATTCTAGAATAAACTGCTTACCCATCTCCAGAATGAGAAAATATGGCGTGACTATTAGATGAAGGAGTGTGCTTATCAAAATGATAAGTACAGGCAGGCCAAAGCTTTTGTCGACCTCTCTTGCTGCCGCGCAAAGGGTTCCATGTAGGTCTGAAAGGCGTCGTATCCTTTCTGCCGGGTCCTGGGAGAGGACATTGGATTCATCTGTAAAATAAAGTCGAATTAAATTTTGTATATGTAGAAAGCTATGGAAGACACACGGCGGCAATGTAACGGCATGCAAGGATACAAAAGTGGGGATTTCGGCAGATTTACTTGCTCATTCAAAATCGATAGACCACTTAACTGTGCCATATTTATTTCTAAATTTTCCTGGAAAAATAACTTATGCCCATCTGTGTTTGGGTGTAGCATTTATGACTCTAATGATATTTATCTAAGAGAGACTCAACTATTAGGCCTACCGGGCAAGATATAGGTCGACTAACGACGTTGAAACGATGCCAGATGAGTTAATGTGTGTAACTGGAGAGAAACATCGGAGGATCGAGCTGTTTCGAGAGCGATTGTGCGGCCAGCAATGGACCTCGATAATCTAATGGACCATATCATTAAATATCAAGGACACAATCGAAGAGTAAAATCACCTGTCACAAGTCCCAATGCATCGACTATTGCTCCCAATTTTCCTGGCCCTGTATCTCCTTGTTTTAGATGAATGCTGAACACTGGAGAAGTTTTCTTTTTACTTGAATGATCATCTGCAATGTATAAAGCAATTATTATTGTGTCGAAATCAAAACAACTTCTTATTTACTTTCGATGGATTCGGCGGTAACTTTGTGGAAGTTTATTCTTATATAAAATAAAATAACTTAGATTATTCCAGGTATTGTGTAACAAACTGTGACAACTACTTCACTTTTGTGACAAGTACGAAAGCTGGTACTTAAGCAAGCATTTGCGAAAGTAGTTGTCTGAGGATGCCTCTGAAAGAGGCGAAACACGTGTCACAGTTTGTTACACAATACGTGGAATAATCTAAGTTATTTTATTTTATATTAACTTCTTATTTATAAGCAATAGTTTATAATAAAAATATTATTAAAAATTATTTGATTCACTTGACGTTGTTAACTGCTTGTCTCACGTGGCTGAAGTCAAAGCGGTCAAAGCGACTTGGTGCGGCACGAAAATATCAAATGGTCTCCGCCGCTACAGTGTCCAACGTGACAAAAAGCACACCGCAATTAGATTATCCAATCCCGGACCCTTTTTGTGATCCCGGGATTGACAATTTTTCAATCCCGGAGTTTAACACTCAGCATAAAATCGTGTATAAATTAGGATTCGGGATTGAGAAAATTTTTGGTTGGGGATTATGAAATCATGAGATTTTCCAAACAATTTTATGTCTAATTTCAAGCGAACAGCATGGGAGCTTTTTTTTTAGCTCTTCCTAACGTTTTCGAATCAAAAATCGCAGGAATTTACGAATTTACAAAAAATAACAGCGCGAAATCTTTTTTTAACTCGTCCTTGTTTCATTTTCTCAATCCCGAAATACTGGGATTGGACACCATGCCGCGATCAGTTTATTTGATATTTTGATTCGCTTTAACCGTTTTAATACCGCGCAAATAAATCATCAATATGTCCCAGAGATACTGCGTGTTTTTAAGAAAAATAATTTTGCCTAATATACACTAGAATTCGATGTTTTAAAAACCTATATTGGCTCATTATAGATGGCACTACACATATTCATCAAAACATTGCTTATATTCTATTAGAATACCGAGTATTTGATTTTTGTAATGTCTTGGACATTCTTGTTCGCTTGCATATGTTCCGGACACCTGTGTCCGCTTGGGATCCAAGTGGTTAAGCCACGTTCAAATCGTGTTCGCAGTGACTTTCTTACTTGAAATTCTTACAATCATGAATTTAAAATGAAGATACGTTGCTTGTTTTTAAATGGCGTCACTTACCCTGAAACAAAGATAAATCTCGACCAGTGGCAGCCAATACATCGTTAAGCCTTTTCAATCGCAGATATATAGCATGCGCTGTGAACGCGAATTGGACCTCCAGCATCACAACCACATAATAAAGTAAATAGAATGCTATGTAATTTTGAAATAGTCTATCTGAAAAATAAAACATAACGTGTCATTTTCAGTTATTCCAATTCTCCACTGTACATTACTTCCTCATTTGTTTATCCCCTCCAAGCACAATTATATTTTAAATTGGTAATAATGGTGGTGATTTTATTTGTTGTATCTATTCGCTTCTTTACGTCTAAGAGAAGCGAAAAAAAATCAACATTAATTTTGCAATTCATAAATTTAAAATAAGAATCAATGCTTCCTTAATTATTGACAATTGATCAATAACCTGACGATAAGAATCAGTTCGATGATGCTTATCAAAAAGTCAAAACACCTGAGACAATTAGCAACCAGAGCTGTGGATTCAGTTACACAGATAACGTCCCGGAATTGATTATTGCCAATCAATATGATGAATAGACTTATAATTTTTCAATGTCCTTAAATTATTTTACTCCGATTTTTTCGACTCCATCTTTCCAATTATTCTTGCGACTATTTTTCCACGAGGTAAATTGTACGCGTGAGAACTGAGAAGCCACCAAAGCCGCTAAATCTGGTTTGACATTTGTACTTCACCTATCTTCAGAGAGATTGTAAAAAATGCCGCCGGTGTGCGGTTGGGGATAAAGTAAAAACAGAATAAGAAAGTAAAGAAAACGGAAGAAGTACAGGAAGCTGATGTACTAACAATGTGTGTTGATAAGTTTTGCTTGATTCGCGTACATGCTGAAGTCATCAATCAGAAGGCAGGTCCATAGTAGTACGACAGTTGTGATGATGAGGCAAGAGTTTCTTTCTTTGGTATAAATTAGCTCCATGCCAAGACTGCTGTCAACCTGAAATTCAACGCATTTGTGGAAAACAGTTCCTTTCAAATAGGCAAGAAAACAAAACAACCCAATTACCAAGTATTCTTAAATACTACACTTTTTTGTTCTGATTGATTTACATTATTTATTTTTTCTTCTTCTTGAGTTTGGATTTTGTAGTTAAGATTTAAAGCTCTTAAAATAGATTCAGGACAAAATGTAAATGATTATTTTAAAACATTTTATTTCCAAAGTTTTTCATGGAAAACGCTACATACATAATTAAATCTGTTACCTGTTCGACAGGCTATATGGTCGAAGATCTTTGGAAACCGCCAGGCACCAAAATCTTCTGAATTTAATTTTCTCTGGCTTATCATGTCTGAACGTTTTATAGTTTGAACGCCCGAAGAGAAATATACCAGGTCTGTTCATGATAATTTTTTTAAGTGTCTTAGATATAAATTGTTCGTTTTTGCAAGTTGTAGAACTATCCTGTCATTGGAGACGTCACTTGGGAGAAATTTAGCAATATTGAAGTTATTGTTTCGGATTTAGACTTATTCCTCGTGAACGTGACTGAGTTTAGACAAGTATTATTATATTTTTTTCACATTGCAAAAGCAATAAAAATATATTTTTTATAATAGATAAGTAAATACATAAGTTTCATCGGAACAAGGTGACAGAATTTCTAGGATTGCATTTGAAAAACATCGACGTTTCATTGTAGGTACTTGTCAATTACACAATGTTAATTCTTCACAGTCTTAATTTGTTTGAACAAAACAATGCGGTAAAAATAGGGCTAAAATGTACAATGTGAGGTGAAATACTTAAGCGGTTCAGAATCCATTGGCGAAATTCAAAACACTTGGGTCAACTAACTACTTTGTAATGTTTGGATTTCAGAAAGGCGGAATAAGCATGGCTATTTTGGGACACAACCCATTCTGTTTTTAGAGATATATACGTTTATGTATGTATAACAGAAACAGCTACAAACGCCAAGCATAATAAATGCACTTTGGTGATTTTATTTTGGTCATTTGCCAGCCAGTGGTTAACCGCTGGAGAAATAATCGTACACAAAGCTATTCTATAATCCAGCTGCATCGATATTTGAGCTTTTGAACGTTGAATTCTGTGCAAGATTACCGAATGAGAAATGAGTTCACTAAGGTTCACACAGCCGCCCTCTGGGTCTAGGTTAAAAGCAAGTTTATATTATTATATTGCAATTGCAATTCAAATTTGATGATTTGGGCATTGTGTGTTTGTAATGTTATATGTCGTCGATCTGAATTTCGAATGTCATAAAAAATTCCATCGAATTTATCAGTTACAAGTTGTGATCAATGCTCCCTTTCTCAGACAAGAGGTTAGCTGCGCGGAAAATTCAAAGGCTGCGCGGGCCAATCCGTCAAATGCGAGGCATAATTTGTCATATCCGATATACAAAAGTGTTTTTATTTTCTTAAATTAGTTAATTTTTAAATAAATTCTTACTGATGTACGCCAGAAATACCAAATTTATATTACTATTTTTATTAATTTTAATGTATTGCATATTTATAAATCATATTACGCATTGATCTGAGAATATTGTTTTTCTTATTTTCTTAAGGGGCTCGCCAACCTGAGTAATCTTTAACAAGTAGTTCGCGAGAGCCCATGCAAGCTCCCTCCAGCCCACCTCTGAGTATATATATAGTACATTGAATATTCTTCAATACATATAGGAGAATAAAAACATTGATTTCCCCACAAAAACTGCATAAAGAAGCTTTGAACAGTCATATTGAAAAACTGCAATTTTTGACATAGTGATTTATTCGACATACAGATTTTTTTCTATCTATCTATCCCTTTTGGAGACGGAGGAAGGACAGAATTGTGAGACTAGAAAATCACCTTTTCTTCGCCCGTTTTATATTATCTTCGAGCACAAATTAAAAAAAAACATTTAAAAAATCAATGTTCGATCAATTATCCGTTCAGGGAAGCCGAAAGACAATCTTAAGAAGACAAGATTGCGATTATCACTCTGCTACAGAATCCGATACCAAAATGGATATCCAATCAACAAATCCAGGTGTTGTATAAAGACTTTGACTACTTACGGAAGACAGCAGTCTCAGCACGCGCAGGGCTCTTCTGGTCCTGGCCGGAGCTCCGTAAACTCCTACAACAGAAGTAGCAGCGACTGCAAGGACGTCGCACGAGCCAACAACTCGAGCTGTCACACTCCTCATTCTGACTGAGAGCTTGGGGTCGCCGCCCAACTCGCTGATCAGGCCAAAGAGGCAGAATGCAACTGTAAGAAAATAAAACATCACTTTGACAAACACTTATTCAAACAGTATATTAAAATGGCGCCTGTGTGGTCGAGTGGTCAACGTTGTTGGCTTCGGTTACGGAGGTCACGGGTTCGAATCCCGGTACGGACAGTTTTATAAATTGATTTTTCAATCAATTTAAGAATTTCTGTTCGAAGGCATGGATGTATGTAATGTCTTGAATTCCTCTCTCCCACCATCCTATCCTATAAACGGGGCGTATCGAGAGCGATTAGCTAACCGCTAGTCCTGTCCTAGCCCTATCCTTGTATTCCCACTCTCTTTGGAAAAAGAGAGGTTGAGCAACTGAGTAACAAGCAGTTCTCGTAGAAACACTTCTGTTGAAATAAACTCCATTAGGAGTCCATATGCTTCACATTGGGAGTGGACATATATATTAGAATAGTAATCGAAATAAACGGACACCACTATTCTGTAAGACTTTAGAATATATTTGATGCAACTAATCTACTGTTTGTATGATCTGAATGTGAGAAAATCTATTAACGTGAGGCAACTGTTTCGCATTGCAATGAATTACACATTTTGATCGGATATTATTGTCAGTTAGATGCTTGATATTTAATTATAAAGTTTTTACTCACCTACCCCTGTAAGAGCCACGCAACTGACGACGCAGGCCGCCGGAGACAAAGTCAGAAGCCACTGGGCTCTCTTTCGAGTCTTCTGAAGACGGGCGAAGCCCATGGGAGCCAGCCCCACAGCGCGGGCGGCGAACAGTACAAAGGCGTGGGCCCCGCTGACGATTGGCCTGCCCGCCATCTCGGCATCCTCGAATCCCACCGTGGTTACCGGTGGAAGTTTTCCTTGGATTCAAAGATATTGTTTTTTATTAAATCGTTAAATATAATGAGCAGTGCATTTAACTATTTTAATTTTAGGTCTAGTGTCGATTAGCTAGTGAGAATTTTCAGATGATCGACACAACACACCAACTGGACGAAACTGACCTATATTTTATTATATTTTCTAGAATTAAATTGATTTCATTTGTTATAAGAATCTCTTTCCAATAAGAATCAACAGTAAACAATATTAATTACATTATAAAACAGTCATATTTAAAATTTATTAAACTAACGACAAAATATAGTAAAATTTGTTTAAATACAGTCGACCCCACCCCCTGTAGCGTAGAGATTGGCACTTCGCTATAGGAATAGTATGTTATAGGAGACTAGGCATCCATAAACAAATTGAGGTTAGGTTCTTTTAATAATATTTTGTGAATTGAACGAAATCAGAAAAAATAATCTTACAGTTAAGTCAACATACAATTATTGTTGTACAATAATTAATATATCTAAAATTCTCTCACAGTAATTGCATGTAAATGTATTGATACATTAGTATTCAACATACATTTACTAAAAACTAGTTGTCAGACAATTTTTAATATTACAATAGCTTTAATAAAGATCGTAAAACTCAAAATATTTAGTTTCAATATGTAATCATGTATTAATAATATAAACATTTACTTGTCTTTCGTGGCACTTCAACAGGCTGCATTGTTTTAGACATTTTTTAAGCTTGTCGAAGTGAATATAAAATTAACTTTAATGAACTCTTCTATTTACGGCACGGCTAATTGCGAAACCATATCACACGTACACGTAGAAATAACGTTTATTTTCAGTAATGGACACCAGCACAAGTATTCTTATTTATCTATAGTCTATCTATACCAGTGATGCACAACTTTTACCTTCTAGCGGGTCGCACAAAACAAATTATCGTGGGTTCGGGCCGCAAAGAAAAAAAATGATTTAAAATACGCTCAATCCTTTTTTATACAGAAAATATGTATGTATGTACGTTCCATGTAAAACAACCTTAAAACCGTGTAAAAAAGATTAAGTGAATTTAGATAAATGAGTAATAGGTTCCATTATATTATTTTGACCGTGTTATTTCGAAAATAAATAAGCCATGCCAAAAAAAGATTATGAGTACTTGCTTATTAAAAATCGTTTTATTATTAAATATTTATGTTTCATTGATATTTAATTCATAAATGAATGCATTCCTGGTCTTTGTTATTTTTTTTTTAATTTGACATACTATTTGTAAGCCTGTTTCCATGAACCAATTTACTCTCTTTCATTGAAGAAAAAGCTTACATACATTTATTAAATATTTTTTTACGTGAAAAAAATATGTTTGAGAAAAAAGATTTAAGGGCCGCCACAAAATTGAAATAGGGCCGCATGCGGCCCGCGGGCCGCGGTTTGTGCATCACTGATCTATACGGTGCACAATAACTACATGTTAAGAAGATGTAAGACGAAATTGTTCACCTAATAAATTTAGAGTGGCTGGCACTTAAATACCTGATTACGATTACCAAAAATGATCTTTTATTAAACTGAAATTAAAATTTATTGTCATTATTTTTCAGAAGGAACGTTGTTTGACGTATTCAAGATATCTCGTGTTCAAAAAATGTTAGTTTCAATAAATCAATATGTGTTGTTTTACAATATTTTCGATTGAGTCATTTGACATTTTTTGTAGCAATGTATGACTTGAAAAAACTGTTTGATGTAGAAACAGTTGATAATTGTTAGACGAATGGTGAGTTTTTTTATTGTTGATGGTAAGTGAATTCCCGTTTTCATTCGTCGGTATTCTGCCAGAAAACGTTAAGTCAAAAAAAGCCTTGTTTTGAGGTAATCAACTTTTTGGAATATCATGCAACGAAATGAAATGCAGCGTGACCGTAGACAATAAGACAAATAAATAAACATGTTTACAGTAAAACACTTTTAGTAGTGTAATCGCCTTTGAGTAACTGTGTAAATAAGAAATCTGTATAGTTAAAAAGCGTTAAAAAGTTATATATTGATTTATGCCAGAAATAACTTTAAACGGTATATACGTAGTTCTTACCTATTTCATTTTAAAATATCGAAACAAATAATTATGACATAATATGAGTCAGCGTATTTTTCGAGACTATAAACGGTGTTTAAATCTATCGATCTGCATTCATAACTAAAAACACCCAATTTTTGATTTAACGTTTTCTGGCAGTGAACCGACGAATATTCTTGTGAGGAATGAAGACTCAACGACATCAGTGGCGGATTACCATATGCGAATGAGGCGCGCACTTGGGGCATCTAAATCGAAGGGGCCTCAAATATAATAGCCTGTATTATATAACCTATATACATTTTGTTCTGATTTAAATTTATTATTTTAAATGGAATATTTTGACGTTTTTATGTTAACTGAAAAACAGGGCCTCCATTTTTTTTTTGCGCCTGGGGCCCTCTCATATGCTTAATCCGCCGAATAAGGAAGAGAATAGTGCGTGGAACGTCAAACTTTGGGCATACCACATTGTGATTGGAAAAAAAACAAATGTGTTAAGAAACCTTCATACAAATTAGTCATAATTTAATAATAATAAATATATTATAAAGAAACAAATTGCCTAGATTCAAAATGTTGGATTATAAAAATCTTACTTTGATATTGACCATTACGGGAATTTAATCCAGACCCGTCTGTTCGCTAGAGCAAAACTTTTACTACAAGCCGGAAAACAATAAAAAAATTCACGCAAAGAACAGATTCTTTAACATTATCAAACACTCATATTCACATACGAAAGTTAATTAATTCATGGTTGTTATAAACAACTTTAAGATAAGCTGAATTGGAAGACAGTCTTTAAATGAAGATTGTATGGCGGATACGGTCACGTGAATAATGACATTATGTCAAGTGTGATGAATTAGTTACAATGATTAACTTTACCGTTTGAACTAGAACTTGAAACCGTTTACATTGTCTTTAGTTGTCAAAAGACAAGAAGAAGTGCCGAAGAAGTTTCTCAGACGAGAACCAAAAAGAAAAGAACCAATCAACGGCCACGAATGCACTGGAAGTAGTGGATATAAATGATACTGGAAACGTTCTTGAGATAAATGAATATACAAACAAAACTTGAAACTCTATACATCACCAGATGAAAGCCTAAAAGTGGAAAACTTCAATGATACAGCGGTTACCTAATGGTCACATAAAATATGGAACGATTTTCATATTTTTATAAGTGTATTTTCGGAATATGGTTAATACAGTTAAAAAATAATATTTTCTCAGTAACTGTGATCTAAATAAATAAAAAAAAAGATTTTGAGCTCACCGGAAAATGTTTGCAAAACAAATAATAAATTTGATTGCAGAAACAATTGCTTGTGTTTGAATGTGTCATTTTTTTGTTTGAATAAAGTTTTTCTTTTCAATGGAACGATATTTCAAAATGTGTTTTAAGGCGGTTGGCAGGATTTTTTGTGGCTCTGAAAATGTTTATGTTCTTATTAAAATGTAGCTATTGCGAGGCTAAAAAATCAGCAACAAAAGATCTTTCAATAAGTTGATTGGGACAAAGATAACAAGGAGACCGATAAGAGAACTATTTTATCTAATATTCTTGACATACATTCCGACGATTTGGTAAAGGTGACAAAAAAGAGAAAAAAGAATCGTTGACCGTTAGAGGATACGGTACCAAAAGAATAAGACATATTTGTTGATGAAGAAAAGAAACTATATATCAGGACGGACATTATAATAATTCATTTTGATTAATCCGTTTATCTGTGACGCAGCACACACATTACACACACTTTCTATTAGCGCATGCGCACACAGAGAGATAGTGATTGTAAAGCCTCACTTAGTTAGACCAACCGAGTACCGCCAAGAGAGTGAACTAGGTCGAATACAAAATAATCTTAACGTGACACACGGGATTTGGCCGAGCGATCCGAGTAAGCGATTTTAAGCGAGCGAGTGAATAGGAGCCGTTTCTCATACATTGGCTGTGAAGATACCCCTCATAAACTATATCATGTCCTTGCTCACGTTACTGGCATGTCTGAATTGGGATTTGGTGGGTGTTCTTGAATCGAACGAAAAGCTCGTAAAATGAACTGAATCGCTAATAATACTTACATATATGCGTGCAGAATGTTTATTCGGTCAATATTTTTGCTCGGCCGTAAACTCAGTTGGTCTAAAAGAGGCTCAAGCATCGAGTAGATTTTTACACACGGAAACACACTCTCTCTCTCTTGTTCTGCGCATTATTCTAATCAAGCTTATAGCGTGAATGCTGATAGATGGCACTGATAAGCAATGCAAGGTTAGACAAGAGGTTAGCTGCGGGGAAATTTCAAAGGCTCCGCTGGCCAATCAAATATTAGTTGAATAGTTGTCATGGAGTGCAAGCCAACCCGGAATGAGTGCGTGGGGACTTTCAAACTCATACGCGCAACTTAGAGGGAACGTTGCTGATAACTGGTAGTAATTTCTAGTTGATGTAATATTGACGTTGGAATCCGATGGAATTGTATTATATAAAACCGAAAATATTGAATAAAATATTAAATCTATCTCGCGCCGTCCACTTGGGTAGATCGCAGTAGGGTAACGATTTAAAAACAAAGTATTTGTAGCAAACCATGGACCGAAAAAAATTATTCTGATTGTTTTATTATTACAGATAGAAAACACTTTGAATTATTCGTGTTCTTTTTAAGCAAATGATATTTTACCCAACCCTTAACGTTTTTAATGTCTATTTCTAGTTGTGTAATGTCAAGCACTGATGTTATTTGTCAACAAAATGGCGGCGAATCCGAAAAATGACGTGTCAACGTTTTTACTTGTGTTAATTGAAATCGAAAATAATCGTGATTCAGATAGTCGGCACGATATGTTATTCTCGGCATGTAATGAAATGTTTACATTCAAATAAATACGTTATGTTTATTTGTAACTACATCCAAAAAGCGTTCTGTCAAATAAATACAAAATTGTTAACTTACGACAAATGTTGGTGCATAGATAATAATTAGAAGTTAAATGATTGTTTTTCTAGATTGAAAAGTGGATATCGGAACGGAACCGATGGTGGTAACGGTACCGAGAAGCTTATTTGCTGTTGAAAGCGAAACATATACTCCAAAACTCACTTTTAGGGTGTTCACTGTCAATACTTGGTGGAAAGGCATTATATTAATAAAAACACAATAATCCTTTGTACTTCATTCCACTTTATTTAATATGTCAGGACCGGTTTCGCTCATTGCGAGCATTATCAACTGATAAGAAATATAATTTAACAATGCTATTTATACAAAATTGAAAAGTTATACACAACAATTGGCATTGAAAAGAAATTGCCAATTACATTAAAGTGATTCTAAAATAACACAAAATTAAAATGTTCAACACATCTAACATATAATTAAAAAGTCATCCCAGAATAATAAATTCAGAATGGCGATTGAAAGTAATTACAAACATAATTAAAATTTGGGAAAATTGTGTATAACTTTATAAAATAAATGTTTTACGTGAAAAATATATTTTTGAGAAAAAGGTTTAAGGGCCGCGGTTTGTGCATCACTGATATAGGCACTTGAACCCGGGAGAACTGTCACGGATGACAACGACGTTGACCACTGCACCACAGAGCGACTGAAGAAAATACTTAGTTTAAAAATACAGTACATGGGGTACATTAAATATATAAACTATATAAAGAATTAGTCTTTATCTCTGCAGGGTTCACTCAGTTAAAGGGGGTAAATTTAGCGGTGGGCTGTCAATACGCTTACAAGGGGCTTGATTAATCTCATAGTGATTCGTGGTGTTCTGGGGAAGGAGTGGATTTTTTTTATGACTCTTAAGCAATTATGTGCAATACTTTAACAAGGAAACGATCGTTAACAATATGCAATTTACCATAAACTCATCAATGTAAATGGCTAAAAAAGTACTGCTGTGTTTATCGTAGATACTATATGTCAGAAATTGCAAGTGTTTACTAATTTGATCTGAGAATATTGTTTTCTCTTACATTAACAAGGAGCTCGCGCAAGCCCCTCTGAGCCCTCTGCAGCCCATCCTTGCTCTTATGAGCTTAGTCACTTTAAGATCTTTGTATACTAGCCGGAGGGCCTCCTCTAACCCAGGGTTTCTCAACGGTGGGCCATGTGGCTCCCCAGGGGGCCACAGAGATTTATTTTTGTTTTGGGGAGCCACAACACAGTTTAGGGGAGGGCACGGGTATTGATAATACGATACAGGCATAATGGCGAACGTCGCGCAGCCATTTTTTGTAAATCCGTAAATAAAATAAATTACTGGCATTCTAGATTCGAAAATCTCGGAAGAGCTATAAAAAAAGGTGGGTTCTTGAAATTATTATTTTAATGGGAAGACAAAACAATGATATGGGAGCCACGCTCCCAAAAATGTTGAGAAACACTGCTCTAGCCCATCCCTGAGTAAATTAAATATTGAATTATAAAATTGAATATCAATTTCCCGTTATATTTCAGATTGCAGTAATCCCACCGCTGTGACGTATATAATTATTACTTATATTAAAAAGAGTGCTTTACTACAAAATAATAAAAAAAAACATTCAGAAAGTGTATTTAGCAATATTTGATTATCATGAAAAAATGAAAACATTTACATGTAGCTTACAAATAGTGTTGTATTTATGTTTTCAAAATCTATGCGAACCATCGCGATTACTTCTTGATAACATATGTAGTTGTGCATTAAAAAAACTTGAAACAAGTGTCCATGATTTATTATTGTTTGTGGTAACTTTGTTATTGTATGTTGGGAAAATTGCAGCACGTTCTGAATTTTAGTCCAGTGACAAAACACGATAATTGGATGCTTTACCACGTTGAGTGGTGATTAAAAATAAAAATAAATTTATATGACTATCAATCATGTTCTCTCTCATCGTCAAGTGAATTTCTAATATGGAATTTAAGCAAAATTTGATCTACGATAACTGGTTCTTATTCAGTCACTTAACCTTTTTGTTTAATCCGGTAAGAAGAAAACGATAAAGAAGTAGGTAGTGCCTCCAATCCCGGGATTGTGACAGTACTAATCTCGGGATTGAGAAAGTTGAACGAAGGTTAAAAAGTAAAAAAGAGAAGGTTTGAAATTTTGATTTATTTTAGGAATTCCGTAAATTCCAAGGTTTTTGAAATTGCAAATCCTGGATATGGACTGAAAAAATGCTGTTTGTACTGACCAACGACGTTGACCTCTGCACTACGGGCCCGACAGCATATTTACCTAATTATTAATTCAAACACATGGGCGCATTAGAGGTAAAGTGATCCAAGTGGTATTATAGAAAAAAAAATGTTAGACGCGTTGTTATATTCTACACGTCTTAAAGTATCGTAAAAGTGAAGTAACCTTAAATAATACACATTGCAATTATTTTATTTCCGTAAAATAAAAATATACAATCCACCAAAACACCAAATAAAGTCTTGATAGTAGTCACCTGCTGGGGCCCAGTTGGTTAGAGCTTGCTCTACCAATCACGCAGGTCTCGGATCTATTCCCACTAAGATCACAGTGAATTTGAGAATCATTCAATTCAAAGTTGTGATCTAAGACTGCGTGTTTATGATGTCAATTCACATTACTTACTTTCTCCCATCCTTTTGATTCTTTAATGACTGGGTGTAGCGATAGCGACTAATCAACCACCAGTCCTGTTCTAGCCTTATCCTTCTTTCCCTACTACTCTCTTTGAAAAAAAAAGTTAGCTTGAGCGACTGAGTAACAAACAAATCTCGTAGAAAAAAACTTCTGTTGAGAATACTTCCATTAGGAGGCGATATGCTCCACATTGGGAGCGGACATAGATAAAAAAAAGTATTTAAAAGTAAAACAAAAAAAGTTTTACCATTTTACTAGTTGGTTCACTTTATCGCCCTTAAGGGCTCATATATTAGAAAAAAATAATAATGAATTATTTGAAAATTTACATACGTGGCTGTATACTGAATATGAGTTTTAGCCAGAAACTGCAATAGTTATAAAAAAATATATTGAATATATATTTACTTCTTTGGAAAAAATAAGAGAAATTTTCATACCTGACGTCGAAAAGTGCCTTTCTTTGGCACGTGTGCGCAGCTTACGCGGGTGGTGGTGGACACTTTCCAATTGGGCTTTATAAAACGTGCTTCAGATTCTTTTGGACTACGTGAAATTTTTCATTAATATTTTCCAATCGTCATGAGACGACGTAGATGCGTTCGAGTCTGCCTGAATAACAATAAATTAATTAATTAAATATTTTTTAGATGTTTTTTTTAATTAATAATACAAAAAAAATTGACCAGTAGACTTACTGAAGTCTTGTTGTTAATAGGAACATTATAATGACGAACATACAAACACAAAGATCTATGTATAGAGCTTCGGATAAAGATTAATAAATATTTTTTTATTTAACTCGATGGCTGCCACAGACGAGATATCTCTGTAAAAAATTTCGTGCTTAACGAGTTAAGAGTGTTACCTTGCTCTTCTTCCCGTCACAAATATTTTCCCGATAGACTGTTTTCGTTGAATATTTCTCATAAATAGTCTTGCCTCGTATTTCGTTCGCGTTTTTTTCAGTGGGACCCCGATTTACCGTTTTCGCTAGCTTCGCTTTTTTGCATGGATCGTTCATTTTTTTACTCGCGTAATAACAATGTTTAATAATTCTACGGTAATCATTCCCCGATTTACCGATTCCCTCAATCTATCATCTCATCCCAATTATTATCCCGATTGACCATTTCTTTTTTAGCTCATAAATAGTGTTACATCGAATATGGTTGCGCGAGTTTTTCTAGCTCAAAAGTCAAAACTAAAGAAAAGTGAAATAAATAAATAAGATGGTTAAAAAATAAACATTTTTTGGGATTATTTGAAGATTTCCCACATTATTCGTTGTCTTATTACGGTCCCTTGAAAAACGTAGAATAGGGGTTTCACTGTATTTAAGCTCCCAAGTTTTATTAATAAAAACGCTAAATTCCTTTGTACTTTATTCCACTTTATCTAAAAGGTCAGGACTGGTTTTGCTCATTGCGAGCATTGTCGACTGATAAGAAAAATATATAAAAAGTGATATTTATATAAATACAAATTAAAATAAAGTGGAGTAAAGTACAAATAAATATTGTGTTTTTATGAATATATATATTCCACCAAGTATTGACAGTGAACACCCCAAAAGCCCCAAGTATTAACTAAATACAGTATAGGTAAGCGAAATATATTCGAAAATTAGCCCATTCGTTGTATGGATTGGTGAAATAATGACTGTATGTAATTGAAGAGAGGATAATTATTGAAAAAAATGAAGACCATTTCAAGAAAGGATTATTTTTACTATTTCTTTAACCTATATCAGAGTCGGAGTCGTACAATAATTCAAAGTCTGAGTGGTAGTCAGTGTCATTTTATTTTTTTAACGACTCCACAGCCATGCTATTTTCACAACCTTTCTAAGCAGCGTATCTATCTAGTATAGTATAAACATAAAGTATGTATGTCCGGTAATGTCTTATGAGCAAACAACACAGAACGTATATTGGTTTGCTCGTAGAATTTACAACTGAAGCTTTTTGTTCTGAGCAAGTAATACGAATATTAATAGCTCTACAAAATAGGAAACAACCGTATGTCTAAATTTTGCGTTACTTGGGCGAAGTTTTTACGTTACTTGGACTGAGTTTTTTTGCTAGTATGGATTGAAAACTGATGAAGTTTACTAGCTAAACAAAACCGTTTGTGACGACTCAATAAAATATGAAATAATATTATATACTGCGTTCACACTTGTTTTCAATATATCGTAATCAATTTAACTATAATGCGTTAAATAAGGATCACGCTGTTTTTAAGTAAGTCGCTGATATTATGACATGTATGTTTTAACCTTTAATTTATAATTCAAATTACTAACTTTTTTATTCTTTATTATATTTTTACGGTTTATAAATTGATTCAATGCAATAAAAATATACAATGTATCTTTATGCATTTTAACTTTACTTAAAATAATCGTTAAACATATTATATTTAACGATTATTTATAAAAATTAAGGATAATTTGTAAGTAGTTCATACACTAATTTTTTTATTTAATTATTCAATAAAAAAATTTTTTTTTGCATCACACCTAAGAAAAAATCTACACGACGTAAAACTTGAGCTACATTTTTTTATAGCACATTGATTAGCAACAATAAATAAAAAGGAAATTTAAAATAATTAAAAAAGTACTTAATTAGGTAATAATAAGCAATTTATTAGTGGCAGACAATTTTATATTATAATCTCGGCTGGTTTCCTTAAACGAAAGAATATTTACAACTGATTTGTTGGAAGAAAACGTTACTCGCTGATCAAAAGTGGTTTTGATGAAAACGACAAATTGTATTTTAAATGTTATAAATATAAAATGTATTTTCATCAAGAATTGTCTGTTTACACAATAAAATAAAAAAAAATCTTAATTAATTGTTTTGATTCTTTTTGTTATGCGACAAGAATTAATTTTGATAAAATATGTTTTCTTTGTTCAAATCATTTCAATATTTTTTTATTCGTTTTACACATAATTGCGCCTTTAAAAAACATAATTGACATGTAAGTAAGTTTGTCTATGTGCAAAATAAAATCTATGATAGAATATCCACCTTTAAACAATTGTCACGGAATACGGTTTCGAAAATGGAACAGAACTTAATTTTATTTAAAGCTAAAGTTTTAAACTTTCTAGCAACTGGTTTTTCAGACAGGCTAGTGGTTTGCAGAGGCTGGTATGGCACTGACTGCGAAGATAACACAAAATGCAACACCTTTCCATAGAACGCACTCAAAGTGCATTATTATTGCTTTACACTGCGCGCTTTATTGAAGTGTTTGTAAACAGATAGAGTGTATGAATACAACGTTCTATTCTCATTGAAAACACATATACGAGAAAACTTTCAAGTAGATAACGTGTAATATAATGCAAGCTTTTTTATACCATTTTCATTGAAAGTTTGAATAATATTTACGGAGTGCTTACAAAAATGTTTAATGGGGATCGTTTTTCAACGAGTGGTAAATTGTAGCAGGCTCGTGCGGTGGCATTTATATTGTAAATAACTAAACTTTCAAATTGTAACATTTTTCGAAATATATTTGGACAGTATTTTTTTCTACGATAACTGTTTGTTACTCAACCTCACTTTTTTCAAAGTGAGCAGTAGGGAAAGAGCAGGACAAGTGGTTGGCTAATCGATATTACCCAATTATTAAAGGATCAGAAGGATGGGAGGAGAGGACAGTGATGTGAATTGATATCACAAACACCCAGTCTTCGATCGAAACTTTGAATTGAATTATTCTCAAATTCACTGTGATCTGACCGGGAATCGAACCCAGACCTGCGTGATCGGCGACAATTATAAGATATTATTCTGTTTCTTGTATTTGAATCCATATGGTTTTTTGGCTATATCCGCTCTCTAATCAGTGCTTATGACCATCACGTAACACGTTGTAGCTCTATGATTCTCTGACCCCCTCCAGTATTCTTGCTTCTTAACATGATTTATCTAGTAAAAAAGTTGTTAAATCCATGTTCTTTTTCAATGAACCAACATATGGATTTCTAATGAAGGTATATCCGCGGAACTCTTTCTACGAGAACTGCTCCTCAATTACTCGACCTCTCGTAGAGAGTAGGGAAAGAAGTATAGGGCTAGAACAGAACCAGTTATTAGGTAATCGCTCTTGCTATGCCCTGATTTATGATTTAGCCCTGATTAGGGATGGGTGGGAGGGGGAATTCAAGACATCACATACATCCATGTCTTCGAACAGAAAACCATAAATCGGATAAAAAATCAATCTATAAAAACTGTCCGTACCGGGATTAAAACCTGTGACCTCCGTGTTCTAAGCCAACCACGTTGACATTCTGCTATATTTAAAATACTTATTTTATTTTATATTTAAGTAAAAAAATAGTTATATCTTTTATTATGTGTATTTTATGAGAATTTTTCAAATGTTAAAGTCTTTTGTTTTATAAGCCATTTAAACCATTTACTCAAATTGAAATTTAATTTCACAAGAGGCTTGCTTGAGCTTCCTATAGCCTCCCAGTGGCACATTAAGCACACGAGAGGCCCCAGGGGCAATACAATTTGGAGGCCCTGTTTTTTGGATAGCATAAAAACATCAAAAACTCCACGTATTCCATTATATTCAAATCTGAACAAAAAGTATATGCGTTATACAGGGGTGTAGTGGGGCCAGGTCGGCGACCTGGCACCTGAAAATGAGCCAAAGCCAACTTTATGACTTGTAACTTAATTTTTAAGTACATACATACATATATGCTATATTCTGTTAATAAAATTTATAAGATTTACATCAAAATTGATCTACCCGGCGCATTTTACAAAAATATAAAAAAAATAGGGAAGAAATCAATGACCGACCTGGTACCTATTTATTTACCACTATACCACTGGCGTTATATAATATAATCTATTTTTGAGGCCTCCAAAATTCGGAGGCCTCATTCGCTTATAGGATAATCCGCCACTGTAGCCCCCTCCAACCTATCCTTGTCTGTGGTGGCTATATTCTCTCCGATCCTTATAGCGGGGCGTAGTGCATAACCACTTTTCCTGTTCTAAAACCGTTATTCTATCGTCAATCTCTCTGAAAAAGAAAAGATGATCGACTGACAAGCAGCTCTTTTAGAACAAGTTCTATTGAGACAGGCTTCAATGGAAGCACTAGTATATCGAGTACTTGTCGCATATAGTTAAAATTCTCACAATACATTAACTTCAGTAGGTGCCAAGCTCGCTTCCAAAATAACTTCAAGGATGTAAATCAAAATCAGTTAATGTGTTCACTGGATCTTTCCGCCCCAGCAGATTTCGTTAATGTAATGGAAAACGCAAAATTGGCCGCGGTCAAAGGCGGTCGACATTCAAAAAGTAAAACAAACGAGGAAATAATGTGTAACTATCAAACACATTGTTACTTTAGAGTAGTTACCGTACCTAATTTCAATATGAAAGAGCCGCTACTGTTGTTTTATGCATAATAAATTATTAAATACATTGAGAAACTTGGGATCAAACACTCCCAAATCCTGTTTTGATAAGAGTACTGATTCAAAAGAACGTAATTTATTTTTTAACGTTGTTGAAAACTTCGTAGTTTCAATGCAATTTAGGGTCAAAATATGACCATATTAACAAAGCTGAGTAAGCAACGCTTTACAACGTGATACTTTTTGTACTCTTGTACCCTTAAAGATTTACTAAATCCCGTAACAAAACAACAGCTTAAATGTAAAAAAAATTGAATCGTTAAAACTATGTACATTCTCACAGATTTTGTCACTAACGACCCGGGTTTCGCATTTCGGCATCTTCAAGCGTTCAAAGTTTTATATCGGCAAAACAGAAAGGACACTAAACATCCGAGTTTTAGAATATATGCCAGCCTTTAGAATGAAAAAAGACACGTCTACTTTTGCTAATCACTTAATTTCGGAAGGACACGTGTTCAATCAGGAACAAGGGATAAAAATGTTACACCCAAATACGGACAGTCATAAGCTCTTTTCCCAGGAAATTTTGGAAATAAATAGAGCACAGCTGCATAGTCTTCCGATTTTAAATGAAATATTAAACCTACCGAGATCTCTACTTCTATACCCTATATAATCATACAATCATATAACCATAAAACCTTTGCCGACAAACAAATAAATATAATTCTTAAAACTAATTACTACTCAAATCTGCTGGCATTCCCATGAGCTTATCCTTTTCGCCAGCAACGGCTTTGGATTCAGTGATGCATTTATTTCTTATATAAACACGAAACGTGCACTTGAACGCCTGAAGATGCCGAAAGGCGAAACCCGGGTCGTTAGTGACAAAATCTGTGAGAATGTACATAGTTTGAGCGATTCAAATTTAATATTGAAATTCCACCAAGCACCTTCAGTCGAAATCGTAAATTAGCTTAAATGTATTTTGAAATATTAAAACCACCGAAATATTGCCGACGGAATTTCGTGATTGCTACAGGGTGGGAAATCCTTAGTAAAGCCAGTTCACGGAGACACCGTATGCATTCATTTTCAAATCACATTATACATCCCCACATACTATATCCATACGTGTACACACACATGCGCATACATATTTATACACATACAATACACAAGGAAATCAACAAACGAGAGGCATGTTCACAATGCTAAGGGTCGTGCTTATACGTTTTATTAGTTTTAGTCGAAAAATAAAATATTTTGTTGGTCGTCGAGCAGAACTGCTCTCGGTCTAAAACTATTCTTATGCAATGTTTCGTCACAGTTGTGAAGATAAGAGATCGTTGGGTTAATATTTGTCGCTCTCTGTGGTCTAGTTGGTTAGAGCTTCCTCTACCGACTAGGATGGTTTGGGTTCGATCCCCGGTAAGTTCAATGTCAAATTAAAAAAAAACAATTTAAATTTAAGACTTAAGACATGGGTGTTTGTGATGTCAATATACCTCGAGTTGATCTTTAGTAACTAACAATAAATTCTCATATGATCTTTCAACTTTAAAATATTTGGCGAATTGGCATTAGCTGTGATGCCAAATATTTGTTCATTAAAATTTATAAATATATCTCGCCGTTAAACTTTTGAGAGATTTCACGGACGAACTCGCGGATGGTAGGTATTTTAAAGTGTCTGTGAAGCAGCGAGTTTCACTCGATGCTGACATGGCTCGTAATTTATTTTTGAGTTTCATTTATTGTGAGAAATTTTAAATTTTGTTCACGATGTTATACCCCAAGAATAAATCCATTTCGACCAATAGCAGTTTGAATAACACTCGAGGTACAAGTTTTTTTGTGAACGATGCTTTGATTGATTATCATACATAAATTACAAGTGCAAATGTTTTATTTTTACTAGTTCTGAGATCAAGCAAGCTCCCTGTTATCGTATTGGCAGCCCACCGCTGCACTGGAAGCATAAATGGTAACAATTAAGTAGTCGAATTCCTGTATTTATTTTTATAACAAATTGATAAACAAATGGATAATCCAGGCAAGTAAATTGCAGCGTGCAGTCCAGCGCTTTTTTGTATACTGTTTATAACAAATGTATGGTTGAAAACGGCTGGAATTTAGATTTAACGCGGAAGAGCATGCACGATGTAACCTTTGCAAAATAATGTTGACGCTCCTAAACCATATACGTAATAACAATAATTAATGCTTTGTTGATCAACATGTGGACTTGAAAGTAGCAGATACGACCCTCGTCAAAAGAACACAGCTGTTCGAAACGCCTTGGTCACTCTGTACAGGACACCGCAATTATAACAATGTTTACCAAACCGTTTTACAGCAACAGAAATTGTGAACCATACTGTTTTTTTTTGTTTAACTTTTTCGCTCTAAATATGCAGGAAATAAGTGAAAAGTTTAAAGATAATCGCTTTTAACATCGACTGTGGAAAGGAAACAGGACGTAACTCACAGTTTTTTCAAAACAGGTATTTTTCCGATAATCACAATGTATCAAACTTGATACACGTTCCATCAAAAGTATGTAAGCTGCAAATGCCGGAGTGAGGCTATTTTGGCGCCCTAGGCAATGGTTATTGGCGCGCCCCTTTTTAACAGATCATCCCATTTTTTTGAAATAATAAAAAAACAAATAATTCAGAATCATTAGATTTTTTAATATATCCATATCCGCTCACAATGTGAAGCATATGACCTCCTAATGGCGGTATCTAAACAGGAGTTTTTCTTCGTGAACTGTTTGTTACTTAGTCGCTCAATCTCTCTTTTTCGAAACATATAGAATACGATACATAACTACAACGAAAAATACAAAATCTATTTTTATTTTTTTTATTATTAGAGTATACAAAAATGTAATCATACTCCAACAAAAATAGTTATCATACTCCATTTATGCGCCCCCTAATGGTTTGCGCCCAAGGCGGTTGCCTATTTCGCCTGTATGGTGGCATCGGCCCTGATCACAATGTATCTAACTTGATACACGTTCTATCAAAAGGATGTAAGCTGCAAATGCCGAATAAGTATCTAAATTTAGCTTTTAAGTTTGACAAAAGATGAGCTTGTGAAATTTGAAACCAAGAAAAAATACTGAAATAAAGGTTTTTCCTAGACAATTTCATAAATTATTATTAGATTATGTCAATGAAACACCAGTTTAGAAGTCTCCGTGCACTTCAAGCATTACCGTTTCGGTCATAATTTTTATCACATTGGTCAGAATTTATATTAAATGTTTATACTAATATGGATCAGTGTATAATGGTTAGAATTTATATAAAATAGTCATAATTTAAATGAAATTGAAAAAAAACCTAACCCAACCAAAACGGTTATAAAAATCTGACCGTATATTTGTATTCTGACCAAGAATTGAATTTTATTCAGACCAAAAGTTTATTTGAATTCTGACCATAAATTGATTTAAAATCTGACCATTTAATTTGTTCCCTTAAATATTTTCTTCTGTAAATGCAGTTTAGTCAACCTCTTTGCAACGATACTACCTTAATTTTGAAACACATCAACGAAAACCTGCAAGTAATAGATTACTTTCATCGTTATTGCAAAAGTTGATCAATGATTAAGCAGATATTTACGAAATAAAACAATTTTCAAACACAAATGTTTGTCGACGGCTTACCAAAGTAAATAAGAGCAGCGTAATCATGGGCGAAGAGTAGACGAGCGGCAGGCGGTGCGGATCATCCATCACGGCGCGGGACATGTGCAAACAATATTTTCACCACCGGATATGAGGCAGGCTGGTAATAAAATATCCGGGAAAACAGAAGAAGCGCGTGAAAATATTGTGTAACTATTATAGACTGTAGACAAACTCAATACTCGATCGCGTATCTTTATTCTGATGACATAGTAAGTATTCTATTTCACTATACTGCAGCGATTTCCAAACTGGGAGGCGTGGACTATATCGACCCGTAATAGGCAGAAAATTATAACCAACATTTTATAAATTTTACAGGAGTCATCTCACATTACAAAAGCACATAGTAACCGTTTACGGTAAAACCCCCATTTACACTATATTCGGGATCGTGTAATTGGGGGTGTGAATCCCATACAAAATTAGGGATTTGGTTTTTTCCGTGGAAAACGCAAAACTAAGATTTCCATTAAATTCGCAAAAAAATATGAACGAAATACTAAGTTTTTGTAGTAGTAAATATCCCGCACACAGACAAACGCCCAGCTATGCGTGTGTAGCCTGGCACGTGTTAAATGCACAGACGCTAGCCAACATTTGACTGTATGCGCGGCACAGACGACCGTCTGTTAGTAACGACAATGGAATGTGACCGTGCATTTGGGGTATTTGCGGCGAATATTTCAGCGCGTAATTTGGGGTAGTATAATTAGGGGTTCCACTGTACTGTGCTTTGAAAACAGATACCTGCGCCGAATACTGGAAGTGCGGTGGTTTGACTTTATCAGGAACACGGAGATAAGGGAACGGAACAGCCGTTAATTACGTCCAAAGTAAAAAAGCAACGATTGACCTGACATGAACATGTGCTGCGGATGCCACAAGAAAGCCTGAATTCTGCTTGGCTCTTCTATCAACCGGATGGATTCCGCCGTCGTGGAAGGCCACTGATGACCATCTCTATAGGATGTAATCAGCGGAGCTACAGGACGCTGGAATGACATGGGAAGAAGCAAGAAGACTGGCGGGCGACAGAGAATCTTGGACGAATCATGTGGTGGCCATATGCTCCGACTAGGGAGTGGATATGGTTTTTTTTTTGTTTTTAAATTATTCTCGAAATAATTTCGAAAAAGAAATTCATTGAACGCGGTTAATAAATTGTAATATATGGTCAATGCCTATCCTGATATTATACTGACTACTTTCAGTTCTCTTAGTTCTCTGGCCCTAAAAAAGTCCCACCGCTGACCACGCCCACTAGGGTATCCAATCCCGGAGCCTTTTTCCAATTCCGGGATTGAGATTTTCTCACCGAGGAATTTGAAATCCTCAATTCGCTATAATTTTCCCCCGATTGTCACAGAACCTTGATTTTTTTTTAGCTCACCGAAGAATTTGAAATCCTCGATTTGGTATACTTTTTCCCAGATTCTCACACAAACTCGTTTTTTTTTTTTTTTAGTTCACCGAAGAATTTCAAATCTTGAATTTGGCAATTTCGTGTAAATTTTCGGGTTTTGCTCAAAATTTCTCAATCCCGAAATCCCGGGATCGCGGCCATCTCAATCCCGGAATTTCGGGATCAGAAAATTGAACGGGATCCCGGGATTAGATGCCATAACACCCACTAACCCAGAGTAATATATATATATCGATAGAACAAAATCTTGTTATTATTCTGTTAATTGTGTTTATTTTTATATGAATATTTGTCATTTAAAATGTATCTTTCATCGTATGAAATACAGGGTAAGGCGGCGTGAAGATATTTTTTTGAAAGAGAGGCGTAGTAGAATAAAATTTTGAAACCACTGCTCTACTGTGAAAACAGCTTACAGCGCACTAGAGTGACCACTAATCATTGCAATATTGCTATAACCAAAGCCGGGTTTTTACAATACCGATATTTCGGTATATGAACGTCTGACTGGTGTCTTCTTTATTTCTCTTCTCGTGTGTTTGATATTTTTTTTTGACCGTCTTTTTTTTTTTATTTCTTTCCCTTTTTCCTTTTTTTCAGTGCCTGTTGGATCCTCATTATTTGGTGTGGTCGGTGTCCTTTTCATCTTTCCGGAGTTTGACATCGTCTATCAGGCCTATGAAAAAGGGAGTGGTGGAAGCAAAAGGAGGCTTAGGGAGGTTTGAGTGAGGTATGGGGATAGTTTATGTAATCATCAAGTCATGCTTTTATCAGTGTTTTATTTCGGTGCAACTTATTTATGATTGTCGAACGTCGAATTTGATAACGTCTTTTCTGAACCGTATTTAATAGCCAGATTATCTGATCAAAATTGACGGATTCCAGCGTTGATGAACTGCCATTTTTACTAGCCAGATTTGAAACATCAATAAACCAGTTCGTATTCCAGTATTGCGGTTTCAATTGGCTGTAGTTATTATTGTTTTTATTTTGATATTTATTTATGCTTGAAATAACGATATTTTCTATTATGAAATACCGGTATTGATTGATATACTCGTTTGGTATCTCTAGTTATTACAATTTGAGAGATGACCGTCTAAATTTTTAGAGTTATTTTTATTCAGTTATAGGATCAGTGGCGGCTGGTCAATGTGGCATTCGATCAATATATGCAGGGGCGGTTATATTTCATGAAATAATATTAAAACATAACATTTAAACCATTCACTCATTTTAAATTCTTCGTGTATTTATTGTCTAAATTATTTTTTTAGAAAAAAATATTTTATTTTATTTTATCGAATTTAAGATGAGGTAATGGTATAAATGTTATTTTTTAATATTATTTCATGAAATATAGCCGCCCCTGCATATGGGCACAAGGGGTGCATTGATCAAATGCCATATTGACCGGCCGCTACTGTATAGGTTATATTATTTATTTAAAAAATTTGATCGCTGAGAAAAATACTCTATTGCCATTTTATTAATTGTAGAATATTTAATTATACGTCTTTTCCGCAACTCGTTGTATCTATTATATATTTCACTACTTTTATCGTAAATAAAGTGGGTGGTTAAAATGTCAGCACTATTTTTTTTTAATGTGGCTCATGGTGAGCAAATAAATTGTTTCATATGCGAAGCGGCATTGATGAATGCTTATAAATAATAGTGATAACATATTTTATGATTGATGAATAATATTATTTGCGATATTAAAATATTGCAAGCACCCGAAAGACACAAATTCGCAAACTTGTTTTCTCATTTTTAATAATAATAAATCTTATTAGGCAGTTCACTGTAAGCTTGATGGAAAAGCATTGTATTAAAAATATAAAATACTCATTTGTAATAATTCTACTTTTATTTAAAATGACCGGTTTTATACATGACGAGCATTATCAACTGATCCGAGAATACAATATTACAGTGTTTTTCATACAAAACAAAATAAACCAAAAGGTTGTAACAAACAATTGGTATTGAAAATATTTTTTAAAAAAGGGTACAAAATATGAATAAGTGACACTAAATTGAGTGAAATTAAAATGTTTATTACCTCCTAAGCATATTTACAAAACTCAGTGGCGGACTACCCCATAAGCGAATAACGCGCGCGCTTGGGGCCTCCAAATCTTAGGGGCCTCAAAAATAGCTTATATTATATAACCCGTATACGTTTTATTCAGATTATAATTTATTTATATTATTATACATTGAATTTTCTGACGTTTTTGTGTTACGGTGGCTCCAAAATTTATTGCTGCTGAGGCCTCTCAAGAATGCTTAATCCACCTGTAAAAAAATCATTAAGCTAATGTGGATTAAGTAAGCTAACGTGGTTTATCGTAAGTTTTTAAAGTTTAAAAAATATTTTATTAAGAAATATTGAGAGCCGCAAATCACCCAATGAAGAGCCGCATTTGCCTACGTCTGGTAAATGGCTTAATTGTTACACACTTACTAATTTTCAACTGGCTTTTTCGTACACATTATTATAAATCAACAACAGTTGTTATTATAAACTAAAAACTGTGCTAGTCATTCGCAGGCTTTTGATTCTCAAAAGTTTAACATTCATGGCAATAAACTGTTTCATCAAAACCTCTTCGGATTAAAAGATCAATCAACAACCAACTTTATACTTATCTAGAAAGCGTTAAGTGCTTCTCTGAATATAAACATAATGATAATAAAATGAACTCGTTTATTATTATTAAAAATAAACGTCAAAAGTTTTTTATTATCCTGAATAAATAAATATAACGTAAGTCCTCGTTGTTTTAATTTTAAGAGGCGACCATACACAGATGGAATCGACGCATCGACATTAAAGGATGTGTGGGTGTTGGAAGACTGTGGTCTTTTGAAATGACGTGGCTGAATTGGCAAGTATACAAAGATCCTAAGATCTTAAAGTGACCACTAAACGCATTAGGGCAGGGGTGGGCTGGAGGGGGCTCGGAGGGGTTTGCGCGAGCCCCTTGCTAAATTTTACTAAGGCTGGCGAGCAGTAGCGGCCGGTTAAGGTGGCATTGGATGAATTAACCCCTTGTATATGCAGGGGCGGTTATATTTCATGAAATAATATTAAAAAATAACATTTATACCATTCACTCATTTTAAATTATTCATGTATTTATTGTCATGAGTCTTTCTCTTTATTTTTTTTATGTCGCTCAAGCGAAAGCCAGTCAAAGAAGGATCTCTTTATACGAAGAGCTGCTAAAAGAAAGCACAACAGTTTTGTATAATATTGTATTGAAGTTCTAGCACCACCATTAACCCGCTTTACACACAAGCACTTTCGCGTGCGGTTGAATAAAATGTATGTTTTAAACGAGGGAAAATGTGTAAGAACTTGATGCTTTAAGAATTCTTTCTCGTTTTATGGTAAACCGAGTACGGTTTGTTCTTTAAAACGAGAAAAAACTTGTATACACATTGCATTCGTTTTAAATAATACACAACCACTTAATTGCATGTGAAAACGCTTGTGCATAAGACAAACTATTTTCGTATTAATAAGTTGAAGAACAAATTTTGGTCATCACATAAAAAAATAAATGACATTGGAGAATCTATTGGCCGTAATATTTTATAATCGTTAATCAATGTAAGCCTGTGTGACCCTGATAAAAATTAAATACAATGCGTATATTACTTATACCCACGAAATAATAACAAATAATAAAGCAGTTAAATGAAATATTAAGCAATAAATTATTCTTTTAAATAATATGTTACTAAACAAAGTTGGTAATATATTTTGTTATGTAATTTTAGCAAAATGACTAAATATTATAGTTCTTATCAGTAAACGCTATAAATTTTAAAGTTAACCTTCTTTTTTACTTGTAATATTATATGAAGAGAATTTTATATTACATTTTACAATAATATTAAAAATTGTAAAAATCACCTTACAACATACTTTTTGGTGAGATTTTTTTTGTATCATTCAATCATTTTTTTAAAAATAAAAATACCTAAATATGACATAATGTTCTGCTATAAATTTACTTTTATAAATTAATTTAGTTCAAAAACTAAGCCAATGTATTTTAAAAATTCAGCAACACTGTACGCAGCAGCCATAAAGAATATGAAAAAATCATAAACCAAAACAGTGTTTTATTCTGTGCAAGTGATGAAGCGTACACTGTTTTTTTATTTGATTTTTAGCGCGAGTAATGGCTTTTCTATGCTCTTTATGATCTACGTCGCGATCGAAAATTTAATGACGACTAATTTTGTGCCCGATTTCATCAAAAGGAGCAATGGAAAACATTTGCAATTACTGCCTACAGCCAGGAAACGTAAGTAATTTCATTAATTCCCTGTCATATCCAGGCGAACTCAATTCTTAGAACATAAAAAAATATTATTATGGTTTCTCATTCTTTTTCTTAAAATCTAATTAAAATACATTATTTGAATTATTAATATGTTAACAACAATTATAAGCGCTTAAAACAGTTCTATCCGATGTTTTAAGTACAATTAGAAAGGCAATATTTTGTATCTTTGAGATATTTCGATCTCGTTGAAGGCGTATCGAGTGTTTTTTTTTGTCTCAAGCACAATTTTTTTTTATTGTTCTTGCCGTATTCTTTTTTTATTCCGTACACGTCTACCATATTGGTGTTTTTTTGAAATTTAATACTCGGCCTTCATTTATGGGAACGCTTTTTGACAGCTGTATTTTACTGTGTTTTTTTTGACAGCTTTTTCCGACCCGAGAAAATTCTCTGGCCTGCGCGAAATGTCAACCTTACGTCCAAGACCCTTCCTTCGGTGCTGATAGTAATGTGGATTACAGATCGATGTTGGAAACTCAAATATTGGTAAGCAAAATTATAACCAAACAGAGATACAAATATTTACACTCGTAATAAATAATCAACATTCATAGACAGTATGACATATTGGGTTTGTTATTGTGTCAGTTACAATTATTATTATTATTTTAATCAACAAGTTTACATTCCAAATTTGAAATCCAATAATTGTCTCCCATTATAACATTATTAGGCTGATCACAATATAATTTTACATCTCGATAGAGATGCAATTATGTTTTTTTTTGTTTATTGACATTTCATTGATAAATTCAGTTGCTTTATTTTCATAGTTTATCTTCTATAGTGATAAGTTTAAATGAGGGCTGTTAATAAAAAAATGAATTGTGCAAAAAGTTCATTTTATAATAAAACAATTATGGAAATATCCATAATTACTTCATAATTGTTGGGTACTTCTTTGGTACAGTTGTTTTTATTTAATTGTTGCGTTACTTGTACTGTCAATTTATTTTTAATCCTTTTTCGCTCCCAATGTGAAGCATATAGTCTTCTAATGGAGATATCCCAATTTTTTTTTCTAGGAAAACTGCTTGTTTCTCAGTTGCTCAACCTCTCTTTTATTTGAAGAGAGTAGGTATAGGAAGAATAGTGCTAGGACCGGACTAGCGATAAGCTAATCGCGAATTTATAGACATCACAAATATATCCATGCCTTCAAACAGAAATCGATTATTTTTTTATTGTTTGTACTGTGATTAGATCCGTCAAGAAAACCAATGACGTTGACCATTGCATTACAGACCCGACAGTTACCTTAACCCAGGGGTCGGCAAAACGCAGCTCGCGAGCCACATGCAGCTTTTCAGACGTCAATTCTTGAATTTATCACGTTTTTTTACCCTAAAAATACATATATATCTTTGATACCTTTGCTATCCTGTGACAGACGACAACTTGGCTCTTCTCATGTGAAAGTTTGCCGACCTCTGTCCTCCAATTAATTATATAATTAACAAACTCAAAATCTTTCGAAGGTAATAAATTTGTAACTCTTTAGTTCGTTCTTGTCCTGTTTCTGTTTTACCATCACAGAATTTCCATTCCTAAACAGACTTATTTTGAATTTGATTATTCAACCACTTACTTGTTTTCGAAGTTGCGGATGTCTGTTTCATACATCATTACTACTCTTGAAAAGAGAGCGGTCAGCAACAGGTTCATTCTTTCTTTTCTTGTTACCATCTCTTCTAAGCGAGATTGAACAACTTACGTATAAACATATTGTTTGATGGAAGATAATGTAGAATGATTTGCGTACATATTTTGCCACACCTGTAATCGGTTGGCGAACGTTGTGCTTTTTGGTTATGGTGTTCGAATCCCAGTATAGACATAAATTGATTTTTAAATTGACTTGTTTTCAACGGCATGCATGTCTGTGTTGTCTCCCACCGATCCAATTCTAAAAACAGGGCATAACAACAGTGATAAGTAACTTCTAGTCTCACTAACCCCATTTTTCTATCTTTACTGTCTTCGTATAAGGAAGTGACTGAATAACAAGCGGTTCTGCGGAGATGCCTCAATTATTAGTCCGTATGTTTCGCATTGGGTGCTGACACATTTGTAACCTTTTGCACCGTGTTTATACCGTCAACTCTTAGAGTTTTGAATACATATTTTTGTTTGATGACTTTCGAAAAAAACATTAGGTCGATCTACTCCACCAATTCTTTTTATAATCTCGATAACAACACTGATTTATTCTAAGCAAATATATAAGCCGATGAGATGCTTTGAGTACTATTGTTTTTATGGAAGGCGACTTAAATTTTAATATAATTTATGACCCACTATAATAAAACTAATTTTTAAATTATTAATATAGATTAGTGCTTGTATTATCTGTAAATAATAAATAATGGATGTTCAATGATTTAAATCAGCAATAGAAGTATTATACATGACACTGAAGTATTATGGCCCGCCATAGTCACTCTGGTAACATGGATAACTTCAACGCCCCTGCTGTGGCAGCATTCGAGTGCAAAACGATAACATAATATATATCGACTGTTTAATCTGCAAACTGGCTAAATCCACTTGTCTAATTTTTTCAGCGGAGAAAAAACTAAACTGTCGAGAAGAATTTAACAATTTAATGTAACGAATTTGTTTAGAAACGTCCTGAAAAATTGGAGTGGGCCAGTTGGCAGACTAAGCAGTCGATGTGTGTAATAAATGTTTTATAATTTTCAGATTCCGATCGGCGAAAATGACAATCTACATTGTGGTTATTGCAATAAGTCTTTTGAGAAGACTCTTCAGTATCAGAATCACATGCGGAATCACCGAGCCGAAAGAAAATTCGTCTGTCAGCACTGTACCAAAGGTATAATTTATTTTTTCCTGTTTTACTCCATGACAATATATCTATCGAAGACGAATATGATGGCAAGGGGTGTGAAACACGAGTTTTAAAATGTAGAAATCAAATATTCATGTGAATTTTTTTGTCGACATATTTTACCTTCTGTAAATATTAAATCTTAAATCGATTCTTATGAGATGGTCAAAGTAAAATATTAAACAAAACAGAAAGGGTATTAATATTCAAATCTATTTACTTTTTTTTATCTTCCTCATATAAATAATTAATTTTCAATTAATGTTAATTAATTTTTGTATCTTTCCTCTCCCTGTGTTCAATAGAAATGAAAAAAGCGAACCTCCTTGTAATTAATATGTTAAGAATAAGAATCATGCTTAAGTTTGTTCGTAAATAACCTTACAATAGTTTGTCTGAAGATGCTTCTCAAAGAGGCAAAAGATGTGTTATATTGATAATGAAGTTACCATATTACACATAATCACATAGAAAAAATTGTCATTGTTTTTGTTTTTGTGATCACTCTTAGTTTATCACACAAAAATTCATAAAATATTTCATTTCAACCACTGTTTGTTTTTAATACTTCACTTAACACAATGTTTCTAAAGCAGTAAATATCGTTTTTAAACCATGAATATAAACACAAGTCGGTATAAGAAATCAAAACCATAAAGAAATCACACCATCTTGAGAAGTACTGTGAAACCTGAAATCATCGCTCAGTGCAGGAAAGTTTCCAAATCCAGAGTTCTGCTGTAGATTAAATATTCAAGTAATTTTTGCCGGCTGGAGCTGGCCGTGTGTCATTATCGTTGACTTAGAACACGGAGGTCACGGATTCGAATCCTAGTACGGCCAGTTTTTATAGATTGATTCTTCAATCGACTTATCGGTTTCTGTTTTTGTTTTAAAAAAAAACACCACTGCGAACATGAAACTAGTGAAATAATCGGCCGTGTGAACTCGGAGAAATGATAATTCGCTGATCTTTGAATTCCATGCGTTAATCTTTGTTCCAGCTTTTTCCCAGTCAAATAATCTCCGAGCCCACCTTCGAATCCACACCAATGAAAGGCCATACAAATGTACCGAATGCGGGAAGGCGTTCACACAGGTAATATAATTTTCAAAGGAAATTCAATTATTAAGGCATCACTATTGCATGCATCAACCCTTTCCCACGAACGTATTTGATTTGTATCATTTTTTTCAACTCTACTCGACCGAAACAGTGATGGGATTTAGTTTTATTTTAATTCTTGTCATGTTGTTATATCATGTTAATTTTTCAGTAACATAATTTATAATCAAAACAGATGCATTGATTACACTTTCAACAGTAAAAGTACATTTAAATGTTAGGGTTTATTCTGCTATTTGTTAGCACTTTGGAATCACCATTCTTATTTGTGTGAAGAGGATTCACTCAATTGTCACTGAACAGAAATCAAACCAAACTTCAAAAAAGCAAGTATTCTGCACTCTCTTTTAACACAGTAGAAATACATTTCATGAAATACTGTGTAAAGAAAAACTGTCTTAAAAAAGTATACTAAGTAAAAAATAATGGTGTATAGGTTTCCTTGTATAAAAATAAAAAATATTTAAAATCAAAACAAAGCACACTCGAGATAGCCTGTGTAATATTTCTCTCTAAATTTTCGGGTTTACGAGAATAAACTTCTATTGCGCAAAGTACTGGGTAGTAAGTTCATGCCAGGAATGTAGCACTGTGCTGTTTCGGGACCGTGTAAAAAGGGAGTCCAATGTATTGTTAAGATAGCAAACCATCAGAAAAATATATTGTTATAAAATCAAGAGATATCCACTTGTAGTATGGGACAGCGACTTATAAATATGACATTAAACGTTTTTTATTAAAATGTTTGATGTCTTTTCAGGTGACGAATCTCAATAATCACATAAGACTGCACACAGGCGAACGGCCCTTCGCTTGCACGGAGCCCGGCTGCGACAAGGCCTTCGCGCAGGTCACCAATCTCAACAACCACCGCAAGTCCCACATGAGGGACGGCCGCAACTACCGCTGCGACATCTGCCACAAGCTTTTTGCGCAGGCTGGCCTTTTAAATCTGCATCGGCAGACTCACAATGCTCAGCTGCACCCTATACCGCTGGGCAGGCCCCCGCTGGCCGGACGATTGCCCGGCAGGCCTTCTAATAGGTAATTTATATAAACTCTAAAAAACATACCCGTATTATCAATTGAAAATTCAATTTATTTAAGTGTTTGTATAGGGATTCTAAAATGTGAACAGCACAACTAAATAGCATTTACCACTGACTACTTGAACAAGCAATTTGATATGTTTAGATACCTGTATTGAACATATGTTTGTCATTAAACCCATGCATAGAGTTTATTTCATAGGGTTTCGTATTCTACATTATTTTTTATTATGAATACGTCCATTCGTTTCAGAATTGATTACGCACCGGTAGCCTGCCAAGACTGCGGTGAGAGCTTCCTTCACGACAAGATGCTGAGGAAGCATATGAGAGAAGACTGCAGAGAAGGCAGACTGTCGGTACCGATATATCCCATCAAACCGGAGGCCCGAAGCCCGATGCGAGGTAAACACAAACACCCAGCCATATTTTTAACTTGTGCGACGAGTTATTATGAGAAATAGCAGAGCACGCTTTTCAATTAGATCGTTAATTTATATTTTTAAGGCTGATATTAATTATCTTCGACAGTTTGAAAGACAAACAGTATTTTGTTAATCATTGAGAATTTGTGGCAACTAAAGGGTGGATGGTCTAATTTTATTGATTTGACATTCGGAAGGTTAACGCATTACATCACTTCAGATGTATACTTTGGATTGTCTTAATTATACGGAAATTTATTGGACTCACAATTTAGTATTTTACGTTGAGTCATTCTTTGATGTTATATTTAGTACACAGATGAAACGGCTATTCTAACAAAATCCCTTAATCGGCAAAGCCCTGCCGTGTACGTTGGATCCAAGCAAACTGGTGTGAAAACTGCAGAATCAAAATCAATACTACAAAAACTTGTGACAGTAATGTTTCCCAAGTGTTTCATTAGAAAAAAAATTGATTGCAAGAGCATTGCGAAAATAAAATGGTCAAATACAGTCAAGTACAAGTAACTGGGGCTCACCACAGATAATAGACTTAATAATAAAAACAAAATGTCAGGCTAATGCTACAAAAGCAAGCACCTCTATACAGCAATTACTCGACCAATCATGGTGTACGCTACTCCAGTATGGGCCTATGTTCACAATAAGCATGTGAAGACTACAGATTGTGCAAGATAAATCACTGCAACTGTTAATCTATGTAACGCTCAAAGAATTTTGCAGAATCTCGAACGGTTTCGGTTTGAGGATGCGTTACATCATAGTCTGCAGCAATTGAAAATTTATTTTTTTATTCCAGATCAAATCTCAAGAAAACACATGGCGCCTGATATGCCAGTGAAATGTCTCTTTGGCGACTGTCCGAGGTTTTTCGAGGACACGCCAACGCTACACAATCACCTCTCCAGAGATCACGGACTTACGATCAATTCCAACAAAGCCAAACCAAAACATACGCTGTTTCAGAGTGACGAGGTTTGTAGAATTAATGGAAATATCTATCTCCGTGTTCAACATACCTACCGATGACAATCCGTCGCTTGGCCGAGGGGTCAACTCTTTTAGGTGTTCATTTTATTCAGTAGCATGATCACAGACTCGAATATTCTACACTATAGATTTTTTTTCAAAGGTTCTCCTTGCATGATTGTTTCTTTTTGAATAACCTTGGGAAATGATCCATGAATCGGGGCTTCAATGTAGTGCAGTGGTTTCTAACATTTATGTTACTGCACCCCCCTTTGAAGAAAACAATATCTTTGCGCCTCCCCATCCTTTATTTCATATAGTAATAAAGACACGTTTTAAAGGATAAATAAATATTTAGTACTGTTCGTGCCTCTCTTTGCAATAGTCCACGCCTCCCAGGTTGGAAATCGCTGCTGTAGTGCATTCAAATTTCACTCCACAAACAATAATTTTCACATTTATTTAAATTTTGTTCTGTTGAATTTCAGATAATAGAAATTGACGACGATGATTCACCGTCGCAACCGTTCGATATGAAGGTATTGATACATATTTTTTTATTATTTTCTTCAGATTTGTTAGGCATATTGTTTTATATAAATTATGTGATTTTTTCATATTAAAGTTGTAACAAATATGAAAGTAAATTATGTAAATAGTAAACTATTTCAAAGCATCACTGGTTGTCAAAAAATCAATATTAACAGGAATCGTCTTCAATCATTGTATTGTTGTTTGGCATGCGATACCACGTTAGTGACACTTTTCTGTAGATTTTTCTTTGCTGTAATGCGGTGTCGATAAAAAGATTGCAATATCACTACATTCTTTTGCAGATGTAGGGCATTAACACTTATATATTTTGCTCCACCTTCATTGATTTCAGATGCCATCAGGCGGAAAGACGAACGGCAAAGTGTCCATAAACCAACCAAAATGGGAGAAGGCAGACAGTATGGCTAGTGATAGGTATAAAATCTATGCATTTGTCTAGTATATTTATCTACTGAATGACAAAAACCCTCCACTTCTCAATCCTGCGCTTCCATCGCACCGCATACGTCTTGAGACAGTGGAAGTTGACTTCCCATCCGGGTCATGTGCGCAGACCATTTGGATGTTTTTTTTTCAGTGCTGACAACACCTAGTGCATTTATAACTGCATCATATCTATCTACTGAATCATTGTGTGACTTAATATGTTTACTTCTGATATGTATTATACCTTTTTTTAATTAATATACACTAATACACACTTACGCACCTAAAACAACCTAACTGCATGAATTTTGCAATATTCTGACCCGATGGGATGTGCTAGTGTTGTTTTCGTTGAGGTAAACTCATTGAGAATTGACATCACAGACACTGGTACCAAGTACTGGTTGGTGATTTTTCACTCAGCTGTCATATAAGGGCTAAGTGAATGATTTGTTTTAGCGACGATGGAGTATCAGAAGACGACGATGATGAGGAGGATGACGATGATTCAAGAAGTGTGAATGGAAATAAAGGGAGTGGATCTTCGTACAATAAAAATGAATGCATACTTCCCGAACAGGTAATACATTATTTATTTTTTTTACATTACAACTTTTTCAATCTATTCCTGCTCCTATTGCAGGACGTGTGAATTTGAAAACTTGCAGCGTTCGAATCCCAATACAGGTAGTTTTAAAAAATCGATTTTATGATTTGTCTATAATCAATGGCTAAGTTCAGTGGTCGGAAAACTCATTGGTCAACCGAGCCAAATATCAAATGTACAACGATTGAAATTTCTTTTGAGAGCCATTTTTTTTTATTAAACGTAAACTATATAAGTGGTTACGTTGTTGTAAACTTGATTAGCCTACTCCTATGCTGGCTTGTGCTTGAAAGGTCCTCAATCTGATTGAGGCACGTTTGCTGAGATCGCACCTTCTAACTCTTAAGTTTTCAGACTGAAAATCGACTTCTGCACGCAGGACATGAAGTTTCAATCGCACTGTATGTGGTATTTTGTGGAAGAGCCGCATGTGGCTTGCGAGCCGCAGTTTGCTGACCACTGGCTTAGTGCAAAGATATTGCATGACCAGTTTTTGATTTTTAGAAAAAGATTTTCAAATTTGATGTCAAAATTGGACATAAAATATCTTTGCACTTAAGTTTACCATCGATATTTTCTACCACCCATTCGATATTAAATCAGGGTGTAATGAGAGCGATTATTTTGTCACTAGTCCTATCCTACTATCCTTACTCTCTTCAAAAAAGTGATTTGAGCGAGATTGTGTAACAAGCAGTTTTTGTAGAACAACCTCTGTCGAGATGAGCTCTATTAAGATTCCGTATGCTCCACACTCGAAGTGAACATTGCTTAAAAGTTTTTTATTCATTTGAAAATGTGTTAGAAGAAATAATAAAAATGTGTTTGAGAAAAATTTTAGAAATATTTTAATATTGCTCGTGACAATTGACTCGCATTCGATCACTGCACGCTTAATGGCATGACACCTTGCGAAGAAGTGCTTAAATTTTGTCTGTTTTCATTTTTCAGATGATGCTGGTGTGCAATATTTGTTTCTCGACATTCGACGATCCCGTTTCCCTCGAGAAACACGTGAAAAGCAAGCATAAATAAATCACATTATATTTATACATATTGCTTAGTTGTAAGGAAGATAATTGTCAGCCTCTTATTATAAGTATAGGTGATAGGATACTAAAGATTTGTAACAATAATTTTTATCCCCGTTCTATGTTTTAAGTAGAATATTCATTTTATCTCTGCCTTTTTTGATAATATTTTGAATTGATGCATTAATTATACATAAACGTATCTATTATACAAAAAATGCGTTCGTTAGTTAAGTTTGCATAATTATTTACTTTTGCCAGTTCTATTCCGTAACACAGAGCCGTATCTCCCCAATAACTATGGGTTATTTGATAAAAATAGATTGCCTGGCTCGAAATAAAAAAAAAACATAAAATTTGTGTCTAGTTTTGCTTTAAGTCTTGAGAATCTGAAAAAAATATCTCTTTCATGTTCTGTTGAAACCGTACCGATTTATAGATATGTTTTTGTGTCAATAAACCATCAATATGTAACTGATCTTTCCTTAACTGACTTTATCTATACGAATGCATCTCAATTGCTTCATCATCACTTCACAGAAGTGTTAATTTGTCGCAACCTTTCGCCATCTCTTTGGTGGCAGACAAACTTATTTACTGATTTGTAGATTGTATTATTTGACATCAATCCTACAATATTTTGTAATCTGTAAGTATTTATTACAGAAATTATAAAGTCATCCATTTAAGGCAGCTATTCCTTATGATTTTTTTATTGTTTATTTAATTGTAATGTTTTGCACAGTATGCAAAAACAATTATCAATCCGATAAACACAAAAATTCCTCAATGAAATTGTGTTATATGCTTATGATGAAAAGATTGATATTTTTTTTTATTGAATTGTGCTTACAAAAAATTCTATCATTTGTATGTTATTTTATGATTTGGTTCAATTTCGATTATATTTAATAATTGTTATGTTTGGATAACGTCTGACGATTTGTAATTTTATATTTTGTGTCCATAGAAAACAAATACTTCCCCTGTTGATAGCTATTTTATACATTCATCAAAGTAACATACTCAGATTGCTCTCGACTCCCTCAAACATGCTATTCTATACGTTCATTTACGTAACATACCCAGATAGCTCTCAACTCCCTCGAGCAAGCTCCTCTGATCGCTCTCTTTTAAGTCTGTCAACTCGCAACGTGAAATTTAAAAAAATATTGTCGACGTGACACGAAAATATTTTTTTATTAAAGAATAAGCAACAAAAATATTTGTTATTTTTATGTGCCAATTCAAGACTGTAACAGCACATGGTCAAAATTGAAGAACACTAAACTAGACAGGGTGCGTATGACAACGTCAGTGTGATCTTAACAATCGATGTCCGGAGATCTTGTTTGGTATAGTGATGTGCGCAATATAGGTGAATAAAAACTAGTAAAGAATGTTTTAAAGTTAAAACAACAGTGATTATAAGATTCAGTTGAAAGCTATTTCAGTTTCAAATCAGTAGAACTAAATTAACGGTCTATTCTAAAGATTGATCAAAATTTATTCTTGCACTGTCACGCATTCATTTCCTGAGATCTTTTTTTATTTCTACGGCTGACTCGGATCGGGCTAAAGATCCTCGTTGTCATCTCGCATGTCCTACCCATTGCCATAATTGGACTTTTGTCATTTGACACTCTAATTCACTATGTAATATGTCCGCTTATGTTTTTCTGCATAATACCGAGCTAGCCACTATCTTTACGTTTAGTTTTTGAAGCCAAGCTTAGAGGGCGCAAGTTTTTGTTCAATATTGTTATCGGGCTTAGCTCAACCACTAACGACTATATTATAATTTGATTATTTAATTAACTCTCTGTTTTATCGACAGCCCTGTCGAATTCATCCTCGATTCCCTGTAAGCGTAATTTCAGCGTGTAAAACTGTTTATGATAGTTTTTTATAAGAAACCTAGAGTAATATGTATGCATCGTGTCCAACGCCTTTCTCATCCAAATGCAAACTCTAATAATTCATATCAGTGTTATTGTACGATAATATGTGTCATTTGTATATTCTTATAAAACTATTCCTAATGTAAATGGCGTGCCGTTCTGTAATAAGTAGTTACTATCGAAGATTACTTAGGCTAGGTTTACTATTGGTGTATAATTATCTTGCCATATTTTCAAAGCGTTGATTGATAGCTTCGTTTGTATGCCTTATTTGGTAAGAAATTGGTGTTTTTTAAATACGAAATTGATCTGAATATAAGGTGAAATCTTCCGTCAAATCATCACTTTCCTGGCAGACGTTGGAAATTTTAGATTTTAGTATTTATAATATCAAGTAGATGCATTATTGTCGATCTGACACAAATAAGAGTTTAAAATTAATAAACAAGACACAATTGCCTGACTTTAACCCATTTTTGCTCAAATTTGCCCGTAATTGATGCAAATAAAAACACACTGCTCACTCAGACAGGTTCAAACCTGAAAAAATACTACAGGAAACGATCCCCACTTTTGCTAGACCATGGGTTTGAGACTGATGCAATCTCAACTTTTATTGCGTCCTGTATAATGGAGTGGAAGTAAAAATTTTAAATGTTCCAATATTGGAACACTGGGCAAAAATGGATTAAACAAGCATTAATAAAAAATTCCAAACAAACGCTTTTTTGACAAATTGTTATTATAAATGCACCAACTGAGTTATTCCAGACAATGAATTGATATCAAAGAATACTTTGTTACTTGCAGACATCTGCCAGAAGAGTGACGAAACATTGTATAAAGTTGTTGATACTTGGACAGGCCCTACATATTTTTTTTTGACATTGAATTTAATAATACTTCACAGTTTCTAATAATTTGTTTGTAATAATAATCTTCAGGGCATTTTATAGAAGATCATTAAATCTTTTTGACCAAAATCTGAAGCTGACATATTACACGATGTCAAAGTTTCTATCACACCTATTGTGGATAAGTAAATTATTGTTGGCAGTTCTTGTGATGAATTAAAGAGCCCAATAAATAATACCTAATTTACGGTATATACAAAAAACAAATACACCCAACTCTTTTTTTACACGATGTTCCAAAAAAGTGAATTTAAAGTACCCTGAATTTAAAAAACCGTGTTATTTGAAAAAAGAACAACATTGTCGTATAGAAAATAGTGTAAAATAAATTACACAAAATGTTATTCTTAAAATGTATTTTAATCAAGAAAAAATAATACAATTATACACGGGGACTGGACATAAACAGCTTTCGTTGCTAGAAATGCCTGTTACGTCTAATGTACTAGGATTTAATGAAGCCCTTTGTTTGTTATATATATATAACTTCTTCTGTTAGTTTTTTTGTTAATAGGAAATCCGCTTCTGTGTTTTTTGTGTCTGGGAATCGTATTTTAGAACAAATAACTCGTGGAGTGTTTTTTTCTCAAAATTGTGTAAAAAAAGAGTCTAGTGTATGTTCAAAGCAAGGTGAGTTACTTTTAGAAGATGCGTAATCTAAGAATTCCTATGCACTTGCAGACCTCTATTTTTCCTGATAATGAGTTGTTTTAAATCAGAGTAATTTTGCACCTTATATTCAGGGCAATGTTGTATATATTTTTTAGTTTGCACTGTGAGAAAAACGAGCAGAAATTTTTTTTTGGTGTAGCCATTATTGACGAACGTGTCGCCGTTATTTTTAATGACTCCGATTGAGTTGTTGCCGGCGGACTGTTCTCAGAAGGCGCGAGGCGGGCTGGTTTAGTTGGACCATATTTTTAAACACTGCGATGTTGTTGTTATTAGGAATTTTATGAACACACCGCAAAAATTATGCCGTAAACTATTATATCCGATAAAATGTCGACTAGTTTTGTGCCACTGTCATTGCAATTATATATAGCATCAAATTCAATTTTTTTTTTAAAAAACATGTATTTTGCAAAAACTTCGAAATCATGTCCCATATCGTCGTTAATTTTCTACAAGCACTTATCTCAACATTTCGATGTAATGAATTCAGAATTTTAATACACACTATTCTTTTAACTTGTATCCCAAATTTATTTATTTTTATCCATGTCCGCTCCCTAGGAGCATATGGCCTTCTAATGGAGGTATCTCAACAGAAGTTTTTTTTCTACGAGAACTGTTTGTTACTCAGTTGCTCAACCTCAGTCTTTTCAAAGTGAGTAGTAGGAAAGGAAGGATAAGGCTAGGACAGGACTAGTGGTTAATTAATCGCTATTGCTACACCCATTATTATTAAAGGATCAGAAGGATGGGAGGAGAGGAAATAATTTGAATTGATATCACAAGCACCCAGTCTTGGATCATAACTTAATATTTAATAATTCTCAAATTCACTGTGATCTTACCGGGAATCGAACACAGACATGCACGATCGGTAGAGCAAGCACTAACCAACTGGGCCACAGCAGGCGACAATTAATGTAAAACGTTGACAAATAATATGGTCATGTTTAGCATGAAGGAGAGGATGGCATGTATGTAAACTTATTTGCTTCTTTCCTTATTAACTTCCTCAAAGATATTGAGGACAAAACCATTCCGGTCGTGGTTTATAGCGATAGAAAGCGATAGCGGAAGAATAAAGTACATTTATGTGTCTCATGAAAACTTGTACTTTTTGAGATACGGTATTGTAGAAAATTACCGACAATATAGACTTTTAATGAAGGTATCTAAATATAATGAGAACTGCTCAAGCTCTCTTATTTCGAAGAGGGTAAGGATAGTAGGATTGGGCTAGAACAGGAGTGGTGGTTAGCTAATCTAATCGTGTGATCAAATTTTTGACTTAACAAACACCCATATAGAAATAGAAATAAAATAGTATTACGTGGCACTTAACTAGTCAACCGTAAAGAGCTACATTTACTGTCATAAGTTATATATTATTATTGTGTACGGTGTTGTTTTTATTTTTTTTTCAAATTTATACTGTGAAGATATTGTTCATATTATTGTATTATCCAAATATGCGAAGATGCCAAATTTTTTTTCAATTGATCTCAAAAAAAAAAATGAAAATTTTCAGTTTGATATTCACCCGAGTTACTATTTTTTTTTTTTTTTGTGAAATGTTTACAATGTTTTGATTTCAGCCATGGGTGTACTCGATACTCGATTCGAAATATTGAAGCTTAAAATTTCAACTAACGCTCGAGTTGAATTTAGATGTTGCAGTAACTGTGTAATTTTCTAAATGATATTGTGCAATATCATCGATATACTGTCAAAAAACGTTTGGATGTTTTGAGATATGAATGCAGAATTCATTTAAACACGCTTTATCATCTGAAAAAACAAGCTCATATATTTCGATATTTAAAGAATTAATGCGAACTAAATTAATTTCGTTATAAATAACTTAACATTTTCTTATTTCTACAGCTACCCAAACACGATTAGACGACTAAACGTTTTTGTCAGTTGTTGTTTACTCGTTTGTCTTATTGTCCACGATACATGAGGGTGTTACTTGCATTTGCGAAACTTGAATTTCATTTTGAAAAACAATGTACATTTTAAAAGTAGTTTTAGTCTTACATTATTTTGGAATGATATTTTGGATGTTTTCAAGCCATCTTTGAGAATGAAATATTTTTATCTACTAAATTACATTCTTGGTTCATGTTTCAACAAATTTGTAATGAGCCGGGCTTGCAATTAATACCCTCACATTTCAGTTTGGTTTATGATATTCGAATAAGTTGATTATCTCAAAACAAGGTTTTTTAACGTTTCCTGGCAGTATACTAATGATATATCGTTTAACATAAATACAATCTTTTAAGAACTGTAACATTTTGCTCTCCTTCGAGATTACCAGAAGTGACTTACTGTTTCATTCACTGTGGGTTTCGATGTGAGGCGTCCAGCGAAAGAGGTTAACCATTTTTGTTGAGTCTGCAGGTCCCCATGGCTGCGAGTCGCAAATACGATATATAACTATTTCCTACCGTGATGGTATTATGACGACATATTTATACAAAAGTAAAATTGTTTTTATTATACTTTGTGTTGACAAAAAATGAAATCGAACACCAATAATATTGAACAGAAATGTACTTAAGAATTATGAACATTTTCCGTTGTATTGTGTGTGCCCTTATTCCCGATGGGAAAGCATATTTGTAATTGTAATTTATTGTAAAGATATGTTTTTGGGATGTTTGTGCAATTTTTTGATTCGGTGTACATAACCAGAATTATAGAATTTATTATGTGACCTAGTTGTTAGTTTCTTATCGACAGTTTTTAATACCGTTTCAAACGAGTGCAGTAGACGGTCAATGAACGCCGTTAAGGCACTGTGAAAATATTTATTTAACTATACGCATGCGCATATGACTCTTAAACTGGCATCGTTAAATGAACTAATGCAAGAAATTGACAATATAAACATTGGAATTATTACTAAAGATGCATCAATTCTGTGTGTCCAGCATTTGTTTCTACTCAGTAATCCTTTGTTATTATTTGGTAAATTTGGCAATAAATTTTAAATCAAAAAATTATTTGTCCGCGAAACGATTCCTTTACAAAATTAGCAGTAAATAATAGCAAGGGATTGCTGTGTCCTTTCTTTTATATATTTTATACGATATCAATTAATATTTTTATTGCTTTATAGATTTTAAATGTTGAAGTTACTTTGCAACATGCAACACCACAAGTGAATCAATGTGCAATTGTATTATGATAATTTTTGATACAAGTCTTATGAAGTACTGTATACAGTAAAATCTCAATATTACAGAATAATGTAGGGGAAAGAATGTCATTTAGGATGAAATTCCTTTACATAAACCGACTGCTCTTGTCTGCTTTACAAGACACTCTTGACAATTTTTGTTAAGCATCTACATTTTTTATAATTTAAGATTTCGACTGAAGGTGCTTGGTGGAATTTCAATATTATCTTGTGTGAATGTACATAATTTGAATCATTCAAATTATGTACATTCACACAAGTCGGTTCAAATTCATCTGTGCACTTGAACGCCTGAAGATGCCGAAAAGGTGAAACCCAGGTCGTTGGTGACAAAAACTACATAATTTGAACGATTCAAATTTAAGCATCCACATATTTCTTTTTGTTTAACATATTAACGTTTGTCCATATTTACGACTAGAGTTATTGTGTTTTTTTTTTACGAAAGTAAATAGATTAAATGCACACGTCTGGATGTGACGTAGCGCACGTGAAATAGTCATCCGGCATGACCTTACATCATTCAGGAGTGCAGAATTGAATTGTTTTCGACAATCATGCCAGTTGTATCGTGGCTTTTACTGTTATTCACAAAAATATCTTCCACTTCATTATTCAGAAAACTCCGAAAAGAGTTTGAGCAAAATGTTGGTACTGTCTGGTCTTAATGTCCTACAGCTAAACCAGACCTAAATACTTATCTCTAAACGACTGTTGATAAAATGTATAAATCTCTGGCACAGGTGAATAATACTCGATTTATGTGCAGTTACCTCAAAACAGGTTATTCGGAGCTGTCTGACTTACGAACTGGTTTATCAATATCAAGAATACATCTTTGTTTTGTATCAACACACTTATACACCGTTGGCAACATAAATAAGTAGGCGTGCACGACTTGTCGCTCCATGTTGCAAAGCAATCTGAACGAAACCCCTGGATTAGTTCTCAATATTGTGGGTCAAAATATTTTTTATCACCATAGCATTTGACAGAAATGTATTAAGAGATATGAGTCTTCTATTAAACTGGTTTTAATGTCGTATGTTACATTCGTCCAAATTTTACCAGTCATATTTTTGAAACTATTATTATATATACATATGTTTATATTTATTTACAATTTCTGCTATTTGCGACATGCGCACTATATTTTATTGGCGGCTTGTATTATATTAGATTTTTATATTGACTTTCTTTATATTGTACTATTTCCCCAAGCGTATGATCAAATTTAATATTTAACAGACTGGATTTGTTTTTTTTGTAACAATAATATAACATGTTTTTTTATCGATAGATAATAATTAAGTCTACGTCTGCCATCTGACTGATTCTTAAATCAAATCAAATCATTCAAATCATTTCAAGGTTTGTATTTTTTGTTTAAAAATATAAGTACTATCAATGTTTGTATCTTGCCCTGCGTCTAGTAGAAAAGGACATACATACTCGACTTTTATTTTGTAATTTATAACAAGATTTTTTAATCAACTTTTAGTTTATTCGTAGATTTTGCGATAGTCTGGTGATCCTTCTCAAAGAGGCGAAACATGTGTCGCAAGTTGTAGCACAAAAAGTGGAATAAACAAAGTTATCAAATTTGATTATATATTAACAATGAACTTCCACGTAGTTACCGCCGAATCTATCAAAGATAAAATTTTACCAAGTCGTTGCATACTAAATCTGCAGGAAAACTGACAATGTCAACAAAAACATTTTCTTTATTACTGTATTAAAAGATGCTTTTTTGGTGAATAATCTTTGCATTTGAATCACATGAGATTATCAGGAAAGCAATAACAAGAACATAAATACTGAAGATTAAGTGGTTATTGAGTATATGCTGTGGATTCTTCCAATTGTATAGATTCCGTCATTCTGGAAGGTTGCTGATGGACAATCCATTGGATATACATGGCAAAGCTACAGACTTATGATTATTGCTTTTATCCATACCATTTGTGAAGACTGTAACTGACTTTGGGAGAGTCAATGCTGCTGGCTTGGGTAGCAAAGATCACAGGCTAAAACCCAGTGTAGGCAATCTCGTGAATTGACGTTTTGTTTGTTTTCCAGCTGAAAATGCTCGATCAAATCCTGACCATTACATTAAATTGTGTAAGCAGTCCAAAAATATGTATTTTTTATTCATTTACCTGTTGGGTTAATATTAACAATTAATACGCAATAAATGATGCATTTAATATGACAATTGTATTTAAGAATTTTAATTAATATTCATAGAAAGAAACAAGTGCAGTTGCTTTGTAAAATTTTACTCTTAGAAGAACAGTACTACAAAAATGGACACAGTTTTATTGGGAACTTAATCATACTTCTTTTTCTTTGTTGACAATCAATGCTCATCAAGATTTGTTGTCTAATAAATATAAAAGAATAATAATGTGTATATGTTTTAAGAAAGGATTGGCGGATGGCAGAAATATTGTTGCGGTCTTGCAGTATGAATATATGTATAGTAAAAATGTATGTAAAGATTTGGATAAACACAGTCAAGTTCCTGGGATAGTTAAAATTCCCTTAATAAAATTATAACTCTAGAATATAATAGTGTAAAAAAATTGGTTGAAAAAAACCGTAATTTTATTATAAATTTGAAGATTGGTTTGAATCTCGTTTTGGTGTTTACATAGCGATTATTAAAATTAATATTGTCAGTTGTTATTGGGATCCCGTTTATTACTTGAACAGAATGGGGCATTTGAATTAATATAGTTTTGGCACAGTTTCTGTTTGTCAGTCGACTTTATACATGTCTGTAACTTCATCTTTCACGCAGACAAAACTTTACCTGATGCTTCAATCGGCAACTGAAAATGGTATTTCCTTTTTTCACATACATTTATAAACATAATGTTTAATCTGGCAACTTCAGTGCTTCCTATACGTCTGCCTCGGACAGATCATAGTTCATTTAAATTCACTCTCTTGCCATTTAAACACTTAATAAGTTACAACAGTTGGAGACTTAATTCCGCTTGACCAGGTTTGGGAATGTCCGAAAATTGCTTTAGAGAGTATCCTAGCAACTAGGGCTTATACAAAAACCGACTTAAAAAAAAACCGGTTTTTTGAATGTCAATATTGTCCAAAAACCGGTTTTATCCGATTTTCGAAGTTTTACAAAAAATGGATAATTCAATTAAAATAGCGAGAAAAAGTCCATTTTTTTAATGTTGTTTATTTATATACATAATAATACACAACAAGAAATTATTTGGTGTTACTCTTCAGAAAATATGATTTAAGAAAACACGAACCGTCTACTGATCGTTTTGTAACAAAATTTTCTGATGTGGGGCTTTATGGTCTTTTAGCCATCAAATAAAAGATCCAAATTTTCTGTCCTTTTGTTTATAGACGCGTTTATGAAAAATTCGATACAACCGGTTACGAAGCTGAAAAACCGGTTTTCGAATGTCACAAATTTGGCCAAAAAACCGGTTTTTGAAAACCGACAAGCCCTACTAGCAACCGTTTGAAACTTCTGTGTTGCCAGATGCATTCAGAGACTTTAATTGGATACAGGTAAATCGTGTCCGCAATCAATAGAACACATAAAAATAGTCAAATGTGCTTAACTAAAGATTCAATGAATCATTTGAAGCCGAATCAGTCTGTATAAAACCTGATGAATGGGATCCCTCGTCATAAGCCAGTGATTATCGACTGACGATTAATATCTTGTAAATAATATCTTAAATACTAAAAGAGATACATTTCAGTAATAATAATATGAAAAGTATAAGACTATTAAATTTATTATCCCACACCGTGTACGGTTATGATTTTCAATGAAATAATTATTATCGTTTTACGTTGTGTAGATTGTAACATTTACATTATGATTGACTGAAGGCACGCTCGCTTTTGATAGCAGAAAAGATTTCACAAGAATTATAACACCAACTTTACTAATCGTAGTAAATATATTATTGTCCCATTACCGTGTCTGTCTGCAAAGCAGTAATTGTCAAATTTAAATGCGCTGGGTATTTCAGATATAATTTGAATATATCAAACCTGTTCTGTCAAATAACTTTACCACAATATTCTTTTTTTTTCAAATTATTTTGAAAAACAAATGCACATCTCGGAAAGAAAACATTTGAAGTTTAGTAGAAAATCTCATGACTCACAATTGCACAACAGTCAAAACTTGTATGTGATTAAGAATACAAATATCCATAGACTAGTATACTTTTTCTGCAAATATCGTAACATGAATATATATTAAAAACTAGTATTTCCGACTTACCATTTTATTATAAACCAAAAACAGTTCACATAAATACGGCACATCGCACATGTTACATTCTTTATCATAGCATTTATTAAGCAAGTTCCCAATTATAAATCTGTTTACAATTTTGAAAATCTGATGAATAATTACAAAATAAATCTAGATTACAAATATATGGATGACTTAGTTCCACAGTTCTACAACTAGAAATTGGTAGTTTTGAGATATGGTTGACCAAAATTTTTTACACACCTAAACTGAGTTGTAAAAAAGTGACCATTATTATTTGTCTCATATTTTAGTGAATCATTTAGACATTTATCTCAATTCAAGTATTTCGAGTTGTATTAATATGAAACTGAGAGAAGATTGTTTGAATTTCTTTATTTCCATTATTCCAAACATTGCCTACCGGGAGATAAATTTTTCTAGTTGTACTTTTGTGGAGCTATTTGAATATAATGGGTAATATAACTCGAAACATCAATTTTTCGACTTATCGTTTTATGGAACTAGGTCATCGATATGATAGCATGTTGGGAATTTGATGGAAAGTACAGAAACCTTTTTATTTAGTAATTAATATCATTATTATGATTTGATCAGTTTCAACCCAGTATTATATCTCGGCAATATGGCAATAATATAATTACTTGCAAAAATAAAGGTTATTTTTTAAGTTTTATGCCATAAACTATTATGTATGTACGCCTGTCTTTTACATTAATTTAATTTACCGTTAGAAATATTATATAGTAATTAATATCTATCATTTTAATATATAAGGCTTTACCTTAAACAATATTAATAAAGATTTGATTGTTGAAACTGATAATGAATATTTTATATCAATATTTATGTATGAAAACATTTTTTTTTCTGTTTTGTGATGTATAAAAATGATGTGAAGAAATATCAAAATTATAATTTTCTGTTTGTCCTTCTAAAACGTGTGTTTTATTTTTCTTCTCCAAGCTTTCATCATCAGCTGCTGTGATTAGGTTGGCAAGTAAATATCTAAGCTAAGTTGTCCAGTGTTCAGCAACCTTGAACCGGACGATCGAAATCTCATTTCATTATGACTTATAGTGTCAATTTTATTCATTGAGTGAAAGTGTAATGAATAGTTTTTTTGTAACCATATGGCCACAGTGGCATAAAAACTTAAGAAGTGGAGTTTATCTACATAAAAATTATTCTAGGAGATTTTGGTAATCACTTAAACTCTCTCATTCAAAGAGAATTGGGATAGAGCAATGGGGTTAAGACCAGTGTTCTGTTAATCTATCTTGCTACTAATGGATAGGTAGGAGGGTATGCATAAATCAATTAAGAAAAAAAATCTTGTTTTGTTATAATTTATTTCACTATTGTTAACAGAGTATAAATTTCTTTTATGATATATAAATATATATTATTGCTAAAATAATAAAACTAAATTAGTACCGTCACAAAAAATCATAATAGGTACCTAAAATTACACTACGTTTAGAGATATTTTAACCAAATTTACTGTACATGAGACAATATGAAAAATTATAATATATATAGATACCACACTCTCATAATACGGAATTTAATCAATCACAGATAAAAATAGTCATTTTTGGGAAAATTTAATTTTTATAGCAACACTGAAGTTGTTTTGAAATAATAATACGACATTTTGTGAGGATTTATTTTTAGAAGATTGCTGCTGGAAAATAACATAACCCTCCATTAAGGAATGATAATTTGAAATGTAACATTCTTTATATATAGAAAATAAATCCAATTTATTATTTTTTTTATTTTCGGTAGAAAAATCTTTCTTTAGAAAACAAACACATTGTTTTATATAAGGATTCATCATAATGATTGACATGATTGAAAGTGGGGTATGACGAATGCAACAAAAATTCACCGTTTAGCAATTGATATGGAAATTATTATTAAATTGATCACAATGTTTTAGATATACTAAAAATATATAAATCTATTCTTTAAAATAACAATATTTACTAAAAAGTTGTGTTACGATTTTGTGAAATTGTTTTTTATATATACTTAATTATAATGTAATAACAAACCTAATGGCTTGGTTAGCTTAATTAGAACTGTCAAATAATATTGGAATGACATTATCCGTATGTTATGTAAAAAGAAGATTTACTAAAGAATTTTTTCTCCTAGGTTCTTGATCCAATATCTGTCACTTTGGAAGGTTAGTATAGTAGGGCATTTTGAATTTTGACAGATATTAAAAAGTACAGAGACTATATAAAATGTTTTGTATCATTTTTAAATTGGAGTCAAAACACAATACTTGTGTCTGAGTCGCGGGTGTTTTACACGACTCCTGGTTTTATAACTAGTTTCTTTTTTTAATAGACAGTTATTAACCACTTATAGCAATAAAATAAAATTGGACACATCAGCATTGAATTTATCGGTGCTGTGTATCTGTGACAAATGGAAAAGTTTCAACATTTTTTGTCTACCTACATATTATTTGAAATGAATTGTAGCTATACTTCGTATTTTTTGTTAGATTTTGACAAAACGTGGACTGTCAGTTCATTCTTTCAAGCACTTCACAATATGCAAGGTACTTTAGTACAGATTTAAATGATAATCAACAGTGTAATTATCAAAAAAATTTGAGCCACCAATAATACTCAAGTAATGAAATAAATTTACACTTTTAATATAATATACACTTTTAAGTACGGAAAATTAATGTGTTTGATCATTAAATATCATAGTTTCTTATTACTTAATACATAGAAAAAATAGGAAAATTTGTTTTATATTAAATTGTAAATAATGCAGTTACTAATATGAGCAGACATAAAATTTGTTGGAATGTTTGTTTGTTCAGGCATTCAATAGTTAAAGTGACATAAGCCTAAGAAAATAATATTGCTACGTAATAGACTCATCAAAATTTAAATCAGTTTTGATTATATAGAATCGCGAAATTCAAAAATAAAGTTATATATATTTTAACAGCTTAACGACCGCGGACTCGTATTTGAGTCTTTGAAAAACAAAGATTGCTGGCCAGCAGACTCAAATATGCGTATATGCGAAGTATCTGGAAGCTAAGAAAATTAAATTTTGTAAAGATATCTCAATTTGTTTACAAATTATAGTGAATTTAGTAAAATTACAATTTTTGCGAATTTTTCGCAAAATTTTATGTCGCCAGGTGAAATTTTATAAAAAAAAACGTGCGGTCGTTAAGCTGTTAACATCAAACAATATCAATGCAAAATGAAAAATAGTATAGTGTATTTAAAGGATTTTAAAATACTTCAATGACTTAGTTCCATAGTGCAACATCTAGATATTGATAGACCAAAGTTATGAAACATCTAAACTGAGTTGAAAAAAGTGATTCAATTCAGAATTATTGCAATGTTGACAGAATCATACAACGATATTTTGAGTTGTATTTATGTGGAGCAGAGAGATTGTTTATATTTCTTTATTTACATTATGCAAACATCTGCCTACCTAGAGAAAACTATTAATTATTTCTAGTTTTTTAATTTGTGGAGTTATAGAAAAGAGGTATGATTAATGGGTAATATAACTCAAAGCATCAAATTGTTGACTTATGGAACTAGGCCATTGACTTATTCATCCTACCACGTAATAAGGTTTCATTTAATATACGACATGTATTTCTTGCACCATTCTAATTAAATAGTACCTGATAGCACGTAGGTCATAGTATTCTAAGTGTCAAATAAAAATCTATTATTACAACATGAATTTTTGTGAAAAAGTCTTGCCTAATTTTCGGAACAGTCCAGTTATTATTTTAACTACTATCTAATGTAATACAGGAATAATTATCATTAGGACGGAATTGTTTATATTGATTTGCAAGACAAATTCCAGATAACCTATCAATTCCAATGAAATAAAATAAGATAAGATAATAAATTCTAATTAAATAATGCGCAGACAGTTCTTGACTTACAATAGAGCTCAGCGGAAAGAGGATTCATAGCTACATACAATACACGTAGCATCGGCATTCAATCACTCAGTTATGCAGGTCTTTCTGTACCAGAATACACCATAGACAATTTTAATGTATTACAATGACAGATGTAAATACTTTTGATTTAAAAATTTTGCACTATTGAATTTGAGTGCAGATTCAAAATATTATAAGCCAATAAATGTCTTTAACTGTTAATAATAATTATGGTCCCTTCTATGATATTGTCATTACTAAATTACGGGATATCATATTTTTTTTCTAGTTCTGCTACAATACTAAGATATCACTAGATTATTTTCTCTTGAATTAACCTCTTAATTATGTACTGTCATTTTGACACACCTACAAAAAGGTATCATTCTAAAATGATACACTTAATAAAATCTGTTTGCTAATTTGACTGCACTTTGATTTTTAAGCTTTATTGAGAAATAATTTTAAAAAATTCAATGGGTACTTCAAATCCCATTACAAATACATACAGATTTATAAAATATTAAATTGTAATGTGTCTGTGAGTTAACAAGATCATACATTATAATATATTATATTACAGAATGATAGTTTTGACAAGTTAAAGCAGACTTATTAATTTAATTTTTTTCTAATATACATAGTGTTTATTGTCATATTAAAGATATTGTAATATGCGAAACCTATACAAAAGTTTACTTGGTTTGCAAATGTAATATTAAAAGCAAGATTATGGAAATAAAATTCTATCTTTGTGACAAAACGTCGACTGAAGAATGTACTCCAAGAAGAAGTTCAGTTACTTTACATTTTTTTCGTAAGACAGGATAATTTTTAACAAGTGCACGGTAGCCATTGATTTTTAGATGACAATTAAAATGGAATATACATTACAAATCTATTGTGTAAGACTCACTCTATTACGTAAGTAAACAATTTGTGCAATCCAAAGGTTCATACAAACAGAATGATTGCACTAGTCTGTGCAAACATAAGAGATTCTGTGTACATTTTACCTAAATCTAAATTTCACTTCACAAAAATAATATATTTTTTTAATCTCCAACTTACCCTGAATTTAATTATTACAAAAATATAACTTACTTAGATGACAACATGCTAAAATTACAATAAAGACATTCTTTTTGACAATGAACGAAAGTATAAGAACCGATTTTACCAATAATTTGTGAATAATATTACACCTATACTATAAAAACCACAATTTTTTATTAGATGAAATTGTAGAATATAGAATCTATGGAATGCTATGTACATAAAGACGTTATTTTAAATCACGTATCACTTTTAAACAACAGTTGAATATCCGTAAAACTATATTATCAATTATTTGCGCATTCAATTTAACATACTATAGTAATTTGTGCAACAAGATTTTAAATGTAGCCCAGGAGGCATAACAATTATTCTACAATTTGTTGAATGATACTCAATAGCCATAAACTCCTTTTTTCCACTAAGTAGCATCTATAATAATTTCATATTTTTAACACAGTTACGCTTTAATTGCGATATTTAATTGGCAGTTAATGTGTTAATAACTAAATGTCCTGTACTGATAAAATTGTCTGGTTATTTTTAGAAGTTATAAGAATTCACCCCCGATTTTATATTTAGTCATTTATTTTATATCGCAGACAAGGGATAATAAAACTAAATTATTTTAAAATATTGAGACTATTGCAATATACAAAATGTTGCCAGATGGTGTGGAGGGATCTAACTATCCCCAATAATCTGACAGAAGCAACAGGTTTTAAATGTATAATAGTTTAGAATTTTTTTAATTCCTGCCTTCAATTCCTTCACCAATCCAATAAATTGTAGAATTAATGTTATATCGGTCCTTTTATGTTGTTAAATATTTTTTACTTTGAGTAACACTTTATTTTGATCATTTAGTATGTTTGTGACTTGAAATTTTTTGTTAAATTATACGTAAGATGAACAATTTTTAACAGATTGATTCGATTCGATGATTCAACCAATAACAAACAGTCACTGAATCGATTCTGATAACAAGAGTTTCAATTATAATGAATAAGCACCAGAGTAAATTTTAGCGAGTCAACACTTGTTTACCGCTAGTAAATACATTCAGGGTTATGTTAAAAGTTTTTTTTTTGTATCACTTAGGTACCCATTCTCGATTTGTTCTCATGAGAACGATATCATCTTCCTCGCTGTCTGTTTCTGAAGGGGGAATGTCATCCTCATCAAAGTAGGGCCTTTTGAATGAATTCTCTGAAATATATATAAAGCAAATTAGACTACATATATTCAGACAAATTCCATCAAGACAACCAGGAATGCCCTGCGATGCAGCAAAGGGCAACACATATTTTGTATTACACGAAGAAGCACAGACCTGCATATGTTGCAACAGACACGTGCGACGCAAACATGTGTCCGCCCTGCGCTGCACTCTGTTGTAGTGCCGGCACAGATTCCTGCGTGATGCATGCACATTATTTTTGATTTTTTCGCGAAAATGACTGAGAAATTAATTGAATACAGTAGAACCTCGATTACCCGGACCTCGATTATCCGGATTTTCGATTATCCGGATTGTTTTCTGGAACAAAATTTTTACAAATTTGCTAATTTTCTCGTGGCGAATTGATTTCACCGTTGTTTACATATGTGATTGAGTGCATACTATTTTTTTCGTTGTTTTGCGTTGTTGGAAATCGAATAAGTCTTCCGGTTGAATATTACCATCAGAAAAAAACCAGGATGAATGGTGAAATTTTTAAACGATGGTATGAATAACAAATCATTCCAAATGTTAAAAAAATCAAAACTGCATTATAGGAAAAAAATATTATTACTAGATAATGCATCATCTTACCTACCAATAGAATGTTTAAACCAGATCGATGAAATGTTAACGTTAAAATTTCTGAGAGTTGGAATTTCTTAGAACAGTGAGAAAATCATGGAACAAATTGTTGAAAAGATTATTAGAAAGTTCAAATAACACACTATAAATTGTTGAAGAGACATTATAGAAGCAATAGCACAAATTTCAATATGTGCTGAATGTGTCGAAGAATATGTTACCATGTGGTTAAATTTTGATGCAAACGATCTTGGATTTCAAATTTTGAATGATGTGAAAATAATTAAGGAAATATTTGTCTCAACAAGATCAAGAAGACGAAGAAGAGATATTGGTCCTGCTCATTCTAAGGATTTTCAGTGCTTAGATGTCGCCATGAAGTGGTTTGGATTTAAGCAAAAAACCAATAAATGAATTTCTTGATAAAAAATAATTTAATACAAAAGCTTTATGTTAATCTAGACAAATAAAAATTATTTACACTGATTGTACATGTCTTTCCGTGTAAATTATGTTTTTTTTTCGATTATCCGGATTTTTCCTTATCCTGACTACCTTCATCCCCAATTAGTCCGGATAATCGAGGTTCTACTGTAACTGCAAACTAAACCTTTTTTATACGATACTGTTCATGTTGACTACTCTAAAAAGACGTTAAAAGAGTTATTGTGGGTCATTCTGTGTCATTCATATATGTCACTTGTGAGACGCAGCTGTCACAGCATACACTGCCCGCACGTCTCAGCATCGCCTGCCTGCACCTGCCAATTCTGTGGTGCCCTCATTATGGACCAGGTGTGTTGCAGGACTACACTTGCTATTCATGTGAATGGGTTAATAATGTTGCTACTCCAATAATAATAATAAACTCACCATCAATATTCTTGAAAAGCTTAGCATCTTCTCTATCCTCGTCATCGAAGTGCCTCGCATCAGTCTGGTGAAGGACTCTGAAAGAATAGTCATCCATGGATTTTTTGGAACGCCCTTTGCTCTGGAAACGAGAGTAGCAGAAGGCAGCCGTTGCTACCATGAGTGCACCAATACAACCTAAAAAAATATACATGTTAGTTTATTATTGTTGAGATTTCCCTTTACGAAGCACACTATTAGTATATATATCGACTGTGGAAAGGAAAAAGGACGTAACCCACACATCAAATTTTACAGGAAACGCTAAAAACGTGTTTTGATGATTTTGTGACATATGCAAATTATGGATTATACACAACGTTGAAGTGCACGAATACTTCTAAACTGATGTTTAATTGACATAACCTAATATTAATTAGAGAAATTGTCTCAGAAAAACCTTCATTTCAGTGTTTTTTCTTGGTTTTAATTTTTTACAAGGTCATCTTTTTCAAACTTTAAAGCTAAATTTAGATACTTATTCGGCATTTTCAGCTTCCATCCTTTTGATAGAATGTGTTTCAAGTTGTATACATTGTGATTATCGAAAAAAAGCTGTTTTGGAAAATTGAGGGTTACGTCCTTTTTTCTTTCCATAGTCGATATGTAATTATGAGTTTAAAAAATGACATCTTATCCACTCCTAATGCGACGAGGTCGCTAAGTTGCCAACCAATCATTCTAAATCCCATCGTACATGTTTTTTAAATTGGATAATTGTAAATGACAGAGTTGGAATTGCGTTTTCTTATGACTTCACAGCCTTAGTTACATGCTATTAATTGATAATATAATAATAAAAATGTAAAAAAAGAATGTGACCGTTTTGGGGATTCAAAATTTCGAATGCAGAAGACGTACCATGAGCCACTCGGCCAGAATGATCGACTGAAAAGAACAATTACCATCGTCACAGGAGAAATACCATCAAAATTGTATTTTGTTGAGCAATGAAAGCATATTGTGATTCAAGTTTTAATTATTCACTTAACCCATTCACTGTCCAAACTTTTCCACAAACACTGGCGCGGTTCCTCATCGATCAATGCATAAAAATATATATAAAATTAAATATTCGGTGTAAGTGCAGCTTTAGCGTGAGGGAGCGAGAAAGACGTGCGAACCGAGTGAGATACAGCGAACTACAGTCAGGCGCGTCGAAGGCACCGCTGCAAAGTATACATGGATGTGTGAGACGCGTCCCGGGCACTGCACGAGTTAACTGTTTTAGTGCTATGTTAATTTTGCAATATATGTATGTAAATTGTGACACATATTTCGTGTTATTAGATAAAAAAAAAAGTATGGTATCAACCTTTTAGCTGCTGTAGAAAAAAGTACGTCTTTAACTAGCACACCGGCTATAATTTGCAATTAGTTATTGACGAGATAACTTGTCTCATTTCTCTCTAACATTTTACGAGAAATTTCGTCTGTGGCAGCCGTCGAGTTAAATAAAAATTCTTCAATAATTGAGATAAATATCAACCAATTTTAATGATTCTTTTTACAATTAAACAAGTAAAGAATGATATTTTATAGTTCAAAGAATTACAACTACAAAAACAATATATAAAATCATGTCGCTTCACAATTGTGTTTTCCCAGTTGATGTAGTCCCTTTTTAGAGCGACCGCATATAAAGTTGGATCGCCTTAACTCATTTTTTTTGCCGCACACCATACACTCGAATAAATTGTGCCCGGGCAATTTTCCTAAACATGTTTTGAAAATGAATTTGATGAAGCTGGTTGTATTGATTCACTGTTTTTGTGAGCCATCCATTCTTTTTTAATATCTTCTGAAAAATATCGATTTACTTTAGCGTGTATTTATTTTAACATTATAAATAATAAATAAAGTTATCAAGTCACGCACGCGCCAACTGCAATACACCACACTCAAATGGAACACGTGCAGCACTGCGTCACACTTTTTGCGTTTTTTATCCATGTCCACTCCCAATGTGAAACATATGGAAACATACCTCCTAATGGAGGTATCGTAACAGAAGTTTTTCTACGAGTACTGTTTGTTACTCAGTCGCTCAACCTCTCTTTTCCAAAGAGAGTACGTAGTGATAGAAGGAAAAAGCTAGGATAGGACTAGTGATTAACTAATCGCTCTCGCTACGCTCAGTTATTGAAGGATCGGAAGGGTGGGAGGGAATTTTTAAACATCAAAAACACCCATGCCTACAGACAGAAATAGGTAAATCGACCGAAAAAATGCTGTTCGTACTGGGACTCGAACCCGTAAAGTCCGGTAAAAAAGACAACCACGCTAACCGCTGCGCCATAGGACACGAAATATAACATGAAGAAAGGTGAAATGTAAGAATAGTTTCCTCAAAATAGAAATAGAAGGTTGAAAGTTTTCCAGAGTGTACTACTATTTCATTTTGTAGAAAAAGGACAGCTTTAGTCTTCCATACCTGCGAAGATGACGAAAACGAGTCGCGGCATTCCCATCACTTTCTCGTCGGGTTGCAATCTCAACATAACAGCTGGTATTTCACCGATCCTGACCGGCACGAGCCTGCTGTCGTTCAAGAAACCTTTCTTGTTGGCCACGACAATTGGGTTTTTGCCGGCCATCCACGGTGGAACCATCAAGGTGAATGTACCGTCATTCATTGAATGGCTGCTGATGTCTGTGAATTTCTCATCCAGTCGGACAAATGCATCAGGGATCGGTGTATTGTCAAGGTTTAAGACGTAGCCTGTTGGAAAAAAGTTACATAATGAGTGTCAGTTGAAAAGTATTTTAAAGCGGCCATTTTAATGAGTAACAAAACTCAAGTTTTATGATGGATCAGTTATGGTCAAATAATTGCTATTCGTTTGGAATTATTAAATCGTTTTAATAGACTGTAAAGATTTCTTTCGATACGGGCAAAATTTTGAGGAAATGTTCTATATATTTGAATGTTCTTTTTTAAAGGGAACAAATTAAATGGTCAGAATAAAAATATTATACGGTTAGAATATTTTATAACCATTTTGGTGAGGTTAGGTTAGGTTTTTTTTTAATTTCATTTAAATTCTGACTATTTACACTGACCGATATATTATGACCATTTATTTGAAGTCGTCAAGACATTGGTTATCTATATTTTCCATTTCTTAGACAACCTGCATTATCTTATTATAATCATTAAAAATCCTTAGATACCTGATATTTTAATGTAATCTGCCGGATGTTCACTAAGCTTTGAATTCTGCGTTTTGGGTTTGAGTTTATTTTGGAGTCGATTATCCTCAAGTTTAATGGGTTCCTCGACATCCAACACTTTATCCTTAGTTAATTTCACATTATAGTTTGACAGCTTGTCCTCTTCAATTTTCATGCTGAAAGTGAAGTCCAAATAGCCGTGGCACCGAACGTCTATGTTGTAAGTGCCAGGGGGCAGCATGATCTTGTAGAAGGCCTGATTGGGGGAAACCTTGAAGGTCATATCAACTCCAGAAACTTTCAGAGTGGCATTGCGCATCGCTGATTGGAAATCATTGGTAACATAACCTTGCATACCTGTGAGAAAGAAATTATGAATTTAAGTATAGAATGAATCCAGTCAATGTAGTTAAAAGTTAACTTTCCCGTAGAATCTTATAAGTAATTTTGTTTACTATTGTAAATGGGCTCGGACGAAAATTAAAAATGAATACGGGAAATGTAATTATTGAATTTCAAACATACCAGTATTGGAAAGACTAACAAAAGCCATAATGCTGTGAATATTATCCCTCCAGACTTGTCCGATCATATCTTCAGTCGGCATCTTGCAGCAGTCCAATCCGACGGAGAACATCGGTATGTTAAACTTCTCGCAGATCAGATCGATCAACTGTTCGTGCTTGGCGTTTTCCGTACGATCGATGCCATCGCACGAAGACCCGGTACTGAACGTTCTATGCTTTTGATACGTCTCGGAGAACTTATCGTAAACTAATTTTGATATTTCAGGGTAAGTAACATCTGTATTACCGCTACCCAAGTCGATAATCATATCGAACCGTTCCCATTTTAACATCATTTCAAATATCATCTCTTTAGCTTTGCTATTCGGGTCGACGTTATTCTTTAAGTGATTCAAGAGTTTGTCTCCGAATTCTTCTTCGGTCGAGGCCAAATTGCAGTGGTTTGCGTTGTCGAAGTTCTTGAGTATGTTGGCGTAGATTGGATCTATGTTCGGTATAAAATGAAGAACTACGTTTTGCAACAGTCTTTTGTGAATCGGTTCGCCGATGCTGTACGCCGTCGTGATGTGTCTGGCAAAATTCAGCAAGATTTCCTGGCCTAAGGGCTGCGTGCCGTACAGATTACTCATGATGGCTACTTGGAATTTCAATTCTTCCGGGGAACCAATCTGAAAGAGTTATTATCAAATGTAATTATCGAGTAACAGTTATTCAGAGGGTGAAAATGTAGCGCAAATGGCAATCAATAAAACACTTCACCAATTATCAATCATATTTTAATACTTTACAGTAGCCGTAACACAAATAACTTCAACATTAGGTCTAAACAGTTAAATGGAAGGAAGGAGATAAGGGTCATATATTTCTATGTTTCCAATATTAACCACTTGAATACCAAACGGACACAGGTGTCCGGAACATATGCAAGCGATCACGGATGTCCAAGACATTTAAAAAATCAAATACTTGTTATTCTAATAGAATATAAGCAATATTTTGATGAATATGTGTAGTGACATCTATACTGAGTCAATATAGGTTTTTAAAATATCGAATTCGAGTGTATATTAAGCAAAATATGTTTTCTCAAAAACCTGCAGTATCTCTGGGACGTATTGATGATTTATTTGCGCAGCATTCAAACGGTTAACAAATACACAGGGTTAAGAGAAAACATTGCTTAATTTATACAACAAAAGAGTACTCAGCAGAATGATTCTCATGTGCATTAACCCTCCAGAGACAAGAGCTTTTTTCCGATAAAAAAAATATTTTCTAAGCCATATTGAAGTCACGGATAACTTTTATTCCTATCCAAAATTTAAAAAAAAAAAACGCAACGTCGTTGTATAGAAACCCCGCATGACTATATCGTCATGCTCATCCTTTTATTACCGTGTAATATTGAGTATGGACAGTAGTAAGGACAAAAGTGACCGTATGGGCTCGCAAACATACGGGGTTGAAATATAGCAAATCGTGATTTTTTTTAAAATATTTACAATTCGACCTTTTTAGATCAACATAATTTCAATACAAATATATTAGCAAAATAACTGTAAATAATTTGATGTTTTTATAAAAAAAATAACTAACAGTTTCAAAAGTAAATTAAAAAAAAACGTAAATTCAAAAAATCACATGTGCTTTTGGAGGCCGTTTCTTTCCCCACGGCTGATGACTAACTGTAGTCTGTACTCTTCTTAACCAAATATGAGCGAAAGCAACGATATTCAGGTAGAAAAAGGATGAATTGTGGGATCAATAGACAACGGTGTTTACTGTGACCATATGGTGACGCTCGTCCTTGGAGGGTTAAGATCTAAACACTTATTTACCATCATGGCGAATGTAATGATTTTTGTGTTAGCTTTTGATTTTTGGTATAGCAAGTATCCACCCGTTTCTGCTTTGATTAGAAAACAGTTAAGCCTCGAAACTGCAATTTTTCTTTAACAAAAACCATGCAGAGATAGATAGGATATGAATCAACGGTTATATAATTCAAGTACATATATTCAGTTTTTGTTACCTGATCAGTAATCTTCAGCGAGTGTAGAGCGATGGATATTTCACTGTCTCCAGCTTGGAACTCGGCAATGGACGGGTATTTATTTTCCAAGTCAGAGAGTTCTTTGTTTATTTCAGATTCCGAGTGGTACTTTGTTCGGACAACGTTTTCAATGATTCTGAAAAACAAAACAACAGATAAACATATAATCTTCAGAAGATCGTCTTATAGCAGCTTTTAATAAATGCTTTAAGCCGCAACCTAGGATTATTCAAGACATTACTAAAAACATTCGTTCTTGTTAACATTCTTTGCGACTGATAGCACTCTGCAAAACAGTATTACCAGATCTTGTGACAGAGCATATACCTGAAATCATAGGCGCTGGACCAGTGCTGTGGATCATCAGCCATTAGAGTGAAATTGTAGTTCAGCGAGCCTTCTTGAGGGATTGTAACAGCGACAGTCAAGCTTTCATATCTGTAACACAAATGTGATTATTGCAGACATATATATTTTAAATCCATGTCTGCTCTCAATGTGGAGCATATGGGCATCGAATGGAGGTATCTCAACAAAAGTTTTTCTATGCCTTCCGTCAAACTGAAATTGATAAATCAATTGAAAAAAATGCTGTTCATACTGGGACTTGAACCTGTAAGATCAGTCACGGAAACCAATGACATTGACCACTCTGCCACGGATTTGGGATACATATTAGATATCACATTAATACGCCCTGATCTCTAAATTCCCGGGATACAAAACATTGTACATGCAACCCATTGTTTTGCCATAAAAAACAATGACTGCGAGAACAATAGATCAGGTTTCAACTCATAGACGATTGGCTCACCCTTTGGCCGCGGCAGTAACATTGTATGTTCCCGGCAAGAGGAGTCGGAAGTAGTCTCCTTTGACTCCACCCCTGATCGTGTGATCGATTCCGCTGATGTGTATCACTGTGTTTGGGATGCCGTGGCCAATGGAACTGCTCACGAAACCGTGAAGACCCTTGTGAACCTGAAACCAAAATTCAGATTCATTCATTCAAACACATTACATTTTTTTAAACAAGTATAGTGAGCCGTTTTACTCTACATGCTGTACTGATTCTACAATATCTATTACAGAGTTTTTCAACCTTTTTGGGCTCGTGGCCCCTTTTGTGCGTCTTATTTTTCTGTGCCCCCCCCATACCTGTTTTGTACTATTAAAGATAAGTGTTATATGGAATTTTGGGACCCAAAACGAAAAGACGTGAGACTTTTTTTTTGGAGGTCTTCTGAGAATTTTGAATCCATGATACCAGGAATTTGCGGATTTTCCAAAATGAGCGCCGTGATAAATTTTTTTCTTCATAGCTTTTCACAGACATTCCAATTTCTAAAACACAACAATTTACAGATTTCGGAAAATTTGCCCGTGGCCCGGACAGAACAGGTTAAAAGTGATTTGCTAATAATATAATAATAGCACGCGCCCGTTCCTTTCTGAATAAATACCGAAAAGGATAAAATCGTATTCTTAATTCTGGTTGAAGATGTGTCATGAAATGAAATCATACCTGCTCTATAAACAGCATGAGGGGTTCCTTATTTTCCATCCAAACTTGTGGGAGTTTTGATTCGTCAGGGAATTTGTAGCAGCCTAGCTCCAGGGTTATTTCAAAATCGTTTGTCTGGAGATAGTTCCAGTCTTGCATTCCTCCTGATACCACGTACCTATGAAATTAAAGACAATGTCCTTTTAAACATATGAGTCGAAACCTGGTCGTTAAAGAATGCACCAAGAGAATACTGGAGGCTTTTGAACTGGGGCTGTGCTGTATAGGTGAACAATAAAGATTTATTAACCAAAAAACACAATATTCCTTTGTACTTATTTCCACATCGGCTTCCATGTTGGACCTCACGGGTTCCATTTATTATAGACAATAAATAAATGAAGAATTTAAAATGAGTGAATGGTCTTAATGTTGTGTTTGAATATTATTTCATGAAATATAACTGACCCTGCATATACAAGGGTCGCATTGATCCAATGCCACATTGACCAGCCGCCACTGGTCCTAGCCCTATCTTTTCCATCCCAACTCTCTTTGAAAAAAAGAGAGGTTGAGCAAATGAGTATCAAGCAGTTCTCAAAGATTTTTTTTTTGAGATACCTCAATTAGGAGGCCACATGCTCCACATTAGGAGCGGACAAGGATTTAGAAAAAAATCAAAACTTTAATAAACGTACAAAATAACGAATTATACAAAATTAGAATGTAATTATAAATATTTACCATTTCGCTCCGTTAGTAATGCCATCAGGAAACTTCTCATCCGGGAGAGTTACACATGATCTACCTAGGTGCATCGTCGGATGGGCCTGAAATAGTCGATGGTTAATTATTAATTACATTGTACGATAGCACAGGTAACTGTAACGTATATTGTGGGAATACTGGGGGTATGGTGGTTTGACGTTGTCAGGAACGCAAAGATAATAGAAGGGACTTACCGGACCCTTATTACGTTCAAAATAAAAAAGCGACAACTCCTGAAAAAGAATCCTGGCAGTCTTTTCTACCAACTGAATGAATCCGGCATCGTGGAAGGCTGCTGATCACCATCCAAAGGATATACTCGGCGGAACTACTGGATACTGGAATGACCTGGGAGCAAGCATGAAGGCTGGCGGGTGACAGAGAATATTGTTGTTACTGTGCGGTAGCCATATGCTCCGAATATAAAGCGGATATGTTTTCCTGTAAGAAAACACAGAGTGGCATAATTAAACTTACATTGGCGTAAACGTGCGCTAGGTGCACAAATACTTCATTGTCGGGGCTTAAATTTGAGATGCCGCCTCGCATACTCTTGTTGTCATCGTAGGGGTAGTTTGCCACCAGAGCGCCCCCGTGGAGATTCGCAGACAGTACAAACGGCAAAGACTTAGACCAGGCCATCACGGCTGTTGTTTCCGGTTGTTGAATTGTATTGAACTGAAACAGGAATATGATTTTTTACTCTGATTAATGTGCGAGTACTGTAATATAAGAAACTACAAGAAGGGGCCATGTGAAATGAAATTTAGACAAAAAGCTATTATGACGCATTTAGTTTGCAGTAGGGATTATTGAAAATTTAACTGTGTGCTATGAGATATCTGTCAAACAAGACAAAGAATATCTCTCATCAAAGACATGCGATATACAAATTTGACCATGTAAAGCTATCGAAGGACTATTTTATTTTTCTTTTTCAATAAAACTAAAGATATGCGAATGTTATAGTAAAAAAAACAATATTGTTACCTTTGTTAGGCCAAATTGATCAGGGAAGTTTCTATTCAGATCGACTTTGTTCGCATTCGACCGTCCGTGCATGCCATCAGAATCGCCTTGAAAAATTAAAATTTTTATTAGAAGATAAAATCCACTTATACAAAACATTTTCCTTGATTAGTGCTCTCTAAAATTGCAAGCAATGCTCTCGACTGATTCTTAAAAAGCTTTACTTTATTAATATTTTTTTTATGTCTCTATCAAGCACCAGTTTTTATAGAGTACTAGCCGGTCCACGGCAAGCGTTGCAATGCCACTCAAAGAAAGAAAGTGTTGTGTTTTAATTGTGTTTATTGAAGTGCATGTTTTCTTTTTTTGTCTGTTTGACGTTTGCTGCCGATCGTCTATAGGCCCGTGTGTTGTAACACACGGGCCACCTACTTTAATTTAATTGTAATACACCTATAACCTTCGCGTAAGTTGCATGAATGGTATGGCAGACGTACAATCATTGATTTTTATACATAAGAACTACTGTAAGTTAATTTTACTATGTCTAAATCCTTCCCGGAAGTGCAATCAAAAAGTTTGTCAATGTTTTATTGCAATCGGATAAACGGTGTGGCAGCGCATAAAGTACAAACAAACAAACATTCATTCTTATATATTAGTGGATAATCATCATGGCCTAACGGTACCAGTCTGCGTTACAGTCCTGCGTTAGAGTCGAGAGCTAATACAGTAGGATCCGTTTATTACAACTTCGTTTACAACGACCAACCTCTTTTAGCGACGTAGATGCAATATAATTTGTCTAAAAATATATAAGATAATAATTGTTTGACAAACCTTTCCGAGAAGCTTCATAGCCATCAGGGTTCATAGATGGCATCAAATGTATTCTCGTATGGTTGAGGAGATGGGTCACTCTGCTGTCGAGGAGGTAATTTTCGCAGAGGTATTTAGCCAACAGCAGCAAAAGCTCTTTGCCGACGACTTCATTTCCGTGCATATTCGCGATGTATTTAAACTCAGGTTTACCTGTAATACAAAATTATAAAATTATTTGATATTTTATTTGAATAATATATGAATTTTATTAAGAAGAATAACAAATATGGAAGATGAATAAGACATTAACTATGTATATAAATATAATGTCTTTCCGTCAAGTCGTTGACAGCTATTCCGTGATTCTTGTAAATAGTTAACAGACGTTCATTGTTTGGCTGTTTTTATTCTTACACAACATTATTTAACCACTTACTTGCCAGCGCGAAATATTTGACCTAGTCCTTCACACCAACAGCTTTAGTACCATTTGAAATTGTATAAAAAATGATTTGACTTACAAAATTTGCTGTCTCAATACAAAATAAACATTTATTTTTAGTCAATATTATGTACACCGAATGAAAGCTCGTCATTTACTATTAATTGTTTGTTTAGGGTTGTTACAATGTATATATTTATTATTATTAGAATTTGAAAATTATAAAATATTGATCCAAATGATAACCACTGTTTATAAAATTCACCTAAGAATTTAAGTCTCAGTTTTTTTATATCCATACAAATATATCCAAACAAAGATCGGTAGGTAAACCTTTTTATTTTAAAATAATACAGATAAACTAAGATTCTTTGGCCATTTTCGGGTTCATTAATAGATGCCACTAGCACAATAGTTTTTATATATTGAAAATATAATTATTTTCTACGAGAAAACATCTTGACTCGCCGGTGCGTCGTCGGAGTATTGAGCCAGTAAGCATTTGGCACACTGGCGAGACCTTGGCATGCAAGTGGTTAATAGTTTTAAAAATATTCAACATCCATTATTTGACATTGTTTCATTGTTTATTTATAATCATACAATAGAGTGATGTTAATAAAAACAGTCGAAGAGAAGTGTAAACTTGTAGAAGATGTATAACCGACCTGGAACATGTCTGCCTGGATCCTTGGTAACTTCCAAGACATACAGTTCTCTTCCTTGGACAGATTTTCCGATCGTTGACAATTGCGTGATGCTGCGGTAATTTGTAGAAATTGAACGAAGTATCTTTTCCGTTTCTTCGTAATTGTGATGGACAAAGTCTGGCGGGATGACGAAGCCGTATTGATCAGGCGCCGACCTCTGAATCTTTTGCACTTTTTCATAGTTGCCTGCAAAGGAGAGTTATTTATTTTATTATCGTCTTTTCAAACTCATTATTGCAATAATGGACATTTAAAGCAATATCAGTATTTCATATCGACTGTGGAAAGGAAAAAGGACGTAACCCACACATTTTACAGGAGGCGCAAAAAACGTGTTTTGATGATTTTGGGCCATTTGCAAATTATGAATTATACACAAACTTGACGTGCACAGAGACCTATAAACTGGTGTTTAATTGACATAATCTAATATTAATTAAAGAAATTGTATAGGAAAAACTTTTATTTCAGTCTTTTTTCTTGTTTTTAAATTTTTACAAGGTCATCTTTTTCAAACTTAAAAGCTTAATTTAAATACTAATTCGGCATTCATAGCTTGCATCCTTTTGATAAAACGTGAATCAAATTTGATACATTGTGATTATCAAAAAAAGCCTGTTTTGAAAAAAGTGTGGGTTACGTCCTTTTTCCTTTCCACATTCGATATTTAATACGGGTATCACGAAAAAAAGATCAAAATAAGAAAAATATACCAATTATAATAAATTTATACTTAGATACTGTTTGTTTAAAAAATATCTAAGTATACAGGGCTGATTTTAATAAATAGCTTGAATTCATTGTTTCTTTAAATTATTATATGAATTTAAAAAGTTTAATTCATTGACTTTGGAATCTGACAATCCATGATTGGATATCTGAGCAAATAAGTCTGGCTGTAATAAAACCTCAGGTTTTAACGCTCGTTGGATGAACAGCCAAGTGTACCAAAATACGTAAACTTTTCATTTTCAAAACTGGTATTTCGGTATTGAAAATAATGGTTTTACAATCATTGGTCTCACATGTGGTTAGATCACTTGGTCACACCAATTTAGTTGCTATAAAAGCAAATTATACTTCATTTAATTCACAACACCACCGCGTGCATGTCTATCAGAGAGCGATTAAATTTCATCTCATTAATTTTTAATGTATGGTAATGAAATCTAATGTTATTAACCCTTGGAAATTTAAAGCAACCAAATTGGAAGGCGTACGACACTACAGTCTTGCAGGATGTTCTCTTTAAGTGGGGTGTAAATCGGCAGCGGGTGGTGGTTGGTATACTCTTTTAATCATTCCAAAGGTGCGTTTATTTCTTATATAAACACGAAACATTCATTTGCTAAGCATCGGTTCAAGTTCATCTATGCACTTAAGCGCCTGAAGATGCCGAAAGGCGAAACCCGGGTCGTTAGTGACAAAATCTGTGTGAATGTACATAATTTGAATGATTCAAATTTATTATTGAAATTCCACCAAGCACCTTCAGTCGAAATCTTAAATTAAATCATTCCAAAGGTATTAAGAAAAATACAATATTCCTTTGTGCTTATTTCCACTTTTATTCATCAAGATCAGGACCGCTTTCGCTCATGGCGAGCATTATCAACCGTAATTACATGTTAGAGGTGTTTAACATTTTAATTTGTGTTAGTTCAGTCACTTATCCATAATTTATGCTGTAATTTGTAAATTCTTTTCAATGCCAATTGTTTTTTTACACCTTCTTATGTCAATTTGTTTTTTATAAATAACACTGTTAAATTATATTTCTTATCAGTTGATAATGCTCGTGGAAAGTGGAAATAAGTACAAAGGAATATTGTGTTGTTCTTAATATAATGCCTTTCCACCAAGTATTGACAGTGAACACCCTAATAGTGATTCCAAAGGTAATTGGAATGATTAAAAGAGTATGAAGAGATGAGTAGAAAAGATTTCACTTTTATTTACTTCAGAAAAATTTTGATCACTTTTAGGTTGCTCCTAATAAACAATTTAACAATAAAAATAATAAAACATTTTTAGTACTTTTTCCACATAAAATTTATTAGATCAGGACCGGTTTCGCTCATTGCGAGCATTATCAACTGATAAGAAAAATATATAAACAGTGATATTTATACAAATTTAAATTGAAATAAAAAGGTGTAAGCAACTATCATTCCAAACACCAAATCATCATTAGGATATTTACTTTTGTAATGTAGTGTTTCACTTTGTGTAAAAATTTCCCAAATTTTAATTGTGTTTATAATTGATATCGTTTGCCACTTAGATTTATTATTCTTTGATGATGATTTTTTAATTGTTATGGGTGTTAAGCATTTTAATTTTGTGTAATTATAATGTAATTTGCTAATCCTTTAAATTGTTAATAGTTGCTTACACCTTTTTATTTCAATTTAAATTTGTATAAATATCACTGTTTATATATTTTTCTTATCAGTTGATAATGCTCGCGATGAGCGAAACCGGTCCTGATCTAATAAATTTTATGTGGAAAAAGTACTAAAAATGTTTTATTATTTTTATTATAATGCCATTCCACCAAGTATTGACAGTGAACACCTTAAAAGTGATAAACAATTTAACCGCGGCTCGGATCCAAATCGGTTCAGATTGGGCTGCTATAGCAGTCAACCGCGGTCAAAGGGTTAATAGTCTTTTTGTATTGATTGCTGGTATTAAAAAATAAAACATTCTTTTGTGCTCATGAGTGTTTTATTTTTTTAATACAATGCCTTTCCAACAAGTACTGACAGTGAACATCTTAATAGGTATACATTGACGGTGAGGAGGATTATAAACCTGGGACCTTTTATTGATCAATATTATTCGGATTATAAAAAATAGCCAACTAGGCACTGTATTATTTCACACACCACTACTGGTTGTCAGATTAAATAACTCTTCTGTTGACCAACTATAATATATCTAAAGAAACTGTCAAAACTATATCAAGCACTATCTTGCTTGAGATTAATTACAATCGTACTGTGTTCAAAATACAAAGACATTATGTTTAGTGAAGAAATTTATTATAATTTAAAATAACTTTGATTATTCCACGTATTGTGCTACTTACTGCGACACGTGTTTTGCCTCTTTCAGAGGCATCTTCTGACTTACAATCAGATTGGGATTTTTCCCTTTTAAGGGAACCAAGGAGGGGGTCGTTTGTCACCTTTAAGTAGTTGATGGTTGGTGGAATTTTTGCTTCTGAAGCCGTGTTGCTCATCCGGTATGAGCTTTTTTCCGCCTACGCCCAGATAAATCCAAGACGCTACGCGGGAAAAGCAACATCAAAAAACACCATACAATAACTATTGTTGAATTGTACTCCATTAGAAGTTCATATGATCTACATTAGAAACGGAAATCGCTACCTAATAACTTGCATGAGGCTGAATTTGAACAATGATTATACAAGTCCATATAGATACCATAAGATTGACAGTATCAGTGATGAATGACAATGATTTTGAATCTGTCAATATAACAACTTCGGTAGCAATAGGGGGTTAGTGTAGTATATTTTTGCCAATATTAATAAATTCAGATAAACTGACCCAGTTAATAGGTGTTAAGAGAAACAAAGAGACCAGCTGTGTAGGTGTTGAGCATTACAAATAGGTCCGGAAACTAATAAATATTAAAATATCCCTGGTAACACTTTATCTGCGGGTCACGGATCATTCTATTTTGAATCGTCTGTGCGATTAACAGCGGGGCACGGAACATTCCTTGCCTTCTAAGTAATCATTAAAGCTACGTCATCTGTTAAGGAAAGATTATTCTTAGGAAAAAATTAAAACAGTATTTATTTCTCTTCGTTATTTTAAATGAGCGTATACTAAAATGGTCAGTCCAATTTTGATTACAAAATATTGGCTGTCCAAATATTTTTAACCTTTTGGCCGCCGTAATAGTTATTTAATTTTGTACAAAATTTTCAGTCGGTAAAAAAATGACGTAATATCAGCTGATATTTTTTTTGATGTTTCTACCTATGTGTTTAGGCATGCGCCTAACGGATGAACTATGGTAGTTTTGGTGTATTATTCTCAGCATTAATGTGTATTTGAGTAAAAATAAAACAGATTCATTGAATTATTATGAATATTTTTGCGAATTTGCAAATTTTGCTCGCCGATAAAGTGTTAATAACTATTATATTATTTATACAAATCAAAATGGTAGCAATAAAATGCAACAAGCTCGTATTGACGTTTAGTGAATGCAACAAAATATATACTAAATTTCATTGTTGTAAGGATAAATGTCCCTTGAAAAATAATTTGTATATTGTAGAAAATGAACGCTTAATTTTCATGATTAGAAAACCTGTTTTCATAATCACTTAATGAGCATAGATTATTTTCTTTATCTTCATAAATTGTAACTTCAAAAAATCATGTTTTTGGTATAGTTAATTACCAAAATTACCTTAAATTACGATGCAATTAATGCCATTTGCATTTGATTATAAATATTATTACCGACCAAATTTCTTGAAACTGTCAAAATCATAATTACATTGATTGAGACGAGAAATTATTTTCAGTGAGTGAGAATTAAAGTCCAAGGGAGTTCTAATCATGAATTTTACATTGTCTACCTTTTGACAAACAATACAAATTCAATGAAATACTTAAGATTGATTCGGCGGTCACCTTCTGGAAATTCTTTTTTTTTGTTGTGGCAAGTTTTCATTTCTCTGAGAAGCGTGTTCTATTTTAAGATTTTTATTTGTAATGTAGACATTAATTTTAATTCTTCATTTATAAATTTTAAATGAGACTTTACTTTCTATTTTGAACAGAGAGTGGCGAGTTACAATGATGATTCTTCTCAAAGGGGCGAAACATGACATGGTTGGTACATTGTCATATTTAATAAAACAGCCAGTCAAATGAGCCAGCTATGATCACTTTTAAGGTGTCCACTGTCAAATTTCGGTGGAAAGGCATCACATAAAAAAACTGAAACACTTTATTTTACTCATTGATTGGTTTCAGTTGAAAGAATTTGTGATGAGCAAAATGGGTTCTGATTTTTATTTAAAAAAATGAGGAATTCGCACAAACTACTTTTTATAAACTCCTCCAAATTCAAAAACAATAAATGCGCTTTAAGTGTTGTTATTTTACAGTTGAACCATACATTGGTTAACTGATTTTCAAGATCGTTTTACTCGAAACTGGAATTTTCAAATTGTCAATTTTTGCCAAAATGTCTACTCTTGATTTCTTATTAATTGATGAATATGCAAGTTTGCTCTTAATTATTATTATCATTATTCAATGGGTCAGTGTTACCAGTATACAAATGTATGTTAATTAGGTCAATTAGCATGAAATCGAATGGTTTCAAAGCTTGAGAATCGCTGGGCTCTTGTGTTGAAATAATTAACGGTTTTTAATTGCCCACTCGTGAATTGTTTTGTTTATTCTGATGCAGTAAGTGTTTGTGTTGTGTAATATTTCATAAAGGAAATAACGGTTTTATTGTTGAGTAGTTATTCGAATTTTGCTGTTGCCGTGGTAAGTAGCCTCTTGTTACTAGACATAATAAAGCACAGTGAATTTTTACCGGCTTAGTGAAAATACTGGTGAACAATTGGAGCTATAGCAAACTGCCAAATTTAATTAACTTGTTATAGGAGTAGTTGATATAATCACAAATTTTTCACCATGCTTATGGAAATCGAGTTATCAGATAAAAGTATTAAAGGAGGTTTGCCTGCGGATTAAAATAAAATACCTCAATACAATAGATATTGAATTTAAGGTACACCCAGTTCTCTTCTTACACCTTTTATTTGTTCTATTTTGCTTTTATGGGATTTTTTTACATAATAAATGGTGAACACAAAATCATGTGATGTGATGACTCTAAATCTTGTTGAAATACATTTATTGAATTTGTTAAATAGCACGTTTCGGCCATAAATTTTATCTAGTATTAAATCTACTAAATAAATGCACTCCAAAAAAAATAGTTTCAATCAGGCCTTTATACATGTAACTCGTGGCTTCTGATTTATTATATTAATAATCGACTCAGATCAAGAATCTAGGAAAAACAGCATTTCCTTAAGCGGGTCAGAGCAAAATTCAATATGTCCGTTCAAAAAATTGTATTTCACAACCGACAGGTGACAGCAGCGAACAACGTAAGATTTTTTTTACATGTCAATTTCTGGAACCAGTATATTGCGTAAAAAAAGATGGGGTGTATGAAATGTTCATAGATTCATTCACATAACTAAACCTTTTGAGTAGTATTTCCACAACGATACGGCGAAGAATTTTGTCATATATTATCTATTGTCATTCTCGTATTTTTTATTGAATTATTGTTATTTCTTCAGATATGGTTACTAGACACATCTATTAGTGATTTTTGGTAGTCAGATTATTATATAGAGGGTACAATTCCATTTGGGTCGATTCTCTTCCTGGAATCAACATCAGAGAGCGCCACATGCCCACAAGTGAAAGCAAAATAAGATCTAGTCCTAAATTCAAAGTAATAGCTACGATAAAATTATTTTAATAATGAATTAGTTTACTTTACAGTTTAAGCTGTTTTCAAATTTTAAAAATATGTACCTACTTCTTGAAATATAAATAAAATTTTTACTCAGACGTATCCGAATATAAAAAAAAGGTTTTCATATTTTTGTGTAGTAATAATACAAATAAGCCCTCGAGAAGTGAAGTGAACCAACTAGTAAAATGGTAAAACTTTTGAGTACAATTACATCTTTAATTGATGTTTTGCATACTTTTATTTTACGGCGATATCACTATTGCAATGTGTATTAACTGAGGTTACTTTACTTTTACGATACTAGATGTGTATAATATTACAACGAATCTAACTTTTTTTTCTAAAATACCACTTGGCTCACTTCACCTCTAATGGACCCAAATAATCGAAATATACGAATGAACCTAATGTATTAAAAAATAACACCACTCAAAGGGTTAATGCATCTATGTTTTGTATAACATATTATCTATGTAACATAAAATATCGATGATGCTAGAGACTTCATCTTCAAAGCTGAAATTTTTCAATTTCTGTTTACTCTTGGCATACTTATCTCAAAATCGACTCTTTCTGTACTTTCAGGTAGTGATGTGTTATAATTTTTCTTTTCAATGGTTGGCTGACTTACACCACTCATCTTTGCAAACCTCTCATAGATAATAACTTCCTGTGTTCGCAGCCATTTTTGTTTTTTCTCGCAAGAAGTAAAAGATTTTTTTTTTTATTTCCCGAAACATGTTCAATATGATTATCTTATAGTTTTCAAATTAACGTTTTTCTGGTGTCTATTTGTCTTTTGATGTAACCAACCACGTTCACATGTCACCTCTCAATTTGTATTAATACATTGCTAATTTGTTATCAACTAAATTCTGATTTGATTCAGAAATCTCCCTCCGTATAAATATGGCCTACTGATTCTATATTTGATTGTGAATAAAAAATCTCAAATTTTCACGATGCTTTGTTTATATATTGTCGTTTCAATGTTTTTTGAAAGTATTCAACTCTTCCAAATAAATATCTCTACGAGTGTTACTTACCATACAGTCAACAAGTCTTACTGAAATATTTAATAAACACCATAATACCCCCTAAAAATAATAAACGAGCAATAATGCACTCCATTGGTCATCGATCATCTGATTATGAAACGAGATAAATTTACCTCTTGAACTGAAAAAACAAGTGACCCTATTAGTTGTACTTCATCGCCGTATAGGTCAAGAGAGACTTTGAACAATGACACTTTCCGATGCCATGTTAACTCAACAGCGTTAAGCCAAACCATATAAAATTATTCGGAAACCAAGACTTATGAGGCTTGTCATCATTTATTGCTTAAATATAATGTGTTCTAGATATTTTGTCAATTTTCAAAACACTCATAAAGAGAGTTTTTAGTGACTCAAATCCAAGAAAAAACAAAAGATGTTTTAAGTTTAATAAAATAAATTATAATTTTAAATTCAGTGAAACGGTTGAAATAATTTTATCTCGGTTACCAACTATAAATTTTGCTAGTGAGTGTTTGTTAAAGTCTTACCATCCTTGACATTTTGTCTGCTTTATCCTTTCGTTTTGAAATGATTTTCAAGACCCCACCCTTGCTGGCATATGTAGAGGAAAATGGGAATAAATCTCGAAAGACAAGCATGATTACGTATGGAAATGACTACTACATAGCAGAATTGATTCAGCACATTATCAAAGTCAGAAATTATAGTTACATAAAAAGGCAGGGAGTTATTTTCATATGAATGTAACTAACTACCTCTTTTTCTTCGGACGATAAAGACTGTGGCCATATTTGATATGGTATTATCTAACACCAAAAACACATTTAACAGATACACCGTAAGTCAATACATTCTTCAGTTTACCGTTTCAGCTGGTGACCACAAATGGGGCTGCGGCCCATATTTTGGGAACCCGTACTCTAATATATAGCTTTCGTTGATAGCACAATCAATTCACAAACAGTAAACACATAATCACGTTTATTTAACGAGTCAAATCCAAAGCGCAAAACATAGAATGAGAAAAAACATAATCACACCACAACCATTATATGTACATAAAAAAGGTAATTACAAAATATTTATGTGTAAAATATATTTTTTAAGTGCAACCATTGATATTTTTTACAGAAAAAGCAATATTCAATTCAAGAATTCATACTGCCAACTTACTTTGTATACCTTTTCATATATCAAAGTATTTAAACGATACAAATATTTTGTCTTTTTAAACCACATCCATTCACAATGTGAAGTATGGACTTACATTATTAATAGATGTTTGGCTAATAACCTGTTCGCTGCCAATCTATATAAGACAGGATGGGCAGCGAACAAAGTCACCTTTCTGGCAACACTTGGTAAGTAACAAAACTGACAAAAATGATTTAAATATAGGTACAGAGAGATTTTTTTGACGTAAATTCTTTGTCTGGAATAACTCAGTTGGTGCCAATCAATGGCGGCCGGTCAATGTGGCATTGGATGAATGCAGCTCTTGTATATGCAGGGGCGGTTACATTTCATGAAATAATATTTAAACATTACATTTATACAATTCACTCATTTTAAATTCTTCACGTATTTATTGTCTAAAATAAAATAAAATAAAATGTTCTAAAATATTTATTATAGACTATAATATACATGAAGAATTAAAAATGAGTGAATGGTATAAATGTTATCTTCGAATATTATTTCATGAAATTTAACCGCCCCTGCATATACAAGGGGTGCATTGATACAATACCACATTGACCAGCAGCCACTGGCATTGGTTATACTAATTTTCCAAAAAAATCATTTATTTATATTGGCATATAATTATCAATGTTGATTAAAGGCAGGTAATTGTCCCAGTTTATTAATTTTAAACTCTTATCTATTAATTTAATCTTCTTTATTAATTTTAAACTAGTATCCAATATAAATGAATGTTCTATTAAAACTGTTTTGCCATTTTTATAATATCACTGTAATACTCTATCCTCGTATTGTCACTGTATTAAACTCTAAGGAGTTAAGGAGGGTAATTCGAGTTTGGCGGCTGGGCAGGGAATGGGTTAACACACAGTCTCTGGCGGCTAGGTGTAGTCATATCGACGGTTATTCATAAGCATGAGTTAATAAGGACACTTCTGTAGAAACTAAACACATAAGGAAAAAAAATCAGACATGCCAAATTCGTACAGTAAGCTTGCAATATAGATTCTTTATACTTCATAACAAGTTATCATTCCCATGCAGTTTAATGATAATAAAAAAATAGCAATGTTAATATATGAGCCCTTGAGAAGTGAAGTGAGCCAAGTAAAAAAATGACCAATCATTTCTATTGAACTTTTAAAAGTTCAATAACATTTTTGTGGATTGCATATTTATATGTTAGGATGATAACACAATTGCAGTGAGTGTTTAACCCGTTAACAGCTAGAAAAAAATAATGTTTTTTGTCCTGTAAGCTAGCAATTTTCTAAAAACTAATAAAGGAAAACTAAATATTCATTTTGTGAGTCCTAAAGAGATGTCGGACCATTTTTCAATGATGCAAACTCTAAACAATATTTATTGACGTCGTAATAATGAAAACACAATGGTGGGTAGCGTATGTGGTTAGCAGGTATGCGACACACCGCTGGGTCGTTAGCTTTAGAGTGGTTAATAAGCTTTCTTCACTTTAACAATACTACGCATCAAACTCGATGTTTCCTAAAACACCACGTGGCTCACTTCACTTCTTAGGGATTCATATATTGGACCTTATTAAGCACATTTACAGCATTTAGGTACTCTGTTTGTTAATGAATTCTAACAATGCATAATTTTGTCGAGTCAATAAGATACATTCACACAAGTTTTGTCACTAACGACCCGGGTTTTACCTTTCGGCATCTTCAGGCGTTCATGTGCACGGATGAGCTTGAACTGAGGAACCTGGGTCGTTTGTGACAAAACTTGTGTGAATGTACATAATTTAATATTGAAATTCCACCAAGCACCTTCAGTCGAAGTCTTACAACTTAAATTATATCAATAAGATACGTAGAAAAAAAATAGTATGATGTGAATAGTAGATGAAAAGAAAAAGATCTCATTTATTTTTTTAACTAACTCTTTGAAACAAGTTTGATATTTTTTTAATGTTAATCTACAGTTGATTTCTATTTTGAAATATCTTCATGCAGTCAAAAGAGAGTAATATGAAACAAAAATGTAAATATGCCAAAAATGTAGATACCGTAAATGCGCTAATAATAATAGGTAGGAAGTACAGTGGTTCTAATGACAGCTGGCAACATATACTATATAAAAATGAGTAATTTAAGAACTCTGTTTTTGTAGCAAAAAGAGTTGACAAAATCACACTTTTTTTATTATATTTTTAAGAAGCTCACCCGAAAGGAAGTAGGAAATAGTATCATGGTTGCCATCTTTCATTGTTAAATAAAAATATTACTAACATGTATAAAAACACCAACAAAAAAATGACATTGAGCAGATAAATTTGATTGACATAAAATTGATAAAAATATAACAGTCATGAAATAAAACATTAATACTAAAAACTTAAGTACATTTAAAAACAATTAATTTTAAATGACAAATACAGTGCCAAACAAGTGTCAACGGTATTGAAGGAGGAATTGATTATAAAGGAAGAAGTACATTGTCACGAGTCATGTGTTTAAGTGGTAACTAAGGATTGCAATTATTTGGCAAAAATTAGCAAAAAGTTTTGGACTCAGTGACATCTATTGATAAAATTTAGATTTTCGAAAATGTCTTTGTTTATTAACCCTCCAAGGACGAGCGTGACCATATGGTCACAGTAAACACCGTTGTCTATTGATCCCACTATTCATCCTTTTTCTACCTAAATATCGTTGCTTTCACTCATATTTGGTAAAGAAGAGTACAGACTTCAGTAAGTCATCAGCCGCAGGGTTCGAAATGGCCACCAAAAGCTACCTGCAATTTTTTGAATTTCCGTTTTTTTTAATGGACTTTTTGAAACTGTTAGTTATTTTTTTTATCAAAACATCAAATTATTTACAGTTTTTTTGGTTACATATTTGTATTGAAATTATGTTGATCTAAAGAGGTCAAATTGTAAATATTTAAAAAAAAATCACGCTTAGCTATATTTCAACCCCAAATGATTTCGTGCCCATACGGCCACTTTTGTCCCTACTACTGTCCGTACACAATATTACACGGTAGTAAAAGGATGAGCATGACCATATAGACATGCGGGGTTTCTATACGACTTTGCGTTTTTTTTTTTATCTGTGACTTCAATATGGTTTTAATTTTTTTTTTATCGAAAAAAAGCTCTCGTCTCTGGAGGGTTAAGGCATTCCCTACAATGCTATTCAACTAATCGTTTACTCTTTAAAACAGATAGAAGGTTGTGAACTTTTTTTCAATACAAAGTTGGTACGGCATTCTAAAACATTAAAAGTTATTCTTATTTTTAAATTTAATAATATTGCACACATGTTGTACCGATTATTTTGTGAATTTATTTAAAAGGATAAATAACATGTTGTACTCAATTCGTTGACATGTCTTTGCGTGTATTTGGCTAATAAAGAACTATATTTAAAACATGTGTAACCCAATTAAAATCCCTGATAAGTCTATATTAATGCTAAAATCGGGGCGACACCGTGTTATTCTCAAGCAAGCAAAGTGGCAGAGAAGAGAACTATCGAGACGAGGGCGACATGTGATGTTCCTGCGCAACTCCAAGATCCAGAGAAAGAAGCATTGAAGTTTTCGTGGACTGTATGCGAGGAAAAAGAAATTCCCTATGATTATCAAGCAGACAAAATGTGTTCAGAGATTCAAAGAAATATCTATTTAGTGTTTTTGCAAGGATCAGTTCTGTAGAACTATAATAAATTCACGTTGATATGACAGTTTTGTTTGAAAGATTAACTTTTTAAATATGGAATGAAATTTCGTGTTTGTTTTGTTTTAAGAAGAATCAACAAAAGATTGCAGAAATAAACTGCCATACCAATTATTATTATACTATAATTCCACAGAAAGAAATCACGTATGAAATAAAAGAGGTTTTCAAGTCGATTCAAATATTTTATCTTAAAAATAATAAATACAAATTTGAGGATTACTGAACTATGTAAATATTTTTCAATAATACGTAAAGATGTACAAGTATCTATCACATTACGCAATTAATTGCTTCAGAGAAACCATTCAAATTTGTATAATAATGAGGTTTTTCAGTTATTAAATTAATTACTCTTATTAATTATCTGCATTGTTGGCATCAAAAGAAGGTAAAACAGGAATCCAAAAATTTATTTTTGTGATGGTGTTCATTCATTCGTTTGAGAGAAAATTACAGAGACAAGAGAATGTAACATTACTTCTGTTCGAAATTCAAATAAAAAAGTATTGTTTTACTGAAAACAAAATATATCTAATGACATTTCAAAATTGATAGACCAATTTATTTAAGGTGAAACATTAACAGTGACTCTAAATATCGACATTAGCAATATTATTCAATAATTATTAGAAGTTAAACTAACTGACATTATTGTGTAGATTTTTTTCGCTTTTTCCATGGCCATGGATTAGTGGGTTGTCATTTTTCTATAGATAAGAATAGACCAAATAGCTGGTCCTGAATTACTCTAGAAAGGAAAGTGTTGTTTTCTTTTTGATTGATTTACGTTTGAATACCTGATGAGTCTAGGAAAATTTACCAGCTGCAATTCTCCGTCGGAATTTTACCACCCTGTCAATTGATCCCATAAACAATATATAGCCTACAAGTGATCCATATTTTATTACCGGGCAATACATATAATTCATATATTCATTGTTATATTGTATTATTTAAAACCTACTTATTGTTTAAAAACATTTTTTTGACTATTTTTTGATACAACTATTAAAATACATAATCTCTCTCGTAAAAATATTTCAAATATATGCCAACTTTTTATGATTTGACCAAACACTTCTCATTGTTACTAGAAGGTAAAATATGCTAGCGAATTACTAACTTGTAGGTTAAAGAAGTTTTTAGTATTAACCTAATAAAAAATATAAATTAAAAAAAAAAAGTCTGAATATAATATTAATCAAAATGATTTCTGTTTCGGAACTACGCCACATTGAATAATGTTGCCAAGCGTCATTTCCACCTGGTAATTTTTCATTGCATGCAACGATAGACACCTGTACCCAATTTACATTTTTTGATAAATTTTACTAACTTACCTCATTTTACAAACGTACGTTGAATATTATTCATTTAAAATTCGAGTTCCAAAAGGTATATTCTAAAGAGAAATATTTATTTGATAATTGCTAAAAAGGAAAGCCAAGAAGAAAATAGCTGCAAAATATGTTAGTAACGCTTTAGGAAATTTGTATTGTTAAGGGAAGACAAACAGAAGAATTTTTAACTCCAATGCTGAAAATATACTGCAAGTTGTAACCAGCGAGAATAAAAGTTTGTTTGAATCGACCAGCTACGGCGAAACTAAAGAAATTTTAATTAATAATGCTACAAATTAATTTCTATAAGTGTCTAACTGTAGAATAGGAATAAAGAAGTTATTTAACATATTCAAAGTTTTAATTGACAGTCCACTTCACTATCATCCATCCATTTTCAATTTGAAAAAATCAGTAACATGGCCCTTTATCTTTTGCCAGAATGACAGACCTTTGATATTGTAACAGTTTATCGGCGGACTATTTTTGGTAAGTTCGCTTTTTTTTAGTACAGTCGAACTCGTTTATTACGATCACAGAAATAGCGAGATCTCGGATATAATGAGGAAACATTCGTTGACATTTAAGGTTTATGGTTTTCTCTGTACATTTATCCACTTTTATAACAAGCTACTTGTCAGACAAACCGAGCAAAAATATCGTCAAAAATTTTCTTAAAACTGTTGATGTGTCGACTGTTTAAAAACAACATGTTCGGACCTAAGCAATAAAATCTGACCGAGCAGTTAACTAGACCGATGCCGCCGGGATCGGATTACGTTTATGACACTAGTTAAGTGTCTAAGTTCCTAATTGGTGTTTTCGCCGACAACATTGAAAAAGTATCCATGCATATGGTTGAAATTGCATGTAAAAAATCCAAGCTTTGTGAAGTCAGTAAGTATCTACCAGCGTCTTTTTGTGTTATGTGATCGCTCCAGATAATTCATGTCTTCGTGTGATGAGTATGTTTGTAAGCATTTAAAAATAAAAATGATGCTTATAACGAGCAAATTCTATCAGTGCCATCTTCCTCGTAATAATCAAGTTCGACTAAATTTCGCTAAAATATTTATAGCACCTCCTACATTTGAAATTATAATTCAATGAGTAGTTTTTCATATGTGCTGATATTTATACTAAAATCACCATAGTTCACTCATCAGAAGCATTCCTAAATGAACAGGCAGAAATATCAACAAAAATATCAGCAGATTTTTTTATGAAGCAGTGGGTGGAGATAGGCAAGTCTCGTAGTGTTTCATTGATGGCAATTTATTTTCATCAGATGTTTGTCTTGTGGCTTATGACCGTTAATAGAGTGACAATACTTGTAGGTTCCCATCGAATACATTGAAATAACAAACTTTGGAAATATTAAACTGCAAACGATTTACAATCTAAAAAAAGCACTAGCATGCTTGAAAAACACAACATAAAAAAACAATTATGGAATGAGCAAAAGAAACCACTAGCATAATATTACGATACAAAAATTTACACGAGATTTATATAATTCTTGTAAATAAAAGATTTTGTATGTATCATTTATATTTCATAACTTATTATAAATACAATTCATTTATGTTCCCTGTAATTCTAACATGTGAGAATATCTAATATAATAAATATTAAATGTTAAGATTTTAATTAATTCACTAAATCACCACAAAGATGGCGTCGAGAAGCCTTCGAAGTTGTGTAAGAATTATTAAATGACCCTTTACTAAGTGCTATGAAAGGGACAGAGTAATTATTGCAATTACATAGACACTAATATTTATTTTTTAATTCGAAAGATCTACAGTAAAAGGTTAAATTCATTTGAAATAAACCTACTCAGTCTAATAAACATATCACAAATTTTGAAAATCGTAAAAAATATTACAAAAACTGTTAATATTCAGAATTAAAAATGTTTTTTTATAATTCTTGTTGAATGGTTGGTATATGAAAAGTAACAATTTTATTTATATATTTAAAATGAAGTAACTTCCAAATTCATTGAAATAGTAGCATACTTAAAAGTGAGATTGAAAGAGAAGTAAATAATTTGTATCTTTAAAAGTGGTACAACAAAAATTAAATACTCGTTATTTCAATAGAATGTACCAACCAAAGCATAACTACGTTGGTGAAAATTTACAAAAGCACAAGGTAATTTCTAGTGGTTATTTTTAAATATAATTTGTATGCTAAAGCCACTACAGATGACTAAAAAAATTTCAGTGTATTCATTTATTATACGATATAAATTCCATATTAAATAACAAGGGTATACTTTTTCTTTCAAAACTCGGTTACATCTAGTGCTACTAACAAAACAACACCAATTTGAAGTTTCTTAAGTTTTCATGACTATGGATTATTTTACCATCTTGCTATAAATAATAGGAAAAGATTGGTTATGTTTTCTAGTACCCTGCCCTTCCAAGGAATAGTAACTGAATCAGGCAAATTTTCGAGAAAAATGACATGTTTTTTTAAATCTAACTCGGCATGCCACAAACTTTGGAAAATGCATTAATTTTGTAGCAAACGAGGAGTAACTGCATTGACTGTCTTCTTGCTGATAAAACTGCAGTGGCTGTCTTTTTGCTAAGAAGTATATATAATTGTAACAAGTGACAATTTTTTCGTTAAGGTCTTTAACAGTATTTAAGTGTAATTTAAAATTTCGACTGAAGGTGCTTGATGGAAATTCAATGTTAATTTAGAATTATTTTCATTTTGTACACTTCCATAAAAAAAAATTCGCCTCTCGGCATCTTCCGGTACTAATCAGTGCGCGATGCACTCAAACTGACAGGCAGCGGAAGGTTTGTATTGTCTATATACAAACACACAAGTACCAATAAGATACCATACATTTCAAAATTAGTATTTAAGTGATAATTCTGCTTTTAAAGTGAACTGCGTATTGTTTATATAGCTTTCAAAATGATCTATCAGATTCATAACTCAACTTCACAAATTTTGCAAATTACTGTCATGTTCGTTGGAAAGTAGGGCAGAATTGTGGTGAACAATTCTCGGTTCCGACATTATGGATTTATTGTAAATTCACCATTGAGACTGTCCACTTTTTCCTAACCTGATCAAACTAAACTCATTCAGCCCCTTGGGCTTATATATTGAATACTTGCATTGATAAATTGAAACTCTTCGAGGCCATGGGAGGAATGGTTATGATAATAAACCGTATTTCTTTGATTATAAGATGCATTTTTTTTCCTATTTCTGTATCTTATTATTGATAGTGTCACAATCAAAAAAGTAGCATTCATGATGATGTCGGAAGTATAAAATGGCATTAAGAGTGTCACCATTTTGGAAGAAAGTCCCATAAAAAATAGTGGATTCTTCTGAGAAATCACTTATATCTTTATTGCACGGAAGGAAATATTTTACAAGAAGACATAGAAAATAACCACTATTATTTGATATGAGATAATTGAATAATGAATCTCGAAAGGTTTAAGACTCTGATGGAAGACTACAGAGGAAAGTGTATGAAATATACCTACATTCGAAACATTTCACTGACTATAATATGATATTGTTTGTATACAAAATTTTTCGTGATGTTCTTATTAGTATTTTTAAAAGTTAAAGCTGTGTCTTTTAATCGAGGACAGTATTTGTTAAGTATACCAATTGCCATTTTTCTTGGTAAAACATTGTAAAATTTTGGACTGTGCCTAGTATAGCAAATTGGTATAAGAAATAAATGAATGATGTAATCGAGAAACATTTGTTTTAAATTTTTCAGTATAATATGATTTGCAACTAGTCCACAAATATAATACAAATGTTGTTTTGATGATTGATGCGATAAAACTTTTGCTGATTTTAATAACCCTGAAGCTAAAAGAATGTTATCGATTTCCTTGTTTTTAAAATAATACAATTTGTAATAATTCGACTGACGCCAGGAAGTAAATTATTTAATGTTGCAGTGAAAATATTGATGACATTAATAATAAAATGAGGTCACTTAGTAGGTTTTAAATTTGCAATTAAATAAATCGTAGGACAAACAGAAACATGTAATCGACAAATTTTTTCACTTTGAATATGTGGCGGAACAGGTGAGAGATTGAAAAAATACTATTTTATACTTAACACCAATAAAGGATAATACTTCCTTCGTTTATAAAACTTAAAATTAGCTATTTTTATTTCAAAATGTCACATATAATAATAATATTAAAAATTCATGAGTAAATTATCAAGTCTTTTTAAGAGAGCTATAGAGAGATCGCTAATTCATTTTAAAATGTAATATTATTTTGTAAAATTAGTCACTAGAGGAAATATTTATATAGCTTATATATGTCAAAACAGCATTTGAAAATCCTATAAATGATATCATATTAAATCAAAAAATGATTACCTTGCACAAATAGTAGCACTAAAGAAATTACAAGTTTAATATTATGAATAAAATGATTTATCTATAAATAAAGGAGTATTTTAACAGATTTTAAGAGGGGAGGCATCACCATTGAGCCACTAATTGTGGTGCCTATTCTTATACACTAAATACATTATGAAATATCTAATTGCAATCGCTGCCAGCAGATGTCACGGTTATTTGAGTACTGAATTCCAATGAAACTCACAGTGTTCCAAACAAATGACAGTTGTTGGTGCCAACATTGTTTAAGTGATAGGTTTCTTCTCTCAGATAGTACCCAAAGGGCATAACCCACAAACAGTTATTTGTATATATCGCCGTCATACGGGAGAAAGCAACCAAGTGTAAAATATTAAATTCGTAATCAATCTATAATACAAACCCCTCATATTCCATTCACATTTCAGTGAACCACAGGCAGACTTGTTCAACCCAGAATTATTTAGTTTTAAAATAATTAATGATAAAGTTATAGATTCGGTAAAAAAAAACTCGTGTGTTTTTAATATGTTTTATACCTTTTATCTGTTTCTATCAGCAATTCAAAAATGTCCGACTTATCTGCCATTTTTAAGCGGAAAAAACAAGTATGGGACTGAGATTGAATCATTTTCTGTGATTGCAAGAAATGATTACAGATGGCAGCAGCATAAGACGACCATTTTTAGTGAGTCATATTTGGAACAGACTGGTTCTAATTGACTCATTTCTAATTTACTTTTTAATACAATTTATGTACAGTTATAATATTATGTTAAACAGAAGTCAAATAGTTATTTAGTCTATTTTTGCGTAAAACACACTTGGTCACTTTCTCTCGTATGGCAACGATGTGAAATACCTATTGACGATTGTAGTTAATTATAATAATGTCATGGATAAACGATACTTCTTATCATAAAGCTGTAAACAAAATTTTATTAAAGAAAGATTGTTTTTGTATAAAATTTAAACAAGATTTTTTTTTGTAAATAATTTGCAATATTGAATGTCAAGTTTCAATTTGCATTAATATAATCAGGAATTTTATTGTTTTTTAAATTAGCAATTTGAACAAAGGTGTCACAAAAATTTCATATAAAATATCTTAAAATTAGAGGTAATAAAGATTTTTTTTATTTGTGCTTTTTCCAGGTAAAAATACTAATAAAATATGACAAATGACGAATCAACCAATGGCATTGAAAGTATAATAATAAATATTTTTATTTAACGATAATATAAATGTAAAAAAGAGGTACAAAATTTTCACCAATTCTTAAAATGTTTACAAATTACAACAAGAAAACATAAACAATATTAATTCTATACTTATACAATAATTTAAGACAGTGTTACCATTTTTAAATAATTAATATTGCTAGATATAATAATTAAAATCCCCTAAATCTATTGGAAGTGAGATGTTTTTATTTAAAAAAAAAAAAAGATTATTACTGTTATGAATACATGCATAGGTATAGGTATGCAATGCTTTGAAGGATACGGCGCCTAAATGAGTTTCAACAGCCATAAGATTAATGAGAATGATATTTCTAAAATGCAAGCTGCCCAACACCAATTAAAATCTAAAAACACCATCACCAATAATTTAAAAAAATAACAATACCAGGCAAAAATGAACAACCCTTTACAAGCATTGTCTATTCAGATGCTGTTACTTCTGCAGTTCTCTATTCCCAGCGTTGAGTCTTACAGTCTATGGTTGGCGGAATTAATTAAATACCTACACGTGAATGTTTTAACTAACACCGATATACTTTTAAAGATTGTAAATTGATCGCCTAACACTATCACAACAAAGAACATACATGCAAATTATTGTATGATCTAAAACTATTTGAGATCCATAGATATTATTAATACGATAAATTGACTAAAACATCTATGGTATTGTTACTTTGAATAAAAGTCTCCAGACGCTACTTTCTTTCCCACTCCTTTCACATTGTAGTTAGAGAGAGAAAACTAATGACTAGGAAATCTATCTAGAATCGATCCGCACGTCAATTATTTTCCTATTATAAAACTGCTTTATCAATAGCAGGAAGAATAAAAATAGAAAATAGTCACGTAACATTTGTTGTCATTACGCACTGATTCATCTCGAATGAATGAATCAATTCAATGTGGCATGTGCCCACGACAACTGTATAGATGTAATTGCAGATTAAAAAGACTAACAAAGCCTCATAGTTAGCCATAAAATTCTGTTGGATATGAATATGTAATTCGAACCAGACAAAATCATAATTGAGTATTTCGATACGACGATTTCAACAATAACATCATTCGGTAATTAACAGTCTCGGTTAGTCGGATTTCCAAAATAAGGAAGGCGGTGAAATTTGGGACGGGTTGCCGGGAAAGCATTAGAGCAATACCATCAATATCCAATCAACTGTCAAATGTTTAAATACCTGACGGCATTGGCGCTGTTTTTAATGTTATGTTGACTATCATGGCGCCGTCGGACTCTTCGGGTACCACCACTTGTATGGGCTGAGATGTGTGTTCATAACTGTGTCAAAAAAACGATATTATAAAGTATTTTCAATATCGGAATCAAAGATAAGGGAGACCAATTGAATAATTCGTCTTGATCTAATTATGTTCTCTTGTATATTCTATATTTTGCGCTGAATCATCGTGCATTCTTCATTCTCAATGGACTCCAGAGTTAGTTCGAACATGGCTTGCTGTATACGAGTGGTCAAATTCGCTGTCTTTGGTAGTAGTTCTTCGCGAATTCTAATCCCATCACGCACACCTTGACAAATTGTTTTATAGATTTGTGTTTCAAGGCCTGAATGTCTGTAATGTCTACTTCCATCCGATCCTAAAAATGATGGACCAACTTTCATCCTTTCTCTCGTCAAAAATGGGAGGTTTAGCAGCAGATTAGCACATAGTTCACATAGAACAATTTCTGGCGAGATACATACACTTCATCAGAATGTCTATATATTTTACACTGGGAACATCCTGTCTTGGTTAGAGCTTACTCTACTGATGATTGTCAATTTTTTTCAAAAAAATTTGAGACCAAGACATGTGTGTTTGTGATATAAATTCTCATCGAGTTTTTCTCGTGTGATATTTCAGCTTAAAAATATTTGGCGTATAATAGAAAAAAATATATAGAAAAGGATCGAGTTAGTTAATCAATCTATCTTTGAATGGATTTATTTTGAAGAGTCCTTACCCAAAAGCTTCGGCGTAGACGGAATACTTTCCAGGTAACAAGAGACGCCAGTACTCGCCACGTTCCGTCGTACGCACAGGGTGTTCAATTCCAACCACGCTCACAGACGCTTGCTAAAATCAAACACAAATAAATGTTACCTTAGATTCACGACAGTTGACAAGTTACCGCCTTATTTGGTACAAAAATATTTTTTCTTCTTCGCCTATGTGATATCCGTTTCATTAATCTATGTTTATTTTTAATTTCGATTGTTTTGCTTGAAAAAATTGATATGGTTACGATAAATCTTTCTCAGAAACCGAGCCTGTTGGATTGGAAAAATCATTCTTCCCGCTTTATCCGAGAGCAATTTATTATATTGATGAAATTCCCCATGTTAGTGATCTTTCTTACTTAATGGTGGTTTTATGAAGTGATTGAAAATTAGTGGCGTATATTTGCAAGAGGTCTTGAACATTTCAGTCAGTTCAGTGTCGCTTATTAATATTTTGTGTCATTATCTGTGAACAATTTTCATATTTCTATTAGTAATAGTTTGCCGTCTGTGTGGTCGAGCGGTCAACGTCGTTAGCTTTGGATACGGAGGTCACCACGGGTTCGAATCCCAGTGAGGACAGTTTTATAAATTGATTTATGAATTTCTGTTTTTGAAGGCATGGATGTATGTGATGTCTTGAATTCCCTTCCGCCCATCCTATCTTATGAACGGGGCGTATCGAGAGCGATTAGCTAACCACTGGTCCTGTCTTAGCCCTATCTTTTTATTCCTACTCTTTAAAAAAGAGAGGTTGAGCGACTGAGTAACAAACAGTTCTTGTAGAAAAAACTTCTGTTGAGATACCTCCATTAGGAGGCCATATACTCCACATTGGGAGCGGACATGGATGAAAAAATATATGTTCAGTACAACCCTTTTATTAACCCTTATAACTCTTATGTCATCCTGGTCTCGATTTGGCAATTTTTTTGAATTCATTAAATTTTAAATTTTCTAAGATTTTTTTTTCATTCAAATACTACCAATATGTTTTGTGTGTAAGATGAATTTTGTTATACTGAAACATTTGAAATGTTTTTTATTATAATTATACTGTTAGAAATTGTCAAAGACTAATTGGTGTAAACATATATTAACCGTTTGAATACCGCGCAAATAAATCATTAATATGTCCCAGAGATACTGTGTTTTTGAGAAAAATAATTTTGCCTAATATACACTCGAATTCGATATTTTAAAAACCTATTTTGACTCAGTATAGACGGCACTACACATATTCATCAAAATATTGCTTACATTCTATTGGAATACCAAGTATTTAATTTTTTAAAAGTCTTGGACATCCGTGTTCGCTTGCATATGTTCCGGACACCTGTGTCCGCTTGGTTAATTAAGGAGTGCAAAGGGTTAAATTAGTCTTACTTGGTTTGGAATAAATAACAATGTATTAATATATATTTCTATCATTTAAGAATGCTCGCGATGAGCGGAACAGGTCCTTATTCTAATAAATAAATTATAATTAATAAAAAACAGTGTTTTATTTTTTAATGTAATGCCTTTCCACCGAGTATTGACAGTGAACACCTCAAAGGTGAATAATATTGTCATAAGTGGCCTTCCCGACGCTCCCTTGATATTTCTCAGTATATTGCATCTGTTACCAAAACCACACTATTTATCAAGTTACTATATAAACTGCAATGATTTGGTACATTTAAGCGATCACTGCAGAATTAGTATCGTTTAGTGATTAGTGTAAGCTTAAAATCTTGCCGTTGCTCGTAAATTGGTAGGCAAGGCTAATTGCTTTTATTAGTGATAAAATATTGCATACTCAGACGGCGGTCTATATCATACATCATGTATGGAACAGTTTTGCTTTTGATACCAGACGACTCATATTATCAAAATAATTTTCCAATCACTACTGCGTGGAGGTAATACAAAATAAGCACATTAGTGAAATAAAGAAAAACCAAACTTGGCACTGGAAGTCGCACATAATTGATATTGCCTTGTTTGATATTCTTCTCTTACAGTCTAAATAGGTGGCAAATATGTCAAGTAACAAAGACGGCAGTATCCATGTTTTGTCGAAAATGAGTTAGATTTGTCATTGTGTAGATCAGGGTTTTCCAAACATTTTCTGAAATGGAACACTTCGCAAGACCGGAAAATATAACGAAACACATTTTTTTTTTAAACTGTGCTGCAGCGTACAAAACCATTCCATTTTTTTCGGAACACCTACTCTTGCTTCGCGGAGTTTGCTAAGCCCTGGTGTAGATAGTGCAGGCAATTCTTCATATGGTAGTGAAATATTTTTTATTTAAATTAAGTGTCTTATACAGGGGTGGGGAACCTTTTCATTACAAAAGGCCGCATTCATTTATCTTATTCAACATAAGGCCGCAGAAAAGAAAACGTTGACACCCCACCCCTTACTTTCCGACCGCGGAACATATAAAGGGTTGATTACACTCTTTTTCTAAACGCTTGCGTATAATTCTTTGATCAAAGTGAATATTTCGATCAAGTCAAAAGGCCGCATCAGAGTAGCCAAGAGGCCGCAGGTTCCCCTTCACTGCTTTAGTATATATAAATTATTTTATATCTTATTTCTTGAGCAAGACAGCAAATCGTCAGTATCCAAAATTAAATTAATAAGTAAGAGAAATAAATAGTACTGACAATGGCATGAAGCCAAAATAGCTATCAACGATATATCTAATGATTCTTGTGAAACTAAAATTGATAAAAATTGCTATACCAACAGTTGCGTGACTAAGTGTGGCATGTGTTTCGCCTCTTTGAAAAGTGCTTCAGACTAACTCTGTCGTCAGATATTTTATTTATACAAATTGATTGATGATTCCATGATTTTTTTTTGAAACCGTGTCCTCTCCCAATGTGGAGCATATGGCCTCTTAATCGAGTTTATTTCAACAAAAGTTTGACAATGCGAACTGGTTGTTATACAAATGCTCAACATTTCAGAAGAGAGTAATTTTTAAAGTAATTCTTTAAAAAATATTTGACATTACAACTTACGCCAATGCGTCAAATATTTTGAAGTTGAAAGATCATACGAGATATACTCGATGAAAATTTTTGAAAGTCACATGAGATTATGAGATTAACTAAAGGAGAATCGACTTCAGTAGGAATAGATAGATAGGATAAGTGGTTAGTTAATCACTCTCGTTTAATAGGGTAAAAATATCAAAGTATTTTAGTTCTACGTTTTTTTTATATTTATGAGTTGATAGCTATTTCCGCTTTCACCATCATCAGGACTAGTTCTGTTCTTAGAACTAGTTAGTTCAGAACTATAGTTCTGACGATGGCGAAAGCCGAAATAGCTATCAACTCATAAATATAAAAAACTGTAGAACTAAAATACGTTGATATTTTTACCCAATTATAATGGAATTCTACCAAGTAAATGCCAAATCAATAAACTCTCGTTTAACCCCGTTTTTGGGATCAGATCGACCTTTGAAAATAAATCCACGAATCGATCGAAAAATGAAACTGCCCGTGCTGGGATTCAAACGCGTGAGCACAATGACCGAAGGCGAAGACGTTGACCACTCAGCCACGGACCTTAAAACTTAAAAACTTAATACTTTTAACGAATACGCAAAAGAAATAAAAACTGCTGAAATAACAAATATATCTTTCACCGTGCGTGTGTGAAAACAATTTTATTTAGTAACGTAATATTAAAACACCTGTCCAAACAAACTTTTTATGCCGGACGTATAACACTTGAGAAATATTTTTTAAAATATGCAACATGTGCCTATTTTTGTAGCAGTTTTGAATTCGAGGATATTTTTTTATGTGTCTTATATGTAAACACCCGGGTATTTACAATGAAGTAAAAAAATCCACTCTGCAAATATCCATTAGTCTAGGATAGGGTTGGCCAACCCTGGCTCTCGAGGCGCAGGTGTGCAGCTCGTCGATAATAATATATATCATATCGACTGTGGAAAGGAAAAAGAACGTAACCCTCAGTCTTTTCAAAACAGCTTTTTTTGATAATCACAATGTATCCAACTTGATACACGTTCTATCAAAAGGATGCGAGCTGCAAATGCCGAATTAGTATCTAAATTTAGTTTTTAAGTTTGAAAAAAGATGTTCTTGTGAAAATTGAAACCAAGAAAAAAGACTGAAAAAAAAAGTTTTTCCCAGATAATTTCTTAAATTAATATTAGATTATGGCAATTAAACACCAGTATAGAAGTCTCCGTGCACTTCCAGGTTGTGTAGATTTCATAATTTGCATACGGCCAAAAATCATCAAAACACGTTTTTTTGCCTCCTGTAAAATTTGCTGTGTGGGTTACGTCCTTTTTCCTTTCCACAGTCGATATGCATTTGAATAACTGTTTTAAAGCGTGAATCATATACAGAGTAGATTGAGAAGCCAAATAAATGATGACTGCACATTATGGAACCGCACCTTAAATTAACATTTAATACTCGACTAACCTCCTACTATATTAGAGGACTAAAAATACCCTTCCACCATTCCAATCGTAAAACAACTGAGCATAACGCAATCAGCAAAACCACTAGTCGTCTTCTTGCCCTACCCTTCAATCCCTGCAGCAACTGAGATACATACAGTTCTAGTAGAAAAAACTTCTGTTAATATACCTCCATTAGGAGACCATGTGGTTAATACACATTGAGAGCGGACATGGATTTAAAACAAAAAATATGTGACTATTTCACTTCATGAACATCATTTCCAACATTCTGAAAAAAAATACTCAAGATCATACGACAAATACTCGTCATATCTCACCTCAATCGGATTTCCATTTTCGTCGACAACCAGTCCTTTGATACCTTTGTGGACCTGTTCCATGTATTGAATCAGAGACTCCTTGTTCAGATCCCATTCAGACTTCAGTTGGGTCGAGTTTGGATATTTGCAGCACGACAGTTCGAAGGTTACTTCATAGCAGTTGGAGTGGACGTAGTTGAAGTCTTGCATTCCACCTGATAGAATGAAAAAAAAATCAAAGATTATTTATTTATGCAGGGCTGTGAAGTCTTAAAAAAATAGTCTGACTCCAGCACCGAATAAAAAATTCTATATTTATATTTTTTAATATTTACTAAAATACATTGTCGCCTGCTGTGGCCCAGTTGGTTAGAGCTTGCTCTACCGATCACGCAGGTCTGGGTTCGATTCCTGGTCAGATCACAGTGAATTTGAGAATTATTCAATTCAAAGTTGTGATCGAAGACTGGGTGTATGTGATGTCAATTCACATTATTTACTCTCCTCTCATCCTTCTGATCCTTTAATGACTGTGTGTAGCAATAGCGATTAGCTAACCACTAGTCCTGTTCTAGCCTTATCCTTCTTTCCCTACTACTCACTGTAAACTGTACTCACTGTGTTAAAATTAATACAAAATAGTACAGAGAATAGATGTACGATTCTCTGTACTATTTTGTACCCTCGATTTACACGGTAGATAGGTTCCTGAGAAAAACGTGTAAATCGAAATTGTATATTTTTTAATGTAAAACCGTGTAAATCGAAAATTACATGAAAAACGCATAATTTGGGTATTTTCTAAAATACATAAAAAACAAAATTATTAAAAAGTATAAACATACGTATTCTTTTATTAATTAAATAAAGGTAAAGCTTAGAGTAACAAAAAAATGAAATCCAAAAGATTCATTAACCTTCGCGTTCCGGAGCGGGGTACAATTGTGTCCCTAAATTCTTATTTTACCAACCATTTGTTAAATATCGGTAATATCTAGCTGATATTTATTGTAATCTACAAACATATCCTACTGAATACAATGCAAAAAAAAAATCTGAAAAATTGTATAAAATAAAATAGATATTCACGTTTTTCGTTAACAAATGGTATTTGGGTCACATATACACGTTGCGTTTGAGTGTGTGCGTGTGCCGAGCGCAAACTCCACACACCTGATGTCATCGTACCCTGCGCCCGCGCCGGGAGAACGACGTCGCTTTACGATTAGTTCAGTCTGCTCTCGCTGCTTCTATACGCCTGACGTATCGTCAACGCAATATGATATGGATGATTCAAAAAGACAAATTGTCTCTTAATTTTGACAGGGCATGCTCAAAATCAACATTCGAACTGCTGACATTTATTATTTTAATTTTTACTTCGTTAAATGAGAAAAATTCTGGGGGGTACAAATGTACCCCGCTCCGGAACCCGTGTGATTTTTCAAGATATAGGTACTCGAAGGTTAAAAAAATATTGCAACGGTTGGTGGAGTTTTTATCATTCATCACTATCACAAATCACTGTGACTTGACTTGATGACTTGCTGTGAAAGTATGCTTCTTTTCAGATGAAGAAGAGGATGGTATCTTCTATTTAATTTTTCATAAATCCGCAATGCCTTATTTGTAATAGCATTGGTATCAATTGGCATCCGTTTTTGAGTTTGGTCCTCTATCCAAATCATTAATGCCTTCTCCATGTTTTCCATTGCAATATCTTTGATATATGAAGTTGTGCTCGTACTCGTAGTGCCAGCTGCTACACTCTTTCTAATTGAGTTTTCATTTTTTGCAATGGTTCTTATTGTAGCTTCATTCATGCTATATAATCTAGCAACATCTATTACTCTTTCTCCGTTTTGTAAAAGATCCAATATTTTTATTTTTTTGCTAACGAAATAATTTTTCTTTTTACTTCTTTCGACATAATAAGGCTACAAATATTATTCAAGATAAAAGCACGTAATTAAAAATGATGTACTTGTTTTTTACTTACGAAAATGAAGAATTAAAATTTTCAAGTGAACTTTTTTAAACCGTGTAAAAGAGAAAACATGTAAAAAAAGTACCGTGTAAATCGAGGGATAGGTGTATTATTAAAATTCAAACAGTGATATTGATACCACAAAAAAACCACAACTCCTTCATGAACGAAAACCAAATTAATTGAGGATAACTTTAATATAAAATTTAAAATAACTTTGATTATTCCACGTATTGTGTTACTAACTGTGACACGTGTTTCGCCTCTTTCAGAGGCATCTTCAGACTTACTATCGCAAAGTTTGCTTAAGTAATGAAGCAAGATTGATTCTAACATTTTTAAATTATGAAATTACAAAATGGAGTTTGAGTTTTTTTTCCTTTTAAAGGAAGCAAGGAGGGGGTGATAGAATTGAAATAAAGCAAACAAATAATGATACTAATGAGCTGCAATCAATCAGATTGGGATGTTTCCCTTTTAAGGGAAGCAAGGAGGGGGTTATAGAATCGAAACAAAGCAAACAAATATAATCATACTACTAATGACGTTCAAAATTACAAACTATTAAAACTAATGAGCTGCAATCAATCAGATAGGTTGGTGATTACTCTATTAATTGGAAACAATGTAAGTAATGGCGAACAACCTGTCCTTTTAAGAATATTATTTAATAATGTTTCTTTTTTAAGAGTTTTATTTATTTATAAAAGTTCAAAACTATTCATCTTTAAACCCTTTTTATTTACTCGGTGGAGTATTTCTAAATTACTAATCTGATTAAAATTATGATCATTTTCTATTAAATGATTGGAAAACTCAGAAAAATTGTTACTTTTAAGATATCTTATATGTTCTTTAATTCTAATATTAAAGTTTCTACCTGTCTGTCCAACATGAGACACTGGACAGTCTCCACAAGAGAGTCGATAGATACTCGTAAGCCTTGTGATGTTCTATCTGATGATGCTTCTTAAAGAAGCCCAACATGTGTCGCAATTTGTAACACATCAACTAGAGTAACAAAGTTACCAAGATCAAATAAATATTAAAGGTTTGACCCGTATGACTTCTTTATTGAATTTTATATTACAAAGCCATTCTTGTCAGTGAAAGAGTAAATAAACCTTTATCTGTATTCACTATCAATCACTTCCGGTTTGATAAATACGGACGTAAAAATATGCGGTTAACATTAGGAAAGATAATTTGCGGTGTAGGTAAAATAATTGTTACTTTGCAATTCAGCATACCTACAGAGGTTCCCCGTTATCCGAGAGGAAGTTAAAAGGGGAAGACGCAAGAGCATGCACGCGAGGAAGACAAACAAAGCGTAGGAGTGTGGAATTGAAGTGACCTTCGACGACCATGAGATATACGGATACTCTGATAGCTAGGACCCTCTGTGTATAAATGACACAACAAAACGGCACCACTTCAGACTCGCACAATTTTGTGCAAGACATTCTATTTGGGATTCAGAACCATTCGACCGCTAGAGTAAAGCTCTGAATCAGGCATGACCAAACCTTGGCTTTTTCGAGGTTTTTAAATTTCTGAAAATGACAATGATATATCTGAATTTTACGTTCAACGATGGCTTTAAATTTATGTTTTCTAACAGATATAATATTGAAATTGAATAAATTTGATCAGAAGCTACAAAATGAAAATAAACTGATTAGGGAATGGTATCACAATGTACAAGCTTTTATAACAAAACTTAAGCTTTATGAAAAACAACTACTGATGAAGAATACAATTAATTTTAAATTATTAAATAAATTTCAAAATATGCTAATGAAGCAATCGCAACTAATAAAAACATTCGACGATATTTATCCAACAGCACTTGGAAATGTTTACAATTTTCCTAACCCTGTTAAACGTAAAGGTCGACATTGCACCTCCAGATTTACAAATGGAGCTTACAGACATGCCATGTTCGAAGAACATGTATGGTAATAATTTTATTAAAAATATATCCTTAAAGGATAATTTTCCAAAATTAAGGCAATTAGCAACGTGCATTATAGCTGCATTTGACACAACATTTTTTTTTAAATTTTAAGATTTTAAAAAACAATAAAATTATTGTAATTCTGCGGCATTTGTTCAACATTAATATAAAAAAATATCATATTATTATTAAGTATAATTTAGGATTTCGACTGAAGGTGCTTGGCGGAATTTCAATATTAAATTTGAATCGTTGAAATTATGTACATTCACACAAGTTTGGTCACTAACAACCCGGGTTTGGCCTTTCGGCATCTTCAGGCGTTCAAGTGCGCATATGAACTTGAACTATATTGAATACATTCATTTACTAAGTGTGGATTCAAGCTCATCCTTGCACTTGAACGCCTGAAAGGCGAAACCCGTGTCATTAGTGACAAAACGTGTGTGAATGTACATAATTTCAACGATTCAAATTTAATTATTATTAAGGTTTAAAATATTTATGCGCAGCCCATTAGAGACGTGTATTATTTTATTTGGCCCACCTAGTTGGGCATCTCTGCTTTAAATGCTAGACTACAGAGGTCGAATCGTATAAGTGATGCATGGAAAAAAAATTGTTGACGTTCTCGATGGTCGACAGTGTCCAAGAACGCGATTTTGGTCAGAAGAGTGAACAGAATTTACAATTCTTATAAAAGCGAAAACGTTCTTTGAAATAAATTGCCTAAAACGTATGTAAGATGAATTCAAATTCATCTATTAGCATTATCTCAGAGGACACAGCAATGAAGCGGTATGTATTGATTTCCGAATGAGTAAAATTGACCCAATGACCCCGCACAATCAATAATTAATCACCCGCTTGAGCTCAAGTACGCCATCAAAAAACGATTAACAAAACATGCAATGATTGCACAGTAATTATAAGCCACTACAATTATCTTTTACAAAAACAATCAGTGATAAAAGACATTTATCGTTCGATTGGCTGTCAATAAACTCATTATGGTGTTCATGACAATTTTATGTAAATTGTGCTGCGCATGAATATACTTTGTAGTGATGAATATATTTAAAACACACAATGCAAGAGCAATGTCATGCAGGTAGGGGGCAATTAAAATCTTGCCCAAATCAACGCAAGAGTTGATCTGCCAATATAAAAAAAAATACAATAAACACGGAGTCACGGAGGGTGTTCAATAGATACCAACTGTGGAAAGGAAAAAGGACGTAACCCTCAATTTTCAAAAACAGCTTTTTTTCGATAATCACAATGTATACAACTTGACACATATTCTATCAAAAGGATAGAAGCATAAAATGCCGAATAAGTATCAAAATTTAGCATTTAAGTTTGAAAAAGATGACCTTGTAAAAAATTAAAACCAAGAAAAAACACTGAAATAAAGGTTTTTCCGAGACAATTTCTTTCATAAATATTAGGTTATGTCAATTAAACACTAGTTTAGAAGTATCCGTACATTTAAAGGTTGTGTATAATTCATAGTTTGCATATGTCACAAAATCATCAAAACACGTTTTTAGCGCCTCCTGTAAAATTTGATATGTGTGGGTTACATCCTTTTTCCTTTTCACAGTCGATATCAATGCAATGCATTTGGCCATCACTTTTCGGAAAATTATTTTTAATTTTATATATATATATAAATGAATGTTTGTTTGCTTAATTTTCAGTCTCTACAGATTTGAAAACCGCTGATCCGATTGCAATAAAACTTCGACAACCTTTTAGCTTGCACTTCCGGGAATGTTATAGGCATATTAAAATTAACTTCGAGTGGCATTGCAACGCTTGCCGGGGACCGGCTAGTATAAAATAATAATGACTTATACATAATACTGCGTAGTAAAATCGTAATGGATATTCTATGGTATATATTTTACCCGAGTGCGAAAAGAAAATGAAATGAATTGAATATGCGAAAATAACTAGCAATCGACTCTCTTTTTACACGGTTTCGAAATAATACAGTGCTCCATTCTTTGAATACACTTAGTACTCAGTAATATGCGCAGAGAGGTTTATTCCTGTATGAATGAAAATCCAGAAAGAAATATTAAGGACGCCCTCTATATCTGAAATGAAAATGATATCGAACCAAATGTATGTAGACAGATTCGTCTATTGTCTGAATAATCTCTGTTGCGATATTTTTTTAAGATACAATAAACAATAATGAATTTTATTTTTGGATATCTTCAATTAATTTTTTTACAAGAAAACCCTTCCACTATTACTTTTTTTTACATGGCATTGTGTGGAATGTACCCACCGTCTAAAAAGGGACGTCGAGTCAGTTGTAAGACAATGTATATTTTATTATGACAACAAGTCAAATCAACACCACTGAATTGGCAAATTTAAGTTATTGGCAGTTCAAATAATAGTGCTTCTGGAAAGCACCGATTTACGAAATAACACCGTTTCGCTTTCGCACACAGATACGTTTGTTTGGAATGATCACTCACCGACAACTTCATACCAGTTGGCGCCGTTGGTGACGCCTCCTTCGAATCGGTCAGGCGGGCAGCTGTTCCCCTGCTTCATCACACGGTGATTGGAAGCGTACACGTTTGCCAGATGTCGAAACAGCTCATCGTCAGGGGACCGACTCTCCTGACAGCACTCTCTGCGGGCACTGATCGAGAAACAATGAAAACAAGTCTATATTGCCGATATACTGGCAGAAGGCGATAAGTCAAAAAACCTTGTGGTTTATAAATGATGCGCAAGCTATTAGAAATATCTTACGCTGAACTGTCAAACGGATAACTGGCGACGACGGCTCCACCGTGAAGATTTCCTGACAGCACAAACGGCAGCGAACTAATCCAGATCATCATGTTTTTGGTCTCCTGCTGTCTTCCTTGGTATATACTGCCTTGGATCAGACCATTTTTGCGGTCAAACTGCTCGGGAAAATCGCGATTCAAGTCTTTGCCGTTTGCGTTGGTTCTGCCCTTAAATTGGGGCAGAGAGTCGCAGAGACCTTCCTGCAAACAAAAACAACAAAAGGACTTGAGACAATGAGTAAGAAACCAGATTCATTTTAATGATAGACTATTTTATAAACAAGAAAAAAAGTCTTATCTTTGTAAAAGTAAAAATAATATGCCAGATTTTATACATACATGACTAAATGGCAGACCTATGCTGCCATGATAAATGGATTGATTTTAATTCTGCAATTGGTCATTATAAATGTCGCCTCCTGTGGCCAAGTTGGTTAGAGCTTGCTCTATCGATCACGCAGGTCTGGGTTCGATTCCCAGTCAGAACACAGCGAATTTGAGAATAATTCAATTCAAAGTTGTGATCGAAGACTGGGTGTTTGTGATTTCCTCAACTCCCATCCTTTTCATAATTTAAAAACTGGGTGTAACAATAGAGATTAGTTAACCACTAGTCCTGTTCTAGCCTTATTCTAATACTCAGTTCTCATATAAAAAAACTTCTGTTGAGATACCTCTATCAGGAAGCCATATGGTCCACATTGGGAGCGGACATGGATTAAAAAACTAAATTGTTCTTTTAATTTTTAAAACAAAAAATGTGAGCTTCTTTAAAAAATGAAATTCAGTATTCATTTTTCAAAAATTTTGGAATGAGCCGGGCTTGCAAATAGAAGATTATTGAAAATATCGATTATGTGTCGCACACTAAGTGATTAAAAATTACGTAAATATGAATAATGAAATCACAGATTTGGAATATTTATACACTAATACTATTAGAGATAAGACATTATTTTTTTTTAGAATTGCAAGACAGAATTGTATTTACAATATTTAAGTACATCAAGTACATTAAACTGTTAGATAATGTAACTTTGCTAAACGGGATAATATGCATGTATTTTTGATTTGGGTCAGAGTTGGGAGTCATGGCGTCGGATGTTTTTTTTGGAGACAGTCGCAAATATCTGATATATTTAGTGAATTCTTCAAGCCACCCGGTGCAACAATGTCACACGTACTGAATAATGAAAAATGAGATTAATGTCTAATAGGAAGCCGCACCTGGTGCATCAACGTCCCAAGTATCTCAAAAAGTACAAGTATTCAGGAGACGCATAAATGTACTTTATTCTACCTTTGTCGATATGGCTTTCTATAGCTATAAAACACGACCGGAAAGGCTTTCTCCTTAATATCTGTGATGAAGTTAATAAGGCAGGAAACAAAGAAGTTTCCGCCCGTGCCACCTTCTGCTTCATGCCAAACATGACCATATTATTCACCAACGTTTTTGTATTCGATTAAATAAACGATGAAATAAATTATATTTTGGGATACGAGTTAATGGAATGTTGTGTGTATTGAAATTCATTACATGGGAAAACTCAAAACTGGCAAAAATTGATATACATTTTTGTAGAAAAATAACGACGAACCTTAGTTCATAAAATATAAGCCGGTATGACTCTATCAAATATAAAATCTTTTAATGCTTCTCCTGAGAAAAAAAAAGAATTTGCACTTATGACATTGCAATATTATTTTTTTTGAGGTGCTCAAAATGGGATTGTCATTTTTATCAATCATGGGAAAATATTTCTTTTAAGTTTATTATCTGATTATTTCTCGAAAATACAGACGAACCTTTTATCTATAATTAATATTTGATATGAATTTTAAAAGCCGATTCAAGTATTCTACTTATCATTAAACATGTGAAAACTTTGTGGAAAAAAAAACAATATGAAAATAGTGATTGACGACATTCAAAAGATGGCAAAAGCAAACATTGAATCCGTTGACATATTTCAGCCGTATTTACTTTTCAAAGGAAGTTATTATTGTAACGGAAGCACGATCGTATGCCATTCGATATCTCAATATAAAAAAATAGATTCTTGTTTGAATTTATCTGTTATCTATAACTGGCATGCATCTTTATACATTGATAAACAAATTTATTGATTCAAACAGTTGTTCATTATTTTTACCCTGATAAAAAAATACCATACTATAAAAGCATACAGGAGTTTCCATCGATTGAGTGGCTTATTTTGTTATTTTCCTGTTTTGAGCTATGCTTTACTGGAAAATATTATGTAAAAAGACATAAACTGTGATTTCAACCTTATTGGCTATTTGTTTTTCCTTATTATTTGTTCATTAAATATTTTCACTATTACTTACTTCACAGTAAAAAATATACAAACATTTTGTTCTTGCAATCACTCAAGCCGGGAAGAATATATAATTTATAATACTAACTGTTTCAAGTAGTGAGTAAATTTTTTGAATTTTAAAACACATTGTGAAAATTATAAATTTCATATTGAGGTTGAGCGACTGAGCAACCAACAGTTCTCGTAGAAAAACTTATATTGAGATACCTTCATTAGGAGGCCATTTGCTCCACATTGGGAGCGGACATGGATAAAAAAGATGTTTGCTACAACCCTTTTATTAACCCTTATAACTCCTATGTCAAACTGGGCTCGACATTACAGATTTGGCAATTTTTTTGAATTCATTCAATTTTAAATTATCTAAGATTTTTTTTCATTCAAATACTACCAATATGTTTTGTGTGTAAGATGAATTTTGTTATACTGAAACATTTGAAATGTTTTTTATTATAATTATACTGTTAAAGACTAATTAAGGTGTAAACATATATTAACCGTTTGAATACCGCGCAAATAAATCATTAATATGTCCCAGAGATACTGTGTTTTTGAGAAAAATAATTTTGCCTAATATACACTCGAATTCGATATTTTAAAAACCTTTATTGACTCAGTATAGACGGCACTACACATATTCATCAAAATATTGCTTACATTCACACAGGGCTGGATCTACCTGTATGCTAAAAAGGCTTACGCCTATGGCAGGGATGGCGAACCTTTTTCGCAAGTGGGACAAATTTGATTTAAAAATCACCTCGCGGGTCACATAGATTGAGTTCCTCGCTGGTCGGCTTGAAAGCTTTAAATAAAAACTATCATTTGTAAAAGTTCAAGCGGGTTAGGTAATTTTTCACGTGGGTTACTGCGTGACCCGCGGGTCCCTTGTTCGCCATCCCTGTACTAGGATCTCAAAATCCATTTTGAATTGTTTCAATTGACACATGCATTCTGTTTTTCTCTACTCCGAACATTTGGGGGTACTCCCTTGTTTAACGCCAGGCGATGAAACCTTTCCATAATATGGAAAGGTTTATAATATGTCACATTTTATGAGATGTGATCATACTTCCGTTTTTAGGTAGTCTATCATGTTGTCCCCAAGCAGAATATAAAATGGCCTGTTTTCTCAAGGACGGCAAACTAATTAACAATTCAAAATCGCGATAAATCAAAAAAATCAACCAACAAAATTATAACCAAGATTCAGAAGTATTTGATGAGTATTCCCTTTATTCCAACTACATTACACCTCAAAAAGTTAGGGAATAGAACACTAAGGATCTTTCGTTATTTTAATTAATAAATAAAAAAATATGAATATAAGAAACATTCATTTCCTTGAATAGTGTGTATTCAGGAAAGGTCACTATCAACAAAAAATAAGTCAAAGTCCTTTTCTGAGGGAACAATGAATGGTCACGTTACGATAATTATTGCGCAACTAACGCCTTGAAGTCGATGTTTGAGAAAACATAAAAAAGGGCATATTATTTTTATATTTTGAATTTGGTTGATTAACACCCCATCTAGACATAGAGCCTATGACCGTTGTATTTTTCAGTGCCTTGCGTAAAACAAGGAAGTACTCATTTGGGTTTGAGGGGCCTCACATGTGAAATAACCTAGGGCCTCACTAAACCTGAATCCGGCCCTGTATTGACGGTGTTTACGTAGATTTTAAAACGACGCGGTTTCCTAGTATGTATTTTTGATTTTTTTAACATTTCACAGATAATTAAATGCGCCGGTGTTGTTGACTTAATGGGTTAGAAAAATAAACTGTAAGAAGCGATATAATTAGATATCTAACCTTGGATGCTTCAAATCCATCAGGATTCATGGATGGCATCAGGAAAATGTCTGTCGTATCCATGAGTTTCGTGATCCTCTCCATCTTTCCATAATTCATGAGGAGGTACTGCGCTAGATAAATCATCAGCTGCCGCCCGACAGTTTCGTCTCCATGCATGTTGGCTACGTATTTGAACATCGGTTTACCGACTGATCTCCCAGTGACATTATTGCTTATTTGAATTACCCATAAATTTAGGCCGTTTAGCGATTTTCCGACGGTGTGCAGCCTGGCCTTGTTCGGATACTCCGTCTCCAGCTTCTTGAAGAGTTCCGTGAGTTCGTCATATTTTAAATATTTCGGATTTTCGAACGAAATTTCACGGGGAGTTTCGGCAACTCTGGAACTGGATTCATTTATCAGAACAAAGGCACAAAAGCACAATAAATAATACCCCCGAAACGCACCCATTATTATTATATTTGTATGTACTCAATAAATCACTATACACTGTTATCACACGTAGGTACAAATTATTTACTTTCACTTTTTAATAACCATAAAGAAAAACCTTTTTGGCACTTCTGCTAAGCGGTATTAAATTGATGGGTACATTATTAATGTCACTATAAGCGATACGTAGTGGAAATCATCACCGTACAACTGGCCGAATGATTTTTTTTATAAAAACAACTCATGCACGATCTCAAGGCGACTTGTATTTTTCTTGAACTGACGGACGAGAAACATTCTGTCAAATTAATATACCGAATTGATAGAGAGATTCTCAAACTTTTTTACTTCCGCGTTACAAATGGTTACTACGGACTTGCTATTATACAAAAATAAAATGACTTATGAGTATGCCTACATAGTGTATCGTCAAAAATACCTATACACTGTGCCTTTAATCACTGAAATAAAAGCCCAGTTTTTACGTAGATCAATATATTTTTTAACGTATAACTTTTTTTGAAATTTTCTTCATAACCATTTATGAAAAGTATCATGGTTAGACTTAATTTATGTGAAAAAGTGAGTTTAATAATAAATAAAAGTCAAATTGAAAAAGTTGAAATAGAACGGCTTAAAAAAGTGTACGGTGATTACTATACATAAACGACTTCATAGTACATAGATAATCAGTTTTTTGTTAGTAGCTATTTCAACGCTAGTTTATAAGTTCGCATCAATTGTGAATGAGATAAACACAATTTTAATTGAAAAAAAAAATCATCAACGTATCAAAATATTTCTTGTCAAAATTTTGTTTTTTTTCCTTACAAATATTGCCATTGAGAAAAATTCAAAGTGACAGCTCACTATGAACTGCTTGATCAATGTTTTGTAAAAATTGTACAAATTGTCAACCGAGTTATTCAAAAGTTTCCTAAACCCGTCAGAAACGATCATGTTTGTGAACTTATTAAGCGGTCATCAATAAAACACAATGGACAGACTGCGCGCAGAAGCGTTGGAAGCCGGCAGACGTCTCAAACGGCTGACCGACGGTCACATGACCCGCCGGCGAATCGTAATACTGGTCCTGCTGCTGGTGTTTCTGTTTCTGTACGTCGGGCCGGGCTTCGTGAGATGGTTCTTCAGCGGCGAGGAGCAGACGCCGACGGATCCGCAGGGCATCTGCATGTTCGACCGCCTGGCTCCGTTCCGCGGGCCCTTCGCCGAACACGACGTCAACATAAGATCGAAATCCTCGGACGAGTTCGACGGTAACTATGTGCCTTACGTTGGAAACGGTGTTCTCGGACTCACGATAGAGCCCGACTCGCAGTTTAACATAAAATTAGGCCGCACTCTTAATTTGCCTGTGAATTTTCATCCGATTGTTTCCGTAGACGACCCCACTCTCACGGAATCTTTAGTAGTCGATTACATGAATGGAATCGTTCACAGATTTCAATGTTCGCCTTTCGGCTTTAACGTAGTGTATAAATATTACGCGCACAGAACAATATCGTCGCTATTCGTGCAAGAGGTGAAAATTACCAATCCGTCTAACTCGCCGATCAATCTCGATCTGTCGCCGACTCGAATCTCAAATTGGCCGACCATCGTTAAACAAACTATTAAATTGCATCACGGCTTAGCAGTCAACGATTACGAAGTGATAACGGGAATGATTGATTTGCAACGAGCGAGCGACGAAGTCATCGCAGTCAGCATTGTATCCAGAATAATGCCACTAAACGTCGCACTGAAAACAAAAGACAGTATTTCGTTTAATATATTTACAACAATCCATTACAGCGATCCGATACCGAAAGATAGCTACGGAGGACAGAAAGACATCATTGAAAAATACGCCACGAAAGCTATGGAAAAGGCTATCGAAGCATCAGAAGAAAAAACTAAAAATAAATCTTTAAAAGACCTTCACACGAACGTGTGGCAACAATTATGGCAGACTGGATTTTCAATCAGCGAATCCAAAGCGCAGAACGTATTGAACGGTGATAGAATAAATGCAACCATCTACGCTGTCCTTTCGCACGTCAGATCGATGGAACACGAAGAAGCTATCTCTCCGCAAAAGAAAGCGGAGATTTTACGTTCGCTCACCTACACTGAAGGATGTTACGAAGGGTATTATACATTACAAGCTGAAAACCTTTGGAAGTCTTTGGAAAATATAAATCAGTTAAATTTCGTAGTCGGCGCTTGGCTGTTGACCCTGGAGAAGCAAGGGTGCCATAATCTGCTGCGCGCCGGCGCCAGCGGGACAATCCAAGCGATGGTTCTTAGTTTCGGAGGGCTGCGTTTCAGCAACCAACATCTGGAGTTTAATGTTCATCCGTCCAATCTGCACAGAGATTTTTTGTTCCGCAGAATAAACTACGGAAATATGACGCACGTCAATATTAGCGTTATAGTGCAAGAAGACAATAAAGCCGCGCTGTACGTCGCACTTGATAGATCTGACAAAACGTACTACGCGTGCGACGGGGGCTGCCTGGACAGTCCCATTCAATTAGGTCCCGCGAGGAAGTATTTTCCGGTGAAAGTCACCGATCCGATAACGGCTATTCTGTATATTACATCGGATAAACAGCATATGGAAGATTTGAGACATGCGATACATGTTAAAGAAGTTGCAGAGGCGCCGCCGCACGAGCATCACGTTATAGCGTTGCACAAACACGGGCACAGTTTGGGAGGGTTGCCCACGATGGTCTGGGTATCCATTTGCATTATCATTGTACTGTTTCATCTGTTCCTTTGCCGTCTAATTATGACAGAGTATTGTGATCCGCCGGATAAATATCGGAGACTGTACAGCAAGCCTTAGATGCGAGTAGATATCGAGATAGTTGTCGTGGATGATAAATTTGTACTTTGTCTTCATTCATGGGTTTATTCCAGTAGATAATATAAGATTTTCAACAACTGTAATGACCATTGAGCTCTTATCGTAGAAGAGATTCCCATAGCTTATTACATGTTTATCTACCGTGGAAAGGAAAAAGGACGTAACCCACGCATAGCAAATTTAACAGGAGGCACAAAAAACGTGTTTTGATGATTTTCGGCCATATGCGAATTATGAATTATACATAGCCTTGAAGTACTCGGAGATTTCTAAACTAGTGTTTAATTGACACTAATATTAATTTAAAGAATTGTCTAGGAAAAAGGTCTTTTTTATTGGTTTCAATTTTTACAAGCCCATCTTTTTCCACACTTAAAAGCTAAATTTAAATACTAATTTGGCATTTTCAGCTTACATTCTTTTGATAGAGCGTGTATCAAGTTGGATACATTGTGATTATCGAAGAAAAGCTGCTTTGAAAAAACTGTGGGTTATGTCCTTTTTCCTTTCTACAGTCGATATGAAAGCATGTCATGTTTGATTGTACATGAAGTTGACTACACAATTTTTCAACTAACAAGCTCTACTCTATTAAACTAGTCCGACATACCTCAATACAAAATAAACTGTTAGATCGAATTGAGAATCGACATATTCGTGACTCGTAGACTTTTTGTAAAAACTCTGCGTAGATATCAGAAGTACCTATGCATCTGCAAACAGATTAATCCGAATCATCTAACCTTTCTAGGGATAGAGAGTCACTATGGAATATTAGAATCATTGCAAATCGCTCGCTACTCTAACACTGCTCTTGTTAATAGCTGGTAGAGTGAGAAAATAAATGATTTGCAGATAATCGTTTTAAAAGTGATCTGCAAGTCATTTTTTTTCACTATGCAGCTATATGAAATGAATGGCATGTTTGATATGTGCCTACATCTAGGTGTCCGTTATGTCTTTTATCGTCCAGTGATTTCGTCTAGTTCTTGAGCTCATCTCAAAAAAACTCTTTAGTTTCGTTTGCCCCTATGAAATTGCTCAATGGTAATCTTCCCTGCTTTACACAACTAAGGTATCTCACAATTCTAAATATTTGAGTCTTTTAATAAATTTCAAATTCTGGTTAATTTTATCTTATAATCGGTTAAAAAAAATCAAAACCTTTTATATCTGGAGTCTTTCCAATCGAGCAAGTAATTTTCGGCATTTAAAACGTAATTATTATTTACTAAAACTTATAATGAACTGTGGATGCCTCTGAGGTACCTGAATCCCGCCTGTCTCTTCTTCCAACTGGACGGATTCCCGGAGAAGACTGTTGATGACTTTCTATAAAATGTATTCTACAGGATGCTGGAAGACTTGGGAGGAAATGAAGAGACTGACAGAGGACAGGGAATTTTAGAGGCGTAGCGCAGTGTCCACATATGTAATGAATAGGTAGTTGAACTGTCAAAAACAGGTATTATGGACCGTAAAAGTATACAATAGTCGAGATGATTGTTATGTTGGTAAAATGTATTTTGGATCACTTGTCGCTCTTGCCCTAAATGAAGGTACGATGACTTGCAGTATTAAGAATGTGGCTGATCATTTTGTACAAGTATAAAACTTCCACTTAATTTATAACATAGCTTCGACTGTTACAATGCAAACGTTAGTATTACAGTGTTGCTGATATCTCTGTTTTAAAAAAATAATAAAACATTTTTAGTACTTTTTCCACATAAAATTTATTAGATCAGGACCGGTTTCGCTCATCGCGAGCATTATCAACTGATAAGAAAAATACAAAAACAGTGATATTTATACAAATTTAAATTGAAATAAAAAGGTGTAAGCAACTATTAACAATTTAAAGGATTAGCAAATTACATTATAATTACACAAAATTAAAATGCTTAACACCCATAACAATTAAAAACTCATCATCAAAGAATAATAAATCTAAGTGGCAAACGATATCAATTATAAACACAATTAAAATTTGGGAAATTTTTACACAAAGTGAAACACTACATTACTAAAGTAAATATCCTAATGATGATTTGGTGTTTTTTGTATAAATATCACTGTTTTTGTATTTTTCTTATCAGTTGATAATGCTCGCGATGAGCGAAACCGGTCCTGATCTAATAAATTTTATGTGGAAAAAGTACTAAAAATGTTTTATTATTTTTATTATAATGCCATTCCACCAAGTATTGACAGTGAACACCTTAAAAGTGATCTCTGTTTTACATAATATGAGAAAGAATAATAACGGAGTACTTTTTTTTTTGGTAATGAATGTTTATACATCGAATTGTGTACTAAAACCTATAGGAAACCGGTGTTTAGTGCTGAGTAGCACTATGGAATTAAGCCATCGATATGAGTCATTCACTCCATTCAGCTCACTTCATTTCTCAGGTGCAAATATTAGTGAATCAAGCGCAACCTCAAACATAACACAACAAAACCATATTTATTGTAGCTGAATCAAAAAGAAAGGAAATCGCAATCCAATATCAACCTGTGTATCATCCATCCCTTTATTGGACAAAACCAATTCATCCAGGTGGCAACTTTTCTTTGAGGGTAATTATTTCTTTTAATATCATAAATAGGAGCAGTTTATGCGTCACGGTAATAATCAACATCTCTTGTTCTGTTAAATTTACTAACAGAGTTTTCACCTCCGTTTTGACCAGGTATAAAGGCGTGTTGAGTAAACAACAGGTGTTCAGTTTGCATTTCTACTATGCCTCTGAGGGTAACTGTGTCAGTTTACCAAAATGCGCCGGACAGATCTTGCTTGGATTTTGTATTGTTTCTATTCATCAGACACGAAATATAACATGAATTCATTTTACCAAAAAAGGATTTAAATTAAAAATGTTGTTTTATATTCAGACTATTATGAATACTTCATTCAACTTTTTTTCTAATCACCGAGCCACCACGTGCAAACTAAAATCTACATAGTTGCTGCCGTAAGTTTCAAAGTTTTAAAAAATTGCGGGAAGTATTTTTTTCTATTTGTTGGAATTCTATGTAATAGTTGATTGAAATCAGGCTAATTTTCATGGACTTTACTGCCCTTTTAATAAACAACTCCGTTTTGTCTGCTTCTTCTATGCCCTTTTAGATTTTTGGACAACACTTTCTCAGCTGGTTCATGGTCAGCCATAAGTTGCTAATTCCTCAGCGAATGTGATCTCCTAGCACTTTTAGATTGAACTACTCTTGTATAGTTGTTTTCGTCTGGCCCATGAATATAAAAGAGTTTTTTTTATATGAGTTGAATGGTATCAAAAGCTTCATGTATGGAACAGTTCTGCTTTTGATACCAGACGGCTCATATATTACTTTGGTTCCGTAAAGTAAATGTCCAGTAGTTATATTCTGCGTGCATACCACTTATTTTGAAAGGTCTGATATACTCAACACAATCACATGTTGAGTATTTCCGACCGTCCAAAATAAGTGCTATGTATGCAGGAATAACACCATAGGTTCCCAAGGTGTAAATGAGCATTGGCAATATATATATATCGACTGTGGAAAGGAAAAAGGATGTAACACACAATTTTTTCAGAACACCTTTTTTTCGATAATCACAATGTATCAAATTGATACATGTTCAATCAAAAGGACGTAAGCTGCAAATCCCGAATTAGTATCTAAATTTAGCTTTTAAGTTTGAAAAAGATGACCTTTAAAAAATTAAAACTAAGAAAAAAGACTGAAATTAAAGTTTTTCCTAGACAATTTCTTTAATTAATATTAGATTATGTCGATTTAACACCAGCTTAGAAGTCTCCGTGCACTTCAAGGTTGTGTATAATTCATAATTTGCATATGGCCCGAAATCATCAAAACACGTTTTTTGCGCCGCCTGTAAAATTTGATGTGTGGATTACGTCCTGTTTCCTCTCCACAGTCGATATATTTAAATCAGTGCAGAAGGTAGTGATTATTAATATTAAAGGTATTCTCAATACTCCCTCCATATCCAATTCAAATTAAAAACTATACATAATACTGACAATTTGTATAAATAAGAATTTTCGTATTCTGATGTCTTTCCAGTATAATAGTTCTGTACTGTATAAATGCCAGTTTAATTGACATAATAATTAATTATCTATGCTTACACTGTGTTGAACTATTTTTAAGTACTTATTTGCGTTTTTAAATTACATAGTTTGTTGTGTAGCTAAAATACATATTTCTCTAAATTAAAACCATCCGATGCAAGTTTTATTGTATTTTCAATTTAGCATATCGGAACAAAAGGATGTTTTCAGCTATGAATACCACTATAGGCAATATATAATGATGAATCAAATGCAATGATAAGATACAGTCATTTTATAATATGACCAACACTGATTTCATTCAACAGTGACTGGAAAAAATGACAGTATTCTATTAATGCAAGAGGAACACAAAACAGTATAATTGATACAAAAATATTTTATTGTTTTTAAATTGTTTGATCCAATATGGTCTGTTTGTTCTGGTGAAGCATAAAATATCGTCGATTTGCTGCCAGAAAACATTATGTCAAAAATTAGTTATATTGAGTTATGAATGCAAATTGTCGCCTGCTGTGGCCCAGTTGGTAAGAGCTTACTCTACCGATCACACAGGTCTGGGTTCGATTCCCGGTCAGATCACAGTGAATTTGAGAATTATTCAATTCAAAGTTGTGATTGAAGACTGGGTGTTAGTGATGTCAATTCACATTATTTTCCTCTCCTCCCATCCTTCTGATTCTGGGTGTAGCAATAGCGATTAGTTAACCACTAGTCCTGTTCTAGCCTTATCCTTCTTTCCCTACTACTCACTTTGAAAAAAGTGAGGTTCAGCGACGGAGTAACAAACAGTACAGTAGAAAAAACTTATGTTTAGATACCTCCATTAGGAGGCCATATGCTCCACATTGGGAGCGGACATGGATAAATTTAAAAAAAAATGCAAATCAATAGATTTAAACACGATTTACCGTCTGGAAAAACGAGCTCACTGATATTAAATTTATTTTGATATTTAGAGAATTAATATGAAAAAGTCAATTTTTTTAGTCGTTATTTATTACTGGCAGAAACCAATAAACAACTTAACGCTTTTAAGCCGTACAGATTTCTTATTTCTACAGCTACCCAGAGACTAACTAACGTCTTTGAACTATAAAAAATAAATTCAATTGCTTTTCTGTCTCCTGTCACACTACATTTCAGTTTGCCTCGTGATATTCAAAAGTCGATTATCTCAAAACAAGGTTTTTTGACTTAACGTTTTCTGGCAAGTATACTGACGATAAAAATAAGATTTTGTCCAAAACTAATCTGTCATTACCTTGAAACTAAAATTTTCATATTGTTCTACTGCTGCATTGACGAGCTATACATGTATACTCTATATATCAGAGTATTGATTATATGATGTTATTCTTTATGCATATTGATCTCCCGTGGTTATGTACCATTTTTTTCTCGCTGAAATGTTCCTCGAATATTTTTTGATTATATATATATCGACTGTGGAAAGGAAAAAGTATGTAACCCACACATAGCAAATTTTACAGGAAACGCAAAAAACGTGTTTTGATGATTTTGGGCCATATGCAAATAATGAAATAAACACAACCTTGAAGTGCACGGAGACTTCTAAACTGGTGTTTAATTGACATATTTTATTATTAATTAAAGAAATTGTCTAGGAAAAACCTTTTTTCAGTTTGTTTTTTGTTTTCAACTTTCACAAGTTCATCTTTTTTCAAACTTATAAGCTAAATTTAGGTACTAATTCGGCATTTGGAGCTTGCGTCCTTTTGATAGAACATGTATCAAGTTTGATCCATTGTGATTATCGAAAAAAAGCTGTTTTGAAAAAACTGTGGGTTATGTCCTTTTTCCTTTCCACAGTCGATATATATCGTTTTGTGCAATATTTATGAAGCCAACTATTTTTTTAAGAATAACATTAATTCACATAAACTGGTCTACTTGTAACACTTGTTTAACAATTCATTTTTTTTGTGCTTTTGATTATAACAACATTATATTAGTTACTATATTTTTGTTTGTTTATATTATTATATAGTCGTATAATACACGTGTTCAAGTAAATAAGTAATTATAATATATTTCCTAAATTTTATTGTAGCACAAATATATTGACAAATGTCATTCTTGAAGTGGTTTAGTTATAATGGAATGTTCTTCTATGGCAAACGTTTCTGGAAAAATATGAAACACACATATTCTATTTCCATATGTCATATTTAATAGTAAATATTGAGCATTAATTAATTTGTTTAATCACACCTCATATTGCTACGAAATTATCATTCAAAACACGTTACGTTTGAATGAAGTGGATTTTGGTTAAAAATTAGTTGATACAGAGTCTAGGCACAAAAATAAACCGTCTCACATTGTGACTTTTGATAGAATATTCGAAGATTGATTTCTTATTAACAATTTGAACTTACAGCCAATCATTCCTAGCTTTTTAACTTGAACGTACGTAACCCACGTAAAATAAATCCAAACTTGATACAAATACCTAATGAGAAAACAGATTGAATTAAATAAAGTTTTGATAAAAGTGACTGGAGCAGAGGTATCAAATATCTAAACCCTGTGACCATAGCAAATATGTTTATCCACATAATTGTATGAAACGCATAGAAGAACATACTTCATCATTTTGAAGAGTTCCCAATTTAAACCAGTGACTAAAAACTGAATGTATAATTACGAATTCCATAAATTAACCCTAAAATGTACATTAATTATTTGAAAGTCTGATTGAGTGGTAGAGATTAAATATTATTAATTATAAACTAATTTATTAATTATTATTACCTACATATTAAGTATCCTTTATCAATTTGCATAAAATCGTAAAGGTGATTTTATTTTTGGTTAGAATTGGAACGATATTGCTTCAACACATCGGTTATTTGAAATTATTAGTGTATCTGATTCATTCCTAAATTGTTATTTAGGAGTTTCAGTGCTGGCATATCCTGGAATAGCCTATGTAATACCACAGAGCAGTGGTTGGCAACCCGTGGCTGTTAGGCATATGTAAGGTCCTTTCTAGAAAACATTTTTATTTACATATTTTGGAACTGCGTGACAAATACATACAGATCGAAGTAGACAATGATATTGTTGTATGTACCGTTCTGTTTTCTACCAGTCGAGCAGTATCACTGTCATGTTATTGCATTGGTCACTCATGATTCTTGACAGCATTGTTAATGGGTGAACTAACACTTGATGTTAATTAAATTGTTTAGTTTCAATAAGTGTGTTTTGGCTCACTTCTTAGCCAGTGAAATTGAGCTCTTTTAGGGTGTCCACCGTCAATACTTGGTGGAAAGGCATATATTAATAAAAACACAATATTCCTTTGTACTTTATTCTACTTTATTTAAAAGATCAGGACCGGTTTCGCTCATCAGTCGCCATTTGAAATTTATTAATCTATGATGATTTTTTAATTACATGATAGAGGTCAAATTTGAATTATTTTGATTCTGTACACTTCCATAAATTTTGTCGATAACGACCCGGGTTTCACCTTTCGGCATCTTCTGGTTTTATCAAGTGCACGAATGCGCTTGAACTGACGGGCAGCAAACGGATTTGCATCGTTTATAGTTCAAAATTGACATTAAATTTCTCATCTAGCACCTTCAGTCGAAGTTCTAAAATATGTTAGAGGTGTTAAACATTTTAATTTTTTGTAATTATAGAATCACTCATACTGTAATTTGTTTTTTTTCTTTTCAATGTCAATTGTTGTTTACACCTTTTCATTTCAATTTATTTTTGTATAAAAAGCACTGTTAAATTATATTTCTAAAATAAATCAGTTGACAATGCTCGCAATGAGCGAAACCAGTCCTGACCTTTTAAATAAAATGGAATAAAGTACAAAGGAATATTGTGCTTTTATCAATAGTGAAATTGAGGCTTGGTGCCCTTTGTGATAAAGAAGTCTTTGGTAGTGCGGATGTCCGCCATTGTTTGAATTATTTTGATTCTGTACACTTCCATAAATGTTGCCGATGACTGCCATGAAGTATATTTATCAGCAATCTGAGAATCCCAAATGTTTTTACCAAGTTTTGAATGTATTTGTTTAAAATTAGTTGTTGCCTACACGTTTATACATCAATGAATATTTATTTTTTATTTCAATGTTTTGCTTTTATGCCAGAATTGAAAATATACTTTGTAATTCAAAAGACCTTATTTTTTGTAGCCAGCATTAAAAAAAAAACTAATAAGTTCTAATGTGTAAGTTTTTATTGAATTGTTGTCTTTTTCTGTATATTTTAAGTAATTTTTGAATATAAGATAAGGCAGCAAATAATAATGATGAAAATGGCACTTGTTAATCCATTCAATGTTAATATCTTTTTCTAACCTGGCATCCAAACATATTTGACACATACTAATTATCTCAATAATATTTCAAAATCAAAACTAGATTTTTTCAGATGATTATCGTTTTATAAAATGAAATATATTCTTTATTAGACATGCATACAGGATTTCAGGAGTTGAACGTTAATACCTAGTTAATTATCATATTTTAATGCATCTTTTTTACTTTGAAAACGATAATGCAAAACATCGCCCAATATTGTTTGGTACACTTTGAGATTAATTTAATAGTTTTTACTGTAAATGCTTGTTGAAAAAACAAAATATTTGAAACAAATATGTACTGTTTAATATTCACCAAAAACTAGACCGATTTCGCTTATCTTATTAACATTTTTAACTGATAATTAAAAATAATTAAACACTGGTATGTTTTTGCTAGGCCTTTGGTAAACTAGTCTATTTTGCCAAGTAATCATCAAACTATATTTGAAACAATAAAGATAAGAATGAACAATACCGATTGATCGTAAGAATTCATTTTAATATTCTTGTATTAATTTAAAATTATGTAATACTAACGATACATCATTTTTTCAATATGATTTAAAATTTCAAAACATAGTCAGTAGAGTTGATTTTTGAGTTCAATTGTTGAAACTTTTCAGCATCTTCAGACAGTCAATATGCGAACGACCTTGAAACTATCGGCTAAAAAGTAATATCAACTGCATAAACAATTGAAATATTATTAAAAATTTTACCTATTGCAACACTGCAAATGAAAAATACATATTTACTATGCATATTCCTGTATATTTAGAACTCCAATCCTAGATGTGCAGCCTTCTCACTAGTCTTATTTGCGTTGGAAGATTTTAGTCTATTTGCCCGTACTACTATCCAAATAAAAATATCTGTATAAATATATCTGTATTCTTTATCCAAAGCTTACAGTACTGCATGCCAAACGAAAATATCATTTTAATTGTATATACTTGTAAATAAATGTTACTATAACAGTTTGATTGAATTTTATTTTATTACTCCTGAAAGTGTGTTTGATATGTCAGAGAACACTCATCCCGAGGGATGTACACGGTATGTTCTATGAAGAACCGGGTAAAAAAGGATTTGAAGGTCATACAAAATCGTGTAATGGGTTCAGGGAAAAAATAGTTGTCACTCAATTTGATCTTCTGGTGCTTTGTTTAGCATTTTCCAAGATGCCAGATTTGATGATGATCTAGTGTAGGGGGTCCCAACCTTATTCCCCCCTATTCAGAATAAAATCCCTCCCTTACCCAAGATAGTCCAACTCAAAAGGTGTATTCAAAATAATATACATAGTGTTGAAACTCTTTTTTAGTGTGTAGGTATTTACGTACATGATATTATAAATCCGAGATGATTTTTTACAAACTAATAACTGAAGCATATTTTAATGAAAAAAAAACTTCAGTAGATGTACAGGGTATTAAAAAATTTCGCCCACCTGCATATGAAGTGATTTTATGAACATGTTATATTGTATTTGATATACAGTGGAACCTCGATTCTACGTTTTTCAAGGGACCGTATTAAATGAACGAATAATGCGGGAAATCTTCAAATAATATTTAAAAAAATGTTTAATTTTCAAAAAACTTATTTATTTGTGTAACTAAATGCGACGTAAAACTATTTTAGCGAAAAAAAATATTCTACAAAAACGGTCAATCGAGATAATAATTGGGACGGGACGATAATATTAGGATGATAAATCCAGTAAATCAGGGAATGATAAACGTGTAATTATTAAATATTGTTATCACGGGTGGGGTCTTGGTCGAGTAAAAAATAAACGATCCATGCAAAAAAAACGAAGATAGCGAGAACGGTAGATCAGGGTTCCACTGAAAAAAAACGCGAAACGAAATACGAGGCAAAACTATTTATGAAAAATATTCAACGAAAACGGTCGATCGGGATAATATTCGTGACGGGACCAAAATATTTAAACGATAGATCGAGGAAAACGGTAAATTGGGGAACGATTAATGCGGGATTATTTAACATTGTTCTTATGGGTGTTTGGCCGGGACTATGAAAAATAAACGATCCATGCGAGAACGGTAGATCGGGGTTCCACTGTACTTTTAAATAACTTTACAAAATAAAGAACAATTTAGCGATTCAAAGATTTCCCTCCTAAAACTCGGGATTTTTCCCCAAGAGGGAATTCTCCACCGGTTGGGAACCTCTGATCCAACGTTTAAGATGAGTGCTATGCCACCTTTTCTGTGACAAGAGGGAATTCTCCACCTGTGTGTCACATTTTGTAACAAGTGGATCATTCCAAGTTATCAATTTTAAAGGGCCCATACATTAAGGAACTTTGTTCCCGGAACTATCTACTTAATATCAGGAACTATGTTTCAGAGCATGTTCTTGAACACACGAGGGGTCACAGAAACGTCACCCGTTGAGGTTATGTTGGTCAGAATTGCATCCGAACGAACGTTATTTGATTTTATTGCATGCAAAAATGCGAGTAAATATAATTACTAATGTTTATAAGCTTTCTACAAGTATTTTATCATCCACTAGGACAGTTTATTCTACCATAGATAATTCCAATATAACTTATTACGGTCTATGGTTTATTTTGACATCTGTCACATAGGGAGACATTTCAAAGTCGAAAATAGATCTCTAAAATGACGCCTGTGAGTTGATGTCAATGAGTGCTGCCTATATATATATATACTCTCGCAAGTAGTATAAGGTGTTTATGATTATTAGATGTATTCCACAATACGTCATATGTTTGGTATGAAGTCACGACGAAATATACTTTGACAGCTCGTCTACAGCTGCGCGCGCATGCATGTTCACAGGTTCCTCGTTTGTGCTCGGTTTTAGACGGTGAACACAGGAACCTATATCTGGTCACGTGAAATGTTCCACGATACGGCGTGAACACGTGAATTTTGTGTTCCAAGACATGTTCTGGAACCATTTGTTCCTTAATGTATGGTCAAATAATTTAATATTAAAATGAACTTCTACAAAGTTACTACCGAATCCTTTGAACATATTGAATTTAATTCTTAACTTTAACAAAATGAAGTTCTAGTTTGTAGGGAAATATGTGGAACCATTCGATGGGTTGCGAATGATCAGTTTTGAGTTCATGGGAATAATTTATTCATGTTTTATTAGTAAATAACACTTAAAAAGTGACAGGTGTTAGATTGTTTTATTTTTATAAATACGATACATTTTGTTGTTATAAAATAGTAAGCACTAAGTATTCAAAGTGTATATGGAATAAATCTACATTAATTTTACTAATTAGGGAGTGTGAGCAATGTTCCCTTTAATTTTCGGAAGGTTATGTGCGCAAGACATTGGCTGTGAAACATTGACAAGAAATCGAAAGATTTGTGCGCCACATAACGGTATTTAGATCTACTATACGAAAAGGTTGATTTTTAATAATGACAATAATTAACAACACTATTTAATGTCAATTAATTTATTCTGGTGGTGGTATAGCTCATGTTACTTTTGTGCGCTCTGTTGTACAGTATGTGCGCGCGCACACGCGGACACCTTAGAGCATAGGTTCCCAACATTTTTCGGGTGCCGACCCCTTTTTATAAAAGCCGTGTGACCCGCGGCCCCGATGCAATTGAAAAAGGTTTTTATTTTAGATTTGTTGTTCAAATCCAAAATCGAAAAAAGTTAGCAACCCATGGTTGGGAACCCGTGGCTTAGAAGGAACACTGGGTGTGAGTGCCGAGGATGGATAATAAAGACACATAAATCGTTTTCATTAAAATAATTTTAATTGGTATAAAAATATTTTTCACAAATTCTATTGTATTATTATATCAAGGCATATAAATGTGGTGAGACAGAAAGCTTGTCCAATAGCAATACTAAAATAATATCTAGTTGTTCTGCATAGTTATACAAGATTGCTTAACAGAAAGGTAAAAAATAAGGCTGATAATCTAAAAGAGAGACTATATTATTTTTATATCACTGAAAATAAGCTATGTACATACATGATATCCATTTTTTACAAAATCAGGGCAGGGAACCTAACGATATTAATTTCAGTTTAGAAACTAAAGTTATTTTACAAAAAAAATATACTATCACAACAAAACAACTTTGTGTATTTATTGATAATTAGTCAGTTCCAAAAGAAATATATAAAAGTGTCGTTGGTTGTTTCTGGTGTGATGGAAAAATTCTTTATTTTTTAGGTCAATATAATGGATCTCTACCAAGTAAATCGATCAATTAAAAAAAAAACTTTTTTAAATAATAACTTAATTAAAAATTCTTGAATGCTGCCGCAAAATACAATTAAACACGAAAAGGTTCCCATGCTCTGACGTTAATATTTCATAGTTGAATCTAACAAGACTATTCAGAGTGGTAGTCGGTATGTTATGGACATTATCCTGACGCACATTTCTGAATGGTCCAAATCATGTATATGTTACAGTCAAAGTATGCAATCTTATGAAATGACTAGTTAAAATATAGAACGGATAGAAACGATTATGCAATATACAATAAAAAATATTCCTTTACAGCAGGTCCGTGAAAAAGATAAAGTCTACAGATATAGAATTAGTTTAGAATCAATAAGATCACATAGGAATAAGAGTATGTCAATAAAGACATTGTATTTAAAAAGAATATAAGATTTAACACAAATTGATGATACAATACAATACTGAAATTGCCGTTGTTGAAAATTTATTGTATTGTATTATTAAAGACGTGAATTGATTAGCAGGGTTTCTTAATTTATATAATGATTTTTACTAATAAAATACAGGCTTAAAAGTTGAAAAAGAAAACAATTAATTCAACTGACAGGATGGAAAAAATCTACAGTTTTCCGTTTAAAAACTGGCCATCTTATGTGAAATGGTTTACAAAAAAAAACTACAGTTTCTTACAAGCAAATAATGGGTATTAACAGATTGACTGCTAACCCGTACTTGGTGGGTAAACTGTTTCTTTAGAGACGCACCTTCCTTATATGGTAAGGACACATCTTAACCTTTTGACCGCGGCTCGGATCCAGATTGGTTCAGATTGGGCTGCTATAGCAGTCAACCGCGGTCTAAGGGTTAAAATAGTTGTTTGTTGAAATTGAATAGAATAACCGCAGCCCCATAAATATATTTAAATAGTAGATTTTTGATGACTGTCCAGAATATCATAGATCCATGATTCACTTAACCTGCTGGCAACTAAACGGAATAAAATTAACGATATAAGTTGTAAAATTTTAATGTGTCTGCAAAACAGAATGCCAAAGGCTATTAATTAATTGTTCATATTTTAACTAGGTGTTTCATAAAATACAACGTCGACATAAAATATGCAATTTAACAAGGCTGGATATCTTGTAGTTTCGAAATTAACTTACATAATGGTTACATGATTCTTTCATTGTATTGAATTATTATATTTATCACATTCATTCATATTGACAACATAAACAATCATATTGAAGGCATCAGTTATAAAGATCAATTGATTCAATCAGATTCAAGCTAACATCTCTACAAAAATTATAATAAATCAACTGAACGAGTAAAAGTAATTCTGTGGTTTAAAATTTTCTGATTCTTGTGAATTTTAGGCAGCATTAAAAGGTATATGTGATGACTTTATATTTTTCCAGTTCAGTTGTTGGCTGTGAATTTATTTTATTCAGATTATTAAAGAAAATAATTCTACGCAAAGACAACATAGCTCTGTAGAATTGGGTTTAAAGGCAAATAATAGGGGTACCCGAAATTAATGTCATTTATTGCGTCATCCATTTTCAACGGTCAGTTTTTCTCCGACCGCGCTACCTGTCAGTCGTGTACTGTGTTAACCTTATACCCTAGCATACTAGGAGTGGATTTTAGTTAAAAAAATTCAAATTCCATAACCCAATTTGAACTGAGTGAAGAATTCATACGAAATTTGATGCTGTATCATTTTTTGAAAAAAGAGACACCAACAGTTGCCACTAAAAAAATTTGCGACGTTCTGGACGTTCGTAAGTGTCAGAGATGGTTTTGTAAATTTCGATTGAGATTTCGATTGAGATTTCGATTTGAAAAATAAGCCTAGATGTGGAAGATCCACGAAAGTGGATGACGCCATACTGGCTGCTGTAATTGAAAACAATCCAACTCATTCTTACATTCGGATATTCATGGTCAAGCGTTCAATGGAGAAAAAATATATTGTAATTAAACTTATAAAATAAAGAAAATAGACGTTAATTTCGGGAACACATTATTAATGATAGTGTAACCTTTAGACACAATATAAATTAACTCCTAAGCGAAAAACAAATTTTACATTCACTTGAAGACATATCCAACTATTTAGGAATGAACCAGGTTTGGAAATAATAACCTCAATTATTCTTTACCGTAGACAAGTACTTTTTGGTAATCTACATTTTAATATTTCTTATGTCAGGAAATAGAGCATTTATTTATGAAGCTTTCAAATATTCAACAAGGCGAACGAACGCTCACAACCTTAATTGTATTGATATATTTTTTTGAAATATGACGTGATTAATAACATATTGAATTAAGAATTACAAATAATTAACAGACTTCTATGATTGTCGTGTGTAAAAATAGCATGAATTATACGAAGAAGCACTTCTGTAGACAATTATAACGCAGGTGTTTTATTGACTTGGAAACATAATTACGGAAAGTTTTATAAAGTCTCTCCGCTCCTTTAGTATTCAAGCGTTAATAAATTTAATCTATCGTAATATTTGTAGAGATGTGTTTGAATCAATTTTACATTAGCGTACTTACGATCTACAACATGACATGTGATGGTCCATATAATCAACAATTATTTTTAAAAATCTCCAACAAAGGCACTGATTTCTTCACTTAAATTAATTAAAAACGTTCAACATATAATACTTGAGAAGGCAGGAACTCTTATTTCAATATCTAATGTATATCCAATAATTATTTATGACTTTTATTATATTTACTTTGTCAGTTTTATTTTCAACCATTATGAACATCAATTAAACAAGTTTTTTGTTCGTTTTCTTCCACAATCAAATAAAAAAAAAATTGTTATATTATTTTCTTGAAGAAGATTGCCGTATCGTCGGTAATTTTCTACAAACTCATTTCTTAAAGAGTACATGTTTTCAGGAGATACATAAATGTACGTTATTCTACCACTATTGCTTTTTATCGCTATAAAAAACCACTGGAATGGTTTTGTCCTCAATATTTTTGAGGAAGTTAATAAGAAATGAAGCAAAGACTAAAAGACCATATTTTTGTATTAGGTTAAATAAAGCATGACTTTTTTTTTTTTTGGATACGAGTTAAATGAATATGTGCATATTGAAATCCTGAATGTTTAAAATACGTATTTGTAGAAAATTAATGACGATATACATTATTTTGGTCTTTTAACCTTTTGACCGCGGCTCGGATCCAGATTGGGCTGCTATAGCAGTCAACCGCGGTCTAAGGGTTAACAATAACAATAAATATAAGCCACTATTTTCTGACAGAACCAAAACTGCCCAACTAAAGAGAATACAATGCGTCAACCTATCATTAAAAAAAAAACAATATAGCATTTATCAATGGCATTATTTTACTTTGTTTTTAAAAGTCCAAACGAAAAATTTTACAATTCCTTGACTCACTTCACTTCTTGAGGCCTCAGTTTATATCACTTTTAAGGTGATATCACAATTAATTCTTGGTGAAAAGGCAGTATATTAACTAATTACACTTTATTTATTAAAGCTTAGGGCTGATTTCGCTTATCACGAGAATTATTTACTGATCAGTTGTAATGTGGAATTAGTACAATGGTGTTTTATTTTTTACATTTTGTCATTTTTTACAGACTCGTTGAAGAAAACAATGTATCAATAATATAATTACACAATGAACCTATCGAAACTTTTATTATCTACAACGTGATTGCAGTAATAAAACAAAGAGCGTTTGCTGCTAGGCACTGTAGTAAATAAATCAATGAGAAATGTGTTCAATTTATAATATGGTAAAGTGGCTAAGAAATAGACTATCTTCATTGTGTATTCTCCAAAACATTTAATTTTATATTACGTAGCCCAGTAAGAATAATATGCTTTGGCTGTAAAAATATTACAATAAAATTAACAATCTATGGATATTTTTTATAAGTTATCATCGCGATGGCCATAAAATGAAAGTATAATATTATAAAACGGCAACCCTGAGCTCATTTAAGCTGATTGAAAATGGAACTCGAAAACAAAAGTCAAATAAGTAACACAAGTTTTTTTGAGTAAATTCATTTTGTTGTGTACACTTTATCTTTTTATTTATTTTAATATCAGTTGTTATATATATATAAGTTTTCTCCTTAAATATCAGCTATTGAAATAATCAACAGTAGCTGTGTATATATTAAAAAATTGATTGGAGATAGGACAAACCGGTATTGTTCAGAAGTGATACGGAAGACAACGGAAATAAAAAAATATGTTTAATTGTTTTATAAAAAAAAATTCATGGCTGTGAGGCGATATCAAAGATTCAATTTTATGAGGCGCATATTTCCAAATTAAGCTTATCTCAAAATTTTACAATTTAATTAACAATTCGATGGTCTACAATGATTGACTACTCATATTTTTCTACTCTCAGCTATCAACTGATATATTTAGATATAACATTATTTTAAACTATGAATATATATTGATAGCCCAAAGTTAACTACTTGTAACCACCATTTTCACTAATTTATATGGGAGCATTGAAACTGAATATAATGAAAAGTATTAAAAATAATGCAAATACAAAAAAAAACACTTTGAACCTAATTCTGCAATCCTTTTTGAGTAAAAAAAAACTTGGATTATATTTTTAGTATGTTTCTGTTTTCGATGATTTTTTGTTTCAGTCATGTCAATTGTAGAACATCAAAAGGCAATATTTTCATTTGGCAGGAAAAATGATTTCCAATATGCATCATGACAAATCCAACACATTTCAACATAACTTGTTTCCAACAAAAATGACTTACGCAAATTAAATTAATATGAACAACATCGATTTAGGTAAATGACTATGTAAATATTTATAATGATATTACAGTTAAGACGGATCTCGACTAAAAATTTTAAAATATCGTTATTCTTATCGGAATACATGCTTCACTCCAAGAGCGGTAGTCCGTAAAAAATACGATATGTATTTGATCACACAGTTAAGATTGTTTACATGCGCCACATCTTCCCCCCACACATTTTTGCTAAATCTAAACATTTTTAATACATTTGTGGAAACTTCACTGATGTCTGTGACTAATATAAGAAAACCCTACTTTAGTAAATAACAGACATTTGGTTCTAGTGGATAACCCCCTTACTGCATTAGTCTGTTATATTGAGGATAACTATATTTATATTTTTATCTATAACAAAATTAAGTTAACGGAAACATTTTCAATTCATTATAAAAATTTTAAGTAACACAATTTTTTTTTTTTTGGAAATATACACCTCTTATAATATTTAATAATATCAAAACAGATAGGTTGATATCGACTGTGGAAAGGAAAAAGGACGTAACCAACACATATCAAATTTTACAGGAGGCGCAAAAAAATGTGTTTTGATGATTTTGGGCCATATGCAAATAATGAGTTATAAACAACCTTGAAGTGCATGGAGACTTCTAAAATGGTGTTTAATTTATATAATCTAATATTAATTTAATAAGTTGTCGAGGAAAATTCTTTATTTCAGTCTTTTTTCTTGGTTTTAATTTTTTTCAAGGTCATTTTTTTTCAAACTTAAAAGCTAAATTTAGATACTAATTCGACTTTTGTAGCTTGCATCTTTTTGATCGAACTTGTATCAAGTTTGATACGTTGTGATTATCGAAAAAAATCTATTTTGTAAAAACTGTGGGTTACATCCCTTTTCCTTTCCACAGTTGATATAATTTATAGACTTTCCATTGCGCGTCATATATTAAAAAACAAAACTCTTGAAACTAGATTTTTCTTCAATAAAATACATGCATTCAATAACTCTGTTAATAAAAAATACATTGATTTGATTTTTATAATATATTATACAACATTAGTACGACACTGAAAAATAGTTTATTAATAATAGTCAAATTGGTGCGGTTCCCTGCTAATTAATAACAACGCAATTCTAAAATAATGGCCAAAATGAATCCAAAGATGGCAATAGATAATAAACATTTTGAGAGAATTTTTCATTTCCATCTTAATATTTATAATATTAATAATACATGATCCAAAATAGACTAGAAAGTATTATAGTCAGTGTATACATATACAAATTATAATTGTAGTAGTATAAATACAGTAATTTGTGTAATCTGTGTTAGTTAATAGAGTATTGCTTGATAATATCTGGATTTGTTTTCAGTAATGCTGATAAAGTTGGGTTTTCACCTGGTTTCCACACAACTACCAGTTGGAATTAGTAAATCTTATGCACATCTCTTCAAAGGCGTCTACTACTAATGACAACATATTTATCGATAGCAACACGGTAGTCCACATTTAGGGATATGTACAAAACAATGTATATAGTAGAAAGTTTTCACGTTTTTTGAAAAGGATGCACTTGAGTTTAAGTTTAGAAACGAGACTTTTATGATTATATACCGCCATCCGCCACACCCGTGCTTACCTTCCCGAGTTTACCCAAAGGAAGTAGCGACACATCATTTTTTTAAAGTTATTAACGAAGACCTCAATTTATTTCAATGTTGCCGTTCTTTAAGAAAGAGTCTGTGCAACGTTTTCTGTTGGCAACTTATTCTGGGAAAAGTTAGGATGATAGACTTAGTTGCAGCAGTTGACTTTTATCAGTAAGAAAAAAAAAAAAAAAAATAGAGTGAAATACACAGTAAAACAGTAAGTGAAGACTGTTTAAAAGTAAATCCGTACTTTTTTAGTGAAAGACATGAAGATTGTTTTGTAATGTTTCATTAATAAAATTTGAATAGTCTCTTACAAATCACTTAAAAAAATTTAAATAAGCTTTAAGGGGTAAGATGACAAGTTTTATGTAATGGCGTAAGCATCAACAGCATTTTAGACGAATTTTATACACCATCGTATGACAAAAAATATAGTTGGTACCAATGCTAGTAAAGCCTCTGTTCCTTTCAAATAATACGTAACATATGCTCAAGAACACCCTATGCAAAGAAAAATCTAAAACAAATGAATAATTTTCAATTTGTAACAACAACTTGGTATAATTCAGTTGTCAATACTTACAATATTAACAATATCAAAACATAGATCATATATTCAGGTAATACATTATGCATTGCTTCTGTTATTCACATTTTGAAGTTGTTGGTATTCCAAGCAGCATTAAATATTCAAAAAAACATACAAATTAGTTAATACGTCAAAAGTGCATAACAAATCAGTGCAATAGAACCACGTTAATTTATTATAATTATGATAATATTTTGAATGTTGGCATTATTGAAACATTTGAAATGATGTTATAACATTAAACTATTTCATGCATAAAAAAGATGTTTTATTTGTGTACTGGCAACAGTTTTAAATTCACTAGATATGCCCTGTATTGCAAAAGTTCATTTATAAACCAGCGTTTGGCACGTTAATGTCAGAATTCAGACATTTCCGTCAATAAATACCATTTTTTTATCATTTATCCATTCCCTGTCATCAAAATCGATTTTTAATAATTCTTGGCATGCTTACAAAAGTCCACAGCAGCAGATGAAGTATCAGTGAATTTTTATTTATTCAGTGATTATTTAATTTGATAACCTTGACATGTAAAACAATATGAAATTTGACACAAAACTGACAAATATATAAATTTAATATAAGTTTATTTTTGAGATACCTATTCATTCTGGTACCAAATTGAATACCTCACTAACACGTACACTCTTCGCCTATCCTGGTGTTATACTATTATAGTTCAGTAATAAAATAAAAACCGATAATTTAAATACTATCACAGTTTGCAGCCATTTTGCTGTGAGCATAGCAAATCATCCACAAATGTACAAAAGTGCATAAATGAACATACCTAGTAAATCTGTTGCCAACCTGTACAATTTATATTTTCAATAATTCTTTTTTCAAATTCTTGAACTGACAAGACTTCACGAAATTAAAATAATCAATTAGAAATTCACAGTCATTCCTACCAATAGAATATTGAAATGTAATAATATATTTAGTATGTGCAGGTCAACCGTAAACAACTCGTAGCGTGGCAGATTACAATATTATCTTTGAAGATATTTATGACATACAAATGAAATGGGTTTACAGTGTATATAAATATAATTCACAATAACTTGTGTCCAAGAATAACGTTGAATCTTCAATTTGAATTGCACAAAGTTCATTGCGATTAGTTGTTAAGCTCGCCAGTAGATACAACATCAATCTCCTAAAACAATATGCTAAGACTCTAAATAAATGTGTAACTACATACAGTGATACATAGTATTATGAGAAACTAATTATGAAGTGGGAAATACAAGGAAACTAGTGACATAGCAGGAGATTTAGATATAGTAAGAGTCTATTCTACACATTGGCAGTCCAAAAGTATATCAACCTACGAGGGGGCAAATTTGCTTCTGCCTGGAGATTTTGCTCCAATTAAAGATTTTCTTTTCAAATTTTTAATCATAAATGACACTGATAAAAAAAAAACTACTTTGAAGTATGCATCGGTCAGAACATATTATGTCTTTGAGATATTACTTTTTTGTGATGTACAATAGAAGTTCAAAAGAATATTTAAGCATCATTTATGACGCCAAGTATCCCCTATGTATGCGGCATCTTACATGATCATACCTGTATGACATACGTCTTTGACTGTTCAATTTTGTGTAACAGTTTGTCTATAGTCAAAAAAATATCATTCAAAATACCGGAACGAAGATTTTTGACAGTTAATAGATAAAATGCTAATATTGAAGTATGAAGTAAGCAAAAGGATGTGGAATGTTAAAGAAAATGATAATAAATTTAAAAGATTTAAATTAACCTCCATGGCCCCTATGTTTACACATGACCCTGTCCGCGCTCTGGCACATATTTCAAAATGATATTGTTGACGTCAAGACTTACCGTATAATTGCTTCAACCATTCCTTTTAATAGATAGAAATATGTCAATATTGTCCGTAATGATTGCTCATTTTGAAACGACTGTAAATAATTTCTCCCATGCGAGGAAGCGAAAGACAGGTGGGTGACGGAGAATCTTGGAGGCACCGAGTGGTGACCGCATGATCCGGAAATACACGGAAACTTCGACGTAAGGTAAAACGCTGCCGTAACACCTTTGCTACATACGTCATTCCAACGAAAAAAACCAGTATCGCACTTTTGGCTATTTTGCAGACGTGTGATATACAATGACGAACCATTATCAATTGAAAATAAATAGTTAAGAATTCATAAAAATTGTAATAGCAATCAATCGATTGTTAATAAATAACCAAAACCGAGTTACTGCTCGGTTCGTTGCGAGTGTCGATATAAAGTACGATGACGTCTTTCATCAAAGTTATACGTCATACAAATATAATCATATAAATAATGCCCGCCTCGCACACGCCTATTTAAAAATGTATAAATATTTGTTTGAAATAATTCTGTGTCACTTTGGCAAATGAATTTCTATATTTGTCTGATTGAATTTATGGCCAAGTTATCCAAACTTAACAACTCATCCGTGCCCAAATTTTACTCCAGGCAGAGTCCATAGACAATAATTCACATTAGAAAATACACTCCGAGAGACGGTGCGAAAATATTTCATTTACAGTTCAATCGGTGTCATTGATATCGGAGTAATATGACTGTTTCTCTACCAAATAAAAAACATTAGATTTAACATTAATGTGCCTATTGTAATATCTTTTTTACATAATCGGACAAAGCGTAGACAAGCTTTATCTGTCAGCATTCTGTATTACAATGAAACCTCGATCTATCATTCTTCGAACGTTTGCTGTATGTATCTTACGCACAGTATCCGTGATAATTAATTATCACGTTGATCGCTCGGATATAAAGTTCAATTGGTTATATCAAGCAAGGAAAAGTTTTCACAATACGAACAATTGCTCACTATATCAATAAGTCGAATCTAGCTACCTTCAACTGTCAATTACTTGAACAACTCGATAAAAAGATGTAAAAATAATTTTCCATAAAGTAAACTAACTGTATGTACCCATCTAATTTTAGGTACTATAAGATGCAATGTCAAAGAGATGAGAATAGTTTAAGTTAGGTATTGTTTGTCAAAGTTGTGTGTTTTTGATACAAGCGACAACGAAAGTTCTTTATGCATTGTTCCAAAATCTGCACATTATATTCGTGACGCATGCATTGAAAATGTGGGAATATACATAAATTCCAATCATTATCGATTATCACTTATTACAATAATATAAGGCTTGAAGTTTTGAGTGTGATTCAGTCTTTGCACATTTTTTATAACGGCCAACCGAATTGTAACTAAAACAACTTCCAAGTATTGTTGCCTCCTAATGAATGGAAATGTTATTATCCAAAATTCATTGCATGTAATCAATTCTGAATCAAATGTAATTATTTTGTTCTTGCAAATTAGAAACAATGTTATACGACTGTTTGTGAAAAACGGCATTGCCTTTACTGACAGAAAAATCAACATGATAAACAGCACAAATTCAATAACAGTACCTCAACTATCTGAATTCCGAGCTCGTGTTCGACAAACAAAATTTCTCAACTCCCACAAAATAAAATAGCCATCTATTTTAAAGTGTGCGACAGCTGCGTGCACTCAATTTGATAAAATATATCACCGTGCATGCCGCAACCGGTACCTTCGAGAACGATAGACCGAGAATCCACTGCACGCAGTTTATAATACATATGACTGTTTGTATCGACAAGCCATTCCTTTGTGTTCATTACGACAGTCACCTCTGGCCGAATAGCATCTTTATAACTCCTCGTAGAAGGCTACCCTAGCTTTGGTTGATCCAGACTTTACCTTTTTGAGGGTGGAGTACTTGGTTTCGCCCATTCGCACCTGATCGTCGTGAAGGGCGTCCAATTCAGATTGCTTCTCGTCCACTTTCAAGACTTCTATCTCGGATCGCAGTTCTCTCAATTGATTCTGGAGGTGTTTGGACTTTTCTAAATAGTCAACCCTGCATAAAAACAATCATACTAATAATTACCGCATTAATCCAAATATCACACATTGTCTGAATGTGACATACATCACAAACAACTTTTCTTTTGTTATATATTAGCTGTGTAGCATACCTCTCTTTTTCAATTTCAAGCGACAACTGCTGGATATCTCCATCGGCCATCAGCTCGTATGATGTGGCATCCGAGACCATGGCTTCCATGTTCAGAGGTTCCGGATCTCGGCTCGAGATATGCAACGAATCCAGATCCGTTTGAAGATCGGAAGGCAGGGAGCAAGACGAATTGAATAGCATGGACGATATAGGGGCCTGAAATATTATATCTCCAATTGAGACGGTGCAGAACAAATGTAGATATCTTCATTGAGCGTCAAGATAGGTGATAATTGAAAATTCAGCAGCAGTACACTTTTGGGCATATTTTAACAAAACACTGACGGTATTGTATGAAATGTCACCATGGATTTGATCGACTTTGATTCGTATTGTGGTGAAAGTAGATAAGATTGTTCTTTTTACATTTGGCAATACAGCTTACAATAGCCGAGGTGTCAGATATTTTGAACTTTTTAAACCACACGAGACCATCTCAGGGACAAGATTTAATATATTTTAAATTGAAAAAATCAAAATTTGATGTTGACTTTTACGGGACCCCGCTCTATCTATCTTGTCTTTAATTATTATGTAACATAAGATACATTTCCTTTTCTATATAGACGGCTCGAATAGTTAAATATTTTATTCTTACTTGAGTCAGCGCAGACGTTGTATTTCTACTAAGAAAGTGCAAGAGTTTTTCTTTAGCCTCTTTCTCCGCCACTCTCGCTTTGAGCAATTCATTCTGAAAAAAAATGTGGTTATTTTTAAAGATTCTCTTCAAAATAAAGACTGAAGTTTTACTACTTGATGACGGTGAGAGTTCTATTCACGAATATCAAAAGAAGTAACTAGCAGTGAAATCGCAATACCTTAAGTCGCTCTGCTTCTGTAGCTCGCTTTTCTGACTCCTCGACCAATTGCGATGTGAGAAGTTCCGCCTGTCTCGTTTTTCTTTCTAAATGTATCTGAAATAGTAAGTAAATATGCAATGTTAATAATATAATTGTATACTATTCAGTGATCTTGAAACCGGTGGCCTTGTATGGAAATGAAACCGGAACTCGGACTGACAGCAAAACTCAAACGGATTATACAAATACTTTAGAAAAACATTAAACGAAGCCCAGAGAATGTGCGTCCTTTGAAATGCCAAGTTTTACACTTTTTTTATGATTAAGATGGCTAGATAGATACAGTATTTTATCATGCATAGAATTGCAGTTGACATTTTTCGTTGATTTATGATATCACTTTTAGGGTGTTCACTGTCAATGCTTGGTGGAAAGGCATTATATTAAGAAAAAAACACAATATTTCCACTTTTTATTTTCTCAACTTATTTATCAAGATCAGGACCGGTTTCGCTCATGGCGAGCATTGTCAAGTGATAAGAAATAAAATTCAACAGTGCTATTTATACAAAAACAAATTGAAATGAAGAGGTGTAACGAACAATTGACATAGAAAAGAATTTACAAATTACAGTAGAAATTATCAAAAAGTGACTCAAAAATATCACAAATAAAAATACTGCGTATTCTTTATTATACGGAAAATTCTCAATATGCAATAAAACAAATCAGTAACAACGAAGCAGAAAGGTTAATCGGCTTGAAGTGTTCAATTCGCATGAAAGTAACTCATCTCCCATGTCTAGTATGTATAATTTAGTAAAGGAAACTGTATTTTTACTAAGCAGTAGCTCTATGGCATAGCCCAAAAAATTGTGTGCTATAATTTTTTTACCCTTGCACGCACGATAGTTCAAGCAATAACTTAATAAGCACACTGATTCAAATGATTTAAATTATATTAACATATCCTTAGAGATTCTTTGATAAAAAATTGAAGAGTTTGTTACCTTTTCTTCTTCGGTTTGTATAGCACTCAGTCTCATCCTTGAAATTTCCTGTTCAGCCTCGGAAGCCTTTTGCGCTAAAAGAGAAGCCTCTTCTTCAGCTACGTGACTTTTCTCCGCCAGCAGCTCAGCAGTCTCTTCAGACCGCCTCTGCAAATGTTAAATTAATTTCAAAATATTACTCTTTGCACTCGAATGTGGAGAATTCTTGAATCCTCATAGAACATTTGAACAGAATTTGTTAATTAATTTAAACATTGACAACTTAATGAATGTATTACTTCATGTATTTAGTAGCGCTACTTACCAATGCTTCGTTGGCGAGTCTTATTTCTTCCTGGTACTGCAGCAGCCTTTGTTCCATAGCTGAACGGTCTCTTTCCGCCATTTCTCTAAGCTGCTTTTCTCTCGCGAGTTTGTTTCGTTCTATTTGCCGTCTCTAAAAAAGAAATTTATTTAATTTAAACATTCTCAGCTATACAGCAATTGCAAATAGCCAGATTACATCGATGAGTTAGTTCCATAGTGCTACAACTAGAAATTGGTAGTTTTGTTCAAAGTTTTGACGCATCTAAGCCGAGTTGTAAAAAAGTGATCATTATTATTTGTCCCATATTTTTAGTGAATCGTTTAGTCATTTATCTCGATTCAATTCAAATTTATTGAATTACAAAGATGACAGAACCATAAAATGATATTTTGAGTTGTATTTATATGAAACTGAGCATTTATATTTATTTACTTCCATATGCAAACATATGCTTACCGAGAGAAAGCTAGTATTTTTTTCTAGTTGTACTTTTGTGGAGATATAAAAGAGAGGTATTCAAATATAATGGGTAATGTTACTCAAAACATTTAATTTCATCCGAGTTAACTGAGAAAATGACTTCATTGACCCAGCTGATAATTAACCCGAAACTTCTGATCGCAAAACAAGGTTTTCGTAACTTTTTACAGAGGCTGTCCGAGTTATGCAATTCTGCCAACTGTTACTTTTTACGTGCCCCCAAAAAAAACACAATGACTGCATGAAAACGATGAATACGCCAAAGTCTTAAGACCAACAAATGAAATTAGATTATCTTAAATGTGGGAAAACAGCGAATGCGAGAACGATAGATCGGAGTTAAACTGTATATAAACGATTTTAATATTCAAACTGTATATTTTTTATTACGAATGGTAGACAAAAAGGTGCGGTCGATTAGAACTTGTCGTAAATTTAGGTCAATAAAGCTTTACGACATATTTTGAAGAAGTTATCAGGTCTAGAAATCGTTTAACGAATCATAGACATTCTGAAATTAACAAAATATATAAAATAGCATTTGAATACTGAATAAACATGCAAGGCGGTCGTAGGCAAAGTGGTCGGAAAACATTTTTGAAAAATTACCTGTTTCTCTTCTTTGGCTTGCGCTTTCATCTGCTGCACTTCCATCGTGTCCGGTTTCCTTCGCCGCATGTACAGGTCATGGTTTCCAATACACAAGTCAAGGATCTGAAAGTACAAAAAAAATATTACAATATAAGCCTAATACAATAAAAAGCATATTTTGACTAATTTAATAAGTTACACAAACTGAAATTTATTCTCATCGTATTTGATAATGATGACATTGCTACCCTGCATGCTCTATCAAATCAATATACAATCAATTGTACACAACAACCAGAAGAACAAAGATCACTTTAAGGGTGTTCACTCTCAATACTTGGTGGAAATGCATTATATTAATGAAAACACAATATTCCTTTATACTTTATTCCACTTTATTTAAAAGGTCAGGACCGGTTTCGCTTATTGCGAGCATTGTCAACTCTTGTGTTTTTATTAATAGAAGAACAAAGATGTAAATATGCCATTTACTATGCTCCGGAAACGAAACACGATGACGATCTGAATGTGAGAGATTCATAATTATTTTTCAATTCCTATGTAATTGGCATTAATTATGGGTTATCTGTGTCGCTCAGTCTTAAAGCACTAAATAAAATGTGTAAATATTTAGTAAAAAAATAAAATAAAAATAGTTTATGAGAAGGAACATATTTTCACTCTTGAAATCCTACTTTATAAATATTTATTATATATATTAACCGTGCAGAATTCTATAATATTATAAGGTTATTTTTTAAAACTTTATCTTTCCAATGCTTAAAATATTTTGTGCGTTATTTCACTAAAAGTCTGTATATACTTTTAAGCGTGTTACTTCACACATTGACAACTCGCTAAGATATTCCGATATCTAATTACACCATTACACAATAACGCACACCTGAAACAACTTAAATGTACAAATTTCGTAGTAGTACTGACTCAATGTGATGTGCTAGTGTTGTTTTTGTTGATTTATAATACAGGTACAGCAAAGCATTTTGCCATCTATTATCTATTGCCATTTTCATATCTGTACATGGCAGGTAAACTACACTATGTCGAAAATGGGAGTTTTTCACTATGGCTGTTCAAACCTTCTTCATGAAGTTCGTCTACGAAAACCACCGGTTTTCTACTACTATTTGTATTGTAGAATATTTGTTCTACACTTAACCGGTTCTCTGCCAGCGAAGTGTTAACACACCTAACAATTTCGTGCTCGTAGGGCCGGCCATACAAAATATGCGTGTTTACACGCAGTACTTGAGACGCGGTTTAAAGGCCACAAGAAACGTATTAAATAATTTTAAAATATCATGCATATAGTGACATCTCTTGGAATCATAGAGTGATACTTAAACTTAAAGATATTGTTTTGTAATCTATAATACAACGATTTAAAAAAAAGCTTTTTTGTTGTGTTCAAATTTGCTGCCAGCAGGGCTATAATTCCTTGGCGATAATTTCTGTTTTTGAAACGTTTTTCGATAAATGATGGCAGAAATGACCCATCGTAAATTTATATGATAAGTGTTTGTGATGTACTATTATTATATGTCTAAAAAGTACATATTTATTAGGTTTTGTTTTTTGAAAGAAAATCACGGCCCTCCATGCACCTCCATATTAATACCGCACGGCACAGATCAGGTTAAGGCAGCGATTTCCAACCTGGGAGGCGTGGGTTATTGCAAAGGGAGGCGCGAACAGTCCAAAATATTTATTTACCCTTTAAATCGTGTCTTTATTACTTTATGAAATGAAGGATGGGGAGGCGCGAAGATATTGCAGTAACATAAAGGTTGGAAACCACTGGGTTAAGGTGTTTTATTACAGTAGACTGGAAAGAGTGAGGTACACTACACTATGTCGATATTGCAATTTGGCCAGAATTGACATAGTGTAGTTTACCATTCATGTACAGATATATTTTATTGAATTATTATTATTTCTTTGGATGTGGATACTACACATATACATAAGTTATTTTTATTATGTGTTACAAACAAATAAAAGAATTTTGTAAAAAAAGTTAATATTTGTGTACAAATCGGTAGCCATATAATATTGGATGTAAAATTCCATTTCAGATCGATTCCTTTCCTAGAATCAATGCCAGTGGAACACCACACGCCCACAGATGAAAGCAAAACAGATCTAGACCCGAATTGGTTGACCCATAAAAAAAAAATGTTTTTATATTCTCGTGTGTGGCCATAGAAAAAATAATCAAAATACACCTAATTTAGTAAAAAAATAACTCACTATTCAAAGGGTTAATGAATAAGAAATCGGACACTAACACAAAGTAATGAACGAGCCAGTCCTACAAGGATTGACATGGATGACTGATTGCCCACTCAGCTTTCAGCAGCACCCTCTAATTGCTTGACTAGATAAAATATTTTTTAAAAATTATCTAGTATCGACAGCCAACGTGCCAGATATATTCGAATATTTAAACAACACGAAAACTTAATTAAGGATTTTTTTTAAAGCAACTTTTCAACCCAGACCCATCTGACTGCTAGATTAAAGCTTTTACCAATAAACCACAGAGACCAACACGCTAAAAAATTTAATTACCCCCCCGTTAAGAAACTACATGTTACACCTATATTCATGTTGCTCGAGTCCTCTTTTATAATATATATTAAAATCATGAAGGTTAGTTCTATGTTTTATTTCACCATTTTAAGAATAAACTTTGAGCCACGACACAAAGTAATTCAATACTGTTATGGCAGAGATAAAAGCTATCTATCAAGTTTAGAGGAGTATGGACGTACATGTTTGCTGGTGACATTTTTCTGTAAAGGAGTATGGACGTACTTTTAACTCAACACGGTAGTGTCCGTCTGCGAGAATATATATGCTTTAAGTATGAATCACATATATTCATTGGAAAAAAGCCGCACAATTATTGTCATGTTAAAAAAGTCAGTACAGATCTATTCACTCCTTGAAAGGTTAAAAATATTAAATATGTTTAGAAAACTGTCAAGTTCTTAGTAATCAATTTCAATTTAGCTATACGATGAGATGATTTGTAGAAAAATATGATGACAAAGAGTCCAAGCGCACAAATGACGGAAAAACAATGCGTTAGAAAAAGTATTGCTTTTGAAAACAATGAATGATTCGTACAGTAAAATCTGTCTTTATTGCCGTGTGTGAGATTAATGTTAAGAGAAGTCCTTCAAAATTCACGCGCACACGCACACACTCGCATACAAACCATGCTCGCATATACACTTACGTGGCCCGCCTGCACCGGCAAATTGAAATAACACGATTGGTGCCTCGTTCTCAATGCCGGGATAAGGCTGTAGATCTAATGTGGTTCACAAAATAATCGCTTTACTACTCGTGGAATGATATAATCAAATAAATTGAGGGTATGGATGTAAGTGTAAATAATAAATAGTAATAAAATTATCAATAAATACAATTATACATGTCAGGCGAAATATTTTGTTTAGATGCTTATTTATTTTTTATATTTAACCTCATTCTTCGGAGACGGTAAGGAATGATTTATTATAGATATATTTTAAAAATAATATGTTTGTTTTATAATTAAATATACTTTTTCCAACGAATATGGTTGCCAACAACTAAAATGGTAAACTAAATACTCTATCGATGCTGATGAAAAATTCATTACTCACCAGCTTGTTCATTCCTTTGGGAGAGAAGAAAATGAATATGGTCGAGGACTTGTCTATGAATTTTATAACAAATTTGTTATCGTCAAATGATATATTCTTTATTTCCGACCAGGGGAACGTGGTCTTTGGCCTAAGCTTGTCGTCTTTTTCATAAATATTCAGTCCAAGCGCTGTCACGCCCAAGTAAAGATCGGTTTCTTTTTTATTCTGAAACAAAGAGTTAAAAAATGTTAGTGACGATGGCGCAATCCTATCAATAAAACAAATCATCTTCCACCATACATATTGCCAGGTATTGTCAAGTAATATGATTAATGCATCCCTCGGCTAGATTTAAAATATGGGCAGAGTGTTTATCGCTGCTACAACTGCTAGCAATGCAAGTGGATAAAATTATTTACTCTCAAAATGGCAATACTAGTAAAGATTGAAAGAATGAATAGTCAAAATGTGTTTTCTAGGTAAGTCATTTGCCGGTCAATCAATAAACTGTTTCACAATTAATTACATTTATTAAATTGGAGCTCGCTGCGAATACTTACATTAATAGGAAAATAGTTTACTCCATACATGTCCAAGTCCTGTGCTATCTTCAAATACTCCATCTCAGCCTCATCTCTCGACATACCCTTGTGGTCGGCATACCTGAAATAGTTATATTTTCTTAAATAACTTAATAATTGAATAAGTTTAATAATCATTAATGGACAGATACTTTTAGTTTTATCTCCTATTTCACCAAATTACAAACACATTTAACAAAAATCATTTAGCTGCTGCAAAACTTGTGGTCACCTGCGCAGAAACCAAAAAATTAACTCTACTATATGAATAGGCCCAGAATATCTACCACTGTCTATGGATGGGTCAGGGATGGGCAACTACCAGAGGAGAAATGCTGAGCTCTACAGTCTGTACCAAGATTGTATTGCACTCCATTTGAAGGCTGCACTATGATCAACATTGAGAATGCTAAAAGAGATGTCCAATAATCCCATCGAGTGCACAAGGAGAGGCAGGTTGAAAATTCGTTGGCTGGATGGAACTGTGAATGACTGCCGGCAGGGAAGGGGCAGTCCATATATGATGTCATGCTCTAAGGGGGAGGGGGTCAGAGAAATTGTGACATCACAAAGTAAACAAAAATATAGAAGACTATAATTTCTATCAACTAACTAATACAATTCTTGTGGGACTGAATGCTTTGTTATTTTGACTTTATTACAATGTAGTTCTACCAAGTAAATGCCAATTCAATTAAATATGCACATACAGAGCCATGCATGCACTCTGGCAAAATCAACGATAAATAATTAAAATAAAATCACTTTATCACATACAATGATGAAAAGGCATATCATATAATACATTGAGAAAACATTTTTTTACCAGACTTTTATTCTATCCTCCCACATTTGCGATGTCATCTGATACTGGTCTATCACCCTCTGAGGAAGGAGGTCACTGGCAAGCATTCCTGGTTTATACAAAGCCTCGTCGTAGTCTCCGTGCTGGAATCGGTAAATTTGAGATGTAAACAAATGCATATATAATTTGTCATATTCCATTCAGTACGGATTTATCAAGGTGGTTGAATTATGCTTAAAAGTCTACAGTAAAACCTCGATATGGTGTTAAAGCAATCTTCGCCGAGTTGGATAATTACTGATGGTGGATTTTACCTTGGCTTGGACAGCGTAGCTCGCAAGCAACACCGACGCTTCCGGCGGACAATAGATATCCATGCTCAGTATGGCCTGCTTAACTTGAAGGAAGAAGAGGTGCTGTGTCACCTCCTGAATCAGCTCTTCGGCAACATTCTCCGGGTAAAATTTACCCAGAAACATGAACGGTGTGGTATTCTGTTGCGAGATGCACTGATCTTGTACTGAAATTTAGAATAAAGTTGTATTAGCTTAGATCCAGCGTGCGTCATCAATGCCGCTGAGAACTTCTGTGCGGACTATCATTCATGCATCAGATTCTAGATAAATATTCCCAGCGTATAACTTTTTAGCAATAACATGAGAACAGTGTAGAAATTCATACCAACAATTGGAACAGCTTACGTTCCCATTTGGTTGTGAGATTCATTTCCCAATGGATTTGACACCACACCCAAACTATTGGATTCTTAAAACAGGGCATAGTGAGTGAGGCCCTTTACTCGCCCGCTGAGAAACATGAAATGGAACGATAATTTCTCGTTAAAAAAAACGCCTCATTTTTAAATACAGGGCGGTTATATTTCATAATAATATTCAAACACAACATTTATACCATTCACTCATTTTAAATTCTTCATGTATTTATTGTCTATAATAAATATTAAAAATTGTCTATAATAAAATAAATATATTGACAATAAATAGATGGAAGAATTTAAAATGAGTGAATGGTATAAATGTTATGTTTGAATATTATTTCATGAAATATAACCGCCCCTGCATATACAAGGGGTGCATTGATCCAATGCCACATTGACCGGCCGCCACTGCCTATCCTTAGATCCTTTCCAACTCCAAAAAAGAAACATTAAGCTTAGCGACCGAGTAATAAATAGTTCTCGTAGAACAACATTATCAAAATAAATCAAATTTAATATTGAAGTTCTAAATTAGAACATTAGTTAAAATAAGTTCCATTAAGTGGCCATATATATGCTCTGAATTGGGAGCGACATATCAAGTACTCATACTTAATCCAACAATGATTACTCTATAAACAACAGTCATCACTCCTCGAAACGGGTATAAATACTTTTCCCTTGTGTCAATAATGTACGTAATATTTTTTTTACCTTTTTTGTCAAGTTTGAGCCATGATATAAACTGTTTCGAATCCTCATACTGCAGTCCAAAGTACCAAGTCTCTCGTAGTCCTATTGTTCGACATACCAAGTCGAAAAGATCTCTGCCGGTCGCCCGCCACTGGAAAATCAATTTCAAAAGATATACATCAACACTTTCGCTGTTAATTAAGCTAGGATTGTATTGATGTTGCGCTGAAATGCACTTAGACACTGATCCAGATGAATGAGTATTGAGCATCACATATATTGATTTTCGTTTCGATTCAAGTAAAAATTTACCACTTTTTTCAATATGAAGCAATACAATTAATTGTCATTATTGTTAAGTACTTCTCAAGTTGAAATATCTCTTTTCTCCGCATAGAGGAAATGTGATTATTGTGTTAAAATAATGTGCAATTAATAATTGGCATTTCTTTAACCCATTTTTTCCCAGTGTTCCAATATTGGAACATTTAGTATTTTTACTTCCACTCCATTATGCGTGACGCAATAAAAGTTGAGATTGCATAAGTCTCAATCAGTCTACAGCTAACAAGCGTGGGGATCGTTTTGAGTAGTATTTTTTCAGGTTTGAACCTGTCGGAGTGAGCAGTGTTTTTTTATTTGCAGCAATTACAGTAGAACCTCGATTAACCGGATTGTTTTCCGGAGCAAATTTTTTACGAATTTGCTAATTTTCTTGTGGCGAATTGATTCCACCGTTGTTTACATGTGATGGAGTGCATACCATTTTGTTCGTTGTTGTTGTTTGAAATCGAAGAAATCTTCCGGTTGAATATTACCATCAGAAAAAAACCAGGATAAATGATAAAAAATTTTAATATCATTCCAAAAGTAAAAAATATCAAAACTGCATAGATAAAAGAGGAAAAACATTATTATTACTAGATAATGCATAATCTCGCCTATCAATAGAATGCTTAAACCAGATCGATGAAATTTTAACGTTAAAATTTCTGAGAGTTTGAATTTCTTAGATTTGTCGACAGTGAGAAAATCATGGAAAATCAGAGAGTTCAAGTAACACACCAGAAATTGTTGTAAGAGACATTATAGAAGCAATAGCACAAATTTCAATTTGTACTGAATGTGTCGAAGAATATGTTACTAAGTGGTTAAATTTTTATGCGAACGATCTTGGATTTCAAATTTTAAATGATGTGAAAATAATTAAGGAAATATTTGTCTCAAGATCAAGAAGACGAAGAAGAAATATGCAAAGAAAGAGATATTGGTCCTGCTCATTCCAAGGATTTTCAGTGCTTAAATGTCACCATGAAGTGGTTTGAGAGCCAAGAAGAGTGTATCTCAGGATAATTTATATGTCTTAAAAGTATTCGCGATTTGGCAGCTTCAAAATGTACAACAAGCTTATTTAAGCAAAAACTAATAAATGAATTTCTTGATAAAAATTAATTTAATACTAAAGCTTTATGTTAATCTACACAAATAAAAATTATTTACAGTGATTGTACATGTCTTTCCGTGTAAATTATGTTTTTTTTTTTCGATTATCCGGATTTTTCCTTATCCATACTACCTTCATCCCCAATTAGTCCGGATAATCGAGGTTCTACTGTACGAGCAAATTCGGGCAAAAATGGGTTAAATCAGCGATATCCAACCTGGGAGGTTCAAACAATATTAAATATTTATTTTCCCTTTAAAACATGTCTTTATAAAGGATGGGGGGGGGCACAAGGATATTTTTTTCTTCAAAGGGAGGTGCAGTAACATAAAGGTTGGAAGCCACTGGGCTAAATGATGAAATTTATGCAATAATAGTGAAATTTGAATTGTCTGAATGCTGTACTCTTCCATTAATCTTGTCACTAGTGACCTGGGTTTTGCCTTTCAGCATCTTCAGGCTTTTCAAGTACACGAATGTACTTGAACTGACTCAATAATAGTGAGTTTTTTTGTCTCCTGTAAATTTTTTGCCGTGTGGAATACAAGGCATTGTTTTATTATGATTGATGTTTCATACAAAAGTGAACAGAAACCAGTTTTAGCAGTTCCCATGATGGCGTGATGCTGAAATAGATACCAGTTATATTATCTGATTATTGTTTAATATATTATTTTTTTTTTACAGTTTGCCTAAGACTACTCAACTGTTCTTTCCTGAGAATAAAGAAAGAAAGACGTAGTTAGGAAAGTATAAGTAATTAGCTAATCACTTTCACAGCTCCCGATGAAAGGGATATGTACATCAGACATCTACTCCTTGAAACACAAATCAATTCATTGATTTATAAATTTGTCTGTACTGGTAGTCGAACCCATGCCAGACAAATAGGACAAACATTAACCCATAGGCTAAACAACCATAAACTCTAATATCAAAGAGTTTTGTTATCAATTGTGTCTGTGCAAAATAGTGACTTTCATTTAACCAATCTAGAAACTTGAATAGTTATAATTGTACATTTAAAAAACCCATATGTAATACTTAAAAAGCATTCATATATTTAAAAAAAGCCCGCCCAATATGTACTTATAAAAATCACATTTAGTTGAATATAGCACCCATTGTCTGACATGGATGACTCACTATGAGTAGGTAACAAAAAGATTGTTTATTGGATTGTTCCTGTAACTTATATGAGAACGATTTAAGATAAAATGTTTGAAAATGGAACAGCTATCATCACATCTGTGATTTTCCTTTATTTTATTGTTTTGGGACTGACAGAAAAATGTTTCCTTAAATTTTATATGGAAAAAAACACACATCGCCGACAAGATCTGACAAATAATCAATTTAATATTCGTGATTCACCAATTGCGTCAATTCAAATCTATCGATAGATGACGTTTTTATACAGGATAATGTTACAGAAGATAACCTAGCACAGATTACTGCCAATCTAAATACGATTTGTTATAAGGTTATGTCAGATCTATTCTATAGACTGTGAAATAAATGGAGTTCTGTGATTACTCACTTCTAGGTTGAATTCCAATTCAGCATCTAAAGTGCAAACCTTTACAGGAAAAGACTTTCCCGATTTCTTTCTGCGGAAGGGTGGCATTCTTTCGGTGATTTCATAATAATGTTATTTTGACGGTAAACATTTTCGCTTTTTGCGAATGAATACTTTTCAATTGTGATTTATGATGTGGTCGCACATTTTTAATGCATGTATGATACAATAATGTATGTCAAAATGAGAGTGGCCTAACGCGAAATATATTTACAAACATTAAAATCTACAAGATTGCAGAAATGTCACCGTTTCGAGACTACTCATATCCGACCATAAACAATACGTCAAGTTGAAAGTTACTTGATGCTTTTTTTTGTCTTTGGTATAAAATATTGAGTAGGTTAATTATTAAGACTTTAAAAAAAATAAAAACTTAATATTATTATTGATTCTTCTAACGTTTAATATATCTGTATTAAACAAATAACGTTTTGATGGAGATACGAATTTTTAATGAAAAAAATAAGAGGTCCCTGCTTAAGCACGCCACTGGCTCCCTGTTCATTTTTTTATAAATAAACTTTATTAGAATATGATAATAAAGAATGTTTCACCTAGCTGAGATAATTTTAAAATCCTTTTAAGCTATATTCTATCAATTAAACGATTTTTTGTATATAATTTCTCTTAATTATAGGTGTCTCTGTGGACTGTGACACTTATTTAGGCATTAAAAATAATTTAAATCTTATTGTCGAGAAAGATTAATTGTGTCTAAATGTAAACAAAATAAAGCATCATTGAAAACAGAATGAAATGAAATAATCATTTTACATAAAGTTGTGGGCATTATTTGGAGGCACTCTTTAAAAGGTATCATATAATACATAGTGAGCATTTACAAATTGAGTTGATGTGTAGCCATTTCGTGTTTTGGTAGCTGAGCCAGGTTAAGCCATGCAATTGTTCAGTAAGCAAGAATCAAAATAATACCATATATATATTTTTTAATATTTTTTATTAGAGTAAACAAATTTCTTATATTATACAAAATACATGGACTGATAAAAAACATTAATTACATAATAGTTAAACAAATGATATATAATGTAATTAATGAGATATATTATATATATGTTTAAAAACAACTAAAATTGAAAAACATAAGTTTCACCATCAAATGTGTGACTGAATTGTAAAAATATATACTTTGTATTATTTATGTTATGGCACAATTGGTATGCCAGTGTTTGTAGAGATCCAATCTAAGAAGCTCGTCACCCTACCAAACCCTGAAGGATGCTCTGCATCACACCCCATGCTGCTGACAAAACTGACAACGGCTATTAAAGTATCTTTACCATTGTCCTTAATAATAAGTGGACCACCACTATCACCCTGGAAGAAAATTATAACGATAAAAATTGTTATTGAATAAGTAAAGTCAACTTCAACTTCAACTGCAATGCTTTAATTAAAGTCATAGTTTTAAGTACAATAGTAAATGAATAAGCAAACCAAGAGCGGCTAAGGATACGTTGTTGGTTTATTAATTTAATATCTCATTATAAAATATGTTTACTTACAAAACAGACTCCCTCTGAAAGGTCTTCGATGCCAACTGCACAAAGATTTGCTTCAGCAACAAAAACTGGATCATAATATTCCAAGCACTCTTTATTTGAAGTAACTCTCAATTTAATAAAGTTTAATGTGTCAGAAACAGTTCCATCTGAAATACAATACAGCTTTGAATAAAATTAGTTTTACTTACATATTTGTCTAAAAAAGCGACCAAGGACCATGGTATCAATGTAACAAGTATTATGTCATGTCATTCATAAGAATACTACTTCCACTTTTATTAAAAAATAGTGTTTTTATGTTTAGTACTCCTTTCTTCTCTCTCAGATGTCTACTATTTTGACAATAGATTTTCATTCAGTAAGACATATTACTTCCAAGTTCACATTATTATTGAAGTGACAGATCGGAGCTGCTAGATTTAGGTTGTTGTTATGCAAGTCACACAATGCTATGCATTATTACATCTATATTACCAATATGTACAAAACACACAACAACTTGCCAGATAGATTCTATTTTATATCTTCAATTTTATTATATTGACGAGCAACTGTCTACTATTCGTATCTGAGAAAATTTGATGTCAAATACCTCCTTTGTATAAATAATTACACGTAAAAAAATAGTATTTATTAAATCCTTACGGTTACTGGTAGCTCCCCAACCACTTATAGTTGCAATAACATCAGCAAAAGTATTTGACGCCTGACTTCTAGTAGGAAGGCGTATGGGTTGGATAGTTTCTGAAAAGTAAACAAAGTGTTATGACTTTCTCGACAAATAAATCATAACTGAATATTGTGCCATTTCTAAAAACATCCTGATCAGTCATCTAAATGGAAAATTGTGGAACAATGCCGATTACGTAATTTAGAAATTCCTGGAGATGGGAAATGAATAGAAAGAATTACTCGATTGGCTATAAAAGTGATTTACATTATAAAAAATCTCTTATTGAAAAAATAACACTTAAACCACTTGGATGACTGTGTCCTTAGACTAGTGTCAATGGGATACAACCATTATGTCAGTCTGTAAATGTGTTATGTAGTGAAAGTAATGTTGAGCACCTAGAGATGATATAGATACAGTAAATTATTATTATTGCTGTCTGTATCCGAGTGATCAATATTGCACGGCCATGGTTTCCAGTACGAACACTTTCGTAAATTAATTTTTCAATCGATGATTTCCAATATTTCCTCTCGCCTATTCGACCGTAAAAAATGGGGTATAGTTGAAACAATTAGCTTTCTACTAATTCTGCTGAGGTAATTTTTGAGAGGATTAAACATTTGATGTTACATGTGACAAAGAGTAAAATTGCTGGAAAAATGTTTTAAAATTTTTTAAAAGAAATACCTGAAAGTTTTATATCCTGGCCGAGATCAATAAGTCCAAGATCGTTATTTAGATTATAAGAATCATAGTCCGGATGCGGGAAGAATGTCTTAGTCTCCACTATAATTACATCTGGTGAATTAAAATCATGCAGCTGTCCAAGGCGAACAAAAATGAACGCTTTGCTATTAAGGAATAATAAAATATAATTAGTTGTTTCATGACTCTATAGGCATTTACCATTATGATTAATAAACAGTAAAGGCTCCAATACTGAAATGGACATTTTCATACCTCGATTTTAAATTAGATCTATTGCGCTGTATTTAAAGACATGTTGGTCTATGATGTTTATATAATGCTGTCGAACTTTCTCTTTCTTTATATCAAATAAACCTACATCAAGATATTGATAAATTATTTTTATAAATATAGTCAGAGTTCAAATCTAAAATTTTGGCATATTTAGGGTATGGATGTATGGTATTTATTAATTAAATTGGTATTTTTATAATATGTACCTCTAATATTTTAAGGCAAATAACAGCAAAGTATTAGGTTCTAGAAGAATTAGGTTATTAAAAGTCCTGTAGTCGTAAACTTGACTGAGGATATATGGGGACGCACTCTTTGTGTGCAAAACCCTACTCAACTACACCCATATGTATATATACCCTATGACATATTTCCGTATTGTAGTTACAAAAATGGCACTTGAATGCCAAAGTAAACCATATATCTATCAGTATAGTATTGGGTTTCTAGTGTACACTACAAAATAACTGCCCCAGCTCCCTCTAGCCATGAATATTATTAATATATTATCATGTAATTCTATGCCTCAGCAAAAGCAAAGAAAATCTTGAATTGATCAGTACTAAGACTTACCCGTCCACACAATGAGCGGCTGTCAGAACCCATCTCGTACTGATGAGGATTCCACCGCACATTAAACGTCCTCCACTTGGGGTCACAATATCCAGGTAAGCCTGATGAGGGAATTGAGACTTATTTGCAACACTTCCGCCAATGATACGGTTTTCTGTAAAGAAAGTCAATAATTAATAGGGTAAAAATATCAACGTATTTAAGTTCTACAGTTTTTTATATTTATGAGTTGATAGCTATTTTGGCTTTCGCCACCGTCAGAGCTATGTTTAAACTTATATTTTGCTCAGCTATATATAGTGGCTCCGAAGAGATACACAATGCATCAAGTTATTCACTCTAACATTCTACTAATTCAAATTATAATTACAATATTACACTTATTAAAAGTGATTCTAGTGTTTCAAAGAACGATAGGCAATCTGGGTTTTTAAAAACATTATCCAAATATGTGTTTCATTGCACAACAGATTGGCTAAATTTTCTATTTTAATTATTGTTTATTTAGTAAAAATAAAAAAAACATTTACTAACTAATATTAACATTAAACATCAGTATAATTACCATTTCCTTTGTAAACGTCTTCAATAAACTTCACTCCACCCCTAGGAAGGTTTTTAGCCTATAAAATATAAAAATAATAGCTGTTGTAAACACAAATGTCATTGAAAGTAATGAATGATTCAAAAGAATTTACTAAAAAGCACATCAGTCATTAAACTACATGTTGCAAAGATTTTACCAGCATATTACAAGAGATATATGTGGGGTATGCACTACAAATTCGAATTTACTTTTGTGAAACAAATATACATACATGCAATTCAAATTACGTTACAAAATAATATTGGATATCTAAGTATTCATTGAATATAACTTTTTGATTCTTATTTTAAGATTATTAAAAAATTTCATAGATCTGTCAATATGGGACATAGTTAAATAATATCAAAATATAACAATACTATTTATATAAGCGAGGGCACTTTAAATAGATTTAACTATGTGATGAGTTGTTATATTAAGTTGATGATGTTAAGTTGAAATAATTAAAATTTTACCTGTGAGAGGGCCAAGCTTCCCAAAAAACACAACAAGATTAATTTCATGATTATACTGGTATAGTTATTTAAATTTTCTTTCCATATTTATATAAAAACAGTGGACAGATTAATATGCTATCTGTAACGTTAGGTCAATGCATTTTCAAATCTATAACACTGATCTTTGATTTATCCTCTCTAATGTCAAATATTATAAAAGAAATGTTTTGTAGGGGTCAGTTTTTTAATCAGTCACTTTTGATCGTCAAGATTTCTTATCAATTATTTCACATGACACTTTTTGCATGTCATGCATTAACAAAAAGATAGGACCAACATATGGTGAAGTACCGGACTCCGCATTTGCTCTCACGTGTCGACGCAGGCCCGAGGATGCATTCTCACAATTTTTGGCTCTTATATGCGAACAAACATTCTCAACTGAATCAACCACCAGTGTCACCTGTAATGCCTACGAATGAGAACTAATACCACCACAAAAACAAAAGAAAAACCAAAGACCACGCACCCGCCTACGCCTAGGTAAATCCAGGACACTATGCGGGGAAAGCAACATCAAAATACACCAGGGAAAGGGAAATTGGAGCTCCACCAGCCCCAGAATTTGATGTATAGATATCAATCAACTATGAACCAAATGAAAAATAAACTTACAAGCAAAATAATGGATGAAAATTTACAATCATGTATTCAATTAACTCGATGGTTGCCACAGACGAGATATCTCGTAATTTTTTTTGTGTTCAACAGGCCAAAGACGAGTTATCTCGTCAATCTATATATTAATAGTCAATAAAATAATCACAAATCACAAATATGTCGGTACTGATGTACTCGGGTCTTTTTCTTCTTCTACGAAATATATTTGTTAGTGTACTTGAAAATTATATATATACTATGAAAAATTATTGTTAGCAAACTTGAACATTATTCCAAAAATTAAATAATTTACGAGGTCTATTTCTGCTTCTACGAAAAATGATTGTTAGCAAACTTAAACATTATTCCAAAAGTTAAATAATTGACAATTTAAATACTGCAGGGCAGGGCTGTTGGTTTATATCAGAATTTCTGGCTTATTCAATAAATAGGGTTGTAAGTTATTTTTCGCGCCAGTAAATTTTCTGACTACTTAAAAATGCAACAAAAATCCCCCCGTTGAGGTCAACGGGCTTACAGCTAGTAACTAATTAAATTAATAGTTGCAAATTATAGCCGGCCTGCTAGGTAATTACTATTAATTATCTACGGCTACTAAAAGGTAAGTAGCTATTCGCCAGATATAGTAAAACGATGCATGGACACCGTTCTAATTATTCTTTTAAATAAAATATCTTCAACTTCTTTTTCCCTAAAAATCCATATCCTTATACATATGTATATTACATATATGTGGCTCTCTGGTACCTTTGTTATCCAGTTTCCATGACAATTTGGCTCTTCTCACTTGATTAACTGCCGACCCCTGCTATAGGCGAATGAAGCGCGTGCTCGGGGTCTCCGAATCTTAGGGGCATCAAAAATGGCTTTTATTATATAAGCCATATATTTTTGTTCAGAATTTAATTTATTTATAAGAAATTTTCTGACGTTCTTATGTTACCCAAAAAACAAAAAATAATTGCACCTGGGGCTTAATCCGCTACTGAATACAGGTGTCATACCCAGTAGAATAACAAAATTGTAAATTGAAATGTAATATCGTAAATAAATTTTAACAAACCTACCAAATCCATTGGAGTTAAACTATATGCTACAAAATTTTTGGAGTAGCCAAACATTCTTGTGATCTTATGATTAGGACCTCTCCTCATCGGTAGGTCATTGTACAGCTGAACTATTTTCATGTATGAGGACATTCTGCTGGCATATCAGCTGAGGTCATAAGAACATAAAGTAGGTGAAGCAAATCGTTAAGATTTTATCTACAATTGATTATGTCAAACTTATCTAGATACATAGAGAGCTAATCTTGAATCAATAAATTATTATAAATATATTTGATTAAATTAATCTTTTGATTGGTCTGTGATTAGCTATGCTCAGCGTTAGACATATTTTATATACATTGAAGACATGTTAAGAGCGAGTAAATAACAAAACGTTTTTGTCAAAATTTAAAAAATATACTTATCGACCAAAATAAATATGTTCATATCGACTGTGGAAAGGAAAAAGGACTTAACCCACAGTTTTTTCAAAACAGGTTTTTTTCGATAATCACAATGTATCAAACTTGATACACGTTCTATCAAAAGGATGCAAGCTGCAAATGCCGAATTAGGATCTAAATTTAGCTTTTAAGTTTGAAAAAGATGACCTTGTAAAAAATTAAAACCAAGAAAAAAGACCGAAATAAAGGGTTTTCCTAGACAAATTCTTGAATTAATATTAGATTATATCAATTAAATACCAGTTTTGAAGTCTCCGTACACTTCAAGGTTGTGTATAATTCATAATTTGCATATGTCACAAAATCATCAAAACACGTTTTTAGCGCCTCCTGTAAAATTTGATATGTGTGGGTTACGTCCTTTTTCCTTTCCACAGTCGATATGCTTTAAAGATTAAATAATTAAATTATTTTAGAAGTGCAGATCTTTAGAGATGTACTACCCTTTACATATTGTTTTGGTTTCTAGAATAAAACAATATTTTGATTTATTAACCCCTGGATTGCTAAACAAATATGCAAATGTAGTTCTTTTAAATTCAAGAGGAAGAAAAAAAATAACAAACAATTCATAAATATTCTGCTCTATGAATGACCAAAATCTGCATAGCTAAGCTGAGTTTTTTCCTGACACATAGTTACATACTGTAACTAGGTAATGTGTCTAGGGTAGGTACAGTATTTATATTCCTTTCCTGCATGCTTCTTAGAAAAGTACTTTGTTACATCAATGGTTATGGAGACATTGAAACTGGGTGGGTCACGTGCTGTGGATGCCTCTAAAAAGCCTTAATACTGCCTGCTCCTTCCTCTGACTGGTGAGATTCCGACATCCTGGATGACCATCGAGTACTATCTAAAGTGTGTATTCGGTGGAACTGAGGGATGCTGGAATGTCATGGGAGGAAGCAAAGCAATTGGGAGAAGACAAGGCAACATGGAGTTGCTGCGTAGCGACCATATTCTCCTCATAGGGATATTGAATATTGTCAAAAAAGAAGACTTTGAATGAGGGAAGTAATTAAGAAAAATCCTTTTTTAATACTGATTGCAGGTGTTCTGTTAATTTGCTCAGTTTCTAACCGAAATTCGAGAGTGACTCGAAACTGACCACACAGACCTTCTCCCAGAAGGTTGGGTGCACTGGTAAATTATTCAATCTTTTTTATATCTATTTGTGTCTTATTTGGAAAACAAATAATAGATTTACATATCATTTGTTGTATTCTTCCATTGTCAGACAACTGTCAACAATCATGTAATATTGGTGAAATTATCCGTGACAGATATGATGAAAGCTCTGATATACATAGTAAAATATGTTGCCGTGAAATCTATATCAAATAAAATGATTATGTCGTTTAACAAATTCCATGACAAACAAACATCTATGATAATATATTTAAAAATAATAGCCATAGGGTGAAAACAGAAATAAAACACAGTTTTCGTAATAATCACAACATGCAAGTGAAAAAATATATTTTGAGTATTTACAATGTTATAATTAATCCAAAATAAAAGGTGGGATACTTATTTTATATTAAAATGAATAAAAACAGTTTGGCAGTAGACAATTTTCATGTGACTAATATTTTGAGGTAGAATGATTAGTGACATCAATATATTTTTCAATATTTGTGTTCATTTATTGTAATTTTTGGCAGTCTTAACAAATGTATAGTATTAAAAAAAACCCCTTAGATCAATTAATATAAGGTAAAGTTTTTAGTACCAATATTGCTCACAGAATATAATTCAAAAAAGTGTTTTGAGTTATGAATGCAGATTGATAGATTCAAACATACTCTATCATCTGAAAACAAGCTTAATCATATTACATTTATTTATTTCGATATTTAAAGAAGTAATACAAACTAAGTCAATTTCGTTGGCAGTTATTTCTGGCAGAGACCTATAAATTACCTACCGATTTCTAGCGGTACAGATTTCTTATTTCTACAGCTACCCAATGACAATTAGACATTTTGAGCAGTCAATTTGTTGCTTATTCATTTGTCTTATTGTGTACGGCGATGCTACATTTCAGTTTCATTCATGATAGTCGATTATCTCAAAACAAGGTTATTTGACTTTTCGTTTCCTGGCAGTATATTGATGATATAGTCCGACAATATGTCGCAAAGAAGCGAAACAAGTGTCACATTCAAATATACTTACGGAACAAGTAGAATAAGAAATTTTTGTCTTTATTAAAACAATACCTTGTTAATACACAACAAAAAAACTCTAGTCTCTATTAACGTAGAAAAAATTGTCTATCATTAATTAACCCAACATAATTTTAACACAATATAATCACAATTGCTCTGTACATGTGTAAAAAAGAGATATGCCAAAACTAACAATAAAGGCTATTGGTTAAAACCATTTTCGAAATGCAAGATTTTACTGTAAAGCTGAGTACATAAAAAAACTATTTTTTATCAAAGTTGTGTGCTATGCAGTATTGTTTTATCATGAGCAATATTCTATTGGTACAAAAAAAAAACCTGCCTTATATTGACCAAAAATAAAATAAAATAATGGATATAAAATCAATTCATAATATGGGTATTAGCATCAATTTCATTTCCTACAGTCCATATTCTTTGATGAGTTGTCCGGCGATAACGAGGCGTTGGATTTCAGAAGTGCCTTCGTAGATTTCAGTGATGCGGGCGTCCCTGTAGTGTCTCTCCGCAGGCATGTCGCTAACGTAGCCCATTCCTCCGAGAATCTGAAATTGAGAGTCAAGTTAATAACAGTTTTAACAGCAAAACATTGGCTAATAATTGACTAAATAAAATTAGACATTGTATTGTTTTCCTCTTTGTTTATCCTAACTGTAAAAACCAAAACTAAAGATAATGTCAAGTTGAGGAGAATCTGTACCAATTCATGTTTGAATTAGTACAGATATTTCATATTCAAATAAATATCTAGTGTTGTCCTACCTGAATACATTGATGAGATGCAAAAGTAGCTGCTTCTGACGCTGCTAACTTAGCCATGGCCGCCTCTTTCGTGTAAGGCTTTTTGTTGTCTTTCAACCAGGCCGATCTCCATGTGAGTAATCTGGCCGCCTCTAATCGCAAGGAGATATCAGCTATCTTCTGCTGGATAGCTTGCAACTTCAGGATGGACTTACCGAAGGCCATTCGTTTTGAAGCATACTCCATCGCCACATCTAAAGAAGCCTGTTCAATGAAGATTAGAAAATTATGATTATTATAATTGGTTGTGTTTTTTGTCATGAACTATTTTGTTAGGAAGTGTTTTACAATCTACTATTTGTTTCTCTCTTTCTCTGTATGAAAACGCAAATGTAGTGAATGCTAATGTTGAAGTAGTTTGCCTTTGTAGCTACCAAGTCGGCATGGCCAGTGGGTCCGTCAGATGGTCGGACCGACTTGATTAATTGCTCCCGTTCATTATTCACAAGATGACAATTCCTCATGTGCATGCCCCTGTGCCTATCTGTCTAAGCTTGAAGAGCAATTTTTAGGCATCACAAACACCCATGCCTTTGAACAGAAATCGATAAATTTCCGCTGCGCCCAGAGACTAACAAAATATAGTTTGCATTAATACATTACCCAATGATGACAAGCAGACTACAAAAACATTTACAATAACACCCACTATAATAGCTATTTAGTACCCTATTGGATATTAATACCTTTCCCATGTTCACTATTCATTCTTTTATCATTCTTACAAAGCTGAACAATGAAAAAGTATATTTAAATTATATTTAAAAAAAAAAACTAACCTGAGCAATCCCGAGTGCTTGAGAAGCGATTCCAATTCTCCCAGCGTCTAAGGACATCATGGCGATCTTGAATCCGGCACCGGTTTCTCCGAGAATGTTCTCTTTCGGTATCGCACAGTCTTCAAATATCAAATTGCAAGTAGAAGATCCTCTGATACCCAGTTTATCTTCTTTCTTTCCCAACGAGAGACCTTTGGTTGGCTTGGGGATAATGAACGCAGAGATTCCTGTAAATATTAATTTTGTCAACATTATTTTGAGTTCAAAGGAATTATCTATCTACTTGTAATTATCAGTAAAACTTATTCAATGCTGAAGTAACATGTTTTACTAGTACATAGCACTCGTAAAAACTGGGACTCTGTAAAAAGTGTGAAAATTTCTAAATTTACCGATATATATTATTTTCTACTTTTCAATCCAATTCTGTATTCGTATTTGATGACATGGATGTCTGCATTTAACTAACTAGACTCGTCCAAGCTTCATCCTTCTATTCTTACTCTTCTGTTCTTATTACAGTGTAGATACTTCCATTAGGAATTTACTAATTTCTTGTATTGCTAGGCACTTCCCTATGGTTAATCCAATATAAGGCATGGGTTACTCTAAGAATCTTTGATGCTGCAGGGTTTTACTAAATTTTATAGTGTTTTAACCTTCGAGTTCCCAACGGGATCATTCAAATTGCAAAATCTTCAATGATACCTCAATAAATTTAATACAAATATTAAGCAAATTTGTCTGGAGTCACTTTGTACCCCGCTGCTGCCTGATCCTATTTTCATTGTTTCGGTACTCGAGTGCTAAAAGCCAATTGTATTTCTTTATACAGATGTTCGTCAGGAAAGTTTACTACTTTGTTTGGTTGCCATTTTGGTAAGCATCTCTGCAGGACTGTAAATTATGACGTTACGAATCTTTCCAACCTAAACTCGTACTGAAAATGCAGACCGATTGACCATCCTCATTGATTTATTCTTTCTATCTTCTAACGAGACGCTAGAGCAACTATCCTGCAGTCAAGAATATGTAAAATACGTAACATTGTCTGCCCTATTGCAATTTTTTCACCTCTTGAATATGAATAACATAAATGAATAAATTTGGATATCAGAGGTCAAACTAAACAATGCCGTTTTAAGCAAATATTGACAGTCAGATAGCAGGGAGTAAAGCTTAATACGTTGCTATCGGGCTATCGCATACATTATTATCAGTGAAGAGCAGACAATATAAAAATTTAAGCAAAAAGAAAAAAATGAAAATATAAAATAATAATCAACTTGTACTTATGAACGAATATATATACCCATTTATGTGTCACTGTAAATCTGCACCACCTTTTTTTATACAAGCGCAGATAAGATTAGCTAATTCTTCTAAGATCATAAGATCAAGTGTATAATAAACTATAAATTAATATATACATTTAGTTTAAATAAAAATTATGGTTATTTTGGCATAAAGCTCGACATATGTAGATTGTTTGGCTATATTCGAGTCAAAATAAATAAAAAAAAAATGAATTATAACATTAATCCTTTCCGCTAGACAGTGTTTTTGTTTAGGAGTACTGGTAAATTTGAAAATTTGAATTTGAAGGAAGCATTTTTGAAAAAGACATGGTGAGGTTAGAAAAGCGGTCGCCAAACTACGACCCTCCAAATATTTCAATCCAGCCCCTGATTTTTATTTTAAAAATATTGATTTTTTAAAAAAATTTATAGGATTCTATTTTCGTCTAGCCCTACCAAAATTTTTAAACAAAAACAATCTGGCTTGTTTCTCGAAAAGTTTAGTGACCCCTGCCTTAGAATAAAAGATCTGTATTAGCAAAAAAAATATTTAATTTTGATGTACATTCAACAAATGAAGAATTTTTACATCAAAATATTATTTATATGTACATCTCGTTTTTCGATCATATTACATAAATTATTATTATTATTTTGCGCTAATACGATCATTGATCAAATAATATTGAAAACTGAAAGACTTGAATATTACCAAAATTGAGAAATGAAACTTTACTTTCATATCGCCGCTACGGCGACACTCGAGTAATACGGCAAATCGTTATTACCGCTTCTACGGCGGCACTCATGTTAGGTTAAATGTAGGTGATATAAATATTTTAGCAAAAATACTAAAAATAAATTTTCGAATCTGCAAAAAATAGCTTGCGTTAAGCTTATGCACGTGCTCAATCAGCCCGCCGATCGAGTGTTAAAATGAAAATATTAAAAAGTACTGACAAGCTACCCAGACATTGCTTGCTAACTGAGCATGATCTAGAAATAAACATAATTAATTCATCAGCTCACCTTTGTGCTTTAAACTTTTGTCAGTCGTTGCGAATATTACACCCGCCTCGCTTTCATAGCCATTGGTTATCCAGCACTTTGTACCGTTAATGATCCAAGAGTCACCGGATAACTTCGCAGTTGTGGATGCCGCTCCTGCGTCAGATCCGTTTCCTGGCTCAGATAAAGCAAAGCATCCTACTTTGCTGCCTAAGAACAATTTTCATTATGGATAATAATTCATTTTACTTCTTTGTCTAACGATTATATGCGATGCATATCGACTGAGGAAAGGAAAAAGGACGTAGCCCACACGTTTCAAGTTTTACAGGAGGCGCAAAAAACGTGTTTTGATGATTTTGGGCCATATGCAAATTATGTATTATACACAACCTTGAAGTGCACGGAGACTTCTAAACTGGTGTTTAATTGACATAATTTAATATTAATTAAAGAAATTGTCTAGGATAATCCTTTATTTTAGTCTTTTTTCTTTGTTTTAATTGTTTACAAGCTCATCTTTTTTCAAACTTAAAAGTTATATTCAAATACTAAATCGCCATTTGCAGCTAACATCCTTTTAATAGAACGTGTATCAAGTTAGATACATTGTGATTATCGAAAAAAATCTGCTTTGAAAAAACTGTGGGTTACATCCTTTTTCCTTTCCACCGTCAATATGAAATGTCTAGTATGGGATGCATGAAGCAATTCATTTTTAAAGCTTATTTCATTGTGTCATATTTGACTAATGAACTCGATAAAGATCTGGATTCAAATTGAATATAAAAAGTGAAAGAAAAATCTTTCTATTTGTCTTTTGATGTAACCAGTCTCGCATATTATATGTTAGTAGTAAATAAAAGTCTAAGAAAAGTTTTCTCTATGAAAAGGTGGACAAAAAAAAGTATGAAAGTATCCCAGAAAACCAGGATTATTTAAGCATTACCACTCGGCTATCAAATCTTTACCGCCTTCTCGACCAGTAGCTAAGTTGATAAAACTAATCAAAATATGAATAAACAGTAATTTACCATTTGTGAACGGAGCAACATGAGCAGCCTTTTGTTTGTCACTTCCCCAACCCATGATCGGTCCAAGATATAGGCTGTTATTCACCGACATAATGACTCCAGCAGATGCACATCCTCGAGAGACTTCCTCCAAAGCTATCGAATAAGCCAAATAATCAAGCCCACTGCCTCCAAGTTCATCTGGTACCGCAATGGCCATCAGCCCAAGTTCACCCATTTGTTTAATTTGTTCTCCAGGATATAAATGCTCTCGGTCAAATTTTGCAGCGTTGGGCTTGAGCTCTCCATCTGCAAAGTCTCTGCAGGTTTTCTGGAGCATCTGGTGAGTGTCGGAGAGAGCTGCCAACGAGGCGATCCCTCGGGATTGGGCACCATTTCCTGTCAAAATATGCTGAATAAGCTGCCATACAATGTACATAATTTTCATGTATTTCACATTACAAGAGCGGGCAAAAATGGTGTTTTTTGATAAGCTTCACCACTGGTTCTGTCCTAACTCTATCGTTCTATTACTACTTTCTTCGGAGAAGAGAGGTTGAGAAACGGAGTAACAAGCACTTCTCATATATTTTTTTACAGATAATTGGTTAGACAACTTTGAAAAATCGAATTTGCGCTCTATCCGGTCCAGTAATCAGATAATTAAAAAATGACAACAAAAAAAATACTAATGCTGATAAACGCCTAAAGCAGCGTTACTCAACCCTTTTTTCGTCTGGGCCATATGCCAGTTTTTGCTACATTCTGTAGGCTGCAGCATATTAATAGTGATAAGTAAATATACCACATGTTATACAAAATATTATAGTGATATAATATGCAAAATACTCATTCGTTTACATACATTTTTGTAAACAATGCCAAATGTTTGAAATACCATCTAGCGACTAAAATTGCTTTGGGCCGCACATAAATTCTGAATGGGCTGCAGATTGTGTATCGCTGATCTGAAGAATCAAACAAAAGCTAGTGTGGTAATGACCCAGTCATTACACAAATACTTCATGACCCTTTAGGAATGTATAATGTACACAGCACATGAAAACAATGCTTAATTTTGACGTACATTTGCAATAGCAAAGGTTCACTGATTTTATTTAAATAATACATTTTAAAGATAAAGTTTTTTGAATTTGACACATTCTAATTGAATAATTATTTATTTTTATGAGGTTATATTTTCAACTGTTATTTAAAAGTGCTTCCCAACCTGGGGTTTGCAGGTTTTTCACGGCGGTCCGCGAAAATTTTCATTCATTCAGCGTTCTTTGTAATAAAGTATGAATTTTTTTTTGGTGGTCCGCAGATTATTGTTTTCAGATTTAGAGATCCGTGGCAAGAAAAAGGTTGGGAAGCACTGATTTAAAAGACAGAATAAAAAAATATTCGATACATAGGAGCTTTTTATAGTCACTGTATAGCACCGGTCAAAGAGAAAAAAATTTATATACAAAAACTTTATAATCACTGATCATAAAATCATTTGTCCAGAATGTCAATAAAACATGTTTTTTAAAATGATTATTTTGATTGATTTGTTCACGTGCGGCTTTATTTGGTTATTTATTGGATATGAATAGCAGAATGAGCGATTATTTTATACATATTTTAGGTACACATGCCTGAAGATTTAATATCAGATTGAACCCGACGATCCAAGTACCTAATCTGTAAACACCCGTTAATCAAATATATAAATCTCGGGCACAGGTGAAGCATACTAGATTTACAATGATATGATCATTTGAATATTGCTTTTTTTATTATCTCAAAATAGGTTATTTGTAGTTGTCTGATTAATGAGCTGGACAATCGATGTGCATGGTTAAAAAATACAAGAGCATTTTTTTCCAATTCCTATTCAATTTAATAGCAATATACATTGTAACAATTAATGTTAAAAATGCTTTGCGTGCTATTTTTTTCTACCTGAAAATTTTACAAATTTACAACAAAACATTTCTAAATAAATTTTAATTGCTAATACGAAAATGTCACAAACCCAATCAGAAATCAATTAAATATCTAATTAAATTTGAATCATTCAAATTATGTACATTCACACAGATTTTTTCACTGATGAACCGGGATTCGCCTTTCGGCATCTTCAGGCGTTCAAGTGCACGGATGAACTTGAACTGACGCTTAGTAAATGAATGTTTCGTGTTTATATAATAAATAAATGTACCACCGAGCTTAAGGCCATTGCTGGCGAAAAGGATAAGCCCATGGGAATGCCCACAGATTTGAGTGGTGAGTGGTGAGCGGTTGTCGGAAAAGATTTTATGATTATATTTATATAGGGTATACAATCCATGCACTTGAACGCCTGAAGATGCCGAAAGGCGAAACCCGGGTCGCCAATGACAAAATCTGTGTGAATTTACATAATTTGAACGATTCAAATTTAATATTTAAATTCCACCAAGCACCTTCAGCCGAAATCTTAAAATATCGAATTATGTTTACGAAAATTCATCGCAATATTTCAAATTTGACTTATATTTCGTTCTAAGATGGTCCATAATGTAGACTTTTTATTATAATTGTTTCAATTATTGGCTTCCCTGATTTTAACATTTTCCTAATCGCAATTGAATTGCCTACATAACTGCATTGTAATTAGAGGATTTTATTTTCGAATAGAGCATAGCAGTGTTTCTTTTGCAAAATTAGTACATTTTTGAGGAGAAATAGAGTAGCAAATTGTATAAGTATGTTTACCCCATAGTAGTATGGAACACACCGGGCGTTCTCACTTAACCAAAGTGATAAGAAACATACTACCATATTTTAACCAGTCCCAACAATATGCTTTTTCGTAAATGATACTAGACTAAGCAATACTTCCCCATTTTATTAGATAAATGAAAGAATCCTGTTCTACAATAATTTATTCTGTATTTTCATAAACAAATATGCCGATATGAAAATACCTACTATGACTCGAGATTTAAATTTATTCAAAACAATGCAACAATACATGAATATTCTACGATAAACAAGTTAAACTATATCATACTAACCGACCTAAAAGAGAAAAGTAGGACCTAGCAATCAATCGAACAGCCATCGCGATTTTTTTCACTTAATTTCACTTTTTAAACTGGTCTATTATTGTACACTTTTGTTGCAATGCCAACAATGAACTTTGATTTTTAACTAGATTTGTTCTTTTGCGATAACTGTCAAACCAAGTTTCCAACCACTTCCGGACGAAAATGGTCCAAACTGGTTTGAAATATGATATACTAAATTTTTGTCGTGCTGCCGGGAGATAAAAATATTTAAGATAAAATAAAATTTGATATTTTTTTATTCCACTTGTGACATTTGTTTCGCCTCTTTGAAAAGCATTATCAGTAATAAAGTTTACGAATACACAAAACAAAAAAATATTTCAATTCGTTATAAATTACAAATAAAAAGTCAAGGGTTTGTTTTTTACTTCTGGGCAGAAGAAAGAGGTAAAATACAAACATTGATAGTGCTAGTAAAAAAATAATTACTTACACTAGGTACGATAAATCCTAATGAAATAAATGTAACAATAGTGATTTGCCTATCTTACTTAAATGTAATTTATAAGTGTCTTTTTATTGATGACTTATTAATTTCCAAAAATTCCAAGCTATACAACCAGTAGGAAAGGACAAACCCCCAAAATCAAAATTTTAAAATCAAATCAAAAAGTTTTATTTTATAATTTTTCAAAGTTACCGCCGAATCCATCGAAACTATGAAGATATTTATATTGTTTTTCAAAGTGGCAAGCTTTACGTCTAGAGCAGGCGTGGGGAACCTGCGGCCTTTTAACTATTCTGGTGCGGCCTTCTGGCCAATTCTGTAAATTCGTTAATTCCCGAGATAATTTAAGCAAATCCGTAAATTCTTGAGATTTTCGATGTCAAAATCCTTGGAAGACCTAAAAAAATGTTTACTGCGGCCTTATGTCGAATCAGAAAAATAAATGCGGCCTTTAGAGAAGGAAAGGTTCCCCACCCATGGTCTAGAGCCAAATTTCCATTCAAACTACATACAAACAACATATTACATTTCTTCGTATTTCAGCGAATACGCCGCAATAAAGTGAAGAAAAGTATTTAACTATTTATTGTTCATTAATTCTTTTATCCAAACAATTGCTAATTGATATGATTGAAAATATTCTTGTGTATAAGCTGTATAAGAGTAAAAGAACAATCCATTACTTCCCGGGAAGCACCGTAATAACAGTTTATCACTGCAAACCGTTTCAGGCCGGTTTGTCGTAACATAATTATTACCAAAAATTCAAGCAACGTGAACTTAGGCAAATAGTTAACAAACGTTAAGTAGTACGCAAAAGAACGTAACTAACATTTGACAGCTGATCAGTAATATTTGCCAAATTTGTAAAAACAAATACCCAATTTTGGCATTTCGAATACTATGTCCACAGTCATTACCACCTAAATATAGGGGGCTATGGCACGGTCTATCTTTACTTATGCAAATTAAAATTACTCAGTTTTTGTTAAAGTGATATTATCAGTTTAGTTTAATAAGCAATAACAAATTTACGCAATCTGCTATGATCGTGTATCATGTTTATAAAGCAACTACCTGCTGTGCCTAGGATTAAAGATAGAATTGATAAGATGTTTGTGATATGAACGTTTTTTGTGCGGAAGTTGTGGAAACTTTACAGCTTATTTTAAATGGAATGAATCTTGGCTTCTTTTATTGATACCTTATAGGTAATTTTATTGGCTGGCAATACTCAACAAACTAACATTCGAAGCTAACTTCACGTTACGTGTTAAGAGGGCCCCTGACATTTTGTTCGTTTGACAGATATCGAAAGCAAATTATTCAAAATGTTGGGCATGATTTACCGAGCTGCGTTCAAGAGGACGTCAACATTCATTCTCGTCGTCATGGCTGGCACATTCTTCTTCGAACGAACAATCGATGTGGGGTCTGATGCGATCTTCGACAATGTGAATAAAGGGGTAAGCGTGAACTGCCACAAGTTATATAATATTTTTCGAATTCAACTATTTACAAAAATACTCGTCAAAACGGTTGCGTTTTGAGTTATTATTTCATGTGTATAACAACTAAAAGTCTCACTGTATTTTTAAGATTTTTTTGACCAAAAACACGACATATTTACTCATTTATTTCCACTGGTTCCATAGAAAACACGGTGTCTCTGGATTAATTGATAAAAACCTACTATCCACAACATTAGGCAATTTAATACGTTGATGGGCAAATAGGACTTGGACAGTTCCTTCCTTATATTTAAGAAGACATTTACAGAGAAACTAAACAAAATTTAACCTATATTTGATGTTGGAAAGAGCGAGTGCATAATCAAGACATCTCTATAAAAGAAAAGCCATAGCAATTACTCAACCCTAAATTGCCATAAAACTGAATAATTTACGCTTTTTAAAATTCTCACATTCATCTGTTTTCAATGACTGAAAACAATACCAGAAAAGACACTGGATTGTACAATTCTACCACTATTCATTTCCACATATCGATTGCGGAAAAGCAAAAAGGCCTACATGTATCATGTTTTTTGATGCTTTTGGGGCTAAGTCAAAATATGAAATATACACAACCTTGAAGTGCACCAAGACTAATATTGGTGTTTATCCACTAAATCTAATTTAAATTTATTAAATTGTCTAATTACCTTTTTGTACTTAATTTTTTTGGTTGAAATTTTCATAGGCCCTTCTTTTTTCAAACTTAAATGCTAAATTTGGATACTTATTCAGCATTTGCAAATTTCTTCCTTTTGATAGAACATGCATCAGGTTGTATACATTGTGATAATTGGAAAAAATGTGTATCACTTCCTTTTGCATTTCTACAGTAGATATAAAAATGATAAATGTCGGTAATAATTCAGTGTAATGTTTTCTATTTCTAATTCAAAATTTGTTTCTGAAAACAATGTTGTTCTGACTGAATTATTTTCTTTTGTTTCCAGAAACAATGGAAGGACATCAAGCACAAATTCGAATGAAAGGCGTCACCTGTTAAAAGTTCAATAGCAAATCTTTTCAATATCTAAGTTAATATGTAATCTATAAAATTAAATAATTTAAATAGACGCTCTCGGAATTTTATTAAATCTCTGACAATACCATCCTACAATCATGAAAAGATATGTAACGCAAATTATTTATTTTATTTAAGACTAATTGATGCTACATGTAAGTTTATGTTATCATCTAACAATCATTACCCATTAAAATACGGGTTTGTTGGAGTGGATGTTGGGTCACATGATCTTACAGGATTATATTATTAACCTGATCTGTGCCGTGCAGTATTAATATGGCCGTGCATAGAGGTCCGTGATTTTCTTCAAAAAAATAAAACCTAATGTACTTTTTGGACATATAATAATACTACATCACAAACACTTACCATATAAATACACGATGGGTCATTTCCGCCACCATTTATCGAAAAACGTTTCAAAAACAGAAATTACTGCCATGTTAGCTAGCAACAAATTTGAACACAACAAAAAAGCTTTTTTTAAAATCGATGTATTATAGATTACAAAACAATATCTTTAAAGTTCACACTACGATTCCAAGAGATGTCACTATATGCATGATATTTTAAAATTATTAAATACGTTTCTTGTGGCCTTTAAACCGCGTCTTAAGTAAGCGACGTCCGTGGCAGAGAACCGGTTAAAGCATGTGACGGATGAGACAGACGGGATTCAGACTCCTCTAAGGTATCTGCAGGAAATTTCTGATCTTGGTCCATCATTGTTTGTTGATTGATACTATAAGTAGCTCGCTAGTCCACTCTCTTACCTCCTTATTCCTTACAAGGTCAAACAATCACAACCCTACCATAGTAGTCGCCAAAAGTGTCTGTTCTTGAAGCTTAGTATATAGTTTCCTTGAGGTGAAATACAGTACAACTGAGACGCAAGACTTTTCACCTAGATTGCCATCTTTCATATGTACCGCAATGAACTTGAAACTTTTGATTTCGAGAAGCTAGAATGACTTGAGAGGGAGCAAAAGACAGGTGGTCGCCAACGATTTTAGGGGCATTTTGATATTTTGTGGAATAGAAGTAATATGAAAGTTAGAGCTTTTTAGATGATTCTTGTTAATTGATACCCATAAAAACTAATACATTTATTTCACCAAACAACACAAACCAATTGGGGGCAGGAATTCATTACGAACTTAAACAACAAATTATAAGATTTAACATATTTCATTTAGCAAACAAAATTTAACAGGTTCAAATATACCATACAAAAATATGAAATAATTGAATTTCAGAGCAATTGTCTATTGTGAATTCAAAAAGACTTGCTTGACAAGAAGCTGACAAAAGTTCTTTTGTTTTTTTTACAGATTTATTTGATTACAGAGATTAGAGAGATTGACAAAATGAATGAAATGAATAATGATATTATGACAAGTTGAGTTCTGTCTTCATGGTATTGATTTGTTGGATGATCTCTTTGATTTGTTCATTTCTGAAAGAAAAAATAAAAATATGTCATGAATTATCAAGAAGATATTATGTACAACGACAGAGAAAGTATTATTATCGAATCTTTTGCCCAATACTGTTATCAAGACAAAAATAATTTTATAAGTTTTTACTAAATTATAATTCAATGGTTTAGTCTTATAGTGCTACAACTAGAAATAGATAGTTTTGAGATATGGCTGACTAAAGTTTCATCGCTTGCATTCTGCCGGTACTGCTTTACGGTTGCGAATCATGGCACCTGATGAAGACTCGGATAAAACGTATACTGAGCTTCGAGAACAGATGCTTGCGTCGGATAATCGGGGTGAGGTGGTTTGATTTTGTGAGGAATTCGGTGATAAGGGAACGTACAAGACAGCGCCCCATCACGTCAGTGGTTATGGAGAGACGTTGGAACTGGTTGGGTCACGTGCTGCGGATGCCTCCGGAAAGCCTCAATCCCACCTGTCTTTTCTTTCAATTGGACGGATTCCGGCGCCCCGGACGTCCGTCGGTTACTATCCATAGGATGTACTCGGCGGAATTGAGGGATGCAATTGGCAAAGCAATTGGCTGGAGACAGGGAAACATGGAGGTGCCGTGTGGCAGCCATATGCTCCACATAGGGAGCGAATGAGCGAAGAAGAAAGTTTTGACTGAGTTGTAAAAAAGTGATAAATATTATTTATCTCATCTCGATTCAATTAAATTTATTGAAACATTAGCAAAAACAATGACACAGTAATATATTTATTTAAAAAATTAAATAAGAAAAAAAAAACAAAACAATACACAATGTTAAAGCTTCATTCATATGAAATGCGCTATTTTCAACACTTGTCGTTTTATTCAGTTTCAATTCTCCTCTGTGAACAAGTGAAAATGGTGATCACTAGTCAACTTTGACGCGAATCTGGGGTACAAATAGTAAACATCCCACCATTGATATATTAATTTAGGAAATAATTTATCAAACAGTCCGTAATGCAATTCAAACCTATGACCACCGCAACTGAAGTCAAAGATGTTGACCACTTGGCCACGAACCAGGCATAAAGGTGAATTGTGTAGACGAACATAAATAATATTCGGAAAACAGTGAAATTATGAAATTGAACGATAAAACAATGTTTGTATACTTACTGTTGTTCTAATGTGGTTTTTATTATCTCGCTATGATTTTTACCGAGCAGGACTTCCTTCTTCAGTCTGTTGGCATCCCAGTTATGCATCTAAAAGTAATCAATCACAAGAATGCAAAGAGAATCAAAGAAGCAAAACAAATAACATGAATAAACAGGGTTGTTTAACTTGATGACTGCCATAGATGAAATATCTCGGTCAAATTTTCTGTGTTAGGTACAGACTAGGGTATCCAATCCGGGAGCCTTTTTCCAATTCCGGGATTTCGGGATTGATTAATTTTGAATCCCGGGATCCCGGGATTGAGATTTTCTCACCGAGGAATTTGAAATCCTCAATTCGCTATACTTTTTCACAGAATCTCACGGAAAGTCGTTTTTTTTTTAGCTCACCGAAGAATTTGAAATCTTGAATTTGCCAATTTCGTGTAAATTTTCGGGATTTGCTCAAAATTTCTCAATCCCGAAATCCCGGGATTGGATGCCCTAGTACAGACATGCTTTTTTCTACAGCAGCCAAAAGGTTAATGAACATTCGTGCACTAATAGACACCAAGCGATGACACTATACACAATAATAAAATATATTGAGAAACCTTGACAGATTTGATATTCCACTATACTTACTTGATGCTGTTGATACTTCTGCTTCTGTTTGATCTTCTCCATCTGGTTCTTGAACTGATCCGATCTAGTTTGATACTGACGAAGCTCATTCGACATTTCTCGTTCGGCAATAGATGGCGCTGATTGCTTCTGTCTGAGAGCTCTTAGCATTTTTTCACACCTGCAAGAATAATATGAATGGATTACACATAATGTAAAAAGTAAGCAATTTCTTTGAACTATTTTGCTGTTATGATACATTTCTAATAATATAATAGTGAAATGTTAATTAATATATTATATACACACGAAAGATACCACGACTATTGGTGGTATTTTTACCATTCATGTTAATATAATATATATATTTTTCATACATGTCCGCTCCCAATGTGGAGCATATATGGCCTCCTAATGGAAGTATCTCAACAGAAGTTTTTCTACGAGAACTGTTTTGTTACTAAATTCGATCAACCTCTCTTTTTCCAAAGAGAATAGTAGGGATAGAAGGCTTAGGCTAGGACAGGACTAGTCGTTAACTAATCACTCTCGCTACGCCTACTCATTAGAGGATTGGAAGGGTGGGAGGGAATTTTTTTAAACATCACAAACACCCATGCCGTCAAATAGAAATCGATTGAAAAAATGCTGCTCGTACTGGGATTCGAAGCCATGAGATCCGGCACGGAAGCCAACAACGCTAACCGCTGCGCCATAGGACCCGACCAAAAGTTATTCTTTGGGAACGATTCTGTAGCTGTAGTGTAAAATTCCAGCTCGATTCAATTCCCTCACATAAATTACGTCAATAGAGAACCACATGCTCATAGATGAATGCAAAAAAGATTTTGGCCTGATTTGGAAGTAATCACTTTTAGGAAATTATCTATAAAAAGTAATAATGAATTAATTCATTTACGTTTTTAACTTTGCCTTTTGAAAACGTGTACCTAAATCTTTCCAGATTGACCCGTAACAAATTAACATGTTTTTTATTTTTGTCTGTAGCAATAGTAAAAATAATCAACATATACAAACAAAACTTAATGTAATAAAAAATAGCTCGCAAGGGTTGATATTTCAACAGTGACATTTTTTAGAATGAAAAATATGTAATTAGTAATGCCATGATAATGAAGTTCAATCACGTATACGTCAAACCATTATCCATTTACCTTTTGTTCAACATCTGCTGTCTCTCCCAGGTTTCTCTGCACTTTTCTTGCAATCCGGCGGCTTCTTCTTCTACAACTGCCCGGCCAGTTTCCCACTTTTCCAAGTCGAGGATCTGGTGCTTTTTGAGGAGCCGCAGAGTAAGCACTCTTTTTTCGAGTTCCTTACGAGCTTTCTCGTGCTTTACGAAAAGCTCGGAGTGAAACACGTGGGTGGCTCTAGTCAGCAACTGTTCAGATTGGAAAGATAAATGGTCACAAGTGAATGGGAAACATTTTTATGGTCCCTAGAGTTTAGACCCTCAGGATAGGATGTGTATTTTTTACAGTGGTACATATTTTCTTCAGAGCAAAAACAGCAACTTTCTATGAAAATTTTGTTCAATAATAATCCCGTCAAGGTAATAAAGTGATGAGTTAAATAAGCCCAAAATCGTTTAAAAACAAGATTATGAAAATTTAAGAAAATTACTATGACTAAGGAATCGACTGGTCCTGTTAGTTTTAATATAAAATGTCTAAAACAGTGGTTTCCAACCTTTATATTACTGCGCCTCCCTTTGAACAAAAAAATATCTTCGCGCCTCCCCATCCTTTATTTCATATAGTAATAAAGACACGTTTTTTAAAGGGTTAATAAATATGTTGGACTGTTCGCGCCTCCCTTTGCAATAGCCCACGCCTCCCCAGGGAGGCGCGCCTTTCAGGTTGGAAATCGCTGGTCTAAAAGACTATCGTTTTCAAATTGGATATCATATTTTTATTCAAATGTTATTTGGTTTGTGTTATTCGTAGTTTTTGACTCTACTAAAAAGTTCGAGATTTGGAAATATATAGTACGTTTTGCATTATAGCTCCACAATTCTGGTTTTTTTTTTTACACAATCAGGACCAGTTTCGCTCATGACGAGCATTATCAACTGATAAAAGAATACAATATTACAGTGCCATTTATACAGAACAAAATATAATTATAAGAGTGGAATAAACAATTGGTAATTTGTTTAGAAGAGATACACAATATTTCATTTAAATTGCATAAAAATAAAGTACAGTGGAACCCCCAATTACACTACCCCGAATTACGCGCTGGCTTCAAATATTCGCCGCAAATCCGTCTGTGCCGCACATACAGTCAAATGTTGGCTAGAGTATGTGTATTCAATATGCGTCAGGCTATCACACATAGCTGGGCGTCTGTCTGTGTGCGAGATATTTACTACTACAAAAACTAAATATTTCGTCCATATTTTTTTTTTGGCAAAACAAAGGGAAATCTTAGTTTTGGATTTTCTGCGGAAAAAAACCAAATCTCTAATTTTGTATGAGATTCACACCCCCAATTACACTACCCCCAAATTCACGGTCCCGACTATAGTGTAAATGGGGGTTTTACTGTATGATATTAAATAAATTGACTTTACTTTTTCTTGGGACGACAACAGATATGGGATTATTCAAAGCAAATTAGTTTAAATTTAATTGATTATTTTTAATTAGTTACATTAGCGTCTTGTAAAGCTTTTTGGATAATAGTTTGGTCATTAAAGATGTCATTGTCTTGATTATATCTATTCATTTCTAATTGTTCTAGTGCATGTAGCTTAGGGCCTTTACTGCAAAAATGTAAACAGATGGGTGCTGGATTAAAATTAATGTTATGCGATTCTTTTATGATTCAATGTGCATCAATCTCACGTGCACCTGAACCTGAACTGTCGGTTAGTAGAGAGTTTTTAACAAAGTGTACAACATTTGAATGATTTAAATTCAATATAAGAGAAACATCTCTTGGTTTCTCAAGTGTTGGGAAACATTGTTGAAGATGAAATTATAGATAGACTTGAAGGATATTAAAATTATGTCTAACCTCAAAGCATTCATGAGCAGTGGGTTCAGTCTTTGTGGACATCTTGAGAATTGGTTGTGACATGTCTCGTTTCAAAATCTGACGTATTTGCGAGTCGAACGGGACCTTCTGGATCTGGAAAATAAAATGAACTAATAGTATTACACGGTCTACATCTTGGGTATCTTACATTTTTCTTCCCCGTGCATTATGTGTTATGGATCCGGACAAGGATAATTTGCTAGACCTAAAATCTATTCGAAAGGGACTTTGGCTCTTCTTCCATGGGATTGCAGAAGAAGAAGTTCCACTAGTATGAAACTCATTGCCGTCATACCTGATCGAAGCTTTACCCTGGCAACAGGTGGGTCAGAGTTCAAGTCTTTTGAAACTCAATATCAAATATAGATTTAAGATCTCGAGCGTGTGTGATGTTTTTTCTCCTTTGGTTGACTTTGAGTGACTTCAAATAAATATCTTCACCTCACCTCATATGATTTTAAAAAATCCTAAATATCTGGCGCCTTATAAATAGCTGCGAATTCAGATATATATTTTTAATATTTATTTTAAGCTGAGTACTTTATATTTCGGAGGATTTGTGCAATACTTTTATCATTGGTAAAATTGGTAAATGCCGATTTAGATAACTGAAGACTTTTAATTAATATTACAATTTTTTTTACAGGTCTATATAGTCGAAGTTGAATAAAAATAGGTGACACCAACTCCATTTTTAAAATTAAATTAAAATACAAAAAATAATGGATTTTAATAGATAATAAAAATATGCAATGACTATATATAAAATTATGCATTTTTTTTCAATTAACAGCTTAGCGACCACACGTTTTTTTAAAATCACCTGGCGAAATAAAATTTTTCGAAAAATTCGCAAAAATTGTAGTTTTACTAAATTCAATATAATTTGTAAACAAATTGAGATATCTTTACAAAATTTAATTTTCTTAGCTTCCAGATACTTCACCTATACGCATATATGAGTCCGCAGGCCAGCAACGTTTGTTTTTCAAAGACTCAAATACGCGTCCGTGGTCGTTAAACTGTTAATGTCAGAGTTGGATAATTCATAAATTGCACGGCTGTGGAGTCGGAGTCATGAGTCGTGGAGTTGGGTGTTTTTTTCTAGAGTTTGAGTCGGAAAAATCAATATTAATTGTACAATTATTAGTAATAATTTGTCTATTCATCATATTGATTGGTGAAATGATGACTATGTTCTAGAATTGTAAGACTTAGAATTAGACTCCACAGCCCTGGTTTAAAGATCCAATATTGTTGAGGCTTTATCTGACTGTCTCATTAACCACTTGAATACCAAGCGGACACAGGTGTCCGGAACATATGCAAGCGAACACGAATGTCCAAGACATTTAAAAAATCAAATACTTGGTATTCTAATAGAATATAAGCAATATTTTGATGAATATGTGTAGAGCTATCTATACTGAGTCAATATAGGTTTTTAAAATATCGAATTTGAGTGTATAATAGGTAAAATTATTTTTCTCAAAAACACGCAGTATCTCCGGGACATATTAATGATTTATTTGCGCAGTATTCAAACAGTTGATTTAATAAAATAGCATCTGCCTTATGTTAGCTTGAGTATGATAAATATATTCAGATAGCACCTCTTTCAGTGAAACATTCGTGTCGCTTCTATTTGGTAAAAATCTGAAAGTGTCTCTTGTCATATCGACAGAGTCGTCTAGTAGCATTTCAGCAAGCTGGTCTCCGTCGAGTAACTTGGTGACCAATCGGCCGTCGGCCAACAATGCGATGAGAGCGTGCGGCGAGTAGGTGATTCCTAAGCCGAGAGGTGGGTTTGCAGTTGTGGTCTTAGATGTTTTAGTGCAGATGACATATTCGGCTGTGCTTTGCTGGTCCATCGTGGGAAGGAGGTTGTCTATGTCCTCTGAAATATAAAATGCATAATTATACTCTCATTTGACTACAATATTTATGTCTATGCATTGTATTAATTTATATTTGTATAGTGTTAGTTGAAGTTCTTGAAATCAAAGTTAGATTGTGAGACAATATCCAAGTGGGGGTTGTGTTTTAAATGATTATAATAGTCATGCAATAAGACCAAATAAGGAAATGATTTTTAAAAAGTCAAAAAAGTCTAAAATTTAGTAATAAAACGTGTTTGTATTATCTATGTATGTTATATGTTAATGGTTTATCAATTCAAAGCAAAACAAACAATGGCTGAGGGAAGATTGACGGCAGTGAAACATAAATGTCTTCTTGTAGTCTTACCATCGTTTCCATTAAAATAAGTCTCAAGTTGGTTAACGAATGGAACTGTGATGATATGGACGCCAGCTTCATGGTGGCAGAAATACCGATTCTTCACTCCTTCGTCCTGAAATCAGTACAAAAAATGTTTTATATCATGTAATGGCTGTCAACGTTTGGCAATCAACCAGGGTTCAACAACCAGAAGAAATATAGACATTTGGTTTACAATTACAAAATGAATTATCAGATTATTAAACAAATGAAAGTAGTAAGTGACCGTAAATCTATTAAAAATATATTATAGTTTTTGATAATTTTGAATAGTTTTATGACCCAGATTTTTTTAGCAGCTAAAATTCAATTCACTTATTCAACTCTTGCATTCTGCTGGTACTTCTTTACGGTTGCGAATCATGGCACCTGACGAAGTCTCAGAAATACCGTATACTGAGCTTCGAGAACAGATGCTTGCGTCGGATAATGGGGGTGAGGTGGTTTGATTTTGTGTGGAATTCAGGATAAGGGGGCGTACAAGACAGCGCCCTGTCACATCAGTGGTTATGGAGAGACGTTGGAACTGGCTGGGTCACATGCTGCGGTTGCCTCCGGAAAGCCTCAATCCTGCCTGCCTCTTCTTTCGACCGGTGGGATTCCGGTGCCCTGGACGTCTGTCAGGTACTATCCATAAGATGTACTCAGTGGAACTGCTGGCTGGCATGGGAGGAAGCAAAGCAATTGGTGGGAGAAAAGGAAACATGGAGGTGCCGCGTGGCGGCCATATGCTCCACATAGGGAGCAAATATGGCCAAAGAAGAAGAAGAAAATTCAATTACAAAATTTCATTGGTAAACTGCCAGAAAACGTTAAATCAAAATACTTTGTTTTGAGATAACTGACTTTTGAATATCGTAAGGCAAACTGAAATGTAGCGTGGTCGTAGATAATAAGACAAATGAAGAAATAACAATCAACCAAAATGTTTACAGCTCAAAAACTCTATTTTTTTGGGTAGCAGTAAAAATGAGAAATTCGTACAGCTAAAGAGCGTTATGTTAATTATAGGTTTCTGGCAGTAATAACTGTTTAATGAAATTTAATTATTTTGTTCTTATAAAATCATAAATTAATTCATTCAAATATCAAAATAAATAAATTTTATAACAGCGAAATTGTTTTTTCAGACGATAGAGTGTGTTTAAATCTATCGATCTGCATTCTTTGACTTCATTTTCAGGCAGTATATTGACGATTTGTTTACTACAAAAAAAATAATGAAGGGTTAATTACCGCAGTCAAGTAGATTGGGCAAGTATAGCTTGGATCTGTATCGCTCATGTTGAGACCAAGGTCGAGTTCTATCGCTTCGATTACGTACAATGACTGATTTTGCAACGCATTGTTGATTGGGTTCGAAGAATTCAACTGAAAGAAAAATACATTAATGTGATAGTTTAGATATTTATTTGTTGTTAATGGAGAATACATAACATGTGCTGTGCGTTCAACAAATAATACGAATTTAATATAGACATTATACAGTTGAACCCCTAATTACACTACCCCAAATTACGCGCTGGCTTGAAATATTCGCCGCAAATTCCCTAATTGCACGGTCGCATTCCATTGTCATTACTAAGAGACGGTCGTCTGTGCTGCGCATACAGTCAAATGTTGGCTAGCGTCTGTGTATTCAACACGTGTCAGGCTATACACGCATAGCTGGGCGTGTCTGTGTGCGGGATAATTACTACTACAAAAACTAAATATTTCGTTAATATTTTTTTTTTGCAAAACTAAGGGAAATCTTAGTTCTGCGTTTTCCACGGAAAAAACCAAATCCCTAATTTTGTATGAGATTCACACCCCCAATTACACGGTTCCGACTATAGTGTAAATGGGGGTTTTACTGTATTAACCTTTAGAGGAGTATGGACGTACATGTACATTAGCGCCATTTTTCTGTAAAAGAGTATGGGAGTACTTTAAACTCAACACAGGAGTGTCTGTCTGTAAGCATATATATGCTCTAAGTATGAATTACATATATTCATTGGGAAAAAGTCACACAATTGTCATGTTAAGAAAGGGCATTAAATTAAAGTAAGGTCTGTATAAATCTATTCACTTCTCTAAAGGTTAAGGAATACAAACTAGACAACAAAACAAGACAGAAAATTCAAATATTGAAAAAAAAGTACAAAGCTCCTCTCTGAATTATTTTCCTCTCAGCGACATACATTTATCAACCAGATAACTCTCACAACTGGCGTCACATATATTATGACTGAAGCAAAGTATTTTGTAATAATATTATACTACAGGGTGGGTGGGAAAGCACAAAAACACTATACCTTTTCCTTTTCTTGATCGTCAGATAAGAGCAGACAATGGTAGAGAGTTCCTCCACAGGTTGCTACGATAAGTAAGTTTATTCCGAGGAGTAATATAGAGCACGATTCAGCACCGTAATTATCGTCTGCCGGTGGAAACATCCTCAGGGGTCCGACAAGATTTGGATGAGCATTTCTAAAAGAAGATGTGTAAAATTATTTTCAGAGTTATTAACACATTCACTGCGGATTACATATTGCAATTTATACCGATACGCTAATGAAATGGCGATTTTCAAAGCCTTTGCTTGAGATGTGTTAACAATATGAAACTAGTGAAAATCCTTCTTGTTACATAAAGCAGTGCTCCGCAACCAGCGTGCTGCGGCACACTTGTGTGCCGTGAGCCGGATACAGGTGTGCCGCGGTCAAATACATAATGAAAAAATATTTTGACCAAGAACTTCGGGTTGTGCTGTAAAATATCGAGCCGAATATAAAACCTTTGTGTTCATTAAAACAAGCGCAGATATCACATTGATTAGTAATTATTTTATAATAATTATTAATATTGCATAAAAGTAAATATATTATAGTTTTATGCATGTATAGTTTTCAAATAAAAAAACGAAAAATTATTGTAAAATTTGTATATTAATTTAATACCTAAATATTTTTGCTTTTGGTGTGCCGCGGAATTCTAGGAAGAATTTTGGTGTGTCGTAGGTGAGAAAAGGTTGCGGAGCACTGACATAAAGCATGCAATGTGCTACTGTTGTAATGTATCGTTTGTAGTAATGCTGCTTAATATTCCGTAATACAAACGTAAGATATCAGCTTGTGCGCTAGGTGCGTAGTTAGCGTCTCTCCAATGTATGTGTTCACATACTAAGCGGGTCTACAGCACCCGACGTCTTAAATAATTCTATTAATATATTTTTTAATCCATGTTCGCTCACAATTTGGAGCTAGTGGAGGTATCTCAACATTTTGTTTCTGCACGAGAACTGTGTGTTAGTCGCTCAACCTCTCTTTTCCAAAGAGAGTAGTAGGGATAGAAAGATAAGGCTAAGGCAGGACTAGTGGTTAACTTATTGCTCTCGCTACGCCCAGTTATTGAACGATGGGAGACCATTAAGCACAGTAACTGCCAAGCAATATAGAATCATTGGTAAGCAGGAAACTTTCTATTTTTTGATTATTTGTTAAAGAAATTTGTCATAAATAAAAATAATAAATAAAGTTTATCAAATTTTTATCCAACTATTAACATAAGAAGAAGCTAATCTAGGCATAAATTTTGGGCTATACTATACTAAATTTTTAATTAGGTGTTGACAGTTTCTGAATTACATAATTAAAAAAAAAATAATTCTACAACTATAATTATAAAATGATTGTGAAAGACCTAGATGAAGTGTGGAAGAAGCCATGTTTGATGGTAACAATACATGAGAATATTCAAATCCATTAATCGGGCACAGGAAAAGATGTTGCCCTATTCTGTATTTAATAATTTGCTAGCGTACAGGCAGAATTATTAATATTACTCATATCTAGAAACAGCATCCTTCAAACCCACCCTATATTGTCGTCAAGGCTGCCATCCATGGCATACACATCACCGTCCCCAGCCAAGATCCTTATTACGGAGCAGTCTGGTGAGTTTGAAGATGGCATAGCAATTGCTACAGCTGATCTTCCTAATGCCGTAGCGGGGGGAAGAGATCTCTGGCCACTGCGTCTGCCACAATTCCACACCTTGATTAAGGGCCTTGATATTGATGCAGAATCGTATAACCTGAAATTTGGAGATTTTATTAGTTGAATATGTTCAATCTGAGAATACCATGTATTCTAATATGTGGAGCATATGGCCAGCACGTGGCACATCCATGTTTCCCTGTCTCCTACCAATTGCTTTCCATCCCTCAGTTCCGCCAAGTACATTCATGGATAGTAACCGACGAACGTCCGGGGCACCGGAATCCCACCGGTCGAAAGAAGAGGCAGGCAAGATTGAGGCTTTTCGAAGGAATCCGCAACATGTGACCCAGCCGGTTCCAACATCTCTCCATAACCACTGACGTGAAGAGGCACTATCTTGTACGTTCCCTTATCTCCGAATTCCTCACAAAATCCACATCCAAATTTACACCATGTATAATTTAATCAAATTGAAAAAAATAACATCTATTTTAATTTGATTCAAGAAAACACGGCTATTTTTTAAATATATAGGTTCAATCTAAGTTTTTTATGAGCATCTCCAAGCAAATCAAAAAAAACTGATATGATGACAAATCAATATGAAATGGAATTACCTGATGGTGTTGTCTGAAGCCAGGATCAGGAGGTGGGTATCTGTGGGTGAAGCCGGATGCCAGATGACCTGGTAAATTTCCCAAGACATGAAGAAGCGCTCGTCTAGGATTTGTGTCCTAAAAGGTATTAAGAAGTTCATTAATTAAAATGGGACATGTACCAATATTAACCTTTTGACTGCCGTAGAAAAAAGTATGTCTGTACCTAGCACGCCAGCTATAATTTGCAAATATTAATTATAAATGAAGTACCGACGAGATAACTCGTCTCTGGCATTAAGATTTATTTGTAATAGTGGATTATCTATAATGTGAATGCTGTCGAGGACAATTTTGAGGCAGAAGAATAGATGAATAATAAACAAAGGCGTTAGTAACATAGATGGTTTCTCTAGCCTAGCAGCGACATCTGCGTTTATTAATCAGAAGGATTCAGGATCAAGTCACGGGCGTTTGTGAAGTCTTTTCTTCATATTGGCTTAGTTGATTTGAAAATTTAAATATTTGGCGCACTGCCATGACGCTAAGCACATATTACTCACGTTCTATTGAATTTTTGTAAATGAGCCATATTTTAGATAACATATCGACTTTGGAAAGGAAAAAGGACGTAACCTACAGTTTTTTCAAAACATCTTTTTTTCGATAATCACAATGTATACAACTTGATTCACGTTCTATCAAAAGGATGCAAGCTGTAAATGCTGAATAAGTATCTAAATTTAGCTTTTATGTTTGAAAAAGATGACCGTGTAAAAAATGAAAACCAAAAAAATGACTGAAATAAAAGTTTTTCCTAGACAATTTCTTTAATTGATATTAGATTATGTCAATTAAACACTTTATTTGAATCGTTCAAACTATGTACATTCTCACAGATTTTGCCACTAACGACCCGGGTTTCGCCTTTCGGCATCTTTAGGTGTTCAAGTGCACGGATGAACTTTCAATCACTGGAAATTCCACCTTCAGTCGAAATCTTAAATTAAACACTAGTTTAGAAGTCTCCATGCACTTCAAGGTTGTGTTTATTTCATTATTTGCATATGGCACAAAATCATCCAAACACGTTTTTTGTGCCTCCTGTAACATTTGATATGTGTGGGTTACGTCCTTTTTCCTTTCCACAGTCGATATGTATTTGCACTTCATTATTGGGCGACGTTTTAGATACTGAGATAACAATCTTCTTCCCAATGTCATTCTGAAATAGTTTAGTGAATTAACGACTAACAACCGGTCCTCGTAATAATAATTTGATCTTAATTATTATTTGCTTCCATTGAAAAGTACGCTGAGCTAATTGCCGACAACCACTTCTCAAAAGTCCAAATTCAAAGATAAAAAAACACCTTATCCAGTATACACTATCCATTTTAGGAATTGTATTAGGCAAAAATTTATTGTACGAGCAATTTAAAATCGATATAAAAAGCCAATGTTAGTTCATGGTAACGAAAAATGACATGCCTTTTGGGAAAAGCTGTCTGTACAGAAAAAATGTGAACTTTAAACTGATGTTGATGCACTAAAAAAGTTTGACAACTGCTGCATTTGGAAGAATAAAAAAACCGGCATTTTTCGTATTTCAAATTCATATACGTTCAGTAACGATAATTTGAATTGTCCCAAGAGAAAACAGCAATAATTTTCAACAATTCGTTTCGTGACGTTGGCGTGAATGGAACGTTTTTTTATGTGACGTGTATAAGATAACATGACAGTTAATGGGTTAAATAAATTAAAACTTATTATTTCTACTGGATAGACGGTTTTAACATTAGCTATTCAACGAGGACTGACTGTATTTTAGTTAATCAAACTTTCTAAGGATACAATAAGAAAAGGGAGTAAAACTGTCGAAGTGCAACAAATAAAGACAACTAAAAAGAGGATGGAGGGAAGGATGGATTGAAAATATTAAATAAAAAATCAATATTCATAATATGTATTTCTTCAAGTATTCTAAAGATGGATCGCAAAGCAAACGGATGTAGCGTAACTACTAGGCCGTAGTAATTTTCATTGGAGAAATATAATTAAACATAGCAATGATTGAATTATTTACCGTGCTTTGAATGGACGATAATTCAGTGATTGAACCATCTCCCTCTCTCTGTAATAATTCAATAATTTATATAATGAGTGACATCAGCGTATAGATGACAACTAGTGATTGTACATATATAATATGAGATATAATGAAAAACCACGTCCAGTTAAATACTTTAAGACAGTGGTTTTTAACGGGGGGGTGTAAAATATTAATTCTGAATAAGGGCATAAAGTGAAAAGCTAACAATCATTACTCTAGAAATAGATCAGTTATAAAAACCCAGCGATTTTTTTTGAAATACCCAATGTTACCTTTTGACAAAAAAATATGTGAATTGTGACAAGTATGGATGTTGCACTATCCAATTCTATAGCGACTTGGGGAGTCAGGGGGTGGTTGGTACATGTATGTGAAATGCAAAAAAGGCGCCCAGCATACGAATCTCGTCTTAATGACGCTCGATCTCCCCGGTCGGTTAGCAAAAAATACACTTGCCGATAAGGCGTGTCCCGTTGTCAAAATTAATCAAATTATCGATATTTATTAGTGGCGAACTTAGCTCACATGAAAAATGCGTTTTAAATAAAATTGCCGCTTGCTGTGGCCCAGTTGGTTAGAGCTTGCTTTACCGACCACGCAGGTCTGGGTTCGATTCCCGGTCAGAACACAGTGAATTTGAGAATTATTCAATTCAAAAGATGTGATCGAAGACTGGGCGTTTGTGATGTCAGTTCATATCATTTCCTTTCCTCCCATCCTTCTGATCCTTGAATAACTGGGTGTAGCAATAGCGATTAGCCAACCACTAGTCCTGTTCTAGCCTTATCCTTCTTTCCTTACTACTCACTTTGAAAAAGTGAGGTTGAGCGACTGAGTAACAAACAGTTCTCGTAGAAAAAAGTTCTGTTGAGATACCTCCATTAGGAGGTCATAGGCTCCACATTGGGAGCGGACATGGATTAAATAATAATAAAAAATATAATAAAAACAGTCTTTGTATTATATTAATAGTCGATAATGTCTGTATGTTTGTACGTCCGCGATTTCGCCTTTTCGATGACGTCAAGAAAGACGGTAATTTCAATCATTTTTTTCTCTAAAATACAATATTTACACTTTCGATGGATTTGGCGGTAACTTTGTGGAAGTTCATTTTAATATAAAATAACTAATAAACTTTCACATAAAATTAAAAGTTGATGACAGTTCGCACTAAAAATAATTTCATTTTTATTTCTCATTTTTGTCAGTTTTTTTACTTAGAAATTTGACGATATGGTTAATCAATAAATTTATAGAATGTCAATTTTTGATCAGAAAATATTCCGTCATAAAACAAAAGCAATATGGAAGTATGTGTTTCAAAAGAGATAAATACAAATCTAGACTAAATATCTTTTTGCCAAATATTAGAGTTATGCTCGCATGTTACAAATGCTCTATGTATCTAGGCGATTTACTGGACGGCGAACGGGTGCTGGGGGTGAGGTAATCGGGTGGACATATTAGAAAACGAGAAGGATTACCCCATTCCGCAAACTGCCCCGCACTCCCAAAACACTAAAGGGGTGGGTTCAAATAAAAAAGTAAGGGAGGGACATCCCGGTATGAATTCAAAAATGCTTCAAATATGTGAAAACTGTAGAACGCCAAAAGAGATGAAACTCAGCATATTATATTGTATGTACAATTCGGAATTCTCAGTATTTTTTGAGTCTAGTATTAACTTATTGGATTGCAAAGCTATAAGGGTGTAAATAACATTTATAAAATAACATATATCCGCTCCAAGTACAGTGAAACCCCCAATTACACTACCCCGAATTACGCGCTGGCTGGAAATATTCGCCGCAAATCCCCCAATTGCACGGTCGCATTCCATTATCGTTACTAAGAGACGGTCGTCTGTGCTGCCGAACACAGTCAAATGTTGGCTAGCGTCTGTGTATTCAACACATGCCAGGTTATACACGTATACCGAGCGACTGTCTATGTTTGGGATTTTGAATTTTATCACTTAGTAACTAAATATTTCGTCAATATTTTTTGTTGCAAAACTCAGGAAATCTTAGGTTTGTATTTTTTACGGAAAAAATCAAATCCCTAATTTTGTATGAGATTCACACCCCCAATTACACTGTCCCGAGTTTAGTGTAAATGGGGGTTTTACTGTAATTGTATTCGTGATGAAGTATGTCGACAAAAATGTAAGAGAGTTAGTTTGCTGTAATTATTATTAAAAACGGTGAAGTAATTGAGGCGTTTAGTTACAAAAAGCGATAAATCCACATTTTCCCAAAATCCATAGAAAAATATCTGCGTATTCTATACGCAATTTTACACAAATTGAGATTTCTTTAAAAATTCATGTCCGCTCCCAATTTAGAGCATATGGCCTCCGAATGGATGTATTTTAACAGAAGTTTTTTTTTCTACGAGAACTGTTTGTTACTCAGTTGCTCAACCTCTCTTTTTCCAAAGAGAGTAGGGATAGAAGGATTGGGATTAGTGGTAAGCTAATCGCTGTCGATACGCCCCGTTCATAGGATAGGAAAGGTGAGAGGGGGGAATTCAAGCCATCACATACATCCATGCCTTTGAACACAAATTCATAAATCGATTGAAAAATCAATTTATAAAACTGTCCGTACCGGGATTTGAACCCGGGCCCTCTGTAGCCGAAGCCAACACCGTTGACCACTCGACCGCACAGGCGACTTTTTATTTTTACCTGAATTTTACCGAAAAAAAAATCAATCCCATCGCAATAAAAATTGGGACCACTGATCTAGGGAGAAATTTTAAGCACATACGCGTGTATGGAGACAGAAAAAGATTATGAATGAGTAGAAATTTCAGATATATATTTGCGGTAGGGTGGTCGAGATTTTAGACCGGGGGTGGTGTGACCACACGCCCCATTCTCCTCTAGATCAATTTTAACCCGTTGTGGACGATTGATACAATTTACGACTCTATTCAAGTAAGTTCACGATGTAAAAACTGATGATGTTAAGGTGGTTAGGTATTTTTGCCAGAAATTAGATCAGTCCTCCGCAAGGTTTACTCTCCCACGGCACACCAAAATTTACTCCAGATTTCCGCAGCCCACTTCAAATATGCATGTATGTATATATCGACTGTGGAAAGGAAAAAGGACGTAACCCACACATATAAAATTTTACAGGAGGCGCTAAAAACGTGTTTTGATGATTTTGTGACATATGCAAATTACGAATTAAACACAAACTTGAAGTGCACGGAGACTTCTAAACTGGTGTTTAATTGACATAATCTAATGTTAATTCAAGAAATTGTCTAGGAAAAACTTTTATTTCAGTCTCTTTTCTTAGTTTAAATTTTTTAAAGGTCATCTTTTTCAAATTTAAAAGCTAAATTTAGATACTAATTTGGCATTTTCAGCTTCCATCCTTTTGATAGATTGTGCTTCAAGTTGTATACATTGTGATTATCGAGAAAAAGCTGTTTTGGAAAATTTAGTGTTACGTCCTTTTTCCTTTCCAACCGATATACATATCGACTGTGGAAAGTAAAAGAACATAACCCACACATACCAAATTTTACAGGAGGCGCAAAAAACCTATAATGATGATTTTGGGCTAAAGGCAAATTATGTAATATACACAAACTTGAAGTGCACGAAGACTTGTAAACTGGTGTTTAATTGACGTAACTTAATAATAATTTAATAACTTATTTCAGAATAATCTTTTTAAGATTATTTTACTGTTTGCAAGTTTGACAGGCCCAACTTTTTTCAAACTTAAAAGTTAAATTTAGATACTAATTCGGCATTTGCAGCTCACATCCTTTTGTTAGAACGTGTATCAAGTTTGGTACATTGGGATTATTACCAATATCGTCCATAATTAAGATTCCATCTCCACTGATCAGGAAAAAAGGACGTAGCGAGCTGAAAATAACTTCGTTATCCGGAGTCTTCAACGGGATGGCCGTTATGGGATAGACTGCTGTGTATTTTATTTTTTATTTTATGGAGATAAAATGATAATTTCATGAAAAAATGTGGAATAAACTGACGAATGACAATTTTTACAATATGAAAAGCTGTTGTTTTCTTCCTTAATATAAATGATCAGAAAGACCAGAGTTATGTTTAATGATAATTGCACACATTAATATCGCGTCGGGTCTATATGGGTTAACTTAAGGGGGGAATCGTCCTTTTTTTGTTCTAAAGAGAGATGGCGAGAGCACGTGCAGGAAAAATGTCTTTTAATTGATCCTTCGCAAAGAACAAACGCGATTTCATTAGACAAATGGGATTTTTTTTTATATTCACGAGGGTTATTAAACGATAAGGATTTTTACATTGTTGAATTTAGTGCCCGAAGGGTTCAAGGGACGAAATTTCTACACGGGGAAATCGCTACAATGAATTCGTAATATGTATTTTTATTTTTCGAAAATAAATACGACTTATTTGTGAAACCGAAGTAGTAAAATCTCATTAATAAAAACACAATATTCCTTTGTACTTTATTTCACTTTATTTAAATGGTCAGGACCGGTTTCGCTCATTGCGAGCATTGTCAACTGGTAAGAAAAATATGTAAACAGTGCTTAAACAAAAATAAATTGAAATAAAAAGGTGTAAACAACAATTGACATTGAAAAGAATTTACAAATTGCAGTATTAGTGACTCTTTACGTACGCAAAATTAAAATGTTTAACACCTCTTATATGTAATTAAAAAATCATCAAAGATCAATACATTTTAAGTGGTGACTGATGATAATTACAAACATAATCAAAATTTGGGAAATTTTTAACAAAGTGATGTAAAATTCTACATTTCTAAAGTACCCTTTTATTTCAATTTATTTTTGTATAAGAAGCACTGTTTATTTATTTTTCTCATCAGTTGACAATGCTCGCAATGAGCGAAACCGGTTCTGAATTTTTAAATAGAGTGGAATTAAGTACAAAAGAATATTGTGTTTTTATTAATATAATGCCTTTCCACCAAGTATTGACAGCGAACACCCTGAAAGTGAGTAAAATATCAGTTACACTATTATTTCATTGTTATACAACATTTCGATATTGATAAAGGTATACAATAATAGAATGAACTGATCGGGTCCGTGGCGTAGTGGCCAACGTCGTAGGCTTCCACGACGGATATCACGGGTTAAAATCCAAGTACGAAAAGCGTTATTTATATCTATTTATCGATTTCTGTGCGGAGACATGAGTATTTATGTTGATTCATTCCCATTTAAAAATAAACTGGCATAGCGAGAGTGATTAGTTAACAATTCGTTTGGGACCCATTTTTAAAAATTGATAAATGAATTTGTGTCTAAACAAGTATGTAAGTCGGAGATAATAAATTTTTTTCACACAGCAATCAATCGATCATAAAAAAAAGAAACAAAGTAAAAGTACTTTCTTTTATCCTTTTATCTTTTATACCCTATATAAATATAATCATAAAACCTTTTCCAACAAAAAAAAAATATATAATTCTTAAAACTACTCACCATTCAAATCTGTGGGCATTCAAAATAATATACAAAAATTTATATCGGCAAAACAGAAAGGACACTGAACACCATATTATCAGAACATATGGCAGCCTTTAGATTGAAAAAAGACACGTCTACTTTTGCTAATCACTTAATTTCGGAAGGACACGTGTTCAATCAGGAACAAGGGATACAAATGTTACACCCAAATACGGACAGTCATAAGCTCTTTTTCCATGAATTTTTGGAAATAAACAGAGCACAATTGCATAGCCTTTCAATTTTAAATGAAATATTAAACATGCCGGGATCTCCACTTCTATACCCTATATAAATATAATCATAAAATCTTTGCCGATAAACAAATAAATATATTTCTTAAAACTACTCATCATTCAAATCTGTGGGCATTCGCATGGGCTAATCCTTTTCGCCAGCAATGGCTTTCAACTCAATGATACATTTATTTCTAATATAAACACGAAAAATTCATTTACTAAGCATCAGTACAAGTTCATCCGTGCACTTGACCGCCTAAAGATACCGAAAAGCGAAACCCGGGTCGTTAGTGACAAAATTTGTGTGAACGTACGTAATTTGAACGATTCAAATTTAAAATGTGTTTTTTTTAATTTTGCATTTGGCAGGTCACCAATATGTTTGGGAAACGCTGAAGTAAAGGGTTGACAAATCAGAAGTAAACGTCAATAAAATATGATGCTAAAACAAACCACTGTTTAAACAATTTTAAAACGTGTTTTATCTTTGAACTTCCCTTCCAGTAAACCGAAAGTAAAAAAAATGTTTTTTTTTTGCGGGGATACGCTAATATGAGTAAGCCGAAGCGTATCAAACGCAAGAATCACTGCGTAATGACAATAAATTGACTAAAATTAAAATGTTAATAATCTCTTAAACACAATTTCAAAACTCATCAAATAATCTAGATAACGTGGAGACTAACGATAAATTCGAAAGCAATCATAATCACATTTTTACAAAATTAAGAAACCAAACATTAATCTTGTTAAACATCTATTTTATGTTTCAGTTACGTGTTGTAGAATTTTTCTCTGTAATACAAAATCTTTTTTTCTAACTTCTTCGATTAAAAATAACTAGCTGTAAGCCCGTTGCCCAGCAACGTGAGATTTTTGTTGCATTGTGTTTAATTTTATTTAGTTTAATTTAATTTAATTTAATTTAATTTTATTAACTATTAATTTGAAAATTTACGCAAACAAAATACATTTCGTAGAAGTAGAAGAAGTCTCGAGGACATCAGTACGCACACATTTGTGAAAAGTGAAAAGCGAGTGATTATTTTATCGACTATTAATATATAAATTTAGTATGAATAAAAAAGTGGAGATTGGAAGGTGAGAAATCGGGGACACATTACACTCACTCACTCACTCACTTACTCAAACAAACAGACAAACAGACATTATCGACTATTAATATATAGATGATATTCAAGGGTGTGCTCGCGCGATCCCCTTGCTAGATTTTACTACGGCCGGCGAGCCGCTTATTAATTTAAGAGAAAACAATATTCTCAGATCAAATTAGTGCTTAACTACAATTTCTGACATATATATTATCTACGACAGCTTCAGTATACACAGTAGTACATTTTTAGCCATTTACATTGATTAGTTTACGGTAAAATGCATATTGTTGCATTTTATAAGTGTATTAAGTAACAATCGTTTAATTGCTTTTAGATTCAGCAAGTCCCCTTGTTAACGTATTGGCAGCCCACCGCTTATAATATGAGTCTATTTATTATATTGATTGGTGAAATGATGAATTATTCTAGTAAATGAAATGATCTGTTGGTATACATATGTCATGATATGTGTAGGTTACATAGAAATTATTGGAAAAATAAATTCGTAATTTTAAGTCGGAGTCGTCTTTTCACAGCCCTGCTTCTTCTATTAGAACACGAGCTAATATAGGTATGATTAAAATATCTGATTTGGTTAAGGAAATCTTTCGTATTATATGTATTTTGATTGAATTTTTATATTTAAAGAGTTAATTCTCATCCCGTTTTTGTACAGAAGTATTTCGTAGAAAAAAAACAGCGATGAAACAGATTCAAACAACGCTTGAAGGGGTTAAGTCAATTTATGGCATTGATTAAAAATTTGATTTTCAGCGTGCAATTTGTAGGATAATTTTATCGATACAAACCGAAGTGTCAAGAATCAATATAATAAATAATCGAATATTTATGTCATTGCCTAACACAGTGCTTCCCAACCTGTGGGCCGCGAAATTCAGTAGAAAGTACAAAAATCTATATATTTAAGTCTATCAAATCTGTGTTTGCCAAATTGGGGGCCGCCGGATTGGATTGGATAGAAATTGGATTCTGGGAGAAAACGTATAGCAAATCGAGGATTTCAAATTCCTCGGTGAGCTTAAAAAAAACGAGTTACGGAGACAATTGAGGAGGGCCGCGGATTATTTTTTTTAGATTTAGGGGGCCGTGGGACGAAAAAGGTTGGGAAGCACTGGCCTAACATACACAAAACTATGATAACTAACAAAAAATATTAAATATTATACGGTCTTCGAAAACACACGAGAACACAAAGGAAATTCATAATTTTAATATACTGTTTTTACACGGTCCACTAAAAATAACATACTATTAAATTTGAATCGTTCAAATTATGTACATTCACACAAGTTTTGTCACTTACGACCCAAGATTCGCCTTTCGGCATCTTCTGGGAGTTTAAGTGCACGGATGCACTTGAACTGACGCCTAGTAAATGAATGTATCGTGTTTACATAAGAAATAAATGTATCACTAAGTTTAAAGCCATTGCTGGCAAAAAGGATTAACCCATAAGAATGCATACACATTTGAATGGTGAGTACTTTTAAGAATTAAATTTATTTTTGTTTGTTGGAAAAAAAGGATGATTAGGGTATAAGAGAAGCGAATTTGGCAGATTTAACTGCTTATTCAAAATCGGTAAACTACTCAATTGTGCTCTATTTATTTCTAAAATTTCCTGGAAAAACAATTTATGGCCGTCTGTATTTGGGAGCAACATTCTAATCCCTTGTTCGTCATTGAACATGTGGCTTACTGTAGTCAAGTGATTGGCAAAATTATACGTGTCTTTCTTCAATCTAAAAGCGGCCATGTGCTCCGACAGTCTAGTTTTTAAGGTCCTTTCTGTTTTTCCGATGTAGAATTTTGTGCAACAAAAGCATTGCAATCCCGGATTTATTTAAGTATCTTATATCTTTATTGTTGATTAATAATTTGCCTAAGGAGTTTTTACAATAAAAAGCTGATCTAACACTATCAGCGAGCTGTTTTATGACTTATTGGGTTTCCATAATTACTTTTTACACGATTTTCTATACCACAATTATACTGGGAACCAATCGTAAATATTTCTATGAATTCTATTATTTTTTAACGCGGTATTTTGTGGAACGTATCTACAGTGTAAACAAAGAGTTGAGTGTATAATATAGGCGATACAGACGTATGAATTTTTTTACCATGCTAGAATTCAACCCTTAAACCCAAAGGCTGTATACTAAAGTCAGAACTACTGATAGCCTTGAATTTACTCCTTTTCGGTGCAGATATATTACATCGTTCGAGTCACGTTCCAATCCAACTTAGCACTTCAGTCACTAGGTGTCACTTTACGATCGAATTATATGACAAAGTGACTACACATAGCACTTTGGTGACCCATTGCTTCATGGGCAAAACGTGCGAGGAAACGGTAAGGATAAAAAATATTCGGGATGAGAGAAAATCATTTAAAACACGAGGGCACTTCGTCACAGTGTTATCTAATATATAAAATTGAATGTTTGTTTGTTCGTACCTAGTTGCCAAACCGCTCATCCTGTCGCAATAAATCTTTGACAAACTTTTTGCGTGCGCTCCCGGGAAGGTTATAGGCATAATAAAATCAACTTACAGTAGGTCTTATATATATAAAAATCAATATTTGTATGTCTGCCATACAGTTCATTTTGACAACGTATGCTTGCACTTGCGCGAATGTTAAAGTGCAATAAACTAACAGTAGGTGGCGTGTGTGTCGTACCATATACAATCGGCAGCAAACGTGAAACAGACAGAAAAAGAAAACATGCACTTCAATAAACACAAACGCTTTCTATCTTTGAGTGGCATTGTAACGCTTGCCGGAAACCGGCTAGTAGTATATAAAAAAAATCCAATCAATTAATTAATAGTTGAATTTTAATGGAGTTTATCTCAGATGAAGGTGTTATACGAGAACTTAGTAAGTCTTTTTAGGTGTTTCACTATCAATTCTCAGTGACAAGTCGTTACATTAAGAAATTAAAGATGATGATGCGTTTCGATCATCACGAGAATTACAAATGGCTTAGAATTAAATGAACTTTCGGTTAGATGATTTGCACTTATAGTGTAGCTTCCCATAGAACTCTGTTTGGCTACAATATTTTATTTTTTAATTAAAATACAATATTATATGCAGGGATGGTTGTGATAACAGATTTGAAATACAAAAATATGTATTTTGTTATATTTTCAACAAAATCAAAAATCAAGTTCACTTGTAACACTGAAAACCATCCAATCCACAAGTGCAATTATTTTTAGCCTATTACAAATTGATACAGGGTTATCAATGTATGACAGGGTGTAACGAAACAATATGTAAGAGATTTTTTAAATAATTATACAAATTGGAGGTGAAGTGAGCCAAGTCGTATTTTAGAAAAAAATAGATGCGTTGTAATATTCTACACTTCTTAAAGTATCGTATATACACCTCTCGAGGGCCCATTAATTATCTATAATTAAATTATTTGGTACCATTTACGTCATGTAATATTTTTGAGTATTTGCTTAGGTTTTGGATTTTGAGTAAGGTTTCGAACGGCGGTGGGCTGCCAGCACGTTAGCAAGGGGCTCGCTTAATCTCAAAGCAATTCTCGGTGTTCTGGGGGAAGAAGTGAATTTTTTATGACTCCTATGCAATACTTAAATAAGCAATAGATTGTTACTTAATACAATTATAATATGTAACAATATGCAATTTACCGTAAACTTATCAATATAAATGGCTAAAAATGTACTACTGTGTGTAAACTGAAGCTGTCTCAGATAACACGTGAGTCAGAAATTGTAGTTACGTACTAATTTGATCTGAGAATGTTGTTTTCTCTTAAATTGACATGGGGCTCGCCGTCCTTAGTTCAATTTAACAAGGGCGCGAGCCCCTCCAAGCCCATCCCTGGTTTCGATTTCAAAGTAGATAGCAAGAAAAAAATGGGTCAACACTTCTGTGTGTAATTACGATATGTTGTACTGCGCACAAATTGATAAATCTAAACTTTTGTTGTTTTGCCTTTGCGTTGGGGGTACCGGGTAGGTACCCCGCATAGGAGATAGCATTCTTAGGATGTTTACGACGCCCAAAGGTTAACACCACACAGCAACGTGTTTCTTTTTTACTGCTGTCGATAGCGTCTAATTAAAATTTATTATTCACGAAAATTGTTCTTTTTAATCATCCTCAGTTGCGTGGGCCGGGGCAGGCCTAATCAACTGGAACTGTCGTTAAACGCGGCGGGTCGCGGGGGCCTGTTTACGGCCCATCAGGGAACGTGGGCTGTAAATGCGAACCGCAAATGAGCACACCTGATCGTAAAAATACGCGCTCTAATAGGCTCTCAAGGAGCAAGTGCGTCTCGGTGATTCTTAAATGTTCCTTTAAGAAGGTCCGCAGGAGCATGGCGAACCTTCCCCAAGTTTTTATCATTTTCTAATAGGGGTGCACTGGCTTGATAAAGTGTAGTTATGGTAACTGCCAATTTTAATACATCAAACGTATCGATAATGACTGTTTTAAGGTATTCGCAGTCAATACTTGGTGATAAGGCATTATGTTGACTGTGGAAAGGAAAAAGGACGTAACTCACAGTTTTCCAAAACAGCTTTTTTCGATCATCACAATGTATCAAACTTGATACACGTTCTATCAAAAGGATGCAAGCTGCAAATGCCGAATTAGTATCTAAATTTAGCTTATAAGTTTTAAGAAGATGACCATGTAAAAATTAAAATCAACAAAAAAGACTGAAATAAAGGTTTTTCCTGGATAATTAATATTAGTCAATTAAACACCAGTTTAGAAGTCTCCGTGCACTTCAAGGTTGTGTATAATTCATAATTTGCATATGGCCCAAAATCATCAAAACACATTTTTTGCGCCTCCTGTAAAATGTGTGGGTTACGTCCTTTTTCCTTTCCAAAGTGATATTAAAAATAAAACAAAATACAAAAAAATTCAACTGAAAATTTTCGACATAAGCGGAACCAAATAAATATAGAATAAGTAAAAACTAGTGCAGGGTGGGGAACCTTTTAATTTCAAAAGCCCACATTCATTTATCTGATTCAACATAAGGCCGCAGTAAAGAAAACGCTGACCCCCCTTTTTTTCTGTCTGACTGTCGAACATATAATGGGTTGATTACGCTCTTTTTCAAAACGCTTGCGTATAGTTTTTCGATTAAAGTGAATATTTTGATCAACTCAAAAGGCTAAAGGTTCCCCTCCACTGAAATAGTGTTTTGATTTTTCGAATATTAAAAATGAATTTAAATGTTACAAATGTGTGTATCACCAATGTTAGAACTATAATGAACGTGTCAAGATTCACCTAATTGAACAGCTGTTTTCACAGCGAGAGAGAGGGAGAAATACATCAAGACAAATATATTATATTTTTATAACTATTTCGCATGATAAATAATAATTGACAGTGCGCCAAATAATTTTATATTTTTTAATTGTCATTCGATGTGATTTTTCGAGATAAACTTGAGGGGAAGAAAAATGACAAAACCCTGGCACTACTTAACATTGATATTGGAGGACTTGAACCAGGAACCATATGATAAGTAGAATAAAAGTCTTACCACTAGACCACAGAGAATATAAAAGCTAGAAAAAAGAGATGTCATGGTTTCTTCAACATTCTATCAATAGGGTTCAAGCGATGTCAATGTTATCACGACTACTGGTTGCAGGTCATTCGCTCAGCAAAGACTTTGAGCGCCGCTGGTTGAAATCATAAGAAAGTTTTCATTCTTCCCCGGTGGCTTATAAATAGTACACGGTGGCCCGAAACACTGTTTCTACTTGATGCGTTTTTAATAACCGGCATTTAATTTGTCCATTGTCTGACTAACCCGGTTTTAAACGAGTCCTGCGACAATCCTTTACGCCCCCATCTCTTTTTTCCAACACCGGCTCCTTACGACGCATTAACTGCGGCGTTTGATGACAGTTAAAATGTAAAGGATTTTTGATCCTGGCGGCAGAAAGGTGGGTAGTGAGTAAGTAGTAACAAATTTTCATAATTTGAATTAATATCAAGAGTGTATCTATTCAGCTTATATCTAAGAAATGTATATGCTACAGTGAAAGTGTATTTTGATTAATTGAAACTATATTTTCATTAGTGTGAAAATATTTTCGCTAAATCAGGCAGTGAAAATGTACCATATCAGACGTGGGGAACCTGCGGCCTTTTGACCAATTCTGTAAATGTTTGTAAATTCGTAAATTCCTGAGGTTTTGGATTTGAAAATTCCTTGAAAACCTAAAAAAAAAAAGGTGCTACGCTGCTAATTTGGGCAAATCCTTAAATTCTTGGGATTTCGATGTCGAAATCCTTGTGTGAATGTACAAAATTTGAACTATTCAAATTTCTTATTGAAATTCCACTAAGCACCTCAAGTCGAAATCTAAAAATATGAATATGTCATTTTTTAATGAAAAATAATTTCACTAGTGACTTTTTGAAAAATCTATGTGAACTATGGTGAACTGAACTCACCCCTTTAATTACATTATTATAATATTTTTTTCTCTAAAATACTTTATTTATGCTTATTTATTTAATAAACTTTCACATAAAATTAAGAGTTGATGACAGTTCGCACAAAAAACAATTGAAAACGTAATTGTACTTAAAACTCTGGTATGTTTACCATTTTACTACATGGCTCACTTTACCTCTTGAGGGCTCATATTATGAATAATATTTTGTGTAATTTACTTATTGGGTATTAATTTTTTTTTCACGATTTTCTATTCCAAAATGTTACTTTTTTAAATATCACCGTGTTTTTTTTAATTCGGGGAACAAATTTTTAATTATTGTATAAATTCTAGCATTTTTTTATACAGTTTTCGTAGAACGTATCTATCGCGTGTATTTTTTACCATGTCTGCTCCCAATGTGGAGCATATGGACTCCTAATGGAGTTTATCTCAACATAAGTGTTTCTACGAGAACTGCTTGTTACTCAGTTGCTCAACCTGTCTTTTTCCAAAGAGAGTAGGAATAGAAGGGCAGGGCTAGGACAGGACTAGTGGTTAGCTAATCGCTCTATATACGCCCCGTTAATAGGATAGGATGTGTGAGAGGGGTATTCAAGACATCACATACATCCATGCCTTCGAACAGAAATTTATAAATCAATTTTAATGATTCGAATCCGTGACCTCCATAGCCGAAGCCAACTACGTTGACCACTCGACCACACAGGCGGCGACCACATCGCGTATATGTATGTAAAAACTATCTAAATAGAGAAAAAAATCTCTAACTGTAAAAAAAAAACAAACAATAATGCGTTAAATGCATAGTCAGGTAGTTGCGCAAACGTTTTATAAAAAAAGAGTGAAATAAAATAACGATTAGTTCAATCGAAATATAAAAAGGTTGTATTTTTTAAATGTAAAGGTTGAATATTGCAAAATGACCCGACATGGGTGACAAAAAAACCCCCTCCCATTCAACCCGCGGCAACAGATGTATCAGCATGTACGATTGTCTGCCGCGAAAGATACCTCCGGTCACTAATCACCCCACGATTCATTTTTCTATTATTTTAATTTCATTAGAATGTACATACATTCGCCCGCCTTTGTCAAGAAGGGGGGTCCGTGTACCCCCGGACGGCGCGGGGCTTTTTTACGACCCCGTCTGCCATAATGGACGATTCAGAAACGGTAAAAAATACATGTCGCAGAGGGGTTATCCACGGCAAGGCAATATTGCATTTTGAATGGAGTACAGAAAAAGAAAAGGATGCAAACCGGACAGTGAAAAGTTGGTAGAGTGGATTGTACTTTGTGACGAGATATAAACTCAGTTGAAAATGCTCGCAATGAGCGAAACCGGTCCTGACCTAATTAATAAAGTGGAATGAAGTACAAAGAAATATTGTGTTTTTACTAATACAATGCCTTTCCACCAAGTATTGACAGTGAACATCCTAAAATTGAGATATAAACGGCCAAGATTTTCATCATCAACCAGAGGGTGATCTAATTGTATCCTGACAAATGCTCCCTATAAGACAAGACGTTAGCTGCGCGGAAACTTTAAAGGCTGCGCGGGCCAATCAAATATTGATTGCAGTTGTCTTCGAGTGCCCGCCAGCCCGAAATGAGTGCGCGAGGACTTTCAGACTGCTGCGAGGTCGCGCGCGCGCGCAGCTTAGAGAAAACGTTGATCATGACTGCCTTTGACAACTCTCTACACTTTTCTTTGAACGAAGTGGCCGTTCTCTGGCTTGGTTCCCTAAGAAATCGACAGTCATTCATAGCTATATTAGAGAAAATCTTCGGCCTGTCTCGACCATATTATGGTCAAGTACATTGAACGTCTGAAGTCATTTCGTCAATAATATGAACAATCGAGAGGTGAAGTGAGCCAACTACATAGTAAAATGGTAAAACATTTTTCTTGGACTTTTATGTACAATCACGTCTTTATTTGGTGTTTTGGTGGATAGCATATTTTTATTTTACGGATATAACACCTTCGCAATGTGTTTTAATTGAGGTTACTTACTTATGATACTGTAGAATATTACAACGGATCTAGCTTTTTCTTCTGAAATACCACTTGGCTCACTTCACCTCTAATGGGTCCATATGTCTACGACAGTTATGTATCTCTTTGATTTTTTTGATTGTATCTATTAACATTTTATTTTTTGGACCATGTCCGGTTTCAATGTGCCATATTATTTTTTTTAGCAAACCACCAAATCGTTCTGCAAGGAGGTTCTCATTAAAGACAAGTTAATATGTTGGCAAATTGATTTTTAACGTCACTTTAGCCTTTTGGCTGCCTTAGGCTATCTAAGGCAGCCAAAAGGCTAAAGTGACGTTAAAAATCAATTACCCAACACACCGGCTATAATATGCAACTATTAATTTAATTAGTTATTGACGAAATAACTCGTCTTTGGCGTCTTGAGCACGAACACTTTTATACGAGGTATCTCGTTTTTGGCAGCCATCGAGTTAAAAATCGGCTAGGGTGGTAAGAAATTAAAAAAAAAAAAATGTATGTTTTAAGATTTCGACTGAAGGTTAAATTTGAATCGTTCAAACTATGTACATTCTCACAGATTTTGTCACTAACGACCCGGGTTTCGCCTTTCGGCATCTTCAGGCGTTCAAGTGCACGGATGCACGGAAGTCAGTTCAAGTTCATCCATGCACTTGAACGCCTGAAGATGCCGAAAGGCGAAACCCGAGTCGTTAGTGACAAAATCTGTGAGAATGTACATAGTTTGAACGATTCAAATTTAAAATTGTATGTAAGAAATATATGCTATTGAACACGCATTCTAGTAAGAGGAAGATTCAAGAGAATTCCCCACTCGGTTTCGAGGCAGGCAGCATCGTTAAAAACTAATCTATGTCTTATTGAATGTGTCATAATTATAATGATCTAATTTACAAAACTGCACGCCACTGTCGGATCTTCCAGTATCCCTCATACGCGACGAATAAATCAGAGCGAGCCATCGAAAGAAGCAAAAGCATAGTAACGTTGAAGCGTTCAAGTTTGAGCAAGGGGGGCGGGGTCGTGAATTTTTAATTATTAGCGCGGCGATCCGGGGGGACGGTCGAGCCCCCCAAGAGGCCGGGCAGCGCTTGTTCAGATTCCGGAATTCACTTATTCAAAGGGTCAGTACTGAGTGAATGTATGCGGTTGGAAGCCAGGTCTATCATATGGTATTCAAATAGAAAACCAAGAGCTTTGAGTAGAATGGGAAACTTTCTGAAAGTTGATACAAGTCGGGTGTCTCTTGATTACCTCTCACAATACGCAGCTGATAATAATAATGTCCTTTTTTAATTTGAATTATTATGATATTGAAGTTCCACCAACTTTCACTCTAAGTTCTAAATTATGCCCTTCTTTAAGTTATATTAAACTTGCGAGGTACAATCGAAAATCAATTGCGGACTGGGTAAGTTTTAGTTGTTGTTGAACGGATTCTACACCCACGAACAGTATTCGTAAGGGGTTTCTTAAATTGATTTTCCTTCTCCAAAACCGTCATGCAGCGGTGGGCTGCCAATACGTAAACAAGGGGCTCGTTTAGTCTCAAAGCAATTTTCGGTGTTCTGGGGAAGTAGTTAATATTTTATCACTCCTATGTAATTATATGTAAAATTTAAATAAGCAATCAGTTGTTATTTAATACACTTGTAACATGTAAAAATATGCAATTTACCGTAAACTTATCAAAAGCTGTCGTAGATAATATATAAGTCAAAAATTGCAGTTATATACTAGTTTGATCTGAAAATATTTATTTTTCTCATAAATTAACAAGGGGCTCGCGGGCCGTAGTAAAATTTAACAAAGGGCTCGCGCGAGCCTTTTAAACCGAGTCAGTAATTCTAAATAAACAAAGCTTTATACAGTCGAACTCGGTTATAACGATCACAGAAATAGCGAGATCTCGGATGAGAAAACATTTGCTAGTTCTAGCAATTCACGTATTGCATATTAATTGCATAGGAGTATTAAGCAAGTTCAATCCTTCCCCAGAACACTGAGAATTGCTTTGAGACTAAACGAGCCCCTTGTTAATGTATTGCCAGCCCACCGCTGACGATGAGCGAAACCGGTCCAGAGAATTATACGAAAATATGGAATTGGCAAAAAAACAAATACTACATTTTTTTAAAATTCCCTAGGGTATTCAACGTTGTACCCACCACCACCCGCTACGGCTTCACACTCTTTTTATAGGGTGTATTCCGTAGCGTAACAACGTTAGTCGTGTTCAAAATTTTGCCAGAAATGTCCCGAGAAGAAATTCTTCAAGACTTGGTTGCATGCACTACAGTGTGCAGAAATTAAAAGTTAATTAATAATTAAGTGCAGTTGAAAATATGAGATTTTATCTATTTAACTCAACTTTTTTTCCAAATGACGCGGAGAATTCTTTAAATGCCCTATAATTTGCCTTCGATGCAACCAAGTCGGCATAACCGACGGGGCCGACAGATAGTCGTATCGTCTTGAGCAATTTTTCCCGTTCGTTATTTAAGTCTGGACATTCCCAAAGGATGTGATCAGCATCCTGAATCATATATCCGCATTTACATTCAGGGCTATTTACTAACCGGCCAAGCTGGAAGAGCTTGGCAGCGAAGTAACCGTGGCCAGTTGTGAATTGGCTGGTCCAGAAATTAGGAGTCAGGAGTTTGGTTATCTCCATTCGCCATTTAACATTCGGAAAGAATTTAAAATTTAAAATACTACATTTACAGAAAAAATAATTATGAAATTTTGACATGGAGAAAAATTGGGCCACAGTATACGGGAAACGGATTCACAGATATGATGCGTCCGCCGAAATGCCACCTAACTTATTCAAAGGATTCTGCTTGTGTCCAGTTTGTTTAGAAATAGTCGCGGAAGTGGTGAAACTACCGGAACTACCCCGAGGATGTGAACACTCCCCCCTCCGCCCCTAGTGTCTCACCCCCTGCGGCCTACCTACCACCTTGGTGCCACGTACAGCACCGCGGACGGACAGAATTTTTAATACATACTTTTAATTATTCGACGCGATGTACGGGCGGGGGATGGGGTTGTTCGGGATCTGTCTTGGTTTCAATAATTTAGTCGCTGCAGATGAAACATAGTGATAGTTTCGTGAAAATTTATCATATACACATTAGGGTATGTCAGTTTTCAAAATCCAATTTGGTAACGATTTATTTTCATTGCCACCTGTGTTGTCGAGTGTTCAACGTAGTTGGCTTCGGCTACGGAGGTCACGGGCTTGATCTCCAGTACGGACAGTTTTATAAATTGATTTTTCAATCGATTTATGAATTTCTGTTTGAAGGCATGGATATTTGTGATGTCTTGAATTCCCCTCCTTTACTCATCCTATCCTACGAATGGGGCGTAACGAGAGCTAAACACTAGTACTGTCCTAGCTCTATCCTTCTATTCCTACTCTCTTTTTGAAAAGAGAGGTTGAGCAACTGAGTAACAAGTAGTTTTCGTAGAAACACTTCTGTTGAGATAAACTCCATTAGGAGTCCATATGCTACACATTGGGTGCGGGCAATTCATATTGAATTATTTTATTAAAATGCTTAATATTTTTTCTTGAAACAACCATGGTTACAAATAATACTAGATGAAATATGGATCCATTAGAGGTGAAGTGAGCCGAGTGTTATTTTAGAAACAAAATGTTAGATGCGTTGTAATATTCTACACGTCTTAAAGTATCGTAGAAGTGAAGTAACCTCAGTTAATACACATTGCAATAGTTTTATTTCCGTAAAATAAAAATATGTTAAAAGTCTAATAAAACAGTTTTACCATTTTACTGTACTGTTACGGCAAACAAACAAACGTTCAACATCTCTCAGTTTCAACTCGTACGGCAATTTCCTTGCTTTTGAATCATTCTCAGGTCGTTTTGAATTTTTTTTTTTTAGTAAGATACGTTTTTTTTTTTTTAAATATTTGTCACCGTACATTTCGAACGACCCCAAAACGCCACGGATGGGTTAAGAACACGACCGCACAGATTTCAGACGGCCGAGAATTTTTTACACCCCCCATACATCCCCGACACACTCGCGCTTAACAATTCTGATATCGTTTTTTCAAAAACGGTCTCAACCGCACCCGACATCCTCCCCCTAATTAGTACGGGTGAGGGGGCGGGGCAGTATGACATAGGGGACACTGAGGTCGCGTCGGACGTTTTATTAGTCGATGTGTTTTTATTTTTCGTTTTGTTTTTTACAATTTTATTTTTATTTATTATTCTTGCTTGTCGTGTGCGCCCTTTGCGTCTGTAATTTTTAATGTCGAGAGCATTACGCGAATAATGTATTGTGTAATGTATGCGCACGGACCTTTCGGGCTGTTTTTGAGATGGGGTGGTTTGGGGTAGGTTAGGGGGGCAAGTGAGAGGAGCTGTAAGGATTAAGTTTACAAATAATAGTCTGACATTGTTTCATAATAATCAGAATACGATCTAGTGAAATACAATACAAATATTTAACACTTTAACTAATAGTCGAATAAGCATGGTAAGATACATTTAAGAGAATTTCTTTCTCATTGGAAATTAAATATAGTTTTAAATCCATGTACAATACTTATTTGGGGCATATGTACTCCTAATTTACGTTTTACGACAAAAGTTTTTCTATGAGAAATACTTTTAATCTGTTTTCAACTTTTCTTTTTTTTTCGAAGATAGTAGTAGAGAAAGATAATAAAGATAGGACTATGACAGAACTGGTGGTTAGCTAGTCGCTCTTTCTACGCTCCGTTATTTTGTGATACATAGGTTGAAAAGAAACTTTAGATATCAAAAACACTTATTGATCGAAAAAATAATGTTTATATTACGCATCGAGCCCGTGATATCTGTCACGGAAGTTGATCACTGCACCAAGGACCTAACAATAATAGCTAAATCATATTTCTATGTAACATGTTTAAAAAATAAGGAATAAATAAATAATAAGTTATTTAATAAAATATTTTTACTTTTATGAATTACCCAATCTAAAAAATAAGCAGTGTTCCGGTAACATTTCCAGATCTGCGAAGTGTTCCGTGGCACAATAAGTTTGGGAAACCTTGCAGTATGACGCATACCTTTATTTAGCCATTAGTTCTGTCCATAACCTATCCTTTCTATGACTACTCTCTTTGAAGAGAAAATCGGTCGAGAAAATGAGTCACAACCAGTTCTTGTGAAAAAACTTCTTTTGGGATACATACACTAGGAGTCCATATGGTTGCTCTACATTGGGAGCGAGCATGGATAAAAAAATAAATAAACTAAAAAATAATCTACAAAGCTACTGCAGAATTCATCGAAAAGACAGCTAAAGTCATAAGTCGAATTTTCTACCATTAAAAATTGAAGTAAATATTTTTCAAGCGGTAATAAAATCAAAAATATACTAAGCAGAGATGTTTGTTTTCCATCCGTATTTACAGAAAGAAAACCTAAATATAACTGTGCAACTTTTCCAATAGCAACTTGTTAACAAGTTGTTAACCAATTTATATGTATACGCAACGTTGCAAAGTCTTGTTAAAGCGATTGATTTGTTCGGCAAGTTGTTCGCTGATTAACCTATAAAATACCCGATTAGCCGTTTTACCCACGGCTACCCTCACACCGGATAAAGGACACGAAGGATTCGCGGCGAATTTTGCGAAGGATATTGGCAGGGGTGGTGGAGTTTTGGTTGATGTAAAATCAGTCAATGCAATCACATCAAAGAACAATTATTAGGTTAGGATACATTAAAAATATATTCAAGATATTTCTGAGAATTTTCACAATACAACATGTAAATATTTTATTTTAATACTTTCGATGGATTCGGCGGTAACTTTGTGGAAGTTCACTTTAATATAAAATTGAATTATTATTGCACGTATTGTGCTACAAACTGTGACACGTGTTTCGCCTTTTTCAGAGGCATCCTCAGACAATCTTACTTTCACAAATGCTTGTTTAAGTACGAATGATTTTAATTTTACTATTCTGACATATTATAAAAATAAAAACGGGAACTAAGGGGGGAGGATAGAAAAAAACAAACAATAATGATACTACAAATGACATTTATGCTACAAAATGATTAACCAATGATTTGCATCAATTAAGAATTAAATTAAACTTATTGAAAATTAATTTAGCAGTGGCGAGCAACCTGTGCTATTTAAGATATTATTTAATAATAATTGTTTATAGTCAATACTTTATTTATTTCCAGAAATTCTAAAATATTCATTTTACTTCTCTGATTGCAATTATGATCGTGATTGGCAATAATTATTACAAAGTGTTTCATGTTTCAAATTTTATATAAATTATACTTTTATCGTAATTGATAAGCGAAACAAAGAACAATTATATTTTTATGCCAAAGATGAATTACCCCTGTCCATTGCATTACCTACCCCTACATCCACTGGCTAAGTGACCACTTTATGTCCATCACCAAGAGTATATTGGTGCAAGAGGTGGCATTCTTAGACGCATTAATCCGAATTAAGTTAGGTTAGGCGAGAGTTATTATCGAAGGGTTCGATAGATGGCATCGCTGACGAATCGGTTTGATTCCGCACTAAATTAAAATGGGAAATTGGTTTACGGCTCGGGTTTAATTTATTGGGTCGGAAAAACTAATCATCAAGGAGGCGGGAGCAATAAATTTTGCCAATTTAATCTGTTGCTATGTTCGGATATGTGAGGATGTGCAGATCAAACGTGGATATATCCATCGATTGTAAACACGAGATGATTGAGATTTAAAATGTGAAAACATTGGTACATATTAATATTAAACAAAACAACATGACTTAGATCAGTGGAGGGGAACCTGCGGCCGTTTGGCTACTCTGATGCGGCCTTCTGACTTTTGACTATTTTTCAATATATTTTTTTAAACCATGTCCGCTCTCAATGTAGAGCATATGGACTCCTAATAGAGTTTATCTCAATAGAAGTGTTTCTACGAGAACTGCTTGTTACTCAGTTGCTCAACCTCTCTTTTTCCAAAGAGAGTAGGGATAGAAGGATAGGGCTAGAACAGGATTAGTGGTAAGCTAATCGCTCTCGATACTCCCCGTTCATAGGATAGGATGGGCGAGAGGGGGGATTTCAAGACATCACATACATCCATGCCTTTGGACAGAAATTCGTAAATCGATTGAAAAATCAATTTATAAAACTGTCCGTACCGGGATTTGAGCCCAGGCCCTCCGTAGCCGAAGCCAACAACGTTGACCACTCGACCACACAGGCGGCTAATAATGAATGAATTTATGTATGTTCCAATAAAAACAAATTTAGTCTAATTTATTGTAAGAATTTAGCATTGAAGATCCTTTCCCATTGTGGATATTATTAACAACTATTTATATTTATCAAGAAATGCATAATTTACGAGGATTATTCGCAAGTCCATCGCGTAGCGCTTAATTACAAAGCTAATCGTCTTTTTAATTAAAAAAAAAAATAATACGTTTTTCGATACCGTTTGCAATTGAATATACCTAGACCTTTGTTAGTCAGTTGCTTCATATTCCATTGCGTAAAAAGGAAGCGAATAATACATTTATGAAAATTAGTTGTTAGTTCATATCGCAGCGGTTTTGTATTAAAAGTGGAGAGTAGGAAAACAATGAAATGTTGTTTTGAATCAACAGAGTGGGTCAAAAAAAAATCTGCGGAATAAAACACCCTTTTGTACCAATTCCACGATTATTTATTACCGGTTTCGCTCATGAAGAGTATTCTCAACTGATAACATATGCAGGTACATATATATACACAACCAAGTAAGAGTAATAAGGGTGTAATAAGCAATTGGTAATGTAAATGTTTACTAGTTCCACAATTACTCATGAAGATCAGCACCTGCTTCGACTTGGTGTTTTTTTTTTTTTTAATTTTGTTAGAAGTTATCCGTGATATCAATATGACTTAAAAAATATTTTTTATATATTTAGTTTTGAATATATTTTTCAAAAGAATTTCGAGCCGTTCATTTTTTACGACTCCAACACCACAGTCCTGGTTTTTATCGTCCATCAATGAGCGGTAAGTGTTAAAACATGTTTTTTTCACTTGTTTCTTTAAGGGCCATCAACAAATCGGAAGTATTTTTTTAACACCGAACGGTGAGTGTTAAAAGTAATTTTCTATATAAGATTTTTCTCGAAAACTAGTGTCCTTTTCACTCAATTACATTCGCGATACAAAATTAGCAGAACGTTCCGCGAGGGGGTAGCGAAAACACCCCCGCCGGGTCGGTGGGCGGGGGCGGCGAGCGGGATAGATCGGGGGCGGGGGCGCCACTCGGTTTCGCGTAATATTAAGTATTAACCAAAGCGGCAAAACCCGAAACACCAGTAAGAGATTAAAAGCATTAACATCAACGAGTTATATAATGCGGGCGGGCCAAGTAGTGTCGACTTTATGGGCCGGTTGTATATGGCGGGGGCAGGGGCGGCTCGGGCCGAGGCACATATTTTAAGATACAAACACCAATTCGCCCCTTTTTTCTCTTGCGATGAAAGTTTCTTGATACAATTTAATTTAACCATTGGGTAAAAGAATAAAAGTCGCCTGCTGTGGCCCAGTTAGTGAGAGCTTGCTCTACCGATCACGCATGTCCGGGTTCGATTCCCGGTATGATTACAGTGAATTTTAAGATTATTCAATTCAAAGTTGTGATCGAAGACTGGGTGTCAATTCACATTATTTCCTCTCCTCCCATCCTTTTGATGCTTTAATAACTGGGTGTAGAAATAGCGATTAGTTAACCACTCGTCCTGTTCTAGCCTTATCCTTCTTTCCCTATTACTCACTTTGAAAAAAAAGTGAGGTTGAGCGACTGAGTAACAAACAGTTCTCGTAGAAAAAAAATCTGTTGGAATACCTCCATTAGGATGCCATATGTTTCACATCACCTTACGAAAGCGCAGAGTAACCGTATACTGTGCTTCGAAAACAGATGCCTGCGACGAATGCTAGGGGTGAAATGGTCTGACTTTGTCAGGAATACGGAGATAAGAGAGCGGACTAACCAGCCTCTTGTCACGTCCAAAATAAAGAAACGGCGGTGGACCTGGCTTGGACACGTGTTGAGGATTCCTGAAGAGAGCCTGAACCCTGCCTGTCCCTTCTTCCGGCCGGATGGATCCCGGCGTCGTGGAAGGCCACTGATGACTAGCCATAGGATGTACTCGGCGGAGTTACGGGACGCTGGAATGACCTGGGAGGAGACGAGGAGACTGGCTGGAGATAGAGAATTGTGGAGGAGCTTCGTGGTGACCATATGCTCTGTATAGGGAGCGGATATGGATTAAAAAAAAATGTTTCACATTGGGAGCGGACATGGTTAAAAAAATAAACAATGTATGTAGTATGAATTTACGATTTTTTAACTGAGTAGACAGCTAGTATATATATTTGTTCCTTTCGTGTATTAGGAAGATTATTAACGCTAAAAATACAAAATATTAAAAATGTAACAAACGAATTATTGCGCCACTGAACTTCTCATCCGAAATAAGTAGTGCATCGCATTATAAGAGAGGCAATAATTACCGGAGCCATATTTATACCGGAAACTTAAAGGAGCACCCCATACTACCCCACCCCCTAGCAGCCACACGGCTCGCCGAATCAGCGGTAGGGTTCTAACGGCGCGTGAGATGCCACTTTGCGGGGCAAGGTGGCACTTGGGGGCGGGGTGGTGCTGTGCGATAGGGGCATGGGGTGGTTATTGGGTGGATATTATGTGACGTCAATGAGTTCTAATTATAAAGATCTTGTAATGTAAAATTATGTTTTTATAGTGTAGAAATTAAGAGCTAAACGTATGTAGGATCCCCAACTGTATAAATGTTTTGACTTGAAGAAGATATTTCGGGAATAAATGAGGTAGATTAATTTATTATAATAATCAAAATCAGTAGCTTAACTAGTAGTGGAGGAAGGAAAAAATAATCAAACAACATCATTCGTCTTCCATGTTTCATTTCAAGAATCGGAAAGTAGAGACTGATTTTTTTTGATCGAACAAGTTGTATTCGAGAACTAACATATCTTGCGACCATGTTACACCCAAAAACGGATGGTCATAAATAATTTTTCCAGTAAATTATATAAATAAATAGGACACAGTTAAATAGTTTACCATTTTTAAATGAACAGGTAAATCTGCCATATTCACCACTCCTGTATTCCATATGTATGTAAGTAAATATAATTATAAATTTTCCAGCAAACAAAATAAATATAATTCTTGAAATTACTCACCATTCAAATCTGTAGGCATTCCCATGAGTTAATCCATTTTGCCAGCAATGGCTTTAAGCTTGGCGATACATTTATTTATTATGTAAACACAATACATTTATTTACTAAACGTCAGTTCAGGTTCATCCGTGCACTTGAACGCCTGAAGATGCCGAAAAGCGAAACCCGAGTCGTTAGAGGAAATACTTGTGTGGATGTACATAATTTAAACGATTTAAATTATGTACCGTATTCTCAGTCAGATATTGGGTGGGTGAAACATCAATGTCTTTGTATGCAAATCAATGTGTAAAAACAATCATGCAACCCAGTGTACCAAAGCCTACTAGCGTTGACCACTTGTCTATAGGACATTTTATCGTACCCCATTTTTAAATAATAACATTGGTTAATTTAAAGTTTTTTTTTTTACATATAAAATATCACTTTTAAGATGTTCACTGTCAATTTTTGGTGGTAAGAAATTGGGTATGTTAAAAAATCAAAACTTTTTTATACTAATGTAACTATAGTGAACTATAGAGAATGAACTTCCACAAAGTTACCGCCGAAACCATCGAAAGTATTAATATAACTATTTTAATTTTGACCATGACTGGTTTCACTCGTCACAAGCATCAGTAACACGTTCTCATCTGATCTCGAATAATGTCGGTGAAAAGAATTTAATTTATTTTTAATCAATTTTAAAAATTGATGGTAATTTATTTTTATTTTTAAGGAGACTGACAGTAGTAAAATCTCATGTTTTCTGATAAAAAAAATTATATGTGTCATGAAGATTTCTTCAGTATATTAATATTTACAGCGTCTTATAAAATTTCAAATGGCTTTTCCAAAAAAGTACCAAATCCGACATAAGGTCAGAAATGCCAAAATAGCTTAAACGTTTTCCCACGTCAATAAATTTTCTTATCAAACGTCGTTGGGAATATTTACCTGAGGGGTATAGATAAACACAAGATCTTTAGCGTTTTACAATTCTAAATACGTTATGTGTGGAAAATACATAAATATTTCTTCGGAGCTCGTTCTGCCAGCTGCTTAGTATTGCTGGCCACGAATCGAAAGGCGAATACTTCCAAGTCGGAAGACTACGTGCTCATTTAAACAATATCATAATCCCAATAATTGCCTTCGGTGGCGGCGCCCGTCTTGCCCCCCAAGCAGCAGACACACACCCCCGCCACCCCCTATAATGGCATACGAAAAAGGGGTTGGGAAGTATTCGAAAACAGCAGTAAGAAACAGATGAAGAAATTGTAGCTATCGAGAAATTAGCTAATTTGAAAAATGGTTCTGTTTTGGATGGGCAAAGTTATACTGGTATAATAAAAGCAAGCGACACAATAATAATATCGACTGTGGAAAGGAAAAAGGACATAACCCACACATATCAAATTTTACAGGAGGCGCAAAAAACGTGTTTTGATGATTTTGGGCCATATGCAAATTATGAATTATACACAACTTTGAAGTGCACAGACTTCTAAACTGGTGTTTTATTGACATAATCTAATATTTATTAAAGAAATTGTCTTGGAAAAAACTTTATTTCAGTCTTTTTTCTTGGTTTTAATTTTTTACAAGGTCATCTTTTTCAAACTTAAAAGCTAAATTTAGATACTAATTCGACATTTGCAGCTTGTATCCTTTTGATAGAACGTGTATCATGTTTGATACATTGTGATTATCGAAAAAAACTTGTTTTGAAAAAACTGTGGGTTACGTCCTTTTTCCTTTCCACAGTCGATATAATACTAGCCGGTTCCCGGCAAGCGTTGCTATACCACTCGAAAATAGAAAGTGTTTTAATAGTTTTTATTGAAGTGCACGTTTTCTTTTTCTACCTGTTTGACGTTTGCTGCCGATTGCCTATGGTACGATACACGCGCCACCTACTTTTAATTGTACTATAACATTCGCGCAACTGCAAGCATACGTTGTCAATATGAATTGTATGGCAGACAAACAGACATTTAATTGTATATATAAGACCTACTGTAGGTTAATTTTAATATGCCTATAACCTTCCCGCAACTGCAAGAATACGTTGTCAATATGAACTGCATGGCAGACATACAAACATTGATTTGTATATATAAGACCTATTGTAAGTTAATTTTAATATGCCTATAACCTATCCGGGAGTGCAAGCAAAACGTTTGTCGAAATTTTATAGCAATCGGATGAGTCGGTGTGGCAACGCATAAAATACGAACAAACAAACATTCATTTTTGTATAATTAGATTATGAGATTTAAATATATAAACAATGACAATGCTGTGTGTCGAGTCGGTGGCGCAACGGTCAACGTCGGTGGTTTTTATGACAGATCTTGTGTGTTCGAGTCGAATTGCCAGACATTACAATGCAAAAGTGGAAAATATTTGTTATCGTTCTTATTAGTTAGAGTAAATAACGGGATATATTGTGTAACTCTTCTAAGCCAGTGCATAGCTGAGCAAATGCAGGTTTAAACATAGTTATAACGATGGCATAAGTCGAAATAGTTATCAACTGACGAAATGTAGAATCAAATACTTTGATATTTTTTACAGGATTAAAGTAGTAAACCTTCACGGCGAACATCCTTTATATTAAAATAGTTAGAAAGATTGTCGCGCGCGATACAGTGGTTGTTGTCATTGGTGGCAAGTGGCAGGACTTCTATTGAGTAAAAGTTTTCTGGCAGAGAACCTGAGCCGGTAGGGTAAGCTCACGTGGTGGCCACGATTAACGAGAATCCTTAGACTGGGTTAAAATAGCTTATTAAATGGGGTAATGAATCGGCGTTTAATTTTTTGCTGCAGAGATGAATCACATACATGTTTTCAAAAAATAAAACACTCTTTTGTTTTCATTTCAGTTATTAAAAATGATTAGGGTCAGTTTCGTTCATGACGAGCATTTACAACTAATAAGAATTCACTTGAATACAGTGCTATTTATACTGACCCAGGTAAAACTATTAACCTTTAGAGGAGTGAATAGATCTATACAGACCATACTTTAATTTACTGCCTTTGCTTAACATGAAAATTTTGTAACTTTTTCCCAATGAATACTTATATGTAATTAAAAATTAGAGCATATATATGCTTACAGACAGACACTCTTGTGTTGAGTTTAAAGTAATTTCCATACTCATTTAAAGAAAAATGGCACCGACGTACATGTACGTCCATACTCCTCTAAAGGTTAAGGGTGTAACTAACAATTGGTAATATAAATATGAAAGGAATTTATGGAATATAAGATACAACATATTAATAAGTGACATTAAATTGACTACAATTAAAATGCTTGATAAATTATACAATCACCTCAAAGAACAATTGAGGAGTGGTTACTTACAATAAATTCAAAGGTATTTCTGATTCTGTGTTTTTTTTTTAAATATCATTTTTAATATTGTAGTCACATAAATAAATAAATATGTTGTCATGTTTTGTGGTAATATAAATGAGGCAATTATTTACAAACCCGGCTCTTTCCAAAATTGTTTAAACATGAACCATTAATGTAATTTAGTAAATAAATATAAATTTTGAAAATATTTTTCGAAGTCAGTGTCAAACATGGCTTGATAACATACAAAATATCATTCCAAATAATGTAAGACTAAAAATACTTTCAAAGTGTGCATTGTTTTACAAAATGAAATCCAAGTTTAATTTTTTAACCATTTTGGAACGAGCCGTGTTGGCAAATAATACCCTCAATCCATATTACAAGTTAATTGTTGATCGTCCCACCACCACTATTTATGTTTTCATACGGCCGCCTTCCATAACGCGATAACGTTAAACAAGAAGTCAATTTACTCATGATATTCATGGCCCGACACAGAGCTGCATAGGACATACATTTTTACCATTTTGAAATGAGTTAATGTAATATTAATATGCACATTTTTCGATAGATTTTGACTAGAAATAATTTTAAAAAAAGTTGATATTTTCAATAAATTTAAGATTGCATTGAACATTTACGGCATAGGAGAAAATGATAATTTTTCGCCTCGAGTTGATCAAGGAAAAAAATGTTGATTTTCTTCGATTTAAAAAACATTTTATTTTTATAGACTTTGCAATGATTATTTTGGCTGTTATGTTATTATTCAAACAAAAATATATTTTGGGCACAATGCGTATAATTTCTTACAGAGAGACACTTATTCGCAAATGAACCCGTAATTCGGTGTTTGAGTTGAGAATTTACGCACTAATCTACGCAAGTCAGCAAACTACCAGAGTATAGAAATTAAAACATTCGCGGACAGTTCAAAGCGGGAGTGTTTCGAATGATGCTCCCCCCCCAGCGCAGGGGCCGTGGTGATTGTAATAATGTGCAGAATGATTATTATAGTACCGACATGTGCGACGGTATTTCAAACTTTATTTAGTATTTTATTAAAATTGATAATATTGATAATCCACGAGTGCATCTTAAAAAAGAATAATCTGCCTAAATTTATAGTTATATGTTTAATCTAAATATATTGAAGATGCTATGGGTGTATTAGAGGCGAAGTGAGCTAAGTGGTATTTTAGAAAAAAATAAGTTAGATGTGTCGTAATATTCTACACACATCTTAAAGTATAATAAAAGTGAAGTAGCCTCAGTCAATACACATTGTAACAGTGTTATCTCCGTAAAATAAAAATATGCCGTCCACCAAAACACTAAATAAAAACTTGATTGTATTTAAGTGTAATAAAAGAAAAAGTTTTACTAGTTGGCTCACTTTACCTTATATTTGTTTTCCCCTGAAGGATTTTTTTCAGCTATTATGAGTTTAAATATAATGAACTATTTTGTAAAATGGTTTAAAATTTTTGGCATAAATATTATATATTTTTTAATTTTCTTTAAACACATCATTATTTCAATACTTTCAATGACGCCAAGGCTGTCAAAACCATTTGGTAAAGGGTAGATTTTAAGTCAAAATTTGGGTATTAAGTATTTTTTTTAAACGATTTCTGACATTATTTTGGCGACCTCGAGCGCCTCGGCGCCCAGGGCGATCGCCCAATTCGCCAGTCCCTAGCTACGGCTTTGTAAGGCTCTAGGTAAGGTAAGACTAAATTTTTCACTGTACATAATATATTATGTATAACAATTATTATAGCGATCGAAAATTTTATGTATGATATTGTCCATTTAAGGATTATCACTTCGGTAAGTCAGCCGACAAAAAACATAACCTATAAGGTTCCAATTGAAAACAGTTTGACAGCCACAGCGTTCTGTGTTTCTCAATGACATTTCGAGTATCAGTGCTCGGTTGCAAGCGGGTTGAAGAAAAGTGTACTATCACCCGATTTGGGGTCGCGTCGGTAAAACAGTGCGCGATAATCCACGGCGGGCGAGGATTATCGCCGTTGAATGATATTTATTTACAAAATAAACTTTCATGGCCGGGTTAAAAATATTATCAGTCCACCCCTTGGAAATTAAATTTGAGAGATAATTCGATGATTTGGTTGCAGAAAATCCTGAATTTAGATTTCACAACTGTTGGTGCATGTTCGGTATGATTTATGAATATCCTCACGACAACGAATAAAGCAGTAAGTGACTTCAATTGGTAATTTTGCAGGCGACAAAAAATAATTAAAATTTCCAACATATCGACTGTGGAAAGGAAAAAGGACGTAACCCACACATATAAAATTTTACAGGAGGCGCAAAAGACGTGTTTTGATGATTTTGGGCCATATGCAAATTATGAATAATACACAACCGTGATGTGCACGAAGACTTCTAAACTGGTACTTAAATGACATAATCTAATATTAATTAAAGAAATTGTCTAGGAAAAACCTTTATTTCAGTCTCTTTTCTTGGTTTTAATTTTTTACAAGGTCATCTTTTTCAAACTTAAAAGCTAAATTAGATACTAATTCGGCATTTGCAGCTTGCATCCTTTCGATAGAACGTGTATCAAGTTTGATAAATTGTGATTATCGAAAAAAACCTGTTTTGAAAAAACTGTGGGCTACGTCCTTTTTCCTTTCCAATGTCGATATGAATACAATGAAAATGCACCCTCATTGATATAAAACCATAGAGTTCTTAATTACTCGCATATCCAAAAAATAATTACCACAATGAAAAGAAGGTAAAACACGAAGTATCTTTTCAGTTGATATGGAGTAATTTTCGGTAAAGATTCATTTAATGTCTTTTTATGATAATTAAATACTGCGTAGTAGCTAATTTGGTAATAGGCCATTATTATTGAAACTTAAGTGGCCGTCAACCTTTTTCGTGCAAATTTGTAAACAAAAAAAAACACATAAAATTTTCGCGATTTTGCAAAACGTATTGTAAGAATTAAAAGACGTTATCGTTTTTCAGAAGAAACGCTATTCTGAAACACTTATATTATGCAATTTAGAATTTCGACTGAAAGTGCTTGATGGAATTTCAATTTCAAATTTAAATTCTTTGATTGCTGTACTCTTCTATTAATCTTGTCGCTAACAATCCGGGTTTCACCGTTCGGCATCTTCAGGCTTTTCAGGTACACGAATGTAGTTGAACTGACGCGCAGAAAGCAGTTTGCATCGTTTATATACAAACATAAAAATGGATCGCTCAGTAATTGTTGTTAACGTAATCGATACGAAGAGCGAGAATTTTTTGATGCTAATGAATTTAGGTGACTTATCTGGGTATATTATAATTATTGGGTATTTTGAATGCGGTATCGTAAATATTAAATTATCAGAATAACGCGTAAAAAAGGACTGGGTTTTATTTTAAATATGTAATATAAAATATTGACACCAGATTACTTTGTCCGAAAAGCTGAAATTTTTCATTTGCTGATTACAGTGGAACCCCCAATAACACAACCCCGAATTACGCGCTGGCTTGAAATATTCGCCGTAAATCCCCCAATTGCACGGTCGCATTCCATTGTCGTTACTAAAAGACGGTCGCAGCATATGGTCAAATGTTGGCTAGCGTCTGTATATTCAACACATGCTAGGCTATACACGTCTAGCGGGCGACTGTCTGTGAGTAAGATTTTGGCGTCCTTTGCATTTTATCACTTGGTAACTAAATATTTCGTCAATATATTTTTTTTTGCAAAATAGGGAAATCTTCGGAAATAGGAAAAACCCAAATCCCTAATTTTGTATGAGATTCACACCCCGAATTACACTATATCGACTTTAGTGTAAATGGGGGATTTAATGTATTCAAAACTATCATTCTGTTACTTACCAACTTCAGCCAGAAAAGTGACAGCCAGAATTAAAACAGTTGACCACGACCGAATCGGCGATGTAACGAGTACGTTCATTGCATTGATGAAGAAACATAAGTGGTTGATGTCGTTACCCGAAATCGTTATGATTGAAGATGGTACACGTGGCGTAAAGGTTTGTTTTAAACTCGGAGTTATAGGCCCCGAACAATATGGGGGGCCGCAGCGAGATATTAGTTATTACGTTATTACGCGTCGAAAGTGCGTGAGGTACGCGCTAATAACTAATTTGCATATTGAAAACTGTCGAAGTGAACGATGTTGCAGTGCCATACTCCGGGAGCGATGTTAACATTCTACGAGGTAATATCAGTAAAATTATATATTACACTGCCGAACATAGGGAGCTATCATTTCATTAACTATATAGTAACTAACAGATACCAGGTGGCATTGTAATCAGTTTTTTTTATGTTGCTTAGTTGTGCATTCAATTGTAATATTGTATAATTGATTGAAATTATATTTAGACTTTTTTAAATGGTCGCTCCCAATTACGTATTGCATGACCTGTATTTTGATTTAAAAAAAACTAGGACAGGACTAGTGGTTAGCTGGGTGGGAGGAGGGAATTCAAGACATCACATACATCCACGCCTTCGAACAAAAATTCATAAAACGATACAAAAATCAATTTATAAAACTGTCCGTACTGGGATTCGAACCCGTGACCTCCGTAACCAAAGCCAACGACGTTGACCACTCGACCACACAAGCGGCATGAATAAAAATATTTACTTAATAAAAACACAATATTCCTTTGTACTTTATTCCATTTTATTTAATAGGTCAGAACCGGTCTCGCTCATTGCGAGCATTGTCAACTGATAAGAAAAATGTATAAACAGTGCTATTTACACAAAATTAAATGGAAAGAAAAGGTGTAAACAACCATTAACAATGAAAATAATTTACAAATTACAGTATAAGCAGTGGTGTAGTGGGGCTAGGTCGGACCAGGTCAGCGACCTGGCACCTAAAAATGAGGAAGGCGCCCTGCCACCTTTTTGACTTTTTACTTAATTTTCAAGTACATACATACATATGTTGAAAATCGTTTTTTTATTGATTTAATTGTTAAAACTTGTGGTTTTTTATAGAGAAGAAATCAATGACCGACCTGGTACTTATTTATTTACCACTTCACCACTGAGTATAAGTGACTCTATAATTACACAAAATTAAAATGTTTAACGCGTTTAAATTAATGGTTGTTTACACTTTTTATTTCAATTTAATTTTGTATAAATAGCGCTGTTTATATATTTTTACTATCAGTTAACAATGCTCGCCATGAGCGAAACCGGTCCTGACATATTAAATAAATTGGAATAAAGTACAAAAGAATATTGTGTTTTTATTAATATAATGCCTTTCCACCAAATATTGACAGTGAACACCCTAAAAGTGATTACCTGTATTATCAATATCGAAAAATTTGTATTAAAAATATGCCAATAACAACTTATAAATGTAAAGTAGTCATCAAATATTTTAATAAAATTATTCGCGTTGAAGTTAACAAGAGAAAATGCTTCTATATTTTGATTATTTCGTTATATAAATATTCCCAACTCACAAATCACAGATCAAAAAAGGCGACCCCCTCGTCATCCCCCGATCATCCCGCACGCGTGCCCCCCCCCCCGTCCCACACACACACACAATAACCCCCACTCCCATATTTCGTTTCATCTCCCTTTTTGTATACATTATTGCGGGATCATTTGCATATTTCGGCAGTAAAATTAATTCAAAGATTTGCGCGGGCCGCGGTTTTAAAACGGGGGGAGGGCTGCGGATTTGGGGAGGGTCACCCGGCGCCGCAGCACCCCCGCCCCCCGGTTCCTTTATTGAAGAGAGAGGAAACACCGTCGCGGAGAGATTAGTACTCCTTAACTTTCGGCGGCAGTTCATTTTGCAGTAATCGTGGCCATTTTGGCCCTCAACCCTTTCTTTATTTACGGAAATGTTAAAATTCGGCTAGCCCGTGTTTGCCACTTGATCTTTTTCGCATAATATACTTGAGACAGCGGTTTTAAAATATTCTAAACACCTTTAATTTAATACTTTCGATGGTTTCGGCGGTAACTTTGTGGAAGTTCATTTTAATAGAAAATCTAATAAAACTCTTAACAAAAAATAAATATTATTAAATAATATTCTTAATAGAACAGGTTGTTCGCCATTAACTACATTGTTTCCAATTAATAGAGTAATCACCAATCTATCTGATTGATTGCAGCTCATTAGTTTAATAGATTGTAATGTTTAACGTCATTAGTAGTATGACTTTATTATATTTGTTTGCTCTTTTTCGATACTATAATCCCCTCCTTGCTTCCCTTAAAAATGAAAAATCCCAATCTGATTGATTGCAACTCATTAGTATCATTATTTGTTTGCTTTATTTCGATTCTATCACCCCCCTACTTGCTTCCCTTAAAAGGAAAAAAAAACCCAAACTCCATTTTGTAATTTCATAATTTTAAAATGTTAGAATCAATCTTGCTTCATTACTTAAGCAAAGTTTGCGATAGTAAATCTGAAGGTGTGAAACACGTGTCACAGTTAATAATCAAAGTTAATTTAAATTTTCTACCTTTAATTTATCTACGATGGAAACGTCGGTACCTGTTTTATATGTGAGAATATGTTTAATAATATGAAAATAAAATTGATAACTATTATTCCACTGGTTGCGTAACTAGTTGTGTTTCGCCTTTTCTGAGAAGCACAATTGATTTTTATTAATTTTTTTTAAACCCATGTCCGATACCAGTGGCAGCCGGTCAATGTGGCATTGGATCAATGCACCCCTTGTATTTGCAGGAGCGGTTATAATTCATGAAATAGCATTCAAACATATCATTTATACCATTCACTCATTTTTAATTCTTCATTTATTTTTATTGTCTATAATAAATATTTTAGAACATTTTATTTTAGACAATACATACAATATGCTATAAATGCTGTTTGAAAATTATTTCATGAAATATAACCGCCCTTACATGGGGTGCGTTGATTCAATGCCACATTGACCGGCCGCCACTGTTTTATCAAGTACACGAATGCACTTGAACTGACTTCCAACTTAAGTGACAAAACTTATGGAAGAGTACAAAATCAAAATAATTCAAATTTATTAAAAAAAAAATGGCATTACAGCTGTAATGCCAATGCGCCAAATACTTTAATGTTGAACGATCATATGAGAAAAAAGAGTTTATTGTAAGTCGCTCGAGACCAACTCGAGGTAAATTGACATCACAAACATTCATGTCTTAAATCTGAAATTAAAAATTGAAAAATCTAAATTTGACATTTATCTCACCGGGAGTCGAACACAGATCCGCCTGGTCGGTAGAGCAAGCTCTAACCAAGTAGCCCACCTCGGGCGACCAATAATGGGAATAAGAAAGCTCTTGTAGTAAGTTAATCGTTTTCTTTTCATATCGTTTATATGTTTAGATTTAAAGTGACTGAGAACGAATGTAATATAACAACCTTTAATCCATTTTAATTACATATTTATTAATCGATCAATAAATAAATATAAGGAAGTGTCCGATCGTGATTCAAGCCTATGACGCCACAACAGAATAAGACCCGAAAGAGTTGACCACTCGGTTACTGGACCAACGCGACAATCTAACATTACTGGGCGGCTATAATGAAGCCGCCTGTGTGGTCGAGTGGTTAACGTCGTTGGCTTCGGTTACGGAGGTCACAGGTTAGAATCCCAGTACGGACAGGTATATAAATTGATTTTTCAATCGATTTATGAATTTCTGTTCGAAAGCATGGATGTGTGTGATGTCGTGAATTCCCCCTTTCACCCCAACCTATCCTATGAACGTATCGAGAGCGATTGGCGTACCACTACTCTTGTTCTAGCCTACCTATTCTTACTCTCTTTGGAAAAATGTTGAGCAATTGAGTAACAAGCAGTTCTCGTAGAAAAATTCTGTTGAGATAATCTCCATTAGGAGTCAATATGCTTCACATTTCGAGCGGACATGGTAAAAAAATGTAAGTAGAGGTGTACACAGAAAAAATGTTAATATCGACTGTGGAAAGGAAAAATGACGTAACCCACACATATCAAATTTTACAGGAGGCGCTAAAAACGTGTTTTGATGATTTTGTGACATATGCAAATTATGAATTATACACAACCTTTAAGTGCACGGATACTTCTAAAATGGTGTTAAATTGACATAACCTAATATTAATTAAAGAAATTGTCTCGGATAAACCTTTATTTCATTGTTTTTTCTTGGTTTTATTTTTTTACAAGGTCATCTTTTTCAAACTTTAAAGCTAAATTTAGATAATTATTCGGCATTTTCAGCTTCCATCCTTTTAATAGAATGTGTATCAAGTTGTATATATTGTGATTATCGAAAAAAAGCTGTTTTGAAAAATTGAGGGTTACGTCCTTTTTCCTTTCCACAGTCGATATACAATATGCTTAAAAAGGCGATAATCCGCACATGTTGAAAATCCAATTATCTTGGATATGAGACAGTGAAAATATGACATCCACTTACTTGCATAATACTGATTCTTTTCCTCCTTGGAACTGAGCGTGGGGACCAGATCTTCTTGGTAGTCTGAAGAGACATGCTCCTTTAGGACCAGCTGCGCAGATCAGTGTTGAAGTTACGTTCACGAGAAGTCTGTCGATGGCGAAGGACGGAGACTCTGTTGCCAAGATACGCTGAAAAGAAAACGTTTAATATGATATTAACAGAATGTATTATTTTTTTCAAACAATCTGAAAACTTATCATGCTGCATTCACATTTATGATTTAGGAGGAAACTTTACCAGGTAAGTTTGCTTTTTTTTTAATTAAAAAAAAAACGACATTACAGCTATATATTATGTAAATATTGCCAAGAAGCAGACGGTTATAAATCAAAATATCGAAATGAAAAATAATTAAATAGAATTCGCAGACAATGTGAACGATTTTACTCGGCTTCATCAATTTCGTTCATCTTTGACTGGAAAAACTTTCGCAAACTTTTTAAAACTTTCCAGACAGAAAAATCAATTACTCTCGTATCACTGTACTGTTTAAGAAATAAATATAGTGTGAAAATAAACTTGTGTATACATTACAGAAAAAGAAGATTTATTATTTTGGAAATATATCATGATTGATCCACTATTAAGGTGTTAATCTGTCAATACTCGGTTGATGTTGAATAAAGGTTGTTGAATATGAATAAGTCAACATTTGTACTAACTCCACTTAACACTGAATCATTTCATACAAGATACTTTGATAAGAATCAATAATTGCAAAATATTTAATTTCCAAGTAAAATTATGTACGCCTTCAAACAATTAATCAAAAACAAAACTGCCCCCACCACACGTCAACCGCGACACTCGTCATAATTTCCAAAAGAAAAATGGGGGGGGGGGGTTATAGCATAAAATAATGAAAAAAAACCGAAGAAAAACTTTTATTAAAAAGAACAAAAGGCACATCCAATGATAATTGATAATACAAAACGGCGGATGTACCGCGGGCAGTCGACGAGAACAAAAATAAGAGGTGGGGAGAGGGGGACCAATTTTCAATTATTCATTCCAATCTTTATTTCGACCATTATTATATTATTTTCGTTTTTGCAGGAGGGATGTGCTGATGGTTAGTGCATGAATAAATTATTATTGAATTTGTTTTTTTTTTACCAAGTTTTATTATAACCATGTCCGCTCGTAACGTAGAGCAGAGTTTCTCAACGGAGGGCCACAGCGTGTTTCAAGGGGGGCACAGATTTTTTGCCAAAACCAGGTTGAGTAACACTAACGTAGAGCATATCGTTGGTAATTCTCTACAACCTTGTATCTCGAAAAGTATAAGTTTTCGGGTGACGGTTAACATAATTGTACTTTATTCTACCGCTGTCGTTTTCGTTTTCTATCGCTATAAAACAACACTGGCATGTTTTTATCCTCAATATCTTTACGGAAGTTAATAAAGAATGAACCAAAGACGTTTCCGTCTATGCCACCCTATCTTTTTCAAATAGAGTAGTATAAAGATAAGACTAGGGCAGGACTAGTGGTTAACTAATCTCTCTCGCTACGACTAGTTATTGAAGAATCCGAAGGCAGGGAGGGAAATTTTAAACATCACAAACACCTATGCCTTTCAACAAAAATCAGAAGAAAAATGAAATTCGTACTAGGATTTGAACCCACTAAATCCGGCACGTAAGCCAACAACGCTAACCGCTGCGCCATATACCCGACTATTATATATATATATATTGTATGGCATAATTTAGGAAAAATATTTAGCATTACAGCTTATGACAATGCGCCAAATATTTTAAAGTTGAAAGATTATAACTGATAAAACTCGATGAGAATTTTAGTAATGTAAGTCACTTGAGATAAACTCGAGCTAAATTGACATCACCAACACCCATGTTTTAGGTCTCAAATTTAAATTTGACATTGACTTTAACGGGAATCGAACCCAGACCCACCTGGTTGGTAGAGCAAGCTCTAACCAACTTGACCAGGGGTGGGAAACTTTTTATTTTCTAAAAGCCGCATTCATTTTTCTGATTTAACACAAGGCCACAGTAAGCATTTAGGTCTTCCAAGGACTTAGACATCCAAAATCTTAAGAATTTACGGATTTTACCAAATTACCAGCGCGGGAGCCTTTCTTCAGCTCTTCCAAAAATTTTCGAATGCAAAATATCAAAAATTTATAAAAAGATCAGTTCAAAAAGCCGCACCAGAGTAGCCAAAAGGCCGCAGGTTCCCCACGAGTGAACTGGACCACAGCGGGCGACAATTATTATTATATTTAATGAAATTTAATAAATCACGGCGCTGACAGACTGTTCCTCTCGCGAGCTGGGCGTTTAGGCGTAAAGCGAATGAAGGGAAAACAAAAAAAAAACTGTCGAAAACAAAAGAAGAAGAAAGAAAACAAGTAGAGGCTTGAGGGCAGAAATCGGCGGTGTCGATGTGACGTCACAAGACACGAAGGACGTGGAAACGGTCGCTGGAGTCGAGGGGTGTCGTGAGCAGTGAAGGACTACCGAAAGTTTAAATTTAAAGGGGCAATAGCCATGCGGTCAACGTCGTAAGCCTTCGTTGCGGTACTTATGGGTTTGAATTCCGGTAAGGATAGTTTTATACAATTATTTTCATTCAATGTATAGATTTTTAAAGAAAAACACTTTCTTTTTTACAATAAGCTTATGTTGTTTGTTGTTGGTATTATCAGTTGATAGTGCTCGCAATGAACGAAACCGATTCAGCGATGTAGAATTCGCATAAATGTTTTTTTATGTCCTGGTCCTATCCTTATATCCGGTGGCGGCTGGTCAACGTGGCATTGGATCAATGCACCCATTGTATATGCAGGGGCGGTTATATTTCATGAAATAATATTCATACATAACATTTATACAATTCACTCATTTTAAATTCCTCATGTATTTATTGTCTATAATAAATATTTTAGAAATCGATAACTATTTAACACGCTTCGACAATAAATACATGAATAATACTAGGAGTGCATTGATCCAATGCTACATTGACCGGCCGCCACTGCTATCCGTAATCTATCCGTAAACAAAAGTTTGTACGACATCACAATAGGTTCCCGAAGAAAAAAAATAGTTGGAATTGTCTCCATTAAGAGATTATATGATTTACATTATAAACCGTTTTCTCTCATTTTCAGTCAGTTTTATATAATATTTTTAAATATAAATTTGTAATTATAGTAGACGTACGGCTGTAGAATATGTTTAAAAAAACAACGCCACTGTTTTACTAGTGTAAGTCGGGCACGCGGAAAAGTGAAGCAGTGGCAAGTCGTCAAGTGGACGTCCGCCTTTGTTTTATTTCAAAGCTCGAGAGCCAGCCGACGTGGACGTTCAGCTTTACTGATGATCGGTAAATGTACAGCGTGATTTTTTTTTGTATTTTTAAAATTCCAATATAACTAATATAAAATATGGCGTTTTGTAGAAAAAAAAGTACGCTATAAGAGAGACCGCTATACGGGGGACTATCGCATACGCTATAGGAAAATACTTTATAGGGGGCTTTACTGCATTTGTATTTAAAGCGTGGATGTCTGTGATATGTCTACCTACTCACAAGAACCTTTACAGCGATTTAATATTACTAATTTGTAATTTATATCGACAACTTATTAACAAGTATTTTCGAAAAGAACGTGCAAAGGAATGACTTTCAATCAGGTTTTGGTAAAAACAACTTTAGTTGAAATGTTTCAATGTACTGTTAATTTAATGTTTAATAACTGAGCATTTTTTTTGTTTATTTATTTGTTAAATATTTTTTTCAGTACGCGTCTCGTAAGCTCAATCTAATATTTTGATACGGTATAGTTTAGTTACACGCTCCACTACCACTTTTGTGATGAAAATCAGACATTTAAAATTTGTAGCTTAATTAATTGTGAGTAATTTTTTTTATCATGTCACCTGTAATATCAATAGATTTAGTGTTTATGGCCTTAAATGGCAACATTGTTTTTCGATACCCAATGCGATTTTTGTTTCTTTCTTTTTTGTTCTTTGGGACACGAACCGAACACAAGTGTGTGTGGGGCACTTCCCGGTCCTGGGACTTGCTTTCAGAGACTTTTAGTTGTAAATTCACTTTTGTGGTCTTTCGTCCGAGATGGAAGAACTGATATTTTTTCATTTCGACGAAAATTAAAATTCAGTATGTTCTGCGAGCGGATTTAGCATCAATTTTCTTAAATTTTATAAACTCGTGTGAGCAAGCTAGGTCTTATAAAAGTTATTGTGTATTGTAATATTCCAAAATTTTGTTTGTTAAATATTGTATGTGATTAAACTTCGGTGATTGTAAATTCTTAAATAAACGTTTTCGTAACAGTTGAGCGATGGGTTTTATTTTATTTCTACCTACCTGTTATACGTCGAGTTCATCCAAGCTGTTATTGGTCTTAATGACTTTTATTAGTGGGGATTTATTCTTGGGGTATAACATCGTGAAAAAAAGTAGAAATTTCTCACATTAACTGAAACTAGCTCAAAAATAAATTACGAGTAATGACAATTTGACGAATTCGTTATGAAAAGAACATCATGTATTTGTGCAGAATTTTTATTTATTGCCTTGTCTCAAGAGAGTGAGAATTCGCGTTAAAGATCGCGGAGGTTAGTAAAAAAAAAATTGAAACGAAAACCGAAAAAAAAATCGGCGGAGAGGGACAACAATAATTGAATAACTTTTTAATAAAAACATTGTCACGGCGATTGTTGGACGCACCCTCACCCCACCCCCGACTCGATTGCCATTCAACGCGATTTTTGCACCCCAGTGCTAAGACAATAGAAATAATGGAATTGTATGCATGATGAGAAGTGAATACTCAATCGAAAAGTTTTAAATTATTTTATTTTTTCGGTGGATGTTGGCACGATTGTTTTTTTTTTGACACGTATGCGTTTCAAATTCAAAAAAAATAAAAAATACTAGACCATATAAATTAAAAAAATATTTTATTTCATAACTACTGTGCCCTCTTAACTTTAAGAAGTAATACTAATTTTACTTTTTAATTTTTTAATATATATATATTTTTTAATCCATGTCCGTTCCCATTGTGGAGCATATGGCTTCCTAATGGAGGTATCTCAAAAGAAGTATTCCTACGAGAACTGTTTGTTACTCAGTCGCTCAACCTCACTTTTTTTATTTTCAAAGTGAGTAGTAGGGAAAGAAGGATAAGGCCAGAACAGGACTAGTGGTTGGCTAATCGCTATTGCTACACCCAGTTATTAAAGGATCACAAGGATGGGAGGAGAGGAAATGATGTGAATTGGCATCACAAGCACCCAGTCTTCGATCACAACTTTGAATTGAATAATTCTCAAACTCAATGTGATCTGACCGAGAATCGAACCCAGACCTGCGTGATCGGTAGAGCAAGCTCTAACCAACTGGGCCACAGCAGGCGACGAAATAAAATTTTCATTTTTACTACTCTTTAGCGGCGCGGCGCCGGTGCAGTATACGCGTGTATACATTATATCGATACAAAATTTCACGACAGAAACGTATGACTCCTTGTATGATGTGAATGTGTTAACAGCTCGAAATAGCACATTTTTGCAAATAGTATGTATCGTAGCTTATAATCATTATTCAAATATAATAGTAATAAAACACTCGTTTGTACTAACTCTACAATTATTTATTAGGATCAGGACCGGTTTGGCTCATCACAAGAATTTTTAATTGATAAAAAAACATATATTATTAATACAGAGCTATTTATACAAAAAAAGACTAATAAGGCACTAAGACTAATAAATGACTTAAGGGATTGATTCAAAGGACTAATACTAATAATTGTGAAAAGAGTTTATGGATAATAATACTTTAGACGAGAAGAGTCTGGAAGTAGTGAAGTTGTCTTATCATTGGTATATGTAATATTGAAATTATATTGTTCGAGTGGGTAAATAATAAAACATTTTCTGTCCATCACATCTGACAGCGGACTGGTGCGACAGCTGGATAATCAAAATTAATTCAAATGCATATGGTGTCCACGTCAACTGGCTTTACTGTGGATTGCTAACCACTGAAGCGACCACTAGGTTATCCAATCCCGGAGCCTTTTTCCAATCCCTCACCGAGGAATTTGAAATCCTCAATTCGGTATACTTTTTTCCCAGATTGTCTCAAAACCTCGTTTTTTTTTTTAGCTCACCGAGGAATTTAACATCCTCGATTTGGTATACTTTTTCCCAGATTATCTCCAGACCTCGTTATTTTTTTTTTCTCATCGAAGAATTTGCCAATTTCATATGTCAATTTGCTCAAAAATTCTCAATCCCGAAATCCCGGGAACGCAGCCGTGTCAATTTCGGGATCAGAAAATTGAACGGGGTCCCGGGATTGGATGCCCTAGCGACCACGTTCTTCTGGCGGCAATTATGAAAGAGACTCTAAGAACTTTGTCAGAACTAAACTCCATTAATTAAGTATTTCGACTGAGGGTGCTTGATGGAATTTCAATATCAAATTTGAATTGTTTGAATTTTGTACTTTTCCATGAGTTTTATCGCTAACGACCCGGGTTTCGCCTTTCGGCATCTTCAGGCATTCCAAGTGCACGGATGTACTTGAACTGACGCGTAGTAAACAGTTTGTATCGTTTATATACAAAAATATAAGTAGATCACTAAGTTAAAAGGTTATTAAAATGTAAATTAGCGAAAATTTAATGTATACAATTTTCAATGAATTAAGTGGGTTTGTTATAATTAAGGGGATTTTTTGAAAATATTAATGACCAGATAATAACATAGGAATGTTTAAAATAAATCTAGGGTTTTATCCGACCTATTATCAATGAGTTGATTTGTTTTTATTTTGATAAACGATACAAACTGTTTACTACGCGTCAGTTCATGTACATCCGTGCACTTGGAATGCCTGAAGATGCCGAAAGGCGAAACCCAGGTCGTTAACGACAAAACTCATGGAAAAGTACAAAATTCAAACAATTCAAATTTAAACTCCATTAATTTGATATCCAAAAAATATATATTTGAAAGAATATGGTAATTGTATGTATACATAAATCTATACCGGTTCAGGGATGCGTATAGTTTGGAAAACACTGACGTAGAATATGAGAATATAAAGGTAGAGAACAAATTTTGTTTCAACGTGTCATAGGCAGACATTTTTGTTGTTGTCAACCGTCCGCGGCATGTTTGTGAAATTTTAAAACAATTATTTAGTTACAAATATACTTTTTCGTGGGCTAAATTCGGAATACCGCGTTGCCACAAGTTATTTCCTATACACTTACAAAATACAACGAATAGTCTGAGTAACATCATCTGAGGTTATAAATGGATAATATTGGCAGTTACAATTTTTTGTGACAAAGTCCCTAAACTACTAAATGCACTAGTGACTAGAACAACTAGGAATTAATTGACATAATCTAGCCAATTAAATTCTTGATAATCAAATAAATATTAATTCATCATTACGAGAGAATCTAATCCCAGACCGTTTTTGTGATCCCGCTATTTCATGATTGACAATCATTCAATCCCTGGATTGATTCTTTACAATAATGTCATCATTTCATTTTTTTATCTAATAATTTTTAGATTCACCGTGATCAGACCTGCGGGATCGGTAGAGCAAGCTCTAACCAACTGGGCCACAGCAGGCGACTAGACTTCCAATAGTTTAAATTTGAAAAAAAAAGCTTTTAAGACTATCAAATAATTTCACAATTGTCACAGTTACTTTTAAAGTCAATTTATTACTATAAAAACTGTATTTTTAAATACAAATTAAATTAGATTTGAATCGTTCAAACTATGTACATTCTCACAGATTTTGTCACTAACGACCCGGGTTTCGCCTTTCGGCATCTTCAGGCATTCAAGTGCACGGATGAACTTGAACTGACGTTTAGTAAATAAAAGTTTCGTGTTTATATAAGAAATAAATGCATCACTGAGTCCAAAGCCATTGCTGGCGAAAAGGATAAGCTCATGGGAATGCCAACAGATTTGAGTAGTAAGTAGTTTCAAGAATTATATTATTTGTTTGTCGGCAAAGGTTTTATGATTATATGATTTTATGATTATATAGGGTATAGAAGTGGAGATGCCGGAAAGTTTAGTATTTCATTTAAAATCGGAAGACTTTGCAGCTGTGCTCTATTCATTTCCAAAATTTCTTGGAAAAAGAGCTTATGACTGTCCGTATTTGGGTGTAACATTTTTATCCCCTGTTCCTGATTGAACACGTGTCCTTCCGAAATTAAGTGATTAGCAAAATAAGACGTGTCTTTTTTCAATCTAAAGGCTGCCATATGTTCTAAAACTCGGATGTTCAGACTGTTCAGTTGTACAAATTAAGTTGTTTGGATAAGTTAGATGTATTGTGTAAAAAATGTTCTGACGAGAAAAAATAGCCGATATAGCTATCAAGAAAATTAAAAAAAAATGTAAAACTATAAAAAATGCTATTTTTATCCTTATTATAATGGCATTCATTCTACAAGAAAAATACCGACTTAATCAATATTGAAAATAAAGCTTATCATGAGAGGTTTCCACTGCGCTATGGCGGCCGGCGACATAAGCCACGCTGAAGACATTTCTTATTTCGTATAAAAATACGGTTAAATCCGCACATATTTATGATACAATTTTTTGAATAATTTAACCCTCTCACGGCTGACACGTCCAAAACAGCAGCAGGCGTCGTGCGCCGACGACGTCGCACCTTGACTTTAAATGCTCCTCCATCTCTCTGCGTTTGCCGACCAATTGGGGGACTTCTCTGCCCCCCCCTCAACCGCGAAAAAAATCGTACAATATATTGTACGATTGTATTTACTTTTACGTTCTCGTAATTTCGTAATTAGTTATACGTTTTTTACTAAATATAATGTAATTTAAATAAAGCGATTGGACACTTTGATGGTGTTCACTGTCGATACTTGGTGGAAAGGCATTTTATTAATAAAAATCACAACATTCTTTTGTACTTTATTTAAAACAAATCAGGATCGGTTTCGCTCATCGCGAGCATTGTCAACTGATGAGAAATATAATTTAACAGTACTATTTATACGAAAACAAATTGAAATGAAAAGGTGTAAACAACAATTGACATTGAAAAGAATTTACAAATTACAGTATGAGTGATTCTATAATTACACAGAATTAAAATGTTCAACACCTCTAACACATAATTAAAAAATCATCAAAGATTAATAAATTTCAAATGGTGACTGATGGTAATTACAAATTTTTTGACAAAGTGATATAAAATGCTACATTAATTAAGTTTATAACTTAATGATAATTTTCTGTTTTACCCACTTCCAAGTAGTTAGTATGTACACTTTTAAATAAAGTGGAATAGGGTACAAAGGAATATTGTGTTTTCATTAATATAATGCCTTTCCACCAAGTATTGACAGTGGACACCCTAAAAGTGACTTAAGATAATTCATAATAATTCTAATATAAAACAAAATAACAGATTTTAATAATTCTGTATGTGATGATTTGGTGTAAATTTTATGCAACATACAGCCGTTTGAAATAAAATAATTGTCTCGGCCGGCAAATAATTTGTCTTAAGAAATCAATCAAAGAATTGTATTCGTATTTAATGGAATTGAGATAAACTATTATATTTAATATATATTTTATAGAAGAAAAGTATTTTTTAAGTCCATTTTTTAACCATTGATAACTCAACGAATTTTGTATAATTAAAAACGATCAAAACTTCCCTAACCCTTTAGTAGCGAGCCGGGGGGAATAAATGACCCAATCGTCACTAGAACACAGGTGGGTGTAGTTTTTCGTATTTTTTATTTGAACGAGAAACCTCTGTTGCAGAGTTTTAATAAGAGAATATTAAAGCAGTATATTTAAAGAGTTTTTAATTATAATAATACAAAAGCTTCCAACTGTAATATTTCATATTTTAATACGTAGGGTTCAGAGTAGATTTTTTCGAGTAAAATAATATAATAGAATGTTTATTTATTTCACAAAAAGAGATTTCTTTTTATTATTTTTCGGTCAAAATAAATATATTTGTTGCAATAGCATAAAATTGAAAGCTATTTCGGCATCAAGCCATTTTTAGATGATTATGTTAAAACGAATAGTTTTTCTATTTAGGCCTTATAAAATATCATTTGAACTAATTAAACACAATATTCCTTTGTAATTTATTCCATTTCATTTAAAAGGTCAGGACCGGTTTCGCTCATTGCGACCTCAGTTGACAATGCTCGCACGGTCCTGACGTTTTAAATAAACTGGAATAAAGTACAAAGGAATATTGTGTATTTATTAATATAATGCCTTTCCACCAAGTATTGACAGTGAACACCCTAAAAGTGATCATTTGAATTATTAAGTATTATCGTACATGGAATATTTCGTTGTTTTATATCAAGACAATTTTATGTCAGAAGAAAATTGTTTAAATTAAAATAAAATGAAATAAATGGGACAAACATAATTTTAAAAAATACTGCAAAGAAATAGACAGCCGTCATCAACTTCTGTTATAGTTTTTTTTTTATTAATATTAAAAAACGATATATTTAATCAAATTTGTCATAGGAAGTTATAACTGATTGGGCATCCATCATGACCGGATAATAGATGAGCCAACATAATGTACATGTGGTAAAATACAAGATACTGAACATCCCCATGGGATTGTTTTAGCTCGTAGATTGGGATAGCTGTCCTACCAGTTGTCGAACCCATGGGTCACGCCGACTCAGTAGTCAAATGATCTGTCTTGTTGATCTGTGGCGTCATACAGCGAGCGTACAGAACTACGCACTTTCAGCACACTAAAGTGCAATGCCACCTAGATTTGGGTAACTGCTTCTGAGACAATCTCAATACATCAACTGAACAAACGCATAAAGCTATTACGCTACGGGAAACGATTGCATAAACAGTTGATAATTGCATAATAATGTATAATAACGTAATAAGTGATCCATTTATGATAATATGACGAACTGATTTGCAGTGTAACATTTATCGGTTCTTAACGGGAAAAATCAACAGAAACTGGCTATTATTTAGTCCCTGGGAAAAGAGCTTTTTTGAAATGCGGTTACCACTAGAGTATCCAATCCCAGACTCTATTTGTGATACCGGGATTGAACATGGAACATAAAATCGTGTATAAATTGGTATTCGGGATTGAGAAAATTTTTGGTCGTATTGATTTTATGTCGATTTCAAAAACCCAGAAAATTGCGGATTTCCCAAAATTACCAGCGTGAGAATTTTTTTCAGCTCTTCCAAGAATTTTCGAATCTTACGGATTAACCGAAATTATCAGCGAAGTAGTTTTTTTTTAGCTCTTCCCAAACATTTTCGAATCCAAAATGACAATATTTTACGGATTAAGCTCTTCCGTGTTTCATTTTCTCAATCCCGAAATCCCGAAATTGGTACTATCTCGGGATGGGTTGTATACCCTAGTTAGCACGACTTCACAAACATAAACGTCTTTTGGAAGCAAATCTATTTACGGTAAAGTAAACACTATACTGTCACCAAAAGAATTGTATTCTAAAAAGCAAGAAATTCAAACTGCTTATTATTTTCGTCACAGCTTCGAGAAAAACGGTCTAAAATAAATAATAAACGGGGAGGAAGAAAATCCTGCGTGCAAATAATGTGTAAAAATATAAAATATTATCAAAATGCAGATTTCTCTGTTGAAAAGTGGCGATAAATCCACGTCACCTGCGAACCAACGCGCGGCGTCTCAACAAATAAATTACGGCAATAATCTAAACGAAACTTACCTGCGGGACCGGCAGGGTTAACGGATAAAAATGAAAGCGACGTTTTAACCAATTATATGGAGAATGAATTTATACCAATATATTATTTCATCAGTGTCGAATCATCGCTTTAAGATTGGATTGAAATGTCAGAATTTCCCAGATTTAAATTATGGCTGTAATTGCCATCAGTCACCACTTAAAATTTATTAATCTTTGATGATTTTTCAATTATATGCTAGAGGTGTTAAACATTTTAATTTTGTGTAATTATAGTCAATTATACTGTAATTTTTAAGTTCTTTTCAATGTCAATTGTTGTTTACACCTTTTTATTACAATTTATTTTTGTATTAATAGCACTGTTTATATAATTTTATTATCAGTTGACAATGCTCGCAATGCGCGAAACCGGTCCTGACTTTTTAAATAAAGTGAAATAAAGCACAGAGGAATATTGTGTTTTTATTAATTATATGGTTTAAATTTTTATATCAATATATTTTTTCATCAGTGACGAATTGTCGCTTTCAGACGGTATCCATTCAGTTACGGTAAAATTTCAGTTATACAAGGATTTTCGACGCATTGTAATTAATGTTAAAAATTTAAAGGAAATCTGCAGTTGAAAGTTTAATTGTTTTGTATAGATTCTTTAATTTTTTAAAAAAAAATAATCATAGTGGCCAATGTTGGTCGTATTCGTTTGCAGTGTCTAGGGCAGAGTGGGAAACCTTTTCGTTTCTAAATGACACATTCATTTTTCTGATTCGACATAAGGCCGCAGTAAATATTAACTAGGTAATCTTTGGGCGGAAACAATTTCATGTCAATTTCTAAAGCCCAGAAATGTTCTTTCTGGAAATCTTTTTTTTTTAGATCTTCCAAAGATTTTTCAATCGATTCATGAATCTCTGTTCGAAGGCATGGATGTATGTGATGTCTTAACTCCCCCCTCCCACCCATTCTATCCTATGAACGGGGCGTATCGAGAGCGATTAGCTAACCACTAGTCCTGTCCTAGCCTTCTATTCCTACTCTCCCTACTGAAAAAGAGAGGTTGAGCAACTGAGGAACAAGCAGTTCTCGTAGAAACACATCTGTTGAGATAAACTCCATTAAGAGTCCATATGCTCCACATTGGGAGCGGACACGGTAAAAAAAAAATTGACACCGAAAGTCTCAAGAATTTACGGATTTGCCCAAATAAACAGCGTGGCACATTTTTTAGGTCTTCCAGGAATTTTAAAATCCAAAATCTCAGGAATTTACGAATTAACAAAAAAAATATTTAGAAAAATTAGCGACAAACAATTACATATAATTAATATTAGCAAAATAGAAAATCCAATCGTTCTTCCATCGCAAGGCAGTGGCATGGTAAAGAGGTGGGGCACTCTCCTCGTCCTTCGCATGGGTGGCGAGCGAGAATGTGGCGTGGGGGCCTGGATGTGACATTTGTACAAAACACCGTGATTTTTCTCTCATAATAATTTCATTCGTACGCCACAACACATACCGTCGCTAGATTTACTTTGTATTTGAGAGTAAGTTATGCAAGCGCAGGGAAATTCAGGAGATATTCGAAATATCACGTTTTTTTTTAGTAAATTGCCAAACAATCTGTTATTTGCGAATATGAACCCGTCAAAATTGGAAGATATGATTTTTTGTAGGAATCAGTGTAATTTAAATACAACTCGTATTTAACATTGATTGAATTGGCATTTACTTGGTAGAAGTCCATTATAATACGGTCAAAAATACCAAAGAATGTACACCTAATTCTCTTTTTGAACTGTTTTACACGGTTTCGAAATTGCACGGAATTTTTCGCATGGAACGTATCGCCCGTGCAAAACGAGAATTTGGTGTATTACAGTCTGCGCAAGAATGGTTCGCGCACCTTACGAAAATTCAGTTTTGTATTTTAAAATGTCTTTAAAAAACACAAATGAATTAAATCTTTATAAATATTATTAAAAATATGTCTAAGCATGTTTCAGGATTCCAGGATTGAGAAAATTAGAGAAAGTAAAAAAAGAAGCTTCGAAATTTTGGTTTATTTTGGGAAATCTGTAAATTCCTGGGTTTTTCAAATCGTAAATCCTGGAAGAGCTAAAAAATGTCTCATGTCGTTTCGTTTTGGGAAAATTGCAAATTCCAGAGTTTTTCAAATCGACAAAAAATGTTTGATTGTCTCAGGATTTCAAAATCACCGAGCAAAAATATCTCAATTCTGAATCCCATTTCATACACGATTTATGTTGAATGTTAAATACCGGGATTGGAAAAATTGTCAATACCGTAATCCTGGGATCTCGAAAATTGTCCGGGATTGAATGCTCTAATGGTAAATGCTCAAACAGTTCTTTCAAACATTTACACGACGACGTATTTTTAATTTCTTGTTTAATGTTACCATTAACAAAAAAATATCTATTTCGTATCTGATGCACGGTGTCAAGTCAAGCTGCCCCTATTTCCCCACATCGAACAAATAAATGCACAAGGTGACTTCCCTGTCGCGCGGGAATATATATTTTTTAATAATATTAAAATGCGAAAAATAATAATTGTTTGTTATAATTCCGGCTAGATGCCACCGCCGCCCGCCAGGAGACGCGACCTGCAACTTAATTTTTATTTCTACGTGACACGTGTCGCGTTTTTAATTTTTTTTTCGCAATCTGTAACTAAACCCCCCCCCCTCGCCCCAACCCCCACACGCTATGTCACGTGTGAATATAAAGTCGGCGTATTTATATATATAAATATAATGTATTAAATGAAACAGCGGATACGCGTTTGGCACGGTGGAATGATTATTTTGGATTATTTAAATAAGGACTATTTTTCCCGAACATACTCGCTGGTAAATTGAATCGTTCAAATTATGTACATTCACACATATTTTGTCACTAACAACCCGGGATTCGCCTTTCGACATCTTCAGGCGTTCAAGTGCACGGATGAACTTGAACTGACGCTTAGTAAATGAATGTTTCGTGTTTATATAAGAAATAAATGTATCATTGAGTTTAAGGCCATTGCTGGCGAAAAGGATTAGCCCATGGAAATGCCCACATATTTGAATGGTGAGTAGTTTTAAGAATTATATTTATTTTTGTTTTTCGGAAAAGGTTTTATGATTATATTTATAAAGGGTATAAAAGTGGAGAGCCTGGTATGTGTAGCATTTCATTTAAAATCGGAAGACTTTTCAATTGCGGTCTATTTATTTCTAAAATTTCATAGAAAAAGAGGTTATGAGCATCCGTATTAGTCCGTAGAAGTCGGAGGCAAGAATATTAACTTTCTTGACCTAAAAATTAACATTGAAAACTTTTCTCACGAATTTAAAATATTTCGTAAACCAACATTCTCTGACGCCGTAATTCATAAAAAATCAATGCCACCATGCACCTTCAGTCGAAATCTTAAATTAAAAACATTAAGCATGTTGGCGAGAGCTGTTACTAGAACTGGTTGTTATTCAGTCACAAGATTTATTTTTCGGAGTGAGTAATGATAGAAGAACGGTTTGGGAATTGGGTTCCGAGTGCTCCAACTAAAGCATCATTTAGAATTTAGATCACGCAGGTCTGGGTTCGATTCCCGGTAAGATCACAGTGAATTTGAGAATTATTCAATTCAAAGTTGTGATCGAAGACTGGGTGTCTGTGATGTCAATTCACATTATTTCTTCTCCTACCATCCTTCTGATCCTTTAATAACTGGGCGTGGCAATAGCGATTAGCCAACCACTAGTCCTGTTCTAGCCTCATCATTCTTTCTCTACTACTCACATTGAAAAAAAAAACTGTTGAGATACCTCCATTAGGAGGCCATATGCTCCACATTGGTAGGGAATATGGATAAAAATATAAAGTTATGTTAAACACAGATATCATATTTTAGAAGGAAGAGCATTGCTGAAACTTTTGTGGCAAAAGCATATCGACTGCAGGAAAGTAAAAGTGCGTAACGATCTGTTGTTTAAACATGTTTTTTTACGATAATTGCAAGGCACATAACCTAATGAACACTGTGACTAGAGAATTTATGTTGTGAATGCTAAATTTGTATCTAAATAAAGCTATTCAATTTACAAAAGACATGTGAAATTTGATCAATATAAAAAGAACTTATACAAAATATGTGACAATATTATTCAATCAGGGAACATTGGTGGTAAGATAATCATTTTGGGCATTCTTCTTTTGGTAAAAATAAATCAAAATAAGAATATAAATATAAGTAGCTATTTTTTTATTCGTTTTGCTTATCTTTATAATTGTATATCTAATCTCAGAATTATTTCAAACATTAGTAAAAATAAATACGTAATGTAACATATCAAATGAAATGTTTTGATCTATTAAATAAACTGGATTACAGATGTCACTGTACTGCCAGAATCGACGCCACATTGAAAGCTTTTGCTACTCGCCTAAGGGTATCCACCCTAATAGTAAGAAAAAAAATCATTTTATGACATTTTTTTTTTAAAGAAGTGATATTAATTCTCTTTATTATTATTATAAAATGTTTCAATTAATATAAATAATATGGAGTTAATCTTGTATCAAACAGCATGTCTTTCAAAACGGTATAGGACTTGAAACAATGAAATCGGTCGTCTTATAAGACACTGTTGAAATACTACATTGGGAGGCGACTCAACATCATATAAGATGGGTATAATGAGTATGAGATGTTTTTAAATATTTCTTCTTTCAGTATTTAATTCAGAAAACATTTTTTTTCTATAATATCTAACAAACTCATTCCTGTACATTAATTCTAATGTTAATAAAAACACAATAATCCTTTGTACTTCATTCCACTTTATTTAATATGTCAGGACCGGTTTCGCTCATTGCGAGCATTGTCAACTGATAAGAAATATAATTTAACAATGCTATTTATACAAAATTGAAAAGTTATACACAACAGTTGGCATTGAAAAGAAATTGCCAATTACATTAAAGTGATTCTAAAATAACACAAAATTAAAATGTTCAACACATCTAACATATAATTAAAAAGTCATCCCAGATTCATAAATTCAGAATGCGATTGAAAGTAATTACAAACATAATTAAAATTTGGGAAATTTTTGACAAAGTGATATCACTGTTGTGTATAACTTTTCAATTTTGTATAAATAGCATTGTTAAATTATATTTCTTATCAGTTGACAATGCTCGCAATGAGCGAAACCGGTCCTGACATATTAAATAAAGTGGAATGAAGTACAAAGGATTATTGTGTTTTTATTAATATAATGCCTTTCCACCAAGTATTGACAGTGAACACCCTAAAAGTGATTAATTCTAATGTACTGTGAGTGACTTCTAACCAATCCTCTATTTAAACATATCGTTGAAGATTACATTAATTTGCAATGTTTTTGATTTTAATAACGAGAAATACTTTTTAAGTATTAACAATACATAATTCTTACCAGAAAAGTTGATAAGTCGAATAATTTGAGTTAGTTTTACCCAGGTGCTTTGTTTTTTTTAATTTTGAATCGTTTAAATTATGTACACACTAGTTTTGTCACAAACGACCCGGGTTTCGCCTTTCGGCATCTTCAGGCGTTCAAATGCGTGGATAAACTTGAACTGGAATAAATTTATCACCAAGTTTCAACCATTGCTGGCGAAAAGGATTAACCCATGGGAATGCCTACAGATTTGATTGGTGAATAATTTTAAGAATTATATTTATTTTTGTTTGTTGGAAAAGGTTTTATGATTATATTTATAAAGGGTATAAAAGTGGAGAGACTGGCATATGTAACTGCTCATTTCAACTCGGAAAACTGTTCAATTTTTACATTTTAATTTTTTAATTTTTTACTTTTATAAATCATTTTTTGTTAAAAGATACATGAACATGTATTATAGAAATATTTATTGTTAAACTGTGTTTGATATATACAAATTCTCGTTGAGGTTAATAACCGAAGTCTATCAATAAAAAATGGCAAGGTAATTTCTACAGTACATCAACTTAAACCATTAACACAGAAAATTGTAATAAAATAAAACCCATATGCAGAAGTGAGCCACTAATAGACATATAACACAGAATGAATATATAGCAAACGAGCTCATATTATTAAAATAAGATTACGATAGAAGAAATTTACAGTCTTAGAATCCAAAGAAAAGCCATTAAATGTTGATTTATCGAAAAAGTTTTGATTCTACCAACAGATTGGAAGGTTTTCTTAAAGAGGGAATATTTTTTACTTGCATTGTACATGCGGTTTGATAGAGTTTTTTTAATGTATGTACATAAGTACATATTGTGCCCCCTGTAGTCTCTAGTTGGTTAGAGCTTGGCTCTACCGATAACACGGGTCTGGGTTCAATTCCCGGTAAGGTCAACGGTAATTTAGGTTTTTTGAATTTTGATTTGAGACCTAAGACGTAGGTGTTTGTGATGTAAATTCTCATCGAGTTTGTCTCGTACTATCTTTCAACTTGAAAATATTTGGCGCATTCTTATTAGCCGTAATGATAAATATTATGCAAATTTTAAACTTTTCAAAATTTATATTAAAAAAAAAAAAAAAACTGTGGTGACGTTAATTTTATAATCTGAAATAATGACTCAACTCTTTTTTAACACGGTAGACACGTTTCACTAAACATCGTGTATAAAAAAAGCCGCGTAAAAAATGATAGAATTAATAGGAAACTTCAATTATCTAAGTTTATAAAACAGTTTTATTTGAAAAAATAACTATTTTGTAGTGTAGAAAACATTTTTCATAGATCAGTATTTTATTGAAGAAAAAAAACTATTCATTGTTAGAAACTTAGAATCAATGTGCATTTACATATGTGCAGTGGTTAATTATCGAAATTACTAAAAATAAATATACATTTTTGTTTTGAGATAGCCACGTTTGATTAATACCATACGGATTTGACCAGTTCTGATTTGTAATGCAATATTTTATTTCAAATACTCGATGGAGATGACATGAAAATAACATGGACAGTAATACCAACCAAAAGTCAGTAACTGGCGATAAAGAAGTTTGGTTTGTGACGTCACCTATCCGTATAAGTTTTGAAGATGTAATTTTTCTAGCTGTCGTATTAAAAAATGAATGTTGGACAAGCACATATCAATGAAACAATTAAAAAAAATATTTCTTAAAATTGTCTGTCCGGAGATTTGAGCCCGTGTTCACCATAACCAAATAAGTCAGTCGATCAAGAGGGTTGTTAACAACTCTCATACAAAAACTTAAATCAGTATTGAGAGCGAATATCGTTATTTCTCAACAGAATATCTTTACCAATATAGGTGTCCATTTTCCGCACATCAAATGATATATTATCCCATTTCAATTTTCCACCCCATCGAGCGGCATTAAAAGAAGAAGAAAATATGAACCGGGAGGCAAGGGGGTTGAAATAATATTCAAATATCGGCGGAATGTGCAGTTATATGCATAATTACCTAAAGATGGGCAATAAGCATTAAAACTTTACGAGCGAGGGGGGTTTTTTTCTATCTCTGGCAACATATAAATCAAATGAGCCGTTTCATTATGGGAAAAATATATTTACGGCTGATGATATGAGGCGCGTGCTGATGGTTACACTGTTGAAATAATATTATACTACACGAGATATACATTTTGTGACTCATTGTAAAGATATGAATGTCGTTCGCAAATTTATACCCGTGAGTATATAATAATATTAAATAATAAAACATAGCATTTAAGTTTTCTATCAGTGATGATTCAGATTACAGTGGAACCCCCAATTACACTACCCCGAATTACACGCTGGCTAGAAATATTCGCCGTAAATCCCCAAATTGCACGGTCGCATTCTATTGTCGTTACTACGAGACGGTCGTCTGTGCCGCGCATACAGTCAAATGTTGGCTAGCGTCTGTGTATTCAACACGTGCCAGGCTTTACACATATAGCGGGATACTGTCTGTGTGTGGGATTTCGGCGCCCTTTGCATTTTATCACTTGGTAACTAAATATTTTGTCAATATTTATTTTTTTGCAAAACTAAGGAAAATCTTAGTTTTGCATTTTTTGCGAAATAAACCAAATCCCTATTTTTGTATGAGATTCACACCCCCAATTACACTACCCCGAATTACACTGTCCCGACTTAAGTGTAATTGCGGGTTTTAATGTATACACCTTTGCTACTGCATAATTTGTTCACATATCAAACACAGATTTTGATCATATTCAATGGAAAATTTGGTCATGGAGTACTTGTTATACTCCATAGTACTTGCTATTTTGGGTCGCATGCGGTCCGATGGCCGCGGTTTATGTATCACTGATGTAAACGAATGAGTTCTGTGATCCTTCAGAACGAGAATTCTCCGAACAGAATACATATTTCGAACACGAATTATCCGTACACCGATTCTTCCGAACACAGAACCTTCCGTACAATGACATATTTAAATATAAAAATCATTGTTTTATTACAATGCGTAATGTCTTATGACAATTGTGCCAAATATTTTTCAGAATGAAAACAAGCAAAATATTTCATTTTAATGTATATAAACAGCTTTTCATGCTGAAACATAATCTTCAAAATAAAGCAATGATGTTTTTATTTAAATGTGCGGAGTATTCTCTGTACGGAATATTCTGTGTACGAAAGAGTTTGTGGTCGGAATAATCGGTGTACGGAGTATTCTTGTATGAATAAGTCGTGTTCGGAAGAATCCGTTCACCAAACGAACGATAGTCTTGCTTCTTAATGTTATGTTTTAAAAAATGTAGTAAATATTTAATATATTTCTGGTAGAATGGATTAAAAAAATCGCTAATATTTAAATAAAATAGTGAATAACTAATGAAACGATCCTTAGCCGTTAGCACCGTTAGACGCAAGAAGTACCAAGAAATAACGGAGAAGCCTTATAAGAAAAAGATAATCGAAATTGGTATATCGCCCACTATGAAATAGGGGTTAATCTCGTTTTTATTACATACACGCCGCCCGATACCGTAAAGGCCAAGAAAAAAATACGAGACACACACTGCCTCTCTTTCCCACACACTATATTAACATTAGCGTTAGAGCGGGACGACGATGTTTCGACGAACATATCTTTGTAATCGGTCATTAAACAAAATTTTTCACTAAGGGAAAAAATTTGCAATTACTTAACGGAAAGTGTAGTTGGAGGGTGGGAGCTAGGTGGCGTCGTGATGCAAAAATCTTGTTATTATGAAAAGGTAGTTTAGTAAACGTTACCTTGTGTTGTTTCGCAGATGACAAGATAATGTTCCTGTACTAACACACTCATACATAAATATACGTGCAGGGTTCACTTTGTACATATTGAAAGATTTTCTTTTGAACTTTTTATGACGTCATGGTTGACGTAATGAAGTGATTTTTATCAGAATGTATAAAAAAACATATTTAGAAGCCACTGTGAATATCGACGTTTTTAAAAATATGTTTTGTTCTCTTGCTATTCATGTCACAAGTAAAAAAATACGAGATAAACAGTGATACCCCGATTTTATTTGTAGGAAGATATTAGCTCTGTTCTTCTGCGTACTTCTGATGGTTTGCTGACGGTTTGCAAACTGTTTTCGAATTATAATCTAATTCGATGCTTTAGATTCTAATTCGAAAACGGATTGCAAACCGTCAGAAGTACGCAGAAGAACAGAGCTAATATGTATCAAAAGTTTCAACAATTTTTGAAATTCTAGGACAGTCGTGAAGAACCTGCGGCCTTTTGACCTGATTGGCTAATTTTGCAAATTTTTGTAAATTCATAAATCCCTAAATAAAACAATCTTTCACGCTGGTAATTTTGGGAAATCCGTAAAAAATCATGGGATTTTGGATGTCCAAATCCTTGGAAGACCTAAAAAAAAGTTTCACGCTGGTACTTTTGGGAAATCTACAAATTTCTGGGCTTTACAAATTGGCATGAAATTGTTTCCGGACAAAGATTCCCTAGTCAATGTTTACTGCGGCCTTATGTTGAATCAGAAAAATGAATGCGGCCTTAAGACAAGAAAAGGTTCCCCGCCCCTGCTGTAGGATTTAAGCTGATGAAAAATATAGCGTTCATAAAATAGGAGCAACGGACTTCCTATTGCAAGTCCATTCAACTGTTTTATCGTTAAATTTTAAAAAGTTTTGGTCGATACAACAGTTTTCTATAGATTTAATTATTCTAGTTAATAAAGGATGAAGATTTTTTTAATGTATTGTTAACACCTTTTCATTTCAATTTGGTTTTGTATAAATATAACTGTTAAATTATATTTATTATCAGTTGACAATGCTGGCCATAAGTGTTCAAAATAGTTTCTGCAACTCTATGATTCACGAGAGACGAAAGCATTCTAGTTTTGCAAATTATATAAGTATCAAAATAAAATGAAAGATACAAAGTTAATTAGATGCATTAGAATAAAAGCAACAATTTTTACAAAATTAATTCTTTTCGGAAGAGGGTCTTCAACGTCATCTTAGTAGTTGAAGACATTTAAAAAAAATGACAATCACGGGCAAACCTTATATGCATTTTATGGGTGAACGGATTTTGTTGTAATTATTTAGGTGAAATATAAATCTAAAAAATAAATATGAGAAAAGAACGTGGAAGTACAAAGGAATATTGTGTTTTTATTAACGTGGTATTTGTTGTTTTTAGTGAAAATGCGCATCGTTTATTGCATATGCTTGAACTGCCGACTTGAAAACCAACACGTTTCTATTTTAAAATCAATCCCGAAAGTTTCGGTATCATGTCTTCTAATCCCGGAATTGAAATGTATCGAAAACTGTACGGGATCCCGGATCCCGGGATTGGATTCCTTACTTATTAGCCTTGACATCATCCAATATTTGATGATGATGTTCCGAATTCTTGGCAGTGACGGTCGGTCGGTTTTTCGTGAGAAATAACAAAGATAACCGTATTACATTTTAATATGCCACCGAAAGACAATACAATCTCCCGGCAAAGTCTTTCATTTTTCTAATAAACCCCAGCGATAAAAAATACCGCACAGCCTTTGAAGTCGAAAATTATATTCTGTATTAATATATTTTTCAAAATATAGACATCCACACGGTGTTTAAAAAGTATTCTCTACGTGTATGAAATGATTTAAAATGTTATATTCGTAGTTGTTTGTACGGATGTGGTGAGTTGCATATCAAAATATGTACTGACAAATCAATAAATATTCTGGCAAAAATCATGATTTAACGCATCGGTATCTTGACCCGGTCCCACGTTGTTGTTGTTTACTCATTTATCCAGATAAACGACACGAATAAGTGACTAACAGTGAAATTGAATTCACCGTTTGTAAATATTTTTGTGTAAAATCGTATAGTAAAGGATCACGTGGCTGCAATAATTTTGAAACGTGTCGACCGATGATTTGACATACGATAGGCCACGCCCACCAGCTCATTTTGTTCACTTGTTAGGTGATATATCACTTAGCCTTTTAGCTGCCGTAGAAAAAAATACGCAATTATCTAGCACGCCGGCTATAATTTAAATAGTTATTGACGAGTTAACTCGTAACTGGCGTGTTGAGCACGAACAATTTTACGAGATATTTCGTCTGTGGCAGTCATCGAGTTAAGAGTCAGAAGAGTCGCATTTTTTTAAAAGTTGAAATAGCTTTTTACTCAAATAAGGACTTAATACTTTAACGGACATCCCCTAGCCTGCATTGGTCAGTGAAATTGTAGTTTATTTGTGATTTTCATTTAGATCGCAATTCTCAATAACTTGTTATAAACGTTTATCAAAAAATGGAAAAGGTTGTTGTTACGTTTATATGATTTTGTTAATATCTATGAAAGTGAATAAAAAAACAGGTGAATCAACCCATTATATGTTCGATAGTCGAAAAAAAAAGGGGGGGGGGTGTCGACGTTTTCTTAACAGCTGCCTTATGTTGAATCAGATAAATAAATGTGGCATTAAGAAATGAAAAGGTTCCCCACCCCTGGTTTAGACAGTCACCTTTGAGTTAATCTCGTAAGTCAGTTGGGGACTGGGCTGGTTCAAGTATAAATCGTTATCATACTACGAACAATTTCCTACAATCAATATTCGTAAAGAATATTTCGTATTTTTCTACATTCAAAGCACTTGGTTGACAGAATCAAGAAGCAAGAAAACATTTGGGAATGGGATATTATATTCTGATATTATATTATATTCTGTACCCATCTTTGAAATATAAATAACCATGAAACTGAGTCGGCTTTGCAGGCTCCAAATAGTTTTAGAAAAACGGTCAAATTTTTTGTTTTTTTTTTGAGACTGATTGTTATACAATGTGGTTGATAATTTTTTGTGTACTATGTACACGCTTGCAAATCGATCTAACATTCAGCAGCAATACAATTCTATTATTGGATAATAGTTATTTTTCAAAAGGAATGATTATAATTTAGAAGCAATAGAACACCAACTTCCTGAACACCCGATAGATAAAAAATATAAAAATGTTCAAGGAGAGATGCGAGAAGCGCTTTCCCATAATATAACGTGGAGAGATTGCTTTCGGCGGAAGCAAAACGTCGGATCTCCATGACTGTGCGCTGTCGTATGCGCCTTTTTGCAGCGATGGACGACCTAAGCATTATAATGGTCTCTTTGACTTTTTAGATGGATTTTTTAATGCAATAATTTCAATAATTTATCGCTCGCGGGATGGCGGCGCTAGTGTTAGTGTGGTTGTGTTCCGCGCTAAAGTAGCGAGCGAAATTAAAATTAAGATGCCGGTGGGCGTCTCGGCTAAGTCGTTTGTCTAGTATTAGGGGTGGAAATGGATTTTTCTTATTACTATAATGGGCATATTATTAATTGCGAATCTTTATCTATATCACATGATATATTGCACGAACTTTTAATGTTGTATTGCAATACTGGAAATTTTTATTGTCACTTTTAGGGTGTTTGTTCACTGTCAATACTTGGTGGAAAGGCATTATATTATGAATATAAATAATATATATATCGACTGTGGAAAGGAAAAAGGACGTAACCCACACATATCAAATTTTACAGGAGGCGCTAAAAACGTGTTTTGATGATTTTGTGACATATGCAAATTATGAATTATATACAACCTTGAAGTGTACGGATATTTCTAAACTGGTGTCAAATTGACATAACATAATATTAAATAAAGAAATTGTCTCGGAAAAACCTTTATTTCAGTGTTTTTTCTTGGTTTTATTTTTTTACAAGGTCATCTTTTTCAAACTTAAAAGCTAAATTTAGATACTAATTCGGCATTTTCAGCTTCCATCCTTTTGATAGAATGTGTGTCAAGTTGTATACATTGTGACTATCGAAAAAAAGCTGTTTTGGAAAATTGAGGGTTAAGTCCTTTTTCCTTTCCACAGTCGATATAAATACATTCAATTATTACTCATTGAATCGAAATCAATACCTTTCAACAAATTGATAATAAAATGTATTTCAAATGTGGAATTATTCAAAGCAAATAATTTTAAATTTAAGTGATTATTTATAATTAGTTACTTTAGCGCTTTGTAAGGCAGGGGTGGGCTGGGGGGGAGGGGGCTTGGAGGGGCTAACGCGAGCCCCTTGTTGAATTTGGATGCCGCCGGCGAGCCCCTTGGTATGTTAATAAAAAGCAATATTCTCGAATCAAATCAGTAGTAATTGTATTATGAAATATTAAACTTTGTTGCCTTTTGAAATATCAACGGTTGTTCCCTTTTTCCGAGCTCCTTGTTAAAATATTGGCAGCCCACCGCTGCTGTAAGGGTTTTAGCAACGGTGATCGATTGATATAAAAATTACATGGACAAAAAAATACGTATATATATATATATATATATATATATATATATATTATATAAATAACGTTAATGTAGATTTAAGAATAAACAGAATATTGTAAAGGCGTTCATTAAAGAAGCGGGATTATCAAGCCGACAACTACGAGTTGACAAATCCATTGTAATTTCAGAATAAACAGGGCGGTTTCCATAAAAAAAACGACGAGGGGGTGGATGATTGTAAAAAAAATTAAAAGCGTTTCAATTAGGGAAGTGGCGAAAAGAAAGTGATGATGCAGGTGGCTGTTAGGGGAGACTGGGGTGGGTTGACGTGCGGGGGAAAAGCATGACGCGAGAAATCACCGAACGGCAAATGTGATTGATACTTAATTCGGTAAAAATTAACTTCAGTAGTAATATAGACGGCAAAAAATAAATAATTGTAGAAGCAGTTTTTGAGAGTTAAAATATGTTTTATTTTTTGTTTAGTAGGCAATAGAGCTTGCTAGCCCTGTAGCCCAGTATAAAAAGCTGTCTTTTCTCGATTGCGAGGTCACATGTTCGATTTCTGGAATGTAAACATTGTTGCATTGCATATGGATAGAAATGTATCCAAAAAATGGATGTTTTTGCTGTAATTAAAACTCCCCCATTCTTTTCCCGATAGCTGGACGTTATGAGAGGGTGACTGGCCGACAACTAGTCCTTTCTTAGTTGCATATTTCTTTCATTGCCCTCTTCGAAGAATGGTTTAGCAATTGACAGCAAAATATCGTTAAACTACTTATATGTGAGATGATCCAGGTTGTTTGGAAGGCGACAAGCAAACAACTAAATTTTACTTTTCTTACTTCTGTATTAGACCATTGTGCTGATAACACAATATATCTTTGTACTTAATTTCAACTTTATTTAAAAAGGTTAGGACCGGTTTCGCTCATGGCGAGCATTGTCGAGTGATTCGGCTGATTCAGTTAACAATGATTAACATGAGCAAAACCGGTCCTGACCTTTTTAAATAAAGTGGAAATAAAGTACAAAAAAATATTGTGTTTTTATTAATATATTACCTTTCCACCAAGTATTGACAGTGAACACCCTAAAAAAGATCATTGTGCACTGTTAGTGGACATTATTTAAAAAAAAATGTTTACTGTTTCCATGACTAAGCCTCTTGCATTTTATAACATTTGCCATTGTACTTTTATGCGTAAATGATCTCGTCTTGCCCCATAGACCACTCACCCCATTTGACTCCGATTTTCAGGGGACAGGAGACGATGAAAAAAATTAAGTGAATTGACGAAGGAGGAAAAAAACACTTGTTTTCAAGATATTAATTAAATTCAAATGAGAATGTCTCAATTTGATTGAATTATGATACGGGTCGAATTAAGAGGTTGCTGATGGTAATTCAAGGGTATAACTTCTGTCGCGTAGTATATACTTTCTGTTCATGGTGTATAATTAAATTATGTCGGATTTTTACTGATATTATGATAAATATTTAAAAACAAAGCTGTGATGGATAATTATTTTTACGTTTAAAATTATTTGACGTCATCAATATATCGATGGCCATAAGTTGACAACACGTAACCGACGTTTGTTCAATTTTACAGGAGAGCCAAAAAACTGTATAAATAAATAAGTATTGGGAAATCAATGAAAATAAAAGACACTGGAGTAAAATAATTATTATGTGTATTTAAAATAATCTGTTGACAAAATATTAATTTAATGAACTTTTTATTAACAAGAATGTTTGATAAGAGTTAACAATTTAAATTTTGTTTCTTAGTTTATGATGATACGAGGAAACAATTCCAAGTAGTTTGATCAATTTAATGCACCTGTTTTAACTTGATTCATATAATTATAGAAAAAATATACATAATTGTTATATATATATTTTAAATTCAGTTACGGATTGTCCACTCTCCAATACAAAATGTTGCAGTAAATATGTTGGAATTTTTTCTCACCTATTTTCAAATAGTAGGAAAACGATGAAGCTCTCTTACTATCTTCTGGCAGTTTGGTGGGCCTTTTTTTTCTGTTACGTGTTTCGAACTTTAGAACAATTTCAATGAAAAATATTTTTTGTAAATTACGAGATGTAGGTACATCTTTTAATAGAGCTTGATAAAGTAAAGAAAATGATATGCATAACTCATTTTATGAAAAAATATCAGTTGCGTGTTGTCAACGTATGGACATCGATTTATTGTATTTTCCCTCAATTACATGTTGTCGGTTTCTTCAAAAAAACGTAAAAACATCGCTTAACTGTATATCCATTCTTTAAATTTGTAAAGTTTGCTGCTTGATGTATGTTTAACGTACATTAATCGTTGAATTTTATTTGCGACTTATAGAAAAAAAACAAAATATCGGTGCTTGTCAGTTTCTGAATAAAGGATGGCTTAAAGAAAGCATTAAAAAGATAAACTTACAAGGTTTTAGAGTCGGAGTCGGTTTATTGTTTAACAACTTCACAGCCCTGTAAAAATATCATAGATATCATACATTTAGATATCGACTGTGGAAAGGAAAAACGACGTAACCCACACATATAAAATTTTACAGGAGGCGCAAAAAAACGTGTTTTGATGATTTTGGACCATATGCAAATTATGAATTATACACAACCTTGAAGTGCACGAAGACTTCAAAACCGGTATTTAATTGGCATAATCTAATATTGATTAAAGAAATTGTCTATGAAAAATCTTTATTTCAGTCTTTTTTCTTGGTTTTAATTTTTTACAAGCTCATCTTTTTCAAACTTAAAAACTAAATTTAGATACTAATTTGGCATTTGGAGCTTGTATCCTTTTGACAGAACGTGTATCAAGTTTGATACATTGTGATTATCGAAAAAAAACTGTTTTGAAAAAACTGTGTGTGACGTCCTTTTTCCTTTCCATAGTCGATATACATTTAGTAATCCATAAAGCGACTGAACCATCAATTTTTAGAAGTATCCATGCATTGATTCGAACTCTTGTTTTTGCATGAGGGCTGGGTGTAAGTTCGCATTGACAAATAACTGAATTTATTTCAACAGTGGCATACATAAAACCAAACAAGCAATATTACTTGCATATAAAGAAGACAAAGTAGATGCAAAACGGGGTTGATAATCGTAAGAATAGGGGTGTTATAAGAAAGGCTGGGGAGATGGGGACAGGTTGACGCGAGGGTGTGTATAATTGCACACACATACGCAAAAACAAGACAACGCATACAATTATGCGAGACGAGAGACACGGCTTCTTTGGAAAATATTCGCTCAATTAAATTGTACCATCAATACAAAACAAGAGGGGGTATTCGCGGATGAGAGGGTGGGGGTAGATTTCGGGTGGTAGGGTGGCGTTTCGCTATTGACAGGGGTGCGGGATATGACGATTATCTTAATGCTGAAAAATGATTATGAATATGTCTTTTTTAATGGTGTCATTTATTTTATCCGGTTGATGGATAATGGCATTTTTTCTCCGTAATAGATAAACGCGGGATGTCCGTGTCCGCTCCCAATGTGGAGCATACGACCTCCTAATGGAGTTTATCTCAACAGAAGTGTTTCTTGCTCAACCTCTTTTTTCCAAAGAGAGTAGGTACAGAAGAGATAGGGCTAGGACAGGACTAGTGGTTAGCTAATCGCTCTCGGTACGCCCCGTTCATAGGATAGGATAGGTGGGAGGGGGGAATTCAAGACATCACATACATCCATGCCTTCCGGAGGTATCTCAACAGAATTCTCATGACTATTAACTTACGTGCTCCCAATTTATTCTTACGTGGGCGAAACTTTAACCAAAAACTTTTGTTTCTAAAAACTTGTTCCTTTCGTAGGACGTATGAGTCGCCAGTTCTAAGGGCCGTTTGACTGATCAACTCATTGCCTAGAAAAGTAAACATCTTTAGTGACAGTATTTGTGAACTGTTAGGTTTTACTTATTTATTTATTGATTTTGTATTTTGATGTATGATGTACTTAGTTTTTTTTTTTTTTCATTATATTTGTCAAGTGCATGGCGGATTGGGGTCAGCTGTAATGTCATGTACTCCACTTTTAATTTTTAAACAATAAATTAATAAATTTTATTTAATGTATGGCTGATAGCTATTTCGGCTTACGCCCTCATCGGAACTGTGTTTGAACTTATATGAATTCACCTATATATAACATATACTGACTTCGACGAGATATACAAAAAAACTTCTCATCAATTCTAACATACTAACTTATAATTTAAGATTTCGACTGAAGGTGCTTGGTGGAATTTCAATATTAAATTTGAATCGTTCAAACTATGTACATTCTCACAAATTTTGTCACTAACGACCCGGGTTTCGCCTTTCGGCATCTTCAGGCATTCAAGTGCACGGATGAACTTGAACTGACGCTTAGCAAATGAAAGTTTCGTGTTTATATAAGATATAAAAGCATCACTGAGTCCAAAGCCATTGCTGGCGAAAAGGATGAGCCCATGGGAATGCCAACAGATTTGAGTAGTGAGCAGTTTCAAGAATTATATAATTTGTTTGTCGGCAAAGGTTTTATGATTATATGATTTTATGGTTATATAGAGTATAGAAGTGGAGATGTGGGAAAGTTTGATATTTCGTTTAAAATCGGAAGATTTTGCAGCTGTGCTTTGTTGATTTCTAAAATTTCTTGGAAAAAGAGCTTATGACTGTCCGTATTTGGGTATATATTGAAAAGTTACAGAAATATGTTAATTCAATCAATAAAAGAGAATTACCTGTTAAATTAATAAAAGGAATTTGTGTAGTGATTTTATTAGTCTGAAATATATTTTTAAAGTGCCCGTTTTTTGTTGTTGTTTTCTTCTTGGATAATCAAATTACACGAAAACATTTAAACACAGTCGATACGATTTCACGAAGCAAATTATTTTTCATTTCGCCTCTCTCTACTTAAAATAATTTGATTAAAAATACCCCACGCGCTCAACACCCCCACACATACCCGTCTCACCTGACACTCCAGTGTCTTGTGTTTAGAGCAGCATCAGTCGTCTCTTTGGCGGGGCGGGGTGGAGTGGGGCAATGGGGGCGATGGGGTTTGCCGAAGGTAAGAATTCAATATTTCCTTCAAATGGGGGTACGGTGGAGTTTTAAAGAGAAACGCGGGTCTGTTAAGGACATCAGAAACGGATGGGGATGGATGAACACAGACATGTTCTCAAACATTCAAGTGTAAGTTTTCACTTTCATTAATTTAAGAAAAAAAAAAACAAAACGAGGGTTGGCGGCAAGTAAGCATGGATGTAACGTTTTTAAAATTCAATTTCAATAAGATGCGCTTATTTTCAATATATAATTGACAGATTCAATTGATAAAGCGATTAGCGCATGGTTAAAAGGTATGCCCCGTGCAGCTCTGTATTGGGCCAATAATATGAGGAATAAATTCTTTTATTGATCGCATTGCATTATAGAAGGCGGCCGTGAAAATGCGGCTGCATACACATAGCGGGTGGTGGAGGGATACTCAACAACCAACTCTTAATAAAGAAATTGTGTGCAAAACTTTGAACACGACTTACGTTGTTACGCTACGGAATGCACCCCGTAAGAAAAGTGTGAAACCGTAGCGGGTGGTGGTGGGTATAACGTTGAGTGCCCCAGGGAATAATAATAAAAAATAAATTATTTTCATTACTCATATTTCAAAACTACATTTTTTTATTATATCCATGTCCGCTCTTTTATGTGAAGCATATGGTCTCCTAATGGAGGTGTCTATACAGAACTTTTTCTACGAGAACTGTTTGTTACCCAATCACTCAAACTCTCTTTCTCAAAGAGAGGGTTGGACGGATAAGGCTAGGACAGTAATAGTGATTGACTAATCGTTTTCTCTACGCACAGTTATTTAAGAATGGGAAAAGTGGGAGGGAAACTAAGACATCACAAACACCCATGCCTTCGAACAGAAATCGATCGAAAAAATGCTGTTCGCACTGGGACTCGAGCCCGTGAGATTTGTAGCGGGCACAAGGTTAAGAGGCCCTGGCTTATCCTTATCGTTTACGAATGATAGAATAAGAGCGACTGGATAGCATATAATTTTCTTAAAAATATATATATATATTTCACCATGTCCGCTCCCAATGTGGAACATATGGACTCCTAATACAGTTTATCTCAACAGAAGTGTTTCTACGAGAACTGCTTGTTGCTCAACCTCTCTTTCTCCAAAGAGAGTATGGATAGAAGGATAGGGCTAGGACATGACTAGTGGTTAGTTATCACATACATCCACGCCTTCGAACAAAAATTCATAAATCAATACAAAAATCAATTTATAAAACTGTCCGTACTGGGATTCGAACTGTGACCTCCGTAACCGAAGCCAACGACGTTGACGACTTGACCACACAAGCGACATGAATAAGAATATTTACTTAATACAACCACAATATTACTTTGTACTTTATTCCACTTTATTTAATAAGTCAGGACCGGTTTCGCTCATTGCGGGCATTGTCAACAGTTAATATATATAATAATTAATTGTTGCTTACACCTTTTATTTCAATTTATTTTGTATAAATAGCACTGTTTATATAAAGTGACAATGCTCGCAATGAGCGAAACCGGTCCTGACCTATTAAATAAAGTGGAATAAAGTACAAAGGAATATTGTGTTTTTATTCGTATAATGCCTTTTCACCAAGTATTGACAGTGAACACCCTAAAAGTGAAGAATATTTACTGTATTGAAATGCTCCACATCTGAAGAAAATGGAATAATGACACCGCGTGTCAATGATAATTGTCAATTATCAAATTATTGTATACGAATATTAAAGTTTAAGGAACATATTGTTACGATAGAAATCTTCCAGGATGGATAGAATGAGGGGTGTAGATTATTTGACACACTTTAGAAAGCGTCAAGTCCTGATGAAATAAACTGGGTGGGGGCAAAGGTGGTATATTATGGGCCCGCGAGCCCCAAAGACAGCGCCCCCTTTGGCAATATTCAACATATTAATATGACATCAATGATTTGATTCGATGTACCGAAGTGTGGCGTGTATGTCTTGTTTTATATTGAAGTTATTAGTCGTGTAACGTTTTTGAAATGTGACAACTAGAATGGAGATAATAGGGTAAAAATCAGTGGCGGTTCTAGGTATTGGGCTAGGTGAGCTAAGCCCGACCTGCATTTTTCACCCAAAATGTGTAGAAAAAAAACTTTAGATGAATGAATAAAAATGAACAGCGATTCGGCCGCTGAACAAAATAGCGTAACTAACCTTTCCCAAATGAATACAATATTTTTGTTTTGATTTTCCTCTGTCACAATGCTATGTCTACCTACAATAATACTCTCGATTGTGTTTTGTATTACAATTTTAAGCCGAGCCGGCATAAAAAAAGCAATAACCCTGTACATACTTCATAGAGAACAGGCAACGTGACGTCAGTCAGGCTAATTCTGTTATAGTCAGAGTTCTTTATTTACACTGGGGCGCAATCACGCACGATTAGAGTTTTTTTGTATTTGTATTTACGGAAACGTCATCTAAACTCACACGACTGTTCTTCAAAGTATCAGGCTACTGTCAAACGATGGGGGCTAGATCGAATTAGCCCATGCCCCATACACTCAAAACACAAATACCAATCTCGTTGTATTGTATGACAGTGACAGGTCTTGTCACTGAGTGACAGTTCTGTGTGGCTTTTTGTACTGGTTAGTTCACTTTGAAAGACGAATTTATTAGACGAGGTCCAGTTCTATTATTTCTTACTTACATTAGCTTTGATTTTATTATATAATAATTTATACTTTGCAGTAGTGTCGTAGTATTCGTTGATTTGCTTGTAGATTCATGTACTTATAAGGTGAAGTGGAAACATACACAATTTCGTAAATAGTATACAATGCTAAACTTTTCTCTAGCCCACCCAAGATTTTACTTCAGAAACCGCCACTGGTAAAAATAGGAACGTTTTTAGTTCTACAGTTTTTTATATTTATTAGTTGAAAGCCGAAATACGGCTTTCGCCATCGTCAGAACTATGATTAAACTAGCATTTTTCTCGGCTATATATACTGGCTCCGAAGAGATACACAATGCATCATGTTATTCACTCTAACATCCTAATTCAAATTGCAATTATAATATTACACTTGTTAAATATGACTCTAGTGTTTCGAAGAACGAAAAGCAATCGGGAGTTTTTAAAAGTAAATTAGAATAAATTAAACTGATATTAATTATTAATTACATTAATTTGAACTGGGAAATTGTATCAAAAAAGCATTTCAAATATTGTATAAAGTCGAAGATCAATCGTTTACTATTACATATTTAATTATATAAATATATAATGTATTACAGTTGGGCCGGAGAGTGAGCGGTAAATTTTAAGTGACCAAAAGAGGAGATTGGGGAGAGTTGTCTTTCAGCGAATTATGAAATGTGAAACGAGTCGTACACACACACAAAGATATATGTGTCTACGTGTGTGTTAATCAGGAATTTGAATTGGAGATGAAATTTAAGATGCATACAGAGATACATTGCTTACACACACGATGATTTATATCCAGACTGAGATAAAGTGACTATATTTAATATTGTATTTCTTGATACGGATGAAGCAAACGAACCCATATCATTTATCTCTACAGAATTTCTAATTAAAAACAATTCAGTCTTAGCATAGTCGTGTTAAAAAATACAAACTATTTTGTTTCACAAAAATATGAAATATATTTCAACCGTGTCTGATTCTCATGTGTATCATATCAACCGTAGAGAAAGGCAACATGATTAAATCAAACATTTTTTTGTTACACACACAACCTTGAAATGCACAATGGCCAAAAATCTGGTGTTTTTTTTATCCATGTCCGCTTCCAATGTGGAGAATATGGCCTCCGAATGGAGGTATCTCAACACAAGTTTTTTCTACGAGAAGTGTTTTTTACTCAGTCGCTTAACCTTTTTTTCAAAGTGGTAGTGAAAGATGGATAAGGCTAGAACAGGGCTAGTGGTTAACTAATGGCTATTTCTACACCCAGTTATTAAAGGATTAAAAGGTTGGCAGGAGAGGAAATAATCTGAATTGACATCACAAACACCCAGTCTTCGATCACAACTTTGAATTAAATAATTCTCAAATTCGCTGTGATCTTACCGAGAATCGAGCCCAGACCTGCGTTATCGGTAGAGCACGCTCTAACCAACTGGGCCACAGCAGGCGACAATTACTCTTTTTACTGAATTAAAAATTAATTGAATTGAATTAAAAACCTTATTAAATTAAAAATTGACTTCTGCAAAGTTGCCAGCAAATCTCTTGAAAATGTATACATTGTGATTGTCGAAAAAAGCTATTTTAAAAACTGAGGGTGACATTATTTTGCCTTTCAAAAGTCTAAAATTATGATTTGATAAAACATTTGTTTATGAATTCTGTTTTTTTTTCAATGACGCATTGTCAGCTAGGTTTATTGTTTTTTTTATTATTTATTCTTAAAAAATAAAACGATAATAAAAAAAAACACTAGAGAATGAGCGTTCCAATGATTTTTTTAAAAAGGAGATGAAAGAATAATGAAAATTAAACATCAAATAAACAAGAATACCGAGAAAATCCGGGAAAAGCTACCGGAACCAAATTACGTACTATTAATCAAATTGACAAGGCCAAATCAGGAGCGATTCATTGGATTCCTGTCTCGTGCCACCCCGGCCTCCCCCTTAATTTTCCACGCGATTCTGTCGATGGTGGCAATATTCCAGATTCCGGGCAAAATCAAAAGAAGAACAAGACATGGGGTGGCGGATCGCATTGCCCCACCCCCAATTAATCACGGAGCGGTGTATGACAAAGGGGGGCACGGGGGGGCACGTTCCGCGTATCAAATTTAATTTATCAGCCGATGTCAAATAACATTCGCGTCAAAAACAACGCGATGCGGATGCCGATATATTAACTGCTCGTCTTTTCAGATATAAGGGGGGGGCACTTTGTATAGGTGAGTTGTTAAGGGGTTGAGGGAAGAACCTGTATGTATGGGGTTGGGTGGAAGACGAGTGATATGAGTGATACAGAAGAATGGTAATCGTAATGAATCGGCGCGGAATACTAAAGTGTACGGGGTAGGCATTCATTATACATAATTTAACGAAATAATTAATGTAATTCAAAATTTCGACTGGTGCTTGAAATTTGAATACTATATTAATTTTGCGAAAGGCGAAACACGACTCGTTAGTGACAAAACTTGTGTGAATATATCGACCGTGGAAAGGAAAGAGGACGTAACCCAGTCTTTTTTTCGATAATCGCAATGTATCGAACATCATACACGTTCTATCAAAAGGATTTAAGCTGCAAATGCCGAATTAGTATCTGAATTTAGCTTTTAAGTTTGAAAAAAGATTTTGTGAAAATTGAAACCAAGTAGAAAGACTGAAAAAAATCTTTTTCCTAGACTACTTCTTTAATAAATTTTTTTTTTTTTAACCATGTCCGCTCCCAATGTGAAATCATATGGACTCCTAATGGAGTTTATCTCAACATAAGTGTTTCTACGAGAACTGCTTGTTACTCAGTTGCTCAACCTCTCTTTTTCCAAAGAGAGTAGGAATAGAAGGATAGGGTTAGGACAGGATTAGTGGTAAGCTAATCGCTGTCAATACGCCCTGTTCATAGGATAGGAAAGGTGAGAGGGGGTAATTCAAGACATCACATACTCCCATGCCTTTGAACAGAAATTCATAAATCGATTGAAAAATCAATTTATAAAACTGTCCGTACCTGGGATTTGAACCCGGGCCCTCTGTAGCCGAAGCCAACACCGTTGACCACTCGACTACACAGGTGACAAATAAATATTAGATTATGTCAATTAAACACCAGTTTAGAAGTCTCCATCCGCTTCCAGGTTGTGTATATTTCATAATTTACATATGGCCCAAAATCATAAAAACACGTTTTTTGTGCCTCCTGTAAAATTTGCAAAGTGTGGGTTACCTCCTTTTTCCTTTCCAAATTCGATATTATTGTGAACAAAATTTGTACGATTCAAATTTAATGGAGATAATTGTTTAATAAAAATAAATGAACTTCTAGATAAAAAATGCGCAATTTCTTTCTGGTCGCCCTAATATATCGACAAGAGCTTTCTTCATGCGCCATTTGAAGGTATGTATGATTAGCAAAATCACTTAATTTCGGAAGGACACGTGTTCAATCAGGAACAAGGGATAAAAATGTTACACCCAAATACGGACAGTCATAAGCTCTTTTTCCAGGAAATTTTGGCAATAAATAGAGCACATCTGCAAAGTCTTCCGATTTTAAATGAAATATTAAACTTTCCGGCATCTCCACTTCTATACCCTATATAATCATAAAATCATAAAACCTTTGCCGACAAACAAATAATATAATTCTTGAAACTACTTACTACTCAAATCTGTTGGCATTTCCATGAGCTTATCCTTTTCGCCAGCAATGGCTTTGGACACAGTGATGCATTTATTTCTTATATAAACACGAAACTTTCATTTACTAAGCGTCAGTTCAAGTTCATCTGTGCACTTGAATGCCTGAAGATGCCGAGAGGCGAAACCCGGGTCGTTAGTGACAAAATCTGTGAGAATGTACATAGTTTGAACAATTCAAATTTAATATTGAAATTCCACCAAGCACCTTCAGTCGAAATCTTAAATTAGAACACATACATATTTAACGTAGGTGATGAAGTATTCTTATCAGTCTTTCCGTATGGTCAATTTTAGACGTCAGAAACAATTGTCCGTGGCCAATATTATACGACAAGTTTTCCTTCCGTAGAAGATATGGCCGGGCCACTCGGGCAATATGCAATGTCGCGGAATCGCCCGCTCACCTGTTTCAGATCGTCAATTAAGAAGGCAATTCACGCACAAACAATAAACTGGTTGACGCAGCGAAACTTGCGGCGAATTTTAGCACATATTAAACATTTTGATTGCCGTTATTGTACCGCGAAGGAGATTTATTTACAACTCCACCCCTTCAGCCCCACTTTACCTCTAAGATATGTACGAATATGACACCCTTAAGGCATTAACAACACTCCGTATTACCTATACTTTAATAATTACCTTCGCTTGTAGGAATAAATTTTGGTATGGATATCGCCCCCCCGTCCCCAGTCAAATGTAATGCCACCCTTTGTGGCGTAGCTGCAAGAACGACGTTTGTAAGGTCGTCGATAACAAGTTCGAGTTCGATCAACGGTAAGGTAAAAAATTAGGATTATGACAGTTTGATATTTAGTTAACATAAGAGTAAACTCTATAGTGAATTTTGATGTATTGACTTTATAGTAAACTCTAATGTTAAAAAATCAAAAAATTCTCGCTTTTCGTATTGATTAAGTTAACAACAAGTTTTGTTTGTATACAAACGATGCAAACTGCTTTCTACGCGTCAGTTCAAGTACATTCGTGTACCTGAAAAGCCTGAAGATGCCGACAGGCGAAACCTGGGTCGTTAGCGACAGGATTAGTGGAAGAGTACAGCATTCAAACATATACGTGATTCTAAAATTACACAAAATTAAAATCACTCATACTGTAATCTGTAATTTCTTTTCAATGTCAATTGTTGTTTACACCTTTTCATTTAAATTTATTTTTGTATAAATAGCACTGTTAAATTCTTATCAGTTGACAATGTTCGCAATGAGCGAAACCGGTCCTGATCTTTTAAATAAAGTGGAATAAAGTAAAAAGGAATATTGTGTTTTTGTTAAATTAATGCATGTTACTATTGAGCTTACAGAAATCTTTTCATATTACAAGAAAGAATTTTGAAAAAGTTGATCCTGGCAGAGAAACAGCATTGAAGAATGTATATGTTTTTTTCTTTCAAAACAAAACTGTCCGCTATCTATTCGCGGCATATGGCCACCACACGGTCGCTCCAAGATTCTCTGTCCCCCGCCAGTCTATTTTCTTCCTCCCAAGTCATCTCAATGTCCCGCAGCTCCACCGAGTACACCCTAGTGATGACCGCCAGTGACTTTACACGGCGACGGGGTTTATCAGGTTAGTAGAAGAGATAGGCAGGATTCAGCATACCTGTAGGGCAGGTCCATCTTTACAAACACCTTACTCCTCGTATCTCGCAAAATACAAGTTTTTAGTTTTTTCGTTAGGTGCCATGACTCGCAACCGTAAATCAGCACTGTCAAGATTCATTCGTTGAACAGATGGTACTTACTTGTGACCGTGAGTCCCAGACGATACAATAACTAATGATAAAAATGTGGTATTGGAGTAATACCTTTCTAGCTCCATTTGAATTTTTAAAGCGTAATCACTAATTATATTGACTACTTGAGTTTATTATATGCATAAATTATAATAGCTGTATCTTATCAACACACCCCATACACACCCCCCAACCCTTTGATAGCAAGGTGTGTGTGTGTAACATAAAGCTTCGGCAACCCTTTTCGTATTATTTTCTCACCCCTTTCGTTGAGCGCATCGTCAATGACTACTTTTAGCTAAATTACACCTTAAGTATTTATCCAGATGGCGTTAACGTCTTGCATGCATCATCATCAGCAGTAACCTCCTCGCGGTAGGACTCTCTCAACTTATGTTAATTTTTTTTCAACCACGCCCGACCTCAAAGTGGAGAATATCAAAGTTTATCTCAATCATAAGTCATTACATTGATAACACAATATTTCTTTGTACTTTATTCCACTTTATTTAAAAGGTCAGATTTAATTATGTTCGTAATTACCATCAGTCACCACTTAAAATTTATTAATCTTTGATGATTTTTTAATTCTATGTTAGAGGTGTTAAACATTTTAATTTTGTGTAATTATAGAGTCGCTTATATTGTAATTTGTAAATTCTTTTCAATGTCAATTGTTGTTTAAACCTTTTTATTTCAATTTATTTGTGTATAAATAGCAATGTTAATATATTTTTCTTAACAGCTGACAATGCTCGAAATGAGCGAAACCGGTACTGAGCTTTAAAATAAATTGGAATAAAGTACAAAGGAGTATTGTGTTTTTATTAATATTACGCCTTTCCGCCAAGTATTGACAGTGATAAGTCATTACACTGCATATTACTCAGTTGCTCAAGCTTTTTTCTCGAAGAAAGTAAGAATAGACAGACAGTGGTAAGCTAACCACTCTCACTACGCCCTGTTTTTAAAATATGACGGATTGGAGAAAATTTTAGACATCATAGACATAGCAAAAGTAGACGTGTCTTTTTTCAATCTAAAGGCTGCCATATGTTCTAAAACTCTGATGTTCGGTGTCCTTTCTGTTTTGCCGATATAAATTTTTGCACAAGAGCATTGCAATCTTTAAATCATGGATTAATTCAAGTAATGATACAATGATACATTTATTTCCTATATACACACGAAACATTCATTTAATAAGCGTCAGTTTAAGTTCATCCGTGCACTTGAACGCCTGAAGATGCCGGAACAATATTAACAATAAGCATATTCACTTTATTAATGTAGCATTTTATCACTTTGTCAAAAATTTCCCAAATTTTAATTATGTTTGTAATTACTTTCAATCGCCATTCTGAATTTATTAATCTGGGATGACTTTTTAATTATATGTTAGATGTGTTGAACATTTTAATTTTGTGTTATTTTAGAATCACTTTAATGTAATTGGCAATTTCTTTTCAATGCCAATTGTTGTGTATAACTTTTCAATTTTGTATAAATAGCATTGTTAAATTATTTTTCTTATCAGTTGACAATGCTCGCAATGAGCGAAACCGGTCCTGACATATTAAATAAAGTGGAATGAAGTACAAAGGATTATTGTGTTTTATTAATATAATGCCTTTCCACCAAGTATTGACAGTGAACACCCTAAAAGTGATTTAAAACAAACAACTACGGTTTTCAGTAAATAAGATCGATGAATTAGCATTTCGGAGTATGTTGGAAAGGCTTCGAAGACTCGGCAGAGTTTAACCCCCCATGTGCGAATAATGTCTTCCCCATATTATCTGTAACAGCTTTCCACCCGCGGCTATTTATTATTTACATTGCGCGTCTTAGCAGAACAAGTATTTGTGGTTGTTCTGGAGCATTGATGCGGCATCTTTTGTGTACATTTTTTCTTCTTCATAAAATGATAAATAAATTTATGCAGTTTTTTAAGATATACTGGACCCCACTTTATATGGTTTTGAAATAAAATGATGTGACATTACTTCCATGCACTTTCAATTATCGTTTACAACAAAAGCACACGCAAGGTTAATAAAGCTTATATAAAATTTATATACTATGATATTCATTCGTTGTTAAACAATGATTCAAATAATAAAACATCGATAGTAAAAAAAATGGTTAAAATGTTGAATTAAAATTGACAATATATTTACTCTACATGTTGTGTTACAAATTGTGATACTTTTTCGCTTCTTTTATAATGAACTTTATGTGGCGTAATCTTATCTAAGCCACATTTTTTTATCTCCACTATTTTAAGAAAAGTAAGGTTGAGCATCTGAGTAACAAGCAGTTCTCGTAGAAAAAACACCGGGCGAGATCAACTCTATTTGGAGTACATGTGCTACAAATCGGTAGCGGACATGGTATATATTTTATAAATAATAATAAAAAAAATCTAATTCAAGATTTCGACTGAAGGTGCTAGGTGGAATTTCAATATTAAATTTGAATCGTTCAAACTATGTAAATTCTCACAGATTTTGTCACTAACGAGCCGGGTTTCGCCTTTCGGCATCTTCAGGCGTTCAAGTGCACGGGTGAACTTGAACTGACGCTTAGTAAATGAAAGTTTCGTGTTTATATAAAGAAATAGAAATAAATGCATCACTGAGTCCAAAGCCATTGCTGGCGAAAAGGATAAGCTCATGGGAATGCCCACAGATTTGAGTAGGAAATAGTTTCAAGAATTATATTTATTTGTTTGTCGGCAAAGGTTTTATGATTATATTTATATAGGCTACGATTATAATTATGTAGCCATTTATTTCTTATATAAACACGAATCTTTCATTTACTAAGCGTCAGTTCAAGTTCATCCGTGCACTTGAACGCCTGAAGATGCCGAAAGGCGAAACCCGGGTCGTTGGTGACAAAATCTGCGAGAATGTACATAGTTTGGACGATTCAAATTTACAAAAAATCTGTTGAGAAATAAAATAACTGAATGATTCGTGGCTCAATGGTTGGCTATTGCTTCCATTCGAGGTACACCACACTCTCCTATCGATCAAGTAAGAGTTTTGACAATGCAAATTAAGTAAGCGGGAACACACATTGGAATGATGTAAGAAATGGGGAGGGTAGAGTGGGGTATATTGATACACACATCTTAATGGGGTAAGTTCCCGAACAATAGGCGCCCCAGGGAAACGGATATAGCAAATAATAATACGCAATAATTAATTTTGAAGTATCGATATGTCGATGCTCCAAAATAAATGATTATTTACTATGTGTTTATTATTTGTTAATAACTGTACGAAGGCAATACTTATCTCACTTGTTACTTTAAAAGGAGACATGCGTAATTTGCAGCGTCTTTGGTCGAGTGGTCAACGTCGATGGCTTCCGTTAACCCTCCAAGGACGAGCGTCACCATATGGTCACACAAAACACCGTTGTCTATTGATCCCACTATTCATACTTTTTCTACCTGAATATCGTTGCTTTTGCTCATATTTGGTTAAGAAGGGTACGGACTACAGTTAGCCATCAGCCGTAGGAAGAGGAACGGTCTCCAAAAGCACATGTGATTTTTTGAATTTCCGTTTTTTTTAATTTCCTTTTTGAAACTGTTAGATATTTTTTTATAAAAACATAAAATTATTTACAGTTATTTTGCTAATATATTTGTTTTGAAATTATGTTGATCTAAAGAGGTCAAATTGTAAATATTTTTTAAAAAATCACGTTTAGCTATATTTCAACCCCGAATGTTTGCAAGCCCATACGGTCACTTTTGTCCTTACTACTGTCCGTACTCAATATTACACGGTAATAAAAGGATGAGCATGACTATATAGTCATGCGGGGTTTCTATACAACGACTTTGCGTTTTTTTTTTTTTTTAATTTTGGATAGGAATAAAAGTTATCCGTGACTTCAATATGGCTTAGAAAATATTTTTTTTATCAGAAAAAAGCTCTCGTCTCTGGAGGGTTAATTCCAGGTTCGTATCGCAGTACAAGCAGTTTTATAAATTGTTTTTTTTTAACAATATATGAATTTCTGTTCAAATACATGGAAGTAGGTGGTGTCTTAAAATACCTTCCGACTATTTTTTAAATCCATCTCCGATTACAAAGGGGATTAAGGAGAAATCTCAACAGATGATTTTCTACGAAAGCTGTGTGTCTGTGAAAATTCAGTCGCTCAACTTCACTTTTAGGAGGAGAAGTAATTAGGGATACTGCAGGACAGGACTAGTGGTTAAAAAATCACTTTCGCTACGCTCCGTTATTTAAAGATCGGGAGAATGAGAGGGATTTTTTACCCATAACAAACACCTATGCTTTTGAACGGAAAGGGATGTTGGGGCTCAAACCCTTGAGATCTGTCACGGAAGATGACGAGGTTAACTGCTGTGTCATGAAACCGGATATAAACTCAACTATCCTAACCTATAGCCACTAGTCATGGTGTAGCCTTATTTTTCTATTCCTACTCTCTTCGAAAGAAATATGTTTAGCAACTGAATAACTATCAGTTGTTGTAGAAAACTTGTGTTGAGGTATGATCCATTACAAATCCATATCGACTGTGGAAAGGAAAAAGGACGTAACAAAGTTTTTTCAAAACAGTTTTTTTCGATAATCACAATGTACACAACTTGATACACGTTGTATCAAAAAGGTGTAAGTATGCAAATGCCGAATTAGTATCTAAATTTAACTTTTAAGTTTGAAAAACGTTGGACCTGTCAAAATTTATTAAATTATTATTAGATTATGTCAATTAAACACCATTTTACAAGTCTTCGTGCATTTCAAGTTCTGGTCAAAAATCATCATAACAGGTTTTTTGCACCTCCTGTGAAATTTGGCATGTCTGGGTAATGTCTTTTTTTCTTTCCACAGACGATATGTTCCACATTGGAAGCGGGCGTGGTTTAAAAAACTGTCACATATAATTTGTAGTGTACGAAGATTTACTTCTAAAAAAGAATATCTCAAAATATGTGTCTATAATTCGTCTAGCCGTTCTTAAAGGGCCTTCATTGCAGATTGATTTTTGCAGACATCGCATAGTATTATACTTGGAAACTTCGACGATTTGCTAATCCACCCTTGAAATCGATTAACCCACCCTGATAAAGCGACAAACCGGACCTTAATCACTGAGGTGTAGATTGGAACCGCAAATTGATAAGATGGCCACAGGCTCTGCTTGCACCGACCCACTCTTACGTCTTATACCCCGAGGACGTTTGCAAATTAATAATAGGGAGTCTATGTTATCGGCAGGGTTATCCGAACGGCAAGTCCCGATCGGTTAACAGGGAGAAAGGAAGTGAAGGATCTTATATAAATGTAAACGGGATCACGGGGAAACTGGCAAAGTTTGAGCATTAAAAAGTAATATGTGATTTTTTAAAGTTTGCGATACTGTATTAATATTTATCATTTAATAATGATTGTGATGAGCGATACTATTCCTGGTCTTTAGAAAAAACATGAGGTACAATATTAAAAAAAAATTAAAACATTTGTCCTCAAAAAAATATATATTGTGATACGCTGAATTGGTTTAATTCATGCCTAAAGTATTAAGGCTTGTATTCTGGTTGATAATAAGCATTCTTTAAATCAATATTAGTTATGGGTGAGACTAACTTTAAATTAGCGTAAATTTTGATATATCCCGAAGGGTGAACGGATTCTTTCTAACAAGAAACTTCCGAACATGAATACTCCGTACACAGACTATTCCGTACAGTCACAAAATTTATGAGAATTTGTGTTCGGAAGAAACACCGACTCATCCCGAAGTATGGTGTTAAAATGATTGTGGCCATTCTGTTTCATTTTTCAAATCAACTCGATTGAGTCAAAGTCAGTCTTTTATTGTTTCTCTATTTAACAGAATCCCACATCCGTTCTATCTGCTGGATATTAACAAGCATTACAGGATCGACAAAATTATGCTAATGGTTGACAGTTTGGCACCTTGCAAGCACCTTATTTTTATAGGCTGATAAAACATAGTTTTTTTGATAACCTATTTGAATCGGTCAAATTTTGTACACTCTCACACGTTCCTGACTGTCAGTTTAAGTTCCTGAAGATGCTGTAAGGCGAAACCCGCGTCGCTACTGACAAAACGTGTTGCAGTATACAAAATTTGAACGATTTAAAAATAATATTAAAATTCCACCCAGTAGTTTCAGTCGTAATCTTAAATTAAACAATGCATTTTACTTTAACAAAAATTCAAATTTGGTGGTAATGTAACATTCATGGTAACGCTCCCCTTACAAAATATGGATACGACAGTAGTATGCAAAGTAATTGAATATGCCTGAGGCGATTTAAAGTTCGATCGTCGCGTGGTGCATTATGCAGGCTACATAGCGGTGGATGAAAGAGGTAGTATGTTTGTGAATTGACGAACTATTGAATATACAAAAAAATATTCTTTTATGAAATGAATGATTCACAGTTTGCACAGGTGTTTTGAAGACTCTGGAGATATTTCTTACCACCAAAATATGCAATGCTTTTAAACACTTTTGATTCAGATAATGGTTGTTTCAGCAGAAGAACCGTTAGAAAACAGATGATAGAGAATTATTTGGACAGAAGAAAATCAACATAATATATAAAACACTAGCCGGTTCCCGGCAAACGTTGCAATGCCACTCAAAGGAAGAAAGTATTTGTGTTTTAATTGTGTTTATTGAAGTGCATGTTTTCTTTTTCTGTCTGTTTCACGTTTGCTGCCTATTGTCTGTGGTATGACACGCGTGCCACCTACTGTACGTTAATTATACTATAATCTTCGTGCAAGTGCAAGCATACGGTGTCAAAATGAACTGTATGGCAGACATAGCAAACATTGGTTTTTTATATATATAAGACCTACCGTAAGTTAATTTTACTGTGCCTATAACTTTCCCGGAAGTGCAAGCAAAACGTTTGTCAAAGTTTTATTGCAATCGGATGAGCGGTGCGGCAAGGCATAAAGTACGAACATTCATTTGTATATGTTAGTTTAAAAAAAATGAAAACTCTTTGTAACAGTTTTCAAATTTAAAAAAAAATGATCAAGACAGACTTTGCGCATCACGAGCATTATTAACTGATATCGGTCAAATTTGAATCGTTCAAATTATGTACATTCACACAAGTTTGTGTGGCTTAAAATTGTTAAACTTGTGTGAATGTATATAATTTGAAAGATTTAAATTTAATATATAAATTCCATCAAGCACCTTCAGCCGTAATCTTAAATTAAATGATATCGGTCAAGTTGATAATGCTAGAAATAAGCGAAATTGCCCATGTTCTTTTTAAAAAGTGTTGAATTACAATGGCTTACCTACAAATTACAAGCATTGACAGTGAACAAATTGAAAGTTAGAAGAAAAACAATCAGGAAATCCTTTCAAAGTGGGCAAAAGTTTAAGCCTGGCTCAAGATAAGAGAGTTGGTTACCTCGAATAAATTAAAAATATATTTTGTTTTTCTCGCTAATTTCACATTATCAACATTATCAATGATAAGTTTATAAATATTTTATCTTAAGTCTAATACCATTCTTTTTACAGCGGTTTTGGGAGAATAATTATTGATAAATATGTTTTGAATTCTTTTAACATTAATACGAATTATTATTGAAAAGTTTCCAAGTTCAGAAAGTCATTCATCCTACCGAGAAACGACGACCAAAGGGTTAATGACTAATTAATTTTCTTGGACATGGATTTAATAGATTTTCTAGCTGTATAGGGACAAAATAGTAAACTTAACCTTTTCAAGGCGAAGGGTACTTGAGTGGGAGCAACGGTCAAAACAAAACAAGTTGTAAGTTACCGTGTTATAACACTGTTTGCACTTGCGGCGGTGTCAAACTGACCATCCAAGAAGGGTGAAAACTATACTTATCTGATGTCTAACATTTACCGACGGGGAAGGGTTCAAACACTTCGCACTAATTGATTGATAATAAGTTTCGGGTAATGATTATTACATGGGTTAAGTGTAAAATAGGTGTCGAGGTTAGAGGGCAGGTAAGTTAAGTCGGTGTATAAACAAACACTGCATCAAAGGGGTTAATGATAATAAAATTTGATATTATGATGACCGTATAATTTTCATTAAAGAGGTTATCCACATAATTTTGTGGGGAAAATTATCCACTGATGGATAAAGCAATATATTACAACAAATGGAGATTTATTGTTCCAACTTATTTTTCGGATGTTGAAAATGCTTACGGCGAGCGAAACCAGTCCCGATAATTATATAAAACTCTGGTATCAATACAAATCTTCGGATAACTGCAAGAAGTCATCAATTGTCAATTTTGTTACAACCGAGTTATATTAATTAACAAAAGTGTTTATTTTTTCATTATGCATGAATTAAAAAAAAAACAGTAAAGTGTAACACTTGTGGTTAACCAGTACATATTATCCAATGCTGTAAAAAAAATGTATTATATTGTATTTTCTGCAGATACCGGAATAATACATTTTAACAAGCTTTCGTTATGTCATCCATTTTAATGACTTCTTGCGTTAAGCCAGCGAAATGTTTTTTTTTATTATTTTTATAAACAAAAACAAATTTAAATTTGAATCGTTCAAACTATGTACATTCTCACAGATTTTGTCACTAACTCCACTTTTATACCATATATAATCATAAAATCATAAAATCATATAATCATGAAACCTTTGCCGACAGACAAATAATATAATTCTTGAAACTACTTACTACTCAAATCTGTTGGCATTCCCATGAGCTCATCCTTTTCGCCAGCAATGGCTTTGGTCTCAGTGATGCATTTATATCTTATATAAGCACGAAACTTTCATTTGCCAAGCGTCAGTTCAGGTTCATCCGTGCACTTGAATGCCTGAAGATGCCGAAAGGCGAAACCCGGGTCGTTAGTGACAAAATCTGTGAGAATGTACATAGTTTGAACGATTCAAATTTAATATTGAAATTCCACCAAGCACCTTCAGTCGAAATCTTAAAAAAACAAATTTACTGAATGGAGTAGTATTTTCTTTATCTATAAAGAATTAAATATAAATGAGCTAAGTTATTTTATCATTGTCGAATGTTGCTGGTTAATATTATATTCAAATGGATATATAAGTAGAGAAATTTCAAAATGCCTCGATGCAATTAACAATCAGCTCAAAATAACATCAAAAATCTCGCAAGCATGCCAAAAAGAAGAAGCTTAAAATGTTGTTTTGTTTGTACGGAAAAAAATCAGAAATATATATACGCAAAATAAAATTGTCTACTTTACAATAATGATGTTGATAATAAGCATGTAATTATTATCTGAGAACATTTTTTTTGCGCGGGTGAATTTTTCAGTTCGAATTTTTACGAACGGCGAGAAGCAAAATGTCATTACGTTTGAAGGCAAGAATGTCAAACTGTTAAATTTTACGAACACACGAAATTAAACAGCGCATACCAATTCTTTGTGAGAGATGATTCGGTGCGTAAAAGTCAATATGCAGTATATTTTTTTTATTATGCGTATTAGTTTTTAAGGTGCTTTCTGTCAATTCTTGGTGGAAAGGCATTATAAGCCGTTTGAATACCGCGCAAATAAATCATTAATATGTCCCAAAGATACTGCGTGTTCTTTCGATGGTTTCGGCGGTAACTTTGTGGAAGTTCATTTTAATAGAAAATTTAAATTAACTTTGATTATTCCACGTATTGTTTCCACTGTTTCGATTTTATAATCCCCTCTTTGCTTCCCTTAAAAAGGAAAAATCCCAATCTGATTGATTACAACTCATTAGTATCATTAGTATCATTATCTGTTTGTTTTATTTCGATTCTACACCCCCCTCCTTGCTCCTCTTAAAAGGAAAAAAACCCAAACCTCCATTTTGTAATTTTATAATTTTAAAATGTTAGAATCAATCTTGCTTCATTACTTAAGCAAACTTTGCGATAGTAAGTGTGAAGATGCCTCTGAAAGAGGCGAAACACGTGTCACAGTTAGTAACACAATACGTGGAATAATCAAAGTAAATTTAAATTTTCTATACTGCGTGTTCTTGAGAAAAATAATTTTGCCTAATATACACTCGAATTCGATATTTTAAAAACCTATATTGACTCAGTTTAGATAGCACTACACATATTCATCAACATATTGCTTATATTCTATTAGAATACCAAGTATTTGATTTTTAAATGTCTTGGACATCCGAGTTCGCTTGCATATGTCCGCTTGGTAGTCAAGTGGTTAAAAAATAAAAAAATCTTTAGTACTAATTCCACATTGATTTAATCCGATCAGGACAGGTTTCTTTCACCACAAGCATTTCGATTGATAGTTTAACAACCTACGTTTATGCATAACTATTTTTTTTATTTTTTCGCCAGTATAAATAACCTATATAAATTCATTTTCAGAATCATCATGGTCATTATAAAATATTTTAATTTTACCTTTTTTCACCTTTCAAACAAAAAAATATAAAATACAATAGTTATACATTGTACTAGACGCTATTACAGAGTGCTACCTACTTTTTGTCGGCTGGACGAACAAATCATGAATAATTTTCTCATTGACAAAATATTGTATTAAAACCTAACACAGGCAAATATGGCGAATTCAAATAATATGATTACACCTCACCAAACACACAGTCTAAATTTATCGCCTGCTGTGGCCCAGTTGGTGAGAACTTGCTATATCGATCACGCAGGTCTGGGTTCGATTCCCGGTCAGATCACAGTGAATTTGAGAATTATTCGATTCAAAGTTGTGATCGAAGACTAGGTGTTTGTGATGTCAATTCACATTACTTCCTCTCCTCCCATCCTTTTGATCCTTTAATAACTGGGTGTAACAATAGTGATTAGCCAACCACTAGTCCTGTTCTAGCCTTATCCTTCTTTCCCTACTTACTCACTTTGAAAAAAGTGAGGTTGAGCGACTGAGTAACAAACAGTTCTCGTAGAAAAAAGTGGACATGGATTAAAAAATATATATACATTGTACTGGACGTTATTAAAAAGTGCTACTTTTTGTCGGATGGACGAACAAATCGAGCATAATTTTCTCATTGATAAAATATTGTATTAAAACCTAACATAGGCAAAGATGGAGAATTCAAATAATATTATTACACCTCCCTAAATACACAGAAGATTGACAAGCGCTGATTGTGAAAAACATGATGTAACGCAAGAAATTGCAGAAGTAATGAGTGATGTAAAAAAAAGTATATGAAAATAATAAGCAGAGGATTGAGTAAGTACAGGAATATGTTTGCAGCGGCATAACGAAAATAGAAAAATGTCTATTTTCTTTTAAATTAGCAAAAGAGAGAACATCGGAACACTCATTATATATAAAATAAAATTCCGTTCGACATGTTTTATTATAATATTATTTCTCAGTAATAAACAAACAAGAACGAAACAAATATTTCCAAACTGTCGTGTACGTGAGCACGATTAAAAATTAAATAAATATTGTGACTTTGAGAGTTGTAGGTTTTGTTGTGTGTTGCTAATAACGCGTAATGATCGATAGAAACTAATAAAGTAGATTCCCGAATTATCTATAGTTTTTAATGGCACTTAAAAAAATAACGTTTGTAAATCTTATCTAATATATACAAATTAATGTTTGTTTGTTCGTACTCTATGGGCTGCCAAACCGCTCATCCGATTGCAATAAAACTTTGACAAAACTTTTTTCTTGTACTTGAGGAAGGTTATAGGCGTAGTCAAATTAACTTACAGTAGGTCTTATATATAAAAATCGATGTTTGTATGTCTGCCATACAGTTTATTTTGACAACTTATGCTTGCACTTGCGCGAAGGTTATAGTAAAATTAACTTGCAGTAGGTGGCGCGTCATAGACAATCGGCAGCAAACGTCAAACAGATAGAAAAATAAAACGTACACTTCAATAAACATATTTGAATTGTTTGAATTTTGTACTTTTCCATGAGTTTTGTCGCTAACGACCCGGGTTTCGCCTTTCGGCATCTTCAGGCATTCCAAGTGCACGGATGTACTTGAACTGACGCGTAGTAAACAGTTTGTATCGTTTATAAACAACAATATAAAAATATAAGTAGATCACTAAGTTATAAGGCTATTAAAATGTAAATTAGCGAAAATTGAATGTATACAATTTTCAATGGATTAAGTGGGTTTGTTATAATTATGGGGATTTTTCGAAAATATTAATGACCAGATAATAACATAGGAATGTTTAAAATAAATCTAGGGTTTTATCCGACCTATTATTAATGAGTTGATTTGTTTTCAAGCCTTTGAATTAATATTTAATGATAGCAAGTGCTTGAATTATTAATAAAATGACAATTATTTAAAAGGGGTACAACAATGGGGAATTCGGTAGATAATATTGCTCGTTTAAAATTGGCAAACTGTTAATCTGAGCTCGATTAATCTCTAAGATTTCTTGGTAAAATAATTTAAACTCGCCCCTGTTAGTATGTAACAAATCAATACCTGAGTCAAAATTAAACGTATGGTTTTCAAGAATTAAATGATTGGCAAATGTGGAAGTATCTTTTTTTAAGCGAAAAGCGGCTAAATGCTCAGCCACTCTTATATTTAAGGTTCTAGCAGTTTTACCAATATAAAATTTGGGACAATCACTACACTGCAATCTATAAATCCCAGATTTGTTTTTATAATCTATAACATCTTTATTATTTATCAATAATTTACCTAAAGAGTTCTTGCAATAGAAAGCCGGTCCAACACTTTCTGAGAGCTGCTTCTTTATCTTTAAACTGGTGTGTCCTATGTAATTAATACTACGCCAAAACCTAATATCACCTGAGTCTTTCGTTATTAATCCCTTGTGTAAGATTTGTTGTGCTAGCTTAATACGTTTTTTATATAAAAGATTGTCTATAAGAGACATATCATAACCATTGTTAATGGCGATCTGTTTGATGATCTTCAACTCAAGATCAAAATTTAATTTGTTCAAGGGAATACTGACAAGTCTGTGAATTTCGGAATGAAATGCAGCTAATTTGTACGACATTGGATGTACTGAGTTTTTATGAATACATGCATCTGAAAAACTCGGTTTACGAAAAATCGTGAAATTGTGGGTATCGTTTTTAATGTCTATAGTAAGGTCAAGAAAGTTTATTTTCTTTCCTCCGACTTCCAGGGTGAATTTAATATTATCGTCTAATGAGTTTATAAAGTTATGGAATTTGGTGATTTGTCTATCGGTTCCGTTAAATAAACAAATAATATCATCTACATATCGGAACCAATAAACTATTGGTTTGACTTCAATGTTATGACTAAAAATGATTTTCTCTAAATGGTTCATATAGAATTCGGCTAAAAGAGGTGACAGACAGTTTCCCATTGCAAGGCCGTCAGTCTGTTTATAGAGCTTATTATTGAATTGAAAGTAATTTTGTTCCACGCAAATGTCCAAAATGTTGAGTAATTCCAAAGTGATTACTGGATTGACTCTCTCAATAAACATGATTTAAACACAAACACTTTCTTTCATTGAGTGGATTGCAACGCTTGCCGGGAACCGGCTAGTATACTATATAAATACAAATGACTTAGATGAGATTATTGAACCATGTGACGACTTATTACGTATCAAATATAAAGTTGACATTTTTTTTAACCATTTCGATCCCAAGCGGACACAGGTGTCCGGAACATATGCAAGCAAACACAGATGTCCAAGCATTTAAAAAAATCAAATACTTGGTATTATAATAGAATATAAGCAATATTTTGATGAATATGTCTAGCGCCATCTATGCTGAGTCAATATAGGTTTTTTAAAATATCGAATTCGAGTGTATATTAGCAAAATTATTTTTCTCAAAAACACGCAGTATCTCTGGGACATGTCAATGATTTATTTGTGCGGTATTCAAACGGTTAAATATCAATTCCTTCAATATTCTAAATAGATAACTGCGACAGTGTTGATGTAAAAATTAAAATTAAATATTGGGCGTATTAAATGTATGCGTGTCATATTATTTTGATACAAAAAAAAACAACCAAGTCACGATAAAAAAAAATATCAATTACTTTTACGTACGGCCAATGAACTGAATTCATAATAAAATTAAAGTGAAACAGGGTTGGCAAAAGTGCCCAGTCAAAATAAATATTTCTTCTCATTGAGCGAGTTTACCTGTAAGTTGATCGTTTAATTCAGTGGCTCTTAACGAGGGCGGTACCACCCCCTTGGGTGAGCGCTTAGAGATCTGGGGGGGGGGGGCGTTTTTAAAGGAATGGGAAGGGGCGATGCACTTAGATGCCCACTGAGATATTGCAAGACTATATGATTATAATGTGTTTTATTTGTTGTAGGAAATCCATTGCATGAAATAGATAATTGTGTAATTTTATAATTTGGGGGGGAGGGGGGGGTTAGATAATTTTGAATAATTTATTTCTGCTAAAGGTTTAATCTGACGTTCATAGAGGACGGCTATTATCGTCGTTAGTAAATTTTCTGACTATTTAAAAATGCAACAAAACCCCCTCCCCCCGTTGAGGGCAACGGGGTAACAGTTAGTCGTCGTTAATACTGCAAGAACACTTATCTCGGGTTTAGGTTAATTTGGTAGAAGAGAAAAAAACGATATTACTGCAAAAAATCATTAATTAATGCGCCCAAACGTTAAAGAACGTTAAAATTGTAGACAACATGCTGACATAGAATACGAAAAATTGGTAATTAAACAATTTAATAAAACACAATTAAATACTTTTATTTATTTATCCGACACGGTTGATTTTAGTAAGGTAACTATTGTAAATAATTAGTATGTAGTCAAATAGACAACGACGTTGGATTTGGATGCAATTTTATTTGTCCCAGGACAGACAGATTCTTGAACGGATTTTTTTTTATTAACTTATGGGTTTGTGTATTATGAAGACATTGAAGTCTGTAGTGTTTCAATGACCTTCCGATTTTACTAACGAAACATAACGAGCATATGACCGTCACGCGACACCTTCATGTTTCCCTGTCTCCCGCCAATTGCTTTGCTTCCTCACCAGTACATTCTAGCATCCCTCAGTTTCACCGGTCGAACGGTCGTCCAGGACGCCAGAATCCCACCGGTCGAAAGAAGAGGCAGGCAGAATTAAGGCTTTCGTGACGTGACGGGGCGCTGTCTAGTACGTTCCCTATTCTCCGACGCAAACATCTGTTCTCGAAGCTCAGTATGTAGCCAAATTCTGCCATGACTCTGGTAAAACTCTGACCAGCGCGGGCCAGATCATCGAGAGAAGCTTCAGATACCTCGGCTTACTGTATTATTGTCCATTAGAATAATATTGATGGAGTGAAACGAATATTTTTTACTAAAAAAAATGGTAGCAGCGCTTCCCGACGGCAGTCCTTATGGTCAAATACAATTACAATATTTTTTATTGCTGTGGCAGCCCTGCGGAGGGTGATAGCTATTAGTTGTATCACGATTTGGCTTCCAGGAAGAGTGCTAATCTATCAGCGATCTACGAAATTTGAATGCACGTCACATGTAATTAGTAATTCTATATCCGAACCATTAAAATGAAAGTCAATTAATGAATATTTTCGGCAGATTAACGCTGCTGGCTAAGCGGCTTAGTGGTAAAACCTAAAAAAATGTATTATTTCAGTAAATTGTACAAATACTTTCGATGGTTTCGGCGGTAACTTTGTGGAAGTTCATTTTAATAGAAAATTTAAATTAACTTTGATTATTCCACGTATTGTGTTACTAACTGTGACACGTGTTTCGCCTCTTTCAGAGGCATCTTCAGACTTACTATCGCAAAGTTTGCTTAAGTAGCTCATTAGTTTAATAGTTTGTAATGTTTAACGTCATTAGTAGTATGATTAAATTTGTTTGCACTGTTTCGATTTTATAATCCCCTCTTTGCTTCCCTTAAAAAGGAAAAATCCCAATCTGATTGATTACAACTCATTAGTATCATTAGTATCATTATCTGTTTGTTTTATTTCGATTCTACACCCCCCTCCTTGCTCCTCTTTAAAGGAAAAAAACCCATACCGCCATTTTGTAATTTTATAATTTTAAAATGTTAGAATCAATCTTGCTTCATTACTTAAGCAAACTTTGCGATAGTAAGTCTGAAGATGCCTCTGAAAGAGGCGAAACACGTGTCACAGTTAGTAACACAATACGTGGAATAATCAAAGTTAATTTAAATTTTCTATTAAATTGTACAAAGCCTCTAGCTCCAATAATTTATGTTACAAATATATGTACGTGGTTGTAATTTAAAAATATATGTAGATGGATTTATGCCTATTACAAATAATGTTAGGTATTGGTAATCATGCATAATTGCCCTTCTTTATGTTTTAATTGATTATAATAACCGGTAAAATATAATAAAATACCTGTAAAATAAATGCACCAACTGAGTTATTCCATCATTCAGACCAGGGGTTCTTAACCATGTGCCCGCGGGCGCATGTGCGCCCGGCAAAGTATCAAATACAATTTAAATGTCAAGGATCGTACTAAGTTTGCTTTGTTATTTTTATGATTTTTTTGTAAATTTAAATAAATGCATAATGTTCCGATGTATAATAAATTAAATGTTACACATGTAAAGCAGTTAAGGGAACAATAATAAAAATAATACTACTTTTTAATATTATGTATGTAAATCTTGTTTTTTTTAAATCTCAACTGTGCCCGCCACCGCAACAAGGTTAAGAGCCCTTGATCCAGACCAAAGTTTCCTCACCCGTGGTACGCGTATCACTTGGGAGTACCCGGTTGATGGTTGGTGGTAAGCGAAAAAAAAATATCAGTAATGGCGGAAATGTAAGAATAAATGATTTACAAATATTAAAAAAAAAAAAATATATAGTGGTACAATTTAGCGTAATTTACTACCATGTGGTATGCGATTCAAAAAAGGTTGGGAAACCCTGATCTACACAACGAAATGATGCTCAATAATTTTGTGTGCTCTTCTGCCACTGCGGTGAAGATATTGTATATCCTTTAATAATATTTGATCTAAAAAAATGGGACCGGCTTCTCTGAGCTAGTGACTCGGGTTTCTTACAAACACGAGGAAATCGATTACAGTGAAACTCCCAATCACACTACCCCGAATTACGCGCTGGCTTGAAATATTCGACGCAAATTCCCCAATAGCACTGTCGCATTCCATTGTCGGTGCTGCGAGACGGTCGTTTGTGCGGCGCATACAGTCAAATGTCGGCTAGCGACTGTGTATTCAACACATGCCAGGCTATACACGTATAGCCGGGCGACTGTCTATGTGTTGGATTTTGGCGCGCTTTGTAACTAAATATTTTGTCGATATTTTTTTTGCAAAACTAAGGGAAATCTTAGTTTTGCATTTATTGCGGATAAAACCAAATCCTTAATTTTGTATGAGATTTACTCCCCCAATTACACTACCCCCGAATTACACTGTCCCGAATTTAGTGTAAATGGGGGTTTTACTGTATTAAAAGTGTCTTCACACAAAAGATAAACAGCTAAATAAATAAAATTGTTGTGTATAAAATAGCGTAATGGTACGAATTAATATAATTAGTTTTTGTTTATGCTCTAGCTAATTGCCGATAGTTCATTTACCTGTCATTGATGAGCGAGGCAAGCGACCTTTCGTAAAGGTGATAAATCATATCGGAATCGACAAACGAATGTGACCCCAATGGACACGAATCGCTAGCCAGATATTCGTATGATCTGTTTGGCGTGTTCACACAACGGAGATTGGGCTGCGGGAAATCGCAGGAAATTGACCGGTGGGTGAAATAACCAGCCAATAATAAAATGAAAAAAAATAAGTAAATTGGTACTGATTTTTATATTTTCGATGGATTCGGCGGTAACTTTGTGAAAGTTCATTTTAATATAAAAAATAAAATAACTTAGATTATTCCACTATTGTGCTACTAACTGTGACACGTGTTTCGCCTCTTTCAGAGACATCCTCTACTTTCACAAATGCTTGCTTACATACGAATGATTTTAATTTTACTATTTTGATATATACAAATCAAATAAAAATGGAAGGCAAGGAGGAGATGATAGAAAAACAAACAAACTACTTATACTTTTATACTTCATGTATGTATTATTTACGCTTATTGGGCGGTCTAGAATATCATGCGACGTTTATATTTGGAGAAGGCAAATTTAACAAGGGTACATTTTTTTCATTCAACATTTTCATTACAAGAGAGATGCAAAACACAATAGCATTTTCCACAAATGCAGCAGGCAGGTCTATAATATAACTAAAATAGAATGTATCGAAAGATAGACATAGTGTTTTCATCACTTTTAGGGTGTTCACTGTCAATACTTAAAGTATTATATTAATAAAAACACATTCACACACATTAGTTGAAAATGCTCGCAATGAGCGAAACTGGTCCTGACCTTTCAAATAAAGTGGAATCAAGTACAAAGGAATGTTGTGATTTTATTAATATAGTGTTTTCAAACAATTCTTTGAGATTTTTTGTTTTTAGCAAAAACCCGAATAAAGCGAAAAAATGTGATGTTTCCAGTACATAAATAACAATATAGAAATAAAGAGTCTAAATCCATTTTTTATCAATTAAAAAAAATCGACTGTTTGGTACAACATTAAAAATAAAACGATTTCGATTTCGACTTTAAATTAAAACACGACTACCACTCCGACTCCGAATTGAAATTAAGACACGACTTCGACTCCGAACTTTTAATGGGTTTGGATCAGTAATGTATATTCAGACTTTTTACTCTAGCGATTTGTATCCACAAAAAAGTGAAAAAGAGTTGGAGTCGTTAGTTTATTCTCTACTTCGACTCCAGTAAAGCAGTCCGACTCCACGATTTCGACTTTACAATCATGGTGTTCAATAAATAAAAATATAAATTCAATAACGCTTATATAAAATATATTAAAAACGTGTCACAGTTTGTAGCACAATACGTGGGATAATCAAAATTATTTTATATTAAAATGAACTTCCACAAAGTTACCGCCGAATCCATCGAAAGTATCAATAATGCTACTTTTACGTAGGTATAACGATATTTCAGCGTGAAATTTCGCGGTCGAACAGATTTCGCGACATTGCCTGCAACATAAACAAGAGAGATTAGCGCGACCAAACGACACGTAGTGGCTAATGATTAATGCCCATAACGCTATGAGGCACACGGGGCGACGAATGGCCGCACCTTTCGTTTGACCCCCTCAATACGCCACTGTCAAAGGGCATCTCTAAGAATTGATCACCGACGATTCTCCCCCAGATAATTAAGTTAAGTCAGTGTTTTGTAGCAGTAAAAGATCTGTATTGCAAATAGGAGTTTAAGGCTCAATATCAAATGTTAATTTTTCATTGATTGAGTTGAAAAATTCTACTGCTTAATGAATATACATTTATTTATTCGGTTTTTTTTTATTGTAAAGTATTAAATTTAAATCGTTCAAATAATGTACATTCACAAAACTTGAACTGACGTGCACTTGAACGCCTGAAGATGGCGACAGGCGAAACCCGGGTCGTTGGTGACAAAACTTGTGCGAATGTACACAATTCGATTGATTCAAAATTAATATTGAATTTCTATTAGTCATTTTCAGTAGAAATCTTAAACTATGTAAAAGTAATAAATATATAATTTGCAATCTTTTGCAATCAATAAAAAAAATCAAAATGTTTCAATACTTGAGTAAATAGCAAAGCCTTCTTTAACTTTTTTCTTGAATTTTTTTAATTGAAAAAATATATTTGGCATTACAGCAAATGCCAATGCGCCAAATATTTTAAAGTTGAAAGATCATACGAGAAAAGCTCGATGAGAATTTATTGTAAGTCACTCGAGATCAACTCGAGGTAAATTGACATCACAAACACCCATGTCATAGGTCTCAAATTTAAATATGTAAATTGTACATTGACCTTACCGGGAATCGAACCCAGACTCGTCTGGTCGGTAGAGCAAGCTCTAACCAACTTGACCACAGCGGGCCTTGTAAGTTTTCGTTGCGGCACACCGGTACACGAGTTGTTAGTGGCGTTTATTAATAGTATTAAAGAGGGGTGGCTTAACAACCCCTTCGATCTATTCAAGACAATGGGCTAATCAAAATACTAAATTACTAACAAGGTAATATACCGGCAGGCCAGCATAGGCATTGCCCATTACAATAAACGAAAGCTTACAATGTAAGACTAAATGTTCATCAATATGTAAAGTTATTGTTGTGACTTTGTTTTTGGTGATGACCAATTATTTGGGTAAAATTTTGAAAATTTGAGCTAATTTGGTTTGAATAATCCCATATTTGTTATCGTTCCGGGAAATACTGAACTCTCAAGTGTTTTTTTTTACCATGTCCGCTCTCAATGTGGAGCATATGGACTCCTAATGGAGTTTATCTCAACAGAAGTGTTTGATAAACTCTGATCAACTGTCGAGTGGTCAACGTCGTTGACTAACGCTACGGAGGTTACGGGTTCGAATCCCAGTACGGGCAGTTTTATATATTTTATATTATACTTTGTCGCGTAATTTACTAGATAGCTAGCTATACACAGGGGCAAACTTTGAGTTGGGCGATATTTTTCATTGAAGTTTTTGCATTTAATATCGCCGTTATTAATATCTTTCAAATTGGCACCTAATATAAGTAATTTTAAGAATAAATTAAGGAAAAATATGCCGCCTGTGTGGTCGAGTGGTCAACGTCGTTGGCTTCGGTTACTGAGGTTTCCCAGTAAGTCCCAGTAAGGACAGTTTTATAAATTGATTTATGAATTTCTGTTCAAAGGCATGGATGTATGTGATGTTTTGAATTCCCACCTCCCACCCATCCTATCCTATGAACGGGGTACGCCCCGTTCATAGGATAAGTTATAGCGAGAGCGATAAGTTAACCACTAGTCCAGTCCTAGCCTTATTCTTCTATCCTTACCATTCTCTTTGGAAAAGAGAGGTTGAGCGACTGAATAACAAATAGTTCTCGCAGAAAAACTTCTAAGATACTTTCATTGGGAGGCCATATGCTTCACATTGGGAGCGGACATGTAAAAAAAATACTTTGATATTTTTTCACTAGAGGAATTGATTGATAAATTTGAGTTAAGTCATGTGAATATCAATTCAATCAATAAATTAGCACAAATTAATAGGGTAAAAATATAGCTATTAACTAATAAATATAAAAAAAAACTGTAGAACTAAATACGTTGATGGTTTTACCCTATTATAATGGAGTTCTACCAAGTCAATAAATTAGTACAAATTATTAAGAGGACCAACAATTTACCTTCCCCAAAAGGCACTTTAAGCCACTGAAATAAACCAATTTGCGAAACTATGTTCGGATCGCGAAGATAACACAAATAAAAATCTTTACACGAACACATCAGTATTTCAAAATTACTAAAAACGTCTTCCGAAGACTATCGCAAGTAACAATCAGACACTTTTGCATTAGGCCAGTATGCAATTACCGAGGGATTTCATCGTTACGCGATCATTATTGTGGGTTATATCGTTTCGAAATCGAGCTTTCGTGTTTGGACAGCCTGTGTGCGGCGAACACAGCTTTCGACGCCGGCAGAACGAGCTTTCGGGCGTCGGGCCTCATCGGTTAATTTCCGGTTGGCTTCATCGCGTGGGAAACCAGCGCGAGAGCCGACCGTTTCACTGCACATATCGACCCATAATCGGCAGAGCAACAAGGAATAGTCGGGCTTAACTCATAACTAATGGTTTTTTATGTTATCGTCTGCTGTGGCCCAGTTGGTTAGAGCTTGCTCTACCGATCACGCAGGTCTGGGTTCGATTCCCGGTCAGATCACAGTGAATTTGAGATTTAATACTTTCGATGGTTTCGGCGGTAACTTTGTGGAAGTTCATTTTAATAGAAAATTTAAATTAACTTTGATTATTCCACGTATTGTGTTACTAATTGTGACACGTGTTTCGCCTCTTTCAGAGGCATCTTCAGACTTACTATCGCAAAGTTTGCTTAAGTAATGAAGCAAGATTGATTCTAACATTTTAAAATTATAAAAATTCAAAATGGAGGTTTGGGTTTTTTTCCTTTTAAGAGGAGCAAGGATGAGGAAGGTGTAGAATCGAAATAAAACAAACAGATAATGATACTAATGAGTTGTAATCAATCAGATTGGGATTTTTCCTTTTTAAGGGAAGCAAAGAGGGGATTATAAAGTTAATTTAAATTTTCTATTAATTTGAGATTTATTCAAATCAAAGTTGCGATCGAAGACTGGGTGTTTGTGATTTCAATTCACATCATTTCCTCTCCTCCCATCCTGTTGATCTTTTAATAACTGGGTGTAGCAGTAGCGATTAGCCAACCACGATTCCTGTTCTAGCCCTATCCTTATTTCCCTACAACTCACTTTGAAAAAAGTGAGGTTGAGCGACTGAGTAACAAAAGGTTTTTGTAGAAAACAATTCTGTTGAAATACCTCCATTAGGAGGCCATATGCTCCACATTGGGAGCGGACATGGATTAAAAACAAAAATAAGTTATAAAAAACATCTCAAATGCCGTCAAGTCAATTAATGTATCTTTTTACAAACTTGTTGCGAGAGCAAGTTAAAAAAAAGCAACCTTCTTTTGTAAGATTTAATAATTGTCGCTTACGATTTTCTGCCGATTACGGGTCGATATAATATAATATGAGCCCTCGAGAGGTGAAATGAGCCAAATAATAAAATGTTCAAATTTTTAACTATGGTGACTTTTAAGTATACATAGTCACGTCTTTGATTGGTGTTTTGGTGGATTGCGTATTTTCATTTCACGTAGATAACACTATTGCAATGTGTATTAACTGAGGTTACTTCACTTTTACGATACTTTAAAACGCGTAGAATATTACGACGCATCTAAGGTTTTTTTATTGTATACTACTTGGCCCACTTCACCTCTAATGTGCTCATATAATGTAATTACTGAGTGTTTTAAAAATGCTCAGTTTTTCATACATTTGGTGTTAGTGTTAGCTTAGTGTACTGGCTCTCTCCGGATCACTGGACCTCACAATTTATCACCGGACACGGTGCATTTAATGCCAAGTTACATAAATTTAAAATCAAACATAGCCCACACTGCCCTTGTGGTGACAGTAATCAAGATTCAGAGCATATTCTCTGGAATTGTCCGATTATGTCAGTAGAAAGAAGCATATTGTTTTTGTCATGTAGAAATAATCGTGATGGTCTTATCGGGCATCCAGATCTAGTTTCGTCTTCAGAAAACTTCTGTCACTTCAAGAAATTTGCTACTTCTTTTGGAGAAAAAGTTTACCTTCCCTGTCCCTCACCATTCAATCCTTAATCACATCTGTCTCAAAATTAAAAGTTGTTTATTAGTGCCATTAACTATCATTCTTGCATATTATTATTTACTTGTAATTATACCAATTCTTTGCATTTAATTAACCTTTATTAATATCTATATATTTGTAATTATTATTTATTGTTGCCTTTCAAATTGTACCAAAATAAAATGTATCTTAATTAACCCTCCAGAGACGAGAGCTTTTTTCCGATAAAAAAAATATTTTCTAAGCCATATTGAAGTCACGGATAACTTTTATTCCTATCCAAAATTAAAAAAAAAAAAACGCAAAGTCGTTGTATAGAAACCCCGCATGACTATATGATCATGCTCATCCTATTATTACCGTGTAATATTGATTACGGACAGTAGTAAGGACAAAAGTGACCGTATGGGCTTGCAAACATTCGGGGTTGAAATATAGCTAAACGTGATTTTTTTTTAAATATTTACAATTTGACCTCTTTAGATCATTATAATTTCAAAACAAATATATTAGCAAAATAACTGTAAATAATTTTATGTTTTTATAAAAAAATATCTAACAGTTTCAAAAAGTAAATTAAAAAAAACGGAAATTCAAAAAATCACATGTGCTTTTGGAGACCGTTCCTGTTCCTACGGCTGATGACTTACTGTAGTTCGTACCCTTCTTAACCAAATATGAGCAAAAGCAACGATATTCAGGTAGAAAAAGTATGAATAGTGGGATCAATAGACAACGGTGTTTTGTGTGACCATATGGTGACGCTCGTCCTTGGAGGGTTAACTGTATCATTGAGGAGATATCATCTTCGGTGTGATGCAGAAAAAAAAAGAAAAAAGTTTATCGAATAAAAAATAAAAAAAAGCTTAGTGTACTCGTAACGCTCCCTTGCTGTCCTTATTCTCATCGAAAAAAGAGACGTGGGACAACTGAGTAACAAGCAATTCTCGCAGAAGAAATCTGTTGAGATACTTCAATTGGAAAGCAATATGCTCCATATTGAGAGTGGACATGGATTAAAACAAATGGTTTACTATTCATCGTGCCAATTGTTGAATGATTTTCAAGAAACAAATCAAATATGCAAAGGTAACAAAATCGATAAGTTAAAAACGAAATGAATTTAAGACATATGAAACTAGTCTCTTTATGAGTCGTCTTGAATGAAGATTCAACGAGTTATGCATAATTATATCAATATAACCCTTACCTGGGTTCTCCCTACTGCGATCGATTATTTCTCCACTGATATTAGAAAAATTAAGACTTGGGTGTGCATACCTGAAAAAGAATAAAAAAAAATCGATTAGCATAAATAAAAAAAATGAGAGCGATTCCGTGTGCATTGAAAACCTAATTGCGAATTAATTCAACAAGGTATTGTCAGTTGTCATTACCCGATTTTTTAAAATATTTATGCCCAAATTCACTCTGGCAACCTCTAATCCTGCTGTGGGCCCCAGTTGGTAGTTCGACTCCCGGTAATGTCACAGTGAATTTGACAATTATTCAATTCAAAGTTGTGATCGAAACTGGGTGTTTGTGATGTCAATTCACATTATTTCCTCTTCTCCCATCCTTCGGATCCTTTAATAACTGGGTTGAGCAATTGGTTAACCACTAGTCTCGTTCTAGCTTTATCCTTCATTCCCACTACTCACTTTGAAAAAAGTGAGGTTGAGTGACTGACTAACCAACAGTTCTCATGGAAATAACTTCTGTTGAGATACATCCATTAGGAAGCCATATTGGGAGCGAACATGGATACAAATAAACGAAAATGTAAGTGATTTATGAAAATCCCCGGTTATGAATATATTTTTTGCACTTCAAGGTTGTGTATTATTCATAAATTGCATATGACCCAAAATCATCAAAACACGTTTTTAGCGCCTCCTGTTAAATTTGATGTGTGGGTTACGTCCTTTTTCCTTTCCACAGTTGATATGCAGACGAGCAAGAGAATATCACAACGGTGGCAACCATTCCAATACATTTACTCCAACATATTAGTGAAACCATTTAGCTATTACTCCCCGCGCCTTCCTTTGCTTATTTATTTTAATAACGTCACGGGTCATTATTTGTGTACATCACTGTGCGCGAGGTGTTCATTTTTTATTAACTTACATTTTTTCTTCGCTATACACTCACTTCTCTCTGCACAATCACATAATGGCTCTATTCCCAAATCGAAAAGACCGCGCTCCAAATGATAATAAATCCACACCGGCCGGTGTAGGGATACGGTCGAAGGAGGAGTGGGGACACACTGGTTCGGGTTTTAACTAGTTAAGAACAACTATGCGGTAAAAAAAATTATCCATGTCCGATCTCAAAGTGGAGCATATGGCCTCCAAATGGCGGTATCTCAATAGATTTTTTTTCTACGAGAACTGTTTGTTACTCAGTCGCTCAACTTCACTTTTTTTCAAAGTGAGTAGTTGGGAAAGGAGGATAAGGCTAGAACAGGACTAGTGATTTATTAATCGCTATTGCTACACCCAGTTATTAGCCACTTGGATACCAAGCGGACACAGATGTCCCAGACATTTAAAAAATCAAATACTTGGTATTCTAATAGAATATAAGCAATATTTTGATGAATATGTTTAGTGCTATCTATACTGAGTCAATATAGGTTTTTAAAATATCGAATTCCGAGTGTATATTAGGCAAAATTATTTTTCTCAAAAAAACGCAGTATCTCTGGGAGATATTATTGATTTATTTGCGAGGTATTCAAACGGTTCAAGAATCAGAAGGATGGGAGGAGAGGAAATAATGTGAATTGACATCACAAACACCCAGTCTTCGAACAACACTTTGAATTGAATAATTCACTGTGATCTTACCAGGAATCGAACGCAGACCTGCGCGATCGGTAGGGCAAGCTCTAATCAACTGAGCCACAGTAGTAGACGGCATACAAGTGTTAATTTTTGGGCAAATTGTTTGTAAACATATATGAGGAGCAAACATTCAAAAAGTGTTTTGTCACACAAATACAAAGCTTGCAAAATGATGATTTAAGTGTTGCAAAAGTTACGGTTTGTATGAATGTGTCAACTTTATGATTTCATTTTAATATGACAAAATACCTTTTTGAACACTAATTTTGATTTCCATTCATAGGTTTTATTTTGGGCTATCAGAATTGATATAAAATGCCATTTTTCAAAATTTGTGACAAAACACTTTTTGAATGTTTGCTCCTCATATATGTACATCGTAAACTTTCTGGTACAAGTTGTTAAGTCACAGATTGATGGTTCTGTGTAAATAGCAAATGAAAAAATCAGCTTTTAGGGTTAAGTCTCCAACATCGATATTTTAAATTGCATAGATGATTGTAATATCAAAGTATAGATACATTAATGACGATCTGACACTAATAACAGTTTTACATTAATAGAAAGAGACAATTGCCTGCCTTTCAACAAAAAAATAGTAATCATTGCTTAAAGTTATAGCTCCTACTACCTTGTCCAAATTAAGGTATTTAATGCCAATATACCCTAAAACTAGGTATTTAAAAAAAAGTTTGTTTATTTTTAGTATTATTACAAAGCAATCATCAAATTTCATGCAGTGTTTCTTTTCATCGTCGAACTAATTATACTTGCCCCATCTAAAGAAGTGTATCTAAGTGAATATAAAAAACATTTTTTTAAATAAAATTTAATAATAGTATTTTCAACGCAATTACTTTTTGTATACTGTCTATTAAATTTGACATTCACGTTTTATTTGAAATCAAGGCAGTTTCAAGGCAAAAAAAATATGTTTTTAATAACATAATAATTTTAATATTTTAAACTGAGTTACGAAGTTTAAAATACCGACTTTAAAATGTTGTAATTGTTACTAAAAAAAACTGGGTATTCGAAGCAGTTTTTAAAAAACCGACAAACCCTTATCCCTATTCTTTTACCACTTAACAACAGATCTACCAGATATTCTCATCCAACAAAATTATGAAAGAATTTCAAAAACGTTGGAATCGTTCAATTCAACGAGGGATACAAATATCGCTATAAATCAACATCAATTAATGAAAAAATAAACGGGATCTGCTGGGATTCTAGTTATAATTCCTTTGATATAATAAATATTAAAAAAAAATTACAACTGATACAATAATTCTTTTTACTCCTTTGTAGAATAAAATAGTATTTTTTTTATAACAACCAAAAATGTTTACAACTGTAACCAAAAATGTCTAAAATCATTTTTTTTATAACAGTTATAATAATTCGCACTCAACACGTTAAACCGGAAGAAGCATCGAAAAAAACCGAAAGGGGGAGAGCGGAGCAAGTGGAGTGTGGGGTATCGCGGGTTAAGAAAAATTGCGGCCGCGGCGAGAACATAAAAGATGGACACTCACCATTGTGAAAAATACCGTGTGGGATTTCAGGAAAGGACGCTTAGCGCGGGGGGAGTGGAGGGGTCAAAGCTTTGTTGGAAAGTGTGACGGAAATTGTTATGGGGGAGATGGGGGCAATATGGGCGCCTGGCGGCCGCTTGAGAAACTAAAGTAGTTTTGATTCGGTTAGTTATTTATTGTGGTTTGAATCTTGGATGGCTGAAATGTAATATGGATGTGTTTTTTTTGTGTTATTTATTAATATAATGGAAGGTATTATCCATGAACTGAGTGAGCAAAAGAATAAAAATGTATTTGTTTTGTTACAGTGCTACTGTTTTTTTTTTTGCGTTTGATACTTCAAATGATAAGGTCCTATGTATATCATACTGTAAACATGGAGTATTTTCTAGTTGGCTCACTTCACCTCTCAAGGGCTTGTATATCGTTATAAAAAAACATGATTATTAACGGGTGTTTTTTTTATAAACAAATTACGCTTTTTTAAAAAAACTTGTCAATATTGATACAACTCTTAGCTGGTTTAAAATATTTATATTTAAAATTCTGTTTTGGTTCATTCACAATACCGAAATACTTGTATTTTTGCATTTTCTCAAAAGGTATTGAAAAAACACTATTAATACCGGGATTACGGTTTCGGAAAAAACCAGTAATTAACCCCTATGCACAACAATTAGAGATTTTGCGCTGGACTTGTTATATATAAATGGCTTACTACAAAAACAATGCTATTTGACGAAAACTGGTCGTACTAAGTTTTTGAAAAATATAATGTAGATACCTATATATATTTTTTAAAAAATACGTTTTGATTAGCCTGCTACTAGGGTATCCAATCCCGGAGCCTTTTTCCAATCCCGGGATTTCGGGATTGATTTATTCTGAATCCCGGGATTGAGATTTTCTCACCGAGGAATTTGAAGTCCTCAATTTGCTATACTTTTTCCCGGAATCTCACGGAAAATCGTTTTTTTTTTTTAGCTCACCGAGGAATTTGAAATCTCCGATTTGGTATACTTTTTCACAGAATCTCACAGAAACTCGTTTTTTTTTAGCTCACGGAGAAATTTGAAATCTCCAATTTGCCAATTTCGTGTATATTTCGAGAATTTCCTCAAAATTTCTCAATCCCGAAATCCCGGCATTTCGGTATCAGAAAATTGAACGGGATCCCGGGATTGGATGTCCTACCTGCTACCTATAACAATACGTCGCGGTAACATATATGAACATTAATAAAAATTCAGGGTGCTTTGTGAAAATTTGTATTCGAATAAAATGATGAACGAAACATTGGAAAAATCTTTTCGTTATCTTTAAATCCTGCACCAAGCACAAATGAACTGAGTGACGTAATTGAAAAGTAGAGGTATTATTAATTATTGTATTTCGGGACACTATTGCAACATATAATGCGCACACGGTGCAGCGTCCAGTCGACGATAAATCTAGAGCCTACTCTAATGCCAGGGTCTACCGCTAGAAATAACTGTTATTCAACTATGAAAAAGGGCTACTGAATGCAGGCATCACGGTCTCACTTCGGTCCGAATAGGTTTAAACGTTGGTAGTTCTTAGAGCAACGTTTCAAAACCAGTACTCGAAAATATCGCAGCGTTAATTTATAATTGTATGCAACTAGCTGGATAACCAAATTGAGATATATTATAAATATAAATATATTATACCATGCCCGCTCTCAACGAAGATAATATGGAATCTTAAAAGAGTATCTCAGCAATAGTATATTAGCGAATATTAGTCTTTTTGGAAAGATAGGGCTAGAGAAGGACTTGTCAGCATACTGCATGATCTACGCCACATTTTAGGATCGAATAAGATGTCGTTGATTAAAGTGTACGCATTACGTACAAAATATGAGCCCATTAGAGGTGAAGTGATCCAAGCGGTATTTTAGAAAAAAATAAGTTAGACGCGTTGTAAAAGTGAAGTAACTTCAGTTAATATACATTGCAATAGTGTTATCTCCGTAAAATAAAACTACACAGTCCACCAATACACCAAATAAAGACTTGATTGTACATGAAAGTCTAAGAAAAAAGTTTTGCCATTTTACTAGTTGGCTCACTTCCCTTCTCTAAGGGTCATATATTTATTTGGGCACATATTCTTTATAATTGATTAAGATACTGCGATCTCTACCAAGTACTACGATCACTCAAAAACACTGACATCTATGTGTAGATATTTGAAGAAGCATTTAATTTGTGGTGTGGAACATTTGTGTTTTTTTTTTAAAATAAATATTGGCATTCAATTGATTACCCCTGCTTGTATCATACGTTGCATTCATCGTCCGCCCTTTGGTCCAACTGCGGACGATAAATAAATCTTCTTTTATTAAAGTCGCCAAGAGATAAATGATTATGAAGTGAAGAGGAGAAAATGGTGGGCGGCTGGGATGGGCTGGCTGCGTAGGGCGGGGATTCCATCGAGCCGCGGATTAGCTCGATTGATGACGGGCGTACAGCGCTTTGATTCGGATTACGGACGCCAAAGAGCTTTGGGATATGAGTCCTTTAGCCTGGATCAATTCGATTGATGGCACGAATATCGGATATTACCCGCACGGAAAATGATTTTTGTTTTAAATTTTATTGACAACAGCATAAAATAAATTTATAGCACGATTATATTAAACGTGATTTCATTTAAATTCAAAGTAAAAATTTTTTTTTACGAATTTTTTATTTCCAAAATGTTCATTTTAATTTATTATAATTAAATAAAGCACGAACGTCGCCTGTTGTGGTCCAGTTGGTTAGAGCTTGCTCTACCGATCACGAAGGTATAGGTTCGATCACAGTGAATTTGAAAATTATTCAATTCAAAGTTGTGATCGAAGACTGGGTGTTTGTGATGTAAATTTACATAATTTCCTCTCCTCCCATCATTCAGATTCTTAAATAACTTAAGCAATAGCGATTAGTCAACCACTAGTCCTGTTCTAGTCCTAACCTTCTTTCCCTACTGTTCACTTTGAAAAAAAGTGAGGTTGACCGACTGAGTAACAGACAGTTTTCGTAGAAAAAACTTTTGTTGAGATACCTCCATAAGGAGGATATATGCTTCACATTGGGAGCGGACATGGATTAAAAAAAGCGCGATTTGTATTTGTACTTTCGTGTAGAAAAACACCGTACATCGATTCTTAAAAATATTTGATTGATATATAAATGGACCTTTCATCTAAATTCAAAGTAAAGAATAATGAACACTTCTAAGGCTATTGATCAATATGACATTACACATTATAATACAACAATATATTTAAAAAGTTAAAATGAACGGAATATTCAGTGTCCGGATTTGTCCGGAATTTGTGTTAGGAAGAATCTTGTTCGGAAAAATCCGTTCACTAATTTTATCATACCCTATCTTAGTAATTAATATACAGTCGTATTTTTTTTTTGGGAACCATTAGATGTCTTTGAAAATTTGTCGTAACTGTTTGAAACATCGTTTGTTTTTGTGCGAAAACATGAAGTCATTTGAATTGAATTTTAGTTTCATTTACAATAAATAGAAAAGGAAATATTTTCAGTAATGTAGAATTTTATATCACTTTGTAACCAATTTCCCAAATTTTAATTATGTTTATAATTACCATCAGGTAACACTTAAAATTTATTGATCTTTGTTGATTTTTTAATTATTTGTTAGATGTTAAACATTTTAATTTTGTGTAATTATAGTCACTTATACTGTAATTTGTAACTTCTTTTCAATGTAAATTTTTGTGTACACCTTTTTATTTAAATGTATTTTTGTATAAATAGCACTGTTTATATATTTTTCTTATCAGTTTATAATGCTCGCAATGAGCGAAACTGGTCCTAATCTTTTAAAAAAAGTGGAATAAAGTACAAAGGAATATTGTGTTTTTATTGAGAGTAAAAAATATTCTTCGCCTGCTGTGGCCCAGTTGGTTAGAGCTTGCTCTACCGATCACGAAGGTCTAGGTTAGATTCCCGGTCAGATCACAGTGAATTTGTAAATTATTCAGTTCAAAGTTGTGATCTAAGACTGGGTGTTTGTGATGTCAATTCACATCATTTCCTCTCCTCCCATCCTTCAGATACTTTAATAACTGGGTGTAGCAATAGCGATTAGCCAACCTCTAGTCCTGTTCTTGCCTTATCCTTTTTTCCCTACTTCTCACTTTGAAAAAAGTGAGGTTGAGCGACTGAGTAACAAACAGTTCCCGTAGAAAAAACTTCTGTTAAGATACCTCAATTAGGAAGCCATATGCTCCACATTGGGAGTGGACATGGATCAAAAAAAAATAAACCATTATACAATTTCTCGCCAATCATACCAAAACAGGGTAGTCAAGAAACGATTCACAACCACTACTCATTACGGCTTCAACAGGAATAAATAAATGTGATCCCGTTTTATACTTCTTCGACTTTGTGCGTATCGCGTGGTCGGTTCGTTCGAATAATTCCTCGGGGTGGCCAGCTTTTTCCGGGATAAAAATTTCATCTCATCAAATTATCGGGGCAGCAATTTATCGTGTGGCGCACGGGACAGGGGCCGAGAGGGGGGTGCTAATAAAAGCCACGGAGAAATAGTCATGTGGCATGTGAACTAAATAAATAATACGAGGGTAGGTACCACCCGCTACCGACGGTATTTCAACGACCGCAATACATCCAGTATATTTTATTTATTATTTCGCATTGGGGCTTTTATTTTTTTTCACCTTATTGATGTTTTCTCGTTTCTTGGGTTAATTTTTCGCCACTGGGGTTGCAAATAATAGCGTGAATAACTGAATACTTTAAAGGGATGTGGTGTAATGGTGCACTTAAATATGAATGGGTATAAGGTAAATTCAACCGTCACATATGACGAGCTGGGGATAAAAAAATGACCAGATTTACTATTTCATGAACAGAGAAAAACACACCTTTTCTATATAAAAAAAAACTTGGACAATTTTGATTATAAGGTCATATTTTGACACTTTTAGGGTGTTCACTGTCAATACTTGGTGGAAAGGCATTATATTAATGAAACACAATATTCCTTTGTAATTTATTCTACGTTATTTAAGAGGTCAGGACAGGTTTCGCTCATTGCGAGAATTGTCAAATATAATTTACAATGCCATTTATACAAAAATAAATTTAAATAAAAAGGTGTAAACAACAATCGAGTGAATAAGTGATTCCCAAATTTTGATTATGTTTGTAATTACTTTCAGTCACCACTTAAAATTTATTAATCTTGGATGACGAAACCGGAGCTTAGAGCTTGCTCTTAAGATTACGCGGGTCTGGGTTCGATTCCAGGTTAGGTCAAAGTCATTTTTTTTTTCAATTTAAATTTGGGACCTGAGACGCGAGTGTCTGAATGTATATTCCCTTTAACTCGTTGGGTGCTAAGAACACGCCTAGCGTGTCGGCGTATTTATTTAAGCACGGGCGCAATTCGCTTAAGTGTGATATTATTATTATTTCATTGTTTTGCAATAAAAAAATAATAATAATACCAAATCGGTAATGCGGACCTGCAGACGTCGTGTTTTTTCATATCAAGGTTGGTTTACACTTTCACTTAGAATGCATTTACTAAATAAGTCTCAAATTTTAATATGCATTATTTACTGTTTTTTTTTACATTCTTTAAGATTCTTAAGAATATTGAAGTGTCTGTCTAGAATTTTATACACAAAAAGCTAAATATATATTTTAAAAAAAGTGAATCCGTGATAAAATATACACCAGAAGGAATATGGGCAACTAACTAACACGGTGCAAATATTGTTGGTATGAAAAAAAAGGAGAGAAAAGCCTCGTTTTGTCCGGAATATCCAAATGAACCGGGTTTGTGTCTGCATCAATGTTTTCGGTTATATCACCAACAAATGCTAAGTATTGTTTAATACAATAATATTGCTTAGTGTAAGTTATTTTGTACTATTATTTTATATTCAATTTACATATATATTGACAAAAGATGTAATTTTATGCACGTAAATGAAAGTAATTGTATGCTATTTTTTAATATTGATAAATGTATCTTTTGTTTGCTATGTATTTATGTATACAATATTATATAAATCAAAAAGCTAACATGCAATTAATTTAGTTACAAAAATCTTGGAAACATGCATTGTAAATGGTTCTTTATGCAGGCGACGGTTATTCTTAAGTAGCATAAATTATCCGGAGACCAGTACGCAGTCCTGATATTTGCGAACGAGATTATTATTATTATTAATATTATAAAATCAGCATGCTACAATGCATAGTCCATTTTAGTTAACATTGAACGTGTCAAGTTAATCTCGAGTGACTTACAAAAAAAATCTCAAAATATTTGGCGCATTAGTCTTAGCTGTAATGCCAAATATTTTTTTTAAATAAAAAAATGAAAAAAAGAGGTCTACTTGAGCATGCTACTAGCTCAATGTTAATTTTTGAGTAGTTTTACATCGTCAAAAATATTACTTGACCGTGTTTGATACTAGTCGCTTCATATATCAAAGATAAAGTGACCTAGTTGTTTTTTCTGAAAATTTCAGTGTCCGATACTCCGGGATTCCCGTACTTCATATGTGTAGAACGTCATACGAAATCTAGAGTCGACAATAATACGGCATGAGATATGATTACAGCGGAATAAACGACGCAATTTCAGAAATGTACGCCGGACGGACTTAAAGGTAGCCGGGGGGTGGCCGTGGAGGCGCATTCACGGGGGTGAGATGTCGTGACAACCTTTTCAAAGATATGGCCGGGGCGTCTGGCGCTCGCAATATCGTCTCTTGATTGAATTTGTTGAAAAAAAAAATATTCGCTCACAATGGGAGTGAATTTATATTTATATTCTTAGCAGGGTAAGAGGAATAAATTGTATGTTGTTCAAGATTCAGTAGGGCACGCGGACACGCACTGTACTTTGGAAGCCGATAAAAACGGGAGGGTTCAAAAAGCGTGGTTACTTTTTTGATGCTGTAGATATATTTTTTTGTATTTTTTATTGATGCAATTTTCTATATTTTTCTCAATCTATGATAAATGTGACCAGACGTCCCGATTTCATCGGGACATTCCCGTTTTAGAAAAGAGAAATATTAGCAGTAACAATTAAAAAATATATTAATTTATAATACAGCATTTTACACAAAGTAAACTTAAGGCGGTATTCTAATCTAGAAATTTGAACAAATCGATTGTTGCTTTTTTTATATTTTTCTAAAGTCTAGACATTTGAGAGTATGTCCCCAAAGGGATTTCTCAATTTTTTAATTATTTACCGAGTTACAGCGATTTTAGTGACGCAGCAACTAAGCTGGTCCGACCGGAACAAATCGAAACTCAAAACATTAAACGAGTTTATCTAGAAACTACATTTTTCAATCTGGCGTGCATAATATCTCAAGTTCTACTAAACCGATTTATTTGAAATTTTTGTGTGAACTTTTCCTAATCACTCTATGGCCCATAGCAGATTTTAAACGTTTAAACAATAGTCATATTTAATAAATGTAATATTATAATTGTAATTTGAATAAGAATGTTAGAGTGAATAACATGATGCATTGTGTATCTCTTCGGAGCCAGTATTGATAGCTGAGAAAAATGTTAGTATAATCATAGTTCTGACGATGGCGAAAACCGAAATAGCTATCAACTAATAAATATAAAAAAACTGTAGAACTAAATTCGTTGCTATTTTTACCATATTATAATGAAGTTCTACCAAGTAAATGCCAAGAAAATAAATAAAATGCATTAATTGAATTTACTTCACTTTTAAGATACTTTAAGATATGAAGAATATAATAAGGCATTCAACTATTTTTTTCCTAAAATACCACTTGGCTCACTTCACCTTTCATGGGCTCATATAATCCACGTAGGGAATAAACAGGATTTAAAAAAAACAAGAAATTAAAATCTTTAACTATTACCAGTATTGCATTAGTAACAATATTGTTTATCACCGGTGTTTGTGCGATTTAAAATCACATAATTAAAGTTGAATAAATTTTGGATTAAAATATGAAAACTCCTTGTGGATTATAAGTGGCTGCTTCTGTGTGCGAATAATATTCACGTAATAAAACATCACTCGGGTAATTTCTATTCCATAAACCGAGAAATGGCGAGGTGGGAAAAAATGGCGAATGCAATGGGAACAAAACTGCACGTGCACAATTTAATATGAGGGATTGCTCCGCGGTGATTTTCTCAGTAGTTGTTACACTTCACGTGTAACTTGCATCTCCGGATGCAGGCTGTAAACAAAGGTGGCCGATAGGCGAAATTCAGAGATCCAACTACCACGCCGCCACAGCGTCAAGGATGGGCGAAATTCTCTGACTGTCACATCCTATCTAAGAATGAAGTGATACAATTTAAATAACTATAAAAGTCCTGTCGACGAGTGATCAATGCAATTAAAGAGTAAAAAACAGGTTTGTCTTATATGTGAATCGTTCAAATATAATACATTCTCACAGATGTTGTCACTAACGACCCGGGATTCGCCTTTCGGTATCTTCAGGCGTTAAAGTGCACGGATGAACTTGAACTAACGGTTTGTCCTATCAATTATAAATACATTCAAACTCACGGAAATAGCGAGATTTCGGATGTAATGTGGAAACATTCGTGGACATTTTAATTTATGTTTTACCGGACATACCGAGCAAAAATATCGTCAAACATTTTCACGAGGTTCAGAGCTAATGATATATTGGACGAGCTCGTCGATTTTTTTGCACAGAGCACTGATACCACCCAAGAGTATTTTAATGGGTTGAGTGCTTTGAAGGGAAATTTAAGAACAATGAGAGTGAAAACAATTAAACAAGATTTTATTTTCTGATACAACGAGTTATGCTTATAACGAGCAAAGTCAGTCGGTCCCATCTTCCTCGTAATAACCAAGTTCGACTGTATATAGTCCAGGGATGGCGAAGGTATTTTTGTTAACCGTATAATTTACTATTTCTCGTTAAAACGAGTACAAACTAGAGTCTTCAATCTCGGGATCCTAGGATTCCGTAAATTTCTGGGTTTTTAAATTTGCAAATCCTGGAAGAGGTAAAAAAAAGATGTCGCGTTGTTCATTTCGGAGTATTCATACATTTCTAGGATTCTGGAGAGTTAAAAAAATCGGGAGAGAAAATAATGTGAATTGATATCACAAACATCCAGTCTTCGATCACAACTTTGAATTGAATAATTCTCAAATTCACTGTGATCTTACCGGGAATCAGACCAAGACCTGCGTGATCTGTAGAGCAAGCTTTAACCAAATGGACCACAGCAGGCGCCAAACATTGCTACTGTAAAATTATTCCATATTTTTTTTATAACCCTGTCAACCCTAGCAGATGCATCGTGGTATTAGATACAGTTGCAGGGAAATGCAATATGCACAACTGAAATATGCAGCTCATATTGCACTGTGAGCTGGGAAAATCGCATCGGTGCAAGTTTATACAATCTGGTCTTGCATATAAGACGAGGTGTTCGCTTCGGATCCAGTTGGATAATTTATAAGATTCGGTTAACAACCCTACCACACCTGTTTTGTATACGACCTTAAAATGGTGCATTTTTTTAATTACTGAACGAATTGACTGGTTGTGAGACATTTGCTAAATATTTGTTTTCGAAAAATAGTAAGAATATAAAGGTGATGTAAAGAAAGCGTTAGAATATTGTTTCTAAGATAATATACTGATGTGGGGTATATACATTTTAATACGGGTATTACCAAAACCAGCATTCCGGTATTATGATGTTCATTTAATACTATAATAACCGGTTTTAACAAAGTAAAATACGGGTACTACGGTATTAGAATAATATTAAAAGCTATATTTTTCAATGAAGACAGACTTTTTGTTTGGAAATCGGATTGAGAGTGATGGCTTCCAATACTGATTTATGAAACTATATTATTAAAATATAGCTAAGGTTTAATTTAAGATTTCGACTGAAGGTGCTTGGTGGAATTTCAATATTAAATTTGAATCGTTCAAACTATGTACATTCTCACAAATTTTGTCATTAACGACCAGGGTTTCGCCTTTCGGCATCTTCAGGCATTCAAGTGCACGGATGAACTTGAACTGACGCTTAGTAAATGAAAGTTTCGTGTTTATATAAGATATAAATGCATCACAAAATCATATAATCATAAAACCTTTGCCGACAAACAAATTATATAATTCTTGAAACTGCTCACTAGTCAAATCTGTTGGCATTCCCATGGGCTTATCCTTTTTGCCAGCAGTGGCTTTGGACTCAGTGATGCATTTATATCTTATATAAACACGAAACTTTCATTTACTAAGCGTCAGTTCAAGTTCATCCGTGCACTTGAATGCCTGAAGATGCCGAAAGGCGAAACCCGGGTCGTTAATGACAAAATTTGTGAGAATGTACATAGTTTGAACGATTCAAATTTAATAGCTAAGGTTAACACAATAAAATTGGAGTAAATATAAGTAATGAATTAATTATGTAATATTAAGAAACAATGTCGCATGCTGTGGCCCAGTTGGATAGAGCTTGCCTCTACCGATCACGCAGGTCTTGGTTCGATTCCCGGTAAGATCACAGTGAATTATTTCATTCAAAGTTGTGATCGAAGACTGGGTGTTTGTGATGTCAATTCACATTACTTCCTCTCCTCCCATCCTTCCGATTCTTTAATAACTGGGTGTAGCAGTAGCGATTAGGTAACCACTAGTCCTGTTCTACCTTTATCCTACTTTCCCTACTACTCACTTTGAAAATAAGTGAGGTTTAGCGACTTAGTAACAAGCAGTTCTTGTAGAAAAACTTCTGTTGAGATACCACCATTAGGAGGCCATTTGCTCCACATTGGGAGAGGACATGTATAAAAAAAAAGTAATTAACTTTTGATTTTGAAACAGATGTGATTAGGGATTAAATGGTGAGGGGCAGTGAAGATAAACTTTATCTCCAAAAAAAGTAGCAAATTAATGATGATAACAATGTATCTCTTTATATGGACATACTCAGACAATCCCAGAGAATATGCCCTGAATCTTGATTTCTCTCACCATAAGGGCAGTATGAGTTTAGTTTGATTTTAAATTTATGTAACTTGGCATTAAACGCACTGTGTCCGGTGATAAATCACTAAGACCTATCTATATATTAATAGCCGATAATGTCTGTTAGTCCGTCTGTCTGTCTGTCCGACCAGATTTCACACCTTCCAGTCTCCACTTTTTTAAATAAAATAAAATAAAATAAATTAAAATAAAATAAATTAAATTAAAATAATATAAAATAATATAATATAAAATAAAATGAAATAAAATTAAATAAAATTAAATTAAACACAATGCAACAAAAATCTCACGTTGCTGGGCAACGGGCTTACAGCTAGTTATTGTTTATTGTTTAAAAATCAAAATTACAGTACATGACATTACAGCTGACGCCAGTTCGCCATGCACTTGAAATAATACATAAAAACCAACATACAAAATCAAAAAGTAATACTTAACAAACAGTTCACAACTACTGTTACTGAAAATGTCTACTTCTCTAGGCCTAGGCAATGAGTTTATCAGTCGAACAGCCCATGGAACTTGCGGCTGATACGTTTTTAGAAACTATTTTTTTTTGGTTATAGTTTCGCCCACGTAAGAATAAATTGGGAGCATGTAATTTAATAGTCATGAGAATTTCAGGATCATTAACTCGGCCACGAAGAAAAAGAGAAAAATTCTTTAAACTTGAAAACGGTCTTCGAGCTTCAAGAGTGAAGTGATAGCATTCATAAAAGAAATTTGGTGGGGCATTAAATAAAGTATATCGACTGTGGAAAGGAAAAAGGACGTAACCCTCAATTTTCCAAAACAGCTTTTTTTCGATAATCACAATGTATACAACTTGACACACATTCTATCAAAAGGATGGAAGCTTAAAATGCCGAATAAGAATCTAAATTTAGATTTTAAGTTTGAAAAAGATGACCTTGTAAAAAATTAAAACCAAGAAAAAACACTGAAATAAAGTTTTTTCCGAGACAATTTCTTTAATTAATATTAGGTTATGTCAATTAAACACCAGCTTAGAAGTATCCGTGCACTTCAAGGTTGTGTATAATTCATAATTTGCTTATGTCACAAAATCATCAAAACACGTTTTTAGCGCCTCCTGTAAAATTTGATATGTGTGGGTTACGTCCTTTTTCCTTTCCACAGTCGATATTATATATCAAGTATCACCATTGGCAGATTGGCGACATGTCTAACGTGCAATTCTTATACCCACTAGTGTAATGACGTCATTCGCAGTGGGTAGATAACTAAGCCAGTCACTTTAATATAAAGAGATCTCTATTGACCGGCCACATCGGTGGATGAAAGTTTTTTCTCACTTAATACTGAATGTCTTGAGGGCAATTCACGCTAGGCTGTCATTTATAATAAACTTAACTTATTTACGAGAGCTCAGAATACAATGACTTTTTTAAAGTTATGTGATTCATTCAATATTAAAACAGAGGGTCGCAAGTTAAATATTATTTTTAGATATGTTATTTATTAACGTAAAAAGTGTGATTGTGTAAGAACAAACAATTTATTAACCGCATAGTGGGCAATGTTCTCTGTAAGACGAGAGGCTAGCTGCGCGGGCTAATCCAACGAACGCGCGGCATAATTTGTCATATTTTGTAAAAAAAAAATGTTTTTTTTTGTTTTGATTTGCATTAAAAAATATTATTTTTTAATAAGTATAAATAAGTTTTTGCTAGTAAGTGCACTAAATAAAACAAGAAAAATAACAGAATTTATTCTACTTTTTTTCAAAAAATAAAATCAAGCACAAATTAATAAAATAAGCAAATGAAATTTAAAAAAAACAGTCACTAATAAATTTAATGACATCGTATGAATTTATTTAGAAAAAAAAACTTCTTTCGATCAATAAGGGCAGGTGTCGGAAACCTACGGCCCGCGAGGCGTCGTGGTGCGGCCTGCAAGGTTCTCTAAATTAAAATATTTGTCTACACATGTCATTACAGTGTAATGACATGTGACCACAGTGCGGCCCGCACTAATCCCCACGTAAAATATTTGGCACTTTTACAACAAAAGGTTGCAGACTCTAGAATTAGGGTTTTTCCAATATAAAACAATATATTTAGAACAATTTTATTGGAGTGCGCCCTAACGTAGTGTTCACAAACATCCATACTTTCGAAGAGAAATCGGTTAAAAAAGTGTTGTTTGTGCTGGGATTCGATCCCGTGAGATCCGCCACGGAAGACAACGAAATATACCATAGAGAATAGAAAAACAATACCAACGTTAAAAAAGATTTTCTCTCAAAACAAACCATTTATTGACCGCATAGTGAATCATATAAAAATACCCGCCTGTCCAATGTTAGACCACAACAGACAAACCCAAAGCATTCTAAAAAAAAAAGTAAATAGAATAAATTAAATGAAATGGGCCCACAACATCTAAATTAGAAAAAAAAAATATATTTAACCTTAGATGAAAGGGAGATTGGAGCTCGGCTCCACAGTTCCCCGTATAAAGATGAAATGACACTGATGATGATGATGTTAGACCATCGATTTACTTAAAACAATCATGTTTTTTATTAAGCAAATTATTATCGAATATTAATTGTCGGTGATGTAAATGATAGTGTGACCGCGCCTCAATCGCAATACTAAAGAAACATACGGTACGATATTCTGCGATTCCTTTTGCGGAGATTATGAGAAATGCTTCGAGGACAGTGGATTAAGGCCCGTCCACAATGTGCGGACATTAATTTCGAGAGAAGAGATGAAAGCGGGTCCGACGGCTATTTGATTCGGCCTCTGATTTATCGGCGGTGATATTTTCGTTAATCCCCCAAACCGTAGTCTATATGGGCATACCATAATGGTCTATGTTCTATCTCCATTATTGCAGTGACAACACTTTGGATTTATATATAATATCGACTGTGGAAAGGAAAAAGGACGTAACCCACAGTTTATTTGAAACAGGTTTTTTTCGAAAATCACAATGTATCAAAATTGATACACTATCTATCAAAAGGATGCAAGATGTCTCGGGAAACTAAAGCTGCAGTTTTGATAATTCTGAAATGCTAGCAAATCAATTAAAACGTCTTCGATTGATTCGACGGTAACTTTATGGAAGTTCATTTTGAATATAAGATTAAATTTGACAACTTTGTTATTCCAATAGTTGTGTAAAAGAATGTGACACGTGTTTCGCTTATTTATGATACGTGTCACACATAACACAATAAGTGAAATAACAATGATATTAAATACAATTTAATTTTCAATTAAAATATTTTTCTTCTTTTATAGATGCAACTTGTCGGGTCCTATGGCGCAGCGGTTAGCGTTGTGGACTTCCGTGCCAGATCTCACGTGTTCGAGTCCCAGCACGAACAGCATTTTTCGATGCATTTATCGATTTCTGTTCGAAGGCATGGGTGTTTGTGATGTCCCTCCCACGATTTCCGATTCTTTAACAACCGGGCGTAGCGAGAGCGATTAGCTAACCAATAGTCCTGTCCTAACCTTATCCTTCTATCCCTACTATTCTCTTTGAAAAAGAGAGGTTGAGCGACTGAGTAATAAACAGTTATCGTAGAAAATCTGATTGATTCTGGTATCTGGCATGTAAAATTTAATTTTTCTTATATTTATTTAATTGTAATATTTATCAGTTAAGAAACGTTATTTTTTTTAAATTAAAAACAAAATGTAATAAAGAGTCTCAACTTAAAGAAAACGATTTTTGATTCAAACATAAAAACCTTATTTACGGCAAAATTAAAATGTGTAAAAATCGGTTTTTGTAACTTCATGTTTAACTAATTTAAAAAAAACACATGAAGTCATACCGTCTTTGTGTCCAGAACCTTCATTTGATTTGAAATTGAAGACAAATCGAATGTTGGGTATTTGCTGTTATGCCAAACATTATTTAAAAAAATAACTATTTCTAATAAAATAATTATGTTCTTTTACTTTACATAACGGTATTATTAATATGCAAAGAAAAGATTGGCTAAAAATGGTCTTTTATAATTTTATTTTTATATCCCGATGCTTTCTGCAAATTGAAATTCAGTGAATTGTCATTTTCATTTTAGAAAAAGGCGCAATTGTCGCCTGCTGCTCAACATAGTAGTGTCTGTCTACGAGCATATATTATATATGTTTCAAGTATGAATAACATACATTCATTGGAAAAAAGTCACAAAATTGTCATAGTATGTAATGTAAAGTAATATCATTATAGATCGAGTCTTTCATCTAAAGATTAACATACTGGGTGAGTTTCAAATGAGGGGAAAAGTGTCGTAAATGCTTTCGCCTGCTGTGGCCCAGTTGGTTAGAGCTTGCTCTACCGATCACGCAGGTCTGGATTCGATTCCCGGTAAGATCACAGTGAATTTGAGAACTATTCAATTAAAAGCTGTGATCGAAGACTGGGTGTTAGTTCCTCTCCTCCCATCCTTTTGATCCTTTAATAAATGGGTGCAGCAATGGCTATTAGTTAACCACTAGTCCTGTTCTAGCCTTATCCTTCTTTCCCTACTACTCACTTTGAAAGAAGTGAGGTTGTGCGACAGAGTAACAGTTCTTGAAGAAAAAACGTCGGTTGAGATACATATGCTACACATTGGGAGCGGACATAGATAAAAAAACAACTTAATTAGGTGTCAATATACTTCACATTTCAGGGGGATATGATAAAGCAGCCGAACTTATTATCAATTACTAAAGATGTAATATTTACATTATTATAATATTGCAAGTCTATCAAGTTAATTAGTTATTTTTTGACGAGTGAGATTAATGATGTGTTAAGTGCAATATTACTCGTGCAAGTGACTCGGTCCAGGCATTATGTAACATTCTCTTTGTGAAAGACTAGTGAGAGGGAGAAATAGAGAAGGAATGATTTCGTATGAGAGGTTAAAAATGTCAGCGTGCGTTTCTATAGACGTGTGTCCAAACGAGAGACACAAAAAGGTAGAGAATTATTTTAATAAATACATAAAAAAGTTATAGTTTTTTACCAAGTCAACTCATGTGAACAGATGGAATATAATGAATTATATTATATATCGCCCGAGTGTGCACATCATTGACGGATGGCGAATTATTTAGAAAAAAACGTTAACCCTTTGATGACTATCACCGTACTGGTAGGGCTCGGGTATTTTTTTACTAAACTATTGTTATTTCTTCAGATATGAATACTAGACACTTCTATTCTGTTAGTGATTTGAAATTCATAATTTAAGGTGAACCGCGTACTTCTCATATCGGTAAATATATATTTACTATGCTGGATATTTGTCCCAGATATAGTTCGAACATGGATCCTTTTGGTCCCGAAGTGAAATTTTACAACTAGATTTTATAGCTAGCTAGAACATCTATGGGTATTATTGCTTCTGTCTCATGACGCTGTACATCGGTACAATAATTGAAACTAGAATTTAATTAGAACATATATTAGTATAATTTGAGATTTCGACTGAAGGTGCTTGGTGGAATTTCAATATTAAATTTGAATCGTTCAAACTATGTACATTCTCACAGATTTTGTCACTAACTACCCGGGTTTCGCCTTTCGGCATCTTTAGTTCATCTGTGCACTTGAACGCCTGAAGATGCCGAAAGGCGAAACCCGGGTCGTTAGTGACTAAATCTGTGAGAATGTACATAGTTTGAACGATTCAAATTTAATATATTAATATGTCAACGAAACGAAAGGTTTAAGAATCATCACATAAGTACATAGCTTATCCAGTCTAACACTGCTTATTGAATAGCAGACATAGTAAAAAACTAATGACTAGTGAAAAATCGCGAATTTTGTAAATCGAGTCATTTTTTTTTTCTTAAGTAAAAAAAAGACTCAAACGAACGAATAAGTACGAAAAGTGTTCGATTCGTGTTGAAGTGACCCACTTGCCGTGTCTACTTTGTAAGTAATAAAAAATATCTTATTTTTTAAATGTTGCACCCTTAACACAGGGGGTAGTTTGAATATTGAAGGAGAGTTGAACAATGGTGGAGTTGTAGCAAAAGCAAAAGCTGGACGAGACGGGCATCGGTCAAGTGGAGATGTTACTACAAATAATAATGGTTACACTCTACATTATTGATACGGCAAAAGGGTTGACGCAGTTCAGCTTGTTGAAATGTGACCCTACGTAGTGAAAGAGTTAAAATAATATTTAAGATTCACGAATAATTCGCGACGTGGGTCGGATAAAATGTTGATATAGTAATGTCAATAGAAATTTGTAATTAGAGAACTGATTGTTATTCCTTAGTCCAATCTTCTTTTCAGTACATAGTAAAAATTAAAGGTTGAAAAAAATATCTATGGTTGTTATGTTACTAGTGTCACCAACCAATCACGGTATCCCGTCCAATTTTGTGATCCAGAAATCCCAGGATTATGATAGTAATCATCTCAGGATTTCGGGATTGATTAAATTATCGAAAGTCTTTTCATTTCAGGAATTACGCAAATTCCTGGATTGTGAAATCGACAAAAAAAAATTCAACCCCGAATCCCGAATTTATAGACGATTTTATGTTGAATGTTCAATCCCGAAATCGCGGGAACATAAAAAGGATCAAGGATTGGATGTTCTAGTTCAGGGATGGCGAACCTTTTTCGCAAGTGTGTCAAATTTGATTTTAAAAAAAATAAAAAATCATGTCACGGGTCACATATAGGGATCCCGGGATTGGGATAAGCTCACCAAAAACTTTGAAATCCTCGATTTGGTATAATTTTTCCCAGATTGTCACAGAAACTCGTTTTTCATAATTTCTAAAAGTTTAAGCGGGTCAGATAATCTCTCACGCGGTGTCTGGTTCGCCATCCCTGTTCTAGTTGTTACTAAATAGCCATAAATAATTTTGTGCCAAGAGTAAACAACGTAGGAACGTTGTCGAGAATTTTCGAGAGTGAGTGATTGAGTCACGATGATTTGTCATCAGTCCTCAATGCACCAATTTTTGTATACATATCGACTGTGGAAAGGAAAAAGGACGTAACCCACAGTTTTTTTCAAAACAGCTTTTTTTCGATGATCACAATGTATCAAACTTGATACACGTTCTATCAAAAGGATGTAAGCTGCAAATGCCGAATAAGTATCTAAATTTAGCTTTTAAGTTTGAAAAACATGTCATTGTAAAAAATTAAAACCAAGAAAAAATACTAAAATAAAGGTTTTTCCTAGACAAATTCTTGAAATAATATTAGATTATGTCAATTAAACACCAGTTTAGAAGTCTCCGTGCACTTCAAGATTGTGTATAATTCATAATTTGTATATGTCACAAAATCATCAAAACACGTTTTTAGCTCCTCCTGTAAAATTTGATATGTGTGGGTTACGTCCTTTTTCCTTTCCATAGTCGATATACGGTTTTTTTTATAAAAATACATAGTCAAACTTATATAATACGTTTTTAGCAACATTTTTATTACTTTTATTTTTATCCATGTCCGCTCCCAGTGCGGAGCATATGCCCTCCTAATGGAGGTATCTCGACAGAAGTTTATCTACGAGAACTGATTGTTACTCAGTCGCTCATCCTTTCTTTTTCAAAGAGAGTAGTAGGGATAGAAAGATAAGGCTCTGGCAGGACTAGTGGTTAGTTGTTGAAGGATCGGAAATGGTTCGAGGAACATCACAAACACCCATGCCTTCGAACAGAAATCAATAAATCAATCGAAAAAAAAACTGTTCGTAATGGGACTCGAACTCGTGAGGTCTGGCACGAAAGCCCACAACGCTAATCGCTGCGCCATAGGACCCGAACAGCAACATATGTAGATGCAGTAAAATCTTTTTGAACAAAAAAGTTTATGATTTAAAAAAAAATCAATATGAATTAAAATTATAAATGAGTCGCCTAGTATGTATCAAGCACGGTCAAATCAGTGTGACTTTATTTTTCAAAAGAGCTGTAAGTTTGTTTTATTACTTTAAAATTTAAACTAAACGTCAAATTACAAAACGTTTACATTCCATACAAAATACCGAATAAATATCATTTAATTAAAATGTAAGAAAAGTAGAGTAGTGATATTGCTATGTTAAGTTCGAAACGAAACTATGCAGAGGGTCAATACGAAAGGTAGGAAACACTATTTTGTGTACGAAAACGTTATGTTTTATTTATTAGTACCCCACTGCACTAGACGATACATAGATGATTATATATTAATTCATGAGTTATTAGAGTTGTGTATTCAATGGAATATGTAAATAAATACTAGTTAGCTTTAAGTCTGGGGTCCCGACAAAAGCGCCCGAAATAAAAGCGCCCGGACATTAGCGCCAAGCCTAAAGCACCCGTACTAGTGTTCGCGAATACCGCCCGGACAAAAACGCCCAGACATAAGCGCCCACTATAAATACAACATATATAAGATAAGTGCTTTTTTGGTTTTTCGTTCCAACAAACTATTAACAGTGCTTTTGGATACACAATATAGTATTGCATATAATCAACTGCACATGAGTGATAAAAAATAGTGAGCCCTATTGTTGACGTATTGGCAGCCTACCGCTGGCTTTGCTAATTCGGAATCCTCCGAGGGCGTTCGCACAACGACTCACCAAAGTTTTATCGCAATCGGATGAACGGCATAGGAACGTATACGGGACAGTCCAACAAACAAACATTCATTTATATATACTAGCTGTAAGCCCGTTGCCCGGCAACGTGAGATTTTTGTTGCATTGTGTTCAATTTTATTTAGTTTAATTTAATTTTAATTTATTTTATTTTATTATCTATTAATTTGAAAATTTACGCAAACAAAATACATTTCGTAGAAGAAGAAGAAGTCTGGAGGACAATCAGTACGCACACATTTGTGAAAAGTGAAAAGCGAGTGATTATTTTATCGACTTTTAATATGTAAATTTAGTATGAATAAAAAAGTGGAGACTGGAAGGTGTGAAATCGAGGACTCACACTCACTCAAACACTCACTCACTCAAACAAACGGACCTTATCGGCTATTAATATATAGATACATATCGACTTTGGAAAGGAAAAAAGACGTAACCCACACATAGCAAATTTTATAGGACGCACAAAAAACGTGTTTTGACGATTTTGAGCTATATGAAAATTTTGAAATATACACAACCTGGAAGTCCACGAAGACCGGTGTTTAATTGACATAATCTAATATTATATTAAAGAAATTATCTAGGAAAAACTTTTTTTCAGTCTTTTATCTAGGTTTCAATTTTCACAATATCATCTTTTTTCAAACATAAAAGATAAATTTCAATACTAATTCGGCACTTGCAGCTAACATCCTTTTGATAAAACGTGTATCAAGTTTGATGTATTGTGATTTGAGAAAACTGTGGGTTACGTCCTTTTTCTTTTCTACAGTCGATATGTGCAAATTGTATTAAAATGTTTGGTGTATGCATGTGTAAAATTTTCGTATCAATTTCAATTTAGTGAAAAACTATAGTCATGCCGATCTAAGAAATGCATTTTTTTACTTAGCAGGGCAGATTAATGTTCTTGAATGAAACGGAGCTGCATAAATTGCGTTTGAATAGTGAGGAGACGTAAATTTCGGGGACATTAATTCGCGTATTCGCTGTGTAACTAAAGTGTTGAAAAACTATAAAAAAGTTTTTAGATTCTGAAATCAATTAAAAGTTTAAATAGTGCGGCGCCGGTACAATGGACGAAAGCACTCAAACGTTCGCAGGGAGTCAGGGGGTGGGGGACATCGGTACCCCGGGGTAACGTATGCCTATTGGGTAATTATTTACAGGCCGGACACAATGGACCCGGTCCGGGGTGATACAAAGCCTCTGAAGGATGCGATTGTGAAGAAAGACGGAGGGGAAGTGTAGTCAGCGTTTGACGAATTGTTATCAGAAAGAAGGTATGAATGAGGATATAATTTATTAGTAACGCAATTGTAAAAAAAAACTCAATTTCAATAAATTGTCTGTATTAGATTTAGTGAACTAATCATGGCTATAGTCTTTGTCGCCTGCTGTGGGCCAGTTGGTTAGAGCTTGCTCTACCGATCACGCAGGTCTGGGTTCGATTCCCGGTAAGATCACAGTGAATTTTTCAATTCAAATATGTGATCGAAGACTGGGTGTTTGTGATGACAATTCACATGATTTCCTCTCCCCCCATCCTTCTGATCCTTTAATAACCGGGTGTAGCAATAGCGATTAGTTAACCACTGGTCCTGTTCTAGCCTTATCCTTCTTTCCCTACTACTCAATTTGAAAAAAAAGTGAGGTTGAGTGACTGAATAACAAACAGTTCTCGTAGAAAAAGCTTATGTTGAGATACCTCCATTAAGAAGCCATATGCTCCACATTGGGAGCGGATATGGATAAAAAAATAGTCTTGAAAAAACCCCGACTTGCAAAATATCACACTTATTGTTTTGGACATTCTTTAAGATCTGGTATTGCATATCTTTTGATAATTTTATTCAAAAGTAGCTAAAATTTAAACAATTTGTAGCACAACAAGTGAAGTAACAAAGTTGTGAAGTTAAATTTTATACAGTAACAATAAGTTTTCGTAGACATACAGATTTACTCTATTAGGAGCTCAAATGCTCCACATCAAGCAAAGATATCGACTGTGGAAAGGAAAAAAGACTTTTTCCAAAACTGTTTTTTTTCGATTATCACAATGTATCAAACTTGATACACCACGTTCTATCAAAAGGATGCAAGCTGCAAATGCCGAATTAGTATCTAAATTTAGCTCTTAAGTTTGAAAAAGATGACCTTGTAAAAATTTCAAATCAAGAAAAAACACTGAAATAAAGGTATATCCTGGATAATTTCTTTAATTAATATTAGGTTATGTCAATTAAAAACCAGTTTAGAAGTCTCCGTGCACTTCAGGGTTGTGTATAATTCATAATTTGCATATGGCTCAATACCACCAAAACACGTTTTTTGCGCCTCCTGTAAAATTTGACATGCGTGAGTTACGTCCTTTCCACAGTCGATATGGATAAAAAAATGTGCGAAATTCAAAGACAAAATGATCGAAGTCCGAATGCCCTCAAATAACCTCAGGCTAAAATCCTTCCAAAGCAGATCCTCGCGAATCTACCAAGCAAAAAATCAAACGTGCTAAGCATCATCGAAACGGTTCGCCAAGAAGCGATAATAATTAAAAAATGCTTTGATCAAGAATTGAAAGCGGTATTATTTTTTGCCACCCCACATTGTGTTCGATGATAACGACAAAGAATGACAGGTAAACGCGGCGAATGACGAGTGGGACTCGAGTCCGGGATCGCGGCCGCGGGGCATTCGGGACAATGGGATCGCAATGGGTAGGGTTGGAAATCGTGCACAATACATATAAAGGGGTTCTCAATTTAAAAAAATGAATTTTTCAGTTTTTAAGATTTAACCTCTAGACGAGTATGGACGTACATTTACGTCAGCGTAATTTTTTTGTAAAGGAGTACGGACGTACTTTTAACTCAATATAGTAGTTTCTGTCTATGAGCATATATAATATGTTTCAAGTATGAATTACATACATTCATTGGAAAAAAGTCACACAACTGTCACAGTATATAATGTAAGGTAATATCAGTATAGATCTAAAGGTTAACATACTGGTTGAGTTTCAATTGAGGGAAAAAAGTGTCGTAAATGCTTTCGCCTGCTGTGGCCCAGTTGGTTAGAGCTTGCTCTACCGATCACGCAGGTCTGGGTTTGATTCCCGGTAAGATCAAAGTGAATTTGAGAATTATTCAATTCAAAGTTGTGTCAATTCACATTATTTCCTCTCATCCCATCCTTCTGATCCTCTAATAACTGGGTGTAGCAATAGCAATTAGTTAACCACTAGTCCTGTTCTAGCCTTATCCTACTTTCTCTACTACTCACTTTGAAAAAAGTGAGGTTTAGCGATTTAGTAACAAGCAGTTCTTGTAGAAAAACTTCTGTTGAGATACCACCATTAGGAGGCCATTTGCTCTACATTGGGAGAGGACATGTATAAAAAATGCTTTCCATTATTTTTAATTACACTATTGCTGGTACATAATATTGTGGAGCATATCGACCCATAATCGGCAAAAAAACTTAAACGACAAAATTCGGTAAATTGCGTTTTAAGCTAATAATTGTTCAATATCGCCTAAGGCGTCAGTGACAAAAATTAAGAGTGTTATTTCATTCGCCTGATATTTTTTAGGGCTTGTAAATTTTAGTGTTTTGACTTGTTAGCGTTAGTTCCACGTGCCCCCCGGTTGTGAAACACTGATCTAGGTAACTGAAAGTAGTCTGTGTAATATCAGGATAGGCATTGACCATATATTACTATTTATTAACCACATTTAAGGAATTCATTTATCGAACTTAGTACGAAAGTAATTTAAGAAAAACCTTCTCTTATAAAATTTTCTAAATTATCGGTTACAATTTTCTGCCTATTATGGAGCATTTCAATACGAGTTGTTTTTTAAAGAACTGCTCGTTACTCATTTGGTCAACCTATCATTTTGATTTTTGAGAGATTACAGGTAGAACTATACCACAATTAGTAGTTAGTTAAAAGGATAGGAGGAAATGCAGACATCGCATATTATTATTATTTTTTTAACCATGTCCGCTCCCAATGTGAAGCATATGGACTCCTAATGGAGTTTATCTCAACAGAAGTGTTTCTACGAGAACTGCTTGTTACTCAGTTGCTCAACCTCTCTTTTTCCGAAGAGAGTAGGGATAGAAGGATAGGGTTAGGACAGGATAAGTGGTAAGCTAATCGCTCTCGATATGCCCCGTTCATAGGATAGGATGGGTGAGAGGGGGGAAAGCAAGACTTCACATACATCCATGCCTTTGAACAGAAATCATAAATCGATTGAAAAATCAATTTATAAAGCATATTATACATAGCTTAAAACAAATATGCGTAATCAATCGAAAAAGAAATTAGTGAAATTGTAAGTATTTCGATGTACTGATTGAATTAGCATTAACTTGGTGGAACTCCATTGTAATACGGTAAAAAATAATATAAATGTATTTAGTTCTTGTGACATTTTAAAATCAGTTTGGATCTATTTCGGCTTATGCCATCGTCAGAATTGTTTGTAACAGCTGAGCAATCAGCTACAGGATTAGTCTGACAATATAAACTACATCATCAAATACGACGCGAGCCAAAGTTTTACAATTACACTCGAAATTTCTAATAGTGCGCCTGCAAGGTTCGTGTTAGATAATGATAAAAAAACTTCCCCGTCTCATCAAGATCATCCCTGCCTACCGCAGAAAAACAACCTTTAGGATTTTAGACTACTGGAGACGAGGCGCGCAAATCCTTTGACGAGAGTGATGTCGCTTGTGTCAAATTGTCGCACGGTGACATTAACGAATGTCTGACGTACGTATGATATATTATTTGATTTTAATTGATGTCTTCGACGGATTCGGCGGTAATTTTGAGGAAGTTCATTTTAATATCAAATTAAAAATAACTTAGATTATTCCACGTATTGTGCTACTAACTGTGACACGTGTTTCACCTCTTTCAGAGGCATCCTCAGACAATAATAAAAACAGGTATCAAAGAGGAGAGGATAGAAAACAAACAAACTATAATGATACTACAAATGAAATTTACATTACAAAAATATTAACTAATGATTTGCATCAATTTGGAAGGGTTAAACCCATTGGACACAAATTCATCAGTGGCGAGCAGCCTGTCCTATTTAAGATGGTATTTAATAGTACTTCTTTACTCTTCATAATTTTATTTATTTCTAAAAATATATATACAGATATATGAATAATTTAGAATTTTTAGAAATAAATAAAATTATCAACAATAAATAAGTATTATTAAATAATAACCTAAATTGGACAGGCTGCTCGCCACTGCTAAATTTATTTCTAATTGGTTTAACCCTACCAAATTGATCCAGCTCACAAGTTAATTATTTTGTAATGTAAATGTCATTTGTAGTATCATTATTGGTTGTTTGTTTTCTATCCTCCTTGCTTCCCGTTTTTATTTTTATATTATATCATGTTCGAATATTAAAATTAAAATCATTCGTAATTAAACAAGCTTTGTGAAAGTAAGATTGTCTGGGGATGCCATTGAAAGAGGCGAAACATTGTCACAGTTAGTAGCACAATACGTGGAATAATCTAAGTTGTTTTAAATTGTATATTTAATTGATTCCTGCTGTTTAAGCCAACAAAGTCCTGATAATATAACAATGATTCAAAGATTGAGAACAATTGTGACCAGTGGCGGCCGATCAATGTGGGATTGGATCAATGCACCCCTTGTACATATATGCAAGGGTGGTTATATTTCATGAAATAATATGCAAACATAACATTTATACCATCCACTCATTTTAAATTCTTCATGTATCTATTGTCTAAATATTTATTTTATTATAGAGTAAATACATGAAGAATTTAAAATGTGTGAATGGTATAAAAAAAAAAAAAACCTGAAAAAAAAGCCGCCTGTGTGGTCGAGTGGTCAACGTTGTTGGCTTCGGCTACGGAGGGCCCGGGTTCAATTCCCGATACGGACAGTTTTATAAATTATTTTTTCAATCGATTTATGAATTTCTGTTCAAAGGCATGGATGTATGTGATGTCTTGAATTCCCCCCTCTCACCCATCCTATCCAATGAACGGGGCATATCGAGAGCGATTAGTTTACCACTGATCCTGTCCTAGCCCTATCCTTCTATCCCTACTCTCTTTGGAAAAAGAGAGGTTGAGCAACTGAGTAACAAGCAGTTCTCGTAGAAACACTTCTGTTGAGATAAACTCCATTAGGAGTCCATATGCTTCACATTGGGAGCAGACATGGTTAAAAAAAATGGTATAAATGTTATGTTTGAATATTATTTCATGAAATATAGCCGCCCCTGCATATACAAAGGGTGCATTGATCCAATGCCACCAGCCGCCACTGATTGTGACACAATTTTATAGAGAATGATCAATCCTGGGATCACAACAAGAGTCCGATATTGAATACCCTAGTCACAAATATGTTCGAGATAAGTGTCCAAAGGCGAGGCGAGTTGCGTTATCGCCCAGTCTTATCCCCCGCAGTTTGTGGACTTGCGTATTTCGGCAAGTAATACCTTTGAACCTGTACTCCCTCAGATTGCCCAACTGAGGTTACTTTTGGTACAGTACTTTATGATTATTGTTTCGCGCGCGGTCATCTCGGCCGCCCCGGTAAATTGTATCGCACCGGGCCTACTGTCCCGCCGGGAAAACTTACAATGACCGTTATTGGCCGGGATTTTCCGGCGAAAATCTTGGTTCAATTTCTCTCGTGTTTGTTACGGCCAAAACGAAATTACGGATAATGTGAACTAAGCCATTAATCAGCACAAATAGCTACGGCTATTTTAGGTTTTTTTTAAATATATGATACATTTTTATTCTATTTGAAGTTTAATTATGGTATATATCGTAAGAGAACTTGAAAAGTTGATCGATGCAGTGAGATTGTTTGATATCAACTCTTTGTATTGAAAAAACACAGCTAGTTTGGCAAAAAAAGTAATTATTATTAACGTAGATTTGAAGACAAATAACTGTTAATTAATAACTGATATTATTTGTGCCACATCGGCATAAATCCATCTATATTTTGAAATTATATCGACTGTGGAAAGGAAAAAAGACGTAACCCTCAATTTTCCAAAACAGCTTTTTATCGATTATCACAATGTATAAAATTTGACACACATTCTATTAAAAGGATGGAAGCTGAAAATTCCAAATAAGTATCTAAATTTAGCTTTTTAGTTTGAAAAAGATGACCTTGTAAAAAATTAAAACCAAGGAAAAACACTGAAATGAAGGTTTTTCCGAGACGATTTCTTTAATTAATATTAGGTTTTGTCAATTAAACACCAGCTTAGAAGTATCCGTGCCCTTCAAGGTTGTGTATAATTCATAATTTGCATATGTCACAAAATCATCAAAACACGTTTTTAGCGCCTCCTGTAAAACTTGATATGTGTGGGTTACGTCCTTTTTCCTTTCCACATTCGATATGTAATATAAAAGTTTAAAATTGGCACTTTATTCTAGAGGTTAAAACAAATATTAACTGTTTCCTTATAACTACCCATTTGTTACTTACCAAATTCTAAAATTAATATAGTAGATATGAAATGTAAATAAATGTAATGCGTTTCTTTCCGAACACATCGTACATTATGTATACCAAGACCTGTCTAGCGCGTTTCGGTAAAGCGACGTCACAAAGTTGCTTTCTTTAAACCAGTGGTTCCTGTGGACCCCCAGGGGTCCGTGACAAATTAAAAATCATTTGAGGGTGCGTGGACAACGTCAGGGAGTCCGCGGAAAAACACATATTTTTAAAAATCCTGACAGATTTTTTATTATTATCAAAATTTAAAATAAATAAAATGGTAACGATTATTACCAGGGCTTCGAACCCGAATATAATTGAAAACCGTTATTTTTGCCGGAACGAAAACCGGAACCGAACTGAGGATAAGGATAGGATAGATAGATAGAGTTTGAGCCACTGACTAACAAATAGTTCTCGCAAACATATAACATCTGTTAAGATACGTCCATTAGGAGGCCATTTGCTCTACATTGGAAGCAGGCATAGAAAAAAAATACCATGCAAGTCATTAACTTTTATTATTTCACTTGGGGGTCCACGATCAGGTTTTTGCTATGAAAGGGGTCCACGCGCATAATAAGTTCGGCAATCACTTTAAACCAATGGAATTCACCGTTTTTCGTTTCATTTTAGCAATTAAAGCAAAATTAGTACACGATTTAAAAATGTTAAAATACTTTGTAGAAGTTTATTTTTAATATAAAAATAAGTTTGATAACTTTGTAATTTCAACTGTTGTGTTTATTCGTAAAACTTGCGATGTAAAGTCTGATGATGCTTCTCAAATAAGCGAAACACGTGTCAAGTTTTGTTACACAACAAGTGGAATAACAAAGTTATCAAATTTATTTTTATAATAAAAATTTTGATCAGATGAAAAAAACGAGTAACTTATACCCAAAATAATTATGTTAGAGAAGCTTTTTATCTTATTAGGGTTATTACGGTGCTAACAACTATTTTTTTTAAATAAATTTAATCATAATTATATATATCAAAATCAATTCTTATTTCAATTCAATCAATAGGTATCAAATTCTTTTATTGATTAAATAATAAAAGTCAAACAAAAAAACTTATTAACCAATGATGCCATAGTATAATTGTATGAAATGAAGTTTTTTTGTCAATACAGTGTACAGTCATGGATCGTAGTCTTAGACCAGTGATGGCGAACCTATGACACGTGCCTCGTTTATCTTTGCTGTTTCAAGACTTTAGTAACAAGGTTCAAAAGTCTCGACTAGAGATCCAAACTAAAGCATCAAGAAGGAAAACTTCTCAAGAATGAAAGAAAGTGCTACTATGAGCAAGAAATCAACAGTGCTTGGGTACGATCAGTGGTGTAGTGGGGCCAGGTCGGCGACCTGGCACCTGAAAATGAACCAGGGCGCCGTCCTGCCACCTTTTTGACTTGTAACTTAATTTTACAAACATATATTAGAAATACTGGTCATAAAATTTAAAAGCATTATATCAATATTATTGGTTAATTTGTTTTTTTTTGTATTTTTATCATAAAATGCATCGTACAAGAAATGAGTACAGTTTTTTTTTATTGATTTTATTGTTAAAACTTGTGGTATTTAAACTTCGGACAGATATAAAAAAAAATAGAGAAGAAATCAATGACCGACCTGGTACCTATTTATTTACCACTGGGTACGATTATGAGTGTGTTTTTCATTTAAATGGTTTACCTTCACCGTCTTGGACCAATACATATAATTATAAAAAAAAACAATTGAGTGTTGAGTGTTCAGTTTAAGAATAATGATTGTGAATAAAATGTTCCAAAACAAGACTAAATAATTACGGCCATAAATGAATGATTGTTGCTTCAATGCCAAGTTTAACGCTACTGAATTATTAGGAAAAGAAAAACAGGTTTATAAAGAACTTGGATATCGTATACGATACGATATTTTTATTATTGTGGTACCTACAGTGTTAAAAAAAAGTTTGAATATTAGAATCAAAACAATGAAAAAAAAAAAAAATCGTCGGCATAATGGCAGAAGGCGATAAATCAAAAATCGGCTGCTCAGAGATACGAAATACAGATAGATAAATTTTAACACGCTATATCTTCTGAAAAAAAAAGTTCAGTCATTCAATTTGAATCGTTCACATTCACACAAGTTTGTTTGTCACCCGGGTTTCGTATTTCGGCATCTTCGGGCGTTTATTTGTGACAAAACTTGTGTGAATGTACATTATTTGAACGATTCAAATTTAATATTGAAATTCCACCAAGCACCTTCAGTCGGAAATCTTAAATTAAAAATTCAGCCATTTTTTTGTGCACAATTACATTAAGTATACATCAAGTCAATTCCGATTGAAGTTATTTTTGGCAACAAAAAAAACTATAAATAACTTAAAAATTTTGAATTTGGGAATTGAGTTCGTTATTTATTATCGAATTTCCTGAATTTTTTAAAGACACATATGAAAATTTCGTGATTATCGAAAATGACGATGATCTCAAAACAGGTTTTTATACTTATCGCCTTCTGTCGGTATACCGACAATATACGTCACCACCAAAGTGTGAAATCTTTTCAATGTATACATTAACTAGCAGTTTTAGTCGAAGCATTAATTTTGACTAACCAATGTATGAAAAACTTTTTTACCACGTCCGCTCTAAATGTGAAGTATATGGACTCGTAATGGAGGTATCTCAACAGAAGTGTTTCTACGACAACTGTTTGTTACTCAGTTTCTCAATCTCTCTCTTTTTTAAAAATCGAGTAGAAGGATAGAGCTAAGGACTAGTGGTAAGCTAATCTTTCTCGCTACGACCCGTTTTAGGATAGAGTGAGTGGGAGGTAGGAATTAAAGATATCACATAAATCCATGTCTTCGAACAGAAATTTATAAATCGATTGAAAATTTCACACATAAAAGTGTCCGTTATTGGATTCGAACCCGTGACATCCGTAATAGAAACCAAAAGAGTTGACCACTCGACCACCGGATTGCAAGATGTTGTAAATGACTATTAAGTGTATAAACATACTGAAATCGCTTGACAGTCAATATCAGGTGAGAGAATGACGTAGCGAGCTGAAAATAATCATAATTTATGACCCCTAGAGCTAGCCGCTCCAGTATTTACCGGCGACTATAATATTTAAAAAAAATGCTTCATTTTTAAACTGACATTTAAAAGTACATCGAGTTTTTTCATTTTTGCAATATGTACTATTTTAAAAATATTGTATCACCTATGAGGTAAACAATTTTTTGTCTTGTAATTGGAAATAAAGCAGATATTTCGACGTTGTTCGGATCATTACAATGACATTAAGGCCAAGCAAAAAATATACCAACTTGCTTAATTATTTCAACTGTCATTATTTTGTACATTGCACTTTTGAGACACGCTGTACAATCCGCCGAGTTACGTCAAAGAGATAAATAATATTACAATATTAAAATCATTGGACACTTAGTTTGTTTTGGCTTTATTATCGACCGGACGTGTCTTTGTGACTGGCAAGCGATATTCGAGATTCGATATTATTGCCTATACAAAATTGAATAATAAGATAAGTCAGACTGTATTGTTTAAGAGATCTATACGAAAATGAAAGTGGCTTCAGTGGTGTGGTTGTTTTCTCTTGTCAGTATTACAAAGCTGGTGAATGCAGATACTTGTAAGTGATAATTAATAGTTCTAGTATTTTTTTTTTAAATTGGATTTAATACACTTCAAATTCAAAGTGATGATATATTTTTAGGGGAAAAAATTAAATGGTCAGAATTTAAATCAATTTTTGGTCAGAATAAAAATATTAACGGTCAGAATATTTTATAACAATTTTGGTAAGGTTAGTTTTTTTTTTTAATTTAATTTAAATTATGACTGTTTGTTCTGACCGATATATATGACCATTTAATATAAATTTAGAATAATATAAATCACCTGTGTTGTCGAGTGGTCAACGACGTTGGCTTCGGTTACGGGTTCGAATCCCAGTACGGACAGATTTATAAATTGATTTTTCAACCGATTTATAAATTTCTGTTCGAAGGCATGTATGTATGTGATGTTTTGAATTCCCCCTCCCACCCATCATATTTATGAACGGGGCGTATCGATAGCGATTAGTTAACCACTGGTCCTGTCCTTACCATATCCTTATATTCCTACTCTCTTTGGAAAAATAGAGGTTGAGCAACTGAGTAACAAGCAGTTCTCGTAGAAACACTTCTGTTGAGATAAACTCCATTAGGAGTCCACATGCTCCACATTGGGAGCAGAAATCGCAAAAAAATATAAAAATGATTTTGATGCATTTGTGCAGTAGGGCTGTGGACTCCAACTTTAAATTAAAACACGACTCCGATTCGACTGCGACTGTAGAAAATTAGTGTAGTGACAATTGTTTTTTTCTTCCCTTGAAATGGTCTTCGATTTTTTCAATCATTTCGTTTTCTTTCAGTAAATACAATAAAAAGGATTTCGGGTCCATGGCTCAGTGGTCAACATCGTTGGCTTACATGCCGGACCCCACGGGTTCAAATCCCAGTTCATTTTTTCATTTTTCAATTTATGTTCGAAGGAACGGATGGATGTGATGTCTACAAATTTCCTCCCACTTAGAGAGTGATTAGCCAACCACTAGTCCTATCCTGCCCTATCTAAAGAGAGGTTGAGCGACTGAGTAACAAACAGCTCTCGTAGAAAAACTCCTCCATTAAGAGGCCATATGTATTTTTTTAAGTAATCATAAAAAACCTTGTTTTTAAGCAAAAATATCGAGATAACGGTTAATATTAAAAAGCATTTTTTATGTTAAGCATCAGGTGGTAAATATACAAATCAAAACTAGCTCACACACACCCTGTCTCTATTGTGTTGTTCTGTGACAACAGACATATGGCAAATATAATATACCTACATTCGCTCAATACGCTTGGTGCGAATGATGTGCAGAGAGAATATGTGTGCGAGTATAAAAAAATACTGGAAGCTTTTGCTTACAATATACATATTGTGCCCCTATATTTTAACGTGCGTAAACTATTACTAGATAAAAGTGCTACCTGTCAGCAATCGTTCATTACGGTTGATGCAAATAACGCGCAGAAACACACTTACGTGTTAACAGTCGATTAAAAATATGTTCGTTTATATTCCTACTGCGCCAGTATCAGAATAATACAAAAAATAATTAAACTGGGCAAAGAATTAAATCATTTAAAAGTGTCAATTTCTTTCATATTCCAGCAAAATGGACCAAATTTCGAGTAAAGTTTTCCCTGAGCGGCGTTCTGGAAGATGTGAGTGCTTTCTGGACCGTCAACAGCACTCTAGGGGTCGCTGAAGACTTCGGTTGGGAGAGGATTAAAAATCCTGACGAACCTGATCTCGTAACTGTCTGCCTGTCACAGAAGGACGTCAGGTTTTGCCCCATGTATGACCAGAATGGGTTCATTGCTGGAGTTCAATTAGCGGTAAGATGATATATGAAAACATGTTTTAAGTAGTGTTTATGTTAGAATTCAACACCAATGTAAATCAAACTGAAATCGCATAGACAATTGTGGTTAGAGTGTAGCAATCACAATTTAACAAATAAATTTGTTCTTTGTCGCATGGAAAAACCGTAGTGGGTGATGTTACTGTCATTTGTTACTCGAGATGGTCTAATGCACAAAGAAAATGAAGGAACCCGACTGGATAGTGGATCAGTACAGTGTTTCTCAATAGGGGGGCACAGAAAAAAAATTAGGAGAGCCACAGCACAGTTTTTAGGGGCCACGCGTAAAAATATCCATCAACTGACAAAAAGTTTTCAGAAAAACTTCAAAACAGATATGGGGGCCACGGAAAAATATGAGACTCAAAGAGGCCACCGACCCAAAAATTTTGAGAAGCTATGGATAAGTGTTCTTGGTTTAAAGTTGTAACATTACTACTTGCATTAGGTAGAAGATAAATGATATTGGCTGGGTTAAAAAAAACAAAGGGGTTTCTTCATAATACATGTATATTTTACTGCCCAGATTCGTTTTTTTCTGGTCATCAACTCATATTTTAGAAGCTTATATCGTAGGGATAATTCGATTGACATATTTTTTAATAAGGTTTTTTTCATTGAACAAAGAATATTTATGTAAGGAAGATGTCGAATTGACGTAAAAAATAATTGACTCTTCCAAAAACTGATACACTTGTAGACGCTAACTCGGTGTATTGGTGCTTGGTTGAGTAATCATTCGAGGATGCACGACAGCGTACTTGTTTAACCTAAATTAGGTATTAGATTATTAAAAGAAAGAAGCCTTTTCTATCCGAGCTTATAATACAACTTGAAATGATGAAGGGAATCTTCTACACACGACCATCTCTCATCAATGATATTATGCGAATCCTTTTCAATTGTAGCTTTATTGATTTTATTCACGTTGTTATCCACATATAAGTTTGAGTCTCTAGTCTTTATTTCATAGTAAAATTTTATTGTCAGGTTCCCATCAATGATGTCGAAAGAACTCCGTACAAATTCGGAAAGTCACCAACTTTCCATAAGAAGACGATAAACGGAAGAGTTTATTACACATCAGCATTCTATTTATCAGACCCAGAAAACTTTAGCACAGGAGGAAGAAATGAACTAGATAATTTAGGCGAAGGTATCTGGATAAAGAACGGAACGAATTATACCCAAGTGCCAACAGATGAAGAACAACTAAGATCAAACACTAAATATGTCAGGAACAACTGCATACCGAATATGGGTAAGTTAAAAGATGTTCTGGCCAATTCAGCAGAGTAATATAAAAAAAAAATAATGATTTGAGAAGACCTGGACAAAACGTTCATTTCTGCAGTCAAGCTTTTTTTCAATCAACAATATTTGATTATCTTGATTACGATCAACAACAAAAAAATTCAAAGCAAAAAGTTAAACGGTTTTATGAGTAGAGTTATGTTCTCGACTGGGTCAAACACGAACTTTTTCATGTCTTTTTTTATTATATCGGCTGACTTTCTAGCTATTTTTTTGGTATCCTATATATTTTATGTATGGTCAGAGATTTCTTGGTTTTCGTTATCTCTGATTGTGTTTATTGTAGTAAAGTTTTTTCCACCGTTGTATGGGACGAGTATTCCACGGTAACGTGAGCTCACGAAATCATCTAATGCAGCCTTTCCCAAACTTTTCTCCCCGCGACCCAGTTATTTTAATATTTTTACTTCGTAACCCACTAATTTTTTACGGCCTATAGGTAAAATAAGACTGTATATTTATGTCCATACAGTCTTTATATGTTATAATACAAAATAATTTATCTGGCAAACCTATATAGAAATCAAATGTACCAATAATTTATTAATGAGAGGTTTAACGAAATTATATAGTAAATATACAGATTTATTTTAGAAAATTGGTGACGCGGCATTTTGCTTTCTGCGACCCGGTACCGGGTCACGACCCATAATTTGGGAAACGCTGATCTAATGCATTTTAAAGTGTTACGAAAAACCTTGAAGTTTATTTTGAAAGAGTGTCATAAGAAATTGGTGCTTTTCGTTTAAAAATAGTGTTTTTAGAATAATGCAGATAAAAAAAACCACCATGTAATAGTAGTGGCGACTTTATTATGTTATTTGAGAGTATATTCATGCTGGACAATGTGGTCAACTAGTATAATAAGCAATCATTCTTGATTTTTGATAAAATCAGGTGAATATAAATTCAAATAAAATAATTTTACGTCACAGTAAAGACCAGTGACACACAAGCCAGACGTGTCAAAGTTGAAATAAGACTAAATAATTTTATTTACAGGAACCCACTACTTTTACGACACTCGACGTGAACAAAAATGCTCAGACTTTCCACCATTCTTCATGCTGGTGAAGGACGGAAACATCAACGGGATTGGATGGCAGGTCTTTGGGATAACAGACGTGGTCGATAGAGACTGGTACAACTTTGTGGACAGACAGGCAGCCTATATCACAGCCCCACTGGGTCCTCAGTGCCTTGCTGATTGGACAGACAAATTCGGAGTCATCTCAGTGCACATGTATTTCGTGGACAAGCCTTGGACCATCAGATGTGATAATTTCAATGACAATGCGGTGCCGTTGGATTTAGTGAGGGAGTTTATTTTGAATTCACTGTATGTTGTTGGCGATGTTGAAGCTACGTGGCGAAAGGCTACAAATAGAAACTGACAATTTTTAAAATTTGCTTGTTTTAATTATTTAAAAGTGTACCTTATAAGCTCTCAAATAGAATGCTATATGTTTTTTTGGAACGGGATTGAAAAGAAAATCATAATATAAGATAAAACAATGTTGTTCAGCATCTCTAGCCGCCCCGAGACTATGATGTTCATATCGTACATATTCTTTGAATAGATGTATTGATTTGGGCGACAGTCGCTCGTTTTTTTTTATTTATTTTTTTGGCGTTTTTTTTATTTATTGTGTATGGTTCAGAAAAAATCCAGACAAGATTTTGTTCTGAATACCAGGGCTTTAGAGTCGTGTTAAAAAAGACGACTTCGAGTCCAAAGGTTTTTTTCAACTATTTCATTTTAACTTATATATTTTTTATCAGATCATCTTCAGTCAGCCTAACATGCAATGGCAACACTATGGATTATTGCAGTTTGAATACACATCATTAATCTTTTTTTATATGGCTTTGAGTCATAAGATTTATCCGACACCGCGTCCGGAGAAAACCTCTGAATCCACGACTTCCGACTCCGACTTTACAGCCCTGATAAGTACTAACATTTTTTTTTTAAATATCAACTCATTTCTCACATTAAAATAGGGAAAAAGGTTAAGCACGGTGGGCTGTCGTTTTACCAAAACGTTCCAGAAAAGACTTTACTTAACTAGAGTATGTGGGGTAATACATTTTTTTTTACCATGTCCGCTCCCAATGTGGATCATATAGACTCCTAATGGAGTTTTTCTCAACAGAAGTGTTTCTACGAAAACTGCTTGTTACTCAGTCGCTCAACCTCTCTTTTTACAAAGAGAGTAGGGAATAGAAGGAAAGGGCTAGGACAGGACTAGTGGTTAGCTAATCGCTTTCGATATGCCTGTTCATAAGATAGGATGGGTGGGAGGGGGGAATTCAAGACATCTCATACATCCATGCCTTTGAACAGAAATTCATAAATCGGTCGAAAAATCAATTTATAACACTGCCCGTACTGGGATTTGAACCCGTAACCTCCATAGCGGTAGCCAACGACGTTGACCACTCGACCACACAGGCGTGAATCGCTTTATGAATTTCTGTTCAAAGGCATGGATGTATGTGATGTCTTGAATACATTACATACAATTAATTATATACTACATTTCTTTATCAGAATCCGAATTTAATAAGAATGATTTGAAAGACATCGCGCTATCGTAACTTTGAGAAAGGGAGTGGGTATCATCAAATGTGAAGAGACAATTTACGATTTGATTTGTGATATTCTTCATCACAAGCAACGTGATCACGAAGCTGCATGATGTCTTTTGGTTCATAGCACCACTGGACTAGAATATTTTGTCGCGCATCAGAGTTATATGACAACTCAACAGTAGATACAAATCGACAACGCGAATGGCTAGTTTACGACTCTCTTGTTATGGCACGGAAAGTTGAACTTTAACAAATGCAAAATTACGATTAAATACTATAAAAATAATGCAAATCAGCACCTCAACATGAATAATAAAATGCCGATCCGATACAGTTACGTATGTAAAATCTCTTTTTAGAGATCTTATAATCAAATGCATACATACAATCTCGAGAACTGGTTCCAGCACACATTAAAAATGAGATGAAAGTGCAATAGGTATTCATAATATAATATATGCTATGTGCTACATCATCGCAATTGGTTTGTAATACTTTGTATACAGATTGTCTCTCTGCGGGTATTAATATGTTAATATACAATATGATTAAAATTTAAACATAAATTTGGAACGCATAAAGCTATTGCTACGTGATTGTATATATTCTGAATATAGAATACAATTTGAAAAATTAGTTTTAAATTTGGAAAACTGATGGCAACTACCGAATTATTAAGTATGTGATTGAAGGTATATATGTATTATATATTGATCACTTTTAGGGTGTTCACTGTCAATACTTGGTGGAAAGGCATTATATTAATAATAAAAAAATAATCCTTTGTACTTAATTCCACTTTATTTAATATGTCAGGACAGGTTACGCTCATTGCGAGCATTGTCAACTGATAAGAAATATAATTTAACAATGCTATTTATACAAAATTGAAAAGTTATACACAACAATTGGCATTGAAAAGAAATTGCCAATTACATTAAAGTGATTCTAAAATAACACCAAATTAAAATGTTCAACACATCTAACATATAATTAAAAAGTCATCCCAGATTAATAAATTCAGAATGGCGATTGAAAGTAATTACAAACATAATAAAAATTTGGGAAATTTTTGACAAAGTGATAAAATGCTACATTAATAAAGTGAATATGCTTAATGATATGAATATGCTTAATGATACATAAAACTATCATAGTTATTAAATAAAGTGGAATGAAGTACAAAGGATTATTGTGTTTTTATTAATATTATATATTGCTTTATACAATCGGATTAAATAAATACATATTTAAATTTGGAATTCTGATATAGATACATGCTTACGATGCATTCGGACTGAGGATGTATCTCAAAGAAGGTACTAAGTGGAAAATCAATATTAAATTTATTAATCGAATATTTTCGAGAAATATAATATGTAATAATATATTATCTTGGTGAACCTAACTTAATTAAATATAAGAAAATTGTTTAAAAGTCTTCGAGACCAATAAATTCAATTACATATATTACTGCGTAAGTAAAATATGCATATTGATCTCGAATGGAAAAAAGATACTACGATGAAAAAATAAACTATCGATTAAACTAATAACTGAAAAAATTAATTTGCTACTAACATTACAAAAACGAACATATCGGGGTTTGCTTTTAGACGTCTCACTTGTAAAGTAGCGAATAAAAAAATTAAATCCCGAAGTATCATTCCTATCTTTGAGTGCAATCAACGTCATCATCGTCTTCATTAATTTAGCGTATTAATTGATGCCCTCCAGGGCTGTTGAAACTGAGGCCCTTTGGTTACTTTTTTTTTTACATATCATTGACGCGCACTTCACCTTTCAATGGCCCGCATCCGCTAGGCGAGAGAATTACGACTGCAAGGAAAATGATTGTAACGCGTCGGTCAGAAATGTTGCAGTGCACATTTTTCCGGTTGTCTGTTAGGTTAACGAGGAATATCGAAGACACTTAATGACATTTGATAGAACACCATATAGCTCATTCCATTTCCGGCTGAATATTTAATTTATAGCTAGAAAAAAAGTATTTAGGAACCCATTAGTGAAAATTCTATTTTGCATTTAAGTTTAGCATCAAAATACATTTCTCCTTAGCATAGCAGAAATGGATTTTCATGTCAACTGTGGAAAGGAAAAAGGACGTAACCCATACATAACCAATTTTACAAGAGACACAATAAACGTTTTTTGATGATTTTGGGTCAAAGGCAAATTATACAATATACACAAACTCTTAGTGCATGGAGACTGATAAACTGGTTTTGAAAACTGTAGGTTACGTCCTTTTTCTTTTTAACAGTCGATGTAATACTTCAATAAGTCTGAAATTTCAATACCCTAAAGCAACAGTGGGACAAATTAAAAATGCTAATTTCGGGATAATTGAACTTTGAGGTTTGTTTTGTACTTTTTAAATAGGTTTTATTTAGTTTCTTTCACTGTTTATGATCAAAGATAGTTGGTTTTTTGTACACTAATCTTGCTGATGCTTTGAAGTAACATTTCAGTGTTTCATAGTAAAGGTACACCTTTCAGCAATCGATTGGCATACTTATCTTAAAATCGACTTATTTCATTTTATGTCATTGTTGACTTGACTTGATTATAACACTAAGTTTGCAATAATGTTTGTAAAAACTAAATTATTTTCATAGCGAAAGCGAACGCGATTGCTTAGGGCGAGACCTGGCTTCCTCTATCAAAGATCAACGTATACATTATCAAATATTTGGGATACTCTGCGTTATACATGGCATCACAAGCTACGGACTAACAGACATAACTTGAAGCATCCCATAAAAAAAACCGCATTCAGTGTGTTCGAATATTTCCATAGTGTCTTAGGAGCAGTTACTCAAGACTGTCGCCCGCTGTGGTCTAGTTGGTAAGAGCTTGCTTTATCGACCAGGTGGGTCTGGGTTCGATTCCCGGTAAGGCCAATGTCAAAATTGGATTTTTTTCAATTTTAATTTGAGATCTAAGACATGGGTGTTTGTGAAGTCAATTCTCCTTGAGTTTATCTCATGTGACTTTCAAAAATTCTCATCGAGTATATCTCGTATATTTGACGCATTGGCGTAAGCTGTAATGTCAAATATTTTTTTAATATTGAAAAAAAAAAGACTTAGTTGGTTTCCATGTACCTAAGCCAAATAAGCCAATTGTTTACACAACAAATTTATGTACAATACACTCGAAATTATTGCAACCGACGACATCGTAGTTGGCTTTCGATTGGACAGATTTGATTATCTTGGTGTCTGTAACCTAGCTTTTAAGCACTAAATTAGCCATCAGATGCTTCTGGGTCGAAGTCTAGAAAAGTTAATTTAATATAATTGTTTTTGCTCGTTGCGACTGATTTGATCCATTGAATTTATTAAAATCTAGCACATTGTGTTATCTGCCATGACAAATGATTTTATATCAATGAGAAATTTTGTAAAAAGATTTCCTTTCTTCCTTTAAATTAAGACATACTCATATGATGTCAATAGCGGGTTTTGGTATACCGCCGCAGTATACTCTATGGATTATAAGAAATAACATTAAGTGGCAAGATTTTTTTGTGTTTTCTAACAACTAAATAATATTTTTGATTTTGAAGTTGCCATCCTGTTCCAGGGGGCCTGAGCACCCCGCGGTTGCCACAATTGTAATTTCTCGCATAATGGTCGTACACAAGTATCACATAATATCGAAGGTACAAATGATATCTCGCTAACCGCTTTGCGCACTTGCACTGTTCACTTTTGCGGGTTCATACGTACTAACACACACATACACACACGTGCAACTCTCAACGACTGTTATTTACGTATTTTTTTTCTCATTTTTTTAACGCGTTGAATCCTGAAATATATAACGCACTGGGTCTTTTATTTTTTTGTATCAAAAACTATTGCAAATTAGAATGCTGAGCATATCACTTGGGATTGCCCAGATATGGATCACGACCAAGAAAAGATTTAATTTTCTTGGCTGCGTCGAACGTTTCTATACCGTTGAATCAAGAATATTTTTTAATACATTCAAAGAGTTCATGGCGCTATTTGAGGTCGTGTGGATCTCAAATTATAAATGACCGTTATCTAAATCCTATTTTTCTTTCAGCACACTTAAAATGTTATGTTAAAAAAAAAACCCAAAGAATATTTTTCGGAGAGTGGAGAGGAAAAAAGCCGTAACCCACAATTTTTTTTTTTACAGAATACACAAAAAAACATGTTTTGATGATTTTGTACCAAAAGCAAATTATTAAATATACACAACATTTGACAGCACGGAGACTGATAAATTGGTTTTAAATGACTATCTGATATTCATTAATATTAAAAAAGAACTCTATTTTAATGTCTTTATTCCTGATAGCTATTATTACAGGCCCTATAAAAAAAAACTAAATTTAGATACTAATTCGGCATTTTCAACATACATCCTTTTGATAGAACGAGTATAAAGTTGTATAAATTGTGAATATCGAAAAAGGCTGTTTAGGAAAAAATGTGGATTACGTCCTTTTTCATTTCCACAGTCGAAATGACTAGCTTAAAAGGTCCCCAATCTGATTGAGGTACGTTCGCTGAGATCAATCACCCTTTCCATCTCGTTGGTTTTAAGACCGAAAACCAACAGCACTGTGTGTCGTATTTTGTGGAAGAGCCACACTCAAAGAGCCAAAGAGGCGCAGTTTACTGACTACTGGTGTTTTCAACGTGCCCTGCGAAGAGGTAATAGAAAGTGATCAATCTGTATTCCATTACTTCGGTTACGATCAAAATGAAGGGATTTCATAGCGACGTGTAGCTACGCGACCGGGATTCACAGCGTTACAATTCCCAGGCTAGACTGGCAGAGTATTTAATTGGATTTTGAACAGTCTCTAAATTATAATCCGCGAATCAAAAGGCTCCTCGCGATAATCACCACCGCCACGGCAATTTTAAAATATTTCACACAGCGACTTGAAGTGAACAACGGAACGTATAAACGTGTATCGACTTCGCAGCTCTAAACTGTTTCCGTTTTTTTTTAATTACTCGGTCATTGAAGGGTTGATTTCGACATCATTTTGCATTTCAATTTTTGTCGTAGAAAAATTCGTATATTGTATTATTCGAGTTGATAATTAATATACGGCATTTGTCTTTGCCATAACTGCATAGAATTACCATGGGTCATGGTTTCGGATGTGACAATTTTCAATAATCAAGATATGTACAAAGAAAACATAAAAAGTACCGCGTAAGCACGTAAAGATAAATACATATCGACTGTGGAAAGGAAAAAGGACGTAACCCACAGTTTTTTCAAAACAGGTTTATTTCGATAATCACAATGTATCAAACTTGATACACGTTCTATTAGAAGGATACAAGCTGCAAATGCCGCATTAACATCTTAATTTAGCTTTTAAGTTTGAAAAAGATGAGCTTATAAAAAATTGAAACCAATAAAAAATACTGAAAAACAGGTTTTTCCTAGAAAAAATCTTTAATTAATATAAGATTATTTTAATTAAACGCCTGTTTAGAAGTCTCCGTGAACTTCAAGGTAGTGTTTATTTCATTATTTGCATATGGCCGATAATCTTTAAAACACGTTGTTTGCACCTCCTGTAACATTTGCTATGTGTGGGTTACGTCCTTTTTCCTTTCCACAGTCGATATAATGATGAATATTTAAGTATAAAAATATAAAATTAAAATAAATAAAAACACAATATTCTTTAATACTTTATTCCACTTTATTTTTAATAAGGTCAGTACCGTTTTCGCCCATTGTAAGCATTGTCAACTGATAAGAAATATAATTAAACAGTGCTATTTATACAAAAAAAAAATGCCTTTGCACTAAGTATTGACAGTGAACACATTAAAAGTATTATATAAATACTAAAAGGAAACATTTATTAACATTTTTATGATTCATTACATCATAAAATAATATCATTTATGTAGTATATTTACGTTATCAATATGCTGCGGCCAACGTAATGTAGCAAAAAAACCAAAATGCGGCCCAGACAAAAAAAAGGTTATGTATCGCTATGTTAAGAATCTTATGAAGCCTTGTCTTTATGTTGTTTTTTTGTAGTTAGGATATCCATTATCCTCTTTTTTTTGGTTTTGAAAATCGTGTAAAAATATAATACTCGTTCTTTATAGTGAACCGTGTTATTTCAAAACCGCGTAAAAAAGAATGGAGTGTGTATATACCTACATATAATGAAGTTGTGTAGGTAGATATCGAGGTTCCAATATCGAATGTTTGTTTACTTATGCAAATAAATCCTTCTTAAGGCCGAAGCAAAACACTTCATATGGAATATACAAATTAAATCTTTGTTTGTGTTACGGTACGCATACCTCGGAAGACGCAACGGGAACCGAACCCGGGATAAGTAATTCCCGATCAACCCTGGACAAATTGAAGATACTACCCCACGGGTGTCAGCAAAAACCGCAAGATACACAGCGGTTCTCAAAGCGATCGGATGTTGTCGTAAATCTACAGCGAATCGTGTACAAATAATTAATTATAACACAAAATATTACTTCAATGTTATTATTAGTGATTTCAACACCGATATAACCGAAATCGTAAACTCAGAATTTATGCTGTTTTTTTTCAATATCGGATATTTTTTTAAAATCCATGTCCGCTCCCAATGTTGAGAATATGGCCTACTAATGGAGCTATCTCAACAGTCGCTCAACCTCTTTTTTTCCAAATAGAGTAGTAGGAATATAAGGATAAAGCTAGGACAGGACTAGAGGTTACCTAATCGCTCTCGCTACGCCCAGTTATTGAAAATTGTAAGGGAATTATTAGACATCACAAACACCAAAGCCTTAAATGATTTAAAATATTTCAATAAATCGCGAGTAATTTTATTACAATATGCGATGGTTATTTTTATACATAAAATAATTGAATTTGGCCAATTTTCAATATCGAAGTACAGTAAAACCCCCATTTACACTACAGTCTGGACCGTGTAATTGGGGGTGTGAATCTCATACTTAATTAGGGATTTGGTTTTTTTCCGCGGAAAAAGAAAAACTAAGATTTCCCTTAGTTTTGAAAAAAAAATATGGACGAAATATTTAGTTTTTGTAGTAGTTAATATCCCGCACAAATCAGACGCCCAGCTATGCGTGTATAGCCTGGCACGTGTTGTATACACAGACGCTAGCCAACATTTGACTGTATGCGCGGCACAGACGACCGTCTCTTAGTAACGACAATGGAATGCAACAGCGCAATTGGGGGATTTGCGGCGAATATTTCAAGCCAGCGCGTAATTCGGGGTAGTGTAATTGGGGGTTCCACTGTACTGGTATTTTTAAAATCAATATTTCGGTATTTAAAAAAAATTGAATACCGGGATCCCGGTTTCGATAATACAAATATTACAATCTCTAGAAAATAAATAAAGAATACAATAATTATGCGACAGTCAAATGTTGAGAGGAGAGAAGTCGCCGTTTTTTTGGTACGTGTAAAAATCAGTATTTAATGTTTGCATTAATTAGCTTATTCTCTGCTTTTATTTTCGACAGTTTGGGAAGCACATCCTGGCAAGACAGCCGTTATTATTGCCTAAGTTTCCCTGATTGGAAGTCCTTGCGGTTAACACGTTGCGGTCTTGTTCGACACGTCTTCCGATGGGCGGTCTGTCGGTACTTTATCCAACTGGCGTGAAAGGGTTAATCAATTATTCAGACGTGTACTGCAAGCGTTATGCTAACACCATGAATTTTGCAGAGGGTTTAATTTACGATAAGAAGTATATTTAATTATCGAAGGCAAGTACGTCATGGAAAATCAATCATGGAAATATGCAATAGTACAAGAGTTACAGCAAAATAATATTTTAGCTGTGATGTCTAAAAATTCCCGCCCATCCTTCCGATTCTTCAATAACTGGGCGTAGCGAGAGCGATTAGTTCACCACTAGTCCTGTCTTAGCCCCAACTTTCTGACCTTACTACTCTCTTTGAAAGAAGAGAAGTTGAGCGACTGAGTAACAAACAGTTCTTGTAGAAAAACTTATGTTGAGATACCTCCAATTTTTTTTTACCATGTCCGCTTCCAATGTGGAGCATATGGACTCTTAATGGAGTTTATCTCAACAGAAGTGTTTCTACGAGAACTGCTTGTTACTCAGTTGCTCAACTTCTCTTTTTTTCAAAGAGAGTAGGGATAGAAGGTAAGGGCTAGGACAGGACTAGTGGTAAGCTAATCAATCTCGATACGCCCTATTCAAAGGATAGGATGGGTGAGAGGGGGAATTCAAGACATCACATACATCTAAGCCTTTGAACAGAAATTCATAAATCGATTGAAAAATCAATTTATAAAACTGTCCGTACCGGGATTTGAACCCGCGCCCTCCGTAGCCGAAGCCAACAACGGTGACCACTCGACCACACAGGCGGCTTTAGTGAATGTATTACCAACAACATAGGAGGCTATGCTATCCACATTGAGAGCGGAAATGGCTAAAAATATATTATTTTTTTATCCATGTCCGCTCCCAATGTGGAGCAAATGGCCTCCTAATGGACATATCAGTCGCTCAACCTTACTTTTTTCAAAGTGAGCAGTAGGGAAAGAACAGAACTAGTGGTTGACTAATCGCTATTGTTACACCCAGTTATTAAAGTATCAGAAGGTTGGGAGGAGAGGAAGTAATGTGAATTGACATCACAAACACCCAGTCTTTGATCGCACTTTTGAATTGAATAATTCTCAAAATTCACTGTGATCTGACCGGGAATCTAACCCAGACCTGCGTGATCGGTAGAGCAAGCTCTTACCAACTGGGCCACAGCAGGCGAGGAAAAATATATACCTCAGTCAAATACTTCCTTACTTAATGAAACCAGTTCTTATCGCAATGTGAAAATAAATTCAAAAAACATTTTTTTTACATATCTACCTTCAACTCAATCCACTAACATTCATAAGAAATCTATTTTTCATTTTATTAACCCTTAATGAGTATCGACCTACTTGTACATATGTATGTACAAGTATCTTGTCATCTATTGTCATTCGCTATTCTCATATATTTTGTTGAATTTTTTGTTTGTTTCTTTTAGATATGGATACTGGACACATCCATCAGTAATTTTTGGACGCCAAATTATTTTTTATTATGTGTTGCAAATGAATAAAAGATTTTTTTGAAATGTTTAACATTTGTAAACAAATCGGTAGTCATATAATTTACAGAACAGGATTAGTGATTACCTAATCACTCTCGCTACGCCACACCAATTTTAGCAATGAAATGGTGAAAATGTTTAGACAAACACCCATGCGTTCAAACCGAAATTTAAAAAAAATGCTGATCGTACTGGCACTAGAATCCGTGACACGTTACGGAAGCCAACGATGCTGACCGCTGCGCCACGGATCTGACTGATATTATTAACATTTTTTTTTCTTCGAGGTTTGAAATCATTACCATCAAAGAAGCATAGATCTCGAAATATAATATCGGTCAGATGGTATCAATTTTATATCGTGATGACTAATCTCATGTGAATTAAAAATTCTATAATATCTGGCGCAACGGAAATGATAAGCACGTGTTCTTGATTGATTTTTGTTTTGAAATGACTTTGACGGTACTGATCACTCAACTATGACAAGCGGTAAGACTTGGGTCGTAAAATATATGTTTTTAAATACTAAAATAGTCTGGATTATTATATAGTAATAGACAATAGAACAAAAGTTTAATCAAACCCAAAGAACAATAGACACTTAGCTTGACCTTATTCATCAATCGAGAATGGCAAACAGTTAACCCTCCGTTCGCCAGAGAACACGTCAGTAGTTGCGTGGAGGAAATAAATACCACTGTGCGTTAAGTTTCCGGCAATGAATAGAACGGGGTGCAGAGGGTGTAGTAAAGGCATAAACACCTCGGAACATATGTGTGCCTTTGGGGTAAGTTTTAGGGTGCTCAGATTTGTTTCTTGGGGGGTTAAGGTGCCCATTGGACGGTAGGGGTAGTTTGCTTAACCCGTCACGTTCTGAGATAATTATTATCAAAGTGTGCCATCATTTTTTCTCTAAAATGATTCTTTAAACGATGCTCGGGGTGAGTTTTAACATTAGTTGGTTTTTAGATGATAAATGGCGCTTTCAAGATAACTGCATGAAAAACTACTTAATTGCTATATATTGCAAAGATTGGCTCCACAATAACATAGTATACATCAATCTTTTCGCTGCGGCCCGTAAGTAAATTACAATGTTACCGTATGAGAAGGGTTAAATTCTTATTACAATTATATTTCGTGATATTCTATATAAGATATACACTGTTTGCGAACAAACGAATACAAATGGCATAATCTCTGTAGTGGACGAGTCACTCCTTCACCTCTATGAAAATATCACTTAATCAATTACACCGAGTAAAAAAACTAACAGCTCGTATATAATTCGAATAGTCGTTAGTTTTTATTAACTCCTCCATGCTCATGATGCATTCATAGCTAGTTGAGCCATTAAATCATTCAAGCATTTATAAATAAAATGAGGGTGAAAATTAGACCTAGAATATATTTTCAAGCATATATACATTTTTTATTATACATAATTATTTTTAGCTTCTAACATAAGTTTAAATACTGTCAATAAACAGTGAAACTGAGATGCCATCATGGCAGGGAACGTGATTTTTTAGGATGGCATGTTACGGGTTAAGCAATCATACGACTCCATTGAATGATGGGAATTGACTAAAAGTTTTTGATTCGCGTCAAATTAACTCATGCACATTAATAATCATGGATATTTAAATAATGCAGCTGACATTCAAGTAGGGTGGTTGACGTTTTTAGGATTTCGCCCTATTTGGCTATGGTGTATAGCAACCGCGGTTGCTGTTCAGTTAAAAAAAATACTAAAAAAAGTGTTTTTCAGGTCTGTAGTGTCGTGGTTAACGTCGATGGCGGGTTCAAACCCAAGAACGAAAAGCATTTTTTAATCGATTTTTATTGGAAGGCATGGATCTTTGTGATGTTTCAAAATTCACATCCATCCAATCCTAAAATAATAGGGCGTAGTGGGGGAGATTAGCTTACCACTTGTCTATTCCTACTATCTTTGAAAAAAGAGAGATAAAGCAACTGAGAAACAAGCTAGTGGGCCATATACTCCAAATTGGGATAAACTCCAATGGATTTCAAAAAAAGTAAGAACTAAACGCGTAGTATCTTCCCATCCATCCAATCTTAAAAAAATGGGGCTCAGTGAGAGCGATTAGCTTACCACTTGTCCAGTCTAAGGTTGAATCATGTATATCTCTACTATCATCGAAAAAAGAGTGTTTAAGCAACTGAGAAACAAGCTAGGCGGCCATACATTCCAAATCCAAAATCAGTTAACAAGGGGCTCGGTTAATCTCAAAGCAATTCTCGGTGTTCTGGGGAAGGAGTGAATTTTTGTAATACTTTTAATTATATACAATATTTAAATAAGCAATCTATTGTTACTTAATACACTTATAGTATGTAACAATATACAATTTACCGTAAACTTATTAATATACATGGCTAAAAATGTACTTCTGTATATACTGAAGCTGTCGTAGATGATATTTAAGTCAAAAATTGCAGTAATATACTAATTTTATCTGAGAATATTGTTTTCTCTTAAATTAACACAGAGCTCGCCGGCCACAGTAAAATTAAACAATGGGTTCGCGCGAGCCCACTCCTGACTCCAATGGATTTTAAAAAAAGTAAGACTTAAACATGTAGTATCGACAGTTAGGCACGCGCGGTGTTAACTGTTTTAAGACAACCCTTTGTTGGCCGATAGGGGTGGGGTCATGCAAACGTTTCGGGGGAGTGTGGGGCTCTCAAGACATACGTCTTGGGACGGGCTGATTTGTGGTTTCTACGGCGTACACGTTCGCTCCGGGCCCCTGCGGATACACTCAAAGGTATTATGTTTGGATTGCGTTTATAAAGTAAATCGGCGAGTGGGAGATGGGACAGGGAACGATCTGACAAAAGTGTTGGGACGTGTGTTTGTGTTATGTTGCCGGGCAGCGTTTTGGGTGGTGATCAAAAGGTATTTATCCGAGTTGGGATTAAGGAAGGTATAGCCGCCTCGGCGTGCGCCTGACAGTGACTCAGCTAAGATGAAACGTGCCATTCCTGTATGGAAAAAAATGAACCACATGTACAAACGAGTACATTTGCGTGGTTCTTTTGCAGAATGGAAATAAAATTCTTGATTGAATATTTATTTACTCCACAATAATACCAGGGCTGTGGAGTCGCGGTATTTTGGCCGGAGTCGAGAAAAATGAGCGGCTCGAAATTTTTGGAAAATATATTATCAATGATGTGATAGGGTAAAAATAGCAACGTATTAAGTTCCACAGTTTTTATATATTTATTAGTTGATAACTATTTCGGCTTTCTCTACGTCAATTAGGGAGTTCTACCAAGTAAATGCAAAGTCGATCAATAAATTAATGATGTGAATTCGAACAAAATAGTCCAAAGTGTTGGCTGACTAAAGATGATCTGATGGAATACATATCGACTGTGGAAAGGAAGAAGGATGTAAGCTGCAAATGTCGAATTAGTATCTAAATTAAGCTTTTAAATTTGAAAAAGATGAGCTTGTAAAAAATTAAAACCATTAAAAAAGACTGAAATAAAAGTTTTTTCTAGACAATTTCTTAAGTTAATATTAGATTATGTCAATTAAACACCAGTTTAGAAGTCTCCGTGCACTTCAAGGTTGTGTATAATTCATAATTTGCATATGGCTCAAAATTAAAACACGTTTTTTGTGCCTCCTGTAAAATTTGCGGGTTACGTCATTTTTCCTTTCTAAAGTCGATATATACATAAGTTAAAATGAAATTATCGAAAGATTTCCCAGAAGTCGGAGTCGTCTTATTTACGTTGGTAATAACTTCCTAAAAATCTTTACTAATAATATTTTATAAGTAAATAAACAATTTGCTGAACCAGCTTTAACTTGCTTAAAATTTCATATTAGAACCTTCGTTTAATAACGACAGTAAAACATATAATAGGAATGTATTTGTTGTTATTACATTGTTGCAATGCAATCAGGGAAACGCGGCATAAGTTGCATCCTGGGGGCAAAATTAAAATACGGAAATCGCGGCCACGTCTGCGATTTCACTTTAATCATTCTATCTTTCCAGATGGAGTAATTGAATTGTATAGAGGAGCGCGGGATGAGTTTGCGCTATGGGGTAATGTGACGTAAATACGAACAATTGTAAGTAAAAAGGTTCATTTGCAAATTGGGCTCATTCGAAAATCATAGCTTTTAAATATATGAAAAAAAAAATGGATTTACAAATTATATTTGACGTATTTCGTACACATCAGCGTTTTAAATGATTGCCAGAAGGCTTTCAAGAGAAATAATTAAATTAGTCGAAATAAAAAATACTTATATTATATGGGCCCTCTAGAAATGAAGTAAGCCAACTAGTAAAATGTTAAAACCTTTTCATGGACTTTTAAGTACAATCACGTCTTTATTTGGTGTTTTGTTTGATTGAAAATTTTTATTTTACGGAGATAACACCATTGCAATGTGTTTCAACTGAGGTTACTTCACTTTAACGTTACTTTAAGACAGAGGTGGGCAAACTTTTAGGATGATGGGCCAAATTCAGGAATTCAAAATGAGCGCAAGCAAAATGCCATTTTATATGTACACTATTATCATGAAAAAAACAATCTAATGAAAGGAATGGAACTGCTTTACGGTGTTAATTTTGTTATTGAGATTCTTAAAACTGCCTGTAAATGTTCATCAGTTTGTTTGATCGAAAGAGTTTTTATTAAGGTTTATGATTGAAAATGTTTGTTCACATATATAGGTTGATCCAAAAATAACGATTATTTTATTTATTTTCAATATTTATTTAAAAAAGCATGCAAAGATAAAAACGTGAATCTTTTTCCGAAATTTAATATTGCTCGCGGGCCGCAGAAAAATACACAGCGAGCCACGGTTTGCCCGTGCCTGCTTTAAGATGTGTGGAATATAACAACGTATCTAACTATTTTTTTCTAAAATACCACTTGGCTCACTTCACCTCTAATGGGCCCATACATTATATAGTTATTAATCTTTACCTTCCCCGATACTTAACATTGTAGCCACCCCCACACCTTGCTTATTTAAAGACCGATATTTTGGGCGAATGCAGTAATAAGCGTCAAGCAGAATGACATAATTGCCACGAGTGTCTCGGGCGCAAATATTTTTTTTTTATGACAAAGTGATAAGTTTGCTTGAAAAAAAAAGCCGCGTGTAATGGAAAGATTTCAGTGATAGACGTGTGATTGCTCTCCATATGACGTCGCAAGTCACCTACTAGGCCCTGATTTCAAAACTTATGTTTATACGCAGGTCATTGATCAATAAATCAAGTAGCACAATTTTCATATCATAGTGAGCAAACTTATAGAGTAATAAAAAAAATATAACTAGGTCAATTAAATAAAATTAATCTAAGCAAACGAAAAAAAACGAATGAATGACCATAATTGAAAGTAAATTAAGACACTCGTAATATATTTATGACCTTCAAAAATCAAAGTCGGACAGGTTATTAATAGATTAATAATTTAAATTCATAATGAATGACTCATCACCTAAAAGTCAACAAAAATAATCAATTATTATTGATTATTTCACATATCTGTTCAAAGTCATGATGTCGAAAAATTCCCACCTTCCCTTCCAATCCTAAAATAACGGAGCATAGCGAGAGTTATTAGCTAACCACTAGTCCTATCCTCCCTCTATTCTATCTATCGCTACTCTCTTTGAAAAAAAAGAGAGGTCTAGTAATTGAATTACAAACGGTTCTCGTAGAAAAGCTTCTGTTGAGATATCTCCATTAGAAGACCATATGTCCAAGACCGAGTAAGGCATTTTTTCGAATCAATAATTATTTTATTCAAATGATAATAGTTTGGAAAAAATTACTGACCAATCAATTTAGTAACTGAAAGTGTAAAAAGCTCACTGGTTAACTACGGACTGAAAAAAATATCAATTCATAAAATAATGAAAAAAGAATCTGCATAAGTTATATAAAAAAAAAACTCTTTTCAGTACCATTTCCAATTTAATATGATCAGGACCGGTTTCGCTCATGACAAACATTTTCAACTGATATGAAAATACATTAATACAGTAGTATTTATAATGAACAAAGTAAAATTACTAAGTGAGTAACGAACAATTGGTAATAGAAATACAAAAAATGAATAAGTGACACTTTTTTTTTATCCATGTCCGTTCCCAATGTGGAGTATATGGCCTCCTAACGAAGGTATCACAACAGAAGTTTTTCTACGAGAACTGTTTGTTACTTAGTCGCTTAACTTCTCTTTCCCAAAGAGGGTAGTAGAGATAAGGCTAGGACAGGACTAGTGGTTAACTGATTTCTATTGAAGAATGGGAACGGTGGGAGGGAAATTAAGAGATTAAAAACACTCATGCCACCAAACAGAAATCGATAATCAGTTGAAAAATGCTGTTCATACTGGGATTCGAACCTGTGAGATCCGGCATGGAAGACAACAACACTAGCCGATGCACCATAGGACCCGATACTTAATTGACTATAATTAAAATGCATATTACCTCTTAAAAATAAATTATACTAATATGCAATCCAAACAAAGGCTAAGTTAAGATTGGTCGCTAACAATAATTTCAAAGGTATTTTCTAATTCTAGGCAGTTTTTACAATATATCTATATATATAAAAGAAAGTGGGGTTTGTTACACCACGTATATCTCGAGAATAACAGCTCGGATTTTAATGATCTTTGTTTTATTAAATTCGTATCCGCCTAGAATAGCAGAATAAGCATTAAAACATCGGAAAAATATCACGGCAAAGAAATTATGAAGAAAATAAATATTCTCATACAGTTTTCAAATGGCGAACACCTTGAAATAATGAAAATGTCGTTTGTATGCAGATTTCATCCGCTAGGTGGCAATTTTTCCAAAATTCATTTGTTTCTGCTTCTTTTGCATACGATTGACTTCTAAATAATTTTAAATTTAGAGTATGGATTAGAATAAAACAAATCGATGATATGAAATGAAAACGAAATAAAATCGGATAATATTGAAATAAGGTTATGTTTATAATTAGGTGTGATATTTTTTTTGACAACAATATTACGCTGTTTGCACGAACGTTGCTCTACTTTGAGATGCCACGTTATTACACTTGGAAAGCTACATCGAAGAAATTTTAACGTCGAAAGCAAAGCGATGCGGTTCCTGCTCATCCGAATGATTACTGATGCTCTTGGTCACATTTACACAGTTCATCCGAAAAATGACGTATGCTTCTACTTGCATGTCAACAGCTCAATTTACTTGAAAATGATACTCATTACAATCGCTGAAGAAATTGTTTCTGAATCTCCAAGTCAGATACGCACATTATTTTCTATCATTATTTTGACATGCTTCCCATCGAATCCCCGTGAACTGTGGAACAAGTACAAGGATGACATGTCCGAATACATTTTGCATCGAATTCGTGTCAGTTTGGGGAATCCCGATCTCGAGGTGAATGAAGAGATACATAACCAGGCTTTGCTTTAGATCGAAGACATTTGTTACCTCATGTGCAGCAGTTTGGTAGTCAAGTTAGGAATGCCAACGCCAGATCGTGGAATGAACGACGCTTTCAATCGAGAATTGGAACGTGAACGTGAATATGATCGAGATGCATTGAACCAATCAGTTTGAACGAATGTACCACTGTTGAACCCTCAACAGAAGGAAATTAGCGATACGTTAATGAAGGTAATTGATGATGGAAATGGTGGCTTATTTTTCCTCGATGCGCCCGGTGGAGCTGGGAAGACATTCTTCATGTCATTGATTATGGCCACTGTTCATGCTAGATAAAAAAATTGCTGTAGCAGTTTCTTCTTCTGGAATAGCAGCCACGTAGATAGATCAACCGCTGCCGATGAAATAAACGCTTGCCTCAAATAATTGACAAACATGCGAGTTGCATTGCTAAACGATCCATCTGCCGAAGATTTCTCCAAGCAATTGCTGACTATCTATTTATTCATTGTTCAAAATTAAAATTACAGTACATGACATAACAGCTGACGCCAATTTGCCATGTACTTGAAAAATATAATAAGACAAAATATAAAATAAAACTACATAATATATCAGAATCAAAATCAACATAAAAAATCAAGAAATAAAATAGTGAAATTTTACAAACAGTTCACAAATACTATCACTAAAAATGTCCACTTCTCTAGGCAATGCGTTGATCAATCTAACGGCCCTTGGAACTGGTGATTTAAACCTCTTAAGCGAGGTATAAGTTTTTAGAAATAAAAGTTTTTGCTCATAGTTACGCCCACGTAAGAATAAATTGGGAGCATGTAAATTAATAGTCATGAGAATTTGAGGATTATTAACTCGGCCCCGAAGGAGAAGAGAAAAATGATTTAAGCTTAAAAACGATCTTCGACTATCGTCGGTAACAACCGTGTTCCTGTTGACAAATCGAACAGATTGATTTCGTTTCCGCCGAATTTTAACAATTTCGTCTCAACGAAGGACGGCTTCATCAAAAAAATGTTCCCAAACGTCTAATCACAAAAATCACAATTGGTTGATTGAATGAGTAATTCTTGCGGCGAAGAACAAAGATGTGGATCATTTAAACTTCACAATTCAAAATCAAATCGTTGGTCCACTACATTCCTTCAAATCTAGCAAACTTTCGCAAGGTGCGCGAAACATTCTTGTGCAGACTGTACATATAACATATTCTTTCAACCAAAAAATAATTATTTCTGCTTCTCTATGATAGTGTTATCAGAAATAGTTTGTAGTATCGACCAAACTATTTTGTTTTCGTTTATTAGAGATTCGCGCCGCAGCACACCCAGCATCGCCTCGCGGCACACCGCTTGCGGAGCACTGCTTTAAACGACTGAAAAACTGACATGCAATATTGCGAAACATTCACCAATGACCAAAGTTTTGGTAGCAAGTAAAATCATCACCTGGGATGAATGGACAATGGCGCACAAATGCGCATTGGAAGCACTCAATCAAAGTATGAAATATCTGTGCAATGTGTTCCTGTCGACGAATCGAACGGATTGATTTTGTTTCCGCCGAATTTTTGCAATTTCACTTCATTCAACAAAATGTTCCCGAACATCTAATCTCAAAAATCACAATTGGTTGAATGAACGAGCAATTCTTGCGGCAAAGAACAAAGATGTGGATCATTTAAACTTCACAATTCAAAATCAAATCGTTGGTCCACTGCATTAATGATGATAATGCTCAGATGATAATAACTCAGTTGATAATGCTCGCGATGAGCGAAACCGGTCCTGATTAAATAAATTTTATTTAGTGGGAAAAGTACTAAAAATGTTTTATTATTTTTATTACAACATTTATTGATTCTGAGGCGGTGCGAAGTTCGTCGGGTCAGCTAGTTTTATAATATAATCCCATTAAGGTTATATTGAAAAAAAAAATGTAAATAAATCAAAATGGTTGAATATTTAAATGGGAAGTTGTGTACGAGAAGACCTGGAGTGCAATAATTATTACAGACAGCCGTTCAAGATGCGGGTTCGCTTCTCGGATAACTAATTGAATCAAATGAGTCGGCGGAATTGCCTTACACAGATGTCACTTATTTTGCATTTTGACCTGCAAGTCGCATTTCAAATTATATGAAACACTTTTTTCTTTTTACTTTAGAGTGCAAGTTCTAAAACTAAATTTGCAGTATGAAATAATATTCCAACTTTATTGCATGAAAGATGTTCACTTTTCTATAAATCATTAAAACAAAGTTAAGCTAGTAATGATTTTAGTTATTTATTATTAACAAAGTACTTGCCCATTAAGAGTGGTTCTGCTTTCATCTATACCGCCATCTTGGCAACTGATTATATTCACATCGTGTCCCATCTAGTAATGCGTAGATCTGCTTGCAAGAATGCAGTCTATCTCATTTAAGCATACAGTCTAATCATTCGATGAAAGATATGTTTTAAGTTGTATAAGACTTAGAATCGTTGATACTATATAACCAACTTATCAAATTTATTGATTGACTTTGCATTTACTTGGTAAATCTCCATTATAATAGGGTAGCAATAGCAACGTATTTAGTTCTACAGTTTTTTATATTTATTAGTTGATAGCTATTTCGGCTTTCGCCATCGTCAGAACTATGATGAACTATGTTATTCACTGTAACATCCTAATTCAAATAACAATTATAATACATATTATACTAATAAAAACAATAATCCTTTGTACTTCATTCCACTTTATTTAATATGTCAGGACCGGTTTCGCTCATTGCGAGCATTGTCAACTGATAAGAAATATAATTTAACAATGCTATTGCAATGATAAATAGCATTGTTAAATTATATTTCTTATCAGTTGACAATGCTCGCAATGAGCGAAACCGGTCCTGACATATTAAATAAAGTGGAATGAAGTACAAAGGATTATTGTTTTTATTAATATAATGCCTTTCCACCAAGTATTGACAGTGAACACCCTAAAAGTGACATATTATACTTATTTAATATGACTCTAGTGTTTCGAAGAACGATAAGCAGTCTGGGGTTTTTAACGTTAGAGTGTTAGGGTGTTAAGAGTGAATAACATGATGCATTGTGTAAGTCTTCGGAGCCAGTATATGTAGCTTAAAAAGATGTAAGTTTAATCGTAGTTCTGACAATGGCAAAGTCCGAAATAGCTATCAACTAATAAATATAAAAAAAACTGTAGAACTAAATACGTTGCTATTTTTACCCTATTATCAAATTTACTATAAATTGGGATTTTGAAGTTTAATAAAGTATGACAAAGTTTATTGCAACTTTCATTCAAAAGGAACATTCTTTTACTCAATAGAGTAAAAAAATATATTTTTGCCCGTCGTTGAATTATATCAAAACAGACAATTACACTATACTGCAACAAAAGTTACTTATTGATTGAATTAACTTGGTAAAATTCCATTATAACACGGTTAAAAATAGATATGTATTTTAGTTCTACAAACTTTTACGCCTTTACTTTTGTCGCCTACTGTGGCCCAGTTGGTTGGAGCTTGCTCTACCGATCACGCAGGTCTGGGTTCGATTCTCGGTAAGATCACAGTGAATTTGAGAACTATTCAATTCAAAGTTCACTGAGTTATGTTTTTGTATTTGCAGCACTGACACGGCGGCCATACTAAATTAACTGTCAGATGGTTTCAGACTTTAGTGTTAATAATTACCAAAAAATACATATAAAAGTAATATTGTTAGAGGTTTGAAACAATACATTTGATATTTTTGTAAAAAATATAATTTTTCACAATTTTTTCAAATCCAATAAAGTATGGAAAAAGGAAAAATACCTGTAGAATGAAAACATCAAAATTCCAAAAATGGCCATTTTTATCCCTAATGTTTAAAATACATGACAGACAATTACATATTGCATTAATTTCTTTCCATAAAAATTGACCAAACAGAAATTTTTAAATTGCTTAGTGACATTTAAAAATAACCTCCTCTCCGTCTCCTGAACAAAAATTTGTTTTGGATTTAAGAGTATTACAAAATAAGCCGACGATATGCTAGTTCAAGCAGAGAAATTCAGCGATACGATATAATCTGAAAGTTACCTGAAAAATGACATCTTTTTCAGTCTCCAGTGTCTTGATGTTTAAGGTTAGGATGCAGTTTTCTGAAGAATGCCACAAGTAAAGTACGTCATCTTTGATAACAAATATGTTTTGGGTATGAGTTATGTTTTCCGGCAAACCTTCATTAAAAGTTTTAATGATTTTGTGGTCATTTAAGCTAAAAACACTAACGCGGGAAGACATTTCTAACGGCGTTGTTTTGACGTTTACAACGGTGTGAAGTTAGATTCGCGCGCTCGATAGGTTCCAAACGTTCTTAAATGTCATCGGTTCAAAAACTCAACAATCCGCGTAATATTTTTAAACCATTGTTCATATTTTTTTGGATAAATAATGGTAATCGAAGTAAGGCAATTCCTTTCCAATGTTTTACTTATTACTTATTGAATATTTAAAATAAACGAGCGTTTTTTAGATTATATTGAACTTTTAAATACCTTTAGCAAATTTCGTTAAAAATAAAAGTATAAAGCAAAACAGCTTCATCGAAATTTAAAAAGTTTTTATAAATTAACCAACAAATTGAAAAAATATTATTCTAATCCAGTTTTTCGATCCAATAATGCAAAAATGCAATTGACATATTCATTTTTTTTACAGTTAACTGTTTATATCAAGCCATACATAATATCCAATATTTTTTTTCAAAAATTCTGCCACGTATATGGTTTAAAAGACATACATTTTATCATACTTACCTTTTATAAAAATGTAATTCATATTTTATATTTAATTTTCTACAACCATAAATATTGTTTAATTATCAAAAACATGGTCGCTAGACAAATTAATAATCTTCAAGATCGTAATTACCCAAAATTGAGAGGGTGTTCCGATTAAAAATGAAATTAAAATACATATCGCGGATAAAGCAATGAAATAAAAGTCAAAACGGAGTGTCTTTCATTATTTTATTGCTCGTTGTACTGCTGGGCATCAATCCATTAACAAGTTGGTGCGCGGACGTCGACGTTTATTCGGGAATTTAGGCTCTAGGGATATTAATTAAAGTTATATTGGTTGAATGCCCACAATTTCCATACATAAGACGTGTTTTCCCCTGCAGATGATCGAGGAAAGGCCCTTTCAGGACAGAGATCGTGAACGGACGGAAATATTAACTGATTGTATATTTTTTTGAAATCTGAAAACAGTGTAATATAGTTTTATTATTATATTTATAAAATCCTTTAGCTTTATATTCATTTATTTAAGTAATATATTTTATCTTTATTGTTAACTAAAAATTATAAGTTAACAATAAAGATATAATACATTATTTAAATAAATCCGGGATTTCTATATTGCAATGCTATTGTTGTACAAAATTTTATATCGAAAAAAACCGAAAGAACATTGAATACCAGATCGTCAAAGCACATGGCAGTCTTTAGTTTGAAAAAAGACACGTCTACTTTAGCTAATCACCTTATTTTAGAAAGACACGTGTTCAATCAGGAACAAGGGATAAAAATGTTGCACCCAAATACGGACGCTCATAAATTATTTTCCCAAGAAATTTTAGAAATAAATAGAGCACAATTGAACAGCCTTCCGATTTTGAATGAGCAGGTAAATGTGCCAAATTCCCCACTTTTATACTTTATATGTAAGTAAATATAATCATAAAACCTTTTCCAACAAACAAAAATAAATATAATTCTTAAAACTACTCATCATTCAAATCTGTAGGCATTTTCATGGGTTAATCCTCTTCGCCAGCAATGGCTTTAAACTTAATGATACATTTATTTCTTATATAAACACGATACATTCATTTACTAAGCGTCAGTTCAAGTTCATCCGTGCAATTGAACGCCTGAAGATGCCGAAAGGCGAAACCCAGATAGTTAGTGACGAAATGTAATTGTATATATATAAGTTGTTAAAATATATTCTTTGACAAGTAGTCAACGGTTGTAGCAAACGGAAATTTATTTTAATATAAAATTTAAAATATCTTTGATTATTCCACGTATTGTGTTACTAACTGTGACACGTGTTTTGCCTCTTTCAGAGGCATCTTCAGACTTACTATCGCAAAGTTTACTTAAGTAATTATGTTTACCGAAACCATCGAAATTTATTTTACTAAGCAATATATTTAACGAATAAGTTAAATGAAAACCAAAGGTTTTTCAACTGTGTTGTAGAACGCAGGCTATCGCGCCGAGGCTTGACGCCCTTATAATAAAATCGCTATCTTTTAATTAGATTATGTAAATTTTATATTCACGATATTAGGGGTGGGTGTGCGGGGGGCGGTGGTTTATATCGTGTTATAGAAATATGGATGGGAGGGGGTGTAGTTATATTTCATAAATTTATTAATCACTCAGTCTGGGTTCAGAGGCGGATAAGGTAGTCGAGCCACTTATCGTGCGTCATTCCAGGAAAACTTTACCAGGACATCGCTGGGAATGTAAAATTTTGATGTAATTAGCTTCAATGTAACATTTATTGTCATTTTAAGGCTGTGAGTTGTGGGGTACCCGAAGTTCTCTAGGAATTTTAGTTTTAAAAATATTTTTGAGTATAGAGTGGCGCATCTGCATATCACTAAGCTTAAAAAAATATTACAGATCCGAAACCATTAAAAACAAATAAACTTTATAAAAATAAATAGTTTGTAATATTACAAAAAAAACTGAGAAGATTTTCATCTTAGAATTAATGAAATTTCGGTTAGATCAAGCGTGGGGAACCTGCGGTCTTTCGTCTACTTTAGTGCGGCCTTTTGGCCAATTCTGTAATTCTGTAAAATTTATGTAAATTTGTGACGTATTCTGACCGTAAATTTCTGTTGCCGATCAAAGATTCCCTAGTTTACTGCAGCCTTATGTCGAATCAGAAAAATGAATGCGGCATTTAGAGAAGAAAAGGTTAGATCATTTCCACTTATAGTGTAGCTTCCCATATAACTCTGTTTGGGTACAATATTTTATTTTTTAATTAAAACAAAATATTATATGCACGGATGGCTGTGATTGAATATGTACTTTGCTACATTTTCAACAAAATCAAAAATCAAGTTCACTTGTACCAGTGAATAGTAGGGTATACAATTCCGAAGCCTTTTTCCAATCCCGGGATTTCGGGATTGATTTATTTTGAATCCCGGGATCCCGGGATCCCGGGATTGAGATTTTCTCACCGAGGAATTTGAAATCTCCGATTTGGTATACTTTTTCCCAAAACCTCACGAAAACTCGTTTTTTTTTTTAGCTCACCGAGGAATTTGAAATCTTCAATTTGCCAATTTCGTGTAAATTTCGAGAATTTGCTCAAAATTTCTCAATCCCGGGATCGCGGCCATCCCAATCCCGGAATTTCGGGATCAGAAAATTGAACGAGATCCCGGGATTGGATGCCCTAGTGAATACCATCCAATCCACAAGTGCAATTTTTTTTTAACCCAAGATTTTCTCAATTCTTTATCGAGATATTGAGATAAATTACTGACATGAAGTATTTACACCCTTAATTAGTTAGCACATATATACAATTTTAGAAAGCCAAATATATTCTAAAATAAATGTATTAATCATATTTATTGGTGAAATAGTGACTAGGGTATCCAATCCCGAAGCCTTTTTCCAATCACGGGATTTCGGGATTGATTTATTTTGAATCCCGGGATTGAGATTTTCTCACCGAGGAATTTAAAATCCTCAATTTGCTATACTTTTTCCCGGAATCTCACGGAAACTCGTTTTTTTTTTTTTAGCTCACCGAAGAATTTGAAATCTCCGATTTGGTATACTTTTTCCCAGAATCTCACGAAAACTCGTTTTTTTTTTTTAGCTCACCGAGGAATTAGAAATCTTCAATTTGCCAATTTCGTGTAAATATTTCTCAATCCCGAAATCCCGGGATCGCGGCCATCTCAATCCCGGAATTTCGGGATCAGAAAATTGAACGGGATCCCGGGATGGATGCCCTAATAGTGACTGTATATACAAAAGAAAGGGAAATGATTGACACAATAACGACCATTTCAATGGAGGAATGAAATAATGTTCACTAATTTTTAAACCAAATTCAGAATCGTTTTATGTTTCAACGACTTCATGTCCTGTAAGAATGGTTTCTTACTACTAACGAGTCAAACGATAAAACGATTTATGGCTTGCAATTATAATCATTGTTGTATTGTTGTATGTTTTGTCCAACGAGAAGTTAATTTACAAAGTCTTTAGTGAGTGAAGGAAGCAAAATTTAGACTCTTGATTTCTGGTTCAGCCATTTCATATCAGTCATATCGTATACATGTCTTAATACAAGGGTGGGTTGGAGGAGGTTTGGAGGGGTTCGCGCGAGCCTCTTGCTATTTTTATTTAAGTCTGGCGAGCCCATTGTTGGCTTAAGAGAAAACAATATTCTCAGATCAAATTAGTATATAACTAAAATTTCTGGGTATAAGTTTATGTATAGCTTAAAATGGGCCCAAATATTTGTGAAATTCTTAAAAGAAAAAAAATCCACAATTATTATGCTGTTTAATTGTAAGATCTTTCGGCATCACGCGACAGCGAAAAGTCATCAACTGGATTAAAATCGTCTTGTTTAACTAACAACATTTACCAAACATATTAAAAATGCTAAGTGAATTTAAATAGATTGGGCTTATTGAATCAAAATAAAATGTAGAATAAATCTTAATTTTGTAGAATTAAGAATAGGAAATAATATAGTTTAGTCTGTATATAAAGTCTCAAAGAAACAATGCTTGGCAGCATTATTCTGGTGATGATCGAAGAGTAGGTGGGATATTGGAGTCTGCCGTGCGTGAAACGAGGGTAGGGCGTTCGAATCCCATTGAGGTTTGCTTCTTCTCGTCTGCCTTGTCTCTCTATGTTAAGGCAGAGGCGGATTGGTAACATCGATTATCAGTAACAACAATTATTCATAATAAAAGACCAATCTTTAATTAATGACATTGTCTTTATAGGTATAGTAATCAGAATCGTTATGCGACTCTTTTGCATTAAGAATTTCAAAAACAAACTTATACGCAATATATTTATTAAAATAAAAATATATTTTTTTTTACCATGTCCGCTCCCAATGTGGAGCATATGGACTCTTAATGGAGTTTATCTCAACAGAAGTGTTTCTACGAAAACTGCTTGTTACTCAGTTGCTCAACCTTTCTTTTTTCAAAGAGAGTAGGCATAGAAGTATAGGGCTAGGACAAGACTAGTGGTTAGCTAATCGCTCTCGATACGCCCCGTTCATAGGATGAAATGGGTGGGAGGAGAGAATTCAAGACATCACATACATAGATTCCTTCGAACAGAAATTCATAAATCAATTTATAAAACTGTCCTTACTGGGTGACCTCAGTAACCGAAGCCAACGACGTTGACCACTCGACCACACAGGCGGCATATTTTTCCTTAATTTATTCTTAAAATTACTTATATTAGGTGCCAATTTGAACGATATTAAATGCAAAAACTTCAATGAAACATATTGCCCAACTCAAAGTTTGCCCCTGTGTGTATATCTATCTAGTAAATTACGCGACAAAGTATAAGAAATATGATGTGGAAACACTGCTGAATTTCGGGGGGACTTGATATATTGGTTCAAATTACGTCTCCTGTTTTGTGAGTGATTTATGGATTCATCTTTCGATATTGATAATAATAACACCGTTTTTCTATCGACTGTATTGTAATAATATATAACCACCCTGTAGTACGCAGCTAATATCTTCATTGTCAACTTTACAAAAAAACAGAAATTCGGAATTTATCAACTGCGAGGTAAAAACAAGAAACTATGTATTATATATTTTTTTATGAAAACATAGTAACCAATCACAACAATGAACAGTCACTTTAAAGGTGTTTATAGATGGAGGATAGAAGCATTATTTAAAAACAAACAAAACACACTTTTGTACTATGCGATTCAACATTAATTTTAAGGCGTTTACTGTTAATACTTGATGGAATGGAATGCACCTAAAATTTATTGGATCAGGACCGGTTTCGCTCATGGTGAGCATTGTCAACTGATAAGAAATACAATGAAACAGTGATATTTATACAAAAGTTAAGTAGTAGGTTATTTGGCGCCCTAGGCAATGGTTATTAGCGCGCCCTCTTTTTAACAAATCGTCCCATTTTTTTCGAAATAATGAAAAAAAAACAATTCGGGATCATTATAAATATGCTTTTCTCTTTATAAAACCATGTCCGCTCCCAATGTGGTGCATATAGCTTCCTAATGGAGGTATCTCAACTGAAGTTTTTCTACATGCACTGTTTGTTACTCAGTCGCTCAACCTCTCTTTTTCGAATCATATATAATACTGTACATAATTGCAACTAACATATACACACATCAGAATAAAATATTATGTAATATTATTTATTATTATTATAGTATATAGAAACAATTTTAATACTCCATTTATGCGCCCCCTAATGGCTTGCGCCCTAGGCGGTTGCCTAGTTTGCTTGTATGGTGGCGCCGGCCCTGGGTATGACAAACAATTGGTATTACAACCAAGCAACAAATTAAAGTACAATCCAAGAAAAATAAAAGGTTGAAGACGTCTTAGGAAAGCAAAATGTTACATTAAAAATCAATTAAGTATGAATTATCATTGACAAAGTAAAAGCCCAAAAATGAGTGCATATAATAAATAAATAAATCTTAATGTCTGCCAACCATAATTAAAGAGTTAAAGTACTAAAAATGTTTTATTATTTTTATTAAAATTAAACATTAATTAATTAATATCAAGTCCGCTACAAAACTGTTTTTTCATGCGATTGAAAATTTATAGCATTTATTTTTGAACGTTTAAATTACTGTCAGCTTAGTGTAACTTTTCGTATTTCTGTTAATAATTTTTGTTACAAATCCATTTATCTCACTTGGTTTTCTTTCTATCTATAAATAGCCCTGTATTAATATATTTTGTTATCAGCTGAAAAGGCCTGTATCAAACGAAACCGATCCTGATCAAAATACACAAATTTGGAATTCGTACGAAAGAGTATAAAGTCTGTTATTCTAATTAGTATTTTTACTATATCCACTTTTAACGTGGAGTATATGCAGGGCCGGCGCCATCATACAGGCGAAATAGGCAACCGCCTAGGGCGCAAACCATTAGGGGGCGCACAAATAGAGTATGAAAATTATTTTTATGTTCTCAAATAATAAAAAAATAGAAGTGCATTTTATTTTATTTTGATTTTTGTATTTTTCGTTGTAGCTATGTATCGTTTTCTATATGATTCGAAAAAAAGAGTTTGAGCTACCAAGTAACAAGCAGTTCACAAAGAAAAACTTCTGTTGAGATACCGCCATTAGGAGGCCACATGATCCACACTAGGAGCGGATACGGATATATATATAAAAAATTAATGATCGTGAATTTTTTTCTTTTATTATTTCAAAAAAAATGGGGTGATTTTTTTACAAAGGGGCGCACTTTTGCCTAGGGCGTCAAATAGCCTCGCGCCTGCACTGAGTATATGGTCTTTCAATCTCAGCAGACTTACTAGAACTGCTTATTTTTTTGTCGTATTTTTTCCATATCCGCTTTCATTGTGTTATATATATTGTGTTATAAGATATATTTTTTTTTTGTTTATTAAGAAAAATAAGCTAATGTGGACAAAATATGATTAAGAGAATTACTCCTTATATATTCTATACATATAGACACCCCCCCACCGTTCAACCCTAGATCATCCACTTTCCAAAATAGCGAAAGTTTTCGATAAGTGGTCTTTCGCCCATAACGTATTATGAGAAATGTGTTTTTATTTATCGCCAAGTATCGCCTCTGCAGTACCGAATATAGCCCAAGTTCCTGCCTTTGACAGAACAATAAATAACGTACTTGTTATAAGCCAGTCACAGTCAACCAGCTATCGAAATGATTCGTGTAATTTTAATAATTGAATCGGTCAATTCACAAAAGTGTAGGGCAGTGGAGTCATTAAATAATAGTAACTACTTTAAATTCAAGCACGACTCATATTCCGACTCTGAATTTGGCTTAAAAAATAGTGATAAATATTATTAGCTCTTTTGGTTCTCCTAAAGCTATTTTTTCTCTGTGGCCCCCTTAAAACATGCTGTGTCCCTCGTCTGAGAAACCGTGATCTAATCTTATCATTCAATTTTTTGCATTTACAAAAAGAGATTAACCAGAAAATTTAAATTAACTTTGATTATTCCACGTATTGTGTTACTAACTGTGACACGTGTTTCGCCTCTTTCAGAGGCATTTTCAGACTTACTATCGCAAAGTTTGCTTAAGTAATGAAGCAAGATTGATTCTAACATTTTAAAATTATATAATTACAAAATGGAGGTTTGGGTTTTTTTCCTTTTAAGAGGAGCAAGGAGGGGGGTTTAGAATCGAAATAAAACAAACAGATAATGATACTAATGCTACTAATGAGTTGTAATCAATCAGATTGGGATTTTTCCTTTTTAAGGGAAGCAAAGAGGGGATTATAAAATCAATCTTGCTTCATTACTTAAGCAAACTTTGCGATAGTAAGTCTGAAGATGCCTCTGAAAGAGGCGAAACACGTGTCACAGTTAGTAACACAATACGTGAAATAATCAAAGTTAATTTAAATTTTCTATTAAAATGAACTTCCACAAAGTTACCGCCGAAACCATCGAAAGTAGAGGTTAACCATTTGAATACCAAGCAGGCACAGGTGTCCAGAACATATGCAAGCAAACACGGATGTCCAAAACATTTAAAAAATAAAAAAACTTGGTATTCTAACTGAATATAAGCAATATTTTGATGAATATGTGCAGTGCTATCTATACAGAGTCAATATAGGTTTTTAAAATATCGAATTCGTGTGTATATTAGGAAAAAATATTTTTCTCAAAAACACGCAGTATCTTTGAGACATATTAAACGGTTAATACTCAATGTTGAGTATAACTGCTAGGTAGATAGATGTAACCTAGGCAAAAGCTTTTCTCCTGTATCTAGTATTCGAGACAAGAATGACAAAGTAAGGACAAACAAAGCATGACGCGACAAAGGTAAGAAAAAAGGAAATGCGGAGCACATAAATCATCTTAGAAGTAGATCGATCTTATGCCAAATGTATTTGGAAATTTATTACTGCGTTGTGTTTTATTTGTTCGAGAAGCAATTGTCAGATTACAATCAAAACAGTGCATTGTTATGAATCGGATATCAATTTTCTTGAAGGTCGCTTATTAATTATTTACTAATATGGATTGAAAAGTTTTAGAATAGACGGTGATATAAGGGCATGGGTGTCCAACAGGTAGATCGCGATCGACCGGTCGATCCCAAAGCAAAATTTGGTCGATCCCGAAAGCTTCCGTGAAATTCGAAAAAATATATAATTTGAATGTGAAATATACAAAAATACTAAATTGAAATATTTTGTAAGCATATACCTGACTAATGATATGGATTTTGCATTTAAAATAAACATTTCTAAGTTTGACGAGGGGAAAAAACCAGGGCTGTGGAGTCAGAGTTGGAGTCGGAGTCGGACTCGCGGAGTCGCGGTATTTTCGCCGGAGTCGTGAAAAATGAGCTGCTCGCTTTTTTTTTTGAAAAATATGTTTGATAATGTAAAGTCAAACAAAGAATTCAAAAGTGTTGACATTTCATGCTTGGCTGACAAACGATGATAAAATAAAAATTTCTTAGTTTGAAGAAGGGAAAAACCCTAAATAAATAAATTTCTTATAAGCATCGTGTTAGAAGTCGATCGCGAGAAAACTTAAGATTGAAAAGTCGATCCCAGGCCAAAAAAGGTTGGACACCCATGTATTTTGGAATTTTCTCCGAGAGACAATTTTTTTTTCAATTGACAAAATATGGAATGCAATATTTTTTTCGAGAGCCATTTGATTTTTCGCGAAACTTATTTGGGATGCGATCAATATTCCAATTTGGCATGCGATCAATTTACTCCCAGAGACAATTTTCTTTTCAAGTGACAAAATATTTTTTGTGAAAAAAACTTGGAATGCAATATTTTCCCGAGAGCCATAAGATTTTTTGGGTTGCGATCAATATTCAAATTCTGGATGCGATCAATTTTCTCCAAGAGACAATTTTTTTCAAACTTTCAATTCAATTTTTTTTTCGACAGCCATTAGATTTTTGCGACACTCATTTAGGATTGTTGTCAAGTTGTTTTCCAAATTTCTTGGAAAAACAGTTTATGGGGGTCTGTATTTGGCTGCAACATTTTAATCCCTTGGATATTGGATGAAAGGATACTGGGTCTCTTCATAGCCAGTATATATGGAAGAGGCAATGCAAGTTTAAATAATATAATTCGGATGAAGGCATAAGCCGAATAAACAATAATAAAATAATATTTGTATAACTAAAATACTCTGATATTTTTTCACCTCATTACGGAAACTTTTAACATAAGTGATGATTTTACATTTATCTATGTACTTAGCCCAATTTGGCACACACTATATATGTAGGAACAATTCTCCTATTCTCTGATAATGTTTGTTCAGTAACTTGCTTTGCAAGTTTCGGGATTTCAGATAATAAGGATAGTTTCAAAAGACAAGCAAAGGTATAAAGCCGTTTGGCAATTCTCTAAGATCAATATGGGATAAGAATTTCATATGTTATTCGCAATTCGAGAACGAGTCTTAATAATGTCGTATAATTTTATTATTTTCAGTGAATTGAAAATCTGTTTGTAGATCGATGAAGAAGAACTACTATTTTTTAAAAAATCGATCATTTATAATTAATCCAGCAACTTACTTAAGAGTGGTAGCACAGCTGTCGTTGGTTTTCGTGACGGGTTCAAATCCTAGTACAAATATAATTAAATTTATTTATTTCTGTTTGAAAGCATAGGTGTTTGTGATGTCTAATAATTTCCTCTCATCACTTTAATAATTAAATTAAGAAAAACACAATATTCCTTTGTGATTTATTTCCACTTTTATTAATCAAGATCAGGACCGGTTTCGTTCATGGCGAGCGTTGTCAACTGATAAGAAATAAAATTTAGCAGTTTCGATGGATTCAGCGGTAACTTTGTGGAAGTTCATTTTGATATCGACTGTAGAAAGGAAAAATAACGTAACCCACAGTTTTTTAAGAACGTAAAACAGCATTTTTTTCGATAATCACAATGAATACAACTTGATACACATTCTATCAAAAGGATGTAAGCTGCAAATGTCGAATTAGTATCTAAATTTAGCTTTTAAGTTTGAAAAAGATGAACTTGTAAAAAATTAAAACTAATAAAAAAGACTGAAAAAAAGCTTTTTCGTAGACAATTTCTTAAATTAATATTAGATTATGTCAATTTAATACCAGTTTAGAAGTCTCCGTGCACTTCAATGTTGTGTATATTTCATAATTTGCACATGTCACAAAATTATCAAAACACGTTTTTGGCGCCTCCTGTAAAATTTTCTATATGTGGGTTACGTTCTTTATCCTTTCCACAGTCGATATTAAATTAACAAAAACATTAAATTCACAACATTCTACACTCAACTTCTCTAATATCCATGATTATAAAAAAAATATCATGAACGGAAATATCGCTGGTTTGCTGCAAGAAGTCATGAATTGTTACATTACTCAAAGTTATTTTTTTCTCAATTTGCATAAACTCAAAAAGTCACTCAGTGCTTAAAATCAACCAATATTGTCTTTACATACATACCTTTAAAATTATTATGTTGAATTTTTTGCTCATACCGGAATAAAAGACATCACTAACAAGATTATGTATAGAATTCCTACGAAATATTTCTTAATCACTTCTTGCAATAAGCCCATGATATTATTTTTTAGGTTGTTCACTGTCAATACTAAGTGGAAAGGCATTATATGTACTAAGAAAAAACACAATATTACTTTGTACTTTATTCCACTTTATTTAAAAGGTCAGGACCGGTTTTGCTCATTGCGAGCATTGTCAACTGATCTTCAACTTCAACTTCAGTTGACAATGCTCGCAATGAGCGAAATCGGTCCCGAACTTTTAAATAAAGTGGAATAAAGTACAAAGGAATATTGTATTTTTATTAACACGACGATATTATTATTTGACTTAGCTTAAGCCGAAAGAAATGTGTGGCTTAAGTGGCTTAATAAGTTTTTAAATTTTTTTAAAAAATATTTATAAATATATTAAAAATGAATTTGAAAGAACATACGAGATATACTCGATGAGAATTTTTGCAAGTCACATGCGATTAACTCAAGGAGAATTGACTTCACAAACACCCATGTCTTAGATCTCAAATTAAAATTGAAAGAATCCAATTTGACATCAAACTTACTGGGAATTGAACCCAGACCCACCTGATCGGTAGAGCAAACTCTAACCAACTAGACCACAGCGGGCGACAATTTTCGTTGCGTACTTAATTATTTCTTAAAGATTACTTGTATGAAAAACGGCGTATGGACAAAAAGCCAAACGTAACCACGTTAGCGTCACAAAATTCCTATTTATATCATGCTATTTCTTTGACATATGCACTCTGTACGTGATCCTGTGCATTAGAGCCCCACCTCTAAGCGCCCCCGTCCCCACCGCCCCCACCATATGGGATCGCCCGTCATGTTGTCAGTGATACATCCCTATTGTCGTTATTAATGACAACTCATCGGATCTTTGTCTCCCGAAGGTCCGCTGGGAACGGGAGGACCGCACTATGAGTATTTCTGCCAAACGGAAATTGTATTTCGTCCGGCAGGGTTGCCAAAAACACGAAACTGGCATATCGATTGCTAAGTGCAAAGATATTGTCCAGTTTTTTTCGAAATTTAGTTAAAATACAAATAATGTTCGTCTGCATTATATGAATTATTCTGTAAAATTATTGTATGTTCAGAACGAGTTGTGTCATTAAATACATCATATTACATGTCCGTTTTTAGAGAGATTTAAATTTGACGTATCTTCGCTCATAGTCATCAATATACCTCGTACGTGAAAGCATTTTTAAAACTATGTGCGAAATGTGCCGGTTCAAAGAATGATCAGTAGGGCGCAGATTGGTGGATCGCTCCTGGACTAAATGCATGATGTTTGACAGCCGAAAGCACCTCGCACACAGGCGCAAAAATCCACGGGCCTACCCTGCTAACATCTACTTAGAGCGTTTTGAATATGTTGATCCTGTTAAAAAGACATTATAAAATGAAGTATTTTGATGCAAATTAAATCTAAATTATTCCAAATGGATTCCTTATGGATGCCAGCAATGGCCGTAAACTTAGTGATACATTTATTTACTAAGCGTCAGTTCAAGTTTATCCGTGCACTTGAACGCCTGAAGATGCCGAAAGGCGAAACTCAAGTCGTTAGTGACAAAACTTGTGTAAATTTACATAATTTTAACGATTCAAATTTTATATTGAATCTCACCAAGCACCTTCAGTCGAAATTTTAAGTAAGATTCTATTGATATTAAACTTAATTTAATGATCAGAGTGCTTAGACCAGGGGTGGGGAACCTTTTATTCTCTAAAGGCGGCATTCATTTATCTGATTCGACATAAGGCCCCAAGTAACATTGACTAGGGAATGTTTGGCCGGAAACAGGACTTAACGGTCAGAATATGTCAGGAATTTACGAATTTACATGCAATTACAGAATTGGTCAGAAGGCCGCACCAGAGTAGTCAAAAGGCCGCGGGTTACCTCACGCCTGGTTTAGACCATGGGTTCCCAACCTTTTTCGGGTGGCGACCCCTTTTTATAAAAGCCATGTGATCCGCGTCCCCGATTCAATTGAAAAAGGCATTTTTTTCCATAAGTTAATTTTAGCTGACTGTAGTTTTAGTTTTGTTGTTCAAATCCAAAATCGAAAAATGTTGGTGACCCCAGAAAACCCGTCGCGTCCCATAAGTTGGGAACCCGTGGTTTAAACAATTAATGAATTTTTGTATAAAGAAATGGCTGTATGTGATGTTTGCATTTCCTTCTACCCATCCTATCATTGAAACGGGGCATAGCGAGAACTTTAAGCATACAAATAGATTGTTCCTAGAAATATTCTCCTAGATATATTGTTCCTAAACAGATTTTTTCTAGATATATTGGAGATTGAGGTAACGCAGTAAAATAGCAACTCTTATCAGTCAATACTTTATTTTCAGAAGCCCACATGATTAACATTGGTAGCGGACATCAAAAATATAAATACACGTGTGTATATTTCGCAACCCTGATAATTTGGACGTGGGGGGGTTGGAATAATAATAGATTTAGGGCGCAAGGGGCAGCAAATATATCAAATAAGATGCGTCGAGAATATTATATCATGTTATGTCTTTGGACGCATTACTTTCCACGAAATAAAAACACTCTGATAAATTATCGTAATCATGCCCTTCCAGCAACCAGTGATCATGCATTAGTTACACTTTATTAGATGTATATTATTTTGGTGACAATATTTAAATATATATTTAATGTCAGCTCCATTATCAGGTAAAAGAAACTTACATTAAACTTACATTATTACACTTACTTAATACATTCGACGACTATTAATTATATTTTATTATCCATGTCCGCTCCCAATGCGGAACATATGGCCTTCTAATGATAGGATGGGTGGGAGGAAATGTAAACATCACATACAGCCATTTCTTTTAAGACGAATTCATTAATTGCCTTCTATTGGTTTAGTTAGTGGTCGGCTAATCACTCTTGCTGCACTATGTTATTTTAGGTATATACTGGTGGAAGGGGGGACATTTAAAAATCATAAAAATCTCTGACGTCGAACAGAAATCGATGAAGCTATTGAAAAATATACTGTTCATACTGGGATTCGAACCCGTGAGGTCCAGCATGGAAGCCAACAATGTTGACCACTGTGCCATGGACCCGACGAACTGTAGTGTATACTAAATTTAATCGTTGATTTTTTTTATATTTCCACAAGATTTGTCATTAACGACCCGGGTTGGTCTCTTCGGGCATTTAAGTGCACGGATGAACTTAAACTGACTCTAATGAACTTACTTTTAGAATTGGTTGAATGACATTATGACATGACTCTTAATTTTCATCTGAGTGCACTTAACCAATTTGTGTGAAATAAGTAAATGAAACACACTGCCATACTCGCCGAAAGGCGAGCCAGCGATGGTGGGAATTGGAAAAGAAGTTCAGCTTTACGAAATTATGCGTTTATTTAGGGATTCACAAACATTTTATTTAAAATTATACAAACATTTTACAAATGGGATTTAAATTACAACAGTCGATATCGCCGGAATGAATCGAGAATGACATTACAAAAAAAGATAAACTATTTTTAACAAAATTCTGTCACCCGCGCAGGCTTGCGATTTAATTACTACATCGAAATACGTCTTTTCAAATCGACGGCTCACAAAAGAAGGAAGATCCTTGTCGATTTATAACTAACTACTCCTTCGCTGATAGTTGAGCGTCAAAAAAATACATCGTTGCCTTTAGACAACGTTGCCAAAATAGTGTTGTTGCAAGCAAATCGCAATATATGGAAATTATTATATATTATTCTTTTGAAGTCATTAATTAAAATAAACTTTTTATTGTCGCCTGTTGTCATTACAAAATGGATAGTCAGAGTTTCAGCTCATACAACTGGTACCATGACAATTAATATCAAAATATTAATATAAAATAATTTAGATTATTCCACGTATTGTGCTACAAACTGTGACACGTGTTTCACCTCTTTCAGTGGCATCCTCAGACAGACTACTTTTACAAATGCTTGCTAATTTGTGAACGTAGTCTGTCTGAAGATGCCTCTGAAAGAGACAAAACACCTGTCACAGCTTGTAACACAATACGTGGAACAATCTAAGTTATTTTATATTAAAATGAACTTCTGCCAATTTACCGCCGAACCCATCAAAATATTAGTTGAATTATTCCAGATGGCCATTAATAACTTTTAACTTTGTGATAATAAATTTTACTTTCAGTGGTTTTTTCCCCATGGCGTTCCGGCTCCTTTTTTCAATGGCATGTTTTATATTGGACTCCGCAGCCCTGATATATACACAATACAACTATTTACCATGCGCCAGTTCATGTTCATCCTTGCAGTTTCGTAGAAAAAAAATCTGTTGAGAATAGCTACATTTTGGGTCAGTATCCTCCACATGACGAGCGGGAATGGTTAAAATAAAATTGACGCCACGGGAAAAAGCAACCGTATCCATAAATAATAGCTATCTGGCCATTTCGTCGCATTCTTGGATTTGAGCCGGCACTCCTTCGATTCGAACAATTCCATACATGCCGTGACAGGCCGTCAAATCCAACAAATTCTAATAAAAAAATTCCACTTCCGTGTCATCTATCAACGGAAATATTTCCAACGGAAAAACAAAACGGCCTAATATGGGTGACGCGACAAAATGTCGTCGAGCATACTATAAAATTATTTCCGAATAAAGGCCTTCTCTCACGTTTGACAGTGCACTGTACAAAAAAAATACAATTTAACCGTTTGAATATCGCTCAAATAGCAGAGATACTGTGTGTTTTTGAGAAAAATAATTTTGCTTAATATACACTCGAATTCGATATTTTAAAAACCTATATTGACTCAGTATATATAGCACTACACATATTCATCAAAATATTGCTTATATTCTATAAGAATACCAAGTATTTTTCACTTTTAAGGTGTTCACTGTCAATACTTGGTGGAATGGCATTATAATAAAAATAATAAAACATTTTTAGTACTTTTTCCACATAAAATTTATTAGATCAGGACCGGTTTCGCTCATCGCGAGCATTATCAACTGATAAGAAAAATACATAATTTTTTATGTTTTTTTAATTGTTATGGGTGTTAAGCATTTTAATCTTGTGTAATTATAATGTAATTTGTTAATCCTTTAAATTGTTAATAGTTGCTTACACCTTTTTATTTCAATTTAAATTTGTATAAATATCACTGTTTATGTATTTTTCTTATCAGTTGATAATGCTCGCGATGAGCGAAACCGGTCCTGATCTAATAAATTTTATGTGGAAAAAGTACTAAAAATGTTTTATTATTTTTATTTTTACCAAGTATTTTATTTTTTAAATATCTTGGACATCCGTGTTCGCTTGCATATGTTCCGGACACCTGTGTCCGCTTGGTATTCAAGTGGTTAATTTCGATCGATTCGTTGGTAACTATAAGCAGTGGTGTAGTGGGGCCAACTGAAAATGAGCCAGGGCACCGGCCTGCCACCCTTTTGAGTTGTAACATAATTTTCAAGTACATACGTATATTCAAATAAAATTAAAGTGTTACATCAAAATTGATATACACAAAATTGATTTAACAAAAAAAGTTTGCACATGTAACGTAATTAAATAAATAAATTATTTTAATTTTAATTGTGCGTTTTTTTGTTGATTTAATTGTTAAAACTTGTGGTTTTTTTAGCTTCGAACGGATATTTTTTTTTTTTAAATGGGGATTAAACCAATTACAGACTGTGTACCTATTTATTTACCACTATACCACTGGCTATAAAGAAGTCCATTTTTAATATGAAATTCAATTTGACTTGACAATTTGAATAAATTGTGACACATGCCTTTATTATATTATATTAAATAAGATCAGGACCTTCGCTCATGACAAGCATTATCAACTGATAAAGTTGATATTAGATAATGCTCACCATGAGCGAAACCGGTCTTCATCTTGTTAAATAAAAGTGGGATAGGTTAAAACGAGTATTTAACTTTTTGAATATTATGCTTTTCCACCAAATATTGACAGTGGACACACTTAAAGTAAAAAAGTAAGCCACCTTTTTCGTGGATTATCTAATACACTGCGATGATGACGACGATAAAAAATATCATCTTTTTCCCACGTGAGTCGAAGGCTTTAGATAATATAGTTAATTTCGTGAGGGTGGGTTATTTATTAACGGCTGATAAGTATTTGAAACACGCGAGTCCTGCCCTTAAAAATATCGGGGGTTAATTGTTACAAACACATGGAACCTTTTTTCGAATACTTAGGAATTAGATAAAGTAGGAATTGAATACCGTCCATAACTAATTAGTCCCTTGGTAGAAACATCTTAAATAAAGATAATCTTGAAGGAAAAATACTAACAACAAGATGAAAAGCTATTAACACAAAGCTGGTTCAATTTATATATTGACCGTGGAAAGAAACTTAACCCACACGTTTTACAGGAGGCACGAAAAACGTTTTTTGATGATTTTGGGCTAAATGCAATTAATAATGAATTATACACAACCTTGAAGTACAGGAAGACTTCTAAGCTGGTGTTTAATTGACATAATCTAATGTTTATTTAAGAAATTATCTAAGGAAAATCTTTTTTCTCGGTTTCAATTTTCACAAGCTCATCTTTTTTCAAACTGAAAAGCTAAATTTAGATACTAATTCGACATTTGCAGCTTACATCATTTTGATAGAACGTGTATCAAGTAAGAAAAATTGTGATTATCGAAAAATACTGTTTTGAAAAAACTGTGGCTAACGTCCTTTTTCCTTTCCAAAGTCGATATTTTATTGATTGAATTGGCATTTACTCGGTAGAACTCCATTATAATAGAGTAAAAATAGTAACGTTTTTAGTTCTACAGTTTTTATAATATTAGTTAACAGCTATTTCGGTTTTTGCCATCGTCAAAACTATGTTTAAGCTTACATTTTGCTCAGTTATATTACTGGCTCATATATAACATACATATTTTTATTTAATAACTAGCCGGTACCCGGCAAGCGTTGCAATGCCATTCGAAGAAAGAAAGTGATTGTATTTTAATTCTGTTCATTGAAGTGCTTTTGGATATCTTTTTTTTCCGTCTGGTGCGTATACGAATAGATCTGAAGGTTTTCCAACGGGTGAGCAGGCCACATACAGCTGTCCATGTGAGAAGCATAGATTTTCTAAATTTAGTCCTCACCCTTGTAGCGATTGCCCCTGTGCTTTGTTGATGGTTATTGCAAATTCGAGTCGCACTGGAAACTGCAAAAATTTCAATTCTAATGGCATATTTGTTGGAATCATTGAGATTCTTGGCAACGTGCAACGCATTGTGCCCTTTATATTTTCCTTTTAATTTGTTTAGCTTCAATGATATTGTGCATTATCTTTTTCACTGAATGTCTGGTACCGTTGCAAAGTGGTGGATTTATATTTCGGAGAAGAATGATAGGTACACCAATTTTCAATGTTTAAACGTGTGACGGCATGGCTGGAAAATCAAGTGAGTTTAAGAATTCAGAAGAATTTATTGCGATATTTTTGGGAAAACTTTTTGAATCAACTCTCTTATTGTTTTTGTAATTTTACAGTAGTTTGTTGGCAATGTAATCCATAGTGTGGATTCATCTATTTCCAATTTTCCATTCCCAATATCTAACAATTATTTTGCGAAACGTTCAGCGGATGTGTCATATTGTAGTTCTACACGCATGCTGGCATTGAAAGCCAATTTCTGCACGTGTCGCCATAAAACTGATGATTTGAGACATGCATTTAATAAGTTGAACGTGTTATAACTGGTAGGGTTTTAGAAAATAGCCAGACAACAAAATAAGTGCGCCACCAAAGACAACTATTCATTTCCTCTCAAATCTTTTAGTGGATAGTATACATCTTACAATGCTTTTTTGTACGCCATAGTACATTCGCCTCATATAATGAGTTGGCATGATTGAAGTACTGCACCCATTCCGATTTTTTTTGATATTGCATGTTAGTGTCTCAGTGATTTGCATTAAAATGCAATTTCAGTGCTGAATGCGCTATTCGACCACCATCCAAAAATGTTCACACCAAAGACACGCTAAACTTTATGAAACACACCTATTTGCTAAATTGAGAAAAGTCACCAGAAAAGGCAATAATTCTTAGAAAATTCGCCACAGAGAATTCTAAAAATAGCCAATCAACGGGTCTAAATTTCACTTTTTGCGACCTATGATTTGCCATGCAACTGATCGCAGATCGCTTTATTCGGCGAAATTTCTCATTGTAAAATGGCTGCACTCTGGGGTGGGCTGGAGGAAGCTCAGAGGGGCTCGCGCAATCCCTTTGTGAAATTTTGCTAAGGTCGGCCAGCTCCTTGTTAATTTAAGAGAAAACAATATTCTCAAATCAAATGAGTACATAGCTGCAATTTCTGACTTACATACATTATCTATGACAGCATCAGTATACACAGTAGTACATTTTCGGCTACTTACATTGATGAGTTTACAGTAAATTGCATATTGTTACATATTGTAAATGTATTAAGTAAAAATCGATTGCTTATTTAAGTAGTCCATCAGAGTGATAAAAAACTCACTGCTTCCCAGAATACCGAGAATTGCGTTGATATAAAGCGAGCCTCTTGTACACGCATTGGCAGCCTACTGCTAGCTGTACTAATTTAGAAAACTTTGAGGGCGTCCGCACAACAAATCATCAAAGTTTTATTGCAATTGGATGAACGGTATAGAAACTGGAACGCATTAAAGAAAAACTCCCAAATTACCGTATTGGCAGCCCATTCACATGACAACTCACCAAAGCTTTATCGCAATCAGATGAACGGTATAGGAACGAATAAGGAACAAACAAACAAATTAACGTATTGGAAGCCCACCGCTAGCTGAATTTATTCAGACACCGTTGCGGGTGCTTGCACAACAACTCACCAAAGTTGTATCGCAATCGGATGAACGGTATAGGAACAGGAACGCATAAAGAACAAACTAACAAATTAACATATTGGCAGCCCACCGCTGATTTACATATATTCAGGGGCGTCCGCACAACAACTCAGCAAAATTTTATCGCAGTTGGATGAACGGTATAGGAACGAATATGGAAAAAACGAACAAATTAACGCATTGGCAGCCCACCACTGATTTATATACATTCAAGGGCGTCCGCACAACAACTCACCAAAATTTTATCGCAATTGGATGAACGGTATAGGAACGCATACCAGACAAACAAACAAATTAACGCATTAGCAGCCCACCGCTGATTCATAAACCTATTCTGGCGTCCGCATAACAACTCCCCAAAAAAATTATCGCAATCGGATGAGCGGTATAGGAACGCATAGGTAACAAACATTCATTTTTATATATATAGATAAATACCAGTTTAATTTATCCTAATTTTGAACCTTGAAAAATCCCATATTGCTTATCGCGTATAAAAAACAGTGGTCGGCCCCCTATATTATTTAAAATTTTATTAATAAAGTCAATAATAGAAATGAAACATAAATAAATAGTCAAAACACATTTGGTATAAAATCCCACTTTTATTTAATAAGGTCAGGACTGGTTTCGCTCATAACGAGCATCAGTTGATAGTGCTAGCAGTACAAATGTGAATATTATTAATTTAATATAATGTTTTTCACCAAGTATCGACAGTGAACGCCCTAAAAGTGATAAGTAAATAGTTTTTTTTTATTGTTAAACCCTTTGAAGAGATTCCTGAAAACATATTGTAAAATGAATTTCCGTCGAGAAAGCGATTCTTCGGTTGGTAAAGGATTAAAAAACAAGTGGAAAATCTTTATTAGAACAAATTAAAATAATATAATAATATAATATGTGATTAATTTAAGTTACTTCTCGCTGGTGAAATAGTAGTATGGTAATCATGTATGTAAGGTTTTTTAATAAGTTAATCGCCTATAACTCAACAATACAAAACCACCCCACACTGTATTGTGTTGCTGAGAAATTAGGCTCCGATCCTTAAAGTTACACAAGTGGTGTGAGACTCGCCTTATCATCTTGGCCACTGCTTCTCAAATGGTATTTTTTGTAAACTATAATATTATAATAGTATTTTTTTTAAATGTCAAACAAAACTTCTTTGAATGTCTTTACACTTAACGGCTAATTAGTTATTCAGTACGATCTATTTCATAAACTAAGGAAGGAAGAGATGTATTTTTTTTTAAATACAGGTATTGTATTTTGTTTGAAATCGGTTTGCATTTGTTTTCTGAAAGATGTCTGCAGTTTTTATTCTCGAACACCCCATTACAATCCCTAAAATAAGGCGTAATGAGAGGTCATATCGACCCGTAATTGGGAGAAAATTTTAACCGGGAATTTATAAATTTTTCAAGGTTTTTAAAATTAAGTTCGAAAAATGAATTCCATGAGTGCGATTAGTAAATATTAATATAAAGTCAATGTTTATCTCGATATTATAATAGACTACTTTCAGTTCTTTAGATCAGCGTTTTTTAACCGAGTTTCACGAGAAAAAAACGATAACAAGTCATAACAATAAATGCACAGGCCCTAAAAAGATCAGGCGAATGAGATAACGATCTAAAAATTTTATCACTGACGCCTTATATCTGGCCGGTGGTTGCCCATATATGGCAACCACCGGCCCGCCGAGCTATTTTGTCCGGCCCTGATTCGTCTCGGCGAAGTAATAGAGAAAGAAATTAATAGTTCCAGGGAGGGATTAAATAATGGAGATGACACGTTTATTATATAAATAAAAAATATGTAACAAGTAGCAACGTGTTTTATTTAATTGAATATTACTATATTATGTTTAAGAATTTGGTCCGGCCCTTGACTTGAAGTCTTTAATGATAATTTGGCCCCAGACCTAGGAAAGGTTGCCCATGCCTGTCTTACACGATATTAAGAACTAAAGCTTAAGTTCTTTTGTCGATTATGGGTCGAATTGTTGAATGACAGTCTTGCAGTATGTAGCCTTTGCCGTTAACATTTGAATAACAATCATTGTAATGATGTTATATGATGAATGTAAATGTCATTTGTATTTCCATTATCGTTTGTTTGTTTTTCTATCATCCCCACCTTTGCCTCCTATTTTTATTTGATTTTTATTATAATATATCAAAATAGTAATATTAAAATCATTCGTACTTAAGCAAGCATTTGCGAAAGAAGTTGTCTGAGCATGCTTCTGAAAGAGGCGAAACACGTGTCACAGTTTGTAACAAAATACGTGGAATAATCTAAGATATTTTATTTTATATTAAAATGAACTTACACAAAGTTACCCCCGAATCCATCGAAAGAATAACAATTCATTTACAGAAAACATCTTCTGTTGACATGCTCCATTCGAAGTTCATGTTAAATCAATGGGTTGAAAAAAATAAATTAACTACTTCAGTCAAATATTTAAATATATATTTGAAAGGTTAAGTTAATTAAAAATCGATAGTAATAACTGGTTACTTAGTGGAATCTAAGGTTTAGAATCGTGCCCTGGCCAAGCTTAGTTTATACAGGGTGGCCGATAGTTTCGCCTCGTTGTTGTTCTCTGGTAATATATGTTGTAAGCAGAGGCCAGCTACCTGCCGTAGTTACCTACGCCTCTACGTATATTATTATAAATACTCAGTCATACACACGTGAAATTTTCAGTGGTACTTGGAGATTAGGCCCGTCAGAAATATTTGGAGTTTTATTACGAAAATGTATGTAAATTTATTTTGAAGGTTGTTCGATTGATTAATTGCCAGCACACTTTTGTATTAGTTACAATGGTTTTGATATTTAAAAAAATCATTAGGGCATCCAACCCCGGACCTTTTTGTGATTCCGGAATTCGGGATTGAGAAACTTTTGCTCGACAATTGTGAAATCCTGGGAATTTACGGATTTTCCAAAATGAAAAAATGTGAAACCTTTTTCTTTTAAAGATCTCGCACGAATTTAGAAAATTTCCTCTAATTGCCTACTTTTCGAGAGTTTCGCAGTTCTTGTCCTCAATCCCGAAATTTCACACATAAAAAATTTACATGAGACACAAAAAGCTTTTTTTGATTATTTTGGGCCGAAGGAAAATTATGAAATATACACAACCTTAAAGAGTTTTTTTACCATATCCGCTCCCAATGTGGAGAATATGGACTACTAATGGAGTTTATATCAACAGGAGTGTTTCAACGAGAACTGCTTGTTACTCAGTTGCTCAACCTCTCTTTTTCCAAAGAGAGAAAGAATATAAGGATAAGGCTAGGACAGGACTAGTGGTTAGCAAATCGCTCTAAATACGCCCCTAAAGAATAGGATGGGTGGAAGGGGTGAATTTAAAACATCACATACCTCCATGCCTTCGAACAGAAATTCATAAATCGATTGAAAAATCAATTTATAAAAATGTCCGTACTGGGATTCGAAGCCGTGACCTCGGTAACCGAAGCCAACGACGTTGACCATTCGACCACACAGGCAGAAGAGTATGGAGGCTGATAAACTAGCTTTTTATTGACTTAGCTTAATATTAATTAAGAAATGAGGAGCAAACATTCAAAAAGTGTTTTTGTCACACAAATACAAATCTTGGAAAATGATGATTTAAGTGTTGCAAAAGTGACGGTTTTGATATAAAACGCCATTTTTCAAAATTTGTGACAAAACACTTTTTTAATGTTTGCTCCTCAAATAGTTTTTTTTGTTAAGTACTTTTTCTTGGTCGCATTTTTCACATACCCTTCTTTTTTCAAACAAAAAATCTAAATTTGAATCGTTCAAACTATGTACATTCTCACAGATTTTGTCACTAACGACCCGGGTTTCGCCTTTCGGCATCTTCAGGCGTTCAAGTGCACGGATGAACTAAATCATCCAGCAAACAAAAGTAATATAGTTCTTGAAACTACTCACCATTCAAATCTGTAGGCATTCCCATGGGTAAATCCTTTTCGTCAGCAATGGTTTTAAACTTAGTGATATGAACTTGAACTGACTCATCCGTGCACTTGAATATATAGTTTGAACGATTCAAATTTAATATTGAAATTCCACCAAGCACCTTCAGTCGAAATCTTAAAAAAAATCTAAAGTTTGATATTAATTCGTCATTTTCAGCTTACATGGTGATTATCGAAAAAAATTACGGGCTACGTCCGTTTTTATTTCCACATTCGAATTATTATATTTTTCACTTCTACGATAATTTCAGACATGCAGAATATTATAACGCATGTATTTTTTTTTTAATACCACGTGGCTCACTTCACCTCACAGGGGCTCATATATCATTGTGTGTGGCCGAAGAGTTTGTAAGTCTTCTAGTACAGTTTCGCAAGATGATGCCGGTATAGAATTTCGCCGTATGGTTATAAATTTCGCGAGGATCTTTGTTCGAGAGGGTCGCTTTGGCATTGTTTTACAGCGGTGAGTTAAAACACATTTTGCCGTAAAAATCTTTAATCAATTCATTTAGAAAATCATTTTTTTTTCTAATTTCACTAAGAACCGTGTATTAAACAACATTGGAATATAGAAAAAGAAAATAAAGGCTTTCTTAAATGTTGTAACTGACCAATGGTCTCTGGTCCGCTGGTCACTGACTTCCCAGCTATCTCAAGCCCTGTGACACTCCATCCATCCAGTGAAGTCTTCACACAGCGGTAGCAAATGTTACACATTGTTTTTTGCTTAGAAAGCAATTTAAGTAGGGAAAAACTTTTTTTGTTTAATAAAGGCTTTCTTAAATATAGTAACTGATCAATTTATGGATGTAAGAGGTGAATTTAAAGATAAAATTTAAAATTAATTGTAGATTTCGACTGGAGGTGCTTGTTGAAACTTCAATTTTAAATTTGAATCGTTCAAATTATGCAAATTCACACAATTTTTGTCACTGACGACCCGCCTTTCGCCTCTCGGCATCTTCTGGCGTTCAAGTGCACGGATGAACTAAATCATCCAGCAAACAAAAAGTAATATAGTTCTTGAAACTACTCACCATTCAAATCTGTAGGCATTCCCATGGGTAAATCCTTTTCGTCAGCAATGGTTTTAAACTTAGTGATACATTTATTTACCAAGCGTCAGTTCAAGTTCATCCATGCACATGAACTCCCGAAGATGCTGCAAGGCGAAGCCCGGATTGTTAGTGACAAAATTTGTGTGAATGTACATAATTTGAACGATTCAAATGAAAATTAGGAGTTTCAGGAGCCTATATGTGGGGTTATAATGCAAAACGTACTATTTCCAAAATGAGCGATATTGAGTTGAGTAGGTATGCAGATAGGGTAATTCAAGCCGAAGGAATCGACTGGTCATATTAGTTTTAATATAAAATATCTAAAAGACTCGTTTTCAAATTGGAAATCATATTCTTATGCAAATGTTATTTTGTTTGTGTTATTCGTTATAGTACTGAAAAATTCGAGTTTTGGAAATAGTACGTTGTATTTAACCCACATATGCACTCACTCACATTCGTTGGCATAAAAAACCAAAATAAACGCCACAAATATAAGTATTTTTACTTCACATTCATGCATTTTCGGATAATTATTTTTAATTTATTGTAAAACGAGCTAATTTGTGATGCTTGAAATATCCTCCCAACCTTTCCGATCTTTCGTGGTGAGTAGTTTCAGGAATTATATTTCTTTTTGTTTGCTAGATGATTTGGTTCATCCGTGCACTTGAACGCCTGAAGATGGCGAAAGGCGAAACTTTATTGCTTCCTTAGCAAAAACAAAATGTGTAAAATTTGCTACGGCTGTGTGAAGACTTCCCTGGATGGATGGAGTGTCACAGGGCTTGAGATAGCTGGAAAGATCAGTGACCAGCGTGGGAAGGTGGAGAGCCAAGTGAAGAGGAAATTGATGAAGGCGGTCTTGGTCCACTTTTTCCAACAAATTTACTCCTCGTATTCTCAACCCGATACAGAGCTGCACGGGACCCAAATTTTAATCGTGCACTATTGTTCTTAAAAAAATAAAATGTGACCTGCTCAGCGTTCAAGTGGTTACAAGTTGGTTATTGATTGTCCTACCGCTGATTTAAGCCCGCCTTCTAAAACGCAATCACGATAAAAAAAAATAAACAAAAATACTCTTCATATTATCGGCCCGATACAGAGCTGCGCGAGACCTATAATTTCATAGTGAACTATTGTTCTTAATAAAATAAACTGTGACTAGCTTAGCGCTAGAGCTGTGAATCGTATCTGCTCAGTCCTATAGTTGTGTCCTGTAATAATATTGTAATGCCTGATGTGAGGCGGAGCCGTTCGCAAAGCATTCCAGAACAGCATGTTAACCCGTTAAGAAACCGCTTGTTGTGGAGCAACAACTTCCATATTATACGTCTTCAGTCTCGCGACCTTTCCTGGGAACCGCCTACATCAAACCGCCCATCATCTTTACGCCTTTGACCATCAGCCCATTGTTCGTTTCAAGTATTGAAAATGGGTAAATCAAATGCTAATTTTGTGTAAACTTAGCATAATATATCGACTGTGGAAAGGAAAAAGGACGCGACCCACAGCTTTTTCAAAGCAGCTTTTTTCGATAATCACAATGTATCAAACTTGATACGCGTTCTATCAAAAGGATGTAAGCTGCAGATGCCGAATAAGTATCTAAATTTAGCTTTTAAGTTTGAAAAAAGGTAATCTTGTGAAAATTGAAACCAAGAAAAAATACTGAAAAAAAAGTTTTTCCTAGACAATTTCTTTAATTAATATCAATTAAATTCCAGTTAAGAAGTCTCCGTGCACTTCAAGGTTGTGTATATTTCATAATTTGCATATGGCCCAAAATCATCAAAACACGTTTTTGTGCCTCCTGTAAAATTGTTTATGTGTGGGTTACGTCCTTTTTCCTTTCCACAGTCGATATATAGTTAGTAAGTTAGGCTATAATTGGTACGTCGAAGGAGCCAAATATTGGATTTGTGATAGTCAAATAAATGTTAACTGAATTTATTTGAAGCGTAAAAAAATATTGAAAGTAATAAAGAGTCAAAAGAATCAATCAATATTTTAGTAATTTCGCTGTTCATTTAGACATATTTTAAGACTTCAAATTGTTTTTTTATACCATTAAAAAAATATCTGAATTTAGTCCTAAAAAAAAGGTGTTCTAGTATATTTAGCCCGGAAAATTTAGACATCACTACCTTAGAAAATTCAGGATAATTGCATTAGGTTTTTCAATACAATAGACGAAGAAAAATTACGTTTTAATACAAACTTTAGATAGAGTATTCCTCCAAATAAACAATACTAAATACCGTGCACATTTATTCGGGATCGCAGCTGATCCCGTCAAGGGCTGTACCACGGAGTCCAGGAGTAGCGGCTAGGTATCTCGGGATATATCGCTCACGTCCCAGCCGGGGGTCATCGCAAACAAATGAGGGGTGTAAATTTAAACATACTCCCCCATTTTCACCTCCTTCGCTGGCATCTTGGGCCCAGTGTCCTCACCCCACGGAGCCGCCCTTGAGCTATGGATCTACGGAAGCTGCTTTGAATTAGACCCCGCCATGTCTTTGAAATAAGGCTTCGCGCATAGTCATCTATTTTATATTATTGTAAAAGGATATCTTGAACCAACATAAAATAATTAATTATTAATAGATACTGCTATTGTAATAACTAGTAAAACGGTAAAAAAAATCTCGGACGTACAGTCACGTCTTTATTTGGTGTTTTTGTTCGATTGTATGTTTTTATTTTACGGAAATAATACTATTGAAATGTGTTTCAACTGAGATTACTTCACTTTTACGATACTTTAAGATATGAAGTATATTACTACGCATCTAACCTATTTTTTCTAAAACACCACTTGGCTCACTTCACCTCTAACGGGCTCATATATAATTAAGAGTAGTTGACCAAAGTTCAGCCACCTATCGAATAGTATTTGGATGTTGCTATAAATCAATGAATTTTTTATAATCTTTTAATATTACAAATAAATTAATTTTAAATTTTTGAAGTGTGTGCATACTAGTACAGTTTAAATACTTCCAGCATAAAGCTCTAAATAAGTAGATAATATAATTAAAGTTTATTTTAATTTATAGTATAGATTCGATATTTTATGTTTGGCAGATAGGTAGAAACTTTAATTTAAGAATTAAAGAACACGCAATATGTCTAAAAAGCAATAATTTGTCAGAGTTTGATTGAAAATGATCACAATTTTGCTACAAATACAAATGTTGAAATACTACATAAAGTAAATAATAAAGGGTAAAAAATGAATAAATGCCGCCTGTGTGGTCGAGTGGTCAACGTTGTTGGCTTCGGCTACGGAGGGCCCGGGTTCAAATCTCGGTACGGACAGTTTTATAAATTGATTTTTCAATCGATTTATGTATTTCTGTTCAAAGGCATGGATGTATGTGATGTCTTGAATTCCCCCTCTCACCCATCCTATCCTATAAACAGGGCATATCGATAGCGATTAGCTTACCACTTATCCTGTCCTAGCCCTATCCTTCTATCCCTACTCTCTTTGGAAAAAGAGAGGTTGAGCAACTGAGCAGTTCTCGTAGAAACACTTCTGTTGAGATAAACTCTACTAGGAGTCCATATGATTCACATTGAGAGCGGACATGGTTAAAAAAAAAAAAAAGAATGAATAGATTGGAAATTTTGGAAATAAATAAAGTCATTAATAGAAATGAAACATTAGTAAATAACACTGTAAATAAGACCATTGCTGAAATTCAATAATCTAAAACAGCGACCAGCAAGATGGCGGTCCGCGAGAAAATTTCTGTGGTCCACAGAGAAATGTAAACTATCTTTATTTTTATGATTGCAATTGATGGTGCATTTTATGAGTTCGTTGATAAGTTCTTTTCCAATTATACTGATATAAAAATGATGTTTTTATTGATCCCTGAGGTTCTTGAATTAGCTTATCACTGCTTTAAAATATATCTCAGCATTGTAAGAAGTGCAATCACAATAATAGAAGCATACATTCGGTACTTAATATGATAATAAAATAATAAATAATAAAAAATGTTGTATAATTAAAATTTTCGGATAATAAACTATTAATTTCACGTCAAAGTATGCCCACAAGCTTAGACTTTGTTTGCACTATTGCCTTGTGTGGACTTTGGTGTTTGAATTTGCCCACTCTCCCCTAATTTGTTGATTCTTCATAATCAAATACGGCAATCCTTACATGGATATGTACGGCATATTCGCGCTTTTGGTTGGCTAAATTTCATACGAAAATCTCCCTCAATTGAGAACTTTGCCACAAAAGAGGAGATGGGGGCAATGTGGGCGTAGGGTGACGGGCAGATATCTTAAAGCCGACTAACTACGGGGCCAGCACACGTGAGGAAGGTGCGTTACGTTGCTGTATCTGTATATTGAATTTATAGTTTTAAATCTTGTAATAATAATCTTCATGTATTACTTTATTCTTTTAGTGTTCTTTTTCGGCGCTACATTATGGGTTAAACCAGTGCTTCCCAATCTTATTTGTGCCATGCTTTGACGTTTCAAAAATCTCCATTTTCCCTCTCAATAAAAAATATTTTTGCAAGTTACCTCTTACTTTATCCTTTGCATTAATTAGCCTACGTTAACTGCTCTTTTATATTATATATATTTAAAATTTTATTTCTTTTGTAAGAATTGATATGGTTTTTAAAAATGTCTTTTTCAGAATCTTCATTGCTGTCGATTTTGTTGAAGTACACAGACTTATTAATTGAAAACCGGAAAAACACAAAATTATCATTAAGTTATTTACTTTAGTAATGCAGAATTTCACTTTGTTAAAAATTTCCCAAATTTTAATTATGTTTATAATTACCATCATTCACCACTTAAAATGTATTAATCTTTAATGATTTTTTAATTGCATGTTATAGGTGTTAAATATTTTAATTTTGTGTAATTATAGAGTCACTTATACTGTAATTTGTAAATACTTTTCATTCTTTTATTTCAATTTAATTTTGTATAAATAGCACTGTTTATATATTTTTCTTATCAGTTGACAATGATCGCAATGAGCGAAGCCGGTCCTGACTAGGATATCCAATCCCGGAGCCTTTTCCAATCCTGGGATTGATTAATTTTCAATATCGGAATTCCGTAATCCCGGGATTGGGATTTGCTCACCGAGGAATTTGAAATCCTCAATTCGCTATATTTTTCCCCGGATTATCTCCAAACCTCGTTTTTTTTAGCTCTCCTAGGAATTTGAAATCCTCGATTTGGTATACTTTTCCCAGATTGTCACAGAATCTCATGTTTTTTTTAGCTCACCGATGAATTTGAAATCCTGAATTCGCTATACTTTTTCCCCGGATTATCTCCAAACCTCGTTTTTTTTTAGCTCTCCGAGGAATTTGAAATCCTCGATTTGGTATACTTTTCCCAGATTGTCACAGAACCTCGTGTTTTTTTTTAGCTCACCGAAGAATTTGAAATCTTCGATTTGGTATACTTTTTTCTCAGATTGTCACAGATCATCGTTGATGCCCTAGTCCTGACTTATTAAATAAAGTGGAATAAAGTACAAAGGAATATTTTGTTTTTATTAACTATGATATTTGACAATACAGAAAAAACCAAAACCAGCTATGTCCGTTGCGATCTTGCAAACTCATCGGACGCGTGTCACGGCCGGCTTATATATCGGCGCTAGATAATGAGCATCTTAAGGTGTGCCGGTACACATGTACCGCCCCACACAACACGGGGACCTCCCGCCCCGGGCGGGCGCGGTGGGCAGTGTGCCATCTCGCCCCGCTCCACCCGGGCATCTAGCCGGCACTAGACGTCACGAGGCAAATAATGGCAATGGTCTCACGCCTCTCGGACTTTGGTAATATTTCAGCGTCTTTGTGCGGCGCTGTAGCTTAGAGTCCTGGCCTTAAATACCGATGGGGCCATAAATTAGACGAGAGGTGTTTTTTGGATGGCCAGAAGCCTTGATATAGTGCTGTGACCCGTAATGGTTTCAATAGAAAAGATTTAGTTGCGCCACTAATTTGCCCCGAAGACGTTTAGTACTACAGTGTATTGTCGTTCTCTGGTGGTTGTCAGTGGCGGCCGGTCAATGTGGCATTGAATCAATGCACCCCTTGTATATGCAGGTGCGGTTATATTTCATGAAATATTATTCAAACATAACATTTATACCATTCTCTCATTTTAAATTCTTTGTGTATGTATACCAGTATAGTTCTGACGATTGCGTGATGTAGAAATAGCTTTCAACTAAGTTACGTTGTTTCCAATGTTTTTTTTTTTAAACCATGTCCGCTCCCAATGTGGAGCATATGGACTCCTAATGGAGTTTATCTCAACAGAAGTGTTTTTTCTACGAGAACTGTTTGTTACTCAGTTGCTCAACCTCTCTTTTTACAAAGAGAGTAGGGATAGAAGGATAGGGCTAGGACAGGATTAGTGGTAAGCTAATCGCTCTCGATACGCCCCGTTCATAAGATAGGATGGGTGAGAGGGGGGAATTCAAGACATCACATATATCCATGCCTTTGAACAGAAATTCATAAATTGATTGAAAAATCAATTTATAAAACTGTCCGTACCGGGATTTGAACCCGGGCCCTCCGTAGCCGAAGCCAACACCTTTGACCACTCGACCACACAGGTGACCACAAATGTTTTACCATACCGTAAAAGAGTTCTCCCAAGTAAATTTAAGTTATAAACAAATATATTTAATTTCAATTTTTTATATTTTCTCTTAATTTATTATAAAAGAAAAGTCCAAAATAGTATAGTTCTATTGACAGAAGAATGGCGACATATCTATTATATATTTTATAGACACACGCATATTTATTATCAAATTGTAAGTAATTTCAGTAAAAGTATACACTTAGTCAATGTATACGTTTTCCATTTTTGTTGTCCATGTTGGGCGTAGCTAAAGGGTTTAACTAATCATTATACATATCCTAGCTCTATCTTTCTATATCTATAATAATATATTTGAAAACACCACAGAAGCTGAGCATTTAACTATCAAACAGTTTTCGTAGAAACGCTTCTGTTGAGATAAACTCCATTAGGATGTTCCTAATTGGGAGCGAACGAGTTTAGAAAAACTATGATACCTTAATAATCACCTGCAGAGGCCCAGTTGGTTAGAGCTTGCTCTACCGATCACTCAGGTCTGGATTCGATACCCGGTAAGATCACAGGGAATTTGATAATTATTCAATTCAAAGTTGTGATTGAAGACAGGGTGTTTGTGATGTCAAATTACATTATTTCCTATCCTCCCATCCTTCTGATCCTTTAATAACTGGGTGTACCAACAGCGATTAGTCAACCACTAGTCCTGTTCTAATGTAAGGTTGAGGTACTGAGTAACAAACAGTTTTCGTAGAAAAACTTGTGTTGAGATACCTCCATTAAGAGGCCATATACTCCACATTTGGAGCGGATATGGTTAAAAAAGTAATAATTAATAATTCAATGTTTTGCTCTGAGATATTTGTCAGTATAAATTACATCATATCTTTTTTTTCTTCAATACAACGATATTTATTGCTTCTTAGCTGATATTATATATAATATCTCAACTCTCTTTATTACATTAACAACTGTAATGTAAGCTTGGGTAAGTTTTCAATTTGTGAAATAATACTTATTTCGTTCCACAAGACCGTCCACGATATTTGTACCATAAACAAAGCAAGGTATCTCTAGATAGGCAGCCATTACTTGAATATGTATCTACTACTCTTTCCTCTCAAAGCCACCTATTTCATAGAGTGACCATAAATAAACAATTGGTTGGAAACATTTTTTTTAACACGCATGAACGAAACCAAAAATCATGCTGATAATTTAAATTTCATATCTCATCGTGGTGGGTTATTTTATTTATGATTTATAACAAAAAAATCTGTACGTTCCATTCCATTCTAGTCATAATAGATTGACAGTAGGCTGAAAATTAAGCTATTTACCGAGAATGAGTAACCAAGAGAATCTTAATCTATTTACGACTTTGATATCATCAACTTTTCTAGCATGGTTGAAGTTATTCAAATTGATTGATTGACTTGACTGATAAGGAAATATACGTCGTGTGTTGATATTATAAAATCTCGAAAGTCTCTGGTTATTGTGATGACTAGAGCGTTGAAATACTTAAGCATAGGTTAAAACACAATAAACACATCCCATCCCGAACCGTTTTTGTGATCCCGGGGTTTCGAGATTGACAATTTTTCCTATCCCGAGATTGAACATTCAACATAAGATTGTGCCTAAATTGGGATTTGGGATTGAAAATATATTTTCTCGGTGATTTTAAAACTCTGGGATTTTTCAAACAATTTTATGTAAATTTCAAAAACCTAAAACGAACAACGAGAGACCTTTTCTTACTTATTTTACTTAGGTATTTCGATTGTGCCGATTTACATAAAGTTATGGTTACACTACAAATTTTCAAGTTGTGTCGTTGCGTCCCGTAAGGTCCCGCCGTAGCATAGTTTTGCCGATAAATTGTCGCTAGATGTCACTGGAAGTAATTAAAGAGAAAGAGGACCGCAACAATTTCGTCAGGGGGCGTTCGACCGTGCCCGATACGGCCCTGTTACGCTTGCCGCCGCCCGGGTGACTGATGCGCCCTTCGCTCGTGCGCATCGGATATTGGTAGTTGACTGCTAGTAGTATATATTGATAACTATTATGTATATCACAAACAAAAATAATAATTATTTTTTTAAATTTGGAATTTGTTTTATAATTCTTCAGTATTTATAGCGGCCGAGTTATAAACGACGGTAGCCATCTTTGCAGGATTAATTTTCAAGGGTAAAATACAAATAATTTCAACCATTCAATGTTTAATTGAATTATTCGATAAGTTAAACGGTAAAATCTAAGTCTTTAATGACTAAACCAACAGTTACGTAAACAATTTTAACGTCTTCGGAATCGGTTGTAACTTTGTGAAAGTTCATTCATCAATAAAAAATTGAATGTGATAACTTTGTTATTTCACAGATTGTGGAACAAATTGTGACAGACAAGTTGACATTTTAATTTAAAAAATAAAGAACAAGTAATATTTATAAATAAAAGTCGACTGTGGAAATGAAAAAGAACGTAACTCACACATATTGTTTTTACAGGAGGCACAGCAAACGTGTTTCAATGATTTTGGGCCATAAGCAAATTATGAAATGTATACAAACTTGACGTGCACGGCCATTTTTGAATTGGTATTAAATTGAATTAATCTTATATTAATTTAGTAAATTGTTTAAGATTAGCCTTTTTATATCCATTTTCCTGGTTGCAATTTATATATAAGCTTTTCATTTTTAAAGCTTAAAAGTAAAATTTAGATATTAATTAGTCATTTTCGATCTCAATCTCGGGATCTCGGGATTTAGGATAAGAAGTAAAAAATACTGCCAATAATGTTTCAAATCCTCGAAAAAGCTCAAAAAATCCCACTTTTTTTAATTTTCAAAATTTCGTAAATTCCTGGGTTTTTGAAATTGGTCAGTGACAAAATATTTGATCCCCAAATTCCCATTTGAAAATCAACGATCTAAAATTTAGGAAATCCTGAATTTGTACACGATTTAATGGTAAATGTTCAATCCCGGGATCACGGGATTTAAAAAAATGTGAATCCTGAAATTTCGAAATTCGTGCTCAACACGCCAGTTACGAGTTTACTCGTCAATAACTAATTAAATTTATAATTGCAAATTATAGCCGGCGTGCAAGGTAATTGCGTACTTTTTTCTACGGCAGCTAAAAGGTTAAGATATTATTAATTGATTTGGCATTTACTTGGTAGAACTCCATTTATAACAGATTAAAATAACAAAGTATTTTAGCTCTACAGTTTTTAATAATTTTATTCGTTGATAGTTATTTCGGCTTGCGCCATCGTCAGAACTATATACTATAGTTCTGACGATGGCGCAAGCCGAAATAGCTATCAACGAATAAAATTATTAAAAACTGTAGGGTTAAGATATTATCAAAGTTGCGCAAAATCTTTGACGAGTTAACCAACCCAGTTGAAAGTTTTCTTGTGAGTTTATGGGAAAGTAAAGTTGATTCAATAGGAAGCCCGCTATGTGAATCACTTCGGAATAGTTGAAAGGTTAAACCAAATAATATTCAAAATTCAGTGGCGGTCATCTTTAAAGATTGATTTTTAAGTGGGATGATTCGTTACCCCTACGCCGTAGTCAATGTCTTCTACGACTATAGTGTCTACAATGTAGCTATGAAAGCGCTAATAAACAAAATTTGTCTTGTTGGCTGCCAAGTTTTTTTACCATTCATGTTAAATTAAAGGATGTTCTCAGAGGATGTAATTGCATCCTGCATTTCACCATCAATGTTGATCCATTTACTATTCAGCTAAGCCCGAAGAGTTTGACAGCGAAACCACCATGTCCAGAAATGAATTGACAAGTCAAGTGATTTAGTGCAAGACTTGCACTTCATCGGTTTACTGCACGAATTCATTAATTGACAGTTTGTTCAACACTAAGTTACATGAACATTTGATCTCATAATTTTCATTTCGCATGAAATAAGAAAGTTAGTAAGTGTCTTAACGTTAACTTATATTGTTCAATGACAAACCTTTAAAATTATTATGTTGCATTTTCTACACATTTTTTAATATCTAAATCCGCTCTCAGTGTGGAGCATGTGGCATCCTAATGGAGTTATCTCAACAGAACTGTTTGATACTCAGTAGTTCAACTTCTCTTTCTCTCTCTTTCTTAAATATATAAAGCTTAGGACTAGTGGTTAACTAATCGCTCTAGCTACGCCCAGTTATTAAAGGATCGGAAAGTGTGGGAGAGAATTTTTAGACATTTAAAACACCCATGGCTTCGAACAGAAATCGATAAATCAATTGAAAGAATGCTGTTCGTACTGGGACTCAAACCCGTGAGATTCGGCACGGAAGCTAACCACTGCGCCATAGAATCAGAACCACAAACCGGAGTGAAACAAAAAATATTAACAAGCTTGTGTCATTCATTCTTGCGAAAAACTTTTCAATGACTCTTTGTATCAACCCGACGATTTTCCTTCTGATAAAAGATATTTTTTTCAAAAAAAAAATCAGGAATTTATGAGGATACTTTAAAAATGGGTATTTGATTCAAACAAAATATATTTAACGATGAATTATATGAGTTATCAAGACCGCCACTGTGCGTCCATTATAGGCCCATTGTCTGAAGGGGCATTGAGGTCCCTTGAAAGCAAACTCCCTCCTAAGAGAAGTCGCCCATGTTCATATTCATTACGGACATCTTCATTGTTGTAAGACAACTTGCTTAGGTGCGTTCAATTAATCTTGCGCTTTGCAAAGATGATTCCGGGTCAATTTGCGAACACGGTTTCTTTGATCAATGAACAGGCTAATGGCCACGGTACTGTGCGAGTTAATTCGGCTTAATTTATTACCTTCCCGAGATGTATGCAACAATGACTTACCTAAATTGCGATAATTAATACATCGATTTAAAAAGATACTTTTTATCAATAAATGGCGGTGGTTTTTTGTATCACACATCGACCTGTATATCAATTTATAAATTTTGCAGAAGGTTTTTTAAAATTAATTTAGAAAAAGGAATTCCTTAAATGCGGTTAGTAAATAGCAATATATGCTCAATGGCTATCCTGATATTATAATACATTTGACTGAAAATTTTCAGTTCTCTGGATCAGTGTTTCTAAACTGAAGTCCACGTAGAACAAACGATAACAAGTAAAAATACGAAAATGCACATACAAAGATCAGACAAATGAGATAACGCCAGGGCTGTGGAGTCGTGTAAAAAAAAGATGACTCCGACTCCAGGTTAAAAATAGTTTACGACTCCAATCATCTTTAGTCAGCCAAGCATGAAATGTCAACACTTTGGCCTATTTTGTTTGAATACACATAATTAAAAATATTTTTCAAAAAAAAATTCGAGCCGTTGATTTTTCACGACTCCGACTCCGGCTAAAATACCGCGACTCCGCGGTATTTTAGCCGGACTCCTGTTTATTGAATCCGGTATTGCAATTACTATCCCAGACGACCACACATTTGTATTAATAGCAATTTTCTTACCAAAGATTTTAGTATGAATTATTAAGATAAAAAAAAAGAAAAGATTTACCCTCAAGCCCGACACAATAAAATATGCATCCGGATAATACCCGTGGCGCTACACTAATCTGTGTACACAAGTTCCTACCCTGCTTGAGCTCTCTTACCGAGGATTACTTCAGCGCGAATGAAACCGGATAATGCGTCGATGTCTAGATATTTATAATACTAACCGTAGATACTGCACAAATAATATAAGCAAACTTTTCCCGGATCGGAATTTGCTCCTGGATTCCCGGATGTAAAAGTATAAGTAAGTTTTAACGATGACAGGCATAGGCGTAGAATGAAGACAACTCTTTTTTTATAAGCTTTATCTTAACTTGCTTTGTAAGACACACTGAGTCAAGTTTCCATTCGAGATGTTTTGAAATGTCACAATTTTACGCAAATGTCAATAGTCTTTGAAATGATCTCACGCCTTTACGAAAGCATTAATCGGTCTCAATGCAATTTAATAACATAGAACTATATTCCTATTATAAGATTATGCTTTAATACGATAAGGTATCATGACTTATAAGTGTTGGGGTATCGAATCTTTGACCGTCGATTGATCATCAAAAATGTAGTGACTTTTGTGTCGATACAACAGTTATCTGTTTTGGAAATGGAACATTACAGTTCAAATCGAGATGTCAAATTAAATGTACGAGATGGATATTTTATGATTAATGTCGACGGGAGAAAAGGTTTACATTTAATTCGTCCAATATCGATGCATATTGGGAAAAAAACCTTTTTAATTTGTTATAAAATCAAATTAATCGATGTTATGGTAAGATTGTCCTGATGACGATATTAACTGGTAACTATTTACGAACAGAAACCAAAAATGGAAAACTGTTTTTAAATATAGTCTGGTCATATGGCGCAGCGGTTAGCGTTCCGACGCGCCGGATCCCACGGGTTCGTGTCCCAGTACGAACAATATTTTTCGATTTTCGTTCGAAAGCATAAATGTTTGTGATGTCTAAAAATTCCCTTCCGAAAAGATTCAACGAAGGTTCAGGTGAGAACGAACAGATTTATTTAATGTTCTTAAATTCGTTACTAAATCTTATATTAAAAAATCAAATTCAATTTAAATCTAACATTATTACTTAGTATAGGAAAAAAGAAAAAAAACTGTTACTTCACACTTTTTTATACTATTTATTTATAAAATTCAGATTTTCAGACATTTTATGAAGACTACTATGAGGCCAACTAATCTATTTTAAATTTGAATCGTTCAAACTATGTACATTCTCACAAATTTTGTCATTAACGACCCGGGTTTCGCCTTTCGGCATCTTCAGGCATTCAAGTGCACGGATGAACTTGAACTGACGCTTAGTAAATGAAAGTTTCGTGTTTATATAAGATATAAATGCATCACTGAGTCCAAAGCCACGGGTTTTAGAACATATGGCAGCCTTTAGATTGAAAAAAGACACGTCTACTTTTGCTAATCACTTAATATCGGAAGGACACGTGTTCAATCAGGAACAAGGGATAAAAATGTTACACCCAAATACGGACAGTCATAAGCTCTTTTTCCAAGAAATGTTAGAAATCAACAAAGCACAGCTGCAAAATCTTCCGATTTTAAACGAAATATCAAATTTTCCCACATCTCCTCTTCTATACCCTATATAACCATAAAATCATATAATCATAAAACCTTTGCCGACAAACAAATTATATAATTCTTGAAACTGCTCACTAGTCAAATCTGTTGGCATTCCCATGGGCTTATCCTTTTTGCCAGCAGTGGCTTTGGACTCAGTGATGCATTTATATCTTATATAAACACGAAACTTTCATTTACTAAGCGTCAGTTCAAGTTCATCCGTGCACTTGAATGCCTGAAGATGCCGAAAGGCGAAACCCGGGTCGTTAATGACAAAATTTGTGAGAATGTACATAGTTTGAACGATTCAAATTTAATATTGAAATTCCACCAAGCACCTTCAGTCGAAATCTTAAATTAATCTATTTTAATATTGCCGAATATGATTTGAACACAAAAAGGTTAAGTTTGATTAATTGTTAGCTAATCAAAGCTCAATCTCATTATATAAGGAATGGATAGTCAACGACAGTCAACTGGCATCCTCACGTTGATTTTGCTTAGAAGAGGTCAAGGATGTATTGGGGTACAATATTTAAATTACCTGTCCTGCAGACCGAGCAGTCGAGTGGCAGATTCCTGGATGGGAAATATTTCTGAATTGATGAGACTCTGTAATTTATCGCTTACGCTCACCATAAAGTTGTAATGTTTCATTTTTTTTTTAAATATGACTTATATTTAAATATTATATTATATAACGATGCGCCAATGTTTTTAGCGCATCAAGAAACAAGCAACGGAGCTGATAATCGCAAAGCGACCCAATTGAATACGAAATTCCTAAAATAAATATTTATACACAATTATTGCATTGTCGGCACGGTTTACCCTTCTTTCCCCTTTTTATATTCCCGGGGGTCTTCTATTATACTTATCGAACTTTCCTCTATTTGAATAGAAGAAAGAAATAACTTTGAGCCATTGACATAAAGATAACTTTTTACCATGTCCTCTCTCAATGTGGAGCATATGTACTCCTAATGGAGTTTATCTCAACAGATATGTTTCTACGAGAACTGCTTGTTGCTCAGTTGCTCAACTTCTCTTTTTCCAAAGAGAGTAGGAATATAAGGATAGGGCTAGGACAGGACTAGTGGTTAGCTAATCGCTTTCGATACGCCCCGTTCATAGGATATGATGATTTAGGGAGGGGGGAATTCAAGACATCACATACATTCATGCCTTCGAACAGAAATTCATAAATCGATTGAAAAATCAATTTATAAACTGTCTGTAAAGCCAACGATGTTGACCACCCGACCAAACAGGTGGCAAAGATAGTGTTTTCTTAATATTAAATATATTGGTAAAAAAAAAAATTGTTACCTTGTAGATCAGAGTTTCTTAACCATTTTCGCTCTTGGAGCCATTTTAGTGCGTCCCTAAAAAGTATGTAATAAAAAATGGTTATTGTTTATAATTCAAATAATCATATTACACTTTCAACTTTAGGATATTTGAAAATGAAATACAATGTCAATGGGTACAGTAATTGTTCGTGATTATGTTTGTATTTTATATTATAATTGTTCTCATTGGCATATAAAAGTATAATGTTCCAATAAATGATAACAATTTAGCTAAAATATAGTAATTGTAACAATGTCGGATCCTATGACAAAGCGGTAAGCGTTGTGGGCTTTCGTGCCGGATTTCACAAGTTCGAGTCCCAGTACGAACAGCAGTTTTTTGATCGATTTATCGACATCTGTTTGAAAGCATGGGTGTTTGTGATGTCCGAAAAATTCCCTCCCGTTAAACACTAGTCTTGTCCTAGCCTTATTCTTCTATTTCTACTAAAAAAGAGACGTTGAGCGACTGAGTAACAAACAGTTATCGTAGAAAAACTTTTGTTGAGATACCTCCATTAGTAGCGAACATGGATAAAAAAGTACCTGGGTTCTTTGCAAAAGTACTTTTACTTAAGTGTTTTTGAATAAAAAAAAGCATTGAAAATTTTTAAATTATTTTTTCCTGCAATCACAACCCCCTGCTATGACGTGATAAATCACAACCACAAAACAAAAGTATGGTTTTTATTTAAAAAATAGAAAATTATAAATTTAAGGGTTAAACCAGGTGTAGGTAACCTGCTGCCTTTTGGCTACTCTAGTGTGGCCTTCTGGCCAATTCTGTAATTCTGTAAATTTATCTAAATTCGTAAATTCCTGTTCCGGCCAAAGATTCCCTAGTCAATGTTTATTGCGGCCTTATGTCGAATCAGAAAAATGAATGCGGCATTTAGAGAATAAAAGGTTCCCGCCTATGGGTTAAACTATTAAACTTGAAGCATATTTTGATGGGATTAACTTTTTAATGTTCAAACGCGTATCCGTAAGGCACAAAACAACAAAGCAAAAAAATATACTAAACTTATCATAGAAAATGGCTAATTTTCAACATATAATAGCTTGCAATTGTTGAAAGTTTTTTTTAACATGAAAATGCGCTCTCTAGAAAAGTCATTCGTCAATATATTAATGCATCGAGCGTCGAAATCGTCAAATTAGTCAGTCTTTGAAATCTGCGATAAGATTATTTGATCAAAAAATATGTTATTACAGAAGCTTGTATTTTGTTTTCGAAAGGATGTTTTATAAAAGAAACAACTTATAGTCATTCTATTTCGCTTCAAGTTTATTGGCTCATTCCTTCTGACGTCCGTTCAGGACTAAAGGCACGTCTGTGCCACCTTAAACTCGAAATTACAATCGCCGAAGCCGAGAATTAACGCTATAACGTAGTGGTTTTCTAATATTTTAATTATTTAGTTCGCGCTACTATGGAAAGAGTAGGGACTGCAATGATTCAATTAACAATCTTTATCAATTCTCGCTTAACCGATGCGTTAATGTATCCTAGTTATTTTGCACTTACAATAATTTCATAAAGAAAGAGTAGGAAAATGCGTCATTGCGTGGGGACTGCAATAATTCAATAAACAATCTCATTACCTTTCGATGGTTTCGGCGGTAACTTTGTGGAAGTTCATTTTAATAGATTTTTTTTTTAAATTAGCTTATAAAATTTTTGCGAAACACGTGTCACAGTTAGTAACACAATACGTGGAATAATCAAAGTTAATTTTTAAAAAATCTATTAACCTCATTACCAATTATTGTTAAGCGGATGCGTTTATTTCGTTGCGTTAATATATCCGAGCTCTTCTGCATTAAAAATATTTCAGTATAAATTGTTTTATTTCAAGATGTACATCTACTCATATGAATATTCAAAAGATTTTGGAAGATCGATTTACTTAGGTAAGGGTCGTTTAATTTTGACACTTTTATTGAATTAAGTTTTTAAATATATTTATGCACGATAGTTGAAACCTACTACAAGTAAGTACTTTTTAAGTATTTATTTAAATTTTCCGTTAAAGAATAGTTAATGTCCTTGGTCATTCGTGCTTCTCGAGGAGTTTTAGTTTTAAATCCTTAAATGAACCCATAAATTGATTTTTCAAACGGACTTCGAAGTGGTATCTAAAGACAAGAATATTCTTATGTTTCGTGTCTTCCATTAAAAAATATTTTATACTGAAAGTTAACTAATTATTTGTTTTTAAGTCAGCTCCTCCGTATATTAATAATATTCATGGTTAAGTTTGAATATTTTTAACGTTTTTTTAACTAAAAATTATCAAATTATTCACTTTTAGGGTGTTCCCTGACAATAATTGGTGGAAAAGCATTATATTTATAAAAACACAACATTCCTTTGCACTTTATTCCACTTTATTTTTAAAAAGGTCAGGACCGGTTTCGCTCATTGCGAGCATTGCCGACTGATAAGAAATATAATTTAACAGTGCTATGTATAGAAAAATAATTTGAAATGAAAAGGTGTAAACAACAATTGACATTAAAAAGAATTTACAAATTAAAATGTTTCACACCTCTAATTAAAGAATCATCAAAGATTCATAAATTTCAAGTGGAGACTTTTTAAAAATAAAGTGGAATTAAGTACAAAGGAATATTGTGTTTTATTAATATCAAATTATTGTTTATTTATTTTAGCAATATATAGATAGATTTGAACGTGCTTTTAGTATGTGTGGCTCGCCGTACCGTAGCGTTGATAAAACGCCTCAGAGACTGTCCATATGAGCGCGGATTCCCAATGCAATCAATAGACACTACCCTCGCACGCCCCCGCGAGTTACTAAACCCATTCACCCACCACCCTCTTTTACCACACGTGTTACATGTTACACAATAAACAATTGGTTTCAGAACTATTAAATTGAATATGAAATTCAAATGACAATTTCTAAATAAATTATACATATACATCAAGTAATATTTATTTTATCCATTTCCGCTCCCAATGTGGATCATATAGCCTCCTAATAGAGGTATATCAACAAAAGATTTTTCTACGAGAACTGTTTGCTACTCAGTCTTTCAGCCTCACTTTTTTCAAAGTGATGCTAAGTAGGGAAATAAAGATGAGGCTAGAACTAGACTAGTGGTTGAGTAATCGCTATTGCTACACTCAGTTATTAAAGGACCAGAAGGATGTGAGGTAATGTGAATCGACATCACAAATACACAGTCTTTGAATTGAATAATTATCTTATTAACTGTGATCTTACCGGGAATTGAATCCAGACCTGCGTGATCGGTAGAGTAAGCTCTTGCCAACTGGGCCACAGCAGGCGACATATAATATACAAGTAATATTTAATATCATTAAAATCCGTTTTCAATCAAGTTGGAATGGCGGATTTGGTGTTGGTAGAGAGAAGTGAAGCTGTAGTGGACGAATAAATGATAATAATAAAAAATATCTTGGCTAGAAGACAAGGAAGAAAAGAATGGAAGGGCGGCATAATGAGCCACCGCCCGATAGCCGATGGACATTGAGTAATTCTCCGCCTATGGCAGGCTGCAGGGTCGTTTTTAGGAAGAGAAAACAACGTTACGCAAGATTTAATGCAAACAACTGTACGTTTTATGACTTTTTGTTAATATCAGGTCTTGATGAGAGATCGTATCTAAAAATAAGTATTTTTCTACAAAAATTAACTGTAAGTCAGTTGCTAAACCTCTTTTTGAAAAGGCAAAAGAGTGAATGATTAGTTTAAATGACCGTTTTTCAACAAAGGCCACAGCATGTTTCAAATGAGCTACAGAGAAAAAATAAGTTTAGGACAACCAAAAGAGCTTAAAAAATGTCTCGCGTCTTTTCGTTTTGGGAAATCCGTTAATTTCTGGGTAAAACTGCCACCGAGAAAAATTTTCAAAGAATTGAAAAATATTCTTTTTTTCAACTTGTAACATTCTTATATGCTTTAAAAAAACGGGAGCTACGGAAAAAAAAGTGATACATTTATTTCTTATATAAACACGATACATTCATTTACTATGCCTTAGTTTAAATTCATTCGTGCACTTGAACGCCAGAAGATGCCGAAAGTTATATATAGATACTTTTGTCTCATTTTTAATTTACAGATTTCTATTCTGCAGCACAAACTTGTTAATGCGGATTTGCATTGGAAACCCAGCCACGGTGATAGGCGGGATTTCAATTATTATATTGAGAATACTAAGCATTTTAACTCTCGCGGCTCGGAGACTAGAAAAATTCTTCTCTGCCGATGGGGTCGTTCAGGAACTCCAGTGGTTTCCTCATTATTGGCCTTATTCTTATGAATTTCAAAAAAAATAAATAGTCTAAAGGCTTTAAAATATCTCTGCATCATTCCTCATACATTTTTTTTATAAAAATCCGATAAAATCCGAAAAATATAAAAACGATCGCTTATCGCGGGCGCTTATCGCTTCATCGTGTATTTATATGAACTACAAAAGGTCCACAAAACTATGATATAAGAATACCTTAATTATAAACATTGTGTCACCCATATTAAAATAGATATTTAAGAAAATGTAGGTATTGGGGTCGTATTTCTTGAGCTTAGAACCGGAAAAGTTAATATGTAAGTAGTTAATATCTTAAATTCAGTACAGTAGCGGATAAAGCACATGAGAGGCTCCAGGCGCAATACAATTTGGAAGCCTTGTTTTTCGGATAACACAAAAACGTAGTAAAATTCCAAGTAAAATATATTAAAATCCTAACAAAATTTATGGTTTATACAAGCTATTTTTTGGGGCCCTAAGATTCGGAGGCCCCAAGCGCGCGCCTCATACGCTTATAGGGTAATCCGCCACTGATTCAGTATCAATATCACTGTACATTTTTATCAGTTGATATTGCTCGTCGTGAACAAAGCCGGTCCTGATAAAAAATTGGAATTAGTACAAAGTAGTGATTTATATTTTGATGATACAATTTGACAAAAATAACAAAAAAGACAGCATAAGCGAAATTTACCAGATGATAGACTTTTTATCCATATCCGCAACCAATGTGGAGCATATGGCCTTCTAATGAAGGTATCTCAACATAAGCTATCTCTACGAGAACTGTTTGTTACTCAGTCGCTCAACCTCACTTTTTTTCAAAGTGAGTATTAGGGAAAGAAGGATAAGGCTAGAGCAGGACTAGTGGTTGACTAATCGCTATTACAACACCCAGTTATTTAAGGATCAGAAGGATAGGAGGAGAGGAAATAATGTGAATTGACATCACAGACACACAGTCTTTGAATTGAATAATTATCAAATTCACTGTGATCTTACCGGGAATCGAAACCAGACCTGCGTGATCAGTAGAGCAAGTTCTAACCAACTGGGCCACAGCAGGCGACATGATAGATACATATAATGTAATTTTTATTTCAAACAAAAATCTAAGTTACTACTCGATCTGCTTTGTTAATAAATGCCCTGTGAACGCCTTTCGACCCTAATACAAAAGCATTGGACGGACTGTTTGCAGTCGAAAGAAATATGTTCTGGCTGACGAATGACGCTATTATTTATTGTCTTTTATTTGTATTGTTGTATCGGAAGAATTGCGATACCCTTGTATATAATAAAGGAACACAGACAATTCGGCAGAAGTAAGAATAATTATTACGCTTTCAATTAATTCATCGTAAATCGTTGTGGTTGTGTTAACTTTTTAGAATCGGTATGAGCTATGTCAAATAAGTCAATAATCCATAAGATTAGAATACGATAATGTTACAATCTGACAGCAGTTTTATGTGAAGGGAAAATTTTTTTGATTGACCTTTTGTTTTGGTTTATACGAATAATTTTTAAATAAAATATGTTTCATTTTGAAGCTATTGCGGCTGAATCTCGCAAATCGAAATATGTTATACTGGTACCATGAAAGATGAACAGCTCGTAGACTGTCCCGCTCCTTCCAAAAATTTTGCGACTGCCAGTGACTCTGAACTAATTTTGCATGCTATAGTAAATCCCGACGTCCCGGGATTAGTACAAATAGAGCTCCGGGATAACCGGAAACTCGCAATTGGTTGCGATTCCGGGATTGGAGGCTCTAGTAAACACATTACAAGTGATTCAACAGTTGCTTGCGTTGCAAAAACAGTATACGGAAACAAAAAACTAGTTTCTGGCTATAAACTGTCTCCGAGATTGAATGTGCAACGGTAAATTTTCTATAAGTCGGTTATTGTGTTTTTCTCAACAAAAACAATAAGCATGGACGAATTGCATTAAATGCATTAAGATGTTCCCTCTGGCGCTAGCGGGTATAAGCAAGCACGTACGAGGGCAAGAGAACGACGAGGTAACCCCTTGGAGACCTGTACAGCTACCGACAATACGATTGACAAATTGCTGCCGTTTGGCACGTATTGAAAACGAACTGAATCTTTGATAAAACTGTCGCTCCAGAGACGATGTGTGTTTTGATAATATCGGCTTAATCCACAAAATACATGTTACTTGATGTTACATTCATAAGTCTGCCAAATTGTATTTATAATAAAGTAAAACATAATCGTTGGCTTCATGGCACAGTGGTCAACGTCGTTGGTTTTCAATTGATGTATCGATTTTCTGTCCGAATACATGGTTGTTAGTGATCTCCGAAAAGTCTCTCCCACCCTTTAAATCCAATAATAACGGTGCGTTACGAGAGTGATTAGCTTCCTGCAATGTGTATTAACTGAAGTTACTTCACTTTTACGATACTTTAAGACGTGTAGAACAGCGTTTCCCAAACTGTTATTTTAATATTTCTCCTTCGTGACCCACTAAATTTGTTATGGCCTATAGGTAAATTAAAACAGTATATTAATGTACATACTGTCTTTATATCGACTGTGGAAATGAAGAAGGACGTAACCCTCAATTTTCCAAAACAGCTTTTTTTCGATCATTAAAATGTTTACAACTTGACACACATTCTATCAAAAGGATGGAAGCTAAAAATGCCGAATTGGTATCTAAATTTAGCTTTTAAGTTTGAATAAGATGACCTTGTAAAAAATTAAAACCAAGAAAAAACACTGAAATAAAGGTTTTTCCGAGACAATTTCTTAAATTAATATTAGGTTATGTCAATTAAACACCAATTTAGAAGTATACGTGCACTTCAAGGTTGTGTATAATTCATATTTTGCATATGTCACAAAATCATCAAAACACGTTTTTAGCGCTTCCTGTAAAATTTGATATGTGTGGGTTACGTCCTTTTTCCTTTCCACAGTCGATATGTTATAATACAAAATAATTTACTTGGAATAATTTACTTCTTTACCTATAAAGAAATCAATAATTTATTAATGAGAGTTGTGCTGCTGTTTCTTGTTACTAAACTTAAAGCTCCATGCCTGGAGAAAAGTCTAATAGATTTATTTTTAGATCCTGTTCGACTTCCAATCGGTCACTATATTTATTTTTTAAGAAAACCGATGTTGAAAAACCTGCTTCACACTAATAGGTTGTGACAAAAGGCATTAGAAATTGTATCGCCTTTTGTGCTAAAACTGGATATTCTTGACAACAAGATAGTCAGAAATCCATCAGTGGTATTCTGCCGAAGATGTCTTTGAGTGTCATATCACACGAGAGTTCAATTATTGAATTAGTATCTGAATCTTGCAATTCTGTCTCAGATTCTACCTTTACTGTAAAAGGATTCTTTATCCATACTATCCGACTACAACGCGACTATTTTTGACCACACCACAGCGTTGTGTCATGTTCGCTTATTACGAAATTATATAGTTAAAAATAAAAATAATAAAACATTTTAAGTACTTTTTCCACATAAAATTTATTAGCTCAGGACCGGTTTCGCTCATGATGATGTAATAGTTTTCATTGCTAAGTGGTCTTCAATTTTTTTATTTATAGTTTATTTTCCTTGTATTTTGCTTCAATTCTTTTGCTAGGTTGTAATACCAATTGTTTGTCATACTTTGTTATTATCACTTAACTTTTGTATAAATATCACTGTTTTATTGTTTTTCTTATCAGTTGACATTGCTCATCATGAGCGAAACCGGTCCTGAGCTAATAAATTTTATGTGGAAAAAGTACTAAAAATGTTTTATTATTTTTATTATAATGCCATTCCACCAAGTATTGACAGTGAACACCTTAAAAGTGAAATTATATAGTAATTGTACAGACTTATTTTAGGAAATTGGCAACACGGCATTTTGCTTTCTGCGTTTCCCATCATTTGGGAAACGCTGGTGTAGAATATTACAAAGCATCTAACTTTTTTTTTCTGAAATACCACATGTGTTACTTCACTTCACCTGTAATGGGCCCATATGATCCATATAGAGAACTGATGTAGTCAAAGGAAAAGAAGAATTATACATACAATAGTTTAACTACGTAGGAAAATGGGTACAGTGGTGAGCTGGAAGGGGCTCGGAGGGGCTGATGATTTAAATTTTACTAAGGCCGGTGAGCCCCTTGTTAATTTAAGAGAGAACAATATTCTCAGATAAAATTAGTATTAAGTGCAATTTCTGATTTATATATTATCTACTATAGCTTTAGTATACACTGTAGTACATTTGTAACCATTTAAATTGATAAGTTTACGGTAAATAGCATATTGTTAAATATTGTAAGTGTATTAAGTAGCAATCGATTGCCTATTTTAGTATTGCATATAATTGCATAGGAGTGATAAAAAATTCACTCCTTTCCCAGAACACCGAGAATTGCTTTGTGATTAAGCAAGTCCCTTGTTAACATATTGGTAGCCCACCGCTGGATGGGTATATTTAATATACAAATTACATAAAGAAAACAATCTACTCTCCTGAGCCCAGTCATCAATTGAATGGAATATTTCTTTTATAGGCCAGTCGAAACGGCGTCGATCCAACATCCCTCTGTTCTTTGTATGGGCATGGTGTGTTATGCAGGGGTAGTTTAAAGAAAGAAAAAAGCATATTCTTGAAAGTCGGCGAGGCCCACGTGGGGTGGAGATTTCAACTGAAGCTGCCCCCACACGGATCCTAAAGCACATCTCTCAGTGTGACCATGGACCATGTTATTTGCTTCGAATGATCTGATTTTTAGACACTTTAATGTGAGATAGAATATCCGCTCGTATTTTGATTACTATAATATATAAGACACGTAATCTAACATATAGCAACAGATTGATAAAAACACAATCTTCCTTTGTACTTTGTGAAGGTTTCGTTCATGGCGAGCATTTTCAACTGAACCTGATCATTATCCTGTCACCCACTGTTGTCCGGTTGGTTAGAGCTTGCTCTACAGACCAGGTGGGTCTGGGTTCGATCCCCGATAAGGTCAACTTCAAATTTATATTTTTCAATTTAAATTTGAGACCTAAGACATGGGTGTTTGTGATGTCAATTTACCTTGAGTTCATCTCGAGTGACCTATATTACTAAAATTCTCATCGAGTTTTTTCTCGTATGACCTTTCAACTTATAAATCGTGAGCGTCAAGCGTTGAGTGGATTCTCACAGGTGGCAGTGCAATTTTGTAATATGACTACTTATCTAATGTTTCAAAATACAAAAATTGAACGAGGAAAGAAAAACCTTTTTGATCGTGGTCACCACATTAACCCCTCACCACCCCGGAGGTTTGAAGGTATTAATTATTAATGCGGAATATAGCTATCTAACGGGTATACCAATTCAATGGATCCGAGGATGTTTTAAAATGCGGCGCAGCTCTATTTAGTAGCGGGTATACGATGCCATGCCAGTGGCGTAACTAAGATTTATAAAAATTACGACGAATTCTGAAAAAATATTTACATGTGGGATCTTATGAACAACGTATTTTTAATAACTAATGAAAATACTTGGCACAGCATCAAATATTGCAATTTAGCTATAACACTATTTTTTTTTGAAAAACATGCCCGCTCCCAATGTAGAGGTGTATGGCCTTATAATGGAGTGCCTAAACGGGAGTTTTTCACTCAGCCTCTTTTTTTCGAAGAGAGTAGTAGGGTTAGAAAGGACAGTGCAGGATAGACAAGACGAAGATAGTGGTATAATACAGCGAACGTGTTGCTTGTTTTTGGTGAACGGATTTTTCCGTACAAGATATTTCATAATTGTACTTAAAATTGTTTTGATATATTTTTATATTTTTTTCTATAACGCGTATGTTTCGATAACAGTATTGATGTCGAATCTCATATTTTAAACAATGTACGGAATATTCAGTGTCCGGAATTTTATATGTGCGGAAGTTACTGAGTCTCGGAAAATCGTTGTCCGGAGTTTTTTTGTACGGAAAAATCTTATACGTAAGAATCACGGAACATTATTTTTGCCAGATATTCAAAAAAAGAAACAATGATTACTTTAAAATCTAAGATTGACTTACATACTCCATAACCTAGAAGTGATGACATGGTGAGTGAAAAATTCGCGATAAAGTACCACCACTGGACGTAGCTGCGGTATGATGATATTGTGACGAGGAGGTATAGAGGTATGATTTCGTGACGTAGGGGCAGCGGCGACGGTGGAAAGGGGTTGATGGGGGGGTAGTGATGGTTCTACCGTTGCCTTCACTGTTTGCCGTGAAGAGAAAGTCTGGCTTGCGATTTTAGCGTTTCGCGGGAGACGTGTGCGTCAGGTCTTCATTTACACAGATCGTTTAGTTTGCATCTTATCTTCGTCTTTTTGTATCAAAATTTACTAGACAACTGTTGACGACATACAGTATCGTGAATTAACGTGACTTTGTAATAAACGACCTCTGCAGGCTAGCCGTGAGAATTTAGTTAAGGAAATGAATTCCAGCGAACTCATTGAATTTTAAACATTCTTCTCCGACCTAAACGATCTTCAAAGAATCTCCCTTGGATTTCACTCCCTGGCATTACCGGTATTACATAAACCGGGAACCCAGTATTCATGATGATTTTTCAATATCGAAATACCGGTTTAAAAATGCCAAAATACCGGTATTTTGGTATTGACAATTAATCAAAATCAAAATTTTAAATTTATAGAATTGATGAATTGATTGATGAATGAACGCATGAATTGATAATATTGTTCGTAATGAATAGAATTATTTTTAATTTGCAAAGAGTTGCATCAATATTGGCTGGATCCAGAGTTGATTATCCCTTTTAATAGTGGTGTATTATTATTATTAAAAAAAACCGTATTTTTTTTAGAATATTACACTTTTATGATTATGACATATTTTTAAATGGCATTATTTTATATGAAATATCGAAATACTAATTTGGATGAACTCGACCGGTATTGTAATATATTTAATTTTACCCCTAATGGATTTGTTTTTTGTCCGATCTTCATCTCAAAATTTTCCGGGAATTTACCGGGATCCCGGAAATATTTCCCGATATCCCGGGAACCACAAAATACCGGGAAATAAAAACCCTTATTAAAACCCAATGTACGAAGTGGCTTATTTTTTTAAATTGTATATGATGTCAGTAAATTTTAACACGAAATCAACCGCGAAATGGAATAATCATAGTATTGTATTTTCTCAATAAATGTATTTTTTTTCTTTTGGTGTTTTAAAAATGAGACTAGTTGCTGTTGTGAGTGGTATAGTGGCGCAATTGCCGAGAAGTATATACGAGGATTTTATTGCAGATACACTTCTCCCGGCCCGGAGAAGTAGAATACGCTCTGAAATTTGAATAATGATATGAGATGGGAATGGCTTTTTTATTTATGCCTCAGTGTCTACCTTTCCATATCTATTCGGAATAATACCGCAAAAGTTCCACTGAGCCCCCCCCCTCCACCGTCCCAGTGCCCCCACCTCCTTCTGCCCCAGTCTACTTGCCTCAGTCGATATGATTATTGTTTTTATTTTTCACTCGTATGCCATACGAAGGGGTATTCAATGGAGCAATTGAGTGGAACTTAAAGCCAAAATACAAAAAAAAATGTTAATTCCATCATCCTAGTATTCCATTGGCATATGGAGTTCGCGTGAACTGGCTTTACTAAAGATTTCTTACCTCTGTAGCGATCTCATCCTTCCGTCTGCAACTATGGTAAAGGAATAAAAAAATTCAAAACATTAGCGATTAATGAGACTCGAAGAACTTTGATGCTTACGTGTCCTGGTACTTAAAGCTCCATAAATTTGATATTCAAAAAAATACCTCAATGCATATTTATAAATTTTGTTTATTTTTTTTATTAATGATAGTAATTGAAACTTTATATATATCCGATTTATATCCGATATATAATTCAGATTTTTAGTATAAGGCTAACTGTGGTGTCTCTGAAATAGTGACTTCTGCTGTAGGGGTTTCCCGGCTGCACACATACTTGACAAGTTTATATATGCAACAGTGAACTTTAAAATTTCAAATGCGTTTATTTAAATATGACTATTTTTCTTTCTTAATATATAACAGTCTTGACTGACTGTAGTATCTTTCATTTTTTATATAGAGAAGAGCTCTTGCTCTATTCCTCTGTATTTTCTTGTACTTTGATCATTTTCTTTTTTCCATCTTCTTTCCCTCTTTTCCCCATCTTCGGTGCCTGTTTGGTTCTTATTATAAGTGGTCAGTGTCCTTTTAAACTTTTCGGGATTTGACGTCGTCACCAAAGCAGGTGAGATAGGGAGTGGTAAAAATAAGGGGGGTTTAGGCGCGCGCCTTATTTGCTTAAAGAGTAATCCGCCACTGGTCAGCTGATTCAAATCCAGCGACACAATTGGCTCTCAATGACTTGGCCAGTATGATAACAAGATGCCTTTGACAATGCCACTTTTGATAGTAAAATCATTATTTAAAGTTAATTTTTATACACTAGCTGTACGACTAAAATTAAAAAATATTTTAAATTGTAAGTAAACAAGATCCATGTCTGAGTTTATAAAAGAAGTGTACGTCAGTGTGTTTAATAATGGGTGCCACAGTTTTTATCTTAAGAAATATTATAGATTGCGAATTGTTGGCGATATCTGCAATAGGTATCTATTATACCGCTTGCATGTTTGAGAGCTTTCCGTAGATACAAAAGGAAAAAGCTTAATGGATTCTGTATCAGGTATTAAATTATTTTTTTCATGGATATTTTGAAAGCTTCCGAGAATTTATAAGAACACTTTTAAATCAGTAAGGAACATCTCTCAACCCATGCACCGATAAGGTACCCAAGAAAAATTAATACATAAGATGAACGTGGGGAAACAGAAAATCATCATTATTTTATTAACATCAGTAATGTAGCATTTTATATCACTTTGTCAAATATTTCCCAAATTTTAATTATGTTTGTAATTACCATCAGTCACCACTTGAAATTTATTAATCTTTGATGATTTTTTAATTATATGTCAGAGTGCTAAGCATTTAAATTGTGTGTATTTATATCACTTATACTGTAATTTGTAATTTCTTTTCAATGTCAATTGTTTATTTTTGTATAAATAACACTGTTAAATTATATTTCGTATCAGTTAAAAATGCTCGCAATGAGCGAAAACAATCATGACCTTTTAAATCGAGTCGGGAAATCGAGGAAAATCATAAATAACAGTGTATTGGAAAAATATGTCTTTAGTATGAATAAAAAAATGGCGACAGCGAGGTTGGGAAGGAGGAGGGGGAGGGGAAATCGGGAACATCCTTCATACACTCATACAAACAAACAAACAAACAAACAAACAAACGGACGGACCTTATCGACTATTAATATATAGATTTTTAAAATATTTGACATTACAGATTATGCCAAAACGCCAAATATATTGAAATTAGAAAATAGTATAAGATATACTCGATAAGATACATCATAAACACCTATGTATGAGATCTCGGTATAATTTGGTCTTCCCGTAACGTTGTGTATTCTCACTTAGTCTTATTTGTCAGAGATGCTCACAAGCTCGAATCCCAGCAAAAACCAATCATTTTTCAATCGATTTATGAATTTGTGGTCAAAATTATCAATGTCCGAGTTGTGTAGATTCTGTCAATCCTAAGATCAAATCATTTTTAAGGGGTTCACTGTCAATACTTGTTGAAAAGGTAATCTTTTATACTATTTCAACATTTATTTACTATAACTAGGACCGGTTACATGTTAAATTAATGTGGAATGCATACTTATTACTAAAATGTATATTTTATTTTTTGAAGGCAATAACTTCGGTTTCGAGGTCGGGTCCGCAGTCCGCACCACAATGGTCAACATCGTTGGATATCGTGACGGATCTCAAGAGTTCGAAACCCAGTAAGAACAGCATTTTTCAATCGATTTATTGATTTCTGTTCGAAGGCATAGATGTTTGTGATGGCTGAAAATTCCCTTTGAAACCGATAAATAAATCAGTAGTACTGCCAGAACCTTATCCTTTCTCTATTTATAAAAAGTGGTTCAGCAATCAAATAAGCAATTCTCGTAGAAAAACTTTTGTTGAAACATATCTATTCAGATGCCATATACTCCAAATTCGGAGAAGACATGGATTAAAAAATATAAGAAATATATTTTAAAAACAGATTCTTAATTGTGGGGTTATAATGCAAAACGTACTATTTCCAAAAATAGCAACATTGAGTTAGGTATGCAGATAGTGTGATTCAAGCAGTGTCGGCGCGAGGTTATTTGGCGCCCTAGGCAAAGATTATCGACGTGCCCCCTTATGGACAAGTAATTCCATTTTTTTCAAAATAATAAAAAATAAACAATTTGTAATAGTTAGATTTTTTTATATACATCCATGTCCGCTCCCAATGTGGAGCATATGGCCTCCTAACGAAAGTATCTCAACGGAAGTTTTTATATGTGAATTGTTTGTTACTTAGTCTAACCTATCTTTTTCGAATTTCATATGAAAAAAGATACATAATTACAACAAATAAATACAAACATTAAAATAAATTAAAATGTACTATTATTTATTATTATAAATGTTTAAAAATAGTTTTAATACTCCACTTATGCGCCCCCTAATGGTTTGCGCCCTAGGCGGTTGCCTATTTCGCCTGTATGGTGGCGCCGGCCCTGGATTCAAGCCAAATGAATCGACTGATCCTATTACTTTTAATATAAAATGTCTACAAGACTGTCGTTTTAAAATTGGAAATCATATTTTTATGCAAATGTCATTTTGTTTGTGTTATTATTTATAGTATTTGACTCTACTGAAAAGTTTGAGTTTTGGAAATAGTACATTTTGCATTATAACCACACAATTGCGACCCAAGTACTACAAGGTTCTATGTGAAAATTTTTGACGAAACAAAAGTAACAATTCGGCAGCCTTCCAAGTTTCATTATTGGTGTATAAATGTTATTTTTGTTTCGTCAATTTTTTTCACATAGAACTTTGTAGTACTCGGTTCGCGAAATGTGTAAACGCTAACAACTAAATAATTAAAATTAAAAAAGGGTGCATACGTTTGAATAACAGTTTCTTTCAAATAGTAAAATACCCAAACATTATTAATACTTCTTTTGTTGTCGTCAGCCAATTTTCTTGTATCAATATTTGCTGAAAATTGAAAAGCGATACTTGAAAATAAGAATTTGTATAGGTTCTGCCCATTCAACATTGTATGCTACGCTACGTCTCTGTAGAATAAGTTCTTACATAAAAAAAGCTGAAGCTAATAAAAGTCACGCTTGTGAAAGTTGATCGATTGATTGAGGCAAAATATAATTTATTAAAATTTCCTTTCGTCGAGTGGTCAACGCTTTTGTTATATTCATTTAAGGCGTCCAAAGTCTAGATCAGGCGTGGGAAACCTGCGGCTTTTTGGCAATTTCTGAAATTCTGTATATTTTTGTAAACTCATTCGTGGAAGACCTAAAAAAACAAATGTGCTACGTTGCTAATTTGGGAAAATGCGTAAATTCTTGGGATTTTCGATGTCGAAATCCTTGGAAGTCCCACGCTGATAATTTTTAACCGACCTGGCTTTAGAAATTGGCATGATTTTTTTGCGGCCAAAGATTCCCTAGTCAATGTTTACTGCGGCCTATGTCGAATCAGAAAAATGAATGCGGCCTTTAGATAAGAAAAGGTCCCCCAACCCCTGGTCTAGACTCTCCGTGCAGACAATTTCGATAATTGATTTAATTTATAGATTTATACTTAATATAAATTAACCTCTTAATCAAATGGTTAAAAAAGCGGTACGCAGTAAAAACTGTCATTTAACTATGATAAATCGAGGGTAAAGATAACGTCTGAAGGTGTTTGATGAAATTTAAATACCCAATCTGAATCTGGTTGTTAAAAGAGTACGAAGATTTATAATACCCACCCATCTGAAATGATTCCTTCGTCGTGGCCTTTAAAATTGCTTTTAAATGATGATCGATTCTAATGATCATATGTAATTTTAAGAATCTACATAGATGTTAATACTTGCTTATGCGAATACTTTCTCAATTCAGATTGAACGTCATTAATATAGAAACAACAATAAAATTAATCTTAATCGCCAACAATAACTTTGAAAGTAAGTGATAATATTTTCCATGAATTATTCTCAAATACGGTGAAAATTATTTACTAACCGTCAGTTGCTTTTCCACCAAGTATTGGCAGCGAACACCCTAAAAGTGATTGAATTCATACGTGCCAAAAGATGCCGGAAGATGAAAAACATTCAAATGTAACTATACTCTTAATATTATTTGTATGATGAGTAACTTTAGAAGCATCCAAGCAATTTTAATAGTGTGGAAAATACTAACAGATTAAAAATAACAAATTATTTTAGTTCTACAGTTTTTAATAATTTTATTCGTTGATATCTATTTCTGACGATGGCGCAAGCCGAAATAGCTATCAACGAATAAAATTATTAAAAACTGTAGAACTAAAATACTTTGTTATTTTTAATCTGTTATAAATGGAAATAAATGGAAAATACTATTCAAGTACGCAGATTTTTTTTCATATCTTTTGGGTTACACTTTGTACTTTATTCCACTTTATTTAAAATATCAGGACCGGTTTCGCTCATTGCGAGCATTGTCAACTGACAAGAAATAAATATAAACAGTGCTATTTATACAAAAATAAATTGAAATAAAAAGGTGTAAACAACAGTTGACATTGAAAAGAATTTACAAATAACAGTGTAAGTGACTCTATAATTACACAAAATTAAAATGCTTAGCACTTCTAACATTTAATTAAAAATTCCTGCATGCACAGTTCAAATCCCCGTGACAATTTGATACAAAGTCGTACGTCGATTAAATAATATATATACTCCACTACATTTTCACTAGCTCCATGCTAGTGAATCAAACTATAAAAGTTTCAACGATAAACAAACATTGAAGGAAAAAATATGAGAGTTGAAAACCTGACTATGTTTCATTGAATACCTACTTCTTTGCGAAGATGCTTTGAATGCAAAAAGTTTTGGGCATTAAATTAAAAAAAATGTCGATGTTTTTTATCGTAGTGTATATTTGTTATTGATTTCGTATCCATTGTGGTTCTAAGACATCCACATCGACAGATAAGTAATCTATAATTTACTTTAAGGGTGTTCACTGTCAATCAAGGGTGGGTTGGAGGGGGCTCGCGCGAGCCCCTTATTAAATTTTACTAAGGTCGGCGAGCCCCTTGATAATTTAAGAGAAAACAATATTCTACGATCAAATAAGTATATAACTGCCATTTATGATTTATATATTATCTACGACATGTTCAATGTACACAGCGGTACATTTTTAGATATTCGAATTGATAAGATTCCGGTGAATTCCACATTTTTACATAATAAATATAAGTGAATTAAGAAACACCCGATTGGTTATTTAAATGTTGCATATAGTTGCATAGGAGTGATAAAAAAATCACTCCTTCCTCAGAACGCCGAGAATTTGCTTTGAGATTAAGCGAGACTCTTATTAACGTATTGGCAGCCCGCCGATGCTGTCAGTACGTGGTGGAAAGATATTATATTGAAACTCTCTTTTGTACTAATTCCAAATTAATTTTAAATTATCAGAACCGGCCGATCAACTTAAATCTTAAACTTTTCCAGGTATTTTAAGACAACGTCTTTTGAGATAGTCCATACAAGAGATGGTTGAAAAAATTGATATGGATTATACCCATAACATAAGTTGTGTAAGTTTGGCAATTAAACGAATAAAAGTTTTTAAGCAGGCATACGAATCATTCTACTGTGGAAAGGTTTGTAATCTTTGATTTGCTACTTGGATTTCAATCTACAATAGAAACACGAAAAAACAACCCTTCCGTACAGGTGCAGGGGTTGAAATCCTCTGCGCATAAGCTTATTCTTTTTCAATAGAATCCTTTATTCGGTGGCAGTCCCTCGGGGTCAATTGAAGGCCCCGCCGTCACAGTGTTTACATCATTTTTAACATTCACCCTTCACTTTAAGGGAACAAATATAACATACATGACAAAGCAAAACTTGAGATACCGATAAAAATATGATTTGAAGTTAATCTTTTGTGAATTCATTCATACCTTGCGATAGTCTGTCTGATGATGCATCTTAGAAAGTCGAAGCACGTGTAACAATTTGTAACACAGCAAGTAGACTAAACATGTTATAAAATAAAACAAAAATAATTCTACATTAAAAATTAACTTTTACAGAATAAATCGAAAATATTGAGTTGATATGTTCTGCACTGAGAACTGATTGAGGTTTTGAAAACGTGAGGTTTGGTAAAACAACTGAATAATATTTACAATGATAATTAATATCCCTGTTTTTGCGCTATAAATCTATTTGAAAAAATAAATATAAATCTCTTCATGTTGGAGCGTTCGAAAGAAAGATTAGATTTTTGTTCTGAAAAAAAACATTATTCTTTCCATCAAATACTTTTTGAAACTCACTGTACAAACAAAAATATTTTTTTTCCTTATAAACATTATAATTATTAAAAAAGACAAGTGAGTCTACGGCTTAAAAAACTCGACTTGAAAAACCTGTTTTCAAATTCCAATATGTCCTAAAACTCACATTTACTCTGCTTTAGAAGTTTAAAAAAAAGGATAATTTAAATTAAAACAAAAAATTTGCAATAAAATACTTGCATTTTCTATAATTTTATTCGCGATTTCTCGTTAGAAAATGTATTTTTAGAAACGAAATGCACAGTAAAAATATTTTCAAATAAACCAGATATTTAAGCATTCATTGAAGTATATATATATAATAATAATTATTAAACTCACTTTAAGCAACTTATTATTTTATTTGTAACCATGATGTATTCAATACAATAAAATGAGGTTTTTATTGTTTGTAAGTACTAGAAAAATCGATATCAATTCTAATATTTGAGCCCATGAGAAGTGGAGTCTAGTAGCAAAATGGTGAAACGTGTCTAGTGAACATTTAAGTACAATCACGTTTTTACTTAGTATTTTTGTGGATAGAATATTTTTATTCTGAGAAGATAACAAACATTATTGCAATACCTATGTCATTACTAATGTCACTTCACTTTATGATACTTTGAGACATTTAGAATATCATAACATATCAATCTCAATGTTATATATATCAATATCATAAAATATCACTTGGCTTACTTTACTTCTTATGAGCTCATTTGAAGTCAGGTTTTTATGGATGTCGGAATGTCGGAAAATTTAGCCAAATGGCCAAACTTTCTCAAACCTCAACGATAACATTTAGACTTGAAACCGGACTTGTTACAAAAAAAATGTGGTTTAAAATAGTCGGTATTAAGGCTTATACAAAAAGCCCCTTAAGCTTATATAATATTGCCCTCAGATGTCGCTAGTAACCATATCTAGTACGCAAGCGCAACGGTGTCACGAAGTGATAAATACTGCTGGAAAGTGTTCAACCGGCATACTTACCTGGCGTAGGGGACACCGTGATCACAAAGGCGGTACCCCCAGGGTGAGGCTCTTCCATTGCACTTCGGTTGGGCTGACCCTTGTGATTATCCCTAATGCGGATGACTCGGGCGCGTAATTTTTGGTAGTCGGGACTGCGTACGCGCCGTCCCGGATTCAAACTATACTTACATCGTCACCTCATCATGATCAACATGGTATATCGCAATCAAATAGTTGATATATTCTGATGTATACAGTGAGTAATGCCACAATTATCCGTTTTGTCCGATTTCAATTCCGAACAACAATTTCACGAATTTCGTCACTGTTCGTTGTTTTTCGTTTGCACCAGGTTTCACCAATTCGAAAACATCAGAAGCCTTCCGGATCACTGGTAAAGTCATCGGAAAAAAAGCATGGATGAATTGTGAATTTTTTAAACGACGGTATAAAAAATATCAAAACTAACTAGAAACCTAAATAAAAGAAGAAACATATACTTTCGATTGTTTCGGCGGTAACTTTGTGGAAGTTCATTTTAATATCAAATTAAAGATAACTTTGATTATTCAACATATTACACGAAAACCATAATACCACGAAAAACATTATAATTATTAGACATTTCTTCATGTCACCTGCAGGTCGGTGAAATGTTTATGGTAAAATTTTTTCCACCAGATGCCACGTCGATAATACAATCAGGGTGTAATAAAAACATTTGAATGCTTTTATAGAAAACTGATGCTACGACGATTATTGCTGGCAGACGAAAGTAATGAAGAAACAAGAAAATAAATTTAGCTTAAATACACGGCGGCAGAGTTGGAACTATATAAATGTGTTAACTTGGTGAAAATCATAGAACAAAATTTTAAAAAGACAATTTAGAAAGTTCAACGAACACACTAGAAATTGTTCTATTCAGAAGTTTATGTTTAGCCTAGTAGGGATAGAAAGATAACAGCAGGACAGGACCAGTTATCAAAGGATCGGAAAGTGTCGGGTTCTATGGCGCAGCGGTTAGGGTTGTGGCTTCACGAGTTTGAGTCAACGAACAGCATTTTTTGATCGAAGGCAAAAGTTAATTCTCTCCCACCTTTTTCGATTCCTTAACCCGTGACATGCCATGCTAGAAAATCACGTTTCCTGCCATGGTGGCATCTCAGTTTCACTCATTATTGACAGTATTTAAACCTATTTTAGAAGCTAAAATATAATTTAAAAAAATTATTTTTGCTTGCAAATATATTCTAGGTATCATTTTCACCTTCCTTTTAATTATAAATGCTTTAATAATGGCATAAAATCAGCTATAATCAAATTAAAATATTTTGAATGCTTGATATTAAAAACTCGCCCTCAAAGCGATGTCTCAAGCATGTTTCATACGTGAAGGTCTAACGATGAATGAAAAAAATGTACCTTTTTGGTCATAAACTTGCCCCGCTGAGGCGGATGTAACGATAGCCAAACATAAGTTGATTATACAGCTCTTTGAGAAGTTCAAAATATTATTTGGACTATCCCAAAAATATTTCGTCAATAAGAAGTCATATTTATTTTTTGCATATTATATTATATAAAGAAACAAGGAAAGATTGCAGAGTGTGTCGATATTTTATATTAATTTTAATTATTTTACGAATTGTTGTTTTTAACATGAATACAATTTACCAATCAGATAAAGTTTTATAGACTGTAAATATTTAGTGAAATATATATACAAGTAAAAAAAGTATCATTATTGACTTTTAAACTTTTTCCTTACAGGTTATTTGCTTATATGATAATATGTTTACACATCCTAATAATTATTCATGAGTTTTAAATAAAATATGAGTTCATTGAGTATCTTATCTTAAAATCTTAACTGAAAATTTTATATTTAATATCACCGTTTCAAAATATGATTAACTATAAATAGGTACATACATATATATTTAAATTAAATAAAAGCAACGAACTATTCAAATTATTCACCATGTCTTCATGTAATTACAATATGTTGGACTTTATTGAATAGATTTATATTTTTCTCGTTGCAGTAAGTTTATTAGCATTAGAAAAAATATGTGAAGGAAATGAAGACGCAAAGCATAATAAATAGTCATATAATTTTTGATTTATTGCCCTACTTAGCAATGTTTAAAAGTATGTTGTCTTTGAAGATGTCGGCAACTATTTACTGGAGGCGTAATTTTACTTTTCTGCAAACCAATAAAATTTTATTACCCAGCTTACAACATAAGTCACTAAAAGGTTTAACTACAATTTCTGCCTATAATAGCATGTTATTTCATGTAGTTTTTTCTCGCGACAATAAACGAAAATATTTGTTTTCGGTGCACATGTTAGCAAAAACGGCACACTCGACTTTTGGACACTTGTATGTATAAGCACAAGGATGAAAAAAACTCTATTGTATAAACCCACGAAAGTTTAAGCTTTTAGGTGTTAGGGTTTTTATATCGTCGTCTTTGTTTGACTTAAATGGATATTGGTAGGTCTCCCTCTAAGGTATTTGTGATGTCTTTGCTTCTCGCATATTACAATTTGTATATGTCTATCGCGTTTTAGCATACAAATGTCGATAAATCATTTAGAGCAATACAATTGCAATGATTTTGTGCAAAAGACGCAGTATTTTTGAATTTATTTATTTATATTTGGATGTAAAACTATTTTTTCTAGGAATACCTAAAATGATAAATAATTATTGACAATATTAAGAGAAATATTGAATGTTTTAATGACTCGACCGGCTATGCCTATACCATGGGCACGGAGGTGTTAATAATTGGGTGTAGCGAGAGCGAAAAGTTAACCACTACTCTCGTCTGAGCCTTATTGTCTTTGAATAAGAAAGGTTAAGCTACCGAGTTCAGAGAACAAACAATTCTCGTAAAAAAATATAGAAATCTTAGAAAGAAAGGGAGGCGATATGCTCCACATTAGAATCGGACATGAATAAAAAAATATGGTAGAATTAACTTTTCTCTTAACATTCTAGGAAAATTATGTAATGTAGTTCATTAAAGTGACACATTCCATGCCTAGCGAATGGCCTAGATCAAGCATGGGAAACCTGCGGTCTTTTTGGCATTGTGGTGCGACCTTCTGGCCAATTCTGTAATTCGTAAATTCGGAAAAATGAGGTATGGAGATAATCGGAGGTAAAAGTATAGCGAATTGAGGATTTCAAATTCCTCGGTGAGCTAAAAAAAAACGAGGTTTGGATATAATCTGGGGTAAAAGTAGGGTAGAGGATTGAAAATTAATCAATCCTGTCCTAGTCAATGTTAACTGCGGCCTTAAGTCGAATCAGAAAAATGAATGCGGCCTTTAGAGAAGTAAAGGTTCCTTACCTCTGGCCTAGATTGTGTGTAGATAATTACTCCATGGTGTTACATTATCGACTGTGGAAAGGAAAAAGGACGAACCCACAGTTTTTTCAAAACAAGTCTTTTTGAACTCCGAACCGAGTGATAATATTTAATATCGCATTGAACACGGCGTACAAGTGGCGACGGCTTGTATACGCCGAACCCTTCTTTTGACCGGTGCGCGACCGCTGCTAAAATAATTTATATATTATATTATTTTTTTTTACAAAAATATATTTTGTATATTTTCTCAGCCAATCAAGCCAACTGTGGTGTTATTATATCGACTGTGGAAAGGAAAAAGAACGTAACCCACAGTTTTTTCAAAACAAGTCTTTTTCGATAATCAAAATGTATTATGATACACGTTTTATCAAAAGGATGCAAGCTGCAAATGCCGAATTAGTATTGAAATTTAACTTTCAAGTTTGAAAAAGATGACCTTATAAAAAGTTATAACCAAGAAAAAAGACTGAAATATTTTTTTTTCCTAGACAATTTCTTTATTTAATACTAGATTATGTCAATTAAACACTAGTTTAGAAATCTCCGTGCATTTCAAGGTTGTGTAAAATTCATAATTTGCATATGGCCCGAAATCATCAAAACACGTTCTTGCACCTCCTGTAAAATTTGATATGTGTGGGTTACGTCCTTTTTCCTTTGCAAAGTCGATATACTTATAATATGACACAGTTTCATTATGCAACTAGTTACTATTGTAATTAAAATTATATGTTTATATAGTTCTGATAAGTCTGGTATAGTTCATCAAATTGATGGAGAGCGAAGTAAGTATAGATTGAATTCGGGACAGCGCGTACGCAGTCCCGACTACCAAAAATTACGCGCCCGAGTCATCCGCATTAGGGATAATCGCAAGGGTCAGCTCGACCGAAGTGCAATGGAAGAGCCTCACCCTGGGGGTACCGCCTTTGTGATCACGGTGTCCCCTACGCCAGGTAAGTATGCCAGTTGAACAGTTTCCGTAAGTATTTATCATTTCGTGTCACCGTTGCGCTTGCGTACTTAATATAGTTACTAGCGACATCTAAAGGCAATATGTTGCAATGAATAAGAAAATTCTGATTGATGTGTTATGATATACATTATGTCTCAAAGTATCATAAAAGTGGACATTAGTAATGACATCTTCTCAAAATAAAAATAATCAATCCACAAAAATACTAAGAAAAAAGGTGATTGTACTTAAATGTTCACTAGAAAAGTTTCACCATTTTGCTACTTGACTCAGTCCACTTCTCAAAGGCTCGACTATAAAAATTGATATTGATTTGTGTAATGTTTTTTTTGAAAAAATTTGTTCTATGATTTTCTCCACGCTAAGGATTTTCTCCATGTAAGGAGTTCCAACTCCGTGCTGCCGTGTAGCATCAGTATTTTAAATTTATTTTCTTGTGGAAGCTGATAACTGTTTATTCATTCTTGTCTGCCAGCAATAGTCGTCGTAGCGTCTTTTCTATATCGTCGTTTTGGGTAAACATGGTTCCATCTGCATTTTTTTCACAAAATTACCTTTTAATTCAATTTTATTGGCATTCAAACAACGGTTCTATTTGCATTTAAAACCTATTCAAAGTTCTCATTAATCCATCAATATTTAAAAAAAATGATTAATTTGAAGAACATACGAATTTTTATAGTGCACCAAAGTTCCATCTGAATGCATAATTTAAAAATCAGCGCATAGAAAATTACAGTCTTAAAAACGGTTCACTCTTTCATTCACATACTTAAATGCATAATTGTGTTTTCTACAGATATGCCAGGAGCGAATGAAAAAATGTCGTAACGTACATAAAAGAGAGAGTGAGACAGAATATTGTTGAGTTAGTTGAATACTCATACAGATTGTTTATAAAATTTAAATAATGGCCAATGCTAACACAAATTAGTGTATCAGAGTTCTATACGCAGTTTCGTCTATTCTAAATATACTCATATAATGACGATACTGAAATAAAATTAATATGCAAGACATAAATTTAATTCTGATTATATTTTTACTTCTAAACAATTTACTCTCAATCTAAAATATCTTTTTTCCAAAAAGTTACATCTTCTGGAATCTTAAATGGCTTTACTTGCACACTTTTAGTTTTATCCAGATGGAACCTTGTTTACCAATGGTGATGATATAAGCGTTCGAATGTTTTTATTACACTCTGATCCATAGGTTGTATTACTGACGTGGCATTTTGTGGAAGAAATTTTACCATTAACAATTCACTGACCTGGTGCAGGTCAGATGCAAGAATTGTCTTATAATATTAATGTATTCCCTCTTTTATGTAATACCTATTGAGTTTTAATATTTTTTTATTTTTGGATGAACTGTCTTTCATACCATTGTTTGAAAATTTCACTATCCATCCATGCTTTTTTCTGAAGATTTCACCATTCATCCAGAAGACCTCTGAGAGTTTTTAATGCATCTGGGGTTCTTTGATTTCCACATTCGCCACGTGTAAGCAAATACGTAAAATTTTTGTTTACCAATTTTGAACCAACCGGACAATCGAAGTTCTGTTGTACCATAACAGTCTTAAGTTCCAAACAGTGTTGTAGAAAAAACAGCAAAAAAGACCGGGCCGTTGAATCCCAGCCTCTCCTAACAAATTGTATGGCGGTTATACGTAGATCAACTCTAAATTCTAATTTATGAGATTATTTTTCGTTGAATATAACATGTATGTTTGAATTTTTTTTTGAATGGATATTCTGTGATTCTTTGGTGTTATTAATTTACAATTTACGATACATCGGAAGGGTCATATATGCAAATTAAGTAGTGATTGTAAGAAACATAGCGAATGACAAAAAATGCGATGTGTGGTAAAACAAATAAAATTTTACTTCCCACTATTAAATATCACAGTTATATAAAATATTAATTATAAATTACATAAAACAACAGTAACAAGCGGAACTCATATTATTATATTATATACGATTTTGACGCCTATTGTGATATTATGAAATAAATGCTGCGTCTTATCATATAATATACCAAGTAAATGATGATTTAATCAATAATAATATTCAAAAAATAATGAAGTGAAATGTGCTACCCTAGTTTGACTTACTGATTTTTGATTTAATTTAAGATTTCGACTGAAGGTGCTTGGTGGAATTTCAATATTAAATTTGAATCGTTCAAACTATGTACATTCTCACAAATTTTGTCACTAACGACCCGGGTTTCGCCTTTCGGCATCTTCAGGCATTCAAGTGCACGGATGAACTTGAACTGACACTTAGCAAATGAAAGTTTCGTGCTTATATAAGACATAAATGCATCACTGAGTCCAAAGCCATTGCTGGCGAAAAGGATGAGCCCATGGGAATGCCAACAGATTTGTGTAGTGAGCAGTTTCAAGAATTATATAATTTGTTTGTCGGCAAAGGTTTTATGATTATATGATTTTATGGTTATATAGGGTATAGAAGAGGAGATGTGTGAAAGTTTGATATTTCGTTTAAAAGCGGAAGATTTTGCAACTGTGCTTTGTTGATTTCTAAAATTTCTTGGAAAAAGAGCTTATGACATAGTGAACATTTAAGTACAATCACCTTTTTTCTTAGTATTTTTGTGGATTGAATATTTTTATTTTGAGAAGATGTCATTACTAATGTCCACTTTTATGATACTTTGAGACATAAGGAATATCATAACACATCAATCAGAATTGTTTCTTATTCATTGCAACATATTGCCTTTAGATGTCGCTAGTAACTATATCTAGTATGCAAGCGCAACGGTGACTTGAAGTGATAAATACTGCTGGAAACTGTTCAACTGGCATACTTACCTGGCGTAGGGGACACCGTGATCACAAAGGCGGTACCCCCAGGGTGAGGCTCTTCCATTGCACTTCGGTTGAGCTGACCCTTGCGATTATCCCTAATGCGGATGACTCGGGCGCGTAATTTTTGGTAGTCGGGACTGCGTACGCGCTGTCCCGAATTCAACATATATTTACTTCGCTCTCAACCAATTTGATGATCTATACCAGACTTATAAGAACAATATATACATATGATTTTAGTTACAATAGTAACTAGTTGCATAATGAAACTGTATCATATTATAAGCATATCGAATTTGCAAAAAAAGGACGTAAGCCACACATATCAAATTTTACAGGAGGTGCAAAAACGTGTTTTGATGATTTCGGGCCATATGCAAATTATGAATTTTACACAACCTTGAAATTCACGGAGATTTCTAAACTAGTGTTTAATTGACATAATCTAGTATTAAATAAAGAAATTGTCTAGGAAAAAAAAATATTTCGGTCTTTTTTCTTGGTTATAACTTTTTATAAGGTCATCTTTTTCAAACTTAAAAGTTAAATTTCAATACTAATTCGGCATTTGCAACTTGCATCCTTTTAGATAGAACGTGTATCAAGTTTAATACATTTTGATTATCGAAAAAGACCTGTTTTTAAAAAACTGTGGGTTACGTCCTTTTTCCTTTCCACAGTCGATATAATAACATCACAGTTGGCTTGATTGGCTGAGAAAATATACAAAATATATTTTTTTAAAAAAAAAATATATTATATAAATTATTTTAGCAGCGGTCGCGCACCGGTCAAAAGAAGGGTTCGGCGTATACAAACCGTCGCCACTTGTACGCCGTGTTCAATGCGATATTAAATATTATCACTCGGTTCGAAGTTCAAAAAGACTTGTTTTGAAAAAACTGTGGGTTCCTTTCCACAGTCGGTAATGTAACACCATGGAGTAGTTATCTACACACAATCTAGGCCAGAGGTTAGGAACCTTTACTTCTCTAAAGGCCGCATTCATTTTTCTGATTCGACATAAGGCCGCAGTAAACATTGACTAGGACAGGATTGATTAATTTTCAATCCCCTACCCTACTTTTACCCCAGATTATCTCCAAACCTCGTTTTTTTTTTTAGCTCACCGAGGAATTTGAAATCCTCAATTCGCTATACTTTTACCTCCGATTATCTCCATACCTCATTTTTCCGAATTTACGAATTACAGAATTGGCCAGAAGGTCGCACCGCAGTGCCAAAAAGACCGCAGGTTTCCCATGCTTGATCTAGGCCATAGTTTCTCAACCTTTTTAAGCCCGTGGCCCCCTTTCGAGTCTCAAATTTTTCCGTGGCCCCCCTATCCATAGTTATAAAATTCTCGGGGCTCGGTAAAAATGAAAAAATATACATTTATTTTTAAAAAATACAACAATAATATTTTGTACACAAATTATTTGTTAAAAATAAATTATGTATAATTTAAGATTTCGACTGAAGGTGCTTGGTGGAATTTCAATAAATTTGAATCGTTCAAATTATGTAAATTCACACAGATTTTGTCACTAACGACCGGGTTTCGCATCTCGGCATCTTCAGGCTTTCAAGTGAACAGATGAACTTGAACTGACGCTTAGTAAATGATTGTTTCGTGTTTATTTACGAAATGCCTGGATACTATGTGTCCTATTTTTTTGCCGTGGAAACTTCTTAAAGCTTTTTAAATTATTCAAATGGTTTTTCTTCCATTTCCATGTATTTTGTATAAAATGGATATTAATTAGCATTAGTGAAGTAAAACATATTAAACACATGAGTTTCATATTATCACGGGGTGATGAAAGAAATCCGTGGACAAGATAGTCAATACAATATTGTCGACACTTACTTTCAGGTGCAGTTATAATTTTATCCCTAAATACCATTGGAAAATAATAGAAAAAGTATGTATAATACAGACATTATTTCTGATGCTATGTATAATTGTCGTTTATTAGATTTTAATATAAATTTTAGTTATTATATTTTGGGTGGCCGTGGCCCCCCTAAAGTCTGCTGTGGCTCCCCAAAACTGAAATTTTCTTCAATGGCCCCCTTGAGACATGCTGTGGCCCCCCAGGGGGCCACATGGCTCCCGGTTGAGAAACGCTGATCTAGGCCATTCGCTAGGCATGGAATGTGTCACTTTAATGAACAACATTACATAATTTTCCTAGAATGTTAAGAGAAAAGTTAATTCTACCATATTTTTTTATTCATGTCCGATTCTAATGTGGAGCATATCGCCTCCCTTTCTTTCTAAGATTTCTATATTTTTTTACGAGAATTGTTTGTTCTCTGAACTCGGTAGCTTAACCTTTCTTATTCAAAGACAATAAGGCTCATACGAGAGTAGTGGTTAACTTTTCGCTCTCGCTACACCCAATTATTAAAGTATCGAAAAAGGTAGGAGAGAATTAACTCTTGCCTTCGATCAAAAAATGCTGTTTGACTCAAACTCGTGAAGTTCGGTACGGAAGCCACAACCCTAACCGCTGCGCCATAGAACCCGACACTTTCCGATTTCCGGTCCTGTCCTGCTGTTATCTTTCTATCTCTACTAGGCTAAACATAAACTTCTGTATAGAACAATTTCTAGTGTGTTCGTTGAACTTTCTAAATTGTCTTTTTAAAATTTTGTTCTATGATTTTCACCAAGTTAACACATTTATAGAGTTCCAACTCTGCCGCCGTGTATTTAAGCTAAATTTATTTTCTTGTTTCTTCAATACTTTCGTCTGCCAGCAATAATCGAAGTAGCATCAGTTTTCTATAAAAGCATTAAAAGGTTTTTATTACACCCTGATTGTATTATCGACGTGGCATCTGGTGGAAGAAATTTTACCATAAACATTTCACTGATCTGCAGGTGACATGAAGAAATGTCTAATAATTATTATGTTTTTCGTGGTATTATGGTTTTCGTGTAATACGTGGAATAATCAAAGTTATTTTTAATTTGATATTAAAATGAACTTCCACAAAGTTACCGCCGAAACCATCGAAAGTATGTGTTTCTTCTTTTATTTAGGTTTCTAGTTAGTTTTGATATTTTTTATACCGTCGTTTAAAAATTTCACAATTCATCCATGCTTTTTTCCGATGTCTTTACCAGTGATCCGGAAGGCTTCTGATGTTTTTGAATTGGTGATTCTTTGTACAAACCTGGTGCAAACGAAAAACAACGAACAGTGACGAAATTCGTGAAATTGTTGTTCGGAATTGAAATCGGACAAACCGGATAATTGTGGCATTACTCACTGTATACATCAGAATATATCAACTATTTGATTGCGATATACCATGTTGATCATGATGAGGTGACGAAGTAAGTATAGTTTGAATCCGGGACGGCGCGTACGCAGTCCCGACTACCAAAAATTACGCGCCCGAGTTATCCGCATTAGGGATAATCACAAGGGTCAGCCCAACCGAAGTGCAATGGAAGAGCCTCTCCCTGGGGGTACCGCCTTTGTGATCACGGTGTCCCCTACGCCAGGTAAGTATGCTGGTTGAACACTTTCCAGCAGTATTTATCACTTCGTGACACCGTTGCGCTTGCGTACTAGATATGGTTACTAGCGACATCTGAGAGCAATATGTTACATTGCAATTAAAAAACCGGTTTTTTCAAAATTCGGGTTTTATATAAGCCCTAATACCGACTATTGAACCATATTTTTTTTAAATCTCTTTACTTGTTGCAAGTCTGGTTTCAAGTCTTAATGTTATGGTTAAAGTTTGAGAAAACTTGGCTGTTTGGGTAAATTTCCCAATGATTAAAAGACGTTTTTTTATTTTAAAAACGTGGCTTCAAATAAGTTCATAAGAAGCAAAGTAAGTCGAATAATATTTTATGCAACATTGCGATTGATGTGTTATGATATTCTAAACGTCTCAAAATATCATATAAGTGAAGTGACATTAGTAATGAATGACATATTGCGATAGTGTTTGTTATCTTATCATTATACAAATATGTACAAACTAAGTAAAAACGTGATCGTACTTAAATGTTCACTATAAAAGTTTCACTATTTTGTTACTTGGCTCACTCCACTTCGCAAGGGCTCAAATATTAGAATTGATATTGATTTTTTTAGTACTTATAAACAATAAAAAAATCGTTTTTTTTTTTTTAACATATTTTCTAGGACAAATAGCTCAAAACTGAACATCATTGTTATCATTATCAATCAGCCATTACCAAGGTCACCTTAGCATTCATCCGGGATACGGGACAGCGATTCAAATTCCGGTATAATCTCGGCCAGTCCGGGACGGTTGGCAACCCTATCTACAACATGGTTTTCATATACCACGGTTGATGAAATTGTGTATATAACACGTTTTTAGAAAAAAAGCACCAAATAGAAATATTACATTTTTTAAAATCCATATCGGTTCCCAATGTTGAAAAAGCAGATGGCCCCTTAACTCATTCAGTGCCCAGGACGAGTCTCACGCGTTCACGCATACTTTGGTGTTGAGCCCTCGACGCGGCTCACGCGTCAAGTTATAGTTTGCTGTATCTCTCTCGGTTCGCACGTCTTTCTCGCTCACTCACGCTAAAGCTGCACTTACGATGAGTGTGCACCACATTTAACAGACCGGTGACATTATTATGCATTGAATTTATCGATGGGGCACCGCGCTAATGTTTGCGCAAAAGTTTGGGCAGTAAATGGGTTAGTAGAGGAGTTTTTTTTTGTGAAATATTACTCAGTTCAGAATTTATGTCATTGAGTTGCTTTAAGTAATGAAAGCTATTTATCATTTTTGTATGGGTAACTTATCTTTTTTGCACGACAGTTTTTGAAATGTATTTATTCCCTGTACAAAAAAAAAGCTTAGGTTATATTGATGTTTTTGGTATGTTGTATTATTTGAAAAAAAAGAACACACAATTTTTGTATTTACTTCAAACTTTGTATGACACAGATTTATGGTAGCATATAACCATGTTATATAGATTTTTAGTAAACAAATACAATAAAGTGATATTTGTTATCTAACAATTTTATAATAAAAATAATAAAACATTTTTAGTACTTTTTCCACATAAAATTTATTAGATCAGGACCGGTTTCGCTCATCGCGAGCATTATCAACTGATAAGAAAAATATATAAACAGTGATATTTATACAAATTTAAATTGAAATAAAAAGGTGTAAGCAACTATTAACAATTTAAAGGATTAGCAAATTACATTATAATTACACAAAATTAAAATGCTTAACACCCATAACAATTAAAAAATCATCATCAAAGAATAATAAATCTAAGTGGCAAACGATATCAATTATAAACACAACTTCATTACTGCTGATTTTGTTGAAGTACATCATTGCTTGGAAACGGGAAAAACACCAAATCATCATTAGGATATTTACTTTAGTAATGTTAGATTTATTATTCTTTGATGATGATTTTTTAATTGTTATGGGTGTTAAGCATTTTAATTTTGTGTAATTATAATGTAATTTGCTAATCCTTTAAATTGTTAATAGTTGCTTACACCTTTTTATTTCAATTTAAATTTGTATAAATATCACTGTTTATATATTTTTCTTATCAGTTGATAATGCTCGCGATGAGCGAAACCGGTCCTGATCTAATAAATTTTATGTGGAAAAAGTACTAAAAATGTTTTATTATTTTTATTATAATGCCATTCCGCCAAGTATTGACAGTGAACACCTTAAAAGTAACAATTTTATATTCAATCGAATAAATTCATTTGTGAAATACAAATAGAAACAACACCCCTTGACGTAATGCAGTTACAAAATTTCAATTCATGTTTAAAAAAAATCACCCCTAGCCCATCGGATGCCGTGGTCAAATCCAGCGCACTAAACCTTATTAGCAGCTCTCAGTACTTAGGTATATCCGTCCACTCTCATTTGTTCGCTGGAGAGAACGTTCGTGTTTTTGGCGAAGCTTTCTGAACTCTTTGGTAGGAAATTCGAACGGAAACAGCAATCCCAATTAGCGGTATATTGAAACCGTGTTACATTTTGCCTGAGTTTATGCAGGAACGCCCTACCATGCCGACATTCACCTGTGTTTTGCTTACAGCGGTGGCACGTCAAGTTTACAATTGTTTTTAAGTAAAACACAATATTCCTTTGTACTCATTTCCGGTATTATAAATCAAGATCAGAACCAGTTTCGCTCATGGCGAGCATTATCAACCGATAAGAAATATAATTTGTGCATTAGTTCTAGTAGAAAAAGGTCTGATGAGGAGGCAATATGCTCTACATTGGGAGCGGACATGTATTAAAAAAATGATTGAAAAATATGAAGTCTAGTTTTACAAACGAGATAACAAATTGAACCGTACAAACTATTTCGACTGTGGAAAGGAAAAACGACGTAACCCGCAGTTTTTAAAAAACAGCTTTATTCAATAATCACAAAGTATACAATTTGATACATTTTCTATTCAAAGAGATGTAAGCTGAAAATGACGATTTGGTATCTAAAATTAGCTTTTCAGTTTGAAAAATGAAAAGTCTGTGGAAATTACAACCAGGAAAAAATACTTAAAAGGTTAAAATTTGTTATTGTTTATTGTTTAAAATCAAAAGTACAGTATATTATTAATTGATTAATTGATTTGGCATTTACTTGGTAGAACTCCATTTATAACAGATTAAAAATAACAAAGTATTTTAGTTCTACAGTTTTTAATAATTTTATTCGTTGATAGCTATTTCGGCTTGCGCCATCCTCAGAACTATGTTTAAACTAATATTTTGCTCAGCTATATATACTGGCTCTGAAGAGATACACAATGCATCAAGTTATTCACTCTAACATCCTAATTATAATGACAATATTACACTTATCAAATGTGATTCTAGTTTTTCAAAGAACGATTAACAATCTGGGTTTATTTCTTAAAACATTAATTAGGATAAAATCAAAATGATATTTATTATTAATGGCATTACATAAAATTTATTAACTATGGCTTTATTGTTTCGAACAACAATAAGCAAAAGTACAGTACATGGCGTTACAGCTGAACCCCAGTTCACCATCCACTTGACAAATATAATTAAAAAAAAAACAGTACATAATAATAATCAACTAATTGAAATATTTTGGACGTACAAAATCAATAAATAAAAAAGGTAAAACAGTTCACAAATATTAATACTGAAAATGTCCACATCGAGTTACTTAAAAAATCCCCTTGCTGATGAGTATTTTCATGTTTTATGAAAAAGGTACGAATTGAAACAGAATGTTATGTGGAATAAATTAACGATTATGGAACTACGATAATTTATTGATTTAGGGTTTTCACGACGAGCCGCCACTGAAGTTCTCACCGAGCCAACAATCGCCCTGCCTTGGTACGATTGCTAACTTATAATGTATTTATGTGGTTCCGTTTACTGAACCGATATTTAGCCAAGTATGTGGAATTTTGTAGTAATCCGACGTTTGGGGGTTTATCATATTTGCTTACACACTGCTACACCCTGATCACTCCATTTTTAACGAATCAATTTTACATCTTGCAACATAAAAAAATATATAATATTTTCGATGGATTTGGCAGTAAATTTGTAAAAGTTCATTTTTAATATAAAATTAAGCTGGATAATTTTATAATAAAATACATTTTAAAAGTTGATATTATAGTAATGATCCTTAATCGACAGAGATCCTAATCACTTGTTTTTAAGGCATGCCCGCCTACTTTTCGCAGTATGTGGTCACTAAAATTCTCTTTAAGATGGTTGGTTTTTTTTTATCCATTTCCGCTAAAAATGTGGAGTATATGACCTCCTAATAGATATATCGTTACTTTACTTTGAAAAGGTTCTTACTGAATTTTTTTGCATAAAATGACCTTTTGGTCGGAAAATGTTGTATTTGCCACAATCTGACATATATATTAATTTCAAAGTCATCCATTTTTTAATAAAGAAGTTAGCAGGATTCAAGTGTTCTATCTACACACTTTCTTTCATACAGTTATTTTACAATCTTCCAAGAAACAATAGGACTTTATATAATCGATGTATAAACAACTTTCGTATGATCGGTCAAATATTCAAACGCTTGTATCTCAAAACATGGTAAAGTGCAAATAGAACCTTTTTAAAGTAAGGTAACGATATCTCAACATAAGTCGTTCCTCAGTAGCTTAACCATTCTTTTTCTAAGAGAGTAGTAAAGATAGAAGGATAAGGCTAGAACAGGACTAGTGGTTCGCTATGGGTACGTCCAGTCATAAAAGGAAGTGTTGGAAGATATTTTAGTCCACTTGTTGTGTTACAAATTGTGACACGTGTTTCGTCTCTTTTAGAAGTATCACCAGACAAAACATCGAAACGTTTATAAATAAACTAAAAATTGATTGTTATTCTTATGTTATAAATTACAAATTCAAGTCTGGTGTTTCTCCTTTACTTCTCATATCATAGTTTGTTGGAACTAGCTGAGTCACTTAATTCTGCCTGCCTCTTCTTCAGGCTAGTGGGATTCCATCGTTCTGGATGACAGTCGGGTACAATCCATGTATTGGATGTATTTAGTGTAACTGAGAGATGCTGGCATTAGGGTCTCCAATCCCGGGATCGCGAAATTCCGGGATCGCAACCAAATCAATCCCGGAATTTCAGGGTTGAGAAATTTTTAGCAAATCCCGAAAATTTATAGTATTTTGTATTTGGAAGAGCTAAAAAAAAACGAGTCACGGAGATATTTTGGGGAAAAGTATAGGGATTTGAGGATTTTCAATTTCCTCGGTGAGCTTAAAAAAAATGACAATTAATCAATACCGAAATGTCGGGATCACAAAAAGGCTCCGGGATTGGATACCCTAGCTGGCATGTCATGGGAGAAAGCAAAACAATTGACAGAAGATAATAGCCACACGGTTCACAAAATGAATGAGTATTGTTAAGGTAGAAGAGAATAGTTTGTAGAAAATTAAGAGAACAAACAATGTCGCAAGATTTTTTTCAATCAATGGCTCAGTATTTATCGATCCAAAGTACTGATTCGATAAAGATTTTCCTGGTAGGGCTGTACCGAGGTGAGTTAGGTATTCCCATATCGTATCGTTAATTTTTGATGAGAAATCTTTTGATGCTTCTAGAGGAGTGCGGCAGGCGGTGGATCTGATGCCACCCCGAAGCCCACACCCCTCCACAACGTAGCCATTACCGAAACCACCCTACGCCCCCCCCGCGATGTACGATGAATATTTTGAATTATAAAATAATCTTTTTGAGGTTTTGGCCCAGGGCGGTTAGCCGATTCGTGTGTGCCCATAAATGGATGGATGAATTTACTATTCATGTGTTTGTGTTGGTTAATCCTTTTTGTAGGCATTGTAAATATTATAATTCTTTTGAAATGTTTTACCGACTTTTAATCAAATTCGGTTACAATAAACGTTTTATATATTTATTAATGCCAGTGAGTGAGTGGAACCGATCAGCGGTGAGCTAGCAATACGTTAACAAGGGGCTCGCTCAACCTCAAAACAATTCTCGGTGTTCTGGGGAAGGAGTGAATATTTTTATCACTCCTATGCAGCTATATGCAATACTTAAATAAGCAATCGATTGTTACTTAAATATGTAACAATAATGCAATTTACCGTAAACTTATCAATCAAAATGGCTAAAAATGTACTACTGTGTATACTGAAGCTGTCGTAGATAATATACACGTCAGAAATTGCAGTTATATACGAATTTGATTTGATAATATTTTTTTTCTTTAATCAACAAGGGGCTCGCCGGCCTTTGTAAATTTTAACAAGGGGCTCGCGCGAGCCCTTTCAAGCCCTCTCCAGCCCACGCCTGTTAACAAGGGGCTCGCTTAATCTCAAAGCAATTCTCGGCGTTCTGGAGAAGGAGTGACTTTCTTAATATTCCTATGCAATTATATCGACTGTGGAAAGGAAAAAGGACGTAACCCACACATATCAAATTTTACAAGAGGCGCTAAAAACGTGTTTTGATGATTTTGTGACATATGCAAATTATGAATTAAATACAATTTTGAAGTGTATGGATACTTCTAAACTGGTGTTTAATTGATATAACCTAATATTAATTTAAAAAATTGTCTCGGGAAAACCTTTATTTCAGTGTTTTTTCTTGGTTTTAATTTTTTACAAGGTCATCTTTTCAAACTTATAAGCTAAATTTAGATACTTATACGGCATTTTCAGCTTCCATCCTTTTGATAGAATGTGTGTCAAGTTATATACATTGTGATTATCGAAAAAAAGCTGTTTTGGAAAATTGAGGGTTACGTCCTTTTCCTTTCCACGGTTGATAATATGTAGGTGCTATATATTTCAGTAAAAGTCAAACAATTCAGTTTATAAAACACTTTGCATTCATATTGTATTAAAATCATTGATTATTTGGTCAAGTTTACTGAAAATCGCTCGAAATAAAACCGAAAAATCGAAAAAAAGCTGTTTTGGAAAATTGAGGGTTAAGTCCTTTTTCCTTTCCACAGTCGATATGCAATACTTGAATACAAAATCGATTGTTACTTAATACAATTATAATATGAAACAATATAAAATTTACCGTAAACTTATCAATCTAAATGGCTAAAAATGTACTACACTCCTGGAACCGATTGTGATATTTATAACATTAACCTTAAAAGACTCTATTAAAACCATTTTGTTTTTTTTTAAAAGATGGCGAAAAGCTTTTTTTTCTAATTATTTCCGTTCTCCATGTGAACGATATTACTTCTAGACGGAAGTATCTCAATAAAGTTTTTTTACGAGAACTGTTTGTTAGTCAGCTGTTAAAATTAACCTCTTTAAAGAGAATATGGATAAAAAAGATAGGTCAGATTTTCTTTTTGTCAGTTACTTTTTCAACATTTAATTAGCTATAATGTCGATTAATAGATAAAAAAAAGTTCATGTTAAAATAAATGTATTTTTTTATGTTAACGTTTAATAACAATACCAAAACAATAGATTGCTGTCTTTCGATAAATAAATACATTGAAAGAAAAATAGAAAGTCACTGGCTTGATCACGCTACTGAATTCCTCTTCATTTTTACAGATAACGCTTCCTGGAAAAGAACAAAAAGAAACAATTTACCCGACTTAAATGTAAAATCCTATTAAGCTAGATTTTGTCAATTATAATTATACGAATGTTTGTAAATAAGTCATTTTTTTCAAAATTATAGACAGCGGTATATTAACGAGTTTATCAAAAAAAAGTTTCTAGATGTCGTTAGTTCACTAGTATCAAGAAAGAATGTGCAACGGTGACACCAAGTTATAAATACTGCTGATAACTGTTCAACCGGCATACTTACCTGGCGTAGGGGACACCGTGATCACAAAGGCGGTACCCCCAGGGTGAGGCTCTTCCATTGCACTTCGGTTGGGCTGACCCTTGCGATTATCCCTAATGCGGATGACTCGGGCGCGTAATTTTTGGTAGTCGGGACTGCGTACGCGCCGTCCCGGATTCAATCTATACTTACTTCGTCACCTCATCATGGGAGATATCGATCATTGGTGGATATCTTAGATGTGTAAAACAGAATTACGATTATTCGGGTGGTTCAAAAATTGTAAACTAAAATTTTACGTATTTGCTTACACGTGGCAAATGTGGAAATCAAAGAATGCATTAAAAATCTCGGAAGTCTTCCGGATGAATGGTGAAATCATCAGAAAAAAAGCGTGGATGGATAGTGAAATTTTTAAACAATGGTATGAAAGACAGTTCATCCAAAACTAAAAAATATTAAAACTCAATAGGTATTAAATAAAAGAGGGAAAACATTAATATTTTAAGACAATTCTTGCATCTGACCTGCACCAGGTCAGTGAATTGTTAACGGTAAAATTTCTTCCACCAAATAACACGTCGGTAATACAACTCATGGATCAAGGTGAAATAAAAATATCCAACGCTTATATTCTCGCCATTGGTAAACAAGGTTCCATCTGGATAAAACTAAAACTGTGCAAAAAAAGCCATTAAAGATTCCAGAAGATGTAACTTTTTGGAAAAAAGATATTTTAGATCGAGAGTAAATTGTTTTGAAGTAAAAATATAATCCAAATTAAATTTGTGTCTTACATATTAATTTTATTTAAATATCGTAATTATATAAGCATATTTAGAATAGACGAACTGCGTATATAACCCTAATAAGAGATTCCAACTATTCGTCATTTTCAACTATCCGGATATCGAATAGTAAAACTGAAACTATCCGGATAGTTTCAGTAAGTATGAAAATAACAAAACATTACTACATATATACATTTATGTACTAAAATAATAAATTGAAAACGAATTCATTTGCAATATAAGTCACTTATTCAGATTTTAAAAATTCATATTTTATTATGCAATAAATGTATCACATTTTAAATTTGATATAAATTTAGATTAAATTTGTCCTGCTGTTGAAAATACCGTTCCGTTGCTGTTGATGTTGGTTTAATTGTTAGAAGTGTTTTAAACAACACGTCCAACTTTTCCGTCCTTTTTAATAATTGATCTAAGTATTTAAAATCATTTTAAGATTATTTGTATTGTCAGTTTCCGCAAGAGATAAAATAGAATTACGCATTTTATGTTGCAAGTTGTATTTATTATCTTTTCTTATAAAATGAGTCGATACTTCCGAGCGTCTTGACATGGCTAAAATTGTATACAACACTTTTAAGGTGTTCACTGTCAATACTTGGTGGAATGGCATTATAATAAAAATAATAAAACATTTTTAGTACTTTTTCCACATAAAATTTATTAGATCAGGACCGGTTTCGCTCATCGAGGGCATTATCAACTGATAAGAAAAATACATAAACAGTGATATTTATACAAAATTAAATTGAAATAAAAAGGTGTAAGCAACTATTAACAATTTAAAGGATTAGCAAATTACATTATAATTACACAAAATTAAAATGCTTAACACCCATAACAATTAAAAAATCATCATCAAACACCAAATCATCATTAGGATATTTACTTTAGTAATGTAGTGTTTCACTTTGTGTAAAAATTTCCCAAATTTTAATTGTGTTTATAATTGATATCGTTTGCCACTTAGATTTATTATTCTTTGATGATGATTTTTTAATTGTGATGCCAATTAATCTAGTCATATGATTCATTTTAAACGGTTGTCTTTTCTCTCTTGAAAGTATTCGGTTAGAAAAGTGACGATATTCTGTTTTGACCATTCTATTGTTTCTCTATAAATTACGTCTAAAGTTAAATAAAACAACCCCGATGGAAAGACTGTCCCCGCTTGTGACAACTTGCAGAATAGGTTTTGCAAAAATCTTTCGTGTTTTCGTTTCTTTTCAAAAACAGGTCTTTTTACTTAAAGTAACCTTGTGTTAAATACCTATCAACGATTTTTAAGACCCTTAACTGCTATGGTTACAATGAAAAGAACATGGAACATGTAGGTTAACCATATTAAACTTCGGATGCCGATGCACCCCTTTTACATTGCAAAATTCATCTTATTTCAACTATTCACTAAATACCAATAATATCTAGGTTTCCTGATATTTAATCTAATCTACAATGATACATCATTAATCAATGCAATGCAAATATTACGCATTTTTTTTGGGGTTTCAGTACTCGAGTCTTAAGTTAGATTAAGGTATTGAGGTTTATTTCAACATACTTTTTTCTGAACATTTTGTTTTGTGTAAAAAAAAATATAACGAGAAGTAACGATTGAAATTGTATTAAATTGACACCTTGTTTTTTTAACATTGCTTAGAAACGAAGATATAAAAAAATCCTTTTGTTCGGTATTTTATTTGAATAAATATTTTTTTATATTAATCTTCGAAACCCGGTTAAAGGCTCGCTTAAGAAAATATTTCTATTCAATAGCTGTTTTTTTTCAAAATTTGTTTTTTGTATACGCCATAATTGGAGTGCTCTTCCAAGTGATTTGAAAATCAAATACGCTCTAGAATATTTTTTAGATGCTGCAATACAAATAAGAATTTTCAAATCTTGATATTGAAAATGTCGAAAATATATTAAAATTCCTTAACTTTCAATTTTTTAAAATTATTCATCTATCGACATTTAAATTTTCGACCGCGCTGTGTAATTTTATTAATATAACATTTAAATTGATAAAAACTAGAAATTAATAAATTAAAATCAGTTAAAAGTTTTATTTTCTAGTTCCAACACTTAAAAATATAAACAATCGACATGATAGAAGAGTTGGTAGCGTTTCCCGCGATCGCGTAGCATAGACACAGATAAGTAGAAACGAGATTCGTGAGTGAACGAACGAGTAGAGAGATATAAAACCTGAATGTAATGAAACATTAAATATTCAATGATTCGCCTCGCGCCTCTTTTCTACATCACCCACCCCTTCTACACGCGCCCTCTCAATAACACACCCCTTTGCTACTTGCTACAAATAAAGACGAATAACTCGTAGCAAGCGAGCAGGTTCTGTCGTAATATTAATTTTTAAATCAGTAAGAGTAAATGACCATAGTGCAAAGTTTCTAAGACTTTCTGTCTCTCGTCAATCTCTTTTTCCCTCTTTAGATCCATCGCACTGTATATAAAAATCTACCGCCACGACAGATATCAGTATACAGTAAAACTAAAGTATTTACACTTTAGTCGGGACCGTGTAATTGGGGGAGTGAATCTCATACAAAATCAGGGATTTGGTTTTTTTTCCTCGAAAAATGAAAAACTAAGATTTCCCATAGTTTTGCAAAAAAAATAATGTGGACGGAATATTTAGTTACTAAGTGATAAAATGCAAAGCGCACCAAAATCCGACACATAGACAGTCGCCCAGCTATGCGTGTATAGCCTGGCACGTGTTGAATACACAGGCGCTAGCCAACATTTGACTGTATGCACCGCACAGACGACCGTCTCATAGCAACGACAATGAAATGCGACAGTGCAATTGGAGGATTTGCGGCGAATATTTCAAGCCAGCGCGTAATTCGGAGTACACTGTACTTATAGTCACTTCGGGTCAGGCCCGCGGCGCAGCGGTCAACGTCGTTGGGTACCGTGATTGATCCCAGTACAAACAAGCACTTTTTCAATGAATTTAACGATTTTCTTTCGAAGGCATAGATGTTTGTGATGTCTCATAATTCCCTCACACCCTTCCAATAAAAGAAAAGTGCGTAACGAGAGTAATTAGTTAACTACTAGTTCTGTCTTGACCCTTGTCTTTCATCCCTTCTGCTTTATTTGAAAAAAAAGAGATAAAGCAACTGACAGTTACCAAAGAAAATTTCTTTTGAGGTAAGAGTTTGAGGTATGCTCCACATTTGGAGCGGTCATAAATACAAAATTTAATGTTTTCTTAATGTTCACTTCTTTCTCGTATTTTTATTTATATATATTATATTAAAAAAATGTTGTTTTTTTAAATGAAGAAAAACATCAGTATTTTACTGTAGTAAGTATGGATGTAGGACTGACAGGACTGGTGGTGTACCACCAGTCCTGTCCTATCTCTACTCTCTACGAAAAAAAAATGAATAACTGAGTAAGAAGCAGTTCTCGTAAAAAAAACATATGTTGAGATACTTTTATTAGAAGATCGTATATATTGGGAGCGGACATGGATTTATATTACTTAACCCTTTAGCCACCAACGTCAAAGTATTCAATACACATGCGACTCACGGGTGAGACTATGTGAAAGTTTTTTACAGTTTTTCTCTTCGTATTTTATTCCTTTTAAAGAATTATTTATAGTGGAAAGTTAAGATGAAATGAAAACGCTGAAGAAATGGGAGGAATCTTATTCTAAATATATAATTATTTTAAGCGCACCGTGGGTTTATGTGCCCATGTGTATAGTTGTCAATATGTGTGTTTGTCAGGTCACCTATTCATTCAATTAAAAAGAGAAAAGGCTTTCAACCTGCAACCAGATAGTGGTTTTATAGATTCTGCATTTAAATTTGAAAAAAAATGTTTAATATTTGTAGTTCTTTAAATGTCTTTAAATAGAATACAGATTGGTCTTAAATATACAAATAAATGGTTGTGTATAACTGATTTTTAAGGGTGGCAGAAATTACGTATGATGCTTTTGCACCCTTGTCTCAAACAAGGAAAGTAAATGAGTACTTAGGAAGAGCTCCATTGGAATTTTCTACTTTATCAAAATGCCTCAATAAGGGTAGACATTTTGTGATTATTATTTTTAATTGACGTTATAGGGATATTTAATAAAATTCTATACATTTTTAATTGTAAATTCTTAATCATTTTAAATTTTCATTTTTGATTGAAAGATACCTATCATATTTATAAAAAAACTAACCACAATTTTTTGAACTTATTATTTTTTTATTATTTATAATGTTGATAATTTACACTATGAACAAAACTGGTTGTGAAATTAGTACAATACAATATCGATTGTGAAAAGGAAAAATGACGTAATCTAAACGGGTTTTGATGATTTTGGGCCATATGCAAATTATGAAATATACAACCTTGAAGCGCACGGAGACTTCTAAGCTGGCGTTTAATTAACATAATCTAATACTAATCAAAGAAATCTTCTAGGAAAAACCTTTTGTTTCATTATTTTTCCTTGGTTTCACTTTTCACAAGCTCATCTTTTTTCAAACTTAAAAGTTAAATTTAGATACTAATTCGACATTTGCAGCTTACATCTTTTTGATAGAACGTGTATCAAGTTTGATAAATTGTGATTATCGAAAAAACTGTTCTGAGAAAACTGTTGGCTACGTGTTTTTTCCTTTTCACAGTCGATATGTTTGATTTTTATAAATAATGAAAAATGTTTTTAATATGATTTCTATAATATATGCAATATTAAGACTTCAATATAAATTGTATTGTCATTATCTGGTGGCACAAGCTTCTGTGACTTATTGGAAAGAGCTTTTTACACTTGCAATCAGATGGAGTAGTAATTTACGAAAAAAATTATATTTCATTTATATTCTGAGAATGGGTAAGAATGCACAGTGGACATGCAAATATTAATTACGGCATAAAAGTTTATTAAATAAAAATTGGAATCTCAATACGAAACGAGTTAATTCAAACAGTTATTTCAATATCTCATATAAGATACTGTCATTATAAAATATACATTTATTAATAACTTATGGTTTCTTAAAATAATATTTAAAAAGGGTAATAAATTCTAGAATCTGTCGATATTGATAAGTACAGCTCTTAGCAGATTTAAAATATTTCAATCCATTACGAACAATTTTATTGAGATGTGTGATAGTACCGAAACACATGTATTATTGCATTTTCAAAACTGGATTTTTTCCATATCAGTTGAATAAAATAAAATAAATATGTTTTAAATAGCCTTAAATCAAAACAAGAAATTATAAATTTCTGTTCATATATTTTATAAACCGTGTTAAATAAAAAAATCAGGTGAATTCAATTTAAAAATAATTTATTAAGTATCCTTATTCATAAAAAAGTTCTAGCGAAGAAAATTTACCAGCCAAATTGAAAGTATTTTTAGGCTTATGTGTAGATTTATAGAACATGAATTCAAACCCTTTTTATCGAAGTTGTTTTTAAATAATGCTTTTCTGTGAAAGGGTGGTAAAGTAGGTGGTACCCATCCCTCTCTACCTGCCCAGATATTTCCATACAGATAGACAGCAGGGATGATCTGCCTCCTACAACACACACTTGACTTGTTTTCAATCCTCTTTTCTGTCAAAAAGTACACTAGGTGTTTCAAAAGAATATGCCAATTAAATTATTAATATTATTGCTAATTGCATACAAAAAATATATACATACATCAGAACTTTCATGTGATTGTGATGTGATCATGTTTTATCTAGTTGTATGCATTTTTTGACAAAACTTTTGGCTTCACGCAATCGTCAGAATTATTTTAAATAGTTCATTAATCTACATACACTGCCTTAAGCTTAGATCCATGTCTTCAAAGAATTGGAAGACATGGAATAAAGCAGTATATGTATATATGTCACAGTTGCAGTGTGTGATTTTAATGTATACATTAACTAAGAGTTTCAGTTGAAGCTTATATCATTACAATTTACATTCACTATGACTAGTCAACTTGTTGCCTGCTGCGGCCCAGTTGGTTAGAGCTTGCTCTACCGATCACACTGGTCTAGATTTGATTCCCGGTAAGATCATAGTGATTTTTGAGAATTATTCAATTCAAAGATGTGATCGAAGACTGGGTGTTTGTGATGCCAATTCACATAATTTCCTCACCTCCCATCCTTCTGATCCTTTAATAAGTGGGTGTAGCAATAGCGATTAGTCAACCACTAGTCCTGTTCTAGCCTTATCCTTCTTTCCCTACTACTTTGAAAAAAGTAAGGTTGAGCGATTGAGTAACAAGCTGTTCTCGTAGAAAAAACTTTTGAGATACCTCCATTAGGAGGCCATATGCTCCACATTGGGAGCGGACATGGATTAAAAAAAAATGACTAGTCAATGTGTGAACTAACTACGTGTATAAACTCACTGAAAAACTCTGAACTGATTAGAAATTCTATTACGGTTTAGGTGATGATACTATACTGACAATCGCTACTTAAAGAAGAAATGTCATTATGTTAGACTAGGTAAGGTGGATATGTTGGAAAGAAAGAGCGAGAATGTCAACAAGACGTTGAAATTTTTGAGGTTATGTTAAATGTCAAATGAAACCAAACTGCGTGATTGCATGTGCACATCAGTGGAGAGTGGCTGTCAACACTATGAATGCACGCGTGATTAGTTTTATGTTTGTTAACTGTTCAACTTCGTCAATGAGGTTAACAAATAGACTAGTAATGAGGGCATTGCCTGCAAAAACGGCTTATTCCAAAATGGTTACAAAATGAAACTTAAATTTCATTTTGAAAAACAATGTACATTTTAAAAGTATTTTGAGTCTTACATTAATTTAAAATGATATTTCGGATATTGTCAAGCCATTGTCTGAGACTGATTTCTAAAAATAATTTCAAAATTTATTTTTATCTGCTAAATTACATTCATGGTACATGTTTCAACAACTTTGGAATGAGCCGGGTTTGCAAGTAATGCCCTCAGTTAAAGTGTTCATATTTTGTGTTTGTGTTTACTGTAACAGACTTATATGAACAATGTATACATTTAATTGTTAATGTATACATAAACTAGGTGCATACTTTAACTGTAGCGTATATATATATATCGACTGTGGAAAGAAAAAAGGACGTAACACACACAAAGCAAATTTTACAAGAGGCACAAAAAACGTGTTTTGATGATTTTAGGACATATGCAAAATACGAAATATCCACAAGCTTGAAGGGCACGGAGACTTCAAAACTGGTGTTTTATTGACAGAATATAATGTTAATTTAAGAAATTGTCTAGGAAAAACTTTGTTTTAGGTCTTTTTTCTTTGTTTAATTTTCACAATTTTATCTTTTTTCAAACTTAAAAGATAAATTTAGATACTAATTCGGCATTTGTAGCTTGCATCTTTGATATAACGTGTATCAAGTTGGATACATTATGATTATCGAAAAAAAGCTGTTTTGAAAAAACTGTGGGTAACGTCCTTTTTCCTTTCCACAGTCGATATATTTAGATAGGTTAAAATCAGTTTAAAAAATCTTTTATCCTTTTTGTTAGCTTATAATTTAAGACATAGCTTTTTTATAAAAGTAATTCGATGATAGACAAACAAACAAATGTTAATGACTCTTTTGCAATTTTTTTAAGGCATTTATTTTTCTCACTAGAATAGTTTTAATAGCAGTATTTTTTCTGTATTTTGATACGAAAAAATATGCCTAAAAAGATAACAAAAAAATCTAATACAGTACTACAGTTGGGTAGCATTAAAAAAAAAAATATATTTAACAAAAAATGAAATACGAGGCAACACGTGCAATTAATTGCCGAAGTTTTTTCGGCGACACCTGTACCGTGAAGTAAATATACGGAACCCATACAGCCATTAAGTAGGCCTCTATGCAACGATAATGTTTCAGGCAAAAATGGAAAAACACTCTGCTGAAAGTCAGCAACGGATGACGTAGTGATGTAAAATGGCGCCTTTCACGGTATTTCAACTGTATCTATCTGCCAGGTGTACGTGTATGTATTCTATAACGTGTTTTTCAGCACAGTATTTAAAACGAAGCTGTGTCGCTATTCATGGATGTTGTTTAGTGTTTTGTTATTCTTGGAACACACTGTAGATAATGAGAATTTTAATTTACATTATTTTTGGTGTAATGAAAAACGCATTTCGCACGAGAATAGATAACTACAAGAAAATAATTTAAAAAACACCCAATTCAAAACAAGCTTCTTTGTTGAACATATTTATTTTTCAAAATATTTCGCGATCTTATTATTGAAATAGGAATATAAAATTTCGAATTCGACTCTGTGTTTATCCCTTTCTTTGTGGAGAGAAAGAACATATGGACAAGGACTAGAAATTTTTACGAGCGATTAATCGTTGTGAGCAATTTATCAGTTGACAATGCTCGTCGTGAGCGAAACCGGTCTTGAACATATTACAAAAGTGGAATTAGTACAATTAAGTCGTCTTGTATCAAAAGCAAAACTATCCCATATATGTCGAAATTAAACTAATGCTGTCAAATTATTCTGCTGGTTATTATAGTGTATGGCTAGAAATTAAAAAAATGTTTAAAAATCAAATAAATGTGGTACAAAAACGCAAAAGAAAATGATGCTTGGTATCAAAAGCAGAACTGTCCACGACGTTGGAAACAAAATTAGAACAGTTTGGTAAATCAGGATTTCGACCAATCACAGAATTACTTTGAGTGATGTCTTATACAAATTTTAAGTTGCAATCGTTAATGAGCTATGTTTAAAATTGATAAAACTCAAAAAGGCAACAATACGTTTTTCGTGCTTTTCACGCAACTTCGAAAAATGGATAGTTCTACTTTTGATACTATGCGACTCAATTGTTATTTACACCTTTTCATTTCAATTGGTTTTTGTATAAATATCACTGCTAAATCATATTTCTTATCAGTCGACAATGCTCGCCATGAGTGAAACCGGTCCTGAGTTTTTTAAAAATGAAACGGAAATAAAGTACAAAGGAATATTGGGTCTTTATTATCTATATTCGTATATTTGTTATTTCGGTTTAACAACATTGTTGGAAATACGTTTCAATGATCATACTTTAATTTATCGTTATTTTTAGTAAATTGTCATCAATCCGCTTCTTGCAACTTTTTTAAACGGAGTTCTACCAATTAAGAAGATTACTTTGTAATGATGAGATTATGATATCTTCAATTTAAATTTTAAATAACAAAATAGTTTGTTTAAAATAACCGGTAAATCTATATCATACATGTTTTGACGTCAATGGGTCCTGTCATTATACAAATCATAAGCAATTTCTCGCCTGTCTGTTCGAAATATGGTGTAAATAAAAAAGAATAACGTTAACCGTGCGTGCGAAAGCGCTTATTCTCGCACATTCAATCAGCACTTTCAAACAAAACGTCCATTGTGTGTCCCTAGCATCTCTTACGTGCTGGTGATCTATTTTTCACAATTAGGTTGGAACCGCTCCCCGTTGTATAGACTCTGTCGAAAAAAGTAATAGGGTTGGCAAAAGATCGATTGCCATGAAGATGGCATATCGATACCTATACAATATTGAAATTATTTGAATGATGTCCTTTTAACGTACCTACCAATTCTTTTTCGATAATCATTGTATTAAGAGAAATAAAACAAACTTTTCACGATATAATTTCGTATAAGTAAAATGACTGAAAATTGAAATGATTTTTCTAAGCTCTTGAGTACAGAAACATCGAAAATAGAAGTGAAACAAAGTGACCTCAGACGATTTTTTGTAATATTTACTTTGCATTCATTGTAGATTACAATAAATAGCGGCACGGCATTACTGGTATTTAGCAAATAAATAAATTAAAACGAATTATGAAATGCGAATGTACCCCATAGAAACCAGATGGTTGAACCATCTTCTCTCCCAATGTCGAGCATATGAACTTTTAAGGCAGCTTATCACATCGAAAGTTTTCTACAAAAGCTGCCTGTTACTCAGTTGCTCAACTTTTCTTTCTTCGAAGAGATTAAGATATATAAAGATTGGTTCAAAACAAGTCTTATTGGTAAGCTTATCGCTCTTGCTATGCCTCTTTTTTAGGATCGTTATGGATTTAATTTGTATGACCGGCGTCCGGTGCACGGAAAATTGTGCGCCTTAAGACGCTTATAGCAGTTAAACGGTTAACCAAGCCCACGCCTATTTATTTATGAATTTTTAAAATATATAATTCATACTTTTCCAAAAAATATTTTTGAACAACACAGACGTTGCAAAAAATACTGAATCTTAATTGCACATGGAATTGAATTTGTGATTTTTCTCTAAATAAATTGTTCGCGTACATCGATTAAGTCACATCGGATTTGCCAAAATGGCCGTGGAGGATTCGTAGCCCTGCCGAAACCGCTTCGTCGTTGCGGCGCTAGCGTCCGTTCGGCCCGTTATCAACGACCAACGGCCGTTATCTTTCCTTGTCACCCGTTATTGTCGCGGCATTTTATTTATTAAAATTAACGACACCAGCCCGTTCGCGTTCTGGGGTAGTCGAACTTTTTACTGTAGTTAAAAAAAGGCTTAAAGTTTGCTAAAAGATCAATCAAACATTTTTTCAGATATCAATATGTTTCATGTCAATGAGACGTGTTCAGATTTAAGCTATTTGTCAAAATATCTGTTTCAGGGCTTATGCATACGTCATGTGTCCACAAAGGATACTGTGTGACACAGAATTTATCTGGGAATAAAACTTGTGTCAGGTAGATATTTCACTGGATTCAAAATGCATCTACTATTATACCTTGGCCGGTGGTAGAATTTGAAACTAAAAATGTTAATATTAGGGAGAAAGACGTCTAACCTTAACTTAAACACTATGAACATAAATACCAATGATAATGTCAAGTTTTTCGAAAACGTGGCTTGATTTTAAATTTGATTTCTAAGCCCTAAAACAAAAATTGATAATGATTATAATAAATAATGATCGCTTGGCGGCCATAGAAGGTAAAGTAGTAGAACAGCACAACCTCCTGCGACACCAGTGACGTCAATGGACAGAAAATGAATTATAGTAAATGTATAACACTCAAATAAATATATTGTTCGTCGTTAGATGTTGGCGTGTTGGACTCAAGGATGGGCTGCCTATACGTTAGCAAAAAGCTCGCTTAATCTCAAAGCAATTCTCGCTGTTTTGGGAAATAAGTGATTTTTTTTATCACTCATATGCAATTATATACAATACTTAAATAAGCAATCGATTGTTACTTAATACTCTTAAAATACGTAAAAATATGCAATTTACCGCAAACTTATCAATCTAAATGGCTAAAAAATTACCACTGTGTATACTGAAGCTGTCGTAAATAATATTCAAGTCAGAAATTACAGTTTTATACTTATTTGATCTAATAATATTTTTTTTTCTTAAATTAACAAAGGGCTCGACGGTCTCAGTAGAAATTAACAAGAGGCTCGCTCTAGCCCCTTCCAGCTCATCTCTGGTTGGACTCCTCAACCCACAAAAGCTTTTTGTATTTTTAGTGACCATTTAATGATGATACTATTTTACTAAACGATCCTAAAGTGTTATAACTATCAGAAATTTACACGGCAGTATTTTCACAAGCATGATATAAAGTGCTTAAAAATAAAATGTTTATGTACTTTCGAAAATTCTACAAGAATATGACACCAAAAAGATTTAAGTCTGCTCGCAAGCCAAAGATCAGCGATCCTTCAAGTATAGTGAATGAGGAGGTATATTCAGAACCGGGTCGGATATTTGGGGAGGATGGGCATATTAGCGGGCGTGGGTGTCGCAGCGCCGGGGGCGGGGGCAGATCGGGAGGCCATTAATTATTCAGTGGCGCGCGTGTGCATTTAAAAATCTTTTTGTCACGTAACGCCTGTAAATAATCGTTAATATACGTGTCATTCGTAGTAATTTTTTTCGTGTAAGTACCGCCGAAAACAATGCTGGATCGCAAAAAAGTGAAACAGTGTATCTCTGTTTGGACATACGTGGTTTCGTCCCCCGGTGGGCGATGCACGAAAAAAAGATTCAAATGTTTATTTCATTATTTTCAGCCTTTACAGTGATATATAACTGGAGTTTTAATACAAACGATACTTGACCAGAAATTTAAAAAATCTTATCGACAATTACAATTGAGCACACGAGGAGTGAAGTGAGCCAAGTAGCAAAATAATATCTACATAAGTACAATCACATCTTTACCAACTGTTTTTATCGAACACTAAGCCAGGCGTGGGAAACCTGTGGCCTTTTGCAAATTTTTGTAAATTCGTAAATTCCTAAGATTTTGGATTTGAAAATTCCTGGAAAAGGTGCCACGCTGTATATTTGGGTGAATCCGTAAATTCTTAAGATTTTCGATGTCAAAATCCTTGGAAGACTAGGGTTAATGAGTTGGCATGGAATTGTTTCCGGCCAAAGATTCCCTAGTCAATGTTTACTGCGACCTTATGTTGAATCAGAAAATTGAATGCGGCCTTTAGAGAGGAAAAGGTTCTCCATCCCTGCACTAAGCGATAGTGATGAAGAACTTTGACGCTAATGGGCAATAGTAATTAAAGCTCCATAAATTTTTAATCCAAAAAATAAATCGATAATAAGACGCACTCCAACTTAAAAAAAAACAATAATAGTGGTAAAAATACGTTAAAAAGCTGACAATGTTTTTACATTCATTTATGAATTTTACATTCAACTATTGTAAACAGTTCTACTAAGCAACTTCTTGAATAGTATCATCTTATAAAAGCCTTCACAAAGATAGGCTATCAACGAGTCCTCTTTGCTCCGTCAAAATCTATTTACTGCATACTCTTAAAAAGCCAACCATGTGATAGACTAACAACAAGTTCTCGTTGATTTGTCAAATCCTTTTTTGTGTAGAACAAGTGATACAATATCTCGCATACTCATAAAAAGCCAACCGTGTGATTGACTGACAGGTAGTCCTCTTTAAATATATTTTTTTATTTAAAATTTTTAAACGATTGTATTCAAAAACTTCTTATTTATAGTATATCTTAGAAAAGTCCGAGAGGGATAGACTAACATCAAGTCCTCGTTACTCTGTTAAAGTCTATTTACTATGCCAAAAAAAAGATATGATATCGACTGTGGAAAGGAAAAAGGACGTAACCCACACATATCAAATTTTACAGGAGGCGCTAAAAATGTGTTTTGATGATTTTGTGACAAATGCAAATTATGAATTATACACAACCTTGAAGTGCACGGATACTTCTAAACTGGTGTTTATTTGATATATTCTAATATTAATTAAAGAATTTGTCCCGGAAAAACCTTTATTTCAATGTTTTTTCTTGGTTTTATTTTTTTAAAAAGTCATCTTTATCAAACCTAAAAGCTAAATTTAGATACTAATTCGGCACTTTCAGCTTCCATCCTTTTGATAGAATGTGTGTCAAGTTGTATACACTGTGATTATCGAAAAAAAGCTGTTTTAGAAAATTGAGGGCTACGTCCTTTTTCCTTTCCACAGTCGATATGTAAACCAAATAATGATATCTTGCATTGTCTTAAAAAGCCAACGTATAACAGGAAGATAAAAACTAATGTTTTTATCAGGGCTGTGGAGTCGGAGTCGGAGTCACAGTTGCGGAGTCGCGGTATTTTGGCCGGAGTCGGAGTCGTGAAAAATGAGCAGCTCGATTTTTTTTTGAAAAATATATTTAATGATGTGTATTCAAACAAAATAGTCGAAAGTGTTGACACTTCATGCTTGGCTGATTAAATATGATCTGATGGTATACATGTGTATAAGTTAAAATGAAATTATTGAAAAATTTCCTCGGCGTCGGAGTCAGAGTCGTTAATTATTTTAAAGCTGGAGTCGGAGTCGTCTTTTTTTCACGCGACTCCACAGCCCTGGTTTTTATCTTCCTTTATTTATTGACTTGGCATTTACTTGGTAGAACTCCTCTATAATAGGGTAAAAATAGCAACGTATTTAGTTCTACAGTTTTTATATTTATTAATTGATAGCTATTTTGGCTTTCGCCATCGTCAGAACTATGCTTAAACTTACATTGATAATAACATGATGCATTGTTATCTCTTCAGAGCCAGTATATATAGCTGAGAAAAATGTGAGTTTAATCATAGTTCTGACGATGTCGAAAGCCGAAATAGCTATCAGCTAGTAAACGTAAAAACTGTACAACTAAATACGTTGCTATTTTTACCCTATTATTTTTATCTTCCGTTTAAAAAACACACACATATTTGTGACGTCATCAAGATGGATAACAAGTAATATTATAATGTAACGATTGCCGGTCGAATTAATTAAGGAGAGTTCAGAGCCGTGCGTTCATATAAATGTAAGCGAAGCCCCCCCCCCCACTACTCATGTCAAAATGTCAAAATATTAGCTACGATATCATAAAAAAATACCAACCCCTTATCCGAACTGAGTGATAATATTTAATATCGCATTGAACACGGCATACAAGTGGCGACGGTTTGTATACGCCGAACCCTTCTTTTGACCGGTGCGCGACCGCTGCTAAAATAATTTATATAATAAATTAAATATTTTTTTTTTTTACAAAAATATATTTTGTATATTTTCTCAGCCAATCCAGCCAACTGTGATGTAATTTAGTAATAAGTTAATTAATAAGTTTTTTCAAAACAGATTTTTTTCGATAATCACAATGTATCCAACTTGATACACGTTCTATCGAAAGGATGTAAGCTGCAAATGCCGAATCAGTATCGTGTTTATATAATAAATAAATGTAGCCATTGCTGGCGAAAAGAATTAACCCATGGGAATGCCTACAGATTTTAATGATGAATAGTTTTAAGAATTATATTTATTTTTGTTTGTTGGATAAGGTTTAATGATTATATTTACTTACATATAGGTTATATAAGTGAGAAATTTCAGGGGAATTTTTGTTTTCAGTTTAAATCGGTGACAATGATTTTGACAATATCGACTGTGGAAAGGAAAAAGGACGTAACCTACAGGTTTTCCAAAACAGCTTTTTTTCGATAATCACAATTTATCCAACTTGATACACGTTCAACCAAAAGGATGTAAGTTGCAAACCGAATTAGTATCTAAATTTAGCTTTTAAGTTTGAAAAAAGATGGGCCTGTAAAAATTGAAACCAAGAAAAAAGACTGAAAACAAGGGTTTCCCTAGACAATTTCTTTAATTAATATTAGATTATATCGATTAAATACCAACTTAGAAGTCTCCGAGCACTTCAAGGTTGTGTTTATTTCATAATTTGCATATGGTCAAAAATCATCAAAACACGTTTTTTGTGGCTCCTGTAAAATTTAGTATGTAGTAGGTTAGGTCTTTTTTCCTTTCCACATTCGATATGTTGAGTGAATTAATAATGAGATTTTCACAACATCACAATCGCTGATTATAGTCTTTGTTAATGTCCAGGAAAAATTGATCAAAACGAAATTGATCAATGGGATCTGTTGGTATCGTCAGTCATGTCAGCTTGGTTGCAGCGAGGGAAAATTATAGTTCAGCGCGTCTTATAGAAAGAAAATGAAACCCTTATCATAAAAACTTTCTATTTTAAATCTTAATATTTAATTTATCATTCATGCTCATTATAGTGCGTGCAACCTAGGAGTTTTTTTTGGGAACGCGAATGTCGTTGTTTGACTACGGAATTCACAATGTAAGAAGAGAGTGAAGCCATAGTGTGTGTTGGTAGATACACTGTTGATAAAACAAAACATCAACAAAAAGAACCACCAAAGATTCATTATTCTGTATTATGTAGATGAGGACAAAACATTTTTTTTTGATAGATTAATTTATCATTATTGTTGAACCATGAAAAGAAGCATTTTTCCAAAACATCCATGTCCATTTCTAATGGTAGGCATATGGTTTCCTAGTGGAGGCATTGCAACAGAAGTACTAATCCAACAAGATATGTTTGTTTCTCAGCCTCTTGATTTTTTTCCGTAGAGAGTTGGGATAGAAAGGATAGGGTTAGGACAGAACTAGTGGCTAGATAGCCTCTCTCCATACGCCCATTTATTATCAAATTGGAAGAACATAACGAAATTTTCAGACATCTCAAATATCCATGCCTTCGAACGGAAATCGATAAATTGCTCAAAAAAAAAATGTTGTTCGTACTGGGACTAGAGATCCGACATGGAAATCAACAATGTTGACCACTGTGCTACGGAAACGAGTTAGGTAATGCTATTATTATGATTATTTGAATCTATGTTTGCTCCCAATGTGGAGTATATGGTCTCTTAATAGAGGTTTCTTAACAGAAGATTTCTACACTGTTTGTTACTCAGTCACTCAATCTTTCTTTTGTCAAAGAGATAGTAGAGATGGAAAAATACGGTTAAAACAGGGCTAGTGGTTAACTAATGGATCTCGCTACGCCCAGTTGTTAAGGGATCAGAAGAATGGGAAGACATTTTTAAACATCACAAACACCCATGCCTTCGAACAGAAATCGATCGAAAAATGATGTTCATACTGGGACTCAAACCCGTTAGATCTGTCACAGAAGCCCACAACGCTAACCGCTGCTTCGTAAGACCCGACATTATTATGCATACTTATTTAATTCATGTATATATTTTAACAAGTGCTGTTCGGTTGCAAGAGGGTTACAATAGCAAAAACCGACGACAGATAGCAGCCAAAGTTATAAATCAGTACATTATCATATAGTGAATAATGTTCAAGGTAGGAGCGCCTCCCATTTGTCGACTATTGTAATTCACTTTTATAATTTTACTTATTTTTACACTGATATGTCATTTATGTGAAGATGGCGTGCAATTCAGAAATATGTTTTACTCCTCTGTTAATATGGGGCGGGGGTGACATTAAATGGCTACTTTATAATATTATAAAAAATATATTATTTTTGATAAATGCTTTTTGGTTTACTAGAATTTAATAACACGAAGATATTAATGTATCTGCATGAAATGTTACACTGGTTTTTATGTGTAGTGGTTAACATTTATATTGAGGTATTTTTGTAGCACTATACATGTCTCATCGCCTGCTGTGGCCCAGTTGGCTAGAGCTTGCTCTACCGATCACGCAGGTCTGGGTTCGAGTCCCGGTCAGATCACAGTGAATTTAAGAATTATTCAATTCAAAGTTGTGACTGGGTGTTTGTGATGTCAATTCACATCATTTCCTCTATTCCCATCCTTCTGATCCCTTAATAACCGTGTGTAGCAATGGGGATTAGCCAACCACTAGTCCTGTTCTAGCTTTATCCTTCTATTTATTTTTAAAAAATCTATGTCCGCTCCTAATGAAGAGCATATGGTCTCCTTATAGAGGTATATCAAAAGCCGTTTTTTTCTACGAGAACTGTTTGGTACTAAGTCGCTCAACCTCTTTTTTCAAATTCCTTCCTTCTATCCCTACTACTCTCTTTTCCAAAGAGAAATTGAGCGACCGACTAACCAACAGTTCTCGTGGAAAAAAATTGTTGAGATATCTTCATTAGGAAGCCATATGCTATAACATTGGGAGCGGACATGGATAAAAATAATAATAATAAATGGAATCTTAGCACGGTAGTCTTTGGAACGTATCCCCCGTAAAAAAAGAGGATTGGTTGCATATTTAAATATTTAAAACATTATGCGAGTCAATTTATATTAAAAAAAAAAAACCTATACGTTTGGCTTGGAATACCTAAGTCAATGTAAACACTCATTTTAACACCAATTAATAACCGCTATCCGATTCCGCTTAAGAAGTATCATCAGTGCAAAATAATTAATAAATCTTTTGGCACGGAAAATCTTCAGCAGCCCAAATATCTCACGAAGGGCAAATAAAAGTAACGGTGGCTGTATAAGCCACGGATATTAAGTTCGATAATCATGAATATGCAACGAGAAAGTGAACGGCAAGACTTTCGGCACATCCTTTGATCGTCCAACCTCTTAAAGGCCAGCTGGCAAGTTTATAATAAATATTTTTTTATATTTATAGCAATTATATATTTTCAAATATGTCTGCTTTTAATGTGGGTAAAATGGAATCCTGATTGATTATCTGAAAGCTTAAAATAATAAGCAAAAATCGAGCTTAGAGAAAATCGCATAAAAACCACAAGAGCACGACTTTTCTTAAGCTTCGTAATTTTCCAGTCACAATTTATTTGAAATGGTCATAATATATCGGTAAGAATATATTTTTTTTACCATGTCCGCTCCCAATGTGGAGCATGAGCAGCGGCGCTAAGCAGCGGCGGGCGATCAATGTGACATTGGATCAATGTACCCCATGTATATGCAGGGAAGGCTATTTTACATGAAATAATATTCAAACATAACATTTATACCATTCACTCATTTTAAATTCTTCATGTATTTATTGTCCATAGTAAATTTTAAAAATTGCCTATAATAAAATAAATATATAGACAATAAATACGCGAATAATTTAAAATGAGTGAATGGAATAAATGTTGTGTTTGAATATCATTTCATGAAATATAACCGCCGATGCATATACAAGAGGTGCATTGGTCCAATGCCATATTAACCGGCCGCCACTGCTCCTAATGGAGTTTATCTCAACATAAGTGTTTCCACAAGAACTGCTTGTTACTCAGTTTTTCAACCTCTCTTTTTCCGAAGAGAGTAGGGATAGAAGAACAGGGCTAGGACAGGATTAGTGGTAAGCTAATCGCTCTCGATACGCCCCGTTTATATGATAAGATGGGTGGGAGGGGGGAATTCAAGACATCACATACATCCATGCCTTCGAACAGAAATTCAAAAATTGATTGAAAAATCAATTTATCTTGACCACACAGGCGGCAGGTCAGAATATGAATGATGTTAAAAAAAACCTAACCTAACCAAAATTGTTTTAAAATATTCTGACCGTATAATATTTTTATTCTGACCAAAAATTGATTTAAATTCTGACCGTTTAATTTGTTCCCTTTTTTTCTTGATTAGAAAAAAAATGTTAAAAATTACCACGAATAAGTGAAAATTAGCATTGTCTTATGATGCAAAATATACTAACTATTACAATATGAAAAAATACTGATCACCGATTGGTTCTTTCTAACCAAGTCATATTATTCATTTTAAAATGTAAAATTAGACGCCGACATTGGTTTTAGAGTCTGGCAACGTGTTAGAACCAATAATTCGTTAAAAATTAAAGTAAAGTGGAACCCCCAATTACACTACCCCGAATTACGCGCTAGCTTAAAATACTCGCCGCAAATTCCCCTAATTGCACTGTCGCATTCCATTGTCGTTGCTACGAGACGGTCGTCTTTACGGCGCACACAGTCAAATTTTGACTAGCGTCTGTGTATACGACACGAGCCAGGCTATACACATATAGCTGGGGGACTGTATATGTGTTGGATTTTGACGCGCTTTGCATTTTATCATTTAGTAACTAAATATTTCGTCCATATTTTTTTTTTGCAAAACTAAGCAAAATCATAGTTTTGCATTTTTTTGCGGAAAAAACCAAATTCCTAATTTTGTATGAGATTCAATCCCCCAATTACACTACCCCGAATTGCGCGGTCTAGGCTTTAGTATAAATGGGGGTTTAACTGTACCTATATCCCTCGATTTACACTGTACCTTTTTTACACGATTTCGCTTTTACACGGTTTAAAAAAGTTAACTTGAAAATTTTAATTCTTCATAGTCGTAAGTAAAAAACGAGTACATAATTTTTAATTACGTGTTTTATATCTTGAATAATATTTGTAGCCTTATTATGTCGAAAGAAGTAAAGAGAAAAGTTATTTCGTTAGCAAAACAATAAAAATATTGGATCTTTTACAAAACGGAGAAAGAGTAATAGATGTTTCTAGATTATATAGCATGAATGAAGCTTCAATAACAACCATTAGAAAAAATGAAAACTCAATTAGAAAGAGTGTAGCAACTGGCACTACGAGTACGAGCACAACTTCATATATCAGAGATATTGTAATGGAAAACATGGAGAAAGCATAAATGATTTGGATAGAGGACCAAACTCAAAAACGGATGCCAATTGATACCAATGCTATTACAAATAAAGTATTGCGGATTTATGAAAAAATTAAATAGAATATACCATCCTCTTCTTCATCTGAAAAGAAGCATACTTTCACAGCAAGTCATCGAGTCAAGTCACAGTGATTTGTGATAGTGATGAATGATAAAAACTCCACCAACCGTTGCAATATTTTTTTAATGAATCTTTTGGATTTCATTTTTTTGTTACTCAATAAGCTTTACCTGTATTTAATTAATAAAAGAATACGTATGTTTATACTTTTTAATAATTTTGTTTTTTATGTATTTTAGAAAACACCAAAATTATGCGTTTTTAGTGTACTTTTCGATTTACACGTTTTTCTCAGGAACCTATCTACCGTGTAAATCGAGGGATAGGTGTATTTGTTATTTTTAGTGGACCGTGTTATTTAAAAAGTGTGTAGAAAAATAAACGATACAACACTATAGATTTATTGATAATGATAATGAGTGGCGTCTAGTAACCTAAGTTCTTTACCGGATACCTAGTATTGCGGACAAAGTCTTCGCGACCTTCTTATATCAGGGTTCAATGTAAACAGTTTAAGACCCTTCTTACCCCGATGATCTTTTAGAGGCAAGACGCCAGCCGAGAAAGGGTGTTAATGAATCGAATTAATAATCGGCAAACAAGGGGTTACTCTTCGCAAACCTCCTCGGGGATGATTTTCAAAAACTTGACTGAGTTGATAAAACCTCAGAGAGATTAAATGCTGTATAAATATAATATGCAAGCGATATTTTAAATCTGCTACGGAATAATTTCGAGCTCCAGCGCATTGTATAAATGGCTTCTGGTATTGTATCACTGTCTTACCAAGTTACCTAATGTAGTACCTAAAACCACCGTCATTCAATTTACAGCATGTTGTACTGGTCTGTGGCCGGTCGGTTGCAATGTCCAATGGCCGAAACCATTTTATTTTTTAATCGATGTCTGGATAATTGTTTCTCGAATGCAAGGTTGTTTCTGATGTATATATTTTTTTACTAATGAAGCTAGTTTGATTTGCTGTCAACTAACCATGTCGCAAGCTGTGGCCCAGTTGGTTAGAGCTTGCTCTATCGACCACGCAGGTCTGGGTTCAATTCCCGGTCAGATCACATTGAATTTGAGAATTATTCAATTCAAAGTTGTGATCGAAGACTTATTCAAGGTTGTGTATATTTCATAATCTGCATATGGCCAAACATCATTTGCGCCTCCTGTAAAATTGTATACATGTGGTTTACGTTTTTTTTCCTTTCCACAGTCGATATGATACATGGTGTATGAAAAAATGAAAAAAATATATCCCTAACAATTCTTCTAAAGAGAATTTAACCCTACCGATGCGGTATTACTTATTCCTTTTGTATAACTACAAATATGCATATTAATCATTATTTGTTCTATTCGAAATGAAAATAATCCAGTCAGTCGAAAGTAATAATTTCGCTCGTTCTTTGCCATTGAATAAATAATGCTACGTGAAATTTTGCAAATAGTATAATATTTTCTGCGATATCTGTATTTATTCAGAACTTAGGTATGTATTTCTCGAACGAAGGCTCTTATATTAAATCCACCGTGTATATATACATGTTTTAATCTCCATCAAAAATATCTTTCGAGCGAATATATTATCGCTGATGATTCGGTGAGGGGCAACCTACTAGCTTAGATTAAAAAATAATATTAAACGTGATAAGAGTATGCACTGATTGTGGAACTCTTGTAATATAATAATTATAATAAATAATGCCGCCTGTGTGGTCGAGTGGTCAACGACGTTGGCTACCGCTACGGAGATCTCGGGTTCGAATCTCAGTACGGGCAGTTTCATAAATTGATTTTTAAATCGTTTTATGAATTTCTGTTCAAAGGCATGGATGTATGCGATGTCTTAAATTCCCTCCTCCCACTCATCCTATCCTATGAATGGGGCGTATCGAGAGCGATTAGCTAACCACTAGTCCTGTCCTAGCCCTTTCCTTCTATTCCTACTCTCTTTGGAAAAAGAGAGGTTGAGCAACTGAGTAACAAGCAGTTCTCGTAGAAAAAAATCTGTTGCGATAAACTCCATTAGGAGTCCATATGCTCCACATTGGGAGTGGACATGGTAAAAAAATTAATACAATGTGCGAACTACTATTATGTGGTGGAGAAATATCAATCGGATAGTATTTATTTTTTGGCTCAATTCAGAGCTGCATGGGGCTGATATTTTAACCGTGCAATATTGTGCTTTAAAAAATGAAAAATAGAGAGAATGGTTTAAAGCTACTTGTTAGGCCACTTAGCTTAAGTGATAATTACAAAAAAATGTGTGTCTTAACACATGCGTTCAATAAAAATACTAGCATGCGATGTTCAAGGACGTTTAGGACATATGGTGACCTTTTGGCGGTTCATAAACACTGCATCATCATTTAAAAAAAAAATATAACCGTTTTTTGTGCTTATAAAAACGATATTTCGGTATAAAAAAAACAACCAAAGAACCAAGATTTTTATTTTAGTAACACCGATATTGTTATCTTAAATTAAATCATTTTATTTTAATGATTAAAATATTTGTTATGACCTTTTGAATGCCCCTTCAATCTCACAAGCCTTTACACACGCATTCCTAAATAACCTCTGCATCTCGTATCAAAGGTGAAGAAATCCAGAAAGCAAGTACCTACTAACTCACAAAGATTTAACCCTTTGGCGGCCACCGACCTTCAAGACATCACCCCCATACATCACACCACCCCACGCCGCCTACTTTATTTCAAAGTTTACTTTGACTCGCAACAGATAAGGGTTAAATGATTTTTAATGATGTGTATGTATGAAATATTTGGGATTATTTATCTTGATTTGAAATAGCAAGACATACGACACCCAAAAACACTAAGCGACATTTAATACGATAAAATTGTGACATAGTAAATAAACAATATCGTATAAAATGAGATTCATTTTTGAAAGTGCCAGCACTATACGAAGTTTAAGAATCACAAGGACCTAACTGCAAAAGTGTGTGTTTTAAATTACGCTCCGCTTTGACAATGTCATAATCATATTTATCAGTGTTAAAAAGCTATATCTCGGACATATAACTGTTTATAAAATACGGTTGGGTATATTGACAAATAAAATTATTATTTTAGAAGCACAAACGTAAATTACCTGTTCTTAACTATGTTTTTGTAGATAGACCCCTGTTATCCATAGTTCTCATATAGCAGTCAAACAATCAAAATAATGTGGTTTGTAAATAATAGAGGATAGTCACACTCACTTTTAGGGTGTTCACTGTCAATACTTGGTGGAAGGCATTATACAGCTTAACGACCGCACGTTTTTTTTATACAATTTCACATGACGAAATAAAATTTTGCGAAAAATTCGCAAAAATTGTAATTTTACTAAATTCACTATAATTTGTTAACAAATTGAGATATCTTTACAAAATTTAATTTTCTTAGCTTCCAGATACTTCACCTATACGCATATATGAGTCCGCCGGCCAGCAACCTTTGTTTTTCAAAGACTAAAATACGCGTCTGCGGTCGTTATGCTGTTAATAAAAACACAATATTCCATTGTACTTTATTCCACTTTGTTTAATAGGTCAGGACCGATTTCGCTCATTGTGAGCAATGTCGATTGATCAATTGACCAGTTGACTAATTGATCAGCTGACAATGCTCGCAATGAGCGAAACCGGTCCTAACCTTTTACATAAAGTGGAATAAAGTACAAAGGATTATTGTGTTTTTATAAATATATTATTAAAAGATAATGGTGTATATCTATATACTACGATTAATTGTTAGTTAGAAAGTAGTCATATAACTTACCTAAAATCCTAATAGCATACCACCCTGTTTGGGTTTAGTTAATAACATAGATGAGCCTAATATTAATCATCATCATCCACCCGATATTGCCACCTCTCAGCTGAATATTTGATAATTTATTTTGCATTTGTAATATTTCGCTGGTGGGGTTGGGCGTGGGGGTTTAAAGTTATAGGTTGGGTGAATGTGATGAAATGTACCCCGTGGGGACATCTACCAATATTTTGGGTAGAGTGCGCGTCAAACTATCAGAATATTTTTAACGTGTTTGTTTACATATATATAATAAATAAATTACTTAATAGAAATGAGTATTATTAGGTCATATGGCGCTGCGGTTAACGTTATTGGCTTTCGTAACGGATCTTACGGGTTCGCGTCCCAGTATGAAAAGCAGAAGACATGGTTGTTTGTGATGTGTAAAAGAAATCCCTTCCACCCTTTCGATCCTTCAATAACTGCGCGCAGCGAGAGCGATCAGTTAACCACTAGTCCTATCCTAGTCATATCCTTCTATTCAGTGGTGTAGTGGGGCCAAGTCGGGCCAGGTCAGTGACTTTTAATTTAATTTTCAAGTACATATTCAAAACACTGTTCATAAAATTTAGAAGCATTACATCAAAATTGATCTACCAGACGGATTTTACAAAAAAAAACGTGCACATGTAACGGGAAGAAGTACCACTCCTCTTTCTTCCTCCTCTAATTTAACTTCGGATGGATGTAAAAAAAAACAAAAAAAAGGAAGAAATCAATGACCGACCTGGTACCTATTTATTTACCACTAGACCACTGCTTCTATCCCTACTACTCTCTTTGGAATAACAAACAGTTATCGTAGAAAAAAAATCATTTGAGATACCTCCATTAGGAGGCCATATGCTCCACATTGGGAGCGGACATGGATTAAAAAATGAGTATTATTTCAATTTTTAAAATTGTGCTTGCTATTTTGTTCTGATACTGAAAAAAAAAGAAAATTTCACAGCTGCTACGACTTTTTACTGACCACTTTTCCAATGGGTTACTTACCATTTATCAGCATACTGACCGTGTATGAATTGAGTGTCAGGATAAAATAGTTATCTGCTTGCCATAATCATGGTATAGGCCCTAGCGTACACATGTTTCAAATTTTATTTAAGGTATAAGTGAGTTTTTAATATCTCTCAAAACCATACTTTGTGTTACAAAGATGTTTTGAGTCATAATTGTCCTGTGGTCATAATTTCCTTTAAGATGTTACTTTTTTGTGAGTGCATCCATATATCTTCTTCGGGACAGTGACACAGTGGTCCACAGCATTGGCGTTTTCAAATATCGATACTGACATCATTCTTAAAATCAATTTCTGTTTAAAGGCATGATGTTTGCGAAATTTCAAAATTCCCTCCCACCATTCTAATACCAAAATAACTGGGTGTAGCAAGAGTGACAACCACTAGTCATGCCTTAGTCATATTCTTTCTTTGAAAAAAGATAGGCTTAGCAACTTAATAGTCAGCAGTTTTCGTAGAATAATTTCTGTTTACATACTTCAAATAGGAGGCCATGTAGTTCATATTGGGAGCGGACATGTATTAAAAAAAAGGAAGCATACAAACAAAAATAAATTTAGATTTTTAATTTTATATCTGCTTAAAACACAATAACATACGATATTTGTATGAATATAAATGTTTTATTCAGAAATTTTCATTTTGAAGTAAACATAAGAATAACCTTAACTCGAACTGATAAAATTAAAGACATTTTGCGAAAAATCATTTGATAAAAATTACATTATTCCATGAACTGCTTTCCTGCTTATGGAGACAGTTCACAGTGTAGAAGTCTTAGCGTTGGGTTTACACTATGCTAAGACACTGGATAGCCCGCATGCAGTAGCTGAATTTCATTAAACTTTGTAGGGATTAATAAGACAAAGAAAAGATAATGGATATAAACATGTGAGTCGTTGATTAGAATATCGGGTACGTACAAAGGGAGGGAAATGTATGTACACTTTCTCCCTGCGCTCAGAGGGGTGGCAACAAACCCTCAAGGAGCGCGTTACTTGATAAGTAACGCTATACTGCATGGTAAAATATTGAACAAAAATATTTCAATATATCCATTTATAGTCATAGCTTTTTATATTATTAATAATTTGTCATTGTTTTAGAGTTTAAATTTCATATTCAAATGAATGAACATATCGACTGTGAAAAGGAAAAAGGACGTAACCCACACATATCAAATTTTACAGGAGGCGCTAAAAACGTGTTTTGATGATTTTGTGACTTATGCAAATTATGAATTATACACAACCCTGAAGTGCACGGAGACTTCTAAACTGGTGTTTAATTGACATAATCTAATATTAATTAGAGAAATTGTCTAGGAAAAACCTTTATTTCAATCTTTTTTCTTGGTTTTAATTTTTTACAAGGTCATTTTTTCAATCTTAAAAGCTAAATTTAGATACTAATTCGGCATTTGCAGCTTGCATCCTTTTGATAGAACGTGTATCAAGTTTGATACATTGTGATTATCGAAAAAAACCTGTTTTGAAGAAACTGTGGGTTAAGTCCTTTTTCCTTTCCACAGTCGATATAATATGTAGTACTAATTTCTTAAAAGTAACTTTTTCTAATCATTTATTACGAATTTTATATATGTATATATTTTTAACCATGTCCGCTCCCAATGTGGAGCATATGGACTCCTATTGGAGTTTATCTCAACAGAAGTGTTTCTACGAGAACTGCTTGTTACTCAGTTGCTCAACCTCTCTTTTTCCAAAGAGAGTAAGGATAGAAGGATAGGGCTAGGACAGGATTAGTGGTAAGCTAATCGCTCTCGATACGCCCCGTTAATAAGATAGGATGGATGAGAGGGGGGAATTCAAGACATCACATACATCGATGCATTTGAACAGAAATTCATAAATCAATTTTATAAAACTGTCCGTACCGGGATTTGAACCCGGGCCCTCTGTAGCCGAAGCCAACACCGTTGACCACTCGACCACACAGGCGGTGTATATTAGTGTATATAACTTATATATTAGTATTCTGAAAACACTCAATTGAGTTAACTGTAAATGATTAAAAATAAATATAACTAAAGATTGGTTGGGTCGAGGGTTGGCTTCTCGTAATCAAATTAATTAAATATTTTATAAATTATTAAATAATTAAATATATTATAAAAGTTCTGTTATCTTAATCTTCTCCGTGCACAGTAAACAAAACAAACACTCTTTTTTCATTTTTTTTAAATGTCCGCTACCAATGTGGATCATATTCACTCATAATGGAAGTATCTCAACACAAGTTTTTTGTCTACAAGAACTGCCTGTTACTCAATTACTCAACCTACCTTTATTCAAAGAGAGTTTGTATAGAAGAATAATACTAAGAAAGGACTATTGGTTAGCTCAGGGTTTTCTAAACTTGTGCAATGGAAAACTTTGCAAATCTGGTTACCGGAACACAGCTTATGTTTTAGGTCGGGTAATTCATAATAGTAAAAATATATTTTAACAATACATATGTTATTAAATAATTTATTTTTGAGACATTTTACATAAAAATAAAAGTAAACAATGCTCTTAGTGATTCAAAACTCCGCCTGTTCCTAAGTATTTGACGTTTTAAACATCAGTGGAGATTAACCATTACTCGATTTTTAATATGAAGTAGAAAATGTTTATGTTGAAGAGTATGTTACCATTCGAAAATTTCGTGGAACACCAGTGTTCCGCGAAACATAGTTTGGAAATCACTGGGTTAACTTATCGTTGTCGCAACACTTGTTTTTAGTAAAAGGTGGGTGAGGTGTTAATTTTTGTTACATCACAAACATCCATACCTTCGATCCAGCCATGAGATCAAGAATCGATAAATCAATTGAAAAAATGAGTTTTTTTAACGTGTAATAAAGAGAGCTTGTCACAGTGGTTAAACAAAGACTAGATCAAAATGAGATGGTTGTGAAAACGTTTTAGAAGTAAGCAATCAGTCTTAAACATTTTATATTGAATAAAGTATATTGACAAAATATTGTAATTATTGGATGGAACTCATTTATGTCACGTACATCCGAGTGTGAAGGGTTATTAAGAATAAGGGGTTGATCTTAGGATGAACACAGCCTCCGGGACGAAAGGGTTGTTTCGCATTGATATGAGTTTGTAATATTTACAAACTTACACATCCCTAGGGGTAAGAAATTCGTGGCGAGTGCCCGGAAGTATGTTTCTCAATGGTTTCGAGATGTTTGGTATATGTCTGTACAGGGTGTTGTAAAAGAAAATGGATATTGTACAGTGTCGTTTTGTCGCGTAATTTTATTGTTATGTCGATTTTGGAGAGTGTAGAACTTTGGTTAATATCATTTCCTGAACTCCGACGATCGTTTGTCATTTTTCTTCTTCTCCTTCTTCTTGGAACTGAGAGTGTCTCAGGAGCAACCACGTATGACTTATTATTATTATTAGTAGAAATTTTAAAGTTCTACATTTAAATATCAAGTCTGTAAAACTAGTCAAAACAAGAAATTCTAGAAATCAACAGACTCAAATTTTTACCTGATTCAGATCTTTTGAATGATCAAATTATTTTTGCAAGTTCCCCTTTACTTTGTTCACTGCGTTAATCTATGTTAACTATTCTTTTATATACATTTAAAAAAAAAACATTTCTTTTGTTAGGATTGATATGGTCTTTGAAAAAATCCTTTTTCAGAATCTTCTTGGCTATCGATTTTGTTTAAGTATACACACCGAATACTTGGAAGCGGGGAAAAACAGTTAACTATCATTTACTTTCACTTTTCATATCCTATTCACTTTATGAATGTAGCATTTTATCACTTTGTCAAAAATTTTCCAAATTTTAATTTTGTTTGTAATTACTTTTAGTCACCACTTGAAATTTGGATGATTTGGAATCTTGTATGACTTTTTAATTATATGTTAGATGCGTTAAACATTTTAATTATGTGTTAGGGATATAATAATATTTAAGTACTGTTATGAAATTTATTCCTAAATGGTATTAATCATTTTCTATTAACCCTGTGTCTTTCCATTTTGCTCGTATGTTTCTTCGAAACCGAATAAGAAAATTGAAATGTGTATTGTGTTTGGCAGAAAAGAAACTTTTCACAAAACTTTTAATGGTGGTAGGTATATACCATTTCTCATTATCAACTTTTATACAAATATGCTTATGAAATATTATTTTATAATTCGAAAATAAAGGTGGTGAAATTATAAAAAAAAATCACGCAAACTTATTTAATAAGCGGTTGTTGTCTTGTTCAGTTTATTTGTAATTTTTGTTAAGTATGATAAATTTTCCGGGTCCTGTGGCGCAGCGCTTAGAGTTGTGGGCTTCCGTGCCAGTTCAGCATTTTTTCGATCGATTTCTGTTCGAAAGCATGGATGTGTGTGATGTCTAAAAATTCCCTCCCACCCTTTCCGATCCTTAAATAATTGGGTCAAGCGAGAGCGATTAGCTAACCACTAGTCATGTCTTAGCCTTATCCTTCTATCCCTACTACTTACTCTCTTTGATAAGAGTGGTTGAGCGTTTGAGTAACATAGAAAAAAATCTGTTAAGATACTTCCTTTAGGAGGACGTATGCTTCACATTCTGAGTGAATATGTATAAAAGTAAATGATATATTTTTTATAATTAAAAAAAATACGTTAGATGTCAACTAACATTTATGGATACTAATGGTCGAAAATTTTACTAAAAAAATCACCAAAAAGATGCCGCGTACGGACCTTGTTCTTTTTATTCTAAGCCGCGGTCAAAAGGTTAAGCTAAATTTAATATGGAATTCGAGCGACCCTTTCCAAGAACTCTCCAGCCTACCAGACCAGTTTTTCTTAATCTTTTAGTGCCCGTGGCCCTTTTTGAGTGTTTTATTTGTCTGTGACCCCCATACCTATTTTGTAGTATTGAAGTATGAATGTTATTAAGGAATTTTGGGACCCAAAACGAAAAGACGCGAGACTTTTTTTTTGTAGGTCTCATCACAATTAAAAAAACCCAGGAATACGGACTTCTCGAAATAAACACCGCTAGACATTTATTTTAGCTCTTCCAAGAATTTAGAATCCATGATCCTATGTATTTGCGGATTTCCTAAAATGAATACCGTGAGACCTATTTCAAAAACACGACAAATTACGGATTTTGGTATTTTGCTCCCCCTAAACTGTAATGTGGCTCGCCTAAAAAAATAATTCTCTGTGGCCCTCTTGGAGCAAGAAATGGCTCCCCGTTGAGAAACCCTACCCTAGACACAGCTACAAAAAAAACATTCCACACTTCTCGTCATGTCCTTACACCAAAGATCACTAGTAAACAATATTAATGTTACATTATTTACCCTGCAAGCGACCACTTTATAGGGGTAATTAGCCCATCAGGTCAGACAAAGGTGTAGGGATGACGACGTCATCTAGACGTTTGGCGTTATTTGTGCACACCTGGCATTAAGCAGACGTTTTGTGTTTGCTCCAACTTACAAAGGCCTGTCTCAACAGAACTTTGCGAAAGGTGATGGGCAGGGCAGCTCTCAAAGCGTTATATTTACATGCTTGCTCAGCATATATGCTGTATAATAAATAATATATGTGGTAAGATTGTATGATGGTTCACTCAAGAATAAACACGAGATTGTCTGATACTTATCTTCAGACAACTGTAAGCCTGCTAAGCGGTCAGAAGTGTCTTGTTTGATCTGCCATTATCTGTTGTACAAAATACTTTCGTTTCTCATCGTAGAGTATCATAAAAATAATTTTATTTATTTATTTAACATTGCATGAGGTTGACAAATTATAAATTTTAAAATTTCAAAATGAAGAAAAAAAACACCGAACAATTTAATATTAAAAGCAGGAGAAAAAAATGGCAAGGAAGTCAACTGAGTAAGCTCCGACGAACTCTACTTTTATACATAAAAATAGTATTCGTTGGAACTCATCCACGTCTACGTAGAATATGTCGACATCCGAAGCAATATTGAAACAACACCGTTAAAGCTCTCCCCAGTGGTATCCCCATTGGCAGGCTGGTTCTAAAATTTGGGAGAACAAACAATTCATGTCCACGATTTCTCAAAAAATAATCAGGAACATTTAGATTTACATTCTCAAGAATGGTGGAATTCTCATTTTGGCCTCGTATAAGCCTAAAGAAATGTATGGCCAGGTACATTGAAATACACATGGAATACCTCAACTTTTTCAACTTCTCGCTCGGTTATTATTAATTTGCTCGAACCCTCTATTAGGTGGTGAAGGTTTGGAAAAAAGATGGGGATTGGAAAAGATAACAGTAGACTCGTTTCGTCCTATTTGAATGATGTTCATAAATGAACAGCCATATCGTGAAATCGTTCGAAGTATGATTTGATATATTAGTTTTGCCGAAACCATGACCATGATATTCAGTGTATTTTTTAAATGTAAACATACCGGTTTTGAAAATGCAAAAGTACTAATATTTCAGTATTGAAAATTAGCCAAAATTGAATTTTGAATGTATAGAAACCACCATTTTCTTTAAATAAAATTATTCGCGACGTCTTTAACTGGATGGTTGCCACTAGGGCATCCAATCCCGGGATCCCGTTCAATTTTCTGATCCCGAAATTCCGGGATTGAGATGGCTGCGATCCCGGGATTTCGGGATTGAGAAATTTTGCGTAAATTCTCTAAATTTACACGAATTGGCAAATCGGAGATTTCAAATTCCTCGATGAGCTAAAAAAAAAAAAAAACGAGTTTCGGTGAGATTCTGGGAAAAAGTATACCAAATCGGAGATTTCAAATTCCTCGGTGAGCTAAAAAAAAAAAAAAAAAACGATCTTTCGTGAGATTCTGGGAAAAAGTATACCAAATCGGGGATTTCAAATTCCTCGGTGAGCTAAAAAAAAAAAAAAAAAACGATCTTTCGTGAGATTCTGGGAAAAAGTATACCAAATCGGAGATTTCAAATTCCTCGGTGAGCTAAAAAAAAAAAAAAAAAAACGATCTTTCGTGAGATTCTGGGAAAAAGTATACCAAATCGGGGATTTCAAATTCCTCGGTGAAAAAATCTCAATCCCGGGATCCCGGGATCCCGGGATTCAAAATAAATCAATCCCGAAATCCCGGGATTGGAAAAAGGCTTCGGGATTGGATACCCTAGTTGCCACATATGAGAAGCTCGTCCAACTTTTTATGCTTAACACGCCACGGAAGAGACGAGTTATTTCGTCAGTAACTAATTAAATTAATAATTGAAAATTATAGCTGGCGTTCTAGGTACAAACGTATTTTTTTCTACGGGGCCCAAAAGGTTAAGGAGTTGTTGGTATTGACATGTTACAAAACTAAAGAGTCTTTTGATAATGTATAAGTTTTTAAAAAATCCCAAATTATTTATGAAAATTATCCTCTTATAATTTTTGGTAATTGTTAAAAGTAGATTTCATTCAATTACAATTGAAAAGTTGATTTTTCTGACCATATTTTATTTAAAAAATTACAAGATTAGAACTATGAATCTAGAACTAAATTTCACTCAAGAACTTTGCGATACAGTCCGTCAGAAGATGCTTTTCAGGGAATTGAAACACGTGGTAGTGATGCAACTCATTAGTTAATCATTTTGAAATGTAAATGTCAATTGTAGTATCTATATATTAATAGCCGATAAGGTCCGTTTGTTTGTTTGAGTGAGTGTAAGGTGTCCTCGATTTCACACCTTCCAGTCTCCACTTTTTTATTCATACTAAATTTATATATTAAAAGTCGATAAAATAATCACTCGCTTTTCACTTTTCACAAATGTGTGCGTACTGATGTCCTCGAGACTTCTTCTTCTTCTACGAAATGTATTTTGTTTGCGTAAATTTTCAAATTAATAGATAATGAAATGAAATAAAATAAAATAAAATAAAAAAAAAATAAATTAAACTAAATAAAATTAAACACAATGCAACAAAAATCTCACGTTGCTAGGCAACGGGCTTACAGCTAGTTATTATTATTTGTTTGTTTTTTTATCCTCCCCTTCTTGTTTCTAGTTTTTATTTTTATAATTTGTCAGAATAGTACAATTAAAATCATTCGTACTTAAACAAGCATTATGAAAGTAAGATTGTCTGAAGATACCTCTGAAAGAGGCGAAACACGTGTCACAGTTTGTAGCACAATACTTGCAATAATCCAGTTATTTTAAATTTGAAATTAAACAATTTTCATTTGATATGCGAAATAAATTTCAAGATCGCTACTGCCAAATTCATAATGCAATTTGTTTCGACTCCGTGGTCTAGTGGTAAAAGATTTGTTCTAGCGATTAGGTATGTTGGTCTTGGTTCAAGTTCCAACACGGTCAATAAACAATTTCGGTTTTTTCAATTTTAATTTGAGATCTTGGACGAGGGCGAACATTGTGATTTTCCAATTTTAAAATGTTGGGTTGATTGTTTTTAGTTTTTATGCAAAATGTGTTTTAAAAAACCATATATTTTCCTATAATATTTTATCTATATAAGTACATTATTTTTACAATTCTCATATGAATAAAATGTGACGAGATAAAAGAGTGAGAATGGCAAAATAAACATCGTTAAAAAATGCAGGACAGTATTTAAACATCTACGCTACACTTTACTGTGTGTACACATGCACGAAGCGGGGGAGCGGTAAATCGGTTGAATTGTTCCTGTTTCGCGAACGCACAGGGAAATCTATTCCACCACAACGCATCATTCAACACGTTACGATGGGTGGGCTGGGAGGGTGTTGGTAAATCGTGGGTTTGAGAAACTCTGGCAATTTGTCACCGGCGAAGCGATCAGAAGTATTTGTTTTTATAATCAGCTTGGAAAGTATATCAGAATAAAATACATTTTTTTAGATTAAGTGAAAGAATTTCTTTAATATTAAACATCTTTTTTTCTTCTGTATTGCTGAGTGGTCAACGTTGTTGGCTTCGGTTACGGAGGGCACGGGTTCGAATCCTGGTATGGACAGTTTTATAAATTGATTTTTCAATCGATTTATGAATTTCTGTTCGAAGGCATGGATGTATGTGATGTATTGAATTCCCCCCTCTCACCCATCCTATCCTATGAACGGAGCGTATCGAGAGCGATTAGCTTACCACTAGTCCTGTCCTAGCTCTATCCTTCTATCCTTACTCTCTTTGGAAAAAGAGATGTTGATCAACTGAGTAACAAGCAGTTCTCGTAGAAACACTTCTGTTGAGATAAACTACATTAGGAGTCCATATGCTCTACATTGGGAGCGGTTATGATTAAAAAAAATCAGATGCAGAAAAAAACGTAGAATTAAATATAGCTCAATTCAAATAAACACTATTCACTATAATATTAAATTTATTGAAATCGCTGTATGCATTGTTTGAATATTATTAAGGACTGTAAATTCGAATTCGTAGTATTTAGGATGGAGTCGGAGTCGTAAAAAATGAGTGACTCCGTATCTTCAATTAAAATACAAAAAAGTACCTATTTCTTTTAGTGTTGTTCTCATCGAGTGAATTGATCGAATGCTGACAGGCGATGCTGCTAACAATAAATAAATTCCAGTTTTATAGTAGTTTTTTTGATTTGACGGACGCTGAAGTTATGCACACCACACACACACACACACACACTCATTATCTCTTGAGAGATAGCTCTGGCATCCAGTAATTTCTAGTATTTTTTCTCACAGTAACTATTATAGTTGCCTAATAATCATACTATTTTTACTTATTATTTAGCACGAAACTGTTTGAAAAACTCTGGATACAGTAGTTAAGAAATTTATCTTTGAATACAGCTCTATTAGGTATATCGTATTATAATTTTTATCCGTGGTCTTGTCAATAATGCTACTGAATTTGTTTTTTTTTTTTGATAAATATCTTAAAAGCTTAAAATGAAAATTCATTCTTAATTGTAATTTGGTGTAAGAAGAAAATTATGAACAATACTTTATGACAACGGATTGTCTGTAGACCAATGCTAGGGGGGATAAGGAAAGGGATTGTATTGCGGTGTTGAAGGATTGAAAAGGGGTTGAGGGTTGAAACTGAGATGCTGCCTTCCAAACGCCCTGAGAATAAGAAAGTCATGGGTGTTTCAAATACGACGGTGATGTATTGTTTAAATATAATAACATATTTATTTTGTTCAAATCTTCAAGACGTGAAAACCAGAGTGTTACTGTTGTAAAAAATATGCAACGCATGCACCTAACAGGCCTATTGGTTGGGGGACATGGCACATTAAAAAATGATAGAGTTATCGTATACTTTCATTAAAAACAGATGTCCGCAGTAAATACTATTATAGGAGTACGATGGATGGACTTTAACAGTAATATGGAGATAAGAGAGCGGACAAACCAGCTTTTTAAAACGTCCAAAATAAAAAAAAGCGACGATAAATTTGACTTAGGCACGGGCTGATGAAGAGAAAGAGTATTTACGTTTTATTTCTATTAATTTAAAAATTCTCCAAGCTATTCATTCTCATTCATTAATTATTTATTTTATGAATTTTTTTATAAAGATCAAAATTGTGATAATTTTCTATTAAATGATTTGCTTACTCTTTTAATGTTTAGACATCTTATGTGTTCTTTAATTCATACATTTAAGTTTTTACATGTCTGTCAAACATAAGTAATCATTTTGTTTTTACTAAAAATATGTCAAATAATTGTGGGGCTATAACGCAAAACGTACTATTTCCAAAATGAGCGATATTGAGTAAGGTATGCAGATAAGGTAATACAAGCCTAAGGAATCGACTGATCCTATTAGTTTTAATCTAAAATGTCTATAAGACTGTCGTCTTGAAATTGGAAATCATATTTTTATGCAAAAGTAATTTTGTTTGCGTTATTCGTTATAGTATTTGACTCTACTGAAAAGTTTGAGTTTTGGAAATAGTACGTTTTGCATTATATCCCAAAATTGTGGTATATGATTGAATAATTCAAATTTTAAATATCTTTTTATTTGTTGTAAGAATACAACAATCTTTGGTAAAACAAGATACTACAGATAATATCGACGACGTTTCAAATTCAGTACCAGATTTCAAACGAATAAATACTAAATTAGTCGAGCCTGTCGAACTTGCACCACCCTCTACGTTTCGCGAAGATGTTTACTCGATGTGGGTGAAGTAAGGTTTTGAGTTTCAGATGAATTAAGTTGCGGTCAACAGTTCAGCGCGATGTTGAGCTTTATTTGCCAAATTAATGTAGGCAACACCATACACTAAATTCTTTCGCGCTGTTACGAAACAAGGCAAAATAATTGAAAGGTATACGGCGCCCCCAAACAGTGTTATTATCATACGCCGCTATAATTTATTCGCTAAGATAACAGATTTTAAAGATTCATTGATTAGATTTTCTATTGAAGCTACTTAAAATGTTAAATCAATACGCTCAAGGGTGGGTTGGAGAGGGCATGGAAGAGCTAGTGCGAGCTTCTTGTTAAATTAAGAGACAACAATGTTTTCAGATCAAATTAGTACATAACTACAAATTCTGACATATACATATCGACTGTGGAAAGAAAAAAAAACGTAACCTACACATAGCAAATTTTATAAGAGGTACAAAAAACGTGTTTTGATAACTTTCAGCCATTTGCAAATTATGAAATAAACACAACCTCGAAGTGCACGAAGACTTCTAAACTGGTGTTTAATTGTCATAATAAATTTAATAAATTATCTAAGAAAAACTTTTATTTCAGTCTTTTTTCTTGGTTTTAATTTTTTACAAGGTCATCTTTTTCAAACTTAAAAGCTAAATTTAGATACTAATTCGGCATTAACAACTTGCATTCTTTTGATAGAACTTATATCAAGTTTGATACATTGTGATTATCAAAAAAAGTGTTTAGAAAAAACTGTGGGTAACGTCCTTTTTCCTTTCCACAGTCGTTATATTATCTACGAAAGCTTCAGTATATTTGCATTGAATAGTTTACAGTAAATTGCATATTATTTAATATTATAAGCATATTAAGTAACGATCGATTGATTATAATTTAAGTATTAAGGTGCCTTTATTTGGAGTTTATATTTTATTAGACATTAGGTAAAGAAAATGTGCATGATCCAACATAATTGTACAAACGAAAACCACGGTTGGACGATTGTTTGAATTTCCATGTTGAATATTTTTGATTTTATTCAAAAGCAATCAAGTGTCATATTAAACAGGGCCGTAATTGGGACGCGGCAATGAAAATAAATTGGAAATATCGAAGCCGAGCGCTCGGTGTGATGAGCGCATTTAGATATTGATGTTCAATATGTATGCACCGCTCCTCAAATTAATCGCCCCGACACGCCGTTCGGTCGTTCAGAATGCATTTGATCCAGAAATTGAGGGCACAGTCATACCAATACCACAATTATAATTTGCTAATAGTAAATGTAATACAACCAATAACACTACCAACCGTGAGGAAATGATTTTTGATAAAAGCTAATAGTTTGATAATAAAATTTGTTTATGCGACTCGGAAACATTTTTTTTAATGATGTGTATTCAAACCACAAAAGTGCATCGTTTTGAAATTGAATGCTTAGCTGATTGAAGATGATCTGATGGTATACATATCGACTTTGGAAAGGAAAAGAACGTCACCGACACATAGCAAATTTTACAGGAGGTATGAAAAACGTGTTTTGATGATTTTGGGTCATATGCAAATTATGAAATATACACAACCTTGAAGTGCACGGAGACTTCTAAATTGACATCATCTAGTATTTATTAAAGAAAATGTCTATGAGAAACCTTGTTTTCAGTCTTTTTTCTTGGTTTCAATTTTTACACGCCCATCTTTTTTCAAACTTAAAAGCGAAATTTAGATGCTAATTCGGCATTTTCAGCTTACATCCTTTTGATAAAACGTGCATCATGTTGAATACACTGTGATTATCGCAAAAAGCTGTTTTGAAAAAAGTGTGGGCTACGTCCTTTTTACTTTCTAAAGTCTATATATATAAGTTAAAATGAAATGAGTAGGAAGGAGTCAGAGTGTTTTTTTTTCACGACTCTACAGCCCTGCTTTGTATACTTAACAGATTTTGTTTGTTACCAACTTCTGCCAGAAAGGTGATGATATTTCACATTTTATATTGGAGTTCTACTAATAAAAGCCAATTCAATCAACTGATTGCTTCTTTTTTCTGGTGGATTTTTCTTTTTGAAAACCTTTGAAGTAAGAGATAAGTAAAACACTAGTCATATCTTTCTGTCCTTACTTTTTCGAAAAACAAGAGCAGCTAAGTAAACTGAGTATCAAGCAGTTCTTAAAAAAAAACTTATGTTGAAATACCTTCATTAGAAAACCATATGATCCACATTAGGAACCGTCATAAATATGAAAAAAAGCGTGACAAGAAGTGAGTTACGGCATCTTTTTACATATCAAAACAGTTTAACCGAATTATATTTTTTTTATTTTTAATAACGCGTTTTGTTATACAGTAATAAATATAACATAAAAAAATGAATAGAAAAATAATATTGTTATGTATATTAGATTGTTAAAAATTTACGCATTCCTTTTGACAAATTGGGTAAATCTAAAAGGTAAATATGGCCGCATTAACGGAATAATTTCACAAGGAGCATTGTTCAAATAATCATAATATATCCTCTGGAATATTTGCAAAGTATTTGAGACACCTATTAATATTTCACATGCCAAAACAAAGGATTGTGTGTCTGTAATTGGTATGGGGGGGTTTGTGGGGGTTTGACAGGGCCGGAGCGGGGAGATAATATGCCCTAATAAAACGAATACTCTCAGAAAGGCATAGTCGTCTCAATATTTTGTATGACTGATGCGTACGCATCTTTGAATTATTGCGTTTCTCAACATGCGTTGTTTAATATTGTTGATTTATTCAGTTATCTCTTCGCCATTGTAACTGTTTGTCAAATTTCTTGTTTTATAAGACTAATCTACCATTTTTAACTTCTAAACAAGTTCTAGTCATAACATTAGTAAATTACAAGACATGATTAGTTTTAAGCGATTTATTATGTTAAGTAATCAGATAACAAATCTGGAGATTTAAAATTTGATGTAGCCATAAAGTTTTATATTGTTTCAGTTAATAGTAAATGAGTAACAAGTTTCTCTAGGTCTAAAAGATTTATCAAAAGTACAAATTTTGTTAAATAAGAGACACTGCTAAAGGCGCCATTTTTGTAATATTGTTTTATTTAAATACAAAATTGAAACAGAATCATATTATTCATTATTAAATCTGTGTTTCTAAAAATCGACAAACGTGTTTATGATGTAAAAATAGCAAAGGCACATTCTTATAATATTATGTATAGCTGGTGGTCGAGTGCCAACGTCGGAGCGTAGCGCGAGCGATTAGCTTACAATTAGTTCTGTCATAGCCAAATATTTATATCCATACTCTTCAGAAAGGTTGAGCAACTGAGTATCAAGCAGTTATCGTATAAGGTTTTGTATTGATACAAACTCTATAAGGTGTCTATATACTTCCCATTGGGAGCAGATATGGTAAATAAAAAAAGGCACTGAATATAAAATATTTACGACAAGTATTTTGGCATTATGACTTTGTCAGTGTTAGAGTTCACTCTTCCGACCAGGTGAATCTGGGTTCGATTCCTGGTAAGGTCAATGTAAAATTTAGATTTTTAAAATTTAAATTTGAGACCTAAGGCATGGGTGTTTGTAATCTCAATTTACCTCGAGCTAATCTCGAATGACTTACAATATTTTTTTTTGTGAGTTTTTCTCATATGATCTTCAACTTAAAAATATTTGGCGCATTGGCTTTAGCTGAAATGTATTTTTTTTAATTTAAAAAAGAATAACAGGTACATTTTATAATTCTTGTCAAGCTTTGATTTTATAGCAATATGGTACATGATAACTCTTTCAAAAAAATTGTCTAGGAAAAACCTTTTTTTCAGTCTTTTTTCTTGGTTTCAATTTTCTCAAGCTCATCTTTTTTCAAACTTAAAAGCTAAATTTAGATAAAAATTCGGCATTTGCGGCTTACATCTTTTTGATAGAACGTGTTTCAAATTTGATACATTGTGATTATCGAAAAAAGCTGTTTTGAAAAAACTGTGGGTTACGTTCTTTTTCCTTTCCACAGTCGACATATATAAGTTAAAATTAAATTATTGAAAAATTTCTTTGGAGTCGGAGACGTCTTTTTTTACACGACTTAACAGCCTTGATAAACGTGATGGCGTTAACAGTAATACAAGAAAAAATTCTTACATTTATAGCTTTCTCGCAGTGGTTTCAAGCACACACGAAATGATTGCTAAAAAGCAAACGAAAGATTGACCTAACAGTGGGAATTGGAGAGTTTGGGAAACCCAATATCCCGCGTTATTTATCCGCATTGAAACAAAAGAGAATGTGCGATTTGGTACGACGCATTTAAACCCTTTTGCGCTAATGCCCCGCATTCCCTATAGACGAATAACACCAGATGCCTGCCTGCCTGCCTGCCATCACTACACCCACCATACAACAACAGCCACACAATATCATTATGTCATACATATGTACCAGCACGTTACGCATTATGTCTTCGCGGTGTGCCAATTCCGGATAGTTTGAGAATGGCTGGTCGGACAAAATAAAAATAATATCACTAAATTGGGTAACACATATTTTTTTTTTAGATTTTATTCGAATTATTATACAGCACAGGCGAAATATAACAGCAAAACAAAAAGTATAAATATGTATGCTGGTAGGGAATATAATACTTAAAAATTAGAAAAAAAAATAAGAAAAAACATTATTGTTCTAAATTATAATATTTATAAATCAATAGAACCGTTTTTACTTGTCACAAGCTTTATCAACTTATGACTTAACTATAAATTGATACATTATCTATATAAAAAATAAACTAATAACTAAGTGCTGCAATCAATAATCGGTAAAAAAAAAATGAATGACGGACACTAAATTATACCATAATTGAAGTGTTGAATAAATCTAAAAACACCTTATCAAATAAAAATCATCTAAGTATCTCAAAAATATCATGGAATAAGTACAAAAATGAGTTTTTCTTCTTCGCTTTTTCCTCAAGAATCGACAGTGATACATGAAAAGTAATATTATTAAAAATCATACTAATTAAACAAAATATAAGAAAAAAATTAATGATTAAATAAAGACCAAAACGATGCAAATTTTATGCGAAAGAAATTCGTGGATTCAATGGAAAATTTAAAAGAAGGAAGAATTCAACAATTATATATAATAAAGTCGTATATATGTATGTAGTAAAGTTAATTTTATGAGAATTTCCCAGTCTTGATATAAAAACAAATTGGTTAAAAAAATAACTACCTTAATTCTTTCTTTTCATGTCTGCCTTCAATGTCGAGCAAATAGCCTCCTGATGGCGTTACCTCAACAGAACTTTTTCTAAGAGAACTATGTGTAAGTCAGTTGCTCTCTTTTTTCAAATATAGTAGAGATAGAAATATCTGTCAAGGACAGGACTAGTGGTTAGCTAATCGTTTTCGCTACACCCGTTTTTTGGATAGGATGGGTAGGAAGGAATTCAAGATATTAACGACGTTCACACTCGATCACGCAGCCGGCTGTCTATTACGCAACCTTTTGTTAAGATTGTGCAAGGGTATAAATATGACAGTAATATATGACTGTGTGTTTGGGTATCCAATCGCAGATTCAAACCCTCGACCACGCGATCGCGTAGCAGGCGCAACAAATGACGAAGATAGTTTACTACTCAACTGCAGGATTGGCATTTACTTGGGATATAGAGTTCTATTCTCTATTGTTATATGGTGAAAAAATATCAATTTATTTTAACTCTACAATTACAATTTTAGTAACTATTGATGGATATTTCAGTTTACACTCTCACAAGAACTATCATCAGTTCTGATTAGGGTTGTCAGACTCCCTATTTGAGTGGGACTGTCTCGAGCTTAATACACAGATCCCGAGACCCGCACTGCAATTCATGTATACAAATCTTCGAAATAGTGAATGTCCCGATCTGTGATTTTGGAAATCTGGAAACCCTGGTTCTGATAAAGACAATAATTTTTTTAGAACCGAAATTCTTTCATATTTTTAAATCTTATTCTTTTTATCCAAGTCAGATTTTAACGTGAAGCATATGGTATGCTAATGGAGGTATATAAGCAAACTATTTATTTACGAAAACTGTTTGTTAGTAAGTTTATCAGTCTCTCTTTTTAGAGTCGAGCATGGATCTAAATATAAGACTAAAACGGAGCTAGTGGTTAGTTAATCGCTCTCGCTACGCACATATAATACATCCATCGAACAGAAATTCATAGACCGATTGAACAATTAATCTATAAAAAAATGTCCGTACTGGGATTTGAACCTGTGAAATCCGTGTTTTAAATCAACGACATCGACACTCAATCACGCAGCCGAGTCCATATTAATTAATTATTAAGTATCAAAAAAGTTGTTTATTACTGGCTTCGAGTTTTAACTGTATATTTCACATATCAAAAGACATTTTTTAAGATTTCAATCAAAATACTCAATCTGTACGTGTATTAACTTACATGTGTGCGTAGAGTTATAATGTATGTGTGTAAGTAACTGTTTCCCTTACTAACACAGTGACACACGGGCTAAGACGGGCCCTGTCAACTATTTTACGTGAACCAACAATTTTACACTAAGATAGAAATCTTGTTTTATGAAATTCCGTCTAATGCAAAATATCTACCGGTGGGGAGATGAATTTTATTATGTCGGATAATACTCGCGCAGCGACGGCGGATTCAAGGCGACGCCTTTAAAGGGTTAAGTTAATATATTTTTTAAATTGCGTTTTTTTATTTCGTATGATTTACGTGCCGAAAACGTTCTTAGGCCTGACGGGTCATATGGCGTATCGGTTAGCGTTGCTGGCTTCCGTGCCGTATCTCACAGGCTCGAGTCCCAGTACGAACAGAATTATTTCAATAGATTTCTGTTCGAAGGCATGGGTGTTTGTGTTGTCTAAAAATTTCCTTTCACCCTTCCGATCTTTCAATAACTAGGCGAAGCGAGAGCGATTAGTTAACGACAAGTCTTGCCTAGCTTCATCTTTATATACCTACTACACTCTTTGGAAAAAAAGGATAAACGACTGAGTAACAAACAGTTCATGTAGATGAAACTTTTGTTGAGATACCTCCATTACGAGGCCATATGATCCACATTGGCTTGGTAAAGTGTTAGGGAGTTTTTAAACATCACAATCACACATACCTTCAAACAGAAATCAATAAAACGGTTGAAAGGATTCTGCTCGATCCGTCACGGGAGTCAACAAAGTTGACCACTGCGTTACAGACCCGACATATATAGTGTTACATTGAGAGCTGACATGGATAAAAAAATATATCAATGGAAATAAATTAATTGCTATCGGACCCTGGCTGAATGGCCATGATTTCTTTTTTTTAATACTTCTGTACATTTAGAAGCCTTAGGTTCTTCCACTTCTTTTGGATTTTTTTATATAATTTTAAGACTGATGAATTCTTCTTATATTTAAAATTTGTATCTCCTTTTATGTATACGTATTGAATTTGTCGAAGAAATCTTCCATTTGTTCGTTTTGGGTTTATTAAGGTGATACTCTAAAATCCTTTATTTAACATTTCTAATTTCCTTAGAATCTCTTTGATAGTAACTGAAGGCATTGGACCATTCTAGACTTCGTTATTTTCTTTTTGTAATCTTAGTATCTATTCGTTTTAAATTTTTATTTATTTTACCAAGTCGAGATCACCATACGATATTGATCGATTATCACTTGCAAAAAACAACGTTTGCTTATAGATCAAAAAAATTATTAGCAGTCATTGGTTTCCGAGATTAAATTATCTCGATAAGTCCCCGCCACTGTCACCCTGATTACGTACGAAAAGTACTAAGGAAGTAACGGTCTTAAAACTTGGCAAAGGTACTACAGAACCACGACTACCAAAGACGACACAGCCGCCATCTCTCTTTCTAACTAATGAAGAGTTACCAACAACCTGGTTTTACGATTCGCCCAAAGGAGGCGCTACTGAAACCCCTCCACCCGACTCCCACACCCTTGGACTGCCGCTGCTAAGCCCCCGCGTTTTAGGACATGAGAGATGACACTCGTCTACCAGTCCGGGACTTGGCAAAAGGCAATACTATGCAGATGTATCGGGCGCACATGAATTTAAATTCTTACCTTATTCGTCCGACTATTCAATATCAAACTATTGAACGTATCGTCATAAGAATATTAATAAAATAATCAATCTCATAATTTGTTTATTCTTCTTCTTGGTCCTACAGTCCGGGGAAAATCTTGTCCATTTTTATCAATCTCCTCTATTCCACTCAATCTCTGCCTTTCTACACCAGTTGTCGACCTCCAGCTATTACTCAACTTCTAGTGTTGGACAATTTTATTCTAGTAAAAAAAAAAAAATCATTAAAATCACGATATTTAACTAGTTTAATACAAGCACCGTTGTAAAAGTTTTTGTTACGGTGAACTTTCTCAGTTCTTAATAATAAAACATAATATTGTCACCGTACTGGCAAAAGTTGATAAGTAACAAATTGATAAACTGCTGATGAAAAATTTGAGGTTTTCGGATAAAAACTCTGGTCTCGATATGTTATGTTGGATATGCCAAAATGACGCAAATAAATTTGAGAAATATGAGATAGAGAAAATTGGGATCGTTAGAAGTGAAGTGAGCCAAGTGGTATTTTTAGAAAAAAAATAGATTCGATGCAATATTCTACACGTTTTTAAGTATCGTAAAAGTGAAGTAGCCTCAGTTGATACACATTGCAATAGTGTTGTCTCCGTAAAATAAAAATATACAATCCACCAAAAGACCAAGTAAAGACGTGATAGTACTTAGGAGTCCAAGAAAAGAGTTTTAGCATTTTACTAGTAAGCTCACTTCACTTCTAATGGAGAAAACTGTTTGGCTTTATATCTGCATTAATAATAAGCGTATTTTGATAAAAATTGTACAATTTAAGATTTCGACTGAAGGTGCTTGGTGGAATTTCAATATTAAATTTGAATCGTTCAAACTATGTACATTCACACAAATTTTGTCACTAACGACTCGGGTTTCGCCTTTCGGCATCTTCAACAATCTTGTACAATAAATGTTCCAACTGACCTATTCCAGACAGATATTTGATATTCAAAAATTCTTCATGAATTTTTTTAAATGCATAGTGATAGGGTATCCAATCCCGGATCCTTTTTGTGATCCCGGGATTTCGAGATTGACAATTTTTCATTCCTGGGATTGAACACTTAACATAAAATCGTGTATGAATTTGGATTCGGGATTGAGAAAATTTTTGGTCGGCGATTTTAAAATCATGGGATTTCTCCAACAATTTCATGTCAATTTCAAAAACCCAGAAATTTGCAAACCTTTTTTTTATTAGCTCTTCCAATCATTTTCGAATCTAAAATCACAGAAATTTACGGACAATAATAACAGCGAAGAATCCAGCGATCCCGGGGTTGGTTACCCTAATAGTCACGGTAAATTATTAATTATGTTATCAAAAAATCTACAAATTACTTATCGATCGCGCTGGCTAAGTGGTGAAAAATTCCGCCGTGACAAAATTTACATGTCATAATAATTATTCGCCGATAGCAAACGAAGAACGGAGGGGCACTTTAATTACCCCGGTTCGCCCCTGCGCGACAAACCGACCCCGCTCTGCAAAAGTTTCTACTTCTTCTTATACTTGAACTCGCGAAATTATATTCAGGTGCTAATGGGTTGAGATTAAAATTAACTATAAAGATAAATCCAGTGGCTGTCATTGTGGAAGGTGCGTTTTACGGCCGTTTGGATTAATTTATCTCGCAAAGTAATGGTCGTGAAAAATAATTAATAAGATTTTATGCAGAGCGCGTACTTAAAATGAGTCGACTGTTTTATATGTTATTTCGCTGGGCCGGGTATTAGCTGGTCAATCGTTATTATTAAGAAACGACTTTGAGAAGCGTCTTTGACAAGTTCGACACTTAGATTGTAAGATGTTTAACATAACTGTATCTAATAATTCTTAATGGGTTGAAAATAATTGCACTTGTGGATTGAATGGTTCTCACTGGTACAAGTGAACTTGATTTTTGATTTTGTTGAAAATATAACAAAATACATATTTAATGTGTATTTTAAATTTGTTATCACAACCATCCGTGCATATAATATTTTATTTTAATTAAAAAATAAAATATTGTAGCCAAACAGAGTTCTATGGGGAGCTATAATATAAGTACAATTAATTTAACCGAAAGTCATTCTTTATTAATACGAAAGTGATTAATTGAATAAAAATCAATTTTAAGGTGTTTACTGTCAATACTTGGTGGAAATGCATTAAATTAGAAAAAACACAATGTTCCTACCTATGTCCACTTTTTTTGAGCAAGATCAATTAAGTTTAGATTAGATCAGTTGATATTGCTCGTCATGGGCAAAACCGGTCCTGATCTTGCTAAAAGAAATATTACAAAGGAATACAGTAAAACCCCCATTCACACTAAAGTTGGAAGTAAGTGTAATTCGGGGTAGTGTAGTTGGGGGGTTGAATCTCATACAAAATTAGAGATTTGTTTTTTTCCGCAAAAATGCAATGGGATTGAGATTTTCTCACCGAGGAATTTGAAATCCTCAATTCGCTATACTTTTTCATTGGATTCTCACAGAACCTCGTTTTTTTTTTTTAGCTCACCGAGGAATGTGAAATCTTGAATTTGCCAATTTCATGTAAATTTTCGGAATTTGCTCAAAATTTCTCAATCCCGAAATCCCGGGATCGCGGCCATCTCAATCCCGGAATTTCGGGATCAGAAAATTGAACGGGATCCCGGGATTGGATGCCCTAATACTGACGATACTTCTGAAATAGCAAAGTCAAAACATTGTTTTTCCACTAGTTGTAACCGCTTGTTGTAGCATTTCTTTAGCATTGTAAGGCTGTTTTACATGGAACGTACATATGTTCTGTATAAAAAATGATTGAGCGTACTGAAAATCATTTTTTTTTCTTTGCGGCCCGAACCCACGATAATTTGTTTTATACGGCCCACTAAAAGGAAAAGGTTGTGCATCACGGGCTTAAATGAATGAATGCAAATATTATAATAAAGTTTACTTAAAAAATAGTTTTGTTGTACATTTTGAATCAAACTGCAAACTATCCAACCTACTTTATTACCCAAAGAATTTGTATTTTTACTAAACTACTTTTACTACTTTATTAATATTTTTCTATTGTGTATAATAATAATTAACAAAGACCATAAAAAAAAATTAACCCCTTTTTACGTTTTTAATTTAATTATTCATTTTATATGAAAAACTTCGAAAACCAGATCTTCAAGAAATATTGGAATTCAAAAAACCATTGAAAGTCAGTTTTTTTTATAAGCTCTGAAGAATTGTGTTTGATACGTGTTTTATCTATTTGAGAAGCATCTTTAGCTTTACTATATTATTTATGAAGAAAATAGTACTGGGATTTAAATCCATAGGATCGGCTAAAGAAGCCAACGACATTGACCATTGTACTAAAGACCGGACTATTTATAAAATGCTTAAAAATTCAGTCATTCATTTGTATTTTTTCCTAGATTCCTTTGGTTTAAATTAGCTTAACAGAAGTTCTTATGTAGAATGGAAGCAATAGATACAACCAAGCATGTATGCAAAAAATGCTGTTTACAATAATCGCGCAATTCTTGACAAAGCTACAATTTTCAGAATCGTCAAACGCGCAAAGCGATTCAAATATCCCCGGAAGTATCCGGAAAGGGGAGAGTCGTGGAATATGGGGAGATGTTATGTATTTGCATTCATTATAGATGCGGACACAAAGTTGCGCCACCGGGCGGGGCGTTTCAAAAGTGTAAATTCGACTCGCGGGAAATTCCAATGTCACATTATTATCGTCCCTCATCTATATTTTCAGAAACGAGAGGCGGCGCGTGGTGGTGATTATCTGAATCTGCAATTGCGGTTTTTTTTTATTCTACACTAGCTGGTTCCCGGCAAGCGTTGCAATGCCACTCAAAACAAGAAAGTGTTTGTGTTTTAATTGTGTTTACTGAAGTCCATGTTTTCTTTTCCTGTCTTTTTGACGTTTGCTGCCGATTGTCTACGGTACGACGCACGCGCCACCTATTGTAAGTTAATTGTACTATAACCTTCGCGCAAATGTAAGCATACGTTGTCAAAATTAACTATATGGCAAAAATACAAAAAATGATTTTTATATATGAGACCAACTGTAAGTTATTTTTTTATCCATGTCCGCTCCCAATGTAGAGCATATGGCCTTCTAATGAAGGTATCTCAACAAAAGATTTTTTTTCTACGAGAAATGTTTGTTACTCAGTCGCTCAACCTCATTTTTTCATAGTGAGTAGTAGGGAAAGAGGGATAAGGCTAGAACAGGACTAGTGATTAAATAATCGCTATTGCTACATCCAGTTATTAAGAGATCAGAAGGATGGGAGATGAGGTTCTAAGGACTTGTGAGAACTAAGCTTTTAAAATTCGGCAAAAGTCAGATGCGGCGGTAGGCTAGAAGGGGTTCGGAGGCGCTAGCGCGAGCCCCTTGTTAATTTAAGAGAAAGCATATTGCTCAGATCAAATTAGTATATTACTGCAATTTCTGATTAATATATTATCTACGACAGCTTCAGTATACACAGTAGTACATTTGTATCCATTTAAATTTATTAGCTTACGGTAAATTGCATATTGTTACATATTATAAATGTATTAAGTAAAAATCGATTGCCTATTTAAGTAATGAATATAATTGCATAGGAGTGATAAAAACAAATTATTCATTTTCCAGAACACCGAGAATTGCTTTGAGATTGAGTGAGCCATTTGTCAACATATTGGCAGCCCACCACTGGTCGGATGGTAACCCTAATCTCAAGTAACTTTTAACAATTCTTAAGGAGTTGATCTGTAACGTATTTCCAATTTCAATTATTTGGTGCATTGGCTTAAGATGCAAAAACAGAACTTCAATATTTGTAATGTTAGTGACACATATTTTGCGTTTTTAACTAACGTAATGTTTAAAAATAATATGTGTCTACCTATATTAAAATCAAGACGGAAAAAATACATTAAAATAAACGGAATCGTGACCTCACAGCCTACGCCACTGCCAAAACACAGTAATTTTGAATAAGTTATGATTAACTCTTGAATTTGTTATGTAGGGGACTTAATAAAAGAAGCTTATTGCTCAAAACAATCAATAAAGGAGACAGTTAAAACTTTTAATGTTGCATAAATAAATAATAATTTATAAACAATTAATTTCACCTTGATAATAGGTATACTAAACTCTTTTTTACACGATTTTGAAATAAGACGGTCCACACAAAAGAACGAATACTATATTTTTACAGTTCTGACACGATACCCAGAGACAAAAAAACAGATAACACATTTCAGTAATAACAAACAAAATGCTTTATTAGAACTCTTCAGACGAGTCAGACATGTCTAGCGATGAAAGCGATTTATGTCCAGTCCCTCATAAAAGTCCCAGTAAATATTCAAGAGACGATGAATATGATTATTTTATCTTCATTGAAATACATATTTTGTATAATTTACTTATTGCCATTTTTACGATTTTTTTTGAAGTGCATTGTAGCTATTTTGTTCGAATAACACATTTATTTTTAATTTCGGGACTCTATGTTTAATTTTCGTATGAATTCTACATTTTTGTACACGGTTTTTTTGACGTATCTACCGTGTAAAATAAGACTTGAGTGTATACGGGCTGTGTCAGTAATTAACGAAAATAACACTTTAAAAATAAAACGTCTTGACGAAAAATAATACTATTAATATACTGCGGCCCAGACGATAACAAGGTTGAATATCGCTGTTCTAGGGCCTAAAGTAGTCATACTTAGGACAGGTCATACAATGATTCTTCTTCTTTTGGTTTCAATCGCAAATCCTGGTTTAGTTGTATATTTATCAGAAACTATTTGAATATCAAGTCATTTACGAATATTGCTAAGCCAAAACGATTTATGCAAACTAACACCTCTACTAGGGTATCCAATCCCGGACCCCTTTTGTGATCCCGGGATTTCGGGATTACAATTTTTCCAATCCGGATTCAGGGTTAAGAAAATTCTTTAAAATTCTGGGAGTTTTCAAACTATTTCATGTGAGCTTTTTTTAAAAAATTTACCTTCCGAGAATATTTAACCCCAAAATGCACTGCGTGAGTTTTTTTTAGCTCTTCCTGGATTTGCAAAACCCCGGAATTTTTGAAATTTTCAAAAAACACCTACATTTTTTATCCCTCGATAAACTCTCTGTCATTTTCACAATTCCGAAATTCCGGGATTAGTGCTGTCAAAATCCCGGAATCACAAAATCGGACTGAATCCCGGGATTAGAGACCCTAATTTCTACTACTCTTACGACAGAAAGAAAAACAATGGTGTAAATAAGTTTATTTTCTTATGAGAATTTGAAAAAAGAGGAAAGTGTGTAACATTGCACCGGTATGTAGTTAAAAAAAATGATTAATACATGTTTTCCGTTTGCGCATTACTTGTATCAAAGTATTATTTTTTTTTACAACCCGTACGATGTATGAATCACCTGATATCTCATACGTACAGGGCGTACTAAAAATATCGCGCAGACGGAAAATGATAATAATATCCGAGGCCGGGGGGTTTCGGGAGGGCGATTTATTTTTTTGGCGCGTGATGCGATTTGCGAGGATTTTCAGTTTTTTTCGCCCGCTTTTTTATGGACACCATTCATCGCGATGTTTTGTATTTATCCTTAATGTACAGAGTGGCAAAGTTAAGAGTTTCGTATTGAGGTAAGCGTGAACGTAGGGTGAACGGATTTTTCCGTCGACGAATTCTCCGCACACTGATTGTTCCTGATAATATTCATCATAAAGCATTCAAAGAGAAATGTATCTGGCCATATATTTCTTTCGGCTTATACGAGGCCAAAATGAGAATTCCACCATTCTTTTGAATGTGAATTGTATAAATGTTCCTGAATATTTTTTGAGAAATCGTGGACATGAATTGTTTGTTCTCGCAAGATGTGGAGCCAGCCTGCCAATAGGGATGCCACTGGGGAGAGCTTTAACGGTGTTCAACAATATTGCTTCGGATGTTGACATATTCCACGTAGACGTGGGTGAGTTCCTTACCATTTTTTTTACTGCTTTTAATATTACATTGTAATATTTTTTTTCTTCATTGTAAATGTTTTAAATTTATAATTTGTCAAACTTGTGCAATGTTTTTATATATAAAAAAACAGTTATTTGTTGAAAATATACCTTTTTTCAGTGACGGGTTAAGCAATTGAGAGGCCCTGTTTTTCGAATTTCTAACACTGAATACAATATATGGGCCAATTAGAGGTGAAGTGAGCCAAATAGTATTTTAGAAAAAATAAAATTAGACACGTTGTAATATTCTACACGTCCAAAAGTATTGTTAAGGTGAAGTAACCCCATTTAATACACATTTTTTAATCCATGTCCGCTCCCAATGTGGAGCATATGGCCTCCTAATGGAGGTATCTCAACAGAAGTTTTTTTTTCTACGAGAACTGTTTGTTACTCAGTCGCTCAACCTCACTTTCTTTCAAAGTGAGTATTAGGGAAAGAAGGATAAGGCTAGAACAGAACTAGTGTATACTAGTAGGTTTTTTTTAAACCTCCTAATGGAGTTTATCTCAACAGAAGTGTTTCTACGAGAACTGCTTGTTACTCAGTTGCTCAACCTCTCTTTTTCCAAAGAGAGTAGGGATAGAAGGATAGGGCTAGGACAGGATTAGTGGTAAGCTAATCGCTCTCGATACGCCCCGTTCATAGGATAGGATGGGTGAGAGGGTGGAATTCAAGACATCACATACATCTATGCTTTTGAACAGAAATTCATAAATCGATTGAAAAATCAATTTATAAAACTGTCCGGATTTGAACCCAGGCCCTCCGTAGCCGAAGCCAACAACGTTGACCACTCGACCAAACTCGAACACACTCGACTAGTGGTTAACTAATCGCTATTCCTACAGCCAGTTATTAAAGGATCAGAAGGATGAGAGGAAAGGAAATTATGTGGATTGACATCACAAACACCCAGTCTTCGGTCCCAACTTTGAATTGAATAATTGTCAAATTCACTGTGATCTGAACGGGAAACGAACCCGGACCTGCGTGATCGGTAGAGCATGTATATTCCAATCGGTCGAAACTGGTCCTGATATTATACCAGGGCTGTGGAGTCGTGTAAAACAAAGACGACTCCAACTCCAAGGAATTTTTTCAAATTTTTCATTTAAATTTATATACATGTATAACATCAGATCATCTGTAGTCAGCCAAGCATGGAACGGCAACACTTTGTAGATTTTGTTTTGAATACACGAAAAAATTCGAGCCACTCATTTTTCACGACTCCGACTCCACAGCCATGTATAATCCGCATGTATTTTTTTTTTTACAAAATAGTGTTTTATTTATTATCGAATATAATGTATTTTCGTTAAGTACAGTGAACACCTATAAAGTTCATTTTAATATAAAATTAAAAATAGCTAAGATTATTCCATGTATTGTGCTACTAACTGTTTTTATAATATATCATATTCAGAATACTTAACATCACTTGCGCAACAGTGCATGGAAGATAGGTCCCGTGCAGCTCTGTATCGGGCCAAAAATATGAGGAATAAATTATTTTCTTTTCTTGAAAATGCGGCTGCATACACATAACGGGTGGTGGTGGGATACTCAACAACCAACTTGTATATCATATTAGAATATTAAAATTAAAATCATTCCTACTTAGACAAGCTTTGTGAAAGTCAGACTGTCTGAAAGAGGCGAAACACGTGCCACAGTTAGTAGCACAATACGTGGAAAGTTAATAATTTTAAGTTTTACGTTACTTATAAAATGGTCTATTTTATGTAATTAAAAAATATCGACTTATTTTTTGGTAAAACCTGAAGTTATCTGTTGATTTTATTTACTTTTTGGTCGGTAGGGGCAGGGGTGGGCTGGAGGGGGCTCGGAGGGGGCTCAGAGGGGCTCGCGCGAGCCCCTTGTTGAATTTGGATGTGGCCAGCGAGCCCCTTGTTATGTTAATAAAAAGCAATATTCTCGAATCAAATCAGTAGTAATTGTATTATGAAATATTAAACTTTGTTGCCTTTTGAAATAACAACGGTTGTTACCTTTTTCCGAGCCCCTTGTTAAAATATTGGCAGCCCACCGCTGGGTAGGGGTTGAAATACAAATCCATTAAGCAAGAAAAACAAAAGCGTTTTCTGGATACGCGGTTAAAAAAACCCTTCCGAAGCGTGTGCTTTATACCAATTAATTATCCAAAATGCTGATTGCAAACCCATCTCTCCAGGTGTGTGTAATTTGTAATATTAACCTGTTCCCTTTTGGGACCGCGACCGCTAAAATGACTCCCCTGATAGCAATATAAAGACCCGTACACCGTGTGTACTTACTTGGGAACCGCTTTTGATTATTTAACACCGGGGCCCGGGCCGGTGATTTGATGGATTTTGGAGTTGCCAGGGCATAACGTTAATGGGGTAAAGTTATAATGTTGATTGCATATTTTTCGCTTTGCCCTGTGTTAACTAGGGATCTAAATAACGGTATTACCAAAACCGGGATCCGGTATTAATGGTGTTTACTTCAATACCGAAATACCGGGTATAATAATGCAAAAATATCAGCTGGTATTTATGTATAGAAAATTACCCAAAATCAAATTTTGAATGTATAAACCATATTTTTATAAAATTGTTCGTGAAGATTTAAAATATTTTATATCTGATAATAGATGCTGTGAAACCATTGTCGTTAGTAAAAAAACATGTGGAAATGTACAATGCTTAAAATATTCAAATTTAGAATTATTCTTTTGGTGACATTTTTTTTTGTATACAGCAAAGGTGTTTCATTGGTGATATCATAGAATAAGGTTTCGTAGAATTTTGAGATGTTTTAGTTTTGAAATCGAACAGCGATTAACATACTGGTATTGCTTTTGTTAAGAACGTAAATAATATAATAATTAATTAATTTGCTGAAGATTTTAGTACCAGACTGCAAATAAGGTGGTAAGATTGTTAATTATAAAACCACTGTTTTTTTGAAGAAATAACCAGATATGAGAAGTTATTGTTTATGTTTTGTTGTACAGGTTAAAAATAATTCAAAAGGCCACGCCATAAACAGTCTTAAGATGCCTAGCGCTACAGAATTTATTTGCGCCTCGGCACTCGAAGAAATAATTGTTGGCGCATTATATATTCAGTAAATTTACTGCCGAGCGCGGGATTAAAATGTTTTATACCACTGCTTGAAAGTAAGTTGTATTACGTTTGTTATTAGTCGAGATCGTAAAATTGAGTATGATTATGGACAAATAGGGGATGGGGAACCGTGGGTACAAACGTACTGACACCAATATTAAGCAACATCAACTTATACATTACAATTTAATTTGAAATACACATATAATATATAATGAATTTGATATTGTGTTTTCTTAAAACACACACTGGTTTTGGACCAATAGAAATTATTCTACCTGCTTCATATCACACTTTCAAATAATTAATTACCGCTGCGATTAGAGAGTGTGTCTGTGTGAGTTTGTGATTTTTTGATGGACAAAAAATGACTTTACAGAGATGACAAATAACACTGAGTACATAATATTACATTACAAATTACATAAGAAACGAACATTTTTTAGAATTGCTGAAAGTATGTAATAGAAATTTTAAACTATTTACATACAAATTCAAGTGCTTTTTTAAAGCAATACAGAAGTTATCAGCAATGCATTAACGAATCGAACAGCCCTTGCAAATGAAAACTCATATGACCGGCACAAAGTTATAAATACGATAAAAAAAAAATATGTTGCGCGTTTCAGAAAAGTATTTTTACTGGTAGATTTTTTAAAAATCAAACTTCACTCCAAATGTGGAGCGTATAGTATTCTAATGGATGCATCTCAACATATGTTTTCATACGAGAGCTGCTTGTTAATCAATTGCTCAATCTTTCTTTTTTTTGAAAAGAGTATGGACGAAGAAAGGGTTTGTGTGAGAACCGACGTTGAACGCTTCGTCACAAACCTGATATTTTAATGAACAATAAATAAAAAAAGATTCAACGAGAGGGGGGGAGTAACATTAGACATGTTTTTCGTACGACGCTGTAAAATCATTACCCTACCCCACTGACTCAGTTTAAATATTTATTTATTGTTTAAAAATTAAAAGTATAATACATGACCATTACAGCTGACGCCAATTTGTCATACACTTGACAAATATAATGAGAAAAAAAAACACTACATAATACATCAAAACCAATATACAAAATCAAGAAATAAAAAAGTAAAACGTCACAAACAGTTCACAAATACTGTCACTAAAAATGTCCACTTCTATAGACAATAAATTGATCAGTCGAACGGCCCTTGGAACTGGCGACTCATACGTCTTACGCGAGGAACAAGTTTTTAGAAACAAAAGTTTTTGGTTATAATTTCACCCACGTAAGAATAAATTGTCGCCTACTGTGGCCCAGTTGGTTAGAGCTTGCTCTACCGATCACGCAGTCTGGGTTCGATTCCCGGTAACATCACAGTGAATTTGAGAATTATTCAATTCAAAGTTGTGATCGAAGACTGGGAGTTTGTGATGTCAATTCACATCATTTCCTCTCCTCCCATCCTTCTGATCCTTTAATAACTGGGTGTAGCAATAACGATTAGTTAACCACTAGTGCTGTTCTAGCCTAATCCTTCTTTCACTACTACTCTCTTTGAATAAATTTGTGTTTGAGCGACTGAGTAACAAACAGTTCTCGTAGAAAAAACGTCTGTTGAGATACCTCCATTAGGAGGCCATATGCTCTACATTGGGATCGGACATGGATAAAAAAAAAAGAATAAATTGAGAGCATGTAAGTTAATACTCATGAGAATTGCAGGACTATTAACTCGGCCCTGAAGAAGAGAAAAATGCTTTCAACTTGAAAACGCCCGTTGCCCTCAACTGGGGGGATTTTGTTTCATTTTTAAATAGTCAGAAAATTTACTGGGGTGAAAAATAAATTGCAAACTTATTTATTGAATAAGTCAGAAAATCTTAGCGCAATTAATTCTCTTAATGGATTTTTTTTATGAATATACCCAATTCTCTAAAATAACTAAAATACACCAGAATTGAAAAACAATAAATGCAAATAGCGGATATATATATATTCATAAAAATCATAAGTAAGCTGCCCTGCTGAGCTGCTTTATCCAATATCGACAGCCATGCAGTATTCACATTTTATTATTTTTAGAATAATTCAAATGTTTCAAGTATGTTAACAAATATATTTCGGAGAAGAAGAAAAAGACCCCGGGACATATGTATATCAACAGCCCTGCAGTATTCAAATTGTATAAAATATATTTTTAGCAGATTAAAAATATCAAATTATTTTAGTTCTACAGTTTTTAATATTTTTAGCTATTTCGGCTTTCGCCATCGTCAGAACTATGTTTCAGTATATATAGCTGAGCAAAATATAAGTTTAAACATAGTTCTGACGATGGCGAAAGCCGAAATAGCTATCAACGCATAAAAAATATTAAAAACTGTAGAACTAAAATACTTTGATATTTTTTACCTGTTATAATGGAGTTCTATCAAGTAAATGCCAAATCAATTAATATATTTTTTAGAATAATCCAAATGTTTCAAGTATGCAAACAAATATATTTCAGGGAAGAAGAAAAAGACCCCGGGAATTAAAAAAAATAATTATTGGATAACAATTGTACGTTCATTTAGTAGCAACTATGGTAGTAAGCTTGTGCCGTTTTATTATATTTGGTGGCGGCGGAAATTCGCCACTGTCGCAATATTTAAACAAAATCATTTAGTGGAAGCAATTCCACATCCCGAGTTCCACAATAATTCCACAGTCGACTTCCGCGGGAGCGTTCATTCATTCAACCCTGCAAAACCTTATACATTTGTATTTATCATATTTAATACCAGAGGAGACGTCTATTTGAACGCTAATTACTAATAATTGTACAAAATGATAAGAAACATTCCCCCGTGGGGGTGGATCGAGTGAAAAAAGCGATCTCGGTTGTGTGTTGTGGAACTGCTGTGAGTTGAAAAGGGACGGTGTGCGGTTTATAGGGGAGGAATATCACTCTTGGTGATATTTAGAGAAAAGTCGGTTGGGAAGAGAACGAGATCTGAAATTTTCCACTTATTTTGCCGTCTGTAATGTGTTTCGAGTTTGGGATCTGCGCCAGTGCTTACGAATAAAAAAACGAATTGATTTCTTTTAGTAAATACAAAAAACATCCAAATACCAAATGAGCTCTCAAGCGGTGAAGTGAGTTAATTACTCGTGTTATTACAACGTAATTAATAAAAAATATCAGTTTAATTTATCCTAATTTACGTTTTAAAAACACCAGATTGCTTATTGTTCTTCAAAACACTAGAGTCATATTTAATAAGTATAATATCATAATTGTTACTTGAATTAGGATGTAAGAGTGAATACAAGTTGGTTGTTGAGTATTCCACCACCACCCGCTATGTGCATGGAGCCGCATTTTCACGGCCGCCTTCCATAACGCAATGAGATCAAGAAAAGAATTTATTCCTCATATTATTGACCCAATACAGAGCTGTACGGGACCTATCTTTTAACCATACACTGTTGTGCTTAAAAGATAAAGATATAAAGAAAAAAGAGAATGTGACTTGCTCAGTCATTTCGATAACATGATGCATTGTGTATCTCTTCGGAGCCACTATATAAAGCTGAGAAAATGTAAGTTTGATTATAGTTCTGACGATGGCCAAAGCCGAAATAGCTAATAAATATAAAAAAAGCTGTAGAACTAAATACGTTGCTATTTTTACCCTATTATTAATTACTCGAGTTAAATTCCGACCACACAAAAAATTCAGCCCCCCAAGAGGTGAAGTGAGCCAACTAGTAAAATGGTAAAACTTTTTTCTTGAACTTTTAAGTAGAATCACGTCTCTACTTGGTGTTTTGGTGGATTGCATATTTTTATTTTACGGAGATAACACTATTGCAATGTGTTTTAACTGAGGTTACGTCACTTTTACGATACTTTAAGACGTGCAGATTAGTACAACGCATTCAAATTTTTTTCTAACATATAACTTGGCTCACTTCACCTCCTATGAGTCTATTAATGTATACAAATTTTAAACAGTTCAATAATAGCTTGTTACAAAAACTCGTAAGCAAAAAAAAAATGAAAAGATTAAGTCAGATATCTGTTAATATTTTATTGATTAATTGGTTGAGAGACACTAAAATGCAAATTATTTTTTCTCAACAGAAAGGTTTCTACGAGAGCTGCTTGTTACTCAGTTGCTCAACCTCCTTTTTTTCAATTAAAGTAAAAATATAAGTACAAGACTAGTGGCTAGCTGATCGCTCTCGCTACGCTCTGTTTTTTTAGGGTAGAATAAGTGGGAGAAAGGAATGCAAAACTTCACATACATCCATGCTTTTGAACATAAATTCATAGAACCGATTAAAAAAATAATTAATTTAACTGTTCGTACTGGGATTCGAACCCGTCAAGTACCTATCTGAAGCCAACGACTTTGAATACTCGATCACGCAGGTGACACTTTTATAGATACGCGGTTAAAAAAAACTTTAATGTTAATAATTATGTCCAGTTCCTCATAAAAGTCCTCGCTTATAATCAAGTAGTTTAATAAGTTAAGAGTGAAAAAAGCAAATACTCAATTGTTATCATAAAGCATATCGATTGTGTAGAGAAAAAAGGACGTAACCCACAGTTTTTTTAAAACAGCTTTTTTTTAACAATCACAATGTACACAGCATGATACTAGTTCAATCAAAAGGATGTAAGCTACAAATGTCAAAGTACTATCTAAATTAAGCTTTTATGTTTGAAAAAGACGGGCGTGTGAAAATTGAAACCAAGAAAAAAGACCGAAAAAAGGTTTTTCCTTCACAATTTCTTAAATGAATATTGGAGTATGTCAATTAAACACCAGTTTAGAACTTTTAAGGTGTTCACTGTCAATACTTGGTGGAATGGCATTATAATAAAAATAATAAAACATTTTTAGTTCTTTTTCCACATAAAATTTATTAGATCAGGACCGGTTTCGCTCATGATGAGCATTGTCAACTGATAAGAAAAACAATAAAACAGTGATATTTATACAAAAGTCATCATGAGCGAAACCGGTTCTGATCTAATAAATTTTATGTGGAAAAAGTACTAAAAATGTTTTATTATTTTTACCAGTTTAGAAGTCTACGTGCACTTCCAGGTTGTGTATATTTCATAATTTGTCTTTGACCCAAAATTATCAAAAAAAGTTTTTTGTGCCTCCCGTAAGACTGGTTATGTGTGGGCTACGTCCTTTTTCCTTTCCACAGTCGATATATGTAGTGCGAAAAAAAAATGATTTCTGAGTACGCAATCAATCTTCCGATCGCGGTCGACGCAAGCGTCCCATGTTTTACACCCGATATTGTTCCAAATAATGTATCTGTAGGTGGGAGGTGTAATAAACAGCGATGGCGGTGTTTTGCAAACAGCATTGAAGCAAGTGGAACAATTTCTTAAATAATGCCCAAAAGCTACATCCTGGAAAATGAGACTGGTGTGGGAAACTTTGCTACAGGGGGGGAGGGGGGGGGTCGTTAGGTGATTTAGGGGGCACGTGGGGGGCTGTGTCTTTGTTTTACTGGTGCGTTTGCGATTCCAGTTAATCAGTATATTTACAGTGTATTTTATCTTTAATTGTTTGCGATAACTATGATGCCTGCCTACACAGCACTGGACTGAAATTAGAAATGGATTGTTATGTTTGGGAACTGCTGGTTTGTAGAAACGATTCGTTCTCATACTTTTTTTTAAATTCAGACAATGAATAAATCAACAAGATACAACGTAAATTCATCTAATAATAAAATATTTAAACCATGTCCGCTCCCAATGTGGAGCATATGGACTCCTAATGGAGTTTATCTCAACAGAAGTGTTTCTACGAGAACTGTTTGTTACTCAGTTGCTCAACCTCTCTTTTTCCAAAGAGAGTAGGGATAGAAGGATAGGGCTAGGACAGGATTAGTGGTAAGCTAGTCGCTCTCGATACGCCCCGTTCATAGGATAGGATGAGTGAAAGGGGGGAATTCAAGACATCACATACACCCATGCCTTTGAACAGAAAACTGTCCGTACCGGGATTTGAACCCGGGCCCTCCGTAGCCGAAGCCAACAACGTTGACCACTCGACCACACAGGCGGCAATAACTGATTGTGGTATAATAAAATGTGTTCAAAAATACCTCTTTAATATTCAGAAAAACAAAATATTCCATTGAACTTATTTCCACTTTTATTAACCAAAACCAGGAACGGTTTCACTCATGTCGAGCATTATCAACTTATAAGAAATATAATTTAACAGTGCTATTACTTATGCCACCTGTGTGGTCGAGTGGTCAACGTTTTTGGCTTCAGCTACGGAGGGCTCGGGTTCAAATCCCGGTACGGCCAGTTTTATAAATTGATTTTTCAATCAATTTACGAATTTCTGTTCAAAGGCATGGATGTATGTGACGTATTGAATTCCCCCCTCTCACCCATCCTATCCTATGAACGGGACGTATTGAGAGCGATTAGTTTACCACTAATCCTGTCCTAGCCCTATCCTTCTGTCCCTACTCTCTTTGGAAAAAGAAAGGTTGAGCAACTGAGTAACAAGCAGTTCTTGTAGAAACACTTCTGTCGAGATAAACTCCATTAGGAGTCCATATGCTCCACATTGGGATCGGACATGGTTTAAAAAAATATATTAGTTGAAAATGCTCGCCATGAGCAAAACCAGTCCTGATATTGGTAAATGAAAGTGGAAATAAGTACAAAGGAATATTGTTTTTTGAAAATATAATGCTTTTTTGAACACCCTAAAAGTGAATTCATTGAAAAAAAAGTTTTTGTAATTATGTTGAAAGCCATTTTTTCAAATAGAAGTCCACTACCAATTTTAAGCATATGGTCTCTAACTGGAGGTATTTCAAAAAAAAAATTCTACGAGAACTGATTGTAACTCATAAGTTACTCAACCCTTTTTATCGAAAAAATAAGGATAGAAACGATATGGTTAGTAATAAACTAGAGATAAGCTTTTCGCTCTCACAACGTCCCAATCATAAGGGTTGGAAGAGAGGAGATAATTTTTAGACATTACAAACATATGTACATGCTTTTGAACAGAAGTAAGCAAATCGATTAAAAAAAATGTTGTTTCTAGGGTCCGAAACCTCCACTTTTCGAAGTGTTAGAAAGAGTATGGCTAGGGCAGGACTAGTGGTAAATTAACCACTATCGCTACTTCCCGTTATTTTAATATTAGAAATGTGGGAGGAAAATTTAACTCACACCACAGAAACCCAAGTCATTGAACGGAAATCGATAAATCAATTGTGAAAATGTACTGGGATTCTAACCCGTGATATCTCTCACGAAAGCCAACTACGTTGAACGTTGCGCCACGGACCCAACTTTTTACTTTACTATTTTTAGAATTAGTTAATAAAAATTTGGTTCGAAACTTTGACCAAAACCAGGTTTGTCAGCCAATGGAAAAAAAAAATAAAATAAAAATAGTATTTATATAAAATTTACTGTAACCAATGACAAAGTATGTAAAAAAATACCATAAACTTGTATGTTGCTTAAATGGTCACCTTAACCATTAAAATGCTTAAAAGATACATAACACATACATAACTTCTCAGCAATCAGCAGCCAGATATGATACCACAAATTAAATATAAAAATATAACGGGTTAAAAAATAGCTCTTAAATATTCATTTCCAAAATTGACGAATGAAAAATATTTGCAACAATGCTGAGAGCCATCTCATTACTATTGATAACAATTAATGTATATTTAAGGTCACTTTTAAGTTGTTCACTGTCAATACACGGTGAAAAGACATTGTATTCAAAGAATAAAACACTCATTTGTACTATTTTTTTAATATGATCAGAACTGGTTTCGGTTGTTACTCAATAGGTCAACCTCTCTACTTCGAAGAGAAAAGTAGAAATATGAAAATACGACTTGGGCAAGACTAGTGGTTAAAAAATCGATCTCGTTAATTTTTGTTATTTTGGGATTGAAAAGGTGGGAAGGACTTCTTATCCTATTCGTTTCAAATAAATATATGCTGATTCTTGTAGAAAGTTTTTTGAGATAAATCTATTCTCTCTATTTCAAATCTACATGATTCACATTGAGAGCGGACACAGTAAAATAAAAATACTTCTACCGAGTGAATATCAATTGAATCAATATATCCAATCAATATTATATAATCATTTTTTAAATTATTGAAATAAACTAAATGAAAGGATGAGTTAGATTAAATAGATACTTATAATCTACCCGCTTAATTCATTAAAACTAATTAATGTCATAAATTCTCGCAAAGTCAATCAATTAGGCTAACAATAATTATAGTGTGCGATTTACTTTTGTGTTTGTATATAGGCGATGTCGCCTGCTGTGGCCCAGTTGGATAGAGCTTGCTCTACCGATCACGCAGGTCTGGGTTCGATTCCCTTTAAGATCAAAGTGAATTTGTAAATTATTCAATTCAAAGTTGTGATCAAAGACTGGGTGTCTGTGATGTCATTTCACATCATTTCCTCTCCTCCCATCCTTCTGATCCTTTAATAACTGGGTTTAGCAATAGCTATTAGTCAACCACTAGTCCTGCTCTAGCCTTATCCTTCTTTCCCTACTTCTCACTTTGAAAAAAATGAGGTTGGGCGACTGAGTAACAAACAGTTCTAATTCAATAACTGGGTGTAGCAATAGCGATTAGCCAACCACTAGTCCTGGTCTAGCCTTATCCTTCTTTCCCTACTACTCACTTTGAAAAAAGTGAGGTTGAGCGACTGAGTAACAAACAGTTCTCGTAGAAAAAAACTTCTGTTAGATACCTCCGTTAGGAGGCCATATGCCCCACATTGGAAGCGGACATGAATAAAAAAATATAAGCGATACAAACCGTTTGCTGCTTATTAGTTCGAGTGCATTCGTGCACTTGATAAAACCTGAAGATGCCGAAAGGCGAAACCCAGCTCGTTATCGACAAAACTTATGGAAGTGTACAGAATCAAAATGATTTAAATTTTACATACTTAATAGTATTGAAAACGAATGAATTTAAGTATGTGAACAACAAAGCAAATATAAAAGGACAAACGTCCACACACGGTGGTCAACAGAAACTAAAGAAAAATGTGTACTTATGCAAATGTACCCCACCTGGGAAAAGGTTATTCCCGCCTCTGTAGTCTACAGCGATATTATAATCACAAGAGATATTACAATGCGAGATTTGATTAAACATTTGAGAGGGAGTTTCCGCCGCCACTGGCCTTCGTCGGGGAATTATTTAAATTTCTTCTTTCCACCGCCGGCCGACTTACGCTTTTCGTGTATTATGTTTTATTGTTTGCCGTATGTGTTTGCTGTACACGTATGCGATGAAATTCCTTTTACAGTATTATTGTATTATCATTTTTTAAACGTTTGGTTCGAGACAGTTGAACGATGGTTGAGTAGAACTGCTTTTTTGTTAAATAGTAACTCGGTATACCTACCATCACTTGCGGCTTATAATTCACAACGAAAAAACGTTAAACGTGCTTTTATTTTTGCAGAATTGTCCAAGAAAACTCCAACCATGCCACTTTAGCCAGGGGTCCTTAGTCTTTATCAGTAACGGTTCTAGGTAGTGGGCTAGGTGGGCTAAGCCCGACCTACATTTTTCACCCAAAACTTTAGATGGCTGAATAAAAATGAACAGCAATTCGGCCGCTGAACAAAATAAATACATTTATAAGCGTAACTAACCTTTCCCAAATTAATACAGTATTTTTGTTTTGATTTTCCTCTGTCAATGTAAGGCAATGCTATGTCTACCTACAATAATATTCTCGATTGTGTTTTGTATTACAATTTTAAGCCGAGCCAATTTAAAAAATAACCCTATACATACTAAATAGAGAACAGGCATCGTGACGTCAATCTGGCAACACCTACGTATTAAAAAGACTCGGGGGCTAAATCTTTTAAAGCTCGAGTTCTTTCTTTACACTGGGGCGCAATCAAGCACGATTAGATTTTTTTGTATTTGTATTTACGGAAACTTCATCTAAACTCACACGACTGTGATTCAAAGTATCAGGCTACTGTCATACGTTACGGGCTAAATCGAATCAGCCCATGGCCCATACATTCAAACACAAATACCAATATCGTTGTATTGTATGAAAGTGAAAGGTATTGTCTATCAGTGACAGCCATAGATTAATATGTGACAGCTCTGTATGGCTTTGTGTACTGGTTATTTCACTTTGAAAGAGACGAATTTAAGGGTCCAGTATTATTATTCTATTATTTCTGACTTACATTAGCATTGATTTTATTATATAATAATTTATGCTTTGCAGTAGTGTCGTAATATTTGTTAATTTGCTTGTAGATTAATGTATAAGGTGAAGTGGAAACATAAACAATTTCGTAAATAGTATACAATGCTAAACTTTCCTCTAGCCCCCCCAAGATTTTAGTTCAGGAACCGCCACATATAAAATAACTTAGATTATTCCAAGAATTGTGTGACAAACTGTGACAAGTGTTTCGTCTCTTTCAGAGGCATCCTCAAAGAATCTTATTTTCACAAATGCTTGTTTAAGTACGAATGATTTTGATTTTACTATTCTGATATATTATAAAAATAAAAATAAAAACGGGAGGCAAGGAGGGGATGATACAAAAAAACAAACAATAATGATACTACAAAAGACATTTACGTTACAAAATGATTATCTTATGAGTTGCATCAATTAGAAAAAGGTTAAACCATTGGAAATGAATTTAGCAGTAGCAAACAGCCTGTTATATTTAGGATATTATTTAATAATAATTCTTTATTGTTAATAATTTTATTTATTTCTAAGAATTCTAAGCAATTCAAATGTGGAATATCGAGGAATAATCTATAGTAATATAAGTATTTATATTAAAATTAACTTCTACACAGTTACCGCCGACTCCATCGAAAGTGTCCTTAACGTTATTGTGGTAACAAAGCAATAGGCGTCATAAAGCATTACAAATTGAGCTATAGTGTAAGACTTGGTCATTTCTCAAGCGTTTTTTTACATGAAAACATCGAAACCGGGTACGCTCATTAAAATCACTATCGATAAACAACGAGCAAAAATAAGCTCAACGTTTTCTTTTCATTCAATTGATGTCTTGGCTTCGAAATCAAATCATTGTGACTTACCATATTAATCAGAGAATTATTAAAAAATATTATTTATGAAAAAATCTATCATTAAAGAATGACTTCCGAATTTTCAAGATACAAATTTTCTCCGAAATGTAATTCTCGTTTTTTTAATAGCATTGCAGATTTTCTCGCATTTGTCAATGTTTTTTTTTTAATTAATTTAAATTGTTTATCGTCAGCTTAAATCAAATCATTTTTTTAGAATTTTACGTTTTGGTGATTTCGGTTAAAAAACATATTTATTTCATTCGTTTAACTAACTCTTCCCATAAAGTGCTTACAATACTTCCGATATGTTGCTGGCCCTTAAAGGGTCAAGTGAAAAAACGCTTACCGGCCTCTTCGATGGACGGTAAAAACCCAAGACGTATATTTAAAAAAAAAACATGTTTATCGCATAACAATGCATGGTTAAAAGATGCAGCTCTGTATCGGGCCAATAACATGAAGAATAAATACTTTTCTTTTCTTGATCGCATTGCGTTGTGGAAGGCGGCCGTGAAAATGCGGCTGCATACACATAACGGGTGGTGGTGGGATACTCAACAATTAACTTGTATCACTTGGTTCCTAAAAGGCCAGTGACAGATCATTTAAAAGTATTTTTTAGCACCGTGGGAGAAGTGGAAGAGAGTCAAAAAGGAAACAACACAATTTAACGTATATATTCTTAAATTTATTTATTCTAATATAACGTAAGTTGTCTACTCTAAGTATGAATAAAAATTAATGTTTATTTTTTAAAACAATAATAAAATATTCTACAACAAAAAAATAGTAAGAATTCGTTTCTGTAATTTGAAATATTCAGTTTTAACCGTCTCCTGAACACTTAAGGTAATCTAACTTACGCTAGAATAAGGCTGGCGTTATTAAATTATTTATTTTCTAAGGGTATAAATAAAGTGTTTGTACTCATTAAAAGATAGCGCTTACAGGTCGAAAAAGGCGAAACACTTAATAATCTTTAACATGATAAGTGGAATAAAAAAAGTCATTCCTTGCGTGGCACTAGCAGTTGTTATTGGAATTTTCATTCACTGTCAATAAACAATGCCATACATAAATGAATAAATAATATCCAACATATTTATAGCATGGACGTTCCGTTTTTCATTTCAGGTAATGTTTCTGGCGATTGAATTAATTTCATACATATGCATACAGAGAGTCCAGAAAATATGCAAACAGCAAAGCGACTGCGGAAATCTCTAATAAATTTACGGAGGACCCACTTTTAATTTACTTACAGAACACATCGCAATGTTTGCGAAAAATATTTCATTTGATATTCATTGTCTAAATATTTAAAATTTTCATAAAAGGGAACGGCGACAAAAAGCCGTTTTTGTTTACCGTGAAAGGACGAGAATTTTAAAATCTTTCTGTCGGGGGCAAGTGGGGGAGGGGGCGCGGTAATTTTATTAAAATATTTTCTCCATATTAAGTCGTACAACACTTTGCGCCCTGAAAGCCCACCCCTTTGGCTACTCAGGTAACGTGTACGGCCCACCCTTTCAACATTTCTTTTGCCGATGGTTTTCGAGCTATGCGCCGATTAAAAATCATATGCATATATTGCTATTATGATCAGCGACAATGATTATTTTTTTTAAACTGTTTTTTTATTACACTTAAATAATTATTAAGAGTGAATGTAGCGGTCTACAACGACACCTTTTTAAAGACAAATTACTAAGTGAGTTATTTACAAACATTCATGTAATTAATAAAATATAGACTAATATGATTTAAAAAACATCCGAGTGATAAAGGTATGCCTTATTATTCCATTTATTTATTTTTTTGCAAAAAAAAATCATTGACCTTCGGTTTCTTCAATTAATACTCGCATCTCAACCAAAACGCCTTATTTATAGCTGAAAAAGTTACCTTTATTTTTGCACTGTAAGAACCGGTATTTCGGTATTGATGAATACCGGGATTATGCTTCCACTAATACCAGTGCTGGTCGGCACAATTTTTGTTAAAATAAATTTCTACAATTTGGCAGTATTGTTCGGCGTAAATCTCTTCGCGGTGAAATGACAAACCAAACTGAGCACAAATCAGTTGTAGGCTCTTAAATTAGCTGTCACTGAGTAAACAGTTGCTTCGGAAAACAAACTCTAAAAAAAATTCTATATAACTGGTACTGCCATGTACATATTTCTATTGTCTCACAATTTTGGAATTAAAATTATTTAACTGATTCAAGATTGCTGCAATATTCTGAGCTAAAAAAAATGTTAATTTTTTATGGTTTTAAGCGATACAGTAATATGCATTACAGACAAATCAAGATACATAATTATACATTATCATGTTATCGACGCAATGGTCTCCAGGAACGCTGAATATTTACACATTATCTTCGCCCGTTGTTTAGGATGTTACACAAATAAAACAATGGCATTTATGAACACATCTGACGGACACACATCTACACAAAAAAAACAATACCAACAAACGAAACAGTGTGTACCAACAGCACCGTGATATATTTCTGAGGGACTTCCAAAAGTGGCAACACTTGTTTGTGAAATTAAAAAGCAAAATCATTTCTGAAAATGACTTAAACCTGACTCAAAAGATGGCGACAGTTTTTTTGGGTGAATTAATTACTAAAAAGGAAACGCATGTCGGCTATTTGTTTGAATTTTATTATTTTAATTATTCATGAATTATGCGTGTGGATTTGATAAAAGGATGCTTAACTATTTATGAGAAAGGATAGACTCGCCATAAATCCTTTTAATTTTTTCATGCAGGTATTATATTAATTACATTTAGTTGTTTTTATGTATATATATATATTTTACTGTGGAAACGAAAAAAGACGTAACTCATACATACAATTTACAGGAGACACAAAACGTTTATAGTTATTTTGGGCCAAATGCAAATTATGAAATATACACAACCTTGACATGCACGGAGACAGATAAACTGGTGTTTAATTGACTTAATATAATATAAATTTTATAAAAATATTCTCTGTTGCCTGGTTAGAGCTTGCTCTACTGATCACTCAGGTCTGGGTTCGATTCCCGGTAAGACCGCAGTGAATTTGAGATGTATTCAATTCAAAGTTGCGTTCAAAGACTGGGTGTTTGTTATGTAAAATCCACATTATTTCATCTCCTCCCATCCTTCTGATCCCTTAATAACTGAGTGTAGCAATAGCGATTAGTTAACCACTAATCCTGTTCTAGCCTTATCCTTCTTTCCCTACTACCCACTTTGGAAAAATGGATTTTGAGCGACTGAGTAACAAACAGTTCGTAGAAAAACTTTTATTGAGATGCTTCCATTAGGAGGCCATATGATCTACATTGGGAGCGGACATGGATATAAAAAAAATCCCTTTTTTTTGGTCGCATTTTTCAAAAGTCCTCCTTTTTTCAAACTTAAAAGCTAAATTTAGACACTAATTCATCGGCATTTTCAGCTTATATCCTTTTGATAGAATGTATATCAAGTTGCATACATTGTGATTATCGAAAAACAGCTGTTTTAAAAAAACTGTGAGTTACGTCTTTTTTCCTTTCCTCAGTCAAATTATATTTATTTATTTAAACGTTTGGCCTCATAATGAAGGTATGTCAACGCAAGTTTTTTTTTACGAAAACTCCTTATTACTCATTTGTTCAACCAATCTTATTTAAAGGATGAAGTAAAAGAAGGATTACGCTTAAATAGGACTAGTTGTTTGTTAACCACTCTTGTAATGCCATTATTTGAAGACTGCGAATAGTGGTAGGAAATTTTAAAAAATTAAAAACAACCTTGCTTTCAAATAGAAGTTGATAGATATATTGAAAAGAATGCTTTTAGTATTGGGACTTGAACCCGTGATATCTGTCACGAAATCCAACGACTTTGACTAAAGCTCTACGGGCCCGATAAACTTTATTAAGGTGTGCTTAGTACTTAAAAAAAGTGTTCATACAAGCGTATCGCACGCTAAGTAATTTGTTGTCATAATTCTGACATCGTCATTTTTGAGTTACGCATATTGTCTTTAGATGTTATATATTTAGTTTAGATATTGTGTTAACTATAACAATCAAACAGTATGTACAACACAAAAAAACACTCTTATTTATTCTCTCCGATTCATTTATATTGATTCGTTCATTTGAGTCGTATATATGCTAAGCGAAAATAAATGACTCGTGGTTGAATTGTTATTGGATTCTTTACGAGTGATCTGTTTTCTTTCTTTACCACGGATAACACAATACAGTAAAACCCCCATTTAGACTAAAGTCGGGACAGTGTAATTCGGGATAGTGTAATTGGGGGTGTGAATCCATACAAAATTTAGGGATTTCGCAAAAAAATGCAAAACTAAGATTTCCATTAGTTTTGCAAAAAAAAAAACATTGACGAAATATTTAGATACCAAGTGATAAAATGCAAAGGTCGCCAAAATTCCACACATAGACAGTCGCCCGGTATACGTGTATAGCCTGGTTAGCCTGTTAAATACACAGGCGCTAGCCAACATTTGACTGCATGCGTGGCACAGACGACCGTCTCGTAGTAACGACAATGGAACGCGACCGTGCAATTGGGGGATTAGCAACGAATATTTTAAGCCAGCGCGTAATTCGGGGTAGTGTAATTGGGGGTTCCACTGTAATGTAGGCATGAGTAAACAAATATCTAAACTTAAATTTAATTATTATTGCTGTATTTTATTATTGCTGTATTTTTTTGCAATATTTGACCTAATATTGACGACTTTGAGCGTGGGGCGCAATTGATTCCCGATGTATTTAAAATTTCCATAAACATAAAAAAAGATATGTTCGTTTAGGAAAAACGGATGTTTTTATCAATATATCGGAGTGTATGTTTACTATTGATCACCCTGTAGTCCAGCAACAGCTTCGTTGTGACGTAAACGTAATTTCATCCCGCGTCTTCTTGCATGCATTGCTTTTTATTATTTGCTTTGGCGGTGACCACACGCCGTGATCACTTTTGCGGACAAAGAAAGGGTTAGCGGGGCCAAAAAGAGGGGGACACTGCTTTAATGTAATTATGCCGGAACGGTTCGCGTGTGTCTTGAATATATTTCTTTGAATGTTTTTGAGCGCGTCACCCCATTTCGCTTGACCGCTGTTTTTGTTTCATTAAAATAAAATCTGCTATGTTTTTGTTTGAAGAAAATCAAGTCAATTTGATTAGTTCCTTTGAAATTTATGTTTTTGTATCAAGTAAAAGTAAATTTAATTCAAAAAGGGTGAATAAATATATTTCAATTTTATTACGGTAGAACATTTTTTTATGTTGTGTTAATTTTTGTATGACTATAATATGAGCCATCTAGGGGTTGAATGAAGTGAGAACAACTAGTAAAATGTTAAATCTTTTCTATTGCACTATAAAGTACAATCACGTCTTTACTTAGTGTTTTTATCGATGACATATTTTTATTTTAGGGAGATAACACTATTATGTAGTGTATTTATTGATGTTTTTCACTTTTACGATACTTAAAGACATGTGGAATATTATAACGCATCTAAACTATTTTTCCTAAAACACCACTTAGTTCACCTCACCTCTTAAGGGCTCATATAATACATATCTAGAAGAGAATTATGCACTATTCAGTTCGAAGAAGTATTTAAAAATAATGATTTATCAATATCAGGAGTGGAGAACCTTTTCATTTCTGAAGGCCACATTCATTTATCTGATTCAACATAAGGCCGCAGTAAAAAAAATATTGACACCCTCCCCCTTTTTTTGACTGTTGAACGTATAATGGGTTGATTACGATCCTTTTCCAAACGTTTGCGTTTAATTTTTTGATCAACCCATCATATGTTCGACAGTTGAAAAAAAGGGAGGGAAATTTAACGTTATCTTTACTGCGGCCTTATGTTGAATCATATAAATGAATGCGGCCTTTAAAAATTAAAAGGTTCCCCACTCTGGACTTAATACTCTACATTGAGAGCGGAAATAGCTTAAAAAAAGGTCACATAATTTTATACAGTTTTGTTGCTTAACAACTTCTGTCAGTATTTATGTCTGGTAAAAGAAGAAGAAATAGGAAGTTCTTAGGAAGTACTTATTTTAACTGTATACAATTTTCTTTGGGAAATATATATGTAATTTATAAGAATAGTATCGAATTTGTAGTTTAGTAAAAAGTGCACAAAAAAATAATATCAATAATATTTAATAATTCAGTAAAACATTTTGTATTATTTTTATTACTGGGCTGTTTGACAAAATATTTCACCGTCAAAAAACTACACCACCTCGCCCCTAGCGCTCTCACAATAACCTCTCATACAAATCCGTTTCCCTTATTAGAAATAAAACACATAAAATTAAATAATTAACGCGGGCAACCCCATTACGCATTTTCGTTTTCAACGTCTAAAACCTTTGCAAAAATTGGGCCACAGTTGCGATCCGGCGCCATCACGCTTAACGGCCAAAGTTCATATCCCGGCGTGGCAATATAGTGGGCGGGAATTATATAAATCCGGCCATATTATTAATTATAAAAAGCGTTTTGATTATGAATAATGTGGCAAAGTTGCGTCGTAAAACCTGTCTCCAGCGTCCACACAATTCATTAGGATCACGCCGTTCGGTGGGGCGGGTGAGTTGCTTAATGCATTATGTAAACTGGACCGTCTATTCGAACGGGTTAAGTAATGCAACGATGCCAAACAATTATGTTTAATTGCAGGTACAGAAAATCATTAATCCCGTTAGAGTTCAATACTACGTTAACTTACCTTGCTTAACGCTTATTTGATGGCTAGTGCATATCTCCATTTATAGTTCTTGCTTTTTTCCATTACGTGTTTGGAAATATTTATTTAAAAATGCAGTTTAGTTTATTTTGTTTACATTTTTAAAATACACAGTCAAGTTATCACTTTTAGTTTTTTTTTTGGATATCAAGTTTATGGAGCAGGACGCGCTAGCGTCAAGGTTCTTCTAGTCTCCTTTATCGATAAAGTTTTTGAAGAATTGTAAATTGTATCCCCTTACCATCGTTTGCAGACAGAAGGGCGTGATCGCTACAGAGATAAGAAGTTTACGGGAACTCCATATGCATTATTTTGCAAATCACATTCTATATGCTTCCCCATACTGCATCCGTACATGTACACACACATACGCATACATACACACACACATACAGTACACAAAGAAAGTCAAACAAAGAGTCATTTTCGTGATGCTAATTTCATTCTAAAAGCGCCGATTTTAGACGACATAAGATCTATGGAGGGTCGTCGAGCAGAATTGCTCTCGGTCTAAAACGATTCTCAGGCAGTGTCTCGTCATAGTTGTGGAGATTAGATATCGTTGGGTTAAAATGTTTTCCTACTTCACTGTGAAACTTTTGAGATATCTCACGAACAAACTCGCGGATGGTAGGTATTTTCAAGTCTCTGTGAAGCAGCGTGTTACGCACGTACCACGGGGCGTTACATATCTATCTCAGTGATTTATTTTGGACAATCTGGAGAGTATATAAAAAAATCACTTTTAGTGTAAACAGTTTATAAAATTATAAAAATATTTAGTTTTTTTTTAAATATTCAATTGATGTTCATCGAAAACTCGTTTTTCAACATATTATAACTGTTGTCTGTCTAAAAAAATAAGCTTTGAAGCTCTATAGCTCTTAAAGTATGTATTTCATAATGATTGGCTAATTCAGATTAATGTGACTATTTTAAGCTCGCTAAAAATAAAATAGTACATTTATTTTAAAACAATATTAACTTATACACCAGACCCGTAGCCGAGTAGTCGTTTTCATCTTATTTGGCGGGTGTGTCTACAGATTAGTAGAATAGATTGAAAACTTTTCTAAAGTGATTATTTAATTGATTTACGGCCCTGTGTTCAAAGTATTGTATAGATATTTTTAGCAAAGATATTAGGAACCTATAGAATCTAGAGTCTTTTTGTTTGTTGCTTTGGTATTTCAGGCTTATAGTATAGACCAGCGGTCGGCAAACCTTTGAGCCTTACGGATCACTAGATTTAAAATATTGAATACCACGGATCACCACTTTGATTTTTTCCAACATACAAATAAGATTCTAGTAAGTTCCTGATGGAACTGTTCAGTGGCTGCGGAGACTCTGATGGCTCTGACCCACAGAAAGGTTAAGTTTTACTTTCATAAAAATGCAACATGCAAAATTGTAATGGTATATTGAATTTTCTGCACGGACCACTAAAATTCTGCGCTGGTATATGGTATATAGTGATGTGTAGAAGAAACTTTTTTTTTCTGAATGTAAATATAATCAACTTATTACAGTTATACTCATATGATGAAATCGTGGTTGATATAGTTAATATATATATAGTTTTAATTATTATTTAGATCCCCTCTTAAAATAGCACAATTCAAAAACATACCGCACGTAGTAACTTATAGAAAGCGTTTTCAAAGGGTTAATTAGAAATTAATCAACAAAATATCACTGTATTACGTTAAACAAACGTTGAGTTTACGTGCCCCATATAAATATTTAATTAATGTATATTGTAAAGCCTTATTTGCAGTGCTTCGTAGAAACGTAGACGTGTGATCAAATACTTTGGTCAGCGCTGAATGGAAGTATGAATAAATAATTATCGTGAATAGCGAGCTTAGGGCACAGCGGTAGAATGGAACGGGGGTGTATATGCAACGTCCGTTGTGAAAGAGTCAATATGTAATATTGTTCGCTGGTAATGCTACGAAAAGACAAATTGTGATTTCAACAATAAAATATAAGTAATCTTCAAGAAAAAACTGCAGTATAATTATAACCTTTTGTGGCAGATCATTTTTAATATAAAATTGAATTTGATAACTTTGTTATTCCACTTTTTGCGCTACAACTTGTCATGCGTGTTTCGCTTCTTTGTGAAACATCATCGGACATACTATTTATTTCTAAGTGTTGCAATAGTCTTTCTGAAAATGCTTCTCAAAGAGACGAAACACGTGTCACAAATTGTAGCACAAAAAGTGGAATAACAAAGTCATTACTTATTTTATAATGTGGAGCAAATGGACTCACAATGGAGTTTATCTCAACAGAATTGTTTCTACGGAAACTGCTTGTTACTCAGTTGATCAACCTCTTTTTTTTCTAAAGAGAAAAGGAATAGAAGGCGAGTACAAGACTAGTGATTGGTTAATCACTCTCGCGACTCTCCGTTTTAAAGATAGAATGGTTAATTTAAGACATCAACATATCCATGCCTTTCATAAGTCGATTGGAAATCATTTTTTTAACTTTTCGTCCTGGAAATCGATCCCGTGATCATCAAAACTGAAGCCATCAATGTTGACCACTCGACCGAGCAGGCTGCTAAATTTTATTGTACACCGTGCACTTGAACGCCTGAAGATGCCAAAATACGAAACTCGGGTCGTTAGTGACAAAACTTGTGTGAATGTTTATAATTTGAACGATTCAAATTTAATATTGAAATTCCACCAAGCACCTACAGTCGAAATATTAAATTGTAAATGTGTTCTATGTTTGCGCATGTGTATATATATACCACGTGAACTGGCTTCACTGACGATCACTCTGTAGCGATCACACCGTTCCGTCAGCAGCTAATAGAAAGGAAATGCAAATGAACAAAACATCAGCGTTGAAGGAGACTTGAAGATCTTTGACGCTTACATGTCCTAAGATTTAAAGCTCCATTTATTTGATATCCAAAGACCAAAAATTATAGAAAATTTAAATTTACTTTGATTATTTCACGCATTGTGTTACTAACTGTGACACGTGTTTCGCCTCTTTCAGAAGCATCTTCAGACTTACTATCGCAAAGTTTGCTTAAGTAATGAAGCAAGATTGATTCTAACATTTTAAAATTATTAAATTACAAAATGGAGTTTGGGTTTTTCTTAGAAAATGATCAGAATTTTAATCAGATTAGTAAGTTAGAAATACTCCACCGAGTAAATAAAAAGGGTCTAAAGATGAATAGTTTAGAAATTTTAGAAATTAATAAAACTCTTAACAAAAAAAATATTATTAAATAATATTCTTAATAGAACAGGTGGTTCGCCATTACTTACATTGTTTCCAATTAATAGAGTAATCACCAACCTATCTGATTGATTGCAGCTTATAACTTTAATAGTTTGTAATGTTTAACGACATTAGTAGTATGATTATATTATATTTGTTTGTTTTGTTTCGATTCTATAATCCCCTCCTTGCTTCCCTTAAAAAGGAAAAATCCCAATCTGATTGATTGCAACTCATTAGTATCATTATTTGTTTGTTTTATTTCGATTCTATCACCCCCCTCCTTGCTTCCCTTAAAAGGAAAAAAACCCAAACTCCATTTTGTAATTTCATAATTTTAAAATGTTAGAATCAATCTTGCTTCATTATTTAAGAAAACTTTGCGATAGTAAGACCGAAAACGCCTTTGAAAGAGGCGAAACACGTATCACAGTTAGTTACACAATACGTGGAATAATCAAAGTTAATTTAAATTTTCTATTAAAATGAACTTCCACAAAGTTACCGCCGAAATCATCTAACGTACCAAAAATTATGTTTTGATAATTTATTTTTGAAATAGTAATTTCTCAATTTTTTTGTGTATGATATTATGCGCACAATAATAATAATAAAAAAACGCTATCAACTTCTATTTGAAAAGTAGCGAATATGTATAAAACTTCGTAGAATTTATGAAAGCTCATGTATAAGCCATATTTATGAATATTTTTTGCGATAATAATTGAAAACTTTGAAAGCATTCCTCATATCTGAATTACTTCAAATAAAACCAGCTCGAATGCGAAGCGGAGGAACGATGAGAGAGCGACTTACATTCAGCTCTTAAAACAGCGGTTCTCAAACCGTTTCATTCAAAATAATAGTTTCGCCAAGTAAGTAAACGTTTTCAATTGATCTAACATTAATGAAAACACAATATTCCTTTGTAATTTATTCCACTGTATTTAATAAGTAAGAACCGGTTTCGCTCATTACGAATATTGTCAACTGATAAGAAAAATATATAAACATTCACTTTGTTAAAAATTTCCCAAATTTTAATTGTGTTTTTTATAATTGCCATCATTCACCACTTAAAATTTATTAATCTTTGATAATTTTTTAATTGTATGTTATAGGTGTGAAGCATTTTCATTTTGTTTAATTGTAGAGTCATTTATAGTTTATACTGTGATTTGTTCATTGTTAATTGTTGCTTACACCTTTTATTTCAAATTCAAACAATTCAAATTTGATATTGAAATTCCATCAAGCACCCTCAGTCAAAATACTTAATTAAACCTTTTATTTCAATTTAATTTTTTATTAATAGCACTGTTTATATATTTTTCTTATCAGTTGACAATGCTCGCAATGAGCGAAACCGGTCCTGACCTATTAAATAAAGTGTAATAAAGTACAAAGAAATATTGTGTTTTTATTAATATCATGCCTTTCCACCAAGTATTGACAGTGAACACCCTCAAAGTCATCTAATATGATTAATTAAAGAAATTGCTTATTTTTTGAATATTATAAATTATTAATAAAAAAAATGAATATGCAAATTATAATACATATATAAAGCTATATTTTATAATTATCATACTTTAAATTGAAATTTTTCGTCTATTGTTTTTTAATTGTTGTTTCTATTAAAAAAAACATATGTATTGTACTAATTCCATATTTATTTAATGGTACCATGACCAATGCTCCCTCTACGACAAGAAGTTAGCTGCGCGGAAAATTGAAAGCCTGCGCGGGCCAATCCAACAAATGCGCGGCATAATTTTTCATATTTGATGTAAAAAAATCCATTAAGATACATTAGTACAAGACTATTTTGACTCTAGTAAGAGGGTAAAGAACAATTGGTAAGATACATCATAATATGAAAGAATTTATGAGTGAAGACACAAAATAAGTAATAACTTATTTTATGAATTGAATGCTTTTTACCAAGTATTGAAGAATCATTTTTCTATATTAATTTATTATACTTATTACCTATAGTACCCATTGAAAATAATTTAATCAGTTTTATTAATTTGAACTTATGCTCTTGTCGGTTGGGTGAAAAGACTCTAACAAGAGTTTAAATAAGGGGCTTAGTATCAAAACTCATTTTATTATTTTTTTATAATTTAAAGATAAATCACTTCATATAATAAATCGAAAAACAGTTGGGTATTAAAATTTACTTTAAGCTCTTCTAAATCCACTTCCAAATATTAATATCGGTGTCTAAGGTCATATTTTTAAATGAATAATATAATACGGTTAAACAATACCAATCGGTATTTTTCATAGTGTAATAGTTTATTTTGCATCTTAAGTAAGAGCTAATTTTGAGATGAATGAATATCCGTGATTATTTATAACATTTTTTATAATTACAAAAAATTGTGCTGTTTTTTTGCAATTTTCTCAAAACTTGATTTTTGGCGATTATACGTTAGACTTAATCTAAAGATAGTTATGATGTTTGAATATCCTTTTTATCCTAAAAAAAGTCGTGGAGGAAAACTATTATTTACTTAAGTCCATCGTTAAAACACCTTTACATCATATTAATAAAAACAATAATCCTTTGTACTTCATTCCACTTTATTTAATATGTCAGGACCGGTTTCGCTCATTGCGAGCATTGTCAACTGATAAGAAATATAATTTAACAATGCTATTTATACAAAATTGAAAATTTCTTTTCAATGCCAACTGTTGTGTTTTCCTTTTCAATTTTGTATAAATAGGATTGTTAAATTATATTTCTTATCAGTTGACAATGCTCGCAATGAGCGAAACCGGTCCTGACATATTAAATAAAGTGGAATGAAGTACAAAGGATTATTGTTTTTATTAATATAATGCCTTTCCACCAAGTATTGACAGTGAACACCCTAAAAGTGACCTTTACATCATTTCCCTTTAAGACAGAAAAGTTGACTTACTGAAATTCACTCAATATTACTTCTATCACGTTTGGTGAAAAATTTTACTTACGTAATAATTTATCAGCGTCTATTCTGACGATGTTTAATGAATCACTTACAGTAATCAATAATTTTTTATTACCATTATTGATAAAAACAAACAAAATGGCATATTGTATTATTAAATTGGCGAGTACTTAAGATGCATTTATTTTTATTTAGACATAATATTGGTGATATTGTTTTAACAATATTCTGCATTGCCTAGCAACAGATTACAAACAGTCAAATAAATATAAATTTTATGGAAATTTTTGGAAGCGCCGCAGGAGAGCGAAGGATTTTAAACGCAACGGAATATTTTAGGCAGACGTGGTGTGATTTTAGTTCAGTGTTGCCGCCCGAACGAGCACAGCGCAGTCAGGATTTGGAATTATCATCATTACCTATACGCTTCTGGCAACACTATATATGGTGATTCGCCAGAGGTGAGCAAGCCCAGTTTTTTTTTTTAATTCAATATATCAGGGCTGTGTAGTCGGAGTCGCGTAGTCGTGGTATTTTCGCCGGAATCGGAGTCGTGAAAAATGAGCGGTTCGAATCAAAAAATATATATATATTGAATGATGTGTATTCAAACAAAATAGTCCAAAGTTTTGACGTTGCTTGCTTGGCTGACTAAAGGTGATATGATGGTATACATGTATATATTATACAAGTTAAAATTAATTGTTAAAAAATTTCTTCGAAGTCGGAGACGTTATTTAATTTTAATTTGGAGTCGGCTCGAATCCCAGTACTAACAGAATTTTTTCGATCAAATTATCGATTTAAGTTTGAAGGCATGGGTATTTGTGATGTTCCTCTCACCATTTTCAACAACTAGGCGTAGCGAGAGAGATGAGTTAACCACTAGTCCTGCTCTAGCCTAATCCTTCTTTCCCTACTACTCATTTTTTAAAAAATGTAAGGTTGAGTGACTGAGTAACAAACAGTTTTCGTAGAAAAAAAAATCTGTTGAGATACCTCCATTGGGAAGCCATATGCTCCACATTGGGAGCAGATATGTATAAAAATAAAAATAAAACTGTAATTCAAACTGAGCTCAACTGCAATGAACCGTCTCGTAAAATTCCAAATACGAACAAAATCTCTCTTGCCATTTTTGGCGGGAATTACCTTTTCCAATATGGCTGACGTCATGAGATGTGCTTTCTTTTTTTCGGCTTATTTCAGCTGTCTCGATTGAGTTTGCAGTGGTCAGGTAGATTATAAAAAAGCACATTTGATACCTCATACATGGGAATACTTGATGAACTATTATGAAAATGAAATAGGGGATTTATGACTTTTATAATTTACGTTTTTATATTTTTGCAGCAGCTGATTAATTGGTTGGGATTTGATTTAACTTATTCCGACAGTTGTTGGGATTCAGCCCTATAGTTTTAGTGAAGCGATTTTTTGGACAGAGTGCAGGATTTGTCCACCATAAAATTCATAAATGTATATAGCAGTCTTGCAAGTTGACAACAATTAAAGTATTTTTGTCAACTCTCTTTAGTTGGATCCCGGAGCCGTGTTTTCACGTGATAAGCTAGCCGAACGCTGAGTCCCGGAACCGTGTTTTAACGTGATGGGCTGTGCTTTAAAATATAGCCATCATTGTGGTATCAAGCAATATTTTGTAAAGAAAACTCAGTATAATCATTATAACAGATACTCAAATTATTCTAAATCAGTCTTTTAATTATTACTTTTATTAAAAATAGTAACTTATTTGATGTGTCCATTTTTCCTTCTTAAGATTATATGATGGTGCAGTCACTGAGTTCATTTTCAATTTTAGTTTTAAATATTCTATAAAAAATGAATGTCAAAAAGCATTTATAAAAATATTGTGTTACTAATAGCAGCAAGAAAAAATATATAAGCCCAATTGAACCTGCAAGGTGGGCGCCAAACAAAAAATGGAGTAAAACTCGGTACATGTACAAACATTGTAATATGGCTTTCTACAGCAGAAAAATCTAGCAATAATACCATACATAATTGAATAATAATAGTCTTTCAAACAACCACAAAAGGTTTCATTTTATTTCATCTTTTGGTTTCACAGTTATAGCCTTTTTAGTAAGTCATTTAGAAAAAATGCGATTCTTCAAAAATAAGCCGGGCACACGAGACAATTTTACTTGATTTGGGCCGGGGCCGAAAGTGTTAAAATGACTGCAGATGAAACATGACTTTGCAGATGAAGTTTGACTTTTCATCATTTCGATGAGCTACGTGTAATAAGGGGGTAAGATAACAAATGATGTTGCATTTATCACTTGTAGGAAAGACATCATAATATAAAAAATAAAACACTTTTTTTACACTAATTGCACAATTTTAAATTAGAATCAGGGCCGGAATCGCTCATCGTTGCTTGCCTCAAGATGATTGACAAGGCGTGGGAAGGGGTTGCCAAGAGAACTCTCACTTCAGCTTGGAATAAGCTTTGCCAAGGAGCGTTGTCGAATGTGATTTTGAGGGGCTTGAAACAGTACCTGTGAAGTCTACAGTCAGCGAGGTTGAATCTTTGGCCAATACCATGGGACTGGTGGTGGATAACAACGATATTGATGAGCTTGTGAAAGAGTACAGTCAAAAGCTGACCACCCAAAAGCTTATGGAGTTGCATTGTTGCCACAGCAATAAGTAATGGAGGAGAGTTTTAAAGTGGAGGAGGAGGAAGTAGCAAAGAAACAATCTTCTGGCGCAATGGGAGAAAAGCTGAAAGCATGTGAAACTGTTGCATCGTACATTAAGAAGCGTCAACTATTCGATTTTTATCGTTTTTTGCAAATCGAAATCGCATTCCAGGTTGTTAAACTGTTTAACGATTTATAAGTATATAATTTTACTTGAATACACGTTGAAAATATAAAAAAATGTTTTTTTTCGGCATGGAACGCATTATTGTATTTTACATTGTTTTATATATAGGAAAAATTGTTTGGCATAACGAGTAAAATTCTGGATCGAATTAAGCTCGTTATGAGAGGTTCCACTGTATATACAAAATTAAAAACGAGTTGATAAACAAATTGAATATTTAATGATACTAAATTGTCTATATTTAAACTAATTACGATCTCTTATTTGAATATACTTAAATGAAAATATACTACCGATGGCAGGATATGAATGGTTATTAGCTAGGTAATACATACATAATAATACATACACACCGGCAATGAAATTTATATTGCAGTTTAAACAATTACAAAGTCACCTCTGGTATTTGTTTTGTGGGTGGAGCCGGCTCTGTACTTACCCTTAAAAATCTCTCGGCCCATAATGCCCACGACCGGCCCGTGGTCATTTGATAAAGCGTTCTTAAAATGTGGAGAAAAGACTTGATTCGATTATGTCATATTTGTTTACATTTTTTTTTGATCTTTTAGTAAAGTAATTCGAATATTTTTTTAGCAAGAATAAAGAATTACTTTATTCCTTTTCTATCGGTGCAAGCTTTATCGAAAATTTCTCAATTATTATTGAAAACGCAGCAAAATTTAAGATTTCTACTGAAGGTGATTGGTGAAATTTGAATCGTTCAAATTATGTACATTTACACAAGTTTTGTCACTAACGACACGGGTTTCGCCTTTCGGAATCTTCAGGCGTTCAAGTACACGGATGGACTTGAACTGACGCTTAGTAAATGAATGTAGCGTGTTTAAATAAGAAATAAATTTATCACTAAATTTAAAGCCATTGCTGTCGAAAAGGATTATCTCATGGGAATGCCTTCAGATTTGAATGATGGATAATTTTAATAATTATATTTTTTTTTGCTTACCGAAGAAATTTTATGATTATGTTTTCTCACATAAAGGGTATAAGAGTGGGGAATTTGGCATATTTACCTGCTCATTCAAAATCGGTGCGCTTTTCAATTTTGCTCTGTTTATTTCTAAAGGTTTTTGGAAAAATAATGATCGGCTATAAAAGCTTCTATACCAGTATTACAAAAACCAAGATACCGGTATAATAATAAAAAATACTAAAATTATTGCTCATTCAACAATTTTATCATTTGCGAAGACTATTTCTAGACTCGAACAAGATTGGCAGATACATTAACCAGCCTGCCAATGGGGATGCCACTGGGGAGAGCTTTAACGGTGTTCAATAATATTGCTTCGGATGTCGACATATTCCACGTAGACGTGGGTGAGTTCCGACGAATACTATTTTTTATGTATTAAAGTAGAGTTCGTCGGAGCTTACTCAGTTGACTTCCTTGCCACTTTTTTTTTACTGCTTTTAATATTAAATTATACTATTTTTTTTCTCCATTTTAAAAGTTTTCAATTTATAATTTGTCAACCTTGTACAATGTTAATTGTATAAATAAATGAAAAAAAAGGATAATGGTTTTCATACATTTATGTGTCATATAATGAGTTGTAAGAAACGTAAATTTATTTACATACATCATTTTCAATTAGGAGTTTGAAAATAAAAATGATTTTTAGTTATTTCTGAAAAAATCATCTTTTGTATAAAAATGTATCCAATAATTTTGATGATTGCTAAAAATAAAAACTACCGGTTGGGTAGTCTAGTTGACAACGTTGTTGGCTTCGGTTACGGCAGTTACGGGTTTGAATCTAAGTACGGATTTTGAAAAATTGATTTATGAATTTCTGACAAAATATATGAATGTAGTGAAAACGATTAGCTAGCCACTTGTCATGTCCTAGCCCAGTGGAGGGTTAGGTCTACCTTCGTCCTCTTGGCTACTCTTATGCAACCTTGTGACTTGATCAAAATATTCAGTTAGTAAAAAGAGCGTTATGAACCCATTATATGTTTAACAGTCGAAAAAAAGGGGGGGGTGTCAACGTTTCCTTTACTGCGGCCTTATGTTGAATCAGATAAATGAATGTGGCCTTTAAAAATGAAAAGGTTCCCCACCCTCTGTCCTAGCCTTTTCCTCCTATTCCAACAATCTTTGAAAAAAGAGAGCTTTAAAAACTGAGTAACTAGCAGTTCTCGTAGAAACACTTCTCTTGAAATAAACTCTATAAAAAGTCGATACGGTCCACATTTGGAGCGTAATGGCTAGAAATATAATATATCAAATATTTGAATGACAATAAAACGTAATATAACATGTTGAGAGCCAATCCGTACGGAGTGTCCAATCCTCCACTAACTCACCCCCCAAGAACCCCCACTGAAATATTATAATGGGAAAACATTAACGGATACTTTGAGAAACCCTTTTGTGAGGAACAAAGGTCCGGGTTCGGGTTTTTGGCGTAGACCAAAGCGCGCGGGATCAAATCCCGGCTCTGTAAAATTTAAAAGGTTTTGTTTTTCTTGTTTTAATAAGTTAATTGAACCGAATATGCTAGCTGGAGTCCTTGGAAGTATTTTAATACAGCAAATACCGTTCCAGGGAAACATTGTGTGGTGGGTTTTAAGTAGTTGAAATATTTAAGTGATTATTGTACATAATATAAAATTAAACAAATTAGATGAAATATTTTTTGTTATTATTTACAAAATTGATGTTAAAGACATTGATTTGTTTGCTACTTTGCACAAACTCCGTGGTCAAGTCGTAGCACAGTCTATCCGTTACGTGTTACATCATTTACGTTCTCAACTAATCTTTTTTATATTCTATAGATTTTGAACTTATCATCAAACGGTGCCGGATGTATAAAACACTTGTTATATGAAATAAAATCAAAGTATTTTAGTTCTACAAATATTATTTTATATATCGATACCCTAGTTCCAGAGTGCACTATGTCTGATTTTAGCAGTATCGAGATAAGAATCACAAGTGCTTAGAAAAGAAGAATAGAAAGTAAAAAGCTAGAGAGAAAACTAGTGGTAAAATAATCGCTCTTGATACACACAGTTATATCAGGATTGGAAGAGTCAGATGATTTTTTTGATATCACAAACACCAACGCCTTTAAACAGACATCGATAATCGATTGTAAAAAAATGAAAATTGGACACTAGAAATTGAGCCCGTGAGATACGTAACGAAAGCTTAAGACGATGACCACTGCACTATGGACCCCACTAATTTTCTATTTAAGAATTTTACTTTACAGAATTTCGTACCGTTGTAATAATTCTAAGCCATTTATTTTACAGATGTAAAAAAAACACAACAGGGTCCATGACACAGCGGTAAACGTCGTTGCCTCCCGTTAGAGATCGCACGGATTCGAATCCCAGTATGGACAGCATTTTTTTAACCGATTAATCGATATCTGTTAAAAAGCATAGATGTTTGTGATGACTAAAAAATCTCTCTCACCCATTCAATCGTAAAATTATCATATCCCTTCCTTACTTTCGCTACTACTCTTTTCAAAAAAGGGAAGTTGATCAACTGAGTAAAAAAAAGTTATCGCAAACAAAAATATCTCTATTAGGAGGGCATATGATCTACACTAAGAGAGGACATGGATTAAAAAAAATAGGCACCAACGATATCGCCCAGTCTTAAAAAATATTTTTGTAAGTGTTTTTGAAAATTAATAATAATGACATATTTTGTTTCCATTATTGAAGGGGTGGTTTGTTTGAATTGCAGTTCATTATAGGTCATTTTATTTGTACTTCCTTGAAGGGTCGTGGTACTTCATCTTTCGTCCGGCGATTAATGTCTCAATAACCTCTTGAACGCGCCCCTAACCCGGATGCGACATGTAAACTGAGAGGGTGTATAAAAGTACCGGGTCGCTTTAAATAATGGAAAGCTAAATTTAAATACAATCTAACGTGTTTTAATCACTTTTTTGTTTAAAAGATCGATTGTCGAAAAATAATGATCGAATTAAAATATGCGTGCTAGAAATCCAAGTATCTTAGTTCTAGAAATATTATTTAATAAATGGTCAAGAAATATTAAAGAAATATCAATGTATTTTATAACACCTTCGTCATAACTAGCATTTGTTTTTTTTAATAAAATGTTTTATATATGTAATATTTCAGCAATAATTGTCGTACAATAACTAAATACAAGCCTCAAAAAAGAATTGTGTACAAAAATTATCAAAATCAAAAGTAATTTTTTGTCAACTTTCTACTGTAATTTGTCAGTCCGTTTTCAATTTTATATATTGTTATATTATGAAAAATATCAATACACTTTCTTTGGATCTAAATTCATACAATAAATGTGAAAAAATATAGAATTGTTAACAATTCAGAAGTTGGTATTCAATTACAATCAAATTGTAATCAAATGTGTGTGTAAGTAGCAAAGTTATATGCGAGTAATTTAAGATTATAAAAGACTAAAAAAAATCTGTCAAAGTTCTTTTACTGGATATTTAAAGGAAAATATGCAATCCAAAAAGTGTAGAAGCCCTTTCCTATGTCCAGAATGTCCTTGCCTCCCGGAGCTTGCCCTTTTACTGACCCCCCTATTTCATATCCTTTAAAATCTCCCTGTAACCCTTGGGTCAGTGCCTCAACCCTCTTCAGTTAACAGTAATTATTTCGTCCGCAATAACAATAAGTTAAGTAAGTTGTGTGTTAGAATAAAACAAATACACCTTCGACTCTTGAGCCCCACCCCCACACAAGAACCACCCCTGTACTTCGCCGTGCAGTACATCCGGAGATGTTTATTGCCAAATTGTTTTGAGATATTGCAAAGTAAAATTAAAGTAATTATTAAAGAATTCTCTGACAGATTTATCAAGAACATTGAATCAAATTTATTTAATACATAAATAATATATTGCCAGTGTATTTTTTTCATGATTACTCTAGGGATTAAGTTCTAGTACAAACAGTTCCAAAAACTGTTTTTTAATCCGTTAATGGATTTGCGTTTGACATTATGGATGTCTGTGGTCTCTCAATTTCTCTCCCACCCGATATCAAAAAAAATCAAATAGCGAAAACAATTATCTATCTACAAGTCATGTCAAAAACAAATGAAAGCGAACCCTTGACCCACGAAGTGCGCGTGCCAAAACATCTCAAATAATATCAAGCAACCTTCTGGCGTCACATATATAGTGTTACCTATCAACACTTAAAAAATAAAACACTATTTTCTTAATAAAAACACAATATACCTTTGTACTTTATTCTACTTTATTTAAGAAGTCAGGACCGTTTTCACTCATTGCGAGTATTGTAGACATTGGGAAAAATAAATTTAGATGAAAAGGCGTAAACAACAATTGACATTGTAAAGAAATTGCCAGTTAAATTCTAAAATATGATTCTAAAATAACACAAAATTAAAATGTTTAACACATCTAACATATAATTAAAAAGTCATCCAAAATTAATAAATTTCAAGTGGTCAAATTTTTTATAGTTTTTTTAACATTGTAGCTGCCGTTAAAAAAAGTACGTCTTTACCTAGCACGCCGGCTATAATAAACAATAATTGAAAAAATATTCGTTATTGAATAGACAACTTGTCTCTGGCGTGTTGAGCACGAAAAAATTTACGTGATATCTCGTCTGTGGCAGCCAACGAGTTAAATTAACAAGTATTTTTTTAAATAATGAAACATTGTTCTCCTTGGAATTCTTCGTGATGTAGGGCCATACTGTAGCGAGGTATTAAAATAATTTATATACATACACACGTATAATGTTGCTGCGCACAATTCGTCCAAGGGTGTTTTATGTTACATCTTCTCTCGGACACGAATTCCTGAGCCGGACGAAAACAATTTTAGTCAAGAGATTAATTTTAGAGAATTTAAATGGATTTCTCTATTCCGCTGGGTGAAAATGAACACCCCTTTCCTTCATACGTTTTGCTTGGAGATACTTCAAAATTTATGCTTAAAATAGTGGTACTTTACCAAATTATATAGGATTATTTGTGTTTTACTATTTTTGTTTAATGACTAATGACTAATGTGTATGTATGATAAAATTTTCGAAAAGAATTAATGTCAATGTTTATGACAACGTTGTGCCAGTTTTATCAAATGTACAAAATATTCATTTGAAAAGTGAAAATATCCTTTGATATTGATTAAATTTTCAAAAGTAGTCAAAAATTTTTAGAACACTTTTATGGCGCAGTAGTTAACGTTGTGGGTTTCCGTGCCGGATCCCATTACGAACAACATTTTTTGGATCGATTTCTGTTCCAATGCATGGGTATCAGTGATTAGAGTATCCAATCCCGGGATTGATTAATTTTCAATTCCGGGATTGGGATTAGCTCACCGAGGAATTTGCAACCATCAATTTGCCAATTTCGTGTCAATTTTCGGGATTTGCTCAAAATTTCTCAATCCCGTAATCCTGGGATCCCGGCATTGGATGCCCTATCAGTGATGTCTTAAAAAAAATCCACCAACCTTTTCCGATCCTTAAAAAACTGGGCGTAGCGAGAGCGATTAGTCAACCACTAGTCCTGTTCTAATCTTATTCTTCTATCTTCTCTACTCTCTTTGAAAAAGAGAGTTTAAGTGATTCAGTAACACACAGTTTTCGTAGAAAAAAAACTTTTTTTAAGATACCTCTATTATGAGACCAGGGAGCAGACATGGATTCAAAAAAAAAGTGAAAATATTTTGCATTAATTCTTCATTAATTAATAAAAACAATAATCCTTTGTACTTCATTCCACTTTATTTAATATGTCAGGACCGGTTTCGCTCATTGCGAGCATTGTCAACTGATAAGAAATATAATTTAACAATGCTATTTATACAAAATTGAAAAGTTATACAGAACAGTTGGCATTGAAAAGAAATTGCCAATTACATTAAAGTGATTCTAAAATAACTTTAATGTAATTGGCAATTTCTTTTCAATGCCAACTGTTGTGTATAACTTTTCAATTTTGTATAAATAGCATTGTTAAATTATATTTCTTATCAGTTGACAATGCTCGCAATGAGCGAAACCGGTCCTGACATATTAAATAAAGTGGAATGAAGTACAAAGGATTATTGTTTTTATTAATATAATGCCTTTCCACCAAGTATTGACAGTGAACACCCTAAAAGTGACATATTATTATGTTTCTGTATAGGCTTGAAAATTGCAGGTTCTCTCACTTTTGAAGCGTTCACTGTAAATTATTGGCGGAAATGCAACATGATAAAAAATTATAAAATATTTTGCTTCGATTCTTCATTAATTACTTAATGTTAAGCTCATCGTAAGCTTTAGAAACCTGTCATGATATCAAATAATTAATGTTAAATTATTACAAAAAGGACTGTCACTTTTAAGATGTTCACTGTCTACTCTTGATAAAAAAGCGTCATATTAAATGATAGAAAGCTTTTTTTTGCACATATTATACATTGTTTAATTAAGATGAAATCCAGCATCACTCATCGCTACTTGCTAGCATATACTGTTCATGGTCTTAAATAATAAGTTAGAATTACTGCAAAAAATAACCTTTTTTAAATTACTAATTTATATAAGTACACATCGTCACTTTTAAGGAGTTCACTGTCTACTCTTGGTAAAATAGCACTTTATTAGGATTTTTTTTATACATATTTCGAACTAATTTTACAATATTATTTGAAGATCAGAACCCGTTTTACTCATCTCGAACATTAGAAACCGTTCATGTTCTTTGATAAACTGGTTAGGATTACTGCAAAAGGTGGCCAATTTTTAAATTTTATGTAGATACACAGATTGTATACAGATTGTATGTAGATAGATTGGACATAGGTACTGTTAGTTAGCTAATCGTAATAAACGGAAGGAAATTCAGACTGTTGGTAAAATTTAATTATTAAGAATATCTGTTGGTCGTTTTCAGAGTTTATTTTATAGAATTTTAAGCTTTTAACATAAAGGTCCTCAATATTTTCCAGCGTCCTTCATCTGAGACAAATTCCCGAATTTTTACCTTCATAAGCTGTTCGATAACTCTGAAAGAACAAACTATAAGTATTCGGGATAGCTTAGAAGGGTCATCCTTTGTACCAGACCGGGTTTAAACTATTACAACTATTTACACCCGAGATTATCAGTGAATAGTTTCGGACAAGGGAAATTATTTTCCGGGATCAAAATACTCTATATATTTAACGTACGGAAATTGCGAACAAAGAAAATGGTGAAGGAATTCGAAGGCTCTTTTACAAAAAGACTATTTAATTTTTTTAACTGTTACAGACATCGATATTATAATAAAATAAAAACTCACTCTTTAATGGATGACTAGTCGCAGCATTTTTTCACGAAGCAATGAAATTATTATTGGGAACAAATTAAATGGTCAGAATTTAAATCAATTTTTGGACAGAATAAAAATAGCATACGGTCAGATTATTTTATAACCATTTTGGATAGGTTAGGTTAGGTTTTTTTTTAAATTTCATTTAGATTATGTCTATTTATTTTGACCGATTTATTATGACCATTAAATATAAATTCTGACCGGAAAGATACGAGCCATTATTATTTAATTGAAATTATATATTTATTTTTACCATATCCACTCCCAAAGTGGATCTCCAATGGGGTTTATCTAAACAAAAGTGTTCTAAGAGAACTGCTTGTTACTCAGTTGCTTAACCTCTATTTTTTCCAAGGGTAGAAAAAGTGCCAACACAGGAAAAATGGTTAGCTAACCACCTTCACTACGCTCCGTTTTTAGTATGTATATGATGAGTGAGAGGGGGGAATTTAAGGGATCACACACATCCGTGTCTTTGAACAGAAATTCATAAATCAATTTATAAAACTGTCTGACCACTCGACCACGCAGACGACAATTTAAAATAATTATTACGAGTGAAAATTTTGAACTTGCCAAGTGTCAAACGAATAAAATCCTAATAAAATATAAATTGTGGAAAAGTGTTTTTTTTATTTATAGGTATTTTATTTTCTTTATTATCTGTTGATTGTTGCCGCTTAATATATCCACAATGGCAAAAGTTTACGTAGCAGCAATTTTAAAATTTGTGTAATACCAACCGTAAAAACTAAATACAAAAATAATGTTGGGTATAAGAGAGTCCTCCTAAATTAGTGTTTATGTTTAGATGTATTTTCCTGCGGTGGAAAACTTATTCTACTGTAGAAAATTAACCAGTAGAATTAAGGATGCACATTGAAGATTTAACATGATTAGTAAAATTGGATAAATGATGTTTGGATAACAGCTATTGGCAACCGATATAACTTATCAAAGTCAGAAACTAACATTTATTTATTACTAGCCGGTTCCCGGCAAGCGTTGCAATGCCACTCAAAGAAAGAAGGTGTATGTGTTTTAATTGTGTATAAGTGTATGTTTTCTTTTTCTATCTGTTTGACGTTTGCTGCCGATTGTATTTGGTACAACACACGCGCCACCTACTGTAAGTTAATTGTACTGTAACCTTCGCGCAAGTGCAAGCATACGTTGTCAAAATGAACTGTATGGTAGAAATACAAACATTGATTTTTATATGTAAGACCTACTCTAAGTTAACTTTACTATGCCTTTAATCTTTCCGCAAGTGCAAGCAAAAAGTTTGTTAAGGTTTTATTGCAATCGGATGAACGGTTTGGCAGCGTATAGAGTACGAACCAACAAACATTCATTTTTATATATATGATTGATTATAGATGGAACCAATCAATACATAGTTTATTTTGAACAAAGTTATTAAAACTGTGAACGCTAAACATAAATCTAATGCATGAGTCATTAGAACATGCTTCATACATCAAGTTTTTATAGAACAGTGAAAGTGTGATAGCAAAGAAGGAAACAGATAAATCCTGTCGTAAACAATAAATAAGAAAGAATCCATTTCGTACTCCCTCCGCCATGTTGTGTTGAACATGTATCAATTCGAATTTCAAAAGTCCATTAGCGGATCTGAGATATTTTCCCGCGCTCCTCCGGCCACTTCCGGTCAAGATTTATCTGTTTGGCGGGAAAACAGGCGCGAACGCCCGGACGTCACTGTAGACACTACACTTACCGCGACAAGTGTGACGTCGATGTGGTTTTATTATTTGTTTTTATTTATTCATTATACCTAGTACCCGGTTTTTCGTAAGGAGGCATGGTACAAAGCTATACACAATGCCAACACCCAGGGAATTGTCACCAAAAGATACAGGGTGCATCTTAATAAAAGTTAAGTAACCTCAGTTAATACACATTCGAATATTGTTATCTTCGTTGAATAAAAATATGCAATCCACCAAAACACCAAATAAAAATGTGATTGTACTAAAAGTCCAAGAATAAAATTTTACCATTTTACTAGTTGGCTCACTCAACAAATTATTTAAATCACTTTTTTGTGTGTATTTTAGTTCGGAGTTATTGATAGCCGCCTGTGCGGTCGAGTGGTCAACGTCGTTGGCTTCGGCAACGGAGGCCGCGGGTTCGAATTCAAGTACGGAAAGTTTTATAAATTGATTTTTCAATCGATTTATAAAGCATAGATGTATGTGATATCTTGAATTCCCCCTTCCCACCCATCATATCCTATGAAATGTGCGAATCGATAGCGATAAACTAACCACTAGTCCTGTCCTAGCCCTAACCTTCTATTCCTACTCTTTTCGGAAAAAGAGAGGTTGAGGAACTGAATAATAAGCAGTTCTCGTAGGAACACTTCTATTGAGATAAACTCTTTTAGAAGAACATATGCTCCACATTAGCAGCAGACATGGTAACAAAAAAAAATAATATCAACTAATTAAAAATGAATATTATCATCGACGTTGGTACTAATTCGTACTATAGAGATTCAGGGTAGAGTATTTGAAGTCAAAACATTTATCAATCCTTTTTAAAAGGCTATTTCTCCAGTCTGCCCAAAGCTGTTTATATGGGCAGCACTACCTTAACGAAATCAATCTTGTGTTCAATTGGAACATGCAATATTTTATCGGAAGCCCTGAAAACACCAACAAACATTTAGTCTTCGTGAATATTCAGAAAGACTCTGAAAGAATTATATATTTCACAATATCACTAACAAGCTATTCTCTTAACCCTCCAAGGACGAGCGTGACCATATGGTAACGCTAAACACCGTTGTCTATTGATCCCACTATTCATCCTTTTTCTACCTGAATATCGTTCTTTTACTCATATTTGGTTAAGAATGGTACAGACTTCAGTTAGTCATCAGCCGCGGGGACAAAAACGGCCACCAAAAGCACATGCGAATTTTTGAATTTCCGTTTTTTTTTAATGGACTTTTTGAAACTGTTAATTATTTTTTTATCAAAACATCAAATTATTTAAATTTATTTTGCTAATATATTTGTATTGAAATTATTTTGATCTAAAGAGGTCAAAATGTAAATATTTCAAAAAAATTCACATGTAGCTATATTTCAACCCCGAATGCTTGCGAGCCCATACGGTCACTTTTGTCCTTACAACTGTCCGTACACAATATTACACGGTAATAAAAGGATGAGCATGATCATATAGTCATGCGGGGTTTCTATACAACAACTTGGCGTTTTTTTTTTTTAAATTTTATTAGGAATAAAAGTTATCCGTGACTTCAATATGGCTAAACAAATATTTTTTTTACTGAAAAAAGCTCTTGTCTCTGGAGGGTTTTAAGAACTAATTTCTATCTCTATTCTAGTTTTATTTCACTTTCTCATTGAAACATACCGCTTCATCAATACAACAGTAGGACAATCGACTTTGAACGTCATTTTAGGCAGCGGTGGGCTGCCAATATGTTAACTCGCTTAATCTCAACGCAATTCTCGGTGTTCTGGGAAAGGAGTGATTTCGTTTATTATTCCCAAGCAATACTTAAATAAGCAATGGAATGCTACTTAATACACTTATAATTTGTAACAATATGCAATTTACCATAAATTTATCAATTTAAAGTGATACAAATGTACTACTGTGTATAATGAAGCTGTCGTAGATATTATATAAATCAGACACTGCGCTTATCTACTAATTTGATTTGAGAATATTGTTTTCTTTTGAATTAACAAGGAACTCGCCAGCCTTAGTAAAAATAGACAATTGGCTCGCGCGAGCCCTTCCGAGCCCCCATCCAGCTCACCCCTGATTATAGGCAATATTGTAATGATGAATCAAATACAATGGCAGGATGAATTGTAACTTTAAAATGCAACCAAAACGAATATCATCTAAAAACCACTCTTATATATTAGTAACCAATGCAAAAGTAGCCCAAATCACTAATATTGGAACACACTTATTTCTGCATTGAATTTGTATTTGAATTTCAGAAAAATAAATAAATTAATAAGTTTGGGTTTAGATATTTCAACACAAAGACAAACTTCCTCACAATTGAATGTAGAAAGTTATAGTGAAATCAGTTTCGAATAAGTAAATAATGGTAAGATTAATGCATCCAACCCTTTGATTGTCTTTACACCATTTACCACCCTTATCGCGAAAAAATATAAGGGTGACGTTGGACTTTTTTCAAGCGACTTCTTTCTTCTTTAATTATTCCCTTTCTCAGATTTTCATTTGATTAAGATTGCCTATTACCAATGGATGTAAATAAATGTAAAAAGAACTCCCTTTGTCTCTTAATCACAAAGGGTTAATGAAAGATTTGTCTTTTGTTTGTTGAATTGTAGAAAACGGTAGAGGAGCAATGATTTAATTCAATGGCGTGCGCTACATGGATAAGGAGATACTGGTTTGTTTCGTTTAAATCAAATCACTTTGAATGCGTCTTTTAAATTATGTAGAATTTTTTTCTAATATGTACATTACAAACTATCATGATTCTATAGTTTATATTTTTTTCTTTTAGCTCTGATTTTTTTCATATACAGTTAATACAATCTTGTTTTACTATTTTTAAATAAATATATATAAAAAAAATGAACGTTAAATATTAATTTAAAAATGCATTAAAAATAATAATACATTTATTGCTTCCAACGTGAAATACATCTCCTTCTATGGAGGTATCTCAACAAAAGTATTTCCAAAGAGAACAGTTTGTTACTGATGTTATGGATAATTTTTACTGAAACACTGTTTAAATGTTTGGTTCAACTTTTATTTCCATATGTCATAATTGTACACTTTTATATAAATCACTAATCTTATAATCGAATAATAACAACGTGAGTTTCAAGACGTCTTTACTGGATAGATGACCGGTCAATTTGAACTCTTGAATTGAACTGAATGAAAGGAGAGTAGGATATCGGTTTTGGGCGTTGAAAGGTTATTGTTACAATTATAGTATGGCATAGAGTATTAACATAGTACTCTATGACAAGATGTCGAGTATACATAACACTGATAAGAGAATAGGGATATAAGGATAAGGCTAGAATATGAATAGCGGCTAACTGATCTCTCTCTATCCGTCCCGTTAGCTTAAGATCGAAATAGTTGGAGACATTTTTAAGACATCACAAACACCCATACCTCGAATATAAAATAAAATGTTCGTACTGGGACTTGAACCCGTAATATCTGGCAAAGAAAGCAACGACATTGTCTGCTGCGTCATGGAATCAAGCTCAATTGGTTACTTAAGCTTTATGTTTTAAAAACTATTATGTGTGGATCAAAGTTCTGAAGTTGTACTAAAAGAGAAGTTTAAAGTATGCAATAACGTTGCTTTGCTGCGGTATACGCCTTTTTATAAATAGTGTGTTGTGTGTACAACTTTCTCTTTTCTCGCAGTGTTGTCCGTTTATTCAAGCTATCTCTTTTTTTTAGGAGATAAAGTTTTACAGACTGTAAATATTTAGTGAAATACATATATATAAAAGTAAAAAAAGTATCATTATTGACTTTTAAACTTTTTCCTTATTAGTTATTTGTTTATATGATAATATGTTTACACATCCTAATAATTATTCATTAGTTATAAATAAAAGATGCGTTCATTAAGTATCTCATCTTAAAATCTTATTTTTATATTTTATACATAATATCACTGTTTAAAAAGATGATTAATTATAAATAGGTGCATACCTATATATTTGAATAAAATAAAAGCAATGAAGTATAAAAAATATTCACCATTTTTTCATGATGCATTTTATTGAATTGATTAATATTTGTTTATTAGCATTAGAAAAAATATTTTATAGAAATAAAGATGCAGAGCATAATAAATAGTAATATCAATTTTAATTTATTGCCCCCCTTAGGGCGGAAAAACAATATTTATTAATAAAAAAAATCGTAATGGTTGCTTTAAATGTTGATGTCGGGACGCCTCTGCATCGGAACATTCTTGTCAAAGGTTGAAAACCAAACAATAAAAAAGTGGATTGAACAAATAAATCCTACGGCTATCAGGAAATGAATTTTTCAATCTTCGCAATGCGGGGGCCATTTTTTTGTTTCCTTTTAAGAAAGAGCGCGCTGTCTTTAATTAACGCGAAGATCGACTATCATTGGCAAGATAAAGCGGAATTTGAATTACAACCCCTTTGAAAAAAAATAAATGCCAGTATTTATTTAAAAGGTAATCTATATTTATATCTGAATTTGCAGCGCATTTTTTAGCTACTCATATATTTGTACAAAAAACAAGAAAATAAAGTCCATTCGAAGCTTTTTCAGGCGAATTTGCGTCAGCTGTAATGTCATGTACGGTACTTTTCATTTTTAAACAGTAAATAATTAATGGAAAGTTTAATTTGCACAAATACCATGTGATTAATAGAATTTATCGTTGACGATAATGTGTTTTGCATTTTGACAAATTTGTAAAAAAAAAAATTGACATCAATTTGAATGTTAGCAAACGGTCAGTATTGCTAAAATATGACATTATTATGATATATGTATTATTTAATTTTACTCAGTACTGGCGCGAGGTTATTTGGCACCCTAGGCAACGGTTATTGGCGCGCCCCCTTTTTAACAAACTCTGGAATATTTTTTTTATATGCATATCCACTATCAATGTGAATAATATGGCCTCCTAATGGAGGTATCTCAAAAGAATTTTTTACGAGAACTGTTTGTTAGTCAGTCGCTCAACCAACCTTTTTCGAAGTAAATGGAATACGATGCATAATTATAACGAACAGATACAAGTATATACTATTATTTGTTATTAGAATATTTAAAAAAAATGATTACTCAATTTATGCGCCCCTTATCGATTTGCGCCCTAGGCGATTGGCTATTTCGCCTGTATGGTAGCGCCGGCCCTGATTTTACTGGCATAAGTAGTTAATTACCGCGTGTACACAATTTACAAGTTGACATCTTCTGACGCTGTCAGTATGTTAGTTACAATTTTCCTTAACGTTATTTTTCTGTAGCCCAGTTGGTTAGAGCTTGCTCTACCGATCACGCAGGTCTGGGTTCGATTCCTGGTCAGATCACAGTGAATTTGAGATTTATTAAATTCAAAGTTGCGATCAAAGACTGGGTGTTTTTTATGTCAATTCACATAATTTCCTCTGCTTCTCCTTCTGATCCTTTAAAAACTGGGTGTAACTACGATATCTAATCTCCACAATTATGACGAGACACTGCCTGAGAATCGTTTTAGACCGAGAGCAATTCTGCTCGACGACCCTCCATAGATCTTATGTCGTCTAAAATTGGCACTTTTAGAACGAAATTAGCATCTCGAAAATGACTCTCTTTGTTTGACTTTCCTTGTGCACTGTATGTGTGTATGTATGTATGCGTATGTGTGTGTACATGTACGGATGCAGTGTGGGGAAGCATATAGAATGTGACTTGCAAAATAGTGCATATGGAGTTCCCGTGAACTTCTTATCTCTGTAGCGATCGCGCCCTTCTGTCTGCAAACGATGGTAAGGGGATGCAATTTACAATTCTTCAAACACTTTATCGATGAAGGAGACTAGAAGAACCTTGACGTTAGCGCGTCCTGGTACTTGAAGCTCCATAAATTTGATATCCAAAAAAAAAAAAAAAAATAGTGATTAGTCAACTACTAGTCTTGTTCTAGCCTTATCCTTCTTTCCCTACTAATCACTTTGAAAAGAGTAACAACCAATTCTCGTAGAAAAAACTTATGTTGAGATATCTCCATTAGGAGGCCATATGCTCCACATTGGGAGTGGACATGGATAAAAAAAAGTCTTAAAATATTTATGTGTGGCCCATCAGAGGCATGCCTTATTTTATTTGGCCCACCAAGTAATTTCAGTTGGGAGACAGGGGTGTCAGATGGTTACATAATTTACAGTGCTACGTAAAGCCTAAAGTTTAATACCTGGGTCTATTTTGATACCGTATTAGCTTCATATATTATTGAGCAAATATTTTACCTATTTTGAAATACTTAGTGCATCGTCAAATAAATAAAAGAGTCTCATTATGATAATACTGTCATGTTTCGTTTAAAACATTTTTTAAACGAAGAAGGAAATTAATTTATTCAAAGATGTCGTTACTTGACTATTAACCCTTTAGCCGCGGGGCCGTTAGCTATCCGCTACCCTGATAATATATTCAATTCCATTTTTAATTTGGTTTGAAAGAATAGGCAGAGATAAGACGGGTGTCATCTGACCCCCTCTCATTTCACCTTATCAGAGTTTCAACCCCCCTCCCCAAACCCCACCGACGCCGGTTTTTCGCGTACGCCTTTCGTTTATATGTCGTAATAGCCGGATGACGGGGATGCAGCTATGCATTTTTAGCGCGCGGAAGGGAGACGGAGTAAGTTTTAAATATTTGAACAGAACTACCGATGAGAACGCAGTAGAGGTGGAATGTAATGAAAGAAATGGGTGGCGTGAAATATTTTTTTAACTACCATTTTCGCCCCCTATGTAGCATTTGTAGCAGCGGTGGGCTGCCAATAAATTAACAAGGGGCTCGCTTCAAGATGGATTTTTTTAATTACTCGTATACGCGATACAACCTAATGATAGCTGAAGGAAGTATCGACCTACTCCAGATTGCAAGATTGAAAAGTTCTAAAATTGACACAGATATATAATAGATTGATGCTGTTCTTTTTTAAACAATTTCGCGCTTAAAACATTATACTTAATTAGGTAAAACATATAAATGTATTTAATTTTACATTTTTTTTATAAAATGAGTTAATATCTATTTCAGCGTGTGCCATCGCCAGAACAACTAGTTGACTGTTTTGAGTACTAGCTGACTAATTTGATTAGTTCTGACGATGGCACACACCGAAATAGCTATAAACGAATTTTATAAAAAAATGTAGAACTGAATACATAGTTATTTTTTACCTTATTACAATGGAGTTCTACCAAGTAAATGCCAATTATATCAATTATACTTAATCAAAAGTAAATAATGTTATGCATTTCAAAACAGGAAGGCATTTGAACACACGATATTGTTTTTTCTCAATTCAACAAAGGGCTCGCCAGCTAAAGTAAAAATTAACAAATGGCTCGCGCAAAATCTTCCGAGCCCCTTATGGCCCATTCCTGATTTGTAGTATATATTCAACAAACGTCAGCATAATGAAACTAATAGTTTGAAAATGGTCTTCCAACAATATATCCTTGAATCTAAGTTAGATCCTTCGAACATACGGCAGCCACCAAAAACGAGAACCGGGGTTGCAATTCTTGAAATATGATATTGAATTTGCAATGTCAATGCGCTGAATATTAAGAATTGAATATAAAGTTGAAAGATCATTTACATATCTTTGCCCTCGAAATCAACCCGAGATTCTTTACCAGAAATTGAACTCAAACCCGCCTGGTCGATAAAACCAAGCTTTTACCAATAAGACTACAGCGGAAAACTGTTTTAATTTTAAATCAGTCAAAAATACCGTTTTATATTTTCAATAACAACATTGTTTTCAAACAATGATACGTCTTTTTCATAATTTGTTTAAAAAATAATAGATTTTTTATCTTAAGAAAAATTCCGTATTTTTCTGCGCCACTCGGTAGCGAGTGATTTTTCTTTCCCGCGCTTCTGTTAATTAAAAATGTCGCCGGCTCTGAGAAAAAAAGTCATATTCATGAATATTTTAAAATCGTGTTCCACTACATTAAAACGAGACTTAAAAACGCCATTCAGAATGTCCACCATCCAACACTTTTTGTCTCTCTCTTTGCTTCATCCAATGCTTGCTTATTTCAGGATCGTTTTGACGTCATACGAAGGAGAAAGAAATATGGCATTATTTCAGAATATTTATTAAATCGATAATTTTGATTGCGAGTATAAGATCCGAATAAGTTTTGTGTAAATTGAACAAAGCTAAGTTTATGAGACTATGAACAATGTTGCAAGCCACGCAGATCATTAAGATGGTTATTCACATGAAAGAAATGTCGCGGTACATGACCCTAAACATTTACGTTATGTCCCGGGAACAATTTCCCAGAAAGTTTTCTTGAACACACGAAGGTTCACTTAAACGTCATCGTTTGAAGTTATGTTGGTCAGTTTTGCATCCGAACGAACGTTATTTGAATTAATTGGATTACAAAAATGCGAATAAACCTTAGTTTTAATGTTTATAAGCTTCCTACAATGAAAATATAATTATTTAATCATTTACAAAGGCAGCTTATACACCATAGACAAAACACTATAAGCCATAGATAAGGTAATGTAATTTACGCAGATGCGTTTATTTTGACAGCTGTCACCATAAGGAGACAATTAGAAGTCAAAACTAATCTCTTAAATAACAATAGAAAATTTAAATTAACTTTGATTATTCCACGTATTGTGTTACTAACTGTGACACGTGTTTCGCCTCTTTCAGAGGCATCTTCAGACTTACTATCGCAAAGTTTGCTTAAGTAATGAAGCAAGATTGATTCTAACATTTTAAAATTATAAAATTACAAAATGGAGGTTTGGGTTTTTTTCCTTTTAAGAGGAGCAAGGAGGGGGGTGTAGAATCGAAATAAAACAAACAGATAATGATACTAATAATACTAATGAGTTGTAAACAATCAGATTGGGATTTTTCCTTTTTAAGGGAAGCAAAGAGGGGATTATAAAATCGAAACAGTGCAAACAAATTTAATCATACTACTAATGATGTTAAACATTATAAATTATTAAACTAATGAACTGCAATCAATCAGCTAGGTTTGTGATTACTCTATTAATTGGAAACAATTTGAGTAACTCTTAAATAACGTTCATTGGGCTTATGATGATCCGTGCTGACTAGGGCATCCAATCCTGGGATCCTGTTCAATTTTCTGATCCCGAAATGCCGGTATTGATATGGCCGCTATCCCGGGATTTCGGGATTGAGAAATTTTGAGGAAATTCTCGAAATTTACACGAAATTGGCAAATCGGAGATTTCAAATTCCTCGGTGAGAAAATCTCAATCCCGAAATCCCGGGATTGGAAAAAGGCTCCGGGATTGGATACCCTAGTGCTGGCTACGTATATATTCTTGCAATATATACGTAACGATTCGTAAGTATCCAAATAGACAAAAAGATAGTGTTTACTTGTTGAATAAATAAGATTTGAGCGCTTAAATCGGGACTTGAACTTCATGTCACAGAACAGAAATAAAGAGCCGTAATATATACCGCTATGCAGCGGTGGGCTGGAGGGGGCTCGGTCGGCGAGCCCCTTGTTAAATTTATAGAAAACAATATTCTCAGTTGAAATTAGTACATAACTGCAATTTCTGACATATACTATCTACGACAGCTTCCAGTATACACAGCAGTACATTTATAGCCACTTACATTGATTAGTTTATGGTAACTGCATATTGTTGTATATTTTAAGTATATTAAGTAACAATCGTTTGGTAATTTAAAAGTATTTTAAATTCCCTAGGGTACTCAGCGTTGTACCCACCACCACCCGCTACGGCTTCACACTCTTTTTATAGGGTGTATTCCGTAGCGTAACAACGTTAGTCGTGTTCAAAATTTTGCCAGAAATGTCCCGAGAAGAAATTCTTCAAGACTTGGTTGCATGCACTACAGTGTGCAGAAATTAAAAGTTAATTAATAATTAAGTGCCGTTGAAAATATGAGATTTTATCTATTTAACTCAACTTTTTTTCCAAATGACGCGGAGAATTCTTTAAATGCCCTATAATTTGCCTTCGATGCAACCAAGTCGGCATGACCGACGGGGCCGACAGATCCGACAGATAGTCGTATCGTCTTGAGCAATTTTTCCCGTTCGTTATTTAAGTCTGGACATTACCAAAGGATGTGATCAGCATCCTGAATCATATATCCGCATTTACATTCAGGGCTATTTACTAACCGGCCAAGCTGGAAGAGCTTGGCAGCGAAGTAACCGTGGCCAGTTATGAATTGGCTGGTCCAGAAATTAGGAGTCAGGACTTTGGTTATCTCCATTCGCCATTTAACATTCGGAAAGAATTTGAAAGTATTGCATATAATTGCACATGACTGATAAATTACTTTGATACTCAGCGAGCCCCCTGTTAGCGTATTGGCAGCCCACCGCTGCCGCTATGCCACGGAGATGTGTGTGATTTCTATACGTCGGCAGTCTAAAAATGAAAACACCCATCCTCCACTTTACGGAAAAATTATCATTCCAACGTTCACCGAGTTTGTCGTAGATTGTGACTTCAGATAGCACAGTCATATCTCAGCCGGTATATTTTTTTTATCAAAGAGTTCTACAGCTTTCTTTATGGAACAAAACGTAATTATCGCGAAGTCGATTTTTTATTTCAGAATAAAATTTTAATTAACGTTTGCTTTGCCAACGGGCTCGCTGTATTTGTTTTATTTTTTTCAAGATAGGGGAGGGGGTTATTATTTTTCTCCTTTACTTACTTCGTATTAAGTTAGACTTTTTCTGTTCGTCATTTATTTTTGCAAGTCAAGATGGCGGATGTTTGCTTAAGCGGCGATTTCTGAGAACGGCCATTGTCATTAACAATGAATAAACGAGTGAGTAACGAATCAATATCATAGACAGATTTAATTTTATAATGTAATTTTTATAGCGCATATATTTTCATAAAAAAGAAATTTAACTTAATTTTTTTAATGAATTTTTAAAAAAGTTGAAAAATTATTTGACATTACAGCTTACGCCAATGCGTCAAATATTTTGAAGTTGAAAGATCATACGAGATATACTCGATGAGAATTTTTAAAAAGTCACATGAGATTAACTCAAGGAGAATTTACTTCACAAACACCCATTTCTTAGATCTCAAATTAAAATTGAAAAAATCCAATTTGACATTGACTTTACTGGGAATTGAACCTAGACCCAAATGATCGGTAGAGCAAGCTCTAACCAACTAAACCACAGCGGGCGAAAATCGCTTACATAATATCAAAAATTGCAATACCAGACAAATATACTAATATCGGTATTTTGGTTTGTCGCCTGCTGTGGCCCAGTTGATTAGAGCTTGCTCTACCGATCACGCAGGTGTGGGTTTGATTCCCAGTAAGATCACAGTGAATTTGAGAATTATTCAATTCAAAGCTGTAATCGAAAACTGGGTGTTTTTTTTATGTCAATTCACATTATTTCGTCTCCTCCCATCCTTCTGATCCTTTAATAGTTGGGTGTAGCACAATAGCGATAAGTCAACCACTAGTCCTATTTTAGCCTTATCCTTCTTTCCCTACTACTCACATCAAAAAAGTGAGGTTGAGAGACTGAGTAGTAAAAAGTTCTCGTAGAAAAAAATTCTGTTTAAACATATCCATTAAGAGACTATATGCTCTAAATTGGGAGCGGGCATGGATACAAAAAGATAAAAGAGTGTAAGGAAAATACAAAACGGACAAAACATTATTTTGAATCAAAAAGTAATATACCTACATCAAAAATTCACAACTAAAGTGCCACAAGTCAAAATATAAATAAAATTATACTTTAGCTATCTATGTATATCTCACAGCAGCGGTGGGCTTCCAATACGTTAACAACGTGCTCGCTTTACCTTAAAGCTATCTCGGTGTTCTGGGGATGGAGGGAATCACTTATATGCAACTATATGCAATATTTAAAAAAGCAATCGATTGATCCTTTATACACTTATATAATGTAACAATATGCAATTTACCGTAAAATTATCAATCTAAATGGCTAAAAATGTACTACTATGTATTATGAAACTCTCGTAGATAGTATATAAGTCAGAAATTGCAGTTATATTCTAATTTCTTCTGAAGATATTGTTTTCTCTTAAATTAACAAGCCCCTCTAAGCCCCCTACAGCCCACCACTGTCTCACACTATTTTTTTGTTGTTCTTGAATTACTTTAGGAAAAAACTATTTTTTGTAAAATTGCGATCTAGCCAGTCCACGTGTATTAGTTTACATTTAAAAATCTTTTGTAAAGCAACATTAAAATAAATCACATCCTCCTGACACTGTTATTTGTGAACTGCATTAAAGGAAACAAAAACAAAAAAAAAACATAAATGTAGCAAAAGCACTATTGAAAGTCAAAAAGCTCTCTCGATAATAATAAAAGTGCGAAGTTTAAATACAGCGGAAGCCAGCCTCCGCCATTATCATTCATTCTCTATAACAATTCACATGCTCTTAACCTACGGCCTGGTACGTATCATAAAAAAATACATATTTAAAAAAATAGTTTAGTTTTTAAAGCACAATGAGAAAAAAGTCAATAATATTATGCACGGGAGAACTTTTTGCATTAAATCAGGAATTTACTGGCACGAAAAATCAAATGTAAACTTATTTAAATTTGAATGGTTTAAATTAGATACATTCACACAGATTTTGTCATTAAAGACCCGGGTTTCGCCTTTCACCATCTTCAAGCGTTCAAGTGCACGGATGAACTCGAACTGACATTAGTAAATGAATGTTTCGTGTTTATATAAGAAGTAAATGTATCATTGAGCCTAAAGCCATTGCTGGCGAAAAGGATAAGCCCATGGAAATGCTCACAGATTTGAATGGTGAGTAGTTTAAAAAATTATATTTATTTTTTTGTTGGAAAAGGATATATGATTAACTTTATTCAATAAATCAAAGGCTTAAACCCATTAATTCACAAAATGCTTTTTTTTTGAATATATATCTGATTGCAATTTGTAAACAAACAAAAGAAAAATCTAATTTTTAAATAGTAAATCTGCCGATTCTTAATAATTTTTAAAGACAATCGAAAGAAAGCTTACAATATTGACTAAATCTAACAATGTGAAACATATCTCATAAAATTTCCCACATTATTTATTTACCTCTTGCGATCTTTCAATCACCTATATTTTTATATTTTTTTTACACTTCACTATCAAGCAAGCTACATATATTTGAACATTAGTGATTTTTATATCAGGACATCAAGTTCTGTAGCCTTATTGTGATCCCGATAGCTAACGGCCAAGGCAACAGATTTTTCTTAATTGTTTGTTACACCCATTAATATTGTATTCTCTTATCAGTTAACAATGCTCGCCATGGGCGCGAAGAAGCAAACTGAGTATCTTTTTTGAAGTGTAATGTAAGAGTAAAATCTTTAATATACTGATTAATATTATAATGTTTTATTTAGGTATATTCAACCTGACGATAGGTAAGAATACATTTTCACCATCTTCAATTTTAGACCATCGATACGTCGAAAAGAACGATTTTCACGCGGCCTGTTATGAATTTTATTTGATATCCCTGCCCCATAACCTTAATTCTTTTCCATTTTCCGACGCGGTCGTTATCTACGTGAAAATTTTCACGTATTTCACTCCAGAATCGGAATTTTTCACAATTTATATTCCTTTGAACAGAGTAACTGTTAAATACTATCGTGCATAAAATATATTATTTAGATTTACTTTACTGACTTACATATTACAATCAAATAACTTTATATGATTTTTATGATTTTCAGTTGATTTCACATTAAGCATACTTTAATTTATTTATAAATTCGTGGTCAAAAACATGAACGTCTTTGACTTATAATTTCATTTCCTCGCTTTTAATCATATAATCATTTTTTAATGACAGCAAATAAAGCGCAAAGATTCAAGAAATAATTTGTCACACAAATACAGAGCTTGGTAAATGATGATTTGAATGTTAAAGTGAATAAATATTATATAAAAAATCATGCGATACATAAAGTGATACTTAGGTTTTCCAATCCCGAGATCCCGTCCAATTTTGTGATCCCGAAATCCCGGGATTAGTATGGTCACAATCCCGGGATCGAGAAAATTTTAGCAAATCCCGAAAATTTATAGGATATTGGATTTGGAAGAGCTAAAAAAAACGAGATGCGCTGGTATTTTGGGCAAATCGGCAATTTCCTTGGTTTCGAGATTTTGAAATTCTCGGAAGAGCTAAAAAAAAATAAACGAGTCACGGAGATATATTGGGCAAATCGGTAGATTCCTGGGTTTTGAGATTTTCAAATTCTTGGAAGAGCTAAAAAAAAAATTTAGACATTTTGGGCAAATCGGCAATTGGGTTTTTGATTTGCAAATGAAATAATGAAAAATTCCGACACCCAAACTTTTTTCAAATTATACACGATTTCACGTTGAGTGCCCAATCCCATGATTCCGGGATCTCGGGATTGAAAATTTGTCAATACCGGAATCCCGGGATCCAAACGTAAAAAGGCTCCGGGATTGGATATTGATCGTATTAAATAAATATAGGATCAGTACAAAAGATTTTTATTTTTTAAATATAACACCTTGCCACCATGTATGGAAAGTAAAGACATTTAGAATAGTTCGCTGGAAACAAACTGATACGCTAGTGATTGTTATAATAAATGGTTGCATTTAAAAAAAAAATCACATAAATTTAATTACATTGAATGGTTAGATTTTTAAAAACTGAATTATAAAAGCTCGAGTTGAATTACAGCAAAGCCCTCAATTACCTGAAATTGATGTTAAATTCGTTAAAAATTGAATCTGAACTACTGTTGTCAATAATTGAGGAGCAAACATTCAAAAAGTGTTTTGTCACACAAATACAAAGCTTGGAAAATGATGATTTAAGTGTTGCAAAAGTGACGGTTTGTATGAATGTGTCAACTATATGATTTCATTTTAATATGAAAAAAAACCCTTTTGAACACTTATTTTGATTTCCATTCATAGGTTTTATTATGGACTATCAGAATGGATATAAACGCCATTTTTCAAAATTTGTAACAAAACACTTTTTGAATGTTTGCTCCTCAATTAGTGCCTTTACCTCTTCACTACATAGATATTATGTCAGTTAAAAAATTCTACCTAGGTTTCGAACGGATAATTAATAAATAAAATATGCCAACATTAAAAAAACATAGATTAAATAATTTTCTGTCACAGTTAAAAATATATCCATTATTCTGTTAACCATGAGGTATATTATTTGATCGTTAAATCGGTGACGTAGCACCACTACGCCGTAGACATGACGTACCAAACGTGTTTGTTTGGAGTCAGAAAGTATTCTGAATGGAAAAATATTTTGCAATCAGTAGCTGGGAGCTTAAGGCAGTTGATTAGGGTCTAATTCAATAACCAGCCCCCGACCCGTCGGCCTCTCGAACTCACCCCCCGCCTGACACCCCGTCGGCAATCAGGACATCAGAAAAATTAGATTGAAATGTTCAAAATGAGTTTTCGCTCCAATAAAATAAACAACGAGAAAAAACGGAATATTTTTTCATCGAGGTGATATTTGCTACGGAATTCACGTCTTGAAACTTTCTTTACGATGTTAGCTTTACTCAAAATATGACAGCTCGTAGTATTTAATCATTTTGTTGAATTGTTTGATGACTGCTTCAATAACTTTTGTAAAAAAGTTTTAATTCACTGTTAATAGATATATTTTGAATAACAAAAAACAAAACCACTATTAAACTTGTGTGTTGTCATGTATTTATTCCATACAGGTAACATGAAAAATTAAGACCAGTTTTACTAAAAAACATACTGAAGTGGGAAGTAGCCAATTAGTTAAAGTTCTTTGGTTTAAACACTATTTGATGTCAAAATGTGACGGAAAATTAAAAAAAAATGTTCTTATTGATTTATTAATTAAAGTTCTAAAGCACAGTTTCTCAACCAGGTGAAATATGATTTTAGGAGAGCCACAGCAGAGTTTTGGGGGGGGCACGTGCAAATCCTGGAAAAACTAAATGAAAAAGTCTCGCTTCTTTTTGTTTTGGGAAATCCGTAAATTTCTGTGAAAAATCTGTCAGCGACTAAAAGAATAGAAAATTATTTTGAAATCTTTCAACTTCTCACTTTGTCTCGAAAGACTTATATACTTATATAAAAACGGGTTTGGAGGCCACGGGCCCAAAAAGGTTGAGACACTTCATTCTAAAGTGATGTATTACTGTATTTGAGGAGCACACATTCAAAAAGTGATTTGTCACACAAATACAAAACTTGGAAAATGATGATTTAAGTGTTGTGTTGTTGGGTGCAAAAGTGACGGTTTGTAGGAATGTGTCAACTTTATGATTTCATTTTAATATGAAAAAAAAACCTTTTCGAACACTAATTTTGATTTTCATTCATAGGTTTTATTATGGGCTATCAGAATTGATATAAAACGCCATTTTTCAAAATTTGTGACAAAACACTTTTTGAATGTTTGCTCCTCATTTGCAAACCAGCTATCTCCACATTGAGAATTTTTTCAAAGCATAGAAAACACTCGATAATGTAAACAACAAGTTGAATTGAATACTTTCTAAAATATACAGTCTAAGCCACCGATTTCTAGCCTGGGAAGTGTGGGCTATCGCAAAGGGAGGTGTGAACAGTCCAAAATGTTTATTTACCCTTTAAAAGTGTCTTTATTACTATATGAAATAAAAGATGAGGAGGCGCAAAGATATTTTTATCTTCAAAGGGAGGCGCAGTAATATAAAGGTTGGAAACTACTGGTCTAAGCACAAGTTTAGTTTGTGAGAAAATAAAGTATTTAATTGTATTTGAGTATTTTTATATTCCAGTTGACGATAAAACATTTAATATTTTCTTCTATGTCATAAAAAAATCTCATGTTGTGTTAACTGGTTGAAGCAGTCGATAGTTTTCTTTAATATTTTTAATTTGTCACTGTTCTGGCAGAAGTTGGTAAGTAACAGATTGATTAATAAAAACAATAATCCTTTGTACTTCATTCCACTTTATTTAATATGTCAGGACCGGTTTCGCTCATTGCGAGCATTGTCAACTGATAAGAAATATAATTTAACAATGCTATTTATACAAAATTGAAAAGTTATACACAACAGTTGGCATTGAAAAGAAATTGCCAATTACATTAAAGTGATTCTAAAATAACACAAAATTAAAATGTTCAACACAACTAACATATAATTAAAAAGTCATCCCAGATTCATAAATTCAGAATGCGATTGAAAGTAATTACAAACATAATTAAAATTTGGGAAATTTTTGATAAAGTGATAAAATGTTACAATAATAAAGTGAATATGCTTAATGATATGAATATGCTTAATGATAGTTTTATGTTTTCCCCGCTTCCAAGTAGTTGGTGTGTTCATTCATCACTTAAACAAAATCGACAGCCAGGAAGATTCTGAAAAACAAATTTTTCAAAGACCATATCAATTCTAACAAAAGAAATCTATATTTATTTTATTTTATTTTTTAATTTATATAAAAGAATAGTTAACAAGGGCTAATGCAATGGATAAAGTAACGGGGAACTAGCAAAAATTATTTGATCGTTTAAAAGATCTGAATCAGGTAAAAATTTGAATCTATTGATTTCTAGGATTTCTTGCTTGTCTAGTTTGACAGACTTGTTATTTAAATGTAGAACTTTAAAGTTTCAGTCCTAAATTTAGTATTAAAAACTCAATTGAATTAGTAGAAAAAATTAAAGACATTAAAGTGCCAGTAAATTCAAAACTTGTTTCTTTCGACATAGTTAGTTTATTTACGAGTGTCCCAATACCGGATTTAAAAATAGCATTTTTAGATTTCATAGATAGAAAAAATTTAAATCCCTTACTAACTAGAGATATTAAATCTATAGTGAACTGTTGTATCGATCAAAACTTTTTTAAATTTAACGATAAAATCTATCAACAGTTGAATGGACTAGCAATGGGAAGTCCGCTGTCTCCCATTTTAGCTGATTTTTTCATGGATTTTTTAGAATCTAAAATTTGCAATTTAGATCTTTTTAGTAATGTCATCTACTGGTACAGGTACGTAGATGATATTTTAGTTCTTTGGGGTGGCACTGAGAGACAACTCTCCCAGTTTTTAAATAATATCAATAACATTAATCAATATATCCAATTCACCATGGAGTTGGGTGTAAATAAAATCAAATTTTTAGATTTAACAATTGAAATAGTAAATAATCGTCATACTTTCAAAATTTTTAGAAAAACGACTTACAGCGACAATATTATTAGTAGTTCTTCTAGACACCATATTTCACATAAATTAGCCTCCTTCCATTGTTTTATTCATCGACTTCTAATGATTCCGATGACTAAAGCAAATTTTGATTTAGAATTAGAGACCATTAAACAAATAGCAGTTAACAATGGTTATGCTACGGATATAATAGATCGTCTTTTAATTAAAAAAACTAAAAAACTTGCACTCTTAAATGTTAGCTCTGGCCTGGTGTTGGATAAACCTGTTGTTATAAAACAGTGGGTTAAATTAAATTACTTGGGTAGAGTTACAGAAAAAATCGCTAGGAAAATTGATAGAAATAAATTTAATGTAACCTTTTATAACACACTCAACTTGAGTCGTGTTTTAGTTAATTCTAAAGATAAATTAAACTTTTTGAACCAAAGCGGTATTTATTTACTCAATTGCGACTCCTGTAACGCCAAATATATTGGTCAAACAGGTAGATCGTTTAATATTAGAATCAAAGAGCATTTGAATTGTGCTAAGAAAGGGGATGAACAGTCTTCATTTGGAAACCATCTGTTTCAAAATAAACACACTTTCGATATTGGTAGAAACTTTAAAGTTCTACATTTAAATAACAAGTCTGTCAAACTAGACAAGCAAGAAATCCTAGAAATCAATAGATTCAAATTTTTACCTGATTCAGATCTTTTAAACGATCAAATAATTTTTGCTAGTTCCCCGTTACTTTATCCATTGCATTAGCCCTTGTTAACTATTCTTTTATATAAATTAAAAAATAAAATAAAATAAATATAGATTTCTTTTGTTAGAATTGATATGGTCTTTGAAAAATTTGTTTTTCAGAATCTTCCTGGCTGTCGATTTTGTTTAAGTGATGAATGAACACACCAACTACTTGGAAGCGGGGAAAACATAAAACTATCATTAAGCATATTCATATCATTAAGCATATTCACTTTATTATTGTAACATTTTATCACTTTATCAAAAATTTCCCAAATTTTAATTATGTTTGTAATTACTTTCAATCGCATTCTGAATTTATGAATCTGGGATGACTTTTTAATTATATGTTAGTTGTGTTGAACATTTTAATTTTGTGTTATTTTAGAATCACTTTAATGTAATTGGCAATTTCTTTTCAATGCCAACTGTTGTGTATAACTTTTCAATTTTGTATAAATAGCATTGTTAAATTATATTTCTTATCAGTTGACAATGCTCGCAATGAGCGAAACCGGTCCTGACATATTAAATAAAGTGGAATGAAGTACAAAGGATTATTGTTTTTATTAATATAATGCCTTTCCACCAAGTATTGACAGTGAACACCCTAAAAGTGATAACAGATTGATAGTTATGAGTAAATAACGAATGGACAATTTCCGGTTTTTAAGGATAAAGCCTTTCGTATCGACATTGCATGTTACATAGATAATTATAGTATCAATATATAGATGCATTAATATCAATCTGACACAAAGTAAGGTTTACAATTAATAGACAGAGACAATTGCCTGTCTCCAGCACTGATAATAAAATCAGGTTCTATGGCACAGCGGTTAGCGTTGCTGGCTTCCGTGCAGGATCACACGGGTTTGATTTACAGAACAAACAACATTATTTCAATCGATGTCTGTTCAAAGGCATGGGTGTTTGTGATGCTTAAATTTCCCTCCCACTTTTCTCATCCTTCAATAACTGGTTGTAGCGAGAGCGGTTAGTTAATGACTAGTACTGTTCTAGCAATATCCTATTAATACTACTCTCTTTGTAAAACAGTGGTTGAACGACAGACTAACAAACATTTTTCGTAGAAAAAAATCTGTTGAGATTAGGAAGTCATATGGCCCACATTGGATGCGGACATATTGTGGCACCTACTCAGTTATTGCAGACAAATATTTTTTATCGATGAATCTCTTTGTGTATTCAAATTGTTTTTGGCAGTTTTGTTAGTTTCCAACACAAGAAAGGTGATTAAAAAATGCATTTATAAAAACTGTATACCGTTTATTAAAAATGAGAGTGTTAAAGAAATTCATAGTGGATGTTGATGGTAAACTTTAACCCTGCGGGTCCGAAGGCAACCGTATAAACATTAATCGCAAAAGAATACAAAGTGTACGGGGAACGAAAAAAAATAATTGAAAATTACAACGCCTCTACCCCACCCCACCCCCGGCTACCGTCGGATAGATAGGAAAAGTTTCAAAGAAGAAAAATTAGTACTCGCCACTCTACTTGCCGAGGCCAATTTTTCTTTGAACGCAACAATTTGCTCGAGTCTCGTTTCAAATTTGATGGAAAAATTTCGGATTAAAATTTTATTATATCGAAAAATGGACGAGTAAGAAGGGGAGGGCACGGCGCCGATGAGGTTAAAAACTTTGCCTGGAAATAGAAAATTGCAAATTACAAATGAAGAAAATGCTTTTTTTCGTCTATACATGTTTGTTGAGTGTGAAATGTCATCACTCATCATCATTGCTTAATTTTTGAATAAATTCAACATTATACTATCAAACATTAAAATGTATTTTAGTTCTACGAATAAATTATTAATAAGTTGATAGGAATTAAGACCCCATGCATTTGATGAATTTTTCCGAAACTTAAATTTATGTAGGTTAACTGCATACATATATCGACTGTGGAAAGGAAAAAGGACGTAACCCTCAAATTTTCAAAACAGCTTTTTTTCGATTATCACAATGTATACAACTTGACACACATTCTGTCAAAAAGATGGAAGCTGAAAATGCCGAATAAGTATCTAAATTTAGCTTTTAAGTTTGAAAAAGATAACCTTGTAAAAATTTAAAACCAAGAAAAAATACTGAAATAAAGGTTTTTCCGAAAAAATTACTTTAATTAATATTAGGATATGTCAATTAAACACCAGTTTAGAAGTATCCGCGCACTTCAAGGTTGTGTATAATTAATAATTTGCATATATCACAAAATCAGCAAAACACGTTTTTAGCGCCTCCTGTAAAATTTGATATGTGTGGGTTACGTCCTTTTTCCTTTCCACAGTCGATATGTATATATACTGGTTAACAAATATACTGGTTAACAATAATACTGGTAAACAAATATACAATACATTTTCTCATCTATTCTTACAGCCTGCACTAGATTGAAAAAATAAAGTATTATATGAAATAATTGGCTGTTTTTTTAACTATGTAATTTTTAAGTATTCTTCTGAGTTCTATAGCTCTGACGAAGTTGTAGAACCAAATTATCTATCAAATGAAGAAAATAATGTTGAACTAAAAAACATTGTATTTTAAAACCTTGATATAAGGGATTTCTACCAATTAAATTAATAAATTGATAATTCTTAATGAAGCGTCCGATGTTTTTTTTTATTATTTTCATATCCGCTCTCAAAGTGAAGCATAGCTTATCTTAAGAAGTCTCTCTTTTTTTTGAAGAGCGTAAGTATGAAAAAGCAGAACTTTATTAAGATTAATGGCAAGATATTTTTGTTCGATATGCATTATTCCTAAGATAGGTTGGACGAATTAATAAATTGTTTAAAACAATATTATTTGAAACTGTCCGTACTGGGATTCGAGTCCCCGAGCACTGGTACCAAAGCCAACAACATTGACCACTCAACCACAGACCCAAGCCAAACATACGATCAGTATTGTTACATAAAAAAATCCTCATAAAACACGATCGTTTTGTCTCCAGTTGCGTAAAAAGAAATAATAATTCACGTTAAATATTTTCAACAGACTGGTCAGTTACGCTTTAGAAAGTTTGCCATAAGTTTTGTCCATTTTAAATTGTTTTTTTCCAATCTTTTAGTAACCAAACATGTGAAAAATGCAGTAATTGAACATAAAGAAAATGACAAAGGTCTTATATAAATACTGTTCTAGACAGAGCACCAGATATTTTGTTTTTTTTTTCATTTCATGAGAAACACGCGGTGAGAATTCTTTCACAGACACAAAAGCCACTAAAAACCGACTCTATATGTCTCTCAATATATTCGTACATGTCTCTCATAATATCTCAAAATATATGTTAGAAAAGTAATAAGACCTTACTGGGACTTGAAACTGAATTTTCCTTATTTAAAGGGTTAAGTTGTTACCATTAGACCACACAGAAGCTGTTGTTATTCAGGGATTCAATTTTCTTAATGTGTAAAACACCAATAAATATCCTGATCACTCTTAGGGTGTTCACTGTCATTACTTGGTGGAAACGTATTATTGATTGAATTTGAATTTAATTTGTAGAACTCCATTGTTATACGGTAAAAGATATCAAAGTGTTTATTTAGTTCTACAAAATATTTAAAGAATATTCAAAATAAATAAATATTCATTTGTACCACTTTTACTTTTATTAATTTATCAGTTGATAATGCTCGTCATAAGCGAAACCGGCCCTGATCTTTTTTTTTTTTTTTAAATAAAAGTGAAAGTAGCACAAATTAATACAGTTTTTAAATATCTTGAAAAATAACAAAATTACTGTTCAATCAATTTGGAAAAGAAAGAAATTACATTATTAATAAAATTTGATTCGAGAAAAAAATATTCTGATTATTTAAAAAAACAAAGCGGAACGTAGATTTGAAAATACGTATATTCTACGAATATGCAATATTTAGGGAAAATTATTTTAGGATTTTAATATCCCGAATTCTCGTAAATAGCTAGCATTTCCATTACCAATAACACATACCTCCATTAAGCTACAACTTTATTAAGTAAGTATGTAGGTACGTTATTTATAGCCCTGAGCCCTCTTTGTGTAACATGCCGCCTCAAAGGGTTGTTTTCGATTCACTACCCCAAATAATAGTATTCTGCTGGTAAGTAACTATCAAATGATGTTCCTCATCGATGAATGCCCTCAGGACATTATCTAAGATTTCGGGAACACTGGAGAGGGTTATCAGCAAGTATTTGATTTAGGTAACAAAAGGTTAATATTATCATTTCATATATATAATACAAGTTGAAAATTGTTCTTAGTATCATCAAATAAAGATTGGAATTGTGTATTAATAATAAGAAGATGAAACATATTGTGCGTAATGTAATATTAAAAACATCTTATTGAAAAATTATAAAATACATTTGAATTATTACACAAATATTTAGGATCATCACGAGCATTTTCAACGGATAAAGTTACGTGATAAAGTGTCTCCAGCTGTGGCCCAGTTGGTTAGAGCTTGCTTTACCGATCACGCAGGTCTGGGTTCGATTCCCGGTAAGATCACAGTAAATTTGAGAATCATTCAATTCAAATTTAGTGTCAAATAAGGGTGTTCACTGTCAATACTTGGTGGAAAGGCATTATATTATTAAAATAACAGTATTCCTTTGTACTTAATTCCACTTCAGTTGACAATGCTCGCAATAAGCACAACTGGTCCTGACCTATTAAATAAAGTGGAATAAAGTACAAAGGAATATTGTGTTTTTATTAATATTCAATTCAAAGTTGTGATCGAAGACTGGATGTCTGTGATGCCAATTCACATCATTTCCTCTCCTTCCATCCTTGAATAACTGGGTGTAGCAATAGCGATTAGTTAACCACTAGTCCTGTTTTAGGTTTATCCTTCTTTCCCTACTACTCACTTTGAAAAAAAAAGTGAGTTTGATCCACTGAGTGACAAACAGTTCTTGTAGAAAAAAATATTTGTTGAGATACCTCCATTAGGAGGCCATTTGCTCTACATTGGGAGCGGGCATAGATAAAATAAAGTTACATCGATTCAGAGTTATTTATATCTTAAATACTTTAGCTGTAAGTTAACGTCTGTGTTTATTAGTTTTATTGTGTTGTTTTAAGCATAAAGTCTTTTCATATTTGTATTACTAATTGTTTGTAACACCCTTATAAGTCTTTCTTGGTTTTTAAAAATAACTTTCTATCAATATATATCGACTGTGGAAAGGAAAAAAGGACGTAACCCACAGTTTTTTCAAAACAGTTTTTTTTCGATAATCACAATTTTATACACATTCTGTCAAAAGGAAGTAAGCTGCAAATGCCGAATTAGTATTTAAATTTAGCTTTTAAGTTTGAAAGATGGACTTGGATGGATGAAAATTGAAACCAAAAAAAAGGTCTGAAAAAAAAAAGGTTTTTTCTAGACAATTTATTAAATTAATATTAGATTATGACAATTGAACTTCAGCTTAGAAGTCTCCGTGCACTTCGAGGTTGTGTTTATTTTATAATTTGCATATGGCCGAAAATCATCAAAACACTTTTTTGGTGCCTCCTGTAAAATTTGCAATGTGTGGCTTACGTCCTTTTTCCTTTCCAAAATCGATATCATTTTATCAGTTTAAAATGCTTGTGATGAGCGAAACCGATCCTGATCATAATAAATAAGTGTAAAATAAGTAGTAAACATTGTTCAATTTGAATTGTTAAAATTATGTACATTCACACAAATGTTGTCACTTCAGACCTCAAGTGCACGGATGAACTTGAACTGACGCTTAGTCGACGAATGTTTCGTGTTTATATAAGAAATAAATGTATAATTGAGTTAAAAGCCATTGGTGGCGAAAATGATTAGCCCATGGGAATGCCCACAGATTTTAATAGTGAGTAGTTTTAAGAATTATATTTATTTTGTTTGTTGGAAAAGGTTTTATGATTATATTTACATAGGGTATAAAAGTGGGGTTGTTAGTGACAAAATTTGTGTGAATGTACATAATATGAACGATTCAAATTTAATAATGAAATTCCACCAAGCACCTTCAGTCGAAATCTTAAAATAACAGTAGATTGTTCTACTGTTGTTTATGTGAAGCGATTTTATGATTGTTCATTGAATTGTGATTAACAAATAAAACATCACGATTATAGAGCAAAAATTACGATTGCTTAAAATAATATAGTTCATTGTGACAATGTTATTTAAATTTGGTATAATTGAATGAAAAAACAATCAAACCCCCGGTAATCTCCTGGTATCTTTGGGAATCCCCTTTCTTTATAAGCATCTCAGAAAAGGAAGCCCATGGAAGATGGATTAAACGGAAACCTTATACTCAATTCCCATATTATGAATTCAAATCCTAGGGCCGGTTGGTTAGTTACTTTTCGGTTCTGTGGCGTACGAAAAAAAACCGATAAAGGGTACGATGTTTTTGGTAGCCTACGATAAAAACAAATTACAAATGTGAAAACATTTTTTTTAGAAAATATGAGTCTTATTCTCATCTGATTAAGAATTCCATAACTATTAATAAAAACACAATATTCCTTTGTACTTTAATCTACTCTATTTAAAAGGTCAGGACCGGTTTAGCTCATTGCAAGCATTGTCAACTGATAAGAAAAAAATATATTAACAGTACTTTTTATACAAAATTAAATTGAAATAAAAGGTGTAAACAACAATTGACAATAAAAAGAATTTACAAATTACAGTATAAGTTAATCAATAATTACACAAAATTAAAATGTTTAACACCTATAACATATAATTAAAAAATCATCAAAGATTAATAATTTTTTAGTGGTGACTGATGGTAATTATAAACATTTTTATTATCAGTTGACAATGCTGGCAATGAGTGAAACCGGTCCTGACTTTTTTTTAAATAAAGTAGAATAAAATACAAAGGAATATTGTGTTTTTATTAATATAATGCATTTCCATTAAGTATTGACAGTGAACACCCTAAAAATATTGTATAACAACTAGTTTAAAAAATACGTATTAATGCTTATACAAAGAACAAATGCAAGCTGTCTTAAGCAGAATTAGCGAACGAATGAAATAAATTTCATTCCAAGTTTGAATTAAACTTTTTTTAATCCATGTCCGCTCGTAATTTTGACAGATTATATTTTTCCTTTCTTATTCAAAGAGAGTAGTAGAGATATAAAGATAAGGCTAGGGCAGGACTTTTGGTTAGCTAATCTCTCTCGATACACCCAATTATTACATGATCGGAAAGGGTTGGAGGGAATATTTAGCCCACAAACACCCATGCCTTCGAACATAAATCGATAAATCGATCAAAAAAAGGTGTTTGTACTGGGACTCAAACCCGTGAAGTCTGGCACGGAAACCCACTAACCGCTGGACTATAGGATTGTCATTTTTAATTCAATAAAAAATATTAAAATAATCAAAAAAAAACAGATATTTTTTAAACCGATATTGCTTTGCGTTATTCAAAATGTTCCTCCTTTTTGATAGCTAATAGTTACGTGCGCCACTGTAACAATCGGCAGATATACTTACAAACATTATGTATATTATATTATTTTCTATACGTAACAAACGCCGTCGTCTACTTCTTACTTCTTCTCGCACAATACAATCATCTTCCGCGGTAAATTTTGGTGTCGCAACCAACTACTCGGTGACTAGGATATACTAATATAAAATAAAAGTATATAAGTCATATGTTTTTTTTAATCTATGCCCAATCCCAATTAGAGCCCCAGTCCCGGGATCCCAACTAATTTTTTCGATCATGTAATCTCGGGATCGTTTTAGTACTCATTCAAAAATGTACTACTGTGTAAACTGAAGCTGTCGTAGATGATATATAAGTCAGAAATTGCTGTAACATACAAATTTGATCTGAGAATATTTTTTTTCGTCAAATAACAAGGGACTCGCCGGTTTTAGTTAATATTAACAAGAGGCTCGCCCAAGCCCCTTAGAGACCCCTCCAGCCTTCCCCTGCATACAATACATATAATAAATAAATAAGTCAACTGAAGGCTATCTTTTCTAATGCTAAGATTTGTGTTTGCTGTTATATAATAAACAGCTTAACGACCGCACGTTTTTTTTATAAAATTTCACCTGGCGAAACAAAATTTTGCGAAAAATTCGCAAAAATTGTAATTTTACTAAATTCACCATAGTTTGTTAACAAATTGAGATATCTTTACAAAATTTAATTTTCTTAGCTTCCAGATACTTCGCCTATACGCATATATGAGTCCGCCGGCCAGCAACCTTTGTTTTTCAAAGACTCAAATACGCGTTCGCGGTCGTTAAATTAACATTTAAAAGAAAAAAATAATCCATGGGGTGTTGTTTGGTAAAAATGCGATCGGTCTTTAATAATTAGTAATTTGAATGTATCTCTCGTCATAATTGTTAAGGTGAGAGATTTTAGAAAAAATATTTATATGTTTTCCAGCTTTTTGTGAAAAACATTATAAAATCATTAAAAACTGTTTTCATGTATTTGGTGATAAACAATGAATTTTCACTAGAAATGGAAAAATTCAGAATGATAATATATATTTTTAATCAAATATATTTGAGACACTTATTTTATAAACACCGTGTGATTGCAGTAATGTATTCAATCCGGAATGAGGTTTCCTTCTTGAGAGTATTTAAAGGAATTTGCAAATAAATCAAAGTGCAGAGCTTACAAAAGCTTTTGCCACGGAATCAAAGCTTCTCAAATGGTATACGGTAAAGATGTACTATTTGGAGATACAATTTAAAAAAAAACAGAATTTTGGGGAAAACAGAGAACCCAAATGGTAACTTTATATTTTTATTTCTCCACATCCTTTTTCTGATCATAGAAATTGTTTGTTTAACCATTAGTCGTTTCCTAGCCTCATAATATTCTTAATAATTTCTGTGACAGCCACTAATTGTTGAAAATATTTTAAATGCATTGTTAGTTATTTATTTATTTATTTAATTAACATTGCACAAATTATTAATTTAAATCTTTTAAAATGGAAAAAAAAAAATAGACCAATTTAATATTAAAAGCAGTAGAAAAAAAATGGTAAGGAAGTCAACTGAGTTAGCTCCGACGAGCTCTACTTTAATACATAAAAAAAAGTATTCGTCGGAACTCACTCACGTCTACGTGGAATATGTCGACATCCGAAGCAATATTGTTGAACACCGTTAAAGCTCTCCCCAGTGGCATCCCCATTGGCAGGCTGGTTCTACACATTGGGAGAACAAACAATTCATGTCCGCGATTTCTTAAAAAATAATCAGGAACATTTAGATTCAAATTCTCTAGAATAGTGGAATTCTCATTTTGACCTCGTATGAGTCGAAAAAAATATATGGCTAGATACATTTCTCTTCGAACGTAAGTACCTTAGTATCTTTATTGGTGCCACAGTCCGGGGTTAACCTGACCTCCTGCACTCGCTGGAGGGGGTTCGGAGGGGCTTGTGCAAGCCTTTATTTAACCCTGGTTATTTTAAGAGAAAACAATATTTTCAGATCAAATAAGTATATAACTGCAATTTCTGACTTAAATATTATCTACGACAGCTTCAGTATACACAGTGGTACATTTTTAGCCATTACGATTGATAAATGTACGGTTAATTGCCTATTGCTACATATCATAGGTGTATTACGTGAAAATCGATTGCTTATTGCTTACAATTAGGATCTTGTAGGTCCAAACTTACTTCTGAAAATTCTTGCAAACCGTAACACATCAATACAAGATTTGAAAGTCAAAAGTTTTTAAAGCAGAATAAAAATATTTTTTTGCGAATGTTAATTTGAAACATTGAAAAAGCCAAGAGACGATTTGAAGTCATTCTAGCGTCCTTTAGGTACTAGCAGTGGCGGCCGGTCAATGTGGCATTGGATCAATGCACCCCTTGTATATGCAGAGGCGATTATATTTTTATGAAATAATATTCAAACATAAAATTTATACCATTCACCCATTTTAATTTTTCATGTATTTATTGTCTATAATAAATATTTTAGAAATCGATAACTAATTAACGCGCTTCGACAATAAATACATGCCGGCAATACTAGGGCATCCAATCTCGGGATCCCGTTCAATTTTCTGATCCCGAAATTCCGGGATTGAGATGGCCGCGATCCCGGGATTTCGGGATTGAGAAATTTTGATCAAATCCCTAAAATAACCAAATCAGGGACTTCAAATTCCTCGGTGAGCTAAAAAAAAAAAACGAGGTTCTGTGAGAATCCAAGAAAAAAGTATAGCGAATTGAGGATTTCAAATTCCTCAGTGAGAAAATCTCAATCCCGGGATCCCGAGATCCGGGATTCAAAATTAATCAATCCCGAAATCCCGGGACTGGAAAAAGACTCCGGGATTGGATACCCTAGGCAATACAGACCGGCCGCCACTGGGTACTACGAACACAAAAATCTATAGAAATTCAAAAATATTATACAAGCAAATGTACACATATTTTTTTTATTTTTCATGCAATCAAAAGACACACATACCTTGTTAAAGTTCAACGGAATAATATTTTTTAATTTACACTTTGACGATTTGAAAACGATAAAAATACCTATCGATATCAATACGCCCACCGTGAACCCAACAGCCGCCTACCCGACAAACGCCCGCCTACCAAAACCAATAACCGATCGCGTGTGAAAAAACACGTGTCGGTGCAAATCGAAAACCAATCAACCAATGGGCGGCCGATAGTCTGTATTGATCCGCCCTCGTTCGGCGCGGCCGCCTACCTCCATATGAACACGCCTAGCGTCATATAGACATGAGACAGTATCGGGAATAAAGGATGTATTTGGAGGCTTTGGAAGAAATAGAAAATATTCAGAAAATTGTTCGGTGGAAATTTTGATTGGCGTATACGAATCAGCCAGACTCTATATTTATATTTTTGTTTAAAATAGATGTTTGTTTGGAATTTGAACTCGTAAAAATCTTACTAGAGCGTGATTTAGTTGTTTTTATACTAGCAATCGGGTGGGTTTGCGTTCCAGTATTGGAGTTAGCTAAATATAGAATTTAGATTTTTTCAAATTTATATTTGGGATATTGAACATGGGTGATTGTAATGTCTCGTCTCCTCAAGTTGATCTTGAGTGACTTTAGAGATAATTCCATTTAAGTTGATATTATGTGACTTGGTAAATGAATGTTATGTCAGATTTTATTTACACCAGATACAAAAAATAAATAAGAAAGTACATTCTCACAGATTTTGTCACAAACGACCCGGGTTTCGCCTTTCGGCATCTTCAGCCATTCAAGTGCACGGATGAACTTGAACTGACAGTTCGTTCAGTTCGACGTTCGACGGTCAGTTCAAGTTCATCCGTGCACTTGAATGTCTGAAGATGCCGAAAGGCGAAACCCAGGTCGTTAATGACAAAATCTGTGAGAATGTACATAGTTTGAACGATTCAAATTTAATATTTAAATTCCACCAAGCACCTTCAGTCAAAATCTTAAATTAAATAAGAAAGATTTTTATATGCTTTAACTACGAATTTCTATTTATTATTACTTAGTAAAAAATAAAATAATATGGATTATTTTTAATATATGCTCAACAACCAAACTTTTATATTTTCAATGCATAGGTTTGAAGTCAAAAAATCACCTCCCACCCTCCCGATTTTTTAATAACCGAGAGCGAATAGTTAACCACTAGTCCTGTCTTAGCCTTATCATTCTATCTCTACTACTCTCTTTGAAAATAAGAGATTGAGCTGAGTGACTGAGTAACAAACAATTCTCGTAGAAACAAACTTATGTTGAGATATCTCCATTAGGAAGCCATATGCTCCACATTGGGAGCGGACATGGATAAAAACAAAAAAAGACAGTGGTTCATAAATGTAGTTTTCTTTTGATTAAAAATTTTGTGTAAGAGAATGAAAAAATATTTTTCTGATTAATATTTTTTGAATAATTCATATCGACTGTGGAAAGGAAAAAGGACGTAGCCCACACTTTTATCAAAACAGCTTTTTTTCGATAATCACAATGTATACAACTTGATACACGTTTTATCAAAAAGATGTTAGCTGAAAATGCTCTAAATTTAGCTTTTATGTTTAAAAAAATGACCTTGTCAAAAGTTGAAACCAAGAAAAAATGCTAAAATAAAGGTTTTTCCGAGACAATTTCTTTAATTGATACTACATTATGTCAATTAAAAACCAGTTTAGAAGTCTCCGGGCACTTCCAAGTTGTGTATGATTAATAATTCTTATATGGTCCAAAATCATCAAAACACGTTTTTTGCTTCTCCTGTAAAATTTTATATGTGTGGGTTACGTCCTTTTTCCTTTCCACAGTCGATATGTTTTAATCAAATATACAAGAACATACTGCACGAACATTACATTGCAATGCGCTGCGCAAATCGTCTATTTTCTCAGCGAAAAAAAAACCGCCTCTGAACGAATACAGTCCATGAAAAAGGCAGCGGTTACTGCAGGCATGCGTCGATGAGGTTCCAATAAGCCACGTGTCCACACCCAATCGCCGAGTGCGCATCGAACCGATCGAAGGCTTCGACGGACAAAAGGCGCCGCCCTCTCGGAGGCTTGCGGCTCCCCTTCCACGGAAACCTCTCTCGATCAGTGCAGCCTTCGATTCCCGAACGATTTTATCGGACCTTGCCGATTGGATGCGCCGATTGGAAAGCTTTTAGCATACGTTGATAGATAGGTTGTACGCAATGTGTTGGAAGTCTATCAGTTTTCATAAATTGATTGACTTGGAATTTACTTGGAAGAACTCGATTATAAAAGGGTAAAAAAAACAACGTATTTAGCTCTACAGTTTTTGTATTTATTAGTTGATAGTTATTTGGGCTATCGCCATCGTCAGAACAATGATTAAGCTTACATTGTTCTCAGCTATATATACTTCAATCTTCTGGCTTGAGGCTTGGAGGGCCTGGGTTCAAATCCCGGTACGAACACTTTTATAAATTGACTTTTCAATCGATTTATAAATTTCTGTTCAAAGGCATGGATGTATGTGATGTCTTGAATTCCCCCCTCTCACCCATCCTATCCTATGAACGGGGCGTATCGAGAGCGATTAGCTTACCACTAATCCTGTCCTAGCCCTATCCTTCTATCCCTACAGAAAAAAGAGAGGTTGAGCTACTGAGTAAAAAGCAGTTCATGTAGAAACACTTCTTTTGAGATAAACTCCATTAGGAGTCCATATGCTCCACATTGGGAGCGGACATGGTTAAAAAATAAATAAATATATATACTGGCTCCAAAGAGATACACATAGTAGCGGCCGGTCAATGTGGCATTGGATCAATGCACTCCTTGTCATGCACCGTGTTATTCACTCTCACATCCGAATTCAAATTACAATTATAGTATTACACTTATTAAATATGACTATAGTGTTTCGAAGAACGATGATCAATCTGGGGTTTTTCAACATAAATTAGGATAAATTAAACTGATATTTATTAAATTTATTAGTTATGACTTTATTGCTCCGAAGAACAATAAATAATATGGGATTTTCAAAGGTAAATTAAAGTTTTCATAAAAGCTAAAAAAAATATATGATAAAGAAACGGTACGGTGTAGGTAAATTAATTTGTATAAAGAGTAAAAATAGACAAGTAATCACTCATATGATATATTGGTAATATAATTAATTTTTCTAATTAGAGTCACTTTAAATTAAAATTTATTTTAAATATAAACCGACATAAAATATTGACAAAACTTTTTTTAGTTCTAAAGAGTTTTTTTTATTTATATCCATGTCTGCTTCCAACGTGGAGCATATGTTCACCTAATGGAGGTATCTCGACAGAACTTTTCCTCCGAGAGCTGTTTGTTACTCCTTTTTCTGAAGAGAGTAGTAGGGATAGAAGGATAAAGCTAGGACAGGACTAGTAGTCAAATAATCGGTTTCGTTATGCCCAGTTATTAAAGGATCGAAAAAGGTGGGATGGAATTTTTTAGACATCACAACACTCATGCAGAAATTGATAAATCAATCGAAAAAAATGATTGTCGTACTGGAACTCGAACCCGCGAGATCCGGCAGGAAAGCCAACCACTCAAACCGCCGCTGCGCCGTAGGACGCGACAGAGTACTAACAAATAATGTTTATTTTATTGTTAAAAATATTAATAAAAACACAATATTCCTTGTGTAGAGCATTGTAAACGGCTCGCAACGAGCGAAAACGGTTCTGACCTTTTACAATAAATTGGAATAAAGTAGAAAGTATTTTATTTTTTTTAATCCATATCCGCTCCCTATACGGAGCATATGGTCACCACGAAGCTCCTCCACAATTCTCTGTCTCCAGCCAGTCTCCTCGCCTCCTCCCAGGTCATCCCAGCGTCCCGTAACTCCGCCGAGTACATCCTGTGGATAGTCATCAGTGGCCTTCCACGACGCCGGGATCCATCCGGCCGGAAGAAGAGACAGGCAGGGTTCAGGCTCTCTTCAGGCATCCTCAACACGTGCCCAAGCCAGGTCCACCGCCGTTTCTTTATTTTTGACGTGATAATTGAGTAATATTGTGTTTTTATTAATGTAATGCCTTTCCAACAAATATTGACAGTGATCACCCTAAAAGTGATTAAAATAATTGAATTTAAGGAGTAGGTAATTAAGGATACACATTCCATATAAATACAATAGACTTCATTCTCGCAGCTATCACATTAATGAGAAATACTGAGCAAGGCTTGAGCCAAATAAAAATGTAAGCAACGTCAGTTTTTGATGAAGTGTTTGTTGTTGCTTGTAAAAATGCCCATTATTCACGTCACGAAAATTTCATTTCGATCAATAAAGTCAAATAAGAATCACTTTGCACTTTACAAAAAGCTGTCAGAGCGTTCTCTTTGATCGTGCGCGTTGGAAATAAATTGAAAACGACGCCGTTCGAGAGCGTCGCTCGTAGCGGGCGTCGGTGTCGTCAGGTAGACGCCGTAGACAAGAATGATATCCCCATTTTCATATATTACCTAAATCCAATCTAAACACATAAATAATACACGAGAAAGCGCTCCGTATGAAACAACTGAAAGCGAATCCCATAAGAATAATGGTTTACCCCGAATAAGATCGCCACCCTGTTTTTTTTACTCCATTACAACCACCCCGTCTCTACTTTATACCCCGCAGGCTTAAGTGTGGAAATTATATTCGATTCAATTTGATTTCTTTTGTTGTTTTAAATGACATAGTTTGTATAAAATAAATATATAATAATTATAAATCATTTGTAGATTTTTTGTTTTAAGATATTTAATTATTTTTAAAACAAAAATATGTCTTAAATAAAATATAAAACTATTTATGTACAGTAATCTAAAATTTAATTATAAACGAAAAAACCATATGTTTCAACGGTATTTTTTGTAGCCATGTCCATTCCCAATGTAGAGCGTATGGCCTCCTAATGGAAGTATCTCAACAGAAGTTTTTTCTACGAGAACTGTTTGTTACTCAGTCGCTCAACCTCTCTTTTTTCATAGTGAATAGTAGGGAAAGAAGAAAAGGCTAAAACAGGACTAGTGGTTTACTAATCGCTATTACTACATCCAGCTTTTAAAGGATCAGAAGGATTTGAGGAAAGGAAATAATGTGAATTTAAATCACAATCACCCAGTCTTCGATCATCACTTTGAATTGAATAATTCTCAAATTCACTGTGATCTTTCCAGGAATCGAACCCATACCAGTGTGATCGGTAGAGCAAGCTCTAACCTACTAGGCCACAGCAAGCGACAAATTTATTTTATACCAATCAAAATATCCGCGGTTGGTTTGAATCAAATAATTTTTTCAAACATTATTACACTATAATTAGATATGGCTTTAACATCACCGGAAACTTATATGACAAATTCCCTGTTTAGTGTTTAAGCACAACACGTTACCATCTCCCTTGAAAAAACTACCCTACAGCTACCAATCCCCCATTTTCCGACGTGTTAAAAAGGTTATTTATTATTCACAATAAATAAAACTGGCTCCGGGAAAACACTTTGAAATTATAACTGCACTTTGCTAATAGAAGAATCTTTAAGATGTGTCATCTGCTTTTACTGTTTTGGCATCGCCATCTTTGTATTCTATTTTTCGTTTGTTGGCTATTTGGCGCTAAATAACTGTTTTTCAGAAAGATAAGTCTCAAACGAATATATAAGCAAGTCTTGATAATAAAACATGGATAAGTGAGGTCGCACACAAATAAAGTATTATGACATGCTATACAATATTGGTATCAATAGTGTGTTACTTCGAATGAATAAAAAAAATATCACTCTTAGGGTGTTCACTGTCAATACTTGGTGGAAAGGCATTATATTAATAAAAACACAATATTCCTTTGTACTTCATTCCACTTTATTAAATAGATCAGTTGACAATGCTCGCAATGAGCGAAACCGGTCCTGTTCGAGTATGATTTTATCCAGCGGTGGGCTGCCAGTACGTTAGCAAGGGGCTCGCTTAATCTCAACGAATTCTCGGTGTTCTGGGAAGGAGTGAATCACTCCCATGCAATTATATGCAATACTTAAATAAGCAACCGATTATCACTCAATACACTTGTATATAATATAGCTCGCCAGCCAGAGTAAAATTTATCAAGGGGATCGCGCGAGCCCCTCCGAGCCCCCTCCCGCCCACCCCTGATTTTATCCTAGTAAGGACAACCGGCTGCGTAATCGAGTGGTAAATGTCGTTAGCTCCGGTTACGGAGGTCACGGGCTTGTATCCCAGTACAGACAGTTTTATATAATGATATTTCAATTGTTTAAATAAATTTCTGTTCAAAGTCATACATGTATATGATGTCTTAAATACGTAGGTGTAGCAAGAGCGATGACCCAACCACTATTACTGTCCATTACTGTCCAATCTCATTTTATTCACTTTTTTCTATCATAAGATGTGCAATATATTTATTCATGCCAGAGTTTTAAGTGTACATATTTAAATTTTATATATTATGTTTAAATACGGTGTAATATTTTTGTCATAACAAATCAATTCAGCATTTTTTTTTGCTTTCATAATTATCAAAATACATTTTTACATGAAGTGTGAGACCCGTCTTATAAAAAACGTCTACTTGATTTACAATGCAAGTGTCTTGCAGTTCTGTGTTCTATTTAGTATAATTGTAATAAATTTTCGAGTATTATTATAAGTGTATTATTTTGAATTTTTAACCCATCCTTGGGTGTTTTTTTTAACTGAACATGAAGTATGAAAGTGTAACAATTTGCAAAGATACAACAAAGTGTAATTACTTAATTTAACAATAAACAATAAACAAATAATTATTAATTTTTATTTTAGTGTTGACAAACGAACATTCATTAATTCTCGTTAAAAAACTGTCGAGCGAGCGACATGATATTTAAATTTGTTTCTTATAGATTTGAAATATTTGTCGTCTATTCGCAAGTAATAAAAAAACTCAATTTTTCATAATATATTTACAACCGTAAATGATTTGATTTATTCGCCAAGTATGTCACAGTAAAATTGTTTACGACATTTTTTAAAAGCTCGCATGATTATTTCACGCAATTTATTGTGCCCATATATTTTTTCTGCGATTTGCTCAAGAACACTCTTTTAAAACGGTGAGAAGGTAGCGAATGGAAAAGAACTTAAGGGGAAGAAAAAGCGAAAGCATGTTTAAAATTAATACTAAGAATTACTGAATAACGTTAATTTTAATCTCATAATGAGAATACTTGAAATAAATATCATTTTTTTAACTTCTTAACTATTTATTCGCTGGTAATATATAATATAATATAAATCTGACCCTGCCTGCCATTGGGGATTTCACTGAGGAGATCTTTAGCAGTTTGTCACAATATTGCTTTGGATGTTGACATATTCCACTTGGACGTGAGTGAGTTACGACGAATATTTTTTTTATGTTTTAAATTAATTTTGAAGTAACGTCATTAGAGCTTAGAATTAGAAAAGAATATCACACTACAAGTGCAATCAGAAATTATTATTTATAGTATAATATAAAAAGTTATATTTATTTGTGTATTTTTTAAAATACAACCGTAATAGTGGTACGCAGGAATAAAAATTGCGAGTCAAGTGATCCATGAGGTCTGAAAAGTTGGCGATCGCCAAGTGATGTAAACCAAAGCAATAAAAATATTTTTTTGTAATAACCGAAAACAATCTTTCGCTATTTTTGATTACTGAACACAAAGTGATCCAAGTATCCAAATTGTATAGTTAATTATGAATGAAAATTTAATATAATTTATTACTTAGTGAAAATATCTACGTTGTCGGGTACTTTGGCGCAGCGGTTAGCGTCGTGGGCATCCGTGCCGGATCTCACGGAATCGAGTCCCAGTACAATTTTTCGATCGATTTATTGATTTCTGTTCGAAGGCATGGGTGTTTGTGATGTCTAAAAAAATATCCTTCTCACCCTTCCGATCCTTAAAATAACTAGGCGTTACGAAAGCGATTAGTTAACAACAAATCCTGTCCTACCCTTATCCTTCTATGTCTACTCTCTTTGATAAAGAAAGGTTGAGCGCAGTAGCTCAACCTCTCAATAATAACAATCACTTCTCGTAGAAAAACGTCTGTTGAGATACATCCATTAGGAGGCTAATTACTCAACATTAGGAGCGGACATGGGATTAAAAAAGAGTGGGGAACCTTATCATGTTGGTAGACTGGGAGACTACAAGTTTCTATGTGAAATTTTTTAGCGAAACAGAAGTAACAATGCGGCTATCATTTTTCGTATACATTGCTATTTTTGTTTATTCAAAATTGTTCACATAGAACCTTGTTGTACTCGGGTCGTTGTATGGCTGCATTAAAACCTTTTGATATAACGTTTCAACATATTTTTTACATTTTTTTAAAAAATCGAATTGAGTTGGAAGAAACAGACTTCTTTCTTCCTCTGTTTGAATTATTTTGTTATTTTTTTTTAACGATTTCAAATTGATATCGAAATTCCATCAAGAATCTTCACTTTAACTTGTATTACGTGACAATATCATATAGAAAACGAATGTGCGCTTAAATTTGATTGATCAAAGTATCATAGTATTTCAACAGTTTGGACAGGGCACTCGTTGAAACAATTTTTGATACAACAGTTCACGGAGATTTCGCCGAGAAAACAATAATAAATACACACGGCGGCAAATGCTACAAATTGCCATAACGAATGTGGAAAGTTCTAAATCCATGTGACGCCTCAGCAGTGGGGTTGCCAGGGCGCCGAGGAGTTAGTGACGTCACGGGAGACAAATATAAATAATAATAAGAGGCGCGGAACGGAGAAGGGATTTCGGCGCGTTATTTATCGCCGCCATTTAAACAAAACACATAAAAATGACACAGAATAAGCTTCCACACAAGTGGTGTTTGTCAAATGAAGATATGGGCATTAGAAATGCGGGCGGGGGTGGGTACATCTCGCGATGTCTACTCCCTTAAGTGGTAGCATCGCGAACGATATTGGAACAATCCTGCTTTGAAAATTAAAAGTATTGTGAATGATGATACGCACAGAAAGTACACAATTAGAGTTTTTAGATTTAGTACCAGAGCGTAAGTAATAAAATAAATGCATACAAATGCTTTTATCCATTCTTAATCTTTTAAAAAAACAGTCAAAAAGATGAATTTATTTTAAATTTTCTTTTGAATATATTTAAGCAATAAAATTCAGTTTTGATCAAATTGTTATTTTAGAGCTATACTTTATTTTGAATATGACGTTAACTGATTAAACATAAAATAATTTAAGATTTCAACTGAAAGTGCTTGGTGGAATTTCAATATTAAATTTGAATTGTTCAAACTATGTACATTCTCACAGATTTTGTCACTAACGACCCGGGTTTCGCCTTTCGGCATCTTCAGGTGTTCAAGTGCACGGATGAACTTGAACTGACGTTTATATATAAACACGAAACATTCATTTACTAAACGTCAGTTCAAGTTCATCCGTGCACTTGAACGCCTGAAGATGCCGAAAGGCGAAACCCGGGTCGTTTGTGACAAAATCTGTGAGAATGTACATAGTTTGAACAATTCAAATTTAAATAAAATAATTTAATATTTATAAGTGATAACAACTGTGATAGTGAATTTATATATGGGCCCATTACAAGTGAAATGAGCCAATTGGTATTTTAGAAATAAATAAGTTAGATGCGTTGTAGTATTCTACACGTCTTAAAGTATCGCAAAAGTGAAGAAACCTCAGTTAATACACATTGCAATAGTTTTTCTCCGTGAAATAAAAATATGCAATCCACCAAAACACTAAGTAAAGACGTGATTGTACTTAAAAGCCCAAAAAAAAAAGTTAAAACATTTTACTAGTTTTCTAACATCATCTCTTAAAGGCTCATATTATGTGTAGTTTTTTTCCCAAACTATGATACCATAAGAAATTTCCCATATACTGTTATTTCAAAAATTACAAAGTATACACATAAATTTACTTTATTCTACCTCTATCATTATCGCTTTATATTACATGTTTTTTTGGATTAATAGTATTTAAATTATAATAGTTTTATATCTAAAATTAATCTTACTTTTTTTTTGAATTGTTTGAATTTTGTACTTTTCCATGAGTTTTGTCGCTAACGACCCGGGTTTCGCCTTTCGGCATCTTCAGGCATTCCAAGTGCACGAATGTACTTGAACTGACGCGTAGTAAACAGTTTGTATCGTTTATATACAAAAATATAAGTAGATCACTAAGTTAAAAGGATATTAAAATGTAAATTGAATGTATACAATTTTCAATGAATTAAATGGGTTTGTTATAATTATGGGGATTTTTTGAAAATATTATTGACCAGATAATAACATAGGAATGTTTAAAATAAATCTAGGGTTTTATCCGACCTATTATTAATGAGTTGATTTGTTTTTAAGCCTTTGAATTAATATTTAATGATAGCAAGTGCTTGAATAATTAATAAAATGACAATTATTTAAAAGGGGTACAACAATTGAGAATTTGGTACATCCGTGCACTTGGAATGCCTGAAGATGCCAAAAGACGAAACCCGGGTCGTTAGCGACAAACTCATGGAAAAGTACAAAATTCAAACAATACAAATTTGATATTGAAATTCCATCAAGCACCCTCAGTCGAAATACTTAATAAATCTTACTTTGTTTAAATGAAGGTTATAATGGTTTAGCACGCGTAGACACTATATATCGACTGTGGAAAGGAAAAAGGACGCAACCCACACATATCAAATTTTACAGGAGGAGCAACAAACTTGTTTTGATGATTTTGGGCCATATACAAATTATGAATTATACACAACCTTGAAGTGCACGGAGACTTCTAAACTGGTGTTTAATCGACATAATCTAATATAAATTAAAGACATTGTCTAGGAAAAACCTTTATTTCGGTCTTTTTTCATGGTTCAAATTTTTTACAAGGTCATCTTTTTCAAACTTAATGGCTAAATTTAGATACTAATTCGGCATTTGCAGCTTGCATCCTTTTGATAGAACGTGTATCAAGTTTGATACATTGTGATTATTGAAAAAAACCTTCCTTTTTCCTTTCCACAGTCGATATGTATACTGAATATATATAAAGAGTAAATATGTATTTCACCATTAAGTATAAGAATAAAAAGTAAAATCGATTTGCCTTTTGCGAAAAAGCCAAAACAAAAGTTTGTACATTTTGTAGTCATCTTTATATATGCATATGCATTTAAGGGTTTTAAGCCAATTTGTCACCAAAAACGGGTTGATAATTAATTAGTTCGTTTATCGGTAAAAGCTCGCGCTATCAGCAACGTAGCGTTTGCAGTAAGTAACGAATATGTAATAAAAGAAACTTTAAATATTCTGGAGTTGAGCCAAAACGAGTTGCTGGTGAGCAAAATGGATTAAATCCCTCGAGATAACACTATTTTCCGTTCGCTGACTTAGGAAGAGCTGCATCAAAAATTATTATATCCACTAGAAAAAGACTATTTCATTTTCGCACACATACTAAGTTAGTTTATCTATGAAATTGTGCTAGCGAGATTGTCTATGGTTGCTTGGTTTGTAAGGAGAAATATTGCACCTAGAGCAGTGGTGGCCGGTCAATGTGGCATTGGATCAATGCACCCCTTGTATATGCAAGGGCAGTTATATTTCATGAAATAATATTCAAACATAACATTTATACCATTCACTCATTTTAAATTCTTCACGTATTTTTTAAACCATGTCCGCTCCCAATGTGGAGCATATGGACTCCTACTGGAGTTTATCTCAACAGAAGTGTTTCTACGAGAACTGCTTGTTACTCAGTTGCTCAACCTCTCTTTTTTTCAAAGAGAGTAGGGATAGAAGAATAAGGCTAGGACAGGATTAGTGGTAAGCTAATCGCTCTCGGTACGCCCCGTTCATAGGATAGGATGGGTGAAAGGGTGGAATTCAAGACATCACATACATCCATGCCTTTGAACAGAAATTCATAAATCGATTGAAAAATCAATTTATAAAAACTGTCCGTACCGGGATTTGAACCCGGGCCCTCCGTAGCCAAAGCCAACAACGTTAACCACTCGACCACACAGGGGACAAAATTTATTGTACTCACGTATTTATTGTCTAAAATAAAATAAAATAAAATCTTCTAAAATATTATAGAGCATCAAAGCATAGAGCATAATCGCTGCGCCATAGTGGTAAGTATAGAGACTCAATTTTAAACCGTGTAAAAAATTGGTAGAATTAAAATAAAAATTGAAAATTGGTTTCTTAGTAGGTAAAAAGGAAACAATGAAGAACCGATAAACAAACAAAAACAAAATTCATCGTTATTTCATTATTATACGGGGACTTTTATGAGAGACTAGACATAAATATTTTTTATCGCTAGAAATTTTTGATACGTCTAATATGTTAAGATCTAATGAAACCTTTTGTTTGTAAGGACTGTCTAGTGTTGTTGAATTTATTGTTATTAGAAAATCCGCTATCCACTATAATGTTTTTTTTTGTGTCTAGAAATTGTGTTACAACAAATATTTTATGTTTAAATATAGTGTTTATTCTTTTAACCTTTTAGCTGCCGTAGAAAAAAGTAAGTAATCACCTAGCACGCCGGCTATAATTTTCAATTATTAAATTTTACGAGATATCTCGTCTGTGGCAGCCATCGAGTTAAGTGAACCGTGCTATTTCAAAATCGTGTAAAAAATAATTGATTTTATTTAAAGACAAAAGAAATGTTTTAAAATTGACAAGTATCAGGCGCTCATAAATCAATGAAGCGAAAATACATCATGTCGTTATTTTATTCTCCATGGAAAAATCTTCATTAGTGTGTGTGTGTTGTATTCGTATGTGAAAATATAACCAAATTTGAATAATTAATCACTGTGTGCAGTTTTGTATAGAGATAGGTAAATGTGTGTACTTGTGTGTGCGATGTCTAACTAGCTTCTTTATACTGAATCTAGTAGTGTGTGTGTAATATTTAAAACGTCGGAATATAACTGAAATTCAAATATTCATAGTTGTGTGAGTTTGGAATTCTCCATGAAGATACATATTTTTGTGATGGTGTGTGTGCTAGAAGCTCGACTGCAGTTCGCGCGAACGAATCCGTGGATAAAAATTAATGGCAGCTTCTACTAAAAAGTTGTCATACATTTGTAGAGTCAAAATAATTTTGGCATTCCATTAATTTGCTAAAAAACTAAAAAACAAAAAAAAATAGTTTGAATTTAAAATTTGTATTATTTTTTTATACACGAATCAACGTTCACCATTACCTTTTTTTACCATGCCCGCTTCCAATGTGGAGCAAATGTACTCCTAATGAAGTTTATCTCAACATACGTATTTCTACGAGAATTGCTTGTTACTCAGTCACTCAACCTCACTTTTTTTTTCAAAGTGAGTAGTATGGAAAGAAGGATTAGGCGAATGGGACTAATGCTTAACTAATCGCTATTGCTACACCCAAATGATCAGAAGGATGGGAGGAGAGAAAACCATTTGAATTGACATCACAAACACCCAGTCTTCGATCATAACTTTGAATTTAATCATTTTAAAATTCACTTTGATCTTTATCGACCAGTAATCGAACCCAAACCTGCGTCATCGGTAGAGCAAGGTCTAACCAACTGGGCCACAGCAAGAGAGTAAGAATAGGAGGACAGGGGTAGGACAGGACTAGTGGTTAGCTAATCGCTATTGATACGCCTCGTACATAAGATAGGATGGATGGGAGGGGGGAAATGAAGACATCACATACATCCATGCCTTCGAACAGAAATTAATTAATCGATTGAAAGTCAATTTATAAAACTGTCCAATCACACAGACGGCTGTTAATTCACCCAACAACTCTGTATGATTTTAAGCAGGATTAAGCAAAGAAATACTAGTAGATGTTTTTAATATTAAATATGTGGAATGAATGGAAACAATTCACATATACATGTAGGTATTTCAATAACAAATCAGAAATCGATTAAAATTATATTTATTTAAATTACTCGCACGATTAACGCCAAACAGCAGTCGGCTACATGACTGGCATTCAAAATATTGAGCATTTCTGATTAATGTTTTGTATATTGAAAAATGAATTAACTATGGCTCAAAACCTTCCTTTTCTTCTGCAAACATTGAACAAAAGGCATTTAGGCTTAGTCGTACACAACCGTGTGTCCCAGACTTTCTGTGTTAAAGCAGTCATAATTACAACTAGGGCATCAAATTCCGGGATTTCATTCAATTTTCCGATCCCGAAATTCCGGGATTGATACGGCTGCGATTCCAGCATTTCGGGATTGAGAAATTTTGAGCAAATCCCGAAAATTGACACGAAATTGGCAAATCGAGAATTTCATATTCCTCGGTGAGCTAAAAAAAAACCGAGGTATTGTGATAATCTGGGAAAAGTATACTAAATCAAGTTTTTCAAATTCCTCGGTGAGTTAAAAAAAAAACGAGGTCTTGTGATAATCTGGGGAAAAGTATAGCGAATTGAGGATTTCAAATTCCTCGGTGAGAAAATCTGAAAATTAATGTATCCCGGGATTGGAAAAAGGCTTTGGGATTAGATACCCTAATTACAACCAGTTTTTGAATGAAATACTATAAGTTTGAATGTTTTACACTAAGAGCAGATATTATTGCAGATTTGTCCATCAAATATTGTTCCACCAAGCACCTTCAGTCGAAATCTTAAATTAACAACAATATTTGTATAAAATGCATTTTTTAAACAGCAAATCGGTAGGTATACATTTTTTTTCTTCTGACTTGTACAATTTGATAAAGTGCAATGGACGCTTCGAATGTAACCAATTGTATATACCCGACATCGGTGGCATGCGAAATGACTTATTTTATATGAAAAGTAATTAGAAATATCGCCGCTCCGCGCTTAATGGCGCGTGGATCGCCATGAGCGCGCTCTTTCTAAAAATTCGAATAAATTACGCGGGAATAAAATATCATCGGCGATTATTAATGGCCGCTGATGTTTATTACGTAATGAACGGTTGGCCGGTCTATTTTAAATTTGGAATTATATGTTCCAAACCTTACGGAATGGTACATAGAAGAAATTTACCGAAATTATTATATCATTACGAGACCAATACAATAGGCTTACATGAATTGATCTTAACCAAGGCCAATTTTAAGATTCAACGAGGACTAGAATATGCTCTTATCAACACTGGCCACGGTGGATTCTCAGTAAACAGATATACAAAACACTTAAAAGCTAAATGCCTTAACAAGTCACATTATCTTTATTTCTTTCAGATATTTTTAAAGCATAACAGTGGATGATTAAAATATATTCAATAATAAAATGAGACCCATATCTTGACCGTTATTGCGTTATCGAAGGCGACCAGCTGAGGTGGTGGGACTATCATCAGCCAACTTGTTATTATGGATAATCAATTTTCAATTACTCTAAATGTTATTAGAGCAAGTAGTAAGGCAATCATTAAATTCACGCCATATTCAGTAATCGGATAAGGATAATGAAAAGAGATTTAAATATTACAGACACCTAAGCTTTTGGATACAAAGTCATAAATCGATTTAAAATCGTTGGACGAAAGAATTGGCCCAGATATTTGAATGCTTGATTGAGCAAACAAGAAACGTTTGAAGTGAAGTTTTTACAGCCGATATACGATTTAAAGTTTTACTAAATGTTTTAAATAATGTAAAAGGATGGGCTTTTTTAAAGATGTATTGAAATCATTTAAATGTACATTATTGCGTCAAAGTATGTTCAAATTAAAATACTATTTTCAAAATTAGAACATTTTTGAATATCACTCTACAATCGATAACAGATAGTAATTATGTTTTAGATTAATTTACAATATTCATTTAAAATTGCGTTAATCTGATATTTTTTTGCCTGATGATAGCTTACATATCCGATGTAGAAAAGAAAAATGACGTAACCCACACAAAGCAAATTTTACAGGCGGCATAAAAACGTTTTTTGATGATTTTGGGCAATATGCAAATTGTGAAGTATACACAACCTTGAAGTGCACGGTGACTTTTAAACTGTGTTAAATTGATAGAAAATTTAAATTAACTTTGATTATTCCACGTATTGTGTTACTAACTGTGACACGTGTTTCGCCTCTTTCAGAGGCATCTTCAGACTTACTATCGCAAAGTTTGCTTAAGTAACTTTTACTCAAATTGTTTCCAATTAATAGAGTAATCACAAACCTAGATGATTGATTGTAGCTCATTAGTTTAATAGTTTGTAATGTTTAACGTCATTAGTAGTATGATTAAATTTGTTTGCACTGTTTTATAATCCTCTCTTTGCTTCCCTTAAAAAGGAAAAATCCCAATCTGATTGATTACAACTCATTAGTATAATTAGTATCATTATCTGTTTGTTTTATTTCGATTCTACACCCCCCTCCTTGCTCCTCTTAAAGGGAAAAAACCCAAACCTCCATTTTGTAATTTTATAATTTTAAAATGTTAGAATCAATCTTGCTTCATTACTTAAGCAAACTTTGCGATAGTAAGTCTGAAGATGCCTCTGAAAGAGGCGAAACACGTGTCACAGTTAGTAACACAATACGTGGAATAATCAAAGTTAATTTAAATTTTCTATTAAAATGAACTTCCACAAAGTTACCGCCGAAACCATCGAAAGTATTGTGTTAAATTGATATAATCTAATATTAATTTAAGAAATTATCTTGGAAAAACGTTTTTTCAGTAATTTTTCTTGGTTTCAATTTTCACAAGCACATCTTTTTTCAAACTTAAAAGCTAAATGTAGATACTAGTTCGGCGTTTGCAGCTTACATCCTTTTGAAAGAACGTGTATCAAGTTTGATACATTGTGATTGTCCAAAAAAAAACTGTGGGTCACGTCCTTTTTCCTTTCCACGGTCGATATACATACATTACTTGAATTACGCGATCTAAAAAGTGGGATATTCCGATGTTTACTTTAGTATCGTATACCAAGGAAGAGCAATGCGCCGCAGCGTTTCCCCGGCGTCCTTATACCACAAGGCACGTTCACATTATGTAATGCTATTTGATATTAACCTTTTCACGGCGAATACCTTAATTATCCGTAGAAAATTTTGGCATCGGTAATTAGAAATACCAAAAGGCGTATAAAGCTTAAAATTTATTACATTAATATTTGCCATTTGTTTGATAATTGTTTTTGTAGAAAAATATTTGAATGGCAGCTTATTATATTTTGGTGGCAGATATTGAAAAAAAGATAAGCTCATTTTATATTAACGATAAAAAAAGACTGCAAACACTCATGAGGGGTGGGGAACCGTTTCTTTACTAAGGGCCACATTCATTTTTCTGATTCGACATAAGGCCGCAGTAAACATTGACTAGGGAATCTTTTAGGTCTTCCAAGGAATTCGACATTGAAAATCTCAGAAATTTACAACAATTTACAGAATTACAAAATTTACCAGGAGGCCGCACCAGAGTAGCCAAAAGGCCGCAGGTTCCTCACGCCTGCCTTAGATTGTTCGAGCAAAATAAAAAAATCTAAGGATTCATATGGAGAGCGAGTAGAAGGGTTGACTATTTTTTTAAGCCAATTCCGATATTTAATTAAATGATTTAGAAGTACCAATAGTAACATTAGTATTTTTGTGGTGTAATTTTCAAATTATGTACATTCACACAAATTTTGTCACTAACTACCCGGGTTTCGCCTTTTGGCCTTTTTAGGCGTTCAAGTGCACGGATGAACTTGAACTGACGATTAGTAAATGAATGTATCGTGTTTACATAATAAATAAATGCATCACTAAGTTTAAAGTCATTGCTGGCGAAAAAGAATAACCCATGGGAATGCCTACAGATTTGGATGGTGAGTAGTTTTAAGAATTATATTTATTTTTGTTTGTTGAAAAAGTTTTTATGATTATATTAACTTACACATAGGGTTTAAAATTGGGGAACTCGGCATATTTACTTGCTCGTTTAAAGTTGGAAGACTGTTTAATTGTGCTCTATTTATATAATTTAAGATTTCGACTGAAGGTGCTTGGTGGAATTTCAATATTAAATTTGAATCGTTCAAATTATGTACATTCACTGTCAGTTCAAGTTCAGCCTGAAGATGCTGGAAGGCGAAACCCGTGTCGTTAGTGACAAAATATGTGTGAATGTACATAATATGAACGATTCAAATTAAATTTACTCTATTTATTTCTAAAATTTTAACAGTTACCAACTTAAAAGTGTTTTCTGTTATAGAATGATGGTTTGTCGGAGAGGTGGCGGTACTCGGCGCTGCAGGGTTATGAAACCAGTCACTGGAGTGACATAAAGACGCGGCAACAACACGCCTTGATAATTAAATCAGAAAGTATTCCTGAGCCGGTCTAAAACGAAAATTATGTCGCGCACTAAAAGGGTTCGCACGGATACAATAAATTTATTACAACCGGGCCAAGAAACGCGGAGGACTGAGGTTTTTAATTGATATTTACTGGGAGCCAGACCCCCCCTTTTTTGACTTCTTGCTTTTAATACGCCACCACTGGTCTCGAGGGAGGAAAAGCTTTCGCGATGATTTAAGCGACCGCTGTGTTAAATGGAGTGACATGTTTGCTGATTTGGTTTATGATAAAAAAAAAACTAATTGAAGAGCGCTGGATTTTTGGCTAATTAATTAAGACACCTAGTTATAATCAAAATGTACAGAATTTCTAGAAAATATAGCATTGATGATATAGACCAGGGTTTCCCAAACTATATTCCGCGGTGCCAGAGTAGATGTTCCAAAAAATGGAATGGTTTTATACGCTGCAACACAGTTTAAAAAAATCTTAAAAAGTGTTTCGTTATATTTTCCGGACTTGCCAAGTGTTCCATTCCAGAAAATGTTTTGGGAAACCCTGCTATAGACAAAAGCTTGTATCAAGCAACTAGCAGTTAGGTTTGATGGAAAGTGAATTTATATATACTTTCGATGGATTCGGCGGTAACTTTGTGAAAGTTCATTTTAATATAAAATAAAATAACTTAGATTATTCCACGTATTATGTAGCAAACTGTGACACGCGTTTCGCCTCTTTCAGAGGCATCCTCAGACAACTACTTTTGTAAATGCTTAAGTACGAATGATTTTAATTTTACTATTCTGATATATTATAATAAAAATAAAATAAAAATGGTAGGCAAGGAGGGGATGATAGAAAAATAAACAAACGATAATGGTTATGCAAATGCAAATTTATATATACTACTAGCCGATTCCCGGCAAGCGTTGCAATGCCACTCAAAGAAAGAAAGTGTTTTAATTGTGTTTATTGAAGTGTATATTTTCTTTTTCTGTCTGTTTGATGTTTGACGTTTGCTGCCAATTGTCTTTGGCACGAAACACGCGCCACCTACTGTAAGTTAATTGTACTATAACCTTCGCGTAAGTGCAACCATATGTTGTCAAAATGAACTGTATGTCAGACATACAAACATTGATTTTTATATATACGACCTACTGTAAGCTAATTTTACTATGCCTATAACCTTCAAGGGAGTGCAAGCAAAAAGCTTGTATTGCAATCGGATAAAGCAGTGTGGGATCGCATAAAATACGAAAAAACAAACATTCATTTGTATATTTTAGATTATCTGTCAAAGGGTAAGGGACAAGAATTGTTTAACTAAATTCAAATATATATGAAAGTCTTCCAAAATGAAGAAAAAAAAGCAAAACTTAATATTTAAAGATCAGAAATAATCAAAATTATGGTTGAGATTACAATTTGATAACAGTCTACATATTTACAATCAACATTATTAAAATATTTGTCCTAATGTTTTTCGATCCTCAATTTTGTTGTTTTTATTTTTTTAGCTATCCATATACACAGTTGCCTGGTTGAGGCTATTATTTGCAAGCCCCGGCTTATTCCAAAATTGTTAAAACTTAGACCATGAATGACATTGAGTATATAAAAATATTTTTTGAAAGTTCTCATAGAAATTAGTTTCAAACATGGCTTGATAACACACAGAATATCATTCCAAGATAATTTACATTGTTTTCAAAAATGAAATTAAAGTTTTATTTTTTAACCATTTTGGAAAGAGCTGTGTTTCCAAATAACACCCTCAGTTGATAAAAAGTGGATTCTACCGATCAGGCAGGTCTTGGTTCAACTCCCGGTAAGGTAATTTTCAATTTAAATTTGTGATCTACGCCGTGGGTGTTTGTGACGTAAATTCTCCTCGAATTAATCTCGAGTGAGTCACAAAAAAGTATTTCATTTAAGTTATCTCGTATGATCATTTAACTTCAAAATAATTGGCAACTAAACATTGACTGTAATGCTATGTAGTATAATAAAATGACAATATAGAATTTGAAAGAATAACTGTACAATTGTTTTATTTTGTACAGTTTTTCAATCTTATTATTGCATTATACGCTATACACAATATTGAGAAAAGCACAATATTCCTTTGTACTTAATCCCCACTTTTATTTATCAAGATCATAGCCGGTTTCGCTCCTAGCGAGCATTTTCAACTGATGCTGAGTGTAAGGAATATGAATGCCGATATCCATTTTTCAGCTTGTTGTTAAGAGATAACATTTATAACACATTTAAAAGAATGAATCACACCGCGAAACTCTTTATACAATTAATTATTTAAAGAAATGGTAAATTTTAGTGAAATTGGTGACTCTTTCAATAAATGCAATTTTAGTATTAATCCGTTTAACTCACAGATAAGTTTGTATTATAATATCGTCTCCAGAATACCGTACCCTGAATTAATAATTAATTATCTCAATTCAAAATAATAATCAACAAATAAACGCCTTAACCCTCGAAACGCTGCCCACATTTAATAATATAACCGTATTAATAAAGCAACACCGCGCACTGTCAAGTTTATTATCGCAAAGTGGAATTCCGCGCATCCAAAGTAATCATTTGTTGAACGATAAATTTGGAGCAGGCAAGCAAGGGGTTAACGGTCTCACCGCGGCCCTGGTCTATGGGATAACTTTATGGCAATATTCGAATAGTTTAACATCGGCCCTGCGCTCACTTCATGGCATATTTACTCCGCAATGGGGTGGGTGGGAACCCATGAAAAGGACCAAAACCCTCGAGTGACTTGTGATATTTTGAACGTTTTGGATATTGAAGTTGATATTGGTCACCCCAATTTTTCGTCGACCATATCATTTGATGGGCATAATAATGACATCACGTAAAACCTTTTTATTCTATGCCACCTGCCAAGAGTGTGAATTTCTTTTTCGTCATGTGAGCTTTTTTAGTTCAAAATAAAACACCATAAGGTTAGTATCCAAAGTATATCATGGACGCTAAAATGCTTCCCGTGGAAGACAAGGCAATTTTAAGGCTTTTTTGAGGTTTCATTGGTTTTTCAGCCAGATCTCACGTCATTCCGATAGTAATTCCAAAAGAACCCAGAGAATTAGGGTGAATGGAATAATTAAATGTTCAGTTTTTACTAAAATATAAAGTCGTGGTGAAGCAAAAGATTTTTTTAAAATTAGACATTAGTGCATAATTTCTAAGGTATTAATCTTCTTTTCTAAATCATATTCTTGTCGAAAAATATAAAAGCAGTTTTTGGTAGATTAAACTACAAAGTTTCATAATAATTTAGAATTTTTATTTTCTAATACAGTTCAAGGAAATATGGGTAATTATTTGCATTGTATTTTTGTGAAATAAACTAAACCGAAGCAGATTTTAATGATGAAGAAATCTTAAATAAATTTGGCAGAATAATAAAATAACTTAAGCTTTAAATATTGAAATTCTTAAATATTAATTCAAAATCAATAATGTTTTATATAAAGTGAAAAAATCAAAGTATTGACTTCTAAAAATACACATTTTTTATATAGTTGATAGCTATTTTGGTGTACGCCTTCATCAGAATTATACTTCTGAAGAAGTTTGCCGAAATAGCTGTCAACTATTGTATATTAAAAAATAATATCTGTAGAGCATTTTTTTGTAATTTTTCATTTTATTATAATTGAGTTTTACCAAGCCAATGCTCAATAGTGTTTCTTTTTAATCATCTAACATATTATGCTAAGCATATACTAAATACATACATATGTCAGAATGTTTTGGGGTATTTGAGTACCCATAACTGACTGCACTACAACGATTCGCTCACCAAAGGGTTGCCAATATTTTTAGCTCAGGCCAGTAAACCTTAATTTCGGGTCCTCCCATCTACCCAAGGTAGATAATGTCGCACCCCGTAAACATTAATCCTAATGATTTCACCCGTTCGCCGCTAAGCAAATCAACCGGCCGACTTTTGCCACTTCAATATTATTATCTTCTCGAAAGTACTTATCTCTGCATCTTTTACGACGCTGGCGCTGCGTGGCGGCATTTTGTACCTACATGTGGCGTTACCCCCGACGCGTTCTAAATGGAAAACGGTCATTTAAGGGTTGACGAGGTGTCGTTATTAAAGTTTGAATATTGACTGCAATTGCTGTCGTCTATAGATCAACCTTGATTGAAATGATTGCCAATGTAACTGATTATTTAGAGCAGGCGTGGGGAACCTGTGGTCTTTTGACTACTCTAGGACGATCTTCTGGCCAATTCTCTAATTCTGTATTATTTTTTAATTTCGTAAATTCTTAGAATTTTCGATGTCAAAATCCTTAAATGACCTAAAAGAAAAGGTACTACGCTGGTATTTTGGGAAATCTGCAAATTTCTGAGCTTCAGAAATTGGCATGAAATTGTTTCCGGCCAAAAAATCCCATGTCAATGTTTACTGCAGCATTCGTGTTGAATCAGAAAAATGAATTCGGCCTTTAGAGAAGAAAAGGTTTCCCATCTCCTGATTTAGAGTAACTTATATAAAAAGTAGATACATGGTCTCCTTTAGTGTATGCATTTATCTGTATCTCCTTTCGGTATCTTCAGGCGTTCAAGTGCATGGATGAACTTGAACTGACGCTTAGTAAATGAGTGTATCTGTGTTTAAATAAGAAAGAAATGTATCACTAGGCTTAAAGCCATTGCTGGCGAAAAGTATTAACCCATGGGAATGCCTACAGGTTTGAATGTTTAGTAGTTTTAAGAATAATACTTATTTTTGTTTTTTGGAAAAAGTTTTATTTACTTACATATAGGGTATAAAAGTGGGGAACTCGGCATATTTACCTGCTCATTCAAAATCGGAAGACTCTTTAATTGCAATGTGTTGAGTTTTCTTCAATCGTTCAAATTATGTACATTTCACTTTTACGATACTTTAAAAAGATGTGTAAAATATTTCAACGCATCTATTTTTTTTTCTAAATTACTACTTAGCCCACTTCACCTATAATGGGTCTAATAATAAAAGTACAAATTCCACGTAAAAATTCTACGTAATCGAGTAAAGTTGTCTTACCCACCATTTAAACATTCAAGGAAAACAAAAATGTGAGTTTACTCGCGTATACTTATTTGTTTTAGATATTGTGAAAACATGAAAATGTTTATTTCTATCTATATGCTAGTTTTATTTTTCATTTAAAAAATGTCTTTAAATAACGATTCGACGTTTGTAGGACATCGTTATAAGCAATCCAACCTTGTGACGTCACTAAAACAGCTCTTTATCTGTTCGGGACCCTAAAACATTTTGGCCCTGCGAGAATGGTCCACCGTTTGTAATTGGTAAAATACCACTGGTTATTTTCTCAACATGTTGTGTACCACGTTTTATTATTAAAATTTTGAAAGCTTTGAAAAACAATTATTAATCTCGCTATGAATCTCAAGAATTTCAATGTTTCAATTTTGTCTGTAATAACCTTCAACGATAACATTTGGCTAATCTCCTTTTGTCAATTTTAGAGTACGGACTAATTTTTTTTATTGAGTTTTTTTTACGGGAGTAATTGTCGCATGAATCAATCATTTATATGTTCCTATACGTGATGTAATAAAACAAAGGTGGCCATAAGAGCCTCCATCCACCCTGGAATCCCGCCCAAAACGATATGTAGATGTGGATATTAGGGTCTCCAATCCCGAGATCCTGTCCAATTCTGCGATCCCGAAATCTAGTGATTGTGACATTAATAATCGCTGGATTTCGAGATTGAGACAATCAGAGGAAGTTGAACGAGGGGTAAATAAAAAATTGTTCGTGAATTTCAGGGTTTTTGAAACTGCTTATTCCGGAAGAGTTTAAAAAGAAAGAGGTCACGTTGTTTAATTTTGGAAAATCTGCAAATTCTGGGTTTTTGAATTGATTTCAAAATCGTCGAGAAAAAAATTGTCAATCCCGAATATAGATTTATACACGATTTTATCCTGAAATCCCGGGATCACGAAGCAGGTCCGGGATTGGATGCCCTAGTACAGTGAGTGGCAAATGAGGCTCCGGAGCAACATGCGGCTCTTTGGCCCCTTGAGTGCGGCTTTTCCATAAAATACCACATAAAGTGCGATTGAACCTTTGTGTCCCACGGTAGACGTTGGTTATCGGTCTTAAAACTAAGAGTTGGAAGGGGCGATCTCAGCGAACGTCCCTCAATCAGATTGAGGACCTTGGTAAAAGCCAGTTTAAGAGTTCCTTTATAAAGTTAATGATAATTTACACCTACCAATATAGTTTAAGTTTTAACAAATTAGCTTTTAAAAGATATTTAAGATTTAGATTAAAGGTGTTTGGTGGAATTTCAATATTAAATTTAAAGATGCTAAAAGGCGAAACCCAGATCGTTAGAGACAAAAAATCGCAACCCGAGTACTACAAGGTTCTATGTGAAAAATTTTGACGAAACAAAAATAGCAATGTACACCAATAATGGTACTTGGAAGACTGTTACATTGTTACTTCTGTTTCGTCAAAAATTTTCACATAGAACCTTGTAGTACTCAGGTTGCGACTTGTGTGATTGAACATTATTTGAACGATTCGAATTATCAAAAGAAATTTCAATCGTTGTATAGTTGATATTTGGCTCAGTTTACTAAAGAGTTTGCTGACCACTACCCTAGTAGATGTGTATTAACAATTTAGTAAAATAATTTGGTTTATCCTGCGATACGACATTCTCGTACCGAATGTGTTAACACACTCGAACCCAAGATACGCGAGATACTATAAAACCGTATAAACAATGTAAGGACGAAATGATAGTATATTGGAGTGGCGTGTATATACGCCGGCCGCACTCACGAGGCTGGAATGGAAACGTAATTATTCAATGGGACGTGCAACATAATGTTAATTTATATCGAAGGCAGTTGCCGATAAAGTATCCGCGCCGCCGTTCCGACGACATCTTTATTAATTGAGTTTTGGCCGAGTTTAATTAGTTATCGACTTTCTGGGACCCCGGTTCCTTTTTTTCACCGGATGAATTTTGATACATAACACAAATATATGGACTGTGTTTTTTTTGCAAAACGATCTACTGTTAGTCGCTTAAAAAAAGCTTTTATAATACATTCTTTATTTGAATCGTTCAAATTATGTAAATCCACACAATTTTTGTCACTAACGACCAAGGTTTTGCTTGCACGGATGAACTTGAACTGACGCTTAGTAAATTAATGAACGTCATGATAGAGAGTAATGAGTTAATGATGAATGAGTGTCATATGAAATCGTTATTGTTAAATGAATAAGCGTCACTTCAAGTTCATCCGTGCACTTGAACGTCTAAAAATACCGAAAGGTAAAACCCGGGTTGTTAGTGACAACATTTGTGTGAATGTACATATTTTGAAAGATTCAATGTCCGACTAAGGACTGTAAATATTTTTCTTGTTGATTTTCAAATCCAGGGAATTTACGGATTTCCGCAAAATTCCTCAATTGTGATAGTACTAATCACGGGATCACGAAATTAGATGGGATTGCAGGCCATAGTACTCAAATATTCGAATATCAAAGGAGACCCAAATCTTTGCGAATATTGCAAACTCCAAAAAGCAATTGGAATCTCGAGAACCAATCGAGAAAACGATTTTCTGATTATTTTTTTGTTAATAAAAGTATCTTTATATTATAGTTATTTTCTCCAAGTAAAGAGCTTGATCAACTTACAATAAGTTACTGTAAGAAATATTGTGTTGAAATGCTTTATTCACAATCCATATACTCAGCATAAGAAGAAAACAAGATGGTGTTCTAAAAAAGTATTCAATAATATGACGATTGGAAACTAAAATGTAATACTATGAAAAGCTGTATATGTAAAAATATTTAGAACTGATAAACAGCTGATAATTAATCAACGTTTTCATTAATTTTGTAGAATAATGATGGTCAAAACTCACAAAAGATCAACTCGTAATATATATTATAAGTTTAAGTCAGATAATGGAGAGCCAACTTCTTTGATAGGGAAATCCCGGGAAGCAAGACATCGCAGCGGAGTTATGGCTTTATGTGTCCGTTTGTCGCGGATAAGTTAAAACTACCTTCAGCCAGCTCAAGTTAAAGATCGGCCGGAAGTGTGCGCAGCGACTTGGGAGGCTTCGCGGGGCGCCTCGAACGCTACGGCGTCGATTTCAGTGAGCTTTCAAAAAAAGCTCTTTTATTAAAAGTAGTAATTGTGGAATTATGAAGTAGGAAAAACGGTTCGTTTTGCTAGTAAAAAGATAGAAGATACATTTTTTACTTTTGAATTAATTTCAATCGTTACTATTGTTAATTAGTATGTCACATACATTTATTTACCATCAAAACCTTATCAATATAATTTGATTTATTGACTTGGCATTTACTTGGTTGAACTCTATTATAATAAGGTCAAAATATTTATTAGTTGATAGCTATTTCAGCTTTTGCCATCGTCAGAACTATGATTAAACTTACAATTACTTAAACTAAATACGTTGCTATTTTTACCCTATTAATATAATTTAAGATTTTGACCGAAACTGGTGCTTGGTGGAATTTCTATATTAAATTTGAATCGCTCAAATGTTGTTTATTCACAGAAGCTTTGTCACTAACGACCTTGGTTTTGTTGGTAGAACCTAAGGCTTGGGTGTTTGTGATTTCAATTTACCTCTAGTTGATCTCGAGTGACTTACAATAAATTCTCATCGCGTTTTCCTCGTGTGATCTTTCAATTTTAAAATATTTGGCGCATAAGCATTAGCTGTAATGCCATTTTTTTAAAAATATATTTAAAAAAGCTTGTGTAAATGTTCAACATTTCAACGATTTAAATTCCTCATTTTTCAAATGTTTATTTGGCTCTTAATCGAGACTGATAATGCTCGTCATCAGCAAAGCCGGTCCTGATCTTATTAAATGAATTTGGGAATTAGTACAAATGAGTATTTAATATTTTGAATATAATGCATTGCCACCAAGTATTAACAGTGAACACTCCAAATATTGAGTAATTTTGTATTGATTTTTATTAAACTTTCAAACATCTATTAACCTTTTGGCTGCCGTAGAAAAAAGAAAGTAATTACCTAGCACGCTGACTATATTAATTTAATTAGTTATTAACAAGTAAACTCGTAACTGGCGTTTTGAGCATGAAAAAATTTACTAGATATCTCGTCTGTGGTAGCCATTGAGTTAACAACTACGCCATACAAGTTTTATTATATACGACCAAATAATTTGACGTAATGTTATTTGATCACGTAAAATCGTCGATACAAAAACATGATTTTACTATATATTTTTTTATGAACAAGCATAATTGAAATATATTTAGCAAAATTTTATGTTTTTGTAAATACTTTTTAAATTTATTTTTCAGCGCAGAGTGCTCTTAAAGAATTGATAATACGTCCGCAATAAGTCATACTGATAACAAAGGATTTCTTAGCACCAAATAAAATGGCTCTAATTTCACAAACACTTAATAAGTGATTTTTTATTAATAATATTGAATTTTTACTAAAAATATATTGTATATATTGTATGTATTGTAATGTATTGAATACATAGGATTTGTAAATAGTCGTAAAAAAATTCTTTAGATCAGTGGTAAAAGGTTTGTATGGTCGTCTACTTTGGTTGCGGAGTCACGTATTGGATCTACAAATGGATGCTTTCTTGTATTGATTTAAAAAAAATCAAATCAATTTACAAATAAAGTTTTTCTTTTTCCAAATTTGAGTGATTAATACTCATAGCGTTTTGCCTGATTAGATCTTTGAGTCTGTGGTACAGTGGTCAACGTGCTACGGCTTCCGTGACGGATCTCACGGGTTCAAGTACCAGCGCAAACGTAATGTTTTACAATAGATTTGTCAAATTCTGTTTTAAGCCAAGGGTGTTTGTGATGTATGAAAATTTTCTCTCACCTTTCCAATTTTAAAATAACGGCGTAACGAAAGCGATAAGTTTACCACTAGTTGTTTCCTAGCCTATTTTTTCTATCCCAACTCTCTTCGAGGAAAAAAGGTTGAGCTACCGACTAACAAGCAGCTCTCATAAAAAAACTTGTGTAGACATACCTCTTTTAACTCTCGCGGCTCGGAGACTAGAAAAATACGTCTCTGCCGATGGGGATCTTTTTTGACCCCAGTGGTTTCCTCATTATTGGCCTTATTCTTATTAATTTCAAAAAAAAAATAGTCTAAGGACTTTAAAATATCTCTCTGCATTCCTCATGCATTTTTTTTTATAAAAATCCGTGTTTTTTTAATAAACAATCATATTTTAAGTTGCGCGTAAAAAAGACGTCATCCCAGCACACATATGAATTGACAACTGACGAGTGTTCTCAGCTATCTTACAAACGATCGTTATCGCGGGTGCTTATCGCCTGATAGCGTAATCGCGTTATCGCATACTTATATTAACTACAAAAGGTCCAAAAAACTATGATATAAGAATACCTTAATTATAAACATTGTATCACCCATATTAAAATAGACATTTAAGAAAATATTGGTATTGGGGTCGCATTTCTTGAGCTTAGAACCGGAAAAGTTAAAAGATCATATGCTTTATATAATATTAAAAGCGGACATTGATTTAAAAAAATATATGATTCGTAAGTAAATAAGTACAAGTCAAAAAATAATTTATACATTTTATTTTGTATAAGTATAAAATTACAAATAAAATTGTTTTATTTTTTATAAATTTTGTTCTTAGAACCTTTTCAAAGCAAAAGTCTTCATCCAGACGCCGGACGTTAATTCAAAGAACAAGTATGGATAGATGTGGCGGTCGGTATCTTTCATACCGAAAGTATCCACAGAATGGTACCGACCGGTACTTACAATAGGTGCGAGTAGATACTACCGGGTCTTTGTAACGGTTCCTGATTCTATGAGATGATTTGTGAGATCGGCTTAAAGTTAGCACCAGAATATCATATCGCTTTTCTTTCGGTGAAAACTTTTAGAAAGCTTTAAAAGGGTGAATAAAATAGGTTTACAATTTTAAAGTAAAATACTTTATAATATATATTTTCAAAAAACTAATCGATATTTGAGTACGAATGTGTATTAAATTATTTAACCGCTGAGTTCCATAACTCAGCAACGTGATGAAATAAATAAAATCAGATAGTTAAAACCGCTGTATTTAATTGGAATTAATGTTAAATATTTTAAAGGTTTATGCTGTCAATTAGGGCATCCAATCCCGGGATCCCGTTCAACTTTCTGATTCTGAAATTCCGGGATTGAGATGGCCGCGATCCCGGAATTTCGGGATTGAGAAATTTTGAGCAAATCCCGAAAATTTACACGAAATTGGCAAATTCAAGATTTCAAATTCCTTGGTGAACTAAAAATATAAAAAAACGAGGTTCTGTGAGAATCCAAGGAAACAGTATAGCGAATTGAGGATACAATTCAGTCGAAATCTGTTATTATGAGGAAGATGGGACCGACTGAATTTGATCTGTATTAAGCATTACTCGTTGTGTCAGAGAATATGTATTTTTAAATGGTTACAAACATACCCATCACATGAAGACATGAAGTATCTAGAGGGGTCACATAACACAAAAAATCGCAATTCAAACAAAAATACATAATTAGAATTTATTTACACACCCGTTACACACATATTAAATTTTTCTATCAATCCACTTTTCTTCTACTAAAATCTACTAGCTCTGGAGATCGTGAAAATTTTTGACGATATTTTTGCTCGGTATACCTGAGAAGTAGCTCGTTATAAAAGTGAATAAATGTATAAAGAAAACCATAAACTTAAATGTCAACGAATGTTTCCTTATTACATCCGAGATCTCGTTATTTCCTTGATCGTAATAACCGAGTATGACTGTACTTACAAAGAGATCAGTAGATAATGCTCGTGATGAGTGAAATTGGTTCTGCAACTTTGGTTGGAAATTGGTTCTGCAACAAGGCAAACTTTGTTATTTAAACTGAAATTGGTAAGACTACATAAGAACAAAAAAATAAAACTGGAATTCATTTATTGTATTGTATTTCTTATCACATCATTTTTGAACTTATTTCAATTGTTTTTATCGAAAGAAGGTTTTTGAATATTTTTTACTGAAACAAAACAGGCAAACTGCTGATGATGTATCAATGGGCTAGTTTCATAGAACCAGGGCCAACACCACTATACAGGCGAAAAAGGTAACCGCCTAGAGCGCATAAATGGAGGAGTAATTTTTTGTTTATACTTAAACATATATGCAGTGAGCTTGCTCGAAAACTTAGACCTTTGCCATCTCAAAAAGTATTGCTCTATATAGTACAACAAAATATTGAGCGAGAGTTCTTTTCATTTTGTAAATTCCGTAACTTCCTGGGTTTTTTTTAAATCGGGTAGCGAGTAATTTTTTTTTGATGAACCCCGTGTGAGCTGAAAAAAACTTCATTTTTTAATTTTAGAAAATCCGCAAATTCTCAGGATTTCAAAATCGCCAAAATTTCTCAATCCCGAAATTCTACGATTTTATGGTGAATGTTGCCTTGGGCGCCAAATAGTCTCGCGCTGGCACTGCATATAACAATAAGACAAAAATTTGATGTTTTGAGTTTTGCTACTCAATATATTCGAATACCTATAACTCAACAAAGTACATCTAGAAAAGTTCACTTGTTTTCTTTCGGTAGGCAGATGTTTGCATATAAAAATAAAGAAATATAAACAATCTTCTCTCAATTTCAAATAAATACGACTCGAAATATCGTTTTAACGTTATGACAACGTTGTAATACATTTGAATTGAATTTAGATAAATGACTAAATGACTCCCTAAAAAGATGGGACAAATAATAATTAATACTTTTAACAACTCGGTTTAGATGCGTCAAAACTTTGGTCAGCCATATCTCAAGCCTACCAATTGCAAGTTTTAAAGTTTTACATTCTAAATGTTTTACATTTGAGCTTATAGCAGTCGGGACAGTAGATTTATTAATCTTTTAAATAATTTAAGGTCAATTCGTTGATTTGATACTTGAGATGAACTTCATTTTTTTTTTAATTTTACATACACCTCTTTGGGAAATGAATCAATACCCATTTAATCAATTAAGACCAGTTTGTACCACAAGACAAGACAACTTTATTTTACATTAGAAATATTATGCGTAGGTGTTTGAATATCTCATATTATCTGGTGCATTGGCGATTATTAGATGTAATACCAAAAAATGTCAACGTACAACACCAACGTGTTACAGTACTCAGTTATATCACTCTGTCTTTCCGGTTCTCACCCGTAAAGTATTTTTATTTCTATAAGTTCCTTAAATTTGCACTCAGATATGCAATCTATCTGGCTGTACTCAAGTATAAAAACGTACGCAGTTTTTCAAATATGTCATTCAAAAAAAATCATTTCCTTTTTCCAAATCGTTTATTTTGTTTTATGTACGAAGTCTTGGCGAATTTTTCTTTGACGTTTTTGAATATATATCAAATAATCTAGTGGTCGGAAAACTGCGGCTCTTCCACAAAATACCATATACAGTTTGATTGAAACTTCGTGTCGTACGTGCGGAAGTCGGTTTTCGGTCATAAAAAATAGAGTTGGAAGGGGCGATCTCAGCGACCTCAGCGAACTATCTAAGTCAACTTAGGAGTACTCTTATCAAGTTAGTAACAATGTATCTACCTATATAGTTAAGGTTTTAAAAAATTTGGCTCTCAAAAGAAATTTTAATTTTTGTATAGTTGATATTTGGCTCAGTTGACTTATGAGTTTGCCGACCACTGAAATAACATGTTAGATATTTCGAACACTGCATCGGCAGTATTATATCTCAAAGTTGTTACTAACACTATCATCGATGGCCTCAAACCCTTATAAGGCTGACTGTGCAGTGAAACGCAGTTATTCGTTCTTTAATGTTTTTCCTAGAATATTTGAAGACAAAATCTTAAATACTAAGGCATGAAAAAAAGCTTTTAATAATTGAGATCTATTTTTTTTACATTGAACGCTGTGAACTCTTTTCGCGCCTTGTAATTTTTTTGTTGTTTTTTGTGAGCTTCGAGAACAGATGCTTGCGTTGGATAATGGGAGTGAGGTGGTTTGATTTTGTTAGGAATTCAGAGATAAGGGAGCGTACAAGACAGCGTCCCGTCACGTCAGTGGTTATGGAGAGCCGTTGAACTGGCTGGGTCGTGTGCTGCGGATACCTCCAAAAAGCCTCAATCCTGCCTGCCTCTTCTTTTGACCGATGGCATTCCGCCGTCCCGGACGTCCGTCGTGTACTATCCATAGGATGTACTCGGCGGAACTGAGGGATGCTGGCATGTCATGGAAGGAAGCAAAGCAATTGGCGGGAGACAGGGAAACATGGAGGTGCCGCGTGGCGGCCTTATGCTCCACATAAGGAATGGACATGGCCAAAGAATATTTTTTTTGAGATGCTGGGAAGCCAACGTATCTCATTGAGTCGTCATGTTTGAATATTCTCGAAGGATTTGATTTGTACCCTGTAGCATACTGTCGCAATTAAAACTTGAACTGGTTATAAAATAACTGGACAAGCTGGAAGAGATTTCCACCAAAGCGACAATGGTAAATTATAAATGAGCATCCGTCATCGATACTAGTTGGTTTTCCACCACTATGCGTTGTGTGGTGCCAACGTTTTATGCCCGCCTTCTACATCGTTATCGTCAGGAAATTAAGAGTCTATCCTTAAAAGGGTGTGACTACCTTAACCATATAAATCTATTTGATATTAAGTATCTTGTGCATAATTCGTGGACCGAGAGTCCCTCGTTTAAGACAATTTTATTGGCCCTAATGAAGAATCGAGGCTATTTTTCATCATAATAATAAGACTCAAAATTTTTGCATCTATTATATCTTGGCCGAATTTAAAATTTCGAATTTTCTCTGCCGCCAAATTCGTCAGCGCCGCCATCTGCCTGCGGCGATAATAATTACAACAATATCGCTCCATACTTTCGCAATAATATACATTACATAAAACATTAAGGACCCCCCATACGCGCCAAGTGTTCTCCTCTCATACAAAAAGTAACTTTTAATTGCGGATACTAAGCAGCAAGAGTGGCTCGTTGATTTATCGCTCCTTTTTATTCCTTTGTTTGTAGGGGGCTCAAGGGGAGGGGCGTGGGGGTATTAAATAATGCGACTTCTTAAGCCCGCGTTGTAGTACTTCGGGAAGAGCTTGTAGTTACCTATTCACGGCGGTAACTCGCCTTTGTGGTGTGTGGGGGCCTTAACACTTTCAATGGTATTAGGTTGTAAAGTATTTTTTTGACTATCCAATAATCTAGCAATATAAAAATCTGGCCACAAAGTCAACGAACTGATTCTGTTTAAGTAGTAAAAATAATCTGATTAAAAACTGTTTATCTAACTTTCGTCAATCTTAAAAAATGTTGATTTGTAACACTATAAAAAAGGTCTAAGTGTGCCAATATTGTTTTTAGTTAGAAATGGCTGGATCAAGGAAATCAAGTACCGAATTCGTCTGATTTACTTTTAACCAAATACATATTTCTTGCGAACTGTTTGTGAGCTACGTAATTAATTCACATTCCTAAAATATATTTTTGCTTTGATAAAGAATTGATAATGGTTTGAATATTATTAAACTCACTCAAAAGGTTTTTGTGGAACTAAAAATTGCTGATTGTGACATTATTATAATGGATTTCTTCCAAGTAAAAACCAAACCATATATTTGAGGAAAAATTATAGGGAGTAAATGTCAAAATCACATGAGGTTAAGGTGACAAGAAAGTCTATTAAAATCAACTCGAGAAGGAAAGACTCACTACTAGAATATGGTTGTTGGGCTAAAGTTTCTATCAATATAACAGAAATATCAACTCAAATTATTTAAGGTTATTATATTATCTGGTCACTTTTTATCTTAATCAAATTTTGTGGAGGGCTTACAAAGAAAATGCAATATGTATACTGTATGATCAGAATTTAAGCTTCAAGACCTCATCCTCAGTTTTAGGTTGACAACCTAACTTAACCTCACATTTATGTGATTCCGACTTTTGATTAAATTTTATAGAAATAATAGCCTTTCTGTGTTTATACTGAAGAAATATAATTTTTATATAGACAAAATATTGGATGTTTACCGTTCAATCACATAATTAATAAACTATTGAAATACTGATCGATTAAATAAAAGTAATTATTCTATCAAAGAATCGATACAGTCCAAATCTACATTTAATTTAATCGTAAGGCAGCGAAGTGTTAACGTCCGCGCTAAGATGGAAACGGTTCCCAGTTATTCTGTATGTTGTTCGCTTCGAAACTTTCTTACTTGTAACAAACAATAGAGACGACTCTTTATCACTTTACTTATTTCCGTTGAATCTCTCGATAACCGTCGTGAACGCGCCACATTTCATTTAAAAAAGATAATATTAATTGTGTTATATAGCTAGCAATTCTCTACGTAAACATATTTTAACTTTGGCTAAATATTCTGAAGTACGATTGAATTGGCATGCGTAAAAAATATTTATTGTTTTTTCGATTAATCAGAAAAATTCAAATTAGTCAGTATATTGATTATTTAAAATTACGATTATTATTCAAACAACCGTTTGTTAAATTATTTAAAAAAGTTGAATAAGAAATTGATTGTTTGAATTACAATAATGGGTAGAATTATTTCGATTAATCAGAAAAAATAAACATTAATCAGTTTTAATTAGTTTAAGTATGATGAAACTAAAGTGTGTATTTTTAGTACGAGGAATAATATATGGTCGAAGAATAAATTGAAAAAAACGTCTTAACGTAAATAAATATATATTATATATGTACATAGTAAGAGATTAATTTACCAAATTTTTAGGGTATAATTTATATTATATGCAAGATAATGCCTTAAACTATAAATTGAATTGCACATGCACAATAATAATGAAACCAATTGTATCAAAATATGATTTCATGGAATTGGTCTGTGGTTATTCTGAAGCATTCATTTTATATTTTATAAATACTATAAAATTAAAATAATAATTTGGCAATAAAATGCGTCAATATTTTAATATTGAAAAATCGTAACAGATAAACTCGAGGAAAATACACAGCAAAATTATCCATGCCGAAGATTTCAAATATAACCCTCGCACTGTGGGCTAGTTGGTTAGAGCTTGCTCTACCGACCAGGCGGGTCTGGATTCGATTCCCGGTAAGGTCAAAGTCAAATTTAAATTTGACACCCAAGACGTGGGTGTTTGTGATGTCAGTTTATCTACAGTTGATCTTGAGTGACGGGTTTATCTCGTATGGCGCATTGGCGTTAGCTGTAATTGCTGATCGCTTGGGTAAAGTTATTATCGATTAGATCGCAGAAAGCTACAATAATGGTTGATGATTTTGAGCATTTCGTGCGGCCGAATAAAAAAGACTTTGTGACGCAATTCTTGTTGGAGTTAGAACTTAACTATTTTTACATAACTAATTAAATTAAATGTATAGCTTAAACATTCATATCCAGGACGCAATAAAATATTATTTATGTCCCAATATCTTCCGTGAAACGTAAAAGTGCTGCGAGGAGAATGCGCAGAATTACGGGAACGTGTGTTTCACAAATTTAGTGGAAATAACAAACGGTTAATGAAAGTCACAAGTTCCAAATAATAATACTAAAAAAAGCTAACGGTGGCGCATGTGGAACGGCGCCCTTCACAATGTGGAATTCCACAGTGTGTGCGCAATGAACGGATATTAACGGATCCGTTCAGCATCGAAGGTGTGAGCCAGGAGTCGCAAACGGAAGCGGTAATCCAACAACTCTAAACCTAATATTTTTTTACGTGAAAATTGATTAAAACAACATCTTAAGAAAACGTAGAAAATTATCACTATCTCACTAATAATTGTATAAAACTAGAAATTATACCTAATTCAAAATTATTGTATTTGACTTAGATTATGAAGTTACATAATTTGGATAAAAGACAGATTTTGAACGGTTAAAAATCGATTCTGTCGCTCTCTGTGATCCAGTTGGTAAAAGTTTTACTCTGGCGACCAGGCTGACAAAACTCTAAATTAAATTAGATTCTATCAATTACACAAATGTTTGTAAATAAGACATATAATGATTTGTCTTTATTATATGTGTTGGTGTAGACCGTTACATTCAGGGCCGGCTCAAGGATATGTATGCCTGTGTGCGAAGCGCTTTTGGCGCATTGAAAAACTACATCTACATTAATGAATGGTAGGTCATCCAATCCCTGTCCGAGGAATTTACAGAATTCCTAAAATGGAAAGGTGCGAGATATTTTTTTAGCTCTTCTCAGAATTTTTAAATCTTAAAAAATAAAGGGATCGTTGGCCACGATCCGACCCTGGTTACAGTCACCATTAGTTCAAATATATTTCTTACAGTTTTGCATGCTTTGAGAAAATCGAATTTATTGGTGAAATAGATATGTGAGTCATTCATGTAAAGTATAACAACGGTGATGGATTGTTCATTTAAGATGTTTTGTTTAAGATGTTTAAAACCCCTAATGTAATTAATAATAAGTATCAGTATAAATAATCTTAATTGAACTTGAAAAATCCCATATTGCTTATTGTTTTTCGAAACACTAAAGTCATAGTTAATAAATTTAATGTAATGTGATTATTAATAAATATCACTTTAATTTATCCTAATTAACGTTTAAGAACCCCAGATTGCTTATCGTTATTAAAAAGACTAGAGTCATATTTAATAAGTGTAATATTATAATTGTAATTTGAATTAGGATGTTAGAGTGAATAACATGATGCATTGTGTATCTCTTCGGAGCCAGTATATATAGCTGAAACAATGTAAGTTTAATCAAAGTTCTGACAATTGCGAAAGCAGAAATAGCTAACAACTAATAAATATAAAAAACTTTAAAACCAAATACATTGCTATTTTTACCCTATTGTATATACAAATTTCATTGTTTGGCGCAAACAATATTTTAATGTTTCAAGCACAAATTGTTTTTTAGTTAAGATTTTTTTAATATTCTTTTAAATCTTAAAAAAATAACGGCGTTTTTTTTAATAAGCAGCTTTTTCGTTACGATAACTATTTGTTGGCACTCGCACGACTTGACCACCCCTGCCGAGTAATTCAGCGATGAGCAAACGCGGACCAAGTGTTTGAAAGCGAGCAGTGGCGTTAAAAGGGGTGAAGGAATTTCAATAGCACCGTTTGGCAAATTTATCGCCACACGTAGCACTCACCGGCTCGCATCCCACCCCTTTACCATCGCTGCTCGGCCCGCCTCTACTACCCCTGCGTTTGTCGAGATGATCTCTGTTATAGTTTTTAGGGGCGGGATTAAGGGACGATCGTGCAATACAGTTTTATCGACTCGAATATATGGTGCCGATGATTATTATGACACCTTAAATTAAACTTGCAATTATCGACCGAAGGGGTATGTTGGATAATATTCAATTTCAGGTATTTCTTTGTATCCCTCTTCCAGAATGATGTGAAGGGTAAAGAGTCTAATTCGGGCGTATTAACAGGAGGCGTATAATTAGAGCAGATCATCATCAGTAAGAAAATATCTCTTGTCATTAGGAGTAAAAAATACAATTATGAAATCAAGAAAGGTAGTCATCATCTGCTGGCTACATGGTCGAGAGGTAAACGCCATTGGCTTCGGTTACGGAGATCACGAGTGATTTTCAGTTGATTTATGGTTTTCTATCCCGAGGCATGGAATGTACGTCCGTGAATTCAATCCCACTAATCTTATCTGTAAAAAAAACGGGCGCAGCCAACGTGAATAGTTAACCACTTGTCTAATTCTGGTCTTACCATTCTATCCCTACTCTCTTAGAAAAAAAGAGAGATTGAGTATCTGAGTAACAGGCCGTTCTCGTAGAACACTTATGTTGAGATAAACTCTATAAGGAGTCGATATGCTTCACATTGGGAGCGGATATAGTTATAAAAAAAGAGTCACCATCTAACCACTTTTTCACGGTTTGTTATAAGAATCAGATTAGAAGTGGGAGAATATCGACTGTGAAAAGGAAAAAGGACGTAACCCACACATTCAAATTTTACAGGTGACACGAAAAACGTTTTTGGATGATCTTGAACCAAAGGGAAATTATGAAATATACACAACCTTGAAGTTAATGAAGACTGATAAACAGGTCTTAAATTGCCTTTATCTGATATTAATTGAATATTTTTAACAATAAAAACATTTTTTCCTAATTCCGAAAAGCTAATTTTAGAAACTAATTTGTCATTTTCAGCTTACATACTTTTGATAGAACGTGTATCAAGTTGTATTGGATTTTGAATATCGAAAAAAGCTGTTTTGAGAAAAAAAACTGTGGGTTACTTCCTTTTTATTTTTCACAGTCGATATGTAAGAAAAAAACAGATGTGTATGTTTTTAGAGTTTAGACTCACGTCCACTGTATAAGTGTCCTTTGTGTAATTTAAGCCTTCAATTGCGTCGAATATGAGAAAAACTCGAAAACGCTTTAAGCTTAGATACAAGACCTCAAGACACAAAAGACAATTAAGACAGTAAAAATCAAAAATAAAACATGTAATCAATGTTATGACACTATCAAAAAATCAAAACACATTTTTTTTAAGTAAAAAAACCACAGATAGAATTTCTCTTTATTTAACAGCTTCCATTATATAAAAAAGGCCTTGCCAACTGGCAGGCCCGCGGTCATATATGACGAATGATGCCTTTTTGCTGCGACATATGGACCGATATTTATGTATTTATAATTTATTTATTACCCGAAATAAATGCTCTCTCCTTATTAAAGAACCCAAATTTTTTGAAGTAGCCAATCCTTCTTGAAATAAAATAGTCAAAGTGTTAAACGTTACAGAATTAGCCTTCAACAATAAATAATGTTAATGGAATTGTTTCAGGGTACATACATATTTTATACCTATTAAGAATAGGAAGCAAATTAAATGGTCAGAATTTAAATCAATTTTTGGTCAGGATAAAAGTATTACACAGTCAATATATTTTATAACCATTTTGGTTAGGTTAGGTTGGGTTTTTATTTAAATTTCATTTAAATTATGACTATGTGTTCTGACCGATATATTATGATCATTTAATATAAATTATATTTATAAATTGTCGAATGCTGTAGCCCAGTTGGTTAGAGCTTGGTCTACCGATCACGCAGGTCTGGTTTCGATTCCCGGTCAGATCACAGTGAATTTGATATTTATTAAATTCAAAGTTGCGATCGAAGACTGGGTGTTTGTGATGTAAGTCCACATTATTTCCTCTCCTCCCATCCTTCTGATCCTTTTATAACTGGGTGTAGCGATAGCGATTAGTCAACCACTAATCCTGTTATAGCCTTATCCTTCTTTACCTACTACTCACTTTGAAAAAAAGTGAGGTTGAGTGACCGAATAACACACAGTGATTGTAGAAAAAACTTCTGTTGAGATACCTCCATTAGGAGGCCATATGCTCCACATTGGGAGTGGACACTGGAAATGGATAAAAAAAAAATATAATTAAATTATAACCGGAAAAATACGAGCCTTAAAAATACATGAATAATAATTCTGTTCAAATTAGGGCATTCAATCCCGGGATCCGGGATCCCGTTCAATTTTCTGATCCCGAAATTCCGGAATTGAGATGGCCGCGATCCCAGGATTTCGGGATTGAGAAATTTTTAGCAAATTCCCGAAATTTACACGAAATTGGCAAATTGAAAATTTCAAATTCTTCGGTGAGCTAAAAAAAAAAAAAAACAAGTTTCCGTGAGATTCTGGGAAAAAGTATAGCAAATTGAGGATTTCAAATTCTTCGGTGAGCTAAAAAAAAAAAAACAAGTTTCCGTGAGATTCCGGAAAAAAGTATAGCAAATTGAGGATTTCAAATTCCTCGATGAGAAAATCTCAATCCCGGGATTCCGGGATCCCGGGATTCAAAATAAATCAATCCCGAAATCCCGGGATTGGAAAACGGCTTCGGGATTGGATACCCTAGACTTCAAATCAGTGAAAATCTACTGAAATAAAATATTTATACAACTTAGTCGCAATCTAATATTTATATAAATCTGTTTAATTTTTGTCTATATTGTGATAAGTAGATCATTCGGAAAGATCACCTTTTCGGTTTATCTATCTGCGTAAGGGACAATTATTCTTGTCACAGGGGTTGCCCGATGCCATTTGCTTTTATTATTTTTAATGAACATTTAGTCGGATGCTAAATGAACATTGAGAGAAGCGTAAAATGAACGCTTCTGATGCGAACATATAACGTAGAGGATTCTCACCGAATTAATATTCGTACCTTGATAAAATGTTACATTTATTCAGCAGGTGTTTTAAGGAAATAGTGATGTTCATAAAATACATCACGACATGCCACCGATGAAATCAGAATAAATATTCGAAAGACAACGGAATTTCGTTATGACTGTTCATTTTATGAATATATCGTCACCTTTCTGGCAACTCACAAAACTGACATAAGATACCTAATCACTTTAAGGATGTTTACTGCCAATTATTGGTGGAAAGACATTATATTAATAAAAACACAATATTCCTTTGTACTTTATTGCACTTTATTAAAAAGTTCGGGACCAGTTTTGCTCATTGCGAGAATTCTCAACTGATTCTGTCAATCAACCGTTCCTGACCTTTTAAATAAAGTAGAATAAAGTACAAAGGAATATTGTGTTTTTATTAATAAGAGACTTATGTATACAAGAAATTATTTGTCCGGAATAACTCGGATGGTGGATCAATTATACGGGTTTGCCAAAAAAAAAAACATTATTATTACAGTATTATTAATATGTTATAAATGCTGATTTAAAGACCGATTATTCTAACCATGCTCGCTCCCAACTTAGAGCATATGATTGTTAATCAGTTGCTCAACATATCTTAGAGAGTAGAGAAAGAATGGTAGGGCTAGAACACGACTAGTGTTAAGCTAATCGCTCTCGCTACGCCCGGTTTTTAGAATTGGATGAGTGGGAGGGGGAATTCAAGACATCCCCACATAGTTTCTCAACTCTTTGGGTTCGTGGCCCCTGTTAAGTCTCGTATTTTTCCGTGGCCTCTAAAATCAAACGACGTGAGACTTTTTTAGCTCTTTCAAAAATTTCGAATGCAAAATCCCAGGAATTTACGGATTTGCCAAAATGAACGCCGTGACACTTTTTTTTTTGCTCTTTTCAGACATTTAAATTTCTATAACACAACAATTTACGGATTTCGGAAATAAATCCTCTGTGGCTCCCCGTTGAGAAACCCTTCTCTAAGACACAGTTAGTAAAATTGAACCGCGCATTTGTTAGCTTAACCTGCTAAGTCTTTTAGCACTCTTTCACAAAACTTTGGTAAAGTGACTTTTAAGCGTGACTCAAAAGTGATCATGTAAAATTAATCAAATAAGATTAAGAGTCGATGAAAATTGGCCTCCACACTGTTGCCAAGTGTATAAAGGAACGTTCTGTAGTGAACATGAGACACATTAAAATACGCAACAATCATAGCGAAAACAGTGTACAGTTTTTTTTTCGATTTAAATAATTAAAAATCATTTAGGACCTTTTTCCACTTTTTTTCTTTACAAAAAGCGATTACACGCGGCGATAAAACAAAACAAAACGTATTTTCATAATTTCACCCCCGCATTATTATTTATTTTCAAATACGTTAAAAAAACAGATATCTGAATTTAAATTACAAATACCCTTCTGTGTGGCCAGAGAAAATAAATATGCACATGTTTAAAATTAACAAAATAAAAAAGATAAAGGTTGAGCTAATAAATTACGAAATATAAAGTTGAAAAAAAATGTCCACGCTTCTAATTAATTTATGGTATTAAGTTATGCCCGCTTGGTTAATTTTAACTCGAAAATATTATAATATATATATAATGGGTTGCCTTTTTTGCCATTTTCTTTCTTCTGCAATATTTTTCACCCCTTTATCATATTAAGGCTGGCAAGTGTTCAGGGGGGTGAAAAGTAACGTTTGAATCATTTTATCCAAGTGTGGTGTTTATTTCTAATATTTTTGAATTACTATTATAAAATGATATTGATAAGCATTGTTGCTTTAAGTTTCTCAGAGAAAAACAAACAATTGATCTCTCATCGATTCTCTATATTACTATTAAATTGTACGAATCAATGCTCCAAAATCTGAAACTTAATTTTGTGGAGCACATAGACTCCTAATAAAGTTTATCCCAACAGAAGTGTTCCTACGAGAAGTGCTTGTTTTTCGGTTGATCAACCTCTCTTTTTCTTCAAGCCTGCAAATTCTTAAATAGAGATAAAAACTATTTTATAGTTTTCATAAAAAAAATGTCGTTTAATTTGATTTGATCTTCCTTTGGTAATAAAAAATAATGAATTTAATATAAATAACACAAGAAAACCTTTTTTTATCCATAAGAAACGATTGTCGGGTCCTATTGCGTAGTGGTAAGCGTTGTAGGCTTCCGTGCCAGATGTCACAAGTTCGAGTATCAGTACGAACAGCATTTTTTGATCAATTTCTGTTCGAAGGCATGGGTGTTTGAGATAAATATAAATTCCTTTCCATCCTTATGATACTTCAATAAATGGACACAGCGAGAGCGATTAGTTAATCAATTGTCCTGTCCTAGCCTTATACTTATATCCCTACTACTCTCTTTGAAAAAACAGAGGTTGAGCGACTGAGTAACAAACAATTCATGCAGAAGAACAGATACTTCCATTAGGAGACCACATTCTTCACATTGGAAGCGGACATGCATACAAAAAAAAAACGTTACGAAACAAAAGAATGTGATGTAACATTTAAATTTTGATATGCACTTTTATTTTGAATAAATACGTTGTAAAAAGTAACCCATTTGAAAACTAAAAACAATTTGGAAGTTCTAAAATATTTTACTTAATTATAAGACGGCGTAAATATGTATTTAAATCTGCTCATTGAAAGAATAAGAAATACAAACACATTGTTATATCCCACTTTTGAGGTTAGGTCACGGGGTATCCATTGCGCGACGCAAAAAATAAGATCTACTGGCTGAGTTTCATTTGCCAGGTTAATTAGTGTTTATCATTTTGTTTTGCGGCAACTCCGAGAGCCATTTTATTAGGCCCTTTTTCTACTATTTGTTTATTTAGTTCTGTAACAGAAGCAAACAATATGCGTTACGATAAAGCGGATAAACGAACGAACCCCTTTTTGTATTAATTGGTATTATAAAATTGTGATGTAAATATTATATAACACTAGCCGGTTCCCAGCAAGCGTTGCAATGCTACTCAAAGAAAGAAAGTGTTTTAATTGTGTTTATTGAAGTGCATGTTTTCTTTTTCTGTCTGTTTGACGTTTGAAGTTTGCTGTTGATTGTCTATGGTACGACACACGCGCCACCTACTGTAAGTTAACTGTTTTACGTCTACAACCTTCGCGCAAGTTGCATGAACGGTATAGCAGAAATACAAACATTGATTTTTATATTTAAGACTTGCTGTAAGTTAATGTTATTATGCCTATAACCTTCCTGAAAGTGCGAGCAAACAGTTTTATTACACCTAATGCACGAAACACATTTGAACGGAATGTCAAAATGTAGACCACACGATTTGACAGATTTGAAATATTTCATTTTTAATACAAACAGTCGAACGTAAATTTTGTATTGTCTGAATGCTGTTTGATTGTCAGTCGACGGTTGACGGTTGATTTGCATGAACGGTATGGCAGACATACAAACATTGATTTTTATATATAAGACCTACTGTAAGTTAATTTAACTATGCCTATACAACCTTCCTGAAAGTGCGAGCAAAGAGTTTGTCAAAGTTTTATTGCAGTCAGATGAGCGGTGTGGTAACGCATAATGTACGAACAAACGAACATTCATTAATATATATATATTTCAATCCTTGTGTATTTTTGTATTTTTTACAGTCGATATTGCAGTATGGAGTATATAGTATAAGCAATTTTGGTCAAGTGATAATATATCTGATGAGAAAGTCTGCACTCACTACTTGTTGAATTTTTCTTCATTTCTAGACCATGGATGTTTGTAGTTTTTTTTTCTACACAGAGATAATATCGAGTGGCTTAAATAAAAATTTATTTAAGAATCTCCAAAAAAAATATTTGCTAAAATGTCAATTGGTGTATTTCATTGAAAAGTATTAATTTATTTTAATTTAATGTATTGATGATTCCACGTTTTGTATAAAATAAATCATAACGTCTGAAAAACGCCATTTTTCGATCGATTTTTTGTAAGAAATACTCAATCTTTAATATATTAATTATTACATAATAAACGACGAAACTTTAAAAATAATAAATTCACATTTTTATTTCCTTAAGTCATACAGATATCATTTTTTGAATGTTTCCATATAGTTAAATTAAATTTGTGACAATTTTGTGAATTGTCTTCTAAAATGTAAAAAATAAGGTTGAGAATATCGGTTTCGTGTAATTGATAGAACCTAGCTAAATAGGATTTTTAAAATATCCCAGTTGTCAGCAAAATTTGTTAGTAAAAAATAAATAGGAAGCCAGTGGCGTGCTTAAACAGTGACCTCTTATTTTTTTTTAATAAAAAATCAAATCTCAATCAAAACGTAATATTTATTTAAAAAAAAAATATTATTCGTTAAAAATCTTTTCATTGTTTATTATAATATCAAATGTTTTTTTTCCAATTTAATATTAAAGATTTAAATTTTATGTTTTTTTTAATCTTCAGGCGACTTATTTGGCTAACGGATTTTCTTTGAGGCGCCTTGAAGATCTGCGATTATGTTAAATATAATATTTATTTTAATACCCTGAAAAAAAACTATTTTAACTATCGCAATTTATGGAAATAAATTATTTGTAATGAAACAAATCAATAATATAATAGTGTGATTTATTTTGAAATCCGCGTAAAAAATTAGATGAAAAACGAATTATTCTCAAAAAAATCATTTAAATTTAGAATAAGACAAAAAAACAAATGAACAAAAAAGTATAATCCTCAAAGCGGAGCCATAAAAACAAAACACCGACAAGAAAACAAATTTCGCATATTTATAAATTAGTAATATTATTTGTGCTGCGAGGGAGGAGGGGGGCAAAAGGGTTCAACTTTTATTTTAATATGCAAATTATTCATTATTATTAAAAGTCCCGGATAAGGTGGGGTTGAAATACGGTTATTCTAAATTTTAAAATCCACCCCCCGACCGGTGCGGTCTTTTCATAAACTAAATGTAACATTTAAAATACATTCTGAAATCCCATCCCTTGAGCGAAAAAAGAGAGGGTCTTAAGGGGTAGGGGGACGGCGCTTCCGAGGTGACTCTATCTTTTGTGATAATATTTTAAATCTAGCGTAGATAATATTTTCTCATTTCGGGCTTTTGTTTCATTTTTACATTTCTTGTCAGGGCTGCCACGGCGATTTTAAATTATAATAATATTATTGCCAACCCTTTTCAAGATATTCATAAATTATTATATGTTATAAAGAATATAACTTATATTAAAATTCCTCACTATTGTATCAAAGATGAATATGATATTATGAAGTATTTTTATTATTACTTTAAAAGAAAAATTATCATTTCTTTAATAAAGCGAGAATAAAATTATAGTGTTTTAAATATGGGCACTTTAAACCTGACAGATCATCATCATTATGGGTACAATTCATTAGTTAGATTAAATAACATGGATACTCGATAAAGTTAATCTACAAACTGACTCACATATCGACTGTGGAAAGGAAAAAGGACATAACTCACAGCTTTTTCAACACATGTTTTTTTCGACAATCACAATGTTTCAAACTTTATACACGTTCTATCTAAAAGATTCGAGCTGAAAATGCCGAATTAGTATCTAAATTTAGCTTTTGATTTTGAAAAATATGAGCTTGTAAAAAATTAAAACCACGAAAAATGCCTGAAATAAAGATTTTTCCAGGAAAATTTCTTTAATTAATATTAGATTATGTCAATAAAACACCAGTTTAGAAATCTCCGTGCACTTCAAGATTGTGTATAATTCATAATTTGCGTATGGCCCAAAATCATCAAAACGCGTGTTAATCAAAAAATGTGTGAGTTACGTCCTTTTTTCTTTCCACAGTCGATATGATACTCTTGAAAAAAGGAGCGTTGAAACATTGCGACTTCGCTGTAAGGACAGAGTGTCACTGGAGTTGAAAGTGCCGGAGGTCAGAGACTGGTGTAGGAAGTCAAATAACAGAGCTGAATGGAAAAGATTGATTGAGTTAGTCAAGATTAACCCCCGACAGTAGCACCAGAAAAATAAAGACAAAAAAGGAGTGGCTCTGCTTCTTTTTTGGCATGGAAGTCCGGAATTGTTTCGTCCATTCCCATCGGTCCTCTTTCTTTCGATTTCTCTTAAGATCTTACAACTGTCAATACATATAAACTTATATTATATATAAGTGTATCCATAAAATCAATTTCCCAAAACAATCATCAACCATCAATATGATGACCACAATGTTAGTGACAGAAAATATTTCATGCGCGCGGTGCGTCTTACAATTTTGTATTTGTAAGGTTTTTTTAAATCATGAAAAATATTTATAAACATTTCCATCAAGCCAATAAATAAAATTAAGAAAAAATATTTCGTTTCTAATTTATGCGTTTTAAGCAAATGTTTTGGTGATTCCTGGCATCATTATTTTACCACATGAGCCCTCTAGAGGTGAAGTGAGCCAACTAGTAAAATGGCAATAAAAAATATTGAACTTTCAAGTACAATCACGTCTTTACTTGGTCTTTTGGCGGACTGCATATGTTTATTTTACAAAGATAACACTATTGCAATGTGTCTTAAATTAACTAAAGTTACTTAACTTTTAAGATACTTTAAGAAGAATAAAATATTACAACGCATCTAACCTTTTTTTCTCTAAAATATCGTTTGGCTCACTTTACCTATAATTGGCCCATATATTTATTTTATTTGAAACAAGGAGGCTAAAAAATGGCTAACAATCAATTTTCGTTAAGGCTAGATTTATTTAGATGCTTTATATAGTTATTGGTGCTTAAAATGGCATCAGAAATGACAAGCATCTTTTTAGAATTCCATTTAAGCCTCATTAGAAATCATTCTAACGTGGAAATTGAATGCAAAAAGTATCATTAGTAGGTTATTAAAGCAACGTGCAAAACTATTTTTTTTTTGTAATTCATTATCGATGTTTTTTTAATTTAAAAAATAATTGTCAACCAATTTATAAGTCACTTAAAACGTTTAAATATTTCAATTTAATATCAAATATTATATTTGTTAATATTTCAAATATATGTATCGAAAATTGGGGGTGAGATATCTTTCTTGATTCATTGTAGAACATTAAAAAATACCACTAAACAAAACCCCCAAAGTCACTTTTTATCGTAATGACTAATTAATTTTTCTTTTTTGTGAATTATTATCAGCGTCACCTATCTTTAAAAAAGATAATTTTTCCTCCCCATTTGTTCAGGACAAATATTATTTTTATCGAAGCGCCCCCTGGAATTAAACAAACGGGAAGGAGTTGTAGGGTAGTTGACTCACTAGAGCTCAACTTTTAAAAAGTTTGTGCTGATATTATAATCGAAATATTTAAAAAGAAAAACAATTATAGTATATTAAAGTTGATTATTGTATTTTCCCCTTGCTATTTAACAAAATAGTTATTCTAATAATGTAAGAAATTAAATGAATAATTTCGATATTGTTTTTCACCATAAAATATGTAAATAAAAAATGTTTTTTTTATATTGCTATTGAAGAAGTGTTCTGTTCCCATTATTTAACAAATATGAATCATATTCATTAGGTGATCTTTTAGCTTTCGTAAATAATAGTAACACGTGTTTCGTTTGCGTAGAAATCATCTACGAGTATAATTGCATCGTTACAAAAAAATGGTTAGTTCATACAGTAAAGTTGATTGATAAACAATATTAAATAAATCTGTTTTTGACGATTAAATTCTTAAAAATTAATTTATCATAAGAATGGGTTATTCAGTCGCAAGGTGTTAAAAAACCACGACGAATAATTTCACCTCGAAGATAATGCATTGTATTTAATTGTGGCGAAGCGAAAGGGTTCGTTCGCTGGTTGGGATCTTCGCTAATAAATTATTTTTATGCTCGCCATCTCTGGGCGAGTGGAGGAAGCTCAAGGTTCGCGAAGGTGATAAAAAAAACAACCCTCGAATAACATATACATGCATAAAATCTAGGCTTTTTTTATCTGTAATGAAACGTGTACGCGTGACATTTTTTTTAAGATGATTCACACCAAGAACTTGTAATGTGTATTTGAAAATCCGTTTTATATTTTTTTACTTATCATATTTATTTTTAGTTTATTATCGTAAAATCTTTCTTTAGATATTTTATTTAGATAGTATTAAACGTGGTTGAGTGCCAGCGTCACTTTTCTCGAAAGCGGTGCTTACCGGCTCGAATCCCAGTGAGGACAGTTTCATAAATTGGTTTTTCAATCGATTTATCAATATCTGTCCAATGAAAATGATATATGTGAGGTTTGAAATTTACACCTACCCAACTTATTATACAAAAAAACAAGGCCCACTGAAAATGATTATCTAATCACTAGTCATGTTATATATAGCGGTGGGCTACAAATACATTGAAAAAAAGCTTGTTTAATATCAAAGCAATTCTCAGTTGTCTGGGGAAGGATAACTCCTATGCAATTATTTGCAATACTTACATAAGAAATCGATTGTTATTTAATACACTTATAATATCGACTGTGGAAAGGAAAAAGGACGTAACCCACAGATATCAAATTTTACAGGAGGCCCAAAAAACGTGTTTTGACGATTTTGGGCCATATGCAAATTATGAATTATACACAACCTTGAAGTGCACAGATACTTCTAAACTAGTGTTTAAATGACGTAATCTAATATTTATTTAAGAAATAGTCTAGAAAAAGTCTTTATTTCAGTCTTTTTTCGTGATTTTAATTTTTTACAACTTCATATTTTTTGATCTTAAAACCTAAATTAAGAGACTAATTCGGCATTTTCAGCTTGCATCCTTTTGATAGAACGTGTATCAATTTTGATACATTGTGATTATCGAAAAAAACCTGTTTTGAGAAAACTGTAGGTTACGTCCTTTTTCCTTTCCACAGTCGATATGTAATACAAATTACAATAAGGTTATCAATGTAAATGGCTAAAAATGTACTACTGTGTATACTGAAGCTGTCGTTGATAATATTTAAATCAGAAATTGCAGACATACACTAATTTGATCTGAGAATATTATTTTCTCTTAAGTTAACAAGATACTCTCCGGCCTTAGTAAAATTTAACAAGGGCTCGCGCAAGCCCCATCCAGCCCATCCCTGGTTATATCCTTAATTCGTTCTGAAAAAAGACGTAGAGTTACTATTAAATAACAAGCATTTTTCGTTAAAAAAATAAGCTACGTTAAGAGTCCATAATATGCTTTACATTGGAAGTTAAAAAAAACTAAGTAAAAAATATCATTGATATTTTGCAAAATGTAATTTGAGCCACTGTGGTCTCGCGACTTTGATATATTCATTCTAATGAATGCGCGGCCCTTTCTAAAAAAAGGGGGGCCCACAAGATTATATATTTTTATTACGTCTAATTATTTATTATTGCACGGTTACATTAAGAGCGAGTCCCTGAATTAATGCACTAAACAATGGGCGCCTTTTTGACCTTTTCTGACCATTGTTAGTTTGGAATTAAGAAATTATATATATTATATGTTTTAATAATGGACATGTTAATTTTTGTGAACATAAAAACGTGATTATAATAACCATAGAATGTATATTATTCAAATTTTAAAACAGGTCGTAAATGCTCTTAGAAACATTATTTAAAAGTATGTAATGCTTTTTAAATTCTTGTGTGGGTAGACTTAATTACAGAAAGAGTATGCAAAATTTTATCAAATACTACGTCAACAATAAAAGGTTGTTTTTTATCAAATATGTAACTGGTTTAATTAATTGAGCTGTCATCTATTTATAAAAAAACAGTAAATATTTCATCAATTACATCACCTATTCAATGAAATTTAATATCAAGAAATAATTTTGAATGATTTTTTTCTGATTGATTTGTGTAATTAATTATTGATTTAATCAAGCTAGTTAGAAATTCGGAAACGTTTTATGTCAACTCGTTGTTAGAACAAAACGGATTACTTTATTTTTTTGGAAAATGACAGAATGGAAACAGATATGATTGAATATATATATTGCAAAAACTATATGGTAGTTAAATATATCGAATGTGGAAAGGAAAAAGGACATAACCGATAGTTTTTTCAAAACAGGCTTTTTTCGATAATCACAGTGTATCAAATTTAATACACGTTCTATCAAAAGGATTTAAGCTGCAAATGCAGAATTAGTATATAAATGTAGCTTTTAAATTTGAAAAAGATGAACATATTAAAAATTAAAACCACGAAAAAAAATTGAAATAAAGGTTTTTCCTCGACAACTTCTTTAATTAATATTAAATTATGTCAATTAAACACCAGTTTAGAAGTCTCCGTGCACTTCAAGGTTGTGTATATTTCATAATTTGCATATGTACCAAAATCACCATAACACGTTTTTTGTGCATCCTGTAAAATTTTCTATGTGTGGGTTACGTCCTATTTTCTTTCCACAGTCAATATGGTGTATTTGAACAGAGAATTTCGGGTGAACCGGGTGGTGGTCATATACTTCAAAAAGCAAGATTCTATGGTTCAAGAAAATGAAGAAGTAACTTCCTTTTGTTGTGGATTTTCCCCGGTAACTTTTGAGCTGATGATGATAGTAGTGATCTTGTAGAAGTTTGATAGCGTAACTTCATTATTGTAAATGCAATACCCATTTATCTAACTTTGAAACCTCTCTTACTTGACCACGCGCTGATAATTGTGTCCGTTTGCCAAACAGTGGTATACCCGATCAATATATAAAGGTTTCGGACAGTGGCGTCTATAAAATGTCCACATACGACGTAAAATCACTTGAGTTATAAAAAGGTTGATCACTACTTGCAAAAAAACGTTTAATTTTGATCGATTTGATATTTTTTTTTGATTATTTATTTACAATAAACTATGAAAATTAATACATTTTTCATTCCTTTAGTTTTTACACGGAATAGTGGAGTGTATAAAAAAATAGTACAAAATTCTTTTAAACGATTTGCTCAAAATGCTCATTACGAGTGAAACCGGTCCTGATACCAATGCTCCCAAAACAAGAGGTTAGTTGCGCGAATTGCTGCGCGGCCACGAGCGCGCGCAGGTTAAAGGGAACGTTGCTGATACTACTAAATATTTTTTAGAATTTGTTTCAAATATAATGAAATTCCACCAAATATAGACAGTGAACACCATAAAAGTATATAGTTGATGAGATGAGCGTCAAAGATCTCCAAAGGAACTTTTCAGCATTTTTTGATTATATCTTCCTTAAAACTCGCTGAAGAAATTGCCATCAATAAGTTATTTTTTTGAGTCATTAATGACCAAAAGTTTTTTGAAATTTGTTAGCCTTTTAGCTGCCCTAGATAATTAATAGTAATTACCTAGCACGGCGGCTATAATTTGCAACTATTAATTTAATTAGTTATTGACGAGGTAACTCGTCTTTGGCGTGTTGAGCACGAAAAAATTTACGAGATATCTCGTCTGTGGCAGCCATCGAGTTAAATATGCTCTATACTAGGGGTGGTAACATTTTTTCTTCTAGGAGAGACTATTTGATAAAATTATTGACAGCGGTCGACTGATATTGCTTGTTATCATATCATGAGAGAAAGATAAAAACCTATTCACGTCCGCGATCAGCTAAAATGTCTTTTTGATCGACGCATTGGCCATCTCTGTTGACTGCCAAAGCTAACAACATTTTATTTATCTTTGGTGTTTATATGACTTAAAAAACTCATTGAAGGATATCCACGAAGTGTTAAAATTTCGGGAATAATTATTGAGAACATTACATTAAAAAAAAATACATTTATTCAAAATAGATCATAACCTCTACGCCTTCTACGCCGTATACCAAATTCTACGCATTTCAATAAAAGATTTTTTTTTATCCATGTCCGCTCCCAATGTAGAGCATATAGACTCTTAATGGAGGTATCTCAACAGAAGTCAACAGAAGTCAACTGAGTAGAAGGGAAAGAAGGATAAGGCTAGAACAGGACTAGTGGTTGGTTAATCGCTATTGGTACACCCAGTTATTAAAGGATTATAAGGGTGGAAGAGAGGAAATGATGTGAATTGACATCACAAACACCCAGTCTTCGATTACAACTTTGATTTGAATAATTCACTGTGATCTTACTGGGAATCAAACCCAGACATTCGTGATCGGCAGAGCAAGCTCTAACCAACTGGGCCACAGCAGGCGACACAAATATAGCTGGTAAATTATTTTGAAATAAAAAATATTGGCTTCATGTTTATTAGAAGATTTTAATTCTAAAACATCCTCTACGCCGTAGACCCATGTCTACGCTATACGATTGAGTATTGTCGTGTAGCGGTTTTGTCCACAAATAACTTACCAGGGGGAAACACTGCTAAGGACCTCTCGGGGTCGTGGGAATATCGAACTTGACCGAACCGAGTACTAAAATTGAGCCAAATGACCCTTTGCTTATCACAACTGGACTCTTATCCCCGTGTAGGCAAGTGGACGTAACAACATCGTGACCGACGGGGGTAACCCGTACCCCAGTATTTGTTTTTAACTTTATTTAAAAGATTTCAAACCAATATACTATCTAAATTAAATAATTTGATTTGTTTTTAGTGGCCCAGTTGGTTAGAGCTTGCTCTACCGATCTTGCAGGTCTGGGTTTGATTCCCGGTCAGATCACAGTGAATTTGAGAATTATTAAATTCGAAGTTGTGACCGAAGACTGGGTGTCTGTGATGACAATTCACATTATTTCTTATCCTCCTATCCCTCTGGTCCTTTAATAACTGGGTGTAGCAATAGCGATTAGTCAACCACTAGTTCAGTTCTAGCTTTATCCTTCTTTCCCTACCACTCACTTTGAAAAAAAGTGAGGTTGAGCGACTGAGTAACAAACAGCTCTCGTAGAAACAACTTATGTTGAGATACCTGCATTAGGATGCCATATGCTCCACATTGGGAGCGGACATGGATACAAAAAAGCATGGATGAGTGTTTGTGATATCTAAAAAATTCTTTCAACACTTCCAACAGTAAACCATTAGTTCTGTTCTAATACTATACTTTTATCTCTACTGTCTTCGAAAAAGAAGGGGTGAGCAATTGATTAACAGACAGTCCTCGTAGAAAACCTACTGTCAAGACATCTCTATAAAGGGACTATATGCTTCACATTGAGAATCAAAATTTACTTAAATAAAATATTTCAGTTCCATGAATTTTATTTTTTTTCTTGAAAAAAAATATTTCAATCTCACATTTAAGTGGTAAATATAATAATAAAATATCACGTCAATGGGGGGTTAAAATCATACAGACAGTCTTTCCGATGTGTCTTTTGAGAGCATACCCCAGAAACGCGAGTGACAGAGCACAATACACCCCAGTCTCCTCTCGTGCGAGTGAGATGGAAATACAATCGCCCCAAAGTTTGAGAGCACTTACAACGGCGAAGTGGTCAATAGAATTTGTGTAGTGTGAAATTCGGGCGGAATTAATGAGGTGGGACAGTTTCACCCGAGAATTGAAGGCGGACGCTGTACAAGGGGGTTGGGGGTTTCGAAGGAGAGTGGGGTGGAAGTGGACATTATTTTCCTCGAGTTTTTATTGTTGATGAAAATTGCGAAAAAACTTTTTTTTATTTTTAAATTGTTAAAAATATCGATTTTGCAAGATGTTTTTTTTTTTAATTTTAAATAACTGCAAGTGAAACTGTTATTATTGTGTATGCGAAAAAATGTTATCCTGTCGGAAGATAATAAGTAACAACACTTACAATAATAAGATAACGTACGTCATGTATATCAATTTTTGTCTGGAATAACTAGAAAGATAAAGGCAGGCGATTTTTTCTGCTGTTTAATTCCTTTGTATATTTCTCTCGATTCGGCATAAATCTATATATATATTCTTTATATCTAACATAAAATAATATCTATTTAACATACTATACTATCTATATAACATAAAATATTTTGTAGACAAAATTTCAATTTCAATTAAAAAATTTGGACAATTTTTATAACATTATTCTGAAAAGTTATTTTAAAAATACAACCTTCAATAAGATAACACATCTAAATTTAATTTATCTTTCAAATCTTGTACCAAAATATCACGATTTCAATAATTGTATAATATAATAATTTTGCAGGACATTTGACTTATTAAACTTTATTTTATAAGGTTTGATGTTGAGTTACTTTTGTTTTGATTTTTTATTAATTTTAATATGCATTTGTTTATTTTCTTATTAATCGCAGATACTAAGAAAAATGAAACATTCTAAATAACATTTCAATTAAATTTTATTTTAGCGACATATAAAATATATATAATATTTTAAGTATCGCTTATTTTGGGTAGCCGATTGTCATTGTGCCTTAATCATTTTAATTTCCTAAAAATGTGTGTATATATTTATGTTTAGAGCTTACAATCAAAATTATTGTTTTCATATTTAGCTTCGTTATAAGCAAGAAAAAAATAATAACTTTTTGCTTTATAAAAAGACAATATTCCTTTGTAATTTATTACTCTTTATTTAAAAGGTAAGGACTGGATTCGCTCAATGCGAGCATTGTCAACTGATCAGTTGTTTTATAATTTATTTACGCTTAGAGAAGATGAATTCATAGAAATTTTAGAAATTTTGAATCTACAAGAAAGATATTACATACTTAACAAATTGTCTTTGCGAGCTGAGCGAAACCAGTCCCAACCTTTTAAATAAAGTGGAATTTTGTTTTTTTATTAATATAATGCCTTTCCACCAAGTATTGAAAGTGAACACCCTAAAAGTGAACTTTTTGCTTGCATTAGAATATAGTGAGAGCGATTTGTTAACTTCTATTCCTGTTCTAACACTGTACTTGCAAGCTTCTAGCTCTTGGATAAAAAAAATACCAAGAATTACTTCTGCTTAGATTTCGATCAGATATTGTTAAAAAATGTCATGTTGGTCATATTTAGGTTCTGCACTACTATTAATATCAAAACTAGAAATCCATTATTCACATTGTCTTTTCAAAATCAAAAATAACAGTTTTAAAAATATAAAAATACTGGTATTTTGGTATTGACAATTAAACAAAATCAAATTTTGATTTAAAAGAAACAATCATTTTTGCCCGAATTAGCCAGTAAAAAATAAGAATAAAAAAATGGAATGTAGCTAATTTATGTGAAATATGGTGTCTAGAAGAACTACTATTAATTTTGTCGCTGTAATTCGTTTTGAAAATTTTTTTGAAAGTATGACGATTATTTACTATTTAATTATTAAATCTAAAAAGTTGATTTTATTTACACCCAACGTCATGGTGAATTGGATATATTGATTAAAGTTATAAATATTACTTAAAAACTGGGAGAGTTGTCTCTCAGTGCCACGCCAAGGAACTAAAAAATCATCTAATTACCTGAACCAGTAGATTACATTACTAAAAAGATCTAAATTACAAATTTTAGATTCTAAGAAATCCATGAAAAAATCAGCCAAAATATGAGACTTCTCATTTAAGTCCATTCAATTGTTGATAGATTTTATAGTTGAATTTAAATAAGTTTTGATTGATACAACAGTTCATTATAGATTTCATATCTCTAGTTAGTAAAAGATTTAGATTTTTGCTATCTATGAAATCTAAAAACGCTATTTTTAATTATTTTAATTTTGCTTTTAATTATAGAGTCACTTATACTGTAATTTGTATTTTTTTTTCATTGTCAATTATTGTTTACACCTTTTATTTCAATTTAATTTTGTATAAATAGCACTGTTTATATATTTTTCTTATTATCATAGTATTATATATTATTTTGTTTTAAATACTATAATGATCACATTGTGTACATGTACATATACTCAACTTAGGAGTTTGTAATATATTACGTTGTTAGGATCCGGTTGTTAGTACATACAACAAACTAACATCAGAGTGCGATAGGGGGGTGTGGGTGGATGGGGTGGGGGACAGGGCCGCATGTATTATTGCTAGTTTCGGCATTGACCAAACGAATGGTTGACTGTACTAGTTTAGAGGGTATGCTGTATCTTCTGGGTTGGCTTGGACAGGTACAGTAGAGGAATCTGGAGTGAACAAGTTATATTATAATATTTTTTTGTTTTTGTTATATGTGATTTTTTTTAAGACGGTAATGAATTATTTTTACGTGTGTGACTAGTGTCTCTAAATTGAATAAAATTAAAAATCAAGTTACAAGTTTCTAAGTGAAATATGAATATTAAAAGAATGCATTATTACTTTTGTTTGGCCAAAAATCTACACTTAGAACCTTGTAGTTCTTTGGTGGCGTAATGCCAAAATGTCTATCAATTGTTTTCTTTTCTTGTAAAACTTAATTTTAATATATTTTCTATCTATATTATAATATAGTTTTACTCCGTAAATACCATTTTAATAAATAAACGAAGCAAAACCATCAGGAATTTTAACAGAAAAGGAAAAAAAAATATTTACAAAGAATTTATTATCGGTGACATCATTATCATAGTAAATGATTAAATTTCAATATTTATTGTATAATATATCAAACAAATTATTTTAAACATTAAATTTAGAATCTAGACCAGCCATACTCAACCTTTTTTTCCTCCAGGCCGCATTACGATTTTTGTTTCTCTACGTTGGCAGCAAAATATTTACAGTTCACTGTAAATATAGCACATACTATACTGCACACATATGTATGTATTATGATGTCAAAATAAAACTATTTTATTTTATGTAAATATATATATACATGTGTATACATTGATGTATTCATGTATTTTTCATAGTAAAAAGTAGCAATAAAGAAAAAATAAAAAATACGTAAAAAAGTACACAAAAATACCAATGTATCCAAAATATAAATCGTTTTCTTAAAAATTAATGTGAACTTTTAATTATCTTATACAAATATTTGGTGACTATAATTATTTTGGGCTGCACATAAGAGCTGACTGGGCCGCAGGTTTAGTATGGCTGATCTAGACGTAAAGTTGACTTCCTTGTGTATATCTACGTATGGGGCATACGTGTACATGTTTGCGAATAGTATGTGGAGAGGTATATATAATGTGATCTGCAAATGAGTGCATATGATGTCGACTTCAACTGGATTCACCAAGATTGCTCACCTCTGTAGCGATCACTTCCTTCCGTCGACAGCGATGGTAAAGGATTGCAAATCACCTAAATATTACTTTCGATGGATTCGGCGGTAACTCTGTGGAAGTTAATTTTAATATAAAATGAAATAAATTAAATTATTCCACGTACTGTATTACAAACTGTGACGCGTGTTTCGCCTCTTTCCGAAGCATCATCGGACAGACTACTTTCACAAATGCTTGCTTAATATAAAATAGAATAACTTAGATTATTCCATGTATTGTGCTACAAACTGTGACACGTGTTTCACCTCTTTCAGAGGCATCTTCAGACAGACTACTTTCACAAATTCTTGCTTAATATAAAATAAAATAACTTAGATTATTCCACGCATTGTGCTACAAACTGTGCTTAACCAAGCATTTGCGAAAGTAGTCTGTCCGAAGATGGTTCTGAAAGAAACGAAACACGTGTCACAGTTTGTAGCACAAAACGTGAAATAATCTGAGTAATTTGACCTAAATATTAACGATGAAAGAGACTTGAAAAACTTTGCTTCTTCAGAAAATCAATAAATGTAAAATATGTATTTTTAGTAAATATAAAAAAATTGCGTATGCCTAATACAAAAGTAAATTAAATAGATTCATTTATTTTACTATGGCTTTATAAAGCATACCATAGTAAAAAGAGACAGCTGGAAAGCATTCTAGTGGATTCGAAATTTCTAAAGTTTCTATGAATTTGTCTTTTCTAAACGTATATAAATTATAAATTGCTGTGTGTATTTTTTAATTGTATAGTTTTGTTATAGGTGTAAAATAAATTAGTAAAAAAATACGATCGCTACCCATTCGGTGGATCGCGATCGACCGACGTGTATTACGTCAAGCGTGAAAGATAAAAGGGGACGTTCGGGGAAAATGGTCACTCGCAATTAAAGACGACAAACGATAGTTGATTCGAACATACACATATATTTTCGTTCAAACGCGCACCGCTTTGTGGCTTACGTATAAACGTGAAACTCATTTTCTCGATTCGAAGCATACCATTACCGCTCTGACTGAGCCTTGCATCATGTTGAATCAAACATCGAAAAAAATTAAGAAAAACTGCATTATTTTACATATTTTGCCAGATAAAACAAGTTTCTTAAAACTTCACTAAATAACAGTATTTGATAAAATCAAATGTTACCAAAATCCTATTTGTCTGATGAATAATTAAGTCATTCTTTCAGTACAGTCTATGTCAAGGGCGAGGAACCTTTTAATTTCTAAAGGCCACATTCATTTACCCAATACAACATAAGGCCACAGTAAAGAAAGCCCATTTTTTTCGACTGTCGAACATATGGGTTGATATCGCTCTTTTTCCAAACGCCTGCAAAAATATTTTAATCAAGTCAAAAGGCCGCATCGGAGTAGCCATGAGGCCGCAGATTCCCCTCCACTCGTCTAAGACAAGCTGCATAAGGATCACTTTTACAAAATTTCTTCAGTCCTGGTAATTTAAAAATGGTTGATATACAGCGTTACAAAAAACAGCAACTAACTGTATATAAACTAATATTTACTTTTTTCATATTTAAAATTGCATGACATTACGATTTTCAAATGATTTCATTTTTTTATCCATGTCCGCTCCCAATGTGGAGCATATAGCCTCCTAATGGAAGTATCAGCTTAACGACCGTGGACGCGTATTTGAGTCTTTGAAAAACAAAGGTTGCTGGCCGGCGGACACATATATGCGTATAGGCGAAGTATCTGGAAGCTAAGAAAATTGAATTTTGTAAAGATATCTCAATTTGATTACAAATTATAATGTTTGCGAATTTTTCGCAAAATTTTATTTCGCCAGGTGAAATTTTATAAAAAAAAAACGTGCGGTCGTCAAGCTGTTAAGTGATTTTTTTTCTGATTGAACTGTTTGTTACTCAGTCGCTCAACTATTCTTTTTAAAAGAGAGTAGTAGGAATAGAAGGAGAATACTAGGACAAGACTAGTGGTTAACTAATCGCTCTCGCTACGCCCAGTTATTAAGTGATCAGAAAGGGTGGGAAGGAATTTTTAGACATCACAAACACCCATGTCTTTGAAGAAAAATCGATAAATCAATCTTAAAAATGCTGTTCATATTGGAGCCCGTGAGATCCGGCACGGAAGCCCACAACGCTAACCGCTGCGCCATAGGACCTGACATATCATTTTTGCTTGTATTATGATAGCTGAAAATGGTAGTATTTTAAATTATAAAATTTAAATAACAAGTTTATATATGTGTCCTCTGCTCCCATCCTTCTGATCCTTTAATAAATGAGTGTAGCAATAGCGATTAGTTAACCGCTAGTCCTATTCTAGCCTGATCTTTCGTTCCCTACTACTCACTTTGAAAAAAGTGAGGTTGAGCGTCTGAGTAACAAACAGTTCTCGTAGAAAAAAACTTCTTTTGTGATATTGCCATAAGGAGGCTCTATGCTTCACATTGGGAGCGGACATGGATAAAACAAAAGTATATATAGAAACTAAATACATTTCTTAAAATATAACGCCTTGCCACCAATAGTAGTAAGCTTTATCCATTAAAGTAAAAATAAAGTTTTGACAATGGCGTTATGTCGAAGTTGCTTTCAATTTTAGTTAGTTTTGTAGAAATTATTATTTATCTATTTTCACCTTACTTTGAAAGTTTCTTAAAAATAACGTTGTGAATTGATTTTTAGGACAAATGAAATCGAAAATTGTGAAAAGCCACGTAAAAAGAAATGAATTTAATAAAAAAGCTTTTTTCGGTTATTAATATTATTATTTTTTCATTCATGATAAATAAATAAATAATTGTCAAATTCAACAAAAAAAGCTTAGTTATACTGTCAAGTAAAAATCCATTTTTTTTTATTTCTTAATTATCGTGTTTCCAACTATTTTCTATCGCGAACGTTTTGGACGAATTTTCTATCCAGCATGTAATGTATGGATTATTTAGTCTTGCCACTCGCCAACAGATGCCGCAGTACGGTAAGAAAGTTTTGCATATAAATTTACCGCGCAATAAATGTATAAAATAAAAAATATTCAAAATTTTTTTAAGACAATTAGCTGTCTTTTTCGAATTGATGGAATCTTGTTTAAATAATGTTATTTTCAAAATATCTAATTTGAGTTAAGCATTTCTTATTGTTTTATTATAGTAAAATTTATCTGTAAAAATGAACAAGGAGGCAGTGGCATGTCTAAGCAGAGACGTCCAATTTTTTTTTAATAAACAACCGTATTATTAATTTTTGGAAAATTTATTCAAAGTTAACAAAATCAAATAGGAGGTCACTGCTTAATCACGCCACTAGCTCCGTGTTAGTTTTTACTGTTTTTTTTTTTAATAAAATATACTAATTAAGAATGTTTAACTAAGCTGGCACTATTTACAATTACAGGAATGTTTGTAAATACGCCATTTAATAATCTGTTTTAATTATAGGTGTCGCTGTAGACCGCTACACTTACTCATAATATCTAGTTTTTAAATTTTAAGCGAAAATGGTTATACTAAATAAGCAAGGGAACGCTTTAATCTAGAAGTCAATAAATGCAGACATCTCGCTGAATTATTAATGTACGGTAAAACTAATCCTCGCTTGTCTGCGAATTATTTTCCTTCAAATAATACATTATTATTGTTTACAAAGATGCTGTTCGTCTTCTTGAGTGAAAATTTAAACATAGTGGTGCATAGCGATTCAATTTTATATTGCTTAATTTTAATCATTATTGAAAAGAGTAATATTCAATGAAACCCTAATTTATCGTTCTCGCAATCATAGTTTTTCCGTATTCATCGTCTTACAAAAAACCCCTTAAAAACTATGAATTGTAGAACAACTGTATTTGAAAAAATTTACGCTTGGTTTTTCTCAACAAGTAAATAAATACAAATGTTACAAACAGGGCTGTGGAGTGGTGTAAAGAAAGACGACTCCGACTCCGAGGAAATTTTTCAATAATTTCATTCTAACTGATACATATATTTACATGTATACCATCAGATCATCTTTAGCATCCAAGCATGAAATGTCAAATCTTTTGACTATTTTGTTTTAATACAGATCATTTTTCACGACTCCGACTCCAACTCTACAGCCCTGGCTACAAATACAATATTCAAAACATGTATTATTTTTATAAAAAATTAAGAGACAGCAAAATGATTTATTCGCAATCTTTATGTTTCAATGTTTATGATGCCTAAAAATTCACTCCCATCCTTCCCGATCCCTTAAAAACTGGGCGTTGCGAGAGCGATTAGTTAAGCACTAGTTCAGTTCAAGCCTTACCCTACTATCTCTTCTACTCTCTTTGAAAAAGAGAGGTTGAGCTACTGAGTAACAAACAGTTTTTGTAGAAAACTTCTGTTAAAATATCTCCATTAGGAGGCAATATGCTCTACATTGGGAGCGGACATGGATAAAAAATATATATTCATTTATATATAAAAATATATATAGGAATATAAAAATATTAACACCTAATTATAGTCACAGTCGCAATATTACACTACTTTTTATCTATAATCGATAGATTTTGCGAAAGCTAACGATTGAAACTTAAACAAACATCGTAACTTCTTCGAGTCAAAAGTTGTAGTAAATAGAAATCTCGATACGCAGCAAAATAGCGGCGCTTCCCCCTCCGCTCCGCGCGATGTATCACAGTCCTTACATAGCGCAATAAATTCTTTGATTCTTTAGCTATTCAGTGGTGCAATTGAATTTTGAATAGCGATGATAGATATTGTATAAAGCTGCAACGCCAAACTGCATCCCCCGATTTTGTTATCATTTGTTTTTTTGGAAGCAATTTTAAAGACGTATTCTCGTCAAAAGAAAAAAAAATCACTCGCATTGTTCTTGTATGTTTCCAGTATTAGGTTATTAACAATGTCTAAGATTTTAAGTATCTGTGTATACTAGAAACCACTTTATTTTGTCAAAATACGTTATGTTTGTATGTCAAAATATTCTCTCACCTTCATTCAGCCAAATTGACAAGTCTGTGAGATTGTTATGTGCGTCTATTCTGAATTCAATTTGGAAAAAAATACCGATTTTGCAATTTAGTGAGTTACAAAGAAAGTAAGTTTACAATATTGACTCTTGACATTATATATATAACATCTAGACAAAAGTATTTTTACAAAAATGCTTTATTTGAAGACAAAGATATAAAAGCAGTAACAGAATTCAACCAGAAAGTAGAATAATTTTGGATGATTATGCTCCTGTACATATGACGTTATCTGCTAGCTCCGTGGCACAATGGTCAATATGAATTAGCCCTGGCTAATTTTGCATACATTTAGAATCACAAATCAGTATGGATCAACAATCAAATGATGTAAATAACATAATGAAATATTTAGTCATGAGATATGATTAAAGATGGTATATCAAATATATAAAAATGAATGTTCGTTTGTTCGTACTTTATGTGTTGCTACGCCGCGATCGCAATACAACTTTGACAAACTTTTTGCTTGCTTACTTTTAAGGTGTTCACTGTCAATACTTGGTGGAATGGCATTATAATAAAAATAATAAAACATTTTTAGTACTTTTTCTACATACAATTTATTGGATCAGGACCGGTTTCGCTCATCGCGACCATTATCAACTGATAAGAAAAATACATAAACAGTGCTGTTTATACAAATTTAAATTAAGCATTTTAATTTTGTGTAATTATAATGTAATTTGTACTACAGTAAATCTTATATATAAAAAACATACGTTTGTATGTCTGCCATACATTTCATTTTGACAACGTATGCGTGCACTTGCGCGAAGGTTATAGTATAATTAACTTACAGTAAGTAGCGCGTGTGTCGTACCATAGACAATCGGCAGCAAACGTCAAACTTCAAACAGATAGAAAAAGAAAACATGCACTTCAATAAAAACAATTAAAACACTTTCTTTTTTTGAGTGTCATTGCAACGCTTGCCTGAAACCAGCTGATATATTATAATAATGAATTAATTTTGACGTACATTGCCAATTCAATGGCATCTGGAGTTGTTATGTATTAAGGTTCTAGATCCTGTGAGTGCAGCCTTATACAGATATTTGTAGTGCAGTGCAACCACCAAATGCACGTCTTTATTCGTGATTCTAATCCTAAAACACTTGCAAGGAACGTTGTGAATAAACGAAGGATAAACAACCATTCGACAGGTGTGCACTTCCTTAAATGCATTACGAGTATAAATACAATATTATATTTAATGCATTTAAGAGCAATGCTCAATTTTGGAAGTGAATTCTACGTGCACATTTTAGTTATATTCATCAATAAAATTCAAAAATAAATCAACTCGATTGATGTTATTACACGTTCAAGCATGAATTAATTATAGTCCAGAGTTTTAAATCGTAAAGCAATCAAGAAATGAGACATCCAGTATCAAACACGTCCAATTCAGTATCACTTTATTTTTCAGGTTATCCGAATGTTTTTTTGATAATAAATTGATAATGCCAGTTATCTTTAACTTTTCCGATTCTAAGCTCAAGAAATGCGACCCCAATACCAACATTTTTTTAAACATCTATTTTAATATGGGTGATACAATGTTTATAATTAAGGTATTCTTATATCATTTATATCTTATATCGTTTTTTGGACCTTTTTTAGTTTATATAAGTATGCGATAACGCGATTACGCTATCAGGCGATAAGCACCCGCGATACCGATCTTTCGTAAGATAGCAGTTGTCAATTCATATGTGTGCTGGGATGACGTCTTTTTTACGCGCAACTTAAAATATGATTATTTATTAAAAAACCACGGATTTTTATAAAAAAATGTATGAGGAATGATGCAGAGAGATATTTTAAAGCCCGCAGACTATATTTTTTTTGAAATTCATAAGAATAAGGCCAATAATGAGGAAACCACTGGGGTCCAAAAAGATCCCCATCGGCAGAGACGTATTTTTCTAGTCTCCGAGCCGCGAGAGTTAACTGTAAATAACGTAAACTTATTAAATATTAAGCTTATATTACAAACAATTAATACTAAATGACATGGAATCAGTAAATTGAAATCTTGCGATCTGATTGGCTATAAATGACTTGGTCGGTATAATAACAAAAAGCCTTTGACTTGGGCCCTTTTGATAGTCAATTCATTATTTAATGTTGATTTTTATACACTTGTAGCACGATTTTAAAAAATAACACATTAATGAAATGTATATACGTATTAAAGGTCCCCTTTTGTATAAATAAAAAAGTGTATTAAATTTGAATCGTTTAAATTATGTACATTCACACAGATTTTGTCACTAACGTCCCGGAGTTTTTTTGTCGAATGTTTTTTTTGTGTTAAAAATAAACGAGAATAATATTTCGTATGCGTTTCTTGTTAATACATTATAGAATATTTATTAATGTTGTAAATATGTTAATCTTCTATCATAACGTGCACTCATAGACTATTATGAATTACCGACTAGAGTGGCAATATTCGACGTGTATAAATGTCGTCGATTTAAGCCTGGCGTCTTAAACGCGAACTAATAAATCAAATTTAAAGGAATCCCCGAAACCATAAAACGAAATTAAATTCCGATATGAAGCGTCGTAAATGATTTAGCAGAGATTCGCACCTTGCAAATTCTTGATACATTGCCTCTCAGGTAGGAGCTGCGACCCTATTGTAATGTTCAATTAATAGCCCCTGCGAATGGTTCTCAATTGATACCATTCAATCGTTCGGGTGAAAAGGTTTGGATTAATTTCACAGTTTTCACCAAATAAGTTTTTTTTTATTTTTATCCATGTCCGCTCCAAATGTAGGGCATATGACCTATCCTAATGGAGGTGTCTCAATGGAAGTTTTTTTTACGAGAAATGTTTGTAACTCAGTCGCTCAACCTCACAACCACAGCAATTAACCGTTTGAATACCACCCAAATAAATCATTAATATGTCCCAGATATACTGCGTGTTTTTGAAAAAAAAAATTTGTCTAATATACACTCGAATTCGGTATTTTAAAAACCTTTATTGACTCAGTATAGAAAGCACTACACATATTCATCAAAATATTGCTTATATTCTATTAGAATACCAAGTATTTGATTTTTTAAATGTCTTAGACATCCGTGTCCGCTTGGTTTTCAAGTGGTTAAAGGTAGGACTAAATAAATTGTCTTCTCACCAAATTTAGAATAAATAATAATTAAACGTATAATATGTTATATTATTTATCTGCTTTTTTTAAAACAAAAAAAAAACATTATATCATATTATAGTTTGAAAATCATTTGGATATTGTAATATACAATTAATACCCTAATACAGGGACCTCTGCGCGGGTTAATTACGAAGCTGCCGCCTGCAACCTGTAACCTTTATATAGGTAAAACGGAAGGTATTAGATAATGCACCCAGATTCAAACCACCCCTAAAGGCTTAAGGGGTCAAATCAACGGGAAGTAGGGATATTATTGATTTATTTATGGGCTATGTTGAGAAAATTTTCAAGACTTAATTAAGTCAGGAAAAATGTACTAATAGATTTCAGCCCTTTTGAAAACAAAACATTTAGTTTCATTATGTCATTATTTTGCACTAGAATCTAATGTAGCATAAACACTCATACGTTGTTCTTTGTAAATGATAGATGTATAGGAAATAAAATATTGATATAATTTGAATTGTTAGCAAGCATGGTTACAAATATACGAAACGGAGAGATATTTTAAAACTCTTCGTTCAAAAAGAACCGGACAAAGATGACGAAGATACTTTAGCTCCATTGATAACGTGACTGCTCTAGGAAATCTTTAGTACAGTCTTTGTATAATAATAATTATGCTCGTATTGTGCTGACGAAACTATCAAATCGACTCGATAATAATTGATAATTATTGTTTCTTGGCAAATTTATACATTTGATTTATGTCAATCATCATAATTCAATTCCGTGCTCAAATTCGACGTGCTGTCCCTAAACGTCAATCAATGATTAAGGGTTGTGTTATAAATTATATATCGTCAAAATACGTCGTTTTCTTTCATAGAATTTGTTAATAGAACGCCAAAAATGAACAATTTTTTTAAAATTTTTAATCAAATTGCGAAAAAAACAAACTTTCATTTTTTATTAAATATTTTTCGAATTAAAAAAAAACGAAATATTAAACCAAAAATGTTTGAAATGTACCACACGTATTGTCACCAATGAAGCAGGTATTGTTCAGCACCTTCAGATATTTTAAAACTTAAAAAAATGAGTTAAGTGCAAATATAAATTATTTTTAATTAAAATTGATATTATGTAAAAAAATTTTGATTTCAAATAAAAAAGCTCCATTAACAGTACAATGAAACTATTTTTCGTGATAATCCAGAAACATTAATTAAACTTTTTTTTATGTTTTTATATACTTTATATATTATATACTACTAGCCGGTTCCCGGCAAGCGTTGATATGCCACTCGAAGAAAGAAAGTGTTTGTGTTTTTAATTGTGTTTATTGAAGTGCATGTTTTCTTTTTCTGTCTGTTTGACGTTTGCTGCCGATTTTCTATGGTACGGTTGTATAAGTTAATTGCACTATAACCTTCGCGCAAGTGCAAGCAAACGTTGTCAAAATACAAACATTGATTTTATATGTAAGACCTTCTGTAACTTAACTTTACTGTGCTTATAACCTTCCCGAAAGTGTAAGCAAAAAGTTTGTCAAAGTTTTATTGCAATCGGATGAGCGAACAATCAAACATTCATTTTTATGTATTAGATAAAGAATATATGCATATTTAAATCCGTAGATTTACCATTATAAGTTGCTTTATTATCAGACAATTATTAAACGTAAACATAATGTAAATTGTTTTCCAATAATTGGATATTATTAATTTTAACATTATTTGGATAGTCGATAAGTTAAACATTGCCCATTATTTAGTCTTCAATTTATTGCCCTAGTGGGGGCAATGTTATGATTATTTAATGATAACATTGCGAACTAATTTAATACTACAAGCGATATTAATTAAATTTCAGAGGCCAGGTTACCACTTCAAAGTTAACTAAGGTATTTTAATCATAGTATATTTATTGTTAAACTTTGGCAGAAGTATGCAGTCAAAGATAACCAGTAATTAATAAATACGAAAAAATATTGTTGAATATTGGGTTTGCTTGCTGTGGCCCAGTTGGTTAGAGCTTTCACTACCGATCACGCAGGTCTGGGTTAGATTCCCGGTAAGATCACAGCAAATTTGAGAATCATTCAATTCAAAGTTGTGATCAAAGACTGGGAGTTTGTGATGTCAATTCATATTATTTCCTATCTCCCCATCCTTCTGATCCTTTAATAACTGGGTGTATTAATAGCGTTTAGTCAACCACTAGTCCTGTTTTAGCCAAATCTTTCTTTCCCTACTACTTACAAAAAAATCTGTTGAGATACCTTTATTAGAAAGCCATTTGCTCCACATTGGGAAAGGACATGAATATTTTAAAAAAATGAGCTGAAAATAATTTCCTCCCCCCCCATGCGATAAAATGATGAAATCAAACAAGCTTAATTAATCTAAACTATTTTTTTATTATCAACCCTTAACGTGGCATTACTTCTAAGCCGCAAGAAATTTTGATAAAGGTTTTCAAATAAAAACTTGCTAATATATTGAAGATAGCCATGAACATACAGTAACATAACCAGTAAGAAAGAGTGATTGTAGAAAATGTTTTCTGATAGACGCCCTCTGAGTATTTTCTGATATCTGTTTTTCCTCTCGCTAAATACACCCCTGGGAGGCATTTGTGAGGCGATAGGTTCAAGAAATGGGACAAAGTTTGTTGGGACACACGAAGCGGCTCCAGGGATGGACGGATTACCGACTTTGTATCGGAAATATTATTCATTTCGAATTAATATTTTTTATTTTCAATTTTTTTTTTATAAAACAGAGGAAAAAAATATTTGAATATAATATATATTACAACATAAAAAACGTGTTTAGTTGATTCTTTGTAAGAACAAAATTTTACGTTTATTAATATTAATTTTATGTTTTTAGTTTTATACAAGCCCATAAGAGGTGATGTGAGCCAAGTGGTGTTTTAGAAAAAAATGCGTTGTAATATTTAACACGTCTTAAAGTATCGTAAAAGTAAAGTAATCTTAGTTAATACGCATTGCAGTAGTTTTATATACGTAATAGAAAAATATGCAATCATGCATCAAAACACCAAATAAAGACGTGGTTGTGCAAGATTTTTTTACTATTTTATTAGTTGGCTCACATCACCTCTCAAGGGCCCATATATACGAATCTTGTTGGGTACGGAAAAATTGGTTTTTTTTGTACGCAATAATCTGTTGTCTCCTTTTGTCGGAGAGAATGATTGAGCTACAAAAGGTCTAGTAGTGATCTTAGCACTCGCGTAAGGCAAAAAAAAAGAAAACTTGGTACTTTTCGGAAAAGGCAAAATAAGTTTTGCGCTCACGAGAACTTTGATGACCTTTTTTAACGTGACATAACTAGTTCAGTACTAATTAGATTAAATTCATTAAGCTTTTATGATATGACATTATTATATAATATCTTACTTTTCGAATTAAATCTCCCAAGACCCATCTCATTTAAAAAATATGTAGATCATTGATATTTTTTTGTGAAAAAGCTTCATATTTTTGAAACACATGAAAATAAACATTGGTATTCAGCTATTTATACAAAATTGAATAAGACTTATCGTGAAGTATAACAAACATTTTCTATAAAAATTGTGTAAAGAATTTAAAAAAAACTACAATTTTGTTACATTTATTATTTGCTCATAGTTCAGCAATAACCAGTCATTCATAATTTTTTTTTTAATCTATGTCCGCTTCTAAAATGTAGAGAATATTGCTTCCTAATGGAGATATCTTGACAGAAGTTTTCTTCGAAAACTGTTTGTTTCTCAGTCGCTCTACGTCTCTTTTGCAAAGAGAGTAGTATAAATGTAGTGTACCCCTGCATTGATCCTATAAAATACGAAGGAAAAGAAAAAATGAAGAGGAACATCATAAAGAAGGAAAATGACTAGGGATGGTGACAAACTGCGCTAGAGGGAAATCGGAAAAACGGGAAAGTTTGAGAAGTTATGGCGTGCGACTCTTTTGCCTTGTTTAGCTATATTTATTTTTCCGTATTCGTTTATTTAAACTAAAAAAATACACTTTTTTCGTTTGTTTTTTAATGTTTTAAAATGCTTTGAAAATAAAGCTGGCATTTCATCACCAATGCTGCAATATTAATTCGACAACTTATTTGATGTTTTGGAACAGAGTTGCATGAGATTTTCATGAACAAAATTCTAAAAGTTGTACCCACCACCACCCAATACGGCATAACAATATAATAATTGGGTGTATAAGGTTGCATTAAAGTGTTTTACTGTTTTCCAATGAATGCTTGAGAAAAAATATAAAAAGCTAAGTTTGTTTTCTATTCAACGATACGATTTGTTTTGGACATATAATGAGTGAGCTTTTTCATGGTCACAGGAAAAGTTCTAAGCAATTAGCTGACAACTAGTTGTCGTTATAGAATTTATATTTAGATGTTTAACTATGTAAAAACTCAATTTAGGAGTTTCTCCGTAAATCCATCTTTTTTTCGATAATCACAATGAATACAACTTGAAACACGTTCTATCAAAGGAATTAAAGCTGAAAATGCCAAATTAGTAACTAAATTTAGCTTTTACGTTTGAAAAAAGGGGCCTAAAAAAAATTTCATCAAGGAAAAAAGCTCAACAAAGGTAAATAAAGTCAATTAAAAACCAGTTTTAAGTCTCCGTACACTTCACGGTTGTCTATATCAGTGCTCCGCAGCCGGTGTGCCGTGAGTCGGATACAGGTGTGCCGCGTGCCAATACATAATGAAAAAATATTTTGACAATGAACTTCGGGTTGTGCTGTCAAATATCGAGCCGAATATAAAACCTTTGTGTTCATTGAAAGAAGCGCAGATATCACATTAATTAGTTATTATTTTATATTAATTATTAAGATTGCATAAAAATAAATATATTATAGTTTTATGTATGTGTTATGGATAATTATTACTAAAACACTGTTAAACTGTTTGTTCAATTTTTATTCCACATACATAATTATTTTACACTTTAATATAAATCGTTTATCTTATAATCGAATAATACAACGTGAGTTTCAAGGCGTCTTTACTGGATCGATGACCGGTCAATTTGAACTCTTGAATTTAACTAAATGGAAGGAGAGTAGGATATTGGTTTTGGGCGTTGAAAGGTTATTGTTACAATTATAGTATGGCATAGAGTATTAACATAGTACTCTATGACAAGATGTCGAGTATACATAACATATGTATACTTTTCAAATAAAAAACGAAAATTTATTGTAAAATTTGTGTATAAATTTAATACCTAAATATTTTTGCTTTTGGTGTGCCGCGGAATTCTAGGAAGAATTTTGGTGTGTCGTAGGTGAGAAAAGGTTGCGGAGCACTGTTCTATATTTCAAAATTTGTCTCCTATATTGTTTTTTTGTGTGCGAGTTACGTCTTTTTTCCTTTCCAGAGTGGATATTGATTTTTCAATAAATTTATGAATTCGTATTTTCATACAATGATGTGTATTATAAGGCTGTGAAGCCAAATTCATGGTGCTTAAGTCGGAGTAATCTTTTTCGTAAAGTGTTAAATAAACGAGATTGAAATATATATATACAATAGTTTTATGGACACAAATATAAAAATAAGAAATTATTGAATAAGTTTAAATTAAGTATCAGTCCCATGAGTTTATTTAAATTTTCCTCGCAGAGGCGTAATGAGGAATTCGGCGTTATTTTGTCCCTCTGCCAAAACAATAACAACCACGATTAAGTAATCACAATTACAGTTTAATGTGTAGCATAAATGGCTGACGAACGCATCGCTGATTTTTCATCTAGGCGTCATCACGCTACAATAAATCAAAGCGGAGTTGCTTTGCCGCTCCGATGATATTATAATGATGTACCAGGCGGCTGAAAGGCGCGAGTGGCGAAAAAATTCCCCAGTATGCCACTTATATTTTTTTCAGCTATCATTATCACCCATAATATTGTTTTTTTTTTTGGATATCAAATTTATGGAGCTTTTAGTACCAGGACGGGTTAACCTTTAAGTTCTTCTAGTCTACTTCATCGCTAATGTTCTAAAAAATTGTATTCCCTTACTATGGCTGCAGACAAAAGGGCGTGATCGCTACAGACTCCATATGCATTGACTTGCAAATCACATTCTATATAATAGACTTCATACTATATTGGTACATGTACACACACATGCGCATCAAACATATACACATACAGTACACAAAGAAGTCAATCGAAGAGAGTAATTTTCATGATGCTAAGTTCGTACTTAAATAGTTTATTAATTTTAGACGAAACATAAGATCTATCTATGGTGGGTCGTCAAGCAGAACTGCTCTCAGTCTTAAACGATTCTCAGGCAGTGTCTAGTCATAGTTGTGGAGATTAGAAATCATTGGTTTATAAAGTTTTCTCGCCTCGCTGTAAAACTTTTGAGATATTTCACCAAAGAACTCTCGGATGGTAGATATTTTTAAGTATCTGTGAAACAGCGAGCTACGCACGTGCCACGGGGCGTTAAATATCTATCATAAGTGATTTATTTTGCCATAGTATCGTTACCGTGTTGCCAGAAGCTGATAAATAACAAATTTATAGTTTTGAGTTAATTAGCTTGTTACAATTAGAGATATCGAGTAAAGTAAAGTAAAAGGGAAAAGCTGAAAAGAGATATTGAGCTTCAAAGCTCGGACATTTTAAAATGAATTTTCGTTGTTCTTTTATAAAGTAACCCATATTTACATCTCTTATTAATTATGCAAAATGGCTGCTTTGAACGTAGCAACTTTTTTCCAACAAAAACTATGATTTTTAGATATTTTTGTCCGCTAAGCAAAAATTAAATAATGCAAATAAAACAGAAACTAAGCCGAATTTGAGTTTTATGTTTAAATCAAATTGAAATTAAATATTTTTTTAATTTTGCATCAGTTTCCATTCATACATCAAAAGTCAGTTGGTTTCTTTTTGCTTATCTATACCCCGTTGAAAATCCTCTAGCCTCAATTTTACATATAACATACATACCGAATGTGGAAAGGAAAAAGGACGTAACCCACAGTTTTTTAAAAACAGGTTTGTTCCGATAATCACAATGTATCAAACTTGATACACGTTATATCAAAAGGATGCAAGCTGCAAATGCCGAAATAGTATCTAAATTTAGCTTTTACGTTTGAAAAAGATGACACTGTAAAAAATTAAAACCAAGAAAAAAGACTGAAATAAAGGTTTTTTAAAGACAATTTATTTAATTAATATTAGATTATGTCAATTAAACACTAGCCTAAAAGTCTCCGTGCTCGTCAAGGTTGCGTAGAATTCATAATTTGTATATGTTATAACGTCCTTTTTTCTTTCCACAATCGATATGTAATTACAATATCAAAATTTAGATAGATTTATGCCTATATGACACAAATAAAGCTAAGAATTATAACAATTAGAAACAAATTCCTATCTTTAAATGTGCATAGAATCTTTAGAAAACAAGCAACGCCATAAACTTGTAAAAGATCCACATTAAACCCCTTTGTTTTATTGAATTCCTAATCCATTATCGAGGCATTTAGTATCAAACAGATCAAGTCATGTTTTAGCCGATGCAACTATGAGCTATAATTTTACTATCGAAATTGGCCAAGTTCAAAGATTTTTCTTATCTCTTCGGACAAGTTATTGAGAGCAAATGATATCTGACTAACTGACTTGGACGTGTTTGATACTGTACGGCTCATTTGATTTATGGCATAAATATGTATTGACGATACGGTCATTAATAATTCATTTCCACGTACGAATCAACTCTTTTATGTGATTTACAATATTTTTCAATTATTTTGGAATGGAGTTATATTTCTTAGAGTAGCGTTCGAAATTGTTTTTTTGTAAACATTTTTTGAAACGTAAGACTATCTTTATCTTCTTTGTCATATAAATATGCAAAATCTTCTATTTTCTTTCCATTGACCTATTTTACGCAATGAAATATATTATTGACAGATATTTTTGTTAGTTTCGGTAGGTAGTTTAATTTAAGTAAAGCAAATTATTAGTTTAATTCATTTGTTATCAATTTATATTAATGTCGAAACTGTTTAGATTCTTCGATATATGGTTAGGTAAAAAAATCATTGCGCAGTAGTATAAATTAATTTATTAAAAACATAATTTACACTGGGACACGAGTGCTGCTAATAATCCAGAACGATACAAGAAGCCAGTACGGTGGTATGAAGACAATTAATTTTATTAAATAACTCAATTCATTTCTAATTTGGCGAAATTACTAAACAACGGAACAACACTAGTGGAATAAGTACAAATGTGGCGCAAAGACGACGCTTCTGCTTTTGCCTTCGCCTGCCTTTCCTCCAGACCAATGCGCTGATAAACGAAATTAAAAAAAAAAACAAAAAAAATAAGTTTGAAAAAAATAATAATTTCATTAACGATCGCAGCTTTTAAGTGTTAGAATATTAATTAAATATCAATCATAAGAGACGACAAAGAATCAATTGCAATGTGCTTACTGTCAATTACTTTTTTTTATAAATAAATATAGCATTCATTTTAGTGATTCTGTAAATTTTGCAGAAGTATGGATATTTCTAGATGTCAACCCGACTTGAGTTATGCGTTTTTTTAGAATTTAAGCACAATAAACCGAACATTTTTGCTAGTTTACACTTTCACGCATCAAAAAGATGTACTGGCCAAAAAAAACCTTAAGTATTCATTAGGGCATCCAATCCCGGGATCCCGTTCAATTTTCTGATCCCGAAATTCCGGGATTGAGATAGCCGCGATCCTGGGATTTCGGGATTGAGAAATTTTGAGCAAAACTTACACGAAATTGGCAAATTCAAGATTTCAAATTCTTTGGTGAGCTAAAAAAAAAAAAAACGAGTTTCTGTAAGAATCTGGGAAAAAGTATACCAATTCGAGGATTTCAAATTCCTCGGTGAGCTAAAAAAAAATAATCCCGGGATTCAAAATTTATCAATCCCGAAATCCTGGGATTGGAAAAAGGCTCCGGGATTAGATACCCTAGTATTCATATATACAACTGATTGAATTAATTTTTCTTTAAAATATAATATGGAAATTAATAATTTCATTCTTATCATAAATTTCAAACAAGACAAAAAAAATAATCAGCTAATGTACAAAAACATGTAGAAACATTTCAGAAAGTTCAAATTTTCTTAGTACTGTCGACTATTCTAATTAAACTGTTTACGACGAGCGATATTGGCTCTGGAAATTAAATACAATAATTGTAAAATTAGCACAACATTACTTTTTAAAATAGACAGAAAATACTTTCGATCATTGAAAATTTTTGTTAAGCAACAACCATTTTATACTTACGACTAAATCTGAAGATAAAAATAACAGAAAAAAGTAGACACTGCTGTAATTAATAAAAAGAAAGGTAAAAGAGATATTCCTAACTACCAAGATATAATCTGTGGTGATTTGATTTTTAACAATATTATCATCTTAACTGTCAGCTGTTAGTTTGGGCTGTAAAATACGCGAGTTATGTAATTGTTGCTGAAGGTTCAAAGACTGTACAAAGAAACGTATAGAATGTTTACTAATGAGTATGTTTTTTTTTTAAGAAACAGTGTTTTACGAAATTCACATTTGTTGATTTACTACAGTCTATTAAGGTTTTCTTTTAAATGGAGGTATCTCAATAGAAGTTTTTTTAAAAGAGCTATTTTTTTCTCAGATGCTCAACCTGCTTCTTTTCAAAGATATTAGGAACAGAAGGATAAAAATTAGGACAAAACGAGTGGTAAATTAATCGCGCTTCAGTTATTTTAGTATTGGAAGGAAAGGAAGGAATTCTTAGATATCAAAAACAACGTTGCCTTCGAACATAAGTTGGTAAATCGTTTGAAAGAATACTGTTCGCCTCGGGGCTTGAACACGTTACGGCAGTCAACTACGTTGACCACTGTGTCACAGACCCGCCTTTATCAAGATTTTTTTTGTTTACCATATCCGCTCCCAATACAGAGCATATAGACTCCTAATGGAGTTTATCTCAACAGAGGTATTTCTACGAGAACTGCTTGTTACTCAGTTGCTCAACTTCTCTTTTTCCAAAGAAAGTAGGGATAAAAGGAAAGAGCTAAGACAGGACAAGTGGTTAACTAATCACTCTCAATACGCCTCGTTCGTGGGATAGGATGGGTTGGGGGGGGGGAATTCAAGACATCACATACATCCATGCCTTTGAACAGAAATTCATAAATCGATTGAAAAATCAATTTATTTAACTGCCCGTACTGGGATTTGAACCCGTGCTCTCTGTAGTGGTAGCCAATGACGTTGACCACTCAACCACGCAGGCGGTTAGATTAATATTTCATTACTGTTGTAACAATATCAATGTCAGAGTCTTCGTAAACCTTGGTATGATTGCTTTATAAAGATTCTGCAATAATTAATAAAGTTGATATTTCTCTGATAAAGATCAAAATAGCGTCATAAATTCGTAGTCTACTTCATCATTGAAAGAGTGGATATTTTTTTTTATATCCTTTTTAAATGGCAGAGTATTTTTTTTTGAATAATCTTGAAGGTAAAGTGTATTGATTAATTGACATAATGCCTTGGAAATATCCAGTTGACGCAGTATCCCCGCAGGGTTGCTCACCTCCCGCCAGTTGAAAAGGCTCAACAGCCGGCGTCTGCCTATGGCTGCGTAAAGACCAACCCACCATAACACCCAACAACCCCACGAAACCCCCCACCAACCCTTTGGCACTTTCAGGCAACCCATTCCACTTGTTGTAGACCCCCGATTCGATGACGTTATTCATAATTAGGCGCAACTTATTGAATCATGTTCCTTAAAAAAGTTTTTATCCGGTGAATAAAAAAAAAATCAAATCCATCAAGTAATCATCGTTTTTACTGTTTCTTAAGATAGTTTTATCTATTCGTTTCCAATGTGGAGCATTTGGCTTCCTAATGGCGATATCTCAGCATAATTAAGAGAATATGGATAGAACGAATAAAGCTCTAATAGGATTAGTATTTAGCTAATTAATTTAGTTGGTAAGAGCTTGCTCTACCGATCACGCAGGTCTGGGTTCAATTCCCGGTAAGATTACAGTGAATTTGAAAATTTTTCAAATCAAAGTTGTGATATAAGACTGGGTGTTTGTGATGTCAATTCAAACTATTTCCTCTTCTCCCATCCTTCTTCTGTGGTTTAGCGACTGAGTTACTAACAGTTCTCGTAGAAAAAAAACTTCTGTTAAGATACCTCCATTAGGAGGCCATATGCTTCATACTGGGAGCGGACATGGATTAAAAAAAGTGTGTTTTATTATTTTTTTAAAATAATGCCTTTCCATCAATTTAAAACCTTAAAAGCAACAAAAAAATATTTAATTTTGTGAATTATTGCGTGGTCACTCTACTTATAAAATTAAGCAATTTAATTATTATGTAAAAACGTTCGTCATTAGCTAATGTATTATTTTCTTTCAATTAGATTTGCATGTATTTGACATGTAATAATTGGCATTGTGCTTTATTAGTCCAGCTCGATTATGCGGGCAAGGGGATAAATTCCTGTACGTTATCTTTCAACCACTGATGTGAAAAATATGAGCTCATATTCAAATGTATACTCGTTTACTATGTCACCATTAAAAGGGGGTGTTTAGTCAGTAGAGAGAAATTAATATTTTACTTACAATCCTCAACTCATCTGTTTTTTCTTAGACATACTTTCAAGTTACTTGCTTACAAATAGATATTGATAGTTACTTTAATAGTTCTAACATAGTTGTCAATCCCTTGTAAAGGAACATTATGTAGTTTGGATGAAAATATTTTTTTTAAACCAATTCCCTAATTGAATCAAAATATTATGACCAGGGACGTTTCTACTTATTTCACACATTTAAACTGAGTTCTTGATATAGAAAATATGTTCAAATTGTCTATGTTAAGAGCGGTCACAGCTTTAAATACGATTTCAATTATTTTATGGTGGTTAAAAGTGATACTGGACAGTAAAAAGCCAATATTTTCACACGTTTAAAATAGAGTATTAATGAAAAAAAAAATGAAGTCTTGCTATTCGAAAATTCCTATAAAAACATTTACATTTTCATTTCTCACGTGTCAATGTTAATTAATTAATCTCCCAAATACACTAAGCCTTTGACATTCTATTTTGTACAAAATAAATGCATTTGTATATTTATTTGGAACGTTGGAAAATAATAACATTATAATATAAGTATTAAACTGATGAACTGATTTAAATTAAGTATTTTGTTCCATGACTAAATAAGAATATATTTTATACTTAAAAGAAGTTTTGGCATCACGGTATCATCAAAATTTTACAAATCTTATGACAAGATACCGAAGTAGCAATCAATAATTTCTTTTAATTTAAATAGTTTGTTATTTTTTCCAAGCTGGTTATTTACTGTCGTGAAAAGATTTTTAGATATAGGTGTGTCGTATATTGTATTTATGTATATAAAATATATAAGAAAAAAAAACTAGAAATTGTTTTTACAGATAGTTTCACAAATATTTCTAGCAAATTTATTTAATCCATTTATGGTTCAATCGAGAAGCAATTGGATAACTTTAACTGAATGTTGATGAATACTTTGACGTTAGAACTGGCTGGGTGATATGCTGCACTATTACACAAAAAAACCGCAAGTTTAATAATATCTTGTTGCTGTTGATCAATATGACAAAAATATGCTGATATATCATGGAAGTAAGTAATATTATTGCTGAATGATACGGAAACTCGAAAGTATCTTGTGGTTAACAGATGAACTACGTAAGAAAAAGATTGATCAAAGAAAATTGAGAAGAATTGTAGTAATAAGAATAAGCCCTCAATCAGTCACTCAATTAAGAAATGCATTTGTTTGCTAGAAACGTATTCTTTCTTTTCATTCGTTTTTACTCGAAGAATTGAGAAGCTTTATATATATATGTATTTATGCCATCGGATAGGAATACACGAAAAGATTAATTAACATAATAAGCAACGATTGAAGTCTTAATGAAGGGTTAGGGCTCCCTAGTCGGAGCATATGGTCACCACATAGTTCTTACAAGATTCTCTGTTCCACAAAAGACTTCTTAATTCCTCCCATGTCATTCCAACGTTCTGTAGCTCCACCGAGTATATATTATAGATGGTCATAAGTAGCCTTCCATGACGGTGGAATCCATTCGATTGGTAGAAGAGACAAGCAGAATTCTGGCTTTCTTGAAGCATCCGCAGCGTATTTTCAAGCCAGGTCCATCGGCGTTTCTTCACTTTGGATTAAATTAACGGCTGTTTAGTTCGTTCTCTTATCTCTGTGTTTCTAACAAAGTCAAACCACCACACTCCAAGCATTCGGCGCAGGTATCTGCTTTCGGAGCACAGTATTCGGTTACCCTGTACTTTGTAACGTGCCATGACACGTAACTGTAAAGCAGCGTAAAAACCTATTTAGTTATGTTAACTGACAATATTGACGTATTTTAACTTGATGAGTACTCTTTTAAAGAGTACAGAAAAAGATATCCACCAGCCTGGTATTAAGGAAAAAAATACGAAGAAAAAAGAGTCGACGGCTTTGTTATTATTTTCCATTTTCCAAGATCAATACGTTGTAATTAATTCAAGAAACAAAGTCAACAAGTAGTAGTAGTACATCCGTATGATATGGTCTATTAATATTTATAGCTTTCGAGAATTCATTAGTATACCAATCTAACGATACTCACAAAAGCTACCAAGAAAATCTACTTATCTGTACTCTCGCGCACGAAAGCGTTTCAGTGAGGTATTTATTTATTTTCCTCTGGGAATTTTTCCCGTTCTACATAAATAAGTACTCTCTTCTTGATACGTAATCATAGATCACTCATTATGGAAAATCGCGAGGGGGTAGGGGGTGACGGGGAGCATAGGTGGTGGGGGTAAGGTTTCTCATTTTGCTTGACTGGCATACATAAAGAAGAAAGCTCTACAGTCTGATGAAATGTTTAAACTGATTTCGTTCTGTCTAAACTTAAGAATTAATTAAGTCAATACTTTAAAATATTTAAAGTTTTAATTATATAAAACAATACGAAAATAGCTATAAGAATTAAATTGAAATAAACTATGCATCACAATCTAATACGATGTTAATTACGAAAAGCAAGATATTTAAATGTTTTTATTTTTATTCTAATTATACCAGAATTGAAAAGATGTAAATAAATATAATTTTGAAGATCTCAATGTTTTTTTGTTAATATTTCGAAGAATATTGAACATTACAGCTAATGCAAATGCGTCAAAGGCGTTGGAATTAAAACACAATTCGAAGAGAATTGCAATAAAAAATATTCATGTAATAAATCGCAAACATTAAAAATAGTTTCAATTTGACTTGAGCACAGGCCATTTGATCTGTAGAGTCAAGCTCTGGCCGACTAAATCAGAGTAGGCAACAATTAATTGAATTGAAAATCATTAATTCGGTTTTTGCAAAACAAGACTGAATTTTGTTACAATGTGTCAATGTTGACAACTCACAGAGAGTTTATTGTTTTATTATACTCAAAATGAAAAAAGTTTATGCAGTCTTTCCATCATTTTTTACTGCGTATAGACTGCATGTATGGGTTACAAGTGTTAGATAATATTTCTGATATTTTCAGTCCGGCAAGATAAAAGACTCATTCTGCACTGAACTGATGTCTTGGACTATAATTCCATGACTATTCTTTAAATCGGTTATATCTTCATCTCACCAGACACATCAATCAGAAGTTGGCTTTATTAATTACCAAAGTATAGATTGTTGTTTTCTTTACAAATTTATTGTAATGTTAAGTAATTGCATTAAACTAACAGCATTTAAAAGGTAGAGTCTGTAATAAAGGACCAATTGACGTTTTATGATATTTTAAGATATGGATACTAGTTCAAAATATTCTCAATTTCAATTTGATAAAGAGATCTTCAGTTTCTGTTTTATCAGATTTTTTTCCTTTTTAGCCAAGCGAAAAATTAAAAAAAAACAAATACAGAGTATTCTTAATGCGTTATTAAAATGTAATGTAAAAGTGGAAAACTTTTTAACAGAAAAAGTACAATCACAGTATTTGCATAAATTATTTAAAAGTAGGTCCAAGTTCCAATCTCTATTCTGCAAAGTTGCAATTAATTCACTTTTGATAAAATAACATATATTTGTACTTTGCTTCAAATAGACAGTTATGGATTTGAGCTAAGACTTTCATCGATAGCACTATAAGGTGGAAAAATATGATAAAGTAACAACCTGTAGCACACATTCACAGTGGATAATTCATAAACACCTTAAGGTAGTAGATTATTAACTCATCGCAACTTTGCGCTCTCTCAACCCCTTCCTACCCTTTGAAAATTAACGAAGCGAGTTCGAACCTAGCCCCCCTATCAGCCAGCCAGCCAGCCCCTCACACCACTGTGCCCCGGGGAGCTATCCCCAAAAATCAGAATTCTAATCGTTGCTTCCTTTTACATACTCGTGCGAGAACCTGAGATTGACGTAAGACGCTCCCATCTGAGAGGAGATATTATAATACACGGAGGAGGCTGAGGTGGAATAGGACATTTTGATTGTAGCGAAATTAATTTCTTAGATTAAAAAAAAACAATGAAAACCAAATAATATTTTTGAAAAAACCCCACTGCCAATAATCAAAGCATTTAGTTTATGCCAAAAATTTCACAGCTGAATGTTATCTTATCTTACAACTAACTTTTACTTCATTTTTAAAAAAGCAATATATTTTTTACGTTGTCAATAATTAAGACATATTTTAATTTTTGAGAGTAGTTCAATCATTGAAATATTTTTTTTAAATGAATTTGAAGAGTTAATAAAGAAGACTTTAGTTCACATATGCGGCCTCTAGTGGTGAAGTTAGCCAACTAGTAATACTGTAAAAACAATTCTTGGACAGTACAGTCACGTCTTTATTTAGTGGTTTGTTGAATTGCATTTTTTTTATTTTACGGAGATAACACTTTTGTAATGTGTATTAACTGAAGTTACTTCATTTTAACGATACTTTAAGACGTGTAGAATATTAAAACACATTTTATTAATTGATTTGGCATTTACTTGGTAGAACTCCATTTATAACAGATTAAAAACAGAACTAGTTCCGACGATGGCGCAAGCCGAAATAGCTATCAACGAATAAAATTATTAAAAACTGTAGAGCTAAAATACTTTGTTATTTTTAATCTGTTATTAAAACACATCTATTTTTTTTCTTCTCAAATACCACTTGGCTCACTTCACCTCTAATGGGCTCGTATAATATAGGATGAAATTATCATCTTTGACTATTTACATCAGAATTAATTTAGAAGAGTAGAGAATTGAATTCGGTTGAACTGATTATACTCATCAAATAAATCTATTTTAGAAATAATACTATCATGATTTATTTAAGAATTTCTTTATTTTAACAGGTAAAATAAAAAAAATATCTGTTTTGCTCGATCATACTATATGTTGTTACTGGTTAAGTATTTTTAATGATTTTTTAAACCGAAAACGGTTTTACATTTTTAGTTCAAAAGCATTAAAAAACTTTTTATACTTTATTTCCTTTCTGAAAACTAATTGCCAATACTTAAAATAAAATAAACAATTATTTCAATTAACTGATAGGGAGTTAATTAAATCAAATTTGAAAATAAGTCATAAAGAAATAGTTCTTCAACATCACCTTTGACAGAAAATGTCATATTTAGTCGCCAGAGATTGATATTATGTGAATTTTATTTTTTCCTGTTAACATTTACCTCCCAAAGGTGTATTGCAGCAAACTGTTAGTTTTCTGGCTACTTTTATTTTTGGCATGCGTACATGCTATGTCGTTACATATCTTTATTATACGTTTCCTGGTTAGTTACTGTATGAATAAAGATTCTGAAATTTAGTTGACGTGTTATATATAATACATTTTGAGCTTCGTCATAACTTTATTCAAAGTAACATAAAAATATAAGAACACAATTTTCTAATACAAAATATCAGATAAATATTTTATGAACACTAGTAGCTGTAAAAAAAAAGCAAAGTCGATGGTCTTAGTCCCTTCGTGGTAGAATGACCTATTTATTTTCCCCAGATATTGTTTTTCGTCAGAATGCAACCTGGCTCTCTCCGGATCACTGGACCTTACAATTTATCACCGGACACGGTGCGCTTAATGCCAAGTTACATAAATTTAAAATTAAACTTAGCCCACACTGCCCTTGTGGTGACAGTAATCAAGATTCAGAGCATATTCTCTGGAATTGTCCGATTGTGTCCGTAGACAGAGGTATATTGTTTGCATTATGTAGAAATAACCGCGATGGGCATCCAGTTCTAGTTTCGTCTCCAGAAAATTTGTTTCACTTCAAGAAATTTGCTAGTTCTTTTGGAGAAAAGTTTACCTTCCCTGCCCCTCACCATTCAATCCACATCTGTTTCAAAATTAAAAGAGTTTTATTAGTGCCATTAACTATCATTCTTGCTTATTATTATTTAATTATTTTTTTACGTATAGTTATACAAATTCTATGTATTTAATTAACCTCTATTAATATCTTTATATTTTAAATTATTAATTATTGTTGCCTATAAAATTGTATCTTAACTGTATCATTGAGGAGATATCATCTCCGATGTGATTCAGAAAGAAAAAACAAGTTTATCGAATAAAAAAAAAGCAGTAAAAAAATGTTTTCTTGAATCGCAGCCTGTCTCAATCACCCGCGCTTCCTCTTATCTATTATCAGTACGAAAACTAACTTATTAGTATACGATAAAACTTTACTTTAACGAGCAACTTATCAAAATATCTCGCATACTAATTCCAAGGCACTTTGCATGTCTATCACAAGGTATCCGTCGAGGGCGTCGTTCCACCACGCCAAAGTGGCGTCCCGGCGCTCGTCTTTTGCTGCGTCAAGCGCTAAAGAAGATGATTACTTTGTATCGTTCAAAACTTGGACAAAGTAAAATAATAAAAAAAAAACTGAAGTCATGGAATAAGCTTTCGAAAATTATACGCAATTTGAAAAACAGATCTTCTCACAACGTATAGGTGGCTAAGTCATAACATTGTGTACATAACATACAATTTAGAAACAAATTATGTTTCTGTGTGTGATTGAGTTTGAAAGTTATTAAATTTACGACAAAATCGATTGTGTATACCATCGGGTGTTTTAATTTCATATACAAGACATATATTATCTCACCTAACAAACGAATTCACCTCATAACTATCTGAATTAAAATATTTCTTTTTTTTATGCAAAAAAACCTAAATTTATAACAGCAACCAAATGAAATGACAATTGCTGAGTCACATATTTGAACCACACATTTATGCATTTGTGTCCATAAGTACGAGGGTCTGTCTAGTTTAGATTTCTTTGCACACGACTCTTAAAAATACTAAAATAGGCAACCAACTAAACTAGGGAATCAAGTTATAAGTTAAAAAAAATAACAACGCCCTGAAGTATATCACAATTGAAATGTTTAAAATGTATTTTTATGACTGTTTTTTGTAAATAAGAATTTATTGTTAATAGGTTGAGCTTTCTTTCGACAAAATTGGACCAGGAATAAAAAATAAACCAAATCTTAATATAATTTAAAATTTCGAATGAAGGTGCTTTGTGGAATTTCAATATTAAATTTGATTCGTTCGAATAATGTACATTCACACACATTTTGTCACTAACGACCTGGGTTTTGCCTTTCGGTATTTTCAAGCGTTCAATTGCACGGAAGAATTTGAACTGATGCTTAGTTAATGAATGTATCGTGTTTGGTTCCCGGTAAATTGCTCGAATAATAAGATAATCAATTTGTTTGGGTTTGTATTGTCCGTTTGTTCTGTCGTAACCCTAGTCTTCTATGTTTTCTGGAAATATATAGAAACAGTTTGATTAACTAATTAATAAGCAGTTCTCATAGAAACACTTCTGTTGAGATAAACTCCATTAAAAAATCATATGTTCCGCATTTGGAGCGAACACGGTTAAAATAAATACTTACGAAAATTATTTTTATATTTCACTCTCTAAACAAGTGTCGCACAAGATAAAAATGAAACTCGTAGAAAAGTCGTGAAAAATCGTTTAATTCCAAGCAATTCGAATAATTTGTAATTCGAGCAATTTCCATTCGAGCAATTTACCGGCTCCCATCGTGTTTATATAAGAAATAAATGTATATCATTAATTTTAAAGCCATTGCTAGCGAAAAAATGATTAACGCATGGGAAAGCCTACAGATTTGAATGGTGAGTAGTTTTAAGGCGAAATCCGGGTCGTAAGTGACAAAATTTGTGTGAATGTACATAATTTTAACGATACAAATCTTAATATGTTGTCTTGAAAATGAGTAGGTAAGATATACCAACTGTATTTTTTAGTATCTTCATTTCATATAACAATAAAATGATTTATTTTTCATTTCGGTATCTTTTTCTTGTATCCGTACGACTGTCTGATGTTCGTGAGAATGATATTATTCCTATCTGATAGCGCCGATGATAAGAGAAAAATAATAATTGCAAATGTCAGTCATGACGTCACGATTGACAGGGGTAGTTATTTTTTCTACACGCGCACCTGTCATTCTTGATTTTGACACAAAGAAAATGAATCTTTTATCTATTTCCCGGAATTATTCATCACTGTTATTTTTATTAGAGTCTATTTATAGTAGAGGCTTCTCTGTTACAGCGATTGTGGATTTGTGTTTTATAATCAATGAAAAAGCGAACAAAATACATGGTTATACAGTTGAAGTAAGTTTTTCATACATTTAACGGTTATAATATTAACAGTAATTTTTAAAAAAAGCAAACGTTTTTGATATATGAGGAGCAAACATTCAAAAAGTGTTTTGTCAAATTTTGAAAAATGACGTTTTATATCAATTCTGATAGCCCATAATAAAACCTATGAATGGAAATTAGTGTTCAAAAAGGTTTTTTTCATATTAAAATGAAATCATAAAGTTGACACATTCATACAAACCGTCACTTTTGCAACACTTAAATCATCATTTTCCAAGCTTTGTATATGTGTGACAAAACACTTTTTGAATGTTTGCTCCTCATATTGATTTATGAATGTTTGATTTTTCAAATTGATTGGACAAAACTCCAGTGCCAAAACTGGTTTGCAAAATTTCGATACGGCAATTTCGATGTTGAAGGTGTACCACGTTCTGGAAGGTCAGTTGAAACTGATGATGATGAAAACCAACAAATAACAACTTGTGAGACCATTTAAGGTTAAATTTATCAAATTTGACCGTTCATGATCACTTAAAACTTCTAGATTCTTCTACAATCTTTCTCGAAGCTCGAAAAAAAAACGAAACTACTTTCCGCACTGCCATACAGCAATTTTGATGTTGACGATGTACCACGTTCTGGAAAGCCAGTTGAAGCTGATGAAGACACAATAAAGGCAATAATTGATGCAAATCGGCAAATAACAACTTGTGAGATCAATAAAAGTTAAATTTATCAAATTTGACCGTTCATGATCACTTAAAACTTCTAGATTCTTCTACAATCTTTCTCGAAGCTCGAAAAAAAACGAAACTACTTTCCGCACTGCTTGTGAGCTCTATCTACCATTAAAATTTTGTCGTTTAAAAATATTTTTTGCACACTTGAAACAAGATTGAAAATAAACAATCCTTCAAATTTTACAATATATATTATTCAGTTATCTTCTACAAAATAATATTTGGTTTTGTAATTTGAATATTAAATAATGTTATGAGTGATTACCATAAAATGAATGTTCCAAAGCGCACAAATGTAACATTTTAGTATGTGAACCATAATTATTTTACCTGTATTATTTTCTCACTGAACTCGTGGTGAATGTTTTTAATACGGAGATGTAAGTTTGATAAAGGATGATCGTCAACCAAAGGTAAACGTGTCGAAATAGATAACAATTCACTTTGTATTTTGACATTTAATTTAAATAATTATTTTGGCTAACAATAATTAATAATGCGGTAAGTTATTTATTTTTCTTTTTCAAGTATTATTGCACTGCACAAAAATTACATCAACACAATAACTTACATACTTAACCTTCACGAAAACTAAAACCGTAGAAGCTTTTCCAGTGGTTCCACTATTTTCATTGTCGTTGACAGACGCCCTTCTGATGCATTCGTAACACGTTAATTTAATATTAAACTCGGTAAAAGAAACAAAAGGACGACAAATATTTTCCGCACTTCTAGGTTGAAACATCGAAATCGTTTTTTATAAGAAACTTTGATCAACCGACATATTAAAAATAGTATATTTTATCTTCCTTCGGGCGTATTTGAATTAAGTTTTAATTTCGTTATTGTTGTTGTGATGCGGCCGAGTGGTCAACGCTTTTGGGCATTCATCCAACTCGGTGACGGTATCCATGGGCTGAAATAACCGCACGGTAAATACAAGCTGTTGATTATCCCACCACCACCTTTTATGTGTACGCAACCGCTGTTTCAAAGCCGCCTTCCATAACGAAATACAATCAATAAAAGAAACGAATTTATCCTTCATATTTTTGGCCCGATACATGGCTACACGGGGTATACATTTTAACGATGCACTGTTGTACTTAATAACATAAAAATATAAATAAAAAAAGGATAATATGATTTGCTCAGTCATTTAGTTCAAGTGATATTAAGTATCCTGTGTATCTGTATACTGAGATTCTCCCGTGGCAGAAGAGTTAAATCTGCTACGCGTTGAATTTAAAGAGGAATCAAGAATACCCCGTTCTCCATATGATGTTGCAAATGCCTCGAAATTGACCTTGATTGAGATCAGGTCAGCGTGGCATATTGGGCCCGTATGAAGACGGACCACTGTACACAGCTCTGCTCGTTTGGAATTCATCTCAGGGCATTCCAGGGCGTCCTGGTGGTTTCGTAAGTCAAATATCATAAACTGTTTTTTTAGTCGATGTAATATTTTTATTCTTCCAAGACGTGGAGATGATTTTGATGTTTTAGTTTCATCTATCCGACTCCATACATTACAAGAGCGATTCTTTAACTGGAAACCGTATCCTATGAAGTGAGGTTTAATAACAAAATAACAGAAACTTCTTGTAAAAATAGTAATTGTTCAGATTCTTCATTAATCTATATGCCTCAGATTGGACAAAAGAATTCCAGCAGCATTAGACCAACCATCAATTGTGTAAATGTTGTGTGTTTTGCTGAAACAAAAAGAACAACATATTTAAATGTTTGCGAGAAATGTGTGAAATCAAATGAAAGGCTTATTATATACATAGCTAATTGAGTAATTAAATATTTATTATTAAATTGTATAACATTCTAAGATGGCCCGTTTGAAACAAAGCTTATGGTTGGCAAAGTCTGCGTTGTGAGATGCCTGCTATGTATTCGAAGAAGTCGGTCCCGTTTCCAGCAAGAAGAAGAAGAAGATGGCAAGTTTTGATTTTGAATATTCATCAAGCGTCAAAGATCGGCCCTCTGGGGTAGACGTTACTACCCCTACCGCCGATCCGTTCATATTTGGCAGTGGCGTCGGGCTAATTTAACAGTATAATTAAAAGCTTTACTTTTTCCCAAAAGTGTATTTCTAGTAATATTTCGAAACATTATAAAACTTAACTTCAAAATATTCCATATATTTTTTTTCTCACTGATAACTACGTATAAATAAAATGCAATATCTGTGCTTTATCTAAATCAATTGGAGGATCAAATATTCAAAAAGTGATTTGTCACACAAATCAAACCTGGGGAAATGATGATTTAAGTGTTGGAGAAATCCCGGTTCGCTTTAATGTGTCAACTTTATGATTTGATTTTCAAAGTAAAAAAAACCTTTTTCGAACTTTTATTGTGATTTCCATTCATAGATTTTTTTATTGACTGATATTTAACGACTTTTTTCAAAATTAGTGACAAATCACTTTTTGAATGTTTGCTCCTCAATACTGTATTGTGTTTGTAGTAAAATCATTGCAATAGTCGTGGCACAATAGTATTATTCTCTAATTTTTGATTAAGTATTTGTATTCCGCCTGTGTGGTCGAGTGGTCAACGTTGTTGGCTTCGGCTACGGAGGGCCCGGGTTCAAATCCCGGTACGGACAGTTTTTATAAATTGATTTTTCAATCGATTTATGAATTTCTGTTCAAAGGCATGGGTGTGTGTGATGTCTTGAAATCCCCCCTCTCACCCATCCTATCCTACGAACGGGGCGTATCGAGAGCGATTAGCTTACCACTAATCCTGTCCTAGCCCCTATCCTTCTATCCCTACTCTCTTTGGAAAAAGAGAGGTTGAGCAACTGAGTAACAAGCAGTTCTCGTAGAAACACTTCTGTTGAGATAAACTCCATTAGGAGTCCATATGCTCCACATTGGGAGCGGACATGGTTAAAAAAAAAAAAAAAAAATTTGTATTCTCCGTCTTTTATTCTAAAAGTATGAATTAGTATCTCTGAAGATTGTTTGGTAGGGTGACCCCAACAGAATTAAATTACGCCGGAATAAGTAGGAAAGAAAAAAATGATCGACAGGTGACATGGAATCAGTGTGGCCATTATTATGCTTTACTGTAAATTGCCAACCTCTGCAACGATCACGACCTTCTGTCGGCAATAGCGTCAACAATGAAGAATATTTAAAGAGTTTTGAAACTAACGCACCCTTAGCGTTAAAGCTGCACCAAGTTAATATCCCGAAAAATAATAAATCTGAAAAGTGATGGATTTTTAAAAAAATCTTCTTTAGCATATTGTGTTAAACTCTATAATAAAAACAAATATACTATATCTACTGTGGAAAGGAAAAAGGAAGTAACCCACAGTTTTTTTTCGATAATCACAATGTATCAAACTTGATACACGTTCTATTAAAAGGATGCAACCTGCAAATGCCGAATTAGTATTTAAATTTAGCTTTTAAGTTTGAAAATAAAAGGTTTTCCTAGAAAATTTCATTAATTAATATTAGATTATGTCAATTTAACATCGGTTTTAAAGTCTCCGTGCTCGTCACGGTTGTGTATAATTCATAATTTGCATATGGCCCAAAATCATCAAAACACGTTTTTTGCGCCTCTTATAAAATTTGAAATGTGTAAGTTATGTCCTTTTTTCTTTCCACAGTCGATATACTGTGTATTGAAAAGTTAAATGGTGTCAATTTTTAAATCAAAACTACCTGAAAAATGTGTTTTAGTCAGCTTTGCACAAAGTGCTTTCTACGCCCTTAGATATTTACCCCATACCGCCCTTCGATTACACAGAATCTCGCTGCAAACTCATCCTCCAGGTTCAAATTAACCAAACTTTTTACATATCGTCTCTGATCTTTGCCAAGTATATACCTAGCTGCGAATAATAACGTAATAATTATTATATTATGACGTGCGTAAGAAATTACTAAGAAAACTTTGAAATGCTAATAAATTATGTATGCTCAACCCAATAGCTATCATGTATTTTAACATAAATTAAGATTAGAACAAAATTGTGTAATATCATACTCAAATTAGTAGTCTATTATTTATAAAGATTATTTAATTAATATTTTCAACGAATTAAAAAGTTTCAAATACATCGTTATAACAATGTATTTTTTTTATAATGCTCTTATCAATTCAATACACTACACCATACTTAAATTATATTTATAACTATTTATACATTAAAAAATATTTTATAAAACAATTCAAGGTAAAAAATAATTTTGCTACTTCCTTTTGTTTTTTTTACATAGGTTTAATTATTCGTCTTGTTCTTGGCGCTACAGTCCGGGGTAAACCATAGCCGCCTCCTACACTCCACTTGATCGTCCGCCTTCCTACGCCAGTTGCTGACCACCAATACTTGCAGGTCCTGGAACATCCGTCTATCCAGCGAAGTCTCGGCCTTTCAATGCTTTGTCGCCAATGTGAGACCTATTTTTAAGGTTAGGTTAGAGTGGTAATGATCAAAAAAACAATTCTCGAGCAATTTAAAAATATATTTTATACTGATACGAATTAATTTTACAATAAAAATAAACATTTACATGAATGAATATATATATATATATATATATAATAGATACAACTTTGAATTTTATTGTCACTTATATTTCTTATATTTTCTATAAGAAATAAATGACTCAATGAAGCATCTGGTACAAAAAAAACGAGGCATAGCAAAAGCAATAAACTAATAGCTAGTTCTTAACAAACCACATACACTTGTAATCTGCAGAAAAGAGTAAGCAAAAATTCATAGTTTTTTTTTTAATTTCTCTCGTATTAAGTTCGCAAAAACATACCAATGAAGGTGAGGTTGATTGAATGAATAACAACCATTTCTCGCGAAATAAGTTAAAATTGAAATGATTTTAAGAAGTGTTTATGATCCACACTGAAAGCTGATAAGGTAAAGAAAGAAAAAAGACAAACAGTTATTCGAAAAGATTGCCGTAACAAAATTCCAATATTAAATGAACCAAATTAAAATAAAATGTACTTACAGATTAACAATATTATAGTTAATATAACAAACAATACTTGACATAGTGATGATTTTAACTTCAAACACTTACTTATTAATACAATACAAACAAAAAACACTTTTTGGCAAATTTAATTACTAAAATTGACTAATTAAAATAATTTGAAACACATCTACAGAGAAACTATCTAATTATTTTGTTTGAAGAAAATTAAACAAACAAATTTCAAATAATGTTCGACATTCGAATTGCAATAAAATAAATCGAGAATTATTTAGCATAATTTTGTTTCGTTTCGTAGTTTAAATTCATTGTTTTGTGGCAATACCGTATACACAAAAAAAACAATAAACCATTTTTTTAATAGATATTACGCATAATAAATGCATTTTTAAGTCAGTGGAATGCACTATATCTAAACAGGATAAATTAAAAATTGTTAGAAGGTGTCTTTCAACGGATGTTTGGTTAACGAATATATAACATCGATATCCAAATTTATCAATATACATACATTGTAAGGATAACATTATAACCTATCATTTGGTCGCGTAACCGAGTGGAATAGAAGCTCTTCTACTTTATTTATGATAGATAAGACAGTATTAGTAAAAAAAGAAAATAACATACTTAATATGTTATTCCATTTATATTGAAAATCATCAGAACAGATTCCGTTCATGACGAGAATTATCAAATTTTTTCATGACTATTATCATTAGTTGATAATGCTCATGTAAATAAATGTTTGTTTGTTTGTCCCTTATGCGTTCCTATACCACTCATTCGATTGCGATACAATTTTAAAAAGTTGTTGTGCGGACGCAAGCAAAGGTTTCTGAATAAGTAAAGCTGGCGGTGGGCTGCCAATATGAGGCTATTTATATCAAAACAATTCTCGGTGTTCTGGAGAAGCAGTGGGTTTTTTTTGCCGCTGTGCAATTATATGAAATACTTTATTGTGTATACAAAAGCGCTTCAATGAACACACTTAAAACACAAACATTTTCTTTCTTTGAGTGGCATTACAACGCATGCTGGTTACTCGCTAGTATTAAATATAAGTGGAAATAGTATTTATAAAGAAGAGCAATGCCTATAAAAATGTGTTTTTTTCACCTTGTCCGCTGCCAATGTGAAACACGTTGACATAAAATATAGTTTATCTAACAGCAGTTTTTGTGAAGTAGAGGGATAAAGAAACCAGTACCAAAATTTATTTCACCTAATAACTCTCGCTACTGCATAGTGAGAAATACGTGAAAGAAAATTTTAACAACATGCTTTCGAACAGAAATCCGAAAATCGATTAATGAAACTATCTGGACTGGGATTTGAGCCCATTTGCACCGCAATACAAGTCAACAATGTCAATTAAAGGTCCAACGGCCAGGTGTATAGTAATAACTTTTGTCTATTTGGAAAAAATCAAGCAACCTTTCATTAATTTAATACAATAAAGTTTCATGTAAAAAAAATTGAAAAGCTTTAAATTCGTCGAAGATTTCAATTGAAAAATATGCTGTCAATTTATACTGTTGTTTACAGGAACAAAAGAAGAGTGCATCTATCAAAGATTATACGAAGCACATTCTAAAGCACTTATATATAATATATTAGGTTTTTTTTTTCACGTTAAGTATGTCCCACGACAAACATTACGGTACTGTAAGTTTGTTTTCAATGGCACCCACAGGGCCGGGAAGGGATACCCGCCGCCCCATTTCGCCCTCTTCCGCAATACACACTTTGAATCTTATTATTTATTTATCGGCATTTCTGAGGGAAACTCGAATGCAAATCGACAACGAGGCTCAAAAATATTGCGTCAAAGTATTTTTAGCAGTAAAATTATTTTGTCCCGTTTCTGGAACATCAGAATTTGGATTTTTAAAATTAGGCTCATTGTAAAAAACAACAATTTAATAAAAAAAAAACTTTAATTAAAACTTGAATAAAAAAACACAAAAAATATAAGTCGCCTACTGTGGTCTAGTTGGAAAGAGCTTTCACTACTGATCTGGTGGGTCTGGGTTCGATTCCCGGTAAGGTCACTGTCAAATTTAGTTTTTTTTTTAAATAAATTTGAGACCTAAGACGTGGATATTTGTGGGTGTCGATCATTCTTATAACGTCATGAGTTGTTTTTTTTAATATTATGGATAAATCACTAGTCATTTCTGAACATCATTCTTCTATCTTACATACATATGAAAAAAATAGTAAGCTTTGAAAGTTCAAAAAAAAGTTACAGATCTCACGGGTTCGAATTCCAGCACGAGCAGTATTTTTTCAATCGATTTATCGATTCCTGTTTGAAGACAAGAATGTTTGTAATGTCCTTCCCACTCCTTCATGTACCAAAATAATGGGACGCAGTGAGAGCGATTAGCTTACCACTAGTCCTGTCTTAGTTTTATCAATTCTATCTTTACTCTCCTTGAAAAAAATGAGCAAATGATAACAAACAGTTCTCGTACAATAAATCTGCTGAAATATATACATAAGAAGACATATGCTACACATTGGGAGTGCACTTAAATAACAAAAAAAATCGATCAAATATTACAATAAACCAAAAAAACTTTTGTACATTTTTTTGATGCACCCTGTACAAAACCCGACTTAAATTGAATTTATGGAAATTTTTAAGATCAATTCGATACAAATGACAGAGAAGAAAAAGATGTTTTTCTGTAAGAATAGGGTTCGAGTTTGATTTAGAAGTAACTTATCCTTAGTCATGAATTTTAAATTTTCACTTAAGTATTTTAAGTAACATTTCAATTTTTGAATTTTCCAAATAGCATACGGAACTGTCATAAATATTTTAAATGTACGCGACTAGAGCTGAACGATAAAAAATAAAAGTTGCTGTCTTGCCCATAAAGAAAAAAGCTCTCCATTTGCTTATTTATAGTTGGAACTACACTAAACTGAATGCGGACTGTCTGGAGCACACAGCTATACATTGATCAAAATTAAATGCCATATTTTCATCGATTACATCTTATAGGTGTTGCTTCACGGTTGCAAATCACGGCACCTGACAAAAACTCAGAAAAACACTAAACTAAAATTGTTTTGTCACATATAGCGGGTGCGGTATAGGGCATCCAATCCCGGACCATTTTCGTGATTCCAGGATTTCGGGATTTACTAGTTTACCGTTGTAAAGAGTGGTTGAAGAACAATACCTTTTGTCAAAGGTTTTCATAGTGTAACCGTAAGTTTCATACCAGTAGTTAAAATTGTTTTTAAAGGCATAGAATCAATTTTATAATTTAATTAATTCAAAAAATAGTTCTGATTGAAAGTAATGTTGTGATATTATTTGTTTTAAATTATCTAGATCCTTAATTGATATTCTTCTTCTTGGTGGTTTAGTAGGGGTGAATATTGGCAGCCTCAATCAATTTCCCCAAAAATCACTCCACTCGATATTCTGTCCTCCTGCACCAGTCGTTGACCTTACGCCAGCGATTTCCAAACTGGGAGGCGCGCCTCCCTGGGGAGGCGTGAGCTATTGCAAAGGGAGGCGCGAAAAGTCCAAAATATTTATTTCCCCTTTAAAACGTGTCTTTATTACTATATGAAATATAGGATGGGGAGGCGCGATAATCTTTTTTTCTTCAAAGGGAGGCGCAGTAACATATAGGTTGGAAGCCACTGCCTTACGCACTTGCAGGTCGATTGACATCCCATCCATCCAGTGAAATTGCGGTCTTTCGACGCTTTGAATTCCCTGAAGGGTCGCAAACGTGAGACATATTTATATATGCATACAATTGTAAATTACGATGTTTTTTTTTCCGTCAACTTCCAGAACACATAACAAATTTTATTTTTCCTTTTGTAATTGTCGAAGCAGTGTATGAAAATTTCTGTTTGGCGAGTTTGAGTAAAGTGACACACAACAATTGCAATCTTTAACTTATTTAAATTTATCATAAATTTGTTATTTGTTAAAGTTTTTAAGAATATATTCGCCGTTGTATAAATATTTATCTTGATTTTTCTATAAAATATCAATCAATAATTGCATTAAATAAACTACACATTTTGTTAAGAAATATATAGTAAAAAAATACTCAAATAACCCGATTCTCACTTGAAGTTCCACCGTAAAGGAATATTACATCCCTTTTCTTATACCCCAAAGTCAAACATTCCAAGACAAGCCAAGAATAAATGTTTACATTATTTGTTAATCCGACGCCTTAGGGTTATCCAATAAGGTGAAACACCCTTTATATTCAAGGACCAAACGTCCTGCAGAACCTTCGCAGACAGCTTGGATAAGTCTGGAGTTAGGTGAATCGTATTACATCTATGAATCGAAAATTCAGGGTGCATTTTACGCACGGTTAGCCGATTTTCCGGACAATTGATCCGGGGTATTTTTTCACCGTTGTTCTACGGTTTATTGGCCATTTTAAGGGTGGGAATGTATCAATATTGGGTCTGTTTTCATCCCTTTTATCGAAAGACTTTGGTAAACAGATGTCTCCTGTCGTAACTGCAATGTTACCAATTATTCACTCAATGCAAAAATATGTAACTTTATATTAGATCACTTAAATTGTGAAAATATTTAACAAATACTATTAACTTCTCTCTCTTAGTCACTTACACTTTGTTATGTTTTAATAATCAACACATTTTTTATAACATTGTAATTTTCTTTACGAATCTTATATAGGAGCTTATATAAGCCTTTAGTTAGACACAAGCCTGAAATAAAAATATACAACAATAACCTTTGTTTTCTTCGATTGTATTTATTGTTTTATGGAAAATAGCAAAAGCCTTATATCGGTAAAGAAACTTCTTCATTTCGATCGAAAAAAATGGATAGCATAGAGCACGGGTTCCCAACCTGGGGGTCGCGAAGGGTTTTCTGGGGGGTCACCAACTTTTTACGATTTTGGATTTGAATAACAAAAGGAGTTTCGGAGACAATCCAGGGAAAAAGTATAGCAAATCGATAATTTCCAATTCCTCGGAGGGGGGAACCTATGGCATAGAGGAATTATAATAAATTTGTATTTAAAACAGTTTTTCATTTTTTGTGATAGTAACAAAAATAATTAGTTTACTAAGTTTGTAGTTTATTTGATACTAGTTGAAGCTTTATGGGCTCAATTTAAAATCAAAGATTTTTAATTTACAAAACTAAAACAAAATTACGTCAACATTTGCAGTTGAAAATGCGCTGATGACTAAAACCGCTTCCCAGCTTTTTTTTATTACGTGAAAAGGTAATTAAAGTTCTGCTTTATTTTTATGAAAGTTATTTACATTTTATGCCAAGTAAAAAAGATACATGCTTTTAGTTCTAAAATGATTATCATTAGGTTTTAATATCGTTTTACAGACTAAGAGAAGTACATTGCTACCGTTCAGCCTATAATAATAGCTTTGTACAGAATCATTGCTAATTCAATCAATCTATACCAAAAGAATAACGGAAAAATGAAACAATTCCTTTATTAGTCTCCAAAAACGTTTATAGTCTTAATAATGTAATCAGTAAGGAAGTTAACCTGATCTGTGCCGTGCGGTATTAATATGACTTTGCATGGAGGGCCGTGATTTTCTTTCAAAAAATAAAACCTAATAAACATGTACTTTTTAGACATGTAATAATAGTACATCACAAACACTTACCATATAAATACACGATGGTTCATTTTCGCCGTCATTTATCGAAAAACGTTTCAAAAACGGAAATTACCGCCAAGGAATTATAGCCCTGCTAGCAAACAAATTTGAACATAGCAAAAAAACTTTTTTTAAATTGTTGTATTATAGATTACAAAACAATATATTTTAAGGTAAAGTATCACAATATGATTCCAAGAGATGTTACTAGATGCATGATATTTTAAAATTATGAAATACGTTTATTGTGGCCTTTAAACCGCGCCTCAAGTACTGCATGTAAACGCACGTTTTGTATGGCTGGTCCTACGAGCACGAAATTGTATGGCGTGTGAACACGTCGGCGGCAGAGAACTGGTTAATAGAAATAATATTCACTAATTATAAGAAGAAAAATAGTACAAATTAGAATAAAAATGAAACCTTCAAGGTAACGCTATGCATCAAATTAAAGATCATGTCACTTACCTTAATTTATTTTCAAGAGTCTCTCTCATTTTCAACTTTATCAACCGGACTGTATAGTTGGTGTTAATTTATCGGAACTTCTAAGTGCGCTTGTTTGTATTTGTAAAATTTGTTTAATTTATTCATAAGCATGGTCTAAAGTTTTGATCTTAGAGGAGGAGAATGATCTCACGTAATGTGATATTGTAGTTATGCGCACAACACGTGACTGGTTGCATTTAAATTTTAATTAAAAACTAAGCATAAAAATGTTTAATTTAAAATATATATGTATCAGACAGAATTGCAAAGTTAATTATCTTACAAAGCTATCGAATTTTCACATATAAAACACGGTTTTTTTCTATATCCGCTCCCTAGTTGGAGCGTGTGGTCGAGTAGTCAACGGTGTTGGCTTCGGCTACAGAGGGCCCGGGTTCAAATCCCGGTACGGACAGTTTTATAAATTGATTTTTCAATCGATTTATGAATTTCTGTTGAAAGGCATGGATGTATGTGATGTCTTGAATTCCCCCCTCTCATCTTTCCTATCCTATGAATGGCGCTTATCGACAGCGATCAGCTTACCACTAATCCTGTCCTAGCCCAATCCTTCTATCCCTACTCTCTTTGGAAAAAGAGAGGTTGAGCAACTGAGTAACAAGCAGTTCTCGTAGAAAAACTTCTGTTGAGATAAACTCCATTAGGAGTCCATATGCTCCACATTGGGAGCGGACATGGTTTAAAAAAAAAAAGTTGGAGCGTACGGCCACCACATGATTCCTCCAAGATTCTCTGTCCCCCGCCAGTCTTATTGCTTCCTCCAATGTCATTCCGTCGAGTCGTAGCTCTTATAGATGGTCATCAGTGGCTTTTCACGACGACGGAATCCATCCGGTTGATAAAAGTGACAAACAGAATTCGGGTTTTCTTGAGGCATCCGCAGTACATGTCTAAGCCAGGTCCATCGCTGATTTTTCACTTTGGTTGTAATTAACAGCTGTTTAGTCCGTTCCCTTATCTCCGTGTTTCTGAGAAAAAAAACCACCGCACTCCCAGTATTTGGCGCAGGCATCAGTTTTCAAATCACAGTGTACGGTTACTCTATACCTTTGTAAGGTGACATGACTCGAAAGCGTAAAGCAGCACTGTCAGAATACATGCGTTGAACAGGAAACAACTTGGTTTTGATTGAGTACAGCCGTGAGTCCCAGACTTTCTGCAGTGAATTGAAAGTTGCTCCAGCTATCCCCAATCGGATTGCAAACTCTTTTTTTTACCATGTCCGCTCCCAATGTGAAGCATCTGGATTCCTAATGGAGGTATCTCAACTGATGTTTTTTCTACGATAACTGTTTGATACTTAGTCGTTCAATTTCACTTTTTTCAAAGTGAGTAGTAGGGAAAGAAGGATAAGGCTAGAATAGGACAGGTGGTTAACTAATCGCTATTGCTACACCCAGTTATTAAAGGATCAGAAATATGGGAGGAAAGGAAATAATGTGAATTGACATCACAAACTTCCAGTCTTCGACCACAACTTTGAATTGAATGATTCTTAAATTCACTGTGATTTTACTGGGAATCGAATCCAGACCTGCGTGATCGGTAGAGCAATCTTGAATCCCCCCACCCAACCATCTTATCTTATGAACGGAATGTATCGAGACTGATTAAATTACCACTAGTCCTGTCCTAGCCCTATCTTTCTATTCCTACTCTCTTTAAAAAAAGAGAGGTTGAGCAACTGAGTAACAATCATTTCTCGTAGAAACAATTCTTTTGAGATAAACTCCATTAAGAGTTCATATGCTCTACATTGGGAGCAGACATGAAAATAAAATTGCGGCCCGAAACTACCATAATTGATTTTATGTGGCCCGCAAGACGACAAATGTTGAGCATACCTGATATTAAATATTTAATCTATTATTTTTATAGTATTTTGCATGTTATATATTAGTTTTGCGACGACAAATGATTGCTTAGGCGTATTTTTTTTCGAAACGATATGCTCGAAAATATTTTAATATGGTTTGCTATAGCTCATTTCACATTGATTACGCTTTAAATAGTGTGAAATATTTCGTAGGAGAAATTCGTCTTATCTTGACTTGACTTTACACCTGCAAACAAGCTGGACTGATTATATGCTACAGACAGGTAAAAAAAGCTAAGACTCATTATATGCAGTTACTTTAACCTACTTTTTGCAACTCCATACATACTGTTTATCTTAAATATATAAATGTACGCGTGTAATGAAATAATGTCTTATTTTTTTAAGAATGTCTCGAAATGGACATAAATGAGGAAATATACTCAAGCTAGGGATTGTAATCCTGGGATTCCAGATCCCTAAATCCCGAAATTGTGACAGCACTAATCCCTGGATTTCTTGATTAAAAAAAATACTGAATGCTTAGCGAGGTCTCAAACAATTAAGTATTTTGGGAATTATGGGGATTCCGTAAATTCCTACTTGCAAATTCTGTAAGAGCTAAACAAAAAAGGTCTCACGGTATTCATTTTGGGAATTCCGCATATTCATTGGTGTTTGAAATCGACATTACATCGTTTGAAAAATCCTAGAGCAAATTTTTTTTAAATCCTGAACTCCAATTTATACACGATTATATGTTGAATGTTCATTTCATTAGAAAAATAAAAAAGTTGATCAATATTGATGTTCGTGATGTCTACAAATTTCCAACCCACCCTTCAAATTCTAAAATAACGGGGTAAAGTGAGAGCAATTGGCTAACAAGTAGTTTTTTTTATATTTGACATTACAGCTTACGCCAATGCGTCAAATATTTTGAAGTTGAAAGATCATACGAGATATACTCGATAAGAATTTTTGTGATTCACATGAGATTTACTCAAGAACTCAAACACCCATGTCTTAGATCTCAAATTAAAATTGAAAAAATTCAATTTGACATTGACCTTTCTGGGAATCTGAGTTTTGTCCTAATCCTTTATTTTATATCTTCACTCTATTCTAAAAAAAGTGTAACAGGCAGTTCTCGTATAAAAAAATCTGGATACTTCCATTCGTAAGCCACATGATCCACAAGACCCTTGTTGAATTTTCTTTATTATTTTTACTATACCTAATATAAATAATTTATGTGTAATTATTGTAGTAGCATCAATGTTTGTATCTTACCCCCTTCTCTGCGTTCAGTAGAAAAGGAAAAAACTACGGCTTTTCTCATTTATAATTTATAACTTATAATTGATTATAATCATTTTTTAATTTATTTGTAAACCTTACGAATTTACGATATTCTGTCTGATGGAGCTTCTTTAACCTTCTCACCGCGTATGACCGCTATGCATGTACTAGTGAACATGCCCTCAGCGCGCGTGACACGTATAGATGTCATGGAAATTTCAAACCCTATGTAAGAGCTAACTATTGTGATAAAATTGTATAACTTGGTTGAAAATATTACTAAATGTATATTTAACCAAATTCAATATATGGCATTAGTCAAAAAGATTCAATATTCAGACGAAGCACGTATTAAAATTTGTAACACAAAAAGTGGATTTATTTTTTGACTTGGCATTTACTTGGTAGAACTCCATTATAATAGAAAAAATGGTTTGCCAATAATCCAAAAAATGGTTTGCAAATTGTGAGTCTAATTTTTTATTGCTAGAAAAATCCCATACTGCTTATTGTTTTTCAAAACCCCAAAGTTATAGTTAATGAATTTAATGTAATTTAATAATAAATATCAGTTTAATTTATCCTAATTAACGTTTAAAAAACCCCAGATTGCTTATCGTTCTTCGAAACACTAGAGCCATATTTAATAAGTATAATATTGCAATTGTAATTTGAATTAGGATATTAGAGTGAATAACATAATGCATTGTGTAACTCTTCGGAGCCAGTGTATATAGCTGAGAAAAATGTAAGTTGATTCATAGTTCTGACGATGGCGCAAGCCAAGATAACTTTTTTTTTTTTTTTTAAACCATGTCCGCTCCCAATGTGGAGCATATGGACTCCTAATGGAGTTTATCTCAACAGAAGAGTTTCTACGAGAACTGCTTGTTACTCAGTTGCTCAACCTCTCTTTTTCCAAAGAGAGTAGGGATAGAAGGATTGGGCTAGGACAGGATTAGTGGTAAGCTAATCGCTGTCGATACGCCCCGTTCATAGGATAGGAAAGGTGAGAGAGGGGAATTCAAGACATCACATACATCCATGCCTTTGAACAGAAATTCATAAATCGATTGAAAAATCAATTTATAAAACTGTCCGTACCGGGATTTGAACCCGGGCCCTCTGTAGCCGAAGCCAACAACGTTGACCGCTCGACCACACAGGCGGCAAGATAACTATCAACTAATAAATATAAAATAACTGTAGAAATAAATACGTTGCTATTTTAACCCTAAAACAAGTGGAGTAACAAAATCACCAAATTAACAATGATTATAAAACACCAATAAAAGAATTTTATCTGTAGAAAGACAGATATTGATTGCAAGACTTTCTTAATTTCTGAGTACAATTTTATTTGTTTCTTAACGAGATTTCTCGAAATTAATAGCCATTAACGATAGCATTTCATGGTAAAAATAAATGTATATAATAAAGGTCCCATTAAACACAAATAATACATGGGACAAGTAAAAAAAATGTGTTTCATGTATCGCGACAATAAAATGAACGTATTCAATTTAAATCACCCAGATATCGTAGCCCGTTCAACCCTGTAAGTGAAGGGTGGTTTTTTTTATTTTTTTATGTTGGTGTATTTATTTTTTCAAACTATATTAGTAGAATTTTAATATTTCATTTCAATCGTTAAAATTACGGACATGCGCTGAGGATCTGCTTGTCTTTTATACCATTCCGGTCGTGGAAGGCCACTGACGACCATCTATAGGATGTACTCGGCGGAGCTACGGGACGCTGAAATGACATGGGAGGAAGCAAGAAAACTGGCAGGGGACAGAGAATCTTGGAGAAATCATGTGGTGGCAATATGCTCCGACTAGAGAGCGGATATGGACAAAAATATATAAATTTACACAATTTTTGTCACTAACGATACGGGTTTCGCCTTTCAGCATCTTCAGGCGTTCAAATGCATGGATGAACTTGAATTGACGTATCGCTACGTCAAAAACTTTTTATGTTTTAATGGATTAACTTTACTAGTGATTTGATTTCAATGAAGTTCAATTAGTTTTTAAAATTATAATCACATAAAGATTACCTGTGTATTTTTTCTCTAATTAATATTTAAACAAAGTGATTGAGCGGTCAACGATGTTAGCTTCGGTTACGGATATCTCGGGTTCAAATCGGGAAGTTGACATGATTCACACATTGGGAGTGAATATTGTAAAAAGTATATATCTGATGAGGGCTTAACTGGATGGCTGCCACAGACGAGATATCTTGTCAAAATTTTCGTGCTCATCACGCCAGAGACGAGTCACCTCGTCAATAACTAATTAAATTAATAATTGCAAAAGTACAGACGTACTTTTTTCTACGGCAGCCAAAAGGCCAAGAGCCCGCCATATAAAAAATAATATTTTTAGAAATTAAGGTCATCTAGATCTTATCCAAAGACTAAGAACATGCCAATTTAATCAATAAGTTTGATCGTAGAAAGAGTCTTCTTTGGGTGGTTTTAAATAATAAAGTAAAATAATCTTTTTTCTAGGCTGATACTAGGGTATCCAATCCCGGAAACCCGGGATTCCGGGATTGAACACTCAATATGGAATCGTGTATACATTGGAATTTAGAGTTGACAAATCTTTTGGTCTGTGATTAAAATTTCCAATTTTTAAACCCCAGGAAAAAAACATTCTTTTTTACCGATTTGCCCAGCGTGACTCGTTTTTTTTGCTAGCTCTTCCAAGAATTTCAATTCAAAATCTTAAGAATTTATGAATTTGCTAAAAAATTCTCAATCCCGAAATCCCGGGATTGGAAGGCCTAGCTGATACTTATATTTGTCAAATATCGGTGATTAAATTTAAAAATTAATACGTTAGAACAATGCAGTTATTTAAAGGTTAAGGTCCGCTCCCACACTCGACCGTCCACTCCTCGCCAGTCTAAGAAGGTAACCCTTACATCGCCGGCATACCAACCCTTGTATTTTATTCCCTCCCTTATTATTTTTATTGTCGTTCTTGTATTGTGTAATTCTTTTGTGGAAATCTTGTCACACACGCGATGCGACGGTATCCAAAGATTTTATTGCTTTTTATAAACACACTAAATTGTACAGCAAGTGCTTGGAATTGTCCTCCGCATCAATTTGTTACCTTGAAAGATTCCAGAAATCGTGCGAGAATAATGTTTACCAAATAGATTATAACCGTAAATCATTAATTTATGACATAGAATTTTGACACCCTTAAACCATCGAATCGCGTATTTTTTACGTGTTTCTAGTCAATACTTGCAATGTATTAATTATTTTTTTTCTACAAATATTCTGCAAACATTTTTTTTGCTTATGTGATACGGTTCTATGTTAATGTGTGTATATTATTCGTTACTGAATGCATATAAGCATAATTAATATAATTTTACCACACTGACAATATATTTAAAAAATATGAAACTCATTTGTACTAATTACACTTTTATTTATGTCAATATAATCAGGCACGTTTTCTCTAATGACAAGCATTATCAACTTAACTTAAGAAAATACAATATAACAGGGTTATTTATATCTAATATATAAAAATGAATGTTTGTTTGTTTGTATTTTATGCGTTGCCACACCGCTCATCCGATTGCAATAAAACTTTGACAAACTTTTTGCTTGCACTTCTGGAAAGGTTATAGGCATATTAAAATTTACTTAAAGTAGGTTTTATATATACAAATCAATATTTGTATGTCTCCCATACAGCTCATTTTGACAACGTATGCTTGCACTTGCGCGAAGGTTGTAGTACAATTATCTTACAGTAGGTGGCGTGTGTCATATCATAGACGATCGGCAGCTAACGTCAAACAGACAGAAAAAGATAACATGCACTTCAATAAACACAATTAAAACACAAACGCTTTCTTTCTTTGAGTGGCATTGCATCGCGGTGAAAAAATAAAATTATTATGCTGTAACGAATGGTATCAAAATTTACAAATAAATGTAAAACATATGAATTACTGCCACGATATCAACTAAAAATAAAATGCTTATAACCTCTAAAACGTAATTATAAAACTCATAATATTATAATAATTAAATTAATAATTTATTAATGAGTGGAGACTAACGGTTAATTCGAGCATGATTATTATCTAGAAACTAATTAATTGATAACTAACTAAACGATAATTTAAGTTGTAGACTTTTTCAAAAACTAGCAGCCATGAAGATTCTGAAAAAGAATTTAACAAACCATATCAATTCTTAAAGTCAAAAGAATACAAAATATAATAAAGGGACAAATAAAGTAGGTTAATGCAACGGATAAAGAAAAGGAGAAGTCGCAAAAATTATTTGCTTATTCAATAGATTTGAATCAGGCATGAACTTATGTATATTGATTATCTAATTTGATCAATTTATTATTGAAATGTAGGACTTTAAATCAAAAGTGTGGTTGCTTAAAACAAATGGTTTCCAAATGAAGAAACTTTCTTGGCTGATTCTAAATTTTCTTTAATTCTAATATTAAACAATTTTATTGTTTGATCAATATTTTTACAGTTTCAGGAATTGCAGTTAAGTAAATGAATACTACTTTGGTTCAAAAAAAATTGTCCGAGAAATTTAACTTCATGCTTCGTAATTAAGAAAATACTGTCAGAAAGATAGGTGTTCAATGAGGAACAAGGGATTAAAATGTGGACCCAAATACAGACCCCTATAAATTGTTTTTCCAGGAATGTTTAGAAATAAATAAAGCACAATTGAGCAGCTTTCCGATTTTGAATGAGTAGGTAAATCTGCCAAATTCCCCACTCTTATACCCTATATGAAAGTTAATATAATAGTACAAAATTTTCTAACAAACAAAAATAAATATAATTCTTAAAATTACTCACTAATCGAATCTGTACTCATTCCTATGAGTTAATCCTTTTCGCCAGCAATGACTTTAAACTTAGTGATACATTTATTTATTATATGAACACGATACATTCATTTACTAAGCGTCAGTTCAAGTTTATCCATGCAACGCCCGAAGATGCCTAAAGGCAAAATCTGGGAAATTTATATTAGCATTTCACCAACCCTTTTTTAATATGATTCATGCAGAGGTGTATGTCATGGCGGTAATTCTGTGGTGACCATAAAACAAATCGCGGACACAACATTTCACAAAACAGCCCTTTTCCTGTGTACCGATATTCGAAGAAAGCCAATAATGTCCAGGGGGCTAGTGACGTAGGTCGCCGAGACTGCTGGGACGGGGGGTGGAAGCAACCCTTCGCAATCGGTGGCCAATAAACGACCATTTTACTACTTTTCTTACGACGTCAAAATTGGACTCCTGCGTTTCAACTATGCTGTAAGTGGTGTTGTGTGGTGAACAAAGAAATAAAACTATTTGATATGTTAATATTAAAAATATAATTTAAATATATTTATATTTTAAAATACCAATCCGCCAAATATTTTAAATTTGAAAGATCATACAAAATAACTCGATGAGAATTTATTGTAAGTTACTCGAGATCAACTCGAGGTAAATAAATATCACAAACACCCACTTCTTAGGCCTCAAATTTAAATTTGACTTGACCTTACTGGGAATCGAACCTAGACCCACCTGGTCGGTAGAGACAGCTCTTGCCAACTTTGCACAGCAGTTTTTTTTGTGTAAACATCAGTAACACACGATGATAGAATCATGCGCAGACAAAGAATCTATTTTAGAAATCAGAGTGCTCTGATGGTATATAGATTTAGTTAAATATAAATTTTTGAACACATCAATTCAAAGTCGTAGACATCTCTTTTTTACCCGACTCTTTAGCATTGATTATAAACAATGACCGATCAGTCCAACCGCAGACCGGATGGACTTGATAAATTCTTTCATTAGGACATTTTAGATATTACTGAAGGATGCGAGTAAAGATTATTGCAAATTTTTCAATCTGATCTATGGTTAAAAAAATGTCGTCAAGATGCTCTGTTTCGGACTAAGAAAATGAAGTAAATTCGTTACTTTTATTGATCGTGTTATAGAAGGTGAAAAAGCATCTGTATACATATAACGAGTGGTGGTGAATCAACCAACTTGTAATTATTCAAACAGCTATGTTAGAAGAGCTTTCTCTACTAATCAAGCAGGTCTGGGTTCGATTCCTGGTAAGATCACAGTGAATTTGAGAATCATTCAATTCAAAATTGTGATTAAAGACTGGGTATTTGCGATGTCAATTCACAATATTTCCTCTCCTCCCATTCTTCTGATCCTTTAGTAACTGGGTATAGCAATAGCGATAAGTTAACCACTAGTCCTGTTCTAGCCTTATCCTTTTTTCCCTACTACTCGCATTGAAAAAAAAAGTTAGGTTGAATGACTGATAACAAACAGTAATCATAGAAAAACTTCAGTAAAGATACCTCCATTAAGAGGCTATATTCTCCACATTAGGAGCGAACATGGATAAAAAAAAAATAATCTTAGAAGATCTTAAAAATTAATTTATTTCAAGTAATGTAAGGGTTGATGAAAAATGTTGCCATTCAATCTCCTCTTAGCATAATGCTATTGAAATATGGTCCAGTTTTCTAACCTCAGTGGATGGTATTTTTTTTTTAATTCCACGAGCCGCACTACAAAGTTTTCTATGATCCAAGTTTTTATTTGGCTTACTCGATACTCATATAATACCCACCGCCTATCAGAAAATCCCAACATACTCCAAATAATTGTTTTCGTCTCTCTTTTCCTCAGGCAGTTATCTTTCAGAAAAGAGTGACAGAAATACCATAATTCCGCTGTGTACCCACCGACAGTGGTCGGTACAGTGTCATGCGAGGGGGGTCAATAAAAATGTCCCCCCTGCCAGATCAGAACCGTTTGAGGGGCAGTTTTATGTCCCGACTGGACATGCTCTGCAAGACATCACGTGTGTTATACACGAGGTAATGAAAATAGTGAGAGATGTATAGTAAGACGAGAAAAAATCTACGAATTCGAGAGTTTCAATATTTAGTACTGTGCCCGAAGGATTCATTTTTTATTTTTTTTGTCGACTGTTAATTTGCTAAGAAAATTATTATTTAATTGTATAAGAAGATCTTGGATTGTTTTAACGTCATTCCTATAACATTCTGTTATGTCACCTGCTGCGGCCCAGTTGGTTAGAGCTTGCTCTACCGATCACGCAGGTCTGCGTTTGATTCCCGGTCAGATCACAGTGAATTTGAGAATTGTTCAATTCAAAGATGTGATTGAAGACTGGGTGTTTGTGATGTCAATTCACATAATTTCCTCTCCTCTCATCTTTCTGATCCTTTAATAACTGGGTGTAGCAATAGCGATTAGCCAACCGCTAGTCCTGTTCTAGCCTTATCCTTCTTTCCCTTTTACTCACTTTGGAAAAAGTTAGGTTGAGCGACTGAGTAACAAACAGTTATCGTAAAAAAAAATCTGTTGAGATACCTCCATTAGGGTGGCATATGCTCCACATTGAAGGCGAACATGGATTAAAAAAAACATTCTGTAATTTCTGTTTTGCTTAAAAGTGTAAATAAAAATAAAGACTGCATAAAAACTTCACACTAAAAATCGTAGTGGCAGAAAGTTTTTTTTTAGTGCCATTTCATTATATTTCTTAACTCTTAATATAGCTACTATTAATTCATCGAATATTTTTAACAACATCTCAAAAAAAATACCAAACATTTAACTTTGGTTTTAAATATTTTTACTCCAAATGAAAGCTGTGCGGGATAAAAAAATATTCAACAAAAACTGCTGTTGGTTAAACTTTTTCGGAGAGAAAAATGGTAGAAAGATAGAACTGAAAATCATCAGTGATCAATTAATTGATAAATTGCTACGCCTTAATTTTAGGATCTAAAGAGTACGTTATTAGATCCATAGTACAGATGTCAAAATTGTTGGATTTCGTTACGGACCTCACAGGTTCAAGCCCAAGTACAAACAGAGTCTTTTTCAATCAATTTATCGATTTCTGTTTGAAGATGCAATGTCTAAAAGTTCCCTTCGACCCTTACAATCCTAAAATTACGAATCTTAGCAAAAACGATTAGGCATCAAATAGTCCTCTATTAGCTTTACCCTTTCAGTTTTATTCTTTTCAAATAAAGAGAACTTGTTATATCTCTGTAAGAAGGTTATATGCTTGACATTGGGAGCAGATAGAGATAAAAAAGATAGGTTTTTTGTAGTTGGTTACTATCAAAATGTTTCCAAGTTCTGAAATGAATGGAATTTGTTTTTGACTAAATAATATTAGTTGTCATTTATATATCGACTGTGGAAAGGAAAAAGGACGTAACACACACATAGTAAATTTTAAAGGAGGCACAAAAACGTGTGTTGATGATTTTGAACCATATGCAAATTATGAAATATATACAACCTTGAAGTGCACGGAGACTTCTAAACTGGTGTTTAATTGACATAATCTAATATTAACTAATGAAATTGTCTAGAAAAAACCTTTATTTCAGTTTTTTTTCTTGTTTTCAATTTTCACAAGCCATCTTTTTTCAAACATTAAAGCTAAATTTAGATACTAATTTGACATTTGCAGCTTACATCCTTTTGATAGAACGTGTTTCAAGTTTGATACATTGTGATTATCGAAAAAAAGCTGTTTTGTAAAAACTGTGGGTAACGTTCTTTTTATTTTCCACAGTCGATATGAAAATGATATCAACTTCTTGCTTATTTTTTTATTATTTTGTAGATTTGTATTTTTCATACTATACAGGACACAAATACGCACTTTCAAGTAACATCGAGCAAGGATTACTTTCCCATATTGAAAGCGTAATGAAAGAATAAGATGGCAAAAATGCGGATCCTTGATGAGCGTGGCATGTGACAATATTGCCTTGCAGGATATCTCCTCCTTTCCTATTGAATTGCACGCAATTGTTATTGACAGTCTGTAACACGTGTAAATTATTTTGAAAAAATGCAATTATCTGGCCAATTCACAGGTTTTCAACCTTTATCAAACATTCACAGCTAATTAAATGCTAAAATAGTAACTGCCAAATGAAGGATTATATATTTATTTTTTTTGCTAAAATTGATGTATTTTTATTTTGGTTAACACTTTACCTACGGTGCTAAAAAATACTTTCGATATGTTGCTGGCCCTTCAAGAACAAAGTGAAAAACATGTTTTTTTTTTAAATGCACGTCTTGGGTTTTACCGTCCACCCAAAGGGTTTTGGCAAACATGTTTTTTTCACTTGGTTCTTTAAGGACCAGCAACATAACGGAAATATTTTTTTATAGCGCAGGGGAAGTAATAAAATTTTCGAAAATAGTTGGGATGCAATTTTTTATTAAAAAAAGTAATAGGCTACTGTGTAATCACGATCTGCCTATATTTTTTTTGAACAGTTTATTTTTATTGGAATAGAATAATAAGGAATGGTCAACTCAACAGAGTAGTTTTGAATATTCTTTTAAGCTAGATTTCAACAATTACACTAATGTTTGTAAACATGTCACTTAGTAATTTGTCCCAATTATAGATGTCGCTGCAAATCATTGCACTCAACCTGAATGCTGTGTTTTTTTCATCCATGATAGAATAAATTATGAAAAATGTAAACATCGCCCATAGCTTATTTTTAGGTGTTTACTGTCAATACTCGGTGGAAAGCCATTATATTATATTTGAAAAATATAGCACTATTTCGTACTATTTCCACACTTATTTAATATGATCAGAGCCGGTTTTGCTCACGACGGAAATTTTCAACTGATACAACAAAACCTGATAATAATAAATATACGTGTAATTAAATACTTACAAAATAGTGTTATTTTTAATATTACAATATATATTATTTTTACCGTACTAAATAAAACATGCAATTAAAAAAAAAGTTTTATTATTATTAATTATTAACTTACTGTTAAAATACTGTAAAAAATAACGTACACCTATCCGTTGCTTTAAACGGAAGTTAGGATCTGCTGGATCACTGTGTTGAACGAAGCCGTGTAAAACGAGACTAACACATGTATGGAAAAGACGGTTATAGGTTCTTTTTTAGAAATATTAATAAAATAAATACATATTACAAGTTTCTACAGTGTTTACTGGTAGTATCTTAAGCTTTTTCATTCATTCCTGGCAACAATTAAGAGTGATTCATTTAAAATCATTCCTCCAAAACTAATCATTGTATCTGAACTATTTCGTAAATACTTATTACTTATTACGTAAACCTTTTATTATTTTTATTAACTAGAAGGCTGCCGCAGACGAGATATCTTGTAAAATTTTTCGTGCTCAACACGCCGAAGACGAAATACCTTGTCAATAACTAATTAAATTAATAATTGCAAATTATAACCGGCATGCTAGGTACAAACGTACTTTTTTCTACGGCAGCCAAAACGTTATAAAGCGATAAGACTTCATTTTGTAGAAAAATAGTAAGCATCAAAAACAAAATAATATATCCTCTAAAGATAGTAAAATGTATGAAGAGTTTTTCATAGCATGTCTTTTTTGTATTTTTGATTGGCAGAATTTTCACAGGCCACTAACTCGTTTGTTCGTATTGTGTAAACTTCGAATCTAAGCGGGGGATGATTTTCCATTCATAAATATATGCACCCCTTCCATTCCGAGAAACTTATTCTTCGAATTCTGATATTTATGACGCAACACTTGGGATATTGGCTGATTTTTTACATCCGGGAAAGCAAGGGATGAATTTATTGATAGAATATTTGCTTTTATCTTTCCAACAAATTGATGCAAAAAAGCAAAAACAAATAGAAGTTTAATGATGTATATGGGCCTCAAAATTAATTGTGGAGAAAACAATCTATTGTAACTCCAACAATGGTGTGGTGTCGAAGAGTTTAACATCAATATTTTTTATATTTTATTGAATCCAATTCATTGCCCGCTTTCAATGTTTGGCATAAATCATTCTAATTTTTGCAGTTTTTTAACAGAAATTATTTGAAAAGAACCCACTGTTAACATGATTTTTTGCTTTAAATAAGATGAGAAGGAAAAAAAGGTCCCAATATGGAGTATATGGCCTACATATGGCCGTATGCTCTACATTTGGAGCGGACATAGATAAAAAGAAATATTTATTGGCAAAAAAAGCTTAGAAATCAGTAAATATATAATCCTAAAGAGAATTAAGCAAACAATTTAATGTATATTTGAGATAAAACTAAGATTTTTTTTGTAGTAATAACATGTGACTGTGCAATATGGTAATGTATTATATATTTTTTTATTTTCAGCAATACATCCCTGCAAAAGATTCAGCAGTTGAATATGAACATTCAGATTTAGTCGGAATAGGGGAGGCAGAGGGTGAATGTCACTTTTTGAATAGTACGCATTCAAAAATCGTTTGAGACTGTTTTGAAGAAACACATAAGGATATGTTATGTTAAGGGTTGGCGCTTGGCTTTGAAGTATACGATTCTGTTTTTATTTTCTTACTTGGTGAGTATTTATAAACCAGAATTTGTTGAAATAATGATGGTGTATTTATTTTTTCACTTGCTAGTTCAGGGGTAGGGAACCTTCTAAATTCTAAATGCCACATTCATTTATATGATTCAACATAAGGCCGCAGTAAAGAAAACGTTGGCACCTTCCCTTTTTTTTTGACTGTCGAACATATAATGGATTGATTACGCTCTTTTTCAAAACGCTTGCGTATAATTTTTTGATTAAAGTGAATATTTTGATCAAGTCAAAAGGTCACATCAGAGAAGCCAAAAGGCCGCTGGTTTCCCTCCATTGGTCTGTTTATTTATTAAAGTTTGTAAGTTACAAGTTAATTCAATGTAATCAAGGTCACTTTGTTAGTCTAGCAGTTTTTGGTAAAATAGAATTGGATAATCAACAAAAAGGAGAACTTTTGAACATTTTTAAATTAGTAAAAAGATTGGATACTTTGTATCTCGACTGTAAGAATATGTTACGCTGTTACACTACGTCTTGTTACAAGAAGCCATTGTGCAATAAGTTGCGTTGTCACGATTCGCACGCCGTAATTGAAACATTTGCCAGTGGATTGAAGCAACTTAGTAGCAGACTTAAAACCAGCTGTTATCAAAAACAGTTTCTGTTGATCGTATTTTTTGTAACCATATGCGTGTTCAATGTCAAATGTATGGACCAAAGGAGAAAGAAAAAATATAGTTTATGAGCTTAAACATAACTTGTTGTAAGCTTGTTCTAGTACAGTGTCCTTCAACCTCTTTACATCCGCGAACAGGTAAAAATTGGATAATATTTTAGCCAACCAGATACACAAATTTACGTACAGTCAGTTCTCAACTCACGACTATTCGTAGACCGGCAATACAATCTTGAGCACCGGTACACGGACCACAGGTTGAAGAACACTGTTCTAGTAGACTTTATTTTAAGAGCCTGATTAATTTAAAAATAGTGTGAGACTACTATTTTATTATTTAATAAATGTGTATACTTAAAGCTTAAAAATATATATAAACATATGAGACCTTTTTTGATTCTCCAAGCCCTGCTACAGAAGAAAACACATCAAGATGTCATTTTCGATTGTCTCGTATTCTTGTGGGTACAATAGCGAGGCAATCGGCCCGTGTTTCCTCTTTCAATCGCCAAATATGACATTACTTACAGTGCGTACGTATTTTTTCTGGATGGGGTATCTATTTGCATTCAGGCGCTTCCGAATGTTTCACTCTTATTTTATTTTGATGTATTTACAAATAGCGCAGGAGGATTCCAGTGGCGTACCGTTTTTATTTTGAAACTTAAATTTTTGTTCTCAACCAGTTTTTGTACAATCATTATCCGCTTCCGATGTTGAGCATATGGAGGAATCTCAACGGAAGTTTTTTTGTATGATAACTATATGTTGCTCAACTTCTCTTTTTTGAAGAGATCAGAAAATATATGAATAGAAAAACAAAGCATAGAAAAACAAAGTATTTATGCCCCAATAAATACTAGAAGCTTACTTATCCCTCTTGTTACGCTCTTTAATTTAAGAATTGGAAGGGTGGTAGGATATTTTTAAACATCAGAAACACTCGTGTCTTTGAATAGAAGTCGATCGATTGATTGAAAATGCTATTCGTAATGGGACTCAAACTATTAGGTTCTAGTACGGAAGCCAACGACGTTGACCACTGCGCCACAGATCATACTAATATAGTACTTTAATAATAGTAGGAAATCCAAATATTGTAGAATAACTTTATATATATTTTTAACTAATTGTTTCCTTAACGAATAAAATATACTTTATTTTATGTCTGAGAGCATGCAATATTTTCAAACATTCTCATTCTAAGCTGTTTGGCTTAACATAATCCTTATAATTTAACTTGTAGGCCTAGCATGGAATATTCAGCAACTGAATCTCATCCAATTATCACTTATAACCAATACTCTTTCGCGTTTGTCACACGAAGTCATATCCAGTATGTCTATCCATATCATTATGTATATTCATAGACTAAATCATAGTTTTCTAAACTATGTTTCGCGGAACACTGGTGTTCCACTGAATCTAAATTGGTGTTCCGCGAACACCTACATACCTTAAAAACCACTCTTTTCAATATGTTCGACAGCAAAACCAGCATGCTTTATTCAGCATAAGTGATTATGAAAACCTGATTGATTTTATCAGTGATTCTTATATGAATGTCATTAAATTATTTCTTGAAGAGTTTGTCAGAAGAATCCCGCAATGTTTCAAAAGAAGTTATTATTGTTTTACTTCCGTTTTAAACAACCTAATTATGCAAAGCAGGATTTTATTTTTATGTTGCAACAAAGTCAAAGTGTAGACAGAATGAAAAACAAACTCGATGCCACATCATTTCAAATCAATAAGTGTTTTATTAAAATATTTTTCCGACCAAAAAAATAAGCCGAGTGTTCCATTAACATTTCCGAGTGCTACATTGTGGAAAAAGTTTGGGAGACCCTAAATATTGGAACTTTAACTAGTTCTCATATGAAAAGAATAATATTATACAAAACAGTGAATTTTGAGTGTAATGATTTTTTCTATTGATTTAAAATACGCCACTGCGTACAAAGTAGGGGATGAAAAATCGTCTTTTGATTCGTTGTAGCTGTATTGAATTTAATCGGGGTGGTAATTTTGAATTGATATCTATATTCTAAGCACTTATGGCATTTGAGAGATTAAGTATTGATTTAAAAGACTGCACTTTATTAACATATTTAAAGAAATCTCTTAATTTCATGTTAAGTGATAAATCTTGTATAATTATTAAACTAATCAAGAAAATGGATATCTTCTGACTCTATCAAATTTTGTATTTTTATAATTTAAGTTAATCAAATCACTTAATGTGATTTAAAAAATATTTCACTTCTTGGATAGTAAACATCCTTCGATGTTTTTTATTTGAATGTTATGATAATATATATTTTGTATCCATGTCCGATCCCAATGTGGAGAATATGACTTCCTAATGGAGGTATCTTAACCGAAGTTTTTCTATGAGAACTGCTTGTTACTCAGTCGCTCAACCTCACTTTTTACCAAAGTGAGTAGTAGAGAAAGAAGGATAAGGCTAGAACAGAATTAGAGGTTGATTAATCGCTATCGCTACGCCCAGTTTTTAAAGGATCAGAAGGATGGGAAGAGAGAAAATAATGTGGATTTACATAACAAACACCCAGTCTTCGATCACAACTTTGAAATGAATAAATGAGCTACAGCAGGCGACAAAGATACTATATGACACTCAATATCGTTTTATGAAAAAATATTTTAAAAAAATAATTATTCACAATACTTAATAGCTCGATATACATGGTTGTTTTTTGAGCTTGTTGTACTAAACGTTGAAGCGAACAATTAATTAAGAAATGACGATTTTGTAATTGAGCTATTTAGTTGTCCCACCACTATATCCTTTATGTATGTGTATGCAGTCACTAATTTCACGGCTGGTTTTCATTATGCCATGATGATTAAAATAAGAAAAACTTGATTTAAGCCTTGTGCAGTGGATGGATGGGGGTTAAGAAGTAAGAAATTCAGTTAATAAAGAATAAATGTACATGTAAGCCAAATAAGTGATGACGCAAAAAAATACTGTCAGTTTATTATGCATGTTTTTTTTAACCCACATCTGCTCCCAATGTAAAGAATATGGCCTCTTAAGAGAGGTATCTTGACAGAAGTGTTCCTACGAGAACTGCTTGTACGCCCCGTTCATAGGATAGGATGAGTAAGAGGGGGATATTCAAGACATCACATACATCCATGCCTTCGAACAGAAATTCATAAATCGATTGAAAAAACAATTTATAAAACTGTGCGTACTAGGATTCGAGCTCGTAACCTACGTAACCGGAGTTAACAACGTTGGCCTCTCAACCACACAGGTGGCTAAACGATAAAGCTAAGATAAGACTAGTGGTAAGCTAATTCCTCTCTCTGCGCCCAGTTATTTAGAGATCGGAAAGGTGGGATTGATTTTTTTACATAAACGATGTATCGGTCGATTTATTGTATCATAATTTTCAATCACAACTAGGGCATCCAATCCCGGTATCCCGTTCAATTTTCAGATCCCGAAATTCCGGGATTGAGATGGCCGCGATCCCGGGATTTCGGGATTGAGAAATTTTGAGCAAATTCTCGAAATTTACACGAAATTGGCAAATTGAAGATTTCAAATTCCTCGGTGAGCCTAAAAAAAAAGGAATCCCGAACCCCCGAAGATCCCGGGATTCAAAATAAATCAATCCCGAAATCCCGGGATTGGAAAAAGGCTTCGGGATTGGATACCCTAATCACAACGTATAATTTTTGAGATGTATTTGATTATTTAAAATATCTATTATTCTCAGATACAGTTTTTTGATATAACACACGTTTGTTTATTAACTCTTGTACATGTTTTCTTCCATTAAGTGTGCAGATGTAGATAAATATGGTATCAAATATATCTGATACTGTAATATATTTCAAAACAAAAACACTGCGCGCGGATAAGACTTCAACTGGCCAAGGATTTATTCATTTTCGACATACAAATGGCCTCTCAAAGTCAACAACCCGTAAAAGAGCACGTCTCTTTCCACTTCGATCCTCCTCAAAAGTGATTTATAGACCTACTCTCCCCGTTTCTCCCTCTCGTTCTGATATCTGCGACAGAGAGGAAATCAAAAATGCATTTATTTACAATAGGAATTTGAATGGTGCTGTAGGGAAGAAGAGGAGAATTATGACATTTGTATAGATGTGGTTGAAAGAAAGGATATATTATAAAAAAAAAATAGTGGTGTATTAAATAAGAAAAGGGATATTTTTATTAAATTTATAAGATTAATTTAAGATTTCAACTGAAGGTGTTTGGTTGAATTTCAATAAAAAAAGTTTTTACCACGTCCGCTCCGAATGTGGAAAATATGTACTCCTAATGGAGCTTATCTCAACGAAAGTGTTTATACGAGAACTGTTTGTTACTCAGTTGCTCAACCTCTCTTTTTCCAATCATGAGAGTAGGAATAGCAGGATATTATTTACATTCACATTTATGTATATAATACAAATTCAAGTTCATCCGTGCACTTGAATGCATGAACATGCCGAAATGCAAAACCCGGGTTGTTAGTGACAAAACATGTGTGAATTAATAATTATTTATTATTTATCCTTGTCCGCTCCCAATGTGGAGCATATGGTCTCCTAATGGATGTATCTCAACATAAGTTTTTTCCACGAGAATTGTTTGTTACTCAGTCGCTCAACCTCACTTTTTTTCAAAGTGAGTAGTAGGGAAAGAAGTACAAGGCTTGAATAGAACTGATTAACTAATCGCTATTGCTACAACCAGCTGTTAAAAGATAAGAAGGATGGGAGAATAGGAAATAATTTGAATTGACACTACAAACACCCAGTCTTAGATCACAACTTTGAATTGAATAATTCTCAAATTCACTGTGATCTTACCGGAAATCGAACCTAGACCTGCGTGATCGGTAGAACAAGCTCTTACCAACTGGGCCGCAGCAGGCGACTTATATGATTAATTTGTATTAATAAAAGATTCATTTAAATTCACAAGTACTTAACGTACCGATGATATTTGACGTACGAGTTGACATAGGCAGTAAGTGCTTGAAAGTTTTAATGATGTTCCTATTTAGTATAGGAAGGGTAGCTTAATGAATGATTTCATGCCCCTTTAACGAAGGGGTGGATATTAATACTGATAAAATTTATTTCATATAACTTACTGTCAATAAGTCCGTCATTAAAAATTACAGTGAAATCTCCGAATAACACTTTCCAGAACATTACGTACTCCTTTCAAAGCCGCTTGTCTTTGTAATAGATATTTAATAACTCCAGATTTGCTGTTTAACTGGATGTCGATCAAATTAAGATGTTTTTAATTTAAATTTGAGATCTATGAAATGGGTGTTTGTGATGTCAATTCTACTCGAGTTGATCTTGAGTGTTTTTTAATATTGAAAATATTTAACGCATTGGAAATGGCTTTAGTGCCAAATATTTTTTTATGAAAATTAAAAAATGCGAGTTACCTAACCTTAATGTTTTTGGAATAGGATTGTTAAAGCACAATGTAGACAACATAGACATCGTTGCCTTTGAAAACAAATTCATGAATCGATAGAAAAATATATTTACGAAAGTGAAAATTTGGAAAACGAAGGACGTCACCAACCACTCAGTTACAAGCTCGGAATTTTTTTCAATATTGTTTTCCTAGTGAGATTGTTAAAACCACTTGAATACTAAGCGGACACCGGTGTCCGGAACATATGCAAGCGAACACTGATGTCCAAGACATTTAAAAAATCAAATACTTGGTATTCTAACAGAATATAAGCAATATTTTGATGAATATGTGTAGTGTTATCTATAATGAGTCAATGTAGGTTTTTAAAATATAGAATTTGAGTGTATATTAAGCAAAAATATTTTTCTCAAAAACACGCAGTATCTCTGGGACATATTAATGATTTATTTGCGCAGTATTCAAGCGGTTAATGCATAAGTCGACTTCAATGTCAAAATAATGCGAGGTAATTGAAATGAGATAAAAAAAATATTATTGAATGAATTACAAACGTCTCGATTTTGTATCGCGAAAAATCAATTCATAAACAACTGTTTTTTCTGCCCTTATTACTATGCTTTCATTTCACCCCCATATTCAACTACCCCTTGGTATAGGTAGACGTCATACACCGCGTCTTGAGCGGGTGTTCCCGTCGCGATGCAAATTTCTATACACATCGTTAGATAATCCTCCAATTTGTCAATCTCTAGTGGTGGACAGGCAGTAGCGTCTGATGTGAGCTTTCCAATAAAATGAGAAATATTTAAATCTGAGTAATATTTATTAATTAAACCTCCAATTGAAAAACGTATAGGTATGAGAGTACTTTGTCCGAGAAGAATTACAGTGGAACCCCCAATTACACTACCCCGAATTACGCGCCGGCTTGAAATATTCGCATTCCATTGCCGTTACTAAGAGATGGTCGTCTGTGCTTCGCATACAGTTTTTTTTGTAAAACTAAGGGAAATCTTAGTTTTGCGTTTTCCGCGGAAAAAAATCAAATCCCTTATTTTGTATGACATTCACACCCCCAATTACACGGTCCCGAATATAGTGTAAATGGGGGTTTTACTGTATATAGAAACTTTTTGATTGCTATATTAATATTTTTCAACTCAATAATTTAATACTTTTCTTTCTTGTTACCATTTAAATAAGCTGCATATTTGAGACCCGCTGTAACCTTATTTCACATAAATATTATCAAAATTGAAATTTAGTGTTTTCAAAAATGATGTGAAAAAAGCACAGCATAAAAAGGCAGGAATGTTACTACTAGGATCTCCAATTTTGGTATCCCGAAATCCAGGGATCGGAAAGTTTTTAGCAAATCCCGAAAATTTAAAAGTCACTTTGATATTTTCGTCGGTAACCTATCTTGTTATTAAAAAAAATGCGCGTTTTATTGTCTTGATATATTAGATTGCAGTTAACTATGTATTTAAATAATTCAAAATATATCGAAGGAAAATTGAGTATTGTCGGGTCCTATGGCGCAACGGTTAGCGTTATGGGCTTCCGTGCTGGATCTCACGGGCTTGAGTTCCAGTACGAGCAGCATCTTTGAAGGCTTGGGTGTTAGCGATGTCTAAAAATTCCCTCTTTCCCATTCCGTGGGCGTAGCGAGAGCCATTAGTTAACCGCTAGTCTTGTCGTAGCCTTATTTTTCGATCTCTACTACTATATTTGAATAAGAGAGGTTGACAAACAGCTCTCGTAGAAAAACTTATGTTGAGATATCTCTATTAGAAGGTCATATGCTCCACATTGAGAGCGGACATGGATTAAAAAAAATGAATGGGATCTAGTCTAAAATGATTTACCTTAAAAGAATCAGATGGAAGCAGTTAAATCATCGTATCATTGATCACTTTTACTTGGTGGAAAGGCATTATAATAAAAATAATAAAAGATTTTTAGTACTATTTCCACATAAAATTTATTAGATCAGGACCGGTTTCGCTCATCGCGAGCATTATCAACTGATCAGTTGATAATGCTTGCGATGAGCGAAACCGGTCCTGTTTTAATAAATTTTATGTGGAAAAAGTACTAAAAATCTTTTATTATTTTTATCATCGTATCATTATAAGTTATTTTGTGAAAAAATCCTAGATTATAATTATGATGAATAAGCCATTTGTCTCATATTTAACTTAATTACTCTTTGACAAGTTTTTAAATTATATTTGGAGGTATTAAAATTTTAATTTTAGTTAATTAAGCGCCATTCATTTATATTTTATAATTTTATTTTGATTTGTATAAAAAAGCATTGTATTTTCTTATTAGTTGATAATGCTCGTCATGAGCGAAACCGGTCCTGATATTATTAAATATTCATAGTAATTAGTCCAAATTTGTATTTTACTTTTTAAACATAACGTCTTCCCACCAAGTATTGACAGTGAACACCCTTAAGTGGCGAATATTGTTTTTATTTAAAATGTGTATTGTAACGAACCTTTTGGTCCCGCGACGCCCATGTGATCAACAGCCACGAGCATCGTCAGTCTCTGTTCGGAAGCCGTCTAGTGGTTTGCGATACATGCCTCAGAAAAATGAGCTACAACTCGATCTGTATTCACAGAAACCTCACCACAAGCACTAAACCCAGTCTTATCTGCCCAGCCAGTACTGAAAAGACCAGCGAGTAAGGCGTATCGGCGCCATCCGTGAATAGCGAGAACTTGAAGAACCCCACACTTTGGAAAATTCCACATTTGGAGTGGTTTTCAAAATGATGATTTTCTTTCTTGTTTTTTTACGATGTATTTTTTCACTGAATACTAACGATGCCTTTTTTTCGATGGACCGCAGCTTACGGGGGTGTTTTAGAATATGAATATCTTTAATTTTATTGTTTTTGAAAAAAATATAATTCAATATGTGGTCCCAGTACGAAAAACATTTTTTCAATCAATTTTTTATCGATTTTTGTTCGAAGACACATGTATTTGTGTACATTCCCTCTTACCTTTACAATCATATAACGGGAAGTAAAAAAAGCGATAAATTAATAAATAGTCATTTTCTTTCCCTATCCTTCTATCCCTACTCTCTTCGAAAAAGAGAGTATAAGCATCTTAGTTACAAGCAGTTTCGTAGAAAAAAAAGCTTCTGTTGAAATAATTTCACAACGAGGCTATATGCTTTACGTTGGTGGCTGTCGAGCATTAAAAAAATGGCAATAAATCAAACCAACACACACAAGAAAACATATCGAAACACGAATTTAATATCGAAACACACTTTTATAAAAAGATTTATATTTAATATAGACAACTGATATTTAAAATAATTTCTTTTGAATTTTAATTCATATACTACTTTAAATAACAGTTCATTAAAAAATATTTTCTGTCAACAATTAATTACGACAGACATATTTAGAGTTTCAATTAAAAAAGAATTTTGATCCAAAGCAACAGGTGTCTCTTTACTTTGAGTATTTAATTATCAAAACACTTTCATGACATAAAGCTGTATTTGTTTCGTTTTTTTCAGCCGTACTTTCAGAAGCTCGAATTCTTGAACCAAAACAATAATACATTCAAAATTTTGAAAGCTAGGCCTAAAATACAATTGCATAAATCTATTGAAAAATAACAAAATAAAACAGTCTATACTGGGATTCAAATCATTAGCTATTTGACTTCAGGTTCGGAAATATATTTTTTGATTTATTTGACATTGAACATCCCTTGATTTTATTATTTTTCCTGTCTCTCATTAAATCGGTCGCCGGCCCCGCGGATCGAATAAATAAATATTCAAAGGATTTCCATATTTTCATTTTTCCATGTTTTTCCATCGTCAAGTATCTCCTCTTCGTTGCTGGAGATATCAAACGATCTCTTGAGTCCACTCGACGATGTTCTTTTAACCATCGGGGAAATTTGTAGCGGTTGATTGAACATTGTAGTCGTCTTTTGATCAAATTCGATCGTCTTTTGGAAGCAGTACACAAGTCACTAATATTCATGTAATAAAATATTTTTTCTTTGTATTACAAAGAGAGAAAATGGACAAATCCAACCTAATAGAAGGATAAAATGTATTTTTAATATTGTTTTTTTAGTTGTTAGGTTGTATTTCAAATATCAGTTTGAGGTTATGAAAACGATCCAGAACGCGTCAGAACTATGTCTACAGTTTTAAACAAAAAAAGTTATGAATTAATTAATATGATTCTTGTTAAACTAGATACTTTGATATCTTTACAATAAAAAAATACAAAAAGTTCTACCAAGTAAATTCCAATCCAATCAAAATAGTTGTAATCGATTCTTTACTCAAAATATATTTTTTTTTCAATAAAGAAAATTTGCTTTTTTAGTAGATCTCATTGTTAAACCTTTTCCTTTGGGATTGACTAAATACACATCTTCATATAAGTAGTTAGTACTATTAGTGTTTGTATTCTACCCCCACTCTGCGTCCAGTAGAAAGCCAAAAAACCCTAACCTTCAATTTGTAATTTAAAAGCGATGCATTAGAATCAAAATTTATTTTATTTGTGAATAGTCTTTGTATAGTTTTTCTGTGATTGCCTCTCATCGATGCAAAACACGTGTCACAATTGCATAATAAAATTTAAGAAATATCTTCGCTGTTAGCTTTATATTGAACTTATCATAATATGGAATTAGGTCATCAATATGAGTCACTTAAAGTGAAGTGAGCTAAGTGGTATTTAAGAAGCGTTGGAGTGAGCATATTCTTTGCTTCCTCTCATGACATGCCAGCATCTCTCAGTTCAGCCGAGTACATCCTATGAATAATACCCAACGGACGTCCAAAGCGCCGGAATACCACCGGTCGAAAGAAGAGGCAGGCAGGATTGAGGCTCTCCAGAGGCATACGCAGCACGTAACTCAGCCAGTCTCAACGTCTCTCCATAACCACTGACGTGACGGGGCGCTGTCTTTTACGTTCCCTTTTCTCCGAATTCATCACAAAATCAAACCACTTCACCCTCATTATCCGACAAAAGCATCTGTTCTCGAAGCTAAGTATACGGTTTTCCGAGTCTTCTACAGGTGCCATGATTCGCTACTGCGAAGTTGTAAAGGCAGAATGCAAGCGTTGAATAGGTGGCATTTGGTTTTTATCAAGTGAGCAGAGATAGCTTAACAAACAACCTAAATTCACTGTAAACAAATAATACGTAATAGAATTCTATAAAATATCACTTTCCCATATTTCATCTATATTTTTAAAATTATTAAAATAATAAATAAATCCATTTTAAAAAGAAAAACAAAAACGATATACAAATAACAGAAACAAAAGAATCGTTTCCAATAAAACACTTTCCTCCTTACAATACCGTCACTATCTTTAAATAAATCTTAAATAGCGCATTGGAAGTGCAACTGTCACCCATTCCCCCCTTATGTTTACAAAATAGCGTATTTTTGCGACGTTTTGGCTACAAAAACACCCACCCCCTTTTGTCCGCACTGTGGATTTCGGTACAATACGTCCGAGAAATAAATGACCCATTTTCAGCATTTTCACTTAAACATTGAAAGATAAAAAAATTCAATAAATAAAATGATATTGACAAATCATTAGTTGTACAAGTAAATAGTTTCAATTTATAATATTTCCACCGATTTGATGAAGTTTTACTAGAGAAGATAAATGTTCGTTAAAAACAAATATTCGAATATCTAAAATTAAAATCTTATTATAATCCATGTCCGCTACCAATGTGGAGCATATGACCTCCTAATGAAGGTATCTTAATAGTATTTTTTTCTACGAGAACTGTTTGTTACTCAGTCGCTCAACCTCACTTTTCTCAAAGTGAGTAGTAGAGAAAGAAGGATAAGGCTAGAATAAGACTAGTGGTTGGCTAATCGCTATTGCTACACCCAATTATTAAAGGATCAGAAGGATGGGAGGAGAGGAAACGATGTGAATTGACATCACAAACACCCAGTCTTCGATCACAGCTTTGAATTGAATAATTCTCAAATTCACTGTGATCTGACCGGGAATCGAACCCAGACCTGCATGATCGGTAGAACAAGCTCTAACCAACTGGGCTACAGCAGGCGACACAATCTTATAGTATTCGAATAATAAATAATCCATGAAATTCATCATTGTTTGTTCATACTTCTGGTGAGTCGCATATACTGTTAACATTTACTTGACTTACTAGTTATCAAGTGTTTTGAGTGTTCGAATAAGCAAAATAAATCGTATCAAAAGACAATAAATATACAAGAAACATAATATATCGACGCCAAATGCCTTATTTTAGAACCGGTGGTTTTACACACAACAACATCGATTGAATAATATTCGAATTATGTAAGTATTAAATATTCGAATATCCGAATATTAATAAAAAGCTGCATTGATTCGAATATTCGTATTGTATTTGATGATTTTTTTTACGAAATGTTTTTAAAACGCAAATTGCAGCAACTTTTCAAATATTTAAATACATTTTTCATTAAATTAGGGCTATAGTTATCAAAAAAGAAAAATGAACTATACAGATAATCTGAGCCATTCTGTATAGCCCAAGGGTCAGCAAAGAATTCTAGATATTCATCTATTGAATCCCGAAGTGGACTTTATATTGCGTTAGGTTATTTACAATAGTGGATTTTTACAAGGAAATAAATAACCAAATTTTCGAAGGGGTAAATAGTTGTTTTTGATAAAGCAAGTGTTTTGTTTTTATGGGCAGTTGAAATAGACAACTTTAAGTGCGTTTTAGTATTTATATGTCTTGTGGTTTCAAAACGGATTTATATTAAAAATATATTATTTTGGCAGTCTAAATTACCTATGATGAAATTTAGATGTCAATTGTATACTTACTCTATATAATGTTTTATGACAAAAAAAAACCAAAAATATAAAAAAAAATATCGTAGTATTTTAGTTGTACAATTATAACTATTGGGGTTGACAGCTATTTCTGCTGATGCTATCATCTGAAACAGTGGCGGCCGGTCAATGTGGCATTGGATCAATGCATCCCTTGTATACGCAGGGGCGGTTATACTTCATGAAATAATATTCAAACATAACATTTATATCATGCACTCATTTTAAATTCTTCATGTTTATATTGTCTATATATATATTTATTATTATTATATTATTAAATAAAGAAGTTAGCAGGATTCAAAAGTTCTATCTAGAAAATTTCTTTCACACAGTAATTTTACAAGCTTCTAAGAAACAATAGGACTTTTTATAATCGATTTATAAACAACATTCATATGATCAGTCAAATATTCAAACGCTTGTATCTCAAAACATGGAAAAGTGCAAATATAACCTTTTCAAAGTAAGGTAACGTACGTGCAATTTTCATTTAAAATTTCATACTTGATAATTTTTTTATTTCACAGATTGTGACAGGTGCTTTACTTCTTTATAAGATAAAAATAAAAATCAATGCTTAGATTATTCTTTATAAACCTTTCGAAAGTTTTTCTGAAAATGATTCTTAATGAAACGAAACACGTGTCACTTTTTATTAGATAATCTGTGGAATAAAATAATTAAGACTGATTTTTTTTATGTTATCTTTATAACACCATTTGAAGATGATTCTGTCCCGCAAAGTTACTTTATCAGTGGAAAAAAACAATAATAAACATTTTAAATTTATATTTTATATTAAGGTGACAATCTGACGAATAGAATGAATTACGTAAAGGTACAAAATTTTGCAGAAAATATTTGAAATTAATCAATTTATCATTTTTTTATATTTCATTGAAATGACAAAAATACTTTCTACATCCGCCCCCAACCGTTTGCAGACGTACCAATTTATAACTTGTAAAAAAGGCTAAAAATGCTTTGGATTTTTACGAGTCGACCGCAGAGAGAAAGAGAATCACGCATCGGAAAATGAAAAGAATGAAAATTGGATCATTATTCAAAGATAATCTGAATATTTTCGTTAACCCCCCGAAACCCCCTTAACCCCATTTAATCCCCCTAAGTCCCCTCTCCTACCACCCGGCATCCGGGGCCACATCCTGTCATTTCCACGCCGCGATCGACCAGAAGATTTATTCGCATCCCTTAGATAAGTGATGCTAAACCAATGGCAAATGAACATTTAGGTTGGAATAATTTTTGATTTGTCTTCATTTAATGATATCACTTATTTAAAAAGTGCTTTTTTTATTTTACAAACTGTCATATGTTTAGTTAGTATGTCATGAGACGTTAAATTATCATTTTTTTATAACTTTAACATTTAGTAACTTCTAAGATTAGCTTGGTTTTCATTTTCTTTTTTCGTCGTTAATGTTATGTCTTAGTTTTTATTTTATTAAAAAAAAATACAATGTTTATATATATATATATATTGTGTGAAATTTCATATCTAAGTAACCAGATATTATTATATATATTTTTTACCATGTCTGCTCCCCATGCTGTAGCATATGAACTCCTAATGGAGTTTATCTCAACAGAAGTGTTTCTACGAGAACTGCTTGTTACTGTCAGTTCCTCAACCTCTCTTTTTCCAAAGAGAGTAGAAATAGATGGATAGGGCTAGAAAAGTACTAGTGATTAGCTCATCGCTCTCGATACGCCCCGTTCATAGGATGGGATGGGTGGGAGAGGGGAATTCAAGACATCAAATAAATCCATGCCTTTGAACATAAATTCATAAATCGATTGAAAAATCAATTTATAAAACTGTCCGTACTGGTATTCAAACCCGTGACCTCCGTAACCAAAACCAACGACGTTGACCACTTGACGACACAGGCGGCATTACTATATTATGAATGATTAATTGCAAAATTTATGTATTAATATATAAAAGTTGTATTTTAAGTAACTTTTAAAGAGTCGTTAATTTTACTTTTACAATCTTAAGGGTACTTAAATACTTATTTACAAACATTTGTGTCAATCATAAAATGTGGCTTAATTAATATGATTTTCAAAACGTTCCAGTTGAGTTAAGTATTTATTTTTATTCTATTCCGCTAGCAGTTACCTGTAAAAAAATAAACAGGAAACCAGTGGCGTGCTTAAGTAGTGACCTCTTATTTTTCACTCACTCCTAAGCTTTATAGGTATATGATTATAGTTTTTCTATTATAAGTCACATGAATTCAATTTTTTAGCTACATTTTGTTTATCAGCAACGCTCACGTGCCAATGTTTTTGCAGCAAGGCTTTCGGGCAAAAAATCCTCCCCCCAACCCAAGGGGTGGGTGGTTCCTGATATTAAATCATTTATATATAATGTGTAACCATTGTTAAAATGTGAAAACAAACAAAGAAATTATTTGCCTCTGTGAAGAGCCGCTTCGACATTACTTCCGTCAACGGATTACTGCGCGCTTGAATGCCTTCTACAACCGACTTCGATGAAATATTATAATGTTTTGATAATTTATTAAAAATCATAATTTAAGCAAGTCTTTTATAATAATTAAAAAAAAAACATTATATTTTTATTCATCATTTATCTAAAGCAGGGCTTCCTAAACTATGTTCCGCAGAACACTGGTGTTCCGTGGAGCCAGAGAAGGTGTTTCGAAACTCCGCTGCAACCCAATTGAAAAAAAATGTCATAAGAGCCGTGAAAATGATAAACTATGTAAATTCTAGACCATTTCAATCCAGATTATTTAAGTTTTGTGCGATGAAATAGGTAGTGTACATAAACCAATTTTATAACATACAGAAAAAAAAGGCTATCCAAAGAAGACCATGATATCCTTTAAAAATGAAACCTAATAAATATGTACTTCGACATATATTAATAGTACATCACAAACTCTTAAATACACGATGGGTCATTTTCGTCATCATTTATCCAAAAACGTTTCAAAAACTGAAATTACCGCCACGTTAGCATAGCTAGCGACAAATTTGAACACAACGAAAAAGCTCTTTTTAAAATCGATTTATTATAGATTACAAAACAATATCTTTGAAGCTTAAGTATCACACTATGATTCCAAAAAAATGTCACTATATGCATGATATTTTAAAAATATCAAATACGTTTCTTGTGGCTCTTGAAACCGCGTCTCAAGTACTGATTGCAAACACGCACATTTTGTTTGGCCGGCCCTACGAGCACGAAATTGTGTGGCGTGTTACCACGTCCGTGGCAGACAACCGGTTAACTACTGGTCTCAAAAATCATGATAAGCACATCAGATCGTTTTGATTTATGACCAGATATTTTGACACGGAGTTGTTTCTTTTCAGCAATACTCATTGACAAATTTGCCGTCGATTTACACGTTATACCCTCATCTCTTGGGACAGTAGACCAGAGGTCTACTGCCTACTGGATGAATTTTAAAGTTCTCATAGAGTGCTTCAAAGTTGTCGTGTTTGACCACATTTTATCAAAGTTATTAATTTTGTTTTAAAATGATTGTTTTGAATCATGGCAGTTTCGGTAAATAAAATGGTGAAATTTTTTTTTTTAAGAAAATACTGAGGCCAAGTCGCTGATTTATTACTCAGAATACGTTTTTCTGTTGGTTATAGATGGATTTTGACCTATAACCAAGGCTGTTGAATCGAGTAAACAAATGGGGACTCCAATTTAAACTCCAGCCTTAAATAATAATTAAAAGAAAAACTCCGACTACGAATTGATATTTTTTTTTTCGCTTTACTAATTAATATATCTGTATACCATCAGATCATTTTAGTAACTAGAAGATTAAGATGTTGACTAAAGAAAGGTGCTAGCTAGGTGGAATTTCAATATTTAATTTGAATCGTTCAAATTATTTACATTCACAAAATATTTGTCTCTAACATATGGGGTATAAGAGTGGGGTATTTGGCAGATTTACCTGCTCATTCAAAATCGGTAAGCTTTTCAATTGTGCTCTATTTATTTTTAAAATTTTGCTAAATTGAACGCTTAAAGATGCTGAAAGGCGAAACCTGGGTCGTTAGTGACAAAACTTGTGTGAATGTACATTATTTGAACGATTCAAATTAAGAATAATTCTATTTGATTTTACCAATCAATATGATGAATGGACTAATATTATTTTAATATCTAAAAAATATTATTTTCCAGTATTTTAGACTCCGACTCCAACTTTAGAAAAACACCTGGCTCTACGACTTCCGACTCCCAACTCCGACTCCACTGCCCTACTTACAATATATTATATAAAATCACATTTAAATTTTGAGATAAACGTGGTACATATTATAAAATGTTCTTTATTACTATGAAATACTTCACTTTTGCATTTTTTTGTTTTATTGATAGTGTTGCCAGGTATGATAATAATACAAAATATATTTTAAGGGAGTTTTTATCATTGTGGCGGGGACGCAAACCAAATGAGTAATAATAATGATAAGTACATGCGTAATAAAAATGTATAGTCCAACAATGTAGTCTTGGCATATTTTTCGCGTCTCCGCATCACAAAAACAGCGCCAGCTAATGAGTAACGCCCGAAGCGGTGCAGGCAATCGTTCCGCAAAAATCAGGTAGGCAATATTCCACTGTTTCCACAAACATGCCCATAATATAATAGAAATCAACATTTTACTCTGACCAGGCGTGGGGAAACTGCGGCTTTTTAGGTACTCTGGTGCGGCCTTCTGGCCAATTCTGTAATTCTGTTAATTGATGTAGATTCATAAAACTCCTGAAATATTCTGACTGTAAATTCCTGTTTCCGGCTAAAGATTCCCATTAAAGTCAATTTTTACTGCGGCCTTTAGAGAAGAAAAGGTTCCCCACCCCTAGTCTACTGGCTCAAATCATAGTAAGGATACATTTCTATACTGATAGTCACCCCACCCCTGCCCTAGACTGTCGGTTATGACTTCGGATTCTGTTATTTAAGGTTTGTTTCTTAACACAGGTGTGCTATGATTGCCTCAAGAGCAATAGTATAGAACTACGTTGCTATACAGTCCTCTAAAGTATATGAATGATAGCCGTTATTTATTTAAATACTACTGTATATATAAGAGATTCTTAGGCACAATAAGGGTAAATTCGCTAGAAATCGACTTTTTTTTACCAGTCTTGGTAACGAGGAAATTTGACTAGGACATCACATGACATGGGGTTTGCCAAATATTAATAAACTTTGAATAATGTACATACATAATTTTAATAAATTAATACAAATATAGTTTGAGAATCTCTATACATTGAGAACCCTAAGAAAGCAATAAAAAAAGTAAGACACTTTCAAAATCTTCTATTTATTTAGTAAAAAAAAATGTGAATACTGTACACCTGTGTAACATATTCTAGTTCGTAAAAACAACCATAAAATTACTGATTATTTATCAAATAAAATGGTTAAGTTGGCAAAATCAAAGAAATCCCTCGAATGGTGTGTAATAAAAAATAATCTATTTTTTTTCATCTGCAATATTTAATTTAAAAAATAGTTTGCATGACTTTTAAATTACCGTCGGTGTTCATTTATTATAAATATTCGTAAAAATATTTTTTTTATACAAATAAGCACCAAATGTAGAGCGGACCACATTTTTTTTCGGGCCATGGCTATTTTATGTCTCGTTTATCGGATGGATTTTGCCAAAAACCACTTTTGCTATTAATTATACCGTCAAAAAATAGAGTTTAAAATTCTCTTTTTGTATGTGTTAATATTTAAAATAACAAATAAGTTCATAAATAATAAATGAACGATTTGACTTAAGATGTAAAATATATAACGGATAGTTATCACAGACCACAGTTTGAGAGACATCCACATCCTAACGTAGCACACTCGGATCTCCGAATTCACCTCTGAGGTATGAACAAGGTGGGGGCCCGATTGTACGTAGATACAGGGCGCCTCACTTATTCAGGGGCCCCACTTACAATATACAGGGGGCGATATCCTGGCAAATTAAAATCGCCCGGGGCTAGCTTAGTAATATTTTTCTCATTACTGAGAAGCGTAGAATAGCCGGTTCGAGATCTTGCGCGGGTCTCGGCGGCGGGGGTGGGTGTCGCTCATGTGACGGTGACTGGGAAGCTCTCAGGCAGGTGAGGTTATCTTTATTTTTACTCCCGCGGAAGGCTCCACGCAACATGGGGTGTCATACTTGAGAAATGTGACTCTTTTATTTTTGTATAAGGGATTCAAACTAATTAATCGAAAGCTATTCTTTTTTGGCATTTAAAATTTATCGGGTGACATTAAATGACCACTGTGGTCATTTCGTAACATATTTACAGAAATTCAGTATTCACTACCAAAATCCTGGTACTTAATTGGTTTTAAAGTATAGAAACAATCACATATATTAATAAAAATATGCACGATAAACCAATTATTTATTTATTTAATTTACATTGCATAACATTGACAAATTATAAATTTAAGACTTTTACAATGAAGAAAAAAAAACATAAAACAATTTAATATAAAAGCAGAAACGACGAACTCTACTTTATTACTAAAAAAATAGCATTCGTCGGAACTCACTTACGTTCACGTAGAATATGTCGACATCCAAAGCAATATTGTAAAACATCGTTAAAGCTCTCCCCAATGGCATCATCATTGGCAGGCTGGTTCTACGCTTTGGGAGAACAGGAACAAGAAATAAAAGTTCTACCATAACAGGTTCCAGCATTGATGAGCTTTTCAATAGTGTATTGTTATATTAAAAAGTATTTAAAAAAAATATGAACATAAACCACTCGTTTATGATAATTAACAACCTACTCGCTCTCGCTCTGCTCTGCTATTTGCGAAGATTTGAAAGGTGGGAGAGTATTTTAAGACTATTTGGGACTCGAACCCATGAGATCCGCCAGGGAAGAAAACAGTTATTTCCGCTACGCCAAAAACCCGATTAAATAACACCGTCCTACCCTATACGCCTATCCTTGTAATGATGGACCTTTTTTTTAGCTCGCTGGTGGATTTCAAAAACTTTTGCTCACTGGCCATTTTAAAAAACCTAGGAATTTATGAATTTTTCAAAATTAAGAAATGTGGGACTCTTTTTTTAGTTTGCTGGTTGATTTAAAAAAAATGTTCACTGGTATACCTCCCGTGTACAAAAATATAAGACAAAAATCTTAAGTGAGAACCGCCGTTTTCTCGCGAAACATCCTGGCTGATTTACGCTGGGTGTATATTTACACACAACCCCCTTTTTTATCCTGATACAGGAATAAGCTCTGATACTCGTTCTATGTAATGTCTAGATACCTGTTTTACCTACAGAGATATGTCATTGCGCTCTGCCACTCGCCCCGACGACATGTACGTATTATATCAGCTCAGGGGCTTGAGGTATAAAATGGGATTTGTGATATGAAATATTGCCACCTCTGCTTTTTAGTTTCATACTATCTAAGCGGTTTTTATGATAAACTTAAAGACAACAACTTAAAGATTTTAGGATAAGAATTAGAAATCATAAAACGCTCTTTTAGTTCCTAAATAGTTAACTCCGTTGGGTTTTTGTATCAATTGACTTTACAATACATTTATGAATATTGTATTTAGAGGTATATATGTTAAACTTACCATCTACGACTACGGTATCCATTTAACCGTAGAAATCAACCAACCGGTAAAACTGAATTTTTCCCAAAATTATTTTCCACACAAAGCAACTTTCACAACTAAGGCATCCAATCCCGGGATCCCGTTAAATTTTCTGATCCTGAAATTCCGGGATTGAGATGGCCGCGATCCCGGGATTTCGGGATTGAGAAATTTTGAGCAAATTCTCGAAATTTACACGAAATTGGCAAATTGAAGATTTCAAATTCCTCGGTGAGCTAAAAAAAAAAAAAACTAGTTTCCGTGAGATTCCGGGAAAAAGTATACCAAATCGGAGATTTCAAATTCCTCGGTGAGAAAATCTCAATCCCAGGATTCAAAATAAATCAATCCCGAAATCCCGGGATTGGAAAAAGGCTTCGGGATTGGATACCATATTCAGAACCACATTATATATCAATAGTTGTATAAAAACCCATTACATTCAAAGCGGAAAGACGATTTCTCATAAGCCGCAGTTAACATTGTAAAATAAACCGGGTTTCGGTTTTTTTTAATTTGCAATAAACAGGTAATCCGCGAACGGTTCTTTTTAAGAAAATGGAATGTAGAATAACTTCTTTTCATACCCTTTCTTATGTAAATAATCTGCCAAGATGTTGTCAAGATCAAGAATGGATATGGTGAATACAACGTTATTCAATCCTTTGTAGCAACAAAAATATTCAACCAAATTGCTTTGGGATCTTGGATCAAATCCTAATAAACCAGTTATTTACTTTTCTAATAAAAAGCAAATGCTGTATAATCGAAATTGTTAAAAAACGGTTGACTCCGACATTTTTAACTAAATTAAAATACGAAAAAGAATATAAGTAGATATAAGTTAATATAACACAGGTTACAGAGTTGGAGTCAAACCATTTTTTTTAATACAGAAGGTGGAATCGCTCTACAGTCCTGGTAAAATCATTCAACTCACATAATTCATTCTTTAAATATCAATACGCAAATCATTATTCAAGACATTAAAAACATCCATGCCTTCGAACATCAATTCATTAATCGATTGAAAAAAAAAACAATTAATAAAACTGTCCGTACTGAGGTTTGGACCCGTGACCTTTGTAACCGAAGCCAACGGTGTTGACCATATATCTACACAGGTGTCCTTCTTTGGAAGTTATATTAATGTTTAATTTGTTTCGCCATACTAAAGTTGTAGTTGAATTAAGCGGGTTTGATTTTTTAAAAAAGTGGCATTGCTAGTCTTTGATTTTGAAAGCTTTGATAAAAAATTATAAGGTACGTAATATTATTAGAATTCGCTCGTATTTGAAAAGCTCGAATCTCCCGCGTGTTTGCTTAGCCGTTCGAAATTCCAGGAAGTGTTTTTTCAAATTTTTTTAAAGATCTTTTGATGAAATCAAAATACGAACGCATTTGATAATGTGGTGTTTGTATAGTATGAAATACTAATGAAAGGAAAATAAAAAATAAATATTTCATCCGCGCGAGTTTGTTTTTATTATGTGATTTGAATAATATAAACATTCATCCGAGTCGTGTCTTTGAGGTAAGTATTTTTTAATTACGGCGTAGGCAATTTATTACCTTAGTTCGGTACTTGAATTAATAAAAAAAATGTCAATAAAGGTTACAACGTATATAATATCTTTTAATATGAATACGTTTGGTATTTGGTAAGCATATAAGCTAAGATAATAAACCATCACTTTTTTGAAAGAAAAAATTAGCTTAAGTTATTTGTCTTTGAATATTTTAAAATGTTGTATCATGGTCATTTAAGAAATGAGTGTTGAAAAGTTAGTCAAAGAAAATAATGTTTATTTGATAAAAAGCTTAAAATTAAAAATTAAGTTTTCGTTTTTTTTCAGGACATTTTTTCATTTGCTTAAAATGTATTCTAGTTACTATCACATCTTTACTTGGTGATTTGCATTTTTTTTATTTTACGGAAATAATTCTATTAAAATGTGTATTAACTGAGATAACTTAAGACGTGTAAAATATTACTAAGCATATAAATTATTTTTTTCTTAAATACCACTTGGCTCACTTCACATCTAATGGGCCCATCTAATATATAAAAATGGATGTTTGTTTGTTCGTACATTGTGCGTTGCCACGGCGCTCATCTGATTACAATAAAACCCTCACAAACATTTTGCTTGCACTTCCAAGATGGTTGTAGGCATAGTAAAATTAGCTTGCAGTAGGTCTTATATATAAAAAAACAATATTTGTATGTCTGCTATACAGTTAGTTTTGACAACGTATGCTTGCACTTGCGCTAAGGTTATAGTACAATTAACTTACAGTAGGTGGCTCGTTTGCCGTGCCATAGACAATCAGCAGCAAAAGTCAAACTTCAACCAGACATAAAAAACACATGCACTTCAATAAACACAATTAAACACAAACACTTTCTTTCTTTTAGTGACATTGAAACGCATGCCCGGAACGGGCTAGTTATATGTAATAATTAAAACATAAAAGTGTTGCACATTAAACGACGTCAATCCGACGTTAGCGCGCAAACAGCAATTTACCAAATGACATTTTTTTAAAATTATTTTTTACGATTTTTATTTTTTTTTATTTTATATAACAAATAAGTACAGTCTGGTTTAATAAATAAACCCTTTATCTGCCCAAACAGGCTTAGAGGCTGTGTCGATTGCACTACACACAAACCCATCATTTCTATTAGTGCCGAAGATATAAAACTAAATGGTTTCTTTCTTTGTTCGACCGTCATTGAATGATTTTTGGACACGCGCTTGCAAAACAAGGTTCGCGTGTGCGTCCGATTGATCTGGATGTAGTCTTCCACACACTGAAAGTCTTTACACGAGGTTTATCAGGGGTTCCCAAATGTTGAGAAATTCCTCCTCCGGGAGGAATTTCACCGTCCCAGGCGAACAATCATTGAGTAATTAGTTAGTATAAAATCATCGGGTTTTATTGTCGGGTCCATGATACGGTAATCCACGTTTTTGACTCCCATGCAATACCTCGTAAGCTCCCCTAAATCCCAGTAAAAATATATATTTCTTTCAATCGATTTTCTGTTCGAAGGCATGGATTGATGTCTAAAAATTCCCCTCCCCCACCATTTCGGTCCTACAATAACGGGATGTAGTGAAAAATATTAGTCAACCGTTAGTCCTGTCCTAGCCATATTATTTATATCCTACTACTCTCATCGAAAAAGAGAGGCTGTGTAACTGAGTAACAAGCAGTTCTTAAAGAGAAATTCCTTTCAAGATACCTCCATTAGGAGACCATATGCTACACATTGGGAGCGGATATCGATACAAAAAATAATGCTATGCACATAAATACCTACATATTAAAAAAAGTATTACATTTATTTATATTATTTAGAATATTTATTTTGAGTTAGAATATCTTGGGTAGCTGATGAATTATATTGTGAACGATGGTGTTAGAAGCGAATGAAGCGAAAAAAAATGGTAGCTCTTGTTTTAGATGATATTAAAACCATCAGTACAGTTGTAATTTCCCTATATTCGATAGCAAAAACTATCATGGGTGACGAGCTTGATAAGCGAAATCGGAGCTTATACTGAATGAAATGAAATGTTGAATAAGTGTTTAAAATCATTATATTTTGTATAAGTCTACGTTATATGTAAAATATTCCTTATTATAGCTAGTCGTAAGATGACGAAACACGTGTTTCAATGAGTTTAACACTCAGTGGGATAACAAAGTTAGCAAATTTATTTTTACGAGGTGAAGTCCGTTGTCCCCAATAAGAGGATTTTTTCACACTATTAAAAAATCAGAAATTTTCTGACATAAACAATCAAATGCATAATTCCTCATCAAATCAATCAGAATGAATAAACTTTACTAACTCGCCAAATATAACTTTTTTTATATTTTGAAAGAAGAAGAAGCAGACCCCGGGACATAAATTATAGATACTAACATAACTAACTACGAAAATACATTATCCGCTATTAATATATAGATAATTATTAGCATACAAATATTTCAATTCAATGACACATTGTAGCATCAAACTTTGTTCCTGTGACTTTTCCACACGTGTATGACCGGGAAAGTATCCAACAACACAACAGGAAAAGAACACGTGTACTTGACGATTGGTGGGGTTGATAGGCTGGTCAAATTGGTGGGGTAAGGACAGTGGCGCTTTACGTTATATAACAAAAGAACCTTCGGCTGATAATTTAAGATTATTTTTCAATTGATAAGGGAAAAAATTCCGCGAATGAATAGTGTCAAACGAATTGTAGTGTTGTTATTTCATTGTTATCTTACCTTTATTCATCGTTCTCGTAATCATAGTATTGCTAATTCTAATGCTGCTTTTTACACTAGAGGCAAATAAGTGTAACATACATAATCTAACATTTTTTAAAACGTTATCTATCGTTTTTTGAAAAGCTCATAAAAAGTTTCAAATCGAGAATTTACTGTATGTGGAGTTAACACTATTTCAAAGTGTCTTGCATTTGACAACTACTAAGTTATAGCAGTACTACATTTGAATAGTTCAAATTATCTACATTCATACAAGTTTTGTCACTAACGACCAGGGTTTGGCCTTTCAGCATCTTCAGGCGTTCAAGTGCACGGATGAACTTGAACTGAGTCAGCTTATAATTTGAACGATTCAAATTTAATATTGAAATTTCACCAAGCACCTTCAGTCGAAATCATAGCAGTACATTCATTTAAAAAAAACATCGTCTAAAATGCATAGTTAAATTTGTCTTCGCAATTCTTAATCTATAATATTTAAATATATTAATAAATTCTTAAATTTATGACGTGTTATAATTAATCCTGTCAACATACTTTTAAAGAAAAATGTCCCTAAATCCCAAAAAGCTTTATTAAATATTTAACAATACAAATTGGCTAAGTTAACTAATTAACTAGCAAACGTACCAGGAAAGAATAAAACTGAATATTAATATTCAATATACGCAAGTCGTATTAACTGATATAAAATAACTTAGATTATTCCACGTATTGTGCTACAAACTGTAATACGTGTTTCGCCTCTTTCAGAGGCATCCTCAGACAATCTTACTTTCACAAATGCTTGCTTAAGCACAAATGATTTTAATTTTACTATTCTGATATATAATAAAAATTAAAAACAAAATAAAATAATTATCAAACTGAGTTATATGTAGAATAACTCAATAAAACTAAAGTATAGACATGCATGTTTCACGTTTTAAATAGATTAACAGAAATGACTGACTTAATTTTCAAATATAAGCTCGACAGATTTAAAAATATAGAAATTCCCCCGATAAGAATCATTGTTATAAGCGATGGATTTGTAAACCGAGCTGGTTTTAACCAACACAATTAACATGTTTTAAGCACAAAACAATGTGTTTACAAAATTATCTAATTATACCAAAATGCTCTTTAAATAATCTTAACTGCTTTGATTTCTTTCAACCGTCGGGCTGGAAGCCACTGCGTCAAAATGAGAAGATATCATAGAGAATGGATACATTCTAGAATAGTGGGTGTTAGGGGTTTAGGGGGTTGAGTAGTATTCGGAGAAATTATCTTCGACGCAATCATTTCATCGGCTTCCACACAGGCCAATAAAAGTAAGTGAAATGCCTCTTAAGTGTTCGGGGGATCCGATCGACAGCCAGGGCTGGAAAACGATACAGAGTGCAATGGTTTACAGTGCAAGAATCAAGAGCCAGATATTTTCAATTCGTTAACATTTTGAAGTATTACCATAAGTTGGTGTCTACTATTGATGCACGCATGTTATCGTAATCTTCAGGAGGTGACAACGTCTAGAATTTTAAAGAACGTGAAAGATGTTCTGACTTCCTTACCAAGATATACTGTATTATTACTAATCTCCCAGAATGAAAATATTGACCAATTAATTTAAGATTTCGACTAAAACTGTTTGGTGGAATTTCAATATTAATCTTTGTACACTACCACATTTTTTCTCACTAACGGCTTAGGTTTTTTGCCTTTGGTTGAATGAGCTTGAGCTAGTTCTTCTTAATAATAAAACATATTATTATTTAGTTAAAATCTATTGATGGCAATCTGAATAAATTAAAGAAATGGTTTGAATTAATGACGTAAAAGAGACGCTGTGTTTTGTCCTCTCATATTTGATCTCTCGAGAAGTGAAGTGAGTCAAATAGTAAATCTTTTATTTTGAACATTCATTAAGATAGAATCACGTCTTTACTTAATGCTTTGGTGGATTGCATGTTTATACTTATGGAAGATAACACTAGTGCAGTGTGTATTTACTGAGTTCACTTTACTTGTATGATACTTTTTTTTCGGATATCAAATTTATGGAGCTTTTAGTACCAGGACGCGTTAGCGTCTAGGTTCTTCTAGTCTCCTTCGTCGCTAATATTTTTGAAAAATTGTATTCCCTTACCATCGTTGCAAACGGAAAGGCATGATTGCTACAGAGATAAAAAGTTCACGGGAACTCCATATGCATTATTTTGCAAATCACGTATTTAACGACTTGTAAAATATCATAACGCATCCAACTATTTTTTTCCTAAAAAAACACTTTGCCCACTTCATCTCCCAAAGGGTCATTTAATGTACGCATAGTTTTACCTACGTAAAATTGGGAACAGTCACTGCATCGTAATCTTTAATTATTAAATTAGTGGTTTGCTTTTTAAGGCATGAGTTTCTGTAATGTTTTAATATCTTTCCACACAGCTCTTATCTGATTTCGAAAACTTAGCAAAGTGAGCAACCATTACCGTCCAGTAATTTTCTTACCACATCCATCGATATATTTTTTAACCCCAATGTGAAGTGTATAAACTATTTAAATTTGTAATTATTGTAACTGAATATGGTGCTCACGATACCTGACTACATGGAAATTGGATTTGTAAGAACTTAAACTTAAACTTTGTCAGAAGAAAGAAGTTTGTTAACTACTCGCAAACGGGTATTTTTAAAATCATATTAAAATGCTTTAAGGGGGTATTCTAGTCTACAAATTTGAAAAAATCGATTCTTTCTTTTATATATTGCTTAAGTTTAAACATTTGTGAGTATGTACTCAATGGGATTTTTTAAAATTTTAATTATTTACCGAGTTACAGAGATTTTGGTGACGTAGCAACTAAGGTGGTCCACCGGAACAAATTGAAACTCAAAACTTTAAGCTCGTTTTTCATGATTCCGTTTATTATGAATCCGGTAGATTTTTCTTTTCAAATGACCAGAAGGGTTGGAATCATGTACGCCAGGACACCGCCTTTTTTTGGGACCCCTCCCTTTACCAGCCGTTAATTTTTCGAGTTTTGAATTTATTTATTTTTTGAATTTTTTTATGAATTTTCAAAGTATAAATAAACAAATGGTAAAAAAATTGATACAATTTTTTTTCTTTGTTTATTTTTTACAGAGCTCAAAAAAACACCCTAAATTCGTGCCTCTAGACTAGAATACCCCCTTAATATAGATATTTGACAAACATTGCGATTTGTTTCAGAAGCAATTTGAAACAAAATTATTGTATCTTCAATATTTAAATATCTTTGATTGGGTGTTACTTTACAATGTAAACTTATTGATCCAACCAGCGGTTCCCAAACCCTGTTTCTACGATTCCCTAATGTCTTACCTCTAGTGAATACAATCCCGACCGATATCCGGCGAGCCTCCTCTCTACCGCCTCCAGGGCTTGCCACCTAGCGCCCTCTAGCAATAACTGTGCGGCCAGCGATAGGAACGGGTACTATGTTTTTATACAGTGCGTTTCAAAACTAATGAATCTCAATTATTCGATTGATATTATTTCTATCCATGTACGCTCGCAACGTAGAGTACACAAACTCCTAACTGAAAATCCCAGAAGAGAATGTTTTACAAGAACTTTAGTCAGTCAACACGATTATTGGAAAAAAGTAAGAAAAAATATTGACTAAATAAAAGATTACTATTTAATTTCTCTACATTAAACATGAACTTTTCGAATTGAAAAATTTATCGGATATACTTGACCCATTTAGATATTAAATGAACTTCTCTCCGCTGCAATATTCATCGCCTTAATTAATCAAAGCATTAATTTTTTTAAAACTCTTATGATCGTATGTGTGTATGTACAATGGCCTTCAATCCCGAGATGTCATCCAATCTTGTGATCCCGAAATCCCAGGATTCCATTTCTATAAATTATTTTGACAATTCCATGAATTCCTGGATCGAAATTCTCGGAAGAACTAAAAAAAAGGTCTCACGTCTTTTCATTTTGGAAATTCCGTAAATTGTGATTGGAAAAATTGTCTATCCTGAAATCCCGGGACCACAAAATGGGTCTGGGATTGGATGCCCAAGTATGTACTTAATATAATGTTTGTAGTAAATTTTTATTTTCTAGCTCTATCACTATCATTATTGTTTGTTTATTTTGAAGACAGGCAATTTAGTTAACGTACATGAATATTTAGATTAAACAACATTTTAACAATAATACATATTTTTTCTTTAAACATTTTTGTACTTATCAAAAATTAAATCATAGATGCAATTCAACATTATCGAAGCAAAATACTGTAAACATTATTTTGGTATATATTATACATATATTTGAAGATAAAAAAAATAGCTATGGTTCAATACATGATAGTCAAAATAAAATTACTCAAAATTAAACTGAGTACCCAGTTCGTTAAAAAATAACCGAGTAATGCAATTGGTTGGATATTTGAATGTCCTAAAGACAAATATGTCTTTGAATATAACAATATGTATATTGATAAATGGAGACTGGCATAAATTTTATTTTAGATCTTCTTTCAAACCTTGCCATTAAGCTTACTATAGAGTGGAGAATGAATTGACTTTAAAAATAAACTAGATTTAGTTTAGGAATACTGAAACATTTGTGTTCTTCGTAGATGTTATTGTACTTCCAAAGATAATATTATTTTCGGGACACCATGTATACGAATAACTGCTGGTTCTATTTTCTATTGCTGTCCGTACTTTTGATTGCTGATTGACCTAATGTTACAGCCGCCCCGGCAATCGCTCCCTTTTCGGTCAGCCCTAATATCGTACAGTCCACACAATGTACAACGCAGTTAATAATATTTTAATTAAATATTTTCATATGTAGTGTTATAAAATTAACTTTTCCGGTTCTAAGCTCAAGAAATGCGACCCCAATACCAACATTTTCTTAAATATCTATTTTAATATGGGTGATACAATGTTTATAATTAAGATATTCTTATATCATAGTTTTTTGGACCTTTTGTAGCTTATACAAATACGTAATAACGCGATACCGCTATCAGGCGATAACGATCGTTCGTAAGATAGCTGAGAACACTCGTCAGTTGTAAATTCATATGTGTGCTGGGATGACGTCTTTTTTACGCGCAACTTAAAATATGATTATTTATTAAAAAACCACGGATTTTAATAAAAAAAAATGTATGAGGAATGAAGCAGAGAGATATTGTTAAGCTGTTTAGGCTATTTTTTTTGAAATTCAAAAGAATAAGGACAATAATGAGGAAACCACTGGGGTAACAAAAGATCCCCATCGGCAGAGAAGTATTTTTCTAGTTTCCGAGCCGCGAGAGTTAAAAAAGCTTGTTCTTACAAGGAAACAAGTAAAAAAATCATTGTTGAAATACCAAAGGTTGGTATCAAATTAGTTAAGAAAAGTATTATTCTATTAAGCATTTCTTTGTTACCACACTGTGCCTGCATTGGGTTGCTCAATAAAAGTTGGATTGGAAGAATAAAATACAAAATTAAAAATGTTAAGATATGTAAAATTAAATAACGCATAAAAGCATTTTTTATTACAAATTATATTTTTTTTTATCGAGTAAAATTTCAAGTGAGTTTAGTCCTGAAAAGGGCAAAAAAAACACTTGTATTAATAGGCAACTGGATCAGTATTGTATTCAATAGTACAAAAAAAATGGTCATAGATAAAAAAAAAGTTTTTTTAACTGGAAATTCTTGTTTAAAAGAAGTTGTATTAACTTTATGCAAATAAAACTTTGTTGGGTTGTTCACAATTAAAATATATATTTTAACTTTATTTCATTCCTTTTTTTTTAAATACATTTCCTCTCCCAATGTGAAGCATGTGGAATACTAATAGAGTTTATCTCAACAGTTTCTACGATAACTGCTTTTTAATAAGTTGGTCAACCTTTTTTTATTTTTTAAAAGAAAGATAGTACTAAGACAGGACTAGTGTTTAGCTTATCGCTCTTGCTACGCCCTGTTTTTAAGATAGAATAGGTAAGAGGAAGAAAGTCAAAATATAAGTAAAATGTATGCCTTGGGATCGAAATTCACAAATTGATTGAAAAAACTACTTACATAATAGCATTCAAGCCCGTGACCTCCGTGTCCAAAGTCAAAAACGTTGACCACTCAACCATTATTATTTTTGTGAAACTGAAAATAAATTGTGAAATTCAGTTTTATTTTAAAAAGTTAATAATTAAAGTTATCCTTTTTTAAAAGACGCGTTGCTTGTATTTTTTTTGTGTTGATATTTATAATAAAAAAAAAGAAGTATACTCGATCGACTTACCATTTATGTTGACTGTACTTTAGTACAATGTTATTATGGCCGGGAATACCCTGAAGACTGACCATTGTTCGGAGGTATTGGAAAGTACAACGCGTCGAATAAGCTTCCTTGTAGATACATTTAATTGTCTTCTTATTGTACAACAATTGTCTAAAAATATACTGGTACAAGAAAGGGTACTTCAATTAATCACATTAAACAAAATCGTGTTTATGAATTTATTGATTTTTTATTTCCAAAAAAATCTCAAATCCATCTTCAGATTTTTAAAAGTTAAACCTTGATGTTAAATATTCTAACAAGCATTGATTTTTATTATACTGATTTATTCCTTTTCAATTCATACTTACTACAAATAAAGGTACAGGAGGTGAACAAAAAATTCTCTTAGGAAATAATAATAAATTGATGAGATGCGTCGTTAAGAGAAGTGAATTTTGGTTTTAAGGTTAATTTTTGACATTCGAAAGTCTGTTTTTACCAGTACTGTAAAGATGGATTGAAAAAACGACTCTGAAATGATTTTTTTAATAATTTATGTTAATTAACATATATGTATACCATCAGTTCATCTCGAGTCACCTAGCCTGCACTCATATGTACTTCTCAAGTATCGGGCTAATTAAAATTTAATATTTTTGAATAGCATCGTAGGTACGTAATTTTATATCGTTATTTCATTGAATTATCCTTTTTTATAATCTTTGATAAAAACGGAATCAAATTAAATAGTCAGAATTTAAATCAATTTTTGGTTAGAATAAAAATATTAAACGGTCAGAATAATTACAATTTTGGTTAGTAGGTTAGGTTAGGATTTTTTTTAATTTCATTTAAATTATGACTATTTATTCTGACCAGTGTTATTTAAATTCTGAATAGAAAAATATGAGCCTTTGAAAACCGGGCTAAGCCAAGGCTTAAAAAATATTGTTACTCGAATACTGGTTGTTGATTTTCATATAACTTAAAATTATGAAACTAATCGGGAGCGATTGTGTGTCAAAAAAATCTTACAGTTTTAATTTTTGGTTTAGAGATGTAATAGTACAAATGAAGTTTGTTACATGGATCACAAGTTTTTCTTCATAATAAAAAACATCCAATCGCTTGATAAGTAGGTGGTGTAATGAAAAAGCTCTCCCTTTATATTGTGAAGGCTGTCTTTCGATCTGGAAGGTTGTTCTATGCCATCAAATTTATGGCTCGGAAAGACGTCAGTCTACATTAAATGCGTAGTGCTTTTGGGAACGAGTTTCCTAATTGATTTCTTATATTAGTAGTTTATACAACAAGAATCAATGTGTTTTTCTTACTCCTACGATGTATAAGCTTCTATGAGCCTCTAGGTCTAAATGTTGAAATAGTAACTAATAGTAAGTTAAAAAAAGAAACAATTACATTCATTTGAATCTTTAGTTTTCCTTAACCGGTTCTCTGCCACAGACGCGTTAACACGCCATACAATTTCGTGCTCGTAGGGCCGACCATAAAAATGTGCGTGTTTGCACTCAGTACTTGAGACGTGGTTTAAAGGCCACAAGAAACGTATTTAATAATTTTAAAATATTATTCACATAGTGACATCTCTTGGAACCATAGTGTGATACTTAAACATGAAGAGATCGTTTTGTAATTTATAATACAAAGATTTAAAATAAACCTTTTTTGTTGTGTTCAAATTTGTTGCTTCCTTGGCGGTAATTTTAGTTTTTGAAACGTTTTTCGATTAATGATGGCGGAAATGACACATCGTGTATTTATATGGTAAGTTTTTTTGGTGAAATATTATTATATGTCCAAAAAGTACATATTTATTAGGTTTTGATTTTTGAAATAAAATCACGGTCCTCCATGCACGGCCATATTAATACTGCACGGCACAGATCAGGTTAAAATAAAATAAAACTAAAGCTAGACGACACAGTTATATGAATTGCAAATAGCGTTAACAAAGTATGTATAAATGTTTCTTTATATATACTCATGGATTAAATTAAGTCAATACATTTCGTATGTTGTCCTATTTGAAATCAAATCCTTTTAACTGAAGCGAAGTGAGTCGCAACCTTGTGTAATTAAATCTGCCGTTTCGAATAAAGTCGTCCAATGTTACCCATACATGCGCCTCAGAGATTGGAAACCTTTTGAAAAGATTTTATTTTTAGTATTTTTTTGATCGGTTTTTTGTAGTCAAGTAATATTTTTTTGTTTACTAGAGTACTTTGGATTTAAATCATTATGTAATTCCTGTTATTGTATCTAATCAACATGTTTTAAAAAACAACTATGATTACTGTGAATTATTATATGTTTTTTTTGTGTTCTCTTCCGTAAACATATATTATAATGTAATTATAATAATTTATTTTTTCTACATTTCTTCCTTAATTTTTAATTTTTTTTTTGATCGTTCGAAATAGTGAGTGTTGCAATCTGTTATTTTAGAAATTTTGCAACCCTGCCTTTGATGTATCGAATCCTTAAAACGGAGCGTAGCAAGAACGGTTAATTATCTATCAATCTTTTTTTGGCACATGTTTCCACCCTTACTCTCTAAAAATTCAAATTTTCTACATAAAGGGCGGAAAAACACAATATTAATACAAAACAATATTTGTTTGCATTTTCTTTAATTATCTCTGTTAATATATGTTTGCAATCTCTATATTATATTCCAGCTGATCAAAATTGTGCGGCGGCAGTGCAGATAATCGAATTTGTCTTCAACTTTCCGAAGCTCCCGCATACGAAGGTAAACTTCTACCTGCATACAAGCCATGTACAGTATTTGTAATGAAAACGAATTATTTTCACTAGGGTTTCATTGCTATTGGAAAATCACACATGAATAGTTTTTCCGTCTGGAACATTACCATACCAAGCGATAAAGACTATCTTTATCTATTTAATTTTAAACACATTTCTTAACATGCATTACAAAAATAATTATCTGTTTTTTTTTCTTTGAAACGACACTAAAATATCGTCGGTATACTAAAAAAATGCGTTAAGTCGAAAACTGGAATTTTTAACTTATAAATGCAGATAGACAGATCCTAGCAAAAAGCTCGGTCATATTTTGGGAATTTTTGCATAATTTGCACATAAAATACATCAAGTCAATTGTGATTGAAATTATTTTCGGAAACAAAAAAAGTATAAACAACTCTAAGCTTTTGAATGCGTGAATCAAATTATTTTGTCAATACATATAATATTTTATAAAGTTTCATAGCAATAAGTTATAGTTAAAGTGCAAAAATAAAGATGTTAAAATTTCATAAATATCGAAAATGACGATTATCATAAAAAACTTTTTTTTTTTTGACTTATCGGCTTTCGCCAGTATACCGACAGAAGAATCTTTACTTTCACTTTATCAATACTGTATATGGTTTTTTTTATCTATTGAAGTGTTATTGTTAATTTATTTATGTGCACCGTATGAGACCTCAACGATAATTTTGTTGCAGAAAACTACATTTATTTTTTTCTACAGTTGAAAACTAAAAAAAAGATAGACATTATTACTACCGTTATTAAAAATATAGCTAACAGTTAACAACATATTCTCAATAATCTAATGTTGTCAATGATGTATGTTTTTAACTTTTAAAACTTATTATAAAAAAATGTATTTCAGTGCTCAAACCTGTCTTTAAACTTTTCAAAAAAAAAAAACCTTAGGTACTCAACATTGTACCCACCACCACCTGCTACGGCTTCACACTCTTCTTATAGGGTGTATTCCGTAGCGTAACAACGTTAGTCGTATTCAAAAATTTTCCAGAAATGTTCCGATAATAAACTATTGGGGTTGCATGCACTACGCTCTACAGTGTGCATTAAGTAAGTAAGTAAAACTTATAAAAATATAACGTATTTTGTAATTCAATAAAATAAACTTTTGATTGATTAAAACTGGCCATTTGTCATTTATGATAAAAAATATCGCCACATTAATGCAACAGTCAGACAACTGACAAAAACAGTTTTGTGCTATGAATGCCATTTTATACAATATATAATGATGAATCTAATGCAATGGTTAATTACAAAGCAATTAAGAAAAACGACTCACGTGAATATAGAATTACTGGACTTACTTACAATGATAATATAATAAAAAAAGTATAAGATTATTCAAAACACTAAACTATCGTCTCGACAATAAGATGATTTGATTTTCATACTGTTGCAACGAGTGGCGATATGAATAAAAATCTAAAGTGCATTGTATAAAAATGTAATTTAATGATTTTTACTTAAAAATTTAATGCCATATTGTATAATAGTTATTTTTTTTATCAAATATAAATTCATTTCTTTATTAGCGTATTATTTTAAATGAATGTTGTTGTTAGTTTTTAATACCGAATAAACCTTAATAGTTTTACATTAATTGAGTCATTGAGAGTATGTTTAAATGTAAAAATATTTAGGGCATAAGGGGTTGTGGTAAATATTGTAATCAAGATGAAATGAAATATTTTCTTTCATAGTGTTACTTTAAAATAGGCATTCAAAGCTATCGTTACACTGTGTTCATAGTTATTACTTTTATAAAATTAAAAAATGTGATAAAAGTAGTATGTATTTTTATGGGCTTTCCTCCAGCTAAATTCTGGTGTTACGTTAGCCGCTGAATATTGATATTTTAATAAAGCTAAGAATTACTAAGCGAATACACCAATATCTGTTCTGTTTTAATCACAACCCCTGTAAGATTTATTACTTCAAAGATGAGCTTATAAAAGTCATTAATAAAAACCCCATATTTTAATTTTTTTTATAATTATATACTAGCCAGTTCCTGGCAAACGTTGTTATGCCTCACAAAGAAAGAAAGTGTTTGTGTTTTAATTGTGTTTATTGAAGTACATGTTTTCTTTTTCTGTCTCTTTGACGTTTGACGCTTGCTGCAGATTGTCTATAGTACGATACACGCGCCATTTACTGTAAGTTAATTGTACTATAACCTTCGCGCAAGTGCAAGCATACGTTGTCAAAATAAACTGTATGGCAGACATACAAACATTTATTTTTATCACTTTTAGGGTGTTCACTGTCAATACTTGGTGGAAAGGCATTATATTAATAAAAACAATAATCCTTTGTACTTCATTCCACTTTATTTAATATGTCAGGACCGGTTTCGCTCATTGCGAGCATTGTCAACTGATAAGAAATATAATTTAACAATGCTATTTATACAAAATTGAAAAGTTATACACAACAGTTGGCATTGAAAAGAAATTGCCAATTACATTAAAGTGATTCTAAAATAACACAAAATTAAAATGTTCAACACAACTAACATATAATTAAAAAGTCATCCCAGATTCATAAATTCAGAATGCGATTGAAAGTAATTACAAACATAATTAAAATTTGGGAAATTTTTGACAAAGTGATAAAATGTTACAATAATAAAGTGAATATGCTTAATGATATGAATATGCTTAATGATAGTTTTATGTTTTCCCCGCTTCCAAGTAGTTGGTGTGTTCATTCATCACTTAAACAAAATCGACAGCCAGGAAGATTCTGAAAAACAAATTTTTCAAAGACCATATCAATTCTAACAAAAGAAATCTATATTTATTTTTTATTTTTTTTAATTTATATAAAAGAATAGTTAACAAGGGCTAATGCAATGGATAAAGTAACGGGGAACTAGCAAAAATTATTTGATCGTTTAAAAGATCTGAATCAGGTAAAAATTTGAATCTATTGATTTCTAGGATTTCTTGCTTGTCTTGTTTTTCAGAATCTTCCTGGCTGTCGATTTTGTTTAAGTGATGAATGAACACACCAACTACTTGGAAGCGGGGAAAACATAAAACTATCATTAAGCATATTCATATCATTAAGCATATTCACTTTATTATTGTAACATTTTATCACTTTGTCAAAAATTTCCCAAATTTTAATTATGTTTGTAATTACTTTCAATCGCATTCTGAATTTATTAATCTGGGATGACTTTTTAATTATATGTTAGTTGTGTTGAACATTTTAATTTTGTGTTATTTTAGAATCACTTTAATGTAATTGGCAATTTCTTTTCAATGCCAACTGTTGTGTATAACTTTTCAATTTTGTATAAATAGCATTGTTAAATTATATTTCTTATCAGTTGACAATGCTCGCAATGAGCGAAACCGGTCCTGACATATTAAATAAAGTGGAATGAAGTACAAAGGATTATTGTTTTTATTAATTTATTTTTATATATAAGCCCTACTATAAGCTAATTTTACTATACCTTACTGAAAGTGGAAGCAAAAATGTTGTCAAAATTTTATTGTATTCGGATGAGCGGTTTGGCAACGCATAAAGTACGAACGAAAAAACATTCATTTTTTATATATTAGATATAAAATTTAGAGATAATTAATAAAAAAGCGATAATCGTAAAACAACTTATACTAAAATGCTCTGTAATGAGCCTGTATACGTCACATTGGGAGTGGGCATGGATAGAATATTGAAATTAAAAACAAACTAATTACTTTTATTGTATACCATTGCCATTTGTATACATAAACAGAATCCGTATACGGTCTACGCCGTAGTACGTCGTAGACTTTCAGATAACAATCTTTGTAGCCGCTGGTCTAGCCATGAATCGATTCTTCGACCCCTTCAAACGGGAAACAATGTGTTATCGTTCCGCTTAAGAAGGAGCTTTACCCTTATAATTACTGGTGCAGCCTACTGTTTAGGCAATTGCATCCGACAGGCAAAATGCATAAAACGTATATACAAATATACCTGCATCACTTTTAGGTTGTTCACTATCAATACTTGGTGGAAAGGCATTATAATAATAACAACACAACATTTCTTTGTAATTATTTCCACTTGTATTTATCAAGATCAGGACCGGTTTTTCTCATGGCGAGCACTGTCAACTGATAAGAAATGCTAATTATACAAAAACAAATTAAAAAGGTGTAATAAACAATTAGCATTAAAAATAATTTACAAATGATCTTTTAATTACATGCGAAAAGTAGTAAGCATTTTCATTTGTGCTATTTTAGAGTATATTATTCAAAATTTCTCCTCTTAGCTTCTAGAACAGAAGCTTGGGTCAGATAATGGAGGTGAGGTGGTTTGATTGTATGAGGAGTTCGGAGATTATGGAACATACAAGACAGAGCTCCGTCACGTCAGTGGTCTTGGAGAGACGTTGGAACTGACTGCCTCATGCCTGCCTCTTCTTTTGACCTATGAGGTTCCAGCGTCCTAGACGACCGTCGGATACTATCCATAGAATGTACTCAGCAGAACTGAGGGATGCTGGCATGTCATGGAAGGAAACAAAGCAATTGGAGCAAGACAAGAAAGAGGTGCCACGTGGCGGCTATATGCTTCACATATGGAGCAAATATGGTCAAATAAGAAGAAGGAAAACATGTATTAAAAGTTTTGTTATTGTAAGCTTTTTGTTTACTATTTTTACCGTCAGCGAATATTAACGAATGTGAGAAACGTTGTTTATGACCCATTTATTGATTAGTCGAAAGTATCATATATATATTTAAGTTATCACGGTAACAAAATTCTAAGACTTGCTAATCTTTGAAATACTAGAAACTTACAATGTTTTATTGAAAAAATCTGAAATAGTAAAATCAGGATAAATTAAACGCAGCTGCATACTTTAAAATGCAACCAAATCACTCTCACTATTGCAAACCATATTTTTTCCTTATCGCATCGTCAATTATAGTCCAGTAACTAATATATTATGCAAAAACGTTTTTATTTGTGCATGTGCTTTACATTTTATTCGTTTTGCAGAACTGTTGATTTCGCTAGTTGCGTAAAGACATGCAATGTTCAACAAGAACTGCAAGAGTAAAAAAAAATACAAACTCAATACTTATTGCGCGAAATACTGGTTATATCGAAATGGACAGATAAAAGTGTTAAATAAACTTGCCACTTGGTGATCAATCAATCTGTGAGCCAAAGTGAATCAAGAATGAATATCAGCTGTCGCTAATACTTTTTTACGTCAAAATGCCTAAGCCACTTACTTAAAGAAAAAATAGCGACACTGCTGTACGGAAAAATGAAATTTCTTATGTCGTTTTTGCTATTTTGTTTTTGCTATTAGGTACGAATTAATTTCGAGACTCATAAACAATGGATCTTTTCAATATTTTTTTGTTCTTAGCTAAAATTCGTGGTTGATAAATAATTGTATCCTATCCTATATAAACATTCCTACTTACCAATTGACAAATCAAAAGCTATATATTTTCACTGTGTTTTAACAATGTAGAGCATTATACATTTAAAACTGACTATCTTTTTTTGCTTCTATAAAATTTGTTATATCGAGAACTGTTTGTTAGTAGGTAGCACATGATTTTTTTGGACAGTACCTATGAAAACAGAAGAAAAAGACTATACAAGAACTGGTAAGTGGGTGGCAAAGGTGCAAAAATAATAGTATTCAGTACATGTCTGATATAATAGATACACAACTGTAAATCTTTTAGATTATTTTTTTATCCATGACCGCTCCCAATTTGGAGCATATGGCCTCCTAATGGAGGTATCTCAGCAGAATTTTCTTTCTACGATAACTATTTGTTACTCAGTCACTCAACCTCACTTTTTACCAAAGTGAGTAGTAGGGAAATAAGGATAAGGCTAGGACAGGATTAGTGGTTGACTAATCGCTATTGCTACACCCAGTTATTAAAGGATCAGAAGAATGAGAGAAGAGTAAATTATGTGAATTGACATCGCGAACACCCAGTTTTCGATCACAACTTTGAATTGAATAATCCTCAAATTCACTGTGATCTGACCGGTAATCGAACCCATACCTGTGTGATCGGTAGAGCAAGCTGTAACCAAGTGGGCCACAGCAGGCGACAATTAGAAAATGTATCGTCATCTAAATGCAAAATAAGATTAACTGGATCTTAAAAAATATTTTTTAATATATCCAAATTATATAAGCATGATTTTTTCAATAGAAAACCAATTGAATTACAGTTTAATTCTTTTAAGTCATTGAAAATTATTGCTCAAAATGATAGTTTTACTATATATGCGTCCAATTGACAATATGAATGTTTCATGAGTACAAAGATTTGAGCCTTCGACCTCGTAACCGATAAAAAAACGCTCAAAATCATTATTCTATAAGCCATAAGACTAGCAAGCAGACTCATTGATATCTCCTTTATTGGGACTGTACATTTGTTATGGTTTTTAATCGTGTTTCAATTTTTTGATCATTTGGAACAAAGGTCTGAAAATCCTTATTAAATAAGCGAAAAACAAGCTTTAGGTTAATTTAAATAAAATATTGATACAAAATTAATAATGTAACTAAATACAGCTAAAATCTTCGGAATATTAAAATATCAATATATGTATAAAGCGCATTACTTTCTGCCAGTTATTAACAACTAGCTGACCCGACGAACTTCGTACCGCCTCAGAATCAATAAATGTTGTAATAAAAATAATAAAACATTTTTAGTACTTTTCCCACTAAATAAAATTTATTTGATCAGGACCGGTTTCGCTCATCGCGAGCATTATCAACTGAGTTATTATCATCTGAGCATTATCATCAGTTAATAATGCTCATGATGAGCGAAACCGGTCCTGATCAAATAAATTTTATTTAGTGGGAAAAGTACTAAAAATGTTTTATTATTTTTATTATATTGCCATTCCACCAAGTATTGACAGTGAACACCTTAAAAGTGAATAAATGTTCTGTTAACTTGATAACTTGAAGCATGAGGACTACCGAGTCAACCTTCAGTTGTAAATTGCGCGGTGGCAAGCCAGGCAGATCCAATAAGTTTAAAAATTAAGTTGGATAGTTGGTTGCTTCGTCTTCGTTTGTAACACGGTCGATAGATTTAAAGGAATGCAGTGGACCAACGATTTGATTTTGAATTGTGAAGTTTAAATGATCCACATCTTTGTTCTTTGCCGCAAGAATTGCTCGTTCATTCAACCAATTGTGATTTTTGTGATTAGATGCTCGGGAACATTTTGTTGAATGAAGTGAAATTGCAAAAATTCGGCGGAAACAAAATCAATCCGTTCGATTCGTCGACAGGAACACCCCCGTTACCGATAGTCAGCAATTGCTTCGGCAGATAGATCGTTTAGCAATGCAACTCGCATGTTTGTCGTCAGCTGAAGATTCTTTACATAGCGCCAGAGTCGTGATTTGAGGTAAGCGTTTATTTCATCGGAAGCGGTAAATCTTGGAATGACTGGTAGTGTTTGGTGAAAATCGCCAGATAGTAGAATCATTGCGCCTATAAAACATCTTGAGTTATTGCACAGATATTTCATACTTTGATTGAGTGCTTCCAATGCGCATTTGTGCGCCATTGTCCATTCATCCCAGGTGATGATTTTACTTGCTACCAAAACTTTGGTCATTGGTGAGTGTTTCGCAATATTGCATGTCAGTTTTTCAGTCGTTTAAAGCAGTGCTCCGCAAGCGGTGTGCCGCGAGGCGATGCTGGGTGTGCTGCGGCGCGAATCTCTAATAAACGAAAAAAAAAATAGTTTGGTCGATACTACAAACTATTTCTGATGACACTATCATAGAGAAGCAGAAATAATTATTTTTTGGTTGAAAGAATATGTTATATGTACAGTCTGCGCAAGAATGTTTCGCGCACCTTGCGAAAGTTCGCTAGATTTGAAGGAATGTAGTGGACCAACGATTTGATTTTGAATTGTGAAGTTTAAATGATCCACATCTTTGTTCTTCGCCGCAAGAATTACTCATTCAATCAACCAATTGTGATTTTTGTGATTAGACGTTTGGGAACATTTTTTTGACGAAGCCGTCCTTCGTTGAGACGAAATTGTTAAAATTCGGCGGAAACGAAATCAATCTGTTTGATTTGTCAACAGGAACACGGTCGTTACCGACGATTGTCGAAGATCGTTTTCAAGCTTAAATCATTTTTCTCTTCTCCTTCGGGGCCGAGTTAATAATCCTCAAATTCTCATGACTATTAATTTACATGCTCCCAATTTATTCTTACGTGGGCGTAACTATGAGCAAAAACTTTTATTTCTAAAAACGTATACCTCGCTTAAGAGGTTTAAATCACCAGTTCCAAGGGCCGTTAGATTGATCAACGCATTGCCTAGAAAAGTGGACATTTTTAGTGATAGTATTTGTGAACTGTTTGTAAAATTTCACTATTTTATTTCTTGATTTTTTATGTTGATTTTGATTCTGATATATTATGTAGTTTTATTTTATATTTTGTCTTATTATATTTTTCAAGTACATGGCGAATTGGCGTCAGCTGTTATGTCATGTACTGTAATTTTAATTTTGAACAATGAATAAATAGATAGTCAGCAATTGCTTGGAGAAATCTTCGGCAGATGGATCGTTTAGCAATGCAACTCGCATGGTTGTCAATTATTTGAGGCAAGCGTTTATTTCATCGGCAGCGGTTGATCTATCTACGTGGCTGCTATTCCAGAAGAAGAAACTGCCACAGCAATTTTTTTATCTCGCATGAACAGTGGCCATAATCAATGACATGAAGAATGTCTTCCCAGCTCCACCGGGCGTATCGAGGAAAAATAAGCCACCATTTCCATCATCAATTACCTTCATTAACGTATCGCTAATTTCCTTCTGTTGAGGGTTCAACAGTGGTACATTCGTTCAAACTGATTGGTTCAATGCATCTCGATCATATTCACGTTCACGTTCCAATTATAGATTGAAAGCGTCGTTCATTCCACGATCTGGCGTTGGCATTCCTAACTTGACTACCAAACTGCCGCACATGAGGTAACACATGTCTTCGATCTAAAGCAAAGCCTGGTTATGTATCTCTTCATTCACCTCGAGATCGGGATTCCCCAAACTGACACGAATTCGATGCAAAATGTATTCGGACATGTCATCCTTGTACTTGTTCCACAGTTCACGGGGATTCGATGGGAAGCATGTCAAAATAATGATAGAAAATAATGTGCGTATCTGACTTGGAGATTCAGAAACAATTTCTTCAGCGATTGTAATGAGTATCATTTTCAAGCAAATTGAGCTGTTGACATGCAAGTAGAAGCATTCGTCATTTTTCGGATGAACTGTGTACATGCGTCCAAGAGCATCAGTAGTCATTCGGATGAGCAGGAACCGCATCGCCTTGCTTTCGACGTTAAAATTTCTTCGATGTAGCTTTCCAAGTGTAATAACGTGGCATCTCAAAGTAGAGAAACGTTCGTGCAAACAGCGTAATATTTTTGTCAAAAAAATTATCATACCTAATTAAAAACATAACCTTATTTCAACATTATCCGATTTTATTTCGTTTTCATATTATATCATCGATTTGTTTTATTCTAATCCATACTCTAAATTTAAAATTATTTAAAAGTCAATCGTATGCAAAAGAAGCAAAAACAAATGAATTTTGGAAAAATTGCCACCTAGCGGATGAAATCTGCATACAAACGACATTTTCATTATTTCAAGGTGTTCGCCATTTGAAAACTGTATGAGAATATTAATTTTCTTCATAATTTCTTTGCCGTGATATTTTTCCGATGTTTTAATGCTTATTCTGCTATTCTAGGCGGCTACGAATTTAATAAAACAAAGATCATTAAAATCCGAGCTGTTATTCTCGAGATATACGTGGTGTAACAAACCCCACTTTCTTTTATATATATAGACTAGCTGACCCGACGAACTTCGCACCGCCTCAGAATCAATAAATGTTGTAATGAAAATAATAAAACATTTTTAGTACTTTTCCCACTAAATAAAATTTATTTGATCAGGACCGGTTTCGCTCATCGCGAGCATTATCAACTGAGTTATTATCATCTGAGCATTATCATCAGTTAATAATGCTCGCGATGAGCGAAACCGGTCCTGATCAAATAAATTTTATGTGGAAAAAGTACTAAAAATGTTTTATTATTTTTATTATATTGCCATTTCACCAAGTATTGACAGTGAACACCTTAAAAGTGAATAAATGTTCTGTTAACTTGATAACTTGAAGCATGATGACTACCGAGTCAACCTTCAGTTGTAAATTTCGCGGTGGCAAACCAGGCAGATCCAATAAGTTTAAAAATTAAGTTGGATAGTTGGTTGCTTCGTCTTCGTTTGTAACACGGTCGATAGATTTAAAGGAATGCAGTGGACCAACGATTTGATTTTGAATTGTGAAGTTTAAATGATCCACATCTTTGTTCTTTCCGCAAGAATTGCTCGTTCATTCAACCAATTGTGATTTTTTTGATTAGATGTTCGGGAACATTTTGTTGAATGAAGTGAAATTGCGAAAATTCGGCGGAAACAAAATCAATCCGTTCGATTCGTCGACAGGAACACCCCCGTTACCGATAGTCAGCAATTGCTTCGGCAGATAGATCGTTTAGCAATGCAACTCGCATGTTTGTCGTCAGCTGAAGATTCTTTACATAGCGCCAGAGTCGTGATTTGAGGTAAGCGTTTATTTCATCGGAAGCGGTAAATCTTGGAATGACTGGTAGTGTTTGGCGGAAATCGCCAGATAGTAGAATCATTGCGCCTATAAAACATCTTGAGTCATTGCACAGATATTTCATACTTTGATTGAGTGCTTCCAATGCGCATTTGTGCGCCATTGTCCATTCATCCCAGGTGATGATTTTACTTGCTACCAAAACTTTGGTCATTGGTGAGTGTTTCGCAATATTGCATGTCAGTTTTTCAGTCTTTTAAAGCAGTGCTCCGCAAGCGGTGTGCCGCGAGGCGATGCTGGGTGTGCTGCGGCGCGAATCTCTAATAAACGAAAAAAAAAATAGTTTGGTCGATACTACAAAATATTTCTGATGACACTATCATAGAGAAGCAGAAATAATTATTTTTTGGTTGAAAGAATATGTTATATGTACAGTCTGCGCAAGAATGTTTCGCGCACCTTGCGAAAGTTCGCTAGATTTGAAGGAATGTAGTGGACCAACGATTTGATTTCGAATTGTGAAGTTTAAATGATCCACATCTTTGTTCTTCGCCGCAAGAATTACTCATTCACTCAACCAATTGTGATTTTTGTGATTAGACGTTTGGGAACATTTTTTTGATGAAGCCGTCCTTCGTTGAGACGAAATTGCTAAAATTCGGCGGAAACGAAATCAATCTGTTCGATTTGTCAACACACGGTCGTTACCGACGATGGTCGAAGATCGTTTTCAAGCTTAAAATTTATTCTTACGTGGGCGTAACTATGAGCAAAAACTTTTATTTCTAAAAACTTATACCTCGCTTAAGAGGTTAAAATCACCAGTTTCAAGGGCCGTTAGATTGATCAACGCATTGTCTAGAGAAGTGGACATTTTTAGTGATAGTATTTGTGAACTGTTTGTAAAATTTCACTATTTTATTTCTTGATTTTTTATGTTGATTTTGATTCTGATATATTATGCAGTTTTATTTTATATTTTGTCTTATTATACTTTTCAAGTACATGGCGAATTGGCGTCAGCTGTTATGTCATGTACTGTAATTTTAATTTTGAACAATGAATAAATAGATAGTCAGCAATTGCTTTGAGAAATCTTCGGCAGATGGATCGTTTAGCAATGCAACTCGCATTTTTGTCAATTATTTGAGGCAAGCGTTTATTTCATCGGCAGCGGTTGATCTATCTACGTGGCTGCTATTCCAGAAGAAGAAACTGCTACAGCAATTTTTTATCTCGCATGAACAGTGGCCATAATCAATGACATGAAGAATGTCTTCCCAGCTCCACCGGGAGCATCGAGGAAAAATAAGCCACCATTTCCATCATCAATTACCTTCATTAACGTATCGCTAATTTCCTTCTGTTGAGGGTTCAACAGTGGTACATTCGTTCAAACTGATTGGTTCAATGCATCTCGATCATATTCACGTTCACGTTCCAATTCTCGATTGAAAGCGTCGTTCATTCCACGATCTGGCGTTGGCATTCCTAGCTTGACTACCAAACTGCCGCACATGAGGTAACACATGTCTTCGATCAAAAGCAAAGCCTGGTTATGTATCTCTTCATTCACCTCGAGATCGGGATTCCCCAAACTGACACGAATTCGATGCAAAATGTATTCGGACATGTCATCCTTGTACTTGTTCCACAGTTCACGGGGATTCGATGGGAAGCATGTCAAAATAATGATAGAAAATAATGTGCGTATCTGACTTGGAGATTCAGAAACAATTTCTTCAGCGATTGTAATGAGTATCATTTTCAAGCAAATTGAGCTGTTGACATGCAAGTAGAAGCATACGTCATTTTTCGGATGAACTGTGTAAGTGCGACCAAGAGCATCAGTAATCATTCGGATGAGCAGGAACCGCATCGCCATGCTTTCGACGTTAAAATTTCTTCGATGTAGCTTTTCAAGTGTAATAACGTGGCATCTCAAAGAAGAGCAACGTTCGTGCAAACAGCGTAATATTGTTGTCAAAAAAAATATCACACCTAATTATAAACATAACCTTATTTCAATATTTTCCGATTTTATTTCGTTTTCATTTTATATCATCGATTTGTTTTATTCTAATCCATACTCTAAATTTAAAATTATTTAGAAGTCAATCGTATGCAAAAGAAGCAGAAACAAATGAATTTTGGAAAAATTGCCACCTAGCGGATGAAATCTGCATACAAACGACATTTTTATTATTTCAAGGTGTTCGCCATTTGAAACTGTATGAGAATATTAATTTTCTTAATAATTTCTTTGCCGTGATATTTTTCCGATGTTTTAATGCTTATTCTGCTATTCTAGGCGGATACGAATTTAATAAAACAAAGATCATTAAAATCCGAGCTGTAATTCTCGAGATATACGTGGTGTAACAAACCCCACTTTCTTTTATATATATAGATGTATCAAATAATGGTTCGTATTCAATCATTGTTTTCACATTGAGAGATTAATCATTTTCACAAGATTATCAAATAAAAAATTACTTGTACCCGATTCATCACGCCTAATCAATTTAGTGTGAGCCAAATCGCCGATACGATTCCTTCTCTTTAGTCAGGGTTCGCCAACATTTTATTATGGCAACCATTTTTATGTTTCATTTAAATAAAAAAAAAACACTTTGTTAAATTTTTTTAATTGTGTTCATAATTTCCATCATTCACCACTTAGAATTTATTAGTCTTTGACGATTTTTAATTGTACGTAATAGGTGTTAAGCATTTTAATTTTGTGTAATTGTAGAGTCACTTATGCTGTAATTTTTAAATTATTTTCATTTTTAATTATTGCTTACACCTTTTATTTCAATTTAATTTTGTATAAATTGCACTGTTTATATATTTTTCTTATCAGTTGACAATGCTTGCAATGAGCGAAACCGGTCCTGACCTATTAAATAAAGTGGAATTAAGTACAAAGGAATATTGTGTTTTTATTAATATAATGTCTTCTCATAAAGTATTGAAAGTGAATACCTTAAAAGTAAACAAGCTTCCTTACAGCTTTGGGCGTCCCGTCGGTACGTGTTTTAACAATTAAATAGATTTTAATTAAACTACGATATCTACAAAAAGATATTTGTTAATGCTGTTTTTATCTCGGCAACGTAATAGTCAAACAAAGTTTTGTCAATCCTATTTAGTTTTTTTCTAAATCTAAAATACATAGATGACTGGAAAAAGTACAAACATTTGTTTTGGCTTTTTTGCAAAACAAAAAATCGATTTTACTTTTCAATTTTATACCCATTGGTAAAATATATATTTAATCTATATATTGTTTCAATAGATGTCTTGTCTACACGTGCTAAGCCATTAAAACCTTCATTTAAACAGAGCAAGCTGAAATTTGGCTGCCATTGATTTTCGACAGCTTAAAATACAATTTTAACAATAAAAAATACATGTTAAAACCCTTATTGTAATTAATAATAAATAAAAGTATAATTTATCCTAATTTACTTTGAAAAATCCCATATTGCTTATTGTTGTTCGAAACAATAAAGCCATAGTTAATAAATTGTATGTAATAAATATCATTTTAATTTTATCCTAATTAATGTTTTAAGAAATAATCCCAGATTGTTAATCGTTCTTTGAAAAACTAGAATCACATTTGATAAGTGTAATATTGTAATTATAATTAGGATGTTAGAGTGAATAACTTGATGCATTGTGTATCTCTTCAGAGCCAGTATATATAGCTGAGCAAAATATTAGTTTAAACATAGTTCTGACGATGGCGCAAGCTGAAATAGCTATCAACGAATAAAATTATAAAAAACTGTAGAGCTACAATACTTTGTTATTTTAATCTGTTATAAATGGAGTTCTACCAAGTAAATGCCAAATCAATTAATAAAAAATACATCATTTATCAACCAAAGAACATGAATAGTTAGCGGTTGGAACTCGTTTTGGAATGCTATAATGTTTTCGATAAACCATCAGTTGCCGACTGCATCACCTGACCCAACAAAACCCTACTCCGGAATCTTATATTTGATATATTAACAACCCTTATCGAACCTCGCTACTTCTCTCTATACTCCTGGAAGGCTTCATATTTCACCGGGGAAATATCTCTAGTTCCTACTGACACCGCCCGATGATAGATCGGACTCATTAAAACAATACGTCCCTTATTTTTCTAGGCCTACCACCCCCTCGCAACCCCCGATTATTGCCTGCCCAGCACGCACGCGCTCGTATCAATCTAAATGCACGCAAACTATTGTTTGGGAGCTTTTTATCAGTAGTTTATCTTATATAAGTAAATAAGATATCTTAGGAAATTAAACACAATTCATTTCAAAACTTGTTTTTTAGAAATCGATCTTTTTATAAATGACCAACCACCCTACTCAATAACTTTGATAAAAATTGAGTCTGAATTGTTTTCTTAAAGTTAATAAGATAAATAAAAGTTCTTTGGTATACATACTCATTATCTCTTTTAGGGTGTCCATTGTCTATACTGGGTGGAAAAGCATTATATTAATTAAAACACAATATTCTTTTGTACTTTTTTCCCCACTTTATTTAATAGGTCAGGATTGGTTTCGCTCATTGCGAGCATTGTCAACTGATAAGAAAAATTTATAAACAGTAATTATAATTACCATCAGTCACCACCTAAAATTCATTTATGATAGAGGTGTTAAACATTTTAATTTTGTGCAAATATATAGTCACTTATACTGTTATTTGTAAACTCTTTTCAATATTAATGGTTGTTTACATCTTTTATTTCAATTTATTTTTGTATAAATAGCACTGTTTTTATATACTTTCATCAGTTGACAATGCACGCAATGAGCAAAACCAGTTCTGACCTTTTAATGCATTTTCGTTGGCAACAGTTTCTTACTAAATTTAATAAAATAGCGATGAAAGAATGCTCAACTAACAGACATTATTGAAGTATTAATATTTTTCAAAATCTAAAAAAGGCTGAATTATGCTACATCATAAATACTACGAGGATCCACCAAAGCTCACAAGCATCGAACAGCTTCCAACGACGCACCCTGAAAAAGCGCCGCGACGTCGCACGTTAACAACCTTCTCGCATCTTCAATATTCAATAATCCAAATAATTCGTGACAGCATGAAAATTTCATTCCGATCTCAACTGACATCGACATTGTTTGCTCAGTTGGCAGGGGGCTGCAGAGCAAAACCATTTTAACTAGGGTTTGATTTTATATTTATTTTATTTTATTTTTTAATTGTTATCTTTAATAAACTACTTTAGTATTTTGATAAAAAAAAAACAAATAAACGCATCTGGCTTAATTATCTTATTGATTGTCATCTAACTAAAATAACATTTTTATTTTTAAAAAGACTGTTTCATCAAGTTTGCAGACTCACTGTGGCTTTGGATACAAATTTACTCATAAGCAGTCATTTACATAAATGCTAAAAAAGGAAAACACTCGTTTTCACTAATTCCACATTTATCTAATAAGATCAGGACCGGTTTCGCTCATTGTGAGCATTTTCAATTAATAGTTGTAGTTAGCGAAACTGTTTGTGATCATATTAAATACATGTAGAACTAGTACAAAAAAAAATAGGATTGCTTAAATATATCTAATTTATTTCTACCACTTTTTGACAGTGAACAATTCAAATATTGTAAATCAATGTATTTTATTAAAAATCTAAGGTGTTAATAATAATGGAATATCAACCATCACAAAATGAAAAAGTATTATATTTATCACTTTTAAGGTGTTTACTGTCAATACTTGGTGGAAAGGCATTATAATAAAAATAATAAAAGATTTTTAGTACTTTTTCCACATAAAATTTATTAGATCAGGACCGGTTTCGCTTATCGTGAGCATCAGTTGATAATGCTCGCGATGAGCAAAACCGGTCCTGATCTAATAAATTTTATGTGGAAAAAGTACTAAAAATCTTTTATTATTTTTATTATATTTATATTATATTATATAAACATTCAACTTAAAATTGTTTTTTTTTAAATATGTGTATTAAATAAATAAAAATTAAAATTGTCAGAAAATATCTGTTTCAAGGTTGATTTGTACATTCAATTATATTTCTTATCAGTTGATAGTGCTCGCCATGAGCGAAACCAGCCTTGATCCTGTTAAATAAAAGTAGATATAATTAGTAGATATAATAAAAAGTAGGAATATTGTGTTTTTCTTAGTATAATGCCTTTTCGTTAAGTATTGACAGTAAGTGATATAACTAAATGATCAGATCAAACTGTATTTATTTGAAGAAATAAGTTTGTGAGTTTTCGCTGTGCACTCGATATAAAGATTTTATACGGTTTCGGGAATTTCCCGATTGCATTTTGAACGTCAGACGTATGCAATGAATGTTATGACTTTGAAGATGAGTCGATTTGACGAGGGGGAAGCAGTACGACTGGAATAATATATTGCTTTATTGAAAACACAATCTTCGCTTAGAGTATTATTGGTATAACCCCTATTGCCAATCACAAACATAAAATTTACTCAAATCGGATGACATATTAATTAGTAGAATTTTCAATTTTTATTCATCAGTCATATCTAATAGAAAAGATTTCGCTGTTTAAAAAATATGTTCTAGTCACAAAACAGATAATACAAATGGATAACCTTCATTATCAATAAATAAATCATTGAAACGGTCGATAAGCTCGTGTAACATATCTTAGATCACAAGTCAATTCCCAGAATATTGTAGGTGATGAAATCAAAAGAAGAATCGTGAGCAGCAATATGAGCGCCTTAGTTTCAAAAACTAACTAATTCCAGTAACCAAAATTGTTGGCAAAGTGAAAAAAACTGCTGTGGGCCTTTTGGATTTGAGTAGGTTTTGAGACTAAACACGTTTTCTTTGTATTTAGAGAGGTTTTGAAATCGGAAGTTTATTGATTGTGTACATATTGAAATAGAGAACAACTAAGCATCAAAATTTGAAAAAAAAAACAAAAATGTTCTTTAGCCATCCATGTTTAAAACTGATTTCTAAAACTACTTTTAAAATTTATTAAAACTACTTAAATTTAAATTTATTTTTCTTATCAGTTGACAATGCTCGCAATGAGTGAAACCAGTGTCCTAAAACCTTTTAAATAAAGTGTAATAAAGTACAAAGGAATATTGTGTTTTATATTAATAAAAGGTATAACCTTTTCACAAACAATCTGTTTCAAGATTATCATTACAAATTTCTAAATATTTTCTGTCGCACAATTTTTTAATCGATTGTTTTTATTTTTTAACCGTCCTTTCAAGTGGGTTAATTGAAACATTTTAAAATGAGTGTGAATGTTCGTGAAATATTAGCTGAACAAAAAAAAATATAAACTACAGCCTTTCAAAGTATTACGTTTCGTAACAATCTTTGTTGACAATCCATTTAATCCAGTTAAAATGCTTTGTTATTATATTATTGAATACATAAAATCATTTTACAGATTTTTTAAAAACCACATGCATATTTTTATCAAATACATATTAGAAATTTATTTTCAATTCTTGATAAGAAAGTATTATGCACAAAAAGTAGAACACTCTTTTGTAGTAATTCCTTATTTATTTATCACTTACTGGTTTCGCCCATCACGAGGACTTTCAACTGATAAGAATTAACATTAATACAGTGTTTTTTTATAATTAGTCAATTAAGACTGATAAAAGTTTGACAAATAATATGAAAGGAATAAATTGATGAAGATCCAAAAAAAAAACTGAATAAGTGACACTGAATTGACTGAATATTAGTATGCTTAATGTAACTAAATTGTTCCTAATTATACTATTAAAATTCCAAGAATTATAAATATCCTCATTCTTCATATACGTATCATTTATTTGTAAGAGATTTTAAACATTTTATTTATTGTCAATTAAGTGTCACTTATTCATATTTATATTTATTCCCCTTAAATTCCTTTCACATTTCTATTACCAATTGTTTTTTACACCCTTAACAGTTTTACTTGATTAAGTATAAAAATCATTGTATTTTGATCAGTTGATAACGCTCAACACGAGCAAAACCGGTTCTCATCACATTAAATTATCGTGGTATTAGTACAAAAGATGTTTTGTTTTTAAATGAAAAAAATACATCGATGACTTATTTCCATATTGTTACAATTTGAAATCGATATGTTTGTTGTAAAAAAGTGATCATTATTATTTGTTTCATCTTTTCATTGAATCATTTTGTCAATTATCTCAGTTCAATTAAAATTTATTCTAACATTGACAAAACAGTTCAACAATATTAAGTTTTATAATTTATTAAGATTGTTAATTTTTTTTTATTTTCATATTAAACTATCAGCCTAAAGAAATAAAACAAGTGTTTTTTTCTAATAACATAAAAGTGGTATTCGAATAAATTATGTATCTCTTCGAAGCCAGTATATATAGCTGAATAAAATGTAAGTTTAAACATGGTTTTGACGATGGCAAAAGCCGAAATAGCTATCAACTAATAATATAAAAACTGTAGAAATAAATACGTTGCTATTTTTACCATATCGAATATTTGATTTATCGTTCTATGAAACTAAGCTATCGATACATAATACATATTTTGTGGAATCTATCTATATAAGTGAATGCAAGCTTTTGTACACATTTAATATTCTTCCAAAAATAATCTCTTAGCGTTCGTAAAGTTTGAGAACGGCTGAAATACACAATAATTATTGCCGTCCTCGAATGGCAGTTCTCGTAGACGACGATACTTAAAATGAAAGAAATGGAATAAAACAATAATATTGTGTTATCGAATGGCATCAAAATATAATTTACATACGAAATAACCAGCAATTTCATATTAGAATGACAGTATCGCATGTTGAAATCTTCCGCCTTTTCAAATTTTAAACTATTATTACATTTCAAATACTATTGAACTTTTATACTCCAAATTACGTAGATAAATTATTTCATTTATTTTTTCATATTTTCAAGTCTAGTGTTAAACGTTTATTTGAATCAGATCCATTTCGTAATGTGATAGATCCAAAGGTATGTATGTATATGATATTTACATTCCTTAGAACTCATCTTATATTCCATTATTATAATAGAGCACTGCAAAAGCGATATGCACACTATTAGTGGTTTCCTAGTGCCATAGTTTTATCACCACTATCTACAATGATATAATATATTGAGTAAATAAACAGCAACAAATTCTTATAAAGACAGCATCATTTAATACATCATAATTATTTAATATGATTTAAATTGTGTTTGGACATGGTAAAAAATATGTTTTTCAATGTTGTCCATCTATTCAAAAGCGTTTTAATAGCAATTGTGGCAATCACTTAACTTATCTGTTAAAGTAACAAAAATAAAGGAAAATATTTCGACATAATATCTCCTTTTTATTTGATAACAAATAGGTGTTTCTTTGTTTTTAGTTGGTCGCCATAGCTGAGTAAGTTGAGTGGCAAAAAGTTCTAATGCATGGATAGAAAATTAATAAATCATTTGCTTAGTCCATTTATAAATTCGCATTTTTTTGCATAAATTTTTGATACGTAGTACCTATTTAATATTACAGTTGATAATACCCAAGGCACCATGTATTTTGATATTACACGAGTTTAACTCAAAAGCAAAAGACACAATCATTTATACCCAAAATCTCAAATATTGTATCAAAAAAAAAAATGAAATAACTTACCGTGGTTTACTACTTTCTTTCCGATGCTAAAAAATACTTTCGATATTTTGCTGGCCCTAAAAGACCAAGTAAAAAACATTTTTTTTTAAATGTAAGTCCTGGATGTTTACCGTTCATCAAACATGTTTTTTCACTTGGTTCTCTAAGACTAGCAACATATCGCAAGTATTTTTTAGCACTGTATGAGAAGTGTTAAACACAGACTCTATTGATTCCTTTGTTGACTGAAGGTTTAGTTATTTCCAGATTACTTCAACAGAAAACGTTATTGAACAACTGATAAAAAATATTATTGATTATTTTCTAATAAGCCTAATAAAAAAAGTTAATTTAGTTCTCTAATGATTCAATCATTTTATTTTAAAGATGTAGTTATAATAATAATTCAGAAATATTTATTTTTAAAATGCGAATAAATTCTTTAAAATATTAACGTCACGGTTTCTTATAACATTCAAGTGGTAAAGCTATAATAGTAGGCGTATTAAAGATAATGACGGAAAAATATTGTATGTGGTCATCCAATAACCCGGAATAGTGTAGAGTCCATCGGCCAAGAAAGCCGGTACATCAATTCCACGGTGAGTCAGACGATCAGGGGTTGAAAGAACCCGGCTGTTTCTTAGGGGATGGGGTCTGAGACGAGCGGCCATTGCGTTTTAACACGCTAAACTAAAATCAACCCCGGTTAATCTATACCGATCAATCACGGCCACGGAGCTATTGGTTGATACCTCCCTTGTAGCGCACTATTATACAGGGGGTGGCATGCAATAATACGGGCGGGAGGGTGTGAATGGGGGGCATCGTAACTCTTTACCTGATTTTAAAACGCGGTGATTTGGAACAGGTAAGATTAAAAAAATATTGATATTTATTATTTTATTGAATGTATTTTTCAAATCAACTTTATGATAAAATGTATTTATTCAATGTAAGATTTTTTTATCAAGAATTTACAAAATATTCACTAATTTATTTAGATTATTTTAAAAAGTTACTGCTCACAATACTATTCTAAAAAGAATTATTTCCTTTGATAAAAATGGTTTCATTATATATATTATAATATGTCTTACTTATATTTATAAAAAAAGATATCTACATTCATTACAAGCTATTTTGTAATCATGCCATCGTCAGTACTATAAGATCTTTGAAACCTTAGATAAAAAAAATTAAAATGAAGAAGTCTCAAAATTTACTTATATCTAAGAAAAATCATGACAATAGTACAATTAGTTTAAATTAATTAATGTATTCGGAAACGAATGTTATGGAACTGAAATATTTGGCATTAATTTTCTTATTTTACTTTTAAATATATGATTACTGATGACGCAAATATAAACTGGTTTCACCATAGATTATCCAACCTTATTACTATAATGTATAAATACAAATGTTGGGTCCTATGGCACAGTGGTTAGAGTTGTTGGGTTACGTCCTGAATCTCACGGGTTCGAGTCCCAGCACGGAGAGCATTTTATCGATCAATTTCTGTTCGAAGGCATAAGTGTTTGTGACGTCTAAAAATTCCCTCCCACTTTTCCGATCCTTCAATTACTGAGCGTAGCGAAAGCGATTAGCTTACCACTAGTCCTGTTTTAGCCTTATACTTCTATCCCTACTACTCTCTTTGGAAAAAGAGAATTTGAGCGACCGAGTAACAAGCAGTTCTCACGGAAAAAATTCTGTTGAGATACTTTCATTAGGAGTAGCGTATCCAATCCTGGACCCTTTTTGTGATCCCGGGAAAACTCAACACAAAATCATGTATAAATTAGGATTTGGGATTGACAAAATTTTGGTCAGCGATTATGAAATCATGAAAAAATTTCATTGCCAATTTCGAAAACTCCGGAATTTACCGATTTACCCAAATTACCAGGGTGACTCGTTTTTTTCAGCTCATGGAAGAATTTTTAAATCCAAAATCCGAATTTGTTAAAATACAATATATTCCATGTTTCATTTTCTCAATCCCGAAATCCCGGGATTGGTACGGTCTTGACCCTGGGATTTCAGGATTACAGAATTGGAAAGAATCCTGGGATTGGAAACCCTTATCAGAAGGCCATTTGCTCCACATTGGTAGCAGACATGTATAAAAAAAATACAAAAGTAAAACTGGCTAGTTACAATCTTTTTTAGCAATAGTTTACTTGTCAAAAAACTTTGTAAAACGAAAAGTAATTATACCGAAATTAAGGCTTTGAGTATTTTTTTATTCACTCTCCTACATATCCAATAGTGGGGTGTAAAAAATAGAAGGGGTAGAGGGTTGCGCGAGGTTGACAGGGTTCCGATAAGGGACACACGTCTTGGTTTGTCGTGATCGTAAATAAATTGAAACAAAAGAAAATTCTGAAGAAAGAGTTCGATTTTATTTTTTTACACCATTCAGCGCTTTTGTGTGACCTGGATTCGAGAATGATTTACGAGACTCGAGAAAAATCAAATAACAAAACCTTACACAATGTTTGAAACATTTAATATTACATTTTTTTTAAATATACAGACTAATTATTCAATTATCTCACTTTTTGACGGTATAAATTAGATCACGGTTTTTCAACCGGGAGCCAGGTGGCTCTTCTGAGGGCCACAGCATGTTCCAAGAAAGCCACAGAGAAAAAACAGTTTAATGGGAGCCATAGAATAGTTCTAGGGAACCACGTGCAAATCTACGAAGAGCAAAAAAAAAATGGTGTCACGTGTTTTATTTTTGGGAAATCCGTAAATTCCTTGATAAAATCCAACTCCTTTTAATAAATATTTTAGAACATAGAACATAAGACAATAAAAACATGAATAATTTAAAATGAGTGAATGATATAAATGTTATGTTTGAATATTATTTCATGAAATATAACCGCCCCTGCATATACAAGGGGTGCATTGATCCAACGCCACATTGATCGGCCACCACCACATGTTAACCACTAAATTAAACAAATTTATTTTATATGAAACTGTGTTCTTTATTTTATACACTTGACGCATTTTTACCAAGATAAATGATCATCGCATTAATGGTATGCCGTCCAATCAACAAAGCACAGTAAACTATTTAAGTCAAATTGTTTAAATCATTGCCCCATACAATATTAAAATACTACCCTCACAATACATACCCAATACATTCATTTGCATCCATAACCCCTTTTGTCAAAGTGCATTTTGTGCAAGTGGAAATGCAATTGATTGCCAGCTGTTGTTGCAGGACGTCTGGCTACATCTGAATGCACCGCTGATCGCTGCAATAACTTGCCGAAGTCCGATTTCACGGTCAATTGGGCGCCAGATTGCGGCCCTACGATTCAGCGCCCCTGTGCGGTGATAACAGCTTTGCGGATGTCGGGATCGGCTTCGGCTATTGGCTATTGAATTTGATTTTCAATATTTTGGATAGCTTAATACACGGCAGATTTTATAGTATCATATAAAACATTCAATTGAAATACATACTTCTAACAGTAATTGAAAAGGTTTATTTAATATGTTTAAAGATTTCACCAGAAATTAATTAGAAAGTTGGTTCAACCATTTTTTTCATGTACGCTCCTTATAAAGAGCATATGGTGACCACAAAATTCCTCCAAAATTTTCTATCCCTCGTTAGTCTATTTGTTTCCTCCCAGGTCATCCCAGCGTCCCGTAGCTCCGCTGAGTACATTTGTCGATAGTCATCTGTGGCTTTCCACGACGCCGGGATTCATCTGGTAGGTGGAAGAGACATGCAAAGTTCAGATTATCTTGAAGCATCCTCAGCACATTTCCAAGTCAGGTCCATCGCCGATTTTTTATTTTGGAAGTCCTAAGAGGCTGGTTAGTCCGCTCTCTAATCTACGTATTCCTGACAAAGTCAGACTATCGCACTCCTAGAATTCACCGCAAGCATCTGTTTTCAAAGCACAGTATACGGCTACTCTGCACATTCGTTAGGTGTCATGATTCACTACTGTAAAGCAGCACTGTCAAAATGCTTGCGTTGATGCGTTGTACCCGCTTGAAAATGAGCATGTGGATATAATTTGTCTTCATGCGAAATCAGTTTGCTTTCTAACAACGAAATATATTATTAATTTGTACATATGAAACTTTTAAACTTTTTATTTTCAAATATAATTGATTATAATAAGCGTAAAAATAAGTTTCTATAAAATGCCATTGCGAATTTTTAAATGACAAATTTATCTTTTATAATAATATAGTGTTCTTTATAAATGGAATACAAGTAAAGGGGCGACTTTCTATTTTTATGACTAGAGTATCAATAACTCGTTATATACTTATACAGATTATGTTACTTTGGAAACAAGTACTATTGACCTCTCGATGTAGGTATCACAAGATAGATGTCTTGGCACATTTTCTTAAAATTTCTAAATATATGGATTTATATCAAAAAAAGGTTGTTCTTTTCTTAATTTATAATTGTGTGATTTCAAGTATGTAATATTATTCAAGTATTAACAACCATTTGTTAACAATTTTTTGATTAAATAGGCCATTTTAGTTATGTAAGATTTGCTTTGAATGTATGTACATATTTGTTTAATACGTTTATTCTAGTTTTGATTTATTTCCACACAATAAAAACAAGCACAAAGAAATGTTTCGAAATCTTTAATTCCGAGTTCGTATTGAAAAAATATTACACGTTATATTCCTCCTCTATTGCAAGGGCGAACATCTGTAAGTTTTCTCTCAGAAGTGGGTGAGTAGATATTATTGATTTGCGTCGACCTTGTGTGGGGGTTATAAAATGCAAGCGAAAACTCGTAGCAGGTATATCATAGAGTGGTAGCGCTACTGCCCGGTAGATGGCAATATACGATGGTTCAGACAAAAAAATATTAATAATATTTTATCAAGTTGTTGTTCATAAAAAGTAAATATTCCTGGTGAGTAAAGTCTAGAATGTATTATTTAATATACAATATGATGATGAATATTTTACAAATAGTATATTTTATTACTTTTAGGGTGTTCACTGTCAATACTTGGTGGAAAGGCATTATATTAATAAAAACAATAATCCTTTGTACTTCAATTCACTTTATTTAATATGTCAGGACCGGTTTCGCTCATTGCGAGCATTGTCAACTGATAAGAAACATAATTTAACAATGCTATTTATACAAAATTGAAAAGTTATACACAACAGTTGGTATTGAAAAGAAATTGCCAATTACATTAAAGTGATTCTAAAATAACACAAAATTAAAATGTTCAACACAACTAACATATCATTAAAAATTCATCCCAGATTCATAAATTCAGAATGCGATTGAAAGTAATTACAAACATAATTAAAATTTGGGAAATTTTTGACAAAGTGATAAAATGTTACAATAATAAAGTGAATATGCTTAGTGATATGAATATGCTTAATGATAGTTTTATGTTTTCCCCGCTTCCAAGTAGTTGGTGTGTTCATTCATCACTTAAATAAAATCGACAGCCAGGAAGATTCTGAAAAACAAATTTTTCAAAGACCATATCAATTCTAACAAAAGAAATATATTTATTTTATTTTATTTTTTAATTTATTAATTTATATAAAAGAATAGTTAACAAGGGCTAATGCAATGGATAAAGTAACGGGGAACTAGCAAAAATTATTTGATCGTTTAAAAGATCTGAATCAGGTAAAAATTTGAATCTATTGATTTCTAGGATTTCTTGCTTGTCTAGTTTGACAGACTTGTTATTTAAATGTAGAACTTTAAAGTTTCTACCAATATCGAAAGTGTGTTTATTTTGAAACAGATGGTTTCCAAATGAAGACTGTTCATCCCCTTTCTTAGCACAATTCAAATGCTCTTTGATTCTAATATTAAACGATCTACCTGTTTGACCAATATATTTGGCGTTACAGGAGTCGCAATTGAGTAAATAAATACCGCTTTGGTTCAAAAAGTTTAATTTATCTTTAGAATTAACTAAAACACGACTCAAGTTGAGTGTGTTATAAAAGGTTACATTAAATTTATTTCTATCAATTTTCCTAGCGATTTTTTCTGTAACAAATTTTTTGTTACAGAACAAGAGATTTTTTTTTTAAAGTAATATTATTTAAAAAAAAAAACTATTTTGTAATTAGTTCACAATAATATATTTGGATCAGGGCCAGTTTTGCTCATCACGACCAGTTGAAATCAGGGCCTTGTTACTCAGTTGCTCAACCTCTCTTTTTCCAAAGAGAGTAGGGATAGACGGATAGGGCTAAGACAGGATTAGTGGTAAGCTAATCGCTCTCGATACGCCCCGTTGATTGGATAGGATGGGTGAGAGGGGGGAATTTAAGACATCACATACATCCATGCCTTTGAACAGAAATCGTAAATCGATTGAAAAATCAATTTATAAAACTGTCTGTACTGGGATTTGAACCCGTGCTCTCTGTAGCGGTAGCCAACAACGTTGACCACTCGACCACATAGGCGGCATACATTTTTACCGTTATATAAAAAAATCTTTTCAATTTCATATTACACTATCATCTTCTGTTATCGAGACTTAATCGCTCAAATTTCGTATATTCCCACAAGTTTTGTCACTCACGACTTAGTATCTTCAGGCCTATTGATGGCGGCATGGATTAATTTGATTTTATTGACATTTAATTAGCTGGGGAAATATTAACTGAAAAAAATAGTCTTTGAAATTAATTGTGATTATCGTTAAAATGATATATGTTAACATATGAATGCCTCCATATATAAACAGTGGGTAGTTTCAATTGCAATTGATCGCTGAAAAATTTAAATTTATTTTATGAAAATTACAAATACGGTTAAGTAGTGGAGAATTGAGAAAAAAATGAACGGTCCAAATTCAAAATTTAAATTCCACCATGCCACTCGAGGTAAATTCTTAAATGAAGAATTGTCAATAAACTCTGAAAAAATGATTGAAATTTGCATTTTATTCAAACGAATAATAAAAAAATACCAAACATGAATCTGAAAGGATCTATATATTATATAAACAAATCTAAACAATCGAATAACACATATTTTTAATTCCTCCGAAGTTAATCTTTAAAATAGATAAAAGCGATTAATTTTTGCTGTATGAATTGTCAATTCATTGACGCTACGCCCGATTGTATGTACAACGCGATCGTACGCAACGACGCCCTAGCGGCGTAACGGCGTAGAGGGTCTACGCCACCGGTCACTGTGTATTAACGCCTCACTTAATAGCTCTAGCGTAGACAGCTGTTTCACACATTTGTAAACTACGTACTTTCGTTGGATCAAAAGCTATTTTTGATCACTTCTTTTATTAGAATATTGCAATAGGTTTACAATCAATTACATTGTTTCAAATGGTCTTCAAATTAATATATTCATGATCCTGTCGGGTCCTATGGCGTAGTGGTTAGGGTTGTTGGCTTCCGTACCGGACCTCACGGGTTCGAGTTTTAACAGCAACATTTCTGCTCAAAGTTATTGGTGTCTAAAAATTTCCTCCCAGCCTTCCGATCCTTCAATTACTGAGCGTAGCGAGGGCAATTAGTTAACGACTAATCCTGCCCTGGCCTTATTCTTCTATCCCTACTACTCTCTTTTAAAAAAAAGAGGTTGAGTGACTGAGTACCATAAAATTATCATAAATAAACATCTGTTGAGATACCTCCACTAGGAGGCCATATGCTATGAGGACATGGATTGAAAAAAATAGAATAAATTAATTGTAAGCGAAGTGCTTATTAAATATACAATTGAGAAGAAAACACTTGATTTGTCATACAAATACATAGCTTGGGAAATGATGATTTGAGTATTTGATTGAACGTGTCAACTTTATGATTTATTATTTATAAGAAAAAACCTTTTTTGAACACTAATTGTGGGGCTATAAATGCAAAACGTACTATTTCAAAAATAAGCGATATTGGGTTTAGGTATGCATATAGGATAATTAAAGCCTAAGAAATGGACTGGTCCTATTGGTTTTAATATAAAATGATATTTTATGCAAATGTTATTTTGTTTGTGTTATTGGTTATAGTATTTGACTCTACTGAAAAGTTCAGGTTTTGGGAAAAGTACATTTTGCATTATAACCCCACAATTGTTATTTCCATTTTAAATTTTACTATGCACAATCAGAACTGTTTTTAAACGGCATTTTTCAAAATGTTTGCTCTTCGATAAAATATCAGAATATTTTTTCGCTGTGTTTGGTGGAAAGGCATTATAAAAAAAATAAATATTATTTCCTCATTTATCAAGTATGAACAGGTTTTACTCATGACGAGCATTTTTCTGGATAAGAATAAGCATCAATACAATACTATTATTATTATTAATGGTGTAACAAAAATTGTGTTATAGAAATATGAAATGAATTTACAAATAAAGATACACAATGTGAATAAATTGCACTAAATTTACTATAATTGTATTGCCAAGTTGCAAAACCTGTTCTGGCCGGTTTTTGACGAAAACGTGTTAAGAATGCAGTTTAGTACTGCATCAAAAAAGTTATCATTTGTTTAGATTCAGAGTTATAAATTGTACTCCGTTTCGTCAAAAAATCAATATGAATATTTACGCGACTCGCAAAACCCGCTCTAAAAACGGCAAAATACGCTCTCGGGATAAATCAAACACGTTTATTGACAATCGTACGGTATGTAAGTTGAATAAGAGGCTTTATTTTGCTTTTATTTGTATCCCGGATAATATAAAACAACTTTAACCCGAAACAGTTTTTCGTGATTTACTCAAAATTCAGAAAGCGTCCAGAGCGGGCTTAGCAACTCACGCAGAAAATGTTCGTCATCGAAAATGGTACTGATCATATAAAATCATTCTGGAATTACTAATACAATTTTTTGTAAATGTTTGCTTTTTAAGGATCTTCAATTGAGATGGCAGTTGTGTAAAACATCCTTTAAATAGTAACGCTATTTTTTGTCGGTATACATTTAGTGCGCGATGTATGTATTAAAGCGAAAAGGACACAGCCTTCCATCGGACGTATCTGCGGTCCAAATGTCTTATGATTAATTAATACTTGCGACAATCCATCCGCAAAGACAGGCGACAAGGGTGGGGGATGAGTTGAAAAACAGATTCTCAAAATGTTTATATTAAAAGGAATTGTATTATATATGTTATATTATACGATTTTTGCGTTTGAGGAGCCAGAAAAATGTATTTTTAAATAAAACAAAAATAATTGTCAACAAAATTCTGTTATTCTAGCAGGACTCAATATTTTATTAAAAATAATAAGGTTTTTGTGAGTTTGGAATTGTTAATTTATCTATTAACTATTTAAACCAGGGGTGGAGAACCGTTTAGTTTGTAAAGGCTCCATTCATTTATTTGATTCAACATAAAGCCGCAGTAAACATTTACTAGGGAATCATTGGCCGGAAACAATTTCATGCCAATTTCTAAAGCACAGAAATTTGCGGATTTCCCAAAACTATCAGCGTGTGACCTATTTTTGTATAGCTCTTCCAAGAATTTTTACATCGAAAATCCTAAAAATTTACAGATTTGTCGAAGTTATGAGCGTGGCACCTTTTGTTTTTTTTAGATCTTCCAGGAATTTTCAAATCCAGAATCTCAGGAACTTACAAATTTACCACAATTTTCAGAATTTGCCAAAAGGCCGCACCAGAGTAGCCAAAAGACCGCAAGTTCCCCACACCTGATCTAAGCCAATCTTATAGAAAAAAAAGTCAACATTGTTGAACTTATTAGTGTCTTTAATGTTTTCGTTACTAAATATTTGTTTAATCCTCAAAATGGGATGTCAGTGAAGCAATCATGCCACTGTTTTCATCTTAACTTCATCCTTACGCACTATTTAAAAAAGTAACTGAATACAAAGTTTTCAAAAAAGAAATTTTTGTTGAGATGCGTTTTTAAAGATGGGGGAGGGTTGGAGTCATGGTTGCTAGATTTAAAAAATCACAGATCATGACATTCACAATTTCGAAGATTTTTATACATGTACACATTTCCTTAAGTTGAGATTTTAAAAAGATTTAAAAAAGCAATACGGGACTCGGGACGTGTCTATTGAACTTAGAACAGTTCCGCTGAAACAGGTTAAGGGGTATTCTTGTGTAGAGGCATGAATTTCTGGTGTTTTTTCGAGCTCTGTAAAAAAAACAAAGATAATTTTATGATCCATTTTTTTACCGTTCGTTTATTTATGTTTTAAAAACACATAAAAATAAAAAAATAAATAAATGAAAAACTCGAAAAGTTATCGGCTGGTAAAGGGAGGGGTCCAAAAAAAAGGTTGTGTCCTGGCGTACATGATTCCAAACCTTCTGGTCATTTGAAAAAAAAATCTAACGGACTTTTAATAAATAAAAATGTTGCTATCACCCGTACCTCAGAAAGAAAAAAAAATCACAAAATGGCAACCGTTTTGAAAAAAAAAACAATTTCAATTTTTTTTAAAAATAGTAAAAATTCAAATTTTGACTTAAATTTGCTACGGGCTTTAGAAAAATAGTAAAAAAAGTTTCACACAAAATTTAAAATAAATCGGTTAAGTAAAACATGAGATATTGTGCACGCCAGCTTGAAAAAAGTAGTTTCGAGAAAAACGCGTTTAAAGTTTTGAGTTTCGATTTGTTCCGGTCAGACTAGCTTAGTTGGTGCGTCACAAAAATCACTGTAACTCGATAAATAATTACAATTTTGAAAAATCCCTTTGAAGACATAATGTCAAATGTCTAAAAATTAGAAAAATATAAAAAAGATGGAATCAATTTTTTCAATTTTCTACACTAGAATACCCCCTTAATGCTTTTAACAAAATTCTATAAGCCGACTCAAAAATCTGTCATATTCCATAAGATTTAAGGAGATAGATACTTAAAACAAATAGGATGGATGAACAATAGTGTTGACCACTCGGGGACAATATCAGCTTATAAAAAATCAAACCAACTCACCCCAATTATCCGACACAAGAATCTGTTCTCGAAGCTCAGTATATGAAATTTGTTAAATTATATTGGTTGCTTATTTTGTTAAAGTCTTGAGTATCGGAATTCACCAAAACTCAAAACAAGAATGTAATGAAGTTTACAAAAATGAATGGTTCAAATTTGATACAAATAACAGTTATAATTCCGAAAGTTGAAGCGTCCCCGAATAGGGGGACAAAATGACCGAATGGGGGACAGATGGGGAAGGATTGTGAGAAGGATTTGACGTCCGCAGTGATGGATGGAATCGAAAGAATTAACCGTTTACGTTGCGTAAGTAATGTCTCGTCCCGCTATGTTCTGTCATAAGCGGCAGTACACGAAAACGTTATATTATATCTGAGTATGATACATGTTGTTTTAAGCATATAACCGACCGTTTGACGCCTACGGATTGTGTATTATTCACAACACAATATTGTCATGTTTGTTAGCAAATTTCCGTATCTTGATTATCGTTTTGCACATAATGCCTTTAGACATTTTGCCAGTTTGAATATTAAAACACGTTTTTTTTGCTACACACAAACCACGAACAAACTCAGTTATCAACGTAGTTAGTTTTAGTTACGATGATTGCTGGTTAGTCATCGTGCTAATGAAAGTTTTGTCTGTAATGTTTTAAGCGCTCTTCTATCCATCCAGCATAAAAAAACGGAGCGTAACAGGAGTGATAAACTAACCGCTAATCATACTTTAGACTAGCCATACTTAACCTGTCACCCGCTGACTGTATGTGGCTCATTCAGATTTTATGTGTGGTTAAAAAACGTTATAGTCACAAAATGCTTTTTTAAACATCTGGTATTGATTGCAAAATATTACGTAAACAAATGCATTTTTTTGATACATTTGTATTTTTATGTAATGTCACTATTTTATGTATACTATGTGGTGAACACCCAATCCTTTTTTACGAGATTTTTTCTAAACGCGATTTTTTCGGACGGCAACGTTACGTTTTTTTATACATTTTTACGCGGATTTGAAAAAGATTTATCAAAATCTATGAAAATAAGATTTTTTTACGTGCCGCTTTCTGGAACCAATGTATCGCGTAAAAAAAGAATTAGGTCTATATACGTGTAACTATTAATATGCTAAGATGAAATCCTGTTTTTAGAGACAAAAAATATTGAATTTTACATTAATTTAACGATTCAAATTTGACGTCGAAGCTCCATCAGTCACCTTTCGACGAAAGTCCTAAACTACAGCTAATTTTTTTTGAATTAATTAATTAATTAATTGGAAGTAAAAACAATTAAAAACGGTGTTAAAATCTTCAAGTAATAATTCACTCAATAAATATAAAAAAAACTATATACAATGACAGTGAGCAAAAATAAAATCACAAAAATATTGCTAACAAAATTATATATCTCTTTAAATACGATTCCGGTCATTTTGATATTTTTTTTCTTATCCATGTCCGCTCCTAATAAAGAGCATATGAACTTACAATAGAGGTATTCCAACAGAATTTTTTCTACGAGAACTGTTTGTTAGCCAGTCGCCTAGTGTCTCTTTTATCAAAGAGAGTCGTAGGGTTAGAAGGATAAGGCTAGGACAGAACTAGTGGTTTAATAATCGCTCTCACTACGCCCAGTTATTGAAGGATCGGAAGGGTAGGAGGGAATTTTTAAAACATCACAAAAACCCATGCTTTCTAACAAAAATCGAAAAATGTTGTTCGCACTGGGAAGCCAACAACTCTAACCGCTGCGCCTAGGACCCGAAATATTATTTGTTATTGTTTAGTACTCATGTATTTTTATCATTAAAATTATTAATACTAGTAACCTGGTATTTTATATTGTGAAAAATATTAATTCTTTATTCGTATTATATTGTATAAAGAAGGACAGCCACGAGATTAAACGTTAATAAAAAAAACTAAAGGTTGATTTAGTTGCTTTTTCTCGTCTCCACTTTCCGCTCTCAAATTGAATCACGTTTATGGATACAATCATCATTGCCACACTGAGATTTCTACTAAAATTATTTATATCTTGGTTGTCTTTTCTCGAAACTTGTCTATTGTTTTGAGAAAAGACAACCAAGACATACATAATATTAGTAGAAATCTCAGTGTGGCAATGATGATTGCATCCAGAATGACAAAAAAAAATACAAATCGTTAATAGGGCTAATATAAACTTTTATTCATTGCATATCTGCGCAAATAAAATTTTATGGTTAGAAGTTTTTGCGAGTTACGAAAAGCTTACAATTTAGTAACCGTATCTATATAAACCTTATAAAACTGTTTTTGTTTAACTTCTCATTTGACCATGGAATACTTCAATGCCTGCAGAAATAGTCCTTGATTAATCGAAGTTCTCTTTCAGGTCCATATTTGAGTGGTCAAAAATATGGTCACCAATCCCTGAAATTTCGGGATTGAGAAAATTAGAGAATGTTGTGCAAGGGCTTAAAAAAGGAAAGTTCCCTAGTTCAAGTTTGTCCGTGCACTTGAACGCCTGAACATGCCGAAAGGCGAAACCCGGGTCGTTAGTGACAAAATGTGTGTGAATGAACATAGTTTGAACGATTCAAATTCAACACGATTAGTACGATTCAGAATTAAAGCTAAATTATCAAGTGAATTAGTGCCGAGTTTAAAATTGATGCACAAAAAGCTTTGACTTAAAGGATATTTTGAAAGTTGAGGACTGTGAAATGTTAAGGTACGTCCAAAACGTTTTCATAGTTGATCTGAATCAACCGGCCATCACTCGTCCTCGTTGGCAGGAAATTAAATCTGTAATCGCGTCGTTAGTCGCCTGCTAGCAGAGCTGCCTGATGGCAGCACTCAATCCGGGTCGTGAGAATATCTAGAATATTATAATATTAAATAATTATTAACACTGATAATATTATAAATTCGCTTGTCTTTAACTTCAGTCCAAAATAGTTTTATTTAAAATTGTAAAACATCTGGTCGCCGAAGCTTTTTTTCAACCAGATTTCAACTTAAGCTTTGCATCTTCCGGTATTGTAATTTTTCTAATAAACATATTCATTTTCAAATGTATATTATCTATATCTATCTCTCATTTGAAAGCAAAAAATATATGTTATATGAATAAAAAAAATCCAAAGAAACTGTTTGATCACTTTTAATGTGTTTACTAACAATAAATACTTGGTGGAAAAGAATAACATTTAAAAAACTCTTTATTATTCTTTTTCCATATTCATACAGTTGAACTAAAAAAATGTGAGATTAGTACAAAAGTGTGTTTTATTTTTTGAATATACTGTTTGAATGAGAATTGTTTTATAATTCCCTGTTTTGCATATGCACTTATATGATGGTTAGACATGATAATTTGATAAAGACAAAAACAGTGTGCACACTTTCCTATGCACCATTCATAAAAAAAACATTTTTACATACTGAAAAATTATAACATTAAAGAAACCTTTTAAAACTTTCACATTTATTCATAATAATGTCTCGTAGGTATAATTATTGAATTTTAACGAGGTTTTATTGACCACTTCTATAGGCTTAGCGAAGATGTTTTATTTAAATTGTCAGCTTATAACTGATCGTTGAAAATTCAAAGTTTGCCTATTTTGTTAAGTTATATTGGTTATATTCCTAAGCAAAACCATCACTGTAGAATATATTGTGATTTAATACCATACCATACCATAATATAGTCGTAGCAGAGTATAAAAACATACAATAAACAAAATAATATATTAACTGAAGTAGGGTAGCAAGACGAAAATGTTTTTTAATATGGAAAAATCAGTCAAAATACTGCATTTCCTTTTTTGAAGAAACTGATATTTAAATCTCTTTGCGGTAGTATTTATTTTTCTTATCAATTATACAATTGTTTTCATAAATTTCTATACAAATATAACGATAACCAACATTTTAATAAGTAATCTGGGTGTACATTCATATAAAAAATACACAAACAGTCCTACATAAATTAATAAACGAGATTATAAATTTTGAATAGTTTCGAGTAAAGTTATTGGTACGGAATTTTGGAATAGTAAGTTGTGAATGGCAAAGTTTTTAGTACAATACTGTACAACTATTATTTGTATTGCTAATACAACACAGGACCGCTTCCGATGCTACGTCGTAGGCTTCCTGCCTCTACATTCATCTACGGCCTACGACTGATATATCCTGCGCCAGTGGTTCATAAACTTCTAACTGTCATATAATTTGTATAGAAAAAAAATATATTCACAATGAAATAGAATTCTCAATAATTTAAGTCATTTCAAATCTTTAACGCGCATCCATGTTTTTGATTCTTCGTTTTAATACCTCTTTATATTATTAAAAGTATTGCTTTTAATTGATATTAAACGAAAAAAAAGTTGAGTATTTATAAATTTGCTTTTAGAGTGTTCACTGTCAATAATAGTGGAAAGGCATTATATTAATAAAAACACAATATTGCTTTGAACTTTTTAAGCCATGTCCGCTCCCAATGTGGAGCATATGGACTCCTAATGGAGTTTATCTCAACAGAAGTGTTTCTACGAGAACTGCTTGTTACTCAGTTGCTCAACCTCTCTTTTTCCAAAGAGAGTAAGGATAGAAGGACAGGGCTAGGACAGGATTAGTGGTAAGCTAATCGCTCTCGATACGCCCCGTTCATTGGATAGGATGGGTGAGAGGGGGGAATTCAAGACATCACATACATCCATGCCTTTGAGCAGAAATCATAAATCGATTGAAAAATCAATTTATAAAACTGTCCGTACCGGGATTCGAACCCGGGCCCTCTGTAGCCGAAGTCAACAACGTTGACCACTCGACCACTTAGGCGGCTTCACTGTCAATAATAGTGGAAAGGCATTATATTAATAAAAACACAATATTGCTTTGAACTTTATTCTACTTTATTTAAAAAGTCAGGACCGGTTTCACTCGTTGCTCAGTTGACAATGCTCACAATGGGCGAAGCTGTTTCTGATATTTTAAATAAAGTGGAATAAAGTACAAAAGAATATTGTGTTTTTATTAATTTTTATATTTGTCTTCCAACCTGTAACCTATTGAATCTAAATGCAGCATTTACATAAACTTTTTTTACCAAGAACTGGTTGTCTTGGATAGCCTTTTGACACGTTTTTTGGGAGATGATAACGAAATATTAAGTTCATCAAATTATTGTATTTTTCTCATTGCTCTTTTTGGGTTCAAAAATTTAACTTTTTTCAGATTATTATTAGAAGGAAGACATAACAATATAACAGACATTAAGATTTTTGAACGAAAAAAATTCTTTAGATATATTAAGAAACCAAATAAATCATCAATATTTTCAATTTGGGAATAGTATACGTGACCCATTGACTGAGAAGACGAAAGACTTGCAGCGTTTACCAGTCGGCTATATGACTGACATATTTTTATTTTGTTTTTTTTTAAGTTCATATCCTGTCCCAATGTAGGGAATTTAGTTACTTATTGAAGATATATCATCGTTATTTTTTCTACGAGAACTACTTATTAGTCAGTTGATAACACAAGATAAGCTTAAGTAAGACTAGTGGTTGGCTAATTGTTATCGTTACGCCTCACAGAATTGAAAAGGCAGGAGAGAAAATGGGCACTACAAACACTCATGTCTTTGAAACGAAATCTATTTTTAAAAATGCTGTTCGTACGGCTTGAACCCGTGAGATCCCACAGAGAAGCCAAAGACATTGCCCACTGCACCACGGAACCATGTAATCACTTATTAGTGTTTTTAAACGTTGAAATACTCCATACTTAGAATATTTGCTGTATATTAGGAGAAACAATAATTTAAAAAAAAAACTGCTCTCTGATAAAAATATAATGATGTACTAAATTGCCATATTCATGTTAAAATCTATGCTGCCATCATCAAAATCTATTCATTACTTAGTACAACTGAAATTATATGTATACAAAATAATATTACATGAATGAAACAATTTTTTCACAAAATGTCTTAAAGACATTCGTCATCTTGTTGCAGCTAAAGTTTGAGACTCACTGATCACACTTGCCTGTTCGCCCATTGATATGAAGGAATAAGTTTAAATAATTTATTATATGGGATATTGTGTAGTGACAGTGGTGGGGTTGCCATCATTCCGTGGGTGGGAGGTGGGACTTTGGGAAATAAGCGTTTGGCGGGGTGTCGGTTGAGGGGTTTGGATATTCGGGATTCACGTACTACTGACGGTCCTGGCTATAGCGCTTGGTAAAGGGCGCCGCAAAATATTGCTTATTTTAACATAAACAGTAATTAGGTAAAATAAATATAGTATTCCGTATATGATTATAAGCTTTTTCTATAGTTTATAGTTTATACTAAAGTGCTGTTTTTAATATAATTATTATTTTTTGAAAACCATATGTCATTTCCTTTACCTTTTTTTTAAAACCATGTCCACTCCCAATGTGGAGCATATGGACTCCTAATGGAGTTTATCTCAACAGAAGTGTTTCTACGAGAACTGCTTGTTAATCAGTTGCTCAACCTCTCTTTTTCCAAAGAGAGTAGGGATAGAAGGATAGGGCTAATACAAGATTAGTGGTTAGCTAATCGCTCTCGATACGCCCCGTTCATAGGATAGGATGGGTGAGAGGGAGGAATTAAGACATCACATACATCCATGCCTTTGAACAGAAATTCATAAAGCGATTGAAAAATCAATTTATAAAACTGTTCGTACCGGGATTTGAACCCGGGCCCTCCGTAGCCGAAGCCAACAATGTTGACCACTCGACCACACAGGCGGCATTACCTTTAGTATACGGAAATAAATGCTTGATGAATACATTAATATAAAATATTTATTTAATTTAATTTACCAACAATTATTGGAAGAAAAATACAATACAATCATTTCTTAAATATAAAACTGAACGCTGTGAATCAATTGAAATAGAAGGGTATATTAAAAAAAACAGCTTCATGTTGTAACTGAAATAATTACAAGAAATCAAAAACAAACTGAATCAGAGAGAAATCTCGTTGGCTTTGCTTGTAGAACTCATGGGTTCAAGTCCCAGTATGGATATTTAAAAAAAAAATCGATTGATCTTATTACCTGAAAACGATTAGCTAGCCACAAGTTCTCTAGTAGCCCTACCCTTCTAATCCCACTCTAATACAAAACAAAATATCGTAGTATCCTTCTGTTGATATAAATTCCTTTAACCTTTTAGTTGCCGTAGAAAATTAACAGTAATTACCTAGCACGCCGGCTATAATTTGCAAATATTAATTTAATTATTTATTGACGAGATAACTTGTCTCTGGCGTGTTGAGCACGAACAATTGTACGAGATATCTTGTCAGTGGCAGCCATCGAGTTAAAAGTCCATATGATCTTAACTAGGAGAAGACAAAAAAATAAATTTAAAAATCTCGTCTTTTGTGATATTTAAATGTTTTACTAGACAATACATATATGCTTAGTTATTAATGATTAATGATAATCATTTGAACTTATTACGTATTTTTTTCTTAAAAATGACATTACGCTGTATTTGTTACTTTAACTCTTCAATTTGGAGGAAAGCTCAAAAGGATGCAAGCTTTTGTCTATCATTTTAGTATAGTAGAAATACTACATATTTTTGACGGAATCGTCACAATTTGTAACAACAATTGTGATACGTTTTTTGCCTTTTTTAAGAAGCATTATCAGACAAACTATTGTGAGGTTTATTTATGATAATAGTAAATATCATATTTTGTTTTAAGATGCTTTTCAAGCAGGCAAAACACGTTTTACAATTTGATACGCATACTTTGGAAAAACTATTTCACCGATATTAATACTAAATATTTGTAAAATTTCAACGACACTTTATTGAGATTTTAGCTTATACATTAAGTGACAAGTTTAAAAAAAATGCATATACATGATAGTAACAACAAAGCGTAAATCATGTAAAAAAAGTAAATAAATGATTTCCAGAAGTCATCCATCATTAACTAACAGCATCAAAATGATTAAAGGGATACTTTGCGACGCTACTGATACAAGTCGATTCGACCACTGGCGTCCGTGACGGGTGGGTGCCCTAAATATGGGCGGAGGGGAAGGGGTCAAATTAGGAAGGCAGTGGTGGCAAAACAGGCAGGCCGGCGACCCTTGTCTTGTTTCGGTCACAACAAAAGTATTCGTCCTGAAGCCTTCCGCACGACACTGCTCATTATTACGTTCTCTAACTGAAAAAATACAGCGTATTGAATACTACAAGAAAATATAAAAAGGTAAAAAAAATAATATAATTTGCTTGCTTACAATGAAGAGGAATATAAAGTTACCGTTTTGACACTGAAAGAGAATCAAAAAATCATTTAAAAAAATGTAATTGTTAAAAGTATTTATATGCGTGGAGTTAACATCTTCTTGCAAAGGTTTTCTCTAAGACGTCATTGTTGACTGTCTTCCACAGTTGACAACCAATATTTTTTTATCTATGTCCGCTCCCAATATAAAGCATATGGTCTTCTTATGGAGGTGTCTCAACAACAAAAGTTTTTTTTCTGCGAGAACTGTCTGTTATTCAGTCGCTCGCTCAACCTAACTTTTTTATTTAAGTGAGTAGCGCGAAGGGAAAAATAAGGCTAGAACAAGACTAGTGGTTAACTAATCGTTATTGCTTCACACAGTTATTAAAGAATCAGAAAGATTGGAGGAGAGGAAATAATGTGAATTGACATAAAAAATACCCAAATCTTTAAACACAACTTTGAATTGAATAATTCTCAAATTAACTGTGATCTGACCGGGAATCAAACCCATACCTGCGTGATTGGTAGAGCAAGCTCTAACCAACTGGGCCACAGCAGGTGACATTTATATTTGTTTTAGCATCTTAGAATGAATTTTGTAGACACGATGCCTTCAAACAGAAATCGAAACATGCTGTTCGTACTAGGATTTGAACCCGTGAAGTCTGGCACGGAAGCCCACAACGCTATCCGCTGCGCTATAGGACCCGACACATTTAGTAATACTTAATTATTTTTAAATTCTATTTTTTGCAATATATTCCATATATAAATCTACCGATTAGTTTTTAAATTTTTAAATATTTCTTTGTAATGATGACAGCTTGTTTCAATTAAGTGATTAAAAAAAAAATTGAAAATAATTAAATATAATTTTCACGTAGACAACAGAGCCATCACCGATCCAATGGGTTTACGTCCAGCCCGAACGAAATGAGAAATGATGTGGCGAAAGAAAAATCGGCTGCGACTGTACAGGCATAATAGAACTAGGTATATATGTAAATACGACAATCATTTATTCTGATGCGGGATGCCAGGCTCCCTTGTTCCAGCTGTCCAAACTCGAGTGAAGATTTTTAAGAATTACTTTTTTTTTCTCCCGACCCTTTCGCAAAATGGCTAGTGTGAATGTGTCTTTGTGTGTTTGAAAATTAGAAAAAGGGGAAGAGTATGATCACAAAGATGAAATTTCAATTGGTGTGTGAAAGAAAACAAATGAATATTTTATATTTATTAATTTTGAATAACACAAAGTATCTATTGCATTAACCTATGTTAACTATTCTTTTATAGTATATATATTTTATATTATTTTATTTCTTTTGTTAGAATTGATATGGTCTTCCTTTAACCTTCTCCTTTCCTTCCTTAACCTTTTTTAGAATCTTCATGGCTGTCAATTTTGTTAAAGTATACACACCAACTACTTGGAAGCGGGGAAAACATATAACTATCAAATTTGAATCGTTCAGATTATGTACATTCACTCCGATTTTGTAACTAACGACCCGGGTTTCGACTTTCGGCATCTTTGGGCGTTCAAGTGCACGGATGAACTTGAACTGACGCTTAGTAAATGAATGTTTCGTGTTTATACAATAAATAAATGTATCATTGAGTTTAAATCCATTGCTGGCGAAAAAGATTAGCCTATTGGAATGCCCACAGATTTGAATGGTGAGTAGTTTTAAGAATTATATTTATTTTTGTTTGTCGGAAAAGGTTTTATGATTATATTTATATAGGGTATAAAAGTGGAGACCCAGGCATGTGTAACAGATACTAATTAAATCATTATTTAATGTTCTATGTAAATAATTACCAATAAAAAATAATACGCTTTTGACTAAAAAAAATCATTTAAAAATATATTTTATTATTATATAGGGTGATTTTTTGTATTTATATAAAACATAATGGTAAACTTCAGCCGGCTTTAATAATGACAAATTCAGGCCAACGACTGAATGTTTTTGACGTGCTATATATTTGATGGGTCTGAAGACATGTGACTTTTTCTTAATTGGAAGCCCTCCCAAAAAATAATTGTTTAATAATATTGTTATCACTTGTAACTTGTCGACTTCATTTTGAAAATCTTTTTAAGTGTCGATACTACTTGAATCAATTACAACACGCAGTAAAAAATGCATAGCAACAAGTCGTGAAAGGTATAGCCGTAGATTTTATGGATGTATAACAAAATAGTATAGGCAGATAGCCACTCTTTCAATATGTTTAAGCATTCTTGATCAAAGGCTCGGTGAAGCATGAGTAGAACGCTGCAAGTCCGTTACAGTTAGAGATAGTTGGCGGCATGGTTATTTGTCGGTCTGACCAAACAATTAGTAGGCGACCAACGAAATTGGAATCCTAAGTAAACGGAGACGAGTGCTTCTTCTGTCTTTGACAGCGATCACGGATAGGTAGTTGTCTATTTATCAGCAGTGATTTATAAACGATGAGCTCCGAAGAAATGTATTTTAGTTAAACTTTAAATTCAGAATATAGGCAGGAAGAATGTACACTAACAATTTTTCAGAGTTTGCCAATCATTTAATCGAAAATAAACATCATTTAAATCATAACAGTAACGTAGAAACACTCCAACAAGTAAATAAAAAAGGCTTAAAAATAAATAGTTTAGAATTTCAGAAATAAATAAAAGTATTCACAATAAAGAAATATTATTAAATAATGTCTTGAATAAAACAGGTGGTTTGCCACTGTTAAATTTATTTTCTAACGGCTTAACCCGTCCTAATTGATGCAACTCATTAGTTAATCATTTTTTAATGTAAATTTCATTTGTATTACCATTATCGTTTGTTTGTTTTTCTATCATCCCCTCCTTGTCTCGCATTTTTATTTTATTCATTATTTCAAGCTCTTCGTCATTTGGAAACTGTATGAGAATATTATTTTTCTTCATAACTTCTTTTCCGTGATATTTTTCCGATGTTTCAATGCTTATTCTACTATTCTAGGCGGAGACCAATTTAATAAATCAAAGATCATTAAAATCAGTCAAGCCATTATTGAGTTATACGTGGTGTAAATAACCCGACTTTGTTTTATACATATAGATAGATATCAGAATGGTACAATTAAAATCTTTCGTACTCATGCAAGCATTTGCTAAAGTAGTCTGTCTGAAGATGCCTCTAAAAGAAGCGAAACACGTGTCACATTTTGTATCACAATACGTGGAATAATCTAAGTTATTTTATATTAAAATGAACTTCCACAAAGTTACCGCCGAATTCATTAAAAGTATTTAGTTATCCTTTTTTGAATATTTTTATCATTATTATATGCATGTCCGCTCTCAATTTAAAGCATATGGTCTCCCAACGGAGGTAACTTAACAGAATTGTTTGTAGGTATAGGTTGAGCTAGAAAAGTGCTAGTGGTTAACTAATCGCTCTTACAACATCCTATCATTTTAGAATCTGAATATTTGGCAAGAATTTTTAGACATCTTAAACACCCATGTCTTATAAAATGGATCGATAAATCGATTGAAAAAAAAATGTTTATGCTGGGAATAGAATCCGTTAGATCCGAAGCAGAAGCCAACAACTTAGACTGATGCAATGCAGACCTGACAAAAAGGTGAGATTTAACAAAGATTAGTAATTATTATTTTTAGTCAGCCTTCTTTAATTGGTTTATATGCCGCTAACTCCATGTCATCTTGTCCTGTTTTGTCACTTGCTTAGACGACAGAAATTTTCCCAATGCATCGACAAACACAGCTTTGTCACATAAATAAGCCTCGCTCAATTTAAATACAAAGCTATCGGTATAATTGAAAACCTTTCAAACAGAAATATATAAACAACATCGGAAAAAGATTTTGGTGTTATCAAGAATTATATTATAAAATATACAGTTGTTCTTCTAAAATTTCGAATATTCATATTGTCCGATTTAAATTTGTTGCATATGGACTGGTTGTAATTCAGAAACTTAGCCTTTACAAAAGAAAAGACTAATCGCTGTGTCAAAGCCTCGTTTTTAGGATCAGGAATATGGTAGTCATTTTAAGCTTACATCAAGTGCATTAAGTAAAGAAAGACACAATATTCCTTTGTTCTTATTTCAAGTATTGACAGTGAACCCCTAAAATTGTGAACTCAAATTCATGTGTATGTTTTGTTTTAGAATTGATACTATTGTAAATATTTATAATTATAAAATACTAGCCAGTTCCCGGCAAGCGTTGCACGTTTGCTGCCGTCTGTTTGACGTTTGCTGCCGATTGTCTATGGCACGACACACGCATCACATATTGTAAGTTGATTTTACTATGAACTTCGCGCAAGTGCAAGCATACGTTGTCAAAATGAACTGTATGGCAGACTTACAAAAATTGATTTTTATATACAAGACCTACTGTAAATTCATTTTGCTATACCTATAACCTTCCTGGAAGAGCAAGCAAAAATTTCGTTAAAGCTTTATTGCAATCTAATGAGCGGTGTGGTAACGCATAAAGCACGAACGAACAAACATTCTTTTTATTAATTGATTTGGCATTTACTTGGTAGAACTCCATTATAAGAGGGTAAAAATATCAAAGTATTTTAGTTCTACAGTTTTTAATAATTTATTGATATTTTTACCCTCCAAACAAACATTCATTTATATATATTAGATAAAACACAAAGAAGTTCACCTCAATTTAACCCAAAAATCCATTTTACCCATGTATTCAATATAGACCTTTATTCACGGAAAGCTGTTGGGTAAGGTTATGCATCCCTTGCAGATGTTTTATCTTAACGAAATGTTTCCATCAGAGATTTTCAATAACAATTACTTGGGGTTCGAATCCCCGCGGCGGAATCCTTTTGCGGTCTACCCGATTGCGGTATCGGAAATTCGGGGAACCCCTTACGGATAACTGCAGGAATGCGGACGTGGCGGGAGTTTACCTTTTCTAATAATAATAATAGGTGTGGTATGGTGTGTTGATGGGAGGGAGTTCGGAAAATTCGGAGGTTTTTGCCCTAAAAGTCTATAAGTGGCGCTGGGTCCTAGCTAAGCGTGGAAATTCGTCGACTTATATATTTTGGATTTTTTCTTCATAATATAATACTTATGTTTCTTACTGTCTGATGACATTTAGAAAATAATAAATCGTAGCTTTGGCCATATTCGCTCCTTATGTGGAGCATATGGCCGCCACGTGGCACCTCCTTGTTTCCCTGTGTCCCGCCAATTGCTTTGCTTCCACCCATGACATGCCAGCATCCCTCAGTTCCGCCGAGTACATCCTATTGATAGTACCCGACGAACGCCGGAATACCACCGGTCGAAAGAAGAGGCAGGCAGGATTGAGGCTTTCCAGAGGCATCCGCAGCAACTCAGCCAGTTCTAACGTCTCTCCATAACCACTGACGTGACGGGGCGCTGTCTTGTACGCTCCCTTATCTCCGAACTTCTCACACAATCAAACCACCTCACCCCCACTATCCGACGCAAGCATCTGTTCTGAGTATTTGTCAGGTGCCATGATTCGCAACCGTACAGCGTAAACCGGCGTTGTTGAATAAGTGGCATTTGGTTTTAATAGAGTACAACTGTGTGTCCCATTGCTCATTGGTTAATACTTTTATTTAAAATTTTGATTACTAGGCTACTAGGACAGTAATGAATACTCCGTTAATAAATAGTTTCGCAACACCAAACTCCTATTTATTATTATACCAATTAGTTAAACAGCAAAAGAATAAATTAAAATAATTATATATTGAAACGGATATCCTTGCCTCTGCTCGGCTTTGTGAATTATTTTATTATTGATAAGCATGCGAGATTTCCTCTCATTTCTCCTCGGTCTCCTCTTTTCCGACTTTGATGCGCCCACATGTCTATGCTCTGCTCTACACGCCAAATAAAATAAATAAATTCATATGAGAAAAGTAAAAGGGAACTAGGGCCGGGTATAACAAAAATCGTTTTTTTTTTTTTAAATATTTGTATATTTTTTAGAAGAGTTCGTAACATTATGTATCGTGGTACAGATTGGTCAAATAACTTTTTATTGTGTTTTTTTTCTTGATTAGCTAAAGATGGATAAATTTTGTTGAAAGCTTTTATATTACGGATACTAAAAATGTGAAAAACAAACTTGTTTCTTACTTATATATTTTTTTTATTTTATAACAAATTATAAAATAAAAAAAGGTATTTAATTAACTTGCCATTATTTAAATAAAACTAACACATAATTTTAACAGGTGGTCATAAAAGGGATTTTATAATACCAGTATGTTGAAAGTTATAATTAACCTTTTAGCTGCTGTAGATAATTAATAGTAATTACCTAGCACGCCGGCAATAATTTGCGACTATTAATTAATTTAGTTATTGACGAGGTAACTCGTCACTGGCGTGTTGAACACGAAAAATTCACGAGATGTCTCGTCTGTGGCAGCCATCGAGTTAAAACAAAATAAAAAAGATTCTTCTTGAAGAGTCATTCAATATTTATAAAAAGACAATTTATACTGTTAATAAACTTTGAATCAATTAATAAATAGTGATTTTGTATCCCCCTATTAAAAAATCAAGTATATTTGTTTTATCAAAAAAATAAAATCTAAGCTTAGCATTAAAATACTTAATAATTATAAAAAATAACTCCTTCTGTCATTTCTGTAATTGGATATGTGTGTTTTTATTATAAAATAACTTATAATAAAAAAATCTATTTTTTGTTTCACTAAAAATAGTGTTTGATGGTATAGTCTTATGAAAGTATTTCATTTATCATTTTTAAGCTTAATCTGTATGACAATCATTAATACAAACATTTATTATTTTTTAATAGTATGCTATTCAACCAAGAATTTACAGTTAGCACATAAATAATGAAAAGTAGTTTTTATAAGTTTTGTATCGAACGAAATGTTAGTAATAAAGTTAGAGAAAAAAAGTCATATTAGAAGTGTAATTATTCTGAAAGTCAAAATGTATGTGCATTAAAAAGCTTTGGGATGTATTGAAAGGAAATGTTGTATGAAAAAACATCGCTTTCTCAATTATTATAAATCAGAAAAAAAATATAATACCCTCTTAAAATTTTCCACCCCGACAAACAGAACACAAGCGCATCTATCTTATTGATTACATATTTCACTCAGACATAAAAATAATCTTCTTCATAAGATACTGAATAATCTCTCCCAGTCTCCCCTAATTTTCCTATTTCATGCATCAAAGGGTACCAGCACGTAACAAAGAATAGTTGAACATACCTCCCCTTCCAGCTTTGCTCAAAGATTTGCATACCAATTTTTGCACGGGAGATGAGAGATATAGAGACTAAAGAAGGTGTTGCAAACGAGTTTTAATCTTGGGGCGCAGAGTTTATTTGATTTTTTTGAATTGCTGACCTCGAAAACAGAATCATTAATCGTTTGACGCTTAAGAATCACTATAACAGCATATATTATATTGGAAATACCACCCATCATCGGCTTACTGGTAAAAAGCGATAATTCAAAAACTGTTTTGAGTAATGAATATGAAATAGCTTGTCACACGGTACATATAAGTATAGCCGCATTTTGCTTACTTTAACATAATTTGAACATTCTATATCGACTGTGGAAAGGAAATAGGACGTAACCCACAGTTCTTTCAAAACAGCTTTTTTCATTAATAAAAATGTTGACAACGTGATACAAATTCATCAAAAGGATGTAAGCTGAAAATGCCAAATTATGAATAAGTAACATTTGCGAATTTCTCAAATTTTTCTCCTGTAAAACGTAAAGAAATATGATAAAATTTAATATATCTAAAAGTACTTGAAGGATCTTCAACTATTGAAGTTTTTTTAATTTTATATATCTCCGGTAACCGGTAAAACCCAATTTTACGAAATACATAAAAATATTTTTTTTTGCAACGTTTATTTACGTATTTTTTTAATTTTCATTTTAACCTAATGGCAGTATTGTAATTTTTTTTTGGCTCAGAGTAAACATTTGATCGTAATTCAAAAAGCTTTAAAATAACGACCTAGCTGCGATTCGGAGTGCAGAACACCTGACGTAGAGGCTTTCCGGAATACTTTAAATATATCACGTGGAGAGTATTTATACGTCGTAGTATTTATGTGTGAGCCACCCACCAACGTTTACGGATAGCGGGGTACTTTGAGAAAAAGTTTGAGGATATGTGTACGGCGAAAGGAATATTTTATAAAAAAAACAATTTCACAAAATCGTCTGACAAGATGGTATATTTTTTAAATTTAAGACGAGTTATTAAAAACTGCGAGCCATTAAAGATGAAAATTTTTTACTAAGACAACTTTCAACAATAGAATACTGAATAATTTGTTTTATCCAATGTGGAGCAAATGACCTACTAATAGAGGTATATCAACAGATGTTTTTCAACGATAACTGTTTATTACTCAGTTGCTCAACCTCTCTTTTTTCAAAGAGAGTAGTAAGGATAGAAGGATAAGGCTAGAACAAGACTAGTGTTAACTAATCGCTCTCGCTACGCCCAGTTATTTAAGAATTATAAAGCTGGGAGGGAACATCACGATCGAAAAAATGCTGTTAATACTGGGACTCGAGCCCGTAAGATCCGGCACGGAAGCCAACAACGTTAACTGCTGCGCCTTGCGACCCGGTATTAAATACAGAATAAATCCAGCAATGATGAAAAACGCTTTCTTTTTAATTTTTAATATATTCTTAATCAACTGTCATACTTTAAAATATTCTCAGGTCTCTAATAAATTTGATCTTGAAAAAAAATAGCAATTTTATAACAATTTATTGCATTAAACTTTGATAATTGATTGGAGTTGAAATGATTACACATTATACCTTGTAGACCAGAGAAAGACCAACATATCCAAAAATGTTTTTGGATACATTCTTTTTTATATCTGTGCTTCGTTTATGTTTTTTTCCACTTTTAATTTTGGTAGATTAGGACCGGTTTTGCTCATAACAAGCAATATCAAATAAAAATAAATAAAATCGATTTTTGTATTTGCATATTAAAGGTATTAAACATTTTAATTTGAGTCAGTTTAAAAACCACTTATTCATAATTTGTAAATCCTGTTCAATACCAATTGTTTATTACACTTTTTTTTATTTTTGTATACAATATCACCGTTAAATTTTATTTCTTATCAGTTGATAATTCTCGTCATAATTGAAAACAGTTCTGATCTTGCAAAATTAAATGTGAAAATTAATGCGTAGGAATATTCTGTTTTTTTAAATTTAATGCCTTTCCACCAAATATCGACAGAGAGCACCATAAAAGGTTTTGTAAAATTACCAGTTGTTATAACCAAATAGATTTGTTTTGACTATAAAAAAACGGATTAACAACTGAACGTTTTACTATACAAAATAGCTTAGATTATTTCACGTATTGTGCTATAAACTGTGACACTTGTTTCGCCACTTTCAGAGGCATCCTCAGACAGACTTGCTTTCACAAATGCTTGTTTAAGTACGAATGATTTAAATTTTACTATTTGTGAATATTTTATATTAAATTGAACTTTCACAAAGTTACCGCCGAATCCATCGGAAAGAAGGTTTTACCTTTATTCGATTATTAGATTTGGTGTAGTTTATATCTTCATTGAAGTATTTTTTAATGTGTACATTTAAAACAAGAATTGAAAGCAGGTTATACATTGACATTTTCAATTTAGACACAATAAAGATTCGATACTTGTTTCTATCACTAGGTAGGCAAATATTTTTGTAGTACTGTGAGCGATATAAAGATTTACTAATTTTTAAATTATTAATCAGACCAACGTCGGCGTAACACTGCCCCACACCCTCCACACCCACAGAGGCGTAGCTGTGAATTATTAAGCCTCGCGTTTTTTGTTACTACTTTTAATCTTCGACACGGTAAAATGATTCTCTCCCGGCGGACCAAGATAGCGATTGCCCCCAAGTGTGGGTCCGTAAAATTTTGACGGGAATAATAAAAACTTTACACTTTTTTTGGGTGCAATCGCGCGGATAAAAACGTAAGAGGCGAAAATATGGGCGGAAGGAAATGGGGCCCTTAATATTATAAGTGTTCCGGTGTATAAGATAATTCAAAAAAATCACGCCGGCTCTGTGTGCCCAATTTTTGCATAATTCTTGAATATTTTTTTTATTTGATATTTATGTGATGAAAGAACAAAAAAAATGATTTTTATGCAGCTTCTGGCTTCTGAAAGCCAGCCTGTTTTATTATGATTATAATATAACTAAAGCGAAGTAATATACCACAAATATCGAATATATTGCAGTTGAGGGAGGGTACTACTTGCAAACACGGCTTATTCCAAAATGGTTAAAAAATAAAACTTGAATTTCGATTTGATAAATAATGTACATTTTAAAAGTATTTTTAGTCTTACATTACTTTGGAACGATATTTTAGATGTTGTCAAGCCATGTTTGAGACTGATTTCTAAAGACACCTTTAAAAATATTTTTATTTACTAAATTACACTCATGGTTAATGTTTCAACAACTGTAGAATAAGCCGGGTTTGTAAGTAATACCAGTCATTTCAAACCTCGGTATGAAGATTCCGTTGGTATGTTTGTTCCAGGTTCTTTTCTGCTTATCGATGTAATGTAATAATTGATTTTACGATGAAGTTTTCAGGATGTTTCTTCAGGGTTCTTGGAACTGACTGGATCATGTGCTGCAGAGGTTTCCGACAAGCATCGATCTTGTTTCCTTTTTATCGGGCGCTCGTTATGTGTTGATGCAAAAAGAAAAATGATTAGAAATGTTATTCATAGAAAGAGGAAACTGACTGATAATATAAAATAAAGGATTGCTTTTTAATCTGCTGTTTGTAGTCATGTCATATGGCGCAACGGTTAACGTTGTTGGCTTCCGTGCCGGATCTCACGGGTTTGAGTTCAAGTACAGACATATTTTTTTCGATCGGTTTATCGATTGCTGTCCGAAGGCATGGGTGTTTGTGATGTCTAAAAATTCCTTCCCACTTTTTCCGATCTAAACCCTAACCGCTGTGCCATAGGACTCGACCGATGTACATAGAAAGTTTTATTAATTGATTTTCCTATCAATTTAAAAAGGTTGATCGACTTTTAAAGTACAATTTTTGATGACTTGATATTGAGCTGTAATTTCCGAACAGAATCTTCTGTAAATAAACTCATTAAAGTTTGTCTGAAGATGTTTCTCAAAGAGGCAAAACACGTATCACATTTTTTTACAGATTTTATGAAATAAACATATTATCAAATTTAATTTATATTTTAAAGCAATTTTTAAATAAGTCGTTATCAAATCGTATTAAAGTGATTCGTACCTATTTAACTGGTAGGCTACGACAGACGAGATATCTCGTCAAATTTTTCGTGCTTAACACGCCAAAGACGAGTTACCTCGTCAATAACTAAATTAATTAATAATTCCAAATTATAGCCGGCGTGCTAGGTACAAGGGTACTATTTCTACGACATCCAACAGGTTAAAAAAACAACTATAAACACCTTTCTACTAAAACGGCATTTACTTGATTAACTACATTATATCACCATAGCTATTAACCATATTCATATGCATAGTTTTAATTTATTTTACTATGTTGTTAAACATCAATGTATTATTAATAGTTTTGCGAGAATTGTAAAATATTTTTGTAAACTATTTACGCCACACTAACCATCAATTCTCGGTATACTGTTTTTGTATATTAACATTACTCGTAATTTATTGTAAGAAATATCTACAATTTTTCAGGATGTTAAGCCCCAAAAATAAATCCCCACTAATAAAAGTCATTAAGATCAATACCGTTGGTATAAGCTCGACGATAACAGGTGGGTAGAAATGAAATAAAACCAATCGCTCTATTATCACGAAAACGTTTATTTAAGAACTTGCAATCACCGAATTAATTACATACTATATTTAACAGACAAATTTTTGAATTATTACAATGCACAATAACTATTTTTAATACCTGGCTTGCTCACACTATTTTATAAAAGTTATGAAAATTGATGTTAAACTGTGCGCGCAGAACAAAATGAATTTTAATTTTCGTCGCAATGGAAAATTATCAGTTCTTTCATCTCGGACGAAAAACCACAAAAGAAAAAAAACTGCCGGTGAATTTACAACTAAAGATCTCTGGAAGCAAGTTCCAGAGCCTGGAAAGTGTCCCCCACACACGTTGTGTCCGGTCGTGTCCCAAAGAGCAAGTAAGAAAGAAACAAAAATCACATAGGTATCGAAAAACAATGTTGCCATTTACGGCCATTAACAATAAAACAATTGATATTGCGGGTTACCTGATAACAAAATTTAAACACAATTAATTTAGCTACACATTTTAAAATTCTGCCAGTCACAAAAGTGGTAGTGGGAGCGGGTGACAATAAACCCTACCGTATCAATATATGTATGAATATAGAAAATTACATATCAGACTATATCCCCAAACGTGGCTATGTCATTTGAACACGTGTAATCTGCCAGCGTATAACGTGAGTCCACCCCGAGCGTACAACGCGGCGACTTGTAACGGATAACGGCTAACGCCCGTAACGAAGCGGCCGTTTAACGACGGTCAATCGTTAAGGGATGGGCCTGTAACGTGGATGTTCGATGGCCAGCACAGCCTTCGCAAGGCGTTAACGACCGCTGGAATGAAGGTTCGGATGGAATTGGCTAGTAATTTTTACTCCATAGCGATTGGCGCATACTAGTTTTTTTAGCTTGGGAAGCGAAGAACGGTGTAAAAAATAAACCAATTTTTAAGGATGAAATTATTTACAGAAGTATTATATATTATTAAAAACACAATAATCCTTTGTACTTCATTCCACTTTATTTAATATGTCAGGACCGGTTTCGCTCATTGCGAGCATTGTCAACTGATAAGAAATATAATTTAACAATGCTATTTATACAAAATTGAAAAGTTATACACAACAATTGGCATTGAAAAGAAGGAATGAAGTACAAAGGATTATTGTGTTTTTCCACCAAGTATTGACAGTGAACACCCTAAAAGTGAGTATTATATATACCTATTTAAAATTTCGATTTTTTTAAATCCACGTCTGCTCCTAATGAAGAGAATGTTGTCTCCTAATGGAGGTATCTCAACACATTTTTTATCTATGAAAACTGTTTGTAACTCAGTCACTCAACTTTTCTTATTGAAAGAGAACATTACGGATAAAAGGATAAATCTAGGGCAGGAATAGTGGTTAGCTTATCGCTCTCGCTACAGCCAATAATCAGAGGATCGGAAACGGTGGGAGGAGATTTTTAGACACCACAAACACCCATGCTTTCGAACAGAAATCGATAAATTTATCAAAAAAATGCTGTTCGTACTGGTACTTGAGCCCGTGAAGTCCGTCACGGAAGCCCACGACACTAACCGCTGCGCCATAGGACCCAACATGTAAGACAGGTAATTTATTGGAAGTATGTATTCGATACCACTCTATTTTTTTTTTATATAAAAATGCTATTGCAATAATAATGAAACCAGGATCATGATATTCGCGGTGTTTTTTCAATACCCAAATGCCGGTTAATAACTGTCGATATTTTGGAATTGAAAATTCCCCATAACCGAATTTTAAATGTATATAAAACAATATTATAAAACAACTGTCTGCGATGAATTAAAATATTTAAAAAATGTAAATCAATACTGAGAGGTCCCAGAATTGAAAACCCTTGCTTAAAGTGTATTTTTTATTTTAGAAACAATAAGTTGTCTATGTAAATCCTCCTTTTATAATTTTGAATATTTTTAAATGGCGTTATTTTATATGAAATATCGAAACATCGATTTTGATTTAGTCACCCTGTATTGAGATCCTAATTGGTTGTATATTATATGTTTGCGTTATATACAGGGCTGTAGAGTCGGTGTTGGAGTCGGAGTCACGGAATCGTGGTATTTTGACTGGAGTCGTGAAAAATGAGCTTCTCGATTTATAATAGAAAATTTAAATTAACTTTGATTATTCCACGTATTGTGTAACTAACTGTGACACGTGTTTCGCCTCTTTCAGAGGCATCTTCAGACTTACTATCGCAAAGTTTGCTTAAGTAATGAAGCAAGATTGATTCTAACATTTTAAAATTATAAAATTACAAAATGGATTGGGTTTTTTTTCCTTTTAAGAAGAGCAAGGAGGGGGGTGTAGAATCGAAATAAAGCAAACAGATAATGATACTAATTTTACTAATGAGTTGTAAGCAATCAGAATGGGATTTTTCCTTTTTAATGGAAGCAAAGAGAGGATTATAAAATGCAAACAAATTTAATCATACTACTAATGACGTTAAACATTACAAACTATTAAAACTAATGAGCTACAATCAATCATCTAAGTTTGTGATCTCGATTTATTTTGAAAAATATATTTAATGATGTGTATTTAAACAAAATAGTCTTTCAAAGTGTTGACATTTCATGCTTGGCTGACTAAAGATGATCTGATGGTATACATATTATATATGTATATAAGCTAGAATGATTTCTTTTTTTAATTTCCTCGGAGTCGTTTTCTTTAACACGACTACACAGCTCTGGTTATAAAAACTTTTTTTGGAATACCAGTGTTGAATTTATCAAGTAGCCACGTGGTAATTTATTGATTTTTCTGTCAATTAAAAAAAAATATCAAAAAATGATACGTTAGTTAATCTTAATAAAAATGAAAATGAATTGTCGGGTAACATAGCGGAGTAGTGCCCATTCTTACAATCCCCGACAGTGAAAACGACTGATTTTCAAATAAATGTCTGTATACTTCATTTTAATTTCATATGTTGAACAACGAAAGCTTATAATTAAAAAAAGTATCAAATACCACAAATATTATCAAATACTTCAATTATTTCGGCTTCAAGTATAATATGATACATTTGGTCCATCGGTATTGATGTTTGCAATACCGGTTACCGGGTATTGCAACTTGCAACCCTAGTCATAACCTAAAAAATAGATTAAAAATACTTACGATAAAATGATACTATAATATGAGTCCCAGAGAGATGAAGTGAGCCAAGTGGAATTTTAGGAAACATTGAGCTGGATGCATTGAGATGGATGCGTATCATTTAAGTGAAATTAGCTCAGTAAATACACATTGAAATATTGCTATTTCCTTAAAATAGATAAATGTATGTAATTCACCAAAACACCAAGTAAATACGTGATAGTGCTTAAAAGTCGAACAGAAAAGTTTTACCATTTTACTACTTGGCTCGCTTCACCTTTCGAGGACTATTTATATATATTTATTTTTTACCATGTCCGCTCCCAATGTGGAGCATATGGACTCCTAATGAAGTTTATCACAACATATTCTACGAGAACTGCTTTTTACTCAGTTGCTCAACCTCTCTTTTTCCAAATAGAGTAGGAATAGAAGGATAGGGCTAGGAGAGGACTAGTGGTTAGCTGATCGCTCTCGATACTCCCCGTTCATAGGATAGGATAGGTGGGAGGGGGGATTTAAGACATATACATCCAACTGTCCGTACCGGGATTCGAGCCCAGGATCTCCGTAACCGAAGCCAACGACGTTGACCACTCGACCACACAGGCGGCACACTAATTATTTAGCATGGTATTTTTGTTATCTATTATTGCTTTATAAAAAAATATGAATTGTTTTTTATTTTGGTAACAAACTTTATCACAGAATACGGTGTAACGGAATCATTAGTTTATTTTTTTACATAGTGTAAATATATTGTACTTTTTTTTTTAAATATTTGCACTTACAGATTTGTCTAATTGCCATGCAGTAATTACGGCTGATGGTATTTAGTGCAATGGGAAATTCCCTCCACTATTGAACACTCTAAGCCGCGCAAAACTAATTCAGTTCTCTCATGCATAAAAACGTATTAGCGAAAATTGTTGTCAGTAAACCAAATGCGGCATGTAATTGGTAGGAAAACGTGTGTACACGTGTGGGGGAACTTTATTGCCAAATAAAAACTCTGTAGGTGCTTAAACGACCTGGTCTGTACTCGCGTGTTAGTGTTTTTGTTATTTTTTAAAAGACTTCTAAATGTATGTAAAGATTTTTTCGTTTAATAATATCGTCACCGAGTAAACCATTCCACTGTGGTGATTCGACTAACAGCCATATTCCGAATTACGACCACCTTGACTTACGACAAAGAAACAAGCATTGTCAATACATTCAATACGATCAAGACTGAAATATATTCAAAATAATAAATCACTTTTTTGTACCAATTCGACATGTATTTATATCAACTTTTCAATTGAAATTACTCATTCGTGGGTTAAACCAGTCCTGATCATTTCTAAGAAATGTGAAATGAGTACAAAATACTGTTTTGTTTTTCTAGTATTTGTAATGTCTTTCTACCTAATTTTGACAGTGAACAATTCAAAAAAAAACAATAATGCACAGAAAATAAATAAAAAGTTCTTAAAACAAGCCCTAAATTAGCCCTAATTATTAAAAACAATAGTTGTTTTGATCTGCACTGACGTATATTGTATTTTTTCTTATTACTATACGTAACTAACTAAGTTTTTCATCTAATTTATACATTATTTATATATTTATCTAATTTATATATTCCAAAATATATCGACTGTGGATTCTACAATTTTTTTTTATTTTTTGTGTATTGTTGTGTTTTTGTTTTATTGTAATATAAGTAATCTGTGAATAACAATTATTTTTAATATATTTATTTATTTATTTATTGTTAAAAATTAAAATTACAGTACATGACATAACAGCTGACGCCAATTCGCCATGCACTTGAAAAATATAATAAGACAAAATATAAAATAAAAATACAGAGTACATCAAATTCAACATAAAAAATCAAGAAATACAATAGAAAAATTTATCAAACAGTTCACAAATACCATCACTAAAAATGTCCACTTGTCTAGGCAATGCGTTGATTAATCGAACGGCCCTTGGAACTGGTGACTCATACCTCCTAAGCGAGGTATAAGTTTTTAGAAATAAAAGTTTTTGTTCATTGTTTCGCCCACGTAAGAATAAATTGGGAGCATGTAAATTAATAGTCATGAGGAATAATTCATATTTATCACTTTGTAAAGTGTTCACTTAGCCGCCTGTGTGGTCGAGTGGTCAACGTTGTTGGCTTCGGCCACGGAGGGCCCGGGTTCAAATCCCGGTACGGACAGTTTTATAAATTGATTTTTCAATCGATTTATGAATTTCTGTTCAAAGGCATGGATGTATGTGATGTCTTGAATTCCCCCCTCTCATCCATCCTATCCTATGAACGTGGCGTATCGAGAGCGATTAGCTTACCACTAATCCTGTCCTAGCCCTATCCTTCTATCCCTACTCTCTTTGGAAAAAAAGAGGTTGAGCAACTGAGTAACAAGCAGTTCTCGTAGAAACACTTCTGTTAAGATAAACTCCATTTGGAGTCCATATGCTCCACATTGGGAGCGGACATGGTTTAAAGAAAAAGAAAAGTGTTCACTGTCAAAATTTAGTGGAAAGGCATAACAACATAACAAAAACAGTATTATTATAAAAACTGTAGAATAAAATACGTTGCTTTTTTGACCCTATTATAATGTAGTTCTACCAAGTAAATGCCAAGTCAATCAATATATATATATAAATACTTGTTTTAAAATTGCCAAACTCAGCTCTCTTTCGATTGAAGTAAAATCGCAAAGCAGAATTAGTAATTTGCAATCGGACCAAAACAATCACGTGATCGTATCCATTAAAAAGTATCTTCCATTCGGCGGGTGAGATTGGGGGTTTTTCGTGCAGACACGGCGGGGTGGGGTGCCTCCGAGGAGGTGGGGTGGTTTGAATATCGCCGTTTAAAGGGATGATTTTAACGGAACTAATAAAGTTTCGTCTATTATTTATCGTTTAAGATTTGAAACTGATTGTAAAATTTGAAATTTATTCGGCGATGTTACCACTATCAGCCTGCAATTATTAGGAATTTTTCGGATGCTCCGTAGAGTAGTTTGCAAAGCGGTTGCATTGAGTAAAATTTACTCATTGAACGAATACAATTAATTTGATGTCTAAAAGCTCTCTCCCTCTCTTCAAATCTCAAATAAGCGGAACGATTAGCCAATCACTAGTCATGTCTTAACCATATCCATCTATCCAAAAGTAACTGAGTAACAATATGAGGGGAGGGTATGATTTGCAAAAAAAAGCTTATTCGAAAGTGTTTAAAAATGAAACTTGAAAAACAATGTACATTTTTAAGTATTTTTAGTCTTTTTGAATGATATTTTGAATGTTGTCAAGTTTGAGACTGATTTCTAAAACTACTTTCAAAATTTATTATTATGTGCTAAATAACATTCATGGTTCATGTTTAAACAACTTTGGAATGAGCCGGGCTTGCAAGTAATACCCTCATAGTTCTAATAGAAAAAAACTTATTTTGAGATACCTCTATTAAGATGCTATATGGTTCATATTGTGATTGGTCATGGATAAAAAAATTTATTTTCAGCGAAGATTTATTGGTATATTACTTGACATAGCACATTTAGAATTGCTCAGACTTTTTGTCTTTTTTAGATTCTTAGAGTGAGATGGTTGCAATGATTGTGAGACGAGCACTCTTGGTATTAGATAAAAATTTCAGTTTTATGTTTCCTGTGTCAAAGTAAAATCAAAATGATATCCTGAAAATTATTGGTGGATTTTTTTTATTTATGAATATTAAAAAAAACTTATTATGATGATGAAAGATGAAACCCGAGTCGTTGGTGACAAAACTTGTATGAATGTACATAGTTTGAGCAATTCAAATTATATATATATATATGTAATAAAATCATAGTAATATTTAGAATAGATTGTCAAAAATGACATGAAAATTTGATTCCTCTAAACTTTACATAAAGCATTACCGGTAGAATCATGGCACCTGACGAAGACTCAGAGAACCGTATACTGAGCTTTGAGAACAGATGCTTGCGTCGGATAATGGGGGTGAGGTGGTTTGATTCTGTGAGGAATTCAGAGATAAGAGAGCGTACAAGACAGCGTCCCGTCACGTCAGTGGTTATGGAGAGACGTTGGAACTGGCTGGGTCACGTGCTGCGGATGCCTCCGGAAAGCCTCAGTCCTGCCTGTTTCTTCTGCTCGACCGGTGGGATTCCGGCGTCCCGGACGTTCGTCGGGTACTATCCATAGAATGTACTCGGCGGAACTGAGGGATGCTGGCATGTCATGGGAGGAAGCAAAGCTATTGGCGGGAGACAGGGATACATCGAGGTGTCGCGTGGCGGCCATATGCTCCACATAGGGAGCGAACATGGCCAAAGAAAGAAAAAAAGAAGCTTTACATTAATTAGTGAATATGAATGATTAATTATTTTATTTTTAAAAAGTTCATTTGGGCCAGTTAGAGGTGAATTGAGCCGACTAGTAAAATGGTAAAACTTTTTTCTTGGACTGCCTATAAAGTAAAACTCCCATTTACACTTAAGTCGGGACAGTGTAATTGGGGGTGTGAATCTCATACAAAATTAGGGATTTGGTTTTTTCCGCAAAAAATGCAAAACTAAGATTTCCATTAGTTTTGCAAAAAAAAATATTGACGAAATATATAGTTACCAGGTGATAAAATGCAAAGGGCGCCAAAATCCCACACACAGACAGACGTGTATAGCCTGGCACGTTTTGAATACACAGACGCTAGGTAACATTTTACTGTATGCGCGGCACAGACGACCGTCTCGTTGTAACGACAATGGAATACGACCGTGCAATTGGCAGATTCACGGCGAATATTTCAAGCCAGCGCGTAATTCGGGGTAGTGTAATTGGGGATTTCACTGTAAGTGGTTTAAACATCAACACAAATACATTACAGGACTTTTTTTATTTGCAGCCCTTAAGAGAAATACATAATACTAAATTTGTATGCTACTTTACGATAGCCACCTCTAGCAGTAGCTAGATGAGTTCGTTAATAACCTTCATTGATTCTTGAAAATAAAACAATTTAAATTATTTCACTTACCTAATTGATTGCTTTATTTAAGACGATGCAAAAGAGTTAAGATTCGGATTTTATTATTCTAGTTATCGATTTAATTGTCGCGATGGAGACATTAAGCAGGGAAACAAACCCGAGACCTCGCTGAAACTGCCATCTAGCGTGCAAAAGAATCATTAAAACTAACATCAAGTGAAACTAATAATCACCAGCAGTAGATTATTCGGTACAAAATATAGACAGTAAGTAGGTAACAAGCCAGATACTATGAAAAGTATTTTCAAACGATAGATATATTAAGGTAGATGTATATTTTTTATGTGATGCCGATTGTCTATATTTGAATAATTACAGTACGACTGAATAAAAAGGTATTATAAAATAGATTAATATTATTAGTTTAGATAATATTTTTTTTAATCAAATAAACTTATTGAATTTGAATCATTCTCACAGATTTTGTCACTAACGACGCGGGTTTCACCCAGGTAAACCCGGGTCGTTAGTGACAAAATCTGTGAGAATGTACATAGTTTGAACGATTCAAATTTAATATTGAAATTCCACCAAGCACATTCAGTCGAAATCTTAAAAAATAAACTTATATAAGTACAAAGTATTTTTTTTATATAAATATCAGTTTAATTCGGTTGTGGTAACAGCTTTGAATACCCAAATATACATTTTAATAAAAATAGCTTTAGATTTATAAAGTTGGGTTCAAAAGTATGGATGCTTAAATTCCGAAAACGACAGGTAGTTAGTAAAAAATAAAGCACTTTTGTATATAATTTACATTATTAATTAGATTTTGACTGATTTCACACGTCACGAGCATTATCATTAGTGATAAAAAGTCGTCCACTATAGTCTAGTTCAGGGTTGGGGACCCTTTTATTCTCTAAAGGCTGCATTCATTTTTCTGATTCGACATAAGGCCGCAGTAAACATTGACTAGAGAATCTTTGGCCGGTAACAGGAATTTACGGTCAGAATATGTCAGGAATTTACGAATTTACATAAATTTACAGAATTAAAGAATTGGCCAGAAGGTCACACCAGAGTAGCCAAAAGACTGTAGGTTCCCCAGGTTCTGGTCTAGTTAATAAGTGCTCGACTCTACCGACCTGGGCTCAATTCCTGCTAAAGACAATACCAAATTTAGATTCTTTTAAATTTAAATTTGAAATTTATGACATGAGTATTTGTAATACCAATTCTCTTATTGTCTTGCTATTAATTTCAAAAAACTTGATGTATTGGATTTTTTTTTTACTAAAAATGTGAAAATAGTATTTTTTTTTCAATAAAAAACTTTTTAATTATATGTTTTCAGCCCCTTTTTTTTTTAGTTTCTCCGTAAAGAAAAAAAAATAAAAACAGAATAACAACCAGGTCTTGTTTAAATAGACTTTGGTTTTCAAATATTGATTGCAAGTTAAAATAATATTTCTATCTTATTATAAGTAAACGCCATTAGAACTAGGTCGAATAAAACAGTTTTATAATAAATTGCCTTGACAGATTCTTATATACAATTAATAACCTTTACTGCAGACAACTTTAAAAAACATATTGTTATTTAGTCGAACTGTAATAAACAAACATTTAAGCCACCCCAATTCGTGATCCACCAAAAATTCAATAACTAACTAATACAATCGTCGAAGCACATCCACGAAAGGGTTAAGACATAACAGGTGATTTGAAACAGGGGGTAGATCGTATCGGCCCATCCCTTTAGCAAAACAATAACAACGTTTTCATCAATTTTAGTATCGTTGCATAGGGGTGTACAGAAAATAGTTTGGATCGATGTAGATAACGAAAATGGCTTCATTATTAATTCTGTCAAAAGCTAATATTACAATTTGAGGTAATTATTCTCTTAATATCGATATTGGCTATGGGAATTGTCATTTATGATAATTATGCAATAATAATAAACACCAACGAATATTTTAACTTAAATAAATTTTAATTCAAAAACAGTATTTTCAAAAATTGAGCTGTGTAAAAGTTAATTGCAAATTTTTGCTCCCATTGTGGAGAATATGGAATTCCAACGGAGTTTCTACAATAACTGCTTATTATTCAGTTACTCAACCAGGGGTGAGCTGGAGGGGGCTCGGAAGGGTTCGCGCGAGCCCCTTGTTAAATTTCACTAAGGCCGGCGAGCCCCTTGTTTGATTCTGAGAAAACAATATTCTTATATCAAATTAGTATATAATTGCCATTTCTGACATATATTATCTACTGCAGTTTCAGTATACACAGTGGTACGTTTTTAGCCATTATGATTGACAAGTTTTCAATAAATTGCATATTGTTACATATTGCTTTGAGATTAACCGAGCCCCTTATTATCGTAGTGGCAGCCCACCGCTGTACTCAACCTTTCCTTTTTTAATGAGAGTGGGGACAGAAGTATATGACAAGAACAGGAATAGTTGTCAGCTTATCACTTTAAAAAGGGAAGTAAGAACATCATCGAAATTAATGCCTTCAAACAGAACCACATAAATCAATAGAAAAATCAATTGATAAAAGTTGTCCGAGCTGGGATTTGAACGCGTGACTCCCGTAATCGAAACCAATGGCATTAACCACTCGACCAGTTATTTACTATAATTATTCATGTTAAAACGTAGCAATCATTCATACCTTGAATAAAAATACAGTTTTTGCGAAAATGTCAATACTTGGATTTGACCCAAAGAACCCCGAAATTAAAGTCAAAAACATGACAGTATTTATTAAATTGAATTTAATTGGCATTTGGAACTAAATGATTTACTGTTTTTTGCCTTATTAAATAATGTATTTTTTTACCATTGAAGCGCAAATGATATATAATACTTACATTTGTCAATTCTACTGACAGCTTTTACCAAATCCATTACTAAAATGGATAAATGAAATATTAGTTTTTAAAAAAAAAACCTGTAAAAATTACTGCATTTTATCATCATTGAGAATATACGATAATAAATGAGTAATTGAAAGGTATGACAGAAAAACGGGTAGATTTTTTTTCCGAAATAAATAGGGGCATTGAGGGCAACGCGAAGCGGGGGAATTCGCGTTTTGTAAATAATTGCTGACCAGATTTTGGTTTCAGCGTGTAATGTCGGTTGATGTGTGAGCAAGGATGATCGGTGACTGCTATTACTATGCATGGGCATACTGCGCCGATTTTTTCAACCTTATTAATAAACTCATTTTATCTGGTAGAGTTAGATATATACATTGTGAGTATGATTAACTCTTTTTTCACGCGATTTTGAAATAACACGGTTGATTAAAACGATAAAATACTATATTTTTACACGAATTACCTATTTGTTCTTACACGGTTCCTAGACACAAAAAACATAGAAAGTTATAACAAACAAAAGCCCCAAGATGATAGACGTGTCAAAAATTTCAAACCATTAAAGCAATAATAACAGCAAAGAAATAATTTAGCTTTCGCGGCACGGAGACTAGAAAAATATTTCTCATCCGATGGGGATCGTTCTGGGATCCCAGTGGTTTCCTCATTATTGGCCTTATTATTATGAATTTCAAAAAAAAAATAGTCTTAAGACTTTAAAATATATCTCTGCATCATTCCTCATACATTTTTTTTTATAAAATCCGTGGTTTTTTAATAAATAATCATATTTTAAGTTGCGCGTAAAAAAGACATCATCCCAGCACACATATGAAATTGCAACTGACGAGTTTATATCAGCTTTATTACGAACGATCGCTTATCGCGTTATCGCGTATTTATATAAACTACAAAAGGCCCAAAATTCTATGACATAAGAAAACCTTAATTATAAACATTGTATCGTCCATATTAAAATAGATATTTAAGAAAAATTGTGGGTATTGGGGTCGCATTTCTTGAGCTAAGAACCGGAAAATTTAAGGAAATAATTTAAAGTCACTTTAAATGTGTTCACTGTGAATGCTTGATGGAAAGAAAAACTATGTTAATAATAAAATAAAACATTCTTTAATGCTAATTTTAAAAAAAGCAGCTTCTTTCATTACGAATATTTTTAAATTATCAGTATCATGTATTTAAATATAAATTCATAAATCGACTTAAAAGCCGACGTAAAAAAAATGCATTTGGGTGATAAAATTCCGTTCCTTACGACAGTGCGCCGCAACCGCTGTGCCACGGCACACTAGTGTGCCTTGAGTGGATACAGGTGTGACGAAGTCAAATAAAACAATAAGATGTTTCCTGGATTTCCGCTAAAAAAAATATCCTCGCATTTCTGATAAAGCCATCTTAATACTACTTCTATTTTCGACGACATATTTATGTGACCAAAGTTTTACAACTCTTGTATTGATTAAAGATGATCAGCGGTCATGCTTCAAAGTTCTTGACCAAGAACTTAAGGTTGCGTTTTCAAATATTGACCTGAATATAAACATTAATTAATGTTTCCAATGTGGAGCATATGTACTTTTAATGGAGTTTGTCTCAAGAGAACTGCTTGTTACTCAGTTGCTCAACCTCTCCTTTTCCAAAGAGAGTAGGAATAGAAGGATAGAGCTAGGACAGGACTAGTGGTTAGCTTATCGCTCTTGATACACCCCATTCATAGTATAGGGTGAGTAGGAGATGGGAATTCAAAACATCGCATACATCCATATGTTTTATGATAATTCTTAAGATTGCATAAAAGTAAACATAGTATAGTTTTTATGTATGCATACTTTTCAAATAAAAAAAAGACAAATTAATATCTGTACATTTAAGCATTCGATGTGCCACGGAATTCTATGAAGAAGTTTGGTGTGTCGTAAGTGAGAAAAGGTTACGGAGCACTGCCTTACGCAACCGAGTACAAGAAAGCCTTGCAGCAATGACTTATTTTTAAAGATTTACTTTTCAAAATGTTTAATTGTAAATTTTATTTCGGAAATTTATTTCATAAATATCGACGCACTGTCCACGGCGTACAAACAATATGTGACGTTGAAAAAAAATGACCGCATCGGGCTAAGTGTGAAATATCGCATATTCGTTCGCGGGTCGTAGATGGAGCAGGAAAGAGTGTAGCCGATGCTTTACTGGATCCAAGAGTGGCTGCGTGGGGTGAGTTGTCACATCCGGAGTATCGTGTTTATCCGTTCGGCCGGATCGCGTCATCCACTCGTGTCGCACATTACCGGGGGCATATATCACAATTTGAGAAACGATGGTTATTTTTTCGTCAATAATTAATACGCATTAATTTAGCCGCGCTATTCGCGTACGCTGTACTATATGTATGTCAGTATCGTACACACGAAGTATGCCGAAGCATTATTACATCGAACCGTAATAGGCAGGAAATTGTAACTGACAATTTTTAAATTTTACAGGAGAAGGTTTTTTTCCGTTAAGTGCGGTTAGTTAATAGAAATATATGGTCGATGTCTATCCTGATTTTATAATATTGTAATTGGGTACAAATAGCAACGTATTTAGATCTTTAGTTTTTATAATACAGTGGAACCTCTCATAACGAGTTTAATTTGTTCCAGAATCTTACTCGTTATGTGAAACATACGTTAAGCGAAACAATTTTTCCCATATAAAACAATGTAAAATACAATAATGCGTTCCATGCCAATTATTTTTTTTATAATTTTAACGTATGTATATTCAAATAAAATTACAAGTGATGCTTCTCAATGTACGTTGCAACAGTTTCCCATGCTTTCAGCATTTCTCTTATTGCGCCAGAAGATTATCACTCTGCTACTTACTGCTCCTCCACTAACAAACTCTCCTCCATAACTTCTTGCTGTGAAAAACAATGCAACTCCATAAGTTCTTCAAAGGTCAGTTCTTGTCTGTGCCCTTCCAGAAGTTCATCAATATCGTTGTTATCCACCTCCAGTCCCATGATATTGGCCAAAGATACAACATCGTTGGCTGTTTGAAACTTCTCAAAATCACATTCTACAACGCTCTCTGGCTAAAGCTTTTTCCAAACAGAAGTTAGGGTCCTCTTAGTAACCCCTTCTCACGCCTTGTCAATCATCGTGAAACAAGTAACGATGTGAAAGTGATCTTTCCAAAACTCTGCTTCACTCGTTATCCGAAATGTCGCTCATAAAGGAAGCATTTATTTCACAATCTGTTTTGCTCGTTATGTAAATAACTCGTTATGAGAGGTTCCAATGTACTAGTTCATAGCTATTTCGGCTTTCGCTATCGTTAGAACTATGTTTCATTTTACATTTTGCTCAGCTATATATACTGGTTCCGAAGAGATGCACAATACATCTTGTGAGCAAATAAATATAACAATGATTTATATACTTATTCAAAATACGTATTTGATAACGTACGTAATAATTCAATTTTGTTGTTCCTTCATTGAAGCATATGGCCTTGTGTCATATTTTCCCACGAATACCCTGTGTTCTTACAGGGCGTATCGAAAATAATGTGCCAACACATCGATTATCAGGGGCGGACGAGGGAGGCTTCTGTTGATCACAGCAGGGGTAGACTAATGTATTGTCACATTTCTCATTCCGATGCATATTTCGTTGCCTAACACTTGTCATTTTTTTTAATCTATGACTTCTGTCAATGCTTCTGACGCGTTGTCTATGCTTCTCGTGGGGTGGTTATAAATTGACATGTCGTGGTAATGGTGATCAATTAATAACAAGGTAATATTCTTTATGTCAGAGGTGGTAGTTTAATTGAAAATACTTTTACGTATACAATGGTAGAATAAATGGTTTACTTTTTTGTAAAATGCTACATTAAAAACAGTTAGGAAGTCTTTAATAATCTTAAAACCAACAGACAATTTATTATTTAATTATTTGAAGTTAATAAATATTTAGAATGAGCTACACAGAATAAGTTTTTAAATAAAAAAAGTATATTAAAACTTACAAGAAACTTTAATTTTAATATTGATAATACTATTTATTTTTATTTGAAAAACGTTAAACTTTGCCAGGCCACCATGAATTTGGTGGTAACTTTGTGATTAATACGTTTTTAAATAAAAAAATTATGATTCTACTGGCAGTGTTATTCAGTGTGATACGTGTTTGAAATTTAGCTATCTTTGATGAAGCGTCTCCTAAATAAATGATTTTACGCCAGTTTTTAATTTTATAATTTTTTTGTTCTTCTCCCAAAAAAATGTTGTTTACTATTAGGTTTTCAACTTATTTTCGTTTCAGCAAGTTAATAACTACATCAGTACATACATAATATCTTAAATAAAACAGGTTGTTCGCCACTGCTAAATTTATTTTCCAACGGTATAACCCTTCCTAATTGATGCAACTCACCAGTTAATCATTTCTTAACGCAAATGTTATTTGTATTACCATTATTGTTTGTTTGTTTTTCTATCATCCCCTTCTTGCCTGCCGTTTTTAGTTTATTTTTATTTTGATAATATATCAGAATAGTAAAATTAAAATTATTCGTACTTAACCAAGGATTTGTGAAAGTAGGATTTTCTGAGGATGCCTCTGAAAGAGGCGAAATACGTGTCACAGTTGGTAGCACAATACGTGGAATAATCTAAGTTATTTAATATTAAGATGAACTTCCATAAAGTTACTGCCGAATCCATCAAAAGTATTACATATTCAATTTTATTATATTTGTTTCATATTTGATTATTTAAATAAAGGGGCATAGCGATAAACATCCAACAACTAAAAAAAGCTATCTACAATCTCTACAAAAGTTAGTGTTGGAATCGACGTGACTTTATTTAAAAACAGGTGTTTGTTTGGGGCAAAATCATCATGAACGATTGTATCACCAAATACCCAAAATGGCAGTAGGCAGAGACATATCACGTTCACCGTTAACATAAAACCAGTCGTTATAAATAAGCTTTGAGCTTTTCCATAACTTAACGAGACCAATTTATTGATGGTTATTTGGTCATAAAATACGCTATGGTTATAGTGACATCAATAAAAGCTCATTTGTAGGGACGATGCTAAGAGTAAGGAGCGTCCAAATTTGTCAAAATATTTCTTTATGTATCCTTTTGTCTGCGTATATTTACATACTGACACATGTTGTATTGTGACTATAAAGTGAAATCTGAATTCTCAGTTTTATTTCTTTGGGGATTGTGTATATTTTTATTATTATTATCCATGTCCACTCCTTATGTGTAGCATATGTTCTCTTAATGAAGGTATCTTAACAAATGTTTTTCTGCGAGAACTGTTTGTTACTCAGTCGCTTAACTACTCTCTTTTTCAAAGAGAGCTGTAAGGATAGAAAGATATGACATGACTAGTGGTTAATTAATCGTTCTTGCGAAATCCAGTTATTAAAGGATCGGAAAGTTGAGAGGGAACTTTTAGACATCTCAGACGCCCATGACTTTAAACAGAAATCGAAAAATCGAAAAAATTCTGTTCATAATGGGACTCAAACCCGTGAGATCCAGCATGGAAGCCCAAATCGCTAGCCTCTGCGCCGTAGGACCCGACATACAATGACATCTACACAATATAGAACAGTGCTTCCCAACCTTTTTCATTCCATAACCCCCTAGATCTTAAAAAAATAATCCACTGCCCTCCTTAATACAAAACATGTTCTGCGTAGGGTATCCAATCCCGGAGCCTTTTTCTAATCACCGAGGGATTCGAAATCCTCAGATTGTCTCCATAACTCGTTTTTTTTTTTTGGCCCACCGACGAATTTGAAATGCTCGATTTGCTTTGCTGAAATGATCAATTTTCGGAATTTGCTAAAAATCTCTCAATCCCACATCCCGCAGCGGCCCCCAAGCACCGATTTAACAGGCTTAAATATATACATACCCTAAATATGTTATGTGGAAAAATATTTGTTCTTTCTACTGAAGATTTTCGCGGCCCCGCGACAAATTCTACTCCCCCCCGAGGTTGGGAAGCATTGATATAGAGAACAAAAAAACTATCTCCTATTTAATCAAAATGAAATAAGTCTAATAAACTTCCCCTTAAAAAATAAACACCTACAATTGTGGGACTGGAAATGCTACCACTGGAATAATAAAAACACTTAGTTATTTTAATAATTAATTAAAATAAAATGACTTTCCTCGTCTTATCCGTAGACCTCACATTCGTTTCATAACCCCCGATCAAGTTTACCAATAAACCTATCATAGGCGATGTTCCCAAGGCATGGGCCCGGCAGCTAATTATTACAGCGAATCGTTAAACGGCGCTGCAGTGTAGCGGCGTCGTTAACGCCAGCTTCGTTATTCCGTTACATCGCGTTATTAAATTCGTTGGAACGATAATATCGTGTAAACTTTGTATTAATGCGAGAGGATTAGTTCTTTATGATGCATTTCTAAATGAATGCTTAAAGATGAATTGTATAATTAGGAAAGATAATTAAGACTATCTTTTAAGTCAAGATACGGCTTTTATTTGTCTTTTTAAAACTACAGCTGTTAGTATTTTTTTTATTGATTCATTTTGTCATGAGTGTGAATGATGTATTTTTTTAAGAGTTGATCTCAAACTATTCAAATATTATCGAGTTACCATAATATGTTATGTTACGTTGGTAACACTCTTATTCTACCAATCTGTATTACTTTTAGTGACACTTTTTACCCCTCGAGAAATATTTTTAGAGTAATTAAACCTTCATGCTATTTTTTATGTTTTTTTTATAATTCTTATACTGTAGAGCATATGAACTTTTTTCCATATCCGCTCCCTAGCCGAAGAATATGGCCATCATATGGTTCCTAAAAGATTTCTTCTTACTTATTCCTATGTCATTCCAGCGTTCAGTAGCTCCGCCGAGTACACCCTATAGATGTGCATGAATGGCCTTCCACGATGGCGGAATCCACCCGGTTGGTAGAAGAGACAAACAGAATTAAGGTTTTCTCTAGGCATCCGCAGCACATGTCCAAGCCAGGTCCATCGTCGCTTCTTCACTTTGAACGTAATTATGTTTGTTAGTCAGTTTTTATAGTTCTCTTTTTCAAAGAGAGTAGATAGAAGGAAATGGCTATGACAGGAATAGAGGTTTAGCTAATCACTATTTTGCTTTAAGATCGGGTGTGTGAAAGGTAATATTAATCTGCGCAGACATCCAAGTATTTTGAAACTAATTCCACATATTGATTGAAAAATAAATGTATGAAACTGTGTTGCCACTCAACTACTGACGTATATTTAGTATATAAATGAGTTAACAATGCAGAAAAGTAGAATATTAAATGATCATTTACCTTGGAAGAAGTCCCAAAAAAGTGAATGCAAATAGAGGTTGAAATGAAGTTGGTGGTTTTCCATACCATTACTTGAAAAACTAATGTCTTAATAAAAGTGTGTATTTTACTCGGATGACTACATCATGTATTCTACTAAATATTCATATGTTAAGCAGAATATTTAGATCAAAATATCTCAAAATGTATTTTTTTTTATTTGTCATACTTTAAGATTTAAGAAGTGAGATAATACTCTAGAATGACAAGTATTTTCTGACCATATTTGAAAATACGTCGTGGCAAATAAACAGCAAAAACATAAAAAATTCAATGAGTCTTTTTTACTAACTATAAATGTTAAAAATACAATAATAATATAATATACTACAGTTTGAAGGTTAACCCTTTTGGTATCGCATGTTTACATTACTTGTACCACCGTACGCTATCTATCCACCCGGCGTCGACCTATCAATTTCAATATAGGAGTAATCATAAGAAAACAATACTAATTGATGTCGGTTCATTAATAATAACAGAAGGTAGACTGTATAGAAAACAAGGCTCGATAATTTAGAATAATATTTCCACTATCAGAGATAGTTAGAAATTCAATGGCTTAAAAACATAACAATTGATTTGCCATTAACAATGTTGAAACTATTAATATCTTACCTTTTTAATTGACGTTGTACCCAACACTAGGTGATATAGGGTACCAAATTTAACTGGGCGTATCCCGTAGCACGTCAGCATAAATAAGTTTCTAATAGTTACGGAGGTGTCTTAAGAGTAGTTATTTATTCAAGTGTTAATGATAATGTTTTAACGTTTTTTCGGCCCTCGAAAGTACATAGAAAATATTTCTTACAAATCACTTTGATTTAAAAAAATCTTGCTGTAGAGAGTTGTTATATTAAGGTTACAATTAGGGCTTATAAAAAAACCAATTTTAAAAAAAACCGGTTTTCGAATGTCAATATTGTTGTCAAACCGGTTTTATCTGGCTTTTTGAAGTTTTACAAAAAATGGCTGATTAAATTAAGGTTACAACTATTTTTTATATATATTGATACATACATAATACACAACAAGAAATTGTTTGGTGTTACTCTTCAGAAAATATTGTTTAAGCGTCCACTAATCGATCACTGATGAACAGTGATGATTTAATTTTTGTAACAAAATTTCCTGATATCGAAAACACCCTTTCGTTGGGTAATGATGTGGGGCATGTGGTCTTTAAGACATTAGATAAAAGATCCAGTTAAAAAGCCAAAATATTATGAAAAAATATAGTAAAAACCGGTTACGAGATTGAAAAAAAACCGGTTTTAGAATGTCGAAAATTTTGCCAAAATCCGGTTTTTGAAAACGGACAAGCCCTAGTTACAATGGTCGATTTTTCGTTTGCTTATGATTTTAATATTGTAAAATACTTAATATATTACAATGTTGAAAAAAATCATTTTATACAAAATTTTATGACTGGTCACGTGCAGGTGGAAATTTAACATTTCTAATTTATAATATTCTTACAACAACAAACAAAAAGAAAGAGTTATTTAAATTAAGTTGCTAATTTATATGGGGTTTATTAGAGCAATAAAGCTTGGTTGATTTGTTTGGTGTAGGAAATATATTAATGGTTTACAAAATTTTTAATTAAATAGCACCAGATCCTTTAGTTTCATTTTCGTTAAATTGTAAGTTGATAAAATAAAAAATAAAAAGCTTTTTTCACTGTCAGCGTGGAGCATAAGGCCTCCTAATAGAGTTACCTCATCAGAACTTTTTAATCAAGAACTGCTTGTTATTCAGTTGCTTATCTTTTCTTTTCGATGAGCGTGGAGACATAAAAAAAGTGCTTAAACACAACTGGTGGTTCAATTTTCACTCTCATAACGCCTCATTAATTTGAACATTGGAAAAGTGCTAAGAAACGAGTTTTACGACATCACAAATATTCACATCGTCGAAAAGAAAACGAAAAATTGATTGGAAATCTGTTCTTACTTCAGACTTCAGCCCGTCAGATCCGTCATGAAAGTCATTGAAACTAATCACTCTGCCGCAGACATGATTAATTATAAGAATTCAAATAAATAACGCAAAAACGATCAGCAGACGATCAAACGATCAAAGCAAAGACTATCAGAACAGTTATATATCGTCTTTCAGTAAATCAAAATCTCTATGTCGATAAAGCATAACTTCTGTTATTGTTCTGATGTCGTATATTGCAGATTGCACTAACATACTGTTTTATCACATTAAAATGATGGAGTTATTGAGTGAACTTTATATTCCCTATAATTAGTTAATAAGAATCAGTTAAATGAAATTCGTGAGGTCCGTGGTCGAGTAGTTAACATTGTTGGCTTCGGTGACGATGTCCACAGTTTCATAAATTGATTTTTACATGAATGTCTATGATGTAAAATTTTTTTTATTACCCATTCAATCCTAAAATGGGACGTATTAGCTAACCGTTAGTTCTCTAATAGCCCTATAATTCGTTTATTATTTTACTATATTAAAAATTAGAGAGCAACTGAGTAACAATCAAAACTTTTGTTTCTATAACCTGGATTAAAAATCAAAAGGTTTTTTTATAAAGGTTAATATTATAGTAATTTTATGTAAGTTTATTAAAAAATATATATTTTTTCTTTTGGTATAACGACCATATAGTACATTTATGGGCAACCACCGTCCCGCCGAGCTATTTTGTCCGGCCCTGATACATCTCGGCGAAGTAATAGAGAAATAAATTAATAGTTCCAGGGAGAGATTAAATAATAGAGATGACACGTACATTATATAAATAAAAAAAAATATAACAAGTAACAATGTGTTTTATTTCATTAACTGTTACTTTATTTTGTTTAATAATTTGGTCCGGCCCTTGACTTGGAGTCTAAATGATAATTTGGCCCCAGATCTAGAAAAGGTTGCCCATGTCTGATATAGTACATCAAATCAATCAAATCCTACAACTATCAAAAAAAATACCATTATTGCAAACGTTTTCTTATGTAATATATTTTGACAAGCCTTTTGTGGGTCTCGATCTAGTTTATTTAATCACACCAAATTGAATGCATGACTAACCTTCAAATTAACCCTTTTTAGGGTGTTCCCAATCACATTTAATAATATCAATCAATACAACGTCTACGTGTACATAATAATAACCAGTCATTTGTGTTTATGGATATAATTATGACTCAGTAACTAATGGATTACATTTTTTTTATTCCATCATATAATTGACTAAAGATAGTTGTTTGTTTTACATTATAGATTAACAAATCAAAGGATAGACAATGACTTGTTTTCATTTAAGTGATTTTGTTGGAAGATTCAACTTTCTGTTAGTATTCTTAGTTTCTTCGTGAAAATTCATTTTCTTTATAAAATTTTAAATAAATTACTTGTCAATCTACTCGTTTTATATTTTTTTTTGATACATTGTTTTCTTGAAAAATACGTTAAACTTAATGTTATATCTGTATTACAATATCATTGTTGATCGATTTTAAACACTCAGTTATTGAATGTCTTGCAATATTAAATGTGTTCTAAATTGCGATTCCACAAAAAAAAACGTTCGTTTGTTCATAACAATAAAATTGTCAGAAAATCCAGATTAGACGTTTTATTTCCTGTTTTAATTATCATACAAGTTGTTGTAAATAATCAAAACTGAAACTATTACGTGAGCTTTTAAGTGACATATTTTTTTTAAAACCATACGTGCAAGTACCACCTACCTGTACAGTTTTTAGAACAAATGATTTAAGCCCCGGATCACAAAACCTTTCTCGGAAGTTTACCAGCCACTGCACTTCGGTTAAATATAACATAAATGAATTGATATATTTTTACAATTCTTTAACGAATATCGATCTACCACAGAAATAAAGGTTAGTTCATATTTGAGAAAAAAGCTTGCTACAGAGCTTTTAATATACAGGGGTGATTTGCAATAACACAACACATGTAGGCACTGATTATTCTTGTATGAATTTTTCTCGAATAGTTACTTGTTTTTAACAGAGGTGGCTCGTCAAATGAGGTATTTAAAATAATATATTCATTTAAGTTTGTTTCAACCATGCGATGTGAAGCACATTTATACAAACTCCCGATGGATTCTTTATAAGAAGGGTTACTAAGCATTTTCTCTCTATTTCTCCCTTCCACTATTGCTTAGAATATAAATAATCTTCTACCCAAGATAATCTAACTCAAAAGTTATATCTGAAATAATATACATATCGACTGTGGAAAGGAAAAAAGACGTAACCCACAGGTTTTTCAAAATAGCTTTTTTTCGATAATCACACAACTTGATACACGTTCTATCAAAAGGATGTATGTTGAAAATGCCGAACTAGTATCTAAATTTAACTTTTAATTTTGAAAAAAGAAGGTCATGTCGAAATTGCTACCAGAAAAAAAGACTTAAAAGGTTTTTTTCTTAAAAAAAACATTAAATTATTATCAGTCAAAGTCAATTAAGAACCTGTTTATCAGTCTCCATGCACTTCAAGGTTATCTATATCTCATAATTTGCATTTAGCCCAAAATCATTAAAAAACGTTTTTCATGTTTCCTGTAAAAAATGTGTGGGTTACGTTATTTTTTCTTTCCACAGTCGATAAACATAGTTTTGTATTCTGTTTTAATACACAAGTATGTATGAAAATAATGTAATAAATTTATTGAGATGATTTTTCACTAACTGAAACTTCACTGAAATTATTGAAGCATATTTCAACGAAAAAAACTTCACTAGAGTTACATGGTATTCAAGATTGTCGTCCATTGCATGTTGAATGGTTTTATGAAAAATAGCTGATGAAAATTCATGGTGTATTTAAAATAATACATTGAAAGAACTTTACAAAAATGGAAAAGAATCTAATGATTCGACGACTTCTCCTTTGTAGGCTTGAAACTTCTCCCTTGGGAGGAACTCCCACTGGTTGGGAACCCCTGCTTTAGACATTTTTTCAGTTGAAAAAAAATAAAAATAAGGGTGGGGATCGGAATTTCTCACTGTGTTACAGTTCCTAAGCTTGAAAACGAACCCGTGAAATATTCCTACATCTACCAAAATCCTTCTCGATAATTTGTTATAGAAAAAAATGTTTAATATTTTAGGTTTTAATAAAAGTCAAATTTGACAAGACTAATATTGTGTATTAATAGAAATGAAAAAAAATACAATAGCAGTTCAAAATTTATAAACTTAAAGTCGACTGAATTGAAATGTGCTCGATTAATTTGATTTATCATAAAATTTTATAACTGTTTTAATTATTATCAATAGGTTACGCCAATGTGTTTTTTTCTATCAAGAATATTCATCATTAGAAGCGATCGCCAAATGTACTGTAAAAAAGAGTGACAGTGTTCTATAGAAAGAGCGAGAGAAAGCTAGCCAGGGGCGCCGGCATTACTTATTAATAAAGAACGTTGTGTGACGAGACATACGCTGATCAAAAAAGGAGAATTCTTCTCATAAAAGGGGTAGAGAAATAAAGGAACATGCATACATTGTATACGCGTATTTTTCCATATAGCTTTAAAGCAATAAAGACAAACATTGAAATGAATTTAATTTAGTATATTGTAACGTTATTTTAAATATCGGTTCAGTGCTTGAAAATCAGCAAACTCTAACATTTTTCTCGATGAAGCAGACTCCAAATAACACTTGTCAAGCCATTGCTTTGCTTAAACGGTATATTTCTAATTAAAAAGCAATACTTTGTCAACACACAATATTTAGATTTTTCTATTGTTTTGAAAATTACTTAAGTAGCGTCACTAATACCACTGATTGTTATGAAATTTTAACACGTATTATTTGAAGGTTGATACTCGGCTGTTTGAATGAAAAAAATACTGCTCAAAGTTACGCCTACTACTATCATAAGCTATTGCTTGTTGATTTAGTGACAGATTATTTAGTGATAGTGACAGATTGTTATGAATTGGTCATGATTAAACCCACACAAAATTCGGTCAAAAACCTACACTCAATAAGTGGTCATATTTTTTTTTAAAAAGGTTTGCAAGCCGAAAAGTTCACCCATTGCCATAAAGCAAACTTTGGTGGAGTCGTAAATAAATAATAAATGCTTTATTGGAATTTATTTTAGCGGTTTTAATAGTCACCTATTTACGAAACACATAACGAATAAAAACGGTGCGATAACATGAATTTCATTAGCTTAGTCACGAGACGGAAAAAATTCTTAATTATTTACAATACATACTATGAATTAGTAAGAAAGCGATTGAGGGTTGTTATACGATATGACCACAATTAAGGGTTGTAATATTATGTATTACCGTGCCCTTAGATGAGTGGTTAAGGCTTTTCAACTTTTGTCCTACTAGTTTACAGAATGAGGAGATCGAATTGATGCATGCTTTTTTTAAATCAATTTAATTTTTAAATTGGAATAGTTCAAATTATGTACATTCACACAATTTTTGTCACTAACGACCTGGGTTTCGCCTTTCGACATCTTCAGGCGTTCAAGTGCGCGGATGAACTTGAACTGAGTGTACATAATTTGAACGATTCAAATTTAATATTGAAATTACACCAATCACCTTCAGTCGAAATCTTAAATTATAGTTTTATTTTATATATCAAATGAATAGAGCTTCAAGTCATATGGTGTGGAAGTAAGCGTCAAAGTTCTTTGAGTCTTTTTAGTCACAAATTCATAAAAAGCTTTTTTATTTAATTTAAAGACGTACACCAGTGTTCCACAACCTTTTTGAGCTCGTGGTCCTCGAGTGTCTTTATTTTTCTGTGACCCCATTCCTATTTTTTACTATTGAAGTATTATAAAGAATTTGTAGGTCTTCTAATATTTTTGAATTTCAAAAATCCTGGAAATTCGAATCTCAAATCCCAGAAATTTACAGATTTTTTTTAGGTCTTCTCAGACATTCCAATTTATAAAACACAACAACTTACGAATTTCTGAAAATTTTCGCGTGGCCCCCTTAAACTGTACTGTGACTACTCAAAAGAATTCTTTATGGCCCCCTTTGAAAAATCCTGACGTACACGACCAAACCTTAAAAGAAATATACTGAATCAAATGAGTTTTATGTGAACAGTACATAAATTTGTTTTTTTATTGTTTTAAAGTCAAATTGAATTAAATTATCTGTAACTAGTAGAAAAACAATATTGCGTTTATTTATTGATTGACTTGGCATTTACTTGGTAGAACTCCATTATAAAAGGGATTAAAATAGCAACGTATTTAGTTCTACAGTATATATATTTATTAGTTGAAAGCCGAAATAGCTATCAACTTTTTTTCTATCCATATCCGCTACCCAGTCGGAGCATATGGCCACCGCATGATTGCTCCAAGATTCTCTGTCACCCGCCAGTCTTCTTGCTTCCTCCCATGTTATTCCAGCGTCCCGTAGCTCCACCGAGTACATCCTATGGATCAGTGCTTCCCAAACCTTTTTCATAGCACGGACCCCTCAATCTGAAAACAATATATATTTCACACATTATCACAAATAATGTTGAAAGAATGAAAATTTTCGAGCGAAAAACCTACGGACCCCAGGCTGGGAAGCACTGCTTTAGATGGTCATCAGTAGCCTTTCACGACGGCGGAATCCATCCGGTTGGTAGAAGAGACGAGCAGAATTCAGCGCTGCGGATGCCACAAGAAAGCTTGAATTCTGTATCAAGTTAGTTCTGACGATGGCGAAAGCCGTAATAGCTATCATTTTGTTTTTCTCCATATCCGCTCTCTATCAACTAATAAATATAAAAACTTTAAAACTAAATACGTTGCAATTTTTACCCTATTATTGCGTTTATTGTGAATTTTCATCGTTTTGATCAATGCTGTTTTTTTTTAGGGGAAAGTCTGTTACATAGGACCACCACTTGAATATATGAGCCAACAAAATATTAATGGGCAAACATTGCTTAAAAAAGATAATCTAATTCCCATCAGGGCCGAATGGCATGTATTAAAAAATGCAGACACTTCGACAATCCCTCGAGCCCTCCGATACGTTTGGCGTTCAAACAGAAACGGAGGAAAAAAAACGAAAAATAAACCTCCTAGTAATAATATACGAAAAAGTCAACGGACACAAATTTTCCAATGTTCCCGTGTCCGCTTAAAAAACAGTTCAAATATTTACCCGTTAAGCTGACCGTCCACGCCGTTAAATACATAATTATACATTATACAGTGGACGTTAAAATTACATTGAATATATAAAAAATAATATTAATTTAAATTAAAATCATCAGTTCACAAATAATATTTTTATTTTTTTATTCATGTCCGCTTCCAATGTGGATCATATGGTCTCCTAATGGAGATATTTCAGCAGAAGTTTTTAGTCACTCAACTAGTGAGTACCTAGTAGTAGGAAAAGAAGCATAAGGCTAGAACACTAGAAATACTTCATCGATTATATAAATAATGTTTAAAAATGCTAGATTCGAATCGTTAAAATTATGTACATTCACACAGATTTTGTCACTAACGACCCGGGTTTCGCCTTTCTTTCATTTTCAGGCGTTCAAGTACACGGATGAACTTGAACTGACGCCTAGTAAATGAAAGGCAAAACCCGGGTCGTTAGTGAAAAAATCTGTGTGAATGTACATAATTTTAACGATTCAAATTTATTATTGAAATTCTACCAAGCACCTTCAGTCGAAATCTTAAATTATATGAATAGTTTAGAATTTTTAGTAATAATAATAAAGATTTTTTATTAAAATAAGATAGGTTGTTCGCCACTGCTAAATTTATTTTCCAATGGTTTAACCTCTTCATAACTGATGCAACTCATTAGTTTTAATCATTTCTTGACGTAAATGTCATTTGTACTGCCATTATTGTTTGTTGGTTTTTCTATCATCCCCTCCTTGCCTCCCGTTTTATTTAATTTTTATATTTACAATATATCAGAATAGTCCACAGTCGTTATATTTATTCAGTTGTAATCTACCATAGTTACAACAATTGTAACCAGTTTCAATTAATCACGTAAACATAAAAAAAAAGTTAATTTGATCACCCACTGTATTGTCGCGTGACCAATACCAAAATCACCCCCCACGACCCCCGCCAAAGGTGTGTGTTTTATCTGACCCACCCCCCAGACACCCTTATAACCGAAAATAGATATTCGAAACTGATAAACGTAATCAACCCCTTTTTTATTTTGCATATTTAACGAGTGGCCGACCGGGTGACCCGATTGTGCCCACTCTCCCCTCTCGATTTTTAAATACATCGAAAAAATAACGAGATAAATTATAAATACGTGATTATTTTCTTTTTTAAATTGCGCCACGTTTTAAGCAGGTCGTTTTATCGGCGAAATATATTTGAAATTTATTTACATGTCATCTCTATATTACATCTAAACTGCTGTTGTTTGTTCAATCTTTACACCATAAAAATAATCAAAACGACTGATAAAATAAGCTTTTGTACATTGTTTGTTTTACGATACACTGACAGCTTTTAAAACATTACGTATAAGCTTTCCATCATCATTTATTAAAGTCACTCTAGAATTAAAATATCTATTCTCTTTATTCCTACGTACATTTTTAACATATCCAATTCTATTGCGGCTCTTGAAATTTCTTAAAAGTACTGAAGAGCCTCGGTATGAAAAGGTATTTGTAAAAACTGAAAGTCCGTTGTATAAATGTTAAATCAATTCTTTTCCGTTCTTACATTGAAAAAGATCGGTGACGTTTTGGACCGGTGTGAATGAATATAATTTGAACGGTTAAAATTCCACCAAGCAACTTCACTCGAAATTTTAAATGCAACATAGTTTTTTTTAAGATTTCGACTGAAGGTGCTTGGTGGAATTTCAATATTAAATTTGAATCCTTCAAATTATGTACATTCACACAAATTTTGTCACTAACCTAGTTTGTTACTTTTATATTGAGCCTCTGCAATTAAATTCTGTTGCAAAACAGTACTTTTTTCTACACTGTGATTTTTTTCCCAAATAGAGTTAAGTGGTAAGTGATCCAGAATATGTGGAGATGTCGGAGCTATGGCGCAGCGGTTAGCGTTGTTGGCTTCCGTGAGACATCTCACGGGCTTGATTCCCAATACGAACAGCATTTCTTTGATCGATTTATCGATTTCAGTCTGAATGCATGGGTGTTTGTGATGTCTAAAAATTTCTTCCCACACCTCCGATTCTTTAGTAACTGGGCGATTAGTTAACTACTAGTTCTGTTCTCTTGAACCTGTTCTGTTCTCTTTGGAAAAGAGAGGATAAAGAACTGAGTAACAAACAGTTTTCGTAAAAAAACTTCTGTTGAGATACCTCCATTAAGAGGCCATATGCTCCATATTTGACTTACTTACTTACCAATAGTACAATTTTAATATTGAACTGTTTTTTTTCATTGTGCAATGTTAATCAATTAAATATATAAATATTACTCCTGTCCTAGCTTTATCCTTTTATTTCTACTACCTATTTTAAAAAAGAGAGGCTGAGCGAGTGAGTAACAAACAGTTATCGTAGAAAAAAAAATCTTTTTAGATACCTCCATTAAGAGGCTTTATACTCTACAGTGAGAGCGGACATGGATAAAAAGAAGAATAATAAATAAATTCAAAAGAATGTATGCGTTTTTTTTTGTTACACTTATCTTCCATTTATATTTGAGTTCAATTCCTCGATGAATGTGTAAAACCCGTCTACCATATTAGCTTTGCGTGAAATGACGTAGAAATTATCTTTCACTCTAATCGAGGTTAAGGTGTTTTGAATTTCTACTAAGTATTGACAGGGTCACTTTTACACTTTAACAGTGACAAATAATCAATGACTGAGTTTGTAAATTATTTAGAGATTATATTGTTTTTATTCGAAATCATGTTGGAACATAAGGCAGTGACCGGGCGTAATACAAAATGACAAAAGTCATAAATCCCAAAATCGTATAAGTATAAACATGTAACACTTTTTTGAACAAAACATTTTTAAGTTATACTTAATGTATTATACTTTTTTATGTACATTTAACGGTAGGGAAGCGGAAGCACGACCAAACCACCCCGTCGAGAATTGAATGAATTAAAAAAAATACACATTATACAATCAAGCTAAAAAGATCGATTAAACTGAATTATTTAACTGAAATGTGAGGCAGTTAAATTTTTACAGTCCGCTCGTGTTATTTGTAAATAAAAAAACGCACTAAAACACTTGCTTCATTATTAGAAAGTACATAAAACCAAACATGAAAAGGTCTATTATGTGAATATATTATAACAAGCAGTTACTTATAAATTGGTATGTATATCATCGTCGGGCTCTATAGCACAGCGGTTAGAGTAGTTAACTTCCGAGTCGCATCTTATGGGTTCGATCCCAGTACAAATAGCATTGTTTTGACCGAATTTTAGTCGAAGGCATGAGTGTTTGTAACGTTTAAAAATTCCTTCCAATTAGAGACTCCAATTCGAGTATCGAATACTTGATACTCGATTAATACTCGTAATTCATAATTGAGGATTTATTTCCAAATTGTATGTACTTATATAAAAAATATATATTTAAAAAGTTGGAATCATTTAAATGGCGGACAAAAAACTAGATGCACTATTTAATTCATTGTTATCTATAAAACTGACGTCCACAGCAACAGAGAGAGTTTTTTCTATTGCGAGAATTATAAAATTAAAACTTTAAATTTAATTATTGATTTGGCATTTACTTGGTAGAACTTCATTGTAATGAGGTAAAAATATCAACGTATTTAAGTTCTACAGTTTTTTTTTATATTTAAGACTGTAACCTTAGAACTGTAGAACTTAAATACGTTGATATTTTTACCCTATTAAAACTTTAAACCAATTTAAAATTTGAGACGTTTAATTCTCTATTTTTTTGAATATATGGTTTAAAAATTGAAATATACATATTAATGAAATTGAATAACCTTATTTATTTATTTATCATTGCTTTGTATACACAAATTTGAATTAATAATATATATTTTTGGTACATCTGAAACTACTCGAGTATACTCGAGTATTTTAAAATTTTACTACTCGATACGCAAGTAGTTGAGATGTCAAGTTAATAGAGCAGCGGTCGGAGAATTTTTTTTAACCATTACCCCAAAATATTTTTGCGTAAGTCGATATTACCCCCCATTTTTAAAAGGATACAATCAATGTAACTTATTACACCCAAAAATTTCATTTGACCCCATTTGGGGTAATTTACCTCGGTTCCCCGACCGTTGAAATAGAGTCTTTATTTCTAACCATTCAATAACTGGACGTGGCAAGACCGATTATTATTTGTCCTATCCTAGCCGTATCTTTCTGCCCGTACTACTTTCTTTGCAAAAGGGAAGTTGAGCGACTGAGTGAGTAACAACCTTCATTAAGAGGTATTATGCTGTAGATTGGAAACAAAAACAGATTAAAAAAAAACGTGTTTATATCATCGCTAGTTGTCGTTGTGGCTGGGTTGATAAAAAAATAATCTAAAACAAGGCTAGTTGTTAAAGGTATATATTATATTCGTTCCAATTTTTCCAGGTACAAATACTGGAATGGCAACTTTAATACAAAGTTATACAGCAGAAATCATTTGGTGGATCAAATATAAAATTGCTTTGTTTTTAACGGACCAAATTTTTGTGACTGAGTCTCCCACTGTACTAAAAATACGTTATTTTTTTTATTTTTTATCCATGTCCGCTCCCAATTTGGAGCATATGTCCTCCTAATGGAAATATCTAAACAGAAGTTTTTTTACGAGAGCTGTTTGTTACTCAGTCACTCAACCTCACTTTTTCAAAGTGAGTAGTAGGGAAAAAAGGATAAGGCTAGAACAGGATTAGTGGTTGACTTATCGCTATTGCTACACCCAGTTATTAAAGGATTAGAAGAATGGTAGAAGAAGACACAATGTGAATTGACATAAAAAACACCAAATCTTCGATTACAATTTTGAATTGAATAATTCTCATATTCACTGTGATCTTACCGGGAATTGAACCCAGACCTGCGTGAACCGTAGAGCAAGCTCTGACCAACTGAGCCACAGCAGGCGCCTATCTATTCTTAATAGCTATTTTAAAAGAATGAATTTAAATTATTTTAGGCCCCGATTTTTCTCTTACTCCACAGTTTTATTTTGTCATAGCGCTCGCGTAGTGTAAAAATAGTAATTATTTATTTTGGAAAAATTACAAATATTTTTTTTAAATAGGGCAAAAATAGCAACGTATTTAGTTCAAATGTTTTTATTATCTTAGTTAATAGCTATTTCGGAGAGCGTCATCGTCAGAACTTACATTTTCTCAACTATATATACTGGCTGAGAAGATCAGAAGAAACGCCTCTGTGCATCTCTCACTGCTTCCAGCTAAAATATGTTTCATTGAATAAACTATAAAATTTATAACAGATTAAAATAACAAAGTATTTTAGCTCTACAGTTTTTAATAATTTTATTTGTTGATAGCTATTTCGGCTTGCGCCATCGTCAGAACTATGTTTAAACTAATGTTTTGCTCAGCTATATATACTGGCTCTGAAGAGATACACAATGCATCAAGTTATTCGCTCTAACATCCTAATTATAATTACAATATTACACTTATCAAAGAACGATTAACAATCTGGGTTTATTTCTTAAAACATTAATTAGGATAAAATTAAAATGATATTTATTATTAATGACATTACATAAAATTTATTAACTATGGCTTTATTGTTTCGAACAACAATAAGCAATATGGGTTTTTTCAAAGTAAATTATGATGCCAATGATGTAAAAAACCCATATTGCTTATTGTTGTTCGAAACAATAAAGCCATAGTTAATAAATTTTATGTAATGTCATTAATAATAAATATCATTTTAATTTTATCCTAATTAATGTTTTAAGAAATAAACCCAGATTGTTAATCGTTCTTTGATAAGTGTAATATTGTAATTATAATTAGGATGTTAGAGCGAATAACTTGATGCATTGTGTATCTCTTCAGAGCCAGTATATATAGCTGAGCAAAACATTAGTTTAAACATAGTTCTGACGATGGCGCAAGCCGAAATAGCTATCAACAAATAAAATTATTAAAAACTGTAGAGCTAAAATACTTTGTTATTTTAATCTGTTATAAATGGAGTTCTACCAAGTAAATGCCAAATCAATTAATAATTTATAAAATTTATACTTTCTTCAATATTGTAAAAACGTTATACCAAGATAATGCCAATTAAATCAATACATGGACAGTAATAAATGTATATAGAAATATATCGATAAAAAACATTATTTTAGTGTAAAATAAATCCTCTTCTTGCAAAGAAGAAATAGTTTGAAACATTAATAAACATGATTTTATTTCCTTCGTTTATATATAAAATTGTCGGGTTCGTGAAGCCGTGGTTAACGTCGTTGGCTTACGAGACGGATTTCATGGGTTCTAGTCCCGAGTGACTGAGACACAAACAGTTCTTTCAAAAATTCTCCATTAGGAGACCGTATACTCCACATTGGAAGCGGACATGGATTAAATTATTATTAACTTATGCATATACATATTTATAAAGCTGGTAATGCAGTCAATTGACCAAAGTTTTTAGTTTTTTATCGAATTTGGTTTTAGTTATCATAGACTCGTATCCCTTCCCTTTATAGGTTTTTTTTTAATCCATTTATGAATTTGTCAAATATTTGCCAAATTTGTACAATAAAAAAATCTTATGCTGTTTCTGTTACTAAAAATAAAAGCTTAAGATACTAAATGATAACATTTTTTTTTTGTAAATGATCCAATAAGAGACAATAATTACGTTAAACGCTAAAAACGTATATTGTTTAAATAAATATTGTAATTTTTTAAAAACATAAAAAGAAACTTCCAATCCGACGGTATTAATAGAAATATCTTTAGCAAATATTAATTTCCTGATACGTTTTGTTATTTTTTCTTCGACCACAAATTTATCAACAACTCAACATCAAATCTACAAAAAGAAAATCTGACATTCGTAATGCAAACTCGAAATGAAAATTTATTTTGGTTTTAAAATCGGCCAGCGTCCGATAAAGTCCTTAAAATTGAAACAGGAAACGTCAAGATTTATAATCTTGATCCATACTCACCTTATTCATGACCCTGTTTTACACCTACCATGGAATTTGTTATTCGTTATACAGAACGTGTCAAAAATTATTTTCAATGTATTTCTTTTTATAATATTTATTAAGATTTTTTTCATTCAATTTGCTTTACAACATGATACTTTTTTTCTGTTAGAAAATTAAACGAATTTCACCAACATAATAAAACATCATTGAATACCTGTATTTTTTTACTAACTCGATGGCTGCCACTGACGAGATATCTGGTAAAATTTTTCGTGTTCAACACGTCTCGTCAATAATTTATTAAATTAATAGCTGCAAATTATAGCTGGCATGCTTGGTAATTACTATTTATTATCTACGGCAGCTAAAAGGTTAACGTAATCAACGGAATTGATAATTTACGCGATATCAATAAAAACACGAATATAAAATAAATATCGATTTTTTATTTTTAAAATTTAAGATAGTGCTTGGTGGAATTTCAATATTAAATTTGAATCGTTAAAATTATGTACATTTACACAAGTGTTTTGTCACTAAGGACCCGTGTTTCGCATTTCGGCATCTTCAGGCGTTCAAGTGCATAGATGCACAGTGCACTGTCAGTTCAAGTTCATCCATGCAGTTGAAGATGCCGAAAGGTGAAATCCGGGTCGTAGTAACAAAAATTGTGTGAATGTACATAATTTGAAAGATTTTTCAATTGATTTATGAATTTTAGTTCGAAAGCACGAATGTATATGCAGTGATGTATTGAAAGTAATGAGAGCCTTTCAATTGACCTCTTAAATACTATTTACTCACTTTGTTGAAATAGTATCCTTGTATAAATAATGCGTTCGTATTTTATTATGTCTTCCTAATTGTATTTTTTTAACAGAACCATTTGACTCCTGGAAAAGGCCTTAATTTTAAACACTCAAATTTGAAAAGAGGGCCCTTCCATTAGACAGCTTTTCATTTGAACTATAATGAAGAAGATAAATAATATAAAATAAAATATAACTTAGATTATTCCACTTATTGTGCTACAAATTGTGACACGTGTTTCGCCTCTTTCAGAGGCATCTTCGGACAGACTACTTTCACAAATGCTTGCTTAAGTACGAATGATTTTAATTTGACTATTCTGATTTATTATAATAAAAATCAAATAAAAAATGGGAGGCAAGGAGGGGATGATAGAAAAACAAACAAACGATAATTGTGACACAAATGAAATTTACACGTGTCACAGTTTGTAGCACAATACGTGTAATAATCTAAGTAATTTTAAATTTTATACTAAAATGAACATCCACAAAGTTACCGCCGAATCCATCGAAAGTATTAAGATAAATAATGTTTTTTAAAAACGTAGACTTAGCAAAACATTAAAAATTGAAACGCGATCATTTCCACCAGTGGCGTAGGGTGTCAATTCGTTATCAAGATCACAGCGCTATTAATGTTTGTTTACTTTTTTTCGTTAAGCCACAACTCTCTTGATAAAATTTATTGCTCTGAAACAATGGAAACAGTATGTGTAACACATACAGTCGTATAAGGGTAGGTTTTTTTTCCCGCGTGACGTCAGATGTCAAAATGGATAACGCCAATCGGTTCACAAGGTTTGAAAGTTAACACGAGGTGATATGTGGAGGCAGAGGCGAATCTAGAAAAACGCATTTTTATTTTTTAAAAAATGTTTATTATTTGGTTATCTTTATATATATTATTTTACTTCATTAACCATTTCTCCGCTTTCACGCCTTTTATTTGCTGTAGATAATTAATAGTAATTACCTGGCACGCCGGCTATAATTTGCAACTATTAATTTTATTAATTATTGACGACGTAACTTGTCTCTGGCGTGTTGAGCACGAAAATTTTTACGAGGTTTCGTCTGTGGAAGCCATCAAGTAAATATTATAGAGTATAATGAATGCATTGTATGTAATGCAGCATTAGGGCGTTCAATCACTGATATTTTTTGTAATTCTAGGATATCGGTATCCTGGGATTGAATATTAAACATAAAATCGTGTAAAAATTGGGACTCGGATTGAGAAAGTTTTAGATCGGCAATTTTTTTTTGTTTTTTCCAAGAATTTTCGAATCCAAAATCCCAGGAATTTATGGATTTCCCAAAATTAACAACGTAAGACTTTTTTTTTTACCTCTTCCAGGATTTTCAAATCGAAAAACACAGGAATTTACGGAATTCTCAAAAAAAACCTACATTTTTTACACCTCGCTCAACTTTCTGTCATTTTCTAAATACCGAAATCCTGGGACTAGTTGTTACCTTATCGCTTTCGCTACGCCCAGTTATTGAAGGATCTGAAGGGTGGGAGGGAATTTTTAGATATCACAAACACCCATGCATACGAACAGAAATCATAGATTGAAAAATGCTGTTTGTAATAGGACTCGAGCCCGTGAGGTCCGGCATGCAAGGCTACAACGCTAACCACTGCGCCATAGGATCCGAGATCATTATTCCACATGCCTTTTCAAAAACCCTTCATCAAATATAATCAGAACATTAAATAATTATGTAGACCGAATCTCCCAATTCAACTCTGTGTTTATTTTGTCACCCTTAATTCTCTCTTGGGAATCGTCTTTGAAATAAAATTGTAACATATATTTGACTCAAATATTTGTTTGTCATACGTTTCTCATATTTTTATTTCGTAATGTAAATCATTTGAAAGATATCAAAAATAAATATCTCTTTTAGTATGTAGTACGATATAATATTTACGTATCAATAGATATGGATCAAAGTTTCACGAACTATGTATTAAAGTAAACGAAATATTTTTGATAGTTACTTTGTGCTAATTCATGTAGTGTAGTGTAACAATAGTGCTTATGTTAAAGATAATAAAAAATACATATTTTACGAAGAAAATTAGTGAATTTTATCAATTGATTAGACTAAAAAAATATTTATTGTCTATTAAATATTTTATTTACTAAAATAAAAAAGCAACATTTTTTTTCAAAACTAATCTTTGATCTATCAACGTATTTTTTGAGAATAAATATAATGTGTCCTAATTACGATAGTATTTAAAATTTTAAACACAAACTGTTTCTGCGTTTTTTATCAAAACCATTTTTATATATAATAGTTTCACTCTTGTTGTCCTAAGACGTCGTAGAGTTATCATCATTTGTGAATCTATAATCAAAAAGTATAAAAGCATTCAAATAGAAAATCTCGATTGCAAACATAAGATTGTCTTTAACAATAAAAACAAACGACTCGCGTAAAATTGCATGTTAATTAATTTTTCAAATTAAATGCACATCTTCTACTATTGCAATTATTTTAATGCAAGTTAGAAATCGCTTTCAAAGGAAATTAAAACTGACTATTCGTAATAATTAGTAATCATTACTAGTTTCATAGTTATTTGAATGTGCTAACTACTTCGTAGAAAACATATTAAAACTGAAATTGAACTTTTATATCGTTATATGTACTGGTAAATAAAACATTTATTATGGCTTTTGACTAAATTAAATAGTAAAAATCGAAAAAGTTTTTATGCCGAACGTATTTTTCCAAGACGAAATGAAATCATAAATTTGTTAGAATTGAAAAATTATTGTCAATATCTTGTAATAAAACACATAGTAACTAGGGTATCCAATCCCGGGATCCCGTTCAATTTTCTGATCCCGAAATTCCGGGATTGAGATGGCCGCGATCCCGGGATTTCGGGATTGAGAAATTTTGAGCAAATTCTCGAAATTTACACGAAATTGGCAAATTGAAGATTTCAAATTCCTCGGTGAGAAAATCTCAATTCAAAATTCAAAATAAATCAATCCCAAAATCCCGGGATTGGAAAAAGGCTTCGGGATTGGATACCCTAATAGTAACATCGAAATCCTCATTTTTTTTTAAAGTAATGTATGTGTATTGCAAAGTTCATTATTTTTATGAAAATAAATGCTTTGTAACATACAGTAAAACCCCCATTTACACTATATTCGGGACCGTGTAATTGGGGGTGTGAATGTCATACAAAATAAGGGATTTGATTATTTTCCGCGGAAAACGCAAAACTAAGATTTCCCTTAGTTTTACAAAAAAAACTGTATGCGAAGCACAAACGACCGTCTCTTAGTAACGGCAATGGAATGCGAATATTTCAAGCCGGCGCGTAATTCGGGGTAGTGTAATTGGGGGTTCCACTGTACTATCAAATTTTCTATTAGTAAGGGGACATATTTTTAAATAAATAGGTTTGATACCTTTGTTGCGCCCCTTGTATTACACATTGCAACACGTGTTTCGATTATTTAAGAACCGTCATCAGACAACATCTCAACGTTTACAAATAAACTATTAAATCATAGTAATATTTAGGTTATAATTTATTCATTTCAAGGTGTTTACTTACAAATACTTGATGGAAAAGCATTATTGAAAAAAATATAGTTTTTTCGTACTAATTGAACATTTCTTTAATATATGATCAAGACCGGTTTCGCTCATGATGAGAATTTCAACTGTCTATTTTCGTCATTAACGAAACTGGTCCTGACAGTGGTAGAATAAGTACATGAGAGGCCCCAGGCGTAATAAAATTTGGAGTCCCCGTTGGTCGGATAACGTAAAAAAGCAGAAAATTACTTGTAAAATAATACAAATATAGATGAAAATCTAATCTTGAAGTATACAAGTAATGTAATATAAGCTATTTTTAAGCGCTCTTAAATTCAAAGGCCCCAAGAGCGCACCTCATTCACTTATTATAGAATAACCCGCCACTGGGTCCTGATCATATTAATTAAATATGGAATTATTAAGAAGGAATGTATGTTTTTTTTTATTATAATTTATATTTTTTTTCAACTGAACGCAGTGAAGGGTTAGATCAAAAAAATCATAAAACTTCCTACACAAATAAACTTCAATAAATTTCGAATGGAATAAATTCAATATTTTGAATTTATAGTTTGTTTTTTTGATTCGATAATTACAAAAAAAATACGATGTTAAGTTATTACTGCAGCGCGCATTTTTTTAAATGCACATTTTGATATCATTAAAAAAATAATCCTTGAATGTAAACATTAAAAATTGCCCATTTCATATCGGAGCCGCGAGAAATGTTTAATTTTCATAAAACGTTTTTTAACGGGCAACACAAAAAAAATGACCGTAAATTTACGGTGTGCGTCTGTTGTATCAAGAAACATAAATATTTCAAAGATAAGATACAGGCACAATGGAATAATGTAAGAAAAATGTTCAGACATTCAGTTAACATTTTTAACGAGCGAAAAATATATTAAAGGAGGAATATCATAATGGTACCAAGGAAGGATCTGTTTGCATGGGGCAACCATTCGCTGTAATATATCTATTACTATTAAGTATAACGATGGAAAGTCTTAAGAATGACTTAATATCTGTTGCCGAAAATAAATAAGTCCCATCACCATCCGCCCCTGACCCCCTCGCCCTATTTAGCAATTTTTTAGCATTTTTTCTCGGTTACTTTCCTTTTCGGCGCCCCCCTCCGATAGCAGTGCAGCGCGTGAGTTGTGTATACTAAAAATCGCTGTAGATTTATACCACTTGTATTTATTATTGACTAACCGGTTCCCAGCAAGCGTTGCAATGCCACTCAAGGAAAGACAGTGTTGTGCGTATTGAAGAGCATGTCTTCTTTTTCTGTCTGTTTTACGTTTGCTGCTGATTGTCTACAACTTAACGGTGTGTAACGCATAAAATACGAAAAAAAAATCACACTTAATATGCACGGAACACATTAGAACGTAATGTCAAAATGTAGAGCACACGATTTGACAGATTTGAAATATTTCATTTTTAATACAAACAATCGAACATCAATGTTGTATTGTCTGAATGCTGTTTGATTGTCAGTCGACGGCTGAAAGTTGAATTGAATGAACGGCAGACATGCAAACATAGATTTTTATATAAAGAATCTGCTGTAAGCAGTGTATTTTAATTTGCCTATAACCTTCCCAGAAGTGCAAGCAAAAAGTTTTATAGCAATCGGATCAACGGTTCGGCAGCCCATAGAGTACGAACTAACAAACATTCATTTTTATATAGATTGTCTCTTTACTCATATAGTAACCAGAATTATTATATCGACTGTGAAAAGGAAAAAGGACGTAACCCGTACATAGCAAATTTTACAGGAGGCATAAAAAAAGTGGTTTGATGATTTTATGCCATATGCAAATTATGAAATATACACAATCTTTATGTGCACAGAGACCTTCTAAACTGGTGTTGAATTGTCATAATCTAATATTAATTAAAGAAATTGTCTAGGAAAAACTTTTATTTCAGTCTTTCTTCTTGGTTTTAATTTTCACAAGCTCATCTTTTTTCAAACTTAAAAGCTTAATTTAGATACTAATTCGGCATTTGCAGCTTACATCCTTTTAATAAAACGTGTATCAAGTTTGATACAATGTGATTATATAAAAAAAACGGTGGGTTACGTTATTTTTCCTTTCCACAGTCGATATAGTAACTGACGTAATTATCATAAGTTTAATTTATTTTTTAAGGATTGTATAGCATAAGCGATAATCAACATAGTACTGAATAGCAAACACGGCAGTTATTAAACGGAATTTACGAAACAATATAAATTATAATATTTAAAGTTACATAATATCGTTTATAATCGAAATTTAAAAAAATATATGGATAACAGTTAATTTAATTGCCTGTGATCTTATAAATCAGAAAATAGCTTCTGAATCAATAATACTTTTAAGAATTTGATGTCATTAAAAGCCATGATAGTCATTCTGATGTTGAACGATTAAACGATCATTTACATAAAATAGTAACATTGATAAGAATTAGTTTCTTGACTTTTTACAAAGTGACGGATACATTGAAAGATGGTTGAAATCATACAAAAAAGTGTTTGAATTTAATGATAGTTTATTTTTTTCTTAGTAAATTAATATCACAAGAGGAATTCGACTCTGAACAGCTACAATTAGTCGCACAGAAATTATCACTTTATTTTTCTGAAATAATTGAGAAAAAAATACAGGTATTTAATATTCCATGAGTCGACACTGAAACATGTTCCCATATATAAATTACAAGCAATTTATATTGCTTTTTACTATTTTTTTAATATCGTCTTTTTATACAGCCGCCTTTAATGACGGGTTTAAGAAGGATCACAAAATATACGAAAAAGAAGTGGTGGAGCGAGGGGGTGTAACGCGACCCCCCGTTACCGGAAACGCGGCTATGGGAGGGTTAATGGTGGTGTATGTGTGTTTATCACTTTCGTTAAGATGATTTTTATATCTTTCTTCAGATCCCAGCTTCGAGAACATTCATTGTCGTTTTGACAAAGGCCCGACGTGATTTCCTGCTATCAAGAAAATGTATTAGTTCATTTGAGTTGTAAAGAATCAAAAGCAAAAATTCAAAAAGATTTTCATTTTCAAAATTTGGTGTTTGATTCTATGCGACACAAATATTTTTTGCTGACTGTCAAACTGACTGGTTTACTAAAAAAATAATGTAAATAGTGTAATTATTTTATTATAAACTATACATTAAATTAAATTATAAAACATATAAGTTGATCAATGAACTATTTAATTTTGTTAGATTTACGAAATACAATATATTTTTTTAAAACTTTTTATTTTCAATTAATTTTCAAATAATAATTATTATTATATACCATCCATTCAACGTCCAGAGTAGTGAGTTCTTCTCATAATAGCAGATCTGAAATAACTGTTGTTGGCCGATATTTTCTTGTATAAAGTATTTGACATGATAACTAAATGAATATAGCCAATCCGCCAAATATTTTTTAAATACATTATATCAACTCAATGAAAACCCACGCCCTACATATCAATTTATATCTTACTGAGACATGAACTCAGAAACTTTATCACTATACGCAAGACTACTGAAGCTATATTAACTATTTATAGCACTCGCGAACATGCTACCATATTTTATTTTTTAATTAAACAGTTGTAATATATAATAATACCACAACCTATTTAGTTATATATTTTAAATCTGTGGCCGAGTAAGCAACGTTGTTGACAACTGTTGTAATGCACACGCGCTCAAATCCCAATACGAACAGTTTCATAGATCAAATTCTATCACACTAGCCCACGTAGCGAGGGTAATTAACTAACCACTAGTTTTTTTCTAGCCTTTCAATCATTTCTATACCAAAAAAAAATCAGGTATAGATAGTGATTGAATTACAAGTAGTTCTCAAAAACCAACTTCTTTTGAAATATGCTCCATTTGGAGTAGATATTATTCACCACATTGAAACAAATATAGTAAAAAATTAACTTATATATTCAATTAAAAATAATTTAACTACAGTTAAAATTGTTTACTAAAATTTATCAATATATATTTCATAACGATATTTTTTGATAATTATATAAGTTATGTTTATTGGATATTTCAATCCAAATATTTTTTTAAGTGTTTATTAGGTATGAGTGATTTTTTTTTATAAATGACAGCTGTAATTAACTCTCCTGCATTGAGAAACATTGGTTGAATAATATTTAGTTCAAAATTTGACAATATTTTGAATAGCACGAAAAAAAAAACGAGGAAAGACATAATTGCCAACTATGTTTTTGATAATTTCTTCATTGGTTAAATTGAAATTTACTTGGTTGTATTCGTTTCAATGCACTAAGAAGAAGCAAAGTATTTATTACGTCGATCTCCGTAGTCCAGTGGTAAAAGCTTTACAATAGCTATAAGATAAGCTTAGTTTCAAGTTCTAGAAAGATGAATAGGAAAGATATATTTTGACATTTGTGTCAAATAAATAAAATTCGCATTTCTTTGATCTCAAAAGATCAAAAAAATGCAAATTTTCGGTGTCAATTCTCTTCCAGTTATTTTTGAGTGAATTTTTGATAGAGTATTTCCAAATTTTAAATTATAGCACGCATTTGTAATTATTGGATGTATTACGAAATATATTCACCTTTACTTTTATGGACTGTAATAACAAAATTACGGTTAATTATTCCTAAGCATTTTGACTGAGCTGAGGGTTTTTTAAGCGCCCATTTATCCCATGTAATTATAAGTAACTGATCCATGCTGTAAAGTCTCTATACAGTCTATACAGTTAGAAAAAAGTATTGAATTTAATCAGTCTAAAACTATTACTGTCACTTTGCAGGCTCAATAGATTTAACCCAGCCTTATCGAAGACGCGCAGAAAGGAAGTTTTTGTGAAGTTATTTAATTTATCAAGAATAAATAATTCAGTTTGGGCAACTTTATTCTCAGGTGTCATTTATCTAGCTTTTCTCTCTCGTTCGGATTTATATTGCCCCACTATTAAAGTCATGGGATACTCGCTGTCTTCGCCATGCAGTACACATCGATAGTGTATACGTTTCGCGTCTTGTACAGTCAACCGAATGGAAAGTTCTCTTTGTAGTCAGCAATAGAAATGCTACATTGAAAATAAGAGATCGTTACAGACTCAGATCACGGTTAGGTCAGTATCAAATTTAACTTCATTCAATTATCATATTTTAGATCTTAGACATTTGTGTTTGTGATGATTAAAAAAACGGTTTTCCTTATTTTATTAAAAAATATAGCCACTCCAAGAAAAAGGTTTAATTTTAATCATATAATCACTATGCTAATGATTAACAGTTAACTTGTAAAAAGTCATTATTGTCCTAAGCTGGTCTCAAGTGACTTAAAAAACGGCCATAAATCTGTCTAACGGGCCTGTCACGTCACATAGCGAATCCGTTTTCGGTGGATTCTTTCTATACGGATACACATGATTCTCTATATCAAATAAAGCTATGGAATACAGATGCAGCCCTGTATTGAGCCAAGAGCAAAAGGAAGATGATTTATTTATCGTTATGACATTGGAAGGGTAAGTGTGAAAAAAGCTTGTCGTCTATTTCCAGCACGACACAAGTGGCTGCATCAGCCGCGTTGCTTCAAAATTTGACACGTAGACGAACTCTTTTTTCTGTAAAAAATATATAATAAGTTGTGATGGAAAATCAACTAACTAATCTACTTTGCTCACTATAAATTTTCCTAGTGCGTGATATAATAACAGAATACAAAACAGTATCTCAAATTTAAAAAAAAAATGAGAATTTGGTTAAGCGTCCGTCGCTTTCACATTTCACGGGGTAACCACAAATCCTCGCGAAGTAACGGAACTCCTAATGCAAGTATCGGCTGAAAGATGTGTCAAAGGAGAACTTTCCACGTGCCAGATATATAAATGAAGTGTGTGGTGACAATAAGTCATTGTCAACTTATAGGGCTATCGAGGGTGGATAAAGAAATAATGTGAGGGATCTTATTTTTTTGAAAAGTGGAGTTAGGGTGGTCGTAATGATTATTCTTAAAGTTTTACTACGAATACTTTAAATAACTGAGAGGTTTGACATGTTATAGATTAAGTAACTCTATCATTATTAGATTTTTAGTGTGTTGTGTCAGGAATAATTATTTAAATAAATGTTCTACACTTTTTTAAAACGGACTACTTATAATAGATCGTTACGGACAGTGTTGATAACTGCTGTAAAAGTCAGCCCATAGATTTTAATTATGTCTTTTATAATATAATATTTGGCATCACTAATAATAACAAATATAAGTATATATTTTTACACTTAAATAGTGTTAATTTCCAATTAATAATAACTTATTATTATTTTATCAAAAATTTATGTTAATAAATAAATTAATAAGCTTATATTTTAAAAAAATCATTCTCATACGCCCATAAAATTGATGAGAATTGTTATTATTGCTCCAGAAAAATATTTTAGTTCAAGTTAATTCATATTGTAACGTCAGTATTTTTGATATATTACATTTGTGATGTATTAAAGCAACCGTCTTTTTAAAGGAATGACAAGGGTGCGGGGTGGTGGCAGATAAAATTTATAGATTCCGCCATTACTTCTGGTGCAAACTTTACGATATTGCTTAATTTATCGTAGATTTACGAACACCGAACGATAGAACATAAAGAAGTGAAGACATCCAGAATGTTCATAATTTCAGAAAATCAATTTTAGTCCAACAGAAAGCATGTTGTACAATGAGACACTTAGTTGAATTTACAGTACTTTTGATTGGGTTAGGATAAGGATGTTAGGATTTTTTTATTATTGATTTCAAAGTTGTTTTCTTGTTTTCAAAGGCGTGAATGTTTGAATTCTTCTGTTGGAAGTTAATTAATTCTAGTCCAAAATTGTGGTAGAGTTGACAACACGTTAAAATATCGTCAAAAACTTTTTTTTTTCTAATATATGAGAGGATAAAACTTTTTGGATGAAGGGCCGCATTCAGGAATTTAAAATGAACATCGGGCCGCAAGTAAAATACCATTTTTATATGTACACTATTTATCATAATTTCATAATTTTACAAAAAACAAATAGCACTGTTATTTATTTATTTAATTGTGTTAATTTTGTGAGTGAGATTCAAAAACCGTCTTTTAAATATTCATCAGTGATGTTTGAACGTAAAGTTTGCTATATGTGCTTAGATCCGTGATTGAAAATGTTTGTTCACACATAAATTTTAAAAAAATCTAGCAAAATTTTTAAGTTGCTCGAATTTTTCCGTTTTTTTTTTTTTTTTAATGCAGTTTTATTCACGACGGCGACATTCCTTGAAACCAATGTACCATTGAATATCAATAATCTTAAGTTTTAGCTCTATTCTTAAACTTTAAAAATCTTTTGAAAATAGAACGTGTGGTATTGTCAAACTTTTTTTTTTAATGTGTCCAAGTCTTCGAGAAAAATCTTTAAATAAAAGCTTGCTCAATTTCTCAATATTCCACAAAACTATGTTTTTATTTTGATTTTTTTCACTTTTTCATCATACAATTGTTTTAGATTTGAGTTATTTTAAAAACGTTATTTTTATTCAGTTTTAATGTAGAAACAATCTTGGTTACTTAAATGTCAGCATCTTAGTTAAAAGGTTACGAAATAATATTTATTTTATTGAAGAAAAAATACTTTTTTCAATTTTAATAGTTCTATTAAAAAAAATATAACGTATAAAAATGGTGTGAAAAATCCAGGTCAAATTCTGTTACCATAAACAGAAAAAACCATAAATTTTGTAAGAATTTCGATAATCCAAAGATAAAACTATAATTAATATGCTTGAGCTTATAAAAAGAAATTAATTTTAATAGTTCCATTAAAAATCTGCATATTGTTTGGAAAAACACGTCATGCATTATCCAAATACTTAAATGTTTTTACCCAATGGCATGAAATACTTAAAACGCAATGGTAATCGAAAATGCATACTAAATATTGTGAAATTCAATGTATAATAGGTTTTATCCCTACGTGATGAAAGAGTTATTTTAAACGCCGTATCGAAAGGCGTTTAGGACATTACGAATGCAAATATGAACAACTTCCGTTCGTAATTTGAAACGGAATAATATCAAATTTATCGCCACCCTCCTCCATCTTGTTTTTTCCCGCCCGTTTTCTTGTTTCACAGAAAAGGCGTTTGTAAGTTCGAATTTCAAAAATATGTTCACTGTGCGATATTTACAAATCGGGTGTTAACCTGAATAAAACCTAGTAATAAGCGTGCAATTTAAGAATACCGCAAAACGCACGATTGATTTGTTTTATACGTCACACGACACCGCGGTAATTAAAGTTGATAACTTATTGAGTATTTTTATTTTTTTTTGTTTTTTTAATTTCGTTTTTAACAATACTTTATATACTAAAACGTTTCTGACGATGGATTACGAAACAACTTTCAATTATACAAACTTCATATATTCCACAGTTTTCATTATTTATAATTACTAATGCTAAGTTTAATAAAAACACAACGTTCCTTTGTACTTTATTACACTTTATTTAAAAGGTCAGGACCAGTATCCCTCATTGTTCAGTTTCTCGAAAAGTTTATTTTAAGACAGATAATTGGATGGAAATTTTAAGACATAGCAAACATAGCATTGAAATTGAAAAAAGATTGTAACAAATATACTGGAATTAGAGCCCGTGAGATCTGTCACGGAAGCCAGTAATGTTAAACACTACGCTACAGACCCAACAAGGGTTTACATATCGACTTTGGAAAAGAAAAAGGACGCAACCCACACATATAAAACTTTACAGGAGGTGCAAAAAACGTGTTTTGATGATTTTGGACCATATGCAAATTATGAATTATACACAACCTTGAAGTGCACAAAGACTTCTAAACTGGTGTTTAATTGATATAATCTAATATTAATTAAAGAAATTGTCTAGAAAAAAACATTGTTTCAGTCTTTTTTCTTAGTTTTAATTTTTTACAAAGTTATCTTTTTCAAACTTAAAAGCTAAATTTAGATACTAATTCGGCATTTGCAGCTTGCATCCTTTTGATAGAGCGTGTATCAAGTTTGATACATTGTGATTATCGGAAAAAAGCTGTTTTGAAAAAACTGTGAGTTACGTCCTTTTTTCCTTTTCACAGTCGATATTACTATCAAGCCCTTGTAATAAGAAGCGATAGAATTGATTCACGCTCAACGAAACCGCGTAAATTAAAGTCGGTAGCACACACTATTGCATTGCTAATCCGCGGATTTGGTCGCGCTGTGAATACGATTTTTGAAGTACTCGATGGAAAATTATTATTTAATGTTGCGTGTATTAAAATTTATTCCTTTCTTCGGATATTTCGTTTTATTTTATGAGGTATCGGTTCGTTCGAATTTTTGCTGTTTATAAATTTCTACCAGGCCGGCGGTATAATCGCGCAAGAGAATTGACGGGGGGAGTTTATGTGTGTGTGGCGCGGGGGATGAGAGAATTAAAATTGGTTTCGGGAATATTTTTGATGTTCGTATTGCGAATTTCTTACTTTGTATTATTTGATATCAACAACAAATAGAGGAACCTGGCGTGTAATGTTTACTTGGCGCCAATAAAGTATTTTATATTAATACAATATTAAAAAGATATTTTGTTTATATATCCATGTCCGCTTCCAATGTGGAGCATAATGCCACCTAATGGAGTTATTTTTACGAAAATTGTTAGGAATTGTCAAATAAGCTACAAATGATCAGTAAAAAAGCTTTCACAATAAGCTATAATAAATTGTAAATTTTGAAGTCATATTTTGTTCACTAATTTTACAAAATATTAATAGTAACTTTTTTAATACATGAAGCATATGATATCCTAATGGAGGTATCTTAACAGATTTTTTACGAGAACTGATTGTTAGTCAGCCGCTCAATCTTTCTTTTCCAAAGAGAGTTGTAGAGATATAAAGATAAGGCGACGACAGGAGTAGTGGTTTACTAATCGCTCTCGCTACATCCAGTTAATGAAAGATGGGAAGATTATAAAGAGAAATTAATACATCACAAACACCCATGCTTTCGAACAGAAATCGATAAATCCATCGAAAAAATGCTGGTTAAACTGGCACTCAAACCCGTGAGATTCGTCACGGCCAACAACGCTAACCGCTGCGCCAAAGGACCCGACAAGGACAGCACTAGTGGTTGAATAGTTGCACTCTTTATCAACACCCATTTTTTTAAATGGAAATCGATAAATTGAATGAAAAAACTGCCGTTTGTCATGGAAGCCAACGATGCTAACCATTACACCACGAACTCAATAAAATTGAGTAGATCGCGTAAAAGACAAATGATTTAATCGAAACAGTACAAAGTTTTCAATTTTTCTTAAAACCTCATTTTATTAATTTAGTAAATCTCTGATGTCTGCTTTATCCACGTGGTGTAGCACAAGCATGCTGAAATATTAAGATGCAAAACAATACTTAATAATTATTGTTGTAATCTCTCAAATCAATAAATTTATCATAATCGTTAGGAGGCTTGTCTCAATACATATCACACTCCTCGCGATATTTTTTTCCAGTAAAAAGGAAATGGTTCGGAATGAGCGCTTCCCCTAGACTTGAACACGCGCCCTTGGCGAAGCTTCCAGTACTAAGAGTTAGGGGAGACTGTGGGCCGAGGAGACGCAACCCCTACCTGCTTTGATACATGTATTAAAAAATAAAACGAGGTACTTATTGATATTATTATTGCTCACTGCGCTCGCCGAGCCATTTTTAATAAACACATTTTTGAACGGCGCTATTCAATTTTACATTTTTTCATAACGAAGTCATTGTGTGACATTTGCAATATTAACGTTGTATTGATGGAGGACGCATATATTTTTTGAATTTTTCGATGATTATTTACATCTACTGGCCTTGTTGATTGAATTGGCATTTACTTGGTAGAACTCCATTTTAATCTGACCGCCTGTGTGATCGAGTGGCCAACATTGTTGGCTTCGGTTACGGAGGTCACGGGTTCGGATACCAGTAAGGACAGTTTTATAAATTGATTTGTCAATCAATTTATGATTTTCTGTTCGAATGCATGGATGTATGTAAAGTCTCTCTCCCACCCATCCTATCCTATAAACAGGGCGTATCGAGAGCGATTAGCTAACCACTAGTCCTGTCTTAGCCTTATCCTTCTATTCCTAAGCAGGTCTCATAGAAAAATTCCTGTTGAGATACTTCCATTAGAAAGAAGTCATGCTCTACATTGGGAGTGGACATAGATAAAAAAATGCTCGAGTAAAGGTCAGTTTGATAAAACCATGGGTAATATTCACACACCGTCAAATAAAAAAGTGTCAACAACTTTTTCTGAATCTTCTCTATAATATATTTCGTGGGTATAGTGTAATTTTTTTTTTTGAACGATTCAACGAAAAGTGATACATTGATATTAGCTAACCACTAGTCTTGTCGGGCTATCTCATACTCTGTTTGAAGAAGAAAGTTTGACCAACTAAATAAAAAGAATCCTTCATTCTCTTCTACTTGGAGTCCAAATGCTCCATATTTATACAGGAGGACAGTTTTTTTATGGAGCGGTAAACAAAGTCCCCTCTAAGCTGCGCGCGTGCGCGGCCACGCAGCAGTTGGGAAGCCCCCGCGCACTCATTCCAGGTTGGCGCGCACTACAAGACAGTTGGTCAATTGATATTTGATCGGTCCGCGCATCCTTTGAAATTTCCGCGCAGCTAACCTCTTGCCTTAGAGCAGTGTCTACCAAACTTTTTTTACTTCACGGCACCCTGGTGAATGGGAATAGTACCGCGGCACACCAAATAAAAATGCTATAAAAAAGGAAATGTGGAAAATGTGTCAGCTTGACCACTATGTATGAATGTGACAAATATTGTAGATTTTATTTTATTTAAAATTGAAGAAAATGTAAATGAATAAGCATTATTTGAAATTAACATTTTTAAGGCTTCTTACACCGCGGCACACCTGAGACTTCTTGCGGCACACAGATTGGCAGGCACTGTCTTGGAGGGGACACTGAAATAATCTAAGGATTTTACTAGAAACGGGCTAGAAAGTTATTAGAATCGTTTGTTGTGTATTGTTCTTAGAATCTCATCACAGAGAAGTAAAAAGGAATGCAAGCAAAAAAAATATTCCATAATTAGAGTATATTTCGATATTTTTTTTTTTGAACCGTCATCGATTCAACGAAAAGTGATACATTGACTTCAGTTGTTTATGATAATTTTTGATGCACATGGCAATGATTCATTTCCCTATTACAATCACACATCACGGATTCGCAATCAATCCTTTCGGATCACATACTTCTCGATTTCATCCCCGAGTAAAATATATCCCTCAACATCTTTATCGGTAAAAATAAATCCGCGAGTTTTTCGCGGCTTTTTCTTTTGTGAAAGAGAATTTCGTATGTGGTGGGGGCGAGGGGAGAGTCGGGTGGTGTGGCCGATCACGTCTGCCTGTGAAATGAAACGTCTCTTTACAACGTGTTAACATTAGAGTTTTGCCGAAGAAATAAATATTGTTCAGATGGGGAGCGTGGGGTGTGCAAGTTGATATGTTACGATCAGGCGTGGAGTTGTTTATTTTTCATCATTAATTATTTTTTAAAATTTAGAAAGTCAACTTTCTTATTGATTTTTAATTTTGAAGTTAAATATGATATACAATTAACTCATACCGTTATTACAGCTAATATTTTCACTTGTTATCTGGACATAACACCCTATGTAGGAATAATTTGTTCAGTGAGAACTGGTGACGTAGTCTCTCGTCGTGGAGTGAGAATTAATATATTTTTCTGTACTCGGAAACGCCGTAACCGAAGAACATGGCGTGGTTGACTCAGGTCCATGTCCGACCTTAACAGTCAATATAAGTGGAATTTGCATGAACCATATAACGGTACTTGGAAGTGGTAGATTTGTTAGGCATGGCTGATTTTGAAAGACTTTAAATTTGTTTTGGACTCTAGAGAGAGTAATAAACATCTCGCGGACTGATCATGCTATCATGAAACAATTTCAAAACAAGTCAATAAGACAAGCAACCATGTCCGACCTTAACAGTCAATATAAGTTGAATTTGCATGAACCATATAACGGTACTTGGTAGTGGTAGATTTTTTAGGCACAGGTGATTTTGAAAGACTTTCAATTTATTGTCGATTCTGAAGCGAGTTATAAAGATCTCGTGAACTGACCATATTACCAGTAAAAAACCTTTTTACGAAGTCAATAAGACAAGCATATTTTGGCAGAGTATATCAAACAGAAAGAAAAAAGAGTTTAAATTATCTTAAATTAACTATCTTCAAGGTTGATATAGAATCTGATGACAGCGCAATCTTTGCGTTAAGTTAAATGTCTAAAAAGGTGTTTTGATGTTAGAAAGATTTTCTGTAACTTGGTTGGTATTTTTTTATATAAAACGGGTCAACAGAGATGAATGATCAGCTGTTAAAATTAACCTGATTAAATAAGAAACTTTATAGATTTACCAATGGCCATCTTGCCTTCATTGTCACATCAATAAAATTACACAACGTAACAAGATAAAACAATATATTTAATGCAGCTTATAAAAATTACTTAAAACTAATTATAATATTGGCTCTGTTAATTTTTGGAAGACAATTAATTATAGAATGTATTATTAATCTATATAATAATGAAATAAAAAATATATATATTAGTAAATACTTTTCTTTCTATATGAAAGGGGTAAACGCTCTTGTGTATCAGTGTACACTTTATTCAGTTTGGTTTTGCATGGGCTTGAATCTTTGTACAAGTTGATTTTTATGTATTTGTGATGGTCACATTCCCTTGAAATCCATTCGACTGTAAAACGAAGGTGATCAGATAGCTATCATTCCTTGTCAAGTATCAACAACTTTCCAACATCCATTCGTGAATAAAGAGGTTTACCGATTAAACAGCAACTGGTTCTCAATAAAAAATATATATTAAGATACTAAATAGGTAGTTCACATGTTTTGTATTACGTTCGAACCTTCATTTTTTCTGAGATAATGATAGATATGAATTAAGATTTCGACTGAAGGTGCTTAGTGGAATTTCAATATTAAATTTGAATCGTTCAAATTATGTACATTCACACAGATATTGTCACTAAAAACACGGCATCTTCGGGCGTTCAACTTCACGGATTAACTTGAACTGAAGCTTAGTAAATAAATGTTTCTTGTCTATATAATAAATAAATGTTAAAGCCATTGCTGGCGAAAAGAGTAAGCACATGGGAATTGAACAGTCTTCCGATTTTTAATGAAATGCTAAACATGCCTGGCTCGCCGCTTTTATACCAAATATATAAAATAAATATAATTTTTAAAACTACTCACTATTCAAATCTGTGGGCATTCCACTTGAAGATGCCGAAAGGTCAAACACGGGTCATTAGTAAAAAAATCTGTGTGAATGTACATAATTTGAACGATTCAAATTTAATAGTGATAGATATTTTGGCTTTTACACGACAGCAACCGAATACGTACGAACATGTTTGTGTCAATATGTATGATCCTCAAATAAAAATAAAACAAGATACATCCCTGTGAGTGCTAAGTTCGAGGCAATACGTGACATCGGTAGCGGCTCAGCCACATACGCGCAAATTGAGAAGTCGCATCAAATCCAATTTATGTAAATTCGACTCGATTTGCTCCACTCTCCCCTCGCCGCGAGACACTTTCGTCTTTTGGTGTTTGCGATTGCTTCTTCGTTTCTTTGTTTGTTCTTTTATTTCGTTATGTGGTTAGGCTTTCAGGCACTTATTGCCAAAATGCAATATATATAAAGAAACATCTGATAACGCATATCAATTATTCAACACATCTGTCGAATAGTATGATATATTATATCATATCGACTGTGAAAAAGAAAAAGGACGTAACCCACACATTTCAAATTTTACAGGAGATGCAAAAAGAGTGATTTGATGATTTTGGGCCATATGTAAATTATGAATTATACACAACCTTGGAGTGCGCGGAGACTTCTAAACTGGTGTTTAATTGACATAATCTGATATTAATTAAAGAAGTTGTGTAGAAAAATCCTTTATTTCAGTCTTTTTTCTTGGTTTTATTTTTTTACAAGGTCATCTTTTTCAAACTTAAAAGCTAAATTTACATACTAATTCGGAGTTTGCAGCTTGCATCCTTTTTATAGAACGTGTATCAAGTTTGATACATTGTGATTATCGAAAAAAAGCTGTTTTGAAACAACTGTTGGTTACGTCCTTTTTCCTTTCCACAGTCGATATATTAATCTGACAGTTCATCAGTCAGACAACTCTGAATAATTTTAATTGAAGTAAACATGCAAGTATATATTTTTGATGGATTCAGTCGAACACTTTTTGGAAGTAAATATTTAATATGGAATTTAATTTCATAACTTTGCGACTGCACTTGTTGTATAATAAATGGTGAAAAGTGTTTCGCCTTTTTGAAAATTTCTAAAAGTTAGCGTTGAGGGGTTCTATGCCAGATCTAGCGAGTTCGAATCCCAGTACGAATAGCGTTTTTTCGATCGATTTATCGATTTCCGTTTGAAGGCATGAGTGTTTGTAATGTCTAAAAATTTCCTCCACCCTTCTAATCCTTCAATAACTGAGCGTAGTGAGAGCGATTAAGTAACCACTAGTCCTGTTCTAGTCTTATCATTCTATCCCTACTACTTCAGAAAAAAGAGGTTTAGTGACTGAGTAACAAACAGTTCTCGTATAAAAAGTTCTGTTAAGATACGTCCATTAGGAAGCCAGATGCTTCACCCCAGGAGCGGACATGGATTTAAAAAAATCTTAGTGAGATTGGAATTTATAACCATAAATTTTCTTACGGTGTCCATATTACCATGGTAAAACCTATGTGAAAGTAGTGAGTCCCCGTGAACTGGCTTCACTAGGGGTTCCTTACCTCTGTAGCAATCACGCCTTTCCTCTGCAATGATGGTTAGGGAATACAACTTTTCAAAACATAAGCGATGAAGGAGACTCGAAAAACTTTGACGCTTATGTGTCCTGGTACTTAAAGCTCCATAAATTTGGTATCCAAATAAAAATAAACCGTCTTTTTGTGTCAAATCATTTCGAATTTATTCCAAAATCAAATTCAATACAGCAAAACAAGTTGTGTTTACTATTTTCCCTCCGTAAACATCCAATCCACTTTGCGGTGAGGATATGAAAAAAGAACGCCGGTAAAAGAGGTCGCTGCGCCACCAGGGGAGGACTAGAAATGGGGAGAGCGTATCAAAACGAATTTGTCAGACGGCCAATTGACATTTCAGATGCAATCAGACATGGCGTCATCTTGTTTGCAAGAGAATTTCCCTGTTCTCAGTATTGAAACAAAAGTGTGAATCTAGTTGCGCTGTTCTATAATGGTGTTTTATTAATAGTTAAAAAAATAATTTTCTCAGTAACAAATATTTTTGTAAAAGTAGAGTGGTTAACGCTGTTGGCTTTGGCTACGGAGGTCATGAGTTTAAATCCCAGCATGTACAGTTTTTTTATAAATTGATAAATGGATTTCTGTACAAAGGCGTGGAATCATATGATGTCTTAAATTCTGACCCAATCAATCCTTAAAACGAACACAACAAGAGCGATTAGCCAATAATCAGTCTTTTTCTTGTCCTACCCTTACTCTCTGAAAAAAAAAGATTAAAAAACTGAGTAAAAAGCACTACTGGTAGAAAAGCTTTTTTTGATGTAAACTCTATTAGCAGCAGAAATACTAAAAAAAGTACAATATTTATTATTTAAAAATGTTTATTTAAATATTTAATTATAGTCTATCTGCCAGATTTTTTAAATTCATATCAAGCCCAGTTTTGCTAATCACAAGCATTATCAACTGACAAACCATAACCATTCCTGCTTTTTCATATACAATGAAAAGTAGTACAAAATAGTCTCATGATATACATAACAAAGATCATTAAAAGTGTTCATATGTGATTGAATCTATTTTTTTTAATGTCATTTGAGATCTCAAGTATTCGATTGATAAAATCATAATTCGAATATGACTTTATCGGGATTTGAATCTATTACTTTCTGATTGCTAGAATAAAACTTTTACCACTTGAAAATTGGAGCCCAATAACTCTTCTTATACTGATTTAAAATGTACATGGAGTACAAACAAATGCGTTTTTTTCTATAAATTTTACTATAGGTTGATAGTTTTGAAAACGTTATTTATGATTGTATAGGTTGTACATCAAATATTATTTCTTCTTTAAATCCATTCATCTTATCAAAAGCGAATCTGCATTGAATTGCAAAGTGGCGCAATTTATAGCAATTGACGTTGTTACTCGGAGTTCCCCTTATATTCGGAAAGCGTTCACAATACCCTCAATCGACTACGATCGCTTTTTTATGGAAATTGATGCTTTGCTACGCTATTTAGCTATTTTTTCGTTATCAAATCAACATCCGTCCTTCCAATTTGGATATAGTGGGCGGGAAACAAAATTGGCATATGTGTATACAACCAAAAAAGGAACTTGTGAATGATGTACAGAGTGATTTATATTTAAAAAATAGCACGTTTGCTTTAACCACTCTAAAGCTAACGAGTAACGACCCACCGGTGTGTCGCATACCTACTAACCACACACGCTACCCACCAGTGTGTTGTCATTATTACAACGTCAATAAATATTTTTTAGAGTTTGCATCATTGAAAAAGGGTCCAACATCTCTTAAGGACTCAAAATGAATATTAATTAGTTTTTAGAAAATTGCTAGCTTACATGACAGAAAACGTTATTTTTTCTAGCTGTTTACGGGTTAAAATGGTAAGATCAACATTAACTTTGACAAGGTTTAAGGAAAGATTTTTGAAAAAACATTGTTTGTTACACTTATGTATGTATTCCATAAAGATAGTTTTTCACAATTACAAATTGTTAATTTAGTCACTGACACTTTTTTATTATGAAAATAAAAATAGAAAAGTTGGTTTGGCATAGTAAAACAGTAAATCTGAGCGAATCTCACCCAAAAATTCTATTTTTTTTTAAGAAATGAATAAAATACTTAATGTAAATGAAACATTAGTAAATAACTTTTTTAACCTTTTAGCTGCAGTAGATAATTAATAGTAATTACCTAGCACGCCAGCTTTAATTTGCACTATCAATTTAATTAGTTATCAGCCATCGAGTTAATAAGACAGGTGGTTCACCACATTAATACTTATTTCCTTTGGTATTTGTCGTCCCTAATACAAGTTATACATACTTAGTGCTTTTAAAAAACAAATGTGCCGAAACTCACTTTTCGACAAGAATTTTTAACATCCATATCCGTTCCCAATGTGGAGCATATTGGAAGTATTTTAACAGAAGTTTTTTTACAAGAACTCTTTGTTATTTAGTTTCACAACTTCTCTTTTTTCGATTTTTTCAGCCAAAATGTTTAATTTTTTTTCAAAAACATTGAACAATTAATGCCTATTTGCTAATTTCTAGGCGATTCAATTTGATTGGCTAAAATAACTTTTTCGCGTGATAATGATTTGAAAAATATATTTTCAGTCGTCTTATTTTAATCTATAAAATCTAAAAATTTTAAATTTCCAGAATTTAAAAATCGACGACCAAAAACGTTGGTACTCCCGAATTTATCCACTATTTCCCGGAATTAAAATTTGTGAATGCAGAAATTCCGGAATTACAAAAAGGGTTCAAGGTTGGATACGCAAATCACAAACATTCATGTCTTCGAAAACTAATCCATAATTTAATATTGCTGCAAAATTTTCAAACGTCTTTGTAATTGCTTGTGGTGTAAGCGCTTAGGTGACAGATTGGCACGTTTAATATCATTGTTATTAAAGTTATTATTACTGCAGGTCTCCCTTGTATATTTATACTAGACAACTGTCCATGTGTCATTTACATATCTGTAAAGTATTGCGTGATTTTTCATGCCCTTTCCCGAGAAAAATCGCAGATTCGTCGCTGATATCGGTCCCTGGGCAGACTTTGAAAAGTTTGTATCTCTTTATTCAGAAACTGTACGAATTGGTTGCCCCGGGCCACACGCTGGGCGCCACTTGACTTACATTGCAATGCCGTAAAAATAACTTTAAATATATCTGAAAAATATTTATTGCTCGAATTGTTTAATACTATAATTGTAAATTTAAATCGTTCAAATTATACATGTACATTCACAAAAGTTTTGTCACTAACGAACCTGGTTTCGCCTTTCGGCATCTTCAGGCGTTCACGTGCACGGATGAACTTGAACTGACTTTAATTGTTGTATGAATTAGGATGTTGGAGTGAATAGCAAATGTATTGTTTATCTCTTCTGAGCCAGTATATATAGCTGAAAAAACGTAAGTTTAATCATAGTTCTGAGGATGGCGCACGTCGAAATAGCAATTAACTAAGATTATAAAAACTGTAGGACTAAATACGTTGCTATTTTTAACCTATTTTAAAAAAATATTTGTTATTTTGCCAAAATAAATAATTTCTATTCTTTACACTTAACGAGCGCTATGAAAAAAAAACTGTGGAGTAAGAGAAACATTGGGGGCTAAATAATTTTAATTCATTATTTCAAAATTGATATCAAATAATAACTATTAAGAATAGATGGTCGCCTGCTGTGGCTCAGTTGGTCAGAGCTTGCTCTACCAATCACGCAGGTCTGGGTTCAATTCCCCGTAAGATCACAGTGAATTTGAGAATTATTCAATTCAAAGTTGTGATCAAAGACCGGGTGTGTTTTATGTCAATTCACGTTGTATTCTCTCCTGTCATCCGTTTGATCCTTTCATAGCTGGGTGTAGCAAAAGCTTTTAGTTAACCAATAGCCCTGTTATCATTCGTTCCCTACTACTCACTTTGAAAAAAATGAGGTAACAAACAGATTTCGTAGAAAAAACTTTTGTTAAGATATTTCCATAAGGAGGCCATATGCTCCACATTAGGAGCGGACATGGATTAAAAAAAATGGGGTGTGGCTGTGTCATAGACACGGCCGTGTGTTGTACGTGAATACGTCTCGTAATAGGTGATATTACGCCCCATTTTTACGTTGCCAGCACTGCTTGACTCGGTCATATGGTGTTTTAATGGTACCATTCGATTGCTTTTAAAAAGCCCTTTCCAACAGTATGCGATATTTGTATTTTGACTTAGCTTTGTTGACGCGTTAAGCCTGACATTATATATTTTTGATATTTTAACACCTAATTATAGTCACAGTCACAATATTACACTAATGTTTTTCCTATAATCGATAGATTTTGTTGAGAGCTAACGATTGAAACTAAAACGAATATCGAAACTTTTTTGAGTCAAAAGTTATAGTAAATAGAAATCTCGATACACAGCAAAATTACCTCAAAATGGCGGCGCTTCTCCCTCCGCCCCGCGTGATGTATCACAGTCTTTACAAAGCCCAATATTTTTTTTGATTCTTAAGCTTTCCAGTGGTGCAATTAAATTGGATAGCAATGGTAGATATGAAGCTACAACACCAAACTGTATCCCCCGATTTTGTTATCATTTGTTTTTTTAATTGCTTCGCTATAGAAGCAATTTTAAAAACGTATTCACGTCAAAAATAGACAGTCAATATGGTAGTTATCGTCAAGTCAAACATTTACTGCACCAATTTCCAGTATCAAAATATATACAAGGTTATGATTACTGGAAAGAAACACCACGTAACTTGTGGTATATTAAATATTATAATTCAATTGTGAACTAAGGTAGTTTTATTTGAATCAAAACAAAGTGTACGTCGGTCATGACGCACATGCAATACTAGGCGATGGTCCAGAATACAACGGGAGCTGAAGCAATCGTGATATTTGAAAACAAAATGTATATGTGAAAAAATATTGCTAGTGTCTCATGGAAAATGATACCCCACATATCAAAACTAAATCCTAACCCAAACAAATCCCCTGCCACACACTAACGAATTTTATTTTGAGACAGGGAAAGATAATACTCTTCTTTAAAAGGTTTTTTAGAACACACTTATACACAATTCAAAACCAAATTCTTGGACGCTACAGGTGCTACCTTGCAGAAAAAAATTATAACACTTGACGAAAATTCAGAAAAAAATTTACACTAAGCTTCAAGAATAGATGCTTACGTAAGATATTGGGGGTGAAGTGGTTTGATTTGGTGGTCGCCCGCTGTGGTCTAGTTGGTTAGATCTTGCTCTACCGACCAGGTGGGTCTGGTTTCGATTCCCGGTAAGGTCAATGTCAAATTGCATTATTTTAATTTGAGATCTAAGATATGAGTGTTTGTGAAGTTAATTCTCTTTGAACTAATCTCATGTGACTTACAAAAACTAGGCTATCGATATGAAAAAAGCTTTATAGTAAAAACATCCGGAAAGAAATTCGTGAATTTATGAATCTATAAAGAGGCCTTTTCTGCATATCCCTAAGGACCTGCTTCTTTGTACATTTGTAGCAATATTTTGACGTCCAAATCCCAAGGCAAAATTTTGAACTGAATACAAAATACACTCCGCGATAGACATTTATACATTGAAGATAGAATTGTGAAATATTCGGATAATCTTAGAATCGCGTTTATCAATTTTTTAACGTTATTATACTGTCATTTGATGATGTTTTATTAGGAATCGACGTGGAAGTCATATATCGATGGCCATACGTTGACAACACGTAATTTAAATTTGTTAAATTTTATAGGAGAGCCAAAAAACTGTATAAATAAATAAGTATTGAGAAATCAATAAAAATGAAAGACACTTTGGAGTAAAATAATTATTATGTATATTTAAAATAATCTGTTGACACAATATTAATTAAATACACTTTTTATTAACAAGAATGTTTGATAAGAGATGACAATTTCAATTTTCTTTCTATATTTATGATGATACGAGGAAACAATTCCAAGTATTTTGATCAATTAAATGCACTTGTTGAACTTCATCCATATAATAATAGAAAAATTATACATAATTGTTTTATTTTTTTAAATCCAGTTACGGACTTTCCACTCTCCAATACAAAATGTTGCAGTAAACGTGTTGAGTAAACAATTTTTTTTAAAAGAAAACTGATTTTTTATCATTCATTTTAATTAAGAAAAAAACACAATATTCCTTTGTATTTAATTTTCCACATTTATTTACCAATATAAGAACCGGTTTCGCTCATGGCCACCATTGTCAACTGATGACAATGCCATGAGCAGAACCGGTTCTGATCGTGATAAATAAAAGTGAAAAATAAGTAAAAAGGAATATTCTGTTTTTTCTTAATATAATGCCTTTCCACCAAGTATTGTCAGTGGACACCCTTGAAGTGATTTATTTAAATATTATTTGAAACATTTAAACATTGAATTAAAAAACTAAAGTTGATCAATACAACAGTCCTTGTCACAATACAAGTGTCATGAGTGGATGGCCAGCAGTTTTCGCGCTGATGATGGCAGCGATATACGCCCTGGGGTGGCATCCTCACTCTCCATTCTATCGCGAAAGCCCTTTCCACTTACGTCACCATAAAATCCGGAAACACATCTTAAAAAGACAACAATAAAATGGTGCGGCCACGAGCAGTGGCGGGAAAATGGCGCCAAAGTGCGGATTGATAGCGGCTGTAAAAATCGCTAAGTGAAACCGGCAATAATATGCCCACCTGCAATGACATAGGTGTGTTGGCCCAAAGCTTGACGTCCACCTGCTCAAATAATCACTTTATTTTTTTAAAGTAAATAAAGGATGACACCTGCTGTGGCTCAGTTGGTCAGAGCTTGCTCTACCAATCACGCAGGTCTGGATTTGATTCCCGGTAAGATCACAGTGGATTTGAGAATTATTTTCGTCAAAGTTGTGATCAAAGACTGAGTGTTTGAGGTGTCAATTCACATACATCTCATCCTTCTGATCCTTAAATAACTGGGTGTAGCAATAGCGATTAGTCAACCACTAGTCCTGTTCTAGCCTTATGCTTATTTCCCTACTAGTCACTTTGAAAAAAATGAGTTTGAGCGACTGAGTAACAAACAGTTCTAGTAGAAAAAAACTTCTGTTGCGACACCTCCATTAGGAGGCCAAAAGCTCCATATTGGGAGCGGAAATGGATTAAAAAAAAATATTGCTATGATTTTTCAGATTATAAAATGTTTGGTGCCTTAGTATAAGCTGTAATGCCAAAAACTAGCAATAGCGATTAGTCAACCACTAGTCCTGTTTTAGCCTTATGCTTCTTTCCCTACTACTCATTTGAAAAAAAATTGAGCGACTGAGTAACAAACCTAAGATACCTCAATTAGAAAGTCATATGGTCCACTTTGGGAGTGGAAATGGAAAAAAAAAATGGAAAACTGGAACAAAACCAATTACAAAGGTATCAGAAATTTTGTATCACTGTATTGTGGTGTATTTAGATAAATCATAGGCATCGATCAGAATAGCCATATCATTAAAGCTCTCACTAGTCTATATATTAATAGTCGATAATGTCTGTCTGGTGTCCCCGATTTCACACCTTCCAGTCTCCACTTTTTTATTCATACTAAATCTATATATTAATAGTCGATAAAATAATCACTCGCTTTTCACTTTTCACAAATGTGTGCGTACTGATGTCCTCGAGTCTTTTTCTTCTTCTAGGAAATGTATTTGTTTGCGTACTTGAAAATTAATAGTTAATGAAATAAAATAAAATAAATTAAAATAAAAAAAAATAAAAAAAAAAAAAAAAAATTAAATTAAATTAAGCTAAATAAAATTAAACACAAAAATAAAATTAAACACAATGCAACAAAAATCTCACGTTGCTGGGCAACGGGCTAACAGCTAGTTTATCTAATTACTTCAGTGTATGTCGGGTATGTGGTGCAGCGGTCAACGTCGTTGGAATCCATGACGGACCTTTCGGCTTCAAGTCCCAGTACGAAAAGCTAGTTATTTACTTATGTTTGAAGACATGGGTCTTTTTGATGTCTTAAAATTGCTAAATTAAATACTAGTCCTATGATAGCCCTATCTGTTATAGTTCTACTCTCTTGAATGAGTGTGTAACAAGCAGTTATTGTTGAACACTGTTGAGATACATCTAAAAAAGGCAATATGATCTGAATTAGTAGAACCATACAATTATTTAAAAATTCTATTTTTTTTTATAAAAGCACGCCAAGGAAAACATTCAGATTTATTTCCAGTTTCAGACTAGCCTGACGACAAAAATACGTCATGTCTTTCAGTTAAGGTATAGATAAAAGACAACTTTCTCCGAAAATTATTCATTCAATTTGTGTAAAAAAAGAAAAAATCACTTGAGCGTTTATTCATATAGATTTTATATTTATTTTCGAGGATATTTCAATAATTTAACCGTGGAACTCAGGTTACAAACCACTAAAATATAAAATATACCGCCTGTGTGGTCGAGTGGTCAACGTTGTTGGCTTCAGCTACGGAGGGCCCGGGTTCAAATCCCGGTACGGACAGTTTTATAAACTGATTTTTCAATCGATTTATGAATTTCTGTTCAAAGGCATGGATGTATGTGATGTCTTGAATTCCCCCCTCTCACCCATCCTATACTATAAACGGGGCATATCGAGAGCGATTAGCTTACCACTAATCCTGTCCTAGCCCTATCCTTCTATCCCTACTCTCTTTGGAAAAAGAGAGGTTGAGCAACTGAGTAACAAGCAGTTCTCGTAGAAACACTTCTGTTGAGATAAACTCCATTAGGAGTCCATATGCTTCACATTGGGAGCGGACATGGTTAAAAAAAATATATAAAATCAACTAAATCAAACTAGTGTCATGGCGATTTAACTTATCATGGATATTTCAGATATAAATATTAAATAAGTTTTGATTTTCTTTCGAATAAACCTTGCTTTACTCAATAAGACAATACAAATATTTACAACCAGCATTTGGACTTTGTAGTCAAGGAAGTAAACGGAAAAGAATGAAGGGGGCACGAAACTACAAGTTAGGGCTGCACATTTAAAAATTTCGGGAATATTCCATGTTGATTATGTCCAAAAGACTGACTTTAATACCTGATGTCTGACCAAAGTATTGTGCTCATTTATTTTTTATTACTATTTCGCAAATCACGGTCCTGTCTTTTTCAAATATTTAATGAAAAGCTCATAGAAAATCAATGAATTTTTCGGGTCATATTTAATTGCATGTCGCGTCTCAAGATTAAACTATAGTTTATAACCTTTGGAAGAAGACCTGTGTGAAGTTGAAACCCAACATCAAAGTGTAATTATGAAAGAAGAACTATATCAAGGAATCAGTTTTTTAACACAGTTCTATACATATATTACAGTAATTGAATTAAGATTGAACCTTCTGGAATAAATACTGAAATATTACTGTATTTTTGATTATTTTATTTTATTGTTAGAAGTGGTGGCAAAAAGTAATGGATTTTTCGTAGCTTGAGACATTTAAAATATGTTCATAAGCATATTTACTTATCAATGAATAAACAAATCGATTGATTGTTTTATATAATGCTTATACACAACCTTTAATATTTTATATTAGTGTTTTCTTCAAATGACACTCGTCGGTAAAAAAAATTACTGTTTAAAATCCCGGCTTTCAATAGCGGGCTTTTGTGGTGACCCTACTCGTAATTCGACACAGGGACACTAGGAGAGTCGTAATATTTTACGTCAGGTGATTTGTTGGCAGCTATCAAACCCGGGAACTCCCGTTGATGACGTTTAGAGGTGAGAGAGATGACTCTTTCATTGTTTGGGATTTTTTATGTGGCCCTGTTACTATCGGATCATTGATCTTAAGAAACAAAAGTGGGGAGAAAATTTGAAGAAAAAATGTTTTTTTTTTAAATAAATGCACATACTTCTTTTATTTCGATTCGTTGTTTTGGAAACAAAACTATGATCGTTTTCAAATAATTTGTGTTTCTCAAACAAATTTGAAATTAATGTAAAGATTTTCGCAATAATATTTTTGGTTTTAGCATTTTTTTAACTACAATTTTTATTTGTATTCATGTCCGCTTCTAATGTAAAAAAATATGACTTCAGAGGTAAGGTTATTAGAATAATTGATAAGCTATTCGCTCTCGCTACACCCCGTTATTAGATTTGGAAGGTTGAAAAGGTGGGAGGGAATTTGTTACCAATAAAAAATTACAAATCTATAAAATTTGAATCGTTAAAATCATGTAAATTCACACAGATTTTGTCACTAACTACCCGGGTTCCGCATTTCGGCATCTTCATGCGTTCAAGTGCACGGATGAACTTGAACTGACGCTTAGTAAATGAATGTATCGTGTTTATATAATATAAGTAATCAATGTATCATTGAGCTTAAAGCCATTGCTGGCGAAAAGGATAAGCCCATGGGAATGCCCACAGATTTGAGTAGTGAGTAGTTTTAAAAAATATATTTATATTGTTTGTCGGAAAAGGTTTTATGATTATTTTTATATAGGGTATAAAAGTGGAGGGACACTAATTAAATCATTATTTAATGTTCTATGTAAATAATTACCAATAAAAAAATAATACGCTATTGACTAAAAAAAAAAAATCATTTAAAAATACATCGCGTAGCATAAAATCCATTATTTGATAAAAAATGTCTTCCTTAAAATACTTTATGAATTTTTTCACGAAGAATTTTCCAAATGCAATTTACTTCCACCCAATAGTCGAACGAGCGGAAAATTTACATCTTAGGGTTGGAACTCACTTATTCCCCCATCTTTTGTTACCAATGTCACGTCCCTGACCAATTTAACAGGTAATTTGTAAAAAAAGAGTTATCCGAAGTGTCAGCCAGTCAATTTTTTTCTATTTCCAGTAACAAGAGGATACTTTAAATTATTTATTCTCCGTTTAAAAGAGGGATATTTTAGGAAGTCAATTTGAATGGAGCGGTTAGTATTAAAGTAAAAATTTGGAAACAATTATAAGTATAGTATATGGATTAGCTGTCACCTCATTCGTGTTTTTTTACCATATTCACTCCAGATTTAGGGAATGAAAAGGTATTGATTAAAAGTATTTGACATCTTTCAAATAAAATGAAGTTTGATGACATTGTTATTTCACCGATTGTGTTTGAAAACTGTGACACATTTTATAAATAACAAAATACAATTACAATAGTTAAGTTGAAGATGTTTCTCTAAAAGTGCAACACGTGGATGAAATCGGTCTTAAAAAAATAATTTACCGACGTCAAATTGCAAGAGTGAAAAATTCCAATATTAACTAAAGAATATTCTTTTCATTTAGGTGTCATTACATATATCGATATACTTTAATTTTCGTAAAAAAATATGTATAAATATATATCAGAGATTAGAGTCAGGTACTTTTGTCGGGTAAATGGAACAGTGGTCAACGTTGCTGGTTTCCATGCTGAACCTCACGGGTTCGAATAAAAGTACAAACAGCATTTTTTAATCAATTTATCGAGTTCTGTTCTCAGCTTTCCAATCCTAAAATAACGGGGCGTAGCGATAGCGGTTAACTAACTTAACACTAGTCTTGTCCTAACCTTTTATTTTTTACCCCTACTATCTTCAAAAAAAGAAAGGTTGATTAACTGAGTTACAAGCGGTTCTCACTGAAAAAATCTGTTGACAAACTTACATTAAAAGGGCATATGGTTTACGTTGGCAGCGTTCATTGATAACAAACTGATTTAATTTCAGATTATTTTTTTGATCATTTTAAGAGGATTTTCTGTTTAAGTCGAGTTCGCGCGATTCTCTCCAAGCCTTATTTAGACATCACCTGTATTTAATTAATTACATGTGATAATATACCATCATCATGCTGGCAGTAGTTGATAATTGGCCTAAAAAAATGAGGTAAGTGCAGAATGAGATTCTACGATAGAAATTCTGTCTGGAATAACTCAATATTTTTCTTATTATTAATAAAGATTTTAAGGAAAACAATTATTGTCTTTGATTAGCCTTATTTGTGTCATATCAGCTAAACTCTATCTATAATTTGAGATTATAATCATCGTACAATATAGAGACAAGGCTTTTTCCTGAGTGCTCAATTTTTCATTTACTTAAAACTATTAATTTTCACTAAAGAACTTCTGCCAGTACGGTGACAATATATTGTAATATAATAAAAATGGCTTCAAGTAAAAATACAAGATTTTAACGGTACGCTAAAACATACGACAACAAGTCGTTTTCAATCAAAGTTTGAATACTCATTTTTATTACTGGTGTCACTTCAATTTAAGTAAATGTAAATATTGCTTTTTCTGCCAATGTGAATTATCTTTAAACATTGGAGAGAAAATCAAACTGGAGAGACTTTTATTTGAAAGTAAAAAATAGGGTTGACCCAATTTTTTTTGTTGGTTTAATAATATTATAACAGAAATAAATTAATTTTAGTTAACATAATCAATTGGCTTAAAATTATTATTAAAGATGGACACTATGACAGTAATAACATTTAGTACCACAAGAATAATTATCATATTCAGCACTGCAATAATTTTGAAAATATTTTGAATGGATAATGTTCCATTATGTAAATTGTATACTTAACATAAAGAGATAAGCTATATTTTATTAATAAATGATCAAACCCACTTCAATAAGTTGAGTTTAATTTCAATATATATTATTTTAAACATATCTAATAGTAATATATTCTGAGTAATCAATCTAAAAAAAATAAAAATAATGTTAAAGTTCGAAGTATTGTTTTCATAAACGATATTTTTTTGAGCTGCTAAAAATGTTGATGTTGAAACCATATCTTAAAAACAATGATATGTTTGAAAAAATAGCCTATTTGATTATTATTTGTGCTCAATCGAATCATTATACATTCTATTTTTACTAAACTAACGCCTGCTCCCGATGCTGGGTATTCGGTTTCTTTTAACTCATTATATATTCAATTATATTAAATGATAAAGGTCGCTAGAAATCAAAATATTGTGCCACCCCTATTTCTTATACGGGACTTAAATAAAAAAATTAACAAGTCAGGTGCTAACAATATCAAATTGATACTTTAAGTAACTTGAACACGGAATATTTAAAGCCTTCCTCTCGGGGGATGGAAGCAGGTTTGCATTTCAAAGCACGGAGCTATCGCTTCCGCCCCAACAGCCTTATTTCGCCCAGCGGAAAAGCGATTTCCCGGTGGTGGAAAAATCGAGACGAAAAACGCAAAAAAGCTAATTTTATGGAAAATTTAATAAACCGATACGTGCAATAGACGGCTGAGGTAATTTGCATTGAAGGGAACGTCTTGTAAGAGTGATTTTTTGAATTCTTCCCCTAGGGAAATGAATTTTCAATGTGATTTTTATAGCTATGTAAATTTAATTTGCCGACCGCTGTGAAAAATTGGTAAACGGTTTCGAATTGTATTTTGTAAATCAATATCAAAATTCACAGCTACGAATTTAAATTGGCCGATATATAATATTAATAGAGTTATACATTTCTCTATAACGTCATATGTAGAGTATAATGCATTAAACGTTTACAAGATATTGGAATTATGTTTTTAAAAAACCATATCACTAGTAAAATCTTTTTTACTGATTCAACAATTATTTTTGAGGATCAGCATTAGTTTTGCTCATCACGAGCATTTTTATTACTAACATTCACTTCAATTTCCAATTATGCCTGGTTCAATTTTTAATATAATTCTTTTCCACCAAGTATTGAAACCATAAACTTTAACTATGATAATTGTTGTTTATAAGGACTTGTCATTTCCCTATATAGATATAAGTGAGTGTTTATTGAAAAGTTATAAGTGTAAAAGAAAAATATTCAACTAAAAAAAAAATCATGACCTCATGATTATTTTCAGTGGCTATTTAAAACAGGCTAGTAAAATATGATATGCTAAGAGTTTATTGTATCGATAATGATTTATAAGCTTGATATGTTGAATGAAATCAGAAAACATTGGATAATATATATATACTGATGCATAAATATATAGATAATTTTCATCAGGTATTTAATCATTTTAATTGATTTGTCTTTAATTGTCTTTTTTTTTCACTCTATTTGAAGATATGTTAACTGATTTAATTATTTCTCATAAAAGGCAATTTTCTATGGATAAGTTTTATTTGAATGCTCTATTGGGAGTCAACACATTTCAGATCGGCAGCGGGTATTGCTAAAATAATCTTAAAATGAATTCTAACAGTTAAAAAAAAATATTGTGTACCTTCCCATTCAAATAACTCATTTATCAACCAACTAGCAAACTGTTAATAGTATGTTTGCAAACTTTCTAGCAGTTCTATCAAGTTAATCTAACTGAAGTGACAATAGACGCCAAGCGTCTCAACAAAAGGCGTCCTTTGCAAAGTGGACGTCGCGGCGCTCTCAATGGAGCAAAGTTTCCGACGCTGGTCAATGACGACGTCGGTAGCGTCGGACTTGTCCGCTGAACGACTTTCTTCTGACGGCAAACAATAGAACGACTTGAAGGCAAGTTTCTATGCTGTTTAAGATTTGGATTCTTGATACGATGTGACGAACTCGATGTTGTGTTCCTGAAGAGGTATTGTTATACATCATAGGAAGTAAATTTTCGGCTTGGTCAAGCGAATTTTGATACATTTCTCAAGCCAGTTTTAGTGTATTTGTCAATTTTTTAGAAAAATTAATTTGGTATAGAGATAGATACATATTATTATAGAAAAGGCATTGTGATAAATAAATAACGTTTATAATAAAAAAAAATCTTAGAAGCACGGTATCAAAACTCATATTATCTATTTTTGATGTTTTAAATAAGTATTCACCTTTTTAAAAATGATTTACTACAGATATCAAAAAGTTTGGTATTAAAATTAACTTTAAGCTCTATTGAAACTACTGATAAAAATCATTGTCAGTGTCTTAGCTCACATCTTTAAATTGATTAATATTGTTTAAAAATTAAAAGTACAGTACATGACAATACAGCTGACGCCAATTCACCATGCGCTTGACAAATATAATTAAAATAAAAAAACAGTACATAAAACATTAAAATCAACATATATAATCAAGAGCAGTTCACAAATACTGTCACCAAAAATTTCCACTTCTCTAGGCAATGGGTCGATCAGTCAAACGGCCCTTGGAACTGGTGACTCATACGTCTTACTCGAGGAACAAGTTTTTAGAAACAACAGTTTTTGGTTATAGTTTCGCCCACGTAAGAATTAATTGGGAGCATGTAAGTAATAATGTGAATTTTAGGATAATTAACTCGGCCCCGAAGAAGAAGAGAAAATGATTGAAACTTAAAAGCGATCTTTGAACTGCAAGAGAGTGAAATGATAACATTTCTTAAAGAAATTTGGTGAGGTAAAAACATATTTTTTTTGAAATAATAATATCTTAGAAATTTTTAATGGACTCTCTCCAATTGCAGCTTGTATGAACTTTCATATGGGTTCCAAATGATGGGTCTATATTCAAGCGTACTTAAACCCAAAGAAACATAAATTGTGCGAATCACAATTGGGTTTTCAAATGGTTTGCTTTGTCTAACAATAACCCCAAGAAGTTTGCTAGCATGCAGTGCAATAAAAATTATGTGCGAAAGAAAAGTGAAAAAGGAATAATATAATATTTTGGTTAAAAAAAAAACCAATCGGTGATAGTATATTTAGCATGCTAAGAAGTGATTTTTTAGTTATATGCGAAAAATTTGTAACCCAAAAAGATTAGTGCAGGTTCATTAAATTTATAAACATATTATGCTTAACTGTAACGCAGCACACACTCGCAGACATTCCTTTTTTTTTTAATTAATTGAATTGACGATACATGTAACGCCAATTCGCCAAATATTTTAAAGTTGATAAAAAAGATTATACGAAATGAACTCGATGATTTTTTTTTATTATTCACTCGTGATCAGCTCGAGAAGAATTGAAATCACAAACATCCATGTCTTAGATCTCAAATTTGAATTTCAACAAAAAAACATTTTTTTTACATTAATCTTACCAGAAATCGAACCTAGACCCGCCTTTTTAGTAGATCCAACGTCTTACCAACTAGACCACGGCGGGCAATTCTGTCAGCGCACCTGCAGAAGGACAAAGTGTGCGTAACGGCCGATTAAATTGACTTATGCTTAAGAAAGTGCGCACACAAAAACTTTCTCTCTTTGTTTGTTTCATATTGAGTAGATGCTGACAAGTGGCACCACAATAAAAAAAGGTGTAGCCAATTAAGTCGTTTCTTGTTTGATTATAAATTTACTAGTTTTGTTAACATTATATATTAAATAAGTAAATATGGGTATGTACCATAACTCCTTAAATGCCACGACCGCAGTACACCATTACGAATTCATACCGCTCCACCCGCCAATGCGTATCGTAAAAAATACTTTTTCGCTACTTTTATAAATTTTAAAATACACTTTGATAGTATCTCTTGAGTTATGTGTTTCAGTCTTCCTCTCGCGTCGGGGGGGAACCCGGGGTGACCTGTAACGCAGACGCGGGGGGTGTATCAACCACCCTGAGACGGTTAATTGACATTTTTTATGACTATCGTTAGTTAGGCGCTCGGTGGAGTGGATGGCGCTCTCTTGTCCCAAGGTATTTTTTTAATTAGATATATTTTATGCCCTTAAATAAAGAAAAGGGTTGGAGATAGTAAAGTACCCGATATTACCTTCTTGCATGTAATCAACCGAAGTAGGGTGACATTTTGTTATACAGTTTGAATTGTTATTTATTACTAGTATCTAACCAAAAATCAGTCATTCATCAAATATGTAGCATTTTTATTACTTAACTGTAGCACGACAAGCCAACCGTCTGTCTTAAATAAGTATTATCATGACATTAAAATATGAAATAATGTGAAAATACCACTAAAAACATTTTTTTAATCATTTATTTATGTTTTTATTAATGTCCGCTTCCAAAGTACTTTAAATATGTTGCTGACCCTTTAGGAACCAAGTAAAAAATATACGTCCTGGGTTTTTACCGTCCATCAAAGGGCAGTAAGTGCTAAAACATGTTTTTCACTTGGTTCTTTAAGGGTCAGCAACATATCGGAAGTATTTTTTAACACCGTAGGGGAAGTGTTAAGGCGGTATTTTAACAAAACTGCCATTTACTTGGTAAATTTATTTTTTCAAAAGAAAGTAAGGGATATAAGGATAAGAACTAGAACATGACCAGTGGTTACCAATCGCTCTCACTGCGCCATGTTATTTTAGAATTCATAGAGTGAGAGGGATTTTTTAGACATAACAAAAACTCATGTTTCGATTGGGAAAATACTGTTTAAGCTGGGACTCGAACCCGTGAGCTCTGTCACGGAAACGAACGACTTGACCGCTACGCCACAAAACCGATATCCTAGATAATTAAATCACAATTGGCCTTAACCACTTGAATACCGCGCAAATAAATTATTCATGTGTCCCAAAGATACTGCGTGTTTTTGAGAAAAATAATTTTGCCTAATATACACTTGAATTCTAAATTTTAAAAACCTATGTTGACTCAGTATAAATAGCACTACACATATTCATTAAAATATTGCTTATATTCTATTATAATACCAAGTATTTGATTTTTTAAGGATCTTGGACATCCGTGTTCGCTTGCATATGTTCCGGACACCGGTGTCTGCTTGGTATTCAAGTGGTTAATAATGTTTTTTTCTACTTATCAGAATAAAGCTTATATTATGACTTCCAAAATTTTCGTAATAAAAAATAAAAAAATACATATTTCATACTACAATCATATTTGAAAGCATACCTAAAAAAATAATCGAAAGGGCTATTTAGAATAGTTCAATTAATACGATCGTTTTAATTAAATATTTTTTAAAATGTTACAATAACTACCTAATCTATCGCAAATAGAAAATATAGTATGTTAAAAAAAGTATGTTAAATTACGATAAGAGACAGTTTTCAGTACCAATCCTACATGGATAATCCCGATTAGTTTTTCGCAAAGCGTGGTCACCCATTCGAGATAAAATACTGCCGTTATTTTTTACCCTCAGTAGAAGGGATGACACTGTACCGATTATCCTCCTGAATCCCAAACCCTGGACCAACCCCTTCCTTTTATGCTTCCACCCACTCACTTCTTTCTTTTTTCTCCTTTCGTTTCTTTTCTAATCTAATCTATAGTACGCTTCGGCGTTAAATTAGTTTGCGAAGGGATTGGGAACCTTTTTTGACAGTTCGTCTCGACCATTTATCATTACAACACCAAACTATTTTTTTTCATATAATACTTTATTAAACAATATTAACACATACTTATTCCACATTGTTTTATAAAAGACTAGCGAGTATCCGGGTGGCATGCGCTGCAAAAACACTCAAAGAAAGAAAGTGTCCTTTTTTTATTGTGTTTATTAAAGTGCTTTTGGATACAACAAATAGTATTGCATATAATTGCATATGAATGATAAAAAAACTCACTGCTTCTCCAGAACACTGACAATTGCTTTGATATAAAGCGATCCCTATTGTTAACGTATTGGCAGCCCACCACTGGCTGTACTAATTCAGAAACCTTTTCGGGCTTCCGCAAAACGACTCATCAAAGCTTTATCGCAATCGGATGAATGGTATAGGAACGCATACGGGACAAACAAAAAAACATTCATTATATATATATATATCAGGAACGGTTTCACCCATCGCGCAGAATTGTAACACAAAGTGTTTTTTTTTTAATTAATTCCTTTCCACTAAGAATTGACAGTGAACACATTGAAAGAATTTACGTAAGTATTTTTGAACAATGTTTTTTTTCTTAGTTAAAAGACAATAATATTGATCAATCAAAATCGGCTAAAGATATTAAATATAAAATATATATTTTTTAAAATGTTCCACTAACCAAGTTATTCACAACTGGTGGACAAAGGCTTGACTCTGCTTACAGATAATTTATTTGATTGATTTTGTTAAACGATTCATGGATTTGTTTTCGTAGGAATGATTGTCTGCGTTGTTTGAGATGTTTTTATTCTTTCACGCTCATCTGATTCTAAGGATAAAGCGTTGCAAGAGTGATTAGCTAACCGCAAGTCCAGAATTAACCATTTGCTTCTAGTCGAAAAAGAAAAGTGTTTAAGAAAGGTAAGAAGTAGTTGTTTAATAAATAAAATGTGAAAATAAATTTAAGTTCCTTTAGCTAGTTTGTGACACATTATCGAAAACGATTATTAATAATATTTCTCTTCTTGTTAAACAACTATATTGAAAAATTGTTTTGCCTATTTGAAAAGTGAGGGATTCAGAGATTAGAGAACGTACAAGACAGCGCCCCGTCACGTCAGTGGCTATGGAGAAACAATGGGACTGGCTGGGTCACGCGCTTCGGATGCCTCCGGAAAGCTTCAATCCTGCCTGCCTCTTCTTTTTTCCGGTGAGATTCCAGTGTCCCGAACAACAGTTGGGTACTATCCATAGAATGTACTTGGCAGAACTGAGGGATGCCAGCATGAGAGGAAGCAAATCAATTGGCGGGAGACAATTGAACATGAAAGTGCCACGCGGCGGCTATATGTTCCACATAGGGAGCAAATATGATCAATGTTTGAAAAGCGTCTCTTAACTTACAATGAATAAATGCCGCAATCCATGTATGAAACCATGTAATAAATGGCAGAGAGATCAATACTCTTCGTCAAATAAACCTGCTAAAGAAGACAAAACACAATTTTCTTAGTTTAAGCATGGGTACAAAGCAACAATTTTTTGCATTTAACCTTTTCAGTACCGCGATGTTTTCAGCTAAAAAACATTCACTCATATACCTACCACTTTTTTAAAATAATTTTTGAATAGTTTTAAAAAATAGTATTGAATTTATGAATATCAAAAGTTTACTTATAAAATGATATAAATAGTTTAATATTTTCAAGTTACATTCGTGTTCTTCAGTGGATTTAAGGTATTCATGCCGTTTGTATGTAGCGGCCACCAGTGTCCTTACGGTACTGAAGCGGTTAAATTGGGTGTTTTTTTTGGATGATGTTATTGGTTAATTTTAAAAAATGTGCCCCATGCCTTTTTATGTAAGTTGCAATCAAAACAACAGTTTAAGTCTTGTTTTTTTATAACACAATTGAACATTAACTGACGGTGCTTTTTTAAAATTTAAGGACCTTAGTGATTTAGAGAGAATCTGGTTTAACTTTTACAAGACTAAGGAAAACGATGTGTAAATCTTTCTGGAAAAGGCATTAAAAATATGTTTACCAAGCTGTAGAAAAAACAAGACAGAAGATTTTGTTTCATTTTGATTTAAAGAGTGTCTTATGACTCTAGCAAGTATATAGTGTTGCATATTTTTGTGAGATTTCCAAGATAAGTAAGAATAAAAAATAAAAACATATTAAGCCTACAAGACAACTGTTCAAGACCCCTGCGCCTTGGCATTATTACAAATTTAATGTTAAACTTTTTCAGTTGGCATCGCTGGATCAAACATAAGATGCAATGAGGTCTGAATTAAAAAGACGAAGGAGAAAAGCTATCTCACATTTTTAAGGAGAGAATATTTTTTTAATCGCGGCTCACAATGACTTCACATTTGTCACTGACCACCCCAGCCTCCCCTTTCTTTTGCCATTTCTAGTAACAGTTCTAGAGTTTAAAAAAAAGCAATGAAAGGGATAAGTAATATATTTTTCATATTAGGACTAAGGCGAGTGAAAATTTGATTAGTTCCTTGGGCAATAAAGAAACAAATTTAAAAACATATAAACTAATTATAACAATACAATGAAATCTTATTTCTTATAAATTACTATTAATTTACATTTCTATATTATTTTTTTAAATATTATATTTCTAGATAGTTATGAGCCCATGAGAGATGAAGGGAGCCAAGTGGTATTTTAGAAAAAAAATGAGTTAGATGTATTATAATATTCTACATGTTTTAATATATCGTAAAAGTGAAGTAACCTCAGTTAATACACATTGCAAGTGTTATCTAGCTAAAATAAAAATATGAAATCCACCAAAACACAAAGTAAAGTCGTGATTGTACTAAAAAGTAAATAAAAAGGTTTTACCATTTTACTACTTAGTTCAATTTACCTCTTCAGAGCTCATTTAATAATGAAGAGAAGGGATGATTTACATGTACGTGAAAATAATGGTACTTAATAGGTAAATTGGAAAATGATGTATGGTTCAATAATTAACAATTATTTATTTATTGTATCTATTGAGTATATGGCTCAGCGGTTAACGTTGTTACCGTCCGTTCTAGATCTCACGGGTTCGAGTCCCGATACGAACAGCATTTTTCCGATCGATTTATCAAATTCTGTTCAAAGGCATTGTTGCTTGTGATGTCTTGAAAGTTCCTTCCCACCCTTCCGATCCTTAAATAACTAGGCTCAGTGAGAACGATTAGTTAAGCACTTGTTTTGTCTTATTGAATAATCTGTACGCAGATTTGAATCTGTAAGCACCGCAGCTAAAACGTCGTTAACATCTCAATCAAATTCCTTGACCAGTACAAAAAAACATACTTTCTTGAAAGAATTATATTGTGCAAAGGATTGTTTTAGGTTTCAAAGTTAATATTTACTTCGTACGACGTCATCAACCTATTAACCTGATCTGTGCCGTGCGGTATTACTATGGCCGTGCATGGAGGGCCGTGATTTTTTTTTCAAAAAACAAAATCTAATAAATATGCACTTTTTGGACATATAATATAATAATAGTACTTCACAAACACTTACCATGTAAATACACAATAGGTCATTTCCACCATCATTTATTGAAAAACGTTTCAAAAACAGAAATTACCGCCAAGAAATTATAGCCCTGCTAGCAACAAATTTGAACACAACAAAAAGGTTTTTTTCAAATCGATGTATTATAGATTACAAAACAATATCTTTTAAGTTTAAGTATCACACTATGATAAAAATAATAAAACATTTTTATTATAATGCCATTCCACCAAGTATTGACAGTGAACACCTTAAAAGTTATCACACTATGATTCCAAGAGATGTCACTATATGCATGATATTTTAAAAATATTAAAAAAGTTTCCTGTGGCCTTTAAATTGCGTCTCAAGTTATGCGTGTAAGCACGCACATTTTGTATGGCCGGCCCTACGAGCACGAAATTGTATGGCGTGTTAACACGTCGGTGGCAGAGAACCGGTTAAATAGTCTTCAAAGTAAATTAGTTTGGATTTCAATGATTATGTAATATTAAATTAGCTTCTTGTTATGGTGAAGGATTAAAACCATTGTTTACTATTCCATATTGTCACTGCCTCATTAATTCTTGAAAGTATGAGTGTATCATGTTTGGCAATTGGACAGGAAAAGGGTTAATGCAGCACTTCTAAATATTATCATATTGTATGGTGTGTAAACACTTCCGTGGCAGAGAACCGGTTTGTGAGATTTGGACTCATCACGAGAATTATCAACTCATGATGACCGAACCGGTAAGGAAAAAAAAATTTTGCTGTCTAAAATTGATCAAAAATAGTGCATGACGAATCTCAATAATATAGTGCACGGTATCACTTTGCAGTACAAAAGATTGAAGTCATTGCCAGCCGAGAGTGATTCGTGCCCGGGCTCAAAGCTCTCACCGCATTGGCATTTCACGCGCTGTGCCCTGGGAAAATGATGCGGAACGCCAGACCCCTTAATGCTCACCCCATCCCTCCACAATTTAGTCGCGTTTGAAAAATATACACCCCCACTTAAGCGACGAACGAAAATGTCATCACATCCATAATTATCAGTGAATTGAAATGAAAAGCACACAATGCTTATATTATGGGTTGGCATTTGGTTTTGTGCATATTTTTTAAAATGTTTCAAATTGCACATTTACATTGTTTCAGCCGGTAAAATAAAGCAGTCCAATCTTAATATTAGTGTAATATTAGAACAACATTCCTTTGTACATTATTTCACTTTATTTAAAAGTTCAGGACTGGTTTCGCTCATTGCAAGCATTGCCAACTGATAAAAAATATAATTTAACAGTGACAGTATTTCTATAATGCCTTTCCACCAAGTATTTACAGTGAACACCCGAAAAGTGATTTTAATTTCGGTTAATAAAATTTAACAACATCTACTCTTCAAATGTAAAGATTGTAAAGCATATGGGACCAGGAAGTTTTTCTACAAGAATTGATAATTAATTCGCTTAATCTAGTGTTTTTTTATGAGAGAAAGTATTTAAATCAATGACTATGACAGTGTTTGTGGCAAGCTTATCACTCCTTCTACATCCCATTTTTTGCCTAGCGTATTTTATAGTGATATTCAAGATTCAGATTTTTAATTAATGATTAATATAATAAAAGCAGAATTAGCAATAAATGCTGTCTAAGCTATTTTACATGTTAAATAAAAGAAACAATACAATACAAAATTAACGTAGACAAACTCTTATTTTTACTAATGGATGTGACACTAAGAATAATTAGTTTTTTTTTAAATGTACTTGTTATCAGTTAATACTTTTTCACTGGGCAAAGTATATTTAAAAATGATTCAATATTCAAAAAAAAACTAATAGTTTACATAATTAAATAATTCGGTTCTAATATTTGATAGTTCTGACAATAACGCACGCCGAAATATCTATAAACTCATGTTATAAAAAATTGTGGACCTAATTACAATTGAGTTCTACCAAGTAAACTCCAATTTAATCAATTAATCAATCTAATATTTAAGATGAACTTAATTTTAGTTTGGTATCTTTTTATTAAAATAGTAATTTTCGTTTGTCCTAGGTAAAATGCATCACACATTCTACACGAGTTTTTTTATTCATTGTAACATATTTAATTTTATTTAATTATTTTGAAGTATATATAGTATATCGATGGCTATAAGTTGACAACACGTAACCGAAATTTGTTTCATTTTACAGGAGAGCCAAAAAACTGTATAAATAAATAAGTATTGAGAAATCAATAAAAATGAAAGACACTTTTGAATACAATAATTATTATGTATATTTAAAATAATCTGTTGACACAATATTATTAATAAAAAAAACTTTTTATATAACAAGAATGTTTGATACGTGTAAACTATTTTTATTTTGTTTCTTCTTTTATGATGATTCCTGAAACAATTCCAAGTATTTTGATCAATTCAATGCACCTGTTTTAACTTCATCCACATAATAACAGAAAACATATACATAATCGTTATATTTTTTTAATCCAGTTACGGACTGCACTCCCCAATACAAAATGTTGCAGTAAACACGTTGGAATTTTTTCTCACCTATTTTCAAACAGTAGTAAAACGATGTAGCTCTTCTACTATCTTCTGGCAGATTGTAAGGCCTTTATTCTGTGTTTCTAACATAAGAACAATTTCAATGAAAAATATTTTTTGTAAATTACGAGATGTCAATATTTTAATAGAGCTTGACAAAACATATACAATTATATGCACAACTCATTTTATGAAAAAATGTCGGTTACGTGCTGTCAGCGTATGGCCATCGATATATAGTTTTGACGAAATTTGACTAACTACTCAACGATCCTTTCGGAACTAAAAACTGTGACTTTTATTTTCCTACGAAGTAAAAATCGATTTCATTATTTTGCTACACTAAAAATGATAAAAATATCAATTAAATAAAAATGACTGTCCCTAGATAAAGAAAATCTATTGTTTTCATTGCCCATAAAAAAGGTTTGTTACATATAATATAACACAGAAGGGCCAGCAAATGAAAGGTCATCATAAATATATTCAAACTCAAATATTATTTGCACCATATAATATATTATACGCTCGTATGGAAGGGAATTTTTATATCTTTTATTACATAATATATTTTTCCCTAATCCTTTTTCCGTTATTACTTCTAACGAACATCTACAATTTTTCAATACCCTTTATTTGGTCATGTTAAATGGGCAGTGTGTAGATGCGTGTTTGTATACAGGGTGATCTTTTATTAAATAGTAATAAGAAAAAATTAAATTATTAAAATCTGTAAAATATCAACAATATTCAAGAATTCTATGTTGTCGATCCTGTCAACAAATAACTGATTCTTTTTAATGGTAGTTTAAAAAACGGTTTTAAAAAAAGTACACATAAACAAGTATTTAAATCACAGATTAAAAATAACAAAGTATTTTAGTTCTACAGTTTTTAATAATGACGATGGCGCAAGCCGAAATAGCTATCAACACATAAAATTATTAAAAACTGTAGAACTAAAATACTTTTTTATTTTTAATCTGTTATAAATGGAGTTCTACCAAGTAAATGCCAAATCAATTAATAAGTATTTAAATGTTTTTTTAAACCATGTCCGCTCCCAATGTGGAGCATATGGACTCCTAATGGAGTTTATCTCAACATAAGTGTTTCTACGAGAACTGCTTATTACTCAGTTGCTCAACCTCTCTTTTTCCAAAGAGAGTAGAAAAGAAAGATAAGGCTAGGACAGAGCTAGTGATGGCTAATCGCTCTCGATACGCCCAGTCCATAGAATAGAATGGGTTGGAGGGGCGAATTCAAGACATCACATACATCCGTGCCTTTGTACAAAAAATCATAAATCGATTGAAAAATAAATTAATGAAACAGTTGCTCAACCTCTCTTCTTCCAAAGAGAGTAGAAAAGAAAGATAAGGCTAGGACAGAGCTAGTGATGGCTAATCGCTCTCGATACGCCCAGTCCATAGAATAGAATGGGTTGGAGTGGCGAATTCAAGACATCACATACATCCGTGCCTTCGAACAAAAATTCACAAATCGATTGAAAAATAAATTTATGAAACTGTCCGCACTGAGATTCGAGCCCGTGACATCTGTAACCGAAGCCAACGAGGTTGACCACTTGACCACACAGGCGGCATAATGATGTTGATAAATGGTGTTAGAATTCACAAGAATAAGGCATACGACATAGGCAGAGCAGTTGTATGACTTGCTGTCGTTTTTTTCTCTTCAACAAAAGAAACGTTGACCGACCAAGCTACAATAAGTTTTCGTAAAACTTTCTCTTCTGCTTCATATGATATGCATTGCTAGTAATTGGTATTGGATCTAGTTAAATAAAATTATTTGTCGGAGAGGAGATGGCTTACTCTTAAGAATAAAAATGATCGTATAAGTGCATACCAGCCAAGTGTTAAGTTACTGCTTCTTAACCACTTTTAGCAATGTTTCTGAGTAAGGGAATAAAAAAAGGTGGTTGTGGGTACAAAATTGAGTACTGCGAGAAGATAGAATTCCGGCAGTTAGAAACATACAATGCTTTTATCTTATTTTTATTGTGTTAAGAGCGTTCGAATTAGCTGTAACCATTAACTCATTAAGTTATATGAAGTGATTTAGCTATAATTAGTGTCATTGCTTTAACGATGAAAAATAACAATAAAAATTGTAAAAAGAAAATTACATAAGTTTCATAGTAATTTTGTTTGATAATAACTTCCAAAGGGCATACAAAAATCATCCCCTATATCCTCACAGCGGCAAACCCTGACTTATCCTTTGAAACCGCGTACCTTTTTTTGCGCCCTATCTGGGGTTGAACGGGGTGGGTGGAGGTCTTCATATCGGTGTTTGGGGGTGCATTTCGGGTATAGGGGGGCACGTTCGACATTGAGGTATTGTTTTTATGCCTCTCTTTTACATATAGCTAATATTAATAACACGAAAAGGGTAAGTGAGGGGGGTAGATTTAGGGAGGTCCTGATATATCTTCACTCAATTTTCGTTACTTTGTACAATGTGACAATATTGAATTCATTTTTCTCGATGTGGTTGACATCATATTAAAGGAGTTTTAAATTACAATTGATAGTGTTTCTTTTTGTACTGCTCCTTTAAGTTGAAATAGGTACAAGACAAATAATATATATATGCAACGTTGTGGACTTCCGTGCCGGATTCAACTCCCAGTACGAACAACATTTTTTCGGTTGATTTATCGATTTCTGTTCAAAGGTATGGGTGTTTGTGATCTATAAAAACTTCCTCCCACCCTTTCCGATCCTTTGATAACTGGGCGTAGCGAGAGCAATTAGTTAACCACTAGTCCTGTCCTAGCCTCATCCTTTTATCCCTACTACTCACTTAAATAAGAGAGGTTTAGCGACTGAGTAACAAATAGTTCTCGTAGAAAAACTTCAATTAAAACACATCCATTAGAAAGTCATATGCTCCACATTGGGAGCGAACATGGATTAAAAAAGAATATCAGTATATATAATTTATTAGAAAATAAAGGTTTACCTATTTATACATATTTGTGTACAATAATTGAAAACAATTTACTTTTAAATTATTATTTTAAAGATATTTTTACTTAATAATTTTTTTGAAAAATAAAAAATAATTTTTGTAGACATCTTATAATGCTTTCGATGATCGGTGGTAACTTTGTGGAAGTTTGATATTTTTTTATTCCACTTGTTGTGTATAAAATGTGACACGTGTCTCTCCTCTTTGAAAAGCATCATTAAACAGAACATCGAAAGGTTAATAAATAAGCTATGCATATTATATTTTTATTCTTAAATTATAAAATGCATCATAAAAGTCGGAACTTGTCTTTTTCTACTCGACGCAAGGAGGGGGCAAGATACAAACATTGATAGTACTAATTCAAAATTAACCTTAAAGAGGCCATATTGTAACACAAATAAAACAACAGAAGTATCCAGTCTAGTTTATACTATAACGTTGCTTGGTCGGTGTATTTGGCTGAACAATTTTTGCATGAATTTTTCATGTTGGTTTTATATTATAAGATTGTTACTAGAGTTTTTTTTAATGAAATATGTCTTAAGGGAAAGAATAAGGATAATTTAATTATTAAGACTTTGTAATAGCGAATTGTTCAATAGAGTATTGCACGGTATGAGTGAAGCTTTTTTTCTGTCATTGTAAAATAATTCACAAACATTAAAGATCTTTTTAAATCATATGCAAATGTAAGCACCGAGCATTGTAAAATTGGACATATCATAAGAGTAGGTAAATTTTACTAAGGGAAAGGGGGGCACATTCGCTGATATATCACGCGGTCTGATGTAAGGGGTGGCAGGGTGGGGATTAATTTCGGCAAAACAGTGACGGGGTGGGTGGATGGGGTGTTTTTGTAATATAAAGAGGGGGGGTGAAGTTATTCAGGTTTGAAGATGACATTCACAATAAAACGAGCGTGCCAATTCAGCCCAAAATATTATTTACAATTTGTGTGTATTTTTTTTTCAAATGTTGCCATTTTTTGGGTGCGGTGGGATTGAGTATTGGAGGGTGTAATGTTTTCGAAATTATCCGTTTTTTTAAGATTGAATTCAATTATATTTACAAGATATATCTTGTAGTAAAGCTTTATTTTCATAGTGGTAACGGGTCCGTGGCGCAATGGACAACGTCATTGGCTTCTGTGAAAGATTTCACGGGTTTGAGTCTCTAGTCTGAGGGCAAAGTGATGTTGTTTTCTTTTAATAATTCATTAATTATATCAAATTTTAATTGTTCAAATTATATACATTCACACAAATTTTGTCATTAACGACCCGGGTTTCGCCTTTCAGCATCTTAAGGCGTTCAAGTGCACGGACAAACTTGAACTGACGCTTAGTAAATGAATGTTTCGTGTTTATATAAGAAATAAATGTATCATTAAGTTTAAAGCCATTTTTGTTGCTGGAAAAGGTTTAATGATTATATTTACTTACATATATGGTATAAAAGTGGGGAATTTGGCATATATACTTGCTCATTAAAAATCAAAAGGCTGTTCAATTGTGCTCTATTTATTTCTAAAATTTCCTGGAAAAATAGTTTATGAGCGTCCGTATTTGGGTGCAATATTTTTATCCCTTGTTCCTGATTGAACACGTGTCTTTTTGGGATTTAGTGATAAGCAAAAGTAGTCGTGTCTTTTTTCAACCTTAAGGCTGCCATGTGCTCTGACAATCATTATTGACTGACAAACATTTATTATATTATCTCTAAAATTATTATCAATATTCTCCATGAACTCGATTACGAGTTTGTTGCTTTGTCATCGGTTATGTAAAACATATTTACCCAACAAAATAACATCGCTTAGTGGACATTTCTAGTATATAAACCATGATAAATTTTGTGACAGAATATATAAATTCAGACATAATATGCAATGCAATGGCCAACATATGAAAAATACTCCTTAAAAACATGTTTATATTTATATTTATCTCTCAGGGTATCTTGAATTACCGGTAATAATGAATAGCTAATAAGTCAAAGCCTTCTTTGTGCCAAAGAAAAAATGGGGAAAAAGGCGAATAATCCCGGGGATGGAAGAAAAATCCTTTGAAGGGAGAATTTAAAAAAAAAGAAATAGCAGGCAACACCGTGCAACGCATAATCTTGATAAAGAACTTATAAAATGGGCTTCATTTATCTAATATATAAACTCTGCTATCAAAATATTGTTAGAATCTAGATTCTAGAAGCTATTGAATTGAATATAAATTATGATATTTCAATCAAACATTGTTTACCAGTTAAGAAGTAGTAGTTTAAGTAACGTTTTTATAAATATCAATTATTTCTTTCCGATCCTTTGTGTTAATATATATAGACTGTGAAAAAAACTGTGAAAGGACGTAGCCCACAGTTTTTCAAAACAACTTTTTTCGATAATCACAATGTATCAAACTTGATACACGTTCTTTTAAAATGATCTAAGCTATAAATGCCGAATTAGTATCTAAATTTAGCTTTTAGGATGAAAAAAGATGAGCTTGTGAAAATTGAAGCCAAGAAAAAAGACTGAAAAAAAGGTTTTTCTTGGACAATTTCTTTAATTAATATTAGATTATGTCAAATTAACACCAGCTTAGAAGTCTTCGTGAAGATTGTGTATATTTCATAATCTGCATATGGCCCAAAATCATCAAAACACGTTTTTTGTGCCTCCTGTAAAATTTGCTGTGTGGGTTACGTTCCTTTTCCTTTCCACAGTCGATATGTAAACTTTTCAAATTCTTTCTTCATATTATATTTGACATTTAAATTTTTTTAAATTCTTTTCCAACAACTATCAACGTTAGTAGTGTACACAAATAATCATATTTTCATTACTGTTTCATCCAATTTATACATTTTATTTATAGACATACATAGGGTGACTGTTGCTATAGTCAATCATGTCCAGTAGTCAGCCTTTTAGCTTAAACATTAATAATAGTGCTGACACTGAAAAATTCAGAATTGATTAAATATGTGTCGGTAGTTAACCACTTGAAGACTAAACTGACTTCTAAAAGTTAACACCTATTAAAGTCTAACTCTCCCCTACTCTCTCTGGAAAAAAAAAGGTTGAGCAACTGAGTAACAAGAAGTTCTCGTAGAAACACTTCTGTTGAGATAAACTCGATTAGAGTCCATATGCTCCACATTGGGAGCAGACATGGTTTAAAATAATAAAAAAAGTCTAACTGCTGATTTTTGGTGGCTGAGTACTGGATTTTTTGCCATTTTTGGAAAAACGTTCTTATTTTATGTGTTTTTATTTTTACTTCATTACATTACTTGGCACCTGTTTTACAAAATACCAAACATATAGTCATTATTCGAAAAAACACCCGTTCTTTAACTGGCTCACTACTTGAACAATTGCTTTATTTGCTAGCGATGTTTGTAACGCACACTTTTTTTATCTAGCTTCTATCCAATCCTATAAACAGGTTTTAGTGGTTACAATTAAAGAACTACTTTTACTTTACGTGCGGTATCCTTCACTCATTGTTCTCTCTAAAAAGAGATATTGAAGGCCTAACTTAAAGCCGAATCTAAGAATACATATTTATCAATCGATGTACAAATATATATTCAAAATAATTATGTATGTGATGAAGTTATACTACGATAGACACTTCTAAAAAAAATTAAGTTAAGAGATTGAGATTCAAAAATTATTGTTATTTAAACGTTGAGCATATAACTAGTGTTCATTAATATATCTTCCACTTTAACTCTCCATCAAGTTTCTAAATTTTTTTTTTATTTACGGACATAATGCTAAAAATTTATTAAACCGATTTCTAATCTGTATTACTTGGAATAACAGTTAAGTATAAAAACAAAAGATGAAACTAAATATTTTTATTGACAGAATTTTTAACAACATATTCAATAATTCAATCTTTGATGTAATATAGAAAAAATACACAAAAACCTAGACTAAGCGATAAATTATTTGAAATGTAAGAAAGAATACATCAAAATATACAATATTTTCTGTTCAATAGATAAATAAAATTATCAACAATCTCTTTGGAGAGTTTTCGGGGAGAATCGGTTATAAAGGAAGAGTGCTTTCTTTCAAAGCTTTTGCGGGTTACACTAATTTTCGTGTAGATATATCGTTGGGACGGATTAGGAATTTTTAATTTAGATTTCATATTCAGAATACTATCGCCAACTCAAAACTCATGCAATTTTTTTCAAGTTTTATTTTAATTATTTATATAACTTTTTATTACACATCATTCAAGAGATTCGTTTGATTTTTCCGATGAGAAAATTTTAATTGAAAAATAAATTGGCTCAGCAAGTATATGGTTATTATTAGAAACACTAGCATCTGTGGCACATATATACAATAGCCATATTTAATTGTATTAAATAAATAAAATATTTTTAAAGTTTCTTATCTTTTTTTATTGCCTTCCGAAACGTACAACGCTTCTCAAGTTATAAAGATTTTCATACTATATTTGTGTTGAATGAGCACAATCTACTTTATATATTTTTTATTTAAAAAGTCTTGGGTTATTTTATTCAAATGTCCCAAGAGCCGAAACTGACAATTCCCCTAAAACATATTATCGGGTTGTCTTATATTGTAATGAGATATTTTGCAAGGAAATATCCACTACCCAGAAAATGGCTTAAATTTCATTTTTGGATGAAAAATATATTGTTTTATTATATAACAAATAAAGAAATTATTTGATAGTTATAAATATTCTCTAAATACTACCCTGCAGCAGTTAACAGGCCCCCACCTCTTCGATGTCTGGTTGTACATTTATTAAGCCATTTTTCCCTTGAACGATTTCTTCTTAATACTCCGATATAACGATAATGCATAAGATATGATATTGGAAGTCAAGCTCTAGTGCTATATCGTCGTAAGCCTTCTTTGATGTCCATCAAAGGAAAATGAACATAACAGTCTTGATTTTTTTCGTGAAAAAGACTAACGAGTGTTTCATGTTTTATAGGGTGGTTAGGACGTTTTTTATTTTTACGTTTCGCAAATGGTGCACAGGAAAAATATATTTTTAATTTTATTTAAAATAAACTGTTAAAACTGTTATCAAATATGTAAATAATAATATTTAAATATAGGAAGTATCTCGAAAGATTTTTTACGAGAACCGTTTCTTAGTCGGTCGCTCAACCTCTCTTTTCCAAAGAGAGAGTAAAGATAGAAAGATAAGGCTAGGACGGAACTAGTGGTTAACTAATCGCTCTTGCTACGCCCGGTTATTGAAGGATGGGAAAAGTGGTAGGGAAATTAAGAAATTACAAACACCCATGCCTTCAAACAGAAATCAAAAAAATGCTGTTCTCACTGGGACTCAATCACGTTAAGTCCGTCACGGATTCCTCCTTTATTATAAGTTTCTTTGTAAGTGGTTAGAATGATTTAAAAAAATATTCCTGGAGTAATTGGATCCAACATAAGACGATATGGAATGGAATTAATATTTGAATACAGATTTTAAGCTGTAAAATGTTGACTTAATTTTTTTGATTGATCAATTCATAGTGGAGCTTTTCTGACTTGGCCGATTTATAAATAGTCCAATCTATAAATGTGGTGATATGGCTTAGGATACTGATCATAAATACTGAAATTGTGAACATTTGGACAACAAACACGAATAATAAATTGATCAAAAAGATCAACTGTCCAACATACCTACAACTGGGTCAAATAACATGGCTCTTCCAGTATTCATACCAAATAAGCTTTCGCTAGAAATTTGTAAAAAATAAAATTCCAAGTCATAACGAATAGTATCTTGATTTATTAATAAAAAAATATAACAGCAATTTTATATTATTTTTGTCGTATTTTTGTAGATTGAATGCTTTTCTTCGCATCCAGGAGTCTTCAAAGGGCGCAAAAGACGGTCCGTAATAAGTAGGAGGTGGGGGTGTATTTGTAAAATTGATTATGTTTGACGTCTTTTTGATGCGATATCCTTTATATTAGTCGACATATTGTGTATAGGGAACCAAACAAGTATATTCACAGACACTTGAGGTATGAATATTCTATTTTATTTTTTATAATAAATTTGAAAAAAATATTGAGTATATATACATATATGCCAGTTACTGTAGTCAAATATTCAACACTTACGTTCGCTTATCTCTGATAGATAATTTAAGATTTCGACTGAAGGTGCTTGGTGAAATTTCTGTATTAATTTTGAATCGTTTAAATTATGTACATTCACACAGATATTGTCACTAACGACCCGTGCACTTGAACGCCTGAAGATGCCGAAAGGCGAAACCCGGGTCGTTAGTGACAAAATCTGTGTGAATGTACATAATTTGAACCATTCAAACTATTAGGAATTCTTTTACAGATCCAGAAAATTGCACGTAAAAATAACTTCTAGTTATTTAATAGAAAAATACATATATCGATAACGTCCATCATTAACTTATTACCGTCTATGAAATTTAATAAAAATTCCAGCAAATGAATTACAATAAGACGTCGTAAATCGATTTCTGATAAGACGAACAATTGCCTGTCCATATGTTTCACATTTAACCTGATCTTTGCCGTGCGGTATTAATATAGACGTGCACGTGATTTTCTTTCAAAAAATAAAACCTAATAAATATGTACTTTTTGGACTTATAATAATAGTACATCACAAACACTTACCATATAAAAAAAAACAATGGGTCATTTCCTTTATCATTTATCGAAAAAACGTTTCAATAACGGAAATAACCGCTAAGGAATTATAGCTAGCAACAAATTTGAGCACAACAAAAAAACTTTTTTTTAAATTGTTGTATTATAGATTACAAAACAATATCTTTTAAGTTTAAGTATCACACTATGATTCCAAGAGATGTCACTATATGCATGATATTTTTAAATTATACAATATGTTTCTTGCGGCCTTTAAACCACGTCTCAAGTACTGCGTGTAAACACGCACATTTTGTGTGGCCGGCCCTACGAGTACGAAATTTTTTGGCATGTTAACACGTCGCTGGCAGAGAACCGGTTAAAATGAAAAATGGTGTTATATCACAGAGAAATTTGTTACAAAAAAGCACAGTATTCATTTGTATTACTTCCACTTGTATTCAAAAAGATCAGGACCGGTTTTTCTCTTGACGAGCATTATCAACTCAAATCAATTGTATATGGTCGTCATGTAGTTTTGAAAAGTCATTCAATTTGTTTGGGTCATACTACGATTTTCGCAGCATATCCTAAAACATACCTAGATACGACATCTCAAACGCTTTCACTTAACTTTGGGTTTGACGATGTCTTTATTACTTGCTTTGTGACACAATAAAGCTTTTTTGTACACGTAATTGACGATTTTAATATTTCGTTGAAGGCTTTTATTTGGAAATACATAAAGTATAATCGATCAATTTTAGCATTTAGCTAAAATTCAGATGTTTTTTTTAGCATGTCCGCTCCCAATGTGGAGCATATGGACACCTAATGGAGTTTATCTCAACTGAAGTGTTTTTACGAGAACTGCTTGTTACTCAGTTGCTCAACCTCTCTTTTCCAAGGAGAGTAGGGATAGAAGAATAGAGCTTGGACAGGACTAGTGGTAAGCTAATCGCTCTCGATACGCCCCGTTCATAGGATAGGATGGATGGGAAGGGGGAATTCAAGACATCACATACATCCATGCCTTCGAATAAAAATTCATAAATCGATTGAAAAATCAATTTATAAAACTGTCCGTACCTGGATTTGAACCCGTGCCCTCCGTAACTGAAGCCAACAACGTTTTGCCGCCTGTGTGACCGAGTGGTCAAACAATAATACAATAGATTTTTCAATAAGAACAGCTCAAAAAATCAAACAAATATAATGATGACCAGGTTCTGGTCAAACATATTATTTCAATTCGATATCGACTGTGGAAAGGGAAAAGGACGTAACCCACACATAGCAAATTTTACAGGAGACACAAAACGTGTTTTGATGATTTTCGGCCTGCGCAAATTATGAAATAATCACAGCCTTGAAGTGCACGGAGACTTCTAAACTGGTGTTGAATTAACATAATCTAATATTATATTTTTTAAAAATCAAGTAAAAACTTTTTTATTCGTTTTTTTTCTTGGTTTAAATTTTCACAAGCCGACGAAGCTTATAAAGTCAAACGCTTTTAAATGAGGGCAGTTTTATCGATAAAATAGATTTGTCACTGTGAGATTTTTTTAGTTTTTAACAAAAGCGGCTGTTTAAAATGTCATGTTAGCAAATTTGACAGTTATTATTTTGTTCACAAAATTATGTAAATTATATAAAAATAGCAAAATAGAACCCTTATTTTGAAGCTTTCTCAATGAAAAAAACGTTTTATTAATTTGTTAACATTTTAATATCATAAAAACTGCTGCTTTTGTTTCTCGAAGCCTCAAACACAAGCTCATAAATCATTAATTTGTCATTGTATTAAATCAGTGGTTCTTAACCTGGGGTGAGAAAAAGCATTTCCAGGGGTGGGGGAAAATTTTCTAATTTGACATATATAAAAAAATACTTGCTCTGTCGACTTGGGTTCGATACCAGGTAAGATCACAGTGAATTTGAGAATTATTTAATTCAAAGTTGCGATCGAAGGGTGTTTGTGATTTCAATTCACATTATTTTCTCTCCTCTCATCCTTCTAATCCTTTAACAACTGGGCGTAGCAATAGCGATTAGCTAACCACTAGTTCTGTTATAGCCTTTTCCTTCATTCCCTACTACTCACTTTGAAAAAAAAAGTGAGGTCGAGCAACTGAGTAACGACCCGGGTTTCGGCTTTCGGCATTTTCAGGCGTTCAAGTGCAAGTGGCGAAACCCGGGTCGTTAGTGACAAAATCTGTGTGAATATACATAATTTTAACGACTCTAATAATAAAATTTAGCATTGAAATTCCACCAAGCACCTTTAGTCGAAATCTTGAATTAAAATAAGTGAGGTTGAGCGACTGAGTAACAAACAGTTATCGTAGAAAAAACTTTTGTTAAGATACCTTCATTATGAGGCCAAATGCTCCACATTGGGAGCAGACATCGATTAAAAAAAATGTATTACAAAAAAACGGAATAAAGTTTAAAGGGGTGCGGATTACTAAAAACTTTTAGAACTACTGTATTAAATTGTCAATTTCTAAATTCAAACGCTTGACCGCGTATCTTTGACGGATGACAACTCAAGAGATTTAACCACTAAGCAACATGACCGTGTTTTCAATAAACATTAAAAATAGCCACGTTTATAATATTGTAACGTTAAACAAATAATCTTAACTTATATAGAATACGAACCAGACGGGTTTCGATGTATGGATAGGTATGTACAGTGTATTCAGAAAGTTTAGTAGTTATAGGATGAGCTGAAACTTGAATACTGTAATATATAACGCGTTAGTATCGTATTTATCAATAGGACCGTACGTGGAGTGGGTTAACTTAGAACCAATACGACTACACGGTGTTTATAAACGTGTTACGGTCATGCAGTATTACTCAAAGAGTAAAAGGGTAATTTTGCAGAAATAGCCGTGAAAAATATGTATCTCACTCTCATTATTTTAAAATACTTGGTAGAAAGCCATTGTGTTTATTAAAAAAAATACAATATTCATTTGTACTACATCCACTTGTATTTTTCATTTTGTATATATCGTTTTGTTTTGTTTGTTTTTTTTTAACCAACAAGAACTTTCAAAATTTGTTATATGTATCACTTTTTCAAAATTTTTCCAAAATTTTAATTATGTTTTTAATAACAATCAGTCACCACTTGAAATTTATTAATATTTGATGATTTTTTAATTATATGTTTTAATTTTGTCTAATTATAAAATCACTAATACTGTAATTTGTAACTTCTTTTCAATGTCAATTGTTTTTTACACCTTTTTATTTTAATTTATTGATGTATAAATAGCTCTGTTAAATTATATTTCTTATCTGTTGACAATGCTCGCAATGAGCAAAACTGGTCGTAACCTTTTAAATAAAGTGGAATAAAGTACAAAGTAATATTGTGTTTTATTAATATAATGCCTTTCCACTAAGTATTGACAGTGAATACCCTAACATCTTGTCTCCCGCTGCGGCCTAGTTGGTTAGAGCTTGCTCTACCGATCAGGTGGGTCTGGTTTCGATTCCCAGTAAGGTCAAATTGGATTTTTTAATTCTAATTTGCGATCTAAGACATGGGTGTTAGTGAAGTTAATTCTCCTTTAGTTAATTTCACGTGACTTACGAAAATTCTCATCGAGTATATCTCGTATGATCTTTCAACCTCAAATTATTTGACGCATTGGCGTAAGCAGTAATGTCAAAAAAAAAAAATTAAAAAAAGTGATAAACAATACAATTTCTTTGGTTCTCATATTTCTACTCTTATCTTCTGAGGTAAGTTGAACAACTGATTTACAATCAAGCCTAACAATAATAGCTCAGTTTTAATACATCTACATGTATTTTCAATAAGCTAACGCAGTGTTTTAGGTCACACTGTCATGATATACAGGATGTGTCAGAGTGCATGTCCCGCGAAACTTTGAAAAGGCAATATATATTGAACGCGCGACGATGGGTTGGGGGGTAGTTATGCTGCCTACTGAAACACACTGAAACTACAAGTATTCACCCCCACCCCGTTTGGATATCTGCAGTTAATATGTCTGATTAAATCCATTGTACAGCAGTTGAACTTTTGCTGCAACACTATCGGGAATGGTGTTTACAGCTAGTGAAATGGCATCTATAAATCAAACACACTGTTATTTATTATATTATGGTTATTTTAACGTAATATTATTCCTAATATTGCCTCGACGAATATATTGTCTATGATAGAATGATTTTTGAGTCCATTTTTGGTTGACAAATGCGTAAAAAATAAACATATATAAGACTGTGGAAAGGCAAAAGGACGTAGCTCATAGCTTTTTTTCGATAGTCAATATGTATACAATTTGGTACACATTCTATCAAAAAAAATATGCTGAAAATTTCAAATTAAAAAAAAGAAGGCCCAGTGAAAATTGGAGCAAGGAAAAAAGTGTTTTTTTTCAACAATTTAAAAAATAAATCCATAAATTATGTGATTGAATATGTAATGAGTTCTGTTATTTTGTTATGATTAATTTAATAAACTCACTGTCAAAACTTATTTATAAATAATCAAATGATATTTTTTTTATTATGCAAATCAAAACAAAAAAAAACTTTTTACGTCAAATGTAACAAATTATGCCGCGCATTTGTTGGATTGGCCTTTGAATTATCCGCGCAGCTAATCACCGCGTCTAAGAGGGAACATTGATACCAACTATCGTTAACAAAAGAGATTTTAAAGAGATGGATTAAAAAAAATGATAGATTGATGCTTATAATAAAATGCTCACAATTAAAACCAAAACACTAGATTTTTCACAATCCTTAAAGATGAATAAATACTTTATTGACTAAAACTGGTTAACTAAAGGAGCTTTGTATCATATCGACTGTGGAAATAAAAAAGGACGTAACATTCAGTTTTTCCAAAACAGCTTTCTTCGATAATCACAATGTATACAACTCGACACGCGTTCTATCAAAAGGATGGAAGCTGAACATGCCAAATTAGTATCTAAATTTATCTTTTAAGTTTGAAAAAGATGACCTTGTATAAAGTTAAAACCAAGGAAAAAGACTAAAATAAAGGTTTTTCCTAGACAATTTCTTTAATTAATATTAGATTATGTCAATTAAACACCAGTTTAGAAGTCTACGTTCACTTAAAAGTTGTGTATAATTCGTAATTTGCTTTTAGCCAAAAATCATCAAAAGACGTATTTGTGTCTCCTGTAAAATTTGATATGTGTGGGTTTCGTCCTTTTTCCTTTCCACAGGCGATATACAAAATTACATACGCCTGTAACTTGTATACAATGGATATCTGATGAGAAAGTTTACGTCAACTGTAGGAACATATCCTCTAAGTAAATAATAACAGATACTCAGACACTATCGTGCGCAATCGTGCTGAAAGTCCTCGCACCATTAGGTTGGTGATATATGTATCAAGTATTCATAGTAGTTCGCCACCCATCACGGCCGCCGAGCCGTGCTACCAGGTGATGCATTTTAGTGCAAAGAATCGTGTTATATTGATTTTATACATGAAAATTATATACGTTTCATGTTTTCATTCTGGAAAATATTTGAGGAGCAAACATTCAAAAAGTGTTTTGTCACAAATTTTGAAAATGGCGTTTTATATCAATTCTAATAGCCCATAATAAAACCTATGAATGGAAATCAAAATTAGTGTTCAAAAAGGGTTTTTTTCTTATTAAAATGAAATCATAAAGTTGACACATTCATACAAACCTTCACTTTTGCAACACTTAAATCATCATTTTACAAGCTTTGTATTTGTGTGACAAAACACTTTTTTAATGTTTGCTCCTCATTTGGCATAATTGCCATAACACATTCCACGTTAGAATAACACAATGATTTTCGGTGTATTCGGTGTGCGAAGTGTTCTATATCAGGAGGGTTCTGTGTGCGGAAGATTCTGTGTCCGAAAGAATCGGTGTTCGGACTATTCCTGTTCAGAGTGTTCGTGTTCGAAAAAGTAATGTTCGGTAGAATCCGTTCACCGACTTTTTAGATGCTATGCAGCTTTGCATTGACTACAAATGTTCTTATCTCATTCGCTGCCAATGTACAGTATATAAGCTTCCAATTTTATTTTTTAAATACATATCCGCTCCCAATGTGGAGCAAATGGCCTCCTAATGGAGGTATATCAACAGAAGTTTTCCTAAGAGAACTGTTGATACTCAGTCGCTCAACCTCACTTTTTTTTAATTCAAGATTTCGACTGAAGGTGCTTGGTGGAATTTCAATGCTAAATTTGAACCGTTCAAATTATGTACATTTACACAGATTTTGTCACTAACGACCCGGGTTTCGCCTTTCGGCATCTTCAGGCGTTCAAGTGCAAGTGGAGATTCAAACTCACTTTTTTTATTTTCAAAGTGAGTAGTAGGGAAAGAAGAATAAGACTAGAACAGGACTAGTGGTTGACTAATCGCTATTGCTACACCCATATAATAACGGATCAGAAGGATAGGAGCAGAGGGAATGATGTGAATTGACATCACAAACACCCAGTCTTGGATCACAACTTTAAATTGAGTAATTCTCAAATTCACTGTGATCTTACCGGGAATCGAATCCAGACCTGCGTGATCGGTAGAGCAAGCTCTAACCAACTGGGCCACAGCAGGCGACAATTAAAATACATTGCTATTTTTAACTTTATTACTATAATTAAGTGTAACAAAAAATATATGTTCTCGATCTATTGTATTCGTTAAAAAAAACATTTTTTTTCAACTTTGTGATTAAGCTATCCATGTCAAATTTTTTAAAGCAATTTCCAAAGATGGACATTTACCGATATATTGTGACGGTGCTGCATTCCAATTGTGTTTTTTTTCCATATCAATACCCTCACGTTTACGATGAGAGATAATGTTGCGATATCCAAAGAGCGCAATGCCACTTTATTGAGAATGCATTATAGTCTGTGGGAATTGAATACGTAATACGCGGACTCAGGACTTAAAGTACCACAAATAATATTTTTATTGGGTGCTTACTATTATGATGGCTTGTGGAAGATTAATTCCTCGTGCAATTCCTTGCAGACAAATTGAATAGCAATGTATTTCAATCTACTAGGTGGTTGCAAATGTGCTTAACTTTATATTTTTAAAAATATCACAAGCTCACTTAATATACATTTATGAGGAGAAAACATTCAAAAAGTGATTTGTCACACAAATACAGTTTTTATGATTTCCATTCATAGATTTTATTATGGACTGATATTAAATGTCATTTATCAAAATTGGTGACAAATCAATTTTCGAATGTTTGCTCTTCACACATATATTTTTTAATCTATATCCGATCTCAATGTGGAGCATATGGCCTCAAGGAGCAACGCCACTCAAAAAGTGTATGTTTTATTTTTCTGTCTGTTTGACGTTTGCTGCCGATTTTCTATGGTATGACACACGCGCCACCTACTGTAACTTAATTCTACTATAACCTTCGCGCAAGTGCGAGCATGCGTTGTCAAAGTTGTTAAAACTGTATGGCAGACATACAAACGTTGATTTTTATATATAAGACCTACTGTAGGCTAATTTTACTATGCGCATAACCTTCCCGAAAGTGCAAGAAAAAAGTTTGTCAAAGTTTTATTGCAATTGAATGAGCGGTGTGGTAACGTGTAAAGTACGAACAAACAAACATTCATTTTTATTTATTAGATTATATAAAAAATAAATGGAAGAGATATTTTTAAGCACAATCCTGATTTCAGGATTATTACCTAAGGAACTCTCAGTAAAATTATAATATTATACCAGTGGAAATACGTTTTTTCGATTAGTTGAGCTAAACTAGTGAAATGAAAATGAAATTAAAATTAATTCTACACTAGTGAAACCAATTGCATTGAATTCTCTATATGAGAGTGTATGGATATTACCCACGGCTTTACCCAACTGACTTTCTGTTAGCCATGCTAAACTTTAATAGTTTGAACGTTCGAAGAGAAATTTACCTGGCCACACATTTCTTTCGGCTTATACGAGGCCAAAATGTGAATTCCACCATTCTCGAGTATGTGAATCTCTAAATGTTCATGGTTATTTTTTGAGAAATCGTAGACATGAATTGTTTGTTCTCCCAATTTGTAGAACCAGCCTGCCAATGGAGATGCCACCTAACGTTGTTCAACAATATTGCTTTGGACGTTGACATATTTCACGTGAGTCCCGACGAATATTATTTTGTTATGTATAAAAGTGGAGTTCGTCGGAGCTTACTCAGTTGACTTCCTTGCCATTTTTTTTCTACTGCTTTTAATATGAAATTGTATTTTTTTCTTCATTGTTAATGTTTTCAATTTATAATTTTTCAACGGTGTGCAATTTAAATTAAATAAATACATTATTATCTTTTTTGAAATTTTGCAGTCACACTGTCTTACGGATAAACAAATCTTTGCAATAATACTTCCAGAGCGTGGGCGAATAGGAATTCAAAGATTTCCAAAAACCGATAATTGTTATTGCAGCAATACCATAAACGATCATTTACTTTGGATACGGAACAAAGCCAGTTACCTTATTCTAGAGACAATAGACTTGAAGAAGAAAAATGATGGAACTATCATGATTGTGAAAACTGGTAGACAAAAAGCATTATCATTATATTATGTTTAAAAAAAAGGTACGAACGTATTTAGAATAAGATAACGCTGAATAGAATTTTTCGTACGCAATTGTGGGATGATGATTGCATATTATTGCATATCGACTGTGGAAAGGGAAAAGGACGTAACCCATTCAAATTTTACAGGAGGTGCAAAAAACGTGTTTTGATGATTTTGGGCCATATGTAAATTATGAATTATACACAAACTTAAAGTGCACGGAGACTTCTAAACTGGTCTTAAATGAACATAATCTAATATTAATTTAAAAAATTGTCTAGGAAAAACTTTTTTTAAGTCTTTTTTCTTGGTTTTAACTTTTTACAAGGTCATCTTTTTCAAACATAAAAGCTAAATTTAGATACTTATTCGGCATTTGCAGCTTGCATCCTTTTGATAGAACGTGTATCAAGTTTGATAAATTGTGATAATCGAAAAAGACCTGTTTTGAAAAAACTGTGGGTTACGTCCTTTTTCCTTTCCAAATATACATAAATTGATACTTGAATTTGTTGCAAAACACGAAAAATTAATTTCCACAAAGTTGCCGCTGACTTCATCGACTATATAAACATTTATTTTTTATTCATGTCCAATCCCAATGTGGAGCATGCGGCCTCCTTACAGAGGTATCTCCTCAGAAGTTTTTTCTACAAGAACCGTTTGTTACTCAGTCGCTCAACCTCACTTTTTTCTATGTGAGTAGTAAGGAAAGAATGATTAGGCTAAATCAGGACTAGTGGTTGACTAATCGCTATTGCTGCACCCAGTTATTAAAGGATCAGAAAGATGGGAGGAGAGGAAATAATGTGAATTGACATCACAAACATCCAGTCTTCGATCACAAATTTGAATTGAATAATTCTCAAATTCACTGTGATCTGACCAGGAATCGAATCCAGACCTGCGTGATCGGTAAAGCAAGCTCTAACCAACTGGGCCACAGCAGGCGACAACTCGAACTCAAACTATATTAATAAAAACACAATATTCTTTTGTACTTTATTTCCACAAACTCATTTCAATGTCAATTGTTGTTTACATCTATTTATTTCAATTTGTTTTTGTATAAAATAAATTATATTTCTTGTCAGTTGACAATGCGCGCCATGAACAAAACCGGTTCTGACCTTTTTAAATAAAGTACAAATGAATATTGTGTTTTTATTAATATAATGCCTTTCGACCAAATATTGACAGTTAACACCCTGAAAGTGCTCGAACTATGAATATTTCATTGTTTTTTTATACTAAAAAAATGGTTAATTTAACTTATTATGAAGAAATTGGCCAAGTCGTCAACGTCGTTGGTTTTGACTGTGGAGCTCACAGGTTTGATTCCCAATGCGGAAGTTTCTAAAAATGATTTTTCAATCGATTTATGAAAGGTTTTTGTTTAATATTACAAGCAGTTCTCGTAGAAAAACTTTTGATGAGGTATAACATAACCGTTGCCGATTCTTTCTTTTTATACTTTATTAAGATGGATATGATTAAAAAATTCACAGTCGAATATAGGATTGTTTTTTTAATCTAATAATCAATTAAAAATCAATGTTTGAAAATGTACATTAAGTTTAATGAAAGCTTGCTTAAATGCAACCAAAAGCCATTTGATAAAGCCAATACTAACAATTTACTTTATAATTACAAATCAATCAAATACTTTTGTGTGTAAATATAGCACATACATATAAATCGATACAAGTTCCCATCCAATCATCTTCCCACGTTATATTATCAGTGTTGACCCAGTTTTCCAAGAAAACTTTCCGATTGGTCAACGAGAATGAAGTGATTGGTTACCTACTGCGCAAAATCGAATCGATAACCAATTTATTGGAAGCTCTGAAGACACTAAAATATATAACCCTTCCAATCAGCATGGGTATTGGAAGATAATATATGTATAACGAATCTAAGTTACATCCCCAAAGCTAGTTATATAAACGATATTTTTTTATACTTCAGGAAATTTCATTTTTTTTGATTGCAGAAACCTTCCGTTCACGTGAAGTGGGCGGTATCCTTAACCCATTTTTGACAGAATTTTTTGTTTCTCAAAATTTTTAATAATTCCAATAAACCATAATGATATATATATATATTTTTACCTTATCCGCTCCCAATGTGGAGCATATGGACTCCTAATGGAGTTTATCTCAACAGAAGTGTTTCAACGAGAACTGCTTGTTACTCAGTTGCTCAACCTTTCTTTTTCCAAAGAGAGTAGGAATAGAACGCAAGGGCTAGGACAGGACTAGTGGTTAGCTAATCGCTCTCGATACGCCCCGTTCATAGGATAAGATTTTTTTGTGTTTTTTTTTTTAAATATAATGGCTTTCCACCAAGTATTGACAGTGAACACCCTTAAAGTGTCTAGTAAAAATATTACCAACATTGTACCAAAATATAGTTTTGATCGATTTTTAAATCTATTATTCTAGTCATTAAATTACGTTTCGCCCAATAGTTATTATCGCTGTTTGTCATTTTCGGTGGGCGTTAAGCCGCAAAGGGTGAGGGGGGGATGAAGGGGGCGCTTGTCGATTAAACTGTGGCTCGCGTGAATGTCCAATGGCGCGTGTGAACGAATGTGGTGAGAAAATAATAGCCAAAACCAACCGGATTGTTTGTCTGTTTGTAACATATCGGAACAAAACTGTATACACTAAAATTCAATTTCCGTTTTTTAATGGTTAGTCTTTTATGCTCGAGATTAAAAGGTTGTGTAATATCTCAATTCCTACAAGGGTTATCATAGAAAAATTACTTATAATTGAAAAAATAATATCAATACGCTAGGTATCTTTAATGTGGAAAATCAGTCATTCAATCAAGATCATTTTTAAAAGATATTACAAACACCCATGAATACAATCTTATTTTAATAAAAAAAAAATATTCCTTTGTGCTTTATTCCACTTTATTAAAAAGGTCAGGACAGATTTCGCTCATTGCGAGTACTAAAGCACAAAAATATACAAACAGTACTATTTGTACAAAAATAAAATGAAACAAAAAGGTTTAAACAACAATTGATATTGAAAAGAATTTACAAATTAAAGTATAAGTGACTCTATAATTAGACAAAATTAAAATTTTTAACATCTCTAACATATAATTAAAAATCATCAAAGATTAATAAATTTTAAGTGGTAAATGATGGTAATTACAAACATAATTAAAATTTGAGAAATTTTTAACAAATTGATATAAAATGCTACTGTTTATTTTTTTTTCGTATCAGTTGATAATGCTCGGAATGAACGAAACCAGTCCTGTCCTTTTAAATGAAGTGGAGTGAAGTACAAAGGAATATTGTGTTTTTATTATTATAATGCCTTTTCACAAAGTATTGACAGTGATCACCCTAAAAATACAATCTTAAATATAACTAGAAAAAGAAGATGTTGTTACTTTTTACTGGAATTTGAAAAACCTACCGCTCTTATCGCTAGAGTCCTTTTATCAACTAAACCAGTGGTCAGCAACCTATTTCTCGCGGGTTAAAACTACTAAATTACCCACTACAACATTTTTAGTAACCTGCCTAGAAACGTGAAGTCAAAAAACAAAACCATTGGAAGGCACTGGCAAAAGTAGGGATAAAAGGATAAGGCTAAGACAGAACTAGTGGTTAACTAATCGCTCTTGCCACGCCCAGTTATTAAATTTTTAGACATCAAAAACACACATGCCTTTGAAATGAAATCGATAAATTGATCGAAAAAATGCTATTCTTACTGGGAGTTCGTGAGGTGCGGCATGGGAACCGACAACGTTAACCACTGTGCCATAGACCCAGGTATACGCGATAAAATTATTAACTGAGCGTCAGTGCTGAGATCATGTTAATCTGTGCACTTGAATGTCTGAATATGTCGAAAACTTTTACGATTGAAATATAAATTTCTTTTCTTACAATTAAATATGAGTTTTTTACCGATTTGTACAAATATTATTTACACTTAAGCAATGTTCCATTACAGTCACTGTATCCAGTGGCAGTACTTACGAAGGGGGACCATAAATCGGATAATACTGTCAATTGCACGACGATCCGTGCAATACATACCGTATGGCATTATTGTATGGCACTATGGTAGGGTGCGACCGCACTCCGCTCTATACGCAACAATATCACAACACTGCAACTGCACTGGCTCTGGGAAATGTGCATACGATATTCTAATAACATCGAATTGTTTACTGCACTTGCGATGCAGTTCTGTGGTGCAGTGGAAAAAACACATAGATTTTTTATTAATGCTGTAGTATTTTTTTCTACAATATCATCATATCGACTGTGGAAAGGAAAAATAACGTAACACACAGCTTTTTTTTCGATAATCACGATGTATCAAAATTGATACACGTTCTATCAAAAGGGTGTAAGCTGAAAATGCCGAATTAGTCTCTAAATTTAGCTTTTGAGTTTGAAAAAAGATGAGCTTGTGAAAATTTAAGCCAAGAAAAAAGACTGAAAAGAAGGTTTTTCCTATACAATTTCTTTAATTAATATTACATTATGTCAATTAAGCACAAGTTTAGAAGTCTCCGTACACTGAAATGTTTTGTATATTTCATAAATTACTTTTAGCCTAAAATCATCAAAATACGTTGTTTGTCTGCTGTAAATTTTTATATGTGTAGGTTACGTCCTTTTACCTTTCCACGGTCGATATATTATCACACGTTATTTCACGATAAATTGATGTTGCTTAGGCGGTAAAAGGGCGATAGATAATTAATATCATCGTTCTTAAGCCTAAATTGATAGTTATATCACGCCATTATCAGAATTACAAAAAAGCATGATGCAAAAATAGTTATCAACTACATTTTATAATTATTGAGAAACTTTATTAACTTTTTGCTATTTTTTTATCTTATAATAATACAATTCTATTTAGGTCGTTTTTGAATCAATATCCAATTCCAATTTGGTGCTATATCGCAAGCCGAGTACTACAAGGTTCTAAGTGTCGACTTTTGACCAAACTAAAGTAATTATGAGGCGGTCTTATGCGTAGCATTATCTACATGCTGTATTAATATAAAGTCGAAATTTTGCTTAAATTTCTAATAAGCCATAGTTCTATGTGCACGTCGCAAGATATCTGTAGTTTCAACATGAACTCCTGAAGATGACGAAAGGCGAAACCCGGGTCGTTAGTGACAACACTTGTGTGAATGTACACAGGTTAAATAATATCTTTTATATTTTGATAATTTTATTCCTGTATTTTTTTTCAATTATCTGATTTTGATCAATTATTTTTATTCTTTAACACAATGGTAATATTTTTTACTATTAGTTTTGTATTCTTGCAGTGTGGTATTATTAAATTTTACAGTATTAACTTGGTACGTTAATAATATCAAACACAAATTACGAAAAAAAAAACTCCTTTTCCTATTTATCCTCCATTTCTTTTACATATTTTCTCCAATAATAATGATCACATTAGATATCTTCCGTGGAATTATTTTTATTTTAATGTAATGTAAGTCTGTTTTTTAATCACCTGTGCTTTCATACAAATTTCAGTTAGAACCTTGTAGCACTGGTGGTTTGTTTGAATTTCAGATGGACAAGGTTCTAATAGAAATTTATGTTTTTCTAATTAACTATGAAGAACTCTATCTAACAATATTTTTTTATTGATAGTTATATCATGTCAGTACTATTATTGACATATGAGGAGCAAACATTCAAAAAGTGTTTTGTCACACAAATACAAAGCTTGGAAAATGATGATTTAAGTGTTGCAAAAGTGACGGTTCGTATGAATGTGTCGACTTTATGACTTCATTTTAATATGAAAAAAACCTATTTGAACACTAATTTTGATTTCCATTCATAGGTTTTATTATGGGCTATCAGAATTGATATAAAACGCCATTTTTCAAAATTTGTGACAAAACACTTTTTGAATGTTTGCTCTTCATATATATACAATCAAAAAGAAACTTGGAAACATTTACAATTTTCAAAATACAAGAATTCGAAATTTCAAACGCCCGTATCTTTTATGCTGCAACTGTACACATAGAACTTTGTAGCACATGGCTCGTGATATGGTATCTTAACGAAAGACTCTCAATAGAAGATGTCGGTTACTCAGTTGTTCAAAATGACGTTTTTTAAAGATAGAAGATATAAAAAGAATAAGAATAAGACAGAACTATTTCCTGTTAATTTCGGATTAGAAGAGTGGGTGGATTTTTGAATTTTTTAGAAGCCCACGAAGTTAACCACTGTGCCACTGACCCAACACAAAGTTTATGTAAATTCGATAAAATAATATTTTTTATAATATTGATTGATGTAAGTTTTTATAAAATGTGAAAGTTGACGGAAGTGAGTATTTGAATAAAAAAAATTGTCGATTTGTTTTCCATCGCAAAATAGAAGCAGTGTGCGCGAATTAATATTTCATCGGCAGAGTGATATTTTCATCCAGGGGTGCAGCGAGAGTTTAATAACAGACACCCCGAGAGCCTCCCTTGTCATCGGTATTTGAAAATGGCAGGCGAATAGTGTTCATTTTGTCACTTGCCATAGATCGGGGGTAAATTATCGGCATCAGCTTCTAGTGGTCTCTGCACAACTACAGGCTTTTAATAAAGTTTCTTAACATTTGTGTTTTGTTCTTCTTTGCTTCTTTGATGAATATAATCAGTGGTGTAGTGGGGCCAGGTCGGCGACCGGGCACCTGAAAATGAGGAAGGCGCCCTGCCATCTTTTTGACTTGCACTTAATTTTCCCACATACATATATTCAAAATCGTTTTTTTATTGATTTAATTGCTAAAACTACAAAATAAATACATAAATCAATGACCGACCTGGTACCAATTTATTTACCACCACACCACTGAATATAATCCCCCTTTAATAACTTTTTTTTCTGTGCTACTCAAACCCGTGCTAAAAAATATTACCCAAAAGAAATAATGGTACATGTAAAAAGTTATTTAAATTTAATAAAATGTATAATATGATAAAATAAAATGAATTTAAGATTCATATATAAAGAAAGGATGCGGATCTTTTTTTCCATATTCGCTCCCTGTACGGAGAATATGGTCGCCAGTCACCACGAAGTTCCTCCGAGATTCTCTATCCCCAGCCAGTCTCTTTGCTTCCTCCCAGGTCATCCCAGCGTCCCGTAACATCCCATCCGATGGTCATCAGTGGTCTTCTACGACGCCGGGATCCATCCGGTTGAAAGAAGAGACAGGCAGTGTTCAGGCTCTTTTTAGGCATCCTCAACACGTGTCCAAGTCAGGTACATCGCCGCTTCTTGATTTTGGACGTAATAAGAGGCTGGTTAGTCTTTTAAGTAGATGATAATAAAAACAGGCCTTGTTGTAAGTAAGCTATTTGCTCTTTCTACGCCTCATTTTTATGATTAAATAAAAGGTAGGCGGAATCTAATAAATCTTTTCGATACATAATTAAAAGACGATTGAAATATCGGTGAATGTATTTAATTTTTTATTTGAATCAGTAACTTTGAAATCTAGGAAACGAAAGCGTTGAATACTTAGTAAGAATTAAATTTTCTCTTATTCATGACCATTCTCAATGTGCAGTATATGGCCTCGTAATGAAGGTATATTAACAAAAGTTTTTTCTACGAAAATTGTCTGTTATACTGTTGCTTAGCTTTTTTTTTCGAAAAGTGTAGTAGAAATAGAAGGATAAGGCTAGAACAAGACTAATGATTACCTAGCCACTATCGCTACTTGTCGTTATTATAAATTCGAAAGGGTGGGAGGGAATTGTTAGATATCACAAAGGCTCATGTATTCGAAAAGATATCGATTGAAAAAAAGCTATTTGTACTGGGATTTGAACCAGTGAGATCTGTCACGGAAGCCAACAACGTTAACCGGTGAGCAACAGACCCGACAGACCATAGACGTAGACGTAGGTGAGTTCCGACGAATGCTATTTTTTATGGATTAAAGTAGAGTTCGTCGGAGCTTACTCAGTTGACCTCCTTGCCATTTTTTTCTAATGCTTTTAATATTAAATTATACTATGTTTTTTTTTCTTCATTGTAAAAGTTTTAAATTTATAATTTGTCAACCTTATGCAATGTTAATTAATTAAATAAATAAATAGATGGACAGACAAAAAAATACAAATCGAAAAGAACGACTATTTCTTTTGAAAAATTTACTGAATTACCCTATAGCTAAATGTGCAGAGGTGTTAATGACTTTTGTATGGGCAAATTTGTTGTTCCGGGAAAAGCGATTTTCCGACTCGTTCAATTGCAGCCTCAAATAAATTCCCTTTATTTCATCTGATAGACAGTCCAATGAAATATTGTCTGACGGTGAATTTGTAGTGTTTACTGTAAACATGCAATATCTTTTCATAAACAAAATGCCTTTTGTGTAAACGTATGAATGTAACATACAATATATTTCACCTTTAGTAAAACAGAGTCGTTGGTCTGAAAAAATCAATATTTTTAGCTATATAACATATTTTTTTATATGGTTACATTCAGGGGTAGGCTAAAGAGGTTCTTGGAGAAACTCGCGCGAGCAACTTGATAAATTTTACTAAGGCCGGTGATTCCCTTGTTAATTTAAGAGAAAACAATATTCTCAGATCAAATTAGTATATAACTGCAATTTCTGATTTAAATATATTATCTACGACTGCTTCAGGTATACACAGTAGTACATTTTTAACCATTTACATTTATGAGTTTATGGTAAATTGCATATCGTTACATTTTATAAGTGTATTAAATAACAACCGATTGCTTATTTAAATTTTGCATAGGAGTGATAAAAAACTCAATCCTTCCCCAGAACACCGAAAATTTATTTGATATTAAGCGAGTGACTTGTTATCGTACTGGCAGCCCACCGCTGGTTACATATGTATGCTTATGTATTATACCCATATAATGTTCATTCGAAAACATTAGAAAAAACAATGATTAAGTAGACCGCTAGAGGCTGTATTTTAAAAGCTATTTTTTTTTTTTGATTTTTCAGAAATATCTATTTATCACTGTCCAATTTCTACCAGTACAGCGACCATATATATAATTTTATACTTAATACAACAAGTACAGCTGTTAAGAAATCACTTGACATTGTACCCGCCACTATCTACTGGTGATTAATTTGCCTTATTGACTTTTGATCTTTTAATCACAATATTTTTAGTCCTACTTCCTAATTTATTTTCTTAATAAGAACCAATTTGGTTCTACTTGACTTAGGTTTTGGTTCTACTTGATAGTCGACTGATTTATTTAATTAATATATACACAGTATTAATAAAAGACAGCCTCGCCTGAAGAAATAAGTCGTCCGTGTGGTCGAGTGGTCAACGTCGTTGGCTTCGGCTACGGAGGTCACGGGTTCGAATCCCAGTACGGACAGTTTTATAAATAGATTTTTCAATCGATTTATAAATTTCTGTCCGAAGGCATGGATATATGTGATGTCTTGAATTCCCCCCTCCCAACCCATCTTATCCTATGAACGGGGCGTATCGAAAGCGATTTGCCACTAGTCCTATCCTAGCCTTATCCTTCTATTCCTACTCTCTTTAGAAAAAAGAGAGGTTGAGAAATTGAGTAACAAGCAGTTCTCGTAGAAATACTTCTGTTGAAATAAACCTCATAAGAAGTCCATATGCTCCACATTGGAAGCAGACAAGGTAAAAAAAAACTTGGGAACTGAATGCATTGCTAGCCATAATTAAAACCGGTTCTGACCTTTTTAAATAAAGTACAAAGAATATTGTGTTTTTATTAATATAATGCCTTTCCATTGTATTTCCTAAGTATTGACAGTGAACACCATAAAAAGTAGTATGAAGTTAGAGTATTTTTAAAAACATTATTTATTATATTTAAATAAAGCACTATTTTGAAGTAATTCATATTCAAAAATGCTCATTATGAAAGAACCCGGTATTTTAAAAAATAATGTGAAATTAGTACAAAAAAGTGTTTTATTTTTTTAATATAATTCTTTTCCACCAAGTCAGTATTAACAGTGAACACTTTAAAAGTCATTATTTATTTGATTATCATTTTGTGTTGAAACAATTATTTATCAAATATTTACAAGCTAAAAGAAAATTTATTTATAAATATTTACATTTTGAGCTCGTTATAAATGTTTATAATTTATAATCTTAAGTTAGCAATTTGCTGGGCATGGTTTGATAATGGTTTTTAAACATTGACGTGTAAAGAAGACTATGAAAAATAGTTAATATTATATTTTTTAGTCAGAGAATCCCTGAAAATAACTGGAAAATTAGTGTGAAAAAATAAATTTAAATTATTTATCTACCTCAGGAACGGAACGGTGTTTCGCGTAGATTTTTTTAAACTTTTTTTTTGCGAACTTCTCTAATTGAAAATAATTGCTTGGAGACAAATTAAGTCCTCAGGTACACAGCTGGCAGTGCTTTTTAAAAAAGTAAATATAATAGGGTGAGTTTTTATTATTTCTAGTTGTGTTGAATTAAAAATATAAAGTTTGGGAAATCATTGCATTTGAACGTGCTGGCACGGTGAGGACAAACAACTCAACTACTCTCTGGCCATGTAAGATAAATCAGCAAACATTGTTTTAAATTTAATTAACTGTAACTTTAATAAATTGTCACTGTTCTGGCAAAAGTTGGTAACTTACAAATTGATATTTCTGATTTAACAGCAAATAAAACTTATTTTTAAATAAAGCTTTATAAATCGATATGTTATGTTACATATCGACTGTGTAAATGAAAAAAGACGTAACTCCCGCATAGTAAATTTTACAGTAGGCATGAAAAACGTGTTTCGATGATTTTGGGCCATATGTAAAATTATAAAATATACATAATCTTGAAGTACACGGAGACTTCTAAATTGACGTTTAATTGACATAATATAATATTAATTTATGAAATTTTTTAAGAAAAACCGTTTTTTCAGTCTTTTTTCTTGGTTTCAATGTTCAAAAGCTCATCTTTTTTCCAAACATAAAAGATAAATTTAGATGCTAATTCGTCATTTGTGGCTTACATCCCTTTGATAGAACGTGTATTATTTAAAATAAATTGTGGGTGTCGAAAAAACTGTGGGTTACATTCTTTTTACTTTTCACATTCGATATAATTATGATATCAAAGTAAGAATGTATTTATGCCAATTCGATACAAACATAATTAAAAAATAATTGACAGCGTCAATCACCTACCGTTGAAGCAGCAATATTAATATATATATTTTGTATCCATTTCCGCTTCCCATATGAAGCATATGGCATCTTAATGGAGGTAGTAGAGAACTGTTTGTTGGGCTATGTATATTTGTAATGACAGGCTCTTCTCCTCGAACTTATAATCCATAGCTGTTCATTTTTTTATCGAGTTTATATTGCTATGATTTTTCAGATTATAAAATGTTTGGCGCCTTGGCATAAGCTGTAATGCCAAAAATATGTACATAAAAACACGTAATTTAAAAAAAAATAGTGGTCTTTTCTCCCTACATTTTTTTTTTCTTGAATCTCACAGGAATTTGAGGAGTTTAGTTAATTTCAGTTTTAGAGTGAACACCAAGATCAACTCGAGAGAGATACAATCAAGTTGTCATGATTTTCCAGCAAGAAATTTTTTGGCGCATTGACTATAATGTCGAAAAAAATATTTTTAGTAATATTATATCGTTTCCTTATTTATTGGCTCTTCTTTCCTTAGCCTCTCAGGAGTGAGGTCAAATGAATGATTTGCAACTAGCTCTCGTAGTAAGTTGCTCACTGTGGTCAAGCTGGTTATTGCTAGCTCTACCAATACTACGGGTCTGGGTTTGATTCCCAGTAAGATAAATACCAAATTAAGTTTTTTTCAGTTTAAATTTGAGACATAAGACGTCGGTGATAGTTTTCCTAGTATAATGTTTCAACTTTGAATATTTAGCGCATTGACATAAGCTGTAAAGCCAAATATTTGTAAAATATATTTATATTAAATATATAAGTGATAATGTTGGGTTGAGCCAACCCTGACTTGCATAAGTCAAAAAGATTTTAAAAAACCTAACTTAGATACAATCCTTAAAATGAAAAATTCCCCCCGTGTAGAAATTAACCCATTCATACTAATTTTCATGCCCGAGACAGATGGAGAATTTTTGCAATAATAACAATTATTTATAACTCTGGACTAAGCAAAAGAGGAAAAATAAATAACACAGCTTCACCTTACAAAAATAATTTTACAATTCACAGAAGGCAAGCGGTAGGGGAGGATTAAAGAACAAACCGTGGAACATTAAGATTCACCGATTTTAACTGTCAATTGATGATAACATAATACGAGAAAATGTTCCGTTAAATATCGATATTGGGTTCAAAAAAAGTTTTTATTTGATAATTTTGTTTGTAAAACACTTGTTATTTAATCGTTTAATTTATAGCAGGGGTTCTCAATCTTATTATTCCATTAATAAAAACAATAATCCTTTGTACTTCATTCCACTTTATTTAATATGTCAGGACCGGTTTCGCTCATTGCGAGCATTGTCAACTGATAAGAAATATAATTTAACAATGCTATTTATACAAAATTGAAAAGTTATACACAACAGTTGGCATTGAAAAGAAATTGCCAATTACATTAAAGTGATTCTAAAATAACACAAAATTAAAATATAGATTTCTTTTGTTAGAATTGATATGGTCTTTGAAAAATTTGTTTTTCAGAATCTTCCTGGCTGTCGATTTTGTTTAAGTGATGAATGAACACACCAACTACTTGGAAGCGGGGAAAACATAAAACTATCATTAAGCATATTCACTTTATTAATGTAGCATTTTATCACTTTGTCAAAAATTTCCCAAATTTTAATTATGTTTGTAATTACTTTCAATCGCATTCTGAATTTATGAATCTGGGATGACTTTTTAATTATATGTTAGATGTGTTGAACATTTTAATTTTGTGTTATTTTAGAATCACTTTAATGTAATTGGCAATTTCTTTTCAATGCCAACTGTTGTGTATAACTTTTCAATTTTGTATAAATAGCATTGTTAAATTATATTTCTTATCAGTTGACAATGCTCGCAATGAGCGAAACCGGTCCTGACATATTAAATAAAGTGGAATGAAGTACAAAGGATTATTGTTTTTATTAATATAATGCCTTTCCACCAAGTATTGACAGTGAACACCCTAAAAGTGACTTATTATTCCAATTCCCCTTTTTACCATTGCTCATTATAAAATTCCCTTACTATCCAAGATAGTCCAACTCATAAGGTATTTTTAAAATAATAAACATATACGTAGTATTGAAACTCTTTTTTAATGTGTAGGTTTTTATGTACTCAATTTCGGGCCCTATAGAACAGCGGTTAGCGTTGTGGGCTTTCGTGCCAGGCCTCACGGGTTCGAGTCCCAGTACGAACAGCACTTTTTAGATAAAATATCACTTGGCTCACTTCACCTGTAATGGGCTTAAATAATCTATCAAATTTGATTGAAATCTATGTTCAAAGGTGTCTGTTTAAAAAATAAAACCCGTGATCCTGCAATCGAATAATATAAACAACCAAAAGTATTGATCACTCAGTTACAAGACAAATAAAAGTAATCACTTTTAAGGTGTTCACTGTCAATAGTTGGTGAAAAGGCATATTCTGCTTTAATTAATAGAATAAAAGTAAATAATTGATTTATGCTTTAAGACAATTTTAGTTTTAATTGATATTCTTAGCTAGGTGAAGGTTTACTATTTTTAACACGACTCTGCAGTTTCCCTTCATAAGTAAAGACATGCTCAAACCTGCCAAATGAAACAATAATACTCACATTGTCCGCTCGCATTTTTTAATTAGATTTTCTTTTCATTTGTACGGTCGCCGTACCTTGTGACACTAATGTGAAGAGGGTGGAAAATGGGGGTTGCAAAACGATATAAAGAGTTGGAAAAAGTGGCGTTTGAGGATCGTAAATATCAGTGAAGATGCCAAGAGGAGTGCCCAGGTGTAGAGGGAGCTTTTTTCATCCCTGCCCTATTCAATATTTGACTACATTCAAGCTTATGCAACCAATGTAAAAAAATGTGCTTTTGTTATTAGATTCAGGATTCGAATACCCAAAATTGATAATTTTACCAATAAATTATAAGGATAAATTTAAATTTTTTCATCATTCTATAAAAGTAGTTACAAAAAAAACAGGTCTGCATGACGACAGATAATTGTGCTGTTTTTTTAAACACGATTCAATATTGCCTATTGATTCAAATATGAGCCCTCAGGAGGTGAAGTGAGCCAACTAGTAGAGTATTACAACGCATCATACTTTTTGTCTAAAATACCACTTGGCTCACTTCACCTCTAATGGGTATATATATATATAATATAATGTATTCGCTAGTATTTCGCGTGGAGGCTTTGATCGATTTTCTCAACCTTATTTTTTTAAGGACAAAAAAAGTCCTCTAGAGAACTGGTTTATAGCCAAAAGCTTAAAATATGTTCATTACGTTTTTTTTTTAAATATTGTATTGAATATGCATTTTTGCCATTAAAATCATGGATCAATAACACAACCACGCAAGTAGGCATCCAATACCGGACGTTTTTTGTGATCCCGGGATTTTGGGATTAACATTTTTTGGATGCCGGCATTGATCATTCACCATCAAATCGTATCACAATAATTTAAGTTTTTTAGAGAATTAGGGATTTACAAATATTTGGGATGTGGGTTTTCGGGATCCCGGGCTTGGAGACCCTATACACAAGCATGGATTTATGTGATGTCTTGAATTTTCCCCTCCCATTCTATCCTACGAACGGGGCCTATCGATAGTGATTAGATAATCACTAGTCCCGTCCTAGCCCTATCCTTCTATTCCTACTCTCTTTGGAAAAAGAGAAGTTGAGAAACTGAGTAACAAGCAGTTCTCGTAGAAACACTTCTGTTGAGATAAGCTCTATAAGGAGTTCATATACTCCACATTGGGAGCGAACATGGTAAAAAAAATACACAAGCATATTTAACCTCTTAAACACCAAGCGGACCCAGGTGTCCGGAACATATGCAAGCGAACACGGATGTCTAAGACATTTGAAAAATCAAATACTTGGTTTTCTAATAGAATATAAGCAATATTTTGATGAATATGTGTAGCGCTATCTATACTGAGTCAATATAGGTTCTTAAAATATCGAATTCGAGTGTATATTTACCAAATTATTTTTCTCAAAAACACGCAGTATCTCTGGGACATATTAATGATTTATTTGCGCGGTATTCAAACGGTTAAAATAATGGCTTACAACGAATCGCATTTGTTGATATATTTCATAATGGGTTAATTTTGTTTTACGTTTTATTCCAAGTTTATTTAATATTTTTTTAGACATAAAATATTGATTCAAGCAGCCATTTCAATAAACAATAACCATTAAAAATTGGACACACTTATAAATAACCCAAAAAAATATTTTTAATATTATAATAATACATACTTGATTCCATGCAAAAAGTTACAATTTTTACAAGCATTAAAAAAGTCAACGCACACTGTTTTTGAAACTTTCTACTCTCTCCGTTGCAAAAAGTTGTCCCCTTTTCTTTTGAAACGATGCTTTGATTTTCCTCGAAAATGTCTCTTTTCTGAAAAGTTTCGCTTTTCCAAAACTTGGAAATCTGATCTTCAGGTAGGTACTAACGGACAAACGAGGTGGGTAATTATACAACAGCTCGTCCAAAGGGGATTTCAACTGTTGTGTACAGGAGTGATCAAAAACATGCAACCTTTAAAAATAAAAAATAAATGTACCTATAACAGACATAAATATACCCACTATAACATTATCAATGATTTGCTTTAACATAATCCGTGTTTTAAAAACAATTTGTTTTTTTGCTTGGCACGTTTTTAAAATATATATATATACGAAGGGTTATACAATAGTTTAACATGTAAAATTGATTTTAATAACCAAAATATTAAGAATTAGATGCTCAAATATATTAAATTATACAATACCTGTTTTATTCATTGGGATATTTTTATTTAAATACACACGGTAATAAAAAATGTGCTTTTTATTAAATAATAAAACATTACATAAAATCAATCACTTTTAAGGTGTCCACTATACGTTTTTGGAAGAAACATTTAAATAAATTTTGTATTAAATACTGCTTTAATACACAGCAAGAATCATTAGTTGATAATTCTCTTGATGAGTCCGAAACTAATTAAACAATTTGGAAATTAGTACATTTTTCAAAAAATATAATATAGTAAAACATTAACACAACAAAAATGATATTTTTGAGTCACCCTGTCCAAACGTAAATAAATACATAAATATGAGGTCGTTACGTTACAAAAACATCGGGTTTACCCCCTCCACCAGCGCAACACGAGTTGGCTCTTTGCTCCACGTTAATCTTAATGTCCTCCAAGTTTAAAATACCAGGTGTGACCGCCGTGCTTCGTCTCGTGGTGGAATATCGCCCCGCATAGAACTTTTTCAAACGACTAACTAACTATCTAATTCGGAATGCATCGTGTTGCATACATATCTATGTAATTGCCGTATATCACATGAGCAGTTTTAATTGGATTTTAATTATTGGATAATGTTTGCAATTCTGAAGCTACAATTCGAAAATCTGTAATATGCACTTTTGGCACGCTTAAACAAGATCGAGGGCGCGGACTATTGCAAAAATGGTGCGATAAAACAGAAACGTTATTTACATAATATAATATTTGAACTAAAATCTCAACTTAAAAAAGCTCTTATATCTTAACGTAACAGCAAAATAAATCATTAGTGAATTTATCGGGTTCTGTGGCGCAGCGGTTAGCTTTGTGGGCTTCCGTGCCGGACTTCACGGTTTTCTAGTCCCAGTATGAACAGAATTTTTGCGATCGATTGATCGATTTCTTTTCGAAAGCATGAGTGTTTGTAATGCCTTAATTTTCCTCCCACTCTTTCCACCTTTCAATAACTGGGTGTAGCCAGAACGACTGGTGAATTACTAGTCCTGTCTTGTCCTGGCCTTATTCTTCGATCCCTACTATTTTGGAAAAAAAGAGATTGAGCGACTGACTAACAAACAGTTATAGTAGATTTTTTTGTTGAGATATCTCCGTAAGGAGGCCATATGCACCAGATTGGGAGCGGACATGGATAAAAAAAATCGTACTTTTAATTTATTTAAAAACCGCGTATAAAAAAAGAGTTGGGTGTATCAACTTTATTACATCATTTTTGTACCAAATTATTATCTCTTACATTATTCTTTGTTATTAATTTTTTGATGTGGTATTATTATTTTTATTTGTATAACTAAATATTGTATTTTTAATTACAATTTTATAATGGAGTTTATCCAAAAAAATATCTTAACAACCGAAAGAAAGGTGGTTTAAATAATTAGTTAAGGCATAATCGTTTTTTCTAGTTAGGGCTGTGGAGTCGCGTGAAAAAAAACGACTCCGACTCCAACTCCAGCTTTAAAACACTATTGAATATTTTGTTTAAATACACATCATTAAATATATTTTTCAAAAAAAAATCTAGCCGCTCATTTTTCACGACTCCGACTCCGGCAAAAATACCGCGACTCTGCGATTGCGACTCCGACTCCACAGTGGTTTTTTCACTTCCTTCACCATTTTCGGCCTGGGGATCATCATGAAATTAATTGTTAATTTATAACGAACGTGCAAAGTATTTATCAATGATAATTATCGCCTAAGACGTCCTTAATGATTCTGTTAATTAAATTGAAGTGTCCAACAATGGCGTGTCGTCCTGGCATGTCGCATGGCTGCCAATGTAATGTTACAACTTGCCAATAATTCAAATTGATATCACATCCAAAACAATAAATCAAATTACTCGACCGCTAATACATCCCCTAACCTCTGCATAATTCATCCAGACTGCACGGGCATACAATAGCGAGATCTGAGATGGGACAGTATTCGACTTGAAGACTGCGTATTGCAGTGTTTGTCAAACTGTCATTCGTGTACTACCGGTATTTTGTGTAAACTTACTGTCGCCCAGTTGGTTAGAGCTTGTTTCACCGATCACGCAGGTCTGGGTTTGATTCCCGGTCAGATCACAGTGAATTTAAGAATTATTCAATTCAAAGTTGTGATCGAAGACTGGGTGTTTGTGACGTCAATTCACATCGTTTCCTCTCCTTCCATCCTTCTGATCCTTTAATAAATGGGTGTAGCAATAGCGATTAGTCAACCACTAGTCCTGTTCTAGCCTTAGCCTTCTGTCCCTATTACTCACTTTGAAAAAAGTGAGATAATTATGAGGTGTCATAATTTTAAAGATTCAAATTTAATATTGAAATTCCACCAAGCACCTTCAGTCGAAATCTTAAATTAAAAAAAGTGAAGTTGAGCGACTGAGTAACAAACAAACAGTTCTCGTAGAAAAACTTCTGTTGAGATACCTCCATAAGGAGGCCGTATGCTCCACATTGAAAGCGGACATGGATTAAAAAAAACACAAAAATAACAAAAAAAAAATATTTTTATATAAATAATGCAAATAAATATATTCATAATTATCATTATTGAGCTGCAGTATTCATATTTTGAAATTTTCAAGTATGCAAACAAACATATTTCGGAGAAGAAGAAGAAGACCTCGGGACATATATACGAACTGATGGTAGTAAACCAAGAGTTTCCCGAAATCCCGCTATTGGTATTTAGGCAATCCCGGGATTGGAAGCCCTGGTTGACACTATAATTACACAGAACCGCTAAAAATCCTTTCATGTATATTTATTTTCATACCGAAAGGCAAAGAAATGTACGTTGGTAGACATAATTATTATAACGTAGTATAGCATTGTGAAAAGTTTTCAGATTCTAGTTGGAAGTCGGCTAATATTTACGACGTATTTTCTTAAACTTTTGCCTGGGCGGTCGTTAAACAAAGTACAAAGTAAGACAAAAGTGTCGGCATTAGTGTCATCAGCTGTACTAAATTTTAATTTTAAATTTGTTAACCCGGCCGGGGGGTGTGCGGTGTCCCCCGCTTCGCGATGAATGGGTTAAATTATCGTTTTCAATTATTTACGCGACAAAAAATCATAAATTCAATTCACGAGAAAATTTATTTTAAATATTGGGAAAGACAGCAGTAATTATGAAAGCGATAGTCTTAAAATGCGTCAAAACAGTGGCGGATTACCCCATTGGGGCCTCCAATTTTAGTGGGTCTAAAATATCATATTTTTTTTAAATAAAAAAAATATATATTTTACATTACAGCTAATGCCAATGCGCCAAATTTTTAAGTTGATAGATCATACGAGAAAAACTCGATGAGAATTTTGTTGTAAGTCACTCGACATCAACTCAAAGTAAATTGACATCACAAACACCCACGCCTTAGTTCTCAAATTTAAATTGAAAAATCTGATTTTTGCATTGATCTTACAATTTATCGAACCCAGACCATCCTAATAAACTAGACCACGGCGGGCGACATAATATAAAACGTAAAACCCATATGATACTTTAAACAGGGCCTGCAAGTTTGATTGCGCATGGGACCTCACAATTGCTTAGTCCGTCAATGTGTCAAAGTTATTTTTGTTTTATTTTAGTTTGTCGTATACATTAGCACCAATGTGAAAAAAATATGTATATCAGTAAGCCAGCATAACATTGTTGTCAATATGTTATATATATTGACAAAATCTATATATTATATATATTCCTCCAAGTTTCTCCATCCCCGCTTCCTCTCTGTTAAGCCCAGTGTACCGTAACTCCACCGAGTATTTGGATAGTCATCTATATCTAGGGATGGTCATCAATAGCCTTCTACGACGACTAAAAGAGACAGACAAGATTCAAACTCAATTGGGGCACCTGCAGCACATCTTTGAACTTTGCCATCAATGTTTTATTTTATTTTAGACGTTAGAACTGGCTGGTATGTCAGTTCTTTTATTTCCGTGTTCCTGACAAAGTCATCAAAATCTATAGCATTCGCCACAGGCATCTATTCAATGCACATTGTGTGGTTACTCTGCGCTTTCGTAATCTGCGATGACTCGCAACCATAAAGCAGCACTGTCGTTTTGAAGAATTAAGCATGCCTCATTAAAAATTCTTATTTTTAACTACTGGGCTGGTGAAATATAAAATTTCGTTAACTTACATGTTGAACTAAAGTGAATGTGCTGAAATTTGAAATAATGTATAATTTTTCCCATTAGAGGTGAAGTGAACCAAGTGGTATTTTAGGAAAAAAAATTAAGATCCCTTGTAATATTCTACACGTCTTAAAGTATCGTAAAAGTGAAGTAACCTCAGTTAATACACATTGCAATAGTGTTATCTCCGTTAAATAAAAATAATCAATCCACTAAAACGACAAATAAAAACGTGATTGTATTTGAATTTCAAAGAAAAAAGTTTTACCATTTTACTAGTTGGCTCACTTTACTTCTAGAGGGCACAATTATCAAAGAGATGCAAAGTTATTGCCATATCATCAGTCAAGAAAGTGTAGTCTATTTTTTTTTTTGAAGATTTTGTGTTTTTTAAGATTTAAATATAACATATATACGTTGGGAGTGAAGGACTTTCTGCATAAATAATAACTTAAAAATTTCAAATGTAGCAGGATCTAAATAAAGTTTATGTTTTATCTTTGTCAAGATAGACGCAGGGTGTACTTAATGTGTATTGTTTTGAAAGCAAGGTGTTTCACCCCTTCATCCTTACTAAATACATATTTATATTCACAAAGTTTTTTTTTAATATGTATATATTATACAAACAACTACTGCAATTATATACCCCCTGAATCTTTCAAAATTTTAATATGACAAATTTTTTTTGGATATTATGTTTCATTCATTTATTATGATATTGCGTCTCAAAAAATATTTAAAGATTTGTATATACTTTGTTTAAAGTATTCTCAATGACTCATTCTCAGCCGCTTGCTGTGGCCCAGTTGGTTACAGCTTGCTCTACCGATCACGCAGGTCTTAGTTTGATTCCCCGTAAGACCACAGTGAATCTGATCCTGATTCTTTAATAACAGGGTGTAGCAATATCGATTAGTTAACCACTAGTTTAGAGTAGTTAACCACCACTTTGAAAAAAAAGTGAGGTTGAGCGACTGAGTAACAAACAGTTCTCGTAGAAAAAAGCTTTTGTTGAGATACCTCTATTGAGAGCCAATATGGATTTAAAAAAATAGTATTAATGTTTGTGATTAGAAAATGGACAGCAAGAGAGGAAAGTTAATTAAATCACCAAATGTCTTGGTTGCATCAAAGATTCGTTTTTCATATACAGTCAAACTCGGAATTATTACGATCACAGAAATAGCGAGATCTCGGATGTAATGAGGAAACATTCGTTGAAATTTTATTTTGTGGTTTACACTATTTTTTTATAACGAGCTACTTCTCGGGCATACCGAGCAAAAATATCGTCAATGAGAGTGAAAACAAGCATAAATTTAAAATTTTATAATAAAAGTGGATTGACAGAAAATGTGTATAACGGGTGTGTAAATACATTCTAATTGTGTATTTTTGTTTGAATTGCGACTTCCTGTGTTATTTGACCGCTCCAGATACTTCATGTCTTCATGTGATGGGTATATTTTGTTAGCGTTTAAAAATACATATTCTCTGATATAACGAGAAAATTCAGTCAGTACCATCTTCCTCGTAATAACAAAGTTCGTATGTAATAACTTTCTAGCGTTGTGAGGAAAGCTACTCAATCTCAACTCATTAAAGCTTTTCAAGTGTAAGTTTTTGTGACAGAACCTTTTAGTGCATTGTAAAACAACCTTAACAAACAATTATTTCGAATTAAAGATACTCCTGCCAATGATTCGAAAGGAATTCTACGACGGTTGGAATCAATGAAGCTCTAAAGAAACAGGTACAATACTTTCGATGCTTTCGGCGGTAACTTTGTGGAAGTTCATTTTAATATCAAATTAAAATGCCTCTGAAAGAGGCGAAACACGTGTCACAGTTAGTAACACAATACGTGGAATAATCAAAGTTAATTTTAATTTTCTATTAAGCAGGTACAACTTTGAGTAACATGGAAACACGTATTGTACCAATATTCACAACAACGAAAGATTTATTATCAAATTAAGCAGTGATTCAAACTATTTAAATCTAATATATAAAAAATGAATGTTTGTTTGTTCGTACTTTATGCGTTACCGCACCGCTTATCCGATCGCAATAAAACATTTAAAAACATTTTGCTTGCACGTCCGGAAATATTATAGGCAAAGTAAAATTAACTTACAGTAAGTCTTGTATATAAAAATCAATGTTTGTATGTCTGCCATACAGTTCATTTTGACAACGTATGCTTGTACTTGCGCGAAAGTTATAGTGCAATTAACTTACAGTAGGTGGCGCGTGTGTCGTAGCATAGAAAATCAGCAGCAAACGTCAAACAGACAAAAAGAAATCATGCACTTCAGTAAACACAAACATTTTTTTTCTTTGTGGCGTTGCAACGAACTTTCTACGAACCAACTTACGTACATACCTACAAACATTGTTAATTACTATTAATATAATTATCACACTTTTTATAGAATTTAAGAATTAACACTTTCTTTTTGAGTCTTCTGCCTGTCTTGCACAATATTTTCAATTGTGTAGTATGTATATGTACAAAACATTGTTAACTAATGACTGTCACTTAAGCTGAGTTCTATAGTATCAATTCTTCCAAAGCCATTAATTTCTCGTTTGATAGTAGTTAAATTGACTACGCATCTTCGATAACGGCCCGTTAGGCATCTTTAACGATTGTGTAGCCGTTAGGAAACGTCGTTTAATGACTAAACGGTTGAATGGTTATTCATTTGATTTCCGTTAATATTCCTATAAGCGTCTAAAGGCGATAGGCTTTACTTTGAAGGGATTACGCTCGTCTCAAATGAGCAATGTTACATCAAATAATAATTATAATAAAATAAATAAATAAAACTCTATTTTATATTGCGAACAAAGTCATAATTATGTAAATGTAAATTACACTTGTCGTAAAAACTAAGTCGCCTGCTGTGGGCCAATTGTTTAGAGCTTGATCTGCCGATCACGCAGGTCTGGGTTCGATCTCGGTAAGATAACAGTGAATTTGAAAATTATTCAAAGTTGATGTCAATTCACATTAATTCCTCTCCTCCCATCCTTCTGATCCTTTAATAACTGGGTGTAGCAATAGCCATTAGTTAACCACTAGTCTTGTTATAGCCTTATTCTTATTTCCCTACTACTCACGATAGATCTCACGGGTTCATATTCGTGTACAGCATTTTTTCAATTGGTATATCGATTTACGTTCGAATGTATGGAATTTTGTGATGTCTAAAATTTACTTGCCTCAAATTAAATTCTCAAATAACGGTGCGCAGCCAGAGCGATTAGCTCACCTCAAGTTCTGTTAGAAGCTCATCTTTTCTATCTCTGCTTTCTTTGAAGAAAATTGAAAAAAATAGTAACAAGCAATTTTAGTAGGAGATCTTCTGTCGAGTATAAAAGACCTCCCTCAATTGGTATTAAAGATCTAATATATTTTAGAATGATTGAAATTAAATAAGTGAATGTACCAACATATTGATTTTATTTGACTTAACTGTATAAAAGTAGGCCTTGCAATTTACCGTAAAATGTCATATTCCCGGTAAAATTAAAAAGGTAGATTTTCAAAAAAAATGTGATAAGATCAGAACCGGTTTCGCTCATGAAGAGCATTATCAACTGATGAGAGTGCTCGTTTATAGTAATCGTAATTTATAATTATATTTCAAGTATTTCTCTTTTTTTACTTGTCTTAAAGAATGGAACCTAAAAGGGCTTTATTTCAAAGGGATGAAGTAAATGAAAAATCAGCTTTATTTCAATTTTAAAATCATGTTATACATAATAATCGTAAAATATATCGATTAAAACAAAAACTAAATATATTTTATCAAATAAACTTGACGATCAAGATCGAAACAATAGTTTTACTACTCGCCGCGAGATGTCACTATTTTGATAAATCCAAATAAAATCAATATGTACATACAAACATTTCAATAAATTTTATTTTATTTTTAACTTTATCAATACGTCTTATTTTTGTAAAAAAATATTTTAAATATAAGTTCTATTTATTTATTTCAACACAGACATAGCTACAAAAAAATCAGTAAAGATTTTTTTAAAAGCTTATTTTTTTACATATAGATGTCGGTATCGTATATAAGTTGAAGTTGAATACCGAGTGGACACGGGTTTCCGGAACATATGCAAGCGAACACGGATGTCCAAGACATTTAAAAAATTAAATACATGAATTCTAATAGAATAAAAGAAATATTATTATGAATATATGTAGTTCCCTTTTAAGGTGTTCACTGTCAATACTTGGTGGAATGGCATATATCCGTTTCATTAATCTAATTCTAACCTATGTTAACTGCTCTTCTATATTATTTATATGTTTTTCAAAATTTATTCCTTTTGTAAGAATTGATATGGTTTTTAAAAATGTCTTTTTCAGAATCTTCATTACTGCCGATTTTGTTGAAGTACATCATTGCTTGGAAACGGGAAAAACACCAAATCATCATTAGGATATTTACTTTAGTAATGTAGTGTTTCACTTTGTGTAAAAAATTCCCAAATTTTAATTGTGTTTATAATTGATATCGTTTGCCACTTAGATTTATTATTCTTTGATGATGAGTTTTTAATTGTTATGGGTGTTAAGCATTTTAATTTTGTGTAATTATAATGTAATTTGCTAATCCTTTAAATTGTTAATAGTTGCTTACACCTTTTTATTTCAATTTAAATTTGTATAAATATCACTGTTTTTGTATTTTTCTTATCAGTTGATAATGCTCGCGATGAGCGAAACCGGTCCTGATCTAATAAATTTTATGTGGAAAAAGTACTAAAAATGTTTTATTATTTTTATTATATGTAGTTCCATCTATACCGAGTCAATATAGATTTTTAAAATATCGAATTCGAGTGTAAATAAGGGAAAAATATTTTTCTCAAAAACACGCAGTATCTCTGGGACATGTTAATGATTTATTTGCGCGGTATTCAAGTGGTTAAGCGTATTTTGATGTCAAATCGTGAAATTATATACGTCAACAGAACCAAGTTGGTTGTAATCGTTAGGGGTTTTTACCATTATATCGTATATAACACCAATACACTTTACACAAAAACATTAAAAATATTTAATACAATAGTCGTATTGTATTTATTTTTACTTACACTGACACAAAACAATATAAAATGTCTACGTATAAATATACTGTACGAAGTCAATCTTCACAAGTTTCTGTTCTACCCTACTCACGTTTTAAGGGTAGTCGAATTATTATTATAATAATATCTTACATGAAACTAAATTGACACCCCATTTTCTTGTGCAATTTCAGTTCGATGACAGAAGTTTACTTGCGTAAATAATATAATATACGTGTTATAGAAAGTTATACACACCAATACAGTACAGAAGACAACAACCATAATATATATAGTATTTTTTTTTCTACCTATTATTTTAATATTATATTTAAAATAAAATTGATTGCTTAGTGGCTAATGCCCCAGTATATCATTGGTAGCGGTATCATTCATTTAAATTAAAGTCTAAAAAAACTCAGTTGACTTTTCAAGTCATTACAGTTTACCGTTCGGCAAAAGTTCGTGTGACAGACAGACGGATATGCATACTTTTTATATTATAGGCGGATTTAAATTGAAACTTATCAATCAAAAGTTGAATGTCTAAAATAAACACAGTTGATTATTCCAGTCATTACTGTTAACAGCTTGGTAAAGATCTTGTGACAGACAGATTTACATACTTTTTCTCATAGTATAAGATGGATTTAAATTAAAAGTAATTAATCAAAATTTGAATTTCTTAGATAAACACAGTTGACTTTTCAAGTCATTACAGTTTACCGTTTGGCAAAAGTTCATGTGACAGACAGACGGACATTCATACTTTTTATATTATAGGCGGATTTAAATTGAAACTTATCAATCAAAAGTTGAATGTCTAAAATAAACACAGTTGACTTTTCAATAACTTCAACGACCAGGTGGGTCTGGGTTAAATTTGTAGTAAGTGCAATATCAAATTAAGTTTTTTTCAATTTTAATTTGAGAACTGTTTGTGATGTGAATTTAACTCTAATTGGTTTCGAGTGACTTATTACAATAAATTCTCATCGAGTTTTTTTCTTGATGATAAAATATTTGACACATTAACTATATTATATAAAATAAAACATAACTATGAACACAAAAAAAAACTAGGCACGAATTGTCCTAAATTTTAAATAATTTCTAGGATAATATTTATTATTTGAAATAATAAATTTCCTAGATAAACTGACAATTTTTTTTTATTTTTTAGACGTAGTGTATTTTTGTTTTGTACGTGAGTAATTAATATCAATGTTTTCAACCCATGAAAACTATTCTACCCTAGTCAATATCTGGTAATCTATTATAGCACCGACTCCCACCTCTTCAAGTGCCACTTGAGTAGTAATACAATCGTGTATCGGAATTAACACCTTTTGTCTAATAGTCGAAGCTCTCTCGCAAGAATATAGAACTAAGATGAAATGCATTGTCTACCTACAAGACGGTATATTAAGGGATATCGAAACGTGCAGTTGCTTAAGATCAGCGTTTCTCAACAAGGACTAAACACCCTCACGTTGGTAATTTTGCAATGTGAGTGGCATTTTTATATTATTAGAATTTTACTATTGTATACTAACTGCAATGATGGAATCAATCGCTTCTGTCATTGTTTGTAAGAGAGGCTTTTTTATTTATTTGCGACAGTGTATTCAAGTTCTTCAGCATTATACCTGTTGATTTAAATTGGCCTTAGTTTAATGGCTACGAATGGTTTTGTATTTTTATAACTGATGTTTAATCTTTCTTATGACAAAGAATTTAATATAGGCTCGTATTTTTCCAGCTGAATTTATATTACATTGGTCAGAATTTATATTAAATGGTCATAATATATCGGTCAGAATAAATAGTCATAATTTAAATGAAATAAAAAAAATTCTAGCCTAACCTAATCAAAATGGTTATAAAATAGTCTAACCGTATAGTATTTTTATTCTGACCTAAAATTGAATTAATTTCTGACCATTTAATTTTTTCCCTTTAATATATATTAATTAAAAATTGTGCGTTCATCGGTAGTAGGATCTTACTTACCTTCGTGTATTTCAATACCTGATTATAACTTGCAAACAATGGTCAGTATTTAAATCATTTTTTTATCCTTGTCCGCTTCTAATGTGGAGCATAAAGGATCCTAACAGAGATATTTCAGCGGAATTTTTAAAAATTAACAAAATTTGAGTACATAAAACCGTGTAATTTTTTTTTATAATCAATACCTAATAAAAATACGTTAAAAAAAATATTTATCGCCACTTGATATCATGGTTGGGATCATGAGTGAGAATATTCTGTCTCATACTCGTAACAAATTGCAAACCGTCGTAAATAAAATCAGCTGTGTTGATTTTTAAAAAAAATCTGAGAATTGTGCCAGAACAAATAATTCGTCTAAATATATAGTAATAGCTATTTTTAGTGAAAGAGTATGAAAGATATCCGTGTAAAAAAGAGTGAAGTTTATTATTAAAACACTAAAGAATCGTCTTATATGAGAAACATTGTCAGTAAATAAACAATACTGTTAACAATTAGCAAATATTATAAAAGTGCTTAGCAGAACAGTGTGGTAAGTAAAAATAAGTCTAATAAAATAAATACTAAATATGACCATTACAGAAAATAGTAGCAACACGGTGTTTCATAAAAAATATTCACCTTAAAATAGCGTCGCTGAAAGTGTTCTTGAAAAATTGTCACTTGAGCGATTGCTACTTTGGTAAAAAAAAATCTTGTGACATCACGGCAACAGCTCTGGCCAGAGGACCACTTCTCCAATACTATTAGACTCTTATGTTACGAACAGAAAATGGTTAAGTGCATTATGGTCATACAAGTAAAACCGATTAACTACATTTTAAAAGGTTTTTTTAAAAAATAATCTGCTTCTAATCTGGTGAACATGAACTTCTTAAAGAGCATTTCAACAAAAGTTTTCTTACGAGAGAAGGTAAAAATATAATCACTTTTAGGGTTTTCACTGTCAATACTTGGTGGAAAGGCATTATATGTATTAATAAAAACACAATATTCCTTTGTACTTCATTCCATTTTATTTAATAGGTCAGGACCGTTGATAATGCTCGCAATGAGCGAAACCGGTCCTAACCTTTTAAATAAAGTGGAGTAAAGTACAAAGGAATACTGTGTTTTTATTAGTACAAATATAAGGTTCGGCTAGCATGGAAACAAAATAAATGTTTCTATTAGTTTATTGAAAATTCATTTAAATTATATTATGACTTTTTTTTATTCATGTTCGCTCTCAGCGTGGAGCATATGGTATCCTAATGGTGGTATTTTAACCGAAGTTTTTCTACGGCAACTGGTTATTACTCAGTCGCTCAATATTTATTTTTCAAGTAGTTGGGATAGAAGGATATGGCTTGGATAGGATAAGCGATTAATTAATCGCTCTCGCTACTCCCAGTGATAAAAGGACCGGAAGGGGTGAGAGAGAATTTTTAGCTTAAAAACGATTGCTAGAATTTTTTACCGTCTAGAAGCGACACTATGTGTTTGGTCCAAATTTTAAATTTTAACTTAAGCATATTCTTTAAATTCTATGACTCCTGTCTGTTTTTATATAATGGGTACACATGTATATCAAACACACTCGGTTACTACGAAAGAATATCCCATTGATAGCTTCAGTTAACTAATTAAAAATATGCATAGTGATATAATGAAAAGTAAAATGCCATGATAATAATACAATTTTAATTGCTTAATAAACTCACCTGCAAAGTTACCGCATAGAATTTGCTCACATCTCGAAAGCCTTTCATTAATTAAAAGTGACTCAACAAACATAGTAATACATGCACCAAAGGAGCAAACGGAGGCCTGCGACGTACGTACAAGCTTTTTTGAGCACCTAGACACGTACTCACGACGCCCGTATTAGATTGTATCACCTAGCAATTGTGGGGAGAGTTGGCAGCTATTTAACCAAAATAAAATAAAATTGTTCCCACGTTCAGTGGTCAATACTAATACAATGTACTATTTTTAGTCAAGCATTGTAAATAAATAGTTATCACCAAGCAACTCACCATCTTTCGTTAAAATTGTTAAACCTAATATATATACAGCCGCCTGTGTGGTCGAGTTGTCAACGTTGTTGGCTACCGCTACGGAGGTCACGGGTTCGAATCCCAGTACGGGCAGTTTTATAAATTTATTTATGAATTTCTGTTCAAAGACATGGATGTATGCGATGGCTTGAATTCCCCCCTCCCACCCATCCTATCCTATGAACGGGACGTATCGAGAGCGATTTGCTAACCACTTGTCCTTTCCTAGCCCTTTCCTTCTATTCCTACTCTCTTTGGAAAAAGAGAGGTTGAACAACTGAGTAACAAGTAGCTCTCGTAGAAACACTTCTTTTGAGATAAACTCCAGTAAGAGTCCATATGCTCTACATTGGGAGCGGACATGGTATATATATATTTATATATTAATCCATGTCCGCTCCCAATGTGTAACATATAGCCTCCTAACAGAGGTATCTCAAATCATTTTTTTTCTACGAGAACTTTCCACCTCTCTTTTTCAAAGCGAGTAGAACAGTTCTAGTAGTTAGCTAATCACTCTCGCAACGCCCGTTTTTTAGGAAAGGATGAGTTGGAGGAAATTCAAGACATCACATACATCCTTACCTTTGGACAAAAACCGATAAGTTGATTAAAAAATCAATCTATAAAAACGGTCCGTACTGGGACTCGAACCCGTGGCCTCCGTATACTAAGTTAACGAAGAAGACACTTGACCACGCAGCCGACAAACCTTATATAATATATCTTGCTTTCAAAATTTGTCATGTTTATTTTATTTAATGTTTATCGAATATTTTTTTTTGTGTTTAACTTATCATAAACTAATTTCACTTTATGATCAAGTTTTTATGATCAATAATTAACAAATCATAATCGTAAAATAGCAACGATATGGCTTTCAAATTTTACGTGTCTTTAACATACTCAATAATTGATGTGCACAATTATCTTCCGGTAAAATATTTGTGTCACATTTCACACCACGCTCCCCGTTTTACGAGACGCCAAGCGCGACTGGAAAAGTCATCGCTAAAAATCAAAAGAATATAAAGTTAACAAGCCTGAGTTAGTTTTCAAAATGTTGGGCGTACTTTGGAAAAGTGCGCTACATAAGACGTTCTGATATCGAGCCCGTCATGCATTCGCTCACAACTACAAACAATGTTTTCGTTCCTTTTTCAAAAAGTCGCGCTTTGTATTCGAGCTTTGTTGCTCAGTGACGACTCGTGGTGATATTAATTGTAATTAAATAAACATTTTCAATAGACTTCTTCAATATTCATCATTTTTTTTTCACTATAACCTTTTTCATTGCTAAACACAGTGGTTTTTAGTGAAATTCGACGTGGGTAATCCTTTAAGACAGTGGTTTCCAATCTCAATGTTACTACGCCTCCCTTTAAAGAAAAAAATATCTTCGCGCTTCCCCATACGTTATTTCATATTCATTTCATTTTATACTGTTCGCGCCTCCTTTTGCCACACCGCTTAGGTTGGAAATCGCTGCTTTAAGAGCACAAAGGAAACATCAGTTTTAGGGAGCCACAGAAAGATTTCTAGAAAACACAATCACCCAAAATAAAATAGTATCTTTAATTACAACAGAATATTGTTAAAGATGTATTGTAACCAGAGCCGGTGTCACCATACAGGTAACCGCCTAGGGCGCAAACCATCAGGGGGCGCATAAATGGAGTATTCTAAATAAATTTTAAATAATACGTTTTATTTAATAATTGTTTAAAAGTGTCTCGTATATTCGAATGGTCACGAACTGTGTGCTTAAATATTATTTTTAAGAAATGGTAATTTTGTTAAAAAAAATACTGATTGTATAAAACTGAGGTGATTTTCATTTATCGTTAACAACATAGCAACCGTACATAAAAAAAAATGCTGGTTTCCATCAATAACAAGAAAAACACTGAATTAATCTTATTGTGTTTTTTTTATATCGAATTAAAACCATAAAGCAAATGAAAAAGTTCAGTAACTCAATAAAAGCCCAACAACATCTACTAGTCGGCTTTGGAACTAAAATATCGTGATCGTACTGTCAAAAGTTGCTAAGTAGCAAATCGATATTTCCAAGTAAACAGCACATAAACAAATGAGCGTTTTTCATAGAACCTCTAGTCTCGACATTCAATGTTACATAATTTAATAATCAGACAAAAAATTGATACCCAAAAAACTATATAGTGTACTTACCTCATTTCTGTTAATTGTATTACTTACATACGAAATTTTACATTTCTTAGAATTAGTTTAGATAATTTTGATTTAATATCGAAAATTAATAAAATACTTCAATTTCAGTGAAAAAGTTATTTTCTTTACCTCACCATTCTATCCGTAAATATTGAAAGTAGTTTTTGTACCGTCATTTTGTATTTTTGACTTAAATCTTAATAGTGACTATTTATTTTAATATTTTGTTGTTGCTATGGTGATTTAAATGTAGCCTAAGTATATCATTGAAGAGATTTGATCTTCGGTAGATTAACGAATAAAAAAAGTTGACAATTTTTTTATTTATCAAACAATATTATTGCGCCGCCACTGCTGTCTCAGGTAGGCTGGAAGCATACATACATCCGTAAGGCGAAGGCGAATGAGAAATAGAAAAGAGCACGAACTAAAATCGAACGAGTTGTGAAAAATTCTTTGACTTATTGAAACCTTTTCGCGGGGAAGAAATTAATTGAGGTGTTCGCCGAACAGGTTTAACACAACGCCTTAACAACCGCATGTTTGATTACCAAAACTGAGCCGTATCGATCGGTTATTAAGAGCCATATTTGCGCAGACACGTTCACATGAAGTGATTTTTCTATCAAGTAAAATCCCGAACCGAGTTTTTAAGATAATTTTACGCCTTTCTGGGTACCGGCAAAAGTTGTGTGCGGACGCCTTTTCTTGTTTGAAAGAGTGCGTATTGAGTTTTTTTTTTCTTTTTGCCTATTAATTAAATGGATGCTTTGGTTTCCCGCGTTTTTTTTCTTCTTTGGCGCCGTTTTCAATTTTCTTTGCCAACATGTGCTCGTTGAAGCGTGTTTTTGCGCTTTTTTGTATGGTTTATGTGTTTGTGTGTTTTCTTTCGATTTTATATAGAAATGTACCTCTTCAATAGCCGAACACTTTGATCTCAGGGTAGTAAGTATAATTAAATTTCCATACATCAGAAGAAAAAGCACTTCATTTTTTTGACAACCGCCAACTGTTAAATTTTGTGACCATTGTGACTAGGGCTTGCATTAAAAGTTTACCGGTAAATAAGAGAATTAAATACCGATTTTTTTTATTGCGAATTAAAGACATACTATTATTATAACAAAAGATTATTGCAAATATGCATTCGAAATGTGTGTTTTTTTCAACCCTAGAAACATTTAAATAACAAAATTTGATATAGATGTACGAAAATTTCAACATATCTAAGTATACACACAAAAGAGGTACGTATAGGTCTCTGTGAAATTATTAATCTAGGAAATATTTCAAATGACTTCAGTTTTAATTAAGGAAACAAAAATTGTTTAAACAATTCCAGTGGAATATAATGAACGAAATATTAAATTTTAATTTTGTCTTAATATGTTTTAAAGAAAAAAATTATAATTAAGGATAAAATATGTGTCTTGTATAAATTATAGAATTGATGTTTGAGCTTACCATAATAATATAAAAAAATATATTTTACTCTAAAGCAATAACACAATGTTTAAAATAATAATTAAATAAAAGATAAGAACTAATATTTTTTATTAAAAAAAACTATTATTTACAAAAATGGGGTAACTGGGGACAATAATAGAAAAAATATTTTTGAAACATCTTCAACCCTAATGAAAAATAAATTACTTCCCCTAAAAATAAAATTTTGCAATTAAACCTATCAGCGATCATTAATGTTGCACGAGCGTATCTATTTTTGCGTACTTTTCAAAAGTTTCCACACTAATCATAAGTATTTGAGATAAAATTTAATTAAAAAAAGGGAATATTTATACCTTTGCCAAAAGCGTTAGTCATTTTTTTCTTACTATTATCGTTATAAAGAGATAAAAATTGTTCGCTTCGTTACAGAATAAGATTTTTTTTCTAATATGCATTAAGGAATCATTTGTAGAAAATAAATATATTTTGTGTTTTTTAAAGCTGTCATTAATTTCAAGATAATAGGGCTAATAGGACTAAATATATATAATAGGGCTTAAATTGATCACATGAAATTAAATTTACCTTTTGATCATTATAATCATTAAAAAATACAAGTATGGTCAACGCTGTAATAAAAAAAATCAAATGAAGTTGAGAAGTAAGATATGAAATCAATGCAGACCGCCTTTGCCCGTGGATCCAAATCCATTATCCGATTGCTAAAAAATTCTATCACATGATTCGAAACCATGTAATTGTTAATAATATCGTGTGACAGTCATTAACTATTTTTCTAAATATTACATCAAACTTCTTACTGTTTAGGTACTGAAACTTTCTTTTTCAGTGAGTATGATAAGGTTATAATAAGCTTAGGAATTAGTTAATCACTCTTGCTTTGTCTGATTTCCGTATCGTATGGGTTGCAGAGGGTATAAATATTAAAAATATTCTTGATTTTTAATAAAACCTTTAAATTTGGATTATGAAAGTGTCCATATTAGAGTGACCACTCTTTTAATACACGATTTATATTAATGGCATTATATAATATAATATTTATACATAGTTTGTTGAAAAAATATGTTTTTTTAGTAATTCAATGCTAGAACTTATGTACATCTCAGCTTATAGGCTTCTATTTTTTTTTTTAATTCATGCCTACTTCCAAAATGGAATACAGTACCTCCTAATGGAGTTTCTACGATACTTGTTGGTTACTCAGTTGCCCGTTTTTTTTCGAAGAGAGTATAGATAGAAATGATAAGACTACGATAAGACTAGTGGTTAGCTAATTGCTTTCGCTAAGCCTCCTTATTTTAATATTGAAAGGGTGGGAGAAAATTTTTAAACGTCACAAGTACTCGTGCCTTTAATAAATATATACATAAATTGATAATTCAAATCACGAAAAAAAATAATTGTGCCTACTGAGATTCAATCCTAAAAAATTCGTCGCGGAAGCCAACGATTTTGACCATTACACCATGGACCTCTACTACCTTATAATGGTTCCCGGTAAATTGCTTAAATGGAAATTGCTCGAATAAAAAAATAATCAATTTGTTTCTGATTGTTCTGTCTTAGCCCTAGACTTCTATGTTTTCTGTAAATATATAGAAACAGTTTGAGTAACTAATTAATAAGCAGTTCTCATAGAACACTTCTGTTGAGATAAACTCCATTAAAAGATCATATGTTCCGCATTTGGAGCGAACACGGTTTAAATAAATACTTACGAAAACTATTTTTATATTTCACTCTCTAAACAAGTGTCGCACAAGATAAAAATGAAATTCGTTGAAAAAGTCGTGAAAAATCGTTTAAATAACCAAGCAATTCGAATAATTTATAATTCGAGCAATTTACCGGCTCCCCCTTATTAATATCTGAAGATTTACATTGTTACGTGAAAAATTAATGAGTAGAAAAATAGTTGTGTTTAATTAGATTTTTAAATATTTTTTGGATGCCTATAGTAATGCTATAATATGATCGACTTGCAAATCAATTCAAATACGACGAACGAAATCAATTGTGCTTTGGTAATTCATTTCGATTTCGGCCATCTCGAATATGTCTATGAAACTCTATCGCGACTTAAAAAATCGTTTTTAAAGAGCATGTAGATAAGTTTAAAAATTTAAGCGATAATTACACGTTGGGGAAAAAATAACATTGATTTTTAATTAACGCGTCTCGAAAGGGGAGAAGCACTCATTTCGCTGCGCCGTGCGTTGAAAAATTCGCGATTATTTAATGGTCCAACGACGGAAACAGATACCGCGGCGCCCCGTCTCGCCCGCCCCTCCCCTTTATCTTGCCGCGCCAGATTAAATGAAGAAGAAAAATCTAATTTCCTATCAAGTTTTCCGGTGAGGTCGTAATTAAAAAAAACACGCCGATCCGGAATATTTACACCGTGGGCGTTTCATCCCAGTCTCCCCTATTTTAATTATCGGGAAAAGCGCATACGAAATAGAGTTATGGACTTGTGTACTTTTCTAATTGCAGACAGATGTGAGCTTCTTTGGAGAACAACCTAATATTATTAATTTCATCAATGGCTCGTATTTAACCGGTCAGAATTTTAATTCAATTTCGGTCAAAATTTTAAATACGTTATGGACTATTTTTACTAAAACACTTTATTATTATTTAAATGTTGTTTCAACTTAATTCTATAACATAGTTTATACACGTTATAATAAATCACTTAAACTTTATTAAATCAAAATAATATCGATGTGAGTATTGAAGAGTTTCTACTAAGCTGCTAGACCTTTAGATTTGAACTCTTAATTTAAACTGAAGAGAAAGGAATTGAATATTGATTTAGTTCGTTGAAAGGTTTATTGTTACAAGATTTTTCATAGAGAATTAACATAGCACAGAGGTTAATGTTGTGTATACATAACACATTAGTCAGAATTTATATTAAATTGTCATAATTAGGGTATCCAATCCCGAAGCCTTTTCCCAATCGAGATTGATTATTTTTCTATCCCGGGGTCCCGGGATTAGGATTTTCTCACCGAGGAATCTGAAATCCTCAATTTGCTATACTTTTTCCCCAGATAGTCACACAACCTCGTTTTTTTTAGCTCACCGAGGAATGTGAAGTTCTCGATTTGCCAATTTCGTGTCAATTTTCGGGATTTGCTCAAAATTTCTCAATCCCGAAATCCCGGGATCGCAGCCGTATCAATCCCGGAATTTCGGGATCGGAAAATTGAAAGTGATCCCGAATCCCGGGATTGGATGCCTTAGTCATAATGTATCGGTCAGAACTACAGAGGGCAGAATACATAATTAATGTTCAGAATTTATAAAAAATAGTCATAATTTAAATGAAATCAGGGGTGGGGAATCTTTTCATTTCTGAAGGCCACGTTAATTTATCTGATTCAACATAAGGCCTGCAGTAAAGAAAACGTTGACACCCCACCCACTTTTTATCAACTGTCAACATATAATGCATATGCGTATAATTTTTTGATCAAAGTAAATTTTTTGATCTAGTCAAAAGGCCGCATTAGAGTAATCGGAAGGCCGCAGATTCCTCTACATTGATGTAAAGTATGAAGTCATACCTCTTAATGGCATGTCATAACATAATTGGGAAAGCGAATTAAAGTGAAGATCCAACACATATTCCTCATCATATCGACTGTGGGACGAAAAAGGACGTAACTCACACTTTTTTCAAAACAACTTTTTTTTCGATAATCACAATGGATACAACTTGATACACATGTTATCAAAAGGATGTTAGCTGAAAATGCCGAATAGGTATTTTAATTTAACTATAAAGTTTGAAAAAATAAAGGCCTGCAAATATTGCAATCACGAAAAAAGACTTAAAAAAATTAATCAAATTAATATTAGGTGAAATTAATTGAAAACCAGTTTATTAGTCTCCCTGCACTTCAAGGATATGTATATTTCATAATTTGCCTTTCGTTCAAAATCATCAAATCACGTTTCTTATGTCTCTGGTAAAATTTGTTATTTTTGGGTTAAGTCCTTTTCCCTTTCCACAGTCGATATGTCAATGATCCCATATTTATTATCGTTTCATGACACACTAAAATTAATTTATCAAGTAATTGTAATACTATATTTTGCAATATAAATAAGGATTTCATAGTGAATAAGATAATGTACAGTGTTTCTCTTCTAAGCCTGTATTTAAAGCAAAGTTAATTTATGTTTGAACTAGGGCATCCAATCCTGGGATCCCGTTAAATTTTCTGATCCCGAAATCCCGGGATTGACACGGCCGCGATCCCGGGATTTCGGGACTGAGAAGTTTTGAGGAAATCCCGAAAATTGACACAAAATTGGCAAATTGAAGATTTCAAATTCCTCGGTGAGCTAAAAAAAATCGGGATTGGAAAAGGCTCCTGAATTGGATACCCTAGTTTGAACATTTACATAGTTCTGATGACGGCATTAGCTGAAATAGCAACCAATCAAATATAAAATATTATTTATAGAAGCAAAATACTTTGATATTTCTTCAATTTAGTACAATGTAGTTCTACCAAGTAAATGCCAATTCAATCAATTAACTGAAAGTCGTTTTATATTATCTAACTATCACTACTCGACTCGCTCAGGAATCTAGAGTATGAGCTGATTATAACCATGCTTTTAATGAATGATATTACTCCCACTACCTAGTCTACCAAGTCTATTATATACGTGCGTGGTTAAAAAAAAACAGCCAAATAACTTTATATAATATTAATTATTGAATTGAAAAAAAAAACTGTATGCTTACAATGTTTTATCTCCTTCATCCATTTCTCTTCTTCCTTCCTATGGCCGCACTCACATTTCAGGCATTTTTTTTCATACTTTTTGCAATTTTTTCTATTTTATTTCAAACAAAAATTATTTTTCGAACCCGCGGCGAAAAAAGGCGATAATTTTTAAATTACGACCTTCCCCGGGTTGATCACGCTCGCTGCGCTGATAACGGGGCGGTTAAAAAAATCACAAACGTTTTTTTTAAATATTGTGTTTCTCAAAGTTTTTCCACTGGTGACACTTCGAAGAATTGCTTAACGAAAGATCACGAGAGAATTTATATATCAGAATTGGTTTACTTATTGAACAATTTTCCAAAGCTGGTTTGTAAAGGTTATATTCAAAAAATAAAGCTTATGTATTTACTACACATTTTTCATTACGATCATGACTGACTTAACCGCTTGAATACCGCGCAAATAAATCATTAATATATTTCAGAGATACTGCGTGTTTTTAAGAAAAAATGATTTTGCCTAATATACACTCAAGTTCGATATTTTAAAAACCTATATGGACTCAGTAAAGATAGAACTACACATATTTATCAAAATATTGCTTATATTACATTAGAATACCAAGTATTTGATTTTTTAAATGTCTTAGACATCCGTGTTTGCTTGCATATGTTCCGGACACCGGTGTCCGCTTGGTATTCAAGTGGTTAATAACCATAATTAGTTTATAATGCTCGTGATGACCGAAAATAGTCCACTTTTAAACTGACAATGAATTCTTGTTAAAAGACTAAAATAGCTGTGATGTCTAAAATAACCTTCTACCCATTCGACCCTTAAAACTGGACGTATCATAACTTTTACCACTCATCCCCCTATAGCTATAATCTCTAAAAAAAGTAATAACAAACACTTTTTGCAGAAACAAACTCTTTCGAGATAAACTCTACTGGGAGTCGATATGCTTCACATTTGTAGTGAACATGGTTTTAAAAAAAAGTTCTTTAGATTCTGCAACTACTGGTTTATTCTCTATTCTCCTATTATTCTTTCAGAATTACAGTGACCGAGCTACCAAATAATAATCATTTTTTGTAAAAAAATACTGTTGATATTTTCGATGCTCGATTATGAGTAGGGTATCCAATCCCGAAGCCTTTTTCCAATCCCGGGTTAAGGATTTTCTCACCGAAGAATTTGAAATCCTCAATTCGCTATACTTTTCCCCCGTATTATCTCCAAACCTCGTTTTTTTTAGCTCACCGAAGAATATTAAATTCTCGATTTGCCAATTTCGTGTAAATTTTCGGGATTTGATAAAAAATTCTCAATCCCGAAATCCCGGGATCGCAGCCGTATCAATCCCGGAATTTTGGGATCAGAAAATTGAACGGGATCCCGAATCCCGGGATTGGATACCCTAATTATGAATACATATATTGCTAATAGAAAATAAAAAAAAAACATCATATGTCTAATTTCACTTATTCTAATATAACAAATATATTTTTTTTACTAACCACAGTTGCTTGAGATTAATTTGAATATAAGAGATATCACAAACTTCCGTGTCCAAGATCTCAAAATAAAATTGATTTATATTTTAATACTGCCCTAAGAAAAGTGGAAAAAGTCTTCCTGTTTAACGCATGTATTCTGACAGTTCTGCTTTGCCGTTGCGAGTCATGGCAATTTACACAAGCACAGAGTAACCTATACTGTGCTTTGAAAACAGATGCCTGCGCCGAATACTTTATTACAAAAAGGTGATCAATGACGGTTTTAATAATTAACTAAAAAAAATAATAAGAAATGTTTTTTTACCTAATTTTAGCATGGATTATGAGTAGATGATGATGATATGATATGTCAAATTTAATATGTTTAAAAACACTGTATTTAGAAAACGGAAGTGGCCGCGCGACGAGACGGTAAAAACATGGGGGGCGGTGGGGGCAACAGAGACCATGGGGTAAAATAATATTTCATTAACCTTTTGCGATTAAGGACTTCCTCTTGGATATGAATCGGCAATGATTTTCCTCCGTTCCGTTTTTATGCCCGCCATGCATTTGCGGGTCGCAATTTTTATTATTTTGTGTGATCAGGTCTATGTAATATATATGTTTGAAGTTTCTCTGCGTTGCTTTATAACTATATTTCATTACTCTTATATATTATTGTACACGACTTATATTAATAATCAATGAATTGGTAGAACGTTTTCTTTCGTGGGTTTTACCTTTGACCACGAAACCGAATGGAACTAGGGCATCGAATTCCAGGACTCGGGATCCTGACCAATTTAGAGTTCTTGTCTTAATACTGATTCCGGGATTTCTAAATTCACTATAATATGTAAAAAATCAAGTTTAATACTAAATTTTCGATTTACTACCATATATTTTAAAAATAAAACTATTTGCGTGAGTGTATATATGTTTATTGTTTAAAAACAAAAGTACAAAACATGACATAACAGTTGACGCTAATTCGCCATGTACTTGAAAAATATAATGAGACAAAATATTATATGAAACTACATATTATAAGAAATAAAACAGTTTATAAATACTGTCACTAAAAATGTCCACTTCTCTAGGCAATGAGTTGATCAATCAAACGGCCCTTGGAACTGGTGACTCATACTTCCTAAGCGAGGTATAAGTTTTTGTATTAGTTTGTATTAGTTTTTATATTAGTTTGTTTATATAGCTATTTTTGTATAATATGTCCTTAGTCGTAGTAGACAGCTTATCTGTTAATAATTGTATACAAAATTAAAATTCAATCAGTTTTTCTTTGCATATCCGCTCCCTAGTCGAAGGATATGATCACCACATGATTTCTCCAGGATTTCCTGCCCCCCACAAGTCTTCTTTTTTCCTCCAGTGTCATTCCAGCACCCCGTAGCTTCGCCGAGTACATTCTGTAGATTGTCATCAGTGGCCTTTTAAGACGGCGGAATCCATCCGGTTGGTAGAAGAAATATGCAGATTTCAGGTTTTCTTGCGGCATCCGCAGCACATCTCCAAGCCTGTTCCATCGTCGCTTTTTTACTTTGGACGCAATTGACGGCTGTTTAGTTCGTTTCCTTATATCCGTGTTTGTGGTGAAGTCAAACTACCGAACTAATACAGTATTCGGCGCAAGCATCTGTTTTCAAAGCACAGTATAGGTTACTCTGTGCTTGTGTAAAGTGCCTTGACTCACAACGGCAAAGCAGAACTGTCAGAATACATTCGTTAAACAGGAGGACTTTATCCAATTTTTTTAGGGCAATATTAAAACATAAATCAATTTTATTTTGAGATCTTGGACACGGGAGTTTGTGATATCTCGTATATTCGAATTGATCTCAAGCAACTGTGGTTAGTAAAAAAAATGTCCCATTGACCGATAGCTGTCATGCTAGCTATATTAGAATTAGTGATATTAGACATGTGATGATTTTTTTTATTTTCTATTTAGTTATAATATATGTATGACGTAACATAACTATGGCATGTGGAGCATTGAAAAAAAAATGAAGGTTATTCCCTTTTACCTTCTCCAGTCGATATGTATTCCGTGTAATACAGAATCAGGCGCTAGGCAAATGGGAGAAAGTAGAGGTGGCAGAGGTGGGGAAGGAGGAATGGATAGGTTCACAGTTATGTAAGAGTTACAGGAAAAAAGTCCAGCTAAAATTTATAGCTGAAGGCGATAACGGAAAATTATTTCTCTCCTCTGCGGTTCGTCATATCTACCATGAGCCCAGTGGCGGCGGTTGAAATTTGTTGATATACTTATGAACAATTATCGTATTTACGTAGTGCTAATATTAAAAGAGTTATGGTCTATAGTTTATATCAATTGAGACTATCATTTGCTAACCCAGCTCGTTCCAAAATTGGTGAAACTAGAATGTAATTTAGTTTATTTAAAAACACGTTTTTTTAGTATTTCTTGAAAGCAGTCTCAAATCTGACGCGACATATAGAATATCATTCATTGAAATGTGTATTTTTTTACAAAATAAAGTTTAAAAATAATTTTTAAGCCAGGCTTTCAAATAAAAGCTTAAATTGATTTATTGGAAATTGAGTAGCTTTAAATCAAACAGCGCGAATCCAGTTTTTTTTAAATGATATGTAGCTATATTATTGAAGTACTGACTGATTCAAATGAACAGAATTTAATTTTTATTGTCGATAAAAAAATCAAAGTTTAACTGTTCAAAATATGGCCTTATAATCAAGAGTCTAAAAAAATTATAATAAAAGTGTGTTTTTCTCCGTTTTAGAAAACTGGATCTGAACATTTTTGATCCCAAGCTCTTCATTTTATAAAATGGTTAATTGATAAACAATTGATTGAAATATTACTGTATTAGTGTATTTTTAACAGTTGAAAATACTCGTAATTAGCGAAACCGGTCCTGATCATATTAAAGAAATGTTGAATTAGTTTTTTTTTTTTTTAATAATGCTTTTTCATTATGAATCGACAGTGAATACCTTAAAAATGATAACTGAAATAATATTAACGTGATAAAAAAAAGTTTTAAGTTTCGATGCACTTATGTCAAAATACAGTTAAGGAAATATAAAATAGATTTTTTTTAATAAACTAAATTGTCAGAAAATTGAGCTTAATAGATAAATAAGTTTGGGAAGTATTTTTAAAAGTTTTTTTTACTTTCATGATTATTAGTACCTTTTTAAAAGAGTATAAGAAAGAAGGAATGGGTAAGGCTAATGTCTTACCGCTTTAACTTACGAGGTGAAGTTTTGTTTAGAATAGTTGAGTTTGAAGAAGTTTTGCGCATCACAGATTGATTTAAAAAAGAAAATATACTTCTTATACTTAACTAAAGAAACAAGATTGATGAAATGAAATAAAACGTTTGATGTATTTCACTACAAAAATCAATTGAAATAATATAATTAATATTATATTTGTGGCATTCATTATATAAGTATGTGATGAGTATTATTTATTCTTCAAATTTCAGTTTGAAACATCCGCCGCTACTGGTACAATTTTCCACCGTCGGACTATCTACTCACAGTTTATCATTTTTTCCTTCGTTTTCCTCTTGAAAAACACACTTTTTTAATTATAATTTCTTCTCGATTTATTTTGCAGAACCCTTTTACACCCGCTCTCCCCTCGCCGTCTCGTTTCTTGGTACAGGACACCGCAAACTTTTTGCAACATTTTTTTTTCATTTTTCGCTTTCAAAGTAAATTTAAAAGTAATAAAAATTTTGCAAAAATCGTAAAACAAAAATTGCACTACATGCTTTGTCTAAAGGTACATTTTCGCCTCAAAGGTATGTATTTAATTTTATGAATTTTATATAAAAAGTTTGCATTATTATCGTTTTAGAAAAAATGTTTATAATTAGATTTAAATCATATGTTTTAAGATGGCTAATCAAATTATTAACAAAATTGAAAGTATTTAATAACCAATTATTTGTTCTTATAACTTCTTCCAAACCTTCCTTCTTCCTTTTTTATCATTTCTACAATCAACGTCGATAATAAAGTAAATTATTGATAGTCCACTGTATTCTAGTTGGTAAAAGGTAGCTCTACCAATAAGGTGGGTCTGGGTTCGATTCCAATGAAGGCCAATGTCAAATTTCGAAAAAAAAATATCGATTTAAAGTTGGGAGTTAAAACGTGGGTGTTTATTAAGTCAGTTATCCTTTATAAATATTTATCCAGAATTTATTTCGTATCATCTTACAACCTGGCTCATTTGCATTAACTGCATTCAAAAATACAAAAAAATATTTCAATTTATTTTGTACAAATAACACTGCAATTTTTTTTTGTTTTTTTATCCATGTCCACTTCCCATGTAAAGCATATGGCCTCCTAATGGAGGTTTCTCAACAGAAGCTTTTTTTCTACGAGAACTGTTTGTTAATCAGTCGCTCAACCTTACTTTTTTTTCAAAGTAAGTAATGGGAAAAGAAGGATGAGGCTAGAACAGGACTAATGGTTGACTAATCGCTATTGCTACACCCAGTTATTAAAGGATCAGAAGGATGAGAGGAGAGGAAATAATGTCAATTGACATCACAAGTCTTCGATCACAGCTTTAAATTGAATAATTCTCAAATTCACTGTGATCTGGCCGGGAATCAAACCCAGACCTGTGTGATCGGTAGAGCAAGCTCTAACCAACTGGGCCACAGCAGGTGACTATTTATATAATATACTTATCAACTGTAAGAGATATATAATATCATACTATGATACTATATATTGCTTACCAGTTGATAATGCTCGCATGAGCGAAACCGGTACTGATCTTGGTAAATAAAAGTGGAAATAAGTATATTGTGTTTTTTCTTAATATAATATCAGTTTGTAAATGTACCATTAAAAAAATTGTAAGTACATTGCGATATGCCTCAGTCATCGAAATTGTGAACGCTTTTAAATTACACTGCTGTGGCATACAACAAACTGCTTTGTGATAGTTATCAATACTGGATAAAATTCTGTGGACCTTGTTGTGGCACTTGTAACGTTTTGAATCGTAGGTGTATCGATATGTATTGATGTTGACATCAATTGACACCGAAACCTATAGGGTTAATTTTCAACAATTTATTGTCAGTTTGAATCCTCATATATAATGCTTTGAGTTGACACGACGAAAGACTCGTGCGCCGAATAATTTTAAATTGAATAAATTTGACAAATTGTATTAAAAAACTTTATTGATAAAATATCGACAATCCTTCTAGCTTAAGAGTTAACTATATGTTTTTTTTTTTATTTTTAACATATGTCCGCTCCCAATGTAGAGCATATGGTATATCCTAATAGAAGTTTTACAACATGATTTTTTCTACGAAGACTGCTTGTTAGTCTGTTGCTCAACTGCTTTCTTTTCGAAGAGATTAGGGATAGAAAAAATATTGTAACGGTGGGACTAGTTGTAAGCCAATGGCTCTCACTACACCCCTATTTTATGATTGGTTGGGTGTTGATATTTATTTTATCACAAATATCCATATTGTCGAACAGAAATCGATACATCGATTGAAAAAATGTTGTTCGGACTAGGATTTAAACATGTGAGATCCATCTCGGAAGGCAACGATGTTCACATTGAAAATTAGTAATTTTGAAGTTATTGAGGTATTATATATATTAATTAATAACATTATCTACAAGATAGTTCCTTCAAAAATATATTGAATGTCTTGCCTATGGGGGCTGTTTGTTTAGTTGCCACTTTGATTTGTAACGGTGTATAGCAGGCGGGGGGAACCTGCGGCCTTATGGCTACTCTGGTGCAGTTCTGAAATTCTGTATTTTTTTGTAAATTCGTAAAGATTGATGAGATTTCGGATTTGAAAAATCCTGAAAGACCTAAAAAAAGGTTGTCACGCTGCTAAGTTGTGCAAATCAGTAAATTCTTGGGATTTTCAATGTCAAAATCCTTTGGAAGACCTAAAAACAAAAGGTACCACGCTTGTAATTTTGGGAAACCGGCAAATTTCTGGGATTTAGAAATTGGCATGAAATTGTTTCTGGCCAAAGATTCCCTAGTCAATGTTTACTGTGGCCTTATGTCGAATCAGAAAAATAAATTCGGCCTTACAAGAATAAAAGGTTCCCAACCACTGGTTTATAGCACTACTATCATCAAACTTTCTATCTCCAGCTATTGTTGACTTCTCTGCACCACTTTTGATGTTGCTAGAACAATACGCATTAAAAAAAAAGGTTTTGAAATTTTATTTTATCGGCGCACGTGTCACCAAGATCGAAAACATATAAAACGAAATGTCATCTATATTTAACTCTGCGAATAATTTATTTATCATGTCACGCGGCCGTCTATTTATAGAGTTTGAATTTCAGTTACGCCACGTTCGCGTCGCCTCGTCAATTGATTCCACGTTTATTTATTGATTGAAAAATCTATATTTAGAAATGACAAATGGCGCCGCCACTGGAGAATTTTAAGTGGGCACATATTGCGGATCGAAATATTTTTGCATTTGGAATGGGGTCAAATAAATAAATAACTGTGTCTCATGTGATACTTATTTGTGTTAACAATTAACTTGTCTATGAATATCGACTTTGGAAAGGAAAAAGGACGTAAGCCACACATAAATTTTTTTACAGGAGACCCAAAAAAAAAATCTGATGATTTTGGGCCAAAGACAAATTATGAAATATACACAACTTTGACTGATACTGTTTTTTTTTATTGATTTAGCCCAATATTAATTTTATAAATTGTCCAAGGAAAATCTTTTTTGGGTCCCTTTTCTTGGTTGCAATTTTCACATTCCCTTCTGTTTTCAAACTTAAAAGCTAAATTTAGAGACTAATATGGAATTTTCAGCATACATCCTTTTGATAGAACTTGTATCAATCTGTATATACTGTGATTATCTAAAAAGCTGTTTTGGAAAAACTGTGGGTTACGTCCTTTTTCCTTTCCACAGTCGATATGCTTAATAGACAAATTGTTGGGGAACTCTGCGAATGACTCAAAAAAAATCTAAATTTTGCCTGTCTCTTTTACCAGCCGGGTAGATTCACCGTTGTGGAAGGCCACTTATGGCCATCCATATGATGTACACGGTGGAGCTACGAGATGCTGTGCTGATATGGGAGAAATCAAAAATATTGGTGAGGGATAGAGAATCTTAGAGGAACCATGTGGTGGTCATATACTTTGACTAGGGAGCGGATATAGTAAAATTAAAATATTATTTAATGTTTACAATATAAAAAACAATTATTTTCAATCGTGTTGTTATTGAAGGTATTCTAAAACCTACATTAGACATTTTGTAGTTTTCAAACAATTCTCAGTGAAAAGTTTATAGAAGTGTATAAAAAATATTGAATAATATCTCATCTTATTTGATCAATGCTTAAATTAAGTGTATTATATTTAAATAAATTACGCATTTTTTCATAAAAATATTTAGTGTTAAGAAGATACCATCCATCGAAGACAGGTTGATAGTTAAATGGAAACATTTTTTTAATTAGATGATAAAATTATTGTCTAAGAAGACATGTTTCATACATTTGTTGTTTTATGACCCTATAAGAATTATGAAAATATTTTCCATTGATGTCAGATAAATGCACAAAAAAATCGACTCAGCCATGTATTTTTAAAATTATTTTCTAGTCAATCATTTGCAATTAACTTTATAGATTTGGTATCGGATATGTCACCTACTGTGGCTCATTTGGTTAGAGCTTCTATTTCCGGTAAGACCACAGTGAATTTGAGAATTATTCAATTCAAAGTTGTGATCGAATACGAAGTGTTTGTGATGTCAATTCAAATTATTTCCTCTCCTCCCATCCTTCTGATCCCTTAATAACTGGGTGTAGCAATAGTGACTAATTAACCACTAGTCCTGTTCTAGCCTTATCCTTCTTTACCAACTACTCACTTTGAAAAAAATTGTGAGATTGATCGACTGAGTAACAAACAGTTATCGTAGAAAAAACTTCTGTTGAGATACATCCATTAGGACTTAGGAGGTCATATGCTCCAAATTAGGAGCGGACATGGATTTAAAAAAATGGATATGACATCAACTCGTCTTTGATTTTTTAAATCAAGGAAAAAAATACAAGAAATTTAAGCGAATGTTTCAATGATAGCGAATGGAAATTAATTCATTAAATCTTTTTCAAAAACTAGTTTTTTTTATCTATCTTTCTGTAAATGCACGCAACTAAGTCTTAAAAGTTGTTATAAGAAATTCCTGGCAAACAATTGAAACGTTAATAATGTTGTTACTTTGAGAAATATGCAATTTAAAAAAGTGTCAAGTTGTAGTGTGTGGTGGTGAGTTCAACATTGAATACATAAGAAGACGTTTACCATAAACAAACTGTTAGTTTCTAATAACATGCAACGTTACATTGCCTACCCTGCAAAACCTGCACTGAATAGATTACAAGACCAACATTCCCCGCCCTTGAGTAGAACTTGTGACCCGAGTACTACAAAGTTCTATGTGAAAAAAAATGACGAACCAAAAATAGCAATGTATAATGGGACTTGCAAGACTGCCGCATTTTTATTTCTGTTTCGTCTAATTTTTTTCAGATAGAACCTTGTAGTACTCGAGTCGCGAACTGTTGAGCAATAAATACATCATCATAAAAACAAAAACTGTTGAAATTATGATTTTTCGAGAATTTTTTTTATGTATTTTACACCAAAATACCTTATAAATAATGGACATAAAGAAAGACGTTTGGAATAAAAAGAAACCTGCTCATCAAGGCAAATAGACATAAATAAAAATCTTTCACCTCATAAAACTTTCAATAGACAGGCAATAAGGGTGGTTCGAAACCGCATCTTTACCCTTCTTCGTGAATAAAAAAGGCGAACCCTGTTAGACAAATCTTTTCCCGAACGACCCCCGGGGCAAAGTTTAGTGTCCGAAAAAAAGAGGGATGAAAATTTACAAAGAAAAAATTGGGAGTACATTTTCGAGTCGACACTGTATCAATATATTAAACCTCTTTTATTGACCACTTAGAAAACGCCCTGCGCACCGGAAGGGTTTAAACACCAGATACATCCCCTTTACACAGAATACGATAACCCTCTATGACCCGAATAAGATTAAGAAAATTTAATATATAAAAAATAATGTTTGTTTGTTCGTATTTTATGCGTTGCCACACCGCTCATCCAATTGCAAAAAAACTTTGACAAAATTTTTGCTTGCACTTTCGGAAAGGTTATAGGTATAGTAAAATTAACATATAGAAATCTTATATATAGAAATCAGTGTTTGTATGTCTGCCATAAAGTTAATTTTGATAACTATGCTTGCACTTGCGCGAAGGTTGTAGTACAATCAACTTACAGTAGGTGGCGCGCGTTTCATACCATAGACAATCAGCAACAAACGTTAAACAGACAGAAAAGAAAACATGCACTTCAATAAAAAATTAAAACACAAACACCAACTTTTTTTCTTTGAGTGACATTGCAACGCTTGTCGAGAACTGGCTAGTTCTCAATAAAAAGCAATATCAATTATCATGATTTTTCAATAAAGGACCATAAGTGGTATCATTCATCGTGTGGGATTTTTATGCATTTTATTTAAAACTTTTGTCGATAAAATTGTCATTAAGATTGAGCCATTTAGTCTCCAGTGACGAGGTATGAAACAATTCGGATCGGGTGAGACGTTGTGTGCGGCTTATAGTGTTGTCAGACTAATAATGTCATATTGCCTTAGAAAACAACCATAGACGATAGTAATGCATCTTTGGATCGTGCAAATTTTAGCGTATGTTTTACAATTATAGCAAAAAGTACCTCATATTATAAATTTTAGAACATATTTAGTTTCCATAGCAAAATTATAAAATAACGGGTTTATTTTAATCATAAACCCATTGCGGACGATACAATACAAAACTTGGTGTTTTTTGTACAAAATAAAATATTTATTCAATAACAGCTTTCATAGTCGCCCTCTGTGGTCTAGTTGGTTAGAGCTTGCTTTACCGACCAGGTGGGTCTAGGTTCGATTCCCGGTAAGGTCAATGTAAAAATTGGATTTTTTTCAATTTTAATTTGAGATCTAAGACATGGGTGTTTGTGAAGTCAATTCTCCTTGGGTTTATCTCATGTGACTTTTAAAAATTCTCATCGAGTATATCTCGTATGATCTTTCAACTTTAAAGTATTTGACGCATTGGCGTAAGCTATAATGTCAAATATTTATTAAAACATAAAAATCTATTATTAATTATAAATAAATTGTCAGAGCATTGATATCGAAAAATATCGACTAATTATATACATTGATGTTAACCAGTTACGCACGCTTATTTAATACAGGAAATAAAAAAAGTTACTAGGTACCAAAACAAAAATGTAGAAATTTGTATGCGTCACTTTTTTATTTCCTGTATTCAATTGTGGAATATTTAAAGTTGATTAAGATCATATTAAAAAATAAAATAAGTAATATTTAATAAATTGTTGTAATCTATTGAAAAACTGGTTCTCAAAGTGTTATCAAGGAACCCTCTATTTGGCTAGTTCTTTTTGATCGCGGATAGCCAATTTATCGGGCAGGATTTTCGCAACGCGTTTTTCTTTTCCTCTGAGAAAGGTGCGTTTTTCTTTACGCAGCTGGGATTTAAGAGTATCAATTTATTATCTGGGAAGGGTTGGATACGGACGCCAGTGGTAAGTTACTCCTGGCTAGTGAGTGTAGAATAAAACTAATTATTCTTCATTGTTTCATATCACTGAAACAGTGTATGCATATCGTTATATCAATGCAGCAATACAGCAATTGATAGAGATGTGGTTCGAAAAATATGTTATTGTTTTTGTCAACAACAACAAAATAAACTTAAATAAAAGCTTACCATTGCTAATGCACAAGATGTTATTATATGTTTAATTCACCAAACATTATTTTCTTTTTACAGACTTTATGTTTATTATATTAAATAATAAAACTTAATCCCGAGTCTTGATTGTCAATATAAACGTATTGTGACTTCCTAAAAAAAAACAAATTGATCATTCTCCTCCCTGCTAGGGCATTCAATCCCGGACCATTTTTGTAATCCCGGTGTTGAACACTCACCAAAAAAATCGTGTAGAAATTCATGGTTCAGGATTGAAACCTTTTTTTTAGATCTTCAAGATTTCCGTTAATTTCAAAAACCCAGGAATTAGCAGAATTGCCAAAACGAAAAACTTTTTCGGACCTTTTTTTAGCTCTCGCGCAAGTTTCTAAAGTTTCCTCAATTCCATTATACCGGGATTAGTACTACCACTATCCGAGGGTTTCGGAATCACAAAATTTAACGGGATCCTGAGATTGGAGTAAGACCAAGTTTATTTTAGAGTTATTCCAGACATTTACATCCAAGATTTTTTTGTATATTAAATTCATATTTGTCAATATTGTTACTTACTTAGTTCTGCCAGTGTATTGACGATAAACAAACTTTATTTTAATATGAATAATCCTTCTGTTTACAAACTGAAACTGACTTACAAACATTCAATATTAAAATAAATAAAATTGAGATCCTAAAGCAATCATTCGAATAGACTAACTTCCACTTTTAATTATCAAGATCAGGACCGGTATCGCTCATGACGAGCATTGTCAATTGATAAAAATAAAATTTAACAGTGCTATTTATACAAAAACAAATTGAAAAGGCGTAATAAACAATTGGCATTGAAAATAATTTACAAATTATGAATAAATGATTCCAAGCTAACACAAGTTAAAATGCTTAACACCTCTGATATATAATTAAAAGATGATTAATTATATGTAAAAAAGTTTTTTGATCAGTTGACAATGCTCGACATAAGCGAAACTGGTTCTGATCTTGATAAATAAAAGTGGAAATAAGTACAAAGGGATATTATGTTTTTCCGCAAAGTATTTTGACAGTGAACACCCTAAAAATACGAATAGAGATTGAAAATACTCTTACATATGATTTATAATATTATAATTTAAAAAAATATTGATAGAAAATGTTTTCCAACCCTGAAGCGCGGGCGTGTTATTTTTTTCCAGATGGTCACTTCCTGAATCGGCAATTTGGTTAGCGGTATTAGGTTCGATCCCGGTCGAGGGATTTATCGTCGGTAAAGTGATTTTAGCCCTGTCTCTCGGGAATATCCGTTATTGAGTCCATCTAAGGGTTTCCACTTTATTATGAATACACGGTTTTTATGCGAAGAAGTAACGCGCGATTTGACTCTCCTAAGGGTTGTATGTAAAGGTAGCTTGTTATCGCAAATCATTTATTCTAAGAATACTTAATTCATTGTGCATTATTTTTAAGCATGCTATTTATACAATAAAAAAAATATATCCATGTCCGCTCCTAATGTGAAGCATATGGCCTCCTAATGGATGTATCTCAACAGAAGTTTTTCTTTTTTGAAAGTGAGTAGTAGAGAAAGAAGGATAAGGCTAGAACAGGACTAGTGGTTGGCTAATCGCTATTGCTACACCCAGTTATTGAGGGATTAGAAGAATGGGAAGAGAGGAAATAATGTGAATTGACATCACATACACCCAGTCTTTGATCACAACTTTGAATTGAATAATTCACTGTGGTCTTACCGGGAATCGAACCCGGACCTGCGAGATCGTTAGAGCAAGCTCTAACCAACTGGGCTAATGTTTAAAAGACATGTATACAAACCCTAAAAGAGAATCTCAAAAACACTTCTTAAACGAAAACTAGTTGTAAGTTAATCACAGAATCTTTCTTCAGACATGTTTTTTTTTTGTTGACTGTATACAATAATGTATAAGGTTAAACCTTGGTAGTTCATCGAAGTCAGTTGTAATAATTAACTATGTGTCAACGCATATTGTTATCATTTTGATGAGAAAATAAGGTTTTAATCTTAATAAATAAATATGGATTTAGTGTAAAACTCCTTTTCATTAACTATTGACAATAAACCTTTCAACAACAAAAGAAATCATTCAGATAATGCTAATTCAAGTCGCTTTGTGACCAAAAGCGTTAACAGCAAAAGAAAACAAACCAAATCTGAATACAAAACGATTGTTTTTTTTTTATCAATAGACACAAATTCTAGAACAATAAAACTTTATTTAAATATAATAGATTCTTTATAACTGGTTCAAACAAAATAAACTTTGTTGCTTACTTATTTTCGTAAACATTACTTTGATGAAATCCAGAAAAAAACATTGCATTCAAAAAAAGGTTTTTCTATTCAAAGTGGTGTTAAGCGAAAAAGAATTTCGAAACTTTTTTCAAAGATTTCAGAGAATTTTTTAGTCTGCAAAAAATTGAAAAAAGTTTCTTTACCAAACAGAAGATTTTGATTAAGATAGAAAATAGGTTAGAATATAAAAAATGTATTTATTTTAATGTTAGAATTTTACCCCTTAATTGTTACTTTTTTTCTTTTTGGTTGAATGTAAAATCGGACAAAAAAATGTGGCTATTTTATTGCTTTTTTTTGCGATAATATCAATGATACACATTGTCGAATTAACGTAAAATATAACAACATGTATAATATGTGAAAATTAACTAAATCTTATCCATGTCCGCTCCCAATGTGGCCTCCTAATGGAGGTATCTCAACAGAAGTTTTTTCTACTAGAACTGTTTGTTACTCAGTCGCTCAACCTCACTTTTTCAAAGTGAGTAGTAGGAAAAGAAGGATAAGGCTAGAACAAGACTAGTGGTTGGCTAATCGCTATTGCTACACCCAGTTAATTAAAGGATCAGAAGAATGGGGAGAGGAAATTATGTGAATTGACATCACAAACACCCAGTCTTCGATCACAGATTTGAATTGAATAATTCTCAAATTCACTGTGATCTGGCCGGGAATCGAACGTAGATCTGTGTGATCGGCAGAGCAAGCTCTAAACAACTGTGCCACAGCAAGCGACTTTTACTAAATAACCATTCAATGTCCAAAAGTGACCAACATAACATATTAATATTTACATAGTAAAAAAATATGTTCATAATATAATTCATTATCTTGAATGAATAGTCAAGACTAGTGGTTAGCAAATCAATGCTGAGTTAATGCTGTTTGTACTGAGATTCAAACTCATGATATCTTTCAATGAAGCCAGTGATGTTAACCATTGCATTCCGGACTCGATTAATTTAATCAATTTCAATAGCATTCAGAAAACGAAAATAACTGTATATTATATTTTTGACTTCAGATTATTGTGTTATTCGAACCATATAACGTAAATAGCATTGTATAGTTAATCAGAGATGGACAGCATTTAGTTAATCTCTCCGGATTGGGAGTGTACCAAATCCCAAAACTGTCTCTTCTTCTTTTCTTGCGGGAATAAAATAAAATAAAAAAATCACATTGAGAATGATATTTATGGGCCTGGTAGAGTGTTCGAAAGAGGAAGTCGATAATGTATACGCGGTGTTTGCTAGTGGATTTTCGGCTTTTCAAAGGGTCTATATTATATCTACCGTATGCTCAAGAAGTGTGGTGATACTTTTTCTTATTTTTAAACATATCCATTTCCAATGTATAGCACATTGACTTCTTATAAAGTATATCTCAACATAAATTTTAATAAGATTATAACTAATATAAAATAACTTAGATTATTCCACGTATTGTGCTACAAACTGTGACACGTGTTTCGTCTCTTTCAGATGCATCCTCAGACAATCTTACTTTCACAAATGGTTGTTTAAGTACAAATGATTTAAAGTTTACTATTTTGATATATTATAAAAAAAAATATAATTTAAATAAAAACGGGAGGCAAGGAGGGGATGATAGAAAAACAAACAAACAATAATGGTACTACAAATGATTAAATTTAGCAATTTATTTCCAATGGTTTAACCCTTCATAATTGATGCAACTCATTTAGTAACGTAAATGTCATTTTTAGTACCATCAGCTTGTTTTTTAATTGATTAAAATATTTTATTTAATTAAAATAATTCGTACTTAAACGAGCATTTGTGAAAGTAAGATTGTCTGAGATGCCTCTGAAAGAGACCAAACACGTGTCATAGTTTTTAGCACAATACGTGAAATAATCTAAGTTAATTTATATTTTATATTAAAATAAACTTCCACAAAGTTACCGCCGAATCCATCTAAAGTATTCAAATTATAACTTGTTACTAAAAAGGGTATGGCTAGTACAGTACTTATGGTTATCTGATGGTAAACTCTCGCTACGCCCTGTTTTTATTATAGGATGGGTGGTTGGGAGTTTTAGACATCACAGACATCCATACCTTTGAACGAATATTCATAAATCGATTGTAAAATCAATTTATAAGACTATCCGAAGGATTTGAAGACGGGATCGTCGTAACCGAGTGAGAAGATCACAGGCATGTTTTCTAATCCTAAATTATTGCATGGTTTTCAAAAATCATAAGTTATATCCATTTCCACTTGTGTTGATTATGTATATCGTAATTCAATCATTTATTAAACTGTAATCACTCGGTAGAATCCCACTTTACAACCTTATGTGAATTGTAATAATTTAGCATGTTTCTGTTCTGTGTATTTTTTATTTGACATTAATTTCGGCACTACGCCATCGTCAGAATTCAAAGTTTTAACTACTCATTTAAACGATGCCGTGATGCTGATATGGCAATTAATTATTCCTGTGGAACTTTATATTTGATTTTTAGCTTTAAAAAATATATTTAAATGAAAAATTATATTCATCAAGGCAACTAAAACGAATAATTAAAAATACAATCGCAGTGTTAGTTTAATAGGCTTTCAATTTTTTTTTTACACACATATATACATATAGAACCTTAGTTCTTAAAACCTTGAACATGATACCTGCAACGCTTTTAACCGCTTGAACACCGCGCAAATAAATCACTAATTTGTCCCAGAGATACTGCGTGTTTTTGGGAAAAATAATTTTGCCTAATATACACTCGAATTAGATATTTTAAAAACCTATATTTACTCAGTATAGATAAGCACTACACATATTCATCAAAATATTGCTTATATTCTATTAGAATGCCAAGTATTTGATTTTTTAAATGTCTTGGACATCCGTGTTCGCTTGCATATGTTCCGGACACCCGTGTCCGCTTGGTATTCAAGTAGTTAAAGCGTCGAGTAACGTTTGACTATAACATGATGCTTAATTTGAATCGTTCAAATTGTGTACATTCACACAAGTTTTTTCACGAAGATGCTGAATGTACATAATTTAAACGATTTAAATTTAATATTTAAATTCCACCAAGCACCTACAGTCAAAATATTAAATTATTTAATACGACGTATTCTCAAAATAATAAGGGAACAAATTAAATATTTTTTTGGTCAGAATAAAAATATTATACGGTCAGAATATTTTTTAACCTTTTTGGTAAGGTTAGGTAAGGTTTTTTTAATTTTATTTAAATTGTGACTATTTTCACTGACCAATATATTATGACCAATATATTATGACCATTATATATAAATTCTGATCGGAAAAATATGAGCCAAATATTAATTATATAGATTTGCGATGACTTATTCTAGGATTATCTATGATATATGTAAGCATAAACAAGCCGTTTATTTTCTAACCGGGGTGTATAAGAAAAACATTACAGAGTCGGAAGCAGGCGTAAAAAGTTTCAAAGGATGTCCGATGGATATTTATGGATGAAAGGGTTGGTTCAGAAGCTGCGGCCGCCCCCTTCCTTCCTGTCTCTTCATCCCCTTGCTACCCCATCCCCTCCGCCTTTTCACAGCGCTCAACGGTTACACTCTCTGACCACTCTTCAAGAATCTTTTTTTTCCTATCTCAAACAAATGCCTAGATTGTAAATTGGTTATTTATTACACTGGAAAAATAAAGTTTTATTGAAGTGATAAAAATAGCATATTCATTTGGTTGAATGTCCTTGCTTCCTCAATATACTATACTGCAATATTATCTCCTACGAGAGTGCACTCTTTTCAATGATTATAAGAAAGCTGAAAAGATTTGAGTCACATGTAAAATGGCCACTTTGACTTAAATATACAGTACAACCCCCATTTACACTAAAGTAGGGACCGTTTAATTTGGAATAGTGTAATTGGGGGAGTGGATCTCATACAAAATTAGGGATTTTGTTTATTCCGCGAAAAATGCAAAACTAAGATTTCCCTTATGTAAATATGGACGAAATATTTAGTTACTAAATGATAAAATGCAAATCGCGCGCAAAATCCAGCACACATACAGTCGTCCGGCTATGCGTGTATAGCCTGGCACGTGTTGAATACACAGACGTTAGCCAAAATTTTACTGTATGCACCGCACAGACGGCCGTCTCGTAGCAAGGACAATGTAATGCGAAAGTTCAATTGGGGGATTCGTGGCGAATATTTCAAGCCAGCGCGTAATTCGGGGTAGTGTATTTTGGGGTTCCACTGTACACTCAACTTTTTTTACACTGTTTTTAAATAACACGGTTTACTCAAATGAACAAATACTATATTTTTAGATGAATTATTTTGATATCGATATCCGAACGAATTTCCTAATAATAAGATATTCAGAAACACAAAACAGAAATAACAAACAAAAAGATTCATTAGATTCTAACATATTCAATTGTAATTGTTCAAATTATGTACATTCACACAAGTTTTGTCATTAACGACTCGGGATTCACCTTTCGACATCTTCAGGCGAAACCAGGGAATAATTTGAACAGTTCATTTTTAATATTGGAATTCCACCAAGCACCTTCAGTCGAAATCTTACATTAAACCTAACACATAAGTCGTGTAAAGAAATTTCATGCGATGTCGGCCATTAATGTCCAGAATTAAATCATATATTAATTATGTATTTTTTTTATTTTGTCCAGTTTCAGTTAAACGTATAGTTTCGTAATTTTACTTTGGTTTTATCTTTTCAATATTTGTATAATTTAAATTTTCAAACATAACTTAGAAGAAGGGGAGCAATCAATAGGCAAACAATTCTCGTCCAACTTTCCAATTCGGTTTATGAATTGATCGTAACAAAATGCATAGCGAGATAACTCTCGACAGCTATCAACCCCATCGAACCTGCGACCCTCTATCCCGCAAGGAAAATTAAGAAATACAAACCTGGCACACCCATATCGAGGTGGGTTGCGCCCACACCCCTTTGTTATGAATATTCATATTGAATACTTGAATCTACAAGATCGATTTTAGAAAATATTATCGCCGAAGTAAGCTTTGAAAACAATCTTTTTGTATTTAATTATCATTCAAATTTAATATTCAAGCCAGCTTTAAGCCATGTTTACTCGTAATTTAGAATGGGTGGCAGAGTGCCCAACACCATTTGCTTCAGTAACAGAACTCACAGGTTCGATTCTCAGTACGGGTCATTTCGTAAAATCGATTTTTGGATATCTGTTCGAAGACATACATAAGGATCTTTGTGATGTCTACAGCTCCTTACCACTTATACTATTACTATACCTTGTCCTGTCTCGCAAATGCATATGGAGTCTCTGTGAACTGGCTTCACTAAGGGTTTCTTACCACTGTAGTGATCACGCCCTTCCGTCTGCAACGATGGTAAGGGAATACAACTTTTTAAAACATTAGTGAAGAAGAAGACTCGAAGAACTTTGACTCTAACGTTTCCTGTTACTTAAAGCTCCATAAATTTGATATCCAAAAAAAAAAATTCTGTCTTGATCCTTTTCTTCATTCTGTTGAAAGGTTGAGGAACTGAGTAACAATCGGTCGTCGTAGAAACAATTATGTTAATTTACACTTTTTTATGAGAAGACAGTATGATCTACATTGGAAGCGGATATGGTTAAAAACAGTTGTAACACGAATGGATAATTTTGACTGTGGAGTTTTAAAAAAGCCCTGTATACTATTTTGACGGTCTGAAATACTCAACATAATCACGTGTTGATTATTTTATGCCAGTATCTGCTGATTATCAAAAACATTTTTTTCTCTTTTAGATAAACCGACGCAAAATTTTCCGATCATATTATGTGAAGAACACAATGCGTACTTTATGAGGACTTAATACTAGTGATTTTTTAAATTGTTATTCAAACGAAGTAAACATTATCTTCTATAAAATTGAGACAAATTCTTTAATATTTTAATCTTCATTTTCTTAAATTGTTTCTGAACTTCACAACTAACGTTTTTGTTAAAAACTATTTGTAAGTCAAACGCATAAATGGATAAAATTCTCGATTCTCTATACGAGTGTTTGTCACTCGAGCTCGTGATTCTATAACCAACTCGAGGAAAGGCCAACTGCATTATTTATTTCAAATCACTAAAACAGACCAGCATACAGAGTTTTTTCTGTTCAACATTGGTTATTTGCAATGTCTCCTTAAAAGCATTCTCAGATTTAAGAAGGGGTACGCACACACCCCATTTATTGGCGCGGCACCCTAGAATTATGGCACAAGGCATGGTGTTCTCAAACAAATAATTGATAGAATTTGCATATCTGTGCCGGGAGCTCTACGGTTGGGAATACCGCGTATTTTAAGGGTTAAAATTGGTCACTTTGTATCTTAGAGTCATGGGTTGCATTGAAGTGTTTTTAATATATTTTTTTTCCTTATCTAACATTAAACATTACTTATAATGTTAATGTGAAATATACATGTGAAATATATATAATATTAATACAAATTGTAGGCAGTAGTTAAAATTCAATAATTAAGATAAATAGTTTTGATAAACTACGTAGAAAATGTGCATTATTATTCATTCTATACAATTAGGGCATCCAACCCCGGGATCCCGTTCAATTTTCTGATCCCGAAATTCCGGTATTGAGAAATGTTGAGCAAATCCCGAAAATTTACACGAAATTGGCAAATTCAAGATTTCAAATTTTTCGGTGAGCTAAAAAAAAAAACGATTTTCTGTGACAATCTGGGAAAAGTATACCAAATCGAGGATTTCAAATTCCTCGGTGGGATTGGAAAAAAGCTCCGGGATTGGATACCCTATATACAATATAATAAAAACAGTAACCGTCATCTGGAAGCTATTTTTTATCCATATCCGCTCCCAATATAGAGCATATGGCCTCCTAATGGAGATGTCTCAGCAGAAGTTTTTATAATTGCTTATTACTCAGTCGCTGAACCTCTCTATTTTCAAAGTGAGTAGTAGGAAAAGAATGGTAGGGCTAGGACAGGACTAGTGGTCAACTATTCGCTCTCGCTACGCACATTTATTAAAGGATTGAAAGAGTGGGAGGGGAGGATATTTAAGACATCACAAACACCCATGTCTTCGAACAGAAATTGATAAATAAACCGAAAAAATGCTGTTCATACTGGTACTCGAACCCGTAAGATCCGACACGGAAGCCAAGAACGCTAACCGCTGCGCCATAGACCTGAATTCTTGTCAATAAAAAGAAATAATATGGCACAGGATTTACTTTTTTCGTTGATATATTATCGACATAACAATTAATATTTTGTAAAATGGCGTTGGGCTACAGATAGATGGGGATGAACCAATCGACAGGGGCATTGCAAATGTCGTAGGAATCATAAAATAGAAACGGTAGAGAAGTGAGGGAAGGGTTGAAGCATTAACAACGTCTATTGTGCTGTGTATTGATGGGGCCTAAGGGAGGAGATGGGGGTCTTGTCGTAAAGCGACAATATTATTGAGGAACTGACTGGGTATTACAAATATTTTTTAATTTTAATATTTTTTTTAATTATTTAGATTGAGTGTTTTTAAATAACCATTGGTTAGTTTGCCTGATCAATGAATATTAAAAATACTTGTCTCCATATAATTTTGGCTAGGTGAGTACAGATTATTCATTAAAAAAAAAACAAATATTGGTTAAGCACATAAATTTTTAATATACCTAGTAAAAAATAAAAATAAAAGTCAAGGGTCAATATCACTTTTGAAGTTAAGTATTTTTCAGCGGTGGGCTGCCAAACGTTGATAAGGGGCTCGCTTAATCTCAAAGCAATTCTCGGTGTTCTGCGGAAGGACTGATTTTTTCAGTAATATTTAATACTCAAATAAACAATCGATTGTTACTTAATACACAATTTGTAATAATATGCAATTTACCGTTAACTTATCAATCTAAATGGCTAAAAATGTACTACTGTGTATACTGAAGCTGTCGTAGATATTATGTATAAAAGTGCAGTTATATAATAATTAGATGTGAGAATATTGTATTCTTTTAAATTAACAAGGGGCTCGCCGAACTTAGTCAAATTTAACACGAGGCTCGCGCGAGCCTTCTCCAGCCCACTCTTGGTATTCCTAACTTAAACTAAATTGCTCAAACCTTCCTTTTTCGAAGATTGTAGGGATATAAATAAGGGTAGGACAAGGACAGAACTAGTGGTTAATTAAGTCCTATCAATTTTAGGATAAGAAGGATGGGAAGGTAGTTTTCAACAATCACAAACACTTAAGGTTTCTTAGGGATAGATATAAAAAAGTGGGCTTGTATTGGGACTCGAAACTATGAGATCTGGCACGGAAGCTAAGGACGTTAAACACTACGCCACGGAACCGACATAGAGAAATATCTTTCCATTGATTTTTTAACTAATTTTTGGCTTGTATTCAATTAAAAGATTAAGGGTAGTATCTGATACTACAAGACATAATCATTTTCTAAGCTGCAACTTTTTTTTCTTACTAAAGCTAAAGCAATAGACTAAAATCAAATTTTCTGAGAGATAACTGTTGTAGAAATAATAAATTGTGATTTATCTACATCAGCGTTTCCCAAATGATGGGTTATTTATTTTGCAAATTATTGATACATTTTATTTCTATATAGGTTTATCAGAGCAAATTATTTTGTATTATAGGTAGTGTAGGCCAGTGCTTCCCAACCTGTGGGCCGCGCCCTCTCAGGGGCCGTAGGATTTCTTGCGAGGGCCGCGAAATTCAGTAGAAAGTACAAAAATCTATATATTTAAGTTTATCAAATCGGTGTTTCCCATATTGGGGGCCGCGGAATTTTTTAAGGGGCCGCCGGATTGGATTGGATAGAAATTGAATTCTGGGGGAAAAGTATAGCAAATCGAGGATTTCGATTTCGTCGGTGAGCTAAAAAAAAAACGAGTTACGGAGACAATTGAGGAGGGCCGCGGATAATTTTTTTAATAGCAAATTGTCAAATTTTTCATATTATATATTATTTATTAAGAATTAAGGTGGTTTTTTGGAGTATTTTATCGTTGGCTTTCTATTAACCGTTAGTTTTTTTATTTTTTACAAACACTAAATATTAAAAAAAAACCTTCGGTCTAATATAAATATTAAAACAAACATGTTTGGCAAAACTTGTGTCCACCGTTCATACGTCATTATTTATTTAGTATACGGTATGGAAAGGGTTATCGAATTTGAAAATTTTACAAGGGGAAGGATTGTTGCATTCTAAATTACTCCGTTTGTTTTGTATATAATTTAAATTGGTCGGTTGCCTTTGTATCGAGTGAATTTGAATGCAAACAAACCAAAAATTTACCTTAATAAATATTTTACTTTGAGAACCCGTGGATAATTATTAGAATTGAACAAAAGTATTTTTTGTAAATATTGAAGTAATTGAAAAATCCTCTTAAATAATATTTTTTTTCTAACTACACGTGTTTCACTTCTTTGAAGAATATATTTATTTATTTATTTGTATCCATGTCTGCTCCCAATGTGGAGTATATGGCCCCCTAGTGGAAGTATCTCAACCTCACTTTTTCCAAAATGAGTATTAGGGAATGAAGGATAAGGCTAGAACAGTACTAGTGGTTAACTAATCGCTATTGCTACATCCTTTTATTAAATAATCAGGATCAAATTCACTGTGGTCTTACCGGGAATTGAACCCAGACCTGCGTGATCGGTAGAGCAAGCTCTACCCAACTGGGCGACAGTAGGCAACAAAGGTTAAAGTTTAAAAGATAAGTATACAAACCCTAAAAGAGAATTTCAAAAACACTTCTTAAACGAAGACTAGTTGTAAGTTAGTAAGTTGGGCCACAGCAGTCGACTCTTATCTTTATACTTAAGTTTTATTAGGGAGTATTTTTTTTAGCCTCCTCCGCTTTCAAGTGAAGAATATGCCAGTCATAATATGCCAGTAGAATAGACAGTCATAAGCTCTTTTTCCAAGAAATTTTAGAAATCAACAAAGCACAGCTGCAAAGTCTTCCGATTTTAAATGAAATATCAAACTTTCCCACATCTCCACTTCTATACCCTATATAATCATAAAATCATATAATCATAAAACCTTTGCCGACAAACAAATTATATAATTCTTGAAACTGCTCACTACTCAAATCTGTTGGCATTCCCATGGGCTCATCCCTTTCGCCAGCAATGGCTTTGGACTCAGTGATGCATTTATATCTTATATAAACACGAAACTTTCATTTGCTAAGCGTCAGTTCAAGTTCATCCGTGCACTTGAATGCCTGAAGATGCCGAAAGGCGAAATCCGGGTCGTTAGTGACAAAATCTGTGAGAATGTACATAGTTTGAACGATTCAAATTAAATATTGAAATTCCACCAAGCACCTTCAGTCGAAATCTTAAATTATAGAAGAATATGCACTTTTTATAGAGCTTATATTAACAGATATTTTTCTATGAGAATTTTTTGTTACTAAGTTGCTCAACCTCTATTTTTCAAAAAAAAGTAGAAGCGATAAAATATTAGGGCTAGACAGGACTAGTTGTTTAGAGATGCTTTGCCATTTTAGTATTATAAGGGTGAGAGGGAATTTTAAGACGTTACAAACACCCATGACTTCAAAACAAAAATCTAAGCATCGGTTGACAAAATGCTGTTTTTACTGGGACTCAAATCCATGAGATCTGTCTCGTTATACAACAATGTTGACCGCTGTGTCACAGACCCGACATTTTTTCTCTTGACAAAAAAAGGTTTTGAGAAACTGAGTATCAAATATTTCTCGTAGAAAAACACCAGTTGAAATAAATTCCATAAGGTGTATATATGCTCCATGTTAAAGGTTACTTTAGTGAAAAATTATTTGGGTTTACAAAGACACAGTTATCCAATCTGATTATTTTTTCAATTTAAGATAAATACAAACAGCAAAATAATACAATGTGCCAAAAAAAGAAATCTTGATTTGAAGCAATTATGCAATTATTTTTTTATCAAAATATTGAGCTCGATTTATAGAATTCAAAAAGTTTATTTTAAGTAGACATACAATAAATATTAAAAAAAAAATACACGATTAATTTTAAGTATGTGTGGTGGAGTGGTCAACGTCGTTGGCTACCGCTACGGAGGTCACGGGTTCGATAGCCAGTACGGGCAGTTTTATAAATTGATTTTCTCAATCGATTTATGAATTTCTGTTCAAAGGCATGGATGTAGTGATGTCTTGAATTCCTCCCTCCCACCCATCCTATCATATAAACGGGACGTATCGAGAGTGATTAGCTAACCACTAGTCCTGTCCTAGCACCTTCCTTCTATTCCTACTCTCTTTGGAAAAAGAGAGGTTGAGCAACTGGGTAACAAGCAGTTCTCGTAGAAACACTTCTGTTGAGATAAACTCCATTAGGAGTCCATATGCTCCACATTGGACATGGTAAAAAAAAAATAAGATTCTTGAAATTATGGTATACCTACTCGATTGCACATATATTATAAAATTTAATAATATTTTTAATATAATTCCGACTGAAGATGCTTGATGGAGTTTCAATTTCAAACTAGAATTGTCTGAATGATGTACTCTTCCATTAATCTTGTCGTTAACGACCCGGGTTTCGCTTTTCAGCATCTTAGATTTTATCAAGTGCACGAATGCACTTGAACTGACAAGCAGCAAACGGTTTAAATTTAAAGTGAATCGCACATTAAAATTATTGTTGACCTAATCTATATGACTTTGCAAGAGTTTATGACAATAATTAGTTTCAATGAATTAATTGGAAAGATTATAATTATCGCGTATCTGTGTATAAATTATTGGATATTTTGAAAGTTCTAAATTGCCAGACAATGACATGGTTCTATTATTTTTTTTTCATTAGGAATGACAGATTCTAAAACTTTAACCATTACATGACCCAAAAACCCAAATGCTCTCAAACAATAAGTTCCTACAACACCTGTCAATCAAAAATTTCCTAGCGACGGTCACCTTCGATGCCCCTCACCCCATTCACCCCCTCGCCGTCATTACGTCACTTCCGGTCGCGTCAGGCACTCAATAATAATTATTATTCAGATGTGTCTCCATGGAAACTGGATGACGAGGATTGCCTCCTCCACCCCCTTTCGCACAACCTCCCCCCGTGCTTCCGGTATCGACGGTGGGGGCATCTCAATCTTCTCGCCTGATGATTGGCTCAAAGCCATCGGAGCGCTGCGACGTATCATTCTACTAATTATGCCATTTTATTAGAAAGTATTCTTAGTGTATTGCATTACTAGCTGTATTTTTTAATAAAGTCGGTCGGCCACTCGGTTCTTGTGATTAAGATAAGGGTTTAAAATAAAAAAGATTATTTAACTGTAATCTCGTTAATTTAGTAATTAAATGAATTATATTACCACTTATTATTATTTAGTTTTATAAAGACCCTAGTTTTTTACATGGACCCTAAAAGAGTATCTCAATAACACTTGTTAAACTAGGGCTGGTTGTATGTCAGTAATTTAATCTTTCGACAGATATTTCAAGTGTCAAATTTAAAATTGAAAAATCTTAATTTGATATTGTTTTCCCGGTAAGTGAACTCAGTCACACTTGATCGGTAAAACAAGCTCTAACCAACTAGACCACAATGGATGAATTTGTAGTCTATAGGAAAATGCAGTAACAAAATAAGTAGTTGTGAGCTAATCGTGATCACAGGAAATGTTTAAAAGGTAATGAAAATGTTAAATACATCACATGCAATGTATTTATTTATTTATTTAAATAACATTGTACAAGGTTGACAAATTATAAATTTAAAACTTTTACAGTGGAGAAAAAAAAATAGTATAATTTAATATTAAAAGCAGTAAAAAAAAAAGTGGCAAGGAAATCAACTGAGTAAGCTCCGACGAACTCTACTTTAATACATAAAAAATAGTATTGGTCGGAACTCACCCACGTCTACGTGGAATATGTCGACATACATAAGCAATATTGTTGAACACCGTTAAAGCTCTTCCCAGTGGCATCCCCAATGATATAATTTCAATATCAAAGTTAGAAAATGTACATTCTGGGATTTGATCCATTGGCCGTTAGATGCTTAAGCGTGCAAACTACTTAAGTACGAGACCGACTTCTCAACAGGTAAAGATTCTAAATAATTGCATCATAAAATGTATAAATTGTCTACGTGAATCATACTACTAATCATTTTCAAATAGTTTATTAATCGATAAGTTATCGAATAAAATCGCTCCGTTGCAGTTTCCAAACTGACACCATTGCGGAATTGCGAACAACAATTAGTCAGAATTAGTTTTGATGGGTTTGATTCGACGCGGAGTTGTGCGCGGTGTCAGATCGGAGAACGAGGAGAAAAGGTGGTATTTTCCTTAGGGATGTAAGTCGGAATGAGGAAGGAGGAAGGCTACGGAGGCATAATGCTATCGGCATTATCCTTAATACTTTTGGGGCACGACTGGGCGACATCCTTATATTGGAATTGAGGACCGTACTCAGGCATTTTTAAGGGCAAATTAAATATGTTTGTATGTGTATTAATACTTGATGAAGTGTAATCTTACTTCTTACGTAATAATCAAAATTCGATACAATTGAAAATTACAAATAAAATTGGAAGTGTACGTATATTAAGTTTAATAATATATAGTCAAATTTTTTGTACCATATTATTGTTTACGACTGCAGCAAAAAACGTAAATATTTTTTATCATACAAGAATTCTCAACAATCGAGTAGTTAAATGCTACGCATAAAACTTTATTTCACCCAATTTTATATAAAAAGCTTGAAATGATAAAGTTATGAAATGTAGGTTGACTCAACTTGATTCTGGCACTATGTCGTCAGATTTTTTTTAAAATTTTATTTTCAGTTAAAATTTTGTACACTTCTACATTCACATTTAATGTGATCATTGTCAATACTTGCTGGAAAGGATGATTGAGACAGGTCCTGCACTTTTAGATTTTGAAATCATGATTTCTTGCTTTTCAAACAGTTTCATGTCAACTTCAAAAACCCAGAAATTTCCCAAAATTACCAGCGCGACGTCCGCCATTATGTTCCGTGTTTCATTTTCTCAATCCCGAAATTCCGGGACTGGTATCCAAAATCACAAAAAATTATAGTTTTGCCCAAATTATCGGCGCAGGAACATTTTTTTTAGCTTATGGATTTTCAAAAAAATTATGGTTTTACAAAAAATAGCAGCGCGGCGTCCACCATTATATAATACTATTCCGTGTTTAATTTTTTCAATCCAGAAATCTCGGGACTAGTACTATCGCAATCCCGAGAATTTGGGACTACAGAATTGGACGGAATCTCGGGATTGCATACCCATGTTCTAAGTGTAATTTTTTCGTGAAACAAAAATAACAATGATTACTTCTAAGGTATTTAGAAGACTGTTTCATTATTTCATTGGTTTTATTAAAAATATATAGTTAGAACTTTGTGTATATGTAAAATGACGAATTATTACAAAACGTGTTTTATTATTTTGTAAATCTAGTAAGTAATAAGATAGGTCTAAAATAATTCCTTCATACGGTTCTGGCACGCCTTATCCACGCTCTGAGGTTTCACTCCTGAAAGGCGATTGTATTTTAGGGACAATGGAGAGGCCATCCCTTGACTTACGCTTTTGATAATGTTTAATACGGGTTTGGAAATGTTTTATTGCAATTGCCCTGATTTAAATTCCACAATCAGATCTTTTTATTCGGTATTGGATTATTTTGATTGACAGTTTTTGAGAAGCGTAGAATCCATGTGTTTATGAAAGAAGTTTTTATTTCAGAAAAAATGGTAACCATTTAGAGGTTTTTAGATTTTAAAAAAGATCAGTGACACTATAAAACATATTATAAACATTATTCGTATAGATTTTCTTATCCCGTGTTGTCTAAAATTCACACATTTTTAACTATTTTTTTTGGAGAGATTGAGAAAACAAACATTGCATTGAAAAACGACTATTATTTAAGTTATTCAATATCTCTTATTCTAGTTTGCAGGATCGAGATTGGGATAAGTTAAGCAATATAGAAATATTGGTAAGTCCACAACGCATCTTGATATTAAGAGACAAATCTTAAAATAAAACAATCTTTTGTACCTACTAAATCCACATTGATTCAATAGATTAGGTCTGGTTTCACTCATCACGAGCATCTTCAACTGATAAGACTATACATTAATGCAGTGCTATTTATATTAAGCCAAAAATTAAGTTAACAAGGGTGTAAAAAAAAAAAATAGTACTATATGTTTAAAATTTACAAAAGTAAAATATTTTTTTAAGTAATTATAAATACAATATTTTTTAGCGGTCCGAATTCTTTCATGCACTGTTTATTTTTACACGATTTCGAAATAGCACAGTCAAATATAATGGAACCAATCATTCATTAATATATAATAAAGTATATTTATTTTTGCCGGTTCCTATGGCGCAGTGGTTAGCGTTGTGGGCTTCCGTTCCGGATCTCACGGGTTCGAGTCCCAGTACGAACAGAATTTTTTCGATCTATAAATATTCCCTCTCACCCTTTCTGATCCTTTGATAACTGGGCGCAGCGACAGCGATTAGTTAATCACTAGTCCTGTCCTAATCTTATCCTTGTATCCCTACTATTCTCTTTGAAAAAATATAGGTTGAGCGACTGACTGAAAAATAGTTCTCGTAGAAAAACTTTCTGTTAAAATACTTCAATTAGAACTCCATAAGCTCCACATTGGGAGCGGACATAGATTACAAAATACATATTAAGAAATACACACTTTTTTGTACTTTTTTTCCACTTTCGGGACCGGTTTCGCTCATAGTGAGCATTATCAACTGATGTTCTTAATGTAATACCTTTCCACCAAGTATTGACAGCGAAAAAAAAATACTTTTTTTACATGGCACGTATCCCCATATAAAAAAAAATGAATGTATTTTAATTTCTTTTTTTTTTGCTGCCTAATCCCATTATAATTTGTTTTTATACTGCCCACTAGAAAAAAAGGTGATATTCAACATACTTGTGGTGGTGAATAAGAAATAGTATTTAAAAAACTTAAAGCTATCTGTCCCCCCAAAATAATACACTTTAAATTTAATTTAAATATCCGTGAAATGTTATTACATCGTAATTTTCCTCCCTACTGTAATTTTTTTATATAGGCTTTTAACGAGTGGCCTGTAAAAATCGGCAAATGGGAATTAAAGACAAAAGACAACGGGATAGACAAAAAAAAACTAAAAAATCGTCGTTGAAACCATCTGTATACCATCTGATATTCTTTATGATAAAGATCATTAATTTATAGCATTCTTCAAATGGAGTGAGCTATAAAATTCAAAAATATATATATTTTGGATCGTCTGAATGAAAAATTAAGAAGCACAATGTGGACCCGCTTGAGGTGAAATGAGCCAAGCGGTATTTTAGAAAAAAAAACTAGATACGTTTTGATATTCTACAAGTCTTAAAGTATCGTAAAAGTGACGTAACACATTGCAATATTGTTATCTCCGTAAAATAAAAATATGCAATCCACGAAAACACGAAGTAAAGACGTGATTGCGTTTAAAATTTTTATCATTTTACAAGATGGCTCACTTCACCTCTCAAGAGCTCATATATAGCTGTATATATTTTCACTGTCAATACATGGTGGAAAGGCATTATATTAAAAATAATTATAAAACTATTTTTTACGTACTGTACAATTATTTATTACGATCAGGACCGGTTTATTTATAACCAGCAGGACAGGATCGTAATTAGCGTAATTAAAAAGAAATATTGTGGAGTAAATACAAAATAGTCTTTTATTATGTTTTAACTAAACTTTTTAATGATATCGTTGATGATTTTAAAATTCTTGCTTGCGTTTAATTAGGTATCATTTAATTGAAAGAAAAATCATTTCTAAGGATATTATATGTGACACGAATGTCACACAATTTTTTTTTTAATTTTCAGTCTGTCTTGGTTTAATAGTGTCACAGGGTGTTATATATAAACTTGAACGACAGAAGATATATAATAGTTATTTAAATAATTTAATCCTCTCTAACAGTCCATTAACATATAATTTTGCAATTTCTCGCGTATTCATGCAAATCCACTATTCAAATCATTCTCTTACAATATTATAAATCGGTTGAATCGAAAGCTTTTCATTATTTAAAAAAATCTAATAAGTATTGTCGCCTGGTGTGGCCCAGTTGGTTAGAGCTTGCTCTACCAATCACGCAGGTCTGGGTTCGATTCTCGGTAAGATCACAGTGAACTTGAGAATTATTTAATTCAAAAGTTGTGATCGAAGACTGGGTGTTTGTGATGTCAATTCACATAATTTCCTCTCCTCCCATCTATCTGATCGCTAAATAACTGGGTGTAGCAATAATGATTAGCCAACCACTAGTCCTGTTATAGCCTTATCCTTCTGCCCCTACTACTCACTTTGAAAAAAGTGAGGTTGAGCGATTGAGTAACAAACAGCTCTCGTAGAAAAACTTCTGTTGAGATACCTCCATTAGGAGGCCATATGCTCTACATTGGGAGCGGACATAGATTTTAAAAAAATCAAAGCTTTACAATGATAGTGCTTTTTCATTATATTTCACAGGACTTGCGTCAACTTTGGTGTCTCCAGCTACGTTATTAGTATATTTGAACTAGGGGTGGTTCGAAGAATTGTGGAGACGGCTGTTTTCGGAGGAGGATGGACCGCATTGATTTCTTAAGCTAAGGATTTTATCGCGTAAGAAGCAATGAGCGTTAAAAATAAAACTCGCTTTGGCGTATTATGACGGCCAGTGACGTGCGCAAAGAAATACCAATTGACATTGACTTGAAATTTTACAAGAAAAAAAAACCAGGTTCTTCCAGTCCAACTTGTCAAGCCGGCAACATGATTCAGGATTACGATCACATATTTTGGAAATGTATAAACATGAATAACAAATAGGAAAAAATGCTTAGTTGTTTTTAGAAAAAAAATTAAAGTATTCAGAGATTTTAACGTGTTTTATAAAAAGCAAATAAAATTCGATTCCTGAAAAAAAATTACGTCAAAATATGAATAATAAATCAAAGCAATCTCGTGGAAAAATAATATATTTAAAATAAATTTGAATCGTTCAAATTATGTACATTGACACAGGTTTTGTTACTAACGACCCGGGTTTTGTCTTTCAGCATCTTCACGCGTTCAAGTACACAGATGAACTTTAGCTGACGTTAATAAATATATCGTGTTTATCTCTTGCGGCTCGGAGACTAGAAAAATACTTGTCAGCCGATGGGGTTCTTTTTTAACCCTAGTGGTTTCCTCAATATTGGCCTTATTCTTATGAATTTTAAAAAAAAAATAGTCCAAGGGCTTAAAAATATCTCTTTGCATCATTCCTTCTACATTTTGTTATAAAAATCTGTGGTTTTTTAATAAATAATCATCTTTTAAGTTGCGCGTAAAAAAGACGTCATCCCAGCTCACATATGAATTGACTACTGACGAGTGTTCTCAGCGTTCTAAGTTATTTTACGAACAATCGTTATCGCGGGCGCTAATCACCTGATTAGCGTTATCGCGTATTTATATAAACTACAAAAGGTCCAAAAAACTATGATATAAGAATACCTTAATTATAAACATTGTATCACCCATATTAAAATAGATATTTAAGAAAATGTTGGTATTGGGGTCGCATTTCTTGAGCTTAGAAACGGAAAAGTTATATAAGAAATAAATGTATCACTAAGTTTAAAGCCATTGATGGCAAAATGGATAAGCCCATAGCCTGAATGAGAATTAAAGAAAGCAATTTCAAGAATTATATTTATTATGTGAATGTACATAATTTGAACGATTCAAACTATATTTAAATTCCACCAATACCCTTCAGTAGACATCTTACATTAAATAAAGGTAACATCAACCACTCAGCTGCGGGACTGGCTTACGATTAGGAAAGTACAACACATTAATAGTCATTTGATCTAGTTGTTAAGAAGATTAATTAATGCCTTGTTTTTAAGGAGTGAGTAAGAAAGAATGATAGGTATTCGATTGGTTTCAATAAGTCCATAACAAATTATTTGTTTTATATGGAATAATATGTTTATTATCTGACACATTGCAGACCTAATCAAGATGGATCAATTGAAATAGCATAATTAAAATGATATAATTTAAAATATTTTAATAAATCCTCTATGCCACTGCAATAATCAGAAGACGTTATTTAAAGTAGGTTCACCATCCGATCTGGTGTGGAGATCCTTCTCCCGTTCCACATTTAATTCCGTAATGGATATCCATTCGTTCCAGTCGATTTTCTCCTTCGTTCCGCAGATCGGTAATTAAATGAGTGTCACCCCCTCCAGGGGCGGCGGGCGGCGGGAACAATTCGCCCGCCAAGATTATGGCATTATGAAAATTGGGAAATGGATGACTTTTTACAGCTTTTTTCGGATTTTCTTCTTTGGCAATGCTTTCTTAAAGAAAGGCAATGAGGCGCGAAATTGCAGTTAGGCAAATTGATTTCTTGATTTTGAATTGGTCGTTTCTTTTTTTTGTGGTAGGAATAAAAAATATTTTTTCCGTTCTTAATTTAAAAATAATTTTACGAAGCTTAAGCCGGGTTCACTAAGCTACTAATAAATTAGCATATGTTTTTTTATAAAGCATATTTAGTGCATCTATCAAACATAATATGTTAATAAAAACACAATATTCCTTTGTACTTTATTCCACTTTATTTAAAAGGTCAGGACCGGTTTCGCTCATTGCGAGCATTGTCAACTGATAAGAAATATAATATAACAGTGTTATTTATATAAAAATAAATTGAAATAAAATCGTATAAAGAACAATGACTTTGAAAAGAATTTAAAAATTACTATATAAGTGATTCTATAATTAATTACACAAAATTAAAATATAATTACAACACCTCCAACATATAATTAAAAAATCTTCTTAGATCAATAAATTTTTAGTGGTTATTGGTGGTAATTAGCGAAACCGGTCCTGACCTTTTAAATAAAGTGGAATAAAGTATAAAGGAATATTGTGTGCTTATTGATATAATGTCTTTCTGCCAAGTGAACACCCTAAAGGTGAAATAAAATATATATACTGATTTTATGATGAATTAATGATTAAATTATCTAATATTTTTGTCGAATTCTTTAAAAAAATTGAAGCTTATCTCTTACATGTCATTAGAAAACTGTCAACAATAACAATGTTCTACAAAAAATATTTTAAGTTGATAACTATTTTATAATAATAACGCCCACGTCAGAAATATATTATATTAAGGCTTAATTAAGCTTAGATACTGGCTGAAAATAAATACTCAATACATCTTCTCCAGTGACGGACTAAGTAGTAAGGAGTCCAGGACCCAATCAAATTTGGAGGTCTTGTTTTTTGAATAAATAAAACTGAATTTAAAATGTTACATATTATATGGATTATATAAAATATGTCGGGTAATATGGCGCAGTGGTAAGCGTTGTTGACTTCAGTGCCGGATCTCATGAGTTCGAGTCTCGAGTACGAACAACATTTTTTCAATCGATTTATATTCGCAGCCATGGGTGTTTCTGATGTCTGTTTTTGAATTTCCTCCCACCCTTCCGATCCTTCAATAATTTCCTGTCCTGCCCTAGGCTTATCCTTCTATCCATATTAATCTCTTTGGAAAACGAGAAGTTGAGCGACTAAGTAACATACAGTTCTCGTAGAAAAACTTATTTTGAGATACCTCCATTAAGAAGCGATATGCTTCACATTGAGATCGAACATGGACATATTTATAAATAAATATATGTTATTTTGAGGCCCCTTATATCGGAGATCCTTAGTAACAAATATGAAAATTTAGAACTTAGACTGAAGGTGCTTGATGGAACTTCAATATAAAATTTGTATTATTTTGATTCTTACCGTTTGCTGCCTGTCAGTTTAAGTGAATTTGTGCACTTGATAAAACCAAAAGATTCCGAAAGGCGAAACCCAGGTCGTTATCGACAAAATTTATGGAAGAGTACAGAATCAAAATTATTCAAATTCGAAATATGAGAATATTAAATTGCCTTCGAAGAATTTTAATTTAAATGGTATCCAAGTTAATTGATACTTTTTTAGAGTATTCACCTCTGCAGCGATCACGCCCTTCTGTCAGCAACGATGGAAAGAAATACAAATAAACAATAACATCTTAAACGAAGAGCTTTGACACTAACGTGCCATAATACTTAGTCAAGGTTATACTCTACATTTAACAGCAGTGGCTTCCAACCTTTATGTAACTGCGCCTCATTTTGAAGAAAAAAATATCTTCGCGCCTTCCCATCCTTTATTTAAAATAGTAATAATGACATGTTTTAGAGCATAGGTTCCCAAACTTTTCCGGGTGGCGACCACTTTTTATAAAAGCCATGTGACTAGGTTAACCCCCCCCCCCCCCCCGAGGAATTTGTAATGCTCGATTTGCTATACTTTTTCCCCAGATTGTCACGACACTCCTTTTGTTGTTCAAATCTAAAATCGAAAAAAGTTGGCGACCCCCAGGTTGGGAGCCCGTGTTTTAGAGAGTAAATAAATATCTTGGACTGTTCGCGCCTCCTGTTGCAATAGTCCGCGCCACCCAGGTTGGAAATCGCTGGTCTACAGGTTATTTAAATATTATGATTTTATCCAATATGAACTTTTTTTTACCGACGTCATCCATGTTAACTCTCGTTGCGTTCAGTTTAAGGTAATTAAAAAAATACCGGAAGTCAAGTCAAATAAACCATAGACACAGTATCTAAAGAACCATTTCGAATCTAAAGACCCTTTCATGTTGTCAAGATGGTAACTATTTTTGACAGTCCTCCATATTCGTTAAATTAATTATTTGTGAAATAAGGCGATGAAAATAAAATGTACTTAAAACGCTACTTCGATGGGTGAAGAGAGAATAAAATGTGGGCTTTTTTTTACTCCGTAGAGTAACATTATACAAATCTAATTCGTCCAAACTATGTACATTCTCACAGATTTTGTCACTAACGACCCGGGTTTCGCCTTTCGGCAAAGGTTTTATGATAACATTTGCCGACCAAACAAATAAATATAATTCTTGAAATTACTTACTACTCACTGTGGGCATTCCCATGCGCTTATCCTTTTCGCCAGCAATGGCTTTAAACTCAATGATACATTTATTTCTTATATAAACACGAAACATTCATTTCAACAGACACACCCAAAGCATTCTAAAAAAAGTAAATAAAATAAATTAAATGAAATGGGCCCACAACATCTAAATTAGAAAAAAAAATATATATATTTAACCTTAGATGATAGGGAGATTGGAGCTCGGCTCCACAGTTCCCCGTATAAAGATGAAATGACACTGACTACTAAGCGTCAGTTCAAGTTGATCCGTCCACTTGAATGCCTGAAGATGCCAAAAGGCAAAACCCGGGTCGTTAGTGACAAAATCTGTGAGAATGTACATAGTTTGAACGATTCAAATTTAATATTGAAATTTCACCAAGCACCTTCAGTCGAAATCTTAAATTATAACACTATACACTTTGCTACATACAGACGTTGCTGTGGAGTCGGAGTCGTAATTCGTGGAGTCTGAGGAATTAATTTAAAGATATTGAAAATTTATTGGTCTTTTCATCATTATTATCGAGTGTGAAAAATAGTTTTTTCTAAAGAGCTTTTCTTTGATAATCACAATGTATATATGTATGCCGCCTGTGTGGTCGAGTGGCCAACGTCGTTGGCTTCGGCTACGGAGGTCACGGGTTCGAATCCCAGAACGGACAGTTTTACAAATTGATTTTTTAATCGATTTATGAATTTCTGTTCGAAGGCATGGATGTATGTGATGTCTTGAATTTTCCCCTCTCACCCATCCTATCCTATGAACGAGGCGTATCAAGAGCGATTAGCTAACCACTAGTCCTGTCCTGGCCCTATCCTTCTATTCTTTTTCTAACGAGTAATACTGTAATTTGTAAATTCTTTTCAATGTCAATTGTTGTTTACACCTTTTCTTTTGAATCTATTTTTGTATAAGAAGCACTGTTAAATTATTTTTCTTATCAGTTGACAGTGCTCGCAATGAGCGAAACCGCTTCTGACCTTTTAAATAAAGTGGAATAAAGTACAAAGGAATATTGTGTTTTTTATTAACCTAGTATTTTTGTTCTACACATATTATTTCGTACTGCGACTAGAACCTGTAAGATCCGGCAAGGAAGCCTACAACGCCAACCGCTGGGTCATATAACCCGACAGAATTATTACTTAAAGGATATGTACTGAATTGGTGGATAAAATGGCGTAAGGCTACAGATAAAACATCTAAATATGATTAAAATAGTCACAAAACGCCATAATAAAACAAGATATCCTCCCTACCCAATCCAGTATCCGTGCTTTATTTATAATTTTAATTGGCGTTGGCGCCAAAAGTCCTCCTCAGATGATTTGTCGCGGTTTAAATTTGGAACGCGTTCGAACTGTTTGAAAGTAATAATAATATAAAGAGTCGACTGTCGGTAATGCAGACCGCATTCATGCCGACAAAACAAGATGTCGTTGCGTTAATTACGTACGCGAGTTCACAGTTTTGCGCGGTTTCTGAATATGTCATTACCTGAAATCACGCGGTGATGGACATAATGGATGCATTAAGGCAACATGGATAACATGAAATTAAAACTGCATTTGGTGAACCTTTTTTGACGTTTTTCTAGTGACATATAACATGAAAGCACACATAATAGTCTAGTGGCGGATTATCCTATAAGCAAATGAGGCCCGCGCTTGGGGCCTTGGAATTTTAGGGGCTTAAAAAATAGCTTACATATTATAACCTATACACTTTTTGTTTATATTTTTATTTATATTTTTAAAATTTTACTTGAATTCTTTTGACGTTTTTATGTTATCGGAAAAACAGGACCTCCAAATTTTATTGCGCCTGGGGCCTCTCGTGTGCTTAATACGCCACTGATAATAGATAATAATATTATGTATGATTAAGAAAAACAATACGTTTCAAACATTAATAGTCTTCGTATTGATTAATTGGTCATTTCGAAAACAAGATAACTTAGAATATAATATATATACCTTCATAGCTAATATTTTTGAAACATTGTATTCCCTTACCATCGTTGCTGACGGAAGGGCGTGATCGCTACAGAGATAAGAAGTTCACGGGAACTCCATATGCATTATTTTGCAAATCACATTCTAAAAGAGTAATGCTATTAACATCCTTAAAAACAATTCAATGTGAATGTCGACCTTAGAAAGGAAAAACAACGTAACCTACATGTAACACCTTTTTTGAAGGTTTTAGCCCAAAGGCAAATTATGATATATTCACAACCTTAAAGTGCACTGAGACTAATAAACTGTTTTTAATTTGAATTAATCTAATATTCATTTTATAAATTGTTTCAAAAAAAAACTATTTTCAAGTCTTTTTTCCTGTTCACAATCTCTTCTTTTCCAAAACTTAAAAAATAAATTTAGGTATGATTTCGACATTTGCCGCTTACATACTTTGGATAGAACGTGTATCAAGTTGTATACTTTGTGATTATCGAAAAAAGTTGTTTTGAAAAGGCTGTTGGTTACGTCCTTTTGCCTTTCTATAGTCGATATAATTAGAATATCATTTTAAGTGAACTATGTTTAGTGTGCGTGAACTATTAGAGATAAACGTGTGTACCAATACAAACAAAAATTGTATGTGTAATTAATATCATTAACACATAAATAACGGTTGAATGAATCAAATTAATATGTACCGTGGCTCAGTGTAATTTTGTATTAATTTATATACATACATTAAACATTAAAAATGAATCTATTTATTATTGATAACATAATAATATGCAATTGTCGTACTCCTGCTGCCTACACTTGGCGATTAAAATTCTTTTCAAATATTTATGGATTTGCATGACGTTTTTATTTCCGTCTCGGGATGATCCCCTTTTTGCCAATTAGAATTGCTAATAATTCATTACTTCTTCTGTTACATTAGCGTGTGCAAAAAGTGGGATCTTAAGCCAGTTTACATAAAAAAAAGTTTGATAAATTTCACGCCCTATTTCTCCCCATTCCCCCCTCGATTCGTTATTGCCGCTATAGGCTGGGCTGAAAAAAATGATGGGGGGGAATTTTTAAATACAATTTTTCATAGCGGATTTATTGCCTATTTGCATAAATAATCAAATTAATAAATGGACTTCAATATTTCCTGGCGCTTCAGAAAATACGGATGAATTTAAATTCGGGAATATGATTAGCAATCAATTTTTTTTTTTTTTCGCGGGAGATTCCAAAGTATCTCAATGAAACGTAATTGTTTTTTTCCCATTTTTTACGCTATAAATTGATTGAGTCATTTGGAATATTGTATACAATTCTATATCAACGTAAAAAAGGGGTAAAGGTTCTGACAGGTGTGTAACAAAAATCATAAACTTATTTTTAACCCTACTGAATCATATTTTTTTAAAATATAATTAACTCTCTTTTGTGCTTGAAATTATTGGTAAAATATGGTTCAACATTTAATTAAGCCTAACTCAACCAAATCATCTGGATAGAGGATAATAGTATGCTTTTTAATACAACCAACCAGCGTATAGTTGGAATTCGTTGACAACTTGATATGACATATGTTTGCAAAAATAATGCATCGTGGCTAATACTCATTATTTACCCGATAAATAATAGAAAACATCAAATTACCTCAAACTTTTACACCACTTCTAATTGAATATTTGAAAAATTGTTGATTTTGTACGAAACAATTAATTCATTGAAAGAATTATGTATCTCGATTTATCAATGTATCCACGCCATTCAAAGAAACATAGTCCTATTTTAAATTAAGATAGTGAAAAATATTTCTACCTAGAGTTATATATATTTTATGTATTTTTAAATTTATTATTTCAAATGAAAAGGACAGTAAATGGCATCACAGCTGACACCAATTTGCGTTGCATTCAACAAATACAATAAAAATAAAGTACATAAAAAAAGACAAAAAAATCATAGATACTAACCCAGCAGTTGATAGAATACCTCATTTAGACCAACTGAGTATAACTGTGGTCGAGCTTGATAATTCATCCGATCAACGATATTGACCGAGTAAATGTCTACACGCATTTTTTTGTTCTTTTTGTGTGCGTTTCGTTCAATTCGACAACACTCATCAAATGCTTGTTAGAAGTGTCGTCTTGGCCGAGGAAATTGAAACGGTTTCTTTTTACTCGCTAACTTGAATCACTCGTCGGATCGCTTGGCTAAATCTTGTAAGCCGCATTGTTTTGTATGTGACCGATTTCACTCTCTCGGCCGCGTATTTATTTGTTCTAACATTCACTGTTTAAACCAGTATTTTAGACTTGTTACGGTGTTTTCTTTATAGTGAAAATTGACTAATAATAGCCAATAAATATTTAAGAGCATTTGTTTCTTTGCGATTTTGCATTGTTTCAAAAAGGTGAACACAGAATATGACATACGACAGAATGGCAAAGATCGTAAAAAAGTTCCATAATTAGTATGAAGCAGTCAGTGGCGTTCGTCGGAGAAAGTTTCTCCTCTTGTTTTTACGTGTTTTCGTAGTAAATTAACGGAGCAACTTGTGAGCGGCGAATGGCATAGAGGTGACACTGTGTTAGAATACCGGTCGGAGCCTCCAGGGTTGCTAACCTTTGCCCCGGGACCGCTAATGTCGACAATAGGGTAACCACATGAATACAATTTATAAGAACACTGAAGAAGACGAATTTTTATATTCATTACTATTTAACGAAATATTTGAGAGAGAAAATTGTTTACTTTATTTGGTATCTAATGGAAGGTTATTGGTATGTTGTCACAATATCAACTGTGGAAAAAAATAGGAGGCATAAAAACGTTTATTGATGATTTTGGGCCAAAGTTAAAATATAAAATATACACAACCAAGAAATACACAATAACTAATAAACTAGTGTTTTGTTGAGTTAATTGAATAAATTGCTTACATCCTTTTTTTTAATTCAAATCTTATTTTCTTCAAAGTTTAGATACTAATTTGGCATTTGCAGCATACATCATTTTGTAGTTGTATAAAGTTTGATTATCAAAAAAAAGTTGATTACATATTTTCTTTACCTTCCTACAGTCGATATATTTGCTATCATATTACGTAGATTAATCATAGTTCATTATTTATTATACATATGATCTGGCTCAAAAATAACTCAAAGAAATCAAAAGCTCACATGATATATCTCACTATATATTTAAAAAAAATCATTAGTAGAGTTATGTTAGTTAGCCAGTGATTGCTTATTCTTTCACGTTTAATTGCCAGTGCACCAGATATTTTGTTATATCATCTCACAAATCTATACGTATGTAAAACATAAAAGCACACTTAGTTTCACAAGCATTATCTAATATTGCTTAAAACTTTTTCGATAAAAATACTAAAGCTAAATAATTGTTCTTTTTTAATAAGAAGCTTTCACAATCTTTTTCGAGCTATAATATTTATATAAGAAAAGTGTCATTTTTTTGTGATATAGTTCATACATATTAAGTGTCCAGTGGAACCAAGATAATTTTTGGTCACCCCAATAAATTGGCAAGGTGGACTCTTGGGAAATGAGTCTGAAAGAAGAGGTGGAAGAATTTGCAGAACGGGGTGGGTTTAAAAAAACGTTAAATGAGGAGGGGGCAGGTGGGGGCAGTTCCCGAAAAACACACATTTTTATGATAAATGTTTGATAAGTTTTTCGGATTTGGAATTGAGTGGAGGTTCCATGAATGAAAAGCCAGAGGGAGTCTTTCGAATCACAGGGCTCGACAACTTTTGGAGAGTTAATAACATATACCCACCACAAATTATTAGTTATTTTTTTTAGAAATCTGTTAAAAGTCTTTTTTACGACCTGAGAACTACAGGGTCCTAAGTGTAGATTTTTGCGACACAACAATTAGAATGAAGTAGTCTTTGAAATTACATAAATGCATTTTTTTATGTTTGTTTCATTAAAAATCTATACTAAGAACATTATAGTACTCGGTTTGCACCGTGTTGAGCATACGTAATTTTAGCTATATAAGCCTATTAGAGGTGAAGGGAGCCAAGTGGTATTTAAACAAATGTTAGATGCGTTGTAATATTCTACCCGTCCTAAAGTATCGTAAAAGTGAAGTAACCTCAGTTAATACACATTGCAATAGTGCTATCTTGGTATAATAAAAACTATATAAAATAATATAAACTATACATAATAATAGTAATTGGTATAAAAAAAAATTGAAAAATCTAAATTTAACATTTACCTTACCGGGAATCGAACCCAGACCCACTTGATCGGTAAAGCAATCTCTAGTCAACTAGACCAAAGCGGGCAACCAGACATGAAACAATCAGGAATGTATGCTATTTTGCCTGCTCAATCGACAACTAAAATTCAACAATTTTTTGATTGTTTTTAATGGAAATTATTTTTTTTATTCGTAGTGAAGTATTTCACTGTTACGTTTGAATTTTGAGTGTAAATATTTTTTAAAAAATACACATGTAAAAGTTGAGTCATCTCTGACACAGCAAAAATTAAAACAAACCATAGGGGGAGACAGGGGTCGGATGCTACTTGTCCAAAAAAAAATAAGAATTAGTGTTTGGTAACCACCCTACCATGTCCTCTCCCCCGTTCGAGAGATAAGGTAATATGAATGATCATGAAATATGCATGGTTTTTTAAATTTTTTTTCTTTCTACAGTGACTCCCACCAGCACCCCCCCCCCTTTAGCTTAAGTAGCTGTGAGTATTAAATATTTTTTTGTTGTTTATAATCCCAAAGCATCTGTCTTCTTTGCTCGGTGAACCTTTAATTTTGGCGGGGAATTTTTAATTATTTTTTTTAATCAATTTTAATGGATGTTTTTAACTCAAGAAACGTATTTGTTTGTCTTTCAACTGAATATGTTTTTACAATATATCATGCATTAGTTATCGTTTCATAAGTTTTGGTTATTTTTTTTGCGATATTTTGCATATTCGCCTATAGGTAAATCCGCCACTGGTATTTTTGTGCTTTTTTTTTGTTTTGAGTGTTTAATTGTCAATGGATCAAAACACACACTACAGCCAAATAGTAGAACCAATAATTTGAAAAATTATTTGCAACTATAAGTGTATTGTCTATTGCTAAATATATTTAACCAATTGAATACCGCACAAATAAATCATTAATATGTCCCAGAGATACTGCGTGTTTTTGAGAAAAACATTTTTGACTTATATACACTCGAATTCGATATTTTAAAAACCTAAATTGACTCAGTATAGGTGGCACTACACATATTCATCAAAATATTGCTTTTACTCTATTAGAATACCAAGTATTTGATTTTTTAAATATCTTGGACATCCGTGTTCGCTTGCATATGTTCCGGACACCGGTGTCCGCTTGGTATACAAGTGGTTAAACAATTTCAGGTCCGTGGGTGCAGTGATAAACGCTGTTGGCTTCCGTGACGAATCTTACTGGTTAGAGTCTCAATACAAACAGCATTTTTAAATCGATTTATCGATTTCTTTTCGTGAACATATCGATGTTTCTACATAATTTAAATCCCAATAAAAGTAATTTCATAAAGTCAGACCCAACAATGTTGATAGGTGACGTAGTTTCGTGAATTTATTTATTTGTTTTTCTATATTTTTATTAAATAATATTATCTAATATATATAAATGAATGTTTGTTTGTTCGTACTGAATGCGACACTGCTCATCCAATTACAGTACAACTTTGACATTTTTTTTGCTTACACTTAAGGGAAGGTTATAGGCATAGTAAAATAAGCTTACAGTAGGTCTTATAAATAACAATCAATGTATAAAGATCATTTTGACAACATATGCTTGCACTTGCGCAAAGGTTACAGTAGTGCATATGTCGTACCATAGATAATCGGCAGCAAACGTCAAAAATAAAACATGCATTTCAATAAGCACAAACATTTTCTTTCTTCGAGTGCCATTGCAACGCTTGCCGGGAACTGGCTAGTATACTTCATTATACGATATTAATTATCATAAAAAAGGTGGTAAAAAATATTTATTTTGGAAACAGTAAAAAAAAAAATCGTGCTGTTATTAATTAGTTATGAGAACTGTTTTAGTCTCAGCTTTTCAAAATTCCAAATAAAAAGAAAAAAGATAATCAATATAGAATTTAAAAAAAATTGAGCGACTTGGATTCAAAGCCTACTTAAAACCAAAATTATTGGCAAATTGCAAAAAACTGCTGTGGGCTTTTTGGATTTGAGTTAGTGTTGAGACTTAACACGTTATTGTAAATACGTTTTTTATGCATTTAGAGAGGTTTTGAAACCGGAAATTTATTGATTGTGTAGATATTGAAATAGAGAACAAGTTGGCATCAAAATTTGAAAAAAATCAAAAATGGTTTTTAGGTAGGTTTTGCAATTGAGGTCTTCATTTCTTTATTTACAAACAATAACAAAATTTTAATACTCCATTGAGGGTAATTTATATTATACCATATTATAAAGTTTAAGAGAATAGAGTGGGACAAAAAATGAAACGAAAAAAGAGAGGAGATGGTAGGGCGTAATCGTCATAAATCAATAAAATACAATTTTTTTTTTTTAGAGTAAAATCGATAATGTCTCAAAGTATATGGACTTTTATAGAAATTATAAAAAATAGACCTGTGAATTGCAAATGGCTTGAATCGATTGAAGTCATTTTTATTCCTTGACGATATATTCTTTATAAAAAGTTAAAATATCGTATAGAATAGCCTTTTCAAATCTATTTTGTCATTTCATTACATTTAAAATGAATCATTCATTCAACTTTGTTTTAAATATAATTAAAATAATCAATTATTTCTATTATGAAATTATTCTCTATGCAAAACATTCAAAGCACTTTATGTACTGAAATTCGCCAAATGGAATCGTCACCAATTACCGTCGTTTTAAGCTAATTGAAAAAAAAACAAAAATGTATATATACAAAAGATAAAACTGTTTAATCTCATCTTACCCCAGTCTCCCCCGTCATGGCCGCTCAGTTCCAATCGCGAGACTAATTATCAGATTAATTGATGGAAATTAAGAAAAGCAGAACTTGATTAAATAAAAGAAACGAAAGAATTTCAAATACAGGGTGCAGGAAAATTGACAAACGCAAGATTACTGTATTTAAAACTATCGCTTATCCCAATATAACTTGTTTCAGCCATGAATGTTATTCAAGGCAATATATGAGCCGTCAAGAAGTGAAGTGAGCCAAGAAGTAAAATGGTAAAATTCGTCAATCTGACTTTTAAGTATAATCACGTCATTACTTGGTGTTATGGATTGCATATTTTTATTTTACAAAGATAACACTATTGCAATGTGTATTAACTGAAGTTACTTCACTTTTACGATACTTTAGGACGTGTATAATATTATACCGCAACTAATTTTTAGCTCACTTCACCTCTCAGGGCTTCATATAATGATGAATCAAATTCACTGTCAGGATACATTTTTAAATACAACCAACTCTGATATCATCTAACATTGACACTTAGAAAAATATCAATATACTATTAATGCAAGCAAACAAAACACTATAAGTTATACAAAAAAAATATATTGATTGATACAATATGGTCTTTTTTTTAGTGTAGCACATCATATAATATATATTAAAAAAAACTGCTTCTGAAACTCTATGATATAAAAAAATGTATTAAATTTGGACAAATACAAATCTATTATTATCATCTCAACCAGGGGTAGGGAACCGTTTAATTTCTAAAAACCACATTCATTTATCTGATTCAACGTAAGGCTGCAGTAAAGAAAACGTTGATCCCCCTCCTCCTTTTCTTTCAACTTTCGAACATAAAATGGGTTGATTAAGTTATATTTCCAAACGCTTGCGTATGATTTTTTGATCAAGTCAAAAAGCCGCAACTGAGTATACAAGAGGCCGCAGGTTTCCCTCCACTGATCTAAACTAAGATGTTAAGATTGTTCTACTGTCACATTAATGAGCAAAACTAGATTGCTCTAAATAAATGTAGCGATTATAGCATCCAACCCTGGACTCTTTTTGTGACCCCGGGATTTTGGGATTCATAATTTTTCGGATTTCGGGATTGATCATTCACCACACAGTCGTGTCACAATTGTTCGACATTCTTAGAGAATTTGGGATTTTGGGTTTGTGGGTTTTATCACTTGTTATCCTGAATCCCAAAATTAGAATGGATCCCGGGATTGGAGGCCTATTAGGTACATAAATTTAAAAAAATAATAATACTTAATCATCTCTTTTTAAATCTGTCCAGGGTGTAGATCACATCTTTTTGACCATGGTGTGTATCGAGCCCAAGGGGAGGTCTTCAATTTTTATGCCCGGCAGGAAGATGAATATTGAAGTAGGTTCAGCGATGTCCTTTGGGATAAATTGAATTTGCAAGAGAAAATCGTAAAAATCCCTTAATATTTTTTATTTTATTTTATAAAGTGCGTTCCGTGTTTCAAAATCTCGCCCCGTAATTTGCATAATATTATATTATATATAGGCGATATAGGCTTAGTGATTTGCTTTATATAAAAAATAAATATATCACAGACTTTTTGTTTTGTCAAGCTTCAATGATATTAACACAACATGAACAAACAATATTGTTCAATAAATACTTTTTTTATTGGAATATTATTTTTCTTGCTTAATTTATTATCCTTTGACAGGACTAAACGATATATTAATTTCAATGAAATGTATATTTTTTCATTTCCAAAAAGTAAAACGTATTTTTTATGTGATTTGATAATTAGGGTACAGAAAAATATGCTGTTTAATAGTGTTTAGAATGATCAGTCAAAAAAATGATATTTTCACTTATGTTAACTTAATATATTCGAATGCTTATCATTTTATCTCTGTAGACAGATTTTTACATAATGGAAATGAATAAATTTAAACGATTTCTGTGTTACATATAAATAAAACTTGAAATATCTTTTTATGGTTCTGTTAACTTAGCAATAAATTTGATTTGGATTAAGATAAATGACTAAAAACAGCAGACAAATAATATTTTTTACTTTTTTACATCTCAGGTTAGATGCGTCAAAGCTTTGGTAAGTAGTCATATATCAAAACTATCATTTTCTAGATATACTACTATGGAACTAAGTCATCGATCTATAAACCAACTTTTTATAATCTTTTGTAGTAACCGAAATCGTCTGTAACGAACGAAGTAATGATTTTTTCGGTTGTAGAACCGTTTTGGCATGCAATTGAAAACCTTCATACCGAATAAAAATAAACATTATTTCAATTTTTCAATACTAACAATATTATTATATTAAAGTCATTTTTAACACTCAACAGACACGTTATACCAAGTTTGCAACTTATGTTTACATATTATTACTATCGATGGATAAAAGCAAGAAGTGAGAAAGCTGTGACACTCTACGATTCATACTCTGTACGATATTACGATGATAGCGCAAAGGGGTTGAGGGGGTGTGATTTCCGGTTAATGTTGACAGGGGGTTGATGTGACCCTTTAAGTTACAATATTCCTTGATTCGTCGAAACTATACATAATCAAATACTTAGTTTCTCTCAAAGAATCTCATGCTAAAGTATATTTTAACTCGTTCTAAATAGTATACAGAAGTTGGTACGAAATAAAGATTCGTTTATATCAATTAATTGTCTAAAATAACTCAGTTGGCTCATTAATTAAGCCAGTAAGCCAAAAAAAGCACTTATTTTTATTGGTAACTAGCCGGTAACCGACAAGCGTTGCAATGCCACTCAACAAAAAAACTATTATTACCAAGGTTGTAGAAGGATGTATACTTGGCATAAACTATTTATCACATCGGTGAAAATCATTGAAAATATATATTGTGGTCGAGTGGTCAGTGTTATTGGCTACGGTTACGGTGTTCGCGGGTTCGAATTCCAGTACGGACAGTTTTTTTTAATTGATTTTTCAATCGATTCATTAATTTTTCTATACTCTCTGGAATTCTCTCCCAGCCACCCTGTTCTTATAGCTTGAGCTAATATATTACCACTAGTCCTGTCTTAGCCCTATCTTTAAATGTAATTTTTTTTAAAAACAGAAGTTGAGTAAGTGAGTTACAAGCATTTTTCTTAAAGAACTTATATTTAAACAAGTTCCATTAGAAATCGGTTTAAAATATAAATCAATAGCACTTTTAAACTTATGTACTAATCATTTATTTTTTAATTTACACAAAATAATTTATTGTTTTATAGTTGCGTAACGAAAGGGTTAATTATGTGAATCGTTTGACAAGAGATTAGGTGGATTTCGTGAACATGTGATTTAACAGGTGATTAGTCGACGTTCGAGTGGGGGTTAATTGCACCCCAGTTTGTAATCTTGTGTGTGTTTGGCAAACAAAGGTGTTGCCATTATTAACAATACATCAATTAATTATTGACTGCTTATTGCTGCATGTGTTAAGAGACACAATCAACCCCAAAACCTGTTTGCTTCGTCACATTAAGGGTTGATTATTTGGGAAGAAGTTTATTCAATTGTATTTAAATTTTAATTATTGAAGTTGACAATTTTAAGTAGGTAAAAAATTTATTATTTGAAATTTTAAAAATGAATTTACCGCTGAATCAATATAAAAAAACTATATTTTATGTTATTAAGAAACGTATTTATCAACTAGAACAGGTTGTGATTTGTAATTTAACTTAGAAATATGGTAAACTTATTATTGTTATTTGTAAATAGTGTTAAGCAGTGTAGTGTTAGTTCGTGCTCACACGCCAGCGACGAGCTATCCCGTCATTAACTAAATAAGTCACTGTGTTACATACATTGTTATAAAAAATAATTTTATATTAAAAATGAACTTCCACATATTTACCACTAAACTTATCAACAATTTGTTTGTATCAATTCAAATATGACGATCTAAAAAAATTCCTTATACCGTGCATATCTTTGGCTTCGTATTTATAATGTTGCGATATTTTATGAAGTCCTCTCGTTGATTGTTTTAGTGTCGCCGTGAAGTAAATGATAATGAATTGCAGACATTTGGCTGAAGGAAGTTCTGCGTATGATTTTACGAGCCTGTTAATGCGTTCCCGTTGCACAGCGCTGATAATAATTTATTGGACGCTTTTGTCAAAGCGGCACCGCACTGCACACGTGTCGTCAGAACCGTGCGCCGGCATTTTAAATCAATTAAATTAAAATATTAAAAAAATATATATATTTATATAGTACACACTTTCGTGTTAATGTCAGTTGTTGTCTCTAAAGTCTTAACTCCAAATCAATGGACAAAGCACTTTATTACTAGACACAGTGGTTGTGCTGCCAAGTTTTACGAGCTTGGTTTGTTAGTAAATAGATTAACACACAGAGCCAATAAAATGAGCCTTTTAAAGGTGAAGTGAACTAACTAGTAAACTTAGGGTGGGGAACCTTTTTAATTTCAAAAAGCCACATTAATTTATCTGATTCAACATAAGGCCGCAGTAAAGAAAACGTTGACACTGCCCCCTCTTTTTTTCGACTGTCGAACATATGATGGGTTGATTACGCTCTTTTTCCAATCACTTGCGTATAATTTTTGGCAAAAGTGAATATTTTGATCAAGTCAAATTTTAACACTAAGAGATAGCACTATTGTAATGTGTATAAAATAAGGTTACTTCACTCTTCTATACTTTAAGAGGTGTAGAATATAACAACAGATCTTACCTTTTAATTCTAAAATACCACTTGGCTCACTTTGCCTCTAATAGTCCTAAATATGGCTTTATAAAAAATGATTAATGCATAAGAAAATTAAAAAGGCTGCTTTATTCGATCCGACCATATATTGGACCGATCGGCCACGCCGACTAGCTAGCTAATGAGACATATTACATTATTTATTTTTTTAGAAATTTGCGGCGTTATACGAAGAGCGAGTAGACAGCAATGACTTTAAACTTAGTGATACATTTATTTATTATATAAACACAATACATTTATTTGCTAAACACCAGTTTAAGTGAAAGACAAAACTTGTGTGAATGTACATAATTCGGACGATTCAAATTTGCCCACACTTTTTTCAAAAGAGCTTTTTTTCGATGATCACAATGTATACAGCCAAAGCCCCCTATAGCTATGATACAGCTTGATACACGTAATATCAAAAGGATGTCAGCTGAAAATGCTGAATGATTATCTTAATTAAGCCTTTATGTTTGAAAAAATAAGGACCCGTGAAAATTGCGATCATGAAAAGAGAAAAAAGATTTTTTGTGAAAAAAAAAATAATATTATATAACCAGTTTATCAGTCTCCATGCACTTCAAGGTTATGTATATTTCATAATTTTTTTCTAGCCCAAAATCATCAAAACACATTTTTTGTGTCTCCTGTAAGATTTGTCATGTGGGGGTAACGTCCTTTTTCCTTTCCACAGTCGATATCCTACATCATGGGTGTCCAACCGGTAGATCGCGATCAACCAGTCGATCCCAAAGCAAAATTTGGTCGATCTCAAAAGCTTCCGTGAATTTCGAAAAAAATATAATTTAAATATAAAATATATAAAAATACTAAAATTGAATTATTTTGTAAGCACATACCTATCTAATGACATGTATTTCGCATTTATATTAAATATTTCTAATTTAGAACTATTTTCACTATGCACACTTCCACAAAAATCTTGGTCGAACAAGACCCGGGTTTCGCCCCTCGGCATCTTTCAGTACTACTCAGTACGCGAATGCACTCGAACTGAGTAGTACCGGAAGATGCTGAGAGGCGAAGACCGGGTCGTGTTCGACCAAGATTTTTGTGGAAGTGTACACAATGAAAATAATTCTAAATTACGGTGAATTTCCAACAAGCGTCTTCAGTCGAAATTTTAAATTAAAATATTTCTAAGTTTACAGAAGGGAAAAAATCCCACTAAATATTTTTTGTAAGAATCATGTTGGAGAAGAACTTCAAGAACTTAAGATTGAAATGTCGATCCCAGGGCAAAAAAGGTTGGACACTCATGTCCTACAGCGACGTAATATATTATGAATTAAAAATAATACGAAAGCTCTTAATCTATTGAGCTTTGCGTCTATCTATTTTGGGACTGATTTTTAATGCGTGTGGTCTTATCTAGACGGAATCAATGTTTCGAGATATGATATTGTTTTTAATTAGAAGTAGTAATGAAGCATTTCAATAGTTATCTCGGATGTTAATCAGCGCAGACAGAGGCGCCAAGCCGAGGTCATTAACGGCAAAAGTCATAAAACGAAGATGGTCGTTCGGGCGAGGATTCAAAAAGGTTGTATAGTGACATATATCGATAGACAAAGATGAACTAACATAAACAGAATCCACTGCATCCCAACATGGAATGACTGGTCAAAAAATATGCACAGAATATTATTTTTTTACCATTTATAGATTTTAGAAATTTCGTATTTTTTATTTGAAAAAATATACTAGCATTGCTTTGTAATAAGATTACATTATTTTTTCACGACTTGTTTATTATTTTAATACTCTTTTATTTTCATTTTTATATTTTGGTAATTTAAATCTTTGCTTTATAATGTGTTACATTTGCCTTAAATGTGTCGCCCGCTGTGGTCTAGTTGGTAAAATCTTGCTCTACCGACCAGATTGGTCTGGGTTCAATTCCCAGTAAGTTCGATGTCAAATATAGATTTTTCAATTAAAATTTAAAACCTAGGACATGGGTGTTTGTGATGTCAATTTACCTCGAGTTTATCCCGAGTGACTTACATTACTAAAATTCTCATCGAGTTTTTTTTCGTATGATTTCTCAACTTCTAACAAATATTTAGCGCATTGGCATTCACTGTAATGCCAAATATTTTTGTTATCTAAAAAAAAAAGATTAAAGTTTATCTTTTTATCTTTATTTAGTCATTTAAAAGTAAAACCAAATACATGGTTGCACAAAATAAATTTGATTACATTTGATGTGTTACATTGTTATCAAATTTAAGTTTATATTATGTATTATAATGAACTTTTACAAAGTTCCCGCCGAATATGTTAGATTTTAGATATTAATTGAGAGTTAAAATAACGTTATCAAATTTTGTAAACGTTGCAAAGGTTTGGGTTCATGGTGCAGTGGACACGAGCCTGAGACATCCTTCACGGAAGCCAACGACGTTGGCCGCTAAGCCACGAACCCGACAACGTTTTTTTGTTTTTAATAGTAACATTATTTATATTTTTAGAATCTGTGTGTTCAATGCTATACACCGCGCTCAATACCGTATAGATTCTTGGCGCACACAGCAAAACAAAGCAATCACATTTCTCTTTGACAATCTAATGCTTCAAGTACACATAGAACTGTTAATTCCTAACCAGACTGTTTTTATTACTGAGCCGGCCCTTTGTGATAGGCTTTGAATTATTGTTGTGAAGATTCAGGTCTATAAATTCGCAAATTTATTCATTCAATCAAAAAAAATAAAAGCCATAATTCTTCTTGATGAATTTATGGTTAGATTATAAATCAATTACCGACTCAGGTAATGTTATAATGGTTGGACTTTGAATAATTAAATATGTTATGATGATAACAAATATCAGTATGCAAATGGTAGTTATTGGTGGGTAGTGGACAATGTACTATTGATTTAACCGTTTGACCGCGGATGACTGCTATATCAGTTCGACCTAACAAGGCCTAAAAAACCTAAACTTGACCTAAGCTGACTTGAATCCAAACTCACCCGATTGCTAAGACAAAGCTCTTAACAACTATAGCGCGACAAATAACTACAATTAGGGTTGATAAAATAATGAGTTTACATTTCAAATAGCAACACTGTGGCCGAGGGGTTGAAGTCTTTGGATTGTGTTTTATTTGATTGCTGTGTTCATGGGCAAAAATCGTACTTCGGACCAATTCAAAGAATACTTTATGGTTTTCAGATAAAATAATGCTTACACTTTTTTCCACCCAGCCAGTCTTAAAACGAGTTGTAGTGGAAGCGGCTAGCTTACTTGTAATGTTGTTTTAGATCAGTGGTTCTCATGTTCGGACACCAACAGCTTCATAGTAAATATTGATATTTAATTTCTTTAATTGTCTTATGTCTTTTATTTAATACTTAATTTGCTTAGTAAACCAACTACTACTTTAATCACACCTCAAAACAAAATTTGGTGCGGCCACGAGACATTTACATATGACCGGACCGCTGATGTTTTTAATGCGGTCATCACAAAATTTTACATGAGAACCACTGTTTTAGATCCATCCTTCATCCCTTAAAATCTCGCGGAAGAACTGGACTGAATAACAACTAATTATTATAAAAATACTTTTGCAGATATACTCTATTGAGAGTTGATATATGCTACATATTGGGAGCGTGCACAATATGTAATATTTAAATAAAATTTTAGAGTAAAATATGCACTTATTTGCCATATACGTATTACGCACAGCATTTTTGAGAAAAAAAATCTATTTTAAATAATTTGGAAAGGAAAAAAGACGTAACCCACACATATCAAATTTTACAGGAGGCGCAAAAAACCTGTTTTGATGATCTTGGGCCATATGCAAATTATGAATTATACACAAAGACTTCTAAAATGGTGTTTAATTGACATATTCTCATATTAATCTAAGAAATTGTCGAGGAACAACCTTTATTTCAGTCTTTTTTCTTGGTTTTAATTATTTACAAGGTCATCTTTTTCAAAGTTAAAAGGTAAATTTAGATACTAATTCGGCATTTGCAGCTTGCATCTTTTTGATAGAACGGGTATCAAGTTTGATACATTGATTATCGAAAAAACCTGTTTTGAAAAATCTGTGGGTTACGTCTCTTTTCCTTTCCATAGTCGATATATTATGTAAAAAAACGTGTTATCATATTGGCGTCATATTTACTGTGACACTTAATAATATTTTTCTATTTTCTTTGATCTTTTGTGTATTTTCCCCAGACTATTCTGACGAAAATACTTCTAGCGAAATCCATTTATCTGGTCGGTTCTTGTGACAGGACTCTCTTCTGTTATCCTCCACGAGACATACAAAATCATAACGTAGTATGGCTATAACAATATTTAGTATTTAGCCTCCCCCTGTATATGAGCCGGACGCTACTTAAGGGCGATAGAATTCTTACGTCTTGTTTCCGTGTATGGCTCATACTGATTTCTTATACAGGCTGTCAGAAAGTCATTTTTTTGTATATTTAATTACCAAAACACAATGTCGAATATATATTTTATCTAATAAATAGTATGTGTAAAACGTAACAACCATAACTATTCCCTGTGCAGTGTGCAAAGCTTCTCAAATAATAATCCCTGATGTCATTGGTAAAACCACAGTTTATGCACTGCCTTTGACCAGATCTGTGCCGTAAGGGATTAATATGGCCGTGCATTGAGGGCCATGATTTTCTTTAAAAAAATAAAACTTACATATATGTACTTTTGGACATTTATTAAAAGTACACACGATGGGTCATTTCCGTCATCATTTATCCAAAAACGAAAATCACCGCCAAGGAATTATAGCTCTGTTAACAACACATTTAAACACAGCGAAGAAGCTATTTTTAAAATCGATTTATTATAGATTACAAAACAATATCTTTTAGGTTTAAGTATCACAGTATGATTCTAAGAAATGTCACTATATGCATGATATTTTAAAAATATTAAATACGTTTCTTGTGGCCTTTAAGCCGCGTCTTAAGCACTGCGTGTTAGCACGCACATTTTGTATGGCCGGCCCTACGAGCACGAAATTGTTTGGCGTGTTAACACTTAAGTCCCAGATTCGATATCCAGTACAGACAACGTTATTGATTGATTTTTCAATCAATTAATAGATTTCTGTTCGAAGGTATGAATGCTTGTGGTATCGCTAGCCACTAGTCTTGTCCTAGCCTTATTCTTCTATACATATATATACTTTCTGTGAGACGTTGAGCAACTAAGTAATAAGCAATAAGTTATCTAAGAAACTTTTCTGTTGAAATAAACTCTATCAAAGTCCATATGCACAACATTGGGAGCGGACATAGTAACGCAAAATTTGTAGTAACTTCTTTAAAATTATAATTATGATATATTACTATTGCCATCAGATTCGTGGTGCAGTAATCAAAGTAGTTGACTTCCGTAACGAATCTCACGGGTTAAAGTCCCGGTGTGAAAACCATTTTTTTAATTGATATATCAATCGCTTTTCAAAGGCATAGATGATGTGGTTATTGATATATTCGAGTTTATTCATTGAACTGAAATTTATGTTATGCAATTATTTCAATTTAATTAATAGCAGAGTTTACAGTTCCATAAAAATAACATCAAATAAATTGTTTTAATTTTATATTCAATGTGACTTCCGGAAGGTCGGTATAAAATTTACCAATAAATACGCGCAAATAAACCTTATTACGGTCAACGCGATCCCATTCTCCCCCAGCGCGCTCATGAAAAAGGAAGCAAGAAACATCACCACCCGCTCTCCCCGTTTTTCTTCCACACATATTCCCCTTTGGTCATCGAAGGCCATTTACACCCCAGCTTCCTCTGTCCGATAAATAAGATTATGCAAGGTGTTCTTTTTCAAACATGTTTTTTATTTTTATAATATCGTACAATGATTAACTCATATTATATATTGTTTCCGCGATTTTTTTGGCTTTGGATGCTATGTTCGTCAGCTCAAATTGCTATAGGTTAATACCATAAGAGATTGGAGTACTGGTTGAGATATTTTTAGTATCAATATCGGAAAAAAATTCAGTAACGAAAAAAAATACGTTAAATTGACCGGACGAATAAATCACAATCGGTATTTTGATATTTCTCGAAAATATTTTTTTGATCCATGTCCACTAGAGATTCCAACTATTCGTCATTTTCAACTATCCGGATATATCCGGATATCCGGATAGTTTCAGTAAGTATGAAAATAACAAAACATTACTACATATATAAATTTATGTACCAAAATAATTCATTAAAAACGAGTTAATTTGTTATATAAGTCATTTATTCAGATTTTAACAATTCATATTTTAAAAATAAGAGAGCATTGAATGTATCATATTTTAAATTTGATCTTAATTTAGTTTTAATTTGTCCTGCTCATGAAAATACTCATTCCGTTGCTGTTGATGTTGGTTTTATTGTTAGAAGTGTTTTAAGCAACACGTCCAACTTTTCCATCCTTTTTTTAAACTGATTGATTTAAAATCTTCGGCATTTCTTCAATGAATGAAATTTCGGCATTAAAGATTTTTTTTACTTCGAGTCCGAGCCGATTCGTCGAACTTTTAAGTATTTAGATAACTAGATAAGATATTCATAATACCCGAGTTAGGGGAAAGTAATAAAAACACTACTCCTAAGTAATGGTTTCTCCCAAGTAGTAAATACCCCAGTATTCATATAATCTTTCGTCGATTTTGTACAATATTTCATTTAAAATTATAATTTTATAATTTATTTATTTATTTAATTAACATTGCACAAGGTTGACAAATTATTAATTTAAACTTTTACAATGGAGAAAAAAAAATACAATATATAATACTATCCGGGTATTTGGGGAATCGAATAGTTAAAAAGGGCCGGATATATCCGGATATCCGAGTTGGAATCCCTAATGTCCACTCCCAATGTGGAGTATATGGCTTCCTAATGGAGAAATCTCAACAGAAGCCTTTCTAAGAAAACTGCTTGTTACTCAGTCACTCAACTTCTCTTCTTCAAAGAGAGTAATAGGGATAGAAGGATAAGGTTAGAACAGTACCAGTGGTTTACCAATCGCTCACGCTTCGCTCATTTATTAAGAGATCGGAAAATGTGGGGTGATTTTTTACGTAGACTTAACTTCCGTTTCTAAAAATTTAAAAATGTAAAGGTAAAGTTCTTTTTTTTATCATCATTTTTTTTTCTAATTATTTGTTACACGACGGTTATCTTAGCAAAGGAACCGAGAGATAATTTTTCACTCTGCGGTAGTAAGAGGGTTAAAATGATAATACATCATTAAAGGCTTATCAATTCTTAATCGAGTCAATATTGATAGAACTCGTAGGAAATTTAAAATATTACTAACTATTTAAAATATATTTGAACACTATATATACATTACGATATAGCCTATTTTTTTGGACAACTAATTTTGAAAACCTTCACCTTCTTTTCGTTAACGTGTATTTCTATTTGGAAGATACGTAGTTTTGCGATGTGGTCGAATCGTTAAGTGGAACTCAAAGGAAAGAGAGAATACTTTCAGAACACTAATACACTTGGTTTGTGCTGGGAAAACCGTCTAAGCGCAATATCCATAAAAAAGGTATTATTTTTGTATTAATAATTAAGTGAATGGGTAAGCAGACTATGAAAGAAAATTGCATTAAGGAAACGGTTTTTTAATAATAATTTTTGTAATTACATTTCAAAGGTGTTAAACTTTTAAATTTGAGTCAATTTAGTGTCACTTATTCATATGTTGTAAAGTAATTTGTAAATTCTTTTCAATACTAATTAATAAAAACACAATATTCCTTTATACTTTATTCCACTTTATGTAATATGTCAGGACTGGTTTCGCTCATTGCGAGCATTGTCTAATCAGCATCAGCATCGAGCATCAGTTGACAATGCTCACAATGATTAAAACCGGTACTGACCTATTAAATAAAGTGGAAAAAAGTACAAAGGAATATTATGTTTTATTAAATATAATGCATTTCCACTAAGTATTGACACTAAACACCCTAAAAGTGATCAATACTTACTTCTTATTACACCTTTTTATTTAAATTTTTCGTTGTTTAAATAACACTATAAAATTGCATTTTCCCACTTTTAGAGTTTCCACTGTCAATCAAATTAAATGTCCTGGAAAGGCATTATATTAATAAAAACACAATATTCCTTGTACTAAAGTAAATAACTTATTAAGTAATGTAAAATTTTACATTACTTTGTTAAAAAAATCCCAAATTTTAATTATGTTTGTAATTACCATCAGTCACCACTTAAAATTTATTAATCTTTGATGTTTTTTTAATTATATATCGGAGGTGTAAAGCATTTTAATTTTGTCTAATTATATAATCGCTTATACTGTTATTTGTAAATTCTTTGCAATGTCAATTGTTGTTAACACCTTTTTATTTCAATTTATTTTTGTATAAATAGCAGATTTTATATATTTTTCTTATCGTTTGACAATGCTTGTAATGAGCGAAACCGGACCTGACCTTTTAAATAAAGTGAAATAAAGTATAAAAGAATATTGTGTTTTTATTAATTGTATTTTTATATCAGTTGATAATGCTCGTCATGAGTGAAACCGATCCCGATCTTTCTAAAAATAGAAGTAGTACAAAGGAATATTGCGTTTTGGCTACCTTTACAATCCTCTTTTATTCAACGCTTTAGTACTTTTTTTTAATCAAGAGCTCATGTGATACACTTTGGGAACAAACTTGGCTTAAAAAAAAAGAATTTCTTGTTGAGAACAAGACGTAGCTAATGATGTACGATGTCTTTCGTATGCCATAAGATGCTTTTGGTATATCGAAAGCTTTCAAAGTGTAATGTTTCTCGTTAATGTTTATTCCCGCCCCAGCGTTTTCCCACCACCACCCCCCATTAATGTTCACGGGATTACTTAGTGTCCGTGCTTTTTTCTCTTCGCTATATAGACGTTATGAGTTTTGGATACTCATTTCCGATGCCCTGCCAGTGACGGAGCAGGGAGGGTTTGCGAAACAAAAATAAAATATAATGTTTTTTTTTTTAATATTTGAAATTACAGCTTACGCCAATGCGTCAAATATGTTGAAGTTGAAAGATCATACGAGATATACTCGATGAGAATTTTTGAAAGTCACATGAGATTAACTCAAGGAGAATTGACTTCACAAACACCCATGTCTTAGATCTCAAATTAAAATTGAAAAAAATCCTATTTTGACTTTGACCTTACCGGGAATCGAACCCAGACTTACCTCGTCGGTAGAGCAAGCTCTTGCCAACTAGACCACAGCGGGCAATTATCAAGCGGTGAAGCTTTTCAATATAGCATACATAAAACATATGTATTAATAAACTATTTGTTTGTATTACTTGAAATATTTGAATCGTCGCGTTTTTTTCTCGTTTAAGAATCAGCTTCAGACTTAAACAGTACGTGTTGGTTGTTGATGGTAGCACTACCACCTGTTATGTGTATGCAGCCACTTTTCTTAACGCAATAACGATCAAAAAAGAACAGTGGTACGAATATAATCTAAAACTATACATATTTTAATATTATACAGCTATATATTTCAAATCCATACCCGCCCTCAATGTTGAGCATATAACCTCCTAATACAGGAATGTCAACAGAAGTTTTTTTTCTATGATAACTGCTTGCTACTCAATCTCTCTATTTCTTCAAAGAGAGTGGAGATAGGAGTAGGCCAGGGCTATTGTTCAGATAATTGTTTTTGTTAAGCCCCGTTATCTTAAGATTGGGATGGTGGAAGGGAATTTTTAGACATGACAAATACACATGACAATAAATTTATTTTGTGTTTTGTAATCACTGATAGTTTTCAGTGATTGGCTAATAATAAGTCAAATAGTACTTTTTGTCATGCTTTGTTTCGTAATATAGTAGAAAAATAGTAATAAGTCACACAGTTTTTGTTAATTATTTCTATTGGATACAGCATTGAACGTTCATATTGATATGATTCAAATCAAGTTATCTGTTTTTGTCATTAAAATAAAGGAATTGTTCTCTTTCCGCCACTGCAAACCTATTACCCTATATCTTTCTTAGTGCAGCTCCCGTTCCCGTCGTTAAGGGATTCTGCCTCAGAGAATGGGGTCGGGGTGGAGTTGTGCCTTGGCCCGGGTTCGATGATGTTATTACGTGTTATTGGAAAATATTACATCCCGCTCTGTTGCCTATTCACAGTGTGACTGTAAAATAAATCATCGATGCAAAATTATTAAAATTAAATAATCTTAGATAAATCTAAAATTGCAGATAGATATGAAATTTTAAATTTGAAAAAAAGCAGATCAAATCAATAGCCGTGAGTGAACACATCTATTCTGTTAAAAAAACGAAACTTACTATTAGGTATAAGCTTGACGAAGATTTATTTTGTATTTAACATGAAATATGACACTATTCTAAAGCGCTGTTTCAAACGAGGCTCAAAAAAAATTACCATTCATAATTCACCGCATTAATTAATCACTAACAGTTTAACGCTGCATCAATTGATCGAATAAATAAATTGTCACTATCAAATTTTATACTATAAGTATGGGGTTTATTTGGTAAAAGCATAAAAATGTATTATTTATAAAGGTTAGACTAGAATTAGTTAGGTTTACAGGTAGCATATTTTTGTGTTTTTACAGATTATAAGAGAATTGTAAGAAAACCATTTTTGTAGGCTTCAAAATCTTTATTCAATCAGTAAAAGCAGCGATCAACTGCTTGCGATTAATTCTGGCTGTAAATTGCTGGCGGTAAATTTTCATAAAATCGTTCCAATCCCGTACAGGTGTCTTTCACTGTCCACTTGTGTAACGAGTGGCTACATTATTGACGGTAAAGCACATAACTTTCTAATATATTGTCCAACATCCAGTGACGGCTCGAGGTTATTTTGCGACCTAGGTAACGGTTATTGGCGCACCCCCTTTTTAATAAATCGTCCTATTTTTTTTGCTAAAAAACAATTCGGGATTATAAGAAATATGTTCTTTTATATATTCATGTCCGCTCCCAATGTAAAGCATATGGTCTCTTAATGAAGGTTTCTCATCAAAAGTTTTTTCTACGTGAACTGTTTGTTACTCGGTCACCTTACTTATCTATTTCGAATCATATGGAATACGATACATAATTACAAATAACAAAATAAAATTTACTATTATTTGAAATTATTCTAGTATACAAAAATAGTTTTCATACTCCATTTATGAGCCCCCAACGGATTGCGTTTGGAAAAAGAGCGAAATCAACCCATTATATGTTCGACAGTCGAAAAAAAAACTGGGGATGTCAGCGTTTTCTTTACTGCGGCCTTATGTCGAATCAAATAAATGAATGTGCGCTTTACAAATGAAAATGTTCTCGACGCCTGCTATAGGCTTTATCCTTAAAGCTGAAATTATTCATTTGCTGTTTTCTCAGAATCTGTTACTTACTAAATTCTGCCAGAATGTTTCACATTGGAATCAGAAACTGTGAAAAATACTGTGTACTAAGAATTAAGTTTTTTTTTAAATATATCGACTGTGGAAAGAAAAAAGGACGTAACCCACACTTTTTTCAAACCAGCTTTTGACTTGATACACTTTCTATCAAAAGGATGCCTAATAAGTATTTTAATTTAGTTTATAAGTTTGATAAAATAAGGGCTTACGATAAAATGATTAAAAATAAGGTTTTTTTTTAAAATAATTAAATTAATATAAGATACTTTATCTATTAAAAACCAGTTTAAAGTCTCCTTGCACTTTAAGGTTGTGTATATTTCATAATTTGCATTTGACAGAAAATCATGTAAAAACGTTTATCGTGTCTCCTGTAAAATTTGTTATGCGTGGGTTACGTCCTTTTTCCTTTACACAATCGATATAATAAATGACGGTTATCAATAAATCAATACAATCACCGTCGATGAAGTTTGTTTGTGGTTACACTGTATAAGAAATATTATAAGTTGTTCTCGGGGGATTCGCTCATATTTTTGCTGGAACTAAGCAACATATTTTTATTATCGTGTTGTTATTTACGATTCAAATATATTTTTGTTATTTCTTCCGGTCGATGCGTCACTATACATAAGAAACAAATTAGGATAAACTGAGTACAATGTATTTTATATACATATATTAGTTTCAAGCAAAAAAAAATACACTTCTTAGTTATATCTGCCAATATGTAGATAAACATCGTTTTTTTTATTTTCATGGCACTGTATTTAATACAATATTGACTAAACCAAATTGTATCACGTTTGTCAATATTTTACTAACAATTTTGATTTTAGATCGCTAATACCTCGAACATTGAACCACTTATACAAGATTGAGAATCGAGAATTCTCACTCCACTTACACTTTAGCCTTGAATCAATAAACTGATAAAGTAAACCAACATCGGTCCGCCAATTTCATCTATTTAGTTTACACAGAAAGACATTTAAATTTTTTTCTCGCTTAAATTAATGTTTTAGTAAATTATATAAATGTTAAGAATACTTCAAATAGTTTAGAGCTACTGTTTAAAAAATATATACATTTTAAATGAATGATTTGTGTTTGATATTGTCCATTTTGTGGGTAATCATATCGCATTGTTATATGTTTTACATACTATAGAAAAAAAAACATAACAAGGCAAATTTGATTAAGAGCAGTGATAAAATAAAATTAATCTTCTTTCTAACTGCACTTCTTTTGTAATTTAAATACAAATGGATGCGATATTTTTTATAAATATATTTATTTATAAATTACTATAAAATCGTTTGAATCTAAGAGAAAAGATACGTCTTAATGGCGATCGCTAATCTATGATAAAGCGTGGGGAAGTTTCAGAAAAAATCCATTGTTTAAATAAGTAGGTAGAGGCCTTAATGTGATTTAAAAAGCAATAAAATCGGTGCAAATTAAAACGGTTCTCCAACTGTTTTATGTGTCAAGCTAAAAAATAATTATGTATTTTATGTATCAATGAAATTTTAAAAAATATCTCCCTATACATTCATTGTAAGTCCATATAAATGCTCTACGTCGAAAAGCGATTAATTGAGGCTGTAATAATTTTCATTTAAAAAAAATCAACATAGAATTTTCAAATTTCAGATAAACTTTTTTCTCATATACAAGTTCTATGTCGTTACTTCTCTTCATTAATTTACATATTATCATGTCGATTGATATTTTTTTGTCGTTAAATCGTTTGTAAAACAAAAAATTATTTGTCTTTCTGAAAAAAGTATAGATTCGCGATGAGTTGGTTCGTCTCTCACAATTTGTTGTAACTTGTAATGCCACTGAAGAGTGCATGGAAATTTTGAAATGATATTGTATCATATAATATCAAGATCACAGTTTAATTGCGAAATCTCGTCAATGTATTCACTAACTAACATACATTATTATAAATCATACTTACTTTCAATACACAATATTTAAATTAACTAGAAAGTGAATGAACTCTCTGACGAGTGTTAAATAGAGAATAAATGACATAACGGCAAAGGTTATTTAATTTGAATTGTTCAAACTATGTACATTCTCACAGATCTTGTCACTAACAACCCGGGTTTCGCTTTCCGGCATCTTCAAGCGTTCAAGTGCACGGATGAACTTGAACTTGTTATGTTAGTATACGAACAAAAGGTAGTCAAAGTGAAAATGACAGCTAAGGTTCATTTGGGGAAAATGCCAACAAGACGTTGAAATATTTGAGGTTATGTGAACTTTCAGATGGCAGTAAAAGACAGCAACTGCGTTATGAATGTGTGTAGCTGGCAACACTATGCATGCACGCGACATTATTTTTAAGTGTTATAAAGTAAATTTACTATGTCTTTGTAGTTGTATGCATTAACTAAATAACGTGTTATTTTTTCTCTCATATATAGTATAACTATCTAAAATTGATGTTTTATCGATTGATTTGTAAAGATATATCAACTAATTGCATACTTGAACTGTAATATCGTAATTTTCCATATGGGCGTGAGTTTTTTTTCAGACAAATGCTGTTATAAGTTTTTACAATCAAATGATTTCGAAATTTTCTCGGTAATTAATTAATAATCCATTTTGAGAAAAGATTGAGAAGTTTACGGCAAGAGGTCGCCAGAAAGATGTAAACAAGTGCTGCGGTACCCGCACCAGTGGGTATGTTTGTACGTAGTCCGGTTAACATGAATTTGCATATTGTAAAAATATATTTCACACATCAATTGCCGCGGTTGAGTATACCAGTAAAATAATGAAAACGGATGAATTGTCTATCAGTTGGTTAATAACAAAGGGTGATTTAAATCTTTATATATTTTTTTTTACAAAAGTAAATAGTCCTGAAAGTAGCTCTAAAGAAGCATCTATATCAGGCGTGGGCTATTGCAAAGGTAGGCGCGAACAGTGCAACATATTTATTTACCCTCTAAAACGTGTCTTGATTCCTATATGAAATAAAAAATGGGGAGGCGCGAAGACATTTTTTACTTCAAAGAGAGGCGCAGTAACATAAAGGTTGGAAACCACTGATCTATATAATATTTTTATCGTTTCGGTAAAACAAGATTTAGTGAATTTTTTATGGTCAATATTAATCAGTCGTCTTCGAGCAAATATGTTCTGTTTTAACAAATTGTGTGCCACGAGCGCTTATATACGGTCTACATTTCCGTGAGCGCAGTGCCGGCTATATGAAATGTGGGCACAAATACGGTCCACTTTACACCTACTTATACCGAACAAGGTCGACAATTTTAATAATTTAAACATTTTATACAAATAAGAACAACTCTTAGATTCACAATTTTATACTTACAGTTGACATATTTTGTATTGTAATCAATGTAATATCGATTTAAAAAAAAGCTTTCTTGTATTACCGAAACGCGTCGCTAACAGCACGTTTACTGACGTATTGTGGAACATTTGGTTTTGATTTTTTTGGATACATGGCGGCGCAATTGACACAACCTGTATTAATTTGGTAATTCTATACGATATAATTTTAATGTATTGCCAAAAAAATATATTTATTAGGTTTTATTATTTCAAAGAAAATAGCGGCCCTAGATATACGACCGTCCTAATTAGTGCATCCAATCCCGGGATTTCGGGATTGAGAAATTTTGAGCAAAACCCGAAAATTTACACGAAATTGGCAAATTCAAGATTTCAAATTCTTCGGTGAGCTAAAAAAAAACGAGTTTCTGTGAGAATCTGGGAAAAAGTATACCAAATCGGGGATTTCAAATTCCTCGGTGAGCTAAAAAAAAAACCAATTCCTGTGAGAATCTGGGAAAAATCTCAATCCCGATATCCCGGGATTCAAAATTAATCAATCCCCAAATCCCGGGATTGGGAAAAGGCTCCGGGATTGGATACCCAAGTCCTAATGCCTACTGGCATATGATGGGTAAAGATGAAAAAAGAGTTAGATTCACCTATTTTTTACGACTCGACTTTTGACCCCACAGTTCTGATAAAAATAATGAGAACTACGTTTAAATATCAATCATTTATAAAACACAGCCAACTTCTGTCAAATAGTTGACAACATGTCAAAATAGCCCACGTTATATAAAAAAAGTACATATAGGGAAATATACTAAGCCAAATGCGAATTTTTATTGTAAGCTACATCAATATATTATACATCTACCGAAAAAGATTTTTTTAAAACGATTGATGACTCGAAAAGCTCTGCTATCGGCTCTCATACAAAGTAAAGCAACAAGTTCAATAAGTTTCTTTAACTTAAATTAGGTCTACGTAAATTATTTTTTTTGCAATATAATAAAAAATAAATATTATATTATTGGGGCACGCCGTATGTGGGGCTAAAATATGCGTAATGTGCGATTTGTGAATAAACGTAGTTGGCATTCGCTTTTATTGTATGTAAATTTCTCATTTGTTACACCTCCAGTTAATCCGCGGCCGTTTTCTTTCCGTTTTATTTATTCAGAAACATACTCTGTTCGATCCGTCAAAGTTGAACACATTATATATTATTTTTAAGTATTTAAATTTAGAATTTCCGCGTCCGTGGCAAATTAGTTGCAATACGAACAGCATTTTTTCAATCAGTTTTCCCTCTCCTGCTCGAAGGCATGGGTGTTTGTGATGTCTAGAAATTTTCTTAAAAAATCCTAATTCTTAAATAATAGTACGCAGTGAGGCGCCATATATTCTTTCTCTCTTCTAAGAAAGAGGTTGAGCAACTAAGTATCAAACCGTTCTCGTATAAAAAACATCTGTTTATTGATTTGATTGGCATTAACTTAGTAGAATTCCATTGTAATACGGTCAACATATCTAGTTCTAAATTTTTTTTTTAAATCAGTTCAAGCTGAAATACCTCGTAAAACTTCTGTTGAGATACTTACTTCTATTAGCTGCACATTGGGAGCGGACATGGATAAAAAAAATGCTAATATTGTTTGACATTTTTATTTATAATCATGGAAAAAATAATAATCATTGATAATAAATATTGCCTTAATTTTACACAAGTTTTTAACACATTAAAGCAGTGATGCACAAGCCGCGACCCTTTTTGAATTTCGTGGCGGCCCATTTATATTTTTCTTGAACATTTTTTTCACGTAAAACATTTATTTAATAAATGTAAGCAAGCTTTTTCTTTAATGAAGGAGAATAAATCGGTTCATAAAAACAGGCTTACAAATATTATTTAAAATTTAAAAAAAAAAGTTAAAAACTAACTAAGACCAAGAATGCATTAACTTATGAATAACATATAAATGAAACATAAATATTTCACATTGAAACGATTTTTAATAAGCAATTACGCATAATCCTTTTTTGCGTGGCTTATTTATGTTCACGTTTTCGAAATAACACGGTCAAAATATTACAATGGAACCTATTACTCATTTATCTCAATTCACAATCTTTTTTACACAGTTTTAAGGCTGTTTTTAGATGGAACGTACATATGTTCTGTATAAAAATGGATTAAGCTTACTTTATTTTTTTTTCTTTGAGGCCCGAACCCACGATAATTTGTTTTATGCGGCCCGCAAGAAGGTAAAGGTTGTGCATCACTGCATTAAAGGCTTCAAAATTTATCAAATGAAATTAAATAATCATCAAATGTTAACACTCTGAGTACCGCAAACCGTTCAACTCAAGCAGTCGATACCTAGAAGAAAAAAAGGACAAGACTAATGGTTAGCTAATCACTGTTTTTACGCCTTTATTTAAGGATTGAGCAATAATATAATGATGACCAAGAATTTATACAATCGATATAATGATTAATAATAAAATAAATCTCCTGCATTAATACTGTGAATAGACTATACTGTAATGCCTAAGATGCACCATTTTTCTCTGTCATCCACAATAGATGGTGTATCGATATGGTGGATTGAATGCAACGGCGCTCACATCCTGTACTCCATAAATACCTGAAGATGCGCTGGTACATCGACTACACCAGGAAGGCGAGAAAACCGCAAGGTGATCGAATCACGATGGTATCAGTGAGCAGGTATCACATGTATTAAATTAATTTCTTTTGTCTTAAATACAATAAATAGCATAATAAAATACAGCAGGCCTAGTCAATCTAAAGTACGCGGAATTTTCAATTAGGCTAAACCCGGGTTTTTAGTGACAAAGCTTGTGTGAATATACATTATTTGAACGATTCAAATTTAATATTGAAATTTCACCAAGCACCTTTAGTTGAAATCTTAAATTTATCCAAGTAGAATTTGTCGGAGCTTACTCGGTTGACTTCCTGGAAAATTTTATATTTTTTTATCTAATACTTTTGAATATTAAATTATACATTGTTTTTTTTACATTTTGAAAGTGTTGAATTCATAATGTTCATTTAAAATAAATAAATACACAATATTTCTGTATTAATCATAGTGTTTTGCAAGGTGGCTCATAAAACGATGCCTATATTGGTGGGAAACCATTTTGTCTATTATTGAACATTTGTCAATATGAAGAACATAATTTAAAAAAAAAGATCTAACAGTGTCTGTATAATGCAGTAAAATTTGTTACTTGCAATTTAAAAAAAAAAAAACAATCTCTTATTGTCTATCTATACCCTCCGGGGGTATCCTGTATTCAAACCATGCGCACGCCAATGGCCATTCATCGTACAATAATGTACGATCTCATATATCCGATCGTTTGCGCGGAGACCGATCATGACAGATAACAAAGGCCTCAGTCTTCATTGTGATGACTTTGCTTTGTGGCGCATTTTAACGCCAGGGCAGGCAAAGGTAACCGGTTCATATCCCGCCCAGTTTCCGCATTGGCTGCGTCCAGGATATCGGATGACGCTCGTCGTCTTGTCGTCGCTCCGTTGGTTTCGAAGACACGGTATTGATTTGACCACTGCAAGTGGCAATAAAACACCGGCCATTTTATCTCTGTCCATTACCACTGTGAATTATATGTACAGTATAAATTATTCAAGGCTTAGAATTAAATGAACTTTCGGTTAGATGATTTTCACTTACTTTTCACTTAGTGTAACTCCCCACAGAACTCTGTTTGACTACAATATTTTATTTTTTAATTAAAATAAAATCTTATATGCACGTATGGTTGTGATAAAAAATTTACAATATAAAAAATATACATTAAATATGTATTTTGTTATATTTTCAACAAAATCAAAAATCAAGTTCACGTGTACCAGTAAAAACTATCCAATCCACTAGTGTAATTATTTTTAACCCATTATTTAATACCACAACTATCAATCTCACAAAATTAAACTATTATATGTATGTTTAATGTCACTGCTTTTAACAAACCACACCTAATGTTAAGTATTATATATTGACTTATAATGAAATTTATTCAATTTTTTTTTTTACTACGAGAACTGATTGATAGTCAGTTGCTCATTCTCTTATTTTTCACAAAGAGAATAAAGAATATGGCTAAAATAGGACTAGTGATTAGCTTATTTCTCTCTGCTACGCTTTTTTTAGGATAGGATAGATGGAAGGGGAAATTTAAGATATCACAAATGTCTATGCCTTTGAAAAAGAACGTCATAAATCGATTGAAAATTCAATAAATAAAACTATCCGTGGAATCAAATAATAAAAAAATCCAGTGGATTTGAGCCCAGTATTTCTATCGGGAAAGGGTCATGAAAGAATGGTGAAGGAAGGAAAATAAGCTAGTTATTTTAACGAAGCGTTTTTGTTGTCAGGTTTAAAAAAATATATAAACAAATAAATGCGACAGTCCGGGACGATAAAACTTCTAAGCATATCCACACAAAAAATCATATTGTATCAAAAATCGCAATCCAACACCTTCAAACCCGCACGGCGGTGTATCCATTTACGATGCGCGGCCGTCGTGCTCTAATGACTGCATTACACGCGCAAACAAATTCTTTGTAACAATAATCAAAGGGTTGTCACTTAATAGTTTCTCATTCAGAATGTTTCACTAGAGCGTGAACGGCAGAAGCAGCACTGGCTGCGATGAATAAAATCTTTTACGCTCAGCGGTTTCATTGTGAAGTGCATTGTTTTGCAGAGGATATCGGAATCGTATATTGTTGGTTATAATTACAGGTACGTTGAAATATACGTACGCGTGTGTGTCAACAAGTTATAGGTATTGTATCTGGACGGATATCATCATCAATTGCTTCTGTCACTGTCCACTGTTAAAAATGATCGGGTGCAGAAATTTAAATACACACCTAATTAATTTTTTCGCGGTTTCAAACAAAACGAGTGAATAACGATTCAATCGTTTCGTTTGAGAACTATTTAATCCAATACATTATAAGTCGTATTGAAAAAAGTTAGAAAAAAGTTGCGCAGTGGTCAAAGTCATTGGCTTCCCTCACGGATATTAAAAATTCAGGTCCCAGCATGAACAGCATTTTTTTATTTTTGTGATGTTTAAAAAAATACCTCCCACCCTTTCAATTATAAAATAACGAAGCGTAGAGAGATAAGTTTAACATTAGCTTTTCCGTTTCTAAGCTCAAGAAATGCGACCCCAATACCAACATTTTCTTAAATATCTATTTTAATATGGGTGATACAATGTTTATAATTAAGGTATTCTTATATCATAGTTTTTTGGACCTTTTGTAGTTTATATAAATACGCGATAACGCTTATCAGGTGATAAGCGCCCGCGATAACGATTGTTAATAAGATAGCTGAGAACGCTGAGAACATTCGTCAGTTGTAAATTCACATGTGTGCTGGGATGACGTCTTTTTTACGCGCAACTTAAAATATGATTATTTATTAAAAAACCACAGATTTTTTTAAAAAAATGTATGAGGAATGATGCAAAGAGATATTTTAAAGCCTTTGGACTATTTTTTTTTTGAAATTCATAAGAATAAGGCCAATAATGAGGAAACCACTGGGGTCACAAAAGACCCCCATCGGCTGACAAGTATTTTTCTAGTCTCCGAGCTGCAAGAGTTAGTCTTGTCCTATCCTATCATATTCCTTCTCTCTTCGAAAAAAAGGTTAAGCAACTGAATAACAGTGAAGACAATAGGTGTAGAGATATAAGACTAGAACCAGTGGTGGATTATCTTATAAGCTAATGTGGCGCGCTCTTGAGACATCCGAATTTGCGTAAAAATTGTCTATTTCGGAAATATTTTAAAATAAAAACTCTTTTATTAACATTAAAAGAACTGGTCAGTTTAGCTTTACAATTAGTGGAAGCAATCGTATTGCCTTAGATTATTTTGTAAAATAATCCATGATGGTTGATTTTTATAACACTATTTCTCGTTGATGCTGTGTATAATTTCTTAAAACTGTCCATTTTGCAGGTCTTTTCGAAATTTGAGAGCGCATTGTATAGTTATGACAGATCAATTTAATCACAATGTTTGACCGCGTTAAAGTAAAGCCGTGTAAAAAAACACGGCGTTAATCGCGAGATTAGCTTATACTGATGTAACACGAAAGATTCTTGCGATGTTAATATAAAAATGGCACATTTTGTTCGAAAATGCGAACTGCGTATTGTTTTTGTTCTAGACGATTCTTTTTTCTGAAATATTTTCCATAAGTTTTTTTCTTGGCACAAGAAATAATAATTTTCAATCTGTTGGCAGCGTGAATGATTCCATCCGCATTAGACCATTAGCGCCAATTGCCAAAGTTTTACTATGGATTTGCAGTGAACAAATAATAATATAAAACTTAACACTTAGAAACCCTATCGCGTATTTAAATACTGATCGTAAATACCGATGTCAGCTTGTTAGTCACTGGAAAATAACGATAATAAATATTTTTTAATTTAGCATAGTGAATTTTGTAAATTTATTCAATGCTACAGCGATTTTAGTAAATAACGATCATTCTTTCACCATCACTCTATTGAAAAAAATCTCGTTTAAATATCACATATTTATCTTTTTATTTCAAAGTTTAACTGGGTGTTTCACAATAAAACGTCATCGAATAAGGCGAAAAGACGTTTATTACAAGTCAATCATAAACCTGTATACAAAATCATCACAATTGTTTTTAATGCTTTCAAAAATAACAAAAACGCTTTTTTGTACTGTTAGTACTAATTCATTAGTTATTTAATATAATATAATCTGGACCGGATTCACCCATACAAATGTAAAAATAGATTTAAAATTTTCTTTGTACACGTTTAATAGTACAGAATAAGATATGTGTTGTTATTAATGCAGATTCCCATATCTATTGTATTATCCGCAATATTTTGGGTTATTTATTGTTACGAATGCTGCTACGGGATGTTAGTGATTTGTCAATGACATTAGATTTTACCCTAACGACACTTGGGGAGGTTGTGTTGGTGCTGTGTACCTTGAACAGTATACCCCAAAACTATTGGATGCTTAAAAAGCAATGGTCTTTCCTGCATAAATTAAAAAAGTAAAACTAAACTAATCTTTCCTAATAAGTATCGACAATAATATTTGATTATATTTATATAGTAATTTTATCGCCTGCTGTGGCCTAGCTTGTTAGACCTTGCTCTACTGATCAAGCAGGTCTAGTTTCGATTCCCGGTAAGATCACAGTGAATTTGAGAATTATTCAATTGAAAGTTGTGATCGAAGATTGGGTGTTTGTGATGTCAATTCACATCATTTCCTCTCCTCCTATTCTTCTGATAGTACGTAGCAAAAGCGATTAGTTAACTACTAGCCCTGTTCTAGCCTTATCCTTATTTTCCTAATACTCTCTTTGAAAAAAAAGTGAGGTTGAGCGACTGAATAACAAACAGTTCTCGTAGAAAAAACTTCTGTTGAGATATCTCGATTAGGAGGCCATATGCTTCACATTAGAAGCGGACATGGTTAAAAAAATATATGAACACAGTGATAAAATATGTTTTGGTGATTACTGCCTAATTCTGCAATTAACTTTACACCAACTGCGTGGTCGAGCAGTCATCTTTGTTGGCTTTGGTTACGGAAGACACATACTCGGATGTCATTACGGATTTTTTTAATAAATTATTTTTTAATTTATTTATGGATTCATGTCTAAAGGCATGAATTTATGTGGTATATTGAATTCTTTCATACTCATCTTATTAAAATAAAACAGGTGTAGTGAGAGTGATTAGCTAACCACTAATCCTACCCTAGTCATATCTTTATATCCCTACTTTCTTTAAGAAAAATAGGTTGAGCAACTCAGTAACAAGCAGTTCTCGAAGAAACACTTTTTTAGTATAAATTCTATTAGGAGCTTATAAGCTCCACATTGGGAGCGGACATGGCTTAAAAATAGTTTTTTTTTAAACAATTTTTTGTACTATTTATTTATTGGGATCAGTACCGGTTACGCTGATCACGAACAATTTCAACTGATCCTGTTTAATGAATGTGAAATTAGGCCAAGCTATAGTAAAAAAATAGTTTTAAGCACCTAAAATATATTCTTTATTAGAAATATCTAATAGATTCCGTTTTATAGTACTCTGGATAAAAATATTTTTTTATAATTATTTGTGAAATTGAAATTACTGTTGTCATTTTAAAAAAAATCTTTAATTTATATCAAATTTCGCTTAAGATTAATTAAAAGGTTTTCTTGACTAATTAATGCATTTACAAATATTATATAAATCTTATACCAAATTTTTAAAAACAATTCTGCACCTTACTGCACTTTAATATAAGGTACTTATTTGTGTATTCTTGTTAGCTTATATCACATTAAAATATCTACCCATTCCTGTCCATACATTTTCCATCCCCTTTCAAGAATTTCTGTATTTGAATGCTTCTACTATTCGACGACAGATGGTGTTATATCATCCAAACTTATACAGAAATAATACGATTTGCCTACATGAAAATATTATTAATCATTTGTGATCATATCAATGAATTTTATTTAAGCTAGCTAGCATAATTTTAATATATTTGATACTGAATAAAAATAATTATTTAAATATAGGTGCTTACGTCTTTTGTAGTAGATAAATCTATTTCATTTTCTTTATACTTTGTGAAATCAAATACAATTTCTAATATAATCAATCCGACATACAAAATCCGTCTACAGAAATTCAACATTGATAGTAATTATCCTATATGACCAGAAGTCATAAAAAAAAGGGAAACAACTATTAGAAACCATTAACATTCACGTAATTTTTATACGAGAACTGCTTGCTATTTATTCTAACTTTGTCGAAGTAAGTAAGAATACAAAAAAGGACAATTCCAATAAACGGAATAATGGTATAAAAAAAAATCTATGTTAAGGATAATATCAGTGATGGACATTCAGTACTTTGTTAAAATACGTTATATTCTGAAGCCAATAGTAATTTAGAAATACTCCACCGAGTAAATAAAAAGGGTTTAAAGATGAATAGCTTAGAATTTTTAGAAATTAATAAAACACTTAACAAAAAAGAAATATTATTAAATAATATTCTTAATAGGGCAGATTGTTCGCCATTACTTACATTGTTTCCAATTAATAGAGTAATCACCAACCTATCTGATTGATTGCAGCTCATTAGTTTAATAGTTTTTAATGTTTAACGTCATTAGTAGTATGATTATATTTGTTTGCTATGTTTCGATTCTATAACCCCCATCCTCGCTTCCCTTAAAAAGGAAAAATCTAAATATGATTGATTGCAACTCATTAGTATCATTATTTTTTTTGCTTTATTTCGATTCTATCAACGCCCTCTTTGCTTGCCTTAAAAGGAAAAAAACCTAAACTCCATTTTGTAATTTCATAATTTTAAAATGTTAAAATCAATCTTGCTTCATTACTTAAGCAAACTTTGCGATAGTAAGTCTGAAGATGCCTCTGAAAGAGGCGAAACACTTGTCACAGTTAGTAACACAATACGTGGAATAATCAAAGTTATTTTTAATTTTCTATCAAATAGTATTCTTTTTTCTTTACCATGCCCGCTCCCAATGTGGAGCATACGGACAATTAATGGAGTTTATCTCAACAGAAGTGTGTCTGCGAGAACTATTTGTAAAGTAAGTGTATTTTTCGTTATTTGTTAACTATGTTTGGTTTTTTTATTTCTTGATTTTGATGTATTATTTAGTTTTTATTTCAATTTTTTTCAATATATTTGTCAAGTGCATGGCGAATTGGCGTCAGCTGTACTGTACTAAACTTATAATGTTGTAACAATAAATTTGTTACTCAATTGCTCAACCTCTCTTTTTTCAAAAAGAGTAAGAATAGAAAGATAGGGCTAGGACAAGACTAGTGGTGAGCTAATCGCTCTCACTACGCTCCGTTCATAGAATATGATAAAGACATCACATACATCCCCATGCTTTCGAACAAAAGTTCATACATCGATTTAAAAATCAATTTTTGAAACTGTCCGTACTGTTATTCGAACCCGTGACCTCCGTAGCCGAAGCCAACAGCCACTTGACCACACAGGCGGAACGTTTTGAACGACTGAATTTTTAACGATCGAAACTTGGCATCCAAGTCGTAGATTTGAAATATTTTTGACACTCATAGACCAATGAAATTAAAACGTAAGAGTCATGCAAAATACGAGATTGTTCTCGTCGTTTATAAATATGTCACAATTATTCAAGACCTGAATTATTCTTAGCAAATCACAACTCTGTTGGGTTAAACAAAATCCCAACCGAGATTTTTCTTAAATATCTTAAATCATGGGCTTTTCAAAATAAATCTGCTCCAAGACTTCCTTGTTTGCTGGCATTACTCATTTTCACATAAATTAGTGCCTTGTTTTTATTTGCATTTTTGTTTATTTTTTTTTTATTCTTCGAAAATCCTCAAAGCGGCCCGAAAATAAATAATAATAAATAAAATCGCCAAAAAATAAGAAAAACTCTATGTTTACCGAAAGGATATAACTTACGTCGGAGGGAACTTGAGCCTTAAAAACGATAAATCAAATGGTATTTCAACCGCTATCCTAAACCAGAGTGAACCGCGTGAAAATGAGAAATGAAGTACAGGAATCGTAATACGGGATAGGCAGGGGGGGGTGAGTATTTTCAGAAGGCCGGGGAGGGGTCAACCCTGTTGGTAAAGATAATAGTATCATCAGAACTATTCTGTATTTATTTGGAATGTACTATTTTACTATTTAAACCCGTTGTCTTTTTTGGGCCACATTGATTTAAATAATAATTCATTTGACCCAAACAATTCTAATTCAAAGAATTAATAATACATCCAATTTAAGATTTTGACTGATGGTGCTTAGTGGAATTTTAATATTAAATTTGAATCGTTCAAATTATTTACATTCACACAAGTTTCAACAAACAGAAATAAATATAATTCTTAAAACTACTCACCATTCAATTCTGTGGGCATTCCCATGGGCTAATCCTTTTCGCCAGCAATGACTTTAGGCTCAATGATACATTCATTTCTTATATAAACACGAAACATTCATTTACTAAGCGTCAGTTCAAGTTTATCCATGCACTTGAACGCCTGAAGATCCCGAAAGGCGGAACCCGGGTCGTAAGTGGAAAATTTTGTGTGAATGCACATAAATTGAACGATTCAAATTTTATCATTGTATTGTTTATTATAAAACTAAAAGCTGACAACATATACGTAATGAGATGCTCGATACTGAATATCTTTTTTGTTTCAAGTATTTCCATTCTCTCCCTACTATTAAATTCTCAATTCGTTTATGAATGATTCTAATATGTATTGTTTTTTTTACGACAGTCAACTGTTACAGTTGGCAGTTAAATGACAGTAGCGTCGGTGAAACGTCTTGAAACAGTAACTTGTAAAAAATAATTGCAAATTAATTTTCTGTTCCTGTCTATGACTTATCAGAGACTCCATTATCAGAGGGTAAAAATATCAAAGTATTTTAGTTCTACAGTTTTTAATAATTGCTATGAATTGATAGCTATTTCGGCTTTCGCCATCGTCAGAACTATGTTTAAACTTATATTTTGCTCAGCTATATACACTGACTCTGAAGAGATACACAATGCATCAAGTTATTCACTCTAACATCCTAATTATAATTACAATATTACACTTATTAAATGTGATTCTAGTGTTTCAAAGAACGATTAAAAATCTGGGTTTATTTCTTAAAATATTATTTAGGATAAAATTAAACTGATATTTATTATTAATTACATTACATTAAATTTATTAACTATGGCTTTATTGTTTCAAGGTAAATTATACTAATATTTATTATTAATTACATTAGAGGTTTTAACAACGGTGATGGATTAATAATGGTTTGCTCATTTTAGAAATTCTAAAAATGTAGAACTTAAATACTTTGATACTTTTACCCTGTGACCTACAATTATGTTACTGTGCTAATAAAATTATGCACAAATCAAGGTATCATTTTGTTTTTTTTACAAGTTAATTAAATAATGTGTGACCAAAAATAATGGAAATTTTAAATTACCTTATTCACTGAGATTCCAAGATTACGAGAACTACACATAAATAAAGAAAAAAAGGAATCTTAATCGTAAGCTTTAAAAAGGCATTTTCAGAAAACTTTCAAGCATTATCATGATTCATACCTTAAACATTCACCATTTGATTTCATTGAATAAATTAGACTTGATATTGTAACCATGCTTAAGGTTTGATTGAATAACAGATGTATTTGTATGCCTTTTTATTATTTTTATTTAATAATTTTCAGTTTAATTTTCATAACATCATAAAGGGTATTTCACTACCTTAAACAGTTTGCTTGTAATTCTCAATGTACCTTCAATTATTTTTGTAATAAACTAAGACATTTCTAGATTGATTTCATCGACTACACATTTTTTCTCATAAATAGAATTTCCCGTCTTATAAACTGAACCTCTTCACTTTTTGAAAAAAATGCAGTGAAGATAACCATAAACTTTTTATGTCAAACATCCCTGAATAAATTTTTTTTCAAACACCCTCAAACTTTAATAGCCTTTCACCTTTTCGCCAAAGGTGGCTCGTGAAGGCTGAGGGGGTGCCCGAATTGAAACGTCACTTGCTTGTGCTATCGCTGACAGAAAGGAGGATTATTTGAATGGAATGATACCCAAACGAGATGAATGACTCGGCGGCCAAAGGACTCGTCAACGAAAAAGACAGCCGGACTTTGGGGGACCTTTTGTTTCGGGAGAGGAGGGGAGGGGCAGTATGCTTGACCAGGGCTACCACATCACTTATTATTTTATTGAATATTAAATTATACTTGATAACTTTGTCATTAAACATGTTGGGTTACAAATTCTGACACGTGTTTTCCTCTATAAGAAACGTCATCAGACAAAACATTACAAAGCTTTATATATATATAATTAATTTAAAATTGATTCTAATTCTGAAGATAAAAAATACAAAATGAAAGTTGGGTTTACTTCCTTTTCTACTGGACGCAAAGAAGGGGATAGAAGCATTGATAGTACTAATTACCAATTGATTATGTATATAAGGTACGGCAATTCCCAAAGGAAATACATTTTACAATGGTGAGCCGCCTGACTCTTTTAAAATGTTATATATTAATGTTTCATTTCAATTAATTTTCAAAAAACTAAGCTATTCTTGCCAAACCATTTAAAATGTACTATGTAGAGTATTTTGTCGCCTGCTGTGGCCCAGTTGGTTAGAGCTTGCTCTACCGATCACTCAGGTCTGGGTTCGATTCCCAGTACGATCACAGTGAATTTGAGAATTATTCAATTCAAAGTTGTGATCGAAGACTGGGCGTTTGTGATGTCAATTCACATTATTTTCCTCTCCTCCCACACTTCTAATCCTTCAATAACTGGGTGTAGCAATAGCTATTAGTTAACCACTAGTCCTGTTTTAACTTTATTCTTCATTCTCTACTACTCACTTTGAAAAAAAGTGAGGTTTAGTAACAAAAAGTTCTCGTCAAAAAAAAATTGTTGAGATATCTTCATTAAGAGACCATATGCTCTACATTGGGAGCAGACATGGATTTGAAAAAAATTGTAGAGTATTTCAACATTTTTATTTTTAATACAATTTTGATATTTTTCTATCAAATGATTTATGTAAAAATTATGAAAAAGTGATGCTTTTTATACAACTAACTTTAATTCTTGTATTAAAATTTTTAGCTGCCTGCCCTACATTAGTTGTTTTCCTCTACATACAATGTTTTGTCTGAGCTGTCTTACTTTGTAGCGTAAAAATTGAGCTCCCACAAAGTTACCGCCGAATCCAGTGAAAATATAAAAATGTACATAATTATACAAATAAATTCTCACATCATAGATGTATTTAGATATGGCTGGGCAATTTATTTATTTTGCGCAGCCCTATCTCCAGTGGTAGCCGGTCCGAAGTCGAAAGACGTCACCCCTCGTCAAGATCAGCGTCCGTCCCTGTTTTGCGTCCGGATGTATCGGACATAACGATTCTGTCATGTTTTAAGGCTATATCGTGACAAGGAAATGTATCAATAGATTACAGGACGGGACGCCCTGACTCCGACTCCACAAATAATGACATGCAAGAGGATACAAATGGTCATCGGTATAAACAAGAAGTGTAATCTAAATATATGAATTATCTAAATTGATTAAATCGTCTTTTTTTGCATTTTTATCATAACTATCGTCATTATTGTGGCAAAAGTTGGTTGGTCAAAGTTTGATCACTCTTAGGGTATTCATTGTCAAAACTTTGTGGAAAGGCAATGTATTAAGACAAACACAATATTCTTTTGTACCTATTTCCACTTTTTATTTTTCAAGATTTGGACCTGTTGCACTCATGGCAAGCATTATCAATTGACAAAAAAAAATACAAAGGAATATTGTGTTTGTCTCAATAAAAGTTTGATATTTCTAATTAAACAATAATAAGGATACATCATTAGCTTTGATATACATATTTACTTACACAGATAATTTTAATATAAAAATATAGATGCAATAATTTCAATCTGACACAAATAAGAGTTTTAAATAAACAGACACGTATAACTTCTTTCCTTTGAGCTAGCATAAATAATTATTGCCTATAAAAATAAATGCTTTTTTTGCAAACTTGTATAATAAATGCACTAATAGGGAGGTTTTTTTTAAATTCAGTATCTTAACAGAAGTTTTTCTACGAGAACTGTTTGTTACTTTGAAAGAGAGTAGTAGAGATAAAAGGATAAGGCTAAGACAGGATTAGTGGTTAACTAATCGCTTTCGCTACGCTCAGTTATTAAAGGATTTGAAAAAATAGGTTGGAGTTTTTCAGACATCACAAACATCCATACCTACAAAAAGAAGTTCGTACTGGGACTCAAGCCCGTGAGATCCGGCACCGAAGCCCACAACGCTGGTCGCTGCGCTATAGGACCTGACAAATTGAGTTATTCCAGACTAATAATTATTGATATCAATGATTTTTTTTTTTCATTTACTCATTTTTGTCAGTTTTGTCATAAGTGGAATTTATATAGAAGGAAGAAAAGACAGCGGAATTCCAGTTCCTCAATTGGTGATAAGATAACAAGTACTCTTCTGTTGGGCTTAAGCTTCATTAGTTCCTAATTGCTCCAAATTGACAGGTGAAGTTGTTTAAAAAAATATATAGATAATTCTTTATTACTACACTTTTACAAAGCGTCTCGTTTCGATGCATTTATTCAGTGTTTAACGAAACAAACATTCCGTTCACTTAGCAAAAGGGTACTTGGCATCCAATCACTTTGATTCATTCGAAGCTTTAAGGGCTGATTAATTATCTCCACCCCGGAGAAGTGTCGTTTGAGAATTCGGATGCAGCCTCCGTCTTCAGGAGATGGAGACATCTTGAGATCACTTCCCTCCCCCGGTACTGCTCGTTGACTTCGCGCCGCGCATCGATGGCCCTTTGAACAGGAGTTTCAAGCGTGGCTCGCAGTCTTTGGCGGCTAAGAAATGCATTAATTAAGTACAGATTTACCTACTAAGTGCAACATATTGAGCAGTCGAAGAATTGCTGTGATTATTGTAATATAATAAATCGGATAATAATTTATTGATTAAATTAATTGGAAGAACTCTATTGTAATTAAGTAAAAAATATCAACGTATTTAGTTCTAAACCTTTTTAAAAAATATGTTTTTTTTTCTCTTGGCGAGAATAAGAGTTATGGAAATACTGAAAAATCAAGCGGGCTTCCTCCCTGGAAGGTCGTGTGCGGACCAAATACACAATCTTCGATGTTTCCTCCAGCAGAGCAATGAATTTAACAGTGCTCTTGCTTGTTGTTTCGTCGACTATGAGAAGGCATTTGATAGTCCGCACAGACCCTCTTTGTGGAGGATACTGGATGCCTACGAGATTCCGCCAAAGATTGTGGCCATTATCAAATCCCAACATGAGAATAATGCATGTTGTGGGAGAATCGGTGACTCAAATACCGAATGGTTCGGGGTCACAACCGGAATGAGACAGGGGTGCGTTCTTGCACCGCTTCTTTTTTATTTATTTCTTTGACTTCATACTTCGCAGGTCAATTCCGCCTGATCGAGGTGTAGCTGTTGGTCCCGGTCTGAAACTGTGAGACCTTGAATATGCCGATGATGCTGTCATATTCGATAAATCCATTGAGGGCATCCAGGAGACTATTGATGGGTTGGGAACTAACTCAGGTCGCATTGGTCTAAAAATTAATACTAGTAAGACCAATGTGATGTGTAACCAAACCTGTCATGACTCTGATAGGACCCTTACCAGCGCGGGTCAGATCATCGAGAGGGTTGACAGCTTCAGATACCTCGGCGTACATATCCCCGAAGACGGTAGTACAAAAAACGAGCCCGCCATTCGTTTAAGAATGGCTGGAGCCCCATTCAACTCAATGCGGACTGTCTGGGACACACAGCTGTACTCGATTAAAACCAAATGCCACTTGTTCAACGCTTGCATTTGGCCGGTAATGCTTTACCGTTGCGAATCATTGCACCTGATGAAGACTCAGAAAAACCGTATACTGAGCTTCGAGAACAGATGCTTGCGTCGGATAATGGGGGTGAGGTGGTTTGATTTTGTGAGGAACTCACAGATAAGGGAGCGTACAAGACAGCGTCCCGTCACGTCAGTGGTTATGGAAAGACGTTGAAACTGGCTGGGTCACGTGCTGCGGATGCCTCCGGAAAGCCTCAACCCTGCCTGTTTGTTCTTTCGACCGGTGGGATTCCGGCGTCCTGGACGTCCGTCGGGTACTATCCATAGGATGTACTCGGCGGAACTGAGGGATGCTGGCATGTCATGGGAGGAAGCAAAGCTATTGGCGGGAGACAAGGAAACATGGAGGTGCCGCGTGGCGGCCATATGCTCCACATGGGAGCAAACATGGCCAAAGAGAAAGAAGGTTTATCTAAGCCAGCTATATGAATGATTTTTAATGAGAAGGGTGTAAACAATATATCTTGAAATATATGTTTTTGAAGTTTTGATCTAAAAGTTGGTGTGCCAAGAATTATTTTAACAGACGATAGTCCATGATAGCTATTTATTCGCTCGGCCGCTTTTTTCAGAAATATTGAGAATAGATTATTACGAAAATTGTTTTTCACGTCTGGTTTTTTCAGTATGTTGAATAAAAAGAATTAAAAGAAACCAATATAAAAAATCTCTGAAAAATATTAAAACAAGTGCTCTTTTTTATGATTATTTTTACTGGAGCTCAACAGGACTGTAATCTATCAGGAGATGGATGAAAACTGGTGAAGAAGATAATAATATGTAATATGTTTTATTCCAATAGCTTTTCTATCTCAACAATTTTAATATATGCAGGGAAACTCAAACAAATATGTTTATCAAATAATATATTATTCAAATGCACTGCATAATCTTATAAACACCCCTGACTTACTTGGTTTGCTTTTCCAACCCCTTCCTTCTTAGGGGATGTGATTTATTGACAATTATTAATGGCTCCATGCCACCCTTTGAGCTGTGATGTATATTCCCAGTGTAAACTTTGATGGATTGACTTGCGAAAAATCGATATCAGTTACAAATCCGAATATTGCTTTTTTGAACAATTAAAAAAAATTAAAAACCGGTCATTTATTGCTGTGAATATTTTTGGATAAAAATGGTTTAATTTTTCCAAAAAAACGCTTTGTTTAGTATTTACTATAAAACTCTGCGAAAACCAAAAAATATACCAATTACGGCCAAATCACTAAAACACCACATCAAATTTTGAAATACTGCACTAGTATTTGACATAACTAATATTGTTAAGCAAACTGATTATTAGCTATAGATATACGAATATCGTCGAATGTCAAGTCATATGGCGCAGTGGTTAGCATTGTTGCCTTCCGTGCCGGATCTCACGGGCTCAAGTCCCAGTACGAACAGCATTTTTCCGGTCGATTTATCAATTACTGTTCGAAGGCATGGGTGTTAGTGATGTCTGAAAATTCCTTCCCACCCTTCCAATCCTTTAATAACTGGCCGCAGCGAGAAAAATTAGTTGACTAAAAGTCCTGTTTCTAGCCTTATTCTCCTATCTCTTCTTTGGAAAAAGGGAAATTGAGCGAAAAATGAATAAACAGTTTTTGTAGAAAAAGTTATGTTGAGATACCTTAATAAAGAGACCATATGCTCCATATTAGAAGCGTATATAGACAAAAAATAACTTTAATGTTTGACATTTTTATTTCAAAATTTCATTTGGAAAAAAAATAACAATCAGTTATAATAAACATTGTCATAATTGAACACGGTCAAAATTTCAAAAACAAGGTTTTTTACTGAACACATTAAAGGCACAAAATTTTGAATAAATTTATTAAACGAAATTAAATAAACATCAAATGTTAACACTTTGAGTACCGCAAACCGTTCAACCCAAAGTAGTCGATACCACCGCCGTAATTTAACGTACAACCTAAGGCGATTAATCAGTACTCCAATCGACTCCCGCTACGGGACATCGCCTCGCTAAACGGGTTAAATGAAGGATTAATAATTTAGAAGGTTTGCTGGGTGATTGTGGGGTCTTGCGAATCCTTCTACCCCCAATCGGGGATGAAATAACCGTTTGTCTGCTAAGATATGTGATTGAATGTTACTATACCAAAAATAATGATAGTGTTAACTATTAAACCAATTACTTCAATAAAAATGTTTTTCCTTTTTTTTCACAATAGCTATTAAATATACGTAGTTGATAACAAAAAGTCATCGATCCCAAATGACATATTCTTTGTAATGAATATGAGTCAATTGTTAGTTTCTATAGATATCACTTTTAAGGTGATCACTGTCATTAATTAGTAACAAGGCATTATATTAAACAATAACTACGATATTTGTACTTATTTTGCAATTATTTATTCGAATCAGCTTCGGTTTCACTTATCACTAGCATTTTCAGTTGATAGACGAATATATAATATATTAACGTAGATATTTTGTATAAATAGCTCTGTATATAAAAAAATCTTCTTCTATCAACTTAAAATGTTCGTACTTTCGATGGCTTCGGCGGTTACTTTGTGGAAGTTCATTTTAATAGAAAATTTAAATTAACTTTGATTATTCCACGTATTGTAATAATAAAACTCTTAACAAAAAATAAATATTATTAAATAATATTCTTAATAGGACAGGTTTTTCGCCATTACTTTCATTGTTTCCAATTAATAGAGTAATCACCAACCTATCTGATTGATTGCAGCTCATTAGTTTGTAATGTTTAATGTTATTAGCAGTATGATTATATTTGTTTGCTTTGTTTCGATTCTATAACCCCTCTTTGTTTCCCTTAAAAAGGAAAAATCCCAATCTGATTGATTGCAGCTCATCAGTATCATTATTTGTTTGCTTTATTTCGATTCTGTCACCCCCCTCCTTGCTTCCTTTACAAGGGAAAAAAACCCAAACTCCATTTTGAAATTTCATAATTTTAAAATGTTAGAATCAATTTTGCTTCATTGCGATAGTAAGTCTGAAGATGCCTCTGAAAGAGGCGAAATGCGTGTCACAGTTAGTAACACAATACGTGTAATAATCAAAGTTAATTTAAATTTTCTATTAAAAATGTTCGTGATGAGCGACACCATACCTGATCATGATAAATAATTGTAGATTTAGTGCAAAGAGAGTAGTAGTGGTAGAAAGATAATGCTAGGACAGGACTAGTGACTAATTAATCGCTCTCCTTTTCGGGTCCTGTGGATAGCGTTGTAATCCATCCATACCGAATCTTACATTTCAAGTCCCAGTACGAACAGCATTTTTTCGATCGATTAATCGTTTTCTGTTTGAAGGCATGGGTTTTTGTGTTGTCTAAAGAAGTCACTTCCACCTTTTCTGATCCTTTGATTTGAATTAGTCCTTTCTTAGTCTTATCCTTCTATCCCTATTTCTCACTATGAAAAAAAAGACAGAGTAGAAAACAGTTATAGTAGAAAAAAAAACTTCTGTTGAGATACCTCTATTAGGAGGCCATATGCTCCACATTGGGAGCGGATATGGATTTAAAAAAAATATATATTGTTTAAAAACGGTCGCAAAACATAAAATCATGCAATAGTTACACTAATACTAAATATTTGTCAATTCAAATAAAATTAAGCATCTAATTTTGAATGTGTTTTTTTTTCATAATGAAAAAAATGCTACTCGCGTTGGATTCGGTTATAATCAAACCACAAGACAAATATTAATATCGTTTACTCAGTGGTATAAAAATTTTTGCGACTAAGTACAATAGAAAAAAAAATTATAGACACGCTGTGTTCGATTGACAACCATTAACAAAATAATAACAAAAACATTGGCTGCATTGTCTTGGCAGTCATGGGGTTGATAATCACCGGAAGCTTAAAGATGCCAAAGGGTTGATTTTGCTTTGGTTTTAGCGATCTTCTGGATCAGGGTGGATTGATCGTTCATTATTATTTATTCACTGATAAATAATAATACGTCTTTGACGGTTTCAGTTCCGGCGTCCGCATTATCATTCGGCACTGCTTTAGGGGTTGAAATATTACTTCGTCATACTTGCGATAGTGTTGAGATATGTATATCGTAATATGTATATCATTTATAATTATATAAAATCTTCCGTTGAAATTTGACAGTAACACTTGCATGTATTGATTTCATAACTCAGATTTTTTCTTCCATTATAAGTACAATTGAATATGTTATTCCAGCTATTTTTTATCATGCCCGCTCCCAATGTGGAGCATTGGACTCCTAATGGAATTTATCTCAACAGAAGTATTTCTACGAGAACTGCCTATTAATCAGTTGCTCAACATATCTTTTTTTCAAAAAGAGTAGGAATAGAAGGACAGGGCTAGGACAGGACTAGTGGTTAGCTAATCGCCTTCGATACATAAATTTATAAATCGATTGAAAAATCAATTTATAAAACTGTCCGTTCTGGGATTCGAATCCGTGACCTCCGTAACTAAAGCCAACGACGTTGACTATTCGACCACGCAGGTGGCAAGAATTGTCTCTCTAAAAATAAAAATCATTAGGAAGCTGAGAGCCAGCTATCGTGATACAATATTTGTTTGAGGCGCATATATATAATATATTATATATTTGACTATGCATGTATCATTACTATTTTTTCGGATGTGGATACAACCGCTTGAAAAACCTCGAAAAAAATTAAGTTTTCCCTTCCAAAATGACGTCGTAATGAACAAGCAGCCAGCTTTTAATGCAAATTTCTGATAAGCGCAAAGCAATATACAGTCTGCAAGTATTAAATTCCATCTTTTACTGCACAATGTATTCTATCTAAAAAACCGATGGTTCCAAACCACTGAGACACTCGTAAGAAAAACATTCTTCTCAGAATTCAAAAAATAAAACACTCTTTTTTCTACATTTTTGTTCTAATGTGATAATTAAAATTAACTGATAAATGTGTTCTAATTTTTAATATATTGTCTTTCGCCATGAATTGATTGTGAACATTTTTAAAGTGATTATTTTTATAATAGGGTAATAATAATAACGTATTTAGTTCTACAGTTTTTATAATATCTACTGTGGAAATGAAAAAGGACGTAACCCACACAAAAACGTGTTTAGATGATTATAGGTCATATGCAAATTTAAGCACAACCTTTAAGTGCACGGAGACTTCTAAGCTGGTGTTTAATTGACATAATATAACATTAATTAAAGAAATTGTCTAGGAAAAACTTTTTTTCAGTCTTATTTCTTGGTGCCAATTTTCACAAGTTAAATTTAGATACTAATTTGGTATTTGCAGCCTACATCCATTTGATAGAACGTGTATCAAGTTTGATACATTGTGATTATCGAAAATAAGCTGCTTTTTCTTTCCACAGTCGATATACACACAATCATTGTAATATGAATCAGGGTGTTAGAGTGGATAACAGGATGTATTGTGTATCTCTTCGGAACCAGTATATATAGCTGAGCTTTTACATAGTTCTGACGATGGCGAAAGCCGAAATAGCTACTAACTAATATTATTAAAACTGTAAAACTAAATACGTTGCTATTTTACCCTATTATAATGGAGTTCTACCAAGTAAATGCCAATTCAATTAATAAATTATTTTCAACTTGATAATTTTTAACGAAAATTTTCAATGAATTTGTAGCGCACTTTTTGTATATATATAATTTCAATGAATTTTCCTTTACGGTGCTATCTTCTATCACAATGTTTTTATTTTAATGGCAATCTGTTTGAGTTGTTTCATCTTTTTGACATTAGATCAAAAAAGTAATTAGAGAGACTGGAGTCCTTTTCATCAACCTTGTTCATTCCTACATATGTAGTTATTATTTCTACCACTTGTTAAAAATATACTTTGCGAGTTTCCTTTGAATTCAGTATAAGCATACTTAAAAATCTGTCACATCAGAAAAAAAATGTTTTACCAAACTTATTTTGAATCAATTCAGTTTACAATGTCAAAAAAGGTTTATTTTATAAAACATTGACAACCACTGTATGGGTGCTTTTCCTTTTAGAAAAGCGATTCGCATTTATAAAGAAAAGGCTGCGACAAAGCTTCGAGCTTCGATACATTTAAAAGCTCTTGCTATATGAAATATTTCACTTTACTTATATACAGGACTTTAAACTATCCGAACGTCTTATTTCTTTCATAACATAAATACTAGATTAATTCATATTTAATGATAGATAAATAACATCATAAAAATGGCAATTTTTAAATTTTGATTTGCATCTGGCCAATAATGACAACTTTTACCAGGACTGTGGCGTCGGAGTCGGGTATTTTTCCGGAGTCGAAAGTAATTTACGGCTCAATCTAACTATCTCATAAACACTTTTTTTTCTCCAAAAAACAAAAATATATATAATTTTTAAAATTACTCACCACTCATTCGCATCGGGGCATTTTTGCGAAATTTTGCAAAAAATTAGGTACTTTTGAAAAAATAGTATAACTTTAAAACTATTTGACATTAAAAAAAATAATTTGGACACCAGTTGTGCAACACTTTATTGCATAATAATATATATATTTTAGCCTGCTTTTATCAGCGATACTCATTTTTTGTATTTTTTAATATAGAAAATCGGGTATTTGACATAGAATTATATATTTCATCGAAAACGTAATAAATAACAAGTCAAATAAACATTTACTCTTGTTTATTTTATTTCAAAACAAAATTATAAAACATAAAAGCCTATTTTTAGCCTACAATTGCTTATATTTTGGTGGCCTATTTTTTAAAGTTTTATTTTAACTGTCTGCTGATTTTTCATCGCCGAAATCACCGAATAAAAAAAATATTTGTGCATATATTTTAATATTTTATTTTTTAAATGATGCATTAATCATTTTTTACGCCATCTGCATAGAGAATCTAAAACATTTGTCGCATTGGATGTATATATTTCAACGCGTAAGTCAGACCGGCGAAAAGACTCGTATACGAGTCATCCGTAACCAATGTGTTAAAATCTGTATGCATTACCATGGGTTAATCCCCTTTGCCAGTAATAGCTTTAAACTTAGTGATATATTTATTTGCTAAGCGTCAGTTCAAGTTCATCCGTGCTTTCGAACGCCTGAAGATACCGAAAGTTGAAACCCGGGTCGTTAGTGACAAAACTTGTGTGAATGTACATAATTTGAACGATTCAAATTGTATATATACGACAAACGAAACGTATTGAAAAAAATCACTTTGGAGTCTGTTTTTATTTTAATGCTGATTCGGAATCGTTTCTTTACACCCATCCGACCCTGGTTTATACCATAAAATATACAATATTAAAAAATGTTAAATACTTCATTAAATAGTTTAAATGAATTAAATTCCATTTAAGCACGAACGAAACAATTACTTTTACAATGCATTTTTTATATTCATGCAAAACAAATAATGTCATTTTTATGCCAACGGACAAAAAGTTTTAAAAGAGTAGAAAAAAGAGCATCCTGTATCTATGGGATATATTATAAGCGGTGGAAAAATATTGTTTATTATTTTTATTTTTTTCTCCTGGCAATTTTCCGAGAGAAAGAAGAATTGCCGCGTACATCGGCGAGCATTTGTATCGGTGCTCTTCCCCCCGCCACCCTTTCCTGCCGATACCCATCCATGGTAATAGTGATGTCCAATATGTATTTTTTTAATACCTGAGTACTCGAGATTCTATATACAGGTCATATATAAAGTCTCGTTACTTTGAGGTATATGTTGTGATATTTTTATACATATCGGGAGCGCTGTCTATGCTAAAGGATAGCTTTTCCAATGTTGGAGAATGTCATTTTTCTTTTCGTTCAATTAATTTTAAGCCATGTATGCTTTCACTTAAAAGAAGTCTAAGTTAACAAAGGGACTGTGTTCATAATCTGTAAATGTCTATCTTCTATGAAAAAAAAAACTGAAAAAAGTAATGTTAAATATTTTTATTAAAACTATTTTGCTATTTTAATAAAATTTACATTGTAAATAAATGGCTGTCCAATAACTACTGGGCTTGCTATTCAAGACTATGTATGCTACTTTTTTTGTTACAAACTCGATTAATATTCGTTAGAAATGTACATATATGTAAGAGCCTTTTTGTTTACTACCATTGCCAGCTCTACACGATGACATATCTAATAAATATTCGGTAAAATAGAGAGTTTTGAAGTGCACGTGCACTTTTAATAAATCATCTTCACAGCAGGTTTATTTAACTACTTTTTTATAAGTTTCTTGCACAATCTCTCAATTGTAATCCAAAAGGAATCAAAACTAGTCACTACTTTTGAATCGCTTTCAGAATTGCATTGGCGGAATGAAAACATCATATCATATCAATACCCTAGTTATAAAGTGCACCATTTCTGAATTTGGCGATATCGATAAACGTATGAAAAGTATTTCAGAATATATATGTAAATCTATCACTTCCAAAAAGCAAGTAAGACGTTGTTATTCTGAAAGAATCTATCGTAGCATAATGTATTAATTGCTCTTTGGAAATGATAGATGATTGTTTTCTAAAATACTTTTCATAATAAATTCGGTACTGCCAAATTCAGGAAAATTAAATTCAACCAGGAAAATTAAATTCAAATAATCCGAACCGTGTAAAAGAAAGTGTAGGTGATGACGCTTAAGTAATAAATAAGCCAAATAGTAAAATACAATATATATAGTTCTGCTAGAATATTATTTGGAATACTGCGTGACAATGAATGCTTAATAAATTAAAGCACCAAAAATAAATATAATATTGTAGTATAATATAATATTTGCTCAACGATGATTTATTCTAGTCCACGGCATATACTAAAAGAAGCAGTAATTGTATTGGACGTGTTTTTTTTTAAATTTAACGAATATTCAGCGACTCAATACTTAAATGTCGACATCCCTATGGGGAACTCTTTCCTTGTACAGAATGATCGTTTTATTATGCAAAGCTTATGAGAAAAATATTAATTTTTCCTCACTAACGACCGCCGTTATGTAGGTTCGTTTCGCCGTTACTGCAGCTCGCTCTTTAATAACGAATCGTTATACTTTGAAGCTAACGACGCATTGCCATATTATAGATTCGTTCGTTTTGATATCTTTTCATGGGAACGACGCTACGGAATATTTTTTGCATATATTTTTTGCGCTTTGGAAAATTTGAACAATTTTTCCTTTGTGTCGTTTCTTATAAAAGGGATGTTTTCTTATTTTTAATTCGCATTAAAAATATATATCAATGAGAGGTACTTAAGTTGATTAAAGCTGTACATGATTTATAGTTATACTTAATAAGCTATCATTATATGTGATAAAAAAAGATTAATAACCTTCTTTGTGTCGATGTCCACTCTCAATGTGAAGCATATGGCCTCGTAATGCAAGTATATATATAAACAAAAAAAAATTCAGAGGACTTCTTCTCTTCAAAAATAGTAGAGATAGAAAGTTTGTGCTAGGACAGGACTTGTAATAGTTCTGTCTGTACTGAGACTTGAAACCGTAAGATTCATCATACAAGCTAATGTCTTTGACCACAGTACCAAGGGTCAACTATGCTAGTAAAATATTACAGAGTCTCTATATAAAATTGTTATATATAACAGTATGAAAAAAAATATTGTATCTCAAATATTTTTTTTAAAAAAAAAGCTAAAATAATTTAAGAAACTATAGTCAGTTTGTATGAACTATAGAATATGCGCTAATAGTGGTTTTAGCAATTAGCAGATTTTTCTTGCTCAACCTCTCATATTATTGAAGAGAGTTAGGATATAAAGGATGAGGCCAAGGTGTAGGATTTGTGGTTAGGTTAACGCAGTCGCCACGTCCCGTTATCTAATGATTGGAATGAAAGGAGGGATTTTTTCGGTGGGAGATATATTAAACCGTAAAATCCTTTACAGTTATCAACAACGTTGAACACTCCACCACGTAAACGACAATTTGCCTCTAGCTCTCTTGAAAATCAAGCACAGTTGTTAGCCAAATTTATGTAAGCGTTATTATTACTGGTATATAAACCATTGATTGCGCAAACGCGTATGATGTAAATCTACTCAAATGCACAACATATTTAAAAAAAAAGCATCGTCACTTTTTTAATAATTTAAATTGCTCATATGTGTATTTTGATTTTGAACTAGTTAACAATTTATATATGTTTAAAAGCATCTATGGCTGTACTATCGAAAAGTTTTTCAGCTGTGAATTTTGATCAGATGTCAAAAAACGCTATCCACACTTAGTAAATATGTTTCAGTTTAGAAGAAGCATCATTTTACTAATCAATAGTTTGTCAATAACCCATAAAACGAATAATCACCCACTTGTGATTATATTCATATACATATTGCTCAAGACTATTAGAAATTTTCAACAATAAAAGAAAAATATTCACATTTTTTTTTATTCAATCGCTATGTACATATGTAATGTATTTTTTCACCTTTGCGATGCTAGGTTTTATGTCGACCATTTCCAGTTCCTCACAAGGCAATTCCTTGAGGAATTCTCGACTCCCCGTTTTTTATTCAATTTACATAAAAAATGATTTACGAGACGCTAAATAAGATAGTCGAAATATTTACACGAAAAAAATGCAAATTAATTGAAATATAAACGAATAATAAATCGATTTAAATTATTTCAAACACCCCCGAAACGGAACGTCGCTAAAAGAGAAAGTGTCATTTCAAAAAAGGAATAAATTAATAAAATATCCGTTACATCTCAAGATATCCATTTCCGGTTCATTTCGAATTCATTTATTCCGAATTCGAAAATGAATTAGAACGCCGTCGTTCTTTTTTTGAAAATATCATTATATTACGTACCATTCGTGCCTTGTATCATTTTCACATTAGCACTTAAAATTATTTTTTAAGGGGAGGCCGGGACAAATGGAACCAATAAGTATCGCATCTCTAATATATATATTTTTTTGTATTTAATCCGCCTCGTGGGATGTTTTTAATGACAGCTGTTTGTTTTTTTAATTTGAATTTTTGTCACATCTGGTAAGTATTTGCAGGATAATAATGTAATTTGAAAAACATTTTGTTATAAAATATTATTTAAAGTAATTTTTAAAAATGACAAATTAATAAAAGTATACCTTAGCCTTATCTTATTACACACTGATAAACGATAATCTTCTTAAAAATGCAAAAAAAACTTCGAACTAATCTAAAATCTTAAAAATATATATGGCTTCATAATTTATTACCAAAAGATTTATATTAGATAAAGTATTATGTATTATACTTACATGACATGTTATGATTGCTAACAATTGATGTATAAATAAACGACAACAAATATTTGAATGTTATTTTTCTGATTGTTTGATGCTTTTCTGTCAGATTTTGAAAGGACATGAATTCAATTCTGTTTATTATTGAAATAATTATAGCATCTCCCTTCTTTGCACTGTCAAATGCGATGCATGTTAAATGATCGATCTCGGGATTCGGGGGATGAAAAAAATGCGAATCCCGAAATTTCTGGATTACAAAAAAGATCCAGGACTGGATGGCTTACTATGTTCAATGCTATGTTTGACAAGATGAGCAATCTCAAAGGATATATTAAGAAAAAAATACAGCTGTTGGAATACAATTTTCTGTTTTATTGAAAATAATATTTGTTGGGATGATAGCTGTCTTTTTAGGTTTGATAGCAGAATAAGTTTTACTTTTATGGTGTTAACATGTTGCTCAGTAAAAAAACATCATTATTATTGAATTTATTTTTTGTATTTTTGTTGTTGTATTAATTAAGCAATCTTTTAGTTAAGTTCATACTAAAAACATAAAAATGTATGACCATTATCTTTTTTCTTACAGTTTAATGTTAAAGCTATTTTCTGTTATGACTACTGTTAAGTATTAAAATACGACGTTCTGTCTGATGACGCTTTTAAAAGAGGCAAAACACGTGTCACAATTCGCAACAGAACAAGTGGAGTAACAGAGTTATCAAATTAATTGTAATTTTAATTAAACATGAACTTTAACAAGGCTAACGCCGAATTCATCAAACAAATTGAAACCCGTCATATTTATAAAAACAAACACAAGATTTGTTGAGTTATTTAAAAGATTATTTAATAAAAATTGTTGGGATCAGTTTCACTCAGCAAGACATCGTTTTCTACTAATAAAAATACTACCTCGCAGAGATGTCGCAGGTAATGATTTAATTATAAAATGAAGGTAGACAAAAGGTCAAAGCTTTGTTTTTTTTTTTTTTAATTTGAATCGTTCAAATTATTAACATTCACACAGATTTCGTCACTAACAACCAGGGTTTCGCCTTTCGGCATCTTCGGGCGTTCAAGTGCACGGATGCACTTGAACTGACTGAACTGAAGTTGCCGAAAGGCAAAACCCGGGTCGTTAGTGACAAAATCTGTGTGAATGTACATAATTTGAACGATTTAAATTTAATATTGAAATTCCACCAAGCGCCTTCAGTCGAAATCTTTAATTTGTATTTCCTATAAGATCTTTATAAATAATTGTTATACTTACAAGGAAGTTGTCAGCATCATTCTATTCGGTTGTTCGTAAAAATGCTCGAATCTCAAGCAGAGATAATATTAAATTATTTTCTTTTTCGGATTATTGATTTCTGTTCAAATGTATGAAGACCTGTGATTTCCACATTTTTTTTCATTTCCCATACGCCTTTCCGTGTGTTATCTGACTAAGTTATCAAATAAAACTAAAAGTAGAGATCCTCTGTTAGAAATCCATATGTGCTCCATTTATTGGTAGCAGAGATGGCTGAAAGAGTCTAACTTACGATAACTGTGACAAATCGTTTGTCGTATTACAGAAACGAACTATTAAATCTCTCAAAAGCAAGTACACGTCTTATACTATATATATACGGCATGGCCAGAATAGAAAACGGACAAAAAGTTTAGAAAACTTTTAAAAGCTCTCCTCCCTCTTGCGAAAACTATCGACAATTCAAAAGCTTTCAAGTAAAGAGACAAGTTAAGTTGGAAGCTTTTGATAGTGTGGAGGTGTAAATTTTTAACCACATTAGTTGTCTTTGATGTTATCTTTAAAAAAAAAACTTGTGAGTTCTTAGTGGCAAAGTTGACAACTTGGAGATGAAAGTCTGGACTGATGCATTTCTATGCCATGCATCTATAAAAAAAACACGAGCGATTTTTATATGGTTACCATGGCAGGTTTAAGTAAAAATAAAAAAGTTTTTTAAATATTGAATTCGGTTTACCAAGTTAATAAAAACAGCTTTTTATAATTTCTCATAGTCACATTTAAAAATGCACTTAACAACCGACATATAACTATGATGAGACACTGCCTGAGAATCGTTTTAGACCGAGAGCATCATCTTATGTTTCATTTAAAATTAACAATTGAAGAACGAACTTAGCACCACGAAAATGAATCTCATTGGTTGACTTCTTTGTGTACTGTAAGTGTGTATGTATGTATGCGCATGTGTGTACATGTACGGATGTATTATGGGAGAATTATATAGAATTTTATTTGCAAAATAATGCGTTTGGAGTTACCGTAAAATTTTTATCTCTGTAGTGATCACACCCTTCCGTCTGCAACGATAGTAAGGGAATACAATTTTTCAAAAAAATAAGCAATGAAGGAGACTAGAAGAAACTTGATGCTAACGTGTCCTGGTACTTAAAGCTCTAAAAATTTGATCTTCAAACAAAAAATCACGTTTTTACATTCTTCAAAGACAATGGTTTTCAACATATTTAAGTAAATTTGTCTTTATTTTTAATTTTGTGATGATTTAGAGATATTTTCCAGTTTACAATTGATTCGCTCTATATATTTTACTATCAAAATTTTTAAATTCTCCTAAATTGCATAGATAAGTAATAACAAATTTTCTGATATTCTGTAGCGTTTTGTTAAGTTTTTGCTTTATTTTCAAATTGCTATCTCGAACATCAAACAAAGGGTTCCCACCGAAAACCAGAAAACTCCGAAAAATCGATTAATTATTATGTTTAAATGGCGTGCGACATGCAAGGCGTGAAGGAAATTTTAAAAGAACTAACACGGTGAAATTTTAAAGCAGACGTTAGTGCTTTATAACAGTGCTATTCAACTCAAAAAGCGTGGTCCAAATAAAATCATTTTTTGATTCAAAACTGTTTTCAAATATTTTCACCGGTTTTATATGATATATTGATTTTCGAGTCAATTTATTTATCCAAGATTTAATTAAAAAGGAACACAATATGTATTCCTTTGTACTTAAATACTCCGTGCCACTCATTTGATTTCAAAAGTGGGTCTTACCAAGAACGGTTAGCTAAATATTTATACTTTCTTAGGTTTATTCATCTTTCCTAAGCGTTCTCTTTACTCAAAACATAACAACCAATTCTCTAAAGACAAACTTAGTTAAGATTCTCAATTAACATATTCTCCACATCGAAGCACTTGGCATAGAAATGGGTTCATGTATGGTTCCAAGTGTTTTTTTTTAATTTTCTTTAGTGTTCTTGTGGAATCGTCCTGTACCACCAACACAAATAAAAACAAAGCTATCGGTTAGCAAAGAAAATCTTAAATAATATTCTTCTTCTTCTTTGACCATATTCTCTACCTATGTAGAGCATATGGCCGCCAAGCGGCACCTCCTTGTTTCTCTGTCTCCCGCCAATTGCTTTGTTTCCTACCATGACATGCCACCATTCCTCAGTTCCGCCAAGTATATCCTATAGTACCCGACGGTCGTCTGGGACGCTGGAATCCCACTGGTCAAATGAATATTCAGGCAGGGTTAAGGCTTTCCGGAGGCATCTGCAGCACGTGGCCTAGCCAGTTCTAACGTCTCTTCACAACCACTGACGTGACGGGGCGCCGTCTTGTAAGTTCCTTAAAAAAATATACAATCGTACACTTGGTAAGGTTGCTATGTTTATAAGTTAAAAAATTGTAAATTACTACTTTTGACATATACAAAAGATATCAGTTTAAATTTAAAAAAAAAACGCTGTTGTTTTGTGTGCTTTATTCCAGGAAAATAAAATATTTGAAAAACCTCATAAATCTACGAAGAGTGAAACGTTCTGATTGTTTACCACTGGATTATTGCTCATCACTGCTTTAATATAAATAAAAATGGAATAAAATAAAAATTAGAATGGAATATGCAGGTGTTAAAGCATTTTCATCAGGCAACACTGCAGAATAATCAAACAATAAATTTATGGCTTCAAAGGCTTACGTATAAATACGTATCCAACATATTATTAACTTCTGTAAAAAAATAAGAAAAATCATTTTTTTTAATTAATATCAACTAATATTACACTGGATACTGTGAACCAAAATATGTATGATAAGCCAATAAATAGATGTGTACAAATATAAGAAAAACAAGCAAGGAATACGAAAAAACAGTAATGCCAAAAATGATGGGATTGTGGAAATTGTTTTTATCAGAGCCGAATTCGTCGAAACTAATCGCAGTTGTTCGAAACGTTATTGCATAATAAATTTGAGAATGCCCGCTTAATGCGGCTCTATATTGGCCATTTTTAGCAGTTGACCTACGGAGTAAATCAAATCGCATGAAAAACTGGACCCATAAAAACAGAAGCAAGACAAAATAAAATATAAGCAGCTAGACGGTGTTTTTATTTTTTTATTTACATTTTTTTAAACATTTTTTATACTCAAGTTGGTGAAAAAAAATAAAGGCAACACAGAATTGGCAGGTGCAGGCAGGCAAAGTAGAAATGTGCGATCAGCGTATGCTGTGACAGCTGCGCCACTTAAATATCATAAAATTATGTTTATTTTTATCCATGTCCGCTCCCAGTGTAAGGTATATGACTTCATAATAAAGGTATCTCAACATGATTTTTTCTACGAGAACTGTTTGTTACTCAACCGCTTAACCTCTATAGGCTAGAAAAATACAAGATTAGTGGAAAGTAATTACTCTTGCTACGCCCAGTTATTTAATAATCGGAAAAATGGGAGAGTTTTTAGAAATCACTAACACCCACGCCTTCGAATAAAAATTGATACATTGATCGAAAAAATGCTGTTCTTACTGGGATTCGAACTCGTGAGATTCGGCACGGAAGTCAACAACGCTAACCACTGCGCCATATGACCAGTGTTTCCTCTAAGCTGTGCGCGTGTGCGCGCGCCCACAACTTGCCGAGCACCCGCACATATATTACAACAGAGTGCACAAAAGTTACATCAGCTATACCACTACCAGAATAAAATAATTGAAATTAAATAGTGTTGTTTATTATTGTCATTATAAAACATCAACCTTTTCGTTTAGTAGGTCTAAATACTGGCGCACAAATATTTTTATTTGTTGTCAAAGTTGCACAGCCAATGTCTTTTGCGCACATAACCTTCCAAAAATTAGAGGGGACATTGCATATGACCCGACAAATACAGATGATTTGAATATGACTAAGTAATTCGGAATCGGAGTCTGTTTTTAACTTGAAGCCGGAGTCGGGGCCTTGAAATCAACTGCAACTCGCCTCTCTATTAGGGGTTTACTTAATTATTTTATTTGATATTTAAATCCAACAATTATATTAAAATATTGTAACACCCTTTATAGGGTTAAAAAAATAACATATTGTACCAATTGGGATAGATTTTTTTGTGAGCGAGCCCTCTTTCTTATGTGATATAAAATATACAAAAAATACATAGCCGTACATTATTTTGAAGGAAAAATATTTGATGGCAGGACATTCGCATGTTTATTGCGGCCAATTTCTCTCGCAGGATCACCGTCCTCCGAGCGGGGGCCAGCAGGGAGGCGTTTTTATTTTATTTTATTTTTAGGCAGTAGGAAATGTAATTTATTATGTCGTGATTTATTCCGCATTACTGTATCAATGTCAATTTATTCGTATCGTCATTAGTGATAGTGATATATGAATCGATGAAAATATTGCAAAGCAACCGAAAATAAATATGAAATGTTATTTGTGTTAATATGCATGTATTCTTAGTTGATATGAATTCAATTAAATTCAATTAAATTCAATCGATAAATCAAATTTTCTCATCATTGTACAATTCAACTGTTATCGAATTGTAACCAGGCCGGTTGGTAGGGGTAATTTTTTAGAAAACATATCATTTTCCAAACTCAATTTGGTTGACAGACATTAAGATTTATTTATTATATACACTAATTGTTGGTTTTTACTTTGTTAATGGTAATTCATACCTGGTTTTTGTTGTAATCGTTTTCATTGCTAAGTGGTCTTCAACTTTTTATTTATAGTTTATTTTCCTTGTATTTTGTTTCAATTCTTTTGCTAGGTTGTAATACCAATTGTTTGTCATACCTTGTTTTTATCACTTAACCTTTGTATAAATATCACTGTTTTATTGTTTTTCTTATCAGTTGACAATGCTCATCATGAGCGAAACCGGTCCTGATCTAATAAATTTTATGTGGAAAAAGTACTAAAAATGTTTTATTATTTTTATTATAATGCCATTCCACCAAGTATTGACAGTGAACACCTTAAAAGTGGTGAAAACATAGCATATTTAATATTCACTATAGATATTTGTATACATATTGTCACTTGTGTGGTCGAGTGGTCAACGTCGTTGGCTTCGGTTACCGAGGTCACGGGTTCGAATCCCAGTACGGACAGTTTTATAAATTGATTTTTCAATGGATTTATGAATTTCTGTTCGAAGGCATGGATGTATGTCTTTAATGCCTCTCTCCCATCCATACTATTCTATAGAGAGGTTGAACAACTGAGTAAAAAACAGTTCTCGTAAAAACACTTCTGTTGAGATAAACTCCATTAGGAGTCCACATACTCCACATAGGGAGCAGACATGGTAAAAAATACATATTTGCTTAAATGTATTTTTATAAATAATAAAAATTACGACCGAGAATTAACAGGAAACTATAAAATGTAATTTTAGATAAATAACAGATATTTTATTGCCCAAAAAAGGCGATGAATCTATCACATTAAACGAGTGAATTCTTTCAGTCAACTTTTCACACACAAATTTGTATGCAATAATCCAGGACAAAGTAAATTAACAACAAATAGATGCTATAAATTAATAAAGACCAGTTTTCCTTCGTGAATTTACTGGTGTTTTCCAATACTTGGAGCTTAATTCTTCAGTACGGCACATCTGAAACGGCAATTGTTTAAATCTTTCTCTAAGCACTGAACGTCTGCGCACGTCTTAAGATTTGATTGTACTGTTGAATTCAGGGATGTCTCATTTTTCTGATTATATTTTTCATTATAATTATTTTTAATCTTCGTTATCGATATTAAAACGGTTGACATATTTCTTGGTTCCCAAATCAATTTTCAGAAAAGAGTCAGTGAGCAAACTAAAGAGAAAATTGAGTTCTCGAGAGGTGAAGTAAGCCAACTAGTAAAATTGTAAAACTTTTAACTGGTTCTCTGACGTGTGAACACGCCTTACAATTTCGTGCTCATAGAGCCGGCCATACAAAATGTGTGTGTGTTTACACGCAGTACTTGAGACGCGGTTTAAAGTTCACAAAAAACATATTAAAAAATCCTTGGAATAATAGTGTGTGATACTTAAACTTAAAAGATATTGTTCTGTAATCTATAATACAACGATTTAAAAAAAATGCTTTTTTGTTGTGCTCAAATTTGTTGCTGGCAGGGCTATAATTCCTTGACGGTAATTTCCGTTTTTAAAACGTCTTTCGATAAATGATGGCGGAAATGAACCATCGTGTATTTATATGGTAAGTGTTTGTGATGTACTATTATTATATGTCCAAAAAGTGCATACTTTTAAGGGTTTTATTTTTTTAAAGAAAATCACGGCCCTCCATGCACTGTATGTATTAAAATATTATAATGCATTAATATCAAATAAAAAACAACGTTTTCGCAACCCTGCTTGCTTCGCTGCAGCGAGAAATCGGTATTCCTTCCGCCCTCAGTTTCTTCGGAATCGGCACTCGGTATTATTTGTTTAACAAGAGCTGCTGCTGAAAGTTCGAATCGGCGCCATTGTGTATTTTACAGTTTAACAGGAAGCGGTTTGAAAGAGAGACGCCATATCCTCTCGTTAAGTTTCCTTTCAAACTCTCGCAATCGAATGAATGCGGTTTGCGATGTGATTACAGTGGGAAAATTGCAACTGTAGTTTTGAGCTATATTTATCGTAAATTTAAAACATTTATTTCAAATGCAATATTTTCTTTTCGTTCTAATGTTTTATTAATATTAGAACATTAACACTATAATTCACTTACTGTTAATTAATTTTAAGGGTTTTCACTGCCAATACTTTGTGGAAATGCATTATACTTACCATTGTCGTAATTGTATCACTGCCATTTATTGTCGGGTCTAATGGCGCAGCGGTTAGCGTGTTAGACTTCCGTTCGGACTTCACGGGTTCGAGTCCCAGTACGAACAGCACTTTTTCCTATCGATTTCTGTTCAAAGGCATGGGTGTTTGTGATGTTTTAAAATTCCCTCCCACCCTTTCCGATCCTTTGATAATTGAATGTAGCGAGTATATTAAGTGTAGACGTTCCTTTCCTTCCTTTGTAATAATTCTATATTTATCTATTATGAAAACATTTTCAAATTCTCGTCAGAAGCGAAACCGGTTCTGGTTGTATTAAATAAATGTGGAATTAGAACAAAGAAAATTTTTTAATTTTATAAATAAATATATTTTTTTATCCATGTCCGTTCCCAATTGGGTAGCATATGGCCTCCAAATTTGATCTCAACATAAGTTTTTTTTTCTATGAGAACTGTTTGTTACTCAGTCGCTCAACATTTATTTTTTCAGAGAGAATAGTGGGGATAGAAAGATAAAACTGGGACAGGACTATCGGTTAACTAATTGCTCTCGCTACGCCCAGTTATTGAAGACGGAAGGAAGGGAAATGGGAAGGGAAATTAAGACATCACAAACACCCATGCCTTCGAACAGAAATCGATAAATCCATAGAAAAAATACTGCTCGTACTGAGACTCAAACCCGTGAGATACGCTATCCGCTGCACCATGGGACCCATCATGTTACCTGGAGCCGACATTTTTTAATATAGTTACCAGTGGCGGTTCCTGACCTAAAATCTTGGGTGGGCTAGAGAAAAGCATAGCATTGTATACTATTTACGAAATTTTGCATGCTTCCACTTCACCTTATACATTAATCTACAAGCAAATTAACAAATACTACGACACTACTGCAAAGCATAAATTATTATATAATAAAATCAATGCTAATATAAGTAAGAAATAATAACCTTAAATTTGTCTCTTTCAAAGTGAAATAACAAGTACAAAAAGCAATACAGAGCTGTCACTGAGAGAGCTGTCACTTTCATACAATACAATGATATTAGTATTTGTGTATGGGCAAATCCATTATAGCCCCCAAGGAATGACAGAAGGTAGCTAATTTGAAACACAGTCGTGTGCGATTGATGACGTTTCCGTACATACAAATACAAAAAAAAAATCGAATCGTGCTTGATTGCGTTCCAGTTTAAAGAAATATTGTCTATGATTGCGGGCTTGAAAACTCTAGCCCCTGAGCCGTTTATACATAGGTGTTGCCAGACTGACGTCACGTTGCCTGTTCTCTATGAATTATGTATTGTGTTATTGTTTTTTTATGCCGGCTCAGTTTAAAATTTTAATACAAATCACAATCCAGAATATGATTGTAGGTAGACATGGCATTGTCTTATATTGACTGAGGGAAATTTAAACAAGGATATTATATTCATTTGGGAAAGGTTAATTACGCTTATAAATGTATTTATTTTGTTCAGCGGCCGAATTGCTGTTCATTTTTATTCAGCCATCTAAAGTTTTGGGTGAAAAATGCAGGACAGGCTTAGCCCACCTAGCCCAGTACCTAGAACCGCCACTGATAGTTACCATTAATATTTTTGATGGAAGACGAAGTTTAGTAAGCCATGACTGCCATTTGCATAAAAGTTAAAAAGAGTCTTAGAGTTCTTGACGTTAAGTAAAGGATACTGGTTTGGTTTTGTATAAAGCATGGTTCCGGCTCTAGTCTAGCATAAAATGATGAAATTTTACGATATATTCAAATATATAATTTTATAATAAATTCGCCTATCAAACACCGCCATAAAATACCGCAGACCCTCAAACCTCGCGACTTTGATTAAACTTTCATTGGAATCATAAAAGCCGGCTTAATCAAATCGGAGATCCATTGAATTCTGCGACAGGGCCGGATTGGTATTTATATCCGCGAAGATTTGGTTTCCGCCTTCCTCACCCCCGGTATCGTTCACCGCAGACCTCTTAAACTCGCACCCCCTACCCTCTTTTCTTATCCGCTCGTTCCCGATCTTTGCCGCTGAGAATAACTATCGGGTATGCAAATTACTCGTTAACCCTTGAAGATAAGTGTGTTTTTTTGGTGTTAATGTAATGTTTGATTTAAATTTAAATTAAATTAACACACTTCTATCTTATGTTGAGCAATAGCCAATGCAAACGAGTTTTTTAAGATGATAATAAAAAAACAATTGCGATTTCAACAACTGTAGTTTTCGCCGGCTGCGTGGTCAAATACTATCGGGTCCGGTTACGAAGATCACGGATTCGATCGCCAGTACAGACTGTTTTTATAAATCAATTATCAATTGATTTATTAATGTGTCCAAATGTATGGATGTATCACTTTAAGGCAGTGATGCACAACCTTTACCTTCTAGCGGGCCACATCAAACAAATTATCGTGGGTTCGGGCCGCAAAGAAGAAAATGATTTAAAGTACGCACAATTCTTATTTATACTGAACATATGTACGTTCCATGTAAAACAGCCTTAAAATCGTGTAAAAAAGATTAAATTTATTTAGATAAAAGAGTAATAGGTTCCATTATATTATTTTTACCGTGTTATTTCGAAAATAAATAAGCCATGCAAAAATAAGGATTATAAGTACTTGTTTATTAAAAATCGTTTCATCGTGAAATATTTATGTTTCATTTATATGCAACTCATGAGTTATGCGTTCTTGGTTTTTGTTAATTTTTAAATATTTTTTTAATTTTTCATTGAAGAAAAAGCTTGGTTACATTTGTTAAATAAATGTTTTATGTGAAAAAAATATGTTTATGAAAGAGATATAAGGGCCGCCACAAAATTTAAAAAGAGCCGCATGCGGCCCGCAGGCCGCGGTTTGTGCATCACTTCTTTAAGGTGTTCACTGTCAATACTTACTTGGTGGAAAGGCATTATGTTAAGAAAAACACCTTTGTACTTATCTCCCACTTTTATTTACCAGGATCTCAAACGGTTTCGCTCATGTCGAGCATTGTCAACTGATAAGAAATAGAATTTAGCAGTGCTGTTTATACAAAAACAAATTGAAATAAAAGGTGTAATAAATCATTAGCATTGTTTTTTTTACAAGATACAGTAGAAATTGTGACTCTAAACCAGCCATACTCAACCTTTTTTTCCTCCGGGCCCCATTACGATTTTTGCTTCCCTACGTGGCCCGCAAAATATTTACAGTAAACTGTAAATATAGCATATATTATACTGCACACATATGTGTGTGTTATGATGTCAAAATAAAACTATTTTATTTTATGTAAATATATACATATGTATACATTTATGTATTTTTCATAGTAAAAAACAACAATGAACAAAAAATAAAAAATACGTAAAAAGTACACAAAAATACCAATGTATCCAAAATATTAAATCGTTTGCGTAAAAATTGATGTGAATTTTGGTATTGAGTCAAACTTTTAACTATCTTTTAAAAATATTTGGTGACTATAATTATTTTGGGCCGCACATAAGAGCTGACTTGGCCGCATGCGGCATGGGTAGCTGCAGGTTGAGTATGGCTGCTCTAAACTAACAAAAATTAAACAATTTAGCACCTTGTCTTAGTTAAGAGTCACTTATTCTTAATTTCTACTGTAATTTGTTTTTTTTTCAATGCCAATGATTTATTACACCTTTTTATTTCAATTTGTTTTTGTATAAATAGCACTGCTAAATTATATTTCTTGTCAGTTGATAATGCTTGCTATGAGCGATACCAGTCCTGATCTTGGTAAATAAAAGTATAAATAAGTACAAAGGAATATTGCGTTTTTCTTAATATAAGTATGGAGGTGTGTCATGTCTTAAATTCCTTCCCACCAATCCTATCATAAAAACGGGCGCACAGAGAGAAATTAGCTAACCACTGTTCTTGTCCTCTTCTTATTCCTAATATGTTTGAAAAAAAATAAGGTTAGGAAATTGAGTTCGAAATTAGAAATCGTGGAAATGGGTGTATGTGAAGTTTTTACTCTCTGAAGATTTTCTTGTTTCAAAATATTTGGCGCATTGCTGTTAGTAATGGTAAATACTTTTTTATAATTAAAAAAAACGACACTCAATTATTACTTTTTGAATAAAATAGTGTAAAGTTTTGTCATATTTCAATGACAATATTATGTGTCATATTTGTGGGTGAGTGAATATCAGTAAAAAATAAGACAATATGTATTGACTGTTCGCCCTAAAGGGTTTCTAAAAGTTTTCAGGGGGAAGCACCTACCGAACGAGTAACAGAACGCTGTTCCAATATTTGGGCTAATTATTCAGTTGATTTCACACTTATTCCGTATTCTGTCTCAGTTTATCTTTCGTGAAGTAACAGGGCAGCCCCCCGCGGATACTTTGTTCTCGTTTCGGTGACGTTCCGGTCGATCCGGTTCGTAATAGACGGAAAGATATTCCGGTTCCTATTTCTCTTGTTCAATATTGGGACGATAAAGGGACTGTGTGGGTAGTAGTATAGATAGACGGTGATGCGTGATCTGAGGGTGGTTCATATGATATGGTTATAAAAATATATTTTTAAAAACCCGTCCAATAATAAATTAGTGATGGAGTTCCAAGGAGCTGTTATACGAATGAGCTTTGAATAACTGCCGCTTTTTTTTTCAAATATATTCTTTCGGCTTAAGCTTTAAAACCATTATATATTTAGAAAAATAAACACTTTTTTGTACAAATTTCACATTTATTAGAATCAGGATTCTGGACCCGGTTTGAACATAACAAGCATTTTCAACTAACAATTATATAACTTTAAGGGTGCCCACTGTCAATGCTCGGTAGGAAAGCATTAAATTAAAAAAAAAATACTCATTGAAATTTTTTTAATCCACATCCGCTCCCAACGCGAAGCATACGGCCTACTTATAGAGGTATCTCAACAGAAGTTTTCTACGAAAACTGTTTGTTGGGAAAAATGATAAGGGTATGACAGGACTAGTGGTTTACTAATCGCTCTCACTGCGCCCATTTATTTAAGGATCCAAAAGGTGGGAGGGGAGGACATTTAAGCCATCACAAATACCCATGTCTTCGAACATAAATTGATAAATCGACCGAAAAAATACTGTTCATACTGGGATAAGGATAGGACAGAACTAGTGGTTAAATAATCGCTCTCGCTGCGCCCAGTAATTTAAGGATTGGAAGGGTGGGATGCAGTGGCGGCTGGTCAATGTGGCATTGGATTAATGTAGCCCTTGTATATGCAAGGATGGTTGTATTTCATGAAATATTATTTAAACATAACATTTATACCATTCAATCATTTTGAATCATTCAATATGTATTTATTGTCTATAATAAATATTTTAGAAAATTTTGTTTTATTTTATTGAATTTAAAATGAGGGAATTGTCATTGATCTAATGCCACATTAGCCGGCCGCCACTGGTGGGAGGGTAGGACATTTAAGCCATCACAAACACCCATGTCTTCTAACAGAAATTGATAAATCGACCGAAAGAATACTATTCATACTGGGACCCGAACCCGTGAGATCTGGCACGGAAGCCATCAGCGCTTATCTCTGCGCTCGACAATTTTTCCATTTGTATTAATTCCACTTTTATTAAATAAGATCAAAACCCGTAATTAGATATATTTATCGATATATGATTAAGATAGGCATTTTATTTGAGATCTTCAAAATAAAATTTATATCTTGATTCACCCCTCTGGATTATAGAGAAACATCTTCCTCCATAGCAGTTAGGGAACATGTTTATATGACAGTAGACAGTATGGAAAATTGAACATTGGTTTCAATAGAGAAATTTTACGATGCAGATGGAATATTCTGCCCCATAAAATGAGATTATCCGAAATTCAGGATTTTTTGAAATTCATGAGATCTGCCTCAATATCCCATGCTTAGTTTTACATATTTTATTTTATTTGGTATACGAAAAGCGAAAATATTTTTTGTTTATTTTGAATGGTATAATATTCAAATAAGGGTTGTTTGCGTTGTTATGGATGTTGGGCTATTGCTTTTCCTTTGGATAATTTAATTTTTCGGAATTGAAAGTTTATTTTTATTTTATAAAATATTTTGAATTATTTACATACTTCAATATATTATGTAATTATTACTGCCAATTCTCAATCATAATAATCAAAAACTTTGGGCGCTAATTTATATATTTTGTTGTATTTTTTACGGTTTTGAAATTTTAATTGATTTAGGTTATCAACCGATTTGTGCATATATGTTTAATAGCATGGATATGCAGTGCCGGCGCGAGATTATTTGACGCTCTAGGCAACGGTCATTGGCGCGCCCCCTTTTTAACAAATCGTCCTATTTTTTTCGAAATAAAAAAAAAAACAATTCGGGATCATTAGAAATAGTATTTTTTATATAACCATGTCCGCTCCCAATGTGGAGCATATGACCTCCTAATGCTTTAACAGAAGTTTTCATACATTAACTGTTTTTTACTCAGTTCCTCAACCTCTTTTTTTTAATCATACCGTCTTTTCCGAAAATAAGATACTGTCTTACTTTTTTTGCATACAAATAATTTTAATATTCCGTTTGTGCGCCCCCTAATGGTTTGCACCCTAGGCAGTTGCCTATTTCGCCTGTATGGTGCCGCCGGCCCTGTGGATATGAGTAACGTTAACTTACTTTTCAAAAGTTTGTTCCAAACGTCACGAAATTACCGTGATGAGCTATTATAAGTAGTCCTTTTCTAGCTCTATTCCTCAACCATTTGCAATATCCGAAAAGTTAAGCTTAAGTAACTGAATAATAAGTCCTCATAAATCTTTTTCTATTGACAAGAATTTGTAAATGTCTTTCTTAACATTACAAAATACCATCTTATTTAAAGTCACATCTTCATAATTAAATTGAGCGAAAAATTCAATTTATATAATATATATATATGTTGGATCCGTGGCGTAGTGGCCAATGCATTTGGTTCCTGTGACAGATCTCACGGAATCAAGTTCCACTACAAACGACGTTTTTTTCAATCAATTTACATTCGAATAAATGGCATGTAGTCTTCAACCAGTATCGGCAACATGATATTGATGAACATGACGGCAAAAGCTTATTGTTCTTGAAATTCTCAATTAAAAGCAGTCATGAGCGATGATTAGACCTAGAGAAAGTTATCATTTAAGTATCCATTAAAATGAAAGAATGTCTAAAAATTTATTTTACAATTAGTAACAATCTATTTAGATTCAAGGAAATAAAATAATTCCACCTTCGCCCTAAATAGCCGAATGGGGTATTTGAATATCCAAAATTGATTAGTTTATTATTCTCGCCAGAAGACTAAGGGCTCTAAATCCGCCGATATAAATTTGGCGAACCCAAAATTAATAACACAATGGCGGCGATAAAACCCCAATCAAACAAAACTAGTTCACTTCCCGAATCCCGGGAATCCCGAATTTGCATAAAATCCGCCGCACGAAAATAATAATTGAGAAAATCCAGTGCTCGAAACAAACATATTGCAATTATTATTCTTATTCTAAACCATTTTCCAAAAGGTTGTATCCCCAATTGACGTGACTATGCTAACCCAAAATTGGGTGGACTTTGCCAATATTATGCTTATGTACACGAGGGGTGTTTGAGAAGTTTTATATAATATCGTAATTTCAAAGAAATAAAAGTAGCAAAGCTTTCAGTTCCACAAGAATTATGATAAATAGTTAATATGTTAATTGATTTGGCATTTACTTGGTAGAACTCCATTTGTAACAGATAAAAAATAACAAAGTATTTTAGTTCTACAGTTTTAAATAATTTTATTCGTTGATAGCTATTTCGGCTTGCTCCATCGTCAGAACTATGTTTAAACTAATATTTTGCTCAGCTATATATACTGGCTCTGAAGAGATACACAATGCATCAAGTTATTCGCTCTAACATCCTAATTATAATTACAATATTACACTTATCAAAGAACGATTAACAATCTGGCCAGATGCATTGTGTATCTCTTCAGAGCCAGTATATATAGCTGAGCAAAATATTAGTTTAAACATAGTTCTGACGATGGCGCCAGCCGAAATAGCTATCAACGAATAAAATTATTAAAAACTGTAGAACTAAAATACTTTGTCATTTTTAATCTGTTAGTTAATATGTATTTCGTACATGCTGCGTTCAGCTAGGAAGTATTTTCACCTGGCGAAAAAAGCAACGTTTGGTGAATTATTTAGTTCATATAGGGAAAACACACCTTAAAAGCAAGCCAACCTAATTAGGCATAGTTATCATAATAACTAACTCTTAATTCGAGTATTATAAATCATAAAAGTAACTATTAACCAATTTTTAAAATTTTAGTGGAACTGAATATTTTGCTGTGTTTTTCCTTATTTAAACAGTTCATATGAGCCCTTGAAAAGTGAAGTGAGCCAAAAAAGTAAAACGTTAATTACAATCACTTCTTGCTTAAATATTAATTTAATATTTCAGGAACAAGGGATAAAATATGTTGCACCCGAATACGGACGCTCATAAACTTTTTTCCATGAAATTTTAGAAATAAATAGAGCGCAATTGAACAGTCTTCCGATTTTAAATTAACAGCTACATATGCCGGGTTCTCCACTTTTATACCCTATATAAATATAATCATCAAACCTTTTCCAACAAACAAAAATAAATATAGTTCTTTAAACTACTCACCATTCAAATCTGTGGACATTTCCATGAGCTAATCCTTTTCGCCAGCAATGGCTTTAAACTCAATGATACATTTATTTCTTATATAAACACGAAACATTCATTTGCTAAGCGTCAGTTCAAGTTCATCCGTGCACTTGAAAGCCTAAAGATTGCGAAAGGCGAATCCCTTGTCGTTAGTGAAAAAAATTGTGTGAATGTACATAATTTGATCGATTCAAATTTAATGTTGAAATATTGTTTTTGTGGATTGCAAATGATCATTTTATGGAGAAAACACTATTGCAATGTGTTTTTAAAACTGACCTCTTTTGCTTTTACGATACAGTTAAACGTGTCAAATATTTAAACGCATCTAACATTACATTGAATAAACCAGTAAATTCATATTTTTTATCAATTGTGCATGAAAATAAAAAAAACATCTAAATTTCTGTTCTCAGACAGACAATTTGCTTAAAAAATATATTAATAAATCAATGCACAAAATAGTAGAAACCGTGACCAAATAATACAAACATCCATGAGCATGGACCTCTCGAATACAAGTTGTGACTATGATCCAAATCTAAATATACAATTTAATTATTGTTATATTATATTGTCGATTGTCTTTTCGAAGTTCCCTCGTTCAATTAGCTTCATCCACCTCCCAATAGAGAGGCTCGCATATCGAAAAGGTCCAAAATCTACCCTCCTACTACCCTCCTGAGGTGAGGGAGTCAAGGTTCCGATTTACCTCTGAACTCAATATTAGTTCGGGATAATATTTTGATCCTCAATTCTAAACGCAATTGGAGATGGGCTCGTAGATTAGGCCCTGTTTCGATATTATGGAGTCGTTTTAATTGAGGTATGGAAAATTATAAAGCAGTTTCTGGTCGTAATGTTTTATTCAGAGGGGATGAATTGGGGCTAATTCTTCAGTGTATATTTATTTCTAAAATACATTTCTTAAGAAATTACCATTTTGTAAATACATCTTTTTATTTATTTATTTATTTAATTAACATTGCACAAGGTTGTCAAATTGTAAATTTAAAACTTTTACAATGAAGAAAAAAAAAAGTACAATTTAATACTAAAAGCAATAGAAAAAAAATGGCAAGGAAGTCAACTGAGTAAGCTCCGACGAACTCTACTTTAAAACGTAAAAAATAGTATTCGTTGGAATTCATTAACGTCTACGTGGAATATGTCAACATCCAAAGCAATATTGTTAGCTCTCCCCAGTGGGATTACCATTGGCAGGCTGGTTCTACACCTTGGGAGAAAAAACAATTCATGTACACGATTTCTCAAAAAATAATCAGGAACATTTAGAAACACATTCTCAAGAATGGTGGAATATGGCATTAATAAACCAAATGCAGCTCATTGTATTTATACAAATAAAACATATTTTTTGTCATAATTTTTCAATTTTAATTAGGACGGGTTTCACTTATTTCAAGCGATTTTAAGTAATTTAAGTTTTGCACAGTTATATAAGTGTTGTCACTAACGACCCAGATTTTGTTCTTCGGCACCTTCAAGCATTAGGCTGCATAGATAAGCTTGAACTGACTTTGAGAAAATTGTCGTAATAAAATTAAATTAACTATTAATAAAACAAATTATTAATTTCAATAATGATTTTATTTTAACAACGTCATACATTGGACAATCGTCTTTCACAAAAAGCACAATTACCTACATATTTATAATACTTCAACATTTTTTTAGGTTTAAGTCTCAACGTCTTATATAAAAAATAATTCATCCTTTCCTTTAAATTTAATTTTAAAAATTGTAAAAGAAAACGCTGTTCTATTTTTTTAAATTCATGTCCGCTCCTTATTTACAGCATATGTTTTTTTAGTGGCGATATTTATTATAAGGTTCTAACGATAACTGTTTGTTACTTAGTTGCAAAGGGTTAGAAAGATAGGGCTATAACAGGAATAGTGGGTAGCTAATTGCCTTCAATAAGCCTCGTAATTTTAAAAATAGGGAGCGAAAGAAAGATTTTTTAAGACATCACAAACACCCATGTCTTCGAACATAAATCGATTAAAAAAAAGAACCCATGATATTTGTTACGGAAGCCAACGACGTTGACCACTATGCCACATTAAATAACTTTTAACTAAGAAGTTTTATGAATAGTATTTTATTCATCAAATATTCAATCCAAAATTCAGGTTTGGCCAGTATAAACAGTATATCTTTAAATTTGTACAATAACTGTTATCATTAAAATGTGGTAAGGTATAGTTAGGTTTTTTGTCATCATAAAACTATCCGATCAAAATAGAGATCAATTTTATCCATTCGGGATATTTTCTATAAATAATATACCACCGATGTGGTCAAGTGGTCAACGTCTTTGGCTTCGGTTATGGGTTCGAATCCCAGTACGGACAGTTTTATAAATTTACTTTTCGATCGATTTATGAATTTCTGTTCGAATGCATGGATGTATGTGATGTCTTGTTGTGATAAAGACGTTTTGAATTCCCCTCCTCCCACCCATCCTATCCTATGAGCGGGGAGTATCGAGAACGATTAGCTAACCACTAGTCTTGTCCTAGCCCTATCTTTCTATTCCTACTCTCTTTGGAAAAATAGAGGTTGAGCAATTGAGTAACAAGCAGTTCTCGTAGAAATACTTCTGTTGAGATAAACTCCATTAGGAGTCCATATGATCTACATTGAGAGCGTACATGGTTAAAAAAATATATATAAATACTAAATATATCTAATAATTAATACCGTCTTATAGTTGATATAAATAAAGACCAGATAAATACAAGGTTTTTAAAATATAATTCATTTTACAGGAAAATTTACCAATTCAACCCTTTGCCGCCCGATACGCAGCAATAATTTTAATTGAGGTATAGAAAATCGAGGAAAGGCAACGCGTGCTGAGTGCGAAATCCCGGGGTCACGCGCTCCAAATTCTCCCATTCAATATCCCCAGGATTACAAGAAGACTATTGTCCCGTACAACTACATTCGGGTCGCGGAAGGGTTACAGGCAGATTTTCTTTACAAAATTAGGGGTAGTAAATTTGCGTATTGAGTAGCATAGGTTAGGCCGTATGTAATTTCTTTACTGTCTTATTTATTACGACTATTAAATTTATGTTAAAGACATGTGTAATTTACCTTTTTAATTCTTGAAGTTTGAAGAATTAATTAATGTAAATCGTGATTAAGTTTCCATTTTATATTTTTTGAAAAACATCTTAATGATTTGCCCCTTTTGGGTGTCATTATTTTTCAGTACCCCCATACCATTGTTTTACCATAATTTTTTAAAAAATTTTTTAGCTCTTTCGTGAATTTTCGAATTCAAAATTCCAGGAATTTTAGCATTTCAGAAAAAAGGCCCGTGGCCCCCCTATGCTATGCTGTGGCACCCCAAAACAAAAATAAATCTATGACACCCTGTCTTACAAGAGTGTTAAATTATATGTGATCTAGTAGTATGTACTTTTTCCTAGCTATTATAAACTCCAGCTTCTTGTAGGTCTCGGGTGAGAATAGAATGAATGGATGTTCGTGGTGTTTTTTTCATGATTTGTCGGGTAGAGTTCAAATTCTTGCTTTAAGCATTTTAATTAAACAATATCGATTTAGATTCAAAAAGATCTGTTTTTTGTCTAAATATATGGGAACGTAAAAAAACGAACGATTCAAATTTGCATTACAATATTTAATCAATTTTACGGTGTTCACTGTCAATACTTGGTGGTAACGCATTATATTAATAAAATACAACATTCCTTTGCTCTTTATTCCACTTTATGACTGTAGAATTTCACTTTATTAAAAATATCCCAAATTTTAATTATGTTTATAATTTCCAGCAGTCACCACTTAAAATTAATAAATCTTTGATGATTTTTTTAAATTATATATGTTATAGGTATGAAACATTTTAATTTTGTGTAATTATAGAGTCACTTATACCGTAATTTTTAAATTCTTTTCATTGTCAATGGTTGCTTACACCTTTTATTTCAATTTAATTTTGTATAAATAGCACTGTTTATATATTTTTCTTATCAGTTGACAATGCTCGCAATGAGCGAAACCAGTCGTAACCTTTTTAATAAAGTGGAATAATGTATAAAGAAATATAGATTTTTTTTATTAATAAAATATTTAATATTTTACAAATACGTTGTCTCGTTTGCAGAAAGCAGGCGAAATAAATTTCGATACGAGATATAGAACGGCGAACCTCAGCCCCTCTAAAAGGTGGAAGATGTTCCGTTGGATTGCCTATATATCTCAAATAACGACGCTGCAGGTGTATATTAGCGATATATCACAGACAAGATGGCAAGACGATGCTGGGTACTCCTATCATATATATATTTGGCAGCACTCCACGCTGTATAATATGAAATATGTGCCAATATCTTAATATCACTCGCGGGTCTGGTGAATACTCGTAATAGCGTTTTGTGATGTACGTTCGTATATGTTATTTTATTCGTATATTTATTATATTATAAATGCAGCACTAGAATCCGTCTGTATAAATAAACATATAAACGGTACAAAAATTATTCGAATTGGCATTCACTTGGTAGAACAGCATTATAACACGGTGAAAAAATAACAATGTATTATGACTCTGATTTTTTTTTTCGATTGTTGATAGCTATTTCGGCTTGACGCCCTCGTCAGAACGGGAGCCGGTAAATTGCTCGAATTACAAATTATTCAAATTGCTTCGTTATTTAAACGATTTTTTACGACTTTTTCTACGAATTTCATTTTTATCTTGTGCGACACTTGTTTAGAGAGTGAAATATAAAAACAATTTTCGTAAGTATTTATTTTAACCGTGTTCGCTCCAAATGCGGAACATATGATCTTTTAATGGAGTTTATCTCAACAGAAGTGTTTCTACAAGAACTGCTTATTAATTAGTTACTCAAACTGTTTCTATATATTTACAGAAAACATAGAAGACTAGGGCTAAGACAGAACAAACGGACAAAACAAACGAAAAAAAATTGATTATCTTGTTATTCGAGCAATTTCCATTCGAGCAATTTACCGGGAACCATTTTGAATATGCCGATGATGCTGTCATATTCGACAAATCTATTAAGGGAATCCAGGAGACTATTGATGGGTTAGGAACTAACTCAGGTCGCATTGGTCTAAAAATTAATACTAGTAAGACCAATGTGATGTGTAACCAAACCTGTCATGACTCTGATAGGACCCTTACCAGCTTGGGTCAGATCATCGAGAAGGTTGACAGCTTCAGATACCTCGGCGTACATATCCCCTAAGACTGTAGTACTAGTAAAAAAGGAGCCTGCCATTCGTTTAGGAATGGCTGAAGCCACATACACTGGGGACACACAGCTGTACTCGATTTAAACCAAATGCCACTTATTAAACGCTTGCATTCTGCCGGTACTGCTTTACGGTAGCGAACCATGGCACCTGAAGAAAACCGTATACTGAGCTTCGAGAACAGGTGCTTGCGTCAGATAATGGGGGTGAAGTGGTTTGATTTTGTGAGGAATTCGGAAATAAGAGAGCGTACAAGACAGCGTCCTGCCACGTCAGTGGATATGGAGAGACGTTGAAACTAGCTGGGTCACGTGCTGTGGATGCCTCCGGAAAGCCTCGATACTGCCTGTCTCTTCTTCCAACCAGTGGGATTCCGGCGCCTTGGACGTCCGTCGGGTACTATCCATAGGATGTACTCGGTGTAACTGAGAGATGCTGGCATGTCATGAGAGGAAGCAAAGCAATTGGGGGGATACAGGGAAACATGCAGGTGCCGCGTGGCGGCCATATGCTCCACATAGAGAGAGAATACGGGCAAAAAAGAATAAATGAATTAGGATCTTCGAAAAGAGGTTATAATTGAGCTCGTTGGAAACGAACTGAGCAAACTAGTAAAATGGTAAAAAAAAATATTGGATTTTTTAAGTACAATTAAGTTTTTATTTGGTGTTTTGGTGGATTGCATATATTTATTTTACGGATTTAACACTATTGCAATTGGTATTAACTGAGGTTACTTTACAATACGTTGTGTAGAACATAGCAACGCATCTAACTTATTTTTGTTTCTAAAATACCAATGGGTTCACTTCACAAATTATACTGGTAGTGTTTTATATAAGGCTTATACAGAAACCTATTCTCAATAAGCTCTTCTGAAACATAAAGTGAAACTGTCTTGGCCATGTTTGATAATAGACTCTTCAATATACATCTCATCACTACATTCGTGTGTTATGTTTTCATATTGAGTAAAAAAAAATATATAGTCGAAATCGATCTTGTATGCAATATGAGCTTAAAGCTTTACTATATCCACCTGCATTAGTTTTTCTCTTACCAATAATTCATACACGAAAAACCCCATCTATTCGCGAGCAATAAATATACAGCCAAACGTACAGAACCTGAGCATTATCAGTTATTTATGAGTATATAATATTATGCTCCGTGTGATCTATAACTCACCCTTTCATATAGACAGTAGGCCCTCGCTCGGGGGTGGGAACTACCCCAATACGTAAAGGTGATATATCAAAGAATTTCACACCTAATATATTACATATTTCTTGGGGTTGAAATGCTGCCAGGTACTCCTTAGATATAGTCAGCACTGCAGAAGACGCGGGGTGGTTTTCTGAAGAATTGATAGACGACAATAAATCGATCGATTGTTTTGTTTTACTCACTACGTTGAATCATGTTTCATAGAATGGCCTCCAAAATTATTCATCTCAATTAAAAACTAATACATTTATATATCGAATGTGGAAAGGAAAAAGGACGTAGCCCACACATAGAAAATTTTACAGCAGGCACTTAAAACGTGTTTTGATGATTTTGGGCCATACACAAATTATGATTTATACACAAACTGGAAGTGGACGGAGACTTCTAAACTGGTGTTTAATTGACATAATCTAATATTAATTTTTAAAAAAATGTAATAATACAGTTAACTGTTAATTAAATATAATAGTTAAATAAAGAGTGCTTTTATCAATTACATGAATGTTTGTAAATAGTCGATTGTTCTTATTAATAGATGTCGCTGGAGACCATTTCACTCTTCCTTAATAAATATCACATAATTTTATGTATTCGGTGTAAAATATTTTCCCGCGTAGCCACCAAATAAAAATTAATAATAATATATAATACTTCAAGTACTTGTAGATACGTTGAGAAACACATTAAAAATGGTTGTAAATAAATAAAACATATTTTTGACGCGAGATTGTTTTGAATCGTATTGAAAACACGTAATAGTGACGCTGTAAAAATACCACAAAATCTGTATCCGCAATCATAAAAAAAGCCTTAAAAATGGAAAATATACCTCATCAGGCTTTGTGGGGAGACTCCACTCTATGGCGCTGGCTCTAAAACTTTTTAAAGAAAATGGTTTTAGAACGTCATTATATTTTTTCTATCATTGATAATAGACGGAACATAAAATCTACGATGGGTTGTCAAGCAGAATTGCTCTCGGTCTAAAATGATTTTCAGTCATTGTCTTGCCATATTTTTGAAGATTAGAGATTGTTGAGTTATAACTTTTTCCTAAATCACTTTTTCTCACCTCTGTAGCGATCACGCCGCCTTCAGGCAACAATGGTAAAGGAATACAATTATCCAAAACATTAGCAATGAAGGAAATTCGAAGAACTTTGACGCTAACGTGCCCTAGTACATAAGGCTTAATGCCGCTTGCACACAGACGCGAAAACGGAACGAAAGAGGACCGAACTATCATAAGGATGTGCTTCGTACCGGTCCGCTTCTGTTCTTTAATTCTGTTAAATTTGATATCCAAAAAAAAAATCATTGACAATATGAATTGTTCCAAGGTTTTGAGAGAAAATAACTTCGTATAATATATTGCATGTTAAAAAGAAGGAATAAGCAACATGATCTCGAATAAATGACTATTTTTTTAATGTTCAATATATGTCTGTAATCACATATATTTTTAATGCATTTTACCGTAAGCTATTTTCGCTTTTGCCAGCAGTAAAGATCTCCCCTTCAGTACTCGATCCTCCGCCTTCTACGCCAGTCGCTGATCTCGTGAATCTGCAGGTCCTGTGACACCTTATCTATCCAGTGAAGTCGAGGTCTTCCAACATTTCGTCTACTCTCAGAGGCTATAAATATGTTTCGTGGGTATAGATATGGTATACATCATTCAAGACTTAAATTTCGCATTGTCGTCATATTACCAGCTTTTCACTCTTGGTTCGTTGTATAACATATTGACCGTTATGGTCTTGAGCGTAAAAGTTTTTCTCTGGCGGTCAGATGGGTATGAGCTCAAGCCCCGAGAAGGTCAATTTCTCTTTTTTTCAATCTAATATTTAAGATCCATGGGCAAGTGATGATGTGATGTAAATTTTTCTCGATTGATCTTAAGTGATACTAAAATTTAAACAGAATATATTGTTACTTATGTAAGTGTTACATGTTTAAAAGAAAGTCTTATTGAAATATGTTATACTATTCAATTTTAAAAAGAGTGAGTGTGAATTATAAAGTTCGACAGCAAGTGTTCTATCGACTTGGCTTTTATTCATCGAATTAAGTTGGCACGTAAAAATACTGTAAACGATTTTCATTTTAGGGGTTTAATTTACACCCGTATTGAAAGGAAATGTACTCCATGTTACAATAATTGAGTTATTTGCAAAACCTTTCCTAGCATAGGAAGTGTAAAATTATTATTTGAATATGCACAAAAACATAACGTGAAACGTGTCAACATTTTTTTAAGCACAGAGTTTTTTTTTATTCTATGCTTTTCCACCAAATATTGTCAGTACCAGGCAATCAATATATAGAAGTCTTTTACAAGACGGAGGAAAACAAAAAATATACATTTTATCCATGAATCGTAAAAATATATGTGTCTGTCTGTCTTTCACAATAAATCATGCCAAACGATAAACAGTATTGACGTAATATTTACGTCACGTGAAGTACGGTTCACTATAATACTTTCAACATTAGCTAGTATTCAAATAACTCTATAATACATTTGCACTTTCAAAGTCTGTGTTTGGAAATTCAATACAACCACGGCGAAGCTTGGCAGCGGACTTACTTATACATTTTGCAGAGGACAAACATTTTATGTATATATATATATACATAGAAGCGTTGTGTACAAACTAACGTCTTCAGTAAAGGGTAGTACAGTAAAACCCCCATTTACACTAATTTCTGGACCGTGCAATTTGGAGTAGTGTAATTGGGGTAGTGAATCTCATATAAAATTAGGAATTTTGTTTTTTCCGCGAAAAATGCAAAACTAAGATTTCTCTAAGTTTTGCAAAAAAAAATATACGGATGAAATATTTAGTTACTGAGTGATAAAATGCAAAGAGCGCGCAAAATCCATCACACAGACAGTCCTCCGGCTACGCGTGTATAGCCTGGCACGTTTTGAATACACAGACGCTAGCCAACATTTGACTGTATGCAACGCACAATATAATGCGACCGTTCAATTGGGGGATTTACGGCGAATATTTCAAGCCAGCGCGTAATTCGGAGTTTTTTAATTGAGGTTTCCACTGTAGTTTCTTACAAAAAAACGTTGCTTTTGTACATCAATCATGACACGTATTTTGAACTACAAAAGCAAGTGTTTACTGCCAAAGCGCTGATGTTCTCAAAGATTTTTATGGGAAATGTTTTGTGTTTTGTTCATCCATCTTTTATGTTAGCAATTATTTTTTGATACGTGTGATTCTACGTTGCCGGTTGGAAAATTTGTTTTTGAAAATAACTGTGCTGTTTTTGTTAAGCGAGACATATAATTTTTGTCTCTTAGAATAATATTTGCGTTAACACCAGCTTTTGAAAATTTCATCACTTTTAAGATTGATATTTTTCAAATGTTATAAACAGGGCTGTGTAGTTGTGGGTTTTTTCCGGAATAGGATGAATGATGTGTGTATTCAAACCACAAGATTCCATAGTGTTGCCACTGCATTCCAGGCTGGTTAAATACTGTAAACATATATGATATATATAAGTTAAAATGAAATGATTAAATAAAATCTTTGTAGTTGGAGTCGGAGTCGTTAAATATTGGCAAACTGGAGTTGTTTTTCTTACCCGACTGTTATAAGTATCAAACAATTAAAAATTATTATTACATGGAAGATTTTTGCTGTAAGCCCGTTGCTCTCAACGGGGGGGGGGGGAGGATTTTCGTTTCATTTTTAAAAAGTCAGAAAATTTACTGGCGTGACAAAAAAATTGAAAACCTATTTATTGAATAAGTCAGAAAATCGAAGCGTAATAAATTCTCTAAATGGATTTATTTAGAAATACACCGAATTCTCTAAAAAAAACTAAAATACACCGGGAATGCAAAAAAAAATATGCAAATAGCCGATATAATAAAATATATTCATAAAAACCATAATTGAGCTGCCCTGCTGAGCTGCTATATCCAATATCGACAGCCCTGCAGTATTCATATTTTATAATTTGTTGAATACTTCAAATGTTTCAAGTATGCAAACAAATATATTTCGGAGAAGAAGAAGAAGACCCCGGGACATATATCGACAGCCCTGCAGTATTTATATTTTAATATTTTGTTGAATAATTCAAATGGTAAATAATTCAGGTTCATCCGTGCACTTGAATGCCTGAAGATGCCGAGACGCGAAACCCGAGACGCGAAACCAAAATCTGTGAGAATGTACATAGTTTGAACGATTCAAATTTAATATTGAAATTCCACCAAGCACCTTCAGTCGAAATCTTAAACTTAAATTATAAAATTCAAATGTTTCAAGTATGCAAACATATATATTTCGGAGAAGAATAAGAAGACCCCGGGACATATGTTGACAGCCCTGCAGTATTTATATTTCAATATTTTTTTTGAATAATTCAAATGTTTCATGTATGCAAATAAATACATATTTCGTTTCGAATTTTACTGATTCGTATGATTATTATAAAGCAGTGTATTCACTCTAGTGTGTATACATCAGGTGGCAATATTATCATTCATTATGGCGTGTCGAGTGTCGCTGGCGCATAGTGCGCGACACGTCGTTACGGTTGGTACAGTCGCTGCGACGTCCTAACGGGCGACCGGCGTGAGAACAATCTCGATTTTAATTTTCTTGCAAACTACATATCACGAACCATCAGCGATGATTGCATATTTGCATTTGATACGAATAACTCGGCGACATTGCAAGCGGGGGAACACAGATAGTGTGATCGTGGCTTAGAAATTTTATTTTTAAAAAAATTATATAAGCATTAATTGTCAATTAAAAACGTTTATTTTTAAATAGTAAAGACACAAAATCAATAGTGAATTAAGATTGAAGCATTAAATATAATGAGTTTTTTTTTTGATAATCTGTAATAAAATGATAACTAAGTAACATACTTGGCAGGAAACATCGACTGTGAAAAGTAAAAAGGATGTAACTCACACGTAATATTTTTTTCATGAGACACAAAAAAACGTTTTTTTAAGATTCTGAGCAAAAGGCAACTTATGGAATATACACAACCTTAAAGTGCACGGTGACTGATAAACTGGTAACATAAAAGCTTAATTTAGATACTAATTTGGCATTTAAAGCTTACATCCTTTTGATAAAACGTGTATCAAATTGTAAACATTGAGGTTATCGAAAAAAGGATGTTTTGGAAAAACTGTGGGTTACGTTATTTTTCCTTTCCATAGTCGATATGGATTTTTCAATAGTGGCGCCATCTATAAATAAGGTCCCTGTATTTCAAATCGGCATGCACAAAATGTTTGAAATCTGCGTGAGAGTTAAAAAAAAATCCCGAATTTGTCCACGACTTAATGGTGAATGTTCAATTCCAAGATTATGGGATCCCGGGATTGGAAAAAATGTAAATCTCGGGATTATAAATAGGGCACTGGACTGGATGCCGTAGAAACAATGCCTTGAAGCACAAATCGAAATATATAATATGGGACCATTAGAGGTGAAGTGAGCCAAGTCGTATTTTAGAAAAAAAATAAGTTAGATGCGTTGTAATATTATACACGTCTTAGTGAAGTAACCTCACTTAATACACATTAAAATAGTACAATAAAAATATGCAATCCACCAAAGCACCAAGTAAATGTTTTACCATTTTACTAGTTGACTCACTTCACCTCTAATAGGCCCATATGTAGTTAATTTTTTTGAGCTATTTATCGACGATATAACTTTATTTTTTATTCGTGATTTTCATAGTGAAAACACCCCTGTCGTATTACGCAATATTATTGCAGTTGCTTCTCTCTATTGCATGTTGTAGGTAGGTATAGCACCGCCATTCGGAGTAGTGCGGCGTCTCGGCAGATATGTTATTAAAATTTTAATTAAAAGCAAACCCAGATCGCTTTTGACTTACTCAATCGTCAGTCTACAGTAGTTGTTTCTTAGGAAATAATAATTTCAATTCCACGGCTTGTATAAATATACCAAAGTATTTTGTTCTCGCAACTCGTTCTACGAAACTCTTTGGAGACATAAATAAAGTTTTTTCTGAAAGCTATTGTCTGATTTTTCCTTTGATAACGTTTTTTATTTTTAATTGACACTTAAAAAAGAAATATATATTTATTTTTAATGAGAGTAGTCTTATATAGAATAACAATATTTCATATCGACTGTGGAAAGGAAAAAGGACGTAACCCACAGTTTTTTCAAACAGCTTTTTTCGATAATCACAATGTATCAAACTAAAAACACGTTCTATCAACAGGATGTAAACTGCAAATGCCGAATTAGTATCTAAATTTAGCTTTTAGGTTTGAAAAAAGATAAGCTTGTTTAAAAATTGAAATCAAGAAAAAAGACTGAAAAAAAGGTTTTTCCTAGAAAATTTCTTTAATTAATATTACAATATGTCAATTTCAATCAGTTTCTCAGAATCTCTGTGCACTTCAGGGTTGTGTTTATTTCATAATTAGCATATTGCCCAAAATCATCAAAACACGTTTTTTGTGCCTCCTGCAAAATTTTCTATGTGTGGGTTACGTCCTTTTTCTTTTCCACAGTCGATATTTTATTTAAAGGAGCAAACATTCAAAAAGTGATTTGTCACAAAAATACAGAGCATGGGAAATAATGATTTGAGTGTTGTAGAAATCACGGTTTGCTTGAATGTGTCAACTTTATGACTTCATTGTTGTATAAAAAAAACCTTCTTTGAACATTAATTGTGATTTCCATTCATAGATTTTATTATGGACTATCAAAACTGATATTAAACGGCATTTTTCAAAATTTGTGACAAATCACTATTTGAATGTTTTCTATTTATTATAGGTTGGAAATACTCGCCATGAGCGAAACTGGTCCTGATCTTGGTCAATAAAAATGGAAATAAGTACAAAGGAATATGGTGTTTTTCTTAATATAATGCCTTTCTATCAAGTATTGATAGTAAACACCCTAAAAGTGATAAGTGTTTGCCTTCATCAGAACTATATTTAAACTTACATAAAATCAGCTATAAATAAATAATGGCTTAGAAGAGATACACATAACATATATCCTGTCATCCACTATTACATCCTTATTTATATGACAAATTATAGTATTATGTTTATTAACTAACCTCTAGCTTTTATTGATAAAGTCAAATTAATCAATTAATTAGAGTCAGCTAATGTAAGTTTGTTGCCTGCTGTGGCCCAGTTGGTTAGAGCTTGCTTTACCGATCGCGCAGGCCTGGGTTCGATTCCAGATCAGATCACAGTGAGTTTTAGAATTATTAAATTAAAAGTTGTAATCGAAGACTGGGTGTTTGTGATGCCAATTTAAATTATTTCCTCTCCTTCCATCCTTCTGATCCTTTAATGACTGGGTGTAGCAATAGCGATTAGTTAACCACTAATCCTTATCCTTTTTTCCTTGCTACTCACTTTGAAAAAAGTGAGGTTGAGCGACTGAGTAACAAACAGTTCTCGTTGAAAAACTTCTGTTAAGATACTTCAGTTAGGAAACCATATGCTCAACATTAGAAGCGGACATGGATTTTGAAAAAAATGTAAGTTTTAACATAGTTCTGTTGGAGGCATACACCAAAATAGCTATCAACTATATATAAAATAATATTTGTAGAACCAAAATACTTTGCTGTTTGTTCACATTATTGCAATGGATTTCTACTTAGTAAATCCAAATTCAATCGAAATATTAGGTGATAAGCCTTACAGTTTTTAAACTGCGAAAACGTTTGGGGCATTAAGAAAAAAATTAAGAAATATTAATGATTTAAAAAAAAAACGATAAAACAATTCGCTTTTAAAAGTTTCATTCTTGACTTCTGATACTCTTGACAATGATGTCATTATACGCAGTTGTGCTAAGAGTGACACCCAGTTTAACTAAATACCACAGCGAGTGGCGGTGGATACAGCGTTGAGCACAGTAAAAAAGATTAATATACCTATAATATAGTTGTATGAATCTAGCATTTTTGTTTTCTATAATCGTGTTATATTGTAATCTTTGAAAACGACCCCTTTCCTCAAACCCTTACTTCTTATTACTCAAATACCCACCCCAACACTCTTGGGGGTAAATTAAGAAAGCGATAATAATAAAATCTTTAGAGTGTTGTCGCGCGAATACAATAGTAGTGAAAGATACTTTCTCGAAAGTCAATTATATTGCCGAGAGTTCAATGATGTTATTCTTCGGTTCATTTATTTGTGTTGTGAGAGCGATAAGATAGTCACTAATCCTCCTATTTCTACTCTCTAAAAAAATGAGAGATTAAGAAACTGAGTAACAGGAAGTTCTCGTAAAAAGGTATTTTATGTAGTCGTTAAAATAACAATCGATATAACGATAGGGTCTTAAAAAAATAGATTGTTTTCAATCGGTAAATTGATTTCTGTTCGAAGACACGAATGTTTGTGACATCTGAAAATTCTCTCTCACATGTCAACTCCTAAAATAAAGTAGCGTAACGAGATCAATTAGCCAACCTCTTGTCTTTTCCTAGTCTTACTATTTTTGTCCTTTCAAGAGAGCCATATCATGTCCTGCTCGTCTCTTCTACCAACTGAATGGATTGCGTCACCTTGAAAGATCACTGATGATTTTTCATAGATTGTACTCGGTGGAGATATAATACGATTTGAAGACCTAGAAAGAAGTAGTTTGGATTGGCAGGGAGCAGAGAATCTTGGAGTATAGGCTCCGAATAAATAGAAGAAATGGATACAAAATAATCTTATTATTATTTTGAAAGAAAAAATAAATTATCTTTCAATCGCTCGACAGCAAATAAAAGTTATGAGAGATTCGACTCTTAGAAGTATCTTGTTTTTCCACGCTTGCTAACATACAAATAATTTATCTCTTACTTAATTCGACACGGACGTTTTCCGTTAACAGATTTTCATCGCGTCAACATTTTTTTTTCATCCCCCTGCGTCCTCTACATCCCCCATCTTCAGTTTCCTCTCACCTGTTAACAAACGTCTCGCTAATGCACTCAGCTTCCTCTGAAAGGTAATTTCGCTCCCTGACTAATCTACGACTTGTTTAAATTATTTTTCCGTCAGTCGTCGGCAGATTTTTTACATCCATTCCCGTTTTCGACGCTTTTTTCACTTATTTGTCTTGTCGACTTAAGGTTCCCTCGTTCCAGAAACTATAAATCGAAGGGCATCTTCGACCAAACGAACCTTAAAAAATGGTAAGTATGTTACATCACATTTGCTTTCACTAAATCGGCTTACATTTTTACAGAAGGTATTTCGTAATAACACCAATTTTAAAACTATTTTTTTCAGCCCGTAGGCGCTTCCAATGTGGAACATTTGGTCTCATAACGAATGCAACAGATTTTTGGTACTTAGTTTCTCGACCTTTCTTTTTAAAGTAAGTAGAGAGAGAGGGTAAGGATATAAAGTTAAATAGTTAGCTTATATGAAAGTGAAAGTAAGAGAGTCTGAAGATGCTTCTGAAAGAGGCGAAACACGTGTCACAGTTTGTAGTACTATACGTGAAATAATCTAAGTTATTTTATAATTAAATGAACTTCCTCAAAATTACTGCCGAATACATCGAAAATAATTAGCCTATTTCTGTCGCTACGTTTTATTATTTAAGGATTCACATACAGTCATGCCTTCGAACAGAAATCGATAAATCAATTGAAAAAAACACATTCGCAGTGCGACTAGAACCCGTGAGATACTTCACGGAAGCCAATCACGTTGACCACTGCACCATGGATTTGACAAAAATATTTTTAATTCATTTAATTCTTATTCAAGTTTTATTAAAAAATATTAAGTTTATGTAATTAATTATAGTCATCATAAAACGATGTTTAAAAAAGGTTTGTTGTATCACATCAAGTATCCACACAACAGTCTCATACAAATTCTGCATTTGAATCATTAAATCCAAGCTCCGAAGACTAGATCATTACCACTCGGCCACGGCAATAATATCATGACTTTGTCAGGCCACTTATTCTTATTTTTTGTGACGGGCTGGTTCTTCCAGCAATGCTAATTCGTTGATACAACCATATTTTTCGGCATCCCTTAGAAAAGTTACCGCAGTAAATAAAAAAAAATATTACGTATCACCCTTTTGGACGGATGCAGAGCTGTTCTTGCTGATATGTTTCCACTAACTGTAATTTATAATTTACATGGTTTTGCTGCAAATACGTCACGAGATTTGCAACCCAAACTAATCGGGGTTTAGGATACAGGATTCAAAATATCACACTTCGTTGTTAATATTGTATGTTCTTTTGAGATTACTTAATATCCCTTTTAAGATATTGTTAAGAGTCAATCAATTATTGGTGAAAAGTCATTATATTGAGAGAGAGAAAAAGGAATAATCACATACCTTTATTAAAGGTTTGCTCATGGTGAAAATAAGCGACTGACGACGCATAAAACTTAGTTGAGATAATGCTAGCAATTAGCAAAATCAAAAACAGGATTGCTACAAAAGAGTTTTTTTTAATAATTACCACAATTCTGATTGAATGATTTTTCAAAAATAATACTCCAAGCGACCCCCTTATTAATGTTCCATTCCTCTCTAAATAAGGGTAGCAGGAAAACAGTGGGCGGGGGTGCGAATTCTCGGATAGGGTGGGCAGAGGGGGTTGGTCGCAAAAGGACACGGAGCATCGCGTTCAATTTATAAGCCTGATTTTTAAAAAGCACACAATTTATTTTGTTATTCTTTCGCGCACCAGGTATTACTGCGGGGCGTACCTGGAAGAGGGAGGGGTTGATATTTTCGCCCCCACCTGTTCCGTCCGCCCCTGGACTCGTGGGCCAGAGGGAGGGCTTGTTTGTGTGATTAGTAACATCTTGAACTCTGCGTCAAAGCGACAACAATTTTAATACAAATATTCTTGTATTGGACATTTTGTAGATAATAAATGTATATTTATTACTGTCGTCGAGCGGCGATAGTCTAGATAAATCTAGACATCCTGTCGTAATAGGTTTTGAAATCTAGGGCGTAAGTCCGCTGAAATTAAATAAAGATAAAATGAATTGTTATGTAATCAATATTTTAATTCTTTTTCATCCCCGTAGATGTATAATACACCTAACTCTTTTTTTACACGGATTTAAAATAGCACGGTCCTCAATTTTTTACAAATATACGCCGCACAAGAATACTCCGTACACCAAATATTACGTACAATTTTTTTCCGTTCATAGAAAGCTCCGGATACATTTATACCTTTTAATATTTTTAATCTGATTTATTTAATATCTTCGATTTGAATCGTTCACGCAATTGAACGCCTGAAGATACCGAAAGGCAAAACCTGGGTCGTTAGTGACAAAATTTGTGTGAATATACATAATTTGAACGATTCAAATTTAATATTGAAATTCCACCAAGCACCTTCAGTTGAAATCTTAAATTATATAAATAGCTTACGTTTTGATTTAAGATTTCGACTGAAGGTGTTTGGTGAAATTTTAGTATTTAATTTGAATTGCTTGAATTAAGTACATTTGCACAAGAAAGACGAAACTCGGGTCGTTAGTGACAAAACTGGTGTTAATCTATATAATTTTAAGGATTCAAATCTTATCTTTTGGATTAGAGGTGTTACTAATATGTTTTTTTGCTAACAATATTATTATTTTTATGTTGCTTGTTGCCAACCTGAAAAAAAAAATATTTCACAACCTTGACGTAAAACGTTAAGCCTAAAGAAAATGTTATTTAAAATATAAGTGTGCTGAACGTTCGGATGTATGGAAGAGTAAATGATTTTTGTGTGAAAGATTTTTTGTGCGGAGTATTCGTGTTCGGAAGTATCTTGTCCGGAAGAATCACGGAAACTTACATTATACGTAATAAAGGCCAATGATATGATGTTATCAAATATTCCATCTTTTTTCTAGCAATTGATTTTTCGCAATCGACGCACAATTATTAAAAAAGCGACATTTCCACTGATGGAAGAAACAGCTTTTACACAACGTTTCATTTCATCCGCGTGATTTTCCTTTTTTAACATTTTTTTTATTTCATTCGCTCGTCGTATTTATCAACCCCACTCTCCCCTTTCCCGTCAACTGCTTATTTATATATATATTTTACGACTCGAATCGTATTTGTAAATAAATACGTTCAATTTAATGTAAGAAAACTGTTAATCATACTAAAAATAATTATTTTGCAATTCTATTATTACATTCGTAATGAAAAATTTACGTGCTTTGTATACGAGGCACTATTAATACGGAATTAATGATACTGAGCTTTTCAACAGAAGCTCTACTTTCAAATTTAAAAAAAAATGCGAAACAAGTTTTTGACGTAGTCCACTGATTACAACTGTTCTTAGGATTCGATATCAGTACCGTTTATGTAAATATAAACCAAACAATACATTGATTAAAAAAAATATATATATTTTTAAGGATCGCTCATTTAATTGACATGCATTTAGTGAAACTTCATTATATTACAAAAAAAATGTAGAATTATTATAGTTCCAACATTTCTACAGTACAATGAGGATAATTCTGGCGATGGCACAATGCTGAAATTTAAATATGTAAAATATATTTTTTAGTACTGAATATTCATACTACTTCTATTGGAGTATCCTCTACTAGGGTCTCCAATCCGGGACTTTTTTGCGATCTCAGGATTTCGGAATTCTCAATTATTCCTTTATATATCTATTATTTTATAGGGTTTCATATTAGCTGGGAGGTTGAGTGTCAAAGTCGTTGACTTAGAACGCGAAGGTCGTGTGTTTAAATCCTAGTAAAAACAGTTAATGTTATTTGATTTATTAATCGATTTATTGATTTCTATTCGAAGGCATGGATGTATGCGATGTCTTAAATTCTCTCCCACTCATCTTGTTGGCGTAGCGAGAAATATTGGACAGTCACTAGTCTTGTTCTAGTCTTTCTATCGCTACTCTCTTTGAAAAATAAAGTGTGAAAACTGAGTAATGAACAGTTTTTGTAGAAAAGATCTGTTGAGATACATCCATTAGGAGGCCATATTCTCCACATTGGGATCGGTGATGGATTAACAATATAAATAATATTAAGGCGTTATAAACATTTGGTAAACGAAGATTTTACACCAAACTGTCTTTTATTTAAATGTTAAGAACCTTTTACAAATAAATACTTAAAAAGGCCAAATCAAAAATAAATTAGATATGCATAATACATAATACTTAATGAATTTAAAAGTAAAACTTTTTTTAAAAATATAATTAAAAATTTTAATTACTAATTAGTGTATACACATTACCAATCAAAAAATCAATGATTTTACCACTTTTAGGGCGTTCACTGTCAATACTTGGTGAAAAGACATTATATTAATAAAAACACAATATTCCTTTGTACTTTATTCCAATTTATTTAAAAGGTCAGCCATGAAAAGTCTGTTTCAGAATCTTCATGGCTGTCGATTTTGTTAAAGTGCACATACTTATTACTTGGAAGTAGGAAAAACAGAAAATTATCATTAGGTTATTTACTTTAGTAATGTAGAATTTTATATCACTCTGTTAAAATTTTCCCAAATTTTAATTTTATTTGTAATTACCATTAGTCACCGCTTATTTTTTAATTATGTGTTAGAGGTTTTAAACATTTTAATTTTGTGTAATTATAGAATAACTATACTGTAATTTGAAAATTCTTTTCAATGTTAATTGTTGTTTACACCTTTTTATTTCAATTTATTATCAGTTGACGATGGAACCGGTCCTGACATTTTAAATAAAGTGGAATAAAGTACAAAGAAATATTTTGTTTTTATTAATAAATGATTTTACCATTGAAAATGCTTGCAAAGACTTTTACCGCTCATGATCATTATCACATATCATGATTTTATTCGAAGCCTTATTAAAGCCATTCATTCCATGCTCACTTATTTTAAGAAACTTTGGGGTGGAAAAAAAGATTCAAATCCTGAAGCCAGCAAGATAAATTGCATACAAATGCAAGATTTTCCCGTTGGTTATTTTGTTCACCACAATATTAATTTATGATACATCTCGTCTGGAGTCGCTGCACAAGTGGAATGAGAAGGGGGTTGCAACATCAAGTAAATTCATCTCACTCCCTCCTCCGTCTGTTTCACGTGACATCCCTCACTGGACGCATGGCTAGATCGCTAACGTCCTTTGAGAATTAAAAAAAATATATATTCTGCGTCCTGAATCATTTTACAGCGTTGATTTGCAATTAAAACGATGTTTTTCCTTGAAGATGACTTTACTATCTACACTAAGTCTGGCAGGTTTATGGCATAATGGATTCTATCAATACTGCAATTTAAAGTGGGGTTAAATGTTATGCTTCAGATTTAAAAGGCTCGTAGTTTTCCGGTCTGAATTTTAATACAGTTTAGGTCATAATTTTTATCACATTGGTCTGAATTTATATGACATTGGTCCGAATTTATATAAAATGGTCATCATATATCGGTCAGTGTAGAGAAGGCAGAATAAATAATTAATGGTCTGAATTTATACAAAATAGTCATAATTTAAATGGAATTTAAATAAACCCGACCTAACCAAAATAGTTATAAAAATCTGACCGTATAATATCTTTATTCTGACCGTTAATATTTTTATTCTGACCAAAAATTGAATTTTATTCTGACTAAAAATTGAATTTTATTCAGACCAAAAATTGATTTGAATTCTGACCAAAAATTGATTAAAGCTCCGACCATTTAATTTGTTTCCGATTTAAAATAAATATTCTACGTCAAATATTAGAAAATTTAAAAAATGACCGTGATTTATATTGATATAAAATTTTAATGCAAAAAAAAATATTTGACTTTGGAAAGGAAAACGACGTATCTCACAGTTCTTTTAAATAGATTTTTTGATAATCACAATGGATGCAACTCGATACACGTTCAATCAAAAGAATATAAGTTGCTAATGCCGAATTATTATCTAAAGCCAGCTTTTAGGATTGAAAAAAAGGGCCAGTGAAAATTGCGACTAGGAAAAAGGACTTAAAATAAATAAAAATAGTTTATTAATTATAAAATTTTATCAGTTTCCATGCACTTCAAGGTTGTGTATACTTCACGATTTTCCCTTTGCCGAAAATCAGCAATGGACGCTTTTATTTCCCTCCTGTAAAATGTGTTATGTGTAAAATACGTTCTTTTGCCTTTCCATAGTCGATATGTATGAGGATTAGTTGTTCCATCCAAATTTGCTTGGTGTTTGTAAAATGTATTAAAATCATTTTTTTTTACTATCGCTTTTAATAAAAATACTTATGGTTATGAATGCATATCTTGTATGAAATTGTATTTTTATATGTGGGGTAGTATTTACACCAAGGAAAAATCAACTGTTATTTTAAGTACACGATAGTTTAATGATATTTTTTTCATTTTTACATTAATTTTTCAATGAATAGAAATGACAGAATTGTTCTGAACCGAAAAAAATGTATTTTTAACCACAATCAATCAGAAACGATTTTAAGACCAATCTTTGTTTTGTATATTATAAGATAAACGATCTAGTTATGTTCTACAATGTATTTTATGTGATAAATAACTTCGTAAAAAATGTAATTAATAAAAAACTTTTAGTAAACTATTTTTTCATCTTATCCAATCCAGTGAAATAAGCGTACACTAAGTCTCATTTACCCTTTCAATTCTGTAAAGTAGTCTTTGCATCCCATATCGGTAATACATCCTTAAGTTAGGTCCCTTCTGCACGGAGAATAATTAAACACCAATAAATTATCATCCCTTAAGACTGTTATCGCGAAAACCAACCCCCACGGTGGATGGTAGCAACAATGAATCCGCCAGCCCGAAGCGGGGGCTAATTTTACCCCTTCGTAGAGCACAATGCTCGAAAGTCTCGGTCAATATTCAATCGCGCATACGAATTAATAATTTCCTTTTGTGGCAGGGAAAGAAAACCTTGTTCAAAAATGTACTCCAATATTTAACAAATAATTATGTTTTTTATTGATCAGAGATTGATCAGTTCATATGGTTAGCGTTGTTGGCTTCCGTGCCGGATCTCACGAGTTTGAATCTCTCGAGATTTTTTTTCGATCAATTTATCGATTTCTGTTCGAAGGCATGGGTGTTTTTGGTGTCTTAATTTCCCTCCCATAGCGAGAGCGATTAGTTAACCTCCAAGCCTTTCTTAACCTTATCCTTCAATTCCTACTACTCTCATTCGAAAAAGAGAGGTTGAGCGACTGAGTAACAAACAGTTCTCGTTGAGAAAATTCTGTTGAGATACCTCCATTAGGAGGCCATTTGTTCCACATTTTGAGCGGACATGGATAAAAAAAAATGATCAGAGTAGTTGGATTTGTGGCGCAACTGTCAACTTTTTTGGATTCTGTGACGGATCTCACTGGTTTGTATCCCAGTATGACCAGAATCTATTTAATCAATTTATCGATGTTTTTTCCAAGGCATATCGTCTTTTAAAAGCTGTTCAAAATTTCATTACAAAGAAAGTATAAAGTTGGATGATATCAGTCATCTTGTTATTTATAAATTCTGTGATTTTGATTGCTAGACATTTTTTTTTTATTATTCTACGATAATTTACGATATTGGCTCTTATGTAATGGATATAGCAGAGGTATATCATTATATCTAATCTTCTTTATTTATTTTTTTATTTACGTTTGTAGCATTTATAGCCTAAAAGATAAGTGCAGTCCATGAACCGCTGGTTTCTCTTCATCCCTTCAAGTCCGACCCGAGATTTAGATAACCCATCCACCCCCGGCGCAACCTTTGAGGCGTCCAAGACTGAAAAGGGTATTTTCCATACCCCATTATGGACGGTCCACAATACAATAATGAGTTAATAACCCAGCTGCGGGCCATTCAGGGTTACCCACCGTATCGACGATTGATTTCAATTAGGGATACTACCTTCGACCTTTGATCTTCCACAATAATAAGGCGTATTAGGGTTAGGTTGGATATCTTTGGGATTAACTTCGGTTGGATAAGTTAATTGTTAAAAGTAGATAAGTTTTATCAGATGATTTCGAACTGTATTATTATTCAATCTCGCATCGAAATTGCGTAGAATATTTAACTGAAGATTAAACAATACAGACTTCAATACATAAATAGTTGTCGAGAAGCATTAAGCTCTATTTGCCTTGTACAAAAGAAATAACTACCATTAACAATGCCTTGAATTGGCACTTAATTGGATGAACTTCATTTGAATAATGTATACTAGATAGGTGTTTCAGCACAACGCTCTCGTCAGAGCTATGTTTATACCTTATACAGATTAAGCAATATAAACTGACCTAGAAAAAATACGCAATAGATCTACTAATTTTCTAAGTTGCTCAAAATCAAAATACGCCAGATTAAATAAAAGATTGGAAGCGATAATTCCAACTTACAATGTTGTCAATAAATTGTTTTTTTAAGAAGAATTGCTAACTGTATAGCAATTTCAATTTGTCTTTATGTATATATGTATATGTGTTTTAAGCATTTGTATGTTTTATTTTGATTTAAATTTTAATAAATGTAATTTATAATACTTTGTGTTTTTATTAAATTTTTTTACAGTTTTTTTGGTTCTTTTTTCATACATATAATAAATTAATATATTTTTATTGACTTTGGAAAGAAAAAAGGACGTAACCAACACATAGCAAATTTTACAGGAGGCACCAAAAACGTGGTTTGATGATTTTTGATCATATGCAAATTATGAAATATACACAACCTGGAAGTGTACGGAGACTTCTAAACTAGTGTAGAATTGACATAGTCTAATATTTATTTAATAAATTGTTTAGGAAAAACTTTTTTTTCAGTCCATTTTCTTGGTTTCAATTTTCACAAACTAATCTTTTTTGAAACATAAAAGCTAAATTTAGATACTAATTCGGCATTTTCAGCTTACATTTTTTTGATAGACCGTGTTTCAAGTTTGATACATTGTGATTATCGAAAAAAAAGCTGTTTTGAAAAAAAAGGTTGGTTACTTCCTTTTTCTTTTCCACAGTCGATATATTAAAATAATAAATTGCGCGCTAAAACCCACTTGCAAACGTCCACGCGTCCACGAGTCCCGCGCGCGAATGCGCGTGCTTAAAAAAATGGCTTGCTTTTGGTCTAATACAGGCGTGGGGAACCTGCGGCCTTAAGGCCACATGCGGCTTTTTGGCTGCACTGGTGCGGCCTTCTGGCCGATTCTGTAATTCTGTAAATTTATGTAAATCCCTGACATTCGGACCATAAATTCCTGTTTCCGGTCAAAAATTCTCCAGTCAGTGTTTACTGCGGCCTGATGTTAAATCAGAAAAATGAATGCGGCCTTTAGAGAATAAAAGGTTCCCCACCCCTGGTATAATATGTAACTAATATTCCATAAATTTACTTTCAATATAATTGACCTTAGATATTCACATACTGTCAACCCTAGCTGAATATAGCAACACTAGTCAGGTCAGCTTTTGTAAAGGAAGAGCTTTGAAAATGAGATATAAAATCACTCGGTCCAGCATAATCAAATTTCCATTCAAATAACTTTGATTTAACTTTGTATCTACATACATAGTCCAATCGGATTTTTAAAAAAAAAATACAGTGGAACCCCCAAGTACACTACCCCGAATTACGCGCTGGCTTGAAATATTCGCCGAAAATCCCCCAATTACACTGTCGCATTCCATTGTCGTTGCTACGAGACAGTCATCTCTGCGGTGCATACAGTCAAATGTTGGCTAGCGTCTATGTATTCAACACGTGTGAGGCTGTACGCGTATAGCCGGGCGACTGTCTTTGTGTTGGCTTTTGACGCGCTTTGCATTTTATCACTTATTAACCAAATATTTCTTCCATTTTTTTTTTGTAAAACTAAGGGAAATCTTAGTTTTGCATTTTTTGCGGAAAAAACTAAATCCCTAATTTTGTATGAGATTCACTCCCCCAATTACACTACTCCGAATTACACTGTCCCGACTTTAGTGTGAATGGTGGTTTTACTGTACGTTTCTTCGCTTCACAACAATTTTGAAGGGAGTAATTTGTCACCTTTCTAGCAAAAGTTGGTAACTAACGTAACTGAAAAAAATGAATTAAGTATACAAAGAGATTTTTGTTTGGAATAATTTAGTTGGTGCATTGATTACACTAGTAATCACAGGGAACTATTATTTATGCCGATTAAAGGAAGGCAATTGAAAAAGAGTATATAATATACCTTAATATAAATGAGCCCATAAGAGGTGAAGTGCGCTGAGTTTTTTAAACCATGTCCGCTCCCAATGAGGAGCATATGGACTCCTAATGGAGTTTATCTCAACAGAAGTGTTTCTACAAGAACTGCTTGTTACTCAGTTGCTCAACCTCTCTTTTTCCAAAGAGAGTAGGGATAGAAGAACAGGGCTAGGACAGGATTAGTGGTAAGCTAATCGTTCTCGATACGCCCCGTTCGTAGGATAGGATGGGTGAGAGGGGGAATTCAAGACATACATACAAGCCTTTGAACAGAAATCATAAATCGATTGAAAAATCAATTTTTAAAACTGTCCGTTACCGGAATTTGAACCCGGGCCCTCTTTAGCCGAAGCCAACAACGTTGACCATTCGACCACAAAGGCGAAAGGGGGGGGGGAGCTGAGTAGTATTTCATAAAAAAAAGATAGATGCGTTTTAATATTCTACACGTCTTAAAGTATCGTAAAAGTGAAGTAACCTCAGTTGAAACACATTGCAATAGTGTTATATCCGTAAATATAAAAATGTGCAATCCACCAAAATACCAAGTGAAGACGAGACTGTACTTAAATGTTTAATCATTTTACTAGTTGGTTCACTTCACCTCTCTAGGGCTCAAATGTTTTATGTAGATTTATATACATACGTAATCGTATAAATATATGATATAACAATATATAGTAAATGGAACGTATTCTTGTGGATTTCCCAGCGGTTAAGTGACAAACGCGTGCATGTTGGCTTTGTTGTTACGTTTCGTCCGCCGATATAAAGGGTTAAAAACAAACCGCATATTCTAAGGGAGGGTGTTAACACTCGGTGTCACAGTGCAAAATTCAACAGAATAAAAATTCAACAAATGTAATCATCTCGTGAAAAGAGTACATTTATAAAAATTATTGTATATTTTTTTTTGATTGATAGAATTGTCATTTAAATTTGAATCGTTCAAATTATGTACATTCACACAAATTTTGTCACTTACGACCCGGGTTTCGCCTTTCGGCATCTTCAGGTGTTCAAGTGCACGGATGAACTTGAACTGCGCCACTCCACCAAGCACCTTCAGTCGAAATCTTGAATTGTCATTTATTAGATCTTCATTGTAATAAGTTGAAAAAATAAAAAAGTGTCTTAGTTCCACGAATATTATTTTATATTTAGTTGAAAGTTGTTTCGGCGTATGGTATCAACAGAAAATTAATTATATGAACTCATCTTTAAACTGGCTTAGAAGAGATAAACAATATATTCTGTAATCCACTCTTTTTATCCAACACTTGTGGTTATGAATAGGGCGTCCAATCCCGGGATCTCGTCCAATTATGTGATCAATTTAGTATAGTTAGTGCTATCACAATCCGGGAATTCAGGATTGAGAATAAGGAGTGAAAATTTGTTGAAAAGTTTATGAAAACAAGCAACCAGGCAAAATTTTTGAAACGAGGAAGGGAGCTAAAAAAAATTATTTTGGTAATTCCGTAAATTCCTGGTTATTTTTATTTTTTTAAATTGTTTGAAATCTACGAATGATCAATCCCGGAATTCCTGGATTAGAAAAATGGTGAATTCTAAAATCCCGGGATTTCAAAAAGGGTTCGAGATTGGATGCCCCAGTTATAAAGTTTACTTTTAGGCTGACTGATTACAAATATAATTATGTTTGTACCACAATCACTTTATTAATCTTTTTATAATCTGATTTTTAAAATATATCTTAGAGGTGTCAAACATTTTAATTTTGTTGTAATTATAGAATCACTTCTACTGTAATTTGAAAATTATTTTTAATGTCAATTGTTGATTACACTTTTTCATTTCCATTTTTTTTTGTATTAACAGCACTGTTAAATTATATTTATTATCAGTTGACAATTCTTGCCATGAGCGAAACCGGTTCTTACCTTTTTAAATATAGTAGAAATAAAGTACAAAGAATATTGTGTTTTTATTAATTAAAACTGTATACACTCATCCCTCGGCTAACACGGTACTCGCTTAACACGGTTTTCATTTTGGAGATTTTTTATTAAATCTTACATTGTGAGACTCTTAGTGTCAATGAGAAATGAAACAATACAATGCTAGATATGAAGAAATTTACACGAATCTCAAAACAAGTAGATATTGGCACTAATGTTAATGTTCTGTATATCTTTTATTAATATTTCTAAAAAAATAACCTTTAACATTATTTTCCGTACATTTGTTTGACTCACTTTACACGGTTTCGTTCAAAACGGTGATCTAGCAGAACCTATATTTCGTGTTAAGCGAGAGATGGGTGTACATATAATATCAAGTAAAAAATAATACTTTATTACTCAGCATAAATAATCAACAAATCATTGCACCTCTGCTAAGGGTTAATTCTACCCCCATTCCTAACGGCCCGGCTGCATCATCGACTTAGCTGCGGCAGTACCTTACAGACCAAAGAGATGCCTGCTGTATGAAAATGTCAAATATTTCGTCTTTGATCTCAGCTACTCAAAACCAACCACCCCGATACTAACATACTCAGTATTTTACATTACCTTTTTGCATTCATTCGATACACTAGATATTTACAGGTTAAGAGAAGATTACATACTGCCTTAAGCGGTGTGAGGTAACAGTATTATGGTAGCTTACAATGCCCTTCCACCACCCCTTTATGCACCGTTTATTTACTAAACTTCATCTTCCTCATAATATAAATTAAATTAGGTGTTGTTTTTTGAATTAGCAACTTTTTTTCCAGTAACAGCCGATTTTAGAGCTGACAGCTGATTTTTGCTCAGTTTCGCCAACTAAGTCAATCTAGAAAAAGAATTAAGTATTCAAAGAATGTCTTAACTTAAATCATTTTTGTTAGTTTTTTTGGTTAACAATTTTTGGTGACGAATTGTGACGTATTTCAATTTTTTTGGAGGCAATCGTACAAACTACATCATTACTGACGCTTTCAACTAAATCGTTGATGGATTTTAAGCACAAAAACATTATCATAAGAATATAAAATGTAGTTTAAACTATTAAAAAATATATAACAATTTAAACATAGCGACATTATATTATAGAGTATAGACCATTTGGCTTAAGCCGGAATAATATTCCCACAAACCAAAAACATATAGTTTAAATACGTTATTTACTATTTCGAAATATGGATACTTACTTGAGAAGGATGACCAGCGGCCAAAATCTGCGGCAAATATTTCGCCAGACTTTCGTATCCATCCTACAACTTGACATTATTTCATCGTGTGGCAGGGGTATTTAAGTTTTTTCAATATATCTAAATAGTATATATATAGTCTGCTTAACGTTTGACGTTTACCGCCAATTTTCTATGGTACGACACATAAGCCACCTATTGTAATTTAATTGTACTACGTCTATAATCTTCACGCAAGTGCAAGCATACGTTGTCAAAATGAATGATATGGCAGACATACAAACATTGATTTTTTTTTTGTAATACCTCCTGTAAGTAAATTTTAATATGCCTTAATAATCTTTCCGGAAGTGCAGGAAGAAAGTTTGTCAAAGTTTTATTGCAATTGGATCAGCGGCTTGGCAGCCTATAGAGTACAAACAAACAAACATTCTTTTTTTATTTATTAGATTGCAAAAGATTTACATAATATAAATTCAAAACTTTTACAATGAAGAAAAAACACAATAAAATTCAATATTAATAATAATTCAAAAAAGCAGTAGAAAAAATAGTAATTTTAAATTGCCAAGGCAGTCAACTGAGTAAGCTCCGACAAACTCTACTTTTATATAAAAAAAAATAGCATTCGTCAGAACTCACCCACGTCTACGTGGAATATGTTAACATCCAAAGCAATATTGTTAAAAACCTTTAAAGCTCTTCCCAGCGGCATCTCTGTTGGCAGGCTTGTTCTACAATTTATGAGAACAACCAATTCATGTCCTTGATTTCTCAAAAAATAATCAGGACTATTTAGTTTAACAATCTTAAGAGTTGTAAAATTCTCATGTTGGCCTCGTATAAGTCGAAAGAAATATATGGTCATGTACATTTATCTTAGAACGTTCAATATATTAATGCTTAGCATGCCAAATCAATCCCAGAATTGAAATATTGTGAATCCCGAAATCCCGTAGTCAAAAAGAGAGTCCGGTATTTTAGGCCCTAGTTCAGGGGCGGGGAACCTTTTCATTTATAAATGCCACATTCATTTATCCAAGTCAACATAAGGCCGCAGTAAAGAAAAAGTTGACACCCTCCAACTCCTTTTTTTTCAAACATCGCCCGCTGTGGTAGAGTTTGCTCTACCGATAAGGTGGGTCTGGGCTCGATTCCCGGTAAGGTCAATGTCAAATTGGATTTATTTCAATTTTAATTTGAAATCTTAGACATGTGTGATTGTGACGTCAATTCTCCTTGAGTTAATCTCGTATGTTCTTTCAACTTCAAAATATTTGACGCATTGGCATTAGCTGTAATGACAAATATTTTTTTAATTCAAAAATTAAATAAAGAATAATAATGGGTTGATAACTCTCTTTTTCCAAAACGCTTGCTTATAATTTTTTGATCAAAGTGAATATTTTGATCAATTCAAAAGACCGCATCAGAGTAGCCAAGAAGTCACAGATTCCTCTCCACTGCCATAGTCACAAGTCGATATGTGTAGAAATAAAAAAAGTTTAAATACTTCCTGCCTACGAAGCAGTGATTTGCGATCCCTGCCCAGTTGCTTAAACATCAAATTACCTGTACGTAGACAATATGATGGACCGGAATCGGAATTTGCCCGACACACGAGACTGTACTAGACTCTCAATCCGCTCTCAAAGGGTTAAAATAACCACAAATTCTACGAACACCGCAACTCCGCGGTCGCTCTATCATGTTGGGCGAATTCTATTGTCCGTATCGAAGGGCTTAAGAATAACTGTCTAATCATACTATTTAATATTAAAATCGTAAAAGGGATTTTATTTTTTTACATTAATTATTTATATTACTTCAATTTATTATTTTTTTCATTGTAGTCGATCACTTTTTTGCTATTTTTTTTATCTACATAAGATAATGTAGGATAATAGTAAAATAATAAGTTACACTAATTAATCGAATTGGCATTTACTTGGTAGAACAGCATTATAACATGGTGAAAAAATAACAATGTATTTTGAATCTACATTTTTTTTTCGATTGTTGATAGCTATTTCGGCTTGACGCCCTCGTCAGAACGGGAGCCGGTAAATTGCTCGAATTACAAATTATTCAAATTGCTTCGTTATTTAAACGATTTTTCACGACTTTTTCTACGAATTTCATTTTTATCTTGTGCGACACTTGTTTAGAGAGTGAAATATAAAAATAATTTTCGTAAGTATTTATTTTAACCGTGTTCGCTCCAAATGCGGAACATATGATCTTTTAATGGAGTTTATCTCAAAAGAAGTGTTTCTACGAGAACTGCTTATTAATTAGTTACTCAAACTGTTTCTATATATTTCCAGAAAACATAGAAGACTAGGGCTAAGACAGAACAAACGGACAGAACAAACGGAAACAAATTGATTTTCTTGTTAATCGAGCAATTTCCATTCGAGCAATTTACCGGGAACCCGTCAGAACAATGTATATGCATACGTGCACTTACTTATCCATATATAGTGGCATAGTAAAGGTACACAATACATCTAATCCTCTTTTCTAAGACTAAGTTACACTTAATTGACTATCGCTAAAATGTTTAATGCGTCTTAAAAAATAGGTGATACTAATATGCAATCAAATCATAGAAAAATTGGGCTCATTAGGGGTGAAGTGAGCTAACTAGTAAAATGGTTAAAGTACTATCACGTCTTTAGTTGGTGCTTTCGTGGATTGCATATTTTCATTTTACGCATATTACACTATTGCAATGTGTATTATTTGAGGTTACTTCACTTTTACGACACTTTAAGACGTGTAGAATATTACACCGCATCTTAGGTATTTTTTTCTAAAATACCACTTGGCTCACTGCACCTCTAATGGCCCCAATTCATTAAAAGTGGTCACTAAAAACACATTCATAAAATTAAAAGCAATGAATGACAATTATTAAGCTGTTTCTGGGTAAATTGGGGAAGTATGTTTACTTCAATTCCAACAACCATGAAGATTCTGAAAAAGAATTGATCGAATATCAATTCTTACAAGTAAAATAATAAAAAATATTCAATAAATAATATGTGTTCTATAGTAAGTTAATAAATTAGTACAGCAACCTTGGTGAAGAACAGTTATAGTGTTTTAATTTTTGAATATAATGCCTTTTCACCAAGTAGTTATTGACAATGAAGATCCGGTTTAAAATGTACGCAATTTTAATGATTGAAATTTTATAATTGAAATTTTATAATTGCTCAAGATGAGTGGTATGGGTTCTGATCATTATATTAATTTGATGAATAAGTAAATAAAATTTTGTTATTTCTATATATTTGTTTTTTCGTATTTTATGCGTTGCCACACCGCTCATCCGATTGCAATAAAACTTTTTACTTGCACTTCCGGGAAGGTTATAGGCATAATAAAATTATCTGACAGTAGTTCTAATATATAAAAATCAATGTGTTTATGTGCCATACAGTTCATTTTGACAACGTATGCTTGCACTTGCGCGAAGGTTATAGTACAATTTACTTACAGTAAGTGGCGCGTGTGTCGTACCATAGAAATCAGCGGCAAACGTCAAACAGACAGAAAAGAAAACATGCACTTCAATAAACACAACGAAAACACGAACACTTTCTTTCTTTGAGTTGCATTGCATCGCTTGCAGGGAATCGGCTAGTAATATAGATATAAATTTAATACTTTTCTACTAGGCAATGACGTAGATAACACTAAGACAAAAAAGTAGCTTTCACTTTATAAATCTCAACAAACATAAAAATATGTTTTTTTTATGTAATTTTATGCTTTTGTACTGGTATATTATTATATAGCTTAATGTATACAAATAGCTATACATATCGACTTTGAAAGAAAAAAGGAAGTTAAGCACAGGTTTTTCAAAACAATCCTTTATCAATAATAACAACGTATACACAACTTGATACACGTTCTATCAAAAAGATGTGAGCAGAAAGTATTTTAATTTAGGTTTTAAGATTTAAAAAAGGAGGATCTGCGAAAATTTCGATCATGAACAAATAATAAAATTAATATTAAATAAATTCAATAAAAAACTAGTTTATCACTCTATTCACTTCAAAGATGTGTATATTTCATTATTTGTCTTTGGCCTAAAATGACCAAAAAACGTTTTCTTTTGTATCTTTTTATTTTGTACTTCTATAATCTTGTATAAAATATTGAAATGATTTTTAACGATAATTTATTTAATTTAATACAGCACTAAAAACTCTTGATTTCTGCAATTCAAATTCAAGTCAGAAATGGTCGAGCAATATTTTTTTTTATAATAAGCGAATAAATGGGTATACAGTTAATGTAGAAATTTTGTTTTTGCCAAACGATAAATCACTTCATTCAATTAAAAGCAGAATTCAAAAGCCTAATTGTCAAAGAAGAATCAAAGCAAATCGTATCTGAAACTTTTTCCCTTTGTAAAAAAGAAAGAAAACGTACATTATCAGAATCGCTGTGCTATAGACGAAAGAAAAGGGATTCTTTTGTACTAAAATGTTTACTCAACGTTCTCTGGAAAATGGAAAAATTCGACTTATTATTTTTTATCTACTTTGTGTAAAAAAAAATATAATACGAGATGAGAAGGTAAAGGGTAGAATTTTTCAGAAGGTAACAAAGTCTGCGTTAGGGGTGGCAAAAACATTCCGTTGAGTTTTTATCCATGTAACATTCCTTTTTTTTCAACTACAACTTACCCTCGATAATATAATATAGTTTATTGTTGTCAAATCCTCTCTACTGCTAATGTGTAGTATACGAAATATGAAATGATCAACCTACGCTATCATTACCAATTAAGAACTTTTTTTAAATCTCAAAAACATTATTTATGTCGATGAAAAAGACTTAATAAAACTATGCGAATTCTGACTAAAGTGTTTCAAAGTCGGTTTTTAGCGTAATGTTAATAAAATTTAGAATTTCGACTGAAGGTGTTTGATGGAAATTTATTGTTAAATTTGAATTATTTTCGAGTGTATTCGTGCACTGAATAAAACCAGAAGATGCCGGAAGGTGAAACCCGGGTCGTTATCGACAAAATTTATGGAAGTGTACAGAATAAAAATAATTAAAATGTAATGTTAATAATTAATAGTGCTTAAAATAAAATATATTTCAACAGCCTTCCTATAAATCTAAGTTATAACAAGTGTTCATAAAAAATAGCTACACACTGTCAAAAATCTTATATTCTTTCTTATAAGAACAATTAAATACTAACAAATACACAAATTGCAATTAGTACAACTTGATCTTATTTGACACAAGTTGTAGCCTGAATTGAACTTACTTAAATTTTCACTGGCGATTAAATCCGCAATCAATTCATAACACCGCGATCAATTACCGGTGTGAGGCCCTGTCCAAAGTGCGCAGTGTGAGTTATAAAGCGGACCATTTTTCTCTAATTTCATATTCTTTGGCTCGTTTGAATCCTATTTTTTGTGCGATGAACATTAGGGTGCCTTCATTGTTGCAGGGTGGGATCGGGCAAAGGGGGCGGAATAGGGTTGATATCTTTGCGGCGGATGTAATTCGATTATGGCATGGTGGTGTTATTAAAGAGTTATAAAAGAGAAAGTGGAGGTTTCAGTGTTTGTTTTGGAAGATAATGGGAAAAAATGTAGAGGAAATTGAGCGTTCAAAGAACAGATGCGATTTTTTATTGGATCACTTTGAAATTCTATTATTAAAATTTTAACAGAGGAATTGAAAACAATGTTTTGGATCTTATAATAGTTTTATAAGCTCAACGAGATTGAGAAGCTTAGAAAAATGACGTGGCAAAAGAAACCTTAAAAGAAAGGGTGATGGCATCACATTAGAAAAGCCTTAATTCAGAAATGGATCAAACATAGCTTCTTTATTATGTGGGCCCAGTAGAGGAGAAGTGACCCAAGTGGTATATAAGAAAATTAGATGCGTTTTAATATTCTACACGTCTTAAAGTACCGTAAAAGTGAAGTAATCTTAGTTAAAACACATTGCAATAGTGTTATCTCCGTACAATAGAAATATGCAATCCACCAAAACACCAAATAAAAACGTGATTGTACGTTCAGGAAAAGACCGCTGCCCGATTTTAAAAACCTGGGTGTTTATGGATTTTTGCACATTGGCATTTGCTGTAATGCTAAATCTTAATATATATCGCCATGAGCGAAACCAGTACTGATATTTGAGGGTATAACTTCCAAACACGGTTTGTTCCAAAATGGTTAAAAAATTAAACTTGGATTTCAGTTTGAAAAACAATGTACATTTTTAAGTATTTTTAGTCTTACATTACTTTGTAATGATATTTTGGATGTTGTCAAGCCATGTTTGAGACTGATTTCTAAAAATGCTATCAAAATTTATTTTTATCTACTAAATTACATTTATGGTTCATGTTTCAACAACTTTGGAATGAGCCGAATTTGCAAGTAATACTCTCATATTATAAATAATATAAAATAACTACAAAAAGTGTTTAATTTTTAATATAAATAGTACAGTTTCATCAAAAAGTGACAGTGAACAGTGATATTTTGCAATGAAACTCTAGAAATTCAATCATGTTGTAGTATTATATAATGTCGTCTTTTATGAAAAAAAATGCAGGGTTGAAATAATATTTTAACTGTTCAAAAACATATTTAAAATATTTCAAACACACAAAAATACACCAACGTTTTAATCCCTTCTCTGCAAATAGCTAGGAAACTTTTTAATTACATCGAATATTATATTAAAAAAGTAAATCACCGATAGATTCACAAAGGGAACAAGGCTGCCCGGAAAAATGAGGGGTGGGCGACCACCCTCTCTTTTTAAATCAACCCTTTTCTATTATTTAATGTCGCCGCCTTTGATTTTTCGAATTTTATTTTCAGTTTCCTATTGTAATAATTCTGTACCTACGAATCCGTTCCTCCGACCCCGATTTTCCTAGCCTAGGCAAATAAACATTAAGCAAACATGGGAACATTTTAATTTGTTTTACTAAAAAATCTTTTATCCTCTACCGGATGCCATAGAGTTATGTCAAATACCTGGAAGTAGGGTCGCCTGCTGTGGCCCAGTTGGTTAGAGCTTGCTTTACCAATCACGCACGTCTGGGTTTGATTCCCCGTCAGATCACAGTGAGTTTGAGAATTAATCAATTCAAAGTTGTGATCGAAGACTGGGTGTTTTGATGTCAATTCACATCATTTCCTGTTCAGATACCTCTATTAAGAGGCCATATGCTCCACATTGGGAGCGGACATGGATTTAAAAAAAGGGTCAAATACATCAGAACAATTTTGATTAGTTAGTTTTTTTTTAAATAATTATCAGGCTTCTCTTTTACAGAGTTGGTGGAGGTTTGTTTTTCGTACCCTATAGACTGGAAAACCGCTGATCCGATTGCAATAAAACTTCAACAACTTTTTAGCTTACACTTTCGGAAAGGTTATAGGCATATCAAAATTAACTTACAGTAAGTGGCGCATGTGTCGTACCATAGATAATCGGCAGAAAACGTCAAACAGACAGGAAAAGAAGACATGCACTTCAATAAAAACACAAATACTTTCTTTCTTTGAGTGGCATTGCAACGCTTGCCGTGTACCGGCTAGTATTATAGAAATAATAATAAGTATAAATATTTGTATGTATGTATATATACATTATGCATGTATAAAATACAACAAATACATAATTAAACAAATACATATATTGTGGGAAAACTTTCATAACTCATCTAGAACAATATTTAATTATCGGTCGATGATAACCAAATTATTAAGCCCACATCATACGGCACCGTTTGCATAGGTTTGAATAATTGTTACAAAAAAACATAAAAGGTGAAAAGGGGTGGCATTAACGGAACACGCCAAGGAATCTTCTCGTTCCGTCTGAAAATACGGGATTGTGAAAAACACAGGTAAAATAACCGTAAAAAGTTTTTACCAAACGAAATTCACTTTGTACCCCCAAAAGGCAAACCGAACTTTCAAAGCTTAGTAGAATTCAAGCTTACTGGAAGACACTACGAAATCCAAATTATAAATTACATTTTTTATGAATTATAATTGATATCATATATATTTTTAGCCGAACCAATGCCCTCAACCACGGCAAAATTGCATTTATTACGACCTGCAAATAAAATACTAAGTTTTTTAAGATTGATTTTAAAACTGTCATCAATATCAGTATGAACTAAAAATATAGTATGTCACACAATTTGCATTATAGGTGTCGTGTTTTTCAGAAACAGTTGTGGTGTGTGCTTTTTTCTTTACGTAATCATTTACAGTTTATTTTCCAACATATGACATGCTTTTATTGAGTAGACAAAAGAAATTGAGTAGAGTGACTGTTATCGTAAGCTGGACAGCTACAATTATTGGACACTTCAACTTTAAACATCAAATATTCTTAAGAGTTGCATAGCATTCTTGTTTGTGTGACTGCCACAAATATATAAAGTGTTTCCATTTCTAAGTAAATGCGTGCTTATTTTTTTACCACTAGAAGAAAAAATTAAAAAAAATGTAATTTGTATGCAATGTCACACTAAAAAAAGCGAATAAGAACCATTAAGGAACAGTACAATTTTGTTGGCATTTTTTCCATACAAGTTTTGTAATTTTTGGGACAGCAGTTTCCAGAGAGAGTATCGTGCAAAACTACAAACTGCCAATATAAATTGAGATTTTGACAGTACTACAAAAAATAGCCTAAGCAGTAAGAGTGTCCAATTACTATGACAGATTTTGGTATTTCACAGTAATTGGGCAGTATATTCTTACAGTGCAGAACGCATTTAAATCGACATTAAATTCACATACATCTACTAGATTATTAGATTATGTGATTATTAGATTATTACTTAGATGCTTATATTTTTGAGTTATGGTATGTTTAAGAAAAATACATCCTTAAATTTCCCAGTAGTATAGCATTCACTCTATATGATCGTAAATTCATTTTTTTGTAAATATTCAATCAAGATAAACATCGTAACGTGCAAAACTTTTAACTTCAACAGTTGATGAACAACTTATTATTGGAAAACGCATAAACTATCCCTACATTTAAGTTACTCTTGAATCACTCATAAATTAAAAAAAAAAACGATAGCTTTGTTACTCCACTTTTTGTGTTAAAACGTGCTCTATCTCTTTAGGAAGCATCATCAGACAGAACATTGCAAGGTTAATGAATAAACATTGATTCTAACTCTATGTTATAAATTGAAAAATATTATTAGCCCAGTTATTTTAGTGATCTAAAACCACTACAAATCAATTCTGTGTCGCCACTACCACCAAACCACTGTGTCGCCACTACCACCAAAACCACTTCAAATCAAACGTGCTTTATCTCTTTATGAAGCATCATCAGACAGAACATCGCAAGGTTAATGAATAAACTAAAAATTGATTCTTACTCTAGGTTATAAATTGAAAAATAATATAAGGTCAATTATTTTAGGGATCTAAAACCACTACAAATAAGTTATTTAAATAAACAGGGTGTTGCAATACTTGGTTCAGTACCTCAACATACGTAAAATATTGGCATATACTTTCGAATAGAGAAGGTAAAAAGTTGGCAGTTTTTTGAATAATTAATGGTTGGAAATGTATCAAAGGATATTTTTTTGGAAAATTAGCTTGTAGTTAAAAACCACAGTTATATGGAAGTTGTTTTTTAATTATATCTTTGAGTAAACCATTATAATTGGGAAATTAAATTCTGACGATCATGCTCAAATGAACTTAACGCAAGCTTGAATTAGTAAAAATTGTTGACTTCTTATCGTTAACCACTTGTCCAAGCCTTTTTTCTATATTCCTACTCTCTTTGAAAACAAAGAGAGGTATTAACTGAGTAACAATATGTTCTTGTAGAATCATTTCTGTGAAGTGATGGTATGCATAAAATTCCCGGGTTTTCTCGACTTCAACTATTTAGAAAGAACATCGAATACATTAAATTTGACGTTGCTAGTTGACTCAGGACTCAGGAGTAGTTTTTTTTTTTAAATTTAAGTTTTTACATATAAACAAAAGGACTTTCCATGCTGATACAAAACACGAAGTTGTGCATGCCCAAAATTTCTAGCAGTAGTTCAACAGTGTAAAACATATTTTTTGAGATGTTCGAAGCAGAAGTAATCAAAACATCGTCATCAGGCATTTCAATAGTTGATAAATAAGCACCGGCCTTAACCTTTAGAGGAGTATGGACGTACATGTATGTTGGCGCCATTTTTCTGTAAATGAGTATGAAAGTAGTTTAAACTCAACACATGAGTGTCTGTCTGTAAGCATATATATGCTCTAAGTATGAATTACATATTATATATTCATTGGGAAAAAGTCAAAAAATTGTCATGTTAAGAAAAGGCAGTAAATTAAAGTAAGATCTGTATAAATCTATTCACTCCTCTAAAGGTTAATAATAATAGAATCCCTATCTTTCATGTTATCTCTAATACGATCTTTCGAATCTCACACGAAGGTAGGAAAGTGCAAAGTTTACCGTTTATTTCAACAAATTGACGGTTTTAACGAATAACGAAGGGAATGCAAATATGTTGTCTGTTAGCAAAATTGGAAAGATCAAGGCAGTTTAATGATTCGTGGATCGAATGGATCTATAGATCACGAGATAGGAGCATGCGCGTGACGATTTGTCTCAATTCGCGATGGAAGTACATGACGGCCAATGGTGTGGTGTGATCTAAAGGCAATATTAAATATCTTATTTTTTTTCAAATTCATTTTGTTCAATACTGTTTATCCAGATCCATTCAGGGATTACAAAACCAGTATTATTGAAACCGGGATCCCGGTATTCATGATTTTTTTTCAATACCGGTTTTGAAAATGCAAATATTCCGGTATTGAAAATTTATCAAAACCATTTTTATATAGGTAAGCCATGCAAAATTAAAAAAAAAATCGTGATGAATTAAAATAATTCAAGTCATTTAAGAATCAAAATTTTAAGTTGTCAGAATTTATGACCCTTTCAATGACCGACTATTCGTGCTCAACACGCCAGTTACGAGTTATCTCGTCAATTACTTATTAAATTAATACTAGCAAATTATAACCGGCGTGCTAGGTACAAACGTGCTTTTTCTACGGCAGCTAAAAGGTTAATAATAAAAAACAACCATTTATGATTTATTTTATAATGACGGTAATTTTATATGAACTTTTGAATTACCGATTTCGATTCACTCTTCCGGTAATGCAATCCCAATTGACCGACTCAAACAATAAGAGTAATGAACAATATTTACATTATCATTTATATAAACTAACGATAAAGTCAGTCAGAACGTTCTTCTAAAAGTGGGACAACACATGTCTCAACTAGTTACACAACGAGTAGAATTTAAAAAATATCATTTTATTTTTATTTTTCCTTTACGGCATTTTTCTTTACGTCGAATTGAATGTCAGCTATTTTATTTATGTGGTGTATTATTGTCAGGCCCATGATGGAGTGGTCAATGTCTTTGGCTTCCGTGACGGATTTTACGGGTCCAATCCTAACCGCTAGTCTTGTCCTAATTAAATCCTTCTATTCCTACTATCTTCGAACAATGAAAGGTTTCCGAAGACGTTTTATTTATTCGTCATTTGGTAAAATAAACAAAACCTTCTTTTTAGTCAGATTACTTTAACACAGTATCCGTGTTCGAATAACAATTTTATCTAATTTCACATATACAGTGGAACTCCCAATAACACTACCTCAAATTACGCGCTGGCTTAAAATATTTGCCGCAAATCCCTCAATTGAACGGTCGCATTCCATTTTCGTTGCTACGAGACGGTCGTCTGTGCGGTGCATACAGTCAAATGTTGGCTAGCGTATGTGTATTCAACATGTGCCAGGCTATACACGTATTGCCGGGTGACTGTCTATGTGTTGGATTTTGGCGCGCTTTGCATTTCATCACTTAGTAACTAAATATTTCGTCCATATTTTTTTTTTGCAAAACTAAGGGAAATCTTAGTTTTGCATTTTTCGCGGAAAAACAAATTCCTAATTATGTTTGAGATTCAGCCCCCCAATTACACTACTCCAAATTACACGGTCTCGACTTTAGTGTAAATGGGGGTTTTACTGTATTTCATTTATCTATGATTAGTGTGTCTTTTATTTACACGGCGTATTATGGCGTCACAAGTAGGGTATCCGATCCCGGAGCCTTTTTGTTATTCCGGGATCTCGATTTTTCGAAATTTTCAAATTAAAATTTTACCTCTCCTCAGATTATCTCCATAGCTCGTTTTTTTTTAGCTCACCGAGGAATTTGAAGTCCTCAATTCCAAAATCCTATCTATTTTCTGGATTTTCTCATCGCGACCATATCAATCTCGGGATTTCGGAATCAGAGAATTGGACGGGATCCCGGGATTAGATGCTCTAGTCGCAAGTATCTCCCGTGTAAAAAGAGGATTTATTTTATTCGAAATGTTTTATTGTTACTTGACGAGTGTGCACTGCTAAATGCTGAACGTGTCTGATATGAAGATTGAATAATGATCGATCGCATAAAACCTCTCATCGCAACACTAGCGACCAGGTCTCGATGGCGATCGATCCACCTGCGACGAATTGGTAATACCAATATGGCTTTAAATGGTGCTATTTATTTTTAGCTTTTACCACGTCAACTTATCTGTGAATACTATTCATGTACAACCAGGTATAATTAAAAAAACACATATTACGTTAAAATGATCTAAATTCATCTGCGCTACTATTCTCATAGTTATTAGACTAATATACATACCTCGTAAGCAAGCCTAAGCACTTGTACACTAGGGCTTGTCGGTTTTAAAAACTGTTTTTTAAGTTAAATTTACGATATTCAGAAGCCGTTTTTTTAGTTTCATAGCTTGGCTTCAAATATTGATTATGTGGAGTCGGAGTCTCGGAGTCGTGAAAAACGAGCGGTTTGACTTTTAATGTATATTTAATAATGTGTATTCAAACAAAAAAAATCCAAAGTGTTGACATTGCATGCTTGGCTGACTAAAGATGATTTGATGAAATACATAAGTTAATATGAAATTATTGCAAAATTTCTTCGGTCCTTTCTTGTTTACACGACGCCACAGCCTTGGATAAATATTTGTAATTTTACTACGCATTGATTTTTTTTCTTGGAAAACTTTTTCTGTTTGTCGCCATGATTCTTTTAAAATGTTATGTGACGGATTCCGCCACACTTTAGTTAAGTAAATGTCTGAAACAAAACCTAGTCCATTGAATTTCTCTGTAACTAAAACTAACGGTATAAACGCTTGATATGATATTATAAAAAGAGAGGTTAAATAACAAGCAGTTCTTGTAAAAAAACTTTTGTTGAGAAACTTCCATAAGAAAATCATATACTCCACATTGAATATATGCTGAGCTTGAGACGATGTTCCGACACATTTTATAAATAAATAATGCCTAATTATTTTGAATAAGGTTGTCTATCAAATAAATATCGAAATACTATTATCTTTGAATTGCATTGAACAGTCCCGAATCGATAATGATTGACTTGGGCTCGATCGATTTGCACACAGCGTCGAGTGGTGTGGGCGGTAATCGAAGGCCGGACCTACCGCAGTGCAAAATGATGCAGTAATATGTTTTCCTTCGTGTAAACATCACAGACTCTTACCACACATGGTAATTTTTAAACACACTGTAATGGTAAACTTTACGATAAATTTGTTAAAACTGATCGTTATTTTACAATTTATTCGAGCAATCAAGAGTGTGTTAGAAGTAAGTTATTTTGAAATAAAGAAGCAATTTTTGAAGAATATAATTATCTCATTTCAACCACTCTTCCACGTATGTTATGTATACACAACATTATAGCATAGAGTTCTATATCAAATTATCTATGACAACTTACTGTAACAATAAACCTATATCGATATCCAATTCCTTCTCCAAATCTAGCCAGTTCAAATCGAGAGTTCAAATCGAAACGTTTTATAACGAAGTAGAGACGCCTTGATACTCATATCGTATCATTAGATTAATAAGATTGAGTGATTTATTTTAGAATGTAAATTATATATGGAATAAAGTTAAGCCAACATTGAATAGTGTTTTAGTAAAAATATATCCATAACACGTATAGCTAATAATGCGTGGAGCAAACATACTCTCAAAAGCAAGCTGCTTCTTTATACAGCAATTACTTAACCAACCATGTTGTACGCTTCTCCAATATGAGCTAATACTCGCCACAAAAATATTGACTGTGGAAAAGAAAAAGGACGTAACCCACAGTTTTTTTCAAAACAGTTTTTTTCGATAATCACAATGTATCAAACTTGATACACGTTCTTTCAAAAGTATGTAAGCTGCAGATGCCAAATAAGTGTCTAAATTTAGCTTTTAAGTTTGAAAAAAGTTGAGTTTGTGAAAATTGAAACCAAGAAGAAAGACTGAGAAAAAGGTTTCTCTTTAATTAATATTAGATAATGTCAATTAAACACCAGCTTAGAAGTCTCCATGCACTTCAAGGTTGTGTATATTTCACAATTTGCATATGGCCCAAAATCATCAAAATACGTTTTTTGCGCTTCCTGTAAAATTTAATATGCGTAGGTTACGTCGTTTTTCCTATCCACAGTCGATATGAAGACTCCAGATTATTCAAAATAAATCACTGATACAGATATGTAACGCCCCGTAGTACGTGCGTAGCTAGCTATTTTACGGATACTTGAAAATACCTACCATCCGCGAGTTCGTTTGTGAAATAGCTCAAAAGTTTCACAGCGAGGTAGGAAAACATTACAACCCAACGATCTCAAATCTTCACAATTATGACAAGTCAATGCCTGAGAGTCGTTTTAGACCAATAGCGGTTCTGCTCGACGACCCATCATAGATTTTATGTTTCGTCTAAATCAAAAAACTATGTAAAAACGACTTTAGGATCATGAAAATGACTTTTTTTATGTATTGTATGTGTGTATGTATGAATGCTCATATGTGTACCTGTATGGGTATATTATGAGGGTAGGCATATATTATACAATGTGATTCGCAAATGAATGCATATGGAGTGCCCGTGATCTGGATTTACTAATGACTTCTTACCTCTGTAGTGATCACGCTCTTCCGTCAGCAACGGAATATGAAGCAACTTTTTAAGTTTTCTTTTAGTGACTCAAAAACGGAGCAACTCAAGAGAAGTTTTTTTTTACAATAAGTGGTTGTATATCATTTGCATAACCTTTGCCCGCAGAGATGGCAGGGGTACTAGAATTGATTTTTAAATTGATATAGATATATAGATTATCTCTTAACAATATATAACAATATATTTTTGAGCTTAACGAAAAGGAAAACTTATTTCACAAACAGCCATAGGTTTTTATACAAATCGAAAAAACCGATTGTTAAAATATTATATGATAATCTTTGCATATTATAAAACCAAAATGAACGTTTTGGGACTATACGGTTATAAGACCAACAGCTACCCAATATTTTTTCTTTTATTATGTATTCAAATTTTCAGCATAAATAGCATATGAAATAAAAGCTGTAAAATGCCCCATGTTAAAAATTCACGATACCAAAAAGCGCTAAATATAAAATAAACAACAGCAAAAAAATAAAAAAGAAGCTTTCCAAAGCTCCATTGACGCTTTTCGTTTTTCTCGATTTTACCGTTTTGTTGCACTTTTATTGAGGTGACTCTCTCTCAGTTTATTTGGCTTTTAAAAGTCGACAGGCAGACATATCGGAAAACCACCACTCCTGGAAAAATATCCTGTGATAGGTTGTAAAGGTTTTAACACGTTGGTAACCAGACGATCAATAAAATATTTTTTTGTGAAATATTCTAATGAAAAGAAAAAGCCTTTATTTAAATAATAAATGACTGATTCACAAAAGTCATTTGTTTACAACGCGAGGTCCTATTGGTTGTTTATCGTATTTCAAATCTAATATAGAAAAATTAATGTTTGTTTGTTCGTATTTTATGCGTTGTCACACCGCTCATCCGATTGCAATAAAACTTTGACAAACTTTTTGATTGCACTTCCGGAAAGGTTATAAGCATAGTAAAATTAGCTTACAGTAGGTCTTATATTTATATAAAAATGAATGTTTGTATGTCTGCCATACAGTTAATTTTGAGAACGTTTGCTTGAACTTAGGTGAAGATTATAGTGCAATTTACTTAAGTAGGTGGCGCGTTTGTCGTATCATAGACAATCGGCAGCAAACGTTAAGCGTCAAACAGAAAGAAAAAAAACATGCACTTCAATAAACACAATTAAAACACTTTATTTTCTTGAGTGACATTGCAACGCTTAGTTAAAAATAAATTTTGATTGATGTTTAGCTTATTAAATAGTTAGAAATAGAAGAAAAAAATATTTTGGCGGATACAAAATGTAAGTTTGCTTTGATGGATGTCTAGAATTTTTTAATTTATATTAAATATCAAAATTATCTAGTGTTTTGATAGCTGCCTAAATTACGATAGTGGTTTCAGTGTTATATACAATTTATGGTTTTTAGTAATGAAAGCACGACAAGCCTTGTGATTGGCCATCGTTACACACAGTTTTTGTGAGAAACTATGGCGGGAAGAAATTTAAAAAAATCACAAATCGAACAAAAATCCATCAATTAAAAAATAAATTTATCAAACAATTAAGTGCATTATTGATACGAGAAGAACATGTTTGTTTTCTTTAAAGATTTTTTTTATCCTAATTCATGAAAAAATCTGATAAATGGTTTCTAATGTGTTTGATAAAAAAAATAAGAAAAATTCCTGCCTACCGATTGCACCTGTTGCAGAATGATACCAATGCCACAGGTGTGAGCGAGGTGGCAATAGATTGTCATGTCAATTGATGTGAGAGCGAATGAGACGGAAGGCGAATTGCGGTTTGGCTATTTCCAATATCCCCGTTATCGGATGTACAGTCGGCACATAACAAGAAAGTGCTTTCCAATATTTCAATTAATCACTTTTTTTTTGCATTTGTAATAAAATCGTAGATAATAAAAGGTATTTCTTTTCTGTTTAATTAAATGCAAACTTTCAATTTGAATAATTTACAAACAAATTTAAGTTTTGGGATGACAATATATTGTCGGGTCTGTAACGCAGCGGTCAACGTCGTTGTTTTTCATGACAGATCTCACGGGTTCGAGTTCCAGTACGAACAGCATCTTTTCAATAGATTTATTGTGTTTTGCTCGAAGGGATGGGTGTTTTGTGATGTCTAAAAATTCCTTCCCAACCTTCCGATTCTTAAATTACGAGAAGAATAGTCCTGTCTCCTGTATTATTTCTCCCCCCTCTCTCCTTTATTCTTCTATCCACACATTTTACGAAAAAGAGATGTTGAGCAACTGAATATAAAACCAGTTCTTGTAGAAGATATTCTGTTGTGATACCACCATTAGAAGGTTATATGCTCCCAGTGGCGTTCCAGGGCTATGTGCCGCCCCTAGGCAAAGATTAAATAGTGCATTTATTATTTATCAAAATATTTTTTGGAATTACCTTATCTGCCGCCTACAGTGCTGAGATCGATAAATGTCCTATTTAACCCTGTGAACGCCATCGTCTCACCCGTGAGTCAGATTTGTATTGAATACTTCGACGTTGGCGGCTAAAAGGTTAAAGAAGACTTGCGATAAATTAATATACTGTTTACTCATCGGTCATAATATTATTACCGTTGAAAATGTTTTTTGTAGGCATTTTTTTATCGAAGACATTGAGGCATCATTTTTATTCTAAACCAAATTCGTGTGTCAAAAATATTCAGCCATTTGAAAAAATGCCATTGATCATTTGCCGCTCCTTAAGACTTGCCGGGCCTAGGCAACTGCCTACTTGCCTGTGCCCACGGGACGTCCATGTATGCTTCACACTGAAAACGGCAAAAAAAAGTAAAAAAAAAAAAAACATTTTTCGAGTTGGTGGCGCAGCGGTAAACGTCGATGTCTCCTGTGATGAAACTCAAAAGCTCGAGTCCCAATACGAACAGTATTATTACTTCTTTGTAAACCTTTTTTATCTCTTTTTTCTCATTATATAAAAAAAATAATATTACTGAATAAGTCTTTGCTTAAGTCAGTAAAATATAATAAAACAAAGTGCATTTTTTCTGTATTTTTAAAAGTAGCTAGCATGGAATAATAATCATGTAGTGTTCGTGTCATTCTATTGAATCCAGCGATTCAATTCACATTTTATGCGAGTTTTTTTTTCACTTTTCACCCTGGGTATGCGTGAACGTTGATTTAACTAAAACTAGGAAGAGAACTATTCAAAATCATTCCACCTGTACCGATCAGGTTGTCCCTAGCAGCCTTTCAACAGGAACAAGGCTGTACAAAATCGTACAACCACTGCTGCACTCTTTGCAGCCTAGACAAACCCGTAAAAGTAACTCGATGACTAATTTATTTTTAAATATTTTGACTTAAATTAAAACTTAATCTTTGCCATTATTTGATAACTAGGAAAACAAATTAATTGTATCCTATTTTACAATAATTCTTAAAGTAGTTCTTAAAATGTAAATTCCACTTTATTAAAAAGTTCAGGACCGGTTTCGCTCAATGCAAGCATTGTCAACTGAATAAAGTACAAAGGAATACTATGTTTATATTAATTTATTTATTTATTTATTCAATTAACATTGTACAAGGTTGACAAATTATAAATTTAAAACTTTTACAATGGAGAAAAAAAAATAGTATAATTTAATATTAAAGCAGTAAAAAAAAAAGTGGCAAGGAACTCAACTGAGTAAGATCCGACGAACTCTACTTTAATACATAAAAAATAGTATTCGTCGGAACTCACCCACGTCTACGTGGAATATGTCGACATTTGAAGCAATATTATTGAACACCGTTAAAGCCCACCGTTAATATAATGCCTTTCCACCGAGTATCGACAGTGGACACCCTCAAAGGTTTATGATAAAGGTTTCAAGTCTACGAAAAGTCGTTTGAAGGTACTGATGTTACAATTGATCAAACAAAGCTTTTAAGCGATAAGTTTAAAGCTCAAATTGGTTGTGAGCAGGAAGCACAATTTTTTTCAGACTCTTTTTCTGAAAGACGATTAAGAAAATACAACTATTTGATACCTTAATTGGAAAGTAACAAATATTCATGGACTTCGATAGAAGTTGTTTTTTTTTAGGTATGTATTCAAGTCTTTGAAAGATTCGACTCTGAAACCACACTTTTACCCCTATATATTTGATGGAATCCTTAAAAACGAAATATTTTCGACTGATTTACGGCTATTTATGTTCTAGTCGACAGATTCTGTGTTAAGAACAAAAATGGATTAAACAACTTTTAGGTTATTCGCTGTCAATACTTGGTGGAAAGGCATTATATTAATTAACGCACAATATTCCAAGTGCATTCGTGCACTAGATAAAACCAAACCAGAAGATGCCGAAAGGCAAAACCTGGGTCGTTATCGACAAAATTTGTGGAAGTGTACAGAATAAAAATAAATCAAATTTGACATTAAATTTTCATCAAGCACCTTCAGTCGAAATTTTAAATTATAGCACAATATTACTTTATACTTTGTTTCCACTTTATTTAAAAACGTCAGTTGACAATACTTGCCATGAGCAAAACCGTTCCTGACATTTTTAAACAAAGTGGAAATAAATTACAAAGGAATATTGTGTTTTTATTAATTGTTTAAAAGTAACTGTTATTTTTAGCGTTTATTATTTAATTTTAATCTAAAATAAATCATCGTTCGGATATCGCTTACTTAACTATACCTCACCGTATAATTCTATTGACGGAAACTCATCGCTTCGACCTGCCTTGCCTCCAAGTGGAAACGGGGATTTTACTCTTTTTTTATTCTTTTTAAAGGGAATCCCCGTGTAAAAATATATACTGCCATCGGAACAGTCAACGCAAGGCCAATTGGGTGATTGGGGGCGAGTAGGGGCTATCGGAAAATTTGTCCCTCGGTAAATGACGTGGGAACTTTTTCAATCGAGTATCTACTCTCTTTTAAGTGGTTGTTTTTATTGAAAGAGGTGGTAAATGAAGTAAAATTGTGATTTTTTTATGAGATTTTCCATTTATAAAAAAAAATGATTTGTTAAAGAACAAGACAATTATTATTTTATTAGATATTGTTTTTTATGCGTAGATTTTAATTCATGTCCGCTCCCAATGTGGCCACCTAACGGAGGTATCTCAACAGAAGTTTTTTCTACGAGAACTGCTTGTTATTCAGTCGCTCAACCTCACTTGTAGAACCTGAGTTGTAGGGAAAGAAAAATAAGGCTAGAACAGGACTAGTGATTGACTAATCGCTATTGCTACATCCAGTTACTAAAGGATCGGAAGGGTGGGAGGAGAGGAAATAATGTGAATTAACATGACAAACACCCAGTCTTCGATCACAACTTTGAATTAAATAATTCTCATTGATCTTACCGGGAATCGAACCCAGACCTGCGTGATCGGTAGAGCAAGCTCTAAGCTCTATAGAAATAAACGAATAATTGCTTTATTCAGGAACAGAAAACAAAAAAAAAATATTACATTTTTTGGTGTTTCTTTTAATTCGTACACAAATCTATTGATATCTATAACAATTTCCCAACCACTTAATATCCAAACCCCTTAACAGAATGAAGGTAGTTTTTAAATACCATACTTACACTCTATCTGGCTTATTTACAATCATCTATCGTAAAATACGCTACGCTGTTCATGTCCACTTGTTCCGATAGAAAATTATTTTCTAAGTCTGCAAAATTCTTCATGTACATATATAACATTTAAGAAAATGTGTCACCCATTTCCAAGATTCACCTTGTCCATTTTCATTTTTCTTAGACGTTCTAATAATAGAACGTATACAAAACATGTATCTTGCAAAAATAGTAAAATTTTTTTAACCAAATTGAAAATAAGATTATCTTTTTCAATTTGATTGAAGAAAATATTTTTATTTAATTAATTGTAGAGGTTCTCTACACTTGTTTTGTAAGTTTGTTCAAGACGATGGAAATGGACAAGGTGGATTTTGGGAATGGGCGACTCAGATATACGCTGAGTATAATGTGTCTCAATCGCCGTGACCGAGTAAGAATGCTTCAATGCTACCTGGATTAATGGTGAAGCTTTGCCATGCTTCATAAGTTCAATGTCATGTACTACTTAGTGGAGGCAGCTCAATTACAAACGCAAATAATGTAGAACTTTAAAATTTCTAATATATGAGTAGCAAGACGGTAAAACTAGACAAACAAGAAATTCTGGAAATAAACAGATTGAAATTCCTACCTAATTCAGATCTGTTGAATAGTCAAATTATTTTTGCAAGTTCCCCTTTACTTTATCCTTTGCATTAGCCTATGTTAACTGCTCTTTTATATTATATATATATATATTTTTAAAATTTTATTTCTTGATATGGTTTTTAAAAAATTCTTTTTCAGAATCTTCATTGCTGTCGATTTTGTAGAAGTACACAGACTTATTACTTGGAAGTGGGAAAAACACAAAATCATCATTGAGTTATTTATTTTTGTAATGTAGAATTTCACTTTGTTCAAATTCTTTTCATTGTTAATTGTTGCTTACACCTTTTATATCAATTTAATTTAGTATAAATATCACTGTTTATGTATTTTTCTCATCAGTTGACAATGCTCGCAATGAGCGAAACCGGTCCTGACCTTTTAAATAAAGTGGAATGAAGTTCAAATGAATATTGTGTTTTTATTAATATCAACTTTGGACTTAATGTATATTGCCAGTATGCTGACGATTTTTTATATATATAAGGTAAGGTTAGTATTAAGAAAGGACTGTTTGTAAGCCCGATACTCTCATATCATGCTTAGAATCGTTTGGGTGTGAAGACATCCGTGCCTTTAATTAAATAAAAAATATATAAATCGCTTAAATATCAATGTACGTAACTGACCTATCAGCGATCACGATTGAATAGAAAAAAAACGCACAAGTCACATAAACCACTCGGCTACAACGCCGGGTACATAAAGTACCGTAATAAAACATTATTGCAGTAACACAACACTGCAATAACGTCATAAATACCGATATAATTATTTATTTGTAAGATCTTAAATCAGGCCATTACAATGGCGTGCGCTAATAAACCCGCCAGGAGGAGATTATTGTACGAAAACTAAATAACCCAAAACAAACACGATACGCAATAATAATAACGTAATAACCGATAATAATATTTCATAGTTTATTTTTATGGCCAACTTCGAAGCGAGATACAATGAAATAAATACAACTTTATCAGTGAAACGGAATATAACAAGAATCACAACGAGTCAAGGATATGGTTGTTTTAGTAAGCTAGTGAATTATCAATACTATTTCTATATAAAATAACCTATTTACTTTTAAGTTTTTTTTCTTATTTTTATATCCGCTCCCTAGTCGCAGCATATGGCCACCACAAGGTTCTTCCAAGATTCTCTGTCCTCCGCCAGTCATTTTGCTCTCTCCCATGTTATTCCAGCGTCCTGTAGCTCCGCCGAGTACATGGTCATCAGCAGCCTTCGACGATTCCGGAATCCATCCGGTTGGTAGCCAGGTACATTGTTGTTTCTTCACTTTGGACGTAATTAACGGCTGTTAAGTCCGTTCCCTTATCTCCCTGTTTCTGACAAATTTACATTGCCGCACTCCCAGTATTCGGTGAAGGCATTTGTTTTCAAAGCACAATATACGGTTACTCTGTGATTGTGTAATGTGACATGACTCGCAACCGTAAAGCAGCACTGTCAGAATGCATGCGTTAAGTTTTAAATTTTTAAAAGTTTTAAATGTGAGTAACGTTTAAACAAATATTTATTAGAAAAAGTACGTCACCAATTGCAAAATTGAAACTTCAATTTAACTTTTCCGGTTCTAAGCTCAAGAAATGCGACTCCAATACCAACATTTTCTTAAATATCTATTTTAATATGGGTGATACAATGTTTATAATTAAGGTATTCTTATATCATAGTTTTTTGGACCTTTTGTAGTTTATATAAGTATGCGATAACGCTATCAGGCGATAAGCACCCGCGATAACGATCGTTCGTAAGATAGCTGAGAACACTCGTCAGTTGTCAATTCATAGGTGTGCTGGGATGACGTCTTTTTTACGCGCAACTTAAAATATAATTATTTATTAAAAAACCACGGATTTTATAAAAAAAAATGTATGAGGAATGATGCAGAGAGATATTTTAAAGCCCTTAGACTATTTTTTTTTTGAAATTCATAAGAATAAGGCCAATAATGAGGAAACCACTGGGGTCAAAAAAGATCCCCATCGGCAGAGACGTATTTTTCTAGTCTCCGAGCCGCGAGAGTTAAATAGTTGTTTTTTTTCTTATATTAATTCCAACCATTTCCGTTTTCGTATTAGTAGAATATTGTCACTATGCCAGAAATGTCTTTAAATATTGTTTTTAAAATATCTGATATGTTAGCTAATTGAATGGGTAATGATATAAAAGTTACTATTACCCGGCTCATAGTCGAGTGGTCAACGTCATTGGCTTCGATTTCAGTGCTCATGGGTTTGAATCCCAAATCATGTATTTCTGTTAAAATGCACAGTTGCCGCTAATGTTTAAAAATTGCCTCTCATCACAAATCCGATTGCATAAATGGGGCGTAATAAAAGCAGTTAACCAACCGCTAGACCTGTACTTGTCGTATTTTTACTACTAATAGGTTCTCGTAAAAAAACAACATATCTTGAAATAAACTTCAATAGAAGTCCATATGCTTAAAATTTTAAAAAATACTTTTGTGTGTTTAATTACGCTCATTTCGTTTATTTTTAGTATTACATAAGTCTTAGAGAAAGCAAAAATCAGAAACATTCATTTCTTTGGACCCAAAATCATTAAAAGATTTTTTTTTATTTTATGAAAGTGTTCGTGAAATGATAGATGAAATCTATTGACCTTTTAGCTGCCGTAGAAAAAAGTTAGTAATTACCTAGCACGCCGACTATAATTTTAAATTTTTCTGTTTTACCATGTCCGCTCCTAATGTGGATCATATGGACTCCTAATGGAGTTTATCTCAACAGAAGTGTTTCTAAGAGAACTGTTTGTTACTCAGTTGCTCAACCTCTCTTTATTTGAATTAATTATTGACGAGGTAACTGGCGTGTTGAGCACGAATATTTTTACGACATATCTCGTCTGTGGCAGCCACCGAGTTAAGAATGAAGAAGCTTACTTTATTAACACATCCCTACGTTCCTTGATCGGTAAGTAAAATAATATATCCTTAGGCCTGCTAAGGGATGGCTGCGGCTCTTTGTGTGGGATGGGTTAGTTATCTGTGAGGGTGGTTCGAATCCAGGGGGCAAGAGGGTGGGTCGGACACTGTCCAGACATGTCCATTAGTGGAAAGAGGGGTAGAGGACCCATTAGGAATTGTTTTTTGCCCTTGGTCCAAGCGCTGGGGAATATTAGGCTCACTGTTCCAAATGCAGGAGAGGAGGGTTAATTTGATAATTATTTTTATAATAAATTTTAAATGTATACTTAACATAAAGAGGCATATCCAGTTAACTTTTCTTGTTCTGAGCTCAAGAAATGCGACCCCAATACCCACATTTTCTTAAATATCTATTTTAATATGGGTGATAAAATGTTTATAATTATATTATTCTTATTTCATAGTTTTTTGGACCTTTTGTAAAAAAAAATATTCAATCGCTAGTTCCGTCTCTTATTAAATAAAACAGAAAAGAAAAAAACCAACTAAATAAAAAAGATCCTCAAAGTAGAAAAAAAAACGGATTGATGTTTACAAAGTAAAGATAATAATTTTTGTATCCTCGAATACTATTCTCAAAAAAACACAATATCTTACTGACATCGATGCCTCATTTTATATAAATACGCGATAACGCGATAAGCGGTCGCTCTTAAAACAGCATTTGCAATAATTGGTTGGCTAAATCTCGTCAGTTGAGATTACATATGTGTACTGGGATGACGTCTTTTTTACGCGCAACTTAAAATATGACTATTTATTAAAAAACACGGATTTTTATAAAAAAAATGTTTTAAGAATGATGCAGACAAATATTCCTCAGATTTTTTTTTTAATTCATAAGAATAAAGCCAATAATGAGGAAACCATTGAGGTAGGTAAAGGACCCCCATCGGATTTTGTGTATTTTTCTAGTCTCCGAGCCGCGAGAGTTAAGGATATCATTTTGCAGTTATTATGTCACGGCTCTGGAATTTTTTCAGAATACATTTTGATATATAGTTACTATACATGCATCGTGTAAATTATACATCGAAAAAAATCATTATTTTTTATATGTTTGTTAATCGTTAGTATACTGTCAAAAAACGTTAAATTAAAAAGCCTTGTTTTGAGACAATAGTCATTTTCAATAATCATGAAATTTTAACAATAATATTTATGCACAACATTTAACAGTTATAATTCTTACCACTTCAAGAAATATAATGATACTTTACTAATTCAATCTCAATATTAAAAAGCTTATCGACTGTGACAGAGTTTATTTTAAAACAGCTTTTTTTCGAAAATCACAATGTATCAAACTTGATACACGTTCTATCAAAATGTTGCAAGCTGCAAATGCCGGATTAGTATCTAAATTTAGCTTTCAAGTTTGAAAAAGATGACCTTGTAAAAAAATAAAACCAAGGAAAAATACTTAAATAAATGTTTTTCATAGACAATTTCTTTAATTAATATTAGATAATGTCAATTAAACACCAGCTTAGAAGTCTCTGCGCACTTCAAGGTTGTGTATAATTCATAATTTGTATATGGCCTAAAATCATCAAAACACGTTTTTTGCGCCTCCTGAAAAATTTGATATGTGTGGGTTATGTCCTTTTTACTTTCCACAGTTATTATGTTTTTTTTTCTTTGCTACCAATAAATTTTGAACGGAATAGACTTGGCCCATATAACTTATTTAAATAACGTAAAAATACATAAAATATAATTTTAAAAAAATGTTCAGAAGATAGCACGTGTTCGATCTAAATGTCTGCATTCACAATTCAAAACAGTTTATTTTTGACTTAACACCTTCTGCCAATATACTGACGAAGTTATCTTAAATACTCTTGGCAAGAGAACTTTTGATCTACCATTAAGCTGACATTTTTTATGTTTTAACTTTCATTTCTTAATTAAAGTGGAGCATATGCACCCAGTAGGTATGACAACATTTATTGTTCAGTTACTCAAACTGTCGCCACTCAGATTAAATAAGAAAACAGTACTTTGAGGGACACTTGTAGTTTATTGAATGCTTTTTTTGATATTCAATTTTACAATATTACAAACGTAGGTTAGTAACAAAATAAAACAGTTATGCATGTGGAAAAAATTTATGTATAAAAATAAGTCATAATTGACTGTGACAAAAGCTTAAATACGTTTTCTTTTGACTACGAGACTAAACTCTGATAAAAGAATTTAAAGAAATTAAAACAGATTGATATCTAACTTTTACTCAAATTACTTTTAATTTAATATAAGTTTTTACGTGTTGTTACTGAGATTAGAGAACTAAGAAACAAGCAATTTTTAAAAAAATATGCCGCGAAACTGTATTTAAAATGCATGAATTCTAAATAGAAAGCGAATATGTTTTAAAAAATATGTATAATTAATAAGCAATATATATTAAATTGAGAGTAATTTAATAGAAAAATAAAAAAGAAGCCAAAAGCACATAAGGATGAATAATAATGTCTATATCTATCGTAGTGAGACATTTTCTATTCGACGAGATAATAAAATTTAAAATACAAAGTCTTTTTTTTACTAACATAACAGTCGATTGCCAAATGCGACAAAAAATATGTCTCGACATTACATTAAAAAAATTAGTTCACCGTGCCAAAATTTTATCTCGAAATCATTTGATCGTAAGTATAAAGTCCTTACGACTATTTTTCAAAAATGGCAAAGTATTACACAACTTTAAATGTATGTTAACTATACAGAAAAATATATATTAAATACAAATTAAGTCCAATACGCACCGCGATACAATAATAACCAATATCCTTCCCACCACCGAAGAATTATTCTCCATATTATATTCTTGCCTTTCGACACACAACATCCCCCGTTACCACCCTTATTTTATCCCAGAACCATCCCGCTCATATTTTCCGCTAATAACATAATTTATAACTCGTTATTTCACTACATTATAGCCTATTATTTATTATGATTACTTATTAGAAACAAAGTTAGCGGTCCCCAAGACATATTGGTGGGTTGTGTTTGCTAATACTATGACCAGGTGGCATGAGGTTAAAATTTATCATCAGTTTATTATTTTTTTTCCAATAGACAGACATAATATTGTTTTACAATGCAATGACCTTATTTTGGTGATTCGTTGTGATTGTTTTTTTTTTTAATTTAATTTTGTTATGCTATATTAACTTCTTAACTGCCGCTAGGTGTACGTATGGCGGTACGTAGCACGCCGCGAATTTTATTGCAAAAATAAAACTTTCTAAATACATCGTTATTGAATATGTATTAAAGTTTACTTATAAAAACTTGCCAAGTAATTAAAGAGTGCGCCAATGTTGACGTGTGTTCAACATATTTGTATGCTTAAAATAATTGATTTAGGTTAGTAAAATCTCTGTCAAAACGGAGCGTCTAAAGACGCATTATTTGTATGACCACCGTCCCCCGTCCACAGAAAATTGTGCGCTTAAAGACGCTTATGGCAGTAAAAAGGTTAATATTTAGGGTTTCAGAATACTTACCAAAGAGTTTCATAATGAGTACACAAATAGTTATAAACGAGCTGAGAATAACTGTCAACTTCAGCTTATTTTTTTAAGGAAATGATTTAATTTTTAGTTACCAGAGCAAAGTTTTAGATTTTTTTCGAGATTAATTTAAAACACGACTTTCTCGATAAATGTCTTTTTTAACATTTAGTTAGTTATACATTAATGTAGGTATATTTCTTTACTTCAGTGTATCATTCATCTTTTGACTTCAAATAACCATCCACTTATATAATATAAATGGGGAAAGGGGAGTGAACAACAGCCTGTTCATGTGGTGTGCGGAAAACAAATACTAAGTAATCGCTACACGATGTTGTACGTTCGGAAAAGTTATCGCTTTTCTTCGTCCCGTATATGGGTTGCTAATCGGAAAACTTTTGTATTTTCCCCGATCGCTGAGAAGCTGATAAAGCATAATAAAATAAGTACATATTTATTAATAAATGGTGTTTTTTCTAAATATATTATATTATTATTGGCGTATTAAGATTCGAAATCATTTATCATTCATTCATTATAAAAGATGTTAGACATTTTTTTTTTTCAATTAAAAAGTTTCTCTAGTCAGTAAAAAAAAAACTACATGTACAAAATTAGATCTTTTCACATATTTGATAAGAAAGAAATATTTTATGGCTTTCTATCAACTTAATTCAAATATATATATTTTATGACTGAAAATTATAGGTTGAAAAGTATTCCAATGTGACGAAAGATAAAAAAAGCCACAAAGTAGTTTCAAGATTTAAAATTGTTATAACAAACTCTTTCCTGAAACATCTCCATTAAAACATTAAAGTAAACACTCTTCTTAGCTCAACAACAAAGCCGCCGAACAATATTCAAAACGTAAAAACTCCTTCGTTAATAAATAATAATCTAACAAAGAGTTCGAATCTCAAAATATTAACAACTTCGTTACACAACAAGTGGAATAAAAAAATGATCAATTTATAATAAAAATAAACATCCACAATGCTACCGCCGAATCCATAGGAAACGTTTAAATTGTTTACACTTCGATTAGTTTAATCATTCATAATTTGGTTGATATGAAAGACTATGAAACCATCAATCGATGCTTTAAATTTTATTTTATTCAAAATCTAAAAGAAAAACCTGTTATTCATTACATGTTCTTTTATCTCTAAATAGCGAGATTTATTTTATTATTTAGCAGGCTTCTCGTTTTTCTACATTCAATAACTTTAAAAAGATCTGATGACCTTTAACCAGAAAATTAACAATTTAAGTATTCGACTGAAGGTGCTTGGTAGAATTTCGTACAAGTTTTGTCACTGACGACCCGGGTTTCACCTTTCAGCATCATCAAGCGTTCAAGTGCACGGATAAATTAAAACTGTTCAACGATTTATATTAAAATTAAAATTTTCTTGGTAGATACATTTTTGTCCCGGACCATATGTTTTATGTTTGTAAAAAAGCTTTGGAAGATTAAATTATGTCTTAAGAACATTTTTACCTGAAAGTGCTGATTGGTAAAGCTCAATCAGAGTTGTTGTCTATTTATAATAACACGTGAAATGTGCAATTTTATTTGGTATAAGTCTTCCTTAAGATCAATAATTAAGATTTTTCTTTGATAATAAAGGAAGCGAACTCCTTTCTGAAAAGAAAGCTAATCAAGAACCAGAACAATTGAACTCAATTCCGATACGAAAACAATATGCAAATATTTTAATATAAAAGAAGAAATATTAATGAATCAGCAAAGCGCGTTCGCCAATCAGAGAGCGAGCGGAAGCAGAGGAAGAACAAAAGGGTCTGAATTTATTAAAAAAATAATCAATCGTTTCTGCAACCCGCACGCCGAATAAAGCGCCAAAGTAGGACTTCAAAGACAATACTAGGGATTGGGGGTGGTTTGGGGATGCTGGCTGTCTCTATCCAGTTATGGTGGTGTGTTTCGGAAGCGGTTACCAATCAAAATAACGTTTTGTCTACTACTACAATATACTATTAAAATAAATATAGTAGATTCAAATAAACAGGAACAATAATTGCTGCCTTTTTCTTATAAGTCATTTGTTTTCAATGTCTTAATTAAAATCCTAGAAAAAAAAGTATGCATATATTTTATCCATGTTCACTCCAAGAGTAGAGCACATGGTCTCATAATGAAGATATCAGCGACATGGTTTCAAAACCTAACCAAATCAAAAAACCAAAATTTTTGGCAAAGAGCAAAAAACTGCTGTGGCCTTTTTGGATTTGAGTAGGTTATAAAACTAAATACGTTTTCTCTGTATTAAAAAAGGTTTTGAAATTGAAAACTTATTGATTGCGCAGATGTTGAAATAGAGAACAAGTTGCTATCAAAATTTGAAAAAAAAAAAATGGTCTTATGGTAGGATTTGAAACTGATATTCTCATTTGTCAAAAGATTTTTTCTACAAGTGTTGTTTGTTACTCAATTGCTAAACTACTATTTTACAGAGAGTAGGGATATAAAAAAGTTGGGGCTAGTTGTTAACTAATCACTCTCGTGGCGTACGTTATTCAAAGATTAGGAGAATGGGAAATAAATCTAATTTAGACATTTCTATGTATACACTATTGTATATCGACTGTGGAAGGGGAAAATGACGTAATCCACAGTTTTTTAAAAACAACTTCATTCGTTAATCACAATGTAACCAACTTGATACACGTTCCATCAAAAGTATGTAAGCTGCAAATGCCAAATTAGTATCTACATTTAGCTTTTAAGATTGAAAAACGATGGGCCTGTGGAAATTGCTACTAGGGAAAATGACTTAAAAAAAGTTGTTTATAGACAATGTCTTAAATTAATATTAGATTATGTCAATTAAACACTAGTTCAGAAGTCTCCGTGCACTTCAAAGCTGTGTTTATTTCATAATTTGCATATGGTCAAAAATCTTTAAAACACGTTTTTTGTGCCTTCTGTAAAATTAAATGTGTGGCTGACGTCCTTTTTCTTTTCCACATTCCATATGTATAGAATATTCTTGATATAAAAGACTCCGCTATAATAAGGAAAAACTAATAAACTACTAAATTCTGTAAGAATTATTAAATTTAATAGTGTAGTAATACTTCTCTCAATTTGTAACTAATTATTTTTTATCTGCTTTGTCATTATTTGACACATTTAAAGCACAGAAAAAAAAAGTTTCATAATTATAAAGAATGTCTTTTGTGTGTATTTAGTTGAGAGCATCTGCCTCAAAGCAAAACCGTTCGAACCAGATGAAGAGGGGTGAGGAGTGGGGGTGTTGTAAAATCATAATCGCGAATTTTTAATCAAATTTTTTCCCCAAACTTCGAAATGATTTTTTCATTATTCAATCTATTCCGCGGTCTGAGGAAACGAGACTCGTTCGGCCATAAAAATTATTTTCGCCTTTTATCGCTTTTGATGTTTTTCCTGCCAGTGCACGCGGATATTGGCAATTACTTAAACAAATTCTATTTTTATTTTAATATTTTTTGATTTAATTATCTTAGTCTATTTAATTATATTGCAATATAAAACAATCAATGATTGTATCAAAGGTCTTTCTCAAAACATTGTTCAAAGACTTCTCGATAAATATGAATATATCTTAATCAAAGTTAACAATACAGCTCCTATAAATTATACTTACAGTCGGTATGTTATAAACACAGTCTTTTAAACAATAGTATAGTGCAGCGTTTATGATGGATCGCGACCTGGTACTGGGTCGCAGAAAGCAAAATGCCGGGTCACCAATTTCCTAAAATGAATCTGTTAATTTTGTATTAAAAAATATATAAACTGTATGGACATAAATACTTTGTTTTATTTTACCTATAAGCCGACAGTATAGGCCAGAGATGGCCAATCTTTGTCGCAAGTGGGTCAAACTTGATTTAAAAAAAAATTAAAATCACGTCGCGGGTCACATAGATTGAGTTCCTCGCTGGTCGGTTTGAAAGCTTTTAATAAAAACTATCATTTGTAAAAGTTCAAGCGGGTCGGATAATTTCTCACGCGGGTCCGTTGTTCGCCATCCCTGGTATAGGCCATAACAAATTTAGTAGGTCGCGAAGGATAAATATGAAAATAACCGGGTCGCAGGGAAAAAAAATTGGGAAACGCTGGTCTAGTGGTGAACGGTTATAAACTTCCATCCTGTTCTATCACATATTGTCTTCAAAATTGACTGATGGATTTACTTACAAAACAATACATATTTTATATGGTGGAACATTTTCGTAATTTTTAATATTGACTAACCATTTATTTTCGTTACCATACAACCTATTTAATTGATTGTTCAGCAAATTCGAGGGGGTTAAAAGCGAAGACAGCAATCTACCACGGAAACCATTTTGAGAAAAACCGAAAAAAAGCATTATTAATTAATTTAATTTATTTGTGCTTTAGTCAAATGTGATGAGCAAACATTTTAGAGTGAAGAAATTGAATTTGTTTCTTAAGTGTTATCTTAATTAACTTCAAACCTCTTTATATATGTTTAACAGTAAGAAAGGACATAGCTATTATCTATGACCAGTTTCCCACACGAGTTTTTCTCAAGTGTTACGTATTGACTGAAAAACTATAACAGAAACAAATATTACCCTGATTGCGACAGGATAAATGAAAAACGTCCTTAATAATCGTTATTAGTAAAATAAGAAACATTCACTTATTTTCCAGGAATTTACCAAAGCAAATACAATCCACCGATACTTTGGTATTGTACGAGAAATCAAAGGGCAGATAATTAACCCCCTACCGGGAAATGTCGACATCTATAATATTTTATTACAAAGATAGGGTGACGGAGAGTTTGATTTGATGAGACCCAATCAACCCTTATATTGTTTATTGGCATAGCAATCTTTATTGAATTCTTCATCATTACATAGAGGTACTATTATTATAAGATGAATATTGTATGATCAAAAAACTTTATGAAAGCTCTGATCATAAGTTGTCCGACAAAGATCTGTTTCTGATTTCAATGGTGTTTGTGACCTTTTAACAACTGGGCTTAGCGAGAGCGATTGGTTAATCACTAATCTGTTCATAGTATTGTCCTTTTATTAATTGATTTGGCATTTACTTGGTAGAACTCCATTATAACAGATTAAAAATATCAAAGTATTTTAGTTCTACAGTTGTTAATATTTTTTATGTGTTGATAGCTATTTCGGCTTTCGCTATCGTCAGAACTATCCTTTGTCCTTTTACCCTTAATACTCTTTTTGGAAAAGAGATGTTGACGAACTCAGTAACAAACAGTTCTCATAGACAAACTTCTGTTAAGATATTTCCATTAAGAAATCATATGCTTCACATTGGAAGCGAAAATAAATGGAAAAAATTTCAAGTCAGTATTTTTTTGTAAAGAAAAGCATTCATTGAATTAGTGTCGGCCGGTCAATATGGTATTGAATCAAACGGTTATATTTCATGAAATAATATTCAAACATAAAATTAATAAATGTTATGTTTGAATATTATTTCATGAAATATAACCGCCCCTGCATATATATACAAGGAGTGCATTGATCCAATGCCACATTGACCGGATGCCACTGTATTAAATAATGCATCTACATCATATTGGTAATATGACACAGTATAGAGCATATGCCGCCTGTGTGGTCGAGTGTTCAACGTTGTTGGCTTCGGCTACGGAGGGCCCGGGTTCAAATCCCGGTACGGGCAGTTTTTATAAATTGATTTTTCAACCGATTTATGAATTTCTGTTCAAAGGCATGGGTGCATGTGATGTCTTGAATTCCCCCCTTTCACTCATCCTATCCTATGAACGGGGCGTATCGAGAGCGACTAGCTTACCACTAATCCTGTCCTAGCCCTATCCTTCTATCCCTACTCTCTTTGGAAAAAGAGAGGTTGAGCAACTGAGTAACAAACAGTTCTCGTAGAAACACTTCTGTTGAGATAAACTCCATTAGGAGTCCATATGCTCCACATTGGGAGCGGACATGGTTTAAAAAAAAAAAAAAGAGCATATGGAATTGAGCCTTTCTCAACGGAAATTGATCTATAATACTTGCTTGTGACTCAGCCTTTTTGATTTTCGAAATATCTTTAAGTTTAACAACGAATTAATTAAATAAAAAAAATACACCGTTAAAGTGATGTCATTTTCTGACCGCTTCAAATATGTAATAGGAAAAAAAGATTGATATTTATATTAAATAATAAATATCGAATTTTTCATAACGTCTTCTTGAATTGCTCTGTAAATTCTGCAACTCTTATGACATTATACAGAACGAGATATTCGCGGGAAACAGGGGGTCGCGAAAAGCGCGCGAAAGGGAAGGCTTAATGACGCAATATCCGCTTCCTTTTGAAATAAACCATAAAACGACACCCACCGTTCGTGATGTCATTATTCCCGCCATTTCAAATGTATATGTTTGAATACGTAACAAAGAAATCAATCATTTGCATGAAATAATTATTCAATCAATATAGACAACTGCTCATTTGCTGAAAAGCTTTTTTCACATTCTGCTAAAGCAACCAATAAAAAGCCGTATTTTTTTAACTTTTCCGGTTCTAAGCTCAAGAATTGCGACCCCAATATCCACATTTTCTTAAATATCTATTTTAATATGGGCGATACAATGTTAACAATTTAGGTATTCTTATATCATAGTTTTTTTGACCTTTTGTAGTTTATATAAATACGCGATAACGCGATAAGCGCCCGCAATAAGCGATCGTTTTAAGGATAGCTGGGCAAAACTCGTCAGTTGTAATTTAATATGTGTGCTGGGATGACGTATTTTTTACGCGCAACTTAAAATATGATTATTTATTTTAAAAAAGCACGGATTTTTATAAAAAAAATGTATGACGAATGATGCAGAGAGATATTTTAAAGTTCTGAGACTTTTATTTTTTTTGAAATTCATAAGAATAAGGCCAATAATGAGGAAACCACTCCCATCGGCAGAGAAGTATTTTTCTAGTCCCCGAGTCGCGAGAGTTTTAACATAACAAAAATGTTTTGCAATCTTATAAAAATTTTAATGTAAAAATTGTCGGGTTCTTCTCTTTCCGTGCCGAATCTCACGGGTTCGATTCCCAGTACGAACAGTATTTTTGCGACCGATTAATCGATAAATGTTCGAAAGCATGGGTGTTTGTGTTTTCTAAAAAAATACCTTCTCACCCTTTTCAGATTCTTTAATAACTTGGCATAGCGAGAACGATTAATTAACCACTATTGGACACGGATGTTAAAGAAATTTAAAAAATAAAATATTATACTTGGTATTCTAATAGAATATAAGCAAAATTTTGATGAATATGTGTAGTGCTATCTATACTGAGTCAATATAGGTTTTTAAAATACGAATTCGAGTGTATATTAGGCAAAATTATTTTTCTCAAAAACACGCAGTATCTCTTATCAGAGACATATTAATGATTTATTTGTGCGCTATCCAAACGGTTAAATTTCCTAAGAGTTCTATCAATATTGACTCGAATTGATAAGCCTCTAATGATGTATTATTATTTTAACCCTCTTACGACCGCAGAGTGAAAAGTTATCCCTCGGTTCTTGTGCTAAAATAACCGTTGTGTAACAAATAACTAGCAAAAAAAATATTATACAAATGACGATAAATGAATGAAATTTACCTTTACAATTTTTTAAGAAACGGAAGTTAAGTTCATACAAAAAAATCATCCCACCTTTTCCGATCCTCTAATAACTTGACGCAGCGAGAGCGATTAGTTAACTACTAGTATTGTCTTAGCCTTATCATAATATTCCTACTACTCTCTTTGGAAAAAAAAAAGTCGAGCGACTGAGTAAAAAAACAGTTCTCGTAGAAAAACTTATGTTGAGATATTTCCAAATGCTCCACATTAGGAGCGAACATAAATAAAAAATGAATTTACATTTACTTTATAGAACTCAATGTATGAAGAAGTAGATGTATTGTGTATCTATTCTAAGCCAGTATTATATAACTATGTTTATGTCAGTCATTTGGGCAAAAAAAATGTTCTTATGCTTTTCACTGGAACAAATCATTACTAGGAGTGTTTCTATTATTATAGGTTTTGTGCGATCTGGTAATAGGTTAATTCAGTCGCTTAACCAACCACTTTTTTAGAGATAAAAAATAGATAGTATTAATGATAATATTGGACAAGTAATTTTCCCTTATGTTATTATGAAACTTAATATAATCCACCCCTCAGAAAATTGATAACTTAGAAATAAAACCAGTCATATTAAAAAATATGTATATTTGAATTTTATTCGATATTTTTTATTCTGTATTGATTTTGATATAAAATATTATTGGTTTATTCTATTGGACTATAAATCAAAGGGAAATGAATAACCAACATGTCAAAGTGGTTCTAATATAAAAAAAAACACTTACTCAATATGAAACATGGGTGGAGACAGTTTTACATACGCGATTTTTCTTAAAAGAAGGTTCAAACATTTTTTGTCTAGTTGTCTAGTCTAACTGAATGACTTTATGTGACAATAATATTTTTAATTTGACAGTATTTTTTTTACTCTAAAATACAAATCGCCTGGCAGATGGTCTGGGTTCGATTCCCGGTCAGATCACCGTGAATTTGAGATTCATTCAATTCAATGTTGCGATCGAAGACTGGGTGTTTGTGGTGTCAATTCACATAATTTCCTCTCCTGCCATCTTTTTGATCCTTTAATAACTGGGTGTGACAATAGCGATTAGCTAACCACTAGTCCTGTTCTAGCCTTATCCATCTTTCCCTACTACTCACTTTGAAAAAAGTGAGGCTGAGCGACTGAGTAATAAACAGTTCTCGTAGAAAAACGCCTCTTGAGATACCTCCATTAGGAGGTCATATGCTCTACATTGGGAGCGGACATGGATTAAAAAAAAATACAAAAGAAAAAATGAATAAATTTATTGAGTTTATTCAAATTATTACAGCAGAATTCAGAATTGCAGAATGGAGTTATTGAACAAAGTTTGAACATGTTTTTAGATATTGTATGTTATTTTGTGAATGTTCATTGCTTAAATGTAATCCAATCTTTCATCAATATATCGACATATAATCGGCAAAAGAACTTAAGTGACGCAATTCGGTAAATTGCGTTATAAGCTATAATTTTTCAATATTGCCTAAGGCGTCAGGGACAAAAATTTTAGAGCGTTACTCCAAATCTTTTTTAGGGCCTGTGTATTTTAACGTTTTGACTTGCTATCGTTTGTTCTACGTAGACCCCGGTTGAGAAACGCTGATCTAGAAAACTAAAATGCGTATCCAGACAAGTTTATTATAATATCTGGATAGGCATTAACAATATATAACTATTTAATAACCGCACTTAAGGAATTCTTTTTTTGAACTTTTTGAAAAAATCTTCTTTTGTAAAATTTATAAGTTGTCGGTTAAATTTTAAATAACGGATACTTTGTACTTGGTTCCTTTTTTACGACAAAATAAAACAGAAATTTTGCTAAACTTCATACAGATCTGTTTATCAAACAGAAATTTGGAATATATCCTAAATAGGACAGGCTGCTCGCCACTGTTAAATTTATTTCCAATAACTTCAATAAGTTTAACTCTTCCAAATTGATGCAACTCATTAATAAATCATTTTGTAATGTAAATGTCATTTGTAGTATCATTATTGTTTGTTTTTTTTCTTCCCTCCTTGCTTCCCGTTATTATTTTTGCAATATATCATGTTAGAATATTAAAATTAAATTCATTCATACGTAAGCAAGATTTATGAAAGATTGTTTGAGGATGCTTCTGAAAGAGGCAAAACACGTGTCACAGTTAGGAGCACAATACGAGGAATAATCTAAGTTATTTAATATTAAAATTAACTTCCACAAAGTAACCGCCGAATCCATCGAAAGTATCTATCATTTTCTTTGTGTTCATCATATGGATAGTTCCCAATCCCACCCGTTGGATGAAAGGACAAGCAAGATTATAGCTCTCTGAAGGCATCTGCAACAGGTAATTTACCCGATTGCTACGTTTTTTCGTTGACCTCTGACGTGAGAGGGAGCTGTTATGTACGTTTCCTAATCTCCGAGTTCCTTACAAAATCAAACATAACTTATTTATTTACCCGTTTGAAAAAAATGAAACGGCGAAGGAGCCCTGGCTCGCAATATATTATTATTCAGATGCGAAATATCAAAATGCCGAATGCATTTGGATCCTTTCCTACAAAATATCTAAAGCACCTACTTGAAATGACATAAAATAGATGACAATATGCAACCGGGCATTCTTGCAGGGGATAAATGGCTCCTACTGTGAGGCGCTCACTGCTTCGGATTCGCCGAGGGTCGGCAGATATAATAAGACATAATAATTTATTTTTAAAATTTAAATTGTACTCTTATGAATCAACCAATTGTTTTCAATTGGTCAGGAAAACTAGACGATGAAGGCGGAAAAACAAAAATTTGATGATAAATATGAAAGTGCATATAGATATTATTTGTTTTTTTTTTCATGAGCATTTTTGGAAAATAATAAACTCAACAATACATGCGACAAATATACGTAAGATTCCACATTATTTGTGGGATATTTTTTTAAAGTAGGATTTCGTTTTTTTTGATAATCGCAAAAAAGTATTTCGGAAATAAGCCAATTTGTACCAAACATGTGTTTTAATTTAAATTTTTGAAGTCGAATAAAGCTTTTTTTCAATTTTTTTCTTCCACAGTGATATGAGATTTTATATAATAAGAGTTGTCCATTTAAAATATGCTAAAATATATACAAAAGCAAAAATGAGCTCTTTTGAAAAATAGCTTTATTTGAACGATTGTAATTTATACTACTTTTACTAGAAGTTTTTTAAAACTTATAATAATAAATATTAAAATTTCATCAAACACCTTCAGTAACTATTGTAAATTAAATATTAAACATTTTATAAATAAATTGCCAGTTCTCGGCAAGCGTTGCAATGCCACTCAAAGAAAGAAAGTGTTCGTTTGAATTGTGGTTTTGAAGTGAATTTTTTCTTTTTCTGTCTGTTTGACGTTTGACATTTATTGTCAATTGTCTATGGTACGACACACGCGCCACCTTACTGTAAGACGCGCAAGTGCAAGACATACAAACATTGATTTTTATATGTTTGACCCATTGAATTTATGTAACGTATTATAGAGCGACTCTGATTGTTTATTTCATTTAACATTTTAATAAAATAAAAAGTGTTCCTCTTATTTTACTCAAAAATCATAACCGTATAAATCACTATATGTATATATATTTTTTAAAATCCTTGGTACATATAATATTGCACAACCTTCTTTTATAGAGAGCAAATACTCTTCGAGATGTGTTTCTACTCTCATATGCGGAAAAGGCTATTGAAAACAGGGGCGGGAAATATGGGTAATTCGAAAAAATATAATAATTTGGTAAATGAAATGAAATCCTAAAAAATCAATAGAACGTGACTTGCAGTTTTTTTTAGATAATCACAATGTATACAACTTTAAAACAACGTTATATTAAAATGATGTAAGCCACACATGTCAAAGTAGTAAAACGACTTTCGCGTCAAGGAAAAAAAACTTACACAAATTAATGAAACAACTCATCAAATAAATATTAGCTTGAGTCAAATTTACACAAGTATTTAAGTCTTCATGCACTTCAAGGTTGTGTATATATAATATTATAAATTTGACCCAAAATCTACAAAAAACGTTTTTTTGATGGCTGTTGTAAAAAAAATAGTTAAATTCTTATGCTTTTATACAGTCAAAATGTATGCCACCAATGCCTTCATTATACATAATTGTAAAGGCAATATTAAAATATTCAGCATTAATAATGTGTCCGAGGTTTATACACTGTACTGAGATTGGCTTCAATTGTAAGACATTACGAAATATTTGTGTCAAGATCTGACAATAACAATATTTCGTTGATCTATTTAGAAATTTATCGGTATTACAATTCTTTTGGTGTCTTTTTTAACGTATTTATTGACTTGGCATTTAACTATTTAATAAGCTAATCTTTTTTAACGTAATCTTATAATGTAATTGGAAACCTACAACCAAGCGTCAAAATAAAGAGCATTTCCATTGAGGTCAAGTAATTGTTAATAATTCAATGCAAGTAATGTCACTTTTAGGGTGTTCACTGTCAATATTTGGTGGAAAAGCATTATATTAAAAAACACAATATTCATTTGTTCTTATTTCCATTCCTATTTACCAAGATAAGGAATGGTTGCGCTCATGACTGAGCATTATCAACTAATCTTGTTAAATAAAAGTTAAATGTATTACAAATTAATGTTGTGTTTTTGTTATTGCAAGTTAAGTCGATGAAATAAATAAAAAAAAATGAAATGTACAACGCTATGAGCCCCTGTATCCCAAAGCTCACAAGATGGATAGATATTTTGCATGCCGAAATCATAAATACTCCCGCAGTGTGGGGAGGAAAGGGGGGGAAAACGCGGGCGACATTACTAAATCCATTCTTCAAAAAAAAATATTCATATCATAAAATTTTATTGATGTTCCTAATGCGTCCCGACCGACGCCCGTCCCCCCCTCCTCCCTGCTTCTCGCGAACGGAATACGACAGATGACTTACCCCATTGCGGGCATATACCCCGATCCACTCCATTGTCAAAAATATAATATGTATAAATCTCATTTCGGGGGGTGATGAAATTCGCTAATTTATTGCCGGCAAGTTGTCATTTTTGCGGAAGTGAAATAATTCTTACAGAAAATATTGTAATTCTCTTGGAGAGAGTCGTAAATTTTTAACACTATATCTGAACATTTTTCCCTAAAATTTCTTATTGTAGAAGTGTTTATGGGTGAGTGCAATGGTCTATAAAGACATTTATAATTTAGGTAAATTGTTAAATAACTTATTTGTCAACATTCGTGTAATTGATAAGATCTAGTAAAATAGAATTTTAAAAAAAATCCCAATTAATATAAGGCTCGTATTTAACCTGTCTTAATTTCAATACAGTTTCGGTCTTAATTTTTATCACATTGGTCTGAATTTATATTACATTAGTCAGAATTTATATTAAATGGGCGTAATATATCGGTCAGTGTACTGAGGGCAGAATAAATAAATAATGGTCAGAATTTATATAAAATAGTCATAATTTAAATGAGATTAATAAAAAAAAACCTCACTTAACTTAACCTACCTTTTATTCTGACCGTTCATATTTTAATTCTGACCAAAAAATGATTTAAACTCTGACCATTTATTTTGTTCCCTTAATAAAAGCATTCCTTATTATTGTATTGAAATGAAAAATTTCCGTCTATAATAAACAGTGAGCCAGTGGTGTGTTTAAACAATGACCTTTTATAATCTTACAATAAATTGATAAATCTCAAAAAAAAACACTTATTAACTTTTCATTTTTTTAAACATTATAACATGAAATACATTTATATCAACATGTTCAATTACAATAAAAAGGTTGATTATATTGATCTTTTACTTATCGTTGGTGCTGGCTGTATTTTAAAAAAAATGCGTTTTGGTCGAGATAAATTTATTTATTGGAAAAGTAAGTAAAATAATTAGGATTGTTTTACTCAACTGAGATGAGTTCAAAATCCTATTAAGCAAGATTTTAATAATTACTCGAATGTTTGTAAATAAATCACTTTAAAAATGTCTTAATTATAGACCATCGCACTAACTCTTATGATTGGAAAAAAATGAGTTAGCTTTACTCTGTTCATTGATGTTAGTGCTCTTCAGATATAGTAAATTTTCAATTGCCAGTGTGAGAAGAATCCAGTTTCAATCTACCCGAATTCAATACAATTTTTAAAATGCACGTGACTTACTTATAATGTTAATTGTTCACATTGACGCCAGCAATTTTTTGTAAACATTTCAACTTATGAAGATGTGAAAGTATTTACAATATCGCCAAACAGAGAGAAAAGGATGTATGATGCAAGAAAAGACGAAGAAATATAAAATCACCTTAGTCATGACACGAAAAAGTTAAATAAACGTATAAACCGAAATTATGAAGGTTTCCGTGAAGATTTAGGGCCCTTGAAAATATAACAATTCATTACAAGCTTACTAAGCTACAAGGTTTCACAATATTTGAGCTCATTAGAGATGAAGTGAGCCAACTAGTAAAATGCTAAAACTTTTTCTTGGATTTTTAAGTACTATCACATCTTTACTTTGTGTTTTGGTGGATTGCATATTTTTATTTCACGGATATAACACAATTGCAATGTGTATTTACTGGGACTATTTCACTTATACGATGTTTTAAGACAGGCATGGGCATCCTTTCCTTGGTCTGGGGCCAAATTATTATTCTGTCTCTGAGTCAAGGGCCGGACCAAATTATTAAACATAATAAAGTAATATTAAATTAAATAAAACACGTTGCTAATTCTTATATGGTGATGATCATGAACTAGTAGAGTGGAGCTATTGCAAGAGCCTGTATCTTCTACATTATTTATTCCCTCTCTGGAACTATTAATTTATATCTCTAATACTTCGCCGAGATGAATCAGGGCCGGACAAATAGCTCGGCGGGCCGGTGGTTGCCCATATATGCTTTAATATTACATCGCATCTAAATTATTTTTTTCTAAAATACTACTCGGCTCACTTAACCTTTAATGGGTCCTTTTATTTTCCTTCGTATATAAACGTTGAACTTTTATTATTTTCTAGATTTAATTTGTTTTATTGGTTTGCTGAAAAATAAACAATGTTGTTTTTTATTCCATTTACCTATCACGCGCAATAAATTCATTTTTCAAATTCACGTTATACAAATGGTGCTCATATCGCACAATGGCAAAATCAATAACCCCAAATCGCACAAGGTCACCGCACTAAATCGTCAAATTAAACTCCCCCCTAAGCCCCATACCTTCGATCACATCAGTGTCCCATTGTAATACTACCGGCTGTCCCGGAATTCAGTACCGGCAGACGTCACGGCTGCACAATAGCGACAATAATTCACCAAACACCTGCGTAAATCAACGCGAATTCTCAATCCAAATTAGCATCCCGCTGGCACCTGTTTATCGGCGGCGCGGTGTAGCCCACCGCCCACACCAGACCGCGTGCCCGGGAATATTGCCCCACGCGCCAAGTCTCCCCGACATCCCCCCTTGTCACAAGTCCTGCGCCGCAAGTGGGAAGGTGTGGAATTGATGCACTTTGTAATTAATGGATAATTAGCATACTTGGGACACGCGATTGATTTGTATAATGGATTATTAAGATTCAATACGAGGCAAATTAATTTGCATATTAGCCCGTCTGTACTCTTTTCACTATAAGATGTCACGCTTATTAAAAACAATAATTATATATATATATATATATTTACCATGTCCGCTCCCAATGTGGAGAGCATATGGACTCCTAATGAATTCTATCTCAACAAAAGTGTTTCTACGAGAACTGCTTGTTAATCAGTTGCTCAACCTCTATTTTTCCAATGAGAGTAGGAATAGAAGGATAGAACTAGAACAGGACTAGTGGTTAGCTAATCGCTCTTGATACGCCCAGTTCATTGGATAGGGTGGGTGAGAGGGGGGAATTCAAGATATCACATACACCCATGCCTTCGAACAGAAATTCATAAATCGATCGAAAAATCAATTTATAAAACTGTCCGTACTGGGATTCGAACACGTGACCTCCGCAACCGAAGCCAGCGACGTTGACCACTTGACCACACCGGCGACACAAACAATAATTATAATATTCAAAAAACAAAACAATGTTTTGTACAAACTCCAGTTTGATTTTATAAGATCAGAACTGGTTTTGCTCATCATACTATTAACTGATTATTTAAATTATTTAATTCCAGAACCTCGGAAGAATTATCGGGCTCGAAACCCAGCACAAGAAAACCGCCATATCAACTGAAATAAAAACACAACCAAATTTTACAGTAGCATTCGATGAATTGTTTCGGTACAGTGGGGTCACCTACTTTTACACCCCCTAACTAATAATATGCAGTGACGGCGGACCGCTGTTTGGCGAACGGGGTCTGCGACAGACATCGCCAATTAGAGAAACATTCTAGTAACATGACGCGCCCTTATATCGCACTGCATTTCAGGCGAACTATCTACGTGTCGTGTTGTATAACACCACCCCTTCATCCGCGCCAATGCAATTTCTAATTTTCATAACGGGTTTTACTAAACCGTATTAGTAATCTGACAGAAAATTTCAGTGAAATTGGTAATATGAGTCGTATAGTATCAAAAGTAGAACTATCCATTTTTCTAAGTTGCGAGAAAAGCACGAAAAACGTATTGTTGGCTTTTTGAGTTTTATCAATTTTAAACATAGCTCATCAACGAGTGCAACTTAAAATTTGTATGGAACATCACTTAAAGTAACTCTGTGATTGGTCGAAATCCTGATTTACCAAACTGTTCTACCTTTGTTTCCAACGTCGTGGACAGTTTTGCTTTTGATACCAAGATATCATTTTCTTTGCGTTATTTTACCACATTTATTTGATTTTTAAACATTTTTTTTAATTTCTAGCCATACACTATAACCAGCAGAATAATGTGACAGCATGAGTTTAATTTCGACATATATTGGATAGTTCTGCTTTTGATACCAGGCGACTCATATATTCATTGAAAATTTTGAATTTTATGAGTAGTATTTTTTTTAACCGTGCCTAATTTAATTTTTTAGTATTGAATATTATAACTTGGCCGATTTGCACTTGTTTCCAACCAACAACTAGATATTTATCAATTTCTCTTCCTTTTTTGCGGAAATTAAAAAAAAGCAACTAATCGTTCTCCTACGCCTCGTTTCTAAAGATATGATGGAAGGTGGGTGTTGTTATAAGAACAATCTATTTATTTCATTAAATTGGCATTTGATTGGTAGAACGTTACTTTAATATCAGTATTTTAGTTCTACAAATATTATTCTATATATGGTTCGATAGCTATGTTGTCGTATTCTTTTATCACAAACGAAAATAGTTATCACCAATAACACTTTTAGGGTGTTCATTGTCAACATTTGGTGGAAAGGCATTATATTAAGAAAAACACAATATTCCTTTGTTGATCAAATCAGTTGACAACGCTCGCCATTTTCAAAGAATTTTTTCAAAGGTATGTGCAAAGGTTTATGATATTTAAAAATTCCCACCCACTTTTTCGATCATTCAATAACTGGGCGTTACGAAAGCGATTAGATTCTTCTATCCCTACTACTCTCTTAGGAAAAATGACTGTGTAACAAACAGTTCTCGTAGAAAGATTTCTGTTGAGATACTTCCATAAGGAGGTCATATGCTCGACATTGGGAGAGAATATGGATAAAAAATCTTTGGTTTAGACTGAAGGTAACTATTTAGGACACATTCTTTCAAGCGTTAAAATTGGCAGTAGTTACGGTCTAAAAACAAAATAGCACAATAACAACTTTCGTTGCAATGACTCTACTCCCTTCATCATAATAATCTCACATTTTCCATGTGATATAATACAATCTACAATTTCCCGTACGTACATATGTTCAATCTCAAATTTCCCTCTAATCTCACAATCGAATGACAAATTCGCGTCCAATCCAACGCGGCGTTCTACTGTCATGCGGTGAATTGCATCCAACCCACTTTGATATAATATTCTGTTTACCGGGTCTGTCTGTAACGACTTACTCGAGGATTTCTGACACCCTGTGAAGGATATTTCAAATATCGGTACTTACTAATAATTATTCATTAATAAAGGATTATCTTTAAATATAGATTAATCCTTTGAACAATGACAACTTTGTATTTGTAGGTATCCAAAATGTGGTTACCATCATAATTTCACAGGCATATCTTTTTTTATTTTAATATAATTATAATCAAAAAAATAGTACATTAATAATTTTCCTTCCAGAGAAAAGAAGTTTTTTTCAATAAAAAAATATTTTTTAAGCCATATTGAAAGTTAAAAAAAAATAACACAAAGTCGTTGTATACAAACCCCGCTTGGCTAAATGGTCATTTTCATCTTTATATTACCATGTAATATTGTTTATACACAAAGGTAAGGACGAGCGTGACCGTATGGGCACACAAACATTCGGATTGGATTTTACGTTTCGTCTAAAATTAATAAACTATTTAAGAATGGACTTAACATCATAAAAATAACTCTCATTGGTTGACTTCCTTGTGAAATGTATGTGTATATGTATTTTTGCGCATGTGTGTGTACATGTATAGATAAATGATGAGGGAAAGCATAAGATAATGTGATTTGCAAATGAATGCATATGAAGTCCCCGTGAACTGGCTTCACTGTAGGGATTTCTCACCTCTGTAGCGATCACGCTCTTCTGTCAGCAACGATGGTAATGGAATATTATTTTCAAAACATCAGCAACGAAGGAGACTCGAAGCTGGACGCGCCTTGGTACTTAAAGGTCCATAAATTTGATATCAAAAATACAAAAAAAAACCTCCCATAAGAGTTTGAGACAAGCGTTTGGGGCTTCGAAATTAACTTCAATATTATATAATTCATATATTTAAAATTCAGTTTTAAATAATAATTTTCATTTAACATTTAATTTTGCGACGCTTTTATACTATTTAAAAAAAATGTCACATCTGTTTGTGCCTGAGGCTATTCGAGTGCTTACTCCACCTCTGCCGCCAATCGTAATTTATATCGGAATAGACGGAGGGTTATTCCCGTTTGGTATTGACCTCACTAGTATCGGTAACCTCCTACAATAATTAGCATGGACCATTAGCTTGTAGCATTAGGTCACTCTGAGTAGAGGTGCGGTGGGTCATTGCCTGTCGTAACGGTCTACGGCCTACGCCGTAGCGTCTACTCGATCACGTAGCTATTGAATCTTAAAAACAATTTATTTTAACTAGATATTATTATTTATTTATTTTTATTTCGAACCGTCACCAATGTGGAAAAAACGTCGCTGCTTTGACTCATTCTCGTATCATCATATCAAAACTTCGGTTTCAATATGTAAAAACTCAAAAGCATAGTTTTTAGATAATTACGAAACAAGATTTTGGGCAGGTTTATTTTTCTACTGTAAATTTAATTTTCTAGATTTTATGAATTTCTCAGATTATCTAAAATTTTAGTATTACGAAGACTGATTGTTCCAAATTTAAAAAAAAACACTGATTTTACTACAAAACCAACACATTGTTAACATTGAATTAAATATTTAAATCATTTTCAATATGATTTTGTATGATTTAAGACACTGTGTAGATTGCCGCAAAATTAATACGGCAATCTCTCACTAGAGCAATTTCTCTCTCAAAAGTCTCGTGGCAAACACAATAAATCAAACGTATAGGAATCCACAGTTGCGATCATAACTTTACTATGCAGAGCATAATGTGCGAGATACCCTCTACCCAGCGACGCCACTGCTCATGTTTACTCTTATTTGTGTTTAGCAATGAATGGATATGCGCTATTCGATAGAAACAGATATTGAAAAATTATGAATGTTGTATTTTAATCTTGATTTTTATTTGATGGATTCGGCGGTTACTTTATAAAAGTTCATTTTTAATACAAAATTTTATTTTATAACATTTTATTTCACATGTGTTACTAAATGTGGCTCGGTGACTTTGTAGTAGTTCATTTTTAATTCAAAATTAAATTTTATAATTTGGCTATATCACTTGTTGTGTAACAAAATGTGACACGTTTTTCACCTCTTTGAGAATCATCGTCACAAAGAACATTTGATTTTTGTGAAACTAACACTCTTAACACGTGTACAGTTTTGTAACACAGCAAGTAGAATAACAAAGTTATTTTCCACGAAATGACCGCCGAATCCATCAAAATAAAGCATTGTACTTGATTAAAGTAAGTAAAATTTTATACAGTTCTTTTAATAAAGTGAAATTTACGAACAATTTCTAATAAAAATGCAAGGAAATAGATTTCATCAAATAGATGGGAAAAATAGTGTTAATTAGTTTTTAACCTAACTTAATTGGATTCATGTTCAAGGATAAGGATCTTATCATACAGGGTAAATAGAGCGTATGGTTTATGGTTTATAAGAAGAAGAATCTTACTTTATTTGTCTATTCATTAAAATTATTCACAAAGCATACCTTTCAACCATATCCTCGTGTAGTTATATCCGTTCGCTTGCATTCAACGACATGCAGCCACCCAATATGCTATCAATTCAATATGTATCAATGAATTATGGGGCATGACAGTGGCGCCCGGTGGCAAGGGGGGCACTAATATATTTAATCAATTTATAGCTAGATTTACGATTATATCGAATAGATTGAAACATGCACGTGGACTCACGTGTGGTTAGGGTTATTGATTGTACACCGCACTTGTGATTAAGAGCCTACTGTTTTGATAAGCCGGCTTTGATGTGTTAATTTTACACGTGTAGTGCAGGCTTTACTCCATTCTCTGTTTTGGTGTAGAGGATTTTGCGTCACGAATTTGACTTTGACAAGCTTTGGGGAATATTAAATAACATAGTCTATAACGTCAATATTAAATACAATATTGTGCACTTTTAATCTTTGTTAACCGTTTGAATACCGCGCAAATAAATCATTAATATGTCCTAGAGATACCGTGTGTTTTTGAGAAAAATAATTTTGCCTAATATACACTCGAATCAATATTTTAAAAATCTATAATAACTCAGTAAAGATGGCACTACACATATTCATCAAAATATTGCTTATATTCTATTAGAAGATCAAGTATTTGATTTTTTAAAATGCCTTGGACATACGTGCTCGCTTGCATATGTTCCAGACACATGTGTCCACTTGGAATCCAAGTGGTTAAAAAGATATTTTAAGATATATCACTTTTTATTCATATTTATATACAGAATTTCTATAACCTTAACGCTGCTCGGGAAGTATTTTAATATTCAAATTAGTGGCGTTTATAAGCGATCATCATGCGATAGTTGTCTTTACAATTATATTGGGCAAGCAGCTAAATATCTGAATTAATAAGTCTTTTAAATAAAGAATATTTTTTGCAGCTTTTGCTAATTACTTAATATAATGAAGACAAATAACGACTGTGTGGTGGAATAGTCAACGTCGTTGGCTTCGGTTACAGAGGTTACGAATTCGAATCCCAGTAAACACAGTTTTCATGAATTGATTTAATAGATTTCTGAACTAAGCCATGGATGTATGCGATGTATTGAACTCTCTTCCACCCTTCTTATACTGAAAACCCTCGTTGAAAAAAGAGTGGTTGAGTAGCTGAGTAACAAAGAGTTCTTGTAGAAACTTTTCTGTTAAGATAAACGCCATTTGGAGATAATGGTTTAAAAGTACGGTCTTACTAGAATAATTACGAGATAATTCAAGGCTTAAAAACAAATTGCGACTTTGATAACAATGTATTAAAAAAAAAAAGCATTTTAAATTAGGGATAGTGTTGGGGTAGTCTTCCTCTTTGATTTTTTTACTGGATTTCCTACTGAGAACTATTATTATATAGTTAAGCCTTTTCTCTCACGAAAGGAGGATAGGAGAAATTTACTGAAAAGGAGAAATGTTGTTAACTAATCGTTCTGGCTACGAAAGAAAATAAACTTTTAAGAGCGTTTACATTTACTAGTTGTTTTATAAGTTATTGGAATGTTCTTTTACACAAAGCAGACACAATATAAACTTTAAAATCAGTTTAGTTAAATAAATTTAGATTCCAGTTACAATATTTGATGTACCATTAGCTGAAAAAGATATTTCTACACCAGTGGTTCGCAAAGTGTGAATATTTGATATCGCGACATAATACGTAATAAATACCACCTGCGGTGGCATCGCTTGAATGATGACGCTTTACGTGTGTTTACAGAAAGGTTCTGTTGTAAATTCATAGCAAATAGAGACAATAGTACTTCTGCACAATAATTAACGATGATTTTTTTCCGAAAGCCTTCACTGAAGGGTTGGCAAGAACCCCACCCACTCACGCAGCCAAGGTTTGAAATCTTTGAATTGACACTTCTAACAATTGATTTACAATGGAGGTCTTATCTGTAAATGATGATGCTTAAATTTCATGTCAGAAGCCTCTTATCTGATAATGAAAAAAGAAACGTTAAAAAAACGATAAACTTACTTTATATCGTATATTTACTTTTTCATGTCTTTTTTTTTTAATTTAACTAAATATAAATTAGCATTACAGATACTGCCAATACGCCAAATAGTTTAAAGTTAAAAAATCATACGCAATAAACTCTATAAAAAAAATACATGTCACACAAGATCATCTTGAGGAGAATCAATATCACAAACACCAACATCTTGAATCTCAAATTTAAAGTGAAAAAAAAAACATTTGCCTTTTTCTTAACGGAAATTAAGCTCAAATTCAATTAGTTAGTAGAGAAACCTTAAAATGTTTAAGCATATCAATGATAAGCATTGTTGATAGATTATTATGCAGGAAATCTGAGCTGTCGCAGTACTCGGATGTTATACCAAGCAAATGCCAGAAGCTGTCTTCCATTTCCTATCTCTCTATATGTTATCAGTGTTGCATAAACTGTAACTCACTTGTCATTTAGAACATACAAAGGAAGATAATTAACAGACAGTCTTCATAAACACTAATTTTTCAATATTTAACAAATATACATGTAAATTTGTAACCTTAAGTAATGCACAAATCAACTAGAGATTTTCGACGTGATTTTTAAAAAGTAAACCAAAAATGCAAATAAAAGACACTAAAACAAATAAGTGTTATTAAGTTCACTGCAGTTTTGTGAGATGCTCTTTTTTAGTCACTAAAATAAAACAAAATATAAGAATGTTCACTAGTGATTAACTGAAGTCCAGAAAGAAAAATAGTCGTCATTTTAAAGTGCCCTTTTCAGGATTGGACAACAGCACTTTTGGTCGCTGTGCATGGATTTCGCCAGTTGTCTAATTAGGTCTTTATATACATATGTACGATATTTACTTTATTACCAAACAAATATTATCCCTGGGAAAACCTTCAAAATCTAGTAAAGTAAAGAGATTTAATACTTTACTTCCACCCCTTTAAAAAATAAAACACTTTTTGCGCTAATTCAATGTTGGCTCAAAAGGATTATGTCTGGTTTCCCTCATTCGACATATTGGAGTAAGCCGTTGTCATTTACGTTGATCTGTCAGCGACTCAATTGACATAATAAGTCAAAATAAACAAGTATTTTGATACTCAAACAGCATTAAACTAACATGATTTTTCATTCAGGAATGGGTGGAGCCAAACTTAACTCAATGCGGACTGACTGAGACACACAGCTGTATTCGGTTAAGTCAAATGCCACTTGTCCAACGCTTGCATTCTGACCGTATTGATTTACGGTAGCGAATCATGGCACCTGGTGAAGACTCAAAAAAACCGTATACTTAGCTTCGAGAACAGATTCTTGCGTTAGATAATGGGGGTGAGGTGGTCTGATTTTGTGAGGTATTTGGAGATAAGGGAACGTACAAGACAGCGGCCCATCACGTCAGTGGTTATGTAGAGACGTTGGAACTGACTAGGTCACGTGCTGCGGATGCCTCCGGAAAGCCTCAGTCATGCCTGTTTCTTCTTTCGACCGATGGGATTCCGGCGCCCCGGACGTCTGGGACGTCGGGTACTATCCATAGAATGTACTTGGTGGAACTGAAGGATGCTGGCATGTCATAGGAGGAAGCAAAGCAATCGATGAGAGACAGGTAAATATCGAGGTGCCGCGTGGTGGCCATATGCTCCACATAAAGAGCGAATATGGTCAAAGAAGAAGAAGAAGATTCTTGATAATGAGCATTATTTTTTTATTATAAAATACATTTCTAAAAAGTATTGACACCTTACAAGTGATTCCACTCCTTTCTTTCCACTCCTCACTTTGCATCCTTCATTTAATTAATTGACTTCCAAGCATTTTTACAAAAAAAAACTCATTCTCCATGAGAAAATATTATATATTCATATTGGAAGCAGACATTTTCAAAAATACCATGTATATATTGATATAAGAATCATCTGTTCTAACAGATTCATCAAGAGATTTCCGTGTGTAGGTCTTTTCTACAACAATACCTCTAACGTGGCATATCCTGTGGACTGCAGGACCGATCCGGATGTTATTCTGTAGGCTTCATTTGCATTTTAGGACGAACGGCTTATTGATAAGTGTACAGCCGATATGGTTGTCATAGGTGGATTCTCCACGAGTTATATGCGACATATATATTAGGGCAGTCCCAGACGCACGCAAATTATAAAAGAAATTTATTTATATATAGTAGTGAAGATCATTTATTATTTGGTAAATAATCATCAGATTGCCTGTATGGTCGAGTGGTCAACGTCGTTGGCTACCGCTACGGAGGTCACGGGTTCGAATCCCAGTACGGGCAATTTTATAAAATTGATTTTTCAATCGATGTATGAATTTCAGTTCAAAGGCATGGACATATGTGATGTCTTGACCCCCCTCCCACCTATCCTATCCTATGTACAGGGCGTACCGAGAGCGATTAGCTAAACACTAGTCCTGTCCTAGCCCTTTCCTTCTATTCCTTCTCTCTTTGGAAAAAGAGAGGTTGAGCAACTGAGTAACAAGCAGTTCTCGTAGAAACACATCTGTTGAAATAAACTCCATTAGGAGTCTATATGCTCCACATTGGGAGCGGACATGGTAAAAAAAAAATAAAAAAATTCATTACCACCTTGTTAAGTTTGATTAATTTCTAATACAGAAAAAACCTCTATTAACGCGAATGTTGGAACCGCGTAATTGGGAGTCGCGTAATTGGGGGAGTGAATCTCATACAAAATTAGGGTTTACGTTTCTTTTCACAAAACATGTAAAACTGTCCAAATTAAGAATAAATGTAAAAAATATATGGATGAAATATTTAGTTTTAGGTAGTAAAATGAATAGCGCTCGCCAACGTTTGACTGTATGCACCACACAGACAGCCCCCCAGCTGTGTGGACTGGAACCTGCCGAATACACAGACGCTCGCCAACGTTTGGTTGTATGTACCACACAGACAGCCGCCCAGCTGTGTGAACAGCAGCAACAACAATGGAATTCGACCGCGTAATTGGGGGATTTTCGGCGAATATTTCTGTTCGGCGCGTAATTCTAAGTAGCGTGATTGGAGGTTCTATTGTAGTATTGAGATAAATATTTAATATAAACCCTTTAACAGTGAAGTGAGCCAAGTAAAATGGTAAGACTTTTCTATTTGACTCCTAAGTGCAATCACATGTTTAATTGGTGATTTTTTGAATTGCATATTTTTATTTCAGGTAGCAAGCACTACATATTGCGGTTTTCCTTTACTAAGCTCATTTTAGTTTTACGATGCTTTAAGACATATAAGATATTATAATTTAACTATTTTTTTTTCTTAAAATGCCATTTGGCCCATTTCACTTCTCGGGAGCTTATATAGATCATACAAAATTTAATTGTTCTCAATACTACAAAACACCATTTTGCATTTATGTTGGAAGCAACGACTATTTTTTTTTTCTCTTGTAACAAATTCTGTTAAAATATATTATAATAGACGCAAACTTCAAAAATATATTTTTTATTATTAATGGGTTGAGCTTTCCCTTTTTTGAGCTTTTGAGTATATTTATTTATTTATTTATTTATTGTTAAAAATCAAAATTACAGTACATGACATAACAGCTGACGCCAATTCGCCATGCACTTGAAAAATATAATAAGACAAAATATAAAATAAAAATACACAGTACATCAAATTCAACATAAAAAATCAAGAAATACAAAAGAAAAATTTATCAAACAGTTCACAAATACCATCACCAAAAATGTCCACTTCTCTAGGCAATGCGTTGATTAGTCGAACGGCCCTTGGAACTGGTGACTCATACCTCCTAAGCGAGGTATAAGTTTTTAGAAATAAAAGTTTTTGCTCATTGTTTCGCCCACGTAAGAATAAATTGGGAGCATGTAAATTAATAGTCATGAGAATTTCAGGATTATTAACTCGGCCCCGAAGAAGAAGAGAAAAATGCTTTAAGCTTGAAAACGATCTTCGAGCTTCAAGTGAGTGAAATGATAACATTCCTAAAAGAAATTTGGTGGGGTAGTATTCCTTTAAGGAATTATCAAAGGGGAAGAATTTAAATTTTTTGAAATAATAATATCTTAGAAATTTCTTATGGATTCTCTCCAATTTCAGCTTGTATGAACTTTCATATGGGCTCCAAATGATGGATCCATATTCAAGCTATATAGCCACCACACGGATTTTTGATTCATTATCCCCGCCAGTCTCTTTTACATCATATGGATGGTCATCCAGTTGGTCTGTCCAGTTGTTAGAAGAGACAGCCAGGGTTCAGACGGCTTGCGGGCATCCATGCCAGGTCCATTGTCGCTATGCTTATATAATATTACGAATTTAACTTTTAAAGTGGATTTTACACCAAATATTTGGTGGTCATTTCATTTCAACAATATATATAAAACGTCGTCTAGAGTTAACTTTATTCCGTGCAAAATGAATCGTGCACGATGTACGCTGTGCTTAAGAGCCGGGCCAGCAGTCGCCAACATTTCATGGCAAACGGCCGGAGGAGTATAAATCAAATCAATCAATGCAATTACCGATACAATTGTGTCGCGCGGCATTGTAGCAGACGGCAGACCGTATGAATTATAGCCCTGCCTGCACAGCGACGTCTCTGGCGGGGCGTCGGGACGCCTAAATTATTCCGACGCAAGTTGGATGTTGTCAAATTGTCGAATAAATATGTCAACGTATCTATTATAGCCTACAATGCTTGACACTGGAAATTTGAAAAATATTGTAGTGAAATTAAATAACACATGTTTGACTTTATTTTTTGATTCGTATTATTTAACATTAAGTATTTTGCACTTTTAAGGTGTTCACTGTCAATACTTGGTGGAAAGGCATTATAATAAAAATAACAAAAGATTTTTAGTACTTTTTCCACATAAAATTTATTAGATCAGGACCGGTTTCGCTCATCGCGAGCATTATCAATTTTATTTCACTTTAAATTTGTATAAATATCACTGTTTATATATTTTTCTTATCAGTTGATAATGCTCGCGATGAGCGAAACCGGTCCTGATCTAATAAATTTTATGTGAAAAAAGTATTAAAAATCTTTGACTATTTTTATTACTAAGTATTTTTATATTTGCTGACTGTGTGGTCGAATGTCAACGTCATTGACTTATAGCCCAAGGTCACGGGATTGATTTCCAGTACGGAAAGTTTTTATAGATTTCTGTGCAAAGACATGGATGTATTAATTGATTTGGCATTTACTTGGTAGAACTCCATTATAACAGATTAAAAATATCAAAGTATTTTAGTTCTACAGTATTTAATAATTTTATGCGTTGATAGCTATTTCGCCTTTCGCCATCGTCAGAACTATGTTTTTTGAAACACTAGAATCACATTTGATAAGTGTTATATTGTAATTATAATTAGGATTTTTTTACAGGTATTTTTTACGGTGGAATTCTCTGTTTAAGAGTGGTAAAGCACACATTGTAATTTTGAAATGGAGAGAACGATTAAATAGTTTATTGCTAGTTCAATCATATTTAAATTATTATTCTAGTCTACTATTCTGTAAATTTTAAAATATCGTTTTACAACTTATTTTTTTATCGATTCCATACTTTCTATCCATGTTGTTTGATTCCCCTCGCTTTATTTTGCATAGGTAGTTAAATTTCGATGCGGTCGCAAAAAGCTTATGAAATTGACAGGACCATAAAGAAAAATGATATGGTCGCCCTATAAATTTTCAAGCACCATAAAAAAGCAGTATAAAATATTGTGGTGACCAAATTTATTCAAAATGGAACAAATAGGGATTGGTTTTATTGAAACTCTGGGAGGGGAAAATAGTATAATGAATTTTATTTTGTGTATATCGTAAAATGACCGCAGTCTTTTACAAGTGAAGCTCAAAATTTTGGCAAGAAACATTTATTCATATTTTTAGGGTGTTCACTGTCAATACTTAAAGTAAGTAAAAGTAAACTTAGTAAAAAGGTTATATATTAATTAAAACACAATATTCCTTGACTCAGTTGACAATGCTCGCAATGAGCGAACCCGGTCTTGACCTTTTAAAAAAACTGGAATAAAATAAAAAGGAATATTGCGTTTTTATTAATTTATTCATATGTTTTTTTATTATTTTATGCTAGTTATTTGATTAAACGTTTTTTGTCACACAGTATCATGAAATTATTGCAACAAAAAATAAAGGGGGGATGTTCCAGGAACCTTACGTTTGCTATGTATTTGAAAAAAACGAATTCTAGAAATACACTCTCTCTCCATACGATATAATTGTTATAATTCATTGAAAATCATAGAAATAACCAAAAAACTCACAAACCTTTTTACTAAAGTCAGAAACGGTTTCCCTCATTGCGAGCATTATCAGTGAAGTTGGTCCTGATCTATATTATAAAATGTGATATTGTGCTACCTGTGTGGTCGAGTGGTCCACGTCGTTGGCTTCGGTTACGGAATTCCAGTACGGACAGTTTTATAAATTTGTTTTTTCAATCGATTTATGAATTTATGTTCGATGGCATGGATGTATGTGATTTCTTGTATTCCTCCCTCCCACCCATACTATCCTATGAACGGTGCGTATCGAGAACAATTAGCTAACCACTAGTCTTGTCCTGGCCCTATCCTTCTATTCTTACTCTCTTTAGAAAAAGAGAAGTTGAGCAACTGAGTAACAAGCAGTTCTCGTAGAAACACTTCTGTTGAGATAAATATAATAATAAATTGGGAGCGGACATGGTAAAATAAAAAAATAATGTACAAAAATAATGAGACAAATTGCTTTCCAATGGATTTCCAACAAGAATTAAAAGTGAGCCTACGAAAAGTGGACCATTTAACATTATATTTTCTATCACAAAAAAACATATGATATAAATATTATAAGATAAAGCTTATTTTAAAAATGAACTGACCTACTCGGGGTTTAGTTCTACTAGAATTCAAAGAACATAAAGTATTTTAATGTTACGGCAATATATACCATTTAGGGTTGAAAATATTGACATGGAGGGTTGCAACACAGCCGGACAAGTGTCACCCTTAAACTTAGGGGTTTTCCCTTCATATCCCGCTAGAGGAAGGATGTATGTAAGATTATTTGTAAACCAATAATGGTAACATATTAATATTACTATACTCCATCGAGGGAATTGATTTGTAGTGTGAACTTTGTAGTTTTGAATTTTAGAGATGAGTCACTTGCAAATATTATGGAAACATATGTTAAAATAATGAATAAAATATATGCATTCATCCGATTTGCCCCTTCCACGAGACTCTCGTACGGTAGAGTACTGTAATAAATTTTATTTTGCGGTCACGATGTTTTCACGGGTCATTTCACTGCTCTTTTCTCTATCTTCCCCTATTTAAATCGCTTATTATTTTATGCCAAGACTATCGTATCATTTTAAATAGGATAAAACATATTTTAAGGGATGAAAAGTTCACTAAAGTCTGTTTGGCATGAAAAACTGAGGACTCTTAATGGAGTTTATTTTAACAGAAATCTTGCTACGAGAACTGCTTGTTAGTCAGTTGCTCACCCTCTCTTTTTAGAGAGAGTGGGAATAGAAAGATAGGACTTAGACACTATGAGTGATGAGCTAATCTTTTTTTATCCCTATTCTCTTTGAAAAAATAAGATTTAGTGACAGAATAGTAAGTATAGTATTTTCCAAAGAAAAACAATCTCTTGAAGCTTCATAAGGAGGCATATGCTCCATTTGAGAATGGATTTAAAAAATATCGATTTTGATGATGAAAATAAGTACGAATAAAGTTTTTATGTCATCCTTTACTACTTACTAACTATCTTTGAAAAAACGCAAAGCTGGCAGAAGATGATAACAAAAAAAACTGACAAAAATGACTAAAATAAGTTGTCTAGAATAAGTGAGTCTAGAATTGATGCATTAATTAAACAAAAAAATCATTTCGTATTATTAATTCTGATTTAAAGTCTTGTCTGTTAATTTTAAACTCTTATTTGTGTTGGATCGACATTATTGCATCTTTATCCTGACATCGACTGTGGAAAGGAAAAAGGACGTAACCCACACATAGAAAATTTTACAGGAGGCACAAAAAACGTGCTTTAATGATTTTAGGCCATATGCAAATTATGAAATCTACACAACCTTTAAGTTCACGGAGACTTCTAAAATGGTGTTTAATTGACATATTCTAATATTTACTGAAGAAATTGTATAAAGAAAACCTTTTTTTTTAGTTTTTTATCTTGGTTTCAATTTTTAAGCGCTCATCTTTTTTCTTAAAAGCTAAATTTAGATACTAATTCGGCATTTGCAGCTTACTTATTTTCGATACAACGTGTATCAAGTTTAATACATTGTGATTATCGAAAAAAGCTGTTTTGAAAAAACTGTTAGTTACGTACTTTTTCCTTTCCACAGTCGATATGTTAGTTATCTATAATATTTAATATTATATATCGATGCTTGAGGCTTAATTCTAAAGGCTGAAAAATTTAATTTCCCGTTTACTCAGAACTATCAATCTGTAACATAATATCTTCTGCCAAAACAGTGACGATATATTTGACTCTTTATGTTGTCTTATTAAGAAATACTACAGTATGTTCATAAATACGATGATTATAGTAAAAAGTTGTGTAACATGTAAAACACAAATTTCATAATTCGACTGTGGGAAAGAAAAAAGACGTAATCCACAGTTTTTTCAAAAAAGCTTTTTTTGATAATCACAATGTATCAAACAATATTACGTTTTATCAAAAAGATGTAAGCTACAAATGCCGAATCAATATCTAAAATTAGCTTTTAAGTTTGAAAAAACATGAACTGAAAATTGAAATCAAGAAAAAATACTGAAAAAAATGTTTTTCTTAGACAATTTCTTTAATTAATATTAGATTATGTCATTTAAACGCCAGTTTAGAAGTCTTCGTGCACTTCAAGGTTGTGTTATATTTCATAATTTGCATATGGCTCAAAATCATCAAAACACGTTTTTTGTGCCTCCTGTAAAATTTGCTATGTGTGGGTTACGTTCTTTTTCCTTTCCACAGTCTATATATAAAACGTTTTCGTTCCATACTAAAAATCACAACATAATCTACGACCAATTTCATTCAACCGACACAAAATCTAGAAAAAAAAGTTTTCCCACAAATAATAATTCTTCCCGCTACTATTGGAAGAAATATCTCGGTTTATATCCAATATAGGTTTTTTACGAGGCGCCTGATGTCTCAGTGGCCCAGCGGGGCATTTCTTGCCCCCCTTTTATACTACTAGAAGTATGACGTCACGACGCCGTCAAATGACGATTTATTGGCGACCCCCTCTACGCGGGACGCCGTCCATAAAATCGACGTCGATGCGGCTAGCGGAAGCCAGCCCTCCCGGCGGATAAGTGCGTCGTTTTAAAGTATAGTATTGCGAACTGCAATATATTATTACGGGCTGGCGAATATTGCCAACTTTTTCTTCTTTTTCTAGCGTTGCCGGCTATTAAATAGTGCGGTCATATAATTAGGGATAATTTTAATTTATTTAGTAGTTTCCAGATATGAACGAAGAATCGTCAAAAACGTTTCAAAATGATTATCCTTGATCAGTAAGATCTTTCAATTCCGTTTGATATGTTTAATTATTACCATCTAGAGCAATTCATAAAAAAACAACATCCTACAAATAGTGACCTAACCTTAATTTATGACACCTTTCATCAACATTTTTTTTAAAACTTTATGCACACTAAAGTGCAAGCAACAAAGTCTTGACTGCACGCTTAAAAATGTGTCGGGTGGTGATGGGTACAATGTTGAAAACACTGACCGGAACCAAGAAGGTTAGATCTTCATCTTCAAATCCATTGCATAGTTCTATTGACAATTGATTGTTAATCACTTTAAGAGTGTTCACTGTCAACACTTGGTGGAAAGGCATTATATTAAGAAAAACACAATATTCTTTTTTACTTAATTTACACTATTATTTATCAAAGATAAGGACCGCTTTTGCTCATGGCGAGCATTGTCAACTGATGGTTTTACTTGGATAGCTTCGTATTATTGCAGCTTATTAACTTTGTAAACAAATCTTGATTATGTTATTATAAATAAATGAGGAATGAGTTTAAAATTGTCTTAAATTGTTAAAGTATTACAATTTTTTAGTCTTAAACATTTTTAATAGTCTTACATAATTTTTTATTAACATATAAGTTTAAATTGCTCAGGATTAATAAGCCCAGTTCTGATCTTAATAAATGAACGTTGCATTAGTATAAAAAAGTGTTTTATATTTTGTTTTTTTTTAATCTTTTTTAACAAAAGCTTAACAGCTGATTCCTTCTTTATTTGAGAATTATCATAGAGTAAAATATGTATGGAGGTAAAAATTAGTTTTAATAGTAATATACTAAGTCTCTTTGAATTAAAAAGCAGTTTAATCAATAAGAAAAAAATATAATATATTAAAATAAGCACGTTATGTCGTAAACTTTAAAAAAAAGCAATTGCAAAGAGTTATTTCTTTTATTTCATTTTCTCATCGCTAATCCTATTTTAATTTCTTCGTCTGGAGAAAACGAGTTCCTCGATAATAATAATTTAAAATCAGTCATAAATGCATTTGAAATGCGTGTTCAAAAAAAGATGCAACAGAAATAAATGTTATGCACCTTTTGTTGCAGCCTATTGCAAAGATATCTGCCAAAGGAGTATTATACCAGTGCAAGGTGTTTCAATAACATCGAACACTTTCATAATAAAAATATATAAATAGTCAATTGATAAAAATATACGTTAACACTTCGTCTACGGTGCTAAAAAATACTGCCGATAAGTTGCTGGCCATTAGGAACCAAGTGAAAAACATTTTTTTTAATACGTCTTGGGTTTCTAACGTCTATCAAAATCGGCGGTGAAAAAACATGTTTGCAAAGTTGTGTATAAATGTTCTGCTATTGGTTCCCTGTTGGTATCGGTTCCGTGGTGCTGTGATTAACGTCATCAGCTACCGTGACAGATAACACTGGTTTAAGAGTATAAACATCTTTTTTTTTTTTTAATCGATTTATCGCCTTCTGTTTGAAAGCGTGAATGTTGTCTAAGCGAAATCCCTCCCACATTTCAAATCCTAAAAAAACGAGTCGTACTTAGAGCGCCTGTCCGCCTGTGTGGTCGAGTGGTCAACGTCGTTGGCTTTGGTTACGGAGGTCACGGGTTCGAATCCCAGTACGGACAGTTTTATAAATTGATTTATGAATTTCCGTTCGAAGGCATGGATGTACGTGGTGTCTTGAATTCCCCCCTTCCATCCTATCCTATGAACGGGGCGTACAGAAAGTGACTAGCTAACCACTAGTCCTGTCCTATCCCTATCCTTCTATTCCTACTCTGTTTGGAAAAGAGAGGTTGAGCAACTGAGTAACAAGCAGTTCTCGTAGAAACACTTCTGTTGAGATAAACTCCATTAGAAGTCTATATGCTCCACATTGGGAGTAGAAATGGTTAAAAAAAAGGTAGAGCGATAGCCACTAGTAATGTTTTTAGCCCTTTCCTTTTCATCACTACTATCATCGAAATAAAAGAGATTGAGTAACAATCAGTTTTCATAGATTTTTTTTGTCAAGATATCTTTTATTAGTGGCCACATATTTCGCAATATGAATTTTAAAAAATGTTTAAGAAAATATATATTTTTTGTAAAAACATTTTTTTTATTTTTCGACCACGCTGTAGATCGTCGCTCCAATTCCCTACGTTAAGCTCACCTGTTATTATTAAATTTGATTTCTCCGCCTATAACAAAAACGAGTTGCCCCACGTCAGCCATCAACTATGGACACCCCACGACTTGAACCCGAAACTCACTTATTAAACTGTCATTACGCCATTCACTCAGCGTCAATCGTACTTATCAATTCATTTTTTTTTGTTATCATATTTATTATGGAGAGGGCAAGAATTATTTTTATAGGAATGACCACCTATAGAAGATTAGTAAAGTTAATTTTCTTTCAAATGATTTAACAGTCACAACAATATAATATTATTAAAAAAAATGAATTAATAAAAAAATATCAAGGTGTTACAAACAATTGGTAATGAAAGGAATGTACAAATAAAAATACAATAAAACATTCGTATTTTGTCGGGCTCATGCGGTCAACGTCGTTGGCTTTAATGCTGGACCTCGCGGGTCCGAATCCTAATAAGAAGAGCATGTTTCAATCGATTTATCGATTTTCTGTTCGATGGCATGGATGTTTGTGATGTCTAAAAGTTCCCCCCTTCCCCATATTTTCAATCCTGACATAAACTAATATAGCGAGAATGATTATCTTACCACAAATCTTGTCTTTACCCTATATTTTCTGTACTTATTCGCTTCGTAAAAGCAAGGTTGAGCAACTTAGTAATAAGCAGTACTCATAGAAAAAATTCATGTTAAGATACCTTCGTAAGAATGCCATATGCTCCAGGTTGTGATTGGACATGGATTTTGAAAATCAACCTTATATTCTTTATTTCAAAAGAATGTAATCTGCAACTGCCGGATTTATATCTTAATGTAGCATTTAACCTTTTGGCTGCCCTAGACAAAGGTAAGTTTGTACCTAGCACCCCGGTTATAATTTGCAATTATGAATTCAATTAGTTATTGACGAGGTAACTCGTCTCTGGTATGTTAAACACGAAAAAATTTAAGGGCCTGTGAAAATTCTGTCTAGAAAAAAGGATTTACAAGAGGGTTGTTCAAATAAATATTAGATTAGGTCAATAAAACACCAGTTTTACGCATTTCATAGTTTTATTTTAGCCCAAAATCATCAAAAAACGCTTTACATGCCTTCTAAAAAATATTTTTAGGTTACTTCCTTTTGGCTTTCCAAAGTCGATATTTAAAACGTTATAATCCACATGTCTGTCTGTATAAATAAAAAGTTTTTTTTTATAAATTAAAAATAGTAATTACAGAAAAATAATATGTAATATGTATTTTTGAATGTATGTTTGGCATGAATTTATTTTATGTGTACAGTAATAAATACAGAAACAATAAAGTAATATGAAAACAGTTTTTAAAGCATGTTTGCTGGTTTTGATTAAGCAATACCGACTTACCCTACGGCGTTTATTGTTGAACATATTTCTCAGAGATACGCAACATTTTTATATCACATAAAAAATGTTTTGTTTAATTCAATGTGTTTATAAAAATGGATTGCTTATTAAATTGATTAATGTGTGGTATACTTTATGGAAGAATATTTTAATTCAAAATGAATTCGTCAATTGTGTCGAGCAAACATTTTGTCACGTGTCTTTTTGTATTCGATGAAACGTTCATAGTGAAAAAGCTAAATTAAAAAAAAAAGATTTTCATGAAAAGGAAATAGATTGACAACTGAAATATAATCTCACAAGCTGAAGAATTTTTAGATCTTTGATTTTGTATCCATAGGTTGAAAAAAAATATTTTTGCAAGACTTTTGCTTCTAACTTCCTCAAATTATCTATTGATTTCTCTTTCATCTTATTTTAAAACAGGGCGTAACCAATGTGATTAGCTAACAACTTGTACCGTTCTAGTTCCATTTTTATATCCTCACTCATTCAAAAAAACGAATTGATTGAATAACAAGAAGTTCTCGTAAAACAACTTTTGTTAGTGTGACATTCAGATTCCATATACTATAAGTTGGTATCGGATACAAACGTACAGTGTGTTCCAACAAGCACCACGTTAAACAATAAATATAGTGTTGATAAAATTGTAAATATTCACTTTATTGGGTTGAAAATTCAAATGACGCAAGAAAAAATATTAAATCTTTTTACGAATTTGAAATTTTAATATTTTTTCGTTCAATTAAGCGTTTAATGTAAGCAGAGAATCGTGAGAAACATTTCAAAATTTCATCAAAATGAATTCGTATATTTTGCTTTTCCTTCATTCAATACTACTATTTTGAAGTTATTTATATTAAAATATCAACTGAATAATGTATTGAAACGAATGCTCGCGTACCATAACTGCGTGCCACTGATATATCTGATAACTTTCATAAAACGTCAGAGTTTTGTCAGTCGAGAGATTGAGAAGAGACGAAGAAATCATCCACACTTTGCTCCGGGCTATTAAGATAAAAAAAGTACCATTTGTTTCGATAGTCTTTAACGCCACGGATTTACCAAAAAAACAAAGGTTGACATCAACTGCCAAAACATATAATGTAATTTGAATACTGTACAATAAAAAAATGTATTTTTTTTTACAAAAAGTTCAAGCTGAATGAAGACCTCTTTGAGTTTTTTTTTTTTGGTGAGTACGGTAGAAAATAAATGAACCATAATTTTTAACCATGTCTGCTACCAATATTGATTCCTAATAGAGTTTGTTTCAATAGAAGTTTTTCTACGAGAACTGCTTGGTAATCAGTTTTTTTTTAAGATAGTTGGAATATAAATATAGGGCTAAGGCAGGACTAGAGGTAAGCTGATCACCCACGCTACGCACCATTTTTATTATAGAATGAGTAGAAGGAGGAAATTCAAAACATCACATTCATCCATGCCTTCGAACAGAAATTTATTAATCGATTGAATGATCAATTTATAAAACTCTCCGTTATGTGATTCAAACTCGTGACTTATGTACCCAAAGCCAATGAAAGGGACCACTCGACCACCTAGGCGGCTTGATCTTTACAATACCTCTATATGTTGACAAGTCTATGTATGAATTCACGAGTAACTGTAAAAACTTACTGATAGCGTACTAGACAAATATAAACGACATTGCATATTTAAATATGAATGCCTTTTACCGCACAATTGAGTAGAAATAAAACCAAGATTGATTACACCTTGATCTTGGAAATGTTACTAATAATTTTGTATCAAAATTTAAAAACATTCTTAAAAATTCAGTGGTACTCAAATTGAAAACATCTTTATACTTGCAGCTTACTGTACGCAGTATCGAAAGATTTATAAGGAGTTTTTGTGGGGAAAGAAAGTACTTTGGATTTTTTATTTTGAGTGATTGGAAACAGTGGTTTTTCTGATCTGCGCCCGGGGCGAAGATTTGTGACAAATTATTTTCAAGAACGGTAAGGAAAAATACTTTTTCCAAATCATTGAGATGTGCAAATACTTTATTTTAATGCATATTTGAAAGCTTGCAATAGACGTTTTTTAACATATTTAAGATTGATTTATGAACATTTAATTATAATTTTATATTGATTTAGTACCCTGAACGTATTATTCATTGCAATTGTAGCGAACAAAAAAATGGTACAATTCAAGTCTGGCACATAAACCAAATATTTTTTTAATAAAATATTTGAAATCAATTTTGTTGATTGTTATAGCTTTTTTTCTTGAGCTTATTTTGTTTTATGCTAAAAAAATGTGAGTATAATGCAGCGATTTCCAAACTGGGAGGCGTGGACTATTGCAAAGGGAGACGCGAACAGTATAAAATATTTCTTTACCCTTTTAAACGTGATGGGGTGGCGCGAAGACATTTTTTTTTCAAACGGAGACGTAGTTGCTTAAAGTTTGAAAATCACTGATCTAACGAATAAAAAAATGATTTGTGCCAAAATTATTTTTGAGCAAGAAATTTTAACTTATGAACTTATTATGAATTTCATTTTTTTTTTTGTGAAAAACGTTCAATCTCACAACAAGAATAATGGACAAGTAGAGTAGTCTAATAGAGAACTAGATATAAGCTAATTGTTCTTCATTTATCAAGTTTGTACGTCGAAAAATTGTTTGAAGGGAACTAACACATCAAAAACTTAAATATCTGGAATATAGAACAAAATCTATTTTTCTAAAAAGTCAATCATGGGGATAAGCATAAAAAAGTTTTTTTGTGTTTTTATTTTCCTATTTGTTTTTCTTTGTTAAAATAGTAAACATTGCTGCCTGTATGGTCGAGTGGTTAACGTCGTTGGCTTTGGTTACGGAGGTCCTGGGTTCGAATCCCGGTACGGGCAGTTTTATAAATTGATTTTTCAATCGATTTATGAATTTATATTCGAAGGCATGGATGTATGTGATGTCTTGAATCCCCCCTCCCGCTCATCTTATCCTAAGAACGGGGCGTATTGAGAGCGATTAGCTAACGACTAGTCCTGTCCTAGCTCTATCCTTCTATTCCTACTCTCTTTGGAAAAAGAGAGGTTGAGCAACTGAGTAACGAGCAGTTCTCGTAGAAACACATTTGTTGAGATAAACTCCAATTTCCTATTGGAGTATCCAATCCATACTAGCTGTAAGCCCGTTGCCCAGCAACGTGAGATTTTTGTTGCAAAGTATTTAATTTTATTTTATTTTATGGTATTTTATTTTATTTTATGGTAATTTATTTTATTTTATTTTATTTTATTTTTTGGAATAATGTCAAGTTTGCTAACAACCATTTTTCGTAGGAGCAGAAATTTCGTAAATTATTTAATATTTGGAATAATGTTCAAGTTTGCTAACATCCATTTTTCGTAGGAGCAGAAATTTCGTAAATTATTTAATATTTAGAATAATGTTCAAGTTTGCTAACAAACAATTATTGTAGTAGCCGAAATTTCGTTTATATTTAATTTTTGGAATAATGTTCAAGTTTGCTAACAACCATTTTTCGTAGGAGTAGAAATTTCGTAAAATATTTAATATTTGAAATAATGTTAAAGTTTGCTAACAATCATTTTTCGTAGTAGCCGAAATTTCGTAAATTATTTAATATTTGGAATAATGTTCAAGTTTGCTAACAACCATTTTTCGTAGGAGCAGAAATTTCGTAAATTATTTAATATTTAGAATAATGTTCAAGTTTGCTAACAACCATTTTTTGTAGTAGCCGAAATTTCGTTTATATTTATTTTTTGGAATAATGTTCAAGTTTGCTAACAACCATTTTTCGTAGGAGTAGAAATTTCGTAAATTATTTAATTTTTGGAATAATTTTCAAGTTTGCTAACAACCATTTTTCGTAGGAGCAGAAATTTCGTAAATTATTTAATATTTGGAATAATGTTCAAGTTTGCTAACAACCATTTTTCGTAGGAGCAGAAATTTCGTAAATTATTTAATATTTAGAATAATGTTCAAGTTTGCTAACAACCATTTTTTGTAGGAGCAGAAATTTCGTAAAATATTTTATTTTTGAAATAATGTTTAAGTTTGCTAACAACCATTTTTCGTAGTAGCCGAAATTTCGTTTATATTTAATTTTTGGAATAATGTTCAAGTTTGCTAACAACCGTTTTTTGTAGGAGTAGAAATTTCGTAAAATATTTAATTTTTGGAATAATTTTCAAGTTTGCTAACAACCATTTTTCGTAGGAGCAGAAATTTCGTAAATTATTTAATATTTGGAATAATGTTCATGTTTGCTAACAACCATTTTTCGTAGGAGCAGAAATTTCGTAAATTATTTAATATTTGGAATAATGTTCATGTTTGCTAACAACCATTTATTGTAGTATATATATTTTATTCAACTAATTTTCAAATACGCTAACAAATACATTTTGTATAAAAGAACATCAGTACGCACACATTTGTGAAAAGCAAGTGAAAAGTGAAAAGTAAAAAGTGAAAAGCGAGTGATTATTTAATAATTCAAATGTTTCAAGTATGGAAACAAATGTATTTTGTAAATTTAAGGTTTCAAGTGTGCAAACAAATATATTTCGAAAAAAATGAAGACTCTGGGACCATATATCGACAGCCCTGCTAATGTTTCAAGTATCCAAACAAATATATTTCGTAGAAAAAGAAAAATATCTCATTAATATTTGACATATTCTATTTTTCAATTATTCAAACTCGTTTAGTGCAATGCTTCACCGACAGATGTCATTGTAATTTTTGAAATAAATAGACGTTCCACCTCGCTAATTTTAATCGCTTTGTGGAACAATGGATATTTGTTCAAACGATTAGAATGAAAAAGGGACATGAGTTCGATCCTCGGCTTGACAGAATATTTTTGGTCAGTACGAAAATTAATTGTTTTGTCATGACTTCAAATATTCACTAATAGACGTCAGAGAAAAATGAACGGATGGCGATAGCGGGCAAGAGAGGTGGGGGGAAGGGGACCGTCTTCGGGGGGAGGGGGAGGGGAAATCAGTGACAATCATGCAATAAAACGGACATTATTGACTATTAATAAATAGAAGATGACACTGAACAAAATCACTGTCAAATCAGCTCCTAGCCCTATAATTATAGCTTCAAAAAATTGAATCAGTACATTTGATTATTTAAAAAACTTCGTAGCCATGCAAACTTTCAAATAAAGTTCTCTTAATATAATTACGATGCTTTAGTTCTAAGCCAGGAAATTTGAATTTTGAATATAAAAAGACGTCCATTCCAATTGGCCGAAAAAGTGTGGTGTTCAAAATAAAGCGCTATCATTGGCCGAAGTGGACATCAGTACGCACACATTTGTGAAAAGTGATTATTTTATCGGCTATTAATGTTAAGATGCTCAACATTGGTAGCGGACATGGTTAAAAAAATAAAATCAAAAAATTAATGACATATAATAGATTTAACTTGGCATTGAATTCACTGTATCAAAGTGAGTAAATAGAACTGTAATATTTTCAATTTATTGTAAAAACAAAATCAATTTTCAGAATCTTTTTTCCAAACTATTTAAATAAGAACGCATGGCGTGTTCCACACACGTGGGTGAATAAACCCAAAAACAATGACGTGAAGTGAGACGCGACTTGACATGCAAATACTAAAAATCACCATTCATAGGGGGCTTCCCTTTTATCTTTGATATCGCTCGCATTCTTTGGGGAGGACTTCATGGGGATAAATGTGTCTCGAATACCTCGCGAGGGGGTTGGAAGACAATCTTCATAATAGGGGTAGAGTTATTACGTATTGCGGTATCAATTGGACTTTGTAGGAAGGCTCCAATAGTTTTCTAAAATATTTTTTTGTAAGCTTTTATAAAAAGTTTTAATCTATTAAAACTCCAACTATATATATAAAATATAACCGATCTGTTGTAAATAGTATTTATATATAAATGTAACATAGTTTTTTTTAGACAATAACTAGTTTCTCTTCAAAATTAAGATTAAATTAACCAATAATTTTACCTTGAAGCTCTCTATAGCAGTGGTAGTGGTTTTGCACTTGGTCCTTATTTTTTGGATCTCACTTTTAAATCTTCTCGAAAGGTTTACGTTATCTTTTTATTTTACAACTTTTATTTTTGCAAGTGATGAGCAAACAAAGGTCACCGTCAAAAACGACAAAAGATAATTATAATATATTCGATTTTCTGTTCTCTTATATCTTTAATGGTGAGTAAAAGTAAGTTTATAAAAATCAACGCGTGGGTCATTAATCAAAAAGTCTTCGTGGCTCGGTGTCTGGTCCGTGAGTCGTAAATTCGGCACCTCTGTTCTATTGACTGCTGTCTTGACAATTCAGCAACAAAATATTTTACGTCAGATGTTTAAAAATACAGACAGGAAATGAACACGCGGACAAAACACCGAGACACATTATCGACCACGCTTTAATTTCTGCAAACCAATTTCTGATTTTAGACAGATCTCTAAACCTTACACATTAGGCTTAGAGGCTGGTATTCGTTGTGACTGCAGTGCATGCAGTCAGTATTTTTTAAAGGTTGTCTTTTAATAGACTGTACCCCCTTCCTCGTTTATCATACCAGAGATACTTCGATTTTCAGAGGTACTAGAATCAGAACCATTATGGTCTGAAGTGAAATGCTTTCTCGAAATTACGCTGCGTCATTTATAAAATCACAAAATGGAACCGAAATATTGAAAATAGAAAAAAGGGGGAAACAAATAAATGTATCTATTAAAGCCTTTTTTATATTGTAATAAAATAAACTTGTAAAATATTGTAGAACTATATTTTGTTTTTATATACATAATGTTATATTTATAATTTGACGTTTCTATAATTAACGGACTATATGTTTATGTTATATAATATTTATTCATCAGTAATAAGATAATATTATTTGTTCGTACAGTATGATTGTCGGGTCTATTTCACAGTGATCATCGTCGTTGGCTTCCATGCCGAACCTCACGGGTTCGAATCCCAGTCTGAAATGCATTATTTCAATCGATTTCTGTTCGAAGGCATGGATGTTTGTGATTCCTTCCCACGCTTCCAATCCTTAAAATATAATGGAACGTAACAAGAGCTTTTAGATTACCACTAGTCATGTTTTAAACTTATCGTTTCTATCCCTACTTTCTTCGAAAAGAAGAGCGGGTGAGCAACTGGGTATTAACCAGTTCTCTTGGAAAAAATCTTTTGCGAGACCTTCATTGGGAGCGGACATGACCGAAACTTGGCCACCTCAATCAAATCTCCACTCCACTCTTTCTTATTCCTTCCTGCGTCAGTCACTGACCTCCAGCGCTCACAGGTCCTGTGACACTTCATCCATCTAGTCTCGAAGTCGCGGTCTTCCAACGCTTTCAGGGGTAACAAATTTGAGTCATTTTGTTTGCATTCGTCTATGCGTGGAAAGTTACAAATAATCGTCTCGAATCCAAAGGTCCTATTTCTCTTTTGAACATACCAACATTTTTATTTCTTCTTTTAAACAGTTAGTTGTACCTACATTACTCATTTTTTTGTTAATAACTTTTATTTTTTAATCGGCAAAAAAACGTAAGCGACTCGTTTGGTTTAACGCATGAAGATGCCGAAAGGCGAAACCCGGGTCATTAGTGACAAAACGAGTGGAAGCGTACACAATTTAAAAGATTCTAAGTAGATATTTATATTTTAAAGAGTAGCTTCAGTCGAAATCTTAAATTATATAAAAAATATGTGTGTATCAATTTTATTGTTTTGCATTAATAGTATATTGATGTTTTTCTTAACTCGATGGCTGCCTCAGACGAGATATATCGTCAAAGTTTTCGTGCTTAAAACGCCAGAGACGAGTTATCGTGTCAATAACTAAATAAATTAATAATTGTAAATTATAGCCGGCGTGCTACGTAAAGACGTACTTTTTTCTACGGCAGCCAAAAGGTTAATGTCAATGATATATGTGTTGGTCGGATTATAGCCTACCGTTTCATTACACTCACCATTATATTATATTGCCTATGATGGCATTTGTAGTAACTTAAAAATATGTTTTTCATCGATTGTCTCACTGTCGTATTGACGAAGCGATATATTGAAAATGAATTAACACAAACAAATTTGTGTGTTGTCTATAAGTATTGTAAACAGATAGGCCCATTGTCTCTCCGTTTGACAGAAGTCGAGCCGGTATCAATTACGTAAATGTGACTGCCAAGACATTGGAGTGGGGGTATTTGGAATCGTGGAGGGGTTACTGGAACGACAGCGCCCTTAGAAGATTGAAAAATTGTAAATAAAACGGCGGAGACAAAAAACAACACTAGACATTGAGATTTACACCACTGGATCAAAGTTTTAACTGTATTCAAATCATATTTTTACATTATTCCCTAATTTATTCATTAACACATTAACAAAATAAATGTTTGTTTGTTTGTACTGTATGCGTTGCCACACCGCTCATCCGATTGGAATAAAACTTTGACAAACGTTTTTCTTGCGCTTCCGGGAAGGTTATAGGCATAGTAAAATAAACTGACAGTAAGTCTTACATATAAAAATCAATGTCTGTCAAACAGTTCATTTTGACAACGTATGCTTGCATTTCCGCGAAGGTTATAGTACAATTCACTTACAGTAGATGGTGTTAACGCCAAATTTATTTAATATTAAAAGCAGTAGAATAAAAATGGCAAGCAATTCAACTGAGTAAGCTCCGACGAACTCTACTTTAATACATAAAAAATAGCATTAGTTGGAACTCGAATGTCGACATCCGAAGCAATATTTTTGAACACCGTTAAAGTTCTCCCCAGTGGCATCCTCATTGGAAGGCTGGTCCTACACCTTGGGAGAACAAACAATTCATGTCCACGACTTCTCAAAAAATAATCAGGAGCATTTAGATTCATATTCTCAAAAATGGTAGAATTCTCATTTTGACCTCGTATAAGCCGAAAGAAATATATAGCCAGGTACATTTCTTTTCGAACGTTCAAACTATAAAGTTGAGCACGTCACTGGGTATTCACTCAGTAATGATGGTGGCTTGGTTTTGTGAGGAATTCGGAGATAAGGGAACGTACAAGACAGCGCCCCGTCACGTCAGTGGTTATGGAGAAACGTTGGAACTGGCTTGGTCACGTGCTGCGGATGCCTCCGGAAACCCTCAATCCTGCCTGCTTTTTCTTCCGACTGGTGGGATTCCGGCACCCCGGACGTCCATCGAGTACTATCCATAGTATGTACTCGGCGAAACTGAGGGATGATGACATGTCATGGGAGGAAGCAATGCAATTAGCGGGAGACTGGGAAACATAGAGATGCCCACATATGCTTCACATAGGGAGCGAATATGGTCAAAGAAGAATGATACCCTCATTCAATGGTTTGCTATGAAACATTTATATACAAAATATAGAAATTTTGAATATAGAATAAATAAATAAACAAGCAAACCAATTGAAAAACTGTGTCGTGTACGATAGGCGACTACGCGTCCGGGTCGGGATAGCACAAAAGCGATTCGGCTGGCATCCATTAGGTATTATTGAAAATTGCAATATCAGAAATTGCTCGCGACAGATTCCCGCGCTTTTTCGAGCACAATCCCGCCCCACCCCTAAACCATCACCCACCACCCGGTTGACATTTTATTTTCCATTCGAAAACAGAAGAATTGTCTTCCTTTTATGAAAGCCCCGATAATATTATTTGACACGATACAATGTGTGTGTTTTTTAAGCATTTCAATATGTCATTTGGTGAACGGATTCTTCCGTACAAGAATTTTCCGAACACCGATTATTACGCACATGATTTTTCCGTACATTTTTTTTTAATCCATGTCCGCTTTCAATGCCGAGCATGTGACCTTCTAATGGAGGTATCTGAACAGAAGTTTTACTACGAGAACTTTTTGTTATTCAGCCATTTTTAATTAACCCTTCCCTTACTATGCAAAAAAGCACAAGCTCCTGGGCTGTGTATCCGTTACACATCAGGCAAACGGGAGTGAATCATGACAATGATATATAATTGTCATGATTCACTCCTGTTTGCCTGATGTGTAACGGATACACAGCTCAGGAGCTTGTGCTTTTTTGCATAGTAAGGGAAGGGTTATGTGAGTTGTCGCCTGCTGTGGTCCAGTTGGTAAGAGCTTACTCTACCGATCACACAGGTCTGGGCTCGATTCCCAGTCAGATCACAGTGAATTTGAGAATTATTCAATTCAAAGTTGTGATCGAAGACTGGGTGTTTGTCATGTCAATTCACATAATTTCCTCTCCTCCCATCCTTCTGATCTTTTAATAACTGGGTGTAGCAATAGCGATTAGTCAACCACTAGTCTTGCTCTAGCCTTTTCCTTCTTTTCATACTACTCACTTTGAAAAAAGTTAAGTTGAGCGACTGAGTAACAAACAGTTCTCGTAGAAACAACTGCTGTTGAGATACCTCCATTAGGAGGCTATATGCTGCACATTGGGAGTGGACATGTATTTAAAAAAAGGATAGAAGGATAAGGCTAGAACAGGACTAGTGGTTAACTAATAACACAAAACCTATGCCTTCGAACAAAACACGATAAATTTTCAATAAGTTTTATCCAGTCCCTCTCATCTGATACAAATAATCCAAAATAAACATTATGCACTTATCTATTAATATTATTTTAATATGATTCATTGGAAGTGTTATCGAGAAATCAAAAATGACATAATGAGTTGGCTTCTAAGATTTATGAACACCCTATTGTATTGGATAGTAATTGATGTACATCAGGCATCAATAACCGTCGGCTTTATAACGAAATTTTAAATATTATATATATTTTTTTAATGGCTTAGAAATAGGCATAAGAAACGATCGAGTGCCAATTAGAGATTTTTTGTCGAGACAAACCAACGATTATTTTCTAGAAAATTGATGCTTTATGCCAGTCTTGGTTCTTCAGACATTGATATATAACAAGCCGAGACTAGAGACTTTATTTATTAAATAAAAAAAATTGAGAATCCATACCTTAAGAAACCCTTTTAAAACATGGAGGCAATGCAATTGGTTATAAACTTCTAATTATTTATTAAAAAAACTATGATAATTTCACGTACGTGTGCCCTATGCTAGTTTGCAAGAATAACCATAAATTTACTGACCCAATGTATTATTTTTAAAAGAACATTGTTTCATCGGCAAAATCAAATTATGTCGAATTAAAAGCAAATAAAAACATAATAATGAAAAATATTTACAATATATTTGCAATATTTTACTTAAAGAAACCTTTAGATTGAAAAAAGACACGTCTACTTTTGCTAATCACTTAATTTCGGAAGGACACGTGTTCAATCAGGAACAAGGGATAAAAATGTTACACCCAAATACGGACAGTCATAAGCTCTTTTTCCAAGAAATTTTAGAAATCAACAAAGCACAGTTGCAAAGTCTTCCGATTTTAAACGAAATATCAAACTTTCCCACATCTCCACTTCTATACCCTATATAACCATAAAATCATATAATCATAAAACCTTTGCCGACAAACAAATTACATAATTCTTGAAACTGCTCACTACACAAATCTGTTGGCATTCCCATGGGCTCATTCTTTTCGCCAGCAATGGCTTTGGACTCAGTGATGCATTTATATCTTATATAAACACGAAACTTTCATTTGCTAAGCGTCAGTTCAAGTTCATCCGTGCACTTGAATGCCTGAAGATGCCGAAAGGCGAAACCCGGGTCGTTAGTGACAAAATTTTTGAGAATGTACATAGTTTGAATGATTCAAATTTAATATTGAAATTCCACCGAGCACCTTCAGTCGAAATCTTAAATTAAAGAATAAGTTTATAATATAAATAAATTTAAACAATACTGCCTCCCAACTTTCTGATCCTTCAATAACTGTGAGTAGCGAGTCCTGTCCAAGCCTTGTTCTTCTATCCCTACTACTTTCTTTGGAAAAGACACGTTGAGTGACTGAGTAATAAACAGTTCTCGTAGAAAAACTTCTGTTAATTCTCTATTAAGAGACCAAATGATCCAAATTGGATGCGGACATAGATAAAAAAAAGTTTGCATACGTTTTGAGTTGCCGACAGTGTTCACGCATTAAAATATTCGTTTAAATATGTTTTCAAAAACAATACTGCAGTACTAGGGTCTAGATACGCGAGAATTTCCCGGGATATGACAAATTTGTGTCTCATGTCCCGGGACATAAAAAAGCTAAGACTTCAGAATAGCGCCAATGAATAGGATAGGTTAACTGAATAGATGGAATCAAAGTTGGCTGACAAAAGATTAAAATTTAAGACACATAGTCTTGTGTTCTATAATGACCACAATTCTCATTTCTCATGGCATGTCTCCAAATATAGTTTATGATAAGTGGTTTTTAATCAGTCGCTCAACCTCTATTACTGAAAACGTTCAGAAAAATAATGGTATCAGCGATTTATTTTTATCTTAATAACATTTTATTTTTGATCGTGATTTTTTTAACCATGCCCTGTCTCAGTCGTGTTTCTGCGAGAATTTATTTTTACCCAGTTTTTTAAATTCCATTTCTTCTAAAAAGTAAAGAAAAGAAGGATCGGACTAAGGCAAAACGAGTAGTTAGCTAATGGCAACCACCACACCCAGTGGTGGTCTGCCAATACTTTAACAAGGGGCTCGCTTAATCTCAAATCAATTCTCGGTGTTCTGGGAAAGGAGTGAACTTTTTTATTACTCCTATGAAATTATATGCAATACTAAAAAAGCAACCGATTGTTACTTAAAACACATATAGTATGTAACAATATACAATTCACCGTAAACTTATCAATATAAATGGCTAAAAATGTTATGCTGTGTATATTGAAGCAGTCGTAGATAATATATATCAGTCAGAAATTGCAGTTATATACGAATTTGATCCGATAACTTTTCTTTTTCTTCAATTAACAAGGGGCTCGCCGGCCATAGTAAAATCTAACAAAGGGCTCGCGAGAGCTCCTCCGAGCCCCCTCCAGACAACTCCTGGCCACACTTCCTTTAAAAGATTGAATGAGTGGAACGGAATTTAGCACAGACATCCATGCATATTTAAACCAATTGAAAAATCTTTTTTTGAAAATACTCATTTTGGGATTCGAACAATCGAGTGTAGGATGTTAACCAACTGGCGAAAAATCTAAATTACCTCTAAAATTATAACGGTAAAATATTTTTTGATTTCATTGATATTTAGTATAAATCCATAAGACAATTAAAAATACCCTTTTTAACAGTTTAAATTGTAATATTTTATCTTGTTTAAATTTTTTTAATGTTTACCCTTGATATAGAGCATGTGCATTATTAAAGTAGCATTTAGTAGTCGCGATAAATGAAAAAATCAAAGGCAGCTATAAATTTGAGTAAAAATACATTAACTGTAAAAAAAAAGAACGTGTCAAAGTACTTCAAAATAGTCAATATTGATATGTGTATTTTTTAATGAATTTAACACTGGTTGTCAATCTGTGGTTAAGATTGATAGGGAATATTAATAAAATTCTTTAGACAAATTGTTACGGCTGATTCGGTAGCAATACCAAACTATCACTGTCCCGAGTATTATTTTTGATACTACAATGGCCGGATTCAGGCTGCATTCTTCAATATATTAACTCTTTGATTGATTGAACATTAAAATAAAAAAGAACACCAACGCCAGATGATCATTTATAACAATTGACCAATAATTTATACTGATATTTGTTGTTTTTTCGACAATTAATGTTTGAATATTTATTGACGAAAAGTTTTATTGTATTATTGGAATATATTCAAAATCCAAGTTAAATTGTAATATAACCTTAAAACTACTAAAGTTTATCGGATACATAGTTTTATAGTACATTTATTACATATAAAAATAGTGTTGCTATTTTTTGACACGCTTAAGTACATATAATAAAAAAAACCTAATTAAATACTCCTGAGACACTCCTGGCTATCATTTTATAAATTTTAATGATGATGCAATAATTACGTGGAGTAAATCACGACTTAAATACATGGTAGGTGATGGTGGGTACAGCGAAGAGTATGTTCTAAAATATAGGTGGCCAAGCGTTTGGTAACCACGGGCGACCTTTAATTTATGGGAGCCATCTTTTAACCAGGCTGTGGGGTTATTAAGAAATAAAATCACTCAAACTCCGACTACACCCTTAGCTTAAAACCTGATATATCTTTTTTAGAGTTAGTGGCACGCAGTTGCGCCATTTTGACGTAAGCGATTTGAATATGTGGTTGTTTTTATGATTCAACAGAGAATTTAATATCACATTTGAATTGCTTAAATTTTGTACTTTTCCATGAGTTTTGTCGCTAACGACCCAGGTTTCGCCTTTTGGCATCTTCAGGCATTCCAAGTGCATGGATGTACTTGAATTGACGCGTAGTAAACAGTTCCATCCAGTAAAAATTCCATCAAGCACCCTCAGTCGAAATACTTAATTTAATATCACGTTAATAAATGAAATTAACAAAATTTAAACGTCCATTGCATAGTTAAATGATAGGATTACCAGGTGAAACTTTCCATGAGAGCAACATTCGTGACAGTATAGTAAGTCTTTCGGGTAAACGTTAAACAATAAATTGAAATTAATTCCCGACACACCTATTTAAAAATTACAAGTCCGGCCCTGTGTAATATCTCAGAGATCCCAGCCGGACATTAATTCAACGCATTATTATTATTAATATTAATATTATTGATAGTGTCAGTCGCTCGGCAGACCACCCGCGATTCACAGAAGCTCTTTTATTCAATGTTCAATAAGTATGTGAACATAATATAACAGATTTTATTGTGTGGCTTTAACCGGCGGAAAAGATTGAGAAACTTTGGCAAAGCAAAAAATTTTAACCACAAGTATTTTAATTTCTTCGATCATATCAATAATTAGAATACGGTAAAAATAGACAAGTTTTTTTGTTATAAATATTTTTTTAAATCAGTTAATAGCTATTTCGGAATTATGCTTTTATCAGAACTATGTTTAAGCCTACATTTATTCAGCTATAATATATGCTATCTATACATTTATCCTTGGCCTCCACTTTCAATATCCTCCACTCCACTTGATCTTCCGCCCTCATACGCAAGTCGTTGACTTCCAGCATACGCCGGTCCTTTTATAACAGTGGCGGTTCGTGACCTAAAATCTTAGGTGGGCTAGAGAAAAGTTTAGCATTGTATACTATTTACGAAATTGTGCATGTTTCCACTTCACATTAAACATACATCTAAAATCAAATCAACAATTACTACGACACTTCTGCAAAGCATAAATTATTATATAGTAAAATCAAAGCTAATGTAAGTATGAAATAATAGAATAGTAAATACTGGACTACAAAGTGTTCTTGTGTGTTTTGTTTCATACAATACAACGATTTCTGACGTTTATTTTTTAACGAACAGAGGTTGGTACGAGTGATTTTGTATATATGGGCTGGATTGAATTAGCTCCTGCGACGTAATGACTGCAGGCTGAATGCCGAGGCGCAATCGTTAACGATTAGATGACGTTTCCGTATGGACAATCGTAATAAAATACATACGTTTTCTAATCGTGCTTGATTGCGCCCCAGTGTAAACTGAGTATTGCAAAAATCATTTGTCCGAGCTCGGTCTGATTTCAAATTAGTCCGAGCCTTTATTATTATTATTAATACGTAGGTGTTGCCAGACTGAGGTCACGTTGCCTGTTTTCTGTGTTTAATTTCAGAGTTGAAAGATATTGAGAAATATTTATTTCAAAAAAGGCGATCATGTAAATACTCGATGGAGCTATTTAGAGATGGAGAAGTATGAAAAATCTACTCACTTTGTTGAATTTTTTAAAGAAGAAAATGACAATCTAACTATGTTTTAAATATATATTACGATATAAACAGCATGAGCAGTCAAACCATCCAGAAATCTCAAAAAAGTCATATGCTGGATATGACCACCTTTGTTTTATAACGACACATATTCTCTGCTACCAATCCGATTCAAAAAGCGATAAGCTTACTGTAAGCTCTTTCTAATCGCCATATTTCAATTATTACTGAATAAAGAAAATAAATAGATAGGGCTTCTAAGAAGCATTCAATTCAATGCTGAAATCAACTAATAAAAGTATATATTCCACTAATGTGGCGGACATGGTTAAAAAATATCATAAAAACTCAAGCAGAATAATATTCTTGGGAATGGAGATATTTCCTATTTTCGAGTGAATAATTAATATTCAAGAACTCGTTTGACTTTGTCAAAATACGGTCACTTTGAATGTTTTTGAATTATGTAATAATAAAATTCTGCTTTAAAGGTATAAAGAAATTTTTCTACGAAATTATAAACTATAGTGATCAAAAACCATCCATGTATGCGTTCAAATGCTTTAACTCCTGAATAAAATACCCAATAGCCCTCAAAAAGGTCCTGCATTTGGACCTTCGATTCTTTAAATAAGGCTCTGCTTGTTTTTCACGATAAAAATGAGGGTACCATTTTGATGTAATGTATGTTTGTCTTTGATTTTCAAACTCTTTTTATTAAACATGTAACGTTTTCTTTTACTTTTAATTTCACGATTTTTTTCCATTCTAAATTCATAAACTGTTTTCTCAAATATTTCATTTTTTGAATATTTTATTAACTCAATAACTTAAAAACTTAAGGTACAAAGTCCAACCCAAACAAGATCAAAAAAATATATACCTATGTAAAAAATTATTTGAATTCAGTTGTAAAAAAACCAGTTTCATAGAACCCCAAAAAGTAATATATATGTACAGTTAATAGCTCACCATAATTCTTCCTTTTGAAAATATTCTGACTTGTCTACAATATGATTTATAATAGAAAAATATTAACTCGTACAATAATTCAGTCACTTTAGCTTATTATTGTCACCCCGCTTTTGCGTAAGGATCTGAGAAAAAATTCGTAATTGGCAGTAAAACGTTGATCAGTAATTTAAGTAATTAAAAAAAAACATAAAAATTATAAATTAACAAATTTTCGCAGTACAATATGATGTAAGAACAACACGTTTGAATTAAAGCACATAATAAGAAACCGTACTATGTATATGCGTGTCTTTGATTGCCTAAAAACAAACGATCGCCCACTAATCACGTTGTTTAACTTTGACCATGAACATCGCAAACTGTACACGTGTCTGTAAAAAAATAACGCAGTCTGCTAACTAATTAATATCGACTGTGGAAAGGAAAAATGTCGTACCCCACACTCTTTATGATGATTTAGGCCAAATGCAAATTATGAAATAAACACAACTTTGAAGTGCATTGAGATTAAAAAACTGGGTTTCAATTGACTTTATCTGATATCAATTTTTTTTTTTTTTTGAAAAAATCCTTTTTTCACGTCTTTTTTACTAATCTCAACTTCCATTTTCAATCTTAAACTTAATAAAAACACAATATTCCTTTGTATTTTATTCCACTTTATTTAATAGGTCAGGATCGGTTTCGCTCAGTGCGAGCATTATCAACTAATAAGAAAAATATATAAACAGAGCTATTTATACAAAATTAAATTGAAAAAAAGGGTGTTAACAACAATTAACAATGAAAAGAATTTACAAATTACAGAATAAGTGACTCTGTAATTACACAAAATTAAATGTTTAACATCTATAACATATATTTAAAAAATATATTTATATTGATAAAGGAATATTGTGGTTTTATTAATATAATGCCTTTCAACCAAGTATTGACAGTGAACACCCTAAAAGTGATCAAACTTAAAAGCTTAATTTAGATACTGATTCGGCATTTGCAGCATACATCCATCTGATAGAACGTGTATCAAGTTGTATACGTTGTGATTAGGGGAAAAAAGCTGTTTTGTTGACATTAATTTGAATATTTTTGGAAAAAACTACGGATTTAACTTGGAAAGGTTATAATCATTTTATATAATACAATTACTTTAGTTTCTTCGAAATGTGCTTTAATTGAAACTTTAATTGTTTTTTTATGCGTCGGAGGAGTTAGCCAACATTGCCGTGACACTTGGACAGCCACTGTTTTATCTGGCATTTATTACAAAGTATTTTTACCCAAGACAAACGAACATAAGTCCAGTGGAAGCGGCCGATGCATCATTGTTGAATGAGATTATTAATTGGAGTTTTATTTTTATCAGTATGTGGTATGGATATATTGGAAAATTAAGCAAAAGTGGATCAGCTCTACTTAGTAAGCCGCGAAGCCTATGCGTCATAATTACAATATAATCAACTTGGTAATATATAATTTCTTAAGTAAAATAAATAAAGTTTAAAGCGCTTTAATGAATTTTAATTGAACAGCATTGAGAGTGGAAAACAAAAACAGTTAAAAAAAATATTGTTCTTAAAGTTTTCATAAAGTGCTGCTTATCTAGACTTATACAAATAATTATTGTACTATATTATTATTTTTGACGACTAAAATATATTAAATGACAGGGAAAAATGGAGGTTCCGTGTGGTGGCCATATGCTTCACATAGGGAGCTTCTTCTAAAGAAGAAGAAGAAAGAATCACAAATCGTGCTATACAAAGTTTTTAATCCATATTCACTTTCACTGTGGAATATTTTGTTTCCATATGGAGGAGGATTTTCTACGAAAACTTCCACAGTTGCTCAACTTCTTTTATTCGAAGAGTATGTATAGAATGATAGGCTAAGACATAACTATCGGTTTACTAATCGCTCTTGATACGTTTGGTTATTTAAGGAATAAAAGGTTGGGAAGTAAGTAGCACGTAAACATAACAAACACCTTTTAAGGTGTTCACTGTCAATACTTGGTGGAATGGCATTATAATAAAAATAATAAAACATTTTTAGTACTTTTTCCACATAAAATTTATTAGATCAGGACCGGTTTCGCTCATGATGAGCATTGTCAACTGATAAGAAAAACAATAAAACAGTGATATTTATACAAATTTTAAGTGATAAAAACAAGGTATGACAAACAATTGGTATTACAACCTAGCAAAAGAATTGAAGTAAAATACAAGGAAAATAAACTATAAATAAAAAGTTGAAGACCACTTAGAAATGAAACTATTATGACAAAAACCAATTAGGTATGAATTATCATTACCAAAGTAAAAACCAACAATTAGTGTATATAATAAATAAATCTTAATGTCTGTCATCTAAATTGAGTTTGGAAAATACTCTACTGGAACTCTACTGGATTTTCCAAACTCAATTTAGATGACAGACATTAAGATTTATTTATTATATACACTAATTGTTGGTTTTTACTTTGGTAATGATAATTCATACCTAATTGGTTTTTGTCATAATAGTTTCATTTCTAAGTGGTCTTCAACTTTTTATTTATAGTTTATTTTCCTTGTATTTTACTTCAATTCTTTTGCTAGGTTGTAATACCAATTGTTTGTCATACCTTGTTTTTATCACTTAAAATTTGTATAAATATCACTGTTTTATTGTTTTTCTTATCAGTTGACAATGCTTATCATGAGCGAAACCGGTCCTGATCTAATAAATTTTATGTGGAAAAAGTACTAAAAATGTTTTATTATTTTTATTATAACAAACACCAATGCCATTGAACGGAAATCAATAAATTGAGTGTTTTGGTATTTGAAATGAGAAGTCAAGCAATGACTTAAATAGTGCAATACACATTAAAACTGTATCTACACTAGGGCCACCAATCCCGGGATACCGTCCATTGTTTGATCCTAAAATCTCAGGATTTCGGGATTGAGAAAATTAGACAAAAATGTACGAGGGCTAATAAAATGGTCTCACGTCGTTTTTCGTTTTTAAAATCCCGAATTTACATACGATTTTATGTTGAATGTTCAAAAAAAAATTGACACAAAAGGGGTCCGGAATTGGATGCCTTAATATGCACTACTAAGCAGTAGCATATTTAGCTAAAAATACAAATAGTTTTAAATAAAGCTATAACTGTTACTTGGAGATCATAAACGGCTAGAAATTAATTACTGACAGCCATATCCTCGCGTTTTAATAATTGCTCAGGTATGGATTATTGATAGCGCCGACTTTTGACCGGCCTGTATAAATAAATAATATTAATTTTTATTTTATCACAATTAACTGTCAAGTTGCAAGGAGGGATACAAATGTTTTACTTGGATCGATCGCACCCATCATTTTTAAGAACTACATACTTTGTGAAGTATTCCATAAATGGGACTATCATATCGACAGTGGAAAGGAAAAAGGACGTAACCCACAGTTTTTTCAAAACAGTTTTTTTCGATAATCACAATGTATCCAACATGATACACGTTCTATCAAAAGGTTGTAAGCTGCAAATGCCGAATTAGTATCTAAATTTAGCTTTTGAGTTTGAAAAAAGATAAGCTTGTGAAAATTGAAACCAAGAAAAAAGACTTCTTAAATTAATATTAGATTATGTCAATTAAACACCAGTTTAGAAGTCTCCGTGCATTTCAAGGTTGTGGATATTTCATAATTTGCATATAGCCCAAAATCGTCAAAACATGTTTTTGGTGCCTCCTGTAAAATTTGCTTTGTGTGGGTTACGTCTTTTTTCCTTTCCGCAGTCGATATATTCGAAATGAATCCACTTCATGTAGCCAATATTTAATGTTCCAATTCCCATGATCATAATCTTACAAAGATAACTTTAAAGTAAATGGGTATTGGTTTAAAATTGGATGAATTCACCAATACAAATAATGTTTATCTATTTATACCTGCCATATATTTTTTGAGTTTTATTTTAGCTAGACGAACATACAATATATTATTTTACTACAAAATATAGAATTCAAAATAATATTATATTGCTTGATATTGTGATTGGTTTGACAAGACAGATTTTAAATATCGCAGATTTTTTTTTTGCATCGATCAAAAAAAAATAGTAAATCATCGGGTCCATGGCACAGTGTTTAACGTCGAAGGCTTCCATGCTAGAACTCACTGGTTCAAGTCCCAGTACAGACATTTACATTTCGTAACGATTTTTTGATTTCGGTTCGAAGGTATTGCTAGTGATAAGCCAACCACCAACAACAACCTCTCCCGCCCTTTGACCTATATCATTTGTTGAGTTATATATTTGGTTGACAGACATTAAGATTTATTTATTATATACACTTATTGTTGGTTTTTACTTTGTTAATGATAATTCATACTTAATTGGTTTTTGTTGTAATAATTTTCATTGCTAAGCGGTCTTCAACTTTTTATTTATAGTTTATTTTCCTTGTATTTTGCTTCAATTCTTTTGCTCGGTTGTAATACCAATTGTTTGTCATACCTTATTTTTCTCACTTAAATGTTGTATAAATATCACTGTTTCATTGTATTTCTTATCAGTTGACAATGCTCATCATGAGCGAAACCGGTCCTGATCTAATAAATTTTATGTGGAAAAGGTATGTTTTATTATTTTTATTTTAGTTATATCCTTAATACTCTTTTTGTAAAAGAGAGGTTCAACGAATGAGTAACAAACAACTCTCGTAAAAAAAACTATTGTTGAAATACACCCATTAGGCGGACATATGCTCTATATTGAGAACGGACATTGATAAAAAACAATAATTATGAAGTTCTACTTTCAGAGAAAAATTTAATACAATGTAGATCCTTAAGTTGAGGTTGGGATCTTTTTCGTTTAACAGACTGCATTAATTTCTTACTGTTTTTTGAAGTAACAAACTTCAAATAGATATACTGGAAATGTTTTTACGTATTTTTTCTATTGGGCTCATTAAAGGGTAAAGTAAGCCAAGTGGTATTTTAGAAGAAAAAAGGTTACATCCGTTGTAATATTCTACACGTCTTAAAGTATCGTAAAAGTGAAGTAACCTCAGTTGATACACATTGCAATAGTGTTATCTCCGTAAAATAAAAACATACAATCCACCAAAATACTAAATACTAAGTACTAGTTGGCTTACTTCACCTCTCGAGGACTGAATTAAATTAAAACAATTTTTTTATATTGTTCTAATAAATTAAGGTTTCCCGGATTTATTCAAAAATATAGATTCAATTCTTTCAAACAGATTGAAAGTATTGATATACCAAAAAAAATATATTTATGCCCACTCTCAATGTGTAGCGTATGGCGTCCTAATGGAGGTATCTCAACAAAAGTTTTTTCTACGAAAACTGTTTGTTGAAGTATCAGAAGGATGGGAGAAAAAGAAATAATGTGAATTGACATCACAGTCTTCGATCACAACTTTGAATTGAATAATTCTCAAATTCACTGTGATCTGACCGGGAATCGGGGCCAGATCGGCGTGATCCGTAGAGCAAGCTCTAACCAATTGGGCCACAGCAGGCGATATAGTACATTTAAACCGGAATTCACCCCATTTTCATAAAGTATGAATTATAAGCACGAAAATACTTTCCAAAATAAATATATATTTTTAAAAAAATGAATTCATTCCAAGCAGCGTTCCTATTTTCATTTTTTTTATAAATATTTAACATGTGTGCAATTTTCATGAAAAAAAAATATTTTTTTTTGCGCTTTTTTAACATGTGAGAATTTATTTTGAAAATATTTGATCCGCGTCAGGAATAACTTTTTTTGAAACAAAAATTCACCAGCGTTTGTGTATTTAAAAAAAAGTTGGCTCACAACGTTGACGTCTCAGCGTGATACAGAAATTAAAATGCTAAACAATACAAAAAAATATTATTAAAAATCCTTTTTTACCGATACGGGATGTCAGGGTTGTCAAAATTCATTTAGCTACATTAATATTTTCACGATTATTATGAGTATTTATTTTTTTTATCCATGTCCGCTCCGAATATAGAGAATATGGCCACCTAATGGAGGTGTTTTGACAGAAGTTTTTTTCTACGAGAAGTGTTTGTTCAACCATCCGAGTCCCAGTACGAACAGCATTTTTTCGATTGATTTATCAATCTCTGTTCGAAGGCATGAGTGTTTGTAAGGTTTTAAATTTCCCTCTCATGCTTTGCGATCTTTTATAACTACGCCATAGCGAGAGCAATTAGTTAACCACTAGTCCTGCCCTAGCTTTATTATTCTATCCCTACAACTCTCTTTGAACAAAAGTAACAAACAGTTCTCGTAGAAACACTTATTTTGAGATACCTCCATTAGGAGGCCATATATTTGAAGGCATGGGTTTTTGTGATGTTCCCTCCCACCCTTTCCGATCTTTTATAACTGGGCTTAGCGCCTGTCCTAGCCTCATCATTATTTCCCTGCTACTCTCTTTGAAAAAGAGAGTTCGAGCGACTGAGTAACAATCAGTTCTCATAGAAAAATTTCTGTTAAGATACCTCCACTAGGAAGCCATATGCTTCGCATTGGGAGCGGACTTAGATAAAAAAAATATATTTTAAATAATTTTTGGGTTTATGGATTTTTCTCCAAAGGTATGGATGTGTATGATGCCTTAAATTCCCTCCGACTCTTAATATCTTAAGCGATAAGCTAAGCTTCTAGTCTTGACGTAGCCATATTTTTCTATCCGTACTCATTTTAAAAAAAGAGTGGTAAGCAAGTAATAACAAGCAGTTTTCTTAGAAACACTAATGTACAGAAAACTTTATTAGAATTCTTTATGTCCCACATTGGATGTGGATATTTTGAAAAAAAAACAAGTGAGTACAATTCAAAAAAAGAATGTATGTTCAATTATGCTTAAATAACTCAGTGATCCAGTTTCAAGCGGCTTTTTGGCAACCCTAATCCGTACACATCAAAATACGAAATCAAATTTAAACCACAGATTCGGTGTTTATAAAGTTGGCCGCTAACCTATCAGCCATATACCCATATCAAAAAAAAAACAAAATAACATAAAAATGATACCAAACAAAAAAACACATCACAATGAAACAAAAAGAGAATCGTACGGAAATTCTCTACGCGGTATTCGGTCAGATTGACGAACGCGGAGATTTTATACTATTTAAAGACGGCACTACGAAATAACATCTTTCTTTCTATTTACTTGCACGATTAGATAAACATATGAACACTATTATCTTTTTCTCCATCACAAGATATGAAAATCTTAATAATACAGTAAAACCCACATTTACACCAAAGTCGGGACAGTGTAATTCGATGTAGTGTAATTGAGGGAGTGAATCTCATACAAAATTAGGGATTTCAGACTTCCCTTAGTTTTGCAAAAAAATAAATATAGATGAAATATTTAGTTACTAAGTGATAAAATGCAAAGCGCGCCAAAATCAAACACATAGAAAGTCGCCCGGCTATACGGGTATAGCCTGGTACGTGTTGAATACACGGACGCTAGCCAACATTTGACTGTATGCGTCGCACAGACGACCGTCTCGTAGCAACGACACTTTAATTCGGCAGTGCAATTGGGTGATTTGCGGCGAATATTTCAAGCCAGCGTGTAATTCATGGTAGTGTAATTGGGGATTCTACTGTAACACTCTTACACACTAGTTTAATTCGGTTCCAGTGTCTACGTTTTCGAAAACGAAGTAAAAGTTTATAGTTTATAAATTGATTTTGATGCGATGTATGGGTTGTTGTTGTCAGATTACCCAATCCTTACATTGAGGGTTAAAAAAAAATATCAGTATACGGTAGTTCAGGGGTAGGGAACATTTTCTTCTCTAAAGGCTGCATTCATTTTTTTTGATTCAACATAAGGCCGCAGTGAACATTGACTAGGGAATCTTTGGTCGGAAACAATTTCACGCCAATTTCTAAGCCCCATAAAATTAATAGAATCACAGAATTGGCCAGAAAACCGCACCAAAGTAGCCAAAAGGCCGCAGGTTTCCCACGTCTCCACTAGTACTTTCCTTGCCTTATGTTCCATTCTTCAATATTTCTAAAAAAAGAGATTTGACCACTTATTTTACAGGCAATTTTTTTAATTATAGCTGTGGGATATGTACAGAATTAATTCTTTTCGCCTCGTATTAAAAGTAGCAATAATTATTTTTTATAATAAAATATCAAATTATTTTTGTAATATTACAATTTAAAGTGTTCATAATTTATTAAAGGATTATATTATTTACTATACGAATTAAAACGCTATTTTAAAAAAAAAACAAATATGACATATTATGCCGCGCATTTGTTGAATCGGCTTGCGTAGCTAAGCTCTTGTCAAAGAGAGAGCATTGGTAAATACACTCATATACTCATTTTTTTAATCGTTACTGTGACCAAACAAACAACTGTGCTTGCTTCAAGCGGTATTTAATCTAATGTTCCCCAAGTCTAAACAAGCTTATAGAGCCAAGCGGTGCTGAACTAAACTGTGATTGACATTTTGGAACACCCCTTGACATGAGATAAATACACTGGAATACCGTATTATATGGATCTGTTACAATTCGATCATTTTTTTTGTATTCTTCATATATTTATACACACCACCTACTTTATATAACCATGATACTTTGATGGGTGGGTGATACAACTCCCAGAGCCTAAGCTTGCATCAAATAATAATATATCCAAACATAATATATATTGAGATTGATCTTATTAAATAATAATTAATACCTTATGCATTGGGTATGTCAGTTTTTTTGTATTTGAATATTTCGGCATGACAGCTAAATTGTGTGTTAGGTTCGTTCTGAAGGCCAATTAAAAGTTACGTTGTTATTATATTATCGCTTGATTTGGGCGTGAGAATTGTACTTATTTTTACTTTGTTATATCGACTGTGGAAAGAAAAAAGGACGTAACCCACACATATCAAATTTTACATGAGGCGGAAAAAACGTGTTTTAATGATTTTGGGCCATATGCAAATTATATTTATTTATTTTATTTATTGTTAAAAATTAAAATTACAGTACATGACATAACAGCTGACGCCAATTCGCCATGCACTTGAAAAATATAAAATAAAAATACACAGTGAATCAAATTCAACATAAAAAATCAAGAAATACAATAGAAAAATTTATCAAACAGTTCACAAATACCATCACTAAAAATTTCCACTTCTCTAGGCAATGCGTTGATTAATCGAACGGCCCTTGGAACTGGTGACTCATACCTCCTAAGCGAGGTATAAGTTTTTAGAAATAAAAGGAATTATACAAAACCTTAAAGTGCACGGAGACTTCTAAACTGGTCCTTTATTGACACAACATAATATTAATTAAAGAATTAGTCTAGGAAAAACCTTTATTTCAGACTTTTTTATTGGTTTTAATTTTTTACAAAGTCATCTTTTTCAAACTTAATGGCTAAATTAAGATACTAATTCGGCATTTGCTGCTTGCATCCTTTTGATAGAACGTGTATCAAAGTTGATACATTGTGATTATCGAAAAAAAGCTGTGGGTTACGTCCTTTTTCCTTTTCACAGTCGATATGTAATAGTTTCTTAAATTTTATGGCGATATTACAGATAATAATTGCTTGAGATCAACTCGAGGATAAAATGCATTGTAAACTAATTATTATATTAAATATATTTGATTTGATATTGTCGTTGTTTTTAAATTAACCCGAAATCGCTTTTGTCGACGGGCCACAAATGCTTTATGTATATCTTTCAATGATAGATGAAAGTACGTCCTGTGCAACCTGGAGAACTTATTGTGAGTCACTTATTTATATTTTTTATTTTCTATCATTCAATGTCGGGTCTTATTTTTATGTTGCAGCGGTTAGCGTTGTGGGCTTTGTGTCGGATCTCCCGGGTTCAATTCCCAGTACAAACAGCCTCTTTCAATTTCCGTTCAAAAGCATGGGTGTCTGTGACGTCTAAAAATTCTTTACCACTTTTTCGATATTTTAATAACTGGGCGTTGCGAGAGCGATTGGTTAACAACTAGTCTTTTGCTAGCCTTATCCATATATTCTTACTACTCTCTTTCAAAAAGAGAGGTTGAGCGACTGAGTAACAAACAGTTATCGTAGAAAAACTTTCGTTGAGATTCTTCCATTAGGAGAAAAAAAAAGATATTTCTGAGTCGGTTAGTGGAAAACTGAACAATCTAATGTTATTTTTAAAATATGGAAAAAAAATTAAAAACTGTTTTTGATGATATTTAAACAATAAACACACGTCTCTTTCTTATATGGCAATATACCTCATCCAATTTTTTGCAATTTTTATTCATTTTCAAGAATAAAAATAATGTGTAGTGCCACCCTTAAATTATGCATTTAATATAAGATCTACTTCCTGTTTATTCCGGGCACGTACGAATCCACGTAGAGTATATTGGTTTTTTTATTATCAGCATATTAAATTGCTCGAATTTTATTGCTTTTCGCGATTTTATAGTGCGTACAACTAGCCGGAAACGATTTTCGGACGTAAAGGGTAATATTATGGCTATTGCTTCCAATCGCTGTCAATAGATGGCAGTCGAAGAACATTTTTTATTTGTTAATAATTTAGTTTATATAATAAATTTAATATTTTACTGCCATTTTATAGTGTTTGTATACACAGTCTTAATTAAGTAAAGTTTCAAATGGAAGGTTTACCGACAATAGTTGTTAGCAACGCACTACACGTCAATATTATAAGAAGTAATATAGAAAACTAATTATATTTTTAATAAACATTTATATTATATCGACTGTGGAAAGGAAAAAAGACATGACCCACACATAGTAAATTTTACAGGAGGTACGAAAAACATGTTTTGATGATTTTGGGCCATATGCTAATTATGAAATATACACACACAACCTTGAAGTGCACGGAGACTTCAAAACTGGTGTTTAATTGTCATAATATAATATTAATTAAATAAATTTTCTGTGAAAAACCGTTTTTTCTTGGTTATAATTTTCACAAGCATCTCTTTTTGAAACTTAAAAGCTAAATTAAGATACTAATTCGGCATTTGCAGCTGGCATTCTTTTGATAGAACGTGTATCAAGTTAGATACATTGCGAATTGTTATTATAGAATAAAGCTGTTTTGAAAAAACTGTGGGTTACGTTTAATTTCCTTTCCATAGTCGATTTATATACATATCTATGCTAAATAATACCATTCATTCTTTAATATCACAAACAGCAAAAGGCGAATTGACAGTAACCAGTCTTCAAAAGAAGTATCTGCTTTTTTTAATCATTTTACTTTGTTTATATATTTGGATATTAGACAATTGTCTAAATAGCAATTATATTTTTTATCAATGTCCGCTCAAAATGAACAGCATATGGCTTTCTAATCGAGGTATATTGACAGAACATCATCTACGAGAACTGTTTTTTACTCAGTCGCTCAACCTCTCTTTTACAAAGAGATTAGTAGGGATATAAAGATAAAGCTAGAACTAGACTAGTGTTTAACTAAACGCTCTCGCTACGCCCAGTTATTGAAGGATCAGAATGTTGGAGAGGGATTTTTTAGACATCACAAAGACTTTTGAACAGAAATCGATCAAAAAATTCTATTCTTACTGGGACTTGAACCTGTGAGATCCGGCACAGAAACCAGCAACGCTAACCGCTGCGACATAGAACCCGATATAGAAGGATTTACCAAGTATACTTCAACTTATAGTATAATTGTTATAAATAACTAATTATCATTAAATATACATGAATGACAATATAGAATTTATAAAAAAGATTTTTTATCCAATCGAATTCATTGTGAACCGTAGTATAGACTCATTAAGAAGGTTCTTTTAAGCGAAGTTATTCTACGAGGGCTGTATGTTACTCGTTCATCGAGTTTCTCTTATTTTTTAAGAGAGTAGTGGTAATAATATCGTATTAGGACAGGACTAGTGGTAAAGTAATCATTTTCACAACGCCCAGTTTTTAAGATCAGATTTGAAAACATATTATTTTATTGATTGAAAAATATTCTTTTATTTTATTGTGTTGGTATAATATAACAGGCGATAGTTCTGATTCCTTTACTATCCGGATTATTAACTTTTCCGTTTCTAAGCTCAAGAAATGCGACCCCAATACCAACATTTTCTTAAATATCTATTTTAATATGGGTGATACAATGTTTATAATTAAGGTATTCTTATATCATAGTTTTTTGGACCTTTTGTAGTTTATATAAATACGCGATAACGCTTATCAGGTGATTAGCGCCCGCGATAACGATTGTTCGTAAGATAACTTAGAACGCTGAGAACACTCAGTCAGTTGTATATTCATATGTGCGCTGAGATGACGTCTTTTTTACGCGCAACTTAAAATATGATTATTTATTAAAAAACCACAGATTTTTATAAAAAAATGGATGAGGAATGATGCAAAGAGATATTTTTAAGCCCTTGGACTATTTTTTTTTTTGAAATTCATAAGAATAAGGCCAATAATGAGAAAACCACTGGGGTCAAAAAAGACTCCCATCGGCTGACAAGTATTTTTCTAGTCTCCGAGCCGCAAGAGTTAAAGTAAATTATAAATAATAAATATTTCACGTAAAAAAGCTCAGAAAGGAAGTTGAAAAAGCTCCACATCCCCGCTGGACGTTTCAAATAGCAACATAAATTCTAGATTATTTCCAAACTTTAAAATAAGTATACAAAAAAAACTTCAATTCTTTCCCGAATACCGTTCAATATTACTGACAAAAGGTTTTCGATAAAATGTCACCGGGTCCAATCGAATTAAAAGATACAAGGATGTATTTAAGACCTTCTTTGGCTTAAGAGAGATTCAGGTTCTCTGGTCTCACAAAGCTTTCGGATCCTTTGCCAGGATCACAATGCATTTTTTTTAGTATTAGAAACTTTTTTTAAGGTATTGAATCCGTCTTATTGTCAAAATGATTTAAGACGCTTATTTATTGATCCACCTTCTCTTTTATTCCGTTTTTTTTCTCTCCTCTCGAAAACAGTGAATCAATATTATTCAAACAGGCAGAGCAAGTTAATTTAAAATAAGTTAATAATAATAAAAAAATTAATAAGTAAATAATAATAAAAAAAAACGTTTTTACCCAGTGGCGGAATATCCTATAAGCAAATGAGACGCGCGATTGGGGTCTCCGAATCTAAGGGGCCTCAAAAGTAGCATATTTAATATAGCCCATATACTTTTTGTTTGGATGTTATATTTATTTTTTCTATTTTACTTGAAATTTTTACGTTCTACGAAAAACAGGGCCTCCAAATTTTATTGCGCCTGAGGCCTCCCATGTGCTTAATCCGCCACTGTTTCTACTCTAAGTCATGTAAAAAATTAGGTTTGATTAAACTTTTATTAATATAAAGTTGTTTTTTTACCATGTCCACTCTCAATGTGGACTCTTATTGGAGTTTATTTCAAAAGAAGTGTTTCTACGAGAACTGCTTGTTAATCAGTTATTCAATCTCTTTTTTTACAAAGAGAGTAGGAATAGAAGTATAGGGCTAGGACAGGACTATTGGTTAGGTAATCGCTCTCAATACTCCTCGTTTATAGAATAAAATGGGTGTGAGGGGGAATTCAAGACATCACATACATCCATGTCTTCGAACAGAAATTCGTAATTCGCCTGAAAAATCAATTTATAGAACTGTCCGTACTGGGACTCAAACCGGTGTCCTCCGTAAAAAAAGCCAATGACATTGACCACTTGGCCACACAGGCCGCAATTGTTTACACCGATTATAAGAAGAAATTAGAATCTGTAGCGCGATGGTCAACGTCGTTGGCTTCCGTGACGGATCTTACAGGTTCAAGTCCTAGTACAACAGCATTTTTTAAATCATGATTGTTTATGAAGTCTTAAAATTCTCTCCCACTTTTCTAATTCTAATATAACAGGGCAAAGCGAGAACGGTTAGCTAACTAATAGACCTTTTCTATCCCTACACTTTCCGGAAAAATTTAGATTTAGCAACTTTGTAGCAATAAGTTATCGTAAAAAAAAAAACTCCTCTCGAGATACTTTTGTGAGAAGGCCATATGCCACACATTGGAAGCGGTCATAGATAAAAAAAAGTGCTAGTTATTTTGGTGACACCATCGTTATTACTTTAGTTTGTAAATAATGAAATTTACATTAACGAAAAATAGGCATGGTTTTAGTGTTTTTTTTTAATGAATTATTTTTTTAAAATATGAAGTTATAATGTTTGGATTCTTAAATTTGTATCCCTTTGGAATTTGAATTATTATCAGAAATTTGAAATTTTCCCCAAGTAACAACGAATTTTATACTTGATTGTTGTACTTACATATATAGTAGTATTATTAAAAATAAAATCCATGCTTCAATATAAAAAATATATGTTTTTCATTTATAAATTCAGATTATTACAAAAAAGTTTTTAAGAATATTTTGACAAAATGAATAGTGATGTGCTGTTTTTGTTTGCATTAATTACAAACAGATGTCTGTAAATTTATGTTAAAACTATAAAAAGCAAACACTATACACACAATATGCAGATATGATTCTATTTATATAAAGATATTTGAAAAAAACATTTAGAGATTATTGAAACACAAATAACGTATTAAATGACACCCTATCCAAGACATGGATGAATGTGATGTCTTGAATTTCTTTTTTCACTCCACTCTTTGTTTCCTAAAATACCGTGGGGTACTAAGAGCGATTAGCTCACCACTAGTCATGCCTTAGCCTTATCCAGTGCCGGCGCGAGGTTATTTGGCGCCCTAGGCAACGATTATCGGCGCGCCCGCTCTTTAACAAATCATCCAATTTTTTTCGAAATAATAAAAAAATAAGTAGAGATCATAGAAATATTTGTATATGTATCCATGTCCGCTACCAATATGAAGCAAATGGTCTCTTAATGAAGATATCTCATCAGAAGTTTCTCTATGTGAACCGTTCGTTACTAAGTCGCTCAACCTTTCTTTTTCGAATTACACATTATGGATATACATAATTACAACGAACAAATACAAACGTCAAAATAAAGTTAACCTTTTTATACCAGTACATAAAAATAATTTAAATACTCCATTTACGCGCCCCCTAATGGTTTGCGCTCTAGGCGGTTGCCTATTTCGCCTGTATGGTGGCGCCGGCCCTGGCCTTATCCTGTAAACTCTACTTAAAAACAAGGTTGAGCAACTGATTAACAACATGTTATCATCTTTTCTGTAGAGATAAACTCTATAAACATAGCATACCAAAAAATGTCATTTTTAATGCAATATAAACATAAAGTATGATAAATATTCTTTTGAATCATCTAAAACGTAAAAAAAAACATTTATTTTTATTTGTTTTACAGCTATAGTAAAATTATGACAATGTTTACTAAATCGATTTATAAAAAATGATCATTGTTTTACTAGCTATTTCGTACTTCAGCAAAAACGTACGTCTTAACCACTTGAATACCAAGCGGACACAGGTGTCCGGAACATATGCAAGCGAACACGGATGTGCAAGACATTTAAAAATTAAATACTTGGTATTCTAATAGAATATAAGCAATATTTTGATGAATATGTGTAGTTCTATCTTTACTGAGTCAATATAGGTTTTTAAAATATTGAATTCGAGTGTATATTAGGCAAAATTATTTTTCTCAAAAACACGCAGTATCTCTGGTAGATATTAATGATTTATTTGCGCGGTATTAAAACGTTTAATTAAAAATAAATCTATGTTTCGTTTCCAGTAGTACAATTAAACACGTTTGTCGATCATATTTTAATGAAAATATGTCATCACTTTTAAGCTATGCAATTTAATATATCGAAATTGAAAATGCCAATAGATTTACTGGATGCAGTGGTGTGCGTTTATGTGGTGCTAGTGTGCGGGTGGGATCCATCCCCACCTGTATGTCAAAGCAAGATCTCCAAGTCCAGCTGACCTGGCTCAGTGGATACCTAAACAATAATTAATAAATACCGAAATGTCAATCAAGCGGTCGCCAACTGTGGGGTCGGGGGCGCATCGGCACCGCCCTTTTAAATATTAAATACTGGGTGGCATAAAACAATATCTAATAGTAATAATAAAGAAAATCGTAAACCAAGTGAAAATGTATGTTAATTTTAAAGATGTATAAAAGACTTAAAACCTGCATATAAGCCTATAACAATACAACAACATTAGTATTAAACATTCATCTAGAAATAAAACTGTTTTTTTTTCACTACAAAAATTTGTAAAAAAATTAGCAAATTTTTAGAGTTATGTTTTTATATTTATAGCTAGTAATAGTTTATTGATTTAATAAAAATTTACTTAAAATAATTCCATACGCTTAAAGTAATAAATATTTAGTTCCACTAGATAATTTAATCCACGGGCATCATGAGAACTACATATGTTAAATCTTTGTTTTATACATATTTTAAAAGGGTTAACTGCGAATGGTGGAAAGGCATTATATATTTAAAAATACATTGAAAGAAATACACTTCTTAACTAATTATTCTCTAATTTTTATAACTGTGAACGCAGTAGAAAAAAGCTTTTTAATATATTTTATAGATAAACTTTATATACTGGCTTAGAAAAGATATGATACATCTTCTCACGTACTCTGACATCTGTTTTATATCAGAAAACAATTATTCAAGAAATTTATAACAATGTAAATCGTAATTAACAAACAAAGAACTCGCCTATAGCGATGTGTGCTAAATACGCTGCTTGCTTATAATGCAAAAAAAAACGCGCTAGGCGCGTTTTCATCACTGAACGTTATACAAACCTAATGAAATTTTGCTTTTTATTTTTGACGTTTTATTTTTTTGTCAAGATTGAACACTTTTTTCTTAAATATTATATCTTAGTTTGTTAGAAGCCACTCATTTCTCAAAGATTATTCCTTTCATATTTTACCAAACAATCAGTTTAATTATTATTATTCAGTGCTCAAACCAAATCATGTTTTTATACGAATATTTAATTTAAGAAATGAAAAATATAAAAAAAACATAATAAAAAGTATTTTCATAACCCACCCGACAGCGCTCGTCAAAAAAATGTTTGCAGGTAAATTCAAAATTAATCCATTCAAAAATCGAGCAACATCAACCTGTCTTTTTCACTCATTTGATTGGCTCGATTTAATTCTAACCCTTCGACTACTGATATATATTTTCAACTATTTTGGTACAAATAATAAATTAACGATAGCAATATATTATAACCAAGCTTTGATTGGAATCTGCTGAAGTATAAAAACTGTTGCAGGTTTCATTATTATGAGCTTAATAAAACAGTTATAAATGAATTATTGGGTATTATGAAGGCTTCGAATGACATTTCATGATCACACATCTCTTCAAATTATTCATCTGTAAAAGCTTTAAAATAACGTAATAATAGTATTAATTTAAGATTTCGACTGAAGGTGCTTCGTCGAATTTCAATATTAAATTTGAATCGTTCAAATTATGTACATTCACAACAATTTTGTCACCAACTACCTTAGTTTCGCCTTTCGGCATCTTCAGGCTTTCAAGTGTACGGATGAACTTTAACTGATGCTTAGTATCATTAATATCGACTGTGTAAAGGGAAAAGGACTTAACCCTCAATTTTCCAAAAAAGTTTGTTTTCGATAAACACAATGTATACAACTTGACACACATTCTATCAAAAGGATGCAAGCTGCAAATGCCGAATTTAGCTTTTAAGTTTGAAAAAGATGACCTTGTAAAAAATCAAAACCAAGAAAAAAAACTGAAATAAAAGTTTTTCCGAGACAATTTCTTTTATTAATACTAGGTTATGTCAATTAAACACCAGTTTAGAAGTATTCGTGCACTTTAAGGTTGTGTATAATTCATAATTTGCATATGTCACAAAATCATCAAAACACGTTTTTAGCGCCTCCTGTAAAATTTGATATCTGTGGGTTACGTCCTTTTTCCTTTCCACAGTCGATATGTATCACTAGTTAGTCATTAACTAAGCGTCAGCTTAAGTTTATCAGGGCGCTTGAACGCCTGGAGATGCCGAAAGGCGAAACCCGGGTCGTTAGTGACAAAAATTGTGTGAATGTACATAATTTGAACGATTCAAATTTACTATAAGTCATATTGAATAAATATACTTTATTATTATTTTATCGCCATTGCCGAGTATGGTTGTATCTTTTCTTGTAACGCTGAAAAGAGTTCAAATCCTCAAATGTAGACTTTCATTAATTATATATATTTTTTTAAATATGCATAAAGGACTCTTTCATTTCTTTCTAATTACCCAATATGATCCATAAAATGACATGATCTCTATATATATGATTTTTCATTGGAGAGAATACGTTCTTATACTCTCCAATGAAAAAATATATTATTTTAGTTTATATGTGTCAATAAACCTTATCACGGTATTGAATCATCTCGTGGACAGTTTTTTTATGTACCGTATTCGCTCCCTATGTAAATCATATGGCCGCCATGCGGAACCTCCATGTTTCACTGTCCCCCACCAGTCTTTTTGTTTCCTCCCATGACATGCCAGCATCCCTCAGTTCCACCGAGTACATACAATGGATAGTCCCCGACGGTCGTTCAGGACGCTGGAGTCCCACTCGTCGGAAGAATGAGCAGGCAGGATAAAGGCTTTCCTTAGGCATCTACATCACCATTTCCAACGTCTCTCTATAACTGTTGACGTGACGGGGTGCTGTCTTGTACGTTCTTTAATCTCCGAATTCCTCACAAAATTAAGCCACATCACCCTCATCATCTGAAGCAAGCATATGTTCTCGAAGCTCAGTATACGGCTTTCGTTGGGTGCCATGATTCGCTATCGTAAACTACGTCATTTTATATATATATATATTTTTTTGGTAACTAATTTATTTAGTATATAATCCAGAATAAGTTATATTTCGGGCAAAAAATCAATACGGAATAGAACATAACATGAATGTAACGGTAATAAAATAGTTAAATTCAATCATAGTTATACGACATGTACAAAAAATAGAATTCGGAATTGATCTAATTAGCTTTGAGCTTCAATCAAATAGAAAAAAAACAATAAAATTATTTAAGAATATGAGCACCCAGACATAGCACGTCACGACCGATTCATTTGATCACCACTGACGTCAAACAGGTGGCAGTTGACAGCTCGCCGCCCGCTGTTTGCCGACAACTGGCCGGACATTGATACTCAACGAATGTGGCATATTAACGTTTGTTTTATTGTTCTAATCGAACGATTTTTTTATTTGATTTGATTTGTTGTTTGAAAACCAGACGCCATTATTAAAATGTAACATTTTTTTTTATATTTCATATAGCGGAACGAAATCATTCTAGACAAAAGATATTCTTGCAATACTCACATCAAACATTGCATCCGGTCCCAGGAGTATTTTAGCAGCAGCATTGCTTAAGTGTACGCGTTGTCGAAAAAAAATAATTCACTAGTAACTAAAACATGTCCAAAATTTTGAGTCTATGGCACAGTTAACAAAGCCGTTGGCTTCCATGCCGGACTTCACGGGCTCGAATCATAGCATGAATAGCACTTTATCAATTTATAGATTTCTGTTCGAAGGCATGGGAGTGATGTCTAAATATTCCCTCCCATTCTTAAATAACGAGCGTAGCGAGAGCGACTAGCTTACCACCAGTCCTCTCCAAGCCCTATCTTTTCTATCCCTTCTTTAAAAAAATGAGCGGTTGAGCAATTGGGTATCAAGCAGTTCTTGTAGAAAAATTCTGTTGAGATACATACATTCATAGGCCATATGTTTCACATTGGGAGCTGACATGGAATTTAAAAAAAATGATACTTTATAATATTCTTCATATTATCTTACAGTATTGTAAAAGTGAAGTGAACTCAGAAAACACTGCAATAATGTTAATATGTCATCCACCAAAACACCAAGTCAAGACGCAAGAAGTTTAACCATTTTACTACATGGCTTACTTTACTTCTTGAGAGCTCACATGTAAATACTTCCTTTTTATTTTTAGAAGAGGAAAACGTGCCATCAATCGCCAACGCACCAAATATTTATGTATACTTACAAATCATTCAAATCCAAAACGAAGATTTCTATCACATAAGAGTAAAATCATTATTCGATGGCTAAATCAAGCATTAATTACATCATTTTGGAATTTCAGAACAGGATAATAGCAACATCGTTTTTTTTTGCAAATAGGCGATTAATTTTATTTCAATCTTTTTTTTATCGAAATATTTCAAAGTAAAGTACACTACACAAATTACAAAAAAAATGTCACAAAATCTTGTATGGAAAGGTAAGTTGAAAGTGGGTGCTTGATAACTAATCCATGATACAGGATTGTTAGAAAGTATCTGATCTTTTAAATTTAAAAAAAATATATAAATCGTGTTGAATTGTTTTCATTAAAAGGATTAGAAAAAAATTACATAGACTTATTATCGGAGTAGACTATGTTTAATCCTGAGATCACATAAAGGTTCCGGGATTAAATTTCCTTATCAGGACCGACTTTGCTGTGAAAGAATGATGTATTTATTGAACACACGCATGCATATGCATGCATTTTCAAATATTTTCAAACAAAGTCTAGTCTTAGTATTACAGTGATGGGCAGCCAATACGTTAACAAGGGTCTCACTTTATCTCAAGGTAATTCTCGGTGTTCTGAGGAAGGATACTTAAATAAGTAATCGATTGTTACTTAATACACTTATAATTTGTTGCAATATGCAATTTACCGTAAGCTTATCAAACAAATGGCTAAAAATGTACTACTGTGTATACTGAAGCTGTCGTAGATAATATACATATAAGTTATAATTTGCAGTTATATACTAATTTTATTTTCTCTTTAATTAACAAGGGCCCCTCCGAGCCAGCCCACCTCTGAGTGAACATGCATGTACATATTATTTTCTAATCACCCTGTTATCAAAGGATACCCATTCAATGCCTTAACACATGCTCGAAATACACAATAAACACGATTCAGTGATTTTGATACAGCTAGAAAAAAAATATATTTCCGACCGACTTGACAACAATGCAAAAATATCTCGGCAGGTTTTTCTGTGTAACCTTTATTGAAATTATTTTGGGATCCGTGGGATACGGCCCAATCTAAAATCAAACACAATTTAAAAAATGACAGGTGAGTTGTTGGGGGTGAATTTTTACTGACAAGTAATTCTATCGATGGGTTCCTGCGCTTAGTAAAATACTTTCAAAAAATGGATAAAATTGTTATTGCGCTGTTTATGTAAATTTTCTATCTCACACTATTCATTTTGTGAAATATAGTTACACAACCGATGGAATAAACATTTTAATTTTTTATTCAAAAATTAATCATCCGTTAATAATATTTCCTTATGAGCTTACTTTATCTTTACTAGTCCTTGACTGCCGGGTTCTATGGCGCAGCGGTTAGCGTTGTGGGCTTCCGTGCCAAGCCTCACGGGTTCTCGAGTCCAGTATTTTCTCGATCGATTTATCGATTTCCGATCCCTTAACAACTGGGCGTAGTGAGAGCAATCAGTTTACCGCTAGTTTTTTACTAGCCTTATCCTTCTATCCCTACTACTCTCTTAAAAAAAAAACAAGACAGCTTGAGCGACTGAGTAACAGTTCTCGTAGATTTTTTTTTATTGAGATACCTCCATTAGAAAGCCATATGCTCCACATTGGGAGCAGACATGGATTCAAAAATGATTTTATTTATTTATTTAATTAACATTGTACAAAGTTGACAAATTATAAATTTAAAACTTTTACAATGGAGAGAAAAAAATAGTATAATTTAATATTAAAAGCAGTAAAAAAAAAATGGCAAGGAAGTCAACTGAGTAAGCTCCGACGAACTCTACTTTAATACATAAAAAATAGTATTCGTTGGTACTCACCCACGTCCACGTGGAATATGTCGACATCCGAAGCAATATTATTGAATACCGTTGATGATGAGTCCTTGAGCGATTTGCGCACCACAAGTTCTATCCTACCTTTATCCTTCTATTCCTACTACTCTCTTTATAAAAAACAAGACAGGATCGACAGGTAGTACAACAAACAATTCTCGTAGAAAAACTTTTGTTGAGATACTTCCATTAGAAGGCCACTTGCTCCACATTGGGATCGGACATGGATTTAAAAAAAGTGCTTAACTGAAATAGATGAACTTATACAATATTAATACAGGAAGAAATTAAAGCACTAAGTACAAAACAAAAAAAAAAATGAGCACAGAGAATGGTTATATGTGTCACATAGCACAGATATATCAAAATATTTCGTATTTTGACCAATATAACCTTTTATATGTTTTATAAAAAGCTTAGAATTAAATAAAAAGTTGTTAGATGATTTGCATTTATAGTGTAGCTCCCCATAGAACTCTGTTAAGCTGCAATATTTTATTTTTTAATTAAAATAAAATAGTACATGCACGGATTTTAAATATAAAAAATATCAGGGCTGTGGAGTCGGAGTTGGAGTCGGAGTCGGAGTCGTGAAAAATAAACGGCTCGATTTTTTTTTGAAAAATATATTTAATGATGTGTATTCAAACAAAGTAATCCAAAGTGTTGTCATTTCATGCTTGGCTGACTAAAGATGGTCTGATGGTTTACATATCGACTGTGAAAAGGAAAAAGGACGTAACCCTCACATATAAAATTTTACAGGAGGCGCAAAAAACGTGTTTCGATGATTTTAGGCAATATGTAAATTATTAATTATACATAATCTTGAAGTGCACGGATGCTTTTAAACTGGTGTTAAATTGACATAATCTAATATTGATTAAAGAAATTATCTAGTAAGAACCTTTATTTCAGTCTTTTTGCTTGGTTTTAGTTATTTACAAGGTCATATTTTTCAAACTTCAAAGCTAAATTAAGGTACTAATTCGACATTTGCCGCATGCATCCTTTTGACAGAACGTGTATCAAGCTAGATACATTGTGATTATTGAAAAAAAGTTGTTTTGAAAAACTGTGGGTTACGTTCTTTTTCCTTTCCACAGTCGATATATGTATATAAGTTAAAATGAAATTAATGAAAAATTTCCTCGCAGTCGGAGTCGGAGTTGTTAATTATTTTAAAGCTGGAGTCGGAGTCGTCTTTTTTTACACGACCCGACAGTTTAAATTACATACTCCTTAACAATATATTTTGTTATATTTTCAGCAAAATCAAAAATCAAGTTCACTTGTACCAGTGAAAACCATCCAATCCATAACTGAAATTATTTTTAACCCTTTATAAAATAGCAAAAAAATATTGAATGCAACAAAAATGATGATGATACCACAAACATTTAATATTTTTGTATATGGGCCGATAAAAAATTCTCAATACTAGGTAGTATCGCGTGACCCGCTCTGTCGGGATTCGAACCCGCTATCTGTTATTTGCGATCTAGTAATGCAAATTTCGCAACGAGAAAACGATTGCAGTGGACCAATTGTTCACCAATAAATACCTCCTGGGGACACGTTATTCACAACTCACTATCGGATAAAAACAATTCTCTGTATAGATTTTTTTTTTAATATTTCAAATGAAGTTGCTTAATGGAATTTCAATATTAAATTTGAATCATTCAAATTATGTACATTCACAAAAGTTTTGTCACTAACGACCCGGGTTTTACTTTTTGGCATCTTAAGGCTGAGGTGAGCTTGAGGAAGCTCGGAAGGGCACGCGCGAGCCCCTTGTTAATTTAATAGAAAACAAAACAATATTCTCAGATCAAATTAGTATATAACTGCACTTCTGACCTACATAATATCTACGACAGCTTCAGTATACACAGTAGTACATTTTTTGCCATTTAGATTGATAATTTTATGGTAAATTGCATATTGTTACATATTATAAGTGTATTAAGTAAAAACCGATTTTTTATCTAAGTATTGCATATAATTGCACAGGATTGTTAAAAAAACTCACTCCTTTCTCAGAACACCGAGAATTGGTTTGAGATTAAGCGAGCCCCTTGTTGATCTATTGGCAGCCCACCACTGTCTTCAGGTGTTCCGGTGCACGAATGAATTTGAACTGACGCTTAGTAAATTAATGAATCGTGTTTATATAAGAAATAAATGCATCACTAAGGCTATAGCCATTGCTGGCGAAAACCTATAAAAATGTTTACAGTTTTTAATGGTTGAAATGATTGAAACAATTCTTTGGATTCGGAGTCGGAGTCGTCTTTTTTATCCGACTCCACAGTCTTGGTTTATAAGTATCATGTACATAATCTATGTACTGACAGTTCTTTGTTAAATACGAGTTTATTGAGCAATCAAGAAAATGAATTAAATTAACTATTTTTTTAAATGCCGTGATGTTGGCTTTGAGTGCAATCAAGTGGCCTATTGGCTCGTTTATTTATTTATTTATTTAATAAACATTGCACAAGGTTGACAAATTATAAATTTAAAATTTTTACAATGAAGAAACAAAATAATAGAATTTAATAATAAAAGCAGCAGAAAAAAATGGCAATGAAGTCAACTGAGTAAGCTCCGACGAACTTTACTTTAATACATAAAAAATAGTATTCGTCGGTACTCACTCACGTCCACGTGGAATATGTCGACATCCGAAGCAATATTGTTGAACACCGTTAAAGCTCTCTCCAGTGACATCCCCATTAACAGGCTGGTTCTACACCTTGGGAGAACAAACAATTCATGTCCACGATTTCTCAAAAAATAATCAGGAACATTTAGATTCACATTCTCAAGAATGGTGGAATTCTCATTTTGGCCTCGTCGAAAGTCGAAAGAAATATATGGCTTGTGTGAAGTCCACAGCACACAGTCTGCTCACTTAGATTCCATTTCAGACCAGTCCCACAGAAATCAGCTGACTTCATATATAAACTTTTAATGACGATTGGTGAGTTTTTGATATGCTGCCCTCAGATTATAAGTATGCGGCCTCACATAGCCTCGTGTATTAATATGTAAAAATTCCAAAGACAAATTTATAGCAGCATTGGAACAATGGTGGATGCTGTATTAATTCCTAATTTGAATAAACTGCACAGGACTGTACTCGAGATGAGTACTATGGTATCTCTTTGCCAAAGGGTAAAGGTGGGTAGTATTAATACAATCAATGAATGCTTTAGTTCGTAGCAGACTTGGGAATGGGTCGATTATTTGGACCCCGAGAGGTTTGAAATATACACTCATGATGGAGAAGATTCAGAATAAGTGAATTGATATTACTTATAGATTTATCCAACTGACTTTCCCTTAGAAACGTTCACCTTTAATAGTTTGGACGCTTGAGTGAAATTTACCTGACCATATGAAGAGCCTAGTATTAAAACTCGTAACTTCCATATTTGATGTTTTACAGATAAGTGTGCCAAAAAAAACCAAATGCATTAACACATATCGACTCTGGAAAGGAAAAAGGACGTAACCCACACATATCAAATTTTACAGGAGGCGCTAAAAACGTGTTTTGATGATTTTGTGACATATGCAAATTATGAATTATACACAACCTTGAAGTGCACGGATACTTCTAAACTGGTGTTACATTAACATAATCTAATATTAATTAAAGAAATTGTCTAGGAAAAACCTTTATTTCAATGTTTTTTCTTGGTTTTATTTTTTTACACGGTTATCTTTTTCAAACCTAAAAGCTAAATTTAGATACTAATTCGGCACTTTCAGCTTCCATCCTTTTGATAGAATGTGTGTCAAGTTGTATACATTGTGATTATCGAAAAAAAGCTGTTTTGGAAAATTGAGGGTTACGTCATTTTTCCTTTCCACAGTCGAATTATGTATATTAAAAAAATTGGGTATTAAAGTTTACTTTAAACACTGTTAAAACCTTCGCTGTAAATTACTATTGGTGTGTAAGTTTACATATTTTAATGAATAATATGACACAATTATAAATAATCAATCGGCGATCAGTATTTTTCATGGTGTAATCTTTAATAGTGTATTTTGCATCTTAGAAAAGTGCAACTTTTTACTTGCGACAAATATTCAAGAAAATACAAAAAAAAATTATGGTTACGAAAAATTGTGCTCCTGTAGTTTTTTGCGATTTCCTCAAAACTAGATTTGAGGAGATTATGAGTTTTGATAAGCCTTTTATTTATTTCTTTCAGCTCTATACGAAACTAAAATGATAACACTATTCATGAGAATTTGAAATAATGTTCCTGATCATTTTTTAAGGAATTGTGAGCATAAATTGATTGGTTTTTCAATGTATAGAATCAGCCTGCCGATGGGGATGCCACTGGGATGAGCTTTTACAGTGTATAATAGTACTGTCTTGGATGTCGTCATATTTCCATCGACGTGAGTGATTTCAAACGAATCGAATTATAGTTTTACAAAATAACTAATAATTTAAAAATCCTTTACATAATTTATATTCGTATCCATGCATATTTTCACTAGATGAGCGATAAAGTTGTGAAATACAGATCATGCAGTACAAGTAGGTACTAACTTTATAAAGATGAATCTTTCCTCTAAGATTTTGCAGCTGATAATATGAATTGTGAATTCATCAAATAATTACAATAATTAAAAAATATCACATTCACCTTATCCAGAAAACATTTCAACATTTTTTAAAATTTTATGCTATGTTTTCATTCCATCTTGTTAAATAAATGAAAAACTATAATTAGTTATCATGATTACTAGCTTCTACGAATATTTTACCTGAAAATTTTACATCATTTTTGCAGCGTTTGCACAACAGTGTAAAATACGTTATTTAAGATAACTTTGATGACATCTTAATTTAGCTATATCTGCACTCATTATAAGTAATGTGGTATTTTAGACAAAAATAAGTTAGATGCATTGTATTCTACACGTCTTAAAGTATCGTTAAAGTGAAGTCACTTCAGTTAATACACATTTCAATAGTGTTATTTCCGTAAAATAAAAATATACAATCCCACAAAACACCAAATAAAGACATGATTGTCCTTAAAAGTTGAAGGAAAAACTTAAACTATTTTACTAGCTGGCTCACCTCACTAGATGGCTTATTTTTCGTATGTTTAACCAAATAATTTTATTGATAATCAATCTTTATTAATAATAACAAAATAACACAATACTTATAAATATAATTTATTTTTTAATACAAAAATTGTACATAGAAAGTTCTTTTCATAAATTATACCGACTCATTGAAGTAAGATTTTTTTTAAATATTTACATTGTTAAACAAATTACACGCTGTGGGTCCAATTCACTCAACTATCCCCTATCGGTGACTTGCAAATATATCCAATACAGAAAAACACGCGGTCGCGCTTCTTGTCCCAATACTCGGATACGCGAATATTATCATAGCTGGGCGATTTATTGGACATATCCTTTAGAGGGCGGCCGTAATACTCCGCGAGACAATGCGGCCCTGTCTTATTGATTATTAATAAGCTGTTGATGTTAGCTGCGGCTACTCGAGTGCGGCCCTATCTTTATGCAATAATATTACTATAAAAGTTGGATTGACAAATTTCACAAGTGGTTAAAAAGAATTCTTAAGTTAAAACGTAACAATCACTATATTGCAAAGATTTTTTTGTTTTATTATCGTGGCGGATTGAAATATGTTTTACAAAATCAATTGATATTCCGATACAGTCGAAGCTGTTGGGAAAAAGTCATCGAATCCCGGACTTTTTTTTTAATCTCGTGATTTCGGGATTATCAATTTTTCCAACCACGAACATTCACCATGAAAAAGTCGTGTTGGATTTTAGAATTCGAGATGGACAATGTTTTGCTTGGCGATCCTGAGATTTCCTAAAATGAAAAATCCTTTTCCCATTAGACCAATTTGAAAAACCCAGATTCCTCAATTTTTTTCATTACCAATTGTTTATTCGTGTCACCTGCTGTAGCCCAGTTGGTTAGAGCTTGTTCTACCGATTACGCAGGTCTGGGTTCGATTCCCGGTAAGATCACAGTGAATTTGAGAATTATTCATTTCAAAGTTGTGATCGAAGACTGGGTGTTTGCGATGTCAATTCACATCATTTCCTCTCTTCCTATCTTTTTGATCCTTTAATAACTGTGTGTAGCAATAGCGATTAGTCAACCAGTAGTCCTGTTTTAGCCTTATCCTTCTTTCCCTACTACTCACTTTGAAAAAAAGTTAAGTTGAGCGACTTAGTAGCACATACGTAGAAAAAACTTATGTTGAGATAGCTCTATTAAAAGGCCATATGCTACATATTGAGAGCGGACATGGATTAAAAAAATATATTACACGTTTCTTATTTCATTTTAATTTATATTAATAACACTGTAATATTGTATTCTCTCATCAGTTAAAAGTGAAATTAGTATTAATGTACATTTTATTTTTGAATTTTTATTTTCTTATTTAATTTAACAAATATTCAGCATGTTCAATGATATGAAAAGCCATGGTCATGATAAGCCTCTACTGACTCTTGATATCTTCCAGTGAAGTATTTTTGCAATACCTTCATAGCAGTTATAACCAGGGCTGTGGAGTCGGAGGAAACAAAGTTTTTTTTGAAATATATCTTTTAACTTAAATATCTGCATACCATCAGATCATTCTACAATAGTTACTAAAATAGATTCTTACTGATTTCACCAATCAATATGATGAATAGACTAATATTTTTTCAATATCTTTAAATTATCTTTAAATTATCTTTCTCCAATTTTTCCGACTTTACAGCTCTGGTTTTTAGCCACGCGTGCAGTGGTCATTTGTAACCATGAAGAATATCCTGGAATTCCGTTGTTTTCTTAGTTTTCAGAAATACCAGAATTAATTATAGTTTTACCTTCATCAATTGAAGAAAAAGAGTTAATTTACCTTTATGTATCAGACAATATAATTTTATTTGTAAAAATACCCAACCGTATCTTAACCCAACCCAAACGTAGCTCACAATACGCATTTTCACTTTTAGGGTGTTCACTGTCAATACTTGGTGGAAAGGCATTATATAAATAAAAACACAATATTCCTTTGTATTTTATTTCTACTTAATTTAAAAAGATCAGGACCGGTTTCGTTCATTGCGAGCATTGTCAACTGATCAGTTGACAGTAAAGATTAGTTTTAAATAAAGTGGAAATAAAGTACAAAGGAGTATTGTGTTTTTATAAGGGCTGTGGAGTCGTGTAAAAAAAGACGGCTCCGACTCCAAGGAAATTTTTCAAAATTTTAATTTTAACTTATATATATGTATACCATCGGATCAGTCAGCCAAGCATGAAATCTCAACACTTTGTACTATTTTGTATGAATACACTTCATTAAAAATATTTTTCAAGATAAATTCGAGCCGCTCATTTTTCACGACTCCGACTCCGGTCAAAATACCGTGACTCCGCGACTCCGACTCCACAGCCCTGGTTTTTATTAACACATTTTTTGTAGTTAGGCGTCTGTTGTTCTAATATTGTATATTTAAAATAATTCTTCACAGATCACGTTATAAAAAAAATCTTCATTCGAATTAATAAGTTTCTTCTTTCATTTATCTGAGAATCTCACCCTCTTTTAAAACAACCCTATTTTTAAATGTTTAAAAAATAAAACACAAAAATCACGAAAGATTCTTTTATAACTCTTATTTTTTGTAAATTCCTCCCGCATAACCGCGAGCCGCTGCTTTGAGCTGAAAATTATCCCTCACCCCCCCCCCCCCCACCCGGCCACTCTACGTCTCTGGTGTTTTCAAAAAAAAAAAAAAATTAGCACCGAACAAAAGTTACTGAAACTGAAGCGGAAAAGAATTTTTTGCAAATTTTTCATCGTCATTATTATTATTATTATATTTTTTATTATTGTAACAGAGGATGAAATAAGCGACGCCACTCTTGTGTAATTTGTACCGCAGAATCTGGAAGAAGAATATGTTCGCATGCGTCCTGACATTGGCGTACATGTGAGGGGGGGTGATAAATGAAACATTGTCATTCTGACGTCCATTCGTAAATATTTTTGTCATCACTGGAAAACCATTCAAACTTCTTAAGAAGCATTTCAAAATATTATTTTTTTTTATTCTGAAAAATAGTTCTACCTTATTTTGTATCGTTGAAGTGAAGTCGCTTACTTAAATTTTATAAATAAAGAAACTCGCATGTTTATTAATACGTTTTAATATATTTTATTAACTAAGTAGCCACCTGTGTGGTCGAGTGATCGATGTCGTTGGCTTCGGTTACGGAGGTCTCGGGTTCGAATCCCAGTACGGACAGTTTTATAAATTGATTTTTCAATCGATTTATGAATTTATGTTCGAAGGCATGGATGTATGTGATGTTTTGAATTCCCCCTTCGTATCGAGAGCGATTAGCTAACCACTAGTCCTGTCCTAGCCCTATCCTTCTATTCCTATTCTCTTTGGGAAAAGAAAGGTTGAGCAACTGAGTAACAAGCAGTTCTCGTGGAAACACATCTGTTGAGATAAACTCGATTAGGAGTCCATATGCTTCACAATGGGAGCGGACATGGTTAAAAAAAAGTATTGTTAAATATAAAAATATGTTAAATATACACTGTCGTTTATTAAGGAAATTCAGATGTTATTTTTATCTACTTATTTTGCACAAAATATCAATTCACCAATGAAAAAGCTTTTGAGAATCCACTCACTCTCCATAAGACTTATTTTTTTTAAAAATGTTTTGTCTTAATTATTAAACTAATTAATTACAAACTTAGCATGAAAATGACTCTCTTTGGTAATCTTCCTTGTGTACTGCATGTGTATATGTATGTACGCGCATGTGTGTGTACATATAGTTTGAGGGGAAGCATATAGAATTTGATTTGCAAATGAATGCATACAGAACCTGGCTTCACTGAGGATTCCTTACCTCTGTAGCGATCACGCCTCTCCATCTGCATTGATGGAAAAGGAATACAATTTTCCAAAACATTAGCGATGAAGGAGAATCGAAGAACTTTGACTTTAGCGCGCCCTGGTGCTTAAAGCTCCATAATTTTGGTATCCAAAAAAAAATATTTCTTCTAGACGCAATTAATAAGCATAATTTACATGACTGATAATGCAGGCAGACCCGACTGACATCATCTCTTGCATTATTGTCAGTGTTCTGAATAGAAGTTTTTTTTAAATTGAAATACAATAATAATTCAACCCTCTCAGTGCTAAATGGTATTTAACGTGCCGCCACTTCTTAAAAATCCGTTCTTTCATATCGTCGAAACTAAAAAAATCCCCGCTCAACCCTTCCACTGCGGTTTCTTTGACTCGGCCACCGCACAAAGGTACAATGGAATGAAATTAGAAAATTTTAATGTTTCGTTATTAATATTGTAGGTGGTTTGCACAAACGGCATGCTGGAGGGCGGGGAGGGTTGGGAACCGCTGGAGAATTATTTTGGTAGCCATTTGAGGTCTCATTATAAATATTCCGTGATTGCCTTCTGTAATTTTTTTCCCTAAGTAAGTTGAAATGTGAAATTTTGAATATGTAACAAAATATCTTCAGCTCGTTCACAATCCACCTCTTTACATGTGTGTAAAAAGGTTATCTTCGAAGAGTAATAAAATATGACATATTACAGTAAAACCTCTATTTACATTAAAGTCGGGACCGTGTAATTTGCAGTAGTGTAATTGGAGGGGTGAATCTCTTTTCCGCAAAAAATGCAAAACTAAGATATCCCTTTGTTTTGCAGAAAAAAAAATATTTGACGAAATATTTTGTTACTTAGTGATAAAATGCAAAGCGCGCGCAAAATCGAGCACACATACAGTCGCCCAGGTATACGTGTATACCCTGGTGCGTGTTGAATAGCCAACATTTGACTGTATGCACCCCACAGACGGCTGTCTCGTAGCAACGACAGTGGAATGCGACCGTTCAATTGGGGAATTTGCGGCGAATATTTCAAGCCAGCGCGTAATTCGGAGTAGTGCAATTGGGAGTTCCACTGTACTACACAAATGTTTTGCACCTGGTGAAAATTTTCACCATATGTTCTTTATAATTAAGTGTTTTATGAGAATGAAAAATAACTAAGAATTAAATGTAGATTAAAAGTTCAAAATGAACGCCGTGTGACTTTTTTTTTGTTCTTCCAGGATTTGCGAATTCAAAAACCCAAGAAATTCGCGGGTTCCCAAAATAAACCAAAATTTTCAACATTTTTTTTTAAACCTCACTCAACTTTCTTTAATTTTCTCAATCTCGAAATCCCGGGCTTACTACTGTCACGATCCCGGAATTTTAGAATCGCAGGATTGGACATCTAACTAAGACAAATATTTAACACCCATCCCTGTCTTACTTACATACGCAACTTGTTGCTACAAAGAGACTTAAAAATATCTATTTTGAATTTCTTCATGAAATCTCTCAAAAGTTTTACAGTGAGGTTGGCAAATATTGTAACCCAATGATCGCTTACCTAACGATACCTAAGAATAGTTTTAGGCTAATAACAGCTGCTCGACAACCCGGTAGAAGAGCTTAAAAATATACAATAAGTAGTTTAAACAAAATTTCTGACTTCGATTTACTTCTTGATTTTTTTTTCACGCGTATAAGAAAGTATTTTTTAATATAATATGTGTATAAAATATAAATACGTTTGTTATCATCATAAACTTAAAAAAAATACAATATTCATTTGTACTCCATTTTTAAATATCTGGACCGGTTTTGCTTACGACGGTCATTATCAACTGATAATAAATTACAATTTTACTTTGTTATTCAATTCAAATTGAAGTAGTACAGATGAATATAGTTCATTGCCATCAAGTATTGACAGTGAACACCTTCAAAGCGATCAATATATACCGGCTTCACTGTAGATTTCTCACCTCTTCAGCGATCACGCGATTCTATTAGCAACGATGGAGAAGAATGCTAACTAATACATATCGACTGTGGAAAGGAAAAAGGACGTAACCCTCAATTTTCCAAAACATCTTTTTTTCGATAATCACAATGTATACAACTTGGCACATATTCTATCAAAAGGATGGAAGCTGAAAATGCCGAAAAAGACCATGAAAAAACACTGAAATAAAGGTTTTTCCGAGACAATTTCTTTAATTATTATTAGGTTATGTCAATTTAACGCCAGTTTAGAAGTATCCGTGCACTTCAAGATTGTGTATAATTCATAATTTACACATGTTACAAAATCATCAAAACATGTTTTTTGTGCCTCCTGTAAAATTTGATATATGTGGGTTACGTCCTTTTTCCTTTCCACAGTCGATATATATACAATAATGAAAGATATCTGAAGAATTTTGACGCTATTGCACCTCAATACATAATGCTTCATTAAGTTGATATCAAAAATAGTCAAATCAAATTGCTCCATAAACTATTAATTGAGTTTGGTTTTGTTATTTGAGAAAGGTTTGTACAGTTATGTTATACTTCTTAGCTTAATTTCTGTAAATTATTTATTTAATTGTGTGACTATCGGCGGTTCATTCACTCACTATCTCTTACGAAGCATAAATAATGATTTTAGAAAATAAGTTTCCAAAATATATTTTTTTAATAATCTTATCTGTTTCACTGATTTCTCCTCAAAGATATTATATTCTATAACAATTAAAATTATTGACGCGTACGATAGGGTTGCCATAACGTTGGGTCGTTTTATTTTTAATTAAATATTAACAATAAAAATTGTATAATATATAAGACGATTGAAAGTTTTTTGTGTCAATCTCTGTGTGTCAAGCTTTGTGTCTCGCTACGACCCGTTTAAAAGATAAAATAGATGGGTGATGAAATAGATCCAAACATCAATGCCTTCAAGTAGAAATTTACAAAAATCAATCTATAAAGCTGTCCATTCTAGGATTTGAATCCGTGACTTTCGTCCATTTGTATTTTTAATTTAATGTCGACGTGCCTAACAATATTCTTGGCATGAATAAATAACAAAATTATAACATAGTTACTTCAGTTGATTTTTTACAAATTGTAACGTGTGCCTTGCCTCTTTTAGAAAAATCATCAGACAGAACATAACAAGGCGGACTAAAAATGATTATAATTTTTTAGTTTTGTTATTTTTTTCCATTTTTTATTTTGTAATTTATATCAAAGGAATTATTAAAATCAATGTTTAGTCGTATATAGTCTTTACCTTACGATATTCTGTCTAATGGTGCTTTTTAAGCAGACAAAACACGTTTAGTAATTTTTAACATTTCATTTTTTTTCAAAATTTATTTGATATTAACTATATATTAACTTGTACAAAATTTCTGCAGAATCCATCGAAAATATAAATAAATAAATCAATATGTTTTTTTTAAATTGCACGACACACTTAATAGTTTTTAATAAAAGTTTTAACAATAAAGAATTATTATTTAATAACATCTTAAATAGGACAGGTTTTTCGCCACTGCTAAATTTATTTCCAATGGTTTCACCCTTCCTAACTGATGCAACTCATTAAATCATTTAATAGCGTTAATGTCATTTGATGTATCATTATTGTTTGTTTGTTTTTCTATCATCCTCTCCTTGCCTAACGTTTTTATTTTATTTTTATTATATATCAGAATAGTAAAAATAAAATCATTTTTAAAAGGAAGATTGTCTGAGGATGCCCCTGAAAGAGGCGAAACACGTGCCACAGTTTGTAGCACAAAGTTATTTTATATTCAGTAATTTTTTGTTTCTTATGTCATTATTCTTATTTGTTTTCGACAAATCTTTCTGACAGCCCTACAAAAATAGCGTTAAAAAAAAGAATATAATGATAAATATTTTGATATTTATTTTATGTTAATACAAGCACATCAGGTAAGTAATATTTTTAATTATATCGTTCTTTTGGAATACATTTCCAGATGAGCGTATACACATAATTTATAAGAGAATTAGTTGCCAGTACATCAATTATTTACCTCAAAAAGTAATTGCGGCTATGAATCTCTGCCCATTGTTTATATTCGTATCACTCAAAAAAGATTATTTCACTAATTCACAGAGGTTCTCAACATATATTGCCAAAATGAAAAAAAAAAAATATCATCAATCTCACGTACAAATCGTTTTTTCCGTGTCCGCTCTTAATGTGGAGCATATTTAATCCTAATTAAAGTATCTATAAAATATAATTTAATTATATGTTACAGGTGTTAAACATTTTAGTTTTGTGTAATTATAAAATCACTTATACTGTGATTTGTAAATTGTTTTCAATGACAATTACTGTTCACACCTTTTCATTTAAATTTATTTTTTTATAAACAGCACTGTTAAATTATATTTCTTATCAGTTGACAATTTTCGCAATGAGCGAAACCGGTCCTGACCTTTTTTTTAAAATAAAGTGAAATAAAGAACAGAGGAACACTGTGTTTTTATTAATCTAAAAAAAGTTTTTTTTCGTACCTTACTCAGTGCCTTAACTTTATGTTTTTTAATAAAGGAGAGAAAAAAAGAATAAGGTTAGAACAGGAGTAGTAGTTAGGCAAAAAGGATGTTGGGGAATTTTCAGACATCACAAACATCCATGCCTTCGAACAGATATCGAATTAAAAAATCACAATTAAAATGAACTTCCACAATGTTCCACAAATCCACCTAAAGTATAAAAAATCATACGTTACAGTATTTATTTTGAATCAATGTCCGATTGTGGAGCATATGTCATTCTTATAGAAATATTTCAACTGATTTTTTTTAAGAGAACTGCTTGCTACTCAACCTTTCGTTTTTCCAAGAGAATAGGTTTATAAAGAAAAGGGTTAAGACAGGACTGGTGGTTAGCTAATCACTTTCGCTACGCCTTATTTTAGGATTGGAAAGATTGCTGTTCGTAATTGGATTTGAGCCCGCTTTTACCATCTTAATCAAAAAAAGGGTCACTTATGTTTAAAAAAAACTTCTCAATAATAACTGAATTAAGTAAAAAAATAATTATAATGATTTCACAAATCCGAAATAGTAAAGAGACAAAAGTATAATGAGGTTCTGCCAATTCGGCCAATACTTGTTCGAAATATGCAATAAAATGTAAGATACATTTTATTTATGACGACTATTTTTTTTATCCATGTCCGCTTCCAATATGGAGCATATGGCCTCCTTGTGGCCCGCTGTGGTCTAGTTGGTTAGAGCTTACTTTACCGACCAGGTGGGTCTAGGTTCGAATCCTGGTAAGGTCAATGTCAAAATTGGATTTTTTTCAATTTTAATTTGAGATCTAAGACATGGGTGTTTGTAAAGTCAATTCTCCTTGAGTTTATCTCATGTGACTTTTAAAAATTCTCATCGAGTATATCTCGTATGATCTTTCAACTTTAAAGTATTTGACGCATTGGCGTAAGCTGTAATGTCAAATTATACTTTTTTTTAAATTTAAAATTTAAAATCTTTAAAAATCTTAAAATCTTATGAAGGTATCTCAACAGTAGTTTTTTTCTACGAGAATTGTTTGTTACTCAGTCGCTTAACCTCACTTTTTTGAAAAGTGAGTAATAGGGAAAGAAGGATAAGGCTAGAACAGGACTAGTGGTTGGCTAATCGCTATTGCTAAGCCCAGTTATCAAAGGATCAGAAGGATGGGAGGAGAGGAAATAATGTGAATTGACATCACAAACACCCAGTCTTCGATCACAACTTTAAATTGAATAATTCTCAAATTCACTGTGATCTTACCGGGAATCCAACCCAGACCTGCGTGATCGGTAGAGCAAGCTCTAACCAACCAGGCCACAGCAGGCGACTAATTAGATATGTGATATTTCCATTTAATTTGATTTCACAATTTTGCTCATCTTTTGTGAATAGTTTTTATTATTTAAACTTAAGAGTATATCGATCACACGCACCACACTTTTAGAGCCGCCGTCTCCTACAATATACTCGAAGAAGCAATAGTATAATCAGCTATTCTCCATTGTTTTAATTAGGGTAATGACCACACCAGAACCTGTCATTAGCCACGATCAAACTCGGTCTAGAATTTACCCACAGATAAAATAAAACAATTATTCAACGAAGAAATTCTAAATAATAATTAATAACAATATTGTGAGAAACTCACTCGATCGCATCGTGTTGTTTTTCGGGTCTAATTCGAAGTAACGTTACTTAACCATGTCGTATTAAATTTGTAAATATTCAGAAGCTCTTATCTAGAAATATTGTTTTCGGAAGAAACCGTCTCTGTATTCGAGTTCCACTATGAACAGCATTTTTTTCATTCTGTTCGAAGGCATGGGTATTTGTGATGTTCACAAATTCTCTTTCACCTTTTCACTACTTAAATAATAGGGCGTAGCGAGAGTGATTAGTTAAACACTAGTCCTGTCTAAGCCTTATCCTTCTTTTTTCACCACTCTCTTTTAAATACTTTTAATAGGAAGCCAATTTTTTGAAGTATGAAAGTTTAGTCTATTAAACTCAAATTAAATAAGCTCTGACTTGTGACGGATGAGTAAAAACTAGGGCTGTGACGTTGGAGTTGGAGTCAGGGAGTTGCGGTATTTTGGCCAGAGTCGTGAAAATGAGCAGCTCTAAATTTTTTTGAAAAACATATTTAATGATGTGTATTCAAACAAAATAGTAGAAAGTGTAGACATTGCATGCTAGGCTGACTAAAGATGATCTGATAAAACATACGTATATATAAGTTAAAATGAAATTATTGAAAAATTTCTTTGGAATTGGAGTCGTCTGGAGTCGAGTCTGGAGTCGGAGTCTTGTTTTATTACACGACTCCACAGCCTTGAAAAAAATTCTGAAATTTATGTTCTTAGAACTTTTTGAAAGCCCAAGAATTTTTTATAGTATTTTCTAAGGATATAATAAATAGCTGTTTTGGCACAATGTCCAATACCGTCTTTGATGAGATTCAAACTCAAGATATTTTCAGATTTGTCAAAACTATATGCCAAAGTTGGGCTGAACATATTATATCATGCATGGATGAATGAAAGCCTCACGAATCTACTATTGAGGAAAACTTTAGGAGTCCTCTACTCCCCTGGATAATTGGCGTGAGACAAGGCCTAGAAGTGCTGTTGTCAGCAATTGGAAAATGAAGACTAGATCTAGCCACGTGCCTACACCTTCGCGTGATAATTGATAATATTTTCAAAAATAAAATAACTTAGATCAAGTATTGTCCTACAAACTGTGGCACGTGTTTCGCCTTTTTCAGAGGTACCCTCAGACAATCTTACTTTCACAAATGCTTGTTTAAGTACGAATGATTTTAATTTTACTATTCTGATATACTATACAAATAAAATAAAAACCGGAGGCAAGGAGGGGATGATAGAAAAATAAACAAACAGTAATGGTAATACAAATGACATTAACGTAACTAAATGATTTAATGAGTTGAATCAGCTAGGAAGGGTTAAACCATTGTAAATAAATTTAGCAGTGGCGAACAACCTGTCTTATTTAAGATATTATTTTATAATAATTCTTTATCGTTAATACTTTTATTTATTTCTAAAAATTCTTGAAATGAAATCTTGGTTGTTTTTGTTATAGTGTAAATGAATTATATTAAATTTCGTTGTAAATTTTACTAAACGTAAGTTTGCATGGTTATTTCAAGTTAACTTTACATTTTTTTTTATTTCTCCATTATTTGGAAACGTTAAAATACTTTATAATAAAAATTAATTATATTAAATTATGCAAGTGTGTGCGTATTTTAATGTCCAAGAGAGCACATATACACATATAAGCCACGCAACGAAGCGCAACTTGCGTCGCCTTATCTTTGTGTTACTTTGTTTCGATCTTTTTTGCGATAAACAGTTGGACATACACTGGTTTTTTTTAAGAATAATATATTTTTCTTCTATTGTTACATTGTACGTAATTTTTTCCCGGGCAAATTTCATCGCCTGCTGTGGCCCAATTGGTTAGAGCTTGCTCTACTGATCACGCCGGTTTGGGTTCGATTCTTGGTAAGATCACAGTGAATTTGAGAATTATTCAATCCAAAGTTGTGATCGAAGTCTGGGTGTATGTGATGTAAATCCACAATATTTCTTCTCCTCCATCCTTCTGATCCTTTAATAACTGGGTGTAGCAATAGCAGTTAGTCAACCACTAGTTCTGTTCTAGCCTTATCCTTCTTTCCCTAGTGAAGTTGAGCGACTGAGTAACAGTTCTCGTAGAAAAAAAAGTATGTTGAGATACCTCCATTAGGAGGCCATATGCTCCACATTGGGAGCGGACATGGATAAAAATAATCATTCGTAATGAGAAATATTGAATTTAATTTAGATACACAATGTTGTACCTGATGAACAAATTTAACACTAATGAAAGCACATAACTAACAGTAATTAACAACAATCAATAGAAAACGGTTGATATAAATTGGAGAAAAAAAACGCTTAATTGTTTATTGAAGATTTGCAATCATTCCATAAATTTATATGACAAAAATAATATTCACAGATAGAATTAACATTATACAAAGAACACTGTTGAAGTTACAGATTTGAAGAAAAAAAAATCACTACTGTCGGTATGACACGCCCGCATGTGAACAAACAAAATTGAAATTCTCGTCGAGATTGAAATGGATATATTCAATCTCGAACGAAGAGAAATTATATTTCTTATCAGTTGATAATGCTCGCCATGAGCGAAACCGATCCTGATATTGGTAAACAAAAGTAAAAATAAGTACAAATGAATATGGTGTTTTTTTCTTAACTTACTCTAAATATATCATTTCTTCGAACGTGAATTTTACCTCGAACAATCAAACAAACATTATCTAGGAATTGTGATGCCTAGAAATGAACCTTTGCTAAAATTCTTTTCTTTTTCCGTTTTTTTTAATCTGCCAGTGTGTAGCTTAAAATTTAATAAAGAAAACTGTGTAATCTTTTTCACTATTAAAAATAACGGATTCACCGTGAACGGCATGCGCAAATGAACTAATGTGACAAGAAATCTCGTTTCTGCGCATGTCTGTGAGCACAATGGCTCCGGTCAAACACTGCCTTCCTGATTAATTAATACAAACAATTGTTCTTCGTTATTTTTAACTATTTTATAATAATGGCAATAACACTACCTATTGAGAAACAACACAATATGATGATAGTATTGGCTTCGATTTTCAATAATTAACCGCTTGAATACCGCGCAAATAAATCATTAATATGTCCCAGAGATACTGCGTGTTTTTGAGAAAAATAATTTTGCCTAATATACACTCTAATTTGATATTTTAAAAACTTTTATTGACTCAGTATAGATGGCACTACACAAATTCATCAAAATATTGCTTATATTTTATTAGAATACCAAGTATTTTATTTTTTAAATGTCTTGGATATGCGTGTTCGCTTGCATATGTTCCGGACACCGGTGTCCGCTTGGTATTCAAGTGGTTAAATAATAAATATACTAAATTTAAAATAACTTAGATTATTCCACGTATTGTGCTAAGAACTGTGATACGATTGTCTGAGGATGCCTATGAAAGTGGCGAAACACGTCAGTATTTAAAATTTGACTATTATTTGGATCAGCAATTTTGACAACTAAATAAATACTCTATGTGTCTATGATACTGATATAACTGCTCCTACACCGTGTGTTGTATTGGGGTGCAAATTTAAAACAGTTGCTCGAAGGTAAACTTTCTTGAGTTTCATTTGCTCGAAAGAAACGTTTCTTGAGTGTCATTTGCTCGAATGTAGTTATTTGTTAGATGTCAATCCAGAATTCGTCAATATTATTTCACAAAATTTGATTACTCTGCATTATATTACATGACGAATTTTATGACCTGGGCTTTTTTTATCACATCGCACATAATTGCTGTACATTTTAGCATAGTATGTAGAACTTTTTAAATGTAGATTTTGAAGAAATACCACCATGGTTCAAGTTAATCTCATGTCAGTACTAAAAAAATGCAACATTTTCGACTATCAATAGGAGAGCCCAAAACCACCATTAGAAAAAAATTATCAATTACTTGCAAACACGGCTAATTCCAAAACGGTTAAAAATGAAACTTGAAATTCATTTTGAAAAACATTGTACATTTTAAAAGTATTTTTAGCTTTACATTACTTTGTAATGATATTTTGGCTATGTTTGAGACTGATGACTAGAAATACTTTCAAAAAATATTTTTATCTACTGAATTACATTCATGGTTCATGTATCACTAACTTTGGAATGAGCCATGTTTGCAAGTAATACTCTCAAATATGGGATATTACGCATTTTTTGGACGCAGCAACTGACCTAGTTCTTATATGTATCCTATTTCAAAATATTATTCGAGAATTTTTTATTTGAGTTACTGGTTTTTTAATTTAATTTCGAGAAAGTCACTTCGAGCAATAGAAAATTTAAATTAACTTTGATTATTCCACGTATTGTGTTACTAACTGTGACACGTGTTTCGCCTCTTTCAGAGGCATCTTCAGACTTACTATCGCAAAGTTTGCTGAAGTAATGAAGCAAGATTGATTCTAACATTTTAAAATTATAAAATTACAAAATGGAGGTTTGGGTTTTTTTCCTTTTAAGAGGAGCAAGGAGGGGGGTGTAGAATCGAAATAAAGCAAACAAATAATGATACTAATTATACTAATGAGTTGTAAACAATCAGAATGGGATTTTTCCTTTTTAAGGGAAGCAAAGAGGGGATTATAAAATCGAAACAGTGCAAACAAATTTAATCATACTACTAATGACGTTAAACATTACAAACTATTAAACTAATGAGCTGCAGTCAATCAGCTAGGTTTGTGATTACTCTATTAATTGGAGCAATATTCGAGCAATCCATTTTCAAACAGTTGACCAAGAATCCGTGTTTGCAGGTGTGGGTCCGTGATGGAATAAATGTATAGAATATATGGTTTATGGATTTGTGAACAAATTCATGTTTATTTGAAATGTCTCCATTCATTCCTACCAATATCATATTCGACTAAAAAAACAGAATGGAAGAGGAAACACTTTAGCTACTATTTGTGATTTTCTAGCCAAGTCCTTCTGTTCTTGCCCTCACCGAAAAAAGAAGAATTACCAACAGTTTTTTTTAATGAACTTAACACATGATTGACGCTGGCAAGCTGATTCAACTGAAAGTAGCCTGAGACAATTACAAATATTAAAAAATACACAATTTTCGTTAAACGCAAATAATCAATTAACAGTTTCGTTGTTAACGTAAAGTGATTTTTGTTCATAACACAAAGCTTCAGCCGATATTATAAAATGTAAATATCTAGACAAAATTGGTTTTTTTTATTAGTTATTTACATTTAATAAGGGCTTCTAAATATGTGGTGCGTCCATCAAACGGGTCGCTGGAGCGGAACTCGATTCTTTTTAATTAATAACGATCTCTATCATTCCAAAAACGCCACCATGACAATACAAAATAAAAAAAAATTAGAGTACACCCGCTTAATTTATAAATACATTATTTATCAAAGTTTCCAAATCCGCAATATTAACTCGATCACAACAGATAGTTGGTGGGTCAAGCAAGCAAGTTTCATTTTCTATTGTATGTTAGTACATATTTCAATTTCGGGTATGTGGTGCAGTGGTCAAACTCTTTAGCTGCCGTGGTAGATCTCACGTGCTCGAGTCTCAGTACAGACAACATTGTTTCAATTAATTTATCAACTCCTATTACAAGAGATGAGTTTTTGTAATGTCTTAAAATTCTTTTTCCACATCTCTTCTATTCCTCTAATTAACGGAGCGTAGCGATAATGATTTGTTAATCACTTAATTTGAATCTTTTTAATTATGTACAGTTACCCAAGTTTTGACACTAACGTTCCAGGTTTCGCTTGTCGGTATCTTCAGACGTTTAAGTGCACGGACTTGTGTGAATGTACATAATTTGGAAGGTTCAAATTTAATATTGAAACTCCACCAAGCAAGACTGAGTCAAAATCATAGGTTTACCACTAGTTCTGCCCTTGTTCTATCCCTACTCCGTTCGATAAAAATATAATAGGTTGAGCAACTGAGGAATAAGTAGTTGTTTTCAGAATACTTTCGTTAAACCTCCATTACAACTTTATTTGCTCTACGTTGGAGTAGACATATGTAGGTTTAAAAAATATTATAAATCGTACATTTGACAAAATGAATTTATTCATTGATTTGGCATTTACTTGGTAGAACTACATAATAACAGATTAAAAATATCAAAGTATTTTAGTTCTACAGTTTTTAATAATTTTATGCGTTGATAGCTATTTCGGCTTGCGCCATCGTCAGAACTATGTTGAAACTTATATTTTGCTCAGCTATATATACTGGCTCTGAAGAGATACACAATGCATCAAGTTATTCACTCTAACATCCTAATTATAATTACAATATTACAAATGTTTACAACAATTTATTATTTAAAAATCTTCTATAGCAAACGGTGTGTCCAGTAACTCTATTGATGTACGTTCACAATATCACAGTGAAGTAAAATCGGTGGATGCGTTCAGGTCTAAGTAAACCTATTCACTAATTTGAAGATGAAGTAAAGATAACGTCACATCGCTGTCATAACTAAGAACGACTTGCTATTATTTTATCCACATTAATAAACTCACGCATTGCAACAGTAATGTTCTATCGACATTATTCAAAATAAATAAGACTTAAAGTACAACTTTATTTTATTGAAACTATCGAGACATCTTACCATCGCCATAGCGGTGATATTTATATATCGACTGTGGATAGAAAAAAGGACGTAACCCACAGGTTTTTTTCGATAATCGCAATGTATCAAAAGCAAATCACATTCTATCAAAAGGATACAAGCTGCAAATACCGAATTAGTATTTAAATTTAGCTTTTAAGTTTGAAAAAGATGACCTTGTAAAAAGTTCAAACCAAAAAAAAAGACTGAAATAAAGGTTTTTCCTAGACATTTTTTTAAATTAATATTAGATTATGTCAATTAAACACCAGCTTAGAAGTTTCTGTGCACTTCAAGGTTGGGCTTAATTCATAATTTGCATATGGTCCAAAATCATCAAAACACGCTTTTTTTCCTTTCCACAGTCGATAAAATTTAAATGTTAGACATTGATAAATATAATTCTTAAAACTAATCACTACTCAATTCTTCATGTCATTCCCATGGGCCTATCATTTTCGGCAGCAATAGCTTTAAACTCAGTGATGTATTTATTTCTTATATAAACACGAAACATTCATTTGCTGAGCGTCAGTTCAACTTCATCTGTGCAAACTTGAACGCCTGAAGATGCCAAAATGCAAAACCCAGCTCGTGAGTGACAAAATCTGGGTGAATGTACATAATTTTAACGATTCAAAGTTAGACTTTTAGATAGAAAGTTAGATGTTTTACTTAGATTTTTGTTACTAGGAATGACAAACACTTCTTTCATTGAGAAGAATACAAGTATACAAATTGGATTTATCATTAATGTTATTTGATATTTTACGCTTATATTAGTATTAGCTTGTCATTAGTAAACATTACAAATATGTAATAATAAGGGAAAAGTTTATTTGTCTAGTGATCAGGAGCTACAATTAATTTTATAGTTTTCAATTGTTTTATAAATTAATAGTTAAATTAATTAAATAAAATATATAATTTAAAATCAACTCGTTAAGTACTATTGGTGGGACTGAGTTAAAAAATATATGTAATATAAGTTGCAAGAGCTGTCTGGCTGAACAAAGAATAATAGAGATTTATATAGTGATTAATTAGTTTATAATTAATATTGATTCTCTTCTTTGAATTTGCAAATTTACAATCAGTGTAAACACAAATGACTTTGTTCTCGGTCAGTTTGTGAATATTTTCCACTGAAATTATCGGAGATTTCAACAGTTAAAATTACTTAGAAGCTGATCAAAACTATTTTAAAAGAAATATTGAAATATGTCGTTTATAATTTATTTTTCATATAATGTGAGCAAATACAAATAATCTTTATTGATATTTATTACCATTCTATGCATTTTTTAAATATAAAATATGAATAGAACATCTCAAAGCAAGGGTGGAAGCTCTCATCAAAATGTGAATGCACCTTTAATTTTCACGGATTGTTCGAGTAAAATCATAAAATACGAGTTATTCGATCGAAAATACGAGATAGCGACTTAAGTAATTAACATTTTTAAGCAGTAAATTCAATATAAGAGTTTACGGTACAGTGTGACCTGGAATGGTAACGAAAATTATTAACTAATGGTCTCTTTGTACTACCAATTACCGGTCCACGCTGTACACATAATTAAATACATATTTGTATCTGCCTTTCAAACAGCAGACAATAAAAGTGAGAATTAATCACCATATATGCAATTTAAAATAATTGTTTTTGTGTTGAATTTAAATTTTCTCTATTGAAAGATGTTTTATAGGCGAGCGTATTTTTTTTACTTATCGACACAGTTGGCAAATATTCGACATAATTTAGAAATCCGTGAATGTAGACAATTTTCGTTTGCAATCAGTCATACTTTTAAAATGATAAAATATTATTTTAACAACAAATCCCGCACCAGAAAACTTACTCCAAATAGAGCTTTAAGCAGAGGTACATAATGATCAAGACCAGTGATGCACAACCCGCAGCCCGTTTCGATTTTTTGTGGCCTTCAAATATTACTTCTCAAAATTAAAATACAATACAGTGGAAACCCCAATAACACTATCCCGAATTACGCGCTGGCTTGAAATATTCTCCGCAAAAGCCCCAATTGCACTATCTCATTCCATTGTCATTGCTACGAGACGGTCGTCTGTGCGGCGCATACAGTCAAATGTTGGCAAGCGTCCGTGTATTCAACACGTATAGCCGGTGACTGTCTATGTGTTGAATCTTAGCGCACTTTGCATTTTATCATAGCATTTTTTTTTTTGGAAAAATAAGGGAAATCTTAGTTTTGCATTTTTTGCGGAAAAAACGAAATCCCTAAATTTGTATGAGATTCTCTACCCCAACCATACTACCCCGAATTACACTGTCTGACTTTAGTGTAAATTAGGGTTTTACTGTACATTTTATTTTCAAGTTAATCATTGAATTCAATAAATTTGAGCAAGCATTTTTGTTAATGAAGGGAAATAAATCGATTTATAGAAATTATTTTTTTTTATAAAAAAAATTGATTCAATTTTGAGGTTTAGTATTTACTACAATTAATAATTTAATTGCAAAATAATTATTGAAAAATCGCATTAACTTTTGAATTAAAATGTGATTTCTAAGCAAGTACACATAATCCTCTTTTTGAACGGTTTATTTTTTATACGAATTCTAAATAACACTGTCGAATATAGTGGAATCTATCGTTCATTTATCACTTCACTATTTTTACACGGTTGTTTTCCTAAACGTATCCTAGTGTAAAAGAGGATTGAGTGTACTTTAAATTTAATTATTCCTTGTGGCCCGAACCAATCATAATTTCCTTTCATGCGGCTCGCTATACACATATTTTGAACGGTTTAAAATACACAACACCACCTCGGCGGACGTTATGATTTTTGTATCACCTCTTGATTAACATTATGAATGACAACTAGTCTTTGTAATACAATATCGGTAGTGGTGCAGTATAAATAATTACACGACAGATAATCATACGTATAATAACAGATATATACTATAATCACTTTAAGGGTGTTCACTGTCACTACTTGGTGGAAAGGCATTATTATATTAATAAAAACAAAACATTCCTTTGTACTTTATTCCATTTTATTTTAAAAGGTCAGGCCTGGTTTCACTCATTGCGAGCATTGACAACTGAAGTTGTCAACTGCCAATCAACATTGTCAACTGTCAATCAGTTGACAATGCTCTCAATGAACGAAACCGGTCCTAACCTTTTAAAATAAAGTGGAATAAAATACAAAGGAATATTTTTTATTTTTTTACCATGTCCGCTCCCAATGTGGAGCATATGGACTCATAATGGAGTTTATCTCAACAGAATTGTTTCTACAAGAACTTGTTACTCAGTTACTCAACCTCTCTTATTCCAAAGAGAGTAGTAATAGAAGAAAAGGGCTAAGACAGAAATAGTGGTTAGCTAATCGCTCTCAATACGCCCCGTTTGTAAGATAGGATGGGTGGGAGGAGGAATTCAAAACATCACATACATCCATGCCTTTGAACAGAAATTCATAAATCGATGTAAAAATTAATTTTATAAAACTGTCCGTACTGGGATTCGAACCCGTGACCCCCGTAGCAGTAGCCAACGACGATGCCCACTCGACCTCGTAAGTGGTTTATTAATATACTTTAATTATAACGATGGTGTATACCACAGCTTTCTTTAGTTATACTATAATATAAGCACTAATTATTTTGTTCCTTTCAAATCTCAATCGGTCGGAAAAGCTCCGCCGTATCGTTTGCACCCCCGCCCTCTCGACACCCCCCAGCTACGCCGGTGATTGCATGCAATTTTAATGAATCGAAAGGTATGTATAATGGAATAAATTAATTTGTAAAAGCAATATTTCGTATACGGGATTCGTTTGAGAAATATATTTGCGAACCTGCTTTCAACTTTACGAGCGCCCGGTCAAATAGGTTTATTTTGTGATAGGGGATTGTTATTATGAGGTGCTTATCGTAAATCTATAGTTATTTTAACCCAAATATTAGTTATAGATGTAAGAAGTTAAAAAAAATGTGTATTTTTAAAACCATATCGACTGTGAAAAGGAAAACGAACGTAACCAACACATAGCAAATTTTACAAGAGGCACTAAAAACTTGTTTTGATGATTTTGGGCCATATGAAAATTATTTATTGTTTTTAAATTAAAAGTGCAGAACATGAAATTGAACAGCTGACGCCAATCCGCCATTCACTGGACAAATATAAAATAAAACCACATAACACATCATACTCAACATAAAAAATCAAGAAATAAAATAGTAAAACTTAACAAACAGTTCACAAATACTGTCGCTAAAAATTTCCACTTCTCTAGGCAATGAGTTGATCAATCGAACGGCCCTTGGAACTGGTGACTCATACCTCTTAAGCGAGGAATAAGTTTTTAGAAATAAAATTTTTTGGTCATAGTTTCGCCCACGTAAGAAAAAGTTGGGGACATGTAAATTTCAGGAGTATTAACTCTTCCCCGAAGGAGAAGAGAAAAATTCTTTAAACTTGAAAACGATCTTCGAGCTTCAAGAGAGTGAAATGATTATTATATTAAATTATAAAAAAATATTATATTATATTAAATTATTATATCGCCGAATTTTTTATATATTTCTATCGACTGTGGAAAGGAAAAAAGACGTAACCCACAAATACCAAATTTTACAGGAGGAGCTAAAAACGTGTTTTGATGATTTTGGACCATATGCCAATTATGAATTATTCACAACCTTGAAGTGCACGGAAACTTCTAAACTAGTGTTTAATTGACACAATCTAATATTAGTTAAAGTAATTGTCAAGGAAAAACTTTTATTTCAGACATGTTTCTTCGTTTTATTTTTTTACAAGGTCATCTTTCTCAAACTTAAAAGCTAAACATAGATACTAATTCGGCATTTGCTGCTTGCATCTTTTTGATAGAATGTGTGTTAAGATTGATTCATTTTGATTATCGAAAATAAACTGTTTTGAAAAAACTGTGGGTTACGTCCTTTTTTCTTTCCACAGTCGATATGGTTGCATAGAACTCAAATCTTTTGAATAATATTTCAGAATCTGCATATTCAAGATTTTGTTCAGAAACAACAAACAAGGACACGAACTTATACCGTTTACTGCATAGCTTGAAATTACAATTAATAATACTTGAAAAAGCATAATTATTATTGTATAAGCAATAAATACTAAATCAACTTTCCTCACGGTGGATTTTTCCGCAAAATTTATTCACGCGGTAATTTTGCTAATGAAAGGGATTACTTTAATCACAGGATCTAATCAAAGATGAGTATTTCAGTACTTGTAATAACGAAATCCGGAAATTATTCAATGCTGATCAAAGGGAAATCGTATAATAAATAAATATAAAGTAAAGGTGTTCGAAAAATATCGAGTTATCAAAGGGCAAAGGGTCTGATTATGTTGTGTCAGATAGAAGAAAAATACATTACTTCTCCTGGGAATCCAGGTATTAAATATTGCAAGCATTTAATACGCTTTCTGGGAGCACTTTATCACACCCGATGGCTCTGGATACGTCAAATCTACAGTGTGTTTCGTACTAGTGTTGGTTTTTTTTTGTATTTTGATTTAATTGTATCTAAGTAATTGCTGTCTGCGTGGTCGAGCGGTCAACGTCGTTGTTTTGATTGTGGAGGTCATGGATTCAAACTACAGTACGGACAGTTTCTATAAACTTAAATTTAATTGATTTAGACATGGATTTTTGGCAAGTACGCTATCAATATGGACTATAAAGACGCCTAGAGAAGCATTTTAACACAAGTTTCTTAATAAAAATAATAAAAGATTTTTAGTACTTTTTCCACATAAAATTTATTAGATCAGGACCGGTTTCGCTCATCGCGAGCATTATCAACTAATAAGAAAAATATATAAACAGTGTTATTTATACAAATTTAAATTGAAATAAAAAGGTGTAAGCAACTATTAAAAATTTAAAGGATTAACAAATTACATTATAATTACACAAAATTAAAATGCTTAACACCCATAACCATTAAAAAATCATCATCAAAGAATAATAAATCAAAGTGGCAAACGATGTCAATTATAAACACAATTAAAATTTGGGAAATTTTTAAACAAAGTGAAACTCTGATAGTTGCTTACACCTTTTTATTTCAATTTAAATTTGTATAAATATCACTGTTTATATATTTTTCTTATCAGTTGATAATGCTCGCGATGAGCGAAACCGGTCCTGATCTAATATTTTTTTTGTGGAAAAATTACTATTTTTTTTTATTATTTTTATTATAATGCCTTTCCACCAAGTATTGACAGTGAACACCTTAAAAGTGAACAAGTTTCTTAAGTGATAAATGTAATCTTCTTAACTTTTCTTTTTTTAAGAGAGGGGAATGATTATTTTTTAACCATTTTTAACCACCAATGTGAAGCATATGGACTTCTCATGAAGCTTATCAAGACAGAAGAGTTTCTATGAAAACTTCTTATTGCTTAACCTTTTCTTTCCAAAGAGAGTAGGGATAGAAGGATAGGACTAGAACAGGACGCGCCCCGTTTTAGGATAGGATAGGTGGAAAGGTTCAATTCAATCCACTCTTTCCAACAAGACATGATTGAAAAATCAGTCTATAAAACTGTCCGTAGTGGGATTTGAACCCGAGACTTCCGTGTTCTAACTCAATGAATTTAACAACTTAACAGCGCAGACGGCCAGGACAGAATTACTAGTTGACTAATCGATCCTAATATATTATTTTCTTAGAGAAGGGTGGATGGTAAAAAATGATAATCATTTACACCCATGAATTTAATGAAGAAATATATTTATTAAAATATCACCACAACCGAATATGACGAACATCTTATTATTGATCAATCTGCTTTAAGGTTGATTAACCTTGATGGAAAATTGAAAACATAGAGAAAAAAATGCTTTACTATTTTTTTAAATACCGTGTAGTTACTGCTATAAGATAACGTCTTCCTATCAGGGTGGTTTTCCAGGGTGAAACATGAAAATAAGTTCGATGTACTTTACCTAAGTTCAAAATAACTACTATTTGATATTAGCTCCGTTGTAATATAAATGGAAAAGTTATACAGTATGGCATATTTTGTAATTAGTTTTTCTGAATTATATATTGTTGATATTAGAAATTTAACGCGATATTAATTAATATTATTGTATTTAGTAACTTTTGTTCCAAATGTGAATTATATACATAGACTCTTTATTGAATAGTTCAGCAATACGAGAGTTAGTTGCAAGTATGTTGGTCAAACTCTCTTAAAAAATATGGTAAGAATAGAAGTTATGTTTAGAAAATTACAAGAAAATTAACAATCATTTTATCATAATATGTTGAATAATAAATAAACTTGATTTAAATACATAAATCAACGTAAATGATCGTTTATTCAAGAATTTGAATTGTGCAAAACCCTTAAACCAATGGCCACTCGAACTACGACGACTGTATGATATTTTTATTTATTTTTACTGAAGTAATAATACCTTTTTGTGAAGAATTGTCATTAAATACGATAAAATTGATCATTGAATATTTTTGTAGAACTTTAATAAAATGAGGATGCAAGAATGACAGGTGTTAATAATTCATAAAATAATAAACTATATTCAGGTAGGTTTTAAATTTATAATTTTTAAATTGTATGCAATGTAAATTAAATAAATAAATAATTACAATAATATTCTTGTAGATTTATCGACCATCAATTATTTTGTATTATACATAAACATTTTTTTGTTCTCGTCATTTTTTTTTAAATATAGAAGCTATGACGAAATTCAATATTGATTTTCTTATTTTAGGCAGAAGTTTTCTAAAATAATTTCCGTTTTAATCAATTTTTTTTTTAAAATAAACCTAAATTTAATTTTTGAAAAACAACGATACAGTTATTATATGCAACAGTACTGTGTATTATTCCACCATCAAACACATAATTCGGCCTGCTTGATACATTTCTAAGTATGATATTAATTCCCGTATCTACTCACGAACGAGTCCTGGATTCCTACCTGCAGTAAATAGGAAATGAAAGGGAATAGCTAATCAACTCTGTGAGGGGGAAATCCGAATTCGAAGGGTTTTTCTGTTAACCTACCAACTGGACGAGAAAATACCCAGGCCTTCTTCGGGGATTATTTTCTAGAATTCTGCAGTGGTTGATTTTAATCTTTCATAGAAATCACGGTTTCGGCGGATTTGGTGGGTCGATAAAATGGCAGGCTAGTGTTAAAAAAAATACCACATTAGGCTAGTATAACGCGACGTGTTAATTTGTAACAGTCACAAGAAAAAAAAGATAGTTTATAGTAAAATAATGCAGATTTTGTGATAGTTTGTATTTTAACGTTTATTAAAAAAACATGCTGTGAATGCTTTCAAGAATCACCGAATTACTTTACATCTAGAAGTTTTCGTTACAGCTTTTTTGCCAGTACCACTCTGAATTTCATACTTTGATATCTTCTTTGGAAAATTGTGTTGATTTTAGTGAGAATTGACTTCTTAAAATTTATTGTTAAATCCATTAACATTTTGTTTTTTTAAGTATAATATTTTATTTTATTTAACTTTATCGGGAGGTGAAAAAATTCGATACATTCAAATGACAACAAAAGGTTGACCGAGGGAAGCTTTACCCAAACGCTTTAGACAAGTCTTTGGAGGAATAAATATATTTCTACACTCTATTTAATTTTTTAATATAGTAAAAACACAACGCTAGATTAAATAAACGATTCTATTTTACCAATGAATTTGGCGGTAATTTTTGGAGAAATGTATTAATAATGTAAAATTTTATGTGTTTTTTATTTTACAGATCATGTTACAGATTGTGAAGCGTGCTTCATTTTTTTACGAAAGATCGTTTATTAATTAAATTTAAAAAATGATTTCATTAATTAAATAAAAAATGAAGGTTGAGGCAATCTAATGCCAAAATGTGTTTTTAAAAATTGGGAACAATGAACTAAATTGTATTGTATAGTATTACATGATGCACAAAAACGAATAGACCTTTTTTAAAATAATATAAACTAAAAAAGTGCTTATTAATGCTTATACTTGATTGAAACCACGTTTTAAAATTATCAATAAAATTACAAAGTAATCCATTTATTTTAATTTGATATTATAAATAAATCTCCCCAAAATATCCAATAAATTCAAATACTACTGGTAAAGAAGTTTCACCTTCGCATTTGAATAATGTTTTTTTTTTTCACTTGTTTAAAATTCCAGCGCCTGCATATAAATCAGAAAAGACCAAATGAATTTTCCAATCGAGCGGGCGACAGGAAATTAACTGTTGCATCGCTTGCTCATGCATCCTTTCAATGCCTCCATTCAATTGTGCGCCGCGTTGAAGGTTTTAAGGGATGGACAAAATAAAATTCTCATCTCAGTCCTCAATTAGTTAAAATAATTCTTTTTTTATGTGAGATCTTGATTTAAAAAAACATTTCAAACGTCTTTCGGCATAAAAAATCAAAAGTTTTCAATGGAAAAAAAACGCGAATATTTATTTAAAACATTCAAAACTTCGAGTAAAAAAAGGTGCCGGAACGCCGTTCCACCGCGATAGGTGGCAGCAACACGTTGCAGTGCCTCTTGTAAACGTTAACCAGTCGCTTCCTCTCTCACACGCATTTCCACTCTTAGCATATGACGCCTATTACAGACAGACATATAAATGAAGATAGATCATATTTATGTAGGAAAACGTTTGCGCAGGCATCATTTCTATGATTGTCCAAACTTCAAACCTTGTTGTCTCCATGTAAGTAAACTTGTCAGTGCCCAATATTACATTCACAGCTCACAAACCAAGAAAGACATTGTGTTGATGCGCGCATTTTATGACTTACGACATTATTGTGGCATAAATGCTAAACCATGTCCACTTCCATATGGCCTTCTAATATCTAATTTATTTTGACAGAATTTTTTTACGATAACTGCCAAAATTCTACAATATATTGAATAAAGCCTTCAATTTTCCTCATCCCTGCAGGAGGCAATATGCTTCCAACAGGTGTTTATGTGATCGGCTTTCAACCCCCAATATCTACTTTAGGGTAGTAGAATACTTGAGAGGGGTAACTACACGGTGAGGTTTCTACTTATACTGTACGTGTTTTCAATAGCCTCCCCATATCCCTTGCCAATTCTATAGAGCTTCGATTGTTGCAGAACAATTTAACAGAGTTTATGTTACATAAGCCGCTTTATTGCATGATAAAATAATTTTAAAAAGTATTAGCTTCACATAAGACTTATTTACGTTAATAGTTTGAATGTATTTTCTTTTTCAAGGATTCGAGCAAGTGACAACATAAGAAAATATCCCTAAATCCAAAAGAATTTAAAATCTGATAACTTGACTATCAATATTTATTTACTGGCTTTCATTAGACATATCGAACCATAATCGGCAAAACAACTTAAGCGACACAATTCGCTTAATTGCGTTTTAGGCCAATAATTATTCAATAGCGCCTAAGCCTTATCTTATTCGCCTGATCTTTTTAGGGCCTGTGCATTTTAGCGTTTTGAGTTGTTGAGATTGAGGAAGAAGCGCTGATCTAGAGAATTGAAAGTAGTTTTATTATAATAACAGGATAGGCACTGACCATATATTACTATTTAATTTACAAAAACCTTCTCTTGTAAAATTTATAAATTTTCGGTTACAATTTTTTTCTGCTTATTGCGGGTCAATATCGTCCCTTCAATGCAGTGATACTCAAACTAGAGCCCACGAGCTGCACGCGGCCTATTTCGATTTTATGTGAAGCCCAAAACAATCATTGTCACCAGATGCTTTTTCAAACATCAAAAAAAAAATGGTTAAAATAAATTATTGATTACAAAAATCTTTTGTAAAAATCTTGACAATGAGCCCCTGAGAGGTGAAGTGAGCCAAGTGGTATTTTAAAAAAATGAGTTAGATGCTTTATATTGACTTAGCCTAATATTAACTTAATAAATTGTTCAAGAAAAACCTTTTTTCATGTCCCTTTTCCCATTCATTTTTCAAACTAAAAAGCTGAATTTAGATACTAATTCGGCATTTTCAGCTTTCATCCTTTTGACAGAACAAGTGTCACGTTGTGTACATTGTGATTATCGAAAAAAACAGTTTTGGAAAAACTGAGGGTTACGTACTTTTTCCTTTCCACAGTCAAATTATAATTGCATAATAGTGATAAAAAATCACTTCCCTAGAACATCGAGAATTGCTTTGAGATTAAGCGAGCTCCTTGTTAACGTATTGGCAGCCCAACGCTGGTTTGAGGTGATCCCGTAGGAAGCAGTATATTGTAACCAGTAATATATTATACGCACAAACACAACACATAAAAAGGAGGAGGAAATATTTTATAAACAATACTAAAAAACTCCAACATTAACAAAAATTAAGTATAATTATACAGTAGGATAAGAATGTACAAAAAGCTTAAAATAAAAATGATAATATGCCTAGTTTATATTGATGTTGCCAGATATGTATTATTATCCAAAATGTCTATTCTTGTGTTGGGAAGTATGCCTGGCATCTACATACATATCTACTTACTTAATACAAATTTAATTACCCGTTCAAACACCTTGCGGTGATAGAAAACCTTCGTTAACTGTCCAAAATCAACCACGTTCCCCTTTATGGTACTCATAAAACAACCATTCTCAACATTGCAAAGTTGTCGCTCGGGCAAAACAATTTTCCTACATTCTCATTGGATTTTCCAATTTTTTTTCTTTTCATTAGAAAATCCAATGAGAATGGATTTTCTCAATACCAATACTTTGTGTTTACATTTTACTCATATTATCAGCAAATTCAATACAATTTTGAACAAAAATCAAAAGTATTTTTGAGACAATCTGTGAAGCTCCAATGATGACCATAATAACCCAAATTTTATATTGGTAAAACTGCTAGAACCTTAGATATAAGAGTGGCTGAGCATTTAGCCGCTTTTCGCTTAAAAAAGATACCTCCACCTTTGCCAACCATTTAATTCTTGAAAACCATAGTTTAATTTTGACTCAGGTATTGATTTGTTACATACTAACAGGGGCGAGTTTAAATTATTTTACCAAGAAATCTTAGAGATTAATCGAGCTCAGCTCAACAGTTTGCCAATTTTAAACGAGCAATTTTATCTACCAAATTCTCCATTGTTGTACCCCTTTTAAATAATTGTCATTTTATTAATAATTCACGCACTTGCTATCATTAAATATTAATTCAAAGGCTTAAAAACAAATCAACTCATTAATAATAGGTCGGATAAAACCCTAGATTTATTTTAAACATTCCTATGTTATTATCTGGTCATTAATATTTTCAAAAAATCTCCATAATTATAACAAACCCACTTAATTCATTGAAAATTGTATACATTCAATTTTCGCTAATTTACATTTTAATAGCCTTTTAACTTAGTGATCTACTTATATTTTTGTATATAAACGATACAAACCAGGAATGCCTGAAGATGCCGAAAGGCAAAACCCGGGTCGTTAGCGACAAAACTCATGGAAAAGTACAAAATTCAAACAATTCAAATTTAATATTACATATGCTATTCAAATATATATTATTGAGAGCCTTTTGCCATATGTTAAGGGGTGGTTCACAAAGTTTCGATATTATTAAGCACGATCAATCTCCTGATTCTGTTCCTTTGGTCGGGATACCTTACCCGCTAATGCGATGGCTTGAGGTACTGCATAAGTACCACTCGGTGGAGGTACCTGGATCACTCAAACGATGGGTAAAGCATCGGTCATTAATAAAAATTAAAATAACAAAAAATAACGGGAACACAACTTGTGATTATAAGATATCGTAAATTAAGGGCTCAACGCTTGAGAAATCGCCAGTAAAAAAATACGAATCGAAAAACAACTACATCGACTGTGGAAAGGAAAAAGGACGTAACCCACACATAGTTTCGCCCACTTAAGAATAAATTGGGGACATGTAAATTTCAGGAGTATTAACTATTCCCCGAAGGAGAAGAGAAAAATTCTTTAAACTTGAAAACAATCTTCAAGCTTCAAGATAGTGAAATGATTATTATATTAAATTATAAAAACATATTATATTATATTTAATTATTATATCGCCGAAATTGTTATATATTTATATCGACTGTGGAAAGGAAAAAGGACGTAAACCACACATACCAAATTTTACAGGAGGCGCAAAATCGTGTTTTGATGATGTTGGGACATATGCAAATTATGAATTATATACAACCTTAAAGTGCACGGAGACTTCTAAGCTGATGTTTAATTGACATAATTTAATATTAATTAAAGAAATCGTCTAGGAAAAACCTTTATTTCAGTCTATTTTCTTGGTTTTAATATTTTACAAGGTCATCTTTTTCAAACTTAAAAACTAAATTTAGATACTAATTCGGCATTTGCAGCTTGCATCCTTTTGATACAACGTGTATCATGTTGAATACATTATTATTATCGAAAAAAAACTGTTTTTAATAAACTGTGGGTTATGTTCTTTTCCCTTTCCACAGTCGACATCATATTCATCAAAATAAAGCATAGTGTGTATAAATTATTATTATTCAGGACCGGTTTCGTCAAAAAAAAAAAATTAACGGTTTTTTCATCTTGGGTTTCCATTTATTTTAATAATTTTCAAAATATTTGATGCTCTTCCTTTCAAAAGCGGCTAAAATGGTTTTTCCAGTGTTATATTTAAAGTATATACTTATACATAAGCTTTTTTGATAAATATGTGTGTTTACCATAGTATGGTCCGAGTTTTAATTTCCATGCTAATTTAAATACGTGCATATTTATTATTGAAAATTAAGCTTAGTTTCAAAATCGGCTAAAACGGTAGCAGGTAATTTTCAAAAGCGGCTAAAATATTTTGTTGTAATTATTTTTGAAATATTTTGCAAAACAGCTAATGCCAATGCGCCAAATATTTAAATGTTGAAAGATCATACAAAAAAACTCAATGACAATTTTATAGTAAGTCACTTAAGATCAATCAACTCGAGGTACATTTTTATTACGTCTTAGGTGCCATTGACATTGACCTTACTGGGAATCGAACCCAGACCCTTGTAGTCGGTAAAGCAAGCTCTAACCAACTAGACCACAGTGGGCCACATGCGAAATGAAACGCCAAATGAGCAAACACTCATTTACTGTCATGTGGCTCTAAATTCATTATGTCTTCTCAGTAAACAGTGTAAATCTTGTACTATTTACTCTCGATATTATACTAATATTTTTGCATAAATATTGGAGGAAACTTTCTCGTCGGGTAAATCAAGGAACCATTTTTAACTTTAATATAATATTCTTACAAACTAAAATTCTGTACTCAAGTGTTGAACCAGCCCGTAATGCTTTTGGCGCCCCGAGCGTTGTATTTTGAATGATTTCTCGACAGACTTTGACGTCTCTTGCAGACCGACATTTATTTTATTTGATACAACTTGCGTATTAAGTATTTTTGTTTTGCAGGGGTAGTCAAGCGACTAATCAAGACCTATTATGCATAACGAAATGATAACAAATTGGCCACACCTTATCAATATAGAATCAGAAATGTTAAGAGAATAAGTTGAGATGATTTAGTTCAATGTTTGGGCTTGAATTAACTTTTTATTAATACGTGTTAAACAAAGTCTTATTGTACAGATAAGGGTTCAAATTTTTTAGTTAACTTAGATTAAGCTTTTTTTCTAAGGCTTGTATATTGAACATGTATTATAAAGGAAGAATTATGTAAAATTAAAAAAAATAGACTGTCATTGGAGTAAAATACTTATCCATATTTATTACAAAAGTGCTTAATAAGGAAATAAGATTTCACAAAATACGGTAACCAATAATTTATTAATTTCTTGGCAGAACTCAATTTTTATAAAGTGATGGCAGAACAAAGATAGTCAGGTAAGTCTGTGGTGAAATGGTCAACATCGTTGGCATCCGTGACGGATATCACAAGCTCAAATCCAGATACAAAAAGTAAGTTTAAAATATTTTTTTCGATTTATGTTCAAAGGCCTGAGTGTTTGTGATGCCAACGAAATTCTCTTAGCAAAATTTCAATCCTAAAATTAATGGCGCAATTAATCAACAATTAGTTCTGTCCTAGTCATATTCTTCTGTCTCTATTTTTGATAAAGATAAGTTGAGCAACTAAGTATCATGTACATTTCGTAAAAAAACTTTTGTTGATAGGAAAAGATAGCGAAGTATTTTGCCCCAAAAGACTCTAGCAAACGACATATTGATAATGCAGCTATCAAATAAAGTAATTTTTTCTTATGTTTTTCTTTTTACTTTTATCAAATTTATTATCTAGGTCTAACTTTAATAATATTTTTCTTTAATTGAATTACTTTTATAAATAACAAAATGTATAAATTCTATTTATTCCAGTCTCATAATTTTATCATATCAAATACAAACTTTGATCAGATAGGTAGGGCCTTGTGCGTAGAAAATGATAGTTCGAAACATGTATGTATTACTAAGATTAAATACATAATTCAACAGTGCCTATTATTCCCACTTTCCCCTATTATATCAATTAAACAGAATGCGTACTAAAAATAATTTTTAGGTAGTTTAAAGTGAACAGTATGTTTTATTCGATTTGGATCTTTTTTTAATTGTGTTTTTTTAACATAAATATTTTTGAATGCTGTATGTAATTTAGTAAACGCGGATGTATCTTCGCTGGTGTGACCATGCGTAAGATTAACTAGGGAATCTTATGACTAATAAAGTATTTAAAACAATAACTTTATTTTTATACGTGATTTTAATCTGTATTTGAAAAAGAGTTTTACCCAAAACATTCATACAAAAAATAGGTTTATTAAAATAGATGTTTTCGTTGTCTTTTATTGAATATTTAAATAAATAATGAAAATAATACGTTAAAAACATAGCATCTGTATAACTTTTGCATGAATTGAACAATTGGAGTCTAATAATTTCTCAGGTTCGTTTGATCAAGACGCATCACTGATTTAATAGAAAAAAACAACTTCATTCTATTTAGATTCTTGCTCAGTCACTTTTTCTCACCCCTTTTTATATTTATTTAAGCAGTGTTAAAGTAGAAAATCAAGAGGTTTGCAATGAGTCATATATTTCTATTGGGGCAAACAAATGGCTTCCGTTGACTATTAAAATTACTTCGTAATGAATTGATTATCAATTTTTATTAATGTTTAAAAAAATACTCAATTTTTCAGATAATTTCATCGCAATTCTTTTAGCTTAAAAACATACGAAGTATATTCGCCAAAAAAAGAAGAATGATCACAAACACCTTTGTCAAAAAAGCTTTAACTGAAAACATCTAAATTTGATACTGAACTAGCTGGGATTTGAACCCAAATCCACATGATGGTTGAAAAATAAATGCGTTCGTAATAAATGTAAATATACAATATAGGCGTATTTTAAATGTTAATACAGTTATTGTCTTTAAAACAAGACTAATTTTTAATTATATCTGGTATCCGCAATAAATAAAGTAAGTTTCTTAGTAAATTCACTTTTAAAATGTTATAAACTTTAAAACTAAATTAAAAATAAAACAATAATTACAATACCACTGTGCAATCTGATTATGTCACTTTTTATGGGTTCACTGTAAGTTCAAAGTTGAAAATAATAAAAAATGTATTTTTGTACAAATTTCACAAATCATATTATAATTAGTATAATTCTAGCAATGAAGCTAGCTGGTAGCTAAACAATTGTTGTGAATTTAATACAACCAAATTTTGTTTTATATTTACAAAAAATATTTTATCGTAAATGACATGTATTGGTTTTTTTTGTATATTATTGTTTTGTTTCAGAAGTAACAAATAAAACATATTGTAGGTCACATTGTATTTATTTGACTCGTGGTCACCCCAGCGCATATCAAGATTCTGGCCGAATATCTCTCGATTTTAAATATATATTTCATTTTTTAAATTATAAAGATGCGATTCGGCGCATATGAATGATTGATATAATTAATTTTGACAGTTGCCTACTACAACATAAATGTTTAGTTAAAACCCATCTCACACGCTCTGCTGAATCTTTCACGATTATTCATATATTCCAGACGTGGTCTATGTAATATAGGCTGGGAAATAAAATTCATGGTTGCTAAGACATAGTTTTAATAGAATAATTGTTAGGATTTTTTTACAAAATGTATGATATCAATACAATTGAAATTGATATCTTAAAGTTGTATCAATATTGACATGTTACCAGATTTGAGAATCATTTTTAATGGAATATTTTAGTAAAACGTAATTATTTTTAAAAAATCTCACGTTAATATATTCGTGAAATGATTGTCGCCTACTGTGGCCCAGTTGGTTAGAGCTTACTCTACCGATCACGCAGGACTGGGTTCGATTCCCGGTAAGATCAAAGAATGAATTTGAAAATATTAAATTCACAGCTGTGATTGTAGACTGAGTGCTTGTGATGTCAATTCACATTAATTCCTTTCCTCCTTTCCTTCTCATTCTTTAATAACTGGGTGTAGCAATAGCGATTAGTCAACTATTAGTACTGTTATAGCCTTATCCTTCTTTCCCTACTTCTCACTTTGTTAAAAAAAGCTCTTGTAGAAAAAACTTCAGTTGAGACACCTCGATTAGGAGGCTATATGCTCCACATTAGGAGCGGACATGGATTAAAAAAAATGATTGATAGATAATAATGACATATTTTTTAATGACTGTATTTTACATAAAATATCGAAATACCGATTGGTCGTATTTATTTTGCATTTTTTTAATACCGGTATTGATAAATTCGTTTGCCCTAGTTTTGCAAACCCTAGTCGGTATATATCAGTGGTTCCAAACCTGGGGTCCGCGCAAATTTTCATTCTTTCAACATTCTCTGTGATAAAATATGAACGTGTGAAATATATTTTTTTCAAGGGTCCGCAGATTATTGTTTTTCAGATGTAGGGGTCCGTGGCATGAATAAGTTTTGGAAGCACTGGTATATATAATAATGTTCTTTTTTGGAAACCTTTTTTAATTTGAAAAATAATGCAGAGCAGTAATTATTTTTATCGTACAATTACAATAATACAACATCTCACGGTGTTATGATTCCATGAAGTAATTCGTGAATGATTTAACTGAAGATAAATATTGTTTTTTTTTTATTATTTTAGAATTTTAATTGAGATTCATCAAAGATCTAATAGCTGTGTTTATTTTAATTAATATACAATTTCAGTACTACTAAAAAATGCAAAAAATAGGCTGTATTTTATTTTAACATTATAAAATTGTTTAAACCAGAAACGTTCTTCAATGTGATGTTACAATACATGCATAGTTTAATTTTAACTTAATACAGGAAAACCTTCAGTTTTTTTCAGCTTTAACAACCATTCATTAATTTAGTGGTCCACATAAAAACTGTATATAATTGGTTCGGGCCACAAGGAAAAATTACATTTGAAAAAAACTTAATTCTCTTTTACCAGATAATACGTTCTATGCAGTGGTGTAGTGGGGCCAGATCGGTGACCTGGCATTTGAAAATGAGCCAGGGCCCGCCCTGCCATTTTTTTGACTTCCAACATAATTTGAACGAAATTTTTATTGATTTATTTGTTAAAACTTGTAGTTTTTTTTATGTTCGGACGGATATTTACCCTTCCCTTACTATGCAAAAACAGCACAAGTTCCTGAGCTGTGTATCCGTTACGCATCAGGCAAACGGGAGTGAATCATGACAATTATATGTAGTACTGCTGAAGTAGTGTTATATAATTGTCATGATTCACTCCCGTTTGCCTGATGTATAACGAATACACAGCTCAGGAGCTTGTCTTTTTTTGCATTGTTAATAAAAACAAAAAAAATAGGGAAGAAATCAATGACCGATCTAGTACCTTTTTATTTACTTCTTCACCGCTGGTTCTATGTAAAGCATTCTAGCAAAACAAAACGCTTAAAAAAGATTAAGTGAATATTTATTTTTCAAACTATGCCCACTTCCAATGTGGAGCATGTGGCCAGTCCAATCGGTAAGTATCTCAACAAATTTTTTTCTACGAGAACTGTTTGTTACTCAATTACTCAACCTCTATTTATTTCAAAACGAGTAGGGGTAGAATAATAGGACTAGTGGGTAAAAAAATGGCTCTAGATAGGATGTGACGGAGGGAATTCAAGACATCACATACATCCATGCCTTCGCACAGAAATCCAAAAATCTATTAAAGAATCAATGTATAAAATTGTCCGTACTGGGATTCGAACTCACGACCTCCGTGTTCTAAATCAACGACGTTGGCACTCGACCACGCAGCCGGCTACAAATTTAATGAATGATAGGTTCCATAACATTGATTTGAGAGTTAATTGTTATTCATAAAAATATATTTGTAGTATTAATCCGCAAAATCATTTTTTTCATCATTTCGATTTATTTCACTTAATTCAATGATTTACATTTTGGAGCCGCAAAAAAAACATAACGGGCCGCATGCTTTCATCCCCGCTATAAGTCAATGTATGTGTGCGGCACTTACATTTCTTCCCACTCATTTTATAATACAACTAAAAACGTGGCGTAGTGAAAGCTAGTCAGCTTTGTTACTTTTGCCAAAAAAAAAATGACTGAATACCCAACAGTTTTTGTAAAAATGCTACTATTGAAATACTCTATTCTGAGTAAAAAAATAAAAATCGTTTGATGTACGTCATCTCGATTATAAGCCTGATAATATCCATCGTTTTCTTAGTATCATTAGAGATAGACGGTCCGTTGCAAACTTAGATATTTATAATAATTTCAGAGATATGGACATCGATCATATTTATTAAAATTGTATAATTTATATAATATAACACGTAAGACAACTATGCAATATTTTTGCTTATTTCAACATTATATCGATTTTATAGTTCTGATTACAAAAGGTGATATATCGACTGTAAAAAGGACTTAACTCTCAGCTTTTCCAACACAGCTTTTTTTCGATAATAAAAATGTATACAACTCGACACACATTCTATCAAAAGGATGGAAGCTGTAAATGCCGAATTAGTATTTAAATTTAGCTTTTTAGTTTGAAAAATATGACCTTGTAAAAAAATTCAACCAAGAAAAAAGACTGAAATAAAGGTTTTTCCTAGACAATTTGGTTAATTAATATTATGTTATGTCAATTAAACACCGGTTAAGAAGTCTCCGTGCACTTCAAGGTTGTGTATAATTCGTTATTCGTAAAATTTGATATGTGTGGGTAACGTCCTTTTTCCTTAACACAGTCGATATGTATTAAGAATTATTATCAATTTATGTTTTTTTTCTTTTTACTAGCCAAATGACATATATAGTATTTGAGCATGCGTAGATTAAATATTAATTAATATATAATTTTCTACTAATATGCTTATTTTTATTGATTATTTAAAGGCATACTGTTATATTTATTAATAATATTAAAAATATATGGCATTACAGCTAATATCAAAGGCGCCATTTTTTTTATTTAAATCATACGAAATAAATCAATAGATATCTAGACGTTTAGATGATCAAATTTTTAATTTGATATTAATTAAACCCAGATTCACTTGATATTCAAATATATTTTATATGTCCAGCTATTTTAATAATAAAACTCTTATATCATAAGAGTAACCAAACAATTCGCAAGCTCAATAACAAACGGGCGTATCTCTATTTTTTTAGTCAAGTGATATCGAAGTTGTTCAGAAACTTACATGTCTGGGTAAAAAGATTGTTGACAATAATGCTATATTTTTGCACATTTTGTTTCTTTTTAATAATCTTTCTTCCCGGAGATTCAAATTTCGTTAAAACTATCATATATCATAACTGTTATTATGCAGATACGCCTGCATGGTACTAAGCATGAATTTTTACAGAAGAAATATTTGCTCACTTTTAGGGCGTTCACTGTGAATACTTGGTAGTAAGGCATTATATTAATAAAAACCCAATATTCCTTTGTACTTTATTTCCACTTTATTTAAAAGAACGACCGGTTTCGCTCACATCCAGCTGTCCTGACCTTTTTAAATAAAGTGGAAATAAACTACAAAAGAATTTTGTGTTTTTATTTTTTATTTTTTTTATCCATGTTGTCCACTCCAAATGTAGAGGATATGGCCTCCTTATGGAGGTATCTCAACAGAATTTTTTCTACTGTTTTTATCTGTTTGTTACTCAGTCACTCAACCTCACTTTTTTCAAATTGAGTAGTAGGTAAAGAATGATAAGGCTAGAACAGGACTAGTGGTTGGCTAATCGCTATTGCTACACCCAGTTATTAAAGGATCAGAAGAATGAGAGGAGAGGAAAATATTGTGAATCGACATCACAAACACACAGTCTTCGATCGCAGCTTTGAATTGAATAATTCTCAAATTCACTGTGATCTGACCGGGAATCGAACCCTGGCCTGCGTGATCGATAGAGCAAGCTCTAACCAACTGGGCCACAGACAAACAATTTAGTGTTTTTAGTGAGAAATATATTTCTTTAAAAATGCAGTTTTCTAATTTTAACGAAACTGTATGTTAAATCTTTTAACCTAAAACTTATGTAATATAGCTATTTTTATTGAATATAATTTTTTCATTTGTAGCTCAGCTGTTGTGGACATAACATCGTCGATATTCTCACGGGGCTGGGTTCGTGTCCCGGGGCGTCACTTTGTTTCCCCGCCTTCTGAGAGACCAACGCTAATGACACTTCGAATCATGACTCCACCAGGAGATTTAATAGATTTGTTCGCTGTATTCTTATACCAGTCTTTGGATTTATATGATATATAAAAAATGATTCAAATCATTTGGACGTTTAAGCCAGATTCAAATAAAAACGGTTGCTTTTGTTTTTTGTCCATATTGGTCGTTAATTGACTGTCCCACCAACGCTTAGTATTACACAAATGCAGCCACTATTTCACGTGTATATTTAATAAAGAAATAATGATCAAGAAAGGAAGCGTCATGAGACGCCAATTGCAAAGGCCATTCGGCTAAAATTCGGCAAAAACAAAATGTTGAACGATCGACATTACAGTAGTTGACCTTCATATAGTAAGGATATTATTACCGTACTATAGGACAGCGCTTCCCAACCTGGGTTCTTTAAAATTGTAATTTTTTCAATATTCTTTGTGATAACATATGGACATGTGAAATAATAAAAAGTCTGCAGATTATTGTTTTCAGATTTAGGGGTCCGCGAAGCACTGATATAGGAGACCAGAAACCTATGCGAAATTCCACAAATAAAATTTATAAAATACACTTTGCTTACCATGTCTCAACCACTCAACAAAAGTGTTTCTACGAGATCTGCGTGTTACTCTGTTTCTCATTTTTTTTCCAAAGAGGTAGTTGATAGAAGAATAAAGATAAACAGGAATAGTGGTTAGCTTATCGCTATTTAGGATAGGATGTGTAGGAGGGAGGAATTGAAGACATCACAAACATCAACGCCTTTGAATAGAAATTCATAAATTGATTGAAAAGTTAATTTATGAAAACTTTCGTCACTAGGATTTGGACCTGTGACGTCAGTAACTGAATCCCACGACAGGGTGTAGGGCATCCAATCCCGGGATCCGGGATTCCGTTCAATTTTCTGACCCCGAAATCCCGGGATTGAGATGGCCGCGGGATTGAGAAATTTTAAGGAAATCCCGAAAATTTACACGAAATTGGCAAATTCAAGATTTCAAATTCCTCGGCGAGCTAAAAAAAAAACGAATTTCCGTGAGATTCCGGTAAAAAGTATACCAAATCGGAGATTTCAAATTCTTCGGTGAGCTAAAAAAAAAAAACGAGTTTCTGTGAGATTCCGGGAAAAAATATAGCGAATTGAGGATTTCAAATTCCTCGGTGAGAAAATCTCAATCCCGGGATTCCAGGATCCCGGGATTCAAAATTAATCAATCCCGAAATCCCGGGATTGGAAAAAGGCTCCGGGATTGGATACCCTACCCACGACTAACAAATCGGCATGGCATCTGCAGACACTTTTCTTACTTATTGTGATTGTATTAAGTTTTAGTGCCTTTTTCTCCATTTATTTTGATTTCTGGCAAATATTCATTCAGTGTTCTAATGTGAAAATAATGATCGATTCCAGTAAGTTTTATGATATAGGAACGTGGGTTGGTTAAGAATTTACTTTGATAAATGATACAGGATATATCGACTTAACTAACGATTGTAATAATCTTTTGGCAAGATAATTACTAAAAATTAATAAACATGAATAGTTATTAAAAATAATTTTAATATCCTCTTCTCTCGACGTTGTTTTTCTTATCTATACCGTATAATTATAATAGATTCAAATTAATATCCACTTATATCAGTCCTGGTTTTATTTTACTTCGATATATATTATATATATATATATTTATATCCCACCACATTTAGTGGGTCATATGTGAATAACCGACCTTAGTTGCTCACTCTTTCACATGTCATATATAATTACACAGATGTAGTAGCAACTTGATACCTTTTCCATTACACCTGAAATATAGTCAGCTATTATATATCTATAAATATTATTTTTATACTTTTAAAAAAATCATCTATTATTAACGTCGCTATGTTGATCATTTTAATAAACACATTTATTGGCTCATGCAACGTTGCCAGAATTATATATGAAATTTTGTCGTCATAACACAGCAGAGTTATTTTTGTTGAACTACTTATCGTTAACATACATACATACATACATACATAATGTGTTTGCAGTAAATGATGGATTGTCATGTTGAAGGTTTTCATACCATCTCATATTTTGTTTTGAAGAAACTATTGAAAAAATTACAAAATTAAAAGTTTTCCACCATTTTATTTTATTATTCTAATAATCAGTGTAGAAAATATTTCTGCGACTTGTTTAAGATATTGGTTGGTGGTTTATATTTTTAATAGGACTCCTAATGGAGTTTATCTCAACAGAAGTGTTTCTACGAGAACTGCTTGTTAATCAGTTGCTTAACCTCTCTTTTTCCTAAGACAGTAGGATTAGAAGTATAGGGCTAGGACAAGACTAATGGTAAGATAATCGCTCTCGATACGCCCCGTTTGTAGGATAGGATGGGTGGGAGGGGGGAATACAAGACATCACATACATCCATGCCTTAGAACAGAAATTCATAAATCGATTGAAAAAACAATTTATAAAACTGTCCATACTGGGATTCGAGCTCGTGACCTCCGTAGCTGAAGCCAACGACGTTGACCACTCAACCACACATGCGGCATTTATTTACAGAAAATTTGATAGTTTTGTAATTCAACTTGTTGTGTAACAAAGTGTGACACGTGTTTCGCCTCTTAAAGAAGCATCATCAGACCATTGCAAGAGTTACGAATAAAGTGTATTCGTAAACACTAAAAACGCGACACACGAAATACATGTATTTTACGAGAAATTTTAAAAGGCACAACGTTTTATACAATTTCATAATCAAACCATTAATAAAAATTGCAATTATGTACTGATTTGATGATATTGCTTTTTTAACTAACAAAGGACTTGTCGTATGCAGCCAAATTTAACAAGGGGCTACATGCACGCAAATAGTTTTGATAATATTTACAAAAAATGGAATAAAAATATTTTAAAGTTCAATTATCAAATAATTTTATGGGTTTTGACTAAGGGATGCAAAAAAAACCTATATGTCAATTTTTATTACACTGGAAAACAAATATAGCTACATATCTTGTAATACAAATAATATAATTATACAAAAAACAATATAACTATCAAATAATTTAATGAACGTCAACCCTTTTAACAATTTAAAGCTGATCATTTGACGGAACATCCTCATTGATGTTTAAATTTTCGGAATCTAAGAAAAAACATAAGCGTTTTATAAAATAAAATATTTTATTCAAGAAATTTTTCAGTTTGATTTTTAAAAAATATTTATGTCATTATCACCTGAATCTGAAGATGGCGAAGATGGGCGGGTGGTGCATATAATGTTTCATTGTCATATTTTATAATATTAAATAAAAACTAGCTGTAAGCCCGTTGCACAGCAACGTGAGATTTTTGTTGCATTATAATAATAATATTTAAGAATAATGTTTAACCTTCGAGTACCTATATCTTGAAAAATCACACGGGTTCCGGAGCGGGGTACATTTGTACCCCCCAGAATTTTTCTCATTTATCGAAGTAAAAATTAAAATAATAAATGTCAGCAGTTCGAATGTTGATTTTGAGCATGCCCTGTCAAAATTAAGAGACAATTTGTCTTTTTGAATCATCCATATCATATTGCGTTGACGATACGTCAGGCGTATAGAAGCGGTAGAAATCCATCATGTCAATAGAAGCGGCGAGAGCAGACTGAACTAATCGTAAAGCGACGTCGTTCTCCCGGCGCGGGCGCAGGGTACGATGACATCAGGTGTCTGGAGTTTGCGCTCGGCACACGCACACACTCAAACGCAACGTGTATATGTGACCCAAATACCATTTGTTAACGAAAAACGTGAATATCTATTTTATTTTATACAATTTTTCAGATTTTTTTTTTGCATTGTATTCAGTAGGATATGTTTGTAGATTACAATAAATATCAGCTAGATATTACCGATATTTAACAAATGGTTGGTAAAATAAGAATTAAGGGACACAATTGTACCCCGCTCCGGAACGCGAAGGTTAAGTTTGCTAACAACCATTTTTCGTAGTAGCAGAAATTTCGTAAATTATTTAATTTTTGGAATAATGTTTAAGTTTGCTAACAACCATTTTTCGTAGTAGCAGAAATTTCGTAAATTATTGAATTTTTGGAATAAAGTTTAAGTTTGCTAACAACCATTTTTCGTAGTAGCCGAAATGTCGTAAATTATTTAATTTTTGGAATAATGTTTAAGTTTGCTAACAACCATTTTTCGTAGTAGCAGAAATTTCGTAAATTATTTAATTTTTGGAATAATGTTTAAGTTTGCTAACCATTTTTCGTAATAGCAGAAATTTCGTAAATTACTTAATTATAGGAATAATGTTCAAGTTTCCTAACAATCATTTTTCATAGTACCATAAATCGACCTCGGCGCATATATCGACAGCCCTGCAGTTTTTTAATTGTAAATTATTTAATATTTGGAATAATGTTTAAGTTTGCTAACAATCATTTTTCGTAGTAGCAGAAATTTCGTAAATTATTTAATTTTTGGAATAATGTTTAAGTTTGCTAACAACCATTTTTCGTAGTAGCAGAAATTTCGTAAATTATTGAATTTTTGGAATAAAGTTTAAGTTTGCTAACAACCATTTTTCGTAGTAGCAGAAATTTCGTAAATTATTGAATTTTTGGAATAAAGTTTAAGTTTGCTAACAACCATTTTTCGTAGCAGCCGAAATTTCGTAAAATATTCAATTTTTGGAATAAAGTTTAAGTTTGCTGACAACCATTTTTCGTAGTAGCAGAAATTTCGTAAAATATTCAATTTTTAGAATAATGTTTAAGTTTGCTAACAACCATGTTTCGTAGTGGCCGAAATGTCGTAAATTATTTAATTTTTGGAATAATGTTTAAGTTTGCTAACAACCATTTTTCGTAGTAGCAGAAATTTCGTAAATTATTGAATTTTTGGAATAAAGTTTAAATTTGCTAACAACCATTTTTCGTAGTAGCAGAAATTTCGTAAATTATTGAATTTTTGGAATAAAGTTTAAGTTTGCTAACAACCATTTTTCGTAGTAGCCGAAATTTCGTAAAGTATTCAATTTTTGGAATAAAGTTTAAGTTTGCTGACAACCATTTTTCGTAGTAGCAGAAATTTCGTAAAATATTCAATTTTTTGAATAATGTTTAAGTTTGCTAACAATCATTTTTCGTAGTAGCAGAAATATCGTAAATTATTATATTTTGAAATAATGTTTAAGTTTGCTAACAATCATTTTTCGTAGTAGCAGAAATTTCGTAAATTATTTAATTTTTGGAATAATGTTTAAGTTTGCTAACAACCATTTTTCGTAGTAGCAGAAATTTCGTAAATTATTGAATTTTTGGAATAAAGTTTAAGTTTGCTAACAACCATTTTTCGTAGCAGCCGAAATTTCGTAAAATATTCAATTTTTGGAATAAAGTTTAAGTTTGCTGACAACCATTTTTCGTAGTAGCAGAAATTTCGTAAAATATTCAATTTTTAGAATAATGTTTAAGTTTGCTAACAACCATTTTTCGTAGTGGCCGAAATGTCGTAAATTATTTAATTTTTGGCATAATGTTTGAGTTTGCTAACAACCATTTTTCGTAGTAGCAGAAATTTCGTAAATTATTGAATTTTTAGAATCATGTTTAAGTTTGCTAAAAAACATTTTTCGTAGTAGCAGAAATTTCGTAAAATATTTTATTTTTGAAATAATGTTTAAGTTTGCTAACAACCATTTTTCGTAGTAGCCGAAATTTCGTAAATTATTTAATTTTTGGAATAATGTTTAAGTTTGCTAACAACCATTTTTCGTAGTAGCAGAAATTTCGTAAATTATTGAATTTTTGGAATAAAGTTTAAGTTTGCTAACAACCATTTTTCGTAGTAGCCGAAATTTCGTAAAGTATTCAATTTTTGGAATAAAGTTTAAGTTTGCTGACAACCATTTTTCGTAGTAGCAGAAATTTCGTAAAATATTCAATTTTTTGAATAATGTTTAAGTTTGCTAACAACCATTTTTCGTAGTGGCCGAAATGTCGTAAATTATTTAATTTTTGGCATAATGTTAAAGTTTGCTAACAACCATTTTTCGTAGTAGCAGAAATTTCGTAAATTATTGAATTTTTAGAATTATGTTTAAGTTTGCTAAAAACCATTTTTCGTAGTAGCAGAAATTTCGTAAATTACTTAATTATTGGAATAATGTTTAAGTTTGCTAACAACCATTTTTCGTAGTAGCAGAAATTTCGTAAAATATTCAATTTTTGGAATAATGTTTAATTTTGCTAACAACCATTTTTCGTAGTAGCCGAAATGTCGTGAATTATTTAATTTTTAGAATAATGTTTAAGTTTGCTAACAACCATTTTTCGTAGTAGCAGAAATTTCATAAATTATTGAATTTTTAGAATAATGTTTAAGTTTGCTAACAACCATTTTTCGTAGTAGCAGAAATTTCGTAAAATATTCAATTTTTGGAATAATGTTTAATTTTGCTAACAACCATTTTTCGTAGTAGCCGAAATGTCGTGAATTATTTAATTTTTGGAATAATGTTTTAGTTTGCTAACAACCATTTTTCGTAGTAGCAGAAATTTCGTAAATTACCCAATTTTTGGAATAATGTTTAAGTTTGCTAACAACCATTTTTCGTAGTAGCAGAAATTATTTAATTTTTGGAATAATGTTTAAGTTTGCTAACAACCATTTTTCGTAGTAGCAGAAATTATTTAATATTTGGTATAATGTTCAAGTTTGCTAACAACCATTTTTCGTAGTAGCCGAAATTTCGTAAATTATTTAATTTTTGGAATAATGTTCAAGTTTGCTAACAACTATTTTTCGTAGGAGCAGAAATTGCGTAAATTATTTAATATTTGGAATAATGTTCAAGTTTGCTAACAACCATTTTTCGTAGGAGCAGAAATTTCGTAAATTATTTAATATTTACGATAATGTTCAAGTTTGCTAACAACCATTTTTCGTAGGAGCAGAAATTGCGTAAATTATTTAATATTTGGAATAATGTTCAAGTTTGCTTACAACCAAGTGTGCAAACAAATATATTTCGAAAAAAAACTCTGGACCATATAAAAAGAGACTCTGGGACCATATATCGACAGCCCTGCTAATGTTTCAAGTATCCAAACAAATATATTTCGTAGAAAAAGAAAAATATCTCATAAGTATTTGACATATTCTATTTTCAATTATTCAAATTCGTTTAGTGCAATGCTTCACTAACAGATGTCGTAAGGTCACAATAAAATCACATATTTCTCTTGGTTTGAAAATAAGTAGACGTTCCACCTCACTAATTTTAATCGCTTTGTGGAACAATGGATATTTGTTCAAACGATTAGAATGAAAAAGGGACATGGGTTCGATCCTCAGCTTGACAGAATATTTTTGGTCAGTACGAAAATTAATTGTTTTGTCATGACTTCAAATATTCACTAATAGACGTCAGAGAAAAATGAACGGATGGCGATAGCGGGCAGAGGGGTGGGGGGAAGGGGACCGTCTTCAGGGGGAGGGGGAGGGGAAATCAGTGACAATCATGCAATCAAAACGGACATTATCGACTACTAATAAATAGAAGATGACACCGAACAAAATCACTGTCAAATCAGTTCCTAGCCCTATAATTATAGCTTCGAAAAATCGAATCAGTACATTTGATTATTTAAAAAACTTTGTAGCCATGCAAACTTTCAAATAAAGTTCTCTCAATATTATTACAATGCTTTAGTTCTAAGCCAGGAAATTTGAATTTTGAATATAAAAAAGACGTCCATTCCAATTGGACGAACGAAATATGCGATTCAAAATAAAACGTTAGCATTCGCCAAAAAATGTGCTGTTCAATATAAAGCGCTATCATTGGGCGAAGTGGACATCAGTACGCACACATTTGTGAAAAGTGAAAACTTATTTTATCGGCTATTAATATATAGATTATAAATCGTAAGTAACATGAAAATTAATAACATTATTATTAATAACATATTTAGCCGCCTATGTGGTCGAGTGGTCAACGTTGTTGGCTACCGCTACAGAGGGCCCGGGTTCAAATCCCGGTACGGACAGTTTTATAAATTGATTTTTCAATCGATTTATGATTTCTGTTCAAAGGCATGGATGTATGTGATGTCTTGAATTCCCCCCTCTCACTCATCCTATCCTATGAACGGGGCGTATCGAGAGCGATTAGCTTACCACTAATCCTGTCCTAGCCCTGTTCTTCTATCCCTACTCTCTTTGGAAAAAGAGAGTTTGAGCAATTGAGTAACAAGCAGTTCTCGTAGAAACACTTCTGTTGAGATAAACTCCATCAGGAGTCCATATGCTCCACATTGGGAGCGGACATGGTTTAAAAAAAATAAATAATAATATGTAGTGATATATTTTTTTTTTACCATGTCCGCTCCCAATGTAGAGCATATAGACTCGTTATGGAGTTTATCTCAACAGAAGTGTTTCTACGAGAACTGTTTGTTACTCAGTTGCTTAACCTCTCTTTTTCCAAAGAGTGTAAGAATAAAAGGATAGAGCTAGGACAGGACTAGTGGTGAGCTAATCACTCCCAATATACCCCGTTCAGAGGGTGGGACGGATGGGAGGGGAGAATTCAAGACATCACATACATCCATGCCTTCGAACAGAAATTCATAAATCGATTGAAAAATCAATTTATAAAACTGTCCGTTCGATTCGAGCCCGTAACCGAAGCCAACGACGGTGACCACTCAACCACACATGCGGCATTTATTTACAGAAAATTTGATAGTTTTGTAATTCAACTTGTTGTGTAACAAAGTGTGACACGTGTTTCGCCTCTTTAAGAAGCATCATCAGACCATTGCAAGAGTTACGAATAAAGTGTATTCGTAAACACTAAAAACGCGACACACGAAATACATGTATTTTACGAGAAATTTTAAAAGGCACAACGTTTTATACAATTTCATAATCAAACCATTAATAAAAATTGCAATTATGTACTGATTTGATGATATTGCTTTTTTAACTAACAAAGGACTTGTCGTATGCAGCCAAATTTAACAAGGGGCTACATGCACGCAAATAGTTTTGATAATATTTACAAAAAATGGAATAAAAATATTTTAAAGTTCAATTATCAAATAATTTTATGGGTTTTGACTAAGGGATGCAAAAAAAACCTATATGTCAATTTTTATTACACTGGAAAACAAATATAGCTACATATCTTGTAATATAAATAATATAATTATACAAAAAACAATATAACTATCAAATGATTTAATGAACGTCAACCCTTTTAACAATTTAAAGCTGATCATTTGACGGAACATCCTCATTGATGTTTAAATTTTCGGAATCTAAGAAAAAACATAAGCGTTTTATAAAATAAAATATTTTATTCAAGAAATTTTTCAGTTTGATTTTTAAAAAATATTTATGTCATTATCACCTGAATCTGAGGATGGCGAAGATGGGCGGGTGGTGCATATTATGTTTCATCGTCATATTTTATAATATTAAATAAAAATTATAAATCGTAAGTAACATATGTAGTGATATATATTTTTTTTACCATGTCCGCTCCCAATGTAGAGCATATGGACTCCTTATGGAGTTTATCTCAACAAAAGTGTTTCTACGAGAACTGCTTGTTACTCAGTTGCTCAACATCTCTTTTTCCAAAGAGAGTAAGAATAGAAGGATAGAGCTAGGACAGGACTAGTGGTGAGCTAATCACTCCCAATATACCCCGTTCATAGGATGGGACGGGTGGGAGGGGAGAATTCAAGACATCACATACATCCATGCCTTCGAACAGAAATTCATAAATCGATTGAAAAATCAATTTATAAAACTGTCCGTACTGGGATTCGAGCCCGTAACCGAAGCCAACAACGTTGACCACTCGACCACACAGGTGGCAATTAAATACCTACAATAAAATATTAAATTTAGAAATTAATACCTAAATAAACTAAAAGAATAGTCAAAAAGAAAACGAAAAAATAAATACAGCAAATAATATATACAAGTAAGATTATATAAGATAAGAAATTGTTTCAATGTGGTAGGTATGTTATACAGTGGGAGATCCATAAATTGTCCCAGGGACCCTTCTTTCTGCCATTCAATTTGAAAATAAACATGATTCATTAATAATACATTAAAAAATAGATGATTTTAAAATAATATATTTATATAAAAATAGTCAATACATAATCAAGTATGTATTCTATAAAACATAGTAAACTAAACAATAAAAGAGCCCATTTCACAATAAAGTTTAAATAAATTTCCGTTTCCGTATATACCGTTTGAAAGGTACATAATCTTTTCGATACGACGTTGATACATATCACTTCTATACCTACCTGTTGTACAAAACTGTTCAGTTAAAAAAACAGTTTGAAAAATACTCAGACGGCCTTGGTTTGACGACGCGATTCGATTCCCCCCTCCAAAGCCCATGCTCATTGGGCAAATTTATGGCAACGTTGCATTGTGAGATCATGTTAACGCTTTAAAAAATGAATGGACACGATCACTCAAATGCTACTCTATATTCAGGGATAAAAAAGTATATAGTAGCATATTTGCTGCACGCGAAATTCGCACTTATTTCATCAATTATATATATTAACACCATCGGTATCAGCTTGTCAAGCGCAACACAACCATATATAAATCTCCATTGACCAATGATCACATAAGTGACAAATGAGCCAGTAATTCTAAATGATCAAGTACTCCCGGTAATTTGAAGACGTGTTGTGCCACAAAGTGCCGTAAGATATACTTATAGTATTATAGATTAAAATAACAAAGAATCTATTTCTGCAAGAATTATATTGTGTGATAGCTATTCCTCTAAGTAAAAAAAAAGTTCTTACTTATTATATTGTAGTTCTACCAATTAAAACATGGGTGTCCAACCGGTAGATCGCGATCGACCGGTCGATCCTAAAGCAAAATTTGGTCGATTCCGAAAGCTTCCGTGAATTTCGAAATTATATGTAGTTTAAATATAAAATATACAAAAATACTATAATTTAATTATTTTGTAAGCACCTACCTATCTAATGATATATATTTTACATTTAAAATAAACATTTCTAAGTTTGAAGAAGGGAAAAAATCATGCTAGAAGTCGATCCCGAGAAAACTTAAGATTGAAAAGTCGATCCCAGTGAAAAAAAAGTTGGACACTCTTGAATTAAACCAATGCACTGTGTTAATGAAAAGGGTTTTGTCAGCGGTAGGCTGCCAATACGATAACAAAAGGTTCGATTAATCTCAAGGTAATTCTAGGTGTTCTGGAATAGTGATTTTTTTATCACTCCTATGCAATTAAATGCAATAAATAAGCAATCGAGTGTTACTTAATACACTTATAATATGTAGCAATTTGCAATTTACTGTAAACTAATCAATGTAAATGGCTAAGAATGCACTCTTGTGTATACTGAAGCTGTCGTAGATTATATTTTAGTAAGAAATTGCAGTTATGAACTAATTTGATTTGCAAATTTTGTTTTTTTGATTAAATTAACTAGTGGCTCGCCGGCCTTCAAAGGGCTCAAAATTACAGTCAGGCGTTTAAGCAAATTTACAATAGGCGACAGAAAGAAACAATAAATTAGTTAAAAAATAACAAATCCTTTAGAAAAAGCTTAAACAAAATAACTGCAAAAGAAGTCGCCGATAGGTACTATAGCTTTTTTTTTTAAAGGCAATAAGTGCCCAATGTAAACAAAAATAAATGTCCGTGAGAAGCTGGTACCCTTTTAGCGGTCTGTTTTCTGTTTTTTTATAAATTTATTTATTGTTTAACTCTTTGGGTTACCTTAAACACATTGGATTTATTAGAGGCCAATCACCCACTTACTCATACTGGGCCTTGTTGACAGGGGTGTAATGAGATGTTTTTATGCCAACGTGTATGTTTTGTTTTCATTTATATTTTACTATTTTGTACACCCGTTCGGATCAGATCGTATAAATATAAATAAAGTTAGTAAAAAAGAGTGTCAACGTTGTTGGCTTCGGCTACGGAGGGCCTGGGTTCAAATCCCGGTACGGACAGTTTTATAAATTGATTTTTCAATCGATTTATGAATTTCTGTTCAAAGGCATGGATGATGTGATGTCTTGAATTCTACCCTCTCACCCATCTTATCCTATGAACGGGCTGTATCGAGAGCGATTAGCTTACGACTAATTCTGTCCTAGCCCTATCCTTATATCCCTACTCTCTTTGGAAAAAGAGAGGTTGAGCAACTGAGTAACAAGCAGTTCTCGTAGAAACACTTTTGTTGAGATAAACTCCATTAGGAGTTCATATGCTCCACATTGGGAGCGGACATGGTTTAAAAAAAAAGAGTGTTTTATATATATTTTTTAAATATTTTACATTTTCAAGGCTTGGATGTATGTGATATCTTGTATTCCTCCCTCCCACTCATCCTATCATATGAACGGGACGTATCGAGAGCGATTAGCTAAGCACTATCCCTATCTTTATATTCCTACTCTCTTTGAAAAAAGAGAGGTTGAGCAACTGAGTAACAAGTAGTTCTCGTAGAAACACTTCTGTTGAGATAAACTCCATTAGGAGTTTATATGCACCACATTGGGAGCGGACATGTTAAAAATATATATATATTCCTTTGACTACAGCATATAAGAAATATTATTTTTTTGTGCTGTATATATATAATTATTAATGTGGAAAACTACAAGCTATTTTTATTCAATGTATCATTTTCAAATACTATCTTAGACTTGCTAATATTTTTAATATTAAATTCATGGCGAGGTATTTAAAATTCTAAATTCAGCCCTGTTGATTCCAGATCCAAAGTGGATCGAGGGCTGTCGCTCGTGACGATCGACGGATGATTGAGCGATTTCCAAGTGACGCCCGTTCAACAGACCGCTCGCGTTATGATTTTTTTTTAAATTAGGGATGGCAAAAGTTCTATTCCGGTATTTAAAAATGAAAATTGAAACGTTATTTTTTCACAATGTTCTTCTTGTTCAAGACTAGTTTTAATTTGTAAATTATGTTTGCCATCAATTTAGATCGAATTGATTTTAAACGATATATATATATGTATATGTACATAAGTTTTTAAGAAAACTAGTTGTAAATCAGTCACTCAACCTTTTTTTGGAAATGGTAGTAAAAGAAAGATGATGTTATGAAATATTGATAGTAGTAAGATTTCTCTGCGTCTCGTTTTCAAAATAAAAAAAAAATGTCATATAAAATGCCTACAAATACAACCTAGTTAATTAATATAACCTCAAATAATGGATGTTACCTTATTCTTATAGTGAACTAACTACCAGCCACATTGACGAATCTTAGATTCTTTCAAAGCAACGCGATTTGGATATACCTAGTTTATATTTAAATACAATAAATATCACTATAAATTATTTTTTATTATTGACAAAAAAAGTCTCAGAAATATTGAATAACCGGATGTGAGTCCCTGGTCATAATACAGGTCAGCAAGACTATGGGAAATCAACGCCCCTTGCGAACACTATGAACGTATTGGCGCAAGCTTTAAAAAAAACACTTCGTATTTTATCGTTTATCAGTGAATTTAATTGTATTACAAATCAAATTAAAGTACATTTTTTTATAACTCTTATCGACTCGGACATACTCAACAATTGTTGATTTTTTAATAAATTCGATTTATTTTTGTAGGGCTAATAATGATTTATAAGCCACGGTGCATACTACATATTTGGAACAATTGTTCGTGGTACTTCGACAAGATGTGTTTTAATTAATATTTTAATTTTGACAGAAGTTGATAATTATAAAAACTGAGAAAATTAGTTGAGAATACAATGAATTTCATTGTTATTAATTATTTGTCTGGAATAGCACAATTTGTGCATTAATCACATTCAGTGCTTTTTTTTAAAAAAAAGCTGTCAAATCTGACGTTTCGTCAAGATTTTCACAAATAATGTATCTTATGTTTTGTTCACGGAATAAGTTTATAAACCAGCTATTTTGTATTTTACTGAAAATATTGATATGAAACATTGAAAATTACAAGAAAAAAAATGCCGAAACGCCTTTGCCTGAAAAAAAGGACTGATTATACCAGTTTAACAAGAATGCATTTATTTTAGGGGCACTATTATTAACTTTTCCGGTTCTAAGCTCAAGAATTGCGACCCCAATATCCACATTTTCTTAAATATCTATTTTAATATGGGTGATACAATGTTTATAATTAAGGTATTCTTATATCATAGTTTTTTGGACCTTTTGTAGTTTATATAAATACGCGATAACGCGATAAGCGCCCGCAATAAGCGATCGTTCGTAAGATAGCTGAGCTATGTGTGCTGGGATGACGTCTTTTTTACGCGCAACTTAAAATATGATTATTTATTTAAAAACCACGGATTTTTATAGATAGATATTTTAAAGCCCTCAGACTATTTTTTTTTGAAATTTATAAGAATAAGGCCAATAATGAAGAAACCACTGGGGTCCCTAAAGACCTCCCCATCGGCAGAGAAGTATTTTTCTAGTCTCCGAGCCGCGAGAGTTAATACTGATTTAAGCGCAATTAGTTGTCCCTGTATATGAGTTTTAAACTCTTTTTTGTGTCAGATTGGCATTAATACATCTATATTTTGATCATATACCTATCTATGTAAGATTAAATATCGATAATATAGCCTGTTACACTAAGCACTCTTCTTTATTACTCAAAACTATCCATCTGTTACTTAAAAACTTCTGCCATAACCATGAAGATTTATTGATAGATGTAATCTAAAATTAAATAGTATTACAAAACTACAAAATACAATCCGTTAAAAAGGAGGATATCTTTCCCATGTTAAGTAAGACTCGAATAAAAAGTAATACATTTAAAGAACCAAAAAAGGGTGTGGCGAGACCCTCACTTAGCACAAGCCCTGACGCCATAATGTAAACCTATTTGTACTATTTTTATTGAGAATCGCTATACGATACTTTCTTTGGAATTTCAAAGAATTAAATTATTTTTTACAGAAGCTGTTTGAACATTAACAGCATTTTGAATGACACGACAAAATTTTGTGTGACAGTCAAAAAATTATCAATTTAATATTTTGACAAACAATATCAAAGAATACAAATATCTTTATCAGATTTAAAAATCTTTGACTGCATTCAAAAATTATCTTCGACAATATGCGTTATGTTTTAACTGTTACGGTCGAATCAAATATTTACACGACTATCAGAAGCTTATTTATTTTATATATTAACTTATTTACTATCTATTTTTCAGAGTTTGCCATACATCTTATAGAAAACGAAAATAATTTTAATCAACTCATTAGTTAATCATTTCTTAATATAAATGTCATTTGTATATCCATTATTGTTTTTTTCTTTTTCTATCATCTCTTCCTTGCCTCCCATTTTTATTTATAAATTCCCTAGGGTACGCAACTTTGTACCCACCACCACCCCCTACGGCTTCACACTCTTCTTATAGGGTGTATTCCGTAGCGTAACAACGTTAGTCATGTTCAAAATTTTGCCAGAAATGTCCCGAGAAGAAATTCTTCAAGAATTGGTTGCATGCACTACAGGGTGCAGAAAATAAAAGTAATTAAATGCAGTTGAAAATATAAGATTTCATCTATTTAACTCAACTCTTTTTCCAAATGACGCGGAAAAGTCTTTAAATGCCATATAATTTGCCTTCGATGCAACCAAGTCGGCATGACTGACGGTGCCGACAGATCCGACAGATACTCGTATTTTCATTTGCTTTTTATTATAATATATCACAATAGTAAAATTTCATTCCTACTTAAGCAAGCATTTGTGAAAGTAGTCTGTCTGAGGATGCCTCTGAAAGAGGCGAAACACGTGTCAAAGTTTGCAGCACAATACGTGGAACAATCTAAGCTATTTTATATTTTATAATAAAATGAATTTCCACAAAGTTACCGCCGAATCCATCGAAAGTACAAACACCTTTGCTTAAAATGATACTATTTTTCAGATCATAATACTATGGCCATGTTTTGTGTCGTCAATAAAATTTTGAGTGACTATTTTAAATGTCAAATATAATATATTGCCGGCTACGTGGTCGAGTGTCAATGCCGTTGACTTAGAAAATGGAGATCACGGGTTTGAATCCCTGTACGGACATTTTTAATAGATTGATTTTTTTTATCAATTTATGGATTTCTGTCCAAAGACATGGATATGTTTGACATTTTGAATTAAATCCCTCTCATTCTATTCTAAAAAGAGCGATTATTTAACTTCCTCTTTAAAAAAGAGAGGTTGAGCAACTGAGTAAAAACAGTTTAAGTCACTTAAGTAATTTATTATCCACGAAGTTCTCAAATACTGAATAAATAATCGATCTTTTAAATTGCTTAATATTATTAATAATAAATGATTTCCGAAACGATCCTTTCTTTGCAGGTTAAGCGACATCGAAGGACTCGAGATTCATTAAAATGTCCTTTGGCCACATTCGCTTTCAACCAATCACGAATGGTGACAAATCACTTTTTCTTCAGACAGGTCCTTTCATCATCAAACACTTAAATTGTTAAGTCCTTAAGAGACCCTTTGACCAAAGGATTATTCGAAAACAAATAAAAATATAGAAATAAAACCTTCCAAGCTACAACATCTGCGATATTTTGTTGAAGGATTAATACATATAAAGGGTACCCGATTCATATGATGCAACCGATGGCTTAAGGCCTTGATAAGGTCCTGGCCACCTCTTAAATTTTATTTCAGTATAACTTGAAATCCTCACTCTTAAAATGAAGGAAATATTGTACAGAACGTTAACAGTGGGTATCTTTTCTAGAATTATTATTAGTAAATTTTTCATATAGTTTTCTTAATAAAGACACAATATTCCATTGTATTTTATTCGACTTTATTTAAAAGGTCAGGACCGGTTTTGCTTATAGCGAGTATTGTGCCTCCCAAACCAGCCTGCCAATCGTGATGCCTCTGTCAGACAATTTTCAATTATATTGCTTTAGATGTCGATTCAGTACTCGTGAAAATGAGTAAGTTAGAATTGTAAAACCAACCTGACAATCGTGATGCCACTGTTTTCAATGTTAACTGCTTGTTGCTGATTTGCTTAACCTCTTTTTTTTAAATAGGGTAGAGGTAGAAAGGATAGGACAAGCCCCTTGTTAATTTAAGAGAAAAACAATATTCTCAAATCAAATTAGTACATAACTACAATATCTGGTTTATATAAAATCGACGACAGCTTCAGCACACACAGTAGTACGTTTTTAGCCATTTATAATGATTAGTTTACGGTAAATTGCATATTGTTACATATTATAAGTGTATTAAGTAACAATCAATTGCTTATTTAAGTATTACATAATTGCATAGGAGTGATAAAAAAATTCACTCCATCCCTAGAACACCGAGAATTGCTTTGAGATTAATCGAGCACCTTGTTAATGTATTCGCAGCCCACCACTGCCTGACAGCATTATCACTGTCAATACTTGGTGGAAATGCATTGTATTATAAAATAATAAAACATTTATTATTGTACTTTTCCACATTTATTCATTATGACCAAGGCAGGGCAGGGCCACTTTCGTTTATCATAAGCATTCACAAAATAATAAATTCATATTTATTGATATTGTAATAATAAAAAAATAATAGTATAATTGTCGCCTGCTGTGGCCCAGTTGGTCAGAGCATGCTCTACCGATCACGCAGGTCTGGGTTCGATTCCCGGTCAGATCACAGTGAATTTGAGAATTATTCAATTCAAAGTTGTGATCGAAGACTGGGTGTTTGTGATGTCAATTCACATTTATTCCTCTCCTCTCATCCTTCTGATTAGGGTATCCAATCCCGAAGCCTTTTTCCAATCCCGGGATTCCGGGATTGAGATTTTCTCACCGAGGAATTTGAAATCCTCAATTTGCTATACTTTTTCCCGGAATCTCACGTTTTTTTTTTTTAGCTCACCGAAGAATTTGAAATCTCCGATTTGCCAATTTCGTGTAAATTTCGAGAATTTGCTCAAAATTTCTCAATCCCGAAATCCCGGGATCGCGGCCATCTCAATCCCGGAATTTCGGGATCAGAAAATTGAACGGGATCCCGGGATTGGATGCCCTACTTCTGATGCTTTAATAACTGGGTATAGCGATTAGTCAACCACTAGTCCTGTTCTAGCCATATCCTTCCTTCTCTACTACTCACTTAAAAAAGTGAGGTTGAGCGACTGAGTAACGAACAGTTCTGGTAGAAAAAAATATGTTAAAATACCTCCATTAGGAGGCCATGTGCTCCTCATTGGGATCGGACATGGATAAACAACAATTAAAAACAGCTGATGATTAATTTTATTGATCATTTTACTCTGAATAATATGCATGTTAGCGGCTGTTAAAAATGCAACCTAATGCACTTGATAACGATCAGTGACGTCACCATATCTTTGATGTGTCATACTGGCAGATGCATCGCTTATCGGGTGCCGAATTAAGTCTACGCTGTACGAACAATGTCGGGTCGTGGCGCAGCGATCAATGTCGTTGACTTCCGTAACGGATCTCACGTGATCAAGTCCCAGTACCGACAGCAGTTTTTCAATCGATCTCCATTTGAAAGTCTTGGGTGTATGCGGTGGTGGACTACGCACTTTGGAGGCCCCGGGCGCAATTAATTTTGGAGGCCCTATTATTTGAACTGAATAAAACCCTTTTTAATTTGTGATTTCGACTGAAGGTGCTTAGTGGAATTTCAATATTAAATTTAACCGTTCAAATTATGTACATTCACAAAAATTTTGTCACTAAGAATGTTAATAATAGTTTAGTGACAAAACTTGTGTGAATTTACATAATTTGAACGATTCGAATTCAACATAAAAGCGCTGCAAAAGTCTACGAACATAAGAATAATTATTGAAAACTTAATTGAAGATATATGAACATTGTATAATATATGCTGCTTTTGAGGCCTAATATTTGGAGGCCCCAAGCGAGCGCCTCTTGCGCTTATAGGGTAATCTGGCACTGGGCGTATGTGATGTCTAAAAACTCGCTTTTAGCTATCATATCCTTAAATATTAGGGCGTAGCGAGAGTGATTGGTAAACTACTAATCCTGTCTTGCCTTATCCTTCTACCCTTCTTAAAATAAGAAAGGTTGAGTGATTGAGTAAATAAAAGTACGAGGCCATTTGCTCCACATTAGGAGACGCCATGAATTTAAAAAAGGATCATCAATTTTATTATGGAACCTGTCTATATTGATACAACTTAATTTTCAATTCGTCATGAAAAATTTAAAAAAGTATGTGTATAATTTTAGTGACTGACTGCCTGTTTGAGTGGTCATCATCGTTGGCTTAGAATACGGAGGTCGCGGGCTCGAATCCCAGTGAGGACAGATTTAAAAAATTGATTTATAAATTTCTGTTCAAAGGCATGGATGTATGTTATGTCTTTAATTCTTTCCCACCCACTTTATTCTTAAAACGTGCGTAGCAAGAGTGATTAGCTAACAACTAGTCATGTTCTAATCATATTCTTCAATATTGACTTTCTTTGAAAAAAAAATAGGTTGAGCAACTAAGTAACAAGCGGTTCTTGTAGAAACACTTGTGTTGAGATAAACTTCATTAAGAGTCCACATGCTTCACATTGGGAGTGGAATTTGGATTTTTAAAAATCAGATACTTTTCAATACCAAAATACCGGTATTTTTACATTTTCGAAACAGGGTTACCACTATTAAAAAAACAAATTGAATCCCGGGGTCAGTAATATCAGTATTGTAATCACTAGCCACAGTAGTATTGAATACGTCTACATTATTATTTTGAAACATTTAATGTATTAAGTATAGTGAAATCAGTTTTTTTTCATGAGCACGTAATAGGATAATCCAACGGTTCGTTTTTCTTAGTTAACAATTTTATTTTATTTAAAAATAATGTAAAAAAAATGCTTAACCATTCGTCTGCCGTGAACATGTATGGCTTAACCCTCAACAGCCGCAAATGTCACTGACACTTATTCGACAGGATATTAAATTATTAATTACCGCTCCTTTGTTTCATCGCACGCGTGCACTAGGCTTACTTTCAAATTAAGAACACCAATGCATTTGTAGTCGTATTGCAAAGATATGAGCGATGGCATTATGTCTTTATTTTTATTGAATTAAAAAATCCATGTTTATTAATCGTTAATTGTAACTAAAGCATTTTATTCATACAGTCCTAAAAACATTTTTTTTTCTTTATGCCATTTATGTCAATATTTCAGTTCAGTCCATTTTAAGATGATTAATATTTTATATTTATTTTTCATTTATCAAAAAAAGATGATGGAGCGTTGGAATAACTAGACTTCGCTAGATGGTTGGTGTGTCCCAGGACTTCGTGGTGCTGCAGGTCAGCGACTGTCAAAGTAAGGCAGAAAATTGAGTAAGTGGAAGCGGCCAAAGTGCACCCCGGACTGTAGCGACAAAAAAGAATAAGAAGAAGTCTTAGAATATAGTGTCTAGACAGCCTTGTGGTAAAATTTCTATCTTGTCGTCATATTGCAGGTTCAATTCTTATTAAACATACTATCAAGTTTATATCTATCAAATGTGTTGTAAATAGTTTTTTGGTGCATTTTTATATCCAATTATTGGCTATAAATTTAAAGAAGCTTTACAGGCATAATCCATCACCGTTACTAAAACCCTTTATGTAACTAATAATAAATACTTATTTCCCTTAAATAACCCCATACTTGTTATTGTTCTTAGAAACACTCAAGTCATATTTAATAAATGTAATATTTGTAATATAAATTAGAATGTAAGAGAAAATAACAAGATGGCTTGATTATCTCTTCTAAAGTAGTATATATAGCTGAGTATAATATGCAAGTTTAAACATAGTTCTGACGATGGCGTACGCCGAAATAGCTATAAACTCATCTTATGAAAAAAAATAAAACTCAATACGTTGGTATTTTTAACCTTATTGTAGTGGAGTTCTACCAAGTAAATTCCAATTCAATCAGTAAAGAAGATTCTTCACTCTGACGGTCAAATGAATCTGGGCTTAAGTGTTGGCAAGTTCAATATCAAATTAAGATGACAGTCCAATATGGGCATATAGAATCTTCCTTACGGTCCATCATTGATCTTATATTTCTATGCGGAATTTCAGATATAAATGGTTCGCCCAGGTGTGATTTTATATGAAAGACTATGAGTAATGCTGTTTTTGATGATTGTTCTGCTTATGTTGATCTCCAGTTAAGTATCTAATTATTTTAGATTTAAACTCAACGTCAACTTGTCGATTAATGATGGGCTTGAATTTTTATATTGTTTTATGTGTAGTTTTTTAGTCTATTTTTTCGAATGTAATAGTTTTAAAAAAATTTCGAAGAAATATGATCGGCTGTTTGATTGTATTGAAATAAGTAAAACTTTGTTGAATCTCTTCAACTTATGTGAGTCAGACTTTTCAATTTGACGGTGCACTGTCGATTCAACCAATTGCGTGTTATGTTGGCTTAATAATTTGTCGTACGCGTTATCCCGTTTACTCGTGCGGGATTTCATCTCACTAAAAGTATAACACCTCAAAAGTGTGCCGTATAAATCCACTTTTTAAAAAAGTTTCAAAAGTCATTTTTATACGAGATGCTTTGTATTATAACTCACATTCTTCGATAATCGAGTTTTAAGAAAAATTCAATAAATCGCAGGACCACAATTTTGTTATAAATTACCATAATATTTATCGCAAATGAAAATTAGCACATTCTTATTCGCCAATTGGTTATTTCTAAAAACAACATACTATTCATTCAAAAATATGAGCTAACTCACAGTGTGAACTTGTTTTATTTTTATTTATGTTTATAAATTTTTTATATCCGTTTCATTAACCTAATTCTAGCCTATTATATTTCCTTTTTTGTACTGTTTTATTTCTTTAGAATTTCAATTCTCTCATTTCGCTTTTATTTTGTAAGAATTGATATTGCCTTTATTCTTTTTGCAGGAATCAATTTTGTTGGATTGAACTCTACTAGATTTTCCAAACTCAATTTTGGTTGACAGACATTAAGATTTATTTATTATATACACTAATTGTTGGTTTTTACTTTGATAATGATAATTCATACTGGATTGGTTTTTGTTGTAATAGTTTTTATTGCTAAGCGGTCTTCAACTTTTTATTTATAGTTTATTATCCTTGTATTTTGCTTCAATTATTTTGCTTGGTTGTAATACCAATTGTTTGTCATACCTTGTTTTCTCACTTAACTTTTGTATAAATATCACTGTTTCATTGTATTTCTTATCAGTTGACAATGCTCAACATGAGCGAAACCGGTCCTGATCTAATAAATTTTATGTGGAAAAAGTACTTAAAATGTTTTATTGTTATTTTTTTATTTTGTATGTATAATATGAAAAAATTGTCTATTTGCCAGATTTGTTGGTTGATCTTTAATTTAATACCAGGGCTGTGGAGTCGTGTAATAAAAGACGACTCTGATTTTTTTTCGAGGATTTTTTTCAAAATTTTTATTTCAACTTATATATATGTATACCATCAGATCATCTGAAGTCAGCCAAGCATGGAATGGCAACACTTTGTACTATTTTGTTTGAAAACACTTCATTAAAAATATTTTTCAAAAAAAAAATCGAGCCGCTCATTTTTCACGACTCCGATTCCGGTCAAAATACCGCCACTCTGCGACTCCGACTCCGAGTCCAACTCCGACTCCACAGCCCTGTTTAATACACAAAAATAGGAAAGGTATGAAAAAAGCTTGACAAAATTAATCTTTATTTAGTCGAAGTCGGAGTCGTGTTTTTTTAACGAATCCACAGAGATGGATAGAACTATTTTAAAAAATGGAGTTAGGATCAACCTGTATCAAATGGCCAAGGGTTATTATTCAATAAAAGCGATTGGCCGTCTCAAGTTTTCTGAAATCGCTCCAATTTTAATTATTAGATTTATGTTTCCGCTTTGGCAATTTAAATTTCCTTTCTTGGAAACGTATATTGAAAATTTAAAAAAACTTAATCTTTTATATCTAGCGTGACTGGTTATGAGGCCGAGTGGCTTCGAAGTAAGGCAACGTGGCCAAGGGCTAAAAACCTTGACTGAATTTAACAAAAAAAGCCCCACTGATTCGTTTGACCACTAGTTTGGAAACACTGGATTTTTAATTTGAAAGAAATTATTACATATTCGACCTATCATGGAATTAAGCTCATGAAGATCTGATCAAAAATTAATCATATCACTTACCTTTAGCTTACTTTAGCCTGCAGGGGTGGGCTGGAAGAGCTCGCGCGATCCCCTTGTTAATTTAAGAAAAAACAATATTCTCCGATTAAATAAGTATATAACTGCAATTTGACTGGTATATTATCTACGACAGCTTCAGTATACACAGTAGTCCATTTTTAGCCATTTACATTATTTAGTTTACGGTAAATTGCATATTGTTCCATATTATAAGTGTATTACGTAACAATCGATAGCTTATTTAAGTATTGCATAATTTTTTTATATATTTTTTTTTAAATATTTGACATTACAGCTTACGCCAATGCGTCAAATATTTTGAAGTTTAAAGATCATACGTGATATACTCGATGAGAACTTTTGAAAGTCAAATGAGATTAACTCAAGGAGGATTGATTTCACAAACACCCATGTCTTAGATCTCAAAATAAAATTGAAAAAATCCAATTTGACATTGACCTTACCGGGAATCGAACCCAGACCCACCTGATCGGTAGAGCAAGCTCTAGCCAACTAGACCACAGCGGGCGACATAATAATTTCATAGAAGTGATAAAAAATTCACTCATTTCTCAGAAAACCGAGAATTGCTTTGAGATTAAGCGAGACCCTTGTTAACGTGTTGGCAGCCCACCGATGGTTTCAGGAGTAAAAATACACGATAATTTCTCACAAGTTAAAGTCAATGTTAATCAATAGGTTCTCCATAGAACATATCTACCAGATAATTGATAATCAATAGGTCTTCGTGGTTCAAGGTTTCCCCCCCATTAATCATCATCACAATGTCGCTGGGGCTCGTTTAGTGTCCCGACTCGGTAGCACTGTGATTTATACTCGGCCCCACAGCGGGATGGCGGGTTCAAATCCTTTGGGGTAGCCACAGGACGTCTTGTCCTCGATAGGACGAAATCTACTAGTAATTTAAGATTTTTATTGGCTACAGCATGTCTTACAGAACTACTTTGTTTTTCGTCTGTAATATTTGATAATTTGGAACGGAATGCAGTAGACTATAATTTGTCAATTAAGCGTACGAAACCAAAAGACATCACAGTAGGATCAATCAATTGATTTTATACTTAATACACTTATAATATGTTACAATATACAATTTATCGTAAACTTATCAATCTAAGTGGCTAAAAATGTACTAACATGTATACTGAAGCTGTAGTAAGTAGTTGATAGTACATAAGTCAGAAATTGCAGTCATATATTAAATTGATCAGATAATATTGTTTTCTCTTGAATTTACAAGGGGCTCGCCGGCCTTATCAAAATTTAACAAAGTGCTCGCACGAGCCATTTCAGCCCACCCCTGCTTACAAACCTTCTTTAAAGATCTTTTGCTAATGAGTGGCATAAAAGCCAAAAAAGGCTTGCAGTGCATTCTATAGCAATAAAAGTGAGAAAACGATTGAATCGTGGAGAATCCAGTTTCGGTTGCGTCCTAAATTATTTATTTTCATTAATTAGTTATACGACTCAAACAAATGAATCGGAAGATCCAGTCAACTCAAGGTGTTCTAAGCAGTGGTGTAGTGGGGCTAGGTCGGCGACCTGGCACCTGAAAATGAGAAAGGCGCCCTGCCACCTTTTTGACCTGTAACTTAATTTTCAAGTGCATATATATATATGTTATAAATCGTTTTTTTATTGATTTAATTGTGTTAAAACATGTGGTTTTTTTAACTTCAGACGGATATAAAAAAAAAAACAAAAAATAGGGAAGAAATCAATGACCGACCTGGTACCTTTTTATGAACCACTTCACCACTGGTTCTAAGTACAGATAATAATTTTCAATAGTGTTATCTAATAAACTACACTTGCAATTTCTTTTAAAATGAATACATTATTTAGTCGCCCGCTGTTGTCTAGAGTCGTTAGTAAGAGCTTGCCCTACCGACCAGGTGGGTCTGGGTTCGATTCCCGGTAAAGTCAATGTCTAATTAAGATTTTCGCAATTTAAATTTGAGACCTAAGACATTGGTGTTTAGTGGTGTCAATTAACCTCGAGTTTATCTCTAGTGACTTACAAATACTAAAATTCTCATCGAGTTTTTCTCGTATTATCATTCAACTTTAAATATTTGGCGCATTGGCATCAGCTATAATGCCAAATATTTTTTTTTAAATTATAAATTCAAAACAAAACAATGCGACATTTAAATACTATTTATTTTTTTACCATGTCCGCTCCCAATGTGGAGCATATGGACTACTTATGGATTTTATCTCAACAAAAGTTTTTCTACGAGAACTGCTTGTTACTCAGTTATTCAACCTTTTTTTTTCTTAGAGAATAGGAAGAGAAAGATAGGGTTAAGATAGAACTAGTGGTTGGCTAATCGCTCTCGATATGCCCAGTTTATGGGATAGGATGGGTGGGAGGGGGGAATTCAAGACATCACATACATTCATACCTTCGAACAGATATTCATAAATCGATTTATAAAACTGTCCGTACCGGGATTTGAACCCGGGCACTCCGTAGCCGAAGCCAACAACGTTGACCACTCGACCACACAGGCGGCAAAATAGTTATAAAAAAGAATCCTCTTTTTACTACAACAATTATTATATTTTTTTAATGAAGCTCGCATTATAACTGTTTTTAATCATATATCTCACTTCAACCCGTAACTGGGCAATGAGCCTTTAAATTATTTTATGTGTTACTTCCTGCGTATGACAGTTAATTGCCAAATTTCGGAAATTAAAAAGATAGTTTTCGTATTTATTCCTGTTGATTATAACAGTGTTTTTTAAAACTGTTTAATGAAGAATTATGCCACGATTTCACTTGAGCTTTTAATGTGTAAACTTAACGATTTTTTAAATATATATTTCGCACAGAATAATGAAGTAACGATAAAAAAATATTATTTAAAAAACTAGGTATGTGTCAAATAAGTTATTAAAAAAGACAATATTCCTTTGTACTTTATTTCCACTTTATTTATAAAGGTCAGAATCGGTTTCGCTCATGACGAGCATTGTCAACTGATGAGAAATATAATTTAACAGTGCTATTTATACAAAAACAAATTAAAATAAAAAGGTGTAAACCACAATTGACATTGAAAATAATTTACAAATTACAGAAGAAGTGACTCTATAATTACACAAAATTAAAATAACACCTCTAACATATCGACTGTGGAAAGGAAAAAGGACGTTATGCACACATATGAAATTTTACAGGAGACACAAAAACGTGTTTTTATGATTTTGGGCCATATGCAAATTATGAATTATTCAAAACCTTGAAGTGCAAGGAGACTTCTAGGGTGGTATTTAATTGACATAATCTAGTAATAATTAAAGAAAAATTTTAGGAAAACCTTAATTTCAGTATTTTATTTTCTTTTCTTCTTTTTCATACTTAAAAGCAAAATTAAGATACTAATTCGGCATTTGCAGCTTACATCCTTTTGATAGAATTTGTATTATGTTTGGTACATTGTGATTAAACTATGGGTTACGTCCTTTTTTCTTTCCACAGTCGATATGGATAAATAAGTGGAGGGGAACCTGCGACCTTTTGGTAACTCTAATGCGGCCTTTTGTCTTTGTCAAAATGTTAATTTTGAATAAAAAACTATACGCAATCTTTTGGAAAAAGCGCGTAATCAATCCATTATATGTTCGACAGTCGAAAAAAAGGGAGGGTGGTGTCAACGTTTTCTTTACTGCGGCCTTATGTTGAATCAGATAAATCAGTGTCTGCCAAACTTTTTTACTTCACGGCACACTGGTGAATGAGACTTGTACCGCGGCACATCAAATAGAAATGCCTTAAAAAAGGTAATGTACATTTAAAAAAGAAAATGTGTCGCGTTGACCACTATGCATCAACGTGATACATATTTGTTTAAATGTTTAGATGTCGAATTTATTTAAAATTAAAGAACATTTTTATGGCTTCTTCCACCGCGACACACCTAAGACTTCTTGCGGCACACAGTTTGGCAGACACTGAGATAAATGATTGTTTTCCGAGCTTTGGATGAAAAAAACGTACAATAATGTTCAAATGCGTATAAGTAATAAAATGTCTTTATCAAGGAATATATTATTAACTTTTCCGTTTCTAAGCTCACGAAATGCGACCCCAATACCAACATTTTCTTAAATATCTATTTTAATATGGGTGATACAATGTTTATAATTAAGGTATTCTTATATCATAGTTTTTTGGACCTTTTGTAGTTTATATAAATACGCGATAACGCTTATCAGGTGATTAGCGCCCGCGATAACGATTGTTCGTAAGATAACTTAGAACGCTGAGAACACTCGTCAGTAGTCAATTCATATGTGAGCTGGGATGACTTCTTTTTTACGCGCAACTTAAAATATGATTATTTATTAAAAAAAACACAGATTTTTATAAAAAATGTATGAGGAATGATGCAAAGAGATATTTTTAAGCCTTTGTACTATTTTTTTTTTGAAATTCATAAGAATAAAGCCAATAATGAGGAAACCACTGGGGTCAAAAAAGATCCCCATCGGCTGACAAGTACTTTTCTAGTCTCCGAGCCGCAAGAGTTAAAATTAAAGAACATTTTTAGGGCTTCTTCCACCGCGGCACACCTGAGACTTCTTGCGGCACAGTAGTGTGCCGCGGCACACAGTTTGGCAGACACTGAGATAAATGTTTGTTTTCCGAGCTTTGGAAGAAAAAAACGTACAATAATGTTCAAATGCGTATAAGTAAAAAAATGTCTTTATCAAGGAATATATTATTAAGTCTACATTCTCCTGCAAAAATGATATTTGCTGCTTTTGAGACCAAATTTTTTTTCAATTTATCTAATGACTTATAAATAATTTCTGCAACTCAACGTCTGTTAAAATATTTAATTCATAGTCCATATGCTTGGAAATCGAAGCGGATACTGTTTAAATATTGCATTTACATTTGATGACCATATTTATCAAAAAATCCTTGAACTGTTAATGCATAAAAAGGGCCAGACGAGGACATTAATAATGGGATCACTAACATCTCTGAAATTCAATAACACCGTGGAGCTTTTTTTTTTACAAAAACCTTTTCAATACATTTTTCCTTTGAATCAATTTCATCCCAATCAATCTTTACGTAAGAATAATGTAGTTATGTGAAATTGCTAATAAATCTTACAAACGTCTTTATTGAAAACTATAAGGCTTGTTCGGAAATTTTATCTTAAAATTAATAAATTTTGTGTTTTTCAAACGTTTTATCGATTAAATTTAATCGAATTTGAATCGTTCAAATTATGTACATTCACACAGATTTTTTCACTAATGACCCGGGTTTCTCCTTTTGGCATCTTCAGGCGTTCAAGTGCACGGATGAACTCGAACTAACGCTTAGCAAATGAATGTTTCGTGTTTATATAATAAATAAATGCATCCTGAGTTTAAAGCTATTGCTGGCGAAAAGGATAAGCCCATGGGAATGCACTTTTTAGTAAGAAAATTTAATAGACTAATTGAGGGTATATTACTTGCAAATACGGCTGATTCCAACATGGTTAAAAATGAAACTTCAATTTTATTTTGAAAAACAATGTACATTTTAAAAGTTTTTTTAGTCTTAGATTACTTTGGAATGATATTTTGGATAAAAATAATAAAACATTTTTAGTACTTTTTCCACATAAAATTTATTAGATCAGGACCGGTTTCGCTCATCGCGAGCATTATCAACTGATAAGAAAAATACATAAACAGTGATATTTATACAAAATTAAATTGAAATAAAAAGGTGTAAGCAACTATTAACAATTTAAAGGATTAAAAGGATTTAAAGGATTTAAAGGATCAGGCCGGTCCTGATCTAATAAATTTTATGTGGAAAAAGTACTAAAAATGTTTTATTATTTTTATTATAATGCCATTCCACCAAGTATTGACAGTGAACACCTTAAAAGTGATATTTTGGATGTTGTCGAGCCTTGTTTGAGACTGATTTCTAAGAATATTTTCAAAAAATATTTTTATCTACTAAATTACATTCATGTTTCATGTTTCAACAACTTTGGAATAAGCCGGGCTTGCAAGTAATACCCTCAATTATGCCATTCAATTTTAATACAGTACAATAAAAACAATTTTATTATTTTGTGCATCATTCTTTGTGAATGTAGTATGGGAAATGTTTATTAAAAATATGTGATTCGGCAACGTTGTCGAAGGTCCAGGTTTATATTTTATAAATAATTAATCGTGTCGAATTTCTCAATTTTTTATATTGACCTCTCCAATATATCTCGATACAGAATTCTCGGCGGGTATTCTTTGGAGCTTTGAAAGCTTTGCAGGGCCTGCTAGCAATTCACAACTCCTCGGTCTCTTAAAAAATGATATTTTTTCTTTTAAATTGAATACTGTTTAACTATACGACATGTATCAAGCTAATGAACTTTTCTATTCCAATTTATATTTGAGTTAAATTTATTTCTTAAAAAAAACCCACAACAAATAAATAAAAGAAATTTGGTACAAAGCTATGACAATTATAATTTTGTACACCTGTCAATTCTTGGTGAAAAGGCAACACATTTTATCAACTGATTCAACAAATTATCAGGGCCAGTTTCACTCACCTCAAGCTTCATTAGAACAGGGTTTCTCAACGTGGGGGGGCACAGAGATTTTTTTAAGGGGAGCCACAGTACAGTTTAGGTGGGCCACAGGCAAATTTTCCGAAGTCCGCAAATTGCTGTGTTTTAGAAATATGAATGTCTGAGAAGAGAGTATGGATTCTAAATTTTTGGAAGAATTACAAAAAAAGTCTCGCGTCTTTTCGTTTTGGGTTCCAAAATTCCTTATAACACTTATACTTTAATATTACAAAACAGGTATGGGGGCACAGAAAAATAAGACACTGAAAAGGGGCCACGGGCGCAAAACGGTTGAAAAACACTGTATAAGATGACCATGATTGCAATGAGCGATGCTGGTTCAGCAAATTTCATGAACTTTTGGAATTATGAAGTACAATAATTGTAGCCACCTGTGTGGTCGAGTGGTCAACGGTGTTGGCTTCGGCTACGGAGGGCCCGGGTTCAAATCCCGGTACGGACAGTTTTATAAATTGATTTTTCAATCAATTTATGAATTTCTGTTTAAAGGCATGGATATATGTGATGTCTTGAATTCCCCCCTCTCGCCCATCCTATCCTATAAACGGGGCGTATCGAGAGCGATTAGCTTACCACTAATCCTGTCCTAGCCCTATCCTTCTATCTCTATTCTCTTTGTAAAAAGAGAGGTTGAGCAACTGATTAACAAACAGTTCTCGTAGCAAACACTTCTGTTGAGATAAACTCCATTAGGAGTCCATATGCTCCACATTGGGAGCGGACATGGTTTAAAATAATTGTCGAAAAAGCTTATGCTAACATTTTAAATACATACAAAAATACTTAATGATTTGCAACGAAATTTACGAAGCTAACTTCACGGTTAACGATCAGTGCCGTGCAGCTCATGGTTCGTTTATTTTGTTGATCGTTATTGCGTTATAAAAAGCGGCCGTGAAGTCGTGGCAGCATACACATATCTGGTGGTAATGGGACAACTATTTTTGTTAATTTTCAGATCACTTCAAATAACTTGTTTTAAGAAAGTAGAAAAACAATATTCAAATAGTGACTATAAAATCAGTTTGATAATGTTCTTATTTTGGGTTCATTAATATGGCATTTAGGAATATTCGTGTAATATCCCAGACAATACCAACATTGCGTTTGATTCTCTAGAAGGTTATCAACATTACCATTTTTTTTATTATTATATTACAAGACACGAAAAAGTTCAAAATTTTACGCACAACTGAATATATAACATCAATTTAGATTTTTCGAAAATTTCCGACTTACGTACTAGACCAGTAGTGGAAAACCTGCAGCCTTTTGGCTACTCTGATGCGGTCTTTTGACTTAATCTAAATATTCACTTTAATCAAAAAAATATTCGCAAGCTTTTGTAAAAAGAGCGTAATCAACAAATGAAGAAGGTGTCAACGTTTTCTTTACTGCGGCCTTATGTTGAATCAGATAAATGAATGTGGCCGTTATAAATTTAAGGGTTCCCCACCCTGTAATATACGATCGATCTCACCTTTTTCGGTAATGAAAAATGAGTGCTAATGTATATAAGAAAATATGTTTGTATTATTCTCGAATCTCAAAGACAAACATACATGAATGAAATGCCCTAGCGATAGCTTTTGAGATATATGATTCCATCCCTTACCGCTCTCTCAGCTCGAGTAGTCGATCTCGTAGTTATTAATGAGTTAATTATATATATTAATTCGAATCGGTAGACCAGTGCAAAGGGAACTGCTTTGCCAACCGAACCAGCTGGAAATCGATCAGCGAAATACGCAATATATCTTTCTCTGTGAAACTTATATTTTTCATTTATTTTTAACATCCTTTTCAATAGTGCTTAAAGACTGCACTAATTCACTCACCCTGGAATAAAAATAAGCACGATTTTCACAACAACAAAAAAACACTCTAATGTACATAGACTTCTTATGGTATCATTTTTAATGTGTTGATGGATCTCATGGGTCCTAGTCAACTTTTATCAATCAATTTATCAATTTCTGTTCTAAGTCATGGATTTTTGTGATGTCTAAATATTCCTTCCCACCTTTCCAATCCTTAAATAACGGCGTGTAGAAAGAGTGATTTGCTAACCACTTGTATTGGAGTGGATTGTAGGGGGCTCAGAGGGTCTCGCACAAGCCCCTTGTTAATTTAAGAGAAAACAATATTCTCAGATCAAATGAGTTCATAACTGTTATTTCTGACTTATATATTAGCTAGGACAGCTTCATTCAGACAGTAGTACATTTTTGACCATTTACATTGATAAGTTTACGATAAATTGCGTATTGTTACATATTACAAGTGTATTAAGTAGAAATCGAATGCTTATTTAAGTATTCTATACACCAAGAATCGCTTTGATATTAAGCGAGCCCCTTGTTAACGTATTGGCAGCCTACCGCTTTTTTTATCCATACTTATCTCTTCACAAGAGAGGTTGCGTAACTGTGTAACAAACAGTTCTCACGTCAACAAAAAAAAAACAGATCTCACCGGATTGAGTACCAGAACGAACAGCATATTTCAATCATGGGTGCTTGTGATATCTAAAAACTCCTTAACATTTTTCCAATAAAAAAAAACGGGTTCTAGCGAGAGCGATTAGTTAATCACTAGTCCTCTGTATATATTTTTATATTAATGCTCTCTTCGAAAAAGAGATGTTAAGCAACCGAGTAACAAGAATACTTTCGATGGATTTGGCGGTAACTTTGTGGAAGTTCATTTTAATATAAAATATAAAATAACTTAGATTGTCCGAAGATATAGAATACATAACTCAGTCTGTCCGACGATGCCTCTGAAAGAGGCGAAATACGTGTCACAGTGTGTAGCACAATACGTGGAATAATCTGAGTAACAAGAAGTTCTCGCAGAAAAATAAATCGGTTGAAAAAACCTCCACGAGGTCATATGCTTAACTCTTGGAAAGAATATATATAGCAAAAATGGTTTAACTTGGACTGTAGCAATTTAAAAAATGAAAAGTTGCTAGCTCTTGTAAAAACCAAGTGAAAAAAATATGTTTTAACAATTACCTCGCTTTGATGGACGGTAAAAACCCAGGACGTAAATTTTTAAAAGAACATGTTTTTCATTTGGTTCATTAAAGGACAGCAACATATCAGAAATATTTTTAACACCGTAGGGGAAGTGTTAATCTCCTGTTTTTATCCCTGAGCTATATAGTATATTTTTATTAATAAACAATCGAAGACGTGGGTTTATATGATCCTTAAAAAATTACATTTTTTGTTTTATTCTGTGTACCTCAATATTGATAATAATCGATTTAACTGAGCTATAAATATTTGATAACCACTAAATTTGGCCAAAATGTTTGATCATTAAAAACCCATAATTCTTCCAACTCGGCCATAAAGAATTATCAGACGTGAATCAAAAAAAAAATCAAAGTCCGTTACAAGGAATCGAAACTGCAACAATTTGCAGAGTTTTATTGCTATCAGTGGTTTGGTTTTATAATGCACAAAAGTGCATTTTCAGGCCTCTAATGATGCATTTATGACGTCCCATAAAACAATTATACCGATTGGCCGTTCCGACATCCTTGAAACGCCGATTTCATTCTTTTTGAATATTTTTCTTGGTCCTTTTTACACACAATGCATCAGTCTTATGAGACGCGTATCGAATTGTCTTAAAATTAACATTTTATATGGTCGGATATAAGAGCTCGAGGATGCGTTAAATTGATTAATAAATAACGACCTAGCTAAGGCATCCAACTTCAGATTCTTTTTTTAATCCCGGTGTTTCGGGATTCACATTTTTTTTAATCCTGCAATCCCGGGATCTCGGGATTGAGCATTTTGAATTTTTGGCTGTCTATTTTGAAATCCTGAGAATTTCTTAAATCTAAAAGTTTTTTAGATTTTTCGCAGATTTAAAAAAAATATTTCATTGCCCGATTTCAAAAATCCAGGAATTTTCGAAATTCCGAAAATGAAAAAGTCTTTAAACGTTTTTTTCATATTTTTTTTCTCAGCGGCCAATTTTCAAAAAGCTAGGAATTTACCGAATTCCCAAAATGTAGAAATTCTGTGACCTTTTAATTTTAGCTCTCGCACAGATTTCAAACATTTTGTCTGCATGCCAATTTTATGAACCCAAGAATTCGCGGATTTCCCACAAATCTTCCTTTCGCAAAAGCACAACAAGTGGCTGCAAGATTTTTAAAAAAAACATGAACACCATGTTAACGCATTGCCAGCCCACCGCTGTATCTGATCAGAAAACCATCCGTAGACATTAAGATTAAGAATTAGATCACTCTAATATTATTAAGCTAGAGGTTGAATGAAAAATTCACAATACATAATATTTCTCCGGATTGTTTTTTCATTTAATTTTACAAAAATATCAAATCTTCTTTTGACGTGCTGTGTCCGCGAGCCAGGACACCATATGGATGCAGCCAGTATAGAGGCAATTATTTGAAAAATGTAGATACGTTGCTTTTCACAAGCATCTCCAATTTAATTGATCGGTTAGCAATGACTTATAAGAGAACTCTGATCAGCCGACCGCTCGGGTTGTATCGTTTTATTATATTTCAGATAAATAATTATTTGTTATTGATTGTACAGGGCGTCCGATAAATAATTGTCAGTTTGTTTTATTATTAAAAATTATCCGTGACAATTTTATTTTTTTTAAGTGAGAAATAGTTTTTTAAAATCTTAAGAATACAATAAGAGTCTGTGATAACAAACATTTGAAATATTAGGCATATGTTATTGTTATTTTTTACATTGATTTGAACTAGTAACATGTAAAATTGTCATAAAAAAAACTAGAACTTACTCTAAAACAGCCCTTTGGTCGAGCGGACAACGTCGTCGGTTTTGGTTGCGAGGTTAAAAAACAATAAAACATTTTTTTTGAGAATATTGAGCTTAGATTGAAATATAGATTGAAACAATGAGTTAATATTGAAATAAATTATAATAAATTTGTTGATGACCAATATTGAACATTTTATTATAGGGAGCTTTTTATTTCGTCCATGAGCCGCGGGATTAGCATCACTGCACTAAACGCTAATCAATGTATTGCTTTGGTTTTTGTCGAATAAAACGAACGTCCAAAATTTTTGACTACTCGGTTACGATATTGTCCACTTATTAGTCGTCATTTTTTTTAATACGATACATTACAATTGGACATCATTTTGAAGAAAAAAAAATTTTGGTACTTTCGGTCCGGCTGTATAAAATAATTATTTCTTATAAACAGCGGATAATAAGTACAACACCACGATCGAATTGGCGCTCCAGGCGATTTATTGCAGTCATCACAAGGGATAAAGTATAAATTAGGTACAATCGTACCTTATTCGTACCTCTACTGGAACTATATTGAACCTTCACGATACCCACGAAAAAATACCATTAGCGAGGAATCCATCAAGTCATTAATTATATTCAAAAAAATTGTACATTTTTCGATCGATGATTTTTTGTTTAATTATACATATCGACTGTGGAAAGGAAAAAGGACGTAACACACAGCTTTTTTTCGATAATCACAATGTATCAAACATGATACACGTTCTATCAAAAGGGCGCAAGCTGCAAATGCCGAATAAGTATCTAAATTTAGCTTTTAATTTTGAAAAAAGATGAGCTTGTGAAAATTGAAACCAAGAAAAGACTGAAAAAAGGTTTTTCCTAGACAATTTCTTTTATGAATATTAGATTATGTCAATTTAACACCAGTTTAGTAGTCTCCGTCCACTTCCAGGTTGTGTATATTTTATAATTTGCATATGACCCAAAATCATCAAAACACGTTTTATGTGCCTCCTGTAAATTTGTGGGCTACGTCTTCTTCCCTTTCCACAGTCGATATCTTAAATTATCAGTTACCGGTTATAGAATCATAACCTCACTATATTTACATAATTTGAAATAATTGTTTTTTTTAATCCATGTCCGATCCCAATGTTAAGCATATGGCCCCCTAATGGAGGTGTCCCAAAAGTCCCTTTTTCTACGAGAGCTGTTTGTTACTCCGTCGCGCAACCTTCTGTTTTTAAGAGAGTAAGGATAGAAAGATAGGGTTGGGATGCAAAGTTAACTCTAGGATTAGAAGAGTGGTAGGCTTTTTTCAGTTATCACAAATACCAATGCCTTCTAACGGAAATCGATAAATCTACTGAAAACTACAAAATTATGTTTACTCTCTTCAAAAACTTGAACAAGTGCATGTATTTTTTGATTTTCAATTTAAAGGTTCAAATTGCGACCGTCTATATTCTTAGTTCTTACAATTATTTTTTAATTTTTCGCGAGTTAATGATTTAAAAAAATATTTTCAAACTTCTTTTAAATGCTGATTTAATACATTAAAAATGTCGAGAAAAGTGTGCCGGAACGCCGTTTCACCGCGTTACATGGGATAAAAAGCACTGCAAATATTTATAATGTAACATACATCGTGTTGTATTCGGATCAATTCAACTTATGAATTTAATTGTATATAATAATAATGTAAACTTCAAAGTAAATGCCGTGTATAATAAGAATAAATATATTTAAAATTTATAAATGTAAAATCATATTGTGTAAAATTAGTTGCGAAAATAAATAATAAAAATATCCGACACATCTATCTGTTTTTCTATTGATTTTTTTTACCTAGATAAAAACCGATGTTCTAATCGTCATCATCAACATCCAGACTTGATGATAGCTCAATTGGCGCAACCATTAGGCTGTGGAATAATCATTAGCGATCTTCAATGGCTGACAAATTGGACGTATCACGGTTTTGAATGGCCGTGTTCGAGTGCTAGATTGGTTGGGCGTAAAGAAACTTCTATGAGATGTCCCTTAATCTCATTTCATCACCTTCAAAGGGAAGTGGCAGATAACTGATGATGGAGAGACTTAAGTGAAAAGAGCATTTGAAACGTCGTTGAGAATGTATGGCTTTACGCGTCGCACTATTCGATGGGGTAAATTAATAATAATATACAGGTCCGTACGGAAGTTTTGTTTTGACCGTTAATATTTTATTAAATATATTTTTTTTTATAGTCTTGACTTCCGAAATTAATGTGGAACATTCGGGAGTTGATTGAAAATTAAAATATAAGTGATTTTAACGAGGCCTTGTTAACAACAACAGCTGCTTTACACTCTTTTCTGAAAGGCCTAAGAAATAAAGAATATGATTAGGTGAAAACTTATGATTAGTTTCGTAGTTGAAAAATTGGGGCCCTACGCCCCCCTTCGGAGTTTTTTTATATTGAGTTCACTCAATTCTTTTATTACACGGTAGATACGTTCCACAAAAAACACTGTATAAAAAACCGTGTAAAAATTTAAAGAAATCATAATTTAAGATTGTATCCCTGCATTTAAAAAGACATGCTATGAAAACCCAAAAGTCTAACCAGTTTTCCAAAGAACCTTTTTTAATTGATTTAAAAATTGTGAATGAAGACTCAATTATAATATTATTGTAGTACACTCTAATGCACATAATATAAGTGAAGGCAATGTAAATATATTATTTCATAGTTAGATTGATGTTCACAAAATTGTACATCGACTGTGAAAAGGAAAAAGGACGTAACCAACAGTTTTTTTAAAACAGGTTTTTTCGATGATCACAATGTATCAAATTTGATACACGTTCTGTCAAAAGAATGCAAGCCGCAAATGCCGAATTAGTGTCTAAATTTAGCTTTTAAGTTTGAAAAAGATGAATTTGTTAAAAATTAAAACCAAGAAAAGGACTGAAATAGAGGTTTTTCCTAGACAATTGCTTTAATTAATATTAGATTATGACAATTAAACAATAGTTTAGAAGTCTCCGTGTTGAAGTTGTTTTTATTTCATAATTTGCATATAGCTGAAAATCATCCAAACACGTTTTTTGTGCCTCCTGTAAAATTTGCTAAGTGTGGGTTACGTCCCTTTTCCTTTCCTCAGTCGATATGTTTTAAACTTATCTGAAAACAGTTATAATTAATTCACTTCTATGCATCGAAAGACTATTAAATAAAATTGATATATCACTAAATAAAATACAAACATATTTATTATTCATTAGTTTTCAAAGAAAACGTTTTTTGTTACAACTATATAAACATCATTAAAAAGTCTTCGAAATTCCATTTCGTAGTCATAATTTTAATAATGATTAAAAATAATCATTATATTATTTAATTCCACGTTTCAGACTTTCGAACCGCTGTATATAATTTGAGACGTTATTTAGTGAATAGGTGAAGAGGTTATATATCTTGCATAGAATTAAAAAGAATGAATGCAGGCGAGCTTATTGTCACCTGATTCACCTTTTGTGGCATGATGCACTTTTTTATCAACACTGCACACAGCCTCTCAACATATGAAGACGCATACAAGTAACACTATTAAAATACTGCTATAATCTACTTTTATATATTTTTATAATATCACGTTTATAACATTCAAACTAAAGTCAAAATAATACTACATTTGTGTGATTTATGATAATTCAGAGAATGTTTTTGTAGCGCGCTTCTTGGCTGAGACAGTTTGATGTTAATCTTTATAATGAAATCGTCAATCAGTCCTTTGTATTGTTCCAAAGATTATTGCAAATAATTTTAGTAGTGCACAAAATTATACGGATTCACAAAAAACTTGATTTAAGTGGCTGGGCTACTCACAGTTTTATTATTATTAATATTTTTTTCAATCACATTAGTCCATGATTAGATATCAGTTCGCTGCAGTTCTGTTCGGGCCATGAATGTGAGGGGTAGATTCCTTTTTTCTGTCAATAACGTTGTGGAAGGCGTCATAAAATGTTGATTGCATTTACACAACGGGTGATGGTGGGAAACCAACTTGTAGAGTACAATCGTAGCTTTATCACATTTAATTCAGCAAAGACAAAGAAAACAAATTGTAAGTCAAAGTCATTTAAGTAATCTTAAAACAAATTTCAAAACACTCGTTTAGGAAAGTACTTCATCGACTCTTGGCGAAAAGGCAATATTTAAAAATATAAACCAAAATTGTCGCCCGCTGTTGTCTAGTTGGTAAGAGCTTGGCTTTAGTGATAAAGCGAGTCTGGGTTCAATTCCCGGTAAGATCAATATCTAATAATTGCATTTTTTTTAAATTTAACTTTGAGATTTGAAACATGGGTGTGTATCATATCAATTCTCCGTTTATCTTGTATGGTCTTTCTTTTAACTTAAAAATATTTTATACACAATAGTTATGTGTTACAATTTTATACTTAGGATCATGACTGGTTTCGCCTGTTACCAGCTCTGTCTGAACTAATTTTATAATGCTCGCTAAGATGAGTAGTTACCAAGCAATTTTTTTCTTGATATTTTCATACACTAAAAAACCTGATGTCTCAAATTTGTAACATTACATTACAAACACATAATTTGCAAAGTTCTTTTCAATTCCGTTTTGCCTGTATTGTAATCATAGCATTTTTTCTTAAGTTATCGATCAAAGAATAATTCTCAGTCATCAGTTATCTTATCCTGCGTACACACTTGAGAACCGCTGTTCATTCATTTGTATTATGTCCTCCAGACAAACACTTCGATTTTTATTTGTGGCATATGAATACTTATAAAGGACCACAATATTTGAGCAAGTGTGTGTTTCTATTAATACTGATTTATCTGTATGTGTGAATAAAAAAATAATCCAATTCAATATTGGAAAGATCGCTTAAACTTACTTGCAATAGCGAGTATCTTACTCTAGTAATTTTGTATATTTTTACCAACTTTAGTAAATAATTCTTGTGGTAATTTTATTATTTTTTATTTAACTATGTATTACAATGAAGAAAAAAAACATTATAAAACTAAGTAAGCTCCGATGAACCCTACTTTGATACATACAAAATTGCATTCATTGGAACTCACCCACTCTTCTCAGTGGCATCCCCATTGGCAGGCTAGTTCCACACCTTGCGAGAACAAACAATTCATGTCCACGATTTCTCAAAAAATAATCAGGAACATTTAGATTCACATTTTCAAGAATTGTGGAATTCTCATTTTAGCTTCGTATAAGCCGAAAGAAATATATGGCCAGGTACGTTAGTTTATAGATTATATCTGTGGATTCGTGAAAAAAACAGTGACTCCGAAATTCACAAATCATCCAAGTATGATTTAAAAAAATGTGTTTCTTAATATGTATCGACTAAAATGTATATTTTTTCGTATTTTAATTTGATTAAGAAGGAGTTGGAGTCGTTACGATATTGGTGTATATAATGATTATAAATAGAAAGATTTTTTATTCAATTTTAATATACTTTTGAAATAGGTAAGACTTATACATACATAGTTACACAAACAGTAGAATAATAACACTTCGCATGTTTTATTCATTTTATTTGACAATTTTATCAAGGCTGTGGAGTCGTGTAAAAAAAGACGACTCCGACTCTAGCTTAAAAATAATTAATGACTCCGACTCCGAGAAAATTTTTCAAAAATTTCATTTGAACATGTATATATGTATACCATATATATATATGTATAACATGCAATGTCAACACTTTGGACTATTTTGTTTGAATACACATCATTAAATATGTTTTTCAAAAAAAAATCGAGCCACTCATTTTTCACGACTCCGACTCCCAGTCCGGCCAAAATACCGGGACTCCGACTCCGACTCTAACTCCGACTCCACAGCCCTGAATTTTATCAATCCGATGTGTTTTTTTAGACAAAGGGTCACCAAACTTTTTCAGAAACGGTCCGGATGATTTTTTCTAAAACGTTTGAAACCATTAGAATCAAAATATTTTTGTTCTGATCAAAAATTGATTTAAATGCTGACCATTTAATTTGTTCCCTTATTTAATACTGATGTATTTGTTACGTGGTATTGCTTTCAGAATAAATATTATGTGTCATATACATCTTTGCATCTTTAAGTGAGCATGTATCTGTCTGTCTGTGTGTCAGAACGCCCGCGTATTTCATTTCGATTCCTTTTTTATCAACGTATATAATATATACGTGTAATATGTTATATCACAATATATGTTTTGTATAACTAATCTCCACACAATGTGTAAAGTTCGGCTGGCGTAGGCGACCTAAAGCGACAATTGTGGCGACAGGGGTTGTCCAACAGTGGTTCCGAAGCACATTTTAATTTTATTATTACATTAATCTCCTCCATCTATCTAATCATTACAGCAGGACGTATCGCAAGCTAATCACCAGTCCTGTTATATCATCATCATTATATTATAACTCTCTTTGAAAAATAAAAGAAGATTGACTGTATAAATCAGGAATGCACAACCTATTTCTTCTAGTGGGCCGGATAAAAACAAATTATCATGTGTTAGGGTCGCAAGAAAAATCAAAACTAAAGTACAAGTAATCCTCTTTTATACATGTAAAAAAATATGTATTTTATTTTAATTTTGAGAAAAAACATTGAGGACCGCAAAAAAAATAAAAAGTGCCGTGTGTGCGTGGATTTTGCATCACTGGCTGAAATCAAACAGTGCTTAATCGATCTGCTAGGCTGTCAATTAAAAAAAAACACGTTTTAAGCGCGAGGTGGGTATTTCGAATGATTTTTTTTGTTGAGTTTTTGTACTGGACACATTTTAAATTCAATAAAATATTTTTTTCTAAAATATTTATTATAGACAATAAATACATGAAGAATTTAAAATGAGTGAATGGTATGAATGTTATGTTTGAATATTATTTCATGAAATATAGCCGCCTCTGCATATACAAGGGGTGCATTGATCGAATGCCACATTGACCGGCCGCCACTGACTGAGAGTATTGCCAAACCATGCCAAAAATAATATTTTATTATGCCAGAGATATCCTCTCTGTGGACGAAGTAACTTGTTGAAATTTTGATGGACCAAACTGACTAGCAATTCAACAGTTTCCTTTTAAAAGTGTTACGAATACTCAATAACTATTTTAATAATTTGCAAGATTATAATGTATTAAAAAAACTTTCGATGTTTATTTAGTATCAAATAAAATAATCTATGTATACCAGACGCGCTCTCAAATCAACTGTTTATGACCCCTGCTTCCTTTCTTCCTCAGTTATCGAACATATATCATTTAGTTCCTAGTATTATTTAAAACTTATATGAATTTAAATTCAAAAACCTTCCAACTGACACTTTTCGCCGTCCTATTCACAGACTACCTCGAATCACACGTAAACCTTTAATATTTGTATCACAAATCCGAGGTTTAGTGATACACCTTGGTTAGGTCACGATCGCCAAGAATGGGGTGACAATATGGGATTTGATTTAGTTTTTTTTTCTTCTCATATTGTTTGTGGCACAAAAGCAATAAATAAAACAGATTTTCGTTCATTGTCTCTTGCCAAAAGGAAATGAGACACGTATTGAATGCATGAATTGATTTATTTGTGTGCCAGTGTATTGTTGTGAAATTATGGTGACCGTTCGTCATATTTTCTCATCTGTTTGAATATAGTTCGGAGTGTGGTGAAATTTTTTGATTTCTTTAAGAAGTATATCATTTCTTATCAAGACCGGTTTCGTTCAAAGCGAGCGGTCCTGACCTTTTTAAATAAAGTGTAAATAAAGTACAAAATAATTTTGTGTTTTTTTTATCCATGCCCGCTCCCAATGTGGAGCAAGTGGCTTTCTAATGAAGGTATATCAACACAAGTTTTTTTTCTACGCAAACTGTTTGTTACTCAGTCGTTCAACCTCACTTTTTTTTTCAAAGTGAGTAGTAGGGAATGAAGGATAAGGCTAGAACAGGACTAGTGGTTAACTAATCGCTATTGCTGCACCCAGTTATTAAAGGATCAGAAGGATGGGAGGAGAGAAAAATAATGTGAATTGAAATCACAAACACCCAGTGGTCGATCACAATTTTGAATTGAGTAATACTCAAATTCACTGTGATCTTACCGGGAATCGAACCCAGACCTGCGTGATCGGTAGAGCAATCTTAATATTAAATTAATATCAGATTAAATCAATTCAAAACCAGTTAATCAGTTTTTATGCACTTGAAGGTTGTGTATATTTCATAATTTGCTTTTGGCCGAAAATCATCATAACACATTTTTCGTGTCACTTGTAAAATTTTGTTGTGTGTTGGCTACGTCCTTTTTTCTTTTAAAAAGTCGATATGTTGACAACATTCTATTTCATAAAACGGACACTTATTAATGTTATATTTTTTTTTTATGTAAAGCCATTCAAACAGTTAAATAAAAAGTGATTATTGCAAATGCGCCGAAAGTATTCAGGAATCTGAGTATTGAAGTGAAAAGTCAAATTAATTTGCCTATTTCCTTAATTTCATGGTTCAAAGTTCTTATCATGTAAACTAACATTATGTGAAACTGACATATCAGCTTTTGACATAACATATAGTATTCTCGAAAACTACTGTTTGCATTTAGACCTCTCACATATCCACCACAGGTAAAACAGACAACTCATAATGATATAAAATAAATACAATATTTCCAAAAAGTCATTTCTCCAACAAACTACTTAGCAGGGCCTAAGTTACTGTCGTGTTTGACAAATAGGAAGATTTGTCGTTAGCTTTTGAAAAATTATCCAAATTCAATGTTAGGATTATAATGATTTATTGGGCAACAAGCGCGTTGAAAAAAACTGTTTCTTACTCTCGCCTTGACGGTTTATTAATTATGCCTGCCATGACACATGCTATTCAATATCAAAGAAAATAATTTGATTTATTAAAATTTATATTAGACATTTAAAGAAGTTTTAATATTTTTATTTAATTTATTAAAATCAACAGAAAGTATTTTGTTAGCCGAGTCGTAAACGGTTTTGAACTTTAATAGAAAATTTAAATTAACTTTGATTATTCCACGTATTGTGTAACTAACTGTGACACGTGTTTCGCCTCTTTCAAAGGCATCTTCAGACTTACTATCGCAAAGTTTGCTTAAGTAATGAAGCAAGATTGATTCTAACATTTTAAAATTATAAAATTACAAAATGGATTGGGTTTTTTTCCTTTTAAGAGGAGCAAGGAGGGGGGTGTAGAATCGAAATAAAGCAAACAGATAATGATACTAATTTTACTAAAGTTGTAAACCATCAGAATGGGATTTTTCCTTTTTAATGGAAGCAAAGAGGGGATTATAAAATCGAAATCTTTGAACTTCTTTGAACTTTCGGTTTTGAACTTCTCTTTTTCTTTTTTTCCAACCCCTGAACAAAGTTTCATACAGTGAAACTCCGAATTACTCGCTGGCTTGAAATATTCGCCGCAAATCCCCCGATTGCACTGTCGCATTTTATTGTCGTTGCTACGAGACGGTCGTCTGTGCGGCGCATACAGTCAAATGTTGGCTAGCGTATGTGTATTCAACACGTTCTAGGCTACACGCGTATAGCTGGGTGACTGTCTATGTGCTGGATTTTATCACTTAGTAACTAAATATTTCGTCCATATTTTTTTTTGCAAAACTAAAGGAAGTCTTAGTTTTGTATTTTTTGCACAAAAAACCAAATCACTAATTTTGTATGAGATTCTCTCCCCCAATTACACTGACCCGACTTAAGTGTAAGCGGGGGTTTTACTGTATTATGGATTTATGAATTTGTACGCAATGTTGTGTTCACAAAACAGCTCCTATCCGAACAAGAAAAATAAACGAAAAATTAAAATTGCAATTACTATTCCTTTCCTTGCATGCGCTGTGGCCAAGTGGTCAACGGTCATGGGCGTTGATTTCTTTCTTTTGCTATGCCCATGGGTATTAATCTCGATCGATTTTATTTTTTTTAGGTTTTTGAAATGGCGGGGTGCGGAAAAGGTACCAAGTGGGATTACAATTAAAAGCGACTACAACAGCAATGTGAAAAAAAATTGTATTGCAAGTACTGCCGCCAGCCCATGTGATTTATCAAAAATACTTCAAAAATGGTTTTTCTTGAAGCTTACTTCTCTGGAAAGATTTAAGAGGGCCACGATGTTTGTCTTGTTTGACTCCCGTAGGTTACGCGTTCTCTGGAGAGCACGCGCGAATTCGCGACATTTCAGGAACATTTCGCGCGCTATTGAGACGGAAAAAAAAGTAAAAAAAAAAAATGTTATGTTATTGTACTGCTAGGTACGTAAACATACAAATAAAAAAATTAAAATTAAACTACATTTCGGAGCAGGTCCTATAAGTGTCTCATTTTGGTATTTTTTCAATAATTTACCGGCACTGCAGCAGTACTTCTTAATATTTTATCTAAGTAATATTGAAGGTGTAATATCGTATGCTTAAAAGCAGGGCTGAGGAGTCGGAGTCGTGAAAAATGAACGGCTCGATTTTTCTTTGAAAAATATATTTAATGATCAAAGTGTTGACATTTCATGTGTTTCTGACTAAATATGATCTGATGGAATACATATATATAATTTAAAATTAAATTATTGAAAAATCTTCTCGGAGTCGTCTTTTTTACACGACTCCACAGCCCTGCTTAAAAGGCATCTTTTTCAAAAACCGCAACATCGGATATCTAAAAAGATTTTTCTTCTATACTAGAGCGATCTACCCTATTTACTATACAGTAACATTTAAAATATGAATTTTTGATAGATGTGTAGATCTTTGTTCAAAATCAAGCTTTTTCTATTCCCGTTATTCTATATTTACGTGATCAAAAAAGTAGTGGATAAATGATTAAATACATAATAGTTTTTCTAAGACTAATACTATGGAAACACTAAATAGTAAAAATTTTAATATACCCATCACATTAAATTACAAAACCGAATTATCACATAGAAGACGCTGTATTTATCGAAAATGACATTATTTCATACACAAACAATTGTTCAAGCAACAATATTTTCAATAGACGCTCGTAAACAGAAGTAAACTTCATAACAATGCCTTTATTTTACGAAGGGAGAATAAAGTTTATTTATTTATTTATTCAAAGCAATCAGCTGACAGACGGACACACACTAACGCAGTCGTGCGACATTCCCACACATACTTCCTTGACTAACATTAAACTCGAAAATTATGCATCTGTATGGGGCATACATGATCGAGAAACAATGTCATGAGTTTTGTAGCAAGTTACTAACTTAACCCAACCTTTTACTTTCAATAAGGAATACAATGGGACGTTTTTTTAGAATAATTCAGATGATGTGGGGTGACCACACTTCTTTAAAAAGGAAAAAAAAACCTCTCTTCTAAAAAAATCTCTCTTTTGTTTGCAAAGACAGTGAGAATAGAAGTATAGGGCTAGGACAGGACTGGGAGGATTGGTATTTGCTCACCGAGGAATTTGAAATCCTTAATTTGCTATACTTTTCCCCCGGACTATCTCCAAACCTCGTTTTTTTTTGGCTCACTGAGGAATTTGAAATCTTCAATTTGCCAATTTCATGTCAATTTTCGGGATTTGCTCAAAAATGTCTGAATCTTGAAATCCCAGGATCGCGGCCGTGTCAATCCTGGAATTTTGGGATCAAAAAATTGAACGGGACCCCGGGGTTGGATGCCCTAGACAGGACTAGTGGTTAGCTCATCGCTATCACTACGTATCGTTTTAAGAAACATTCGGACCCGTTACCTCCGTAACCAAAGCCGACGACGTTGACCACTTGATCACGTAGGCGGCTACTTAAAAACAATATTGGAACTTAATGAACTATTGCCATTAAGATAAGGCGATAAAAATAACAGAGGGAAAATAAAACGCATAACAATATCGCCGTATCTTTTTTTTTGTTAATCCATGTCTGCTCCCAATGTTGAGCGTGTGGCTCCCTAATGGAGTTATCTCAGCAAGAATTGTTCAACGAGAACGGTTTGTTACTCAATCGCTCAACCTTTCTCTTTTTCGTTGAGAGTATAGATAGGGTTTGGATAGTACTAAAGGTTAGGCAATCGCTCATGTTGCGTCCTGTTATTTCAGTATTGGAAGGGTAGCATGAATTAGCAAAAATAGCAAAAATTCATGTCTTTGAACAGGATTCGATAAATTGATTGAAAAATTCCGTTCCTATTGAAATTCAAACCCATGAGATCAAGCACGGACGTTAGCCACTGCGCTACGGACCAGGCGAGTCTAATATCACACTATTATGATGTCTGTGATGTATATTATGTTTTCACACATCATATCTAAGCCCTCAACTTCTATAAATACTCTCTTTGAAATAAGAGACGTTGAGCAATGAAGTAACAAGCAGTTTTCTTAGACAAACTTATGTTGAGATACGTTCATTAGGAGGTCATATGCTACACATTAAGAACGGGCATTGATTTTAAAGAGATATTATAAAATTAACAGCCTGCCGTTATTATTATATAGTATATTTAATTAATATGTTTTTTTCTTTTGATCTGTTTTATCGTATTCTATTTTGTTAAACGTGTTTTATAAACGCATTTTAATAAAATGTAACGCTTTTTCCTTATGGAATCGATTAAAAAATCTATGAATAATGGTAACCCTACTATCACCCTATAACAACAGAGTTATTGTAAAAATTGAATAAAACCACAGCTTTTCAAATGGAATATTGATAAAGTTAAACTTATATTTTTTATGCATAATTAATTCACCAAAATACTAATGTTTTACATGGTGCAATTTACAAAAAAAAAATCATTGCCAATTATATATATATCATGTGCAAACTTATCATATTCTTCATAACTTTAAAATATTTTTATTTTTTGGACTGATGATGTCTAGCATTTACATGTCGCTGATAGATTAAGTATCCACCCTTTGCTGGGGCCTCTTTTAAGATCTACCTACCCCTATTATTTTAAACTATTATACTGTCAAGACTGCCTTTCCTTAGTTTGCTTTTCCATGTGGTTTTTAATGATACTCTTTGTTGTCACCGAACCAAAAGAACTTTTCGTGAATTTGAGCCCGTAAGATCCGCCACGGAAGTCAACGACGTTGACCACTGCGCTACGGACCAAGTAAAAGCATGAAAGTTTGTGACGTTAAAAAATTTTCTCCCACCCTTACAATCTAAATATTGTAACGTAGCGGGAGCAAATAGCCAACCACCAGTCCAGTCATAGCATTAATATTTCTTCTCTTACTTTCGTTGAAAAAAGAGAGATTTAGGGACAAACAGTTAATCAGTCAAAAACTTCCTTTAGAAGGTCATATGCTCCACATTGGGAGCGGACATATAAATTTTTCAATGGATTCGACTGTAACTTTTTTAAAGTTCACCTAAGGTTGTGTAAAGGATAGAGTCACGTGTTTCGCCTCGTTCTCTGTTGATATCGTTCGATTAAATTTAACAATGGGCATCTCTGTTACGGGAAAATGTTTTATCTTTTTACCTCGAGTTGATCTTGAGTAGCTATTTTTAAAATAAACAACCTATTTAAAATTTATTTGCCGCGCATCAGTATTTTTATTATTATTATTTTATCAGTTGACAATGCTCGCAATGAGTGAAACCGGTCCTGACCTTTTAAATAAAGTGGAATAAAGTACAAACAAATATTGTGTTTTTATTAATATAATGCCTTTCCACCAAGTATTGACAGTAAGCACCCTTAAAGTGGTATTATTAAACCATCAAAGCAGCGATTAAGTTATTGTTTTTTTAATAATTATCACAGTTTTGTATGACTTTAAAAAATTTCCATTCCAGCATCATCATGCCTAAATCAATTAATTAACTAATGACGAAATTTTATCTTTTCCCATTGGTCGACACTAAGTATTCATAACCACAATTTAAAACATACAATACGAGTTGATGTTGGGGACATTTGGTATAAATGAGATAAAAAGAGGAAACCAAACACCCACCGCCAGGGTTGCCAACAATGGCCAAGGAGCGACAGCACACACACACACAAACAAACAATCAACACCCACACATTTATGATATTATTTAAAACACCTTTACTACTAATGCAACGGACAGCGACATTTTGAATCAGGGCTGTCAAAAATATATTGGTATTAGAGTAAAAAAAAAATAGTGCCGATTTGCCCAAAATGTCACCGTGACTCGTTTTTTTTTAGGCTTACCAATTTCAAAATCCTACAAATTTTCGGGATTTGCTATGAAATTATCAATCCCGAAAATACGGGATCACAAAATTGGACAGGATCCCGCGGTTAAGGGATTCGGGATCTCATGATTGAAAAGCCAAATCCCTACTCTATGATAGATTGAACATTTCCGTAAGAAGCAGTTTTTCTTGAAATTTGTTTTTGTTGATATAACCCCATTAGATATATACTCGACATTGAGATAGGACATGGACTTAAAAAAATATATTTAAAAAATCCACTAGTAAGAAATATATAGCCTTATTGAGAAATTTCTCGATTTTTTTTATTAATTGTTTTTCTTCATTATGAATTATATATACTTCACTCCTAGAAGATTCCGGTATTAAAAACTCAATTATTGTACTGTGTTTGTAGTGACAAATTATCATTAATTTTGAAAAATTGTGCCCACCCTGGCGCGTAAATGACAAACAAATGAAAGAAAGAATTGAATGGACTCCCAATTTTCGGCACCAGCCCACGTTACTAAATCATAATTAAATCCAGCTTTGGATCGCGAGGGTTTGGAGACTGCGCGCGAGATGCGGCTGGGTGTGGTTCATCAGACGACTCTGCGACAAAGCAGACGAAAGTCCTCCGCAAGCCTGCATTACACGGTAAGGCGCGTTGTGAAAAGAATCGCCAAGAAAGATCACTCCATTCGATTACACAAAAATTCAGCTACCACTAAATAATATCAATTTTACGCTGATTACTGTAAATTCTTTTTGAATTATACGACATTTAATTTTATACTAATTTCACAATGAAATATATAGGATGATAAAGACCGGTTACGTTCATCGCAAAATATTTTCCAAATGATTATTTGTATAATATTTTGTATGACTAGTGACAATGTGTGCAAAACAATTGGTTGAATGATTATTTAAAAATAAATAATTTATAAATAAAATGTAACTGACCTCTAAAAACAGACGTTTTGTTAATAACGGCCAGTGTTTCGTCTTTCATCATCTTCGAGCATTTAGGTGCACGCATGAACTTGAACTGATGTAAGGTGAATGAAGTTGAATGCTGATTGGCAAAACCTTGGTCTTTTATGACAAGAGGTGTGGGAGTGAATTCACAAAATTTGAAAAATTCAAATTTAATATTAAAATTCCACCGAGCACCGTGAGTTGAAATTTTAAATAATAAATAAGTTTTAAAAAATATAATAAATTAAGAAAAACTTTGTTATTTGGCTTATAAACTTTTATGATTGGCAGCATACATTTTAAAAATTATAGCTTGCACAGTAATTTGCTTCCGTCTCTTACAAGCGACTTTCAATTGTAATTTTACGTAATTCATATTATATTAAGTAAACCTTTGACGAATAATAAAATACATAAGTTTCCGTTTTCATGTCAACAATTAACAGTACAAAAAAAAGGGGAACATATCTTTGACGGATTATATTGTGTTAATATATTTTTCTACATAAGCTATCTGTTCTATCTAAGTTATATTTTAAAAATCATTTTTTTAAATAAGAATAAAAATGTTACACTATACACTTTGATACAAATCAACAAAGAGAATTTATACACATAAGTCAATATTTTTTCATGAAAGATTCAAGACAAAAGCTTAAGAAATGTCACTTGTCTACAGAGTGGCGTTTTGCGCTTCACTATTATAATCAATAAAGATAATAAGTCAATCTTAAATTAATGTATTTTTTTAAATAAAAATGTCTATCTTTCGTACAAAAAAATACATATCACACTTATTCTTGTAACACAGCCTTTAGTCATGGCAATAACAATAACCTGTGACATCCTGTCTACGAGATATCAATTTGCTAGATGAAGACATTGACAACTTTAAAAAGATCTTTTAAAAGCTTCTAAAAAGGAATAGTCTGAATTTTGTTATCAACGCCTGAAAAATTAAAATCCAAAAAATTGAATACCCTTTTTTAATGATTCACATTTATTTAATATGATCAAAACCGGCCTCGCTTAGACAAACATTTTCAACTGATTAGTTCAGTTCACCATGGGCAAGACTGGTCCAGATCATATTAGCCCAAGAAGCTCGAAATATACCCTTGGAAATATATATGGTGGAGAAGATTCAGAAAAAAAAATTGAGACTTCTCTATATGAAGGTGTATGGATATTATCAGTGGTTTTATCCAACTGACATTTTCTTAGGCATGCTAAACTTTAATAGTTTGAACGTTCGAAGAGAAATGTACCTGGCCATGGGAGCCGATAAATTACTCGAATTACAAATTATTCGAATTGCTTCGTTATTTAAACGATTTTTCTACGACACTTGCTTAGAGAGTGAAATATAAAAATAATTTTTGTGAGTATTTATTTTAACCGTGTTCCCTCCAAATGCGGAACATATGATCTTTTAATGGAGTTTATCTCAACAGAAGTGTTTCTACGAGAACTGCTTATTAATTAGTTACTCAAACTGTTTCTATATATTTCCAGAAAACATAGAAGACTAGGGCTAAGACAAAACAAACGGAAACAAATTGATTATCTTGTTATTCGAGCAATTTACCGGTAACCCCTGGCCATATATTTCTTTCGGCTTATACGAGGCAAAAATAAGAATTCCACCATTCTTAATTAAGAATGTGAATCTAAATGTTCCTGATTATTTTTTGAGAAGTCGTGGACATGATTTTTTTGTTCTCCCAAGGTGTAGAACCAGCCTGCCAATTGGGGATATCACTAGAGAGAGCTTTAACGGTGTTCAACAATATCGCTTCGAATGTCGACATATTCCACGTAGACGTGAGTGAGTTCCAACTAATGCTACTTTTATGTATTAAAGTAGAGTTTGTATTAGAGTGAGTAGAAGGAAAAGAAGGATAAGGATAGAACAATGGAGGATAAGACTAGTGGTTAACTAATCGCTATTACTAGCTAAAGGATCAGAAGGATGGGAGGAGAGGAAATAATGTGAATTGACATCATAAACACCCAGTCTTCGATCACAACTCTGAATTAAATAATTCTCAAATTCACTGTGATCTTACCGGGAATCAAACCTAGACTTACGTGATCGGTAGAGCAAGCTCTAACCAACCGGGCCACAGCAGGCGAAAATCTATTAACATGTAAAATTTAAAAAAGTGTTTATTTTTTCTATGAAATAGTGGGTGAGCCTAAATAATTGAACTACGCAAGATTACGAATGGTTACGTATCACTGGTCCAAACAATATTTTTGCTTTGAGACGTATTAAAAGTTTGACTACGAGAGCGAATGCATTCTGAGTTACTTCAAAACTTAAATCAAAGATGTCTCCGCCATGTAATTGAGCTGTCACTTAACTCATTCAAAATACAAACAGAAAATATTTTTTATTAAACTTTTATTATTATAAATACACCCCTGGGCGAGGGAAAAAAGGGAGAATATATTTTTTAATCTCAATTCTATGCATCCTCACTCGAATGGCATAAAATAACTTGAGTTAGTAAATAAAGTGTTTTTTTAAATAAATATTTTGATATTACTGGCTGGTTGCAGAAAGCAAAATGCCACCAATTTCCTAAAATAAATCTTTATATTTTGTATTATAACATATAAAGACTGTATGGACATTAAAATACTGTTTTATTTAACCTATAGGCCGGTAGGCCATAACAAATTTAGTGGGTCACGAAGGAGAAATATTCAAAAAACCGGGTCGTGAGGGAAAAAAGTTTGGGAAACGTTGGTCCATATGAAAGTTATTTTAATTGCCTTAATTATCTGTCATTTTTTCATATCTTACTAGGTACCATTAGGTAAATTCGAAGAAAAATATACAATCTGCAACAACAATAAAACTTAATAGAAAATTTAAATTAACTTTGATTATTCCACGTATTGTGTAACTAACTGTGACACGTGTTTCGCCTCTTTCAGAGGCATCTTCAGACTTACTATCGCAAAGTTTGCTTAAGTAATGAAGCAAGATTGATTCTAACATTTTAAAATTATAAAATTACAAAATGGATTGGTTTTTTTTTCCTTTTAAGGGGAGCAAGGAGGGGGGTGTAGAATCGAAATAAAGCAAACAGATAATGATATATAGCATAGACTTCACAGATATATAATAAAAGCAAATAGATAATGATATATAGCATAGACTTCACAGAAAAAATCAAAGACATACAATTAACTAGTAATTGTAAATTAGTATCATTCGACGTAACAAATTTATTTACTAACGTACCAACGGAAGAGTGCAAAAATATAGTCAGCGAAATTTTAACTTTTTCGGATATTAATAGCAACGTCGTTAAAGAAATGCTTAGACTTTTTAATATTTGTATTGAACAAAACTATTTTTTGTTTAATAAAAAATTTTACAAACAATCGGTAGGATTACCTATGGGTGGTCCTATTTCACCTTTGCTCGCGGATATTTTTATGGATTATTTTGAGAATAATCTCTTTAAGTCAAATCACACGTTACTTAAAAATGTAAAAACTTGGTATCGTTATGTAGACGATATCTTTTGCATTTGGACAGGAACAGATAGACAGTTAGATACCTTTTTACGTCATATAAATTCATTGCATACAAATATTAAATTCACACTAGAAATCGAGCAACAAAAAACCTTAAATTTTCTTGACATAACAATAAAGAAAAATAATAGCAACAGATTAGAATTTGCCATTTACAGAAAGCCTACTTATACAGATGTCGTCATTCACCATCAATCAATTCACCCGTGGTCGCAAAAACTCTCATCATTCCATGCAATGATTAATAGATTAGTTAACATCCCTCTCACTAAAGTCAACTTTGAATTAGAGTTAAACATTATTAAACAGATAGCTGTAAATAATGGTTACAACACAGACGTAGTAGTTAACTTACTTAAACGTAAGCAAGTTAAACAACTCATAGTAAATAATATTTTTTCAAGAGAGAAGAAAGCAAACGATAATATTAAAAACTGGCGTAGAATTATTTATTTAGGAGACATCTCGTCAAAGATAGTTAAATTTTTGCCAGACAATATAGAACCCGCGTTTTATACAGTAAATAATTTAGGTAAAATTATATTGAACAGTAAAGATCGCGTAGATTCATCGTCACAGAGTGGTATCTATCGACTCTCTTGTGGAGACTGTCAAGCGTCTTATGTTGGACAGACAGGTAGAAACTTTAATATTAGAATTAAAGAACATATAAGATGTCTAAAAAGTAACAATTTTTCTGAGTTTGCCAATCATTTAATAGAAAATAATCATAATTTTAATCAGATTTGTAATTTAGAAATACTCCACCGAGTAAATAAAAAGGGTTTAAAGATGAATAGCTTAGAATTTTTAGAAATTAATAAAACTCTTAACAAAAAAGAAATATTATTAAATAATATTCTTAATAGCACAGGCGGTTCCCCGTTACTCAAATTGTTTCCAATTAATAGAGTAATCACAAACCTAGATGATTGACTGCAGCTCATTAGTTTTAATAGTTTGTAATGTTTAACGTCATTAGTAGTATGATTAAATTTGTTTGCACTGTTTCGATTTTATAATCCCCTCTTTGCTTCCATTAAAAAGGAAAAATCCCATTCTGATTGTTTACAACTCATTAGTAAAATTAGTATCATTATCTGTTTGCTTTATTTCGATTCTACACCCCCCTCCTTGCTCCTCTTAAAAGGAAAAAAAACCCAATCCATTTTGTAATTTTATAATTTTAAAATGTTAGAATCAATCTTGCTTCATTACTTAAGCAAACTTTACGATAGTAAGTCTGAAGATGCCTCTGAAAGAGGCGAAACACGTGTCACAGTTAGTTACACAATACGTGGAATAATCAAAGTTAATTTAAATTTTCTATTAAAATGAACTTCCACAAAGTTACCGCCGAAACCATCGAAAGTATTACAATAAAACTTGGTTCTCATAGATATTTATTTTAAAAATCAACAAATTTTCGATGGATGCGGGGGTAGCTTTTTGTAGTTAATTCTGATTGAAACATCAAATTTAACATTTTTTTTATTTTACAGATTGTACAGAAAATTTTGACACGTGTTTCGATGCTTAAATGAGCATCTTCAGACAAACCTAAGATATGTCAATATAAAATTAAATTTACAACTTCTTTATTCCACTTGTTGCGTTACAATATATGAGCATTCGAGCGGTGAAGTGAGCCAACTATTAAAATGGTAAAACCTGCTATTAATGTAATAGTCCATATGCTCCACACTGAGAGCGGCCATGGTAAAAAAAACACTTTTATTTATATTTTATATAAATAGATATTTTGAATGGATGAATGATTGTCATACCGAATTTCGCTGCCATGTTATGTTCGATCGATTTATCGATTTCTGTACGAAGACATGGGTGTCTTTGATGTCTAAAAATTCTCTCCCACTCTTTCCTTCAATAACTGGGCGTAGCGAAGCCGATATGTTAACAACTAGTCCTGTCCTAGCCTTATGTAATATTATCATGCTTTTAACAAATATATATTATATTGACCCTCAAGAGGTGAAGTGAGTCATCTAGTAAAATCACGATTTTATATTTTTATTTTACGGAGATAACACTATTGCAATGTGTTTTAACTGGGGTTACTTCACTTTTACGATACTTTAAGACGTGTAGAATATTACAAGGCATTTTTTTTAATAAAATACCATTTGGCTCACTTCACCTCCTATGGGCTCAATTATAATATTTACAAAATTCGTCGAACAGAAATGAAGGTACCGCTTTTGTGTTTAGTACTGAAGAATTAATATAAGTTTATAATTTTAATTTTACCCAAGTATGATGCGTTTGTTGAATTCTAAGAAAAGTGATAATACAAATTAAATTTGGTACAAAAATCGATCACGCGGGATTTTTAAATTCAAGTGATGCTCCCTTTTGTTCGTCGGCACTACAAATGAGATACGAAAATTATTGTTAAGGTCGTTGAAGCATGTAATCACCGTAAGCCCATAATGCCACATTTTTAAAAAAATTCTATCAAACATTGACATTAAAAAAATATTAGCTAATCTTTGTTCTCTTTATTCAACATATTTATACCGATTTTTTAATCCATGTCCGCTCTTATCGATTGACTTTACACTAATTATTAATTAATTGTATTAATTAGTTAGTAATTAATTAATTAGTATGAATTGGGGTATCTTAACACAAATTAATCCTACAGTAAATGTTTGTTATTTTACTGCTCAACATCACTTTTTCGAAGATAGTAGAGACAGAAGGATAGGGCTAGGACAACACTAGTAGGGTATCCAATCCCGTACCCTTTTTGCAATAGTTTATAAATTTGTATTCGGGACTCGTTTCGTCATATTGTTTCCAATTGTCTGAAAAATTTTAACACAACGAATGGTGAAAACACGCGTGAAATAAGACCAAAAGTATGGAACTATTTAACACTTAAATTAATTACTTTTAGGGTGTCTATGACAATACTTGGTGGAAAGGCATTATATTTAGAAAAAAACTTTTGTTTGTATTTATTTCTTCTTTCATTTATCAAGATAAAGACCGGTTTCGCCCATGGCGAGCATTTTCAGCTGATATGAAATATAATTTAAAAGTGCTATTTATACAAAAACAAATTGAAATGAAAATGTGTAATAAGCAGTTGGCATTCAAAAGAACTCCCCAAGACAGTAGAGATAGAATAAAAAAGATAAGGCAAGACTAATGGTAAGCTAATCGCACATCACTACAGCCCATGTTTAGGGTCGGGTAAGTGTTGAAAAGAAGCTTACAAATCAAAGACTTAAAACAAAAATTCTTAAATCATTTAATTAAACAAAAAATCTCTCCGTAATAGTTCTCAAACTCGCGAATTTCGCAGCCAAAGCCGATAAATACTTTCGATGAATTCGGCGGTAACTTTGTAAAAGTTCATTTTAATAAAAAATAAAATAAATTTGATTATTCCACGTATTGTATGAATGACGTATTTAAGCAAGCATTTGCGAAAGTAGTTGTCTGAAGATGCCTCTGAAAGAGGCGAAACACGTGTCACATTTTGTTACACAATACGTGGAATAATCAAAGTTTTTTTTATTTTTTATTAAAGCCAATAATGTTCACCACTTGGCCACGGACTCGACTAATAAATGAATTACTTAACACTCTGTTGAAAATCGTTCCCAACAATTAATCTTCAATCAAAAATAGATTTACGATATTTTCAATTTTTCACGACGATATAAATAATGGTACTCGTATTCGCTAATGTCACTATTTTAGATTTATTTTGCAGACATACATTAAATTGAAAATTTATTTTATTCAAAATACATTATTGAAGGTTACCTGAGAAAGAATAAAGATCACGATTTCTGAGTCATGAGTTGCAAGAATTCCAAATTGTCAAAAAGACAATTATGTATAATACTAAAACTAAATTTAAAAAATATTAATAGTTCAGGTCTGTGGTGTAGTGATCGACGTCGTTGGCTTGCGTGGAGAATCTCACGGGATCAAGTCCCAGCACGAACAGAAATATTTCAATCGATGTCTGAAAATTTCCTCTCATCCTTCCAATCATAAAAAACGAGGAGTAGCAAGAGCGATTAGCTAACCAATTGCCTACCTTGCCATACTCATTCTATCCATATACTCTTTTTGAAAAAAAAAACTGAACAACTGAGTAACAAGCAACTGCTCTGGTGGAAAATCTTGTGTAGTGATGATACCTCTATTATGAAACCATTTACTGCATTTTTCGCTGCTTTGAATAACATGTGTAGTCTGCCAGAACAGCTGTGATATAACTGTTGTCGTGATTGACAATCAGGCAAAAATATTATAAAATGCTACCAACAATTCTCTTTACTTCTTGATACCCCAAATGACCACTCACCGGCTCAACTTTTCAAGTAAACGACCAACTTTCAAAGCTTCAATGTCACTCCTTCTGAGCCCTATTGTATAACTTGGACATAGCTGTATTTGACGGCTTATAGTTGTTCATTTTTTTTTGTACGTGACATAGTAGTGAAATCCTTTCGATATTAATCACTTTTAAGGTGTTCACTGTCAATTAATTCTTGATGAAAAGGAAATAAATTACGAAATAAAACACTTACGCACTAAGCCCACGTTATTAATTTTATTGCCGTTGATGTTGATGTTGCTCGCTATGAGCGAAACCTGTAGTAATCAAAAATAAATAGCGTGCACTTAGTTTTAAGTGTTAGAGGGGGCTCGGAGGGGTCCGAGCGAGCCCTTTGCCAAATTTCATTGAGGCCGAAGAGATTTTTGTTAATTTAAGAGAAAAAATGTATCTTCAGATCAAATTAGTATATAACTACAATTTCTGACTTATATATTATCAACGACAGCTTCAGTATACACAGTAGTACACTTTTATCCATTTATATTGATTAGTTTACTGTAAATTGCATATTGCTACATATTATACGTAAATTATGTAATAATCGATTGCTTAAGTATTGCATATAATGCATAGGAGTGATAAAAAATTTACTTCTTACCCAGATCACCGACAATTGCTTTGAGATTAAGCGAGCACCTTTTTAGCGTATTAGCAGCCCGCCGCTAACCATAGAGCTTAAAATGATAATATTTTTGTGGTGAATTAACAAAAGCAAGCATATTTGTTTCATTTATTCATATTTTTACTATGCAAATGAAAAATGATTCACAATGTACAACAGTAACAAACAACTAAAACTGAATAATTACACGAAATGGTAATAAAAGTTTCTAATCAGCGCATCATCGGACGATCCTGTTTCTGCTTCTTAAAATTGAGCTGACCCCGAACACTCTCACGTCCTCTTAAAGAAAGCCAATATTACACGGAATCGTACAATATTTCAAGTCCATGCGACGCGACAGCAATCTTTGATGTAATCGAAAAAGATTTTCGTGTAAAAAAATGTTCACAGCAAAATATGTACTAAAACAATCATTATTTAAAAAGAGTTCTGTGTTCAATCTGATTTGATCAAAAGTTTTTCATATACAGGACTGGTTTCGCTCATGACGAATATTATCTATTGATAAAACATTCCTTTATTTTATACTAAAATACAAAACTATTAAAAGTGTAACGTCAAAAGGGTTTGGTATAAATACCACTGTATTAATGTGTATTATTATCAGTTAAAAATGATATTCATGGGCGAAACCGGTCCTAACTATATTAACCGGTTCTCTGCCACGGACGTGTTAACAAGCCATACAATTTCGCGCTCGTAGGGCCGGCCATACAAAATGTGCGTGTTTACACGCAGTACTTGAGAAGCGGCTTAAAGGCCACAAGAAACGTATTTAATAATTTTAAAATATCATGCATATAGTGACATCTCTTGGAATCATAGTGTGATACTTAAATTTTAAAGATATTGTGTTGTAATCTATAATACGTCGATTTTAAATAAAGATTTTTTGTTGGGCTACGCTTTCATGGTGGTAATTTCCGTTTTTTAAACGGTTTTCGATAAATAATAGCGAAAATGACCCGTCGTGTATTTATATGGTTAGTGTTTGAGATGTACTATTATTATATGTCCAAAAAGTACATATTTATTAGGTTTTATTTTTTTAAAGAAAATCACGGCCCTCCATGCACGGCCATATTAATAGCAGACGGTACAGATCAGGTTAAAGAAATGTACAACTAACTTAGAAGCAGACATTGATAAAAACAAATCTTTATAAGAAGAAGAAAACTGTATTGATTGAATTGGCATTTACTCGGCAGAACTTCATTAAAATAAGATAAAATAGTCACAGAGACCTAGCATTGACCACATTTAAAGCTGTTTTTTCAATATTAATAAGAATGAATGTATGAATATATGTTTTGTGTATATTTTCTAAGCTTGTATAGTATATACGAATGGCGGCCGGTCAATGTGGCATCGAATCAATACACCCCTTGTATATGCAGAGGTGGTTTATATTTCATGAAATAATATTCAAACAAAACATTTATACCATTCACTCATTTTAAATTATTCAAGTATTTAATGTCCAAGTGTGTTAATTATTTATCGATTTCTAAAATATATAATATGTTATTTCATGAAATATAACCGCCCCAAGGGTTGCATTGATCCAATGCCACATTGACCGGCCGCCACTGGTATAAACATAATATAATGTTACCTCAAATATAATTTAAATATAATTCTGATGATTGCGTAAAGCTAAAAAAACTATCAATTACATTTTAAGGAAAATTTTTACTAAAATAAATTCCTATTTTTGACCTTATTATAATGAAATAACTATACATGGCAAGGTAAACCAAATCTTTGTTGATTTCGATTCAGAGATTCATGATGTCGTGTAACACAGCCTTCAGAAGACTTTACTCAATAAAAATGGTAAAAACATAATATCATTTTACCTTAATCGCAGTCTTTTCCAAAGAAGTAATAAAAATATTATCATTCGCTGGTACTCCGCTCCATCGCCAGGAGTTGATACTAATCAGATGTCGTTTCTCATACATTTATTTATGTTTTTCTACTACGTGACTCACAGTGCTTTGATTGCATATAAGAACGGCTTCTGAATCCAGGTACCGTGGTCTCCTTTGATTTACTTTATTGTATTTATTTTTAAATTTTGTCAACTACTTATGTACACTTTTTTTGTCAACTATTTACACTATTTATCATTCAAGCATTCCCAGATGTCAACATTTTAAGGTGTTCGTTTTTTTTTAGTTCCGCTATCTATGTGCTCAAAGTCCTTATATGTACTACGTATTGTTGTGTGCTTTTACGACGTTCTTTTGAATTCCTGTCTTTCCAATATGTATTTTTGGATTTGTGTCTGTCTATTATGTATGTTTGGATATGTGCTTCAACGCACGGAGATGTTATATGTTAATGAGCTCCTTCCTCTACCATTCTCCTCAATTCCAGTAAAAAGGTAATAAACAAAATATTACTTAATTTAAGATTTCGACTGAAGGTGCTTGGTGGAATTTCAATATTAAATTTGAATCGTTCAAATTGTGTACAAATTTTGTCACTAACGACCCGGGTTTCGCCTTTCGGCATCTTCGGGCGTTCAAGTGCACGGATGAACTTGAACTGACGCTTAGTAAATGAATGTATCGTTTTTATATAATAGTATGTATATTTTTATTTTGGTAATATATTTATATCTTATATAAACACGATACATACGTGCACTTGAACGCCTAAAGATGCCGAAAGGCGAAAGCCAGGTCGTTAGTGACAAAACTTGTGTGAATGTACATAATTTGAACGATTCAAATTTATTTACATTTTATATCAGTCATTCTTTCTACCCCCATTCTTCTTAATTGTCTGTATGCACCATGTTTGTTCCCAATATAAAACATACGTATGTACTAATAATAGAGTTTATTTAAGCAGAAATCTTTTAAAAACAACTAATTTTACTGAATTGTTCAACATATCTTTTTTTAAAGATAGTTTAACATATATAATAGAGTTAAGAAAAGACATGTGGTTTCCCTATCCCTTCCATTATACCCGATTTCAAAATCAAACAATTGGCAATTAAAGACATTATATGCATGTTTTCGTAAATAAATTAATAAATTGATTGAATAATTATCAGTTTATGAAGATGGTCACTACATTTCGAACTTGTATTCTCAGCAACCGAAGCCAACGACTTTAAGCACTCGATTACGGACCCCGATTTCTCCTTACCCAACTAAAAGAAAAATAATCAACGGGCCTGAATAACAACCAGTTCTTGCAAGACAGCTTCGGTTGGTAGTAAGTTTATTTTCCCAACACTTTCATCGAACATATCATACCATAATCACCAAAATTGAATATGCTTAAATTAAATCGACCAATTAATGCACTTTTACGTACAAGGTTGAAAGACCCTGGATTATGTACAAGACTTTTTCATATCAAATATTGTCCACAGCATACAAATTGTTACTAAAAAGGGGTCCATGGACGAAATTAGTCGTGACGTATTATCATGATTATTCAAATATTATTTTGTTTAAGTAAATAAATCAAATACATTACATTTTGTAGTTGCATAGTTACATAGAAAATTTAAATTAACTTTATTCCACGTATTGTGTTACTAACTGTGACACGTGTTTCGCCTCTTTCAGAGGCATCTTCAGACTTACTATCGCAAAGTTTGCTTAAGTAATTAAAGACAATGCATAGTTACAGTTCATCGAGTCATATGGCGCAGCGGTTGTCGTTGTTGGCTTCCGTACTGGACTTCACGGGCTCGAGTCCCAGTCCCACGAGCAGCATTTTTCGATCGATTTCTATTCGAAAGCATGGGTGTTTGTGATGTTCAAAAATCCATCCACCATTTCTGATCCTTTATTAGCTGGGTGTAGTGAGAGCGATTAGTTGAACACTAGTCCAGTCCTAGCCTTATCCTTCTATCCCTACTACTCTTTTTGAATAAGATAGTTTGAGTGATAAACAGTTATCTTAGAAAAACTTCTGTTGAGATACCTTCATAAGGAGGTCGTATGCTCCTAAATGAGAGCGGACATGAATAAAAAAAAGTTGCATAAATACGTTACATAGCATTTTTATTTCTTAATTAAAAGTATCAGCTTTTTGAAGCTATTACTAAATCGAAAATAATCACAGATTAAAAATATCAAAGTATTTTAGTTAAAACACAATTCAAGAAGAAAATGTTGAAGATTCTATTCCTTCTGAATGTTTAGAAGCATAAACTTGTTACTATACAAAAAAGTAATAGCTTAGCCGAAATAGCTATCAACGCATAAAATTATTAAAAACTGTAAAACTAAAATACTTTGATATTTTTAATCTGTTACAATGGAGTTCTACCAAGTAAATGCCAAATCAATTAATAAATCGAAAATAATCATTTGCTAGGTAAGAAAAAATGAGAAAAACTCCTCACGAATACTGATAATGGAGTTTCAGTTACCAAAGTGTTCAATTTCTATTATGAATTACTAGCTGGTTCCCGGCAAGCGTTGCAATGCCACTAAAAGAAATAAAGTGTTTGTGTTTTAATTGTGTTTATTGAAGTGCATGTTTTCTTTTTCTGTCTGTTTGACGTTAGCTGCCGATTATCTTTGGTACGAAGCACGCGCCACTTACTGTAAGTTAATTGTACTATAACCTTCGCGCAAGTGCAAGCATACGTTGTCAAAATGAAATGTATGACAGACATACAAACATTATGTTTTATTTATAAGACACTCATGTAAGCTAATTTTACTATGCTTATATATAACCTTCCCGTAAGTGGAAACAAAAAGTTTGTTAAAGTTTTATTGCGATCGGATGAGCGCTGAGGCGACGCAAAAAGTACGAACACACAAACATTCATTTTTATATATGAGATTCGCAATTTGATATTAAGCTGCCACTTTACATTAAAAAATACATCAACAAAACTATTTTTTTGTCACATAAAATTTTCAACCAATTATTTTTTTGACGTCACACTTAAAAAGTCACTGTTTTCAATTGTCACGTGTTATTTTCGGAAGAAGCGATATTTGGTTTCGCGGTGTATTAAAAAAGATAATTTAAAACAAAATATGTCACGCATCAAATTTATGAGAGGTGTGGTCACACTTTTATTTAAATATTTCATTTATGACTGAGACATGACTGACAAGATTTTTCTTATAATGGAGCCTGCAGCCAAATATCCAAGAGCCTTCCAATGGTAGTCGATCTCTGGTATGCGTCAGATTCGAAGATATCCGCTATTAAAGATCAGGTGAAACAAATGGGTCCGTTTGGAAGCGTAGGTAACCGCTTTGACAATCTGAATGAAAAATATCGGTCTTTGATAATTTATGTCTTCTTCTCAGACCCTCGGAATATTTGGTAAACATCTCGTGTTGCGTTGCCATTAGTATTAAATGACATTTAGTTTATTAAATACATTACACTTGAAATACGTCAACTGTCACTTTTTGGTCGATATTGTATTTAAATGCTATATCAGTGATCAAAATCGGTCTTGGTCAAAATAATAAATTGTTGATAATTTAATAATTATATTTGTACAAATCGAGACGTGGTCCAGTTTCGCCAATGGTTCTAAATTCAGTGAATACAGTGCATTTCTAATGTGCTTATAATGGTCACATTAGCTAAGATTTCTTTCGGCCAAGTCGGTCAAAATCAACTCGAGGAGAAAAGACATCAAAAATTACCTTTCCGCAAATTATTTCAAATTTGACATCGGTAAAATTAAGGTTAGGTCGTGAACTTGCCAAGAATTAAGCCAGGAACCTTCAGACCACTATGCGAGGCATCTATCTACTCGTGGATATCAATCAGATGTGTAAGACAATATGCAAGTATAAGTTATTTTTAATTCTTTCCGCAATATTTTTTTTAAAAAAAAAAGAATGTTTGGCATTACAGCTCATGCCAATGCGTCGAATATTGTTTAATTGAAAGACCCTCGAGAGAAGCTCGATGAGAATTTTTGAAAAAAACACCCATGTCAAAAATCTCAAATTTGAAATGTATTTTCAAAATTTTTGACTTTAACTTTACCGGAGATTGAACCCAGACGCGCCTGATCGGTAAAACCAAGCTATTGCCAACTAGACCACAGCAGGTGGCTGTTTATTATACGACGTTTTTTTTTTCACTGAGAACTGATCTTTTAAACTTCACACGTATATGTTTCCGTCCTCAATATTCCAAACAACTTTATATAATAAATGTATTTTACAAAATAATACAATAAATTAATTGAATTCAATTTCAGCCTTTACGTTTTTGAAATGTGAAATCAATAAGTCAAATAATACAAAACAGGTGTTAAAAAGAATCTTTATGGGGCTCAGGTATATTTTGCCGGCCAAGAATTATCAGGTAGTGTGTATTCACAACAATATTGTCATATTCGTGATATATGGACAGAAGATCTTTTATTATCATCATAGATTGATATTTTTACCATGTCTTTCTGTATTTTTTTTTAACTCAGTATTCCTAACAACTGCTAGAGTAAGTAACTCAACACTATTTTTTTTATTATTTTATGTTGTATGATATTTAATATATTGCTTCACAAATTCAACAGTATGGACTCGAGATAATGACAGTTTAGTGTTTTGCAAAATTTTATACATTTTTCATTACTTACAATTTACGAAGAGTATTGTTAATTTTTGATTGGTATTAACATACAATCAACTGTGGAAAGGGAAAAGGACGTAACCCACAGTTTTTTCAAACAGGTTTTTTTTCGATAATCACAATGTATCAAACTTGATAAACCTTGTATCAAAAGAATGTAAGCTGCAAATGCCGAATTAGTATCTTAATTTAGCTTTTAAGTTTGAAAAAGATGACCTCGTAAAGAATTAAAACCAAGAAAAAAGACTGAAATAATGGTTTTTTCTCGACAATTTCATTAATCAATATTAGATTATGTCAATTCAACACCAGTTTATAAATCTCCGTGAACTTCAAGGTTGTGTATATTTCATAATTTGCATATGGTCTAAAATCATCAAAACACGTTTTTTGTACCTCTTGTAAAATTTGCTTCGTGTGGGTTACCTCTTTTTTCCTTTCTACAGTCGATATGTTGAGATACACCATGAAAAAAGATCATATTCTATCAATTAAATTAAAAACAATGTAAAATTTGTGTATCAATTATATTGTTTTATGTATCCTTTGCATTAAGAGTACATTAATATTTTGCTGCGCCAAAGTTGGGCTTATGGCGCAGCGGTTGGTGTTGTTGGCTTCCGTGCTAGATCTTACGGGTTCGAGTCCCAGCACGAGCAGCATTTATCGATTTCTGTTTGAAGGCATGGGTGTTTTTAATGTCCAAAAAATGCTTCATCCAATCCTTCAATGATTGGGCGTAGCGAGAACGATTAGTTAACCAATAGTCCTGTTCTAGCCTAATCCTTCTTTACCTACTACCCACTTTGAAAAAGAAGTGAGTTGAGCGACGAGTTACAAACAGTTCTCGTAGATTTTTTTTTGTTGAGATACCTTCATTAGGAGGACATGTGCTCCACATTGGGAGCGGACATGGATAAAAAAAAAAGGTTAATTATGTCGAAATTAATTCTGCTAAAAGAAATTATAAATATTAATACAAAGTTAATTTTAACATTAATAGCCGATAAGGTCCGTCTGTAAGGACGTCCGCAGTAAGGTACAGACCAATGATTTCGATTTATTCTGAACAGCACATTTTTGAAATGTTGTTCTATCCAATGGGAGCGGCTTATTTTAAACCGGGCGTGAATGTTCTGATATCGCCACGTTTGAAAATTTGATATTTCTTGGTGTAGAGCTAAAGTATTGTATCACCATACATCATAATATTCGAATAATCAAAGACTTTAATTCGACTATTGCAAACTATGATTATAGGGCTATCGAAATGAATCGTTTGATCGTGTGAGTCGATGTGACACTAATATTTTTTGGAGCGGATTTGATCAATTGAATCATAATGATGAATCTTTTCACGTCTGACCTTGAAAATCTGTTAGAATTCTTTAATACATTAAGAATATTCAAATTATGATATGGATATATCATAGAATAATATTTTGCTTTTTTCATACACTTGGACAAAATGTGCAACTGATTTTTTATTGAAAAATTGGATTTGATCTTTTGATTTTTATTGGAAATAATTGTTAAATAATTTAAAATCCGAAAAATGGTTGTTAGCAAACTTGAACATTATTCCAATAATTCAATAATTTACGAAATTTCTGCTACTACGAAAAATGGTTGTTAGCAAACTTCAACATTATTCCAAAAATTAAATAATTTACGAAATTTCTGCTACTACGAAAAATGGTTGTTAGCAAACTTAAAAATTATTCCAAAAATTAAATATTTTATGAAATTTCTGCTCCTACGAAAAATGGTTGTTAGCAAACTTGAACATTATTCCAAAAATTCAATAATTTACGAAATTCCTGCTACTACGAAAAATGGTTGTTAGCAAACTTGAACATTATTCCAAAAATTCAATAATTTACGAAATTTCTGCTACTACGAAAAATGGTTGTTAGCAAACTTAAACTTTATTCCAAAAATTCAATAATTTACGAAATTTCGGCTACTACGAAAAATGGTTGTTAGCAAACTTAAACATTATTCCACATATTAAATAATTTACGAAATTTATGCTACTACGAAAAATGGTTGTTAGCAAACTTGAACATTATTCCAAAAATTCAATAATTTACGAAATTTCTGCTCCTACGAAAAATGGTTGTTAGCAAACTTGAACATTATTCCAAATATTAAATAATTTATGAAATTTCTGCTCCTACGAAAAATGGTTGTTAGCAAACTTGAACATTATTCCAAAAATTCAATAATTTACGAAATTTCTGCTACTACGAAAAATGGTTGTTAGCAAACTTAAACTTTATTCCAAAAATTGAATATTTTACGAAATTTATGCTACTACGAAAAATGGTTGTTAGCAAACTTGAACATTATTCCAAATATTACATAATTTACGAAATTTCTGCTCCTACGAAAAATGGTTGTTAGCAAACTTGAACATTATTCCAAAAATTCAATAATTTACGAAATTTCTGCTACTACGAAAAATGGTTGTTATCAAACTTAAACTTTATTCCAAAAAATCAATAATTTACGAAATTTCGGCTACTACGAAAAATGGTTGTTAGCAAACTTTTTTTTTATTCCAAAAATTCAATAATTCACGAAATTTCTGCTCCTACGAAATATGGTTGTTAGCAAACTTGAAAATTATTCGAAAAATTAAATATTTTACGAAATTTATGCTACTACGAAAAATGGTTGTTAGCAAACTTGAACATTATTCCAAATATTACATAATTTACGAAATTTCTGCTCCTACGAAAAATGGTTGTTAGCAAACTTGAACATTATTCCAAAAATTCAATAATTTACGAAATTTCTGCTACTACGAAAAATGGTTGTTAGCAAACTTAAACTTTATTCCAAAAAATCAATAATTTACGAAATTTCTGCTACTACGAAAAATAGTTGTCAGCAAACTTGAACATTATTCTAAAAATTAAGTAATTTCCGAAGTTTCTGCTACTACGAAAAATTGTTGTTAGCAAACTTAAACATTATTCCAAATATTAAATAATTTACGAAATTTCTGCTAACTATAAAAATAAAATAAATTAAAATAAAATAAAATAAAATAAAATAAAATAAAATAAAATAAAATAAAATAAAATAAAATAAAATAAAATAAAATAAAATAAAATAAAATAAAATAAAATAAAATAAAATAAAATAAAATAAAATAAAATAAAATAAAATAAAATAAAATAAAATAAAATAAAATAACATAGAATAACATAGAATAAAATTAAATTAAATAAAATAAAATTAAATTAAATTAAATTAAATTAAATACCATAAAATAAAATAACATTAAATTAAATACTATGCAACAAAAATCTCACGTTGCTGGGCAACGGGCTTACAGCTAGTTATTATAATTATGAGAAAACATAGTGAAAAAATAACTAACCCAACTTTAAGTTTTATAACATTAATGATATACCTAGATACATTAGATGGAATTGTTTTTCAAATCACGTACATTGTATTTGAAATATTTTTTTTGGACCAAAAAAAGGTTTTCGAAACATCTTCCCACAACAAGAGAACGTAAAATAATAAAAAGAGTCCTGCCAATAAATAACCACACATTGGTTGATTCACAATAAATTATTCTTTTATTCCAAGCACGGTATCAATAGATCCTGTTCTCGAAATAATTGTATACAGCCAGTTCGAAAGTCTAGCAGTATTTTTTTTTGTTTCGAATAAAATAAATCTACCGATTCCGACTGTTTAATGGCTGCCACATACGAGATATCTCGTAAAATTTTTCGTGCTCAACTAATTAAATTAATAGAAAATTTGAAAAGTTTGCTTAAGTAATGAAGATGCCTCTGAAAGACGCGAAACACGTGTCACAGTTAGTAACACAATACGTGGAATAATCTAAGTTAATTTAAATTTTCTATTAAAATGAACTTCCACAAAGTTACCGCCGAAACCATCGAAAAAATTAAATTAATAGTTGCAAATTATACTTGGCGAACTAGGTAATTACTATTTATTATCTACGGCAGCTAAAACGCTAAAAAAGACAAATAAATTAATAGTTTTATATGCGTAATTTCATTTGTGTCACCTGCTGTGGCCCAGTTGGTTATAGCTTCCTCTACCGATCACGCAGGTATGGGTTCGATTCCCGGTAAGATCACAGTGAATTTGAGAATTATTCAATTCAAAGTTGTGATCGAAGACTGGGTGTTTGTGATTTCAATTCACATTATTTCCTCTCCTCCCATCCTTCTGATCCTTTAATAATTGGGTGTAGCAATAGCGGTTAGTGAACCACTAGACCTGTTCTAGCCTTATCCTTCTTTCCTTAATACTCAAAGCGAGCTTGAGCGACTGAGTAACACAAAGTTCTCGTAGAAAAAATTGTGAGCGGACATGGATAAAAAAAAAACATTTTTAACACTCGATTACCGAATCGTCTAAAATATAAACGAAGATCAATGGGATACAAAGTGACCCCAGACAAATTTGCATAATATTTGCATTTCATTTTAGATTATAATTAAAATCAGTTAGATATTACTAGATGTCTGGTCCTGCGCAGCGGTTAGCGTTGATGGCTTCCGTGCTAAATCTCACGGGTTCGAGTTACAGTACGAACAGCATGTTTTCGATTGATTTATCGATTTCTGTTCGAAGGCATGGGTGTTTGTGATGTCTAAAAATTCGCTTCCACCTTTCCGATCCTTTAGTTCCTTTCTTAGCTTTATTCGTCTATCACTAAGTTATCCAAATGGTTACGTTTAAAATGTAAATTTATTTATGGCAACGTTTTGAATTGGATGAAAAGTCATAATATATGTAACTTTTTTTAGTTCATTTTTTCAATAATTTTGGAAGTGAATTTAAACATATGTTTGTCTTAAGTTCGATAAAGCGGAAGCAAATTTGAATCAAAATTAAAAAAGCACACTTTACATTTAAATTAATATCACAGCATCCGCTATTACAACATCAGCAAACTTTCATTTTAAGCCGCACCCTAAAATACTTTGTTATGATGAATTTATTTTTTACCCCAAATTCGCGAAATTTTATAAATCTTAAAATTGTTCATTTGCTTACTTTAAGTTGAGATTTTTTGTTTTTATTTTATTTATTAACAACTGTCAAAAATGCAGTACTTATTATTGAACAAAAATCTACTGTAGGTTGATGAACACTTTTAAATTTTAACGTCGTAACTCTTTGCTATAATATACATGATTATTTAATACTTCATAAAAAATGAAACTTTGATAATTTACTATGCCTCTTAGAAAAGTTTCGACTTTGGTGCCCTTCTGTATACGATTCCAAATCGAGCGTCAAACGGACGTAAGTCAAACCGGTAGGATTTCATTCGAAATAGAGTCATTTGTTATTTTTATGTGGGGTTATTCGATTACCAAGCCAAGATAGGGGTGAAATATTCTTCGACACAGATCGTAACGTGCCAACTATGACAGCCGGAATAATAACAACCTGATACTTGTGCGCATCGCCAAGTTAGGATCATCGGGGACCACGAATATTATATTTAATAACACCAAGAAATATGCATACAAATCTTATTAGTTGAGTGAGTGACATTTACAGATTTTTCTCATCAGTTCTAGTGCTCGATTCTTGGTGTCGGACATTGGAGAACCATGCGAGACTTTTCGCTCTTTTGGGTATTTTTGATTGAAGCTATAAATGTCTTTAAGTCAGTAGAGTAGAAAGCCCAAAACCTTTATGTATTTGGAATGACTTACATACATGTGAAAACCTTTTTTTTTAATCCATGTCCACTCCCAATTTGGATAATATGGCCACCTAATGGAAGTATCTCGGTTTGTTACTCAGTCGCTCAACTTCAAAATGTTCAACGTTCAACTTTTTTTTCAAAGTGAGTTGTAGAGGAAGATAGGGTAAGACTAGAACAGTATTAATGCTTGACTAATCGCTATTGCTAAACCCAGTTTTTAAATGATCAGAAGGATGGGAGGAAAGGAAATAATGTGAATTGACATCACAGACACACAGTCTTCGATTACAATTTTGAATTGAATAATTCTCAAATGCACTGTGATCTTACCGGGAGTCGAAACCAGACGTGCGTGATCGGTAGAGCAAGCTCTAACCAACTGAGCTACAGCAGGCGACCGTTGTGAAAATTAACAATCATTAATAATATCATTCACAATTTTAATCTTGGCGGAAAGGCATTGTATCAAAAAGTAAAAATAGTTTTGTACTAATTCAAAATTTAAAAATAAGTTCAAGACTGGTTTCGCTAATTAAGATTATTATTACCAGTTGAGAATACTAACGATTGGCAAAATCATTCCAAAAACGTGAAATTAGTATTTTCTTCTTAATTATTATGTTTTTCAATGAAAGTGTACATTATCTCAAAACTGTTCGTTTGTTTAAATATAACTTATTTGGTTAAAAATTAAATAAATTTAATATACCGTCGTTTTGATGCAAGAAGTCATTAATTCTCCTTCCAACCAACCGATTTTAAGAAAAAACTATTGCAAGAACGACAAGATAACCATATTCTATCCCTATTCTATTGCAATCTGAACAACTCTCTCAAAAAAGAATGATTAAACAACCGAAAAACAAAAAGTTTTCATAACACAACTTGTATGAAGATACTCGGTTAGATCTCTATAAACTACATATAGTAAAAGGGAGCATGGGATTAGAAAAATTCAGAACTGTGGTGTCAGGTAGGAAAAGTCAAAAGTCAAAAAGAAAGACTCCAAATCCAGTTTAAAATAAAAAACCGACTCCGAATTGCTTTTTTCAAATATTTCCGTTTAGATAACATATCTGTTTATTATCAAATCATTCTAATTATAAGAATAATTCTTGTAGATTTTACCAATAAATGTGATGAAAAGAAGAGAAAAGGTTTTCAATATATTTCTACGGTTTTATCGATTTCGACTACAGCTTTAGAAAAACAGTCGACTCCAACTCTACAGCCACAGATAAGTGATTAAAAAACAAACATTTTTCAAACATCACAAAAAGATGTGTCTTTGATTATAATGACTTTTAGTAAAAAAAAACTGCTTCAAGCAAGCGACAAACAGGATTTAAAATAAAATATAATTTACTGAACAAAAATTTAAACGTATATATTTATAATGTCAATTATGATATTTGTTATTTAAATAATTATTATATTAAATATTATTGATAAAAATAAGGTCTGATTCCTTAAAAAAAACCGTTGATCGTATCGTTCAATTTTACTGCTGTAATAAAATTGACCCTAAAATCAAAAAATGGGTATAAACCTTTAAATAACTTTTCTTTATTTTACAACTTTATATTTTAAATATATTACAAACTGAAATAAAAAAATATTGTATTTATTCAACACAGAATATTGATATTATAGTTTTAATTTTAAAGATTACGTTTAATTTTATTTAAAAAAATAAATATTATTTTAAAAATATGTTTGATTAATTAATTAAAATTGTTTGTCGTGTATAATTAGTTAAAGTAGTTTGTAAAAAAAAGGGTCAAATATAAACCTTTGATTCACTCTCTGTTTCGTATCAAAGGGATTCGAATCAGAAATAAATATAATTGATTAATTAAATTTATTTCATTGAATAACAGAACACGTTCATAGTTTTCAGGCACCAAAATCCCGAATAATTTATACGAAAATAAAATTAATAACAATGTTATTCTATTGATTGTGCTACTAACTGTGATACATGTTTTTCCACTTTAAGATGCATTTTCAACGATTGTTGCAATTAATAAAACAACAAGTGAAATAAGAAATGTATCACTTTATTTAATATTTTAAAAAAATTGTACTACGCTTTCTTTGAATCATTTAAAACAGATAAAATCAATCAATTAATCCATATCAATTTTAAGAGTCAAAATATTGCTAATGTGTAGTATAAAAATATTGAAAACACCAATTCTTTTATATATGTACATTTTTTTATGACAAATGCTTGTTTTTTATTTGCTTAAGAGGGAAAAACTGGTGGTTAGCTTGTTTCTCTCGCTACACCATGTTTTTGGAATCGGCTGGGTAGAAAAATAATTTGAGACATTACATACATTTATGCTTTCGAATAGAAAACTATAAATATATTGAAAAATCAATTTTAGAATTTGTCTTTACTGGGATTCAAACTTGTTTGCACCGTTATGGAAGGCCATTAACGTTTGCCACTTGACCACGTACCTAAAATTTCGTGTACATAAATAAAACAGTCTGGTTCGTCGAAGTTCTACAGAAAAAAATATTAAATTAACTACTATCATAAACATGAAAATTCTCTGGAATCGAAGATTTTAAAATCGAAAACAAATATCTCATGATCGAAAAGTTTTCATCAATTTAATAATATGAGCCCCTGAGAAGTGAAGGGAGCCAAGTAGTAAAAAGGTAAAAATATTCTTTAAGACTTTTAAGCACAATCACACCTTTAATTGTTTTTTTGATTGATTTTTTTTTCACTTTTTTCTAAAATACCACTTGGTTCACTTCACTTCTCAAAGGTTCAAATAAACGCTTCATTGTTTCATTATTTAAAATTAATTTATGCAAATCATGATTTTACCAACAGGGCAGGGCGTATTATTTTGAATTTATTTACGCCAATAGTATACGAATGCTATATTGTTTCATGTACATCCCAGCATTAAAACTCCATTCGATTTTCAATTTACTCCTTGGCGCCATCGTTCTGTCCCACTTGCACTTAAAGAATTTCTACCTTAGAACGTAACAAATATTCAGTGCAATACCACGCAAGTAACAAACTAAGACTAAAACTAACATATTTAAGCTAAATATATTTTTAATAATTATTTATTTTATTTAAAAAAAAAAACCTAATTGTCTCTCATTTATGATTTTTATTATTTTATGAACTTTTATGCAGGTGTTTAACTGTAATTTCGTATCTTAACAAATACGTGGTATTGCAACGTCGGTGCTGATACATCTCTCTCGCTCGGTAATCTTTCAAATGGGTAAAAGTAATATTGCATTGCATCTGACATTTTTCTCTGTTTTTTTTTGCTGTTTTGAATTAAATTTGTTCATTTGAGAAAATTTCAATTAAAATTTTATGCAATTTGTATAGAAATTTACAAAGTGTTCACCATAGTAATGTTTAATTTCGTAAACTGCGAATGTATTGTTTTTAGTATAGAAGCATTCAAAATTATTCAATAGATCAAAGACTCATTATGAAGATTCATAGTTGACTTTAAAAATAAAATACTTGACTTCAGGAGGGGGTAACTCGAGCCGCTTGTTAAATTTGAATTTAAGCATGAGAGCCCTTTGTTAAAGTAAGAAGAAAAAAAATATGGCTTAGAATTAAATGAACTTTCGGTTAGATCATTTTCACTTATAGTGTAGCTCCCCATAGAACTCTGTTTGGCTACAATATTTTATTTTTTAATTAAAATATAATATTATTAGCACGGATGGTTGTGATAACAAATTTAAAATATATATTAAATATGTATTTTGTTATATTTCCAACAAAATCAAAAATCAAGTTCACTTGTACCAGTGAAAATCATCCAATCCACAAGCATAATTGTATTTAATTAAAACAATATTATCAAATATTTGCAATATATAATGAATTAATATGAAATCTAATCAAATATAATAACAGTGATGCACATTTCATGCTTATGACACTAATAATTTTATCTAAAAAGGTTAGGTACAACTATTCAAAAAAAAAAACTCATTTGTAGCAATTCCACTTTTATTTAATATGATCAGGAACAATTTCAGTTATGACAAGAATTTTTTTATCTTTGTCTGCTCCCAATGTGGAGCATATGGCCTCTTAATGGAGGGATGTCAACTGTTGAACGGAGAACTGCTTGTTACTCAGTTACACAAGTTATCTTTTTCAGAGAAAATATAAGGGATATAAGGATAACTCCAGGGTAACGTTAACAAGTAATTAACTTATTGCTCTCGCTACGCCCGACGAGCATAATAATCTGATATTTTTTTAATATACACCAAGTATTGACAGCGAACACCCTAAAAGTGATAAGTACAACTACATTAAAAACACACATATCTTTGAACAGAAAAATAATAGATTTTTAAAAAAATGCTGCTTGTACTGGGAGTTGAACCCGGTAAGATCCGCCACAGAAGGCTACGACGTTGACCACTGCGCCGCGGACCTTTCAAACTTTTATTTTTGGTTTTTACCTACAGCAAAGATATGAAAAATCATTATGTTTCAAATAAGCAGTGGCGGGGGATCTTAGACTATTGCTACTGAATTACGCAAGACAAACTAATAATATAATGGTCAATTACTACAGTGGCGGCTCGTATCGGGATTTATTAAATACATTTTTATAATAATTTAATTTTAATGTGCACTTACATATCAAATATGATTAGAGTAGTTATTTTTCAGTTATTATAAAATACACTTTGTGTATTAATTACATCAAATTTGTAATTCTTTGCATAGGTATTTCTCTGATAGAGCTAAAAAATATTTAAATTTTATATTAATTAAATTATGAAGTCTTCAATGTTAACCCTCCAAAGACCAGCGTGATAGTATGGTAACAGTAAACACCGTTGTCTATTGATAACACTATTCATCTTTTTTCTACCTGAATATCGTTGCCTTCACTCGATTTTGGTTAAAAATGATACAGACTTCAGCTAGTCATCAGCTGCAAGGACGGAAACAACTACCTAAAATCAAATGCATTTTTTTTAATTCCTTAAGTGGTTAAATTGTAAACGTTTTTTTTTAAATTTCACCTTTAGCTATATTTCAACCTTGAATGTTTGCGTGACCATACGGTCACGCTCGTCCTTACCACCGTTTTTAAAAAATATTATACGGAGTCTACAAGGATTAGCATGACCATATAGTCACGCAGGGTTTCTATACAAGGACGATGTGCTTTTTGTTACTAAAAAAAAAAGTGACTTCAATGTGGGTTAAAAAAAAAATATCGAAAAAAAAACTCTTGTCTCTGGAGGGAACAAGGCTTTTATATTATTTTGTCACTATTTGTAAAATATCTGTATTTGTTTATATGAATTTCTTCAAACCCTCCCATCTCCAAGTGTCAATACAAACCAAATTCGGTCAAGTCCATGTTAAGCAGACCAAATGAAACTCAAAAATGACACAAGAGACTTCACAGCAAATCAATTGTTTTTTTAAGAACGTATCCACGAGAGAATTAATTTTCAAACAATAAAACTGTCTGATATTCTCAATTATCTGTATGGAGATAGTCATATCTGACCTCATCTAAGCTACCAAGTTTATGATGAATACTAGAGTAATCTCTATTTGTTTAAAGATATCTTCTACAAAACAAGCATGATTGGTTTTATTTGGATCAGTAGTTTTTGTTTTAAATAACTGACAAATTTGACATAATCCGCTTAACACTGTTTCTTATAAAACGGCCGCCACTGCATAATCTTTCCTCCAATCAAAGCCGTCATTCAGACAGGTGAATGACATGTTGCATCCATCAACAAACAATTTACTTGCCATATCCTTCCCCCTCTCAAGCTCTCATCACCCCCTACCCCGATTATTTGACGCCGAACCGACCACCTTAGCTATTTTATTGACGGATCGGGTCTATAGCAGTGTGAGTGTATACAGTTCGTGCTCAAATTCAGTTGTACACAAAATTCAAGTTTAGTTAATTTAACAAAAGAAAATTATAAAAAAGATTATAACTATCGGGTCCTCGTGCAATTTGATTCTGGACATTATAGCAAAAAAAAAACAATGTACCGTCTGTTTTTTGTCTGACACTACGGTCGATTATAGGTGCACAGACGACTTTACAGCCGTCTTTTAGACATGTACATACCATTGATGTCCTCCAGGGACTGCACATGGTGTCAACTTACTAATTATGTCGAATATCAAGAAACCAAAACTAAACCATCAAACTAACTATAATATAATAACTAGCCGGTTCCTGGCAAGCGTTGCAATGCCACTCAAAGAAAGAAAGTGTGTTTTAATTGTGTTTATTGAAATGCATGTTTTCTTTCTCTGTCTGTTTGACGTTTGCTGCCAATTTTATATGGTACGACAAACGCACCACCTACTATAACCTTCGCGCAAGTGCAAGCATACGTTGTCAAAATTAACTGTATGTCAGACGTACAAACTGTTAGTTCATTTTATTATGCCTATAACCTTCCCGGAAGCGCAAGCAAAAAGTTTGTCGAAGTTTTATTGCAATCGGATGAGCGGTGTGGCAGCGCATAAAATACGAACAAACTAACATTCATTTTAATATATTCGATTATAAATCTAATCAGTATAGAAACTCAAGTTGTTTGAATGAAATCAGTTAACCTTTGATATTGTAAATGGACGTCAAAACAAAACATTGTCTGTGTGTTTGCACGCCACAAAAATTTAATAGGTTAACCGAAACCGAATTCACTTTGCTTCTTCCAAGAAATCTTTTTTTTTTTAAACCATGTCCGCTCCCAATGTGGAGTATATGGACTCCTAATGGAGTTTATTTCAACAGAAGTGTTTCTACGAGAACTGCTTGTTACTCAGTTGCTCAACCTCTCTTTTTCCAAAGAGAGTAGGAATAGAAGGATAAGGCTAGGACAAGATTAGTGGTAAGCTAATCGCTCTCGATACGCCCCGTTCATAGGATAGGATGGGTGAGAGGAGGGAATTCAAGGCATCACATACATCCATGCCTTTGAACAGAAATTCATAAATCGATTGAAAAATCAATTTATAAAACTGTTCGTACCGGGATTTGAACCCGGGCCCTCCGTAGCCGAAGCCAACAACGTTGACCACTCGACCACACAAGCGGCAAACTCCAAAAATTCTAGGTCTCACAAATCAATTGAAATAACAGTTGCCCAATCCAAAAGTTTTTTGAAAATTTATATATAAATACATATTACATCAATGTTTTTTTCCAGTAGTGTATAGTATATATGTTTTCCTTTCATTGTGTTGTAAGCGCCAAGATTTTGCAAAGTCCAGTAGCGCCATGTATTAAAGTGTTGCTTAAACATCACCACCATCCAAACCGCCATAGAAATAATTAAGTCTTTTTTTAAACGCAAATAGGAACTCATTTCACATTGTTTTTATCAATTTAATTGATTGAAATTCGACAATCGATTCATTCTTGAAGAATTTCTTCTCGGGACATTTCTGGCAAAATTTTGAACACGACTAACGTTGTTACGCTACGGAATACACCCTATAAAAAGAGTGTGAAGCCGTAGCGGGTGGTGGTGGGTACAACGTTGAGTACCCTAGGGAATTTAAAAAAAAAAAAAAAATCGATTCATTCATATTATAACTAAAGAGAGAAAAAACTATAAATATGCTAAAAAAGACTTGTCGTTTGGCACAATATGTTATCATATATTTCATAGTTGACATATTGTTTTTATTTTTGAATCGTTCAAAGTATGTAATTCAAACAAGTTTTGTCACTAACAACCTGGTACTCGCCTTTCGGCATCTACAGGCGTTTAAGTGTACGGACGAACTTGAACTGTCAGTGACAAAACTTGTGTGAATTACATAATTTGAACGATTCAAATTTAATATTGAAATTCCACCAAGCACATTCAGTAGAAATCTTAAATTATATTGGTTTTTGCTTTTAAAAGCCTCATTTATTGTAGAAGATTTATATTATCTTCGATTTTGTTTGTCTAAATTTCTAAGTGTAGTTAAAATATTAGGTTTTTTTATATTTATTGAATTCAATTCAGCTTTAAAGAACAACATAACATCATTAATTAAAAACATTTACATGATTCATGTATATATTTATTTTTATGCAATATAGCACACACACACACACACACACAGAGCAGAGAGAGAGAGTTTGTGTGTGAGAGACTAGTTATTCAGTAAATTTTAATACTCTACAAATACGCACATTTAAAAAAGTACGCATCTTTTGAAGCAGGCTTCTGTTGAGAGAATATTGACTGGTGGCACTGTCTCATGGTAACAATTTGTATCAGTTTAGTTTATATATTTAAGTTTTTAATGTCCACTTTCAATGTGGAGCATATTGCTTTGTAATGGAAGTATTTCAAGTTTTCACCGATAATGATTGTTATTTAGTCGCTCAACCTCTCTTTTTTTTAAGAGAATATATATAAAAGGATCGATGCTAAGACAAGACTATTGGTAACTCATCCCTTTCGATACGAATTTCAAGACATCACAAACACCCACGACTTGAAACAGAAATATATTTAAAAAATAATAGTTGGACTGTGATTTTAACCTGTAAGATCTGTTACGAAAACCAACGACGTAAACCACTGCGCTACGGACCCGATTAGTAACATTTAAGTTATTATAATCAACAAATTAAAAGTGTAGACGATTTAGTCAATGAGGAATCTTATTTAATCGAATGATAAAAAATCTTATCAATCATCAGATGTAATCTAATATATAAAAAAGAATGTTTGTCTGTTCGTATTTATGCGCTGCCGCACCGCTCATCCGATTGCAATAAAACTCTGACAAAATTTTTGCTTGCACTTCCAGGAAGGTTTTAGCATAGTAAAATTAACTAACAGTTTGTACGTCTGACATACAGTTCATTTTGACAACGTATGCTTGCACTTGCGCGAAGGTTATAGTAGGTGGTGCGTTTGTCGTACCATATAAAATCGGCAGCAAACGTCAAACAGACAGAGAAAGAAAACATGCATTTCAATAAACACAATTAAAACACACTTTCTTTCTTTGAGTAGCATTGCAACGCTTGCCAGGAACCGGCTAGTTACTTACAGTAGGTCTTATACATAAAAATCAATGTTTGTATGTTTGCACTTGCGCGAAGGTTATAGTACAATTAACTTACAGTCGGTGGCGCGTGTGTCGTACCATAGATAATCGGCAGCACACGTCAAACGTCAAAAAGAAAGAAAAAGAAAACGTGCAGTTTAATAATCACAATTAAACACTTTCTTTGTTTGGGTGGCATTGCAACTAGGGCATCCAATCCCGGGATCCCGTTCAATTTTCTGATCCCGAAATCCCGGGATCGCGGCCATCTTTAATTTGAGAAATTTTGAGGAAATTCCGAAAATTTACACGAAATTGACAAATTCAAGATTTCAAATTCCTCGGCGAGCTAAAAAAAAAAAAACGAGGTTCAGTGAGAATCCAAGGAAAAAGTATAGCGAATTGAAGATTTTAAATTCCTCGGTGAGAAAATCTCAATCCTGGGATCCCGGGATTTAAAATAAATCAATCCCGAAATCCCGGGATTGGAAAAAGGCTCCGGGATTGGATACCCTAATTGTAACGCTTTCCGGGTAGTATTAGATTCCACTGATTGCATCTCATATTAATTCAAATGTGTTACATTATTAAGACGCTGATTTTCCCAGTAGACCAAGTCGTCGCGGTGTATTCCCAAGAAGCGGTTTAATTTTCAAATTACAGAGTACCGCTTAGTCGTGAGTCTCGGGTTCGGATCCCGCCGGATTCGCAACGATTCCGTACGGCGACTAAATCTATTTGCGTAATTTTGCGGTCTGAAATATTATTACTATTGCATATTACAAAAAAAGGAACAAGTCGAATAATTATTATTGAATTATTGCGCAAGAATTATTGCACGGTGCCGCTAAGCATCTAGATTTGATAGACAGATTTAAAATATCAAAGTATTTTAGTTCTACAGTTTTTAATAATTTATGCGTTGATAGCTATTTCGGCTTGCGCCATCGTCAGAACTATGTTTTAACTTATATTTTGCTCAGCTATATATACCGGCTCCGAAGAGATACACAATGCATCAAGTTATTCTTTGAAACACTATAATCACATTTGATAAGTGTAATATTGTAATTATAATTAGGATGTTAGAGTGAATAACTTGATGCATTGTGTAACGTGTATAACGTAACAGATAACTAGATTTTTTTTGAAAATCAGTTCTTAAACTGTGTTTTTTGAAAATTACCTAAATTCTCGAAATGAATTCATTAACAGGAAAAATGGAATTTGAAACATTCATCCGCCTAACTATGTAGGTAGAATTAAAACGAAAGAAAAATATATCATTAATAGTTTATTTTCAACAAAAAAAATGTCCAGAACGGTTTTTGCAACTCAATGATTCAACTAATTGCTCTCGCTACACCCTGTTATTTGAAAATTGAAAGAGTGAATTTATTTTTAGACATCACAAACACCCATGCCTTTGAATAGAAATGTTGTTCGTACTGTGACTCGAAAGAGTTGTCACGGAAACCCAACGACGTTGACCACTGCACCACGGACTCTACATATTCTTATATAATTTCCCATAAAAGTGTGTTATCAATTAATTACTTTTATATTACTAGATGAAATTTGAAGTAACCGGAAATAGGCATATAAATTTGACAGTAAAACAATCAATTCAGGTAAAAGTTAAATTATGAGTACATATGGTACATTGGTATCGGGTATGGTACAGTAAAATAACTATCACTGTAGTACAATTGAGCTCTCTAGAGGTGAAGTAAGCCAACTAGTAAAATGCTAAAACAAATCATGTACAATCACGTCTTTACTTGATGTTTTGGTAGATTGATTTTTATTACACTGAGATAACACTAACGCGATGTGTATTAACTGAAGTTACTTCAATTTTACGTGTAGAATGTGACAACGCGTCTTAATTTTTGTTTCTAAAAGACCACTTGGCTCACTTCACCTCTAATGAAGCCAATTGTAAATTTTTACAATGAATATTTCAAAGCTTCAAAAATACTACGAAATGATCAAATTTAAAAAAAAAAACGGTTCTATCTACAATCTGGTCGAGTATTTTAACACCTGGGTAAAACAAGATAACGAACCCGCAACGTGAACTGGGGTAGCAAATCCATTAGCCCCGTGCCACCCCAAAGTACCTGTTTCGTACATAGATTCCAATGCCGGATTCGAGCCCTCGAATTAATTCAGGCAGTCGAGCTGGTCGTGTTGAGTGGTTTGAATTAGCACCCGCTTTTTTGTGGATGTATTTTTTTTTATTTGTCACCGATTATTTTGACTCGTCAGTAATTTCGGAGTTCGCCTTTTGCCGCGCTGGGAATATCGGGTGTTTATTGATGAGAGCGCGGTACTCAAAGTGTTATAAAACTAAACAAATCAATCACTTGATTTAATTATTTATCTACTTGACTACTGTTAAATATGAAAAAACAAATATATTGCTATAATTTATAGTTAGTTTATTATTATTTTCCTGTAGCAATGGATGACATAACTAAAAAAAAACTAAATTACAAAAAATTCAATTTAAAACCTGTTTATATTTATTTATGAGTTCCATGAATGCCAATTCAATCAATAAATTAAAAATAGCCGATATGGCTACTCAGGCAATTCTTTTTAAACATAGTTCTGACGATGGCGCTCGCCGAAATAGCTATAAACTAATATTATAAAAAAAAACTGTAGAACTTATTACGTTGATATTTTGTACAGTGGAGTTCTACCAAGTAAATATCAATTCAATCAATTAAGATTTTTGCTGTCTATGAAATCTAAAAACACTGTTTTTAAATACAGTATTGAGACACTCGTAAATATACTTACAATGTCGAAAAAAAAAGCTTTGAATTAACACTTAATTCTTTTATCAGTTGATAATGCTCGTCATTAGCTAAACCGGTCCTGATAATAAAAGTGGAAATTTGTACTCTGTTAGCTTTTGGAATTATTGAATGTTCATTATTACCTTTTTTACGCAATTTTCTATAAAAATATTTTTGTTTTCAATTTCAGGTAACCAATCATTAATGTTTTTATGAATTTTAGCACTGTTTATACATAACTTTTTATGGAACGTACATGCCGCGTAAAAAAGAGTTAAATGTATTTATTAACAATATACAACTTCTATGTAACCGAGTGTTGCTCAAAAGCAACTGATAAAAACTAATTGTCCTGCATTAAATAATTTTGTTTTTATTTTTATTTTCACAAATGTTGGGAATCTCGTATCTAACCAATCAAATACGTATGAAGTACCTCGCCGATGCATCAAAATCCATTAGGTCCAAATTAGCGAGTCACGAATCGGCTTTGGCGACAACCAAATTGACACGGCTGCCGGTTCCACGGGGTTAAATAATTGATATTCGGCTGACAAAACATCGAAAGCTTCGATTGTGGAGTGAAAAATAAAATGAGCTTTCATTCACTGTAAAATCCCTCGGGGAAAAATCTGACAGAAGATTTATACGAATTAACTTTAAAATAAGCTTTCTGGATACCAAAACATGATTCAGCTTTAAGCCTTAACAGCGTCCAACAAAAGGAATCAACATAAATACAGCACTTTTAGGGTGTTCACTGTCAATACTTGGTTGAAAGGCATTATATTAATAAAAACACAATAATCCTTTGTACTTCATTCCACTTTATTTAATATGTCAGGACCGGTTTCGCTCATTGCGAGCATTGTCAACTGATAAGAAATATAATTTAACAATGCTATTTATACAAAATTGAAAAGTTATACACAACAATTGGCATTGAAAAGAAATTGCCAATTACATTAAAGTGATTCTAAAATAACACAAAATTTAAATGTTCAACACATCTAACATATAATTAAAAAGTCATCCCAGATTAATAAATTCAGAATTGTTGTGTATAACTTTTCAATTTTGTATAAATAGCATTGTTAAATTATATTTCTTATCAGTTGACAATGCTCGCAATGGGCGAAACCGGTCCTGACATATTAAATATAGTGGAATGAAGTACAAAGGATTATTGTGTTTTTATTAATAAATACAGCATTTCTTCGATATATAGTTCGTGAACTGTCATTTTTTTATCATGCCATCTAGAAGTGAAGTGAGCCAACTAGAAAAATGATCCACTTTTAAATACAATCACGTCTTTATTTTGTGTTTTGGTGGATTGCATATTTTTATTTTTCAGAGATAACACTATTGCAACGTGTATTAACTGAGGTGACACTTTTACGATACTTTAAAACATGTATAATATTACAAGGTATCTAACTCTTGTTTATAAAATACCACTTGGCTCACTTCATCTCTAATAGGCCCAATAGTAAACATATTCAAAATTTAAAAAAGAATTCCATCTAACCTATCAACTTCTAGTGAAGCATTTCGACAATGTTTATTTTAAAACGATTTCAGCTCCTCATACCTAGTCTTAATGTAATCTATTTCAACAACGTTTTTTGCTCGACCTATATTTTTAAAGTTTTTCGAGAGTAGAAACAGAAGAATTGCGCTGGGTCCTATGACTTGTGGTTGGTTTGTAGCTCCCGATACCTTCGAACAGCAATCCATAAATTGAAAAAAAAACCTGTTCATAAAAATATCCACGAACCTGCGAATTACAAAACTGACGACTGAGACCATGATATTTTTTTCAAATATAACGTTACACAACAAGTGGAATAACAAAAGTTGTTATATTTTATATTGGTCGAATTTATTCACATCGCTTTTTCGGCGGTGCATGCTACAACGTACCTCCTTCGTATTCCACTGTCTCTATAATAAAATCAAATTCAATAGTATATTCCAACGACAAAAAAATAAATTGCGTTTTTTAAAGAAATATAACGTCTCTCCAATAAGAATTATTGTTTTGTTAACACAATAAAGAGTGCATTACGCATATTAAAATAATATTTGTGGAATGATAGATAATAATTTTGTCTGAAACCAAACGCCAGTGCAATGTTGTGTTTTATTTTTCATTTTCATGCAAATTTACTGCCGCACAGAAACATATTACTGCTATTACAAAAATGCGCACAGAGATGTCGCATAGTTCGTGATTTATTGCAAATTATCTTAATTTAGATGATGCATTTTCGTACGGGTGTTTGTGTGATTTTGTTTTCTGTTTTTCGTCCAAAGAAGGTTAATGTTCGAGTATTCAATTTGAGATTTCGATCTCCATACACGGCTTAGTCAATCCCGTCTAAATTGTACGTTGAAATGATTAAAAAAATCAACAATCTTTTAGAAAATTATGAAAAATTAATAATGCTGTCCTGATCTTTTTTCGAATAACATAAAACTGCTGCAAAACTCTTCGTAGAATAATAATTAATATTGAAAATTGAAATCTTTAAGGGTTTATATAACATATGCTATTTTTGAGGCCTCTGAGATTTGGAGGCCCCAAGCGCGCGCCTCTTGCGCTTATGGGATAATCCGCTACTGATTTCCCGCACAAAATCCATACAAAAAAACGTGTAAAAAAAATATATGATTAAAGAAACGTTGCATTACGTTAGAATGAATAAAAATAAACCGTGCAAAAAGAAAAATAGGTGTTTATCAAATTGGAAAAAAGTGTTTTATTTTTCAAAATTTTAATTTGTTTATTGTTGCAAAGAACAATACATTTGTATGCTGTTAAAAATTTAAAAAATAAAACTTAACACAGTTCACATCGTCTGTTGCTGATAATGTCCACATCCAGTGGCGTATTACCCTATAAGAAAATGATGCGCGCGTTTGGGGCCTCCGAATCTTAGAGGCCTCAAAAATAGCTTATATAATATAACTCGTACACTTTTTGCTTAGATTTTATATATATTTTTAGTATTTTACATGGAATTTTCTGTCATTTTCATGCTTATCTGTAAAAGAGGGCCTCCAAATTTTATTGCGCCTAAGGCCTCTCATGTGCTTAATCCGCCATTGTCTACATCTCTATGCAATGCTTTGATCAGCCAAATTTTCTTGAAACTCCATATGCTGTTACACAATGTGAGAAATAAAAATTGATATCTTACGATGTCTTTTCTCCTAGTGTTGATTTCCAGAGAAACATAATGAATTCTCATAAAATGTATGTATTGTGATTTAGGATTTTTTTAATAATTCATTTTATCTTTTATAGCGAATATATGTTTTAAAAAATATTATAAATTCAAAAAAGTTGTCGAATATAATATCGGAAAGTACAATTAAACTTATACGGATGCCGGCCAGAACTTCCTAAAGTTTCCTTGCCCTTCCACTTGGAAGACGAGATGTTGATCCATAAATAATCTCATATATTCAAGAGACACACGCATATCTCACACAGATGATGGTAGCATTTGGAAAGTACGAAATAATTGCAAAGTTAAATCAAATAAATAGACAGGGGTGCTACCAGTATATTGCTTTTAGAGCCGATTTGTGGCCTGTCTTTCCAATACCTTTTACCAATATGATAAATATGGACTTTTAGTTGAGTTTATCTGAACAACAGTGGCGGTCGGTGACTTTTCAACAAAGGAATGCTTTCAAGAAAAAAAAAAGAAAAAAAAACTATTTTAAACTAGATTTTATTCAGCGGATTTTGAAAGCGTGAGATATGTATATTTCAACCAGGGCTGTGGAGTCATTAAAAAAAAAGACGACTCCGACTCCAGCTTCAAAACAATTTACGACTTCGACTTGTATATATGTATTCCATCAGATCATCTTTTGTCAGCCAAGCATGAAATGTAAACACTTTGGCTTATTTTGTTTGAATACACATCATTAGGCATATTTTTCAAAAAAAATTCGAGCCGTTCATTTTTCACTACTCCGACTCAGGCCAAAATAATGCGACTCCGACTTCAACTCCAACTCCACAGCCCTGATTTCAAACATAGCTGCTTCCAATGGCACATAACGACTCATAATGAATTTTATCTTAACACGTGTTTATATACGAGAACTGCTTGTTACTCAGATGCTTATGTTTTCTTTTTTGAAAGTAGAAGGTATATAATGATAGGACAGCACTAGCAGTTAGCTAATCGCTATTTTGCCAAATCCATTTTCAGAAACGTAATTCGATCCGTGAGCTCTGTTATCAAAGCCAATAACGTCAACTACTCAACCATACGTGACGTTAACTGTTATTCAAAACATTATTTATTTCGCTACAGAAATAAAGTATTTAGTATTCTTTGTCAAATTTAGATTAAATTTTTTGAAAATTAAATTGTCTAATAAGGGATATCAAATAAATTGTAAATTAGCGCGATTGACCCCCCCTGCTTCCGTTCAAAGATTACCATGCGAGCTAGCCGCTTGGCGACATCAAAGCGTAAATATTCCATAAATAACGGACCGCGATCGTAAATCAATGAACGCTTTCACCTCTCGCTTGTTAGCGACCCTCGGTTGGCCGCCTCTGTATCAAATCGATTTCATTCCGATATCCACTACTTATTAATAGACTCAATGCAATTAATCACAACACTTTTTTAGAAAACAATATCCGCTACTAAGTTTAGCATATACTATAAAACAGTCCGTTGTGGTTTAGTATGTTAGAGCTTTCTCTACCGACCTGGCGGGTCAGGGTTCGATTCCCGGTAAGGTCGATGTAAAATTTTGATTTGAGACTCAAGACATGGGTATTTGTGATGTCAATTTACCTCGAGTTGACTTAGAGTGACTTACAATAAAATTCTCATCTAGTTTTTCTCGTATGATCTTTCAATTTTAAAATATTTTGGGCTTTGACATTATTTGTAATGCTCAATATTTTTTAATTTAAAAATATTTTTTTTCTTTTTTTAAATAAGCTACATAAAGTTCACAACTTATCAATTCACTGCTTGCATATGAATGCAGTAGTAGGGATAGAAGAATAAGGCTAGTGGTTAACTAATCGCTCTCGCTACGCCCATTTATTTGACTTTGTCGTGTCCTATGGCGTAGCGGTTAGCGTTGTTGGCTTCCAATCTTACGAGTTCAAGTCTCACTACGAACATTTTTTTATCGATTGATTCATCGATTTCAGTTCAAAGGCATGGGTGTTTGTGATTTCAAAAAATTCCCCCCATTCAATAACTGGGCGAAGCGAGAGCGTTTGTTAACCATTAGTCCTGGCCTAGCTTTATCCTTCTATCCCTCTCTTTGGAAAAAATAAAAAAAATGTTTATATTGAATTGCCAACATATTAGGATTATGATAACTGCCGCCTTTGATTATATAGCCACATTGTAGTAAGTTCAAACACCTTTTTGAAATATGCGCGCTTAATTATGACAGCTGTCCCTAATTTCAACACTTAGAGGTGTTTAAAATATTAGACAATGCGTATTATGCGCGCACATAAATTAATGACGGTCGATTAATTGCTGTTGAATGGGCGGTACTGAAAGGGTCACATTTTCGAAAATAATACACGCATGATACTCTCACACAAAATGAAGAAACTAATCTGACCAGTGTAGCATCCAGGAACTTGAGTGCCCATACTAAAATATTGGCGTATTTTCCTTTGCATTAATATATCGACTGCGGAAAGAAAAAAGGACGTAACCCACAGTTCTTTCAATACAGGTACCATCACGTATCAAACTTTGATACACGTGCTATCAAAAGGATGCAAGCTGCAAATGCCGAGTTAGTGCCTAAACTAAGCTTTTTAGTTTGAAAAGGATGACCTTGTAAAAAATTAAAACCAAGAAAAAAGACTAAAATAAAGGTTTTTCTTGACAACTTCTTTATTTAATATTAGATTATGTCAATTAAACACTAGTTTAGAAGTCTCCGTGCACTTCTGGGTTGTGTATAATTCATAATTTGCATATGGCCCAAAATCATCAAAACACGTTTTTTGCGCCTCCTGTAATTTGTGGGTTACATCATTTTCCCTTTCCACAGTCGATATGCTTAACATTTTCTGAATTGAAATTATTGCTTTTCACGATTTGCCTGTAACTACATAGCGTTTTTAGCGCCTCCTGTAGAATTTGATATGTGTGGGTTACGTCCTTTTTCTTTTCCACAGTCGATATATATTGTCGCCTGCTGTGGCCCAGCTTGTAGAGCTTGCTCTACCAGTCACGCAGGTCTGAGTTCGATTCCCGGTAAGATCACAGTGAATTTGAGAATTATTCAATTCGAATTTGAGATCGAAGACTGAGTGGGTCTTGGAAAGAAAGAGGCTTAAACACTGCGCCACAAACAGTGCTCGTAAAAGAATTTTATTTAGAATTAAAAAATATTAAAGTATTGTCAGTTGACAATGCTCGCCAGTTCAACAACTTGAACTAATCAGTTGACAATACTCGCCATAAGCGAAACCGGTCCTGACCTTTATAAATAAAGTGGAAATAAAGTACAAAGGGAAATTGTTTTTTTTTCTTAATCTAATACATAAAATGAATGTTTGTTTGTTCGTACTCAATGAGCTGCTAGACCGCTCATCCGATTGCAATAAAACTTTGACAAACTTTTTGCTTGCACTTCCGGTAAGGCTATAGGCATAGTAAAATTAGCTTACAGCAGGTCTTATACATAAAAATCAATGTTTCTATTTCTGCCATACAGTTAATTTTGACAACGTTTGCTTTTACTTGGGCGAAGTTACAATACACTTACAGTAGGTGGCGCGTGTTTCGTACCATAAAAAATCGGCAGCAAACGTCAAACAGACAAAAATAAAACGTGCACTTCAATAAACACAATTAAAACAGAAACACTTTCTTTCTTTGAGTTGGGTTATGGTACAATTAACTTACAGTAGGTGGCGTGTGTGTCGTACCATAGACAATCAGCAGCATACGTCAAACAGACAGAAAAAGAAAACATGCACTTAAATAAACACAAATTAAACCCAAACATTTTATTTCTTTGAGTGGCATTGTAACGCTTGCTGGGAACCGGCTAGTAAATAATAAAAACAATACAATGTCAACTTTTTTACGTTTATGATAGAAAAATAAATTCATAATTTTTTACTTACATAGAATAAGCACGATTCGAAATATTTCAAATCAGTTAAAAAAAACCCCCTTTCATCACTCGTCCAGTTTGCAATTATATCATCGTGTACTTCTCAATCAAAAGCTGTGGGCGATATTCACAGCATTCTCTCAATACAGCTCTGTCACGAATTTCTGAGTTTAGTGCTAGAAATTTGCCGTTATAAGTTACAAGTGTTAGGAAACACAACAAATAAATATAATTGCAGGTTATGTTTCAAAACGAATTCCTCATTTCGGTTATTATAATGGAGGGAAGCTTGAGTGATCATTTTGAATAAAGACCGAAGACGCAAACCGCGTCCCAAATGTTTTGTGTCAACGAAATATTAATCGTTGCCAGAAGCGTCCAAATGTTGAGAACCGAATGGTCTTCTAGTTTCTAATTTAAATTGATTGAAACATATTTAGAAACTCTCCACATCAAATACGATGCTAGATGGCGTTTTGAATTTTCCGAATTCAATGTAGCGGTCAAATTTAAAAAATTGAAAATGCATATCACACGAGGAAATTTGATTGATTATTTTTCAAATCTTTGTCCGCTCCCAATGTGGAGCATATAGATTTCTTATGATATGATCTCAATATAAGTTTGTTCTATTAATAAAAACACAATATTTCTTTGTACTTTATTCCACTTTATTAAAAAGGTCAGGACCGGTTTCGCTCATTGCGAAAATTGTCAAATGATAATGAGCAAAACCGGTCCTGACCTTTTAAATAAAGTGGAATAAAGTACAAAGGTATATATTGTGTTTTTATTAATATGGTGCATTTCCACCAAGTATTGACCGTGAACACCCTAAAAGTAATAAGTTTGTTCAGCTATCAAATATAAATACAATAATATTTATTTATAGAAGCAAAATATTTTCATATATTTTTTTAGCCACATTCGCTCCCAATGTGGAGCATATGGCCTATTAATGAAGGTATCACTACAGAAGTTTTTTTCTACGAGAACTGTTGGACTAAGGAATGATAAGGCTAGGACAGGACTAGTGGAAAATTAATTACTCTCGCTACGTACGGTTATTAAAGGATCGGAAGGGTGGGAGGGAATTTTCAGACATCACAAACACCCATGCCTTCGAACAGAAATCGATAAATCGATCGAAAAAAATACTGTTCGCACTGAGACTCGAACTCGTGAGGTCCGACACGGAAGCCCACAACCCTAACCGCTGCGCTATATGCCCCGACATATATCATATGTTTTCATTGAAATAAAAAAAATATATAACAGTGAAAGGTAACTGTTTTTTAAGTAGAATGTTGTCTACTTATTATGTATCATAAATATATGGGAAAAAACTTTTACGATTTTTTATCACGTAAGCTTAGTAAACATCACATTCGAAAACTATACCAAACATTTCAACGCACGCTGCAGAAGCGTTCCAAAAACAGTGCCATTATTAATTGTCACCCCACAACACCGGTCACATTATTATGAGCGAACAACATAAAATAGCGTTTTGTTTTGATGCATGTGCGGTGACCACATGGTCTTAAATTAATTTGGCACATGAATGCTCCGAATTTATGACACTACCACTTTTTGCTCTGAAGATCGACTAATTTATTTATTTTGAAACGTACGTGACAAGCCACTTATTATGTCTTGTTATTATGAGACACATTTGTACCTCTCGCATATTTTGCGAAGTATTTCAGAAACTATTCAAATTCAGGGAAAGCGGTAAACAATTATTTATAAGACCATGATATATAAATTATATTACATCATAAAATTGTTTGAATTCTTCTTACTGGTTCTCTAATAGAAATAGAGAATATCATTAAACAAATGTGTATACAATTAGAGCTTACACTATTCTAGTATTAATTACATCAAACTTTTTGATTATTAATTTATAAATTTAATATTTCTTTCCATGTCACACGGAAATTAACAATTTACAAATATCTTTATCTCATAATGTAATTCATTACTTTAAAAATATTGCAAAGCCCACCAAATCATACAATATTAAATTAAATGGTCTTTCTGTCATAGACTTTTCAAAATCATATTTAAAAGAATACGTATGCAAAAAATAGTCTTATATCATTAAACTGGTGAAGCTTTAAATCCTAAGGCGCATTAGCGTTAAAGGTCTTTAAGTTTTATTTATCGCTAATGTTAGTAGTTATTTGCATTAATTTTCCATCATTACAGACAGAAGCGTGCGATCGCTTCAGACATATGTATAATATATATACCTCGCCATTTCATATTATACGCATTCATGTATGTACATAGACATACAATACATAAATAAGTTTATTGAGAAGAGTCATTGTCATTATGCAAGCGGTTGTGTTTTAAATCATGCTATTTTTTTAATCGAATTTTAATAAAAATGATTCTTAGATATTGTCTCGTCATGACTATAAAGTTAAGAAACTGTTGGGTGTCAATTTTGACCTATCTCGCAGTAAAACTTTTGAGAGATTTCACGAGCGAACTCGCGAATGGTGGGTATTTGTGAGTCTTTATGAAGCAACGATTTGCGTACACACTAAAAGGCGTTAAAAATACTATCTCACGCCATTTGAAAGAATGCATCAAACAATAGCTTATTCATAAAAATTCAGGTCCTGTAATTGAAATTAAAATTATTCGTCCTCAATGGCCTCAGTATACATACGTCGTCCGACAATGGTCTGCATTCAGTAAATTGCATTTATCAGACTACTGCAGAGTTCTTTGACAGGGTTCTAAGAAAAAAATATATTTACGTTAAAGCGATAATTGTTTAGTCATCCATTAACTATCGAGATCTGAATCTTCACAACTCATGAAATTTCTAAACGTTAAAAGGATCAAATATTTTTATTATATTTACATATTTCGGCCGAGCGATTACCGTTGTTGACGCCCGTACCGGATCTCACGGGTTCGACTTCCAATACAAACAGCATTTTTTAGATTGATTTATCGATTTCTGTTCGAATGCATGAGTGTTTGTGATGTCTAAAAACTCCCACCTACCCTTCCGATCCTTCAATAACTGGGTGTAGCAAGTTCGTTAAACTAGTTACCCACTAGTCCTGTCCTATCCGCAATTTTATATCTCTAATTTTCTCCTTAGAAAGAGAAGTTTAGCGACTCGAGTAACAAACAGTTCTCGTGGAAAAAAATATGTTGAGATACCTTCATTAAACAGCTATATGCTTACATTTGGAGTAGACATTTATACAAATATACATTAGTTATCAGTGGTATTGGATTAATGCACCCCTTGTATATGCAGGGGAGGTTATATTTCATGAAATAATATTCAAGTACACCTATCCCTCGATTTACACGGTAGATAGGTTCCTGAGAAAAACGTGTAAATCGAAATTGTATATGTTTTAATGTAAAACCGTGTAAATCGAAAAGCACACGAAAAACGAATAATTTGGGTGTTTTCTAAAAAAAAAAATTATTAAAAAGTATAAACATACGTATTCTTTTATTAATTAAATACAGGTAAAGCTTATAGAGTAACAAAAAAATGAAATCCAAAAGATTCATTAAAAAAATATTGCAACGGTTGGTGGAGTTTTTATCATTCATCACTATCACAAATCACTGTGACTTGACTTGATGACTTGCTGTGAAAGTATGCTTCTTTTCAGATGAAGAAGAGGATGGTATCTTCTATTTAATTTTTTCATAAATCCGCAATGCATTCTTTTTAATAGCATTGGTATCAATTGGCAACCGTTTTTGAGTTTGGTCTTCTATCCAAATCATTAATGCCTTCTCCATGTTTTCCATTGCAATATCTCTGATATATGAAGTTGTGCTCGTACTCGTAGTGCCAGCTGCTACACTCTTTCTTATTGAGTTTTCATTTTTTCTAATGGTTCTTATTGTAGCTTCATTCATGCTATATAATCTAGCAACATCTATTACTCTTTCTCCGTTTTGTAAAAGATCCAATATTTTTATTTTTTTGTTAACGAAATAACTTTTCTTTTTACTTCTTTCGACATAATAAGGCTACAAATATTATTCAAGATATAAAACACGTAATTAAAAATTATGTACTTGTTTTTTACTTACGAATATGAAGAATTAAAATTTTCAAGTTAACTTTTTGAAACCGTGTTAAAGCGAAAACGTGTAAAAGAAGTACCGTGTAAATCGAGGGATAGGTGTATAACATTTATATCATTCACTCATTTTAAATTCTTCATGTCGACTTAAAAGATGTGGATCATTTAAACTTCACGATTCAAAATCAAATCAATGTAAAACATTTAACATCATTTCAATGTAATTAAAATACTTTTAATTTTGAATTTTGCGCATTTATTGAACTTTATTCATTTTGAGTGTTTAATTCAGCCAATAAATTGACACAACATTTATTGATTCTGAGGCGGTACGAAGTTCCTCGGGCCAGCTAGCAATAAATATTTTAGAAAATTTTATTTTATTTTATTATATTTACATTATGGGCGAAGTAAGGGTTGCAATTTGTTACACAACCTATAAAATAACTAAGCTATCAGTTTAAATTTCAATCAAATCAAAATTTAAAATTACTTCCGTGCAGCTCTGCTCAGCCCGTGAATGTGAGGGGTAGACTCTTTTTTTTTTGTCGATAGCGTTGTGGAAGGCGGTCATAAAACGTTGGCTATTACGTTATTACGTTATGCTAAGATCTATCTTTATGGCATTGTTTTAGCAATGTGTTACTTTATTGTATTACCACCAACAAATCAATTTAATTAACACTGGTACTCTCAAAATGCAGTGGAACCCCCAATTACACTACCCCGAATTACACGCTGCCTTGAAATATTCGCCGCGAATCCCCCAATTGCACGATCGCATTCCATTGTCGTTGCTACGAGACGGTCATCTGTGCGGTACATACAGTCAAATGTTGGCTAGCATCTGTGTATTCAACACGTGCCAGGCTATACACGCATAGCCGGGTGACTGTATATGTGTTGGGTTTTGGCGCGTTTTGCATTTTATCACTTAGTAACTAAATATTTCGTCCATATTTTTTTTTTTGCAAAACTAAGGAAAGTCTTAGTTTTACATTTATCGCGGAAAACCTCAAATCCCTAATTTTGTATGAGATTCACTCCCCCAATTACACTACCCCAAATTACACGGTCTCGACTTCAGGGTAAATGGGGATTTTACTGTAACTTGTTTTGCCTAAAAAACATTAAATCAATAGTTTAATAAATCAGACTAATTTTTGACCACTACACCGTGCCACAAAAAAAAATGTACTCGATAAAATAAGCGAGTCGATAAGGCACGCGGGCTATAATAAAATATCGGTTGCAATCCTTACCCAAAGGATCGAATCAGAAATTTATTTAATCCTTTTATTCAATACTAAATCATCATTAGGGACGAAGGGCGTTGTATGTATCGAAGCGTCATTTCTACAGCTTATTTCGTGCTCGTTTTTTTTATTGTCATTTTTGAAACATCCTGTGTCTACAGCAACCAGCAGGGCGCAGTCAATATTTTTCCAATAAAAAATATCGATTTTTTTTCAAATAAAATATCAGCATCATAAATGAAAAAATATGGGTCCATTAGAGGTGAAGTGGTATTTTTAAAAAAATTAGATGCGTTTTTTTATTCTAAGACCTCAATTTGTATTAAATCATGTCGCTCCCAAGTGTTTGGCTGAACTGTGTTAAGTTTTATTTTGTATGCCAACAATAACAATATTTCTTTTTTTTTTCTTCTAATATAGACCCATTAGAGGTGAAGTAAGCCATGTGGTATTTTAGATAAAAAGTTAGATGCGTTGCAATATACTACACGTCATTAAGTATCGTAAGAGTGAAGTAACTTCAGTTAATAAACGTTGCCATAGTGTTATCTCCGTAAAATAAAAACATGCAATCCACCAAATAAAGACGTTATTTTACTTAAAACATTCAACCGAATAAAAAAAGAATACGTTTCAAGATACTTATAGATGCGTAAAACGTGTTACACAACCAGTAGAATAAAAATGTAATCGATTACTGTCGCTCGTATGAATTGTCACCCGCTGTGGTATAGTTGGTCAAAGCTTGCTCTACCGACCAGGCTGGTCTGGGCTCGAATCCCGGTCAATTTTTTTTTGCGATGTCAATTTACCTCGAGTTGATCTCGAGTAACTTACAATAATTTGTTAGGGTGATCACTGTCAATACTTGGTGGGAAGGCATTATATTAATTAAAACACAATATTTCTTGATAATATATTCCACTATATTGACAATGCTTGCAATAAGCGAAACCAGTCCTGACTTTTTAAATGAAGTGGAATAAAATACAAAGGAATGTTGCGTTTTTATTAATTACAATAAATTCTAATCGAGTTTTTCACGTATGATCTTTCAATTTATATTTGACGCATTGGCATTAGCTGTAAAGCCAAATGTTTTTTTTTTTTTTTTATAATTTCGACCGAAGGTGTTTAATGGAGATTCAATGTTAAATTTGAATTATTTTTATTCTGTACACCTCCATAAATTTTGTCGATAACGACCCGGGTTTCGCATTTCGGCATCTTCTGGTTTTGTAAAGTGCACGAATGCACTCGAACTGACGCTGTCGAAGTGCATGCGTGCACTGGATAAAACCAGAAGATGCCGAAAGGCGAAACCCGGGTCGTTATCGAAAAAATGTATCGAGGTGTACAGAATAAAAAAAAATCAAATTCATTTAATTTATTTAAATAATTTATATATTTAAAACAAATTTCCACAAAGTTACCGCCGAATCGATGGGAAACAAAAATATTTTTTTATTTCAAATATTTTGACTATTTAAAACCACAATATATCAAACATTTAATATATTTAATAAGATTAAGCCGCCGCGTGGACAACCCGCGAGATGTTGAGCACAATAATATTCAAAATCCGCGGCTAAATCAAATAAGGAACGAAAAAAAAATGATCATTAAGCTTCCCGCGCATTGACATGTTTATTCCTTTTTCAAAAGACGGACACTAAACATGAAAAATGGATCGAAAATCTATTAATACGATGATAAATCAACACTCTGTATAATGGATATTTTGGATCGTTTTTTTTCATCTTTGATATTCTTCGACTTGTACCTATATTTAAATGCGTCGTGATTTCGAGGCTTTATTTTTTTACTTTTTACACATTTTCTCGCTCGTGATAATATGGAGTTTTTCAACAGTGCAAATTTATAATACTTTCGATGGATTCAGCGGTATCGTTGTGGAAGTTCATTTTAATATAAAATAACTTATTATTCTACGTATTGTGCTACAAACTGTGACACGTGTTTCGCCTCTTTCAGAGGCATCTTCATACAATCTTACTTTTACAAAATTATAATTATATCACAAGACTATTTGTCTTGTCGGGTCTGTGGCGTAATGGTAAACGTCGTTGGCTTCCGTGACAGATCTTCCAGTCCCATTACGAACAATATTTTTCAAAATTAATTTATCGATTTCTATTGGAATCCCGCAACACAACGAACAAGACGTTATTTAAAATTAGTTTTTTTTTTAAATTATGTAATTCTAAGATAAAAAAATTAAATGAATATTCGTTTAAGCATTAATTTTACTTTAAAGCTCCGTTTCCATTACGGATCTTACGGGTTCAAGTTCCAGTATGAGCAGCATATTATCAGTCAAAATTGTACGTCTGAAGGCATTGGTGTTTGTAGAGGTCTGCACGGGCCCGGGCCGGGTTCGGGCGGGTAAGCACAATTGAGATTCCGGCTCGGGCCGGGCCCGGGTAAGGAATTTATTCCTCATAAAAATATTTCAGACTATGTGTGTGTCATAAGTCAGCCATGATGAATTTAATTAGTACCAGTTCTATAGAGTATTTTAAATTGTTGTAAATTTGTAAAAAACGGTTTTTTTTTCGGTCTGTTGAGTATAAATCCGGGCTTCGGGTCGGGTTCGGGTAACAATTTTGGTATTAGACTAGGGCCCGGGCCGGGTCGGGTAATTTTGTAAAATCTCGGCCCGTGCAGACAGACCTCTAGGTGTTTGTGATATCTTAGATATTTCATAAAATTCAATTATTTGTTTTTAATTTTGCCTTGATTTTGTTCCGGAATAAATCAATTTGATCACTTTTAAAGTGTTTACTGTAAATACTTGGTGGAATGGCATTATAATAATAAAAAAATATTATTTTTATTAAATCAATTTGAAATATAGCACTTTTTTGTTGTGGGAGTCGATGTAATATATTTCAATCACTAATTGTCGATATTACGTTTTTTAGGTTTTATTCCGAACACCGATCAAAATAAAAAGTAAAAATATATATATTTGAATTAGGGATTCTTACAGCATCTACTTCTCGACTTAAATATCATGGTAGCTGTCAAAAAAAAATGATTCCTGCCTGGGAGAAGAATTTAAATCCCCGGTAGTCGAAGCTGACAAAGTGTTAAGATGATAAATGGTTTTTGGGACGTCTGAGCATGTTTCCAGTTTGGGTTTTATTTTAACCTGTTCGCTGCACTGGAGGTCGATGTACGATCGACGATTGATAAAGGTACACGGTAAATATCGGTTAATAGAATTATGACAACATATTTGATTTTGTCACCGATATCGCTTCACTTTCTCGGAGCTCGGCGATAGAGTTCTTTTTATGTAAATACCTTTGAGGGTTACCCTCACAATCGTTTTTTATCGATTGTTTCCGATGAAAATTTATTTTTGACTTTTTTTGTTTGTTTTTTTTCCTAGTGTTTGTATTTTCACATAAACTCTCAATAAATAACATAAAAAAATAGTTTTCGCACGTGGCTTTCTTTTGGGCGTTAATGGGTTAAATAAGGTTAATACATTATTTATTTTTTTACCATGTCCGCTCCCAATGTGGAGCATATGGACTCCTAATGGAGTTTATATCAACAGAAGTGTTTCTACGAGAACTGCTTATTACTCAGTTGCTCAACCTCTCTTTTTCCAAAGAGAGTAGGAATAGAAGGATACGGCTAGGACAGGACTAGTGGTTAGCTAGTCGCTCTTCATACCGCTTAAGGATAGGATGGGAGGGGGGAATTCAAGACATCACATACATCCATGCCTTCAAACAGAAATTCATAAATCGATTGTAAAATCAATTTATAAAACTGTCCGTACTGGGATTTGAACCCGTGACCTCCTTAACCGAAGCCAACGACGTTGACCACTCGATCACACAGGCGGCAACATATCAATGTATTTTAGTTCTTTAATTATATTATTATTATTATTGTATGAAAAGCTTTTCGACCTCAAACCCTCGTCAGAACTACCCTAAAACTTAGATTAACTGAGCTCTCGAGAGGTAAAGTGAGCCAAGTAGTAAAATGATAAAAAAACTGTCAGAATTTTAAGTACAATTACGACTTTATTTGTTGTTTTGGTGAATTACATATTTCTATTTTAGGCAGATGACACTATTGCGTTGCTTATTATGTGAGCTCACTTCAATTTTATGATATTTCAAGACTTGTAGAATTCGAAAACGCGTCTAATATTTTATATTATGTCGGGTCATATGGCACAGCGGGTAGTGTTGTGGTTCCGTGCCGGATGTCACGTGTTCGAGTCCCAGTACAGCATTTTTTCAATCAATTTCTGTTTGAAGGCATAGGTGTTTGTGATCTCTTATAATCCCCCCCACCTTTTCCGATTGTCTAATAACTGGGCGTAGCTAGAGCGATTAGTTAACCACTGGTTTTGTCCTAGCCAGAGCCTTATCCTTCATTCCTACTACTCTCTCTCTTTTTAAAAGACAGGTTGAGCGACTGAATAACAAAATTTTGTTTTATGTAAACAACATGGCATATTAAACAGTAATAGTATGCGATTGATAAATACACAGAATCATTTATATCTGGTCTCGCTCTTTTCCCGTAAGTCAACTAACGCTGATAAATAGGCAGACTTCGAAGTTTTAAAAATACTCAAAGGCTATTCAAAAAAATATTCAATTGATCTCGTGAAAGAGAATATTTGAATTATTTCGTATTCATCAATCAGTTCTTCTTTACAATTTCAATGGATTTCAATGCCTGATATTCAATACAGAGAGTGCTCTTTATTTATTTTATTTTCGATGGAGGTTTTGTTTGTGTTTTTCGTCGACTCTTTCTTTTATCTCTGTGAATGAATAGCAGGAAGATAAATCCTTTATTCGATGTATTTGAATATCTTGATGACGTATATCGATGGATGTTATCCGAGAATTGACTGATAGGTATTCAAATCAGATGACTGAGGAGTCGTCAGGAATCGACTGACGATGAGTCATTTTTTTTTTATTTTTGAGCTTCAAATAAATGAAGCTTAAAGTCATAAGGCGCGGTACCGTTAATTTTCTTCGAATCTTATTTATCGCTGATGATTAGATTAATTTAATCGTTGCTGATAGAAAGGCGTGATCGCTTCAGAGGTGAGCAGTTCATGTGGACACCATATGATTTTTTAAAAAACATGTCTACTCATATCATAATGTCACCTGCTGTGGTCTTGTTCAGGGTTTCTCAACGGCGGGCCATGTGGCCCTCCAGGAGGCCACAGAGACTTATTTTTGTTTTGAAGAGCCACAACACAGTTAAGGGGGGCCACGGGTATTGATAAAACGATACAGGGAAAAGCATAATGGCAGAATGTCGCGCAGCCATTTTTTGTAAATCCTTAAATAAAATAAATTACTGGCATTCTAGATTCGAAAATCTCGGAAGAGCTATAAAAAAAAAGGTGGGTTTTTGAAATTATTATTTTCATGGGAAGACAAGACAATGGTATGGGGGGCACAGAAAAATAAAAACACTCAAAAGGGGCCACGCTCCCAAAAAGGTTGAGAAACTCTGGTCTAGTTGAAAATTTGAGACCTAAGGTATGGGTGTTTGTGACGTCAATTTATTTTGAGTTCATCTCGAGTAACTTACATTACTAAAAAATTCTCATCGAGTTTTTTCTCGTATGATCTTTCAACTTAAAAAATATTTGACGCGTTGGCATTAACTGTAATGCCAAATATTTTTTTTAATAAAAAAAAAATAGTGACAAATGAGTAATCACAACGTTTTTTTTACCATTTTCTCTGGTAAAATGTGCAGTTCTTGCCTACTGTTACAAAAGGCATTCAAAATCAGTTTTAATTATATTTTTGTAAGCAATTGATTTTTTGTATTTGTAATTTAAGATAATTTTGCTACATATTTTCGAATATTTACTAACATTTTAGAATGTCATAGCAGTTTTCAGGTCCCCCACCTCTGTCGTACAGTATCGTACAATAATTGTATTGGCTGTATACCTTGACCCCACACCGATGCACGTTCTTGTTTAAATAACCAACGGTTGTCAACTTGAAGGGAATTACAAGCATGAGATAAATCCTCGTTCAGACCTCAGACACCTATCGACTGATCACTCCTATCTTTAGAATCTCTGTCACCCCCCAAGATAAATGGATGACCATCCATTTGACAACGACTGAAAGATACCCAGTTAGTATCCCGTCCTGGATACGACATCTCGAATAAATGTAAAGATTTACGCGATCCCGGTCAACATACTGAATTGTACAGCGTTTTCTTGATATTCATTAAAAAAAAATCAAATCTTTAGTTTTCTTACTATGACTCTAGCCATCAATGAGCTACCAATACGCTAACAAGAGGCTCAATTAATCTCAAATCAATTTTCTCAATTTATCACTCCTATACAATTATTTTCAATATTTAAATTCAGTATTCAGGTCAGTTTGAAGTTCGTCCATGTACTTGAATGGCTGAAGATGCCGAAATGTGAATCCCGGGTCGTAAGTGACAAAATTTGTGTGAATTTACATAATTTGAACGATTCAAATTTAATATTGAAATTTCACCAAACACCTTCAGTCGAAATCTAAAATTACATAAATAAGCAATCGATTGTTAATTAAAATATGTTACAATATGCAATTTACCGTAAACTTATTAATATAAATGGCTAAAAATGGTGTGTTCTGAAGATGTCGTAGATAATATATAAGTCAGCAATTGCAGCTATGTACTAATTTGATATAAAAATATTTTTTTCTTTTAAATTAACAAGGGGCTCGCTGGCCTTGGTAAAATTTAGCAAAGGGCTCGCGCGAGCACCTCCAAACCCCTTCCAACTCACTCCTGACTTTTATGTATAAAATGGTATTCTGAGATAATTGTATAAAAAAATGTACACCAATAGATTGCCAAATTGATAGTGTTTTGACTAAGGTTGGACAGAAGTGCTTAGTAAAAAATGTGACAAAGACTGGTTGCTACTTCATTAAGATCACGAGCGATTCGATGATATCAGGCATGCGTGACTTTGCAAAGTTATCGCCTCCAGGCCATCTTCATCTGAGACTAGCGGGATGCTATAGGTCAATATTACTCGTTTCCATCATCACAAAACAAATATTAGCTTTTTTTTTTACTATGTCCGCTCCCAATGTGAAGCATATGGACTCCTAATGGAGTTTATCTCAACAGAAGTGTTTCTACGAGGAATGCTTGTTACTCCTATGTTTCTTCAAAGAGAGTAGGAATAGAAGGATAAGGCTAGGACAAGACTAGTGGTTAGCTAATTGCTCTCGATACGCCCCGTTCATAGGATAGAATGGGTGGGAGGGGGGCATTCAAGACATCACATACATCCATACCTTCGAACAAAAATTCATAAATCGATTGAAAAATCAATTTATAAAACTGTAGGTACTTGGATTCGTACTTGACTTCCGTAACCGAAGCCAAAGATGTTGACCACTCGGCTACTCAGGCGGCAAATAGATATTTCAACCGCATTTTGAAAATATTGTTAATTTAACTTTAAGGGTGTCAATACTTGATGGAAAGGCATTATATTCAAAAAATTAAATACCCATCACTACTAATTACACTTTTATTTAATAACATCAGAACCGGTTTCGCTCACGAAGAGCATTATCATATGTTGATAGTGCTCGTCACAAGCGAAACCGGTCCTGATCTTATTACATAAAAGTGGAAGTAATACAAATGAGTATTATTAGTTTTTTTGAAGATTACAAATTAAATGGGACTTATTAGAAAATTAACGTTTTTACTTTTCAATTGCAATTACGTAGTGAATTAAAAAAAAATGAAATAGCCTATTACTGTAAGTGTGAAAAACTGTTCATGGTTGAATATAAAACTGGCAACACTATTATTCATAGCGCGCGTTATCCACACATTTTGTATTCAGTACAGATGAGTGTTCTATTATTTTGTTTTTTACTTTGACATTAAACATAATAGAACACCATTGGATTTTACTCGTGAAGTTTAAAGTTGGTGCACGAAGCTTACTTCATTTATCATTCGATTGAACAGGAGTAACGGATGACATTTTGTGACGTAATGAACGGGTGCCTTATTGTCAACACGGTTTGGGAAGCTGTCGTAAAACAATTCATTTAAAATAATTACATAAAGAGTCAACAAAGAACTGAAAAATAAAAAAGCACACCCGTTCATGATGATGGGCATATGAACTTCTTATGACACGGTAATGAAGATGATGTTGGTGAATTACTGACATACTTGACACCCATTCAAATATTTTATATTTGATTTGAGTATACTAACAAAAATTAAACATTCATTTCTATTAATTACAAATTTATTTAATAGGGTAAAAATAGCAACGTATATTTATGAGTTGATAGATATTTCGGCGAAAGCGAAACTGTAGAACTAAATAAGTTGCTATTTTTGCTCTATTATAATGGAGTTCTACCAAGTAAATGCCAAATCAATAAACAAATTTATTTAATATGATCAGCACAAGCTTTGAACGAAACCGCTCCTGATATTATTACTTACATGTAGATTTAATACAATGGGGATTTTAAAAATCTTCGCGCCTCCCCATCCTTCATTTAACATAATAATAAATACACGTTTTAAAGGGTAAATACACAATTTAAACTGTTTGCGCCTACCAGGTTGGAAATCGCTGGTCTAAGGCGTCAGTGACAACAATTTAAGAGGGTTATCTCATTCGGCTGATCTTTTTTAGAGCCTGTGCATTTTAGTGTTTTGACTTAATATCGTTTATTCCACGTGTACCCCGGTTGAGAAACGCTGGTCTAGAGAACTGGAAGTAGTCAGAAAATTGTATTATAATACCAGGATAGGCATTGACCATTTATTCTTATTTACTAAACGCACTTAAAGTAATAGAATATTTAAAATAACTTTTATTATTCCACGTATTGTGTTACTAACTGTGACACGTGTTTCGCCTCTTTCAGAGGCATCTTCAGACTCACTATCGCAAAGTTTGCTTAAGTAATGAAGCAAAATTGATTTTAACATTTTTAAATTATGAAATTACAAAATGGAGTTTGGGTTTTTTTCTTCCTTTTAAGGGAAGCAAAGAGTTCGATTCTTTCGATTCTATAACCCTGTTCTTGCTTCCCTTAAAAGGGTAAAATCCCAATCTGATTGATTGCAGCTCATTATTATCATTATTTGTTTGCATTATTTCGATTCTATCACCCCCTCCTTCATTTTGATCATTTTGTAATTTCATAATTTAAAAATGTTAGAATCAATCTTGCTTCATTACTTAAGCAAACTTTGCGATAGTAAGTCTGAAGATGCCTCTGAAAGAGGCGAAACACGTGTCACAGTTAGTAACATAATACCTGGAATAATCAAAGTTATTTTAAATTTTATATTAAAAAGAACTTCCACAAAGTTAGCGCCGAAACCATCGAAAGCACTTAAAGTATTTCTTTTTCAAATTTAATTAAAAAAAAAACCCTTCTGTAAAATTTATAAATTGTCAGTTACAAATGTATGCCTATTACAGGTCGATATATTTCTATACGATAAACGATAAACTTTTGCGCAATTCAAATAACTGTTTTGGACTATACTTCATTCCCGATATAGCCGTTCACTTTGGTTTTTCCTGGGCTAACTCCTCTACCGTGTCAATCAACGAAAGATCAATAATCAAATATTCAGGCGAAACTATAAGCCCCCCGATAAAAGGAACAAGGACATTAGCATTTCGATGTGGCAGACACAATAGGTCCTTTATGAATATGTGAAAAGGTTTTTGACTTTTAGCATGGCAATAAAAATACATGTCAAAATTGCCTGACGTTGCATATTATTAAATATATTGGGTTTTATCAGTTTTTTGAAATATCTGAAAAGCATTGATTTTTTCATTAAAGTCAAACATATAATATGAGGGGCTCAAAAAACAATCGGCCCAAACCTAAAAGCAGATATTTTAGTTACATAATTCAATTATAAGAAAGCATGTTTGACAAAACATGTCGCGTCCATGTTACAGTGGTCAACGTCGTTGACTTTCCTGTCAGACCATATGAGCTCGAATCCCAGTACTAATAACACTTTTTCAATCGTGTTTCAATTTTGTTTGAATGAATGGATGTTTGTGATGTCCAATCTTTAAATAGCACAGGACTAGTCTTGTCCTTTTCTTATAATTTTTATCTATACTTTTCATTGAAAAAAAACACAAGTTGAGTAACAAACAGTTCTCGTGTTAAAATACCTTCGTAAAGAAGCCATTTACTCTAAATTTGGAGCAAACATGGATAGCAAAATGTATCTTATTTTAATACATATAACATTATCATTCCAACAATATTTGACATTTTATACACATTATAAAAGAAACATTTTGTATTTTTTTTAAAATTAATATTAATATAATTCAGTGTTTTTTTTATTGTAAAGTTGTTTCGTAATCACGATGCAAGTATATTCAAGTCTTTTTTACACGGTTTCGAAATGACGCGGTCCACTAATACTTTATTTTTAATGGAAATACTAGTTGTAGCACGATTGCCAGAAACAAAAAAAAATAGCAGGTTTTCGAATTACTAGAAATTCAACAATATAGGATGATAAAAATAAACCAAAGACTTCATAGGATTCTTACATAATCAATGTGTTAACCTTCGAGTTTCTATAGGGTGCATTCACCTTTCAAATTTATTATTATTTCAAAAGTACCAATATTATCTAGCTGATGATAACTCAATAAATGCGGCGATGCAAATATTGTGCAATTTTTTTAGAGTCACTCTGTAGACCCCGTCGATCTTCGATCCTATTTTCGACGTTTCGGTTTTTAAGTTTTAAGACACTTCTAGCGATAAAAGCGATTTACGTCCATTCCCTCATAAACGTTTGCGTATTTTATTAACAGGCGATTAATAGTATTTTTTTTATCTATGGATAATATTTTATAAATTTTCATTATTACCTTTTCGACACAATTTTTTTCAAACAATACTGTTATTTTAATTAATTTAGAGAACCTATGTATACATATCTTAATTTTGTTTTAACATTTTATCATTTTATATACGTTGTTTAGTTTTTTTTGTACCGTTTTTGAGATCAAAATATTATTAATGTTATCGATCAAAATGGATGGTCACGATGGTTGAAAACAACAATGGTCAATCGTCTCAAACAAGATGTTTCTTTTTGGAAACTTTTGCTTACTTACCATATCAATAACACCATGTCTCCCGGAGACCATTATACATTCGATTCTAAAATTTGTAATTCTACACCAAAAAGAACAAATTCTATATTTTCATATTAAATATTTGTGTTAGCAAGATTTCCGACACAAAAAAAACTCATTAGAGGATAATGGATTTCTTTATTAAAGTAAATTTAAAAAAAGTGAGTTTCATTAACTTAAAGCACTGCTATTATACTAAAAATACTAACGACGAATAATGTCTAAAAAAAACAAATAAAACAGTCATTGCTCACTTTTAGGGAGTTCACTGTCAATACTTTGTGGAAAGACATTATACTAATATAAACACAATATTCCACTTTATGTAAAAGGTCAGGACCGGTTGTACTCATTGCGAGCATTTTCAACTGATAAGAATAATAATTTAACAGTGCTATTTATACAAAAGTAGATTGAAAAGACAAGGTGTAAACAACAATTGACACTGAAAAGAAATTACAAATTGTGATTCTAAAATTACACACAATTAAAATGTTTAACACCTCTAACATATAGTTTAAAAGATTAATAATTTCAAGTGGGATTTCATTTTCATTTTGGGAATATTGTGTTTTTATCATTTTTATAATTTTATTCGGGGCTTTACGTGTTATTATTAAAAATATAGCGCATAGGCTGTATAGAAGGCGAGAGTAAACAGCATTATTATCAAAATATTATTTATTCAATTCAGAATAGAGTCATCTATAATATGAAGAATCTTTGATCGATTGGTCCCCTCACAGTGACATCGCTGTGGGGGGGGTTTGAGTTTCATATACATATCGACATTCTAATCTATTATTTATTCCATGGGCACATAATGTATAATATTGTGTTACACATAATTGATGAAACTCAGCTGGAAATCAATTTAAAGGGTTAAATTGAAACATTTTGTTTTTTTCCCCTACTTTTGATATGTCAAATTTCAGTTGGTATTTTATTTTAAGGATTGGTATAAACTCAAGCAACGTAAACATTAAGTCAGGGTTTCTCAAACTATGTTCCGCGGAACACTGGTGTTCCGTGGGACCTAAATAGGTGTTCCACGAAAATTTGGAATGGTAATCTACGCTGCAAAACAAATTTAAACATCTACTTTATATTAAAATTCGAGTGATGATGCATCTCCATTGATGTTTAAAACGTCAAATATCTTGGTACAGGCGAAGATTTTCAATCACTATGACCTTTATTTTCTCATATGTTTTTGTAACAAATAATTAATAAATAAATAATAAGTGATTTAATTACATATATTTTTACAATTATGATATAAAAAAATAAGCTGTGTTCCGGTAGCATTTCCAGATTTGCGAAGTGTTCCATTGCACAATAAGTTTGGGAAACCCTGAATTAGGTTACAAATAGAGCAACATGTTGTGGGACATGACGCACAACATCTACTTTTTTATACCATGTCCGCTCCCAATGTGGAGAATATGGACTCTTAATGGAGTTTATATCAATAGAAGTGTCTCTACGACAACTGCTTCTTACTCAGTTGCTTAACCTCTCTTTTTCCATAAAGAGTAAGAATAGAAGGATAGGGCTATGACAGGACTAGTGGTTAGCTAATCGCTCTCGATACGCCTCGTTTATAGGATAAGATGGGATGGGATGGAGGGAGGAAAAGATTTTAAAAAAGCCATAGATTAATTAAGTCAAGCAATTTAGCACATAACATGCAACACGTTGGTAACCACGAAGTATATTATTTGTGTTCTGATTTTTCTTCGTTTTACGCTTAACACTCTCGCCCCTGGGCGCACTTATACACATAATAAAATTAATTTAATTTACAATTATTGTCTCCCACTAAATAAGCGAATGTTATCTCCATACTGGAATCTGAGCGGTGTTAACTTTGACGCGACAAAAACTGAGAACACTGCCGATGCGATGTGTACAGTTACTCGAAGTGATAATATGAACCACCCTAAAAGGGGCTGAATTTTTTAAACTTTTAAAACCACTGAATACCAAGCGGACACAGGTGTCCGGAACATATGCAAGCGAACACGGATGTCCAAGACATTTAAAAAATCAAATACTTGGTATTCTTATAGAATATAGGCAATATTTTTGATGAATATGTGTACTGCTATCTATACTGAGTCAATATAGGTTTTTAAAATATCGAATTCGAGTGTATATTAGGCAAAATTATTAGTCTCAAAAACACGCAGTATCTCTGGAACATATAAATGATTTATTTGCGAGGTATTCAAACGGTTAATTAAAGCATCAAAACGAAATAAACAGTATATAATGTCGCCAACTGTGGTTCAGTTGGTTAGAGCTTGCTCTACCGATCAGGTGGTCTGGGTTCAATTTCCGGTAAGGTCAATGTCAAATTAAGATTTTTCAATTTTAATTTGAGACCTAAGACAAGCGTGTTTTTGATGTCAATTCTCATCGAGTTTTTCTCGTATGATCTCTTAACTTTGAATCATTTGGCGCATTGGAATTAGCTGTAATGCCAAATAATCAATTATCACGAATTATTATATTTTGATAGCATACGGAAACTTTACCTAAGTGGTTCGTAAATGCCGACCATGCCTGATCGTTCAAAGCTCCCATTGTGGATCATATGGACTCCTAGTGGACTTTCTTCAACAGAAGAGTTCCAACAGGAACTGCTTGTTATTTCTTTGCTCAACCTCTCTTATAGAGTAGGGGAAAAAAATATAGGGCTAGGACACGACTAGTGGTTAACTTTTTGCTCTCGCTACGCACATTTATTAGAGAATCGGAAAGGTGGGAGGGAACTGAAAAAATGCTGTTCGTACTAGGATTGGAGCATATAAGATCCGTCACGGAAGCCAATGACCACAGCGCTACGAAACCGATTTTTTATATCAAAACCATAACCTGCTGTCACCCTTTTTATAAAATTTCATTTACCTTAGTTATGAAATGGAAAAAAATATATGAAAATATTTCGTCTTCGCCCAATTGGCTTGACTGTATAGTATGCGTCATATAATAAGAGCTCTTCACAATCCGACGGTCAGTTATAATTGCTTTGATATATCGCGACACTATACTTGGTTCCCAGGCAGATGTAAATATGTTTTGTTTCTCCTCTCGCTATAAACAAAATATCGCCAAACCGCGCGTGCGCAACGTAGCTTTAAATTCGATTAAATTGTTCTCAATAATAGTCAATCTATAGACAAACTTAACTATCTTAAACTTTTTTAAATTTAACTGGTTGGCTCACTTTACCTCTCGAGAGCTCATATATTTTCTCATTAAAAAAGCAGCGATTGGCCTATTGGTAGATCTTTCTTTCCTTTCTAATAACGATAGAAAAATTAGAAAAACATTTACTACCAGTTTTTGTACAAAATATAGTACAAAATGATGAAATTTCAAAAAAAAATATAAATACATTCTTATTAAATTTTCAGACAAACATTTATATGTATTAATTAAAATTGATTTCTTGCAAAACTTTTGCATATTATTTATAGCAATTTTGAAAACACTACAAACATTTGTGTGTTGATTGAAAAAAATATATTATACGTTTCCATCACTAACATAGTTATCAGTTAACATCGTAACAACTTGAGTAGGGGTGGGGAACCTGCGGCTTTTTGGCTACTCTGGTGCGGCCTTCTGGCCAATTCTGTAATTCTGTAAATTTATCTAAATTCCTGTCATATTCTGACCGTAAATTCCTGTTTCCGACCAAAGATTCCCTTGTCAATGTTTACTGCGGCCTTATGTCGATTCAGAAAAATGAATGCGGCCTTTAGACAAGAAAAGTTACCCCACCCCTGAACTAGGGCATTCAATCCCGGACCTTTTTTTTAATACAGAATTTTGGGATTAGCAATCTTTCAATTACGGGATCCCTCCTTTCTTCATCCTCTGAAAAAGTTACGAATTGACAGATTCCATGATTATTGATATATTGTTCCTTTCAAAAAGCTAAGTGTGCTAGGAAGTCCAGCGCTGCTTAGCCTTTTTTGTTTACCTTTGTTTATGGATTTTGACGTTCTATAGTGAATCCCGAAAAGCCAGGATTAGTATTTGGACAGTTTCGAGATAACGGGATGAAAAAATTGATCGGGATCCCGGGATTGAATGCCTTAGTTACAACGTAAAATGTAAAAAATCCCAATCTTATAAGTAATACATTTAAATTTACTATTAATGACATTTCTAACTTAATTGATTTTTTATACATTTGAGACATAAAAAAAACTCTCCCAAAATACACAGCAATAATATATCAACTGTGGAAAGGAAAAAAGACGTAACCCACAGTTTTTCTTCGATAATCACAATGTATCAAACTTGATACACGTTCTATCAAAAGTATGCAAGCTGCAAATGCCGAATTATTATCTCAATTTAGCTTTTAAGTTTGAAAAAGATGACCTTGTAAAAAATTAAAACCAAGAAAAAAATACTGAAATAAAAGTTTTTCCTAGACAATTTCTTTAATTAATATTATATTATGTCAATTTAACACCAGTTTAGAAGTCTCCGTGCACTTCAAGTTTGTGTATAATTCATAATTTGCATATGGCTTAAAATCATCAAAACACGTTTTTTGCGCCTACTGTAAAATTTGATATGTGTGTGTTACGTCCTTTTTCCTTTCCACAGTTGATATTATAATGTAATACTTAGCGTATGATATTTTTTTTCATTTTTGATATTTTATTATTAAGTTTTTGCATGAAAGCTTAAAATATGTTGTCTTATCTACACATCCTCCAGTCGTAAATGCACCACGACGACGTGACGTGACATGATACTGCGCTGCAAGTTGTTCCTGGAAAGTGCCGCCTGGAGTCGAACCTTGACCCTTACGTTCGAAGCCAGGTTATGGCAGCTTCTACGTAATGCCCGGCAATCGCCGAGAGGGATCTGGAACTGGGATCGCGAGCATCATGAGGGTAGGATTATGCATCAGTAAGAGTCGAATAACCCTGCGAATTATATCACCATGAACCAATTATTCAAACAAAATAACTGTCATAACATAATGTCAATTTGTGTTTAATAATCATTTTGTTTTACTCGTTTAGTTGATACAATTAAAATAACTAGCTGTAAGCCCGTTGCCCAGCAACGTGAGATTTTTGTTGCATTGTGTTTTGTTGCATTGTATTTTATTTTATTTTACTTTATTTTATTTTATTTTATTTTATTTTATTTTATGTTATGTTATGTTGTGTTATTTTATTTTATTTTATTTTATTTTATTTTATTTTATTTTATTTTATTTTATTTTATTTTATTTTATTTTATTTTATGTTATTTTATTTTATTTTATGTTATTTTATTTTATTTTAATTTATTTTATTTTTATAGTAAGCAGAAATTTCGTAAATTATTTAATATTTGGAATAAAGTTTAAGTTTGCTAACAACCATTTTTCGTAGTAGCATAAATTTCGTAAAATAATTAATTTTTGGGATAATTTTTAAGTTTGCTAACAACCATTTTTCGTAGTAGCATAAATTTCGTAAAATATTCAATTTTTGGAATAAAGTTTAAGTTTGCTAACAACCATATTTCGTAGTAGCCGAAATTTCGTAAATTATTGACTTTTTGGAATAAAGTTTAAGTTTGCTAACAACCATTTTTCGTAGTAGCATAAATTTCGTAAAATATTCAATTTTTGGAATAAAGTTTAAGTTTGCTAACAACCATTTTTCGTAGTAGCATAAATTTCGTAAATTATTTAATATTTGGAATAATGTTTAAGTTTGCTAACAACCATTTTTCGTAGTAGCAGAAATTTCGTAAATTATTGAATTTTTGGAATAATGTTCAAGTTTGCTAACAACCATTTTTCGTAGGAGCAGAAATTTCGTAAATTATTTAATATTTTGAATAATGTTCAAGTTTGCTTACAACCATTTTTCGTAGGAGCAGAAATTTCGTAAATTATTTAATATTTGGAATAATGTTCAAGTTTTCTAACAACCATTTTTCGTAGTAGCATAAATTTCGTAACATATTCAATTTTTGGAATAAAGTTTGAGTTTGCTAACAACCATTTTTCGTAGTAGAATAAATTTCGTAAATTATTTAATATTTGGAATAATGTTTAAGTTTGCTAACAACCATTTTTCGTAGTAGCATAAATTTCGTAAATTATTGAACTTTTGTAATAAAGTTTAAGTTTGCTAACAACCATTTTTCGTAGTAGCATAAATTTCGTAAAATATTCAATTTTTGGAATAAAGTTTAAGTTTGCTAACAACCATTTTTCGTAGTAGCATAAATTTCGTAAAATATTCAATTTTTGGAATAATGTTTAAGTTTGCTAACAACCATTTTTCGTAGTAGCATAAATTTCGTAAAATATTCAATTTTTGGAATAAAGTTTAAGTTTGCTAACAACCATTTTTCGTAGTAGCATAAATTTCGTAACATATTCAATTTTTGGAATAAAGTTTGAGTTTGCTAACAACCATTTTTCGTAGTAGAATAAATTTCGTAAATTATTTAATATTTGGAATAATGTTTAAGTTTGCTAACAACCATTTTTCGTAGTAGCATAAATTTCGTAAATTATTGAACTTTTGTAATAAAGTTTAAGTTTGCTAACAACCATTTTTCGTAGTAGCATAAATTTCGTAAAATATTCAATTTTTGGAATAAAGTTTAAGTTTGCTAACAACCATTTTTCGTAGTAGCATAAATTTCGTAAAATATTCAATTTTTGGAATAATGTTTAAGTTTGCTAACAACCATTTTTCGTAGTAGCATAAATTTCGTAAAATATTCAATTTTTGGAATAAAGTTTAAGTTTGCTAACAACCATTTTTCGTAGTAGCAGAAATTTCGTAAATTATTGAATTTTTGGAATAATGTTCAAGTTTGCTTACAACCATTTTTCGTAGTAGCATAAATTTCGTAAATTATTTAATATTTGGAATAGTGTTTAAGTTTGCTAACAACCATTTTTCGTAGTAGCATAAATTTCGTAAATTATTGAACTTTTGGAATAAAGTTTAAGTTTGCTAACAACCATTTTTCGTAGAAGCAGAAATTTCGTAAATTATTGAATTTTTGGAATAATGTTTAAGTTTACTAACAACCATTTTTCGTAGTAGCATAAATTTCGTAAATTATTTAATATTTGGAATAATGTTTAAGTTTGCTAACAACCATTTTTCGTAGTAGCATAAATTTCGTAAATTATTGAACTTTTGGAATAAAGTTTAAGTTTGCTAACAACCATTTTTCGTAGTAGCAGAAATTTCGTAAAATATTTTATTTTTGGAATAATGTTTAAGTTTGCTAACAACCATTTTTCGTAGTAGCATAAATTTCGTAAATTATTTAATATTTGGAATAATGTTTAAGTTTGCTAACAACCATTTTTCGTAGTAGCATAAATTTCGTAAAATATTCAATTTTTGGAATAATGTTCAAGTTTGCTAACAACCATTTTTCGTAGAAGCAGAAATTTTGTAAATTATTGAATTTTTGGAATAATGTTTAAGTTTACTAACAACCATTTTTCGTAGTAGCATAAATTTCGTAAATTATTTAATATTTGGAATAATGTTTAAGTTTGCTAACAACCATTTTTCGTAGTAGCATAAATTTCGTAAAATATTCAATTTTTGGAATAAAGTTTGAGTTTGCTAACAACCATTTTTCGTAGTAGCATAAATTTCGTAAATTATTTAATATTTGGAATAATGTTTAAGTTTGCTAACAACCATTTTTCGTAGTAGCATAAATTTCGTAAATTATTGAACTTTTGGAATAAAGTTTAAGTTTGCTAACAACCATTTTTCGTAGTAGCAGAAATTTCGTAAATTATTGAATTTTTGGAATAAAGTTCAAGTTTGCTAACAACCATTTTTCGTAGTAGCATAAATTTCGTAAATTATTTAATATTTGGAATAATGTTTAAGTTTGCTAACAACCATTTTTCGTAGTAGCATAAACTTCGTAAAATATTCAATTTTTGGAATAAAGTTTAAGTTTGCTAACAACCATTTTTCGTAGAAGCAGAAATTTCGTAAATTATTGAATTTTTGGAATAATGTTCAAGTTTGCTAACAACCATTTTTCGTAGTAGCCGAAATTGCGTAAATTATTTAATATTTAGAATAATGTTCAAGTTTGCTAACAACCATTTTTCGTAGGAGCAGAAATTTCGTAAATTATTTAATATTTAGAATAATGTTCAAGTTTGCTAACAATCATTTTTCATAGTACCATAAATCGACCACGGCGCATATATCGACAGCCCTGCAGTTTTTAAATTGCAAATTATTGAATTATATTTTATTTCATTTCATTATCTATTAATTTGAAAATGTACGCAAACAAAATACATTTCGTAGAAGAAGAAGATGTCTCGAGGACATCATCAGTACGCACACATTTGTGAAAAGTGAAAAGCGAGTGATTATTTTATCGACTTTTAATATATAAATTTAGTATGAATAAAAAAGTGGAGAAATGGAAGGTGTGAAATGGACGTCCAAACATACTGACACTCAGACCTTATCGGCTATTAATATATAGATTAAAGAATTCTAACAGATTTTCAAGGTCAGACGTGAAAAGATTCATCATTATGATTCAATTGATCAAATCCGCTCCAAAAAATATTAGTCTCACATCGACTCACACGATCAGACGATTCATTTCGATAGCCCTATAATCATAGTTTGCAATAGTCGAATTAAAGTCTTTGATTATTCGAATATTATGATGTATGGTGATACAATACTTTAGCTCTACACCAAGAAATATCAAATTTTCAAACGTGGCGATATCAGAACATTCACGCCCGGTTTAAAATAAGCCGCTCCCATTGGATAGAACAACATTTCAAAAATGTGCTGTTCAGAATAAATCGAAATCATTGGTCTGTATCTTACTGCGGACGTCCTTACAGACGGACCTTATCGGCTATTAATGTTAAGATAATTCGATCAGTGGATCAGTGTCTGCCAAACTTTTTTACTTCACGGCACACTGGTAAATGGGACTTGTACCGCGGCATACCAAATACAAATGCTTTAAAAAAGGAAATGTCGCGTTGACCACTATGTATGACGTGACAAATATTTGATTGAATGTGTAGATGTTCAATTTATTTAAAATTGAAGAAAATTGAAATGAATAGGCATTATAATGAACATTTTTAAAGTTTCTTCCACCGCGGCACACCTGAGACTTCTTGCGGCACAGTAGTGTGCCGCGGCACACAGTTCTGCATTAGATGAACGGAATCTCATTGAAATATAAAATTATCGATGATGTTTATTTATTTTAATTTCAGTTTATTTAAATTGACATAATTGAAAAAAAAACTGGTATTTTTTCTTTACCCATGAATAAACGATAAACATTTTTTTATCCATGTCTGCTCCCATTGTGGAGCATATGGTCTCCTAATGGAGGTATCTCGACAGAAGTTTTTTTCTATGAGAACTATTTGTCGCTCAACCTCAAAGCGAGTAGTAGGAAAAGAAGGATAAGGCTAGAACAGTATAACTCGCTATTGCTACACTCAGTTATTGAAGGATCAGAAGGATGGGAGGAGAGGAAATAATGTGAATTGACATCACAACCACCCAGTCTTCGATCACAACTTTGAATTGAATAATTCTCAAATTCACTGTGATCTGACCGGGAATTGAACCCAGACCTGCGTGATCGGTAGAGCAAGCTCTAACCAACTGGGTCACAGCAGGCTCTTTTATTTATATATGGATATTTCGACAATTTTATTTGATTTTCGTATCCATCTCCGCTCCCTATATTTAGCATATAACCTCTTAATGGAGGTATCGCAACAGAACTCTTTGTTACTTAGTAGCTCTATTTTTTTTTTAAGGCAGTATTAGAGAAAGAAAGATAAGGCAGGGCAGGACTAGTGGATAACTAAACGCCTTCATTACGCCCCATTAAATTTTTGAGTATGTGTATCCAAACCACAATAATTCATAGTGTTGACACTGCATGTTTGGTTGACTTAAGATGATTTGACGTAAATCGTATATCACTTTTAAGGTGTTCACTGTCAATACTTGGTGGAATGGCATTATAATAAAAATAATAAAACATTTTTAGTACTTTTTCCACATAAAATTTAATAGATCAGGACCGGTTTCGCTCATGATGAGCATTGTCAACTGATAAGAAAAAACAATAAAACAGTGATATTTATACAAAAGTTAAGTGATAAAAACAAGGTATGACAAACAATTGGTATTACAACCTAGCAAAAGAATTGAAGTAAAATACAAGGAAAATAAACTATAAATAAAAAGTTGAAGACCACTTAGCAATGAAACTATTATGACAAAAACCAATTAGGTATGAATTATCATTACCAAAGTAAAAACCAACAATTAGTGTATATAATAAATAATCTTAATGTCTGTCAACCAAATTGAGTTTGGAAAATCCATCAAAATGGAATCAATTTTGCGGGATTAAACTCTACTGGATTTTCCAAACTCAATTTGGTTGACAGACATTAAGATTATTTATTATATACACTAATTGTTGGTTTTTACTTTGGTAATGATAATTCATACCTAATTGGTTTTTGTCATAATAGTTTCATTGCTAAGTGGTCTTCAACTTTTTATTTATAGTTTATTTTCCTTGTATTTTACTTCAATTCTTTTGCTAGGTTGTAATACCAATTGTTTGTCATACCTTGTTTTTATCACTTAACTTTTGTATAAATATCACTGTTTTATTGTTTTTTCTTATCAGTTGACAATGCTCATCATGAGCGAAACCGGTCCTGATCTAATAAATTTTATGTGGAAAAAGTACTAAAAATGTTTTATTATTTTTATTGTAAATCGTATATACAAATAAGTTAAAATGAAATTATTGAAAAAAAAATCTTCGGAGTCGGGGTCGGAGTTGTCTTTTTTTTACACAACTCCACAGCTCTGTCATTTATTTACACACTCATTTTTCAAAAAATTATTAGACTATGAAATTAGAAAAATACTAATTAAAAAAATCTTCATTCACGGGTTAACGTAAAAGGACATTATTTATAAAATAATATGCATTCCGTCATTCGCGAAGACGCAGTCATCGTCCTCATCATAATCTGTTGTCATAAACTTCATCTTGACATGGAACCGTGACTGATGATGATAATAAAAAAATGACTCACGATTAAAATGCATCAAAGTTTTTATGGTTTTTTGAGAAGATAATGGTCTCCCAGAAGAGCATAATTAAACTTTTATGTACGTGTAAATAGAAATTTAGAAATGTTTTAGTAATATGAGACGAACGTTTAAGCCATTTTAAGTATGTTTTAAATAATAATTAATCTTTTCGATGAATTCGGCGGCAACTTTTTGGAATTTAAATTTTAAAAAAAATTGATTACTTTGTTATTCTACAAGTTGTGTAACATAACGGGACACGAGCTTTGTCTCTTTACAAAGCATCCCGAAACAAAAAAAATGCAAGTAGGAGTTGGAGTCGGAAGGAAAAAGGACGTAACCTACACATATCAAATTTTACAGGATGCGCTAAAAACATGTTCTGATGATTTTCTGAACAAATTATGAATTATACACAACCATGCAGTGCACGGAGACTTCTAAACTAATGTTTAATCGACATATTCTAATATTGATTAAAGAAGTTGTCTAGGAAAAACTTTTATTTCAGTCTTTTTTCTTGGTTTTAATTTTTTACAAGGTCATCTTTTTCAAACTTAAAGACTAAATTTAGGTACTAATTTGGCATTTGCAGCTTGCACCCTTTTGATAGAACGTGTATTAAGTTTGATACATTGTAATTATCGAAAAAAGCATGTTTTCAAAAACTGTGGATTACGTTATTTTTCTTTTCCAAAGTCGATATTATATTATGATTTGTACGATGGACTTTTTTTTTTTATTTCAAATATTTTTTTCAGAATGTATTATGTTTGAAATAAATCGTTAACAAATATAAATATGTGTCAATACAAAAATACACGATTCAATATATAGGTACTTAAATAATTATATTTTCTATTTTTCAAAATATTTCACTAATTAATGATAGATACGCATGAAGGTAATTTAATGCCCACTTGGATTTTTATTAGTGTCATAATTCTAAGTTTGAACGTAAAAAAAAACTTCGTTTGATTGTTTTAAATTAATATTTGAATATAAAAAAAAAATATTACAACTGACAAACATCATTCATTCATTGTCTTGAAAAAATGACGCATAAATTTAACGCGGTAAATATAACATTTTCCACGCACTTCTTATTTCACTATCTTTTTTCTCGAATCTCTGAATTTATTAAATACTTAAAATAATGAATTATTTATCAAATCTGATTAAAAAATACCTAGTTTTAATCTGGTTGCGTGCTTATAAATGTTTGCTTATATTAAAAATTATAATAAATAATTAAAACAATGACTACCCACAGTTCGAATTAAGCCAACTTTCTCATGGGTCCATGTTTGTTTTATGTTAATTGAATTAGATTTAAAATGTATCAGAATAAAATATCTAGTTATTAATAGGTTTGATTTTGAAATGTATAATGCATTTTTTTTATTGTTGGGATAATTTCTGTAACTGATGTTAGTTTAATTATATTTTTTTTCAATTAAAAGTGATTAATTAATACATATCAAATTACTTCCGGTGATAGAGTTGATAATTTGGCTCATTTATTGGATGAATGAAATTTCTGAATATATCTTCAACTTTTTATTATATTAAGAAAAGACAGAAATTCTTTTGTACTTGAATTCCATTTTATTTACAAAGGTTAGAACCGGTTTTGCTCAAAGCGAGCATTGTCAACTGATAAGAAATATAATTGAACAGTGTTATTTATACAAAAATAAATTGCAATGAAAAGGTGTAAACAACAATTAACATTGAATAGAATTTGTTGAATGTTTTCTTGACGAACCGTTCTGTAAAAAAACAAAAAAAAACCTTTTATAAAATATATTTATTTTTACCAAGGCTGTTAGGCTTGGGCCATTCCTGACCCCTATTTTAAAATAAATCCCGTGAATCTCTTTAGTGAAGCATCTGATTTTTTAGCGGAATTTGAAATTAACAAAAGTATTTATATGAGGAGTGGTTGTAAGTCATTCTCTTAAACTCTTTTTTTTCTGAGAGACTAGGGAAAAATGATTAAGAATGTACTACCCTTAGATGAAAAGACACAAATACATTGAAAAAACAATATATAAGAAAACTCCCATTTACACTTAAGTCGGGACCGTGTAATTTGGGGTAGTGGAATTGGGGGAGTGAATCTCATACAAAATTAGGGATTTGGTTTTTTCTAAACTAAGATTTCCTGATGGAAAATATGGACGAAATATTTAGTTACTAAGTGATAAAATGCCGCCTGTATGGTCGAGTGGCCAGCGTTGTTGGCTTCGGCTATAGAGGGAACGGGTTCAAATCCCGGCACGGACAGTTTTATAAATTGATTTTTCAATCGATTTATGAATTATCTGTTCAAAGGCATGTATGTGATGTCTTGAATTCCCCCCTCTTTCCCATCCTATCCTATGAATGGGGCGTATCGAGAGCGATTAGCTTACCACTAGTCCTGCCCTACCCCTATCCTTCTATCCCTACTCTCTTTGGAAAAAGAAGAGGTTGAGCAACTGAGTAACAAGCAGTTCTCGTAGAAACACTTCTGATGAGATAAACTCCATTAGGAGTCCATATGCTCCACATTGGGAGCATATGGACATATCACAAGTGATAAAATGCAAAGCGCAAAAGTCCAACATATAGACAGTCGCCTGGCTATGCGTGTATATCCTGGCACGTGTTGAATACACAGACGCTAGCCAACATTTGACTGTATGCACCGCACAGACGACCGTCTCGTAGCAACAATAATGGAATGTGACCGTTCATTTTGGGGATTTGCGGCGAATATTTCAAACCAGCGTGTAATTCGGGGTAGTGTAATTGGGGGTTCTACTGTAAATACATTTTCAGTTGGTTTCGCGCCTGTGACCTAGTCGTTCACTGAGTGGCCGAATCCCAGAATCTTTAAATTGTTATTAATCATCATCAATATGTAACTTTTTAATTAGTATTAAATGAATTGAATGTTTATTTATGCCAGGATACTTTTTAAATATTTATTTTATTATTATGTAAAAAAAAAGCGAATGTGTTATTAATTACCGTCAGCGTACGTTGGTCGTGGAGTTAAAGGTTTTTATTGTTATTCAACCACTATGCCACGAAGTCTCATCGGAATATTTACTCATAAAAATTACACCGCTTCAAAATTATAAAAATCACATACATATTGTTTAAAACAATACGAAATTTTAAGCACGTTTGCATTAGTAGAGAAATAATATCAAAGCTTATTGCTGATCTTATCGATACAAAGAATAAAAGAGACATTAGTAAATATCGTGACAGTCGTCGGCAACGGAAGGCATTGGTGCCACGATTAGAGCACAGTTTTATGTTTAAATTGGTTAAAAGTCGCTACCTGAATGCAGTTAACAAAAGGCTGACTTAATCTTAAAGTAATTCTCAGTGTTTTGGGGAAGGAGTGATTTTTTTATCACTCCTATGCAATTATATGGAAAACTTAAATGAGCAATCGATTGTTACTTAATACACCTATAATATGTAACAATGTGTAATTTACCATAAACTAATCAATGTAAATAGCTTAGAATGTACTACTGTGCAGGAGTGGGCTGGAGGGGGCTCGTAAGGGCTCGCGTGAGCCCCTTGTTAAGTTTTACTAAGGCCAGCGAGCCTCTTGTCAATTGAAGAGAAAACAATATTTTCAGATAAAATTAGTATATTGTAATATAGTATAAGTGTATTAAGTGACAAACGATTGCTAATTTAAGTTTTGCATATAATTGCATAGGGGTGATAAAAAAAAAATCACTCCTTCCTCAGAACACCGAAAATTGCCTTGAGATTAAGCGAGCACCTTTTTAACGTATTGGGAGCCCACCACTGCTACTGAAGCTGTCGTTGATAATATATTTGTCAGAAATTGCTGTTTTGTACAAATTTGAACTGAGAGTATTGTTTTTTTCCTAAATTAACGAGGAGCTCGCTGGCCTAAGTAAAATTTAACAAGGGGCTCGCGCAAGCTCCTACCTGAATGCAACAGTGAGTGATATATATTTTTTTCGTTTCATTGGTCAGTAACTTTGTACAACTTATACATAATGGGAGTCAAGCCTATGAGCACAGACGTTGTTCTCTCGACCATTGAGTCATGTAGAATATTATTTACTTGATTCACAATTTTTACAATCAAGACTAGATTCGTAAAAAAACATTAATAAATAAATAACTTTAAACTATATTTTTTTTCAAACCAATAAAATTGAATTCTTTAATTCGATGTAAACCAATGCATGCATTGAAAATGTTGCGGACCACTTTATTTTAATAGAATAAAGACGGATTTTTTAAAACATGTTTAACTTGTGGATACATAAAAAGTAATGTCCCGTGACGCCACTGTATACAATACTCGGTATATGGTAAATAATCTTTTAATCACTCGATTATTATTTTTTTATTAGTTATTTCAAAGCGGTTACGGTGATTCAAATGAAATGCTATACGCCATTAAATTTATTTATAATAGACCAAGAATTACTTGGTGAGAATATCGATGTTTTTATTTTTGGTGGCAAAGCATAACAATTCATTCTAAAGTATGAAAATATACGCATTGCTTAAACCATCGGTCGCCAGGTGTGATATAAAAACTTCACTTAAACGATCATCGGTATTATTATAAGTAGTCCGATGGATCCAAATTTGTGAGCTTAGCGTCCGTTGTTTAATTCTAGTAGTAAAGGATTCGCTAAGCTGAGCTAAGATTTCACATTTATATCCTGTCAGTTCTCGTGGCGCAGCGGTTAGCGTTTTGGGCTTCCGTGCCGGACCTCACAGGTTCGAGTCCTAATACAAACAGTATTTTTTCGATTGATTTATCAATTTTCGTCCGAAGGCATGAGTGTTTGAGATGTTTTAATTTCTCTCTCACCTTTCCCAAACAGTTCTCGTAGAAAAAATATGTTGAGATACCTCCATTAGGAGGCTATATGCTCCACATTGGGAGCGGACATGGATTAAAAAAAAGTTCAATACAAACCAAATATATTTTATTTAAACTTAAAGTTTGTATTTTTGAACTACGATATTGGTAGCTTAACATCAAAAAAGGCTTTTTTAAATTTTAATTTAAGATCTTCGACAATGGTGCATGTAATCTTTTTTCACCGTTAATGAATCTCAAGAAACTGTGGGTTAAAAATAAAAATAAATCTGTCTTTGTTAGCTGTAATGCCAGATATTTTTTAGTTTTAAAATTATTTATTATTGAAAACATGAAATTATGGTTCTTAAATGATAAATCCCGGAATTGAAAAAATTGTGATGGTTCCGGGATTTAATGTTTTATAGCCGGCTGCAAGCCCTACAGTTTTAATATAATTTAACTATATTATTTTCTGCATAGTTTCATGCACTCCAAACATAACAATAGTTCCAAAGACCGCATTATACTTTAGTACTTTGAATAAAGACTGACAAAAAGGTAAATTCCCCAGAACGTCATAAAGATGGGTTTATCCGATCAACTGGTATCCTTTGTCGGCCTCATGATGGAGAGCATCCATGCATTCTTCACTGTCATAACTATAAAACTTATTAATATTATCCTTGACGTCCTTAAAGGAACAAATTATTATTCTCTTAGGACATGCTCAGTGAGCGATAGACGCGCGATAAAGGATATGAAACTTGTATGGGAATTTGCTAGACATTTTGTCACGTATTTTGGTAAAAGTATTCAAATCATTAAATTTGAAGTAAAAGTGAAACAATCCGATAAACCCTTTTAACATCTCAAATTGTTTGTATTATGTCCACTTCCAATGTGGACCATATCGACTTCTTAATCTAAAAACTGGAAACTTCACGACATTGTGTTAATAATTTGTTATATTCCATGAAGTATTTCAAAGATTTTCTATATTTTAGTAATTTTCGCTCCGAATGTAAAGCATATGAACTCCTTAATGGAGTTTATCTCAGCATAAGTGTATCTACGAGAACTGATAAGTTGCTACTTATTTGTTCAACCTCTCTTTTATTCAAAAAGAGTAGGAGTTGAAAAATAGAGCTAGGACATGTGGTTAGCTAATAATGCCTCGTTTTTAAGATAAGATGGATAGAAGGAGGAAATTAAAGACATCACGTGGATGGCCACACCAACTTGGTAGCTACTAGGGCAAACTACTTGGCATTTACTAAAATAAAAAAACGGCGTCTAGTGGAAAATGAGTAGATTTACACTCGTCAATATATTCATAATGTTAGTCCACTAATTATACAAAAATTTGTGACATGTGTTTCACTTATAAGAAGATCATTTTCAAATTTCTCAAAGAGCTGGAATGCTTTAATGAATCACAATTTGTAGAAAAAAAAATTCTATACTTTTAAAGTTTAACGATTTAAATATTATCTATTTCATGCCTAGAGTAAATCTTTAGCAGCTTTGCTAGACTTCTTTTTGAGTGCATAGTAATTAAAAAAACTGATTAAACTGAAAAAACTCTCTTTGCTTCCCTTAAAAAGGAAAAATCCCAATCTGATTGATTACCATTTTGTAATTTTATAATTTCAAAATGTTAGAATCAATCTTGCTTCATTACTTAAGCAAACTTTGCGATAGTAAGTCTGAAGATGTCTCTGAAAGAGGCGAAACACGTGTCACAGTTAGTAACACAATACGTGGAATAATCAAAGTTAATTTAAATTTTCTATTAAAAAAACTGATGATGATGATATATATTATAAGAAATAGATCAATTTATATTTAGAACGTGACATGAAAAAATCAAATAAAACTCACGCTTGAAAATTATATTTTATTTGAATTTCGAAATAAAACTACATCTCTTTTGTTTTGATGCTTATCTGCCTGAGAAAACGTTAAAAAAACATTTTGTTACAGACAGGTAGATATTATTATTATTACAGAAGATGAAAAATAATCTTTTTATTATTTTACAAATCGTTCCGTTTCTACGTATTTCATAAGTTTTTTTCAAAATATCGCTCAGCGATCTTGTGACATCGGGTTAGATCTGTAGTGTTGTATAGCACATTTTGTCAATATACGTAGTTGGTCTTATCGGTGTTCGAAGATTAAATTCTACAGTGACAGATTAAGTTCTACAGGTAGGCTCCTTAGGCTTTATTTTAAAAGCAATGTTTTATTATGATTCATTTAAAATCTCGTCCATCTCTTAGTGTAGTTTTCCACCAAGTCAATCGAGTATTTTTGGCTTGTTGGATGTTTTCGAAACCTCTTCGGTGTCATGGTTTGAAATAATCTATTAAAAATTGTGTGTGCTCGTAAAAAAATATGAACAACCTAAACCAGGCGTGAGGAACCTGCGGCATTTTGGCTACTCTGATGCGGCCTACTGGCCAATTCTGTCATTGAGATTTTGCATTTGAAAATTACTGGAAGACCTAAAAAAAGTTCCTGATCTGGTAATTTTGGGAAATCCGAAAATTTATGGGCATTAAATTATTTTCGGCCAAAGATTCCCTAGTCAATGTTAACTGCGGCCTTATGTCGAATCAGAAAAATTAATGCGGCCTTTAGAGAAGCAAATGTTCCCCATCCCTGAATTAAACATTTAAAAAAAAACATTTTAAAAATCATGAACGAAAACATAATAATTTCCAACAATCTATCAATATTTTAAGAATATTTAAGCACACCACACCAAGTTTGTTTATATAGTTATAACTACAACATATCCTACTATATGGTCACTGCTTGATGAAGGTTTTCCATGACGCCATCCGATTGTATCGTCCTTGAACTTTCCAGAAGTAACGTTATCAATTAAGTGAAGGTATTCGTCAGACCATTAATCAGATTAAGACCCAAATTTGTACTTTAGCTTTTCTTTTTCGGAAAAGAAATATGAAACTAAAAGACGACTAGTGGTTATGAAATCGCTCTTATGCGCAATATTTTCAGCACTGGATAGGTTGGGGTAAATTTGTACTACAAAAAAACATCAACGCCATTGAGCACCAATCTATAAAGCCTGTGAATATTGCAGCTTATGGCAATGTTATAAACAATACAATATATGTTGTTATAAATAACAAAATATATTTATTTAAAATATGGAATAAGGACATACTTTTTACTGACCACCGCCCCATCGTGAATATTTAAATGAGTTGTATGTAATATAATTTGAGAGCATGACTTCTTGTAAAGCCTTTCTGAGAACTGTATGATATGTGACCGCATGTTTTTAATAAATATAAGGAATGATATTATTAATATTCCGCAGAATCAACGTGAATTATCGGACTCACGTATGTGATGTATAGAGTCCACAATATTCACTAACAAACTGGCGGACATAATCGTTTTTTATTAAATATGTAAATTGATTTATACAGCTCTAGCCGAAAGTCAAAAACTAATGATATTTATTTTATTACTTATTTTTTCTCATAAATATATTTTTATGTCTGGTTTGTATAGAAGTTATTAATTACTTTTAGGGTGTTCACTGTCAATAATTCATAACTCTTTAACGTTCTTTTTATTACATAGTGTTAATCATTTTAATTTGTGTTATTTTAGAGTCAATTATTCATAAATTCTACTGTAATTTGTTAATTATTTTTAATGCCAATTGTTTGCTACACCTTTTCAGTTTATTTTTGTATTAATAGCACTCACTGTTAAATAATATTTCTCAATACTCGCCATGAGTGAAACCGGTCCTGATATTAGTAAATAAAAATGGAAATAAGTTCAAAGGAATATTGTGTTTTTCTTAGTACTATTCAATCAGTTTCGAAATGACATTAGAAGTTGAATTATGAAGATCTCGATCCACAGCAGAGAGACAAGAACTTTAAAACAGTAACAATTATCAACAAGAAATAATTTTTAAAAAAAAATCTATCCATCATTTCCGCAAGGTGTCGGGTGTCAAAACTTAACGGGGCCCGAAGAATTAAATACCCCCCCTTCAGCCGATAAATTCGCCTTAAATAATGCGCTGCAAACAAAGGGTAAAAAAGCAAACAGATTAAATTTTTCTTACATTTTTTTTGCTCTCTGTTATAGCTGACTATCCCCTTTCAGTTTTTGTCTGGTAGTTGCAACCCTTTTGTTTTAAAGGCTAGACAAAACGTTATTAATGTAACACAAGTGCGTAATCGTATTTATTGAGGCTTAAGAACCCACCCCCTCCCGTTCATCGTGATATTATCCAGTGGCGTATACTGTCAGGTCAACCCTTATATTTTCGTATTATGAACGGCCACTCCTAAATACTTTTTAAGCATCAGGCCAGCGTGTTCAACAAGCCTGCCATAAGATAAAGAAAGCTGACCGAATTATGATAATTGTGACAATTTAAAGTATTTCTTAGAATATGTATGCATGGTTAAAATAAGAATGTCAATATTAATGTTCCTGATCGAGTTTTGAGGAATTGTGGACATGAATTGATTGTTCTTAAAAGATGCAGAGTAGGGTCTCCAATCCCGGAATCTTATCTTATTCTGTGATTCCGAAATACCGGGATTGCGACAGTAATAATCTCAGGGCTTAAGAATTTAGAAAATGTCAGAAATTTGAGCGAGGTGTAAAAAAAATGTAGCTATTTTTTATAAACTCCGTAAACTTCTGGGTTTTTAAATTTGCAAATAATAGAAAAAGTAAATAAAAAGCTCTTACGCTGTTCATTTTGGGAATCTGTAAATTCCTGAGATTTTGAAACCAGTATTTAAAAATCACCGAGCTAACATTTTCCCACGATTTAAATTTGAATGATCAATCCCGAGATTCCGGGATTGGAAAAATTGTCATTCCTGAAATCCCGAGATCACAAAAAGGGTCCGATATTGTATGCTTTAGCGCAGAGTCATCTCGCCAAAGGGAATGCCACTGGGTATACTTTTAATACCTTACAGTATTTTGAATGTTAACATACTCCGTATGGACGTGAGCATGTTCAGATAAATACATTTTTTTATTTATTAGTAGACTCTGGCGGGCTGACTAGGTTAACTTCCTTGGAAATATACAGTTCATATTTTTTTACATTGCAAAATTTACAATAACTTTTATTGTTTTTTTTAATGTACATGTCAATAATTAAATAAATATACTTGACATCATATTAATATACATCTTCTTGCATTGGAATCTTATTATATAATATTAAAAAAACAATGCTGTTGACACAAAGTTAACAACAAGTTGCTTAAAAGCACTCTTTTATCCCATTGATAATGTTCATCTGATATATAAAAAATAATGTTTGTTTGTTCGTACTTTATACGATGCCACACTGCTTATCCGATTGCAATAAAACTTTGACAAACTTTTTGCGTGCACTTCCGGAAAGGCATAGTAAAATTACCCTCAGTAGGTTTTATGTATAAAAATCAATGTTTGTATATCTGTCATACCGTTCATGCGACTTGCGCGAAGGTTATAAACGTAGTTCAATTAAATTACATTAGGTGTCGCGTGTGTCGTATTATAGACAATCGGCAGCAAACGTCAAACAGACAGAAAAAGAACACGTGCACTTCAATAAACACAATTAAAACATAAAGTTTCTTTCTTTAACCGTTTGAATACCGAGCAAATAGATCATTTATATGTCCCAGAGGTACTGCGTGTTTTTAAGAAAAATAATTTTGCCTAATATACACTCGAATTCGATATTTTAAAAACTTATATTGACTCAGTATAGATAGCACTACACATATTCATCAAAATATTGCTTATATTCTGTAAGAATACCAAGCATTTGATTTTTTAAATGTCTTTGACATCCGTGTTCGATTGCATATGCTCCGGACATTTGTGTCCGCTTGATATTCAAGTGGTTAAGTGGCATTGCAACGCTTGCCGGGAACCAGCAAGTATAACATAAAGTAAAACGTTTTTTTATAATAATATAAAAACAAATATTACTAACATGTTTTAATTTATTGAATTATCTGCGGGTGCCACTGGCTTCACCCCTTCTGCGATTTTGGACGTCTGGATTTTGCCACTATCTGTTAGATTTAAGAAGGTTCGAATATTTTTTAAATGGGGATGTTTTTTTAATCCTGCCAACTAGGTATTACACTTGTTCATACAATGGAAGAAAACTTATGTTCTGCCCGTCGCTAAGTTTGCTTTGTTAAATAACTTTATAAAATTAACTAATTATTAAGTAAAACTTATTTACAGTTTGATTGATGTGTTTATTTATATACCTAGAGTTCGTTGTCTAACATACTTCAAAAGAGTCCATTGAAGAGAACTCATTGCTCATCAAAACATTACTGTACGTGGTAATGGATTCAAATACTAAAATAGTTATAAGAAATTTTCTGGAAAGAGAAATCCTTCATTAGCATAAAGGCAGGTATTTCAATTTCATAAGCTTCATTAAATGGTTTTAGTTACGGTGATGGATTATTATATTTTTTTTGGCCGATGATAATTTTACACTATAGTTTAACTAATTAACTTTAAAGACTTCCTAATCACCTCTATATTTGTTACAATTCAGAGTCAATTCATTACATTTAATTCAGTATTTTTTAATATAAGTCAAAGTATAAAAATTGATTAGAATATTTAATATAAAGTCAAGCTAATGTAAATAAAATTTTGACGATGGTGGAAAGCTGAAATAATCAACTTAATATTTAAGCAAATATAACTAAAAAAAATGATGATATTTTCTTTCTTTATAGAAATGGAGTTCTACCAAGTAAATGCAAATTCAACCAGTTAATTTATTTTTATTAAATTCAATACAAATATTTTATTTTTCTTGTTTTTATTTTAACTTTAAAATATAGCTGGAAAGAAAATTTGAAAAAAACTTGGAAATGAATTTTATAGCATTTGATGTTTGATTTGATGGAATTATCATTCAATTTCATCACTTTTAATTTGTTCTATACTTGATGAAAAACATTGTATTCGTATTTTTTTTGTATCAATCCTACATTTATTTAATTCGATCACGACCGGTTTCGCTAATCACAAGCATTTTAAGCTGATAAGAACATACATTCAAACATAACTTTTTATACTTAACCAAGAAAAGTTATTATATATCAATATAAATATGAAAAGAATTAACAGAAAAATATATAATTAAATTTACTTTTATTTAAATACTTAATACTATGCAATCGCGTTAAAGAAAAATAAAGTATAAGTGGTCACTATTAATTTGTGATCAGCGAAACAGGTCCTGATCACATTAATTAAATGTACAATTAGTAAAAATGAGGTTTTAATTTTTTAAATTGAATTTTATGCTTGGGTTTCCAAGCACAGGTCATATAATAATAGTAAGTAACATAGTGTTAATATTTAGCTTTGGGCGAAAAAAAATGATTTAAAAATTATTCAACGACTATTTAATCCTCTCCCATTTTCTTAACAGTTAGAGATTATGTCGCTAAAGAATTGTTTTTTTTTTACAGAGATTTAAGATTTAAGCATTTGTTTTCACTGACATTGTGAAAATGAAAGCTTGTTTTTATTTAAGCTTTTAACTTTAATTGATATTTCTTTAGACAAGTGATTAGCAGTGCTAGCTCTCATGGTTAGACTAGGGATTCCAATACCGGAGGAACATATCAATGCCGGTATTGCAAATATAAATATGAGTATTTCAAAAAAAGTTTACGCAAAGCAAAAAAAATCTGGGGCTATAATGCAAAACGTATTATTTCCAAAATGAGCGATATTGAGTTAGGTATGGAGATAGGGTAATTCAAGACTAAGGAATCGACTGGTCTTGTTAGTTTTTATATAAAATGTCTAAAACTCTGTCGTTTCCAAAATGAAAATCATATTTTTATGCAAATGTTATTTTGTTTGTGTTATTCGTATTTGACTACTGAAAAGTTGGAGTTTCGGAAATAGTACATTTTGCATTATAACCCCACAATAAGCATCTTAATACCGAGTGAGAAAAATCAAAATCAGTATTTTGTTTTTGCTATGCATGTCCACTCCCAATGTGGATCATATGGTCTCCTAATGAATATTGTTATTCGAAGAGAGTAGTAGGGATAGAAGGATAAAGCTTGGACAGGACTAGTGGTTTACCTAATCGTTCTCGCTACGCCCAGTTATTGATGGATCGGAAAAGGTGGGAGAGAATTTTTAAACATCACAAACACTTATATCTTCGAAAAAAAATCGATCGAAATGTTGTTCGTACTGGAACTCGAGCCCGTAAAGTCCGGCACGGAAGCCCACAACGCTAACCGCTGCGCCAATTTACCCGACTATACATATCGACTGTGGAAAGGAAAAAGGACGTAACCCTCAATTTTCCAAAACAGCTTTTTTTCGATAATCACAATGTATACAACATGACACACATTCTATCAAAAGGATGGAAGCTGAAAATGCCGAATAAGTATCTAAATTTAGCTTTTAAGTTTGAAAAAGATGACCTTGTAAAAAATTAAAACAAAGAAAAAACACTGAAATAAAGATATTTCCGAAACAATTTCTTTAATTAATATTAGGTTATGTCAATTAAACACCAGTTTAGAAGTATCCGTGCACTTCAAGGTTGTGTACAATTCATAATTTGCATATGTCACAAAATCATCAAAACACGTTTTTAGCGCCTCCTGTAAAATTTGATATGTGTGGGTTACGTCCTTTTTCCTTTCCACAGTCGATATGTAACTGACTGTTTTTTTTTTTACTTTATTACATTCTTCTTTATAGATTTTAAAAAAAAAACATGTGTTTAGCCAACCACAATTTCTCATACTCAACTTTTGTCATGATTTTAATTCAAACATGACTTCTATACAACGAGGAAAAAGAAGCTGTCACATCATTTCCGGGCCACCAGAAAAAAATCCATCCATAATATTACTGAAAAATCCATAAAAAAATACGTCCTTAATTTGAAAGCTTTCAGTCCGCAGTGGAAAAACCATTTCATCGCCGCTTCCATTTGTAATAAACCATTTCTGAGAACGGCGGAATATTAATTTATTTGTCTTTTATTTTTGCTCTTTCTTTCTCTCATTTGTCCCCACCCTCCTCTCCCCATTCGCCAGGCGACCTCCCGTTTTTTTTTTTACTTTTTTTCCAAACACAACCCACCCCACTCTCCCCCTTTGCCAAACTCCAATTTTAAATAATTTATTTTCTCATTATTCTGTTACAATAAGAAAAAGGGTTATTTAACAATTGCTTCTATACTGTATGGATGTGTTTGTTTGTCGTGGTCCTTCACATACATACATTCACAGTTACATCTGTAAAAAGGGGAGGCCGGGGAGTATTGGAGCACTCTCAACCCCTCATTTTTACGATATCATTTTTTCTTATTATTTTTTAATTATTAATCGTAAAGAAACATATTTCTTGATTCGCAGAAGGGAGGTTATACTTGAATTGTTTGCTTTTAATTACATTTTTTTCCAAAGTATACTTTGGCGTTCGCTTTCTGTGGATGTTTTAACCCTTAGTGACATTCTGATTTGACAAATTCGTGACTGGGGTATATACATATTTATATAAGTGTTCGTTAATTTTTTTTCATCAAAGGGTTTTCAAATTATCTTTTATTATTTTTATTTAATTGAAGGTTTTAAAAATACCCGTTTATGTTATTTGAACTGGTAAAAATGTATATTTTTTGCAATTTCATAAAATTAAATCAAAATCATAAATTTTACTAACTTTTAACTGGAATTCTTTTCCATGTAATAAATGTCTGTTAGCAATTATTCATTTTTATAATTACTATATTAAATAATTTCATAAATAATATAAACCAGGCATCCGAACACTAAAAAGAAAGTGTATTTATATGGGAAGAAAAATATGCAATTTTCTAGACTCTAGAACACAGTGTCTGCCAAACTTTTTTCCTTCACGGCACAGAGACGAATGGAACTTCTTTTTTCTTTTAGCTCACCGAGGAATTTAAAATCTTAGATTTTTTACCGAACAGACACTATTTAAAATTGACATTTTTAAGGCTTCTTCCACCGTGGCACACCTGGGACTTCTTGCGGCACAGTAGTGTGCCATGGCACACAGTTTGTGCAGACACTTCTCTAGAAGGTCTTAGAATTCAGATCCTGAAGACTGGCCTTTTAATTGAATTATTTTGATTCCTCCAAATGGTTTTTTTTATTTTCAAAATAATTTAATATAGTTTTTAAAGTTTGCACTGACAAATAATTTCTTCATTCTATCATTGAATATCATCAATCTTATTTTTAAGATATCAGTTTATTATGATTAGTGGTAATCTCGTGAACTGGATTCATCATGAAATTCTTCCCAACAACGATCTCGGCTATTTGTCTAGAATTTAAATAAAATGTCTCACTGTAATACAAAGGTTGTATGAAGCTAACATACGCTTGGTATAAATAAATAATAATTTAAATGGATACTCAATTTAATTGAATTTTCCGACGTTTCGAAACTATCGCGTCTTTCATTGATAAAAGATTTTTAAAAACGACAAAAAAGACAAGATTTTTTGACAATAATTATTTATATTATAAATTCTCTGTTCGATTAAGTTGTCCCTTCCAGACTAAAGAATAAAAAATCCTGGACAGTAAATCATTCAAACTTACCTCTTCAAAGCAACAAATAGGTAAAAACTGTCACAGAACACATTATTCGTTTTAAAATGCTATAAACCAGTTATTTGAATTGCAGTTTGTGAGCGCATAGAATTCGATATAATATGACAGTGTCCATTAAAAGATTCGAGCTATTAAGAAGCCTCATTTAGACCAAACTAAGTCCGACTACTCGGTTGAGCGGCATTGTTGACCGAGTCAACGCCTAAGTTTTTGAGCGAGTCAGTTCATTGTTATGTGCGTTTCGTTCAAGTCAATATCGTTTCAACATTAGTAGATAATCGTCGTTAATTAAAAAAAAAAACTTTTTAAGGATTTTGTCCACAAAATTGCCCCTACAGTAAAAGAGCTTTTGAAAAAGCAGTTGAAGATCCCGGAAGATGTGAATATAACGAAGAGATTTATATTTTATAAAAAAAAACATGGAATACGATTCTGCGTTAACGACAGTTCAAAGCAAGTACGTGAGCGAGAGCGTGCTACAGGTAGTGGAAATGTCTTTTCGGCCATGAAAATATAGTTGAAACTGTTTTTATTCACTTGCTCGCTCATTTCACTCGTTAACTCACTAGACCGAGTACTGTATTCGTGTTAGTATTAAGCTAATTTTGCCTGTTTGTCATTTTAACTTATTAGAAAAGTGCCGTCGTCTAATAATGAAGAAAATCAGTGACAATACGTAACAACGCGAGGAACATGTGTCATGGTTTAAAAAGGTAATTGAAACTGATAGTCGAAAAAAATTTGAAAGGAAATACAAATCCATGTCCGCTCTTGATATAAAGTATCTCATCAGAAGTTTATTTACGAGGATTGATTGTTACTCAGTTGCTCAACCTTTGTTTTTCGAAGAGAGTAAAGATAGAAAGGCTTGAGAAATACAGGATTTGTGCTAAACTAATCGCTCTCGCTACGCTAAGTTATTATGACAAACATCCGTGCTTTCGAACAGAAACCGATAAATCAACTAAAAAAATGCTGTTTGTACTAGAATTCGAACTCGTGCGATCCGTCACGGAAGTCAACAAAATTGACCACTACACGACTAACCCGATATTACATTAAGTATTAAGCTTATTTTTGTTTTAAATCAGAAAATAGTTTATTTTATGTGTTTTAACTTTAGACAGAAGTTAAATCGGTAGTAAGCAGATTAACTATTCTGAAGAGGAGAGATGGATAGTTTTTAATATTGTATTTGATATACGCATGTCGAAAGTTGGTATATCAATTATACTCGACACGCTACTTCACAGTTCCGCCCACGACATTTTTATTTTATTTTGAACGAGTGCAATATAATATTTTATCGTTTGTCAGTAGTTCTTGATCACCAAACCCTCCCACCCTCCCACTGAATATAAAAGGGAGTCTCGTGAAGAACCCTTAAAGCTCGGAGGGTTCGGAGGCAAAGGGTTGTTGATTTTAAATTGGCAAAGACTTAAGTTTTGAATGGCAGTTGGCCTCTGTACTATTGCCGTTTATTTGTCAATATTGCTGAAATATTTCTTTGACATGCCACAGCTAGGAAAACAATGATTAAAATGCTAAGCAGATGGAGTTCTTATCAATTAAATCTTGATTGTTTTTTTTTTACATTTGATGTTTGCAAAGAATAATTATTTATAGTAATTTATTAATTCTTATAGTTTATTACGTTCAAAGTGAAAAAGCGACGATAGACCTGGCTTGGACATGTGCTGAGGATGCCACAAGAAAGCCTAAATTTTGCATGTCTCTTCTACCAACCGGATGAATTCAGCCGTCATGGAAGGCCACTGATGACCATCTATAGAATGTACTCGGCGGTGCTAGGGGAGGCTGGAAAAACATGGGAGGAAGCAAGAAGACTGGCGGGGAATAGAGAATCTTGGTGGAATCATGTGGTGGCCATATACTCCGACTAGGGAACGGATATGGAAAAAAATACTTTTATAATACTTAATACGTGTTACATTTTATCACACTCCACGCAGTTTTATGCAGGGCTTTTTCTCCCGTGTAAATTAATTTCCAATTATTGTTTCTAATCAATATTCACAAAATTTATTTCTATTTTATTTTGAAAACTTTTGTTTATTTTCTTGGACGCCATGATGATGATGATGATGAAAATGATTAAATTGCCATTTACTTGCAAATTAGTATAATATTATTAAAAGTTTTAGGCATAAAAATAAATGTCAACAAAGGTAAAATTAATTAGAATTTTGAAAAGAAATGTCATTCTTTTTACCAATCGTCAATTTTCTTACATCTGATTAGTTTTAATTAGTTGTCTATAATTAAGCTCGTATCGTTTTGCATTTCATCAGTTGATAATGCCCGCAATGATTAAAACCGGTCCTGATGTATAGTAAACAATTAAATAATTATTACAAAAAGTGTTTAACTATTTATAACACAATACATTGGAACCCCCGATTACACAACCCCGAGTTACGCTCTGGCTTGAAATATTCGCCGCAAATCCCCTAATTGAACGGTCACATTCCATTGTCGTTGCTACGAGACGATCGTATGTGCGGTGCATACAGTCAAATGTTGGCTAGCGTCTGTGTATTCAACACGTGCCAGGCTATACACGCATAACCGGGCGATTGTCTATGTGTTGTATTTTGGCGCGCTTTGCATTTTATCACTTAGTAACTAAATATTTCATCCATATTTTTTTTTTTGCAAAACTAAGGGAAATCTTAGTTTGGCATTTTTCGCGGAAAAAAATCCCTAGTTTTGTATGAGATTCACTCCCCCAATTACACTACTCCAAATTACACGGTCCCGACTTTAGTGTAAATGTGGGTTTTACTGTATTTTTTCTGCTGAAATTTAATTGACAGTGAACACCTTAACACTTCCTCTGCGGTGCTAAATAATAATTCCGATATGTTGCTGGCTTTTTAGGAACTAATTGAAAAGCATATTTTTTAAAAATGTACGTCTGTACTTTTAACGTCCATTATGTTTTTTTCATTTTTTTTTTTAAGGGCCAACAATATATCGAAGGTAGTTTTCAAACAAGAGTATCCACATTAAGATTACACTACCACCCTTGCATCAAAAATTGGAGTAATTTAGCATCCCTCATTCGGGCCGAACGATTCTGCAACACTTTGATTAACTTCTTTAAAAAGGAGCTAAAAACATATTTAATTATTTAAAAGAAATATGGCGAATGGCGGTGCCAAAAAAATACCCCAATAAAGCAATTTTCTCGTGAAACTTTATCGTTGACTTTATTCACATCAATAAAAATATCACCCCCGGGTTGAATTATGGACTCTAAAGATTGAAACGTAAATTGAACACTTTTTCCCTTTAATTAATTTCCAACCCTTAATTTGGCGCGTCATAATAAAGGTGCTATAGCGGAAAAGCGCACGGGGAAATATTTGAACGATTCGTAAAAAAAATCATTTTGCGGTTAGTCGAAGAGGAAAATTAATTTGTCAAATTTGATTCGCCCCAATACATTTTTTGTGCCATTAGTATTTCATTTTCTCTTATAATATAAATCATAAGTCAATAATTATATATAGTTATCGACAAATAATAAATACGCATAAATAAAAGATAGGTCTCGTGCAGGTCTGTATCGGGCCAATAGTATGAGGAGTAAATTAGTTTATTTTCTTGATCGTGTTGCGTTATGGAAGGCGGCCGTGAAACTGCGTCTGCATATACATAACGGGTGGTGATGGGATAATCAACGATAAAAAATAATAACTATAATTCCGAAGGACATACGCTCCGAATGAACTAAAACAAAATATCCGATCGTCGCTGTTGATTTGACAGGCGTTTTTCACAGAAACTATGACCTAACGTGTCCAGAATTTACGTTTTCCCGCTATTTGAGTGCAATTCTTAATATTCTGTTTTATTTACAATAATTCACGTCTGAAATACTCATTTAAAGATTAATGCATATCGAGTGGGGGCGAGAGGGGAATAGATTTATTCCGGCAAGATTGATGGACATCGATATTCAAAAAATCGTCGGATCTTATTGCCAGCAAGTAGTTTGATAATACCGGGCAACACGTGAAAGCATACAGTAATATCGCTTACCTTCTCAGCCATATTGGGACAATATTTTCGTGCGTTCCTAGATTATAAACGACTACACACGTTCGGCAGAATGTTGTCGTAAAAAATGTTTAAGTTACTGGCAAACTCAAACCACCTTACCCTTTATATTTCTATTATATGGGCATTAGGGATTCTGTGTCAAGACGTCCCGGGACAAAAATCTCAAGACTTGTCAGGTTTTTTGCTGTCTTAAATACCGGGACTTTTGTGTTTATTCTCGGGATCAGTTTTGAAAAAAAAATGCATTATATTCAGACTAAAAGATTAAAACCCGGGGTTTTAAACAAAATTTAATATGCATATAAGGGATCTGATAAAAACACAGATTTTTGGGATTTTTAATTTCGTAGAAGTATCAAATATCATGTTTTTATATATTGTAATATAATTGTAGAAAATTAAAATCACAAAATATTAAAATTACATGTTCATACCTCATGTTGTTCTATGTAAAAATGTTTTTACATATAACAACATTTGTTATACAAAAGTACCAATTTCTCAATCGGACAAAAAAGGTCTAAAAGCTGTATTGTGAAGTTACGGTCTTAAATTTACTCCTGACGGCGGCCGAATTCTTTGATATTACATGTTCCATTATCATCCCTTCTTAGTAAAAAATAGCCGTTAGCATTGCACATATCCATTACATAATACAAATAATAATTATTAAACATTGTATTAAAAAACGCGTTAATTTTTTTTACTAGTGCGTTCTCCCAAAAGGCGTATAAGGCATGTATGTATGTAATCCATACATACATGCCTTATTAATTTGAATAAAATTATAATTTCATTGAAGGGTAAATAAAAGTCTCGAGCCCCGGGATGTCCCGGAACTTTGATTTTATCACGCCTCGAGTCCCGGAACTTTGAAAAACCCGAGACTTCAGAATCCCTAATGGGCATATCAGAGGTGAATTGAGCTAAGTGGTATTTTAGAAGAAAAAAGATAGATACTTTGTAGTATTCTACACATCTTAAAAAAAATTGAATCGGTAAAATTATGTACATTCACACAAGTTTTGTCACTAACGACCCCGTTGTCGAAATCAATTTAATTTTATACTAACATAAATATTGTGTCTTTATTATATATTTTTTAACACAATTTGCTACAATTTTTCCAATTCAAGGTTTTTTTCATTGATTTCTGTTGCTTTTTAACACGGTTTTTATGGGACATATCTACCGTGTAAAAAAAGAGTTGAGTGAACTTTATATTTTCTTAGCACAGTATTTAAAAAATATTGAATGTTTTTTTTTTCATGTTAAAAATTAAGAGATCTGTTGCAATATTCCATTCCCACATCGAGATGTCATAATTATGTTTGTGAATCTACAGTCAAAATATATTTAACTATTCAAGCCAATTTTCATATGGAATTGGGTTTTAGGCTCAAAACAAACTAGAATTAATTTCGTACAACATATTAACATTATGATTAGTAGTTAGTACAATAACAAATGCATTGCTAATATTACACATTTGCAGTCATGCCATAACCATAACAGTATGTATGAAAAGTAAATTGTAATTTTACACGAACATGCGTGTAATGTTTTACATTATTCCTGATATGCATTTTGATAATTAATAAATTTAGTGTTGGCACACTGCAAATCTAAAGCGAGCTATTTCAAAACACACAGCAATCGTGTTATATCTCTAAAACAAAAATATTCAACGCTCAAAAACACTAAGTAAAGACGTGATTGTACAAAAAAAATGCCAGAACTCACTTCTTGTCAAGCTTTATACAAAAAAAAAACCAATCCATATCCGTTCCTAATGTGGATCATATGGCTTCCTTATGAAAGTATCTCAAAAGAAATTTATTCTACGAGAACTGCTTGTTAGCCAGTTGATGAATCTTTCTTTTTTTTAAGAGAGTGAGGATAGAAAGATAGGGTTAGGACAGGACTAGTGGTTAACTAACTGCTCATGTTTTCTTTGCTAATTTTTGGATAGATAAGGCGGTAGAAAATTCATATATCGATGGCCATAAGTTGACAACATGTAACTGACATTTGTTCAATTTTACAGGAGAGCCAAAAAAATGCATAAATAAATAAGTATTGGGAAATCAATGAAAATTAAATGCACTTGCGTAACGCAGTTGTCACAGCATACGCTGATCGCATATATCCGCTAATTCTAATGTGCCCTGCGCTGCGTCGCCTGCGTTCCAGAAAACACATATTGTCATCCTTTTGAAAAATTGAAAAAAAATCATTCAAACCATTGGGGTAACATTTTACACGTACAATGTGCAAGTCGAAAAATCATTCCGTTCAAAATCGGTTTCACAAAATACACAATAAAAATAAACAAACAAAACTGTAAGCAATCAAACTCGTTCATGTTGTATTTTCTATTTTTTAAACCTTTTCTCACTTTTCATTTCTGTAACGGCCGAAGATCAAATCGAATAAAATCCTTTATTAAAGCCAACTTCAATCAAAATATCTTAGCCATTGACAATGAGAGGAAGCCGTGTCCCCCTGCGAGGACCTTATCGAAAGCATGACAGTTGCTGTATTTGGAATCTACAGGATTCGAACCGGTGTCCTTTGAGATAAAAAAAAACAGTGGCCAATACTAAAATGATTTGGTTTTTGAATAAGTCGCGTATTATTTTTTTGAACGTTTTTAGTGAGGCAATTTTATTTTAATGTCAATCATTTCACTTTATATTCAAATTGATTGAATTGAAAACTTCAATATTATTAAATTTCAATCGTTCAAATTTTGTACATTCACACAGATTTTGTCACTAACGACCCGGGTTTCGCCTTTCGGCATCTTTAGGCGTTCAAGTGCACGGATGAACTTGAACTGACACTTAGCAAATGAATTGTTAGTGTTTATATAAGAAATAAATGCATCACTCAGTTTAAAGCTATTGTTGGCGAAAGGGATAAGAAGTCTATGGGAATGCCCATAGATTTGAGTAGTGAGTAGTTTTAAGAATTATATTTATTTGTTTGTCGGAAAAGGTTTTATGACTATATTTATATAGGGTATAATAGTGGCGACCCGTATGTTTAATATTTCATTTAAAATCGGAAGACTGTTCAATTGTGCTGTTTATTTCTAGAATGTCCTGGAAAAAGAGCTTATGGCGGTCCGTATTTGGATGTAACATTTTTATCCCTTGTTTCAATATATTCAATACTATTATTTTCATTCGATAAAAAAATGATAAAAATAAATGTTAATTGAAAAAAAATACTTTCTTTTGTTCTTTTGATTCATAAAATGCTTAGATTATCTACTGAATGTTGAATCATGCATCTTTTGACTTATATTCCTTGGCCTCAATGCACTTTATTAAAAATGAAATTCCAGAAGGGCATAATTTAGCCTGCCCATACAATTGAATCGATTTGATACCCTCCATTCATCCAGCCGGTTCAAGATATCGATTAGTGTGACCATCGTTTGAAAATATACATTTTTTTTTTAATATCGTTGAAAACGACAGTTTAAAATTATTCTCATCACACTTACCCCTCGACTTACGCAGTACTTTTTCACGCAACATTCTGTTAAAAAATAATTGAATATGCGACGTGCACTCAAATTCTAAATAGACCTGCAAAATATTTGTGCACAGTATAAAGAAATATACAATAAATTTACGAAAAATAAAAATGATCGCAGATTTTTAAAATAGCTCAAGATTCTGTTAATTTTAAATTTAACTGGTCAGTTCTTAGAAGGATGATGAAACACTAAAGTTAAGAGCTTTTAAACATTATACTATAATTTTTAATATAAATTAGGATTTAAGAGTGTATAACAGGATATATTGGGGAACACTTCCAAGGCAGAATATTTACAGTAAGCTATCGACAGTAACATATCGATTGTGGCAAGGAAAAAAGACGTAACCCCGAGTTTCTCAAAACAGTTTTTTTTTCGATAATCACAATGTATCAAGCATGCTGCAAATGCCGAATTAGTATCTAAATTTAGCTTTTAAGTTTGAAAAAGATGACCTTGTGAAAAATTTAAACCAAGAAAAAAGACTGAAATAAAGGTTTTTCCTAGACAATTTCTTTAATTATTATTAGATTATGTCAATTAAACATCAGTTTAGAAGTCTCCATGCACTTCAAGGCTGTGTATAATTCAAAATTTGCATATGGCCTTAAATCATCAAAACACGTTTTTAGCGCCTCCTGTAAAATTTGATATGTCTGGGCTACGTCCTTTTTCTTTCCACATTCGATATGAAAATATTATTTGCAAACACGGCTCATTCTAAAATAGTTAACAAATGATATTTGAATTTCATTTTGAAAAACAATGCACATTTTGAAAGTATTTTTAGTTTACATTACTTTGGAATGATATTTTGGATGTTGTCAAGCCATCCATGTTTAGGGACTGATTTCTAAAAGTACTTTCAACATTTATTTTTATCTATTAAATTACATTCATGGTTCATGTTTTAACAATTTGTGAATACGCCGGGTAAATAATAACCTCATATGTATGTAGTCAATGTAAGTTTAAACATAGTTTTGATGAAGACATACGCCGAACAAGCTATCAAATAAATATTGTACATATAAATTAAATACTATGCTATTTTTTCACCTTATTACTACATTGAACACTGAGGATTTGTCGATGAAATGTAAGAGACGATAATGTGCCATGGCCTTCACTCATTTTTCCCAAAGTCGTATGGTCACCTCAAATATGGATAGCCTTCATGCAACCATATTCAAACAGCGATATTTAAACTCTACAATGATGAGAATCAACGTGAATTATAAAGGGTCATCTCCCACGAAGACTGGAAGCTCCATAGTAGTAATGATTCCAATAACAACAACAATATGTCGAACAGAAACGCTCGAGATTGATTCTGATGAAGGAACGGAACACCCTGTAGGCGGTCGATACGCGTCTTTTCAACAATTCGATTAGACGCTACCGGCAATGGAATGAAAAAGGTCAAGAATATTATTGCCTGTTATATTATTTTAAATATGCCGCCTGTATGGTCGAGTGGTCAAAGTTGTTGGCTACCGCTACGGAGGTCACGGGTTTGAATCCCAGTACGGGCAGTTTTATAAATTGATTTTTCAATCGATTTATAAATTTCTGTTCAAAGGCATGGTTGTATGTGATGTCAGTCACTCAACCTATTTTTTTCAATACAGTTGTAAGAACAGAAAGATAAGGTAGGGCAGGACTAGTGGTTAGCTAATCGCCGTCGTTACGCCACGTTATTAAGAGATTGAATGTTTCTGAGAAAATTTTAAGACATCACAAACACACATGCATTCAAAATAAATCGAGAAATATACTGAAAAAATGCTATAAGACTCGAGCCCGTGAGACCTGCAACGGAAGCCAACGACGTTGACCACTCCGCCACAGACCCGATACGTTTCATAAAATAAGTTTTTTTTAATTATACTGTTTTGGAAAGGAAAAAAGACGTAATCCACAGTTTTTTCAAAACACCTTTTTTCAATAATCACAATTTATCCAACATGATACACGTTCTATCAAAAAAATTTAAGCTACAAATGTCAAATTAGTATCTAAATTTAGCTTTTAAGTTTGAAAAAGATGACCTAGTAAAAAATTAAAACCAAGAAAAAAGACTGAAATAAAGGTTTTTCCTTAACAATTTTTTAAATTAATATTAGATTATATCAATTTAACACCAGTTTAGGAGTCTTATTGCACTCCAAGGTTGTGTATATTTCACAATTTGCATATGCTACAAAATCATCAAAACACGTTTTTTGCGCCTCCTGTAATTTGTGGGTTACGTCCTTTTTCCTTTCCACAGTCGATATGGTTAACATTTTCTGAATTGAAATTATTGCTTTTCACGATTTGCCTGTAACTACATATCCTCGCAACGCATTCATAGTCCTTGTGCATTAACCCTTTCGCGCACAGGTGCGCACAAACCCGCGGCGCGCCATAGACGACACGTGGCGCAAAAATCTGCCTTTGACGTTTGCCGACAGATTGAGCTTGGAGGTGTTGAAAAGTTAACAGATTCCATCAATACATTCCATTATTGATTTGAAAACGGAATCGAATTTCATTGTGTCATTCTTGATTTGAAAATGGAAACTAAATTCATTGTGCTTAACTTTAAATAGTTCATTATAAATATTTGGAATAATCCCATAAATAATTTCTTTAACCGCTTGAATACCGCGCAATAATATGTCCCAGAGATACTGCGTGTTTTTGAGAAAAGTATTTTTGCCTAATATGCACTCAAATTCAATATTTTAAAAACCTATATTGACTCAGTATAGATAGCACTACACATTTAAGTATTTGCTTTTTTTAATGTCATTTTTAATGTCACATCCGTGTTTGCTTGCATATCGACTGTGGAAAGGAAAAAGGACTTAACCCACAGTTTCTTCAAAACAGGTTTTTTTCGATAATCACAATGTATCAAACTTGATACACGTTCTATCAAAAGGATGCAAGCTGCAAATGCCGAATTAGTATCTAAATTTAGCTTTTAAGTTTGAAAAAATGACCTTGTAAAAAACTAAAACCAAGAAAAAAGACTGAAATAAAGGTTTTTCCTTGACAATTTATTTAATTAATATTAGATTATGTCAATTAAACACCAGTTTAGAAGTCTCCGTGCACTTCAGGGTTGTGTATAATTCATAATTTGCATATGTCACAAAATCATCAAAACTCGTTTTTAGCGCCTCCTGTAAAATTTGATATGTGTGGGTTAAGTCCTTTTTCCTTTCCACAGTCGATATGTTCCGGACACCGGTGTCCGCTTGGTATTCAAGTGGAAAAAAATATTCGCTCGTAAGTTCACTAAATAGGGAACACTGGTATATGTACATTGAAACTTGTATGTTGAAATCATAACTCGATTTTAATATCTAAAAACATCCATCACTCTATAGAAAATAAAGCAAGCCTGTCAATAACACAGTAGAATGCTACCAAGAAAGCATGGCAGCTTAATAAAAAAAGGTTTTAAAAAAATTACACAATGGAAAGGGTTCGAGTATACTGTGGAGCTGATGATTTGGCTAAAAAGTAATCAGAAATAATAAAAAAATTCGAGCCAGGATAATCAATACGTTTTTTTTTTATATAAATATAATTCATATTATCTTTCTTTGAATCGATATTCTATATCATTTAAAGTCAAAAGGGTTTATATAACACTATGATCTAAATTTTTAACATTTCCTTATTTCAGATTAAAAATATCAAAGTATTTTAGTTCTACAGTTTTTAACAATTTTATGCGTTGATAGCTATTTCGGCTTGCGCCATCGTCAGAACTAGAACGAACGAAATAGCTATCAACGCATAAAATTATTAAAAACTGTAGAGCTAAAATACTTTGATATTTTTAATCTGTTATAATGGAGTTCTACCAAGTAAATGCCAAATCAATTCATTTCTTTATTTCATTTGTTAAAATGTACAACTCTTTTTTAGACGGTATAACATTTTGGGATGAAAAAAAAAAAAATATTTTTTATTCATACTTTTGCATTTTATTTTAAGAAAAATTGCACTATTCATCGCTACTTGATAACGTGGTCGGTGTCTTAAGAAATAAAATTATATGAGTAAACTTAAGCCTTCGTAAGTCGAATCAACTGTTGGTTGATAAAATTTCACCATTACCTTTGTTTTCGTTATAAGAGATTCAGCAAAATTGAACATCTATTATATAAAAAAATAATGTTTGTTTGTTTGTATTTTATGCGTTGCCACACCGCTCATCCGATTGCAATAAAACTTTGACAAACTTTTTGCTTGCACTTCCGGAAAGGTTATAGGCATAGTAAAATGAACTTACAGTAGGTCTTATACATAAAAATCAATGTTTGTATGTCTGCCATACAGCTCATTTTTACAATGTATGCTTGCACTTACGCGAAGGTTACAGTACAGAAGGTTATAGTAGAAGTTAAGACAAAAATAAAACATGCACTTCAATAAACACAATTAAAACACAAACACTTTCTTTCTTTGAGTGGCATTGCAATGCCACTCAAAGAAATGCAAAATAAAATTGTTATTAGAAATCGTGTTGGAACAATTTATTCGTGTAAAAATATTGTGTTCGTTCTTTTTAGAAAACCGTGTTATTAAAAACCTTGACCTAAAAGGGTTTACTTTACTAAATCATTAAATTATTCAAAGTGGTATGAGTTTTAATTAATAACCGATAACAATAATGTATTATTTATATTATTTTTTTGTTTCTTTTAAATCACAATTTAAATTTTACTGTTCAAATTTTGTACATTCCCAAATGTTTGTCACTTACAACCCAGATTTCGCCTTTCGGAATCTTCATACGTTCAAGTGCACGGATGATCTTGAACTGACTTCACATTTGACATTAAATTTCCACTAAGTACATATAGTCAAAATCTTAAATTGATTAAAGTTGACATAAAATGTGAAGCAGTGGATCACAGCAAGATCAATATTAAATTAATATTTTTTCAATCTAATATTTGATATCTTATGCATGTTGGTCTTATGTATTTGCATCCAAATGTCTGGCGCCTCAAAAAAAAACCTTTCTCAAATTTTCTCAATCCCGAAATATCGGGATTAGTCCTACCACAGTCCCGGGATTTCAGTATCACTAAATTGGATGAGATCCCGAGATTGGACGCCTTAGTCTGTTACAGTAGAACCCCCAATTACGCTACGTCGAATTAAGCGCCGAATAAAAACATTCGCCCCAAATCCCCCAATTGCGCGGTCGCATTAAATTGTCATTGCTGTTGTAAGTACACACACAGCCGGCCGTCTGTGTGGTGCATACAGACAAACTTTGGCGAGCTCTATACATTTTACCACATATTAACTAAATATTTCTTCCATATATATTTTTTCATTTACCTCTAGTTTTAGTAATCTTAGTCACCTGCTATGGCCCAGTTGGTTAGAGCTTGCTCTACCGATCGCGCAGGTCTGGGTTCGATTCCCAGTCAGATCACAGTGAATTTGAGAATTATTCAATTCAAATTTCTGCTCGAAGACTGGGTGTTTGTGATGTCAATTCACATAATTTCCTTTCTTCCCATCCTTCTGATCTTCTAATATTTGGGTGTAGCAATAGCGATTATCCAACCACTAGTCTTGTTTAAGCCTTATCCTTCGTTCCCTACTACTCAGTTTGAATAAAGTGAGTTTGAGCTACTGAGTAACAAACAGTTCTCGTAGAAAAAACTTCTTTTGAGATACCTCTAATAGGAGCAGTGGTGAAGTGGTAAATGAATAGGTAGCAGGTCGGTCATTGATTTCTTCCTTATTTTTTTGTTTTTTTTTTAATATTTGTCCGAAGTAAAATAAAATACAAGTTTTAACAATTAAATCAATAAAAAAAAGATTTTGAATCTATTTATAAGTTGAAAATTAAGTTACAAGTCAAAAAGGTGGCAGTACACCTTCCTCATTTTCAGATGCCAGATCGCTGACCTGGCCCCACTACACCACTGAATTGGAGGCCATATGCTCCGCATTGGGAGGAGACATGGATAAAAAATATATTAACAAGTCAAACGAATTGATATGAATTATCATATATTTTTGTTCTAGCCTTATCCTTCTTTCCCTACTACTCACTTTGAATAAAGTGAGCATGAGCGAGTGAGTTATAAACAGTTCTCGTAAAAAAAAAACTGTTAAGATACCTCCATTAGAGGCCCTATGCTCCAAATTGGGAGCGGACATGGATTAAAAAAAATACTCTTAGTTTTGGCAGTTTTGCACTTTTCGCGAAAAAAAAACGTAACCACTATTTTTTGTATGAGATTCACTCACCCAATTACGCGACTCCGAATAACGCGGTCCCAACTTTCGCTTTAATGGAGTTTTATTGTGTATACACAAAGAGGTATCTCAAAATTGCTGATTCTTATTGCACTATCGAAAGACGTTTCGAACTTCAATAATCAAAATGTCGTTTTTTTTTATCTGTTAAATGGCAAAGGAGCTCTTTCCTTAAGCTGCAACGGAAGCGGTCTCCCTTTATCGGCGGGTCCAATCAAAATAATTGAATAAAGTGACGGCAGGTGCCGCCCTCCCCGGCAACAAATAAACTTAATAACAACCAGCCCGCACTGTAATTATCGATCATTAAAGAGCGAATAGCTCCGAGTGCGATTGTCATTTCGTTAGAATTGTATTGATAAGATTTTATAATTTAGAACAGGGATGGCAAACCTATGGCACGCGTGCCCGAAGTGGCACGTTTAAGAATTTGGATAGCACGCGAACGATTTCCAAGTTCAAAAAAAAATATTTTTTATGTTTGAAAAATTAAATTTTTGATTTTTGGGGTTAAATAATCTTTGAATTATTAATTAATTCCGTTTTATTCATTTTAAATTGTAAATAAAATTGCTTGTAAATAAAATTCAGAACAAAATATTTTTTTATTTTTTCTATTTTGCTATATTTTTTTTACTGCTTTTTTGGCACGCGGACCGAAAAAGGTTTGCCATCCCTGATTTAGAAGATTGACTGAAGGTGCTTGATGGAAATTCAACGTTAACATAATGAAAATAATTCTAAATTAAGATAATATTTTATTATTTTTGATGGATTCGGCGGTAAGGCAAAATTCTTTACAGTTTGCGAATTACTTATAAATTTAAGATATTACATTTTTTTAAATCCATATCCGCTCCCAATGTGAAGCATATGGCATCCTTATAAAGATATCCCAACAGAAGTTTTTTTCTACGAGAACTTTTTGCTACTTAGTCGCTCAACCTCACTTTTTTTCAAAGTGAGTAGTTGGGAAAGAAGGATACGGCTAGAACAGGACTAGTGGTTGACTAATCGATATTGCTACACTGAGTTAACTAATTAATCAGAATAATGGGAGGAGAGGCAATTATGTGAATTGACATCACAAACACCCAGTCTTCGAACACAACTTTGAATTTAATAATTCTCAAATTCACTGCGATCTTACCGGGAATCGAACCCAGACTTGCGTGATTGGTAGAGCAAGCTCTAACCAACTCAATCATTTATTAATATTAGCTGCGGTGAATCCCAATGGAAATAAATTCAACAATGGTGAGCCGCGTATCACATTTCAAATTGTTTTAGCTCTTCATTCTTAACAGTAATCATTTACTAGATCATAGGTTCCCAAACTTTTTAGGGTGGTGACCCCTATTTATAAAAGCCATGTAACTAGGCGACCCCCCGAGGAATTTTTAATCCTCGATTTGCTATACTTTTCCCCCGGATTGTCCCCTAAACTCGTTTTTTTTTTACTCACCGGGGAACAAGTTGGCGACCCCCAGGTTGGGAACCCGTGTACTAGATGAAGCATTTCAACATTTTTATTTTTATTAAAATTATGATCATGCCAATCAAATGATTGTTAATGTAACAAAAGTAATTTTGAATCATTTACATCTAGTAAATTATTATTGTTATGAATGAATGAATCAAAAATAAATCACATTTGGATAAAGGTAGGCGGCTCACCATTGTTGAATTTTATTTCCATAGGGACTTACCGTACCTGATTTAAGTAATTAACTTGTAATTAGTACAATCAATATTGGTTTATTACCCCTCATTGTAAGTCTAGTAGAAAAAGAAATAAATCCGACTTTTATTTTGTAATATATAACTTATAAATAATAATAAACTTTTACTTTATTCTTAAAGCTTGTCATGTTATGTCTGATGCTGTTTCTTAACGAAGCGAAACACTTGTCAAAATTTGTAACACAACAAGTTAAGTATCAAATTTATCAAATTAATTTTATATAATATAATATAAATTAGTTACATCATAACCAACCCAAAGATGCTCAAACCTCTTTTTGCACATTTTTTTCTGTCCTGTAAAATTGTTGTTTTGGAATTGTACTTCGCATTACTGAAACGTTTGATAACAATTAACTTCGTTTGGATAATAATGAGAAACGAAAGGGGGGTTAAATGTGTCTCTCTTTATCCCGATTCATATTACCTACTAAACCATTTTTACCAAACATTTTTTTTAAATTGGTAAATTTAATTCTAAGTGTCTTCGGAACTTATCGAAGCCTGACGAGCTCAGTGGTATCTACAGTTGATCTCTTATAGCGGCAAAGGCAGTTGGTTCGATGTCCGGTCGAGATAAAAACATTAATTGGGGTGTCGGGTATTTCGATGGGTGGGTATTCACTCGTTCGAGACGGATGGACTTCTTTATTTTGGCAATCAAATGGGCCATAGTTCAGCCAAACTATTTTATTGTTAAACGCATGTAATTCAATTCGCAGTCGTTAAATAAAGTTACTTTTCTTTAGTTTCATTTACTTGGTAGAACTCCATTAAAATAGGGTAAAAATAGCAAACTTATTTAGTTCTACAGTTTTTAATAATATTACTTAATAGCTATTTCGGCTTTCGCCATCGTCAGAACTGTATTAAAACTTTCATTTTGCTTAGCTATATGTGCCGGCTCCGGAGAGATATACAATTATTAACCATGTCCGCTCCCAATGTGGAGCATATGGACTCCTAATGGAGTTTATCTCAACAGAAGTGTTTCTACGAGAACTGCTTGTTACTCAGTTGCTCAACCTCTCTTTTTTCAAAGAGAGTAGGGATAGAAGAATAGGGCTAGGACAGGATTAGTGGTAAGCTAATCGCTCTCGGTACGCCCTGTTCATAGGATAGGATGGGTGAAAGGGGGGGATTCAAGACATACATCCATGCCTTTGAACAGAAATTCATAAATCGATTGAAAAATCAATTTATAAAAACTGTCCGTACCGGGATTTGAACCCGGGCCCTCCGTAGCCGAAGCCAACAACGTTAACCACTCGACCACACAGGGGACTATACAATACATCTTGTTATTCAATCTTATATCCTAATTCATATTACATTTATTAAATATGACTTTAGTGTTTCGAAGAACGATAAGCAATATGGGACTTTCAAGTTAAATTAGGATAAACTAATTCTTTCAAATCTATTAATTTAATTGTCAATTACTTGGTAAAACTCTATTATGATAAGTTAAAAATATAATATACGGACTAAGCAGACATTTATCACGTAAAAAATGAAGAAGCGACGATGGACCTGGCTCAGGGGTGGGCTGAAGGGGGTTCGGAAGGGCTCGCGCGAGCCTCTTGTTATTTTTTTAAAAGGCTGGAGAGCCCCTTATTAAATTTAAGAGAACACAATATTTGCAGATCGAATTAGAATATAACTACAGTTTCAGTATATACAGTTGTACATTTCTAGCCATTTATTTTTATTAGTTTACGGCAGACGTGGTGAACCTGCAACCTTTTGGGCCACTTCGGTGCGGCCTTCTTGCCAATTCTGTAATTCTGTACATTTATGTAAATTCTTAAATTCGGAAAACGAGGTAATAAAGCGAATTAAGGATTTCAAATTCCTCGGTGAGCTAAAAAAAAACGAGGTCTGGAGATAATCTGGGGAAAAAGTAGGGTAAAGGATTGAAAATTAACCAATCCCGTCCTAGTCAATGTTTACTGCGGCCTTATGTCGAATAAGAAAAATAATGCGGTCTTTAAAGAAGAAAAGGTTCCTTTCCTCTGGTTTAAGGTAAATTGCATACTATAAGCGTATTAAGTAACAATCGATTGCTTATTTAAGTATTGCATAGGAGTGATAAAAAGTTCACTCTTTCCCCAAAACACCGAGGATTGCTTTGAGATTGAGCGAGTCCTTTGTTAGCTTATTGGCAGCCCACCGCTGATTGACCTTGAGAAAGTCTGGATTCTGTCTGTCTCTTTTACCAACCGGATGAGTTCCGCCGTCGTGGAAGGCCACTGGTGAACATACATAGAATGGCCATACATAGTAGTGGCCATATGCTCCGACCAGAGAGAGGGTAAGATTGAAAAAAATACCAAAATATTTCACGCAAAATGATGACTGAGATGATATATATTAATTACTTTCGACTGTTCAAATTTTGTACACTCCCACACGTTTTGTCACTAACGACCCGTAATTTACCTTTCGGCATCTTTGTACAAAAACTGAACTGCTGGAATCGCAGTTACCGAAATAAAAAATGTATGTTACTGTATTTATAAAATTAGCACTTTTAGTTATTTCAACTATATTTATTTTCTAACAATATCATATAATTATATTTATTAACAATTTTTCTGAGTTCGCCAATCATTTAAAAGAAAATAATAATAATTTTAATCAGATTAGTAATTTAGAAATACTCCACCGAGTAAATAAAAAGGGTTTAAAGATGAATAGCTTAGATTTTTTAGAAATTAATAAAACTCTTAACAAAAAAGAAATATTATTATATAATATTCTTAATAGGACAAGTGGTTCGCCATTACTTAGATTGTTTCCAATTAATAGAGTAATCACCAATCTATCTGATTGATTGCAGCTCATTGGTTTAATAGTTTGTAATGCTTAACTTCATTAGTAGTATGATTATATTTGTTTGCTTTGTTTCGATTTTAAAATCCCCTCCTTGCTTCCCTTAAAAAGGAAAAATCCCAATCTGATTGATTGCAACTCATTAGTATCATTATTTTCTTGCTTTATTTTGATTCTACACTCCCCTCCTTGCTCCCCTTAAAAGGAAAAAAACCCAAACTCCATTTTGTAATTTCATAATTTTAAAATGTTAGAATCAATCTTGCTTCATTACTTAAGCAAACTTTGCGATAGTATGTCTGAAGATGCCTCTGAAAGAGGCAAAACACGTGTCACAGTTAGTAACACAATACGTGGAATAATCAAAGTTAATTTAAATTTTCTATTATATTTCGTATTAATTCAAATCAATGACGCATACTTACAAATGATTCAATCATTATTAAATCAATTAATTTCCATTATTGTGTAGGGTACGCATGCTTTCTCTCACGAAATTTGGTATTATCAAAAACGTTTAAAAAGAGTGACCAAAACTTTTTCAAGTGGGGACACAATAGCTGAAAAATTTGTGAATTCCTTTTCGGAAACCATAAAAGTACGAATTGTATAATACCTAACAATTCCTAAATATAAAGTGGCGCACCTGAGCGTATTTGCTTTGAATACGAAAAAAAATATATTTATATAACTTGTTTACAAAAAACCAGAGACGTGCATGCCCTATCTCAAGAATCCATACCGAAAGGGGGCCAGGGGGCACGTTTCAGAGCGCCCATATAAAGCCAATTGTCATTATCAACCGCTGAGGACAGAAACACTTTTTTTTATTCTAATAATAAAATCAAACGACAAAAGAATTTTAATTGTTGTGCAGGAATATGTAATCTCGGCAGAAATTCTTTTTATTTGGAATTCGCAGAAGGATTACAGCATAACAATACAATTAATGAAATGTTTTTTGTTATTTATATAATATATTATGCAATTTTTTAATTTGTTTCTTGCACCAAAATAGCCACGATTGTTTACAGGGTCTTAATAATGTTGCCCTTGAAAAGGTTGAATCATGTTACAATATTATTATATATAACAGAGGCGATGTCTCGTCGCGAAATGATTGCTTGTTTATACACATTTTTTTTTTTAACCATGTCCGCTCCCAATGTGGAGCATATGGACTCCTAATGGAGTTTATCTCACCAGAAGTTTTTCTACGAGAACTGCTTGTTACTCAGTTGCTCAACCTCTCTTTTTCCAGAGAGAGTAGGGATAGAAAGATAGGGCTAGGAGAGGATTACTGGTAAGCTAATCGCTCTCGAAACGCCCCGTTCATAGGATAGGATGGGTGAGAGGGGGGAATTCAAGACATCACATACATCCATGCCTTTGAACAGAAATTCATAAATTGATTGAAAAATCAATTTATAAAACTGTCCGTACCAGGATTTGAACCCGGGCCCTCCGTAGCCGAAGCCAACACCGTTGACCACTCGACCACACAGGCGACACATTATTTTATGTTTTATGTTATTTATTGTGTTATACACATATAACACAATAAATAACATTTTTAAGGTACAGTGAAACTCCGATTCAACGTTTTTTTAAATGACCTTAATAAACAAACGAAACATGCGGGAAATCTTTAAATAATACCAAAATAAATTTGAATCGTTCAAATTATGTACATTCACACACATTTTGTCACTAACGACCCGATTTTCGCCTTCCGGCATCTTCAGGCGTTCAAGTGCACGGATGAACTTGAACTGGCGCTTAGTAAATGAACTTTTCGTGTTTGTATAAGAAATAAATGTATCATTGAGTTTAAAGCCATTGCTGGCGAAAAGGATTAGTTTTCCGATTTTAAATGAGCAGCTACATATGACGGGTTCTCCACTTTTATACCATATATAAATATAATCATAAAACCTTTTCCAACAAAAAATAAGTAATACTATTCTTAAAACTACTCGCCATTCAAATCGGTGGACATTCCCATGGGCTACCTTACTACTTCTTTACGGTTGAGCGACTGAGTAACAAACAGTTCTCGAATTCTATTGATATACCTCCATTAGGAGGCCATATGCTCCACATTGGAAGCGGACATGGATAAAAAAATAATTTATTTTATTGAAATGTACCTATATTATCAGTATATGGTCTATGTATTATTAAGTTGTCATTCCGCCAAGGACAAACACTAAAATGTAATTCCATTTTTTTTGTATCGACTGTGGAAAGGAAAAAGGACGTAGCCCACAGTTTCTTCAAAACAGCTATTTTCGATAATCAAAATGTATCCAACTTGATACACGCTCTATCAAAAGGATGAAAACTACAAATGCCGAATTAGTATCTAAATTTATCTTTTAAGTTTGAAAAAAGATGGGCTTGTGAAAATTTAAGCCAAGAAAAAAGACTGAAAGGAAAGTTTTTCTTAAATTAATATTATGTGTCCGTGCACTTCAATGTTGTTTTTATTTCATAATTTGCATATGGTCGAAAAGCATTATACACGTTTTTTGCGCCTCCTGTAAAATTTGATATGTGTGGGTTACGTCCTTTTCCCTTGCCACAGTCGACTTGGCAACATTATTTTTTGAAAGCGCACGTTGATATCACTTGTAAATAATATTGTATTACCTGCCATTTTTCAATTAATGATCACGAATATCGCCCGCAATATATATCCGTTCAGAATATGTCAAAATACCTTGTATTGATAAATACTTACAGCCGTTTTAAATACGTTAATCTATTACGTGTGCAGGCTCCACTAGGTTAACAAGCATTTAAGATATTAATATTATCGTCGGCCGATAGCTACAGAGCCGAATCCAGGCTCGGGCAACATAAATTCAATTATGTATAAGTTAAATTAATTATAGTCGTCTGTGTGGTCGAGTGGTCAACGTCGTTGGCTTCGGCTACAGAGGTCACGGGTTCGAATCCCAGTACGGCCAGTTTTATAAATTTATTTTTCAATCGATTTATGAATTTCTGTTCGAAGTCATGGATGTATGTGATGTCTTGAATGCAGCCCTCTCCCACCCATTCTACCCTATGAACGGGGCGTATCGAGAGCGATTAGCTAACCACTAGTCCTGTCCTAGCCGTATCCTTCTATCCCTGCTCTTTTTGGAAAAAGAGAGGTTGAGCAACTGAGCAACAAGCAGTTCTCGTAGAAACACTTATGTTGAGATAAACTCCATAAGGAGTTCATATGCTCCACATTGGGAACGGACGTGGTAAAAAAAATGTCGGGTCATATGGCGCAGCGCTTAGCGTTGTGGGGTTCCGTGCCAGACCTCACGGGTTCGAGTTCCAGTAAGACTGGGAGTAGCGAGAACGATTAGTTTACTATTTATCCTGTTCTAGCAATATCCTCCTATCTCTACCACTCTCTTTGAAAACAAGAGAGGTTGAGCGACTTAGTAACAAACAGTTCTCGTAGAAAAAAATCTGTTGAAATACCTGCATTATGAGGCCATATGCTTCACATTGGGAGAGGACATGGATAACGATAATAATAATAATACAAAAATGTTATCGTTAAATAACGAAATAAATAAATTTAATATGAGTGATCTTAATTTTTCATACAATAGAGCGAGCTTAAGTCCATCGATTTGCATTTATAACTCAAAATAACCAATTTTTGTATTAACGTTTTCTGGCAGTACACCATCGATATATTAATAACGTTTTTGAATTTTTTTTGGCATGATAAACTGCATGATATAGCATAATTCTTTGTCTTGTCCAAAGAAGTTAAGCAACCGAATAATGTCTCAGTTTTTTTTTAATCCATGTCCGCTCCCTATGTGCAGCATGTGGCCTCCTAATGGAGGTATCTCAACAGAAATATTTCTACGAGAACTGTTTTTTACTCAGTTGCTCAACCTTACTTTTTTCAAGGTGAGTAGTAGAGAAAGAAGAATTAGCCTAAAACAGAACTAATGGTTGGTTAATCGCTATTGCTACACCCAGTTATTAACGGATCAGAAGGATCTTAGGAGAGGGAATTATGTGAATTGACATCACAAACACCCAGTCTTCGATCACAACTTTGAATTGAATAATTCTTAAATTCACTGTGATCTGACCGGGAATCGAACCCAGACCTGCGTGATCGGTAGAGCAAGCTCTAACCAACTGGGCCACAGCAGGCGACATTCAGAAATTACCAATAAATAACTTATTTTCTACAAACACAATACAATATGCTAATGTTGTATTCGTGGGCGTTTAAAATTCCTTCGTCCACCTCTGTTGTTATTCGTACGCTAGTAACTAATAGAAAAATTATAGACCACCTGTATTAACAGAACGTTTAGTTCTGTTACCATATATTATTTTGTTTAGATCTTTGGTTAATGTTAACTGAATGGTAACCCAATATTATGAACGCTGCGACATCTGGGGTCTAATATATTCTACCTTTTTTTATTTATGTTTTTATTAAATAAAATAATACAAATTTTGACTTTGAATTTCTCACATAAAATCGTGTGATACAAACACAAGCATATTTTTATCATAATATATAAAGGCGAACCTTGATTTTAGTACAATTAATTCACTTTTTCGAACATTACTTCAAATTGATATTTTGTCGACTTTATTTTTGATAGAAAACACTTGATAAAAAGAAGGTTCTATCATGTAATTTCATGCAATAATGTATTCATCAACAATCTTATTTTGAAATAATTACATTTTTTAATGAAAAATTGAAGCACAAAAAACCAACAGTAAAAAAGCTGTAATGCTGTAGTCGATGCTGGTGGGTACAACACTGTATTATAAAAAAAAATATTAAACTTATTGTCTTTGAAATCCATCATTGGTTTAAAAAGAAGCTCACATAATTGATAAAATAAATAAAGTAACAAACAAAAATTATGGGTATTTTCAATTCAAAAGCTCATAATTTTGATAATCGTTTTTTCATTGTTGAAAAATATAAATGAATAAAACATATCTTATTTATTGCGCAAAAGTCTATATGCGCAATTATCAAAGTCGTTGTTTCATATTTCATATCAGCATTTTTATAGTGCGCAACCGTCATTGTGCGCGTTTATCATTGGTCTTTTATGCGTTTGTCACGTGCATAAGTCACGAAACCGAAATTTCATATCCCATTCTATAACTTAACATACATACTTCGTTTTTTGTTGTTAATAGCGATTCCAATCGAATATTCGAATTTCTGATATTGAATTCGATTAGTATTCTTTAATATTCGAATGTCTTGACGTTTATTTTTAGAAATTTGAATATTTTGCATACTTAATAATATACGAACGAATATAGAATTTTGCAGTTATGAAATATCGCAGTTTTATTGAAATTTACATCTTTGGGGAGAAACATTGTTAAATAAATGCAAATTTTTAACTTTATTTTCAACAATATTTCTACAAAAATTTCAGTAAAATTGCGAAAATCTACTTACGTCCTTCTGTTACTAAGCATGCGATATCTTCCAATGATATCATTTGAAGAATCGACGGCTCTAAATTTATTACTTAATTCCAAAAGAACCTTTTTATTCACTTATAAAAAACACTCCTTAAAAACAAAGTATCAAAAATCATTCAGTGTTATTTGTACAAAAAAAAAACTCGATGAATTAAAATTTATCGCTTTATTTGAAATGCCTTTGAAAAAAATCTCTATCAGATGCAATATTATTTTACCGAGGCATTATAGGTTCGAATATTTGTTATTTTTTTGTTCACTTCTCGGGGAATTTCTTTTATTTATATGGGACCACCATCGGATTAAATTTATTAGGTGTGTCATATAACAAAAAATCTAACAGATGTTTGAATTAATTTCATTCTTTACTCGATATTCGATGAGACGATGGAACCATTGAATTATTTTTTGAATACGCCACTGTTTGATTGAATTAAAATATTTACATATATATATATATATTAGTACGGACAGTTTTATAAATTGATATTTCAATTGATTCATGAATTCCGTTCGAAGGCATGGATGTATGAGATGTCTAAAATTCCCCCCTCCCATCCATCCTATCCTATAAATTTAATTATGTATAGTCGTCTGTGTGGTCGAGTGATCAACGTCGTGGGCTTCGGCGACGGAGGTCACGGGTTCGAATCCCAGTACGGACAGTTTTATTAATTGATTTTTCGATCGATTTATGAATTTCTGTTCGAAGGCATGGATGTATAAGATGTCTTAAATTCCCCCCTCTTACTCATCCTATTCTATAAACGGGGCGTATCAAGAGTGATTAGCTAACCACTAGTCCTGTCCTAGCCCTATATTTCTAAAAAAATGGAAAAAATAATGTTATCCTGTCCTAGCCCTATCATTCTAAAAAAATGGAAAAAAATAATGGTATATAACTGTGCAGGTGTTTATTGTCAACCGGGAATCCTTAAAAAGAGGAGTAGCGAATAGCTAACTATTTTAATCATATTGCCCTATTAATATACTGTATAGTCTCGGGTCATATGGCGCAGCGGTTAGCGTTGTTGGCTTCCATGCCGGATCTCACGGGTTCGAGTCTCGTGTCCTAGCCTTACCGATCTCTCCCTACTACTATTTTTGAAAAGAGAGGTTGAGCGACTGAGTAACAAGCAGTTGTCGTAGAAAAACTTGTGTTGACACACCTCCATTAGTAGGGCATATGCTCCACATTGGGAGCGGAGATTGATAAAAAACGTCCTATACTAATATCATCACTATCATTGATCTAACAAGTTACAACCAGGTCTCGTGAGAAATCTAGTGTTAAAATAAATTCCATTAGTAGTCTACATACATACATTAATGAGGACAAGAAAAAAAAACCATACTTTCGATGGTTTCGGCGGTAACTTTGTGGAAGTTCATTTTAATAGAAAATTTAAATTAACTTTGATTATTCCACGTATTGTGTAACTAACTGTGACACGTGTTTCGCCTCTTTCAGAGGCATCTTCAGACTTACTATCGCAAAGTTTGCTTAAGTAATGAAGCAAGATTGATTCTAACATTTTAAAATTATAAAATTACAAAATGGATTGGGTTTTTTTTCCTTTTAAGAGGAGCAAGGAGGGGGGTGTAGAATCGAAATAAAGCAAACAGATAATGATACTAATTTTACTAATGAGTTGTAAACAATCAGAATGGGATTTTTCCATTTTAATGGAAGCAAAGAGGGGATTATAAAATGCAAACAAATTTAATCATACTACTAATGACGTTAAACATTACAAACTATTAAAACTAATGAGCTACAATCAATCATCTAGGTTTGTGATTACTCTATTAATTGGAAACAATTTGAGTAACGGGGAACCGCCTGTGCTATTAAGAATATTATTTAATAATATTTCTTTTTTGTTAAGAGTTTTATTAATTTCTAAAAATTCTAAGCTATTCATCTTTAAACCCTTTTTATTTACTCGGTGGAGTATTTCTAAATTACAAATCTGATTAAAATTATGATTATTTTCTATTAAATGATTGGCAAACTCAGAGAAATTGTTACTTTTTAGACATCGTATATGTTCTTTAATTCTAATATTAAAGTTTCTACCTGTCTGTCCAACATAAGACGCTTGACAGTCTCCACAAGAGAGTCGATAGATACCACTCTGTGACGATGAATCTACGCGATCTTTACTGTTCAATAAAATTTTACCTAAATTATTTACTGTATAAAACGCGGGTTCTATATTGTCTGGCAAAAATTTAACTATCTTTGACGAGATGTCTCCTAAATAAATAATCCTACGCCAGTTTTTAATATTATCGTTTGCTTTCTTCTCTCCTGAAAAAATATTATTTACTATGAGTTGTTTAACTTGCTTACGTTTAAGTAAGTTAACTACTACGTCTGTGTTGTAACCATTATTTACAGCTATCTGTTTAATAATGTTTAACTCTAATTCAAAGTTGACTTTAGTGAGAGGGATGTTAACTAATCTATTAATCATTGCATGGAATGATGAGAGTTTTTGCGACCACGGGTGAATTGATTGATGGTGAATGACGACATCTGTATAAGTAGGCTTTCTGTAAATGGCAAATTCTAATCTGTTGCTATTATTTTTCTTTATTGTTATGTCAAGAAAATTTAAGGTTTTTTGTTGCTCGATTTCTAGTGTGAATTTAATATTTGTATGCAATGAATTTATATGACGTAAAAAGGTATCTAACTGTCTATCTGTTCCTGTCCAAATGCAAAAGATATCGTCTACATAACGATACCAAGTTTTTACATTTTTAAGTAACGTGTGATTTGACTTAAAGAGATTATTCTCAAAATAATCCATAAAAATATCCGCGAGCAAAGGTGAAATAGGACCACCCATAGGTAATCCTACCGATTGTTTGTAAAATTTTTTATTAAACAAAAAATAGTTTTGTTCAATACAAATATTAAAAAGTCTAAGCATTTCTTTAACGACGTTGCTATTAATATCCGAAAAAGTTAAAATTTCGCTGACTATATTTTTGCACTCTTCCGTTGGTACGTTAGTAAATAAATTTGTTACGTCGAATGATACTAATTTACAATTACTAGTTAATTGTATGTCTTTGATTTTTTCTGTGAAGTCTATGCTATTCTTAACTGTATACTTCGGTTTAAACACGTTGTAAGAATTAAAAACGTCATTTAATTCACGGGCGATTTTGTAAGATGGAGAACTACAAAAAGATACCACGGGACGAATCCTTGCTCCTCTTAAAAGGAAAAAAAACCCAATCCATTTTGTAATTTTATAATTTTAAAATGTTAGAATCAATCTTGCTTCATTACTTAAGCAAACTTTGCGATAGTAAGTCTGAAGATGCCTCTGAAAGAGGCGAAACACGTGTCACAGTTAGTTACACAATACGTGGAATAATCAAAGTTAATTTAAATTTTCTATTAAAAAAAACCATATTTAAATATATTTTCATTATTGTTTGGCTTGAACATAAAAATTTTATAATTTTATTGAGTCTTCTTAATTATTTTGTATTTATTTTTTTATAGCATGACAGCGAATATTATTTAAGACTTCTCCTTCCCATAAGTAATCTTACAAATACGTGTCCATTTCTTTATTGAAACTACAATATGACATTGTCTTGAATTACCAATATCAGTGACGGTGGACCTTGTCAACAGAGCGCACTGTAATAAAATGATTGTCAAAGTAGCTATGTTTTTTTTTTAAATTTACGAAAATAAAATACAGTTTCTTGTAATTTCAATTATTTTAATGTAATCTAACCAAACGAAAACGGTCCTAATTTTTTTTCAGTCACTTTTGAATTATTATCAAGTATTACATATTTTGACAGGCTAATTTTTGTCAAAAACAAAACTTAAAAATAAATAAAAATATATTTTTTTAATATACCAATACAACACATCGTGCATCCTTTTAATGAAGATAGAAGTAACAAATTCTGCCGTTACAAAAAATAGCGACTAATCGAGAGAGAGAGTTCTCCAAATACAACTTTTCTGTTTAAGTTGGCGCAGATTGGTTCGTACTTTATTTGAGTGCAAGTGGTTAATTTATGATGGTTTGCTGCTAAGACACTCCCAGCTACAAAATTAACTGATAGAAGTAGCGATGGGTGGAGAAGCGAAACTTGAATAATATCTTTGAGTTAAAATTTTACACATTTTTTTTTATCCATTTATGAACTTGTCACCTGCTGTAGCTCAGTTGTCTAGAGCTTGATTTACCGATCACGCAGGTATGGGTTCGAATCCCGGTCAGATCACAGTGAATTTGAGAATTGTTCAATTCAAAGTTGTGATCGAAGACTGGGTGTTTATGACGTCAATTTACATTATTTCATCTTCTCCCATTATTGTGATCCTTTAATAAGTGGGTGTAGCAATAGCGATTGGTTAACCACTAGTCCTGTTATAGCCTTATCTTTCATTCCCGATTTCATACTATTAAAAACAAGTGAGGTTAAGTGACTGAGTAACAAACAGTTCTCGTAGAAAAAAATTCTGTTGAGAAAGCTCCAATATTCCACATTGAGTGCGGACATGGTTAAAAAAAATGAATTCGTATCTAATTTAAAAGAGTAATTTATAACAAAATTAAAATATTTTTGTTTTATATTGAGTCTTCAGCGATTCTCTATCACTGCCATACAAGACCCATGATAGTCCGTCATATTCCCGAGAAGACAAGAGAGCCGCCCCACAGGGGCCCATTTCTGATCGCACGCACTAAACAATGCCTTATCCGATCGGCTGTCACACCTATTTTCGAAAAAACAGGGTCGAATCAGTAACGAGGGCCGTATTATTCAAACTGTTATATAAGCCACTGCTTTATACATATTGAAATGTATCTTTTAAGACTTCATTTTTTTAGAGCGATACCTTAGACCAGGCGTGGGGAACCTGCGGCCTTTTAGCTACTCTAGTGCGGCCTTCTGGCCAATTCTGTAATTCTGTAAATTGATGAAAACTCCTGACATATTTTGACCGTAAAGTCTTGTTTCCGGCCAAAGAATCCCTACAAAATGTTTACTGCGGCCTTATGTCAAATCAGAAAAATTAATGCGGCCTTTAGAGAAGAAAAGGTTTTCCACCCCTACATTAGACCAAAACATTCACTATTAGACTCAGGATTGGGCTGGAGGGGACTAGGGGCTCGCCCGAGCCCCTAGTTAAATTTTGCTAAGGCCGGCGAGCCTCTTGTTAATTTAAGAGAAAACAATATTCTCTGATTAAATTAGTATATAACTGCAATTTCTGACAAAAATATAATCTACGACAGCTTCAGTATACACAGTAGTACATTTTTAGCCATTTACATTGATTAGTTTACGGTAAATTGCATATTGTTACATATTATAAGTGTATTAAGTAACAATCGATCGCTTATTTAAGTATTGCATAGGAGTATTAAAAAACCACTCCTTTCCCAGAACACCGAGAAGTGCTTTGAGATTAAGCGAGGCCATTGTTTAAGTATTGCCAGCCCACCGCTGATTAGACTACTACAGTATGAAAAATAAATGGTAAATTATTTATTTTTCACTTAAAGGTTGTTATAAGCTGTCAATTTGTTTGTAAGTACTAATTCCTTTATTTCACACATATACTAGGGACGGCTTCTTTCCAACCGAGCTGAATACTCTCGCCACAAGCGAAACCGGTTAGGATCATTGAATAAGATTGTTGAATTAGTACTTTTTTCATAAAATATTTATCCATTTTGTGTAGTGTAAAATTTTAACATAATACTTGTGGAAAATGCATCAAATCCCAGAAATCAAAGGAATATTGAACACAATATTCCTTTGAACTTTATTTCACTTTATTTAAAAGGTTAGGACTACATGGAATTGGTAAATCGGTGAGCTAAAAAAAAACGAGTTTCGGCGAGATTCTGGGAAAAAGTATAACGAATTGAGGATTTCAAATTTTTCGGTAAGAAAATCACAAGCCCGGGATCCCGAAACCCCAATCCCGGGATCCCGAAAAAAAGGGGATCAATCCCGAAATCCCGGGATTGGAAAAAGGCTCCGGGATTGGATACTCTAGTAAGGACCGCTTTCGCTCATTGCGAACATTGTCAACTGATAAGAAAAAAAATTAAACAGGGCTATTTATACAAAAATAAGCTTTTTTAATTGTATGTATGTTAGAGGTGTTTAACATTTTTATTTTGTTTAATTATAGAGTCACTTATACTGTAATTTGTCAATTCTTTTCAATGTCAATTGTTGTTTACACCAGTGGTTTCCAACCTTCTTGTTACTGCGCCTCCCTTTGAAGAAACAAATATCTTCGCGCTTCCCCATTCGTTATTTCATGAAGTAATAAAGATACGTTTTAAAGGGTAAATAAATATTTTGGTTTGTCCGCGCCTCCCAGGTTGGAAATCGCTGGTTTACACCTTTTATTTCTTATTTTTGTATAAATAGCACTGTTTAAATATATTTCTTATCAGTTGACAATGCTCGCAATGAGCGAAACCGGTCCTAATTTTTTAAATAAAGTGGAATAAAGTACAAAGGAATATTGTGTTTTTATTAATGTAATGCATTTCCACCAAGTATTGACAGTGCACAACCTAAAAGTGATTTATATTTGACTTGTGTCTTTTTATAATTATATGATAATGATAACCGTTTTCAATTAATCCTTTACAGGTGTTGTTTTTCTTTTATTTTATTTAAGGGTTAGTTTTCTAAATATATGTGACACAATTCATCTTAAATCTATCGTCGAAACCTGTGCTTTATCATGTCGATATAAAGACACTAACAAATCTCGGTAAGCGCATATAATTTTAGATTATTCGAGTTTATCATAATATCCCTTTTATAGTAATGCGGCCCTTAACAACCGTCGAGTACATACATACCTGCGAATTCACAGGACCGCATTGTTATCTGAAATTGCCCAACACCTCGCACTGATAATTTATCGGACGGGTGGCCGGTCGCCCGCCGCGCGGATTTGTGCAACACTCTCCTTTACAAGCACTCAATAATGCAACAATAATGGTCATAACGTCATGATGACGTTCTTTCTCCATTAAGGCATCCTTCAGCATATTCAGTATGCACCAGTATCAATAGCCTACATTAGTAAAGTATTTTAAAGTACTAGCCGGTTTCCGGCAAACGTTACAATGCCACTCAAAGAAAGAAAGTTTTTGTGTTTTAACCGTTTGAATGCCGCGCAAATAAATCATTAATATGTTTCAGAGATACTGCGTGTTTTTGAGAAAAATAATTTTGCCTAATATACACACGAATTCGATATTCTGCAAACTTATATTTACTAATATAGATAGCACTACACATATTCATCAAAATACTGCTTATAGTCTATGAGAATACCAAGTATTTTATTATTTTAATTTTCCAGACACCTGTGTCCGCTTGGTATGCAAGTGGTTAATGGTGTTTATTGAAATGCATGCTTTCTTTTTTCTGCCGATTTTATATGGTACAACACACACGCCACTTACTGTAAGTTAATTGCACTATAACCTTCGCGCAAGTGCAAGCATACGTTGTCAAAATGAACCCTATGGCAGACATACAAACATTGATTTGTATATATAAGACCTACTGTAAGTTAATTTTACTATGCCTTTAACCTTCCCAAGGAAAGTGCAAGCAAAAAGTTTGTCAAAGTTTTATTGCAATCGGATGAGCTGTGTGGCAATGCATAAAGCACGAACAAACAAACATTCACTTTTATATATTAGATTAGATGTAGGTAATGTTGACTTTCTTACATAAAAACAATCAACACTGACAGTCATGACAAAGAGAAATAATCAACACACAATCAAATCAATAAAGATTTCTGCGATACAAACACCAAAATGACTGAAACAACAATTCTGTGACTAAACAAGTAGTATTACAATTCTAATCTATTTGAAAAAAGAGAGGCTGAGCAACTAAGTAGCAATCACTTCTCTTTATATTAACTCTATAAGAGTCCATATGCTCCACATTGGGAGCGGAAATAGTATGAAAATGTTTAATGTTACACTTCATTCAGTGCTAAAAACACTTCCAATTAACACTTACCGCCCTTTGATGGAAGGTAAAAACCCAGGACATACATTAAAAAAACCTGCATTTCACTTGGTTTTTTAAAGGCCAACAGTATTATTTTAGCACCGTAAGGGATGCGTTAATTCTACGTTACATTTTCGTTTAGGCTAGAACAGTGAATAAATGAAGTAATTCCAGTAAGCGGCCGTCGCTTTCCGTTGTCTCCGCCCTGCGCTGTATGAATTTTACAAATTTACGAACAAATTCAAGCAGATAAGAGAGTTGCTGGTTGTAAAGCGATGAGATTGCGAATAGCAGCGGCGCATCCTTGGAGCTGACTAGAGGTCAATGCATCTCACACGGGTGACGTTTATAGAGTTTACGCTGTACATTCAGTAAAAAAGAAATTAATTAATTAAATAATTAAAAAAAAAAAAAAAAACTTTGTACTAACTCCACGTTGATTTTAGTATGATTAGAATCGGTTATTATTATTGTATCATTTTTTTGTAAGAGGGGTTTTTTTTAAATGTTCGCTCCCAATGTGGAGTATATCGATGGCTTAGTTCCATAGTGATACAACTAGAAATTAGCAGTTTTAACGTATCTCAAACGAGTTATAAGCACCATTAATGTGATAATTAAATAATTATAAAATTGTTTAAAAGAATCCTTATTACATATGTATTATATATATTAGAGAGAAAGAGTATTTTAAAAGTATTTTAGTTCTACAGTTTTTAATATTTTTTATGCGTTGATAGCTATTTCGGCTTTCGCCATCGTCAGAACTAATAATGGAGTTCTACCAAGTAAATTCCAAATCAATTAATAATATTTTAAAAGTAACTACTAGGGCTTATACAAAAACCGACTTTTGAAAAAACCTATTTTCGAATGTCAATATTGTTCGAAAATCGGTTTTATCCGGTTTTCGAAGTTTTACAAAAAATAGATAATTCAATTAAAATAACGAGAAAGGTTCTGTTCTAGTTTTATCCGTATATTCCTACTCACTTTGAAAAAATAGAAAGGTGTAGCAATTGAGTAACAAGCAGTTGAGATACCTTTATTCGGAGGCTATATGCTTTACATTGGGAGTGAACATGGTTTTAAAAAATAATGCAAGTATTTCTGCCAGTATTCTAAAAGAAAGAAAAACAATTTAATACGGCCAATTGGGATAGCAATACCGGAGTAAATCAAAACCGGGGCCATTTCGTGCGGTTTTTTAAACGAAAATAACAACTGAGTGACAGGCAGTTTTCGTAAGAATGCTTGATTTGGGAAACCTCCATAAAGAGACCAGACGATCCACATTAGTAGTAGATATGTATTTAAAAAAATATACATATTTAATTAACATTGCATAAGATTGACGAATTATAATTTTAAGACTTTTAAAATGAAGACAAAAAGTATAATACAATTTAATATTAAAAGCAGTAGAAAAAAATGGCAAGTAGGTCAACTGATTAAACTCTACTTTAATACATAGTATTCGTCGGAACTCACCCACGTCTACGGGGAATATGTCGACATCCGAAGCAATATTGTTAAACACCGTCAAAGCTCTACCCAGTGGCATCCCCATTAGCAGGCTGGTTCTACAACATAGAATATCAAACAATTTATGTCCACGACTTCTCAAAAAATAATCAGGAAAATTTAGCTTCACATACTCAAGAATGGTGGAATTCTCATTTTGGTCTTGTATAAGCCGAAAGAAATATATAGCCAGGTACATCTATCATCAATGGTACATCTATCATTTTATTATCAATGGTGCATTGCTTCATATCGTCCTCGCTGATTTTACTCGAAGCGTAAATGGCATCACACACAAGGACATGGGCCTTTGTAAGTCCTCGCTGAAGAAAAAAAATGATTATGGTCAAAATCAAAGGACCAATGTCCAAAAGTGTGACCCTTTCGATAGAATTTATTTTTTATTCGTTCGGTTTCGAAGACTCAAACATCTGAAGGTATTAGCATCTTGTCGCGTTTTCAACTGAGAGAACATGACCCTTGGAAAATGCATTGGCGCTCCGTGAGATATATGTCAAAGTTAATTATTTTATGGCGACCAAAAAATGTTTTTTTTCAATGGTATAGTTTGTTAATTAATGCACTGAGAAAAATTACAGTTTTTTCAGGGTTCGGAAAGATTCAATATTGAAATGAACACTCTTTCATATTAATAAAAACACAATATTCTTTTGTACTTCATTCCACTTTATTTAATACGTCAGGACCGGTTTCGATCATTGCCAGCATTGTCATCAGTTGACAATGCTCGCAATGAGCGAAACCGTTCCTGACCTATTAAATAAAGTGGAATGAGGTACAAAGGAATATTGTGTTTTTATAAATATAATGCCTTTCCACCAAGTATTGACAGTGAACACTCTAAAAGTGATTTTTTCATATACCGATGGTCTAGCTTAGTGGAGGGGATCCTGCGGCCTTTTGGCTTCTCTGATGCGACTTTTTGACTTGATCAAAATGATCACTTTGATCAAAAAATTATACGCAAGCGTTTGGGAAAAGATCGTAATCAATCCATTGTATTAAGGGGAGGGGGACCAACACTTTCCTTACTGCGGCCTTATGTTGAATGAGATAAATGAATGTGGCCTTTAGAAATGAAAAGGTTCTTCACCCCTGGTCTAACTCAATAAAACGCTAAGTCTAAAATCAGATATTATTTAAGATTTCGACTGAAGGTGCTTGGTGGAATTTCAATATTAAATTTGAATCGTTCAAACTATGTACATTCTCACCGATTTTGTCACTAACGACCCGAGTTTCGCCTTTCGGCATCTTCAGGCGTTCAAGTGCACGGATGAACTTGAACTGACGGTTAGTAAATGAATGTTTCTTGTTTATATAATAAATAAATGTATCATTGAGCTTAAAGTCATTGCTGGCGAAAAGGATAAGCTCATGGGAATGCCGACAGATTTGAGTAGTGAGTAGTTTTAAGAATTATATTTATTTTGTTTGTCGGAAAAGGTTTTTTATATATAGGGTATAAAAGTGGCGAGCCAGCCATGTTTAGCATTTCATTGAAAATCGGAAGACTGTTCAATTCCCATGTGCTTATCCTTTTCGCCAGCAATTGCTTTAAGCTCAATGATACATTTATTTCTTATATAAACACGAAACATTCATTTACTAAGCGTCAGTTCAAGTTCATCCGTGCACTTGAACGCCAGAAGACGTCGAAAGGCGAAACCCGGGTCGTTTGTGACAAAATCTGCGAGAATGTACATAGTTTGAACGATTCAAATCTGTACATATTACCAAATTATATTATAACTAGAAAAAAATATCAGTTTTCTCTTGGTATGATTGCATAGTCTTCTCTCAGTTCCTTTTATTTCCATTAATAAACATCGCTGTATAGTTTAGTCAAGACTTCAATCAATTTCAATTGAATTGAGATTAATGACTAAATGATTCTCTAAAAAGATAAGACGAATACTAATTATCACTTGTTTATATCTCAGCTTAGATGTGTCAAAACTACCAATTTCTAGTTGTAGCACTATTGAGCTGAGCCATCGAATATTATGCGTGTAATATTTTACTTTCTTATCCGATAAAACAAAACTTGTTTTAATTGAGCAAACTTTATTTTAGATCAGGGCCGATTACGCTGTTTGGTGTAATTTTTAACTGATGAAATATATAACGAAAGAGGGTTATTACTTATCAGGGCTGTGAAGTCGGTGTCTGGAGTCGTAGAGTCGGGGGTAAATATCTTACGACTCGATAATAGTGATGTCTATTCAAACCACAATGGTCCACACTGTTTCCACTGCATGCTAGACTGACTAAAAATGATCTGATGGTTAACATACATGCACGTATATAATTTAAGATTTAGACTGAAGGTGCTTGGTGATATTTCAATTATTGAAATTCTACCAAGCACCTTCAGTCGAAATCTTAAATTATATCGATATTTGCTAGTACAGCAAGATTGGCTGAACTCTAACTAAACGTCAGTTCAAGTTCATCCGTGCACTTGAACGCCTGAAGATGCTGAAAGGCGTAACCAGGGTCGTTAGCAACGTTCCTTCTAAGCTGCGCGCGTGCGCGGTCGCGCAGCAGTTAAGAAGCCCCCGCGCACTCATTCCGGGTTGGCGCGCACTTCAAGACAGTTGCTCAATTAATATTTGATCGGTCCGCGCAGCCTTTGAAATTTCCGCGCAGCTAACTCTTCGGCTTAGAGGGAACGTTGGTCGTTAGTGACAAAATCTGTGTGAATGTACATAATCTGTATGTAAATAAGCTTAAATGAAATGATTGAAAAAATTCTTTGGAGTCGGAGTCGTCTTTTTTTACCCGACTCCACAGCACTTTTATATATACAAATCAGGTAATAGTTAAAAGCATCATAAGGAAAACAATTGGTTAAATTATTATTATAAAATAAAATAGTGTTGGTAAGATAAAAATTGATATTTCTGAGTAAACTAATGAATAACTTCAGCTTATAGGATACAATCCTTAGCATCGATGTTGTATGTTATATAGATAATTTAAATATCAAAATAAATGAATTTTCGGAGAAAATTGTCTTGCTTAATCAGCATAATAATTGCATATAAAAATAAGAACCCTTTTTACATATAATCAATGTACCAACTGAGTTATTCCAGACAAAGGGTTAGCATGTCTCTAGTATTAATACTAAAGTTGACGATGTATAAAAGTAAAATAAAAAAAATAATTAATAGTGAAATATTGTCCACGCGCGGCCACTGCGCTTGGCAAGCGCGTCCCATAAATAAGGTAAAGGAACATTTCAGGAACACTGATATATTGCAGTTTTTAGATAAATAATTCCTACACACGTGTTATTGAAGACACTAATTTATATTATTTTAGTTTATATGCAATCGGCCGACCGCTCTCCGTGTCGCCCCGGCCAAGGTGGGCGAATTTCGCGATATTCGACGCTAATTTATTGAAATTCCGATACGACCCTGTTGCCATAATTCAAACGCGACATAAAATGTAATGTCCTTTCGGTTTTCAGATAAGCAATATGCCAATTCGATAAAGGGATATAATTTATGCCTATAATTCAATATATTTTTAATATTATTTCAGCGCTGCTATTTCCTACAGTGTCTTTGCCTGGTCTGTATTTGTAACTCTAGTCGTCACAACTAGGGCATCCAATCACGGACTTTTTTTGTGATCCCGGAATTTCGAGATTGAACATTCAACATATAATCGTGTATAAATTGGGATTCGGGACAATTTTAAAATCCTTATATTTTTCAAACATTTTCAGCTAGATTTTAAAAACCCAGACATTTTCGGATTTCCAAAAAATTTCGGCGTTATAGCTTTTTTTCTTTCTATTTGTTAAGTTCTTCCAAGAATTTCAAATCCAAAATCTTAGGAATTCACGGATTTTCTAAAAAAAAGATGTCACGCTCTTATTTTTGGTAAATTCTTAAATGTGGTTTTTTCCATGTCCGTTCCCAATGTGGAGCATATATACTCCTCATGAAGTTTATCTCAACAGAAGTGTTTTTACGAGAACTGCTTGTTACTCAGTTTCTCAACCTTTCTTTTTGTCCAAAGAGAGTAGGAATATAATTGAAGGGCTAGGACAGGACTAGTGGTTAGCTAATCGCTCTCTTTACGCCCCGTTCGTAGGATAGGATGGGTGGGAGGGGGGAATTCAAGACATCAGATACATCCATGCCTTCGAACAGAAATCCATATACCGATTGAAAAATCAATTTATAAAACTGAACGTACTGGGATTCGAGCCCATGACCTCCGTAGCTGAAGCCAACGACTTTGATTACTCGACCACAACGGCGGCTTGGATTTTGGATTCAAAAATGATTGAAAGAGCGAAAAAAAATGTTGCAATTTTGGAAAATCCGCAAATTTCTGAGTTTTTGAAATTGACATGAAATTGTTTGAAAAATCCCATGATTTCAAAATCGGCGACCAAAAATTTTCTCAATTCCGAATCCCAATTTATACACGAGTTTTATGTCGAGTGTTCAATCCCGGGATCCCGCGATTAAAAAATTGTCAATCCCGGGTTCACAAAGAGGGTCCGGATTTGGATACCCTAATCTCTAGTCTCATTCATACATTTAAGGGTTACTCTTATTGATTTGCTTAATATTATATTATACGAGTCCACGATTTGCGATAATCGGCTATCTGCAAGTTGCTAATGTTTTAACTGTCTAAGGAATTTTGCCGAGGAAAGGAGCGATTTGTAAAGCTTCACTTTTAAAAGCTTGAATATGTTCGAGTATATCACTGAGCGATTTGTTTTAAAACTATTTGAATCGTTTTATATCATGATGGATATACAATTTATTATTTGATATAACTCAAGAAAAAGAGTAAAGTTAAAATTGTGAAAGCATCAACAACCAATAGATAAACACTTAAAAGTAAATTCTCTCTCTATTCCTTCTTTTTTTTCGTATCTCATGATAAAGAATACTTTAATTAGATTTAAATTAAATTTGAATCGTTCAAACTATGTACATTCTCACAGATTTTGTCACTACCGACCCGGGTTTCGCCTTTTGGCATCTTCAGGCATTCAAGTGCACGGGTGAACTTGAACTGACGCTTAGTAAATGAAAGTTTCGTGTTTATACTATGTAACTATGTAACTAATCCATCGATATTTAAATTGTATAAAAAATGTTTTCCCACATTGATCTTTCATCAATTATAAAGTGCAGTAGATGACATCTCTTCCGGGCCGGCGCTACCATACAGGCGAAATGGGCAACCGCCTAGGGCGCAAACCATTGGAGGGCGCGTAAATGGAGAATTAAAACTATTTTTATATAATCAAATAACTGTTTTCATTATGTAGGAATAACCATGTTGGTCCTATCGGGCATCTCGATCTAGTTTCGTCTCCAATAAATTTGCTACTTCTTTTGGAGAAAAATTTTACGTTCCCTGCCCCTCACCATTCAATCCTTAATCACATGTTTTAAAATTAAAAGTTATTTTATTAGTGCTAATAACTATCATTCTTGCTTATTATTATTTAATTGTTTTTTTTACTTGTAGTTATACCAATTCTATGTATTTAATTAACCTTTATTAATATCTATATATTTTTAATTATTATTTATTGTTGACTATCAAATTGTACCTAAAAAATGTATCTTAACTGTATCATTGAGGAGATATCATCTTTGGTGTGATGCAGAAAGAAAAAAAAACAAGTTTATCGAATAAAAAAATTAAAAAAATCAAATAATTAAATATAATATTTTAATCATTTTATTTTGACGTTTGTATTTGTTCGTTGAAATTATGTATCGCATTCTATATGATTCTAACATGAGATGTTGAGCGACTGAGTAACACTTAACGTAGATAAAACTTTTGTTGAGATACCTCCATTAGTAGGCCATATGTTCCACATTATTAGCGGACATGGATATGTATAGTTAAAAAATCTAATGATCTCGAATTGTTTTTTTCATTATTTCGGAAAACGATTTGTTAAGATGGGCGCTTAATAGCCTCGCACCGGCACTGCCTATACTAGATAGATCTCTGACCTAAAACTAAATAGATTCATAGATCTAAGTCAGTCTCTTGTCATTTGTCCATCTGACGGCACTTCGTAAACCGCACAGGGCATGGTGCGCTGGGTCGCCGTCACGCTGGTATCGTCCCGCCCCTATTTCACGAGGCGTCCGCCAATTTGTACAGGACCTCGCAAACTGCACGGCACACGGGTCACCACAATTTAGTACAGTCCGTCGGTGCTATCTTGACAGGTGATATTCTAAGTCGAACCTCGGTGCAGCTGCCTGTAATGCTAGATAACGTCAATTGCTATAATCTGCAGTAACATACACGAAACGTATACTTCAAGATTATTTAATTTAATTTTAAGAAATTTGGAATTGTTCACGGTTAATGTTTTGCAAAAAGTCATTGGCATTGTAATCGGCAGAAAGTGACAATTAACAAATTTCACACAAAAAGCATTTGAAATAATTGACCGCATTTAAGGAATTATTTTTGCAAACAAAAAAATATGAAGTTGTGAATATTTTTTTAATAAGTTAAGGAAATAATCAAAGACGTTTCCATCTATGCCATCATCTCTTTTGTCCTAAACATAACCATATTATTTTCCAAACTATTTTTTTAGTTTAAATAAAGTAACAGATTAAAAATATCAAAGTATTTCAGTTATACAGTTTTTAATAATTTTTATGCGTTGATAGCTATTTCGGCTTAAATACTTTGATATGTTTAATCTGTTATAATGGAGTTCTACCAAGTAAATGCCAAATCAATTAATTTAAATAAAAAAATTACATATTTTTTTCGGGTTAAAAGAATATGGGTGAAACCAAAAGAAATAAAACTGACGAAATTTGAGATACGTGCTTGTAGAATAGTCATCACGTGGCAAATACAAATTTCGTAAATCAATTGAATATTATCAAAAACATATTTCCTTACTATAAAATTAAATTTGATAACTTTGTTATTCTACTTGTGCTACAACTTGTGACACGTTTTTCGCTTCTTTGGAAAGCATTATCAGACAATTGCAACGTTTATGAACAAACTTAAAAAATATTCAAATCTTATGTTAATAATTAAAATATAAAAGTCAGTGTTTGGCTTTTGAATATGATAGCTAGATTACTATCGTTTTATTTATTTACATTAAGTTTTACCACAAAAATTGAAAGTAATTAGTACCATCAAAGTGACAATAGTTGTAACACAATTAGTTATCAAATTAAATTTTATATTAAAAATGAACTTTCATGAAACTACCGCCGACTCTATAAAGAATATTATTCTTTCTTATATTTGTTTGAAAATTAAATTTTAACCAAAACACTACTGCCCTATAAGTTGCCGCCTGCGTGATCGAGTGGTCGAACGTCAATGGTTTCGGTTACGGAGTTCACGGGTTCGAATCCCTGTACGGACAGTTTTATAAAATTGATGTATAAAATTCAGTTCGAAGGCATGGATGTATGTGATGTCATAAATTACCCCATCCCAATCATCCTATCCTATGAATGAGACGTAGCGAGAGCGATTAGTCACTAGTCCTCCCTTAGCTCTATTCTTCTATACCTACTCTCTTTGGAAAGAAGAGAGGTTGAGCAACTGAGTAAAAAGCAGTTCACGTAGAAACACTTCTGTTGAGATAAACTCCATTTGGAGCTCATTTGCTCCACATTGGTAGCAGACATGCAAAAGTATGGTAGACAAAAACCATTAGTTTAATAATCAAAAACCGATATATCCCCGAACTGGAATCGATGATAACAATTAGAACTCTGAAAAATCCGGTGCAATCTTAAAATGAAAAAAAATGCGAATATGCACGTTATATAGATGTATTATTAATTCTGACCAATTACTAGGTAAATATTATCTACTACTATACATTATCGAGTTTAATTTTTTTGACTTCCCGGTTGGCTGATGATGATAACAACGCCCGCTGGGATCCGTTAGTCATCATTAATTATTTATTCATTTAGACATTCATTACACGATATGGAATTTTAACGAATATTGCGTATTATAATATATCGGAGATCGCGTGCCAGCCCCCCGTTACAAGCTTATTCAATAATGGTCCCCCTACTCATATTATCGGTTGGTTATACCATACATAAAACGATTTATTCAAAATTTAATTGATTTCTTACTTTATTTTTGTGCTCGTTTTCATTAATTTCAAGTAAACTTTTTTTTTTTTAATCCATATCCGCTCCCTATACGGAGCATATGGTCACCACGAAGCTCCTCCACAATTCTCTATCTCCAGCCAGTCTCCTCGCCTCCTGCCAGGTCATCCCAGCGTCCCGTAACTCCGCCGAGTACATCCTGTGGATAGTCATCAGTGGCCTTCCACGACGCCGGGACCCATCCGGCCGGAAGAAGAGACAGGCAGGGTTCAGGCTCTCTTCAGGCATCCTCAACACGTGTCCAAGCCAGGTCCACCGCCGTTTATTTATTTTTGACGTGATAAGAGGCTGGTTAGTCCGCTCTCTTATCTCCGTATTCCTGACGAACTTAGTAAACTTTACAAATGAAAAAAAAAATAAGTATCATTCTAATAATTTAGAAAAAATAAAATACTCTTTTGCACTAATTTCACACTTACTTAATATTTTCAGGTCCGGTTTCGTTCATCACGATCATTTTTAATTGATAAGAATAATACATTCAAAAAACGCAATTTTTACTAGTGCGTTCTTTCAAAAGACGTGTAAGACATGTTTGTATGTATGTATGTAATGCATACAATTAATTTGAATAAAATTATAATTTTATTGAAGGGGAAATAAAAGTCTCGAGTCCCGGGATGTTCCGTAACTTTGACTTTATCACGCCTTGTGTCCCGGGACTTTGAAAACCCCGAGACTTCAGAATCCTAAATAAGCACACTGCCAAGGTGAACAAACAAAAATTTAAAATTGACTGCTTGGATCCGACGAAAATTTTTCGGTTGTGTGTTGTGACAGGATATAATTATTTTGACCAAAAAATGGTAATATTTTTTTACCATTGTTTTAAAACGTATTCCATCGAGCTATTTTTAATTTAAGTTAATAATCATTTAAAAAACATCAATGGTGTCAATTTTATTTGATGTAATCTGCGTTAAAACAATTGTTGTAGTTTTAATCGTATTCATTAAAAAAAAATAGTAAAATGCAGTGACGTAGCCAAAAAGTAATACTGCTCTTACATCGCCAAATCTTTTCCAAGCTCTTACATCAAAAAAAATTCCCAATTTGAAAAACAAAACAAAAAACAGTAAAAAGCTTTTGTTTTTTTTTATATGTCCGTTACCAATGTGGAGCGTAGGAACTCCTAATGGTGCTAATTTTAACAAAGGTGCTTCTACGAGAACTGCTTGTTACTTAGTTACTCAACCTCTCTTTGTTTCCAAAGAGAGTAGGTATAGAATTGTAGGGCTAGGACAGGATAAGTGGTTGGCTAATCACACTTGCTACACCCAGTTACAGCCATTCCTTCTAACAGAAACATTTCGTAAAATTGTCCGTACTGGGATTCGGATCCAACAACGTTGGCCACTCGGCTACGCAGGTGATTTGAATATGAAAAGTTAATTTGTTTTTTTTTTCCTCTTGACCAAAATTGCGTTATGGAAGGCGGCCGTGAAATTGCGTCTGCATACACATAACGGGCGGTGGTGGGACAATCAACCATCAATATGAGTTTGATATTTTTCCTACTCAGCAAAATGCATTAATATCCGTAATGTTGACATCCTTCTGCACACCTTGCAAACTGGGCTAAAAAAGAATGCTATGCCTTAATTAATTTGATTTATTTTCTTCCCATCTTTCTCGTATTATATTACCTTTAACGAACAAAGAGGTTAATCTTTTCATCAACTGTTACTAACAACCAGTTCTTAAGTAACGAGCATTAACATGATTCATAAGTAGTCTACATGCTTAGTATTGAATCCAGACTTAGCTTAGCTTAGCTTAGTAAATTACATAAGCCCGTGATATAGTTATTTTTCGTGCAATCAGCAAAGACTAATTATTTAACCCATTAAATGCCGATGCCGCCTATACACGCTGACGTGTCATCGCGACGTGCGAGCGGCGGACACGTTAATAAATTTCGACCGCACCATAAAATTGATTAAAAACAACAACATGTATGAACTTAATAACGATGATCGTATTCAAAAGGCGATATATTCGTTAATAAAGATATATTCGTAAGTTAATTGGTCACACAGTGTCTGGATGCGTGTGCGCAAGCGTGTTAGTGATCATTTATTACCATTTTTTGGCGTGTGTTGGTGACTTTTCGCGTGCGTGTGAAGTCATTTATTATAATTGTCAGCCTGTATTGGTGTTTATGATGATTTTTCGTGCATGTATTAGTCGACGGCTCAGTTTTAATTTGTCTAATGTCTGTTTAATGGATATCGAAAAGTAGCAGGGTGCAGTGAACAGTTACACTTATCCAAATCAATTGGATATATTATTCATTCAAATTAGGTAATGATATACATTTCGAATTAAGAAACAATTTTGCAACACAACAAGTTGAATAACAATGTTATCAAGTTAAATTGTATATTAGTTTAACCTGTTTGTCGTGTGTGATTGCAGCTAATCACCGTTATTTAAAAAGGGTTTTGTTTCAAGGCTGTGAAAGGCTCATTGCTGTTAAATTGATCACTTTTAGGGTGTTCACTATCAATACTTGGTGGAAAGGCATTATATTAATAAAATCACCATATTCCTTTTATACTTCATTCCACTTTATTAAATAGGTCAGGACCGGCTTCAAATTGTAGCCAACTGTTAAATTGAATAGAATTAGGCAAAGGCATTACTTTGAGATTATGTTTAAAACTAATTTACATTTTTTCTCATCGTTGGGTTGTGCAATTTGGCACATATTTACTATGTAATGTGTATGGTATTATTAAAACAACTCGACAATAAAAAACACTGCAAGCATACGTCAGACTCAAGATCTCAAATTGTTCATTAATGAAGATTAATCTTGACAGGACTAGAACACAAACTTTCTGACCACAAATGGAAAGACTTTCAATTAAGCTATAGTGGTTTACGTAACACTGCAATGATAATAAGCTACCATATTAATAATATTAAATCAAACATTTGAATTCATTAAATATCTTGGATACACAGAAATTCTTTGTTTTCTTATACAAAAATTATATCCGTATGGGTTATCAATGGAGTTTATTTCAAAAGAAGTTTTTACAACTTTTAAGCTATCCATTGTCAACTCTTAGTGGAAGAATTTATATTAAAAAATTAAATACTTTTTGTAGTATTTCAACATTATTTCCAGCCGGAAATTACTGGCTGCTTGGGCGAGTATCTGGCTTCGTGAACGAGTGGTCAACGACTTTGGCTTCGGTTACAGAGAACATGGGTTTGAAATCCAGTACCAACAGTATCTATAAATTGATTTAGTGAAGGCTTGGATGTATTTGATGTCTTAAATTCTCTCCCCCCTATCTATTCTCAAAACAAACGCAGTGAGATCGATTAGCTAAATACTATGTCATGTCCTAGTCCTATTTTTACTCTCTTTTAAAAATAGGAGTAGATAAAATGAGAAACAAGCAGTTCTCGTAGAAACTCTATTTGGAGTCTATATACACCACATTGGGCTCCTCCGCCTGGGGCAAAAACAGTCCTGGCTTATAAAATTAATGTGGAATACGTACAAAAAGTGTTTTACAGTTTAATTTAAGAACTGTTTGTTAGTCAGTTCCATAACCTATCTTTTTCGAAGAGAGTAAGCATATAAGAATAAGGCTAGTACATGACTGGTGGTTAGCTAATCGCTTTTATAGATCGAAAGAGCGAGAGAGAATTGTCGATAGAAAAGGGGAAAAAAACAAGAAATATATATCATTATTTTGAAATAAATTATTGACTGAACCTCGTAAATGAGAACAGGCAATAGAATATCCACTATAGGGTAGCTGTTAATTACAATATTTGTTCATAATATCGACTGCACTGATGACACTAACACACTCAAGCCAATAACCCCTACACATGCAAACATTGCCTACACAAATTATGTGAACGTTGCATTCCTGTAGAACATTTATTACGAATGCGGCATATAAATGATTCGGATGTTGTTAAATGAAGTTAACTTCACATTAACAATTTATTCATAAAATATAGCAGAATTACTTGAATCTCTATTTAGACGACTTTGTATATACATTTTGTGGATATCTAATGGATCTTATGTCAATAAAAGTCTTTCTACGAGAACTGTTTGTAATTCAGTCGCTCAATCTCTCTTTTTAGAAAACAGTAGGGACAGAAGGGTACTGATAATACAGGACTAGTGGTAAGTTAATCGCTCTCGTTACGCCATGTTAAATAATCACAATAATAACGCAATCAAATTATAAAACTATCCGTAGTGGGATTTGAACCTGCGAACACTGCACCAGCAGCGATGGAAATAATATGTATGTAATTGATGGTGCAGAAGTTAGCGTTGTGGGCTTTCGTTCCGGATTTTTTTCCATCGATTTATCTTCTTTTATTTATTCTTTTATTGATTTATTTCTGTTCGAAGTCATGGGTATTTGTGATGTCTAAAAATTCCTTCCCACCCTTTCCGATAATTAAATTATTTGGCGTAGCGTCTTAGTAGTCCTGTTCTAGTCTTATCTTTCTATCCCTGCTGCTTTGTTAAAAAAGAGGTTAAGCAACTAAGTAACAAACATTCCTCGTATAAAAAATATGTTCAGATACCACCATAAGAAGCCATGTGCTCTGCACTGGGAGCGAAAATGGATTAAAAATATATATATATGAAACGTTTAACTGTTTAATGTCAATAATTAATTATATTTTAAAAACAAAGCACTAATTCCATTTATATATAATATGATCAGGACCGGTTTCACTCATGAATACAATTTTCAACTGATTATATTAAACTGTTTATATTAGTACAAAAAAAGTGTTTTATTTTTTGAATATTTTTTTAATAATGTAATATAGCTAGCTACCAGAAAAAATACCTGCCTTTACTTTAAAGGGAGCCACGCAGTTGCTCGTAATTCCTGGGTTTTACAAATTAGAAATTTTGTGAACACCCAAAAAAAAGGTCTTGCGTCTTTTCGTTTTAGGAAATCACAAAATTCCTTATACAACTTATACAAAACGATGACTTATATGACACTCAAAAGGATTGAGAAACAATGGTCTATATTATAATTTTGATACAAGCATTCAATCAAAAACTTCGCTCGAGTCGTAAAAACAGTAATAATTTTATGAGCTTTTTTGCACTTTATTTACGCTTGAAGTAAACTTCATTGCTACATCGCATCGTCAAAGATGATGCATGTGTTTATGTAGGGGTCAGAAATTGATATCCTTGTCACATTGGAGTAACAATTAATAATATCTCGCAGCAAAATGTATTATGTGACATTAGACAGTAAAATTTAAAACGAGTTATAACTTTGAAATTGTATATTATTCGTATTATCTTTTTAACTAATTTATATAATCGGTGGATTCAGTTGATCCTCTATCGCTATATGTGAATAATAAAAAATATTGTACCTAGTTATCTCTTTGTTTCTTTTAATTGAAGCTTTGAGAATCTTTGAAATATTTTAATGGTAGATTTGAACACTTGCCTAATATAAAAATGTATAGTGTTATTTGAATGAGATTTTTATTCACAATATGAACTACTGCAACAAAATAAATTATGTATTTCTATGTATGTACGGACTATTATATTTCTATTTTGGGTACATTCCCTTTCTGGAATCGATTTCAGTAGAACTTTACATGTGGACAGATGAGAGCAAAAAAAAAAGATCTAGACGCAAATTTAAAGAAATATCTTCTTAAAAATTAAAAAAATAGTTAATTCTTGAAATATTAATTAATTTTCTTCCTGTATCAAAAAAAATGTAATCATAATTAAAATACAGTGGAACCTCTCATAACGAGCTTAATTCGTTTCAGAATCTTACTCGTTATGTGAAACACTCGTTAAGCGAAACAATTTTTCCTATATAAAACAATGTAATATACAACAATGCGTTCCATGCCGAAAAAAAAAACATTTTTTATATTTTTAACGTGTATTAAAGTAAAATTACATACTTATAAATTGTTAAAAAGCGTAACAACTTAAAATTCGACTAGTTTGTTATTTATGACAAATAATTAATTATTTTTTACTAACAGACATTTTTTTTTGCCGTCGCTTCAAAATTTGGTAAAAATGTAGCAGCAATATTATTTCATAAATTTGTAAAACGCATAGCCACCTCCTTATTAGGGTGATGCTTCTCAATGTACGATGCAACAGTTTCGCATGCTTTCGGCTTTTATATTATTGCGCCAGAAGATTGTTTCTTTACTACTTCCTCCTCCTCCACTATAAAACTCTCTTCCATAACTTCTTGCTGTAAAAATCAATGCAACTCCATAAGCTTTTCGGTGGTCAGCTCTTGAATGTACTCTTTCACACGCTCATCAATATCGTTATTATCCGCCTCCAGCCCATGGTATTGGCCAAAGATACAATCTCGTTGACTGTAGACTTCACAGGTACTGTTTCAAACTCCTCAAAATCACATTCGACAACGCTCCTTGGCTAAGCTTCTTCCAAGGTGAAGTAAGGTTTCTCTTGGTAATCCCTTCCCACCCCTTGTCAATTATCTTGAGGCAAGCAACGATCTGAAAGTGATCTTTACAAAACTCTGCGTCACTCGCTATGTGAAATTTCGCTCGTTAAGGGAGCATTTTTTTCACAATCTGTTTTGGTGCTCGTTATAAGAGGTTCTACTGTATAAGAAAAAATAAGTCACTCCTCAAAGGATTAAAGTTTTCACTGTCAATTTTTGGTTGAAATACATTATTTTGGTAAAAAATTGAGAAAAATATTAACCGATAAGGGCTATTTAAAATTTTGTATAAATCATCCTGTATCGATATATATTAGCATCAGTTGATAATGCTTGTGATGAAAAAACCGGTCCTAAAGTAAAGATTAATGAAAATTGAAAGTGAATCATTAATGATCACAAGATGAGGAGAGCGAATGCAACATGTTAATCTTTAGATTGACTCTTTTAGAAGCGTTGATTCATTCATTCCATTCATCGAATCGAAGATTCAAATAGAGTGATTGTCTCGTATTTTAACAATGACTATTTTACCGCATACAATGACGGATGAACAAAAAAAATTACGCCTAATTACCCAAACAATTATTCAAATTTGTCTCACGGCGTTACGAATCGAACCCCAGTCCGTTTTGGACTAATGAATGATAATTAAGTCCATTAGCACCGTTCAATCATTGACCGCCATTTTTGATCATTCTGGCAGATGTTATTGTATAATTATTGTACATTGGAGCACTTCACACCACGAGATATAGCCATTTTAGTTTTTTTTAAGTATGTAATATAAACGCAAAACATTACAGATCATAATAATATGTTGATAACACTTCGTCGCCTGGTTGGTTTGATCCCGGTTAACTATGTCACAATTAGGGCATCCAATCCCGGGATCCCGTTCAATTTTCTCATTCCGAAATCCCGGTATTGATACGGCTGCGATCCCGGGATATCGGGATTGAGAAATTTTGACCAAATCCCGAAAATTTACACGAAATTGGCAAATCGAGAATTTCAAACTCCTCGGTGAGCTAAAAAAAAAAACGAGGTTTGGAGATAATCCGGGAAAAATTATAGCGAATTTAGGATTTCAAATTCCTCGGTGAGAAAATCCCAAATCAAAATCAGAATAATTTATCAATCCCGAAATCCCAGGATTGGAAAAAGGCTTCGGGATTGGATACAATAGTAGTTTTACGGGAACCGTGATTCCAAGATTGATGGTGTTTTCGAAAATGCAAATTTTAAGTATTTCAGTATTAAAAACGATTCCTATTTTTCCGGACAGAATTTATATTAAATGGCCATTATATATCGGTCAGAATAAATAGTCATAATTTAAATGAAATCAAAAAAAACCTAACGTTACCTAACCTAAGAATGGTTATAAAATATTCTGACCGTATAATATTTTTATTCTGACCAAAAATTGATTTGAATTCTGACCATATAATTTGTTCCCATCAAAAACTAGCATATCAGATATTTAACAGCTTAACGACCGCACGTTTTTTTTTATAAAATTTCACTTGGCGAAATAAAATTTTGCGAAAAATTCGCAAAAATTGTAATTTTACTATAATTTTTAAGCAAATTGAGATATCTTTACAAAATTTAATTTTCTTAGCTTCCAGATACTTCGCCTATACGCATATATGAGTCCGCCGGTCAGCAACCTTTGTTTTTCAAAGACTCAAATACGCGTCCACGGTCGTTAAGCTGTTAATTAATTAAGTAAAATTGTTCGCGATGAATTAAAATATTTTAATTCTACAAGGAGTTCTATTAATATTGACAGTATATTTTTAAAAAGTACTCATTTGTACTAATTCGAATTTTATTTAACATGATCAAGAACGGTTTCGCATAAGCGAACGAGAATTATCTTCTGTTAATAGAATACAATATTACAGTGTTATTTATACAATTTGAGGGGCCTATAGCGCAACGGTTATCGTTGTTGGCTTCCGTGCCGGATCTCACGAGGTTCGATTCCCAGTACGAACAGATTTTTTCAATCGATTTATCAATTTCTGTTTGAAGGCATCTGTGTTTTTGATGTCTTAATTTCTCTATCACCCTTCGAGTCCTTCAATAACTAGGCGTAGCGAAAGCGATTAGCTAATTAATCACTAGAGCTGTCTTAGCCTCATTCTTCTATCCCTATTACTCTCTTTTGAAAAAGAGAGGTTGAGCGATAAGTAACAAACTGTCCTCGTAGAAACATTTCTGTTAAGATACTTCCATTAGGAGGTCATATATTCCACGTTTGGAGCGGACATGGACAAAAAAAAATACAAAACAAAATCAAATTAATATTACTTTTAGGGTGTTCACTGTCAATACAATACTGTTAACTCAAAAGAAGAAGAGAGAACAGCCTCTGGATATTTTCAGTGATAAAAGCAAAGTTGTACTAAATGTTTGTCAATTGTCTAATAGTGATAGTGAACAAACTTTGATACAATAAACAAATGTGTTTTTATTTCATATCCTGAATTGATTTTTATACAAGGAAAACTATCAACTATATTTGTATTATTTTAGCATTTTTTTACACGGTATTCCGTGTAACGTATTCACCGTGTAAAATGGGAGTTCAATGTATAGTTTTATTACCTGAAAAGTACATAATTACAATGTATGGGTTACTGATAATTTTTTTTTATAAAAGATTTGAATGTTTGAAGTAATTGTTTTTGCAACACAATACTTAATTGTATTAAGCATATTCTTCCGTAAAATATCACAATCCAAAATATAATATCAATAATATAATAAATACAGGAATATCTGTTACAAAATATCTACAAATCAATTAATTTATTAATTTAACCCGTTGGAGGGCACTGTTCCGATTATACCTCATCGTAATCACCGTCTCTCCATGCGGACGACATACATAATACATTTTATTTAACGACAAACAAATAATAATAAACACATATCTCCATACGTTTAAACGTGTGTATATGTCCAGATTATTGCTTTTCGAAATTCCCTTCTCTATATCCAATCACATAAATATGAATCGCATTTCTCATTAAGAACATTTCCATTGCGTTCGGTTTTAACCTCTTCGGTGCCATATTATCGTCAACTAATACGAAATAATCATTTTTTAATAAAAAATAAAACAGTTAGTTGAATATTTTGATACTTTCTGCGATAATGATTGTAATAAAATCGAATTCAGTAGGTTTTAAAGAAGTAAATTTCTTTTATTTTTACTCCATTAATAAATTAAGTAGACGCAAGCTATGTTTACAAACAAGACTTTTATTTAGTAAGAAATTCACACTTTAGTCAATCCTGGACCACTAGCACAGTACTCAACGTCGTTAACTTCCGTGGCGGATCTCACGGGCTCGAATCCTACTAAAAACCACATGTTTTCAATCGATGTATTGATTTCTGTTCGAAGGCATGGATGTTTGTGATGTCTAAAAATTCTCACCCACAACCTTTCTAGTCCTAAAATAACGAAGCGAAGCGAGAGCGATTAGCTAACTACTAATACTGTCCTAACGATATCCTTTACATTCTGCATTAGTGTATTATATCATCTTCGAAAAAAGATAGTCTGAACAACTGAGTAACAAGCAGTTCTCGTAGAAAAATTGATACATAATAAATACATAGTTTACTTCAAGCTTATCCGACAACACTATTGTGAGATTTTTCATACTCGATAAGTCAGGTTGTTAGCGTGTTAATGCGGCAATAACATAAACAGTGGTGCAGTGGAAACGCGCCGAAGCCGTTATCGTAAAAAACTGAGTTCTTAAACAAAAAGGTCTCGGCCGTTTTTAATAAAAAGGTATGGATAAATAATAATCATAAAATAAAGATATCTCCACTCACTTGGGTAGGTGCGTTTTGAAAACCTTTCGATTCTGTAGGTATTATAATAATATGGTGACTTTGAGCTATCGGTGCGAAGATAGCGCACTTCGGTTAGTTAACTGCAACAACTGTAAATTTTCTTTTTTTTTGTTACATAAACTCCTAGTAGAGTAACAGAATTGTTTCAACGCCCGTTACTCGGTTGCTAAACCTTTCGTTAGTTTTCAAATATTGTAGGAATAGCAGGATATGACTAGTCCAGGACTAATAGTTAGTTAATTGCTCTGTTTGATTCCAAGAACTGAAAGAAAGTTGAATGACAGGAACGATGGGAGATAGTTTAAGACATCACATACATCCTTGCCAGAAATCAATAAATCAATTGAAATAAATTTATAGAATCAATCCATGCTGGGATATGAACTCGTGATCTACGTAGCCAAAGCCAACGACGATGACCAATCGACCACGCAGCTGACTTTTTCTTCTTGGAAATTGTAAGGTGGTATTTTTTTTAACTTCAATACATTTTATTACAGAAAATTTTGACAAACAAGACATCAAATCTACGTTCTGGTAAAAAATTCTAGTTTTAGTTGAATTACAAATATACTACATTTCTACTAAAATTTTCGATTACTTATTGAAATATATTTTTTTAAACTTTATCGCATATTAAAACTGTGATTAAAAGCTTTTTATGTACAGCAATGTAAATCCTATTATAGATTTATATTTGGAGTTCTGTGTCGAGACAACTCGAGAAAAAAATCGCGGGAAATCGACGATTTATGCTAGTCTCGGCTACCGGAACTGACAAAATTTACAATTTTTAAAAACAGCACTGGCTTACCTAAAATATGTACATACGAGGAATTGATATAAAGTTTTTACTTACTTACACAACCAAGAACTTACACAACCAAGAACCTGAGAGCTAGCTTTACATAGCTTACATTGATTGTATCATCAGGTGAAATATAAATATTCAAATTAAACACGAGGTCATATGTCATGGTTCTGATAAAATTGTTTTATTTTTACTTCAAGTTTGGTTTTATTTTACTAACACTTCTTCTTTTATATTTTCAATAAACACTTCTTCTTTTAGACGAAATTGATTATTTTTTTATATTGTTTTTTGACAATAGAATTGTATAGGTTTGTATTGCGCTTCTTAAGATATTATTAAAGTGCAGAATTTAAGCTGTTACCTTACTTCACCGCCCGAGCGTTTTATCGGTCTAGAGTTGTACATTTTTACACAGACGTGTCATAAATACGAAATATATGGGGGTTGAATCGTTTTCTCAAGGAAGAAAGGTAATTTTAATAAAAATTAACTATGTCATATCTCCACATTAATACTAAATTTAAGATGCGATTTTATTATTATTATTACAAAACGTAGGATGATAATATTATTTCGTATGCGCTTTTGGAACACCATGTTGTTGCTTGATTTTTGAGACGATAAATAATACTTGAACACAGATTTTAAATCATATTAAAAAACAGCAGTTATATTGATATTCACGATGTATGTTACGAGCTTGAGTCATGGTAAAGTCAATCACAAGTATTTTTTTTATCGATGTTCAAGACTGATGGTATTAATGTTTGCATTGAATTTTCTCTTCGAATATATCTAATGTTATTATGTGAATTTCCAATTAGTCATCCATATAAAAATAAATACCTTGTAAAATTATTTAGGTTCACAAATATTATTATTTAATTATTAAACTAACAATTAACTCACGACGGTGCTTATCTTGACCAATGCTTCCCAACCTTTTTCATGCCACGGACCCTTAAATCTCAAAACAATAATTTGCGGACCCCCGATTTTTTTTTTCACATGTTCATATATTATCACAAAGTGTTGAAATGATAAAAATTAGTTGGGAAGCACTGATCATGTCGATACATGTTTGTTACTCATCAGCTTAGTAAATCTTTTTCGAAGCGTTTTGAGACAAAGTCAAGATATCAATTAGTTAATCGCACCATTTTTAGAATTGAATGGGTGGTAAGAAATTTTAAAAATCACAGATTGATTATAAATACAACATTTTCTAAAATATATATTTGGCATTACAGCTAATGCCAATACGCCAAATTTTTTAAAGTTGAAAGATTATACGAAGAAAACTCGAGGTGAACTGTCTTAGGTCTCAAATTTAAATTGAAAAACCTAAATTTGACATTGACCTTACCGGGAATCGAACCCAGACCCGCCTGGTCCGTAGATCAAACTCTAACCAACCAGACCACAGCGAGCGACTGAAACCGTCTGTACCGGGACTTGAAACAGTGAATAATATTCATAGCTGTTTCCACACCACGCCAACGTTATAACTATGGTAACTAGTGACAATAAGTATATATTTTTAAAATAATAAAAACTTGCTTTTTTTTTTACTTCATTGTTATAGAACTCTAGAGCAGTGGTGGGGAACCTGCGGCCTCTTCTCTACTCTAATGCGGCCTTTTGATCTGTGCCAATTTTTAAAAAAAATAATGTAGATATATTTTTTAATAAATACACAATTTTATATTGCAATACTTTATACAAAAAAGTGTTTGGAAGAAAAGCTTAATCAACCCAATATATGTTCGACAGTCGAAAAAAAAAGGGGGGGGGGTCAACGTTTTCTTTACTGCGGCCCTATGTTGAATCAGATAAATGAATGTGACCTAAAGAAATCAAAAAGCTCCCCACCCCTGCTCTAGAGAATAGTATTTTAATCAATACCAAACCTTATACCATTATAAAATATTTTTTATTATTATTTCGGCATTCTTGTAAGTTATTAAAAGGCAAAAAACAGTAAAATACCATATCTTCGACAAGGGAACAATCATCATTAAAATATCAATAACACACACAACGAGAAGAGGCATTTTTTTGGTCAATTTTTCAACATTTTTATGTGCGACAGTTATTGCTGTTTATCACTACCCTTATATTATTTCTTCCCTTTGCGGCGAAGCACAATGCCATCAGGGTATGTATAGGTCGATAATATTATAGCGGAATACCCTCATTTTTTTGTATTATCTTCCAATTTATTAGAAAATATCATTATTGAAATATTTGTTATTAAAGAAACGAATAAATTTAAAGTCTTATCTCGTAAAATAGACTTAAAGAATTTTGTATATAAATAAAAATACAATATTTCTTCTTACTTTATTCCACATTAAATAATAGGTCAGGACCGGTTTCGCTCATTGCGAGCATTGTCAGCTGATAAGAAAAATATAAAAACAGTGCTATTTATACAAAATTAAATTGAAACCGGTCCTGACGTAATAAATAAAGTGGGATAAAGCACAAAGGAATATTGTGTTTTTATTAATATAATGCCTTTCCACCAAGTATTGACAGTGAACAACCTAAAAGGAATTTTGTATATTTTTTGGCTTGTTAGTTGAAATTGAATCAAGGATTTATTGTCATAAACATACGAGTCATCAAGAGGTAAAGTGAGCCATCTAGTAAAATGGTAAAACGTTTTTATTGGACTTTCTTAGTATTATACAATCACGTCTTTACTTGATGTTTTGATGGATTGCATATTTTCATTTAACCAAGATAATAAATACTGTTAGGTCCGATGGCTTAGTGGTTAGCGTCGATGGCTTCCATGCCGGATCTCACGGGTTCGAGTCCCAGTATGAACAGCATTTCTTTCGGTCGATTTATCGATTTCTTCTATCCCTACTCTCTATGGATAAAGTTAGGTTGAGCAACTGAGTAACAAGCAGTTCTCGTAGAAACACTTATGTTGAAATAAACTCCATTTGGAGTCTATATGCTCTACATTGGGAGCGGACATGGTTTAAAAAAATTACAATCTCATAGAATATTATGTTATTACAGCATTCTTCAAAGCAAATGCCATCCCAATTAATGCAAACTGTCATTCCTTTTATTATTATTGTCATGTTTAATAATCTATATGGCATCGCCGTTGATATTAATGATTCTTTGTTCCCATGGAGCCACAGGTACGTGAACCTGCGTCTACCTGTATGCACTATTACCAACCACGAACCCGCTCATCCGTCGTCTTTGATTCGCTGACGATAAGAGCACAAGTGAAGTAGTAGACTGCCACAGAGGAAGTCTGTCATTAAAATGTCATTTCTGCCTCTTTTATCGTCAACAATAATTATTAGTTGATCCATAGTTGCGGAACTGTCGCACGGACATATCTGGCGACGCCGTCAAATCAAAGCGGCGTACGTCACACTTTGCCAAAAACAACGCGCAAATGTTATGTTAAATTAAACAAAAAAAATATCATACATTAAAAAAGTGATTTGTCACAAATTTAGAAAAATGCCGTTTAATATAAGTTCTGGCAGTCCATAATTAAATATATGAATGGATTGTTGATTGACTTGGCATTTACTTGGTAGAACTCCATTATGATAGAGTAAAAAAGCAACTTATTTAGTTCTACAGTTTTTATATTTATTAGTTGATAGCCATTTCGGCTTTTGTAAAATATGAAAACTATGCAAGTTTAATGCACTCGATTAAAACCAAATTCCACTCATAATACGCTTGCATTCGACAGGTACTGTTGTACGGTAGTGAATCATGGCACCTGACGAAGACTCAGAAATACTTAGCTTCGAAATTAGATGCTGGCGTCGGATGATGTAGGCGAGGTGGTTTGATTTTGTGAGAAATTCGGAGATAAGGGAACGTACAAGACAGCGTCCTGTCACGTCGGTGGTTATGGAGCGACGTTGGAACTGGCTGTAGTCACGTGCTGCGGATGCCTCCGGAAAGTCTCATTCATGCCTGCCTCTTTTTACGGCCGGTGGGATTTTGGCGCCCTGGACGTCCGTCGGGTACTATCCATAGGATGTACTCTGCGGAACTGAGGGATGATGACATGGGAGGAAGCAAAGCAATTGGCGGGAGACAAGAAAACATGGAGGTGCCGCGTGGCGGTCATATGCTCCACATAGGAAGCGAATGTGGTCAAAGATGAAAAAAAAAAGATACTTTGCAACTTAATTACAGTTTTCGTAAAACAACTATAATTTGTGTTTTCTTTAGTATGATACGTATTAAGAGCACAAACAACTGTATTTTTTTTTTACATAAATATGATTTTAGGAGGGCAAATAAATTATATTAATAAAAACAAAAAAAATCTTTGTACTTTATTCCACTTTATTTAAATGGTCAGAACCGGTTTCGCTCATTGCGAGCATTGTCAACCGATAAGAAAAATATATAAACAGTGGTATTTATACAAAAAAAAATTGAAATAAAAAGGTGTAAACAACAATTGACATTGAAAAGAATTTACAAATTACAGTACAAGTGACTCTATAATTACACAAAAATAAAATATTTAACATCTCTAACTTATAATAAAAAAAAACACCAAAGATAAATAAATTTTAAATGGTGACTGATGGTTATTACAAACATGATTAAAATTCTGTTTTTATTAATATAATGCTTTTCCACCAAGTATTGAAAGTGAACACCCTAAAAGTGATAAATAAATTATACATATTTGAAAATAAAATGTTACTTACTACGATTTCCTTTTATAACGACAGTATATTTATTTCAATATTAAATATGTACGTGTGTGTGAAATTGTTCTCAGAAAATATTATTTCAGTACGATAAGTAATATCGTGATTTCAATTACGTATTGGTTCTACCGATGTTTCTTTACAATGAAAGTGTATTTTTTAAATTATATTTGTAATAGTCGAGAAGCGAAACAAATATTACTTAATATCTATCTTTTTTCTAATATTAATGATTTGATGTATTCGTAGTTCGATTATAGTTGAAAACAATGCGTTTGACCAATGCACCAGATTTTGCTATTTCTTCAAAATCACTCTACTGATAAACTACTAGAGAAGTGTATAAAGTCCATTTACAATCATATCGACTTTGGAAAGGAAAAAGGACGTAACCCACACATATCAAATTTTACAGGGGGCGCTAAAAACGTGATGTTATGATTTATATGGCCCAAAATTATGAAATATACACAACCTGAAAGTGGACGGAGACTTCTAAACTGGTGTTTAATTGACATAATCTAAAATTAATTAATTAATTTATCTTATTTCTTGGTTTCAATTTTCACAAGCTCATCTTTTTTCAAACTTAAAAGATTAATTTAGATACTGATTCGGCATTTGCAGCTTACATCCTTTTGATAGAACGTGTATCAAGTTGTATACATTGTGATTATCGAAAAAAGGCTGTTTTAAGTTAAGTCCTTTTTCCTTTCCACAGTAGATATGTAAACAAGTTACTTTTGCACTATTCAAATGGTAATATGTCGCTTAATCAATACAACAGTACGACAATCTGAAAATCTTAGTTTAGTATTATATATTGCAAAAGCTAACACATTATTTATAACATACAGTTGTAGAAGAGTACAAATAATTTCTGACTGTTATTGTCGTATAATTTTTGTACTACACTAGCCCAAAAAGGTGATATTGCATCTATAAAGTTAAAAACAATTTAATATGTGTATATGATGTTACTCTTGCATTAAGATTAGGCATATCCAGTTAGCGTTGTTGGCTACCGTGCCGGATCTCAAGGGTTCAAGTCCCAGTACGATCAGCATTTTTTCGATCGATTTCTGTTCGAAGGCATGAGTGTTTGTGATTTTTCATTGCACCCTTTCTATCATTTATTAACTGGGCGTAGCGAGAGTGATAAGTTAACCACTAGTCCTGTTCTAGCCTTATCCTTTTATCCCTTCTACTCTCTTTGGAAATAGAGAGAGTCAGCGACTTAGTAACAAACTGTGTAGAGTAGAAACTCCATTAGAAGGCCATATACTCCACATTGGGAGCGTAAATGGATAAAAAAGAAAAGTCGGCAATTAATTATCTATGATAATAGACACGCGGTCCACCTATGAATTAAACTGTAGATCTTAAATGATTGCATTTGCCAATGTGGTCAAAGACGGAATCTACCGATCTTTTTACAGAGTACTAGAACATATAGACTGGCATGTCATGTATACACAACGAGTGGTGGTGGTGATGGATTCAACCAACATATAGTTTAATTGAATATTGTCGTGTATATAATGCAGTGTGGCCAAAAAACGATGACCTATTGAGCAGTTCGGTAGACGGATAAATACAGTGTCATAATATATTTTTACGTTTCACTTTGTCACTTTATAAAGATTTTGGCACGTTTCGTAATCCATTGAATCCAATCACATGAGCTAAATGGGAGTCTTATTAATAACGTTATAAAACATTTATGATTTAATTGTGGGCGTGTACGCGTGTGTAAAAACTTTTATAAGGCATCCGACAATGCCTTAAATGACTGCAAAAGTGTACATTCAATAAAGTTTACAATCGGAACATCCCCTATAACATTCCAGAACAAGTCACAAATCAACCCCCACCCCCTTTTTACGACCGCCCAGCGTCTTAATGCACCCCCTATATCCGTCCACCCCTCCCAGCATCGTTCGGCGCGCCTTATGCTAATATTCGAAAATATTGCAACCCTTTTGGCGACCACCCCATAGCATCGGTGGTCAACCTTGATTGATTGCAACTTGTTGTATGACATGGGCTTTTGCAACTTCAATAAAATTATATCTGTTATAATTGAATTGGTTGTAAAGTGAATAAATTAAAATATGTTTAGTTCTACAAGTTGCCAAATATCGATGATAGCTATTTTAGTACTGACAATAATATTAATATCATTCTTCTATGACACGAAATGTAAGGTAGGAACTAGGGCATCCAATCCCGGGATCCCGTTCAATTTTCTGATCCCGAAACTCCGGGATTGAGATGGCCGCGATCCCGGGATTTCGGAATTGAGAAATTTTGAGCAAATTCTCGAAATTTACACGAAATTGGCAAATTGAAGATTTTAAATTCCTCGGTGAGCTAAAAAAAAAAAAAAACGAGTTTTTGTGAGATTCCGGGAAAAAGTATAGCAAATTGAGGATTTCAAATTCCTCGGTGAGAAAATCTCAATCCCGGGATACCGGGATTCAAAATAAATCAATCCCGAAATCCCGGGATTGGAAAAAGGCTTCGGGATTGGATACCCTAGTAGGAACCATAATTAAATATATACTATTATTTTTTAAGCGATAAAAAAAGAATTTAAAAGGGTTATAATCAATTCTCATGGAAGAAAAATGCTACATAAACTAACACAAAATTTGTCTAAAAAAGAGTAACTAAAGTGATTAAATTTGTATAGTTTGTCAGGTCCATGGAACAGTGATCAGCGATTCTAGTCCTGTCCTAGCTTTTAAAATTATATTTCAAGTAACTTCTAAGAATAAAGGTTGAGCAACTAACTAACCAGTAGTTATCTAACCTTTAAGCTGCCGTAGATAATTAATAGTAATTACCTAGCACGCCGAATATAATTCGCAACTATTAATTGAATTAGTTATTGACGAAATAACTTGCCTATTGCGTGTTGAGCACGAAAAAAATTACGAGATATCTCGTCTATGGCAGCCATCGAGTTAAGAGATACTTTCAAAATGAGACTATGTTTATCATTGGAAACAGACATGGATAAAAAAAAAAAAATGATTACTCATTAGAGAAATGGTTGGGTGTAACTGCCCTAGACTAACGAACGTACAAAACAGCATATCGGGGAGGTTTTTCCCATCCCTTAGATGCTGAAATTCATTGTTCAAGACTCGCGGTGTTAACCCTTTCGTAGATAAATCTCTGAAAGGGAAACCATTTGGTGTTTTCTGCGATCCGCCACCCCGCGCGGAGGGGGTTGGATTTCGTCGGGGGTTTTTGAATAATTTGAATATCGAACGTCTGTTTTGTTCTCTGCTAATGTCTTCTGGTGTCTGATTTCGGAGATTTCATTATTATTGTGCTTTGGATATCTATCGAATATAATGCAGAAGATATTGTATTATCAATTCCTTACAAAAGACCCAGATGGAAAATAATGTTTTGAATTTTTCAACCTATTAGATTTTTCAATCTTGTTTCTTCTTACTGTAGTTCATATGGACAACCAATGGAGCATTTCAAGAGTCTTATTTTTTTACTAGCCACTTAATATCTATTCCAACTAGGGCATCCAATCCCGTGATCCGGGATCCCGTTCAATTTTCTGATCCCGAAATCCCGGGATTGAGATGGCCGCGATCCCGGGATTTCAGGCTTGAGAAATTTTGAGGAAATCCCGAAAATTTACACGAAATTGGCAAATTCAAGATTTCAAATTCCTCGGCGAGCTAAAAAAAAAAATACGAGTTTCCGTGAGATTCCGGGAAAAAGTATACCAAATCGGAGATTTCAAATTCATTGGTGAGCTAAAAAAAAAACTAGGTTCTGTGAGAATCCAAGGAAAAGGTATAGCGAATTGAGGATTTCAAATTCCTCGATGAGAAAATCTCAATCCCGGGATTGGATACCCTAATTCCAACTATAAAAAGTGTTTATTACTTTTAGGGCGTTCACTGTCAATACTTGGTGGAAAAGCATTATATTCTATTATTGTAATCAATAATGCACATCGTAAGAGAAACTGGTCCTGATGTTGAATCAATACAAATTAGTATATTATTTTTTGAATTTTGTTCATTAGTAATATAATAGTATATTTATGAGTTTGTATATCATTTAGTAGAAAAAGATTAATATAGTCTATAATAAACTGCTTAGAGGTCATGAAAATCAATGAAATCATTGACCAAAATGAATCATTAGTTAATAAAATTTTAAATAAGACAGTCGGCTAACCATTGCTTAATATATTTCTTTTGGTTTTTAATTGACTTCATACCTACAAGCTATTAATTAATTATTAGAAATATCATTGTTTGTGACAACCCTCCATCTTTCCTTGCATCCAGTAGAAAAGATAATATTAATTTTAATTTAGGAATTAGAATAAAAATTTAAGTTATTCGTTAATTACCCTTACGACAGTATGTGTGAAGATGCTTCTTAAAGAAGCGAAACGTGTGTTACAGTTGATTTCACAGCCCATTGTAAAACTTAGCCATACATCTTGATTTTATTTAAGAATCAAATTCCACAAAGTTATCACCGAATCAATCGGAAATACGAAAAAGTCTACTCATTAGCTACTCGGGGTTGGTTAAGGTTAGGGTATCCAATACCGGGATCCCGTCCAATTGTGTGATCTCGAATTCCTGGGATTGTGACAGTTCTAATCCCGGGATTTCGGGATTGAGAAAATTACAGAAAATGAAACTTGCAAGGGCTAAAAAAAGCGGTTAATTTTGAGAAGTTTGCAAATTTTTTAGGTTTTTGAAATCGACAAGAAATTGTTTGAACAAACACAGGATTTCAAAATCGTGAAGTGAAAATTTTCCCAATCTTAAATACCTTTTGATACACGATTTTATGTTAAATGTTCAATCCCGGGATTACAAAGAGGGTTCGGGATTAAATACCCAAATAAAGATATAAATTAGAAGAAATGAAAACGTCTATAAAAATTTCAAAAAATCAATGTATTTTTTTCCTTCAAAAGCTTGAATATAGCTCAAAATCTTATTTAGTATGTGTTAATTGCCTATCGCCTATAACAAAAACATTTTAGTTTCATACTATGCAAAAGCTTTTCAACATAGCACTGCCTTAATGTGCAGAGCTTTCAAAAATATATTTATTTTACAAAAATCGTTGTTTTATTATAATATATAATGTCTTATGACAATTATTTATGCCAAATATTTTTTCGGATAAAAACAAGGAAGATATTTAATTATAATGTGTATGAACACATTATTGTTTGATGCGTATTTTGGCTTGTTAATTTTTTAGCCGCCTGTGTGGTCGAGTGGTCAACGTCGTTGGCTTCGGTTACGGAGGTCACGGGTTCGAATCCCAGTACGGTCAGTTTTATAAATCGATTTTTCAATCGATTTATGAATTTCTGTTCGAAGGCATGAATGTATGTGATGTCTTGAATTCCCCCCTCCCACCAATCTTATCCTATGAACGGAGCATATCGAGAGCGATTAGCTAACCACTAGTCCTGTCCTAAGCTTATCCTTCTATTCCTACTCACTTTGAAACAAAGTTAGGTTGAGCGACTGAGTAACAAACAGTTCTCGTAGAAAAAACTTCTTTTGAGATACCTCTAATAGGAGGCCATACGCTTCACATTGGGAGCGGACATGGATAAAAAATATATTAATTAACAAACCAAACGCATTGATATGGATTATCAAAATCACCCGTTTACAGAATATTTTTTTTTTGTATTTCATATTATTTAGTATCATATCGACTGTGGAAAGGAAAAAGGACATAACCCACACATGTCAAATGTTACAGGAAGCGTAAAAAACGTTTTTGATGATTTATATTATGAATTATACACAACCTTGAAGTGCACGGAGACTTCTTAACTGGTGTTTTATTGACATAATCTAATATTAATTAAAGAAATTGTTTAGGAAAAACTTTTATTTCAGTTTTTTTTCTTGGTTTTAATTTTTTACAAGGTCATCTTTGTCAAACTTAAAAGGTAAATTTAGATACTAATTCGGCAGTTGCAGCTCGAATCCTTCTGATAAAACGTGTATCAAGTTTGAAACATTTTGGTTATCGAAAAAACCTGTTTTGAAAAAACTGTGGGTTACGTCCCTTTTCCTTTCCACCGTCGATATATAGCAAAAATGATTTTTTTTCTTATTCTTAAATTATGTTTGAGAAGTATTGGCATAAAATTTAAAGCCGGCATCTCCGTTTATTGTTCAGTTTCACGTACACATGTGTGAGCTTTAATCTTACAGATATCGAAATTCTGCAAACAGAGGGTGATTTTCTTCAATTAATTACACTACCCTGTTAAGTACCCTAGGTTATACATTTAAATTTTCTATTTTTACTGTAGTAGAAAATTAAATTAGTGTCCTAAAATGTATGATGACAGAATGCACTATTAACACTGAGGTAAAATTCAAACCATAAGAGGCGCAATTCGTTACCGTAATTCACAACCTTTTTGGACCATAGAGCGCATTCTAAAAGATTTGCAAGGCGGCGGGGGCACAACTTATTTATTAAACGTTAATAAATGCATATTTATATATATTTAGTATTTATAAAATGCAAAATAATCATTTTTTAATTTTTTTTTTGTTTGAATTTTGTACTTGTCCATGAGTTTTGTCGCTAACGACCCGGGTTTCGCCTTTCGGCATCTTCAGGCATTCCAATTCCACGGATGTACTTGAACTAGTAAGTAAGTAAGTAAGTATAAATTATTTTACCAAGAAATCTTAAAGATTAATCGAGCTCAGCTCAACAGTTTGCCAATTTTAAACGAGCAACTTTATTTGCCAAATTCACCATTGTTGTACCCCTTTTAAATAATTGTCATTTTATTAATAATTCAAGCACTTGCTATCATTAAATATTAATTCAAAGGCTTAAAATCAATCAACTCATCAATAATAGGTCGGATAAAACCCTAGATTTATTTTAAACATTCCTATGTTATTATCTGGTCATTAATATTTTCAAAAAATCTGCATTATTATAACAAACCCACTCAATTCATTGAAACTTGTATACATTCAATTTTCGCTAACTTACATTTTAATATCCTTTTAACTTAGTGATCTACTTATATTTTTGTATATAAACGATACAAACTGTTTACTACGCGTCAGTTCAAGTATATCCGAGCACTTGGAATGCCTGAAGATGCCGAAAGGCGAAACCCGGGTCGTAAGCGACAAAACTCATGGAAAAGTACAAAATTCAAACAATTTCAATTTGATATTGAAATTCCATAAAGCACCCTCAGTCTAAATACTTAATTAAATCATTTTTTAAAACAGTATAATATTAATTTGAAACAAATGTTGCGAGCCTATTGTTGGCGGGCACAGGGTCGGGTATCCCTGCTGTAATACATAAAAAAACACTCTTCTGTGCTTATTTCAGGTTCATTTAATCAGATCAGAACCAATTTTGCTTATCACTAAAAATTATCGTGATTTTTAAAATTTTCAGTTGAAAATTCTCGTGATAAGCGAAACCGGTTCTGATTGCAATACATAATTGGGGAATAGGTGTACTTTATTACATTTTAATCTTTAAAAAAATATCCCGCGAAATTTGAAGCATTAAAAACTTAGCAAATAAATAACGTCTTTTAACAGTTAGAAACAACAAACATCGACCCATTGATTATACGTGCCCATTAGAGGTTGTGAGCCAACTAGTAAAAACGCATAACTTTTTTCTTGGATTTTTAAGTACTATCATGTCTTTACTTGGTGCTTTGATGGATTGCATATTTTTATATTTACGCGTATAACACTATTGCAATGTGTATTAAACTGAGGTTACTTCACTTTTACAATACTTTTAGACGTGTAGAACATTACAACGTATCCAACTATTTCTTTCTCCAAAATACAACTTGACTCACTTCACCTCAAATGGGCCCATATTTAAGTAACATAGTCAAGAGTTGAAGATACATTCGAATTATTGAGTACTACGAAATCAGAGGAATAATAAGAGGGATGTTGAAGGTATCAAGAAAAAAATATTTAAACTATTAACAAAAATTAAATATAATCAGACTGTATCTGCATACACTTGATACATTAAATTTTCTTTATCTGGCAATAGACACCTACGAGGGGGGCACGGAATCTGCACCACCACACAGCTCCCCCCTTAAAACAAATAATAGCACAGTGTCTCATATGCAAACCCCCCCTCCCCAAACTGTGTGCAGTAGTAGAGAATGTCGCCGAACACGCCAAGGGATTTCGCTAATGGCCCTGCTTATGTGTACTTAACACTTTTAGAATCATTGTACTAAACAGATACTTTTAATAGAAGTTTTTCATCGCACAATAATGAAAATTTCGTTGTGTATTTAAATAAATATACAGAACTCATCAATAAACTTTATTATTGAATGCTTTTTTTTATCCATGTCCGCTCCCAATGTGGAGCATTTGGTCTCCTAATAGAGGTATCTCAACAGCAGTTTTTTCTACGAGAATTGTTTGTTACTTAGTCGCTCAACCTCACATGTTTTTTTAAGTGAGTAGTACTCGCATTCAATATTTGGTCACTGTCAATTATTTTACGACAATGTTTACAAGTGATAATAAAAAATTTCACAATTTTTGATCTGGACCGTTTTGGCTTATCGCAATCATTGAATAAAATTGTGAAAATATGTAGTGAAAAAAAATAGGATCTAAAAAGTAGTTTTAATATTACAATGGCTTAACGCGTGCATTCTGAAAGTGCTGCTTTACGGATGCGAGTCATGACACCTTACAAAAGCACAAAAAAAAAAACCGTATACTGTGCTTCGAAAACAGATGCCAGCGCCGAATACTGGAGTGCGGTTGTTTGATTTTGTCAGAAACACGGAGATAAGAGAACGGACTTGACAGTTGTAAATTACGTCCAAAGTGAAGAAACGATGATTTACTAGGCTTGGAGATGTGCTGCAGATGCTTCAAGAAAGCCTAAATTTCGCTTGTCTCGTTTACCAACCGCTTGGCCGTCGTGGACGGCCAATGATGACCATCTATATATAGGATGTATTCGGCGGAGCTACGAGACGCTGGAATGGCATGAGAGGAAGCAAGAAGACTCGTGGAGGACAAAGAATCTTGGAAGAATCATGTGGTGGCCATATGCTCCGACTAAGGGACGGATATGAAAATTTTGTAAATAATGTTTTCAACTGCAATAAATATTACAAAATATTGAATGGTGCTGTATTTTAAACATTTTTTTGGTTCTAACATCTTGATCCTGAGACACGCTGTATTAATACACTATACGGTATGGGAAGGCTGTAAACCTGAAACCGAAAAAGTCGTTTCCAATACAAAATTATGGACTTCCGATATTTCTTAATAAAACATCGCGGAGATGCTTGAAGGAATTGGTTTCCGTAGTCTGTCCCGCCCTTCGGTGATAATGTATGCCCACAACGCTTCTCGGCTTTTCAACGCCCTAATAAACCGCCCACAGATAATAACGGCAGGGGTCGCCAATCATCATTCTCAATAATAGTTTCATTTATTTCAAAAAACTAATAGAATAAATATTTAAAAACATTCTTTTTAATAAAATACCGTGTTGCAATTGGTGATAATTCTCAAAGGTTGTAATAAATTTGACAATGAAAAATTAACGTCAATCATCGAAAAATCAGCATCAGTTTGTATCACGACAAAACATTTTTTTTAAAAATGCAATAAAATTTTGCAAATATTTATAAATCTTGCATACATTCACCAGTCTATAATGTTCGTGATGAGCAAAAGCGGTCCAGATCTTTATTAATAATATAAATCGTTCTAAGTACAAAAAAGGCTTTTTTTTCAAGGAAGATTTTTGAATTTGTTTTGACTGAACTCCGATTAATTGAAAAAAAAACATGAATTTATTATTATTTTACAATGAATTTTCTGACGTTTTTATATTAAACGAAAAATAAGACCTCCAAATTTTGTTGCGCCTAAGGCCACTCATGTGCTTAATCCACCTCTCTTTTTTCGAAAGATTGGTCTACGACAGGACTAGTCTTTTTTTGTAGGATGAAAGTGATGAAGGATTTTTCAAACATCTCACGCACCTTCAAACAGAAGATGAAAAATTGATTGATAAAAATGCTGAGGCTTGAACCCGTGAGAATGACGTTGACCACTACACCACAGAGCCGACAAAATTGATATAAGAAGGAATTTTAAAACAGGATATCAATTTTAGGGTGTTCACTGTCAATACTTGGTGGAAAGGCATTATATTAATAAAAACACAATATCCCTTTGTACTTTATTCCACTTTATTTAAAAGGTCCAGGACCGGGTATGTAGCATTTTATATCACTTTGTAAAAAAACCCAAATTTTAATTAATTTGTAATTACCATCAGTCACTACTTAAAATTTGTTAATCTATGATGGTTTTTTATTTGTATTTTAGAAGTGTTCAACATTTTAATTTTTTGTAATTATTGAATCATTTATACTGTAATTTGTAAATTCTTTTCAATGTCGATTGCTGTTTACACCTTTTCATTTGAATTTATTTTTTGTATAAATAGCACTGCTTATCAATTGAATATGATAGCAGTGAGCGAAACCGGTCCTGATCTTTAAATAAAGTTGAATAAAGCACAAAGGGATATTGTGTTTTTATTAAAACAGGATTTATTATAATATATTAAATGGCCACGTCAGTATTACAATTAGGTATAATTAAAGATATCAAACGAAGGTGCTTGGTGGAATAATTAATGCGATGTTATCGGGCTTAGTAGTCGACTTTCTTGATATTGTCAGCATCCCTGATCCGTTAATGCACCAAGAAAGGGGTAGGAACAGTAATTTACGCCCGGTTTTTTCGCAGAACTCACCCCCTGCCTGCACTGGCGGGATTTTATCGTCGCGCAAGTATTCGCATCTGGTATCGTGAGTTATAGTTAATTTAGAAAGAGTGGGGATAACAATTATAATGGTTTTACTTAGATGATTTTGTAAGGAATTATAATGATAAAGAATGGCCGTTATGTTTACATGAGTGGCAAAATTCAGAAGAGATGATGGATGATGTTATAAAATTTAATACAATTTAAGATATTCACTGAAGGGTCATGATTCTTGGAAATGAAGGTTATTTGTTTTTGATTATACTCTACATGTATTTAAGTATCGTAGAAATGAAGTGAGCTAGAAAAATAGTGTATCAGCATGAGACGAGGAATGTCTGGAGCTGCATTTAACTCAATGCGGACTGTCTGAGGGGGGACAGCTGTACACGATTAAATTCAAATGCCATTTTTTCAACATTTTCACTCTAACAGTTTACAGTAGCGAATCGTGAGACCTGACGAAAATTCGAGAAAAAATGCTTGCAATGGATAATGGGGGTGAAGTGTTTTAATTTCGTGAGGAATTCGGAGATTAGGGAACGTATAAGACAGCGCCTCGTCACGTCAGTGTTTATGAAAAGACGTTGGAACTGGCTGGGTCACGTGCTGCGGATGCCTCCGGAAAGTCTTTATCTTCCCGGCCTGTTCTTCTGACCGATGGGATTCCGGCGTCTTGGACGACTTTCGGTACTATCCATAGAATTTACTCGGCGGAATTGAGGAATACTAGCATGTCATGAGAGGAAGCTCCATACACTCCACATAGGGAGCGAATATGGTAAAAGAAGAAGAAAAAGAAAATAGTGCATTCTTTTTAAAGTTACAATATGCAATTCACAAAAACACTAGTTAAAGACGTGATTTTACTCATAATTCCACTAGAAAAGTTTTACCATTTTGCTACTTGACTCACTTCACTTATCAGGGACTTTATAATTTAAAAACTGTCAAAATCATTTTTTAATTATTTTAAATCAATTAATTTATAACGAGTTTCCTTTTATATAAACATGATCAATGTCTTTGTAGACACAACTAATTAAGAAATGTCAAAATATCTATTATGTTCCTAATCGATTTTTCACACATTTTACCACCCATATTCTAAAGCAAAAAATATGCCTGCATAATAAATTAATTAACATGATTATCATATTTGAATATATTAACTATACCAATAACTGAGGAAGTAGCCAAAAAAATGAAATTTTCGATGGTATCTATAATGTTTTTTCACTTTGATATATCAATAAAAAAATCTTTAAGTTTCTAATAATTGTATCTGAATATTAATTAATACAAATTCCGAATGAAACCGCTGCCTTAACCAAAAACAGATAAAGCTGTGAATTTTATACAAAATACATTATAAAACAAATAAAATATATTTCGATGTCCTTGCGCAATAAAAATAACAATTCAAAAGTTGTTTTGTGAAATATCTTCACAAAATATCATATGATCAATATCATTTCTTAGTAAAGGTATAATAATCAATGTAAAAAAATCAAATAAATGTTTGCTTTAAAATGTATTTATTTAATGGTGACCATTATCAATAAACAAAAAAATAATTCATTTATATTATACAAATCAATAAATACTACATAACAAACAGAATTGAAAACAATAATCTGTTTTCGATTTAATAATAAAAAAAATAAATTAAATACTATTATTTTTTAGTACAAGATTTACATAGAAATTTGTGTTATAAGTAGGGTATTCAATCCTGTACCCTTTTTGTGATCCCGGGATTTCTGGATTGACAATTTTTCCAATCCTGGGATTGAACATTCAACATTCTGGATTGAGAACATTTTTGTTCGGCGATTTTTAAATCCTGTATTTTTCCAGGGCTGTGGTGTCGGAGTCGCGGTGTCGCAGTATTTAAACCGGAGTCGCAGTCGTGAAAAATGAGTGGCTCGATTTTTTTTTGAAAAATATATTTAATGATGTGTATTCAAACGAAATAGTCCAAAGTGTTGACACTTGGGACTTTTTTGGACACATGCTTGGTTGACAAAAGATGATCTGATGGTAAACATACATATAGGTTAGTGGAATTTCATGTCGATTTAAAAAACCTTGAAAATTGCGGATTTCCAATTAGCTTTTCCAATTAATTCTTTTGTAAATTTATCAATCCCATATCCCGGGATTGTGACAGTTCTAATCCCACAGAATGATCACAGAATTGGAAGGAACCTGGGATCCCGGGATTGAATACCCTAGTTATAAGGAAGGGCATTTTTTTTAATTTAGTCAATGAAGATTCCACGAACAGTGAAGCGCAAATAATAAAATACAAAACATAAACATTCTTATTATTATTCTACAATAGTAAAGAGTAATTTATAAAACATACCATTACTTTTAATTGCAGAGAGAAAATCATAATATTTGAATTGATTCAAATGCGCGCCCAGAGCATTAAAAGTGTATCAAATCACTTAAAAAAAATAATTAAATACAACAAGAAGAATCTTCTTTGTTCTCCGAAACCGAATACGTAAAAATTAAGCGTGTTACAGTATAACGGAGTTGGCACTAACTGATTCAGAAAAATAGATAATTTTTGATGTACATAGACAATAAAATTCCTCAGACAAAGAAATAGGAGATTCTTGTCTTTTTAATTGATGGCTCCATTTAAAAAAAAAATTGAACCGCTAAGAATTAGTGTAATTTGGTATATACTTTTTTTTTCAAATCTAAATTTAAAATTAAAATTACTAGAGTCAGTCGGCGCATGTAACCTTGTTGTTATTATTTTTTATTGTACCCATTATTTGATCAAAGATATTACAATAGATTATAATATGTTATTTTAATTAATATTGTGAGTAGTCTCTCAAGCAAATGCCAAGTACGTACGCCATTGTGAATATATTATTTTTGTGTTCAGATTTTAACGGCGAAAAATATCAAAGTATAGTAAATCCTCTTTTTATGTGGTTTTTTTTTTGTACGATTTCGAAGTTGTTTTTAGAAATTCAATTTTTTTAAGAATGTATATTTTACGATTTATAAAAATGTTAAATATTACATCAAGAGCTCGTATCGTTGTCTTTTTGGATAGAACAGAGAATAAATCATAAACACAACCGACATTTGGAAAAAAATACGATTTTGAACCGTTTAAATCATGTTGTATCTGCCATTAAACAATTATCTTTGATGACTAATTTCATTGTTAGAGTAAAACCATCGTTTTTTTTAAATAGCTACGCATACTATTTCTTCCGAAAAATAGTGATTTCGAACCACATGCAAAATGCACTTAACATTGTCATACAGTGACGATAATATTAATAAAAAAAATAAATTAACTTTGATTATTATTGTGTTACTAACTGTGACACGTGTTTCGCCTCTTTCATAAGCATCTTCAGACTTACTATCGCAAAGTTTGCTTAAGTAATGAAGCAAGATTGATTCTAAAATTTTAAAATTAAGAAATTACAAAATGGAGTTTGGGTTTTTTTCCCTTTTAATGGGAGCAACGAGGGGGGTGTAGAATCAAAATAAAGCAAACAAATAATGATACTAATGAGTTGCAATCAATCAGATTGGGATTTTTCTTTTTTAAGGGAAGCAGGGAGGGGATTATAAAATCGAAACAAAGCAAACAAATATAATCATACTACTAATGAAGTTAAACATTACAAACTATTAAACCAATGAGCTGCAATCAATCAGATAGATTGGTGATTACTTTATTAATTGGAAACAATGTAAGTTATGGCGAACCACTTGTCCTATTAAGAATTTTATTTGATAATATTTCTTTTTTGTTAAGAGTTTTATTAATTTCTAAAAATTCTAAGCTATTCATCTTTGAACCCTTTTTATTTACTCGGTGGAGTATTTCAGATTCATCGTCACAGAGTGGTATCTATCGACTCTCTTGTGGAGACTGTCAAGCGTCTTGTGTTGGACAGACAGATAGAAACTTTAATATTAGAATTAAAGAACATATGAGATGTCTAAAAAGTAACAATTTTTCTGAGTTTGCCAATCATTTAATAGAAAATAATCATAATTTTAATCAGATTAGTAATTTAGAAATACTCCACCGGGACGCCATACTGGAACGCATCTACCGCATAAATATAGGATTGACTGTATTTCAGTTATAAAAATGAGGGTATTACTTGCAATCAAGGCTTATTCCAAAATGGTTAAAAAATTAAACTTGGAAAACAATGTACATTTTAAAAGTATTTTAAGTCCAACATTACTTTGAAATGATGTATTGGATGTTATCAAGCCATGTTTGAGACTGATTTCTAAAAATACTAAATTGTCATGGTTCATGTCGTAACAACTTTGGAATAAGCCGGGTTTGCAAGTAATACCCTCAAATATAGACCCCTAATGGGCATACAATCGTAACCGACAGTTTATAAATTTTACAGAAGTGGGCTTCTTTTAATTAACTTCGAAAAATGAATTCCTGAACTGCGGTTAGTAAATAGTGATATATGGTCAATACCTATCCTAATATTAAACTGCCTACTCAGTTATCTACCTGGAACAGCGTTTCTTAAACCGGGGTCCACGTACAACAAACGATAACAAGTCAAAACACTAAAATGCATTTTAATAAATATGTCGTGTTTCTATAAGAAATAAATGTATCACTAAATTCAAAGTTATTGATGGCAAAATGGATTATCTTTACTAATGATTTGATTTTAATGACAATTTACAATGTTCAATTAACTTAATTGACTATAATATTTACGTAATGAATGTGATTATCGTTGAAATGTTATAATATGGGAATGCCTACTAAACGTCAGTTTAAGTGCATCCGTGCACTTAAACGCTTGAAGATGCCAAAAGCTGAAACCCGGGACATTAGTGACAAAACTTTTGTGAATGTACATATGTAATTTGAACAAGAAAATGTTGTCGCCTGCTGTGGCCCAGTTGGTTAGAGCTTGCTCTACCGATCACGCTGGTTTGGGTTCGGTTCCCGGTCAGATCAAAGTGAATTTAAGAATTAATCAATTTAAAGTTGTGATCGAAGACTGGGTGTTTGTGAGGTCAATTTACATTACTTCCTCTCCTCCCATCTTTCTGATTCTTTAATAAATAGGTGTAGCAAAAGCGGTTAGCTATCCACTAGTCTTGTTCTAGCCTTATCCTTCATTCCCTACTACTCACTTTGAAAAGATAGTGAATTTGAGCGACTGAGTAACAAACAGTTATCGTAGAAAAACTTCTTTTGAGATAACTCTTATAAGAGACCATATGCTCCACGTTGGGAGCGGACATAAAAAATAGATTAACAAGCCAAACGAATTGATATGAATTATCTTATATTTTTTTTGTTATTTCATATTATCTAGTATAATATAATAATTGTCCAGCATTACAATCCCAAGATGAAATCGGAGATAAACTGTTAAGGCTTCCAGCAGTGGATGTGTGACTAATAACGAAGTCACACAATAGTAAATTGATAAGCCCGGTGCACACTGCACGCCGAGATCGTTGACTTGGTAAATTCCGTAAATCGACAATAACGTTATTAAATATTAGTTATTGTATGAAAACCAGACACTTAAGCGGGGTTCACACTCGTTCGTGATCAACGTATTTATCCGGGCGGGGAAAAATCATCACCGGATAATTGCCCCGAACATCGGAGCGACATATTTTCTAAATTTAACAAAAAAAACCGTGAGGGACATTTTAAAAGTGAATAAATTCATTTGCTTAATATTTTTTTTATATATATTTTTGTTCAAAAACACTTTTGACTTGATCAAAATATTCACTTTGATCAAAAAATTATTCGCAAGCGCTTGGAAAAAGATCATAATCAACCCATTATATGTTCGAGAGTCGAAAAAAAGGGGGAGGGGTGTTAACATTTTTTTAAAAATCCATGTCCACTCCCAATGTGGAGTATATGGCCTCCTAACGGAGGTATCTCAACAGATTGTTTTCTACGAGAACTGTTTGCTATTCAGTCACTCAAATTCACTATCTTTTCAAAGTGAGTAGTAGGGAATGAAGGATAAGGCTAGAACAAGACTAGTGGATAGCTAACCGCTTTTGCTACACCTATTTATTAAAGAATCAGAAAGATGGGAGGAGAGGAAGTAATGTAAATTAACCTCATAAACACCCAGTCTTCGATCACAACATTGAATTGAATAATTCTCAAATTCACTTTGATCTTACCGGGAATCGAACCCAGACCTGCTTGATTGATAGAGCAATGTCTAACAAACTGGGCCACAGCAGGCGACAACATTTTCTGTACTGAGGCCTTATGTTAAATCAGATAAATGAATGTGGCCTTTAGAAATGAAAAGTTTCCCCACCCTGACCTAGACATTTGTGGCATAAAACATTTTTTTCATACACTATATAAAAAGACAATTTGAATACACAATTAAACTACTTAATGCTATTATACTTAAAGCCGCCGAAACTCTAGCTTGCTCTGTTTGAATGAAGAAGTAGACAAGACATCCATTGACACAATATAAAGAGTAAATATATATTTTACCATTTAGTTTAAGAATAAAAGGTAAAATCGATTCTATTTTGCGAAAAAACCAAAACAAAAGTTTGTTATTTTCGCAACCCTTAAAAATGTTAATAAAACCAACTTAATTATTTATTCTATAACATAGGGCACCATTTATTTTTATTTTTAAGTGCTTTGATTTTTTTTAAATGGTATTTTTTTACTAATTGAATGAACCCAGAAATAGTTTACTTAAAAAACTGCACAGTATTAATTAACATTTAGTTAACTTGCGTAGCTATTTGATTAGTCCCTCTCCATATGACGATCAAATCAGTGCAGTGACCTGTATTCAGGCTCAAAATTATCGAGCCCAAGTCAAATCGCATCTTCAGGTGAATTAAAATACACCACTGGTATTGTTGTACCAACTAAATGAGAGCGATATACGGAAGATATATTTTTTTGTTATTTAACAAATCAAAAAAAAAATATCTTATCAAAGGTTTTTTTATAATGATAGATTGATACTTAATATGTCAAAAGATTATGGATAGAAGGACAGGGCTAGGACAAGATTATTTTGTTAGTTTAGGGGTGGGGAACCTTTTAATTTATAAAGGCCACATTCATTTATCTGATTCAACATAAGGCTGCAGTAAAGAAAACGTTGACATCCCTCCATTTTTTTTTCGTCTTGGAATTGGAATTAAAGTGTGTTGATTACGCTATTTTTCCAAACGATTACGTATAATTTTTTGATCAAAGTGAATATTTTGATCAAGTCAAAGTAGCCAAAAGGCCACAGGTTTCTACACTGAGTTAGTTCATCACTTTTGTTATACCCGATTTTCAGAATTAGATTGGAGAGAATATTTAGCATTTTAGTCACATGAGAAGAGTGTCACTCCACTCATGCTAGCTGATGTATAATTGAACCAAGAAACTGTATGCACCATTTAATATGTTTCGCAACCGCGACATTACCACTCGTCGCAACTTTGTAACAATAAACTTATATTTTATTGTTTATTTTTTCCGGTATGGCAACACATTAATTATCCAGGTGGTTCAAGTTAACCCGTCATTTTTGTTTGCTACTCAATGGAGTCTCACAGTAATTTCTACTTGATGAATTTTTAAATTTCAAGTATCAGACATGTATACTTTTAGCCTATACGACCCGAAAACAAGACTAATGCCATTCTCGAGAGTATAAAAAAATATTATTCTTGTGGTTGTCAGAAAAATCATCAACTTTTTTTATTTGCACAGTAATTAAATGAAGCGGAATTGAGGGAGCTTCAATAATTTTTAAAACGCAGCATTGAATTCAGGCTCAAAATTATCGAGCCTAAGTCGAATCGCATCTTCAGGTGAATTAAAATACGCCACTGGTATAGTTGTACCAACTAAATGAGAGATATATTTTTTTTGTTAAACGAGTCCAAAAAAAATATATTTATATCACCAAAAGTTTTTTTATGATGACAGATTGATACTTAATATGTCAAACTTTCTTTTTTGAAGATATGGTGAATAGAAAGATAGGGCTAGGACAAGATTATTTGTTAGTTTATGGGTGGGGAACCTTTTCATTTCTAAAGGTTACATTCATTTATCTGATTCAACATAAGGCTGCAGTAAAGAAAACGTTGACACGATACCAACATATTTCATGACTTTTGATTAATAAATACTCTAAGTATTTTTTCTGAAGATGGCTTCAAACCAAAATAGCGATCGCCTAACCAATATAATTCTTATGAAACTAAAGCTTGTAAGTGATCTGTTTTTTTTTCTTAAATTCGAACCTACCTAAAATACCTTAAATACTTCAAATTTACATGCCACATTGCATGGCCAAGTTTAACAAATTCTTTAATAACATCATACTTAAAAACTGGTCTAAATGAGGATTTTTTGCTGGTGTTTGTGATGTCTATAAAACAACCCTCTGCCCTTTCTGATCCTTCAATACCTAGGCGTAGCGAGAACTATAAAAAAACCAGCAGCCGTTGCCTAGCATATTTTTTTATCTTTACTATCTTCGAAATATTGAAATTGTTGAACAGTTGAGTAACAACCAGTTATTGTCGATAAACTTATCCTCCATAGGCAGGCAATATCCTCCAAATCAGAAGCGGATATGGATTTTTAAATAATGTATTTATAAGCCGCCTGTGTGGTTGAGTGGTCAACGTCGTTGGCTACCGCTACAAAGGGCACGGGTTCAAATCCCAGTACGGGCAGTTTTACAAATTGATTTTTCAATCGACTTATGAATTTCTGTACGAAGGCATGGATGTATGTGATGTCTTGAATTCCCCCCTCCCACCCATCCTATCCCACGAAAGAGGCGTATCGAGAGCGATTAGCTAACCCCTAGTCCTGTCTTAGCCATTTCCTTATATTCCTACTCTCTTTGGAAAAAGAGAGGTTGAGCAACTGAGTAACAAGCAGTTCTCGTAGAAACACTTCTGTTGAGATAAACTCCATTAGAAGTCCATATGCTCCATATTGGGAGCGGACATGATAAAAAAAAATATAATATCAACAATTAATGTAAGTATTATATTATTTAGTGTGGTCAATCTTGAACCACCTCAGTAATCAAGCCAAAATCAAAATAGTGCACCCATTGGGTTTGCAGAAAATTCTTTATTTGATAGAAACATTAAAACTGTATGCCAAGAATACTTTCTAAGAATTTCCTTCATTTCTTTGATCCGGAGATATTAATTTATTCCATCAGCAATAATAATTAACACTTATCTAATTACTTTATCAGCACTATTAGGCATTCGTCTTAATTGATTATGGTGTTGACGAGTAGAAAGTAGTGTTGCCTATTTTTTTTAATCCATGTCTTCTCCCAATGTGGAGGTTATAGTCTCCTAATGGAGCTATCTCAACATAACCTTTTTTCTATGAGAAGTGTTCGTTTCTCAGTCGCTCAACCTCTCTTTTTTCAAATAGAGTAGTAGGGAAAGAAGGGTTAGTATAATACAGGACTAGTGATTAACTAATCGCTCTCGCTACACCCAGTAATCGAAGGATCGGAAGGGTGCGAGGAACTTTTAAGACATCACAAATACCCATGCCTTCGAACAGTAATCGATAAAAAAAAATCTGTTCGACTCTAACCCGTGAGATCCGGCACGGACGCCAACAACGCTAACCGCTACGCCATAAGACCGACAACGTCCTGACTCCCGAGCCAATATTAAAATGATATTACTCAAATATATTATTAAATATATTAATATATATGATATTTTTATTCCTTTAAACTCATCTAGTATTTAAAATTGTATTATATTAGAATGATAAGTTAACTCTTTTTACTTATTAATGACCCTTGATATTTTCTTTCTTATAAAAAAAAGACATTCGGCAACTCATGCAGTTCCTTTCAAACAAATTCTTTTAAATTTTCAATAACGATTCTTAATGTTTTGCATTAGGGTAAAAAACGAGGCAACACATTTCAATGGACCGAAAGGGACATTCATACAAATTCGATCAGGGATTTCGACAACAAATGATGGTGATGAAATCTGATTTTTTTTCAAGCCAAGGTGGCCAACTCGTGTGCCATGATATGTATATTATTATCATATGCAAGTTAACATTGGTTGCTACTTGATTGCCTCAGGAGCAAAAAGAAAAGTTTCAGTTGTTATCTCTATTCGATTCATATATCACTTGCCATGTGATAGTTCAAACACGCCTTCGTCTTCAATGAAAATGCACTTTTTTACAAAGTATGCCGGATTTTTAATTTATTATTTCTTTACAAAGTCATGGATGTATGTGATGCCTTAAATTCTCTCCTACCCATCCTATCCTAAAAAACAGGCGGAGCGACTGCGATGAACAAAGAACTAGTCTTATCATACTATCCATACTCTCTTTGAGCGACTGAGTAACAAGCAGTTATTTTATGTTAGAAACGCTGTTGAAATAAACTTCATAAGAGGTTCATATGTTCCACATTGGAAGCGGATATGCTAAAAACACATTCGATTGATGAAACACTTTTATTATAATCAAAATAATAACGACGTGAGTATCAAGAGGTCTCCACTAAGTCGACAACCGTTCAATTTAAACGTTAATTTTAGCTGAAGTTGAAGGAATCAATGAATCTATTTGTCCGTTGAAAAGTTATTGTTGCATTGAAATTATATACAATATATTATAGTGCAATCGAATAGGAAAAACTTGAATTATGTTATGTCAGGTGCAATCAACATTTCATAGTGGTTGATTTAGCGTATCCATTTACACGGTTTAATTATATCCCATTTTATATAATAAACCAGTAATTTTCTGATAAGATTTTTTTATTTTCTGTGACAAAACAATTATAAATGTTCTTTCTTTTACTATGTGATTTCAAACAGTTCTCTTCTTTATCTAGAAACAACGAGTAACTGCGTTTGCACTTTTTCAATAAAGTTTTTTCTAACCTTCCATAAAATGAAGAATAATTATACAACAACAATTCGTCGCCGTGCAATGATATAATGTTGTAACATGCCTCTCTTTGATGATCTGTACCAGAGATGCTCAACTTGTTTTTTATATTGTCAAATAGCTAGAAGTTTTCTTTTCTCCATGTGAATAATGCCGATGTAAACATGTGTATGGGATATCGTAGATGGACAATAAAACGGAATTCAACTCAAGTCTGTCTAAAACGGACATTCATAAATCACAGGGTTGAAGTATATTTTATTTTATTTTGATTAAATAAGTCGTAACATTTTCTTAATTATATAATATCAACAACAAAAATACTAATACTTGAATTAGTTCTCCTATGTTCATTTCAAAGCCTGGTCAACGAAACAGTTTTGTAGGATTTGCTCAGTTTCTTATAGGGCATAAAATTCCGGACCCCATTTTTAATCCCTTGATTTCATGATTCATCAGTGGCCTTCCACGACGCCGGGATCCATCTGGCTTGTAGAAGAGACAGGCAGGGTTCAGACTCTCTTTAGACATCCTCAGTACATATGTCCAAATCAGGTCCATCGCCCCTCTTTTTTATTTTGGACGTAATCAAAGGCTGGTTAGTTCGCTCTTCAATCTCGGTGTTCCTGACAACTCTTTAATCCTTTTCGCTGGCTAAAACCAAAATGACAATAACGTATATATGTTAATTTTACGCTGATCGGAGACTTTTTGCTATCACCATTAGAGAGCAATTAATCTTTACTAGCTGTAAGCCCGTTGCCCAGCAACGTGAGATTTTTGTTGCAAAGTATTTAATTTTATTTTATTTTATGGTATTTTATTTAATTTAATTTTATTTTATTTAATTTTATTTTATTTTATTTTATTTTATTTTATTTTATTTTATTTTTATTTTTATTTTTATTTATTTTATTTTTATAGTTAGCAGAAATTTCGTAAATTATTTAATTTTTAGAATAATGTTTAAGTTTGCTAACAACCATTTTTCGTTGTAGCCGAAATGTCGTAAATTATTTAATTTTTGGAATAATGTTAAAGTTTGCTAACAACCATTTTTCGTAGTAGCAGAAATTTCGTAAATTAATGAATATTTAGATTAATGTTCAAGTATGCTAACAACCATTTTTCGTTGTAGCAGAAATTTCGTAAATTATTTAATTTTTGGAATAATGTTCAAGTTTGCTAACAACCATTTTTCGTGGTGCAGAAATTTCGTAAATTATGTAATATTTAGAATAATGTTCAAGTTTGCTAACAACCATTTTTTGTAGTAGCCGAAATTTCGTTTATATTTAATTTTTGGAATAATGTTCAAGTTTGCTAACAACCATTTTTCGTAGTAGCAGAAATTTCGTAAAATATTTAATTTTTGGAATAATGTTTAAGTTTGCTAACAACCATTTTTCGTAGTGGCAGAAATTTCGTAAAATATTTTATTTTTGAAATAATGTTTAAGTTTGCTAACAACCATTTTTCGTAGTAGCAGAAATTTCGTAAAATATTTTATTTTTGAAATAATGTTTAAGTTTGCTAACAACCATTTTTCTTAGGAGCAGAAATTTCGTAAATTATTTAATATTTGGAATAATGTTCAAGTTTGCTTACAACCATTTTTCGTAGGAGCAGAAATTTCGTAAATTATTTAATATTTAGAATAATGTTCAAGTTTGCTAACAACCATTTTTCGTAGTAGCCGAAATTTCGTTTATATTTAATTTTTGGTATAATGTTCAAGTTTGCTAACAACCATTTTTTGTAGTAGCAGAAATTTCGTGAAATATTTTATTTTTGAAATAATGTTTAAGTTTGCTGACAACCATTTTTCGTAGTAGCAGAAATTTCGTAAATTATTTAATATTTGGAATAATGTTCAAGTTTGCTAACAACCATTTTTCGTAGGAGCAGAAATTGCGTAAATTATTTTATATTTGGAATAATGTTCAAGTTTGCTAACAAATATATTTCGAAAAAAATGATGACTCTGGGACCATATATCGACAGCCCTGCTAATGTTTCAAGTATCCAAACAAATATATTTCGTAGAAAAGGAAAAATATCTCATAAGTATTTGACATATTCTATTTTCAATTATTCAAATTCGTTTAGTGCAATCTTTCACTAACAGATGTCGTAAGGTCACTAAGAAATAACATATTTCTATTGGTTTGAAATTTTTAAAATAAGTAGACGTTCCACCTCACTAAATTTAATCGCTTTGTGGAACAATGGATATTTGTTCAAACGATTAGAATGAAAAAGGGACATGGGTTCGATCCCCAGCTTGACAGAATATTTTTGGTCAGTACGAAAATTAATTGTTTTGTCATGACTAATAGACGTCAGAGAAAAATGAACGGATGGCGATAGCGGGCAGAGGGGTGGGGGAAGGGGACCGTCTTCAGGAGGAGGGGAAATCAGTGACAATCATGCAATCAAAACGGACATTATCGACTACTAATAAATAGAAGATGACACCGAACAAAATCACTGTCAAATCAGTTCCTAGCCCTATAATTATAGCTTCAAAAAATCGAATCAGTACATTTGATTATTTAAAAAACTTTGTAGCCATGCAAACTTTTAAATAAAGTTCTCTCAATATAATTACGATGCTTTAGTTCTAAGCCAGGAAATTTGAATTTTGAATATAAAAAGACGTCCATTCCAATTGGCCGAAAAAGTGTGGTGTTCAAAATAAAGCGCTATCATTGGGCGAAGTGGACATCAGTACGCACACATTTGTGAAAAGTGAAAAGTGAAAAATTATTTTATCGGCTATTAATATATAGATGTAAAGATGTAATTAAAGAAGAAATAATATATAATTTATATCTATTGTATTTGGTGCACTACGTTTTGCAACGTATACGTAATGCATTTGCGAATTCCTGGCGGTGTCGGTCGGTAATAATTAATAGCAGAGATGCGGCAATAGGAATAATTTTACTGCGATTTTGATTTTTATCATTTTTATGGGACATTGTGCGGAGACAGTCACCGCTCACGGACGCGCTTCAGAGATCTTCGGTCTGATGATGATCGGAGTCAGCGGTGCGCGGAAGACTTTTACTTGGCGGGTGGTAAAAATTAATATTCAACCTGCGGCAAAAAAACTATTGTCATTTTTTACGCATATAATTATACTGTCGGTGATTGAGGTCTAGCCTGTAATTGCTTAACCATAGCGATATGACGGTTCAGGGTTCAAGTAATGACTCGGTCAATATTAATTAATATTTGATAATAATATATATTCGACATAGGTTTCATGTTTTGTTTAAATCACGCCATACTTCTAATGGTGGTGTGTTGCCCACACTACTATCTAATGTACTAAATTGCATACTTAATAGCAGATGGGCGTATCTAGAGTTTTGCAGTTATGAGATATTAAATTTTTCCTGACACACTCACCCGCTGTGGTCTAGTTGGTTAGAGCTTGCTTTACCGACCAGGTGGGCCTAGGTTCGAATCCCGGTAAAGTCAATGTCAATATTGGATTTTTTCCAATTTTAATTTAAGATCTAAGACATGGGTGTTTGTGAAGTCAATTCTCCTTGAGTTTATTTCATGTGACTTTTAAACATTCTCATCGAGTATATCTCGTATGATCTTTCAACATAAAAGTATTTGACGCATTGGCGTAAGCTGTAATGTCAAATATATTTTTTTTAAATCTTTAAAAATTAATTTATTAAATTTATTATTAAATATATACTTAAAATTGAACACATCTCTATTTATGTTTAACATTTTTTTGTACCCAAATATGCACATTTCATTAAAACTACAATTACACATTTACGTATTTACGAAAGTTAAAATGTTTTTATTTTATTAGAACAATATGGCGTATAGTAATAGTTTCAACACTGATTTCTCTCAAAAAGTGAATATCTTCCAATTAGCTATCGTTGATTCTTAAAACAATTAATATTATAAAATAAGCATGTAAAGACTTTGTATTGGTTAAGAAACATTTAGGCGTATCTCAGTATTTCTTATGAAGATGCACTATTCATAACTCAATGCTGTGTCACATTCAGTTGCGTTTGGTGGGTACTCTTTTTACAGCAGTAATTATTGTCGAGCCATCGAATGGAACGGGGGTTATCAAGATTAAAATGTTTCAGAAGCGCATGCAATTCGTTTTTGATTTCATTTTTCATTTCGATAAATATGTATAGCCTAAAAATATGTTATGTATTTTTTTAAATTTAAAATTTCCAACTATAAAAGAAAGATGGGGGAACAAATTTTCAAACACACTTTAGTATTGTAACACCATGTATTGTTTAACCATTGCTATATTATCAATAAAACCATCAAAGGTCTACAAATTTGCCCAAGTACAGCAAATGCCATGTTCTTTTCTAAAAAAAAAATTTTAATATCTATAAAATCAAAATAAATACAAAAAAAATACTTTTACATTTCATATAAAGCTCATCCATGCTTTTCACGAGCAAGATATTAAGATTTTACCCACTCCTGAAAAACAACAATTTAGTGGCATTAATTGTTTTTAAACGATCATGAACTTAATATAAAATTGAATTTGATAACTTTGCTATTCCACTTGTTATGCTACAGAGTATAACACGTGTTTCGTTTCTTTGAGAAGCATCATTAAACGAGCGCAACGTATACGGATAAACTGAAAATTGATTATAATTATTATGATATAAAATTTGAACGATTCAAATTATGTACATTCACTTACATTAAAAATGAACTTACACAGAGTTACCCCCGAATCTATTGAAGAGGTCATGAATTGAACGAAAACTGATTGAAACGTTAGCTATAATTACCTTCCACCCTATTAAAGTGTCGTAGAGAAAGCGAATATCTTTACCCTTAGACCAGGCGTGGGGAAAATGCGGCCTTTTGACTACCCAGGTGCGGCCTTCTGGCCAACTTTGTAATTCTGTAATTTTTTTGTAAATTCCTGAGAAGCTGAGAAGTAAATTCTTAAATTCCAGCCAAAGATTCCCTACTAAATGTTTACTGCGGCCTTATGTCGAATCATAAGAATGAATGCGGCCTTTAGATAAGTAAAGGTTTCCCACCCCTGCCTTAGACTAACCCGATCTATATTTCATTGACTGAATAACTACCAGTTATCATGAAGACAACCCGTGCTGAATTTCCTATGAGGTTTAGTAGCGTACTTGGTTATATTTTTATTTTTACAATAGAAAGGTTTTTCTATTTTATAGGATTAATTTTTTTTAATGTATTACATTGTAGACTTTCTTCAAATGATTTATAGTTTAAAAAAAAATAGGAAGATTACAATTTACTGCGTTATCAAAATATACAAGTCTATGATTTTTTAAATCAGCATTGAAATAAAAAAAATACATTATGTTTAATGAATCAACCATCTTGGATAACCTGAAACAGAATTTAGATTTTTTTTATTGAGTTCATATGATTTTTTTATGAATCTTACATTAGTTGTGGTGCATTGTGAGACCCGATCGACATTATGCGCTTCAAAAATATTTCACTCCACATTGTGTAATAGAACAATAAAAAATTGTCTCAGAAACATCTAGGGCGGTTCAAATAATAAATATTTCATTTATAATATATATCTTTCCTCGATGCCAACACGATCATCACAAATACGTTATAGTTAATGTTACAATCTGCGATATAAATATCAAGATGAAAATAATAATGACAACCTTGTTATTCCATTCTAAAGTAGTTAAAGATTTACCTACCGCAGTCAATTTTACCTCAAAGCTGCGTGCGTGAGAAACCGCGCAGCAATCTTAAAATCCTTACGAAACATTCTAAGTTGGCGGGCACTCAATCACCCTACACCAATTCATTTTTTTAAATTGGAATAACACTAATTGACCAAAAATAAATTTCATAATTTAACTAGAATTACTTTCTAAATGGAGTATATACATTAAAGCAGGCCTCGGAAACCTTTTTTAGATGTGGCAAGAAAAAAAATGACTATTAAGAAGACTACTCGGGATACTGGGTATTTCCATATCATATTTTATAGTCACTTAAAATTATAAGAGTCACTTAGTTGCCGAAGCCTGCTCTAAAGATTAGTTTTAAAGAACAAGGTGAAAGTTTAGTTAATTTTAGTAGTTATTTAACTGGATTGATAAAACACAAAATATCATTTCAAAGTGATTCAAAACTAAAAATACTTTTAAAATATATATTTTTTTACAAAATGAAATTCAAGTTTTATTTTTCAACCATTTTAGAATAGCTTCATTTATACTTTTATTTGGTTAAGTAAAGTCTTCTTCCTCGTCCGTCTTCTCTGTAGAAAAATCATTTATAAAAGACGAGGAGAAAGAGCATAACAATTGCTACATTGTTTTGACAAGTTTTTTTAGAAACCTTGAGATGATTCGTTATCTTTACAGTTTTTAATTATTTATTTTTTTGAATTTTAATCTGAACCACCCACCGGAGCGTGTATAGGAAGTGCCAATGGCAGGTTTGGACACGGTCCGCGATGCACGCCGTTCTTTGGTCTTACGTATTTACAAATACAATGAATCCAACTTGTTCACGCCTCATTACCCGCCGTAATTCCTTCGTGACGGTTCGTTTTTTGACAATACTGATGACGCTCAAACGATTTTTGTTTTTTTATATCGCTTTTATTTCCACCAACCAGGTTTCGTGTTTTGGCAATTTGAATTCGTTCTCTAGATTCGATTGTTACACAGATAATCACGCCAAGACAGCCAATGGCAATTCTTGAATTCCATGCGCGCAAAAAGTTCATCCGATTCAAATAAGTTTCGAATGAAACTTATTTCTCTCTAAATTATATTATAAATAATATTTTAATCTACACTAGCTGTAAGCCCGTTGTCCAGCAACGTGAGATTTTTGTTGCATTGTGTTTAATTTTATTTACTTTAATTTAATTTTATTTTATTTTATTTTATTTTATTTTATTTTATTTTATTTTATTTTATTTTATTTTATTTTATTTTATTTTATTTAATTTAATTTAATTTTATATTATTTAATTTTATTTTATCTAAAAAAGTGGAGACTGGAAGGTGTGAAATCGGGGACACCAGACAGACATTATCGACTATTAATATATAGATATTCTATTTAAGGTTCAATTTGTGTACACATTTAAAAGTTTTGTCACTATCGATCCAGGATTTAACTTTTGGCATATTGATGCAAACAACGAAAGGAATAAATTCAAACTGACATGCACTTGAATGCCTGAAGAAGCCGAAAGACGAATCCTGGGTTTTTTTCGGCTTTAATTTATTATTGACTATTCAGTATCCTTAACCAAGCTTAAATATTTCAGTTTCTGTAATATATTTGTTAACCCGATCAATAAACAATAGCATTCGGGTGAGGTTAAGTTGGGTATTTATTTGGGATTACTGAATATTCAACACAAATTTAAATATACTACTTGTTGTGTAACAAAATGTGACACGCGTTTCGCTTCTTTCAGAAGCACCATCAGACAGATTATCGCCAAATTTACGAATAAATTAAAAGTTGATTATAATTCCTTAATTATAAATTACAAAATATAGTGAGGGTTTGTCATTTCCTACTGAAGACACAGAAGGGTTAAGATACAACTTTCGCTGGTCTTTATTGCAAATTAATTACTTACATTAGGTAATATATACGTAAATTTACATTTTCTCTATTTTTAATTGAAAAAATCAAGGATATTAACTTCGATATTTTTTTGTCTGAGACCCAAACGCAATTTTTTTATGAACTTTAAAGTTCGTGTTCCATGGAATTGTATTACACGACATTTTTGTGGAACCGTATAACCGTGTTATACGAGGCTCGAGTGAGTAAACAAAAAACCCCAAATGTCATTTTCAGCACTTTTGTACACATTACATTTTAAAAACAATGTATTTTTACAGTTGACAATGCTCGCAATGAGCGAAACCGGTCCTGAAATATTAAATAAAGTGGAATGAAGTACAAAAGATTATTGTGTTTTTATTAATATAATGCCTTTCCACCAATTATTGACAGTGAACACCCTAAAAGTGATATTTTTACATAGCTTAAATTTTACTTAAATTATAATTTTTTAACCACTTCTTTTTCTACAACTATTAATAGCTATAGTCTGTATTGAAAATAAAGGATCTGTCTCTAAAGGCCTGAAACAGAAAAACAATTAATAAAACCCCCTTACGAATAGCGACCGTAGTTACCCAGCAAATAAAAACGTCTAATTCTTATGCGCAATCAAATTGAAAGTATGTTTCATTTTTGCAATGAAAGAATAGTGCAACCATTCCGATCTGGTTGTCAATATTGATCTAACCTATCGCTTACTTATAAAAAATATAAACATATTACAGACGTTTATAAAAAAAAATGATTTGTAATTTTCAAATATTTTTACACGCTAACACTTTATTTTAGCCGTAGCGAGAGTGATTTATTAACCACTAGTCTTGCCCTAGCCTTATTATTTTATTCTTACTACTCTTATTGTAAAAAAAAAGGTTGATCGACTGAGTAACAAACAGTTCTCGTGGAAAAACTTCTGTTGAGATACCTTCATTAGAAGGCCATATGCTCCACATTAGGAGCGGACATCGATTAAAATTAACTTAATTAAAGATTTCGACTGTAGGTGCTTGGTGGAATTTCAATATTAAATTTGAATCGTTCAAATTATGTACATTCACACAGATTTTGTCACTAACGACCCGGGACTCGCCTTTCGGCATCTTCATGCGTTCAAGTGCACGGATGAATTTGAACCGACGCTTAATAAATAAATGTTTCGTGTTTATATAATAAATAAATGTATCATTGAGTTTAAAGCCATCGCTGGCAAAAAAGATTAGCCCATGGGAGTGCCCACAGATTTAAATGGTGAGTAGTTTTAAGAATTATATTTATTTTTGTTTGTCGGAAAAGGTTTTATGATTATATTTATATAGGGTATAAAAGCGGAGAGCCAGGTATGTGCAGCTGATCGCTTAATTTCGGATGACTGTTCGATTGTGTTCTGTTTATTTCTAAAATTTCAGTGCACTTGAACACCTAAAGATCCGAAGTGATAAAATCTGTGTGAATGTACATAATTTGAACGATTCGAATTTAAAATTAACTTATTTTTTTAGTTGTATATTGAACTTTGCATTCTGAGATGTTATTTAAATAAAGATTGTTTTGAATACAAAGAAAAGATCACTTTTAGGGTGTTCACTGTCAATACTTGGTGGAAAGGCATTATATTAATAAAAACACAATAGTTCTTTGTACTTCATTCCACTTTATTTAATATGTCAGGACCGGTTTTGCTCATTGCGAGCATTGTCAACTGATCACTGATGAACTGTCAGTTGACAATGCTCGCAATGAGCGAAACCGGTCCTGACATATTAACCTTCCAGAGACGATAGCTTTTTTTCGATAAAAAAAATATTTGTTTAGCCATATTGAAGTCACGGATAACTTTCATTCCTTTAACAAAAAAACGCCAAGTCGTTGTATAGAAACCCCGCATGACTATGACCATGCTCATCTTTTTATTACCGTGTAATATTGTGTACGGACAGTAGTAAGGACAAAAGTGACCGTATGGGCACGCAAACATTCGAGGTTGAAATATAGCTAAATGTGTTTTTTTTTTTAAATATTTACAATTTGACCTCTTTAGATCAACATAATTTCAATACAAATATATTAGCAAAATTACTGTAAATAAATTGATGTTTTGATAAAAAAATAACCAACAGTTTCAAAAAGTCCATTAAAAAAAACGGGAATTCAAAAATTCGCATGTGCTTTTGGTGGCCGTTTCTGTCTCCGCGTCTGATGACTAACTGAAGTCTGTACCCTTCTTAACCAAATATGAGTAAAAGCAACGATATTCAGATAGAAAAAGGATGAATAGCGGGATCAATAGACAACGGTGTTTACTGTTACCATATGGTCACGCTTGTCCTTGGAGGGTTTTAAACGAAGTGAAATGAAGTACAAAGGATTATTGTGTTTTTATAAACAAAGATAAGAGTGTCAAAACTAAATTATTTTACCTAAAATATTATCTTCAAAGTTATTGGTTGTTATTTCCATGAACCAATTCCTTCATCGACCAATTAACGCATGTTTGGAAATACACGCATAGTAGTGACACTACTATTTTTTTTTCTTTGAATGTATAATATGTCTCACTTGTTAAATAAACAATACCCATTAGCGTGTCCATTGCGTCTATCGGCTTAATTTCAAAGTAGTTTAAATTATAAATTAATAATTACGCGCCGCCCATGGAATGGCGTGAATCATCAAAAATGGGATTATATTTATCCGTTTTTTTTATATCATGCATAATGTAGCTAAAGTCATGACACTAGATCTATTTCATTATATTTATAACAAAGAACAACATACACTTTTAATTAAAAATTTCGACTGAAGGTGCTTGATGGAAATTTAATATCAAATTTGAATTATTTTTATTTTGTATACTTCCATAAAGTTTGTCGATAACGACCCGGGTTAAACATTTTATCTTTCGACCGAACTATAATAATTTATACAAAATAGACTTAAGCAGGCGTGGGGAACCTGTGGCCTTCTGGCCAATTCTGTAAATTTATGTAAATTCCTGACATATTCTGACCGTAAATTCCTGTTTCCTGCTAAAGATTCCCAATTCAATGTTTATTCCCCCCCTTTGTCGAATCAGAAAACTGTATGCGGCCTTTAGAGAAAAAAAGGTTCCGCACCCATGAACTTCCAAGAAAAACTGAAAATTTCTCGAATTTACCGAATCTATATCATGCTATAAATTATTATTGAAAAACTTTGAGAATCTCTTATTATATGTTATGTAGATTAATTACAGTGATAAAAGCATATAGAAATGTTAATCGTTACTTTAATATGGTAAAACTAATCCACCTTATTTGTATTGCTTATAACAATTATATTTTCTTACGCGTCGACTAATTAAATTTATTAAACGTCTGTTCGAGTGCCTCCGTGCACTGGATAAAACCTGAAGATGCCAAAAGGCGAAACCCGGGTCGTTATCGACAAAATTTATGGAAGTATACAGAGTAAAAATAATTCAAAGAAGATGCACGTTTATAAAATGTAAAGAAACCCCGTGTTCACACGGCCAGAATTCACGTTTCCCTGCTATTTACGTGCAATTTACTATTATTAGCATTGACATTATTATTTCCCGCAATTGACGTCTGTGATGACCAAAACTCAATTAAAAAAATGTTTATCATTACGGGGTAAATTTAAAAATAATTAAAACATTATTACTAAGTGTAATGAAGTACAAGACTAAACCTAAAAATAAATGTATTCAATTAAAAGAGATTTAATTTAAGATTTAAACTGAAGGTGCTTGCTTGTTGGAATTTCAATATTAAATTTGAATTAATTAAAACACAATATTCTTTTGTACTTAATTCCACTTTATTAATAAGATTAGGACCGGTTTCGCTCATTGCGAACATTGTCAAGTGCAAAGGAATATTGTGTTTTTATTAATATAATGCCTTTCCACCAAGTATTGACAGTGAACACTCTAAAAGTGATAAATTTGAATTGTTCAAATTATGTACATTCACACAAGTTTTGTCACTAACGACCTGGGTTTTCTTTTAAGTTCACCCGTGCACTTGAATGCACGAAGATGCCGAAAGGCGTAACCCGGGTCGTTAGTTGCAAAACGTGTGTGATTGTACATAATTTGAACGATTCAAATTTAAAAGAGATTTGTATTAAGCATACATAAATATGAAAAAATCCATGAATAAAATATTCGACACCCCCTATTTGTACACTTTTCGTCGGTACTTTCAAAAACGTAAAAACCGAGCATATATTTTGTAATCTATGCCCATGTTCAATGTGGAGTATATGGCCACGTAAGGACATTTTATAAGCAAAAGTTTCTCAACGATATCTAGTTGTTATGTTCTTTGTTTTAGAATTGGAAAGAAGAGAGCGACTTCGGTTAACACAAACACCCATGCCTTCGAATATAAATCGATAAATTTATTGAAAAAAATGCTGTTTGCACTAGGATTCGAACCCTTGAGATCCGTCACGGAAACCAACGTTAACTGCTGCGCCACGGAATTAACATAAATTGTCTATCTAACATTAAATAACGGGGCTAGAACCTTTATCCTAAAAGCTTAATTTTTCACTAGCTGTTAATTATTGATCTGTTACTTATCATCTTCTGCCAGTATGGAAACAATATAATCTATATAAATAAGAGATCGGATACGATTAAATATACATATATCGACTGTGGAAAGGAAAAAGGACGTAGCCCACAGTTTTTTCAAAACAGGTTTTTATTCAATAATTACAATTTATTAAACTTGATACTCGTTCTATCAAAAATATGTAAGCTGCAAATGCCGAATTAGTGTCTAAATTTAGCTTTTAAGTTTGAAAAAGATGATCTTGTAAAAAATTAAAACCAAGGAAAAATACTTTAAAAAAAAAATCCTAGATAATTTATTTAATTAATATTAGATTATGTCAATTAAACACCAGTTTAGAAGTCTCCGTGCACTTCAAGGTTGTGTATAATTCATAATTTGTATATGGCCCAAAATCATCTAAACATATTTTTTGTGCCCCCTGTAAAATTTGATAAGTGTGGGTTACGTCCTTTTTCGTTTCCACATTCGATATATATATATATATATATGAATTCTGGTGCACTCTTCTTACAGTTATGCCATCTTGAATCATTTGCAGCTTTTGCCCCGCTCGTCGATGTGACCGCTATCGTCGCCGGCGAATTCTTTAAATATCCTTCCACTTTAGATGCACTGCATTGAATTAATATTGAAATTGCCCACACCCACGCACCGCCACTGTGCTGGACCGTGATAGGACAACACCGCCGCCCGTTATTTCATATTTGAATTGCAATTATTCTGAATATAGAGCGACGGTATCTATGACATTAACACATCGGCTTTATTGAGAGCCAGTGGCGGGGAGAACTTTAAGAGGGGCATGATTCGCTAAATAAAAGTCTGGATAGTCAATGATCTTGTAATTCCTTCATACTCGATTTGTCGGGCAAGGTTTAGTAAACGACTTAACGGACAACGAAATTCATAAATATAAATCACTTGTACTACTAATAGGACTCTTTTGTATTAGATATAAATATCGACAGTGGGGAAAAAAGGACGTATCCCACACATAGCAAACTTTACAGGAGGCACAAAAAACGTGTGTTGACGATTTTTGGCCATATTCAAATTATGAAGTATGCACAACCTTGAAGTGCACGCAGACTTCTAAACTGGTGTTTAATTTATATAATCTAATATTAATTAAAGAAATTTTCGAGAAAAAAACCTTTTCTTAGGTTCAATTTTCACAAGCTCACTTTTTTCAAACTTTAAAGCTAAATTTAGATACTAATTTGGTATCTGTAGCTTACATACTTTTGATGGAACGTGTATCAAGTTTGATACATTGTGATTATCGAAAAAAGCTGTTTTGAAAAAGTTGTGGGCTACGTCTTTTTGCCTTTCCACAGTCGATACGTTAGTGTTTAAAAAAAACAGAGGTGCCGGAACACTATTTTTGTCAAGCATTTTACAAAAAGTTTTTCCAATCCATATCCGTTCCCAATGTGGAGCATATGACCTCTTGATCTCAATGTATCTCGAAAGATATTTTTTACGAAAACTGCTTGTTAATCAGTTGCTTAATCTTTCTTTTTTTTTAAGAAATAAATAATAGAGCTAGGACAGGACTAGTGGTTTACTAGTCGCTCTCACTTTTCCCTGTTAGTTTTTGGATTGACAGGGTGGGAGAGAATTCATATATCACACCCACGCTTTCTAATAGAACTCAACGTATGTTAAAATGACCCAGTTCGTTTCCATTTCGTTCTTGGAGATTTATTTCACTTTTTAACACATTGAAAGATTATTTTTCATTTGTTAATTTTTATTACACAGCTCGAATTTTTTAGCTTACTTTATCGCGAAATAACTATTTAAAAGAATATTTTCAATAGTATTCTCTTAACGGACTAGCATTTTTTTACCACAATACCTATCCACTTATAATTGGCAGTGAACATATTTACACTAGTAAAAAAGATAATGTAATACTTTGTTCAACATATCATTTATATCGCCTCACCACTCGCCGCCACTGCCGTATCAAAATCGGTATTAATAAAATGGCCATAACAAACACTCACACTGTCAAACACTGATACACGCACACTTTGACACTACAATGTACACCTACACACACAGTGGCATGCGCCAGTAATTTTCTCATAAAGTCAATCATACCTATACACAACAAGTAAGTAGGATAATAAATAAATTGTGGAAGCATTTGATAGCGTACAAAATTTGCTCATATCTACGTAAATAGAAATGAACCGTGTGGATTTTGATTATCATTATCCGTATTATTATTCAGAAGGCGAGAGCTTGTCCTAAATCCACATAAAGCGTGTATCGGTCGTTTTCTTCAGTGAAGTACAATGAAGATAATAAACACATCAAATATTATTTATATAATCGAATAAGCTACTCACGTTTACTCACCATAATCGATTAACACGTCTGTGAACTATTTTACAATCTATATATTAATAGCCAATAAAATTATCACAAACCACAAATATGTTCGTATTTATAATAATGTCCCGGGGTCTTCTTCTTCTCCGAAATATATTTGTTTGCATGCTTGAAATATGTGAATTGTTCTAAAAAATATATTTTACAAAATATAAATACTCCAGGGCTGTCGATATATGTCCCGAGGTCTTCTTCTTCGTCTCTTAAATATATTTGTTTGCATACTTGAAACATTTGAATTGTTCTAAAGATGCAACAAAAATACCCTCCCCCCCCCCCGTTGAGGGCATTAGGCTCACGGCTAGTATGATGTTATTCCTCGATACCAATTGATTGAATGTGTTTTATCAATTCAGGTCAGTTTTGAGTTTTCTTGTGTAAATAATTCATAATTTGAATACACACATATTCCATTAACTCGTATCCCAAAATATATTTGTCCATTCTAATTCAAAAACGTTGTCAAGAACATAGTCATGTGTCCATGTCATAGCCATGTGTCACATGTCCAATCCCGGAATCCCGTTAAATTTTGTGATCTTAAAAATCCCGGGATCGTGATAGTACTAATCCCGGGATTTCTGGATTGAGAAAATTTGAAAGTCTCAATAAAAAAGGTAATATATTTTTTAATTTTGACAATTTCGTTAATTCATGTGATTTTGGATTCGAATTTCTGGAAAGAGTTTAAAAAAAAAGGCCTCGTGTCGTTTCATTTTGGAAGTTCCTCAAAAATCTCAGGGATCGCCGAATCCTGAATTTATACACGGTTTTATGTTGAATGTTCAATCCCGGGATTGGAAAAAATTTCAATCCCGAAATCCCGGTATCGCAATAAGTGTCCGTGATTGGATGCCCTAGTCATGTTTAGATGGAATCGTTTTTGCTTCTTGCGTTATTAACTTGATCACAGATATTGAGAACAAAACCATTCTATTGGTGTTTTATAACGATATAAAGCAATAGTAGAATCAGTAGAATAAAGTACATTTATGAGTCACCTGAAAACTTAACGACGTATCGAGGTATCTCAACAGAAAGTTTTCTCTAAAAAAATGTTTGTTACTCAGTACCTTAACTTCGAAGAGAGTAGGGATAGAAAGGATAGGGTTAGGACAAGACTAGTGGTTTGCCAACCACTCTCGGTACACCCTGTTGTTTTCGGATTGGACTGGTAGGAAGGGATTCGAAGACACCAATAAAACCCATTTCTTCTGATTGAAAAATGCTGTGCGTATTGGGACTCGAACCCGTAAGATTCGGTACGGAAGCCAATTACGTTTACCACTATGCCACGGCCTTGACAATGGAAATAAGCTTAACAAACATCTTGCCCCAAAGAGAATGTTTTTTGGAAAACATGGAGACTAAACTTTATTTATTTTTTTATAGATTTGATTTGATTGGTTCAATTTTAATTAATATTATCTTAATAAATGTATTATTAATCAATATAAACATGGATAGGATTTTTATGTTATCAAGTACATATTTTTGCCCGATACATAGCTGCATGGAACCTATCTTGTTAACCATTGTGTTTAAAATAATAATAAAATATAATTTAAAAAATAAGTTTTTCTCAGCCAATTAGCTGATTTAATATTAAGTATCCTGTGTCTCCGTATACTGAGAATCCGCTGTGACGGAAGAGCTTAATCTAGTTCTCTTTTAATCTAAAGAGGGACAAGAATATACCATTCATTTACTATTTGTCGTGTAAGGCCCCAATTTATAAAAATAAATGCTAATTTATCCCTACCAACCGGTCCAATCAATGGTCGGTCGGACTGACTTGAGTGACACCTTCTTATCATTGTTAGCAAATCTCTTTTGATCTAACTCATCAAGTATTTTATATTTAAATACAAATTACAATATTGGGCATAGGTGATGGTATAATTTAAGATGATTTATCCGAATATCCCGTTTGGCAGTGATGTTGACAATGTTCCTCAAATTAATGTTAACAAAACACAATGAATGACCACTCATCTGTCACAAAAATAATAAATAGCAAATGATGATTTACAGGACCACATCTAGATTTTAAATAATCTAATATTTTAATATAAAGTACTAAGACATTTATAATAATGACAATAAAAGATCTATACTTTAAGGGTTAAAAATAATTTCTGGATTGGATGGTTTTCACTGGTACAAGTGAACTTGATTTTTGATTTTGTTAAAAATATAACAAAATATATATTTAATGTATATTTTTTATATTTTAAATTTTTTATCACAACCATCCGTGCATATAAAATTGTATTTAAATTAAAAAATAAAATATTGTAGCCAAACAGAGTTCTATGAGGAGCTACACTATGAGTGCAAATCATCTAACCGAAATTCATTTTATTCTAAGGCATATTTTAATACTGATTGTGTTGGGTCCTTTGGCGCAATTTTATGAGATGTCAGTAGGGTTGCTAGGTGTCCCGAATTGGCCGGGATCGTCCCGGAATTGGAATCGCTGTATTCCGAATCCAGAATAAGCACCAAATTATCCCGGAAATTTAAAGAAAACTACTTAACTAACTAATTCCTCGGTTTTTGGATTCAAAAGTCTCGGAAGAGCTAAAACAAGAAAAAAACAGTCACGCTGGTACTTAGGGCAAATCGGTATATTCCTGTGTTTTTGGATTCGAAAGTCAGCAAATCGGACAAATGTTCCAGATTGTCAGACAGAAATCAGGGCTCTGTAGTCGGGTAAAAAAAAGACGACTCTGACTCCGACTCCGAATTTATTTTTCAAAAATTTCCGTTTAATTAACATATCTGTAGAATAATTCTAAAAGATTTCATTAATCAAAATGATGAATAGACTTTTATAGTAATGTCCGCTCCTAGTCAAAATAATTCTACGAGAACTGTTTGTTACTCAGTCAGTCAACCTCTCTTTTTCCAAAGAGAGTAGCAGTGATATAAATATAAGGCTAGGACAAGACTAGTAGTTAACTAATCACTCTCGCTACGCCCAGTTATTGAAGGATAGGAAGGGTGCGAGAGAAATTAAGACATCATAATCCCGGTATCGGAGGCCTCAGTGTAGTCTTCATTGTAGCTTTGACATAAACTTTTATTCGTCCTGTAATGCGTATGTCCCGACTCCGCTCCTGGATATCCATCATTGAATTGAACTGTCATTATTTGACCAATACACGCTCGATCCGAGTACATCCGCACTTGCTGACATTCCGATCAATTGAGTTCCCTGGCATCCGACATCCTGCCAGCACGACGATCATCGGAGCTCGCGTATCGAGTGGGATTCTGTCCGACAACCGCTGATCAGCATGATGATGTCACGCCGGCAAATGGTGCAGATTATTGTAATCGGGTCTCAATATGTGAATCATAACAATTCCATATTGAAAAGAAAATACTTATTGTTCCTTAAAAATAGACTAGTCAATTGGCTCGACTTTCTCTGGCGTTTTGTCTATGGTCATTGCGACAATTCGCGAGTCGAGTACTACAAGGTTCTATGTGAACGGCTGCACCAAAAAAGATATGGGCATTTGAAATTTTGAAAATTGTAAATGTTTCCAAGTTTCTTTTTGATAGTACTGGCATGATATAACTGTTTATAAAATATTGTTAAACTTCTATTAGAACCTTGTCCATCTGAAATTCAAACAAACCGCCAGTGCTACAAGGTTCTAACTGAAATGTGTATGAAAGAACAGGTGATTAAAAAAGACTTACGCTTTTTATATTAAAATAAAAAGAATTCTTTGTAAGATATCTAATGTGATGTTTTTTAAACCACGTCCGCTCCCAATGTGAATAATGTGGACTCCTAATGGAGTTTATCTTAACAGAAGTGTTTCTACGAGAACTGCTTATTACTCAGCCGCTCAACCTCTCTTTTTCCAAAGAGAGTAGGAATAGAAGGAAAAGGCTAAGACAGGACTAGTGGTTAGCTAATCACTCTCGATACGCCCCGTTCATAGGATAGGATATGTGAGAGGGGGGAATTCAAGACATCACATACATCCGTGCCTTTGAACAGAAATTCATAGATCTATTGAAAAATCAATTTATAAAACTGTCCGTACTGGGATTCGAGCCCGTGACCTACGTAGCGGTAGCCAACGGCGTTGACCACTCTACCACACAGGCGGCATTTCCATTAAGAGGCCATATACTCGGACATGGATAAAAAAATACAGATTAATTAACAAGGATAAACCCAGAAAAATCTACTACTAGATTTGACTGATAATAATTATTTTGGGCTATTTCTAAGAAAACAACTAATCCGAAAAGAATACAGCAACGAGGAATATTAAAAATCTTATCCCCTTTCATATTATATACATAGTGCTTTAGTATTTATTCTACATATATTATTATAATAAAAATATGAATTGGTATTGTAAAGTGATAATAAAAAAATAAAAGTTAAAGTGAAGTAACATCATAAAACACACACTGCAATAGTGAGAGCTATTTTTCTAAAATAAAAATATGCAATCCATCAAAACACCAAGTAAAGACTTGATTGTACTTAAAAGTCCAATAGAATAGTTTCACTACTTGGCTCACTTCACCTCTTGAGGGCTTATTATGATCATTATTTATTCAATAATTGCACACATTGTATACTATATCATTATATGAGTTCACTTTATTTTGTTGTAACCTATCTTTCAATTTTGTATGTTATGTGCGTCGATTAGCGCGAATTTTTATTTCTTGGAACATGTCTTCCGATTTGTTTGTGTATTCTATGTACCGATTTACGCGATTTCGTGGTACTTATTTAGCGCGCACATCGATGTTTGGTTGTAATAAATTTCTCAGCTAATCAGTGAATTTGAAGCGCATCAAAGGAATGTTTGTGATGTAAACATTACTACTGAAGACTGACTCATTTACAACAATTAATTCTTCCCCAGCCGCATCTTTTTTACGAGACACTTGCCAAAAAAGAGATAGATAATGACATTACTCGTAATTCATTTTATAGCGAGATTCATTTGTTGTGAAAAATTTCTACTATTGTTCACGATGTTAAACCCCAAGAATAAATCCCCACTAATAAAAGTCATTAAGACCAATACAGTTTGAATGAACTCGAAGTAAATCAGGTAGGTATAATTAAATTAAATCATCCCTCGAACGAAAACGTTTAATTAGGAATTTACAATCACCAAATTTTAATCACATACAATATTTAACAAACAAAATTTTGAATAAACACAATACACAAAAGCTATTATAAAACCTAGATTGAGTGGGAGATTTTATAAATTTTAAGAAAATGGATTTTAATTTTCGTCGAAATGGAAAAATATCAGTTCTTTCATCTCGAACGAAAAAACCACAAAAGAAAAAGAACTACAAGTAAATTTACAACTAAAAGTCTCTGGACGCAAGCTCCAGGACCGGGAAGCGTCCCCCACACACGTTGTGTTCGATTCGTGTCCCAAAGAGCAAGAAAGAAAGAAACAAAAATCGCATCAGGTATCGAAAAACAATGTTGCCATTTAAGGCCATTAACAATAAAACAATTAATATAATTTAAGATTTCGACTGAAGGTGCCTGGTGAAATTTCAATCGTTCAAACTATGTACATTCTCACAGAACGACCCGGGTTTCGCCTGAAGATGCTGGAAGGCGAAACCCGGGTCGTTAGTGACAAAATCTGTGAGAATGTACATAGTTTGAACGATTCAAATTTAAAACAATTGATATTACGGGTTACCTGATAACAAAATTTAAACACAATTAATTTACCTACACATTTTAAATTTCTGCCAGTTTTCATCACAAAAGTGGTAGTGGGAGCGGGTGACCATAAACCATATCGTATCAATATCTCGTTTACGGTAAAATAAAGCTTCAATTAATGTATATATAATTTTCAAAATACTATTTTGCAAATAAACAATTAAAAATTGTTGTAGTACGTGTTTTACAAGAAATTTAAAAAAAAAGGATTCCTGCGCACCTTTGTCTTGACTTCATGAAGTCCTCGAATAAACACAATAATTCCTGTATTTTTAATAAATAAATATAATTATCAGGCCCATGTCGCAACGTTCAACGTCGTAGGCTTCCACAACGGATCTAACGAGTTCAAATCCCAGTACAAACAACACTTCTTTAAACCATTTTGTCGAGTTCTATTCGAAGGCATATATGTTTACGATGCTTAAAAATTAGCGAGACCGATTATTTAACCACTAATCCTCTTTTTACTTAGACCTTTCCATCCTTAATCTCTTCAGAAAAAAAGAGAGGTTGAGCGACTGAGTAACAATCAAAAACGTCTGTTCCACATTAGGAGCAGACATGTTTAAAAAAAAAATACATCTTTTTGTATTCAAATAACCAATACGGCAATAAAATCAAATGTTTTGTGTGTTGTAAAAAAATCATTCTTATAAAACATTTTCGCTTGAAAGCATGATCGTTTTTTGTAAAATGAAATGAATACACATTTTGTCTATCGCTACATACGCAAGTCAACGCACCAGTGTAAAAGCAGTCATGCGCATCGAACAGGTTACGGCTTAATTGCAAATAATGAATATTGTGGTGTAGATTTATTTAAGGAACTTCAAAAGTGTTTTTTGTATATTGAGCACCCATTTCTTTTTCGGATTATGACTTCAAATGAATAAACATAAAAACACACATAGTCAATTTTACAAGAGGCACAAAAACTGTGTTTTAATGATTTTGGGTCATATGCAAATTATGAAATATACACAACCTTGAAGTGCACGGAGACTTCTAAACTGGTGTTTAATTGACATAATCCAATTTTAATTAAATAAATCGTACAGGAAAACCTTTTTTTGGTTTAAATTTTCACAAGCTCATCTTTTTTCAAACTAAAAAACTAAATTTAGATACTAATTCGGCATTTTCAGCTTACATACTTTTGAAAGAATTTGCATCAAGTTTAATACATTGTGATAACGAAAAAAAACTGTTTTGAAAAAACTGTGGGTTGCGTCCTTTTTACTTTCCCCAATCGAATTATGTTATCATGGCTTTCGTCATTACGCTCGTGGATTTGAGTCCTGGATGAACACTTGTGTGCCGTGTTTTTTTTTTAAAGAAAAAGGTGCCAAAACTCAATTTTTGTCAAGCTTTTAATTATTATTTTTGTTATTAATGACCGATCTCAAGAATAAACTCCATTAGGAGTCCATATGCTCCACATTGGGAGCGGACATGGTAAAAAAAGTCGTCTTAATAATTCAAACAACTTGAACGGCTTAATTTTGTGACACAGCAGTGCAATTTTTACCTTCACTGTGTTTTTACAAATTTATTCAACCATTGATTGTACAACGCAGCGTTTCCCAAACTTTTTTCCCCGCGACCCGGTTATTTTAATATTTCTCTTTCGCGACCCACAAATTTTTTTATGGCCTATAGGTAAAATAAAACAGTATATTTATGGTCATACTGTCTTTATATCGACTGTGGAAAGTAAAAAGGACGTAACCCACAGTTTTCTCAAAGGTTTTTTCGATAATCACAATGAATCAAACTTGATGCACGTTCATTAAAAGGATGCAATCTGAGAATGCCGAATTAGTATCTAAATTTAGCTTTAAACTTTGAAAAAGACGACCTGGTAAAAAATTAAAACCAATAAAAAATACTGAAATAAAGGTTTTTCCTGGACAATTTCTTTGATTAATATTAGATTATTTCAATTAAACACCAGTTTAGAAGTCTCCGTGCACTTCAAGGTTGTGTATAATTCTTTATTTGCATTTGGCCCAAAATCATCAAAACACGTTTTTTGCACCTCCTTTACAATTCGATATGTGTGGGTTACGTCTTTGTTCCTTTCCACAGTCGATATGTTATAATACAAAATAATTTACTATGATAAACATATATAGAAATCAAAAGTACTAATAATTTATTAATGAGAGGCATTTTGCTTTCAGCGACCCGGTACCGGGTCGCGACCCATCATTTCGGAAACGCTGGTATAACGGACATATATACCAACTTATATAATTTCATACAATGTGCGGAACGTGTACCAAACATAAATCAAACAATGCAGACGTGATTTTTTAAAGTATCCATTAAAAATTCCCCCATCTAAATATTGTTATGAGAAGTACCTTTATCATTACGATATATTTATTTATTTATTTTGATGTCACTTGTAAGTGACTCGGTCCGTTGCACTCCAAGGGAGCCATAATAAAAATATAATTGCTGTCACGCCATCTTGCAAAGGTGTTCAATGCATTCAAACATCTCTTGCGTATCATGAATCTCCACTAATAATATCGAAGAGGTCGCCAAATACCGTCAAAATAATTATTATAAACAATATAAACTATTTATATCGTCTGTGGAAAGGAAAAAGGACGTAACCTACTGTTTCTTCAAACCAGCTTTTTTTCGATAATCACAATTAGGATATCCAATCCTTGGATTGAGATTATTTCACCGAAGAATTTGAAATCCTCAATTCGCTATACCTTTTCCCCAGATTGTCTCAGAGACTCATTTTTTTTTAGCTCAACGAGAAATTTGAAATCCTCAATATGCTATAGTAGTCCACCAGATTTGTTTCAGCTTTTGCAATTCCAAAATCGTATACATTTCTGGGATTTTCTCAAAATTTCTCAATCCCGGGATCGCGACCATGTCAATCCCGAGATTTCGTGATCAGAAAATTGAACGGGATCCCGGGATTGGATACCCCAATCACAATGTATCAAATTTAATACACGTTCTATCAAACGGATGTAAGCTTTAAATGCCGAATTAGTATCTAAATTTAGCTTTTATGTTTGAAAAAAGATGAGCTTGTTTGTGTTAATTAAAAAAGACCGCAAATAAGGTTTTTCTTAGAATTTTTTAAAAATTAATATTAGAATATGTCAATTAAGCATTTGTTTTGAAGTGTCCGTGCACTTCAAGGTTGTGTATATTTCATAATTTGTATATGGCCCAAAATAATCAAAACACATTTTTTGTGCCTCCTGTAAAATTTGCTATGTGTGGGTTACGTCCTTTTTTATTTCCACAGTCGATATGCAAACAAAGCTATTATCATGTGAATAATGATCTACATACACCAGATATCGCCAAACTGTCGTTCGAGCTCACTCACAGATGTACATCTTGATAATTGCGTTCGGATGGGAGTGACAAGGTACTCATTAGGACCTCCAATCCTGGGATCCTGATTTTGGTATTTTGGGATCGTGATCGTACTAATCCAGGTATTCCGGACATCACATACGAGGCTGGCTCGAAGATTTGTGTGCATGTGTGCAAGGCGCATTCCCCACCTCTTAAAACTAAAACTAAATGAGGAGATAGCGCTAAAATAGTGCGGCACCTGTGCGCCTATTTACGCTGCACGTGGGCTTGTTTGCGCTCCACACTTTGCATACGCTACAAACCGGCCCTGATCATACATATATCGACGCCTTTAGACAAAGATTCATAAACCAATTCAAAACAAAAAAATAAAAACTGTTAAACTGTAACCAAACAACGTTGAACGGTCAACCACGCAGCCGGCTTTTAATGGTATTTTACGAATTAGTAAATAATTATGGCTTTTTTACCATGCCCGCACCCAATGTGGAGCATATGGAGGTATCTCAACAGAACTGTTTGTTACTCAGTCGCTCAACCTCAACCTCTTTCAGAATGAGTAGTAGTGAAAGAAGGATAAGGCTAGAACAGGACTAGTTGTTAACTAATCGCTATTGTTACACCCAGTTATTAAAGGATGAAAAGGATTAGAGGAATCATAGAAATAATGTGAATTAACATCACAAACACCCAACATTAAATTGAATAATTCTCAAATTCACTGTGATCTGACCGGGAATCGAACTCAGACCTGCGTGATCGGTAGAGCAAGCTCTAACTAACTGGGCCACAGCAGGCGAGTTATGTTTTATTACTAAAATAAAACTATTGACGTATAAATATTTTTTTAACCAATAATTTTGAAGAGGATACCAATATCTACGTTTAAAATTTGATTATTTGGACAGCTCAACACATTATATTTTCTTACATTAAAGCATTAAAAGTATTTTATATATTTATACGCACGTAAACAAAAGGTTGTCCGGATGGATGGCCCATTAGAGGCGGTGGTTTCAGGTGTCCACTGAACAAGGAGTTTGATTACTGTATTTAAGTTATTATTTTAACTCGAGTAGTCGCTATTTCTGCTTTGTCCTTTACTGTAATTTAATAAAAATAATGTATATATCAACAATTTAATTTACAAAACTTTTACCGATGCAAATATTTAATTAAATTAAGATTCATTTTATCGGATAAATTATGGTTAAATACGAGTTAACCGATCTTATATCTAAGATAACGCTCTTCGTCATTCTTCCGACTCTTATAATGATGGTCACAGCTGAGGCTTCCATTCACGGGGTCCCGTCCAATTTTGTGATCCTGAAATTCCGAAATTGTACAAGTACTAATCATGTTTTTCACTCATGTTCTTAAAGGGCCAGCAACATATCGGAAGTATTTTTTAGCACCTCGAGAGAAGCCTTAATGACTTCTTGCATCAAATCAACGATATGATGTTTATTATATTGAGAAATGTCTTCACAAAATTCCCGTTCGAGAATAGAACCCGAAACCACGTAATCGAACAGCACGAAGACCTTTCAACGTTCAAACAAAAGCTTCAATAAAAAACAATTACGAACACAAACCTTAAAAGCTTAAACATTATGTAAAAATTGTGATTGACTGAAAATAATCCAACGTTTGTAAAACATCAAAATATTGTTGTTTTATATATGGAAAAATTATTTCTGAATTGAATTGCGTAACGAAAATTTCAAAAGAAAATTTCTTTTCGAGATTTGTAACTTCTCTTTGTTCTACAAAAATAGAACCCCATTAAAGCACATAATGAATAATCCATCATTGTTTTCATTTTTTACGTAATAATAATAAAAAATACATAAACAAAAGCCAAGCCTCGGGCGGGAATTTTTTTTATTTTGCTTTTGTATTTTATTAAAATTATCTACGCCTTCAGTTCGATATTTTGATGCATTTATCAGTTCATATAATTTAAAACTTCAACTATGAAATAACAGAAAACTACACAAATATTTTTAATACGTTAGTTTAAAATGTTCGTGAAAAACTAAACCGGTTTCCCATGGGTAATCCTTTTCACCAGCAATGGCTTTAAACTCAATGATGCATTTATTTCTTATATAAACACGAACAATTTATTTACTAAGCGGCGGTTCAAGTTCATCCGGGCACTTGAACGCCTGAAGATGCCGAAAGGCGAAGCCCGGGTCGTTAGTGACAAAATTGCATATCAATAATTCGCTTCAAATTGTGTTATATTACAGTCGAGCAATTCCCTATATAATAAATTCAATTTAGAATCAAAAATTAAGTGACAAGTAAACAGAATCATAATTAATACTTTCGATGGTTTCCGCGGTAACTTTGTGGAAGTTCATTTTAATAGAAAATTTAAATTAACTTTGATTATTCCACGTATTGTGTTACTAACTGTGACACGTGTTTCGCCTCTTTCAGAGGCATCTTCAGACTTACTATCGCAAAGTTTTCTTAAGTAATGAAGCAAGATTGATTCTAGCATTCATCATTCTAGCATCATTATTTGTTTGCTTTATTTCGATTCTCAACCCCCCTACTTGCTCCTCTTAAAAGGGAAAAAAACCCAAAAACTCCATTTTGTAATTTCATAATTTTAAAATGCTAGAATCAATCTTGCTTCATTACTTAAGCAAACTTTGCGATAGTAAGTCTGAAGATGCCTCTGAAAGAGGCGAAACACGTGTCACAGTTAGTAACACAATACGTGGAATAATCAAAGTCAATTTAATTTTTTATTAGAATCATAATTTTTTGTATATTTTAAATATAGCTCATGTCATATATATATATGTAGACAGATTTCGGATAAAACATTTTTTTTCTGATATAGAGTGAATTTCGCTAATTTATTTCTTATACGTCATAATCCAAATTCATTCAATAAATGTCCAAGCATCTTGTATGGCAACAGTCTTCTTGGTACCTGGTGTTCACGCAACATATCAATTATGATTGCGAGCTGAGATATCAGTCCATTGTGCAAAAATTCATTCCAATGTTCTCACACTGGTGCAAAATAATATCAACACCAACGCTAACGTGAGCTATAACTTGTGTAAATTTAACGAAAAGTTTTTTCATACTAAAATCGTAATTGCGTGCACAGACACAGCAGTTAAATCTAATATATAAAAATTAATGTTTGTGTGTTCGTACTTTATGCGTTACCACACCGCTCATCCGATTACAATAAAACTTTGACAAACATTTTGTTTGCACTTCCGGTAAGGTTATAGGCATAGTAAAATTAGCTTACAGTAGGTCTTTTATATCGACTGTGGAAAGGAAAAGGACGTAACCCTCATTTTTCCAAAACAGCTTTTTTTCGATTATCACAATTTATACAACTTGACACACATTCTATCAAAAGGATGGAAACTGAAAATGCCGAATAAGTATCTAAATTTAGCTTTTAAGTTTGAAAAAGATGACCTTGTAAAAAATTAAAACCAAGAAAAAACACTGAAATAAAAGTTTTTCCGAGACAATTTCGTTAATTAATATTAGGTTATGTCAATTAAACACCAGTTTAGAAGTATCCGTGCACTTTAAGGTTGTGTATAATTTATAATTTGCATATGTCACAAAATCATCAAAACACGTATTTAGCGCCTCCTGTAAAATTTGATATGTGTGGGTTACGTCCTTTTTCCTTTCCACAGTCGATATCAAAAATCAATGTATGTCTGCCATATATTTCGTTTTGACAACGTATGCTTACACTTGCACGAAAGTAATAGTACAATTAACTCACAGTAAGTGGCGTGTGTGTCTTACCATATACAATCGGCAGCAAACGTCAAACAAACAAAAAGAAAACATGCACTTCAATAAACACAATTAAAACAGAAACACTTTCTTTCTTTGAGTGGGATTGCAACGCTTGTCGGGAACCGGTTAGTACAAACATAGAAAAAATGTATAATTTTAAGTGACAGATATTTACTTTGACTTGCCGTGGTGGAACAAAGATATAAAAAATAACATTATAGATTACTTTTGGTTGAAAAAGAAAATCCTATAAGAGTTTTGAATTAAAAATAAATAGCTCAATTCTCGTGATTACTACTATAACATTTGCCAACAACGTCACCGTGGCTCGGCGAACTGTGAAACTTTATTACCCTGCAATTAATTAAAAGTGCATTTTTTACAATACAATAATTATTTAACCGTAGCTAATCAACAAATTACTTCTTAAATAATTCTTTTTTTATTCGAATATTAATAATGTATCTATTTTATACAAAGTTAAGTGACTTTACTTGTACGAAGGTAGTGGAAGAATATCACACGAAACTAAGTCCTGATAACGTTGAAAAGCGTCAATTTATATCGACTGTGGAAAGGAAAAAGGATGTAAACCTCAGTTTTTCCAAAAAACAGCTTTTTCGATAATCACAATGAACACAACTTGACACACGTTCTATCAAAAGTATGTAAGCTGAAAATTCCGAATTAATATCTTAATTTAGCTTTTGAGGATGAAAAAATAAAGGCTTGTGAAAATTGCAACCAGAAAAAAGGACCTAAAAAAAAGATTTTCTTGAACAATTTATTAAATTAATATAAGTCAATAAAAAGACAGTTTATCAGTCACCGTGAACTTCAGGGTTGTGTTTATTTCATAATTTGCTTTTAGCCTAAAATCATCAAAAAAGGTTTTGGTTAAGTTAAGGTTGTGAGAATGTACATAATTTGAACGATTCAAATTTAGTATTGAAATTCCAACAAGCATCTTCAGTCGAAATCTTAAATTTAAAAATAAGTACATGATATATATGAATAATATTTTGAAGATTTTTTGTTGAGTTTTTATTATCATTTTTTTACGCGACTTTCTATACTACAATGTGAAGAAAACCAATCTGTATTTTATCGTTTTTACACGGTGCTTAGAAGACTTATCTATCGTGTAAAAAAAGAGTGAATGAAAAAAAAACTACTCCATTCACTGAACTCCACCTTTCCTCAATCCAACTCTGATTTAACAACAAGAAAGCGTCATAAAAATGATCAAATTATATTAAATACCAACGTAAGCGGTTTCGTACATTTGTACATAAATGTACGCACATACTAACATATGTTTTCTCTATGTTTTCCCATTGTTGAACACCATTTACCGAGAAAAATCAAGATCACACCTGCTTCTATTGTGTTTTATGACTTGGGCGATTTGTTATTGTTGTCGGCGTCGATTGTAAGACGCACCAATAAAATTGTACATTGACTTCTTGCACTGACTGTAGCAGTAGACGCCAACGATTTATTTGCTAAAGATTATTTTTAAATATTCCTATGTTATTATCTGGTCATTAATATTTTCAAAAAATCCCCATAATTATAACAAACCCACTTAATTCATTGAAAATTGTATACATTCAATTTTCACTAATTTACATTTTAATAGCCTTTTAACTTAGTGATCTACTTATATTTTTTGTATATAAACGATACAAACTGTTTACTACGCGTCAGTTCAAGTACATCCGTGCACTTGGAATGCCTGAAGATGCCAAAAGGCGAAACCCGGGTTTTGTCGCTAGCGACAAAACTCATAGACAAGTACAAAATTCAAACAATTCAAATTTTATATTGAAATTCCATCAAGCACCCTCAGTCGAAATACTTAATTATAAAGATTATTTTTTAGTTCAAATCGCCACCATACTGGCAGAATTTGGTAAATAACAAAACAGTTAAAAATGACATTCTTCAATTATCGATGCCGCTAATCACTGCAACATAGACTTGTCATAATCATTACAATCGATTTTTATTAAAAATCATTGATGTTTGTAATGTTCGAAAATTCCCTTACACCATTACAGTTTTAAAATAATTGAATAAGAGCGGTTTACTAACCACTAGTCCTGTCCCACCATTAACCATTCTATTCCTTACTCTTGTAAAAAAAGAGAGATTGAGAAACTTCTGTTGAAATACTTCCATTAGGAGCCATATGATCTACATTGCGCGATTCGAGTACTACAAGGTTCTATGTGGAAATTTTTGAAGAAACAAAAATAACAACGTATACCAAATCCACAAAAAAGGTGACCCACTGTGCTGTGACAACTACCGTGGCATAACGCTGCTCAGCGTACCTGGCAAGGTCCTGGCGCAGATAGTATCGGCGAGAATAAGGATTCCAATTATGAGTATCCTCAGGGAAAACCAGGCCGGGTTCTTACCTGGCCGATCCTCCGCGGACCAAATACACAATTTTAAGTGCCTTCTTCAGCAAAGCAACGAATTCAACAGCTCGCTGGCATGTTGCTTTGTAGACTACGAGAAGGCCTTTGATAGTCCGCACCGGTCTTCTCTATGGAACATATTAAAATTGTACGGAATCCCAACCAAGATTGTTGCCATCATCAAATGCTTGCACGAGGGGAGCGAATGCTGCATAAGAATCGGTGATATAACCACTAAATGGTTTGGGGTCACAACCGGGGTCAGACAGGGCTGCGTCTTAGCTCCGTTCCTTTTCATTATAATCTTCGACTTCATTCTGAGGAAGTCAATTCCACCTGACCGAGGTGTGACCGTTGCCCCCAATCTAAAGCTATGCGACCTCGAGTATGCAGACGACGCTGTTATATTTGATAAATCTGTCGAGGGTATTCAAGAGACAATGGATAGACTGCAGAGAAACTCATATCGCATCGGTCTTAAAATCAATGCGAGTAAAACCAATGTACTCTGCAACAGTGCCTGTCCGGACCCACACTACCCTTTGACGAGCGCCGGTCAAAACATCGAAAGAGTCGACGGTTTCAGGTACCTGGGGGTACACATCACGGGAGATGGCAATCCGTGTAAAGAGCTCGCGATCCGATTAGGGATAGCTGGAGCAACCTTTAACTCAATGCGGAAAGTCTGGGACTCACGGCTGTACTCGGTCAGAACCAAGTGCCTCCTATTCAACGCATGTATCTTGACAGTGTTGCTTTACGGTTGCGAATCATGGCACCTTACGAAAGCGCAGAGTAACCGTATACTGTGCTTCGAAAACAGATGCCTGCGACGAATGCTAGGGGTGAAATGGTCTGACTTTGTCAGGAATACGGAGATAAGAGAGCGGACTAACCAGCCTCTTATCACGTCCAAGATAAAGAAACGGCGGTGGACCTGGCTTGGACACGTGTTGAGGATGCCTGAAGAGAGCCTGCCTGTCTCTTCTTCCGGCCGGATGGATCCCGGCGTCGTGGAAGGCCACTGATGACTATCCACAGGATGTACTCGGCGGAGTTACGGGACGCTGGGATGGCCTGGGAGGAGGCGAGGAGACTGGCTGGAGATAGAGAATTGTGGAGGAGCTTCGTGGTGACCATATGCTCCGTATAGGGAGCGGATATGGATTTAAAAAAAATACCAATAATGGTACTTGGAAGAATGCCGTATTGTTACTTCTATTTCACTAAAAATTTACAGTTAGAACTTTGTAGTAACTCGGGTCGCGATTGGCAGATTTTTTAAAGACATGGGTGTTTTTGAATACTCTTCTACTCAAGTTATCTCTAGTGATCAATAAAAGAATAATTTTTATCAAATAGTTTGTCTTGAATGACTTTCTAATTTTACAATGTTTTTCAGACTAACATTAATTTACTGTAATGTCATTTAACAAATATAAAAAAAAACAGCTCCGTTACTATGGGTTTACCACAGCTGGATATTTAGCCGCAATAATGACACCTGTAAACATTTTCTCTAAATCCATTATAATTATTTCAGAACAAATAGTAATTTTACACCTCGTTGTAAAATATTGTTTCGAAAATTTTCATATAAACGGCAAAGTCTGTTGAAAGAGTTGAAAATTGCGTAAAAATAGAAATTACTATATTTCAATACTCAACGTGTTGTGACACGATGCATTGTTGACAATATTTTTTAAATATTTATAAAAGAATTCGCAATGAATCTAACATGGCTATATCTTATAATATGTATATCGTCACTGTTTGGGCAAAAGATGGTAACTAGCAAATTGATAATTCTGAGTAAACAATAAATTAAAAATTTAAGCTTTTATGATAAAACTTCTAGCATAGATAGTTTATGTTCAATATACAATCATGCCACCTGTGTAGTCGAGTGGTCAACACCGTTGACTTCGGCTACGGAGGTCACAGTCCCAGTTCGGTCAGTTTTATAATTTGATATGTCAATCGATTAATGAATTTCTGTTCAAAGGGCATGGATGTATGTGATGTCTTGAATTCCCCCATCTCACCCATTATATCCTATAGCAGGGCGTATCGGGACCGATTAGCTGACCACTAGTACTGTCTTAGGAAAAAGAGAGGTTGAGCAATTGAGTAACAAGCAGTAAAAACATTTATGTGTTGAGATAAACTCCACTAGGAGTCCATATGCTCCACATTGGAAGCGGAAATGGTGAAAAAAAATATAATCACACTATCAAAATATACATGGATAACTTATAGTTCTCGTAGAAAAAAAATCAGTTGAGATACCTCCATAAGGAGGCCATATGCTCCACATTGGGAGCGGACATGGTTAAAAAAAAGTAGTAGAATAATAAATTCAAAACAAGATAGATTAATGAGAATTCTCAATCGACGTAAATTTTTTTTTAAAAATAGAGTAAATTAAACAGTTGATTTTCATATCATCTAAAATATTATCATGATGATGATGAATTTTCTGTTTTTTTTTCAGTATGATAGCTAGCACAAAGTCAACAAATAAAATGAATTTGCGTTTTACGAATCATTTATATATTACTATAGCACAAACATATATTATATATTATTGAATAGATTTTTGGCTGACGAAGCATCCATCAAAAAATTCTAAAAACTGTGCCAAGTTTATTTTTAATTTTAAGCAATTATTAATATCTACAACAATAATGACTTCTTTATTGATGCGTATGTTGGAATCAAAGAAATAATAAGCCCACGCTATTTTCTGAATACACTGTAACTATCGTTTCAACAGGTAGATTGTGAATGATTTATTTCGACAGGTGGAAAAACTTTTGAAAGTTGGATGCAGTATTCAATTTTCCATTTTTTTACATTAGTAAATTAAAAGAATTTAGTTTTCCATCGTTTTGTTGATCGCAAAATAGTCTCAAATGTGGAATAAGGCGGGTGCAAAATTATGTGTCTCTTTCGATGATATTCTTGCAACATGACGACCACTGCCATGCCATTAATCACACTATCACATGCACAACAAACATGAAATCTATTGATTGACATTTACTTGGTAAAACTCCATTGTAATAAGATGAAAAATATCAAAGTATTTAGTTATACAAATATTAATTTTTACACAATCATTCGGTTGTCTACTTTTACATCTTAATTTACATTAAAAATTATTGTATAACATGTATTAATCATGATTTAGAAACACTAAATTTGCACGGAGACTTCTAAAATGGTGTTAAATTGACATAATCTAATATTAATTATAGAAATTATCTAGGAAAAACTTTTATTTCAGTATTTTTTCTTGGTTTTAACTTTTTACAAGGTCATCTTTATCAAACTTAAATGCTAAATTTAGATACTAATTCGGCATTTGCAGCTTGCATCCCTTTGATAGAACGTGTATCAAGTGTATACATTGTTATTATCGAAAAAAAGTTGTTTTGAAAAAACTGCGGGTTACGTCCTTTTTCCTTTCCACAATCGATATATTTCACCTTAAGACATGAGATCAATCAGAAATATTATTATAATAAAAATAATTATTTTTATTTATTTTAAACATTCCTTTAATCTAGTAATTATTATAAAGAATGATTTGTTGGCAAGATCATCTGTCATAAAATAAAAATATTTTTGTTTTATTGAAGAACCGCCAATTAGTCAGAAACATCAAAAGTTGCAATTAAATTATTGTTGTGATATGTCATATTTTTTAATATTCAAAGAATTTATAATACTGGCAACACTAGATATGTCATCGGAAATATTAAATTATATCACTAATCTAGCCGAGTAGTAAAAAAAAGATGTGGCAGCAATAAAACTTCGGTTGGAAAACATATTTCACGAAGTTTTATTTTTGAGATGTGGCAGCCAGCGACAGCGAATGCATCGCTCGTCATAATTATGAAATGACCTTAAAATTTTGGTAGAATATCATTTTCTAATCTTTATGTGACAGATATATGAGCTTATAATCGAGAATTTGATCCCTCGTTTTTTAACGAATGCGTAAACAATCTAGGGGGGTTTCATAAATATTAAACATTTGTCAGTTATTTCTGACGTCCAAATGAGTGATTAAATCATTGCATATAACGGTTTAGTAATATCTGTAAATTATTTTTAAGACGAACGCGTTGACTCCTTTACGTCGTTGTATCCGAGTTCTTCTACATTAAATTCAGTAAAAAAAAAAAAACTCTTTTTTTTAATTTGAATCGTTCAAGTTATGTACATTCACACAGATTTTGTCCCTAACGACCCGGGTTTCGCCTTTCGGCATCTTCAGGCGTTCAAGTGTACGGATGAACTTCAACTGACGCTTAGTAAATGAATGTTTCGTGTTTATAAAGTAAATAATTGTATTGCCGAGCTTAAAGCCACTGCTGGCGAAAAGGATAAGCCCATGGGAATGCCCACAGATTTGAGTAGTGAATGGTTTTAAGAATTATATTTATTTGTTTGTCGGAAAAGGTTTTATGATTATATTTATATAGAGTAAAGGAGTGGAGATCCCGGCATGTTTAGTATTTCATTTAAAATTGGAAGGCTGTTTAATTGCGCTCTGTTTATTTACAAAATTTCCTGGAAAAAGAGCTTATGAGCGTCCGTATTTGGGTGTAACACTGTGATACCTTGTTCCTGATTGAACACGAGTCTTTTAGAATTATTTTCATTTTGATTTTGTACATAAAATTCTAAATTATTATTATATTTCCATCAAGCACCTTCAGTCGAAATTTTAAATTAAAAAAAAAACACGTGACTTTCCGAAATTAAGTGATTAGCAAAAGTAGACGTGGCTTTTTTTCAATCTGAAAGCTGCCATGTGTTCTGCTAATCTGGTATTCAGTGTCCTTTCTGTTTTCCCGATATAAAATTTTGTGCAACAAAAGCATTGCAATCTAATAAATGTATTTAAACTTTACCAAAAATCCAATATTGATTGGGAGTGAGGGTTGAACAATTGTAAAAAAGTAAACATTAAAAAATATCTATAATTTAAGATTTCGACTGAAGGTGCTTGGTGGAATTTCAATATTAAATTTGAATCGTTCTTCTATACCCTATATAACCATAAAATCATATAATCATAAAACCTTTGCCGACAAACAGATTATATAATTCTTGAAACTGCTCACTACACAAATCTGTTGGCATTCCCATGAGCTCATCCTTTTCGCCAGCAATGGCTTTGGACTCAGTGATGCATTTGTATCTTATATAAGCACGAAACTTTTATTTGCTAAGCGTCAGTTCAAGTTCATCCGTGCACTTGAATGCCTGAAGATGCCGAAAGGCGAAACCCGGGTCGTTAGTGACAAAATTTGTGAGAATGTACATAGTTTGAACGATTCAAATTTAAAAAATATCTAGTCTCACCCTAGTGTGTCAAACTAGGGGAGCGCAAATACTGTGCTAATGAGACAATATAAGACAATCTATATCTTAGTAAGTTTTCCTTCACTAGATAGCGATGCAAGTTTCATGGAAATAAAAATAAAGCTAACAATTTTCTACGCTCTCTGTACTTCCAACGTGAAGAAGTTATATTGTAATCTATTGAAAGCGTAATAAATATTTTTTTAATGAATTTCTCGAAAAAAAACACAGACACATACAGTTTACAATTAATCGATGGTGTTGATCATTTGATCAAATTAAAAAATATGAAAAAAAATTGCAATGCTTTTGCACTAAGAATTGACAATTGATAACTTAAAAGTAAACAAAAACTTCTAATTTCAACAATTTCCAATAGATCAGAGGCTCCAAACTTTATTATCTCCATTCCCCCCTTTCTTTTTTTTCAGAATATAATTGTAGTTGTTCCTAGTTGGGACCCTTGCTAAAGAGTAAACTCACAACTAATCACAGTAAAAAAAAATAACCATAGAGTATATTTCAATGAACATATTTCTATGCATAGTCCTGTGCTAGTCATATACTTATATCCTTACTCTCTTTAAAAAAAAAGATGTTAAACAACTTAATAACAATCAATTCTTGTACAAACACATCTATTGAGACAAACTCTATTAAGAGTCCATATACTCCTACTTTGGTCATTCTGTCGCTTGCTGTGGCCCAGTTGGTTAGAGCTCTACCGATCACGCATGTCTTAGTTCGATTCCCGGTCAGATCACAGTGAATTTAAGAATTATTCAATTCAAAGTTGTGATCGAAGACTGGGTGTTTGTGATGTCAATTCACATTACTTCCTCTCCTCCTATCCTTCTGATTCTTTAATAACTGGGTGTAGCAACAGCGATTTACCAACCACTAGTCTTGTTCTAGCCTTATCCTTCTTTCCCTACTACTCACTTTGAAAAAAGTGAGGTTGAGCGACTGAGTAACAAACAGTTTTTGTAGAAAAAAAACACATTGGAAGCGAACATTTATATTAAATTCGTGGATATATAAAAATCGATCGTTTTACTCTATGGGCATTTTTTCTTCAGTCTTAAATCAATTCGTTATGTTATCTGTTAAAACTGCGTTTGAATGAAAATATTACCAAATCTCTTTTGGGTCTGTGAGTGGCCAGTGAGCAAATATCGGCAAGCCACGCCGAACGTCCACGATTTATGGCATCGCGAGCTAGACGACAATCGGCGAATGGGCAGATGATTGATGCCCGGGCAGGTGCTTAGGATAGTCCAGCGCTCGATCAAAGATATTATTATTCTACGAACAGGGTCATCAAAACGTATATTATGGAAAATTTTCAGTAACTATCATTTGCGTATTAATTAATTTTCGATTGTTATCTAGTGCTGTGTAATCGTGCATCTCAGTTGACTTCCTTGCCACTTTTTTTTTACTGCTTTTAATATTAAATTATACTATTTTTTTTCTCCATTGTAAAAGTTTTAAATTTATAATTTGTCAACCTTGTACAATGTTAAATATAAATAAAAAGAAAATATTCCAAAATTGATAGTCACCAGCTGTGGTCTAGTTCATTAGAGTTTGCTGTACCTATCAGGTGAGTCTGGGCTCGATTCCTGATAAGGTCAAGGTCAAACTAAGATTTTTTCAATATATATTTGAGACATAATACGTGGGTGTTTGTAAAATCAATTATCTTCGAGTTGACCTCAAGCTGTGTCGAATATTTTTTTTCATTTCTGAAATTTTATTTAATTTATAGACGCAGCTTTACACGATTAAGTCCAAACGCTATACGCTTGCATTCTACCAGTGCCGATTTATGGTAGCGAATCATGTTACCTAACTTACGAATAAAAACTGTATACTTTTTTATTTGGATGATTTTTTTCATATTGTATTTAGTGTTCGACGGAATCTTTTTTACAAGGACTGGTTGTTATTCACTCGCATTATTTTTTTTCACAATAATACAATAAGTAAGGTGTTAGAATTTGCTAATTGCTCTGGCCAGGTACGAAGAGTGCATCATAACAGCGATTTCCAACCTGGGAGGGAGGCGCGAACAGACCGAAATATTAATTTACACGAAGATGTTTTTTTTCTAAAAAGGGAAGCGCAGTAACATAAAGTTTGTAAACCTCTGCATTATAAGATACTATTCATTCGAAAACAAATCCATTTGATTTAAAAAAATATATTTCTCGTTTGGGATTCGAACATTCGATGCTGGCATTACAAACGGATGTGATGAACGCCAGCCAACAACTGCAAGGTTGCTTGTTGTTAATATTAATGTTATTTAATGGTTGGGCGCCGCTGTTTTATGAGATGTTATTTATTTTGTTTGCCATCTTGTCTTTGTGGAGTGGCAGACGAAATTATAGATGTACGGTCGATCGAAAATCTGACACGTTCGGCATGTGTTTAAAGTGAGTCGAATTTAATATTTGTGCAGGGCCGAATCAATGAACGATAAAATAAATTATCAAAAATATTATTGTTTTGCCTTGAAATTTGAAAGCAGATTTTTTATGAGACTCAATATGGAATAAATACTGTAAATTTATAAGAATCATCGGTGACAAAATGCGCACAGACAAAAACACACACAATTAAGATTACGTAAGAAAGACTCATGTGTACAGACATATTTTTTTTACAATCCTATTTAATTTGTACTTCCACAAATATCCCATACATTTTACATGGCACAGTGGTTAACGTTGTTGGATTCCGTGCCGGATCTCATGGGATCGAGTCCCAGTACGAACAGCGTTTTTAGATAAATTTTCGATATCTGTCGAAGGCATGAATGTTTGCGATGTCTTAATTTCCCTGCCCTAGCCTTATTCTTCTACTCCCTACTACTTTCGTTGAAAAAAGAGAGGTTGAGCGGCTGAGTAACAAACAGTTCTCGTAGCTGTTGAGATACCTCTATTAGGAGACCATGTTCTCTACATTGGGAGCGAACATGGATAAAAGAAATCACTACTTGAACCGATATGTTGTGACATTTTCGTTTGCGCATTTGTCTTCTTCAGGATTGTCAGATTTTCTTAAATATTCTTACAGTTTGTATTTTTTTACCATGACCGCTCTCTATGTGGATCATATGAACTCCTAGTGTAGTTTATCTGGAAGGTTACTACAAGAACTGCTTGTTACTCAGTTGCTCAACTTCTTTGAGAGAGTATGGATAGAAGGATATAGCTACGACAAGACGAGCGGTTAGTTAATTACTCTCGCTATGTCCCATTTTTAGAATAAAATGTGTGGAAGAGGGGAGTTCAAGACAACACATACATCCATGCCAGATATCCATAAATCGATTTAAAAATCAATCTGTAAAAACTGTCTGTATTGGGATTCGAACCCGTGACTTCCGCGTTCGAAGCCGACCATATTAACCCTTTGCCCGCGTCACCAAATTTAGCGAGCATGCCCTGTACGCGGCTGCTTTTTGGCGGATTTTGCTATCGCGTTTTCGACTATAAACATAGGTTGTAATATTTTTCAACTAATCAAATATGTTAATTGCCACGCAAAGTAACTTTTTCAATAATAAAATACAATATATTTGTTGTATTTTCGGTTTAATTCAACAATAATCATTCTTCATACAATTGCAGCGTGACGTCGCCATATTTCAAAATACCGCCACGCGCGACCGAGAACACTGCGCCACTACCATACCATATGCTTATAATATTAAATTCTCGAAACAATATCAATTTTACCCGCACTCGATCGCTTATTTACATTATTCAAAATCTTGCATTGGTGACGTATGTATGACGTAACGGCGTGTTCCAGAAATAAATTATTTTAGCCTATATTGAATCTTTTTTGACTAATGCCATCTATTTAATTTGGTAAAATATACATTTAGTAATATTTTCAACCAAGTTATACAATTTTAACACAATAGATAACTCTTATATAGTGTTTGAAATTTCCATGACATCTATACGTGTCACGCGCGCTGAGGGCATGTTCGCTAGGACATGCATAGCGGTCATACGCGGTGAGAAGGTTAAGATATGTGATTCATCATTTGATAATTCTCGCAATGTGCGAAACCGGTCAGATTTTTTAAAAATACTTTTTAAATATGTAAGTCACTAACCACTTAACAATCTATTTTCCAAATATTGTAGATTAAAAAGTGTTGAAATCATAAAAAAAGCCACTGTAAATATAATATTTATATTCACACAATATTGATCATTCACGGATTCAAACTTATGTTCGCAGAATGTTTTAACGTCGAGATCGACTGCAAATGAAAATGTACCATATCTATTTTGGAATGCAAATACATTGTTAGATAAATAATGCGATTATTGCACTTAATATTATTAGACCAAAGCATCCATTAGCTTGTGAAGTCGGTGGTCAATAGCGTTAATTTAAATACAGTGCGACATTGTTAGCGATATTAATTATGTTTGTCTGGAACCAAATAACATGCAATATATTATATTAACAGTATGATCTAATACACATTTTGAGGTTACGAAGAAGCGAAAATTATATGTTACCCAGTGGCGTAGTAGGAGGGGTGAACCGCCTCGGGTGGCACTTTTTCGGGGTGACATTTTCGAGTAAAAAATAGACAATTTTGGACGTTGTTAACAGATAAATGTTACTTTGTACATCTAATCAATTAATTATTTATTTAGTTATTTACATTTATATTACAAAAGAATTATTAATTTAATACTTGTGTAATGTAACAACAAGATATAACAGAATATTAAAAAATAAAAAAATAAAACATTCTTAGCTATATTTTTTTCACTTTCTTACGTTTTATTTGCTGACAAAATACATAGTTTTGTAGGAAAAAATGCGTTTATAGTATAAAAGTATTGTTTTATATTAATTAATCAATAACATGTATTTTTTAAAGTAAAAGCTCAAACTAAATGAAACAAAAATTTTGGAAATATTTTTAAAACAATATTTAAAAAAATACATCTGCGACTTGATTCTTCTACATATATCAATCATTAAATATTTCGACTGAGGGTGCTTGATGGAAATTCAATATATATTAATCAGTTATAAAGCATAACATTTGCAAATTAAAACAATGTAAAAATTATATTATTTTACAAATAATCAAAAATAATATTTCATGTATCACTTTTAAGTGTTCACTGTCAATACTTGGTGGAATGGCATTATAATAATTATACTCAATTGATTTTTGTTGTAATAGTTTGCATTGCTAAGCGGTCCTCAACTTTTTATTTATAGTTTATTTTTCTTGTATTTTGCTTCAATTCATTTGCTTGGTTGTAATACCAATTGTAATAACTTTTGTATAAATATCACTGTTTCGTTGTTTTTCTTATCAGTTGACAATGCTCACCATGAACGAAACCGGTCCTGATCCAATAAATTTTATGTGGGAAAAGTACTAAAAATGTTTTATTATTTTTATAATATTTCATGTTTTAAAATTACGTTCAATCCACTACTATTGTTAATTAAAAAAAAAAAAATTGTAGATAATGGAGGAGGTGTCAAAATCAAGGACCACACCGGGTGGTAAAATCTCATTGTACGTCACTGGTTTTATTATTTTAAGATAACATTATCGCGATATATTAAAGTATTTTAAGATATTGTGCTATTATTAATTTTTATCCTTATTTTTGAAGAAAATTGGGAAGGCAGTTGATTGAAAAGTCAATTTAGATTAAGAGATTTAGAAGATTCGAAGTCATTCACACTACAACTGAATAGGACAAACGCCCAACAGCGTTGAATAGTCGACTGCATGACGGGTTATGTTAAAACTCTTAGAAAGTATTTTAATAAAAGGAATTTTATATTATCATTCTTAAATGACATTTATTTCTCAAATGCTCGTCATTAGTGAAACCGGTACTGGTCATTTCATATAATTGTGGCGCAATTACAAAACAGTTTCGTCTAATCTATGTACATAAAAAAATCATATATACAACAGACATTTTATAACTGTAATAAAAATATAATTAATGAAGCCTACCATGCAACAATGCGTACTTCTATTTCGAATGTAGTTGATTAGTCATTTTTTACTTCACAGTAAAATAGCCCTTATTGATCTTGGCAGCATACATGAAACGTTAAATAAATTGGTTCTAATTCAGATCGACTGTGTCAAGTATTAAGCGCTAAAATTGATTACACTTTAAAATCACAAACGCGATCTGTAGTACGTTCAAAGATATAGTGCGAAGCAATACAAGTTGTCGTTTGATATTTTACACCACCCTTTATGTGGATGCAGCTCTTGTTTTAAGGCCGCCTTCCGTGGAGCAATAACGCAATATAAGAAAATCAAATTGGTTTTCCACCACCACCCGTTGTGTATATGCAGCCAAGTTTTATGTCCGACTTCCACAACGCTATCGACAGAAGTCTACTCCTCACATTCATAACTGAACGGGACTGATTATGAACCATGCATTAGTGTGCTTGAAAAAAAAGAAAATATTAATAATAATAAAAATTTATTTACACTAAAGTTGAAACAGTGTAATTTGGGGAAGTGTAATTGGGGGAGTGAATCTCATACAAAATTATGGATTTGGTTTTTTCCGCAAAAAATGCAAAACTAAAATTTCCCTTAGTTTTGCAAAAAAAAATATGGACGAAATGTTTAGTCACTAAGTGATAAAATGCAAAGCGCGCCAAAATCCAAAACAGACAGTCGCCCGGCTATACGTGTATAGCCTGGCACGTGTTGAATACACAGACGCTAGCATTTGTCGCCTGTGTGGTCGAATGGTCAACGGTGTTGGCTTCGGCTACAGAGGGCCCGGGTTCAAATCCCGGTACGGACAGTTTTTATAAATTGATTTTTCAATCGATTTATGAATTTCTGTTCAAAGGCATGGATGTATGTGATGTCTTTAATTCCCCCTCTCACCTTTCCTATCCTATTAACGGGGCGTATCGACAGCGATTACCTTACCACTAATCCTGTCCTAGCCCAATCCTTCTATCCCTACTCTCTTTAGAAAAAGAGAGGTTGAGCAACTGAGTAACAAGCAGTTCTCGTAGAAACACTTCTGTTGAGATAAACTCCATTAGGAGTCCATATGCTCCTTATTGGGAGCGGACATGATTTAAAATAAAATACAAGCAGAGAGACAGACATGTGCAGATGATCGTTTAAAATCGGAAGACTGTTCAATTGTGCTTTGTTTATTTCTAAAATATCCTGGAAAAAGAGTTTGTTAGCGTCCGTATTTGGGTGCAACATTTTTATCACTTGTTCCTGATTGAACACGTGCCTTTCTGAAATTAAGTGACTAGCGAAAGTAGACGTGTCTTTTTTTCAATCCAAAGGCTGCCATATGTTCTGATAATCTGATATAATTTGAACGATTCAAATTTAGTATTGAAATTCCACCAAGCACCTTCAGTCGAAATCTTAAATTATATGAATCAACTCGCTTACAAAATTGTATCCGTAGCAGTTAATAGATTGTCATTTTCAACGCGATTCGTTATTAGCAAAATCGTCTCAGAAGTGTGCCAATAGTAGCGATCAGAAATAACTAACTTCGCCCAACGCTACATTGCAATTAAATTAATAATTCTTGTTGCAAATCTATACGCGACTAAATGCCTATGTGACATATTTATTAAGTCGTGTCAAATAGCTTGTAGTTATCATACTTAACAATCTTAAATTATTGATAATGAGCCAATACTCATGACGTTTGGATTAAGTCATTCTATAGTAGTTGCGAGACTGTTTTTGGTTCGCCATTTTCAAAAGGCATTAAATTTACGAATAAACAAAACAACACTAGCATTTTACATTGGATTGGAATTCATATTTCATTTTTTTTAAAAGCTTTTGAATAAAGTTAGACATCTTCATAGAGTGTTAATTTCATTTATTGTTTATGTTACCATATCGACTGTGCAAAGAAAAAAGGACGTTACCCACACAAATCAAATTGTACAGTAGGCGCAAAAAAACGTGTTTTGGTGATTTTGGGCTATATGCAAATTATTAATTATACACAACCTTGAAGTGCATGGAGACTTCTAAACTGGAGTTTAATTGTCATAATCTAATATTAATTAAAGAATTTTTCTAGGAAAAACTTTTATTTCAGTCTTTTTTCTTGATTTTATTTTTTTACAAGCTCTTCTTTTTCAAACTTAAAAGCTAAATTTAGATACTAATTTGGTAATGCAGCTCGCATCCGTTTGATAGAACGTGTATCAAGTTTGATAAAGTGTGATTATTGACAAAAATCTGTTTTGAAAAAACTGCGGGTTACGTCTTTTTTCCTTTCCAAAGTCGATATGCGTTTTCAATAAGAGGCATTTATTCTACGAGAACTGCTTGTTTTCCTTTCTTTATTTGACGAGTTGAATAAGTATAAATGGGTAATTTTAGTACAGAGTAATTAATTAGCTATTATCTTAATCCGTGTTGCAGATGTTAACATCGTTGACTTTTGTGACAGATGTCACGGGTTCAAGTCCCAGTGCGAGCAGCATTGTCTTAATCTAAATTAAGGAGCGCAGAAAAAACGATTAGATTACCACGAGTCCTGATCTAGAACCATCTTTTCCATTCTGTCTATCTTAACAAAAAAAAGAGGTTGAGAAACTGAGTAAATACTTCTCTTGAGATTCTTCAATTAGGAATCTACGTGCTCTACAAAATTAGTGAGTTAATAACTATATTTCAAGCTATATTATCGTGCTCATGATTTTTTTGATTTAAAACAATAGTTCCTTAAACGGCCGCAACGATGCATCGGCCAATTTATAGGAGTCACATTGCAATCGATGGTATAATGTTAGTCACACTTTTTTTTTAAAAATTACTAGCAGATATAAATTAAACTTGAAGAAACTGGACATAACTTTTAATATTATTTATTCCAATTATTATGTGTCCATTGAACACGCGGGAAGTTTATTAATATTTAACCGCAGTTAGTGAATAAATCGTAATTAATTACGAACTAAAATGTTGAGATTAATTGCATCCACTATGTTCCAGTGGCGTAACTAAGATTGACGATATTGCATTAATGCAATATTAAATCGTCCGAATAAAGTTGAATGCAAACCGCATCGTGATATTAGATTCAGACAGACTTATCGTTGAACGCTACTCACTTCCCTTATGTATTTTAGCGTTCCTCAATATCAAACCGCGTGAGAAATTATTCATAGATGCTTCACTAAAATAGACACTCTCCGCTACAAAGTCCGATCTATAATTGGACTCAATAAAATCGCTCAATTTCGCATCTATAGTTTTGTCACATTCAAACAAAAAAAATAATCATAATAATAAGTAAATTTAAATTTATAATTATCTAAAAAAAAATGAAGAAGACATGATATCATATGCGAAATATTTTATTTTAATATTATCAGTTTCAAATTTGAATTTTCTTAATGCTCTACTCTTCCATTAATCTTATCGCTAACGACACAGGTTTCACATTTCGACATCTTCAGGCTTTTTAAGTACACAAATGTACTTGAACTGTCAGTATAAGTTTCATCAGATGAAATTATCACCAACCAGACAAACCGCTAGTGATCAATTTGAAATAAGTAATATCGTTGGTTTGCTGTAAGAAGTCATTAATTGACAATTTGATCGACACTGAGTTACATAAAAAAAGGTTTTTAATTTGTCATTTTCCATAAATTAAAAAAGTCACTTATCACCTTAACATCAACTCATATTGTGCAATGACATACCCTTAAAATTAATATACTGTACAATCGACCCCCCATAATGTTGAAATTGAGACAACGCTATAGGAATACTACGTTATAGGGGACTAGGCATTCACACAAAATTTGAGGTTAGGATCATTCAATTATATCACGAAATCATACTTGTTTTTATCACGTTCACCTTTTCGTTTCACCTGTCATAAAATACGTCTAGCAAATTCAAATGCCAAACAGTCACTGAAAAATGTTATTTTCTTTTATTCTCGTATATAAAATAATATATATATATAAATGAAAATTAAGCAGTAGTTAAAAAAAACTACGCTACAAGGGGGACCACAATACGGAGGAATGCTACATACGCTATAAGAAACTTTTCTATGGGAAAATGTAGATGCATAAATGCCGATCTAACACAAATAAAAGCTTAAAACTAATAGACAGAGACAATTGCCAGCCTTTGTTGGTAAGCATTAATAATAACTGCCTATTTGAAGTTATGCTTTTTTTGACAAACTGGTATAATTAATGCACTGCGTTATTCCAGACAACGATTTTTTGTCAATTTTATAACTTACCTACTTTTTCCAGAAAGGTAACGATATATTCTTTTATCAGTATGAAATTCTCGCATCAAGTGAAACCATGCGGAATAAGTGCATAAGGTATTTTATTATTTATTTATTAAAATACCTTTCCACCAAGTGTTGACAGTCAACACCTAAACAGTGACTTCATCTAGGTAATGTATTGGCAAAAATATTTTAAACATCACATAGCGTACGAAGCTAAAGTCGAATATCAAATTTATACCCAACACACTCTTGTATTATTACAACCAATACTCTTACATTCGCGTATTTATATGTGCGAAGGAGAGTGGAAGGGGGAAATGTCGATAGAATTCGTCCTTTTTATCCTTCGTTATACTTACTCACACACATATACATACTATACGTTAGCATTCTTATAACACTGGGCGGCTAAAAAAGATCTGTATAATAATTTCAACTTTCTTATTTTATTTTATAAATAATATAAATAAATGTTTTTTTTTTATATTATATTAACAAATTGTAATGGTTATATTTGTAACCTTAAGTTTCAACTCCCGGTTAAATTCTAAATCCCAGGAATTCGCGGATTTGCCCAAATAACCAGCGTAGGATCTTTGTTTTTTTTTTTTGCTCTTTCCAGAATTTCGAATCCAAAATCATTAATATAGGCATTTTGGAAAATTTTCCCGTGGCGCCCTTTAACTGTGCTGTGGCTCCCTAAATAAAAAAAAAGTGTTTGTGGCCCCTTGAGGGGCCACATGGCTCACAGTTGAGAAATCCTGCCGTAATGTGACTGTCAGTTGGATATGTTGGTCATGTCAATCTGTTTGTATCTCCGATCGACCATCTATGTATTTGTGTTCAAACGCATTGATCTAAATTTTACATTTAGACTTGAGCAAATAATGAAGTTTGAAATCAAAATGTTACACTGAATTTAACAGTTTATTTTCTGTAAATATCCTTTTTTGCTTTCGCAAAATTTTTACAGACAACAACCGTATAGATGTTTTTACAGACTGAAATCTCAATAAGATTTTTCAATCAACGACCGTCTTTTATATGGTGCTTATGATTTTCTAAAGCAGGGCTTCCCAAACTATATTCCGCGGAACACTGGTGTTCCGTGGGACCTAAATAGGTGTTCCGCAAAAAAATATAATGTTAATACACTCTGCAACACATTAAAATATCTTCTACTTCATATTAAAAATCGAGCGATAGTAAATCTCTACTGATTGATAAAAGGTAAAATATCTAGAATAATTAATAAAATATATTTGTTATAATATTTTTACAATTATGAATTACCCAACTTAAAAAGAGCTGTGTTTCGGTAAAATGACCAGATTTGCAGAGTGTTCCATTGCACAATTAGTTTGGGAAACCCTGTTCTAAAGGACCGCTTCAACAATGAATAACAAAATAAAACAATATTGTTAGTAAAACACAATATTTCATGACACTATGAAAACATAGCAGGCACTTTAAGGCCTTCATTATGCCGCTGAGTAGTGGCGATTATTTGCTATATGTAAAGGGTGGATATGCATTAGGGGTGAAATTATAAAAACAATATCAATATAGAGTTTTTATGAAATATCGATAAATCAATGCTTCTTATATTGGAGCACATGCTGCTCGAGCACACTGTACCAACCACACCTACCCACACACTCGCAACCCCATACTCACACCACTGCAGGGCATCCACCGTAGACCCACGAACAAAAAAGCAAGCGTACATAAAACTACGTTCACGGGCGCACATCTACGTGGTGGCAGGTCGTCGTAACCAATCGGGTATCGAACTTAACGTATCGGAGGTTCTCTCCTCGCCTTTCATTGGCTGATCGGTTTCGTTCTATTGGAGGATCGAGTGCGCAGACTCGAACCGATAGATAGATTTTCACGCGGACACTCTGATTTGAAGGTTGTGCAATAACGTATATATACGTTTACGTTTTGAGCTCTACGGCGTAGGCTGGATCTACGGCGTAGAGCCATGCCTACGATTTTTTTAGGTATGGAAAAAATACTCAGTATAGAAATCGATAATGTGTTAATACATTTTCAATGTACATTCTACGACACAAATATATTTGTATGTTTTATGATTATTCCGAAATACTTTCGGGGTCAATACTGACTTTTATTATTTGGAAATATCTCCTTTTATATAAGTGTATTATATAAGTGATAAACCATTTTCAAACATATTTTAACAAACAGAAAGTATCTTGTGACAACTGGTAGTAAGTCATCTGCCTAACCACTCTTAGATGAATAAGACTAGAAAAGTATACAATTTTGAATCAGGTTGGTTATAAAAAATCAAAAATAACAGAGATGTTTGTATATTTGGCTACAAATTGATTTATTATAAACTCAATGCATTCTGATGTTATTCGATTCGACCATGGTATCTAAGTCATACAGTGTTACCACTCGGCCACTGGCTATTTGTTATAGTTATATACCCAGCATTCAAAGAGCTATATTTTAATCTAAAATTAGAATTATAGTACATATTTTGAATATTTTTCTTTCTATTTTTATCTTTTAAGCACAACAGTGCATGGTTAAAAGATGGATACAACTCTGTATCGGGTCAATAGTATGAAGAATAAACCCTTTTCTTTTCTTGATTGCATTGTGCTATGGAAGGCAGCCGTGAAAATATGGCTGCATACACATAACTGGTGGTGGTGGGATTTTCAACAAACAACTTGTCTATTTTTTATACCAAAATTTATAGACCTAAAAAGACGTTAAAATACAAAAATATATTAAGTCATTTTTCCATAATTATAAGCATCATATATTTTTATTTTTTTTATCAATTTATTTTTTATGAAATATTTTACGTAATATAGTTTTTTTTATTGATATGTCCAAGGCTTTTCAATTTGGCGATGTTAAAAATTGAATTGATTGTTTTATTTATATTACATATCTTCTTATAAGTTTGTTGCTAATGTACATATACATAATATCTGAATAGATTTTAAATAAAAAAACAGAATTCAATTGAAAAGCTATAGTGCTGTAAGGTAAATACTTTTAAAGATAAACCAGTTTTATTCTAAGCTGATTGAAAAATTGTAAGATTTATTTTCAACTAGTTGAATAAACTTATCAAGTATGAAATAATTCATACAGTTTTATAAATATAATATATACTCAATTGCTTTCCGATCTGATATAAAATTAGTTTATAAGACTTTGTGTAATAAAACGCTGAGTAAAGGCATTGATTTTATGCGAAACCAAATCCATTAAGCCCCTATACATTTTATAGACTGTGCAAATCCATTGTAGACCCACAAAGACGGCTTGTAGACCCCAGACGCAGAAGTTACGAGCTATCGTAGACCCGCTCTGGGCGAGATAAGGCTGTACCGCTGTTCGCAGCATCACCCCGAAAGCCTCTTCCCGTGTGTCGCGCGATTCTCTAACGTATTATACGGCCTCCGTAGTGGGCTGCTACAAAAAATCAATACATTCCAAACGACGTATCTACGGCTCTAGCACATACGAGGTCTGAAAGTAGTCTTTAAGCGTATATGTTACGCGCACACACTCACGTGTCACGTACGTAGAATACGTATACATCTTCTAGCGAATGTGTATGCGGCCCGATCACAGGACGAATGCTGAAATTTATATACGCTGTAAAATCATAACGTTTCTTTTCACGCCAGAACCTACAGATGTTTTTTTATAACTAATCAATTCTAGTAACATTAACTCATTGAAGTATTTTATTTTTAACTGTTGTCTCATATATTAAGACACATAATTGAAAATATATACAAAATCTTGAAACATCCCAGATATAACTTATTAACCCAAAAAAAATTTAAGACTTCGACTTAAGGTTCTTGGTGAAGTTTAAATATTAAATTTGAATTGTTCAAATTATTACATTCACACAAGTTTTGTCACTAACTAATTTCTCCGACAAACAAAAATAAATATAATTCTTAAAATTATCCACCATTCAAATCTGTAGGCATTCCCATGGGTTAATCCTTTTCGCCGGCGATGGCTTTAAGCTTTGTGATACATTTATTTATTATTTAAACACGATAAATTCATTCACTAAGCGTCAGTTGAACGCCTGAAGATGCCGAAACCCGGGTCGTTAGTGACAAAAGTTGTGTGAGTGTACATAATTTGAACGATCCAAATTGTTTTTCGATGAGATTGAAAATCATTATCATTTATTTGTCTGTTGTCTTACACAATTTAATCATTTTAGCATCACTTAATCGATCTGAAAATTTCTACTTATTTATTATTACTGCGTATCTTTACAAAGCAGATTTTAATATAAAAAGTAATGTTTATATTTTATTTATGACTAGCCGGTTCCAAGCAAGCGTTGCAATGCCACTCAAAGAAAGAAATTGTTGGTGTTTTAATTGTGTTTGTTGAAGTGCATATTTTCTTTTTCTGTCTGTTTGACGTTTGCTGCCGTTTGTCTATGATACGACACACGCGCTACCTGTTGTAAGTTAATTGTACTACAACCTTCGCGCAAGTACAAGCATACATCGTCAAAATGAACAGTGTGGCAGACATACAAACATTGATTTTTATATATAAGACCTACTCTAAGTTAATTTTTTAAACCATGTCCGCTCCCAATGTGGAGCATATGGACTCCTAATGGAGTTTATCTCAACAGAAGTGTTTCTACGAGAACTGTTTGTTACTCAGTTGCTCAACCTCTCTTTTTCCAAAGAGAGTAGGGATAGAAGGATAGGGCTAGGACAGGATTAGTGGTAAGCTAGTCGCTCTCGATACGCCCCGTTCATAGAATAGGATGAGTGAAAGGGGGGAACTCAAGACACCACATACACCCATGCCTTTGAACAGAAATTCATAAATCGATTGAAAAATCAATTTATAAAAACTGTCCGTACCGGGATTTGAACCCGGGCCCTCCGTAGCCGAAGCCAACAACGTTGACCACTCGACCACACAGGCGGCATATAACCTATAACCTTCCCGGAAGTGCAAGCAAAAAGTTTGTCAAAGTTTTATTGCAATCGGATGAGCGGTGTGGCAACGCATAAAATACGAACAAACACACATTCATTTGTATATATTAGAAGATGTGTAATGTTTATATTGCTTACGGTGATCCCATTTTTTAAAGTATTATTTTTGAAAACATTAAAAATGACAATTTTATATAGATAACATTAGACTGCACTGGTGATTTAGGAAGAAAATAGAAAAGATAGACATATTTAATATAAAATTTAATTAATAAATAATATAAAATTTTAAAAAATTGCTACTAACTAACTGTAACTCTTTCAGAGGCATCCTCAGACAATATTACGTTCACAAAGCTTGTTTAAGTACGAATGATTTCAATTTGAACACTGTAACATGATATCGTGACATCAGCCTTATTCGATAATCCACACGATATGTACATACATTGAAAAATATATTAATTATTATTTATAATAGTATGTACAAGGGATGCGCTTGCCATAAATTCAATAGAACAATCGATTCAATAGAGAATAGAACATAATCTTTTTTTTTTTCAAATTTGGAACGATTCCAAGAGTAAAAAAGTCGCTTTCAAACTTTAGTACTACTTAACCCATTTACGTCGCAAATATATTTCAATTTGTTTTTCCCGGCGATATTTCGTGATTTTATTTCGATATAAACTTAGTCCATCGTAAATATGAGTTTAAGTTATGATGTGGAGGAGAAAACTTTTCGGTTATGGCATAGTTAAAAGAAGTGCTTCGAAAACTTTATGCTAAGAAATGTTTGAGAAGCGAACATATAAAATATAAGTATTACTATTTGTCTATTATGCGAAAAAAAATTGACCATATTTAACATTGTTAAGTGTGTTATAGTTTATATATATTTCTTCTTCACTGTCTCATCAAAAACGCTACTATAAAAATTCGAGTATAAAAACAATAAAAAGATATTTAAAGATTGAATTATTTTTGATCGTTTAACCGAGGGGTGGGGAACCTTTTCATTTATAAATGCCACATTCGTTTATCTGATTCAACATAAGGCTGCAGTAAAGAAAAAGCTGACACCCCCCCCCCGCCCTTTTTTTCGACTGTCGAATATATAATAGGTTGATTACGCTCTTTTTCCAAACGTATATTTTTTTGATCAAATTGAATATTTTGATAAAGTCAAAAGGCCGCATCAGAGTAGCCTAGAGGCCGCAGTTTCCTCTACACTGGTTTAATCTGTTTACTTTAATGCTACCACTGCACCATGGAGTCTAGAATAAATGATAGATCGATCATACTATGTTTTTATAACTGAATATATTTCGTTAGATAAATAAAGTAGGGCTCTGCTGGGTTAACCATTAGCAAATGTCGCGAACAAGGTAGTTTCGGTTGGGTGGAATTAACGCGTGGCATTAGGAACTTATCACGGGGTGGAAAATAACACTTTTGGTAAAATAAATATATCAAATTTATTAACACTTTTTTTTATCAATGTCCGCTCCCAATGTGAAACATATGGCCTCCTAATGGGGGTATCTTAACAGAAGTTTTCTACAAAATATGTTTGTTACTCAACCGTTCTTTTTCAAAGACGATAACAGGGGTAGAAGTATAAGGCTAAGTCAGGACTGGTGGTTAACTGTTCGCTCTCGCTACGCCCGGTAAAGAATCGGAAGGACTGTTAGTAAACAGTAATTTATGTTGTCGGTAAGTATATTAAAAAAAACCACACTGTTTTGAGCTATTAATGTATATAGTAAGATTTTAACACGCTGTATATTCTAAAAAAAAAAAGTTCAGTCATATTATGTGTATTTTTACATAATTTGAACATAATTATACGTCATTATAATTCAGTTCAAAGATATTTTTGGAAAACAAAACAAAAATTATTCAAGACATGGTTGGATCGATAAGTTAAAGTTATATTGCATAAATATAGATGGTAAAATTTGGTTCATACCAAATTCTGCACCCAAATACGGACGCTCATTAACTCTTTTTCTAGGAAATTTTAGAAATAAAAAGAGCGCAATTGAACAGTCTTCCGATTTTAAGCGATCAGCTGCACATTCCTGGCTCTCCGCTTTTATACCCTATATAAATATAATCATAAAACCTTTTCCGACAAACAAAAATAAATATAATTCTTAAAACTACTCACCATTCAAATCTGTGGGCATTATACTATGGACTTATCCTTTTCGCCAGCAATGGCTTTAAACTCAATGATACATTTATTTCTTATATAAACACGAAACATTCATTTACTTAGCGTCAGTTCAAGTTCATCCCGGGTCGTTAGTGACAAAATCTGTGTGAATGTACATACATAATTTGAACGATTCAAATTTAATATTGAAATTCCCTAGACCCAGCTGTTTTTATTGATTATCATTGATTATTACCTATTCATTATCCTATAGCATGCCATTACAAAATGTATACTGTCCCAATTGAAGCCCTGCCGATTGGCTAACTGTAATATTGTAAAATAACCAAATATACGATTAATGTGTAACCGTGCTGCTCTGTGTTTTTTTCTTCAGGCAGCAGGACTATGAAGTAGTTAGAGGAGTTTTTCTACGCGTTCCTGTCGCGTTCCTGTTCCTGTTAACTTTCGGAACATTTTTCTCCTGTGGTGGCCCTGAAAGGGGTTTTTGTTTTTTTTCTGGGTTGATGATAACATGTATTGTTACAATCACGAAATTGGTAAATCGGTGAGCTAAAAAGAAAAAACGAGGTTTTGCGAGATTCTGGGGAAAAGTATACCAAATCGGAGATTTCAAATTCCTCGGTGAGCTAAAAAAAAAAAAACGAGTTTCGGTGAAATTCTGGGAAAAAGTATAACGAATTGAGGATTTCAAATTTCCCGGTAAGAAAATCACAATCCCGGGATCCCGAAAAAAAGGGGATCAATCCCGAAATCCCGGGATTGGAAAAAGGCTCCGGGATTGAATACCCTAATCCCCACCTCACTTCCACCCCCGCTGCCTCACGCATATCGGCTATTGAGCCACATATATAGACCTTTTGTTTTACATTAAAAAAAAATAGTTCACGAACCTCATAATACCTCATAAAAGAACCATTCACAAGTATTGAAATTCCACCAATCACCTTCGGTCGAAATCTTAAATTATGTAAAATTTCATGTTTATCTAAAATTACAATCTGACTTAACGCCTTCTGCCAGAATATTGAAGATATAATACGAATGTAATAATATGTCATATTATACTTAAAAGCAAATAAATTCACATTGCATCTTGTGAAACATTGGTATAGAAATCAGAATCGTACTCTATTTTTATAAATTTATTCAAATATTGCCCGAATTCAAATAAATTGAAAACCTTCATCAAACGCTCCTTCTTGTGTTGTATTTATTTATTTTTTCATGATAAAACACTAGATTACAAAAAGCAGAAAAAAACGAAAGAACGAATGGAAAAAAAGGAAAATATTCATCATCGAGTCGCATTATTTTGATGTCATACAAAATCAAATTATCCTTCTACCCCCTTCCTCTAACTCTTTCTCTCCTACAAACGCAATATCTTCAATCAACTACCCTCAAACCGTTTCTTTAAATGAAAAAAAAACCATCTCATATATTGTTACCAGGGGTCACGTGAAAAAAAGAAGACTCTTTAAAATAATCAACGACTCCGACTCCGAGGAAATTTTTCAATAATTTCATTTTAACTTATATATATCGACTGTGGAAAGGAAAAAGGACGTAACCCACACATATCAAATTTTACAGGAGAAGCTAAAAACGTGCTTTGATGATTTTGTGGCATATGCAAATTATGAATTATAATTTGCATATGCCACAAAGTGCACGGAGACTTCAAAACTGGTGTTTAATTGATATAATCTAATATTAATTCAAGAATTTGTCTAGGAAAACCTTTTATTTCGGTCTTTTTTCTTGGTTTTAATTTTTTACAATGTCATCTTTTTCAAACATAAAAGCTAAATTTAGATACTAATTCGGCATTTGCGGCTTGCATCCTTTTGATAGAACGTGTATCAAGTTTGATACATTGAGATTATCGAAAAAAACCTGTTTTAAAATAACTGTGGGTTACGTCCTTTTTCCTTTCCACAGTCGATATGTATACCATCAGATCATCTTTAGTCAGCCAAGCACGAAATGTCAACACTTTTGAATATTTTGTTATCGTTATTATCGAAAAATCTAGTTGCTCATTTTTCACGACTCCGACTCTGACTACAGCCAAAATACCGCGACTCCAACACCACAGCCCTGATTGTTGTACTAAGATAAGACGAATCGAATTAATAATCCTGACATTCTCAAGATCATCATTCAGCGGTGGGCTGCCAATACGTTAAAAAGAGGCTCGCTTAATCTCAAAGTGATTCTCGGTTTTCTAAGGAAGGAGTGACTTTTTTTATCACTCCCATACAATTATATTCAGTACTTCATTTGTCATACAATCAATTGTTACTTAATGCACTTAAAATACGAAACAATATGCAAGTTACCATAAACTTATCAATATAACTGGCTGAAAATGTACTACTGTGTATACTGTAAATAATATACAAGTCAGAAATTGCAGTTTGATACTAAATTGATATGAGAATATTGTTTTCTCTTCAATTAGAGATTGTTTTTTTTATTTATTTATTTTTATGAATTTTATGACTATTTTTAATGTTTTTTGTGAAATGTATTTTACCTTGTAAAAGAAGGGTTGAGTATACTGAAGAATTTGAGGACCTTTTGTATAGTAAAGAATCCTTTGTACGTTAGAGTGAGACAGCGTCACAAATAAGATGGAAAAAAGGGAAAAACATGGCGTTGAAGAGATCGAACAGTACCGTAAAAGAAAACTCCGAGTGAGCTGCGAGGGAGTGGGACACAGATATCGGGTTTGGCGGTGGTGTGAGGAGAGGGTATGAGAAAAAAATGAAAACAACGTTAGTTCAGTCTGGGGGCTAAAGGAAAAAGTCAACACTTTTATATAAATTTGGCGTTGATTGACAACATTGCTGACACAACTCAACAATTAATTAAAACCAACTACCATCGCACAGTGCGAGCTACCACCTTGCTAGCGGTTAAATAAAAATGATCAATCATTAATCATAAAAATTATAAAACATTTTTAGTACTTTTTCCACATAAAATTTATTAGATCAGGACCGGTTTCGCTCATGATGAGCATTGTCAACTGATAAGAAAAACAATAAAACAGTGATATGTATACAAAAGTTAAGTGATAAAAACAAGGTATGACAAACAATTGGTATTACAACCTAGCAAAAGAATTGAAGCAAAATACAAGGAAAATAAACTATAAATAAAAAGTTGAAGACCACTCAGCAATGAAACTATTATGACAAAAACCAATTAGGTATGAATTATCATTACCAAAGTAAAAACCAACAATTAGTGTATATAATAAATAAATCTTAATGTCTGTCAACCAAAATGAGTGACTTTTGTATAAATATTACTGTTTTATTGTTTTTCTTATCAGTTGACAATGCTTATCATGAGCGAAACCGGTCCTGATCTAATAAATTTTGTGTGGAAAAAGTATTAAAAATGTTTTATTATTTTTATTATAATGCCATTCCACTAAGTATTGACAGTGAACACCTTAAAAGTGATTAATCATTAATCCTTTCGTAGACTCATCACTTTATCCTTACTCTCTTAGAAAATAAGAGCTTTAGCAATTGAGTCACAAACAGCTATCGTAGAAAAAACTTCTGGCAAAATACATCCATTAGGAGGCCATATAATCAGCATTGAGAGTGGAGATGGATAAAAAAATAATATTTTAAATCATCGAAGATGCGAACATGCATTTTCACACCATAGTATTATATAAATACAAAATTTATGACCACACAAACAATCGGAAGAGCAACAAAATAATAAGTATTATTTCATTGTCCAACAACCAGTTTTCGTATACGCTTAACTCTCTATGTATAAAGGTTGAAATGAATAGTATATTTATGGTCAGTTAAAATATTTATTATAAATAATATTTATCATATTTATTGCGTCTTAAATTTTACCTTTTTTACGCATTTTTTACACCATATAGTGGTTCTTTTTTTTTAAATAATCAGGACTGTGGAGTATGGGTTGGAAGTCACGGAGTCGGGTGCTTTTCTGGTGGTGTAGTCGGAGTCGGAAAAATTGGAGAAAAACAATTTAAATATATTATAAGTCTATCCATTATATTGATTGTTGAAATCTACTAAAACTATTCTAATGACTAAAATGATCCGACAGTATACAGATTATGTAAGTTAAACGGAAATTACGAAGAGAAAAAATTGGAGTCGGAGTCAGTTTTTAATTTGTATTCGGAGTCTCCGGAGTATCCCACTTTACAGCCCTGCAAAAACACTGTTTTTTTGTAAATTTAAAAAACCTATCTTCAATTTCTGTTTGAATTCAATCACTTTTTTACGCGGTTTTTTGTGAGACGTATCTTATGTGTAAAATTAAATTGAATGTAAAATATTGTGCTATGACAGTACATTTTCCAGGTGCGACGGACATCTGGGAGTGTATCGGTCACACCGATACGTCGATTCCCGTCCCTGTGTTAGTGTCAAACATTTCTTCTGCTTTTCTTTCCTAGCCACCCTATACCTCACCTTACACCCACAGAACGTATAACACCCACTATCGATAGACTTGCAAAGGTTAAGCGATGTTTTCCTTGATAATACATTAAACCAAAATGCTCATAATTTAAAATTTCGACTGACGGTGCTTGATGGAAATTTAATGTCACATTTTAATTAATTTTATTCTATAAACTTCCATAAATGTTGTCGATAACAACCCGGGTTTTGCTTTTCGGCATCTTCTGGTATTATCTAGTGCACGAATGCACTTGAACTGACGGGCAGCAAATGGCTTGCATTGTCTATATACAAACATAAAAGTGTATCAATGTCATTAATTCTCGCTGTCATATCATATCAAGGTTAAATTAATAATACTGTGTGAATTCACTATCAAGTAACAATCAATTGCTTATTTAAGTATTGCATACAATTGCATAGAACTGGTAAAAAAGTTCACTCCTTCCAATAATTGCTTTGAAGTTAAGCGAGCCAATTGTTAACGTATTGGAAGCCCACCACTGGTTACGCGCCTTAATTTGATGACCGATAAGTTCATCGTAATTAAATTGCAGCCCATCAATAAGTTCTTTCTTTACAATATGTTAAAGTGGCAATTTTCGTTTTAAGTAAAACCGATTTTTATAGAAATATTAAAAACCGGCTTGTTAAAAAGTTTGTTATAGGACATCGATATCTCTTTTCTCTTATCAAGTCAATGTGTTGAAATTGTTTTTTTTTTCAAATAGTGTACAGGTATTAAGTAATACATCTATCACCTCTCGCGGATCACCGCATACCAATACTTTGAAAGTTGTAAGTTCTTAGCAGAAGAAAATCTATACCTAGACTTCATCCGGAACGAATCTTGTATCAAGAAAGAGTCCTCTATATACATATAATATATAGACACATATGCATTTGTTTGTATAGGTAATATTATATCAAACATTAGAGTGGACCGAAAGTCATCAAAGTAGATCTTTTCATTGTTATTTTTATTACAAAACTTATTTTATATTGATTTATTAAAATGATTTTTTTTTTGTCAATATTTGTTACAAAAATTTAAAAAAAAAACCGTGTTATTAGTCTAAAACTGTTGAGTCGGAGTCTTGGAGTCGGAATGTTTAAATTGGAGTCGTTCTCGAAAAAAACAATAACGTCGAATCTTTTTTTAAAAAATCTGTATTCAAATTGCTAGTGTGAAAAGTGGTGTCACTCCATACTACTAATCCTAATAAAATATATTAAAGTCGTGTTATAAGCTATGTTCAGAGTCGGAGTCGTGTTATTTCTTAACGACCCATGACTATCCCAATCAATGTTCCCTCTAATTTTCGGAAGGTGATGTGCGCAAAAATTATTGGCTGTGCAACTGATAATAATTAACAACACTATTTAATGTCAACTAATCTATTCTGGTGAGTATATAGCTGATGTAATTTTTGTGCGCTCTTTTGTAATGTATGTGCGCTCACTCGGCAAGCTGTGTGCGCGCGCACACGCGCACAGCTAAGAGGGAACACTGATCCCAATCCAGAATCTCAATTTATAAACGATTTTATGTTGAAAAATTGCCAATCCCGTGATCACAAAAATGGCCCGGGTTGGATGCACATAGCCGATATTAATTATTACGTTTAAATAATATCAACCGTAAACACTTTTTTTTACCTTCAGTCGAAATCTTAAATGAAAAGTTTATTATTTTCCCAATAGAATATATATTTTTTAACAACTAGCAAAATTCAAAATTCTACATGTTTCACAGTCTCAAACAATATTTTTATCCTACTCAGTTTGCGGCCAGGCATTCCATTCCCTGAATGATAACGTTGATACGTGAAGAGTTAAGTGAAGTTAATTAAGTGAAGGAAGAAATGTATGTGATGTGATGCCAACCCCTATTCGATGCTGATAACGAGGCATAGAGAAAACGATTAATTATTTAATTTATTTATTTTACATTGCACAAGGTTGACAAATTATTAATTTAAAACTTTTACAATGGAGAAAAAAAAATAGTACAATTTAATATTAAAAGCAGTAAAAAAAAAAGTGGCAAGGAAGTCAACTGAGTAAGCTCCGACGAACTCTACTTTAATACATAAAAAATAGTATTCGTCGGAACTCACCCACGAGAGTTAAAGTAGAGTGATGAGTCTAGAACAGGATTAATGATTGATCATTTTTGTTTAACCGCTAGCAAGGTGGTAACTCGCACTGTACGATGGTAGTTGGTTTTAATTAATTGTTGAGTTGTGTCAGTAATGTTGTCAATCAACGCAATCAAAGTATTGACAACAAAACACCTTTAAATTGAATAATTTGTTTGTATCCTAAAATAATTTGAAAAAAAAAACACAAAGGTGTTGATATTTTATTTATTTATATACATATATCATTTGAGATATGTCGAAGAGACAACAAAATATATTCCAGTGACGTAGTAAGCCCCCACCCCTAATGATAGCGGCCGTAATACACCCACATGACAGTAGATACAAGTCGCATCAGGATAACGGTAAAGAAACCTCTTAAATATTCTAGTATCCTTCTTTTGCTCCAATATTCTGGACGTACGACTCTTTGAATAGTATGCCGCCAGTGGCGTAGTAAATCCAGACAGGAGGGGCTTATCATAAATTTTAAACTTATATTATGACATTTAACACGTGTATTAAATAAGTAGCAACACATATTTTCGGATCCGTGGCGCAGTGGTCAACGTCTCACGGGCTCGAGCCCCAAATTTCAGTACGAACAGCAGTTTTTCAATTGATTTCTGTTCGAAAGCTTGGGTGTTTGTGACGTCTTAAATTTCTATTCAACAATTTAAATCATAAATTAGGCGGGGCGTATCTAGTGCTATTGGTATGCCACTAGTCCTGTCCTAGCCTTATTCTTTGATCTCTACTTTCGTCGAAAAAAAAAGGTTGAGCAACAAACAATTTTTGTAGAAAAATCATTTGATGAGATAATTTCATTGTGAGTTTATACGCTCCAAACTGAATAAAAGGTACTCTGTCCGCCTAATGATTATCATTAAAGAGACGAAACACATGTCATAGTTTATTACACAACAAGTAGAATAACAAAATTTTCAAATTAATTTTATAAAGAGAATATTATAAGCCGAACATCTACAAAAATTACATACATTAGATAAATGACATAATAATAAATATAACTTATAAAAAACGATTTTAAATATTAGATTTCTGAAAGCACTATGTGCACGCCACTGGTGGGGGGGCATATATGTAACCCCCCACATACGATATTCTGCCGTACGCTTAGACCTTACAATCTGCTTAAACATTCTTTGACTGGAATTCCTAAAGGATAGAAAACCGCACTGACTTTATATAATATATTAAGTATATTATATACAAAAATGTATATAATACTTTAGTACATGACATAACGAAGTCCGCAACTTTTCGATGTCAATTTTTTAAAGACGTGCAAAAAAGAATTTATATTTTTCCTTCTGTTTCAACGACAACAGCAATCCTTCTATCACTTATTTTTCTACTTGTAAAACGGGCCAACAATCAATTCTCGAAAAATTTCACAGGCTAAATAGTACTTAATGTAAGTAAGTTTATACTCGCATATACATTTGTCTCGTATTTTTCCGGTCTGAATTTTAATACAGTTTCGGTCATAATTTTTATTTCTTTGGTCTGAATTTATATTACATTGGTCAGAATTTTTATAAAATAGTCATAATTTAAATGAAATTGAAAAAAAAACTAACCTAACCAAAATGGTTATAAAAATCTGACCGTAAAATATTTTTTATTCTGACCGTTCATAGTTTTATTCTAACCAAAAATTGATATTTATTCAGCCCAAAGGTTTATTTGAATTCTAACCAAAAATTGATTTAAACTCTGGCCATTTATTTTTTTCCGTTTACATTGTACGTAGTTATTAATATATCAATTTTGATTATCACTTTTGCTTTTGATTAACACTCATGTTGTCATTATAATATAGGCTCATTAGAGGTGAAGTGATCCAAGTGATATTTAAGAAAAAAAATCTATACGCGTTATAATATTCTACACGTCTTAAAGTATCGTAAAAGTGAATTGAACTCAGTTAATACACATTGCAATAGTGTTATCTCCGTAAAATAAAAATATGCAATCCACCAAAACACCAAGCAAAGATGTGATTGTACTTAAAAGTACAATAAAAATGTTTTTCCATTTTACTAGTTGGCTCACTTCACCTCTTGAGGGCTCAATTAATGTTATTTACAAATTTCTGTGACGATTTGTTCGTATATATTATTAGCCCGTTCCTGGCGTTGCAGTGCCACTCAAAGAAAGAAATTGTTTATATTTTAATTGTGAAGGGCATGTCTTCTTTTTCTGTCCGATTTTCTATGATACGACACACGCGCCAGCTACTGTAAGTTAATTGCACTATAACCTTCGCGCAAGTGCAAGCATACGTTGTCAAAATAAACAGTATGGCAGACATACAAACATTGATTTTTATGTACAAGACCTTATGTAAGTTAATTTTACTACGGAAGTGCAAGCAAAAAGTGTGTCAAAGTTTTATTGCAATCGGATGAGTGGTGTGGCAACGCGTAAAGTACGAACAAACAAACATTCATTTGTATATATTAGATATTTACTTGTTGAAAAAATTCACCTTTAGCATTATTTAAAAAGCAAATATGTATTACCAAAATTGTATTATATTTTAATATTGTATATATTATATAATAAATTGTACATATATATATACGGTATCGATCTAGCCACAGCATCCGAGCGTATACGGTACCTATGCGAACACATATAAATAAAATATTTATAAGCACATTGAATATTAGTATACGTGTATCCAATACAAACATGATATCAATATAATATTCTAAAGTAGGGTACACACATTGATTATACATTTAAACATTTTATATTATATGGCGCGTATGTGAGTTCACCAATACAAATAAACAAGCTCGCGACCGCAAAATATCGCGTCAATATCGTCAGCGATCATTTTCCATGTACATATACATTATTCTTTCCAGGAAAGTTGAGCGATCGAAATATCGGTATAACCAAAAACTGAATTTCGCTATTCGTGACGTTTTCTAATTTCGAAATATCAGTTTCACATAACTGGTATTGAATTACGTAAATACATTGAAAAATTACTAGTGTCTTCAGTGGCAGTTCTAGGTACTGGGCTAGGTGGGCTAAGCCCGACCTGCATTTTTCACCCAAAACTTTAGATGGCTGCAATTCGGCCGCTGAACAAAATAAATACATTTATAAGCGTAACTGACCTTTCCCAAATGAATACAATATCTTTGTTTTGATTTTCCTCTGTCAATATAAGACAATGCTATGTCTACCTACAATAATACTCTCGATTGTGTTTTGTATTACAATTTTAAACTGAGCCAGCATAAAAAAAACAATAACCCTATAAATACTTCATAGAGAACAGGCAACGTGACGTCAGTCTGGAAACACCTACGTATTAACGAGTCAGGGGCTGGAAAGATCTAGCCTGTGTTTTTTCTCTTACACTGGGGCGCAATCTAGCACGATTAGATTTTTTTGTATTTGTATGTACGGAAACGTCGTCAAACTTCCACGATTGTGCGTCAAATTATCAAACTTCTGTCATTCGTTGGGGGATAAATTGAATTTGCCCATGACCCACCCATACATTCAAACACAAATACCAATATCGTTGTATTGTATGAATGTGACAGATATTGACTTTCAGTGACAGCTCTGTATTGCTTTTTGTACTTGTTATTTCACTTTGAAAGAGACGAATTTAAGTTTATTATATTTTTTTATTTCTTACTTACATTAGCATTGATTTTATTATGTAGTAATTTATGCTTTGCAGTAGTGCCGTAATATTTGTTTATTTGCTTGTAGATTATAGTATAAGGTGAAGTGGAAAAATACACAATTTCGTAAATAGTATAGAATGCTAAACTTTCCTCTAGCCTACCCAGGATTTTAGTTCAGGAACCGCCACTGAGTGTCTTCATCATATTAAAGATAAATGGAAAAGAATGATCAGATAGAACACATATGTGGGGTAATAATGCAAAACGTACTATTTCCAAAACTCGAACTTTTCAGTAGAGTCAAATACTATAACAAATAACACAAAAATATGATTTCTAATTTGAAAACGACAGTCTTTCAGACATTTTATATTAAAACTAATAGGATAAGTTACCCTTTCTGCATACTTAACTCAATATGGCTAATTTTGGAAATAGTACGTTTTGCATTATAAACCACAAATATGTATATATAATACATTTATTGTATCCATGTTCACTCTTAATGTGAAGCATATGGTCTCCTAATTTAAGTGTCTGAACAGAAGTTTTCAATAAGAACTTTTTGTTATTAAAGAAAGTAGTAGGGAAAGAAGGATAACGCCAGGAAAAGACTAATGGTTAACTAATCGCTCTCGCTACGCCTAGTTAATAAAGGGTCGGAAGGGTGGGGTGAGAGAAAATTTTAGACATCACAAACACATAACAGAATTCGATAAATTGACCGAAATAATTATGTTCATAATTTAAGATTTCGACTGAAGGTGCTTGGTGGAATTTCAATATTAAATTTTAATCGATCAAACTATGTACATTCTCACAGATTTTGTCAGCTCAAGTTCATCCGTGCACTTGAATGCCTGAAGATGCCGAAAGGCGAAACCCGGGTCGTTAGTGACAAAATCTGTGAGAATGTACATAGTTTGAACGATTCAAATTTAATTATGTTCATACTTGGACTCGAACTCGTGAGATCCGGCACGGAAGCCAACAACGCTTACCACTGCGCCATAGCGTCCGAAGTTAAGCAAAAATGATTTAAAATATCTGTTCGTAGTCGAAGTTATTTTCTTAGAAAGCCCTGCCTAAAACGGACAACGCACTGCTGTAGTAGTCAGGAATGTGAGAGCCCGCATCGCAGACTCCTCACAGTTTTAATGAGTTTTTTTTCAGATACCGCTCCCATTTGTAAATCTTCCTCATACGAATATAAATATATTTGCCCCCCTCGCCCCGCAGCTCGTATTTCATCTCGCTCTCTTTCCTGGAGTCAGACCTCCACCCCCACACCACCCTCTCCCACTCCAGCCGACAGTCGATAGCTTTGAGCTTTGCTCTTCCTTTTACATGAGACAGTGGGCTGACCTAGTAATGTTTGATTTGAGTTAAAGACACATCTACTGTCTTTGGGGAATAATAGATATTGTTGTTCGTTTCAATTTTCTTTACACAAATATCCAAAATCACACCAACTTGCCAACCAATTACATCTTGGCATGTCGGGTCCTATGACCTATTGTTGACTTCCATGCCGGATCTCACGGGATCGAATCCCAATACGAACAGCATTTTTTCGATCGATTTCTGTTCGACGGCATAGGTGTTTGTGATGTCTGAAAATTCCCTCCTACCATTCCGATTGTTGAATAACTGGGCGTAACAAGAATGATTAGTTAACCACTAATCCTGTCCTAGCCTTATCCTTCTAACCAGTGGCGGCCGGTCAATGCGGCATTGGATCAATGCACCCTTTGTATATGCAGGGGCGGTTATATTTCATAAAATAATAATCATACATAACTTTTCTTTTCTAAAATTCTAAAATATTTATTATAGACAATAAATACATGAAGAATATAAAATGAATGAAAGGCATAAATGTAACGTTTGAATATTATTTCATGAAATATAACCGCCCTTGCATATACAAAGGGTGCATTGATCCAATGCCACATTGACCGGCCACCACTGTTTCTAATCTTACTACTCTCTTTGAGAGTAGAAAAGAAAAAGAGAGGTTGAGCGACTGAGTAACAAACAGTTCTCGTAAAAAAACTTACGTTGAGATATCTCCATCAGGAGGCCATATGCTCCACATTGTGTCCGCTCCTATGGATAAAAAAATAGCATCATGGCACTAAAGTCCGAGGCCTCTAGTAATTAAACTCAATTAAGCTCATCCACTTCACTTGGTCTTCTGCTTTCCTACGCCAGTTGCAGACACTCACGGGTATTGTTATATTCCATCCCTCCAGCGTAGTCATAATCATCCAATGATTCGTTTTCCTTCAAGGTTAGCAACTGTGAGACTTAAGGCTTTTAGGCTTAAGCTCATCTATACTTTAAATATGTTCAGCCCAGCGTAAGCTTTGAATTTCAACGAATCTGACAAAGTCTGACTCACCGTAGAGTTAATTAAGGCCATGGTTGTGCAGATTGACATCCTCGCAGACAGCCAAAAAAAACGCAGGATCTTTCGGTCAAACATTTGAAATTTCTGTTTATAGACTTCATAGCAAATTATTTCATAGCACACCATTGAAATGGCATTTTCTTGGTATAACTCCGTTGAAATGTCGAAAAAAATACAATGTATTTAGTTTTATAAGAATTTTACAAGTATGTCGATAGATATTTTACCTATCTAACTGCTTATCGTTAAAACTATAATAAACATACAGTTCTAGCGATGGCGTAAACTCAAAATAACTATCAACTTAGAAATTCATTTCTTGTATTTATACCCAGGGCCGGCTCGAGAATATCTGCGCTTGTGTACGAGGTGCTTTTAGCACCTCGAAAAAATATCCTTATCCCGGGATTACAAGATTGAACATTCACCACAAAATAGTGTAGAGATTGAGAATTTTTTACTTGGCGATTATGATAGGTTGGGAATTTACAGATTTCCTATCTGAAAAAATGTGTTTGACAACTGTTTTTGATAAACTTTGAATTCATATTCATCTTTTTATTTTATTTTGTATAAAAAAATGGAACTACCGCTAATGCTAATGGCGCCAAATATTACAATTTTGAAATATCATACGAAAAACACTCGATGAGAATTTTTTGTAAATCTCTCAAAGTAAATTGACATCACAAACACTCACGTTTTAGGTTTCAAATTTACATTGAAAAATCTTTATTTGACGCTGAATTTAAAACATAGGTTCCTTACCTTTTTCGGGTGGCGACCCCTTTTTATAAAAGCCATTTGACTAGGCGACCCCCCCGAAGAATTTCAAATCCTCGATTTACTATACTTTTTCCCCGGACTGTCTCCCAAACTCCTTTTTTTTAAGCTCACTGAGGAATTTGAAATCTTCGATTTGCTATACTATTTCCCCGGATTGTCCCCGAAACTCCTTTTTTTTTAGCTTACCGGGGAATTTGAAATCCTCGATTCCAAAATCGAAAAAAGTTGGCGACCCCCCAGAAAACCGTTCGCGACCCTCAGGTTGGGAACCTGTGATTTAAAGGGAATCGAACCCAGACCCGTCTGATCGGTATGCCAAACCGTAACCAAGACCGGCTCGTGACATGTGCGAAGTATGCAGCACACACAAGCGCACATGCGCCGCACAAAGGTTTAAGTGCGATCTACTAATAAAGTTCTAGTTTTATGAGGCGCTGAAGCCGCCTCGCAGACAGGCACAAAAATCCTCAAGCCGGCCCTGGCCCTAACCAACAAGACCACAGCAGGCGACTTAACACTTAGCGCTCCGCTCTGCCTTATGGAAAATTAACGCAATTTTAACATTGCTAACTGAAATAGATTATCGAAACCAGTTAATAATTTTTTTCGAATATGCTCTTTTGAATGGCTTGCAGTGCAGAACGAACTATTCAAAGTAGTCGAATCACCGCTCCTTAATATATTTTCATTATTTTGTGCAAGTCTTGAGATTTTTAATAAATACTTGCGTAAAAATTCAAACAGAATTACTATAAGACCTTACTTATTTTTTAAATTTTATGTTTTGGATTATTTAATAAAACTCGTCAAATAAAAAGCTTTTTATCCATTTCCGCTCTTTGTGTGGAGCACATGGCATCCTTATGGAGATATTTTAAAAAATATATCTACGAGAACTGATTAGTGTTGTAGCTAGGGCATCCAATCCTGAACTCTTCTTGTAATCCGGGATATACATATTTTTTCCCGGATACCGTGATTGAGAATTCACCATATAATCGTGAAGAAATTCGGGATTTGGAATTTCAGGTCGCTGGCAGATTCCAAAAAAAATTACTCTGGGAATTTACGGATTTCTTAAGATGAAAAAATGTGAGGCTTTTATTTTAGGTCTATTGCATGGTTCAAAAAAAATTGTCACTGCCCGATTTTAATAAGCCAGGAATTTTTCGAATCCTCAAAAAGAAAAAATATAGAATCTTTTAATAAAAGTTGCCTGGTTGCCTGGTTTTTGCACTTTTTTTCCTCAATCCCGAAATTCCGGAATTAGTACTATCTCAATTATTTACCGGAATTTTAGGATCATAAAATTGGATGGAATTTCAGGATTGGATGTCCTAGTTGTAGGATAAGAGGTAATTTTTTGACATCACAAACATCCATGCCTTGCTTTTCATCCTCGATTAGTTAGATATCAGAAAAAAAAACAAATTCTGTTTTCTAATGTCATTAAATAAGGCAAAAGACCACACCGCACACGTCATTGCAAAACTCAATTCACACCACAGCTTCCCCGAATACCAACGTTTCTCAAACTGCAAAACAAAACGAAACATCCATCCGGTAGAACCGAGCAAGTCCTGTTCCGAACGAATAAATCCTGCCATACGTGATCGCACATACATTTTCTCATACAGAAATATCCACCGATACCGTTCTTTTGCCGCACACATGCCAATGTGTGGGTCAGTGACGGTGACACTGCGGCCTGCGGGCAAATCATTTATTTTGGTCAAAACATTTCGTCGATAACATAAAAAATAATAACGTTCAAATTATGTACATTCACCCAAGCAATGGCTTTTAAGCTTAGTGATACATTTATTTCTTATATAGACACGACACATTCATTTACTAAGCGTCAGTTCAAGTTCATTCGTGCACTTAAACGCCTGAAGATGCCGAAAGTTAAATCCCGGATCGTTAGAGACAAAACTTGTGTGAATGTACATAATTTTAACGATCCAAATTTAATATTGAAATTCCAGTAAGCACCTTCAGTCGAAATCTTAAATTCAAAATTAATAACGTTTAAATCAGCCCGCGGGTCATTGATAAAACATCCCTTTTCTATACGCTTTCCCGTTTATATTATGGGTACCATATCTACGTATTTCGATATCTATATGTGGAAATATCCACATATCCAGATATACGCTATCGTATAGTCGAGTTCGCCGCTTTCTATCGGGGCATCCAATATATCTCAGCGCTTCCCACGGTGCTCGGGACTCCCTCCACCCCCTCCTTTTATCTGCCTTCTGGAGTCACCCGGACACTTTTCCGACACCCCCTTACCCTTCTCTTTGCGAACGGAAAGCCCCTCGGATTGAACGAGATGTGGAGAGGCTATCGCCTGACAATTCGTCGATTATTATGATTTATAATCATTATTTATCGATTAAATTAGAATAATAAAATATTTTTTTTAAGAAAAATGTTCTTGGACTTTTAAATACAATCATGTCTTTATTTGATTTTTTGGTGGATTGGATATTTTTTCCATTTGATTTTCTACCAACAAAAACAAATATTTTTTTTGTTAATAGATAAATTGTATGATTATTTTTTGTCTCTAGCGCTATTCCATCGCTGAGGAAAAAAATCCAACCTTACCTCATCCAAATATCTATATGCTATAAATAAATAATTTCGCTAAAGAGTTATTCTGAAGATGCTGAAAACACGGAAAAATGATCATGTCTTAAAGTACCATTGCAATAGTGTTATATCCGTAACATAAAAATATACAATCCAACAAAACACCAAATAAAGACCTCCAAAAAGCTTTAGCATTTCACCTGTCGCCTGCTGTGGCTCAGTCGGTTAGAGCTTGCTCTACCGATCATGCAGGTCTGGCTTCGATTCCCGGTAAGGTCACAGTGAATTTAAGAGCTATTCAATTCAAAGTTGTGATCGAAGACTGGGTGTTTGTGATGTCAATTCACATTATTTCCTATCCTCCCATCCTTCTGATCCTTAACTTAATAACTGAGTGTAGCAATAGCGATTTGTCAACCACTAGTCCTGTACTAGCCTAATCCTTCTTTCCCCACTTATCACTTTGATAAAAAAAAGTGAGATTGAACGAATGAGTAACAAACAGTTATCGTAGAAAAAAAAAATCTGTTGAGATACCTTCATTAGGAGACACGGATTAAAAAAAACTAAAAAATCACTTCACCTCTCGAGAAACCAATGTACTTTTTCAATGAAATTTCCAGCAGCCAATTGCCGGGAATCTACAAGTAACACCCTCATGATACGATCCCCACGTTGGGCGCCAAGGTGGTTTCTATATAGCGGCGGGTGGGGAAATCGAATACGGGAAAGTACCGGACGGGAATTTTCAATATACCGTTCACTGGGCGTGGGAAGTAGGTCGAAGTATATGTATTGGATGGGTGTCTCCACCGTACGTGGCTCTGTATTGAACTGAGTTATCGTATATATTGTGTTTTATCGCATTACTGGAGAATATTTTTATACTGCGTTGTTAAAGTATTTTTATTGAGTATTTGGAGGCCGGGTTCTTACCGCTGTTTGAGCCATAAATAATATTGAAGAATATAACGTTTATGCACCATAGAATATGCTACATTTTTGTAACCATTTCTGCCTCTAATGTGAAACATATGGACTATTAATGGAGCTTATCTCGAGTAAAAACAGAATGCTATAATTTAAGTTTTCGACTGAAGGTGCTTGGTGGAATTTCAACAGAAAGGTTAGTTCAAGTGCACTTGAACGCATGAAGATGACGAAAAGCGAAAACTAGGTCGCTAGTGACAAAACTTGTTGAGAATAAAATATTTATTCTCAAATCAAATTAGTATATAAGTGCAACTTTTGATTTACATATTTTCTACGACAACTTCAGTATACACATTAATACATTTTTTTTTAAAATATGTCCACTCCCGATATGGAGCATATGGACTCCTAATGGAGATTATCTCAACAGAAGTGTTTCTACGAGAACTGCTTGTTACTCAGTTGCTCAACCTCTCTTTTTCCAAAGAGAGTAGGGATAGAAGGATAGGGCTAGGACAGGATTAGTGGTAAGCTTATCGCTCTCGATACGCCCCGTTCATAGGATAGGATGGGTGAAAGGGGGGAATTCAATACATCACATACATCCATGCCTTTGAACAGAAATTCATAAATCGATTGAAAAATCAATTTATAAAAACTGTGCGTACCGGGATTTGAACCCGGGCCCTCCGTAGCCGAAGCCAACAACGTTGACCACTCGACCACACAGGCGGCTAATACATTTTTAACCATTAAAAAAGGATAATTTTACGGTAAATTGCATATTATTACATATTGTAAGTGTATTAAGTAACAATCGATTGCTTATTTAAGTATTGCATATAATTGCATTAGATTGATACAAAAATCATTCTTTTCCAAGAACACCAAGACTTTCGTTGAGATTAAGTGAGCTGCTTGTTAACATATTGGCAGCACACCGCTGCATACATCTATCACTTCCAAAGAGCAATCAAGACGTTATTATGTTGTATTATAATCTCACATAAGATCTCCGATTATTTTTTTAAAATTTAAATATAAGCAGGCTGCGTGGTCGAATGGTCAGCATAGTAGTCTTAGATAGAAGGCATAGAAGGTCACGGGCTTGAATCACATTACGGACAAATTATATAAATTAATTTTAAATTGATTAACGGATTTCTGTTCAATTTCATGGATGTATGTGACGGCTATCCTGAGCGATAAGCTAACCACAAGTTCTATCTATCTGCCTCCACTCTCTTTTAAAAAGGAAAGGTTGAGTAACTGAGTATCAAGCAATTCTCGTTAGACTTATTTTGAGTTAAGCTCCGTGAGTAGTCCGTATTCTCCACATTGGGAGAGGCCATGTTGAAAAAAATACTCTCTATTTCCTTTCCCAGGACATCCGATTGCTAGGTTATATTTTTTATTAATACAACACACAAACTGATTTTTTGACATTGTGATTTTTTGCATTATGGCTGTCAGTTTTGTTTACTTTCGACGTAATAGCTTAACACTGATAGTTGTATATTTTTTTTATTAAATATTGATATCAATAAGAGCTGCTTTTGCTAAAAAAAATATATGATTTTTCACAGATTTGATATAATGTTAGTTTAGAATAACGAGATAAAATAATACACTTAACATTACAGTCAAAATAAATGCATATAAAACAGTGAACTTTCACGAGCTTAAATACGTTTCCACCCCTAAAAAGCCTTCACAACAAATAACCTATAAACATTACGCTAAATCGAAATAATTCTAACCCTTTCAGCGCTTCGGAATTCCGGACGATCATCGCTAAAACCACGCGAATACCCTTAAACCCTCAACTCTCCACCGCAAAACCTATACCGCAATAAAAAAGAAAGGTCTCGTTCTATTTTTTATCCCGGACTTTCCGTTTCCGGGATTTGCCCCTCTGTCAGATGGAGGACGGGGGGAGGACACTGGGAGATTTTCCCGATATCGGCGAGGGTGCGGGGGGATGTGTGGGGGCTTGGGCGTTAACCTTTTTCTAGCAGGCAATGTGGGTCTCGGAAAATTGTGTGAGAATTGTCTATTGGTTAGTTTATCGGAGCGATTGGCTGTCGATAGGGTTATGTGATTGTATATCAATATAAAAAGGTATATATCGAATATTATGTATTCGCTGTTAAATATTTAAGCACATAACAACCGTCTACAAATTATACGTTTATTTTGTTTAAATTTTAAAAGATACATACAACAAAAATCAAAAAAATACTAGTATTTTCAATTTTCTAAAACAAAGTGAATCATACAACGCGCTGCGGCACAACTATGGTTGTTGAATAGTCATTGCCTTTGGGACTTTGTTAATTTGGCTGTTTGTGCAAGAGGTTCAAGCCCTCGAATTTATTATTTAAATAAATGTTAATTTAATCAATTTTTGGTTTTGAATCCAAGGGCGTGGTTATCTATATTGTTATCATAGCTCACAATCAATCGTCAATATTTTCTAAGAAAACATAACTTTTTAAGAAAATACATTAATGGAGAAAAAACTTATCACGTAAACAAGTGTTTCAAAATAATTAAATTGCATTTCATAAATTGTCTAGCGCTACTTCTCCCATAAAATTAAGCCTTAATATTGTATTGTTATTTCAAAATTATAGATTAAATTAGTATTCATTTGGAATCACATTGTAATAATGTAAAAAAATAGCAATGTTTTTGAGTTCTAAAAATACTATTTTATATATATTTAATAGCTATTTTGGCGTATGCCTTCATCAGAACTATGTTTAAACTTATATTTACTCTATAACATATACTAGCTTAGAAGAGATACACGATCTGTAAGCGTTGATGACGGAATAAATTAAAAAATACTTTTTTAAACAAATTTGAAGTATTTTTCAAGAATTTTATAACTTTGGAATAATAAATTCCCAATACATGAGTATTAATTGAGCCCTCTAAAAGTGAAGTGAGCCAACTAGTAAATGGTAAAACATTTTTCTTGGACTTCTACGTACAAACGCGTCTTTATTTAATGTTTTGGTGGATTGCATATTTTTTTTTACCATATCCGCTCCCAATATGGAGCATATGGACTCCTAATGGAGTTTATTTCAACAGAAGTGTTTCTACGAGAACTGTTTGTTACTCAGTTGCTCAACCTATCTTTTTCCAAATAGAGTAGGTATAGAAGGAAAGGGCTCAGGACAGGACTAGTGATTAGCTAATCGCTCTCGATACGCCCCGTTCATAGGATAGGATGGGTGGGAGGAGGGAATTCAAGACATCACATACATCCATGCATTTAAACAGAAATTCATAAATCGATTGAAAAATCAATTTATAAAACCGACCGTACTGGGATTCGTACCCGTGCTCTCCGTAGCGGTAGCCAACGACGTTAAACACTCGACCACACAGGCGGCAATTTATTTTCCGGAGATAAAACTATTGCAATGTGTATTAACTGAGGTTACTTCACTTCTACGATACTTTAAGACGTGTAGAATATTACAACGCATCTAACTTTACTTTTCTAAAATACCACATGACTCACTTCACCTCTAATAAGCCCAACTGTCAATTCGATTTAAGTATCAATAAGTGCATGCATAAAACCGAATATAAACAACATTTGTTTTATTTTTGTTTTCCCAAAAAAAGCTCTAGTGAATTTATATATCCTTCGTTCTTTTAGCTTTACAATATCAACAAATAGATTGTTAATTGGAATCACATTGCTTTTTTCTTGTTTTTTTATTAATTGATTTAAGTGTAAATGATTGAAAAAATAATGGTTTGTGTTTGGGGCTTTTATATAATTATTGGTAAATCTATTTTTTTTTGATGATTTTAAGACGGCATTTTCGAGTTATAAATATTTATCGTAAAATTACGCCAAACCTGAAATAAACAACATAAAACAAAATTGATTACATTCATAATTTGGAAAATGCGAAAATACAGTCTGTAGCCGTATTTCCCGGAAGAGAGACAGCTTTTCATTTTTCACCCCTTCCGCCACCCCAGTCTTCCGTCTGTCGATCCGGTGTCTGGAAGTATTTAAAACTTCTGCAGCGCGGAAGTTATTGTTTAAATAACTAACTTCTCCTTATTGACAGCTGAAGCGAAACGTTTGTTTGGAAAGAAAATTGGAAAATCTACGTTTGTACATACCAATTCGTACGTCGTAGTCTTGAAATCTTTTAGAAGACACTATTTTTAAACACACCCGATTTCTACATGGATTCAAAATTAAGCAGTTCAAAAAAAGTACCGACTTTTTATTACGCGGTTTTTTTTTTGTTTTAACACTTTTTTATACACGTCCGCTACCAATTTGGAGCATATAGAATTCTAATGGATGTATCTCAACAGATTTTTTTTTCTACGAAAACATTTTGTTACTCAGTCGCTCAACCTCACTTTTTCTCACAGTGAATAGTAGGGAAAGAAAGGTAGGGCTAGAACAGGACTAGTAGTTGACTTATCGCTATCGCTACACCCTGTTATTAAAGGATCGGAAGGGCGGGAGGGGTGGACATTTTATAAATCACAAACAAGCATGTCTTCGAACAGAAATTGATAAATCAACCGAAAAATAGAGAGGATCCGATGAATTATTTAATTTTGTTTTGTATAGATAACTCTGTAAAATTTTATTTTCTTATCAGTTGATAATGCTTGTCATGAGTGAAACCCGTCTTTATCTTTTTAAATAAAATTGGAAGTAAAAATCAAAAGTATTTTTTTATATTTTTTGTTTATTGTGTAATGAAAGCACGAAATGCTTCGTTTATTGTTCATATACAAGAACCGGTGGCAGAATAATGATGACGGAAAATCAAAATACAGTGGAACCCCCAATTACACTACCCCGAATTACGCGATGGCTTGAAATATTCGCCGCAAATCCCCCAATTGCACGGTCGCTTTCCATTGTCGTTACTAAGAGACGGTCGTCTGTGTCGCGCGTACAGTCAAATGTTGGCTAGCGTCTGTTCGTGTATTCAAGACGTGCCAGGCTATACATACATAGCCGGTCGTCTGTATGTGTGCGGGATATTTACTACAGCAAAAAATATTTTTTTTTTTTCAAAACTAAGGGAAATCTTAGTTTTGCGTTTTCCGCGGAAAAAAACCAAATCCCTAATTTTGTATGAGATTTACACCCCCAATTACACGGTCTCGACTATAGTGTAAATGGGGATTTTACTGTACCATACATGTCAGATACCGTAACTACGCCTAACAGAGCTGAATGCGAATAAGCATAATAAGTATACATGATGGTGCATAAATAATAGATCCATACCCAAAAATAATGGGGAACAAAGCCAAGCAATTCCATACTATCGAGACGAACATAATTATATTACTATACTATTATTTTATTTTCCACTTTTACGAGCCGCACAGTCCAATGGGGTGAATCCGTCTCCCTCTGCAACGGTCATTATGCGAGTGCGAATGGGACGGACGCATTGATGGGGTGGGTGTGCGAGGGAGACAGAGTTATGCGACGCCTTTCCATTCTTGACCGTTCCAATTTAAAACTGGACGCTGCTATTTTTCCAGTGACGGCATGTGATCATATTTATAATTATTTATTTTATACCACAAAAATCTTTAAATTATTATTAGCTCATTTGTTAGCTTTAAAATAATAATATGATTTGGATTATCATTTACAACCGGAGAGAGGCCTCGGACTAATAATGTATGGTTATGACACCTCCTGTTCAACGCATGCATCTTGACAGTGCTGCTTTACGGTTGCGAATCTCAACACATTGCGAAAGCGCAAAGTTACCGTATACTGTGCTTTGAAAACAGATTCCTGAAGCTAATGGTAGGAATACGGTGGTCTGATTTTGTCAGGAACACGGAGATAAGAGAGCGAACCAACCAGCCTCTTATTACGTTCAAAATAAAAAGGCGACCATGGACCTGGCTTGGCTGTCTGTCCTTTCTACCAATCAGATGGATCCTGGCGTCGTGAAAGGCCACTGATGACTATCCAAAGGATGTACTCAACGGAGCTACGGGACGCTAGGATGACCTGGGAGGAAACAAAGAGACTGCCGGGGGAATTAGAGAATTTTTGAAGAATCATGCGGTGAATTTGTGCTCCGTATAGGGAGCGGATATGGAAAAAAATAGTTGATAGAAGAGTTACACAATACATACATCTTCTCATCTATTCTAACATTTTTAATTATATTGAAAAATTCACTGATTGTCTTACAAACTCTAACACGTAATTCGCCTCTTTGAAAATCATCTTTATAAAAACACGTGTCAATTTTGAGTTCCCTCCAGAGACGAGAGCTTTTTTTTGATAAAAAAAATATTTTCTAAGCCATATTGAAGTCACGGATAACTTTTATTCCTATCCAAAATTAAAAAAAAAAAAAACGCAAAGTCGTTGTATAGAAACCCCGCATGACTATATAGTCATGCTCATCCTTTTATTATCGTGTAATATTGAGTACGGACAGTAGTAAGGACAAAAGTGACCGTATGGGCTTGCAAACATTCGGGGTTGAAATATAGCTAAACGTGATTTTTTTTAAAATATTTACAATTTGACCTCTTTAGATCAACATAATTTCAAAACAAATATATTAGCAAAATAACTGTAAATAATTTTATGTTTTTATAAAAAAATATCTAACAGTTTCAAAAAGTAAATTAAAAAAAACGGAAATTCAAAAAATCACATGTGCTTTTGGAGACAGTTCCTGTTCCTACAGCTGATGGCTAACTGTAGTCCGTACCCTTCTTAACCAAATATGAGCAAAAGCAACGATATTCAGGTAGAAAAAGTATGAATAGTGGGATCAATAGACAACGGTGTTTTGTGTGACCATATGGTGACGCTCGTCCTTGGAGGGTTAAATTAAAGGTAAGAGGGAAAGTTATCAAATCTTATTTTACATTTTAAATGAATGTCTACTGAGTTACTGCCGAATAGCTTTAATGACTATAAATGATTATTATACAAAACATGAAAATAATTATTTTTGGAGTACGTTTAATACTTTTCAATATTATTGACAAAGACGTTTCCACGAGACGCCCCTGGGCCAGCATCGAGGCGACATTTGCATGCAAATGACCGTTTCTATTTTATTAAATGACCCGAAAAACAAAACGAATAGCAATTCCTTATATTCTTATATGCGTTTAAATCCCCACGGACTAGTATTATCTTTCTCTTCATATCTGACTCTATTTATGTATGACATATACATATCCATACTATGTTTTATAGATTTAATACAAGATAGACGTATCTATACTATTATACATCACTATAAGCAGTGCTTTTTCTTGAAAAAAAATAATAGTTTAAAACCAAAGTTTTTTTTCATCCATGTTTGTTCTCAATGTGGAGCATATGGTTTACTATCGGAAGTATTTCAACATAAGTTTTTTTACGTGAATTGCTTGTTACTCAGTTGCTCAACCTTTTTTTTTGTCGAAGATAGTAATGGTTGAAGTATATTGAATTTAAGTTGAGAATCGATCAATTTCATCAATTAATAATAACTAGCTGTAAGCCCGTTGCCCAGCAACGTGAGATTTTTGTTGCATAGTATTTAATTTAATTTTATTTTATTTAATTTTATTTTATTTTATTTTATTTTATTTTATTTTATTTTATTCTATTTTATTTTATTTTATTTTATTTTATTTTATTTTATTTTATTTTATTTTATTTTATTTTATTTTATTTTATTTTATTTTATTTTATTTTATTTTATTTTATTTTATTTTATTTTTATTTTATTTTTATTTATTTTATTTTATTTTATTTTATTTTATTTTATTTTATTTTATTTTATTTTATTTTATTTTTATTTTATTTTTATTTATTTTATTTTATTTTTATAGTTAGCAGAAATTTCGTAAATTATTTAATTTTTGGAATAATGTTTATGTTTGCTAACAACCATTTTTCGTAGTAGCCGAAATTTCGTAAATTATTTAATTTTTGGAATAATGTTTAAGTTTGCTAACAACCATTTTTCGTAGTAGCAGAAATTTCGTCAAATATTTAATTTTTGGAATAATGTTTAAGTTTGCTAACAACCATTTTTCGTAGAAGCATAAATTTCGTAAAATATTCAATTTTTGGAATAATGTTTAAGTTTGCTAACAACCATTTTTCGTAGTAGCAGAAATTTCGTAAATTAATGAATTTTTGGAATAATGTTTAAGTTTGCTAACAACCATTTTTCGTAGTAGCAGAAATTTTGTAAATTATTGAATTTTTGGAATAATGTTCAAGTTTGCTAACAACCATTTTTCGTAGGAGCAGAAATTTCGTAAATTATGTAATATTTGGAATAATGTTCAAGTTTGCTAACAACCATTTTTCGTAGTAGCATAAATTTCGTAAAATATTTAATTTTTGGAATAATTTTTAAGTTTGCTAACAACCATTTTTCGTAGTAGCATAAATTTCGTAAAATATTCAATTTTTGGAATAAAGTTTAAGTTTGCTAACAACCATTTTTCGTAGGAGTAGAAATTTCGTAAATTATTTGATATTTGGAATAATGTTCAAGTTTGCTAACAACCATTTTTCGTAGTAGCAGAAATTTCGTAAATTATTGAATTTTTGGAATAATGTTCAAGTTTGCTAACAACCATTTTTCGTAGGAGCAGAAATTTCGTAAATTATTTAATATTTGGAATAATGTTCAAGTTTGCTAACAACCATTTTTCGTAGGAGCAGAAATTTCGTAAATTATTTAATTTTGCGCATATATCGACAGCCCTGCAGTTTTTTAATTGTAAATTATTAAATCTTGGGAATAATGTTCAAGTTTGCTAACAATCATTTTACATAGTAGCAGAAATTTCGTAAATTATTTAATATTTGGAATAATGTTTAAGTTTGCTAACAACCATTTTTCGTAATAGCAGAAATTTTGTAAATTATTGAATTTTTGGAATAATGTTCAAGTTTGCTAACAACCATTTTTCGTAGAAGCAGAAATTTCGTAAATTATTTAATATTTGGAATAATGTTCAAGTTTGCTAGCAACCATTTTTCGTAGTAGCCGAAATTTCGTAAATTATGTAATATTTGGAATAATGTTCAAGTTTGCTAACAACCATTTTTCGTAGTAGCATAAATTTCGTAAAATATTTAATTTTTGGAATAATTTTTAAGTTTGCTAACAACCATTTTTCGTAGTAGCATAAATTTCGTAAAATATTCAATTTTTGGAATAAAGTTTAAGTTTGCTAACAACCATTTTTCGTAGGAGCAGAAATTTCGTAAATTATTTGATATTTGGAATAATGTTCAAGTTTGCTAACAACCATTTTTCGTAGTAGCAGAAATTTCGTAAATTATTGAATTTTTGGAATAATGTTCAAGTTTGCTAACAACCATTTTTCGTAGGAGCAGAAATTTCGTAAATTATTTAATTTTGCGCATATATCGACAGCCCTGCAGTTTTTTAATTGTAAATTATTAAATCTTGGGAATAATGTTCAAGTTTGCTAACAATCATTTTTCATAGTAGCAGAAATTTCGTAAATTATTTAATATTTGGAATAATGTTTAAGTTTGCTAACAACCATTTTTCGTAATAGCAGAAATTTCGTAAATTATTATATTTTGGAATAACTTTTAAGTTTGCTAACAACCATTTTTCGTAGAAGCAGAAATTTCGTAAATTATTTTATATTTGGAATAATGTTCAAGTTTGCTAACAACCATTTTTTGTTGTAGCAGAAATTTCGTAAATTATTGAATTTTTGGAATAATGTTCAAGTTTGCTAACAACCATTTTTCGTAGTAGCAGAAATTTCGTAAATTATTGAAATTATTGAATTTTTGGAATAATGTTTAAATTTGCTAACAACCATTTTTCGTAGTACCAGAAATTTCGTAAATTATTGATTTTTTGGAATAATGTTTAAGTTTGCTAACAACCATTTTTCGTAGTAGCAGAAATTACGTAAATTATTTAATTGTTGGAATAATGATTAAGTTTGCTAACAACCATTTTTCGTAGTAGCAGAAATTTCGTAAATTATTTAATTTTTGGAATAATGTTAAAGTTTGCTAACAATCATCTTTCGTAGTAGCAGAAATTTTGTAAATTACTTAATTTTTGGAATAATGTTTAAGTTTGCCAACAATTATTTTTCGGATTTTAAATTATTTAACAATTATTTCCAATAAAAATCAAAAGATCAAATCCAATTTTTCAATAAAAAATCAGTTGCACATTTTGTCCAAGTGTATGAAAAAAGCAAAATATTATTCTATGATATATCCATATCATAATTTGAATATTCTTAATGTATTAAAGAATTCTAACAGATTTTCAAGGTCAGACGTGAAAAGATTCATCATTATGATTCAATTGATCAAATCCGCACCAAAAAATATTAGTCTCACATCGACTCACACGATCAAACGATTCATTTCGATAGCCCTATAATCATAGTTTGCAATAGTCGAATTAAAGTCTTTGATTATTCGAATATTATGATCTATGATGATACTATACTTTAGCTCTACACCAAGAAATATCGAATTTTCAAACGTGGCGATATCAGAACATTCACGTGCTGTTTAAAATAAGCCGCTTCCATTGGATAGAACAAAATTTCAAAAATGTGCTGTCCAAAATAAATCGTCATCATTGGTCTGTACCTTATTACTGCGGACGTTTTACAAACATTATCGGCTATTAATGTTAAGATTTTAAGGTTGCAAAGTTGACATAGAAATGACAGTCAGTTCTCCGTTTGAAAAGAGTCCTTGTTACAGACAGACAGACTTATTTATGTTAAAAATTATATTAGAAATTTTAATATAATATACGTATATATTGTTAATTACAAAAAAAATATAAGAAAATAAAAAAAAACATGTCTGTTAGTTAAGCCGATTTAAATATTCAGTGCATTTGTATAGTTTTTGATTAATATTTTAATCAAATCGTTCCTGTGATTTCGCTAGCAAGGGGTTAAAACTATTGGGGATGGAAAAACTTTCCATATTTCAATGGGAGATATACGCACAACGCTCAAACATCTATATTGATACGGTATTAAGCAGATTTTGGGCAGTAGCGTAATTAAGAATTCCGAGCGGCTAGCCAGTCTGAGAATTTCACGAGTAGTTAATATTGAATAATTTGCATCAAAAACGCATTACATTACGGTTAGGGATTGCAATATATACCGGTAATGCCGAAATCGTAATCCCGGTATTCCGATTTTTTTAAAAATACCGGAATTCAAATTAATATATCGACATATAAGGTTTTTTGGATTTACAATATTTGACGACTGTTGTCCGTGTGGCGGTAAATCTGAGCGTAATCAGTCTAATGAGTAATGATTAACATTCATGCCCGCTCCCAATGTGTAGCATATGGCATCCTAATGAAGGTAGACAATATTTAAGAGACGTCTCTAATACTATACTAAAATATTTTTTTTGTTTTTAGTTTTTACGGTTGGTATAACGTTCTTGTAAATTAACTTAATTAACTGTCAAAATTAACGCTATCATAACAATCATTCTACGCATTACAAGAAGGCATGATAAATAATAAAAAAAAAAAAAAAAAACAAAATTGTGACAATTGTTGGCGTTTGATAGATCGACTGTAACAATAGTGAATTAGCCGCAATTATTTCTTTTTTTTAACACCAACCGTAAAAACTAAATACAAAAATTTTGTTGAGCATAAGAGACCACCCTTTATTAGTGTCTAGATTCTAATAAATGAGAAAAATCTAGCATACATTAACTGACTAAAACAAACATGTTCTACTGGCAAAAGAGGGACTTTGTGTACTAACCAAACGAAACAGGTTCTACTCTTCGTTATTTGTGAATTATATTAAATAATATTTCTATGAGTTACATCTTAGGTTTGATTGATGCACTAAATTTTGATGAATATCTTAACCACTCATATTGGATCACAAATGAATATATGGGCCCTCAAGAGGTGAAGTGAGCCAACTAGTAAAATGGTAAAACGTTATTAATGTAATTGTCAGTACAATCACGTCTTTATTTGGTGTGTTGGTGGATTGCATAATTTTATTTTACGGAGATAACACTATTGCAATGTGTATTAACTGATTGATTGACTTGGCATTTACTTGGTAAAACTCCATTACAATATGGTAAAAATAGCAGCGTATTTAGTTCCTCGGTTTTTTTTCACATTCATTAGTTGATAGCTATTTCGGCTTTTGCCACCGTCAGAACTACGATGTCAACTACGAATAAATATACAAAACTGTGGAACTAAATACGTTGCTATGTTCACCCTATTGTATTAAATGAACTTTTACGATACTTTAAGACAGGCATGGGCAACCTTTCCTAGGTCTGGGGCCAAATTATCATTCTGTCTCCGAGTCAAGGGCCGGACCAAATTATTAAACATTTAAAAGTAATATTAAATTAAATAAAACACGTTGCTACTTCTTATATATTTTTTTATTTATATAATGAATGACATAATATAGATATTATATACGGATTACAAAATTTTGTGTGAATATTGGCCTTGAACTTGAATTACGAGACTAGCAGTATTGGCTCCTTGGGACTATTAATTTCTTTCTCTATTACTTTGCCGAGATGAATTAGGGCCGGACAAAATAGCTCGGCGAGCCGGTGGTTGCCCATATATGCTTTAAGACGTGTAGAATATTACATACAACGCATCTAACATATTTTTTTCTATAATAATATACCACTTGACTCACTTTACCTCTAATGGGCCCATATAATAATAATTTATATGCAATGTCTGCGAATATTAGTAACGTTACTCTTAGGCATATACTCCACTCTGAATACAGACATATTTTTTAATAAGCAGCTTAGTAATAAAGCACTTGGGGGGAGGGGGTGTAGAAAGAAAAATTATAAGCATCAGGAATTTTCCTACATAGGATATTAACACTTGTCTTGTAATAAAATATACAATTATTTTTTAGTGACCGCGCAGCGTCATTTTCCGCACGCGAGGAATTTTCAATTTTCTTTTCAAAAATACACTCGTTTTAATGTTGTTTTCTGGTTAAGAATGCTATGTTAATATGAGGCGATTGCTTTCAAAAATGGTTAACGAAATTTTAAAAAAAAGCTATTCATTTATTTTTTATTACAATATGTTTTCAATTGAAGAATTGAAAGTACTAGATTTACCTTTTTAAATCGGTAAGCATTCATATTTTATCAAACCGCCTTTTAATGACAAATAAATTAAGAAAATATTTAGAAAAATTGTAATTTTTTATGTAATTACTTTCTAAGTCAATTAAATCAATAATTTTTAACTTATTGATTGTATATTTTATTTTTATATATCTGTTTGATTGTTTAACCCATAACCGAGTTTTTCCCGAATTTTCCCGTAATTGACGCAAACAAAAAAACACTCATCACTCCGACAGGTTCAAACCTAAAAAAAACTTACACGAAACGATCCCCAAACTTGCTAGTTGTAGATTGATTTAGACTGGTGGAATCTAAACTTTTATTGCGTCATGCCATCATACTAAAATGTTCCAATATTGGAACACTGGGCAAAAACGGGTTAAAGATGCCGATAGACGAAACCTGGGTCGTCTGTGACAAAACGTACGGAAATTAACAAAATTTTAACGAATCAAATTTTAGATTTCGACTAAAGGACGTGTTTGGTGGAATTTCAATATATATTAGAATCGTTCAAACTATGTACATTCACACAGATTTTGTCACTAACGACCCGGGTGTCGTCTTTTGGCATCTTCAGGCGTTAAAGTGCACGGGTGAACTTGAAGTGACGCTTAGTAAATGAATGTATCGTATTTATATAGGAAAATAAATGTATCATTAAGTTTAAAGCTATTTATTGATGGCGAAATGGAAATAATTTGTACAATTCAGATTCAAATTTAATATTGAAATTCCATCAAGCACATTCAGTCCAAATCTTAAGCTAAATCAACTAATTGCTTTGTATCCAAAGACAAGTATATCCTTATCGTGATATTACCTAATAACTAAAGTATAGCTTCAAACTTCGTTCATATATTTTATTTTCTTTTCAAATGTTCTTTGAATAATATTAACACAACAAACGATATTTATCAATTTCATATATTTGATAGATACGACGACAACTTTGTAGAAATTCATGTTTAAAATAAATTTAAATTTGATAACTTTTTTATAACAATTGTTGAGCTACAATTTTTGGCACGTGTTTCGCCTCTTAGAGAAACATCATCAGACCATCGCAACATGTACGGATAAGCTAAAACTTAATTTAAATCTATCGTTGCGAAATTCTGATTTTGCTCTTTTCAGAAAGTTGTCAAATTTAATTTTATGTTAAAATGAAGTTCTATAAAGTTCCGCAGAATCTGTCAAACTTTTTTTTTATTTTTAAGATTCGAGTAATTTTAATATTTGTAGAAAAAATTGTAGCACATCAAGTGGAATATCAACATTATCAAAATTAATTATTCGTTTTGAAACTTAACACCCTCCCTAACCACATAATTAAGAATAAAGGCAATAATCTCTGAATGGTCAACAACTCCACTACTCCCCTCATTTAAATTCTTTTTTCGTGTTATTACGCGTACTTTATTTAATTCAAAAAACATCTCTTATTAAAATACTTTACCCCATAGCTACCATACTCCCTCATATGACAGAAAAAAATGAAGTCCAATATTAAAACTACGAGAATTATATCGATGTATCATATATCATGAGAAGTTTAGGCATCTATATATTAATAGCCGATAAGGTCCGTATGTTTGTCTGGGTGAGTGGGTGAGTGTTTGTTTGAGCGTCCATTTCACACCTTCCAGTCTCCACTTTTTTATTCATACTAAATTTATATATTAAAAGTCGATAAAATAATCACTCGCTTTTCACTTTTCACAAATGTGTGCGTACTGATGATGTCCTCGAGACATCTTCTTCTTCTACGAAATGTATTTTGTTTGCGTACATTTTCAAATTAATAGATAATAATGAAATGAAATAAAATAAAATAAAATAAATTAAATTAAAATAAAATAAAATAAAATAAAATAAATTAAAATAAAATAAAATAAAATAAAATAAAATAAAATAAAATAAAATAAAATAAAATAAAATAAAATAAATTAAAATAAAATAAAATAAAACAAAATAAAACAAAATAAAATAAATTAAAATAAAATAAAATAAAATAAAATAAAATAAAATAAAATAAAATAAAATAAAATAAAATAAAATAAAATAAAATAAAATAAAATAAAATAAAATAAAATAAAATAAAATAAAATAAAATAATGTAAAATAAAATAAAATAAAATAAAATAAATTGAAATAAATTAAAATAAAATCAAACACAATGCAGCAAAAATCTCCCGTTGCTGGGCAACGGGCTTACAGCTAGTCTATATATTAATAGCCGATAAGGTCCGTATGTTTGTCTGGGTGAGTGGGTGAGTGAGTGTTTGAGCGTCCATTTCACACCTTCCAGTCTCCACTTTTTTATTCATACTAAATTTATATATTAAAAGTCGATAAAATAATCACTCGCTTTTCACTTTTCACAAATGTGTGCGTACTGATGATGTCCTCGAGACATCTTCTTCTTCTAGGAAATGTATTTTGTTTGCGTACATTTTCAAATTAATAGATAATAATGAAATGAAATAAAATAAAATAAAATAAATTAAAATAAAATAAAATAAAATAAAATAAAATAAAATAAAATAAAATAAAATAAAATAAAATAAAATAAAATAAAATAAAATAAAATAAAATAAAATAAAATAAATTGAAATAAAATAAAATAAAATAAAATAAAATAAAATAAAATAAAATAAAATAAAATAAAATAAAATAAATAAATTGAAATAAAATAAATTAAAATAAAATAAAATAAAATAAAATAAATTGAAATAAAATAAAATAAAATAAAATAAAATAAAATAAAATAAAATAAAATAAAATAAAATAAAATAAAATAAAATAAAATAAAATAAATTGAAATAAATTGAAATAAATTAAAATAAAATTAAATTAAATTAAATTAAATAAAATAAAATAAATTAAAATAAATTTAAATTAAATTAAATTAAATTAAATTAAATTAAATAAAATGAATTAAAATAAAATAAATTAAACTAAATAAAATCAAACACAATGCAGCAAAAATCTCCCGTTGCTGGGCAACGGGCTTACAGCTAGTATAACCTTAATATTGCTAAGCAGTTGAGAACAAGTAGTCTTCGTGGAAAATCTTTTTTTATGATACCTCTTCGATTGTCGGGACATATGCATAATTTGGGCTAGCTAGTCCGTTAGTTTGTCAACCACTGTTCTGCTTATGAAAAATATGTCTCGAAGACAGTGATTAATGCAATAACAATACAATATTGAAAATACAGCGCAACCGATGTAACGTGGCAATTTTATATCGTATTTTACTTCCGTTCATTGTTTGTTATTGTGTTTTGACTCTAATAATTCCCACGATTACAAGTAAAGTTGACGAACACTTTCGACATTGCAAAAATATGAGAGGATATGTTGTCATTATGGGCAACAATTCGTTACCTTACTTTGAAAAGGTTATAAATGACATTTTGGCATAAAATGTCTTTTTGGTCGAAAAATGTTTTATTTGTCACAATCTAACATATATATTAATTTCAGAGTCATGCGTTTTAAAATAAAGAAGTTAGCAGGATTCAAAAGTTCTACACACTTTTTTTCATATAGTAATTTTACAAGCTTCTAAGAAACAATAGGACTTTTTATATTTTTTTTATAATTGTCATATACAGTATAATCAGTCAAATATTCAAAAGCTTATATCTCAAAACATGGTAAAGTGCAAATAGAACCCTTTCAGAGTAAGGTAACGAATTCAACAAATTAAAAGATTGCAATGCCCTTATTCAAGATATTTTTCAATACCAAAATACCTGTTTTTATAATGCAAAAATACTGTTATTGAAAATTAACCAAAACTTAAATTCGAATTTATTTAAACGGCAAAGGTTTTATGATTATATTTATATAGGGTATAGAAGTGGAGATCTCGGTAGGTTTGATATTTCATTTAAAAACAGAAGACTATGCAGTTGTGCTCTTTTTATTTCCAAAACTTCCTGCTCTTTAATTTAAGCTATTCTCCCAGGAAATTTTGGAAATAAATAGAGCACAACTGCATAGTCTTCCGATTTTGAATGAAATTTTAAACCTACCGGGATCTCCACTTCTATACCCTATATAAATATAATCATAAAACCTTTGCCGACAAACAAATGAATATAATTCTTGAAACTACTTACTACTCAAATCTGTGGGCATTCCCATGAGCTTATCCTTTTCGCCAGCAATGGCTTTGGACTCATTGATACATTTATTTCTTAAATAAACATGAAACTATCATTTACTAAGCGTCAGTTCAAGTTCATCCCTGCACTTGAACGCCTGAAGATGCCGAAAAGCGAAACCCGGGTCGTTAGTGACAAAATCTGTGAGAATGTACATAGTTTGAACAATTCAAATTTAAGAATTACTTAGTTTAATAAAATTCCATGTTATATTATCATGGTTCCGCATTGCAACACCTTCCCCTATAGTACGTTACCCATTCAATACAAGACGATTATTGTATCGGCTACTAAAATGACAATTCTTAAAAGAATCTAAATAATAAAAAAACAACATTTCCCACGACTTCATACAAAGTGACTTTGCTCTCTGTTGAAATTCTAACTAACCCAATATTACAGTATGACTACAATCACTACATATGATTGACACAGTGTGACCATATTGTCGTGAATATAGTATACAATTATTTTTTAAATTACAGTCAACCCTCATATAACGCTAATCTTGAGTATAGAAACATACACTAAAGCAGCGATTTTCAACCTGGGAGGCGCACCTCCCTGGGGATTCGTGGACTATTGCAAAGGGAGGCGCGAACAGTCCAAATTGTTTATTTACTTTTTAAAACGTGTCTTTTTAAAAGGATGAGGATTCGCGAAGATGTGTTTTTCTTCAGAGGGAGGTGCAGAAACATAAAAGTTGGAAGCCACTGCTCTAAATGAGACTAGGTTTTTTTAAAGTGTATTTTATTAATTGCACAAAATCAATATACCATTCTTATGTCGGAGCGGTTAGCGTTGTTGGCGTCCGTGCCGGATCTCATGGGTTTGAGTCCCAGTACGACCAGAATTTTTTCGATTGGTTTATCGATTTCTGTTCGAAGGTATGGGTGTTTATGATGTCTTAATTTCCCTCCCACATTCACATCCACATTCATATCCTTCAATAACTGGGTGTAGCGAGAGCGATTAGTCAACTACTAGTCCTTTCCTAGACTTGTTGAGATACCTTCATTAGGAGCCATATGCCCCATAGTGGGAGCGGACATGGATAAAAAAATGTACACTCTATACACGGTAGATACGTTCCACAGAAAACTGTGTAAAAAGCGATTGAACTCATAAAAAAAATGATGATTGGTTCCCTGAATTCAAAAATAAACCGTATTTTTTTTTAAAGTACAACATTGTGGTATAGAAAATCATATAAAAAGGTAATAATGAAAACTCAATAAGTTAATTATTAAACAAAATATAATTTGTAGTATGTCTTTTTTTAATAGTACTATCCATCGCTACTTGATTATATAAGGAGACTTTTATGAGGGACTAGACGTAAATCGCTTTCATTGCTAGAAACTTCTGACACGTCTAATGTGTTATGGTCTCAGGTCAGGGGTGGGCTGGAGGAGGCTCGGAGGGGTTCACGCGAGCCCCTTGTTAACTTTTACTGAGCCCGGCGAACCCCTAGTTAATTTAAGAGAAAACAATATTCTCAGATCAAATTAGTGTGTAACTGCAATTTATGACTTATATATTATCTAAGACAGCTTCAGTATACACAGTAGTACATTTTTAGCCATTTAGTTTGATAAGTTTACGATGAATTTCATATTGTTACATATTGTTAGTGTATTAAGTAACAATCGATTGCTTATTTAAGTATTGCATATAATTGCATAAGAGTCTTAAAAAATTCACTCCATCAACCTTGTTCTTGTCCTTGTCAACATATTGGCAGCTCACCACTGTCTTAGGTTGCAGTGACGTAGATTCCATGTTTCGGGCAGCGGCAAATCTCATTCATAATGCCTTCAAGTCATGGAATATAGATAATGCATAAACCGTGGTCCGCGAGCCACATGCGGTCAGCTAGGGTCTCTTTTATTATGCAGCCGAAGTTAATGTATTTTTTTAAATAAGTGAAAGGGCAACCAAGTTTTGTTAAATAATAAAATTTAATCATCTACAGAAATTGCAGTTAGGTGCTGATTTTATTTGTGACAAATGACTTTATTATCTTAACAAGGGGCTCGCCGGCCGCGCCGAAATTTATCAAGGGGCTCTCGTGAGCCCCCCGAGACAGCGGTGGGCTGCCAACATATTACGAATGGGCTCGCTTAATCTCCAAGCAATTCCCGATGTTCCGGGGAAGGAGTGAATGTTTTAACACTCATATGCAATTAAATGCAATATTTAAATAAACAATCAAGTGTTTCTTAATACACTTATTATATGTAAAAATATGCAATTTACCGTAAACTAACCAATGTAAATGGCTAAAAATGTACTACTATGTATACTGAAGCTGTCGTACATAATATATAAGTCAGAAATTACAGTTATGTACTAATTTGATCTGAGAATATTGTTTTCTCTAAAATTAACAAGAGGCTCGCTGGCCTCAGTAAAAATTAACAAGGGGCTCGCTCCACCCTACCTCTGGTTGCGGGTCATGTTCAGGAACAATTTCTTTCCCAACGAATATGTCATGCAGAAACAAGCATCATAAAAAAAAATAAAAAAAATCGTTTACTATTTAAATGATGGCCACCGTATCTCATATGAATTCAAGCCATAATAAAAGTGACCATGACGTCTATAATATATACGGACTTTGCAATAATTTGTGTGTAATTATCCAAGTACTGTAAATAATTCTTCGATCCAACATGGCATCGTAACAATACAACAATCTATTGTGTTTTCTATTGGAGTGAATCTTTTATTACCGCAGTTTCGGATTATTTTATTCTTTTACTACGCAAAGTGCTTGTAAACCCGACGGACTGTAGTTTTCAATGCAATTTTTAACACTCTGTCTGCCTTGCCAATTTTAACTTTTCCGGTTCTAAGCTCAAGAAATGCGACCCCAATACCCACATTTTCTTAAATATCTATTTTAATATGGGTGATAGAATGTTTATAATAAAGGTATTTTTATATCATAATTTTTGGACCTTTTGTAGTTTATATAAATATTCGATAGCGCGATAACGCGATAAGAGATCGTTCGTAAGATAACTGGGCTAACCTCGTCAGTTGCAATTTCATATTTGTGCTGGGATGACGTCTTTTTTATGCGCAACTTAAAATATGATGATTTATTAAAAAACCACGAATTTTTATTAAAAAAATGTATGAGGAATAATGCCGAGAGATATTTTAAAGCCCTTAGACTATTTTTTTTTTTTGAAATTCATAAGAATAAGGCCAATAATGAGGAAACCACTGGAGTCCCTAAACGACCCCCATCGGCAGAGAAGTATTTTTCTAGTCTCCAAGCCGCGAGAGTTAATATCGACAGTGGAAAAGAAAAAGTACGTAACCCACAGTTTTTCAGGTCAGTTCATCTTTTTTTTCGATAATCACAGTGTATCTAAATTTGAATTGAATTGTTCAAATTGTGTACATTCACACAGATTTTGTCACTATGCACCCGGGTTTCGCCATTCGGCATCTTCATGCATTCATGTGCACGGATGTACTTGAACTGTCGCTTAGTGCTGAATGCTTCGTGTTTATATAAGAAATAAATGTATCATTGAGTTTAAAGTCATTGCTGGCGAAAAGGATTAGCTCATGGGAATGCCAATCTGATACACGATCTATTAAAAGGATGTAAGCTGCAAATGCCGAATAAGTATCTAAATTTAGCTTTTAAGTTTGAAAAAAGATGTGTTTGTCAAAATTGAAACCAAGAAAAAGACTGAAAAAAAAGTTTTTCCCAGACAATTTCTTAAATTATTTTTATATTATGTTAATTTAACACTAGTGTAGAACTCTCCGTTCACCATCCGTCCATCAAATACCACTATTCTAACGTTAAATTTACAAAATGCCATCTAACAGAAAAGCAAATTTCTTACTTATTTCATCGCCATATTATTTTTACAAGTTCAACAGTATTGGTAAATCTAAATCACAATACCTCAAAAAAAATATTCTCAATTAGATAAACTGGGTGTGGATGACTTGTCAAAGCGAGCTCGAAACTCAGACAAAATTTAGAGTGGCTTGCTTCATAAAACAATGACAATGTAACATAAATAGTCTATGTTAGTATGTAGCAAAAGGAAACATTTTTTCGTTTTTATCAACGAGAACAGTTTATTAAACTGTACATTATTTTATTGTAATAAATAAAATATCGATAGTGCCACTGAGAAAGAAAATGAAAAAAAAATGTCGTGCATTTTGAAATTCGAACCCGTTAAATGCGCCACGTTGACCACTACACTACGAACCGATAAGGACTTGGTACCAAAACAAAATACTCTTCTCATTATTCCAGATGGATTACTATTTTTGAAATAACCAGAGTTTTTTTAACGAATATTATATCAAGTGTCTCGACATGAACGTGTTAAACAATTTTATTAATACCAACCTATCTTCTAAAATCTAAAATGAGCATTGTGAGGCGAAACGTTGTGACGAAGCGTAAAAATTGTTTCCTGTTTCGACAAGAAACAAACTCTTCTCTGCGTGCTTATTGTGTGTCATAAATTTGTATTTTAGTGTAATTAGTGCAACAGTTTTCATCAAAGATTCTAAAGAGAATTGTAAAACAGCAGCTTTCTCCAAATAAACTGTGTAAATTCATCGCTAAAAGTGAAACAATGGTAAAAACAAAATAATTGTTATTTGATATAATAAAAAACCTATAAAAATGACGTAAGAGGGCATCCTATTTTCCATTTTTTTTCAATCCAGGGATTGAACATTTACCATTGAATCGAGAACATATTCGGGATTTCCATTTGTGGTCGTCGATTTTCAAACCCTCTGAATTTGTTTAGGTCTTTCGCAGATTTATTTTTTTTGCTGTCACAATCCCGGGATTTTAGTATCACAAAATTGGACGGTTTCCCGGGGTTAGATGACCTAGAACAGGGGTGGGGAACCTTGTATTCTCTAAAGGCCGCATTCATTTTTCTGATTTGACATGAAGGCCGCAGTAAGCATTGACTAGGGAACTGTTGGCCGGAAACAATTTCATGCCAATTTCTAAAGCCCAGAAATTTGCGGATTTCCCAAAATAACCAGCATGGGACCTTTTTTTTAGTTCTTTCGACATCGTAAATCCCAAGAATTACGAAATTACAAAAATTCACAAAATTAGAGAATTGGCCGGAAGGCCGCAGGTTCCCCACGCCTGCCCTAGTACATGTCTCATCAAAATTATAATGTCTTTATTTCATACGATTTTACAGTGTTTTAATTCATTTTGTCAATGAATCAAGCTTCTTTATCTTTGTCATAAAATTAAAATTGACAACTTCATTTCGCGTTTCATCTTCAGATGCTATCGTCTGCCGATTACAAAATAGTAAAGAATATATTTCCCACGCAACCTTCTGGAAGAAGGCTCTTCCGATTGGATTCAATTTACTCTCAAAGGTCAGTTAGGCACTGGGCTATTTATGGAAAACAAACAATATCCCATTATATTCGAACAATTCCTGATAAGGGTTAAAAGGTTTTTTTTACTGAACACCCACAGACAGTATTTGCAAAGGGATTTTTTTGATACCGCTTCTTTTTGAAAACATTAAGTCGACATAATGATTATCGATACAGTACACTCAATTATTTTTTACACGGTTTTTAAATAACACGCCCCACTAAAAATAACTAACACTATATATTTACAAGAATTGTTTGTTGTAAAACGATTCAAAAATACACAAAAGCGGGTCACTGTCTTTCTAATAACAAGAAATTTAACAATACAAGATTAAAAAAAAAAAAAGACCTCATTAGATTCTAACACATCGGACGTATCAGACATTGACAGCGATGAAAGCGATCTATGTCGAGACTCTCATAAAAGTCTCCGTATATAATCGTGTAACTTTATAAAATAGTATTATTTATTTGTTGTTAAAAATTAAAATTACAGTGCATGACATAACAGCTGACGCCAATTCGCCATGTACTTGAAAAATATAATGAGACAAAATATAAAATAAAACTACATAACACATCAAAATCAACATAAAAAATCAAGAAGTAAAATTTTACACAAATAAAAGTTCACAAATACTATCACTAAAGATGTCCACTTCTCTAGGCAATGCGTTAATCAATCGAACGGCCATTGGAACTGGTGACTCATACCTCCTAAGCGAGGTATAATTTTTTAGAAATAAAAGTTTTTGCTCATAGTTTCGCCCACGTAAGAATAAATTGGGAGCATGTAAATTAATAGTCATGAGAATTTCAGGAATATTAGCTCGGCCCCGAAGGAGAAGAGAAAAATGCTTTAAACTTGAAAACGATCTTCGAGCTTAACGAGCTTCGAGAGTGAAATGATAACATTCCTAAAAGAAATTTGGTGGGGTAGTATTCCTTTAAGTAATTATCAAAGGGGAAGAATTTAAATTTTTTGAAATAATAATATCTTAGAAATTTCTTATGGACTCTCTCCAGTTACAGCTTGTATGAACTTTCATATGGGCTCCAAATGATGGATCCATATTCAAGCGTACTTAAGACCAAAGAAACATAAAGCGTGCGAAACACAGTTGGGTTTTCAAATGGTTATCTGTTTTTTAAATAAAATACATATTATGTATGATTCATATTTTGAACATTTTTTTGGGTCTTCATTATTACTTTTTTGCACGATTTTGCAGACAAGTAATACAGTTTTTTAAATTCAGGTAACCAATCTTCAATATTTTTTAACTCTATCACTTTTTACGCTATTTTTTGTCAAATGTTTCTACGGTGTAAAAAATTGAGGGTACTTGTCTATCAAAGAATAAACGAGAACTATAAAGACTTCATAACCCCAGTAAGGCCCACCTTTCAAAATAATAAAAAAAACACAGGAATCTGAGCCCGCTTTGCAGGCTCCACATAATTTCATTATGTAAGTTTATGTTGAAAAACACATTTGTGTTTCAAATTATTAACTGTATTGGGCTTTGTGTTTTTGCTGTGACAAAAAATCCATCTTTTTGTATCACGTTAATCTTTATTGCGCATTGTCAACTAGAAAATACAGAGTGAAGAATCTTCAAGAGGCTGTGTTTCACTAAACAATACAAGTCGTGTCTCACTTTTTAGAGTGGGCATACGTCACATTTCACCAGTGGCGTGCATGAAAAAATTAATGAAGGTAAACATAATCATGTAGCTTATTTTTCCTTTTCGCTTGCGGTTAATAAATAATAGGTGTACCGTAAAGATAGCGCAATACCACAAACTGCAAAAATCAACAATAAAAAAATAAGGATTAGGGATGAAAGAATAAACGTCGCCCATTTTGTATTTGTCGCCTGTGTGGTCGAGTGTTCAACGTCACGGGTTTGAATCCCAGTACGGACAGTTTAATAAATTGATTTTTCAATCGATTTATGAATTTCTATTCGAAGGCATGGATGTATGTGATGTTTTGAATTCTCCCTCCCACCTATCCTATCCAATGAACGGGGCGTATCAAGAACGATTAGCTAACCACTAGTCCTGTCTTAGTCCTATCCTTCTATTCCTACTCTCTTCGGGCAAAGAGAGGTTGAGCAACTGAGTAACAAGCAGTTATGTTGAGATAAACTCCTTTGGGAGTCCATATGCTACACATTGGGAGAGGAAGTGAATAGGTAAAAACATATATATATATATTTACCAGAAATTGTTTCATCCGATTAGAATTTTTATCGGTCGATGCAACATTTTTTGAATGGCAAAGAATATAAAAGCCTTTTGCCTCAAAACCAGATGAATTTTACGAAAAATGGATTAAAAAAATGACAAATAGGTAGAAACAAGTTATATTTTGGACTAGGTTTTGATAAATATTTTTTTTAAGGCCGCGTTATTTCATAATTGGAATGGTATCGATAAATCCATTGAAAAAATGCTGTCTTTACTTGGATTCAAGCCCAAGCCAACAACGTTGACCACTGCACTACAGACACGACCACCTTCTCGACATTTAGTTACATTAACACAATTATTTTATAGTTTTTATTTTATACTAGCCGGCTCCCGGCAAGCGTTGCAAGCCAATCAACGAAAGAAAGTGTTGTATTGCCATCAGATGAGCGATGTGGCAACGCATAAAATACGAACAAACAATCATACATAATGCATGGAACACATTCGAACGGAATGTCAAAATGTAGACGACACGATTTGACAAATTTTAAATATTCCATTTTTTAATTTTTAATACAAACAATCGAACGTCAAATTTGAATTAACTGAATGCTGTTTTATCTTCAGTCAACGGTTGACGGTTAAATTGAATGAATCGTATGGCAGTCATACAATCATTTAATTTTATTAAGACCTAATGTAAGTTAATTTTACTATGCCCATACCTTCCCGGAAATGCAAGCAAAAAGTTTGTCAAAGTTTTATTGCAAACCTAATGAGCGGTGTGATAAGCCACATAAATTACGAACAAACAAACATTATTTTTTTAATATTAGATTAACAAAGAATTATCACAAAGCTAGCTCAGTTTTCATCAAAACTTTGAACTGATTTGTATGCTCCTGTCAAAGTACAACATTCAAAACTTCAAGTCCAAATCCCACGTTCAACACCACAAGTTAAAATTCTCGGAAGACAGTAATGAGGAGCAAACATTCAAAAAGTGTTTTGTCACAAATTTTGAAAAATGGCGTTTTATATCAATTCTGATAGCCCATAATAAAACCTGTGAATGTAAATCAAAATTAGTGTTCAAAAAGGTTTTTTTTCATATTAAAATGAAATCATAAAGTTGACACATTCATACAAACCATCACTTTTGCAACACTTAAATCATCATTTTCCAAGTTTTGAATTTGTGTGACAAAACACTTTTTGAATGTTTGCTCCTCAGTTGAGTTTTTTTCATTGGTTTTAAATTATTCACAGCATAACAAGCTGCGATATCCGCGCGTACCCTACCCGATACGCAAGCCACTGCATCCAACAAAAGTAGTCATGTCTCACTTTTTAGAGTGGAATACGTCAGACGAGATTCCTGGACACGTGTGTGAGTTTCCGCGATACGTGGACACGTGTCTTGTTTCGTGTGTGTTTGTGTGTTTAGCTGCAGGGTGCCTCATTAGTACGGCGCTAGTCGAAAGCACTACTCAACCCCGCTAGTAAGAGGGCAAGGAGAAGAGTGTGTATGAGAATTGCTGGGACAGGGTGGTTTCGGTCACCCTGTATCAAACCACTTACTAATATCACAATAGACATTTTTTTTAGTTTTAAACTACGAATGGGGAGCATTTTAACATGATTTTTTTTTTATTACGAGAACTGATTGTTAGTCAATAGTTGAATTATTATTTTTTACCACGTACGCTCCCAATGTGGAGCATATGGATTCATAATGGAATTTATCTCAACGGAGGTGTTTCTACGAGAACTGCTTGTTACTCAGTTGCTCAACCTCTCTTTGTCGAAAGAGAGTAGGAACAGAAGGATAGGGCTAGGACAGGACTAATGGTTAGCTAATTGCTCTTGATACGCCCCGTTCATAGGATAGGATGGGTGGGAAGGGGGAATTCAAGACATCATATACATCCATACCTTCCAACAGAAATTCATAAATCGATTAAAAAATCAATTTATAAAACTGTCTGTACTGGGATTCGTTGACCATTCGACCACACAGGCGGTAGTAGTTGAATTACTTGTAGAAAATAAAATTGGTTGGATTTTGTTAAAGAGTCTTGAAAGTTTCAAATGTAGAGTATCTCAACGTAACATGTTTTTAAGAGAACTGTTTGTAAGTCAGTAGCGCAATTTCTTTCAGAAATTAATTTTGGTTGAAGTATGATGAGGGCTGCAGCAGAACAGCTTCGAAATAACGAAGAATTGCCAACCGGTCACGCATAAAAAAATCTCGTTCTCTTGAAAAAAAAAAGTTTGGGGATTCAAACTTTTACCTTGCAAAATGGAACCCTAATAATGTTTAACACGCGGTTACGGAAGCGACTACACCAAAGCCTGTAAACGTGAAGTTTCTTTGCAGTCGCTCTGTGACATTTGACAAGACAGGTAACGAAACACAATTGCAGTCTATCAAAAATTCCCTCTTTCCTCAAAAACATTTCCACTGTTTGGAGTGCAAAGGGGCAGAATACTCACAACGGGGAAGTGCGGCGGGTGACTCGAAATGCGGGGCGGGGGGCGCAACTCGAGTGCGCACTACCGGATGCAAATTTTCCCGGTGCAATTTTCTTTAGAACAATGCATCTAAGAAATGCATTCCGATGCAAGTATGGTGAATTTGTTTTGAAAAACGTCCGCTGGTCAAGTGAAAGTGAGTTGAAAAGAAAAGGAAAATTTATTTCTTTCATTTGTACTGTATTATAGATTTTTATTTTTTTACCAATTCCAGCCACAATGGACGAGTAATATATCATTGCAACAAAATATGTAGAAATATATATGTTTCTGTGGATTCAGTTAATCAATCTTTAATTTTAAATAATTAACTAATTTAAATATTCTTCTACAGGGGTAAGCTGACAAGGATACTCGGGGGCTAGTGCAACTCCCTTATTAAATTAAGAAAACAATATTATCATATAAATATACAATATAATTAAATTAGGTTTTTCTGACATATATTTTTTCATCTGCGATGGCTAACGTATGACGCTTGAAATATGAATTTGAGCAAAAATTATAGATCCTAGTTCTATGACAATCTTAAAACTCTTCACTCTTGCAATTGAAAGTATGTAAAAGCATTGTTTTCTAGATTTAAAGATAACATTAGGTCAAAATTGTCTAAAAGAGACATATCGTATCGTATGAACACCAGAGTTTTAGAAAATATGGCAGCCTTTAGATTGAAAAAAGACACGTCTGTTTTTGCTAATCACTTAATTTCGGAAGGACACGTGTTCAATCAGGAACAAGGGATAAAAAATTTACACCCAAATACGGACAGTCTTAAGCTCTTTTTCCAGGAAATTTTGGAAATAAATAGAGCACAATTGCATAGTCTTCCGATTTTAAATGAAATATTGAACCTACCGGGATCTCCACTTATATATCCTATATAAATATAATCATAAAACCTTTGCCGACAAACAAAAAAATATAATTCTTGAAACTACTTACTACTCAAATCTGTGACCATTCCCATGAGCTTATCCTTTTCGCCAGCAATGGCTTTAAACTCAATTATACATTTATTTATTATATAAACACGAAAAATTCATTTACTAAGTGTCAGTTCAAGTTCATCCGTGCACTTGAGCGCCTGAAGATGCCGAAAGGCGAAACCCGGGTCGTTAGTGACAAAATCTGTGAGAATGTACATAGTTCAAACGATTCAAATTTAATATTGAAATTCCACCAAGCACCTTCAGTCGAAATCTTAAATTGTAACATTAGGTCAATTTAGAATAAAGGTTTCAATCTCACAACACAAATTCTAACCCAGTGGACGATCGTTGGTATTTACGACTTAAGGTATCAAAGATGATAATAAATAAGGTTTGAAATTTGTATCAATCGAGACAAATAGGTTAAGAATTTCGATTTATTATAATAAAACATTTTACAAGCTGAAAATACCAGGCACCATAGCCATGATTTTCAAAGGAATGTAATATTAAATTGTTAATAACATATTCTTAAAAACTCAATAATCAAATATAAAACATTCAAGCAATGTCATTTTCTGAGTGAAATGTATTTTAAAAATTTACACACTGAATGACACAGGAAACGAAATTTCGCGTCTTCGTATATACTTACCTAAGTATGCCTTTCGAGAAAAAGGTTCTAGTGTAAATTTTGAATGGAAGCCTTCTCTTATTTGCTTTGTCACACCCTGCAAATGAGTGAAACAACAGATTTTGAAAGAATTCTATGTATAGAAGTCTCTTTGACAGTGAAGGATAGCTATACGTGTATTGTTTTCAGTCATAAATACTACGTTATTCTGAATTTTACGTATTAATTCAGAGGCTCACAAACTGTTATCGAAGAGTGATCGACATTAAAATTGATTGAGGAATTTATAATTAATCGCCTAAGGCGTAAGTTACAAAAATTTTAGAGCGTTATCTCATTTTCCTGATATTTTTTAGTTCCTTTGCATTTCAACGTTTTAGCTTGTTATTGTTTGTTCAACGTGGACCCCGGTTGAGAAACGCTGATCTAGAGAATTCAAGGTAGTCAGACAATTTTATTATAATATCAAGATAAACATTGACCATATTTCCTGATAGAATTCCTTTTTCGAAAATAATTAATGGAGGTATCTCAATAGAAGTTTTTTTCTAAGAGAACTGTTTGTAACTCAGTAGCTCAACTTCACTTTTTTCAAAGTGAGTAGTAGGGAACGAAGGGTAAGGCTAGAACAGGACTAGTGGTTGGCTAATCGCTATTGCGACATCCAGTTATTTAAGGATCAGAAGGATGGTAGGAGAAGAAAATGATGTGAATTGACATCACAAACACCCAGTCTTCGATCACAACTTTGAATTGAATAATTCTCAATTTCACTGTGATCTGACCGGGAATCGAACCCAGACCTGCGTGATCAGTAGAGCAAGCTCTAATCAACTGGGCCACAGCAGGCGACAACAAAAAAAACATTCTAGTTTAAAAATTATAAATTGTCAATTACGATTTTCAGCCTATTACGAGTGAAATTCAATAAACATGTTACGTATTTTTTTTTTATAAAAAATACAAAAAACTTAACCTGATTTTATTGTCATGAATGGAGTCGGTATATAATATCTCAATCGCTCTTTTTCGAGCGAATCAATGGTTTTTTTTTTAAACTTATTATTTGAAGTGAAAATAGCCCGCGTAATTACTCACCCCACTCTACCCGTGACCGCATCACACGCTAATCGATTGCGGATGCCTAATTACAGATTTTATTTTCGATTCCGTTACCACAAATAATACAAAGGGAAAACGTGTTTCGAATCAATTAGATAATGACCGCGAAGGCATTCATTAATTATGTAAACACAAAGACCAATTTTAGAAGGTTTTATTTTCGATAGTGGAACAGCATTTGTGTGAAGTGAGCGTAAAGGAAGACGACGATTATAAGATCATTGAGTCCTGGTTGTATGTCGTCTCCTGTGGCTCAGTTGCTTAGAGCAGTGTTTCCCAACACTTTTCGTTCCACGGCCCCCTAAATCTAAAAAAAAAATCCGCGGCCCTCCCCAATACAAAACATGTTCTGCGTAGGGCCTAGCTCACCGACGAATTCGAAATCCTCGATTTGGTATACGTTTTCCCTGGAATCCAAATTTCTCAATCCCGCAATTCCGCGCCCCCCAGTATGGGAAGCACCGATTTGACAGACTTAAATATATAGATATTTGTACTTTCTACTGAATTTCGCAACCCCAGGTTGGGAAGCACTGGCTTAGAGCTTTCTCTAGCGATCGCGCAGGTCTGGGTTTGATTCCCGGTAAGATCGCAGTGAATTTGAGAATTATTCAATTCAAAGTTGTGATCGAAAACTGGGAGTTTGTGATGTCAATTCACATTGTGTCCTCTCCTCTCCTCCCATCTTTCTGATCCTTTAATAACTGGGTGTAGCAATAGCGATTAGTCAACCACTAGTCCTGTTCTAGCCTTATCTTTCTTTCCCAAGTAGTCACTTTGAAAAAAAGTGAGGTTGAGCGACTGAGTAACAAAGATACTCATATTAGGAGGCCATATGATCCATATTGGGAGCGGATATGGATTAAAAACCTGGTTGTAATTGTTTTTTTCTGGACTTAAAATGCAGGAAAAAGACTGTTGTTGTGTAACTCACACATAACAAATCTTACAGGTGACACAAAAAACGTTTTTAGCCAGCCTAGCATGCAGTGGGACACCATGGACTCTACTTTCGATGGTTTCGGCGGTAACTTTGTGGAAGTTCATTTTAATAGAAAATTTATTAGAAATTAATAAAACTCTTAGCAAAAAAGAAATATTATTAAATAATATTCTTAATAGCACAGGTGGTTCCCCGTTACTCAAATTGTTTCCAATTAATAGAGTAATCACAAACCTAGCTGATTGAAATTTTAAAATGTTAGAATCAATCTTGCTTCATTACTTAAGCAAACTTTGCGATAGTAAGTCTGAAGATGCCTCTGAAAGAGGCGAAACACGTGTCACAGTTAGTAACACAATACGTGGAATAATCAAAGTTAATTTAAATTTTCTATTACCATGGACTCTTGTTGTTTGAATACATATCATTAAATGTGTTTTTTTTTAAATGAGATTCTTCTGACTCCGACTCTGAAAAAATGACTGTGACTCCAACATTCAATCTACGCTTCCAACTCCAACTTTGAATTCGTCTAAAACAATAGTGAAAAAAAATTCTTCTCTTCAAATGATCTTAAATTTTTTTATTGAATGAATAATGTGCTTGTGAGAAAATAAGAGGTCGCTGTTTTATAAAGCCACTCGTTTATAACAGATTAAAATAACAAAGTATTTTAGCTCTACAGTTTTTAATAATTTTATTCGTTGATAGCTATTTCGGCTTGCGCCATCGTCAGAACTATGTTTAAACTAATCTTTTGCTCAGCTATATATACTATATATAATAATATATAAGTATATATAGCTGAGCAAAAGATTAGTTTAAACATAGTTCTGACGATGGCGCAAGCCGAAATAGCTATCAACGAATAAAATTATTAAAAACTGTAGAGCTAAAATACTTTGTTATTTTAATCTGTTATAAATGGAGTTCTACCAAGTAAATGCCAAATCAATTAACCACTCGTTTATGTTCATTGTACACAGAAAACTGTCAGTGCAGTAGTATAATAAAGAATGTCTTTATCAACTAGAATGTTTTAAAAAATATATTAAGCTCAATTTTATCAATTACACGAATGTTTAAAAATACGTCACTTAGTATTTGTTTATAATTAATAGATGTTGTTGTAGAGCAGTGTCTGCCAAACTGTGTGCTGCGGCACACTACTGTGCTGCAAGAAGTCTCAGGTGTGCCGCAGAGGAAGAAGCCTTAAAATTTTAATTTTAAATAATGCCTATTCATTTTCTTTTTAATTTTAAATAATTTCAACATCTACACATTCAAACAAATATTTTTCACGTTCATACATATTGATCAATGCGACACATTTTCCACATTTTTTTTATAAACCTTTCCGTACTATGCAAAAAAAGCACGCGCTCTTGAGCTGTGTATCCGTTACACATCAATCAAACGAGAGTGAATCATGACAATTATATAACACTACTACAATATTTCTATTATTGCATTACTCAATGCGTAAAAGTATAAGGGAGGAATACCTGAATTTTAGGCAGAGTATTTATTATATAATATATACAGCGAAATGTAAATAATTAGAAGGTATGTGTACTATTTACACATCTTAGTTAAGAAAGGGTTAAAAGTGAATTTTCATTTTTATTTGGTATGCCGCGGTGCAAGTCCCATTCACCAGTGTGCCGTGAAGTAAAAAAGTTTGGCAGACACTGTTGTAGAGTGAAGACCAGTCGTTGGGGACCTGCGGCCTTTCCGCTACTCCGATGCGACCTAAAATTCTTGACCTAAAAAAAAATTCCTACGCTGGAAATACGCAAAATTCTGGGCTTTATAAATTGGCATGAAATTGTTTCCCGCCAAAGATTCCTTAGTCAATGTTTACTGTGGCCTTATGTTGAATTAGAAAAATAAATGTGGCCTTTAGAGAAGAAAAGGTTCCCCATCCCTGGTGTAGACCGTCTCGCTCACAATAATTATAAATATAATGTGATTTGAAAATGAATTCATATGGTGTCCGCGTGAACTGTCTTTACTAAAGATTTCTCTCCTCTGTAGCGATCACACCCTTCCGATGATAAAGGAACGCGGATGACCAAAATATTAGCGATGGAGTTGACTCAAAGAACTTCGACGGTAACGCGCCCTGATACTTAAACCTCCATAAATTTGATATAAAAAACAATTTTTTATTTTATTTTAAATTTCTACCATGTCTAAAAAACTTGTCTACCATTTTTGAATTGAACGTAACGATTTTGGAAAAAAAAACTTAGTTTTATATTATATTTATTTATTCTTTTTGAGAAAATTTTCACGATACCCGCCCTTTATTAAAGTGTTAACTTTCTGGTGTAGTTGACAGTCTAACTTAAAACAATTCATTAAAAGTTTACCGTAAAAATATTTTAATTTATTACTTATCGGCGGGGGGGTGTATTGAAAACTCCAAATTAAAACTCAACCCCTTCGCTCCCACGTTCGACTTTAATCTTTTTTCGCGACACCGAAGATCGGAAGGGTTAACACAAAGATACGCCCGGGGCGAAAAGCGCGCGCGGGGAAGTGTTTGAAAGTGTTTTCGGAGGGGCGTGGGGTAGAATGCGGGAACTGCCACCTTATATTTACAATAAATAATTAACTTTCGCGTTATTTAGTTTACCCATTATCTGGTATCTGCAAAGATGCTGCAAGATGCCATCGGGACGGTCGGGGAAAATTGACACTGGGGCAATATGTACATATATTTTTTATTCAATAAACTAAAAACATCAAAGAATTTAGTCATGTTATAATTGAAGGATTGGCTTAACAACGTTTCAGCCTCTACACTAGGGTGGGGAACCTTTTCATGTCTGAAGGCCACGATCATTAATCTGATGATCAACATAAGGCCGCAGTAAATAAAACGTTGACAACTCCCCCTCTTTTTTTCAACTGTCTAACATATAATGGGTTGATTACGCCCTTTTTCAAACGCTTGTGTATAATTTTTTGATAAAAGTGAATATTTTGATAAAATCAAAAGGCCACATAATAGTAGCCAAAAGGCCGCAGGTTCCTTTCCACTGCTCTGCACCATCATCAAAACATTATTGAATATTTTAATATATTTTCTTTATATTCGTAAAGTTTTACTAATAGCATGCCAAATCAATCTTTTTTGATAATTTTCGTTTTTTGTTGCACCTTTAATGTTTAAATATACATTGTTTTTATGCGTTAAACAATATATTCTAATAATTACTGTTTTCATAAAATAAATAAATTTACTATTATAACAACCTTCTCTGCAAACGTGTGGGTTGTTGAAACTAGGCCTTTTAACTTATTACGTTAGGCGTACTGTATCGCGTGTATTCATTTTTTTAATCTACATCCACTCCCGATGTGGTGCATATGGCCTCTTATTGAAAATATTTCAACATAACTTTTTCTACTAATTTAATTAGTTGCGATTTTCTGCCTATTTTTTTCCAAGTCCTCTCTCAATGTGGAGCATATGGCCTCCTAATGGAGGTATCTCAACAGATTTTTTTCTACGAGAACTGTTTGTTACTCAGTCGCTCAACCTCACTTCTTTTTAAAGTGAGTAGTAGGGAGAGAAGGATAAGGCTAGAACAGGACTAGTGGTTGACTAATCGCTTTTGCTACACCCAGTTATTAAAGGATCAGAAGTATGAAATGAGAGGAAGTAATATGAATTGACATCACAAACACCCAGTCTTCGATCACAACTTTAAATTGAATATTTCTCAAATTCACTGTGATCTGACCGGTAATCGAACCCAGACCTGCTTGATCGGTAGTGCTAGCTCTAACTGACTGGGCCACAGCTGGCGACCTATTACGGGTCGATATTCAAACAACGTAATTAAATAAAAATACTGAAATGAATTTATTAAATATAATATTATAATATATACATACTGAAAATTTTTTTGTCATTATCAATTAATTATTATCATTAACCAATCAAAACTCAATTAATTTGATAATCTTTTTATGCCCTACTGTATAAACATACTAGTATAAACTATGATCTCGTAATGAAATTGATTTTTAAGGCTATAAATAAATCTTTAAACAATAGCACTAAGCAATTGTGTCACTATTACAATATATAAATACATACGCTACTCAAAAGATGCTCACACTGATTAGATGCATAATCCTAAACTTGCCCCGACGTTGACAACATTGCCCCACCTCCCCGAACCCATAACCCATTAAGGTTCTAATTGAAAATTGCATTAAGGCCGTAAATTTAACCCGGCAACCCCCGATGCTAAAACTCTTTTGTCCACCCCGCGAATGATAGTAAAGACCGCCCGACTCACTTAGTAGACATCGAGCGATGTCATTTAATATCATCGACTCCCGTGACGTCACAGCTTTGTTAACAAAATGTCATTTGTCACACAACAGCGTTGTTATCAGATCAATAACTGAACTACATTTTGTTAATTTGATTTGTCAAGAGGATCAATTATTTAATTGTGAGCATGATTGTTGGTTTATAATGCAAAACGTACTATTTCCAAAATTAGCAATATTGATTTAGGTATGCAGATAGGGTAATTCAGGCCTAAGAAATCGACTGATCCTATTAGTTTTAAATATAAAATGTCGATTTCAAATTGAAAATCATATTTTTATGCTAATGTTAGTCTGTTTGTGTTATTCGTTATTGTATTTGACTCTACTGAAAAGTTCGAGTTTTGGAAATAGTACGTTTTGCATTATAACCCCACAAGTATCGATGTTTGTATAAAAGCATTATGCACAGTGTACAGTAAAACCCCCATTTACACTAAAGTCGTGACAGTGTTATTCGGGGTAGTGTAATTGGTGGTGTGAATCTCATACAAAATTATCGATTTTGTTTTTTCCGCAAAAAATGCAAAACTAAGATTTAATAGTTTTGCAAAAAGAAATATTGACGAAATATTTAGTTACCGAGTGATAAAATGCAAAGGGCGCCAAAATCCCACACATAGACAGTCGCCCGCTTTACGTGTATAGCCTGTCATGTGTCAATACACAGACGCATTTGACATTTGTAACGACAATGTAATGCGACCGTGCAATTGGGGGATTTGCGGCGAATATTTCAAGCCAGCGCTTAATAGGGGGTAGTGTAATTGGGGGTTCTACTGGATATTGTTTTTTTATCCGTTTCCACTTCTAATGTGAAGCATTTAACTTCCCGATGGAGGTATTTTAAATCGTTTTATTCCTACGAGAAATGCTTGTCACACAGTTGTTGAAACACGCTTTTTTACCAACAAAAAAAATGAGATAGAAAGGGTAAAAAGTCTAGGATAAGACTATTTGTTTTCGATTCTCTTGGGTACTCAACGTTACACCCACTACAGTTTTGCACTATTTTTATATTTGGTATTTTGTAGCGTAACAACATTATTCGTGTCACAACTTTCGCCAGGGGTGTCAGGTGGCTAGAACCCGTGAGATCCATCACGGAAGTCGACCACTGCACCATAAACCCGAAATATTATTGAATATGATTTAATTTAGTATTTTAACAATAAAACACTTTTTATAATAATTTCATATTGTTTATTGTTTTGTTGGTTTCGCTCATCGTAACCATTATCAACATATAGTATGATAAATTATCCAGAGCAAAATTTCTCATTAGCTTATTATTAAAATGAATGTTTTAAAAATACTTTTATCATAAAAAAAAATAGTGCACATTAGAATCATTGCTACGTAAGAGATTCGATTTTTTTTATTTTTAGATAATTTAGTGTTTCAACGTTTTTATTTTTCTTTTAGATAATTGTTTTTTACACCTCGTATTAGCATTACACAATTTTGTAGAAATGACCTTTCGTCAACTTATATTGTTATCACTTGTTTATGTTAGTGATTAGCGAAACCGGTCTTAATATTTAATAAATAATGAGAAAGAAGTACACAAAAAAAGTGTATTTCTGCCAGGAAATGATAGTAAACACCTAAAAAGTGTTTTGTTTTTTCAGTTTAAAAAGAATTTATCCATGAAAAGTACGAAGATTTTTTGTGTTTTATTTAATTTAGAATTTTTATTTTTCTATAAAAAAAATCCTTTCAAATACAATAGAATAATAATCACTTTAAACATTAAGACACTGTTTGTTACAAATTATTGAAACGTGTATCATTTTTTTCATTTTTTCATTTTTTAATCATTAGATTCTCCATTCTATATGAATACCATAGTAAAACATACATCAATTGAAAGCTCTACTTACCAGTGTGCGCAACCATTCCTGATGGTGTAAGGAGTGTCTATAAATAATGTAAAATTTTTAACCAAGTAATAAACATATTTTTTTTTAATAAAAATAATAAAACATTTTTAGTACTTTTTCCACATAAAATTTATTAGATCAGGACCGGTTTCGCTCATCGCGAGCATTATCAACTGATAAGAAAAATACATAAACAGTGATATTTATACAAATTTAAATTGAAATAAAAGGTGTAAGCAACTATTAACAATTTAAAGGATTAACAAATTACATTATAATTACACAAGATTAAAATGCTTAACACCCTTTTCTTAATGCTTTTCCTTAATGCTTTTCCAAACTCAATTTTGAATCTTCATTACTGCTGATTTTGTTGCTTGTACATCATTGATTGGAAGCGGGAAAAACACCAAATCATCATTAGGATATTTACTTTGCTTAAAAATTTCCCAAATTTTAATTGTGTTCATAATTGACATCGTTTGCCACTTAGATTTATTATTCTTTGATGATGATTTTTTAATTGTTATGGGTGTTAAGCATTTTAATCTTGTGTAATTATAATGTAATTTGTTAATCCTTTAAATTGTTAATAGTTGCTTACACCTTTTATTTCAATTTAAATTTGTATAAATATCACTGTTTATGTATTTTTCTTATCAGTTGATAATGCTCGCGATGAGCGAAACCGGTCCTGATCTAATAAATTTTATGTGGAAAAAGTACTAAAAATGTTTTATTATTTTTATTATAATGCCATTCCACCAAGTATTGACAGTGAACACCTTAAAAGTGATATTTTTTTTTATTATATCTAAGAAATATAATTAATAAACATTGATATGTAAATCTATTCCATCTTTCGTCGATTTAAAAAAAACCTAAATACTTAGGAAGTCATTATATTTCCGTTATCCAGAGACGGCGATGGTAAGGGGGGTCTTTTGACCTTTAATTCTGAAGTACGGATATTATAAAACAATTTATTAAAGATGATAAATTCATCAACCGACAACAAAGGACTTCTGGTAGGGCAGGTGAACTAAAAAAACCGTTTCTACAGGGTATTCACAATATTGAATGAATACAATGATTATGGTTTTGTTAATTCTTTAGACATGACCTTTTTTACATTCAAAACTATTTTTTTCTGTGACCCAAATTCAGTTGCATTTTTTAATTTAAGCTGGTATTTGATTACGCTTCTTAGACTTTTTTTTTATTTTATTGTCATTTTGAATTGTTCCGACTGTCTAAATATGAAATTATTTTCGTGACTAGGTTGGTTCATAAAGCTTTTTAGCTTTTTATGAGAATATCTTAATAAAAACTATCACTTTTTCAATGACTGAAAGCTTAAAATGTAATTAAAATTTGAATGCAATAAAAACTAAACAACCATTAAATCAACAAAAAAAAAAAGATTTTTATTATAATGCCTTTCCACCAAGTGTTGACAGTGAACACCTTAAAAGTAACCATTAAATCGATAATAGTCTTTTTACCAATTCTAATGTAGAAAAACATTTTCATCGAGTTCTGATTAAATATTTCTGTCAAAGAATATTGTGATGCCTTGCTTAACTACGAATGTTACGAGATATTATGTTTCTGGCCGATTTCCGTCCTTAGCTTGTCAAATACCATATGCAGCTAAAGTAAAGAATGCATTATAGTTGCATTCTCATTTCCTTGCAAATATAATACAATTTTTATTAAACTAATTCTATAGATTATTGAAAATAAAACGATCCAACAATATAATTTATCTATCGTTTTTAAATAAGATATATTGTAAAAACTCGCCTATAAATAAAACAAATCTATGTCCATTATTTTATTTTTCAAACAACATTTGTCTGTAAGACAAGTTGTGGGATATTTTTTAACTCTCTAGAAATCAACTCGAGTAGAAAAGACATCACAAACAACTGTGCTGAAGATCTCAAATATTTTATATTATTAGTAATGTAAAAATGTATATTTTTGTGCTTATTTCTATTTTAAAAAATCATAGTTTTGCGTTAAACATTATACATTAAAATAATTATCATTTTATACTATGACTCAAAAGTGAATTAATTTTTCTAACCACCCTACCGCAATACAATTATCATTAATAAGTAGAAATCAAAATAAGGAGAATCGAAGGACCCTAATCGCTTTCTTTTATAAAACAAAATGTTCCTTAAGACGTTACTAAAATAGATGTCAAAATCGCGTGGCAATTGTACCAAGACAGCTAGCCCTGAGCAGGTGTTTTTGACCCCTGTGAATATACAAATGAGCAGAGTGGCTTGCCGATGCCTTAAACATAAAACGAACGCATTTTACCATATCCGTTTCTAATATGGAGCATATTGACTAAAATAAAACATGTTAAGAAAGCATTTTTATGACAACTTGTTCTAAGTTAATTTTTCGTCAAAACCTCTTTGGAAAATGCTAGAACAGGCGGATGGAGAATAGAGTTATTCAATAGCTATAATAATTCGACTGTGCAAAATAAAAAGGACGTAACCCACAGTTTTCTTGAAACAGCTTTTTTTAGATAGTCTTAATTTATACATCATAACACACATTATATCAAATGAATGTAAGTTAAAAATGCCGAATTAGTATCTATATTTAGCTTTCAATTTTTAAAAAAGATGAGCTTGTGAAAATTGAAACCAAGAAAAATGACTGAAAAAAAGGTTTTTCCTGAACAATTTTTTTAATTAATAATATATTATGCCAATTAAACACCAATTTAGAAGTCTACGTGCACTTCAAGGTTGTGTATATTTAATAATTTGCATATGGTAAAAAATCATCAAAACACGTTTTGTTTGCTTCCTGTAAAGTTTGCTATGCGTGGGTTACGTCCTTTTTATTTTTCACAGTCGATATCTGAATATATTGGTCCTATTGGCGATAGCGTAGTGCGCCTCCGTGCCGTACTTCACGGGTTCGAGTCCCTGTACGAACAGCAGTTTTTCAATCGATTTTTCGATTTCTGTTCGTGTTTGTAATGTCTTATATCTCCCTCCACCGTTCCAACATTAAATAACTGAGTATAGAGAGTGATTGGCCAACCACTAGTAGTGTCCTGCCCTATCTTTACTACTCTCTTCGAAGAAGAAAAGTTGAGCGACTGAGTAACAAGCAGTTCTCGTAGAAAAACTCCTGTTGAGATACTTCCATTAGATGACCATATTCTCCACATTTAAAAAAAATATATAGTGGAGAGAATGTCGAATAAATTAGCATACCTAGTTTGATACCCAGTTCAATTGAAATAAAGGTTGCAATACCGGTATTATTTAAACCGGGATTCCGGTATTCATGGTGTATTTTTAATACTAAAAAACCGATTAGGTGTTATGTATACACAACATTAACCTCTGTGCTATGTTAATTCTCTATGACATAACTTGTAACAATAAACCTTTCAACGGACTAAACCAATATCCAATTCCTTCTCTTCAGTTTAAACTGAGAGTTCAAATCGAAAGGCCGAACAGCTTAGTAGAAACTCCTCAATACTCACATCGATATTATTTTGATTTAATAAGATTTAAGTGAATTATAATAAATTGTATAAACTATTTTATAGAATAAAGTTGAAACAACATTGAATTAAAAATAAGTGTTTTAGTAAAAACCATTCATAACATAGGAAAAAGAAGCCATCTTATATCTGAATACAATTGTTCTCGATGAATTTAGATATTTTTAATAAATGCTAAGAAATGTATCAATATTGACTAGTTACAGAATCGATGACCCTTTCAATGATGTTTTATTATTAAAATCATTAGTTTAAGATTATGATATATTTTATATTATATATGAATTATTAGAAAACTAATGTTTGTCTACTCTCAGAGTATTGTGATCCCAAACGTCCTGTAACGCAAACTTAAAATTAGAAGAAATTAAAAAATATTCTTAAAATTAATGATTTCAAAAATTATTTCGACTTTAAATAATTGTTTATTTTTTTTTTTAATTAATTAAACTAATCAACGTATTATCTCTTTGTCATATATGCACGTAATTATAATCATTCTCTTCGAGTAATATAAATCGATCGTTAGTATTATATACTATCTCCTGGGGCGAAGTTAGCGGCCCGTGACTGCAGCGGGTCCTGTAGCCCTTGTTGTAAATAACACAGTGACGTCCAGTGGCTAATTGTTTATTATTTTGTTTCACTAATAACAAACAAATAATATCATTTATTTGTTTTTAGCACAGCTCGTATATTACTAGAGTAGAAGTAGTTTATAATTGAGAATAATCTAAATCTCTAAGTAAGTCTGAGCGCAGCCCCCCCCCGCTCCTCTTGATTTAATTGTATGCATTACTCGCTTCCAACTGCAAAAACAATAACAAAACATACTGTGATATTCTTTATTTATATCGATTATTTGATTGATTTTTAATCATTGATTTTCGTTTTAAATTCTTTGCTGCATCAATATGCCGACTTCATATTCGACCGTTTTTTGTTGTTTGGGATTTTTCCTATTCGGTTACAGTGTCCATAGACTCAAATCTCCTAGCACACAATTATATATATTACATTTCAATAACATAAATTTCTTTTCAATCGATTAGTGAATCTGTGTTTAAAAGCAGCGGTGGGCTGCCAATACGTTAACAAGGGGCGCGCTTTAAAACAAAGCAACTTTAGGTGTTCTGGGGAAGCAATGAGTTTTTCACTTCGATGGAATTATATGCAATACTTAGAAAAGTAATCAATTGTTACTTAATACACTTATCTTATTAATACTCTTATTATTGAATATAAAATAAATTTGTTAACTGTGTCACTCCACATCTTTAAGAAGCACATCAGACAGAACATCGCATTGTTAACAAATAAACTAAAAATTGATTACATTTCATATCGACTGTGGAAAGGAAAAAAGACGTAACCCTCTATTTTCCAAACAGTTTTTTTTGATAATCAAAATGTATACTACTTGACACACATTCTATCGAAAGGATGGAAGCTGAAAATCCCGAATTAGTATCTACATTTAGCTTTGAAGTTTGAAAAAGATGACCTTGTAAAAAATTAAAACCAAGAAAAAACACTGAAATAAAGGTTTTTCCGAGACAATTTCTTTGATTAATATTAGATTATGTCAATTAAACACCAGTTTAGAAGTATCCGTGCACTTCAAGGTTGTGTATAATTCATAATTTGCATATGTCACAAAATCATCAAAACACGTTTTAAGCGCCTCCTATAAAATTTTATATGTGTGGGTTACGTCCTTTTTCCTTTTCACATTCGATATGTAACAATATGCAGTTTACCGTAAACTTATCAATGCAAATGTACTACTGTGTATATTGAAGCTGTCCTAGATAATATATAAGTCAGAAATTGCAGCTATGTACTAATTTGATCTGAGAATATTGTTTTCTCTTGAATAAACAAGCGGCTCGACGGCTGTAGTAAAATTTAACAAGGAGCTCACGCGAGACCTTCCGAGCCCCCTCCAGCCCACCCCTGTTCAAAATAATAGGTGTCAATGATAATTGTATTTCTTACTTTTTTCCAGGGCTGTGGAGTCGTAAAAAAAAAAGACGACTCCGACTTCGAGGAAATTTGTCAGTAATTTCATTTTAACTTATATATATGCCAAGCATGAAATTATTCAACATTTTTGGCTATTTTGTTTTAATACACACTAGCTGTAAACCCGTTGACCAGCAACGTGAGATTTTTGTTGCATTGTGTTTAATTTTATTTAGTTTAATTAAATTAATTTAATTTAATTTAATTTAATTTTAATTTATTTTATTTTAATTTAATTTATTTTACTTTATTTTATTTTATTTTATTTTATTTTATTTTATTTTATTTTATTTTATTTTATTTTATTTTATTTTATTTTATTTTATTTTATATTATTTTATTTTATTTAAAAAAGTGGAGACTGGGAGGTCGAGGACACCTTACACTCAACTGGACAAACGGACATTATCGGCTATTAATATATAGATCATTAAATATGTATTTCAAAAATAATTCGAGCCGCTCATTTGTCACGACTCCGGCCGAAATACCGCGACTCCGACTCCGCCTCCACAGCCCTGCTTTTTCTCTTTTTGCCCAACTCTTGTCTCGTTTTTACCGTCTGTGAAAATAGAGAGGTTGTGAGAGGGACTTACAACCAATTATCGTTAAAACAGAAGAAACTTTTTTTTAAGCGTATACGGTAAAGCTTTGATTTATTTTTGACTTGTCTAATTCATTTTCTCTAGATTGAACATTGCAGAGAATCCAAAACAGATACAAGGCTTATAAGCTCACACCCCCCTTGTGAATCAACTGGCGCACTCCCCTGCCGTCACCTACATACCGTGTGAGGAACCAACCACCAGATGTGCATTGGGCCATGTCCTCGCAGTGTCGGACTATTTTTTAATTAGCAATAAATGAATTCAGGTTAGGTGCGATCGGTCGCGCGTGGCTATCGAGCCGGGGATCTCGGTTTGGTAAGCCGACCGCGGTTGGGTTTTCTGTTTTAATGCGTTGGTTAATGAAGGCATGCGAGTTTTATTTACAGACAATAAATCGATCCGAGGGGAGTATGTTCGTTTCTCCACTGAGTACTCAGAAACGCGCTGTTCATTAAAAAAACAACAGTATATAGCTCAATTTTTAGAAAAATCAATTATTTTTTTATGCACAATCTAAGTAATTATGTCGACTGTGGAAAGGAAAAAGGACGTAAACCACAGTTTTTTCAAAACGCCTTTTTTTCGATAATCACGATGTATCCAACTTGATACACGCTCTATCAAAAGGATGTAAGCTGCAAATGCCGAATTAGTATCTTAATTTAACTTTTAAGTTTGAAAAAAATGGTAAAATTACAAATAGGAAAAACGACTAAAAAAGGTTATTTTTAAACAATTTATTAAATGTATATTAGATTATATCAATTAAACACCAGTTTACAAGTTCGTGGACTTTAAGTTTGTGTATATTTCATAATTTGCCCATGGCCCAAAATCATCATAAAACGTTTTTTGTGCCTCCTGTAAATTTTTATATGTGTGGGTTACGTTCTTTTCTTTTTCCACAGTCGATTAATATATATCATTTGAACCCTCTAGGGATGAAGTAAGCCAACTATAATAGTAAAATAGTAAAACTTTTTTCTTGGAATTTTAAGTATGTACAATCACGTCCTTACATGGTGTTTTGATGTTTTGGTGGATTTTATATTTTTATTTTACGGAGATAACACTTTTACAATGTGTATTAATTAACTGAAGTAACTTTACTTTTACGATACTTTAAGACGTGAAGAATAAATATTACAATGCACTAACATATTTTTTTTCCAAAATACCACTTGGCTCACTTAACCTCTAATGGGCCCATTTCATCTATGTCCGTTCCTATTATGGAGAATATGACCTGTTAATGGCAGGTCCTATGTCGCAGCAGTAAGCTTTGTGGGCTTCCGTGCCAGACTCCGAGTCCCGGTACGAGCAGCATTTTTTGGTCGATTTATCAATTTCTGTTCGAAGGCATGGGTGTTTGTGATGTCTTAAAAAAATCCCTCCTACCTTTTCCAATCTTATAATAACTGAGAGCGATTAGTTAACCACTTGTCCTGTCCTTTCCTTACCCTTCTATCTCTACTACTATCTTTGAATAAGAGGGGTTGAGCAACAAACAGTACCCATACGGAAGCCAATGACGCTAACCACTGCGCCATAGGACCCGACTCCTTTTACCAAAACGTAATTATCAAGAAACAGAACTGTAAAATTATTTATAGTAAAAATATTGTTCGTTGCAAATTTAATGTCATATTGCATTCAAAAATATAATTCCCTGAATGAATCAATTATCCACAAAATTATACTTTCATTATTATTGTAATATGACATGTCATTCTTCAATATTTTGCAAAAAGTCTTTGTTAAAAAGTTATATGATGATTTGCAGTGTTTACAATAGTCTTTGACAGGGGGGGTAAAGACCTTGATATTCATCTACAAAATTGAAAAATATTTATTTTGTACGATAAACTCAAAATAGAGAAAATCATCTAATGTTTAATATTTCGGTTACTTTGTGAAAGTTTATTTTTAATATAAAATTATTTTTATGATTTTTTGTCTTGTGTTTTTTATCATAATCTCTTCAAAAATATGAGAAGTAGAGCAACTGACTAACAAGCAGTTCTCGTAAGAAGATTTAAGATTCTTATTAATTTACGTGAAATTTTGCAACGCTTTTATGTTATTCGAACAACAGGGCTTCCCTATTGAATATTCCGCCACTGCTGTTGAGATATCTCCATTATGAGGCCATATGCTTCACAATAGGATTTGACATGGAATAATAAAAACATATTTCTTTCAGAATTCCTTAAACGAACACTACCACACCAAATTTCTTTTCGGAACGTTATCATTTCACTCTTTTGAAGCTCGAAGATCGTTTTCAAGTTTAAAGCATTTTTCTCTTCTCCTTCGGGGCCTAGTAAATAATCCTGAAATTCTCATGACTATTAATTGACATGCTCCCAATTTATTCTTACGTGGGCAAAAGTATGATCAAAAACTTTTGTTTCTTAAAACTTATACCTCGCTTAGGAGGTATGAGTCACCAGTTCCAAGGGCCGTTCGATTGATCAACTCATTGCCTAGAGAAGTGGATATTTTTAGTGACAGTATTTGTTAACTGTTTGTTAAGTTTTACTATTTTATTTCTTGATTTTGGTGTATTATGTAGTAATATATTTGTCAAGTACATGGCGAATTGGCGTCAGCTGTAATATCATGTATTGTATTTTTAATTTTCAAACAATAAATAAATGTAAAATTACTGTAATATGGCTTTCAAAGAATCGAATCCCAATTCAGACCGCAAACCGCGCATTTGACTGTCCAAATATAATCCAGTGGCGTTCATACATCGCATTGTATTGGTTACAAATAACTATAAAAGCTGGCATTAAAAAAAAGCGTTAGCTAGACCGTGTCGGAGGACCAAAGCATCGGTTGAAAGTGCATCGATTTGCATACATTATCGATAAAATAATTATATGCTGCATTTATAATTCGAAACGCTGCATTTTAATCAGGGAGTCGGAGCTTCGAGTCCAACCGACTGGAAACGAAGGCTCTTTTGGTCAGCTGCGACACTAAGAGAGCAGCGTAATTGCTCATATCCGCTTTTAAAGTGGAGCATAATAACTTCTAATGAATTATCTCAATTATTCAAAATACAAAACAATCTTTTTTTGAACCAACTAAAAAATTCATTTTATAGGTATGATCAAAACCGGTTTCGCTCATCACTAGCATCAATTGAAATGTCTTGATCACATTAGATGAATGTGGAATTAGTATAAAAGAGTGTTTTATTTTATTTTACATTCTTATATCTACCAAATAAACACTTTAAAAGTGAAGTATTTAACATTACTATTTTTTATAAAACTGGCTGAAAATGAGATATGAAATCATCAAAGACATCCATGTATTTAGATACAAATTCATAAATCGATTGATAAAATATGTTTTTAAATACCACTCTTATTTGTAAGGTTATAATGTACTTTAAATGTATACCATTTTTTATAGTATCATTAAATATTTTGTTTTTGATGATTTGAGAAATCGTTGACATGAATTGTTTGTTCTCCTCAACTGTAAAACTACCCTGCCAATGGTAATGCTTTTAGGAACAGATTTAACCATTTTGATTCGGATGTTGAAATATATATATGAATGTTTTTTCAAAGATCATTTTATTTGATTAATTTGATTACAAAAACAGCTATAACTTTATTCAATAAACGTTCGGCTTTAATCGGCGATTGAGTATTGCTAATTGATTCAATTAACTTTGATATATCTAATATACAAAAACGAATGTTTGTTTGTTCGTATTTTGTGCGTTACCACACCGCTCATCCGATTGCAGTAAAACTTTGACAAATTTGTTTTTTGTACTTTCGGGAAGGTTATAGGCATATTAAAATTAACTTACTGTAGGTCTTATATATAAAAATCAATGTTTGTATGTCTGCCATAGAGTTCATTTTGACAACGCATACTTGCACTTGCGCGAAGTTTATAGTATTATTAACTTACAGTAGGTGGCGCGTTTGTCGCACCATAGACAATCGGCAGTAAACGTCAAACAGACAGAAAAAGAAAACATCCACTTCAATAAACACAATTAAAATACGAACACTTTCTTTCTTTGAGTGGCATTGCAACGCTTGCCGGGAACCGGCTAGCATATCATAAAAAAGACATGAATTGTATCGTTCATTTGCAGCAAAGCTAGTTATGCCACCGCGCCGAACACAGCCCAGTGGTGTCCTAATGAACAAAAGAAGTAGGTTATAATTTATATTGTTTCCATAAATATTCACAATGTTTTATGGGGGAATCGAAGAGCCGTATTAAGTTCCATAATAATTGTTAACTTCAGTATACATTCAACCGCTAAACGACGTGTACTGAAATTAATACATCTAATATCGTAATACAAGCTTCCCGATACCGCTACCTAAGGGATCACGAGACATAACTTCGAACGGCTCATATGATTTTGATTATCACTAAACAAAAACAATAAGGAATATATACAACATTGAAATTTATCTTTTTTAGCTTGCTGGCTCGTTTCAAAAATTTTGCGTGATTTAAAAAACTTTTTCGATAATTTTTCCCATCTTATCCTCAATCCCGAAATCCCGGGATTACTTCTATAACAATCCCGGGATTGGAGAGCCTAGTTTTAACACATTTAATTATTGTATTTTACACATCACAGTGTTTCCGTTGCATCTCATTTTAAAACTGCAACTTCTTCGTAGTTATGTTTTTCTGTTATTCTTGCGTACAAAGTTTTTCTTCCCCTATTCTTGATATAATTACAATCATATCTTTTTTCTATCAATAGTCAAGCCACGCGTGACTAAACGAAGGTTGATAAGTATTACCTACGTTGCAATTAGTCACACGTCAATTGGCATGTGGTTGGCAGTGTCTCCACATAGAATATTCATAATACATATTGATGGACAGCAGCTAAAAGAACCGGTTATCCATACTTGTTGCGAGAGTTAATGGAACAGTGTCTTTAAGCGGTTAAAATTTTACGATGTGTCGTTGCCAGCCACTCACCAAATCACTGATATATTAAAGGCCTTACAAAAAATATTATAAATATAGAAATATATAATATATGAAGAAGATATTCATCGAAAACACCTATATAAAAGATTAAAAATTGTGCACTTGAATGCCTGCATGAATGAATGCATGCATCCGTGCACTTGAATGCCTGAAGATGCCGAAAGGCGAAACCCGGGTCGTTAATGACAAAATTTGTGAGAATGTACATAGTTTGAACGATTCAAAAAAAAAAATTAAAAATTGTGTTGGCAAAATCTATTGATTCATTTTCCGATTGGAAGAAAAGAATAATTTATCAATGCTCTAAATAATTTATATTTAAGTCATGAGTGATCAACACGAGAGGAAAATACACTTACATCTAACACTGTATTTCATCTAAAATTCTAAGCCATGCCAGTTGCTGGATCTGAATACTTCCGATTGTTAAGTGGAGCTCTTCCCACTAGACCAGGCGTGGGGAACCTGCAACTTTTTTGGATTTTAAAATTCCTTGAAAGACCTAAATAAAAAAGGTCCCCTATTCAATGCGTTTACTGCAGACCTTAAGTCAAATCAGAAAAATGATTGCGGCCTTTAGAGAAGAAAGGGTTCCCCACCCCTGCACTAGACTAATGCCATTTTAATGTAATTTTTGTTTGATAAAATAGTTTTTTTTATTACCACCGTTGCCATTCGGGCATTTTTTTAGACTTACTAAGATTTTCTTTGAACTGTTTTGCTAAATTCAATAATAATTACTGTATATCCTTTGTAAATAGACATTATAATAAATAATGTAAAATAAATAATTGTTGTCAGTTGTTATTATTTTTTAACTGAATGCTCAATAGCTGGACGAAACCGGTTATTTTTTAATAAAAATTTTGAAGTACATTTATAAGGTTAAAAATATTTAGTTTTATTATTACGCTCAGAATCGATGGAATGAAATATTATTTTAGCTTGCGGCAACATTTATTATCAACTGTCATGTCAGTCACCTGTTGCATTCCATTTTTGAAAAATGTTCCTCCCTTTTGAATTTAGAACACAAACGTCAAATCGGACATAATACTTCATACCACACACAGGTGGATTTATTATCAAATGTGATCCCATATCAAATACCGTGTTAACCCATCGTTGCGGATGACGAATAGTCGAGATTTGATCCTCAAGATTTTTTTTTTATAAATTAATCAAATTATAAGGAATATTATGTTTTTCGTTGTAAAATAAATACTTGAATGTATCTCATGGGAAGTTTTTATACAAGAACTGTTTGTTACTCAGTCTCTCCACGTTGATTGTCTTCAACGAGAGTATAAATATATAAATGTATATGGTTTTCTTTTAACAATACATACACAATGCCGGATTTGTCGTCGAGTATCAACGTCGTTACCTTAGAACATAGAGGTCACGGGTTCTAATCCCAGTATTTGTTTCTATCAGTTCTCGTAAAAATTCTCATGTTCAGATAAACTCCATTAGTAGTCCATATATGCATCACATTGGCAGCAGACACGTGGTAAAAAAAAAACAACTTTATTGACATAATAATTAATTATTCTCTACTTTAATATTTATTAGATTAAACTATCGAGTTTACTCTTCCGCTAGTCGTTAATAATTCAAAATTCGAACAAGCTCTGATCACGTGACGAGAGACGTTCGATGGAATGACGATAGCCAACGGCGGCGTTCGAAATTTGAATTATAATAATATATCGCTCGCGTATAGAGAAATGATTATTGGCTTCGAGCGTCCACTTCCTTTCGTTTATCAACTGTCGAACGAGTCGAACTTCCGGTTCTATTTTTAAAAATAACAATATTTTATTATCTCATTGGAATCGAATGTCATTCAAATTCAAATAATATATTCATAATGCAGTGTTGCCAGATATCACCATGTTATTGGATTTTTTTTATCTAAACTAAAACTATTCTTGTAGATTGTTGGAAAATTGTACATTCAAAGCTAATGGCATTTTTTTTTAAATTCATTTTCATGCTATTGATAATTATTTTGCAAGATTAATGTAAAACAGAGGTAGTGAAACCTTTGTCTTATATTGGATACAATCGTCGTATTTATTTACTTATATAAACGATTTTAAATTGTATATTTTCAATTTCGCGCATATAGCCGAATGCTCGTATACACGTATAGCCGGTCGACTGTCTCTGTGTTGGATTTTGGCGCGCTTTGCACTGTATCACTTGGTAACTAAATATTTCGTCCATATTATTTTTTTTGCAAAACTAAGTGAAATCTTAGTTTTGCATTTTTTACGAAAAAAACCAAATCCCTAATTTTGAATGAGATTCACTCCCCCAATTACACTAACCTGAAATACACTGTCTTTAGTTTAAATGGGGGTTTTACTGTATTCCTTCAGGTACAAAGGAATATTATGTTTTTATTAACCTGACATAACTTATATTTTTTTTAAATATATTTATATTGCGCCCTTACGTCGGTGCGCTTTTCAAAGATGCGACACATGTGGAATAATGACAAAGCTTTCGATTTGTATACAAGTGAGTTTGCTAAGCCCATCGAAAGGGTACTTTTATATCGACTGTGGAAAGGAAAAAGGACGTAACCCACACATAGCAAATTTTACAGAAGGTGCAAAAAACGTGTTTTGATGATGTTAGGCCATATTCAAATTATGAATTATACACAACCTTGAAGTACAGGAAGACTTCTAAGCTGGTGTTGAGTTGTCATAATCTAATATTAATCAAAGAAATTGTCTAGGAAAAAACCTTTTTTTCAGTCTATTTTTTTGGTTTCAATTCTCACAAGCCCATCTTTTTTCAAACTTAAAAGCTAAATTTAGATTATTTAAGATTTTGACTGAAGGTGCTTGGTGGAATTTCAATATTAAATTTGTCAGTTCAAGTTCATCCTTGCATTTGAACGCCTGAAGATGCCGAAAGGCGAAACCCGGGTCGTTAGTGACAAAATCTGTGTAAATGTACATAATTTGAACGATTCAAATCTAAATTTAGATACAAATTCGGCATTTGCAGCTTACATCCTTTTGATAGAACGTGCATCAAGTTTGATATATTGTGATTATCGAAAAAAACTTGTTTTGAAAAAAATGTGGGTTACGTCCTTTTTCCTTTCCACAATCGATATGTTTACCAAATGAGTGAAACACGTGTCGCGTACAGTAACCCTAAAAAGTAACATGTTTTTACATTATAAAATCGATTCATGGAAATATAAACATCGTTGATTCTTAACCAAAAAATCACACCACCATCGGTACGTTTTTAACTGCCTTAACGATGTCGGCGCTATAAAATACTAAAATTACGGACATCGTATGCAGTCAACCGCACCGCGGGAACGTCTGGCGAGCAGTCAACCGCATCGAGCAGGTTAAATAAAACGAATATGTACGTATCGCATGGGATGAACCCGGCTAAGGGTTTTTTCGAAATATTTAATGGAAATTAAATTGGAGGAAGTCTTTGCGGTCGGCTATGAATTGCAACTTTAAAACAATTAACATTTGGGGTGATGTTGTATATTTTTACCTAACACTTTCAGCCCTGCGTTAAATAATACTACTTGAATAGTTGGAGAATATCATTGTGAACTTTATTTTTATTACAATAATAGTTCATAATTTATTTAAACCATTTATTTTTTTTCGACACCCCGACATAAGCGAGCGGCACTTAAGGCATTATGGCGCGTAGATGTTAGCGCACAATTAACATGACATTGTCGGGTCCGTAGTGCTGTCGTCAGTGACGTTAGCTTCTGTGACGGGTGTCACGGCCTCAAATCCCAGTGCGAACGGCATTTTTTCGATCGATTTCCGTTCAAAAACATCCCCCTTCCACTTTTCCTAAGAATAATGAGGCATAGCGAGAGCGATTAGCTAACCACTAGTCTTCTTCTAGCCTTATTATTTATATGCAAACTCTTATCGTAAAAAAGAATGATCGAACAACTGAGTAACAAGCAGTTTTCGTAGAAAAACTTATGTCGAGATACCTTCATTAAGATGCTATATGCTCCACATTGAGAGCTGACATGGTTTTTTTTAATACATCAAAAAAAACACAAAAGCTTGAAAATTAAATTACAAAATATTTTTTTTCAATAAGGTAAACACACTTTTATATAAAAATAAATTTCAATTTCAATATTATAAGCGATTCTTCTTAAACAATCTAATTTTTGAAAATATGCTCATAGCGGATTTTGAAAGTGCGGCAACGACTTAGTGCATTATGCCAACATTCAATATGCAAAGAAATCAAAATACATTAGATATGTTTATGCAGTGACATTTTTGGTGAAGGGTAAAACATCAAATGGGGTATGTGCCATTCATATATTTTAAAAGATTTATATTACAATAAAGTAGGGTGACCATAAGCGCGCGCGCATATTTTGAGATAAATTACAGCACACAAAATCTGAGCAGTTTTTGCATCGCTTAGTATTCTATTTTTGATTGGACATAATTTTAAATGCTTTTTGAAAATCGTTAGATAGAAAACTCGAAAGAGAATTATTTCATTTATATGTTTAATTTCCTAGGAACTAAGGTCAATGTTCCCTCCAAGCTGCACGCGCGCGTGGCCGCGCAGCAGTTGGGAAGCTCCCGCGTACTCATTCCGGGTTTGCGTGCACTACAAGACAGTCATTCAATTAATATTTGATCGGTCTTAAAATTCCCGCACAGGTAACCTATTGTCTTAGAGGGAAGGGAGCATTACTAGGGTGCCAAATATTGTTCAAGTTGCGATCAAGAAAACAATAAAACAATATATTTAGTCTCGACGTAGGATTCCAAATATTAAAAATAAACTAATGTACGGAATTATCTGGAAGAGACTTGTTCAAAAGAATTTATGTGCGGAGTTTTCTTGTACGGAGAATTCATGCCCAGAAGAATCATGAAATCACGCTGACCATATAAATGTATGAATATCCAGTTTATTATAAAATGTATATTTAATCAGAGCTGTGGAGTCATGGAGTCGGGTGTTTTTCCGGAAGCAGAGTTGGAGTAGGAAAAACCGGAGAAAAACAATTTAAGGATATTAAAAAATTATTAGTCAATTCATACCGTTTATTGGTGAAATCTATTAGATCTAAATAGAGTAATCTAAATCAGAGTTTCTCAACTGGGGGACACAGCGTGTTCCACATAGAAGGTACCACATAGATTTCTTTAGGGCAGCCACAGTAAAGTTTAGGGGGGCCACGAGCAAATTTTTCTAATTCCTTAAATTGTTGTGTTTTAGAATTGAAATGTCTGAGAAGAGCTAAAAAACGTGTCACGGCGTTCATTTTGGGAAATCTGCAAATTCTTGGGATTTTGGATCCGAAGTTGTCGGGTTTCTTAAATTCCAATTTTTATGGGAAGACAAAACAGATAAACAGGAAGTCACAGGAAGCCACAGAAAAATAAAGACACTCAAAAGGAGCCCAACACTGATCTAAATAGAATGATCTGACGGTATACAGATATATTAGTGTACAAAATATTTGAAGTTTTTTATTTAAATCTGGAGTTGGAGTCGTCTTGTTTATCCAATTTCACAGCCCTGTATTTAATACAGAACTGTGGAGTCGCGTGAAAAAAAGACGACTCCGACTCCGATTCCAGCTTTAAAATAATTGACGACTCCGACTCCAGCTTTAAAATAATTAACGACTCCGACTTCGAGGAAATTTTTCAATAATTTCATTTTAACTTATATATATGTATACCATCAGATCATCTTTCGTCTGCCAAGCATGAAATGTTAACACTTTTGACTGTTTTGTTTAAATAACATCATTAAATATATTTTTCAAAAAAAAATCGAGCCGCTCATTTTTCACGACTCCGACACCGGGCAAAATACCGCGACTCCGACTCTACAGCCCTGATTTAACATATTAATAAAATATAAATTCTGTTTAATTTAACCCTCCCCTTACCATAGTAAGGGAAGGGTAGTGTAGTACTGCTGTAGTAGTGTTATATAATTGTCATCATTCATTCCCGTTTGCCTGATGTGTAGCAGATACACAGCTCAGGAGCTTGTGCTTTTTTGCATAGTAAGGGAAGGGTTATTGCCGTTGAGACTTATTCAGCAATCTTCATTATGGTCACCCTACAAAAAAGGGATAAAATTACAGCTCCTTGGATAAGACACCGCTGGCTGTAACCGAAGACCCTTAAAAGATTTGAATAATCCTGATTTATGAGTGCGGAATGCCAGCCGAAATAAACGAGACGTATGGCTTTCAATGAAATTGAATTGAACAAAAAAAAATCACAAAATCATTCAATCACAATTTATTAGAATAGTGTGCGCTGTGCTTTATCTTCTTATTTGAATAAACATATCATATTGGATTGGATTGAAAGATAAATCGTAATTTTTTCGTCAACCCGGTTTACCGTGTTATGCTGTATGATATCGACTGTGGAAAGGAAAAAGGACGTAACCCACACATACTACAGTCGGCGAGCCGCTTGTTTATTCAAGAGAAAACAATATTCTCAGATCAAATTAGTACATAGCTGCAATTTCTGACTTATATATTATCTAGGACAGCTTCAATATACACAGTAGTACATTTGCATTGATAAGTTTAAGGTAAATTACATATTGTTACATATCGACTGTGGAAAGGAAAAAGTACGTAACCCACACAAATCAAATTTTACAGGTGGCGCAAAAATGTGTTTTAAAGATTTTGCGCCATATGCAAATTATGAATTATACACAACCTTGAAGTGCACGGAGATTTTTAAACTGGTGTTTAATTGATATAATCTAATATTTATTTAAGAAATTGTCCAGATAAAATTTCTTTATTTCAGTCTTTTTTCTTGGTTTTAATATTTTACAAGGTCATCTTTTTCAAACTTAAAAGCTAAATTTAGATACTAATTCGGCATTTGCAGCTTGCATCGTTTTGATAGAACGTGTATCAAGTTTGATTCATTGTGATTATCAAAAAAAAAACTTGTTTTGAAAAAACTGTAGATTACTTCTTTTTTCCTTTTCACAGTCGATATAAAAAAATTCTAGCGTCGATATTTTTCAACCATGGCCTTATCTTATGTGAATCAAATTATCAATATATTATTGCGACCCGAGTACTATAAGGTTATATGTGAAAAATTTTGACGAAACAAAAATAACAATGTATACCAATAATGGTACTTGGAAGAATGCCGCATTGTTACTTCTGTTTCGTCAAAAAAAATCACATAGAACCTTGTAGTACTTGGGTCGCGATATATGGTTTATTCGGCTCCACGGTCGAGTGATCAAATTCGTTGACTTCGGTTACAGAATCACGAGATCGAGTCACTGTACGGACAAAGTTCGATTTATGAAATTCTGTTCGAAGGCATGAGCGTTTGTGATGTTCAAAAATTCACTCCCAACTTCTTGAGAATAGCGATGGTGATTAGTTAACACAGTGGTTTCCAACATTTATGTTACTGCGTCTCCTTTTGAAATATAAGTGTATTAAGTAAAAATCGATTGTTTATGTAAGTATTGACTATAATAGTATTAAAAATTCACTCCTTCCCTAGAACACCGAGAATTGTTTTGATATTAGGTGAGCCCCTTGTTTACGTATTGACAGCCCACCACTGACACATCCGACTATAAAATCAGGACATAAAGATACCAATTAGCTAACAACTTTTCTTCACTTTAATAAACCCCGATATATCGGCTGAGTGGTGTTTTTGTCAATTCTGTGAACGCCGATACATCGCAAATTAAAAGAGTAAATTTATCCAAAATAGTTCAGTGTTGTACCTAAATAATCCTCCAGAAAGGTTTCTTGTATTAATTACCAGATGAATAATTAATTTGCTCCAAGACTATAATAGACAGGGATTACTATCAGATTTTCTTACAGCGGCAATCTCATTCCTACAAAACCCTTTCTCTTAAAACATGTTTACGAAATCCTTTTCACGATCTATTTACAGCGTTCTTATGGCATACATCACTTATTGAATTAAGTCCGTGCAGGGATTTTCAATATTCTTTTAAATAATTTTCTAAATTGAAAAAAAGAAAGATATACATCATCGAATAGTCAAACAAAGTATGTTTCTTGTTTCATTACCTTAAATCAGTGTTTCCAAGTGTTTTTACGAGCGTGTGCCAAGTCTCAAATGTTATATCAACAGAGAAAAATTAAGTTGACCATTTTAACTACAGTACTATAAGTGCCGCCTGTGTGACCGAGTGGTCAACGTCGTTGGCTTCGGCTACTTGTTTGCTACGGCTTATTGATTTTTCAATCGATTTATGATTTTATGTTCGTAGGCATGGATGTATGTGATGTCTTGAATTCCTCCCTCTCATCCACCTTATCCTATGAACGAGGCGTATCGAGAGCGATTAGCTAACCATTAATCCTGTCCTAGCCTTATCTTTATTTTCCTACTCTCTTTGGAAAAAGAGAGGTTGAGCAACTGAGTAACAAGCAACACTTCTGTTGAGATAAACTCCATTAGTAGTCCATATGCTCCACATTGGGAGTGGACATGGTAAAAAAATATACATATATATATATATATATATACATACATAAGTTACAGTCATTGATTGTGTTTAATCTTGAAAAAAACAAGCTATTTATTTATCAAATAAATGCAAAAAACACTTTTATAAAAATAGATTTTTTTCTGAACATAAAATTTGTGGATAGCTCCTGTGCCAAGCAAAATGAATGTGCCAACTTAGGCACGTGTGAGTTACGTTTGCCATTCTTGCCTTATGTCATGGAATCTGTACGATAAAAAATAGGTGTCCATATTTCACTATACTCAACTGCATAGCAACCAAGATTTTTAAACTTCAGGTTATCGCCTAAAAATACTTATTCCGTTTTGAGTGACGGGCGCAACGGGTGATGGTGGGTACAGCATTGAGTGACCTGAGATTCAACCAACAATTTTTACGGAACTGGTAAAATGGAACATTTCAAGAGAAATTCTTTAATGAGGATTTATATTTGCCTAAAGTATTCAAAGTTGCACCAAACGCCAGTCGCTATGTATTTACAGTCCTTATTGAGCATACATTGTTCTAGAACAGTGGTTCTCGGGTGAAATTTCACATTCATTATAAACATCAGTGGTCCTATGGAAATGTCTCGTGGCCGCACGAAATTTCTGTTTTGAGATTTGATAAAAATAGCAGTTGCATTTACTAAAACAAATTATGTTGTTGGTGGCCGCACATGAAAACCACTGTTCTAGAATCAGACACTCTATATTTGTTTTATATGCACCATACACAAGTATGCTGAAATCAAGACAGTGTTTACATATATGCATATACAGACAATGAATTTTTACCATATCAATATACATACGATAACAAATTCATTGTTAATAGATTAACAACCACAGAATGCTCCAATCAGAAAATTAAAAATAAAAAGATATATTATTTGTCCGCGAACCCATCGTTAACCTTTTCATCGCCAAAGACACTTATACCTTGAATATGTCTCCTTGTCTTGTGTACGGATAACGTCGAATCGATTCCTTACTCTGCCCATCGAAAAACGGAGAGATGATTATGTCAAATGATACGATTATTCTTTTGTATGATTCACCCCTCGAGGAAAAGGGTTGAAAGAGTACATTACAGTATTGAAGAATACATTATAATAGGTGGTACATATTCGATTGAAGTATTTCTTTGAACATTTTTTTTAATGGGGTTGGAAAGAAGATCAAATATACTTGAAATCGTGGTAATAGAATCGATAAATAGACGAGTAATACAATGTCAAAGAAAAACAAATGTTATTATTTATATTAATTTTACACGTATATTAGATTAAATAAATAAATCTAACTACATAAATTTTTTGGTTCAGTATCTGAATGTACAACTCTTTTTGTCATTTATCTAATTCAGTTCTGGTGGCCTTTGGTCGAGTCTTCGAGTCCCCGAAAAAACACATTGTACAATTATTTTTAATTCAAGTTGATTTTGCAATTATTTCCAAAACTATTATATGATAGAAAAGGGCATTTTAATCTAATTCTGCTTTTAAAATGGAGCATATGGCCTCTTTCCTAAGAGAACTGCTTGTTACTCAGTTGTTCAATATCTCTTTTTTCCGAAAAGAGAATAGACAAAGAAATGTTAGGGCTAGGACAAGACGAGTGGGAATTTTTATTCATCATGAATTGCGATTTGAACCCGTAAGATCCGTCGCAGAAGCCAAAGACGTTAACCACTGCACTAAATATTACCGAAACTAAATATACATATGTGGCCCAGTTCTGGGTTTGATTTTCGGTCAGATCACAGTGAATTTGAGAATTATTCAATTCAAAGTTGTGAACGTAGTCTGGGAGTTTGTGATGTCAATTCACAATATCTCCTTTCCTCCCATCCTTCTGATCCTTAAATAACTGGGTGTATCAATAGCGATTACGTAACCACTAGTCCTGTGTTAGTCTTATCATTCTTTCTTCACTTTGAAAAAAGTGAGGTTGAGCGACTGAATAACAAACAGTTCTCATAGAAAAACTTCTGTTGAGATACTTCCATTATGAGGCCATATGCTCTACATTGGGAGCGGACGTGGATTAAAAAATATATATCATTAAAACAATGTCATTACTGAGCGATATCTCATAAGGTAAACTTAATATGATGTTTTGTCGAGATCAACTCGAGGAAAAAACACACGATTAATAAATCACTGTTAAGAGTTTGACCAGAATTATCCTATAGAGGTAAACGTACGTAGGTATACAGTGTACATTTAAAAGGGGATTTGAGCCTCTTACCGCAACACGGACATTCATATTCGGACACAGGTGTCCGGAACATATGCAAGCGAGCAGCAACATATTGCTAATAGAATATAAGCAATGTGTTGATGAATATGTGTAGTGCTATCTATACTCATAGTCAATATAAGTTTTTAAAATATCGAATTCGAGTGTACATTAGGCAAAAATATTTTTCTCAAAAACACGCAGTATCTCTGGGACATATTAATGATTTATTTGCGCGGTATTCAAACGGTTAAACTGTGTTTTTTTTATTTAATATAAATAATTTAAGTATGTTATATCGTAACTCAATGTTTGCATAAAAATCTATTATTTTCATATGATAAATTATCTAATATCATTAAAAATAAATTCAATATAATTGACAATAATAAATGAATCTATATCATTTCAAATATTCAAATTCGGAATTCCGAACACCTTTGAATGTTGCCCTACGAAAAAATACATTAATCTGCATATTAAAAAACACTTTTGTTTGCATAGCAACCCAAGCGTTAATTTCTGGTGACCCCCCTTCTTCGTCGGCCCCTCTCCCATCAGTACCCTTCGCTCCAGTTATTTAAATTAATTCAGAAATCCATAAATGTAGATTTATCATTGATAACTTCAGACCGTTCTGGGGTTTTGTAAATTGTGAAATGTGTAACATCAGGCAGATTTATTTGACAGACGGATAAGAGCTAAGAAAACACATTTATTGTACTTAAAAAAATATTTTTTTTATAAATTCAAATCTATTTATTATCAACAATATAGCCGCCTGTGTGGTCGAGTGGTCAACGTCGTTGGCTTTGGTTACGGAGGTCTCGGGTTTTAATCATAGTACAGACAGTTTTATAAATCGATTTATGAATGTTCAAAGGCATGGATGTATGCGATGTCTTAAATTCCCCCCTCCCACCCATTCTATCCTATGAACGGGGCGTATTGAGAGCGATTAGCTAACCACTACTACTGTCCTTGCCCTATTCTTCTATTCCTACTCTCTTTGGAAAAAGAGAGGTTGAGCAACTGAGTAACAAGCAGTTCTCGTAGAAACACATCTGTTGAAATAAACTCCATTAGGAGTCCATATGCTCCACATTGAGAGCGGACAAGGTTAAAAAAAAAATATTAGAATTTATTATTGAAATTGTTGAATCATTTCGTATCTACAACCTAAAATAAAAACATAATAACAAAGCTACATTTATTTAACTTTTGCTATTTCATAATAACGTATTTGACTTCTAGACCAAAGTTGGAGAACATTTTCATTTCTAATAATATTTTTGTATATACTCTTAAGTATATATCGACTGTGGAAAGGAAAAAGGACGTAACCCACACATATGAAATTTTACAGGAGGAGCTAAAAACGTGTTTTGATGATTTTGTGACATATGCAAATTATGAATTACACACAATCTTGAAGTGCACGGAGACTTTTAAGCTGGTGTTTAATTGACATAATCTAATATTAATTCAAGAATTTGTCTAGGAAAAATCTTTATTTCAGTCTTTTTTCCTGGTTTTAAAATAAAACTAAACTTAAAAGCTAAATTTATATACTAATTCGGCATTTGCAGCTAGCATCCTTTTGATAGAACGTGTATCAAGTTTGATACATTGTGATTATCGAAAAAAGCGGTTTTGAAAAAACTGTGGGTTACGTCCTTTTTCCTTTCCACAGTCGATATGTATATATACATATGTGCATATTTAGAGTGGGCTGCGGAAATCTGAGAGAAAAGGCTGCGGAGCACTGATTTATACCACAGAGGTTTGATTTTTTAAATTCTGGGAAACAATCTTAATTTTATCTAAAAATGCACTTTTTTACACGCTTTTTTATGTAAGTATCTACGGTTTAAATGAAGGCTTATGTGTATATCATTGTCACAAATGATTCAGTATTGCTTTTCCCTTTAACGCTATACTGCTTACAGCTGCGTTAGTGTTTATGGTCTGACGATCGATTTCAGCTATATATACATTATTTTATTAATCACGTGTTTTTGAGAAAAGGCAAAATTTGAATTTCAAATTTGGAATCCATTAGCGTGGCCACTTAACGCTGTATTAATATGGGGAAAATATTTTGTCAGGGCAACACTGCCTGCCACTGCAAATACATTGTAATGTGTCACTTTGTGCTCTATAAAATGTTTGCCAGTGGTTTTTCGAAATGTTGATTCTTTTTTCGAAATAAATTATTACAGTTAAGATTGTAATTTAGTGTCTGCAATTGGATCTTTTTTTACACGGTAGATACGTTCCAATAAACACCGTGTATAAAAATGCGTGTTAAAATGATAGAATTCAAAGATTGGAGATAGGTTCTATAAAATTCAAAAAAAACCGTATCGTTTGAAAAAGAATAACATTGAAGTATAGAAAATCATTTAAAAATATAAAATTACTAAAACCGAACCAAAAAAAAATTTCAAAACTTTATTAATACATACGTATTTTATTTACGAAAAAAAACCTCGCTACTACGTGCACATTTATGAGGGACTGGACGTAAATCGCTTTTATCGATAGAATGTCTGACACAACTAATGTGAATCTTGCTAGAAAATATAGTTCGTTAAAAAATATAGTATTATTTATTTTTAATTGATCATGTTATTTTAAAACAGTGTAAAAAAAAGTGTTGGGTATGTCACAATTAAAGTATCAAATCTCGTCAAAGTATACATCAACTAGCAGCTTAAATTGAAGCTGACATCACAATACATATTCACTTTGACTAGTCAACGTATGAATAGTAGACTACTCGCTAGACATAGAATAAATTACATTACGGCTTTGATAAGGTTATTATACTAAGTTATTATTCAAAGTAGAAATGATCTTACGATTTAGGTTAAGTTGTATACAAATGATGAATAGAAAGAGCGTAAAAGAACAAGACGTTGAAATTTTTGAGGTTATTTAAAATGTCAGATAACAGTAAAACACAAAAACTGCATAATTGCGCGCGCACAGCAATGGAGAGTGGGTGGCATTACTATGAGTCCACGCATGACAAATTGAAAACTCCGGAAGCACACTAAATAAATTAAAAATAGAAGATAAAGATTTAGTAACTGGTTTACTACTTTACTATGCAAGAAGCAGGTGTCATAAATTTATCTAAAAAATAAAGATTATCTAGCTTGCAAGCCCGGCTCATGCTAAAGTTGTTGAAACATGAACCATGAATGTAATTTAGTAGATAAAAATAAAAAGCATTTTTAGAAATCAGTCTCAAACATGGCTTGACAACATCCAAAATATCATTTAAAATTAATGTAAGACTTTTAAAAATACTTTTAAAATGTACATAGTTTTTCAAAATGAAAATAAAGTTTCATTTTTAACCATTTTGGAATAGGCCGTGTTTGCAAGTAATACCCTCATCTGCTTTTTTTTTTTAACCATGTCCGCTCCCAATGTGGAGCATATGGACTCCTTATGTAGTTTATCTCAACAGAAGTGTTTCTATGAGAACTGATTGTTACTCAGTTGCTCAACCTCTCTTTTTCCAAAGAGAGTAGAGATAGGAGGATAGGGCTAGGACAGGATTAGTGGTAAGCTAATCGCTCTCGATACGCCCCGTTTATAGGATAGGATGGACGAGAGGGGGGAATTCAAGACATCACATACATCCATGCCTTTGAACAGAAATTCATAAATCGATTGAAAAATCAATTTATAAAACTTACCGGGATTTGAACCCGGGCCCTCCGTAGCCGAAGCCATCAACGTTGACCACTCTCGACCACACAGGTGGCATCTGATTTACCATGAAAAAAACTTACGTTTAAAAACTCCTTCAGAGCGCATTGTTAAAAAAAATATTGAACGGGTTAGAAATTACTCTGTTAAAAGCCCTTTTTGAAAATCTTAAAATTCAAAAATCGTCGACGTGTAAAAATATGTAATAAATGATGTCGAATTAAAAGACTATTTACTACAGTCGAATGGCCCCGCAGTGGTATAATTCGCCTCGCGTACCTGGCTTCGAATCCCGTGCACGCTAATTGACATTCGCGTGTCAACCCTTTTGTGCAAATATGGTAACATTTCGTTACAGTTTTTTTTTTGCATTCGATATTTGTATTACAATAATTTTTACGCTTCATCTAAGCTTAAATAAAATAAATGGTTTCATTCGTTTTGACGTGAGAAACAATTTTGAAAAGATCATTAAGAAAGTTGAATCAGTAATATTCTTTTGGTGGTAGTTATTTTTAAAGCTGTTTTCTATCTACATATGTCTGCTCCCAATGTGGAGCATATTGCCTCCTAATGGAGGTATCTCGACAGAAATTTTTGTTACTCGGTCTCTCAACATCACTTCCTTTCAAAGTGAGCATCACAGTGAATAGTGGGGAAAGAAGGATAAGGACAGAACTATTGGTTAACCAATAACTATTACTACACCCAGTTATTAAAGCATCAGAAGGATGGGAGGAGAGGAAATAATGTAAATTGACATCACAAACACCCAGTCTTCGATCACAACTTTGAATTGAATAGTTCTCAAATTCACTGTGATCTTACCGGGAATCAAACCCAGACCTGCGTGATCGAAAGAGCAAGCTCTAATCAACTGGGCCACAGCAGGCGACAAAGAGGTGTACTCTAAGAATAAGTAAAAATAATGACAAACGGTTTGATCTGATTTTAAAGTTTATTGTTACAAAACACTCTTCCTTTTTACTTCATTGTTACTTTGAATAAATAAAATAATATATGATATTGTAATATAGGTTGGGTTCGGAATGAAAGGATGTGAGAGGGGTGTTTGAAGTGCTATTTCAAATTACAAATTTAATATTATTTACTATTTATATCCGGTCCGTAATCGAGAGGTTTTGGTTGTAAATCTCACTTGTTTAAATCCCAGTAAAGATTATACTTTTATACTTTTTTATTTGATACTTTTACAAATTATATTTTAAGTCGATTTATGTATTCCTAAAAGAAAGAATGTATTTATGTGATATCTAAAATTCTCTCGTAGCATCCATCTTATCCCAAAGACAGAGCTTAAATATAACGATTAGTTAACAACTAGTCCTGAACTAGCCCTATCCTTCTATAAAAAAAGAAGTCTGATTAACAAGTAGTTGTCGTAGAAAAAAAACTGTTTATGCAAGTCAGGGTGGTGTAGTCGGAAGTCGTCGAGTCGGTTGTTTTTCCGGTAGTGGAGTCGGAGTCGAAAAATCGGAGAAAAACTCAAGAATCAAAAAAAGAATCAAGAACTATTCTAGTAACTATTTATAATGATATGATGGTTTACAGATATTCAAGATAAGGGAAATTATGTGTTTTTTGTTATTTCAGAGTCGGTTTTTAATTTGATGCTGGAGACAGATTCAGAGTCGTTTTATTGTTACCTGACTACACATCCCTGATGTAAACTCCATTTGCAGTCCAAAAGTAAAGCATTGAGAGCAGACATGGTAAAATAAAAATGTAACCATATCCGTTACCAATGTGGAGCATTTGGATAATAAAGTTATATGTTATTAACATATTCATCCTAAACAAAAAAAAAATACTCACAAAAAATAGTACGGGCTGTGCTCATTGCGAGCATTATCAACTTATGCGTGTTGTATGATTTGAAAAACATTATTTTCTTGTTTAATATAATGCTTTACATCCATAAATTGAAAATTAACACATAAAAAGTGGGCATATCCTCAACCCTGATTTTTTTAAATGTACTTTAATATCTTCAATACAGACGTAAATGTTACAAAATGTATTAATTTAATTTACAAATTTATCGCCGTACTCCTCAACCAACCCTCGTATAATACCTCTTCGATATTCAACCATTATAATATCGAGCAAACAAAGTACATCGTGAAAGGTTTTTTTGTCAATAGACAAAGCGGATGGAGATATTATTTTACAACACATTTTTATGTTTCTATAAAACACATTTGAATAATAAATTTATTCATAAAAAATATTACCTACGGCACTGTCAATAAACTTTTTTGTGGATGCACCTTTACATTTCACTTTTGATTTAGATTTTTTATACCATCAATATCTAGTTATTGGCTTCACAAGGTGCATGGATTCCGAGAACTTTCACCTTCAATACATTTAGCGAGATTTTACTCCATTAACCGTTTAGCTGCCGCAGATAATTAATAGTAATTACCTAGCACGCCGGCTATAATTCGCAACTATTAATTCAATAAGTTATTGAGGACATAACTTGTCTCTGGCGTGTTGAGCACGAAAAATTTTACCAGATATCTCGTATGTGGCTGCCATCGAGTTAAAAAAAATATATCATTGATTGAAGCAACTTTTTTTTATGAACTAAAAATTATAAATGTATGTAATTTAAGATTTCGACTGAAGGTGCTTGGTGGAATTTCAATATTAAATTTGAATCGTTCAAACTATGTACATTCTCACAAATTTTGTCACTAACGACCCGGGTTTCGCCTTTCGGCATCTTCAGGCATTCAAGTGCACGGATGAACTTGAACTGACGCTTAGCAAATAAAAGTTTCGTGCTTATATAAGATACAAATGCATCACTGAGTCCAAAGCCATTGCTGGCGAAAAGGATGAGCTCATGGGAATGCCGACAGATTTGTGTAGTGAGCAGTTTCAAGAATTATATAATCTGTTTGTCGGCAAAGGTTTTATGATTATATAATCATAAAAGCTCATCCTTTTCGCCAGCAATGGCTTTGGACTCAGTGATGCATTTGTATCTTATATAAGCACGAAACTTTTATTTGCTAAGCGTCAGTTCAAGTTCATCCGTGCACTTGAATGCCTGAAGATGCCGAAAGGCGAAACCCGGGTCGTTAGTGACAAAATTTGTGAGAATGTACATAGTTTGAACGATTCAAATTTAATAAATGTATGTACTTATTTTTTTACATAAACATCTAAAAAAAATACGAATTACAAATTTATTTCTTTTTCGTTGTAAAAAAAATGTATAAAAATAGTATGAAACAATTGGCAAAGAAGTCAACAGAATTAGCTCCAAAAAATGTTAACAATTGTACTCGTTTGAACTCAATCAAGTCCACTCTAAATACGTTGAAATCCAGTTATATCAGTTCTGTTCAACATTGTTATCATCAAATGCTGTAATCATAATCCAGTACTGTTAAAGTTCTCCCTAGTTACATTCCCATTGGCAGGCTCATTCTTCACCTTGAACTAACAAACAATCCACGATTCATCTAATATTAAGTTTGACACTATCAAAAATGTGGGAATTCTCATTTTGACTTCTTGTAAGCCGAAAAACATATACATGTACATTACGCTTCGGAAAATCAAACTAATAAATTCGAGCAGGCCAAAGATAAAATCAGTTGGATAAAGTAACTATCTATAGACCTTCAAATAGAGAAATCTAAGAAAAAATATTCTGAATCTTCTCTTCTATATCATTTGTGTTCTTAAAAATGTATAATGTTAATCACGTTTCTGAATACAACAGTGATTGATTGTCAGCCATTATTAAAACACTGGTTCTATCGATCCACCACGTGATATGCGCAAAAATAAGTGATTCTAGTATAAGGTAATTTTCGGTTAATTTTTTTTTAACTAAATATTAAGCTATATTATTATTTGTTTATTGTATGATAAAAAAAAAACAATTCGTGTAAAAGTCACCAGCAGGAAGTCGAGCCAAGTTCATTGGAATTTTTTTTTATTTACCACTAAACTACGGATCCCGTATTTTTTTTACAATCTAAATATAATATTTCCGCAGACAATATATCATATACCAATAGTTCTTTTTAATCATATATAATAGATCATCGGTTGAATAAAATTTGAATATTATTCAAATAATCCATAGCGCACTAGAGGGTTGACATGTGCGACGTTCTGGATCTATTTGTTTTGTATTGGGCACAAAGGAGACCCTTTCACTGCCGAGAGAGATCAAATCGATTCATATTCTTACTCCACATGCATTAATTATACCGGGTGGTTTGGAAAGAAAACAAAAAAAACAATCTGTGACATCGCTTAGAAAATATATTCCATTAAGCAAAAATTATTTTACATATATCGATTTATTTGAAAAAAAAATGTGTTTTGATTAAAATTAAAATACTCATTAAAAACACATTTCAACTTAATGAAGCCAGTTTCGTACTATTTTCATTACACATTGTCGACAAAAAAAGCGTCATCACATTAAATTGTATAAATCCACGGTGAAGCCAGGTCACAAGATTCCCGAAAATTTATACATACAAATATGTAGCTCAGCATACAAAACTTTATTTTCGCTCCCAAATTGTAGCATTTAATCAAAAGTTGGTACCTACTTCTAGAACTGGTTGTTAATCAGTCACTCAAACTCTTTTTTGGAGATGGTAAGAATATAAAAGATATGACTTAGAGAAAACTTATCGCTTCCGCCACAACCTATTCTTAGAATTGGATGAGTGCAAGGTATTAAAACCACCATTCTTTTGAACAGAAAACCAAAAATCGCTTGAAAATCTATTTGTATTGGTCTGAATGGAGGAGGTTTGAACCTGGATATTTCAACACACTGAACTGCATGGGACTGATTTTGAACAATGCACTCAGGGCCGGCGCTACCATACAGGCGGAATAGGTAACCGCCTAGGGCGCAAACCATTTTTTTAATATTCTCTAATAATAATACATAATAGTAATCTACATTTTGTTTTGTTTTGATTTTTGTATTTGTTCAAATTGTTCAAACTATGTACATTCTCACAGATTTTGTCACTAACGACCCGGTTTTCGCCTTTCGGCATCTTCATGAAGATGCCGAAAGGCGAAACCCGGGTCGTTAGTGACAAAATCTGTGAGAATGTACATAGTTTGAACAATTCAAATTTAATATTGAAATTCCACCAAGCACCTTCAGTCGAAATCTTAAATTGTATTTGTTCGTTGTTATTATGTATCGTATTCTATATGATTCGAAAAAGAGAGGCTGATCGACTAAGTAACAAACACTTCACTTAGAAAAACTTATGTTGAAATACCTTGATTAAGAGGCCATATGCTCCACGATGAGAGCGGGCATAGATATATATAAAAAAAAATCTAATAATCCGAAATTGTTTTTTTCACTATTTACAAAAAATGGAACGATTTGTCAAAAAGGGGGCGTGTCAATAATCATTGCCCAGGGCGCTAAATAGCCTAGCGCCGACACTGCATGCACTAATGTGCATAAAAAAAGAAAATAATAATAATAACAAAAGTGTTAAAAGTACTTGGTGTAAAGTAAACTTTTATAAAGCATTTGTTATAATATATGTTTTAATTTAGTTTTAAAATCATTTTCATTTTAACCACCCTGTTAGTTATTAAGCTATTCCAAAATAGTGTCTATTGTATGATATATTGTTCATAAATCAAAATAATAATTTTTGACGGTTTTTTAATCGATCGTTCATTTTTTCCACACGGGAAGTTTTTGCATATCGATTAGCAAAGCAGGCATTTCAAACATGCTCCCCTTTAAAAACAAAATCGTAGAATCTCGATTAAAATGTGAATGTTTGGGAGTCGTAATACTTTGTCGAATAATATCTATCTATTAAGTGGGCTTCTTGACTATTTTCAACGTAAGACTGGTTGTAAGCCATTTGTTTGTTTCAGCTTGCATACATTAAACCTTCTTTTTTTCATCCATGTTCGCTCCCGAAGTAGAGCAAACGGCCACCAAATGAAGAATATCAACATAAGTTTTTTCTACTAGAATAGCTTGTTATTCAGTTGCTCAGCTTCAAAGAAAGTAGAAACATAATAATAGGACTAGGACAGGTCTAGTGGTTAGCTAATCACTCTCACTATGCCTGTTTTAGAATAGAATCGGTGAAAGAGAATTGAAAACATCATATACATCTATACATTTGGACAGAAATCCATAAATCAATTTTGAAAAACGTAATTTTACATTTTAAAAAAATCTAAATTTGATACTTTATAATAATGCTGATTATTTTGACACGTCTTTCGCGTCTTTGAAAAGCATCATCAGACTATAATCAGTAGAATAAAATTCAATTTTATATTCAAAATGAATTTTCACGACGTTACCGCATACAAATTTTATCTGCATTATCCTAAAAAAAAATGAATCATAAATAAATGAGTCAACTGTTGAAAAAGTTTGGCGCCTACATTAAATATTGTCCTTAAAAAAAATGTTTTTTTTTTTAATAAAATAATTGGAACTCATTCAACTTACACTAGACCGATTTACCTTGACAAATCATCAATGTTGGAATAACTTTTCGGCGTCATACGGAGAGCGAGTAAAATTCAACTAAATCAAATAGACACTCATTGTAATAATTATAAAACGTTTCCAATATAATAATTGTACATATAAGAAAAAAAAAAATGAATTTCAATTACTTTTGATTTTATTAATTAAACTAAAATTCATGTTTATTTAGTTGTTATTCTATTCACGAGTTTTACTTAAAATATTATATAAGACATAAAATAAATATAAGCTTAAATTCTTTCAAAATAAAATATAAATATTCAATAAAAATTTAAATATGTCACACGTCAAAAAAATCAAATCAAAATTTGACAAGCGTGCCGTCATTTGAATAATAATATTATCATTTCAGAGAACACTTTTCTCTAAAAGCTCTATTTTTTTTAACATCCCTAACCATTATCCTGTGGTTCCCAATGCCATCGGTATTTAATATTTAATCCACGGGATTCGATATGGTAATTCTCCCTAAATTGTTTACACAAAAGGGTGTTCTTATACCAGAGAACGCGTCCGCAAATCCCAAACCAAACGTCTAAAATTTAGGTTACAATATGCAAATATATGTATTGGGAATCTATTATATCATATGAGTCGTCTGGTATCAAAAGCAGAACTGTTCCATACATGAAACATCATGTATTATGTATGGGACAGTTCTGCTTTTGATACCAGACTATTCATATAATATATATTTCGAGTTTCAAAATTCAAAACTTTCAATATAGGTTCAATGGGCTGCCAATACGCTATTCACTGTGCTCTGGGAATGGAGTGAATTTTTTTTATCACTATATACGCAATAATTTTTATAACCATTGAATGTTACTAATTAATATTATTGAATTATATTTTTTTCTATCCATATCCGCTCCCAATGTGGAGAATACGGCCTTCTTATGGATCAATCTCAACAGAAGTTTTTCTATGAGAACTGATTGTTACTTAGTCGCTCAACCTCACTTTTTTTTCATAGTGAGTAGTAGGGAAAGAATGATAAAGCTAGAACAGGATCGCTATTTCTACACCCAGTTAATAAAGGATCGGAAGGATGGGAGGAGAGGAAATTATGGATATACAGGACTTTTTTTTACCCATGTCCACTCCCAATGTGGAGCATATGGCCTCCTAATGGAGGTATCTCAATAGAAGTTTTTTTTCTACAAGAACTGTTTGTTACTAAGTCTCTCAACCTCACTTTTTTCAAACCTTTTTCCTAACTACTCACTCAAGTGAGTAGTAGGGAAAGAATTATAAGGCTAGAACAGGACCAGTGGCGGCCGGTCAATGTGGCATTGGATCAATGCGCCCCTTGTATATGCAAGGGTGGTTACATTTCATGAAATAATATTCAAACATAACATTTATACCATTCACTCATTTTGATTCATTATTCATGTTTACAAAAACACCCATGCCTTCGAACAGAAATCGATAATCGAGTATCGACTTCTACTCAGAGATGTTGATTAAATTAACGTGTATTATTTGGTATATTAAGCAAATCGAATTCTTACTAAAATAACCTTTATTATTGAAAAACGATATTGGATAACACAACGACCTTAGAAGACGAAAGGGTAAGAATGAAAAAACGAGCACCTGTTGTTTTTTTTATTCATTCTCTTCTTTGGTATAATTATATAATATTACGTATGTAGTATAACAATATTTGTTTTGTTCTCGAAATAATCACCCTTAACAAAATACCATCCCTATAACATTCGATATTTTTTTTTCTTAGAACTTCTGTTTGCGTAAGTTTTTTTTAAATTAATGAATACATAGTTCCTGAATAGTATGCGAGGTTACTTTTTGATCTTTGGTAGTCTCATACAACTGGCAGACATTCAGGATGGGAAACCTTTTCATGTGAATCTAAATGTTCCTGATTATTTTTTGAGAAATCGTGGACATGAATTGTTTGTTCTCCCAAGGTGTAGAACCAGCCTGCTAATGGGGATGCCACTGGAGAGAGCTTTAACGGTGTTCAACAATATTGCTTCGGATGTCGACATATTCCACGTAGACGTGGGTGAGTTCCGACGAATACTATTTTTTATGTATTAAAGTAGAGTTCGTCGGAGCTTACTCAGTTGACTTCCATGCCACTTTTTTTTTACTGCTTTTAATATTAAATTATACTATTTTTTTTCTCCATTGTAAAAGTTTTAAATTTACAATTTGTCAACCTTGTACAATGTTAATTAAATAAATAAATTGTAATTGGAAGAACGCATTCATTTATCTGAGAATTTCAAGAGCAGTTTTTTACGAGATTTTTTGTAAACTATTTAACTTTTCTATTTTGATGGGAGAAATGATATAATGATGGGTTTTGGACATAACTAGACGTTGACTAATCGCTCTTGTTTTATTCTCATCATCGTTCTTTCTTCTGTCTTATCTGTGATTTGTATCGTGCTGATAAAATATGCTTTTTCTGGGAAAATAGTCGCTTATATTTTAAATAAATATCTGTTAATAATAATGTTTTTTTGATATATACATTAAATGATTTTTTTATTACACGAAGACAAGAAAAACATAGAAGAGGATAACAGATTTTAAAATTACATCAAATTTAACAATACAAGACATTATTAACGAACAAAAGGTTTCACCCTTACACCTTAAATGTGTTTCTAGCAATGAAAGTGTGTCCCTCATAAAAGTTTCCGTATTTAATCACGTTGCAATAAAATTATGTTTTTTTCTTAATTGAAATACGTTTAAATATAATTATTAACATGGTTTTTATTATTAACATTTTTACAAAGTGTTGTTTTTTTCAAATAACACGGATTTTAAAAATCAGGGAATCAATATTTATTTTTCTATGAATTCTACCACTTTTTTGCACGGTGTTTTTTATAGACGTTTTTTTGAAACGTATATGCCGTGTAAAAAAAGTTTAGTGTAATTATACCTTGAACATACCAATAAAATATAGATTTTTAAATTTGTTAATTTAAAAAAAAACACCGCCAGCGTATCAATCATCTTAGTTAATGGTTTAAAAAACCTACCACCACTATTTTTTTTTAAATTGGGGAGAAAATTTAGCGGTGTTGCCAAAATCAAGAACCACCCCGGGCAGCAAAACGTCTTTCTACACCACTGGGTGGTTGTCAGATGTAATTCTAAGTATAGTATTTTAATGTTTGGTAAATAAACCACATAAAAAATAATTAGGTAAACAAAAAATAAAATCTTACACCACCCTCCTTAAAAAAAGCTTTTTTATATATAAACGAATGCGTCACCTTTTTGGTACCTCAATGTTGTTCATTGTTTACTCGACAAGTACTGAACCTATAATACTTCCTTAAATGGTACCATACATGAAACCTTAAATTGTGACTCATACTTTATACAGTGTGGTCTAAGAAAGCATTAGACTTATAAGGGAGTGGTAGATAATACGCTGAATAAATAAATCATTAAAAATTATGTTAAAATGAAAACAAATAATTATAATATAAACATAAGGCATTATCTACCTACATATTCTAGAATTTGTTATTAAAAGGTCACGACCCATTTTTAGTTGAAGGGCCATATATGACGTCATGCATTGACAATGAAAGGGGATTTTGAATAATATATAAAAATATAATTCGGGCCCATGGTATTGTTACCAACGTCATTGGCTTCATTGCCGGAGATCATGGGCTCGAATCCCAGTAAGAACAGCATTTTCAATCGATTTTCTATTGGAAGGTTTGGATGTTAATAAGTATTAATAAGTATTTTTTTTGTATCTTATGAAATATGTTCAAAAATAGTTTGGTTTAAGCAAAACGAACTACAATATATGAAATTCAACCAAAGTTGAATATTTTTTTAATAATATGCTCGTAGTAATAAATTGATATTACAATATTTCAATCAAGATTAACTGTTCACACCTTAAACATTTAGAAACCATTGCTTTGATCTGCGTTAGTCTTGGTTTTGTAAAATAATAGAAACCAGTGGCTCTACAACATTCCCAAATATAAATAAACTTATTTTTTTTAACGAAAACATATCGTCACCTTTCTGACAGATGTTGGTAAATAATATTATTTTAGTATTTTGTAAAAAATTCCGAGATTATCATTACATATGTTTGAAAAGACCGTTTTTGTCCACTCAAGCTTAATGAATCTATAATGACTTTTATAATTAAATATGGTCTTAAACATTTCAATGTTAGTCAATTTGGTGTACCTTTTCATATTTTATTTGTAAATACCTTTCAATAACAAATTTTATTTACTTATAAATACTGGTACTATTTAATAAAATAATGTAGTTTGTACAAATGATTAAATTATTTTTGAATATATTTTGGTAACTAACAAAATTGAGAAAAATTGGCACAAAAGAGATTCTTGATAAAAAAAATCTTAAAAAACCTTTTTTATTATAATTTTCATTTAATTTTAATTAAAACATAAGTATTTTTTCACAGCAGAGAATTGTTATAAGAACACTTTTCCCTATTTCTTAATATATAAGCATTAAATCAAATGTTTCGCTTCCAAGTTTTTTCAGCTAAGTCAGTTTGTAGATACTCAAAATAATCAAAAATACAGCAAAATGATTCAGGATTCATGATAACCACATCGTCTGTGAATATCCGTACATCAAAAGAGTCGAATCTATCGACCACGTTACTTAGAACTCTTAAAATTTTACGGTGTCACATGGAGAGCGAGTAGATTCCAAGTATTAAAGAGCTTTCATTGCCCGTATCGCCTTTAAATTTATCCACACTATATATACTGTTTTCGAACAAGTTTTGCTATTTTTTTTCTTGCATACTGACAAGATTTTGAAAACTGACAACGTTGTTACTAGGGTATCCAATCCCGAAGCCTTTTTCCAATCCCGGGATTTTGGGATTGATTTATTTTGAATCCCGGGATTGAGATTTTCTCACCGAGGAATTTGAAATCTCCGATTTGCCAATTTCGTGTAAATTTCGAGAATTTGCTCAAAATTTCTCAATCCCGAAATCCCGGGATCACGGCCATCTCAATCCCGGAATTTCGGGATCAGAAAATTGAACGGGATTGGATGCCCTAGTTGTTACGATGCGGAGTATATCAAGAAGAAATTTTGATACGCGGTAGCGGGTGCTATGTTGTCATTTTTACAAATCAATACATTGAATGTTTTAGAAGCACTGCGTGCCTTAATGACATGCGCGCGATCTGTATAACAATAGGCCATATGTTATATTCCTGTTTCCGTTCTTAATAATATTATTAATAATAAATTTTCATCTGCCAAAAAGAGCGCGAAAGAACTATTGCGGGGGTGTGAAAGTATAATGCATTCCTCACTACCAGACAGACATATTAATTTATGCGTGTTTTTAATTGTCTCGACAGCCACGTTGAATCGAGTCGATCATTCTTTTTATTAAATTACCATTCAGTTCTCTTGGCATATGGATAAAAATACAAATACTTTTCAAATATTTTTTTCTTTGCTGTACACTTATGGAACGTATGGACTCCTAATGGAGTTTATCACAATTGAAGTTTTTTCTAGGAGAACTGCCTATTTTTTTCAAAGAATATGAAAAAACCACAGAGGAAAATTTTTTCAATCCCGATTTTATACACGATTTTATGGTGAATGTTCAATCCCGGGATTGAAAAAAATTGACAATCTTGAAATCCCGAAATCACAAAAAGGTCCGCGATTTGATGCCTTAGGTGAGAGGAAATTCAAGATTTCACATTCATTCACAGATCACATTCATCCACGCCTTTGGACAGAAATCCATTAAATTAATTAAATATCAATTTATAAAAACTATCCGTATTGGATTCGAGCCCGTGATCTACGAAAACGAAGCCAACGACGTTGACAACTCGACCACGCAGTCGGTATTGTATAATATATTTTTTACATTCAAAATTATTTATATAGAAGTGTCAAAAAATCTATTGAAACAATAAATGAACATTCAAACAAATAAACTATTCAACAACAATTTAAAATGAGACCAAAGTTTAATTATCGTATTGTTAAACAAAGGAATCATGTATTGTAATAAAAATTTAATATTTTTCAGTATGTAAGTGCATGAGGGCACCCTGATTTTTGGCCAAACATCTTTAAAATAATTGGTCACCCCATAACGTACTTGAAAATACAAAAAAGGCACGATATAAAAAACATGCAGTCTTTTTTTATACTCAATTGTTTAATTATATGTATTATGCTTATGACTATTCACTTCCTTTTATCTCCGCTCCCTAAGTGGATTTATTATCATTTATAATTCGAAATAGAACCAAACTACTTCCAACATCGATTAACAATAAATAAATACCGTTTTTAAAATGGCCGGTTCTTATATCAACTGTGGAAAGGAAAAAGGACGTATCCCACACATATAAAATTTTACAGGAGGCACAAAATACGTGTTTTGATGATTTTGGGCCATATGCAAATTATGAATTATACACAACCTTGAAGTACACGGAGATTTCTAAACTGGTGTTTAATTGACATAATCTAATATTAATTAATGATAAGGTCATCTTTTTCAAACATAAAAGCTAAATTTAGATACTAATTCGGCGTTCGCAGCTAAAAATCCTTTTGATAAAACGTGTATCAAGTTTGATTGATACATTGTGATCAACGTTCCCTCTAAGCTGCGCGCGTGCGCGGCCGCGCAGCAGTTGGGAAGCCCCCGCGCACTCATTACGGGTTGGCGCGCACTACAATACAGTTGCTCAATTAATATTTGATCGTTCCGCGCAGCCTCCACACAGCCTCCGCGCAGCCTTTGAAATTTCCGCGCAGCTAACCCTTCGGCTTAGAGGGAACGTTGATTGTGATTACCGAAAAAAACTTGTTTTGAAAAAACTGTGGGTTATGTTCTTTTTCTTCTCCACAGTCGATATGATCACTTGTCTTCCCATTTGTATTCAGGATTTTTTTTTTTAATAATTAATAATTAACAAGAAATATCTGGCACTGTGGCAAATGTTTCAAGTCATTTCATATATATTATATACTCTCAATCCCTTCCAGTATTCGTTTATTTCAAAATTTTTAAAAGATATTTACCCTTTATGTGCCTGTATTCTGTATCAAATTGACATTACTAAATTCACAAAACATGAATCCTTAATTATTCAAATTTTTATTGATTCTTAAAATCTGAATACCTGTTACAAATTCTATTAAATATCAAATATCTTCTCTCAGACCATAAATTTTATTCATCACAATGAATGTTTGAATTTAAATATTTTGAAAGGATAAAATCAAGTATTTGTTCAATTTTTTTTTAAATTATTCAATCTTTTACTGTGAATTTCTGAAAAAAATCTTCTTAAAACAAGAATTTATTTGAATTTTTTGGCATTTAAGAAATAGATTCATAAACAATCCACTTCTAAATTTCTGACGGTTATTTATATATTGACTGTAGAATGGAAAAAGGACGTAACTCACACATAAAAAACGTATTTTGATGATTTAGGGCTAAAGGCAGGGGTGGGCTGGAGTAGGCTCGGAAAGACTCGCGCGAGCCACTTGTTAAATTATACTAAAACCAGCGAGCCCTTTGTTAATTTAGAAAAAAAATCCAGATCAAATTTGTATAAAACTGCAATTTCTGTCTTATATATTACTTTTAGCCATTTAGATTGATAAGTTTACGGTAAATTGGATATTGTTATATATTATAAGTGAATGGAGTAACTTATTTAAGTATTGTATATAAATTAAATCACTACTTCCCCAGAACACCGATAATTGCTTGGAGATTAACCGATCCCCTTGTTAACGTATTGGCAACCCACCCTTGGCTCTATCAAAAAAAAAAAAATATATATATACACAATCTTGACGTGCACTTTAATTGACTCAATCTAATATTAATTTAATAAATTTTAATAGAAAAAAAAAATAAGTCTTGTTTGCTGGTTGCAATTGTCGCGTGCCCTTCTTTATTAAAAACATAAATGTTAAATTTAGATACTAATTCGGCATTTGCAGCTTACATCCTTTTAATAGAATGTGTGTCAAGATATATATATTGTGATTATCGAAAAAACTGTAGATTACGTCTTTTTTCTTTTCCACAGTTGATATGAATATGACTTTTAGTTTAATTGAAATAATTTAACGTTTTTCAAGTGAGAAAAAGAAGTGATTAAAATTTGAATGAATTTAAAATTGATTGATTAAATTAAATTTATTTGATTTATAAATATAAATATAGCTGCGTTTTTACTTATGACATCATAGTTCTTTCATGCGTAGCTTGCAACTATACGATACTTATGGCTTAGAAACGATAAAAAAACTATACATTTTATTCTTTTTTGTAGTATAGAAAAAATCCTTTTTGTTCAATTCGATATCAAAATATATCACACATGTATTGAATACCGAAAGATGTCATGTAATTTGCATACGAAATAAAACATCTACCTACTTTTCCTTTCAAGGATTCGAACCCAGCATCCTTTCTCACATTACCGACTTTCACATACACATCCTGAATACCGTACATTCTTTTAATATGCAAAATTTAAGTCTATACAAAATCGAAGATTTATTTTATCGATATTTGAATAATTTTATTTCCAATTGATGGCTTACAACTTATGGTCTTATATGCAACTGGTTTATAAACAAATTCAATACGTTACATAATATTACATTTACAGAAGTAAAATCGTGTAATAGAAAGACTTGGTAAATTTGTTGGGTCTTAAGCAGTGGTGGATTATCCTACAAGTAAAAAAGGTGTTCTCATACCCATACACTTTTTATTCAGATTTGTATATATTTTTAATTTTTTACTTAAATTTTCTGACGTTTTTATGTTACCAGAAAGACAGGGTCACCTAATTTTATTCGCCTGTGCTTAATCCGCCACTAGTCTTTTGACTTTTGACCAAAGGAGGGCATGTACGTTGTTATTTAAAAAATTACATATTATTTTTTTTCTATCCAATTTATTACTGTTTTAGATATTCTCTCTTAGTACGAAGCATATTTTTGTCAGTGAACATCTTACTACAAGTTCTCGTCAAATAACACAATATTAAACATTAAAAATGGTGGCAAGCACGTAAGAAATACATAATAGTACGTAGTAGCAGTGCCACCTGACAACAATTACTGAATCAGTACGATGTTTCAAGAGTGAGAAATAGAGTGTTTTTGTGTTTCCATAATTATATCGTAATCAGGAGTGGGCTGGAGGGGGCTCGGAAGGGCTCGCTCGAGCCCCTTGTTAAATTTGACTAAGGCCGGCGAGCCTTTTGTTAATTTTAGAGAAAACAATATTCTCAGATCAAACAAGTATATAACTGCAATTTCTGACATATATATTACCTACGACAGTTTCTGTACACACAATAGTACATTTTTAGCCATTTACATTGATTAGTTTACGGTAAATTGCATATTGTTACACATTATAAGTGTATTAAGTAACAATCGATTGTTTATTTAAATATTGCATATAATTGCATAGGAGTGTTAAAAAATTCACTCCTTCCCCGGAACACCGAGAATTGTTTGGATATAAGCGAGCCCCTTTTTAATGTATTGGCAGCCTACCGCTGATCGTAACCGATAGATATACAGGTAAGTATGTGTTTTTTTATATCATCATAATTGAGGAACAAACATTCAAAAAGTGTTTTGTCACACAAATACAAAGCTTGGAAAATGATGATTTAAGTGTTGCAAAAGTGACGGTTTGTATGAATGTGTCAACTTTATGATTTCATTTTAATATGAAAAAAAAACCCTTTTGAACACTAATTTTGATTTCCATTGATATAGAATTGATATAAAACGCCATTTTTCAAAATTTGTGACAAAACACTTTTTGAATGTTTGCTCCTCGTAAATATAAAATTATAATTGATAAAAATGTGACATGTGTATCGCTTCTTTGAGAAACATCATCAGACAGACCATTGTAAGGTTTGCGAATAAACTACAAATTATTTTTTGATTCTTACGTAAAATATAAGCCGTAAATTCCAATGGATATAAAATTTTGATATACTCCATCTAGTAAATAAAAAAAAGTTCAGAATGAAAAGCTCAGTTTTTGCGAATTTATAAAGTCATTAATATAAAGGAATCATCTGTGAATAACATGGTTTTCAAAATACAGCTGTGTTCTACAGTGTTTCTATGAATTCTATTACGTTGTTTTTTTTACTATCGTGTAAAAAAGTTTATTTTTTAGTCTAGTAAAATCAAAATTTATTCAAGCAATAGTGAGTTACAAAACGAAAATAATATAATTTATACATTTTCTGTCGCATTAAATCTTAAACGATTGTTCTCCTTGAAAGAAATTCTTTTTTATTCGAAATCGAACATCTGTCACGACTACTTGCGCGAGTCCTTTTTTTATTCATACCCTCTTTACACGTGGTATGCGTCAACCCTTCTTCGTCTTACACGATTGTGATTCTCAACATGCAGATAGATATATTAAAAGGGATGTATTTAAGTGTAAACATCACTTAACTAGGCGATGTTATAAAAATCAAGTACACGTGCAGAAAATTCGCCGTGAAATATTGACTGCATGAGCAATTGTTAGAGACACGTATTTTTAGCATATATTTTGTCAATATCATTTTATCGTTGAATAGTAATTAAGAATGACTTAATACTTTCGATGGTTTCGGCGGTAACTTTGTGGAAGTTCATTTTAATAGAAAATTTAAATTAACTTTGTTTGTTTTATTTCGATTCTACACCCCCCTCCTTGCTCCTCTTAAAAGGAAAAAAACCCAAACCTCCATTTTGTAATTTTATAATTTTAAAATGTTAGAATCAATCTTGCTTCATTACTTAAGCAAACTTTGCGATAGTAAGTCTGAAGATGCCTCTGAAAGAGGCGAAACACGTGTCACAGTTAGTAACACAATACGTGGAATAATCAAAGTTAATTTAAATTTTCTATTAAGAATTACTTACTTTAGCGTCGTTTGAGCATTTATTTTTATTGTTCCTACCATGGTAAATACGTGCTATAAAAATTACTAATTTATAAGTTTTCGTAGCGTCAAATCATACCAGGTCTGTGGCGCAGCGGTTAGCTTCGTTGGCTTTCGTCACGTATATCCACGGGTTTTGAGAGTACGAACAGAATATTTCAATCAATTTCCGTTCGAAGGCATGGGTGTTTGTGATGTAGAAAACTCCTCCGAAAAAGATAGGTTTCGCTATTGGGGAGAGGAGAAATTGGGTCCTACGGCGCATCAGTTAGAGTTGCTAGCTTCCGTGCCGGATCTCACGGATTCGAGTCCCAATACGGACAGCATTTTTTCGATCAATTTTTGTTCCAAGGCATGGGTGTTTGTGATGTTTTGATTTCCCTCCCACATTCCCATCCTGCAACAACTAGGCGTATTGAGAGCGATTAGTTAACCATTATTCCTACCTTAGCATTATCCTTCTATCCCTACTGTCATCGTAAAATACAGGTTTTGTAACTAATCAGAAAACAATTATCGTCGAAAAAACTTCCGTTGAGATACCTCCATTAGAAGGCCATATACTCCACATTGGGAGCGAGCATGTTTTTACAATTGTTATTCTTACCTAGCAAACTGTGCAAATAATGAAAATCTTGAATATATTAATGTTTTTCCTCTCGCTTTATGTTTTTCAGTGCGCATGTTATATATGTATGTATATATTTTAAATATATTTCCATTCGAGCTATTTTTTACAAACATTTAAGTTTATTTGAAATAAATAAATAAAAACTAGATTCTCTCAACATTAAACAACCAGTGCTTCAAATGTACACACTAACCTATGCAATAATAATAACAATATACCCATCTGAGTAGGTATAAAGGTAATAATATATTCCCCATTACTGGGTCACGTTTACGAGGGATTTATGACCTCGAGTCATTCACAGGGCCATAAAGCACCATCGATTTCACCATAAATCCGATTGCTTACAAAATCTGCACCATATATTGTATGGGATTATCCTAAATTACTGGTTATGGGGTTATTGGAAAAGTTGAAAAGTCATTTTTTTATAGAGGGGACAGTAATTAGAATGACTACGTACAGAAGATTGTCTTTTTAAACGAATCAGTGAATAATAGTAGTGTTGAATTGATGAGGAAGGTCTATTTTTTTATAGAATTATTTTTTAAACTTTTGTTTAATAAATAAGATAAAAGCTGTCGATGGCAATCTGGATTAATTTAAATAAACCTACAAAATAAACTTTTTTTCGCAAAAAGTATAAATCGTCTAGTAAATGTGTGTGAGCGCCGACCCCAAACACCCCTGCCCCACTAAAACAGAGATTGTATCATCAGACAAACTATCGTAATGGTTACTTACGACTAAACTAAATTTAATTGTAATTCCTAACATACAAATCGCAATATGAAGTGTGGGACTTTTTCTTTTCTATTGAACGTAAGGAATGGGATAGGCCGGGGTGGGGAACCTTTTCATTTCGAAAGGCCACATTCATTTATCTGATTTAACATAAAGCCGCAGTAAAAAAACGTTGACACCCCCCTCCCTTTTTTTTCGACTGTCGAACATATAATGGGTTTTTCCAAACAATTGCGTATAATTTTTTGATCAAAGTGAATATGTTGATCTCAAGTCAAACGGCCGCAACAGAGTAGCCAAGAGGCCGCAGGTTCTCCTCCACTGGGACAGGAATATCATCTCTTATTGAATCTACATACCATGGGCTTATCCTTTTCGCCAGCAATGGCTTTAAACTCAATGATACATTTATTTCATATATAAACACGAAACATTCATTTACTTAGCATCAGTTAAAGTTCATTCGTGCACTTGAACGCTTGAAGATGCCGAAAGGCGAAACCCGGGTCGTAAGTGACAAAATCTGTGTGAATTTACATAATTTGAACGATCAATGCCTACAATGGATACATTTTATAATCATCAAGAATTGCCCTCAAAAGTGTGAAAATATCTCCAGATCTGGTACAGGTATTATTTTGCCCACAAATGGGCAGGTAGTAGATGCATAGGTGCACTCGGATGCAGTGTACAGCCGTGAAATGAGCTGCATATTGATTCGCAATGCACCGCGTGGGAAATGCATCCGACCGAATTTGCATCCTTCTGTTGCATCGAATTCCGATATGTAAATGAACACAGTTTTGTTTGACACCAGCCTTGCACGTCACCGATTGGATCCGGTCTATCCTGACATATTTTTTCTTATCCATATCCGCTCTTAATGTGGAGTATATTGTCTCCTAATAGAGGCATCTCAACAGAAGTTTTTTCTACGAGAAATGTTTGTTACTCAGTCGCTCAACCTCTTTTATTCAAAAAGAGTAGTAGGGATAGAAGGATAAGGCTAGGACAGGACAAGTGGTTAGCTTATCGTTCTCACTACACCCAGTTATTAAAGGATCTGAAAAGGGTGGGAGGATTTCTTTTTTTATGCTTTTGAACAGAAATCGATAAATCGATCGAAAAATCGCCATAGAACACTACCATTAAAAAAATATGTTTCGGTTCTTTTATCAAATACATTGCAGTATTATATGTATTCTATACCAAATGTGTTCATCAAAAATACTTGGCCATTTAAAAAAAATATATTCTGTGGTCATTTGCCGCTCACTAAGACTTGACGCTCCTAGGCAACTGCCCAGGGGACGTCACAGATCGGAACAGTAATGAAATATATTGTATTTTTTCTTGTTATACCTAAATTCAGTAGCGGTTGTTCAATGTGGCATTGGATCAATGCACGTCTTGTCAGTGGCGGATTAAACAATTTGGAGGCCCCAGGCGCAAAAAAATTTGGAGGCCCTGCTTTTCGAATAACATTAAAGTGTTGCAAACCTCTTCGCAGAAAATTAATGAATATTGAAAACTGAAATTAAAATGTAAGGGCTTATATAATATATGCTATCTTTGAGGCCCCCAAGATTCACAGGCCCCAAGCGCGCGTCTCTTGCGCTTATAGGGTAATCCGCCACTACCTCTTAAATTCTTCGTGTATTTATTTTCTATAATAAATATTTTAGGATATTTAATTGTATTTTATTTTAGACAATAAATACATGAAGAGTTTTAAATGATTGAATTTTATAAATGTTATTTTTGAATATTATTTCATGAAATATAACCGCCCCTGCATATACAAGGGGTGCATTGATCCAATGCCACATTGACCGGCCGCCACTGCCTAAATTATACGCATTATTTTCAATAACAACCGATAACTTGTTAATTCCTGGTCCCACTCGCGGGCATGCATCTGTAAAACGGTATGATAGTAAAAAAATATTTAATATTCGACTCGCATAGCAGTACGGCTGCAGTTATTGCTAAACGTTGAAAGACGTCTCGGGAATTTTGATTACTCCGTTCCTTCATATAGCCGCTTCATTTGTCGTGACTCAAATTCCAATTTCAAATAATAATTATTACTTAAAACAATGATGATGACAGATTTAATTTGGTTTGAATTTACACGTAGCCGAGAGATGGAGGATAAACATTCAAATCAGACGATTGCCTGCAGGTACGCGGGTTGCCCAACACACCTGTTAAATTGAAATAAATAATTTGAATAATTAGCCAGTGTTGCAAGTAGGAGAGATGCATGTAAAATGTCATCTTGAATCTAGAATAATTATTTCAAAATTCTGACTTGAATACTCACTGCTTGGATTTGGCAATAATTAAGTAGAAATTATCCATGTCAGTTGGATATGAGAAGCATTTCACTGTAATTATAGTACAAAAGTTTTAATTTAAACCTCAAAATTATTTTTTATAACAATAATGACGTTTTCTACTAAGTCGGAGAGATATCAAACACCTGATTGAATATTTTTAAAGATTTGTTAAATGTTACGCAGCGGACAACGTCGTTGGATTGCGTGACGGGTTTTGTATCCCAGTAAGAACAGCATTTTTTCAATCGATTTATCGAGTTATGTTCAAACGTATAGATCAGTGGAATAGAACCTGCTGCCTCTTTGCTACTCTGATGCGGCCTTTTGGCCTGATCAAAATGTTCACTTTGATCAAAAAATTATACGCAATCGTTCGGAAAAAGAGTGTAATCTACTCATTATTTGTTCGACAGTCGAGAAAAAACGGAAGGGGGTCTCAATGTCTTCTTTACATCTGCCTTATGTTCAATCAGATAGATGTTTTTAAAAAATATAAAGGTTCCCCACTCCTGGTATAGATGTTTGTGATGTCCAAAAAAATCTTCCCACCCTTTCGATTCAATCTTTAAACCACGGGATTAACCACAAGTCGTTTCTTTATACTAATCCTTCTATCTCTATTCCCTACTACTTTCATTGAAAAAGTTCTTTTGAGATACCTCTAATAGGAGGCCATATACTCCACATTGGGAGCGGACATAGATTAAAAAAATATACTCATTTTTACTTATTTTATTTTTATTTAATAAGATCTGGAACGATTTCGCTTACGACGAGTATTATCAACTGATAAGTTAATTATATAAACTTATTTTGTTTTGTATAAATAGCACTGTAACATTGTATTATCTTTTTTGATACTATAGATTTGTATCTGATGGCACATTTGATGCCAATACGTTAACAAGAGGCTCACTTTTGAATATAATTAAAGTGTTGGAAGTGTTTGTTACACCCTTAATAGTTCTGTCGTGTGTTCTTAATAGCCATGTGTCCATGTATATTCTAATCAGCTAAAAATGCAAAATTTGATCGCTCATTAACCGGTTCAGATAATTTTTAATATTTTTGGAATTACTTGAGTGTTTTTGTTGAATTTTATGAAATATTTTTTTAATCCATGTCATTTATCCAATTATTCAATATTGTAAGAAATATAATATATAAAATTAGCAATAAGTGATAGTTCCATATTTTTTTATAAAATTAAAAAAAACTGTAAAAATAGTGTCAATCACTTTTAATGTGTTCACTGTAAATTATTTTTGAATCACTAATCAGTTGATAATATTTGCCGTTTACGTAACCGGTCCTAATCTAAATTTAATTGTGTGGAATTAGTACTTTTTTGTTGATATAATGAAAAGTTGTTTATTTCTCCTTCGTTCCTCTTACCTTATTTATAATTAGTATTCATAAAATTTTATTTTAGGTATCAATTGATATTTTATAATATTAATAAATATAATTGAAATTATAAAACAGCATGAATAATAATTTCGACATTTTCCAAACCAATGTATGAAGCATCCCTTATTGAAAGCGTGAAAAGTTACCACCAACGACATCTAGTGGTGGGAAAACTCACAACGTGAAAATCTTTGGAAAATTTCACAGCCAATGCAAGTTGTCTTTGAATACAATCAAAATTATTTTTGTTGCATATAGTCAAAGTACCTATGCAGTATTTTTTTTAACTGCTCATGTTTAGGTATTTCATCACTTTTTATCATTTTTAATATATCATTAAATAATATTTTATCGCGCAATTTTCGATTTAAAACGGTTCAGGATCTTCATGTCTAATATTTAAAATTGAATATTTTCCCAAATTTAATAAAAATCGTTACATTATTTAATATTGTTAAAAACAACTCTTATGTTTTCATTCGTTTCTTTAATTCTGATTTAAAAAAATACTTGACATTGAACATAAAACATTGATCGAACATCTTTAAATTAACAGGCATAATCAAAACATCTTTAATGAAAAAACAATTATCAATCCATCACCGTTGCTAAAACTCATAATGTAATTAATAATAAATATCAGTTTAATTTATCCTAATTTACCTTGAAAAAATCCCATATTGTTTATTGTTCTTCGAAACACTTAAGTAATGTAATGTAATTAATAATAAATATTAGTTTAATTTTTCATAATTTACTTAAAAATCCCATATTTACAGTTCTTCGAATCACTAAAGTCATATTTAATAAGTGTAATATGAATTGGGATGTTAGAGTGATTAACAAGATGCATTGTGTATCTCTTCGGAGCCAGTAAATATAACCGAAAAAACATAGTTCTGACGATGGCTAAAGCCGAAATAGCTATCAACTAATAAATATAGTTTTGTTTGATGATCAATACAATGTTATAAATAGCATAACTTTTAAGTAATTATAAAGAATGAATTATCTACTAATGTTTAGATGAAAAAAAACTTTCTTGGTATGGCAAAAATTTGGCGTAATGTCATTTCAATGATTTGATATACAGGTAGAAAGCGAAATATAGATATCCAAAAGCAACATTTTTTTTGATGGATATTTAAATATGCTAATTTACTAACTAGTGAACATCTTAAATACCTATATTTGAAATGTAGTGATTAGGTTGGTAATTTCTACGTGTCCTGCAATATTGATAACTTTCTTAAAAGTTTAGGTAATTTAACAGATCTCGTTTTTAAAAACCAAGATATTACTAAAAATGTTGAAATACTTTACTTTACTGAACATCTTTATTACGATTTTTCCTAATTAATTACCTTTTAGACAGCTTATTCACTATTTATGTATAGTTTTATTGATATCTAAATATATGATAAAGCATATACAATAAAACAATAAAAGATTTCTTGACGGCATTTTTCAAGCTAATTTGGTACATATGAAAATAAATATTTAAAAATGGAACTTCCAATTCAATGTTGGTATCTTTGAAATGAATCGCGACTTTGGAATACCTATTCCATCTGTCAGATTCGAAAATCGAACGCGACATTTTCCGGCGAGCGCCGTGACCGAGCGCCGTCCAACGAACGCGTTCGCCATCCTCACTTCTACCTATTGCCAATTCTTCTACCTCACGACCAAAACTCCATACTAATATCTCATCTCGACGTTCCGTGTCTCAAATAAAATCACCCGATTGGCCTGGCCCCCACCCGTCGCGCCCAATCCCGAAACACAACATACCCGAATCAACACGCCAAAGCGAGATGGATGACAATTTTAAAAGTGGAATACAAAAGAGATAGAGAAGTCCGTCGCGAGAGCGCTAGAAAAAAAAAGAGATGCATATACCTTACGGAATGAAATATATGTGATAGAGAAGGACGGGTGTATTTTTTTAGTTGTAAAAATCGCCGCTATGCGCCGCTAGTTTACAGGGGATTCCGAATAAGAGGCGGGGCAAGGATTTTGATGTCTTGTATTATTTTGTAGGTAGTGCTCGCCGGGGGAGAGGCGGGTGAAATGAGGGGTAAGTGACAGGGGACGTTGTTCTTCGGCTTAGTTGCGGGGTAGGCGCCGGACTGCACACACCGCGCGTGCAGCGATCTAACCCTTACAATATTATCGCAGCAGCGATTTTCCATACCTTATAACTATTGATAAATCGAGAACTTTTCCGTGATTGTCATCTCGTGAAAATTCTTCCGCGTCCATTGTTTTAAACAATTGTGAAAATCTTCGAATTTTTTTTAAAAACATTGATAATCAATAAATAATTAAGATACTAATTAACAATAATATAATTAAAAAAACGATCCCTTACAAAAAATAAAAAATATTTTTTACGTCGACTTTATACATGTTTTTTTTTTCCTTTTAAAATTTTGTGTGTGCTTTTTGAAGAAAAAAAAACTATCAAGTGACAATTTCAATATTGAAAAAAAAAACTACAGGTGTTTTCTGTATTTATAAAGGAAATCTTCATCGATATCAAAAAAGACGTTTTGTTTAATATAAACTAAGTTTTATTTTCAACATTTATTAAGTTTTTTTGACAGCTGCTTTGTTGAGTTTTGTGTTTATTTTCAATAATACCAAGTGAATTTATCTAAAAAAAACTATTGTTATTTAAAAAATAATAAAAAATAACAATATTTTCAAAAAAGTGCGAAAATCGACTACGAATAAAAACTGTTTGTGACATTGCCTGAAAAATTTCGAACGTGAATTTTTTGTTGTTTTTTGTTTGTTTGTGACATCAAAAATTGGTGACATTTGTGATGATTTTCGTGACAATTCTGTGGTCATCAAGTGACATGCTGTGACAAAAGAAGCACCTGATATAAATTGAGCAGGTTAGTTATTTTTTTTGAAAAGCGAATATAATTTTTATTTACCCCAAATACCATCTAACCTTACCTCACCCCAATTCTTAGGGCTGATTCACCCTAAGAAATCTATCAGTTAGGAATTTGTAATATGTACTCTGCAAACAAGTGCGCGAAGTCGTTGATATATAATATTGTATACACTTAATGAAACAAAAAAAAAACTTCCTAATATATAGATAAATATAGTAATATAAAATGTTTTATAAGAATAATGAAACATATATATTTTATTTATATTACTTGAAAAGACACCTGGAAAAACTTAATTCGTGAGCATTGATTTAGTAAACAATTTAAAATATATAATAAGCTTAGGTCGTATATAATAGAACCGGTTTCGTTAAAACGTTGTCATCGAAGATTACAAGTAAACAACAAAGCGAACTTTTTAATTATATTTACAAAGCAAATGCTTTAAAAAATAAGTACTCATTACTGTAGAAAATTTCTCTCTCAAATTATCAAAAATCAGTTTTAAATTGAGATATTTATACTTTTTAAAATAAGTTTAACAATCACAAACAAAATAGCAAAAGATTTTATTATAAATATGTTTTATCGTTATCAAAATCTTCTTCGATTCCTGTTCACCTATTTTTTTTTTAATTTCCAATAATCACCAATAAGTAAATATTACCGGTGTTTTTCTTGTAAGAATATATTAACTTATTTGATAATTTCTTATTCGTTCATTAATACGTCATTAGTTTAAACATCGGTTGTAACAACTAAGTTACCAGTTTTATATTTCTATTAAAATAAATTGTGCGAAGTGTTTTTACTAAGTGGACACTGACAATTATAAAATTATCTTACATAAACGATTCAAAATATTTAGATTTAAAAAATATATAAATTATTCAAAAATATATCACAAAACTTATTCATACCAAATTGTCTAAGGACTTTGGTATACCATAATACTGATTTGACACATCAAACGTGTAATGTGATAATATAATGGAAAATAATGCAATTGTTTAGGTAAATTTAAAACATTTTATTTGGTACATATAAAATACAATATTATAGTTTTTTTATAAGCTGTCAATTTATCATTAATCAAAAGCTGGCTGTTAAAAAAATGTGGAAGAAGTTCTACAGAGTGTTTTATAAATCTTTTTATTAAAAATTGAACGTTGACAGATTTTTGTAGTAATTATTTACTTATTTGTAATTAACAGTATAAACAATATTGTCTTATTTTTTGTTATTTTTACTATAACACATTATTTTTTTATCAGTGCAAAAATGAAACGTTGACATTTTTTTAATATTGCATATTTTGTATTGTAATTTATGATTAATATAACATAAAAACAGTGTGAATTTAAGTAGGTTTTTGTTATGAAAATTAGTTTAAAATCTGTATTATATTTAATCTTACAGAATATACGAATTTGCGATTCTATTTAAGATAGGGTTGGTTTTATTTTTAAAGGTCATTAACATCAGCTTTGTTTTGCCGGCTATACTTGAAAAAAAATGGTAGTGAAATGACCACTGCATATAAAAAATAAACATATTTTTAATCACAGTGTTACCACTTACAAAAAATATATCTGCGTATAGTTTAGTATTTTTTTTTAAATAGTTGATTTCCATAGACATATTACAAACAATCCACAAGTTTTGTCTTGCAAATATTATGACTGGTTTTAAGTATTCTCAATACTCTACAATAATAACATTTCTATTTAAATTCAATGAACAATTCTGTTATTTATTCGTGTGTTCAAATATACGTGCTAAAGATACAAATAATAGTTTGTCTAGATTTTTACAGATTTTTTCGTTTTGTAAAGTTCTTACATTATTTCATTAGATATATTCTTTTGATAGTGTCATTGCATTAACCATTCTGTTTCAATTTGCATCATTTTACAACGTAATATACGTAAGTATTAACAAATATATTTACTCTATTTTTTTTAAATTCTCTATCATGGTTTCAATAGCCAAATGATCACCATTATCAACTTGCTTAAAAATGTAATATAATTAAAAATATCTATTCCGGTATAAAAAATATAAACAATCGATTAGGTCTAAAACGTATTCACTATGATTAGAAAACGAATTAAAATAACATAGTAAAATTATAAACATACCTTTAAGGTGGCTTACATTTTAAATTTAAATTACAAAAAAATATATGTCATTATGGAATTATTCGCACTTATTTGAATTGATTGTAGGTAATGCCTTGCCACTTTGATGTCATTTTGTAATTCTTGAAATCCTATTCAATATACAATGTAAAAATTTGGTTGATGGATAATATTAAGTAAAATTCAATTCTGAAAAAATATAGCTGATAATATTTGTTATCACTGTATTTTTTTTTATTACATATTTTCTGTAGAATATACCTAACAGAAACTAACTAAGTTATCTATCCCATGATGATATGCTTAACTAATATAACTCAAATTGTATACAAATTTAGTTAGTAGAAGTCAAATAAAATAGTTGATTTATTTCTGTCTGCATTACTTTTTTATAATTATATTATGTTATTATTAATCAGTTTGAATATTCAATCATATATTTGTAAAAATACGTTTTTTCCAGTGTATTATAAATACATTTTAAATTAAGTATAATAATCACATGAATTTTCTTTATCGTTCATAATAAATGATTAAGTGTGTTCTATATCTTACTAAAAAATAATGATAAATAAGCGATGATTTTATAATATTTGTTATTATATTATTATAACTGTTAGAAATCTGTAGTTTAACTATTATTTTATTTATAAATTCATGTTATATTAAAGTCAAATAAAAATATTGAGATACAAATGATACAAAAAAAATGTTAGACGGAAGTAAATTGTTCTGTTAATAGCAGTTTTCTGTCAAAATGCGTTAATTGTAGATATACATATTTACTTACCGTCAATTGATACAATTACAAAAAACGTATTTTTCGTTTATTCTGTGAAAGAAACCGGTACTGTTCCTGACTGTATTGATATACACATAGAAGTTCTTTTTTATATTTTAGCTTAAAACATTTTTATTTGATAATTGATTTTTGTTTATATATAATATTTGTCTAATAAAAATTAGCAAATAATGGGGATATTAATATAGGTTTAATTAACTGGTTTGCTTATAATATATTATTTTTTTGTTGGTTTATATCCGATTGAAAGAAAAAACTCGATTAATTATTTCCAATTAATGATGAAAAAGAAAATCAACGGTCTTCAACTTTTATTACAAGTGTAAATTATAAGTCTTATAAGTGCTTTTTAGATTAATATACGACTGGACGGTTGGGCAACCATTGGCGGAACTAACACGCCATTCAAAAGCATCTTTTTTCACCCATTATTTATTACGAAATGCATATTATATTTTAAAAAAAAATGATTCTAAAAAATAGTTTGGCGATTATTTCATAGAAAAAAGATGCGAAGCCTAATAACTTGGTTATCAATCTTTAAAATGAAACCTTGGTATCGTGTTTTCGGAATTTACGTTTTAATGCTTTTTATATTGGCCCATAAGAGGCGAAGTGAGCCAAGTGGTGTTTAAGAAAAAAAAATCTAGACGTGTTGTAATATTCCACACGTCTTAAAGTATCGTTAAAGTGAAGTAACCTCAGTTAATACACATTGCAATTAGTGTTATCTCCGTAAAATAAAAATAAACAATCCACCAAAACACCAAGTAAAGACGTGATTGTACTTAAAAGTAAATGAAAAAAGTTTTACCATTTTGCTAGTTGGCTCACTTCACTTCTCGGGGGCCCATATGTTAATTATTTAGGTACCTACTAAAAATGTACGTTTTGTAACGATTAGAGGATTATAAGGATGGGTTGTCAGTCACAATATTAATGTCGAAAACAATTAGGAACGATATATAGGAAAAAGCTTATAAATAATTATTGTATTAAGATTGGTTATATGCAACGTTCCCTCTTAGCTGCGCGCGTGCGCGGCCGCGCAGCAGTTAGGAAACCCCCGCGCACTCATTCCGGGTTGGCGCGCACTGCAAGACAGTTGCTCAATTAATATTTGATCAGTCCGCGCAGCCTTTGAAATTTCCGCGCAGCTAACCATTCGGCTTAGAGGGAACGTTGGTTATATGTCATTCAATCAACGGTTATTTAATCAGAAGGTAGTCTAGACATCTTTATATTGTTAAAATAAATTAACAATAATGTATACAGTAACGTGTAAAATATTACAACGCATCTAACTTAAAAATATTTCTTGGCTCATTTCACGTCTATAAGCTCATTATAAGTTAATTTTATATGTATCACGCAGGTCTGGGTTCGATTCCCGGTCAGATCACAGTGAATTTGAGAATTATTAATTCAAAGTTGTGATCGAAGACTGGGTGTTTGTGATGTCAATTCACATAATTTCCTCTCCTCCCATCCTTTTGATTCTTTAATAACTGGGTGTAGCAATAGCGATTAGCCAACCACTAGTCCTGTTCTAGCCTTATCCTTCTTTCCCTACATATCACTTTAAAAAAAAGTGAGGTTGAGCGACTTTACGACGATTAGGAAGCCATCGGCTCCACATTGGGAGCGGACATAAATTAAAAATATATATATATATATGTACAAAACGCGCAAAGACGTATCGATTGGAAATACCTGGTAGGTATTTCCAATCGATACTTAATCCAGCATTGTAAATATTGGATTTGTCTATATCAACAACGAATGATATACAAATATGAAGTGTAAAAATTACGCTGAAAATAATAGACCTGAGTCATCCGGCATAACGTTGCATGTGCGTCCAATACGAAATATAAACAAACCGGCTTAGACTAGAAAAAAATCTGCATGCTTACGCACGTACAAACACGCTCGTCTGCATTTTACAACAATCGGTCTGCGGTCTCGGCCATATCATAAAACAGTAATAATTTATTTTACCAATTCGAAATAATTAATACATTGTTTTTGTTTATCACTGTCATCGTATTTCAAAACAATTAATTTGATGCACTGTCGATATTTACTTATTTTTTGCTTACTCGATTTTTTATATTATTCCGGTCAAGGTAATTTAGAAATTATTATTTCACTTCACTTATGAACGAATAAAAAAAAATATATTAACCTATTTATATATTAGTTCCTAGTATATACACCGTTATTATTCTTTTTTAAATTAAAAAAAATCAATCAATTAGCCGTACATACCTAATTATGCTGAAATAACTAATTATCGTAATGCTTTTGTTTAAATTAATATTCAATTAATTGTGGGTTTATTTATATATTGTTTTCCAAATTACTTGTCTTGGCTTAAATGAAAACTTGCTAAATAATAACCATATATTTATTTTATGTTCATCCCTATTTTCTTTCTCTGTGTGTAAGAAATGATTCACTGACTAGATTTTAACTAGTTGAAGTCAACATACATATTTTTTAAATATGTATTCAGAATTAATTTAATAATTATACGAGTCAAAGTTATTACTACTTAATGTAGTCAAAATATGTACTTTCTGTAACAAATATATTAGACAATCTAAGAACTCAATATTGTATTGCATTTTTTCTGTTCGAAGGCATGGGTGTTTATGATGTCTGAAAATTCTCTCCCGTCCTTTCCAATAACTGTGCTTAGCGAGAGCGAATAGCACACCAGTAGTCCTGTCCTAGCCTTATCTTTCTATCCTTACTACTCTCTTTTAAAAAGACAGATTGAGCGACTGAATAACAAACTAAATACTTCTGTTGAGGTTGAGAGAAGAATTACTGAAAAATATTGATGACTATTTTGGCATACCACCATCGTCAGATCTATTTTTTTTGTTCTGAATATACTTATTAAAATATGGATAACACTAAACATGAGAAACCGTTTAGTGCATCTCAGTCGTGGGTGACAGCTCCTGAGACACTCCTGGAAATCATTTTAAAGCGGTTAACGTTGCCGTCTTACCAGATACGCCCAATTTGTACTGTAGTACAGCGGTCACCAAACTACGGCCCGCGAAATTTTTATATCCGGCCCTTTGAAGTTTTCAATTATTGTTTATTACAAATATAAATTTCTTGAATTAATTGTGAATTCACGACAACCATTCATTTCAAATTTGGTAGTGGATTCAAAGTGAATGGAGTTACGAAGAAAATGTGTTGTTGGAGGCGTGGCGACCAAATGTTTTGAATATAACACAATAAATTAAAAACATCCATACAATATGTAAAACTATATAAAAAAAAAAAAATGTTTGGGGTGCCTTTATTATTACTTTCTTTCCTTTTAATTAGATTCACAGGAGGCCTACTTTTAAATTGAATCCCTAATAAACTTCATTTTTTACATTATAATAATTCGCATGTAAACACATATAAATTTATAATCTGATTGGGCTCCAATAAGAATTTATTTGTCATCCGGCCCAGTGTGTTTATAAAATATCAATCCGGCCCGTTTCACAAAAAGTTTGGTGACTCCTGCTGTAGTACAAGATAACAACGTTAAGAAGATTGTATAATTGTAACTTGTATAATTAAATATTTTTCTTTTCAACTCTTACGTACAAGAGTTCTGTAAAGGAAATATTATGATGAAACACTAATTTTAGTATTTAGAAGCCGTGTTAATTTTGTTGATAAGATTCAGTTTGAAAAAATATGTGATTCGTCTATAGAGAACAAATGTAACATAACAGTGGATAAAAATGATTTTTTAAAACCGATAATATTAGGAATCGGAACATATAACAAGGCCAGCGATTATTTGCGATTCGATTCAGACCACATCCTGCCAAAAACCATATTTTTTTTCATACTGATAGATAAAAAATAATTATTACAAATAGTTAATCACTATTTCAACATTGGTATCCACTAAAAATAAGTGCATTTGTATATTTATTTCAATACGCGTGGACTAAATTTAACTCTCGCGGCTCGGAGACTAGAAAAATACGTCTCTGCCGATGGGGTTCTTTTTTGACCCCAGTGGTTTCCTTATTATTGGTTTTATTCTTGTGAATTTCAAAAAAAAATAGTCTAAGGGCTTTAAAATATCTTTCTGCATCATTCCTCATACATTAAATCCGTGGTTTTTTAATAAATAATCATATTTTAAGTTGCGCGTAAAAAAGACGTCATCCCAGCACACATATGAATTGACAACTGACGAGTGTTCTCAGCTATCTTACAAACGATCGTTATCGCGGGTGCTTATCGCCTGATAGCGTAATCGCGTTATCGCATACTTGTATAACTACAAAAGGTCCAAAAAACTATGATATAAGAATACCTTAATTATAAACATTGTATCACCCATATTAAAATAGATATTTAAGAAAATGTTGGTATTGGGGTCGCATTTCTTGAGCTTAGAACAGGAAAAGTTAATACACAAAAATAACACGACGCTTATCTGTATCTATTGCTGTATTTTCCCCCCATATATCAAGGTAGAACGGCGTTCCGGCACCTTCACAAAAAAAATTGCTTTAAAAACATGTATTCATTTCTTTGGAAACCATTGGGTGTTTGTCCGTATTTTTGGCCCCTTTTTATGATTTAAGATTTCGACTGTAGGTGCTTGGTGGAATTTCAATATTAAATTTGAATCGTTCAAATTATGTACATTCACACAGATTTTGTCACTAACGTGTGTGAACTTTTTTTTATATTTTTTAAAATACGTTAATCGGTGGTCACTCAAAGCAACATTTTTTTTGTGACAGATTCGCGTCCCTGTATTTGTTTTCAATCGATTTATAGATTTCTGTTCGAACGTATGGGTGTTTACGATATTTAAAATATTTTATCCTACCCTTCCAATACTAAAATTAACGGGACAAAGCGAGAGCAAGGCAAGGGTGTTTGTAATGTTTAAAAATTCTCTTCCACCTTCTCTTTCCTTAAATAACTAGGCGTAGCGAGAGCGATTAGCTAACCACTAGTCCTGTCCTGGCACTATCCTTCTACCCCTACTACGCTCTTTGAAAAAGAGAGGTTAACCAACTGAGTAACAAGCAGTAAACAGTAGAAAACTTATTTTGAGATTCTTCCATAAGAAGGCCAAATGCTGCACATTTGGGAGGGGACATGGATTAAAGGTAACATAGTAATAAATCAAAATCTTGAATTTCAAAAAAGTATCACAGTTAATTGAGACTTGTATGAACTATCTCACAATATTTTTTAATAGTGCGATATTGACATCTTTTTTCTGGCAAAGGAATATGATAAGTTATTTAATACAAAACGGCTTCTTTTCCATAACTCTTGTGTGGCAAAATGAACTAACATAAAATCACGTATGTCTCTTTATACTGATGTTTCTTTTGCCGTGTTTGCCTCTGTATATAAACTAAGTATGAAAAAAATAAGCAGCCAAATTTCTTGAAATGATAAAATCTTTAAAGATATTTCTAAATATCCGCCACCAATATCAAAAGTTAAACTTAATGAAATCGTTGATGTATTCGACAGATACAAAAATAAAATTCTGTCTTAAAAAAAATATTATATTTTATATTAAGTATATCACAATTTCCTGTCGAATAAATATTTCTTAGAATTTCGTCAGGAATAGTTTTCAAACTGTTAAATTGCCATAAAAAATATTGTTTTTTTTAGACGACCATATATTTTTTTTAATACAATCGAACTTGGTTATTACGAGGAAGATGTGACCAACTGAATTTGATCGTTATATCAGAGAATAATTACAATTTAAAATTTATGTTTTTTCATTGTTTTCACTCTTATTTGCTCGGTATGCCCGAGAAGTAGCTCGTTAAAAAAGTGTTATAATATTTTTGACGAGGGATTAAAGCCGATATACATAGCTATCAACTGACTTACAATAATAACATAATACAGCGTTCATTTTGACATATTGTAATGGTACCTTTTTTTTCATTTGATAAACTATTTTTTTGTATCACACTTAAGATGAAATATCCAATTGCAATTTGATTAGCAACAATAAATAATTAATACAATAGTAAAAGTAAATTAAATAAAATTGTAATGGTTACTACCAAATAAATGAAAATTCAATCAAAAATTAGAAGGAACAGTAACTTGAAGTTAATATTTTAAATAAAAAGAATATGCTACCAATCTTCAGTTTATTCCCATTGGACTCTTACCCACTTCTGCTCATCCAAGCACTCTTTAACCTTAATTTATTAAAAATATCAATAATCAATGTATGATTATTTTCACGACAAATCTACCATCAAACTTGTCACGCGGATTATCTTGTGTCCCCGTAGTTTTGAATGCCTTTTTGTAACAGCAAACTATCACTTCTCGTTCGATCCTTGATTACGAAACCATTACATATTAAATATACCATCATTTGGAAACTAAAATTTCTTTCTATTGCCAAATCAGATTGTGTCCGTTGAATGGATAACACGAAGAACATACGTAAGCAATACCCAACGATTCGGCGAACGTTTTTAATTTCTCTTTGGGTGATTTCAATTATTGTTGCCCAGGCGTTTGTAGAAGATACCATCTCGAATTCGCGGTTGAGAAAATACAAAAAAACGTTTTAACAATCATAACATATTTAAAAAAATAAAATCACTTTCCTAAAATGATACCTTGAGTGGAGAAACGAAATATATGTTCTCTGTAATTAATCGATTTATTTTAAGATAGTATTTTTTGTAGTGCGATGAAAGTTTAAGATAAGCACAGGTTTCGCAAATCGTTCAAATGAATGGATAAACATATATTTATATCATGAATTATATTCTTTAAGTTACAGCCAAATCAAACTTGATACAGCATGTTAACAATCGTTGTTTTACGTGAACTGTTAAATTCAATCTCTATTTCAGAAATAATAAGGATTGGATGATAAGGCTAGAAAAGAACTAGTATTGGCTAATCAAACTTTCAGGACTACGCTTAATGGATCAGATGTGAACACAAATCTATAAACCGATTTATAAAACAATTAAATTAATTTCAGAAAGCCAATGACGAACAGGGGATTAAAATTTTGCACCCAAATACGGTTGCCCATAAACAATTTTTTCATGAAATTTTAGAAATAAATCGATCACAATTGAAAAGCTTTCAGATTTTTAATAAGTAGGTAAATCTGCCGGATTCCCCACTCTTATACCCTATATGTCAGTAAATATAATCATAAAACCTTTTCCAACAAAGAAAAAAAATATAATTCTTAAAATTCAAATCTGTAGGCATTCCGATGGGTTAATCCTTTTCGCCAGCAATGGCTTTAAACTTAATGATACATTTATTTATTATATAAACACGTGTCAGTTCAAGTTCATCCGTGAGTTTGAACGCCTGAAGTTGCCGAAAGGCGAAACCCGTGTCGTTAACGACAAAACTTGTCTGAATGTACATAATTTAAGCGATTCAAATTTAATATTGAAATTCCACCAAACAACGTCAGTCGAAATCTTACGACGAGTCGAGACTATAAATTTTTTTAAGTCTATCGATCTGCATTCATAACTCAAAACACTCTCATTTTTACTTAACGTTTTCTGGCAGTATACCGACGATATTTCAGTATCACTTTTAGACGCTTTTAGCGGCTTGCAAGACCGATGAAATCAGGAAAGAAAACCAAAAGAGTATCATGTTCTTGAAGCGAAACTAACACAGTTTTTTATCAATATATGTATGTAAGTTAAGTTTTTTTTTAGATTGACATTGATACTTAAGTCAACCTGACTCTTGTTATTTTATGGTACTACAATTGCGTTGAAATAAGATCTAAGAAACACAATAAGTTTACTACCAAATAAGGAGTCGATACTGGGAATGGTTTATCGATAAAGAATCGCTTTACCAACAGGCAATGAGCTGAATTCGATACACATCTAAAAACGATTAAATTTAAACATATTTATTTTTTACTACGGGTTAATAAACTTAGTTAGAAGAAATAATTATAAATAATTAACATAATCAAAATAAATTTGATAACTTTGTTACAGTCAGAATAACGCAATGTTAACAAATAAACTAAAAATTGATTACATTTCATATCGACTTTGGAAAGGAAAAAGGACGTAACCAACAGGTTTTTTTCGATAATCACCACGTATCAAACTTGATACACGATCTATCAAAAGGATGCAAGCTGCAAATGCCGAATTAGTATCTAAATTTAGCTTTTAAGTTTGAAAAAGATGAGCTTGTAAAATATTAAAACCAAGAAAAAAAATGACTGAAAAAAGGTTTTTCTTTGACAATTTCTTTAATTAATATTAGATTATGTCAATTAAACACCAGTTTAGAAGTCTCCGTGCACTTCAAGGTTGTGTATAAATCATAATTTACATATGGCATATGGCCTAAAACCGTGTGGGTTACATCCTTTTTCCTTTCCACAGTAGATATGTTATAAATATTACTCATTAAAGGTGAAGTGAGCCATGTAGTAGTTTAGAAAGTTAAAAAAGTTAAGTGCGTTGTAATATTCTACACGTTTTAAAGTATCGTAAAAGTGAAGTAACGTGATTGTACTTAAAAGATCAAGAAAAAAGTTTTACCGTTTTACTATTTGGCTCACTTCACCTCTCGTCTTCAAAATATCGGTGTTTTTTTTTACTTTTCTACTGGACGCAGGGTGGGATAAGATATAAACATTGATAGTTATAATTACAAAATTGCATCTTATATTTGTGACAGTAAATTCTAATATAATAAATTCAACAATGGTGAGCAGCCTGTCACATTTAAAATGTTCCATTTTTATTAATGATTTAATAGATGTAGTATATCGACATTTTTATTTTTATTAAAATTGTGATAATTTTCTATCAAATGATTCGCAAAATATTTCTTATTTATTTTAATTTAAGCAGTTTTAAATATAACTGAACATATTTTCATTTGATTTTATTGGCATATAAATAATTAAGTGTTAGTCAACTACAATGATAGTAGATATAATGTGAATTTTCTTCTGGGGAAATTTCGGAGATAGTATTGCCATCTGTGTGAAGATTTTGAAAACAACCATTACACGCATGCGCAGTTAAACAATATCTCCATATGGGCATGTTGATAATTTGTTGTCATTTTCACATAAAATAAAACATGAATTTTCTGCATTTATTGTGTTTCAGATACATTTTTTGATTGGTTATTCAAAACGAAGGCTTAATTCAATACATTTCGTAATTTATATATTATATACAAATATGTTATGTACTTTTTTTTAATTTGTTAAAAATTGCATATCAGTTCTGTTATCTAACGAAAGAGTCAGTTTGGTCTAATATCACTTTTGAGCTGGACTCCTGCTATGGGCCAGTTGGTTAGAGCTTGCTCTACCGATCACGCATGTCTGGGTTCGATTCCCGGTAAGATCACAGTGTATTTGAGAATTATTCAATTTAATGTTGTGATCGAAGACTGTGTGTTTGTGATGTCAATTCACATTACTTCGTCTTCTCCCATCCTTCTGATCCCTTAATAACTGGGTTGCTACAATAGCGATTAGTTAACCACTAGTCCTGTTCTAGCCTTATCCTTCTTTCCCTACTACTCACTTTGAAAAAAAGTGAGGTTGAGCGACTAACAAACCAGTTCTCGTTGAAATACTTCCATTAGGAGGCCGTATGCTCCACATTGGGAGCAGACATGGTTAATAAAAAAAGGCTTGACATAATTAATTAATTGACTATTTTTTTAAAGATACAAACAAATTTAGATATAATCTTGCAATCAACGTACTTTCCAAGCAATACAAAAGATTTCACAAACATCATAATTTAAAAAGGTCTCCATTCCGAATTGTATTACATATCATATTGCCGAGAAATATTATTTAAATATGTAATATGCAAAAACATTAACTGTCAGTAAGAAATACTTGAAAGACATAGCCAGTTATTCAAATAAATAAATGAGCATTTATTTAAATGCCAACATAACTTTAAACAATAGCTGATATGACACTGCCTAAAGAATTGAATAACAATAAATAATATTGGTTATAACATGCCACAGAGCCGCATCGAGGATTATTAGATATTTATTTTATAAAAAATATTTTTTTTATTTTTTCCTCTATCATATATGTAGTTTATTTAAGTAGGTAGGCATGTCCACTCTTTACGAGAAGTTTTCTGTAATTCGAAGACTTCTTATTCGCATAAACTACAAGGTTGGAAAAAGAGTGACCGAAAGTTCATTAATATTTTAATTGAAACATTTTATGCAGGGATAAGCAAGGTAACAAGATAATCTCTTCAACTTTTCATCATTAGTTAACAACTTTTGTTGTGAAATTAAAGTTCTGCTTATCAAATAAAACAGTTCGCAGCTACTTTCTGGATGAAAATATACATACGCCGAATAAAGTGCATGGCTAACAACCAAGCCACTTTTTTTTTTTTTTTAATCTACGTAGGCTCCCAATGTTGAGTAGTTGACCTCCATACAGATGTAACTTTACAAAAAAGATTTTTTTACGAGAACTGATTGTTAGTCAGTTTCTCAAACATTTTTTTAAACAGTAGGATAGGGCTAGAGCAAAATAGTAGTTAGATAATTGCTGTTGTTATTTTAGTATTGGAAGGATGGGAGGGAATTTAAATAGACTGAAAAAATGCTGTTCTTACTGCGACTTGAACCTGTAAGATCCGTCACGGAAGCCAACGACGTCGACCACCGCACTATGGACCAACGTTTTTTTTTTTTTTTTATCTATTTTGTCTATTGTGTGTGCGGAACTTTAACTATCAACTTCAGCTAAATGAAAAATGTGCGCAAATATGTAGTATACTCACTGACCTACTCACTGATGATAGGTGTGGAATGAACCTAGGAAAATTATTAAAGCAAAAATAAAATTTGGTGAAACAAACTTATTTTTACAATATTTCTGTAAAGGTATGAAAAAATGTGTGCTGTCACATTTCGGGAACATTGCCACGCAGTGCGCGGCCGCGCAGCAGTTGAGAAGCCCCCGCTCACTTATTCTGGGCTGGCTCGCAGTACAAGACAGTTGTTGAATTAATAACCTCTTGCCTCAACAGCTTAACGACCGCACGTTTTTTTTTATAAAATTTCACCTGGCGAAATAAAATTTTGCGATAAATTCGCAAAAATTATAATTTTACTAAATTCACTATATTTTGTAATCAAATTGAGATATCTTCCAGATACTTCACCTATACGCATATATGTGTCCGCCGGCCAGCAACCTTTGTTTTTCAAAGACTCAAATACGCGTCCACGGTCGTTAAGCTGTTAAGAACATTGCTATGTACCCGAAAAATAATCATTGTTTTATAATTATTCAATTATTTATTATGGCGTTAATTGCGCCTCGATGCGGACCCGGTGCGATAAAAATCATTCGCAAATATTACAGTAGGTAAAATCGTGAGATCGCACTCTGAATGGCATTCTCATGACAACCCGACACCGACCCGCTATCGCTGTTGGGTAATAATGTCCAATAGTGACACGTAATTATTAATGGTTATTGATACCAAATTATGAATGAGCTGTCGATAGTGAAAATGACAAACAACCGAGGCCCGCGGCCGCGGACACGATGACTAAGCCGATAAGCCTGTGACGTCAACAATAATCCATCGACTGGTTCGAATCCCAGCCGTTAAAAAAATACTAAATTTTAATCGTTGAAATTGTGTACATTCACACAAATTTTGCCACTAACGACCCGGGTTTCGCACGTTCAAGTGCACGGATGAACTTGAACTATCGCTTAGTAAATGAATGTATCATTAAGTTTAAAGCCATTGCTGGCGAAAGGGATTAACCCATGGGAATGCCTACAGATTTGGATTGTGAGTAGTTTTAAGAATTTTGTATCACAACAATAGCAAAGTTGATAAATTTAATGTAATATAAGATTATAAAACCGTTAAAATTATGTACGTCAATACAAATCTTGTCACTAACGAACCGGGTTTCGCCTTTCGGCATCTTCAGTGCACGGATGAACTTGAACTGACGCTTAGTAAATGAATGTATCGTGTTTATATAAGAAATAAATGTATCAATGAGTTTAAAGCCATTGCTGGCGAAAAGGATTAAACCCATGGGAATGCCTACATATTTGAATGGTGAGTAGTTTTAAAAACTATATTTATTTTTGTTTGTTGGAAAAGGTTTTATGATTATATTTACTTACACATAGGGCATAAAAGTGGGGGAAAATACTATTTTTAATCTTAAGTAGGAAGGCGTTCACTTATCTATCTCGAGATCAAATTACATACACTTAAATCTGTTTTTTACGCGATTTTGAAACAACACGATACACTATAAAGAACGAATACGATAGTTTTAGACGAATTATTTGTTTTAACACGTTTTCCAGAAACGAACAACACAGAAGTGAAGAACAAGACAGTTACAACAAATTAAAACCTTCATTAGATCTTAACACATTAGACCAGGGATTCCCAACAGGGATGGATTTTGGATTTAAAAATTCTTGAAAAAGCTAAAAAAAAAAACGAGTCACGCTGTTAATTTGGGCAAATCGTTAAATTCCTGGGTCATAAATAAATATGGTGCCCGACGCCCTACCAATATTTTAGAATACAAAAAGGTTGGTAACCCCTGCATTAGACGTTTCAAAAATGTCAAGCGATGAGTGCGATTTATGTCCAGTCAATAATAAAAGTCTTCATATTTTAAAGTAATAACAAAGAAGTGGTGTAAAAAAAGTATATTTTTTTTTTGACATACCTTGAGCAATCAATATGAGCTGTCTTGTTATTGATTTATTTTAATGGATTTCTATTAAGTATATTAATTCATTTTGTAAAATACTTGGCAATCAACATTTCTATTATCCACCGTCTCAAATTTCTTTACAATCAACATCAGAAGTTTGATCCAGTTGTTAGTTTTACCCCGACACTTGTATATACCATATAAATTGAGAGGTGAATATTCTATTTGACGTTATGTGATTGTAGATGTGAATCGATATAAAATGGCGATTTTACCACTGTGCCCAGATGGATCGGTGCCGAATAATAAAATGCAGTGGGAACGCAATTCCCTCCCACAATGTTCAGAACACTCAACGGCTGTCAAACTTGCCGCTCAATTTGAATATGGAACCGAACGACACAATTTAAATTTGGAACGTAAAAATAGAAGAGCGCGGGAAAAAAAGCAAAAATGGCGCTACGCCGTTTCCTGCTTCGGGGAATAAATACTAATACATCTAAATAGCGTTTTAATAAAGTTTTTTCTTTGTGTGATGAACATCATCGCCAGCAGCTTCAATCCGCTGATGAATGAAGACTTTTCAACGCCCAGCTCAATTTTCTTAATCGATGGACCTATGCACTAATTTTACGAGAACTAGACGTTGACCAGTTTATCAAATGAATTTTAGAAGAGAGTTTTGTAATTTATTAACACTGTACAGTTCCAGATATCTGAGTTATTTTCCACCACCGTAGCCGAGTGGTAACACAAATCGCTCAAATACAACAGTTTATATAATATATGGGTCCAGTAGAGGTGAAGTGTGCCAATTCTACACGTCTTAATGTATTGTTAAAGTGAAGCAACCTCAGTTGAAACACATTGCAATAGTGTTTCTTCGTCAAATAAGGTCGTGATTGTCCAAGAAAATGGTTTTACCATTTGACTAGTTGGCCCACTTCACCTCTAGAGGGCCTATATATGTAAAATATAATGAAACTTCGTCGCTGTATAGTTCTTTCGACACATTCCATGGGTCAAAAGCAGTTCTTTTATCAGAGACCTTACAATCAGTTTTTATTGAAAAAAAAATACCATTTAATAGTAAGAAGAAGTGGACATTATTTTTAAAAATATTGTCATTTGGAATAAAATATTCAATAATAGTCTCGATTTAAATTCTTTTGAATAACACTGTGCTTTTTAATAACCAATACACCGACAACACTATTAAATACATTCTATATACCATCAAGGACTCGATTTACACGCATGAATAATAAAAAAATATATGTATCTAAAAATTTTGTCTGCTTGCACTGTATGACAACCTAGATTTAAACAGTTTTAAATTGTTTTCGATGAATTCGGTGGCAACGCGTGTCACATTTTTTAACATAACAAGTGGTGGAATAACAAAACTATCAAATTTAATTTTAAAAGATATACTGTATATATTTTATAATATACATATTATTTTTAAGTTGTTTAAAATCAATACCGCTTCATCAAAGCAAAAAAAAATATAAGTAAAAAATATTTCAAACACAGTCTTCTCTTATTAAAAATCTCTTTCGGTATACGGTAACAGATATTGGTGATGGGCATGAGACGTAAAAATAAACATTCGAAACTAAAAAAAAATACATATTTGAGACATTAAAAATAATATTTGGAAGGGTGCAACCCAACCTTTGTGGGAGCTTCGTGTTAAACGAGCAAAATGTGAACGTCTTAATTTGAAACATATGTGCCGATAAATAATATTTATTCTTTAGTATGAAAAAACATTTCGAATAATTTATTCGAGATTGTAAAATAATATAAATATGGTGAGCGTTCTACCCATAGTCAGTCTTTTTAAAATCACCACTCTTCAAATACTCCGAATATTATCGGAGCTTTACTGAATCCAATGAAAAGAACGAGGGCTGATTGTAAGTGTACACGAATACCTATTTTTTAATCCATCTCCGCACCCAGTTGTATCTCGACAGAAATGTTCTAAGAAAACTATTTGTTTCTTAGTTTCTCAACTTTTCTCTAAGAAAGTAGAGATAGAAGGATCGAGACTAGGACAGGACTAGAAGTTAATTAAATAATTTGTTATTTTTAGGATTATCAGGATGGAACACAATTTACACTTAAAACATCACCAACACACTTGTCTTTAAACAGGCAAATTGATAAATCATGATATATAATCACGATAACAGATACTGTTTGTTATGGGACTTGAGTACGTGAGATCCGTCACGGAAGCCAACTACGTTTACCACTGCACCACAAACCCAACAATACATATTCAAAACTGCTATGTCAATTTCACTTACTTGTGTTTATTTTACAAGACCTGATTGTTGACAATTCATAGTATCTTTTCATACGGTTCAAAGGGCTAACTCAAATTAGTCACGTGGTCAGGAAAGGGAGGTAAAATATTTTGTGACGAAATGTGAAGATCTTGGTTAAAAAAATACCCCTCTTCGGAATCGGGTCTCGTCATTTAAAATAAAATACATTTTTTGTATGAAGTTCCACTCACGCTATACAAAATAAATACAGTGGCGTGGACGCACTTATTGGCTAGGGGAGCTCACCTTGCTCTCGTCGTATATGATTATTAAGAAATATCCATAAGTTATTGAGTCGACATCTTTAACTCACAGCACGGTGGCAAGGGCTATAACTTGTCAAGCGAAGCCCAATGGGGAATAAACCCTGAATATACATCGGCGGACTTTTCGTGGGGGCTGTTTTGCACCCCATCGACGCATTTTACTATAGTATGAATAAGTTATCTTACTGATTATTTTAGTCGAGACTAAAAATATAATCGGACATGCCGTTTTGAGAATAATGGGTATTACTTGTATATGAGTAAATATAAGACATTAATTTTTATTAATCTGTTCAATAATTTCTACTATTTATATTCAGTACACATTTACATCGATCGAACTGTAATTTACTTGAAAAAACTCGGTTATAATACTGGATTTTTTTTAAAATCCATTCTGCTAGATTTATATGACACAATAATTAATGTGATGTCAATTCACGTCATTTCCTCTCCTCCCATCCTTCTGATCGTTTATTAACCGGGTGTAGCAATAGCGATAAGTTAACCACTAGTCTTGTTCTAGATCCTTCTTTCCCTACTTCTCACTTTGAAGAAAAGTGAGTTTGCGCGACTGAGTAATAATCAGTTCTCGTAGAAAAAATACCTTCATTAGGAGACCATCTGCTTCTCGTTGGGAGCGGACGTTGAAAAAAATGGCGGTTTCGGCATTCCGTCAGCGTCATAAATAGAAATTAAAACGATTGTTATATTCTATAATTATTTAAATAAACAGTTTTTTAGTTATTTTCTACACATTTTATTAAGATCACAACTAGTTTCAATCATCGGTCAATGTGAAATTATTACAAAAAGTGTTTTTGTTTTGAATATGTCATGTCTTTCGTTCAAGAATTGACAGAAAGTGCTGTAAAATTTCAATATTAAACTGCAATTTACAATACTTAAACATATCAGCAACCATACACATTAAATAAAATAAGTTATATGTACATACAGTGCAATTGAGTGTCTATTGTTTGCAACACATCATACTTTATTTATTTTTTCAAAATTGATTGCGAAACTTTTTAATAACAACTATTTTAGTCTTCTCAAAATACTTCACATTGTTCCATTTAAGGACTATTCGTGTAACACTTGGAAAATTACAAAAACTTATAGCCTATTCGGGTGATATTGATATAAATAATATATTACATAACCTGTTGGCTATTGTTTTGCAATATAATTAGTAGATATAAACAAAAAAATGTTTGTAAAATATGTTGGTTGGCTTTACATATTAAATTGTTTTTTGTAGTTTCGAAACTGTTCCTCCATAATGAAACAAAATCCGCCGGTGTAAGGCAAAAATTCAAAGTTGAGCTATTTTCAGATACCGTTTCCGAAGTCTATTTTTTGTCGATAATCTTTTATACCGATAAATTTTGTAGATTTATTGCATTGCCGCATTTTGAAATAGGGACCCGAGCCCAATGTGATGTATGGAATTGATTTATTTCTACATTTGGTGTCTAGGAATCTAGATTTAAATAACTATATTATTTTCATTTAAATCTTAAAATTTATCACAAGCTCTTAAAATGTGACATTTTAAAATCGTTTTTATGATTATCAATTATAATTCTTACATGCCCAACATTAAGATCGGATATGAGCGTTATCCAAAACCAAAATAATTTGAAAGTGGAGCATATGGCCTCCTATTGAAAGTATCTTAACAGAAGTTTCTTCTACGAGAACTGTTTATTAATCAGTCACTCAACCTCACTTTTCTTCAAAGTGAGAAGTAGGGAAAGAAAGATCTAGAACTAGACTAGTGGTTAACTTGTCGCTCTTGATACATCCAGTTAATAAAGAATCAGAAGGATGGGAGGAGAGGAAATGACGTGAATTGACTTCACATTAATTATTGTGTTCTATAAATCTAGCAGAATGGATTAAAAAAAAAACAGTATTATAACCGAGTTTTGTCAAGTAAATTACAGTTCGATCGATGCAAATGTGTTATTCAGTCGCTCAACCTCACTTTTTTTTTCAAATTGTTTAGTAGGGAGAGAAGGATAAGGCTAGGACAGAACTAGTGGTTAACTAGTCGCTATTGCTACACCCAGTTATTAAAGGATGAGAAGGATGGTAGGAGAAGAAATAATGTAATTTGACGTCACAAACACCCAGTCTTCGATCACAACTTTGAATTGAATAATTCTCAAATTCACTGTGATCTGACCGGGAATCGAATCCAAACCTGCGTGATCAGTAGAGCAAGCTCTAACCAACTGGCCACAGCAGGTGACAAATGATTGTTAGCCATGTAAAAATACAGCTATTTATTATAAAACTACCAACTTGTAATCCAGCCATGTACCTAAGCTTAACCTTATTGCATATTATTAAACATAGTTACTAATGCGTCATGGGGACACTCAGCATTAGTTTGAAGCAATCAATAAAAACATAGTTTACGAAACTATACATATTTAAAAAGTTTCATTTATCCCCATTCTCCCCGTCAATAAAATATTAAATATGTGAAAACTTTTAAATAATACTGTCTTACTATGATGGCCAAAGATGGGATGTTTTTAAATATCCAGCCAATAAAAAAAACTTTCTGCTATTCTGATTTAAATACAGAATAAACGTAAAATAGGGGAGACGGGGGGATAATCGGGCGTATCGGAAAATACGTAAGTTGGAAAGCTCCAATAAAATTGTTAACACGATATTTTGTCGTAAACGTGATTTTTCCTATCGTCAGTGGTCGGAATACTCTGACCCGGGTGCCACTATTATTAACAGTATTTTTTTTATTAAAATTTCTACCTCATTTTCAATGAATGTAGTGATAGAAAGATGGGAATAAAACAACACTAGTAGTCAGCCAAACTCTCTCGCTTTGTCGTTTTTAGGACTAAATGGGTGGGAGGAAATGTAAACGTCACCGATAACCATGTCTTCGAACATTGTAATATACATACATGGAAGTATCTGTGATCTCTTGGTTAAAGGGGGTAAGTCACAGAAGGATTAATACAATACTGCTTTTTTTTTGTCAATTATTGTTACTTGTAGTGTCAAAATCTGCCAATATTTCTTTACATCAAATTTGAATTATTTTGATTCTGTACTCTTCCATAAGTTTTTTTGATAACTACCCGGGTTTCGTCTTTCGGCATCTTCGGGTTTTATCAAGTGCACGAATGCACTTGAACTGACTTGAAAACTTATGGAAGAGTACAGAATCAAAATAATTCAAATTTGATATTGAAGTTCCATCAAGCACCTTCAGTCGAAGTTCTAAATTTCATTATATATTAAAAAAAAAATTTAAAAACAGATATCGATTGCAAAATATAATGAATTAAAATATTTAAAACTTTCAATGTGTAATATATCAAATATGTATGTACATGTATTATATTCAATAAAAAGGTTTCTCAACCCTTTGACGGCGGAATTATTACCGAATCGCCGACTCGTGTCACGTGGCCCGATACGATTTATTACCTCTTCTTATTTATGTGATTTGTTGTTGATGAAATTCGATAGCTCGGAAGGGGTTATTGATATTGAAACATACCTTTTAAAAAATAAAACCAAGTTTTTTTTTAGGTAATAGGATCGATTTTTTCGTAGTCGCGTTTGATTTGGTAATATTTTATTATTCAATCTGCATCACGATCTGAAAGGCGGACATTATTTTTGATAAAGAAATAAATTCCGAATGTTGCATGCATGCCTCTCTCTATCAAGGGTTGAAGTATTTTATGTCGAATAGAATATCAATACCATAAGAAGAAAAAAAAATTGTTTCGTATATTGTCTACAATTTAGTTAGATATTTGGTGTATTGGCGTCAGTTAATATTGTTATTGGCTGAACTTAAACTTTTCCTTCATTATCACATTTCGTGTTTAATTATTAAAAAACAATAACATCTGAGAATAAAATATAATCACGAATAACCCGTAATATAAATAAATACTTATCTGTAAACGATTTTCTCGTGCAACTTATTACTTTTCCTTTTATTATTTAAAAAAAAACAATAGTTAAAATATGGTAGTGCTATGTTCTCACTCGCATCGTCTTGAATACTAGGACCGACTGTTGGTTATAATACGTCACAAATTGTAATATTAAAATGATCCAACCTGTTTTTAGTGTTACAGGTTACAATCAGGGGTGAACTGGAGGGTGCTCGCTCGAGCCCCTTGTTATGTTTTACTAAGGCCGGCGAGCCCCTTGTTAATTTAAGAGAAAACAATATTCTTAGATCAAATTAATTTCTAAATTATATTTTACTGTCGACGGCGTCAGTATACACAGTAGAACATTTTTAGCCATTTATATTGATTAGTTTATGGTATATTGCATATTTTTACATATTATAAGTTTATTATTTAACAGTCGATTGCTTTTTTAAGTACTGCATATAATTGTATAAGAGTGTTAAAAAAAATTCACTCCTTTCCCAGAACACCGAGAATTGCTTTGAAATTAAGCGAGACCTTTATTAACGTATTGGCAGCCCACCGTTGGTTACAAGTTTTATTCCTTTAAAAATACCAACCCTAGATTCGAGCCAAGTACGATAAACATGTTTTGTATACTTATTATGTGTATTAATTATCTTACGACACAATTAACGTAATTATGTTTTTCAAATAGATGAAACACCTGTCACACCAACGAACAAATCAATTAGCTAATAAAAGTTATCTTTTTAACTGTATATCGAAAATAAGTTTCCATAATAATTTTTTTTAATTTAAACCATGTCCGCTCCCAATGTGGAGCATATGGACTCCTAATGGAGTTTATCTCAACAGAAGTGTTTCTACGAGAACTGCTTGTTACTCAGTTGCTCAACCTCTCTTTTTTCAAAGAGAGCAGGGATAGAAGAATAGGGCTAGGACAGGATTAGTGGTGAGCTAATCGCTCTCGGTACGCCCCGTTCATAGGATAGGATGAGTGAAAGGGGGGAATTCAAGACATCACATACATCCATGCCTTTGAACAGAAATTCATAAATCGATTGAAAAATCAATTTATAAAAACTGTCCGTACCGGGATTTGAACCCGGGCCCTCCGTAGCCAAAGCCAACAACGTTAACCACTCGACCACACAGGGGACATAATATAATTCTCGTAAAGTAAAATGAATTAAAAATATTGATAATATCTACAATCATCATTAACATAAAGTTATTTACTGTAGCATTAAAATTGTCTTATCTTCCAATTATTAACCTCATAACAGCCGAGGGTGATCGCCCCAATAAAAATAATACACTGACCAATAACACCAGCGGCAATAATAAATGCCGCAATAAAAAAAAAACCACTTAATTTACCTGAAAACGCGACAATGATAGCAGTATTATCACTCCTATCAATTACCATCGTTCCTCCTACAATTACTACAGCTTGGTAAAGCAAACTTTGGTGATCGAACTAGAATAATAAATGTACATAACTATTATTATTGTTATTTTTTTTTGTTAAGCTTTTGAAGCATATAGAAAGGGGGCTTCATTTTGCGTCCCGCCAAGGGTGGTGGCTCGATGACAGGCACGCGAGACGTCAACCACCCCCAAAATTATGGCAATAAGTGGTTGTAAACCGAACGGCGATATTTATAACACACTTGCGGTAAATAATTGATTTTTTTTTGTATTTTACGGAGTAAAATAAATCTTATTTTAATTAAATAATATTTCAAAGGGGTAAATTATTTGCCAATAAAAAATATTGTAATTCTATAATATGTAAATCATAAAGTTATAAACAGTGGTGTAGTGGGGACAGATCAGAAATCTGGCACCTGAAAATGAGCCAGGGCCTGCCACCTTTTTGACTTGTAACATAATTTTCAAGAAATTTTAACGTTTTTTTTTACATTTAATTTTTAAAAATTGTGGTTAAGCTTCGGACAATAGGGAAAGAAATCAATGACCGACATGGTACCTATTTATTTATCACTACACTACTGGTTATAAACAAAATGAAGCAAAAAAATAGTGACATTATTTTAATATTCTGAAACCATATGCTTACGCTTGTTTATTAAATATAAATTTATAAAATTACGGTAATATATAATTTATAATGTGACAGGTAAAGTTTTTATCCTTTTCTATAGTAAATATTGCTTTTAAATAAAAGTTATTGCAGATTTAATGAATAGCTTTGTTTATGCTTACAATAAAATTTCGGTAAAAATTCGCGTAAATTTCATCAGCAACGAGTTACATCAAACTATATTTAGCGTATGCTCGATTTTCTTTCGTTCAATTGGTTGTTTATTACACCTGTCCTTAAAAGAGTTTAACCCCCTAGCGCCGACCCTTTCCCATATAGTTTTTCTTCCACCAATACATCTGACACCGTTTAACCCCCTCGTTTATTGATTGCTACCGCTTACTCCACCTGTATACACGAATTTATATTTTACTGATTTCTTTTCTTTGCAGGCAGAACATCAAATGAACACCATAGTCACGAAAGAAAATTGTGTCAAGAACGACTGAAAGAGCAGAGATCCGTCGGCCGATACTGATATAATTTATCGATACACTCGACCCAACAGTAAAAGTTAAAAAACGAATTAAAAAATTGATGTTATAAATATAGAAAAAAATACGAAATATAGATAATGAAATTCCGCACAAAATGGCGTCGGAAAAGCTGCTGAAAACGAACAACTAAGATTTAAACGAGAGATTAAAAAAGATTGTGAAAATTGCGACCGTATTCAAAACGGCATTCCTAGCTAAGAAGCAGGTGCCGGTGGGGGGGGAGGCAGTCGGCAGGGGTGCTGAGGTTCCCCGGATGCACCCCACGGGGGCCGCGGCGTTGCCCGCAGGCCAAGAGTTGGAGCCCCATGCTCTTCACTCTATGGACTGGCTCTTCAAGAAGGAGAGAATATATCTGCTCGCACAATTTTGGCAACAGGTAGGGCCCGAATTTTATAATTCATCCACGTTCACCAAGAACTTATGGTAAAGCATTACTCTATGACCTCTTCGAAAATTAAGATTATGTTATGATGACAGTTTTAAGTAAAGTTTCCAACAATAATTAAATTAAATATTCTTACAAGTACTTCATTTGCCAAGGCCGAAGTAAAAATCATACATCATCGTCACAGAACTCCATGATTATTATGATGAACACCATATATTATCATACCCATTTAATGTCAGAAAACATAAACAGACAATATTGCAACTAGCTGCAATACAATAAATTATTTTTTACATCACAATAAATAAAAAATTGTATAAGTAAAAATTTATGTATTATTCATGCAGTTATTTTTCAATAAATCAAAATATTTATCACGTAATATCAATATATAAACAGAATTTTTAAATCGATGTACGGATTTTTTAAAATTAATTTTATTTTGAATATCATTAAATATATTGTAACCTTTCCTGTTTTACTTTCGAAAACTGTCAAGTAAAACTTTGTGGTGTCTGCAGAACAGGCTCTCAGTTTCATGATTAGTTATTTCAAATATTGGTTACGAAAAATATTAAATCCATTTCCCTCATATATTCGAGCTACAAAACTGTATAAAAGGTTTAAATGGGAAAAGCGAAGAAAAATAACAAGCGGTGGGCTGCCAAAATATTAACAACGAGCCCGGCTAATCTGAGAGCTATTCGCAGTGTTTTGGAGAAGTGTTGAATTTGTTTAAATCACTCTTATATAATGATGATTCGCAATAATTTTGAAAGTAATCGAATTGGAGGTATCTTTATCTAAGCAACCGAAATAAATATATTTTACGAGAAATTTCTTAATTCAACAAAGTCTTTTATTATAGTACAAATAAACCATATACCGCAATTACTGTTGATGTTGAGAACATTTTTTGAATTTAACAAGGGGCTCGTCGGCCTTAGTAAAATTAAACAAGGGCCTCGCGCGAGCCCATCCCTGAAAATAACACCTCACGAATACTGCATGTATATACTCGATTCTTTTCTATATGACTTTTAAGTATTGCGACAGAAAATTGTTCATCTGTTACATAATTTAAAATCGACTGTGGAAAGAAAAAAGGACGTAACCCATACATAGCAAATTTTACAAGAGGCACAAAAACGTGTTTTGAAGATTTTGGGTCATATGAAAATTATGAATTATACACAACCTTGAAGTGCACGGAGACTTCAAAACTCGTGTTTAAATGACATATTCTAAAATTAATTAAAGAAATTGTCTAGGAAAAACCATTCTTTCAGTCTTCTTTCAAGGTTTCAACTTGAAAGTTGAATTTAGATACTTATACGGCATTTTCAGCTTACATACTTTTGATAGAACGTGTAACAAGTTTTTTACATTGTGATTATCGAATAAAAACTGTTGGTACGTCATTTTTCCTTTCCACATTCGACATGATATACATATTGAGATTCCGAAAAAAAATATTTTGGTAACCAAAGTTTCTATATTTTATATTGATTTAATACAATTAAAAAACTATCAATTTCTTAGATATTCTGAAATAATTCTTCGCGTAGGATAAATAATAAATAATATTAATACCTTATTCGTCTAAAAAAATAATTATTCTAACGTTGGAAGCGACATGCAATGTCAAATATTATTCGATATTAGTTTGCCCGGCAATAATTTAGTTTTCGTGTAATATCAGATGGAAAAAATTGCTCTATGTATAAATTTTCTATCGAAGTTGATTGACTGGACGCGGAAACAGAGAGCTGTGTACTGCAACCAGACATTTATTATTTATATTTTAATTTAAATTTAAAAAAAATGTCAGTAATCAAAGATGTGTTAGTTACAATTTGTACATAGTCCGAATTCTGCGTCTTATATTGATGGTCAATATCAAGCAGAATAAACGTTTTTTGCCACGTATTCTCTGCCCATTTAAGCAATTCGTGTTATTTTTTAAATTTCGATATACATATCACCTGATAGATTTTTTGAAAGCTATTTATAATCACTTTTAATGTGTTCACCGTCAATACTTGTCAGGCAATACTGGCGAGCATTGTGTAACATTGTGTTTTTATTAATATCGACTGTGGAAATTAAAAAAGACATAACCCACACATATCAAATTTTACAGGAGGCGCGAATAAACGTGTTTTGATGATTTTGGGCCATATGCAAATTATGAATTATACACAACCTTGAAGTGCACGGAGACTTCTAAACCGGTGTTTAATTGACATAATCTAATATAAATTCAAGAAATTGTCTAGGAAAAATCTTTATTTCAGTCTTTTTTCTTGGTTTTAATTTTTTACAAGGTCATCTTTTTCAAACCTTAAGGTTAAATTTAGATACTAATTCGGCATTTGCTGCTTGCATCCTTTTGATAGAACGTGTATCGAATTTGATACATTGTGATTATCGAAAAAAAACTGTTTTGAAAAAACTGTCGGTTACGTTCTTTTTCCTTTCCGCAGTCGATATAATAATGCAATAGTAACAGCTCATTTTAAGCGAAACCGGCTCCGTTCTTTGATAATAATACGCACAATATAATCTAAGATTTCGACTGAAGGTGCTTGGTGGAATTTCAATATTAAATTTGAATCGTTCAAACTATGTACATTCTCACAGATTTTGTCACTAACGACCCGGGTTTCGCCTTTCGGCATCTTCATCCGTGCACTTGAATGCCTGAAGATGCCGAAAGGCGAAACCCGGGTCGTTAGTGACAAAATCTGTGAGAATGTACATAGTTTGAACGATTCAAATTCACAGTATAATCGTTAAGTTATTTTTATTTATCATCTTTAATTTTTATTATCTTTACCCAATATTAAAAAAAATAGGGGATAGTCGATGAAGTTGGATCGGTTTAAAAAAAAAATATTACGTTTCGCCGTCGACAACATTTAATTCCACCATCGATAATCGCTATCGAATCCAATCAAAACTGCCTGATGACTTTTTTGTGTGTACAATATTTGATCATTCGTCCGCTTCCAAGAAATCGACACAAAATCGATCGGACAGCTCAAATAGGTAGACATTTGCAAAAAAAAAAAAAAAACACATCGATTCGTCGCACCTCGCTATTGATTAGTCCAATATCCAATTTCACACGTAATTGTACTTTTTACACCGACTATATTGCATTATATGATCTGAGCTGAAAATCGATTTTTTGGAATGCTTCATCGTATTTTTTAATATATTATTTTTTCAACAGTGAAGAAAGATATTGCATATCACCACCTCAATAATAGTGTTCTATTAAATCATGTCATATTAAGACATGGAACCCTAAATTTTTTTTTTTTTTAACCATGTCCGCTCCCAATGTGGAGCATATGGACTCCTAATGGAGTTTATCTCAACAGAAGTGTTTCTACAAGAACTGCTTGTTACTCAGTTGCTCAACCTCTCTTTTTCCAAAGAGAGTAGGGATAGAAGGATAAGGCTAGGACAGGATTAGTGGTAAGCTAATCGCTGTCGATACGCCCCGTTCGTAGGATAGGAAAGGTGAGAGGGGGGAATTCAAGACATCACATACATCCATGCCTTTGAACAGAAATTCATAAATCGATTGAAAAATCAATTTATAAAACATTCCGTACCAGGATTTGAACCCGGGCCCTCTGTAGCCGAAGCCAACACCGTTGACCACTCGACCACACTGGCGACCCTAAATATTACAACTAATTTAATCTCACATTGAATTTAATTTAATAACTTTTTTATTCCTCTTGTGTTACAAAATGTGACACGTGTTTCGCCTCTTTGAAAATCATCATCAGACCATCGGAATGTTTACGATATGAGAATACGGAATCGTATAGGAGGAAGATTTGAAAGCATGAAAACATCACATGAGTTCCGACGAATACTATTTTTTATGTATTTTAAAGTAGAGTTCGTCGGAGCTTACTCAGTTGACTTCCTTGCCACTTTTTTTTTACTGCTTTTAATATTGAATTATACTATTTTTTTTCTCCATTGTAAAAGTTTTAAATTTATAATTTGTCAACCTTGTACAATGTTAATTAAATAAATAAATCTTGCCTTTGGATACCAATACGGTCTAACGGAAGATCAGCTGCATTTGCTCGTTATAAGCATTACTCGTAACATCAGAGAATATTTATTTTTAAATGTTTACAAACATACAAATCACATGAAGGTATGAAGTATCTGGAGCGGTCGCATAACACAAAAAGTTGCAATTCAAACAAAAATCCATAAATATAATTTATTTACAAACCCGTTAATCTGTTACCCAATTCTCTGTCAATCCACATAAATTATCTAAATAATTACTTAATAAATTTTACTTGTTTCAATTTTTTTTTAGTATATTTCTGCTCGGTATGCCCGAGAAGTAGTTATGAAAGTGAATAAATAATGTGAGCAAATGTTTCCTTTTTACATTCGAGATCTCGCTATTTCCGTGAACGTTATAACCGATTTTGACTGTATATTGATTATAGTTTGAAAGGTCCATTCTGGGAATCGAACCCATTTCTACACAACCCTGGAGGACAATGCCTAACAGCGTCGAACACTTAGCTAAAGGGACGGACCTGTTAAAAAGAACACACAGTTAAATTTAACTTTCCACCACAACTATATACGAAATTTAATTGTAAAATATATAACGTTTCAATTTCAAAATTTGAAACCTTATTATGTATATGAAGTAATATTGGCCAACAATCAGTTTTCTAAAGCAATCGATCAACCTGTATTATCTATGATTTTTAAGAAAAACAATTTTTATTATAATGTTTATTTTGTAATATGTCAAATATTAAATTTGAATTGTTTGAATTTTGTACTTTTCCGTGAGTTTTGTCGCTAACGACCCGGGTTTCGCCTTTCGGCATCTTCAGGCATTCCAAGTGCACGGATGTACTTGAACTGACTTGGTCAGTTCAAGTACATCCGTGCACTTGGACTTATAAATGGGAATTGGGACTTGGATTTTGTACATGGAAAAGTACAAAATTCAAACAATTCAAATTTGATATTGAAATTCCATCAAGCACCTTCAGTCGAAATACTTAATTATGTCAAATATTTTTTGCGTACTCAATTATGTGTGTTCAATAAACTATATACCTGGCTTTTCCTTGCAAAATTAAGCCCAACCTTTGTACGTAATATATTGTTTTACAAATGAATTAGTTTTTTAATTCGAGATAAAAAAAAAAACTTGCAGCTTTTTAACTGATCGTCTATAATTTCCTATATCCTTCGGAATAATGCATAAAAAATTGATCATTCTCAGCCGAGTCACTATACTAGACAATTAAATATAGATTTAGCTCAAATCTTCAGTTTTTTTGTTGTTGTTTGGTGTCTTGTGAGACAATTCAATAAAGATGAGCGCAACATTTTAATGCATAACTATATGATATACAAAATTAACAAAAAACTTTAAAAAATAATTATGCATATAATGAATATTTTTTTCACCACTCTGATCCCTAAAACGGGTCGTAGCGAGAGCAATCAACTAACCACTAGTCCTGTCCTAGCCCTATAATATTAGACTTGCCATTGGCTATAGCATTGGATCAGAATTTAAAATATAAAAAAAATGTATTTTGCTAGACATATCATTTTTTGAAAAGATATCTTTCGTTTCGTGTTCAAGCGCTCCACTTTGCCGGATTGCTTTCGTTAATAATAATCGACAAAGACTATTTATTGGGACCGGTCAATAAACAACGCAATTTTAAAATAACCATACTTCAAAGATCATCAGCCTTTTTTTCGAGGAAATGTGCTTATTAAGGTACATTTACATCTACCGACTTTTGAAATCTTTATTAATAAATGAGGCGTCCAAAATCAAACACGGCCAAGTCAGTTTTATTTATTTTTTATAAGAGCCGTATATGTGAACTACTTTTTGACGAAATTTTATTGTAAATTTACCCTCCAAGGACGAGCGTCACCATATGGTCACACAAAACACCGTTGTCTATTGATCCCACTATTCATACTTTTTCTACCTGAATATCGTTGCTTTCGCTCATATTTGGTTAAGAAGGGTACGGACTACAGTTAGTAATCAGCCGTGGGAACAGGAACTGTCTCTAAAAGCACATGTGATTTTTTGAATTTCCGTTTTTTTTAATTTACTTTTTGAAACTGTTAGATATTTTTTTATAAAAACATAAAATTATTTACAGTTATTTTGATAATATATTTGTTTTGAAATTATGTTGATCTAAAGAGGTCAAATTGTAAATATTTTTAAAAAAATCACGTTTAGCTATATTTCAACCCCGAATGTTTGAAAGCCCATACGGTCACTTTTGTCCTTACTAATGTCCGTACTCAATATTACACGGTAATAAAAGGATGAGCATGACCATATAGTCATGCGGAGTTTCTATACAACGACTTTGCGTTTTTTTTTTTTTTAATTTTGGATAGGAATAAAAGTTATCCGTGACTTCAATATGGCTTAGAAAATATTTTTTTTATCGGAAAAAAGCTCTCGTCTCTGGAGGGTTAACGAAAAACTCAAACGTTAAAAAACAGTCTTCGTTATACTATACCTTTCTAATAAGACATAACATCACTAGCACTTTTCTAAATATCATGCTGTAATCCATACAGCGTGGTAAATAAATCACGGGTTCCAATCCCAGTAAAGACAGTTTTCATATATTGATTTTTTAACCACTTCCCGGTCCAATTGATTTAAGCAAATGTTCAAAAAAAATAACATATTTTTTATTATGCTCGAACACCAAACGCACGTGTTATATTTATAAAACATGCATATTTAGTGAAAGAATTCATTGTTTTTTTCAATATAATTTGCCCGAGTTATCTCGTGGTGTCCGTTTTGACGACTGTCAATACCCGGGTATACTCGGGTATACCCTCCTAACAATTCCTCCTAACATCCAATCGTAAATCGGGCGTAGCAAGAGCGATTAACTAACTAAAAGTCATATCCTTCTATCCCTACTCTAACCAAAGTCAACGACGTTGACCACTCGACCACGCAGGCGAAAATTATTAGACATTATCTTAGGCATTATCTTACTCACACAATAAATTTCGTAAAATAATTTACTAAATTGCAAAGACTTGTAATGTTATTGTAAACGCACCTCTATGTCTCACCGATACACTCTTGTACCGACGTAATATTATCAATCATTTCTTCTCAAAGTATCGTCATGATATTACGTGAGCAGATGCAATTATCGAATTATAATTCTATTAGACCAATGCCAGCTAGCGACACGTACACACACAAACAAACTAACACGCTGACACATACACACATAATAACAAAAACGTTCTCAAAGTGTTTCTCCCACATCACCTTCGAGAAAGCAAGCACATTTTCTTTTTAACAAAAATAACTCAAAAATCCGGATCAAATAAAGTCAAGAGAAGTGGAGTGAGCCAACTAGCAAATTTTTAAAACATTTTTATAATCACATTTTTTTTTATCATGTCCGCTCCCAATATAAATCATATGGACTCCTAATGGAGTTTATCTCAACGGAAGTGTTTCTTCGAGAACTGCTTTTTACTCAGTTGCTCAACCTCTCTTTTTTCCAAAGAGAGTAGGAATAGAAAGATAGGGCTATGACAGGACTAGTGGTTAGCTAATCGCTCTCGATACGCCCCGTTCATATGATAGGATAGGTAGGAGGAGGGAATTCAAGACATCACATACATCCATGCCTTCGAACAGAAATTCATAAATCGATTGAAAAATCAATTTATAAAACTGTCCGTACTGGAATTCGAATCCGTGGCCTCCGTAACCGAAGCCAACGACGTTGACCACTCGACCACACAGGCGGAAAATCACATATTTACTTAGTAATTTATAGATTGCATGTTTTTAATTTAAGGAGAAAAAATTACTGCAGTTCATTTTTACGATACTGTTACGCGTAGAATATTGTAGCGCACAATATTTTTATCTATTTCTCACTTCACTTCTCAGTGACTCGATAGTCTATCGTATGGGAGTGAGGTAATTTAAAAAGTATAAGCAACCCCCTCACCTTAACGTCCCTCCCGTTCAAAGTAAACGAGGAGAGTCAAAGACGAGCACTTGAATATGCTTCATTTTAATTTGAAACACCAAACATTTCCCAGCCTACATCAACAAACTTTCAAAATGTTGTCCTAATGTTTATGACTAACAACAAGTCCTCGGTTTTTTATTTTTTTATTACATTCATCATCGTATGCAATATAAACTTGAAATCTTTTCTTTTGTGCTATTTTTATGTGTATATAATATTTTTAGACGGTCTGAAATACTCAACACAATCACATTTTTAGTATTTCAGACCGTTCAAAATTAGTCTATACTATAGCGTTTATCGAGAAAAAAAATACGTTAAAATTTTCACCTTTGTCGGCTGATTACGATTAACAGTTTGAGAGCCAGTTTTTATGACCGACACATTCCCGAAATATCAAAAAAAAAAAAAAAACATCGATTACGTCGAAAATTTGGAGATTTGAAGTGATTATAATGCATACATACTTGACGGTTTGTTTCGACGTACGTAATTGAATCGAGTAGTAATTTGGGTACGTAAAAAATGACGCGTAAAAAAAATTGTTTGCCGAATGTTTGATAGGTATACATTACACACTCACTAGTTAACAGCGGAATAGCGGATATATTTTTTTATAAAATCAAAAATCGTCACTTTTTGTGCGCGCTGTACAGGTAGGTATCCACTTATAATCTTAAAAACCAAACTGTACTTTAAAATTGGTAGCTTAATTCTCAGTTTGTCTTTTTTGCATTACAATTATCTTTTGTAAATTACTTGATAGTCGACTATCAGAAATAAGTTTATGGTTAGTAGATTTGTGTTCAAAAGCACCAGTGTATATATGTTTATTCTCACTCAGCAATCCAACACTAAAAACGAGGTGCGATGAGAGCAATTAACTAACTATAACACCTTGTATATGATCATTCATACATTGCAATATTTTTGTTGTTGAAAGTTGAAAGATCATACGAGCTTAAGCCGATGTGAATTTTTTGAAGTCACTTAGGATCACCTCGAGAAAAATTGACACCATAAACACGCATGTCTCAGATCCGAGTTTTTTCTAAGCTCAATTTTGTATTGGTCGGAAGAGTCAATCTCTTAACAACTAGACCAGCGGTCGGAAAAATTTTTGGGCTCACGAACCACTAAATTCACAATTTTGATGCATCGGACCACCAACTGGACTGTTGTGCTAAGTATTACATACTGAAATAAAAGTGGTCTAACAGGTTTAAAAATGCACCAAGTTTATAAAATAATGTCAGATTTTTCTGCGGACTACACTTTGCCGACCGCTGAACTAGACCACAATGCACGACCATGTGATTGTAATCATGTTATGTTCAAAAAGAAAAAAAAATGTTGAATAACAAAACCGTTCTCTAAAAACCAGCAGTGTGGAGTCGGAGTCATTATTTAAAAAATATTTAATGTTATGCATTCAAAACACAGTAGTAAAACATCTGAAGAAGGAAAAGAAGACGAAAAAAACGATCAAAATACAAGAGAAAAAAGAGAAATAGTGCAAGAGCTCTTCTCTCTGTAAAAGATAGTCAAAAAACAGTCAGACACAATAGTCCATCGTGTTGAACACTGCACTCTTGGCTTACTAAAGATCATCTTGATGGGATACATAAGTATACAAATTAAATGATTGAAAAAATCTTTGTTTATAGGTGTTTAAAAAACAACATTTTGGGATAATTGATTGGCAAAATATAATTAACCCGGTCAAAAGATTTTTTGTTCTTATTGAAATTTATGTGGAATATCTTCAAAGAATGTTTTATTGTTGTTTTAGTATGATGCCTTTACGTCAAGTATTGACAGTTGAACACAAAAGTGTGTATACTATGATATAAAAAGACAAATTGGATAAATCAATTTTTTTTCATTAAATATTTGCAAATTATTGAATTCTGCTACCTCACTTACGACCGTTTCAACGATCCATACACCTTGTCAGTTACAAATGCCATTTTGCCGACGAACAAAATCAACAAAAAAAAAACACACCAATACAACAGAAGTGATTTTAATTTCGCAAATCGAGTATGCCACACGGGGATGTTGATTTATACTCCACTGTGGCATCTGACGTTATTCAGAAAAAACCTTCTCTCGTTTAATCTACATTTTACAACAACAAAAAAAAACTGTTTCGAATGCTATTTAGGAAGGCTTGCAAAAAACTGCATTTTGAACACTCTTAATAGTATGTGCTTAGCGGCGGCAAACTGCAATAGAACGTTCAGTCATTGTAATTGTTTTTTTTTTTTAATTATTATTACTCTCAAATAACGTTACTAATAAATAATATGAGAGATTTTTTTACCATAGACTACAAAAAAAACTTTTCAGCTGTTAACATTTCAAGAACGGAGACGTGGATTTCATCACTGCACTATTGCAAATTGAACTTAGTATCTTCAATTCCACTCCAGGATAGTCTTGAATATTCGTTGAAAACTGACTATTTTTTATTTTGAATTGTATATTATAATGTAATAATCGGGTCCGTAGCACAGAGGTCAACGTCGTTGGCTTCCATGAATGATCTCATGGGTTTAAGTCCCAGTATTTTGACAATTAATTAATCGATTCCTGTCCAAAGGCATGAATGTTTGTGATGTCTGAAAATTCTCTCCCACCTCTCCAATCATAAAATTAAGGGGCATAACAAGAGCGATTAATTCACCACTAGTTTTATCCTCAGCCTATCTTTTCTACCTCTACGCTCTTTGGAAAAAAGAGGGGTTGAGCAACTTAGTGAAACACTTCTGTTAGAATGCTATATGCTCCACATTGGGAGCGGACATTGATTAAAATATACATAATCTTTAGACGTATAGCCATATAACACTGACAAGAAATTTTGTAGTAAGCAAATTTGTTATATATGCTATATATAATAATTTGTTTGTTTTCTAATGATTTTTTTAATTATAAAAACCTGTACAACAGTGTTGCCTGTTGAGAAATGGTGTTAATGATTTTGTTAGTCACCATGTACGCTACCAATGTAAAGCATATGTACCCCGAATAGAGCTTATCTTAGCAGAAGTTGATCAAACAGAACTGCCTGATACAAAGTCGCTCATCCTCGCTTCTTGGAAAAAAGTAAAGATAGAACGATAAAGGGAAAGGTATAGGATAGGAATGATGGTATGCTAATCGCTATATTTATAGAATCAGTATGTACTCACAATGATTTTCTTCTTTCCTTTAAATAACATAACTTTGCATAAACTGTCTCAATTTCTTCAGTATTTGATGATTTTTTTCACGTCGTTGTAGAAAGTCTTCTTCCTCTTAAACCTGAAAATCTACACAGTACAATACCTACACCACCCGCAAAGGCTGCGCAGAATACGTGCACTGGGTGAATACAAAAAAGTTCATACATGATATAATTATTTCTAGCTGATTCTGCTTGCAAGATATTTGTCTCGCCAAATAAATCGTTGGCAACCGTAACTATTATTTTTAAATCAGTTTACATTCAAGCCACATACGACAATAACCCTTATCATTGATTTAGTATTTAAATAGCTAAACACCGACAATGCGTCGCCAAATAAATATATCACACCGGCTTTAGTATGTGTACAGTATTAATATTGCAATAATTTTGAATTGTTATAAACAATTTATCAACGATACACTTTGGCGCCTGGAAAACACAATAGGTCCCTGCAATGTACTAAATACCAATGCATCAATCAATACATTTAATGTTCGTATATAGGCGCCATGCTTTTATTGTGTGCAGTGGAATATTATTTTATTTCATTTTCGTTATATTAATCTTTTATTTTTGGTCCATAACTAATACTTAAAATCTGTTTTTAAAACACACTTAGAACTCGTATAACACGGTCATATGGTTCCACAAAAACGTCGTGTAATACAATTCCGTGTTATACGATTTTTGTAGTTCATACAAAAATATTCTTTGCGCTCCAAAAAAATATGATTCAAATTTAGTAAAACAAATTTAGTTTTTATGTTTGTGGTGTAGCAAATAGTGTTAGCGCTCACCAGTTGTCAATCGCCGCTCATGTATACATTTTTTATTCAGTTTAATGTCAGATATAGCTAATAACCGAAGCAAATGATGTCGATCAGCCAGGGTACGTCGTCTCCTCCGCGAAGATGATCATCTTCAGAAAGAAAGAGGTGGAAAAAAATAAATCATTAAAAAAGCATCAGTGAGTGCAGCAGTGCCGCTTCGGCACAAAAACGAAACACATCATCTGGATCGATTAGGCCAAGAATCGATTAGGGCAGGCCTGCACAAGCGGGGCCCCATTCATAACTCAAGCACGTCTGCTATTCAAAAGTTTATTGAATTTTAAGGCGAGTACTTAAAAAAATCCGTAAAAATATGCCCGTGTCGCTTACGTAAGCCAGGCCTAATATGAACTGTAATTGCACCATTTTTTTTAAATATATCTAAAACTAAATAATATATTATGACTAACAGCCAGTCTTCGTAAAATATATATATCTATGAATGCATGCCATCTTAAAATATGAAGCAATATGGCCTCTTGTTGGCGGTATTTCAACACAATTTTTTATACGAGAATTGTTTGTTACTCAGTTGCATAAAACTCGTTTTAAACTTTTTCGAGGAGAGAAGTAGTGATAGAATAATCTTCGTATTGGGACTCGAACCCGTGAGGTCCGGCACGGAAGCCAACAGCGTTAACCGCTGCGCCAAAGGCCAGACTGTATATCGTTAGATTTACATAATAATATGAATGATTATTTTTTTTGTAATTTTACCAAAAAAGTTCACACACACAATATTTATATTTAAGTACAGTTTTAAAGATGTGTTACTTATAAACAAAAAATCAGTATTCAAAGTAACCTGTAATTTAAATAAATTATTACGAAATGAAATTAGTTAGACCCATATCGGGCTGCGAGTCCCAGCTCGAGTACCCCTTAATGTCCTACCTTGGGGGAGATCATTAAGCCAGCACCAAATACATATGGTGACGAGGCGAGGGTTTTTTTTTAAATCTATTTATCTCCTCAATGATGTTAGGATGAGAAATAAAAAATATGTTTTTTTTTTTAAATAAAAACCAAATATTATTAATATCGTAAAAATGCCGAAAGGAACATTCGAGAATGTGCATTTGGTCGACACGCGATGTTTGATTGCTGGCTGAATTATATTATCAATCTGAAGAATGAATGCTGTCGAATAATACCTGTCAGTCATTACCGACATGACGTCCCAAAAAAGTTCAATGTCCTTGGGTTTCTTCGAGTATTTGACTTAAGCTTTTTTATTCGTCAAAAATAGGCGATAGTTTCATTGTAATATTACGATAAATTACGACTAGAAAGACACTGAAATACAGTATATTATATGAGGCCATTAGAGGTAAATAGAGGTAAGTGACATTTTAGAAAAAAAAAGTTAGAACGTTACGTCATTGCAATTATTTATTTTTTTATCCATGTCCGCTCCCAAAGTGGAGCATATGGCTTCCTACTAGAGATATTTCAACAGAAGTTTTTTTCTACGACAGCTCTTTGTTACTCAGTCGCTCAACCTCAATTTTTTTCAATGTTAGCATTAGGGAAAAAAGAGAACAGGACTTGTGGTTGACTAATCGCTATTGCTACATCCCTTTATTAAAGGATCAGATAGATGGCAGGAGAGGATATAATGTGAATTGACATCACAAACACCCAGTCTTCGATCACAACTTTGAATTGAATAGCTCTTAAATTCACTGTGATCTTACAGGGAATCGAAACCGGCGTGATCGGCAGAGCAAGCTCTAACCAACTGGGCCACAGCAGGCGACAAATATTATTATTACATATATACTCTCAAATGACGTTACTAAAACAATCTTGACGAAATACATCGTCTTGTAGAATTCTCATTTTCTGCCCGCAGTCCTCGACTCAAACAATTCTTCGACGAAATAAAAAAAAAACTCGTATATTTCTCACAGCCGCAATGCGATTAATAAATTATCGACGAAGTGTCACAGCGTCAGCGGTGGCGATCGATTCCCAGGGCCTAGGCCTCCGACGGCAGCCCCTCTAATTCGCTTCTCACGCATTCCGCCGTGCATGTTTTTGGGGACCCGCCAATCTGCCAGGAATGGCGGCCGGGACGGAATTTGAACCCGAATATTTCGGCTTAGCTCCGTTGAACCACTGATCCACAGTGATGGGTTGTTTCACTTAATTACAAGTGGTAAAAATATTGCATTCGGTTTATGTCAATGCTTAAAGGGAAAAGCATTGAATGGAAGTTGAAAATGCCGAATAAGTATCTAAATTTAGCTTTTAAGTTTGAAAAAGATGACCTTGTAAAAAATTAAAACCAAGAAAAAACACTGAAATAAAAGTTTTTCCGAGACAATTTCTTTAATTAACATTAGGTTATGTCAATTAAACACCAGTTTAGAAGTATCCGTGCACTTCAAGGTTGCGTATAATTCATAATTTTCATATGTCACAAAATCATCAAAACACGTTTTTAGCGCCTTCTGTAAAATTTGTTATGTGTGGGTTACGTCCTTTTTCCTTTCCACCGTCGATATGAGTGAGAAAAAAATAGTAACTGAAATTCGTACAATCATCTATGATCTTAATGAATAGCGCCATATATTTAAATTATAAAACTTTATCAGAATCTACAATATTACCAATAATACACTATTCTTAAAATGTCTTGTGCAATTTAAAATTTCGACTGAAGGTGCTTGGTGGAATTTCAATATTAAATTTGAATCGTTCAAACTATGTACATTCTCACAGATTTTGTCACTAACGACCCGGGTTTCGCCTTTCGGCATTTTTATGCCTGAAGATGCCGAAAGGCGAAACCCGGGTCGTTAGTGACAAAATCTGTGAGAATGTACATAGTTTGAACGATTCAAATTTAATGTCTTGTGCAGCTCTGTTTTCTTTTGCAAGCTCCAACTGAAGTCAATATAATCACGCAGATTGTGCAATTAGTAAATCTGTTGATGTGTGGTTGTTAGCCAATCTTTTGCGAGCTGTTTTTAAACAAATTATGTTTTGGAAAACTGTTAACAAGACATAATCCTACCCATTTCATTAAACCAAGATTAATCGATGATACATAATTACTAAATTTGAATCGTTCTAATTATGTACATTCACAGAAATTTTGTCACTAACGACCCGTGTTTCGCCTTTCGGCATCTTCAGTCGTTCAAGTGCACGGATTTACTAGAACTGACGCTTAATAAATGAATGTTTCCTGTTTATATAAACGTTAGTGACAAAATTTGTCTGAATGTACATAATTTGAACGATTCAAATTTGATATTGAAATTCCACCAAGCACCTTCAGTTAAAATCTTTAATTAGGTACATAATTATATTGAATTAAAAATCATTTCAATCATTTTGCCATCAGCACTTTAATATACTACAGTTCCCGCCAATGATTTTATTATATATTTTTTTTATATTTCCAAAATAAAAATAAAAGGTTTCTGACCTCTCTGAGAGACACGTATCTCTTCATCAAATTTAATCATTATTTTCATTGAATTATATTTGTATTACATTTATGCATAAAGAAAACGTCACGCCGATAAAAAAAATCCGCCCTTATTTTAGTGTCAATATTTGTCGCCAGGGTGGAAAATGAATTTTCCAATCGTACTTGATATCGCAATCGACAGATGCCACCTCGTTTCATATGTGCATATTAAAAGACAATAACAAAATTAATTATTTACTTACTTAAATATTACAATAATTTGACTGAATCAACTAAAGAAATATTAATCATTCAATTCTTGTTAAAATTAAATAACTGATTTGTATTTCACTTTATTAGATATTGATTTACAATTATTACTCAGAATTAGTATTTTACCATTTCGTTTTTACAATGTTTTCACTGGCTCTTTCAGGTGACACAAAATGGATAGCAATCCTGCTTTTATTATGTCTTAATTAATAAGGGGAAATAAAATATTTATATTTTGCAAGGTTTGTAAAATATACATTATTGAAATTGTCTATAAGAAGCTTTGCAGTTATTTCACCACATATTTAGATAGATTGTATATGAATTTTAAGCCCACATACACGACAAAAACATTATATCACGTAAAAATCAATTATTGATTTTAAAAAAAGTTATATAATATATTAATTAAGTTATATATAAAATAATTTGATATCGCAGAGATCGTCGACGTTGTATTGTTGAATCATTTTGGATACAAAGGTTGTCACTTTTAAGGTGTCAACCTTTTCGTGGAAAGACAATATTTAAAAAATAAGGTTATTAGTGAAAGATTTTTTTTTTAATTCAAATATGTATTTCATATAACATTGTTCATAGTAAAACCTAAAAATGTTCAATTAACAAAATGAACAATTAACTTTTTTTATACTTACGTTTATGTTATAAATGGGCGTATCAGAGGTGAAGTGAGCCTAGTGGTATTTTAGAAAAAAATATGCTAGATGCGTTGTAATATTCTGCATGTTTTCAAACTTCTGACCAACAGCAATCTAGTGTAATTATTTTCCAATCATTCTCAAAGTCGCGAGATCAATGCCGCCTTCGAATATTAGCTACCATCAATTATCTTCGTCTAAGTTGCCAGTACTGGGTTACCAGAAAGACTTTTAAATTATAGAAGTTTACTATGCTACTCTTCTTGTTATGTTACAAATTGTGAAACGCGTTTCGTCTCTATATTAAGAATAAACTAATAATTTGTTAACTTTGCGTTGTTCTGTCTGATAATGCTTCTTAAATATGAGAAACACGTGTCACAATTTGTAACATGGCGAGCATTATCAACTAATTATCAGTTGATAATTCTAGTCATAAGCAAAACAGGTCTTGATCAATTAAAATAAAAATGGAAATAGTACAAGTGAGTGCTTTATTTTTTTAATATCGACTGTGGAAAAGGAAAAGGACGCAACCCACAAATACATAATAAATTTGACAGTAGGCACAAAAAACGTTTTTTGTTGATTTTGGGCCAAAGACAAATTATGAAATATATACATCATTTAAGTGCACGGAGATTTATACAATTGTTTCGAATTGACTTTTAATCATATAAATTTTTCATCATAGTCCTTTTTTCTGGTTTCAATTTTTACAGGCCCTTCTTTTTTCAAGCTTCAAAGCTGAATTAAGATACTAATTTATCATTTTTTTAACTTATATCCTTTTGATAGAACGTGTATCATGTTGTATACATTGTGATAATGAAAAAAATCTGTTTTGTCATTTTTCCTTTCCACAGTCAATATAACACCTTTCTACCAAGTTTTAACAGTGAACACATCAAATGGAATAAAAAACTTATCAAGTTTATTTTATAATAGAATGATATATGTATTATTGAATACCCTGTGGCTAGATGAAAAAAATCTGATTTAAAATATAGACGTTTCCATACTTGTGTAATTTTCCGACTGAATGAACTTGGTTCCTTCCTTCGCCAAGTAGACACATCAAGTACTGTGCTACTTCGCCATTTAACAGCGTTGTTCGATTCATTCCGGGTCATTATATGGGAAAATTGTCAAGAAGGACAAGCCGAGGTTTGCCATGGAGACTGAATGAGGGTTACAAGTTACAACCACACATATATCGAATCTTTAATTAAGTATTCGTTCCTTTGTATTGAGGGACGATTTTTTGTATCGAGATTAATATCCATTGCTTAAATCGATCGCTTCAAAACCCACTACATACATTATTTTATGAAGGATGAACAAAATTTGATTATTTTTTTAGATTGCAAGGCCGTTTATTCACTGCTAACACACATTATTATTGCATTAATTTGTAAGTTCAAATTATGTTGATTCACACAGATTTTGTCACTAACGACCAGGGTTTCGCCTTTTCGGCATCTTCAGGCGTTCAAGTTCACGGATGAACTTGAACTGATTTGAACACCTGAAAATGCCGAAAGGCGAAACCGAAATAAAATGTATTAAAAGTTAACTATCTTTAAATTTCCAATCTCTATCAAAGTCAATATCTTAGATACGATGAATGGTTGTTGGACAATTCTTTTACGAACTAAACGTTATAAAAATCAATTAAAGGGTGTTTGCTCGGAGATATATTTAATGAGCTTATAGAATGTTTCCTTCAGTAAATTGATTTTTGCGAAATTGGCATTTTGGAACCACAGCTCTTTCACATTAATGCCATTCAATTGATGAGCGAAAAAGTCAGCCTCCATTGACTTTTATTAGATTTTGTCACTAACGACCAGGGTTTCGCCTTTTCGGCATCTTCAGGCGTTCAAGTTCACGGATGAACTTGAACTGATTTGAACGCCTGAAGATGCCGAAAGGCGAAACCCGGGTCGTTAGTGACAAAATCTGTGTGAATGCACATAATTTGAACGATTGAAATTTGATATTGAAATTCCACCAAGCACCTTCAGTCGAAATCTTAAATTTGTCAGTATCAGTTCCAGGGACTTTCGAATAAAACAACCTTATGTATATAATTCAAATATAGTTTGAGAATCTCAATGCATTGAGAACCTTTGTACGTTTCAGAAGGCAATAAAAAAATATAACATTGTCCACTAAATAGAACACTGAACAAATACTTTTTTTTACACAAATTATTTGTTCCAGTACGATTCACAGAAGCGTATAACGGATTTCCTAATAACAAGGAACACAATAATAACAAACAAAAGGTTTCATTAGATTCTAACACTTTTATGTTCAGTCCCTCATAAAAATCTCCGTATTTTTCTCAATGAAAATACATTTTATGAATAATATTTTGTTTCATTTTCTTATTGAGTTCATTATTATTTTTTTAAACTATTTTTTCAAATAACACGGTTTTTTAAATTCAGGTAACAAATCTTCAGGAGTGATATCACCTTTTTACACGATTTTTGCGGAACGTATGCCACCGTGTTAAAAAATAGTTAAGTGTATACACAAATAAGTTACAAAATCCACTACATTATTGCATAGAGACGGTCGTATTTAGATTTACACCGTTTATCGTCTTGTCTTTGAATACCCCCTTTTACCTATGCGAAATATTGATAGTCGGTAATTGGATCTCGCATTGCTCGGGGATTCCCGCCAATTTGAAAGGCTTTAAAAACGTGATTCAGTCGAAACGGATGAGACCGCAGACAAATAATAGACAAACAGACAGTCGCGGGGTATAGACAATAACCGCGCGCATACAATGCCGGAGCATAGACAACAATTATAGACGGAAACGGCTAGGGACGTACGGTGGAGGACAAAGACTTCGGAAAAAGTGGATTGCAACATTTTTTTTCACTCCCTTGTAAACTTTCAAACTATTTATTTTTTGATTATGTTCGCACCAAATTTTGAAAAAAATGTATTAAAAGTTAATTATCTTTAAATTTACAATCTCTATCAAAGTCAATATCTTAGATACGATGAATGGTTGTTGGACAATTCTTTTACGAACTAAACGTTATAAAAATCAATTAATGGGTGTTTGCTCGGAGGTATATTTAATGAGCTTAGAAAATGATTCCTTCAATAAATTGATTTTTGCGAAATTGACTTTTTGAAACCACAGCTCTTTCAATTAATGCCATTCAATTGGTGAGCGAAAAAGTCAGCCTTCATTGACTTTTACGTTTCGGCCGACATCATTTTGATGAAATAAATTTACAAAATTCTTCAGTATTGCTTTGAAATAAGATTATTTCATGGTGAAATGGCAAACCAAACTCATCAAAAATCAGCTGTCGTTAGAAAAAAACGTTGCGTAGAAGTATTAAAAATCGATTAAAAATAATTTATATATATAATGCTTGCTTACACAACCGATTGGAATCAAAGCCCAAAACATTCTACCACTCGTCAACAGAGGCAGTAATGGACTACACTAATTAATTCAACTAAAACATAGGTTGCCTATCGCTTCCCGGTGCACTAGCAGACGAGATGACGCCGGGCTGTCTTCTGTTTCTAAATTTATTTGTTTTCATATTAAACTAAGGGTAGTTGGGCGGAGGGTGTTTGGGGTGGCAGTAGTCGCAGGTAGGGTGGGGGCAAGTGTTCATAAGAGGAGTCGGGTGCTTAAATTCTGCTACCCGAGGCAAATGAACAAATAACTGACAAATAATAATTGCGATATTGCGAAGGAGGCACGTGGTAAATAAGGGTAGTTTTTCACATTTTTTTTTTCAATATTTGTAACACTCTTTATCGTTGTCCAAGCAGGTTTTCAATACAGATTAATTCTACAAGGATTTTAAATGCATAAATAGTTGTTTTGGTATCACATAATCTTCAGAACTATTCCATGAATGGGCAGAAATCATTACATTTTTGGATCATTACCTGTTTCGCTTAGTCAACAAAAAAATTCTACAACTTTAATTTAAATTGTAACTTTTTAAAAAATTTGAATAATATTAGCATTTTTTATTCTATACATAGTTAGTTAATGAATAAAACAATAGTATTTAAGAATGTATCATCTTCTATATAAATAAACAAACTGTTTCAATAAAATACTAATAAATTCGTTACGCGCCTCATTCTTACCCACCCTCCTCAATTTATTTCGAATAACAACAATACACCTATTCGATTATTTATATCATTGCATGCACGTACGTAGCAGAATTATAAACCCGTACAGCTAATTTTATTATTTTAACATTTGCACTGGATACCTTCCGTATACAGTTTTGTTTTTTTAACAAGTACACATACGCGCGTGGTGCTCTGTGAAAGGGGAGTGTGGGAGTAATAGTGCCTTCGTAGATGCAAATAGATTCAACCGCGTATATCGGATCTGAAACTGCATGCTCTGTTTTACGAATCTAAGATAATGTATTGAAAGGGTTTGCGTCTTGGGCGTCTGAGAGGGGCTTTGCAATAATAACAATGCATTTGCATCGCTTTTGAATAATTCCTATCTTACTAATTAAACTGTTTTAATTATACGTGTATTTTGTTAAGTTCTGAATAATTATTCCATTTTCCTTACGTCAAAAATCGACAATTACACTCGTTTCTAGTTTGTAAATGCCGGTGATTTCATTCAATGTAAAAAAAAAACACTTTATTACGTAATCATTTTTGTACTAAATTTATTATTTTCAATAGAAATAGATGCCAGGCTACCAGTGGCGGTTCCTGACCTGAAATCTTGGGTGGGCTAGAGAAAAGCATAGCATTGTATACTATTTACGAAATTTTGCATGCTTCCACTTCATCTTATACATTAATCTACAAGCAAATTAACAAATACTACGACACTACTGCAAAGCATAAATTACTATATAATACAATCAATGCTAATGTAAGTAAGAAATAATAATACGTGACCTTAAATTTGTCTCTTTCAAAGTGAAATAACAAGTAAAAAAAGCAATACAGAACTGTCACTGAGATTCGATACCTGTCACTTTCATAGAATACAAAGATATTGGTATGTTTGTATGGGCCATGGACTCATTTCAATTTAGCCCCCGATGAATGACAGAACCCAGTAAATTTGAAATACAGTCCTGTGCGTTTGATGACGTTTCCGTACATACAAATACAAACAAAATTGAATCGTGCTAGATTGCGTTCCAGTGTAAAGAAATATTGTCTATGGTTTTGGGCTAGAAAGCCGCAGCCCCTGACCAATAGCATGTACATAGGTGTTGCCAGACTGACGTCACGTTGAATGTTCTCTATGAATTATTTATAGGGTTATTGTTTTTTTTTATGCCGGCTCAGCTTAAAATTGTAATAAAAAACAATCGAGAATATTATTGTAGGTAGACATGCCATTGTCTTATATTGATAGAAGAAAATTTAAACAAAGATATTATATTCATTTGGGGAAGGTTAGTGACGCTTATAAATGTATTTATTTTGTTCAGCGGCCGAATTGCTGTTCATTTTTATTCAGCCATCTAAAGTTTTGGGTGAAAAATGCAGGTCGGGCTTAGCCCACCTAGCCCAGTACCTAGAACTGCCACTGCAGGCTACTAAATAATAACCAATTTTCGTGCAACAAATACTGTTTAAATACTTGAATTCGAGCGTCTTTTTTATTGTTTTGAGTTTAAAATAAAAATTAGATAGGTTTGAAACATTGTTAATGACGTTTTGCTGAAATATCCATCAAATATATTTAGTAATTTTGAAGTAACCCAAAAAATATTCACTTTTCTATTTTTACTTTCTTACAGTCACCCGCTGCGGTCTAGTTGGTAAGAGCTTTACTCTACCGATCAGCTTTGTTCTGGGTTCGATTCCCAGTAAGTTCAAATATGGATGTTTTCAATATAAATTTGAGATCTAAGTAAGTGTTTGTGATGTAACTTCTAATCAACTCAAGTGAATGACAAAGCAAATTCAACTATCTTAAAAACTTCAAAATATTTGGCACATTGGCATCAGCTGTAATTCCAAATATATATGTTATTTTTTATTCATGTCCGCTCCCAATGTGGAGCATATGGTCTCCTAATGGAGGTATCACAACTGATTTTTTTTCTTCAAGAAATGTTTATTATTCAGTCGCTCAACCTCTCTTATTCAAAGAGAGTAGTAGAGATAGAAGGATAAGACTAGAACAGGACTAGTGGTTAACTAATCACTCTCGCTACACCCAATTATTAAAGGATCGGGAGGGTGGGAGGAGAGAACATAATGTGAATTGACATCACAAACACCCAGTCTTCGATCACAAATTTGAATTGAATAATTCTCAAATTCATTGAGATTTTACCGGGAATTGAGCCCAGACTCTAAGCTCTAATCAACTGAGCCACAGCAGGCGGTTAAGTATTCAATAACAAAAATAAATTTTATAACTAATTCTAATTTATCTGCTAACGCTGATATTTCTGTCGTAATTCGACATAATTGATGAATGAGTTTTCCATCGCCACTCGATACGCCTGTACCGGTGATTCCCAAACGGTGCATCGCGCGGAGTGGAGGGGCGCCACTCGCGTCGTCGTCTTTGTAAGACGATACCCTTATGCTCGCGCTGCTCGCGAAGATTTCGGATTCCAGACGCGGAAAATGCTCGAGGAGTATTTGTTTACATCGCGTCTATTGCCGCGTCACTCGATAAGTGGTCGCTGACACTTACGTTCAATTTTAATGAAATACGTCAATGTGTTGAAACGTCTCAGCTGTGCAGCTTATTCTGGTTGTAAAATATAAAAAATGTATACACTGACACGACGAGTATTTTCGCGCCAAATATGCTGTCACGAAAAAGCGCCATTAAAAATACTTACAAAAAAAACCGCGAATATTGTTATTTTGTTTTTTTATAAATTTTCTTCACCTCGAGAGCAGGGGTGAATCAAAACAACTAGCAATGCACATTATAGCAACATTTACGACTACATGTCGGAATCCCAGTGCTGTGGAGTCGGAGTCAGGAGTCGGAAAAAACCTTATGACTGAGGCCTATTTAAAAAAATATATATATTTTTATGATGTGTATTCAAGCTCAAGATTTCTTAGTATTGCCATTCCATGCTAGGCGGACTTAAGATGAACTGATGGTATACATAAATTTAAATGAAATGATTTCTTTGGAGTTGGAGTCGTCTTATTTTATTCTCACTCAACAGCCCTGGTAACCTAAGCCCAACAAGGTGTCACAGCAAGTTGCTCGATGGAAACACAACCAATCAACGGCGTTGTGCGTTGGCTAAATTATTACTTGATATGAAAAAGATATTAAAAAATATACAAAAAGAAGTGTCACATTAATTGTAATGTATTTTTTTTTATTTGCGGTTCCAAAATATAATAATTATTTACAATATTTAAATACCGCTGTATTCAAATTTTCTTTCCAATAGACAATATTTCCGGTTTTAAAAATTACCAAAACATCTTTAAGACGTCTTGTCGATTAAGCATGAATCGGTATTGTCTATTGGCACGTCAAATGCGCTCCGTTAAACTCGGCTGATCACCCAAGAACTTGCGATTATGAGCGCCCCGATAACAAAACACGGTGTATCCATACAAATTCAATGAACAGACATTTACTTTCCAATAATATCTTTTCACTTTTACATGCGCGGTGCAAGGATTTTTTTCGTGTACGATTTCTAAAAAAAAAATTGATAACTATGTTACTCCACTTTTATTAACCCCTAATGTAACTAATAATTGATACCCGCTTAGTTTTAACTAATTTTCCTTGAATAACCCCACACTTGTTATCGTTCTTAGAAACATATGTAATATAAATCATGAGGTTAGAGCAAATAACAAGATGTGTTGTGTATCTCTTCTAAGGCAGTATATTAAGCTGAGCTTATGCAAGTTTAAACATAGTTCTGACGATGGTGCACGCCGAAATAGCTATAAACTCGTCTTATAAAAAAATATAGAACTAAATACGTTGATATGTTTTACCTTATTACAATGGAGTTCTACCAAGTAAATGACAATTCAATCAATCAAGTAATTCACGATGGTTGGTGAATATTAAATTAATAGAAAATTTAAATTAACTTTGATTATTCCACGTATTGTGTTACTAACTGTGACACGTGTTTCGCCTCTTTCAGAGGCATCTTCAGACATACTATCGCAAAGTTTGCTTAAGTAATGAAGCAAGATTGATTCTAACATTTTAAAATTATGAAATTACAAAATGGAGTTTGGGTTTTTTTCCTTTTAAGGGGAGCAAGGAGGGGGGTAACACAATACGTGGAATAATCAAAGTTAATTTAAATTTTATATTAAAATGAATTTCCACAAAGTTACCGCCGAAACCATCGAAAGTATTAATATTAAATTAGTTAAAAGTATTAATATTAATATTTAAAAAAAAAAACAGTTTCAATGAGATCATTATTTTTAGATTGCAAGATAATGTACGGAATTATGCAAATCTTTGTTTCATCCTTAAATTCGTGGTTAATAGATATTCGAGTCTTTCGAGTTGAGGCCCTGGAGTGGCGCTGTGCCGAAATCGCCGATAATGGCGTAGAATCATCAACAACCCACTTTACGGGAATGGGATGGGATGGCAAAATAAACAGCCATCGGTTCGCGCCTAATCGTACGAAATAAAACAATAAGCGAACGATTAATGAGGCGCAGAATGGCGCTCGTTTCGATACGCCATTTTAGACCAGTGGCGTAGTCCATCTTTTTAATCAATTTTAATACCTCTCGATGAAATTATTAAATATTTTTTGTTAATACATGCCCGCTCGCCATTTCACATTGCATATCCACTATGGAAAGAAAAAAGGACGTAACGCACATTTTTTTCAAAACAGCTATTTTTCGATAATCACAATGTATCCATATCGACTGTGAAAAGGAAAAAGGACGTAACCCACACATATCAAATTTTACAGGAGGCGCTAAAAACGTGTTGTGATGATTTTGTGACATGCAAATTATGAATTATACACAACCTTGAAGTGCACGGATACTTCTAAACTGGTGTTTAATTGACATAACCTAATATTAATTAAAGAAATTGTCTCGGAAAAACCTTTATTTCAGTGTTTTTTCTTGGTTTTATTTTCAACAAGGTCATCTTTTTCAAACATAAAAGCTAAATTTAGATACTTGTTCGGCATTTTCAGTTTCCATCCTTTTGATAGAATGTGTGTCAAGTTGTATACATTGTGATTATCGAAAAAATCTGTTTTGGAAAATTGAGGGTTACGTCCTTTTTCCTTTCCACAGTCGATATTAATACAACTTCTATCAAAAGAATGTAAGCTGCAAATGCCAAATTGAAATGCCAAGAAAAATGACTGAAAAGTTTTTCCTAGACAATTTATTAGATAATGTCAATTAAACACCAGCTTAGAAGTCTCCATGCATTTCAAGATTGTATTTATTTCATAATTTGCATATGGCCGAAAATCATCAAAACACATCTTTTGTGCCTCCTGTAAAATTTTCAATGTGTGGGTTACGTCCTTTTTCCTTTCCACAGTTGATATAAATCTAGTTAGTATTTTCAAATAGGTTATCTATTACTCACATTCAATGAAAAGGTTGTAAACATTAAGATTAATAATTGAGAAAGGATTATTAAATGGCGCACCACTGTAATCGCTCGATTTACGAATCGCGTATCGAAGAAGCACAACAGATAAACGAAGATGTACAATAGATGATGATGGCAAAAGGCGTAACAGGGGCGCTGATTAAGGGGGGGGCGGACTAAACACTTTATCGCTTTAATTTCACCGTCAGTTGCACGAAATTCGAACAGAATTTTGTCGTCACTTAAATATTCGATAGCATTAACTGCAACGTCACTTTGGTATTACGAAAATTCGTTAAATTCATAAACAACTAAAATATCTTGTGCTATTTTTTACAATAGTAATATTATTATACATTTAAAATAGACTCTCTGTTTTAAATACTTTACTGATAACCCACGTCGATTTTCGATACCATTTGGAGCCACGATGTATTGTATTTAATTTGTATCCATGTCCGCTCCCAATGTGGAGCATATGGTCTCCTAATGGAGGTATCTCAACTGATATTTTTTTTTCTATGAGAACTGTCCATTTGTTACTCATTAGTTAACCACTAGTCCTGCCATAGCCTTATCCTTATATCCCTTATTATTTATGCTCGAAGGCATGTATGTATGTGATATCTTGAATTCCTTCCCACTCATCCTATCATACATAGAACGAAAGTAGCGAGAGCGGTTACCTGACCGCTAGTCCTGTCCCATCTTTCTAAGATCACAGTGAATTTGAGAACTACTCAATTAAAGTTGTGATCGAAGACTGGGTGTTAGTGATGTCAATTCACATTATATCCTCTCCTCCCATCTATCTGATCCTTTAATAAATGGGTGTAGCAATAGCGATTAGTTAACCACTAGTCCTGTTCTAGCCTTATCCTTCTTTCCCTACTACTCACTTTGAAAAAAAAATGAGGTTTGGTGACTGAGCTAAACAGCTAGACTGAGCTAGCTGAGCTAGACTGGGCGAAACAGCTCTCGTAGAAAAACTTGTGTTGAGATACCTCCATAAGAATATGGCCTCTTATGCTGCACTTTGGAAGCGTACATGGATAAAAATACATAATACACATAACATCAATTCCGAATAAAGAATAATTTTGACAAAGAATAAAACTATAAATAGCTTAACGTTTTTGAATATGTGAATCGAATTCGTTAGTCATAATCGAATTTCATTACGTATTTATAACGATAAGATATAGGTGTTTGTACATAAATAGAGATACATATTAAAATTATCGAAAATGACGATTATCTCAAAATATAATGTTTTTACTTATCGCCTTTTGTCAGTTTACCGACGACATTACACATTCACTTATACCGTTTTTCCAAAGCATTAATCGTACGTTTCTTTCGTACTATAATGATGTTTCGTTTTCGTTTGTGCGTCGGCATTATCATTTGAAGTCGTATTGGTCTTCATTAAATATCTAAACGCCAACAGCCGAGATCAATGGATGCATTACACAATCCAAACAAATACAATGTTCTTCAAACGTTATAGACACAATACCCAGAATTCCAATAATGTGTTTTTTGACTCGAGAATTTTTTGAGTCACTGCCTCCCACGCTTCCTCTCGCTTTTTATTTCCACTCGGAGCGGTAAATAAATAAAATATAAGTGTATATTTCTGCTTGGACAACGTTAATTAATTGAAATTTTAATGTCTTCTGAAATATTGGGCGAGCGCCAGAACCTGTCCCACCAATACGACTCGCAGATAAAGATATTTCTCCCCAATAAAAGTCTATACACATTAAATCACTATTTATTACGAAACGAACACTTCGTACAAGTTTCTAAACGAGGGACTAACGTTCGGATACTCCCGGGCTCGAATGATAAGGTACTTCCGTACAAACAAGTATTAAAATCTAACATATCGACTGTGGAAAGGAAAAAGGACGTAACCCACACGTATTAAATTTTACAGGAGGCGCAAAAAACGTGTTTTGATAATTTTGAGCCATATGAAAATTATGAATTATACACAACCTTGAAGTGCAAGGAGACTTCTAAACTGGTGTTTAATTGACATAATAAAATATTTATTCAAGAAATTGTCTAGGAGAAACCTTTATTTCCGTCTTTTTTCTTGGTTATAATTTTTGGTTATAATCATACTAATTCGGCATTTGCAGCTTGCATCTTTTTGATAGAACGTGTATTAAGTTTTTTACGTTGTGGTTATCGAAAAAAACCTGTTTTGAAAAAACTGTAGATTACGTCCTTTTTCCTTTCCACAGTCTATATGAAAAAGAATGTTTGTTTGTTCGTATTTTACGTGTTGCCACACCGCTCATCCGATTGCAATAAAACTTTGACAAACTTTTTTCTTGCACTTCCGGAGGGCTTAAAGGCGTAGTAAAATTAACTTACAGTAGATCTTATATATAAAAACCAATGTTTGTATGTCTACCATACAGTTCATTTTGACAACGTATGCTTGCACTTGCGCGAACGTTATAATACAACAACACAGTAAGTGGCGCGTGTGTCGTACCATAGACTATCGGCAGCAAACGTCAAACAGACAGAAAAAGAAAACAAGCACTTCAATAAACACAATTAAAACACTTTCTTTTAGTGGCATTGCAACGCTTGTAACTCAATAATCAAAAAAATGGTATCTTTACCAGTTACGTACTAGCAAGCAGTCCCTGTAATTCCAAATACATACTACTGTATTATATTGGAAAAGGATACTAAAAAAAATATTCAATAATAAATTTCTACTAAGTATTATATTGGTATTTGTTTATTATAAAGACAACAAATGTCGTGTGTAATATTTTACGTCAATAATTTCTTCCGTGTAGGCGTTGCTTACAACGCATACAACCCAGTGCTGGAAATGCAAAACAATCCGGTCGCTTAATAGTTTTACGATTGGCGTAAAACACGTTTCTGAGTTATTATTCGTATATTTATTATTTTATATTAAGGACGTTTTTACGACGCAGCGGCGAAAATTTTTATTTTTGAATCATTTAAGCAATAAAATTAAATGTAATCATGATCTCTGTTTGTTTGATTGAGTTATTACATTTATTAAAAATTGCAGTGGTGGCGGTTGAAATTAATAAATAAACTTTTTTTTTTTATGGTACCCCACTGGATATTAAAATAAAAAAAATGACCAGTCAATATACCGCTTTTAGATGTGTATAATATTAAATTGTATATAATGGCAGTGATCCTATTTTCACACCAACAAGTATCCAACATAACGTTCTTCCAAGACATTATTACAAATATCATTTCAAATAACATTTGTCACAAAATTTTCAAATCGTCAGAAAAGGGAGTGGGAGGGCCGACCCCACATGCCTCCGCCCCACTACACCACTGGTTACAGCAAACCGATTCTAATGATCTCTAAATAACATGCTGATATAATCTGTTTTCAATTTAAATAACTAACAACGAAATAATATGTATTTATAATTTGAAGTTTTCCCAAATCTAATATCTGTAGTAATAAACCGTTATTGTAAAAGAAATATATTGTAGTTAAGGTACACCCTTATGCTCTAACACCTTGTACTAAAATGTAAAAATTACTACCTTTAAATTCTTATTAAAAAAAAATACTTTGTTCCGTAAGTTTATAGACATTTTAATCCTGGATTGTAATTTTAGTTACGCCCTTATGACTTTGTACTCCTAGTGTGTAAGTAGACTTATCTTGAGTACGATAAAATCAATTTACTCCATAACGGCGTAAATGATTTCAGTTATGTCCGGCGATCGAACGATCGCGCTGAATCTTCTCATGCTCGTCTCATTGGGTAATTTTATTTCTCTTATAGACCGATAAAAATTAATAATAATACAAAAAACAAAACAATAAATCCTTTGATATCGGCGCACAAGTCTACCGGTCTTTTTACGTATGCATTGTGACAGATGGATCAATGGAATTTTTCTTTGAATTTTCGATCGCGCGGTCCCCGTTTTCGAAACACGTCATTCGATTGATTCGTTTTTTTTTTACGAAAACACGAACGCATTAGTCAAAACTGTCTCTTCGAAGATTATTCGAATATTTTTCGTGTTGTAACGTTCATTAGTATAAAAAGTGGGATGTTCACTCTAATCCTACACTCACATCCTTGCATAACTACAATAAAAATAATTAATAACAGTTTAAAAGTTAAATATAACGTTTTTTTTACATTCGCATATTGCCCATCTAATTAATTTCGTTTTCAAAGTATGCAAAAAGACACCGTCTATTTTAAAAGCGAGCTTCTTTTATATTATAATATTACTTTTAAGGTTTTCAATAGATTCGGCGGCAACTTTGTGGAAGCTCATTTTAATATAAAATAATAATAAATTATATTACTTTTAAGGTGTCACTGTCAATTATTGGTACAAAAGCATTGTATTACTCGTAGTTAGGGTATCCACTCCCGAAGCCTTTTTCCAATCCCGGGATTTCGGGATTGATTTATTTTGAATCCCGGGATCCCGGGATTGAGATTTTCTCACCGAGGAATTTGAAATCCTCAATTTGCTATACTTTTTCCCGGAATCTCACAGAAACTCGTTTTTTTTTTTTAGCTCACCGAGGAATTTGAAATCTTCAATTTGCCAATTTCGTGTAAATTTTGAGAATTTTCTCAAAATTTCTTAATCCCGAAATCCCGGGATCGCGGCCATATCAATCCCGGAATTTCGGGATCAGAAAATTGAACGGGATCCCGGATCCCGGGATAGGATGCCCTACTCGTAGTGTATCTTTATGCTTATATTTATAACTCGGGCCGCGTTATGTCAATTAAACACCAGCTTAAAAGTATCCATGCACTTCAAGGTTGTGTTTATTGCATAATTTGCATATGGCCGAAAATCGTCAAAACACGTTTTTTGTGCCTCCTGTAAAATTTGCTATGTGTGGTTTACGTTGGATAGGATATTACTAGGATAAACGGTGTACATTTAAATACGTTTATCCTTATACAATAATGTAGTGGGTTTTGTAACTTATTAGTATATCGACTGTGGAAAGGAAAAAGGACGTAACCCACACAACGGAAATTTTACAGGAGGCACAAAAAACGTGTTTTGATGATTTTGGGCGGTATGAAAATTTTGAAATATACACAACCTTGAAGTGCACGAAGACTTCAAAACTCGTGTTTAATTGACATATTCTAATATTAATTAAAGAAATTGTCTTTCAGTTTTTTTTCTTGGTTTCAATTTTCACAAGCCCATCTTTTTTCAAACTTTAAAGCTAAATTTAGATACTAATTCAGCATTTGCAGTTTATATCCTTTTGATTGAACGTGTATCAAGTTGGATACATTGTGATTATCGAAAAAAAACTGCTTTGAAAAAACTGTGGGTAACGTCCTTTTCCTTTCCACAGTCGATATAGATCAAATGTCGTTATCAATAATTGATAATAAACAATGTAAGCTATTTTTCAACACTGTGACTTGTTTATAATCAATACACCCTCACACAACCCCGATGTAGAGTCGATTTTTTATTTTTATTTGTTCTCTGTTGGCATTCTTGGAGACGTGATCGTGACGCTATCGTCTCCCGCGCCGAAGATCTGACGGCTCCTGTAAAGGTAGCCGCTGATCTGCCGATATCGGATCGGATCAAACCAGATCAGTTAATCTGATGGGGCCGAAGAATTCAATCTGAGCCATTAGGCTTCTTTAACAGTCATCTTATTTGTACACCACAAAATAACCATAAATCGACGCTATTTACAATGATCATAAAAAAATAACTTTGAAGTGTTATTTCCCCGTTTTAGATTCGGAGAATTGTAACCAATAATTATCTCCAGTAAAAAGGTTCTCAAACTTTTTTACTGCAACCCTCCTTTCAATGTTTCAATATAGAATATAATTTCTCTTTTCTCAAAACTGTTTTCCTTTCATATACTACTATATGTTATACTGCACCCCCACTGGGACTCCTACTATTTACCCCTGATTGAGAGCCATGGGCTTAATTAAGGCAATATATCTACCTGAATTGTACCTTGTAATTATGTAAATTGGATTTAAAGACCTTTTAGAGAATTGATTTGCAATTTTTGGTAGTATTACATTAAAATATGATTAAAAAAATACCAAAATATTTTAATAACTTCGATGGATTCGGCGGTAACTTTGTGGAAGTTCATTCTAATACAACATTTATATAAAATGCAAAATAACTTCGATCATTCCACGTATTGTGTCACCAATAGTGACCCGCGATTCGTCTCTTTCAAAGGCATCCTCAGACTGAAGTCTGGTCACTATTGGTGGCACAATAAGTGGAATGAAACTTTATAATTCAATTCTTGTTTAACTGAATTCTTAGCTATTGTTTTCGTTATTATATTGAGAGGCTAATTTTTAATTAAAATTATAGCTGGTTTAGCTCAACGAATATGCTAGAAATACTGATACGACATTTAACTGGTCTTGGTATATATAAATTCATATTTTATTTGTAAAATAATAAACATATTGGAAATCATTTAGTCCAGAGTTACATGAAAAATTATAAAACACACGATTTTATTTCCTTTATAAAATCTGGTAATTGATAGGAACCCTGCAACGGACGAAACAAAAATTAGCATTTTAATTAATGAAAAGCCTTTTTCCGTTGCTAAAAACATTTTAAAAAATCCAAATCTCAAAAGCTTCCTATCCAGCCCGCTCTCCTCTTTCCGGCAATACAAGATACGGACAAACGAATAGGTACATTCCCGCGAAAACAACCATACGAGGGGTGGGTGGGTATTAACCGACCACTCTTTTATGTATCGGGTTTTTTAATATTTATTTTGTGTTTTGATCTGCCGCGATTCTCAAACATTAAACTTCTTTGTGATTTTTTGATTTTCCTATGTTTTCAGTAGGGCACACTTCAAGATCGAGCGAGAAGTTAAATTTGTTAAAATTAAATTAATAAGTTCGTCGTTTAATATTCGAAGTTGGCAAAATTTTCAGGATGTAGATAAAAAATTTAAACATACACATTTATTTGAAGCTCTGAAATGCTTTAAATCCAGATGCTTTATAAATTGTGACTGTAAAAACTAGTGAGCCGAATTTGATGTTCTGGCGGGCCGAAATATCCTCAGAACTGATTTAGGATAAGGATTTTTATGAATATTCCAATCAATCTTAGCAGTATTTGCACTGGTTCCAACAATTCCAACTTCACTTTTTTGTTTAACATTTGAGTTCCTAGCGTTCATTTGCATTGCACAATTCTACTTATTTCAACCATTCGCTGGATACCAAAATATATATCACTGTGTATCAAATGGCTCCTCGATCTTATTTTATTTTCGACGTTTCGACACTCAACTGATAATAAACTATGTCCATAATATGGAGCATATGAAATACTAATAGAGTTTCGTTTGGGTCGAAAAATGATTAACCTCTTTTATTTAGAAGAGAGTAGAGATAGAATGATAAGGCTAAAACAAGACTAATGGTTAATACCCATTCCTCTTGATATGCCCAGTTTAATGGTCAAATGGATCGTAGAGAAAACATCACAGATACTCAAACGTAATCTCAAACAGTCCGTACTGGGATTCGATCCCGTGATCACTGCAACTGAAGCCGACATCTGTAACCACCCTCCACATCAATCACATCAATTGTATTGTAAAAATAATAACCCAATAATATCGTTGATATTTGATTAAAATATATACGTATAAGCGCCAAGCTTTTGGGTATTTTATTTTTTATTAATTTAATGTAATTAATTGAAGATAACCCTTTTTGAGAAGCGCTTGCCGGCGATTTTCGGGAACTAAAATATTCTTTCGCGCGATGAATAGACACTCGCTATGAAATTGAATGAATTTCGGAAATATTTCGATCGCTATGAAAGGGTTGGAAATTTTTACCTTCGACTTTTTGACTTTTCAAAGCAAAAAGGGATGTTTTGTTTATTTATTTTTTTGTTTCTGCTCTTGAATATTTTCGGTTTTTTTTTTCGTTTCGTTGTATCAATTGAACGATGGAATGTTTTCGCCAGGGTGCATTTTAAATATTGTGCTTTTATTTCCGTACCCACCCATATTTACCTACTTTCCCCTTTTGGTAAGAATATTTTAACAAATATTCTGATGGAGATTTTACTTGCAAATGTACATATGTGTTTGTATATATATATATATATATATATATATATACATATATATATATATAATTAAATGTTTATATCTCTTTTTCGCTGTTGGATGAGTAGAAGGAATTCACTGGCAAAGTTTAGATCGGGCAATTCTCTAAAGACACTAACAGCTAAAAGCAGGAAATGGGGTAAAACGGGGGAACATAGATAGACACGTAGAAAGTCTGCGAAAAAAGAAATGAATAGAATGATAATTAATATTGAAAAAGTGAAAAAAGTGCCCCACTTGCCATCAGACGTTTGCAATCAAAATATCAAACAAAAAAAAGTTCCACTCAGAAATATTTGGATTTGAGTAGGTTTTGAGACTAAACACGTTTTCTCTGTTTTTAGAGAGGTTTTGAAGTCGGGAATTTATTGATTGCTTAGATATTGAAATAGAGAACAAGTTGGCATCAAAATTTTAAATAAATTAAAAATGGTCTTTAGGTAGGCTTTGAAATTGAGATTCTCTGAATCATTTTCAATTGCTTAAATTGTTTTATAAATATTTTGAGTTATCAAATAAAAAAAAAACGATTCCAATAAGGATTAACATTTAACACGTGTCATGCCTAACAGAAATTTAAATTAACATCCTTTGAAATCCTCTGTCCAATACTATGTACATATCTTCCCTCTGTCGCATTTTTATTCCTTTTTTATTCCTTGCTCTCCTTGCCTCTCGTCGAGACTATGCAAAATTGGATGTGCACTTGAAACCGAAACGTAGAAAAAGTTTTTAACAATAAGTGCGTCTGCTATCAGATGTGCGGTATTTAAAAAATCATCTTCCCTTTCATTCTCATCCCTTTGTAACTATACTGTAGTATATAAAGATATAAAATAATGTTATGCATCACTTATAAAGTGTTCACTGTCAATACTTACTTGGTGAAAAAGGAATATATTAAAAAAATAAAACACTCGTTTATACTAATTCCACATTTATTTAATATGATCAGAATCGGTTTCGCTCATCACAAGTATTTTCAACTGATAAGAATATAAAATTTAAATCATTCAAATTAACAAAATTTTTGCTACTATCGATTTCGTCTTTCGGCATCTTCATGCGTGCAAGTGAAAGAAAAGTTAAGCCCGGGTCATTATGATAAAAATATAAGAAAATTGTTTGATAAGTAAGTATGCGTTTGATTGTTCATGTCGGTGTTTTTGTAATGAGGAAAAATCTTCCTGTTGGGGGCAACGGGCTTACAGCTCGTTTACATTAATACACGTATATTTCCATTAAGCCAAGTAAATTTTTTTAATTGTTTTTTTTGAGTTAGTATTAATAGCTCTAACATATACGTATAGCCTTTGATTGATCGTGATCAATTAAATGTGGAATTAGTACAAAAGAGTGTCTCATTTTTTGATATCTTAATTACTTAGTAGTAGACATTTTTACACGCCCATTTTGAAAAAAATAAGATTAAGTAAAAAAATAACCTTAAGAACAACTCTTGACCTTTAAAAAATCACCCGCAACAAGTGTCGACTTAACCAAAACATCCCCTAGCAGGGTTGAAATCCCAATCCGATCAAACACCACTCGATCGTGCCGCGAAAGTAGCCAGTATAAAAAAAACCTCCCCGAGTAAAGTATAACTAAAGAAGATAGAAGAAGGAAAACCAAGTGGGGGCAGTGTCAAAACGCCGTGAAAACATCTCGAGGAGCTACCCCGTCCTCCCCTAGCCTCCGGAAGGGCGTGAGATGTCTAAATCGTTTCCAATAAAAGTAGAGAAAGGCGATCACTTTCTTTCGAAGCTAGGGGAAGGAAATTTCCCACAGTATTTTTTTATCTAGAGGGATGGGACGTGATCCGGTTGTCGTGAAACATCGTTTTTTAAAGACATCCGTATCCGGTATCGGAACCTTTTTTAAAGAGGGTCGTTATCGGTTGGTTTATAGCATTTATTGAAAACTTTGTCATTGAAAACATATTTAAGACTCTGTGCATTCTACGCTTAAGAAGTTTCAATTAATTATTATATGAAAAATGTAGTAGCGGAATTAATTTCAAATGTTTTTCATATTTCATAAATGAAATTATTTCTTTATGTTAATAAAGAAACAAACAACTACAGATAATTTATCATAATTTTAACACAGTAAAAGAATAATGAGCAGGTAAATCTGCCAAATTCTCCCACTTGTATACCCTCTATGTGAGTAAATATAATCATATTTTTTATCCAATAAACAAAAATAAATATAATTCTTAATGTTACTCACCATTAAAATATGAAGGCATTCCCATGGCTTAATTATTTTCGCCAGCAATGAGTTTAAACTAAGTGATACATTTATTTATTACATAAACACGATACATTCATTTGCTAAGCGTCAGTTCAAGCTCATCCATGCACTAAAACGCCCGAAGAAGCCGAAAGGCGAAACCCGAGTCGTTAGTAACAAAACTTGTGTGAATGTATATAATTTGAACGATTTAAATTTAACAGTAAAAGATTGTTTTATATATTCTATCTTTATAATTATATGATATTTTCCAGTAAAATTTAGCGTAAAAAACTTGAGATATTATGATAAAAATTTAACATAATTACATAAGCAATGCAAAGATTTTTTTCTTTACAAAAAATGTTACTTCTAATATAACAAGACATTTTCATTTTCAAAAAGAATCTCAAAGGGAAACTGATTGATTTACGGTTCTACCTGTACCTCCCTCGCAACCTGTAGAGCTTGCGACAATCTATCTTGTATACCCTAAAAGCCTTCGACAAGTGAATATAGAGGGGTGAATAAAGCCACCCCGGAAGCCTTGCACCGGTATTGGGACCCTATCATCGTTTCCAGTGTCGTATCATTGATTTTGTTTTAAGAAGTCAACATTAAAATAATTCATTAATTAATATAAGTCATAACAATCTTCTGATTTTTAACCGGGCTTAAGTCATTCCTATTATTGGAATTTGATTAATGATTATTCCGTTATAATTAAGAATATAATTACACTAAATGAGCTAATTATTATAATATTGCAACTAATTTTCTACATAAAATAGTATGGAAACAAATTAAATGGTCGGAATTGAAACCAATTTTTGGTCAGAATAAAAATATTATACAGTCAGAATATTTAATAAAAATTTTGGTTAGGTTAGGCTAGGATTTTTTTTAATTTCATTTAAATTAAGACTATTTATTCTGACCGATATATTATGACCATTTAATATAAATCTTGACCAATTTTATTTAAATTCTGACCCGAAAAATACAAGCCTTATAGTATATATACGTAATTTGTTGAATAAGTATCCTATTTTCGTAAAAGATATTTATGTTTTTATTTTGCCCATAGAAGTTTCTATGATATTTTCAATACAATCAACTGGTTTGTTTTGTCTCACTCAAGAAAATATGTGTTTAAACTTTCAAATATTTTTATTTTCTCTTGTGTTGTTTTATTCTGTCTGTTTCTTTACCAGTTAAATTTAAGAGCGTTTATCGCTGTTCTTTTTACCCATGGAAAATTATATACCTGACGATAATATCTCATCGTGACTAAACCTTATTCCTGCGCGCCACTGGTGATCTCCCTCCGATCCAATAAATCCACAGACCAGACAAAACCCTAGTAAAGTGTCCTGTGTCGTTTGGACTCTTTTATCCACTGCACTGGGGGCTCAAAATAAATAGTAGTAAATAATGGCGTGGATTGTTCGTGCCAATAATCGGCCAAAACTTTTTACTGTGTTCAACGATCTTTTTCAGTCATTCACTATAAACATAATATTTTTCTTCTACAACAATTCTCACTGGACTAGAAATTTCGTTTTTACATAGCACACTCAACTTTTTTACACGATCTACTAAAAAGAACGAACACTATTTTTACACGAATTACTTGTTCTAACACAATTCACAAAAACACGAAAGCTGATAACGGATTACGTAATAACAAGCATAATGATTCACTACATCCCAAAACATTAGACGTATCACAATTTTTTAGCGATGAAAGCGGTTCATGTTCAGTCCCTCATAAAAGTCACCGTATAATATAATCAAATTGCGATAAAAAATAGATTTTTTTTTCAATTAACACATTTTTTTAAAAATCAAAGAACCATTCTTTAATGTTTCATTTAAATAAAAACACAATATTCCTTTGTACTTTATTCCACTTTATTTAAAAGGTCGGGACCGGTTTCGCTCATTATCGAGCATTGTCGGCTGGTGGAATAACGTACAAATAAATATTGTGTTTTTATTAATATAATGCTTTTCCACCAAGTATTGACAGTGAACACCCTAAAAGTGATCTTTAATGTTTCTATAAATTCCATATTTGTTTACACGCTTTTTTGTAGAACGTATATAACCAGTGGTGAAGTGTTAAATAAATAGGTACCAGGTCGGTCATTGATTTCTTCCCTATTTTTTTTGTTTTTTTTTAATATCCGTCCGAAGTTAAAAAAAACACAAGTTTATACAATTAAATCAATGCAAAAACTATTTTTGATACACGTATGTGCTTGAAAATTAAGTTACAAGTCAAAAAGGTGGCAGGGCGCCTTCTTCATTTTCAGGTGCCAGGTCGCCGACCTGGCCCCACTACACTACTGTTTATAACGTGTAAAAATGAGCTGAGTGTATTAATATAATAAAACGATAGTTTTGCGTGTATTTTCACAACGGACAACGGTGGGCAGACCAAATTGTAAATAAATTCAAGCACACCCCTTACCGGAAACGCGTCTTTCAAATTTTGGCGGGATTTCGTTTTACGATTCGTTCATTGTAAGAGACGAGTCGTAAATAGGCATAGCGGCATAATGGATACTGTGATATCAACATTACCGATCCGAACGACATTAGGGTTGTCGCACACCGGTTGGGGGAGATAGCTATCTGTCTAACAAGCTGTTACCAAGTCGCTAGAAGGGTTTTTACAATACAACTATCACGGCATCGATGACGATTTGCAATTATAATAATTCCAGTCTTGTTTAAGTTGCAAAAAAAAAGTGTTTGATAACCCACATACTCAATGAACCAATCTTCTTTTCGGGTCTCAATCACTCCCTATTACTCCCTAAAGTGTCTTGACGTGACCTAGCCAGCGGTGGACTGCCAATACGCTAACAAGGCGCTCGCTTAATCTCAAAGCAATTTTCAGTGTTCTGGGGAAGGAGTGAATATTTTCATCACCCCTATGCAATTATATGCAACTAATAAAAACACAATATTCCTTTGTGCTTTCTTCCACTTTATTCAAAAGGTCAGGACCGGTTTCGCTCATTTCGAGCATTATCAACTGATAATAAATACATATAAACAGGTGATAATGCTCGCAATGAGCGAAACCTGTCCTGACCTTTTAAATAATGTGGAATAAAGTACTAAGGAATATTGTGTGTTTTATTAATACAATGCCTTTCCACCAAGTATTGACAGTGAACACCTTAAAAGTTACTATATGCAATACTTCAATAAGCAATCTATTATTACTCAATACACTTATAATTAATATGTTAACAATATGCAATTTACCGTTGACTGTACTACTGTGTATACTGAAGCTGTCGTAGATAAAATGTAAATTATAAATTGATATTATATACTAATTTTATCTGACAATATTGGTTTCTCTTAAATTAACAAAGGGATCGTCGACCTTAGTAAAATTCAACAAAGAGCTCGCGCGAGCGCGAGTTCCTTAATATCCAAACTCATCACGAAATATTTTTTTTTTAAATAATACGTGGCTCCGAACGACTCCGACTCCACGGCCCCGGTGTATAGCAAAAGAATATATATATCTATAAAAAAACATTGACGGTTATTTAATGAATACCAGTTGCCGACAACTATCGGACTTCGATCGCAACCTGTCATGATTTTTAGCGATTTCTTAGCCGCCACCTTCATGTCCGTCCATAAAAACTTAATTATCAATAATAATACAAGAATAATAGGCATCAATAATTATTGCAATTAATTTTCAACGGCGTATAAGGTACTTTTTTTAATATCCAAGACATAATAATTAAAATCATCACATGATGAGTGTCTATTGATGACTTTTTAATAATTAAAGTTACGATGCTATCGCTCTAAGTATTAGTATCCTGTTATCTTGGACTTGGACGTTTCGACGCGTTAAACTTAAATCCACGCAAGTCCATATCTTAAGACTTTACTTATAAAAGTAAAAAAAAAAATTGGCTTTTATTATATGGGCCCATTAGGGGTGACGTGAGCTAAGTGATATTTTAGATTAAACAAGTTAGATGCGTTGTAATATTCTACACGTCTTAAAGTATCGTAAAACTAACCTCTTTTAATACACATTGCAATAGTGTTATATCCCAAAAATGTAATGTAATCCACCAAAACACCAAATAAAAACTAAATTGTACAAGGAAAAAGTTTTACCATTTTACTAGTTGGCTCACTTTACCTCTAGAGGGCCTCATTATATAATAAATATGAATATGTATAATTAGCTTCAATTATTTGAATTTGTTATTTTAAATACCTATTGTAGATTAATGTTTATGTATAATATGATTTAATGTGCTAATTTTTTTTATTTATTTGTTTCAGGTAATGCAATGGACAATTCATATATGCCTTATATATCAAATAAGATGGCCTGGTAAGTAGTTAGTTACAAAAAGAGATATAATTCATATAAAATTGAATTATATATTATATACGCATCGCTTCTAGAAATCAATTTCAAATCAAAGGTATTGAAAACATCAGAGATTTTATGTTATACAATTAATTACATATAAAATCTCTTTAATAATAACTCGCGCCTCGTATAAGACTGTACTTCTACAAGCCGTTTTCAATGTAACACGATTGATGAATTGTGACATATGTTTGTATAACACGGCCTATAGTTTCTCACTTGTTTCTAAGGGCTTAATCCCGAAAAATTGAAGAGTCTACCGATGATAAAAACATACAACCGATCTTGAAACAGTATTGAAAAAATAGAATTGCAATTCAGTCATTGAAAAAAAACTTTAATGATGAATAACTTTACCGCAGAAAATAAAAGATATAATTATTCATTTTTTTCCATTATATTCATTTATGTTTTGGACACCGGTGTCCGCTTGGTATTCAATTGGTTAATGGAAGTTTTTTTGTCACCCAATAACCGTATTATACAAAAATAGTATAAGTCTGATATACAGAAATGTCTTTTCCTCTGATTTTATTCCGTGTGCTCGACACACACTTTATTGTTGAAACGTTTATTCAATAAATTCACTCCGAAATCAAATTCGATTGCCCCAATCCGTCAATCCCCTCCTTAAGTGGAAGAAAACGATATCTTCTACGCTCCCCCATTTCTTTAACTTCCCCCAAATATCTCCCTGATTTCAAAGTGGCCGTGATGGAGACATTCTTCTTTCGTTTATTTGCCAGTTTGCGGTTCCTCTTTTTTTCCCTCTTTTTCCCTATTCTTGTTTAGCATCACAAGAGCTTTGTTTTTTTCGTGTTCGATCTTTTAAAGAGGAATCAAAGATTTTTAGAAAACACAGAGGGGCAATACTTTTATTTATCTTTTTACGCTGGCCTATCTTGTAATATTTTGTTCAAGTAAAAATATCATTTAATTGTTTATTCTAATATTTTGATAAAATAAAATAATATAGTGATTCTTTTTTATGAATCTTAATCTTAAATTAAATAAAGTATCAATTTTACGGTAGAACTTTCTTTAAATTATTATACGTGTGTGTGTTTAAATTTGCATTTGCTTGGTAGAACTCCATTGTAATAAGGTGAAAATACATCAAAGTATATTAGTTCTACAAATATTATTTTACATACGGTTAGCTTTTTCGGCGTATGTTTTAAAGCACGAACTACTTTAAGGCAAAGCCGAAATAGCTATCGACAATATGTAAAATAATATTTGTAGTAATAAAAGATTTTGGAATTGGAAAATATGCATTTCGTTCATTTAAATGTACGCCATAATAAAATCCTTTAGTTTTAATTGAATAAGTCTGCTGCTGAATTGATAACACAAATAGAAGAAATCATAGCATTGAATATAGACAGAAATATTCTGACTTCAATCCTAATTATCTTGCAAATTTAAAAAAATATATTAAAATAAAGTTATCTATTGTGAATACAGAAAAAATAAAGCTTCTTTAAATGATAATGTAATATATTTTTTTAACTAATAGTTACTTCTCTGTCCAATAGTAATCATTTCAATTTTTTGTTGTTTTAGCATCTACATATAATATTATATAATTTCACTTTAAAAATGCATTTGAAAAATCTAATTACCCCAAAATTTAACTTGGACATAGTTTTTTTGTTTTTTAACCATGTCCGCCCCCAATGTGTAGCAAATGGACTCCTAATGGAGTGTATCTCAACAGAAGTGTTTCTACGAGAACTGCTTGCTACTCAGTTGCTCAACCTCTCTTTTTTCGAAGAGAGTTGGAATAGAAGGATAGGACTAGGACAGGACTAGTGATTAGCTAATCGCTTTCGATACGCCCCGTTCATACGATAGGATGGGTGGGAGGGGGGAATTCAAGACATCACATGCATGGCATGCCTTCGAACGGAAATTCATAAATCGATTGAAAAATCAATTTATAAAACTGTCCGTACTGGGATTCGAACTCCGTACCCGAAGCCAACGACGTTGACCACTCGATCACACAGGCGGCAATAGTACCTTTTTAAAATGTCACTAGTCAATCTTCAAATCATCGTCAGAAAAACATAAATGCCAATATATCATATCAGGTATATTGCAAATATCATGGGAGTGTTTGCAGTACGGTGGGAAAATCACGTACAGCCTCGGAATCTGTATAAGAATAAATAATCGGCCGTCGCGAGCTTACAAGCAGTTTTTTGCTTATTCAAAACCCAACAACAGGTTCGCGCCTTAGCCCAGCGACAATTATTCTTCCTTTGAATGAATAACCCTTTTCACGCCGCATCGATCTGTGCAACACGAAATACACAACACCACGAAACGGGCGACAAATATATCAGGAGATTAAAAATAATATTTTTGTAGAAGTTACTGTCAATTTTTAACGGAAAGACACAATAAGATAAATCTGTTAATACTGACCAAATATGATTTTTTTATCAGAAGATTACTACGACTGTACTGGAGTAAATAAAAAAATCGCAAAGTATTGCATTATATAATTAAATTTACATTTAAAATTGGAGGTGTAATCTTTTTTTATTATATACAGAATAAAATAAAATTTACCAACTGAATGATATTCAATTTTATTAATAAATATCTTTTATTACTTTTTGTGTATTCACTTGTCGATACTTGGTGGAGAGACATTATAATAAAAAATAAAGCACTGTTTTTTTACTAAATCCACATTTATTTAATATGATCGATACTGGTTTCGCTTAAGACGAGCATGTTCAACTAATAAGAATACGCATTAATATAGTTAAGTATAACACAAATTCAAATCTCCAATATCTCAATAAAAACACAACATTCCTTTGTACTTTATTCCACTTTATTTAAAGGGTCAAGACCGGTTTCGCTCATTGCGAGCATTGTCAGCTGAGCTCGCAATGAGCGAAACTGGTCCTGACTAGAGTATCCAATCCCGGAGCCTTTTTCCAATCCCGAGATTTCGGGATTGATTAATTTTGAATCCTGGGATCCCGGGATTGAGATTTTCTCACCGAGGAATTTGAAATCTTGAATATGCCAATTTCGTGTAAATTTTCGGGATTTGCTCAAAATTTCTCAATCCTGCCGAAATCCCGGGATCGCGGCCATCTCAATCCCGGAATTTCGGAATTAGAAAATTGAATGGGATACCGGGATTGGATGCCTTAGTCCTGACCCTGTAAATAAAGTGGAATTAAGTACAAAGGAATATTGTGTTGTTATTAATATAATGCCTCTCCACCAAGTATTGACAGTGAACACCCTAAAAGTCTTCAATATGTCATTGAAAAAACATTCAATACATGGGACATCAAATTGTGAAATTATTTCCAGGGCTAAGGTGCATTGAATGAGCGACGTGGATAAACCGACACGGCATTTAAATGGTTAAAAATCCGTCGAAAAAAGAAGCAACCTGGCAAATTCTTGACTCGAGTAGCAGCCGGCGAAAAAGAGACAAAAAATGTAACGTCCTTCTACGCTAACTTGTCAGCGATGTGATATCTCTGACTCGCTCTAATGTGTTGAATGACTTTAATGTAACGTATATCGTTTTCCCATCGCTTTCGTCAGCATCATCATCATTAGTCGGTGACCTAGGGACCAAAGATCTAGGGACAGTCTAGCTCCGTGGTCCAGTGCTTAAATCACTTAAATCACCCCGTGAAAGTGTAATTGTGTGCTCGCTGGCACTGATTAATTTCAAAGAATATTCCCAATTTTTTTTCATTTTGTGAATTTGTATCCATGCCAAGGGTGTCCGATATTTATTCAGTCATTTTTACAAGTAGTGAAAAGTTCGTATATAAATATTATTTTTATGCCTTTTTGGAATACAAATAATGGCTAACAACCATTTCTCGTAATCATGAAAATATTTATTTTTTCTGTTTTTTTAAAGTCATCTTAAGTGAATGGCTTACAATCAGTCATTGATTTGTACATTTCGCTAAAAGTGGCCGTTTTTTTTTATATATGAATGCTCGAATTCTACGGATCCCGCGACAAGTGGTGTCCGTTAGAGGCAGTCAATGCCGGAGACGGACGCTCACTGCAGAATAACTCAAACAATTAACTGCAGCGACAGCCTTTTCGAAAATTATTTCTGCCCGCACATTTGCAATCCACTCATTAAAAACACAATCCTGCCGAGTTCCGAAAACGAGCCCGAAAGCATCGCCGTCCCTCTCGGCCCCGCGCGCCGCCGCAATACGGCCGTCTCGCTCTTCGGATCGGCCGACACGAAATTGGTTCAAAAAACATTCTTTTGACCTGGGCTTTTTTTGCCGGCCCGTGTGAATTCACCTTTATATCAAAGACGCCGCCAGTCATTGGCGGGTAAAAATTACGCCCGGCGATTAATAGAGATACTCATACAAATGACTGAAGAAACTTTTATCCACAACGCAGTCAAGGTATATGGTCAACGGCGGTGAACAGGGCCGTAATCACCTATTAAAGCGACGCTTTTTTTTACAACAAAGATAACAAACTATCTGTGTGTTGAAAATTGAATACTAATGCTTATAACACACTCACTATCAGTATTCGTAAAGGATTTATTTATTTTTCCAACATTAAAAACTTCTTCAAAAATAAATCAAAATTTTAATTAAATAATAGTGAACTACAAAAAACGCAGAAGGTTATATAAATTAATACTCCAGGGTAGGGAACCATCTTTTTTATTATCAGAAACCATATTCATTTATCTGTTCTTAATAAGAAATACTTACATTATATTATAAACGAATAAAATTTTTAATTTCAATTAAGAATCAGTCAAAACGCACTTGTGACGTTAATATTTTTTGTCTCATCGTGTTATTTGTTAAAATATTAAAATTGATTACTTTTCACATGTAAATCGCGTGGCGTTTATATTATATATCCTGAATTCGACTCTGTCATTTGTCTTTACAAATTTCGTCCGGAATTCGGCTGGAATCCGCGAGAAACGGAGGCGGAATTTTACGCGGCTCTTTTCCAAAGCCGTGTTTACACGACACAAAATAGAATTTTTGTTTTTTGTTATTATTAGAATGGGAACTAATAGACGAGATCAATTTGCAATTATTGAAGTTCTGGCGGTGATTGACACATCAAATAATAGCTTTTAACATGAATCGAATGATCAAATAAGATTCATGCTTTTTTTTAACAAACGAATAAGATATTTGTTTGCGTTAAGCTCGGCTAATTGTTATGCGAAATTGCGTGGACGTCAAACTCTAATAACCAACATAACACCATAATAGAACAGAGGAACCAATAATAATACGCGTCTATCACAATTCGTAAAAGAAAATGATGCAATCATTTTGCTAAATTAATTATTACTATGTAAAAGCCGTCTGTGTGGTCGAGTGGTCAACGTCGTTGGCTTCGGCTACGGAGGTCACGGGTTTGAATCTCAGTACGGACAGTTTTATAAATTGATTTTTCAATCGATTTATGAATTTCTGTTCGAAGGTATGGATGTATGTGATGTCTTGAATTCCCTCCTCCCACCCATCCTATCCTATGAACGGGGCATATCGAGAGCGATTAGCTAACCACTAGTCCTGCCCTAGCCCTACCCTTCTATTCCTACTCTCTTTGGAAAAAGAGAGGTTGAGCGACTGAGTAGCAAGCAGTTCTCGTAGAAACACTTATGTTGAGATAAACTCCACTAGGAGTCCATATGCTCCACATTGGAAGCGGACATGGTAAAAAAAAAGCACAAAAGAATATTGTGTTTTTATTGATTGCATAATTATCAATGAATTAATGTGCAAAAATTTATATCACCTATTAATTTTTTTTTTAATTGGGTTATCCCTTCAAAAGTATGCAAGCCTAATACTTTTAAGCAATCAATTTACATTTCTTTTGTTAAAAATAACAAATTAATTAATTACGTTAGATAAAATTGATAAAAAATATATTGAATCAAATATTTAAGATAAGATTGTAAACCTAACACAATTTTTTTTTTTTTTACCTTCAATAACTTATGCAATCTTGGTAATTTAAATTTGATTCCATATGAATCTTACTAGATATATATATATATATTTTATTTGATGCTTTCAAATCAGATTGATATCTAATATCAAATTCAATAAATGAATGTAAATATGTGATGTCTTGAATTCCCCTCTCTCACCCATCCTATCCTATGAACGAGGCGTATCGAGAGCTATTAGCTAACCACTAGTCCTGTCCTAGCCATATCCTTCTATAACTTCTCTCAAAACAGACAGGACTAGTGGTCAACTAATCGCTCTCGCTACACTCAGTTATTAAAGGAAGGGTGGGAGATCGAACAGAAATCGATAAATATAAAAAAATACTGTAAAGTACGAACCCGTGAAGTCAGGCACGGAAGCCTACAACGCTAACCGCTGCGCCGTAGGTCCCAACAGATTATAATTACTGCCACTTATTCATTAGATCCTAACAATTTTCAAGTGATGAAAGCGATGTATGTCCAGTCGCTCATTAAAGTCTCCGTCTATTATCAAGTAGCGGTGAAAAGTATATTTTTTAAAAAAATAAAATACATATTATGAATATAATATTATGTAATTTACTTATTGGGTCTTCTTATAACGAAATGTTGTATTGCTTTCAAATAACACGGTTTGTTAAATTCATCGAAGCAATCTTCACATTTTTACACGTTTTTTTTTGTGGAACGTATCTTCCGTGTAAAAAAGAGTCGAGTGTATATATCGACTGTGGAAAAGAAAAAGGATGTAACCCACACATATCAAATTTTAATGGAGGCGTAAAAATGTGTTTTGATGATTTTAGGACATATGCAAATTATGAATTATACACATCCTTAAAGTACACGGAGACTACTAAGCTAGTGTTTAATTGACATAATCTAATATTAATTAAAGAAATTTTCTTGGAAATACCTTTAGTTCAGTATTTTTTCTTGGTTTTAATTTTTGACAATATCATCTTTTTCAAACTTAAAAGCTAAATTTATATACTAATTCAGCATTTGGAGCTTGCATTTCTTTGATAGATGTTATTATAGAAAAAAAACAATTTTGAAAAAACTGTGGGTTACGTTATTTTTCCTTTCCACAGTCGATATTATATATATCACAGAATAGTCGACCAATGAAATTAAATTATTTAATTTGAATCATAACATAATTTTTTATTGTCGTGATGATGTTACGGCTTGCAATAAAAACTAGGTATGTCATTAAGTGAATTTATTGAATCTAGAACTCAAAGTATAAATCAGTCCAGAATCTAGTAAAATTTCGTTTGAAATATAGCAGACAGCCGCTGGTGGCTGTCAATTTTTATTTTCTAAACTTTATCAGCGAAATCAATAAGAGCATTAATTCTCTGTCTATTTCAACATAGTTCTTAGAAACCAGGTCATAACAAACATAACCCATTTAAAATTAAATGTATCTCAATTTTTTGTGTCTCAAATTTTCCAGACTAAATTTCGTAATAATTCAGTCCAATCTCTGTGTTGAATGATGAATTGAAGTGTTTGATTTGAAATAAAAGCATTGATTAAAGTTTTTTTTTAATAGTTATACATAATATGCCGCCTGTGTGGTCGAGATGTCAACGTCGTTGGCTACCGCTACAGAGAGCACAGGTTCGAATCCCAGTACGCAAAAAAAAGCAGTTTTATAAACTGATTTTTCAATCGATTTTTGAATTTCTGTTCAAAGGCATGGATGTATGTGATGTCATGAATTCCCCCCTCCCACCCATCATATCCTATGAACGGGAATATCGAGATCGATTAGCTAACCACTTGTCCTGTCTTAGTTCTTTCCTTCTATTCCTACTCTCTTTGGAAAAAGAGAGGTTGAGCAATTGAGTAACAAGCAGTTCTCGTAGAAATACTTCTGTTGAGATAAACTCCATTAGGAGTCCATATGGTCCATATTGGGAGCGGACATGGTAAAAAAAATTATATATAATATAATATATATCGTTATACTAAAGCAACAGTGGGATAAGTCGAAAATAATAGATTGAACTTTAGGGTTTGTATTGTACTTTTTAAATATTGAATTATAGTTTATTTTACGGTTTATGATAATAATCAATAGTAAATTTTTTTTACAATATCATCTAATTATTTTGACGATGCTTTGAAGTTATAGGGCAATATTAATAATTTTAAATGTAATTTTTTTTTTTTAATTTAAATATTTCATTGTTTCATTATAAAGGTCAACCTTTTAGTAATCAATTAGCATACTTATCTTAAAATCGATTTTGACTTTATCTCGCTGTTGCTTTATGGTACCGAATATTATCTTCTGTATAGCATGGGTTGATATTACTCGTTTCCGACTAGATTTACATAAATTACTAGCATTCTTCTCAACCATGTTTTTTCCCAATGTATATCAAATAGAATCCCTATGAAGCATCTGAATAAAAGTTTTTTTTATTTACGATAAATGATTATAATTGAGTTTCCCAACCTCCCTTTTCCATAGAAGTAAGGGATAGAAGACCGACACAGTGAATGTACTAGCTTATCGTAATTTGTCATAAAAGATATCCATGCCTTTAAGCCCAGATTGAACAATCAATTTATTGAATTATGATTTTAAAACAATGCTGTGCTAATAGTAAAATCATTTTTTTCTGATGTGTTTACTTTTTAGATGATATGCCATAGTATAATAATAAAAAAATATTATATTCTATTAATTATGAGTTATAATTTTTAACCTTTTGTCACCGGGGAGTGTGTGTGTACCGATCTGCGCGACATAGCTCAGGCACCCGCAGCTAGCGGATGCGATTGATTGAATTCTGTTACAACGTGAATTAAGCGTCGGTATAGGTACGTAATACGGAAATCAGCAATTTCAATGATCGATGATCTTCGAGCGGCGTTACTCGAACCGTCAGTCTATTATTCGAGTAATTCGTTCTCGGTAATCTATTTATTCAATGACTTGGGATGGAATGTATTAACACGGCAATAGAATGAGCGTTCCGTGGTTGCGATGATTAATAATTGATACCTTTAATTGAATTTGAATTAAATTAATGATTTCTACTGACAGTTCTAATAATTCAAAGTGATCATGTCGTATTAAGAACAGTTTTTTATAATTCAACGTATCGATTTTTGATTATACTGTAAAGCTTTTTTTATTCTATCGTATTATCTAAAAAATATTTCATCAAAAAAAACTTAAATGAAATCGACTTTCATAACGGAATCAATATTATTATTTAATGTTAGCATTTAAAAAGCCTCAACTGTTGGCAACCAACTAGTTCTCGCAAAACAATCAAATCTGTTAACAGTGCACTGTTTTTTTTTCAAAATATATACAGTCGAACTTGGTTATTACGAAGAAGATGGTACCGACGGAATTTTATCGTTTTAAGCATTACACGTTATATCTGAGAATATTTATTTTTAAATGCTTACAAACATACCCATCGCACGAAAACATGAATTATCTGGAGAGGTCACATGATACAAAAAGACGCTGGTTGGTACCTACTGACGTAGCAAAGCTCACAAATTTTAACCATATGCGTGGATACTTTTTCAATGTTGTCGGCGAAAACACCGATTATGTACTAAAGATTCCATCATAGACAATCACAAAACCTTAAAAGACACTAAGTTATATTAGAAAAAAGTTTAACTCAAAAATGACAATTTTTCACTTGCAATAGTTTTGCTACATGATTGCATTAAAACCTACTCATAGTATTAATAAAAATATAACTATCATTATTAATCAATAAACTTTCTTTTCTATAAACATACGTATCTTAATTTACAGTGATAGTTAACCCTGTAAAGCTATCTATATATTAGATCGACTATTCATTATACGTATTAACCCTTTCCCCGCCTGTACATCTGTTCCCCATTCACAACCCACACTTCCTACTGTGCGGCTGTCGCACAAACTTGATTTATTCAACGACAGCTGATCTGATATAAACGAATTCACGTGAGTTCAGCGATGAATCGTGCTTTCGAAAATTGTCAGCTAATAACTGTAACACTACGATTAAATGATATTTTTTAGATGTTATACTGTCATTTTTCTTTTATAACCAATTTACACTTATATTAGATTTTTGAACCGAATTATCAATCCTCAAATTATGTTACAATATGTACTTGAAACAATTGGGACGTATTGATTGGCTATCAACTATGTCTCGTAAGTTTACCACCTTTTAATTGCTTGATATCATCAAACTCAGACCGAAAATTATTACTAAAACATTTTTTTTCAAGCACAGTTTTCAAATTCAAAATAATAAACAAATTTGAACGTAGAAAAAAAAGTATTCGAAATATTTTATGTTCTATATTTAAAAAAAAATGTCTTCCTTGTATATAAAAATTTATGGTCGAATTATATGAGCTTCAAAGTATAGATCAAGCAAATCAGAGTGTGCATGTGTTTCCCAACATTTATATTGATAAATGAAACATAACTCATTTTTTTTGGGTGTCGCTATAGCCGTATAGTTTTAGCATCTAGTCACTGATGACTAAATTGTCAAACATTTTATTCGCAGACATGTTTGAATGAAATAAAACTAAACCAATGGGATTAATAGAATTTTATTATGAACAAAAACAGCACACGGCGAAGTGATTCGTGAATCGAAAATCATATAAAATATTGATTTATCTATTCTTGCAATATAAAAATAATCCATTTCTAATGAAAAACTGTTTTTATGACGCATAAAAAATTGTGGTGGACAAAATGGTGTTGACAAAATAGTGTGGACAAAACGGTTTTGACATTATCGTGCGGATTAAAAAGAGTAAAGAAGAGGCCCAGGCTCGTTGCGCAACGGTCAACGTCGTTGACTTCCGTGACGGATATCACGGGTTCGAGAGTCCCAACACGAACATTATTCTTTCAACCGATTTCTTGAGTTCGTATCAAAGGCATGGATGTCCGTGTTTTCTAAAAAAAATCCTAAAATAACGGAGCACGACGAGAGCAATTTGCTAACCACTTTGTCTCGCCCTGGCCCTATCAGTCTATTGTCGAGTCTCTTCGAAAAACAGAGATTAAGAAACATACTAACCAACAGTTCTCGTAAAAAACAAATCCGTTGGAAACTCCATTATAAGACCAGATTGGGAGCGGATATGGATTTGAAAAATATTAATGTCTAACAACCAATTCTCGTAAAACTTTGAAGACTTTAAATATTATACATTCTTAATATTTCTTTAAAATTTTAATAATGGATATGAGAAATGGCATCGGCGAAAGATGCACCGCCAACCTATTGAACAAAGGTCATATTTATTTATGTGCCCAGTGGCGTGCCATCCGTCATCAAATTAATATGTTTTAAATTGGTCCTGTATGGAATAGAAGTGAATTGAATAGATTATCGAGTATAGACTGTTCACGCACGGGAATCATTCAATCAGCCGGTTCGTCCAGTAGCTACCTAATCATCGGTTAACCGTTTTATTTATCCGAACAGTTTGACAGATTGGAGACGGGCGGCGCGTGAAAATGGTCAATAAATATTCATATTTAAGTTTCATTAAAATTCTGTGAAACAATAAAGTGGAAGTCCTAATAACTATGGTTGGGTTGTCAACTCGTCATGGGTTCGAATCCAGTAAGCACAGTTTTATAAATTGATTTTTCAATCGCTTCATAAATATCTGTTTGAAGGCATGGATGTATTTGATGTCTTAAAGTCCTCCTTCCCACTAATTTTATCCCAGAAACTGGACATAGATAGCTAGAGCGACTAGCTAATCACTAGTACTGTCTTTACCTTATCATTATATTTCTACTATCTTTGGAAAAAGAGAGGTTGAGAAACTAACAAGCAGTTCTCGTATAAACACTTCTGTTTACATAAACTTCATTAGGGGTCCATATGCTCGATATTAACCACTTGAATACCAAGCGGACACAAGTGTCCGGAACATATGCAAGCGAACACAGATGTCCAAGTCGTGTAAAAAATCAAATACTTGGTATTCTAATATAATGTAAGCAATATTTTGATGAATATGTGTAGTGCCATCTATACTGAGTCAATATAGATTTTTAAAATATCGAATTCGAGTGTACATTAGGCAAAAATATTTTTCTCAAAAACACGCAGTATCTCTGGGGCATGTTAATGATTTATTTGCGCGGTATTCAAACGGTTAAGAGCAGATATGGTAATATATTATATTGAATTTTAAATAGTAGAATTTGGATTTTACTTTGTTTAAAAGTTGGTACTTAATGCAACTATCGATGTTTTGAATTTAAAAACTTATAACTGAAAAAAGATTAAGAAATCTTTTGTCATTAATTACTATAGTGTATTGAAAAATACAGTACATATTATTAAAATGTAATAAATTGACTTCTTGTTTTTCCCGGAACGATAAAAAATAGTTCAAGTAGTATTCAAAGTAAATCAGTTTCAAAATAAATGATTAAGTAAGGTTTAAGTTACAGTGATAGATTATTATTTGTTTGGTCATTAAGAATATCATAAATGTGAGAAAGTATCTCCTCTAAACCAATATATATAGCCAAGTTAATGTAATTTTAAACATAGTTTTGACGATGACGAAATAAAATTATTGTAAAACTAAAATACATTGATATTTATTTCAATTAAATGTTGTGGAGTTCTACAAAGTTAATGTCAATAGACAGATACTTATAATTATTAATTAACATTAGTTTGACCAACGATTTCGAGGCCTCTCTGTTTGTCATTTGACAGTAGGGTTTGCTTGCGGTCAGATATAGAATTACATTGATGTAATTACATCAATAAATCGAATCATTCCAACTTCTAGATTAATCCTAACTTACTCGATGGACATCCGAATGATTGCTATCATCCCTTTTAACTAGGATACTATAACCATACACTAAGAAACCTATGGATCCATATAATCTTTTTTACACGACTTTGAAATAACACGGTCCACTAAAAAGAAAAAAATACTATTTCTTTACACGAATCATTTGCTTAAACACGATTCAAAGACAGTAATAACACATTTGACGTGTCAGACATTTCTAGCGATGAAAGCTATTTATGTCCAGTCCTCCATAAAAGTCTCAGTATATAATTAACAGGCGATGAAAAGTTTGGACAGTTTTGATAGATTGAATTTGTAATCGATTTATGTTTTCCCGTTCGAAGGCATTGATGTATTGAAGTCTCAAATTTCTCCCTTCATGCATCTTATTAAAAAAACGGGACATAGCGAGATCGATTAGCAAACCACTATTCTTTTTCTAGCACTCTACTATCTCCTAAAGAGGTTGAGCAACTGAGGAACAGGCAATTCTCAGAGAAACTCTTCTGTTGGAATAAACTTCATTAGGACATATGAGGGTATTACTTGCAAACATGGCTTATTCCAAAATGATTAAAAAATTAAACTTGTATTTCGTTTTGAAAAAAAATGTACATTTTAAAAGTATTTTTAGTCTTACATTACTTTGGAAAGATATTTTGGATATTGTCGAGCCATGTTTGTGACTGATTTCTAAAAACATTTTCAAAAATATTTACTTAATTACATTCACCTGTTGTGGCCCAGTTGGTTAGAGCTTGCTCTACCGATCATGCAGGTCTGGATTCGATTCCCGGTAAGATCACAGTGAATTTGAGAATTATTCAATTCAAAGTTGTGATCGAAGACTGGGTGTTTGTGATGTCAATTCACATAATTTCCTCTCCTCCCATCCTTCTGATCCTTTAATAAGTGGGTGTAACACTAGCGATTAGCCAACCGTTAGTCCTGTTCTAGCGTTATTCTTCTTGCCCTCTACTCATATTGAAAAAAGTGAGTAACAAACAGTTCTCGTAGAAAAAACTTCCGTTGAGATGGGAGTGGACATGGATTAAAAAAAATACATTTAGGGTTCAAGTTTCAACAACTTTGGAATAAGCCGGGTTTGCAAGTAATACCCTCATATCATCCATATTAGGAGCGAACATAGTAAAAAATAAAATATTTCATCCAATATGAGCATATAGTGTTCATTTAATAGATAATAGTTGTTTCAAATAAATCTTTCAACGTGTGATTGCAGTGTACGTCAATTATTGCATTTAATTGCATCAATTATATAATTAAAGACTGCAATCGAAATGATAGCAAATCTGCAAGATAGTGTCTTTATTGCACAGCTGTCCATTGCAAAAACATGTCAAATGAAATCTATTAATCACTTTGTAAAACTGGAATTAAAAATATATTTTTAATATATTACATAAATTAACAATGTCTTACAGGTCCACGACCAGTTCCCAGTTAACCAATAATAAATATAATAATCGGTTTTAACGTAAAACGAGTAAAGTATTTAGTTCCACTACAATTCTGACTGTGAGTCCGTAGAATGGTGTAGTTCATTGGCTTAGGTTGTAGTTCTGACTGGTTCGAATCCCATTACGGAAAAACGCACAAATTGATTGAAAATTCTCTTCCAGACACAAGTTCTGTCCTAGCTCTATCGTCCTACGTCACTCTTTTCGAAAAAGATAGAATGCCCGACTAAAGTAATCAGCAGTTTTAGATTAAATATTTACATAGAGATAAACTGCACTAGTAGTCCATACGCTTCACTTTAGAACGAATATGGTTTCAGAAAAAAAAAAAACTGACACTTGATACCCGCTGTCACAGACGAGATATCTCGTCAAAATTTTCGTTCTCAACACGCCAGAGACGACTAACCTCGTCAATAACTAATTAAATTAATAATTGCAAATTATAGCTGGCGTGCTAGGTACAAACGTACTTTATTTCTACGACAGCCAAAAGGTTAAGATTTAAATCTCGATTTTTGTAGGAAATATAAATTGTTTTCTAGCATTTACATGATAGAACTCCATTATAATAGAGTAAAAATAGCAACGTATTTAGTTCTACACTTTTTACAATATGAGTTAACAGCTAATTCGGCTTTCGCCATCGTCAGAACTATGTTTAAACTTACATTGTGCTCAGCAATATAAACTGGCTCCGAAGAGATACACAATACATCTTGTTATTCACTCTATCATCCTAATTACAATTATAGTATTACACTTATAAAATATGACTTTAGTGTTTCGAAGAACGATAAGCAATATGGGATTTCTCATGTTAAATTAGGATAAATTAAACTGATATTTATTATTAATTAAATTAGGGGTTTTAGCAGCGGTGATGGATTGATAATTAGAATAATCACTTCAAATAATACACCTAATCGAGTGACCGTACATAAATTGATCAACCCTCAACCCTTAGTGTACTTTTCACACCCGGAAACAAAAACAAAACTCAAACCACACTTCAACCGGTCTCGATGAACCGTTTGACCGCGTGGATTTTTGGGGTTAATCCGCTGATATCTTCCACAACCGGGGCCCGGAAGAGTGTTCGGAATACCTATGGTTAACCTCCTGCCAATAAATACCCCTTGCGCACATTCTGTGGGGAGGGTGGTGACCCCCGGTGGACTTACCTTACCCCATGCGGTTTCTGGTGCTCATAAAGTTAAGTTACCATGCTTCTTTTTGAATGAGTAAAATTATTTAATTTTAGCCAAATATTTTTTTTATTATTTTTTGTCAACATTTTTTTAGTAGCGAGATATTGTGACACATGTAACTGACTCGATAAGAAAGAGACATCACAAACAACCTTGCCTAACATCTCAAATGTCACCATGCCGGATTACGATGTTTAGCAGATGGACTTCCAATGGCGCTTATCCCAACACACAATTATCTACGAAAACTCCGTGTTAGTCAACTTCTGGCTTACCTTTTATCCTTAGTCTTCGAAAAGACCAAGGATAAAAGGAAAGGATTAAGGAAGGACTATTGGTTTGATAATTGCTCTCACTTGTGTCCAATGGCTTGAATCCAATTCTGGATTTATGGATTTCTGTTAGAAGGCCATCTGACTCATGTAGCAAATGTGATTAACTAACCACTAGTCATTTTGTAGACAAATCCTTATATCCCGACTCTCTTCTAAAACGATTAGTTCTGCAGTAACAAACAGTTATATTATAACAACTTATATAGAGATTGCCCTTATTAGTAGTCCATACGTTCGACATAGGGAGAGGATATGATTGAATTTATAATCTTGTTCGCTGTCAATAAAAACGATAAATTCGCCATTTAGGATATTGCTCCTATTCCAAGTGAGACACGGCTATAAAATTAACTATTGTTCGTATAGGCGTGTCCCACTCGCACGTTCTGGTTTTTTTATTAGTTATTATCGAGTATGGGGAATATGCGATTAACGTCACATCCGGTAGCGACTTCTGTTTTTATACAGTCAACCAAATAAGGAGCGATATTTAATTTTATTAGTATTTTGGATACATGTGTTTTTTTGTGTTCTTAAATTTACGTTATGTTGGTATATTTACGTGGTACGATTGCTATGCTGCGGCCTAGACAAAAAAAAGTTGGGTATCGCTACTTTAGTCTTGTCCTACAATCCTTTCTCCGATTAAAAATAGTTTAAGCTACTGAATAACACTATAAATTCACGCTGAAAAACTTATATTTTGATGCTAAATAATTTTTTTAATATATTTTATGAATTATGCATTTCTTCGAACTGAAAAATATGGATGTAAAAAAACAGTAAGCCGAAATAGTTGCACATACTTACCTACTTTCCATATTGAAAACATCTTTACTACATTTGAACACTGAATTTCTCGGTATCATTTGTGTACACGACATTCTGGTATGTTAGTAATTAAAAAAACAATAATCATGGTTGAAAAAAAATCCCGCATTCAAATATCGAATCTTGCGCATATTTGAACACTGAAACAAGAGTTCTAAAACATTTAATTAAAAAAATATATTTTTATTTTTACGCACTGGATCAGAAATGAGAATCTGCAGATAGATATTCACGTCGTTAATGCAGTGTTCTTATCAAATCCACATTCTCATTTTTCATTAATTATTCAATTCACAAAATAATTTACAAAAATTTGTACCTACATGTATTTAATTGAAGTTTTTTAAACGCAATATTATTACATGACAGACTTATTTATTCGGCGTTACGACATAAAAAGGTTCCCCACCCCTGTAGTAAGCCGCTATTTTAATAAAAAACACAATATTCCTTTGTAATTTATTCCTCTTTATTTAATAGGTCAGGACCGGTTTCGCTCAATGCGAGCATTGTCAACTGATGCTCGCAATGAGCGAAACCGGTCCTGACCTATTAAACAAAGTGGAATGAAGTGCAAAGGAATATTGTGTGTTTTATTAATATAATGCCTTTCCACCCAGTATTGACAGCGAACACCCTAAAAGTAAGCTGTTGTTCATGACGATTTGTCTGGATATACGGAAGTTTACGGTGAATTGCATATTGTTACATTTTATAAGTGTGTTAAGTAACCATCGATCGCTAATTAAAGTATTGCATATGCCAGCATAGGAGTGATAAAAAATTTCACTCCTTCCCCAGAAAACCGAGAATTGCTTTGAGATTAAGCGAGCGCCTTGCTTACGTATTGGCAGCCCACCGCTGGAGAAAATCAATATCTACATGTCCTCCCACACATTTATTCTATAAAACAGGATGTTATTTGCTAACTGCTTGTCCTTTTCTTGCGTCATGCTTAAAAAAATTATTAAAGGTTCTAGTAAAACAATATAAATGTTGATATTAATGAGATTGCAAAAAGTACACGTAGTTAACCGATTTTGCTTGTGCGTTGCTATGACTACCAGCCGACAAGGTCTCCAACTGTTTAAAAACCATTGACAGACAAAAATCATCTGTGCATTATTTGAGAAGGGCATAAAAACGACAGTTAATTTATTACGCTACCATATTCCACTAATTTATGGTCGCGTAGCGAGTGAGAGAGAGATGCGAATGGGCGCCGGCAGCGCGGCAGAGGGGGACACCGACAGCCGATTATACAGGGGGCACATTTTTAAACGAGCGTAAATCGATCGCATTAACATGTGGCAATATTGCTTTTCTCATAAAACGTGCCTGCAGGATGTTTATGATGTGAAATATGAACTTTGTTGCGGGTTATTGAGAGAGATGCGCGAGTTAATAACTCACTTTTAAAATAATCATCACTGGATATATCGACTGCGTAAAGGAAAAAGGACGTAACCCACAGCTTTTTTTCGACAATCACCATGTATTAAACTTGATACACGTTCTATCAAAAGGATGCAATGTCGAATTAGTATCTAAATTTTGCTTTTAACTCGATGGCTGCCACAGACGAGATATCTCGTACACTGTTTCGTGCTCAACATGCGAGAGACGAGTTATCTCGTCAATACTTAATTAAATTAATAGTTGAACATTATAGCTGGCGTGCTAGGTAATTACTATTAATTATCTACGGCAGATAAAAGGTTAAGTTTGAAAAAAGATGAGCTTGTGAAAATTGAAACCAAGAAAAAAGACTGAAAAAAGGTTTTTCCTAGACAATTTCTTTAATTAATATAAGATTATGTCAACTAACACAAGTTTAGAAGTCTCCGTGCACTTCGAGGTTGTGTATATTTCATAATTTGCATATGGCCCAAAATCATCAAAACACGTTTTTTGTGCCTCCTCCTGTAAAATCTGCTTTGAGTGGGTTACGTCCTTTATCCTTTCCACAGTAGATATCAAATAATAAGTAATATTTATTATGTAGGTACTAACCATTCATAGAAGGCTTGACTTTTATACTCATAACTATCACATGAGAATTGTCTGAATGCTGTACTGCTATCTGAATATCAGTTCAAGTACATTCGTGTACTTTAAAAGCCCGCAGATGCCGAAAGACGAAACCCGGGTCGTTAGCGACAACTTTAATGGAAGAGTACAGCATTCATACAATTGAAAAAATTTCATTTCAGCTAAGCTTGCTTATCTGCATATCATCAAATCATTTTTGTTACTAAAATAATTACACTAAATTTCAGCAATCAATATGATGAACACACTAATAGGTTTCTTCGATTTTTCCGACTCCGCCTCCGGCAAAAACACTCAGCTCCACGACTCCGACTCAGGCTGTAAAGTCCTGGTTTTTTGAACTGACTTATGTATAGATTTGCATCAAAAGTCCTGGAAAAAAGTGATGTTGTCACACCTTCCCACTGATATAAAACAGGGTTTTTTGAAAGAGAACTAACTGGACATTTCTCAAAAGAACTCTTTTGCAATACCTTCTCCGAATAGAATGGTTAACGACCAATTCTCGTTATTGACTTTGGTTCGTGACAATATAATTGAATATGCTTCTCAACATGACGTGCAGAATTGTAATTCTTACAAGCAATTCAACAATTTTTGTCTGTATACACACTGAGTGTTATTTATATCAAACAAATTAGTGTTAAAGTTTCGTGTTATTAGTCAAAATTTGTCATTTAATATCAGTTGTTAAAAAGGTCAGTTTAAGTTCATCCGTACACTTGAACGCCTTAATATGCCGAAAGGTGAAACCTGGGTAGTTAATGACAAAACATGTGTGAATGTACATAATTTAAAAGAATCAAATTCAAACAAATTCGTTAAAGTTTCTCAAAAAGTATAGGAAAAGATACAAATAAATTAAATTATTTCTGAGTAAAAAATGGATCAGAGACACATGATTTAGTGTTAGGTATATTTCGGTTTGTACTTTCAACATGTGTCCACCAGGACACTGGATATTATTGTGTCTTTATGGCATAAACAAAATCTTCTCGGCGATATATGTTTAGACTTCAAAACGACACTAAAATACTACATACCAAAAACATTTTTTGTCGTATGCGTTCAAAGTAATATAAATAAATAATCCTTTCTTAGAATTAGTATATCTGTGACAAGGATGATTGTAATAATATATTTAATTCATAATCCTTTGGTAAAATAAAGTATCAGGCGGACAGAAATTTGAAAGGATGGTAAAAAAACCATTTTATTGAATTAGATATCAATCTGATTTGAAACCATCAAATAAAAAAAATATTATATATCTATCTAGTAAGATTCATATGGAATCAAATTTAAATTACCAAGATTGCATAAGTTATCGAAGGTAAAAAAAAACAGTTTTGTTAGGTTTACAATCTTATCTTAAATATTTGATTCAATATATTTTTTATCAATTTTATCTAACGTAATTAGTTAATTTGTTATTTTTAACAAAAGAAATTTAAATTGATTGCTTTAAAGTATTAGGCTTGCATACTTTTGAAGGGATAACCCAATTAAAAAAAATAATTAATAGGTGATATAAATTTACGCACATTAATTCATTGACAATTATGCAATCAATAAAAACACAATATTCTTTTATGCTTTTTTTTTACCATGTCCGCTCCCAATGTGGAGCATATGGACTCCTAGTGGAGTTTATATCAACAGAAGTGTTTCTACGAGAACTGCTTGTTACTCAGTTGCTCAACCTCTCTTTTTCAAAAGAGAGTAGGAATTGAAGGATAGGGCTAGGGCAGGACTAGTGGTTAGCTAATCGCTCTCGATATGCCCCGTTCATAGGATAGGATGGGTGGGAGGGGGGAATTCAAGACATCACATACATCCATGCCTTCGAACAGAAATTCATAAATCGATTGAAAAATCAATTTATAAAACTGTTCGTTCCGGGATTCGAACCCGTGACCTCCGTACTCCGCCTTTCGTACTTTATTCCACTTTATTCAAAAGGTTAAGACCGGTTTCGCTCATTGCGAGCATTGTCAACTGATCGCAATGAACGAAACCGTTCCTGACCTTTTAATCATAGTGGAATAAAGTACAAAGGAATATTGTGTTTTTATTAATATAATGCCTTTCAATTTGAATCGTTCAAATTATGTACATTCACACAGATTTTGTCACTAACGACCGAGGTTTCGCCTTTCGGCATCTTCAGGCGTTCAAGTGCACGGATGAACTTGAACTGACGCTTGGTAAATGAATGTTTCGTGTTTATATAAGAAATAAATGTATCATTGAGTTTAAAGCCATTGCTTGCGAAAAGGATAAGCCCATGGGAATGCCCACAGATTTGAGTAGTGAGTAGTTTTAATGCCTTTTCATCAAGTATTGACAGTGAACACCCTGAAAGTGAATTAAGCAATTACTACAACTAATACAATGTCACAAATTTTGATTTTAAATAACCAGCACCTGTTTCGCTCGCATTAACAATAAAAAAAAAGCCGGTATTAATTTGTCATAAGTATAACGTCGGTGTTATAGGGAAACCGGTGCTAATATTACGTTGTGCAAAAAAAAAATTGCAGAGCACAATGTGTTGTCAATTATGAACAAATTCGATCAATTGTATCAGGCATACATAAGTGTTTATAGATAGGTATAAAATATTTGCGCTGAGGTAAAATGTCACCGTACAAAAATGCGATCGATAAAAATATAAGACAACAATCATTTCAAAAAAGAGAGCATCGAATCGACAGGGGGCGTGGCCAATATCACGATCGATTATCTCTGTCTTGTTTCGATATCTTGCATATCGCCATTCCGTTCGCACACAGTTCGACCTATCTCGCCATCCGATCGGATACGCCTCTCGGTCTTGCATTTATATTTTATAATATATATAATCAAAATCAGTGTATGTACACTACAACTGTACATATATGTACGCAGTATGACCATTTCGAATGCAACAGGGCTGAATTTTACTTTGTGCGGATGTTATCGATCTATTGCACAGGAGTGTTGAAATATGGAGGGCGGTAAAATGAAATTGAAACATTTTGATTTTAAATCGAGAAAAGTGTTTTAATATTAAATCAACTAAAATGCTAACTTTTAAATACAATACGAATAAATAAAATTACTAAAAATAATATTTTAATCAAAACCAATTATGGTTTTCATAAAATCGTAGAACAATGTTATCATTGATAGGATTGTCATTTCAGCACGTTCAGTAATTGAATCATCCGGGAATAATCGGCTTAAGCAGATAAGAAGATAATCTTAGCTGCTTATAAAGTTTGTTTTTGAAATACCTATAAAAATAGACAATTGCGTACGTGAAGGTTGCACACACACACAAAATTTCCAATCAATACCTTCACATCACAAAACATAGCCTTGAAGGATTTTTATATCTGCCATCCCACTCCAGCGCGTTCAGTATTCGTTTTATTTTTATTCCGCTCTCTTTCACTCGCCATCTCGATATCTGTCTGATGATAAGTAACACACCTTCAAGATTTTTATTCTTGAACGTCTGTCTCGCTTTCCCGCATTGCCAGTGTGTGCGAGCAGTTTTTCTTTCTCGCTCTGTTTTCATCTCGATATCTCTCCAATAGATTACGCCAGTTGGTCGAAACATTTTCCCACACTGCCCATCAACGTCACAGCAATTTGACAGCGATCGTGACAAAAATAAATTCGAGTAAATTTCAACCCAAATTTATAAAAAACGGAAGATATCTTCACATTACATAATAAAATCATCTTGTTTTGGGATTCTATATTATCTACCAAAATAAATGTATTTTCTACAAACAAGTTCGCCTTAAGCGTGAAGAATATGGACTTATAATGAAGCTATTGAACAGAACTGGTCTACTAAACGGCTACAAAGTCGACGTTTAATAGCAAATCAATCATATAAATTTAATTTAAAGTTTGCACGTGGTTTGCAACTAACACAATTGTCAAAAAGGAGCAAGTACAAAATGAGATTCTTTGATACTAATTCTTCGTTGTTAATAACTCAGTTAGTGCATTTATTGTACCAGTTTGCAAAAAAACATCTTTTTTATCTGTAGATTTGAAGACAAACAAGTGTCCCTGCCTCTTAATTCTTTCCTTATTTGTGTCAGACCAGCATATATCCAGGCGTGGGAACGTGCGAACCCCTTGTTTATTTAAGAGTAAATAATATTCTCAGACTAAATTAGTATAACTGCCATTTCTGACTTATATATTATCTACGACAGCTGAAGTATGCACAGTAGTACATTTTTAGTCATTTACATTGATTAGTTTACGGTAAATTGCATATTGTTACATATTATAAGTGTATTAAGTAACAATCGATTGCTTTTTTAATTGCGAGAATTACTTTGAGAATAATCGAAACACTTGTCAGCGTATTGGCAGCCCACCGCTGCATACATCCTTATACGTTGATATTGTAATTATCTATGTAACATTAAAAATGGAATCTAAAGACTTTAACTTAAAAACTCAAAGTTTGCATTTATTGTTTAATCATGACCAACGTTCCCTCTAAGATGCGCGCGCGCGGCCGCGCAGCAGTTGGGATATCCCCGCGCATTCATTCCGGGCTGGCGCGCACTACAAGACAGTTATTCAATTAATATTTGATCGGTCCGCGCAGCCTTTGAAATTTCCGCGCAGCTAACCTCTTGTCTTATATATGCTCATAACTATTTTTTTTTATTGATTGATTTGGCATTTACTTGGTAGAACTCCATAAGAATAGGGTAACAATAGTATTTTGTTATTTACCAACTTCTGCTAGTACGATGACGACAATAAGATGAATAAAATATGTTTTAAATTCAGTTTAGCATCACTGCGTGACGCCAATCTACAAGATATACACAAACAACGTGAATACAGTAAAGTTTATTTAACTCGTTCTCACTTCAATCTCTCGTTTGTAACATCGCTTTGTACGTAGGTACGCTGTCTGCAATAGTTTTCTTCTTTCTCTTTCTGTTTGCAATAATCGCACACCTGTCTCTCTCGCAATACTGCAACAATTTAAACGAGTGATATAAAAAAAAAAAAAAACGACGCGCCTCAGTTGGGCTGCATCTATATTATATATATTAATTTGTTTGCTTATACGCCGCCCTTTGCAAAATTGCCACGAAGCAATCATATCTGATATCTTTTGATAAGCTTCGCATACGTAAGGTAAGATTCGGCAATATCATTGCATGTCGTATGTCACGGTATTTCGTACATGAAAGCAACAATGAGATAAATCGAAAATACTAATTTTGAGATAATTTATTTTTAGTGTTTGTTTCATGCTTAGAAAATTTAATTAGGTTCTTTTATGGTTTATTGTAGAGAATATTTTTTTTATATGCCACTATTTGTTATTACTCTGAAGTGCTAGAGAAATATCAATGATTGTAACAATGGACTTTTGATTTTCATTGGGTATAAATTGATTTTTAAAAAAAACATATGTCAGTGTTTCATTATGTAGGTTTAGCTTGCAACAAACGTTTGGTATACTTATCTCAAAATCTAAAAATTTCGTTTTACAACACTGTTGCTTTTAAGTAGTGTTATATATACTTTTTACATCAAACTTTAATCTAAAATACATATTACACACTTTGCCTATAACATCTCACTACTGTTTCGTATCTGTTGATGATTTTACGAGGTCTGACTTGTAAGCTATTTTCAAGGTTTTTCATCATGAGAAACCTTAAAAATATAATTCATAGCTCAAAATTTGCAAAAATATCAAAACTTAAAATACCGCTTTTTCATAAATAAAACTTTACGATTTACCTGCTTAATAACATACGGTCCATCTCATTTTTTACAGTTATGAGACATCCGTAGCTTTGCAAAAGTTTGCAAAAATTTTACATTATTTTTAACAATCCTTGTCCTCAATGATCTGATATATTTCAGTAAAACTGCAATATCTCATAAATACAAAAATTGACATACGCCCTTATGATATTAAGAATGCGATATGGGCAAAAGTGATATAAGTAAAAATAGTCCATCCAATCATTACTTATAAACTTATACTAGTCAATGCACCATTATTCTTTTTACTTATACATGAGGATATAGGTCGTTGTAATTTGGGATTTTGTTATCCTTACTTACGACTCGAGGCTACAGAGACAGTTAAGTCAATAATTATTATCATTATTACCATTTCAATTTGTTGTTTTTATCATAGTTATGTTTCTACTTTAAATACAGTTAAATAAAAAATATGTCAAAATAAGATTCCGATAGAAAAATATTACTTGATAAAATATATTGTTATTTTCGATACAGAAAAGGCGTGGAGAGATAATCTTTCATCAGTTAGACGTTGGTATTTATGACATTGTTGACTTGGTCATTTTAAGCCGTATCGTGATACCCAATTCATATCTTTAAAGTAGGCCCACTAGCACGTGAAATCCGCGTAGGTCTTGACTGTACACTTCCACCTTTTAGTATGGTATAACATATAATTATTAACAACGTTTTGATTTCAATTGACATCTCTCGTCTGCAAAGCCCACACGATAAATAATATCTTCGTGATATTGCTTCTTTTATCTCGTTCTAACATGAGTGTACAAAGGGCCGGCCTTAGCTTAAGTTAAAAAAAAAACTTGAATTGTATCACTGTTGTATGATCATATCGATACACCAGATCAAGACGGTAACAAGTCAAAAAAAAGTTATAAACATTATTAGATTCACCATGTTAAAATCTACTTTTTTCCATTAAGCAATTACTCGGTTTTAATGTTGTAGCCAAGATATCGCTGAAGTTCTTTTGTGGATGTGAACATTTAAAAAAATCTTAGTGCGCCTTGACACAAAAGGTTATGATTGAAATACGCAGATGCTTGCAGCTTAGCATCAGGCCAAGGAGTGAAACATTTTGACAAGATTTGTTTAATGACCAATAAACATCTTTTTGAAGACCTTTACAGTGTAATTGTGAATTTAAATAAAACCTTAAAGATTAAATTGTTTTTTTTTCACCTTGAAATACTTTACAATTAACGTGACCTCACAGATCTCAAAACACACGGTCATATATCTTCACGACATTTATATATTTTTCCACTCCAGCGCTCACGTGCAAATATTCAAAACGTTTCAATTACTCAATACGGTCCTGTGCGTTAGTCACAATTCCGTCTGGCAAAGTGGCATCTTAAACGCGGGCTCAGAAGTATATTTTTATTTTTACGCTTTTGAAATAATCTCGTAGGCGTCTTCAAAAGAAGCCCACCTACGCTAAATTCAAATCATATTGTTTAAAAATACACGCATCGTCTTTTCCTCCGCGACCTACAGGGCCGCGCTCAGGGCATTGCGTAACGTGCGCGTACTCAAAGCGGCTGAAATTAGAGGGCGCAGTTTATTTTTAAAAACACATAGGTACCCGTTAAAACCATTAAAAGTATTAAAAAAATAATTCTACAATTTAAAAGTATTTTTTTTCTTTCTTCAAACATCATAGGGGATGAGTTACATTATCGATTGCAGTGTACTAATTTTAATCTGTATAAAAGTATATCATTTTCAAACATTGAACATTAAAATTATGTTGTATGTAAAAAGTATGTTGTCATTGAAATAGATAGTTATGCAGTGTAGATCAGTGCTTCCCAAACATTTTCATTCCACGGCCCCCTAAATCTGAAAAAAAATAATCCGTGGCCCTTCTCAATACAAAACATAATCTGCGGCGGCCCCAATCTGGGAAGCACTGGTGTAGATTACAATATATTTTCAAGGAATATGCACGTAAAATATATGTTTTTTTTTACCATGGTCGCTCCACAGTGGTGCATATGAACTCATGTAGTTTATCCAACCAACCCTATCCTTAAATCTCTACTCTCTTTGCAAAAGAGAGTTTTTCATCAACCAATTCTCGTAGAAACACTTTAATGTTTAGTTAAACCTAACTAAATTTTATAAAGGCTATTGAAAAGTCTTTATTTGTTGTTTTCATTGTCCATATAACACATTACAGATACCACTTCTCAGCACGGGTAATTGACTAGTACCTTAATGAATACGAAGATCAAAGCACTCGAAAATTGTCTATGGAATGATTCGACACTTTTTCGAGCGCTACCAACTTTAATACAGCCCAGATTAACATCGAACAAGAAAGCGAGCGATTTGTTAACGATGACGCTTGACAAATGGACTGGGCGGACAGTTCGTTGCCATAGCGACGACATTGTGTCTGCCCGAAGAACCGTCTGTGTGTGTCTTTTCAATTATCGGTATACTAGTCTATATTACTGTTTATATAAAATAAGATTAAACACAATAAAGGATCTTCAAAGACAGTATCTTTTAGCAATTTTTAATTATATTTTTTGTATCCATGTCGCTCCCAATGTGGAGCATATGGCCTCCTAATGGAGGTATCTCGACAGAAGTTTTTTCTACGACAACTGTTTGTTACTCAGTCGCTTAGCCTCACTTTTTTCAAAGTGAGTAGTAGGGAAAGAATGATAATGCTATAACAGGACTAGTCGTTGACTAATCGCTATTTCTACACCCAGTTAATAAAGGATCGGAAGGATGGGAGGAGAGGAAATTATGTGAATTGACATCACAAACACCCAGTCTTCGATCACAACTTTGAATTGAATAATTCTCAAATTCACTGTGATCTGAACGCAGCAGTGGGCTGCCAATGTGTTAACAAGGGGCTCGCATAATCTCAAAGCAATTTTCGGTGTTCTGGGGAAGGAGTGAATTTTTTTAACACTCCTATGCAATATTTCAATAAGCAATCGATTGTTACTTATAATATGAAACAATATGCAATTTACGTAAAATTATCAATGTAAATGACGTAAATTGCAGTACTGTGTATACTGAAGCTGTCGTAGATAATATATAAGTCAGAAATTTCAGTTATATACTAATTTGAACTGAGAATATTGTTTTCTCTTAAATTAACAAGGGACTCGCCGGCCTAAGTAAAATTTAACAAAGGCCCATCCCACCACTGTCTGAACGGGGATCGAACCCAGACTTGCGTGATCGGTAGAGCAATCTCTAACCGACTGGGCCACAGCATGCGACAAGTATAATTAACTGTCCATATGTGTCCGCAGATTGCTCGAATCCTACGAGAGTATTTTTTTAACATCAAACACATGTTAACACAATTCGACAAACGAAATTGTCCGTAAAGAAATTAAAACTAATGGACACCATAGCCAAAGAGGAAAAACTCTCAAAAACGACCACTCGACACAAGACTTTATTTATAATTAATAAAAACACAATTATATACCAAAACTTAGAAACCAAATGATGTTTGATATATCAAATAGTCGTTCCATAATCTCGAATTGAGTAGCTACATACTCTCATCGATTACTCACGAACCTAACCACCGATTCTCAATCACTCTTACATCATTTGTAGATAAAAACAATATTTATAAAACAAGTAATATTGTGTATTAGTAATGCTTATTAATATCGTCGTAAAACCGCATTACCAAAAGCTTCTAAGAACCTTCATAAGAACAACTGGTCACTTGTTTTTTTTTAAATTAAACAAGCAAATACATATAATTAGAAGAAAACAAACTAAAAGTGTTTTTTAATTGATACGAAATATTGATATCATAAAGTTTAGTTGTTTTATTTGTCTTTTCATAAATAGGCACTGTTTTACTTAAATTCTCTGTCTTGTGCTTTCTGCATCCTGTTGCAGCGGTGGGCTGCCAACACTTTGACAAGTGGCTCGCTTAATCTCAAAGAAATTATCGATGTTTTGAGGAAAGAATGATTTTTTTTAAATTATATGCAATACATAAATAAACGATCGATTGATACTTAATACACTTATATTATGTAACAATATACAATTTACCGTAAACTTATCAATGTAAATTAATAAAAATGTACTCTTGTGTATACTGAAGTTGTCGTAGATAGTATGTAATTCATAAATTGCAGTTATATACTAATTTGATCTGAGAATAATGTTTTCTCTTCAATTGATAAGGGGCTCGCTGGACATAGTAAAATTTCAAAGCATCCTCCAGCCCACTCCTGTCCTGTTGGCTACGAAATCCTCTGCTTTCCACACCAAACTATTCCATAACCATACCTGTTGATGTTGGTATGCTTAATCCATTATATGTATCACTAAAACATGTTGTAACAAAAGATATACAAACAATCCAAGAATTATAATTTTTAAATATTCAGTTGAATACAGTCGTTATTTCTGAATATTAAACCAATTTTTATCATATTATCTATCGTCAAAAATATTAATTTAGTAAAAACAAATATCGATAGTGTTATTGTTTCAACATCCCTCAATCTTCAGATACATATTTTTAATGTATCTACTACGCTCCCATTGTGGAGCATATTGCCTCCTAGTGGAGTTATTTATCTCAACAGAAGTGTTTATACGAAAATGGCTTGTTACTCAGTTGTTTAACCACTCTTTTTTTAAAGAAAGCGGGGATAGGCTTAGAACAGGGCTAATTGTTAGCTTATTGGAAGAAAGAGATGGAATTTTTAGATATAAAAAAACATCAACGTATTCGAACAGAAATCGATAAATCTATTTTAAAAAAATGCTGTTCGTTCTGGGATTTGAATTCTTGGGATCCGTTACAAAAGTCAATACTGTTTACCACTGCGCTACGGACCCAGTATTTTTTCAGATATACAACATAGTATAAATTAAAACTCTATTATAGTTAAAATAATATAGAAGACAACAATTACATGTCTACCCAAGCGAATGATTTTTGGCAAATTCAAATGAATTTGTATTAGAAGCATCATAAATTATCTGTCTCGCGAACTAATTATATTGTTTTTTATAGAAACGTTGCCCGCCAGTATCCCAACATATTAATTGACAAGTTAAATCCTGAATCGAAATAATGGCCATGCATTCATTTGCAATGCAACAATGAATGAACTCGTTCATGAAGTGCATTTCTCTATTTTATAAATGCATTTCAATACCCTCCAGAAACAGTCACGGAGCAATAAGAAATTATCCACTGCACTCCACGACGAGTGACTGCTCATCCATCTGATTGTGGATGTCAGGACCATCAGTCAATCTATTCATCCATACGGTGCACCCAGTGGTTTTATTTCACGTGACAAATTGAGCCAGGAATAGGCGCGCAAAGTATTTTAGAATCGAATAGTTGATTTGCATGCAACTAACAATATCGATCTGTCAACATCTAAAACAAAAGATTTAACTGTCAGATCCTGCTTTCAATATATTTTACAATTTTACTTTAATATAAAAAAAATCCATGCAATGCTTGACAGTGATATATATATCGACTGTGGAAATAAAAAAGGACATAACCCACAGCTTTTTGTGACAATCACAATGTATTCAACTTTAAACATGTTCTATCAAAAGGATATAAGCTGAAAATGCAAAATTAGTCTATAAATTTAGCTTTTAAGTTTGAAAAAAGAAGGGCCTGTGAAAATAACCCAGAAAAAGGCCATAAAAAAGGTTTTTTGTGGATAATTTATTAAATTAATGTTAAGCTAAGTCAATAAAAAACCAGTTTAACAATGACCGTCCACTTAAAAGTTGTGTATATTTCATAATTTGTCTTGGGTCCAAAGTCATCAGGAAACGTTTTTTGTGTCTCCTGTAAAATGTATTATGTGTGGATTACGTCGTTTTTCATTTCCACAGTCGATATATATATGTAAAATATGAGAAATCACCAAGTAACGTGAGTTAAGTCGTAAAATGATAAATCCTTTCTATTGGACTACAATCACGTCTTTACTTAATGTTTTGGTGAATTGCATATTATTATTTTAGTGAGATAACTCTATTGCAGTGTATATTTACCAGAGCTGTGGAGTAGTGTAAAAAAAGACGACTCCGACTCCGAATAAAGTTTTCAATCATTTCATTTTAACTTATGTATATGTATGTATTCCATCAGACCATGTTTAGTCAGCCATGCATGCAATGTCAACACTATTGCATTCTTGCAGGCTTAGCGAGAGCGATAAATTATCCACTAGTCCTGCCCTAGCCTTATCATTCTATCTTTACTACTCAATTCGAAAACGAGAGGTTGAGCAACTGATGAAGAAACAGTTTTGATAGAAAACTTTTGTTGAGATACCTCTGTTGGGAGGCTATATGCTTCAAATTGGAAGCGGTCGAGGATTAAATAAATAATATATAGAAAAGATTAAATATAAATACTTCTTAGAATACTTATAAAGGGGAAGAAGGGATGAAATCAAGTATTTATAACTTATAGCGATTGACAAAGTCATGCGTATTTTTAATGTCAAAATTAAATGTTGGAATTTCAACAATTCATCAGTGCTAACTTAATAGTATACAAGAACTGTTAATTAATGCTTAAGTTCTAAACCAAACACGCGTTTTTGATTGGTGATGTCCAAGATAGACTGTGCCAGCTGCATTATTCATTCAACGTTCATACGTCAGTCGAGATCATGCTGATATACCGGATCCAACTGTCGCAAAGCAATACAACTAAAACAAAGGACTCGTTACTCTCATATACAGTTCAAATGTAGGGACATCCTTATATATTCAAAAATAAATATCAAATTTTAATTGTTTATCTAAAGATCAATAAATATATAATATTGTAAAGTTAATTTTTTAGTTATATGGCTCAGCGGCTAGCGTTGTGGGCTTCCGTGCTGGACTTCACGGGTTCGAGTCTCAGTACGAACAGATTTATTGATTTCTGTTTGAAGGCATGGGTGTCTGTGATGTCTTAAAATTAGCCCCCATCCTCACCCTTTCCGATCCTTTAATAATTTGGTGTAGCGAGAGCGATTAGCTAACCAATAGTCCTGGTCTAGCCTTGTCCTTTTATCCCTTTGAATGAGAGAGGTTGAGCGACTGAGTAACAAACACTTCTCGTAGAAAATTTCAGTTGAGATACCTCCATTATGAAGCCATATGCTCCACATTTGGAGTGGACATGGATAAAAAATAAATGGGATTAACCACTTGAATGCTAAAGGAAACAGGTGTCCGGAAAATATGCAAGCAAACACGGAAGTTCAAGACATTTAAAAAATCAAATACTTGGTATCCTAATAGAATATGAGCAATATTTTGTTGAATATGTGTAGTGCCATCTATACTGAGTCAATATATGTTTTTAAAATATCGAATTCGAGTGTATATTAGGCAAAATTATTTTTCTCAAAAACACGTAGTATCTCTGGGACATATTAATGATTTATTTACGCGGTTTTCAAGCGGTTAATTATACCAAAATATTATTTTTTTTTACTCTTTGAAAAATAATTATCAAATACTAATATCATGTTTTCTATTTGTTTCAGGTAAATATAACTAGCTTCATTGCTTGAGCAACTTGATAATATTGGATATATAAACGAACGACATATTTTTAAATATACATATAGAGATCTCGTCTGCAGATCAGTAAGTATATGTTTAATGTGTTTACGCTAAGTTTGTTGGTGTACAGATGCGTTTTTTTTAAGTTGATTTGTTATAGTTATTTAATATCTTACAGACAACAACGCTTCTCAATCTGCGAGATATCACAACACCCAATTTATTTTGTACAATTACATCGAACACGATAAACTGCTAAAATATTGTGTAAATAACACCATGATTGGCTATAAAAAAAGATTCATGCATCGTTAATATTTAAACAGTGTTTTTAATGTACTTTTTTTTACTGATATCAATTTAAAAAATAATAAAACACTATTTTTTACGTATTCCGCATTTTTTTTTATTTGGAGAAGAAGCGGTTCCAAACCTTCTCGAGGATTTTTAAGTTATGATAGAATATAACATATTGATTCAGTATTACTTTAATGAAAGACTAAAAAGAGTGCTACAAACAATTAGTAATACAAATGCAAAGACTGACTATCAAGCAGTACTCGTAGAAAACTTTTGTTGAGATAAACAACATTAAGAGTCCAAATATTCCATGTTGGAAGCGTATATAAATATCCAAATAATCAAATAAATACGATTTTATGTCATTATTTTCGATAAAAAATATAAAATAATTAATTTGACACTCGTTAAAAATGACTTTGGAAAATGACTAACAACCAATTTTATAAACAGTGTTAATAACATAATATTTTTTTAATAACTCTGCTCTCTGCTGTTGAATGATTGCTCACTTAAACATTCAGTAGAGTAAATGATTATTTGACTTAAAAAAAACACAATATTTCTTTGTTTTATTTCCACTGTCATTCATCTTCATCCGTCATTTATTCATCAGTTGAAAATCGTCATGAGCAAAACCGGTCTCGATTCTTTTAAATTATAGTGGAAAAAGTACAAAGGAACACTGTGTTTTTTTTTTAGCATATAAAGCCTTTCCACCAAGTATTGACAGTGAATACCCTAAAAATGATTATTTAACGTTGAATATTTTTCTTTAATTTTAATTAAAAAATGTATTCGGGGGTTCCCGCGTAGACACAGTTGAAGTGCCGCCGACGCGGAGTCACTTAAAGAGAGGGATGTCTTTCATGACTGCCGAAATAAAAAGACGTCTCTATATTGAAAACCGAAAAAACTCAATCGACAGACGAACGCCACATGTTTCAGATACATACACTTTTTATTCCTCTTTTTTTTGTTCGTTTCGCCTTCCTTCGATCTTCATTCCCGAATTGGAATATATATCTCCGTGGGAGACTCGAAATTAACTTCACTTTTAACGGCTCATTAAAAAAAATTGTCTCCCAACGCATAAATAAATAACTTTTTTGGGGACAATTGTAATGGGGAATATTTCCGGTGTGAGAGTTGCTTTATGATTATTTTTCGTTCAAACGATAAAACACTATTTTTTACTGATTCCACATTTATTGAATACCAACGAGTACCCGGCATGCGTTGCAATGCCACTCAAAGAAAGAAAGAATTCTTGTATTAATTGTATTTATTAAAACCGCCTATGTGGTCGAGTGGTCAACGTTGTTGGCTTCGGCTACAGAGGGCCCGGGTTCAAATCCCGGTACGGACAGTTTTATAAATTGATTTTTCAATCGATTTATGATTTCTGTTCAAAGGCATGGATGTATGTGATGTCTTGAATTCCCCCATCTCACCCATCCTATCCTGTGAACGGGGCGTATTGAGAGCGATTAGCTTACCACAAATCCTGTCCTAGCCCTGTCCTTCTATCCCTACTCTCTTTGGAAAAAGAGAGGTTAAGCAACTGAGTAACAAGCAGTTCTCGTAGAAACACTTCTGTTGACATAAACTCTATAAGGAGTCCATATGCTCCACATTGGGAGCGGATATGGTAAAAAAACATATGAATAATCCATGTTCGCTTTGCTCCCGATGTGGAGCATATGGCCTCCTAATGGAGGTATCTCAACAGAAGTTTTTTTCTACGAGAACTGTGTATTACTCAGTCGCTCAAACTAACTTTTTTTCAAAGTAGGGAAAGAAGGATAAGGCTAGAACAGGACTAACCCGCTATCTCCGTAACCGATGCCAACTGTGTTGATCACTCGGTCAGTCGGAAAAAGTTTGTTATTTACGTGCTCGTAATATCCAAGTTAAAACATGATTTAAAAAATAATGATGGTTAAGATCGGCTTACACATACAGCACTTGCTGTACGGGGCTTTAAAGCTATTTCTCGAAAGAAATATATTATTCTCTTGAACGTAATTGACGATTCAATAGCCCCATTCATTAACCGAATGCTTCTTTCATTCATTATTTTATTCCGTATGTGTGTTCATTCACTGAGGAAATGAGAATAAATAATACTTAGTATATGGCTGGGTTCGAAGACAAGACAAATCATAAAAAACACACCGCCACTGACGTAGGAATAACTTCTACAGCAGAAGGGTAAACAATATTAATTAAACCTTGTATCGATACTTAAAAAAGTCTTGCCTGTATGAAAAACAATGCTACAGATGTTTTTTAAATGTAGGGTAGTTACGTGCGAATATTGTAAGTACCATGTCGTTACCATATGTTGCAATTAAGCAGCGGATACTATCAAAAACACTTAAATAATAAAAGATTGTTTCATGTGGCCTCCTAATGAAGGCATTTTAACGTAAGTTTTATTTTACGCAAACTGCTTGTTACTCAGTTGCTCAAAACATTATTTTCCAAAGTCAGTTGGAGCAACTAAGGCTAGTGGTTTACTAATCGTTCTCATTGCGCACTGTTATTTTGGAATATTAAAACGAAAAATTCCGTTTTATCTGACAAAACAAAAAATAACTGTCTAGCAATATTTACTTACTGTCAATTACTTTACAATTATGTTTTGTTTTGATAAACATAAATCATAAGAAAATTACTTTCAACTGATAAATTGAAATTGCTCATTCGCCAAGAAACACTTGTCTTGATTATCTACGGACTTTGAAGTAACAATAATAATAAAACCCAATTTGTAGAAGGGTAAAAAACAACTCTATAAAAATTACCTTTTTTTTATCTTACTGTCGGGATTTTTACATTGGAAAATATATTGATAGTTGACATCATTCAAGAGATGTGCAACTTCAAATACCCTCCTCGCAAAAAAGTAAAAGTGCGCCAATGCTCTAATTTAAACACAAAAAAGCCTCACAGATAATAAATTAGTTTTTGGATATGCAATGGCAAAAATATAACACTTCTCCCACGGAGATCTCGATACATACAGCTGATACGTACTATAATCACTTTGACACTTCTCGCTGTGGCTGATTATTAATCGATTTATCATGTTTTTTTAAAGCGCTTAACCTTTTGTGCGCCGTGTGTCAACATTTCAATCATTTAACGAACTCACAAATTGACGTTGACAAATAATGCGAGTGTTTTACAGATTGTTGTCATCAATTACTGTCACATGACTGTTATATCAGAATAATTCTAACTGAGGGATCGGTCGTCAGCCATTCGATAGATTTATTTAAATCAGACGATAACCCACACGCAAGTGTCCAGAGAAGTGGAGAGGATCCTGCGGCGTTTTGACTTGGTCGGCCAATTCTGCTATTTTTTTTGTAAATCCGTAAATTTTTGGGACTTTGGATTCGAGAGCTAAAAAAATATATCTCTCGCGCTGATAATTTTGTTAAATCTGCGAATTTCCGGGTTTTTTAAATTGTTTGAAAAATACCATAATTTCAAAATTGCCTACCAAAAATTACTCTAGTGGGAAAAGGGTAGAGGTGTCAACGTTTTCTTTACTGCAGACTTATGTTGAATCAGATAAATGAATATGGCTTTTAGAAATGAAAAGGTTCCCCACTCCTGATCTAGAGTAATCCTTCATGAAACTGAACTATATCGTATGTTTTTGTGTTTGTTTTTTTTTTGTTGATTAGTTCCTTTATGAATGACGTTCAATCATTTGAAATGATGCAGGCATACAATGAATTAATTTTACGTATATAATGTAAAACAAAGGCAAATGGCCATTGCATCCGCTGTCATGGTAACAATCTCTATCAGCTATATTCAATCGACGTTACTTTTCCTTTCATATAATCTATGTACACATTCACTTATTATGTGCAATGTATATATATACTCAGCATCCGTTGTATACTTTTTGTGGCTTTTAAACACACATTCTGAATTGCCAATGGATGGACAAAAACAAAGGAAATCGTAATACGCACAGATAATTGTCAAAATGGTCTAATTTGATTAGACAGTATTTTTGAACAGCTATTTTTTAATGCTTATAATATACTGTCCTTCCAAGGTAGAAGGCAGTAACTGAATTGGAAAAACTTTGAATAAAAATGTATTTCTATTAATCATAATACTGCATGCATACACTGTTTAAAAAAGAGGAAGTTGTTGGAAGGTTGAAAATTCATTTTTAGATATAACAAACAAACATCCTTGCTTTTAAACAGAAATCGATAAAACTGAAAAAATCTAAATTAACTTTTATTATTCCACGTATTGTGTTACTAACTGTGACACGCGTTTCGCCTCTTTCAGAGGCATCTTCAGACTTACTATCGCAAAGTTTGCTTAAGTAATGAAGCAAGATTGATTCTAACATTTTAAAATTATAAAATTACAAAATGGATTGTTTACCATTAATGTTACCTACCGTTAAACATTAATGTTTAACGTCATTAGTAGTATGATTAAATTTGTTTGCACTGTTTCGATTTTATAATCCCCTCTTTGCTTCCCTTAAAAAGGAAAAATTCCAATCTGATTGATTACAACTCATTAGTATCATTAGTATCATTATATGTTTGTTTTATTTCGATTCTACACCCCCTTCCTTGCTCCTCTTAAAAGGAAAAAAAACCCAAACCTCCATTTTGTAATTTTATAATTTTAAAATGTTAGAATCAATCTTGCTTCATTACTTAAGCAAACTTTGCGACAGTAAGCCTGAAGATGTCTCTGAAAGAGGCGAAACACGTGTCACAGTAAGTAACACAATACGTGGAATAATCAAAGTTAATTTAAATTTTCTATTAAAATGAACTTCCACAAAGTTACCGCCGAAACCATCGAAAGTACTGAAAAAATCTATTTGTACTGGGAATCGAACCCATGAGATCCTCCACGGAAGCTAAGGGCATTGGCCGTTGCGCCACGAACTCGTACAAATAATATATAAATTATAATTAATAAAATCGATGTAACGTTTTTACATAAAGCTGCATCCATTTTCTCCTGAACGTATTTTAAATACAATAATTTAAAAATAGACAATATTTTATACGTTAACCCATTACAAACGAGTGAATATATGTATTTTTTTTTATTGTACCAGTCGATTTCGTGTTAATGGGTTAACTAATTTAAATATAATTATCAAACAGCGATAATACAAGAATAATTTAAATTATTATTAACAAACAAAGATTGTGAACAGTAATTCCAGTAAAATTGATTTGATATAATATTGTATGAATTATTTTTTTTTGTTCTACGATATCCGACAGCCGTTTCCTGTACATCGAACAATTTCTACAAAATCATTCATAATTCATAATACTATCAACATGTATTATGATTCAGAATTCCATATAATTTTAATTTGCTGCTATAATTTAAAACCTATACGCCCAAAGATTGCCTAACTTTATGAGCTGATGATTGAATTGGCATTTACTTGGTAGAAATAGCAACGTATTCAGTTCTACAGTTTTTATAATATTAGTTGACGGCTATTACGGATTTCGCCATCGTCAGAACTATGCTTAAACTTACATTTTGCTCAGTTATACTGACTCCGAAGAGATACACAATACATTTTTTGTATTCACTCTAACATTCCAATTCATATTACACTTATTAAACATTTTTCAAAAAAAGCCTGTATAGCTCACGTACGTGATTTAATGTAATTTAAATTCAGTCATGTGCAGCTCTGCTCGGAACCACTAGTGTCAAACTAAAATAACTCGACTTCCATTGATACAAGAAAAAGCATAAAATACATATATCGTTTTATGCTATTTTATTTTGTATTGAATGGCTCACAACTAGTTCTCGTTAAAACTCACACGCATTTGGTCACATATAGTAATGTTTTAACAGAAGCCAACTTGGTGGCGTACAAATTATCAAGCTCTTTAGAAATTTCGGCATCACACGTAGAGCGAGTAGAATTTAACTCATTGAAGCTTTTCGTTTATTATGGGGGATTGATTTTCTTTACACACACGTGCACGCTACCAAGTATTGGACGGTTGCTCCTAAGACACTCACACGCTTAACATTTTCACGATACTGCCGTATAATTAATGGATTAAAAAGCAGTGGTTGGTGGAGGAAGGCAAGCGAAATAGTTGCACTCACTCTGGTCTCACATTAGTAATGTTTTTAACAAAGAAAAGCAGCTGACGTTTTCCAAACTCATTACAGTACATGTGAAAGAAGAGTGAATATATTTTTTTTTAATTGACATCTACATTAGGCATCAAGTGGTGAAAAAAAAACCCGTTCATTATTATGTCACGAACCCGAGGTTCGTCATGCCGATGCAAAAGCTTCGGGGTTTTAAGACAAAAGATGTGGTGGGCGACACCTTTTGTCCAATTATTCAAACTAGTTTTTTTTCCGTTCCATTTCCGTTGGCGTTCCATTCACGAAAATTCAAATAATATTCAAATCCGGAATAACAGTCCCCCCCTCCGTTCCCCGAACCCCACCCGCAAACTACAGTCTCATCTCGTAAAATCCTATACACAGGCTGCGCGTAAATACTAATCATATAATAATAATAATAATAATAAAAAAATCGAAAATAATTATTTTTTAATATAATATGATTTGGTCACCCACTGTACGCAATAGAGCGATAACAAATAAGACAAAATCTAAATATCAAAAGGTTCTCAACTAATAATTTACGAGGGTTGGTTGTAAACCGTTAATGATTTTTTTTCTTTTTTAAAAAAATAACGGTGTATTTGATTTCGATATACAATACATATATGCATTAAAAAAATAAAAGACTTGTAATAGTTCCACAGGACTGGTTTCGCTCATTACGAGCAATCTCCAACTGATAAGATATTTTTTTTAAAAAATCCTTATCTGTTACCAATGTGGAGCGGCGCATATTACGTCTTAATGGAGGTATCTCAACAGAACTTTTTCTACGACAACAGGTCACGGGTTGGAATCCCACTACGGACAGTTTTATTAATTGAGTTTTTAATAGATTTATGAATTTCTGTTCGAAGGCGGGTGTATGTGATGTCTTGAATTCCCCCCTCCCACCCATCCTACCCTATGAACGGGGCATATCGAGAGCGATTAGCTAACCAAAAGTCCTGTCCTAGCCCTATCCTTATATTCCTACTCTCTTTGGAAAAAGAGAGATTGGGCAACTGAGTAACAAGCAGTTCTTGTAGAAACACTTCTGTTGACATAAACTCTATAAGGAGTCCATATGCTCCACATTGGGAGCGGATATGGTAAAAAAACATATGAAACTGTTTTGCATAATTATTATGACTAGCTGTAAGCCCGTTGCCCAGCAACGTGAGATTTTTGTTGCATTGTGTTTTGTTGCATTGTATTTTATTTTATTTTACTTTATTTTATTTTATTTTATTTTATTTTATGTTATGTTATGTTGTGTTATTTTATTTTATTTTATTTTATTTTATTTTATTTTATTTTATTTTATTTTATGTTATTTTATTTTATTTTATGTTATTTTATTTTATTTTAATTTATTTTATTTTTATAGTAAGCAGAAATTTCGTAAATTATTTAATATTTGGAATAAAGTTTAAGTTTGCTAACAACCATTTTTCGTAGTAGCATAAATTTCGTAAAATAATTAATTTTTGGGATAATTTTTAAGTTTGCTAACAACCATTTTTCGTAGTAGCATAAATTTCGTAAAATATTCAATTTTTGGAATAAAGTTTAAGTTTGCTAACAACCATATTTCGTAGTAGCCGAAATTTCGTAAATTATTGACTTTTTGGAATAAAGTTTAAGTTTGCTAACAACCATTTTTCGTAGTAGCATAAATTTCGTAAAATATTCAATTTTTGGAATAAAGTTTAAGTTTGCTAACAACCATTTTTCGTAGTAGCATAAATTTCGTAAATTATTTAATATTTGGAATAATGTTTAAGTTTGCTAACAACCATTTTTCGTAGGAGCAGAAATTTCGTAAATTATTTAATATTTTGAATAATGTTCAAGTTTGCTTACAACCATTTTTCGTAGGAGCAGAAATTTCGTAAATTATTTAATATTTGGAATAATGTTCAAGTTTTCTAACAACCATTTTTCGTAGTAGCAGAAATTTCGTAAAATATTTAATTTTTGGAATAATGTTTAAGTTTGCTAACAACCATTTTTCGTAGTAGCATAAATTTCGTAAAATATTCAACTTTTGGAATAAAGTTTAAGTTTGCTAACAACCATTTTTCGTAGTAGCATAAATTTCGTAACATATTCAATTTTTGGAATAAAGTTTGAGTTTGCTAACAACCATTTTTCGTAGTAGAATAAATTTCGTAAATTATTTAATATTTGGAATAATGTTTAAGTTTGCTAACAACCATTTTTCGTAGTAGCATAAATTTCGTAAAATATTCAATTTTTGGAATAAAGTTTAAGTTTGCTAACAACCATTTTTCGTAGTAGCATAAATTTCGTAAAATATTCAATTTTTGGAATAATGTTTAAGTTTGCTAACAACCATTTTTCGTAGTAGCATAAATTTCGTAAAATATTCAATTTTTGGAATAAAGTTTAAGTTTGCTAACAACCATTTTTCGTAGTAGCAGAAATTTCGTAAATTATTGAATTTTTGGAATAATGTTCAAGTTTGCTTACAACCATTTTTCGTAGTAGCATAAATTTCGTAAATTATTTAATATTTGGAATAGTGTTTAAGTTTGCTAACAACCATTTTTCGTAGTAGCATAAATTTCGTAAATTATTGAACTTTTGGAATAAAGTTTAAGTTTGCTAACAACCATTTTTCGTAGAAGCAGAAATTTCGTAAATTATTGAATTTTTGGAATAATGTTTAAGTTTACTAACAACCATTTTTCGTAGTAGCATAAATTTCGTAAATTATTTAATATTTGGAATAATGTTTAAGTTTGCTAACAACCATTTTTCGTAGTAGCAGAAATTTCGTAAAATATTTAATTTTTGGAATAATGTTTATGTTTGCTAACAACCATTTTTCGTAGTAGCATAAATTTCGTAAATTATTTAATATTTGGAATAATGTTTAAGTTTGCTAACAACCATTTTTCGTAGTAGCATAAATTTCGTAAAATATTCAATTTTTGGAATAATGTTCAAGTTTGCTAACAACCATTTTTCGTAGAAGCAGAAATTTTGTAAATTATTGAATTTTTGGAATAATGTTTAAGTTTACTAACAACCATTTTTCGTAGTAGCATAAATTTCGTAAAAAATTCAACTTTTGGAATAAAGTTTAAGTTTGCTAACAACCATTTTTCGTAGTAGCATAAATTTCGTAAAATATTCAATTTTTGGAATAAAGTTTGAGTTTGCTAACAACCATTTTTCGTAGTAGCATAAATTTCGTAAATTATTTAATATTTGGAATAATGTTTAAGTTTGCTAACAACCATTTTTCGTAGTAGCATAAATTTCGTAAATTATTGAACTTTTGGAATAAAGTTTAAGTTTGCTAACAACCATTTTTCGTAGTAGCAGAAATTTCGTAAATTATTGAATTTTTGGAATAAAGTTCAAGTTTGCTAACAACTATTTTTCGTAGTAGCATAAATTTCGTAAATTATTTAATATTTGGAATAATGTTTAAGTTTGCTAACAACCATTTTTCGTAGTAGCATAAACTTCGTAAAATATTCAATTTTTGGAATAAAGTTTAAGTTTGCTAACAACCATTTTTCGTAGAAGCAGAAATTTCGTAAATTATTGAATTTTTGGAATAATGTTCAAGTTTGCTAACAACCATTTTTCGTAGTAGCCGAAATTGCATAAATTATTTAATATTTAGAATAATGTTCAAGTTTGCTAACAACCATTTTTCGTAGGAGCAGAAATTTCGTAAATTATTTAATATTTAGAATAATGTTCAAGTTTGCTAACAATCATTTTTCATAGTACCATAAATCGACCACGGCGCATATATCGACAGCCCTGCAGTTTTTAAATTGCAAATTATTGAATTATATTTTATTTCATTTCATTATCTATTAATTTGAAAATGTACGCAAACAAAATACATTTCGTAGAAGAAGAAGATGTCTCGAGGACATCATCAGTACGCACACATTTGTGAAAAGTGAAAAGCGAGTGATTATTTTATCGACTTTTAATATATAAATTTAGTATGAATAAAAAAGTGGAGAAATGGAAGGTGTGAAATGGACGTCCAAACATACTGACACTCAGACCTTATCGACTATTAATGTTAAGATTAAACAATTCTAACAGATTTTCAAGGTCAGACGTGAAAAGATTCATCATTATGATTCAATTGATCAAATCCGCTCCAAAAAATATTAGTCTCACATCGACTCACACGATCAGACGATTCATTTCGATAGCCCTATAATCATAGTTTGCAATAGTCGAATTAAAGTCTTTGATTATTCGAATATTATGATGTATGGTGATACAATACTTTAGCTCTACACCAAGAAATATCAAATTTTCAAACGTGGCGATATCAGAACATTCACGCCCGGTTTAAAATAAGCCGCTCCCATTGGATAGAACAACATTTCAAAAATGTGCTGTTCAGAATAAATCGAAATCATTGGTCTGTACCTTACTGCGGACGTCCTTACAGACGGACCTTATCGGCTATTAATGTTAAGATTAGTTAAAAATCGCGAGATTGAGTTGAGTATGTCACTGACAAAACCGGCGACGGTTTCTAAAAGATCAACAGTGAAGTTCGTGTTTTACTTACAGTACATGTGTTTGCAGTGTGATGTATTTTTGTTTCGAAAAAAAAACCACCCTTCAAGAAATAAACACCGCTCGCTCTGTTAATGCATGTTCGTCATGTTCCAAATTCAAATTCAATTAATGTTATTCAAAATCGTTCCATTTACGAATCGCGATTATAATGCGCACAGGTTCGAATCTGATCATTGTTCCATATTCAAAAAATAAAAACAATAACCTCAACGATTCGAAACTCAATACGAATTAAGGTACGGACGTTTCGAATGGCCCCTTCCAGTCGCACGTCATTGTTTTAAATAGGAATAATAAAAAAATAATTGAAAGGGGGATTGTTTTTATTTTATTTTTTTTGTTGAAAGCGTGTCAGATTTTATTCTGGTTTGACATATCGGATTTTTGCATAGGATTATAGAATTTTCTACAATGCCCTCGTTCTTAACTGACAGATCTATGTAAATTTTGTGACGGTTTGTTTTTTCATTATTATTAATTCATCCAATACACGAAAATAGTCCTTATTCTACAATATGTACAACATAAAACAGAAAAAGCAGCTCTTTTTTATCACTGTAAAATAATTTATTTAAAATTCGATATTTGCGGTATAAATAGGATCATCACAAAAAACTGACTTAGTAATACAATTCCATCAAATCAATAATTTAAATAACAATTTAAAAATTGAAATACAATTTTAAGATATTGTCTATGATTGCTGGATTAATCATTCACATTATATACACTTTCATAAATATTATCCTTTTATTAGAATGCTAAAAAATGTCTAAAGGTGAAACTACGATGGTTACTGAAAACACTTAATAAATATATGAAACAGAAGTGTAGTGGGGCGAGGGCGTTGGGGTCGGCGCTCACACATTTTTTTCTAGACGTCTTAGAAATTTTGCAATAAATGTTTATTTATAAAAAAAAAATTGTAACAATGAATTGTAAGAATTTTTTGTTGAAAACTTGTTGGTACAGAAATTGGATCACTGCGGATAGGGGAGGGGGTATTAAATAGTATAATTAATTAACGCTGCCAGACTTTTTAGATAACACTACACCACTTATGAACACCATTCATTTTTTTACTCTCAATTAAGGTTTAATAACTTTACTTGAACGACTAACAATCATTCTTCGTAAAAGCTGAACCGCTGGGTAAAACTGGCAAGGTTTATTCAGTAAAAAATGTGTTTTGCATATGATATTCGTATATTTCGTATTTAACAATGCAACCATTTTTTCGTTGCATTATGTACGGTTAATTTATCCAAGATGCCTCAATAATATGCATTTGTTAATGCCTTCATTCAGCGGTGAATAAAGATCATCTTTGTGAGGGTGTGTATCAATATGCTGTTTACATTTTACGATTCTACACAATTCCGTTGCATTAAATATTTATGGCTATCTTCTGTTCTTTTTGGGGTGAGTTTTTCTTTATTTTCGCCGTAATAAGATGCATCCCTTAAGATCGCGAACTCCCCCCGCAAAAAACTCTGAAGAAACCATCGCCGCCCCCCCCCCCCCAAACACGCTGAATATCCGCCGCCTTTTGTAATATCTTCATGATGTTCCATGACTAGTCAACATTTTTTTAACAAAAATAAAAAGACGATTTTTAAGTCATTTTGGAATGATCAATTCAATTCAACCATTGAGAAACTTAAATCGTTAGACATCTTTAGGAAAGACTATGTTATATAAATATACATCGAGTTCTAGTTGTTTACTAATCGTCCAAGCTTCTCTCACATTCTTGAAAGAAATAACAATATATATTTATCTGTCTGCATATAACGTAACACACACTATCTTTGTCTGCGCATACGACACTGCAGACTACTAATATATAATTACAAAAGTCAACAACTTAAACTGAATTAAAATTAAACTTGTTTTTAGCCATTTTGACAACTCAATTTTTATCAAAAAGCTGCTAACATAAATATACACTCCAATATTTTCAGAAAACATGTAACATACTAGATTTGGTATAATTATCTGAAAATTGTTTAATATTGGTCAATCAAACATAAATGTATTATTTATTCTTAAGTTACTTTAGAGATATTTTTTTTATATGATTCATTCTAAAAAAGTCTGTCTCGAAAACCGCAGGTTGTCAACAACGTAGCAATAGCGTTACGAAATAGATTGCGTGCAATACTGAAGTACATAATATATATAAATCCGCAGGTATTATTATGAAATGTGATCCCGCGCTTTTTTACCCATGAGACTTAAAAACCCCTGAACGATAAATTTGAATTTTCATACAGCTACTTCTATGAAAAAAATATAGCATAATAGATTTTCTCTATGTCTCGAATTGCATTTACCAAGTAACAATATTGTTTGTTTTGTAATAAATTAGTGTCGGAAAAAAACCGTATCTGTGCTATTATCTTAAAACTTCGTTAAGCTTATTTACTTACTGTAAGTTGCCATCAAAAATTTGCCTGTTGCAAAAAAAATGTAACGTGTGTTAACCACTTGAATACCAAGCGGACACAGGTGTCTGGAACATATGCAAGCGAACACGAATGTCCGAATCACTTAAAAAATCAAATACTTGATATTCTAATAGAATATAAGCAATGTGATGATGAATATGTGTAGTGCTATCTATACTGAGTCAATATAGGTTTTTAAAATATCGAATTCAGGTGTATATTAGGCAAAATTATTTTTCTCAAAAACACGCAGTATCTCTGGGACATATTAATGATTTATTTGCGCGGTATTCAAACGGTTAATAAATCGTGTAAAAAATAATATATTTCAATTTGCACAAAACTATTATATCGATTTACGTTTTTAACAACAGACGCTCTCAAAAAAAAAGTTTACAAAACAATAATATAGGCGTTAAACAACAGATTTTTTACGATACCCCTTCAGTGTGAAGATGCACTATTTTTTTGTATTTATGCATCGGCTTAAATTTCACTTTCAAAAAAATATTAAAATAACTAAATGCCCGTTTTTTATGGACATTACGAAGGTAAAAAATCCAATATATTTATAACCTCATACAGTGTTGCGTTATTGCTAAGTTAAAAACTCACCCCCAGAGGGATGCGAGATGATAAAATGGGGTGAAATGGTTTGCGTATTGGCTGATATATTACACGGAAGCAATATCGTAAGCCCACGGCGACATCCTTTATCAAGGTTTCAAAGTTGCCAATTTATTTAATTATATTTAAATTTAAAAATAGCATATACTGTATATTTAATTGATAAACACGTTTTAAAATATAAATTAAGTAGAAATGGATGCTTTCAATTACTAAGTGAGTTGTTGTTATCACATTTTCTTACAATAACAATAACAAATCATTATCCTTTCTTAGTCAATAGAGTGTTACTTCCTAGTTTAATTTGAACCATATTAAAAACTTATATTCCTCAGAAGATATAGGAAATCCATATCAACATTTAATTGTTAACGAATATTAAATTAAACACAACTATTTAAATGTGTCAGGTCCTATGACACAGAGGTTAGCCTTGTTGGCTTCCCAATGTGAAATATATAGCTTCTTAAATTTGAATTGTTCAAACTATGTACATTCTCACAGATTTTGTCACTAACGACCCGGGTTTCGCCTTTCGGCATCTTCAGGCGTTCAAGTGCACGGATGAACTTATTTAATATAGCTTCTTATTCTCATATGGAGAAGTTTTTCGAAGAGAACTGTTTGTTACTCAGTCGCTCAACCTCTATTTTTTCAAAAAGAGTCGTAGGGATAGAGGGATAAAGCTAAGACAGGAGTGGTTAGCTTATCTCTCTCGCTACGCTCAGTTGTTAGAAGATCGGAAAAGATGGTAGGGACATCACAAACACCCATGCCTTCGAACATAAATCGATAAATTGATCGAAAAAATTCTGTTCGTACTGGGACTCAAACCCGTGAGGACTGTGTATGACACGTAGAATATTATAACGCATCTAACATATCTTTTCTTAAAATATCAGTCAGCATATTACACACTATTTATGGGTTCAATACAACAACATGATCAAAATTGGTTTCAACTAATGTGTAATCGTTTCCAACATTATCAATAGCTGTTCACAATTCAAGGTTTTACAATTCCAGTGACAATCAACAATGCGCTATTTTCTATTCATGTTTTTTATAATAAATATCTTAGGAAATAGTACTATTGTAGAGTTACAATTTATTTCGATATCATGTAGGGTTCGAAAACCCCCAAAACTGTGGGGAAACTTGTACACACTTACAATCAACAGTAACTCATTTCAAATACGAAATTATGCATCACACATTTAAACAAATGAAACATTATCCGTCGTATCTCGTCCTGGTGTCTACAGTACAACGTTCCAATACTCTGGAGGCGCATAAAAAATAATTTAAATCGTTCCTATAAAAATATATTTGCATGTGTGCGCGGTACAACCACCCCCCAGTCTACCCGATTTCTACCCGTAATGTAGAAAGATGTTAGGGCCACCCCATTCCTTATTTGCATGCTAAAATAAACTAAAGCGAGGGGATTGGGGTACGTGTAGACAACAGCGACGATTTCATAGATAACGACGACTTTTTTGCATTGGTTAATATAGAAAACTATATCTGGTTGGTTATATTTTGAATTTATTAATAGTCACATGATCTTTTTTTTCAATCCATGGCCGCTCCAAATGTGGAGCATATTTCTTTTTAATGGAGGTATCTCAATAGAATTTATCTACGAGAAATGCTTGTTTTCCTGTTATTAAACCTCTCTTTTTTCGAAGACAGTAGGGATAGAAAGGATTGGGTTAGGGCAAGACTAAGATTATGCCCCGTTATTTTATTTAGAAAAATACTTATAGATATTATAAATAATTATAATAATAATTAAAAAAGCGTTTTTTTAATAAGGCTTATGTTACATAAATAGAGGAACCTTGAAGTAATTCGAACATGATCAAAAGTTCAACATTTTTTTACATCTGTAATAAACATTATATTATATTTTATAATAACAAGTAGCTTAATAACAGTACTTCATAATTTAGATAGTTTTTTTAATCGAGTTTTCATATCACCGCCTGTGTTTTTTTTTTTTTTTATAGTGCTATATATTTTCTAGATTTGGTTATCTTAGCCAGGTAGGTTATGATTTATAAATTTCCACGTACAATTTTTAATTAAATTTACTTGTAAACTAATAATAAATTCAAAAGTTCATTTTATTACTTACGCCCTTTCATGCGAAACACAACATGTTTACAAAATACATTTCACACTGCAACAATTACAGTAAAAACTCACAAACGCCGTTTTTTAACCCAAAGAAATATGACACACAATAATACACGGTATAACGATCAAAATGAAAAGATCACGCATGGCACTTGTGACGTTTTTAAAATATCAAAAAACACACCACACAAAAGCATCTTATTATCTTGATCAAAAATATGCAAATTTTTCGATTCCCACATATACACACGAAGTTTTAAATTGAAGTACGCAATTTAACATCCTAAAATTCAAACAAAAATAGTCAGTATTTAATATACAAGTAAGGATCACTTTACTTAAAATATTTTTGTATATATAGTACATTTAAAAAAAATTGAGGCTCACTTAAAAAGTTAAGCGATTTTGTTTCTTTTGATAATGGGAACAAGTATCATAATTTTTTGACTGTATTGAAATATTATTATTTTGCAGAAGTATTGGTAAAATTGTTAACGTTTCCGTTTGCGATTAAAATACATGCGCGCCATTACTCATTTTATCTTTTGGAATTGATATTTATTTCGTTTCAATGTAATGGAGGGTCATTTCAAAATGCTTTAACAAACTGTCATACCAAGTCGAAATAATTAAAAATGTCTTATTTATACCACTCTAAGTGAACATTTTTTTGAACACAAGAAATAAGCGTTTTTTTAATCTTGTTCAACTTATGATATCTAATCTAGTTTTTATGACACTTTTAAATAATCGAAATGAAGCAATCAAACTCGTAATTATTTTTCTTAACATTTTTCCCAATTAATATTAAAACAGTATTAAAAAATCAATTAGAGGTGAAGTGAGCCAAGTGGTATTTTAGAAAAAAAAAATATGCTTTATAATATTCTACACGTTTTAATGTATCGTAAATGTTAAGTTACCTAATTTTAATACACAATAGTGTAAAATAAAAATATACAATCCACCAAAACACCAGGTAAAGTCGTGATTCAAGCTCATTATTTTCCATTTTACTAGTTGGCTCACTTCACCTCTCGGTGGCTCAAATATAATACATACATTATGAGGAGCTTTGCATAAAAAATAGGTTTTTAGGTATTATTTTGACACTAAATTGCATGGAGTCTACAATTGTTTTAGCAATTCAATATTTTGAATCAGTAATTTAATAGTTTGTCGCCTGTGTGGTCGAGTGGTCAACGTTGTTGGCTTCGGCTACAGAGGGCCCGGGTTCAAATCCCGGTACGGACAGTTTTATAAATTGATTTTTCAATCGATTTATGAACTTCTGTTCAAAGGCATGGATGTATGTGATGTCTTGAATTCCCCCCTCTCACCCATCCTATCCTATGAACGGGGCGTATCGAGAGCGATTAGCTTACCACTAATCCTGTCCTAGCCCTATCCTTCTATCCTTACTCTCTTTGGAAAAAGAGAGGTTGAGCAACTGAGTAACAAGCAGTTCTCGTAGAAACACTTCTGTTGAGATAAACTCCATTAGGAGTCCATATGCTCCACATTGGGAGCGGACATGGTTTAAAAAAAAAAAAAAATTAATAGTTTAGCAATATCATCGATTTTTTCGCAAAACTGGATTTGGGCGTGTTTCATCATATCTTCTCAGCATTGTGGTTATTATAGTATAACTTACTTTACCATTTTTTTTTTAATATAAACAAAAAAGTCAGTTTGAGTAATTCCGTGCGTTGAATGGCGAAACCTGTAGTGACAATTTTTATTAGAATGTACAATTTTTGAACGAATCAAATATACTCCTGTTATTAAAAAATCTTTTCTCCCCATTTCACGATTATTCAACCTGTCATTGTTCCCTTTTTCGGTTTGTAATACCGTCATCGCATTGTAAATCTTCATCATATTCCCTATTCTCAAAAACGTCTTAAGTACTTATTATTTCGCGATGTCTGTTTTTAAATACATACACAAAAATAATTACAACATAGATAGTAACGAATAAAGTGCTCCTTATTTTTTTATTTTTTTTAAATGAATGTATCACAATTGTTTACTTATAAGCACAATTTTTAAAATGATATCACACTTAACTATTTAGCAACAATTAATTATTATGTTTAATTTTTAAAATATTTATCGTGTATGTTGAAAGGAAGGTTTGGTATTATATCCTCACTGATCTGACAAACGTTCGTTAAGTAACATATTGATATATTTGAGTAAACAAATTGATTTTTTATATAATATAAAAATAAAGATGCATTAATACCGATGTGACACAAATTATAATTTCAAATTAATAGGCAGGGAAAATTGCCTTCCTTTCAACAAGAATTATTTATCATTGCACATACAAATAAATGCTTTTTTGTCAAACTATTAAAATAATTGCATCAACGGAGTTCTTCCAAACAAAAAAACGATATCAATGAGTGAGTATCTTCTCACACTTGGTCAGTTTTGTAAGTTTCTAACTTCTACATGAAAGGTTACAATATATAAAATTGTTTTATCTCGTATTCTAACAACAGCCCAATTCAAAAAAATATCCACATGCGATATTTTTCAATTCCCAAGTATTATAACAACTACTGATTAAAATCGTTATGATTGATGAAATATATTTCATCCCCTGCTTATATGTTATTATTTTACCGAGGGGTGTTGTTTTAAAAAATAACATTACACACATAATAATAAAACGCACACGCTCAAGTAATTGCAACACACACACACACACACGTGAACGAGTCGGGATATATTTCATTTTCTTCGTACGTGTGGGTAGTTGTTCCTCTGGATTCATTTATTCCTTTAATCGAATTATGAATATTTTATACGTGATGCATTGTCATAATTCCAACCCCAATATTTTTCGACTATAAGCAAAACCCTCGCTCTACATAATATAATGTATATTTACATAAACGCATAAAGTATCAAATATTAAATGTTATTACAGTGAGAGGTTAACGTTAATATATTTAAAAAAATATATCTAAAAGAATGTATTGATCATTTAAAATATGCATTTTTTTCTACAATTGTTCGAGGGATCAAAATATACCTAAGTAGAACTAATATCTATTTTAGTAGAACTTTTTTCATTTTTTGTAGAACTTTATCCATTTTTGTAGAACTGATATTTTTTCGTGAAATTTTTTTATAAATTATATAAATCTAAATTTTTTGAAAGTATAATAGTTGTGTATCTTCAAAGTCACAAAAAAATATTTCAATGTAGTGGAAATTAGTATGTTGCAAGCTTTTAAAAACACGATTTATTAATTATGCATATTTGCATCAGGCGTCTGCAAAGCAAGTAGCGACCCCTTGTGATAAATCAAGAAGTAAATTTGCATATTTCGTGAATTAAACTGATGCATTAGTCACTTTGAAATGCAACCAACCTAGACGTGGATGACACATGCTTTGAGAGAGTTCAATAATACATGAACGTAGATATGTTCGATAATATAATTCAAAAGCAATATATGTATATATATCTCGTGTACAGTTAGCTTTATAATAATTATTTATATGTTTTTATTGCAGTGTACAGAATGCATTATATACATACATTTGTATTTTTTTAACTTCACACTTTGAAATCATTCTTGATTTATTACAGCCTTCGATAATAAGAATACTGAGATGTTTTCGAAACGTTTTGTTAATATCGCTTACACATAAACATGTTTACTTATTTTTAATAACGTGTATTCATTGCAAACTATTAATTATTCCGTTTGCTCAAAAGCTTTGAAAATTAGACGATATCGACTGTGGAAAGGAAAAAGAACGCAACCCACACATACTAAATTTTACAGGAGGCAAAAAAAATGTGTTGATTGATTATTTTGGGCCATAGGCAAAATATGAAATATACATAAACTTGAAGTCCACGAAGACTTGTAAACTGGTGTTCAATTGACATAATATATTATAAATTTAATAAATTGTTTAAGAATAACCTTTTTTAAGTCTTTTTTCGTATTTGTAATTTTAACAGGCCCAACTTTTTTTAAACTTAAAAACTAAATTTAGAGACTAATTCGGCATTTGCAGCTTACATCCTCTTGATAGAACGTGTATCAAATTGGATACACTGTGATTATAGAAAAAAAGCTGTTTTAAAAAAACTGTGGGTTAAGTCCTGTCCACTGTCGATATGATACCAAGGTATAAATAATATATACAAGAGGAAACTTGGAGCATTTATTATTTTTAAATCAAAACTTTAAACAGCTTAATTTTTCTGACTTTTAGTTCAGAAATAATCACTTTAACGGCCTTTAAATATGCGAGTAAATAACAGTCTTTATTTGATTCAACGTTTCGTCCGTTAAAACATTGAAAAATTTGCACATTTCAGCTCGCGTTTTGTGCTAACGATTAGCGGCAATGACTCCAATGCTAGACAGTTGTAAATTAGCGAAAGAATTCCCGCCCCTCGAAAGCGGGCGCGCGGGGGCATTGCACGAAGGTGTGAGGCGGACCTGGGGTGTAAACTACCCACCGAACGAATGCAAACAATTCTACTTCTTTGAACACTAATTCAACTGGCATTTACTTGACAGACTACCACTGTAATTTTTTTTACTAAATTATATCTACTAAATTATAACTATCTTTCCAATTAAAATATGTTATATGTCACTAAAAAATCCTTATTTTTAACATTATATAAATTTCAATTTATTAAACGAGTGTCAATTAATTAATATTCGTCATTTTCGAAATTATAGTTCATTTAAACTTAAAACACGCAATTGTTTATTTTTGATATTTTTACCACGTCCAACTTTTAATGTATATTGATATGGATTTCATTAAAATTATAAATATTTTTTATTGGATATTAATTCTAATATTTTTTTTATTAAAAAATTACTAGTTTAAGTGTTCAAAATATTATGCTATCTGACTTTTTACTTATAACCAGTGGCAGACTATCTTGTAAGCGAATGAGGCGCGCGCGAATCTTATGGGTCACAAAAATGGCTTATATTATATAAACCATTATACTTTTTGTTCAAATTTTTATTATTTGACGTTTTTATGTTATCCGAAAAACAGGGCATCCAAATTTTATTGCGCCTGGTGGCTCTCGTGTGCTTAATCCTCCACTGCTTATAACAACACAAAAGTGACATGCCACAGGATTGAGAAAAAAAAGGTTTTATGAACGTCAATCAGTTAATCAATAGAAACAGAACATTTGATAAATGAATGACTGGCATCACATTGTTTTCGAAATAAATTTGTTTGTATGCTTAAAGATTTTTAAAAAATCCCAATAATACATATAGTAAAATAAATAAATACAAAAAGTCTTCCTTTATCTACGAGCGTACTCGAAATTTTACATACTTAATGAGGCTCACACAAAAAGTTCATACTTGCTTAGCCGAGAAAAAGAATTGAGTTAACCCTTTTCTATCAAAGATAATGAAATCAGACATCGGGCTTCTAGGTTTCTATCAACGACTGTTAATTCCCCTATTATGGCTACATTACTCGAAAGGGCTTTAAGCTTATTCGTTAAAAGTTTAAACCGATTTTCAACTTTGGCTTAGGATCGAATCCCATTTGGCACAACAGTAAACTAGCTGACACTGTTGTCAGCTTATCTTGCAATACACGATACATGTTAATTAATACTATTCTTCTATACACTGGCAGAACGTGTTAAGTCTAAAATCGACGATTAAGATAAGGTGAAAATATAACAAATTATTTTAGTTCTACTAAAGAAGTACTTCGAACAGAGTTTCAATAATCAATTCACTAGGATTCAAACCCCTCCGTCACCTCCGTAACCTAAGCCAACGACGTTGACCACGACGTGACCACGCAGGCGGCAATTTTCAATTGATCTATGACTTTCTGTTCGAAAGCACAAGTGTATGTGATGTCTTGAATACCCCTTTCCCATTCATCCTATCCAAATAACGGGGCGATTCGCTAACCACAAGTTCTGTCTTTTGTTTTATCCATGCCTGCTCCCAGTGTGGATCATATGGCATCCTAATAGAGGTATCTCAACAGTAGTTTTTTCTACGAGAACTTTTTGTTGAAATTTATCTCAACAAAAGTGTTTCTACGAGAAATGCTTGCTTAGATAAGGCTAAGAAGAAACTGGGCCACTGCGGCGACAGGTCTGGGTTCGATTCCCGATCAGATCACAGTGAATTTGAGAATTTATTCAATTCAAAGCTGTGATCGAAGACTGGGTGTGTGTGATGTCAATTCACATTATTTCCTCTCCTCCCATCGTTCTGATTCTATAATAACTGGGTGTAACAATAGCGATTAGTCAATCACTAGTCCTGTCCTAGCCCTTTCTTTCTATTCATTCTCTATTAGGAAAAAGGAATGTTGAGCAACTTAGTAACAAGCAGTGTTCGTAGAAACACTTCTGTTGATATAAACTCTATTAGGAGTCCATGTGCTCCACATTGGGAGCAGACACGGTAAAAAAAATAAAAATGATTCGATCTAAGAATATTGAGAGCGAGCCCTTCTCTGAGCGAACCACTTAGCTCACCCCTGATGATTGTAGTTCTAATCTTCATAACATATTATGCTGTTTTGGATAGCTTTTTAATATTATCTTACTAGCTAATACATATGATGTTTGATTCACTATATTTACAGTTCAACTTTTAGGTTAAAAACAATTAATGTGGTATAAATAATAATACGCTTCATTGTGAAATATCTTGCAAACGTGCATCCACTTGTGATAAGCGGCAGGATATTGAAGCCATCAGCACCTGTCACATTAGATACGAACGCACCTTCAATTCGACGCGATACGAAACTAGTTTAATATAAAATATTGACATTGAACATTCTGATTGTGAAGCAACCGATCGCTTTGTTCCTGGTCGAATATTTATGTAAATTGCACTTTTGTGATAAGAAACAAGTTATTCAAACGAATATCTAATGCAGGGTTTCCCAAACTATGTTCCGCGGAGCCAGAGTAGGTGTTCCGAAAAAAAATGGAACGGTTTTATACGCTGCAACACAGTCTTAAAAGAATCTTAAAACTTCAGCTAAGAGTTACGATATATTTTCCGGACTCGCGAAGTGTTCCATTCCAGAAAATGTTTGGGAAACCCTGATCTTATGTATAGTAATTACTTCAACGTTAAAATACCACTGTTAATTGTATCGATGTCATGAAAAAAAATTAGCCAACTAAAAATAAATAAATACAGAAAACGAGGTGACAAGCAATTCTCGTAAAAGAGTTCCGCGAGAAGATCGTTTGAATTGTACTGGACTATTTTTTTAATTTTTCGACTGAAGGTGCTCAGTGGAATTTCAACATTAAATTTGAATCGTTCAAATTATTACATTTACACAAGTTTTGTCACTAACGACCCGGGTTTTGCTTTTCGGCATCTTCAGGTGTTCAAGTGCACGCATGAACTTGAACTGACGCTCAGTAAATAATTTTATCGTGTTTATATAAGAAATAAATGTATCAATTAAGTTGCCTGAAGATGCCGAAAGGCGAAACCCGGGTCGTTAGTGACAAAACTTGTGTAAATGTACATAGTTTGAACGATTCAAATTTACAATTATTTTATTTGACCAAAAAAATTGTGTAGGTATAATCGACAACATGATATATAAAAGGTCTACCATTATTTTCACCAACCAACTGTCCTCGTTTTACACCGCAAAATTTATATGCAAGCCTGTAAGCTCGATTTAATTTAGTGCCGCTTTTACGGCAAAATTTTTGACTGGAAAATAAGTTAACAAACAGTAATCGTAAACGTATACCGTGATAAGATCGTTTGCATTGTAATTTATAACTGCTTTCTCTGAAATGAATATTGAAATGCGTCTTAAAATCGACCAATACATCGAAAGTCGATGAAATTCACATATGAATTAATTCCTGGTGATATTTTGTTTAATTTTTAATGCAATACATTATCGACCAACTCGTTCTGTGATGTACTAACTCAAAAATGCAAATTTTTATTAGGGCCAAAAAAACAGGTTTCCTTATGCAAATATTACAGGATATGTAAATAAGTAACAATTTAAGTTATCGAGACGTTATTTAGTTTATTTAATTTTAATGATATTCGACGTATTGAATAATAATTATTATTTTTTTTCCCTGGGAAGTAAATTCCTTTTTTTACCTTCATATCTTTACGTTACACGATTTCAGCTGCAAAACTATGTGTATATATAGCATGCTTTTTAGGCAAGCTTTTTAATTCGATTTTTATATATTTTTGACAAACAATGTTAAATAATAAATACATGTGTGATAATTACATAATAAATAAAAAAATCGAATACATTAAAATTCTTAATTTATAATATTTAAAAAGCTCCAACCTCCATTTTCTAATTGTATATGTTAAGAACTAGAATCAATTTATTGTTTATTCGTAAATAGTCTCGCTGGGTGCTAGGTTGAATTTAAATATTGAATTTTAATCCTCTCCCACACGTTTTTCCAATAATGATTTAGGTTTTCTGGCATCTTCAATCATTCAAGTGCAACGCCTGAAGATGCCGAACGGCGAATCTCGATTTTGCAGATGCTTATTAGAGACAAAACGTGATTCAAAATTTGTTACAAAACCTGTAGAATAACTGAGTTATTAATTTAAATTTTATATTATTAATAAACTTTTACAAAATTACCGCCGAATTCATTGAAACGATTCGATATGCAGCTATTATTTTTCTGAATTCGAATCTAGTGGCGGATTACCTCATAAACGTATTAGGCCCTCACTTGGGGCCTCCGAATCTCAGGGACCTCAAAAATAATTTATATTATACATATTTTAAATTTCGTATTCCAGTATTAATTTAACATTGAATTTTGCGTCGTTTTTATGTTATCAGAAAAACAGGCACTCAAAATTCGCAAGTCCTTAATCTTCCACTAAATGGCACGGTAAATAAAAATACACGGTCGGTATCGAACGTATAAATCCTGAATTTTGAGAAGGTGCATAATATATATTTATTTACATTATATTATTTCTCTTCGATTAGTGCACCAGTTTAAAAAAAATACAATGTAAAAAAAAACAGTATTGTAACAAGTAAAAAAACCTTCTACAATAGACATTAAAATATTAACATAAAGGTAATTCTATAATCATATGCAAGTTAGTACTAAGATGTACACATCCGACAAGAATGATCGATTATTCGGTAGGTCTTTAAATTTTTACCTGCAACTTCAGCATTTCGATGCAAATTACTTCGCGAATTCGTGGCAATTTCGTACATGGCCAAAACAAGGACGGGCCGATTTCTTTTGCCACTGTCGCAATTAAACTACGAATATGTTTCTACAATATGAACCCATTAAAGGAAAAGAGAACCAAGTGTTATTTAAAACAAAAAAGTTAGATGCGTTGTAATATTCTACACGTCTTAAAGTATCGTAAAAGTGAAAAAACATCGTTTTTTATGAGTATCGTTTGTTAACCACTCACTCATAAGTATAATACAATTTATTTAAAAGTTTAAATAATATATTGTTATAAGCAGGGGTGGACTGGAAAGGGCTCGCGCAATACCCTTTTTAAATTTTACTAAGGTCGGCGAGCCCCTTGTTAGTTTAGGAGAAAACAATATTCTCAATTCAAATTGGTATATACCTGCAATTTCTAACTTATATATTATCTACGACAGCTTCAGTATACACAGTCGTACATTTGTAGCCATTTACATTGATAAGTTTACGGTAAATTGCATATTGCTGCATATTAAGTAACAATCGATTGCTAATTATAATATTGCATAGAATTGCATAGGAGTGATAAAACAAATTCACCCCTTCCCCAGAACACCTAGAATTGTTTTCAGATCTAGCGAACCCTTGTCAACGTATAGGCAGCCCACCGCTGGTTATAATTATTCCAAATACATGTACTTTTTTTACCTGTTTTGAATAAAACAGTTACTTACTGAATGATTAATATTTTTTTTTTATTTGTTTCAGGTAAACAAAATATTCCAGTAACCCCAACAATACAAGTGTTGTCCAAAAAAAAGTTCAATGATTTTTAGTAAGTAGTGATTTTTTTATTTTTAAATTAAGGGTTGCCTCCGACGACACGGCCAAAGTGTGGCAGAATTCGAGGCCGAATAAAAATGCACAGATCCGCATTGGTATCCGAGCCATTTATTCGCGGGCCTAGAGCCCGTCTCGGTGCAAAAAGACAAGCGGTGCCATTTCCGGCGGGGTGGCGTGCCAAACCACTGTTGATATTTATAAAGATAACACGGCGAGATAAACATTCAAATACTTACCCCCAACTACCCCCCGAACAAAGCGAAATGGGTCTGCGAAAAAAGTTCATAATGGGTGTTATTTCATACGAAGAACTATTCCTTTTATACACCAGCCTACCTTTCGGAACTTTCGCAGATCAATTCTATTCAGCAGGTCTATTTTTTTTCACTTTGCATAATAGTGTATTTAAATTCAACACAAACGCATTAGTGTCACTAATATTCTTGTATATTTTTTAAACATACATAATCGAAAAACCAAAATCAAACAAATATCTGACAGTTAATTTTCAATACAAACTTTCGCCCGTCTATACATTAAATCAGCGTTTCCCAAATGATGGGTCGGGACCCATCAAAGTGCCGGGTCGCCAATTTCCTAAAATAAATCTGTTTATTTACTATATAATATTCTATTCTCCCCTCTAATTAATATATTATTGGTACATTTGATTTCTTTATAAGTTTATCAGAGTAAATTATTTTGTATTATAACATATAAAGACTGTATGGACATAAATATACTGTTAATTGATTTGGCATTTACTTGGTAGAACTCCATTATAACAGTTTAAAAATATCAAAGTATTTTAGTTCTACAGTTTTTAATAATTTTATGTGTTGATAGCTATTTCGGCTTTCGCCATCGTCAGAACTATGCTCTGATATCTATAGTTCTGACGATGGCGAAAGCCGAAATAGCTATCAACGCATAAAATTATTAAAAACTGTAGAACTAAAATACTTTGATATTTTTAATCTGTTATAAATATACTGTTTTATTTCACTTAAAGGCCGGTAGTATAGGCCATAACAAATTTAGTGGGTCACGAAGGTGAAATATTAAAATAACCGGGTCGCGGGGGGAAAAGTCTGGGAAACGCTGCATTAAATCATTCTGAAAAACGATTGTCGCAAATTAATGTACGAAAGTGATAATACTTTATCCATATTCCATTTCGCTCCCAATATGGAGCATATACCCACTTAATCTATTCAGTATCTTAACAAAAGTTTTCTACTACGAAAAATAATGATTACTCAGTTACCCTTTATTTAAAGAGAATTGTAATACAAAGGATAGGGTTAGGACAGGGCTATTGTTTAACTAATCACTCTCAATGCCACCAGATTGAAAAAATACTCTCCGTACTAGGAACCTGTAAGATCAGTCGCTTAAGCCAACTACATTGACCACTACGCCATGGATCTGATAATATATATTTTACTTCCATGCAATCAATTGGGTTGAAATATTAAAAAAAAAATAATGTCACTTAAATATGTTGTTTATTAACGCTTTTATCGCCAGAGGGATAATCTATCGGTGCAAAATTTAGTTTATCAAACGAAAACAATATATTATATAATTGACATGTTGCATAAAAAAGAATGATGCTTTGAATATTATTTAAATCAAAATTATAGATAGTGAGATAGATAGATCATCCTTTTGAATCTTAAAGTATTAATTAAGAATCAAATTACTAAAAAAAAATATTCTGATGGTATTGATTTTCAATCAAGATCAATAATTTTGTAAGAAACATTGAACTTACATATTTTTTTTAAATTTGCATAGAAATACTTACTATGATTATTTTTAAGCGGAAACCTATTATAATTTTCCAACGGTCTAATAAATAAATCAAAAATATTCGATAGGTGTTTTAATTAAAATTAATATACGTAAAATATTTAAATTTTTAATTTAAAACACGATTACTAAGTAGTTCGAAGAAAAATTCTCACGAAACAGGGTCAATATGAAATCTACATTTTTTTTAATCAGTCGATATATTAAATACATTTACATTTTATTAAATAAAACGACACAAATCAATTATTTTACCTTTGCTTTAATATACGTAAATCACGTATAATGATATGCATCTTTTTTGTACTTGCAAACCGCGCGGCAATCAAAAAGTAAAATATTCAATTCACACCAGATGTGCCCCAATAAAGGGGTCGATCTCTTGATCCATAACCAGTTTTCGTGAGAAGGGAAGCCAGATACCTTTTGTTTATACGATTTTATACAATAATATGTAAATGAAAAGATCTTAATATTTCTATACGGATCGACCTAATAAATTCCAGACCTTTGACGAATTAAACAGATCTCGCGATTGGTCGGGTATTGAATATTTTCGGGTGGGGATATTAAGCATTGAAGTTTTGTCGATTTGTGCCCTGTCTTATTTGAATTACTTCAATACAACTGTCTTGAAGTAAAGTCCTGGAAACGATCGATTTATCGACGAGATTAATAACAATAAAAAAGTTCGAAACGTTTCGTTATATATAAGTGTTTTACAAAAAAGAAATATAATTTCGTGTAACATAGTTTATTTGATTACAAAAAAAAAATGTTTTTTCACCGTTTTATAAGTGTTGACGTTGCAAACGTGAGTTTATTTGTTTTTTTACTCGATTGCTTATTGTTTTAATTTCAAAGTGAGACTAATATATTTTATTATAAAAATAATAAATATCGTTTATTCCTATATATATCAGTGTTTATTTAATGTCATCTTATGTTATACTCATCACCTGTTTCTTTATCACGTGTTTGTTATCGTCTGACAGTATTCAAAAAATAAAACACCCTTTTCTACTAATAACACAATTATTGTTCATCAGTTGAAAACGGTCGTGATCATTTAGGCCCTTTAGAGGTGAAATGAGCCAAGTGATATTTTAGAAAAAAAAAAACGTTAGATCCGTTGTAATATTTTACACGTTTTAAAGTATCGTAAAAGTGAAGTAACCTCAGTTAATACTGTAATCTCCGGACAATAAAAATATGCAATCAACCAAGTTGTGATTGTAAGAAAAAGGTTTTACCATTTTACTAGTTGGTTCACTTCACGTCTCAAGGGCCCATTTAAAATAAATATATAATTAGTACAAAAGATTTTGATTGATATTGAACACCTTAAAAGTGCTTTTGTTTGTCATTATTTTTTATTTTAATGAAATTAAATGCTAGTTTTCCCGTGTCAATATTATGATAAAATATTGTAAAATAGTTTTATTTTGATTGTGATAAATCTGAAACCAGTGTTAAGGTGCGTTTGCACTGTCGTGTTTGTTTATTTATCTTAAACGTAAAGGTTCGTTTTCATCAATAGAAAAAATAACAAATAAACAAATTCCTTACAAAGACATCGCCCGCATGGAACCAAACGAACATAGTGAGTTTTCCGTATTTTAAAAGCAAAGGAAAAGAAAATCAAAAAAAACGTATCGGAAACAATTAGCTAGTATTTTCAATTTGTACTTTTAATGATTTATTTTTCGTTTTATTTTTTTATTCATTACTGCAATTTTTGAGAAGATTTCGTCAACAATATTTATTTCATAGATGTTGCAACGTCATAAAAATATATCAGAGCAATAGTGTCACCGGGCATAAGCCCTGACTTATACGTTTCAATCTTTTAATATATGGGCCCTCGATAGGTAAAGTGAACCAACTAGTAAAATGGTCAAACTTTTTTTACTTATACAATCACGTCTTTATTTAGTGTTTTTCGTAGATTTCAACACTATTGCAATCTGTTTAAACTGAGGTTACTCCACTTTTACAATACTTTAAGTCGTGTAGAATATTACAACGCATGTAATTTTTTTTTCTAAAATACCACTTGGCTCACTTCACCTCTAATGGGCCCACCCATAAATTATTATATTTGAACCCAACAAAATGTTCTCTACTTCCTACTTTTTTTTAATAACTTGTCAGTCCAGTATAAATAAAATTTACGAAAGCTTGTTTCCGTAGCATTGTATTTACCTTGCAGCTCTGTATCAGGCCGTATACGTAAAGCGTAAATGTAGTTCAATTATAACAGGCAGTCGTTAATTTTGTAGCTTTACATATAAATATTATTATCGAGTGATATCAATCATAATTATAATTAAACATTTATTTCGATTTGCAATTATTTTTAATAATTATTTAAATAATCATAAAATTAATGTGTGTGTGTAATTTCATTGTATTACATTAGTGATGAATCATTGATTGCCATAATAGCGATGTAATCATTGATCTTCAATGATGATTCATTCATCAGTAAGGATTCGAATCTTTTGCGTCAAGATATTTTTCAAATAGTCGTTTCGAATAAAAGACCTGTCATTCCCTCCAAATGAAATGAACAAAAACTCAACCAAACGTTCCCGGTTCCCGCAATAAAATGAAATGGAATTCAATATACCATCGCTCTTTCGCCGTGAAAGAGTATTCTATTATAAAGCTATATATTTGGTACATCTGCAAAATAAGTTTTCGTAGTCTGTTCGGTATTGCTAATTAGTCTTCAAAGGCACTCGGAATGAGGCGGAAAGGAGAATGGAGTGCAGACTGAACGTACTATAAATAATATACATTTACACTTTTATTTGATTTTATTTGATTTTATTTCTATTTAGTAACAGTCTTCCACAATTATTTTTGTATTTTTTACAGACTGTATTATAAAACAAAACCGTCGATATTATTTAATATTTGGATTTAAGACCTGCAATGTTTGTAATTATGTATTCAATTACTTTCCCAGTTACGATTTCACGTAATCAACATCAAATCAATTCAAATCAACATTAATAAGTGCCGTGCACTGACTTGAACGTTCTAAGATACCGAAATGTAACCCCGGGTTTTTAGTGACAAAACGTACGGAAATACACACAATTTTAACGATTTAAACAATCAATATTGTTTAACCATAATACCTAATAGTTATTTATTTAATTGTTACGTCTTGTATCGAAGGTTGTGCATCCAAATTGCACTACGTCTCACTTTCATGAGGTAGTCGTATTGAGTTGCCCATGTCGTGAATATTTAGCCACTGTTAAAATATATCACCGTTTCCATGACCGTTACAAGATACTATGTAATTAATTATTAATAATCGCTTAAATTTAAACTAATTTGCTTTGAATAATCATATATTTGTTATCATCCCGGGAACTCAAAAAAAGGAGAAAGTCGGTATATTAAATGTTATACTATAATAATTTAAGATTTTGACTGAAGGTACTTAGTGGAATTTCAATATTAAATTTGAATTTAGTGACAAAATTTGTGTGAATGTACTTAATTTGAACGATTCAAATTTAATACTATAATAAATTTGAATGTTTCAGTGGATTAGAAAATGTATTGTGTATCTCTTATATAAGTTTAAACATAGTTATTTTGAGGGCAGAGCGTTAGCTAAAATACCTATCAACCACATATAAAATTAAATAATATTTGTAGAACTTAAATGCTTTGATATCTTTTACATTTTCATACAGAATAAAATAATAATATCAACAAATTTGACATCATTCGACGATGAGTCATGTGGTTGATAACATTTCATTGACTCTATAACTCATTATCTTTTAATGAATCTTTGATTCAAATCGGCAGAAAGGATTCGAATCTTTAATAAAGACCCATCTTTATTAAAAAGGACACCTCCTGATTATAAAGATACCTTCACGGGATATTTTCAACAGGATTAACATAAGATAATTAACACCTTTTTACACGTGCCGGGTAGGTAACGGTGTCGAATCTACACGATACATCTTCTTTCAGCCGGGCATTACAATATTGAGTGAAAATTATCAGCCATTCGTTTTTGGCTCGTAAAGATGGGACAAAAAGTGTTGGTCCCATATTACCACATCATACCCTTTGGTTTTTGCGACGTCCGATATGAGGGATGACAAATTAATAAGGGGTTTTTCTATACACTGTAATTGTTCCATATGCAAAATATATTTTTCACATGAATAAAACATTATTATAACAAATAATCTATTTACTTGGTAGAACTCCATTGTAATAAAGTGAAAAATTATTAAATTATTTTAGTTCTACGAATAAATTTGTATTTGTGGTTGTAAGCTATTTCGGTTTTTGCATTCAGCACAACTATTTTATGATAACGACTTAATTCAAAATAGCTATCAACTATACATAATATAATATTTATAGAACTAAAATACTTCGATATTTTTCCACCTTAACTGGATGTCTGCCACATACGAGATATCTCGTCAAATTTTTCGTGCTCAACACGCCAGAGACGAGTTACTTCGTCAATAACTAATTAAATTAACAATTGAAAATTATAGCCGGTGTGCTAGACGTAAATTTTTTTACGGCAGCCAAAATGTAAATCTATTATTTTACAACGTTTTTACTTCCGCTGCAAAACAGAATAAATAAAATAAACGTACATCTTTATTTACCATTCAAATTGGTTAACATATTATTAACTTTTCTTTAAAAATATTGCCGCCTGTGTGGTCGAGTGGTCAACGTTGTTGGCTTCGGCTACGGAGGCCACGGATTCGAATCCTAGTACGGACAGTTTTTATAAATAGATTTTTCAACCGATTTATGAATTTCTGTTCAAAGGCATGGGTTTATGTGATGTCTTGAATTCCCCCCTCTCACCCATCCTATCCTACGAACGGGGCGTATCGAGAGCGATTAGCTTACCACTAATCCTGTCCTAGACCCTATCCTTCTATCCCTACTCTCTTTGGAAAAAGAGAGGTTGAGCAACTGAGTAACAAGCAGTTCTCGTAGAAACACTTCTGTTGAGATAAACTCCATTAGGAGTCCATATGCTCCACATTGGGAGCGGACATGGTAAAAAAAAAATATTTTATTAATCAAAATATTGAACTCTAAAAATGAACGTTGTTTAAGTATTAATTCAAATGATGTATCTGAAAATATAGCTTTGATATAACATCAGAATAAAGTTTGAATCTAAGGCATTGAAGGTTGTGATCTCGTCTTCAACTTACAAAAGTTTACAATCAGAACGCGTACTGTTCATAATTACTGATTTTATATATGTATAGTAGATTTATTCCACTTATCTGTTAAATAACCATCTACCAGACTTATTTATAAATAATCACAATTTGTCTACGGTTTTGATATGAATAATATTGCTAATAACCAATCATGGTGTAGTTAATTAACTTTTTACTCAGCTTTATCATCATGTAACAATTTATCCGGACAATCGAATGTCTAACAAGGATGTCTCGCAGATCATTACAGATTATTTATACCTAATTTCTGAAATATTGTTTAGCAAAAAGTACACTTTGACAATAAAAACAGTTTATAAAAAAATGTGTTGGTTTAATACTCAAGAAAAACATCTTAGTGAAAGATGTCAGATTTTGGCAACCCTTGCGGTAAGGGTCGGATTAAGGGAGCTTGCGTGGGGCTAGGGGTAGAGGGGGCACACATGAGACAGATGTCGAACGAAGGGGGTAGAAAAGGTTCCCTTAGATGCCCGAAAGGCTAATTTATTAGCAGGCTAATGGCTGGTTTTTTTCGCGCATATGAATATGTAAAAAAATATATATTTAAAAAGAGCTTTTGAATTTTTTCGACCGTGAATCGATTTGCATACGTTGTTTTAATGGGTACTTTCAAATACTTCCCGAAAATTCCTTATCATATATTTTTATTGATATATTTTTTTAAATAATAAACCAGTACTGTGTGAATTTATTGTATATACAATAACAACCTTTTGCAGTCTAAAAAAAATAAAAAAACATATTTATATCACAATAAGAACCAGTATGACAAATTCAATACAATTGAATTAGTATAAATTCACTATAACAAATTAAAAAACTATAAAAAGTATTTACTTCCAAAGGAATAAAAAAATATTCAAAACTTTAATTTATCTACAGTTAAATACTTTGCCTTTTTAGCCATATCCGTTCCTAATGTGTAAGATATCACGTGCTCAATAAAAAACACACTTCACGATTTTCAATGATTAAAGATTATTTCATCCAATTGTTTAGAGTTTGCTCTACCGATCACGCAGATCTGGGTTCGATTTCCGTTAAGAAAAGTTGTGATCGAAGACTGGGTGTTTGTGATGTCAATCCACATTATATCCTCTCCTTCCATCCTTCTGATTCTTTTATAACTGGGTGTAGCAATAGCGATTAGTGAACCAATATTCCTGTTCTAGCCTTATCCTTTTTTCCCTACTACTCACTTTGAAAAAAAGTGAGGTTGAGTGACTGAGCAATAAAAAGTTCTCGTAGAAAAAACTTCTGTTGAGATGTCTCCATTAGGAGGCCATATGCTCTACATTGGAAGCGGACATGGATACAAAAAAATAAAATGTACAAACATCCTTGGAGACGAGAATTGTTGAAAATAAAGTGAAAAGATTCCCAATGGAGATTATCTCTTCATAAGTTTTTCTACGATTACAGAAATTCTAGTTTTTATGGTATTTCAAGAGAATTTTCAACTTTGTTGGTGTCTATTATTTAATGGGTTTTACCTACCAAATCAACCAATACATATTTAAATATATAGTAGTAAAGCTTTTAATATATTCTGAATTAAAATAAAGTTGATATTCGTCGAGAATAAGAGCTTAAAACAAAAATAATGAGACCCTATTTTAGTATTGATCGGTGATTAATTACATTTAATATTTTCAACACTCGAACAGCGCGGAGAACAAACGATGTGTGTGCTTGTAGGCAGATACGCAAAAAGTTTTCCCTTGTGTCATTGGGACGTAAATATACGTCATGCGTGTGGAAGGAGTGCCCAAAATAAAATAGACATCAGATGCTATATTTCCATAAGGGTTAAATAACACACGACTCGTGGAGGTGGCAAAAATAAATGTTTAAAAATACATAAAATAATATATTAATAAAACTTTCTAGATAACATATCGTTAGCATCATAAAATATTAAATAATTTCGTCAAATAAAATTACATTCATTTCTTGCGTTAAATTTTTTTTTTAACCATGTCTTCGCTCCGAATATGTAGCATATGGACTCCTAATGGAGTTTATCTTAACAAAATTGTTTCTACGAAGACTGCTTGCTTGAGTAGGGACATAAGAATGTGACTAGGACAGGACTAGTAGTTAGTTATTCGCTCTCGCTACACATTTTTTAGAACAGGATGAGTGGGAGGGATTGACAGCAATTTATAACTCAATTTATAAGACTGTCCGTTCTGGGATTCGAGCTCGTGACCTCCGTAACCGAAGCCAACGGCGTTGACCACTTAATAACAAAACATTCAAAAGGATACAAAAATACTTCGATTTGATAACTTACAACCAATTCTCAAATAAAAATGTATTATTAAAAAGCAACTGTGCTTAAATTTGGTACATAAATAAATATTTACCATTAAAATTAAATATCCACATACATATATTACATATTCATTTCGTTTCTCTCAATCACGTTTTTTTTAAATATTTTTTGACCCACACTAAATGTTTTTTACAGTTAAAAAGGGGGGGGGGGTGGTTCAATGTTCTTTTTACTACGGCTTTACGTTGAATCAGATAAATTAACGTGGCGTTTTGAAATGAAAAGGTTCCCCACCACTGTGTTAGGTCATACTCGTTCTTACCTTTTTGGACAATTGAAAACATAAAAATGTTATCGATACAATTCGAAAATTTCGTCAAATTGTAGTTAACAGATTCTTGCCTGTCCATGGTTTTGTATGTAATTTTTCCCTGCCACTGACACCCATATTCCGCAATCATTTGGGCAGCTTCGATAGCTAATACCGCACCCCCGCCCGCCCCACAAGTCTCACCCGCCCACCAACCACCACGGCATTAGGCGTCCTTCTTGCCTCATTCGGTCCTGTACTTGTGCTCAGGCGGCGGCTCGGCCTCCCTAGATGGAACGCAAAGGAAAAAGGGTTTTAAAGAGGTAGTCACTTTTTAGAAATGACTGACGCATCGGCAATATCAGGGCCACCATTTTTTTTATTTTTATTTAAAAACCGAACATATTTCTTTTTATTATTTTTTTTAAAACCATATATTTTATAATATATTCGATATATTCAACGTTAACAAAGTAAAAATTCGTTTTTAATATGATATTTATATTAATAACTTTGTGAGCAGGTAAATTTGCCGTATTCCCCACTCTTATACCATATATGTAACTAAATATAATCATAATTTTTAATCCAGCAAAAAAAATATATTTTTCTTGAAATTACTCACCATTCAAATCTGTAGGCATACCCATGGGTTAATCCATTTCGCCAGCAATGGCTTTAAACACGATACATTCATTTACTAAGTGTCGGTTCAAGTTAATCCGTTTCATTTGAACGCCTGACAATCCGGGTCGTCAGTGACAAAGCTTTTGTGAATGTACATAATTTGAACGATTTAAAGTCAATAACTTTGTTTTTTATTTATTGGGCCTATTAGAGGTGAAATGAGCCAAGTGGTATTTTATAAAAAATAAGTAATCTTCTACACGTCTTAAAGTATCGTAAAAGTGAAGTAACCTCAGTTAATACACATTGCAATACCGTTTGTGTCTTATTGAAACTTTTCCAGATGCCCTGATTCTTCAGTGGGTATCCGAGTAAAGGGTTCAGCCCATCAGAGGCTATCACTTGTAGGGATGGGGGCGCTGTGGGGGGCACGCAGGCCCTCGCAGATGAAGGGTACAGATTGGGGTAGCGGGGGGCAAGTAGGCGCAACCCTGACGGCTAATTATTTGATGCCTTATGACGTACATACGTATATATGTACATGATCTGTACTTTTTGAGCTATGAGATACATTGGTAAACAATTGTGTGTACATATTTTTTATTTTGATATTTTTGACATCATTATAGTTTACGCAAAAGCACTTTAATTATTAACATATATTTTTAGCTTTAAGTTATATCTCGACACATCCGACGTTTAGTATTGTATCTTCAAAATCGGCACTATACTAAAGAATGCTTTAAACTAGATTAAAGCAATGTATAAGACGAGCTTCTGAGTTTTTTGCAGCAAATTCTATTTATGAATGAATATGAACATCCCAAATTTGGTATACCAAACGTATACCAAGTTTCTGTTTTTTTTAAATCATTCTCCTGTATTTTTCCAATTTTGAAGTTACAATACTTTACGTAGTAAGTGTCAATCTGTCCGTTAATATGACTTATTATTGAATGTTTTAAAATTTCAATAAATGTCACCAGATAACAGCTTGAGTATTCTTTTCTTAGTGAGGATGAATCTTAAAAACGTGGATTTTTCGTAGCCCGGCGTTGACAAAAATGTTTTTGTATTCATTGCATATTGCTGTACCAACGGTTCTCATGCCCTGCCAAAGCCTCAATGATATCTCCCAATCCCTCCATTGACGTCCGAAATTTTTCCTACAGACATGGCGAAATTTTAAATACCCTCCTGCAGATTATATTTCCCAGTCACTTTTCTGAGGGAAAAATCTCCACCGGGAGCCACCCCTTTCAACCCTTGCACACACACGCGCTGGCAATTGATCTAATGTAGACGCACACAAGTAAACAGAGACTCATACATAATAATTGCCGACAATGGGGTGGACTTCAAGACAAAAAAAAATTTTCTAAACAAGCCGAGAAGAAACGATTAACTATTCGTTTATCATTTTAAATTTAACACAATATGTATTCAAGATTCTTGCAGTACATATTAGCAGATATACTATGAAACACAGGTTTATAATACGAGGTAACTTAATCTAGCTAATAAAACTTCATTATATAATCTTATATGAATGAAATTGTCAATTATTTATTCTGATTGGTACTAAAAGTTAGGTGCTCCACGAAGTTTATGTTTTACAGCTATTTAATGTATTTCAATATTATTTAAGGTATTGCCAATGACTTGTTGATTTCTAATTCTTAATTACATAGTTTGATTTGTCATTTTAAAATTTTATAACTATGATAATTTGCATTAAATATTGGTTGAAATTCACTTTATGTTCGATCAAATGAATAACTTTTGACACCGAAACGCTAAAATAAGCAGATTGCAACCTCTTCTAAGTCTAGCCTAAATTACGTTAAAATAAGCTTAAATTAACCCTTACTGAGTTTAGTTTAGATATCAATAAATAAGCTTATTGTGATGTCTTGTAAATTTAGCTTTGATAAGCAAACTGTAACCTTTTCAGAGTCTAGCGTAAATATCGATAAAATAAGCTAAATGCAACCTCTTCTATGACTTGCTTAAATATAAATATCTTTATATTATTAAGTTTATTTGTAAGAATTTACAAAGTTATTATAAAGAATAAATCATTATTATTTCTATTAAGGCGCGACTGCACCCTATTCAACCCCTATGGTCGAAGATATCCGCACAAAAAGGGTAAATACCGAATACTTATCTACACTTATTTCCATTTATTTATTTATTCCAGTGTCTGGTTGTTTTTGCTTTGAGGCGCATCTGTAAATAAACAACACACAACTTTATATATATTTTTTTAATAAAACCGAAATGAAATTATCCAGTAAAAACATTTTATTAAAATATCGAATCAAACAATTTATTCAATACTTACTTTTTTATTATTATTGTCGGTTTAAAAAATAGATCATTAGAAGCGAACATATTGATAAAGTCTTTAGCAATAAATGATGATCACACTCTTTATTGTATTCTTAATTTTCAATAGTCTTACAACGTACGAACTAAATCATGTATTTCAATAGAAATGGATTTGTTTGAATACGTAAACATGGGGAGCCGGTAAATTGCTCGAATTACAAATTATTCGAATTGCTTGGTTATTTAAACGATTTTTCACGACTTTTTCTACGAATTTCATATTTATCTTGTGCGACACTTGTTTAGAGAGTGAAATATAAAAATAATTTTCGTAAGTATTTATTTTAACCGTGTTCGCTCCAAATGCGGAACATATGATCTTTTAATGGAGCTTATCTCAACAGAAGTGTTTCTACGAGAACTGCTTATTAATTAGTTACTCAAACTGCTTCTATATATTTCCAGAAAACATAGAAGACTAGGGCTAAGACAGAACAAACGGAAACAAATTGATTATCTTGTTATTCGAGCAATTTCCATTCGAACAATTTATCGGGAACCGTATACGACAGAACACAATATTCTAATCATAATAATTTATCTATATATATATTTTTTAGTGTTATATTTTTTTTTGTTTAATATAGCATCAAAATTAATTACTCTATATTTTCACTGGTTGTCTTACTAGTTTTTCCACGTGTACCACTCTTTCAGCAGCATCGTTAAAGTTCATTGCAATAAAAAAGTTATTAATTTTTAACTGAAATATAAATCGTTTATCTACCAAACACAATGTCTTATTAATAAATACAAAAATACAATTAATTATCAATAAAATATGATCCCACAAATCGTTAATAATTAAAAATTCTTTTACAAAAACTATAATATCTTTTAACTGCTTAGAAAATGTATATCAACCACTGCTTTTAATATTAAACACTGTTTCTGTCCTTAGCAAGGTATATTTAAACTCCACACACATTATACTGTATTCGTTATTTTCTATACAGTTTATGATTCGTGATAATTAACCAAAATTTTGAAATATGCACAGTCTAAATTTTCAAGGAATAATTACATTATTGATAAAATATAACTAATATAGCAAAAAAAATGGACTTAATTTATTATGTATACGTAATGTATTATATATTATAATTCTGTATATAATGTAATGAGGCATTGAGTCCACAAATAAAATCCTTTTTCAACCCTTGCCACCTAATTGTAGAGGAAACAAATGATCAGGGGTTGTTTAAAAAACCCTCTCACCATCATGAGGTGAGTGAATGAATCTAAATTTGGGTGACATTTATCTCATATTAATTTATAGTATAAGTGCTTTTTTTATTATATTTTTTTCTTAAAAAAAAACATTATGAATATAGTATAAGATTTGTTGTGTATGATTAAATTTTTAATAACTGGGTGTAGCAATAGCGATTAGAGTCAACCACTATTCCTGTTCTAGCCTTATCCTTTTTTCCCTACTACTCACTTTGAAAAAATTGAGGTTGAGCGACTAAGTAACAAACAGTTCTCGTAAAAAAAACTTCTGTTGAGATACCTTCATTAGGAGGCCACATGATCCACATTGGGAGTGGACATTGATTTAAAAAAAAACATTAATTAGTAATTAATGTTTATAATTTTAAGAATATTCAGTATTTTATCGATTAATCATGAGAATTTAATTATCAACAAAAGAATACCTCAATTACTTGAGGGGTAAATCCATATCTCTTGAATCGACTTGAACCGAAAAACATTTGAATGACATCTGTTGACTGATTCGCAAAGCAAACCGATACGCTATCGACCACCTATCAAAACCTCCACTCCCCACTTTCTCATAAAATTTTCCGCCCACCCCCCTTTCACTTTTAATCGGAACGGTGCTCTGGAACACGGGCATTAATTATACCTGTCCATCTGATGCGGGAGACGAGACGAAGAGCCATTCGCGTCCAAATTAAAAGGCATCTTTGCCAGAAACTTTGCAAAACTTTTGGATTTGTATCGGGTAAATGGACCCACCCGACCCTCCCTCCCCAATTTCTTACTCTTGCAATTTTCGCTCCATAGAAATGCAGGGAAGCTTAATTTGTTAAACGTTTAAATAGGCATGAACTTTGTTCATCTTTTGTACAAACGTACAACATTATGTTCAACACAAATTTCGTTCGTGTTACTTTGAATCTTTATTTAAACAACATTGCTAGATTTAAATGACCCAAGGAGTTGCAATTTATTAAGGTTATTTTACTTTTCAATGCCGAATAAACACTTATTATACTAAGGCTCGTATTTTTCTGGTCAGAATTTAAATAACATTGGTAAGAATTTATATTAAATAGTCATAATATATCGGTCAGAATAAATAGTCTTAATTTAAATGAAATTAAAAAAAAACCTAACATTACCTAACCTACTAACCAAAATTGTAATTAAATATTCTGACCTTTCATATTTTTATTCTGACCAAAAATTGATTTAAATTCTGACCATTTAATTTGTCTTCTTAATACTAATCTCATAGTTGTAGTGGTTTCGTTCATCGATAGCATTTTCAACTGACGTTTCGTGTGTAACATGTTTAATTTTTTTAATATGACTCTTGTATTGTAATCTTAAAACAATATAATTAGTAATTAGTCAGAACCAAAATTTCTAAGTGACATTTAATGAAAGTATGTTAATCATTCAAAATCTAATATATAAAAAAATATGTTTGTTCGTATTTTATGCGTTGCCACACCGTTCATCCGATTGCAATAAAACTTTGACAAACTTTTTGCTTGCACTTGTGCGAAGTCAACTAGCATTAAAATTAATTTACAGTAGGTCTTATATATAAAAATCAATGTTTGTATGTTTGTCATACCGTTCATGCAACTTACACGAAGGCTATATATGCACTTCAATAAACACAATTAAAACACAAACACTGTCTTTCTTTGAGTGGCATTGCAACGCTTGCCAGGAACCGACTAGTATATATAGTAATATTTTGTTTTGAGTTACTTAAATATTATACAGCGAAAATTAACATAATCACTGTTGGACCTGAACCCTAAAGTTGCAAACACTTTTTCGCCCCTGTTCCGAGGCACCCCTCGCGTGGCTTATTAACCCCATCTCTCTAAGATCAAAAGTATCGAAAAGTTTCAGTATTTAACACTTCTAGGGACGGATCATTTTGTTAAGCCGAAACTTTGACAAAAAGGTCGAATAACCCAAAACGCTACAAGAAAGGTGTTTAGTATCTCCACAACAGCAATCAATGCTTTGTCACTTAACTTTGACAAGATTTTTTTATTTATTCGAAACTCGTGCTATAAAGGACAGATACTCGTCATGTCTAGTGTATACTATCACTTCTCTTTTCCCCATTACAAACTACATATTTCAGTAGAAAATTAGCATACTTTTGTATTATTTTAAGTTCTTTCTTAGTTTTCTTATTAGAATCACCTCTTCAATCATTATATGAACAGTACTGAAGTATTCAAATTTGAATTGTTTGAATTTTGTACTTTTCCATGAGTTTTGTCGCTAACGACATTTTATTAATAATCACTTGCTATCATTAATTATTAATTCAAAGGCTTAAAAACAAATCAACTCATTAATAATAGGTCGGATAAAACCCTAGATTTATTTTAAACATTCCTATGTTATTATCTGGTCTTTAATATTTTCAAAAAATCCCCATAATTATAACAAACCCACTTAATCCATTGAAAATTGTATACATTCAATTTTCGCTAATTTACATTTTAATAGCTTTTTAACTTAGTGATCTACTTATATTTTTGTTTATAAACGATACAAACTGTTTACTACGCGTCAGTTCAAGTACATCCGTGCACTTGGAATGTCTGAAGATGCCGAAAGGCGAAACCCGGGTCGTTAGCGACAAAACTCATGGAAAAGTACAAAATTCAAACAATTCAAATTTGATATTGAAATTCCATCAAGCACCCTCAGTCGAAATACTTAACTGAAGTATTCATTCAACAAAACCTATTATGAGGAACAATAAATATCATTTATTTAGTTGGATTAAATTATTAATCAACCATATTTATTTAATTAAATATTATTTATCAAAATATCTCAGTACTTTATACTTTTTTTGTTTCATGTTAACTTTTCATAAATAGTGGATGATGAATGCTATGAGTGGTCAGAGTTTTTTAAAGTAAATTCTCAATTTAGACTGGATTTTTTTTGTATATTTTGAAGGCTTAAAACCACAGGGACGTATTTACAAAAACATAGTTTTAAATTGATTAAGTATAACCGATTATTTACCTTTGTACTTATAACATTACAATTGTATTTGTAGATATACCCAACTGTATCTTAAATAGGATTATATGTAGGAGATAAAGCTTTGTTTCACATATAAATATGATTGCTAAAACCGAGTTTAACTCAAAACTAGTATTTTTTTAGTTAGGTCACTATGATCGTAAGCCTTAGATTTAAGAATTGATAATTAATTATAACTTTTAAGGTGTTCACTGTCAATACTTGGTGGAATGGCATTATAATAAAAATAATAAAACATTTTTAGTACTTTTTCCACATAAAATTTATTAGATCAGGACCGGTTTCGCTCATCGCGAGCATTATCAACTGATAAGAAAAATACAAAAACAGTGATATTTATACAAATTTAAATTGAAATAAAAAGGTGTAAGCAACTATTAACAATTTAAAGGATTAGCAAATTACATTATAATTATGAGATGAGCGAAACCGGTCCTGATCTAATAAAATTTTATGTGGAAAAAGTACTAAAAATGTTTTATTATTTTTATTTAATTAATTATAACTTTGCCGTTTTCAATATTAATAATACACATGTCATGTTTTATTGTTGCAATTATTACACTAATTAATTAGCAAACAAATGAAAATGTACATATCAAATCAATTAACAAAGCTCTCTTTTATATTTTTTAACAATAATACTGAAGAAAGCTTTCGTATTTCAAGGAAGTAATTTTATATCAAAATTAGTAAAGTTGCGTACATTTCAAAGCCGTTTGAAAAGCTTGTAATATCCTTGATTTCAGAGTGTTAAGACGAAAAGATTAATTTATTTATCGACAAAGACTGATTCCGGAGCGTATTTGACTTTTCGCATCTTCGACAGGAAAAGTTTTTCGAAGCTTTTGATGTGATAATCCAGAAATGAGCATCCCCATTAATTGGCATCCGATTCTTACCGAAGAACACATCAAATAATCTCGAACGGAAATGCTTGAAATGATTCACAATAAAATAATACTGCGGATTCATTATGAGTTTATTTTAGAAAGAGGCGGTTGGACTATCTGGCAATATGTGGCTAACACATGTCTTTTGAAAAATGTCTTCTTTGACTTATATTAGCAGTCAATCATATGAATTATATGAAATATATCTTTCATCTAAGATCCAATAATGGTTTTTGAGAAATATTATTCCAAATCTAAGACGAGCCGGTGAAAAAATCAGAAAAGATTCTTATAAGCTTTTAAAATGTTTATTATTTTGTACAATATTCAAAAAGAATTACCTTGCACTTTTTTTTATAAAAACATTTTCTGCTTAAAAAATACATCAAATCTTTAATTTGTTCTAAACCAGCTAAAATTTGCAGATATGACTGCAAATTTCAAAACAAAATAAATGTCTCCACTTTAAAAACAAAGCTTTATTGAATGACTTACAACCGATAATCGTGAATATTTCATATTATTAATTATATTGTTAAGAAATAGTGATCAATCTGCAATATTGGACTAGAAGTGTTTTTGAAAACACGATGAAACTGAAAGCCAAAACTACAATCGTAGACGAAGACAAAAAATGTCATTGAAAGTTATCTTATTATGACCAGTTTAACAATGCCTACTCCCAATGTGTATGACATTGACTCCTAATTGAGTATAACTAAACTAGAACTGCTTGTTACTCAGTTAGTAAGGATAGAAGGATGGGACTAAGACAGGACTGATGTTTAAATTTAAATTTTTTTTTATAAAAAAAATATTTGACATTACAGCTTACGCCAATGCGTCAAATACTTTTAAGTTGAAAGATCATACGAGATATACTCGATGAGAAGTCACATGAGATAAACTCAAGGAGAATTGACTTCACAAACACCCATGTCTTAGATCTCAAATTAAAATTGAAAAAAATCCAATTTTGACATTGACCTTACCAGGATTCGAACCTAGACCCACATGGTCGGTAAAGCAAGCTCTAACCAACTAGACCACAGCGGGCGACTAGTTAGTTTAGTTAATCGCTCTCGCTACGCACCATTTTTATGATAGAATGTATGGGCGGAGGGGTATTAAATTCAACACATACATCCATGCCTTTGAACAGAAATTCTTTATCGATTAAAAATATATATATATAAAAAAAAATCCGATCTGGGATTTGAACCCGTGTTTTGATTTGAAGAAATTGACTACTTGACTTCGCAACCACTAATATAAATATTTGTTTATCATTTCAATTTTATCATAAATATGCTTCAGAAGTCTCTAATATGAGTTACTGCCACTTTAACAAAAAAAATACCATTTTTCATATGAACTTTACAGAAGTTTAAATGGTTTTGTTATTTTTCAGAAATATGCGATTTATAATATAAAATTGAAAATGCTTCAATTTCGCTCATTGTTACAGAATGCAGACATTAGATACTCACCTTAGAGATATACTCATTCCTTTGGTAAACAAATGAGAAAATCCCTCCTTGCCGTGCGGTACCCGGCATGAATAATAGATTTTTCGATTAACAGTCTTTTGACTGCACCTTAATCACACAACAACGCTGCGGCCAATCTTTCGCAGGGCGTGTTTACGCCGTCCTCATTAAATATGCAAGGACTCATTTAAAGAATCCTGTGCTTACGTACGTACAATGTCGGGTGTAGAATGCTGAGGTATTTATCGGGGGAAGTTAACCCGGCCTTGCGATGGGCATCACGAGAAATAATAAAAAAAAACATATTTTTGTTCGTTATTTTAATTTTTTAAATTTATTATTAATATTGCTTACTTATTATCCCCGTTGAAAAGATTAAACTTCTATTACGGTTTCGTAAAGTTAAGACACATTTTCAATATAGAGTCAATATTTAACCTTCGTGTTCCTATGCTGTGCATTCACATTGCAAAATTCTTAACATTTTAACCATTCGCTTAATACCAATAATATCTACCTTATACTTATTGTAATCTACAATTATACCTCAATACATGCAATTCAAATTTTACGAACAATTTTCCGGGGTCACTTTGTACCCGGTCACTCGTCGATCGAATTTTCAAGGTTTCGTTACTTATGTGTTAAAAGATAAATATACCGCATTCCATAGTATGTAAATCTCAATTTCTTAGTTATGATGCTTTTAAAATATCTCCACCTATTCATGTTTTTATGCCGTTGGAAACAATCAATATCGACCTTTTTTTAATGATTTTTAAATGCAATGAGGAGTGTTCAAACATTTTTTTTCCACCTTTACATCAACATATTGACCGATGAATTCAAAACAATTCTAATAAGGTATTTTTTTAAATATTATATCGAAATCTTTTGTGATATGTCCCACCATTTTTTTATTATAATTTTCTGATTGAGATTTATTAAACTCTTTTTCCATTTGGGAAAATCTTGATCAAATGAAATAATCGCTGTCATAAATATTAATTTTACAACGACACATAGTAATTCGATGCAATTATGACTGAGAAAAATGCTTAACATCCTAAAACAAATGAACAACGGTAATTAGATTTTTTTTTTCATTTCATAAAGTCATATCTCCTCTGATATAGAGAGAACTCAGGCACTTAGTGCCGTTATTAAATTCAATACATGTTCTAAATCAGATGGAATACAATAGACGAAACAATATGATCGGCTACATAATAATCCAGAACTGTGGAAACAGGAGTAGTGATAATTGGTCCTAATACCGAATGCAAGCTAATAACGATGTCTGGATAGACAAAAGTAAAGGGGAGATGGGGCTTAATAGAGCCTCTGCAAGATTGCGATGCGAAAGGGTATAAATGGGTTCAACTAACGACCTGAATTTTATTTTTTTGCCGGCAGAATTTAACAAATTGACAATCGAATTATTCGTATGTATGTAAATTATATGAATACTGTTTTTTCAAGCTGAAATACAATTAAACGAAGACGATAAAAATAAATTTATTTTTATTTACGTATGAAAAAATTTAAAAATATTAAATTATAAACGTGTTTCAATATTTTAAGCTGTTTTTTTTTAAGTTTCATCGAAATCATTTTCGTTTTTGAGGGTGTAATAATAAACCGATCGAAACTGGACCTGATCCAAGATAAAATACATTTATTTAATATTCCTGTTTATTACCCACAATATTAAATAAATATAATAAATTTAATCCTGCTTATTTATTTCAGCAATAAATTATATTTTCATACTTCTATATGTTTCATATAAACATGGATAATCATTCATAATTCATTCACCGTCCTTACATTGTCAATTTATTGTGGTAAACTTTTATACTACAATATTAATTATTTCCAAGCAAATGCTACAAAACTAAACTTTTAAATATTTAACCCAACTTGTCTCAATGTAACAAACTCGTCCTTTTACCGTTATACGATTTTACTTATCGAATCACGACTGTCCTCCCATGGTCCTGAAGCAAGAGCGAGAAAGACTCGATAAAGTATTCACTATAGTATCCATGTGAAAGAGAGAGATATACCTAGCCCTTTTCCGCTTTCTCCAGTTTTCCATAGACGTTTTGTATCTCTTAATTCTACGTCGTGTCAGATGCCATGAGGAGAGTCAGGAGAGAGATGGGTTGAACAGGACCGGCTTTTATTTATTTATTAAAAAAAAAACAACCATTAGAATGGTCATTCAAATTTTTAATTGTCATGACATTCTCTGTTCTCTTTTACTTGTCGATATATGATCAATTTTGCCTACTCGTTTGAATTAATATCTGACTTCACTTGATTCATCAAACAAATCAACCTCCATTACTTAATGTATGTTCTAGAAACAGTATTTTTTTAATATATGTATTTCGGCAACATTATTTAAAACTCAATATTTTACATTATACGAAGACTGATTGTTAGCCAACCATACGACGCAGTTTATGAAATAAGTACATGACAACACAACTCTTGTATCAGAATTCAACAGAAATATATAACAAAAAAAAAACACAGAGCGCTGTTGTTGATAGCTGCTGTAGCAACGTCAAAAGGTCGCGTCGGGTACACATAAGTATATTTTTGCGCGTTTTATTTTTACACGGTTTTGAAATTGCACGTTCACGAAACCCTCCGTGCAAAAATAGAATCGGGTGTAAATTGATGCAGCTAAAAAATAGGTTTTGCTGTTCACGTTGTGCTTAATTCTATCTGTACTATATAGACTTTGTTTATTTATTTTTTACTACCAAATAGTGATACATTCTAAGTCGTAGCTATAATTAAGTATTTCGACTGAGGGTGCTTGATGGAATTTCAATATCAAATTTGAATTGTTTGAATTTTGTACTTTTCCATGAGTTTTGTCGCTAACGACCCGGGTTTTGCCTTTCGGCATCTTCAGGCATTCCAAGTGCACGGATGTACTTGAACTGACGCGTAGTAAACAGTTTGTATCGTTTATAAACGGAAATTGAATTTTAATAGCCTTTTAACTTAGTGATCTACCTATATTTATGTTTATAAACGATACGAACTGTTTACTACGCGTCAGTTCAAGTACATCCGTGCACTTGGAATGCCTGAAGATGCCGAAAGGTGAAACCCGGGTCGTAGCTATAATATTCACTTTTAGGGTGTTCACTTTCAAGACATGGTGGAAAAGCCAGTTGATAATGCTATTCATGAGCGAAACTGGTCCTGATTTTACTAACGTGGAATCGGTACAAAAAAGTACGTATTTTCTTTTTTGAAAAAAAAAAACAAAAGTAAAATCTTTGAAAAACATAAATTTAAGATATATGTATAATATAAAGTTTATTGATTAATTTCCAATTCGGACCTGCTCAGAGAGTTCGAAAGAGAAAGACGCGATGAAGAGAGAAATTAAATGAGTATGAGTAAGTGTGTGCGCACATGTATTATGCAGGCGTGTGTGTGTGCATAGACTTTTAATTCACTTAAACAATTATAGCTTTAGTTTTAATCCGATCAAACGTTTTGGAGAATGGATTGCAACAGTGTGCGAGAATGTGGATTCTTGTGCGTGTGTGTGTATTGTCTTCGTATGCATGTATGTGTCGAGTGCATTAGGGTGGTTCATCATAAAAAGGTTATTTTAATAATTGTTATACTGACAGAAGGCGATAAGTCAAAAAACCTTGCTTCGGGATAATCGTCATTTTATCGTCCCAAGCACTTCATGAAATTCGATTCGATAAACATATTAAAAAACGTTAAGTTATTTACAGTTTTTGTTGTCATAAAATAATTTGGAACGTAATTGACTTGACGTATATTATGTTACAATACATAGAATTCAAATGAATTGGAAGTTGTGTTCAAATTTTTCTATCTGCATTTGTAACTCAAAACAACTAGTTTTCGACAACGCCTTTTTCCAGCATATCGACGATATAATATGACTTAAATTATTGCTAATATTGATAAAATGTTCGAAAGCGTAAGTGTTTGTCAAAAATTCCCCACCACATTTTTCGATATTTTAATAACTGGGCGTAGCGAGAGCAATTAGTTAACCACTAGTCCTGTCCTGGTCTTATCTTTCTTTCCCTACTACTCACTTCGAAAAAAAAATTAAGTTGAGTAACTGAGTATCAAACAGTTCTCGTAGAAAAACTTTAGTTGAGATACCTCCATTAAGGTCATATTATCTACATTGGGAGCGGATATGGATACAAAATAGAAATTGCTATTTTCTTATCTTAAGTATCTATATAATATGTCACATAAAAATTCAGACGGTAAAACAGTTAATTATTGTACTTAATGATGACTATTTTCACCTCGCTACACAATTTAAAAATTAATTATTTGAAGAGAAAGAAGACAGTCTCAGATGCATGTTAATTCAAAATATAATTTCACATTATTTCGATAAATGACAGAAGTTTCACATGTACGCTCACTACAGTCTCTCTTCATATTGTTACGCATTTGAAATAATATTTAAAATAGCCACTTTATTTTTAAAAATGGCACAATATGAAGACATTCAAATATACAAATATGGTCAATTTAAAGTAAATTGTGACTAGAATTATAATAACATAGTGTTTTTTAAACTTGATACTCGCTCATTCATCTCGATGTGCGACGTACAAATCAGTAGCGAACAGAATAACGAAACAAGCATTGTATCAGCGTTTGGATTTATTTGCTTATTTTATCGTTCAATTCAGTACAAGTGAGCTACTTCATGATTATTTAAACATTTACTAAAACTTTGACGAAAACACTGCGAATACTTTTGAGATTAAGCGACACCTTTAAACCTATTGAGAGACATCGGTAGATGCTTCTACCAATACACGTATGATGACCTATCTCAAATAAACTACAATGGTTCGATGCGTTTTTTGATATAATATTTAGCCAAATGACATAGGTGTAACATGTGCATATTTAATACCTCAGTCACATCTCACCTTACTCAATCAGCGGTATAGTAACACAGTGGTGCATTGGTCTTTTGTTTTAATCAAAAAGGCTCTTTGTCCTTTGACGATTGTTTCTTTCTTATTTAACGCGATATGAAGACAGTGCGACCCAAGTAAAGAACAAACTTATAAAACACAATTGATTACACTACCTAACCATAAATGTTTTCTATTATATATACATGTTATCGAGTTCCAGTATAGTCAATACTATAATACAGTTTAAAGCACTTAATAGCTTGTCATCCTCACGATAGCGTTACCCCGAAATATCTATAAAAAAAATCAAACAATTTAAAATTTAATTTAATGGAGTTATACAGAGAAAATGCCATTTCAATCAATTTAATTTTATAATAACATAATATGGTATAAAACAAAATACTTTTTTTGTATTTACTAATTCCACATTAAAAAAAGACTTATAAATATCAGTTGATAATGCTCGTGATGAACGAAACTGGTGTTTTTAAAAAAAAAAAAACTGAATAATAATTAATAACACATTTCATGAATGTAAAATAATACTAAAATTATCGACGTTAAATTGACTGTTGTTATAATTTTGCACGTCATATTATAACCCAATTAACGATATTTTGGCAAAGTTGTCTTATTCGAAAAAAAAGGTTTACGTGCAATGTTAAAACCGATAAATTTTCTTTAAAATATCCGATATGCTTTTTAAATGAAACAAATTAAATGGTCAGAATTTAAATCAATTTTTGGTCAGAATAAAAATATATACGGTCAGAATATTTTGTAAATTTTTTTGTTGAGTTAGGTTAGGTTAGGTTTTTTTAAATTTCATTTAAATTAAGACTTTATTCTGACAGATTTATTATGCCCATTTAAATTCTGATCGGAAAAATTCGAGGCCTTTTTTAAATTCTCTTAATTCGTGTGAGAGTATTTTTTTGCGAACAACTTTGTTGTTAATTCTAGATTACATAAATGTTACGTTAAAACACGAAAACATAATTTTGAAATATTTCCACAAAACTGAACCTAACAATCCATTAAACTGCAAGTTCCACGAGAATTGAATGGCTAAATAAATATCTTGTCTGCGATGGCGAAAGACAAACGTTCGTTTCCACAAATCCATCTGTACGTTTCCATAATGTTTCCACAAGATATCAATGGGTAGTGGAATTATTAACGTAGTTTTACCTGTGCACTTTCTCCTCAGACGATATTACATTTGCATTCGAATAATATTGTGGGAAATTTCATCCCTCTCTACCCTAAGGGGTTTCAAAAGAATAATAATATTACATAGATATACATCTAGTGGAAAATAAATGTATTACAGCAATAGATTTATAAATGGAGATTTTGTTGTAATAAATTAATCTATCTTTCTTTTCATAGAACTATGTATAAAAATAAGGGACTATAAATCTTTAATAATGAACTCATTAGAAGTGAAGTGAGCCAAGAGGTATTTTGTAAAAAGTGAATAAGATGCGATATAATCAGGGCTTTGGAGTTGGAGTCGTTGAGTCGCGGTGTTTGTCTGACCAAAGTTTGTCTGAGTAAAAATGAAATGATTGAAAAATTCTTCGGAGTCGTCCTTTTCTACACGACTCCACGCTCTGGTTATTATACTTTTAATGTCTTTAAGTATAGTAAAAGTTAAGTGAGCTTAATTAATACACACTACGATAGTGTTGTATTCTATTTTATTATGTTATATTTTTGGAATATGAAAAAAAAAGAAAAGCGTTAATTGATTTCATTATTAAAACTAAGTTATCCTTGCTACTTATAGAAATGATAACATATATAAAGTAAAATGCCTTCGAGCTGTTTAAACGTAGATATATCATCGATGGTACTATATAAGAGAAATTCATTAGCAAATTACAAACGAGATGAACTAAAGTTGTGAAATTCAATCTGGTATAATTATTACCTTCATATTGTTCGGGGGGTGATATTGGTAGACTAAGGGTGGTTTTCAGAACGTGAAATACACCTTCTCAATTAGTTTAAAAAGTGACTCAATATAACTGTTGATTAAGGGCGAATTTTGTTAATACTATTATCTTTATTTTGATGTATTTTTTAAATATGTTTTTTACGATTTATTTCAACTATTTTCACGTAAATTACTTTAATCTTTATAGGGACTGTGTATTATTGATTGATACGCAGCAACTAGAAAATTATACAACCAAAATCTACCATAAGAAAAAAATCATTATTAGATAGTTTTGTAATGGTTTCTTTCTGATGCAATTTCTTATAGAATAAGAACTAACAACAGTAAGAAATTAATTCAATTTAGATAGTATTTTTTTTGCATATCATCACTTTACTGACAGAAAACAAAAGAAACATATTGATAGTTCTAAGTAAACAACAAATATTTTTTTTTAGTTTTTAATAAGTTAAAATATAAATGGCCGATAAAACAAAAAATAATCTAGATAAGGACAATCCACTGCCTTAAAATCTGCATTAATAAAAAAAGGTATTTTTAACAAAGTGATACAAAAATGTATCAATTGGATTATTTATTCTATGCGCGTAACATATTTTTGAGTAAATTGAACCAGTATTAAAAATATCTTTAATGATTGAAATGTCATTAGTAATAATTACTGCGGAATATATATGTTTATAATTAATTAATACATGTACTATTCAAATTAAAATAACTTAAACAAAAATGATTACAAAATTCGTTTCGATTTAGCAATAATATAACATCAATCCAATACACTCTATATCTTAATAGAATTATTACACAGTTAGTTACTAAAATCACCCCTTCAACACCTGTTACCCCGTTACCCACTCGCCCTCCATTACTCATCCCTCTATTTCCATTTGAGGAATACTAATTTGAAAGTTTTTACTTAATCAAAAGCTGAAGTAAGTCCTGTCAGGCAGAAATGACTTATTTCTAATTCGTATTTAAGGGACATCGATTTTGAAGGCTGGAAAATCGGACGGCTCATTAATGAAATTGGATACCTCCTGTCATTTTATGCCAGCCTGGTACTTTTGTTTGATTATACAAAAACTATTTTCAATCTGAAAACTTCTTCATCAAGGCTTTATTTCATCTGCGATTTTTTGTGTTTTTACTATACTTTTAAGTTTTTTTCTCTGTCAATTCTTGATGGAAAAGCATTATACTTTTTTTTTTTTTTTTAAATATATCTTAAAATATGAACACATTTTTAATTTGAATATCTTTATATTACTTAAATATGGCATACAATAAAGATCTCTAAAGCATCTTATTATTTTTTTTATAATTTAAAAAAGACTATAAGAATTATGGTTTATAAACAAGATTCAGCAAAAATGTTAATTGAACATAAATTCTAAGATCACATTTTTTTTACCATGAAGAGGTTTCTCAACATAATTATTTCTACGAGAACTGCGTGTTACACAGCTGCTCAAGCTTTGTTTTCTAAATATAATAGAGTTAGAAGGAAATGGCTAGGACAGGACTAGTGGTAATTAGAATAGGATGGGTGGGAAGGGGAATTAAAAACATTACATAAAAAATAAATAAATTTATAAAATCTACCCGTACTAGGATTTGAACATTTGACCTCTGTAACCGAAGACAACGACGTTGACCAGTCGACCACACAACCGTTTTATATATAACATAGTTTAAAAAAAGAGAAAGAAAAGTTTTTTCAATACATGAAGATTAAAAATATCATTATTTGACGATTAACATGTAAAATTGTTATTGTGAGTCGTCTGGACTTGCAAAAATAAGTTTTCGCCAGTCGATGATAATAATAAATATTGTCGACGAATTCTTCAGTTTTTATGTGAATACATTTTTCATGCATTTTAAAATATGTAAAACAATTGAAAACAACAACCAATCAATATTCACTAGCGAAAATACGTTTTCCGTGCGGGTGGTCAGTAATTATCGACGCTGATAAAAATTGTACCAACACACCGGACTGTACGTGAAACCGAAAAACCAAAACCGATGACAAATCCGTCACGAGTCTTATGATCTCTTAAATATGTCGCAGTTCTAAATAAATACGAAATAAATTATTTGGGACGAAAATAATAAAATACACATTTATTTATTTACAACGGACTATTGACGCCAAAACGCATTATTTTGTATACTTGAAGAGATTTCAGTTATTGTAGTGTATTTTTTTTACATTTAAGTATTTCAGAGTCTCTTTGAATGATTGTTGGAACTGTTCCAAGTATTGAAGCAGATTAAAGGTATGGACCGAAGAAATATTTTGTTTTCTATGCGTTTTTTCAAAGCCAATCGATCTTCAAAAGAATGTTTAAATTGATTTTAAAATATTGCAATGCGATCGTTTACCCAAAAAGATGCGTCAGTTGAAAATAAAATGATACTTATCACAATAATTTCATACTTAAAAACCGCGGTTTTTCGCTATAACCTCAAATAAAATATTAGGTTTTTCGATTTATTTTTATAAAATACTAGCTGGTTCCCGGCACGCTATGCAATGCCACTTAAAGAAAGAATGTTTTTGTGTTTTATTGTGTTAAATTTGAATTTTGTACTTTTCCATGAGTTTTGTCGCTAACAACCCGGGTTTCGCCTTTCGGCATCTTGATGGTGCCGAGGAAGATGCTCCATTTCGGTTTTTTAGTTTATTTTTTTATTAAATGAAATAACATTACTGAAAATAGAAATACTGACCATGTTACACAAAAACATTTTGTTCAGTTTAATTTGTTTACAATGATTTATTTCTTTTTAAGACAGCAAGTATTAAACAGCTTAAAAAAGAATTCTTTTGAGTAAGAATGTAGATTATTCAATTAAAATTAATCTCCCGACATCTGAATATTTATCCCGGCATTTTTTTTTATACCACGGAAATCTAGAAAAAGAAAAACACCTCATAGGCTGTCACAATGTTTATTTTTATTATTGATTTAAAAAAATACATTTTCATACGTGAATATTTATACTATGAAAAAAAAACATGCGAATCTGGCGGTTTGAAGAGGCGTAATAAAAAAACTATGACAGGTGTAATTTGTAACCGTTCTCTGTTGCATACTCGGCGTTTGAGAAAAAATGTAGCTATTCCGTTTTGCGACAGGAACGATGAGAACTTATTCTTGGTTTTTTTTTCGGTTTTTGTTTACAAACGTATTTCTTTTAGCTGACACATTAAACCGCTTTAAATCGGACATGCGATCAATTAAAACCCATATTCAGATACAATTCGTGTGCAATTGTCATCGTAGGGATTAAACCTACAATATTCGACCGCCGTGTACCAGTGACAGACGCTCTGGGTTACTGAAATATTTTTTTAAAATAACTAAAATAACAACCAGTCTTCGTTACCTCGTAAGAACGAATATGGTGGTATTAACAATGTAAATAAGTTAGCAATATATCATGAACAGGTTCGTATGCTTATTATGGTTTGAGCATTCATTTTCCATAGCCCCCGATTTACGCGAATTAACTCGATAAAATTGTAAATTAAAAACATTATATTTAAAATATTCAGATATGGAACGTGTTCTCAAATTCCTATGACACCCGCAAAATCGTTGAAGCAACGTGTAAAGAAATAAACAAAGAATTTACAAAAAATAAATAAACATTTTTTTTTCTCAATGTAACACAAAAAATTTTGGCTAATTGTGAAATTGAACTGACCTCTAGTTGCTGTTATAATTCATAGTTAATATGAAATCAATGTCTTTATCAACGTATTTATTTCATAAATTTGAAATTATTCTATAAGTATATGAGTTCCTTGCATTTCTAAGCAGTTTTTATAAACGTCTACTTTGTAGTTCGGGCGATAATGATTTTGATTTTGTCCCTTTTCCTCAAGGAAACTAACACAGTATTACTTAGTACGCTTGACCAATAAGTATTAGAAAATAATGTCCTTCCTTCTCGTAAACGAAACTGTGTTTTTTATCCTACCCTTTTTCCGTGAGTCAACTAACGCTTTCGAGATACGGCTCACGTCACGTGGTTTATAATTAAAATACGCTATTAACAACAGTCGAGTCAATGTTCTGGTATTTTTATTTTTATTTTGATGAAATGTCATGGATAAAAAATGATTTATTTAGAGTATTTCGAAAGCTATTTTCTAATCTGGCTCGCATACTTTGTCAATAAAGTCTGCCATTAAAAAAAACTTAACACGTCTTTTGGGATAGTCATCAAGTGAGATATGTACGCCAATTAGTATTTTCTTTCATAGATGTAAAGCAGATCGTAAACGTGATATTTTCGGCCTTAAAAATAGATTAAATCATAATTCTGTTTCAGAGAAAAACTTTCCATGGATGTTCATTCACTACTATCCTAATTAGTTACGAGTTAATACGTATTAACATCTTAAATTTTACTATAAAATTAATTATAATATAAGTTTGGTGGTCTGAATTTGTGAAGAACACTGAGATAAGCGAGAGGATTAAACAGCACCTTATTACGTCCAAAATAAAATTAAAAAAACAGCGACAATGTACCTGGCTTGGACACGTGAGTCTGGACATTGTATGTCTCTTCTACTAACCGAATGGATACCGTCATTGTGGAAGAAAGCCACTGATGACCATTCGGCGGAGCTACCAGACGCTGAGATGAACTGGGAGGAAGCAAAGTGACTGGAAGGATAGAGAATCTTGGAGTAACCGTGTGATGCAGCGTTGGGCTGCCAATACGCTAAAAATGGGCTCGCTTAATCTCAAAGCAATTCTCAGTATTCTGGGGAAGAAGTGAATTTTTTTATGACTCCTACGCAATTATATGCAATACTTAAATAGGCAATCGATTGTTACTTAACACACTTATAATATGTAAAAATATGCAATTTACCGTAAACTTATCGATTTTAATGGCTAAAAATGTACTAGTGTAAACTGAAGCTGTCGTAGATGATATATAAATTAAAAATTGCAGTTATATACTAATTTGATCTGAGAATATTTTTTTCTCTTAAATTAACAAGGGGCTTGTATGAGCCTCTCCGAGCCCCTTCTAGTCCATTCGTGGTGTGGTGGTCATATATTCCAAATAGGGAGAGGATATGGATAAAACAATCAAAATTTTGATTCTTTAACTATTGATACAGATTCAAAACATTAGTTTTAAAATACTCATGTAATACAAATCAAGAAAAATGGGAAAAAATAATATCTCTTCGAATTAAAGAATTCTTCATTGTGGTGTGATGTCTACATTTTAAATCTTAACAATTTATTAATAAGAATACACTTTATTTGCTCTGATTGGCTTATTCATTTTCAGACTAAATGAAATTCAGCTTTTTTTAAGCTCTTGACAATTCGAGTACGTGGCTTAAAAACCGAGTGAACGGTTCATACGAACGTTCAGCAATTGATGCTCCGGTATTTGTAATATAAAAAAATAATGCAGACGTACACTAAAAGCTCTTTTTTTAAATAGTATCCCACGTAATGTTACAGTCATCGCTTTTTTTCGGACATGAATTGTTTTTTTTGCGCTTTACATAAAACGACACGTCGATCCCGGTACAATTCATTGTCTGTCCTTATCTGAATCTATTGTCGAAATGAAACAAAACACGCGGCGCAGTGCTCGAATTGATTCATTCATTGAGCACAGATAACGTAGAAATTTATCTCCTTTCCCAATTAAAAAATACGCTCTGATTATTTTCGGGCAGTAAAAATTCAAATGCAGTATTTACTGTACACAGAATTAAAACAAATGTTTAATATTCGAAGCAATTAACGCAGATGAATACATTAATTACATTTATTTGGAGTATTATAATGGTGATTGTTAATGGTTTTCGGGAACGTTGACCTGGCAGAACGAAATTCGACGATTTTATACGTTTTACTTATGAATTTACATTTAAATTGCATATTTCTCTTTCAGTAATATTTACTTTAGCGTAATTTTATACATATCAAGGGTAATTATGCTAAAAACGGTATCAATACAATAAGAATCGTCTTCGGTAATTAATTTCTGTAAAAGTTCTCGTAAAATGTTTATTTAGCGCAATAAAAAATGATGAAAATCCATTATTTATAACAATTTATGAGAAATATGTTACAAAAAAAGACGTAAATTTGTACATGTTATTTTATTACTCGGTTAATGTATTCGATTTTATCAGGGGTGTGGAGTCGGAGTCGTAAAAGAATGGGTGTCTCCAATTTTTAAATTAAAATCACTTTTATAGTTTTTAACTACCAATACATGATGGAAAGACATATAGGTATATATTAAAATAACAAAGTTCCATATTGCATATCGTTCTTCGAAACATTAAAGTCATATATATAATAAGTGTAATACTATATGTGTAATATGAATTAGTATGTTAGAGTGAATAACAAGATGTATTGTGTATATCTTCAGAGCCAGTATAGCTGAGCAAAATGTAATGCCGCCTATGTGGTCGAGTGGTCAACGTTGTTGGCTACCGCTACAGAGGGCCCGGGTTCAAATCCCGGTACGGACAGTTTTATAAATTGATTTTTCAATCGACTTATGATTTCTGTTCAAAGGCATGGATGTATGTGATGTCTTGAATTCCCCCCTCTCACCCAACCTATCCTATGAACGGGGCGTATCGAGATCGATTAGCTTACCACTAATCCTGTCCTAGCCCTGTCCTTCTATCCCTACTCTCTTTGGAAAAAGAGAGGTTGAGCAACTGAGTAACAAGCAGTTCTCGTAGAAACACTTCTGTTGAGATAAACTCCATTAGGAGTCCATATGCTCCACATTGGGTGCGGACATGGCTTAAAAAAAATGTAAGCTTACAAATTTTAGAACTAAATACGTTGCTCTTTTCACCTTACTATTATAGAGTTCTACCAAGTAAATGCAAATTCAATCAATAAAATACTTATTTGAACTAATTCCGTTTTTATTCAATACGATCAGGACCGGTATCGGTCATGACGAGCATTATCAACTGATGATAAATAGAATATGTATCAGTTGAATTAGTGCAAATGAGTATTTTTTTTTTAATTAACTTAAAATTTCTATTAAAAAAATAAATCTTTTTAAAAATCAGACTCGAAGTACCTTTGTAATTTCCGGAGTTGGAGTCGCAGTGTTTTTCCATGGCTGTTCTCAATGTAGAGCATATGACCTGTTTGTAGAGTATTTCAACACTCTAAATATCAGTCATGTCATATATATTTTAACTTGTCATTTTATACACATCTTTTAAAACGTTTTTAAGTAGGGTTGATTCTAGTAACGGATTTAAACCGTATATAACGACGATATTGATCTGACCCATCGTAATAACCGAGTAAATTAATCATGAATTAAATTTTATTATAATACAAGGCTTAAATTAAATGTGACACTCGTACTTTTTAATAAAAAATTATATCTGCAAAATTTCGCCGACAAATTATAATTACTATATAAATATAGTATTAAATAAGTGCCAAAAAATAATTGAGCGATTCCCAATTTTATCTTACAAATATTTTTAGACAGTTTCTTACTTTGTATGTCTTTTTACCATAAATTGAATTTTCTAAAAGAATCTTCGGTAAAATTTTTAGAAGTATTATAAATTTTACAATATTTTATATGAGCTATATTTTTCGCGATTGAGATCTTAATAGATATTTTTAATAAAAAATCATATTTTATTTAACCTGCATGTGGCGTATGAGGTCATTTTACATTATTCATTATTCTAAGTAAAATAAATGGTTTAATTTTTATGACTTACAATCAAGCTCAATTTGGGAATAAATTCGAATTCAATAATGTACACAAATTAGCGTATCTTTTAAGGCACCTGATCCGTACCAAAGATTTTATTTTGTTTTATCGTGCCGTCTCCCAATATAAAGCATATGGATGAAATACGCAATTTATTTACGAAAAGTGTATATTACTCAGTTGGTCAGATTTTTTTAAAAAAGCAGTAGGGATATAACGATTGAAATCAAATAATGAATTAATATTAATTAAATATATGTACAGATAAAAAAGAGGGATATAAAAATATTACTTGCTGTTAATCTATTCAGAAATAATGATTATAATTCGTAAAATAATAAAGTGCACTTAAGAGTCTGAAGACCAGCTCATATCATTTGATTTTCTTATTCTAAAATTTTTAAGTATACTATTGCAGACTTTGACTTAGAACACAGAGATCATAGGTTCGAATCCCAGTACGGACAGTTTTTATAGATGGATATTTCAATCGATTTATGGATTTCTGTCCGAAGACATGGATGTATTTGATGTCTTGAATTCCTTTTCAATCATCGTATCTTAAAATAGGCGTAGTGAGAGCGATAAGCTTAACACTAGCCATATCCTTCTATCCATACTCTTTTTTAAAGAGTGGTCAAACAACTGACTAACAGACAGTTCTCGTAGAAACTCATCTGTGGCTATATTTCTATTAGGAAGCTATATGCTCCGCATTGAATAAAAAATAAAACGTTTGAAAACTGTGTGTCCAAGATCTTGTAAAAATACTGTTGTGTGTGTTTTATACTGTGACCAGTCATTACCCAGTATTGCCATTAATTACCATTTTAACGATATAAATTTTTACCATGGGAATAATTCAGGCACGTCGTTTTTTATTAACGCTGCGGTTTTGGATGGGTGAATAAGACGATGGATTAAAGATAGGCGACTACTGCCCAGCCATCAAAAACGACTGGCTCATTCTGTATATCATAAAATATACGATTTTTACAATACATCATTGAATTATTAACAATTGTGATTTCGAAACATGTAACGAATTTCGTCTATTATTACAATACAATTTGACAACTTAATCTGTTTTGTATTATATGAATTATGAAGTTTATAGTACTTTTTCTTTCGAAGGTAAACTACCAAGATATAATTAATTATCCATCTCTCCATTCTGAGTCAATCATAAAAGTGAAAAATTATTCCCATAACTAAAAATATAGCGAAAACAAAAGGAAAACTTTATTCTTTCAATTGTTTTTATTGAATAAGTCACAAAAAAAAATTAACTTCAAAAGTTACAAAAAATTAGATGTGTTTGAATGAATTTATTGTCAATCAAGTTTTGAGTAAATGACGAAAAACTGATATTCATACATTTTTTTATCCACGTCCGCTTCCAATGTGAATCATGTGGCCTCTGAATGGAGATATCTTATCAGAAGTTTTTCTACGAGAACTGTTTGTTACTCAGTCGCTCAACCTCTCTTTTTCCAATGAGAGTAGTAGGAAGAGAAGGATAAGGATAACTAGGATATGACTAGTGATTAACTGATCACTCTCGCTACGCCCATTTATTGAAGGGTGGGATGGTATTTTTAGACATCATCGGGATGTGCATACATACTTAGCATTAAATGAATTATTTTTTGGCATCGTTTCTATGTGTGTTAAGATATATAATATAACGTTTTTAATCAATTTTTTTTTTGAAAGTCAGTTCTCAAACAGTATTTGTTTTGCAAATGACCCAAATTTTCAGAACAGAAAAGAAACGATGGAATTAGAATCTCTCATCTGTCATAAATAGATAGGATTTAAGTTCAAGAAAAATATGGCGTTCATAGGTAATTTTTTTTTTTTTAAAATCGTCTAGAATGGGTTTTGCTCAATGATTTAAATGTCAGTTTGTTATTACACGTATGAGCTACATAACAAAACTTTGCAAATTAAAATATCTGTAATATTACAGTACGTTTTCTGAATAATTGCATGTCAAATTTAACACCTCTTGGAAGCAAAAAATTGCGATTAAGTAAATTAATTAAAAATTTAACTGCTCGGCAATAGTTTGAAGCTTATATTTCAAATAATTACGTACGTCGGGTAACGTGAGAAAACGTGTTTTTTTTTTAAACAAAAATTAAATAAGGAATTAGTACATCCGTTTTGTTACGGGTCATAAAATATTCCACATTACAATACCCCGAGCCAGTCGTTCGGATATATTTATTGTGAATAATGATTTTCATTTTGCGAAAACTACCGCGTGATGTCACTGTTGTAAATTTTAGATTTAATTAGTGTGTCGTATAAAAATGTAATTTATTAAATTTTACATTTATTATTAGTAATAATATAACATCAGGAAATGTTCAACAAATGTGTAGCACCGCTGTCAGAATATTAATATTAAACATAAGGTCATCAATCACCAAAACTGAATTGATTAAAAAATAAAAAGATGATATTACTTACTTCCGCGCATAGAACAGATCTTGGAATCAATTGTTCAATTATATTTCAAGATTATTATTCAAAATCAAATATTTTTTAGTTGTTTTTACATTTAAGATCCTTTTTCAATATATGTACAATACAAGGAAAATATTTGTATAGAATTTTTCTCGGATACAAAAATGATAATTGTGAAAATAAATTAATAAATTCTTAAATAGTTTTCTCTCCGACTAAGCTATTTATAATAGTGGCGAAACTTTTAGATTTATACAATATTTTAGTTAGGTACTTTTTGAAAGAAATGTGCTAAAACTCTATATCATATCCGTTGTCAATGTGGAGGATATGAGCTCATAATGGAGGTATCTCAACAACAAAAAAAAACGAGAACTTATTGTTAGTAAGTCGCTCAACCTACCTTTTTTTTTAAAGAGAGTAAGGATAAAAAGATAGGGCTGATAGTGAATAACTAATCGCTCTCACATTCCTCTATTTTCTTGTAAGAGTGGGAGAGATATAAATCACAAATACCAACACCTTCAAACATAAATTGATCTTGTAGGTTATTACTTTTTTGCTTAATCATGTATAATTTGAAAGATTTAAAATGTCGATAAAAATGTGCCAAAACGCCGTTCTATTGTGTTACATGAGAAAAAAAAAAGCACTGGGTACTTATATATAGTCGGTATACTGGCAAAAGGCGTCAATTGAAGTGAAAAAAAACCTTGTTTTTATATAATTTTTATTTTCGATGTTTACTTATGCACTATAACCATAACTCATCTTTCTAACCACTTCATGAAATTGTATATACATATTTCAAAGCGTTAAGTTATTTACAGTTTTTTTTGTTGTCAAAAATAAATTTGAACGAAATTTATTTGATAGATATTATGTTTAAATTATGTAAAACTACACAAAAATTGACTTAACTTGTTTGTTCAGAAGATACAACGTGTAAAAACCTATACATCTTCATTCTAAACAGCTGGTTTTCTACTTAACGCTTTCTGCCAGTAAACCGACGATATGATAAAAAGATAACCATATGGACCGTATAAAAAGAGTTAACCGTTATTTCAATTAGACATTAGCGAAATTTCGAGCTTAAACAGATCGTTTCGGTTTATTAATTATGTATTTCTTCTTTTTCGTTTTAATTTTGCCAAATAACGAAAATTTCGCGCGCTTTTTATGACATGCCCGCCATATTGTGTACATATTAATTGCGAAATTATATCGTTAAAACAAAGAGTAATTTGCATTAATCATCTCCATCTTGGGCACATGTGGGCTAATCTTACATCGAAAAATACGTTTGTTCATTATTCAAAGTTTTTATTGCGTCATTTATCGTGAACCAAAAAAATAATAATTGACAAATATTACTGTAACAATAATCTTCATCATTACTATCGAGATCGCTTACTAATAGTATCTCAACATATTATTGAAGGTTAACATAAAATGTTGGCAATGAAAAAATATAATTTCAATCCTGCTCTTAATTAATACCACTTTTTTACGCGTTTTTTACTCACGATTTTGAAACAAAATTTTCCACTAAAATACTATATTTTACACGAATTATATGTTTTAACACGATTCCCTGAAACAAAAAATAAAGAACGAATTTACAAGAAATTCATCCACACTAGAAATTAAAAACAAATAAAAGGTTTCATTAGATCCTGTGTCAGATTATATGTGTCAATTTTTTTTTAGCAACGAAAGCGATTTAAGTCCAGTACCTCATAAAAGTCTTCGTATAAAAATCAAGTACCAATTTTCGATTTTATTAATTAAAATATATATTGTGTGTAATTTGCTTATTGAATCTTTATTGTTACGTTTTTCTATAACACAATGTTGTTATTCTTTCAAATAGAACGGTTTTTCAAATTAAGCAAACCAATCTTCAATTTTATATGAATTCTATCATTTTTACGAGGTTTTTGGTTGAACGTATCTACCGTGTAAATAAAAAGATACGTGTATAAAAAAATTAAACGATTTTTAAAAATAATAACATTATTTATTTACATAACGTTTGTGTGTATAAGTATTATCTTTCCGATGGATCTGATTCCGGCCCCATGTAAAATCCGCCAGTTTATCTTTATTAGATATTTGAAAACCGAACGGAAGTGGAATGGGATTCGAATTTGAGATAACGATTTATTTTTAAAATTCGAACGCGCAATAACAATAATAATAATAATTATTATTCGAAACAATTTACATTATCTATGGCACTTACGTCGTGTTTTCAAAATAGGAACGCGGCCGACCGTAAAAGGCGGGAACTGAATAACTTTAATGCCTATTAATTTTTTTGCGATTAGCATTTTAATCTATCTGTCTATATTCTATAGAACCGATGGCTTTTTACATGAGCGTATCTCATTGAGTCCAGTGCGACAGTTAAGCAACTTGACAACAGTAACTTGAATAATATAATCGATATAATCTACAAAACAAAAAAAAATCACGGAAAATTGCTAGAATTTAACAAATCTTATTTATAATATAAGAATTCTTTGTAATTAAAACTTCTCTAATAAAATATTTTGAATTGTTATCATTTGGACATGACTAATATCGACCAATAGCATGTATATAATATATTCTAAATAGCAAATCCGATTCTATATCCTTTCTTCCGTTTTCTAGACCAGTGATTCCCTACCTTTTTCATGTCGCGGACCCCTAAATCTGAAAACAATAATCTGCGGACCCCTGATTTTTTTTTTATTTTACAAATTCATATTTTATCACAAAGAATGTTGAAAGAATGAAAATTTTCACAGACGCCAGGTTGGGAAGCACTGTTCTAGACAACACTAGAATGCAGATAGCTTAAATGAGGAGCTTTCGATCAAACACTCCCAAATCGAGCTTTGAGAAAAAAATAGATATTGCTATAATATTGGAACATTGATTAAAAAGAACAGAATTTATTTTTTAACTTCATTAAAAACTTCGTAGTTTCCATGCAATAAGGGGTTAGAACATATGTGATAAAAGTGTGTTTTTCTCTGTTTAGGTAAAAGTGGATCTGGTAATATTTGATCTTTGATACCAAGCTTTTCAATATTCTTTACAACACAGATATGACCATCGATTTATATTAATCAATAAAATTGTCACATTCAGTTTGATGAATTAAATTGTAAAATATGAACATGAATGAAACGCACGTGTTGTGCGGGAATCAAAAGTGTATTTATCGGCAAATAGTAATAATTGATTCAATTCATTCAATCGTATTTTCATTCATTAATTTCGATATAGCGAAAAGCACAGCACGCTAACTTTATGTCGATTTCGCGCATAGCCAATAATGAATGAAATGACACCGTATAACAGCGATCTCCAATCTTTAAGTCTTTTTTATCGTTTAATTACTAATATTATGTAGGATTAATATGTTCTCAATATATTAGATATTCATAATAAGGTAAAAAAAATAGCAACGTATTTAGTTTCATACAAAAATCTTTTGACATAACTTATAGCTATTTCGGCAACGCTTTTTATAAGATGTGGTCTGCAGCATTAAAATGTAAATATAACATTTTTAAGGTGTTTACTTTCAATATTTTGTGGAAAGCCATTATAATCAAATTAAAAAAAAACACCCTTTTGTATTAATTCTATTTTTTTTATATGATCAGGATCGGTTTCGCTCGTATAAAATAAAAGTTGAATTTGAAAAAAAAAATGTATGAAATCAAGCTTCGGGGTCAGTCCCTATGCCTTATGGTTTTGTGATTATTAACGTTTTATTTTTTTCTTTTGCAGCGAGCAACCCTGGCCGAGAAAGAAGTAACAAACCTGAAGGAGCAGCTCGCTGTCAATCCCTCGCAGACTGGCGAGAGCTACCCTCCGTCCACGAAGTCGCTGGGATCCCATGACGGTACATCACCGCCCCCATCGTCACAACAATCGATAACATTGGCGACTTCGCAAACCATCAACAACCTACAGTCGAACCTCTCCCACGACAGCGCCATCTCGCCGCTGTCCAGGGACGAGACGGAGACTCCGGACCTAAGGAAGTGTCCGTCAGCTGATGACTTGGAGCACCTGATCGATAGTCCTGCCAAGATGGAGCTGGCAGCCCAGCGGGGCAACTGTAATGATGTTAATAATATTGGCAATAATATCGCGGCCGGGGGTAATACCGAGGTGGAACTCGCTGCCAAAGAAAAAGAGGTAAGATGTCATTTGTTTTCTTCTTTATTTCTCATAGGGTAGATATTTTCAATGAACAATGAAATGAACATAATACTACACATTGGAGCCGGTCATCAACATTTTTTCTATAGGTATACTTATATTAGACAGTTGCACCTAATTATGAAGAATGAAAAATTTATGAAAATAAGTTTTTATATTTGACAGTCATTCTTAAATATTGCGTTTTATTTTAAATGAATCATTTTATTGTTTAAAAAATAGTAGGTCACTGCTTAAGAACGCCCGATTGATTCGATAATAGTTTAACTTATTTCACTTACTAGTTTTAGTTTTGTATTATAAGTACATGACTATAACTGCGTATTTTATTTATGGGCCCATTCGAGGTGAAGTGAGCTAATTGGTATTTTAAGAAAACAAGGTTAGATGCGTTGTAATATTATACACGTCTTAAAGTATCGTAAAAGTGAAGCAACTTCAGTTAATATAAAAGTATGCAATCCACCAAAACACCAAATAAAGACATGATTGTCCAAGAAAAAAGCTTTACCATTTTACTAGTTGACTCACTTCACCTCTTAAGGGCCCAATTGTGACAGTTGTTTCACCTCTTTGAAAACCATCTTCAGAATAACTCTTTAGCAAAATTATTTATGTATAGCGTATAGATATTTGGATAAGGTAAGGTTGGATGTTTTTCCTCCTGAGCGATGGAATAGCGCTAGAGACAAAAAATAGTTAAACAATATAACTTCTAACTAAAAAAAATATATATATTTGTATGGTGAGAAAATCACATGTAAAAAATATGCAATCCGCTTAAACACCAAATAAAGACATGATTGTACTTGTCTAAGAAAAAAGTTTTACCGTTTTACTAGTTGGCTCACTTCACCTCTAGAGGGCCCGTTTTGTAGTTTACTTTGTAAAGGAAACAAATTAAATGATCAGAATTTAAATTATTTTTTGGTCAGAATATAAATATGAATGGTCAGAATAAAAATATTCCACGGTCAGACCAAAAAGGTTTAGGTTAGGATTTTTTTTAAAAAAATCATTTAAATTGTGACTAATTATTCTGACCGATATTTTATGACCATTTTATATAAACTCTGACCAATGTTATTTAAATTCTGACCAGAAAAATACGAGCTCTTTGTAAATACGTAGCAAAATAAAGAGGAGAACTGACCTCAATATGACCTCACGTATTACGATATTGAATTTAACTGATACCGCAGCACGCAATAAAAAAAATACCCGATCGAAAATACAACATCACTAAGCACCGGATAATCCAATTCAAGCGCAATTCGGCCGGTCAATAAAGCATTTAATAATAATGCTCTCGATCACGATGCCCAGTTATTTAATAAACTGTCAATTTCAATTTAAAGTTAGTCCCATTTTAATTGATTTATTGGCCGCTGGTACACATTGCCCGGCTCTCCCCCAAAATATTATTACTCGTCAAGTATCGATAATTCAATCAATGACGGCAGCAATATTCCTCCAACTTTTGCCTATAACTCATCTTTCAATTGGTTCTTAAGTGGTTGCTGTACTTCGGTTCACACTGAAGGTAGCCCAATGTGCTATACTAAATACCACTCTACCCAATTTCTTAAGACAAGAAAACAAAACAAAAATCTTGAAAAACTAACAACCAATCCTCGAAACTGTAATTGCTTTAAAATTAATAATAATATCAAACAACTATTAATACTTACAGGTCTCATGAAGAGGAAGTATAAATAATTTTACTTTTGTAACATGTCGATGAATGACAACTTTTACCGATACCAAGCGAACCAAAATGAATTTCTCCAGCTGGGCATTTGGCTGAATGGTCAACTTCGTGAACTCGAATCGGCCGATATGAACAACTGAATTGTTTTTTTAATCTGTGTTCTAATGTATCAGTTGATAATACTCGTTATTAGTGAAACCGGTCCTGATTTAACTGTGATGTCTGAAAATTCAATTTTAAAATAGCTTACCAGGAACGATTAGCCAAACACTAGTCTTGCCTTATCTTTCTATCATTAATATCTTTGAAATAAAAACAAGTGAGTAATAAACAATCAGTTCTTGTAGAAAATCTTCTGTTTATATGAGTTTCATTAGGACTTTACTAATTTAGTAAGTAATGGGCATGGTAAAAAATGGTACTTCTGATTTTATTATGTTTCCAAATTTCAATAAAATCGATGTGCTGAAAAAAAGTATTAGGGCCACAGAATGATATGAAAGGTAAATATTAAAAAATAATTTTATATCGAGAAATTTAAAATATTTATGCAAACATCAGAAAAAAACATGCACCAGGCTGCCAGACTAGCATAATAGGTAGGAAGGAATTATCTTCTTATCCAAATACATTCAATGTCATTCGTCGGTGACGGAAAACTATTGTTTTATTTAAAATATTGATTAGGCGCACAGAAAATTCAAGTAGGTATTGTAAATCAGCCGTTATACAAAATTAAGATTCTGATTTTTAATAAACAATGAAAAATATAATTCTGTTAAAATTTGTATTAGGCTAGCAGAACTAACTGATAGGTATAACGTATCACTAAATTAAATGCAATAATGATTGGGCTATTTCGAGATGGCCGAAATTCGTCGATAAATAAATTGAGATGTGATGAATTGTATTAGGAGATGATGATTGACTGCCTCATGAGTCATGTAAGCACCTAATATTCCAGTAGGGTACCAACAGTTTCTAACAAGAGGGTCTGAAAATAAATTATGAAAAGAAAAAAAATAGAAAAATATTCTGTAATGTTTGACGATGAACAAACATTATATTATTATTCTTATAATACAAAATACTATTTTTAAATTAAAGTATGGCATTAATGTGTTCATGTGATATAGTGTTCATCGTAGTTGGCTACCGTGACGGATCACGGGTTCAAATCCCAGCACGAGCACCGTTTTTTTCAATCAATTGAACGATTTTAATCGAAAGCATAGATGTTTGTGATGTCAAAATTCTCACACTACCACACTTTAAATCCTAAAATAGGGTGTCCTAAATTAGTAAGCCACTAGTTCTGTCAAAACCTGTATTATTTTATTCCTATTTTTGTCAAAAAAGAGACATTAAGCTATTGAATAACAAGAAGTTCTTGTGGAAAAACTTATTTTGGGATACTTCCATAAGTGGGCCATGTGCTCCACGCTTAGAGCGGATATGGATACTTAATATATGCACTGATAATTCACGACTTTCTAATATCATGATTAATCTAATATATAAAAATGAATGTCTGTTTGTTCGTACTGTATGCGTTGCCACACCGCTCATCAGATTGCAATAAAACTGTGACAAACTTTTTGCTTGCACTTTCGGGAAGGTTATATTCGTAGTAAAATTAACTTACAGTAGGTGACGCGTGTGTCGTACCATAGACAATCGGCAGCATACGTCAAACAGAAAGAAAAAAAAAACATGCAATTCAATAAACATAATTAAAACACTTTCTTTCCTTGAGTGGCATTGCAACGCTTGCTAGGAACCGGCTAGTAATAAATAAAATATTGAATAAATAAAAAACAGTGATTTCTTAATGATAAACGAAACAACCAAATATTTCTTTAATTGCTCCTTATATCGAATTTAAGCACACGTCACTGCTATATCTTTTTTGATGAACCATAGTAAATAATAATCTATCACAATTGGCCCTCAAGTCACCTCTCGTATAAAACCACTGACAAAATCAGCTGATTCGTCCTACATCGGATATGTAACTCGATACCCATATAATAAGATGTTGCCCTGGTATATTTTGGGAACAAAATAAATGGTCAGAGTTTAAATCAATTTTTGGTCAAAATTCAAATAAACTTTCGGTCATACGGTCAGATTTTATAACCATTTTGGTTAGGTTAGGTTAGGTTAGGTTTTTTTTTAAATTTCATTTAAATTATGACTATTTTATACAAATTCTGATCATTAACTATTTATTCTGCCCTCTGTGCACTGACCGATATATTATGACCAATGTAATATAACTTCAGACCAATGTGATAAAATTATGACCGAAACTGTATTAAAATTCAGACCGGTTAAATACTAGGTGTATATTTTCACTCGTAGCTTTATTATGAAAATAGTACAAATGTTATTATTTACGAATTAAATCAATAAACATGAAAAATCAATCCAGTTTATTTAGTTGTCTTGTTTTGTTGTTGATGTTTAGTGTTGCCAGATGACACAACAATATATCAAAAATTCATAGAAAACGTCTCCTAAAAATGTCGTCGGAATTTGCATGAGGCAGTCATTATCACAGCGCAGAGCCGCGACTTTTCGAATAAAACAGCGCTTAATCGCCTCGCTAAATAAAGATCTAGACTTTATGACAAACGTCGCTAGATCCTTTTGGGCAGATAGGGCATATCTTTAATACGGGCAGAGAAACGGATCGTGTGCAATAATTGTAATCGGAAACGTGGATGGAATAACGGCAATAGTCCGTCAAATTTGAGCACCTTGCACAGTTGAGATATCGGATGAGAAAATGATAATTTCAATAGGGCAGAATAAATAATTAATGGTCAGAATTTATATAAAATAGTCAGAATTCTAATGAAATTAAAAAAAACTTAACCTAACCTAACCAAAATGTTTATAAAATCTGACTGTATAATATTTTTACTCTGACCAAAAATTGAATTTTATTCAGACCGAAAATTTATTTCAGTTCTGACCAAAAATTGATTTAAACTTTGACCATTTAATAAATATTAAGATTAATATTGCTTTGATATTTACAATTAGTACTCTATAGTACATAAAATAAATATTAAAAAATCAATGTATTTCAGTTCTACGATTTTTTTTAAATACGTATATAGCTAATAGCTATTTAGGCTTCACGCTATCGTCAGGACTATATTTAAACTTAAATTAACTTAGCTATATATGCAGGCTGAAAGAGATACACAATACACATTCTTATCGATTCTCATATTCTAACATATAATAAAAAATACAGAGTTAAATATAAAAAAATGATTTTTTTTGGAACTGCAATAAAATAATAATTGTAGAACTAGAATACGTTGATATTCTTCAACATTATTATAATGGGTTTTTACCAAGTAAATTACAATCGATTTAATAAAAGTTGTATGTAGTTTATTTTGATAGCAAAAGAGACGTATCATTAGTGGCTTAGTTTGACAAATTATATTAAGAAGTTCGTTTAAATCGTAAATTTTCCAATGAAATTAAATTTAAAAAAGACTTAACTATTGTCCATTGACCGTTTCTCCAACCAGGTCTGAAATGTCGTCAAGTATCGCGTGACGCCAAGGAGCCCCTTTAAGTTTAAGCCCCCATAAACCCCCCCTTCACTATCATATTGTAATCTCCGCGTATTTATAAATAATTAATCATCGTTTTTAATTGATAGCTTCATGCAACGGTCGACCCTAGATATTAAATTTTGAGATGTTATCGAGAGACGTGTATGGGAAAGGGGCACTCGAGAAACTTGTAAAAGTCTGCGAATTTCGTATTGATAATCATCGAATTAAAAACATTAAAAGTCCGCGTGATACAAGTCCCCCTCCCCCCTCTATTGATAAATTTATTTTATTGTTCCATGTTACTTTTTTTTATATATAGTATAGAAGACAATTGTTAAACTGCATTATTGTAAAATTTATAAATTACTAATACTGGTTTTCTAGAGCAGTGCTTCCCAAACTTTTTCTTTACACGGCCCCCTAAATCTGAAAACAATAATCTGCGAACCCCCAATTTTTTTTTTATTTCACATGTTCATATTTTATCACAAAGAATGTTGAGAGAATGGAAATTTTCGCGGACCCCGGGTTGGGAAGCACTGTTCTATATCACAGTAAAATGATTCATGTAACATTTTTTAGACTCCGTTGAATTGAATAAAAACTCATTTGAAAAGAGCGATTTAATGAAATTATTTTTTCATATACAGTCGTAATGAATAGTCCAAATCCTTGCATTTTTTTGTTTATAATATTATGTAGGGTCTTATGGCGCAGCGGTTAGCGTTGTTGGCTTCCGTGCCTGATCTCACGGGCTTAAGTCCCAGTATGAACAGTATTTTTTTCGGTCCATTAATAACTGGTTAGTTATCCACTTGTCTTGTTCTAGCCCTTTCCTTCTTTGCCTACTACTTCCTTTGAAAAAAGAGAGGTTGAGTAACAAACAGTTCTCGTAAAAAAAACTTCTGTCGAGATATCTCCATTAGGAGGCCAAAAAAGGTGGTAGAGAAAACGAATTTTGTTACGGAAACTATGATTTATTTTTAATTTAATTAGAAGAACATTTTATTTATACATGTCTGACCTTAAATTTGATGCTTTTGTCAGATAGCAGAATCTTAAAAATGTATTTTAACGACAATCTAGCTTTTCAATAAACACAAAAAATACATTGATTTACAGTAATAAATTATATAAAACTATTTTATAATTCTTGGTAGAAAGAAAGTGTATGCACGCTTTGTACGGTGAATGATGTATGAAATAACTAAAATTCAAAATAACAAATTATGCAGTACAATTAATCTTTCCGTCTGCTACAAATATAGTCACGAGACGCCTCTGCGCTTATCTTGATGAAAGAATGTTTTAAAGTGACAACAAAGTCAGTGGCGGCGCGGTGGAACCTCTTTTCTTCGTGTAAAGCTGTTAACGTTAATATTTAAATATTTCCAAAGTCCCCCTTACAAGGGTGAAGAATTTAGTTTGCTGTGATTCACGCGAAAACTATTTTACTGCATAATATTTCAAATTACAATAACGTTATCTGTTCTCATAAATAGTTTAATAATTTTCAAAAATATCATATTTTTATAATGTTTTACTTTCTTGAACCAAGTGCACTGGTTTCTTATTGGATAATTTCAGCTGCTGATATTTTACTTAACTACAATTCGCTCGTTTCCATCAATAATAAAACATGCGTGCACTTACTCTGGTCTCACTACCGATTTTTATAGCCTTGTAGGCTTCTTGTTATAATCACACAATCAATGAAAATATATTTATCTAATGTTATTCGAAAGAAAATATCCAATTAGATTCAACCGCGTAAAATATAACAACAAGTAAAAAAGAAATTTGTATAGTTTATCTATTAATATGAAGAGAAAGAAAAATGTGTCAAATCAGATTCTGTCTAAAATAAATTAAAATACAACCTCTAAAAAATATTATACTGAAGAGTGTTCAACTTTATGTGAATTTTTAAAGACAAAATGACACATGCAATATTTTGTGCACACCATTTTGTCATGGTGTTATATGTAGTGGATAATTATTTCAAAAAATACCAAAAAAAATGTCAAAGGAATGCGAATTAAAAATCGAACCAATAAAAATGTCACATAGCTAACATCCAACGGTGTGACATCGAAACCGTAAACATTTCACCCCCTATTGTTCCATTCGCGACATGAAACTACCCCTGCAACCCTTCCCACACATTTGTACCACCTTAAAACCACTCAATGTTCTTTCCACTAAGGTAGCAATTCCCCCCACCACTTGCGGCGGGCAGAAGTGCCGCGACCAACTATTTACGGTGTTTGATAAGAAATAAGAATTGTGTTTTACAATCCCGCGACGGCTTGCTTCGCTACACCCCAATCTCCCCTATTTTAAAACCACCCACAGGTAAATTAACTCGCTGAGAAATGACTGCATTTTCAAGTATTAAAATCATCAAAACTGTATTATATTTATTAGAATATGTAGTTAATATATTGATATTTAAAGAGTATATTCTTTTTAAGTCACTCTTAATTGGTATTAAGCCTTTTAGCTACCGTAGATAATTAATAGTAATTACCTAGCACGCCGGCTAAAATTTGCAACTATTAATTTAATTAGTTATCGACGAGATAACTCGTCTCTGGTTTGCTAAGCACGAAATATTTTACGAGATATCTCGTCTGTGGCAGCCATCGAGTTCAGATATACATTACAATAAAGTAAACATATTATTGATTGAATTGACTTTTAGAATTAAATCAAAATATAGTAGAAAACAGCAAATTGTTTAGTTATACATGAATCATCTATTATAATATGGGCACATTAAGGGTGAAGTGAGCTAAGTGCTATTTTGGAAAAAAAATAAGTAATATGCGTTGTAATATTCTTAAAGTAGCGTAAACGTGAAGTAACCTCAGTTAATACACATTGCAATAGTGTTATATCAGTAAAATAAAAATAGGCAATCCCCTTAAGCACCGAGCTAAGACGTGTTGACCATTTTACTAGTTGGCTCACTTCACCTCTAATGGGCCCATATGTACATTGCAGTTGATAGCTTTTACGATATAACACTATCGCCAGAATTATATAATATTTTTTATAATTCTTTACAGAATTACAAAAATAAATGAAGGTCTTCATTAAATAAGCAGTTACTTAATAGAAAATTTAAATTAACTTTGATTATTCCACGTATTGTGTTACTAACTGTGACACGTGTTTCGCCTCTTTCAGAGGCATCTTCAGACTTAGTAACACAATACGTGGAATAATCAAAGTTAATTTAAATTTTCTATTAAAATGAACTTCCACAAAGTTACCGCCGAAACCATCGAAAGCAGTTACTTGGTTGAACTCCATTTTAAAAAGATAGAAAAATATCAAAGTACTTTAGCTCTACAAATATTTCTTTTATATATGGTCGGTAGCTATTTCGGCTTACGCCTTCATCAAAACAACAATAGTTTAACCGCATTTAAGCGAAAAGAATTTAACCATCATAAAATGCTTAGAGATAAAATATTTTTTGACTTTATTATATCTAGGTGAACTTCAGAAATGATAAGGTAATTCACGGCTCAAATTACCAAATAAGGGTTTATCATTAATTATTAGTTTTTTTTTAATAAAAAATGTTAAAGTTACATTTTTTTATTATTACTTAATTAATTATTAAATTCTTGTGTAAACAAAGCCTTCATAAAAAACACACGTCCGTGACAATCCGTAGGCAATGAAAAATAATCAGTTAAAAATCCCTTACTATTAAAAGCAGTTATATTCTCCTGCATTTTAAGCTAGATTTCTTCATCAGTATTTATAGTCACTGAATTTGTGCCCCGATTATACAATATCATCCAATAATCCTGGCGAAGCTACCCCCGAATGGGAGCAAAAGTTTATTATGTTTTGAGACAAGGCAATAATAACAAAACCCCATCTCACCCCTTGGCGAATAATAAGAAAACGTCATTGTTCGAGGTGCAAAATAATAAGAATAATAACATTGCTAAAAATAATAAATACACCCCAACCCCCACAGTCTCCCCTGCAGTGTAAAGGCATTGATGAAGACACCTAGAGTCTCGTTTCACCTCAGACTTAAACAGATGCAGAAGTTAAGTAAAGTTGAGAATTTTTTTTATTAGTTTTAAATTCTTCCTGCATAATGCTTTTCCTTTAAAACAATGGAGAATTCGTATTCAAAATATTAAAAATAATCTATTTTTGAAATACATTTTGTTTGAAAGCGTTCAGCCACCATTCAAAAATATAGGCTCGTATTTAACCGGTCTGAATTTGAATACAATTTCGGTCATATTTTTTATTGCATTGGTCTGAATTTATATTACATTCGTCAGAATTTATATTAAATTGTCATAATATATCGGTCAGCGTAAAGAGGGCAGAATAAATAATTAATGTCAGAAGTCGGTTAAAATAGTCATAATTTAAATGAAATGTTAAAAAAAAACCTAACCTAACCAAAAATCAAACTGGGCGTAGCTGGAGTGATTTTTTTTTACCAATGTCCACTCCCAATGTGGAGCATATGTCTTTCTAATGGTGTTATCTCAACAGAAGTGTTTCTACGAAAACTGTTCAATTACTCAGTCGCTCAACCTCTCTTTTTTAAAATATAGTAGTAGGGATAGATAGATAAGGACTAGTGGTTAACTAATCGCTCTCGCTACGCCTCTTTATTGAAGGATCGGAAGTGTGGGAGGGAATTTTTAGACACTTCAAATACCTTTGTCTTCGTACAGAATCGATCTATCTAAAAAATGCTGTTCTAACCTGTGTGATCCGGCACGGAAGCCAACAACGCTAATTCTGCGCCATAGGACCCGAGCATTACCTTATTGCTATTCCTTGTATCATCTCATTAAAAAAAACTCATTAAAAAAAACTCATTAAAAAAACCGATATTTAACAGCTGGATAAAAAAAAACAGTTACATATTGGAAAATCAATGACAATTATATTTGTTAAGGATAAAATAAAATACTTTATAGTTATTCTAATATATTTAGAACAAATACTCATCTATATACCCTAGGTCCTAGGAGTAGTAGAAAAGAAAAAATGCACCATAGCAATAAAGACTAAGGTCTTCAGACTCCCTAACCACCACCAGTGGATAATAGATACGCGCGAAAAAAAAACCGAAGCGAGAGAAACGAAGCCGCGGTATATTGAATTTTAATACCTTATTGTTTTAATAACACCCAGGCTCCCCTATTTTTACACGCCCGGAAAGATTTTTTCCTGAATTTTAAAATATTTGAACTTAAACGTGTATGGGAATAAGGGAGAACAGGGGGGATGATTATTGATATGCATTATTCAATATTACATTGAAAATTTTCGTTTTTTATGAAAATTTTGAGTCGTATTCAGGATTTTATTTGTTGAACGTTCAATATGGTTATAAAGGCTTAAACGCGTTTTTTTAGGTATTTTTTTTTCTGAGACATTATTTATGATTTTTTTGATAGCTGTATCGGCTTCACTCCATCGTCACCACTAGTTTACTATTTTTTTTATAATTTCTCTAAAACAAAATTAATACTTTGATATTTAATATTATTTTCGAACACGGCTTATTCCAAAATGAATGAAACTTGAAAAAAAATATACGTTTTAAAAGTATTTTCAGTTTAACACTACTTTGGAATCATATTTTGTATATTATCAAACCATGTTTGAGACTGTTTTCTAAGAATACTTTCAAAATTTATATTTATTTAATAAATTACATTCATAGTTTATGTCTTAACAATTTTGGAACAAGCTGGGTTTTTAAATAATAGCCTCGTTTGTTCCTTTATATTATAATGGATTTCTACCAATTCAATGCCAATCAATACAATTTATTAAAAACACTACTGACAAGGTGCCAACCAAACGTACTAATCTCAGTCAGCTTAAGTTCAACCGTGAACTTGCCGAAAGGAAAATCTCGGGTCGTTAGTGACAAAGCTTGTGTGAATCTCCAACAGTCTCATATATCAGCTGTGTGACCAACATATGAATTTTGGTATCTTTAAGATGTTCACCATAGATTCTTGGTGGAAAGGTGTTATAATATTTTCAAATTCTGATACTAATGGAGTGTTTTTTTTAAATATGACCATTGTATTATTATGATGGGTTTATTTTTAATTTTGTCAGAAATTTAATCTAAACATATACCGCTTATGAAAGTTTAGATAACAAACATTCTTCAGCGTTCTTCTTGTATTTTTAGTCTTTATGTTATGCATAGTTGATATAATTTATAATTAACCGCAATTTAATTGTACTGTACTTAATTTTCTTTTCGTATTATAACAATCGTACAAGACAGATATATAATAATCGACGCCCGACACAACCGGCGTCGATTTCCAACCAAAGACGTCGAATTATAAAGACGCCTCGGGAGAAAACAGGGGCGGTACTATGGGGAGCCGGAAAGGGGGCTCAGGAACATAAAATTGGCCATAAAAAGGCGAGAAAGCGTGCCTGTACGCACCCCTAAGTACTTTTTAGATATTCGCATATCTTCTGTATTTTGCGTTCGAGTGTCAGTCGCTCGACTGAATTCTGTATTTTTCAAATTTAACTATGCTTACAGCAAGTAAGTAATTACACAATGAAAATGATATTTTTATATCATGTCTTCGCTTAAAAATGGTATATTTGACAATTTTAAATTATCCATTAAACTACAAAATAGCCGTATTGCTTATAATTATATCAGTACCTTGTTCTTTGTAGTACCATAGATATATCGAAATTGTATTCTGAGACTGTAAAAATATTTATTATTAATTGTATATTTTTAATATTTAATTATTATCGCTGTTTGTTGCACTTTTTACTAGTACAAAACTCTTCTATCTATCGATTTATTTGTATCAATATGTTAAAATATTGACTGTTCATCTTCTCCATAATATGTATATCGCCATGTTAATACAACACATATAATTAACTATTCAATATGATCTTATATTTCCTTCTAAATAAATCAATTGAATATTTTAAAATTGTATTTTAAGCAACGGTTATTACTCAGTCGTATGTTGAAGAGGTGACGTATATTACAATTTTTTTTTAAACTGGAAATATGGAAACGTAACGAAATTCACGCTGCATCCTCAACGCACATAAAATAAAGGAATATTAAAGCTATATTGCATATTGCTAACACGGCGTTATATTTATTTTGCATATTCAAAATAATGTAACAATTTATTTACAAATTGTAAGGACATAAAAATTTATTTAATACTTTGTGAATTTGAAAATTTTCCTCTCCGAATGTCTTATAATATTATTTTATTAATGTATGGAAAATAATAAAAGCAGATTGAAAACGAAAAGAATGGGAAACCTAACGCGAATGTGTCCGACATTATCTTTTATTATATCCATTTTTCACGTGCTTACTGACAGCCCTAATAAATAATAGTCACATTATACTACAACAATGCTAACCACAATTTTTGTACATGTCAATAAAATGTATGTTAATTTGAATAATAATTAATCTTATCTATGATTCTGTCTTTTATAACTTCTTATTGTCCTAACGAATCTCACGAAAAGCTTTTGTAAGAAAGCTATAAAACGTTTTAATTCACTCGCGAGAAATATAGACATTTTAGTAAACCGCATTTCACGGGCTCGAATCCCAGTGTGGGCAGTTACAAAATTGTTTTTTCAATCAATAAATGGATGTCTGTTATGTCTAAAACTCTTTCTTCTAACCCTACGCGATTAGCTCACAATTAATCATGTCTAAGCCTTATCTCTCTATTCCTACTATTTTAAAAATGAGAGTTTAAATATGTGTATCTCCAATGGCTTAACTCATTCTAATTGATGCAACTCATTAGTTAATCATCTTGTAACGTAAATATTATTTTTAATATCAGTATTGTTTGTTTGTTTAACTATCTTCCCCTCTTTACTTCCCATTTTTATTTTTATAATATGTTTTAAAAGTAAAATTAAAATCATTCTTGCTTAAACAAGCATTGTGAAAGTAAGATTGTCTGAGGATGCCTATGAAAGAGGCAAAACACGTGTCACAGTTTGTATCACAATACGTGGAATAATCTAAGCTATTTTTAATTTTATATTAATTTTATATTAGTTTAAATGTCAGCTATTTAACACGCAGTTCTTGTAGCTTTATGTTGAGATATACTCGACTTTGGGAGTTGACATGAAATGAACAAAATAAACGACGTTGCTATTAAATCTTGATATTGGACTTTCTTCCATTAAGTATTGCATTGGTTTGGAAATTTTTAGTTGCTTTTTTAAAGTTGTCTAGCTTGTTTCAATTGAATAAATAAATAAACCATTTACTTTATTGATCAGATAAAAAAAAATGAGATACGAGATTCCCCGATTCCAAGAATTCGATAATTTGCAAAGGCCGTCAAATACGACAGTCGAGCTGTTAAATATTGCATTTTCTCTCTTACCTTTGGCCGGGAGACTGTGTCGGTTTTCATTTTCTTTTTTCTCCATCGTCAAAGGGATACTTTCTATGGACTGCCGAGTCGAGGACTGGCAACACTGCCCCCAGGGAACGGGAATATCCGTTGAAGTCTGTAAACACTTGTCCGAAACATTGTAATATGGGGTGGCGATTTTAACAAGGGCTGGATTTGCCCAGCGAAAATTCTTACTATAATATGTACACCATCGTTAAAACAGATTGTTGGGAGTATAACAGTAGCACAGAATTACCACTTAATAATAATTGATTTATATTATACAGCATATAACCAAAACAGTGCAACATAATTTCCCTTTATTAATTTTTCATATGACTCTAAATTTGTGTAGTAATAAAAACACTACCTATTGGAATAAAAATATTTTTTTAAAAACATATTATCTTGAATACGGAAGCTTGTCGACAATTATAGTAATTTTAATATTCTCTATATAAATATAATATTTCATATAATACGGTTAAGAATATCAAAGTAAAATTTGTAAAATTGTGTTTTGATACTTCTGATGATGGAATACGCCGAAATAGCTTAAAACTACATTTTAAAAAATATGTAGAACTAAATGCTTTGATATTTTCGACCTTATTACAAATGAGTTCTACCAAGTAAATGCCAGTTCAATCAATAATATTCCATGTTAAGCATATGCGTAGAATTACATATATTTTATGAATTATTCCGCAAAAACACTATTCATGTGTGAACCGTCAAATTTTGGCAGGAAGTTATTAAAATTTAAAAAGAAAATTGTACTTGCTCTCTATTTTTTATTAAGATCAGAAACGGTTTCGTTTCCATGAAACTTTAAGTAGATAATATAAGAAAACGAAAATATCAATATTATTATAGAATATTGTACCTATTTTATTCTTCCAATAGTTTGTGAACTAAAAAGAACATTTTAGCAGGTAGAAGCAGTCAAAATTGCTTGCAATTTATTTTACACGTAAGTGTTATCAAAAGGACGAAAAATAATCAATTATCCTTCAAATAAAACACGACAATAATCTATAATCCGGCCCCTGTCGTCTGCAGACAGGTGAAATAATCCTAGCACCTGTAGATATAGATTGCGCCCGTCGCAAAGGAGATTTTATCCGATTATTTTCACTGTCTAATACCCACGGGGTATATTTATCCCCACCCCCACCCTCGCCTAGTTATTATTACTCGAATATATAGCGAAACCAATAACTAAAATAAACAGCCCCTATGAAACGGTCCCAACTACCCTGCTCGCGGACACGACTTTTGTGTTTCAAAGATTGAATAATAATTCAGATAAATATTATTTGGCGTTTTTAATTTTAATTAAAAGAAGTCGATGAAGTATTATAATCTTTTATAAAGACTTTGTATGACTATTTTTTTCGTGCTAAATAAATATGCTTGTAACTTATTTTTCCTGGTTTTAAAATAACCGAATACGTTTCTTAAATAATTCATATTAACTGCGTAATGAAATTTAATAAAAATCTTTATTTTGAAACAGTAGTCAATTAAAAAAAAACATCATTTACACCGTACGTCATTTACAACGAATAAATAACAAATTGATAGTTCTTATTAAACACTAATGAGAAACTTTTAGGGTGTTCACTGTCAACACTTTGTGGAAAGGCATTATATTAATAAAAACACAATATTCCTTTGTACTTTATTCCACTTTATTCAAAGATCAGGACCGATTTCGCTTATTCCGAGCATTTTCAACTAAATTTATTAACCAATGAAGAAATTTAGATTTTATGATAAAAGTTCTAGCCTCGATATTTTATGTTACATAGATAATTACAAAATCAAAATGTAAATAATGTAAGCCATTGCTGGCGAAAAGGATAAGCTCATGGGAATGCCAGCAATGCTTTTAGGCAGCAATGGCTTTGGACTCAGTGATGCATTTATTTTTTATATAAACACGAAACTTTCATTTACTTAGCGTCAGTTCAAGTTCATCCGTGCACTTGAATGCCCGAAGATGCCGAAAGGCGAAACCCGGGTCGTAAGTGACAAAATCTGTGAGAATGTACATAGTTTGAACGATTCAAATTTAACAAATGAATTATTCCAGACAAAGAATTAATATTCAAAAACATTATTGTATAATTACTTATTTTTTATAGATTTTGTATGATTTTGATTCCATCTAATATATTCACGTTACCTTGCCTAATTCATAGATATTAATTTGACTATCAACTATACTTTAACTAGTATTTTTCGCTATCTATGTTACTTGCTGATAACACAAATATTTCGATGTCACGCAATTAATTCAATAGTTTAATTAAATATATATATCGTTAAAAAATATACAACTCCGATGTTCGCGCCATCCCCCTTTTCGATAGCCGCGAAAACTTTGATCCGTGAAATAGGGGAAGATCGGCCGATTTGTACCCCACCCACTTATTTATTATAAGCGGATTGAGAGAAGAAGAAAAAAAAAGTTCATCGGTTGTAATATTATTTCCTTTACAACACAAATTTCATCTTGCCCGCCGAATAAATATATTTCAAACTTTACGTAACAGAAATACGAATTACATTTCGTGCTATATTTTTATTGACATTTGCAACTTTTTCGTCGGGATTCTGGTGTGTTTTTTTTTTTCGTTTTATTATTGAGAAGAAAATTGGAACTGTAAAAGCGATTTTGTAAATCTAAAATATTCTTCTTTCGTTCATTTTTGTACAAATTTATATCATTATATAAAAACCGAATCGTATTTGCGTTTTATTTTTCTTATAAACTTAACGACGCCGTTATCTTGAGTGATGTGATTTGTTTTGTTCCGTTCGCCTTACTTAACTTTGGTAAATTATTTTTTTTTCTGTTTTATTTTTACGTGATTGAACGTTTTTCATTTGTATCTGACAGTTTTTTATGGAATTATTAGGTTTATTTTTCCATAATGTAAACATTCATACAAATACAGAATTTATTCAGAAATGGACAAAAGTTTATTTTAATCAACCACAAGGTTAATTTTCACCTTCCACGTGTTGCCCTAATGTTCTTGTAGTAAAGGCAAAATCGACATTTCACTGTATAATTTTACAACCAAAACCAGTTTCATTTTTTTCTTCATATTCAAAAAATTCTTTGACCGACACTTTTCATTTATTAACATGATTCAATTGTCAAAGACTTAGTAGAACTCCATTGCAACAAGGTGAGAAAATTTCAAAGTATTTGGATCCAAGAATGGAACCATTCCACTTTAGTAAATTCATTCAATATACTACTATAATTTTCATTATAAATTAAAATGTTAGAATCGGGGGTTGGCTGGAAGGGGCTTGAAAGTTTTCGGGCGATCCCCTTGTTAGATTTTACTACGGCCGGCGAGCACCTTGTTAATTTAAGAGAAAATCTCAAATCAAATTAGTTCATAACTGCAATTTCTGACATATATATTATCTACGACAGCTTCCAGTATACACAGTAGTATATTTTTAGCCATTTTCATTGATTAGTTTGTGGTTAACTGCATATATTTTTGCATATTATAAATGTAATAAGTAACAATCCTTTGCTTATTTTAAGTATTGCATATGTGTGATAAATTGCTTTGATACAAAGCGAGCCATTTGTTAATGTATTGGCAGCCCACCGCTGGTTTGAATGGGTGAGATGATATATTAGTGTGTATCTCTTCTCACCCAGTATATATAGCTGAAATAATGTAAGATTAAACCTAATTCTGTTGAAGGCAAAACCGAAACAGTTATCAATCATATATAAAATAATATTTGTAGAAATAAAAGACTTTGATATTTTCTCACCTTATAACATTGGAAAAAAATATTTGTATATTGTACATACAAACATATGTACAGTTTTACTAAATAACCAAATATGGTTTTGATCAATTTTGGTACCAGACAACAACAGTAGTTTTTTAAATTGTTTCTATTATTTTAATAAAAAGTTCTTTAAGTACACTTAAGAGTATCGTAAAAGAATCATAGATAACTTTTTGACCACCCAACCAGAGAGAATATACAAATAATCTATTTTATAATTATCATCCATATCTTAAATAGATAATAAAGAGGGTTTGTCACGATATGAAGAATAAATAAATGCACGTCTGCACTAATCCAAAAACCGCGTTTGATTGTTTTATAGTGATTCGAGTCACTGATATACGACTCCGGGCGTGAGTGTAACCCAATAAAATTACTATCCAACGAGTCATAAACTCGTTGAATCAAAGTTAAATGACTCTAGTTGATAGCGCTTTCGGTGTTAATAGCGTTTCTAGAGGTGCATTTTCTAAGCCTATGGAACGTAGCCAATGAAGCTTACTTCACTTGCAATATCCAAATAAACTAAATAACATATGTCAATTTAACTATACGGAGGCACCGTTTTAGATTAGGGTTGTCGCGAATGATATTCCCGGTAATTCACTATTACGGGAAAATTAGCTTATAATGAAGTATCAAAAAAAAAAAAAAGAATGTAATGCTATACGAAGAAGATAGTCGAAACAAATTGAGGAGGTAAGTTTTTTTGAATTCTACAATTATGAATAAAAACTGGAAATCTTAAAAAACTTTTATAAATACAATAAATTCTTGACGGTAAACGCAATTTAAAGATTTTGGAATAATGTATTCAAATAAAATAAAAATCAATAAGTCTAAACTAAAAAAATAAACTTATTTCACGATTATTTATTTTAACCAGGAACGGTTTCGTTCAGTTTTCATTCGTTGAAAATTCTCGTGATGAGCTAAACCAGTCCTGATCCTAATAAATTGTTGTCTTTATGTACAGATGAGTGTGTTTCCATATAATGCCTTTTCACCAAGTATTTACAGTGGACATCTTAAAAGTGGATAAAGAATTAAACATTTTTCTTGAATTTCTCAAAATACTTTTTTTTCCTCATCAAACAATTTGACTTACAACCAATCTTCTTAATAACATTACTTATATTTACGTTAAGTCTTTTACGTTTACCAAAAAAAAACTGTTTATATACAAACTATGATCGGACGGATGTATTTTTTTGTTCGATATTTTTATAATTTACCTAGTATAATTATGTAATGAAATCAAAACTTATCTTTTTGTCTAATCGACCTTCAAGTTTAAAAATATTTAAAATTTGATTTACGCCGAAATAGATGTTTCGAAATATTCGCCAAACGTCCGCTGTAGATTCGTCGCCGATAAATAATACATTTTAATTAAGCGGGAATTTAATGATTGCGATGACCCTATCCGTATCCGAATATCTGCGTTAATATCGCCGAATCTTAAACGTGGATAAATTGCTCGCATCTGGTTGAGAGCGTATATTTTTAGTCAACTACCAGACATAACTTATTGAAAAAAAATACCGAGCTGCCAATTCGGTCTCGGAAATAATCTGACAGGCCGAATTTAAATCCGCAGGGACATATTAAAGATGAAAGTGAGTCGAGTCGATTAGGTGAGTCGATTCTTAAAAGCGAAAACGAATATTAACTAATACACGGAGTCACTTCGTAAATTGACTCGGTAAATCATTTAGAGTTTTTAGTTGTAAATGAATCAGTGAATCATTCGAGTCCTCCGACTGACTAATTAGATAAATCGAGTTATTTTTCATTGATTCAGTTTTAGTTTGCTTTTAGACGAAAATAATACGACAGTAATTGGCAGCAAGCTATGCCAAAGCACCATGAACTTAAATCGATATTGGAAACGTTCAAAACAACAAAAAAAATATTTTATCTATATTTTGAGGCCCTATTTTTAGATAACATAAAATAGTCTCAAAATTTCGTATAAAATAATAATAATAATTGATAATAAGACTGCTAACCATCCTGGATTGCTCTGGATTGTCCAGGAATTCAAATTGCTGTCCAGAATCTTAGATATGTTATGATAAATATTTTTTGTGTGAAATTACATATTTATTTCAATTTTGGGCAATATAACATTAAATTAAATTTGAAAACTTTTTATTCTTGTGCTCCAACCTATGGCACGTCCAAAAGTATCATCAGACAGACTGGCGCTTCTCAAACAGGCGAAACACGTATTACAAAGCTATCGAATTTATTTTAATATTAAAAATTAACCGCCGAATTTATGAATGATATTAGGGAATATATCCTGGAATTTTGTCAGAAAAGGTAAATTTTCTTTGTCATTTTGAGCCCTCCAAGATTCGGATCCCCCCAAACACTGGCCCGGTGCGTTTATACTTTGGTAATCCGCCACTGATTAGAGCTCATTATATCTCCACTGCAACACTAATTACCAAATGTTTTGATCGAAGTTATGTGACTGGAGTATTGCTCAAAATAGAGTGCAATCGATGCGAGCTTGCCACTGTCGAACGATTCTTAGCGAAGCGACTAACTAGGGTAAGATTAATCGATCCTAAGAATTAGAATCGATCATTGTCACAAATACTGGCATTGTGTTTAATGCTTCGGGAATGTTGGAAGATCGTCATTTTTCTCGCAACTGGATTTATCGACGGTAAATAACTGTCGGATTAGGCTCCTGGAATCTTTATTTGATCTCATGTACTCATATTTTATTTCTGAGCACATTCTCTTTGAAAGCCATCAATATATTATAAGAAGTAGTTATCATCTGTGATATAATCTGGAACCAAATACTCTTAATATACCTGTTTAATTTATCAATTAAACCGTATTGATTTTTGTTGTTTGAATTTGATATTTACTTGAAAGAACTCCATCCTAATAAGGTAAAAAAATCAATGTGTAACAGCTCTACAATTACTATTTTTAATGCTGAATGCACTAAAACAACTATAAATTAATATACATATCGACTGTGGAAAAGAAAAAGGACGTAACCCGCACATATCAAATTTTACAGGAGGCGCTAAAAACGTGTTTTGATGATTTTGTGACATATGCAAATTATGATTTATACACAACCTTGAAGTGCACAGATGCTTCTAAACTGGTGTTTATTTGACATAACCTAACATTAATTAAAGAAATTGTCTCGGAAAAACCTTTATTTCAGTGGTTTTTCTTGGTTTTAATTTTTTACCAGATCATCTTTTTCAAACTTAAAAGCTAAACTTAGATACTTATTCGGAATTTTCAGCTTCCATCATTTTGATAGAATGTGTGTCAAGTTGTATACATTGTGATTATTGAAAAAGAGCTGTTTTGAAAAAGTGTGTTACATCCTTTTTCCTTTCCACGGTCAATATAAATTCAATAGTATTATATATATCACGTGAAGTTGAATTAACAAAGTTATCAATTGGGCTCCTGAGAAGCGAAGTGACCCAAGTAGTATTTTAGGAATCATTGAGATACGTATCAAAGCGTATTAAAGCATCGTAAAAGTTAGGTAAGCTTAGTAAATACTCTGACTTTTCTTAGTTTACTTAAAAAGCTGTTTTGGAAAATTAAGGGTTACGTCCTTTTTCCTTTCCACAGTCGATATGGATAGTGGGTTTAGCATAGTATAGTTAAGAAATGTCTAACTACCGTCATTTCTAATTAGAATTACAAAACCCCATAACCAGTAAAGTGATTTAAATGATAGAAATGCAATATTTAACACGTCGTCTTCATTAAGGATGGAGATATTTCGTCTGCCGCTTAGTCACCCGGAGATAAATTTAGATGCACGAGTATAAGTGTTCACTTATGCTCTGTATTTATTAATAAATGTAATAAACATATTTTTACCACCAGTCGAATTTCTTCATGTCGGCTCTAGTATCGACGCGTTTTATTTTCAAGCTAACCCGCTTAGACTCAAATTTATATGATATTTTTTTATATTATTATTTTATTTTTAAACCATGCCTACAATTAAATTACCATACATCGAAAACTCATCTGCTAAATCGCAATAAGTCGGGTAAGTAAAGTTTTGTCTTAAGTCACTAAAATACGGATATGAAAATAAATGAAAAAAAGAAGCTCTCTTTTTATTTAAAATTTAAAAACTAGATTATTTTGTTTTACCACTATTATCATATGATAAATTAGAACCGTTAATGTAGGCTTGAATGGTAACAATATTAAAATTGCTCCTTCTCTAGAAGAAACCGGCCCTGATCGATATATAATACAAAATCCACAATAAACACTTTGATTTGTTTTTTACGTCATTATGAATACTTATACTAATAATATATTCATATCAACTTTGAATCATTCAAATTATGTATATTCCCACAAGTTTTGGCACTAACGACCCGAGTTTCGCCTTTCGACATCTTCAAGCGTTCAAGTGCACGGATGAACTGACTTGACTTGGCTTGAAACTTGTGTGAATTTACATAATTTGAACGATTCAAATTTAATATTGAAATTACATCGAGCACCTTCAGTCAAAATCTTAAATTATATTCATATCGTTCAAGTGTTGTTCGTTTAAATAGGTTTTTTCAGTAACGACCCGTGTTTTACCTTTCGATATTGATTATAGGCATTTAATTGCATGCATTAATTTGAATATTCAATAATATTGAAATTACACAGAGGAAATCTAATATACATTGATATGAAGTGACTGTGGGAAAAAAAATCCTCAGAGGTGAAGTATTTTTGTATATGGGAGACGAGAGATTTAAAGTAATCTGGGCCCATTTTAGCGGGAGTTAATTTGCAAAGATAGTTAATACCAATATTCGGTGCTTAACCCGTTGACTCCCGAACACCAAAGCGACATGTTTATTCCCCGCGTCCCATTCCCGAGAGTATAAATAGTTAGTCAGTGTTGAGTATTTATTTTGGAGATGGGGAATTTTCTATCGGTGGGTTATATTAATATATTGACAATATTTATTTCCGAAGTGGACGTGCGCTCGCGCGCCGCTCGATTTATCAACCCAAAGAGACGCTGGGCCGTATTTTACTCTAATTGTTGTTTTAAGACTCGTCTTTAGATTTATAAAGAAAAACGAAGAAATTGTAAAAGTGTTTTTTTACGTTTCAGAGGTAAATTTAAAGATATTCTTAGCCATGTGAGAGATTCGTATCCTGTGCATTACAGCCAACTAAAATCAATGAAATAAATAAGCAAAATCTATATTCGTTGGCTATTTAGCGCTTTATTTTATTTTTAACAAGAATTGAAGTATGTTTTTAATTTAAAAGCAAAGAAGATTCATCGTTATGAAAGCTAAAATTTAATATCGACTGGAAAGAAAAATTAACGTAATCATAGCAAATTTTACAGGGGGCACAAAAAACGTGTTTTGATGATTTTCGGCTATATGCAAATTATGAAATAAACACAACCTTGAAGTGCACGGAGACTTCTAAACTGGTGTTCAATTGACATAATATTATATCAATCTAAATAATTGATTAGGAAAAACCTTTTTTCAGTATTTTTTCTTGGTTTCAATTTTCACAAGCCCATCTTTTTTCAAACTTAAAAGCTAAATTTAGATACCAATTCAGTATTTTCAGCTTACATCCTTTTCATATAACGTGCATCAAGTTTGAAACATTGTGATTATCAAAAAAAAGCTGTGGGTTACGTCCTTTTTCCTTTCCACAGTCGATGTAAAATAATTTGATAACATTATCATTCAAATGTATTATATATATCACGTGAAGTAACACAACAATTGAATTAACAAAGTTATCAATTGAGCTCCTGAGAAGCGAAGTCACCCAAGTTGTATTTTGGAGAAAGAAATAGTTGGATACGTTATAATATTCTACACGTCTCAAAGTATCGTAAAAGTTAAGTAAGCTTAGTAAATAAATACCCACTATAATAGAGTTTTATTTCTAAAATAAAAATATTCATTCCACAAAAACATGATTGTATTTAAAATAATACGTACGTAGTAAAAAGTACAATGAAAAAGATTGACCATTTTCCTACCTGGGTGACTTCACTTCTCAAAGGCTTTATTTCAACATTGTATAACAAATTAATGCTGACAAACAAGACGCTGTTTTTTTTTTATTTCAAAAATATTACACAATTCAAACCTTATTTATTATAAGGCACACTGTATAACAAAATTAAAAAATCTTTTCAAGGTATACAAAACATATTTTAAACGATTTCTCGCACAAATTTAAAATGTATTAACGCAATTATTAGAAATACACTTTAATAAAGGAGATTTCTTATATTTGTTTGAAATTCTCTCGAAGGTAAAAGCTTTCATTAATATATCAGAAACAATAAACTTGAGCAAAAGCTTTTTAGAATTTGCAGTGCTTTGACGGTCTATATAGATTATTTTTCACTATAATAACCGCTCCTGGCCTCCGCGGCACGTGTGAATTGTAACGTTGTAATTATCAATGATCATTTTCTCGCACCTTGCAACGAATATTACCATGGTAGTAGAAAGTGTATTTTCTATTTCTTACAGGCAATGTGTAAAACTTGTGTTTTACTCATCCTTCGATATTTTTTTTATCGTATATTTGACCATTTATATTTGGTTAAGTTAGGTGAGATTTTTTACAGTTTTTCTATTTCATCAAAATAATTCAACTTCAATATTTTACCTCTACTTTTGAAGAACTTATCAGATTCAAAATTAATTTAATTATTTGGTTTTGTGCACCCTGAAGTTTGAAGAAAGTTTAGGGAAATAGATAATTTACAGAATACAATAATGATTTCTCTATTTATTTTGTTGATAGAAAAAGTAAAAAAAAAGTTAATTATTAAATTGCCGAGTCCTATCACGCAGCGGTTAGCGTTGTGGGCTTCCTTGTCGGATCTCACGGGCTCGAGCCCCAGTACGACCATCATTTCTTCGATTGATTTATCAATTTCTGTTCGAAGGCATGGGTGTATGTGATGTCTAAAAGAATTCCGTCTCACCCTTTCTAATCCTTAAATAACTGGGCGTAGCGAGAGCGATTAGTTTATCACTAGTCCTGTCTTTGCCTTATCCTTATATCATTTCTTCTCTCTTTTAAAAAAAGAGAGGTTGAGTGACTTAGTAACAAGAACTGTTCTCGTAAAAAAAACTTCTATTGATATACCATCATTTGGGTGCGAACATAGATTTTTTTTTTTAAATCAAAGGGCATAACAAAATTGAATCATAGCTATTTTTCCAATACGTTCTCATCAGAACTAAGAATAGCATATTATTTATTTAATTTTCGTCATTTTTTAAAAAATAATGTTTTAAAAAAAGTGTGTAACTATATACGTTACCAGTATTCAACCCATTGCGTGCAGCGCGCGTACAGATTCACAAAGATAGTCATTTACCGCGAGGCCGTTGACTGCTTAATTGCAATAATGACAAATGCACTCGGTTCCCGTTTTCAGTATTGAGAGGGTCACCGCTCCAAAATGCATTCTGAGGGATCCGCCGCCGGTTTCCCGGAATCACAGGAATAAATATCGCCACCGAAGTGAACCAAGGGCTGCCAATTCGCTTAAAATAAATATTATTTTTCAAAATTTCATTAACATCTACTATATTTCAGTGTTTTAAACTGAACTTCACTAACAATTAATGTTACTATAATATATACATGAGCGAAGATTTCTTATACGAAGACCGCCTATAAGTCACTTAATGCTCGCCATGAGCGAACCCGAAACCGGTCCTGATCTTGGTACATAAGAGTGGAAATAAATACAAAGGAATATTGTATTTTTCTTAATATAATACCTTACCATCAAGTATTGAGAAAAATAATTTCTATGATTGTTTGTATACCAACCGTCAAATCTAATACAAAATTTTGTTGTATTTCAGACTGTCTAAAATAAGTGAATACATCTTTATACACATCGACTGTGAAAAGGAAAAAGGACGTAACCAACACAATAAACGTGTTTTGATGATTTTCGTTAATATGCAAATTATTAAATATACACAACCTTGAAGTGCACGGAGACTTTAAAACTGGTGTTTAATTGACATAATCTAATATTAATTTAAGAAATCGACTAGGGAAAACCTTTTTTTTAGTCTTTTTTCTTGGTTTAAATTTAAGCTTATTTTTTTTCAATCTTAAATGCTAAATTAAGATACTAATTCGGCATTTGCAGCTTACATCTTTTTGATAGAATGTGTATCAAGTTGAATACATTGTGATTATCGAAAAAAGTTGTTTTGAAAAACTGTGGTTTACGTCCTTTTTTCTTTCCACAGTCGACATGAGAACAACACCGCAGAGATTAGTTTTTATGCAACGTATAATATAATGTTCGAATATTTTCCATTTCTAAGTTTGTTGTAATTATTTAGTCATATAACTATTGAATGGACTTAGCCGTTATGGATGATAGGACATACGTGAAATGTCTACCCCAGCTTACCGCTATTATACCAGTGTTATTAAAATGCAGTTATGTCCAATTTACAAGTTACAACAGCGTCTGTGTCTATTGTTTAAATTACCCGGTTTGGCGGAAACACTCATGAATGAATGAGAAGTCATCTGAAATATTATTTAGAAGACACTGTCTGGCACATCGGCGCTTGACAATTGGGACACGAATCGCCTGTGCCAATTTTTTTGTGTCACAACTATTTATGCGATAAAATATTAAAATTAAAAATATCATTTAAGTAACGTTGAACCAGGGATTTATCATTGTTCACTTTTAGGGTGTTCACTGTCAATACTTGGTGGAAAGGCATTATATTAATAAAAAGACAATAATCCTTTGTACTTTATTCCACTTTATTTAATATTTCAGGACCGGTTTCGCTCATTGCGAGCATTGTCAACTGATAAGAAATATAATTTAACAATGCTATTTATACAAAATTGAAAAGTTATATACAACAATTGGCATTGAAAAGAAATTGCCAATTACATTAAAGTGATTATAAAATAACACAAAATTAAAATGTTCAACACATCTAACATATAATTAAAAAGTCATCCCAGATTAATAAATTCAGAATGGCGATTGAAAGTAATTACAAAAATAATTAAAATTTGGGAAATTTTTGACAAAGTGATAAAATGCTACATTAATAATGTGAATATGCTTAATGATAGTTTTATGTTTTCCCCGCTTCCAAGTGTGTTCATAACTTAAACAAAATCGACAGCCAGGAAGATTCTGAAAAACAATTTTTTCAAAGACCATATCAATTCTAACAAAAGAATTCTATATATTTTTTTTTAAATTTATTTAAAAGAATAGTTAACAAGGGCTAATGCAATGGATAAAGTAACGGGGAACTAGCAAAATTATCATTGTAGTGCGATGTTAAGTAAAATTATTGTGTATATTTTTTTTATCCCATAAAAAATATTTAACGGTCGGTGTTACTTATATCCGAATGTATAAAAGACAACATAATATTGTGGCTTAGTGGAGAAGTATTGTATGTACAGTTTTCTGTCATAAATGAGTAAACTTAAAAATAATGTTCGATTGTATTAAATGTTCAAAAATGTTGTACGCTCAAATATATAATGTTAATTTTACCAATATTAATCATGCAACAAAAGGTTTTCAAACTCCATGTTTTCAAAACGTTCGAGGTGGACATACAATATATTTATTTGCACTAAGCCATCGATATTGAATATTATTTACATACGTTTTTTTTTAAATAAGTTTCTAAAATTCCATGTTTGATCAATTATTTCTTTTTGTTTCAGGTAAGGATCATATATTCAAAAGTTGCAGATTTTTTTTTTCAAAATATTGAGGTATGAAAATTTTAATTTTAATATTAACATTGTAAATTTTAAACGTATATTTACACTATTAACTATGCATAAAATAAAAATAAATCTAACGTTTTAATTCGTGAAAACGAGTGCATGCTTTAATTTGACTAAATATTATTTATTAGTATGTGTGCAGTGATAATTTTTTTTTCATCTATGTCCGCTCCATATGGCCTCCAAATGCAGGTATCACAACTGAAGCTTTTTCTACGAGAACAGTTTATTACTCAGTCACTTAACCACTATTTTTTAAAGAGGGAATAAGAATAGAAATTAAGACCAGGACAGGACTAGCGGTCACCTAATCACTCTCGCTATGCCCAGTTATTAAAGAATCGAAATGGGTGTGAGGGGATTTCTATACATCACAAAAATGCTGTTCGTACTGGAACTCGAACCCGTGAGATCCTGCGCCACAGGACCCGGATAACATCAATTCAATTATATTTTAATTTCTAATATACAAGCATAAGTCGATGAAGTATTTTTTAAATAAAGAATCTACGATCACTTTTAGGGTGTTCACTTTCAATACTTGGTGGAAAGGCATTATATTAATAAAAACACAATATTTCTTTGTAGTTTATTCCACTTTATTTAATTATGTTTGTAATTACTTTCAGTCACCACTTGAAATTTATTAATCTTGGATGACTTTTTAATTATATGTTAGTCAGTTCAGTTCAAGTTCATCCGTGCACTTGAACACCTGAAGATGCCGAAAAGCGAAACCCGGGTCGTTGGTGACAAAATCTGTGTGAATGTACATAATTTGAACGTTTCAAAATTAATTTTAATTTTGTGCTATTTTAGAATCACTTATAATGTAAATGGTAATTTCTTTTCAATGTCAATTGTTGCTTACGCCTTTTCATTTAAATTTATTTTTGTATAAATAGCATTGTATTTTTCGTCAATGCTCGCAATGAGCGAAACCGGTCCTGAACTTTTAAATAAAGTGTAATATAGTACAAAGGAATATTGTGTTTTTATTAATATAAAGAATCTACGCTAATCGCCTTAGAAAGGGGCTGTAGTAAGTCCACTTTTATAACATACAAAGCTTCTTAAATGTTATACGATGCAATTTATTCGTTACGACTTCATTACGCGAAGCATTACGTCAAAAAAAAAATGTTTTTGTGTCGAAATATGTAATAGTAATAATAGTATAGCCAAAGTCACGCGAGATCAAATCACTCTTTGATTATCCGCGTTCGATACACGGATGCCGTGTCAAAAAATCAAATTCCTCATCAGAAATTGTTATTTTTTAAAAAACAAAACGTCAAAAAACTTCCCAAATTGTCATGGCGTGACATACGCGTATTAAAAAATATATTTTCATTTTTTTCTCGGTACTCGTGAACAGTTCCTCTAGCCGGCGGTGGTTGACAACATTTGGCGCGCGGGCCGGACACGTTGAGAGTTTTTATCACAATTTTTTTTAGTGTAAGTGAGCTTGTTCTACCGATCATGCAGATCTGGGTTCGATTCCCGGTAAATTGGAGAATAATTTAATTCAAAGTTGTGATCAAAGACTGGGTGTTTGTGATGTCAATTCAAATTATTTCCTCTCCTCCCATCCTTCTGATCCTTTAATAACTGGGTGTAGCAATAGTGATTAGTTAACCACTGGTCTTGTCCTTCTTTCCCTGCTACTCACTTTGAAAAAAGTGAGGTGGAGCGACTGAGTAACAAACAGTTCTCGTAGAAAAAAAAACTTCTGTTAAGATACCTTCATTAGTAGGACATATGCTCCACATTGGGAGCGGACATGGATAAAAAAATATATCATAATATTTATTTTTCTGCAATAATAAAATCACATACTTTCACAAATGAATCCATAAGTACAGAAAGTACTTTCTTTAATTTTCGTTACATTTAATAAAAACCCGTTGGCAATCATTCAAAAAATGTTTCGCTCCACTGTTATCATATATCAGTAATTGATTCCAGCCAAGAAATGATCAAAAAAACCACGTTGATACATTATCTTTTTGTCTCGGGCAATAATGTAATGTGAGAAGGAACGAAATAACGAGTGTTACTTCGATATTAATACGTGTGTACACGCTACCTTATTTTTTTCATCTCGAATATATATTACAGTAACTTATGAAGATTTTTTTCGATCCGATCGTATACAATGATTACAATGGCCTTATCTTGCGTAACTAGCCTAAATAGGTATAATATAGCACATTTATTATATATGCCTACGTATCTATTAATCTATCATTAGTATTGTCTCTTTTCAAGAGTAATAATGCAGCATAATTATACAGAAAATGTTTTAGAACAATTGGATTCTGAGGGCATACTTTTGTATAGTTGGTACAAAATGATAGAAACAGTATACAGTCAACTTTTTTACATTACATGATTTTTAAATTACACGGTCCGTTAAAAAGAACGAATAGTATATTTTTACACGAATTATTTGTTTTAACGCGGTTTACAGAATCAAAAAGGACAAAAGCGGATAACGGACTTCTTTTAATGGGAACAAATTAAATGTTCAGAATTCAAATCATTTTTTTGTCGGAATAAAAATATTATACGGTCAGAATATGTTATAACCATTTTGGTTAGGTTAGGTTAAGCTTTTTTTTAATTTCATTTAAATTATGACTTTTTACACTGACCGATATATTATGACCATTTAATATAAATTCTGACCGAAAAAATACAAGCCTTTCTTAATAAGAAATTCAACCAAAAAGATATTGTAGTAATAACAAACAAAATGTTTCATTAGATCCTTACACATTAAGCATATTAGATTTTTTTAGCGATGAAAGCGATTTATGACTAGTCCCTCATAAAAGTTCTCGTATATAATCAAGTAGCGATGGAAAGTATTATTTTTTCTTAATTAAAATACATATTATGAATAATGTTTTATATAATTCACTCATTGGGTCTTCAATATTACCGTTTTTACACGATATTCTATACCGCAATCTTTTTTTGCGCAACGTATCTACCGTGTAAAAAAAGAGTTGAGTATTTAATATTTTTATACTTCTTCATCTAGAAAAACACACTCATTCATTAAATAGAAAATTCTCTTTAAAAACAGTAATAATAACAAATTCACATACATTTATTTCCCAACTGTTTTTTTTTATTTTTATGATATCTTCAATATATTATTTTAATAATTATTATTTAATTAACGGAATGCACACAGATTATATTTTAAATCGACTTATATAACGTAACAAAAGTTTTTTTCCATTGCAAAAACGATACAATATAAATCTAACAAATTAAACAAAAATCTACACATATCTGTTTTATAGTAAAATGCCTTAAGTCAAAGAATGGTTGATTTATGTAACTTCACCAAACTGCACCTATTTAGGTATATGTACTGACTTCTGAGCGACTTTTTTCAACATTTTCGTAAAGCAACGCAAGTTAACACTTTTCGGACATTGGTCTTTTTAGTTTCGGACACATGTGCCATTATTAAAGTATTTTTTTTCACTTTTTACAGTATACAAAACCAATGTGACTCAGTTAGTCATTTCTAAGTATATTATTTAGTTTAATAATGCACAGGTACATATCAATTTATCCATCACGCGATCCTAAGTTAACCTCGGGTTAATAACGATTTCCAGTTTTGATTATGTAGTGATTGGCAATCAAATTGTCTGAAACACTTTGAGGACCAGTGATTTATATGTATTCTTTTCGACCATCCAATTAATTATTTATTTGAATACATCTAGATACATTTAAAGATCAACAGTTGAAGCTGTTGTTTTTTTTTCAAGATAAACTGGTTTTTACCCAAACACTCGACATCAAATTTTCAACTCATATCCGGATTGCGTTTAATTGAAAATATTATGCAGTGAAACCCCGATTCTACGTTTTCCAAGGGACCGTAATGAATCAACGAATAATGCGGGAAATCTTCAAATACTACCAAAAAGTGCTAATTTTTTTACACTTATTTATTACACTTTTTTTATTAAAGAATGTATAAATTTATACTTTAATTGCTTAATTGCTTTATACATACGAAGCTGCCTATTTGTAATTTGGTACATAAATTTTGACAGACACCCTTCAAACTCGTGTCCTTTTCTAAGATAAACTTTTTTTGATAGATTTTTTCAACGCCTTAAAATGTTTTCAGTTTCTCAATTCATTTTAGGCATTTAGGCATTTTAGCCAAAAAACGAAAATAGCGAAAACGGAAGATCGGGGTTCCGCTGGAAAAACGCAAAACGAGATGCGAGGCAAGACTATTTATGAGAAATATTCAACGAAAACGGTCAATCGAGATAATATTTGTGACGGGACCAAAATATTTAAACAATAGATCGAGGAAAACGGTAAATCGGGGAACGATTAATGCGGGATTATTTTACATTGTTCTTATGAGTGTTTGGCCGGGACTATGAAAAATAAACGATCCATGCGGGAAAACTAAAAATGCGAGAACGGTAGATCGAGGTTCCAGTGTATTCTTTTTTTGGGTAGAAAATTATGTCCTCGTTTCGCAACCCTAAAACATTATCAAGCCTGTTATATATAAAATACGGCAAACATGAAATATGTTAATACTTTCGATGGATTCGGCGGTAACTTTGTGGAAGTTTATTTTAATATAAAATATGATCATGGAATCTGGTTACTAAAAATTCGTCGTTAGGCAATTTTTATTGTCATTCTTCACAGTGATTTGTAGGCCAATTTTGTTGCTAAACAATATAGACTTATTAAAATATGTTTGCCATCATATTTGGCTTAAAGTGTTAGATGTGCGCATTTAATTTGATTGACTGACATTCGTATATTTTTTAGACTAATGTGAAATAATATATTTAGGTACTTAACGACGATGAAATAAAATATGACAATTGAACCATCAATTATCAATGTTTGTACTATTTTAAAAAACTCTTGTAATTAACGACCGCACGTTTTTTTTTATAAAATTTCACCTGGCGAAATAAAATTTTGCGATAAATTATAATTTTACTAAATTCACTATAATTTGTAATCAAATTGAGATATCTTTACAAAATTTAATTTTCTTAGCTTCCAGATACTTCACCTATACGCATATATGTGTCCGCCGGCCAGCAACCTTTGTTTTTCAAATACTCAAATACGCGTCCACGGTCGTTAAGCTGTTAAATATTACTTATCTTCTGATAAAAAATAAATTCAATTTAAATAATTGATGTTAAAATTACAATGTCTATTTTTAAAAAATATTTCATTTTGTTATAAAATATACCACTTTACGAATCTTGAATACCAAGCGGACACTGGTGTCCGGAACATATGCAAGCGAACGCGGATGTCAAAGACATTTAAAAACTCAAACACTTGGTATTCTAATAGAATATAAGCAATATTTTGATGAATATGTGTAGTGTCATCTATATAGGTTTTAAAAATATCAAATTTAAGTGCATATTAGGCAAAATTATTTATCTCAAAAACACGCAGTATCTCTGGGACATATTAATGATTTATTTTCGCGGTATTCAAACGGTTATTAAATTTTCCAGAGATCGAATTGTAAAATTATTTTTTTTAAATCTCCAATCCGTTACATTTTGAGCCCTGCTTTTTATCCGAACTTCTTTCGTAAACTTGTCGTCAAAAGACAGATAATTTACAATTCAATGTCGTGTGACTACTATTTTTTTTTTACCGCAAGTCACAGATGTCTTAGTCAGTAGTATTTTCGATGCAAAACATCTGAATCGAAACGGAAAAAAAATGTGCCAAATTTTTTTTTTTATACTTATCTCAACATATTACATCTATCTCTCCGCATTGCGATCATTTTTATCGCCCCGCGATCAATTCAAGTTGAAATTATTATTTTTGATGAGAAGGAATAATATATTCGAAAAAATTAATTTGCTCACAGGAAATTATCGTATTATATTTACTCACAACGTCGCGGGAGAATAACGTAAGACTGCAATTTTATTATTAAACATATTTACAAAATCTCGTATATTCTATTGAATAGTTATTCTAGTTTTTATTTACGATATAAACATAACGAAATGTTCGTAAATAGAAAATAGTGGACAGTGGATTATATGAGCACATTAGAGGTAAAGTGAGCTAAGTGATATTTAAGAGAAAAAAGTTAGATCGTAAAAGTGAAGTAACCTCAGTTAATACACCTTGCACATTGTAATAGTGTTATCTTCGTAAAATAAAAATATGCAATCCACCAAAACACCAAGTAAAGACGTGATTGTACTTAAAGGTCCAAGAAAAAAGTAATAAATATATTTTAATTATATATATTAAGAATAATGTGACCTGTATTTATATGTTTTTTTTTTCCATGTCCGCTCCCAATGTGGAAGCAGAAGTTTTTCTACGAGAACTGTTTCAGTCGCTCAACATCTCTTTTTTCAAAGGGTGTCGTAGGGATAGAAGGATAAGTATAGGGAAGGACTAAAGGATTAATCGCTCTCGCTACGTCCAGTTATTAGAGTATCGGAAAGGGTAGGAAGGGATTTTTTATAAATTAAAAACACCCATGCCTTCGAACAGAGATCAATAAATGCTGAACCCATGAGATCCGGCACGGAAGCCCGCAACGCTAACCGCAGCGCTATAAGTCCCGACTATTTGTAATATTAATATGTTTTCGTTACGCATGTGGACATGCAAATATTTATGTTATCTGTGAGAGATTCTTTTCAACATTTTTTTAAAAAGTGCATTTCAAGTTTTACAGAATTTGTCTCTTTTTCACAGCTATAGCCCACCGTGACAAGCACCTGCCATTACATATTTTTATTTCCTGACTCACAGTAAGATGTTGATTTTAACAGAACGTTGAAGAAAAAAGCATATATAATATAGATATATACTCGAGAGATGAAAATCTCACTCGAAAATAGAGTGTGATATATTTTAATAATGACATTAGGGTACAAGAAGCGCTTCTCTGATTTAGTTCGACAACGTTCAACATTCGTTCGTTGAAGATGAATGTCGGACAAGCATTTTCTTATTAAAATTCTAACTGACTTCTTTTGATATAGTCACTCCATGGCAATCAGTAAATATATCGATGGCTTAGTTCCATGGTGCCACAACTAGAAATTGGTAGTTTTGAGAAATGGCTGACAAAAGTTTTAACACATCTACACTGTTTTCAGAGTCTTCGTTCTCAATATTTGATGGAAAAGCATTATATTAACCTTTTGAATACCGCGCAAATAAATCATTAATATGTCCCAGAGATACTGCGTGTTTTTGAGAAAAATAATTTTGCCTAATATACACTCGAATTTGATATTTTAAAAACATTTAGTGACTCAGTATAGATGGCACTACACATATTCATCAAAATATTGCTATATTCTATTAGAATACCAAGTATTTGATTTTTAATGTCTTGGACATCTGTGTTCGCTTGCATATGTTCCGGACACCCGTGTCCGCTTGGTATTCAAGTGGTCAATATAAACACAATATTAATTTTACTTTATTTGTGGTCAGTTGACAATGCTTGCAATTAGCGAAACCGGTCCTGAACTTTTAAATAAAATTTAATAATGTACAAAGGAATATTGTGTTTTTATTAACATATAAACTTAGTACTAATAGTTATAATAGTCGCCCGCTGTGGTCTAGTTGGTCAGAGCTTGCTTTACCGACCAGGTGGGTCTAGGTTCGAATCCCGGTAAGGTCAATGTCAAAATTGGATTTTTTCAATTTTAATTTGAGATCTAAGACATGGGTGTTTGTGAAGTCAATTCTCCTTGAGTTTATCTCATGTGACTTTTAAAAATTCTCATCGAGTATATCTCGTATGATCTTTCAACTTAAAAGTATTTGACGCATTGGCGTAAGCTGTAATGTCAAATATTTTTTTAAAAAATTAAAATTCTTCAATAATTATCATCTTTTCAGTAAATTGTTTAGTCATTTATCTTCATTCAATTAAAATTTATTAAACGTTGACAAAACCATAACATAATATTACGAATTACGTTTTTATAGAACTGAGAGAAGATGTAAATAATTTCCAACCGAGAGAAGGCTAGTATTTTTTTCTAGTTGTACTTTTGTGAAGATAAAAAGGAGAAGTATTCTAACTCAACAATTATCTAAATTTTTCTATTGATCTTGGCCGTCGATATGAAGTGCTTTTACAATTATTATTAATCATTAAAAATTGATTACATATTTCATAAATATTAGATAAGTTCTTCTTCTTTCTCTTAAGACACTTCATCTTTGAACATACCAATCAATGGTTTTGACTCGTATAGATAACCTCAATGGAACTGGAGTAGTTTTATCATGAATTCACCATATTTACTTTTTGCATTACATTTTTTGCTCCATTTTTTAGATCCATATGTTTTGATGAAACATTATCTTACTTTTTTTCTGGTGAAGGGTATCAACTTTCTTTTTTCTTACAGGATTAATCTATAATAGATTCATCTTCATTATTATTTTTATTTGTCTTAATTTTTTTTTTTGTTTACATTATTCATCAATAAGAAGTTCGAGTAAATCATTTTTATATATTTTAAATGATATACAGTTTGAAACTATTTTTACTTCTGTTATTTTTGTATTTGAGAAAAAAATATATAATAATGTATTGGTCGACAGTTTTTTAAAATAAACATATAAAATACAGTATTCTTTTTATGTCCCTTATTTGGACTCAATCTTTTAATGGTCGAGATCTGTTGCATTTCATCTTTTTTTTGTTTTCATCAATTTTTGTATTATTGCTACAAAACTTTTAAAATGTATCTGCGCACAAATATCTCCCGCCTCCTGATACAAAATATTCGGTCGTTTGACAAATTCAATCAGCGTACATCATTTTTTATTTGACTTGTAGCTAAAAACATCTGTCGAGATGAAGTAGTGCGCTCAATATAATGAAAGAGGGTTATTTTTAAAAGAATCTATCCAATCGTTCACGTGCACAACGTTTTAACGACTGTGACACGGTTTTTATATTAATTATTCATTTAAAATATGTACGTTTGAACATTCTTATTCTCAATTCAAATCTTATTAAAACTATATACAACATTAATAGTATAATAAATTGTATCAGCCAGAAAAATAAATATTAGTTTTCAAATTGACAACATATCTAATTTTTTATTTCAAACAACAGTTTTAGTTTTAACTTTTTTCTAAGAAAATATATTGTCTATTGTCAGGTGCAAATTAAATTGTTCTATGTCAATATTTTTTTATAAAAAAATAATAAAAACAGCATATCGCTGCAACAATGCAACAGTAGAACAATCTAAAAATCTTAGTTTAATGTAATTATGACAATGTAGTGTTTTGCATAATTTAATTTCCGACTGGTATTTTCGTCTACATTAGGACAAAGATACAATATTGTACCAATAAAAATTAAAAAAAATAGTGTATTGTCTTACTCATGCGTTAATATTACAGTAATATTTTTCTGAGTGTCTCTCGTTTTTTTTAAATTATAGTGCATCCTATCATTGATTTGGATTCATCATAATATATTTCCAATAGTGGCAATCATAGCTCAAAACATGTTTTTTGTCGATTTTCTTACTGTTGAATTGATGTAGCTTATATACTTTTTTAGTCAATGTAAACACTATTATTGTCACCTGTTGGGAGTCCGCTGTGAAACAAAAACGGAAATTCGAAAATAGAACTCGCTCAATTTGAATATCCGGTACAAATAAAACACTGTATAATATTCGCTTCATTAAAATCAATTTCCGTGTTGTAGTCTTTTAAGACGTTCCCGAAACATAAAAATATTAAAGCAACACTTAATGTTGGCCGGCATCAAAGACCGAGAACCGGTAGACGAGAGTTATTATAGATTTGTTAAGTAATTTATCAAATCTACGAAGGATAGTCATCACCACTAATCTTGCGTTGGATGTGTGTGTGTATGTGTTTATTTTTTTTTATTATTTCTGGCAGCGGATGGATTTTATCGGTTTTGTATCTTGCGACATTGGTGGCTGGCAGATGGCATTCCTTAGATATTATATTAAAATCTAAATATATTACTCACATTAAAATACGAAAAATATGTCAATATATCAAATGGTTTTCACTTAAAAAAAAATAACCGCAATGCCGAAAATTCCCGGGAAAACCGGTTATAAATTTCCCGGGAAATTTCATATAATAAACCGGTTTAATTAAATTCCCGGAAATTCCCGGTAAAATATTTTAATATATTTTATTTTCAGTTAAAAACAACCCATTAATACCGGAGCTTCGAAAAACATTATTTAGTGTTTCCTCAGTGAAAGTTATACTGAACTGTCGTAAGTATCAAATAATTTTCAAATAATATTATCTTTCGTTACTCATAATAATAATTTTATTACTAGCTGTCTGCTACTGTCCTGTTGAAGAGGACTCATTAACCAAACTTTTTATTATTATTTTATTTCTTTATTATTTTCCCTCTCAAGATTCGACATTTGATATATCCTCTGTCGGGCCATTAAGTGCTTATTCACACGGAGAGCATGTGGTAGTGAAGTGTACACATGTGAGGTGCCTTCTTTTTAATATTATGTTTATTTGTGCCTAAATGTAATAATATGCATTGAATAACAGCGCCGTATTGAGGATTTAAAACACCCTTACTCTTAACATAAAAAAATATTTGTTAATTTAAAAAAAACATTTGGCACTTGGAAAAATCATACGAGATAAACTTGATGAGAAGTCATATTTAAAAAATACATTTGTACTAATTAACACTTTTATTTATGCTCGACATGAGTGAAACCGGTCGTGACCTTTTGAATAAAAGTGAGAATTAGTACAAGTATATATTTTTTTTTTTAATATAATGCCTTTCCACCAAGTATTGACAGTGACCACCCTAAAAATGATTGGTGAGAATTTTTCTAAAACACTCAAGATCAACTCGTTTTTCAGTCAAGTCATTTTAGGAAAAAATGAGTTATAATATATATATATAATATATAAAAAATATTTAATTAATAATGTTATTAAAGCATCGTAGAAGTGAAATGAGCTTAGTTAATACCCACTGCAATAGTGTTTTCACCCTAAAATAAAAATATGCAATCCACAAAACCGCTAAGTAAAGAAGTGATTGTAAAAATAACTAATAAAATAACATTTTGCCACTTGGCTCATTTCATTTTTTAGGGCTCAAATATTGACGTTGTAATAATATGGTTTCGCCAAGAACTAACATAACAGCAAACAATATTTAATTTAGCAAAAAACTTATCTCCGCAAAAATCTTCGCTTTTCCGCCCACCATAAATTTGCGCTTCGTGCAATCGCGCGCAGCCCAAATGACTTGTACACCTGCCGACGACCCTGTGTGTCATTTACACGCGACAAGCATGTTTCTCTTGCCAAGTTTTGGGATACAAACACAGGCATACTCATCTGTGAGGAATAACAAGTCATCGAAGAGCGAGTGCATTAGTCATAATAGACTGAATAAAAATGCCAAATGACTAAACCGTGGTCCAACGGTATAACTCACAAAACAACTAAACAATTGAGCTAAAATAAAATCTATTTAATTTTTTTCACCACAGATTTAAAACATAGAAATCTGACAGAATCTGTGGTGAAAAATTACAACATTTAACACAAAATTAACTGTACAGTAAATCTGAATTTATGCGATGTCAAAAGCATGGCAATTTATTGAGTATTTATTTGACGTAATTGTGAATCTATTATAGTATGTTTAAAAGTAAAAATTAACTTAACACTGTAAATTAAAGTCCATTTTTCAGAACATGTTCGCTTCCAGCTTGAATTACGTGGACAGATTTTGGTATACTTAAACAGTAATGGCTTAAAAAAACATTATTGTAAACCTGTCACTCAACTTTTTGTTGAGATGGCTACTCCGGTGGGGAGTCCAATCCCGGGATTCCGTCTAATTTTGTGATCCAGAAATTCCGTGATTGTGTTAGTACTTATACTGAGATTTTGGGATTGAGGACAAGAACTGGGAAATTCTCTAAAGTTGTTGGTATCGGGTCTTTTCATTTTGGGAATTCGTTTAATTCCTGGGATTAAAAAAAGTTCTCACATTATGGTGAATGTTCAATTCCAGGATAGGAAAAGTTGTCTGGGATTGGATGCCTTAGTGTAGGAGTATAAGAAATGATATTAGAATATTTACAATTGTTAGATGAACACAATATCAAAACCTTGATTTAGATATACAATATATACAAAGTGTATGGGTTTATTTTTAGACCATTGGAATCATTATGTTACCACTGTAATACAGCATTTAAAGGCCAATAGTTTGGTCAAATAATTTATCTGAATAAGCTATGAATATCGTCTAAAATCAAGTAGGTATCAAGGATTGGAGACATGCTGTGAAACATCACCAAAACCTGAACTTTCTTCTTTCAATCTTTTGGATTCCGTTGTTGTTTTGGAATGAATGTGTTGACTACGTATACGTTGGATTAATCACTTTTTATCTACTATTATTTTAGGAATCTATTTATTTGTCATCACTTTTTTTCCTGTTCATCTTCCACAACTCTGTAACTTTTTTAATAGACGTGTGATATTATCGAAAAAAATTGGTGACAACTTCTGCGAAATCCCATTTCTATCGTCTTTGAAACTAAATACACGTAGGAATCATAACAATTAGACGAACGTAAAAAAAGGAGTTGTCACCAATATTCGAGATCAATTAACAGTTTTTTTTCAATAGCGTTTTCTGAGTTGTCACGGTAATAACGTTGAGTGATGCCAGAATTCACTGCCCCAGAGTTTAAAGATCTGTCGGAAATATTGTCAAAACTTTTTTTTATCCACTCGCCGATGAGTCGCTGGCATGTTACAGCTTTTGAAACCGAATTAGAAATAATCTTTCTCTCGTGTCGAATTTGCACAGGACCATTATTTGCTTTGAAGCCAACTTACAAAGTATACCTGTATTTTTTATTTTATTGCTGACTTTTGTAAATATATATTTTTTAAATGTGAGATATTTTGAATAATTTTATTTACTAGTAATTAGATAGCAATTTTCATTCAAAGATATCACTCATTTCACTTCTTTTCTCTTCATCGTTTTTCAAGTCCCCCAAAAAACGATGTGTGGAAGAATGATAAATCGGGATTCCACTGAATGTCATAAGAACCAGATCATACAAAGGTTGGGGAACCTTTTAAATATTATTATTGAAGGCCGCATTTATTTATCTGTTATCTAAATAGGCTGCATTCAACAAACTTTCATAATATAGTATACTAAAAATGTGGGAAGGGATTTATCAATCAAATCCATATAGATGAGCACAAATCTATACATCAATTATTGATAGTATGGGGATTTGAACCCGTGGTAACATCAACCCAGTGGTTTCCAACCTTTATGTTACTACGCCTCCTTTTGAAGAAAAATATATCTTCGCGCCTCCTTATCCTTTATTTCATATAGTAATAAAGACACATTTTAAACGGTAAATAAACATTTTGGACTGTCCGCGCCTCCCAGATTGTAAATCGCTGCATTAACCGAATATGACAAATAGCCACCAAAATTTCGATGAATTGGAATATTCTCTCAAATAATAACGTAAAACAAAACTGCGCTTCAAAAATTTTCTATATCACACGTTTATGCCCGAAATCGACCATTGGTGATATTTGTATTATTTTAACCACAACTTTTTTAAACGTTTACTAATCACGTTTCCGCGTATTCTTTAATTTACACATTCACAGAATGAAATAAATCCGTCTGCTTTTGTAAATAATACAGGAATAAAGTTGATCGCGACGTTTATTAGCGTTGAAAAAAATGTGTCACTTTTTTCTGAGCCGCGATGTATTTTTAATACGAATATCAAAGAGATTTTATTCCGAATGGACTAATCATTTTTTAAATAGGTGTATCAAAATAATAAATATTAAATATTATTTATTCATTAAGTATATTAAATCATACATATGGTAATTTATTTTTGAAATCTTCTAAATCGGTTTCTTAATAGTGTGACTCATATAATATAGCTCTAAATTTGAATAATTATTCTCTATTAATTATTGTACCGCAAATACTCGATTTTTTAAAGGTTCTCTAACAAGATTACTATGCCGAAGACATAAACACACTTGCTTAATACGACAATGTCTTAGTCAACATCATGGGATCAGGATATTATGATACAACAACCTCGTCTACCTATCCTTATCTAATCTGATGATTTTCCAGTCTGATTTTATACCACATCCGAAAAATATGACAACTCATAAAGCACACTAAGGTAAATTGCTCCTGAGACACTCAAAGTAATTAATAACGCTATTGTGTAGCACAATGATTACGTACCCTAATACAACATTAAGTAATCTGTCAGTAAAAATAACAACCGGCTCGCGATATTTAAGAAGCGGTTCTCGCGAGCCCGTTCTTAATTAAATGCGTAGAGTCGGCCGAAACAAAGGCCCCGCGCATTGTCGCGCCGAAACAATATGTGCGCGTAATTCCCATCGCGTTCGCTAATAGTGTGGCAATAATGGTCATTCGCAATCAATACAAAATCACTTCCGGCCGAGCGATCTTTTTTTCTTTTGTCTTGCGATAATGTGCGAACAAAGGAAATTGGTGCCAGCGTGAACAACAGCCAGTGGCCGTGTACAATAAATGTACAGCAACACTTCGGAATATTTCGTTAATTGCCCACGCCGTATATTATCTGTGTTTGCCTACTAACTCCACTCGCTATTGTCTATGATTCAACATTTTTTTTACCCACCTGTAATGTATCAAATAAAAATAAGGCGCCGCCAACGTACTGAAATCGACGGGTCGCAAACTCATTAAAAGGCCCATCACATTTTTAGTCTTTGAATAACTACCAATCATAATCAATCGCTTTCAAGTTGAATCTGAACGATTGATTTAAAAAAGGAACATATACCTAATCACTTATATGATGTTCACTGTCAATACTTGGTGGGAAGGCATTATATTAATAAAAACACAATATTCATATGTACTTAAATTATCACTAAGTTACTAACTTCAGTAATGCAGCATTAACTTAGATCACTTTGTTAAAAAAAACCGAAATTATAATTAGTCACCACTTTAGCTTTATTAATCTTTGATGATATTTTAAATTATATTTTAGAGGTGCTTAACATTTTAATTTTGTGTAATTATAGAATCACTTATACTGTTATTTGTATATTCTTTTCAGTGTCAGTTATAGTTATTTACACCTTTGAGTTAATTACTCTTTAAATAATATTTAAATGTGTCGATTTATACGCTTAACATTCTTCCTTACAGTAACATTTCGCAACAAAACTATCATTCCATTTATAAATCACGTCACATTTTTTTATTTATCCTCTACTTGATGTGTTAACTATACAATTCTCGTAACAGCCGCCAAACATGCAGTTTTATATCTCAAATATCAATTGTTACTTATTCATATCTAATACTAAAATTTATATTATTATCATGTTGCTTTTCGGAGACCGCGATCTGACTACAATCGACCGCTTCCTTACACCTGGCGTAGAGCACTCAATTTCCTAACTACGTGAAACAACATGTCACTGATACGTATAGAAATGCACTACACTTCCTATAGAATTTGTCAATGGCACACCGGGAAAGCATTTGTTAAAAACAATACAATATGAAATAAACACAACTTAACGGATTGCCTTTTCCAAGCTAAATGAAAAACAATCAGAACTTGTATATAATTGATTACAAAATATTCCTTATTCACCCTTGTTATATTCTTTACGTGTACGTAAATATAATTAACTTTCGTGTAATAATTAAAAAAATTCCATCGATCAAAATTATACGACATTTTAAAAACACTCAAATCTCTAAATCTTATGTTGTGACCCTTTAATAATTATCACATATAATTTCAAAAAATATATAAATTATATTTGCTTGTGTGATTACTCTCTTAATTAATTGAACGTCATTAAAATCAAAACATTAGTATGATTGAACCCTCGAGAGGTGAAGTGAGCCAACTTTCAGTAAAACTTTTTTCTTGGTCTATTGAAATGTGCATTAACTTAGGTCAGTTCGCTGTTTACGATACTTTAAGACATGTAGAATACTACAACATTTTTTTTAAAAAATACCACTTGGCTCACTTCACCTCTAATGAGCCAAATTAATCCAGATCGCCATCAACAGTTTTAAATTTGGTGATAATAATTTATATTCTTATAAAACTATATACCAAGCGTCGGTTCAAGTTCAATAGTGGATTTAAACCCATGAAGAAACCGAAAGATGAAACTCGGGTCGTTAATGACAAAACGTTTAATAGTGAACAATGTTTGAGCAATACACCAAACACTTACAGTCGAAATTTCAAATTATAACAATAATATTTACCATTTATTAGATATTTGAAACAGATAAACATAGATTATTTGTATTAATAAAAACACAATAATCCTTTGTACTTCATTCCACTTTATTTAATATGTCAGGACCGGTTTCGCTCATTGCGAGCATTGTCAGCATTGTCATCAGTTGACAATGCTCGCAATGAACGAAACCGGTCCTGACATATTAAATAAAGTGGAATGAAGTACAAAAGATTATTGTGTTTTTATTAATATAATGCCTTTCCACCGCGTATTGACAGTGAACAACCTAAAAGTGATAGATTATTTGGTTCAAATGACAATTTGGTATTTACTATTTAGTCGGAAAACGGGCTAGGAGTTTTCAAATCACGAAATATTTATTTACATAAATAAATTTGTTTAAAAAATCTCGATTGTGTTTTTTCTTTTTATTGCGAATTTCTTTTGACACCGCATAACAGGCGTTGTGAATAAAAAATCAAATGAATAAATAATACAGGAGAGCCATTGAAGTGATATTGTGATGAATAAGAGGAACATAATCGAACCAAATCGTTGTGGAGTGCTATGAATTTAAATTGTTGAATATCTATGGCTTTGTGGAGGCGAGACTGCCAACACTTTGAATATTTAACTTTTTTTTACGTATCGAGTTCACAAAGGATAGTATCTCTTTGGTGGATAATGACATTACTCGCGATTTATTTTCGGAGCGAGTTTCATTTATTGTTTGAAATTTCTACTATTGTTCACGATGTTAAACCCCAAGAATAAACCCCCACTAATAAAAGTCATTACGACAAATACCGCTGGCCTAAACTTGGAGTCCACATGTAGGTAGTTATTAAATCAAACATCGCCCTACTATCACGAAAACGTTTATTTAAGAAAATTTGCAATCACGAACTTATTACATAGAATATTTAACAAACAAAATTTTGAATTATTACAATACACAATAACTATTACAAACCTAGCTTGCTCACACGATTTTATAAATGTAAAATAAAAAAATGACGTTAAACTCTGCGCAGAGAACAAAATGGAATTTAATTTTCGTCGAAATGGAAAAATATTATTTCTTTCATCTCGGAAAAAAACACAAAACCACAAAAGAAAAATAACTGCAAGTGAATTTACAACTAAAGGTCTCTGGAAGTATCCTCCAGAGACTGGGAAGTCTCCCAACACACGTCAGGTGCGGATGGTATCCCAAAGAGCAAGGAAGAAAAAAACAAAAATCACCTCGATATCGAAAAACAATGTTGCCATTTAAGACCATTAACAATAAACAATAAACAATTGATATTACGGGTTGCCTGATAACAAAATTCAAACACAATTAATTTAGCTACACATTTTTTTTTAAATCCTGCCAGTTTTCCTCACAAAAGTGGTTGTGGAAGCGGGTGCCAATAAAAACCCAACCTTGACAATAACAACTTGACATTGTTTCAATCCGTCGAAAATTTTGATGAATTAAAAAAATGCGACATAGATTTAAAGATCGATATTTTTTCTGTTTTTCTTTATGACATTTAAATCATATTTAAATACGCACCATACGTCATCTGCACGTTATCTAAAATAAAGGAAGAAACACAATGTTGAAAAAAAACACTGAATAGAAATGGATACTAGCCTGTACTTAAATTTATAATCACGTTAAGGTGTTCACTTTCAATACTTTGTAGCAGAGCATTATATTAGAAAAACAAAACACTCTTTTGTAATAATTCTACATTTATTTAATATGTTCCGGACCTGTTTTGCTCATCGCAACTTAACTTGGCTTATAGTCAAATATTTATTAAATATTATTATCAATTTAAAATGCTCGTAGTAATTGAAACCGGTCCTGATCATATTAACTAAATGTCGAATTAGTAAAAATGAGTGTTTTATTTTTTGTTGAATATATTTATTTATAGATCATTAAATTTTGCGTAACTTGTAAACTTAATAAAAATTAAAGGTTTGTTATTATTATTTGTGATAAATAACGTCCGATTAAATAACATTTTTTTACCATGTTTGCTCCCAATGTGGAGCATGTGGACTCCTAATGGAGTTTATCTCTACAGAAGTGTTTCTACGAGAACTGCTTGTTACTCAGTAGCGCAACCTCTCTTTTTCCAAAGAGAGTAGAAAAAATAGAAGGATAGGGCTAAGACAGGACTAGTGTTTAGCTTATCGCTCTCGGTACGCCCCGCTCGTAGGATAGGATGGGTGAGACGGGGGAATTTAAGACATCACATACATCCATGCCTTCGAACATAAATTTATAAATCGATTGAAAAATTAATTTATAAAACTGTCCGTTCTGGGATTCGAGCCCGTGACCTCCATAGCCGAAGCCAACGACGTTAACCACTCGACCACACAGGCGGCATTAACAAAATTTAATTTAATAACATTAAAAAATATATAATTAAATATAGGATGAATTAAGATGAAAAAACATGTTTTTTTATTAAATACTGAAAATTTTGTAAAAAATACTGACCGAAAATTAAAAAAAATATTATCTAATCATTTTTTTCAAACTCCATAACGGCCTGCTTCGTATTTCGCCGTTCATTCAAAAGGTTACAAGGAATAAAAAAAAAAAAAGAAATGTCACGCGGACATCTGCCACGCATTTATTGCAAAAGCAAAAGGTATAAAATAATAATAATTGAATCAAAAAAAAAAATTCAATAGGAATTATTACGGATCGCAAATCGAGGGCTCTGTCCGCCATTATCCTCTTTTCGACCATCAGTCGGACAAACCCTACACCACCGGATTATTAAGGACCCACTGATTTTCAATGATTATTATAATATAGCGGTCTTCTAACCAAAATGTTCTTAAGTAGTCCTTTCCAAGCCTCGTCATTCGATGGTTGAGCAACTAAATTACAACCAGTTTTCCTAATCATAATTGTACTCATTTTTGAAAGCGGATATCGTTAATAAAAAAGGAATCTGTAAAAAAAATGCGCTCGACATAAATTGTATAATTAATTATTGTGAATTTGAATCGTTCAAACTATGTACATTCTCACAGATTTTGTCACTAACGACCCGGGTTTCGCCTTTCGGCATCTTCAGGCATTCAAGTGCACGGATGAACTATGTTAGTGACAAAATCTGTGAGAATGTACATAGTTTGAACGATTCAAATTTAATATTGAAATTCCACCAAGCACCTTCAGTCGAAATCTTAAATTTAATTATTGTGACTTTGTGGAAGTTCATAAATTTGATACGTTAGCTATTCCACAGATTGTCAAATTAATTGTGACACGTGTTTCGTCTCATTTAGAAGCGTTTTTTCTTCAAAATGTATAAATCGTTTTATTTAGTTTTAGTTTTAAAATTTAACTATTTTTATATTGTCTTAAAAATTACCATTGCGATTTTGACAAGTAACCAATTCCCTAAAAACTGCATTTCTGTATTCAACAAAAAATCTGATAATGTATCGCTTTATATTAAAAAACCGATGGTCGAAAATCGTATTATTGATATACTGGTCAAACCAGAAATGCTTCTTTTTCATGAATTGAATTTAGGGGTGACTTAAAACTGGTTTATCCCTATTATTTGTATGCAAATATACTTTTTTTTTTAAATCAAGCCAGATGCAATTCCATTTAGATATAACCAATCGATTAATAATATTATTATTATAAGTTTTGTACAAATTTTGAATTATGCCAATCAAAAATTTTGTCGCCGAGTTTTTCGTTGTCAATTTTTTCGTGTATTTATTATTATTTTAGTAAAAAATTCGACTATACATGCCTTTGTATGTATTTTTGATAAAAAAAAAAATGTCGACCAAAAATTGTCGCCGAGTTTTTTTGTCGCCCAGTTTTTCGTTGTCAATTTTTTCGTGTGTTTATTATTATTTTAGTAAAAAATTCGACTATACATACCGTTGTATGTATTTTTGATTAAAAAAAAATGTCGACCAAAAATTGTCGCCGAGTTTTTTTGTCGCCCAGTTTTCGGATTCAAAAAATTAAATTTATTTTGACAGATTGCATTCTGAATATAAAAAAAAAGAATATTTTAATGCGCAGTACGATCATCATAATAATAAATTACGTACAAATAAATTTACTCTGTCGATTTGTTTCGTTCGATTTTTTATCGATCGATTTTATCATTTCGTACACCAGGAACCGATGGTGGGGTCAATACATTATTATCGCATTGGCTTTTTTTAGATACATTGAGAATTTCGCCTGGCCGGGGTTATCTGAGCTAGCGACCTAATTAAAATAATAAAATTGTTAATCTTTCGTTTTCGACAGTATTGGTTCGGTAGGTGAATTTAGTGTGATGTAAATTTGATACCGTCGTTTTACTGATAGAAGACTATAAATCAAAAAACCATATTGTGGACAATCATCATTTTCGATAACCGTTAAATTTTTAAATCTCTATATATGCAATTTAACTACCACTCCATGAAATTCGATAATGATTAACAAATTCGATCCACTTTACATATTCTAATGCGTTAAGTTATTTATCGTTGTTTTGTTGCCAAAAATAGCTTTGAACGGAATTGAATTGATTCATATTATGCTAAAATTATGTAAACATACACAGAATATGGCTTAACTTGTTTTTATGATGATACAGCCTGTTAAAATCTGTATTATTAATTTTGACTTAATGCTTTCTGCCAGTATACAAACGATACTTAATTTAGATAAATATATATCCTTTTCTCTTAACTCCATTAAACATTTTATACAACATCAAATAACGTTTTTTTTTTGTACAAGCCGCTTATACAAATATATTTTTAATATTTGTACATTAAAAAAATGTCTATTTAAATTTATGGTGTTAAATCTATGTTTTTTTAACCTTGTTTTCTTAAAAAAAAAACGTTGATTTTTTGTTTTAGACGTCACGGGTAAAAGCCCCCATCGCTCATAAAATCTCGTCGAAATATTAATAATATTTTTTATTGATTAGTTTTGTGTTTAATAATTTTAAATACGCACAGAGCTTCATAGCACAGTTGTTAAATAGAGAAACTTATAATATTGACAATTGAAATAATATCATAAAATAGTTTTCAGATTAGTGTTTACTTGAGAATAGCGATTAGCATTCTGTTACATTTCTTGTATTGTAAATAAAAAAAAAATACATAACGGTTTCAATTGAAAATGCTCGTGATGATAGAAACCGTTCCTGACCTTAATCACTTGAATGCCAAGCGGACACAGGTGACCGGAACATATGCAAGTGAACACGGATGTCCAAGACATTTAAAAAATCAAATACTTGATATTCTAATAGAATATAAGCAATATTTTGATGAATATGTGTAGTGTCATCTATACTGAGTCAATATAGGTTTTTAAAATATCAAATTCGAGTGTATATTAGACAAAATTATTTTTCTCAAAAACACGCAGTATCTCTGGGACATAATAATGATTTATTTTCGCGGTATTCAAACGGTTAATAAATAATTGCAAAACATGTACAAAAGAGTGTTTTTTTTATTTTTTAAAACAATCCATTCTATCAAGTATTGACAGGGAACACCTTAAAAAGTGATATTGACTCTAATTTACTGACCGAAAATTTAAACAGATATTGACCAAATGAATTCTGATATTTAAAAATTGCGTTAGCATACATCAATAGTAATGTTATTACGATGTATGATTTAACTGCCAATTTATAGATTTGATTGCGTAAAAGAATAAATTATACGACAGTATTGAATTTTATTTTAAAAACCGATAAAGAACTGTGACGGCACTTATTCCGAATTGATTGGAGAGGAAATACGTGAAATAAGTTTTTTTTTAATCATTCTTTTTGTGTTTTATAAAACCAATTACAATAAAAAGACTTTGTTGTGAACTGTGACTAAAAAATTGAATACATGTAATCAACGCACCTAAATTATTGTGAATTGTTGTGTGCTGTGAGTCCGCCGATGAAAATTTACGGTAAGAAAATATGTTATATTAAATTAATGCAGATTAATAATTCAATCGACAAACACTTTCAAATTAGTCAAGTAATTTTATACAGTGGAACCTCTCATAACGAGCTTAATTCGTTACAGAGTCTTACTCGCTATGTGAAACACTCGTTAAGCGAAACAATTGTTCCCATATAAAACAATGAAAAAAATCATTTTTTATATTTTTAACGTGTATTAAAGTAAAATTACATAATTATAAATTGTTAAGAAGCGTAACAACTTGGAATGCTAAAAACAATGTAACTTCAAAAGCTTTTCGGTGGTCAGCTCTTGACTGTACATACTCTTACACAAGCTTGTCAATTTTGTTATTATCCACCTCCAGTCTCATGGTATTGGCTAAATATACAATCTCGTTGACTGTAGACTTCACAGGTACTGTTTCAAGCCCCTCAAAATCACATTCGACAACGCTCCTTGGCAAAGCTTCTTCCAAGCTGAAGTGAGGATTTTTTTGGTAACTCCTTCCCACGCCTTGTCAATTATTTTGAGGCAAGCAACGATGTGAAAGTGATCTTTCCAAAACTCTACGTCACTCGTTATGCGAAATTTCGCTCGTTAAGGAAGCATTTTTTCACAGTCTGTTTTGCTCGTTATGCGAATTACTCAGTATGAAAGGTTTCACTGTATTAGAAATAATTATTTATATGTAGTGGTCTGAGAAATAGATAAAAAAATATGATATTAATTGCAAGACTTTCCATAGAATTGATGATTCAACTGACTTTATACTTATTACATTTGCTTTAATTGAGTGTTTTTTCTAAATACTTACTGACCAAAAATTTTGAAAAAACTGTTTTTTTACCCATGTCCACTCCCAATGTGGAGCATATGGCCTCCTAATGGAGGTATCCCAACAGAAGTATTTTTTTCTACGAGAACTGTTTGTGAACGGAAAGAAGGGATTAGTGGTTAACCAATCGCTATTGCTACACCCAGTTATTAAAGGATCAGAATGATGGGAGGAGGGGAAACAATGTGAATTGACATCACAAACACCCAGTCTCCGATCACAACTTTGAATTGAATAATTCTCAAATTCACTGCGATCTGACCGGGAATCGAACCCAGACCTGTGTGATCGGTAGAGCAAGCTCTAACCAACTGGGCCACGGCAGGCGTTTTTTTGTTTGTTTAATAAATTGAATTAAATCTCAATTTATAACATACTATACAATGATTGTAAGGTATTTACAGCGTTCACATATTTCGAATTATTCGATCGCCAGTGGTGGCTCGTTTCGCTTGGCTGCTCGAAAATCATCATCATATTTTCGTCGGCCATCTTGGCTCGGTCATTTCCGCCGCACTCATTATATTGTTACACCTATCATATATATTTTTTTTGCTGTTGTTAATATTTTCACTTTTTCATTGAATGTGCAGTCAAACAGCGATGCCACATGCATATCTTGATGTTTGTCCATGCAAGTGATTCGAACAGAAACAAAAAAAATAAACAAACACATCTCTACGCCTCTGTTATTTATTTTTGTACATTTATATTACGACTGACTTGATGCCGAAGGAGCACGACTACAGTCCCGTAACGGTATTTAAAAAAATGTAGACTATTTGTTAGCCAATCGATCTGCATATTGTTTTTTTATCGCGCAGAATAAATAATCAAAAATATCATTGCAGACAGCAATGTCAACATTAACGTTTTTCGGTTGTATTCGTAACTTACATTATTTACTATAATATAATGTAGCATTTAAACAGTTTTTCACACAACTTCGAATAGTAAATGGGCATAGTGTGATGTACTTTCCAAACGCCATCCTTCAATCGTTGCCATCTTTTTGTAATGTAATGTAAATATTTTTCTAAAATAGCATTTTATTTAATATCTTTGATAGATTCGGCGGTAGCTTTGTGGTAGTTTATTTGTAATAAAAAATGAAATTTGAAACTTTGGTAATCCACTACACGTTGGGACAGTATGATGATGCTTCTCAAAGAGGCGAAACATGTCTCACAAGTTGAATGACAATGGTGTGAAAAATAATTTATTTCATTACATTTGAATCGTTCAAATTATGTACATTCAGACAAGTTTCGTCTCTAACGACACGAGTTTCCCCTTTCGGCATCTTCAGGCGTTCAAGTGTATGAATGAACTTGAACTGACGCTCAGTAAATGAATGTATCGTGTTTATATAAGAAATAAATGTATCATTAAGTTTAAAGCTATCGTTGGCGAAATGGATTATTTAATGGGAATGCCCACAGATTTGAATTGTTGATAATTTTAACAATTATTTTAATGACTATATTTATTTGCATATAGGGTATGAGAGAGGGGAATTTTTAATATTGAAATTTCTCTAAGCACCTTCAGTCGAAATCTTAAATTAAATGATGACATATTTCATGTTCCAAAACCTACCAACTCCACTTTTGTAAAAAAAATACATTAAAATTACAAGAAACAGATTACACGAACTTTCAACCGAATTGAAATAAGTGGTTATTGGAAGTTATAGCCTCATACAATATACATAGTTTAAATTTGATATATTGTTGAATTGCGTGTACGTTGCATCCAACTGCAGTGTATTTTTTTTTCATTACCAATGCGAGATATAAGTGTACAGCACGTCATAAAGGTGAGCAATGGCGTCGGTCTTAGTGACGCCGCCTGATAAATCGCCGGAAGCACACTTCACCTGCTGCACTGACCTTAACTCCTCATAATGCAATGAACAGCATTCGAGAATGATGAAGGTATCTTGCCCCTTAAGTAGGCCCCTAACTTATTGTACTTATATTTATTAATAAAAACAAATATTCGTTTAAGATTTCGACTAAAGGTGCTTGGTGGAATTTCAATATTAAATTTGAATCGTTCAAATTATGTACATTCACGCAGATGTTGTCACTTCTATACCCTATATAAATATAATCATAAAACCTTTTCCGACAAACAAATAAATATAATTCTTAAAACCACTCACTACTCAAATCTGTGGACATTCCCATGGGCTTATCCTTTTCGCCAGCAGTGGTTTTAAGCTCGTTGATACATGTATTTATTATATAAACACGATACATTCATTTACTAAGCGTCAGTTCACGTTCATCCGTGCACTTGAACACATGAAGATGCCAAAAGGCGAAACCCGGGTCGTTAGTGACAAAATCTGTGTGAATGTACATAATTTGAACGATTCAAATTTAAATATTCGTTTGTACTTTATTTCCACTTTATTTAAAAAGGTCAGGACCGGTTTCGCTCATTGTGAGCATTGTCAACTGATAAGAAAAATAGTTCAACAGTGCTATTTATACAAAAACATTCTACTGTATTTTGTTAATTCTTTTCAATGTCAATTATTGTTGTTTACACCTTTTCGTTTCAAGTTGTTTTTTTTATAAATATCACTGTTAAATTATATTTCTTATCAGTTGACAATGCTCGCCATGAGCGAAACCGGTCCTCACTTTTTTTAATAAAGTGGAAACAAAGTACAAATGAATATTGTGTTTTTATTAATATAATGCCTTTCCATCAAGTATTGACAGTGAATACCCAAAAAGTACTTATGTTTGTAAAAATAAGCACAATTTTAGATTCCAACATATCGAAAATATATTAATATTGACCCATAATCGGCAAAATATCTTAAGCGAAACAATTAAGTAAAGTGCGTTCTAAACCAATAATTGAGCCACCGAGAGGTATAGTAAGCCAAGTAGTACATTAAGAACGAATATGTTGGATGCGTTAAAATATTCTGCAAGTCTTCATGTATCATATAAGTGAAGTAACCTCAGTTAAAACACATTGCAATAGTGCTATCTCCGTAAAATAAAAAAAATATGCAAACCAACAAAACATCAATTAAAGACGTGAGTGTACTTAAAAGTCCGATAGAAATGTTTTACCATTTTGGCTCACTTCACTTTTTGAGGGCTCAATTGTTCAATATCGCATAGGGCGTCAGTGATAAAAATTTGAAAACGTTATCTCATTCGCCTGTTATTTTTTTGGGCCTATGCATTTTAACGTTCTGACTTGTTATCGTTTGTTCCGCGTGGACGTCGGTTAAGAAACATATTATAGAAACATGTATAGAGAGATATTATTGAAACATATAAACTTATTTGTTTTGTCGTAATTAGTTATATTTAGAGGAGAGTGGGATGAAACTGAAACAGTTAAATTGTTCGAATTTTACTAAATACAAAGTGCTCGAATCGATTGTATAAATGCAGCAATAATCCGTTATTTGTTTGTGCGTCTGTTTGAGAGGGATGTTCGAGGAATAATAAGACTAGCAACTCCATCCCCGGGGATTCATTCCGATAGATTGGTTCAAAACGTTGCGCCGTGAATAAGAGTCCTAATTGCAGCGCATCTTAAAGCGTGTCTCTGTTTTTTGTTTATATATATTGGTAATTTGGTCAGTATTTTAACCAACGAATTATCAGTATTCTGAGTAAAAATTAAATCACAATAGAGAATCTGATAATGCAGTGCTATAAAATACATACATTATTGGATATTTCACTAATATATGAACCTAACCCTTAATCACATTGATGCTATCAAATATATTGGTATTTTTTAAAAAAAATCAATTTCCACTCGTATTGTGAAGCAGGTTTTTAAAACTTTCGATGGTTTCGGCGGTAACTTTGTGGAAGTTCATTTTAATAGAAAATTTAAATTAACTTTGATTATTCTACGTAGGTTTTTACAGGTTTTTAAAGGTTATATCTTAACAGAAGATTTTCTACGAAGATTACTTGTCACTCAGTTGCTCAACATCTCTTTTTTTTTTTTTTTTTAAAGGAAGAATGTAAACGATATGGCGAGAACAAAAATATTGATCAGCTCATCGCTTTTGCTTCTTCCCGTTATTTTCAGACATCGTAAACATCAATTTCAAATAGAAATCGATTTTTTAAAAACCCTTCGTGAGGTCTGTCATTACGAGCACAAGATTAATTTAGTTAAAAATAATTATTTATTTAATAATTTATGATTTAGCAACCATTTAATGTTGTAATAATCATTTTTCGATTGTTAATTTTCCATATATATAAAATTAAAAATAACTTTGATTATTCCACGTATTGTGTTACTAACTATGACACGTGTTTCGCCCCTTTCAGAAGCATCTTCAGACTTACTATCGCAAAGTTTGTTTAAGTAATGAAGCAAGATTTATTCTAACATTTTTAAATTATGAAATTACAAAATAGAGTTTGAGGTTTTTTTTTCCTTTTATGGGATGCAAGGAGGGGGTGATAGAATCGAAATAAAGCAAACAAATAATGATACTAATGTGCTGCAATCAATAAGATTGGGATTTTTTTCTTTTAAGGGAAGCAAGGAGGGGGTTATAGAATCGAAATAAATAACAATAATTTAAAAAAAAATGAATCAATCTTGCTTCATTACTTAAGCAAAATTTGCGATAGTAAGTCTGAAGATGCCTCTGAAAGAAGCGAAACACGTGTCACAGTTAGTAGCACAATACGTGAAATAATCAATAATATTTTTAATTTTATATTAAAATGAACTTCCACAAAGTTACCGCCGAAACCCTCGAAAGTATTGTTAATTTTCCAAATTAAAGTCCATAAAAATATACCAAAAGAATCTGTTTTTAGCACCAAGGAATCACTTAAAAAAACTGTGTGTACAAATTAACACCATTCATAAGAATTCATATTGAAATAATTTCACTTATATCTTTCTATCAATTTGTTTGATTATTACCAAATCTGGTGAATTTGAAACATCATCTCTTGCTCAATTAATAATGAACAAATAAATACGTTCTCAGAATGCGGGAGCGCTTCGTATCTATTCCCCATTATTCCCAAATACCAAATTTCGCCGTTACAAAATCCTATAAAATTTGCATCCTCCCGAAAACTTTGTATGTAGCGTCTGTAACGATTACAATTACCAATTGACTAATTCCGTTATACGGGATAATTCCGTTATTCGGGGGGAGAGCGGGGCTGGGAGAGACAGGGGGCATCTTCCGGTTAATTGAATGAGCGTATTTTTGGCGAATATATTTTGAACATTCTATCCACTCTTCTTACCCCTACGATTAGTTCAAAGGAGACGCGACAGTTGTACAAGTGTGACACTTCTGCTAAACCTTTTATTAATGATATATTTTTATTATTTTAAAATACTTACTATCTCTTTCCAAAATAAGTAAGTTTTCAGATAATATATTTGAGGATCTTTATGAACGTTTGATTGCTTAAAATTTATAAATGGTCCAATTTATAAATCAAAATATTGTTAGGTATTACAAATTACTTTTATCGCCATTAAAACCTTTTTCAAATATCACTATCTAAACTCACAATTTTAAATGAATAATCTGACACTGCTAGAAAGAACTAACAGGCGGTCAGCATTTTCATGGTGTAATAGTATATTTCGGATCTTAAGAAAGTGTTACTTTTTACAATAATAATACGTCATAGTTATAATTAAATATTTCGACTGAGGGTGCTTGATGGAATTTCAATATCAAATTTGAATTGTTTGAATTTTGTACTTTTCCATGAGTTTTAACGATCCGGGTTTTGCCTTTCGGCAGCATCTTCAGGCATTCATTAAATAATTGTCATTTTAAATAATTGTAATTTATTAATAATTCAAGCACTTGCTATCATTAAATATTAATTCAAATGCTTTAAAACAAATCAACTCATTAATAATAGGTCGGATAAAGCCCTAGATTTATTTTAAATATTCCTATGTTATTATCTGGTCATTAATATTTTCAAAAAATCCCCATAATTATAACAAAACCAATTAATTCATTGAAAATTGTATACATTCAATTTTCGCTAATTTACATTTTAATAGCCTTCTAACTTAGTGATCTACTTATATTTTTGTATATAAACGATACAAACTGTTTAATACGCGTCAGTTCAAGTACATCCGTGCACTTGGAATGCCTGAAGATGCCGAAAGGCGAATCCCGGGTCGTTAGCGACAAAACTCATGGAAAAGTACAAAATTCAAATTAGTCATAGTTATATTTTTTAACAACAATTTCTGCTGAGATTCTTCTTCAAGAGACCACATGTTTCGAATTATATTACCTTTAACAAAAGTTGTAAAAAATCAAAACAACCATTTCTATCCACACTTTTTGAATCATTGAAAAGCGAAGAAAACATAGCAATGAAATGTTTCCTCTAACTGCCACCTAAAGAATGCTTTGGTTTTCGCTTGCATTTCCCTTCTACGATCCGAAGCTTTTCGTGTCGCCCAATTCCTTCAGGACAATTACAAAGATAGACAGCTCAATCCACCCCATTCCTCCCTGTTTCCTTTACTCCTACCCCCATATTAACCATGCCTACTGATAGTTACTTATTGCAGCATCGAATAGAGAAAATACTCTTAATTGTTATTATATGAACTTAAGTATTTAAATAAACATTAAAATAACTAATTCTATTGTTTCGATCATTTTTTTAAGTACACAAATAATAAATATAATTAATAGAATAAATGATATTGAGTATTCTCGTAAATATTGTGATATTATAAAGTTTATTGTACTGTCATTATTTGCCAGTTGTCAAGGAAATTTCTGATGTAAATTAATAAGTCGAAATCATTTATTAATTTATTATCGAATAGAGACAACAACGGCGCCACCACCTCACATGTCAACGTCATTCCCATGACATCACTAAGCATCGGAAAATAATAATTCCACCCCTTAAAATTCGGGGCCGGGCGAGGGTGGAAAGCAGCCGCTGGAAACATAAATACAAGAGCCGGCGAAAGACGACGAAGAAAAACCTATTCCATCTGTAATTGATAATTTAGCCACGATCTTTAATCCTGAAATACGCTCGTAAAATAATACAATTAATTCTCTATGGGGCCCTTTGGAGGGATATTTTAGCTAACGGATTCCCCGTTTGCCTTCTTTGCCCTCGCTCTCCCTTCTACCCTCTTCGATTCCATGCCAAATCGACTAAAATACAAACGTTCGAGACTATTGTGTGTTTAACTTTATTCTACTTATTAGAAAACATATTATTTTGATAACTGTACTATTTTTCCTATAACGACAAATATCTCCAATGAACAGATAACATCTCAGTATTATCATTTTCAACACAAGCTATCTATATCAATTTAAAATGGCTTATTTGTGGAATGAGAGGTATAATTTACGAGAGAACGATTACGTCATGTCCATATACTGCCTGTTGGTACCGGAGGTGGTCAATTGGGTAAAGCGTAGCGAAGTGGAACCATCAGACAAATAATGATAGTAATAACCTTCAAATTTTCAATGTATCTTTTACTAAAAAACCTATTAATAAAACCGTAATAATAATACAATACAACATTAAACGAACACAAATACATTTTTTCTGTATTATAATTTAATATAAACAATTCTAAACGTGCTTACATATGATTCAAAATAACTAAACACATTGTATTATATATTTTTTTTTAATTTTACGCACTCACTCGTCAGATAAGGTTAGATAAAGCTATGATAAAAATCATTATAATAAATAACTAAGTACACTCCTCTCTTTTTACACTGTTTTGAAATAACACGTTCCACTAAAAAAATTAATACTATATTTTCGCTCAAATTATTTATTGTAACACAATTCCATGATAACAATAAGAAATTGAACTACAAAAGGCTTCATTAAATCCTTACACTTTAGACGTGTTAGACATTTCAATTAATGGAAGCGATTTATGTCCAGTCCATCATTAAAGTCTCCTTATAAAATCAAGTAGCGATAAATATTACATTTTTCTTTAATTAAGTACATATTTTGTGTCATTTACTTCTTCTTCTTCTTTCTTTGACCATATTCGCTCCCTATGTAGAGCATATGGCCGCCACGCGCACTTGCATGATTCCTTATCTCCCGTTAATGGCATTGCTTCCTCCCATGACATGCCAGCATTCCTCAGTTCTGCCAAGTACATCTTATGGATAGTCATTTAGTTATTAAGTCTTTATTATAGACTTTTTTTTACAAAAAAGGTTTCACTACAATGTCTTTTTCAAATAACACGTTTTTTTTAATTCAATGAAGCGATAATTAATATGCTTATAAATTCTTTTTTTTACACGGATTTTCGTTGAGCGTATCAACCGCATAGAAAATAATCCAACTGAATATTTTTATTTAGAGCTGAAAAATTGTCGCAATTGTAACTCGATACAATTTGTACCTTTGAAATCAAACAGGCTGAGAATTAATTAAATTCTCCCGGATTTCTCGATCCATAACGCTAAAAACTTCATTCATCCGAAGCAATATTGCCTTTGTCATAAGTATGGGAGTCCCAGCCGACAGTTTCACTCTGCACCCCGAAGATGGTGCGTTAAAATCGGAAAGAAGGAGCGCGGAGGCGGGGGTCGCGGGGAATGGGGACATTCGACCATAAAATTAATTGAATACGTCTTACTTGCTTTAAAATTAAACCGACCCGAATAAGTCGAGTTTCCCCTATCGAGGAATTCTGGAAGATTGCCTCCTGATTTATATTGGTCTTTCCATCGTAAATATCACATTATCCTAAGTGTTTATTCGCTTCGTTTTTAACGTGACCGCACTCTTAGATTGGTTCTGTGCAGTTATGCTGAGCACAAAACGTTTCGAATTTCAACTATGTCCGCTAAATATATTTTTTTATTATTTTTTATGGCCGCTCCCAATGTGGAGAATATGACAACTGCTTATTACTCAGTTGCTCAAACTATCCTTTTCGGAGAGGCTAAGGCTAGGACAGCACTACTGGTATGTCAATCACGCTCTCTACAACAGGGGTTGGGGGGAACCTTTTCATTTCTAAAGGCCACATTCATTTATCTGATTCAACATAAGGCCGCAGTAAAGAAAACACCCCTCCACTTTTTTTCGACTGTCGAACATAAAATGGGTTGGTTACGCTCTTTTTTCAAACGCTTGCGTATAATTTTTTGATAAACGTGAATATTTTTATCAAGTCAAAAGGACGCAGGTTCCTCTCCACTGCTCTAGACCCTGCTATTTTAAGATTGGAAGGTGAGGGTGGGAGATTTCATCAAGCTCATCTCTTCAAATATACTGCACCTTATTTAATATGTGTCTGAAATGCCAAATATTTTTTCAAACATTCTACAATATATACTTCACATCAGGAGCGGGAGTGATAACAAACGGAATTATATAATTATTATTAGTCATTGCTTAAGTGTTTAATAAATATTGCTACTGCATTATGTATTTAATGATTGTTTCTCTGAATTCGTGAAATTAATGATTCATGTTTTTCCTTTGTTTCAGGTGAGTCATTGGGAAAAATCATTTCAGCCAATATTGACTACTGAAAATATTTCGTTCACTACGGTATGTATAACGAGCAATAAATGCAAAATTAATTAATTGAAATGTTAAGGCAATACTCAGTTACGTACACTTTAGCTGTGTGATGCGGCAGAGCGAGAGATATATTTACGGATTTTCCAAGATTTAAAAAAAGTTACATAATTGAACTTCTTAAAATAAATTCAATCACATTGATAGTGCATATTTATAATCATTATATTCCTTTTATAGGAACAAGTATTGCATTAAATGAGACTGGAGTATTCAGTATTAAAAATAATTTTTATATATTTATTTGTCAATTTGTAAATTTAACATTTGACTCCGCCTCAACCAAATAGAACTCTTATATTTAAGCATTTATTTTATTTACCCTCCGTTTAGTGAAAATAATGTGTAGTGGTTTAAACTTGACAGAAAAACTCAAATAAAAATCTCGTTACATATTTACGTAATACTAAAATACACCATTACATTAGAATATATTTATCCTTGAAAAATAAAGATTTTTTATACATTCAATGTGTTCGGTAGTAACTTTGTCAAAGTTCATTTTTATGTAAAATTTAATTTGACACCCTTGTTATTTCTATAGACCTACATTTTAAATTTTATTACATAAGAATTAAAATCAATTTTTAGTTTACTCGTAAACTTTGCTTTATTATATCTGAGGATGTTTCTTAAAGAGGAGAAACACGTGTCACATTTTTTATTATAACATTTGAAGTAACAAAGTTCTCAACTAGTTTTTTTTCTGTTTGAATAGGATCATAAGTTTATTTTTACCAAAACAATCATTATCGAGAAATTCAATTTCGGTGAACGGATTTTTCCTTACTCGGAATTGTCCGCATAAGAAAATTCCGCACACCTATTTTTACTCTAAAATTATATATATAATATCTCCGATTGTCTTATTCAAACAAAATATTGAAAATAATTATCTGCGTTAATATTTTATTAGTGATCTGGAACTAGATTTTTTTATACTTAAGTCCACATTTTCCTGAGACCTCGTTGTGAGCTTCTGCAATCACTCTATTTGTGAGAATGATAATTTCTATTTAGGTGACAAAGCGTAAATAAGCTTATAAATATGTAAAAACCTTGTTTTTTCATTTAATATCTGTAATCATAACGCATGTTATCGTTCAATGCGCCATTTTCCTCAATGAATATTAAACATTTGATTATTTTGTTGCGACAAAAAGACAAATATCTAAATATCATAGTCGTCGTCACAAAACTTGAGCTATGTTTTTTTTTCCCTTAAAATATTGACCAAAATCACGTAGATAAAAATAAAATTGACGTGTCTCTTGAAGATTCGTTGCTTCAGAAACACTAACTGTACGTGTCGATAAACTTTTAACGTCTTAATCGATTCAGTTATCTTAATATATGTAAAATCTCCAGGGCTGTGGAGTCGGAGTCGGAGTCGTGAAAAATGATTTAAAATGATGAAAAATATATTTAATGACGTGTATTCAAACAGAATAGACAAAGTGTTGACATGTCATTCTTGGGTGTCTAAAGATGATCTGATGGTATACACATATATAAGTTAAAATGAAATTATTGAAAATCTCACATTAGTTTGGAGATAACTGCTTTTAAAATTTCAATGGTATGAAAAATATGTTCAATGACAGTTATAAAAATTCGGGGACAGAAATTGTGTGTTCAACATTGCTTCATATGCTGAACTTCCGATCAATTTATGGATTTTTGTTCGATAGCATGGATGTCTGTGATGTTTTAGAAACTTTCCAATCCCTATCTAATCAAATTTGAATCGTTCAAATTATGTAAATTCACACAGATTTTGTCACTAACGACCCGGGTTTTGCCTTTCGGCATCTTTAGGCGTTCAAATGCACGGATGAACTTAAACTAACGCTGTGTGAAATGAATTTTTTGTGTTTATATAAGAAATAAATGTATCATTGAGTTTAAAGCCATTGCTGGCGAAAAGGATTAGCCCATAGGATCTATCCTTATCTAAACCATAATAATATAAAGTAGCGTAATAAAAATCGTCAAAAATAAAATTATAGCTCACCTTTCGAAGTCCCAACCACATTACAATAGCAATTGATATTATCTTTTGTCGAGAATCTTCGCTAGAGTATTTAAAATACAATGAAATTTCTCATTTAATCTGAGCAGATCTCATTTCAAATACAGTACTGGGGTTTTTTTCTGATTTATGACACCTCGCATTCAAATATGGCGAAGCAAATATCAACCACATATGTGCGACAAACAATCAAAGATAACAAATGTATTTAATTAGTCTAAACACACCATAATTATCATTTAATTTAATCATTCTGCCGTAAATATTTAAAAATAATAATCTAAAGAATCCGTAGATGAATAAATATTGTACGTTGAAAACAACAAAATGTGATATACGCCAAGTTAATTCTGTTATTGAATGGAACAGGGTTTCCCAAACTATGTTCCACGGAACATTGGTGCTCTGTGGGTTCTAAAAAGTGTTGCGCGAAAATGTGCAATTGTAATATACTTACGCTGCAACACATTTAACTTTTCCGGTTCTAAGCTCAAGAAATGCGACCCCAATACCCACATTTTCTTAAATATCTATTTTAATGTGGATGACACAATGTTTATAATTAAGGTATTCTTATATCATAGCTTTATGGACCTTTGTTGTTCATATAAATACGCGATAACACGATAAGGCGATAAGCGATCGTTAGTAATATACTGGCTATAGCTATAGCTGGGCTAAACTCATCAGTTGCAATTTCATATGTGTGCTGGGATGACGTCTTTTTTACGCGCAACTTAAAATATGATTATTTATTAAAAATCCACGGATTTTTAAAAAATAAATGTATGAGGAATGATGCAGAGAGATATTTTAAAGCCCTTAGACTATTTTTATTTTTTTGAAATTCATAAGAATAAGGACAATAACGAGGAAACCACTGGGGTCCCTGAACGACCTCCATCGGCAGATAAGTATTTTTCTAGTCTCCGAGCCGCGAGAGTTAAGCATCTTCTACTTCAATATTAACCACTTGGATATCAAGTGGACACAGGTGTCCAGAACATATACTAGCGACTTTTTATGTACTTACTCTCAAGCGAAACTTCTTCCACACCCCCGGAAATGCTTTCTCGCACTCCATGTTAGGAACCACTGATAAACATCCATAAGAGTGATAAAAAAGTTCACTCCTTCCCAGAACACCGAAATTTGCTTTGAAATTAAGCGATTCCATTGTTAACGGATTGGAAACACACCGATGAAGATATACATGTTTTAATGAAGGAATTCATATATTGAATAACTTTTTATAATGGTGGGCTTTATCAGTTTCTGATTTCTTTAAAAAAAGCTATAATTTTGTAGATAAATATATTATGTAGTTAAGTGTTTTTAATCTTGGAGTTAAAATGCATTTCTTTAATCAATAGTGGTAAAAAGGCGCGTGGGCTTATTGAATCATGTAATCTACTTTAAAAAGTATATATCACAATGCGGTTACGAGAAATTATATCTGTTGATATTAAAAATTACTCTTTGTCAAAAAGCAGAAGAGTTGAGGGATAATAATTGTTGTCTTTCACGATATCGTCTTTGTGACAGGCGTATTGTAAATCGTTCTCGAGCCTGTGCGAGTGTGTGTGTTTGACAAACACTGACGTACTTTGTGAGGGGGTAAAATGTATCAAAAAATTGATCAAGAAAAAACATTAAAGCAAGAAAATAACACAGAACAATTTGACCCATTAGAGGTCAGTGAGACAAGTGGTATTTTAGAAAAAATAAGTTAGATGCTTTGTAATATTTTACACATCTTTAAGTATCGTTAAAGTAACCTCAATTAATTAACACATTGCAAGTCTTACTCATAAAAATATAAATATGCAGTCTACCAAAATACCAAATAAAGACATGATTGTATTAAAAGTACAAGATAAAAGTTTTGCCATTTTACTAATTTACCTAATTAACAACGCCACGTTAACATACATATATCGATCACTTTTAAGGTGTTTACTGGCAATACTTGGTGGAAAGGCATTATAATAAAAATAACAAAAGATTTTTAGTACTTTTTCCACATAAAATTTATTAGATCAGGACCGGTTTCGCTCATCGCGAGCATTATCAACTGATAAGAAAAATATATAAACAGTGATATTTATACAAATTTAAATTGAAATAAAAAGGTGTAAGCAACTATTAACATTTTATTATTTTTAATACATATATCGTATAATAAACTAATATTGTTCACAACAATCAGTTGACAATGCTTGCAATGAGCGAAACCGGTCTTGACCTATTAAATAAAGTGGAATGAAGTACAAAGGAATATTGTGTTTTTATTAAAACAGTATTGTTTTGTACGCTTGCTTAATTATTTGATAACTAAGCCATATTTAACGTATAGAAGATATAATTAAAAAAAACGATAAAGTTAGATTTTATAATAAATAAATAAAGTAATGTTTATTTTGTGTTGTTTTTTTAGAAATTTTGTCGCATTTTATCTGCACGGAATTAACCAATTGCCTATATTATTATATACATCTTTCAAATATTAATTGATAATTCACATTAATACTCAATAGTATATTGTACACTTCTCAGACCCTTCAATGCAATGATAATAAGCACTCCACTGGTCGTATACTTAACCGTAGCCGGCCTATCAAATTTTTACAGAGTACACCTCCACTGATAAGGCAGTCAAACAATCAAAGCTTATGAGAGTACAATAAATGAATAAAATCGACCGCTATTGTGATTCGTAGAGTAAATATACCAACTATTAGCCAGGTATACGTAACCTGTACTCCGAATAATTAAATAGTATTTTTTTTGTTGCATAATATACGATTACGTAACTGGTTTTATAGTATATACGATAAAAACTGTGACAATAGCGTATAAAGACACATTAATAAATAAACAGTTGAAACCCTGCACCGAATATTAGTCGAATGCTTCTGTTCCAATACCCTACGTTTAAATCTTGGGTTATACATTTGCATGTATAAAAGAATTAAAATTTTGATTTTCTGGCAAACACTCGTCAGTAGCTAGAATTTCTTACAAAACGAATTTCTAATCTCATTCTTCAAGTTTATTTACTGCTGATAATAGTTTAAATTAATTAAATTTCTAATACATCGAATACCAAGAGGTTTCAATTTCCAAAGCATTTACTATAAAAAATATTAAATCATTATTTATTATGTTCGATAGATACGGTAGTGGAAACGTTGTGAAAGTTCATTTTTAAAATAAAATATTTTTCTTACTTATTCCACTGGTTGTGTAACAAATCGTGACACGTGTTTCTCGTGAATAAGATACCCGTAAATAAATGTCGCCTGTGTGGTCGAGTGGTCAACGTTGTTGACTTCGGCTACAGAGGGCCCGGGTTCAAATCCCGGTACGGACAGTTTTATAAATTGATTTTTCAATCGATTTATGATTTCTGTTCAAAGGCATGGATGTATGTGATGTCTTGAATTCCCCCCTCTCGCCCATCCTATCCTATGAACGGGGCGTATCGAGAGCGATTAGCTTACCACTAATCCTGTCCTAGCCCTATCCTTCTATCCCTACTCTCTTTGGAAAAAGAAAGGTTGAGAAACTGAGTAACAAGCAGTTCTCGTAGAAACACTTCTGTTGAGATAAACTCCATTAGGAGTCCATATGCTCCGCATTGGGAGCGGACATGGTTTAAAAAAATAAAATTACGATAGATTGCCTGAAGATGCATCTAAAGGTGTCACAAGACAAGTTATTACTTTTAATTTTATATTAAAGTATCATTTATTAAATTAAGCGAAATAGTCCATTTCGCGTGCTCTTAGTCAGCGGGTGGGGTGTGATATTATGTTTAATTAGTATTTCGTGTTGGCTAAGCGCTATTTGAAATTATCTTCAAGTTTATAGTATTGACGGCCGATCTATCGTTTTATTGCACCCGATTTGATATCGGAGACAATAAAGTGGATGCATTATATGTGCCGAGCTTTAAAGTGTTATCTTATGATAAGGTGGATATGCTCTCGAGTCCTGGCGCCGCATTTTATGATGTGTGCCCAGTAAATTAATATCGTTATTTGTATATCTGCGTCTGCAGTATAACGCGGCCATTAGCAATATTAAGGACTGACATGAACCTAATGGTAGAATACCAACATAATTTAAAATTATTGTATCGTTGATTTTACTTGAAAAGCGCGTATATACTGTGAAGAGGTAAACAATAATCGAATTATTGAATTGAAAATAATGCGTTTAATTAATTTTTGACGTTTTTTCAACGATGTTCGATACCGATGTGTTGCATATCGACTGTAGAAAGGAAAAAGGACGTAGCCCACACATATCAAATTCTACAGGAGGCGCTAAAAACGTGTTTTGATGATTTTGTGACATATGCAAATTAGGAATTATACACAACCTTGAAGTGCACGGATACTTCTAAGCTGGTGTTTAATTGACATAACCTAATATTAATTATTGTCTCGGAAAAACCTTTATTTTAGTGTTTTTTCTTGGTTTTAATTTTTCACAAGGTTATCTTTTTCAAACTTAAAAGCTAAATTTAGATACTTATTCCGCATTTTCAGCTTCTATCCTTTTGATAGAATGTGTGTCAAGTTGTATACATTGTGATTATCGCAAAAAAGCTGTTTTGGAAAATTGAGGGTTACTTCCTTTTTCCTTTTCACAGTCGATATGTACTCCTAGTTAAATTTAAATTTAAACACTTGAATACCAAACGGACACTGGTGTCCGGAACATATGCAAGCGAACACGGATGTCCAAGACATTTAAAAAATCTAATAATTGGTATTCTTATAGAATATAAGCAATATTTTGATGAATCATTTATTTACATCATTTATTTATTTATTTATTTAATTAACACTGTACAAGGTTGACAAATTATAAATTTAAAACTTTTACAATGGAGAAAAAAAATAGTATAATTTAATATTAAAAGCAGTAAAAAAAAAGTGGCAAGGGAGTCAACTGAGTAAGCTCCGACGAACTCTACTTTAATACATAAAAAATAGTATTCGTCGGAACTCACCCACGTCTACGTGGAATATGTCGACATCCGAAGCAATATTATTGAACACCGTTAAAGCTAGCTGAATATGTGTAGTTCCATCTCCAGTCAATATAAGTTTATAAAAACGTTATATGATACATCTTTTCGCCATTTTGTTTTATCATCATTTGTTCCTTAAAATAATTCGCCTTCTGTGCCCCAATTGGATAGAGCTCGCTCTACCGATCACGCAGGTCTGGGTTCGATTCCCGGTAAGATCACAGTGAATTTGAAAATTATTCATTTCAAAAGTGTGTATTTTTTATGTATATTCACATTATTTCCTCTCCTCCCATCCTTCTGATCCTTTAATAACTGGGTGTAGCAATAGCGATAAGTCAACCACTAGTCTTGTTCTAGCTTTAACCTTCTTTCCCTACTATTCACTTTGAAAAAAAGTGAGGTTGAGTGAGTGAGTAACAAACAGTTTTCGTATAAAAAAACTTCTGCTAAGATAACTCCATTAGGAGACCATATACTCCATGGATAAAAAAAGGTATCAAGTTGTAGCATTGGGGTGACGAAATGAAGTATGATATTTTACTTTTATTACTGAAATATTTTGTATGAAGGTTTTTCGAATGGTTATACATTTGCCATCGTATGCAAATCAAACGTTGTCATACAGAGGTGGTTTCATATCAGTCATAAAGGTGCCCGGAAGAATGAAAAAAATAACGTCATAAAGCTCGCTGGGTATTTAATTCAACAATTATTGTTGACACAATTCCTGCGTCACCCACCTAGCACCTGTCTGATAAACCAAAATAGAGCGGATGGAAAAATAAATGCTTCAATTATGGCATTTGAAGAGATTAAAAATATTCGGGCAGTAAAAACCTTAAAGTTTATGGTACATTTGCAGCTAGACATAACTCCAAAGAATATGTTGACGATATGGCCTTGTTTCTTGACTAGTGGCTTTTTGCATTGCGTTGACCCTACTGGCGTACTACTCGGTCGACTGGTCGCTCACGTCATCAGGTGATGCTCGTTCTGAAGGTCCTCAAGGCGTGGTGCGCACTAGATCGCATTACAAGGTCAATTTTACCAACTAATTCCATTACTATAACAAATTTTATATTCCATATACTTTGATAATCTTAAAAACTGCAAACAATTATTAGTTTTAAAAAAAAGATTAACAGTTGTAAACAGATGAGAGATATTTAAAAAAACTGTGTAGCACAGTTTTCGTATAAAAAAAAACATACATCTGCTGAGATACCTCCATTAACCGGTTCTCTGCCACAGACGTGTTAACACGCCAAACAATTTCGTGCTCGTAGGACCGGCCAAACAAAATGTGCATGTTTACACGCAATACTTTAAAGGCCACTAGAAACGTATTTAATAATTTTATAATATCATGCATATAGTGCATCTTTCGGAATTATAGTGCGATACATAAATTTTAAAGATATTGTTATGTAATTTATAATACATACTCAAATTTGCTAGCAGGGTTATAATTCCTTGGCGGTAAACTTTTTTCGATAAATGATGGCGGAAATAACTCATCGTGCATTTATATGGTAAGTGCTTGTGGTGTACTATTAATATGTGTCCAAGAAGTACATATTTATTAGGTTTTATTTTTTGAAAGAAAATCACGGCCCTCCATGCACGGCCATATTAATACTGCACGGCACAGATCTGGTTAATAACTGTCATGTTTTATTTTATCCATGTCGTAAAAAATGAGTACCAAAAAACAAGCTACGAGGGGTGCCATCGCTAAAATAGTTTAACCGTCACATAGAGTGCACATGAATTATTATTAAGTGAAGCATATTTATGGGATATAAATATTTTTTTTTTTCATAAGAAAAATCAAAAGCACTTGATCGTCAAACAAAGGAATCAAACGTAACGTCACGGTAGGGTGACCATCGCTTCAATAAATTCGAATCTATATATGTGTGTAACAATTACGCGAGTATATTATATTTTCCATAGACAATCAAATTACAGTGCGGCTGATGAAGCCAGATAACAACTTCCAATAATGGCATTGAACTTCGTCGTTATGATTCGAATAATGACTCGATTATACAACTACAAATAAGCGAAAAAGGTTTCAAAAATTTTGTGTGCCACCGTACTACTTATACTGGCCAACACACAACATATCCTAATATCAATCATATTTCGGTATAATGTTAAGCTCACAAACAGTCGTCGTAAAGACACTCATTATCAATCTATATTTTTATTTAATAAACTATACTGGTACCTTAGGTCGCATCCGTGGCTTTCGTGGCGGATTTTTTCAATCGATTTATCGATAACAGATCGAAGGCATGGGTGTTTGTGATGACTGAAAATTTCTTTCCACCCTTCCAATTCTAAAATAACGGCGCACGGCGGGAGCGATTAGTTAACCACTTGTCTTTTCCTAGCATTATCCCTACCCAATATCTTCGAAAAAGATAGGTTGTTCAACCGAGTAACAAACTTCATTAGGAGGCCATATGATCCACAATGGGAGCGGACATGACATGGATTGTAAAAAAATAAATACCATGTACTGTCGGTTGAAAAAGTGAAAGACAAAAAAATTATCTTAATTTACCTTGCAATAAGACCAGTTATTAACAATTACCACCCCCCTGTTCTGCACGCTCAGTGATTATCTACTTAGAAAAAGTACCATTTATAACGTCAATTATTCCCCCCCACTCTTAGCATTATTGTGTAGAACAAAATTTATTGTGTTGATTTTAATTAATATGTTATTTCGCTGAATAATATCTCATAGTAATTACTAGTAAATATAGATAATTATAATAAAATAAAACAGATTATTAAACATATGTGTGTTTATTTCAAAAACATGTTTTACTAGAAATTAATATAATAATTAACACATAAACAGAATATTTGCTATCGTATCAAACTCGTATAGCAAATACTATGCGGCACTAGCACCTGTCAGTATTCCCTCAAGACACATGATACGTCATCAAAGTGAGAGAAAAAATGATCCGTGGTACATTTTTTTTTAAATATTTTTTTTAATTTCCTGGCTATCGAAAAAGAAATTACCCAATATTACATCCACTACACATTTTACTATGTGCCAAATTCTGACTCCAAAACGCCCCTATGGACTGGACGCCATTGCCAATAATCAAATAATACCCTGCACCCTTTGATTCCGCGTGCTCCTTGACTTAGTCTGGACGCCGGGCCCCTTTCTCATCCCTGAGAGACCGCCCCCGGTATCGGCTCCCATCCCTCTGCACAAAATCCACCCTCGCCTTCCAAAAAACCTCGATAAAATCAACCATCAACCCCTTCGAATGATAGAATACGCCATCTTTGTTTTATTTGCATGTGTACTCTTTCATTCTGATGATGCTTTCAAAAGTAACGAAAGGTACACAATATAACTTACGTGTCGCTAAAACATGGTTATTAGTAAAATATAATTAGTTAATATCGCTTTTTTATGTATAGGCTTTATTCTTAAACAAACTTATCGTTAAAATTCTTTTAAATTACAATAATTTCACATTTAATTTAAAGACCAAAAGAAATTGATTACTTTCCATTACTTTCCCGATTGTTTGAAAGTCATTAATATTAACAGATTAAAATAACAAAGTATTTTAGCTCTACAGTTTTTAATAATTTTATTCGTTGATAGCTATTTCGGCTTGCGCCATCGTCAGAACTATGGAATTGAGTTCTACCAAGTAAATGCCAAATCAATTAATAATCATTAATATTAAACCAGTAGTAAAAATATTACAGGTCGCCATTATTAACCTTTAAAGTGGTGATATTTTAATTAAATCTCTGAAGATGTCGAAAAGTAAAACACGGATTACTTGTGGTTAAATAAATCTATAATAAAAAAATTGAACGATTCAAAATCACCTGTTGTTTATGTTGCTTTGAGTTTAGTATGACATAAATTATCATGTGTGATGATTTTAATCTTGAATTGGAAGACACATTTTAATCATCGAGTCTTTCGAGTCGTTCGAATCGATAATATTTTCTTTGAATCAACCCCTCCGTCCATTAGGCTTGATAACATGTAATCAAAAACACTCGGGCTCGGAATAAATCATTCATTTAATCGAAATCAAAGGCGCCAATCGACGCTCGAACGATTTCAGGTTTACTCGTAAAACCCAAAATCCACGAAACCGTGCTAATTGATCAACCCGAAGATATTCTTTCGTTCCATTCACCTTTTCGATGGGGATTCTTAACTCAGATGAACGTTATACATCGAATGAATCAACAGAGTGATTCAATCGTCACGCTACACAACTAAAACAACACGAATTATTTTATACACAATAATTCCTTTGTGAATTGAGTTGAAACTCGTGCTTATATTATATGAACAGACGAGTGGTGAAGTGAGCCAACTGGTAAAATGGTACAAACGCGTTTTTACTTAGTGTTTTGGTGGATTGTATGTTTTTATTTTACGGAGATAGCACTATTGCAATGTGTATTAACTAAAGTTACTTCGCATCTGCGATACTTTAAGACGTGCAGAATATTACAACGCATCTAACTTATTTTTTCTAAATATGTACCTCTTCACCTATAATGGGCCCGACCCGACTCCACAATAAGCAGTTCTCACAGAATTTTTTTGCCGAAATGTGCTCTATATGAGTCCATATGTTCCACATGACATGATTAGCACTTTCTCTATGGTGCAAAAAAATACTTCCGATATGTTGCTGACCTTTTGAAGAATCAAGTGAGAAAACATGTTGTAATACTTAACGCCCCACACTTTGATGGACGGTAAATACCCAGGACGTATATTTTTAAAAGACATGTTTTTCACTTGGTTCTTAAGAGCCAGTAAAATATCTTAAAGTAAAGTATTTTTTAGCACCGTAGGGGAAGTGTTAAAAAATACATATATTTGAAAAAAAATAGCTTTATTCCATGTTAGTTCTACAACATTACAACCTTTCTCAAACTGTCAAATTATGACACACAAAAAACGGAACACACCGTAGATACTCGACTCAAAGGCCGAGTACATATCCACTCGATCAACTCAAAATCTGAGGAACGAATAGTACCCCCTACCCCACGCCTTTTATTTCATCCCTATAACTCTACACTGCTGCTAATGTGGCCGACACCCCCACCTTGCTAAAACGAAAATTACACCCCCCCCTCCATATTTCAGAAATCGTATCTGCAGATATCCACCGGGGCACAGAGCCGATCGGTTTCATTGGTGGAAAACAATAATCTTTTCCTTCTGCAGGTCACAAACTGCCATAATATTAAGTTTAATTTAAATTTAATAATCCACCTTTATCAACAATCGTTTCTTCTTATTTCATTGATAGATAACGTCTCTTGATAATGTTACTAGCAGTGGTTCTTAGACAATAAATAATACAAGATGCAATAGGGTTAACAATCAATATCGACTGTGGAAAGGAAACACATATCAAATTTTACAGGAGGCACAAAAAACGTGTTTTGATGATTTTCGGCCATATGTAAATTGTGAAATAAACACAACCTTGAAGTGCACACAAACTTCTTAGCTGGTGTTTAATTGACATAATCCAATATTAATTTAAAAAATTGTCTAGGAAAAACATTTTTTTCAGTATTTTTTCTTGATTTCAATTTTCACACGCTCATCTTTTTTCAAATTTAAAAGCTAAATTTAGATACTAATTCAGCATTTGCAGCTTACATCCTTTTAATAGAACGTGTATCAACTTTAATAAATTGTGATTATCGATAAAAAGCTGTTTTGAAAAAACTGTGGTTTACTTCATTTTTCCTTTCCACAGTCGATAAACAAATAAACAAACAACTTGGTCTAGCTTCACATCTGCACGAGTACTGTTTATTAGCCATTAATATTATTAATTTTCTTTGTTTTATACCGCGTCCAGTTGTTTATCTCTGTTGCAAAATATTGTAATCGCAACCCCCCCCCCCCCTTAATCTCAACCCCACCGCCGGCCTTGGCCCTCCCGATCCGCGAGTTATTATTACGAAACCACCTACCCCCACCCCGAAAATAATAATACTGACTGATCCGATACACACTTTCCGAATGACAGTGGCGTGCGTTCGGAATATATGCCAAAAAAACAATACATTAGCTTACAATTATTTACCGCTAGGTGAATATTGATATATTAAAGTATAATTGAATATTGATAAATATGCACAACAGAAATTTATATCTAGTATAATTATTTTTTTCGGGTCCGTAGGTCCCATTACAAACGCCATTGTTTCAATTAATTTCAGTTTGAAGGCATGATTGTTTGTGATACCTGAGATTTTATTTTCTACCCCTCTAATCCTTAAATTAAAGAGGCGAAACTAGAATGATTAGTTAACTACTAGTTCTGTCCTAGTCCTATCCTTATATCCCTAATGTCTTAAAAAACGAAAAATTGAGCAACTGAGTAACAACCGCTTCTCGTAGAAAACTGTATGTCTAGATGTCTCTAATAGAATGACATACGCACTGCATTAGAAGCTTGACATGGGATAATAAAATAATAATCATATTATATTATTCCACCAATCGTTCATCAGCAAAATTATATAACCTTCTTAACATAGCACTTCAATTTAAGTAAATTGGATTTAAAACAAAAACAGCTAAAAGCGCTCGAATTTTAAACAGTGCATGTTGACTATTATCACTGCATAACAATATGCGACAAAATTGTTTTGCTTCTGTTACGCCAATGCTCATCAATGCTGCCTTCCCCGTCAAGGCGATTTCGCCACCCCTTTACTTGTTACCCCTTTCGATATGTACCTATTACTTCTGTTTAAAATTTTGGGGATGAAGCGATATATTGAGGAAGAAGGGGGGTAGACGTTTCGATGGTATAAACCTTATTTGCTGTATGTGCAATTGTATATATTTTATACAAGTATACAATGCTTTGGTAATACATATTGCAGAATTCCGAATCATAATTTTCTTGTCATGTTATTTATATATTTTAGATATATTTTACACAAAAATCACGAGTTAATTAATTACTTTGAAATTTCTATCCCGATACGATAAAAATCTATCATCTAAAATCTATCATCTAAAATCGATCATACGATAAAAAATGAATTGCAGTGAGTTTAATAATAAATCTGTTTCTAATATTAACTGAATAAATATTTTCTTAAGGTTCGAATTCTAGAGATTTATATTTATTATAAAAGAGTTGGTAATTTGATATTGTCTATTTATTTCAATTAAGTTAATATATTAATAAAAACACAATATTCCTTTGTACTTCATTCCACTTTATTGAATAGGTCAGGACCGGTTTCGCTCATTGTGAGCCTTTTCAACTGAAAATGTTCCACCAAGTGTTGGCAGTGAACACTCTAAAAGTTAATATATGTTTGCTTATAAAACATCGTTTGATTGTAGTTGACAACGAGATGGATATTGAAATAACAATCAGTTATTGTAACCTTATTATAATATCAAATATTACACAAAAATCTACATTTATAAATATCAATAAAATCAATAATTCTAAGGACTCAAAAGGGTGTAACTCACAGTTTTTTTCTATAATCACAATGTATACAACTTAACACACGTCCTTTCAAAAGGATAGTACATATCTCCAAATGCTGAAGTATAATCTAAATTTAGTTTTTAAATTTGGTAAAAAAGAAAGGTCTGTGAAAATTGAAATCAGAAAAAAATACTTTCCTAATGTTTTTCTTAAACAACTTATGAAATTATTGATTGAATAAATAAAACACTTGTCCATCAGTTGACAATGCTCGCAATGAGCGAAACCGGTCCTGTTTTAATTAATAAAGTGGAATAAATTATAAATAAATATTGTGTTTTTATTAATATATTGCCTTTCCACCAAGTATTGACAGTGAACACCGTTATTTAATATTTTGACTTTGACACTAAATCATCCAAAATGATTTTTGCTACCTGAAAAATTTGTTATGCATATTTGCCTTTCTACAGTCAAATTATCCTTTTTATTTCACCCATACAACTTAATAATACAATAATATTTAATAAAATATACAGTAAAATACAATGTACATTTTTTATTCTCAACTAGAGTTGCCTAAAAAACGAAACGATATTCCTTCGACTCGTATCACCTTTCTTGCCTGATCATTCAACCCTTTAATAACTGTGCAGTCATCGAACATTGCACCAAAGTATCAACGTACTCTTTTGCCCCACGCCACCTTAACCCTTCAAAAAACACGTCTAAGGGGGCTGTATCGAATCCAACCCTTCAAATATATTGCCCGCCACTTCGATATTGTGTATTACGCATACGGGGCACATTTATTTTGTTAATTAGTAATATTTAAATCGATACCCTCGACAAGGGTGGAAGGCTTATTTTAAACATAGTTTTTAGCATAGGATAGAGTGGATTCTGATATCAAAAATCAAAATCATGTACTGACTGAATCATATGTTTCGTATTGAATATTTTCTCTTTAATTTTTTTATACTTATTTTCTCAGTACTTCCATATTTCATCTAGTCAACGATGGGCTGACAATACGTTAACATGGGGCTCGCTTAATATCAAAGCAATTCTCGGTGTTCATGGGAAGGAGTGAATCTTTCACTTCTTATATGCAATACATAAATAAGCAATCGATTATTACTTAATACACTTATACTATGTTACAAAATGCAATTCACCGTAAACTTATCAATTTAAATGGATACAATTTAACTACTGTGTATAGTATATATGTAAGTCAAACTAACGGGGGAAAAGGAAAAACTTTTATTTCAGTCTTTTTTCTTGGTTTTATTTTTTTACGGTCATCATTTTCAAACTTTAAATCTAAATTTAGATACTAATTCGGGATTTGCATCCTGTTGATAGAACGTGTATCAAGTTTGATACATTGTGATTATCGAAAAAAACCTGTTTTGCAAAAACTATGGGTTACATTCTTTTTCCTTTCCACAGTCGATATGTACTGTACGACACTTTAATTGTTAAAGTGTTAATCATGTGGAAACCGAAGTATGTAATATATGCAATTTCAAAATGGCTTCTTCACATATGCATAAATGTAAAATAACTCTGAAAGATGTATAAATGTGTCATTAGATATTCTCTTTGATTAAAACGCTAAATGTGCGCGACTCGACTAAGCCCGAGCGGGGGCAATGGGGGCAGGTTGATCCGTGGGGGCAAGTGCGCGCACGGGGTCTTTCGGGAACTTGCGTCATTCGTCGTCAGTGTATCGAGACGCAGTGGGACGCTCTTAATTGCACACATAATCCGGTTTTGATATTTAAAATTCTGCGCAAACAATATTCCAGGGGGGACTGGGGGGATAAGTTCCGCTGGACCGTCGCGTTATTTTATTAATGCGTTATCAAATTCATGTGCGAGAGAAAGAATAAACATACACGACTTAATGCTTTGTGTTTGTAAAGGGGAGATAAAAGAGTATCGGCCATCTTTTTTACCAATTAGGCATAGGAGGCAGCTCTTGTTGGTGTACGTTTAGATTGATACGATACGTAAAGGCGTGCATTTACTTTGAAAATAATCATTAATGCAAAACTCATATTTGGCATTGCAGCTAATGCCAATACGCCCAATATTTTGGTTAAGAAATGAAAGTCACACGAAATAAACTCTAAGAGAATTTTTGTTAATTCATTCGACATGCACTCAAAGAAAATTGACAACACAAACACCCATGTCTTAAATCTTAAATTTTAATTAAAAACTATAATATATAAAATTGACACTTATTTACGTTAACGATAATTGCATTAAAATACGCCTGATCAGTAGATCCAGCGAATAGCTGTAACAATATTTAAAAATCTCCATAATTCATTAATTATTTCAATATCTATATATTAATAGCCGATAAGGTCCGTCTGTAAGGTGTCCTCGACCTCCCAGTCTCCACTTTTTGAAATAAAATAAAATAAAATAATATAAAATAAAATGAAATAAAATAAAATAAAATAAAATAAAATAAAATAAAATAAAATAAAATAAAATAAAATAAAATAAAATAAAATAAAATAAAATAAAATAAAATAAAATAAAATAAAATAAAATAAAATAAAATAAATTAAAATAAAATAAAATAAAATAAAATAAAATAAATTAAAATAAAATAAAATAAAATAAATTAAAATAAAATAAAATAAAATAAAATAAAATAAAATAAAATAAAATAAAATAAAATAAAATAAAATAAAATAAAATAAAATAAAATAAAATAAAATAAAATAAAATAAAATAAAATAAAATAAAATAAAATAAAATAAAATAAAATAAAATAAAATCAAACACAATGCAACAAAAATCTCACGTTGCTGGGCAACGGGCTTACAGCTATTCTATATATTAATAGCCGATAATGTCTGTCCGACCACATTTCAAACCTTCCAGTCTCCACTTTTTTGAATAAAATAAAATTAAATTAAATTAAATTAAATTAAATTAAATTAAATAAAATAAAATAAAATAAAATAAAATAAAATCGAACACAATGCAACAAAAATCTCACGTTGCTGGGCAACGGGCTTACAGCTATTCTATATATTAATAGCCGATAATGTCTGTCCGACCACATTTCAAACCTTCCAGTCTCCACTTTTTTGAATAAAATAAAATAAAATAAAATAAAATAAAATAAATTAAAATTAAATAAAATTAAATTAAATAAAATTAAATTAAACTAAATAAAATCAAACACAATGCAGCAAAAATCTCCCGTTGCTGGGCAACGGGCTTACAGCTAGTCGATTATTATTATACATGAAGATAAAAAATTCTTACGTTTCTTTGGGGAATAATAATGTAAAATGAAGTCGATTCTAGTTTTAATTATTAGTAATTTCAACAAGCATGCCTAAAATCATCGCAAATACATATTCTCTTAGTTGCAAAACTTACAATTAGTTTATCAACAAATGTCAACGGCATTTTTACGTGGTTGCTAGAAAAAGATTAAATTAAAGTTACCGTTTTACAAAAACAGACAGTTCAGTATTTTTTGAATGAAACTGCTACAGTCTTAGTTTTTAAGGGTACATAATCGATCTACAAAAAACCATAAGTATAGACGAAACATCAAATGTATAAAGTTTTTTTATTTGTTTATACATGTTACGTGTTACGTGTAGTTAAAGAAAGTTTCTCTCCACGAAACATATCTCACTCAGGAAAGCTAAAAGTTTGGAGACCTGTATACAAAGTAACGTTTAATGGCAATATACGTTATAAACCTTTTGAACTAAATATTATTTCAAAGCAATAGACACTCAAATAAATTCCTATTGCCCTCCGAGGATTATGCTCGTACTTGAAGAGTTCAACAGAACTGCACGTAGATAGGCACTTACCCCATATGCAAGTTACCCTCGCCCACCCACCTCACTCGATACTAATAATATTTCTCTTTTCTCTGGACCGCCAAAGGCGTTGCCATGCGATTTGTAGAGATGAATGTCTGCGGGTAGAATTTGAGGGAAGTGTGTGGGGGTGGCGGTGCCGTCTATTTATCGGGTGGGGGATGGGGTGGACGGCGCAGAAGAGAAAAGGGTCATTAATTACTGATCTATACACCAACACGGTCATGTTCCTTGCCTTGACGCATTACGATCCTGAATCACAAGATAAAAAAATATATAATTTTTATTATTAAGAAAATCTTAAAATAAAAATCATCCTTCTAACTGTTGACATTTTATAACATAAATCCATTTTTCGTGTTTGAATTTTATCTTATTATTTTTTTTATTATATATGGTGTTTTAATGGAGGATTTTTTTCGAATTAGCAACTCTTTTATCTGCGACAGTCAATTTGTGGCGCGCGCTGTATGGTATGTTGCGCCGCCTTGAAGAAAACCACAGCTCTTTCACATGAATGTCATTTAATTGTGAAACGAAAATATCAGTAATCATTGATGTATAGCGCGAGTCACAATAAGCAACACTATCAGTGCAATAACTACGTTATAAAATAAAATATTTAACTACGAACGTCCTGGGTTTCACCGAATTTTTGGACTTACGTACAGTTAATTTTTTTATCACGTATATATAAGAATGCCGCCTGTGTGGTCGAGTGCTTAACGTCGTTGGCTTCGGTTACAAAGGTCATGGGCTCGAATCCCAATACGGACAGTTTTATAAATTGATTTTTCAATCGACTTATGATTTCTGTTCAAAGGCATGGATGTATGTGATGTCTTGAATTCCCCCCTCTCACCCAACCTATCCTATGAACGGGGCGTATCGAGATCGATTAGCTTACCAATAATACTGTCCTAGCCCTGTCCTTCTATCCCTACTCTCTTTGGAAAAAGAGAGGTTGAGCAACTGAGTAACAAGCAGTTCTCGTAGAAACACTTATGTTGAGATAAACTCCATATGTTCCACATTAGAAGCGGACATGGTAAAATAATAGTATATAAAAAAAATAGAACAAATTAAATTGTCAGAATAAAAATATGATACGGTCAGAATATTCAATAACATTTTTGGTTAGTAGGTTAGGTTAGGTTAGGTTAGGTTTTTTTTAAATTTCATTTAAATTATGATTATTAATTATGACCAATATTTTATGACCATTAAATATAAATCCTGACCAGATAAATACGAGCCTTTAAAAAAGTATGAAAATGTACAAAATTTGAACGATTGAAAGTAAACAAATTGTATTGAACTTCAGCTGTTATATTAACCCAGAGACTTTTATCAAATAGTTTTTTTTATATATTTTAAGAAGAATAAAAAAAAATTGTAGATATTTTGTATAAAATGTATCAGGCTCTCGTGGGTTTATACGTGTATGCACATTATTCAAATCCAAGTTTTTCCCCACACCATTTTTCAATCCAAACAGTACCAAACCTTTAACTAAAGAGACATTTTACCATCAATGTATATCTGTGTATTAGTTAATATTATTTTCGTGCCTGTATGTGCGTCGCGGTATAATATGTAAATTTTGCACATTTCATTGTGTTGGAATCACTTATTTTTGTTTACGCATATTAGTACCGTGTGATTGATTGAATGGAGGGGACCAAACAAAGTAAGTTTTGATGTTCTTGATTTCGCAAACATCAGCTTTTTATCAAAAGTGTTAGAAACAGTATTTTATTTTGTAACCTCTCTAGGTTGATATTACTCGTTTCCTACTGCATTTTTCTCTTAATCTCTATCTTTGTCGCCCGCTGTGGTCTAGTTGGTCAGAGCTTGCTTTACCGACCAGGTGGGTCTAGGTTCGAATCCCGGTAAGGTCAATGTCAAAATTGGATTTTTTCAATTTTTATTTGAGATCTAAGACATGGGTGTTTGTGAAGTCAATTCTCCTTGAGTTTATCTCACTTACTTCTCCTTACTTAAAAATTCTCATCGAGTATATCTCGTATGATCTTTCAACTTAAAAGTATTTGACGCATTGGCGTAAGCTGTAATGTCAAATATTTTTTTTCTTTTTAAAATTGTCAATTTAAAAAAAATTAAATTCTTAAAAATGAATAAAAATGAATTAAAAATCTTAACGAAAAAGTAAATAAAAGTTTGCATTACAATTTAGACGACAAATATTGTTTAATGTGAATTATTTTGATTCTGTACGCTTCCATAAATTTTGTCGATAACGACCCGGGTTTCGTCTTTCCTTTTTATTTAATTAATTTTTGTATAAATAATACTGTTGAATTTAATTTCTTATTGGTTGTTATCTTGCTAAAAAAAAGTGAAAGTAGTGCAAAGGAATATTGTGTTCTTTCCACCAAGTATTGACAGTGAACATCCTAAAAGTGATCAAACATCAATCATTCAAATAGTAATACATGATTTATAACATCGACTGAAGGTGCTTGATGAAACTTTAATATCAAATTTGAACTATTTTAACTTTTATTTAGCAAGATCAGGACCTGTTCTGCTCATGACGAGCATTATCAACTGATAAGAAATAAAATAAATAAATAAAAAGGTGTGACAAACAATTGGTATTGAATAGTTTCCTCGTGTATAATATATAATTTAACAAATGCTTTGATTAATTTTATTTTTAATTGTACATTTTTTTCAATACGAATTGCTTATTACACCATTTTATTTAATTGTATTTTATATAAGAGTAACAAACAGTTATCGTAGAAGAAAAAATCTATTGAGATACCTTTATTAGGAGCCCATATGATCCAAATTAGGAATGGACATGGGTAAAAATTGTAATTAAAATATGTATAATAATTCTAGAAACACGAGTCTATACGCTTTTCAAAGAAGACAAATTGAGCACTGAATAACAAGCAGTTCTCGTAAGAAAAAACTGTTGCTACATTAGAAGTTCAGATGCTCGACAATAAGGTCGGACATTGGTGAAAAAAAATAACTCACTTATTTCATCAATAAATTACTGCAGCGAAAACCCCTCGTTGATGTATTATTAAAACAGATTGCTGCCAGGAATATTAATTGAGATTGTGCGGGACTAACGAGTATTATTGGGTACGTATATAACACATCAGGTACATCACTAAGGTAACCGCTTAGAGCGCTACCCACTCGCAACAGTGTACATCGAGTGCGTCACAGTCTAACAACACTCGAATGGTATAATTTCGATATTGGGAGGTTTTATGAATTTATAGGTAATATCGGGTTGAGAAATGAATAGGGAACCCGCTCACAAAGACTGCCCACCCCTTCCCTCCAAGTGCGATGCGATATGTACGGACGGATTTGGCCAGGGGTCGGAATTGAAACGTAATTTTTAAAATGTTATGTAAAAAAACTTTTCTTTTAATTAATATGCCGCCTGTGTGGTCGAGTGGTCAACGATGTTGGCTTCGGCTACGGAGGGCCCGGGTTCAAATCCCGGTACGGACAGTTTTTATAAATTGATTTTTCAATCGATTTATGAATTTCCATTCAAAGGCATGGGTGTATGTGATGTCTTGAATTCCCCTCTCTCACCCATCCTATCCTGCGAACGGGGCGTATCGAGAGCGATTAGCTTACCACTAATCCTGTCCTAGCCCTTATCCTTCTATCCCTACTCTCTTTGGAAAAAGAGAGGTTGAGCAACTGAGTAACAAGCAGTTCTCGTAGAAACACTTCTGTTGAGATAAACTCCATTAGGAGTCCATATGCTCCACATTGGGAGCGGACATGGTTAAAAAAAAAATTAAGACAGACTATTTACACCGACTGACTTACAACAAGATCTCGTAATTTAAACGTAATTTTGGAAAAATTCCAGTAATAAACTATTTTTGTAATATAAACAGTGTTTTAATTTAAGATTTCGACTGAAGGTGCTTAGTGGAATTTCAATATTAAATTTGAATCCTTCAAACTATGTACATTCTCACAGATTTTGTCACTAACGACCCGGGTTTCGACTTTCGCCATCTTCACTCTTATATAAACACGAATCATTCATTTACTAAGTGTCAGTTCAAGTTCATCCGTGCACTTGAACGCCTGAAGTTGCCGAAAGGCGAAACCCGGGTCCGTTAGTGACAAAATCTGTGAGAATGTACATAGCTTGAATGATTCAAATTTAATAAACAGTGTTATTATTTGTCGCCTGCTGTGGCCCAGTTGGTTAGAGTTTGCTCTACCGACACGGACATCTGGGTTCTATTCCCGGTAAGATCACAGTGAATTTGACAATTATTCAATTCAAAGTTGTGATCGAAGACTGGGTGTTTGTGATGTCAATTCACATTATTTTCCTCTCCTCCCGATCCTTTAATAACTGAGTGTAGCAATAACGATCTGTTAACCATGAGTCCTGTTGCCTTATCCTTCTTTCCCTACTAATCACTTTGAAAAAAAAAGTGAGGTTGAGCGACTGAGTAGCAAACTGTTCTCGTAGAAAAAAAACTTTTGTTGATATACCTCCATTAGGAGCGGACATGGATTAAAAAACATATATTAACAGTGAAAATTGGTCAATAGATTTTAATTTCTTTGAGCTGGTTGTTATGAATTAATTCTCCAAATAAATTTAATTTTAAAACAATATTGAGAAAAGTCAAGTATTAGTTGTGCTTACAAACTTCAGAGCAGTTATCATTTTTTAAAACTGTGACGTAATATTTATGTAGTTATTGGTTCAAATTGTAAATTAAATCAATATAATTTATGAATATTTTCATTCAATACGTTATTCATAAGTCGGCACCGATAAGATTAATAATTAATGAAAGAAAATGATGTTTATAAAATTCCAGTGGCGTCCCCTGACGACAGAATACGTCATGCATAAACGATATTCGGCCGCGTATCTGCATCGGCTTTCGATGAAGACCGCTTTTCAAAGCCAGACCCCCTCTGAAACCCCCCACAATTTTAGACTATTGTTTCATCTAGATTGATTTGTATTGTCCTTTTGGAAGGTTGGATATTGCAAAAGAGTGCTGCTCAGATAAAACGAAACTCGAACCTTATAAGGGGCTTTGATTGATTTTAGTCATACCTGCCATTTTATATCTAGTCTCATATTGATGTAGGTGAAGTAACAAAAAAAAATCAGAGTGAAAAGCTCACTTTGATAATCAAACTTTCACGTTCACTACAAAAGGTACGGACATTTTTTTAAACAAATTGAAATCCGGTTATTTTTAAATATAAATGGGGGGGAGGGGGTAAATAGCATTTTTTTGTGAAATCAAATGCAAAAAAAATTATCGACTCTCATTCAAATTTGACTGCATAAACTATGTAACAATACGTCAAAATGATTAAGTAAACAAGAGATATGTTACAGTTTGTATTATAAGACATGCTTTTCGAATGACAACGCAAAGTAATTAAATGATATATGATTCACCATTTATTTTACTCCATCTACGCTCCCAATATGGAGCATATGGCATCTCGATATATTATTATTTTTCTACGAGAACTGTTTGTTACTCAGTCGCTCAATCTCTAATTTTCAAAGAGAGTAATAGGGATATAATGATAAGGCTTAGACAGGACTAGTGGTTAGCTAATCGCTTTTGCTACACCCAATTATAGGACCCGACAGTTATTATTGTTAAGGGCGCACCATAGTTTCATAAAATTAAAAACGAAGAATTAATTTCAATTCATATGAATAAAAACGACTCGTTCAACTACGATAGTTAGTTCATTAGAGTCGTTTTATTGCGCCAATATATTATATACAAAAACATAAGACGTTCGAAAAGTTTAAGTATTCAGTGGTTTTGATTGATATTTAATTGAAAAAAAATATCAATAATAACACACATATCTGAAAATTACACTTGTTAAATCTGACAGAAAATTAGTTCGAGTATTTTTAACAAATAGTTTTTGATATATTCCACGCGCCGCCTTTGCGCGTTTGATCGAAAATATTCATTCAATCATTTCATATCAGTTTCATTCGGCGTGCTTCCTATTAAAAACACTGCGCATATTATTCGAGAGTATCGCTTCAAAGAGTGTGTACTGCCAATACGTTTTACACATATACATATGTAAGCCATTCTCGCACTAGAAAATAGTGCCTACACCACTGGATTTTTATAGGAACAAAATAATTTTCGTATAATTATAGTGGCAATACTGATTTAATTTTAAATAAGGGGAAGAATTAATTATTTTAACTGTTTATTGAAAAAAAATACATTTATTAAATGACTTAAATTGCAGCACACACGAACTCTTTTTTTTACACAGTACATAGATGAGGAGCAAACATTCAAAAAGTGTTTTGTCACAAATTTTGAAAAATGGCGTTTTATATCAATTCTGATAGCCCATAATAAAACCTATGAATGGAAATCAAAATTAGTGTTCAAAATGGTTTTTTTTCATATTAAAATTAAATCATAAAGTTGACACATTCATACAAACCGTCACTTTTGCAACACTTAAATCATCATTTTCCAAGCTTTTTATTTGTGTGACAAAACACTTTTTGAATGTTTGCTCCTCAGATACTTTCCAAAGTTGTTAATTGGTTCTCAGCACATTTTGATATAGAAAATCGAATAAATAAAGTTAATAATAATATTATTCATAACACGTATTTGTATTATGAAAAAATAATACTATTCATCGCGCCTTGGTTATATAGGGAGACTTTTATGAGGTACTGGACATAAATCGCTTTCATCACTAAAAATGTCTGACACGTATACATAATGTGCTCTTGTGAATCATTTTGTTTTTTATTACTGTCGCGTGATGAATTTCTTGTTATCGGGTAATCCGGAATCCGATGTTTTTTGGAAATCGTGTTAGAACAAATATGTTGTTATTTCAAAACCGTGTATAAAAAACCGTGTTATTTTTTTTTGATTTCTTATAACGGAAACTGATGAACCTTATTTATAATTGGTATTTTATAGTTGCCATGGGAAATGTTTACTACAATAAAAAATTTAAATAAAGTATTTTTAACTTAGTAATTATTGCCATACGCCAAAAATTAAATCTTTTAAAATAATTTCAATGTATGTATGATTTAAAAATCTCCACGCGTGAAAATGCGTATGTGTGCGGGCACAACACGGGGGTGGCGCGTGGCTGCGGGGTGTCAGTGATTAAGCCTTTAAGGGAGCCGTCTTTTCTGCACCCTTTGAACGTAATGAACCAACGGACCAAGTGCGGCTCGTGAGAAATAAATAATATCACTATTTAATTTTTTGTATGTGAAAAATATTTTTGCAATTATCACACTGCAAATTAATGAAATTATATGACTTATAAGTTGCATAATAGTCATCACATACCCTTAGTGAATAGACTTAAAATTAAATCATAAATGATGCATGTGGATTTAAAACAATAAACATGTGCTAGTTAGTTACAACTTCAATGTGTTGGTGCAACTTTAAGGCTTAGAATCACAGGGGTGTATCTACAAAAAAATAGTTATAATTTAACTTAAGTATAACAGGTGATTAACTTTTGTGTTTCTAACATTATAATTTAATTTGTAAACATACCCAACTGTGTAACTACATGAATATAGCAAATATAAAAGGCACTAAGTACAAACAAAAAAACCAAAAAAAAAATATGCAAAAATGATATAAGTGACACATAGAACATTTCTGCATACTCACTTTTTTGTACTAGGTCCTTTTTTTATTTCCTATATTCATATAGTATTAATTGAATTGGAATTTACTTGGTAGAACTCCATTGTAATAGGTTGAAGGCATACGCTGAAATATCTATCGACCATATTGTATGTAAAACAATATTTATAGCAAATAACAAATTGATTGTGGCATTGCTAAAACCGACCTTAACACAAAACATGCATTTTTGTAGTTAGACGCCTGTGATCATAAACCCTCGAACCAGCGGTGGGCTGCCAATACGTTAACAAGAGGCTCGATTAATCTCAAATCAATTCTTGGTGTTCTGGAGAAGGAGTTAATTTTTTTATCAATTATGCAATTATATGCAATACAAAATAAGCAGTCGATAGTTGCTTAGTAAATATGCAATTGACTGTAAACTTGACAATTAAAATGGCTAAAAATGTACTACTGTGTATACTGAAGCTGTCGTACATTATATATAAGTCAGGAATTGCAGTTATATACTAATTTGATCTTAGAATATTATTTTCTCTTAAGTTAACAAGGGGCTCGCTGGCCTTAGTCAAATTTAATAAGGGGATCGCGCGAACCTCTCCAAACCCTTCCAGCCCACCGCTGCCTCGAACTGTGAAACCAACATGCAGTTCAAACAAGAGATGCTTTACTCTAAGAAGAATATTGGTAAAATATTACAGGTATAATAAATCGGTTCCATGAATAAACAGAACATGAGAACATAGAACATAGACAATTCAGAACACATTCAATTTTTAGTTGAATGATATCTGTTTCTTCTTAACTATTTATTGGAAAAATATTATAGATTAATTGAATATCATACAGGCAATAATTTCAGAACAGTATGTTATAACGTGCGCTTTACTTTATCAGTCAATAGTGACTATTATAATCGTCGAATATAAGTGTATTTACGACAATATCAGATTGAAAGTGTTATTGATATGCAAGATTGATTCCTGTTTTATTTATTGTATCTAATACGACATAGAGATTACTAATTGATTGTAAAACATATCAATACTAGTGTTTTCTAAAGATATATCGTACGTTTTGTGATGTTCTGTTTTTTCATGTTCTGTTTTATCCGGTTACCAATAAATCAACAACCCCATTAAAATTATCTTGCCAGCTCAATATTAAATTTAAACAATATTATTTCCTAGTTTACTTCAAGAACGAAATCATTCAAGCGTAACCGACATTCTTTTGATTTATACATATCGTGATTGCGGTGTTTTTTTCTCTATTCATAGACAAGAAAAACTATGTTATTTTATTGCCACATCCATAGACAATATCATAGATTACTATTCATTCAAGAAACTCTAGCCGATTGGATCAATGGGACCCCGCTATCTGAGTTCACAGATCGCCTGCCATTGTTCGTGAATTTCTCACGAATCATTACAGAAAAAATATATATATGACTCTGCGGCGAAGTTGTCTATTATTAGGTTCATAAAATCACATTTTGCATATCGATGTAATGAACATTTTCGTTCGGCCGTTCGCAGCGGTTACGAAATCGTGCTGTGTTCATAAAATTGATACAATGCACTCAAATGTAACTTTATTGGCGAGCATATTATACGATAGTGGATAGAAATGTTTTTTTTCGGCAGGTTTTGCGGCTACTTAAAGCCTAACAAAAAGTGCCTTTACATATTTTTAAATTAACAATTTAAAATACTTCCAATTGCTTGTAACAAGTTCACTTGAATGACTCGCTTAAAGCGTAACAGGTTTTAATCTCAAACGTTGATAAAAAAAATTGCTACATTATCAAAACTATGGCATGTTTTGCTTAGCGAATAAATTTTACATTTGCATACGTATGTTAATTACCTAGAATGAAAAATATCATTATTTAATATTACAGTTTTTATGATCATGATAGTCGAAACCGGTCCTGGTTACAATATACAATTGTTAACTATTAAATAAAATATGTTTTAATTTTATACTTGGGATAATATATTATATTATTTTGTATGATCTTAATTATAGGCTATTTCTAAACCCTTATTAATTTAATAGAACTCCACATGTGATTATTTTACGATTAATGAAATCGGTTCTGACCCTATTAAATAATTCTGAAATAAGTGCAAAACAGTATTTTTTTAATAAAGTATAATGCCTTTTCAAAAAGTATTGACAGTGAACATCTTAAAAGTGTTTTTTTTAATACGGGATATACTTTAAAAAATGGGGCGTAGCGAGAGCGATTAGCTTACCACTAGCCCAAGCCTTATCATTCTATACCAAATCTTTAAGTGAAGTAGAGAAACTGATTAACAAGTATTTCTCCTATAAATAACTCTTTTAAGATAAATTCCATTACGAGTCGATATGTTCCACATTGGAAATGGACATGTTGCAAAAATACAATGAAATTTCAACAGTAAACAATGTCAAAATTACACTTACATCGTTTTTTCTTTCGTAGCTGTTGTTCGATTCAAGTAACTGGAAAACTATAAGTGGACAAAAATTGCAAATGCAGTCTCATAAACACGTCTAGGTGTCTGAATGCAGTTAAATAAATCCTATCACGCGATCCAGTGCAGCCAAGTTGCAACAATGTCTAGGGTCTTACTCGGGTACGTCTAGCACTGTGAGAATAATTATCTCCAGGTGCGTTATTAGTTACTATTTTGATGTCTTTACTTAAACCAGCTTCGCGGAGTGTGTCAACACATAGTAGTTGCACTATATATATTGTTTTACACTGTCAACGCAAAATTTTAACTCCTAATTGAAAATGTCAACAGGATATTTTTTGTTACGTAACTTATTTCAATGGTTTTATCGATTTCTCTTCACCTTTCCAATCATAGAATTAACGAGGCGTATGAAAAGCGATTAATTAACCACTAATCCGAATTATTTCTACCCTTCTATCTCAACTCTCTTCGTTAAAAGAGAGATTGATCAAATTAACAACAAACAGCTGTCGTAATAAAAAATACTTTCATTGAAATACTTCTATTAACTCCAACTTATTATTTTAATTATAGATAATTCGTGCCATTCATTTTTATTTTTGATATATTTTACCAATGTTGTTTTTACGTCTTGCATCATTTTTTTATAAATACCCTTGTATTGTTTTCACCAGTTGATAATTCTCTTATTAACCGAAACCGGTTTATTCATCAACACATACTGTGATATTATTTAAAAACATACCTACATAGTGTTCTTAAATAATTTAATTAATATAGACCGCTCATATTTCGTTAAGCAAACTCACAACAATCATACTGCAATATTGGGTGATTGAATTTTGTATGCAATAATTATTATTTGAGATGGAAACTGTGTGCAGCTCATATCTTTAGAGAGGTAATAAAATATGCTTACCTTACGTCACGCTGTATAACAGTTCACATCCTTTGTTGTGCTCATTACGACACAAGCAAACGTAATTACTGTATTTATTGTATGGAAGCCGTTGAATTATTGATTAATTCTAAATACTAGTCAAATAAGTGATTAATTTCAATTACTAGGCAAAATGTTATTGAACTAGTAGTTATAAGTAAACAATAAATGAAAAATTTTAGCTTTTACGATAAAAAGTCTAGCCTTGATAGTTGGTATTACATTAAAATAATTATGCACTTATGCTAATCTGATACAAAGTTTGGAATTAATAGACAGGGACAAGTGGCTGCTTATAAATCAGTATAATAAAAATTGCCGATAAAAAGAATGCTGTTTTTGTCAAGCTGATACAAAACACGCACCAACTGAGTTTTTCCAGACAAATAATTGATGATCATTTTGCAGTTACATTGTTTTTGTAAATTTTGTTACTTACACACTTCTGCCGGTATCATGATGATATAATCTTATTAATTATAAATTTACATAGCACGATCAGTTCTAAATTTAAAAAAAAATAACATGGTTTATTTACTGACTTATACACCTATATGAATTTAATTCGAGTCATTATTCATCAAAATATTTTTTTATTCGATTTGACTGATATTTAATTAAACTAAGTTGTTTTATAAGATCTTAAACAAAGAATGATACAGTTTAATCATTTATTTATAAACTGAAAGACATTAAACTTTATCTTTTGTTTGGCAAGTCCGTTAGAAAAACTTCCGTGATTGTGGAAATTTAATGGACATTGTTTTACTGTCTATAATTTCCGCTGTAAATCAATTAAAAAACGCATCCAACTTTTACCTGCTGTGCGATGTTTATCCTACTTTGATTGTAAGCTTAGAAAGTTCCCAAACGTTGGCGGATAAGTTTCCATTATAGTTTGACAAGCAGTGGTTAATCAGCGGTACACGAGCGGTATAATTGGCATCTTTAATAACATACGGGCGAAGGATTATTTTTGCACTTATGAGAAATCATAGTTTTATTAAATAGAGACAAGTATTGTTGAAAATAACTTTATTTTTTGTATATTTTTAATAATCATAATCTTCTTAAGTTATACGTTTCAGTAAAATTAGATAGTGTAAAAAATTGAGATACGCCCATATGTTATTAAGCATTTGAATTAAAAAGCTAACCTTATTAATGTTTGTCAGGCTTGTTGTAAAGGTCGTTTATTTCGATTGCGGAATTCTCAGACTTGCCGATTTATGGATTTATATATATAAAAAAATAATCTAAAAACGTGTCATATGGAAATCAATTTCTAGTCCATTTCTAGTCTTAGGTCAAGTGACTTTATAAAAATCACTCCTCGACGAACATCTTATGATAGGTCCATAAGAAGTCAATATGCATCACATTGGGAGAGAACATTGTTACAAAAAAGCGTACCTGAATCTGGCATGATTGTTACTGTTGATTAAACTGTTGCGCACCGCTGTATCTTTTGAGCAATTAACTTAGAATTGTTGTAAATATGAGACATTGTTAGATTTGTATTAGATACACATTGTTTTGCGGCTAATTGATGTGTCTAGCTGATATGCAGTCGTAATAATTGTTACTGCAGTGGCCATCTTGTTTTATTGCAACTCATTCTGAACATAATCTTTACTAATTTTTTTTAAAAACCTTTTTTAATTATTTTATTTACACCAACCCGTTAATAGATACGGCTATTTAAGCTCGCATATTTTTTTGATTCTTTGATATTTTTTATTTATATATAAATTTGTATCCAACGGTATTTAAATAAATACCATTATCTTAACCATCCATCATTTTAACCACATTCGAAATGGGCTTTTTTTTCAATTTTAGCCATATTTTTAACATGTTTAAAAAAAAAATTGGCTAACAACTAGTTCTCGTTAAATTCGTATATCGTATTTTTTCAACACCCTCAATTTGCAAAGTTTATATTTCTCATTTATTTTAAAACTGAAAAGAGTTTTTTTGTATACATTTCCACCCCCATACGGCGCTGAAACACCCCCGTGAATTCGCTACACATGTAAGAACGCCGCGTTAATCGGATCATTTTTTTCCCCGCGTCCAGGGAATATCGTAAATATTATCGCGACGATGTCAACACTGCGACGTCTAGCCTTCAGGTTGTCAATGTTGCCAACGATGAGTCCGCAAAAAAAACACAAGTTGGCAAAACTGATTCAAACCAAATATTAATTCAATAAACTGATATTCAAATTTTAGTCTCGATATATACTACTACTTGCAGTCAATACAATTTTATTTACACGAAGAAAACGTTTAAAATTTAAAAAAAAATAACTTTTGGCAGTATATGCAATAAGCATTTTACTACTAATGGTTAGTACAGGTTTCGCTCAACTAATCAGAATTAATTCAAACATATTATAAATGATCTACCTTGGCTAATCAGTGTTTAAAAAAGCCTGAAATCTAAGCTATCAATGAATTTTCAATAGTATTTTTTTAAATATTGATTGCTTAGTGCATTTTTTTTTCAAATTATGAAAACTTCGTGCTTTATGTTTATTGGCTTATAATATATATATATATTTAAGCTAATGAAATAATTTTGCAGATTCCTATTCACTCTTTCGTTTTTGGTTCACTGATAACTTCATGTTCAAGACCTCTTAATTTATAAAATTATATATTGATTGAATTTGGCTATATATTATTAAAAATCTATATATACGAGAACTTATTGTCAGCCATTGATTTAACAATATTTTTTATGTTATATGCAGCTTGACATCTATTTTTTCGCGGTTTTCTTTTTAGTGTGTCGTTATTAGCTAAAACGTAAACAACATTTTTTTCCATTAAAGTATTAATAAGACCGGTCTCGCATGGCCGAAAGTATTGTCAACTGTAACATTCTGTTCCATCAATCCATGCATACGAGAGTTATGTGTATGTATATTAGCCATCCCTTCTAACACTCTAGCGCCCTTTTATCTTCCGTTTCCGCCGTTCATTAACATTCTCTTTATTTATTGAGAATTTTGAAATCATCTGTCTGTGAATTCTAGAATTTTAAAATGTTTTTTTTTTATGTCTGGTACCTACCCTACTGCCCACGCGGGTGGTGGTACACACTCGGACGCTGCCGTGGAAAAGGGTGCAACCTTAAAGGTGCATCTACAACCCTTCGTACTTGGAAGGCTTTTTTATGTTGTATTGTTTTTATTAATATGTCTACATGGGAATCGCCATATTCCCGCTAAACCCACTGAAGTGTACAATGAAAGCATATTACATTCGGGATATGTGCCGAAGCTACTAAAATCGTATTATAAATTGGCAATTAATTTTTAAGCAATAAAAATATCAGTTGGGTGTCTGAGAAAAATGACAATATTCAGTGGAACCCCCAATTACACTACTCCGAATTACACGCTGTCTTGAAATATTCACCGCAAATTCCCCAATTGCACGGTCGCATTCTATTGTCTTTATTACGAGACGGTCTCTGTGCCGCGCATACAATCAAATGTTGGCTAGCATCTGTGTATTCAACACGTGCCAGGCTATACATGTATAGCGGGCGACTGTCTATGTGTAGGATTTTATCACTTGGTAACTAAATATTTCGTCAATATTTTTTGTTTGCAAAACTAAGGGAAATCTTAATTCCGACTTTAGTGTAGATGGGGGTTTTACTGTATATAATAACAATCATATTTCAAACGCGCATCAACAAGTAACATATTTTTTTTATAACTCAACAAGATTTTATTCATTTCGTTGTCGAAAATTAAACTTTAATGTTCATCCAAAAGCTTGGCGACAGCTATTATAGATGTTGATTTTTTAAAAATTAGGAATGATTTATTACAAGTAAGTATTCAATATTTTTTAAATATATTTTTTATCCATGTTCGCTCCCAATGTGGAGCATATGGCCTCCTAATGGAAGTATCTCAACAGATTTTTTCTACGAGAGCTGTTTGTTACTCAGTTACCTCTCTCATTCAAAGAGAGTAGTGGGGATAGAAGGATAAGGCTAGGACAGAACTCGTAGTTAGTAATCGCTCTTATTACACCCAACTATTAAAAAATCGGAAAGGGTGGGAGAGCATTTTTATTTGATGAGTTTTTTTATCTGTTTAATTTTTCAAAAATCGATAGATCATAGATATGAATATATTATAAGCTAAATTATTTAAATGTAGTCTGGGGAAGATATCACAAATGAAACACACTGTTTAAGTCATCCCTTTTTCGCAAACGAATATAGAGATGAATCTACGAAATAAATGCTCATTTTTTATTATCTTATTTTCGCGCTCGACAAGAAATTGCCGAAACGAGTCTACCAAAAAGGCAACCCGCTCTAACGCATATTTTCTTTTTATTAATATGACTCGAGTACATGTGTACTTGCGCGCATTTACGCCGTTCTCTGTTTGCCGTATGCCAATTTTTCGACTTAAAGAACTTTTTTTTAAAAATCTTTTTTGTCCTAATGCCCGCTGCATACGTTCCCAGTCGTGGAATTTTTAATTCAGTACCGTGAGTTCTGAGCAGTATTGTTGCTTTACTATGATGCCATATTATGTTGGATATTATTTGAATATACTTACATATATGTGCTTTATCTCGATTTAACGCACATTTAACAGTTCCATAACCGTGATGTAAAGCTGCTAACTACCACAGGTAAGTCATTTAAAAAAAACACTTTTGTACTATTTCCTAATTTAAAAAAGCATAACCGGTTCTTCATAACAAAAATATTATCAACTTAATGCTTAACTGCTTCTGATGAGCGAAACCAGTTCTGGTCATTGTTTAAAATATTTAAAAAATAAAGTGTAATGTAATGCCTTTTCACCAAGAGTTGCTAGTGAGCGACTTAAAAATGAACCCACAGCTGACTTTTGGACGCATCACTTTACACGGTTTCGTTAAGTGCTTTCAAATAACAGCCACGAGTGTCATGAGGAGCAGCTACGCATGACTTGGTTGCAATGCACTAAGAAGTTCTGAAACAAAAACAGTTAAATGTCATCACTTTATTCGCAAGTTGCCCGATATTGTAGACACCGACATCCCTTGACTACTTGACTGCAAAACACAGCATCGTTATCACAACCAAATAATGCCAGGAGCAATTAACAATGGCGTGGTTGCTTTACCTATATATTATAACACACAATTCATGGACACTTACTGCTCAATTACGGAACCTATACATACATTATTTTTGCCTATTCCTTTACTTTCAGGTGACTTTGCCTACGTAATATTTAATGATTTGTTTATGGCTTAAAAATAATTATCAACAAACACAAAAATTTGATTCGTTTTTTCGTGTTTTCGGCGTGATTTTTTTTTTGTTATCTTCCGATAGTAATCCAGCATTGCCATATAAAAGATTACATTTTGTAAATACCGTCCTCTACTTTATGGCAATTCTGTTATCAGCATCATGGCTCCGATGAAGTATTTAAAAAGTTGAATTTATAAGCTTATTTTCCATTATTATCAGAGATTGAACGAATCGCTATCTAAAAATCAACGGATTTATTTATGGCATAACAAAATTTATCACGTCAGAGCAAATATAAAATTATATTTCAAATTACGGACTTAAACGTTCTGATTTTCCAAATAATAAAAAATATAGATAACGAAAATAATACGTAATTATGTTAATAACACATAATGTACAAATTATTTAATTAATACAGATATGTATATATTCAGGGGTGGGCTGGAGGGAACTCGAAAGGGCATGGGTGAGTCCCTTGTTAAATTTTACTAAGGCCGGCGAGCCTCTTGTTAATTAAAGAAAAAAACATTTTTTTTAAACCATGTCCGCTCTCAATGTGGAGCATATGGACTCCTAATGGAGTTTATCTCAACAGAAGTGTTTCTACGAGAACTGCTTGCTACTCAGTTGCTCAACCTCTCTTTTTCCAAAAAGAATAGGGATAGAAGGATAGGGCTAGGACAGGATTAGTGGTAAGCTAATCGCTCTCTATACGCACCGTTTATAGGATAGGATGGGTGAGAGGGGGGAATTCAAGACGTCATATACATCCATGCCTTTTAACAGAAACTCATAAATCGATTGAAAAATCAATTTATAAAACTGTCCGTACCGGGATTTGAACCCGGGCCCTCCGTAGCCGAAGCCAACAACGTGACCACTCGACCACACAGGTGGTAAAGAAAGAAAAAACTATATTATCAGATAAAATTAGTATATAACTTCAATTTATGATTTGAATATATTAGCAACGACAGCTTCAATATACACAGTAGTACACTTTCAGCCATTTACATTGATAAGTTTACGGTGAATTGCATATTGTTACATATTATAAGTGCTATTACGTAACAATCGATTGATATAATTGCATAGGAGTAACAAAAAAATCACTCCTTTCAGTGATCTCCTTGTTAACGTATTGGCAGCCCACCGCGAATAAAGATAAGTTTCCAAATCTGAACTAATTTAAGAACCATATCATTCCTTTATCCGGTCGGTCAACCTTCTTGCGTAATCGTCGTCTATCACAGAGCATACACTTTTAACAATAAAATTCTCAATTTGTTTTCAAAGGCATGGGTGTATGTTATTTCGTCATCCCAATTAAATATTCTATTCCTTAATCGAGACAGAAATGTGCCTATTATTAGTCTTTTCCGAGAACCAATATTGTATTATATTATTATATATAACCATATATTATATATAACCATGTATTATATATAACCAGGGCCTATGGAGTCGGACTGTTTTGTCGTGCTGAAAAAAAAGCTGATATCTATGAGTTCTTTAAAAAAAAGTGTATTCAAATTAGCATACATTTTTCTATCTATGTTTTACCACTGTGTTTTTTGTATTGAAATCAAACTGTATTAGATGTCAGGTGAAACAAATTCAAACTAAAGTTATGCTCCTTTTTTTTTAATTGAACAAACAAAGCATCAATCATTTCAAATTTCTATGTAACAAACACCGAACCGTTGCTTATTATTTTACCTTCGCGTTTTTCTTGGAATTATTTTTAATATCTATACTAAAAATCTCACCTCAGATATCTTTTTGTTTTTTTCAGTGAGCCCATTAATTATTCATCGTGCTATATAAATTATAAACCTGCTCTTAACACCTGCCATAAATCACAGTGATTTCTCGAGAACCATCACAAACATCTTCTACTTATTGCAAATTGTTATCTATCACTGATTGAAATAATCGTCAAATTTATTTTAAAAAATAAACTCAATATAATTTTCGGGACATGGCACAGTGGTCGAAATCGTTGGCATTCATGCCGGACCTAGCGGGATAGAATCTAAGTACGAACATCATTTTTTCAATTTCTGTTCGAAGGCAAAGGTGTTTGTTATGTCTTAAAATCCTTCCCCCCCCCCCCCTCACAATTACAATCTTTAAATAACGAAGTGTAGCGAGAGTGATTAGCTAAGTGAGGGATTGAGCGACTGTTTAAATATCTCCATTAAGAGGCCATATACTCAACACTGACAGTAAGGAGTAGGGAGATGAGTAATATATAAATTATTAATTGATTTGACATTTACTTATTAGAACTCCATTATAACAGTTTTTAATATTTTTTATGCGTCGATAGCTATTTCGGCACTCGCCATCGTCAGAACTATTTTAGTTCTGACGATGGCGAAAGCCGAAATAGCTATCAACTCATAAAAATTATTAAAAACTGTAGAACTAAAATACTTTGATATTTTTAATCTTTAAATATATAAATATTAATTCAGATCGATTTAAAAAAAAACAACAACAAAAAATAGCTCATATTTTATCGTAAAAATTGTGTATATTTTCATATCGATTTAAGAAAGGCAAAATAAAGTTACCTACAGTTTTTCCAAAACAGTGAAAAAATAATATAATATTTAGAAATATATATAATTTTAACGATTCAAATTTACCATTGAAAGTCCATTAAGTACATTCCTCTCGAAAAATATGTAATGCTACTTTTATTTTTATAAAAAAAAAACTGATAAACTTTCTCCCCCGTTTTATTAAAAACATTTTAAAAAAGCACCCTCGTGTTAAAAAGAAATTCAAATAGTTTCGCGGTATTGCCAAACGATCGACGGAAATCAATTCAGCCCAATTGTAAGTAAAACCAAATAATGCATTAAGCGTATCGACGAGTGACAATAACAAACGATCAACCCTTAGATTCTGTCACCCCTAAATATAAACAAATTTTAAAATACAATAAAATACTCAAATGGAATATAGCTGATATCATAATACGATAATCGATACCGTAGAATAAATAAATTATATGAAATTTGTCTCAATATTGATCGATGGACTTCAACACCAATTGTAATTGAGCTATTCAGGGGTAATCAATCTATATTAATATATATATATTTGACTTATGACTTAATAAATTATGCTTTTCTTTAACAATAATTTTGATTAACTCTTTCTTTGCCAATAAATTAATACATAAGAATTTAAGTAAAATAAGTAATATCTTCGGTTTGATGCAAGAAGTCACTAAAATGTATTTCGTAAGAATCACGCTTTTTATTCCGGTGTGTATGTACATGACTTGTACATTTTGAGGTTATGCAAAAAGAGAAAAAAAGTCAGTTTTTACCAAATTGTCAATTAATGACTTCTTGTAGCAAACCGATGATATCATTATGTGAAATCGCTTATTAAGTTTTACCTTTTAATTTTATAAATTTTAATAAAATTATAATTAAAAAACTTAACCATTTAGGATTATACACCAGTATGACGCTCTGTTTAATGCAACGATTGTGTATATTTGTAATAATATCAACGTTTGGCTAACAACAATGCTTCGAATGTGACAAACTTACAACTAAATTATTAATATAATAATGGTACTAGACTAAAGTTATTTTTTTAACTGATTATTTTCATTTGTTAAACTCACTTAATATATTGGCTGCGGAAAATAAAAAGGACGTAACCCACAGTGTTTTCAAAACAGCCTTTTTTCGATAAACACAGTGTATCAAACTTCTTTCTATACACGTTCTATCAAAAGAATGTAAGCCGCAAATGCCGAATTAGTATTTAAACTATTTTTTTAAGTTTGAAAAAAGATGAGCCTGTGAAAATTGAAACTAAGAAAAAAACGGAAAAAAAGGGTTTTTCTTAGACAATTTCTTTTATTAATATTAGATAATGTTAATTAAACTCCAGCTTAGAAGTCTCCGTGCACTTCAAGGTTGTGTGTATTTCACAATTTGCATATAGCCCAAAATCATCATAACACATTTTTTGTGGCTCCTTTAAAATTTACTCTGTGTGGGTTACGTCCTTTTTCCTTTCCACAGTCGATATGTATTTCATCAGTGTCATTTCATCTTTATACGGGGAACTGTGGAGCCGAGCTCCAATCTCCCTTTCATCTAAGGTTAAATATATTTTTTTTTTCTAATTTAGATGTTGTGGGCCCATTTCATTTAATTTATTCTATTTACTTTTTTTAGAATGCTTTGGGTTTGTCTGTTGAAGATATGTATTTGCTCAATTTGTGTTATTTAAACACTTTCCCTAATTACCGCCATTCAACACGTTAAAATAATCGAAAATTAACTGAGGGGTACAACACTGGTACCGTTGACAATATCTGCCCAATAATATATAATTGCCAGTATCCCAAAAGCCCACCGAATTCCCCATTTATTTTTTTCCCCACATTGTTATAATATAATCCACTCACCACGCAGTGTAGTGGTTGAATGTCTGGTGAACCGTCGTCAATGTTTGTTTGGAAAAAAACGAACCCCCCAGGGGTAAAACGCATTATTGGAAATTACCGATTGATAATTGATATAACGCACTCCACCCTTCGATTGCTTGCTTCTTGCGCACTGAACTTTTGGTTTTTTTTTTATTGTTGGGGGATGAGAAATGTATATTGCTTTACGATTTTAGAAATACACTTATATTAAATAAATTAAAATATTTGAATAAACAGATTCCTTGAAATCTTTCAGTCTTGCTTAATTCTAATGCAATAGTTGAGCTTAAAATCACAGTTAAATTTAATGAATTTAGATATTTATTTAAACTCATAAAAACATAACAAAATTTCTATACTGCACGGTTTCCTCCTATAAAATTTGTATTGATTATAATATTTCTCGTAAATACTGTAATCTTGTTTATAATACGTGCTTTCAATTTTACACTTAGAAATGTAAAACTGTATAATTAAAACCACTTATTTTTTTTTGTAATGTGTCAATAAAATGTATATTTATGTCATACGGTTTTACACTAAAAACTTAAATACGTTTTTTTGTTGTGGCATTGAGGATCAATATAAACATTGTTTTCCGCCCATTAACCGAACGTACGACGTACACGATGGTCAAGCGGCTTTAATTATTGAAATGGCTAACCAAACTGAGCATAAATCAAAATTTTCGCAGGGAACTAACTGCTTTAACAATAAATCAGTTTTAAATCTTTGTGTAAAGGTTTTTTTCACTGGTCAGTTACTAAAATTTCGTTTTTTTTCTTTTCGGCAGATCTGTCAGCTCGGTGAGGACCTCCAGCGGTTGCGGGCGTCTTTCAGCGCCCTCCGGGAGGCCCACTCCCAGCAGCTGAGGCGGCTGGAGCAGAGGCTCGACGACAAACGGAGACACATCGCAAGGCTCGAGGCCAGACTCGACTGCCAAAGAGACTACGACGATATCAAGCGGGAAGTCAGGTAAGACCTAGTTATCAAAATTTTAACGAAAGCATTCCTATAATTTTTTTTTTAAATTTAAAATAAAAATATTTGGAATTGCAGCTAATGCCAATGCGCCAAATATTTTTTTAAGTTGAAAGATCATACGAGAAAAAACTCGATGAGAATTGAATTCGTGTAAGCCACTCGAGATAAACTCGAGGTAAATTGGCATCACAAATACCCATGTCTTAGGTCTCAAATTTAAATTAAAAAATGTAAATTATACAAAAAAAATATTATATAGATGACTTAAATAAATACCCAACCGACTCACAACTAGTTCTCGTTGAAAAACTTCATTCAATCTGCTCCTTTACAAGTTGATTGAAGAATCTGCACCTTGAAAGCTGAAATCATGTCACAAAAAAAACTAGCCAATCCCTAAAATAATATCCACAAGATTAAACAAACTGTGCATTCATTTTAAAAGGATTCTTTTAAACGTTTCCGTTTCCCCAGAGTCCTAAATTAACATAAAACAAGCAAGGATGAAAAATAAATAAATGTGTAGTTAGTCGGTTTAGCAGGATGTTGACTTACCTGCTGAGTTTTCGTATCAACAACATAACCTCAAACAATACTATCCAAATGATAAAACAGATCTCTGTTTAATTAATGCAGATAATTCTTTGTCTCGGTTTGATTGTATTGTAATTTACAAGTCAGAACAATTACGTTACTTTGCGATTCTAATTTTTGATTTCCTTTTTTTATTTATCTGCCAGCGTTTAGAAAAACTAGAGCATAATATTAATTATATAGTATGTATATAACAACACGCATTGCATTTGATTGCCTACATCTTTAGGCACTTGTAAAAACATCACATAGGACTCGACAAATCTTTATGTATATCTAATCAAATACTACAGGAGCGTAATTAGTAATACTATACATATATTGCCCAAATTGCGGTTAACTTAAAATCAAAGTTTACAATTTAGTCATTGAAAAATCAGATAAAATCGTAAAAATACTTTTAGGTAATAAATCTTTGATTTCTAACATTTTTTAATTTTAATTTTAATACATACCAAGGTGTGGATACATATAATAAAAAATATATAAGTAAGTAATAATGTACATATAATGCAACTTAATTGATGTTATATAATTGATTTTGTTGTAATGTCTGCATATGATGTTTAATGGAACAATAAATGACAAGCAAACATTCAAAAGGTCACAAATTTTCAAAAATGCCGTTTAATATCAGTTCTGATACTCCGTGGCTGGAAATCACAATTATTAGTGTTAAAAAAAAGTTTTTTCTTATATAAATTAAATCATAAAGTTGACATATTCAAGCAAACCGTGATTTATCCAACACTCAAATCATCATTTCTCAAGCTCTATTTGCGTGACGAATCACTTTTTGAATGATATACTATTAAAAAAATGCCGAAATTTCAAAATTTGTAAGTTTCATTTCAGCGCCCTCTCGTACGGCGAAACACTTGTTGCACACACCTAATTACGACCCTGTCGACAAACAATATTATCTTTATTCTGATACACATGTTTATCGTCATTATCAATCTCCATTTTTGTTTGCTATACATTGTAAATTAATTTAGTTGTCAACCCTTATGCCTGACATTTGTTCAAATAATATTATAAACGTATGACATTAAAGATGTCGTGTTATCTATAGCATACCTACCTGTCGCGCCGCATTTCAAATCAGATTTTTAACAAAGGCACGCGTTGTATCTTGTTTTTTCTTTTTTTTTTTATCTAATACTTAAACAAATATACTGTAATTGTTGAAAGCGTGGAAGAGACCTCGTAATAAAATCGTTAAATTTGATAATCGTACAAACAAGAAGATATAAAAAAAAAATGGACGAAATTATAAGATTGTACATTATAATAATACCGTTACGTGACATAAAAAACTAACTTACTATGACTCCAATTCAATCTGAACGTATGTACATTCAGAATGTATTAATTTTACTTGACAATGAAATGATATATATTATGTTCAATTAATTGATTAATTAATTGGAAAACATACATAAATACAACAGCTATTGACCATCACTTTTAGGGTGTTCACTGTCAATACTTGGTTGAAAGGCATTATATTAATAAAAACACAATAATTCTTTGTACTTCATTCCACTTTATTTAATATATCAGGACCGGTTTCGCTCATTGCATATCATTAAGCATATTCACTTTATTAATGTAGCATTTTATCACTTTGTCAAAAATTTCCTAAATTTTAATTATGTTTGTAATTACTTTCAATCGCATTCTGAATTTATTAATCTGGGATGACTTTTTAATTATATGTTAGATGTGTTGAACATTTTAATTTTATGTTATTTTAGAATCACTTTAATGTAATCGGCAATTTCTTTTCAATGCCAATTGTTGTGTATAACTTTTCAATTTTGTATAAATAGCATTGTTAAATTATATTTCTTATCAGTTGACAATGCTCGCAATGAGCGAAACCGGTCCTGACATATTAAATAAAGTGGAATGAAGTACAAAGGATTATTGTGTTTTTATTAAGCTATTGACCATATTCCTAAATTATTGTTGAAATAAATACACTGCTAGTTTTTAATGTATTTAATCAATATACACTAATTTAATATGCATACCTTCGAGAGATGAAGCGAGTAAAATCACGTCTTTATTTGGTGTTTTGGCGGATTGCATTTTTTTATTTAACGAAGATAACAGTATTGCAATGTGTTTTAACTGATGTTACTTCACTTTTACGATACTTTAAGACGTGTAGATATATTTTTTTATCAACCAATTAGCTCACCTCACATCTAATAGAACACTAAATGTAGAAAATAAAATTGCAATCTTACTGTTCAATTACTATATAACAAAAAGGCTTAAAAAATAAACGCAATCGTCGTGCTTTTTTCCCATCTTCAAAAGGGGGTGATTGCGGTGAATGTTTATAGCACCGTTTCTGTAAACAAAGAATAAGAAGGTTCCAAAATAATGTAAACACGGGCCGGGTAGTTTTATAGGGGGTCGTTATCAAACTGCACACTAGATTTCTCTGTGAATGTGACCCGCCGGCCGCCATCCGCTCTCTCTTGGTTTATCAGACAGGTGCTAGGTAGGTGACGCGGGAATTGTGTCAACAATAATTGTTGAATTAAATACCAAGCGAGCTTTACGACATATTTTTTTTTCATTCTTCCGGGGTACTTGTCATAATAAAAAACCAAGTAGATTTTTATATGACTGATATGAGACCACCTCTTTATTACAACGATTAATTTGTATACGATGGAAAAAGTATAAACATTTGAAAAACCTTCATACAAAACATTTCATTAAAAAAAAGTAAAATATCATACTTCATTTCATCACCTCAATGTTACAACTAGATACCTTTTTTTATCCATGTCCGCTTCCAATGTAGAGCAGATGGCCTCCTAATAGAGATATTTCAACAGAAGTTTTTTCTACGAGAACTGTTTGTTACTCAGTCGCTCAACCTCACTTTTTGTTTCAAAGTGAATAATAGGGAAGAAGAATAAGGGTAGAACAGGATTAGTGGTTAACTATTCGCTATTGCTACGCCCAGTTATTAAAGGATCAGAAGGACATCACAAACACCCAGTGTTCGATCACAACTTTAAATTAACTAATTCTCAAATTTACTGTGATCTGACTGGGAATCAAACCCAGACCTAAAGAATGTTTTTTTTAATACAGTTTAAAACTAAATTCTACTTCGACATATAAATAGTTTTTAAGGGACTTTTTATGGCTTTGTTATTTAATATTTATTCAACAAACTAGCATGTTGAACTTTGGTCAAATATTTGATGTTTACAAAAATTTCGACATAAATCAATTTTTATATTAAATCAATACACGATATTTTTCACATGACATCGTTACTGGTAGATCAACACTGCTTCCCGTGCTAATATTTAGTGTTAACATTTAAAAAACCACAGGGTATAAATTTTTGTGTGAAATTTATTTATAAAAATGTATACTATCACGACAATACAACATATTTTTGTGGCTTGCTGCAATATTATTTTTTAATAAATTCATAAGTATAACGAATTTAGATTTTTTAGAAGTACATGTTCGAGTGGTTCACGTCACCGGCTACAATATGGGCACTCACTGGGTTGAATCCTGGTAGATTTTATAAAATACTTTTCAATCGGTTTGTGGATTTATGTAGTCTGAATTTCTGTCGCGCGCATCTCATTCTTAAAACGGGACATAGCGACAGGAATTAACTAATCACTAGTCTCAATTATAGTAGGTATATTATCCCAATCTGTTAATACACTACTCTCTTCGAAAAAATAGAGTTTAAGCAACAGATTAACAAGCATTTTTCGTAGAATATTACTGTTGAGATATGCTCAATTAAGAATCCATATGTTTTAATCAAATATACAATTTTTTTGAATTTATAGTCATCGTTTGAGGAAAGCTTGACCAAAATTTAATCAAATTCAACTAAAATAAATCAGTTATAAAAAGCTATTTCTAAATCACAACACATAATTGAGTATTTTAATATCAAAACCTACCTAAAGAATATTTTTATTTTTTTCAAATTTTGATACCAACTTGTTCTCTAATCAATAAATTTCCGTTTTCAAAACCTCTCTAAATACAGAAAAAACGCATTTTAGAAAACTTGTTCAGTCTTAAATTCAAAAAGCCTACAGCAGTTTTTTGCACTTAGCCAACAATTTTGATTTTCAGACTTAGGTAGGTTTTGAAACCAAGGCGTTCTGATCACTATACGAAGCTCTATTCCATAAGCGTATTACTCAATATTTCTAATTAGAAAAACAGGATGAAGGGTTGTCTGTTTTATTGCCGTTTGTTTGTTTATATAATTTTATCATCTAGGGGTGGGCGGGTTAGTCGGCGGGCGGGCGCCTTTGAGCTATTTTTGTCTTAAAGACACCGCCCATAGGCCAATATCTGATTCACAGAATTTCGACTCACAAATAGCCGATAAAAGATATATACAAAAACACGATTCAAATAACTCAATAATACCTAAATACTGTTTGAAGACTGAATTATTATTGTATATTGTCACTATCAAATAATCCTTACGTTTATTTATTTTTGCTGTATTAACATTTACAATGACTGATTGATAGCTAATCAATAAATACTGTTTTATCTTGAAATAACGTTTACATTGATTTTGTTTTTTTATTAACAAAAACTTTTATTGAAATATTATTTTTTTCACTTAAAAAGGATGTGAACAGTATAATTTTTGTATGTTAACCTTTTCCTCGCGGGTGATGGTTGTGGACGTCATTCTGAACACGCCTACAGCGCGGGTAACATATGTGGCCGTCATGATCATTTCACGAGTCGCAATAGTAGGAAGAATGATTGTTTGTAAATATAACCGAAACCACAAAAAATATTATATTTTGAAAAGATACGAAATATTTTAATTGACATATTTAATAACATACAAATTAAATCAATTGTATTTTTAACGAGCGCAAAGAGTTAATAAAAAAATTTGATCGCAGGCTGTTGAATTAAATTTTGTAAGCAAAATTTCTGGATATTTTCCAATAATACAGCATTTTTCAAAAAATGTCTTAGTACTGTAATATGTAGTACAAAAAAATACTTTATTATTCAGCTGTAAAACTAACATTAGCTAAAAGTTTCATTACTATATAATATTAAATAGAATTTTAAAAAATCCGTTAATTATACTCAAGCATTAAAGTATTGAAGAAGAATATGTTAGTTTCGCAATAATATCCACTCGAGGTGCGCCGGGTCTACGAGCGGCGTAGATGCCGCTACGATCGCCCCACTCGAGCGCTAAGTACTGCTACGCCTAACGGCCAAAAAGCTGTACCGCGTCTGGCCAGAATAAAAGTAACAAGTGTTTCGCAAAGTCTACGCCGCGAGATAATGCATTATATTGGTAGCATCGACCATAAAATTTGGCACTCGATTATCTGCCATACGGCCGTATGTAATGGAAAAATTGGCCCGTCTGCTGTATGCCAGTGGAGTCACGTGGGGAAAGTAAAAAAATATTTAAATCACAGGTGGACAACATATCTGAAAAATATGTTGTACGCCATCTTCTTCGTGAGACAGCTATTGCTGATCTTAAAAATAAAATGCACTGCTACATTGAATACTAAATTCCCAGTATTCCAATATTGGAACATTTAGTATTTTTACTTCCACTCCATTATGAATGACGCAATAAAAGTTGATATTGCATCAGTCTACAGCTTACAAGCGTGGGGATCGTTTTGTATAGTATTTTTAAAGGTTTGAACCTGTCGGAGTTGGTAGTGTTTTTTTATCAATTACAGGCAAATTCGGGCAAAAAAAAGGTGTTCACTGCCAATATTTAGTGAAAAATCAAATGCCCTGTCTTAATCAAAACTAGATCATATTAAAGAAATTTAGAATTAAAACAAAAGGTCTTTTGTTTATTTTTGAATGAAATTATATTAACTGTGATAAATAAACATACTTATTGATAATAATTATTGTATAATCATATATTGAGACCAGAATTGGATTCACTATTTTAAAGATATCAGTCGCTTATCGAAACAGTTGCCTGATTTCAATATATATTTTTTGAACAAATACAAATTTTAGTGATTCGTTTTTATAAAAAAAAAAAAGAATTTTCTTGAACGAATTATATTCTATATCCATGCGTCAACAAGTCCAAAAGATGTCACATTATCATAATGTATTGGATTGTTGCTACTGTCACAATCTTAGCAGACAATTAATACTCGTAAAATACTTTAAATAAAACTGTATACGAAATACCTTGGTCTTCTGTTATAATTAATATACAATAATATATTATAAGTTTAATTAATAATCGATTATCAGGTCCAGATCAATCAAGGCACATTCAAATGCAGTCCAAGTTTTTCTTAATTTAATAACACACATGTTATTATATATAAGATTCAATTCCACGAAGGACTTTGACCGGATACACTATTTTTATAACATTTATTTCACAGGGTTAATCTACCGGAAGGAAGCTTCTTTTAATAGGGATGTTTACCATTGTAATTTCACTGCTGATAATGTCTCAAATATTATATATTATTTCTTGATTAATTGTATAAATATGCAGGTGTTTGTTTGATAGCAGAGGAGTGTTATTTCCTTTCCTTTTTGCTGAACGTTCTCGGAATTAGATAAAAATGTAATATTTGTCGCCACTTGTGGTCTAGTTGGTAAGAGCTTTGCCCTAACAACAAGGCTGGATAAATTCAAGTCCAATATAGGTCAATATGAAAGCTAATTTTTTTCATTTGAGATCTTAGACGTGTGTGTTTGTTTTCTCTTCTCCTCGAGTTGACCTCGGGTAATTTTCTAATTTACTATGTTTAAATTAAAATTGAACTTATTTATATAACTACAAATAAAACTAAAAATAAAATTAGATCACTTTAAAACCAAGCTTACTAATGTTTATCATTGTTTTATTTGCATAAAATCTTGGAAAGCGAACATTAATGTATTAATATTACTATCATTTTTTAGATTTTAATACAAAAGTAAATATGTAAATGGGCCCATTAGAGGTGAAGTGAGCCAAGTGGTATTTTATAAAAAAATAAGTTAGATGCGTTTTAATATTCTATGTCTAAAGTATCGTAAAAGTAAATAAAAGTTAATACACATTGAAATAGTCGTAAAATAAAAATATGCAATCCACCAAAACGTCAAGTAAAGACGTGAATGTACGTCCAAAAAAAAGTTTTACCGTTTTACAAGTTGACTCACTTCACCCCTCGGGGGCTCGTATGATGTTTTTTTTTAAACCCACACACCCTTATTTCCCACCCTGAAAAATGGGCTTAGTGAGATCGGTTATCAAACTATAATAGTATTATTCCACATTTATTTTTTAATACTAGTTTTCTTTACTTAATTTATATGAGATGCGCTCTTGTTTTTTTTTAAATTAGTATACATGTTTAATAAAAAATATTATATCCTTCCGGAAGAATCTCGACTGTACTTCACACAGTATTCCCGAACAACGCATCTCCCTACACGCCGAGTTTGCTTAACCCCCCGAATGCAGGTACTACATATTAGCGGAACCGATATTGGTTTAATGCTCCCCCGCACCGGGGAACGTTAATTTTTAATATAAACACTCGAGCCGTTTTACACATTTTTACGGTCTCTTTACCTGCTACGCGACTTTTAACGTCGCTCGCCATGTCGTCATTTTTTTATTTCGTTTCTGTGATGCCACCCTGCGAGTGGATTTTGGCGGGCAACTTGCGGAAGTGTGGAGAAGTTTTTAATTTTTAATATATTCCCCGCCGGAGAGATTCGGGCGCGATTTTCCGATCGGATTTGTATAGGATTACGTTCGAAAGGTTTTTTAATTAAATCTTATTCTGAAAAACGTCTAAAGGATTCAGTATTTATTTATTTTTTTAGTCAGTATTATTTGAACAGTGCTAAGACAGAATTATGTATATCTTAAAATAGTCTTTCAGAAAACGTTTAATTTCTCTCATTTTATCTTCAACTTTTTATGTGTTTTTTTTTAAATATAATAACTTTTTTCTGGTACTAATATTATTTTATTGTTTCTTTCAGCATACTTCGTTCTGTGGACATCTCAGCCGCCAGTGAAAACAAACAATTTCAACAGATGCTTATCGAACGGTCGAAGGCTCTATCCCAAACAGACTCTCTTCCCCCTCAGCACCAGGCCGCCCTCATTCAGCCACCTTTAACCCAACCACCCCCGTCATTACCACCCCCTCCATCATCAGCGCCGTTGAGAGACCTGGAGACCAGCCGAGAGGCGTCCGTCGAAAGAGAGCAGCTGCACCCGACACTTCAATCCCACTGCGAGAGACGAAACTCAGGTGTGTTTCCAATAATGGCTATGTCAGCAATAATCTGGCCCCAGGGCTTCTTGGCACTGCTTTTGAAGGCTTCTGAACAACTATCTTTTGTCTATCCGCCGCCATTGTGGTGTCTCTTTTTTATTTTCTGGACTTACCGCACTTTTGCGGTTGACGGTTTAGAGAGGTGTTTGTTTTCAACTTTGCATACTGGAACACCTAGTTTTAAATAGGTTAAACCGACCTTGTATTTCAAACTTACAATAGTAATACCGTTTGACGTTTTTAACAATATTTAAATTACATAAAACTTAAATCCTGTAGTATTTATTTTAATAACCCATTCAAAACGGTTAGCTTTAAAGCTATAGAAAAAAATATTAATTAAATATCAATATTGAATAAACTTGTCGTGTTAAAAGTGCCATTTTTAAATGCCAAGCCTATATAACTGACATTAAAAATACTTTATTTTTACATATTTTTTTTAATAAAACATTCTTAATAATTTCATTTTTATTAAGATTAATATAAGTCGAATGTTGAGTGCCGTTGAAATTTCGGATAAAATCATACCTTTTCCAAAATTTCCCATTTTTTTTTTATTATTTTTTTGCGAATTAATCAAAATACTTATAAATTCATATTTAACATATAACGTAAACTGTAGCTTAGTTTTCATTTACTTTTGATAAATTGAACACCTTAAAATAGTACGTAATATTTTTATAAATATAATAAAACTTCGCCATAATAAATCATTTTATCATTTAATATCGATAGAGTGCTAGCTAATCTTCGTCAATCGGTTAGAAGTTTAAATAGGTTACATAAATAGGGGTTTTTTGATAGTTATGTCGTTATTATAACATTAGAATTTTTTTTATTACATGTCAGAATTTTTATTACGCACACACTCTCTCTCTGCGCATGCACTGATACACACTCACAGTGAGAGAGAATGTGTGCACTGCGTTACAGACGGATTAATCTTGACTAATATATAATATATGGGCTCATTAGAGGTGAAGTGAGCCAAGTTGTATTTTTTAAAAAAATAGATGCTTTGTAATATTCTGCACGTCTTAAAACTATCGTAAAAGTGAAGTAACCGCATTGCAATAGTGTTATCAGCGTAAAATAAAAAGTAAAGTAAAAACGTAATTGCAATTAAAAGTCCAATAAAAAAGTTTTACTATTTTACTAGTTGGCTCACTTTACCTCTAATGGGCCCATATGTTGTAATAGCATGATAAAATCAATCAAATCTGATACATTTGATAGTCAATATAAACGTTTACTTTCATAACCGAGGAAATAATATTATTGCGGACGCTTTTAAATGGCTCCAAATAAAAGGTGGCCACCGAATAATCCGTAGAAATCAAACAATGGAACGGTAACTGCGACATCTGCAGTTGACAGTTGCAGAAATTGAATTATTTACGCAAGCATTGAGGTGAGAGCTCTCCAATTGAGAATATCAATCTATGTGACTACAATATATTATTATACCTAGTAAAAAAAAAAATTGATCGTTTTAAAAAATATATTAAACAAGAATAAAATAGTTCGGGCTGTTCCAAAAAAAACAGCGCTTTTCTCAATATATCCAAAAACTATAGGCATTGTAAAATTAAATTAAAGTAGGTCTTATATATAATATAAAAATCAATGTTTGTATGTCTGCCATACAGTTCATTTTGACACTTGCGCAAAGGTTATATATACTACAATTAACTTACAGTAGGTGGCCCGTTTGTCGTACTATAGACAATCGGCAGCAAACGTCGAACAGACAGAAAAAGATAACGTGCACGTCAATAAACACAAACACCTTCACACACAATATATATAAAAACACGTAAATAATTAATGAAAAATAAAAATAAATTCAAATTTTAGTACAAAATTATTTTTCCTTCAACGATTTTAAACAGCGGGTTATGCCTTTTATAGATTTTGCGGGTTACGACATAATTCAAAATAATATCAATACATGGATTCAGTTTAAATTTGTTGGACTGCATGGAAACGATTTTTAAAGTCATACAACTTATTGATAATATTGAATGTAAATTTTATGATTTTTCTTTCATTAAAACTATAATGTTATTCTGACAAAAATATACAGTAAAAAATTATTGTAATATGCATCGAATGTACAATAGTAGCATTATAATTTATTGAGAACGTAATATTTTCAACAAAAAATCATTTCATTCAGTCGAAATACTTAAAAAATCATTTCATGTTGAGCTTTTAATTTTATTTTGAGAAGCTTAGCGTGTTAACAATATAATTGTTTTCAATTTCATAAAAGCTCGATTGGTATTGAATACAGGGAAATCTTTATATGGTTCTCAACAAAGGAAACTCGCAACTCCTCTCTTGTAAAGAAAATGTCAACAACGTAACAGAAAACAATAATTCGATCAGAAAACTGTGTTGTTTCGTAATCAAGAGGAAATAATAATTAAGTAACTTTTCTATGGTTCGCATTATTTACTCGATTTTGTATTGAAGTTATTAAATTTATTTAAACTTTAACTTCGCTAACGACATATGAGTAAATTATTGTGTTTTATTAATGAGATTTCGTTTGTGAAGTTAATGGATATACATAGGATTTACCTGTGTAAACTACTACCTGAAATGGTAAAATACGCTAATTTTTTTAGTCAAATTGATATATCATTATAGTGTAGTATACATTGCTTCTTTATTTCCAGTATTGTAGTAGAAAAACACCTTAATTATGACAAAATCAAAGATCATAAAAAACAGTAGAAGAACACCAGCTATTTTCTAACACAAACTAAACGAAAAAGCTTTAAAGAACCATAGTGAAAAGATGCCATTTTTTATTGAATGTAATTTACCTTTCATGTTCAATTATTACAGTTTAAAAATTCTGAACTTTGTAAATAAATTGCAGTAATGAATTGTTTTTGGTGTAAATAACCGCCTTATAAATCGATAAACTAAAAACAGTTTTGAATTTTTATTGTGTATCTTCTTTTTTATCTATATCGGCTACCAGTGTAGAGTATATGGTCTCTTAATGTAACAAACTCAACAGAAAGCTTTCTACGTTTTTTTCGTAAAGAGTAAGAATACAAAGATAGGAATAGTGCTTGGCTAATCACTCTCGCTACAATCCGTTATGTGAAGGGGATTTTTTAGACAACATAAACAGCCATGTCTTCGAACAGGAATCGATTGAAAAAATACGATTTCTACTGGTATTCGAACCCGTGTGGTTTAGCACGGAAGCCAAGACGTTGACCGTAGAAAAGCTATAATGATGTAACAGACTATTTGTGTTGGCTTTCAAAATAATTATATATTTGACAATACTGGTCCTAGTTTTAAACTCTTAAGTTTGTTTCATTTTAAATTTAAATTATTTAAACATAATTCATTGTTATACTTTTTATACTAAAAGTTATTAACCCACAAAAATGAACATGCAAATATTTAGCAACATTATCAACTCAGCATTATAGTGTTCTAAGTGATTAATTTGATTGTTTGCGGTTATGTTTAAAAGGCTGCATCATCCGCATGCACTTTTATATACATATTGAATGACGGAGCATATCTGCTAATCTTTCATCATAACAGTTTGGCAATCTAATGCACTATTTCTTCGCCGAATAATTAATTAATGCAATCTAAATGAAAAATACGGAAAAGTTAACCTCTCGCACCGCGGCGCCATCGGCAAAATGCCTTAATGCGAATCAAAAATGCAACTCGATATAAATCATCTCAAACAAATGGCAACAAGGCATGACGGCACTATTAAAATCGCTGCTAATTTGCCAAACGAAAAAACTACGTTAGTTTTTCGTAATCGCTAAAACTAAATCAACATCAGATTCGATAAATCAAACACTCCTCAAAAGTAACACTAAAAGACGTTTCCTGCGGCGCTGATTTCGCGAAAATACAGTGTTAATACCTTATTGTTCAATCAGTGGTTAGAAGATCCGAATTGTAGTTCACTTACTGGGCGAAAAATACCAATCTCACGATGCTTTAAAATAATATGTTAGAATGCAATCAAAATTATATTAGGATGTTAAAATGTCGCGGTTAATTAAACAATAATGTTTTAAAAAAGATTTTATTTAAAAAAAAAAATTTTTGCTTAATAATATCGACTGTGGAGGAAAAAATGAAGTAACCCACACATATCAAATTTAACAGAAGGCGCAAAAAACTTGTTTTAATGATTTTGGGCTATATGCAAATTAAGAATTTTATACATCCTTGAAGTGCACGGAGACTTCTTAACTGGTGTTTAATTGACATAATCTAATATTTATTAAAGTCTTTGAAAAAAAACTTTTATTTCAGTCTTTTCTCTTGGTTGTTTTTTTTTACAATTTCATCTTTTTCAAACTTAAAAGCTAAATTTAGATACTAGTTCGGCATTTGCAGATTGCATTGATAGAACGCACATCAAGTTGGATACATTGTGATTATCGAAAAAAAGCTATTTTGAAAAAACTGTTGGTTTCGTCCTTCTTCCTTTCCATACTCGATATATAACTAGTTCCACTAGTTACGCTGTGGAGTCTTTGTGGAAGTAAGATTGTCTGAGGATGCCTCTTAAAGAGGCGAAACACGTGTCACAGTTAGTAGCATAATACATGGAATAATCTAAGTTATTTTATATATAAAAAATAAGTATATTTTCAGAATAAAATTAAATTACTTACGTTATTTAGCATAACATACTGTAAATATTGACGTAAAAACGCCACCAGCGAACAGAACCGTAATTAGGGTGTCGGGCATTAATTTTATGATCGTTTAATACAGCGCACTGACTAGTAAATTAACATTTTTTTTGTTTTTATTTTTTTAATCATTTCAACAAAGACTACATGGCAACCCGAGGATTTGGTAAAAGTGCAACAACACACTAGACGTGAACGCGAAGAAAACTCGTATCTACGGCATGTTCCGATAAAATTCAATAAATAAAAAAATGAAACCCATATTTTTTATTATATTTGTTTCGAATTATTTTCCCATCTGTAACACAACCAGACACGTGCACGGAACAGACAGACACTCTCTCTATCTCTTTTTACGCATCGTGCGTATCAGGTTAACGTTTACAATTTGACACTGCCATCCTCCAGTTTATTTTAAATATTAGTTAACAAAAACGCGCTAAAAATTACAGTCGATTGATTGGCTAACAGTCAGTCCTCTTAAAAATATAATTACTTATTTTTTTCCAATAATTGTTTCGGCTTAAAATAATAATTATCGAAAATATTAAATTATTATCCTTCGTGTATTGCAATTATTAAATGTCGTCCTTTGTGGTATTATTGCTAGAGAATCTGGGTTGAAGTCCCACAAGATTATGATTAAATTTTCAAAATCGTTTTAGCGTGTTCATAAAGAATTTTTTTCTTCGCGTTGATTTCGAGAGGTTTCAAAAAAATATAGTGCCTTGGCTCCTAACTGTGCTGAAATTTTTTTAATATTAAAAATGTTTTTGAAATATCTTTTTTTTTTAATTTATCAATTAATTTTAGGCAAAAACAAACCCCCTGTAACCATTTCATTCATTTGTGCTCATTAAAGTTTGAACAAATTGCATGATAAGGTGGCATAAATTAACTTTGGTTCAGTAGCAACCACTGCACGGTATGTCTTCTCAATTTTTCCGTGCAGTGTAAAAATAAATATAAATCCCAACAGTAAACTACGACCCATTAGTGTATGTATATAATAAATTTATTTCGCAAATAAAACGCTTGTATACAATAGCGCTTTAAAGATAACGTTTTTTTCCATGCGAATAATTACAGTTTTAAACCATAGAGACCATAGAGTACAAGAAAACAAAACTCTCTTAATCGTTCAGGTTACACCCCCCATACAATTTAATATATCGTTCATGCATATATGTCCAATTTGTTTTCATCAAACGTAATGTTAAATTACGAAAATCTATTTTCAAATGCAACAACACACTTAGACAAAATAAAAAAATTCGAATTTCGAACAATGAAAATTTAACATGTTGAATCCGGGTATGCGTTATTTTGACTCGTTGAATCCAGGACACTGATGTACCTGAAAATAATTATTATTTCTATAACAAAGTTTCTGTCATAAAAAATAACACTAACCATTGTTGCATGTTCTCTGCTCTTAGCTCACGATTTCATGCCGTTTCGATTATGTAAGTTTCATATTACTATATTCAATATAATTTCAGTATCATATTATCGAATGTTTTTTTTTTATTTGCTTTATTTTACGAATTAAACATTATTTTTCGGTATACAATATTTTGATAAATAATACGTAACAAAAATATGATTATTATAACTTGACTGATTGTTTTCCATTTATGTTCATGCTTTCCATCCTCTATGTCGAACATAAATCCTAGGTTTATGAAATATTTTTTTATGGTTTCCCCCAAAAATCCTTCTTTTTTATAATTTATTTTGCCGACAATGGGTTAAGCGACGTATTAACCCTTGTGGTGCGGTCGGTGTGAAAAGGTGTGCGGCGGTACTTGAGAACAACTTTGGTCATCTTTGTTTATTTTATGTTGATTCAGTCTTATCCAAATGTGAAGATTTTTTTAATGATAACAATCTCAACAAACAGGAACTTACAATTTTTATGTTTAAATAAATACACTCAATTGTTATTGTCACTTTAATAATTTCTTTAAGTTTTTTTTATAATATTTTATATCATCGAAAAAAAACTAACTTCGGCACTTCTATTATATTTTTTTACTAATAATTTATCAAAAAATTGATTCTAGTTAAAATTTTGAAGAGCTTTTATTTTATTCACAGTTTTAAATAAATACAAATCAGTTGATAACAGTATTTGTAGATAAGATCACATTTGGTGGGGCAACATACGTTTGACATAACGAGAGACCAGATAAGGGTAGCGACCATTCGATTGGTCAAAAATCCACAACCACCTTTCAGTTTATTATTATTTCACCCTCACTCCAAAAACCCCAGATCCGCAAGGATCCTACTCCGCATCAAAGCGGCCAACCATCATTCAGACCTTCAACAGCAGCCGTATTTCGGTTTTCCAGGCGGAGGTGAAGAACCAGTCCCCCCATCTCCAAGCCCCCCGAGACCTACGAATAACAACACAACGCATCTCAACCACAACCACGGAGGAAGTCCATTCCCATTCGATGAGCTCCGCAGTCAATTCCGCTTCGCTGATGACCCTGGACCACTTCCACCAGGCGCCCTAGTCGGCAGATTAGGAGATTCTTTAATACCCAAAGGAGATCCCATGGAAGCACGCTTACAAGAAATGTTACGATACAATATGGACAGATATGCCACTCAAGCATTAGACACTTTACATATATCAAGAAGAGTAAGAGAACTCCTTAGTGTTCACAACATTGGACAAAGACTATTTGCCAAATACGTTCTGGGACTGTCGCAAGGCACCGTTTCTGAACTGCTGTCCAAGCCGAAGCCTTGGGATAAACTGACTGAGAAGGGCAGAGATAGCTACAGGAAAATGCACGCGTGGGCGTGTGATGACGGTGCCGTCATGATGCTGAAATCTCTCATCCCCAAGAAAGGTAGGAGGCTCACTTATACGTAGAGTGGCCTCTTCTGAAACGACAGATAAATCTAAAAAGGCGAACAACTGTATAATTATTCACGTGAAGAGTATATAAATGGTCTTAGAGTAGCGTTATGTTTAAAGAAATATAGTTAATTACATATATTCCACATTCATCAACTTATTGTAGCTGTTTATTAGGATACTTTTCGACCAACATCAATTTCATCTACAGCATATCGCAATTCTTCGTCATCAAAGATTCCAACATGTCAACTCATTTTTGTCAAATACTTCTTATTAAATTTGAAATAATCAGTCAATCAAATAATTACAGTAAATAAAAATATAATTACAGTTATTAAATACTGACTTCAGCACCTTGCCACAAATCAACCCACACATAGACTAGCAAAATAAAAATCCGCACCAATGAATGACCCATGGTAAGATTTCTTTAAACTAACTAAACTATTGTATTGTATTGCACACTTTCGCTTTTGACTTTCATTTATTAACGATCTACATCAGCTTGATTCATTAAATCAACAGCAAATTAATATTATCCAATGGTGTCCCGCAAGGCCCTACGTTGGGCCATGAATCAAATCGACACAAGTCCAATATTTTCCGACGCTGTTTTCTGCGTGCAGTAAACTCGATTCGGAACTGAAAGGTTGACAGCGACAGAGTTGTGGATGACAATCGAGGAGTGTATTATCAGTACCGCCGCCGCTTTCCTCAACCGCCTCACCAAAAAAAAAATCTTGAACCGCAAGATTATTGTCGCAAGATTTATCTGAAGTTTCGGAACGGCCACTCAGTGTTTCTTTCTATTTTAACTACTATTACTGTGCTCTTGTCCTTGATGCTTAACTGTCTTTTAAAACGCTTGCCTGATGCTGCTCTCTTGACATGATTTACTAATAACACAGCTGGAAATGCATACATCGAATCAATTATATTTTTAACATATTTACTTAAACGCCAGAAAATTTTACCAAATGCGGCTAAATCAAAAAATAGCTATTATGTATGTTTTAAAAAATGAATTTCCCATGCTAGGTTTACTGTCGTCGTATTTTGACCAAGAACTTAAAAGGTAAGTCTATTCTTTAAGATTTACGACATGTTATATTTCATTACGTGAGTCCCAGAAACAAAGTCATATATAACCAATTTCAGCAATATCCATCATTACAAAAACGAATAACATAAAACATTTGTATGGATATATCTGATTATGTTTCTGTATGTACTCATTTTGTAGTGGACTTACCTTATAATGTTCTTTTTTATTATTCTTATATAATTTAACAGGTACATTTAAATTTCTAAAACAAAACTTTATTAAATTTTCGTTCTGTTTCATTACATGAGTCCCGAAAACAATGTCATACATATATAACCAATTTCACCAATATCCATTATTACAATAAACGAATTGAAGACGTCTTAAATATATTTATGGATATATACGACTATGTTTTTGTAGGTACTCATTCTGTAGTGGATTTACCTTTTAATGTTTTTATTTTTCTTATATTCTCATTTAATTCAGCGGATAAACTTTAATTACTAAAAAAAAGTTTAACTCGTCGAATATTTTTTATATCTTAATAATATATCGAATTTATGCAACAATGGAATAAGACCAGTTTGATTCGTTTATTTCCAACGTAACGTAGTTACATGATTTATAATTCTTAAGACCGTTTATGCAATCCATAAACGTCTTTAACCATTATGGACATGTGATAATTTGACACAACTGCTAACATCTCATTGTTGAAAACGTTTCACATAACGTTGCCATAATCATTAGTGTATTATTATAATTTTTAATGCAATACATATTTATTCGCAAATTAAAAATAATTGCCTTTCAAACAATCAATTCACAACGTGTCTCAAGTATTTCTTCTTACATGAAAATAACGTGTACGTAATTTGTAACAATAATTGTACTAGTAATGTGTGCAATACACACAAGACAAACATAGATAGCTAAGTAATTCGAAGCGTTTGTAATTTCAACTCTTTATTTTTTTGTACGTTCAGTAAAAAATACAATACTTTTAAAAGAACAATTACAAAATAAAAAAACACAGAAATTTTTCACGTCAGTCATTCAAATATTCAACCTTTTGATTCCAGTATCCACTTTTATTCAACGTCTCTACAAAGATACCAAAAATTTTGTGCGTTTTTTTGCAAAGTTAACTGCAAAATTTCAAAAAGACATTTTAGATTCACCAATGCACAAAAATAGTATTCATTTGTGTCACAAATGATAAAAATATATACCGTCATTTCATGACTGCGAGTGCGCTAGGAGCAATCATCAAAAACTTGGTAACTTGCACTTAAATGTGTAGGCATTTTAATAGTACTATTTAACTTTAGAATATACTCAGGACATTTTTATTACAATACGTTATTTTTTTTAAAATACTATTCATTATTATCTGGCGAGTGGTATTTTAAAAGATTGTCATTCACTCAGTTGCAAATGCTAACATGAACAAGTTGCTCAAAAGTTGAAAGATAGACAAGTGTGCAATTTCTATCATCTTGAAATGTACACAACTACACAGATATCATATTTTAGATTTGTCACAGTGTTGGATAGATTTTGTACACACACACATACTGCAATAGTCCATATTTACTATACAGCGACGCTGTAAGTCAAAATATCATTAAAAATAAGTTTAATTATTTTTTTAATTTATTTTAAAAGCAAATTTCTTAACTACAATTATTTGTGAAAAGACAATATTATATATTTAAAATTTTAATTGAACGCAAATTCAACATATTATATTACGAATGTAATAAAAAAAGAGAAAATGTTACTTTTGTTTACTTCATCTAAATTCATATAAATTTACTTATGCTGTAATATTTTTGAAAAAAAAAAATAGTTAACAAAAAAAATATAGATTTAATTAGCATGTATTTGGTATAACTCTATTACTGTAAGATGAAAATAAGATGGCATTATTAAAACAAAATGAGTAAGTGCAAGTTAATTTTCAGTCAATTGCTCAAATATATTTTTTTGCTATACGAATTGTAGAACACAAGTCCACAGAATTAGCTACTCGAATTAAACTAATTGAGTATTTTTTTAATTTGTATTTGGTGTCGTAAGAAGATGTATGTTTTTCATCGCAGTATTTTTGTGGTGGTCTGTATAAAAAACGATTCAAATGACGAAACTGTGCAAGTATGATACGTTCGCGAATTCCAGCGACAAACATTACCGCGCCAACACACCCACAGCATTCGCTGGCTGCAGCCGGCTGCCATCAAACCGGGGACGCATCATTCACACATCATCATCGTCGCATCGCTTCCGAGTCATTAAGTGCGCCGATTCGGTTTGATGCTCCTTCACTTTGGCACGTAATGCAACGTCCACTGGGCGACACGAATTGCGCCTTAACCTGTTGAAATATTGCACCACAAAATACAACATTAATAACAATTCTTTATTTTTGAATCCAAGTCTGCTTGCAATGTGGAACATTTGACTTCTTAATGAAGACATCTATCTCTGAAGAAGTTTTTGTTAGGAAAACTGTTCTATTAATCAGGTGTTCGTTCAATCTCTCGTTTTTTCCAAGAGAGTAGTAATAAAATGAATAGAGTGACGACATGACTAGTGATTAGTCAATCACTTTTAGGATGTTCACTGTCAATACTTAACGAAAAGGCATTATATTCAAATATAAAATAAACATTTGTATTAACTCTAACATTTATTTAATTAAGATCAGTTTTAGGGTGTTCACTGTCAATACTCGGTGGAAAGGCATTCTATTAATAAAAACATAATATTATTTTGTAGTTTTGTGCCATAAGCGAAATCGGTCCTGACTTTATTTTTTTAAATAAATTGGAAATAAAGTGCAAAGGAATATTGTGTTTTTATTAAAATTTAGATCAGGACCAGTTTCGCTCGTGACGAACATTATCAACAATCAGTTCATCTCCATCGCTGCTCCTTGTTATTTTAGCATTGAAAGGGTTATATGGATTTTTTAGTCATAACTAACACTCATACCTTCGAGCAGATATCGATAAATCGATTAAAATAATATGCTGTTTCTAATGGGACTCGAATCTGTAAGATCCATCACGTGAGACAGTGGCGTTGACCGCTTGATGTTTGTAAATATTTTTTTCTTAATTGTTTCTATTTACTTTTTCAAGAAAAAAAAAATATCAATTTCATAAAAAAAATACGAAGAATTTGTAGGTATGATATGGTTACATCCGATGCATAGATTGTGTCTGAGATAACCATAGATAAATATTTTCCTTAATTTGTAATTAATTATATTCATACAATATTAACCATTTCGAAAGATCAACGCTCTAATTATAACATATTAACTATTATATATTATAGAATGATACTATTTCTGATAATGAGTATATATTTTGTCTAATAATAGGTAATTATAAAATGTAGAAAGGCAACTAACGAATGCTAATACCAAAGCAAACTTTCTAATGATCTATTGAAAATTCTTTAATTTCGATTATATTAAAAAGTAAAAAGTAATTGTCTTTATTAATTAGATAGAAATCCAGTTTATTAAAACAATTAAATCAAATTTAAATCGTCACTGAAAAAAATTAAACAAAACCGCATTATTATAATTTAATCGAAACTATAATTCACTGCTAGTAATAAACTAAAATGTGTTTCCACTCCCAATTCAGATCATATAAAATTACTAGTGATCTATTTTGACAATGTGTACTTAACAAGTACCGTAGTTGATAAATTTGCCGGCTTACTTTCTTTTTCTTAGAGGATAGGAAAATATTTTTCCAATCCCAGTTTAGATCATATAAAATTACTGATGATCTATTTTGACAATGTGCACTTAACAAGTACCGTAATTAATACATTTTTCGGCTTACTTTCTTTTTCTTAGTGGATAGGGATACATCAGTTGACTAGCTGGTCCTGTTATTTGGCAGATTAAAACTCAGCTCTGTTTCGTTTACCACTATTCACACGCACTAACCTTGAGGAGGTCTTCATTAAATAGCATACCCCGTGATTTATATAAAATTTTAATTATATTTGACATATTGTTATGTTAACAATTCTTCAAGCGCTTCTCAAACCTGTTTCGGTATAAGCGCAAAGCAATCAGAAAAAATCGTTCCAATTAGATATAATCTTCATTATTTGCTGCAATATGAACGTTATAATTATTGCAGTTTTTAATAACTTGCCAAGAATTCTGTACGATATCATTTTTATTGTAATTGACTCGAGCCTCGTATTCCGACCTCTAGGGTACTTTTTTGCAATTATACATAAGTTTATTTTTTCAACTGGCAATACTAATTACAATTTTTTTTTAATAAACATAAATATTATTTACAACAAAGGGCGCCGACTTGACTTTTAATATGACAGCCACATGCCAGCGTTCAACTATCAAAAATAATTCTTCATTAACAATTAATGAAGGAATACTTGCCATAATATTTTCACAACAATTAATAATTGTCGTTGTGTTATACTTACTAAGAAACATTTTTCGTGCACTTAAATTCTATTTTTGAAAATAGGAATGTTTAGGGGAGTTGTGTTTTAAGCCATTAAAAATAAATATTCCCCAAATCAAAATTTAAATATTCAACAAATAATTAATATTCTCTTCGATTTTGGCGTAATGTTGTCCTGAGACATAACAAATAATGTATATTTGTTTAGTGAGAATACAATAAATGATCACCTAGGCAGCAATGACAAACAATTCCGTTGAAAACAAATGAATGAATATAACACAATAAACGTGGCAGAGGTATGCGTTTTGCGATTCCTTTTCAAAGACAATGGCAAAAAACAGTCGTCTGAGCGGACGCATCAGCCATAAATCAAACATTATCGCAATAAACCACACTCTCTTTTTCAGAATATAATAAATTTCAATAAACCTGTGCTCATCTCGCTCAGCCGCCATTGTTTCGCGGTGTCCTATCGGGGAAAATTGTTCTCACGGTGTGGCAACACTACACTTTTTCTTGTGCGCACACGCAGGGCCGCAGTCGCATCTTGCCAGCGCAGCAATAAAAAAACTCCACTTTGTTAAACAACAATAACAAATAAATGCATTGATATTTAATAACTTAGAAATGGTAACATTCTGTTTCGCTCCACCGCAAAACAAGTAAAAGTGAGTTACTGCTTTATTTGTTTTTTTGTCGATATGGGCTTCTTAATAAAGCTTCTTAACTCAATGGCTACCACAGACGAGATATCTCGTAAAATCTGTCGTGCTCGACACGCCAGTTACGAGTTAACTCGTCAATAACTAATTAAATTAATAATTGCAAACTATAGCCGGCGTGCTAGGTAATTACGTATTTTTTTTCTATGGCAATTTGAAGTTATTTAACAAAAACTTACTGTTTGTCATTTGCTTGAACTATCTTTTCATTGGCGGTCTTCAAATAAGAATTGTTAAGAAAGTGCTTGTATAAAATATGGCGTTGGTGGTAAAATTATGGAAGCACAAACAAATCATAAACATGTTTACATTTGGATGCTAATTTATCAATGTAGGTCTGTAGCCGAGCTTTCACTGTCAACTAGAAACATTCTGAAATATGATGTATGTAATAAGTTTTCTGTTTTTACTCCTTTAGCTTCCCGTTTGGAAGATATGTATTAATAATGGAGTTAATCTAAACAGTTAATTTCTACATGAACCTTTTCTTAGTCATCGGCTGGTGACACTTATAAAAAATAGCAAATATTCACTTAACAATAATTCGAGAATTTACGACGTAAAGTAAATTATCTTCACTCTCCTTCAATTAAACATATTTATATGCATGCGAATTTTCCAACCTATTGTGTGTCGATATGGAATATGATATCTATATAAAAGACCATACAATAATGCTTCCAGCGTGGCGTTGAGTGGTCCATCGTAGTCGCTTGCCATCCACCCATCCCTTGAGTCGGCCCTGCAAACAAAGCATAGACACGGAATTCATAATATCGAAGATATTTTTCAGAAGTATTTTTCTACGCCGCACTGTGTTGCCATAATAAGGTCATTAATCACACAGCGCTCCTAGTGGCAGCATTTAATAACTGTTAATAGCTAATTGCCGCTGGCTTCGGTGGGATTTGACGTCTCGTGCTGCCACTCGTATATGGAAAGAATTCGCGCGGTTTTCCTTGTCTATGAAATTCCAAATTTAAACACTTTCAAGTATTTATTAGTAATAAATTCATCTCTCAGACATAATATGTGGTGGGAACAGTTGTTGCAGAATTTTCTAATTGATTTCAACCCATTATCTTGGATAATTTCAGTGTTTTTTAACAACACTAATATCATATCGTAAAATTTTCTTTGCTCACGATAAATAACCGCTCCGAGTCGTAAATTTTGCAGCCACAAAAGACTTGCAAAAAAGACACATATTAATTGAAACTTACTTCACTATAGTATATTAAATTTTATATATTATAGAAAATTAATTAAATCCGAAAAACGGGAGATGATTTGTGATCTGGCCATAGGCCACGAAATAAATTATTTTTTCAAAGAAAACATATTTTTTACTCAAATAACATATTTTTTCACATAAAATGTGACAATACACTAGGTATTTAATCAGAAATTGAGCGAGAGCTTTTTTCTCTTCTTGTAAATAATTACAAAAAAAAAGTGTTTTATTTTACGAGGGTTGAATGTAATCCTTTAACAGTACTATTTTTTAGATTAGCTAATAAGAAATAAACCATCAAGCAAAAATCAGAAGATAAAATACTCCCTATATATTTTTTTAAACGAGTGTAAATTTGAACTGAGTTCTTTAAAAATCTGACTTTTTATCCTAACAAATTTAAAAATAATAATTTAGTGTTTTTTTTTTTTAAAAAAAGCTTTCAACTATATCTTTTACGGTGTATATTATATTATACATTATGGTATTTAATAATCGTGCAAAAGTCTTCAATTGAGTATTTTTTATTCATAGATTTTCTTGGCAAGAATATGTCTTAATTAATCATTAATCTATTTAAATTTTCTCAATATTTTATCGAAGATTCGTGGCAAATGCCCATAAATTTTCCATAGCGCACTAAAAATCAAAATTGCTAATTTTCCCATTAATCAAAGAGTATGGGAATAAATAGGCAATCGGGTTCGATCCAATTTCGTTTCCCTTGCTACTATAACTATATTCATAAAATAAAGTCATTGCTTTTTAATATGAAATTATACCCTTCTTTATAAATGACTAAATAGCCTTCAAATTTTCCAACCAAAACATCCAGTGACATAGTAAAATAAAGCAAAGCACGTTAAAGAATATTTGTTTACCATATCTATATTGAATCTGTAATATCTTGGTAAAAACTCGATTATATTATCCATTAGTGTTTATAAAATATCATGGCCTCCATAAAGAGAAAAATGAACTCCGAACGATGAAACAATTATTTTAGTGCAATTAACCATAAGTAAACTTTCATTTTTTTTTACCCATTTCACAAATCAAATATATTTGAATATATAAAATAAGTATTGTTTAATAAAAACAATAATCCTTTGTACTTCATTCCACTTTATTTAATATGTCAGGACCGGTTTCGCTCATTGCGAGCATTGTCAACTGATAAGAAATATAATTTAACAATGCTATTTATACAAAATTGAAAAGTTATACACAACAGTTGGCATTGAAAAGAAATTGTCAATTACATTAAAGTGATTCTAAAATAACACAAAAATTAAAATGTTCAACACATCTAACATATAATTAAAAAGTCATCCCAGATTCATAAATTCAGAATGCGATTGAAAGTAATTACAAACATAATTAAAATTTGGGAAATTTTTGACAAAGTGATAAAATGCTACATTAATAATGTGAATATGCTTAATGATATGAATATGCTTAATGATAGTTTTATGTTTTCCCCGTTTTAGTACAAAGGATTATTGTTTTTATTAATATAATGCCTTTCCACCAAGTATTGACAGTGAACACCCTAAAAATTATTGTTTCATTAAACATTTTAGTAGAACTTTAATTCAACGTTTCGCTTATATCAATTAAATTATATAATTCTTGACAAACTAAATACGTTACCATTTCTAATCGGAATTTTCCATTTCTTATTGATTATTTCGATTCCAAATGTGTATGATGCCTGGTTGTATCTTGCACATACGTTAGTTGTATGTTCTGCTAACACTTGAATGAATAAAATTATACTGGAAAAACTTGAATATTTGTTTTCAAAATTAAATTAAATCAACACGATAAAAACATCTGCGAGCTATTTTTTTTCTATACAAGGTTTTTTCAAAAGGTTCAGAAAATTAGAGCTTGCACTTAGTTTCAATATCAATAAGAGGATTAATTCATGTGTATGTGTGTATTTTTAACGGTTATAATTTCATCAAATAATTACAACATAAATTCATGGCTTCGTGGTATGATTGGCAAAAGCTTATCCTTCGCAATTCGACAGATCTTGTTTCAGGTCTCGATAAATTTTATGTCAAATTTAATTTGTTTCCTTTTAATTTAAGTATTTATGATGTCTCTTCCCATCGAGTATCTCAAATGATCTTCTAATTTAAAAATATTTGGCGCATTGACCTAAGATAAATATTTTTTTATAAATATACTTAAATTCGCTTTCGAATCTTGTTATTTTAACAATAATATGTATTGTTATTTCTCCAGAGAAATCGTTAACGATAATTTTGAATTAAAACCGTAGTCCATTGGTTAAAATAACCAAACAAAAGAATTTAAAAATAAACCTAAGTGACACCGCGCCACTGGTTCTCAAATTTTCTTCAAAATAACATCCCGAGCCGACCAATTAGAAAATTCGATAATTTGACGAGCCTTTCCAACGATTGAGTAATGCGGCCATTAATCAAAGCGGAGTCCTTCGAGAAAATGGGGGAAAGTTTCCAAAATAATACAGTCACTTGGGGAAAACACATAACACCGTGTTTTTCCCCATAATACTGTTATCGAAAAACGCGAATTTTTAATGCATCGATTAAGAAATTTCGCCACCAGCTGCGCGAAAACAAGTCTCGTTTCTTGGAAACTTTAATTTATTATTTTCGTCTAGTTTTCAACATCACGTTTGGGTAACAGATGGAAGTTTTATAAACCTTAAAATTGTTTTTTAATCGATGTATAGATGTGTGATTAAGGCATATATGTTTGTGATTTATCCATAAAAAACAGATATGAATTAACTGAGTTATAAAAAAAACTCCTGCTTAGATAGCTTACATTACACTCCAAAATATGGGCCCATTAGAGGTGAAGTGAGCCAAGTAGTATTTTAGAAAAAAAAATAGACGCGCTGTAATATTCTACTCGTACCGTAAAAGTAGATTAACCTCAGTTAATACACATTGCAATTAGTGTTATCTCCGTAAAATAAAAATATTCAATCCACCAAAACACCAAGTAAAGACGTGATTGTACTTAAAAGTCGATAAAAAAAGTTTTACTATTTTACTAGTTGGCTCACTTCACCTCTTGAGGGCATTCATTTTCAACTATTACATCAATTAAACTGCTACTGTTATTGGTTTATGTAAGAATTTCAACCAGTTCTTTTTATTTTAGTAGAGTATTCATTCACCTTACATTAAAATTAGATTTAAATATAAACAAAATATAATGCCACACCTTCTTTGTTATTGTCTTAATGTTACGCCCTTTTTACATGGTTGTAAATCCTAATTAAAAAAAAATACATAAGTATGATAATTACACAGCAAAAATATTATTTTAAAAAATCATGTACATAAACACTCAAGCCTTTGATCAATGCTTTGAAAATTTATAACCGTAATCACAAACATGTTGTAGTTAGGGTTGCCACATTTCTCGCAAGAGAATCTGGGACATTTGTCCGATTTGCAGACATTCGAATCTAAAAACCCAGGAATTTACCGATTTTCCCAAAATACCAGCGTGACTCGTTTTTTTTAGCTCTTCCGAGACTTTCGAATCGAAGTTAAATAGTTTTCACGAAATTTCCGGGACAGTTTAGTACTCATCCGGGATACGGGACAGCGATTCCAATTCCGGGACACTTGGCAACCCTAGTTGTAGTATGTAACTGTAATGGTTGTTTTCCCATTTTGATCTCAAGTTCCTTATATTAATTCTTGAGAACTAGTGATTTAGTATAAATAAATATTTTCAACTCTGGCAATGAATAATTCAGTTTCAAACTCATATTTAGAATTTGGTAATAATTTCTCCAACCATATTTAAAATAAAAGATAAAATTAAATACACGTTAATTTTCGGGTGTCTTCCTCATTGTTGAAGAATATTAACGACACCGTAGCTCAAAGCGGGGGACGTGGAAGTGTTGCCATAATCGGCTCACGGCCCCCCATTGTTCGGCGCCTTTCGAGGTGACCAAAGACAATGACCGGTTTTACTTAATTTCTCTCCCCCCTCCGAACGTTTTACAAAGCTCTATGGTCCGCCGATATTATTTATAATGCAACCCTTCCTATTTACGTCACCTCTCATTTTTCATTGTTTTCCCGCCAAAATGTGATCGCCACGCAGGCGACATCTATCGGTGGGGCTACATAGCGACGTCACTAGGTCCATACCAAATCTCAACTTACAATACTTAGAAATTACATTACCTGCTCTAAGTGTGTTGTTTTCATACCACCTAACATTTTAAAATATATTTCAATAAAAAAAAAGTTTGCAATTGTTCAACCATATCCGCTCCTAATGTGGAGCATATGGACTTCTTAAAGAAATTACCAAAACATAAGTGTTTTTACGAAAACTGCTTCATACTCCGTTACTCGACCTCTCTTTTTTCAAAGAGAGTAAAAGATAGAAGGTACAGAACGAGTGGTTAGCTAACCGCTCTCGCTACTTTCCTTTTTTTTAAATGATGGGCGGGAGGTTTTTTAAGATATCACATATTATACATCCATACCTTCGAACCGAATTCTATAAATCGATTGAAAAAATCATTTTATAAAAACTCTCCGTACTGGGATCCGAACGCGTGACCTTCGTAAACGAAACCAACAATTTTGACAACTCAATCATGAAGCTGAAATTATTTTTAATTTTTAAAAGGTGTGACTCTCACATGATTCTATCTATATTGTTTTGAATGATATTATATATGAAATATTAAATATACTCAAATCGCTTATTCAACTACTTAATGTGTGAAAATTAATAATTTCTGGTAGATAATATGTTAAAGTTTTTACTGAATTTTCTTATTTCATCAATTTATTTAATTGCATACAGTTAAAAAATATCAAAAATTAAAATAAGCATTGGAATTATTTACCATCAAAGATTGGTTTCAAAATATCTCGTAATATATTTAATGTTCTTTATATTTTCCTGCACTAAAACAGCACTAAGCAGCGATAAATAATAAATTATTGTTATTTCATTTATTTATATGCAAGTAATAGACACTTAAAATTTATTAGAAACAGGTCTGAGAAATGAACGAAGTACGATCATTCTAACGCAGAAGCTACAAATCAAAAGTGTTCAGTGAATCATTCTAACGAGTTGTTCCGAGAATCGAATCTATTTATCAGATTCATAATATCCGATATCATATCGGACTCCAATCGGCTGACCAAATTAATAAATTAATAATTTCAAATTTGGAACATTACTCTTAATTCGAGAAAGAGTGATTAAAAATAATCGAACATGATGTAAAAACATCATTTTCGAATCAAGAACGAGACAAATTATTACAATTCCAATTTCAAATTATTTCGTCACCTCATTATAATGTTAGTAATTTATTCGATTTAAACTTGTATACCAATAAAATTAGTCAGTAACAACTTTAATATTTAAATAAGCAATATATTTTTACTTAATACACTTATAATATTATGTAACAATATGCAATTTTCCGTAAACTTATCCAATCTAAGTGGCTAAAAATGTACCACCGTGTATACTGAAGCTTTCGTAGATAATATACCGTCAAAAATTGCAGCTATATACTAATTTGATATGAGAATATTGTTTTCTCCTTAATTAACAAGAGGCTCGCCGGATTTAGTAAATTTAACAAGAGGCTCGTGCGAGCCCTTTCGAGCCTTCTCCAGCCTACCCTTGAGTTATCCTTAAAAAATACATACAAATTAAGTGTGTCTGAAATAATATAACAACATGGCTCTCATATTATCTACCGGGAAAAGTAATAAACTAGTGAAATAAACAAGTTCTTATACCACTGGTTGAGTGGCCCGCACGTATAGTGGCATCGTAAATCTGCTTCGCATAAGCATATGGCCGGGACCTGACAGATTTATCTGCAGTTGGACACTGTCCGCATCGATTTATTGGTCAATTCCTGAAGATGTCTGATCTGTGGCGTAGATAGTTTTCAAGTTCAGAAAGACCACCGCGAAATTGAAACCGAAACAGGAAACTGTAAATTACAACTATTAAACTTATAAAAATCAAATATACTATTTTTAAGTAATTGGACATAAAAATAACATAACGATTTTAATGACATTCCTGAATGTTCTCTGTCATTTCGTCAAAAAAATCCTTGATCGGAACCAGTATATAATTAATTAACAGTTTTATTACAATAGTATAATTCGAATAAATTGTTTACTACATGGGTAGGCTGGGGGGGGGCTCGCGCGAGCTTTTCGTTATATTTTACTAAGGCCGGCGAACCCCTTGTTAATTTAAGATAAAACAATATTCTCAGATCAAATTAGTATACAACTGTAATTTCTGACTTATATATTATCTACGACAGCTTCAGTATACACAGTAGTATATTTTTTGCCATTAAGATTGATAATTTTACGGTAAATTGCATATTGTTACATATTACAAGTGTATTGAGTGACAATCGATTGCTTATACTGCATATAATTGCATAGGAGTGATGAATGAACAACAAGCAGTTCTTTTAGAACTACTATTGTTGAGAAAAACTCCGTTAGGATTACATCTTCTTCACACTGAGAGCGAACATGGTTACAGAAAAAAATATTATACATGAAGTTGATCATGTCACGCATGAACAAAATGGTGAATTAACACAGTTACTGAATTATTTATTTTAAATTTTGGCTTTAATAATGCATAAATTTTACGATATAATTTTCAAAAATCTCTTACAAAAAACGCGCTTTTATTTATTATTTAATCATAGATCACAAAAGATTTACGGCCTATTGAATTCATTTTTTAAGCTCGGCATTAATAAATAAACAATTATAAATGTTCACTGGTGTATTACCAATTCATTACAGTGTTTTTTTTTCTTTTTCGAACGAGTGTTAATGATCCAATAATTATTTAGCCATAAACCATTCGAACAATTAAATTATCTATGGTTAAATAAAACTAATTACAATGAAACGCGTGCAGGCATTAATGTTATTCACCTCAAATGAGCCCAGATTTAAGCGGCACGTTCATCGTATATTATTATGTTAACAATGGACCCAATATCAACCGACAAAATATATTTAATTTGTATTATATTATTCAAGATAATGATAATCGAAGATGTTTGAAGAAATCGAAATAGTCGTTTGCTAAAAATGCAGCATACAATGTGACGAGATTTCAAATTTTAGATTAAATTCGAAGATAAACTATATAAATATAACATAGTCAAGCGGAATAATAATGAACTAAATAATTCATCCTTCCGCCGCCCGACGGTCAAGCATTGAACTAATAATACAAAAGCAGAAACGCATAGAACAATAATTCAAAAAATAAAATTCATAAAAAGAGCGCGCTCGTTGCTCGTCGTCAGGTGGGCTCTGGTTCCTTTTTTGAAAATGTATCGGAAGCACAGTACGCCGCTCCGCCACAAAGGCGGTGCTGCCCTCTTTAATCAGAACTCGGGATGGGGTGATATTAATAATAACATCTCTCTTGCGGAGACTTATTCCGTTTGTATCTCTGCACTATGCAGACATCTCCCGGACGGAAATGTAACTGCAATTAAAAATGTCAACTTTGGCAATTAATTAAATTACAATTTTACAAAGAACAGCGTTCATTGTTTGTATGTAAATCTTCGTATAGCATAAACTAACCGAGGCTTCGTATGACTGTCTGGGGAACGCATCTGTGCTAAGTTAAATATCATTTGTTCAGCACTGGTATATATCATGTTGAGGCTTATACAAGAAAAATAATTCAAAATACGTTTTTGGGTCGATATGAAATGTTATCTAATTGCTAGTAAGCAAGATATTTGTTAATCACTTGTGATAAATTGAAAGATAATTTAAACGAAGTCACTCAAGATCAATTCGAGGAGAATATACTCAAAATCTTAAACAATAAATTCAAAAATTTATAGTGACATGAGAGAACTGTGTCATCACTGCAAAGAACAGCGTTCATATTACCTTTTTCGGTTGTGTTGGTACACCCTCTTCTCTATCAACAGATAATTATATCAAGAAGGCTCTATCAATTATAAGTAATGTATTGATTTCATTGGCTTGATCAAGCCAATCACATCCTTTATGAACAAGCAAATATCAATCAATCACCGTTGCTAAAACCCTTACAAGATGTTTTTGTAATTAATATAAATAATCACTCAAGTATAAAGTAATTTCTTTGAATACTCCAATATTTATTATCGTTTTGAGAAACACAAGTCAATCACTAAATGTTATACTATAATTAGGATGTTTGATTGGATGTGAAGATATATTTTTTATCTCTTCTAAACCAATATATAATTGAGTTAATATGTTTAAACATTGATATGATAAGGGCATAAACTGTAATAGCTATCAACGGTCTATAAAATTAAAAAAAATATATATATTTTCACCTTATTATAGTAATGTATACAATTAATTATTTCTATATAAGGGCTACAGTATTCGGCTATTATTTGTATACGAATTCCGAAAGTATGAACATCGAAAAGAGAGAAAAAAATACGGCTGCAATTGCTAATATCAATATCCACAATTCAATTGGAGCGTCCAGTCTATTCGCGTTGTCGTACAGCCGCCTAACTCTGTACGACAGTTCGGAAATGTACGACAAAAAATTCTGCTGAAAAATAATATGTAAAACAAACGATGGGCCGGGCTGGGGAGGAAATCGCGTTACGGAATATGAGACGAGGCAAAGAATTGTAAATCCGTACGAGAGACAATAGCCAATTGATAGGGGGAGGGGGCCTTTGGTAACGCTGCCACACGCAAACTAACCCCGTCGCTAAGGGTTGAATTGGGAAGCATTTGCTTATTTGTTTTTAAATAGCAGTGTAAAGTGTCTATAGATGACGGTATGGTAAATTTGATCTACGTTTCTGCATTATTAAAAAATCTTTCAAATTTGAATCGTTCAAAGTATGTACATTCACACAGATTTTATCACTAACGACCCGGGTTTCGCCTTCTATCTTAAAAATCAAATTATAAGTTTTCCGTCTACTTCACAATTTCATAGTTGCTATTTTTCATTTATAATTAAATACAAAATTTATACGGCTTGTAAGCCAGAAAAAGAATATATGACGAAACAAATCTTACTTAAATTATAGATTTATTCACATTTTTATTAAGGCACATTTAAGGTGTTAACTGCCAATTCTAGATGCCAACTAACAAAATCAAATCATTCCACAGATGTTTAGGTGTTTATACATCGAATTGATAATATTTAATTTCACTCAAATATGACGATCATCACAGCTTGACAATAAGTATATTTTCTCAATCCTTCCCTGTGTCCATCTGTCGGATCGCAAGGGTTTGTTCTGGATGCTTTATCTGTCGTGAAGGGGTCAAAACCACCCCGTGCACCTTCCCCTCCACACACACATACACACCCCTTCGTTTAGTCCTCCGCCGATATAAAGCCTTCAAAAGTATAAAAAAAATACATTTGAACACAATATACAGTGTGGGAGTTTGAGAATAATGGATACAGTTGTCATATCCGCTAGGGACACTTGATGTCTTTGACTGCATCGTCATCAGCGTGGACAGATACTTTTCTATCCACTACTGGATGATTATTTTTCTTGCTATTACTGTCGAATCTTTGTCAAGAATTACATATAATAACAATCTGATGCAGAGGCGGACTACCCCATAAGCGCAAGAGGCGCGCGCTCAGGGCCTTCAAATCTTAGGGGCCTCAAAAATAGCATAAATTATAAAAAACCTTATATTTTAATTTAATTTTTTAATATTCATTATTGTTCTACGAAGTGTTTTGCAGCACTTTTATGTCATTCGGAAAACAGAGCCTCCAAAATCTATGGCGCCTGCGGCCTCCAAAGTGCTTAATCCGCCACCGATCTGATGTCTACTTTGCATAAGATTGTGAGCTTTGAGATTTTATTATGAATTAAGACTATCTACTGAAATATACCTAACAAAATTGTTGTTTCTTGATTTAAGCTTTAGAATTCATTGCACTATAAATTAAGATGTTACCATATATATTACATCGCCTGGTGTGGCCCCGTTGGTTAGAGTTTGCTCTACCGATCACGCAGGTCTGGGTTCGATTCCCGGTAGGATCACGGTTTAAATTATTCAATTCAAAGTTATGATCGGGAAGACTGGGTGTTTGTGATGTCAATTCACATTGTTTTCTCTCCTCTCATTCTTCTGATCCTTTAATAATTGGGTGTAGCAATAGCGATTAGTTAACCACTAGTCCTATTCTAGCCTTATCCTTCATTCCCTACTACTCACTTTGAAAAAAAGTGAGGTTGAGCGACTAAGTAACAAACAGTTTATTTTAAATACCTTTATTAGGAGGCCATATACTCCACATTGGGAGCGGACATGGATTAAAAATAAATATATATTATATTTAGCCAAAATTATTAACATTAATTTCTTGATCACTTTTAGGCTGTTCACTATCAATACTTGGTAGAAACTCATTTTATTAAAAAAAAAAAACACACAATATTCCTTTGTACTGTTTCCATTTTTATTAATCAGTATCAGGACAGGTTTTGCTCATGACGAGCATTATCAAATGATTCATCAAAATCAAAAAAAATCTCTCAGAATTGAAATAACTGCTTTCAAATACGACTTAAGCCCATATATATTGATCGCACACTCTATTTTTTCTCATAAACATGAAGATTATATTAGTTATACGACTTTATACAAGAGAGAACAATGCCACTCCTTAATATGTTCTTAATTATTTAAGCAAATTTAATCATTTTTTAGATTTTTAATAAACGTTATGTTATTATATCAAAGTTGTAGTTACATGCTTTTCCTGCGGGACGTTAAACCTTCCGATACAGCACCCAAATGGAGTCACTTCCGGGCAAGCGATTCCCGCGCTTTTTCTTTTATTTTCTCAAATATTCGCCAGCGGTCGCGACATGGTTATCCAATACAATATCTGTTCTTCTTTATTGCCGTCCGGTCCGTAGACAAACCAGACAATAGATGGCGCACTGCAATTTTAATTGAAGCCAAAATTCGAAATAGAAGCACTCCAGTAAAAGAGATGTTGTCTTAGTAACATTTATAATACTTTTACTAAAACTAAAAAATAAACCACTATAATCATATGACGCAGCGATTAGCGTTGTTGATTTCCGTGCCTGATCTCGTGGATTCGAGTCCCAGCTTCGATTTCTGTTTGAAGGCATGGTTGTTTGTGATGTATAAATATTCCCTCCCATCCCTTCTACTCTCTTTCGAAAAGAGAGTTTGAGCGATTGAGTAACAAACAGTTCTCGTAGAAAAACTTCTGTTGAGTTACCTCCATATGATCCACATTGGGAGCGGAAAAATAATGAGAATATTTACAATTCTAATTGTTGAATGAGTTTAACTTACTGATATTTCAATTAGTTTTTAATGATCTTAGAAGCAGTATGTTTCTTAGAGAAACGTCTTGTTTCATATACACAACTTTATTTATTCATACATAAATGTCTTGTATTAAAAAAAAACATAATTGTATAGCTAATATAATGTTATTTTGAAAATATTAGAAATATGTTTCCAGATCAATTTACAAATTCACTATTGTAATTATTTTATTTACAATTTCTATTGGTTCCGAGCGCCAATTGACACCTCTATCAAATCTTGCATAACAAAATACCGAGTTCAACCGATGTGCAAGAGGACAGGCAAAACCAAACGGCAAATTATACGAAACAAAATACAAAAAAAAAATAACAATGACAAATGAATGTCGACTTCTGCTTCCAATTTGAATGCATGATATGTTTTTGGCGGGAAGTGTGGGTGCAATAAACTCGCGGGCTTTTTGAGCGATTTAATATTTCGGCTTTCCTTTGTTTTATGGCCGTTTGGTGGACCAATTACGATTGTGTTGCGGGTTGTCGGCCAATACATTAAATTTGATAGTTCCATTTTCCGCGCTTTATGTCCTTTATGCATTATTTCACATATTATTTTGATCACCGCAGCCGAATGGGCTTTCGCTCAACTTCACGATCAAGTCGCCAAAAAGTCGAACGGACACTTTAGCACATTGATCCAATAAATGGAAAACAACGTGCGCAGTGGAACCTCCAATTACACTACTCCGAATTACGCGCTGGCTTGAAATATTAACGCATTATATTGTCGTTTCTACGAGACGGCCGTCTGTGCGTTGCATTCAGTCAAATGTTGGCTAGCGTCTGTTCATTCAACACGTGCCAGGCTACACACGCAAAGTCGGACGGCTGTCTGTGTGCTGGATTTTGCGCGCGCTTTGCGTATTATAACTAAATATTTCGCCCCTAATAATTTTTTTGCAAAACTAAGGGAAATCTTAATTTTGCATTTTTTGCAGAAAAAACAAAATCTTTCATTTTGTATGAGATTCACTCCCACAATTACACTACTCCAAATTACACGGTCCCGACATTAGTGTAAATGGGAGTTTTACTGTATTTGTAGTGAGAAATAATAAGGAGATTATAGCAATAGCTTACTAACAGTCCTCGTTAAAATATAAATATATTGTGTGCACATCGGATACACATGTTTTACTTCTAGCGGATTTCGATTACGAAAGCACTGTTGAGGGCATAGGTTAATTTGCAAAGGTCTATTCACAAAACCTTTGTGCTTCTATCATAACGTATTGTGTAGACGATTATATGTACGAGATACAGCTGTGTCTATGCAATAAATATTATTATAGCATTGCTAAAACACGAACACGTATTTTTGTGGTTAGGAGCCTGTGATCCTAAGCTTCTACGTAATTCCATTATGGTTCAAACATTTAATTTTATAATCAACAGTGAATTTTTCGTATTTAAGCAAATTCAAATGACAGAGTATATGGGTTAAAACAACCAGATAAACTTCGATTGATTCCGCATTAGCATCCGTGCCGTTTCCGGTTAATCGGCTGTTCTGTATACACCCCTTCCGGTTCAGATAACCGGATCCGGATAATCGACAAGTAACCGAGCGACGGTCGCGTACTTAACGCTGTTAGACAGTTTAACCCACAGAAGCTCGGTGGCGCGGTGGACACTTCTATCCGTAAACTATCACACGCCGGCGACATATATTTGAGTCTGTGTTTCAGATAGGCAAACAATAAATATCTACGTATTTAAGCGGTGGCAAACATTTAAACTACAACTTATGATTCAACATCCGTTAATCATATTTATAGTTTTTTCCCTTGAAGCACACTTATGGTATCCCAAAAAATGTATGTTAGCTTATTTTGCCTATTTAATTTGAATATTGGTCTATAATCTATACAGTAACGGCATAGTTAATATTTTATCTTAAAAATTCAAAATAAATAAATTTATCAAATTCTTAAAATTGTATTTTAAAAATATGCATAGATTTTATATTGATAAAAAAAGTCATATATGAAACTGAAAAAAACATCTTTTTTTTACGAAAAAATAGTAAAATGAAACAATAGAAGAAGGTGCGCTCTTGGTATACAAAAACTTATATTATATAACTTGTATAGTTTTAGTTTTTTTACTATTTTACATGTAATTTTATTGCGGCTGAGGCCTCCCGTGTGCTTAATTCGCCATTAAAATGAGGATATGTAGTATGAATTATTAAATTATAATTAATTGTAAATTTCAGCGGTAAAATACATTTCAAAGTATTTCAGCCGTTTCTCGTATTTAAATTGAGATACTGCAATTGTACTTTATCCGCTCGAATGCCAATGGTGTAGTCCTTCTACCGTTTGACATTCGTAACTAGTTGTTACCGCTCGTCCCTCCAGTTCAAAGCATCATTAGCAGAGCTTTTGGGTTCGAACCGGCTTCGAGTATCGCTAGAACTTTAAGGTCATTAATGCATATCGAATTGGCAAACGGGGAACCGTCTCACTGCGGCCCTGGCGACTCCCACGAATAGTTTTGCGGTCAACCCGACGTCGATTAGCAAACCTCTCGACGTACGATTTCCAATATTAGATTGTACTTAGGTCACTTGAGGAGGTCAATACCCTTCATAGACTTAGTAAACTTAGACCATCTTAAAATTTTCAACTGCAATATCTATGTGTGCACAGCTTGTGCTTGTCAGGAAACAATTTATCATTTATTTATTTTTTTATAGTGTTGTAATTTAATTGTACGAGGGCTGATTGTTAGCCATTCGCGGACTTAGTTACTTAGTTAGACCATCTTAAAATTTAAATAATATCAAAAAAAAACTGCAATATCTATATATGCACAGCTTGTGCTTGTCAGAAAAAAAAACCATCATTTTCTTTTTTTATATTGTAGTAATTGTTTGAGGTCTGATTGTTAGCCATTCGCTGCTAATATCCCTTTACTGAAAAAAGTAATAATATTTATTCTCTTTCGCCGTATTCGTTGTATTTGTTGAAAGAAATTGTTCTTGTCATTTCAATTCCAAGATATATATTCCAAGCCTATCAATAAATAGCAAAAAAATAATTCATTATGATTTAAAATTCGAACATTTATTATTCGAACTGGGTGACAAAAAATCCGATTCGATTTGAAATTTCGAACATAACAAACAGTTAATCAATCGTATCGATTGAGAATGTTAGCAGCTCGGTTCGAAATTCGAACATGAATAGTAACAGATTTAATCGCTCGAATCGATCGGCCAATATAAAGCAGGTACGAGGTGAAGCGTAACCAACAAGTGGATACTTATCGCCTCAGGTGCAAAGCGGAATCCAATCGACCGCGGAGGCGAGTGGACGGTGGGCGGGGAATTCCGGTTATTGGCCGGTCATTATTAGGCGATTACCTCTATCGAGAGTTTCATTTCACCTCCTCTTTCATCTCTGCCCGACCTGTAAGCGTTATGAATCGTTTACCGATGTACATATATTATAATTACAACTGTTGTGACTCTCAAACTGTTACCTGTCATTTTTTACCACTAGATACTAATATAACAAGCGACTTTAGTTTGTTTTCTCTAGTCCATATTTTTTGTAAGTTACACTTGTAACCATTAAATGCAGGGGTGGGCTGGAAAGAATTTCACTTAGCCCGGCGAGCCTCTTGCTAAATTAAGAGAAAACAATATTCTAAAATTAGTGCATAACTGCAATATCATAAGTACACATAAATGTATATTTTCAACAATTCCACATGAATACCAAGCGGACACCGGTGTCCGGAACATATGCAAGTGAACACGGATCCCTAAGACATTTAAAAACTCTAATACTTAGCAATAATTTGATGAATATATACAGTGCCATCTATACTGAGTCATTATAGGTTTTTAAAATATCGAATTCGAGTGTATATTAGGCAAAATTATTGTTTTCAAAAAAACGCAATATCTCTCGGACATATTAATGATTTACTTGCGCGGTATTCCAGCGGTTAATCCGCCACTGACAGAAGTAAATAATACGTGTTTGCAAATAATATACTCTGTGGCCTGTATTCATTATTTACTCTGCAAATAATTGAATATATCGAATCATCAAACACTTATATAGCATTTCCCGCGTGAATATTTAAACAACTCTAGAGTGTGTGCAAAAACAACTGATAAATTTAATGAATGGTATCTTGATTTAGATTGTTTTATAATCATTATATTAATCAATCACTTGTTAATTACCATCTGTCAATTCTATTACCTATTTGAAGTCAATTAACATCATCTTAGCATCGGTCGTAAACGGGTTGGCCTGCAGAACTGAGTGCACGGTTTTAAAGTTTATGTTGCACGGTCTACGATCGGTTTAATGGGGTATATAAATAACCCAATACTCACTCGCCTTGTTAACTTTTACTCGGGGATTAATTATTTAACGTCCGAGGCTTATTTTAATGTGCAGTTCGCACTTTATAAAATCAGTCGCGTGGCTTTGCGCGATAAAAAGAAACTTTTATAGTTTAACTAAATTATATTGCACGTACCTCAAAACAAAACAATTGAAACGTTTGATTTGACCACGAGTAACAAGGAAATCATTGAAGATTTTTAAAAACAGTTACATTCATATTACCAGATTAAACTTGTCTAAAAACGTATATCGGCCACTGAATGATTATTCAAAGCTTGACTTGACTTCTTTAAATCATTTCCGCTTCAAATATATAACAATCATAACGGAACATTTATAAGAACAGTCGTAAATCAATTAATCACAGGAAATGGTAAGGTAAAAAGACGTGTTAGCAGTCAACTTATCTCTCTCTTTTTACGTCAAGTTTTGTAGGATCGTACAGAGGACAAGACACGCGTTAATCTTTGTTTATTTTTTCTTTTTTATTACTATTATAATCATCAAAAAATAAACGAAACAATTATAGCCAAAAATTGTAATACTTTACCCTGCACTGTCGGGGCAGCTATGATAGTGTTGATTGAATAACTTTTTTGCTATTCTCGAAAGGCAAAGTTCAGTAATTTTAGCTTCTTTGTATAACACGCAATAACATTAATAGACTACATTACGTCTTTGCTATTGTCATATTTTTCACGTCAGAGATTAGCTATGTCGATTTATACAAATGCGATATTGAAATAAATCTCTACTATCGCCAATTCTCGTTTCAGTCCACCTCAATGCTTAGACACAATTAAATTCGACGGGTAACAAATTACCCATGAGATAAAACAATTATTTACAATCGCGGAATGAAAAACAGAACAAACGTAGAATGCAATGCCATCTATTCGTCTTGTTTGAGAGTTCAACACTTAACCCGGGATCATAGATGGCGCGCATGTCTGCGGTTCGAGTATTCGCTAAAACATTCCTGAAGATTTCGTTGTTGTTTATTTACTGTTTTATTTTTAATGCTTGGATTCTGGCAATGTCTTGTGAAAGAAAGGCCATTCATTGATTCGCAGATGCTTCGAATAGATATTAATTCACAATTCAGTTAACAAAACAAACTGACAATATTATTTTTCAAATATCATAATTAGTTACGCAATACTATTACTTCCGTTCTTTTATTTTGAGTGATAAAATTCTTCCGTAACACTAATTTTCAAAATTGTTTTTAAGTTAAAAATCGTTATTTTTGTATTCGATTTATGAAAATGCTCCATTTAAGCTTAGCCTTGTCAGTATTTCAGACAGGTAAACTGACAAGTACCGTAGTATTTTGACATATTCTTGTAAATTGTTACTTTGTATGCTCCTATTGGCACATGAACAATTCATTGCACAATAATAATTTTAACAGACCAATTTCTAACGATTTCGAAACACGCATCTCAAACTAGCAACACTTGCACACAATGGCCGAGCGATGACAATGGGCAGAGAGACGACTCTCTCAAGATTTTAAAATAATTAATATCTAATTTTGAGTTTCAAAATCGGTGAAATACTCGCATATTGTTTTCAAATTTTCAATGGACTTACGCCCATTCTTTTGCGTGTGCATATTTACTCAAATATATGCAGTGGCGGTTCTAGGTACTGGGCTAGGTGGGCTAAGCCTGACCTGCATTTTTCACCCAAAATGTGTAGAAAAAAAACATTAGATGGCTGAATAAAAATGAGCAGCAATTTCGGCCGCTTAACGCTTTGAGTGGAATACCTCCATGCATATGGTATTCTATTTAAATATAATAATGAGTACCAAACATGACCATAATGTATAAGGTGAAGTGGAAACATGCACAATTTCGTATCTAGTATACAATGCTAAACGTTTTTTTAGCCCACCCAAGATTTTAGATCACGAACCGCCACTGAATATATGTCACATAATTAAAACAAACGCATGGACGTAAGTGTACTTTATTTTTTTTAATCTTTCATCAAAAATTATGACTCGGATTAATTCGGTCTCTCTGGTGTACAGCGAAAGTGTATTTTAAGTGAAACTACATTCTCACTAGTTTAAATATATTTTCGCTGACCAATACATAGTATTATACAATTTCACTACACAGTATCAGTCAAACAATACGCCTTTACCTAAACACAAGTACCGCATAACTGGGATTGAATATTTCATCAGATAATCCGATTTCATTTGCCATCTTACAATTGCTTAATTTAGTTTGAATTCTATTTTAAAGAAATATATATTTATACTGGTAAAAATATGATTTCACTAAAACGCCAGTGAAAATTTAGTTTCACTCAAAATACACTTTCACCCTAACATGCACTAGCGGGCTCGGGAGGGACGGTTCTCTACTGGTATCGTGATGAATTGGGTGCCTTTACGAAGTATCTACTATAAAATTAAGTACAATAATAATGGAAGGTTTTTTTGGGAGTGCAAAATATGTTATATTTTTCTACCAGCAAAACTTTATTTTCTAATGAATATACGGAAAAATAACATTATTATATTTTATTATATTATTCGTGACTGTGGATCTGGCAATTGGCTAACAACCTATATCACAACAAAAATGTTTATCTTCTCTCCGTTCCTATCGTAATTTTTATTCCATAATTCTAGTGGCACCCTGAAATCTATCTTTCTTAGTTAGTTTTCACAAAGCTGCGTCGAAAATGATATATTTTAATTCATTACAAAAGTATAGATGTTCAACTGCACGATTTTCAGTATTTAATAGTTAACAAACAGGTTTAATATTCTGTTGAAATAATCTATATCTAATTACAATTAATAATTCTACAGTAACCGTTAATGATGAAGTTTGGCATATTTCTTACAAATGTCTAAAATATTGATTATAGTGTTGTGGATGAGCAATACAGATCTTTAAATATATCAGAATCAAAATGTCAGCTAAGCCCTTGGTGGCTTTAATCTGCGATACGTATTTTGCCCCAGCGGTCGACCACATAAATATAAATGTCCACCACCCACTCGGAGTTGGCGGAATTGGTACAACATCCAATGGCCGCTTCATCAAGAGATTTCCAGATTATTGTGTTTACAAAGTGAACACTCAAAGCATACTAATAAATAATTCTAGAACAATATGGCATTGTAAAGAGCAATGTAATAGATCTATCATTGTTAATTGATACATAAATAATTAACATTGTTAATTCCTTTTGTCTCATTAACTCATGTAATAAAACAGAAAATATTACTTAAATATTTTCTTTCGGTTATGTCAGCTTAGATTACAGAAAAGAAGGACTGATAAATAAATTAGATATTTCAACAGCTTGTGTAATATTATTTAAACGATGACTTGATGTAAGTTATTCGCTCGAATTAAGAATAGAAATACGTTTTTAAGAGGGGCATGGCCAAATTCTCTACGCCTCATTCTTTGAAGGATTGTAAATATTAAAAAATATATATATTTACGAGATTTTAAGAATCATTTTAAATTGATGCAAACAAGTCAGCAATTCTACTTCTGGTTTCAAACACAATATCATGTTTCATTACATAATTAATGATAGTTTATTAGTATCATTTGAAAGTTATAATTTTATGACGAATCATATGTTATTTCAATGTTTGTCTATCCTAAGTTTAAATATATTTAGTAGAATTTATTTAAAAATTTACCTACCTATGCACAGAATTATTCTTATATTTATTTGAAAGTAGGGGAATAGAATAATTTATTGTACCGTTTGCAACACTGATCGAACGGCAGGATCATCGCACTTTGAAATTCGAACGCTGTGAAAAATGTTCGCCTTCAAAAAAACGCAATGCAGTAAATTTTCGGATTTTTCAGTTTCACAGCTTACTGCATCTTGTCACAACAACGTCCGTCGCTTAAAACGAAGTATTTACCAACTTGCGGACAATAAAATTAAAAATACAATAAATTTGCAACTTTTATTTTAAACTGTTCACAAAAATACGACTATCGTCCAAAAAAGTAAAGTGCTGATGGAAATATTACTGAGACTTGATTCTTACAAAATTACGACAAATTAATTTATCACAACCGATTCTCGTATATGGAGTTTTTGGTGTGTTTTAAGAACATGTTTCAGATATTTTTATTATCTTCCTGCTTAAGCTACTCACCCATATACATTTTCCTTAATGCAGTTGTCTAAAATATGAAAACAATCATTAACTATTTTCCATCTCAGTTCTTATTATTCATCAGACAGAATAATGCAATTTTCCGCTATTTGATTTTCCTCCATTTGCAATGTGACAAATTGAATATAAAATGGCCGCCTGTATTTCCGGAACTATTTGAAGGTGTCCGTTTTCGTAATGCAAAACTTTTCCGCGGTGAATAATATATGAACTAGAGGCTTATTATTTCTCGATTTAAGTGAATTCTCGAACGACCGGGTCGTCGACCCCGGGGCGTAATCGCTGCCAAATATTTCTGCAAAAGTCGCCTAATGTATCCATTGTAAATTTAATTTAAATGCATGCCGTGGAATTATTGTATGAACGAGGTAAACACATTACGCTCTCGCACTGACATCTCTGGAAATATTGAGACAACATCGGGATGACAGAAATATTAACTAACGCGGCTCTTGTTCGAATTTTAAACACATACGCACAATAAATTTGGTTAATTAGTGCTGTTGTTTCCCTTCCGGGGTTGCCAGTCATAGATAATTTAGATCCAAATCTCTTTATCTTTGAACATTTTACCTACCTATCCAAATCATAAAAAAGCAAAAAGGTTTTGCATTTTTAAATTCCACTTACTGAAATCAGTATCTATTGACTAGAATAGCGTCAGATTGTTCTCACAAGGTTCTCGCTGCAAACAATTTCTTGGAGTGATTGACATAACAAAAGAATTTTATCAGACTTAGAAATGACAAAAGTTAACATCAAATCACTACATTTGTTTAAAATCAATTTCTTAAAATATTAATACAATAGTCCATTGAGAGTTTATATATAATAGATTTCTTATCGGAGTCAATCTGGTTACTGTTATTATATTTTGATGACTTCATCTTTGTATTTAAAATAAAAATGTGCATTTGGTATTTCTTTTGTTAGAAATCACTTTTAAAATCTAGAATTAGAAAATATTTTATTTCGCGCAAACTTTTCCCTCCACTCATTGATTAGATTTAATTATCAATTATTCTTACCTACCCATCTATCAAAAAACATCAAAATTAACCTCCCTAAAAGATATACGTCTATGATTTTCGGTAGCGTTTCCATCAATAATTTGAAACGTCATCCGAACAAACGTCACATCAGTCAGAATTCTGATTTTCATAATGGCTTCCGTATCCCTAACATCAAATGTCATATTTTCCCCATTATCGCGTTCCGTTCATTTTCCGATTCGATTATTCTCTCGACTCTAATCAAACTCGATTCCTTTTTGCCTGATTGAGAATATTTACCTGCCCGTCGTGTAATAATGGATTGGGCGAATGATGAACGGTTTTTTTTACCCCGGGAAAGTTTTGCCTTTCGCACGCGACGATTTGGCCGTTAAAAAAGTTAGACCGCGTTCCCGCCATAACTGAGTCGAATAAACATTCGGAAAAATCAATCGAACATCACTACGCCACGCGGGGTGGCGTGGGTAATTTGAATTTGGAATTCCGCGACTATATTTTTCTTTTATTTTAGGCTATCGCGTTTATTTTATCTATGCACAGATACCTATCTATTTTAGGTAAATTCTTATTTTTAACAATAACTACTGGTTATTTCAAATTTACGATGATACTTCTCAATGATAATAGTATGTTTATTCGACTTCTTAAAATCATTTGCACTCTCCAACTCGAGCATATTTTTTATAAATTTTGATTGATTGTAAGCTAAAAATAAAACTCACTAATAAAATTTATAATACTATAATTTTGAACAGATGGTTACAGAACTAAATAGTAAGCAAAATTCAATCATTGACAAAACAGTTGTTAGTCAATCTTTCCATAGAATAAGAAAAACGTCATTAGATGTCAGTATTATAAGTATTATTCGTATACAAGAAACCTATACCACCTCTCATTTATCCTGTAAAATATTTACAGTATATTTTTTAAATTAATCTTGTAATAAAACAAAGTCGTTTAATTTTCGAAATACATTCGTAAACCATAACAAAACAATGTTAAAACACCCCAAGTAACACAAAAGAATCGGCTGTAATATTTTTTTTCCGCTACAAAAATGCCGAACAGAAATATTAATTACAATCCATTAAAAAATACACGTCAAGATTATGAGGGGGTTAAGAATTACCTACCTAGTATGATTTTTAAAAAATCAATAGGTCTCGCCGCCATTCCACAATACACGTTCGAAATGAAAGCTTTAAAATACGCATTAAAACACCATAGAGAATAAATCAAAGCGATAACGGGTATCGAAAAGTCCTTGAACTTTATGCTTCCACTTTCCACCGCTGCACATAGTCCCAGTACAATCCATGCGCTTCGTTTCTTTGTTTGGCCGCCGATTTTTTCTTACATTTCCACCACTTTCCCAAACGTTTTGATGAACAATTTAATCAGTGCATTTCTAGCTATAAATACAAGGTTTTCAAATTCAAAAAACAAATGTAGCGTGCTCTTTCGGAACGAGAATTAATTTAAAATGGCGCTAAAATATTGTCACATTAATTTTATTTTGATCTTACATTATTGGAACGAGCCGTTTTATTTGATTCATTTTAAGTTAAATCAATTTATTTTTAAATTCTATACTTTAGAGTGGTAAAATACTTCAGTACTTGTTTCGCTCATCACGATCATCACCGTATAAAATAAACGAAATTATTTTTTATTAAAAATGAGGAATTAGTCCAAAATGTCTCCACCAAGAATTGACTGTAATAGAATTTAAAAAAAAATTTGGTTGTCTGCCGATTTGTTGGAAAAACATTTTCATTTTTTTATTACGTTAATTCACACCAAGTTGAACAATGCGTTTATTTTCTAATAAAAAAAAATCCGTCTCAAAAAAAACTACCAATCTACCCCTCCCTAACTCCTCCTTTCCAATCACATCAATCCATCCAATTATTTAATACTCAAATAAAGTTTGATCGAACGAAAAACTTTTACAAGTAAAAAAACACAGAATAAAAAACTTTGAGATTCAGTTTCTCAAGCCGAATGACATGCAATAGCTGTGGGGGTAAAAGATGGGGGCCGATGGAAAGCCGGGGGGGGGCAGTGATTATCGAGCACGCTATTTCAATCATTAAACCATACATACATACACATTATTATTACGTAGACGGACGGTAGTTCCTCCGCGAACGCCACTGTGGGCATAAGGGGGGGCCAAGGAAATTTGCATAAATCAATATCTTCATCGCGAGGACAATAGGTGTACAAACCAATACGCTACGAATGTTTTCCACCCCAATGCGCTAAACAAATGAAAAACTAGTCTAGAAAAAATCGATACAAACCGTGACTTGAATTATATCGTTTTTCTCCATGGTGTTACTTAGTCGCATTTACTTAATATTTAAGTATTATTATCATCCAAAAACTAGTCTCTAATTTGACTATCTTGGACCTTTACGGTAAAAAAGACAATGCTTTGTATGTCTTATATCAAATGAAATGATGTGCATAAATATTGAAAATGATTATGTTCAATCGTATGAAATCATTTATGTTTAGTATTTTTTAAATATTAACACATTACTATGTACATCAAACAATCATAGTACGAAGAGACAATGCGAAACAAAATGATCAATTACATAAGTCAATGAAGGGAAATTCTGTGTACTGACTGACTGAAATGTATAGTTTATTATTAATATATTGTCTTGAGTACAAGCCAATAAAGATTAGCTTTAAATCATATATTTGGAAAAAATATTGAAAATGGCGGAGTAATAGACATATGTGTACATATTTTAAATATGCATATGGGAGAAAAACTATCCATTGACTATAATAGTAGTTTTTTACCACGGTTGCTTAAAGCTTCCTTATGAAATATGTGTGAGAAAATCAAAGATATTTTTTTGCTGTATTACTGGAAAAAGCATCGCAAGGTACCCTACATTAATTTTGCCAAAATTGATTGTATCTAGTTTACTTCGCATGTGTAAGAAGTGTTAAAATTAAAAATTTCTTTCACATTTTTAAATCAGAAACAATACAGTTTAATAAGTATTGGAAAAAACTGATTTCGCACAACGATTCTGTCGACCATTTCCGATATAAAATTTGCTTGGATTTAAATATATTTCAAGTGATTAAGGGAATCAGAAAGTTCGCTTTACATGTGAGCTAAATTTCTCGAGAGAGCTTCAAAAAGAATTGATACCACGTATCCATTACAAAACCATCGCCATCGTTTTTTTCGGCGCCAAAATAATAGACAATTTCCTGCTTACGGAGTTAATCAAAATGATAAAAAAAATATATGTAATCTAGTGTGAGAGGTGACTAATGCAGAAAATATTATTTTGACAGCAAAATTCTTCATATTTAAGATAATTTAAACGCATTCACAGCGCTTTTGATTGGATACGATTTAATTGTGTCGCCCCACATTTTTTCGTTGTGTGTCATACAGTAATCTGCGAGTCACTACACAAACAACGCACTCCCAAGGCAAGACTGTTACAATTTCAAATACAAATTTAATCCCATATCTTGTCTGAATTAATAGCCAGTACTAAGTTTCAATCGAGAATAGATTCTCACGTTTTATATCGAGGGCGAGATGGATTGATTTCGAAAGGAATTCAGAGATAAGAGAACGTACAAGCAGGGTTGGGCTGGATAGGGCTCGGAAGGGCTCGATCGAGCCTCTTATTAAATTAAGAGAAAAAATATTCACAGATCAAATTAGTATATAACTGCAATTTCTGACTTTCTGACGACAGCTTCAGTATACACAGTAGTACATTTTTAGTCATTTTAGATTGATAAGTTTACGGTAAATTGCATATTGTTACATATTATAAGTGTATTAAAGTAACCATCGATTTCTAATTTAAGTATTGCATATGATTGCATAAGAGTGATAAAAAAATCACTCCTTCCCCAGGACATCGAGAATTGCTTTGAGATTAACTGAGCCTCTTTATTAACGTATTGGCAGCTCACCACTACGTACAAGGCAGCGCCCTGTTCGGTCAGTGGAGATGGAGAGACTGGGATGCCTCCAGATATTCTTAACTCCGCTTGCCCTTTCTTCAGACCAGTAGAATTCCGGTGTCCTGGAAGACCCTCGGGTACCTAGGTTAACTCTGCGAAACTAAGTAATGCGTGCATATCATGGAATGATGCAACGCAATTGACTGGAGAAACGGATTCGTGGAGACCGTATGCTTTCAATAGGGTACAAATATGGTCAAAAAAGTAGTCTTGGTGCCATTCCCATAACCAAGTGGTTAATACTTTTAGACTTTCGTTTTAATAGGGTAAATGGCAAGGACGAGAATGAATTGATATCTGGATTTACAAAGACAAATACAAAGACATACATATTTGTGTTGTTTTTACCACTTGCCATTTATTCATTGTCCAATGCTGAAATCGAGGTGCAGAGATAGTTATTTCTAAGCATTTTTTTTGTTCCGTTACTTACTTTCAATGAAAATAGAATATCTGATCAACTGATCGATCGTGTTTATTTGATCCGTTAGAAGTTAACAATATGCGCCTTATTGAGAACGTATTTGATAGTCATATTCACCAAATTGATATTAATGAACTGTGACTGTTTTTTTAACATTAACCATCTTTACATATTGTTAAATGATGTTTTAAAACGGCTGAGAAAAATAGCTAATTACGATCAATGTTCTCGGCGTCTCACTATTGCAATGTATGAGGCGAGATAGATGATTCGCTTAAAAATGGGAACGCTGTAAAAATTATCCTTTAGATGGTTTCCATAAATAATATTAATAAAGACCTCATTTCGTAAAACATTATATGTCTTAAAAATAGCTTCCAAGACATTCCGTTGCACGAAAATGTCCACTAAATTACAATGATTATTAAATAGATCACCATAATAGACAACGTCATGTAAAACTACATCAATATTAATCGGGACCGTTGTTACAGCGATGCCATCGTCGTCCGACATTTTGAAATTAGCCGACCGGATGTCATTAATAACGCGCCATCTCTGTTTCGAATCTTGCGTCATTCTATAATCCGTAGGTATATCTGAAACAATACTAAAAAACACATAATGTCCCCCTATCAATTTTTGTGTCCATCACCGTTTTTTTCACGCCGTGTTAATAATCTATTAATTTTAATGGCTTTCGAATTGTACAAAGTGAGCGGCCGGGCCTCTGTGGCGTGTTAAGTAAATTATATTTTATCATTTTTATGTCCGTCTTTTAAATAGCCCAATTGACATTCTCGCGGACCATAGAGAAGAAACTTCTTATCTATTCAAAATAGGAATGTAATAATTGTATACTTCCTCTCGGTATCCTTTATTTCGAATGTTCCGAACGGTGCACAGCATACGGGCGGCAAATTATGAGGGGCGGCGTAATTTTTTTTTTAAATTAACGTAGCATAGTATATATTGCAAATTTGATAGATTAACTAACTTAAGATTTAACATTTAAACAGTTTTTTATTTTTAAGGATTAGCCATTTCAGAATAACGTCGTTGTCGACGGGGAAGCAAAAAGACTGGCTGGGGATAGATAATCGTGTAGTGGCCATATGCTCTGAATACGGAGCGGATATGGATAAAATACATTTATAATAATATATATATTTTTTTTAATTAAAATTTTATTTTTCGACAATATTAGAATGGGCTGACTTTGCAAGTAGTAGCTTCAGTCATGAACTCTTACTAACGTACCAAGCGATTCTTGTGGGAGTGGATTTTTCAAAAAATAAATTATGTGCAACAGGGCTTTGCGTAAACGTTGCAGTATTTATTTTTGTCAGCCAAAAGGACAACAATCGACTGTGTGTTTTGCGGACAACAAACAAACGCATTTCTCGCAAACTGGCACAAATCCGGGGAAATATGTTGCACTTTGCACCACCGCCAGGAAAATGATATTATCATCTTCGTTAATAATACATTATTGCTTATATAACGCGCGCGATATTAATCACCGCGCCGTTTAAATCCTCAGCCCGTGGAGACAATAATGCGAAATATTTCAGAAATCTTCGTTTTCCACAATGCCATCTTGTTAATTCTCGCCCGTTTGAAGAAAACACATTTGTCACATGTCGCCTTTAATATATCATACGCACAATATTATTCAAATTCAAAATAAGAACATTTAATTGAGAGATGAAAACAAGATGACAACTGTGCTCATTTGTTTTGTTTTGAGAGAACAATTTGAGGTTATCGTTTGACCAATATGTTAAAGCATATTTTTTTTCAATTAATTACTCAACTATTATTACATATAACCAATGAATTAAACTTTTTACACACTTCTTTTTATATAAAAAAACAACTTTCGCTTTTTTATCAATGCAATAAAAGAAGGCTTGAAATTTAAAAAAAGTATTTATTTATTTACGTGTGAATTCTCTTCTTATTACTGTTTTGATTATGATGGGAGAAGTATTCATTCATAAATATGTACAAGTAAAAGAATCAAATTTAATTTGAAACAAAACGAATATCGAATAAAACAAAACATTGTAATTAGGTTAGGCTGTTGTTAAAATGACATTTAAATAAATCTTCCGCATTTTTTGTAAGCCATTTTACGAATTGTACTTCATGACAGTCGGAAAAACAAACGAAGGCTAATAAATTCGTTGACGTCTCCAATTAATCGGCATCAAGTGAAAAGCTGCGTTGTTAAGAAGATGCGCCCGCTGTCTATTTTGGAGTGCATAATGCGTCCTATGGCAAAAACAATGCACCGAGTGGGTGGAAACAAAATAATTATTATTTCACTTGCTCTTCGAATGCAGACCTTGCAAACTGAACAGCTGTAATAGAACGCCATTTTAATGCATGGAACACGAAGTGAATTCAAATTCACATTTCGGAATTCTTTTTTTAAATTGTTGTTTTGTGGCTGTTTAGTGGAATTAAATTGTAGACGTGTTAAATTGTAAGCTTAAATTTCATTCAAACAATACGAGGGGAGTTTATGTCGAGAATATAAATTACACAACTTGTAAAAATTAATACATCATAGACAATAATAGTGTTTATAGAAAAAAAACTGAGGGTACTTTCCCAAAAATGCATTAAAACAGCTTTTTCAAGTACTCCATAAAAACGCTGCTCGATGTGTAAAATTCTTGATTCTTGAAATACGATTTTAGTTCGTGAATAATTTGACAACCCAAGCCTCTGACAACGAAGTCTGACAACTGACATCTATTGCCCGGATTATAAACTTGCGATTTAATTCGAATTCGTCCGATCAAACTGTCATCGATATGAACATCAGCCGTCAACAATTGGACGATTTTATGACTTTATCGCGTATTATGTACCCACTCTCGCTTTTCCCTCAATGCGAACCTAAATTAAGGAAGCTAATGATCGTGATACATAATCTTATTTTTGGATATCACGAACCCTGACTAACTTAAGTTTATTATAAGCTGGCCGATGTATTTCGATGTTATTGTATTCCAATTTTGAATTAGTATTCACTATTACTTTACTTCATAGACAACAAATACAATGCATATTTATTTTGATAGGTATGCTGCATTATGTTAACAAGGGGATATTTGTGGTGTTTTTTTATCACTCTTATACAATTATAAACAATAATTATTGAAGCTATCGAATATTACTATATATATACCTACTTATATTATGTAACAACACGCAATTTACCTTCATTTAATTTATACAAATAGATTTAAAGTGTGTTTACCCACACTAGATTCCAAAAATGAAAAGATCGAAGATTGACATAGAAATAGGTTATATTCTTTTCGCTCCAATATGATATTTCAAATATTATAATTAAACCATCGTAGATAATTTACGTTGGAAACACCAAAACGAATGCGTTTTTTAATTTACAAACACTGCGTTTTTAAATTTAATTGTAATTCAAATTTGAGTCGTCTGGTATCAAAAGCAGAACTGTTCCATACACGATGTACGGAACAGTCTGCTTTTGATACCAGACGACTAACGTATACATTATTTAAAGCATACATAGATCTGGGTTTTCTTTAATTTGACAAGGGGCTTATGCTAGCCCTTGTGAGCCTTCTACAGCCCACTGCTGTTGGAAGGTAATTTGATTAACTAAGCAATAGGAAATTGTTGCTTTTTTTGTTATCACTTTTAGAAAGATGGACGTCGCATTTACAATAATTGTTCAAAACTATTCTCAGCGTTGATTTCCACATTAGGTTACAGCAATTTACTTATTTCTTTTATTAATATCTAAATGTCATTTACTTCCGCTTGATGTGTCACGTGAATCTATGGGCGAATGATTACTGACCAAATCTTTTATTCTCTCCCAGCAGGTAAAGAAGGTGGTATGCCGCCCTTCGGACGATCAGACTCCGCTGATATGAACGAGGAAAGGATCGCTCACATCCTCTCGGAGGCTTCTCAGATGATGAGGACGCCGGCTCCGAACGAAGATTCACGAAGCAACGACGATTCCAAGTCGCCACATGGACAATGTCTATCACCTTTCTCAAATAAGGTAAGAAATTTTAAAATTTAAATTGTATTTTATTATTGGATTAAATAATTACCTTTTTAATTTTGAAGTGGATATTTTTTAATCATATGGTTTTCGATGTCAATTTTCAAATAGTCTTATATAGTTACAATAGAGAGTCAACTGAAGATATGGTTTGAAAATTTCCAACAAGAAATTAATTTCTCTAATTTATTTCAACAGGAATCCAGTCAAAATCGGAGACTAAAGAAGTACGAAAATGACGATATCCCCCAGGAGAAGGTAGTCAGGATCTACCAGGAAGAACTTGCCAAATTGATGGGCAGGCGGATGGAAGATATGCGTCAGCCTAGAGAAGGCTTCCCTGGGTAAATATTTATTTATTTTGTCATTTTCGTCATAAGTAACGTAAAATCAATAAAATAGTATCTTGATAAAAACTATATTAAACGCTATAAATAATTAGTAATTTAAACTATTTCGTAATTATTTGGTCTACTTGTAATTGTTCTCGTCTATTGAATACACTCTTAATATTCAAACTAATTTTTACCGTATAATTATTATTTGAATGCTTTTTTTTATCATACATAAAAGAAAAACAACTCTTTTGATTTTTTTGATGTTTTTGGTGTTTTATTTAAATATAAATACAAAAAAAATACAAAATTCCACACATAAACCTTCACTTGTATTGAGGACAGCAAACTAGAGCTAACAAAAAGTTTTTTCTTCCCTCAATACCTTAGCGGCGGGGGCCCCCCTCACATGGAAAGACCACCCGACGACAACATCCGAATGGCGCTGGAAGCCTACCACAGAGAGCTGGCGAAGCTGCAGCAACAAGGAGCACCCATCGGACAAGTTCCTGGACTTCCGCCGGGCATTCCACCAGGTCTGCCTCCAAACCTACCGCCTGGTTTCCCAGGCCTTTTGGCATTACAACACCAGCACCAGAACCCGCACCTCAACGGTAGCGGGGTAGGAGTCCAGGACTTGTCCCTCCCTAAAGAAAAAATGATGAAGATGAACGGGATCACGGACGCGGAGAAGGAAAAGGCAATGGACGCAGAAGAGGCGATCAGACACGCCGGAAGCGCGTTCAGCCTTGTAAGACCCAAATTGGAACCGGGATCCCAACCCTCCACCGGCTCCTCCGCCTCTAGTCCTCTAGGAAACAATATCCTCCCTCCTGCCATCACTCCCGGAGAGGAATTCTCCGGAGCTGCGGCCGCAAGTCCACTGCAGCGGATGGCGTCCATCACCAACAGCCTCATCTCTCAACCCTCAAACCAATCGCATCACAGTCCATCCCAACGCCCTTTGAAAGCCGTCCTTCCCCCCATCACCCAACAGCAGTTCGATCTCTTCAACAACCTGAACACTGAGGACATCGTCCGCCGCGTCAAGGAATCCTTGAGTCAGTATTCAATCAGTCAAAGATTGTTCGGAGAGTCTGTTCTCGGACTGTCTCAAGGGTCTGTAAGTGATCTTCTCGCCAGGCCGAAGCCTTGGCATATGCTGACGCAAAAGGGACGCGAACCTTTCATCCGGATGAAGATGTTCCTGGAGGATGATAATGCTGTTCACAAGCTGGTAGCTTCGCAGTATAAGATCGCACCTGAAAAGCTCATGCGGACCGGCAGCTACGGCGGAATACCACGTAAGTATTTATTAGTTTTATCTACCTTCTGCACGCTTTATTGTCTTATAAAAAAAACTAGTTTGTAAAAACCTAACCACACTTTCTTAAAATTCCTACGTAACTATTTAAAAATCTATTTAAGACATTCTTATGAGATTAATTCAAACTTTATTTTAAAGTAACTTCATTTCTACGTAAATTTCTTCAAAAATTGTCTGGAGTCATTCCCAAAAAACAATATTTAAGCCGCAAGTTCAATGTGTATTTCTTTATTTTCAGAGAATCCAGCCAATTTAAGCAAGCCGATGCAGCCGACTCAGAAAATGATCTCTGACGCGTCACAACTCCTCAGCAAAATGCAGCACGAACAGCAGGCTCTCATGAACTCCGGAATGGGTGGGCCTCCCCCGCTTCTTCTGACTCCTCCCGGATTCCCGCCGCATCCTGCGCTTCAACTCCGACCTGACCTCACTCACGAGCAGCACAAGGTTGGCAAGCCCCCGCCGCCTCCTACCATACACCATTCGCCGATGCAGCCTCACCAAGGCTCAGTCATGAGGGCCCTGCACCAGCATATTTCACCGAGCGTATACGAAATGGCAGCTCTTACCCAAGACTTGGACACGCAAACTATAACCACTAAAATAAAAGAAGCCCTTCTTGCTAACAACATTGGACAGAAAATTTTCGGTGAAGCAGTTTTGGGACTCTCCCAAGGATCTGTTAGTGAACTTTTATCAAAACCTAAGCCCTGGCACATGCTCAGTATAAAAGGCCGCGAGCCTTTCATTAGAATGCAGCTTTGGCTCAGCGACGCGCACAATATCGACAGATTGCAAGCTCTTAAGAACGAACGGAGAGAAGCGAACAAGAGGCGGCGATCCACTGGTCCGGGAGGCCAAGACAACAGCTCCGATACCTCCTCAAATGATACCGCTGAATTTTATCATTCCACATCTCCAAGTCCACATCCCGGTGGTGTACCGTCAGCGAAAAAACAAAGAGTTCTGTTCAGCGAAGAGCAAAAGGAAGCCTTGCGTCTGGCTTTCGCTCTGGATCCCTACCCAAATATGGCAACGATAGAATTCCTAGCGACAGAGTTGGGATTATCTACGAGAACGATAACGAACTGGTTCCATAATCACCGAATGAGGCTGAAGCAGCAGGTGCCTCACGGGGGCCCCGGGGACATTCCTGCGAGGGACCAGTCTGGTAACCAAGCACCTTTCGACCCCGTTCAGTTTAGACTGTTGCTCAATCAGAGACTGTTAGAACTGCACAAAGAGCGCATAGGATTAGCCGGCGTACCTCTACCATACCCGCCTTACTTTGCGGCCAACTCCAACTTAGCTGCTCTCCTCGGACGCGGACTGTTGCCTCCAGGAGACGCCGAGCTCGCTCTGACTGCAGTGAAAGAGCAAATCAGCGGCTTGGATCTATCCATGCCGTTGAAGCGGGAGCCGGACGGTGACGATTTTGAGGATGACGATGTCGAGAGTAATATGGGCTCAGACGACTCCATGGACGAGAGAAGTTTTGTCGAGGGAGACCACGACGGCGACGGAGAAGGAAAGACCGATTCCACTCCACGAGCCGTCCCTCCCGGAGGCGCCCGCTCCAGTCGCAGAAAGCCCGCCGCCCCGCAGTGGGTCAACCCCGACTGGCAAGACGATAAAGAGCGACCGCCCAACCCTGATGAAGTAATCATCAACGGAGTGTGCGTCATGCAAACAGAAGATTACGGAAGAAGAGCAGCTGAAAGAACCGTCCGGATCGAACCTGCGGGAGCCGACGCCGAAGCGGAAGCGAATTCTGAAAACGCTACTCAACCCCGTGCGTCGACCCCTCTTTCGCCCGTCGGTGCCCCTTCACCGGCCCCTGTTCCCAAAGCCCCTCACGACCTACCCTTAGACATTGTAAAATCAGAGGTGGACGTGGACCGGTGGGAATATTAATCTTGTGAAAAGTGTTAAAGACAATGTATAAAAGTTTAAGTTAGACAAATCTAGTTAAAGTATCAAAGAGACTTTGTTTTGTTTTATATAATAATTACCCTAGGTTAGCTAATGAATACTTCCCTCAGATACGTACTGATAAACGTAAATCGTACTCGCTTATCTTATAAAACTGTAATATTTATAGAAGAAAAATTCCGTAGATGATTTAGTGCATTAAAGGGTGCCGTCGATCGGCGGCACGGATAAGATGTTTCTCCAAATATATATAAATACATATATGTGAATATTTTTAATCGAAGAAAATCAAAGATTCGGGAATCTCATAGTATTAGCGTATTCAGTTAGATTTAGTTGAAACAAACAGCCAGTACATTTAATTATAGTAAATCATTTTGCATTTTCCGACTGTACCTATAATTAAATCCCAAATGTTTAATATAATTTCGCACGTCGTATTGAAACAGGGCGTGTTTTCTTCAAGCGAAAACGCCACCGCCCACGTGTTTCTTATCATTTTTTTGTTGTTTTAAATAGAAAGTGTCAAAAATTTCTAGTGAAACACCTGACCGATAATCTGTGATGTTTGTTTTGAGTAAATGCAGAACGGTCTCGTACCGATCCGCCTAGTAGAGATCGCCCGCCAAAAAACGATTTTGTATTATTAGGAAAAGACGACGTTCGATGCGTAGATGAAGCAAAATATTTAATATTAATAATTAACTGAAGTATTTAATTAAGGCGATAATCGTGTTCCACAAGTGTTGGCCAAAGACTCTGTTAATTGATTAAACCAATAATAATTCGTGACTATATTTTGTTTTAGCATGGTATCGTTAAATCTAGTAGACTATCATTGCCTATGAGAATATTATAAAGTACGCTAAATTAAGCTTAAGTAATAAAAGTGCAATCGTTCATCGAATAAATCGAAACCCCATTTATGTAATTCATTTCGTATGAGTTAGCGGAAAGAAGTAATGTGATTATTTTTTTAAATTTTAAATTATATCAGTTTCACCCTGTGTTTAAAACTAGTAAATATTATTTTATATTTTAATTCGGTACTTACTTATTAACGGATCTAATATGTATCTGCAACACTGCGTAGAGAGTCCTCACTCAACCTAAAAAAGCGTAACCTAACCTATCATGCTGCATTTGAAACCTATTATTAACTGTCATCTGTTAGGTTAGGTTAGGTTAGATTATTTCAGATTATATTCAAATTAGCTTTAGAGGCTTTCTACACACTGTGTTGTATGTTAATATAGACTTGGTTAGGTTAATATGTAAGTACCTTTAATTTTTATCGATTTATGGCCTTTATCAAAGGGCTTCTTTAATTTTAACAAAGCCTTTTACTGTAATTATTAGCCTTATAAATATAATTTGTTATTATTTTATTTCTTGTCACAGTGAGTTTTTATTCTTCTTATCTGCAATTTTATTATGATTTTTAATATTAGAAATAAATATTTTGCCTCAAACATTATTAGAAAAACAGTTGTTTTATTTATTTTCTTCATTTGTGCACATTTTTTATGTATATGTTTATTTTGTTTTGCACGAAACTATAAAAAAGACTGCCTAGTCACTATATTTATCTTCTCCGATTAATTTAATGTAAATATAATCATATTAATAATTATACAACAAAGTCTTTTATACGAGAATGACGACATGGTGAATAAGAAATATAAATAAAACCTTGAGGGGAATGAAAAATATTTAAGAGAAATAATTTTACTTAGAAATATTGTCAAGGTTTGTAAACACATACTGACAGAACCATAGATTTTCGTATAAAAATGTTTTAAACGAGTTTTAAGTGGACAACTGGAGAAAAAACAATGATGAGTTTGTACATACATACGTAGAAGGAAAAGTGATATTATTCAACATTTAATATTAAAAAAACTAAACGAAAAAAATTCTAGACACTTCCAAAGATGTCTTCAATGAGTGGCATCCATTTTAACAACTGCACAATACCCAAAAAAATAATTAAATCAGTAATTTATTAATTCGAAAGCATATCGGTAGATAATAAGAATTTTTGAAGCGTTATAAAATAATATGAATAATAAATAATAATATCAAAAATAATCCAGTGAATGGTTTTATTAAGTAAAACAGAAGCTTAATTTGACGTTAATTAGAGGTTATAAAAACATGTTAATGAATATTCATTGTAAATAAGGTGTAATGGTAAAAACAAATGTATCCACTGTCAAATAATACACATTTACACACTGTTTTCATATTATACATAGATTTTTCATTGATTATTACATTTTAAACCATTACATTAAAAAGAGCATTTATTTATTGCTACCACTCTAGTATGCGGTCTTCCTTCACATTTTTCTACTTTAATATGCGATCTACCTTTACATTTCTATTTTTAAATGTTACCCGAACATTTATAGCGAAAAAACTAACCTAACCTTACCTAACCTAACAGAACAATACTTTTGGCATCCTCTACGAACACATCGATGTACAGGGATGTGTTCCCCACCTTTGTTACTTTTTCTAACATTTAGACAGCAAAGGTAGATTGCATGCTAAGGTAGACCGCATACTAAAGTGGTACATATTTATTGAACATAAAATGGCCATCTAGACGTATAGAGTCATATGTCAAATAATGTATTACTTTTGAACTAGTTTTTTATCATCAACATAAAAAGAAAAAAAAACATTTACAGTTTGTAAGATTCGCATAAAGATTGACTGAATACATTTATTTTTGACATATGACTATACTGCACATTTTTTTTTATTGATAATGAATATTTTTCATCATATTACACAAGAATTCAATATAATATTACAGATTCTTGTAAATAATTACGTTGAAAACATTAATTTGACATTATCCACTGGATCTTTTTACTTAAAATTCGTGAAAGTATTTTATAAACTTCCTTTTAAAGAATCTAAACTAGAGATAGATCTAATTTTTTAAATTATAACAGTGTTCAATCAAACACATATGGTAAGATCTCATTGAGGAACCGAATTCCTTGCAAAAACTGTAATTTACTTCATTTTTAGGAATTACGACATTTTAGCTTCCTAATATGTAATATTTATATTATTATAAACCAAATTTTACCAAAAAAAAATATATTTGCATGATAACTAAATTGTAAGATTTAATCACAGAATACGTTTTGGTTTCTTATTATACATTCAGTATATAAAATAAATATATTGAAGTTTTTTAAATTAAGATATTTCTCGAAGAAGTTATAAATCTTTTTTATTCCGGATACAATTCATTGATATAGAGCTGTTTGGGATAATATTATAAAACTTATTCAAAGAATATTATTTTCATTTGAATGGAGAATTACTCGTTCAGAACCATCTTGAAATTAATTGATTTGTTCAGTAAAACTTTGAAATTGACGACTTTCGATTGTATTGTAAAGTAAAGTTACATTGGGTGATCATTTAATAATTAACATCAACTTCACAGCATTATATGTTTGGCTTCTCTTGCAATATAGAAGTACAATTGAAACAAGCAATCTAAACATAACAATTGGGACATAGCAATTGACATGTTTCATGTAAAGTACGTCGTATGAAAACCTTCAATTGATTTGTAAATTATTATTTTTTGGTATACTCAATATTGACAAAACTTCAGTAAGAGTACTTTGCATTGGTTAGTCAATTTGTTTCTAAAATAAACTACCATTTTGGTATTCAAATCGCCCTTTTGTTCGGACTACACACCTTTTTCCACAAACAATTCAAAAATGATTTATATCGTACAAGGTAGTAAGTATGAATTTGTTGTAAAGAAAGAACACATTTATCAGATCTGTTAATTATAACTATATTATAAATGATGATCATTAATGGCCTATGTTGTCCACATCGAAAATGTTCAATACAGTGCTTTTCAGACGTATGTCCATCAAAGTGATCATTAATGTGTAAACGTCTACTCATCAGTGAATAAATCATTGCAAATGTTTGATTGATTTACTGATGGGTTACACCGAGCAGATCATATTTTACTTCCATCAAACAATGAAATAATTACATACACCAAAATGTCTTCAATTTTAAAACTCATTTTATTAATTGAGAATCCGTAAGACTTAGATTTTGCTGCAAGTTTATTGAATCAAAGTAAATTTAGTGAGAAAAGCTAATACCAGTTTATTCACTAGCTTGATTCAATGACATGCATTATGAATATGATCAAACACAACATTTAGTGACATATTTATTAAAATACAACATAACCTAAGATTATAAATTTGAACTTAAAACATATTTATAAAATAGCCATAAGGCCTTATAATCAAATCAATATGATACATCAATACTTGCAGTAGAATGAAGTCTTACAGGAAAACAACTCAAACTAAAATTTCATTCAATTGTATTCAAACAAACATATATCGTCGTTAATTTTCTACAAATACGTATCTCAATTTTGATGTAATGAATTCAGGATTTCAATACACACATATTTCATTGAATCGTACCACAAAATATATTTTACTTAATGCTTTAATTATAAATCGAATACTAAACGTTGGCAAATAATATGATCATGTGCTGTTTGGCATGAAGAGGAGGGTGGGTGGCATGGATGAAAACATCATTGCTTCCGGCTATTAACTTCCTCACAGATATTGAAGACAGAATGATTACAGTAGTGCTTTATAGCGATGAGTGTGCATTTTATAAACTGATAGAATAAAGTACATTTATGTGTATTCCGAATACTTTTTGAGATACCAGGTTATGGAAAATTTACGACGAATGTACATTAAAAATTGACACAGGTCAAAAAGATATTATTCACTATTTCATTATTGATTTTGTGGTTGTGTACTCATTTTTATAGATCTCTTTTGGAATGAACAGTCTTGTTTTAAAATATCTTTTTGTAAATTTAAGCTGTCATTTTTCAAATTTAATTTAAGCATTCGGAATGCAGCGGGTATAGATATGAATTTTGAAATGTCAGATCTTTTTCAACAAGTTATCACTGAATAACTTATAATTTTTTCATTTTATATAATAGTATAAAAACACACTTTTATTTCTTAAATACTGTGTGTTAAAAGGTATCGTTTATTTTTGAATGGAAACGTTTTAATTTTATTTAGAAGTTATCATTTTAAATATTGATAATTGTCAATTAGGAAAAGATTATTTTTAGCATTTTTTGTATATGTAAGCATAAATATTGTTTTTATTATAATGTTGAACTCGTTTGCACATATTATAATGTTTCTGTTAATATAAAAGCATCTTGAAGTAATGAAAATGTACGCTTCCGTCACGAGAAGCGAAATTAATTGTAATAAGGGAATTATAATGTTTAACCCTGTCTTCTAAGAACATCTCCAATTTTTTATGTAGTTAACGTAAATGATAAGTTATTATAGTGTACATATTGATATTAGCAAGTATATAGTTTAAAGTATACAATAACTTTATTATTATTGTTCATATCATAATACAGTCTTCATTCTGAACAATTTCTAAAGCTATTAAATAAAGTAAAAGGATAAATATCTGTATTTAAAAATATAATGTTGTTTTATTTTACATTTTCCCGTGTGATTCAATTTCAGATATGATTCTTCTTCTTAGACTTAGAGTTAAAATATTGTATCTCTCTAAATCACAATATTGAGAAATCTGAATTTGTAAGTTGTGAAGTTACCAAATCTCATTTAAATCGTAAGATAAATCTATTTTTTTTGTATTACGGCGGTAGAGAAAACATTGTATCTGTCATAAACAATCTAAGACAGGAGGTTAGCTGCGCGGTAATTTCAAAGCGGCCGCAGCTTAAAGGGAACGTTGGTCATAAATACAATATTTTAGCGTTGGACATTTCTTTAACATAAAGATATATTATATATTGTTAAGAAGATACAAACTTTTTGGCCATAACAAAAAAATCTGGAGGGCTTATAATATAATATATCGGAATATAGTAAGTTTGGAGATGCGATATTTTAACACATCAAATATAGGATATTTTTGGTCCATTTCAGTACTTCAACCAAAATCAGACATAATATATTTTGACTCTGAGCCATTGATATTCTCTCCCAGTATGGAGAATATGGCGGCCACACGGCACCTCCATGATTCTCTATCTCCCACCAATTGCTTTGCTCCCTCCCGTGACATGCCAGTTCCGCCGTGCTCTCAGTTCCGCCGAGTACAACCTATGGATAGCACCGACGGTCATCCAGAATGTCAGAACTCCACTGGTCGGAAAAAGAGGGAGGCCAAATTAATCCGGAGGCAGTAACCCAGCCAGTTCCAACATCCCTCCATGAACACTGATGTAACAGGGTGCTGTCTTTTACGTTCCTTAATCTGTGAGTTCTTCATTAAATCAAACCAGCTCACCTTCAATATCCAACACAAGCATCTATTCTTGCTATACTACCTCTACTAAAGTAACACTTCTAGAATAAAATTGCTGAACAAAGGTATTTGATTTTACCAGCCTACAGCCTGGTGTACCAGACAGTGCATTGAGACAAATGTCATTCTAAAGTAAGTCATATGGTCAAAAATAGCAGTATAATAGAAGTGGATAGCTATTTCAGCTTTACGCCCTCGTCAGGACTATGTTTTAGCTTTAGTAAGCTTTCCTCGTTGCTTAGAAGAGATTCACAATACATCTTCTCATATTTTATTCTTACACCAAACTTATTTTAAAAAATAAAGATTTAAGAGTAAAAATTATAAACTTTGAGTTATTTCTAGGAGCAGTTGCAAATATGTGATTATTAAATAGTCTTCAAAGTAAATTAGTTGAAATTTCAATGATTATGTAAAATTAAATTAGCTTCTTGTAATGGTGAAGGATTAAAACCATTGTATACTATTCCCATGTTGTCACTGCCATATTAATTTTTGAAAGTATAAGTGTAAGAGGATAAATCTCGTTTGGCAATTGGACAGGAAAATGGTTAATGCAGCACCCCTAAATATTATCATATTCAAAACATAGCTAAGAAAATCTACCAGAATGAAACTGTAATTTTTTTGTTTTAAACAAAATAATGTAGATGGCAATAGCGGAAGGAATCAAATGACATTTTCATACAGAATTGAATTGAGATGCAAAACATTTTCTACTGATGCAACCAAGGCCGGCGCGTCCATACAAGCGAAAAGGCAACCGCCTAGGGCGCAAACCATTGGGGGGCGCATAAATGGAGTATTAAAAAAAATATATTTACTCAAATATTAATAATAAATAATAGTACATACATCCTATTTTATAGTGATGTTTGTAATTGTTCGTTGTAATTATGTATCGTATTTTATATAATTCTAAAAAGAGAGGTAGAAAAATTTCTGTTGAGACCTTCATCAGGATGCCATATGTTCCACATTCGGAGCGGAAATGGATATATAAAACAAATATATATATCTCATGATTCTGAATGGATTTATTTTCATTATTTCGAAAAAAATGGACAATTTGTTAAAAAGGGGGCGCACCAATAACCGTTGCCTTGGGCACCAAATAACTTTGCGCCGGCACTGGATGCAACTATTTCAAAATAAAAGAAAGAGAAAAACTGGATCAAATCTGTTAATTTGTACAGTTTTGGAAAAGATAATTAGTACTGTTTTTTCAGTATGTAATGAGGAAGTAATTACACGGTTAGCAGGCTAATCTAGGTCAACCTCAACGTGTCATTAATTCTCATGGGTTATTAATTTTTAAGACTTCTCGAAAACATCTTGTTTCTCAGCATAATCTACATATCGCTCATGGTAAAGCAATACCTCGTATTCCTCACAACACACAGTTTAAAAGAGACGAAAGAAGCTCAATAGTCACAAAAAAAATGCTGTTCGTACTGGAACTTGAACTCGTGAAATCAGTCACGGAAGACAACAACGTTGTCCACAGCGCCACAGACCTGACTCTCATTAACCAAACATAATTTTAATGTAATAATCACATTTACTTTGTTCTTGCGACACCAAAATTAGATATTTCATACAATAAAGACAATTGTATTGCTTCAAGTGGCAAACAATCATTTTTGTGGTGCGAAATTTTGCTAAATTGCATGTTTGAATTGTTTGAATTTTGTACTTTTCCATGAGTTTTGTCGCTAACGACCCGGGTTTCGCCTTTCAACATTGATTTCAACATATCAACATTGCTAGTACGGCAAGATTGACTGAACTCTACAGTAAATTAGTGTTGAAGTTTCGTGTTGTTAGCCAAAATTTATGGTTTAATTATAGTTTTTTATCTACTTATATTTTTGTATATAAACGATACAAACTGTTTACTACGCGTCAGTTCAAGTACTGCACTTGGAATGCCTGAAGATGCCGAAAGGCGAAACCCGGGTCGTTAGCGACAAAACTCATGAAAAAGTACAAAATTCAAACAATTCAAATTTGATATTGAAATTCCATCAAGCACCCTCAGTCGAAATACTTAATTAAATTGCATGTTTTTTCATTGTGAATCTGAATACATTTTAAAATTTCGGGATGCGAGGTATTATTTTATCACGGACCATAATCTATATATTAATAGCCGATAAGGTCCGTATGTCTGAGTGTTTGGACGTCCATTTCACACCTTCCAGTCTCCACTTTTTTATTCATACTAAATTTATATATTAAAAGTCGATAAAATAATCACTCGCTTTTCACTTTTCACAAATGTGTGCGTACTGATGATGTCCTCGAGACATCTTCTTCTTCTACGAAATGTATTTTGTTTGCGTACATTTTCAAATTAATAGATAATGAAATGAAATAAAATAAAATAAAATAAAATAAAATAAAATAAATTAAAATAAAATAAAATAAAATAAAATAAAATAAAATAAAATAAAATAAATTGAAATAAAATAAAATAAAATAAATTGAAATAAAATAAAATAAAATAAAATAAAATAAATTGAAATAAAATAAAATAAAATAAAATAAAATAAAATAAAATAAATTGAAATAAAATAAAATAAAATAAAATAAAATAAAATAAAATAAATTGAAATAAAATAAAATAAAATAAATTAAAATAAAATAAAATAAAATAAAATAAAATAAAATAAATTGAAATAAAATAAAATAAATTGAAATAAAATAAAATAAAATAAAATAAAATAAAATAAATTGAAATAAATTAAAATAAAATAAAATAAAATAAATTGAAATAAAATAAAATAAAATAAAATAAAATAAAATAAAATAAAATAAAATAAATTGAAATAAATTAAAATGAAATAAAATAAAATAAAATAAAATAAAATAAAATAAACTAAACTAAAATAAAATAAAATAAAATAAATTGAAATAAATTAAAATAAAATAAAATAAAATAAATTGAAATAAAATAAAATAAAATAAAATAAAATAAAATAAAATAAATTGAAATAAATTAAAATAAAATAAAATAAAATAAAATAAAATAAAATAAAATAAAATAAAATAAATTGAAATAAAATAAAATAAAATAAAATAAAATAAAATAAAATAAATTGAAATAAATTGAAATAAATTAAAATAAAATAAAACTAAATTAAATTAAATAAAATAAAATAAATTAAATTAAAATTAAATTAAATTAAATTAAATAAAATGAATTAAAATAAAATAAATTAAACTAAATAAAATCAAACACAATGCAGCAAAAATCTCCTGTTGCTGGGCAACGGGCTTACAGCTAGTATTCTTTTAATAATCAGATTTTATATTAGCGATTATTTCATCTACATCATCGTTGATTCCGCAATGGGTCGTACGTTAAATATCCCCTAGTTCAGAATGCAAGAAAAAGATTTTTTTTACTATAAACTTTAATATTATCTCGGGATTGGAGGCCTTAATCCCAATTGATAAAATCATTCTTATATTATTATTTTATCATTATTATAATATTCCACTAATAGTTTACTGTATATAGCAGGGATGGGCAAACTTTTGATCAGTACAACCGACTTTTTAAAAAAATATAGACGGCGGTTCACCAACATCGTATATGTTAGTTGATTATAAGAAATGTAGTAATTTAAAGCCAAAAATATTTTTTTATCAATCCATTTATCTTTTAATATTTAAAACAATGGATGGGTGTACACTTGGGCCTCGTATAACATGGTCATATGGTTCCACAAAAACATTGTGTGATACAAATATGTTAAACGAGGTTTGAAGTTCATACAAAAATAGAATTATCGTTCCAAAAGAGTATCAAAGTTTGTTCAATTATCCTTTATTTTTTTTATTAAGTAATCGACAAAATATATATTGACATATATATTGAAAAAAAAATTAATAACATACATGCATACATATATTAATATCGTTAATAGATCATTCATTCATCATCGCTATCACTTACAATTCTATATGTTGGACCCTTTTGCGAGATCAGTTGTGAGTTTTCATGATCGGAGGACTCATTTGGATTCAGCCTTTAAAAATTCTGTAATAAGCGATAGTCTGCTTTTAGTAGATATATCATTATGTATTTCGTGATAAGGGGCCAAAATATTTTTCCATTGTATGATCATTTTCTAAAAAAAAAATTCTAATTTACCAGCCAATCCCAAGCCGCCATCTATTGTTTTTAATGTGAAACATGCAGCTACTTTGCTGCAACTGCTTTCTGAGTTCATCCAACATTTCGACTAATTCCTCTTCATTCAATGTACAATCCTACAATATTTCTTCGAAATTTTGAATATCAAAATCATCAAATCCTTCTCCACCAATACCACGACAGATATTAATTGCCTTTTGAATGGATTTTTTTTTCCAAGCTTGTGTAACTGAAATTCTCATCTTGATCAATATCATCCAATATTTTTTCAAATGTTCGACGAATATAATACGTTTTAATTGTTGAAATTATTCCTTGGTCCAAGGGCTAAATTATAAACGTAATGTTTGGTGGTAAAAATAATATTTCAACATCCATGAGCGTATCAAATCAAACATTACGCAGGCGCCCTAGTGTATTTCCTTTCTTAACACCCTATCTTACATAAGTTCTTCTTCTACTTTCTTTGACCATATTCGCTCCCTATGTGGAGCAAATGACTGCCACGCAGCACCTCCATGTTTCCATGTCTCCTGCCGATTGCTTTGCTTCCTCCCATAGCAAGCTAGAATCCCTCAGTTCCGCCGATTGCATCCAATGGATAGTACCCGACGGACATCTGGGGCGCCGAAATCCCACCGGTCGAAAGAACAGGCAGGCAGGAGTGAGGCTTCCCAGAGGCACCCGCAGCACGTGACCCAGCCAGTTCTAACGTCTCTCCATAACCACTAACGTGATGGGGCGCTGTCTTGTACATTCCCTTATCTCCGAATTCCTCACAAATAAGTTGCAGTATATTAATGCATGGACTAATTGTCTTTTTAATGTGGGATTATTAGATCGCAGATAAGCCTTCTAGCATGAAAAGTTTTAACACTCCTTGGCTAGTGCACTTAATTCTATATAAAAAAATAATATAAATTCTTTTTTTTGTATGTAATCTATGTCCATAACAAGAAAACTTGTTTGATGAGAGTTGATTAAATATATTTTATTAATTATATTCCAAGAACGGTTTTTCTAGTAAATAAAAGATGGCACTATATGTATTACACGTAAAACTTATGAACCTATTTAGTTCCTTAAAATAAATTCCGTTAGATGTCACTGCACCATTGGAAGTTTTCTACAATCAGTAAAGATTTTGTAGAAAACACGTCACAATATTTACGATTCTCATTTAACAGTGAAATAAGTTATTAAAATCTATTTATGACAGAAAAGAGACACTGTTGATTACGATATGCCTAGTTTATTTTTCGAACTGTGTGTTCAGAATGTTTTCATTGATAATTCATGCGGTCAATTAATATTAAATTTAAGATTAATTTAATTTACTTTTTTGTGGAAAAATCTTTGAAAAGATAAAATCAAATTCAAAAGTAATAACATTCCTTTAATTTTTTTGTTTTAGTGGATATAATGATGCTCTTAGTTACAATCAACATTTTTATCTTCTTTGTTTAAGTATCCCTATAAGCTGGGTTTCTTTGAAAATATTTTTAGTAGTAGAAACACTTTACATACATGTGGATCGCAACACTATCTGTGGTTGTCCGCCATTATCGTTTCATTCGCCGAGTAGTGAAAAACATCTAACGTTCGATAATCGGCGGATATCGCGGTCATCATACTTAATCCGTGAATCAAAACTACTTGGTTTCGTTGCTAAAAAATCAGTGAAATGGCGGAGAAAGATAAATTTAACATTGACAGCATAATTGCTAGATTACTCGAAGGTAAACTATTGTTGATATTGTCAAGGGTCGTATCTGTCACCGACTCTGCCAACGCCCGTTATAAATGGCGATTGTTTTTATCTGTGCTATTCAAAATTGTTAAATTTTCGAAACGGTCAAAAGTTTATGTGTAGTGCTTTATTAATCATATCTGTGGTTTGTTTTCAGTGCGCGGCCATAAACCCGGAAAGAATGTTCAATTAACGGAGCTGGAAATTAGAGGTCTTTGCCTCAAATCAAGAGAAATTTTTCTGTCACAGCCAATTCTGCTAGAATTGGAAGCTCCTCTTAAAATCTGTGGTGAGTGCTAATCTTAATTAAGAATCTTTCGCAAGTTTAGATTACTCAATATAAGTTTATTTTTTTATCAAGGGCATAGCGTCATCTGTAGTTGGCAAGAATACATATGCCGCGAACTTAAGTACGTATATTTTATGACGACGGAATATTATATATAACTTCATAATCAAACTGAATCAGACATTGAAAACTATCGTAATGTTTGTATTTGAGATATCCTTGTTTACAAAACATCAATCGCATTCTTAAATCCTTAAAAACAAACAAAAAATTGTATTCAATGGACACAAATAAATTTTAGAAAACGAACCACTTCAGCCCATGAATGGTGAAAGATAAGTATATTTTATCAGCGGTAATCAACTGTCAACCGTATCTTTAATGATTTCTTGACATTTATTTTACATTGTACTGATAAATCTTTCTTCAACTTCTGACAAATCAATAATCGGATTGTCGATTGTTCATAGTTGTATTTTAGCCTTTATATGTTAAGTAAACGTCATATTTTAATAGAATTCTAAATTTAAATGATAACCATCGACAATATTCAAACGTTATGATTATATTCTAGGAAAAAATACTTACATGTATCTTTTTAACTTAGAGAACGAAGTACAACAAATATTTAACATTATTTAGGTGTTATTCGAAAGATAACATTTTGTATTTAAATTTAGCACAATATTTTTGTAGTTTCCTTCTTATATGTGCATATACACTTGACTCTTTTTTTACATAGATACCTTAACCTTCAACAGAAAAAGTTATAGAATTCATAGAAAAATTAAAGATTGATTATCTAAATTAATAAATATCGCTGTACAGAAAATCGTGTAAAAAAGATAATAATAAATACTATGTAAATTTTAAATATTCATAACATTGTGTATTTTAATTAAGAAAAAATAATGCTTTGCCTTGTTTGAATTTTCCAGCACGTCTAATGTGCTAGGATCTAATGAAGCCTATTTCTTGTGTTATCCACTTCTGTGTGTTGGGAATCGTGTTGGAACAAATAATTTATGTTCAAATATGGTATATAGATATAATTATGCGGTTAATATTAAGATTAGTTATGGTACTTGTTCGTCAAAATTATTATTTAATGGTTGTGCTGCGGAGTAGTCATCACTCATGGACTTTGTCCTATTCAGTTGCAATGGACACAACTTCAAATCCCTAAACCGACAATTTTTTTTTCAAATATGGATTTCCATAATGTTTACATTCTGATCCCACAAACAGCGTGCAGAGCGATTTAGCTTACAATTAGTCCTTTTCCGACACCACTCTTCTAACCTAACCGTCTCAGAAAAGATTTTAAGTGACAATATATAAATAAAACAGGTACTCATTCAAACAACTTTAGCTGAGATACTCGATAAGATTTTCATATACTGCACATCTGGAGTGAACTTGGTTAAATGCTGAATGATTTAAAATGAAATGAAAAATATCATAAGCGAAACAACAATGGATGTAATCAAATTATTACTGATTAAGAATTTTCCTTCGTCGGGATAAAAAAAATTAGCTGGAACGTCTTCTATTTACACATGAGTTATAAATTCAAATTATTTATCAGGTGTGACTCGGTGACCATATCATAATAAAAGCACCCATTTGTAAGTATCATTTTGACATACTGAATTTAGTAGTCAGCAATTTGATGATAAAATTACTTTTCCATGCCCTCTCCAAAAGGTTCTTTACAAAACCTGTGTAGTTTCCTGCATAAGTAATATCCCAACTATATCATATGGTTAACTGCAAACAATAATGGATATCTATCTTTACATCCCAACATCCCATCTTTAGAATTGGATGTCTGTAATGAAATTTCGAGATCATAAACATTCATACTTTCGATTGTTTAATCTATTAATTGACAGAGCGAATTTGAATTGAACCTGTAAACACCGCAATCGAAGACAATGACATGTACCAGCCCGACTCTGTCTTTTTGCATACTCTAAATATATTTTAGTTAAATATTTAAATAAAGTTGTTTGTTTCAAAATATTAAATAAATATTAGGCGAACAAGGCAAACAAGAATGCAATTTTTTAGAGAAATACGTACGACATATGAACATTGAAGTATATGTGACCAGAATAATTCTTTAGTGTATTTATCAGCTCTGCCTCGCCAGTGTATTAAATTGTGTATATATTACCATGACTTTTTTTTTTCATCTATTTTATAATTTTATTGTATTCTAATCATATGTTATCTAATAATTATCTGTTGATAAGAATAGCATTTCAGTTATTTCATCAAAAACTTTGCATTCCTTTATTTTTTATTATGTCAACTTGTAATGGTTTTTTTTTACCATGTGCACTCCCAATGTGGAGCATATGGACTCCTAATGAAGTTTATCTCAACAGAAGTGTTTCTACGATAACTGCTTGTTACTCAGTTGCTCAACCTATCTTTTTCCAAAGAGACTAGGAATAAAAGGCTAGGACTGGACTAGTGGTTAGCTAATCGCTCTCGATACGTCCCGTTCATAGATTAGGAGGGTGTTATTTAAGACATCACATACATCCATGCCTTCAAACAGAAACTCATAAATCGATTGCAAAATCAATTTATAAAACTGTCCGTGCTGGGATTCGAACCCGAGACCTCCGTAACCGAAGCCAACGACGTTGACCACACAGGCGACAAACTGCATTACAAATGAGGACTGGTGTTATTTCCAGGATAGGTTGAGTTGAAAAAATCCCCATCTACTACTACTCACTTGAAATGAAGTCATTTATTGTTTAAAAGATTTAAAGTACAGTACATGACATTACAGCTGACGCCAATTCGTCATGCACTAATTTGATAAAAAATAAATTAACATAATACAATGCATTAAAATCAACATACAAAATTATGAAATAAAAAAGTAAAACTTAAAAAACAGTTTACAAATACTGTCACTAAAAATGTCCAGTTCTCTAGGCAATGAGTTGATCAGTCGAATTTATGATTTGAATACAGATAAATTAATCAATTGGAAAGTTAATGTATGCAAATAACCATTCTAAGATTCAAACCGCTAAATGATACATTGATATCGTCTATGTGTCCTGCCATTTGTATTCTTATACATCGTGTAATCATTTTTATATCTACTGGAGATACATCGTCACCTTTCTGGCAAAAGTTGGTAAGTGACAATACTGACATAAATGAGTTGAGTATACGATTTATGAATTCTTTGTCTAGAATAACTCTGTTGTTGTATTGATTACCACAGTTTGCCTAATAAAGCACTTATTTGTATAGGCAATTGTCTCTGTATATTATCTTTAAACTCTTATTTGTGTCAGATCGGCATTATTGCATCTATATTTTGATATCATAATTATCTATGATACATTAAATATCGATGCTAGAAGCTTTATTTTAAAATCTGAAACTTTTCATTCGTTTGTTTACTCAGAACTATTACTTAAGTATCAACTTCTGCCAGAACAGTGACGACATTTTCTAATCCATAATGCAATACTGTAAATCTTCAGGATGTTTCTTTAGCCGACAGTTCTAATTTTGCCTGCATGAAAATTGATATTGTGCCTCAGGATACATTGTTGGATTGCTCCGCATGAAGCGTGAAAGATTTTCCTGGAAACAATTTTAAATCGATTGAATCATTACTTTCAACTTATACTTCTTCAAAGCAAAGGTGGCAGCCGTCAATAAATCAATGCAGCGAGCGAATCTTCAGCATGCATCATGTCATATTACCAGACATTACTGACTAGCCCAGTGGGTCGGCCCACTGTATAACGATTGAAATTTCTTTTGAGAGCCAATTTTTTTTAAACTATATTGGTAGATAAATTATTATTATTTTGATTAGGGTACTCCTAAGCTGGCCTTTCTTCAAAAGGTCCTCAATCTGATTGAAGTACGTTCACCGAGATCGCCCCTTCCATCTCAAGACCGAAAACTCTTCTGCGCGTGGGACTCGAAGTTTCAATCGCAATGTATGTGGTATTTTGTGGAAGATCCGCAGCTTGCCGACCACTGGACTAGCCTCTTCATCATCGCATATGCAGTGCTTATGATGCAAGCAACGCAGTCAACGAATCTTGATTAATATCGATGGTTTCATCGAATCCAACTATCCTATTGCACACCAGCACCGATCCTTACTCTGAAGCATTTGGTTAAGATGTCGCATGATTATTCAATTGCTCTCGTCCAACATTATTGATTTTATTACTTAATTGAATCTCGGTACCGCCATATTTAAGACATTTTCTTATACTTTAGCCAAAATTGGTTTATCATACCAGAAAGTTAACTATCTTGATCGTTTGCAATACGCACATGAGATAATTTACCAAGACGTACTAAAATAAACTGTTCATCATGGTGCACCAAATATTTTAGCTCTGTTACTACCTGTAATTTTACCAGGCTTTAGATGATTTGTAAACGTTATTGGTTTCAGTTACAGCGGTCACTGGTTCGAATCCCGGTAGGGACAGCTTTATGAATTGATATTTCAATTGATTTATGGATTTTTGTTTGAATGCATTTTACGCTTAAATTATTTCCTCCTACCCGTCCTACCCTAGAGGGAGTGATTAGCTAATGACTGGTCCTCCCCCCGCCTTCTATCTTTACTCTGAAGAAGAAAAAACATGTTGATTAACAAGCAATTCTCGTAGAAAAACTTATATTGATGTGCTCTATTGAGAGTCGATGTGCGCTACATGGTTAAAAAAATGTGTATCCTGCAAAGTGAGCTAATATATTTCTAACCTAATCTTTACACCCATCTCTTTCATGTACTGTTATAGTAAATAGGGCCATCAGCTATAGGGTTTGTGTGTGAAAATTTTGAAAAAACCCCATCGAATACTGACTGCGTTTATCAGGAATTAGGTGAATCATGATAATTGACTTTTTTTTACTCTATTACAATAGAGTTCTATCAAGTAAATGCTATTTCAATCAATAAACTTTTATATTTATAACACATTTATAGCAAGAATACATTTTTTCTTCACATCACCAAAGAAAACTTGTAGACTTTCCACCATGGAAGTTTTTTGTTGATTGGATTGGCATTTGCTTCGTAGAACTCCATTTTAATACGGTAAAAAATAGCATTTAGTTCTGTTTTTTTTTATTTAATTTCAGCTATTTCGGCGTATGCCCTCACCATATTAATTAAAATCATTTGACCAAGTATCTACAGGAAGTTATGTAATATTGTTTTGTATTTGGTATGAGTAGTGAAACAAGACCATCAAACGATATATTGTATAATTTTATTGCTTGCTTATTTTGAATTTAATTGCGTGCTGGAAAGAGTTTATATTTTTCTATACACATAGCGCGTTAATATACATATCGACTTTGGAAAGGAAAAAGGACGTAACCCACACATATCAAATTTTACAGGAGGCGCAAAAAACGTGTTTTTATGATTTTGTGCCATATGCAAATTATGAAATATACACAATCTTGAAGTGCACGGAGACTTCTAAACCGGTGTTTAATTGACGTAATCTAATATTAATTAAAGAAATTGTCTAGGAAAAACCTTTATTTCAGTCTTTTTTCTTGGTTTTAATTTTTTACACGGTCATCTTTTTCAAACTTGAATGCTAAATTTAGATACTAATTCGGCATTTGCAACTTGCATCCTTTTTATAGAACGTGTATCAAGTTTGATACATAGTGATATTGTGTCGAATCGACGAGGATATAAACATGTTCGTAATTCTGTTAATCGAAACGATACAGATGACTAACTTTACCTTTGTGTGATTTATAATCAGGTTTATGTATGAATCATTGTTTTTTATGAGATCATGCATTAATCTTGTATTAATAACGACACCTACGTAAAGTATTTTAACATCAAAATTGGATCATTGCATGAGAGTGGTTTAAAGAGACAAGCTTGGCGCAAGTCGAGACTTTCGTCTGTTTTGACAAAATTAACAATGAACATGGCAAATTTGGTGCAAAAGGTCGGCGTACACCAAGCGTTTGCCTCTTTAACACACTGGGGTAGTGATTATTTCTTTGTGATATATTTGTTTTACATGGCCAAAAAAAAATTGATTTCGGTTTTCTTGGAAAGTCGTTGCTTCAGTGCAGAAAGGGCACTGCCAAAGCCCCCTACTGCTATGGCACTGCTCATTTCATCGTCATCCAAATACGAGCAGTCAGAAACGAAACAATTTCTCGAATAAAGGTTCATCTTTGGGGGATTATTTTTTTCATATGTAATGCAAAATAAATATTTAACATTAGTGCTGTAACATATCTTTTTATTTTATATTTTTTCTATGTTCATTGGTGTTGAAAAATACATATTATATCATTATATTTTGCTAGTTCTTCTTGCCTGTGTGGTCGAGTAATCAACGGTGTTGGCTTCGGCTACAGAGGGCCCGGGTTCAAATCCCGGTACGGACAGTTTTATAAATTGATTTTTCAATCGATTTATGAATTTCTGTTCAAAGGCATGGATGTATGTGATGTCTTGAATTCCCCCCTCTCACCTAACCTAACCTATGAACGGGGCGTATCGACAGCGATTAGCTTACCACTAATCCTGTCCTAACCCTATCCTTCTATCCCTACTCTCTTTGGAAAAAGAGAGGTTGAGTAACAAGCAGTTTTCGTAGAAACACTTCTGTTGAGATAAACTCCATTAGGAGTCCATATGCTCCACATTGGGAGCGGACATGGTTAAAAAAAAAAGTTCTTCTTGTTTGTATTCACAGCTGTCTTTTTTGTGTGACATATACTTAGATTTATTAAGAAAAAACACAATATTCCTTTGTACTTTATTTCCACTTTTTTTATATAAAAGCCAGGAACGGTTTCGCTCGTGGCGAATATATTGTCAACTGATGAGAAATATAATTTAACAGTGCTATTTGTACAAAAACAAATCGAAATGAAATGGTGTAAACGACAATTGACATTGAAAAGAATTTTCAAATTACAGTACAAGTGATTCTACATTTACACAAAATTAAAATGTTTAACACCTCTAACATATAATTAAAAAATCATCAAAGATTAATAATGTTAAAGAGGTGACTTATGGTAATTACAAACATAATTTTAGATTTCTTGTAAAAATTAAAAGCTAGATTATTGCACTGAAAATTGAATATCTCGGCTGTGATGGTTTTGGGTCGGCTGGCTGGGTGTGTATATATTCCTAATGTTTTCACTCTTGCATTCTTGCATACAACCGTTAGACTATTTCCGGTCCCCTTGATAAACAAACACCTGAATATAGCCTTACGTGCGACTGCTCAAAACAAATACATATTAAACATACTGCATTTTATTTATTCTGATGATGTATTCCTTAGAGACGAAACGTGCTTCCGTGAAAAAAACATTCAATTCCGTAATTGCATTGTTGACAGTGGTGGCTATTTTTTTTTTCCAATTTCATTTACGAGACTAATTCGTTCCAGAGTCTTACTCGTTATGTGAAACACTCGTCATGCGAAACAATTTTTCCCATATAAAAAAAATGTGAAACATTCTTTTTTTTTTTTTACTATAAAGCTGTCTAGAGATATTCGTATTTGCCGACACTTGATAATTTGGTGAAAATGTGACGCAGCATATTGTCATTGAATAAATTTGTAAAACGCATAGCCACCTCTCGTTATTAGGGTGATGCTTCTCAATGTACGATGCAACGGTTTCCCATGCTTTTAGCATTTCTCTTATTGCGCCAGAAGATTTTTCATCTGCTACATCCTCCTTCCCCACTAACAAACTCTCATTCATAACTTCTTGCTGTGAAAAACAATGTAACTACATAAGCTCTTCGGTGGTCAGCTCTTGACTGTGCTCTTCTACAAGCTTATCAATATCGTTGTCATCCACCCAGTCCCATGGTATTAGAGTGGACACTCGCAGATGAGTGACGTGAAGACGGGACTTCCTCTTTCTGCGTCACTCGCTATGCGAAATTTCGCTCGTTAAGGGGGAGCATTTTGTCACAATGTGCTCGTTATGCGAATTACTCGTTATGAAAGGTTCCATTGTAGTTTTAATTTTCATATGCTGACCTATTGAATGATTAATACATATTAACGTTGCCATCATGACTCATACTATTTGCGTCTCCGTAATTAATTAATTCATTAAAATCTGTGACACAATTGAATAATAATGAATCACTTTTTAATCTCCCAACCTCTTGGCACTCTATTCTGTCCATATATATAAAAAAATCTTATTCATTTATTGTTTACATATCAGGGGCGTGGAGTCGTGAAAATAATACCCCGATTGTGTTTTTAACATTGCTGAATTGTATAACTTTTTCTATTTTTTTTTTAAGGGAGCCCTTTTTTACATCCAGGTTAAATATTGATTTCATTTGAGCTTTTTTTTTTATTAGTGGACGATTTTAGGTTTCGCCGTGATGACGATGATATTAACGTAGCTATGACATTGGTCGGGTCTTCTGCATCATTTTGTACACTTTCGCACGACCTTTTTTTACGCCGAGGGATACTTCATACAATAAGAGAATTGGCTGTACATCTAAACTCGTTTTAAGACATCATCGATACGTTGTTATTGTCGAGTGAAATGCTTCGATTGTGAAGTCGTTCGCTCATCGACACCGGCCCCATTGTTGAATTTCTAAATGTATGCTGTGCTGTGCGCCAGACTGCAGGTGTTTTACGCTAAACACTACTGAAACTGGTTCGGCAGTTATCTTCGACATTCAATGGTTATGTCAGTGATTCATTGTCACCCTTTAATATTGCAGCGAATTGAGATTGAATTTGCAAATTAATTGTTTATAAGTGATCATTTGAAAACTTATCTTTATGATTCTTTCGTATTTTTAGGCTGTGCTAAGTTTGAACCTATAACAATCTTTTATACTTAATCGGAATTTAATCGGTAGAACTTTATAGTTAATTCCCTATATCGCCTGTAGAACTAAATGTATTTCTTTTAAGTAAATATAAATAATAACATAGTTCTGACGAGGGCATAAGCCGAAATGAATGTTAGCTATCGACCGTAGATAAAGTCGTTATTTTGTATTCGATGTTTGATAACCATTGGGCTAAACCAGCGGTGGGGAACCTTTTTCATTTCTAAAGGCCACATTCATTTATCTGATTCAACATAAGGCTCAGTAAAGAAAACGTTGACACCAGCTCTTTTTTTTTTTACTGTCGAACACATAATGGGTTGATTACGCTCTTTTTCCAAACGCTTGTGTAAAAAAAATGATCAAGTCAAAAGGCCGCATCGGAGTAGCCACGAGGTCGCAGGTTCCCCTCCACTGGGCTTAACTATGCCGCTATTAAATGTTGTATTAATAAGTCTTGAACAATATTTATCATTGAAATTAGTAAGGATGCAAGTAATTGTTTTGAAACCTTATCTAAGTAGGATTCTCTTGCGGTTTTCAAGCAGAATCACCAAGCGCCCTACCAGCGTTATTTGAATTGCGGTTAAATTAGTCGTTAATTTATGTCAGCGTTCTAATATGTGAGGAAAAACTTAACATGAAAATGGGATTTACAATCGTAAACGTGTGTCGCCGCTTGGCTATTATTAATCTTGCCATTAATTGTTGAAAAACAACAAAATAATTTGGCACATCTTGGGTTAAACTAAAACAATCTGTTTTCAATGTGACCATAATTTTGTAGGGTCCTATGGCGCAGCGGTTAACGATGTTGGCTTCCGTGTCAGATCTCACGCGTTCATGTCCAAGCACGAACAGATTTTTTCGATCGATTTGTCGATTTCTGTTCAAAGGCATGGGTGTTATTGTTATCTTAATTTCCCTCTCACCCTTCCCATCCTACCCTTATCCTTCTGTCCCTAATAATCACGTAAGAGAAAAATCTGTTGAGATACCTTCATTAGGAGGCCATATGCTCCACATTGCGAGAGGAAAAAAATGTTTTAATAGGTATGTTTTAACATTATCGAAATACACAAATTTTTAGTGTACAATATATGGACGAACAAATATTTTTTTATAATATTGAAAAGTAAAAATAGTTATGTTTCGACACTTTCCACGCAATTTATTGTTTCTTCAAAATCGGAACTGTACATTACAGTTGTTTAAAGAGACAAAAACTTGCTGTAAGTCAAGCTTTTGATCGTTTTGCACCTATTCGGTATGTTCATTGTCAATATTATGTCCCCCTTAAAAACATAGTCCACGCCGGTGAAACATCACAAATTAATTTTGTCGATCCCATAGCCGAATGGTCAACGTCTTTCGTCTAATTGTGAGTCTTGACCAAAGTGTCGAACGCGGTTCTTTCAAAACAACTCTTGGCGAGGTGCATCACAGTAGGGGGAATAGACGTGTTTGAAAATGTATCGGAAACATCTTATTATCATAATATGTGGTCAGCAAAAAAAAGGTTTTAAATGTGGACATGAAAATAAAATGAACTACCCCGTTAGAAGCGTTCTTTACGTTGATTCCAATTTGAATAATTGAATTGCATACCGCCCGCCACACAATTGTATAATTTATCTAAGCTTTCTGATTTCTCAAAATTTCGTGAATTAATCCCTATTCTTTCTTTACCAGGTGACATTCACGGTCAGTACTACGATCTCCTACGTCTGTTCGAGTACGGTGGATTCCCCCCCGAGTCGAACTACCTGTTCCTCGGTGACTACGTGGACCGTGGAAAGCAGTCGCTGGAGACGATATGCCTGCTGCTCGCCTACAAGATCAAGTACCCGGAGAACTTCTTCCTGCTGAGGGGCAACCACGAGTGTGCGAGCATCAACAGAATCTATGGGTGAGTGTTCATTGTTGTTGCGATCACCGTCGCCCTCCGTGGCCTAGTTGGTAAGAGCTTTGCCCTAGCGATTCGAGTCCCGCGTAGGTCATTTCCAAATTCAGATTTGAAAAATAATAATTTGATATCTTGGACCTGGATGTTTACTATGCCTCTTTTTCATCGAGTTTATCTCGTATGATTTTTCAATTAAAACATATTTAGCACAATGGTATAAGCTGTAATGTCAAATTTGTTTTCAGTATTAAAACAGTATCAAAATATATAGAAGAATTATTACACGTGACGGACTGACGGCGGAAGGTAAATCATGGTTGCGCTCGCTGTAACACAAAACAAGTGCTCGTGCCACCATTGCTCACATTCCGTCGTATTCGTTCGCTGTCTTTCGTTTATTTTTCATACATAATACGCGGCTTGTATGCATCGCATTTATTTTTACAGCGTTACTTATTTAAAATATAAAAACATGACACTCGTGACCTCTTTTATGACAGCTTAATGCTCAATATCGACTATCATATTTCCAATTTCTACCGACGGCCAAGTTATAATAGTAGATCAATCGGTTCTTTCATTCTCTGTAGGAAGTTCAAGCGGCCGGCAAGTGTGATTCAAAATATATGTGTCATCGGTGACTTGCAGGCATTATTTGTTCAAATGTGTATATCGTATGTATACATCGCATTTATTTTCACAGCGTTACTTATTTTTTTAAAAAACATGACACTCGTGACCTTTTTATGACAGCTTAATGCTCAATATCGACTATCATATTTCCAATTTCTACCGACGGCCAAGTTATAATAGTAGATCAATTGGTTCTTTCATTCTCCGTAGGTAGTTCAAGCGGCCGGTTCAAGTGTGATTCAAAATGTAAATGTATGTGTCATCGGTGACTTTCAACCATTATTTAATCAAATGTGTAAATCGTATAATTTTTAAACAAACCTTCCCAGGCTTCTTGATAATATAGCTGCTCGAGTTTCTATAATCTTTTTCCTCACTCCGATAAATACTTGCGACGAACCGCGACTGAAGAGTGTGGGCCAACGCACCTCCTTGAATCGTGGTCACATTGTAACCCAGAGCTTGAAACATTTTTTTCATAAATTAAAATTTCCCGAATGCGTACAACGCTCGGTGCTGTGTTGTGGAATAATTGCGGATATTATTAAAACCAATTAATAATTTGCGCAACGGAAAAAAAATAAATTTCCTGTGGCCTTTCCATTTTGTCAATATTGATTGTTGCTTGCGAAACCTAATAATAGAGAAATGGGCGGGCTTCTTTCACACACTGTGTGTCTAAAATATATATATATATATATATATACCGTAAAATGTCACCGTACCAATTAAGTTAATTGTGTTTTCTCGTGGTGTATATAATGTGTTTGGGTTGTTTTCTAGACTATTTCGTAATAGCTATACGTTTAAGCAGAGTATTTTTTAGTCAACGCAATTAGTCGTCGCCTGCTGTAGTCCAGTTGGTAAGAGCCTGCTCTACAGATCACGCAGGTCTGCGTTCGATTCCCGGTCAGATCACAGTGAATTTGAGAATTATTCAATTCAAAGTTGTGATCGAAGACCGGGTGTTTTTAATGTCAATTCAAATCATTTCCTCTCCTCCCATCCTTCTGATCCTTTAATAATTGGGTGTAGCAATAGCGATTAGCCTGCTCTGGCCTTATCCTTCTTTTCTTACTACTCACTTTGAAAAAAGTGAGCTTGAGCGACTGAGTAACAAACAGTTCTCGTAAAAAAAACTTCTGTTTAGATACCTCCATTGGGAGGCCATATGCCCCACATTGGTAGCAGACATGGATTAAAAAATAATAAAAAAGTAAAGTCCAAAAATCATGCCTTGAATAAGATGCCAACGGCGCTATTCCCGCGCGCATACACTTATAAAGTACGGCCTGAATGAAGTGTCCGCTGTGTATAAAATAATTGTACAGCTCGCGGGAATAGCATCGCAGGTCCTAATTAATATGACAATAGCGATTACTTTTATGATGGAAATAACGTTAACTAATACTTCATGTCACAGCGGACGGCATTAACATTAACCCATTTTGGTCGACTTCCCTTTTTCCGTTCCAATTCGGCGCCCGTCGCACGAACAACGACACGCGACACGTCGCCTGCCTCCCCGACTCACCGCAAATATCTGACGTTCATTATTCGCAAATTGACCCAATAACACTACGTTTCAGGGACGGACATCTTTTATTGCCCGTGACGCGTCATTAATCTGTCTGACTGTGACTTGATTTTTGTTACGCTGTCCCCTTGTCTTTGTCCGCTTACTTCAGTAACATTGGATGTTTTTATTGAATTTAGTTTTGAGGGCATGTGTCATCATAGAGCAGCGTTCAAATACAAGCTTTATCTATACAAATTCGTTCATTTGAGCCTTTAGACTTTTAGAGGGCGAAACGATGATTCGCAGAAAGTTGGAGGACACTTTGTAGTATGGGAAATCGAGTCGACTGTCAGATATAATATGGCAGCCGTGAACATAGTAGTAATTATTGTGTAATACCAACCGTCCAAAATAAGTGTCTAGATCAGTGGCTCTCGCGTAAAATTTTACTGTGGCCGCGTTGTAAACATCAGAGGTCCTATGGAAATGTCTCGTGGCCGCGTCATAATTTTGCTTTGAGGTGTGATAAAAATACCCTTTTCTAAAAAAATAAAATGGATCTACTTATAAGTTTAGGTTTAATAAAATACATTATATTATCTATGTAACTGTCGGTGGCCGCTGCAAAATCCTCTGGTGGCCGCATATGAGAACCACTGTTCTAGATCTTTATGCACATGAGAATAGCCAAGCTGGTTGCGAACCCGTTGCCGCCGCAGCCGATACGATTTTTGATCACCCGGCGACTTGACAGTAATTTGTTGTATTCACCAAGTATTGATAATAATCAAACGTTCGTATGGTAATTGATTAATTCAACGAGAGATGCAAATAGCCATCTATATATTAATAGCCGATAATGTCCGTTTGTTTGAGTGAGAGTCCTCGATTTCACACCTTCCAGTCTCCACTTTTTTAAATAAAATAATATAAAATGAAATAAAATAAATTTAAATTAAATTAAATTAAACACAATGCAACAAAAATCTCACGTTGCTGGGCAACGGGCTTACAGCTAGTTGTTATTATATCTGCAAAAATCTTGCATTTAATACTCGGTGTATAGTCAAAGTCCATCGCTTCCTTAGAAGGCAATATCAAATTAAAAACATTTTAGAATAATTCGATCTGGAGTAAAGTCAAAAATTAAGTTACGTAAAAAAGCATTCGATGGTTTCATTATCTGGACAATCCTTTGGATCGGTCAATCCGAATATATATGTACATGCTCAATTCTTAGTCACCGGTAGATACTTCTTCGACCTAGACACACAGCTAGCTGTCAATAATATTTCTTTAATGCGGATTACAGTTTACAATGTAATGCTATCGATTTGACAGGCGATACGGAATAATGTGTATGGATAGGTCGAGGATAAATAAATAATGTGCCCGTCTTGTTATTTCTTGATTCTGTCAAAAGTGCTGCAAAGCAAACTTGATGGATAAAATTTGATAATTAAATTTAAAAAAAACTGGAAAACTGAAGTCAATACAATACTGATTACTGTGTCCCAGTACGAACAGGATTTTTTTTAATCGATTTATTTTCGAAGGCATGGGTGCTTGTGACCACTTTAGCTTTATTAATTTTTGATGATTTTTTCTAATTATATGCTGGAGGTATTAAACTTTTTTATTTGAGTCACTTATTAATACTTTGCACTGTAATTTTTAAATTGTTTTCATTACCCTTGTTTATTTATTTTTTTAACCATGTTCGCTCCCAATGTGAAGCATATGGACTCCTAATGGAGTTTATCTCAACAGAAGTGTTTCTACGAGAACTGCTTGTTACTCAGTTGCTCAACCTCTTTTTCCAAAGAGAGTAGGGATAGAAGGATAGAGCTAGGACAGGACTAGTGGTAAGCTAATCGCTCTCGATACGCCCCGCCCCGTTCATAGGATAGGATGGGTGGGAGATTAATTTTATTTCTTATCAGTTGATAATGCTCGTCACGAGCGAAACCGGTCCTGATCTTGCTAAAATAAAAGTGGAAGAAGTACAGAGAAATATTGTGTTTTTTTTTTAATCATAACACTAAATTAGGCGGCTTTTGGAACGTTTTTAAATACTCCATTTTGACGAAAATACTATTGAAATATCTAAATGTATAAAAAAAAATGTGAAATCAAACACCGCTCACCTTTCGCATATATATGTATGCAGTGTTTTCAAAATTAAGCTTATTATACACTTCGCGAACTTGCCGAGTTTCGGCCTGGATTGTTTGAGTGTTGGGGGGGGGAGGAGGGATTCGGCATTGGTAAATGTTTCATCCGATTAGCGAATAAATTAATCCTTCGGCAGCGGTCGCCGTATTGAATTACATTATTTAACATTGACAATATTACACTCTTGCGAATATGCGGAAATGGAACTTTGCTGCCAGATTAGACGATGTATGCATTAGCGGTATCGATTGTTGGAATAGGTTTCAATATCTATAGTGTACCCCGATGATGCTAACTTGTCGCATTTGTGATTTACTTGTATTCGAAATGGCACTACATAAGCTGGGTTAAGTTTCTGAACATAAAAACAATTAAATACAGGCTATTGAATCTAATGTAAAAATGGTGTCGCTCGAAAGTGTCCGTATCAGTTAATTTATAATTTTATTTAAACGAGGACTGACTATTAGTAAAATCTTACAACTGATTACGGCCTATTTTTAAACATTTGCTGTGAACTACTGCGAAAATTTGTTTGAAATAAATTTAAATGATTAGTAATTTTATTTCAAAACCCCCCTGCGATTAATGCATCGCTCGCTTATTGGTTAAAGCAGTGGTGCCCAACCTTTTTTTCGCGTCGGTAACTCCTTTACAATGTTTGGAAGAAATTTTATTTAGTGTTTTTTTCTTTAAACTTATATTATTTTTTTATTTTAAATGCGAATTATCATTAAACATTAACTTGCAGAATAATTAAATTTTAGTATTTTCTTGCTATTTTTTGGAGGAACGAAAAAATGATAGTTTTCTCTAGCGATCAAATTTTGCTCTACGATCGACAGGTTAGTTGGGGCATCGTTGGAGTTGAAAGTAGTATGGACGGAATTTCTCTTGAAACGTGTCACTCTGAAAACGGAAAGGGGGCGTACCACAATAATTAAATACTAGCTGTAAGCCCGTTGCCCAGCAACGGGAGATTTTTGTTGCATTGTGTTTAATTTTATTTAGTTTAATTTAATTTTATTTTAATTTATTTTATTCAAAAAAGTGGAGACTGGAAGGTGTGAAATGTGGTCGGACAGACATTATCGGCTATTAATATATAGAATAGCTGTAAGCCCGTTGCCCAGCAACGTGAGATTGTTGTTGCATTGTGTTTGATTTTATTATATTTTATTTTACTTTATTTTAATTTATTTTATTTTATTTAAAAAAGTGGAGACTGGAGGGTCGAGGACACCTTACACTCACTCTAACTAACGGACCTTATCGGCTATTAATATATAGATATTTCTCGCAGATAACTAAAATTCATCTAATGCAACTGCGCTCAACACACAACGAACCCTATTAGCCTCAATAACTAAATCGTTTTTTTATTTAACCTTACATACCCAACGAAACGTATCTACAATAGAAATTTATGTTTCTCGAACATAAAATCATCGATAGGTAGAATAACATTCTGAATACATAATGGTAAGGAGGTCAGCGAAAAAACCAGTAATGTCCGTTTTTGGCGTCGAATAGTCATGTGGCAGTGTCGGGGGCGAATTAATTCGTGTCACTCCAACCCCGGGGTTGGGGGTGTACTATATCCAGAGACGGTGGCGTGAATATTGGATTTATGACGCCCATTAATTATGCCCATTGTGTATGATGATGGGATAATTAGTTCTTGCATGTTGGCCGCCGTGCTGCTAAATTCGCCCGCCAAAAATTAATTAAAACAATTGCGCTGCCACGGGAGAAGTGCGCGGTCACGGTTCATCGAAAGAAATGATTATTTTTATTTCAATTTAAAACACTAGGGCGAGCGTCATTTGATAATGAAATGAAAAAGGGATGCATTGCTTTATTCTCGTATTTTTTTCACATTAAAAAAAAAACACCACACCCCAATTAAGAACGAAATTTGTAAAGCATTTTGTTTACACGGTGTAGAATTCATAGAAAAATTGAAGATTATCTCTTTTTATTTAAAAAAAAAACAACATTTTGGTATATAATAATAGTGAAGTAAATAATAAGTAAATTGCGTAAAATATTATTCGTAATTAAGAAAAAGAAAAAATGCTATTCATCGCTACCAGGTGTTTTAAAACCACAATGCCCCATAGTCCTGCCACTGCATGCTAGGCTGACTAAAGATGATCTGATAGTATACATATATCTATAAGTTAAAATCAAATTAATGACAAATTTCTTTGGAATCGGAGGAGTTTTTTATTTTATAGCTGGAGTCGGGGAGTCGCACGACTCCACAGCCCTGATAAATCGCTTTCATCGCTGGAAATGTCTGGCACGTCTAATGTGATTGTATCTAATGAAGCTTTTTTTTTATCATGTCCGCTCCCGATGTGGAGCATATGGAGTTTATCTCAACAGAAGTGTTTCTACGATAACTGCTTGTTTCTCAACCTCTCTTTTTCCAAAGAGACTAGGGAATAGAATAAAAGGGCTAGAACAGGACTAGTGGTTAGCTAATCGCTATCGATACGCCCCGTTCATAGGATAGGATGGGTGGGAGGGGGAATTCAAGACATCACACACATCCATGCCTTTGAACAGAAATTCGTAAATCAATTTATAAAACTGCCCGTACTCGGATTCGAACCCGTGACCTCCGTAGCGGGTAGCCAACGACGTTGACCACTCGACCACACATGCGGAAAATTTGTTTATTACTGTCCCATATTATTGAATTTCGTGTTGTTAATAAATCCGTGTTTTTTGGTCTCTAAGAATCGTGTTGGAACAAATAATTCGCGTTGAATAATTGTATTCGTTCTTTTTAGTGGATGGTGTGCTATTTCAAAACCGTGTTAAAAAGAGTTAAGCGTACATCTATTTGAACTAAACTATGATAGCTCAAGCAGCCACCTTGTTGAATTACCATTTTCGTTGTATATAATTTTGCGACCCAGTAATTACGTGCGGGCCTCGTTGATTTGCATAATACTCGTTGAACTCGTATTTGCTTCGGGTGATGATAATATGGCGTTGTGTGTTTTGTAATGTGTCCTAACAGCCGATATCCGTACGTATTCAAATTTCACTAATTCGCCCACCATCCCCCCCGCACTTTCTGGTAATTAATTATGTAATGTGGTTAATTGGCTCTCCAACACACCCCGTTCGTTGAATTCATTCTCGCAAAGGTAGCGAATACCCGTTAGTCAACGATTACTTTAACGTTTCGGTTGATTAATATATTATGAGAGGCAAAAATAGTGCATTTTTTTTTTATAAATTACGTTTTGAGGGATTTTCCGCAAGAACTGAAATTTTGTTTTGGTCCGCTTCTTATTCCACTTGTGTAACAAAATGTGACACGTGTCTCTAATTCAATTGATATATCATCTATTAGACTCCATAATGAAACTCGTGCCCGCGATTAACGTAACCAAAGTCAACAACTTACAAACGCTCGTCTAAAGTATTTGTAGTAATTAGGCATTTAAATGTATATCTGTAGATTCGGCGGTAACTTTGTGTAAGTTAATGTTTAATATAAAATAAACTTAAAAACTTCATTATTACACTTGTGTTACAAACTGCGACACGTGTTTCGCCTCTTTATGGGAGCATTTTCAGATAAAACATGGTAAGGTTCACGACGTGTTGAAGCATCGCCACATATTTTTTTTTATATATATTGGCATTACTCGTAATTCATTCTTGAGCGAGTTTCATTTATTGTGAGAAATGTCTGCTTTTGTTTACGATGTTATACCCCAAGAATAAATCCCCACTAACAAAAGGCATTAAGATTAATAACAGTTTGAATGAACTCGACGTAAAACAGGTAGGTAGAAATAAAATAAAACCCATCGCTCAAGTATTACGAAAACGTTTATTTAATCACATACAATATTTAACAGACAAAATTTTAAATTAATACAATACACAATAAATATTATAAGACCTAGCTTGCTCACACGATTTGATAAAAGTTTTTAAAAAAATTGAAGCTACCACCCGCGTGGGAACGAAACGAATTTTAATTTTCGTCGAAATGGAAAAATATCAGTTCTTTCATCTCGGACGAAAACCACAAAAGAAAAAAAACGAATACTGAATTTACAATTTAAGGTCTCTAAAAGCAAGTTCCAGGACCTGGAAGTGTCCCCACACACGTTGTGTTCGTGTCCCAAAGAGCAAGAAAGAATGAAACAAAAATCGCATCGGGTATCGAAAAACAATGTTACCATTTAAAGCCATAAACAATAAAACAATTGATATTACGGGTAACCTGATACAAAATTTACACACAAATTATTTAGCTACGAATTTTAAATGTCTGCCAGGTTTCATCACAAAAGTGGTAGTGGGAGCGGGTGACTATAAACCATACCGCATCAATATATACGCCATTATAAACCGATCGGGATGATTCCGCATAGTGACTCAATCGTCGGAGATTGTATTGTGTTATTTTGCCGTTCTTTCAAATCGCTTCGAGTTTAATGGATCGCTTTTATCGGGTGTTCGGATCCGAAATCTTCACTGCATTCAAAGTACATTTTTAAACAATTTCAAGATTTAAAAAGTATGCTGGTGATGATAATGTAAAACTTTCCTTCTCAAATTTAAATCACTCCGATGCCCCATGCTGCTTATTGTAGAATTTTAATAACAAGTTGAGTCCTGGAACCGTGTTTTCGCGGGATGAGCTTACCTTTTAAATTGTGCCATGATTTTCGTATTTAGCAACATTTTTTAGAAAAGCCATTAGAGCAGATAGTTAAATCATTCTAAAACAGTCACTCAATTATTATTTTCATAGAAAATAGTTACTGACTTAATCAACCAAAATTCTAGTTTGGACAATCCATTAAACAAGATGTAACGGAAATAAATAAGCACTGTTGAAAATGCAAAACGTTGCGACAAGCAAAAAGAGTAAAACTACGTACAAGTGCACACATTGTAATATGACTCTCAATAAAAAGAAATACTGGTGCAATATGAAACAATCATAGTCCTTTCAAATACCACAAATAGTTTCATTTGAGTTGACTGAGTGATCTTATAGTTATATCACTTATGGAATTCCCAAAAATAAGCCAGGCCCAAGGGATAGTTTCACCTGATTTGAGTCGGGGCCGAAATGGTTAAAAAAAAAACTGCTAACGCGGTTGTTTTCATTGTAACTTGCTCGACACGGTGAAAGTAGTTTACCCGAGCTTGCCCAAAAATCTTTTTAATCTATTGCATTAACAGATTTTTTCAAACATGATTTACAGATAGCGTGGCTGTTTATAGTATGACCAAGGAAATGCTTAGTATGTGAAATTCGTAACTGTAATTTGAAATCTAATTTAATCGCGCGACGTACTGACACGCTCTGTATTCTTCCTTCTCGCGTGTGACGTATAAGAAGGAATATATTTATTGACGTGTTTTTCTTATAATAATTTATCACCAAAACAACAACGCATTGATCAATCATGATTTCTATATTTTTTTCTTCGACTGAAGTTTTGGTCACTGTTTAATACACTTCTTATATGACACATATCGATTGTCCAGTTCGTTAATGAGACAGCTCCAAATTACCTGCTTTGAGATTATGGTAAAAGCAATTATTCAAGTGTTTGTCATAAATCTTTGGCCGAGATCAATAGACTTTATCAACATGTGTTCACATATTTGGTGCTGAGATCGGGTTCGGATGTAAGCAATCCGAACATTTTATTCAATTCGTTAGAAGTAAGTTTATCGACATTTGCATTTTTGGTGTAATTTTTTAAATTATATCGACTGGAGAGGAACAAGTAGGGAATCCAATCCCGAGCCAAAATGATGATCCCGGGGCTAGTCCCGAAATTATAGTTTTTTTTATATTTACACATTTTATATTTATAATATTGGTCAAAAATTAATCATACAACTTATTCTATGTTATTTAAAGCATTTATTTTATACTATGTACATTCAATCTTAGACATATTTTTAAATAAAAAAACATGATATTGTGAAAAAAATTACATAAAAATTTTAAAAAACCATGTATGCTAAAATATTTAATTTTAATAATATGCTCGAAGAAACACCAAAGCATCGATTTTTTTGTCATTTAGTCTGGATCTTATTTTTATACCCAAGTAGCTTGCTGCTGAAAAAGCAGTAAGTCGTCGAGTGATAGATATTCTTTAGTTAAAAAATAGTCGGATATTAATTTTCTTTTCAACAGCCTTTCAGGACATTCTGTGGTTTTTGTTGTAGATCCACTTGTATTCGATGGAAATGAATTGATGGAAGTTGGTCCATGAATTTTCATTTTGTGTATTGAAAATAAATGCGTGTTCAGTTCTTTTGTAGATTCCTCTCCAGTTTTTAACACCATACTACATTATTTACCCTTAGCTGTGGCTCCCCATCCACAGACGTAAAAAATTGTTTCCACATTGAACTTATATCATCATCCTTCTTATGAACTCGAAATTTCTGTTCCTTGTTCATGTTTAATTGAAGGGTAAAAATATGTTATTAAAATACTCGGTGTCTCTTGGAAATGCAACCGTAGAACTGATGAAAAATATTTTTTGACACTGGTGTTATATAGGAGCTGAAAGAAGTGAATTTTTGTCGAGTCTAATTTTAAAGAGTTATGTTATTGTTGTATCACCTCTTTTCAAATTTTATTTTTTACAAAGTCATGTACATGTTTAGAACAATAGAAAAAATACTTTAGTTATCGCCACGCTGGACTTGACAAATAATATTAATGATAACAAACAACATAAAATTTCTTCATAGAGCAAAGCCGAAGTGGCATTAAAATAAACAAAAAGTCAATTAACATTGCAATATGCACAATGCAGATAAAGAAACAGGAAACATTTCACACTAAAAAATTACGTCTTATCGCCAAACGTGTCCTCTTATAGTAATCCATAATATGCTGTAAAATTTAATATTTTTGGGATTCATTAAAACGTAATTAATTACCATAAATGACTTCTAGTAATTCATTTTATTGATTTCGTCGGCTGTCTTAATTGTGGACTAGCTGTAAGCCCGTTGCCCAGCAACGGGAGATTTTTGCTGCATTGTGTTTGATTTTATTTAGTTTAATTTATTTTATTTTAATTCATTTAATTTAATTTATTTTATTTAATTTTATTTTATTTTATTTTAATTTATTTCAATTTATTTTATTTTATTTTATTTCAATTTATTTTAGTTTATTTTATTTCATTTTAATTTATTTCAATTTATTTTATTTTATTTTATTTCAATTTATTTTATTTTATTTTATTTCAATTTATTTTATTTTATTTTATTTCATTTCATTATCTATTAATTTGAAAATGTACGCAAACAAAATACATTTCGTAGAAGAAGAAGATGTCTCGAGGACATCATCAGTACGCACACATTTGTGAAAAGTGAAAAGCGAGTGATTATTTTATCGACTTTTAATATATAAATTTAGTATGAATAAAAAAGTGGAGACTGGAAGGTGTGAAATGGACGTCCAAACACTCAGACATACGGACCTTATCGGCTATTAATATATAGATTGTGAAATAGTGGACAATGGAACATTGATTATTATATTTGAAGATAAGACAGTATTGGCTGCGTTTTATTTTACAACGAAATATACGAAAATCAATCCCGAAAGTTTCGGGATCATGTCTTCTAATCCCGGGATTGAAATGTATCGACAACTGGACGGGATCCCGAATCCCTGGATTGGATTCCCTAGGAACAAGGATGTAACCCACAGTTTTTTTTTCGATAATCACAATGTATCAAACTTGATACACGTTCTATCAAAAGAATGCAAGCTGCAAATGCCGAATTAGTATCTAATTTTAGCTTTTATGTTTGAAAAAGATGATCTCGTAAAAAAATTAAACCAAGAAAAGACTAAAATAAAGGTTTTTTATAGAAAATTTCTCTAATTAATATTAGATTATGTCAATTAAACATCAGTTTAGAAGTTTCCGTGCACTTCAAGGTTGTGTATAATTCATAATTTGCATATGGCCCAAAATCGTCAAAACATTGCCACTTTTGCGCCTCCTGTAAAATTTGATGTCTGTGGGTTACGTCCTTTTCCCCTTCAACAGTCGATATGATTATTGCATATTTAACTCAAATTTAAAAAAAAAAATAGAGTCACTGATATCTAGCGTCCATCTTTCTTCATACTAGTTATTATTATAAAGATATGATTACACGTTGATATTGTAAATTAACCAATAGCAAGCGAATCGCTCATTCCATTTTCAACAATGCCAATGAAATGAAAATCATATTTATGATAGCTTTCATTAAGTAATTCAAAACTTTAATAAAAAAAAGCAACCCAATATCACCAACAAGAAACTTTGAGAATCTGGAAATGATATGCTGCGGGAAGTAAGAAAAGCCCTCAGCATTTCTTTGGCTTTGTCCACCCTCCTCTCGAAGCATATCGTCAGTTATACATACAGTCAGAAAAAGTCGAAAATTGGATGTTTTTAATTGTGAATGTAGACATCACGCTCTATCGTTCGAAAAAACAAGCTCACTCATATTTATTTTAACCATGTCCGCTCCCAATGTGGAGCATATGGACTCCTAATTGAGTTTATCTCAACAGAAGTGTTTCTACGAGAACTGCTTGTTACTCAGTTGCTCAACTTCTTTTTCCAAAGAGAGCAGGGATAGAAGGATATGGCTAAGACAGGATTAGTGGTAAGCTAATCGCTCTCGATACGCCCCGTTCATAGGATAGGATGGATGAGAGGGGGGAATTCAAGACATCACATTCATCCATGCCTTTGAACAGAAATTCATAAATCGATTGAAAAATCAATTTATAAAACTGTCCGTACCGGGATTTGAACCCGGGCTCTCCGTAGCCGAAGCCAACAACGTTGATCACTCGACCACAAAGGCGGCTTTCACTCATATTACATGTATTTATTTCGATATTTAAAGAATAAATTAATACTAACTGATTCAATTTCGTTGTGCAGTTATGAATGGCAGAAACTATTAAATAGCATAACGTCTTTTGGGCTGTACAGATTTCTAATTTCTACAGCTATAAAAAGGGTATTTTTTGGTCATCTTCTTGTCTACGTTTCAGTTCGCTTCATGATATTCGCAAAAGTCGATCATCTCAAAACAAACTCTTTTTTTGACTAACGGTTCTCTGGCAGTTTACTGGCGATAAATTCAACCTAATGCGCTCAATTAATGTGTGATACACGGTTGGTTATCAGAGTGTGAAGGCAGTAAGTTGTATACCTACTGCCCTTTAGAGCGGGCATCGACAACCATTTTACAAAATCGGAATCGGCAAAACAATTCGTAAAATGTTGTTATCTATCATTACACAGATCAGTGCTGTGGTGCGTTCCCATCATTTAGAATGCTTTCAGAATCTTTAAAGAATCAATATATAAAGCAAACAGTTTTTTTTTAAATATAAATTTCTGCTCATAATGTGGAGCATATGGCCTCGTCTAGGAGAACCGTTTGTTATTCAGTCGCTCAACCTATCTGTTTCGAAGAATGTAGTAGTGATATGGCAGGACAGGACTAGGGTATCCAATCCCGGGATTTCGGGATTGATTTATTTTGAATCCCGGGATCCCGGGATTGAGATTTTCTCACCGAGGAATTTGAAATCCTCAATTTGCTATACTTTTTCCCGGAATCTCACAAAAACTCGTTTTTTTTTTTTAGCTCACCGAGGAATTTGAAATCTTCGTGTAAATTTAGAGAATTTGCTCAAAATTTCGAAATCCCGGGATCGCGGCCATCTCAATCCCGGATCCCGGGATTGGATGCCTTAGACAGGATCAGACTAGGTAGTTAGCTAATCACTCTCGTTTCATACCGTTATTTAGGATTGAAATAGTGCGAATCGGGGGTGTTTTTAGTCATTAAATACATCCATGCCTTTGAACAGAAATCTATTAAAAAATGCTGACTGTACTGGGATTCGAACCCGTGTGGTCCGACATTGAAGTCAACTAAGCGCAGTGCCACGGGCCCTACAATTTTTGTTTTAATTATTGGTTAAACAACTAAATATAGACATTTATTAGTTCATAAATTGGCGTGTTTGATCCAAGCTCCTCATTCCAGTTTAAGCTCGCTCCACACATGAGTATGTTGATATAATATACTGTTGTTTTTAAGCGACTACGCTATGATTTATGATGACATGATGCCGAAAACACTATCGACAACTTAGCTTAGCCGTAGGAAAAAGTACGTTTGTATCTAGCACGCCGGCTATAATTTTCAATTATTAATTGAATTAGTTATTGATGTGATATCTCGTATGCGGCAGCCATCCAGTAAAGCCCTAAAATTGTTTTTTACCCGATTACAATAACCAGTAAAACGGAACTGTTGTCGATCTCGTGCATTATATTCCGTAGCGTGACACGCGAGTTAGTGCGAACGTTTCGCGGTCAGATGAGATAACGCTGCGAAGGCCAGGTCCCCCCCCTCCTTGTCGCGGTTTCATTTGTTTGCATTATCTTCCCGTGTGTGTAGGTACGATTCTTTATTGCGCATGCAATTTATTTACTATGCGTGGGTGTGCTCAGATACCGCCGAAATATTGTGTTCGCCGAGGCCGCACCGGATTTTTTTCTGCCGTGCACCGATTCGACTATAATATACAATCGAGCCTAGTATAACACGGTTATATGATTCCATAAATACGCCGTTTAATGCAAAGTCGTAGGGCAGTGTTTCCCAAACTTTTTCTGAAACATTCAAGTGTTAACGGGGAACACATAGCTTATTTTTAAGGTTGGGTAATTAACTCTCGCGGCTCGGGGACTAGAAAAATAGTTCTCATCCGATGGCGGTCGTTTAGGGACCCCAGTGGTTTCCTCATTATTAGCCTTATTCTTATGAATTTAAAATATATCTCTGCATCATTCCTCATACATTTTTTTTTACAAAAATCCGTTTTTTAATAAATAATCATATTTTAAGTTGCGCGTAAAAAAGACGTCATCCCAGCACACATATGAAATTGCAACTGACGCGTTTAACCCAGCTATCTTACGAACGATCGCTTATCGCTTTATCGCGTATTTATATAAACTAAAAAAGGTCCAAAAAAACTATGATATAAGAAAACCTTAATTATAAACCTTGTATCACCCATATTAAAATAAATATTTAAGAAAATGTGGGTATTGGGGTCGCATTTCTTGAGCTTATAACCGGAAAAGTTAATAACAGTAAAAAAAAAATGTATTATTCAATCACTTATTATTTATTAAGTAATATATCACATATAGATAAGCGTACCTAGATACTTGACGTCGTAAAAATCAGTTGGAATCGACCATTACTCGCCTTTATCATATTGATGAAGTTGATTTTTAAATGAATCGAGATTTTTAAATGTGTTGCGGCGAATAAAACCATTCCAAATTTCCGCGGAACCCTGCCATAGGGTGTGCGTTTCAAAAAATATATCGATGTTTAAATACATATAATCAAACACGTACTTGAAATACAGTCGTTCTTCATCAGCCCTACTAGTAATTTATTACTTTTTAGACTCAGTTTCAAGTTGGGTGTATCTTCGTATCACCTGAAGACTCTTCAATATTTCGAAGTAATCGATTGTCTCATTTTATCGTGTAAATCTATATGTACTTCATGGTGAAGGGGCCGCAATTCCCTCTTGAATTTCAAAAGCCTTTTCATCATAGGAAAATTTCCTTTTAACAAAACCGAATGGCATGATCCAGAGGGATAGTCAAAGAATACATGCCATGTTTTTATTTCTTATAAAACAGTGCTTTGTTAAAAGGGTCACAGTTTGTCAATTGTCGGAACGGTGTTGTATATTTTATTAATTTAAGATTTTTTTATTGAAGGTGGCTTGGTGGAATTTTAACCGTTCAAATTTTGTACACTCCCACGTTTTGTCACTCGCGTCATGCTTTTTGACTTTCGCCATCTTCAGCCGTTCAATTTCATCCAAACGGCTGAAGATGCCGAATGGGGAAACCCGGGTAGTTAGTAACAGAAGTGTGGGAGTGTACAAAATTTGAACGATTCAAATGTTCGTGTTTTGTTTTTGTTGAATTTCTTACACAATAAATTGGGTAGTTACACATTGCTATTAGAAATCAAGTAAAGCTTCGATTTAACTCGAAAATTTTCCCGCGAATATGAAATATTAACGCGTTCCGGCCGATAAGTGTACATAGTTGGCATAGAAAAGGGTTTTCCGTTTATGTGAGCAAATATCGCTGGGCAGGCAAACCGTATTACGTTACGTACTTTGTTTGGTCTAAAATCACAAAAAATGTGTCTTAACGATAATAATTAATTAATTATATTGTTAAATATTAGTAACATAAATAAATCAAAGGCACGTGTAGGATGATGGCGCTTTTTAAATGAACCAATCCCATTGTCACTGAAATATTTCCTTGGATATAAATGAAATATGTCACGGAAGACACAATGAGTGTATTTGATGCACGTCCAACAGTTCATCGATCGTTCGTCGTGACTTACATTTACAAATAACACAATTTGAAGAAAAAAAAGGCGTAAAAGTAGTGCATTGTGCGATATTGTTTGTGAAGTTTCACTCGTACGTCTTTTCGGTGCCAAAGTTGATTTGTACGATAATTTCACGCCACGCGAGTGATAATTGACAGAGGGGGCATTCACTCTTCATGTGAAGATCTCGCCTCGCGGGCCTGTCATTGAAACGATTACCGTCTCCGCTGCACTCAGTGACGTCCTAAATATATATAGTGAATTTTAATTTGGAGAAATTAATATGAGAATTAATATTTACAATGTTATTACGATGGCACGGTGCTAGCGTACGGAAATTGAACAATTATCACTGGGTGAAGATTATATCCAAATAACGTAAGTTATTAACGAGTAAGAAGTCGCCTAATGTGATTTTTCAATTGATTTGTTCCACAAATAATACCAAAATTTTCCACCTCAGTGGAATACTTCCTACGGTAAAATTGATATTTATTTGTAGATAATCTCTATATCCCGTTTTCACTCGACAAATTTTTAACTACATTCAATTGATTTAATTTCCGACTTTTGGTCCACCCCTTAGCTGTCTTCACGAAGTTAGTTGATAACGGGCGAAAAACCTTAAGCAATACCAACGCGAATGTTGATATTGTCGGTGACACTCAATTTTGTCAATTTGACTTTGTTATATTTTCAATGTTCCGTTCAGTCATACAAATTCTAAAAAATAAAAAGTCATTTTAGTTCCTTAAAATATTAATTGAACAATTTGCCCCCAAGACTATTAGAAATGTTACTTGGTGTAGATAATGAATCAATGGTATACAATTCGGCACCGTCAATTTTGTTGACTTATATTTGGGGGTATAACTTGCAAACCCGGCATATTCCAAAGTTGTTGAAACATGAACCATCAATGTAATTTAGTAGATAAAAATATTTTTTTAAGTCTCAAACATGGCTTGACAACATCCAAAATATCAGTTCAGGTCAGTTCATCCGTGCAATTGAACGCCTGAAGATGCCGAAAAGCGAAACCCGGGTCGACTTAGTGACAAAACTTGTGTGAATGTAAATAATTTGAACGATTCAAATCCAAAATATCATTCTAAAGTGAATGTAATGTAAAACTAAATTCTAAGTTTCTTTTTTAACCATTTTTGAATAAGCTGTGTTTGCAAGTAATAAATACCCTAATTTCTCTTCAAATCATTTCGCTCGTGGATTCTGCCGTGACACCGACGACATAGCCGTGTCATGTTTAACTAACCCCCTTCTTTAGCAGTGCCACTGGTGAGCCATGTGCTTTGGACGCCTCTGCAATACATTTATTCGAAAGTGTTTTCTAGATCAGAGGTCTCCGCCTCGCGTGGCTAGAGATTGCTACGTGTTACGTGTTTTTTTTATGAAGCCGGTCTCCGATGATGCTGGGCTGTCAAAACGGACCGAATCTCCGCCGGATGCTGGACTTTGAATAGTATTCGCGTTAACATGTCGCTAGTTACACCTGCCTCGGTTGATTTAGGATTGTAGGCGTCGAGCTTTTGCGATTGTTTCTACACTACGTATATAAAATGGTTAACTGACCCACAGACGTGAGATGTTGATTGTACAGTGCCGTTTGATACCCGTCTATATTTTTCACTGTATAGTACCTGTAACTGAGTGGTCGGACGCCATTTTCCACGCGATTGAACCATTACAAGACTACATCAATTGAATGTTCAATTGGTTTATAGATTTCGAGATTGTCGGCTGTGTTGTCGAGATCGGTCAACGTCGTTGACTTCGGTTGCGGAGGGCACTGGGTTCGAATCCCACAGTACAGTAAAGGCATGGGATGTATGTGATCGTCATTATATTTCCCACTGATCCTATTTAAAAATAAACGGGGCTTAGCGAGAGCTATTAGCTAACTACTACTCTTGTCCTAGGCTTGTATAAATTTTATGATGCAATATATTCGCTTTGATCAAGCGATACGCAAGCGTTTGAAAAATGAGCGTAATCAATCCATTATATGTTCGACGGTAGAAAAAAAAGGAAGAGGGGTGTCAACGTTTTCTTTGCTGCGGTCTTGTGCCGAATCAGATAAATGAATGTGGCCTTTAGAAATGTAAAGGTTCCCCACCCCTGGAATTAAGCAATCGACTAACCCTGTATTATTTTTCTATCATTTCTCTTGATGAAAAATATACATATTATATTTAGATGAGTTCTATTAAATGTCTACATCAGGGGCGGGGAACCTTTTCTTCTCTAAAGACCGCATTCATTTTTCTGATTCGACATAAGGTCGCAGTAATCTTTGGCCGGAAACAGGACTTTACGGTCAGAATATGTCGGGAATTTACGAATTTACATACATTTACAGAATTACAGAATTGGCCAGAAGGCCGCAGGTTCCCCACGCCTGGTCTACATGCTTAACGTTGGGATCGGACGTGGTTATAAAAAAAATAGTACATAAGTTACAATTCAACAAATGCGATTTTTTTTACTTGTCAGTGGATATAAAATGTATGCTTTAATGCCGACAGTTGATCTTGAACGATTAGAAGTGTGCGTATTTAATATATTATGGTATGTTGACGGCTGAAAAATCGGCAATTTTACCGATTTCACTGCACACCATCTTCAATACGCATCTATTAATAATTGACTACCGTCAAAATTATTACAACCAGTGATAAGATATAATTTTCATTTACCATTTGTATTCCAAATTGACTGTCCATCGCAATTGCACGGCCGAAGATAATCAAGTACCGAGAACGAATTCTCCTAACAGTCCTAACCGACTTGGTCGTGCATTATGAGTGTCTCAATAATTCACTCCCTCAATTGGGCATCCGCTGACTCGCCGCGGCTCTCGTGTCCGCCGATGCGTTCCGCTTAATTTCGGCTCAGATCTCCATCGCCATTGTCGTTAAAAATTGATGTGTTGTTTTGATTCAAGTCGGTACAGATACACTCTCCCCTTCAATAATTTCAATATGCAAGCTCCTTTTTACGAATATTGATGCGGTATTGCTCGCCGCTTCGCGTGAAAACACGTTATCCAATCCAACAAATGCATAATTTGTCGTATTTGATGTAAACATATACAAAATATTATCATTTTTATGAATAGGTTTTAACTAATCAACGTATTAAATAAAACATAAGAAATAACAGAACTTTTTTTTTTTACATAACTTGAAATCTACTCCAAATTAGGAAAACAAGCAGAATAAAACAAATAATCAGTCTTAAATTTGAATCGTTCAAACTATGTACATTCTCACAAATTTTGTCACTAACGACCCGGTAATCACTTAATTTCGGAAGGACACGTGTTCAATCAGGAACAAGGGATAAAAATGTTACACCCAAATACGGACAGTCGTAAGCTCTTTTTCCAAGAAATTTTAGAAATCAACAAAGCACAGCTGCAAAGTCTTCCGATTTTGAACGAAATATCAAACTTTCCCACATCTCCACTTCTATACCCTATATAACCATAAAATCATATAATCATAAAACCTTTGCCGACAAACAAATTATATAATTCTTGAAACTGCTCACTACTCAAATCTGTTGGCATCCTTTTCGCCAGCAATGGCTTTGGACTCAGTGATGCATTTATATCTTATATAAACCCGAAACTTTCATTTGCTAAGCGTCAGTTCAAGTTCATCCGTGCACTTGAATGCCTGAAGATGACGAAAGGCGAAACCCGGGTCGTTAGTGACAAAATTTGTGAGAATGTACATAGTTTGAACGATTCAAATTTAATATTGAAATTCCACCAAGCACCTTCAGTCGAAATCTTAAATTATAAATAATCAGTCGTTAAAAATTGTCTAATTTTTCTCGTCTTACAACTAATCCGTATAGTATATATATACTACATTTAGATCAAATCATTGTTCTGATGATAGATAAGAATTTAATTCTAGTTAAATTGTACAAATGTTCAATTTCTATTTTATTTCGGTCAATTAGTGTTATTCCAGTTTTAAAAAAATAACATGAATAGTTGTATTGGATTGCGCGCTATCCCGGAATTAGTGTGCGAGAGTTTTCATATTGCTGCGTGACCGCGCGCTTGCAGCTTAGACAGTACGTAAATGGGGACATATTATTAAGTTTATTATCTTAACGCTAATGAATTAACTATACTCAACCCACTGCTCGCAACAACAGCGGATTTGCTATGCACACAGGTGACAGTTACCACTGTTTTCCATCAAGGATTCTACGAGGTGCGGTTTTTATTATTTTTATTTCAATTTCGTCAGATAAAATATCCCACTGATCGTAAAAACGTTGATAAAAAATGCTTTCAAAGATCGTAATTGATTCAATCCTGAAAAATTCATGCAATTTAAATTGATGCACCGAGCAAAACTGATAAAATAATCTTATATCGTAACGTTATCTTTCAAACTATGTATATTTATTTGGGGCGAATTAATGAACATATCCTATACTTGATTGAAGTACACTAAACTCTTTTTTACGCGGTAGATACGTTCCACAAAAAACCGTGTAAAAAAGTGATATTGGTAATAAAAAATCTTGGTTCCCTGAATTTAAAAACTGTGTTATATGTATTTGAAAAAACAGAGTTTAACTTACATACATAAAATCTTGTGAGGTAAAATTCACGAAACGCTCTTAGTTGGATAAACTCCATCAACTTGATTATTCCTTTTTTGTACGTTGTCTCAAATACTGACGTATCTTGAATTCTCAAATCATTAATGACTATACTGCCAAACTACCAGATGAACGATGGATATAAACTTAACCTTTCAAATTTGCCTCGCAATCCCTTTATTTCCGTATACTGGCGCAACTTGAAGTTTCAACACCAAATTAAACCACAATTTCGTCTTAAATTACGATCTTCCTATAATGCTCTTCCAATCGATCACTACTTAATTGTAGCAATATATTTCGATGGCACGCCGCGTACTCTGAACTCAACTGCCGCCGATGGTACTAAGCCAAACTTCGACAATGGCTTAGTCGATATTCCATAATTTGGGCAAGGGAGCGCCTAGATAATTCGATTCCCATACCGGCACTATTGTCTGTTCCCGTTCCGCGAATACAAAACGTCGTGTGAATCCGTAACCACCTATTACACGTATAACTTTCAGCCAGGCTAAAATCATAAATTCTAATTAATATCTGCGTTATGGCTGTTTTATAGCCAATTTAGACTTTTTTCAGTGTGAGATTGCGTGTTTATTTTGTATTGTTTACTTCCCTTTATAATTGGCGAAATTCAGTGGAAACTAAATATGGCTGGCTGCCTTACTGTGTGAATTTTGCAAATCAATAGAAAATTTAAATTAACTTTGATTATTCCACGTATTGTGTAACTAACTGTGACACGTGTTTCGCCTCTTTCAGAGGCATCTTCAGACTTACTATCGCAAAGTTTGCTTAAGTAATGAAGCAAGATTGATTCTAACATTTTAAAATTATTGCAAATCAAACTTGGATTTTACGGAGTAGACAGTCTAAAGATAATAGCGAATAAAACTTTAATGTACTATAATTGACTCCTAACAAAGTGATGTATATGTATCACGCTGTGTGTTTAGCTTATGGATAATCGCTACTCTTTTAGAGAGAAGAGAAAAAATACCAAATTAACACTGGTATATTTAAAAATACATTACAACCAATATACCTTCATAATTGTAAAATATTTTAGTTATCGTAACCAGTTTTGCTCAAGAAGTTAGAATTCGTAATGCAGTAAACTCTATACCGGTATGTTCTTCAGTAATCGCATGATTTATTGACAAGATTTATACAAATGTATTTTCTATTATTGACGGCTGTTCTAAATGCCAAATCATTTGATCCATGTACCACAGACATCTGCATTGTTTGTTAGGTTTTGAAATGTACTGCATTTATTTTTATATGCTCCACATCTCGTCGTTAAGGTATGTTAACTTTGTAATAAAAGTTTTCTAGATGATGAAAAACCCCATTAGTCTCGGAATATTAAAAATTCTCGGCAAAATAATGCTTCATCAACTCTTCTCCAACATCTTCTAAAATTTTTTTTACCATGTTATCAACCATACTGAAAGCTTTATCATTTTGCGATACGAGGTTTACGTATTTTAACGACATACAGTTTACCAAAACAAAATAAATAGATAGCGTAGATTATCGTCTTTGTACCCTTGAATTGTGCAAATGAGATTGACTGACTTTCCTTTGCCTATTTGAATTCATCTGCTTCAGAATATCGTTTTACCATGGCAGTGAGTTCCCGTACGAAATTAATCTGTGGGAAATAGCAGAGCCAATCCATTCTCCGCGTAACCCAACCGCCCATTGTATATTGTCTTGTCCGTCATTGTAAATATTGAAAATTTATACCGCTGTGTGCTTTTAATCGTGCACGCACATACACGGCGTAATTCAGTGGTTCTTAATCGGTGGCTCGTGGCATTAATGGTAAGCGTTGCCGTTTGAATTTACGCCATAAAGCCGACTTAAAAAATCTCGTTTCATAGATCGGTGGAACACGGTATTTCATTCCTCACTTTACGAATTTATCGTAATCTCTGAAATACTCGACTTCTTTGTGGTTCTTCACCAATTCAACGCCAATAATAAACCATCTCTTTATCAGTTTCAACAGATCTCTGAATTGGTCTCATCACCTTATGTAACGAAATGCCAAACTCATTGCTGTCCAAGTACTCTCGACACCAATTGAGCACTTCAGAATGTTAAAAGAACAATGAGACCCTTTTGTACTGTCAATCGCTTGTTACGCGTTATTCCCGACTCGACCTAGTTACTAAACCTATCTTGTATTGTAGTATTATAACACTTTGAACACACCTACATAAACTGCAATTGATCAAAATGACCGAGTCACGAGCGTGTCCGCTTCTGCAGATAAGTGAGGAATATATTTGATTAAATTGAATATATTTTATACTGGGCAGTTTATTGTAAAATTAATATTTGTCAACCAATCGTTGTCAGGATGGTCGTTATCACGAACATGATTTTTTCAGCTGTTAACCCTTTGAGTAGCTAGTTAATTTTTACTATATTTGCTGTATATTTTTACCAATTTATGCACAAAAATATGTTTTTGTTTGTTGGTCGGTCTGGTAATAATAATATGGAAAAATATATCAGGTGGTGAATATTTTTTATGTAATAATTTTACAACGCATAATTATAAATGTAAATATACGAACTGATTTTATTTTTTTAAGAAGCTAATACTTTCCAATTCCAATTTGAATTTAGATATTTTTTTGCTTTCATCTGTTGACATGTCCCGCTCGAACGACGTTGATTCCAATAAGGGAATTTACTTAATGTGTATAAATATTAACCTTTATACAAAATTGTCTTGTTCGTTTGCAACTAATAATAAAATTAATGTGATTGCTAAAAAACATGAGCATGACAATATTAGACGACACAACTTTTGCCATACTCCTCGATAGGTTAATAACAGAATCCCTGGCTGCTGTGTCAGGCTTGGGAAGCGCCGCTGTCGTAATTGGTTCATCCAGTCGTTAACTTTGCAGCTAATGCAAATTATAATCTTTTTACTCTCCGCACATGACGCGTGTGAAATATTTGTTACATTGCTATTATCGCCGCTCGATAACCTGTTCTTGTTAGTCAAGGCCTATTTGCCTTTGTGCAGTGCACGCGTGAGTTTACACACACCGTGTGCATGATCTGTCGCTGATCGATTCGCCTTACATGTTCCACGCTTCCTCTTTGGTGGTCAATTAAACTAATCAATCATAATATATATATGTTTCAATGCGATGAATTGTACTTATCGACGTCAAGGTGTCCGACATACTTATAATAGCAAACCAGAATGAATTATTAATGTTTAATATTGTCGATGGTTTTTCAGCGCACGCTTTGTGGAAATTAGTTTTCAACGTGATTTATATTTTCGCCACTTTGAGAAACGTCCTCTCGCTGCTAAATACATCTAAACTAAATTCCTTTTTTACACGAATTATTCTTTCTTACACAGTTCTCAGAAATAAAAAAAAATTATGCGGATAACGGATTACGTAATGATGATAAAAGCTCTGTTCTTCTGCGTACTTCTGACGGTTTGCTAACCGAGAAGAGAGCTAATTTTAACAACACAAATGGATTCATTAGATACGAACACATTTAAAGTGTCAGACATTTATAACGACCAGTACCTCGAAAAGTCCATAATTCCCTGCACTTCCGTAGTAAAATCGCCATGAGCGAAACCGGTCCTGATCTTGATAATTGAAAGTTGAAATGCGTACAAAGAAATATTGTGTTTTTTCTAAATATAATGCCATTCCACCAAGTATTCCACTAAATATTATCTACGAACCTTATCGTTACACCGTCATTTCCCGCTCCGAAGTGTACAGTGAAAGACTTAAGGTGAATTTTGCGCAGTGTTTCAATATTGGTAAATTTAGTATTATTAATTCCACTCCGTTATGCATGACTCGATAAAAGTTGAGATTGCATCAGTCTCAATCAGGCTACAGCTAGAAAGCGTGTGGATCGTTTCGTGCAGTATTTTTTCAGGTTTGAACCTGTCGGAGTGAGCAGTGTTTTTTATTTGCATCAATTACGGGAAAAATGGGTTAAGGGTCTCTAGTTTACTCTTTAAAAGGTGTATGAACTTGTAGAAGGGGGGGCTAATCGCAACAGTCGAAATGTCTCAATGTAGTGAGAAAATATTGCATCTTGAGTGAAATCCAGTTAACGCCACTAACATTGAACGTTGACTTCAGCAGCATTAAGCAGTTGATCCCCGCGCCTCGCGAGGTCGAGCGGCGGAGCGTGAGATACGGCGATTGTAAAAATGCATGCATTTCAAATGCGATGTGAATTCAACGAACTCTTTCGCCGAATACCTCTGCCGACAGCACGGTTTCACTTTCCGCGACTTTCACTCCCATCGCCCGTGTTGTTATTCTATTCGAGTGGACCGAAACTAACATAATATACGTCGTCCGTCCGGCGTAGAATAGCAGCAGCAAAAATACATACATGCCCGGTAGAAATCTGCAAGGTGTGCGCCAAGCAAAAGACTCGGTAGTAGATCATGTGCAAAAATTGTTTAGCAATGTTAGCAAACTTTAAAAAAATGCGATTCCTTAAAAAAAAGTCTGGCACATGGGATAGTTTTGGGTGATTTGGGCCGGAGTCGAAACAGTAAATAAAGGTTTAGGGAATTTTTGAATCTATCGATACGTATAACCAAATAAATACCAAGAGTTGGTCTCAATTCCATAAGGAAGCAGAGCGTTGCCGCCAGAATAAGGCACATATTAATTAGAAGACTGGTAACCAGCGTTCCCTCTAAGCTGCGCGCGTGCGCGGCCGCGCAGCAGTTGGGAAGCCTCCGCGCACTCATCCTGGGTTGGCTCGCACTTGTTCAATTATTATTTGATCGGTCCGCGCAGCTAACCCTTCGGCTTAGAGGGAACGTTGCTGGTAACTATTTCACAAATATATACTATGAGCAGAAATGTTAAACTAAACATGGATGCGTTTTTAATGTTTAAAAAGTGAATTTGTACAGCAAATCTTCGGTAAAACATAGATTTGAAAACTGTTGAAACACAGACACGCTCTGCGCGTGATTATTTATTAGCACTTGTTTCTCGCACACTCTGCTTATGTTTAGTCACCTCCACTTGCACGCTTTAGTTTGTTGTATAGTGGTTGTGATGTATTGGACCGAACTGTGGGGTCGGAGTCGTTTAACAATTAACGACTCTTACTACTTGATACATTTTTGTGTATAGAAATCGCAAAATGCTAATAAGAATTTTTCAATTCTTATCGAATAATGAAGACATCACACCCCCCGTTCAACTAAGAAGTTGTAATCCGTAAGTACATACATTATTAGTAAGTTGAATTTATTCGAAAATTAACCTATTCATTATATTTGTTGGTGAAACAATGACTGTATATACTGGAAGAAAGGGAAATGATTGAAAAAAAACCATTAAAAGGAAGAAAAAAAGAATTTTCACCATTTTTTTTAAATCAGAATTCAGAGTTATTATGGTATTATGTTAAATGAATGAATGAATAATAATGCGACTAAATAAAATGTGCTACGCCAGTGTTGAGTGCTACGCCAGCCGCTCGTGCATTATTATACCTCGAATGATCGCAAGTTGATACACGGAGCATGTTTTTTTAATTAATAATAATTGATTGTTTTAAAAAAAATCACTCACCTTTACAACGATTTCGATTTCGCTCTGCCACTGGGGGGACGATTTTTAGTATGCGTTTTGCGGCTCGGTCTGGTCAACTTCCTTCCTCGGAATGATAATGGGTCAATCGAGAGAGATCGGCTCCAGTTGTGGATTGTTCCAGTACAGCGTGCTTGTAAATACTAGCGCTGAATTTTCTACTTGGCTATGTAGGTTATGTTATGTAATTGTTTGCCCCATTTCGGGGCTGCACGAGGCATTATGCAATTGAATTTGATCGAAGCGGATGCACATATTCAGAGTGCAAACTTTGCAACACACACAGCAACAACTAACTGATCGCCATCTATTGCGCCGCGGCAAAAGGTAATACGATGCACTCGTGGCAGTGGAAAAACACCCTACCCTCGAAAAAAAACACCATCTTTGATATTTTGTACTTATTACAATGTATATCTGTCAACTAAATGTCAATTCAATAATATTTCGGAAAGCGTCGTGCTATTCGCCGTGAAATGATAATTTTGGGATTTTGGATTTGGTTGAACTTAGAATTGCTTTTTAACTGTGTCCGAACCTAATGATCACATGCAATTTCAAAGACAACTGAAAGTTCAAGTTCACCTGTGCACTTGGACGCCTGCCGAAAGGCGAAACCCAGGTTGTTAGTGGCTAAACTTGTGTGTAAACAAAAATGTACATCAAGGGTGTCAAACCTTTTTTTGCCCTGGGATCGACTTTTCAATCTTAAGTTTTCTCGCGATCGACATCAAAGATAGAAATGTTTATTTTACTACAGTACAATTTTTGTATATTTTATTAAGATTATATTTTTTTTTTTTAATTCACGAAAGCTTTCGGGATCGACCAAATTTTGCTTTGGGATCGACCGGTCTACCGGATGGACACCCATGATGTACATAATTTGAACGATTCAAATTTAATATTGAAATTCCACCTAGTCGTAATCTTAAACTGAAGAGTTTGAATTTTGTATACGATTTCTTTCCCGATCACGATTAAACGTCATTAATATCAACTCGATAGCAAAGCTAATCCAGATCGCCATCAATAACTTGGTGATATTTTTTTTATTGTAATGTCGGTTAACACGATATAAATTATTTTCTAAGCGTCAGTTCAAATTCACGAGTGCACTTCAATGCCCGAGGATGCCGAAAGACGAAACCGGAAAGTCAGTGGGGGGGGGGGAAATGTACAAAATACCTAGTGTCAAAAACAATAATTTAGTGAGATATTTTGTTACTATGTGTTTTGCTTGGAAACTCGACTCGGCTAAAATTTATATTTAATATTTCTGTCAAAATATTCATAATGCTTCATTTAAATAACATAATTATGGAAATCGGTTTATATTTTCAAATGGGCTTTCGGCAATAAAACTGCCAATTTGTATCGTTCATTTGTTCAATGATGATAATCTATTTTTTTTTACCGCAGATTATATCATTCTATCCGCTCGCTATTACCATAACGCAAACAAAACTTCCACAATATAAATAGCACCGATTGGCCTATCGATTTTTAAGGCAGAACCTTCCATGTCTTGTTACGTTTACTCGGACAAACAAAACAGTGCATATGTAGTACTGGGTCGGCACAGTACCGTATCTACGCTTATCTACGTAAACATAACCGGTTTGCTTAGTCTGGTCTGGGCGGTATTGTAAGGTATCTGGGCGACCGGCCGTTTCGCCTGTCTGTGCAAACACACATAATCGAGGCCGTATTCTTCCGTTTTATTTCCACGCCAAGGGCGGGCAGAATCATTTGATTTTTGTTCCCGTGTGAATCTAAGCCACTATTTAGTGCGACGTCTGTGCGATATTTTTATCACGCCAAGTTTTTGGAAAAGCGAAGGTTTTTGTTTTGTTCCGCGAGAGTTTCTGATCCGTCACCGAGCAGAGATTTTCCCCCCAATCAACGGACGTTTTTTTTTTGTACAAAAACTGCTTTTTACTCAGTTGGTCGACCTCTTGTTTTTATGCGAGTATGGATGTAAGGACAGGACTAGAAGCTGACTTATCGCTCTCACCACGCATCGGTTTTTTTTTAGGATTGGAAGAGTGGGAAGAATTTTTTTAGAAAACACTAATTCCTCCGTATATTGAAAAAAACCATTGTACTCGATTGGACTCGAACCCGTGAGGGGTAACTAACGACGTCGACCACTGCGTAATATGTTGTTTATTTTTTTCACTTTTTCACTCTAGAAATGTGTGAACGAATCTATTGTCAAAATATCCTCTGTAGAAAATAAATTTATAAAAATCGTTGTCATATTTACACAGTCAGCCGTTTTCCAAAATGCTGAAATCGTAAAAAAATATATGATATAATAAAGCACGGCGCAATATTTCAATGATGCAATATCATCCCATACGTATAAGCGAGCTCGAATATCAGCCACCGCCTTATGGATTGTACCTACATGCGAAGTAAATAAAAATAAATATAGAGTTTCTCTTGGCTTTATTATTACACGCTCCGTGTAACGTATTGGTGCACACACAGCCAGCCGGTTCAATGTCAACGGTGTTGTTCGAACTTCGTCGATCCGCCCTCCTTAACCCACCCCCGCCGTAAAGGTTTTCCTATCCGAGAGGAAGGGAGGAAATTCGCCCCCCACGGCACAACACACATTCAACCGGCAGCGAGTCCCTTTTGCGAAACCACCCCCACCCCCCCTATCGGCAAAGTTGCGACGTTTGAATGTCGAGATGTAATCGGCGGTGAAGGAAAAGAATTTTCTTTTTATGCGCGCACGAGTTTTATTTATGTGCGAAGGAATATTTTCTTCCTAGCTTTTCGTTTTTTTTTTATAATATTATTACCGTTTGAAAATTATATATTAAATATATTTGACCGATCGTGACTAGGGTATCCAATCCCGGAGCCTTTTTCCAATCCTGGGATTTCGGGATTGATTAATTTTGGGAATTAATTGGGATTAGCTCACCGAGGAATTTGAAATCCTCAATTCGCTATACTTTTTCCCCGGATTATCTCCAAACTTCGTTTTTTTTTAGCTCACCGAGAAATTTGAAATCCTTAATTTGGTATATACTTTTTCCCCAGATTGTCACAGAAACTCGTTTTTTCGAAGGAATTTGAAATCCTCAATTTACCATTTTCGTATCAATTTTCGGGATTTGCTCAAAATTTTTCGATCGCGGTCATGTCAATCGCGGGATTTCGGGATCAGAAAATTGAACGGAATCTCGGATCTCGGGATTGGATACCCTAATCGTGACGTCTTTATTATTGCACAATAGCGTCCGATGTACTTCCGTTGTCCATGTTTGTATCAAAAACTAGCTTACCAAATAATGTCCGCAAATGAAATGAAATCAAACTACTTTAATTTTTTTAATATTTATTTCTTCTCAATAAAAAATATTTAATTGTTCTTGAAGTCTCATCTGCGATCATTTCATTACATCGATTCCACAGAGATACAACTAGAAATTGGTAGTTTTGAAAAATGTCTGACCAAAGTTTTGGCACATTTAAACCGAGTTGTAAAAAATATATTATAGTTCGTGTCATCTTTTTAGTAAAATTGAAAAATCAATTACCTCAATTTAGATATTTCAAGTTATATAGAAATGAGAGATTTTTTTTATATCCATTATTCAAACATCTCCTTATCGAGGGAAAACTAGTCATCATTCCTAGTTGTACTTTATGGAGCTACTGAAGAAAGGTGTGATAATAATGGGTAATATAACTCAAAAATCATTTTTTTTACATCGTTCTATGGCACTAGAACAGTGGAGGGGAACTCTGGCTACGCTGATGAGGCCTTTTGGCTTGATCAAAATTTTCACTTTGATCAATAAATTATACGCAAACGTTTGGAAAAAGAGCGTAATCAACCCATTGTATGTTCGACAGTTTAAAAAAAGGGGTGGGGGGGGTGTCAACGTTTTCTTCACTCCGGCCTTATGTTGAAGCAGATACATGGATATGGACTTTAGAAATTAAAAGGTTCCCCACCCCTGAACTAGATCATCGATATATTCTTTGTCTGCAATATCTCAGTTGGTACATTAACTATTAAGAGTTTCGAAAAATTTTGATACTATAATTATCATTATTTAAGTATTTCGACTGAGGGTGCTTGATAGAATTTCAATATCAAATTTGAATTGTTTGAATTTTGTACTTTTCCATGAGTTTTAAAACTCATGGAAAAGTACAAAATTCAAATTTACTATAATTTTCTTTGTGATGTAAAATATCGATGATAGCGGTTTTCTCCTATAAACTGAAATTTTTCATTTGCTATTTATTCTGAACCATGATAAGGGAAAAAAATATTCAAAACCATCAATCTTTTACTTACCAACTTCTGCTAGTGAATTTAATAAATAAAATCGTTAATATAATTTGTCACTTTCCGATCGAAGTATAAAATTGTTTTTCCTCACGCTGCAGTGATTAATGGAAAAATCTTTCGCCTTTGTTATCGTACACCTATGTAAATAATAGTAAAACTAGACGTATTGTATTGCATCACATGGCCACTTGGGATTAACCGAGTCTTTTCACTCTCGGCTCCACCTCCCTTCCCCCTCGCGACTCATTTCGTTCTTAGTAAGTGTGTCGCATCGGTAGACAAGTATTGTTTTGCGAAGCCAGATTTGTCATATTGCTCTCTTATAATAATTGAACATATCGACGATTGTTATTAGAATCTATCGTAATATATGTACTAAGTGGCCTAGCGATATCGCTATTGTTAAGCAATTCATTCGCGTGTGTTATGATCAAATAGTATTATATATCGTCGTTATTAGGGTATCTGGTTTGAAATATTCGCCGCAAATCCCCCAATTGAACGGTCGCATTCCATTGTCGTTGGTACGAGACGGTCGTCTGTGCGGTGCAAACAGTCAACTGTTGGCTAGCGTATTCAACACGTGCCAGGCTATACGCGCGTAGCCGGGTGGCTGTACTGTATTAAAAAAAACGGCCAATTTAATTTTCAATACCGCAACAGTAAATAAAATGGAGTATTTCTATTTTCATAAAATAAAATATCGTCATTTAAAAATATGTCGTAGACACGGGAGGGAGATTTTCATAAATATATTGGATTTTTGTGTTTTTTTTTAAATCGTAATACATCATTGAAAGGCTCTGAATTAAATACATCAATTCTGGAACCTGTAAATACTGACATAACTCTTAGCGGATTTTAAATATGTCGATTTTGGTTGATTTTTAATACGGAAATACTTTTGCATTTTAAAACCGGTATTGAAAAACGCAATGAATACCGCTAACCCGATTCCTTACTCGGTCGCTTCATTTCACAGCTGTGTGATACGTGTTTCGCTTCGTTGAAAGCATCCTCAAATTAAATGAATTTATATCGACGATCTTCCAAAAATTAAATGTACTGTCGCGCTGGTCTTGACTTATTTAACCGATTGATACAAATATCCCCGTGACCTTGGCGGCGGGCGAGTCCGACCTCGACTCTCGTATTGACACCCACAGCCAACCGTCAGGGAAGAGATTCGCTCTGAATTCGGCTGGCATGTCGAAAAACCACCCCTTATCTCACACCAGGGCGCGCTCCTTATCCCCGAGCACATTCACTATAGTCTCGGGGCTTCCCAGCCAGACGGAACGGTACCCCCTAAGTTTTATGGGAGGTTTACGGGATTCGGTTGTCATTGTTTTTGATCTTGATTCGGCTCGAAGTCAGCGCGAGCTTTCCGTACAGGGACGAATCAGTTTAATAACGTTTGAAAAGCATGCGCAATAAGGTGATTGTATTACTTAGGATATTGTATTGTCCTTTTTTTATATAATTCGACTGTGGAAAGGAAAAAGGACGTTACCCACACATGTCAAATTTTACAGAAGGCGCAAAAAACGTGTTTTGATGATTTTGGGCCATATGCAAATTATGAATGATACACAACTTTTGAAGTGCACGAAGATTTCTACACTGGTGTTTAATAGACATAATCTAATATTAATTAAATAAATTGTCTAGGAAAAACTTTTATTTCAGTCTTTTTTCTTGGTTTTAATTTTTTACAAGGTCAACTTTTTCAAACTTGAAAGCTAGATTTAGAGATTAATTCGGCATTTGCAGCTTGCGTCCTTATAATAGAACGCATATCAAGTTTGATACATTGTGATTATCAAACAAAAGCTGTTTTAAAAAAACTGTGGGTTACTTCCTTTTTCCTTTCCACAGTCGATATAAAAAACGGCGTCTGTGATTTTATTTTAATTTTAATTCATCTAAATGAGGCCTTTCTTTTAACACATTTATATCGTCGGTTTGATGCAAGAGGTCGTTTAAATGTATTTCGCAATAATTACATAAGCTTGTTAGCGATGTCTTTCATTCCGGTATGTGCATACATAATGACTCAGCTATATCATTTGAGAATACTGGTTGTTTTTAGAGTCAGGGTTTCCCAAACTTTATTTGCAATGGAACACCTTGCAAATCCGGTTTTTTTAACGGAACACTAGTTATGAAAGTTGGTTAGCATTAAAATTTCGTTGAAAAGTAACCGCACAAACGTTCGACTCTAATGAAAAATAAAGAACAACTGACTTGGCCGTGTTTAATACTGCACGCTTTAACTGTTGGAAATAATTTATCAATGTTGCTGTTGGATAAAAATTCATATTTTTTTTAAAGATAAAACTGAATTAGTTTAACTTTTCCGGTTCTAAGCTCAAGAAATGCGACCCCAATACCAACATTTTCTTAAATATCTATTTTAATATGGGTGGATACAATGTTTATAATTAAGGTATTCTTATATCATAGCTTTTTGGACCTTTTGTAGTTTATATAAGTATGTGATAACGCGATTACGCGATATCAGGCGATAAGCACCCGCGATAACGATCGTCCGTAAGATAGCTGAGAACACTCGTCAGTCGTCAATTCATATGTGTGCTGGGATGACGTCTTTTTTACGCGCAACTTAAAATATGATTATTTATTAAAAAAACCACGGATTTTTATAAAAAAATGTATGAGGAATGATATTTTACAGCCCTTGGACTATTTTTTTTTTTTTGAAATTCATAAGAATAAGGCCAATAATGAGGAAACCACTGGGGTCAAAAAAGATCCCCATCGGCAGAGACGTATTTTTCTAGTCTCCGAGCCGCGAGAGTTAATACGGAAAAAAATATAAATATAGCTGTACTCCGTCATTTATCGAAAAGATATCATTTTATCATAATCGTAAATTCATAGACAAATGCTGTGGTCTCTTTGTGCCTTGCTGATACAATAGAAACGATACTAAGGGCAAAGTTTACCTACGGTTGCTGATAATGACTTTCGGATTTCCGCGTACGCCACTATCGCTCCTATTATATTGTGCATCCTTCCAATTCACGGAACTTTTTAATCCGCCGAGATTATCGCATGACTGATTGTATACTCCGAATAGGCCAGTCTTGTGATACAATATGATCAAAGCAAGATTAGAGTTAATCTCGTGCAACGGAACGTTGATACAAACGTTTCTGAATAGCGATAAACGATTCATTGTAGTATGACACATTCATTTGTTTTATTCTATATGTATTTGCGTGTTTATTTTGTAGATACTGTAATATAAAAGAAATAAAACACTTCGTGATGATACTGCGTTTTTGATCGAGACAAGCCGTCACTGTACTTATTTTCGACTGATTTAAACATAAATCGATACATAGTTACTTATATTAAATTTGAATCGTTCAAACTATGTACATTCTCACAAGAATTCAAATGAACGATTCAAATTTAATATTGAAATTCCACCAAGCACCTTCAGTCGAAATCTTAAATTATACTTATATTAAATTAAATTATACCACTACGAGGATGTTATAAGCATTTTTATTTTAAAAATAAATGATGCAATGAAATTATCTATAATTAAATAACCTTTTGCGAATTTGTAATAAAAAAAAAACCAAATTAAAAATCAAGTAGGTAACAAAAGTATAATGGACGATTTCAAATGTATTTTTTAATATACTTTAACAAAGATAGCGAATAGTTAAAATTTGAATCGTTGAAATTATTTACATTCACTCAATTTTTGTCACTAACGAACCGGGTTTCGCCTTTCGGCATCTTCAGGCGTTCAAGCGCACGGATGAACTTGAACTGACAGTTGTAAATTAAATTGTATTTAAAATTTTCTCAATTCATTTACCGTCAGCTAAATTCAATACATTTATTATTAAGGTAAATAAAATATCTTATTTTGTTCTTCAAATACTATTTTATACATGGTTGGTGGCTATTTCGGCTTACGCCCTCGCCAGAACATTAATGAAGCTCTAACAATTAAATGCAAATTCTACCAATATTTTTTTTATTGAATTGAATAATGTTGTGATTTTACTCCTACTTTTTTAAATGAAAGTTTATATCGCAAAATATAAGCGGGTTACTTACTACCTGTGGTAAGCAAGATAAAATTAAAGCCAGCCCCTATGTGTGTGTATTTTCCAGCGATTTTTTTTTTGTTCACCTTTTTAAAGCATGAATTTTAAAATAGGGCCTTATCGAAGAAAGCAGCGCTATTTTTAAGTTCTCCATCTAACCGACGCGGTTGATTCCGTCCAAGTCTTGTTTGTTCTAGCGAATTCATTTTCAAACTTTTGCACCGCAATATAAAATTAAAGGAGGGGGGGGGCACTTGGCAAAGTAAAATAAGCGGGTGTACGCCCGAAGCGACGGAAACTGCCGATTTATCGTGTTATTTAAAGAACAACATCGCCGTTTTATTATTTATTCGAGGAGTTTTCCGTTTTTATTCCAATATTTTCGTTTGACATCGCACCTGGGGTTGCCGTTACCGGGATCGCTGAAACCGGGATCCCGGTATTCATGGTGTTTTTCAATATCGAAATCCGGGATTTAAAAATTCGCCAAAACCGAAATTTTAATGTATAGAAATCTACTTTCGGGGTTTTCACTGTCGACACTCGGTGGAAAGAGATTGTATTAAAAAAAAACATGCAATATTAATGTGTACTTATTTCCACTTCTATTTATCAAAATCAGGACCGGTTTCGCCCATGACAAGCATTATCAACTTATATAAATAAAATTGGAAAATCAGTACATAGAAATATTGTGTTTTTTTTTCGTATAGAAATCTTCGCGAATTCTTATGAAAGAGTTGTATCAAAATTAACTGGTTCCGGAATTGGATGACCATTTTAAGAAACCGTAAGTTGGTTTAACGTTGTACCCACCACCATCCGCTACAGCTTCTCCGAATCGTAACAACGTTATTCGTGTTCAAAGTTTTCCCAGGGATGTCCCGAGAAGAAATCCCTCAATACTTGGTTGGTTGCATGTACTTCAGTGTGCATAATGATACATAAAATAATAAAGTGAAGTTAAAAATCAAAGCTTTTTTTTATCTATCGGATTCCATTATCTTTCCATAAGACGCGGTGAATTCTTTGAAGGCTTTATAATTCGAAAAGTTGTCAATGTATATTTTTATTCTCCAATGACAGTATTTAAAAAAATAATATCGAAATACCGATTTTAATTTACTCGTCCGGCATTGAGATTCCAATAGGTCGTATTTTTTTTTTTTTTTTTGCTTTACCGGTATTGATGTTTGCAATCCCGGCATTTAATTTGAAATACCGGTATTTATGTAATTGTCCAGTATTTCAATCCCTAATCGTACCCGTCTGCCTCGCGCTTCCACCGCGAGCTATTTTTAATAATATCGAATGGAATGAGCAACGGGATACTTCATGTAATATTACACCGCGTCCCGGCGATAATACAAAAAAAAACTCTTCGAACGTGAGGAGATATTTTTCCAGCATTGGAAATTTCGCGAAACTCACCGTACTAACTTGATGACTCAAAGCCGTGTTGTTGTTTTTTTTTTTCATGCGTGGACTGTCGATTCTTAGCGGAAAGTCATTATTAATCTGGACTCTTTTTTACACTTTTTCTAAATAACTAGATCTAGTACTATGAGAAGAATTTTATTCCTGTAACCCGAAAATTAGAAAAGAAATATTACTTTGGCACTAACGACCCGGGCTTCGCCTGTCGGCATCTTCAGGCGTTCAAGTGCACGCATGAACTTCACTGTCCGCCAGTTAGTTAGTTAGTGACAAAACTTGTACAAAAATTAATCGTTTCAAATTTAATATTGTTATTCCACCAAGCACGTTCAGTCGAAATCTTTGATTGGGTCTGGATGTCACGAATGATGAAAGCGATGTCGTACCAAAGAATGAATTTTAATTTTTGATATTCTGAATTGATTTTCATACAAGGAAACTTATCCGCTACTATTTTATGTTTGATTATGTTTTTTTTTTCACGGTTACTGCGTGTGTTGAGTGTATTTATAACTTAGTAATGCACGCGATGGTGGAAACCGGTCCCTATTTTTATTTCAAAGAAATTCCGTCCAACATTTACCTTTGAGAAGACAATTATTATACGGCTATAAAAAATAACAAAGCATTTTTTAGTCCGAGTCCACACTGCAGTGTCGGCAGTTAGGTGAAATTACAGCACATGAAAACAGTAGTGTGATATCGTCAAATAGCTCATGCAAAATGGATTTCTACCGTATTTTCCTGGGGGTACTATTTATATATATATATTATATCCACTGTGAAAAGGGAAAAGGACGTAACCCACACATAGTAAACTTAGGAGGCACGAAAAACGTGTTGTGATGATTTTGAGCCATATGCAAATTATGAAATTTACACAACCTTGAAGTGCACGCAGTCTTCTAAGCTGGTAAAAGGGTAAACATAGCAACGTATTTATTTCTACAGTTTTTTTTTATTACTATTAGTTGATAGTCATTTCGGCTTTCGCCATCGTCAGAACTATCAAAAACTACAAACTGTAGAACTAAATACGTTGCTATTTTTACCCTATTACAATGGAGTTCTACTAAGTAAATGCCAAGTGATTCAATACATTCTAAGGTGGTGTTTAATGGACATAATCTTATATTAATTAAATAAATTGTCTAGGATAAACATTTTTTTTTCATTCTTCTGTCTTGGTTTCAATTTTCACAAGCCCATCTTTTTCAAACTTAAAAGCTAAATTTAGATACTAATTCGGCATTTGCAGGTTACTCCTTTCCACAGTCGATATGTTAGTATGTCTAAAACAGAGCACTATAAAAGTTGCTATTTCATTATTCCGTGTTTGTTATTTGTTCCTAGACCGACATTAACAGCTTAATCGAATTCGTCCAAGTCCTTAATTCAACTTCGCTTCTTTTGTTGTTTTTTTTATTTTATTTTGGGTCAAACAAGTAGCTTAAGCAATTATTGTTGGTGTACAAGTTGGTACTTTTTTTCGGAATCCTCCGGGAATTCCGCTGATGAATCGTGCGATACCCCTTTTCCGCCCGGCCTTCTCACGCCGTAGACCCTTCCTCTACGCCGCGTAGTGATCGATTGTTTTGCAGCGCACGAAGTGTCTCGACAAACTAGTGCTCTTTATCAGACAGTTGTATGCCTCTCTTCTTTAAAGTAAATACTGAATTGTAAACACAGCATATATATGACCCCCCTTACATATCTCAAAGAGCATTATTTAACTACTATAATTATATGCAATTACGTTTTGTTTGTAGTATGCATTGATGTTTTCATATAATTAGTTTGTACTTTGTTGTGTGACGTCATCTGTATATTTATTTATTTCTAGATTATTAGTTATCGTTCCCGTCGTGTCTTCATTAGGGAATCCAATCCCGGGATTAGAAAACATGATCCCGAAACTTCGGGATTGTATTTCTTATAAAACAAACGTGTTGGTTTTCAAGCTGAGCGGCAGTTTACATTCTTTGCGATAAGACTTACCGCATACAAAAACGTAATTGGATGCCTAAGATATCAAATTTTCTTATCGCATTTATTCGAATGCATTTTACTTAAGTAATAATTTTTCGGTGCCTTTGTTTTCTACGCCTTCTTAATTAATGTTATCAGATATCAAGCACAGTTTTTCTTTTGGATGTTCTTATTATTTTCACTGTAAAAAAATGATCTTTCTACAAAAGCGCTTGTCGCCGGATATGATAAATATTAAAATATATTTTATTGGTTCTTTGCACAATGAAACCGTAGATCAAATGGCAAAACAATTGATTCTCTGGTATTAACTTCGGGCATATTTTAAAATAATATAAATATTACTTAGTGTTCTATTAGGTATTCTTGCAGTCTGAATTAGGTAGATACTTTTTTCAGCTATCGACATTAATTATTTTAAGTAATATTGCGTATTTTTACAGAATGTATACATATCAAGTTCGTTTAATAATTATGGCGCATATTTTTTTTTACAAGTTATTAAAAAATCCACTCATTCACCTGTACATCGCGAATTACTGAGATTATGAGAGCTTTTTGCCAACGTATTGGCAGGCCACAGCTGTTTATATAATATAAATAAGTTGTTTAATTTATTTTTCACCAATATTATCAATTTTTATTTCTTAAAAATGTACTGATCCCGGGATCGAAAAATTCTAATCCCGGTATCAACATTTTGGCTCGAAATTGGATTCCCTAGTCTTCATATATATATATTATATTAACAATCTCTTGTGTATTTTAAAAAAAAATCATAATTGCGAACTAATCTCGAAGTACGCATTTAACAAAATGAACATGATTATCTTCATTAAGACCAGCGTCGTTGATTAACGACTAATACCAGCGAAAAATGATCATGGACGCATTTTAAAAACATTGCTTTTAAGGTGTTTTATATATCAAAGTAATCATGATAATATTACCAAATACTAAATGGCAAGTCACTATTACTGTCGTCTTGTTGAATTTATCCGTAGGGTCTGCTGTGTATTTGCATCTGGATATAATGTAAGGACAAATAACTCTTGTTAAAGTATAGTATGGACCGTGTTATTTCAAAATCGTTTTAAAAAAAGAGTCAAGTGTGTATTTGACTGTTTTTTTATGACAAGTGTACGTGTCTACGAAGTGTTCTACGGACACGTGTCGGTGAAGTAAGAACGCCTCGATGGTTTTTGAAGAAGTCGGCGTGACACGCCCGCGATAGTTAATTGTGTCAACAAAGATGACATTTTCCGAAGCCGGTCCGAACGATAAATGATATTTCGCGTCACCCGCAGACTGGGTTTGCCATCTATGTATGTTTGTTTGTTGTCGTTTCGCAATCCGGGCGGCGTCGTTGCCGCCACGTCCTCGGCTCCACGTGGCTCATGCACGAGGATTTCGAATCGTACACGTGAAATCGACTACGCCGCGCGACGTACTTCCAATTAATTTGTAAGCTGCAGACTATTCTTCTTGACGCGTTTTTATGCTGCTGGTGCTTAGTGAATGTATTTTTTTTCTTCAGAGCTTTTTGGGTCGAAGGTATTTCTTTATTTTGCAGGCGCAAAAATAATACATTCATTTTTCAAATTTTGCCAATCACTTAATAGAAAACAATCATTATTTTCATCAGAGTAGTCACGTAGAAATACAATAGTAAATAAAATAGGTTATTATTATTAGATCGCGCCGATGTAACGGAGTTTCGTTCTAGTATGGAAAATACGTGAATAAATTATCAAGAAACACAACAGACACTAGTCCACTGCTGTTTTGTTCTTCTCACCTATATTGTCAACTGACGCTTATCGGGTGCCTACTTTGCGGGGTCACATGCAGTTGTGTGTTAATTAATATTCTCGTATAACACGTTTTTCGACCTCGTTGTTAAATTTGACAATAGGCGCGTGTGTGCCTTTTGGCATTATCACTGATAATTCAATCAGCATAGATATATGTGGATTTTTGGTGACATAATATTGAATTGAAACGCAATTTGAAGCTCTAATTCCATAAGTTTACTATCTTATCATGACGTGTCACTCAACGGGGAGACGTTTTTGACTATAAGGTTGAAAGTAAAATTAAGTGTTTTTTTTATTTAACAAATAGCTGGACGTAAATGTCTTATATTATGCATGTTTCCATCTCTAAACTTCTTAAAATTATGTATGACAATGCAAGGAACACTTCTCGCATAGGCAGCAAATAGGCTACATAGCCATTATCAGCATAATTATCTAATGTGTGTACATTAACCGTACAGACGTAGTTAAATAATTGTTCACAAATTTAAAACATAATGATGCGTGCTCTCATAGATAGTGTCGCCAGCCACTCTCCCAGTTTTGTTTTACTATCATCTGACGTTTTACATAACCTTAAAAATTTCAACGTCTTGTTGTAATTATCGCCCTCTATATTCAACATATCTAACCTAAACCGTAAAGTCATTTCTACTATGCCGAGGCCTCGTCAGTGAGATTCACATTGACCAGTTATAATTTTAGGTTATCGTAAAGAATAGCGTCGTGAAGCATTTGACTTTTAATCGAAATTGCCGCCCAAATTGGTTGACAGACATTAAGATTTATTTATTAAATACACTAATTGTTGGTTTTTACTTTGGTAATGATAATTCATACCTAATTGGTTTTTGTCATAATATTTTCATTGCTAAGTGGTCTTCAACTTTTTATTTATAGTTTATTTTCCTTGTATTTTACTTCAATTCTTTTGCTAGGTTGTAATACCAATTATTTGTCATACCTTGTTTTTATCACTGAACTTTTGTATAAATATCACTGTTTTATTGTTTTTCTTATCAGTTGACAATGCTCATCATGAGCGAAACCGGTCCTGATCTAATAAATTTTATGTGGAAAAAGTACTAAAAATGTTTTATTATTTTTATTCTAATATTATGTATATCTTCTTTTTTTTTGATTTTTCAGCCAGATAACCGTTTTGTTAACAAAATTAGTTTGATTTTGACTTCAATATGGGAGATATTGTACATTGAATTATATTTTCCAGAAGAAAAAAAAATCACAAACTCTTTCCCCTCGTCTTCAAAATTTGCTTCGCAGTTAGTTGAGTAACAACCTCACCGGTGGGCGGATGGGAATATTTCCCAACCGCAAATTTGTACAATGAAAGGTTGACTAATTAAATTTATTAATTGATTTGGCATTTACTTGGTAGAACTCCATTTATAACAGATTAAAATAACAAAGTATTTTAGCTCTACAGTTTTTAATAATTTTATTTGTTGATAGCTATTTCGGCTTGCGCCATCGTCAGAACTATGTTTAAACTAATGTTTTGCTCAGCTATATATACTGGCTCTGAAGAGATACACAATGCATCAAGTTATTCGCTCTAACATCCTAATTATAATTACAATATTACACTTATCAAAGAACGATTAACAATCTGGGTTTATTTCTTAAAACATTAATTAGGATAAAATTAAAATGATATTTATTATTAATGACATTACATAAAATTTATTAACTATGGCTTTATTGTTTCGAACAACAATAAGCAATATGGGTTAATTAAACAATATATTATTTCGATATCGTGATACAATATTGACAGACCTCGAAATTATTTTCAAATATGTAAGCTTAGCTTATCGCACTCACCTGGGAAATTCTTCCTTCCGTATATAATCCGGCGACGAGGCGGCCGATAAAATATTTATCGCTAAGGTTGCTTTTACTGCGTATTCGTTTTTTTTTTATTATCTTATTTCGATAAGCGCGGATTTCATTTTTTTTTTGTGTACAGATGAAACTAAAAAAGTACACTCGAGCTCTCTCGGCTAGACCGCGTATTCAATGGACGCTATGTAATGACGTAAATGAATATTATTTTAATACAGATTTTTTACAGAAACATTTTTGAATACAACATATGTTTTTTTTGAAGAGAGATACGGCTTAGAGTTTAGACAGAGGAATAGTGGTTTAGCTAATCGCTCTCGCTGCGCCCCATTTTTAGTATTAAAAAACTAGGAGAATAGTTTAAACAACACAACCTGCTAACAGTTATCTATACAAAGATTGAAAAAAATCAATGCATGAAAATGTCCATACCGGAATTCGAAACCCGTCGTTCCATCAACATTTAATTTTTCAACACTGAAACACCGGTAATGAAATTTAGGCTCAATATCGTAGTGTATACATAATTGATGTGTTTATGATCCGCCAGATTCAGTTCCTATGCTATATTGTCTTTAAGGCAGCTGTGTCAAAACATTCATATGGCGTATACTCGAGCAAATTTTGATTTACTAATTTTCATCAAATTCTTGTATTGTGCTTCTTAATTGGTACTTGGGTGTATGTACGCTTACAATTGATAACGGACACGTTTGAGAGAAAGTGTTATATTTGGCTTTTTTTTTAAAACTAATTATTTATTTCTTTTTTTGCAGCTTCTACGATGAATGCAAACGGCGATACAATATTAAATTGTGGAAGACATTTACAGACTGCTTTAACTGTTTACCGGTCGCCGCCATTGGTGAGTTGAACCTTATTTTATCCACGGAAAAGGAGACTGAAACAAACACAGGTTTTTTTTGTTTATGAAAGCACGAAGGAGAAAATCGGCGATGAATCGTTTTTGTTTTTATAAAACACATGAAGCGACTAGTAATATGAGCTTATTCTACGCGCTATATTAGACTTAGTGAGAATATTAATTGTATATTCCAAAATTCAATATAAGCGTACGAAAAAAAAAATATGCGATATATTCATGGATCGGAATATTTCAAATCTGGTTGATTCCGGCTTCTGGTATGTACATTTTTATTTTGCCTATATTTATTTAATTATATGGTTTATCGGCAAATAAACGCTGTTATATTGTTTTTATTTAACGGTATAATACAATTGAAAAAAGAATCTTAACTTGTTTTAAAACACAATTTTTTTTAATGCGTGCATATCGCTTTATGTAACTAGAACCTTCATATTAATAAAAATACAATATTCTTTTTTAAATAAAGTACAAAGGAATATTGTGTTTTTTTTGAATTGTTTGAATTTTGTACTTTTCCATGAGTTTTGTCGCTAACGACCCGGGTTTTGCCTTTCGGCATCTTCAGGCATTCCAAATGCACGGATGTACTTGAACTGACGTACATCCGTTCAAGTATATCCGTGCACTTGGAATGCCTGAAGATGCCAAAAGGCGAAACCCGGGTCGTTAGCGACAAAACTCATGGAAAAGTACAAAATTCAAACAATTCAAATTTGATATTGAAATTCCATCGAGCACCCTCAGTCGAAATACTTAAATATTGTGTTTTTTTTTTTTTTTTTAATATAATGCCTTTCCACTGAGTATCGACAGTGACAACCTTAAAGTAGACACTTCATGTTTGTTATTTACTACTGATACATGTTTATTTTTTAATAATATCCATGGTCTACAGCGAATTGAATTTCAATAAAATTATATAAAAGAAAGAAAGATATTGTCTCACGGGCAATTTAAGTTACAAACTCAGATCAGTCTCGGAACGAATAAAACTCGTATACCGAAACTTGTATAACGAATAAAACTCGTATATCGAGGTATCGCCGTATAAAAACGCCCCCTTATAGAAGAAACACCGCCCAAGTAGATAAATAAAAATCTCGCTCTTCCGACGCGCATCGTCTGGGCTTATCCGCGCCAATCATTTCCGAGCAATTCGCCCGCTCCATTTATCAAAGATGTCCTGAATAATCCGAATAAATTCTCGGGCGCGACACAGTCGTATTTATCTATCAGACTGCCAGACGCATCACTTGCCTCGAATACTTTCCCCACCCCCTCTGAATAGTAGACGGACGCACAATGAGTAATGAAATTACTCGGGAATCTTTGCGACTTTTTTTCGATCTCATCTCGGTCCCCGGGTGCCGCGTGCCGCTCTCAGCTAAATAATTAATTAGTTTTATAATAAGCACAAAAGTATTTTTTAATGACGTACAAAAACTATCATTGCTTACTTTAGATACTTCGTACAGGAATTTCTAAATTTTGTCAGTAGTTAAAGCCAGGGGTGGGCTAGAGGGGCTCGCGCCAGCCCCTTGTTAACCGCTTGAATACCAAGCGGACACCGGTGTCCGGAACATATGCAAGCGAACACGGATGTCCAAGACATTTAAAAAATCAAATACTTGGTATTCTTATAGAATATAAGCAATATTTTGATGAATCATTTATTTATTTATTTAATTAATTAACACTGTACAAGGTTGACAAATTATAAATTTAAAACTTTTACAATGGAGAAAAAAAATAGTATAATTTAATATTAAAAGCAGTAAAAAAAAAGTGGCAAGGAAGTCAACTGAGTAAGCTCCGACGAACTCTACTTTAATACATAAAAAATAGTATTCGTCGGAACTCACCCACGTCTACGTGGAATATGTCGACATCCGAAGCAATATTATTGAACACCGTTAAAGCTAGCTGAATATGTGTAGTTCCATCTCCAGTCAATATAAGTTTATAAAAACGTTAAATGATACATCTTTTCGCCATTTTGTTTTATCATCATTTGTTCCTTAAAATAATTCGCCTTCTGTGCAACATTTTGATGAATTTGTGTAGTGCTTTCTATACTGAGTCAATATAGGTTTTTAAAATATCAAATTCGAGTGTATATTAGGGAAAATTATTTTTCTCAAAAACACGCAGTATCTCTGGGACATATTAATGATTTATTTGCGCGGTATTAAAGCGGTTAATTTTGACTAAGGCCGGCGAGCTTCTTGTTAATTTAAGAGAAAAATATTCTCAGATCAAATTTAGTAAATAACTGCAATTTCTGACTTGTACATTATCTACGACAGCTTCAGTATACACAGTAGTACATTTTTAGCCATTTACATTGATTATTCTACGGTGAATTGCATATAATTGCGTAGGAGTGATAAAAATGTTCACTCATTCCCCAGAACACCGAGAATGCTTTGAGATTAAGTGAACCCCTTTTTACCGTATTGGCAGCTCACGGTTGGTTAAAGCTACTCTTGCCGACCAACCTTTTCCTGAAGTCACTCGCAATACGAAAGGGGCACTGAATTTATTAAATTAATCACTTTTAGGATGTTCACTGTCAATATTTGGTGGAAAGGCATTATATATATATTTAAATACGCATTTGTACTAATTCCAACTTTTATCAAATCAAGTGATATTGTATATTTTATTTTTTTTAATTACTAAATTCAAGTGATTTCAAGTTCATTCGTGCACTTGAACGCCTGAAGATACCGAGAACCGGAAACCGGTTCGTTAGCGACAAAACTTGTGTGAATGTACATAATTTGAACGATTCAAATTTACCAAATTAAGATTTGAATATAATCAAGAACATGCATGCACAACCTTTTCCTCCTAGCGGACTGCATCAGTAAAATCAGTAACAAAAGGCGATATGAACACATTCCATAAAGAATGTTTGTATTAAGTTCTTTTCGATTCTTTTTTTTTATTATTGTTTTCTACCTTTAAATAATATCAATACAACTACGTGTATTAGCCGATAAACCATATAATATAATAAAAATGTACATACTAGATGCTAGAATCAATCAGATTTGAAATATCATTATTTTTTAAAAACTTATATTGAGTTTTGGAACATACGATTCAATATTAAGAATGTAAGAAGGCAGGTACATACTTGCTTGCTTTTAATGTAGATGAAACGGATATTTTTAACACCGCAGTAAATTACACGTTATCTCGTAACTTGGTTCGGTTCCGAATCGAATATTTTCAACATCTTCGAAAGTAACTTAGTATCATCGTTGGCAAATAATTATTATAATTACCCTTGGTCCTAGCACGATTGAGCTATCGTATATCTCGGATGGCTTACTTTTTCTTTTACCCGAAACGATCTCGCAGTAGATAATAATTTCGTACAACAATGTATTTATTATAATAGATTTTTCGTTCAATGCAGGCGAAATAATAGATTAGCGGGGCGCGCGGCACGCCATCCGCGCCGTCCACACGAAGCGACGCCCACAAATTGGTATTATGCGAATACTTTAAATTGCCCATTATTCGCCCAAACTATTAATTTTTAATGGCAACTAATGTAATGTTACCAAAACAAAATAATTGCCCCCAGCACGACGCAAACATCAACGGTTCCGACAGTGTTTGACAGTCGGACACAGGGTCTCCCCGACGGTGGTATTAGAGTAAAATGTATGTACATGCCTTTACAGGGCTGTGGATTCGGGAGTCTAGACTGTTTTTATCGGAGTTTAAAATAAACTGACGATTTTTTAAAATTTGTATTGTCAAAATATTAGACGACACCGTACTATAGAGCCTACAATCCCGGGATTGTGACCGTAAAAATTTTGGTTTGTTTTGGCAATTCCGTAAATTCTTGGCATTTTGAAATTGAAAACCTTGGCAGCAGTGGCGGCCGGTCAATGTGGAATTGGATCAATGCATCCCTTGTATATACTTGGGGCGGTAATATTTCATGAAATAATATTCAAGTCGGCCACCACTGCTTGGAAGAGCTTAAAAAGGTCATGCCAATTCATTTTAGGAAATTTGCAAATTCATGCGTTTTTGTGAACCGACAGAAATTTGTATGAAAAATCTCCGAGCAAAAATTTCTCAATCCCGAGAAACCCAATTTATACACGATTTTATGTTGAATGAATGAAAAATTGTCAATCCCGAAGTTCCGGGATCACAAAAAGGCTTCGGGATTGGATGCCCAATTAGCAAGCTAAATATATTCTAAAAATTAGCCTATTCATCGTACCGATTGGTGAAATAATGACTGACTAGCTGTAAGCCCGTTGCCCAGCAACGTGAGATTTTTGTTGCATTGTGTTTAATTTTAATTTTAATTTATTTTATTTTATATTATTTAAAAAAAGTGGAGACTGGAAGGTGTGAAATCTGTGGGACATCCTTCGGACATTATCGACTATTAATAATGACTGATTCTAGTAACTAGAAAATGGAAAATGATTGAAATAATTGTAGACAAGGGAAACAAAAAAAAACACATTTTTTAAAACAGAATTCAGATTCGTGTTTTTATTTAAAGGTCAGAGTCGGAGTCGTTTTATTTTTTTAACGGTACCATACTGGTCTTGGCCCTTGGATATTTTTTGCTGTCATTGTATGACTTCGTTTACTATAATAAAGTCTTTCCTGTGTTTACATTACTGGTATTTTAAAATAAGGGTGCGTCTTATAATCGATAGCGACGTATAGTAGAGGAAATACTGTAAGCATATAATCACATAATACATTGATAGCAATCGGTGTAATGATCTCAACCTTCACAAACAAGTGATAGGCTTATGTGTCCAGACAGTGTCGACGTAAAAAATAATCAATCCACACATTAAAAACCTTTGATTATTGATTATCGATATGAGAATCGTGTTAGAACCAATAATTCGTCTTAAGATACGCGTATATAGTATTCGTTCCTTTTAGTGGACCGTGTTATTTCAAAATCGTGTAACAAAATGTTGGGTGTACTTGATCTGTCAAAAAGTCACACGTGAGAACTTAGAAGGCCGCCGCCTCCTCACCCTTAGATTATCGTCTTGGAGATTATGTAGAATCCGTTCGATCAAATATTTGACTATCCATTTCTCGCGCAAAGTTAAACAACGGAAGCACCCGTGTACAAACAAACACATGTGTTTGCATGTAATATAATATTCAAGGCTTCGCAACATAATAATATTTATAGTCGCAAAATCATTAATCTCCTTGTGTTTTTTTTACTACGCTAAAAACAATAGTGGCGTTACCATTGTGCGTCTAATATCCAGATTTTTTTTTTCAACCACCACCCTGCGTGTTATTCGTACATTATTCCGTGATTAAAAATACTTAGCGAAACTTTTTTTATTGGGCATGCTACAGCTTTCCATTGTGTGCTATCAAACTTACGTGAAAACCATAACACGAGCTAGTAAGTGCCTAATTATTATATTATTTTTTTTAGTTTCTGTAATGGCACATAATGTAATCACGAGTTGGGTGTAATGCCAATTATTGTGAATCATGTTATAGATTTTGTCCACTCCTGGAAGAGCAATAAACAAACAATTTTTCAAGTGACTTCGTTAAGACTCTTTCGCTCTGCGCTTTAATTGTTTTTGCTCTACACCTCATCCCGATTTCATTTAGTATCCGTTAACCTACTGTAGAAAATGGATTTTTTCGTACAATAATATTCCGTACAGATTTTTCCGTATGTAGATTCTTCCGTACGTAGAAAGCTCCGGACACAATATTCCGCGGCTATTTTTAATATCAGATTTACTGTTTTATTTAATTGATATGTTGTTTTATCATCAAGTGTTGCTGAAATGCCTTTTGTTTATATGTTTGCTAAAAAATATTTGACACCCTTGTAAAACGTTACAGATTTAAAGAAAACAATAATTTATTAACACATATAGGTCCGCAGATTTGCATACTAAAACATGCGCGGGAGCCGGCCGAATTTTGGGGAAATTGAACTTTTTTTGCGCTCACGTTTAAATTGCGATAACTATTTAACCGATTGATGTATATTTTTTTTTCTTTCAGAAAAGCGTTCGTATGGTTTTATACATATAAAAATATGATAAAATCAGTGTTTCTCAACCGAGGGTTTCATATAAAGAGTCTTAACAACTTAAAAATAAAGTTATTTAGTAAGAAATGGCTATAAAGAGTTGCAATAATAGACACTAATTTAAAATAAAGTTACTGGTTACTAACCCCCCCCCCATCTCCTTCTTCTCAGCAACGACAACTATTTTAGTTTTTTTGAGATATTGTAAAACCGAAAATAAACATCTGTTCTATATCGTAAGGTTTTATTCGCAACTCTCAGATATTTTTAAATAATTCTTGTTATATTTCAATTATTTAAATATTTTGAATCATTGAGAATCGTTTGTTTTTGTTAGAATGGTGCAGGTATATGCTATTAATGAATGGTGGCCATTCATATGTCTAATAATTATGAAGCATTAGGGTCACATTTTTTTCACAGCAGAGCCATAAACTTTACAGAAAAAATAGCTCCTTGTCAACAGCGTCTCGAAAAGGGCATTAAGAATTACATAATTTATTGCTATTGGCAAGCCAAACATATATTGAGTAAAAGCGGTGCTTTGTTCGAAGTAAAATAATGATTTCATTTCTTTGAATTTAGGGTTGACTTTCCAACAAGAATTAGTTGCAAAATGTCTACAAAAGAAAAAAAGGATACAGATGTAAAATGAATCTGAGACAATGGATCTGTGTTATATAATTATTGTCATGACTAATTTCACTTTCGTAAAAATCCCATAGAACAAACACTTATTTTTTTGTAAAGAATTGTGAAGCGGCCAAAGAAAAATAAATAAACTTATCCGAAAATTTAACCCATATTTATATACGTAAACGAAGCAAAAGATCTAACAAAAAAAGATGCATTTTTCCATGAAAATAATATTACACCAAACGTTAAACGTTATACAAAAAATATTATTTACTAGGTGATACTGTGGAATTACTTCTATATTTACGATTAAAAAAAAAATATTTTTAATATATTTGTTTGACATTATCAATTTAAATATCACTGGCAACCTTGATGTTAAATGTGAAGAAAAAAAATCATCACACAAAGTACCTTTTTTTTGTGTAAACTTACACTCGGCAAAACGAACAGATATGTTCGCGCGGACTCCTGCGCACTGAAAGTGAGATGCACACATATGTTCGCCCGGACTCCTAAGTGTTAATAAGTGTTCTTGAACATTTTCTGTCCGGAGTTTTCTGTGTACGGAAGATTCGGTGTACGGAGAATTCGTGTTGGAAAATGTCTTATGCGGAATAATCACGTAGCCTTAGAAAATATGTATGTGTCCCTTACCGGACAACCGATAAAGACTCAAACGCAGTCGTCATTGTTTACATATGAATTATTTACTTTAATACCCTTGCCTGGTTCGCAGGCACGTTTATCCAGTCAATATTTTTTGTTAGTGATCTTTTCGTTCTACGTCATATGTTAGAAACTCAGACACGCCATATCCATCAAACAAAATGAATATTTAATCCATCAACTTCGGGGAGATGTACGAAGAAGAAAAATATACTTCCGTTCTTGACAACGATATTCCTGAACGATTAAATATTATTCTATATCATAAAAGTCTCGGAAAACTGTCTACCTAGGTAGTTACTAAGGGAAGGGAAAATCTCTCCGCAGTAGACGAGAGAGAGCGACGCTACGCAAGGCAGAAGATATTGCGTATTGTGAATTTTCCCAGAAATTGAATCCATATTGCTCTTGTACGTCATCATTTTTTAAATAAGGGTGGTAATTTTCAGAATCGCAAATTATTTTTGATACCGTTTATTATGATTTTTATATAAATATTTTTCCGTTCGAATTCATCATTTCCTATCTATGATTTGCATTTTGGTGGTCAAATTATCAGTGATACTTCCGCACATAAAACTTTCCGCAAATTTTCCGTACACCGAATATTTTGTACAAATTTCTTTAAAATTAAAATTGTTGTTTTTTTTTAAATTTAAGACACTACGTCAAAAGTTCCACATATTTACAAACAAGCTCAAAAAATAAATATCGCTTTTTTTTTTAAAGAAAAAACGACGTAACACAATCAGATAATTTTGCGTGAAGCACTAAAAACCTGTTTTGAAAAAAACGTTCAGCTATATTCTTTTGCCTTTCCATAGTTGAAATGATTGTAGACAAAAGACATTTTAGAGAAATCTCTAATACACAACACGAAACATTAAGCAATTAAATATAATATTAATGTGTGCGGAATAATCTTGTACGTAATGATAGGTGTTCGGAATAATCTTGTTCGTAAGAATCCATTCACCGTGGATATACCTCGAATACCATAGCCATCCATCCATATTGCTTAACATTTTCAATACGACTTTATCGAAGGGCTCTTAATCGATCCCTGTAAATTGACGAAATCTTTTTTGTTCGATTAATTTTTAAGTGGAATTTTGTGTCGTTTCGGAAGTTTATACTCGATACTTCAATCGGAGCGACATCTCAACCAGGGCTGTATTAATGAAATGCCGGTGGCGTGTGCCCGCCCATTGGATCAACTTTTTGCGTTTTGCGTTGGCCCGCCGGGCTGTTCGCGCGATATCGATTGTGACTAATATTTCGCGTGAGTCGATGAATCAATTTTTGTATTTTTGGCATGGTTCTGCTCGCCGGCAATAATACGCTTTGGTTAAATGGCATGCCTCGTAAAACAATACTTGCCGCTTGTTGTGCGTCGTTGAGTTCAAATAAATATTGGCTAATGCAGTGATTTTATGATTGTTTTTATGTATAACGCGTTGAAGATTAATCAATCAATTAATTTACTGCTGTTCAATAATACTAACGCTTTAATACTAATGGTTGCCGTGACTGATTTTGCGGGTTCGAGTCCCAGTAAAATCAGCATTTTTCCAATCGATTTCCGTTCGAAGGTATGGGTGTTTGTTATGCTTGCGAATTCCCTCCCACCCTTCCAATCCTAAAATAACGGGGCTTAGCGAAAGCGATTTGTTCACTTTTAGGGTGTTCACTGTCAATACTTGGTGGAAAGGCGTTATATTAAGAAAAACACAATATTCTTTTGTACTTATTTCAATTTTTATTTACGAATATCAGGTCCGGTTTCGCTCATGGCGAGAATTATCAACTGATAAATATAATTTAACAGTTTTATTTATACAGATTTTGATTTCAATTTGTTTTTGATAATGCTCGCCATTAGTGAAACCGGTCCTGATCTTGGTAAATTAAAGTGGAAATAAGTACAAATAAATATTGTGTTTTATTCCTAAAGCGATTTGTTAACCACAGTCCTATCCCAATCCCACCCTTCTATACCTAATCGAAAAAGAGAGGTTGAGCAAATGAGTGACAAAAAGTTCTCGTAGAAAAAAAATCTTCTTTTAAAATACTTTCGCTTGAAATATAAGTCTCCATATAGAAAAAAAAACATGTATGGCAGTAGTCGTTCGATCTCAGTAAAGATAAATGCCCATAACCACCACGTCTTTGATTCAGTTTTTCTTCCACGACCACGCGATAAAATATTCGTAGAATTTTATGATTGTATCATCGAATTTTCAGTAGGCAGCATGGAAAACAATGTGCGTTTGCGCTGTTTCTTCCACGCTACTTATTGCACCCATCCGAAATGTAATTAATGCTACGGCATTATTCACTAACCACCCCGCCTACCTGTGAGGCTACAACCAGAACTCGATTAATCGATCAACGTGCGTCGGGTTTTGGACGATCGCGTCGGCGGTCGAACCATTTGCGTTTCGTCGTCAGCGAGAGGACATTCTCCGGGAAGAACGGGAGAAGTGGGCGAATCCATTATGTCAGTGTTTCCCAAACTTACATTAAAAAAAAAACCCCTGCACTCGTAATCTTATTCGTGTCCATTTGCCTTACGTCAATGCTCTTGTGTTAATTACGTACCGACTCGGCCGTGGATTTGCTTCCTCCAAGATCGCAATGCCACCGTATGTATATATTACGATAATGGGAAATTAACAACACAATGTCAATAAAGGCATCCTAGATGACCAAACAATTATCAATCACTCCCCGCTAATAAAGCCCTTAATGTAACCAATAATAAATATCACTAATACAGTGGAACCCCGAATTACGCGCTGGCTTGAAATAGTCGCCGCAATTCCATCCCCCAATTGCACTGCCGCATTCCATCGCTGTTGCTACGAGACGGCCGTCTGTGCGGCGCATCCTGTCAAATGTTGGCTAGCGTCTGTGTATTCAACACGTGCCAGGCTATACACGTACAGCCGGTCGACTTTCTGTGTTGGATTTTGGCGCGTTTTGCATTTTATCACTTGGTAACTAAATATTTCGTACATATTTTTTTTTTTGCAAATCCAAGGGAAATCTTAGTTTTGCATTTTTTGCTGAAAAAAACAAATCCCTAATTTTGTATGAGATTCAATCCCCCCAATTACACTACCCCGAATTACACTGTCCCGATTTTAGTGCAAATGGTGGTTTTACTGCACTAATTTACTTTGAATGATCCCATATTTGTTATCGTTCTTGGAGACACTTAAATCATGTTAATAAGTGTAAAACTTTAATTTGCAGTATAGAACTAAATACTGTGTTACTTTTCACCTTATTCAATAAAGGCGGTTTGAGTAAGAAAATCAGTGATTTTCATTATTTCTCATAATTGAAGTATTTTTCTACAAGTGTCGCTGGAAGAAGCTCCGCGACCTATATATACTAAACTATGTATTTATCTTAATTTGACTAAAATTGACAGTTTACTGCCCTTGTACAGAAATATACGTTAAGTAATATATTTTCGGTGTCGAGCATATTTTATTTTCATGTCGGTAATATCTAAATTTCTCTCCAGACCATTCAATATAAAAACCGGTGCGTAGCGAGGGTGATTAGCTTACCACTGATCCTTCCCTATACTTACACTCTTTGGAATGGAGAGCTTCGGCAACTGAGTAACATCAGTTCTCGTTGACACACCTCTGCCGAGGTGAACTTCACCCCGATGATGAAAAAGTTCTCCCTGAGAGATTGACTGAACTAAAGCAGAAATAATATCGTACCCGAAACTATCTTTTTGGTCGCCCATCTTACTTGCACATTATTATTTTCAAATGACAATTAAATATTAACATGATTTATTATTTAAACGCCTCCTATCACTTTTTGTAAAACACTGGAATATACCCATAATATATACCGTCTTGGTATTTGACTTTCCGATCAGTCTACGCGGTTTTTCGATGACCTCTCAAGATTTGATCTCTGATTAGATTTCGCTACAAGGCAGTCTCTCTTCCCTGCTCTAAATATTTGATCGGATCTTAAATTTTACCTGGTATAAACCGTAATATGTATTAGACTTTTGCATAGTAATGGTAATAATGTGTGTTGTTTAGTACTTTACTCTGTATAACCTTTATTATCCTATTGGTAATTGTGATTAACGACGCAAGATACGTTTTTAACTCTCAATTAATGATATTCAATTTAGTACAATTTTGAGATTACATACTCGTCCTATGTACGTTTCGATTGGAAGATTCGATCAAGCGAACAATTCATTTTGTTATATTTGAAAAAAAAACACAATATTCCTTTGTACTACTCCCTGATAAGAAAATACAATTATACAGTGTTATTTATACAAAACAGAATGAAATAAACGATTGGTATTGGAAAAAAATTAAGTGGCCCGGTACGTGCAATAATTCCTCTTCTTTCAGTCTATGTCCACTCCTAATGGGGTGGATCATATCGCGTATCCTCGTCTTTCTGTCAGAAATTAACGAAAACAACAAGACTAATAAAAATGAGTTGAATAAACCAAGAGATTTCTTTGTCTGAAATAACTCCTAAATAAAATCATTTATTATATATACTTACGATTAGGGAATCCAATCCCGAGCCAAAATGTTGATCCCGGGATTTCGGGATTAGAATTTTTCGATCCCGGGATGCCGGGACTGGTCCCGGGATCAGTAAATTTTTAAAAAAAATAAAAAATGATAAAATTGGTGAAAAATAAATTTAAAAAATTATTCTTTATTATATTACTAGCTGTAAGCTGCCAATACGTTACCAAAAAGCTCTCTTAATCTCAGTAATTCGCGATTTAGAGGTGAATGAGTGGATTTTTTAATAACTAATAATAAGCGAAATCATTACTAAACTAACTTAATATGCAAAAATACGAAATATAACTTAAAATTGTTAATTTCGATAACTGAATAAAGCAATTACCTACTTCAGACTGCAAGAATGAAGATTTATAAAATTGTTGTCTATATATATACATTATTAATAATTTTATTGAAGCAAATAGACGTCATTTAAATATTTTAATATTACCAGAGTACCAAAGCATCAATTGTTTCGCCATTTAATCAAAGGTTTCGGATTACGGTACAAAATGAACGTTTATGAATAATAAATTCCGCAAAACAAACACTATTGATATCTGGTAACATTCATTGATGTAGAGAACAAAGCGAAAAATAAATTTAAAAAATATCGAAATATGAAGTTTTATAATAACAAAGAATAAATATTGTCGACAAATGCATTCAAATACAGTACACGTGCGTACATTTAATACTTGGCATCAAGTTACCTTTTCGGCTGCGATACGCTCTTATCGTAAGTCTTTTCGAAAAGATTTAGTCTTAGTAATACAATTGGTTATCGTTTATTGCATATGCTTGAACTGCCGACTTGAAAACCAACACGTTTCTGTTTTAAAATCAATCCCGAAGTTTCGGTATTATATCTTCTAATCCCGGGATTGAAATAAATAATTTACATTATTGAGGTTATCATTTCGTCGAAGTTTGTCTAAGGGCATTGCCAAATTTAGTTCCTATATACAGTTGGTTGTTCGGTAGGTAGTTGTTGTCGCAAATCTGTCTTGTTGAGATAAGCGGATGATGCTGCTATAGCGTGATTTAGTTGTCTGGTCACCTTGCCTAAGGTCAGAGGGTCGGCCCGTATCACGTTTTGTTTGCGTTCGATCAATGATGTGCATTCAATGGCATTGGAAATAATCAAATTTTTACTATCCATACGGAATCAGTTCTAAAATTTGCTTAAAGTATAAAATAAAAATTGCCAACCTATTTTAGCGCGCTGGCAGACCAGAAGTTAAGGGGCGCGAACGTAAGGCAGATAAACACCACCCCAACCATACACCCGCTTTGTGTAAAATGCGAAATTAAATTGACTATTGTTGGCTGGCTGTTTTGTCTTTCATTGCTTCCGCATCCTGAGGGATGTCAAGTTCATATTTTTAGGCACTACAATCCCAGGATTTTAACGCGAGTTAAATTTCATATTGTAAACCGATCCTGATCATCAGTTAAATTCGTATAATTGTAACGAAATGTTTACATCAGTCGTGAGGAACCTGCGGCCTTTTGACCCGATCGTCCAATTCTGCATTTTTTTTGTAAATTTCTGAGATTTTGGATTCGAAATTCTTGGAAGAGCTAAAACAAAAGCTCTCCTCTCATGCTGGTAATTTTGGGAAATCCGAAAGTCTCTGGGCTTAACGAATTGGCATGAAATTGTTTCCGGCCAAAGATTCACGAGTCAATGTTTACTGCGGCCTTATGTTGAATCAGAAAAATGAATGCGTCCTTTAGACAATAAAAGGTTCCCCACCCCTGCTCTACACTACATCAGTAGTTCTAAAACTTTTTCGACGTGCACTTTTGATGATAAAAAAAAAATCGGAGCACAAAATCAAACGGCTTTAATGATTTCGCTAATTTATCTACTTTTATCATATTTTCGCGGTGCACCTGTTAGGGACCACTGCTGTACGGAATGTTCGAAAAGTTTGGCAAACGCTTTTATCATTTAAAATCTATTGTCTACCCATCAGATAGATATATAAAATCTATTATCAGCCATGTTATGCCCTAGATGCGACAAAGTCTGCACGCGACCGACTGACTGATTTGATGAGCAAATCTCAGTCGATTCGAGGCAAAGTTTTTTTTTTTAACACGAATTGTGTTGTTACGCTGCGGAATACGCCCTGTATTATTTTTTTTACTGCCGAGCTGTTGGTGATGGATACAAAATTGAGTACCGTACGTATCAGTGCGTATGTTTATGTACAATATGAAATTGAAAAAATAGCTTAGCAATGTAAAATTGTATGATACGCTACAAAGCAGTGATTCCCAAACGTTTTCATACCACGGCCCCGAAGTCTAAAAAAATAATCCACGCCCTCCCTTGAATACAAAACATCTTCTGCGGCGCCCCCCCCCCCCGCGGTTGCGGTTTGGGAAGTACTGCTCTAAAGGATCGAAACGCATGTCACCTTTAAAAATACGAATAGGGCGTCTGTTCCAGTAGTCAGCCAGTTAAGGGACAGGTGTTTTTTTTTTTTTTTTTAATAAATATTGTATTAATGAATATATGTTTTTCCGCTGCTATTTTATAAAACAGGTACCAAATAATGTAATCAAGTGAAAATCGAATAATATCGCTCCACACATAAAATAACAACAGTTTTCCAAAAAATCCAGTACTCGGCCACCAAAAATCAGTAGTTAGCCTTTCATAGGCATTCACTTTTAGAAGTCTAGTACAAAATATATGTACATCTTCGAGTGGTTTACTACCGACACATATTTCAACAATTCTGTTTTTTTCAGTGTCAACACTATTGTTTATGTTTAAGCTAAAAGGCTGACTACTGACGGGTATCAGGGATGGCGAACCTTTTTGGGACCGCGTGCCAAAAATCCTCAAATATTATTTCTCGATTTTGTGGCGTGCCCAAGCAGTAATTCTTTTTTTAACAAAATAGAAAAAATAAAAAATGATTTTTTTAAACGATTGTCGTTTATCTTGAGAAACATTTGAAAATTAATAAAACGGAATAAATTAGTAATTTATGGATTATATAAAAGTTTTAATTTTTTAAACTATTTTTTTTTTTTTGAACTTGGAAATCGTTCGCGTGCCATCCAAATTCTCAAACGTGCCACCTCGGGCAGGCGTGCCATAGGTTCGCTATCTCTGGACAATATACTAACAGTCGCCCTATATAATATTTACTTTTTCAGGCGATATTAAATTTCTGTAAAGAAAGCTTGTCGGTTATTTATTTACATGTGCCAGACGGCTGAAAGGTGTCAAACAATAACCTTTTCTCGGTACGTCTTTTCACTATAACATAATAGATGCACTCTGTTTCGTTTCCGAATGCATTAGTTTCTCGAAGAAGCGGGCATAATATTACATTTATATGAAAGACCAGAGAGCCGGAGTGACGGGCGGCCGGTTCCCCTTCCCACGGCGCCCGTGCGTCACGACGCCGTCTCTTGGCGTCGAATCAAACGGCCGACGATTTTTTTATGCATACATCACACATCAGCGTCACGGGATTGATTTTCGTGAAACTGTGCTAGGAGACCTTAGTCCAGTGTCTGCCAAACCTTTTTACTTTACGGCACACTGATGAATGGAACTAGTGCCGCGGCACACCAAGATGACGCAGATTTTCTCCGAAACTCCTTTTATTTTTTTTAGCTCACCGAGGAATTTGAAATCCTCGATTTGGTACCGTTTTGCTTCCGAAATCCTTCATGACAAATATTTGTTTTTGAATAGGCATTATTTAGAATTGAAATTTATAAGGCTTCTTCCACCGTGTCACACAGTTTGGCAAACACTGCCTTAGTCAGAGCCATTGCATTACTGTGATGGTCTCGTAGCCGGAATGATTACGCTTGAGGGCTTTTATTGGATTCCCCGAATGGAATCATTTCAATAGATGGGTTGTCACCATAGGCGTGGGTGACTGGGCTTAAAGACAGCGATTAACTAACTTCAAATATTATCTTAATTTCTATCTGAGGAGCAAACGTTCAAAAAGTGATTTGTCACACAAATACAGGGCTTGGCAAATGATGATTCGTGTGTTGGATAAATCACGGTTTGCTTGAATGTTGAAAAATAGTAATAATGTAGTAAGTTTTCAACCGATCATTTGATTTCTGTCCGAAAGCATGGACGTTATCACTACTACTCTCTTCGATAAAGAGAGGTTGAGCGATTGAGTAACAAACAGTTCTCGTAGAAAAACTCGTGTCGAGATACCTCCGTTAGGAGGCCATATGCTCCACACTGGGAGCGGATATGGATTGAAAAATGTATTTTCCTTAGAAAATTAATACTACTTTCGATGGATTCGGCGGTAACTTTGTGGAAGGTCATTTTAATATAAAATTTATACTGTTCATCGCTGCTTCATTATATACGGTGACTTTTCATTGTTATCGATTTCCTATTAACCGTTATCCGCCTCTGTTTCTTTCAAAATCGTGTAAAAAAAAATTGATTCGAGTGTACGTAGTTTCGTAATCTTGGTTTGATTTCACTAATCCGCAACGTATTCCCCGCTTTATGCGCAAACGTGTCGTACATACTGCCGAACGTGCAAATGGCATACATAGTGCGAATTTCGGATTGCATAGTAAATATTTTACCTCGCTAACTTTTGCCGAGTGTGCTGCCTGCGCGACGGCTGCCGCTCGCCACAGTATCACTCTTTTTCCAGCCCATTACTCGAGTTTTCCGCACTTCCACGCCAGTAATAATAATACACACACAACTTAGCGTACAGAACATTATGACTGCGTGTACGGGCTTGGTTACGGACTTGTGTGCGTCGTGCCAACCGAACGGATCACTCCTTGTGCACACTCGGGCGCAGTCATCCACGATTAGGTGACGTATGTTCCTCGTGCCTACTATGCACAAGGAACACACGTCACCTAATATTGGACGATTGCGCCCTAGTGTAAAGCTTGCTATTGCAATACCGGGTGGAAAATAAATAGTCGTTATCGCCATTTGAACGTCTCAATAATGAAATCGTGAATTACCGATTTTGACAAAATGGAAGACTGATTTTCAATAAGCGGATTGTAATATTGCCTAAAAATTGTTACTTCGTAAATGCAATCTTAATTGAATCTTCATGCAAATATTTTCGGCTCGAGTAAAAACCCTTTTAGACTCGGAAGCTTGATGAGCGAAAAGTTATTAACTGATTGGACTGTTATTTATTTTTGTAGTATTTACTATTTAACCTTCGAGTTCCCATGGGTTGCATTCACATTCCAAAATTCTTCCTATTTCAACCATTCGCTTAATACCAATAATATCTTTCTGAAATTCATTGTAATCTTCAATGATACCTCAATAAATACAACGCAATTTTTTCTGGGGTTAGTTTGTACCCCGTCGCTCCTCGGTGTTATTTTCGACGTTTCGGTACTTAAGTTTTAAAGAAGTATGCATTTTTGTTAATATGTACAGCTAATGTCAGTGTGTCATATATTTTGAAATCGGGAAATCATACTCAAGTCAATCCAAATTTGATACTGACCTTACTAGGATTTGAACCCAGACCGGCCTGACAGATAGGGCAAAGCTCTTACCAACTGGACATTGGAGGACGGCTCGTTGTACACAAATTGTCGTGTAAATAATTATAAACGTACAAATGAAACTTTGATTTATTTTACCTGTCGCAAGGAGAAACATATTCACAATACATTTTTTTTTGAAATGCCTTAATTAAAATGCGTCGCAGTATTTTTACGGATGGTATTTTCGCGTGCTAAAATATTTTCTACCATTGACCTTTCGCCCTTCGCCAGTTGCACCTGGGAATTAGCTCACGAAACATAACAACAATTTAATTAACGCCCCGGTTCGATATAATACATCACTCGTTTGCCCTCGCACCCCCGCCCGACGCGCGAAGGGTTGAAGGTCGCGCGAACGTTGAACTCTCACTTCCGCATTGTGGCCCACCCTCCCCGCCGCCGCCCTTCTCTCTCACTGCCAATGTGTACAACAAGAAGGGGCCCTCATCCCTTGGCAGCATCTCGACGCTGCAGACACTCGGCGGACCTTAAATCTGCGGTCGGCGTACATATATCCACGACGCTCGACATGTCCGGGCCTCGGTGCTTATTAGAGCACCGAGATTCTCGAGAGGGGTGTCGGCAATTAGTCAATGTTGTTTTTAATTTACCTAAAAATAACAAGTGGGCCGCGTTGAGTTAAAGTAAGCCACGCGCAAATGGAGACGTGCGTGTTTTACCTTCCGGGATTTCCTATGACAGTGCTTCCCAACCTTTTTCATGCCACGGACCCCTTAATCTGAAAACAGTAAACTGCGGACCCCCAAAAAAAATCATACTTTATCACAAAGAAAGTTGAAAGAATGAAAATTTTCGCAGACCCCAAGTTGGGAAGCACCAACATATGAGGTGCATTATTATTATTTCAATCGTTCGCATTGCAATGTGAATGCACCCCGCTAGGAACTCAAAGGTGGCTGAGCAACTCACATTTTTTTTCTATCACAATGGCGCAAAGGTAGGTCCCGTGCAGCTCTGTATCGGGTCAAGAATGTGATGAATAAAGTCGTTGTGGAAAGCGATCGTGAAACAAAGTTACCAAATAATAAATAACCTGCTCTCAAAGAAAAAAAAAACATAATAAATTAGATCGAAGATTGGTCCCGGTTCAATCGTCTGGTATTATTCCCTTAGATTGGTAGATCAAAACAAACTTCACCATTGTTTTTCAGTATGCTCAAAGGGGAAATAAACTTGTAAGAAGCCGCCACTATTTGACTTTGCATGTTCTATGCAAGAAAATAAAGGAAGGCGTATAATAAATTAAATCTCGGCCTAAATTGAAACCGTGGACCATCGCTGTGGGTAGGGCTTTTTATCTTCTCGGTGCACCCGCGAATTATTTTTTTATCCGACATGTCGTAAAGTTGGCCAAATAAATAAGCCAGACGGCGGAACTCGTCCGTATTGATTCGGGCCACTTGATTATAGGCAGATTGGTCGCGGATTTTGTTTGTTTTTGGTTTTTTTTTCACGTTGGCAATAACGAATGCTCCGTTTTAACGTCGGCAGTGTAAATGTTGTGTAAAAATCGCGTAAAAAAAGTATTGGGTGTATTATTGAGATCGCTTTTGAATTTATTTTCTTCTGCAAATTTAAATTGAGTATCATTCGATTGTTCTCAATTATATAAAACACCGTTTTTCTATTTACATTTTAAAACATGATTATAACTAACATTTGCCTCAACCCTTTCTTAACTAAGATGTGTACACATACCTTCTAATCATTTACATTTCTGTCTATCTATCTATCTATATATATATATAAAAATGAATGTTTGTATGTTTGTTACCTATGCGCTCCTATACCGCTCATCCGATTGCGATATTTTTTTTTGGGGAGTTGTTATGCGAACGCCAGAATAGGTTTATGAATCAGCGGTGGGCTGCCAATGCGTTAATTTGTTTGTTTGTCTGGTATGCGTTCCTATACCGTTCATTCAATTGCGATAAAATTTCGGTGAGTTGTTGTACGGACGCCCGTGAATGTATATAAATCAGCGATGGGCTGCCAATACGTTATTGTTTTTACCGTATTCGTTCCTATACCGTTCATCCGATTGCGATAAAACTTCGGTGAGTTGTTGTGAAGACGCCCGCGAATGAATATGAATCAGCGGTGGGCTGCCAATACGTTAATTTGTTAGTTTGTCTCTTATGCGTTCCTGTTCCTATACCGTTCATCCGATTGCGATAAAACTCTGGTGAGTTGTTTTACAAACACCCGCAACGGTATCTGAATAAATACAGCCAGCGGTAGGCTTCCAATACGTTAATTTGTTTGTTCCGTATGCGTTCCTATACCGTTCATCTGATTGCAATAAAGCTTTGGTGAGTGGTTTTGCGGACACCAGCAAAGGTTTTTGAATCAAAACATACAACGATGGGCTGCCAATACGGTAATTTGGTAGTTTTTCCTTTATGCGTTCCTGTTTCTATACAGTTCATCCGATTGCAATAAAACTTTGATGATTTGTTGTGCGGACGCCCTCAAAGTTTTCTAAATTAGAACAGCCAGCGGTAGACTGCCAATGCGTTTACAAGGGGCTCGCTTTATATCAAAGCAATTCTCGGTATTCTGGGAAGCAGTGAGTTTTTTTTTATCACTTTGATGGACTACTTAAATAAGCAATCGATTTTTACTTAATGCATTTACAATATGTATCAATATGCTACTGTAAGCTCATTAATGTAAATGGCCGAAAATGTACTACTGTGCATACTGATGCTGTCATAGATAATGTATGTAAGTCAGAAATTGCAGTTATGTACTCATTTGATTTGAGAATATTGTTTTCTCTTAAATTAACAAGGCTGGCCGACCTAAGCAAAATTTCACAAAGAGCTTGCGCGAGCCCCTCTGAGCTTCCTCCAGCCCACCCCAGAGTGCAGCCATTTTACAATGAGAAATTTCGCCGAATAAAGCGATCTGCGTGCCACGGCTATCAGTTTCATGGCAAATCATAGATCGCGAAAAGTGAAATTTAGACCCGTCGATTGGCTATTTTTATGATTCTCTGTGGCGAATTTTCTAAGAATTATCGCCTTTTCTGGTGACTTTTATTAATTTAGCAAATGTGTGTATTTTATTTTGTTAAGCGTCAGCTCGCGTGTCTGGTGTGAACATTTTTGGATGGTGGTCGAACAGCACATTCAGCACTGAAATTGCATTTTAATGCAAATCACTGAGACACTAACATACAATATCAAAAAAAAATCGGAATGGGTACTGGAGTACTTAAATTGGGCTGAAGTACTTCAATCATGCCAACTCATAATATGAGACGAATGTACTATGGCGCACAAAAAGGCATTGTAAGTTCTATACTATGCACTAAAAGATTTGAGAGGAAATGAATAGCTCTTTGGTGGCGCACTTATTTTATTGTCTGGTGATTTTCGACATACCCTATCAGTTATACCACGTTCAACAGCTGTTGATGAATTAAATGAATGTCTCAAATCATCAGTTTTATGGCGACACGTGCAGTAATTGGCTTTCAAGGCCAGTATGCGCGTAGAACTACAATATGACACATCTGATAAACGTTTCGCAATATAATTGTTGGCTATTGGGAATGGAAAATTGGAAATAGATGAATCCACACAATGTCTTACATTGCCAAAAATCTTCTGTAAAATTAAAAAACAATAAGAGAATTGATTCACAAAGTTTCCCAAAAATATCGCAATGAATTACAAAAATCATCAATGGCTCAGAAAAAGTGTTATATTAGCAGCCAAAAACAACGATGTTAATGCCATCAACTTCAGGAATCAAAACGAAATACCAGGCGAAGAGACAACGTATAAGTCCATCGATACTGTAATGTATCAATACGAAGTTGTCAATTATCCAACTGAATTCTTAAATTCACTTGATTTGCCAGCCATGCCGTCTCACGTTTAAACATTGAAAATTGGCGTACCTATCATTCTTCTCCGAAATATAAATCCACAACTTTGCAACGGTACCAGACATTCATTGGAAAAGATAATGTACAATATCATTGAAGCTAAACAAATTAAATGGAAAATTTAAAGGGGACAATGTACTGTTGCCAAGCATCTCAATGATTCTAACAGATATGCCATTCGAATTTAAATGTTTTCAGTTTCCGGTGCGACTCGCATTTGCAATTACCATCAACAAAACACAGGGACAATCGCTACAAGGGTGTGGACTAAATTTATAAAATCTATGCTTTTCACATGGACAGCTGTATGTGGCCTGCGCACCAGACGGAAAAACAAAAGATATCCAAAAGCACTTCAATAAACAGAATTAAAACACAAACACGTTCTTTCTTTGAGTGGCATTGCAACGCATGCCGGGTACTCGCTAGTATATAATAAATACTCTGCCTAAAATTTAGGTATTCCTCCCTTATACATTTACGCAATGAGTAATGCAATAATAGAAATATTGTAGTAGTGTTTTATAATTGTCATGATTCACTCCCGTTGGCCTGATGTGTAACGGATACACAGCTCAGGAGCTCGTGCTTTTTTTTTTGCATAGTAAGGAAAGGGTTAATCAAATAAAATTTGAATTTCATTTATTACTATCGATGTGACGATATAAATTTTCAATTGAATATTATTTAAGAAATAGCCTTCCCTAACCTGATCCTCAAATATAAAAGTTGTGCGACCGACCACTCCTTTTCCAAACATCAACCAAAGTCCGTAATGTTGTTCATTTGGGGAATGTACAAAGCAAGAAAACAGCGAATCTCCTAATGCGTATAATCACTAACCATTTACATTCTCGAGATGGAAATACTTTCGAGAGACCGAAATTCTCGAATCTCGTGTTTTAAAAAATGTCGAGAAAACACCACAATTTAATTAAGACGGAAGCGAAACGGTGGGGTGAAATAGCGAAAGTGCGGCCCTGCTTTGTTTTTTTTTTGTTGTTTTGTTTTGTTTAGTCCTCTGGGCTTTCTTTTAATTAAGGTGACTAATGTATTGTACTATTTGTGTTCAATTAAAAATATTCCTGCTGCTTTATTTTATTTTTAACTTTGTATACGATGTCGGGTTTTTACTTCGTGTAATAATCGATAATGTACATTTCTGAACACGTTGTAAAATAAGACTCTGATCACTGTTTTTTTTTTTGTTTTCTATATTCTAAAACATAGTTTCTCAACCTTTTTGGACCCGTAGCTCCTTTCGAGTGTGATATTCTTCCGTGGCCCCATACCCAGACATTCCAGAATGTTTGTTGTTTCTTAAAATAATAATACTTCATTGAAAGGCTCATTAATTCTAGAAACTAGCAATGTTGAATATACTACCCTTGTCTGATAAAAAATAATTGTATTCATCGCGAACAATTTTACATGGTGTCCGATGAAACACCAATATTTTGTATTTTCAAAACCGTTATTTCGATATTGAAAAATCACCATAAATGGGATCCCGGCTTCGGTCATACCAGTATTACAATCCTTTGTTAGGAAGTATCGAGCAACTAATCAGTAGCTAATTCACTCTCTACAGTCTACACCAGTGGTGGAGAACCTATGACCCGCAGGTCACTCACTGTAAACCAAATCTGTCGTGTAACCTGTGCATTATCGATTCGACTGTGGTGAGAGATGAAAGTATCATAGATTCCATTATCCCGGTGAAACAGGTTTCATCTTCAGGGGACTGTCGAGATAATTCATTCTAACAATTAATAACCGCGAAAGCCTTCGAACATATATGTACACATCGATTTATGTAACGTTCCATATGAGGACTCAGAAGTGTTGACCGCGTAACTGAGTAGGAGTTACCATTCGGCTACGGCGAGCAACAAATAGTACAGCATACACTGATCGTTCGGCTATTTTTTTAACCATGTCCACTCCCAATGTCGAATATCCACGAGAACTGCTTGTTGCCCGATGGCTCAACCTCTCTTTCGAAAACAGTGCGCCCCATTTTTAGAATCGGATGTGTAGGTGGCATTTTTACCTCCGAATAAAAATCTATAACTAGATCGAAAACGCATTTTTTTAAAAACTGTACGTAACGGGAAACCAACGTCGTTCGACAACTGTTTGTTATATTTAAATGTTCATGCTTCGATCTTGAAATAAATGACCGGTGTGATAAAATAATACGTGTTTGTACCTTATCTCTTGCGAAAGTTCAGACCCCGACCATACCCAATAATTAATAATAATCACTAGCGCTGCCAAATCTATTACGCGTGTGCGTATTGTAGAGGCCTGCACGGGCCGAAGTTCGATAATATTACCCGGTCCGACGTCTTAATTCCCGGCCTGAGTTTTCATATCAGACTTTTATCCCGAACCCGACCCGAAACCCAGTGTTGTCTTTCTCAGACCGAAAAAGTACAATATTGTTAAAAATGATTTTTAACGAATTGATTTTATTCATAATAATTTTTCTGTTCCAATAAAATTAAAAACAGATATTGAATAATAATTGCAGTTTAGAAATTAATGTAAAAAAGAATAATATTTACTGATCATTCGTAAATAAAGAAAAAAATAAGATTTCGACTGACGGTGCTTGGTGGAATTTCAATTCAGAGTCAATTCAAGTTCATCCGTGCGCTTGAACGCCTGAAGATTCTGAAAGGCGAAACCCGGGTCGTTAGTGAAAAAACTTGTGTGAATGTACATAATTTGAACGATTCAAAGATTTAGAATAAGCTAATAGCTTCTATCGACTGATACTAAGTTTCCGAATTTATATTTCGTCGCCGTATGTGTTAATGGAGTCGAACTAGGGCATGCAATCCCGGGATCCCATTCAATTTTCTGATCCCGAAATTCCGGGATTGAGATGGCCGCGATCCCGGGATTTCGGGATTGAGAAATTTTTAGCAAATTCTCGAAATTTACATGAAATTGGCAAATCGGAGATTTCAAATTCTTCGGTGAGCTAAAAAAAAAACGAGTTTTCGTGAGATTCTAGGAAAAAGTATACCAAATCGGAGATTTCAAATTCCTCGGTGAGCTAAAAAAAAAACGAGATTTGGTGAGATTCTGGGAAAAAGTATACCAAACCGGAGATTTTAAATTCCTCGGTGAGCTAAAAAAAAAAAAACGAGTTTTTTTGAGATTCTGGGAAAAAGTATAGCAAATTGAGGATTTCAAATTCCTCGGTGAGAAAATCTCAATCCCGGGATTGGAAAAAGGCTTCGGGATTGGATACCCTAAGTCGAACCACAAATTTGGCGAAACTGGGTATCACCAAAGATGCCTTGGTGAATGGATTTGAGTATTTTGAAAATTGCCAAAAGGCTTAACACACATTTTGCATTAAAATAGTCAATAGCGACAAGCCGCATAAGTATTGACTTCCGAATAAAATTCATACGATATGTGGCATAACGCTGTTGACCAAACATCACATCACAAAATTTTACCGTTCAATCTATAAAAATCAAGTTCTGACAACAAATGTTACTTTTTTGTCATACAGAATCTTTTGCCCGCCAATTTCTCAGCTTAACGATTTTGTAGAATATTTCCCGTGACTTTTTTACGGCGATAATTTATAATGACGCTTTACTGTTCAAACAATACAAACTATTTAAGTTATTACATTTCCGCGTGGAAGGAGGACTCGTTATCCGAAGTCTTTCTTTCCCGGGCCGGGACTCTCACCTGCAAAGCCCTGGAGGTCAAACCCGACCCCGTGCAGACGTCCAGAGATCTCAAATACGTTTGATATAATAAATACGATTTCTGCGGGGGACATGTGGCCCGATTCAGTAATTTAAAAATACAGCCCATTAATTATAACAAGACTGTTGTTGGCAGCGCTAAATTAAAAAATAGCATTTATTTATGTTTACAGCGACGTAGACCAAATCACTCGAATGAAAATTGCAGACACCGGGAAACACCCGCCCAGCAGAAATTGGACCGGCGGCGGCGGATATTTTTCACTTCGCAATGATTATTACTGTCGTTTCAGAGAGACCGTGTATTATTTATTTATTATATTGAACAAAATCTGTGATATTGTCTTTATTGTATTCAATTTGATTTCCGGCGTATACCGGTGCGAGCCGCCGCGTGCGAGTTCCAATCTAAATCGTATGCCAAGTGAATAGGGCTGCCAGGTGTCCCGGATTGGCCGGGATTGTCGCTACTGTACTACTAAATTGTCCCGGATATTTAGAGACAACTATTTAACTTCAATTCTAAAGTCATGGTTGGGCTGGTTAGGGCATCCAATCTAATCCAATTTTCTGATTTCGGGATTGAGAAATTTTGAGTAAATTCCAAAAATTGATAGAAGAGCTTAAAAAAAAGTTTCGCAGATAATCCGGGGAAAAAGTAGGAGGGTAAGAGAATGAAAATTCACAATCAATCCCGGATTACAAAAAGGCTTCGGGATTGGATACCCTGATTCCTGGGTTTTTGGATTCGAAAGTCTGCTAATCGGACAAATGTCCCGGATTCACTCGCATGAAATCTGGCAACCCTACAAGTGAACAGTATATGAAAATAATAATGTTAGAGTTCGATGATAATAATTGTTACTGATATTCTCGCCTTCGGTGACTCAGCGAACCCATATCGGAATATATACATATTATAAATGAGAAACAATATCAAGTACCTAGACGGGTTTGTAAATACTTTTTGTTTTTGTTTATAAAGATTTAAATCACTTTTAAGGTGTTTACTGTCAATACTTGGTGGAAAGGCATTATAATAAAAATAATAAAAGATTTTTAGTACTTTTTCCACATAAAATTTATTAGATCAGGACCGGTTTCGCTCATCGCGAGCATTATGCATGACGCAATGAAAACTGAGATTGCATCAGTCACAGCTAGCAAGCGTGGGGATCGTATCATGTAGTATTTTTTCAGGCACGACCTTCCAAGGACGAATTTAATTTAACTAATATTTAGAGTTATAATAAAAAAAAAGACATGTTTTCGAAACACTAAAAATGTCGATTTGCACATTCTAATTAGGTCGTACACAATCGAAGCCTATTTCATAATGTGTTGTTTTGTCCGCATTTATTCAAACATCAAAACCAAGCATTGAACGTAGGTGTCTCGCAATTTAAAAAAAAAACGTCCTCAATACTAATTTTGTAATCATTATTGTGAATAATAATTATTTTGTTGGTAACTGATCTATAAATTATGTACGTATATATTTTTTTTAAAATTATCTTAATAATCTTGAATATTAACAACTTTTTTGCGACACCTGTCAAAAATTAATTGCCCCGCATCTTTTTTGGTACTTAGCGCTTCCATTGTTGTGAAAATTAAAAAAATAAATCGCCAAGGAAAAATGTTCTCAGAGGATGAGTGGCGGCCTGTATCGAGGGTTAGTCATAGTCGACGAGGAAACGAGTCACTTTTGTGTGGAAAGCACTCGACTGGATCTGGGGTGACATGTTTGTAAACTTTTTTGGCTCGGATCTAGTTTTTGATATGGTTGATTTATTATGGTTAGTTCAACGACCCCCCCACCCCCCTGTTGCCAATAGAGCAGTGATTCTCGAATGTTTTGCGGAAGGATGGAAAAAAAATAATTTTATGGTGACTTGAATTTTTTTTATCGCATCGGAAAGTTACTGCATTTTACATAACATAGACCAGGACCGGTTCCTCCCAGCAATTTTAAAATACAAGAATTATATTCCAAAATAAATATACACATTTGTACTAATTCCCCATTTTATTTATTAAGACCAGAACCGGTTTCGATCTTGACGAGCATTATCGACTGATCCGTTAGTAGAAATGTATATTTTATTTTTTGGAATGTAATGCTTTTCCATCAAGTATTGACAGTGAACACCCCAAAAGTAAACTATGCTCTATTGTCGTAATTTTTATATATTTTTTTGATTTCATTAGCCTGTTTCGTTAAACATAATTTAAGGTTAAGGAAAGACTAGTTGTTAGACCAGGGGTGGGGAACCTTTTCTTATCTAAAGGCCGCATTCATTTTTCTGATTCGACATAAGGCCACAGTAAACATTGACTAGGGAATCTTTGGTCGGAAACAGGAATTTATGGTCAGAATATGTCGGGAATTTACGAATTTACATACATTTACAGAATTACAGAATTGGCCAGAAGGCCGCAGGTTCTCCATGCCTGTGTTAGACAATTGATATTTTTTCTGACAATCAGTTGACAATGCTCGCAATGAGCGAAATCAGTCCTGACCTTTTAAATAAAGTGGAATAAATACAAAGGAATATTGTGTTTTTATTAATATAATGCCTTTTCACCAAGTATTGACAGTGAACACCCTAAAAGTTTTCAACAATGTCTTGTTGAACTAAATATCTCAATTTTTTTTTACTCTACAAAACTTACTAGAATGGATTTGACATTGTTGTCTGCTCATATGTTTCATGTTTAAGATCATCTTGACTATAATGTCTTTTTTTTTCTTTTTTTACAGTTGACGAAAAGATCTTCTGCTGTCACGGTGGACTGTCGCCAGACCTTCAGTCAATGGAACAGATCAGACGTATCATGAGGCCCACAGACGTTCCCGACCAAGGCCTTTTATGTGACCTCTTATGGTCAGACCCCGACAAAGACACAATGGGATGGGGAGAGAATGACCGTGGTGTCAGTTTTACCTTTGGAATTGAGGTGAGGTTTTGCCAAACGTAAAGAAAATAATTAGTAGTTCAAACAATTACTACTGTCAAAGTTTGTATCTTACACCCTCCTTGCATCCAGGGACAAACTAACATAAGATTTGAATCAATTTTTAGTTCATTCGTAAACGTTGCGATAGTCTGTCCGATGATGCTTCTCAACGAGGCGAAACACGTGTCGCAAGTTGCAGCCTAAATGGTGGAATAAAAAAGCACCAATTTTAACAATATTTTCAATTGTAGGCAGTGGTGTAGTGGGGCCAGGTCGGCGACCTGGCACCTGAAAATGGCCTAGGTAAAATTTAAAAGTATTATATCAAAATTATTTATTCCTAAAAACAGGAACAATTGTGCGTTTTCTTTATTGATTTAATTATGTGGTTTTTTTTTAACTTCGGACGGATATAAAAAGAAATGGAAGAAAACAATGACCGGCCTGGTACCTATTTATTTACCACTACACCACTGATTGTAGGTATTAAAATTGCCTAAAGTCGTGTAATCACTAAGGCGCCAGGGGGACTTTGGTTTTCGCTCTGGTGAATGAGCCACATCAATGTTATGATGCAAATCAGTGAAATATTTACGGAGAGTAATGTTTCCATAATAAAAATAAATTATTATTTCTAGTTATCTCAAATCTGTGTTTTTGTTCTATCGTCGTTGTGATTTATCATCAGTGTGACCCAACTATTTGTTATCAGTATTTTCCTGTTGTTTTTTTTTTATATTTCCGTACAGCTTTGCAAAAATAAATGGCCTATGTTGACAGTTTAAATGAATCTATTCTTGTTATTGAGTTGTCGATAATAGTCTTTTGGGTTCAAATACCAGAAAAATGATGCATCGTTTTTTGTCATCGATGTTATCATACCTCATTCAAACTTGTAAAGGAGGACATGGAGATAGCAACCTGCCTAATTTTCCTTATGTTGAGCTACCGACAGTCTGTAAACACGCTACGGCTTATAATTCGTATGTTAATGTAACATTAAATTCTTTATGTTTTAGATTGTTGGCAAGTTCCTGAATAAGCACGACTTTGACCTGATCTGCCGGGCGCATCAAGTAGTCGAGGACGGTTATGAATTTTTCGCCAAGCGACAGCTGGTCACTCTCTTCTCCGCGCCAAACTACTGCGGGGAATTCGATAATGCCGGTAATTATCCTCTTCCGGTTCATGCTATCGATAACATTCACTGCTTACAAACTTTTAATGTACTAGATCCACATTTTTTAATACCTCTAATTGTTCTTTTAGTATTACTAGCATTATCAACTGATCCCTTAACTAATTCTGTCATTGCCGTGGTATGTCTGTATAATGATCAGGACCACCGGTCTAGCTCAACGTGAGCGCATTCAACTGATAAAATCACATGCTTAGTAAAATTGAGATTTTGGCGGTTTATCTGAAATGTACATCTTTGGGGGACAAGAATTGTTGAAAATAAAGACAAAATGGGTAAAAATATTAATTTATTTTCAACAATCCTTGTCCCTAAAGATGTGTGTTTCAGTAAAACTGAAAATCTAGATACGCCCCTATGTTATTAAGCATGTGAAATATTACCTTTGAAAAGGAGGAGTTATTTATATGTGGAGCATCGGATCAAAAATTACCTGATCCACTTTTTCCTGAACAGAGAGAAACACTTTTTTTATGAAAACATTCTTTTTTTTTTCTTTTTTATAAAAAGACAGTTTTGATTATAATATCATTACTTTACTAATATAGTGATATTTATTTTTTTCTAAAAACTGGATTTGGGCGTGTCTGATTAGAAGCTCATCGTGTAATATTATTTATGAACTAATGAGAAAGCAAATGGGAATATGGAACAAATCTATTGGTAAATGGGAATGAGAAGAATTGATTTCGATACACATTTTTTCAAATTCGTATTATCTACTTTCACTGCAGAAAATGTTAAAAGTGTATAACCATATTTGTCTTTGAAAACAAATTGCCTTATTGTAGCTTGGAACAATTGTTCAGTGAAAGTGGTCACAAATATTAAACACGCCTTGTGTACTGTTTCAGGTGCCATGATGTCAGTGGACGACACGCTGATGTGCTCCTTCCAGATCCTGAAGCCAGCCGACAAGCGCCACCTGCCGTACGTGCAGCTCAACCCCAACCGGCCCGTAACGCCGCCCCGTGGCGCCACCCTCAAGAACAAGAAGAAGTAAAACTAACAATCACATACAGCTTACCATCCGTCAGTCTAAAATAGAGTACTCTAACCGTTTTTATATATATTTATTGTGTGTGTACCTTGCGTTTGGGCATTTCCGGCGCAGCGAGAGACCGTTATCTTACTCCACCGAGGTGTGCCCCGATTGAAAAAAACCCTGGCTTATTCGATGGCATCAATTTGTTAAAAAATCATTTTTATTATGCGCAAATGACTCGTCTTATCGTGTGTAAAAGGAACCAAGTGACATTTGTGATGAAAAATACACTGATATCAATTCAAGCTGAACTAGGTTAGGTTCTAACTAATACTTGGTCTAAAATATCATTCAATATTATTTAATTGATATAAGATTTTGCCACTGTAGAATTAAACGTTTCACAGTCAAATGATTTCTTATTGACTGTTGTAACCTGATATCCTTGCAAGTATATCTACTGTTGGAATACACTAAACGCCTTAACAAAATAATGTTCTTTAATGGAAGTATTTCAACATTATAATGAAAATCTTTTATTGACTAATCAAATTCATGTGTTGTTGATTGAATGATTTAAGCTTAAAAAATACTTGAACAATCGGCAGCAATACGCCTAAAAGTGAGGAATAATAATGCTTTAATTTTTGAGATTTCGCTTGGAAGAAAAAATATTGCAGATGGTGTATTATGACAGGTCTCTCGCTGCCCTTTATAAATAATCGCACGATCCTACTCCTCCACGTGAACGTAACAGTTCGTTTCATCGATCTCCCGTCTTGGACAGTTCCAATCTGGCAAAACCGCCGACCCCATTGTCACTAACCATATTTCAAAGCATTTTATCCATCTACTCTCGCAGCCCTGATTAGCGTGTGTTGTGCGGATTCAGTGCTTCACGTATAGAAACCACATTGAGTTCACTACTAACCGCATCAATACCGAACTGACAGTGAGTGCGTTTGCAACAATATTGTAAGGAAACATGCTTTACGTATTCTCGTGCACGATGAATTCAATGACTTATTTATGGCCAGAGACCGGAATACGTAAAAAATGTGGCTCATATTTTAAACTGGGGGTAGATTGTCACTGGTTGAAATACATAGTTTGAATATCATATCGCTGTTCTTGCAAAAAACGTTAGGTTATAAATAGTGATTTTGAGTTGATTGCTGTTGAAAATGTTTGTGTTAATCAAGTGCTTGTTTAAATGGTGAGTGAAAAGGTGGTGAGTGAAAAGGTTGCGACTGACGAGAAGTATTTTAATTTATTTTTTAAAAGCATTCTTATAATTGATTAAACCTAGTTTACTCATAATACTATTCCACTGATAGTTTACTGTAGATTGTGCAGCAGTGGCCTATTCAATTTTGAATAGTAAATTCATTTACAAAAGGAAATAGATAAAATTTCAATAAATCTTTGAACTAAATTTAATGAAATACCATATGAGGGTATTACTTGCGAACACGGCTTATTTCAAAAAGGTTAAAAAATGAGACTTGAATTTTATTTTGAAAAACAATTACATTTTAAAAGTATTTGTAGTCTTACATTACTTTGGAATGATATTTTGGATGTTGTCAAGCCATCTTTGAGACTGATTTCTAAAAATACTTTCAAAATTTATTTTTATCTACTAAATTACATTCGTGGTTCGTGTTTCAACAACTTTGGAATGAGCCGGGTTTGCAAGTAATACCCTCATATAAGCTATTTTCATATTCAATTAGTTTTAATTGGACAATCTTTAACTAGTATGAAATAATAACACTTTTTTCTTAACGTTTTTTTGTCAGAACTGTAATGATATAAAAAAAAAATACATTCAGATCCCTATTGCTCTGTTTGAAATATCTTACTTACAACCTTGTTACACTGTCAGCAAAATTCTCAGTGAATGTGGAAAAATTAACTGTGCACTGTTTCTAAAGACATGGTAAATTCAATTGTAAATATTAAAATATTGCTTCTTCTAATTTCTTTATTTTATATTATTATACCAGGGATAGGAGACGTTCAGACTCAAACATGTCGCTCTCCGTTCAAATTAATTTCATTCAATTGCGATTTTGGTGTTGTTTTTACTAATTCGTTTCGGAGAGAAGTGTTTTTGGGTTTGAAGATTTATTAAAAAATATCCACTGTGGATTATTCATTCGTCAGTAGAAAACTAATGACTTTTTTCTATCACTTTATGTTTGTAATATGATTCTATTTATTTTGAAATTAGGGTGTGTCGTCGAAGCAATCAACTTTGTTTTGTTATTTTCTACAATTTTTTTTTTATTAACATATAACTAAGTAGCAAATCTTAGCTTTAAATTTTACTAGTGTACGTATATCCAGACGAAGGATGTGTTAAAAGAATGAATCATGTTTTTCTTTAATTTTTTTTAGAAGTCATAATAAATATCAAGATAGTCTTGGATTTATCGTTGATCCGAGTACCTGAGAGATATTGTCAAATATTCGATAAGTAAATATTTTATCATAGGTATATTTTCCACCTTTTCTTATATAACCCTCTTTATTTTGAGACTTTTAATTGTAATGTACACATTTGTTTTTATATATATATACATATATCCTGCTTATTTATATGCTATATTTCGGGACTGAAATATGCTCTAATGATAAATGGATCTATCTGCAAAAATATGAAAGATATGGTCAAAATTTTAATTCGAGACCTGGCATAACAATATATAATTTTCTATTGTATTAATCGTTAACAGATACTTTATCTTCTGAATTAAACATGGCTGGAGTTGTGAAATTGAGAAGACATAGTTTAATGATGTGTTAATGAGAAATGTCTATTTTAAGTAAGTGTGTTTCAGTTAAACAGATACTTCTTTTGCGCCTAGTAAAAAGTATACTTCAAAGAATAGTAAATTTCATATGCAAAATCTTGACCGTCTCTAAAACTTTTTTCACAGATAGATCTTTTTGACATTAGACCGAAAAAATGTACTGCATATAAAGTTTGCAGAATTATATTGATGCTTAAATTCACTTGTAAATAGGCAGGATTGATGACTCGGCTTACGATTGGCATTACAGATTTCTTTTTTTTTTTATTATAAGATTTTTATACAATTTTTTGAATAAACTTTGTTTAAATTACTTGAATTACAAATAGAAATCCATTATTAAAACAGTGTCACATTATCTTTTATTTATTGTATTTACACACACATGTGTCGAATTTTTAACAAGCATAGACCAGAATTAAAGAATATAAAATAATTTTTAGTTCGTTTCTTTCAATATGATGCGTAGTTAGGTCTCTGTCAACCTTTCAATAGATATTCTCAATTTAGTTGTACTAAATATAAAGAATATTTTATCTCCTCTATGCTTTTACTTATAAAACCTACTCTTCAAAATCACATAGACCCACCTCTGTATATGTTGTAATATGCTTATTTCCTCATAACCGTCAGTTTTATAATTAACATTTTCATTACATGAAATAACTAGTTTTGTCACTCACATGTCAATAAAAACATTTTCATCCTATCGTACTGAATTGCTTTTTTTATTTATTATCATAAACCATTATTATGTTTTTTTTATTTACGATATGTTTTACTTTATATCACTCCACAGAAATTCAAATTCTCAGATCACTTAGATCGCTGTTAGGCTGAATGAGTGATAATAAAATAATAACACAATTTGCTGATGTTAACAAATGCATTCTACATAAAAAAAATATTTTTTTTAAATTCAATATTTTAGATTGTTGAATGCAATTGAATGAAATTTCAGTAATTGTTATCGTTGCTGAAGTATAAATTCTTTATCTCTAATTATTTATAAATAAAATTGAGTTATCTACTTCAAAATGCCGAATTTAAATCGATAGGTGGACATTAAAAGAACCAACTCCATTTTTTAGTATAGAAAAATTATATCATCGTAACATATGTCGTTAGATCTATTCACTCAGGACTTATTTACTTCCAAATTATTTTACAAATCTTCAGTATCTGACTGTATAATCAGGACGTTTAAATAAATTTACTGTCTGATATTGGCAATTTGCAGTAGATGACTATTAGATGTAAACTCGTTCGATAAGCAACCGATAAAATCACTCACGATATTCCTCTTCTTTCTTTCATTTGCGTCACGTCTCTCACGTTGCTCCGTGCGTCTCCGAACCCAACGTTGACTCGTCTCCAGTTGAAAGCGAGTTCCGATCGCTACGACGATGAAGTGTCCCAAACCTCAAGACCGACACCGCTAACCCGCCAATCTACTTCACCACGGCCGTTATCTACAAAAGTGACCGACTGTTACAGTTAGATCATTGTGCGTGTGTGAAAACTTGTTTTTTCTCTTCAATGTGACAAGAATCATATATTTTTTTTTGTTTTATATTTTTATGTTTATTTTCTTCATTCTGGCATTGTAACATTTCATAATGCACTGTTGTCAATATTTTGTCCAGATATTTATGCAAAAAGGTCCTAACACACCATTATTGATCTATTTACATGTTTGCTTTGTGAAGTCACGCAATCATTTGAATTTATCTGCAGAGCGGTAAATGGGATTATTCCACCCAATTATGTTATGTTGGTTAGTACCTTTTTGCATAAACACATACTGACCGATTATGAAGATAGTTCATTCATCGCTCTTATCACTTGTAAATGTAGATTTTATTTGCAGCTTGGATTTTTAAGTCTTCATCTTGTATACTTAGATATCTTGAAAATCCTATCGTCGAATGATTTCCGCATATGATCAATTGCAATTGGAGGAATAATTTTTCAATACTTCACATCATTATGATATAAATCCATCCGACTGAAGATGAATTGAGGTGAAGCGAGATGAAGTCTTTCTTGTGATCTATACTTATTATGATTCCTCCGAGTTAATTGCATATAGAACAAATCACAACAGTGCGCTGTGATGCTGTAATAATTATCAATTTAATTGATATTAGCACTAATGAAAAGGTTATATTCACTTCAAATACGATAAAAGGTTTTATCTCGCAGTTGATGATAATCTTTTACATTATTGTATTTTTAATGCATCGGTCGATTCTGGATATCGTAGTATATTTTCGACTATACTTTACTCCTTCCATTACTGCTAATATTATAAAAATAAATTATACCACTGGATGAATTGTCCGCTTAAAACAATTTTTTTCACGTCATTTGGAACCAACTTTTTCAAATGTGAGTTACATCCCTTTGTCATTTACATGTTACTTAGGGATATTTTTGTATTTTTTTTTATTTTATAATACAATCATGCTGCATTAAAGATTTTGAAAAACAAAAATTAATTTGTGTTCAATGCATATTTGATTTCGGAAAACTTTTGGTCAAACTGTAAAACTATATCCATTTAATTTGAGTACTACCGGTGAAATGTAATTTTTTGTAAAGTAACTTATCATTTGCTTGTTTTGACAGAATAAATAAGAAATTTCTGTCAACATTATTGCATGTGTATTCACCCAAAAGGAACCATCTACATGCCTGTTTGAAATGTTAATTGGTTCCTTTTTGCATAACTCCACCCGACTGGCAATTTCGGTGACGAAAATTGCTTATTTAATCATGGTATATATGTTGTTTGATCATTTGCAATATGAAACCAACATAAGGTTATTTATTAATATTTTTTACTTTTTGTACAAAAAATTGTATTGATACTGTAAAAAGTGGCAAGAGATATTAATAAATATTAATTTTAAATTGATGTATTTACTAACTTGGCCTAAAATGATGTGAAGCCCATTCATTGCTGATTGATTTCACATAAGAAACATTGAAAACTGTTTTAAATACGTTTTACAATCCAGAAATACTCAATAGCTAAAAGAAGTATCATAATAAATATTTAACACATGTAAGTCAATAAAGGATGTCATACTTATCACTTCTCGTATGTACAGTTTTTTGTTACTGAATTCTAGGATGATCTGTCGAGTTATTCGTCTTCAGGGGACATTCGATTACTCTTGCAAAACATGATTTGTGTGTTAGGTCTATTCATCATTAAAATGATCTTCTCTGTATAACTGTTATATAGTTGTCTATCTTTTCAAATAGACAATGGATTCCAAATCAAAATCCAGCAATGCTTACGAATAGTACTATTGAATCGTCCAATCTGAACTTGTTAAGATTACAGCTAGACATCTTCTTTTTAAGCTATATCTTCATGTGCATATATGCTCTCTATTTCCTTCTCAGTCTACATTTTAGTTCGCTTCCGTTCTCAGCACGCCGCGTTTAACATACACGCATCTGTGAACGGGACCCACTTTCTGTATAATTTGATTTCAGTATATATATAACGAATTTATTTTTAATTTTTGATTACTTGTAGAAATAAATATCTAAATACAGGTGATTTATAAAACATACTAAAAGAGTTTTTTTTTTTTATTTTCATTTCAATTTTACCTTATTATATGAATGTAATTATTTGAGATTCATCCTACGTTTTAGGAAATATAAATAATGCTCGAGACATTTAATAAAACTTCAGATGTATCTTTACAATATTGGTCTCTCGAAAGTCAAAAGGGTTTATCTGCAAAATAGTTTAATACCAATAGTTGTATGTTAATTATTATATTATACCATTGATTGAATATGAAATTTGTTAGATAAGCCTTTTTAACTTATGCATATTTTTTCTACTGTCTGACAGTTGTTTATTTGTGAGAAACTAATACAGTTTTTCGTAATATACCTTGTTCAAAACTATGTCAAATTAAAATCAATATTAAGTATGTAATAAAATCAAACATCAAAAATTTCAGTAATAAGGTGCGGTGAGGACTTTTTTTCCATAATATAGTGATTTATCCGTCAAAGACAGAAATGCACATTTTGGCTTGCTAAGCAAAGTGGGATCTGTGGTACAATCAATTGTTAAAAAAAAATGATATCTATTATAACGACAAATATTAAACATGTACTTTATAATTTTTTCTGTCGGTCTTGTCGGTTCTTGAGAAATAATTTTATCGTAAGTTTTTGTAGACTAAGTTTAAAATTCATTCGGTCAGTATTTCCAATGAAAAGTAAACATTTTAATTATTTATACTGACCGTTTTATTACTCAAACAACAACTTTTGTTTAAAAATACTGACCGAATGAATGAAATTCGTAAGTTAAGAGTGGAGTTAATAATTATTATTAGATTATTGTATTAGACGTCCCAGTGAAATGAATTTGAAAGAATATTCAGTGGTGTGAAGAACGGTAAGTATGATTATTATTTGTAAGGATGAAATAACTTTTTGGATGGTTGATCTTTTTTTATAAATATAGAAATCTTATTTTTGTCATAGTATCCGAAGCTTTCATTGTTTTGTCTATGATTAGCCGATAACCATAGAGATTCAAGTGCCAGAAACCAATTTCCTTTCTGTTTTGGTTTTATTTACCTTAAATCAGAACTGTGGAGCTGGAATTGTGGATTAATTGCATTTTGGGCGAAGCTGACTTTAACATTAGTATTATAGATACATCGAGCGAGTTCAATAACCTGATATGTTAAAAATAACTTATTCACCTTTGCGGTAAGTAAAATCACAATTGTCTTTAGATATGGCAGTAAAATTGTGCATCGAAGAACAAATCAATTGGAAATTTTTCAATCATTTATATCGGATTTCAAGTTAATGTATTTTTAAACTACTCCACAGCCCTGATTTATATTAATTATCATTATTTTTTTTATAAACATAAAAATTGTAGATTTTATGATCTTCTGATCTATAATACAATTTTGATTCATCGTAAGAATCACAAAGATCTAAGTGACCGTCAGCTGGCGTTGTACTCTGTGAACCATTCAAAAAAGGCATTTCACACAGGTACTAAGTGACACGTGTGGTCTTATTTTACACATTGAAATCATTTTCATTTTTTTATTTGTATAAATTTGATTTTTAAAGAAAATGATTTTGAGCATAGTTTGCCATCTGTCGAATTTAATACTGCTATATTTTAAATATAATTTTTCATTGATGCAATTTTTTTAGCTTTAGCTATAAGATCATCTTTAAATTTTATTCAAAGGTCAATAAGTAACTAATACGTGTATTCTTTTTTAATGATATTTCAGTAACACATTTCATTGTATAAAGACGCATTTAGGCAGTACCTATAAGTGAAGCTAAATATTATATATATACTATTAATAATCTTTTAAAAACAATATATTATTTTGGATGATGTAAAGTTAGACCCGTATGTCATAATCCAATATAACGAGTCCATACAGTACTCAAATTTTTTATGTATAAAACGGTGTTGGGAAGTAAACATTTGACAGACATGTTTTTCATATGTCATTATTCCACTAATTGGCAAAGGCCTAATCAATCGTCCTCCATACATGGATCTCTGGTGGCCCTTAGGACACCTATAGTCACTTTTGAAAACCAGAACATTGATATATATATAAAATCAATGAATTATTATTGATACCATATAACTGTAGATAGATCCCATTAGGAACAGAAGTATTGATGTAACATTTAAACGTTGAAAGAACAATGGATTATTTTTTTCAGTTAACATTATTTGTTGTAGGATTTTATTGTCAAACAATTTACTTTGATTTACGTGATTTTTTTATGTCTGTCGAATGATATCTTTCATAATACCGCGCCGCGTAATGTGTGACGTTGAACCCAATGTGTTTTGTTTAATTTTGTATAAAAATGATACTTTCGATGATTTTCACAATGGCTATAAAAAGAATATGTACGAAGAATTAACGATGGAAAGGTGATCATGTCATTTTTTCATTAGTATTTATATAAAACTATGTAACAATATCTTCATTGTAAAATAATCACTAATTTAGCGCACGGAAAAACTAAATAAAAGATATACACCAGTGTTTCTCAATGATAGGCCACTGTGAACCCTCAACTTGTGTTTTATTCATATTTTATAAGTTATCCTTCTCTTCTATTAACCACTTCCCCGGTGAATTATTTTTGCAAAAATGTTCCAAAAAAAAGTATTTTAATTTGAAGCATATAAATATTATTTTCATTAAATAATTATTTTTTTTTAACCCTTCAAAGTCTATTTTTTTTTTATTAAAGATTTTCTTCCTGATTTTTTATATAAAATATACGAATTCCACAAAGCTAATTCATATAAATTGAATATCGTGAAATTGTATGAAACACATATTTGCGTGAATGCCGAAAATCGAAAAACGATTTTAAAATGTTTATATGGGTGCGCTTCGGTTAGCACACGCATTTGCGTGAGCGCCGAAATTGAAACACTTTTTTTTTACACGTATTCGTGTGAACGCCGGGGAAGTGGTTAATGGTAGGTAAATTTTTACATTTTGTCGGATCCATGGCACAGTGGTCAACATCATTGGCTTCCATGCCGGACCTTACGGGTTCGAATCCCGGTACGAACAGCATTCTTTCAATCAATTTTTTGATCTCTGTCCGGAGGCATGGATGTTTGTGATGTCTAAAAATCAACCCCACCATTCTAATAGTAAAAATAAGGTAGTGAAGCGAGAATGATTAGCCAACCACTAGTCCTGCCTTATCCTTTTTATCACCACTACTCCACAAAAAAGAGAGGTTGAGCGACTGAGTAACAAACAGTTCTCGTAGAAAAGATGAGGCCATATGCTCCAGGAGTCGACATGGATTATAAAAAGTGTTTGTATTAAGAAAAAATAATACTATTTATCGCTAATTGATCATATATGCGGTCTTTTATGAGGGACTGGAGATAAATCGCTTTCATTGCTAGAAATTTGTTGACACTCCTAATGTGTTAGGATCTAATACAGTAGTTTGTTATTACTGTATTGTGTTGTTGAATTTCTTGTTATTAGTAAATCCGTTATCCGCTTCTGTTTTTTTGGGAATCGTGTTAGGGGTTTAAAATAAAACTTAAAAATAATTTGGAATGAATATATTATAAGAAAAGTTGATTATCAATGTAACTAAATATTACATAATTAATTACTTGTAAATACATTTTAATATCACTGAAAATATAGTTTTATTTTATTTTTGGTAAGTATTCATTAAAGTTAATATTAATATCAAAGATAAGGTATGCATTATTATAAAACACCATCTTCCTAATTGATAAATTTTCTGTTGATCATTATCATTTTGTAGTCGTTCATTCAAAAAACATCAAGTCCGTGATACTACGAGTGAATCATTTGAAGAGATTTGCAGCCCCGAGTATTTTAACAAATGCAGATCAACAAAAATCAAATTTAACCATCGGCGAGTATTGTTTGTAAGAAAGAGGTTATGTATTTCAATGAAATCACATGTATTCCGACTTGTTCCTACAGCAGTGAATAGACTTTAATAATAAGAAACGATAAAGGTAATATATGACTATCCACAAAAGCACCAATCGACAACAATTTAAAAGTTATTATTTTGAATAAAACATTCTGCATAAATACACCAGAACTCAATATAGTGGACTGGACTCGCCACCAACCGTTGGCGGTTATTTAACTTTATTAATTATGAGTAAAAATCCATTCGGTCTCCATAGAATACCATGAACTCTTTGAATACCTTGTTACTTTGCCCTAGATGCAACCAAGTTGGCATGATTGACAGATCTGATTAGTCATATCGTCTTCAGCAATTTTTCCAATTCAAATCAAGTCTGGACATACTCAAAGGTTCTATGGTTAGAAAGAATTTTCAAAATGTGAACTAATCCATGGTCGATCTCAAAATAAAGAATATAATGCTGTGCATGAAGCTCAAAATCACTGCCATTTTAAATATACTGAATGAATATTCCCATCAAAAGTATGTTATCTCCTTTTTTTTCAATATCACAACCTTTAAAACTTCTACAGATATCTTTTTCACAGTAGTGAAATAAAATACTCAGCTAAAACATTATTTCGCCACTGTTCTGGCAGAAGTTGGTAAGTAACTGATTGATAATTCTGAGTAAACAGCAAATGAAAAATTTCATCTTTTACAAAAAAGCCTCTAGCATGGTTAATCAATTATACTATCAGAATATAGATGCATTATGGCCGATCTGACACAAATAAGAGTTTAAAAATGATAGACTGGGACAGTTGCCTGCTTTAAATCAGCATTAATTAATAATAATGGTCTACAAATAAATGCTTTTTTGGCAAACTGGTATAATAAATACACCAACATATTCCAGAGAAATAATTGACAGGAAAGAATTTCTTTGCACATATACTCAGTTTAGTTGGTTACCAAATTCTGCCGGAAAGGTGACGATTTATAAACTATTTATATTACATGTTCAATATAAATAGTAATTATATTACATACTTATTAACAATATCATATTATATTTTCTTATACATAGTTAGATAACAGAATATTTTATAAAAATATTTTGGTTAAGTTGTGAAGTTGATTACGATAAATATTTCATGATAGAAAAATAGATTTGAGCTGAAAAAAAAATCCATGACACTCAAAACTAAAATGTTATCAAATCGTCATTGTTAATTTTCCTTTAATTATAAAATTAAAATAATATCCCATTCAATATTTCTCGTTGAGGGTGGATGGGGAAATATACATACATATCACCCTATAAGGGTTAAAGTAACACTCGATTGTTGGCGTTTTTTAGTTACATATGGCACTGGATATATTACAAAAAACTCTGAAAAAAAATTTATAGAAGACATTTCCAAAATTAACAAATAAATCAGAAAGCTAAAGTATCACGTTTTAAGATAGTGAAAACATAATTTGAATACGTTGCTCCTGTTTAAAAATAAGTAACCGATTACTGGGGAAACCTGTTTTTTGACTCTCCTGAAAAGAACACAAAACTGAGATGCAGATCGTTGACCCTAAGGGGCCGATATAAAGTAGCCATTAAAGAAAAATATGAAGAGTGCAATATTATAATGTGATTTTGGCGATAACTTCCAAGCAATATTCCATAGTCTTTTTATAACTGACAATAAAACGAACAACACCAAAGGTATATGATATATATATACAAAGCATATGCTGAGAAATAAAATATTGTGGAAAATACACTCATTACATTTAACAATTTCTTATCTTGAAATAAATAAGCAAAACAATGTTATAAGGCAACGTATACAAAACATAACATGTTTAAATGTTGATATTTTTAACGTGTCAATATCTTTTGTATTTGAGTAAAAAAAGATCGATAAAACAATTTGTAATGTAGAATCTCTCATTTGTTAAAAATTTGCTGTCTTATAAGTGAAGTTACAATCCTAAATCGGAATGTAGTCAAGATCATTTTGGTTTACTTTTTTATAATAAGAATATAGATTAATAAATTGACCAAGACGTTTCTCATTGTTAAAAAGAAATCTATAATATGAGAAGCAAAGTGAGCCAAGTGGTATTTTGAGAAAAAAATGAGTTAGATGCGTTATAATATTCTATATTTATATTAAGTATGGTAAAAGTGAAGTGAGCTTAGTAAATACAAACCGCATTAGTGTTTTCTCCCTAAAATAAAAAATATACAATCCACAAAAACACCAAGTAAAGACGTGATTGTCCAATAGAAAAGTTTTACAATAATCTAAAGGCTCATATGATATAGTACTCGGCATTTATTAGTTATTTCTGCAATAAGGTTAAATTGGCAAATATTTACGGCTATCGTGCAATATTCCTAATGGTTTGTGCCTCTGATGTGGGATTCAAATCACAAGCTCGATATTTTCATAAATATAACCACCATCATGAGCACGTCTGCGATATTCATCTCACCAACGACGCCAAGCACCGTTTCAAGCAGTCAGACTGGCAAACGCAAAATACACAATTTACCAGATATGGTAATCTATGAGCAAGAAAGGTGAAAATGAAAATATGTGACGGGTGTAGCAAGTACGCACTCAAGTGTGTCTGCCTTTTTACAGCAGTCCCCACAAAGCTTCGTTCACATTACATGACATTGATAAGGTGACACTTGAAGTACTAAAGTACATCGAAAAACTGCTCCACCGAAAAGAATTCTTAGCCCATAAAGAGCCTGCTGTCATACGTCGTCCCTTAACAGAGTATCTTGATGGACTGAGGCCACACAAGACACAATGTTATGGCATCAGCCAATGTATACAAGGACCAGCTATGCAGCTGCGTCTAATACAAGGATTTGGTTCAGTAAGAACATAACTTTACTCCTCGCTTTACTATTCACCGTCAGTCATGCAACTGGGTAAATTCAAAATAATAATCCGCAGTAACTTTTTTCCTGGATCTCAGGGCGGAGCTCGGTCAATAAAGCTTTGGCTTTTGTGTAAACGATTATTCCTTAATTTTAGATATTTAGAACCCCATTTATTTAGACCTTCAAGTCGTCGCAGGTTTTGTTCTCCTCAGTGTGAAAGAACACAAATACTCGTACACTAGCGTACGCTTGGCATTGGAAATTATAAAAATTAGCAAAAAAAGATTGTATTTCGTCACAGGTGATGACCCTAGTTCCATCTGTGCATCAAGCTTCAAATAAATTTCCATTTCCAATATAAATGAATACTTTCTATTACTGTATTAGAAGTTCTTCAAATGTCTTGAGGAAACCATATCATTGATATCATATCGGAATTAAAACAAATTCAGATAAACATCGAATAATTCCACAGAAGTCTTAATAATATTGCCTATTTTTTTCAATTCTTCATTAACCCTTCAGGCACGGATGTCCAAAATAGATTTTGAATAGCGGCCTTTTCATTTAATATGTATTACAATGAATAGCAAAATGAGATGCAGATGAACAAACAAATGAATATAAAAAAAATACTTTTCGTTTCGAAAACCATTTCTGGTGACATTCTGGATACATAATTTTGAAACCAGTGGTTGTCAAGTTTTTTATTTATACTTATCACAGACCGGCGATTTATTGGAGCTATATTGAATATATATATTTTTTCACCTTTTTAAATATCAAAATGTGCTTAGAATATGTCAAATTCCAAAATTATACTTTCTTTCTAAACTTCATATTAAAAATATTGTTTTTAACGGTCAACGTTTTTTTTGGATTTAAAAAAATACGGTAAAAAGGATAAATATTGAAAACTCCAATCTAATCTTTATAAGAAATCAAATTGTTTGAATGAAATCGGTGAAGTTTTACTACTATAAATGGACATCAAAACAGAGAATGTTTTTGGCGTGCTGTACACATCAGAAGGGTTAAATATAAAAGTTGTTAGCTGTTTAGTGGATGTTATTTAAAGTTAACAGTGCACATGATTGGGTGAAGATGCCAAAAGACGAATCCCGGGTTGTTAATGACAAATCTTATGAACTTGCACAATGTCTGAACGATTCAAATTTGCAATACGGTCAGCCTAGCATAAAATAGAAGGTTATATCGTGTTAAGATAATCTCACAGACTTCTTGTATAGTAATATTAGTACCACGCAACATCTCACAACCAATACAGGCGATTCAGGATGTGCGCTTCTTCTACCGCGTCTGTGAGTATGTGACAGCTTCCTTTGGACGTGTCTCTCCAGCAGCCGACGGTCATGCGTCGCTGTGGAGGCTCGCCGAAGACATGTCCTGGCCGATCTTCCCCTCGCTCATTTCGTCGCCCAACGCCTGAATGATGTCAACCAGGAGTTCTTTGTTCAGCTTTGTCAGCTCCGGAAGTTTCGCCACCTGCGAAATACAATTCATATTAGCAAATTATCAATATTGAGAGACGAATTTAGCCTTGAATTTTTCATCAACTGCTCCGCGTGGAGAATCTTTCTCTAAATTGAAATCCCAGTAATGACTGCAGATCTGAACATCATAACGCGGAATAAACAACAAGACTGGGATTTAGGGAACCTACCTCATCAAATAAGGAACGTTCATAGCAAGAAAGTTTTAGGACCCCACTTAAAACTGAGTGACCAATATTTTATTAGATGAGCTGCTTGACGCCATTATACTGATGAAAGGATTTAATTCATTTGGTAAACATTTTACTGTTGATTTATAAACAACGAGTGAAACCTGATATGTATGTATTTTGTTGCATTTAGAACTTTTTTATTAGAGTTTAAATTAAAATGTCGACAAAAATGTGTGAAATATGAGTAATATTATCATATTCTTACCTTGGCAAAGTTATGCACCACCATATTGAGAGCGTAGTTTTTAATTTCAGACGCTTTCATCTCGTCGGCGGCCTGCAAAATAGGGATCACATTTTCATAGTTCACGTTATTCTCCAGATTTTGCTTGCAGAACACCTGCAGTCTGTTGTTGGTGAAACCTGAAATAAAAGAAAAAATTATACAGGATTGAAAAAGAAACAACCTACACAATTTCTCTGCGATCAAATGGATATAAATTTACAGATTGCATTTTAATTTTTGCAGAAGTAAATATTTAGAACAGAATAGATAGCCGCCTGTGTGGTCGAGTGGTCAACGTCGTTGGCTTCGGTTACGGAGGTCACGGGTTCGAATCCCAGTACGGACAGTTTTATAAATTGATTTTTCAATTGATTTATGAATTTCTGTTCGAAGGCATGGATGTATGTTATGTCTTGAATTCCCCCATCCCATCCTATCCCATGAACGGGGTGTATGGAGAGCGACTAGCTAACCACTGGTCCTGTCCTAGCCCTATCCTTCTATTTCTACTCTCTTTGGAAAAAGAGAGGTTGAGCAACTGAGTAACAAGCAGTTCTCGTAGAAACACTTCTGTTGAGATAAACTCCATTAGGAGTCCATATACTCCACATTGGGAGCGGACATGGTAAAAAAAATATTTAGAATAAATTCACTATGTATAATAGTAATTTTATTTCTACTTGAAAGTATTTTAACAGCTAATTTTTTTTTCATTGGCATGAAAAGTGTGCTCGTTTAAAGTGACTGAGAAAAAGAAAAAAATATATTTGCTTAGAATACGCCTTCCCGAACAGGTGAAGTTTCATTTCGCATTGTATTGTATTTAATGTCCGAAGAAAATAATTAAGTAATAATAATACAACATCTGGGAGAAACAATGAATCTTACCATAAAAGAACGGAGCCTGGAACAGATAGAGCGAATCTTCCGGCGGCATCTTGGTTTCTCCGTAATAGATGTACCTCATCAGCGAATCGAATGACTCACGGGACGGGCATATATCACAGATTTGAATCTGAAAATGAAAGAACATAGAATAAATAGGCAATAAATTTTTCTGAAATCATATGAAAATTATACAATATTTAAGAAAATAGCTAGCATTGAAAAGTCAACTTTTGCATGGTTCAATCTTTCAGATAACAAATACTAATGTACAGAAGTCAAACAATACAAGTGTTTTGTAAACAAACAAACTGAAAGGATCATGAAAAATTAACCATTTTGAGGTTGCCATCCAAAAGAATGAATAAAAATGATAAATATATATTAATTTGTGTTGTAATTTGTAAATTTTTTCAACGCCAATTGTCTTTTTACACCTTTTTATTTCAATTTGTTTTGTATAAAAAACAAAAACTATGTATTATCAGTTGATAATGCTCGCCATGAGCGAAACTGGTCCTGATCTTGGTAAATAAAAGTGGAAATAAGTACAAAGGAATATTGTGTGTTTTTCTTAACACCTTAAAATTGATTAAGGTGATCATTCTTTGGGTATAAGTACCATCAATGCAATTGGTCATTCAAAGAACTCTTGCCAGTTGTAATAGGTACAGATTTGAACCATTAGCACGCCAACGACTCCCTTTCAATTGTCATGCTTCTTCGATACTCCCTACCAAAAATAAATGACAGATTCCTTTCATGATCTTCACATTTAAAACCATCACTTATCACTGTTCGAGTAAGGCTCGTATTTCAGAAAGACGAAAAATACACTCAGTTGAATTTGAGTGATGACAGAACGAACCTTGTACATGACACGAGCGAATTCAAAATACTCACGTTGACAGTATTATCAGGGGGCATGAAGGATCGGAAGAGGGCTTCGAAATAATCGCAGCGGGCCGCCAGGACAGATTTGTGTGCGGGCACTCTGGCTCCAGCGACTGCCAGCAAGATATCGCACAAATCCTGACCTCCACTCTGCAGGAACACTGCCATGTCTTGCTCTAACGTTGTGCCTGAAAAGTAAATACACTATTTGGTCTTCCAATCGATGCAATGTCAGCTAGGCCTTGAAGCTGAGCGGTTACCGATCTTGAGTGTGTCTATGAACTTAAATTTAAATCCCAAAGACATATTCATGAATTGATTTATGTATACATTAAATTTGAATCGTTCAAATTATGTACATTCACACAGATTTTGTCACTAACGACCCGAGTTTCGCCTTTCGGCATCTTCAGGCGTTCAAGTGCACGGATGAACTTGAACTGAACGATTCAAATTTAATATTGAAATTCCACCAAGCACCTTCAGTCGAAATCTCAAATTATGTATACGTATTTAACTCAAAGCTGTATACAGTGGAACCCCCAATTACACTACCCCGAATCCCCCAATTGAACGGTTGCATTCCATTTTCGTTGCTACGAGGTGGTCGTCTATGCGGTGCATACATTCAAATGTTGGCTAGCGCATAGCCGGGCGACTGTCTATGTGTTGGATTTTGGCGCCCTTTGCATTTTATCACTTAGTAACTAAATATTTGGTCTATATTTTTTTTTTGCAAAACTAAGTGAAATCTTAGTTTTGCATCGCGGAAAAAACCAAATCCCTAATTATGTATGAGATTCACTACTCCCAATGAGACGGTCCCGACTTTAGTGTAAATGGGAGTTTTACTGTATAGTGTTTATATTATCTCCCACCAATTTGATACTAAGAACGAGAAGTAGAGACAGCCATTAGCTTACTACTAATCTATTCCCAGTCTTATCAAGCAAGTTTTTGTAAAAAAACTTTTGTTGAAATGTTTCATTAGAGTTCCACATCGTCGTTAATTTTCTACAAACACATATATCAATTTATGTCAGTTTTGAGTTTCTCCGAAAATGTAATACATTTCATGCTTTATTTAATCTATTTCAAAAAACGTTGGAAAATAATGCAGTCATGTGCTATGTTTGTCATATAGGAAATGGTATGGATGGAAATGTCTTTGTTTCCTGCCTTATTAACTTCATCACAGATATTGCGGACGAAACCATTCCAGTGGTGTTTTGTAGAGAAAAGGTAAAATAAAGTACATTTATGTGTCTCCTGCCAAATAAATTGCCAAGTTATTCAAATAATAACAAATATTAATCAATTATTAATAGGAAATACCTTCGCTGACTTCATCGGCAGGATCAGGAACGCATCTCGGGGCTGGCAGCTGACGTCTCCTGATCACTTCCACCATCAGCGACTGCTGTAGACTCTCGAACTCTGAAGACATCACTATCTGATTGTAGTTTGAATCCTTCACGATGAATCTAAATATAAAAGAAATTGCATTAACCTCAGTTAACTTATTTCCGGCATTGATGGCTTAAAATCAAACAGAATTAGTAAAACCTTTCCTGAATTGTTAAAGAATTAATATTGAAACGAAATTATTATAATATACGAGAATATAATACAAATACTTAGTTCTTCGAACCCGGTGTGCATGAGGATCAAAAACCACGCCCAGGGATGGTTGTGTGCTCTGTACGCAAAAACAAATATGAGAAATTATGCCGAGCATTTGTTAGATTGGCCCACGTAACCATCGAATTTTCCGCGCAGTTAACACCTAGTCTAAAATTAAAATAAGTAATAAAAAATTACATAAACGTTAGTGCTATTGATACTATCCAGTTTCTCAATATGTTAAATATATTCCAGCTGACTTAAGTATTGCTTATGATGATGAAAAATTTGTTTTCGTGAATAATATTACACCTTAGGCAGTACTCCTTCACAGCAGGCAAGTCCCTAGTGTGGGCAGCGGCAAACGCATGCAGCACGGTGTCCGGTCCAATGCCGGCCCTCAAATATTTGGCGCACAACTTCTGGAGACGAGGAATCAAAAGCCGTACACCCGCACCGTACACCTCCATCACCAGCTCGACCATCCAAGGGCAGAAGGGTTCAGAAACTAGATAAATATTAAACATTGATGAATAAATATATATATGTATTTCCTTTTTAGGCCGCCCACAATGCAGTGCATAACGGACTCCTAGAGAAGGTGTCTCAGCAGAAGTTGTTCAACCTCTCTTTTAAGGGGTGAGTTAGTATAGAAGTATGGAGCAGAGACAGGACTTGTAGATATCTAATCACTTTCCTAATGCCTCTTTTAAGGATTGGAAGGGGCAGCGGAAGACAATTTTTAGACACTATACACGCCCAAGCAAATATTCAATGGTCCATTGTGTTCCATAGTGCTACAACTATAATTTGGGAGTTTTGAGATATGGCTGCTACACAGTTTTGACGCATCTAATCTGAGTTGTAAAAAAGTGATAATTATTATTTGTCTGATCTTTTTAGTCAATCATTTGATCATTTATATTTCTTTATTTCCATTATACAAAACATCTGCCTACCGAGAGAAAACTTGAGAGAAAGAAGAAAAAAGAAGAGAGATATTCGAATATAATGCGTAATAACTCCAAACATAAAAATTTTTGACACATCGTTCTTTGGAACCAGGCTATCATTATGTATTAATTTCTACTCATATCTGTCAATGGCTTTTTGTCATGACACTAATTCATTGAATACTTAACCAAACGACATTGATTACTACTTCTTTGAATATGAATTCAACGCAGTGTCAAAATAAAGCGCATATTACCAGCAGTGAGCGTCTAAGAAAAATTAGAGCATCTCATTCGACCGAAACAACAGATGTTCCTTACCCTTTTCAGTTGGATCAATCCTATCGGTGTAAATGTAATTGAGCACCATTCGAAAGGCTTCAGGTTCTGTTTCCGGAAGCTTAACTTGCAGCATGTGCTTATCGCCCACCAACGCAACCGCCCAGTTTGAATCTTTCTCGCGCAGTTCTCTCGCAGCCCTGAAAAGCCATATTGAAATGATTAGAAAAACTGTCATATAATAATCTACCATAGAACAATAATGCAGGTAGTGCAGATGGTTTGTGCGTGATACAAAAAATGATATATCGACCCGTAATCGGCAGAATTGACAATTCATAAATTTTACAAAAGAATGTTTGTGTCACGGCCGTCCTTACTACTATCCTTACACAATATTACACGATTACACGATGTTAGCGACAAAACTCATGGAAAAGTACAAAATTCAAACAATTCTAATTTGATATTGAAATTCCATCAAGCACCCTCAGTCGAAATACTTAATTATAGCGACAAAACTCATGGCAAAGTACAAAACAATTCTAATTCTAACAATATTACACGTTGCCTATAAGGATGAGCATGACCATATAGTCACGCAGGGTTTCCATACGACTTTATATTTAAAAAAAAAAAAAATGCTAGAAACAAAGGTTATCTGTGACTTCAATATTGCTTAAAATTTATTAAATTCCTTAAATGCGGTTAGTAAATAGTACTATATGGTCAATGCCTATCCTGATATTATACTGACTAATTCAGTTCTCTAGATCAGCATTTCTCAACCGGAGTAAACGTGGAACAAACGATAAAAGTCAAAACGCTAAAATGTATCAGGCGAAAGAGACGTTTTTAAAATTTTTGCCACTGACGCCCTACGTCAGGGATGGCGAACCTTTTTGGGTCCGCGTGCCAAAAATCTTCAAATTTTCTTTTTATTGTGTGGCGTGCCTAAGCAGTAAAAAAAAGCAAAATATTTATAAAAAATGTTTTTTTTTCTGAATTTTATTTACAAGCGACATTTGAAAAAATTAATAAAACGGAATAAATTGATAATTCAAAGATTATTTAATCAAACTTTTAATTTTTTTTTTCAACATGGAAATCGTTCGCGTGCCACCTTGGGCACGTGTGCCATAGGTTCGCCATCCCTGCCCTAGGTGATATCGATCAACTATTGGTTTAAAATGCAATTTGCCTTACTGCGTCGCTATTGTATTGACAGAGCCAAGTTTGATCTGCATTGAATCAATCATAAATAATTTATTGTTATAATTTTGACTGAATTTAATTTGTCAAAAAGATGTAACGGTTTGGCTATACAAAAATCAAAATCAAGTCTAGCGATTCTATCGATCGATTCTTACTTGATTTTGTTCTTGAGGAAAACAGAGCGGGCTGCCACGATGGCCAGATGACATGCGACAGGCGTCTCGTTAGTGCCGACCAGGAACTCAACATCGCAGAACTGCCGGGAGGACAGCAGATTACCAAAGTCATCGTGGAGAGTGCATTTTGGATATGATGAAAACTAAAACAGAATTAAAAAAATACATTAAATTATATTTTTTGCAAAAATGTCATATACATCGACAGTGGAAAGGTAAAAGGATATAACCCACAGTTTTTTTCAAAATAGGGTTTTTTCAATAATCACAATGTATCAAACTTGATACATGTTCTATCAAAAGGATGCAAGCTGCAAATGCCGAATTGGTATCTAAATTTAGCTTTTAGGTTTGAAAAAGATGACCTTGTAAAAAATTTAAACCAAGAAAAAAGACTGAAATAAAGATTTTTCCTTGACAATTTTTTCAATTAATATTAGATTATGTCAATTAAGCACCAGCTTACAAGTCTTCGTGCACTTCAAGGTTGTGTATAATTCATAACTTGCATATGGCCTAAAATTATCGAGACACGTTTTTTGCACCAACTGTAAAATTAAAATTTGATACGTTTGGGTTACGTCCTTTTTCCTTTCCACAGTCGATATGAATACCTAATGTCAAATATTATGGTTGCAGCTTAAAAAAGGCAATTATTATTGATTTAATTTGTAAATATTTTTACAAATTCAGTCAATCACTTTTTCAAATCAAATAAAATACAATACATTAAAATTACTCAATTTTCAATCGATTCTTTATAATAAAAAATAAAATAACTTTGATTATTCCACGTATTGTGTAACAAAATGTGACACGTGTTTCGCCTCTTTCAGAGGCATCCTCAGACAACTATATTCGCAAATGCTTGCTTAAGTACGAATGATTTTAATTTTACTATTCTGATATACTATAATAAAAATCAAATAAAGATAAAAATGAGAGTTTCATAATTATTTCTGTGTTGACGTTAGAGTATTTAAGATATTACCAACACCATAAAAGGAATTATTATGAGTATTTATTTTCAGATTAATCATGTATATATATGTATTTATTTGTTAACGGCAGATCATAACAATGAAAATAAGCATTCAAAATATTTTATGTAAAACTGTACCTGAAAACTGAACATTTCCCCGCTTCTGACGTTATTGTCGACTGTGCCTCCAAAGATGAACATGGCGTCTCCCACGACAGCGCCAGCGTGAAACAGTCGGCCGGAAGGTTTCGAAGAGTCCGAAGCCGGATGGATCACAGACCTGAATATTACAAAACACCATATAAAGAATTTCTACTACAAGGCGAAAGCGGATTTTACAAAAAGAAAATGCCATTTAAGGATGTAATTATTAATAAAAAAAACCAGTCCTTCGATATTTTACATTTAAATCATGAAAAAAAATGGATAATAACAATTGGAAACAAAAAAAACAATTCAAAAAAAATAGTATGAGGGGACACCCGGGTTTGAACCGGGGACCTCTCGATCTGCAGTCGAATGCTCTACCACTGAGCTATATCCCCTTGTGACAATTTGGAGATAATAACTTTTTAAATGCTAATGATAATAATAATAAAATATACTGATTAGGTAAAACAAAGACAATTTTTTACATTTTTTTTATTTTTCTGACATCTGTTTCAAGTTTGATCAATGAGTATAATAACAATAATATGGTTTGTTTCTTGGCTAAGGATAAAAATTGATTTGAATTATAGTGGATTTAGCATTCCATACTTATCATTTTTTAGATAATGATAATCAAAATCAAATTAGACCATATTTTAAATTAGCACATGAATAATTATTTTGAAGAATTTGTTTCAAGTAGAAGTCGGTGGTGGTCGGTGACTTTTCCAACCGAGGGATGCTATCCAAAAAAACAAACCCGATTACTTCTTCGAAACTCGATGTTATTCCTCGGTTGTTTGTGGGAAATTCATCAATAAACACATCGTATACAATTTTGTTATCTTTGAAACATCCCATACATTTAAACTCGTACTAAAGCTAATTCTAAGCTAATCGTCCGTAGGGAAGCAAATATTAAGACAGCATCTACTGTAGAAGTTAAACTTATGTCGACGCAAACCAAGCTACTATGACTGCCCTACAAAGTGTACGCACAAACAAGGCCGGACCTGAAATTGAATTCGCGATGCCAAGCAGTTTGCGCTCGTCGCGTGGTTCATATTACGCCATTGCCGCCCAGTGGATTAGGGTGGAGTAGGGGAAGTGTTAACCATGCCAAGACGTTTCACAATGATACAATTTAAATATGAATCTATACCAAGTTTGAGTATCCAGGTCATAAGCATGAAGATCGTTCGGCAGAGTACTGTCAGCGGATCCTCCAAAAACATACAGATGCCTTCCGTGCGGCAGCATTGTGTGACCGTAGCGCCGAGCCGGAGCCGGCGGAGCCCCTCTCAGAATGTGCTCCGTTGATATACGAGTCCACCTGAAAATATATGCAAACAACATTATAAATTAAACAAAGAATACGACAATAAGAGCTATTGAAAAAAATTTGTTTCAATGATTTATAACTGGTATTAACTAGAATTAACATCTGGTTTCGTGAAGCACAATGAATACAAGTGTAAATTTAGCAATCGAGTACCGAAATATCGAAAATAGGATCGAGGAGCGACAGGATACAAAGTGACCCCGGACAAATTTTGCGTCATTTTTGCATTGCATTTATTGAAGTACATTGAAGATTACAATAAATATCAGCTAGATATTATTGGTATTCAGCCAATGGTAGAAATAAGAAGAATTTTGCAATGTGAATGACTCTGCTAAGAACTCAAACGTTAATGAAAGCAGAGATCATCGTACCGATATTTCAGTATTGCAAATATTAACACTGGTAAAGCAAAAAACAATGACGTAACACGGAACAAATCGGTATTACATATTATAAAATACTGAAATTGAATAATACATCATAATTCTGTTATTTTCATGAAATTATTACGATTTATTAAAATAATAAAGCACTATTGAAATGATCATCAATTTTGGAAATTGACAATATTGATAAAACTCTTCATGTTAAAAATAAGGCTTATTGCCATTTGCATTGAGACAAAAGAAGTGCAATTTGTTTAGTAAAATAATACTTCCTTTCTTCATTCTTGTCTGAACACAAAATTTATGATGTTGACTGTTTAAATATAGACTCGTAATCAGGTAAGAAGGAGGAAACCGTCAGTTTTTTCAAAATAGCTTATTTCTATAATCACAATGTATTCACATTCTATCAAAAGGACGTATACTGCAAATGCCATAATTGGTATCTAAATTTAACTTTCATGTTTCAAAAAAGAAAATTACAACCAGGAAAAGAGACCTTCATAAATTGTTTTCATAACAAATGTATTAAATTTATATTACATTGATTTAATAAAACACCAGTTTACAAGTCTCCGTACACTTCAATTTTGTGTTTATTTAGTATGTTGAATTTGGCCCAAAATCGTTAAAAGCCGTTTTTCCTCTGAGGTAAAATTTGTTCTTTGTGGGTTGATCCTTTTTACCTGACTACAGTCAATATACATACAACTTGTCTGATCCTAATTATTTAGTCGTTTATTGCTATAACGATGTACCAGACATGTTGGAGTGAGAATCATAACGGGATGATTTAAGCAAAGGGATGAGAAACTCAACAGAGATTACAAGATGTGATTATTATATTCTGCACGCTAAAAGTTTTATTAAAATAATGGAATAATCCATTCTTGGTGCTGTGAACACACAAACAGTTTTTTAAATTAAAAATAAACATAATGCATTTTAAGACCCTTTATCTCAATTATTTACCATTGTAGGCTGGCTATTACAGCTGGGATATAACTTTCAGTCTCAGACGAAGTGATAATTAAATAATAGCGGGTAATGTTTGTGAGTTTGATACGCCGCGATTCGGCTAGTGATAATCAAATTCTCTCTTACATCCTTTCGGCGAAGTTGAACATGAACAGGTTGTTGGTGATTTTGGCGCCGCTTTGCCCGCTGAAAACGAACATGTGACCGCGCGCCACTGCCGCCGGGAAGTTGCAGCACGTTGGCGGACATTGACCTTTCTGCTCCACCTCCTCCCACTGTCTGATCAAACCTTCAGACTAAAAACAAAATTCAATAGTAAACTCTCAAATTCATAATCAGCCTAATTATTGCAGTCAAATTTGAATATGGGTGATTCCTGACTGGAGTCTTAAAACTTGTTCACAATCACCTTTTTGCAATTCGGTAAAATTTTCCAGTACCCAACGAGTCAGATATCAATGAATTTTTTTAAACCTTAAATTTTTAATTCATGCCAAAATCATAATATGATGTAATTAAAAAATAACTTATATTTTACAAGAGAGAAGTTGGAACCAGCTGGGTCACGTGCTGCGGATGCCTCCGGAAAGCCTTTAAACCTACATGCCTTTCCTTCCGAAAGGTGAAATTCCTGTGTCCTGGACGACCGTCAGGTACTATCCATAGGATGTACTCAGTGGAACTGAGAGATACTGGCATGTCATGGGAGGAAGCAAATCAATTGGCGGCCATATGCTCCATATAGGGAGCGAATATGGTCAAAGAAAAAGATGCAATCAAAATAAAAATTTAGAAATTTTAGAGGTTTTCCTAAAAATTTTGTTTAGTATGAAAACTCTTAACCTTAACTCTTAGCTGCAGTAGAAAAAAAGTACGTAATTACCTAGCACGCCGGCTATAATTTTCAATTATTAATTTAATTAGTTATTGACGAGATAACTCGTCTCTGGCGTGTTGAGCACAAAAAATTTGGTAAGATATCTTGTCTGTGACAGCCAGCGAGTTAAATAAGTACATTACGTAGTTTACAGTTTATGTATCTTTAAAACATGTCATTAACAGACAACAGACATCAACATGTCATTAACAATGTGGTTTCAGATACTAATCGTCACTAAGCATGACTGAAGGATCTATTACTAAATCAGAACTTGAGCTAGATCAAATTCAATTTTGAAACATTGCATAAAATCCACAAACAAATGGAATTTTACGTGACCCGCCTACTAAGCGTTAATTGAAATTACAAGCTTCACGTATTGTTAACTCACGGCAAGGTCAATTGTCCACATGTCGTTGAGTCGGGCGTTACCGTCATAGCCAGCATAAATCCAAAGTTTGTTGTCGTAGACGGCAGCCCCGTGAGCAGACCTGGCACCGGGAGTTCTAAAACGACACAACATATCAACTTATAATATTTTCTTACAATTATTTTCTCAATTTTAGTAGTATGTATTTAGTGTATGGGGATAAGGATATACTGTCAGGTCCAATGGCGCTGCGGTTAGCATTGATGGCTTCCATGCCAGACCTCACGGGTTCAAGTCCCAGTACGAACAGAATTTTTTCGATTGATTTATCTATTTCTGTTCGTAGGCAACGGCGTTTGTGATGTCTTAAAATTTCCTCCCACCCTTCAATAACTGGGCTTAGCGAGAGCGATTAGTCAATCACTAGTCCTGTCCTAGCCTTGTCCTTCTATCCCTACTACTCTCTTTAGAAAAGAGAGGTTGAGCGACTGAGTAACACACAGTTCTCATAGAATAGCTTCTGTTAAGACATCTCCATTAGGAGGCCACATGCTCCACATTGGGAGCGGACATGGATAAAAAAAATTGATATAAGGATAGGGCTATGACAAGATTAGTGATTAGCTAATTGCTCACGATACGCCCTGGTTCTTTGTTACCGGTCGGAGGAAATTTTAAACATTACAGAAATCCACAAATCAATTGAAAAATTAAATATATGAAGCTGTCCTTAACGAGATTGTCGGGTTGGATTGCCATACTTGTCGAATACGTGGTCGAGTGGCAACGTCGTTGGCTTCAATTCCTTGGCTCACGGGTTCGTTAATAAAATGATATTTATTTTTAAATAAATTTAATTTCATCAAACGAAACTGTCTACTTACTTTCCAAAGAACTTCCATTCGACCCACTGCCCATTTTGAAACTTGTATTCGAACAGATCGTTCTTGTTTGTCAAATTAGAGTTTGCAAGAATGTCTCCCGTATAGCCGCCAAAAACAAACATAGACGATCCAAACACCTGGAATATAGAGACAAAAGTGATTATTAATAAATCCCACCTTCATAATATATCATCAGTATACTGGCAGACAGCGCTAAGTCAAAAACCTGCCGTTTTGAGTTATGAGTTCAGATAGATAGATTTTAGCACGCTGTATCTTCTGAAAAAACATGTTCGAAAACACGTGTCACAAGTTGTAGCACAGTGAATGAAATTAAAAAGTTATCAAATTGAATTTTATATTAAAAATGGACTTCCACAAAGTCACCGCCAAATATATCAAAGATATTAAAGTTTCCCTAAGTAGTTAATTAAATTGAAAATGGGTGGCATTTGGTCTGGTAAAGACTTAGATATATTTGAAGATGTGTCTCTGAAATAAACGATTTTACTCCAGTTATTAATCATATCATCAGTTTATTAATAAAAACACAATATTTCTTTGTACTTTATTCCCTTTATTTAAAAGGTCAGGATCGGTTTCGATCATTGCGAGCATTGTCAACTGATAATAAATATATATAAGCAGTGCTATTAATATAAAAATAAATTGAAATTAAAAGGTGTAAACAACAATTGACATTGAAAAGAGTTTACAAATTACAATATAAGTGGTTCTATAATTACACAAAATTATAATGTTTAAATCTTCTAACATATAATTTAAAAATCATCAAAGATCAATAAATTTTAAGTAGTGACTGATGGTAATTACAAAAATAATTAATATTTGTGAATTTTTTTAACAAAGTGATATAAAATGCTACATTACTTAAGTAAAGTTGACAATGCTCGCAATGAGCGAAACCGCTCCTGACCTTTTAAATAAAGTAAAATAAAGTACAAAGAACTATTGTGTGTTTATTAATATAATGCTTTCGTCAAGTATTGACAGTGAACACCCTAAAAGTGATATCATCAGTTATTTTTTGAAATTGTTTCCGTTTCAGTAAATTAACAATTAAATCGGTTTTGCACCCATTTTGTACTCGATATTACTCCTACTACTTCCCTCTAATTTCTCTAATGTGTGTGTGGACCGTCAACTTCTTTATGCAGTTAATTTTCAGAATGTGCGCAAGTATGAATCGCTGACTTACTCACCGACGCTTGATAAATCAATTCGTTATATCTGGCTGCTAAAAAAAACTTTAGGAATCAATGAAGTTTAAGAAAATTGTATAATATTTTAACCCGATAGCTTGGGGGCTAATTCCCATTAGAGTCCAGTCAGTCAACCCATTATTTGCATATTTCTTTAAAACACAAAACTCAACCTAACATTTATTTGTCTTGGCAACAAAAAGATGACTTCAAATTTAGTAAATCAAACATCTTTTTACAATATTTCTGTGTGCAGTCTGTGTGAGATGGAAAAATATATGTGGCCACATTTTTTGAAGTGTGACCACGTACACGCACACATTGGTCCCGATCATATTAAATAAATGTGGAATAAGTACAAAAGAGCGTTTCATTTTCTGTATGTTTTAAAATATGTAATGAAACAATTACCACTGCCGAATGATGATAACGAGGGGCCGGAGGATTTCCGAGATTGATAGCTCTAACCCATGATTTTTCCTTCACGTCAAATCGAATCATGTCATTGAGCATAGACTTCCTATTATCTCCTCCAAACACATATATGGAATCATTGTACGCGACGACAGTGTGTTTGCTCCGTCTACAAAAACAAAATGATAATCAATATAACCATGCAAGATTCTTCCAAGTGCAGAGGGTGTTTTTTTTACAGATATAGAACTTTAAAATGAGCACACAACTCGCCGAGCGCGCGCACATGCATTAGAACAGATCGCACAAAAGATACACCAGCTATACCACCACCAGAACAAATTAATTGTCATTATATACTGTTGTAAAATATTTTCATTTTAAAAAAAGAACCATTTCGTTAAGTAGGTCTAAATACCGTTATGTGGCGGAATTTTTTTTTATGTCTTTTCAAAGTTGTACAGTCAATGTATTTTGCGCACATAACCTTCGGAAAATTAGAGGGAACATTGATACTGACCATGGTATTGGCTTTATTATTTCGACCCACAATAGCCCGAAAAAATGTAACCGACAATTTATAAATTTTACAGTTTAAGTTTTTTTTTTAATTACTCTCCTACTAAGTTCGATAAAGGGTATATGGTCGATGCCTATTCTGATATTATACTGACTACTTTTAGTTTTCTAGATCAGCGTTTCTCAACCAGAGTCCACATGGAACAAACGACAAAAAGTCAAAACACTAAAATGTGCAGGCCCTAAAAATATCAAACGAATGAGATGTTTTAAAATTTTTGTCACTGACGCCCTAGGCGATATTGAACAATTTTTGGTTTAAAGCACAATTTACGTAATTGTGTCGCTTAAAATCTTTTGCCGATTGTCTGTCAATTTGCTGTGACAAAAAAATTTAAATAAAAAATAGACTTTTTCAAACAAGTGTGCACTAGTAAAATCTTGGTACTGAAAAACTATGTTCTGCGTGTAATTAAATAATGTATACCTGGCCCCCACAAACTCATCGCACTCCAGCATTCGCTTCCATCTGTGGACTGTCTCAAATGGGCCAAACTCTAAGGTCAGCCCCGTGTCAAGTTCTGATTTAGTAATAGATCCTTCAGTCATGCCGAGTGACGATTGGTATCTGAAACCACATTTCATCAGTGTTAATGACATGATTTAAATATAAAGATACATAAACTGCAAACTACGTAATGTACTTATTTAACTCAATGGCTGCCACAGACGAGATATCTCATCAAATTTTTCGTGCTCAACACGCCAGAGACGAGTTATCTCGTCGCTAACTACTTAAATTAATAATTAGAAATTATAGCTGGCACGCTAGGTAAAGATGTACTTTTTTCTACGGCAGCCAAAAGGTTAAAAAAATGTTTTTATTGTGAAATATTTAGGTATACATGTTGTGTTTATAATTCAAAAGAGAATACAATCGTTGTCCTTGTAAATTTTATGCATAATTATTTAAAATTTGACTTAACGGCTTAACAACCGCACGTTTTTTTAAAAAAATTTCACCTGGCGAAATAAAATTTTGCGAAAAATTCGCAAAAATTGTAATTTTACTAAATTCACTATAATTTGTAAACAAATTGAGATATCTTTACAAAATATAATTTTCTTAGCTTCCAAATACTTCGCCTATACGCATATATGAGTCCGCCGGCCAGCATCCTTTGTTTTTCAAAGACTCAAATACGCGTCCACGGTCGTTAAGGTGTTAATACTAATTGAAGTATTTTAAGCTACAAAATCAAATCCAAATTTTCATCAGTAGGCCTATTTCTATGGAATGATCAACAAAAAAGCTTGCTCACATTTGTAAATTTCAATGAATTACTTAATGTACTAAATTTTAATCTTAAGATGAGACATTCGAGGACCACATCAAAATTCAAACAAACCGCATGTGGGTTGTGCATCCCTGATGTAGGTAAAAGCCAGCAAATATTGACTATGACACGTTCCTTATACTTTGTAGTATTCAAAATTAATTATTTGATTAATTGACTGCCAAGCCATTAGTAATTAAAGTCATGCTATTTGAATACATTGTCCATGAATTCGAATTAAGAACACACAGTTTTGTAATCTTATTTTTCATTCAATTGTTTTGTGTTCGAAAGCTTCAGAATGGCTGAAGCCAAATTTAGTCCAATGTGGACTGTATTAATTTAACAGCTGTAAAAAATTACAACCAAATGCCAGTTCCATAACGCTTGCATTCTTCCTGTGCTGCTTTATGGTAAAAAAATCATGGCATCTGACAAAGACTATTGGGGGTAAGGTGGTTTGATTTTATGAGTAACCCAGTGATTAGGGAAAGTCCAAGATGGTGCCCTGTTACATCAGTGATCAGGAAGATACATTGGAACTGACTAGGTTACGTGATGCGGATGCCTCCGGAGAGCCTCAATCCTGCTTGCCTCTTTTTCAACCAGTGGGATTTGTGAAGGGTAGTATGTTTTAGATCATATTTACGAAAATAGTTTACAGAGACATAAGTCAACTGTGAAGCTGGTAAAGGCTGAGACTCATCAATACTAGTTGATAGCAGTGTCAGTAATGTACTACATGAGTAAGTTAGCTTACTGTGAGACTACAATTCATAAGATTTATATTTAATTGTACAGAGATTTAATAAAATCGCTCAATCTTATTTTTTTACATCACAACATTATGCATTTAAATTCCAATTTTAAAACAAATTGCAATTTAACCAAACAATGAGAAATATGAACGTCAAATAATTATTATTGTTTCATGTATATATTTGAATATCAAACTAAATCAAACAAGAATCAATCAATAAAGATATCATTTTTTCGTGATATAACATACATACGTACATTTTTTTATATTTAATTCGAAACTGGATGATTTAACACCGTGTTTTGACACTTGGACGAGTTTTTTTTGTTTTTGTACACTTTTTTATATAAGGCTGTCTAATGAATAAAGAAAGTAGCAATATATTAATACTTTAATTTTCACCATTATTTGGATTAATAAATTTATAATTATAAATAAAATAAATATTGATTTGTATGAGTACTCGCTTATTTTTTTACATAAAACTGTTTGTGACCTAAAACTGTTAGTGACCTTGAAAAAAAAACTTATTGAATATTATATATATTTTTTACATTTTCATGTCAACTACCAATGTGAAGCATATTGCCTTCTAATGTAATTATTTCAACAGAAGTTTTTCTACGAGAACTGTTTGTTACTAACTGAGTGACAAACTTTTTTTAATTAAAAGTGTTGTGGATAGAAGGATAGGGCTAAGACAAAACTAATGTTGAATTAATCGCTCACACCACGTCTCATTATTTTATGATAGCAACAGTGGAAAGAAGCTTTCAGACATCACAAACATCCATGCCTTCAAACGGAAATCGATTTTTTTTTTTACTTATCTTATCATCTGAAAAAAACTTGAGCCTGGTAAATTTCAATAAAATTATTTTCTATTTGAATATAGTTGCAATACACTGAAGACTAGATCCAATTCCAATCAAGTATTTTTTTTTTAAATATTTGTATATTTGTTTTAGAAAAAAAACTTCATCTTCCTATTAAAAATAATTTCAATAATTAACGAAACCAAAAAGAAATTACTGAATCAAAAATTGGGAATAGTAATAACTTATTCCAAATATCAATGAACTTCAATGAATAACCAAAAGAAAATACATGGCAAAATAATATAATAGAATAAGTATGTATTGTTACTTTTTGCTTGATAGTAGTTGTTACATTAATAGCAATAATCTCTTTTTGTACTTCATGACAAAATCAAAATAATATATTCTAAATTAATATAACACATTTGAAGAATGCCCATTAGTTCAATTTTTATTTCTGAAGTTCAATTAGAGTGGCTTATTCAAAGTAATTGATTGAACTACCTGCAAATGGCATGTTTTCATACATTTAGCAAGTTTGTGGGAAGCATCGAGTTTATATTAATTTTATATTAACTGGCCCTGCGGGCCCACCGACACAACCGAATTTGTTTGTGTAATAAATGACATAACCATGTTTGAAAAAAAAATGATGAAAACAATTAGTTCAATACTGTTTGAGAAATTTATCATTTATTTTATGCTTAATATTTATTATTTTATAAATAATTATCTACATAAATTAATTAATTCAATATAGTTAAATACTTATTCTAACAACCAACTACACTTTTTTTTCTATCAGTTATATATTTTCATGGAATAAAATTTCAGCACTTACTAAATGAGCACCAAATTCAAACGTTTCAGTTATATTTTTTTGTATATATTTAATTGGTACGATTGTATGCTGCTCTTAATCGGAAAACTGATTTAAATCATTTTAACAACTTCAATTGTACGTAGAAGACAATAATAAACAGTTTTATTGTTTATAATACATTATTTGCATTCAATTTGAATTATTCAAGTATACTGAACACAACATACTATTAGGCACTTCATGCTACACTGCAACCAACCTAAATATTCAAAGCGGAAGTTGGTAGCAGGATTTACGTCACAGTCAGGGCTGAGTAGTAAAGATCGAAGTATTCTTGTGTTGGCGGGCGCGGCCATCTTGGTAAAATCGTGAGCTGGCGATTTAGTGCAGTTGGTGACAAATCGTAAAACATCAAAAATGTCGGAAAGGGAGGATAATGTTTATAAGGCAAAGCTGGCTGAACAAGCCGAGCGCTACGATGGTATGTACATATTTCTATATTCGTCTAATTATTTACTGAGATATACATCCCCCAAAATTTGCCGACAGTTGAAGGGCGATTTGACGCTTTTTACTATGGCTGATGATAATGCTATTCTCCGACACCCGTATCTACCTCATATAAATGTTATACATGCATTCCATTGAATCTGTTGTGTTGTAAATTGTTAATTTACGCGTTTTTCCAATGATATAGTGCACTTAGCGGTTAAGTCCTAGGTTGGGTCGGCGATCGATGCGTCATCGCCCGGTTCGCTATGATTTCCAATATTCCGATTGTACTCATTTATATCGTGTCTGGGGCTAAAAATGCTTCATTTGATGTGTTTTATTCTCATATTTATTATTCAAGTACTAAAATTCTGCTAACTATCGTAATGGGTCGATTTGCGATCCCCAAATTGTCATCTGTCAACTATACATAGATCCATCTGATGTTAGGTGTGCACTTGATTTTGATAGTGACCCCTCCTTGAAATAAACAATATAAACGATTCAAAGAACCTGCTAAATAATGAAAATTATCATTTTTAAATTAAAACCGTTGTAAAAAGTGATTTTTTGAAAATACTGTGTCCAATGGCGAATATCGTAATCAACCGCTTGTATTTCATATTGATCTAGAATTGTCTCGCTCGAAAGTAACTTTTTATTACAGATTAATATTTAAATCTTGTCTGACTAGAAAATTATGCTGGTTTCATTAACATGTATAAAATAGTTATTTTATTCCACCCATAGTTTATTATTTTATTAACGTTAAATTACTGATAGTTTTATTTACTTTTTTTTTTGTCTATTTGTCCCGTGACGTACTTGTGGTTTCTTAGTAATTATTTATCGAACATTTATAACATAGTGTACGTTTTCGTTTGTTTGTTAGACTTCGTTAAATAATAGTTTTTTATGTCAAGGTTTTTTGATCTTTGGCCTTGAAATTCGCCGTTTCAATGTTGAATAATGTTGCCATGTCTAGAATGCACCAAATCCCGCTTTTGTGCCCAGACACCACGAGAACATTCGAGATCCTACTCGTTCTTTTATCGCATCGTATTGATTTTCTGTGATATTTCACTATTTTATTTATGATGATTTACTTGATACAATTAGCAAAACATGATTTAAATAAAGAAAATGTTATTAATATAAAACCGGCAATGAAAACTTTGCGTTAAATTTTCTGCGGTGAATGATATAATTGTGAGTCATTTTTTTGAAAATGGAATGCCCGTTCCTTTTGCCAATAAGGAAGAATACGCTAATAATACAACGCGAAGTGATTCTGTATACTGTCTTTTGGGTAGAATTTTTATTATTTATTTAACGATGCCTTTTAACTTTGTCTTCAATACTTTCATAGTTATTATTCTTGAGAAAATTTCAACGCCGTACATAAAGAAAAGCTTTCACCGCGTGGTTATTTTTGCTTGCAAAAAAATACGAATTGAAATTATTTTACTCTTCCCTTAATGGTTTTTCATATAAACACAATTGTAAATTAAATAACGCAATGAAGTTATATTTATCACTTTTAAGGTGTTCACTGTCAATACTTGGTGGAATGGCATTATAATAAAAATAATAAAACATTTTTAGTACTTTTTCCACATAAAATTTATTAGATCAGGACCGGTTTCGCTCATCGCGAGCATCATCAGTTGATAATGCTCGCGATGAGCGAAACCGGTCCTGATCTAATAAATTTTATGTGGAAAAAGTACTAAAAATGTTTTATTATTTTTATTTGAAGTTATATTTATTTGTACTGTATCTTCCAATGTAGACTAACAGTGCTAATGCGGTATTTAACGATGCCTGATTGTAAGCTGAACGCTCCGATGCACTATTTTAACGAGACTAGAAAACAACGTTTGGCACGTATTGAAAAAATCAATGTCAGCAATAAACCGTCACTGGTTCGTAGAACGAAAGGAAACAAAAAGAATCACTGCCACAGAATTATTCCTGTCGCATTGTAATAATATTTTTATTTAGTTATTAGTCATGTTATACAATTGGAAAAGAAGTGCGATCGATTTTTATTTTCTTTCAAAATACATCGATTGTGAGATACAAATTTTAGTGACCAAAGGCACGATCTGTGACTCATGGATCAGCTGGTGGATGTCTTTTTTTTTTCTTGCGTAACACTTTTTTTTTCTCTTATCGCTCTGCAATGCGCTTCCGATGCGAACACTTTGTGATGATTGTTCACATTTCAATATTAATCGATTACTAAATCGCTCTGCATTGGGCGGAGATGGCCGTCGCTAAATGGGGCGTAAAATAAACATGAGTCGTCGTAGAATTAGCACGTAATTGAATATGGTCTCTCATAACGCCCGTTCCCATGGCAACGTTTCAAAAACCAAATAAGATTCCGCTGATTTCAAATCAATTAATCTGACAAATATACCCGTGTCATACTATGCGTACAGAGTTTGTTCGGCAGCGTGACAACGTTATTCGTGCTTTAGGAATGTCGGAGAAAAACAGTATAATAAGTGTTTATCATAAAACATTGTACGCAGCTGTCACCTTTACACGCTTTGCTTTTTTTTATAACGTTATAGTCAATATAAAAACAAAATATTTTTCGCCATTCCATAGATTATTTAATATTCTCCATAGATTCCAAGTGGCAATGAGTTAAGATCGCAATACCGGTTATATTGAGAAAAAAAAACGAATTTTAAATTAAGAAATAATCACGTATTCTAATGAAATTGCTCTCGACGAATTGAAATATTTTAATGGGAATTTTTATAGATGGCTAAAGCCGAATTATAAAAACTAAATACGTTGCTATTTTTACCATATTATAATGGAGTTCTACCAAGTAAAAATGTCAATTCAATCAAGAAAGATTTTTATCAATATTTACAGATTCCAGAGTTGACGACACCTTTTAATGGTGTATGTTATTTTAAAAAAATCACCCGTTAATGATGGTATTTTATATGAAATACCGATTTTGATTCACTAGCTCGGTATTGAGATCCCAATTGGTCGTAATTTTTTGTTGTTGTTTTATTCGAAGTTTCGTAATAACAGTTTTGATATATTCGTCCGGTCTAGTGAGGAGTAATCTATTTTTTTCGAGACATTCGTGATATAAAAAAAAAAACAACGTTCTTACGCTGCGGAATAACTACTTCACCCTGCAAGAAGGGGTCTGAAGTCTCGGCGATTGTTGGGGGGCCCGACGTGGAGTAAAACCAGATTTTTTCAAGTTGAACTTTTTGTAGTATATGTATCGATTCGTATAAGGGGAAGCGTGGTAGTATTATCACATATAGTAAAGTGTAGGAAGATATGATAATAGTAATTTTAATATTCCTTCCAATCGAGCCGATAGTCAATCCAAAAATGAACTTTAGTCATTTTTCCTGTGCACAATTCAATCCGTAAGCGCGTTCCAGTATCCCGTTGGTTATTATTATTAAATATGGTAAATATTTTCCGTCTAACCAATTAGGGTTTCGAAATCGTCACACCGAAGTGACTCGGAATGAATAATTTTTGTGTAACGAAATTCAACAGCCTCGTCTTAATTGTATTTTTTTTAATTGTTCGGTCAGGTGTTGATCGGCCCATTCGTACTAGCAATAAATACGATATAACGGCGTAATTAATTACCTGCGAACAATTATCATTCACTGCTTACAAAACAGCCGTAGCAAGGTCTGGGTGAGATTCACAATTTTCAATCGATGCTGTATTTGTATCAACCTAGTTGACGATTTGATATACGCCCTCGAGTAAATTTCAATATTAAATGACGAAATGGTTATAGGGTTGGATTTGGTAATTCTATTATCGATCGGTGGACCAAGGATGAATTAAAATCACCATCAGCACTGTATTTATAAAATCTCAAGGGTTTGTGTTGTCGCTTGCTTCGGGGCGCACATCTTCCCTCAGTCGATCCAGCGGTGGATTTCAAAGAGTGCATAACTTCATTTTACAAAACACATAATTGTTACGGTAATGATGCATCTTTGTGGCATATTTTATATGAATGGCCCAGGGGCGAGGAAACTTTTCTTCTCCAAAGGCCGCAATAAGCACCGACAAGGATTTTTTTGGCCGAAAACAATTTTATCCCATTTTTTAATGCCCAGAAATTTCCAGCGTGGCACCTTTTTTTTAAAGGTCTTTCAAGGATTTTGACATCGAAAATCCAAAGGATTTACGAATAAAATTTACTACAGAATTGGAGAATTGGCCAAAATACCGCACCAGAGTAGCCAAAAGGCCGCAGGTTCCCCCCGCCAGGTATGGGCTATCAACTAAATTTTAATACTTTCGATGGTTTCGGCGGTAACTTTGTGGAAGTTCATTTTAATAGAAAATTTAAATTAACTTTGATTATTCCACGTATTGTGTAACTAACTGTGACACGTGTTTCGCCTCTTTCAGAGGCATCTTCAGACTTACTATCGCAAAGTTTGCTTAAGTAATGAAGCAAGATTGATTCTAACATTTTAAAATTATAAAATTACAAAATGGATTGGGTTTTTTTTTTTTTTTTTCCTTTTAAGAGGAGCAAGGAGGGGGGTGTAGAATCGAAATAAAGCAAACAGATAATGATACTAATTTTACTAATGAGTTGTAAACAATCTGAAAGAGGCGAAACACGTGTCACAGTTAGTTACACAATACGTGGAATAATCAAAGTTAATTTAAATTTTCTATTAACTAAATTTTAGTTTCAGTAAGTGCCGATTTTTTTAAACTTATAAACTTGAGCGTAGTGTATTTTTGCAGAATCAATTGGATAGGAGAGGAAGGGTGATGCAACGCATGAGTAATGACTGCAGACATTTATTGCATTTTTAAGGCTGAAAGGGAACTTTCTTCTCTTGTAACCTTTTTCATTTTTCTCTCTACGCCGGAAATGTGCTCTCGCTATTTTATTGCAAGCATTAAAAGCTACTTACTTTTAAAACAGCAGTGAAGTTTCTCAATCAGGTCCTCCGCTCAGCCGATGTTTTAGGAAATCGTGTCCGGCTAGCCTAGCCAAATGGGATAAAACCAGCGGTGCTGAAAATAGCTGACGGACGTATACAAATATTTTCAGTATAAATAGTTTAGTACATTTTTAACGTTGTTGAAAACTTATTTTCTTTGAATAACAAATGAACCCATATGTTTTAAAAGTCTTGGGGAGAATACCCATGTGTCGAGGGGTGAATTAAAATAAGTATACAGCGATGAAAATTGGACATATTCTACCGAGCGACCTTCTGTTTAATTGTCATTGGATTAATTAACCTCAACCGTTTTTAATATGTCAAAATTAATCCTCGTATTATACCAACCAGTACGCGATAATTAATTACAACAGTAAAGAGAGCATAACGAATTTCTTTTTTTTTTTTTTAATATATGTTCGGTCATATACGGTAATGTCGTAATTTATCGTCGTTCCGGCGAAATAAACTGAGAGAATGACTCGCTTTCAGGGTAAATTGTTGAATTCGCGGGCCAACGTTTGCGAATTTATTTTTTTTTTTGAAAAATATATTCACGAGTGTTGTAAATCAATAATCAACTTCTCATTTCGTTGTGACTTATTTTCAGCTCGCAAAAGAATTCAGGGCGATTATTTTTATTTTATGCCCAACTGTTGGAAATGAATGTAGAGTTTTTTTTTTTGTTGATCGCTTGTGTTCTTACTGTTTTATATTGAATCGTAAAAAAGCCATCCTGCTCCATTGATAATAAATACATAGTTTTCTTTTTCTTTATTGTTCCTGGAAGTTGATAGCTCTATTGTAAAATCAGCCGTTTGCCATCAGGCCCTCAGACTAGGGCCTTTCAGGTTTTTAGCTGAATTGATAACATCGATAACCGGACTTTTTTTTCAATTGGTAATCCGACTTCAAATATTTGAATAAATATTTTGTTATGCTATTTTTATTATTTAATTAAAAACCTTAATAATTTGAAGTGGTGAAGCCAGGTGTTCTTTTTCCGGAGGGGGAAAAATCGGAGAAAAATAACTTGAAGATAATCTTTTTGGTTGGTGAAATCTACTAGAATGATATGATAGTATATATGCAGATATGCAAGTTAATCTGAAATAATTGAAAAAATCAATTCGGGATCGTTATTTTTTACCCGACACCAGCCCTGGTTACAGCTAAAACAAGATGAAATATGTGTTAAGTTATACCGACTATAGAGTCGGTGGACCACAATATGAATGTGTTGAAAACATTATATTTAGGCTAATTTGAGAATATTGTTTGTTCTGTGTAAAACGTTTTTTTCGCCATTTTATTTGAATTATCATAGTTTTTGTTGAACTTCGAAAACCGATTCAAACCGAATTTTAGGAAATATTGTAATACAAAAATTGATTTTTTTGGAAAGACCTTGCTTGACATTTCCCTAACTCCGCTAGCATACTTGTGACAAGTAAACCCGGCACTACATATATGTTAATTACGAAGTAATGATGACGAACAGAACGTATAGCTTGTTGGGCTTTTGTACGTCAGACATGGCGGAGAAACCGTTTATTAAAAAGATATTCAGGAAATAGATTTTTTTACCTGGATCTTTTACCATTGAAATTACTCATTAATTAATTTTTTGCCGCCAGTGTAAGCGTATGTTTCAGATCAATATTCACTTGCGTGTAATGATAGTAATACATATTTTAATACCATTAATTGTAGCTAGAAAAAATCAATTCGACAGTGTTGATATGCCAAAAGGTCAGCGGTTTCAAAAGCGATACAAGATTTTTGCGTGACACTCGTCAGGTTTGTTGATTGAAAACTTTCTCAGGCCAATCGATTGAATTGATCGACTCTTCGATTGAATTGTAGAGCTTCGTTTCGACACCCGAAGGTCAATCGGCCCCTCCGCCGAACTATGACCTGTCCCCACGCTTCCCCGGATGACTGCTCGCTCCATTTAGCCACTAACTTAAAAAACGTAATTTAATATATTTTGCAATTTTCATTGTCCGTCGTATCAAGTTTCCTAGAAAATCTCCTAGAGATATGTTGCGAAAAAGTTACATTTTTTGCATGTGTAATTTGCCAATGCTGCAGATAGTTTTCCTATCCTATCGAGATGGTTCTAATTAATTATAGCATATTAAGTAAAAATACTCTTTTTAAACCCATGCACGTGATCGCAAATATTGAATTATAAAAATCATTATTCGTTATTTGCTCAGTCTTCTTATTCAAGCCGAAATTTGACTGACTGAAAAATGGTGATCCTACCGCTAGTAAAGCGTTTCAGGATCATTCTAGAAAGTTATAGTCATGTCCTTGGATGACGGGACACTGTATAAACATCTAACCTGGGTTTCCTTCATTTTCCGTGTCAACGATTCTAGGTTTTATGCTGAGCATCGTGATTTTTTCGCCGTTGCAGTTCCTTGCAACATTATCAGCGAACTTGGTTTTAACTGACGGTAACCGGCCGACAACTGACTTGTATTAACACAATGTAATAAGACAAAGAGTTTGTGCTTAAAAAAAATGTAATTCTATTCATTAGCTGGCTTTGTCATAATATACCGTGTACGAAAACCATTTTAAATTGTAAACGATATCATATTGTTTTAAAACGTTGAAGCTTTACATACGGTCGTTTCGGCGTTGTCCGCACCGCTTCTTTCCCTGTTCTCGCAAAACAAATTAGATTGAAAAATATGGCCGTTTTTTTTAATTGCTCTGTCCCGCCGTTGTCATAAATGCCTCAAAGCGTTGCCAAAAATATTACCCTCACCGCCTCCTCCGCCATTAACGAATTACATCGCGACTGGCTGGAAACAATGGCAGTACTTAAAGCATTTAAACTTGCCTCGGAACGGAGTTTTGTTTCGCCCGTATCGATCCGAGGGCACTTCACTTAATTTCTTCTCGCTGTGTCATGCCACAGTCATTGTCTGTTTTACCGCCCCTTTGTCACGCCAAAGTCGCCAGTTTTTGTAGCGTACTATCAATTTATAGCCGTGTCGTTTATAGCGAAATCAATGTTCGTCCCCTGGTGGACTTGTCGAGTATTAAGAAACACCCTTGCTAGAAAATTCTTCCCAGGTTGCTTTCTTATCCAAAACCAGGAATGGGAATCCTGCTGCATTCTAGTTCCTCAAATGTATACTATTTGTTCTGTATTTCGTAAATTAATATTTTGACTATCTTTTCTGCCTGCGGATTTGTTTGTTTCAATCAAATGCGGCCTTTCGACATGAAATTGTTCTTCGTCTCTGCAGTGTATGATGACTTCGATCCTTTTTTAAACATGTCGGAGTCTCTACGTTGACTATGTGGAGGTTGTCTCGCCAGGAGACATTCTGCGAGAACAGCTTTATACTTAATTCAATCCTTTCTAGCTTATCTTTTTATAGTATGATGGTCGAAAGGTTGGGATACATTGATCTAGTCCACGCAGTAGCGTGAATAATTCACAGCTCGAAGCCGAGTTCTGCAGAATGCAGGTATGGTTACGGACAATATCTTATCTAGTGGTAAACCGCTTCCTGGGTATTGTTTGCGTTTTCTGCCTTCGGCCGAGTTACCGACCCGCTGATATTATATCTTGCTCGTTGGCTCGACCCTTGGAGATGTCCGTCACCGATTAGCCAGAACTCCGGTATTCGGTATTTTTTTGACAGTAATCGTTATACTCGAATTCATTTCCTACACGTTACAATTCAGCTTGGGCCGATAATAGAAGAAGCAATTCATCATAGATTGGGTTCACAGTGGCTTTTCAATCGAGACGTTTTAATAATTAGTGATCGTTTTCAATATTAAGCACAAGTATTATGTTTTGATTTTGAACGACGCTACTTTCCAATAAATAAAATGTATTTTTTACTTTCAGTGTGTTCATTGAAAATAAATACTTGGGGTAACGCATTATATTTTTTTAAAAAAAAAATCGACATTTGTTTAATATGAATGCTATGTTTGTTGAATTGCATTTCATTGCTTCCACACCCATCAATATTGTCTCCTTCATTGTTTTGTATACGTACGTATTTTGCAAGTTTACCGACGATTGAAACATTGTCTTTGAATGAAACGGCACATCCTAAGAAGCTCCAGTACAATCTCACCACTAGGGAAGAGACGACCCTTCCCAGCAACTAATCTATTTAAAAGCCATGCATATTGAACGAGACAGATCAACCGAACTCTGCTGAAAACGATCGTACCTCATCGAAGCGGATGAAATATGCAAATCGGCGAGTTGCGTGTTCTATTAATCGTTTGAGTTTAATATTAGCTCGTCAATTCGCATTCTAGTAAGAAATTATGGTAAATTGCGTCTTATATTGACCCTCCATGTTAACGATTCCGTGGAACTTGTTAAACTTTTGACTACCGTTGAACAAAATATATCGAATGCAATGATTATTAATTAGTTGCAAACACATAAATACATCTGTCAATTGTTCGAATAACTGCTCAATATATTGATGAAGTTCTGCACTACATTTTAATACGTTGAAACAACATCAAAGTAATTTAGTTATGGTTGATAGTTATTTCGGCTTATGCCCTCATCAGAACTATATGTAGTTGTATCATTGATATAATCGAATCGCCCTCCGATTGCCTAATTATAAATTATAATTTTCGCGATTGTCCATTGCCATTGTTTCTTACGTACATTAAAAATTGGGTTACGTGGTCAAGAATCAATTACTCGGTACACTTTCAACCGAGGCCGTGACACTGAGATATCGATCTGGCTGCATACGAACATGGACATTAATTGATGGCGTTATTAAGGCGTATGCAAATGACCCTTTACTTTTTATCTCTTGCCTCCTTCAGTAATAATGAAGTGTTTTCTCGTGACCGAGTCAAGTTGTTATCAAACTGTCATATCATGGCTGCAAGTTCTACCTTTTCAGTGTGCATATATATCATCGGCATAGCTTTTAAAATACGAATTGAATAACAAATTTATCTACTTTAACCATATTTACAATTATTATTAGTTGATATAATGTAACATACAATTTGATTACCTTCTCTGCCGTTTCATGGCAGATGAAGGTGTATAGCGGGTACAGGGTTATTTATTACTTCCCAATTAAAAACAAATCAATCACTTTTGCACTCATCTGACAATGACTCGTGCTCTCATTAATTTCCGACACCAAGTGAGTAATGATAAATTTGAATCAAATCTTTCTTAGTAGATGTGTCACTACATATGATTTTTTAAAATTTATTATATCAATTGCTAGAATTAGACACGTAATCCATCGGTAGAAAAAGCTTACGATACGTTTGCCTAATTTTAAGGCCTGAGTGTAAAATTTCCGAATGCTCTCGGATGAGAAAACGGCGAAGTAAAACTAACCTTACACTAAACACAGGTGAAATCCTTTTGATGACCTGCGGAAGGCTGCCTAAATGCTTCTATAAATAGGCAAACTTTCTTCGCAACACATTAACACGTCGGCTTGCGAAAGCGTATACGTCGAGGGGGATTATTTCAACGGCCTTCCTTCCACCATTACGTACTACGCGCCTAATTTATATTAATAATTCTGATGAAACTTGGCTGTTTATTCGCTTTATTTTACTGCTATCGTACTTTGCCATTAACGCTGATCACCTGTGCCGTATGTTTTATAATAGTTTTAAAATTTAAAATAAAAAATGACTGGTTTTATTTATAATAGTAAATTCAACTCGTGTAGAATGAAAGTCACATTGCACAACCGCGAAGAAAAGCTATCGCAAACACCCGAATTCAGGATACTGTATTGCGAAGGGTAGTTTAAAGTCATTTGAAAATAAAGTACATGGTCAATGTCTGTGCGCGTTATTCCAAATAAAAACAATAATTGAAAGATGGTTTAGATCCCTTCGGTTTTTTAAAATCGTTGATTTATTCCTATCTTTACGCCACTAATAAGGCAATATGAAAACAGTTGAGTACTGTTTGAAATATTTCAGATTAATAAAGTTTTATATTCTAGAAGATGTATCTTCCACTGCAAGCTTAACTTAAAAATGGCGATATTTGTTCTGTTTTATGATATCGTTACATTCACCTCTAGGGTTCTCTACACTTAATATTAGATGAATATTGATAATCTGATACGTAGTTACTTATTTATATGTGAAAGCTATAATAATGATCATTACTGAATATTTAAACGTCCCGGCTTCTGCTTATTGTTGATTTTACATTATTGTAAGTAATAATCTATAAATCGTGATTTAAAATAAATGAAATACGCGTTTGTGAACAGATGATCCCATTCATTGATGTCATGACACTTTTTTTGTAATAGTAAGTCTCTTGAGAATTTTAGTTTTGATAGCAAATGTGACATTCCTAATGAACCATCGAAAGCCTAGACATATATGTGATATCTAACCCATACCCGACAGCGCGCTTTGGGGATTAGGAGTACATAGTTCACTGTCGTTTTTCGCAAAAATAATTTTTCCATCCGTCGTGTTCAAATTGTAAAATATATATTTTGGCCGCCCTTGTGATCAGGGGTCGTAATTATGTACCAGAATTATCTTTTTCCATAGTTCCAAGACGATAAATAGCGTACTAATGTGATTGGAAAATTTGCGACATTATTGGGAAACTGTTCAGCGGACGCTCCCTTTTACCGGAAATCGAGTTCCTCTACGGTTCGTTATACGTCATTATATTTTTATTACTTCATCAAAAGCACGGTTCGCCCTCAGTAATATGAATTCAAGAGATAATTGATGGTCGTTTGTTGAGGCGTTGTTTAATTACCCTTCGATAAATCAATTTGATAAATTCACTTCCACTGTCGGGAAAATGGCTTAATTCTATTATATTTTACGTTAATATGTACGACCCGGCTAACTAACTGTACACGGTCGAAATATACATTGTTATAATATATCGTATACGATCGATATATTGCCTATCCAAGTTTTTTTTTCTAAGAGTGAAGTTTTAATTGAAAATAGTTCATAACAGATGACCGTTTCGAATGTCGTATTAATTGTATTGATTCGAAGTTTTACTTGAAATTGTGATCAAGTGTCATTAGCATCACGATGGCATTGTTTCTTCTTAAATCTATCACGGTCTGGATGGGGGGGGGGGGTATTTGATGGTATGATTAAATAAAACACTCTTCGAACATGACTATGACTTTAGGATGCGTTTTAGTATGGTAAAGGCTCTCTGGATGAATGCTGAAATACGAATTACAATCGACCAAAAACACACCGATTTAAGTTTTCGTCTTTGTGAGCACGTTTGATGGTTGGGTTTTCACTGTTGCAGAAAGAATGAAATGTAGCCAATATTAGCATACGCGGAATGATATCTAAGTTCGATATTACTCTGTAAACAAATCCATTGTTTACAATAAACTTCATGCATATCCTATGGGATATATTCTGGATATCCAATCTTGTTTGAAGTGGAACATCTTTGCTTATCTCCGCTTGCGTTTGTTTGCTTCGGATTGTGTAACGCACGGCGATAAGAGATAATATCGCAGCGAGGATTTTTCGGCGGCAGGCAGCTGCGCGCTTCTTTTTTTTTTTTTTTAATGGTTCGGATCAATTATTCACATGCGTTTTCTTTCGGGTCGCTCACTATTTGGGTCATATCTCGCTGCCCCCCAGGCCGAGCCGAGGCGCCAGCAAAAAAAAGTTAAAATTAGGAACTATGCACGTTACGGTAAGGGTAGATTTTTGTGCCAGCAGTTTCATCAAAGTGCTGGCAATTTTATTATTTGAGAGAACATCGCCATTATATTACTAACTTCAATTTTGCCTAACACTTATTTTATGCTCCCGTATCTGCCAGATGGCCACTTACTTGGCCATGGCGTCACTGGTCAATATTTTTTGTGAAGGTATATGAAGTGACAAATATCATATCACACGGACCCATTGTTTTACCTTGCGTTCAGTCAGTCGATGCTCCTTGCCAAAGCTCAACCCATTATATCGAATTTGCGATCACTGCTACCTTTTATCAGTGACCGTAATAATCAAGTCCGGTACCGCAGTGATTCCAAAACATATTTTATTTGTTAATATATATTTTAGGCCGCTTGTTTGAGAAGAGTCGACATATGGGTCTCTTATTTAAATTTTAAAATCCTTCAAGATTTTGCCTTTAGTAATAATACTCTGAAAAGTTGCAGCTGGTGAATGGTATTTATTAAAATGATATAGTGGTAAGATGGCGTAATGATAAACGTGAACTTCATTTAATGACATGCAATTGTACTTGATGCCTCAATAATATAAATTGCACGCTGGAAATTCTATATAAAATATGTACGCTTTGTGCAATAGTGTCTCTGAAATTCTTATCGTCTTTTATTACCGTCTGTTATATTAGACTTCATTCATTACTTGATATTTTATTTCGTACATAAACGATAATATTATATTTCAAGTATTGCAGGTACACTCGACTCTTTTTTACACGGTTTTAAAATAACACTGCCAACTAAAAATAACTAATACTATATTTTGTTCATTAATTATTTGATCTAACACGATTCCTAGAAACAAAAAACACAAGCGGATGAAGGATTTCCTAATAACAAGACAGTCGTAACCAACAAATGCGTATTGCACCCCAAGACACTGGACGTGTCGTGTGTAATTTACTCATGGAGTATTTAAAAAAAAAATTACGCCAATTTTTCCTACCATGTTTTTTTTTTTTTAATTGACACGGTTTTTTAAATTACGGGAAGCAATCTTCAATTTTTCCATGAAACTTTCCACTTTTCTACTCACCATGCTTTAAGTACGGTCGTAAAATATCGCCAGCGATATTATCGTTGAAATCGATTTCATATTGTAATACATATTATATTTAATAAAAAAACATTGTCACCTAGTGTAACACTCATTTGCCTGACGGCCATTATATCGAACGGCGTGTGCCAAACCAGCACTTCACGTTCGATTTGAGAGTTTTTTTTATTATTATTATTAATGTGTTTGCTTATCAAATTTGATAAGGCGAAAGGTACACACATTTTATTGCGTGGACCGTTTTCATTGCTTGCTCCAGCCAAACACACGTACACCCGGCCGTGTTGGATCCGAGCGCACGCGTGGCTACGTTATGTATACATATTTTTTTCAAGTTTATGTATGTATACGCAACGCTGTAAACTGCTCTGATAATTAATTCGAAACACAATGTTCTTGCGTCGAATGTAGAGAACGGTACTCTACCGGCACGAGATTTAATTTCGGATTTAGTAGGAATATTTTATTTTGTATTTTCTTCTATTTCTGGATCAGAGCTTTCTACGACATAATCTTAGCTCGATCGCAAGTTACATTGTATGTGAAATTGAGCAGTAAATTTCTCAGCTTTTAACAATGATGCTAGTAGATAGGTAGAGTTCATGAGATAGAGCAGAAGTGGGAAAATGTGGCTCCGAATATATCTTGATAAAAATGATTTGTATGGAAATGTAATTAAATTGTATTTAATACTTCGTGAGAGCCCGACTATGGTGTGGGTCTTTGTCTATGTATATGAATATCCAGTATGCGTATCCCTGGCATATAAACTCACTATATTAATGTTGAACCTTGCCAATTCTTGCTAGAACGAGATTCTAAAAATAATCGTCACAATTCGTAATTATTTCATATTAATCTCCTATGTCGATTTTGACTACGAATGAGCAGTTTCAAATGTTCATCTCGTGATTCTAGTACCGCTATTCTGATACAAAACACCTGTCGTTATAAATATCATATCTGGTATAAATTCATTTAGACGTTTCGCTTTACTCAGAATAAACGATCATTGAGAAAATTTGTGTCGCTGCTAATTACTTAACTGCGATCGTAGACACACTCTGACTTTATAAAATCATTTGTACGGGCGTTATCGATTGCTAGGCGGCTCGCTCGACGCGCTGTGTCGTGCTCCGCTCGGCGAACGCTTCGAACGGTAGCCGGTCAGGTCGGTATAGAAGTAATTGGACACGCCACGTAATACCACACTGCCCACTTGGTGCGATCGCCGTTTTTTCGTTGTCGAAGCCAAACCACTTTGTTCTCGAAACGCAACACCCGGCATGCGAGACGATCCTCAATTTTCTCTTTGTGCTAGCGCTGCCTATCATAGGCCGCTAGCTATCCTACACATTTGTATTTTTTTTTGTTTGTGTATGATACATTAATCTTGCTCGAACTAAGAACGTGTTGAAAAAGGGTGCATTGCATATTATGGTCAGGGTAATATTTACTAATTTTAGTCGGGGCTGTGCCGCAGCGGTCAACATCGTTGGTTTTTGTGACCGATCTCGACTGTTCGAGTCCTAGTTATAACTGCATTTTTATTTTTAAAATTTATATCGATTTCTGGTGGAAAGGAGGCATGGGTGTTGGTGATGTCTTAAAATTACCTCCCACTTTCCAGTCCTGTTCTGTCCTATCATTTCATCCATTCTATTCTCTTATATGTAAAAAAAAGGTTGAGTGAGTAACAGTTCTTGTAGAATAAAAAAAACTTCTGTTGAGATTCGATACCTCAACTAAGAGTCCATATACTCCACGTTGGGAGTGAACACGTACTGAAAAACAACTAATTTTGAAGTCGTCGTCGTCGCACTAAGGTTTAAGCACTATCCACTCATTTAGTTTTGAGAGATGCCGAAAGCGCCTCGCACACAGGTGCAGAAATCCTCGAGCCGACCCTGGCCGCACGTCAATGTAATAAATACCCTGCTTTGGATCGGTGTTTATATCATTTCTACTAAAAAAAATATTCCATGCATACATTTTATTGATCAATCATAATATGCATACGCCTGCTTATTGTTTCAAATAAACTTGTCTGCAGTATTTTTTAATTGGCAACTATTGCAGATAAAACGACTCGTTCAATCAATTCTATTCGCTTACAAATACTATTGACATTCATTCAGCTTTGAATGCGGAGTCGGCAGCGGCGTGGCTTTGAAAGGCATATATTTATTTAGTCTGCTCGATGGGATTGTCGACTTTGAATGTCAATTGAAATATGCTACTTTCTGGTGTTCAAATATTTTTGACATGCGGCTTTAATTAATCGTTGAAACAATATCGATAGGTTAATAATTATACTAATTGGTATCGCTCAATTGGTGTTTATAGAAATAAATTATTGTCGTTGTCAATCATCGTTAGTATTATTTAAACTTTATCGATTGTCGTATTATGCCACCACTAATGATGCTAATATTTTTCTCGTAATTGGGTAATTCAATTTACTAGTAAAATTTCCTCCGTATTCATCGATATTATTGTGTTCAGCGCCAACAAGTTATCGTTTGTGGCCGATCCCCCGGGCTACGTGAACAGCTTATCGTCCGATCGTGGACGTATCGCTTTCATTGATATCCGATCGGGCCAGCGAGCGCTGCCTGTCTACGTAAATACTGGTCCCGTCATTGGTAATCGGACGACTGATTAATCATGGTATTTTCGATGGAAACTAGAGTGGATTTGTCTATGGCTCGGTCAATAATTTTGTTCTCGAGTTGCCAGTAGGCTCACTAATGGATACTTGTAACCAAATTATTTAGATATTGCAAACGTTCTGCTGCACATCGAGTTGATCTCTCGTTTCATAACCATCAAAGCTTTTTACAGTACGAAAACTGTTTTATCAAATTCTTCACAATGGAGGTGTATATTTTGACCGGCATTATTATCGATGGATTATTTCGCTTAAATCGCAGGTCAAGTTATTTTCGTGAATCTGTTAATTCGAATTCTCAATGAATTAAGGCTGGAGTCCCGGAAAAGTTGTGACATACGGCATTTATAAATAGTTCAATTTCATTATCTTGGGGGTGCGGAAATGTTTCTATTTTCACATATCTAATAAAAATAATTGTTTAATGTACTAAAAACCCACATAGCCATTACAATTGTGGATTGATTATACTTATATTTACATGTAAAGACATAATCTTCCAATAAACGTAGTTTCCTAAATCTAAATTCAAGGTGGGTACGGAGAATAAATTTTAAAAACCGTGGTGGTGGCAGATCACCGTCTGTGGAAAGCATCAAATGACGCTATCTTCGTCCAGCCTGTTGGTCATCCTATCATCAGATTACGAAGAGTAACTAAACACTTGCCTAACGATGCACCGGCAGCGGTTTAAGTTTCACTCGAACGCACCTTTTTATGCTGCTTAATCTAATTTTCCCCAACTCTTATTGTTGGTTTTTTTGATTGCGTGGCGCCTACTGTGATCCCGTGAATAATTTTATTTATTTTAAAAAATAATTACTGAACAAACGTTTTTAGATCTCATTACAGAATGGTATGGCGTGGAGAATATAGTGGAAAACTTTCTTTGCTGACGATAAAATACTAAAACTTGCAAGGTCTACTAAGGGTTTTACTAAGTTAATACTGAACTCGAATGATGTCATTTGTCACTTCAGTGCTGTTTGAAGTAGATGGGAAATATAATTTCATTACATTTTATGGGTTAGTTCAAACCACAAACAATATAGATTTCTTTAATTTCGGTAACTTGGCACTAGGGCTTATAAAAACCCGGTTTTCGATTTTCAATAATATTCAAAAACCGGTTTTATCCGATTTTTTAAGTTTTTCCAAAAATGGATTATTCAATTAAAATAGCTAAAAAAAGTTTAAAATTCTTTTTTATTTTGTTTATTTATATTTATATTATATACATAATAGATTATTCAATTAAAATAGCGAAAAAAAGTTTAAAATTCTTTTTTATTTTGTTTATTTATATTATATACATAATAATACACATCAAGAAATTATTTGGTGTGGCTCTTCAGAAAATATGATTTAAGAAAACAGAAAAGCGTCCACTGATCGATCACTCAGCGACGATCTCATTTTTGTAACAAAATTGTATCATCAGTATGAAAAGTATTGTTTTTATTTAAAACCGGTTACGAAGTTGAAAAAACCGGTTGTTAAAACTACAAGCCCTACTTGGCACGCACGGAGAGATTAGTAAATGAAGGGAATTATGAGTTATGACTGCAACACGATGGACATAATGTACGCTTACTTGATGACGATATCTAAATTATGACTGGAATCGCATTGCTACTAACTCATTTATTTCAGGCACTAACAATAATTTTCCACATCTCTCGTATTGATAACACAACAGCTGACTTATCAATGTTATTATATGAATAAATTTTCGACCAATGAACTCATGAACTTTTATACTATTTTTGTATGGACACGTTATTTTCTTCTCTGAACCAATTGAGAAATAAATTATATGTACATATATATGTGAAAATTAGTTCCTATCCAATATTTCGCGTGATGTGATACAATCAAGCATTATTGTTTTATATATATTTTTTAATCAATTTCCACAGTTGGTTTTTTTAGTCGATTCCTTGTAAAGTGGGTGACGCACAGTATGCATTTTTTGCATGCCCGGCTTAAACATGACACCTTCAAAACGATGACTATTGGTTTGTTAATCACCTCGACGTGCATTTTTGTGACTTAAGTTTTTTTTAGGTTAAAAATGAATTGAATAACACATTCTAGAAAACATACGCCTACTGCACAACGTATATGTCGGAAATAATACCGTATATGGACACGCGCATTTTTCGAAATACAATTTATTACTTTTATAAAATGTGTCACGATATCAGTTGGTTTCAATAAGTTATCAAGCTTAGTTTTCACTTAAATGTCAGTCTTAGCTAGTTTGTCTCGCCATAAGCTGATATATCAACTCTTTCATGTTATGTCTGATAATGCTTCTCAAAGAAGTGAAACGTGTCACATTTTTTTAACACGAGTGAAAAACAATGTTATCAAATAAAATTTTAGATTTATATTTATTTTGTCCTCTTCAAAAATATGATAGATGACCGACCAAAGCATAAGTCGCCTATACGTGTTACCGAACATTATTTCCAGCTACAAAATCATTTTTGAAACAAATCGCCACTGTACATATTTCCAGAGATTCCCCGGGGAAAAATAAGATATTTCACGAAGCCAGGATAATAGATGTAGCTTTCTTTAACGTGGGAGACGATACCGGGTGGCGCTCGGGGGCAGGTTGGCGTTGACGACTGCGCCACTTTCTACATTTATTGCTCTCGCGGGGTGCCTGCTGAATTTCATAAATTCTCCCGGAACGTCCTAATATCCTGCAACATGTGATGGCAGCGGTTTCGGTGGGACGGGGTTCTGCGTCACGGGACTTTTTCCCGTAAGCGTTTCGATTTCTGAATTATGTAACGTAAATCGCGAAAAGATTTGGGTTGTCTGGGACTTATCCATTACGTTTTGTGTTACTTCAGAGCATGAATGCACATGGTTAAAGCACATACAACAACGGCATACATTAGTAATATGATTTTTAATAAAATTAATTTAGTCGAGTCGTCAAGAAAAAAAACACCACCCTACTGGATTTTATTTTACTTATCCAAAATTAGTACCTTTTATTAGTTTTTTTTTTATCTGTGCGAGTTCTTTTGCAGTATCGACTTCCCCGAGTCTGAAACTTGAGATATTCTGTCTAAAACTTATTCGATTATTATCATTTTGTTGACTGATAATACAAGATTTTGCACATTCATAGCCGACTACGTACTGCTACTACTTCAGTCTGTACGACACTTATTGATCTACGAAATATCATAACGGCGGTGTAATTTTCCTTCGATTACTTTCATTTATTGCAGCAGTACTTTGAAATATTCAATCAAATGGACTTTTTCCGAATACACACAATTAATAAATTCTACATACGTTAAACTGCATTCCAAGCAATACTGGATTTACAAAGTTGCCGCGACCGAATCGAAATACCCACATGATTTTTCGCTGACGCACATTTTCAGTCTACTAGTTTCAAAGCATCACAAACTACTCGTTCATTCATGACTCAATTTTACTACCGCTTTCTCTTATTATTTTTTATACGTATTTTTAGTCCAGTAAGTAATACGGTATAAGTGTTATCTTATCATATAGAGTTGTTGGGCTATAGTCGTTATCCGCGATGTGTTCTTATCAACGTCTGATGTAACTCGTAACAAAATATCTGACTGCTTAGTAACAATTATGCCAAAATATTTATCTCCGTATCAATTACTTTATCGCTGTGCTTCTCATATTGAAACGCATTTTCGTAATATAATTATGTCAAATTGTTTTTTTTTTTTGCAGTACCTCTTTATATATTTCTTCAATTAGGGCATCCAATCCCGGGATTCTGTGGTGAAGTCCGGGGTTCGGGATTGAGAGATTGTAGGTCGCTGTCAGAAATCAAAATATTTTACTCACCGATTTAGACATCTTTAAAATTTACAAATTTCTAAAAATTAAAAAAAATTGGACATTTTTAGCTCGTATTCGCGAATTTAAAAATTTGTGCACTTACCCTCAATCCCGGTATTAGTGCCAGGGATGTGAAGTAGTGTAAAAAGGCGACTCCAACTTAATTTCTAAAATAAAGAATGACGACTACAAAGAATTTTTTCAATCTTTTTATTTTAACTTATATAATACGCACACCATCAGATCATCTTTAGTCAGCCTAGCATGTAGATGTAGTGGCAACACTGGGCTAATAGGTCTGAGTCGTAAGATTTTTCCGACTACGGACCATCCCCATTTTCTTGTATGTGTCATTAGCTTGAAATCGTTCACCACTCCTTATGCCCTAAGCTAAACATGAGCTGTATTTAGTTATCGTAAATTATTTATTATTGGTTCCATGTTTACTGCAATACGTATTTCATATATAGTCTTAACACTAAAAACTGTCTCACAAACTATCTTTTAAGGACTGGACTTCCTTCGCTATATTATCACCTATTATGTAATTTATCCATTTTGTTATATTTTATACCCGGTCGCGCTTTGGACGAACAGCGTTGGACAAACACCCCTATATCTTGTGTATAGCGTGCGCCCAGCAGCGACCGTACTCCCGTCCCAGCTATAGCTACACGTGGAAATTTAATTCCATAATTCACTATGCGGGGCCGTAAAGTAAATCATAGCTGCAATATTTCCTGCATGCTATGTTTATAGTATGAAAGTTTACCAACAACTTCAACGTTATGGTTGCATAATTTACTTGTCTACCGTTGTTTTTAACCTCGTACTAATTTGATGGGAGAGTTAAACTGTCGTAAACAATTATGCTGTTCACAAAAAACAATTGGACGAATTGATATTCAATTTTGTATCAAGACAGATGAAAAGTGCTGCAATAGTTTTTTGCTATTTTCTGAATATTTTTTCGGAGGTATTTACGATTAATATTTTTAATATATTTCGAACTTTTAACGAAGTTAAAACGAGAATTGTGGGTTTTCTATACTTTCACAGTTCTAATTAATTGCATTCGTTGTTATATTGCCTCTTTTTACACGCACGATTACATCGTAAACATAAAGCCGTATCGCGAAATTACTTAAACGTAACAGTTAAATGAACTCATCTCGCTGCACGTAGTGGTGTAGTCTTGTTCTAATCACGCATACAAATTTTAATTTACACACTGAAACCATCCGTGATATTGTAGATTTACAACTTGCATTATTCCTGCACACGTGAGCTTTTTGACTATGATCTTCTGCGAGTGACGTAACTTTTCGCAGCCATTTTCTTTTAAGATTCTACCCACCCGAGAGATAGCGATTCGGTTGTTTCTATGGTTCCATATTGTATAAGAATTCTTATCAACAATAATTAATAATTGGTATTACGCGTTTTTAATGTAAACATTAAAATATTAATTGCAATTTAATAATACCAGAGCGCCATCCATATTATCAGATAGCGATAAATATAATCTAGTCGCGAATTCGTTAAATTATCTGCCCTATCAGCGTATCGTTAATTTGATTCTACCTCCTAAATTCTTCAAGTATTTGATCATTCCAATAACACGTTAAATATCCGAAACCATGGAAATTAAATGATATCGGGGCTTTGAAGAAAATCCAACCACGTTTTAAAAGTTTGCATATAATTTAATGATTATTCATAAAGTAAATTTGGCAGATTAAGTGTTACGGATTCATCCAACAATTAAACGTATGACGTAAAATAATAAATATTTTTCCAGTTTAATTTGTTCCTATCCAGTCTTGTTCGTTTGTTGTTTTGAGAGCTTTTATTAAAGTTTCCTTTTATGTTTATAATAATCATTGATGGTGCATATGTTTTAATGAGCGAAGAAACCGGTCATTGTCACTCGCGCCTTCACCGCTATGCGAAGAAATTTTGCGATCTCTCGGCGACGAACTATACATACAATACTGATGTTATGCGCCAGGCTTCTCTCGTAGACTTGTGCAGAGCGAAGCATTCCGTTATATATTTAGCCTTAGTGCTATTTTCGGCTAACAGTTTTTTGCGTCATGTACAACGACGGTTTCGCGGTTAAGTTTAAGATAATTTGTGTGTAGGCAACCGGCGTTTCTTTTTTTTTGTTTGCTGCGGCGCTTCTCGTCTCTAGCGTCATGCCTTGATTCTAAGACTTTTTAATGATATAATATTTTTTAAATCATTGTTTCTGTTCTATGATCATACCACGTGTATTATAGTTGATAATGTTTCGTCCATCATTTTTTCCTCAAACCATTACAAAGCAACGAAAAAACACGTTCGATCCAGAGTATTTTTTTTTTGTAAATACATACTCTCACAGGCTTGATGATTTATCAATTAAGTAATAATGCAATGTGTCGGGTCTGTAGCGCAGAGGTCTCAGTGCTCTGTGCAAAAAATAAATCAACTAGCTCGTCCAATATATCATGAGCTCTGGAGGTCGTCGTTACTGGTTTGGATTTTTTAAGATATTTTTGTTCGATATGCCCGAGAAGTAGCTCATTATAAAAGTGAATAAGTGTATGGAGAAAACCGTAAACTAATATGTCTATGAATGTTTCTTCATTACATCCGAGATCTCGCTATTTCCGTGATCGTAATAACCGAGTTCGACTGTTTGAAAACCCCACGATATGTATGATACATGTGTATGTATACACAGGTGTCTGGATTACCTCCCGTTATAATCATATACTATAATTTTTTCTTTCTTTTTGATACTTAGGTATTAAAAATAAGTCGAGTGCGGGTGGTGAGGTGCAGATTATTGACGACTGTAACGTCGTGTATTTTGTTTGGTTCAATACGGGCAGATACAGTTCGCGTACCGTAATTCTCACCTCAGACTGTCCAAAATGTCACTGGAGTTCCATTCCACGCAGTCCGACCCAATTAGTGCCACCATCAAAAAGCCCTATTCAATATTGTTGCCCGGGGGTATGTTTCGTTAATATTCAAGTCACGCCGCTCCGAGACGAGTGAAGGGATGTCTCCGACCCGTTGCCTGTATATAAATTGCCCGATCCGAAACGCCTTGATCCATTCGTTATCGGAATCCAGACCTCACTCCGAAAGGGCGTATTGTATGGATTAATTTCCTTTATATAAAGATGAGGTTTATGGTCAGCGCGCGTGAAACGGAAATGAGTCGAGACCGCGCGATGTTAGGATGCTACTCAAGTGTAGTATTACAGAGTCTGGGTGGATATATATATATATATATATTTTTACCCAAAATGGGTATTTTAAATAGCACCCGTAAATATTCATGTTGACTATTAGCACTAATCTAACCGTCGACAGCGATCGCTTGTAAAATATATCATAAGCTTACCATTCGGTCTTCTCATGCAGAATATAAATGATTTTAGTACAGTCTAAACCTTTTTTTTCCCCATATATTTTAACATTTTGCCCGTATTTGATACCACAAGAAATTGTGCATATATTAAATAAATATGTTCGTAAACATAAATGCTTTTTTTTTTACCTTAGCGACAAACGTTCGTTTGTACAATTTTTGTCTTTTAAATTCCCAACAATGTTTCATGGTTGTAAAACATTCAGCTAATTCACATGATTAATTCTAATGCTATCGGAATTATTATCTGTACCAATCCAACCCTTGCGGGCTCATCTGAGAGACTCGGCAATAACTTGTTCTTTTATGTGGCCTGCTGACCTGATTCCTTGGGGTCCTTGGACTGTACCTTCGCCCATTAGCACCAATGCTTATCTGTCCGGCAGGCGTCCTTCGCATTTTACTACTGCCGTTAAATATTATACTGCCTTGCCATAACTCTGTGCCATCGCTGTAATAATTTATCAACTGTTGTGCGCGAGCAGAGAATGTTTATTCATTGACGCTTTCCAATCAATCCAAACGAGTTGCTCATCTTTCATGGCTTGCAATTTGCATAACATTTTGATATCGCACGTCTCTTTATATTCGTTCGACATATAATTTTCGATGTATTTACCCACCACTCACTTTGTAGTTTACCGATTTTAGTCACGTGGGATCGCGGCCAATGTGACTAATGGTTTGGGACAGCTCATTTGTTAAAATGTGCACATATGCAGATGAAAAGCTATATGAAAAATTGTTAGATTATCAAAGTGATTATCAACCTGGAATCTCCATCGTTTCATAAATTAATGTTATTCTTATTTGCTGTATTTTATTATTTTGATGATAGTATTAATCCACCTTTCTCAATATCCAGTAATCATCATTAACTTGGTTCATAAAAAGGCACTTTTCTGACTAAGTTTGCAAGTAACAGATCGATAGTATGCGTTACGTATATAATTATAATATCAAACTATAGATGTATTAATACCGATCTGGCACAAATTATTGTTTAAAATTAATAAATGAAAAAATTGCACGCCTTTGTCTGATGTATTTTTTTGCGCTAATTGGTATATTAAATGCACCAATTGAGTTATTACATATAAAGAAACTTCGTATATTGAATTAATTTTTGGAAATTTTGCTACACACTTGCCATCTTCTGTCTGAAAGGTGACCGAAGTAATTAAAAAAGAAAGAACTTTTGATTAAATTCGTGTATCGGTACTCCATGTTTTTTGTTTAAGGAAACCACGTTCGAGTAACAGAAGGTTAATTTTAATACATATTAATAGTTTCATGGTTTATATTATTAAATTTGTAAAAATACATATGAATTAGTATTCCTATTATATTTACATATATTGATTGGCATAGTTATCGCCGGGCATTTTGAATATTCATGGCCATAATAACGCCAAGCCGAACACCTGGAAACCGTTGACCAAACATTAAAATCCTTATTAGCCCGACATTGTCACGGAGTTGCGCCCGGGGCACGTTCTTCCATCTCGAAACGACTTGTGGACTCGAGCTCGACCGCTTGGGTCAACATTATTATATAACTCCTGCGGTAATAATACGATATATTTTCATATCAGCGCTTATAGTGGTCCATATGGCGGTAGCGTTCAGTATTGATCGCCCTCTTACGATTTTTTCATGCGTCTGTCTGAAAAGACGATATTTTTTGGGCCAGTAGCCAGTTAATATTCCAAATCGATATCAACGAATGGTAGATGTAGTAAGGTCGGATTTGGACTTGTTTTTGATTTATTGTTCCATACTAACTAGTTTTAAAATACAAGATATTTTTATATCTTTTGTTTTTCTTTTCAGAACGAATCCGTTATTTATCTTTCTAAGCTTTTATATACGTTTTATGACCGTGTCTATTTTTCTTTGTGAACATATTAGCGTCGATTTTTTGGATAATTATTCTCACGGAAGTCGATGTATTAATTCTTGAATAAATTAAAAATTCATTCCCTTTTTTATCGAGGGCTTGTCCTGTGATCACGCAAATTTTCGCAAAACAAACCACCACCCCCTCGGCTAACCTTTCATCTGACCAATTACTTTTCGAGTTAATTATGCTAATCCCTGTTTTTGGACTTGTCCTTCCTCAAAAAGTAAACCGCCCGATGCCCCCGAACCCGCGCTCGCCGGATCGATTCCGCTGCATCTAGCAACAGCGAACCGCCCCCGCTCTCCCCACATCCACCCCTCCCGCCGAATGGGGAAGTACCCTTGCGAAATAAATCCTCCGGCTCCCCCCGCTTCCCGTTCCAGTGGCGCCGCGTTGTACAACCGCCTCGTGACGCACAGACGTTTGCTTACGCACGCCTCTGGGTCTCCGTTTTGCTCCGCGCGATCGATACCCAGTTTCCGTATCGCCGGCTCTAATGTGTGGGACACGGCTATATTTTCGTAAAGCCGCCCTGCTCATATGGATGGGTAGGCGCTAATGAAGGGTTTTTTTTTACCTGGTCAGATAATTTATTTAAGAGATGCTTGTTACGATGGAAATAATTTTATATTTTACGCGTGTCCACTGAAGATGGAATAGAATAGAACCATCGTGTCAATTGTATTGATTATAATTGTCAATTATAATTAGATTTTTAAGTTGATATTTGATGTATTTTTCGCCAATATCTGCCTCTTTACGGGAAACTATTACTTGACAATATGAATTGAATGGTATTTGTATAGGAAGAAAATTATGACTTGATAAGTAATCTTCTATTTTTTTGTTTCAAAAAATATTTTTCAACAGTAAAGGCGGAAACATACTGCCTACACTCGACGCCACGTAAGCGTGATGGATGAGATCATAGCTACATATTTGCCATTGTATAATTAAGTATTTCGACTGAGGGTGCTTGATGGAATTTCAATATCAAATTCAAACAATTCAAATTTGCCATTGTATATTATATGGAACAGGAATGCACTGCCAACATCCAACGCGACTCGAAGGCAGCGCGTTCCTGTTCCATACAATACAATGGCAAATATGTAGCTATGATATCATCCAACACGCTTACGTGGCGTCGAGTGTCGGCAGTATGTTTCCGCCTTAAGGTTTCTATTACTCGAATAGTTGGTACCTTCCGGGTTTGAAGGTAACATTGAAAACCCTCTATAGATAACCCCTTTCCAACTTTGCATACGGGCTGTCGTCACTAGGGTGTCCCCTCTCCTCCCACTCTCGGCACTCGCCCTGCCACCTGTTATGCAATGTCAAACTGACTATTTACTTTCAATATCCGGCGTCCCAGGTTAATTTCCTCCCATGTAAATATTGCTAATGCCTGGGTAATAAATCTCTGCGTTTCTCTCAACCAGTGTTTCGAAAAAACGGTGCATATTGTTGGTAGATAATTCCTGCTTGGCAACAAATGAGAACGCGGGGGGGGGGGGTATATGATTAGTTGCATATTAAATATCATATCACTGTACTGTGCTATGAGAAGGGGCGGCTAGAATTTACGATTCGCGTCACGCGTGAATGAGCGAAATAGTTTCAAGAAAAAATAAGCGACTGCGTATTCTAACTATAGGGCTTGCAGTTAACCGTCGAATTTCAATTACCGGTTAATAATTTGGATAATAAATGACCAAAAAGTAAAAATACACAACAATTAATAATATATTATGACGAAATATATATTGCATAGATGCAGAGTGTAATCAATTTGGCGATGGAAGGAAGGTGATGCCAACATGGCTAGTAACGATTAAAAATGCGTGTTATGTTGTTAGTGACCTAAAACTAAAGTCCACACTCCGGATGCACATCTCCAATGAACTTTCGTTGTAATCTGTGTTCAATTCGCGAAAAAATAATTTTCGAATATTTTATGATTTGCCGGTTTTTTTTTTTTACTTCAGTTATTTTTTGTCGATTTATTGGTAATGCAAGCCCTCATTCCAACGCCTTGATTATTTACACATCAAAGTGTGAAGTCGGCTTATCTTAATACTGTTTAATCATCTAACAAAATAAGTGTATTCATTCAATACTTATATGTATTTTAGACTGGTTTCAAGTGCATAATTTATTTCTGTAAATGTAAATAGGGCGCTTCGTCGTATTTTATAAATTGCAACTTTTTTATTTGTTCACAAAATAATCTTAACAAACGCCTCACAACGTTATTACAGAAGTAGCCAATTATAACCCCTACAGTTTTTCATATTACAGAATTGAAAAATCTTGTTAGGCATGTTTGTACTTATCGTATTTTTATAAGCCAGACGGTTCTCTTTATTACTAGCTGAAAAGCCTTTGTTGTATTCCGAAATAAAAACTTTTTTTGCTCAGCTTTAGAGACCTCATTATTATGATATAAAACACAATTTTAAAAAGCTTCCAGAAGTCTTTTTAAAAAAAAAATGGCACGATTTATTTATATATTTTTATTATTTACCAACGATATCGTCGTCACTTTATTTGCCATTATAATAAAAGCGATTCTTCAACGCGAAATATCCAAATATTATTGCTTTTAATAAACTTAACGGAATCAATATATTATAAGTCAAAGTGTAATAATGACGCCAATAGTCACCAATTCCGTCCACATTCGTAGCCACGTTGCAAGATTACTTTATCCACCTATGGCTTGGTAGATTTTTTTGAGAAATCGCTATTATTCGATCACGCGCCCGTTTTCGGATACGTGTCACGTAAAAATGATAATAAAAATAAAATATCGAAAAAACTTCTTATCTTCGACTTATCGAATGGTTTTCATTTATATGTATGCAAGTTATTCTTATCTGTTGTGTTGTTAATTTTAAAAAATATGTTACGACTAAATGCTTCCCACTTTTAGTTTTATTTGTATTACTAACTTCACGTTTAAACTACAAAACTACTATGAGTTATCTATTATCTCTTGGGTGCAATTTTACAATCTTGTTCGATTACCATGTCAAAAAATACATAGGGTTCGTCACTCTTATCAATTTGTACACGGGCCGTAGTCCACATTGCAACACTGTAGAAAAGTCAGTACAAAAGACAACATCATATAACAATCCCACAAACTTATTTTTTTTATTAATTATTTTACTTTCTGCTATAAATTTTCCGCGAATTGACATCACCTTTTTATCTTGAAGATAGGCAAATAGTTTATTAGAGTACCGCTGTCTCGTTGACTGTTGAATCAAATAAATTTGTAACCTTTGATGCATGGAAACTTTCAAAATCACACCGTTGTCATTATATGTTGTTGGGTTACTGATATTGTTTTATCTGAAACAAATGAATTTTGCGAATCACTTCGTCTGCCACAAACGAAATCATAATAATCGAATCTCACACGAGGCACAATCCAGGGAAATGGCACGCCAATAATAATGACGTTTAGATACGGCGTGGGACGGCTGGTTTACCCGCATATTGCTAAATATATTAATATTGTCGGTTTGAGATCCAATATAGGTCTTGGGGTATAACATCACTTAAGGATTGATGTATCAGCGAATTAGTTCTGCGGTTGTCACCTGATAAGGGATGGCACACTGCTAACCAGAGTATCGAAGAGCCTTGACGTCTTTCCAAGAAAAACTAATCTGCGTTTGTTTGAAATAATGTTTCAATTCTAGATATGGTACGCTTTTTTTTGTCTTTTGTCAATAAGGCAAACTACTGTAACTTACGTGTTTGCAATTCACATAAGTACGTTTTGTTTCCAGTTACCAGGTGATTTTTATATTTTTCCATGCTTTAACGCAGAGGGCGGCAACCGGCGGCCCGCGAGGCGTCGTGGTGCGACCCACAAGGTCCTCTAGATTAAACTGTTTGCTTACAAATGTCATTACAGTGTAATGACATGTGACCAAAGTGCGGCCCGCACTAATCCCCACGTAAAATATTTGGCACTTTTAAAACACAAAAGGTTGCCGACCCTTGCTTTAACGAGTTTCAAGTGACTTAACCCGTAATACTCAACTGGCCCATTCAGTTTGTATGTGCCGTCCAAAACACCACCAGTCACCAGATGCTTCTTCAAACACCTGGTATTGTTTGCAACACTACGTAAAATAATGAATATTTTCAATACATTTGTATTTTGGCGTACTTGTATTTATGTCACTTCGTTATGTATAATATATTTACGTATTACTATTGATATGCTGCGAATAAACCGGCTTAGCAAAAATGAGCATGCTACTCAGACCAACAAAAAAAAAGTGTAGAATCGCTGGACGTATCCCTAGAAAGACGTGTAAAACGCTTTGTACGTCAAATTTTCACAATGCGGGTCTTCCGTAGAAAGTATTGATTCATCAAAAACGTAATTTAATTCTGATTCATGCTCAATATATGAACCCCATAAAACTGATATAAATAATGCTTAGAATTTTCTTACTATGTTAGTTGAGATTCGAAAAGTATTTCAAACACTTTTAAATAAGTGTCGAAATACACGTAATTTGTAAGAATTATTTATGCTCGTCAATATACCTTAATCGTTTGACATCCCTTAACGCAATATGAGAAAGTTCGCGGGTAAGCTTTGCCTGCGGGTATTCGAAGGGTACGCAACAAAAGCAAGACACTGTCAAAGTAATAATATGCGAAATTTTCAGATCCAATAACTTAATGAAGTCTCGCAGGATTCGCCAAACCCACGTTCGGGGTGTGTGAGAGTATGACGTGATGTGAGATGTGGGGTGTTGGGCGTAAGGGTTGAGTTCCCCCCCGCGTTCTTTTACACTGCGGTAGTAAAGCAGATGAAAAACAATAAAAGGCTTCTCAAAGCAAATTTGAATGAAGATTCGTGGAAAATTTATTGGTCGTGATAGTTGTTGGCCTTTTTTAGTTTCATACACAGTAGATAGAATGGTAAATTATTCAGAAAGAATTTTAAAGACAACAGTTTAGATTTGAGATTAAAAGTGGAATTCCAATCGAATTATCAATATTCAACTTTTTTCTTATGAAATTCTCATCGAGTTTATCTCGCATGATCTTTTTATTTCAAAATACTTGGCGCATTATTGGCATTAGCTATAATACCAAATATGTATCTATAATTGTAATCCGATCAAGTATTCCTTCACTTTTAGGGTGTTCACTGTCAATACTTGTGGTGGGAAGACATTGTATTAAAAAAACAAAATATTCTTTCGCACTACTACCACTTTTACCTAGCAAGATCAGGACCGGTTTCGCTCATGCCGAGCATTTATCAAATGTGTGGTTTATACAAAACAAAATATTTCAATATACGAATGTTCATTCCATTCTAATAAGAAACACCGAACGCATGTTTAGTGCATGTGTTATTTTTTTATTATTATTATTAAATCACGGCACTGTATTTTTAAACTATTCGTTTACACGCCATCTTGGTGAATTTGGAAATCCCTATTCAAGAATATTTTTTGCCAGGTTTATATATGTACATGGGAAAGGGGAGGCAATGTATACGTTTTATTTGCGTCGGCTGCGATATTACTTTCAACCCTGCCTGTCGGACGTAATCATTCCTTATCGGCGGATATTTCAGCATTTTATTTGCTCCTTATTTGTATTTATCGGAAAACTGCCTCGCGAAGGAATGTCCCGTGTGACAATATGATTAATAACGTCTTCATTCGCATCGATTTAACAGCTCTTTTTATTGCCGTTTCGGCTAACGGCGCTATTTACGCTGGTTCTGTGTTTTCCTCAGATAAGTGGGACGATTTATCGTACATTTCTCGCCTCGTTATTGAGATGTATTCGATTATAACGAATTTCTGATTGTATTCAACTCGCGCGTGAAAGAACACGTTCTTTCAATAAATACTGTTAACCAAAAATATATTTTTTTAATTTTGTAACTCAGTCAGATATATATATTAACAGCCTTGATGTTAAAATGAATGATTGACTTTCATTGTCATTTGACCGACTAATGCTTTATAAACATAACTCCCCCTTTTACACGGTAAACCGTATCTAATGGAAAAAGTTAAGATTCGTTCCATGCCGTGGTATTTGAAAAAGAACTAACTTTTTGTATGGAAAATCGTGTAAATAAGGTAATAATGAAGACCACATATTAAGTAAATTACACAACATATTAATCATTTTTGTTTCTGAAAATTGTGGGAAGATTAATAATTCGTGTAAAAATAAAGTAGACACTGTTCTTTTTTAAAACAGCGACTATTTGTTTCTGACGTCAAATGTTAAACTTTTCACGATTTTTTATCCCTTAAAATCCGTACATATTTTACGTATGAATGGTTTTCCGATACCTTTGCCATCCTGTTTCCTTGAGAACTTAGTTCTTCGTATTTAAAAGTTTGCCGACTCCTGATCATACAATAAACCGGTGTAATTTAACATTTTAATGAAATTCTTTTCTTTTCATACAAGTACAATTTCAGCTATCAAAGCATATAATAAAATAATGTATTTAACACTTGTGATCATGACAATTAATTAATAGTATGTTTTTATTTATTTTCAGGTAAGTGCCGATTTCCTACCCCCAATTAAAAATTATCTACCGTCTGGGTAAGTTATGTGAAACGAAATAAATCGCTTTACTGAAGACATACTACGCAAAGAAACCTTTTCATTTATAGCCAATACTATCATACTCCGTCATAACTAGGGTATCCAATCCCGGGATTGATTAATTTTGAATCCCGGAATCCCGGGATTGAGATTTTCTCACCGAGGAATTTGAAATCCTCAATTCGCTATACTTTCTCCCAGATTCTCACGCAAACTCGTTTTTTAAGCTCACCGAAGAATTTCAAATCTTGAATTAGCATATTTCGTGTAAATTTTCGGGTTTTGCTCAAAATTTCTCAATCCCGGAATTTCGGGATCAGAAAATTGAACGGGATCCCGGATCCCAGGATTGGATGCCCTAGTCATAACAGACCGCCAGAATTTATACCTTCGTCAAATTATCCACATCATCGACGAGTGATGTTTCAAATAGGTTTTGTCTAGCACAGTATTGACGGTATCTATTGGAACTATCTATCGTGTCGACGCCTTTGTGTTTTCTCATCAAATGAATACACAAGTATCAAATTGTATTAATTGATTATGCCAGTTGTCACCAAACTACGGCCCGCCGAAGATTTTCATCCGGCCCGCGAAAAGTTCTGGATTTTTGCATAGAAATTATTCATATAAAAAATATACATTTTCATGATTTAGATGTGAATTCACGACAACTATTTATTTCAAATCATCAATTGTAATTGTCTTACAACTATCTGGTAGGGGACTCAAAGTAAAGGAAGTTGGATAGAAATTGGAGGCGAGACAACCCGAATTTCTCGAATATTCTCATTTATTGAAATTCTTAGAAGGGCAAAATGTTTACATTCTAATTATTATGTAACCACATAAAATGAAATAATATTCTGATTGAGGCCCCCTTAGTTTTTAAAAAGTTCAATCCGGCCCGCTTCTCAAAAAGATTGGTGATCCCTGGATTATACTGTTCATTGGATCCAGACGTGGCACAAAGCACTTGCAAAATAAAATGCCTTTGTTAACTTAGTGGTCTCACCCAAGGCTCTGCTCGCAAACGATATCAGAAGATTTTTAGAATAACAGTTTTGTTGTTTTAATATTGGTGATAATTTCACATAATCTATTTCTGCGTGCTTACCTCTACCTAATAGGGATACTTGCGGTGTAATTGAATTTTCTTTGATCAATGTCCGGATATGTGTGATTGTACGCAATTGGGTATCTGATTTGATTACTTGTTATATTATGTGTAAATGAATAAATAAATAAAATACAACCAAGTGTTTTGCTACGCTAATGATAAAACATTCAATCAGGGTTGTGGAGTCGTCATGAACGAACGATGTATTGAGTACTAATATATTTTTATTATTTTATGGAAAATTCATTGGCCTTGTATATAAATGTGTCACGTTTTTCCCTCGCTTAAACATTTGGAAAACGCACTATATTATATAAGGGACTTTTGGCTTTACCGACCGTAACCAGCTATATCAAAATTTTACTGTATTTGCGTTGTAACTTCAGTAGATTTTCCGATATGTTATTTAACCGTTTGAATACCGCGCAAATAATTCATATTTATATGTCCCAGAGATACCGCGTGTTCTTGAGCAAAATAATTTTGCCTAAAATACATTCGGAATTCGATATTTTTAAAACCTATATTGACTCGGAATATATGGCACTACACATAGTCATCTAAGTATTGCTTATATTCTATTAGAATACCAAGTATTTGTTTTTTAAATGCTTGGACTTCCGTGTTCGCTTGCATATGTTCCGGACACATGTGTCCGCTTGGTATTCAAGTGGTTAAATCGTCGGATTTGTTTGACATCTGTCTAATCTTTCTCAATACATTAGATTTTATCGCTTCATTGAGCTATAGCTATAGAAGTACCAATGTGTATTCAAATACTTGGATTTTTGTTTATTGCCATCCATTAATGTGTGCCACAACATTTTTTCTTTTCAGTTGTAATATTATTCAATTTATTGTTTTACTCGTCTAAATGTAGCCGTTGCTCACCAAAGGCGTAGGTATACGCGATCCGTTTGCCAAGACGATTCAAGAATCTAGTCATTTTTTTCGATGCGGTGCAATGTTTTTTTTTTATAAGCTCCACTACACGCTAATACTGTCTGAGATTTATTTTTCTTCTAAACTACTCGCATTGTATGTTTCTGCTTCAAGATGAACTCTCGTATTTTTAAAAGAACATGTTACAGCTGCTGTTGCATCAGTGACTCTTTGGGCTCTGATGAAAGTTAACATTTGACATGGTATATCACCTAGAATTTTTTTCATTTTCGTGAAAAGGCAACTAAGTTGCCGGCTTATTTTTATTTTATCAAATGAAAATTATGTCTAAATTTTCCACCAATTTAAACCAAATTAGTTACTGTAGGAGACGTTTCAGGTTTGTACTCGCAAGAATATGTTTGGAAGACACCTGTGTTGTCATTGGTGTGGTATATGGATATTATTTTGAAACATTCGTTGATTCGTTGAGTGTTCTATATAATAGCATTATAATATTGTGTACGACAAATGTTGGAAAATTATGCAACGAAAATTTTCCAGCCAAAGTTTTTTTTATTCGATGAAAGCACACATGTAAATTATTTATTTGCATATCTTGTTAGGCTTGACATTACCCAGGTCAAATAATTTCGTGTTGAAATTCATTTGCCATGTTTGCCCGCACGTCCTATGTTGAGAAAAAAGATAGCCAACAATCCTTTAAAATAGTTTTTTAAACGTATAAGCATACTGTATTGATACGCAAGCTTTACGAGATTCACAATAGGAGTCACTTTAAATTTTGTTCGCTGTAAATTCTAGGAGGAAAGGCATTATATTAAAAAATAAATCAGTTGGTTGATGCTCACCATAGGCGAAACTGGTCCCGATCTAAAATAAATGACTTGGTATCAGTACAAAAGTATTTTTTTTTAAATTGAGTAGTAACAACTCTAGTTTCAAAAATTTCGAGGATTTCAAATTCCCCGGTGAGCTAAAAAAAGAAGTTTCGGGAACAATCTGGGGAAAAAGTATAGAAAATCGAGGATTTCAAATTCCTCGGTGAGCTAAAAAAAATGAGTTTCGGAGACAATCCGGGGAAAATTATAGCAAATCGAGGATTTCAAATTCCTCGGGGGGGGGGGTCGCTTTTTCAAAAAGGGGTCGTCACCCGAAAAAGGTTGGGAACCTATGAGTTAAATCCTTAGAGAAGAAGGTTCGACAAATCTACGGCAGACCGACTCGCCCATTCATTTTTTCCGACGAGAAAAAAAATTGCAAATATTGATGGATATATATATGTCCGTGCAATACTTCTCATCTGTCAGATTTCCAGAATAGACGATCTCGTAATAAATGATCGCCAAAGTGGATTGGTCGGAGTTTACCCACCGCAAACATGTGCATGTAACACGTTTGTAGTAGCGTGGGACGATTGTGTGTGTGATTGATAGTGGTCGTTCTTCGGCATGCCCATCTTCCGCTTCCTTATTCCTTTTGTAACTGTGTCAATCTCGAAACGAGAGCTCGAATCAATGTTGATATTGATCGTTAACCTTTTAATTGCGGTCGATTGAATTACGCCGCACATCACCGGCGAGTTGTGCATTGTCGCATTTGTATCTGAATTTAACTACTCAACCGGCTCAATCGAATCGCATGTGAATTATGTAGACTTTTTTTATATTAATACCAAAATCAGTTCCGATTAAAGTCACTGTTATTAGTACTACCGTCAAGCAAATGGCAGCTGACGTTGTTAATTGAACCACAAGCAAAGAAATATCAGAGCCTCCATCGCTTGAAATTCAAAGTTTTCTCACGGTGTATGTAATTTTGCATCGTTAATTAAATAATCCGATGTCTCCGAAATCTTAGATGATTATTATGTAGTTCTATTTTTATTAAATTAATTATTTCTTTTTCTTCGTGCCATGTTGAAAAAATATATCAATCGAATAACAAAATATAGCGATCATTTGTTTCACCCCCTCAAGGTTACGGTATTTTGTTGTCGAACGGATCACTTGTAACTGACAAATGGAAATATTCAAATAGAGCTTGTCTCGTGTTGGAGGTATTCAAACACCAGACGAAGATCATTTCGTAACTGTGCTCTCGTGTTACGGGAAAATTGAGCGGGCTATAGATCGTCTGGCGTTTTCTCGAATCTTAGCCTCGGTTCAAAAGTGCTAAAGTGCTTTTCGTTGTTTAAAAATATATTTGGTGCCGTTCAGCGATTTTTATATGCGATACATGTTGTTCTACCATAACACTAAAGCGAATATCGCCTTTTTGTTATGCACTGTTTGTTGTTTTTGAATAGCTTTTATGCTTCAATCGCGATGGCTGGTTTTGCACTTTGCCCGGTTAGCTGTCTGGATTTCAGGACCCGGCCGAATATCAATGAAAATGATGAAAAATAATGCCAACACCGCGGTATCCATCTACTGTTTAAATACCCCAGTAGGGGTGGATATTTTTCAGTGTGGTTCAAAACGGTCCTGCAAATTAAATTCTGCCTTCATGGTTACTAAATTATTAGTATTATACATTCGACAGTATCAGGGTTGAAAATAATTTTACAGTTCAAAGTAATCATACATTTAATTTCAACTTTATAATGATGTAACGTTTTTTAAAAACTTTATATTTATTATAAATTAATTTATATAATGGTCATTAAATATAATAATGATTCGTTAGACATAAAGGAACAATCAAAGGCTTATGTCGATAAAATAATTTATACACAATTCGCCCAATATGACGTGAAAGAGAAGCAATCCATTTACCCACAATTGGGAAGATTTCATCCACTCTTTTATTATCGCCTAGTAGTTTTCTTTTCGCTCACCTTGACGGGAATATTCAAATCCTCTTGTCAGTGACGACTGGCCGTATCCGATCTAATCGGCTTACGTCGTGCTGCGCTACGGCGTAGGCATCGACTCTACTCGAATACGCACGTAGAGGCCACGGGGAGAAATGCTAGATCGCGCAGGGAAAGTCCAAAGTGTGTGTCGTGTTGTAATCCAAGGCAATTCCCACGACGTTTTTCAGACAACCTTTTTAGGGTGAATGTAACGGAGGGAGATATACTCGAGATTCAGTTCCACTGTAGATTGAATGAAAGGATTTTATTTTACCACGTTTTTTGCGCATTATATTCAGAAGGTCTTCGGACCATATTGTAAATAATGTAGCATTGTTTATCTCAATTGAACGTGTATTCTTATTCGCCATAATAATTAATAATGTAAAAATGATTGGTTTGACAAGAATTGTCATAGCTATCTGTTGTTATCTTAATAAATGTATGCAAATGACAATTGAATCAATTAAAGTTAATACACAAGATAACACCACAATCGATCGAAACCAACCATCAATGCTTACTAATTATGAACCGATTCGTTTCGACCGCACAATTGGTTTCAAATAAACAAATGCTTTATAAATATGATGGACTGTGAGACGAAAGTTGTCGATTGTATGTTTAAATATATACATGAATGATAAATATGTCTTCTTGATAATTGTAGTGTTGTCGATGTTATCAAAACTGAAATGCTAATAACTGTTTCGGGTCTTAAACCTACACTATGTTTACATAATTACTATTCATCTGTACGAGTCTGAAGTGCAAATTCATGGCTCATTGCTCTTGCATTTACCTAAACTCGCTTGTCTATAGATAAATTAAAAGATGCGTTGGTTTGAAACAACTGGTGAATTCTATTAGTAAAACTATCGTTTAGTTTTTCATTAGCAATGATAAATTGATTTATTCTAGCAGTGTGCTTATGAAATTTTTCTTTACTACCCGCAAAAGTTACCAAATCGATCTCCGCTTGTTTGGTGTGTCTGTAAATAGTTTATCGTGAATCGATTTATATCTCTCGATTGCGTCAGATCTTACGCATTCGTCTGTCATAAGAAGTTTTCCGCAAAGTGGCGCAAATCCTACTCGATTGGAGTGGACACGCTGAAGCGATCGTTACACACGCTCTCTCCATCCTCTTCACGAAATTCCTTCTCGATTTGTGTAGTATGCCCCCCACAGAAGGATATCGCTTTCTCTCGTGGTGTGATACTATTTTTAATGTCGAGTCGATTCTTGTTATGGAACTGACGTGTAATTTATTACAAGATCTTTGGTGTTGGAACACCGCAGTATTTCAAATTATTTTTTTGTTCTTTTCCACCCTTCCTTTCTCTCGCACACTTAAACTTGTCAATTCTCGGTGATGGAAAGTTTGTAAAATGTTCATTTTTATAAAAAAAAGTTCAGAGCCCAAGTTCGCTCAGCGCTTGAGCAATTCTCAACTGATGCAAATTATATTGAACAGCGAAAGGGAAAATGCGTTGAGCTTGATTCGGTACTTTTCAGGAGAGCTACGCCAAGATTTGCTTTTACATATATGTAAAATTTTTACTTTAAATATACTAATTCAGAAACGACGAATTTACTGGTCTGGTCACTGAGAGGTGAAGTGAGCCAAGTGGTATTTTAGAGAAAAAAAATGAGTTGGATGCATTATATAATATTATATACATTTCCTAAAGTAGCATAAAAGTTAAAAGAGAGTAAAGACACACCGCAATAGTTGTATCTCTACGTCACGGGTTCCCAATCTGGGGGTCGCGAAGGGTTTTCAGGGGGGTCGCCGACTTTTTTAGATTTTGGATTTGAACAAAATAACAAAAAAGTATAGAAAATCGAGGATTTCAAATTCCTCGGGGGTCGCCTAGTCACATGGCTTTTATAAAAAGGGGTCGCCACCCGAAAAGGTTGGGAACCTATGTTCTACGTGATTTATTCAAAAGTTCGTTAGAAAAGGTTGAACGTTTTACTCATTGGCTCACTTCACCACTCGAGGGCTCGTGTGTATTTTAGTTATGACATTCAACTGTTTTTTAAGTATTATGTCATTTTCGTTTCTCACACATACCAGTACCCCAGAATCGAATTGCATTAAATTTTCAAAATTCATCTTTTTTATTATTCAACACCATATTTTTGTCTCTTCTAGTAAACAGTATACACTTGATACAGTTCTAGTCTATGGTATTGATGTAAAAAAGGATCACGAATTATTTTAAAAATTATGAGTTAAATAAAAACTTATTTTATTATAACGCTGAAGCGCTACACAAATTGTGATAATTTTAAAATTCTTCGCTTGTCGTTCAGTTTCACTCGCAGCAAAAATGTAACCTTTACAGCCCGTTCGTGTTGTATAGGAGTGATGTCGATACATTAATGTCATGTTCGATACTTCTAAATTATGTTTTCAATCTTTAATTGCGTATAATTTATTCGATCATAAAAATGTGTAATAATATAAATTGGTTCGTTCGAATTTCAAAATCTTCAATGTTTCCAGTACACATTTTAATAATGCAAAACTAGATTTTATCAAAAAAAAAATAAGTGGCTAATAGAATACATTTGTAAGATAACCCGTCAGAATTACGGATAGCAATACCGGACGAATTTTCAATACCGGTAATACATAAGGGCTAATTCGGGCGGCAATATCGGGCGAGTAATTCGGTATTTCGATAATTCATATAGAAAACGGTTATTGCAAAATATATCACAACCTTACACAGGTGATAAAAATAAATATACATTTAAAAAAAAAAGTACGTAATAGAAGGCTTATAAATTATAAAACCTATCAATATTGATGGATCTTTCAACATATTGATATTCATCGCGAATAATTTCCTTAACCTTCGGGTTTCCATGGGGGTACATTTGCATTTCAACTATTCGCTAAATACCAATAATATCTAGCGATTGTAATCTACAATGATACATCAATAAATATTACGCAAATTTGTCTGGGGTCACTTTGTACCCCCCATCGATCCTATTTTCAACGTCTCTGTACTCTAGTTTTAAAATATGTGATGATTTCTATACATTCTAAATGAGATTTTGGCTCTTTTTCATTACCCCAGTACCGATGTTGCATTTTGTCACCCGGTATTGAAAAACACCATAAATACCGGTATCCAGTTTTAGGTAATGCCTCTATCGCAGCCCTTAGTCAGAATCTGCGTCACCTTAGCGATATCGACCACATTTGTATTTGCTTATCAATTGAGAATTCCGAGAAAATGTGTCGTAACGTTGGTTACATTGTGCCAATATCTTTTCACGGCTTGAAATTTAAAAAAATACTTGTGGTTGGGAATAATTTATTTGCATGAACGCGTTCGGGCATTACTCACAGTAATTGTCGATTATTCACTGATTTTTATACAGTGTGATAATAGGTGCCGACCATGACTAAATAAAATGTTCCGGGTTCGGTAGTTATCACCGGCGTGCATTATACACACAATGTACATACTTTACTGCCGCCATTATTGTCGATAAATATGGAATAATCTGCGATTTCAACAGTACTAAATGTTTATATGTATTGTTTTCGTTAAGAACTTTGACATTATTGGATGTATTGGATTGTTTTTTTTTCAAAATGAATAAATATACGCATATTTATCAATTACAAATATTCCCTATGCATAATAATTTAATATTCAATTAAACATACTAGAAGTGCGGTGATCTGACTTTGTCAGGAACGCGGAGATAAGAGAGCGGACTAAACAGCCTCTTATTACGTTCAAAATAAAATAGCGACGATGGACATGGCTTTTGGACATGATGCCCCATCTTTTAACAAAAACATGTTGATAGGCTCTTGCAACGATAGGTGACAGTAACGTTCACTTGCACGCGCAGCATACTTCATAGCAAATTGACCCTTATGGAGAGAGACGCATATCACTAACTCATTTTTAACGTTTCTTTTTTGCTTTTAATACCGTCCAATTATAATTCTATACCGACGTTCAATTTATGAACAGCAGATAAAACAAAAACATATTCACTAGCAGTTTTCATACATCCTGTTACTCTTAACGGCGTATTTTCATAATAAAATTCGTTTATCTCCAAATGATACCCATTTGCTTCTCGTGTTGAGTGTCGGTTTATATTATTTTCATACTTTTGTTTGAAATTACCTCCCCCCTCCACTCACTCCAGCTCTTCACGCCCATTATACGGCAAACACTTGCTTTTCGACGCGAGTATCCATCCGAACGGCGTTGCCAAATTTAAACTTAAACCGCGTGTAATTTTTTCAATTGGCTGAATCGTCACTTTGAAAAAAACCTAGCCCAGAGAGAAACATTTTGCGCGAATAATTTTATTATTACGAGATACTTGTCTGCAAAAAAACGACATCTTCACTTCACCACCTGAATAATGGGATTACATAGAAATTATATGTAAAGAACGTTGATGGATATATTTCGTTTATTTTTTTAAAAATATTTATCTATTCATTTGCAAACTCTGGTCATGCTGTAGCAAATGTACATAATCTCTATCTGATAGTTGACACAATGTTTTTGCGAATTTAACGCCGATTGGTATGGTATTGTTAGAAAGTCATTCAAATATACTTTCAAAGTAAACTAATTCGGACATCTTATAAACATTTTTTGAGTCTAATATATAAGAATTAGCGCAACAGTGTTTCAGCTTAATGTCTCGTCCTCGGAAACTGCTACGAGTGAAAGAGCCACTCAATGTCTTCCCTGTATGACGACAGTTTGCCAACTTTTCTTGGTGTTAAGGAAGGGAGCGCTGTTTTTAAAGTTTGAATATTCGTAGCTTTGTTCTGGCTCCCCCTCGAAAGTTTCTCGGGAGAAATTTTATTTATGTAGCGATTATTCTCCGGCTTGGATTATTTTACATGAGACCATCATTATTGTCGTTACGTGTTTACTTTGGCATTTGTAAAATACATATTGCTGCTAATTGCCTCCGATATAATAATTTGCGAAGGAATAGCGATACAAATACGTGCAAACTGACCGGTACCAAAAACGTTCTTTTAACAATTGATAAGATTTGTTTTTATTTATAAAATTGGAATCACCTCCATGAAGCTTTTCCTGGGGATAGTATTGTATGACGCAACACATTGTAACAACTGTGCGTATTTTTATTATTTTTTACACGTAAGCAAACAGTTTTATCGTATCTTAAAAAAAATGATAAGATTCACAATTTTAACTATATTTATCATTAATATTTTATTACGTAATACTGTTATCAATGATTTGCCTTTTTAAGCTGTTTACGTAGCTTGTGGTTAGGCTGAAAAACTTTAGTCAGGTTAGCGATGTAACGTATCAAATTTTATGAAATGTTTAAATAAATTCCACAGGAAAAATATTTACTCTCCGGTGGGTGTTGAATTTGTTCTGAGCGGCCTTTCGTTGGACGCAGGTGTTACGTTCTCCGTCGGTACGCGAATGAATAATTAAAACGAATTTCGACGCATAATGTTAAAGAAAAATATTATTCCAGTGCGGCCACCCTTTATCAAAACGTAATTTTTAATCGTACATCGTATCCGATTAAAATTCAGGATTTGCCTAATCTGACATTTTGTTTTGAATTCTACGTTCATTTGTGTAACAGTTTACATTACGTTTGTGGTTTTTTTTTATCATTTATTTATTTTGATTCTTGCGAAAACTTCAGTGGGTGTATAAATAAACCCATGTTACACTTCAAGTTCATGATAATACTGCATTAGCTATCAGTATTTTCAAGTGTTTTTCTAAATTGTTTTCCCGTACACGTTGATAGTATACAGCTAGAATTCACACGGAAACGGGTCTAGAGGGAAAACATGTAATATACAGTGTAAAAGGATAGACAAATATGATTATTATTTTTATTCCGATATTTATTTACTGTTTGCGAACATAATCTGAGTCAGTAATGTACCGTGTCTAATACGCATAAAGCCGTATTTAAATGTAAATAAATATAAACGATGAAATGTACCTCTTGCACTTACCGGAGGAAATTAACGCTAACGATGCTTGAAAACTTTTCCCGATATCCGTGAATATATTGCACAGTACCACCACTATTCAATCAAAATCGCATCCTCCGCGATGAGGTTGATATCGATCGTGACAACTAAAAGGCAACATCATCGGTATTCAGCGTAAGTTTTCTCATTAGGCCTTGGGAAGAGGGACGAGCGAGACTGGCTGTTGTGCCCCGTTGGTTTTAAAGGCGAGCGCCACGGTCGTTGGAGAGAGGGCTCGGGGTGGAATTGTAGTCGGACGGGTGTTGCACTTCCTTCGTAACCACGCTTTTAGATGCATCGTCGAAACATTTCCAATGTTTTTGATGACCGCTTTTTGTTATTTAATATTGGGATTCGCCGGCATTCTCGAACTTTTACATCGTGAGAATACACATGTCCCGGACAGTGAAAAATTATAGGTCCAAAAAACGCGTTGAAAAATGCCGGATAAAACTTCATTACATCGTCTCAAAAAAGCCAGTTAATTCGTTGTCTGTATATCCCTTCGCTATATGCAGTACTAGGGTTGCCAATATCAGACGAATATATCACAAAATAAATATGTCAATTGGGATCGCAGTACATACCAGGCGAGCAAATCGAAATCAGCATTTCGACATTTCTTGTATAACCTACGGATTATCAAAACAATAATACATCATTGAACGGCTCATTAATCCTGGAACCTGTTAATTTTGATACGGCATTCTAGTGCTGATTTAGCGGATGCAAAATATTTTTAATTCATCGCCAACAATTTTATTACAATATATTATGGCTTCTGTTCTTTAAATATTGTATTTTGGTTATAATTCAATATTGAAATACCATAATTTTGGGATTTTGATTCCGGTATTGAAAAAAACAGTGAATATCGGTATTTCTAGTCAGTCCACCATTGTCTCGCTTGCACAGTATCGTGCGCTTTGTGGCATTCGCGCGTGTGGCATAATCTGTAGTACGGCGGACGCCGAAAACCCTCTCGTTGCGGGGGAGGAAAATTCACGAGGGCGCAAGGGGAGTCACGCCGCCGTATTGATCGCGTTCGCCTAGCCGTCGCGCACACACCCCACATTCCCCCACACCATTCGCTGTCGCAGCCCGCCCCTCTTCGCTCGCCGGCTTTCTCTTCGCTGAAAATTGATAGGACACTTGCGAATTGTACGCAGGGAATCTCTTCGGTCTTCTCAATGCGTCGGACGAATTGACGACTGCAGTTGATTATTTTAATCGACCGGCGTGACTTGCAATAATGCAGTATAATTTTGAGCTCTCCTTGTCAGAATTGGTTTTTGCAACAATGTTGTAAGAAATCTCTTGTACTTAAAAAAGATAAAAACGTTCAAATAAATTCGCTTACGGCGATCTTAATTATCGCCATTATTAATTTGATTTGTTACAAATTATGACTTTTTTCACTGGGCAGGTTTCACATTTGTTTAAATCAGGGTTCAACAACTTTTCGTGAAACGTGCCGAATATTTTTTACGAAAAATATACGTGTTGGAATCCCTACGAAATAAACATTAGGGCCGAATGAAAATATTTGAATGGCCGTTGTTTGATGACCGCCTGGCTAAACCACGACCGTCCCCTAACACCGAACTTATATAATTTTCTTCTCGTAGGTCATCTCAACGTTCGACGCCTTTCTCTCTATTTCGCTTATTGATACCAATCCTTCAATCGTTAAGGTTTCCAATCGAGTATCGAATAGGCTGAAATCTTACAGGATATTTTCACACGTGGCAGTGATGGAAACGAATTTCTTCCCTCCCGCGAAAGCACATTAGACGTGAATTGGATCGAACTGTTGCACAGCAAACCCTCATCAATTATTGACTTCGGGGTGAAGCAGTTGTTTATGATTATTAAAACAATCTTTCTCCATATTGGATGTAATATTTTTTGCAGAATTTTCCCCAACATACGTAGTCTCATGTCGAAATCGTTAGCTTACAATCCTTTCTCGAGTGGCATGGGTGTGCGTAAGACGTTTCACATATTTTGTAATTAATTATGTTGGCGAAGTGGGTGGCGGTGGGTGTATCCCTTTTGAATGCACATACAGACGCGCGAACAGACATTTTGATGACGATCGGAGTTTTTGGCTCAGTGGAAATCCACGGAAGCCTATCGTTACTAAAGACATATTTGGATCATTGTAGTGTGATAAAAGGCGCATATAATGGAAGTAGTAGAATGACGTCTAAGAAGGTCGTTTGTGAATGCAAAAATTATATCAATTCAGTGGGTAGCTTTTTCGCATCTATTTTCGACCTTGTCCGCCCACTAAGAGAAGGATCTGTGCAGAGCCTTTCGAATTAATGTATGTATAATAACCACTGGTCTTCAGCTGGTCGCTCATTCTAATCGACCGACCTTTTAATTGAATTATTTTTTTATAATAAAATGGTCAATGGTTTCAGCGATGCTATTCCCGCGTGCATGCACTTATTTTGATCGGTCTAAAATACTCTACACAATCACGTGTCTGTAAAATACATCAACTCCCGACGGTCGAATTGTATGGATCGATTAGTGTCAATTGTTTTGTATTCAAGAATCAGAATAATTCATTATTTCAAAGCAATTTAATTATGAAGAATTGTGTCTTCAAGTTTACGGTGGTCCTTGAGTGTAGTATCGAAATGTAAGAAAAATGCTTATTGCTATCGATTCTTCAATATTATACACATGTCATGTCGCCATGTGGAATGAATTCTGAAGAGAGATGAAAACAATGGTGAGAGGTATTAGAATGTTCTTATTGCAAAACAAAGAGCATCGCCGTTGGCATTATTCGGAGAATCGTTAGGCCACTCGACGAGGCGAAGTTGGCAAACAGGAGGCACGGTGTGGGTCGCAATTCAAACACGGAATCAGGTAGTCGACCAAGACACCCGACGAGAGGACCCCTCTTTCGATCCCAATGGAATCGTACGGAAGTCACCAAACCAAACCGGACGTGTGTTTCACTAAGGTGGTTTTTTTTTTCACCTTGACTGGCCCCGGTCTTATTGTATGTGTTGTCCCATAACTGAAAATGATATTTTATTTCAGATAAAAAAATGTCAGAACGTTAAATAACGATGCATGATATGAATCTACTAATTCTGTTTTCTATTTGAGAATATTTGGACGGCATTTTTCAGGCTTTAACGTTTTAACATTTAAACGTTCTTAAAAAAACCGAACTCATACCCAGCTCATTAATACCTAATGAATTAAATCAGATCGCTTGCTTAGCAATTATTCTTACGTCTTAACTGAATGATTGTTGAACCGATTCCCAAAAATGTCATTCTATTATCGGCATTCGGTGTATGCAACGGAGACATCCATAATTAATTTCACTAACTTTTTCTTTATCAAAATCATTGTAGAATTAACTTGTTTTGTAATTATGTATCTAATATGTGGACAGGCTCAAGGATTTTCAAGCCTGTGATTGTACATAAATAAATGAATGCTTGGATAGTACTAAAATTTTAGCGGCGACGCCTATGTGTATAAATTGCTCGCGAACCTACACCTACCTAAATGGAGAAATTGATATCTTCTAACGGTCCAGCGACTTGGATGTAATTGGCACGTGCGGATATTTTAATATATTCACATTCGATTTTTGTATTGCTAAATCCATCGGTACTTTTTTCAGTTGTAAACGGTTGAAGTCGTTTTAACTGAAAACCTATCGAAATGTTATGAACGGTGATATTTTTTTTTATTATTATTTATATAAAGATTCCAGACAACCAAGTATTTATAATGCCAGACGCATTTAATTGCGCATGCTGTATGAATGTTTCCAGCTGGAGGATTATAAAATAATAATTATACACTGAAACCGACCGGTGCGTAAAAAAACTGGACTGCCTCAATGGAGTTCTTGCCTGAAAATATTGGAATTACTAATTTGCCTTTCTAATTAGCATAATTTTATTTTTCACTAACGAGCGACGGGTCAATGTCGTCTCGACTTTATTGCCGTGGAAAAATTCAGACTGGTTTTTATTTTCCTCGCGTTTGACGAATGTTTTTTATATGAATTTCATGATTTGTTTTGGTTTATAAGATTTGATATATCAATCCAGCCACGGTATTGATAGCCTGCAGTATTTTACTTTGAATACGCTATTGTTTTACTAACTGGAAAAAAGGGTATATTCTTATTATGGAAGCATCTTCAGACTAAGTATCCTAAAGTTATCCATTTTTATTAGTAAATAACATTATAAAGCGGAATAATGAAGTTATTAAATATAATTTTGATTTAAACCACGAAGTTACCGCTGAATCTGTCGAAAATACTATTATTGATTTCCAAGTGATTGATGCTTACCCTTTTTGTTTTTCCATGATTATATGTTCTAAATCTTATGGGTGAAGGTAAAACGGCAGTGTACCTCTCATTCTAATTATTTTTCTTACTGCTATCAAATTTAAGATATAATTTCCAATATACTGCGACGGTCGATTATTTTATCTGCAAACATCAACAAAACGCGAGTTCCTTGTTTAATTAATATTACTCTGGTAATCTATTCTGGGTCGGTATGTGTAGAACGTTATAAATTAACAGTCTGTCTTTTCGTAAATCGTACGATTTTAGAACTGGTAATTAAAACGAGCCGGCGTCGTCGACGTGTCCCGCTGCATCGTAATGCATTCCCGGCGGAGTGCATCGTGTTTCGCGGGGATGCGATGCGGCTGCGCGGCCGCGTCTCGTCCCCGGGAGATACGAAGGCCGCCCTGGTCCCCTGTCTATTGACAACAGACGACGGGTATCTCGATAATAATGGAACTTTCCAGATTGGCTGGCGCGCTACATTTCAAGGCTCAGACAGTCGTGGTCTATGATTGTGTACTCGGCAATGTGATCTTTGTTGCAATTGCTGATGTGAAACATTTTGGAGGGCGATTTGTAGCATTAATAATGTATCAAACTTTATTTAATTATGTTGTTTTAATTTAGTGTTTCAAAGTTATGTTGGATTGTTACTCATCGAATATAAAGAAAAACATTATAAATTTACCTATACGCTAATAAATGAGGAAATATTAAATTTTATTTATATGATAATGTAAGTTGTAGTAAAATATTATATTTGACAAATTTGTTAACGACCGACTTACTTTTTTTTTTATATATATCCATGTCCGCTCCCAATGTGAAGCATATGAAACTCTAATGAAGGTATGTCAACATAAGTTTTTTTTTACGAGAACTGTTTGTTACTCATCCGCTAAACCTCACTTTTTTCAAAGTAAGAAGTAGAGAAAAAAGGATAAGGCTAGAACGGGACTGTTTTTTTACCATGTCCGCTCCCATTATGGAGCATATGGATTCCTAATAGAGTTTATCTCAACAAGTTTTTTTACGAAAACTGCTTGTTACTCAGTTGCTCAACCTCTCTTTTTCCAAAGAGAGTAGGAATATAAGGAAAGAACTAGTGGTTAACTAATCGCTCTCGATACGCCCCGTTCATAGGTTAGGATGGGTGGGAGGGGGGAATTCAAGACAGCACATACATCCATGCCTTTGAACAGAAATTCATAAATCAATTTATAAAACTGCCCGTACTGGGATTCGAAGCCAACGACGTTGACCACTCGACCACACAGGCGGCTAGTGGTTAACTAATTGATATTGCTACACCCAGTTATTGAATGGTCAGAAGGTTGGGAGGAGACACCCAGTCTTCGATCACAACTTTGAACTGAATGATTCTCAAATTCACTGTGATCTTACCGGTAATCGAACCCAGACCTGCGTGATCGATACAGCAAGTTCTAACCAACTGGCAACAGCAAGCGACATTCTTAATCTTGTGCATTTTTTCGCGCACGCTTCTGCAATGCGTTGCTTTCACAAAAAAAAAACGTGACCACCTTACCTTAACCTTACTTGCCGCAGTATTCCGACGCACCGGCGAGATTCTTCGAGAGATTTTCCGCCGAAATAATTTCACATCTCGAGTGCTCGTCGCGTAATCCCATTGTCACGCCGTCGCCCGCCTAACTTGTTGCCCCCGGGCGCGCCCCGCGACTGCCGCCCCACTGGCTAATGTCAAGGTGAGATCCACGCTCGCTACGTGGATTGATTTTGCACGGGACACGTGGACCAGCGGCAAGGACCGCCACCCTAGGCCCACACCGAATCCCCTTTATTGCGATCAGCTCATAGAGATAAGGCCGAGTGAACAATGTTTTTATCCACTCACCCAAACGTGCGTGGGTTCCATCAATACCTTCTACGTTTTTAAATGTTCAAACTTGATGATGAGATTGTCTTATAGGAGTAATATAAATAAAATCCAAAATGTAAGATCAGAGACGGTTTCACAATTATAAAATGTTGTGCAATTCTCCCAAACTGGTTTTGGTTATTCAATTTATTAATTTTTGTGCTTATACTAGGGCTGTGAAGTCTCGTAAAAAACGACTCCTTTTCCGACCACTAATTAAAAACCTACTTCGAATTGTTTTATTCAACCGTTTCCGTTTAACTTAAACGTTATACCATCACCATGTAGATAATTATAGTACAGTCATCATTGTCCACTTTTAATATGATGGATAGACTAATAATTTTACAAACTGGGTCCGAGTCCAAAAAAACATCCAACTTAATGACTTCCGACTTCACAGCCCTGAATTTATACTAAGTAGACTTGGTTTTATATACACCATCTAAACCACGGGTTCCCAACCTGGGGGTCGCCAATCTTCCCCGGTGAGCTAAAAAAGGTGTTCGGGGACAATCAGGGGAAAAGTATAGCAAATCGAGGATTTCAAATTCCTCGGGGGGTCGCCCAGTCACGGCTTTTATAAAAAGGGGTCGCCACCCGTAAAGGGTTGGGAATCTATGATCTAAACGAAGAAATATCATTGCTCAATAAAGTTGTCATTTTAATAAAATGGTAAAATAAATTTAACGATGCCACTTACTTTCGAGAATTTTTGAACTGTCGAGATCTCAATGAAGCTTTTCATACTTCACTAAAATCTTGCTGCGAAAATAGTTACGTTCCAATGTGAACATATCATAAATAGCTTTTATCGTAAAAATGAGCTGCCATCAAATCGGCTCGATCTCATGTCGACTACTGGACCCGCGGGAGAATTTCGAAGTGTAACGCACCTTCGAATTCAATTCCAATCAATAATGTAATGGGATTTTCACGAAAACTGAACATGTAGTCACGTTACTTTCCGATTTCTACTGCGCTATGAAATCGTTTCGCTTCGCTTGATAGCACCCGAACTCTCCGTAAACACTTTATTCGGGAACACTATTTAAATAAAATAATTCAATATAGTTCAATCTAAATAAAGCTTGAAGATTTTTTCATATAAATTACATGTACGCAAATCTCTTGAGAAATAATTTCTTTGATAATGTTTTTACTTAAATATTTAATAGGAAACCACTTGAGGTTTCTCGAAAAGCTCAATTCATTAATATCTTTGGATAATTAACTTTTCACGTTTGGTTTTTTTTTTATTTTTTTAAATACTTATTACGGTGACGATAAAGTAGTATGTACTTTGAAATAATAAATAAAACTATAACAGAATATTATTAGTCTTGGGAATATTGCTCTTTTCGATATATTTATTTATACAGGTGATGCTCAAATATTTTTTTTATCATTCATATTGCTATGATAATTGTTAAATTAAATTTAACTAAAAATCTTATAGTAAGCGATGGTTGCAAAACGTAGATGCTGGCGCTTCTAACTATTCTCCTTTTCCGTCGCAAATCCGCTTCAGTCGCTAAAAATAAACGGCATTGATTGATTCTGTCGGGAAAAAAATGAAAAAGAAACGTTTGAAATGAATTCTGACAAATTCGGCGGAAAATTCTTTTGACACCTCGCCTGGCAGAGCCGCCGGCTCGTTTCTGCTACAAACTGATATTTTTGCGTGAATTATATTTAGCAATATTGAGGTAGTCCACGGCTAAAAATAATCTTTCATTCCTTCTTTCTCTAGTAAATAGTTGTGAAATTTGATTGCTCCGCGCGGCACGGTAGTGATCTTAAACATTTTGTGACGTGTGTGTTGGAGATTGCAAAAAAATGAAGGAAACATAAATACATCCCTTTGATTGTATTTAATAATGATCACTTATAATCAACTGAGGGTGCTTTAAAAACACCTATTATTATATTATCATTATCACAATATGTAACCAGTATTATGCACACCGCCTGCATAAAATTACTTTACTTCTTGTTCTAAGTTTGGTTTGAGTGTTCTATTCACCGATAAATAAATAATACTGGCTAATCAGAAGCAGAAATTATTTGACACTAATTAGTCAATCGACAAACAAATAATAATAAACATCAACGGTCACGTTGGAATAATTATCCAATTTAATTAAAATTAACTCGTCTCTTTTGATAACCTCGCGATGTTATCAATATCAACGATAAGGTTGCATAATTATTTATATTTATAACTATTGTGTATACAAACACTCTAATAACTGTATTTTTAATTTTGACATTACTTTTGATGTATTATTATTGTTATTATTTTAAACCATGTCCGCTCCCAGTGTGGAGCATATGGACTCCTAATGGAGTTTATCTACGAGAAATGCTTGTTACCCAGTTGCTCAACCTCTCTTTTTCCAAAGAGAGTAGGGATTATTTTGTATCTAATAATGTTATTATTAGATACAAAATAATTCTTTCACGACGAATTCTACACGACATGAATAAACCAGTTTCTCCCGACTTCCAACGTTATAAGGAGAAACAGAGATACATAGTAGCTTTCGTTGTCACTTGTAAATTCTTCAAGCATATTTATTTTATCTCGCCTATCCGCCCTCGCGGTATATTTAGGTTATCCGACATAGTGATGGGAATTTACGCGGCCGTTTCATCTTACTTTTTATATTTGAAAATGTCCGATTTTTAAATTTCGACTCGAAATTAAGACGTCGCTTTATAAACAATATATGTATTAAAATAGGAATAACTACATGAAGATGTATCTCTATTCGAACCTCTGTTTTAATCATTTAATGTTTTTTTACGACAAAAATAAAAGCAAGTTCCAGCGGGCCATGTTGCTGTGTCGCTCATTATGCCCATATGATAAAAATCGATTTTTTTTTTGTGATTCTCAACAACTCTTCTGCTACTCGTTCTCGAGTACATAATTATTATAGCATCCCTAATCCGAAAGCAACAGGCAGGCGTCGAACGAGCTGCATGCGATATTACTCATTCTTTCAGTGCTTCCACTCCCGCATAGAAACAAGAGGATATGCCAGCGTCGCTAGCTATTAATTATGTTGATGATGACCATACCACGGGATTTGTGGATGCTTTATAATAGCCCCGGCTGAATTGACCGCGTCGCTTTGTCTCTTACGCATATGTTTGGAGATCACATTTATTTTTGTACCCGTTATATACATTTTCATTCATCGTTTTTGCTATGCCAAAAAACAAGAGAATCTAATGATGTTCCAGATAGATCCCGTCGCTGTGGAAGTCCGCCGATGACTGTCCATTCGATGTATTCAGCACAAATTACGGCTTATATGACCTGGAAGTGTAAGCAAGGAAAAGATATTTCCGGGAAGACGTATGGTGGATGATTGCTACAATTAGGTAGCGTACATGGTAACAAACAAATATTGGAGTGACTAAAATTGTTGCATCTCGTATTTTTGGAATCCATCTCCACGCCGTCCTACCATCGGCGGCGTTCGAACTCCGTTCTTCTGTTGTCCATGATACTATAGAATATTTTGAGATATTTTTCAACGCGAAATGTCGCCAAATATCAATGTCCCTTGAAAAGGATGATTTTTATTTGTAAAATTGTTTCCAATTAATACTTTTATGTTTCAATAGTTAGTCAGACTGACGAAACTTATCTAAATGAAAGATCGCAAGTCTCAATTAATTAATCCAACCCGTGGAATTGGCCATAGAACGTGTGCTTGTATTATAATCGTATTTATTTGTGATTTTTGCAATAATTTGCATTTCAAAGACGTGTCGCGATAAAGTTTTGAAAATGAATAATGACTACGGACAGATCTCTTTCAAAGTATAATACATTTTCCAGTCAATTTCACCGGTCCTATTTGTGTTGCGGTCCTCTCGCTGACTTTATGTATCGTAGGATTTATTCGTGTCGCCTTCCACACGGGATATTTCGATATCGGCGCGCAATGAATATTTTACCTTCGCCGTGGATAAGATATCGGGGGTGGCTATTTACATATTTACGCAGCGGAATACGCATCCTAAAAAAATAAATCTGATAAACCGAAAAATATATCTCTTAAATTCCAGTATTTTTTCTTTTTTACCCGCATCACTCAATTATGTCTGTTTGTACAGGTTTATTTACTCGATTGTCGAACGTCGTGTGTTTCCGATAGTGCTGAAGTGATTACGTATAGATTTACTTGCATCTCATCAACGAATATTAATTAACTGAATGTAATTTATGTATTTTCCAAGCGACGGTTTTAAGTAGATAATTATTACTTTTTGTTGTTATGGCATTTTTTTTAGTGATTGCCTTCAATTGTTTTTGATGTTTCATTTTGTTGTAATAATTATTTTTGCGTTGCATTTTTAAAAATATAAAAATTGTATGTTCCAACTTGAATATTCAAACGTGTCAATTGAGGAGCTTTTGTTGCTATCAGAATTCGATATCCATTTTTATTTGTCTTGGATAAGTATGCCAAAAAAACATCTTGAATGCATCGCTGCACGTATCAAAAAATAATAGGGTACTAAAATTTAATTTCAACATTGCTAAAACCACTTTTAGCCGCCTGTGTGGTTGAGTGATCAACGTCGTTGGCTACCGCTACAGAGGGCACGGGTTCGAATCCCAGTACGGGCAGTTTTATAAATTGATTTTTCAATCGATTTATGAATTTCTGTTCAAAGGCAGGATGTATGTGATGTCTTGAATTCCCCCCTCCCACCCATCCTATCCCATGAACGAGGCGTATCGAGAGCGATTAGCTAACCACTAGTCCTGTCTTAGCTCTTTCCTTATATTCCTACTCTATTTGGAAAAAGAGAGGTTGAGCAACTGAGTAACGAGCAGTTCTCGTAGAAATACTTCTGTTGAGATACACTCCATTAGGAGTCCATATGCTCCATATTGGGAGCGGACATTTAAAAAAAAACCACTATCAAAGATCACTGTCGGTCACATATTTAATATGGTTAGAAAGGACCAATCGGCGATCGGTATTTGTCTTGGTGTAATAGTATATTTCGCATCGTAAGAAAGTGCTACTTGCCAATTGCAATAAATATTCATGGTTATTTATAACTTTTCTGCAATTACGAAAAATTGTGCTCCTGTGGTTTTTTTTTTTTTGCGATTTTATCAAAACAATTTTTGTTGGAGAATGTTTATTATATTAGGCTCCTCAATTTATATCGCCTGATAGACTTTGTTTGACAATCATTCAAGTTGAATTTGAATCGTTCAAATTATGTACATTCACCCAAGTTTTGTCACCAACGACCCGGGTTTCGCCTTTACGGATGAACTCGGTTCAAGTTCATCCGTGCACTTGAACGCCTGAAGATACCGAAAGGCGAAACCCGGGCCGTTACCGACAAAATTTGTGTGAATGTACATAATTTGAACGATTAAAATTCAATATTGAAAATCCACCAAGCACCTTCGGTCGAAATCTTAAATTAAATCATCCAAGTTAAATAAACCTACTTTGTAAAAGTTTTTTTATTTGTATTACCATCCATATATTATTACGCTTATTTAAAATACAACCACCCGGGAGTCCGACTGCGTGACAGGCGAATGTCATCAGCACTGATGAATGTGACGACAAGACAATATAACATGTCGGTGATATTATGTCAAATAATTTCATGTATTCGCAGCGTGTTGGTCGCCGGTCCACGCACGCCGTGGGCGAATCGTTTCATTGCCAAGTGACGCAGTTTGTTTGCACAAGTTTTGCGTCCGAGCTCTCTCTCGTTCTCTCCGGTCCGTCTGTTTTACGCTGTGACGTCCCTAATTACATACATATAAGTCACCGGCAGACGTGTCGAACATTTTGCAATTTTGCGAGAATTTTACCGGATGGATGTTGTGCTTCAATCCAGAAATCGATTACCCCACTGACAATAGTGACTTAATAACTCATTCGCATCGGGGCATTTTTGCGAAATTTTGCAAAAAATTAGGTACTTTTGAAAAAATAGTATAACTTTAAAACTATTTGACATTCAAAAAAATAATTTGGACACCAGTTGTGCAACACTTTGTTGCATAATACTTTATATATTTTAGCCTGCTTTTATTAGCGATACTCATCTTTTGTATTTTTTAATATAGAAAATCGGGTATTTGACATAGAATTATATATTTCATCGAAAACGTAATAAATAACAAGTCAAATAAACGTTTACTCCTGTTTATTTTATTTCAAAACAAAATTAGAAAACATAAAAGCCTATTATAAGCCTACAATTGCTTATATTTTGGTGGCCTATTTTTTAAAGTTTTATTTTAACTGTCTGCTGATTTTTCATCGCCGAAATCACCGAATAAAAATAATATTTGTGCATATATTTTAATATTTTATTTTTTAAATGATGCATCAATCATTTGTTACGCCATCTGCATAGAGAATCTAAAACATTTGTCGCATTGGATGTATATATTTCAACGCGTAAGTCAGACCGGCGAAAAGACTCGTATACGAGTCATCCGTAACCAATGTGTTAATTAATTACTCATTACGGGACAGCGAAGAGGGAGGACTTGCTACTAGCTATCACCGTTGGAGATTCAGTCAGATTCAATATTTTCGATAACGGCTCAACGCAATATCGTGGCATTTCACTGCATTTTGGCAAGAAGCGACTAGAATATCGCTTTGTATTTCTCGCTCGCGTGGCATGCTGTGATGCACGAATGGCGATAGTGATAATTCGCGCTAAACGGTGGCTCGTATATAATCCTTTCAACCTCGTTCTCTCCATTGTTTCTTGATTTGTATATACGTATAAACTGGTGGCGACACGGTCACGTGCCTGCTTTCGCACCTTTGTGGCCCTCGTTTGAAGACCACATCGCACACGTCTAGCCTTTTCAATTATCTCGATATGTAACAAAAAAAAAACACTTCTAGTAATCAATTAGAAACTGTTTGTATTTAGTTATGTCTGAATCTAGAATTGAAGTGGCTTCCAACGGTCTAATCTTATTATTACATGTATTCAAAATAAATATTTTTTATAAGGCTGCGAGAATTTCTCGTTTACCCTCATACGATTATTATTTACTTTTCCAATTTGCGAGCGCATGAGCTGGTCTCGTCAGCTATTTATAGCTGAAGGATAACGTAACGTATGCACATTGAAACTTATTTGATGTCTAATCTGAAACATAAATTACTTCCACGTACAATGCGATAAATAATTCAATATTTAGATGTAAAATATTCATTTACATATCCGTCGTCTATCTTGACCTCCCCCATTTGACCAATCCTGTGTATCTTATTCAGTTTAATTTATCTAGAGCGCTTACTTACTCCAGTAAAATATGGTTTATTTGGTATAATTAAAACAATAATTTAACTAATCTATTTAATCATAGTCATTTAAGAAGACGTTATGCATTAAAAATCGTTCCATCTTGAAGTTAGTATACGAAAATTTTCTACTTTTGTCTTCTGAAACAACATATATTTCGTTCGCCTGTACTGATCTCGAAAATATCATAGGTCTTCTTGCCTTGCTATTTGTTTAACCGTTAAGAGACAGGTGTCTTATTATAGTATATCAAATCTTGTTGGTATGTCTTTATAAATTAAATAATTAATATGATTCAAATTAATTAAAAATGTTTTGTCAGCCCAAGTCATATTTCACGAATACTTCACCTAATTTTCTTTATCTGTTTGCATGAATTGGCATGCTGAACTTTCGTATTTCTCCTGCGTATTTATATCAGGGCCCATATCGTCGTAAGTATTATTAAAATCTAACCTCGCGTGACATTAATTCGTTAGAAATTAAATAAGAAATACCTATTATATGGGTACAAGTAAACTAGCTAGTGCAGAATGTGAAAGCCGCACGACAAACGGTATCCGATTATTATCAAACAATTTCGTAACTTGTAATTTGCAGATGTAAGTTAATCATCGCCGTTTCAATATTTTAATTTGGTAATATTGTAATGAATTTGGATCTGTCTACGAATTTTAGTAGACTTATTACCATTTACTCTGACCGTTTCAATAAACGTGATTTTCCGTGCCAACATATATTGTGTCGAAAGATTGACTTTCCTTCCAATTGATGTAAAAATGTATTATTTTAAGCGAATTCATAATTATTGTGTTAGTTAATATTTTACTTGAAAAATTTATATTAATGGCAATTTACAAGTTATAAATTGTTCTTTGACTTTCTGCTTGCTTAGAAAAGATATAAATCAATGAATTGCTAATAATCGATTGAAGAAATCGAGAACACTTATTCTGAAATATATACTCGAGAATTTGAAAACTATGTTGTATTGTAAAACTAAGCGAAGACAACCAATTTAATAAACGATTGGAACACTAATATTTGTTATTTTTTTAATGGGTCGTCTTACTTATTTTGACAGCGATATACTTTCTGTCTAAAATCTAAATCCCTCGACATGACAGTTCGTCAGGAGTACTGACGTCACTTTCAACCCGGAATAGATCAAAGCGCTGCATAGTATAATTTTTTGTCGAATATAAGTCAACATGCCGCTGTGTGCGGAATGCGGCACGGGGCAGTCGAAAGTTTTTGGCGTTGAATCCGTGTTTTATTTTCTATTCACATTGTTGATTATTTGTACTATTGAATGGCCGTTTGAAATTTACTCACGCTCTCGTTAGCCTGTTTAGCTAAGCGTGCCACTTTTGTGACACAATATCCATCTGTGCGATGGTTTTTGTCGTGCGAATCCAAACCCACTCGCATGTCAACCGGGCGAAGATATCTTTTTGATTTAATGTGGCAGCCAGCGCTCACCTGTCGTGGCTTAATTGCTATTTATTTTCAATTCTTTCCAACTATACAATAATCACCTTCTTCATTGTTAGCACTAAGGTTGCTGCAATTTTTCTATCCCCTTTTTAAAACGATGGCTTTGATTGAAAGTACCAATCCAAATGATTTTCGACTTTCATGCAAAGATCGAAATTACTAGAATCAGAATCCTACTCTCTTTCGAAAAAGAGAGGTTGAGCAACTGAGTAACAAGCAGTTCTCGTAGAAACACTTCTGTTGAGATAAACTCCATTAGGAGTCCATATGCTCCACATTGGGAACGGACATGGTAAAAAAAAAAAGAATCAGAATTACTAGAATCAGTTGCTTAATCTGGGTAAATGGAGGATTCGGTAGAATTTCCCAGTCCATTTGGTTTTTTGTTTTACTTTTCACTTGTGAAAAGTGTGTATAAGAAGAGGGTTGAGTGTATATGTATTTAATTGATAGCTATCTTCATTATTGGTATCTTGAAGATCAACCCGGAACAAATGCATCTGATATTCTCGTCATATCATCAGTCAGATCCCTGGTTGTCCAATCACCGTTGCACGTCTTGTCGTTTTGTCCACTTCAATCTTTGCGACTTGCCGAAGTATCAAAGTCAACCAATCGAGCCGTGGCATGTGACGTACAGCGTACAGTTTTTTTTTGCGTTTTCTTTGATAGATTTTTACGGAGCTATTTCGCTTTTGTCATCTGTATAAATTAACATTACAAATATAACGAAGAAGTCAGAAGTATACGCCATCATACTTCTACATATGTATTAAACTATAAATATAACAAGACTATTACAGTGCACTCTAACTCACATTTGTTCAAAGATAGTTTTTATATTACTCGCGGATTATTTTACCGTCGGTAAAATGTGACTCACCAAAACACGAACGTTTGCAGTTTCGGATAAACATTGAGACGATCATGCCAAATGTCACGAATGAAGTTGTCGAGCGATAGTGCAATGAAGTTGTGCAGGAGGCGAAAAATATTACGTTAATATAAATGCTGAGTAAAAAGACAAGACGTCCTATCGTTTTCCAGTTTATCAAATAGTGGCTGATGATAGTACTGAACGTACTAACAAAATGTATTGTCTCAGCAGACCAACTACGGTGGTTTTATAGTAAGTACTTACTCACTTCCGTCACATCGCGTCCGGTCCACGAGCGCGCTCGGCTTGTGCCACATATTAGGTAAAATAATAATAAGTTAGCGCGGTGCCAAACCTTTTATGGCAGCACAGCACTCCTGTCGCAATATCGAATTGAATAATTACTAATAGTGCGTGTGGGCCGTTTTTTTTTGTACAGTCACTAATTCGTGATCGAATTTTATCCAGCCCGTCGGCGGATCGACAGCGTGTAATCGATCAATACAAGCAGGCCGAAGTGCAATGTTTAACGAATTTTGTTTATTACGTATTATATTATTTTTTAAACGCATGACTTTATTTGATGTATCGTATTTGGTTATGTAATATTAATTTTTAAGACAGCTGCATTTGTATACGTTGATTTGGACAGGTTTGTACTTGACGTGTGAAAAAGTCTATTCAATGATTATTAATTTTCGTTACCTACCACTCAGCTTTCAGTATAAAATTGATTAGTTGTTTTTCAACCAGTCTGCGCAAGTTGGATAACAAAGTTATTAATTTAAATTGTTTATAGAAAATTGTATAAGTAACCGACGACCGGAATCCATTGAACACGGCAAGACATCTCGAAACTGTCATTTCCAATACCACAGCTGTCTGTCATATAAATTGTCATTTCAACGTTGTATTTAACGTCCCAAAATAGCCACATCTCTTTTATTCGTGGGCCCATATTATTATTATTTACTATTCATTAGTATATCCAGTGTTTATGGATGAGGGGGAATGAAAACATCTGCCCGTGATAAGAAGTTTCTTTATCAGTCGAGTTGGTTCCCCCCAACAATTGCATTCTCAGTAATCTATTCTCGTAGCGGTATTTCTATATTTTATGTAACAGTTATAGAAGGCGTAAGAATATCAATACAGTTACATTAATAAATCCCACAGTCCAATGACTTATACCGCGATCAAAAAGAAATGCAAATTTCGCTCTACAACGTACGTACTATTCTTTTTATTTTTGAGTGTCGGTTTTTTTTTTAATTTCTTCTATCTGGGTTGGTGGCGTGAGTAACGCAAGAATACTTACTGAAATGAATTTCCTTATTATTGATTAATGTAGTCGCATTTAAATGAATGGTGTTTATTGTTTCGTATTGTTAAATTCATCTTTCGATTTCCCGTTATGGAATAAGCACCCGTTGGGAATTTATGGAATGTCCGATAATTATTTTCTAACCGCTACCTAAATATTATCCATTGACGGTTGTGACGCGGTCTTTATTGTGGATCGATTTCCCATTGCCATTATCGATGATTGCTTTAAAACTTGTCGTTGGTTTCGAATCTGGATTATGAGTATTACGTCATACAAAGCTTTTACCAGCGGTCGGAAAACTTAAGAACCTTGCGTACCACTAGACCATAGGTTCCCAACCCTTTTCGGGTGGCGACCCCTTTTTATAAAAGCCGTGACTAGGCGACCCCCCGAGGAATTTGAAACCCTCGATTTGCTATACTTTTTCCCCGGATTGTCCCCGAAACTTTTTTTAGCTCACCGGGTAAAGTTGGCGACCCCCCAGAAAACCCTAGGCTTTCCCCAGGTTGGGAACCCGTGCATTAGACATTTCAAATCCCGCGGACCACATTTTAGATTTTTTAAAGTGCATATAGAAATTATCAAATAACACAAAATTCACATAGTTCATAAAATAAAACCATTAATTGCAACCGAATTGTTAAGGCTAAATCAATAGTACCCATGGATAAAAAATAAATATTACAATATTGCGAACATTATTACAATATTCGCCTTTTATTGAGAAATATGGTCTTCATATTTTAAGTCTTAGTTTAAATTTATGAAACCCAATATTTTAGTGATATTTTCAAATGCCCCTCATTGTTTGTAACTTCTTATTATTTAGCCGTGGTTAACGTCGGATTTCCGTAATTTTTTTTTTTTTTTGGCGATTGGAATATTTCGCAAGCCGTCTTTTATATAATATAAGGCATTTTTTAAATAACGTTTCGGATAACCATTAGCATAGCACGTTGAGTATTTGTGTTACGAAACATCTTCTCTCGAAATTGGGAACAGATAACGCCGAAATGAACACGGCTAGCTGTCAGTTGCATTGCTAAGGCAATTTAGCTATGCTCCGAGTGCACGCATCCTGAAACGCGAGTCATTCTCGTGGACCGTTTATTGCGTGATAAATCATCCTCGATTTACGCGAATGATGAAGCGCCCTTTAGCCGTAGCTTTACTCACGGCATTTTCGCACATTCAGAATTCACGTCATTTCGGTTTTATTAGCTAACTCGGAGAAACATTATCGAAAGTGTTGCATGAGTGAGTCATGATGAAGGAAAGTACACGCCATGTTTTTTTATATCTTAAAATTCAGCGGTTCGAAACCCGCGGCTTCCGTGTGGCTAAACAAAAATGTATTCGAAGAGATGACGTTTCTAACGTTTCTTAAAAAAATGCGGAAATTTGCGAACATTATTTTTCATAAATCTCTACACTAAATCTTTTATGAAAAATACCTTTCGCGCAAATTTCCGCGGTCTTTTTTTTATACACAGTGGGCAATTTTGATTTTATAGTTTTTTTACAATCCAATTCAATATTAGTCAATTAAAATATTTTAAAAAAAATCAATGGTTCCCAATTTTTTTTTTTAAATTTGGGAACCATTGATTTTTTTAAAATGTTTTTTTATGTTTATAACTAAAAATTAAAAATAGTTCAGTTTTAGATACACATTGACTGGTCTTCATTTTAATAAAAAAAAACTTTGTACTTTGGTTTTAACATTATTGTTTCTTGATCATTACAGAGATGGTGGAGGCGATGAAGAAGGTGGCGTCCCTAGACGTGGAGCTCACAGTAGAGGAGAGGAATCTCCTCTCAGTGGCTTACAAAAATGTCATCGGAGCACGCAGGGCCTCCTGGCGGATCATATCTTCCATCGAGCAAAAGGAGGAAAATAAGGTAAATAAACCACACATTTTTTAAAACATTTCATAACTGAAAGTAAAAAGTTCATTTCAATATATAGAGATATTGACTCTCTTGGCCACTCACGATATATATATATATTTATGAAGAATTGTTATGTGAATTACTAAATTTGCCCTTATCGATTACAAAAATTCTCATACATTGTTATGTGGGAGGACATTTGAGCTTGGGTTGGGATCATAAATGACCAGATCCACTTTTTCCTTTACAGAGAAAAACGCTTCGCTGTAAAAAAAGTTTTGGTTGTAAGGTCATATTTTGTTTTTTAATTGCGTGGAAACTGCGAGGTTTTAAACAACGTTAAAAATTAAATTCTGTTTTGAATCTGTACTTACATATTATACCTTTTTTTTCAACTGGATTTGGCTGTATTTGATTCCAAGCTCCTCACTTTATAAACTTATGTATTGTTATTTAAATCTTCGACCATCTTTGCTTGGAAATATGTAGATATGCTGTGTTTACACAATAACTATGGGCCTGTTTGACATATTTCTCAAATTGTATTTTTCTTACTACTAAAGCAGTGAGGAAAAATTTGAAAGATGTTTCCTTGATACAGATGCTCTTAAAAGCATTTATTCTTTAGAATTTTTTAGCAGTTTTACTATTAGATTTTATTGATATTTTCAACTCTTACGTAACATATTTATATGTTGCTCATTTACTGACTAATATGAAATAGAGTATGGCAGTTTTTAAGTGGGCGTATTGGAATCCGAACGTATTTCATACTGGTCTAATCCCCTGAATGATAAATTGCCTCCTCATCCAAAGCTTCTTCGCGCTGTTTGTGTGATCAATTATTTTGATTTTAAATGTGGATTTATTTTCATGTACTCTAATGGCAACGTCGGGCTAGTTTAATTTGAAACGGCAACTATCCGTGATTCTTCATGCGACTAATGGCATGCTACGTCTTCTGTGAGCACATTCTATTCTGCTAAAAAGTTATTTGGATTAAAGTTCCTTTTCAGAGATCTTTTATCTCTTAGGGAAGATTTTCTGGTTTGATAATAAATTGAGTGAAACCTCAGGGGATTTTTTTGTACGGTCTTTCTTTAGCTGAAAGAAAAACATACTAAAGGAAGGAAGTAATCTTTTCAGAAATTTATCTTATTTATTTACAGAAAATAATTATTTAGATAGATTCTGCTCTGAAGACATCGCAATAGTGTTTCTACATGGATATTTAAAATATTAATTTGTACATTACTTCGACACTAAACAAAGTGAGACTGATGGTAGAATAAATTAGACGAGCCGTGATCATGTTGTGTACTCTGGCTGCGTATGAAGGGGGGGTTAGGTTAGGTTAGGTTAGGTTAGTTTAGTTTAGGTTAGTTTAGAATATAGAGAAAAATGTCTATGCAACCTTTTTGCCGAATTTGTTAATACCATCTTCAACCATAAATATGGATTAAAATATTTTTTTAAGTGAAGGTGCTTGACAGAACGGCCCGGGTCTTGACTTTTGTGACTGCACAAAATTTGAATGATTTAAATTTAAGATCTAGTGCAGGGGTGGGGAACCTTTCATCTCTAAAGGCCGCATTCATTTTTCTCATTCGACATAAGTATACATTGGCTAGGGAATCTTTGACTGGAAACAGGAATTAACGGTCAGAATATTTCAGGAATTTCTATAAATTTACAGAATTGGCCAGAAAGCCGCAGGTTCCCCACGCCTATTTTTTATATAATGATATTCAAAATATTTCTCATACTTGGTGCAATGTTTAAATAATCGCTCTTCATACAATTGGATTAAGCATGCATCCATCCTTAGATGAGCCATATCAGATTGGACTGCTTTATCAGTCAGCCATGGTCTAATCGTTAAAAAATATTTGGTCAACACAATCTCACTATATTTCTTCATTCAATTGCTGTAAGGCAGCTTAATACTTACAATACATTTGTAATGATTATTTATATATTTATCACTGTGTACTTTTACGATATGTATGTATCTAGTTGAAGCCTTGAATTTGACTCGATAATGAAAATTATCATTTGGTTTCCATTCAGAGAAATAATTGAATTTAAATTCAAACATTGTATTGCAGATATGTTAATAATATTTCATCGCCGCCGTGTGATGACGATTCTGGCTATAAATACCGATTTGACAGTTTTGTGTCTTTTATGATATATTGAATAACATTGTGATTTCATGTTCCAGGGGGCGGAAGATAAATTGACGATGATCCGTGCGTACCGTAGTCAGGTAGAAAAAGAACTAAGGGACATTTGCTCAGATATTCTTAATGTATTGGACAAGCACCTTATCCCCTGCGCCACAAGCGGAGAATCCAAAGTGTTCTATTTTAAAATGAAGGTAATAACCAACCCTTTTTTTATGTATTTTTATTCTCTTTGAATTTTTATTTTTTTTAATCATTTGTACAAAAATAATTTATGTTGTGGGAGTAGAGAAAATTGAGTTATAGAATATTGACAATAGCAGTGTAATTAAATAAATCTGTCGTGGAGAGTTCTTTTTTTGGCCAATCAAAGTGGTTAATTAAATATTTATTCATATATATTAATCGTCCAGTAATACGCTATGTATATCAATGATTCTCTCTCGTTGAAAAGCTTAACTAAATTATTTTACTTCGAAAATGCCCAAGCCTAAATTGTTACGGAATTTAATCAATTTTTACCCAAAGGGTGGATTTTTGAAAGAATTATTTAAAAAAAAAATACTCGTAAACTACGTCTGTCAAAAATATGACATATTACCTCATCCAAGGTGTTCCCAGATCTATCACAAATAGTCATGCCTGTTTATTAGATGTATAAAACTAACATTTTACACAGTTTTATTCGCTGATAACAGACGTTTCATTTTAAATTATTTTCTTACAATCGTTTAAAAACTTAGAATTCTAAAATGAATCAAGAAAAGTCAAATTCACTCAACCTCTATTTTTAAAGGTTATGAAGATATGATGAAAGAGTTTAAAAGACACTGGTTTTCCGATTGCACCTAATTCTGATATCAGGATTGTGTATAGAATAAAATATCATGGACTTTCATGCACTTGGATAGTAAATAATATATTATGAATTCCACAGTACTGGTTCAGGGATAAAAAGAACCTCTGCAGACAAACCTTTTTTTATTTAAACTAATGAATGCTTTTATTAATTTCCAGGGTGACTACCACCGTTATTTAGCAGAGTTCGCGACAGGCAATGACCGAAAGGAAGCAGCAGAAAACTCCTTAGTGGCATACAAAGCCGCCAGTGAGATTGCCATGACCGAATTGCCTCCCACACACCCCATCAGACTTGGACTCGCCCTTAATTTCTCCGTAAGTTAAATCATTCTATCATATATCGGTTAATCCAGCTGTACTCAGTTGCCTGGGTCGAATCATTCTTTTGAAATATTTTTTCTAATAATTTGCAGGCAAGTTGTATAAAATTTAGATATACGTACATACGCAGTTATAAATAGCTGTCACAGATTAGAACCTCCGACAACAGTTTTACGCTCAGAAGTTTTGCAACAATTTGTTTATCTTTCTGTTTTTATCGGCACCGATTAGTTGATTCATAATTGTAAACAACTAAACCTTTCTCTTCTCTAAAATAATCAACATTTTACAATGACTAAAGTAAAAACAAATTTGTGTGTGAATAATCTGTGCTACACTATCAGAGTTTTACGACAGCTCAGTTTCCGACAATTATTATACAATTATGAAATCAGCCGTTGAATTATCTCTATAAATGTTTTTATGCATATCTTTTTTTGGTATTCTCCATTTTCAATTTTTTTTTTACCGATTAATGTGTACCTAATTGTTGTATTCTGTATTGATGTATTACAGGTGTTCTACTATGAGATCTTAAACAGCCCAGACCGAGCATGCCGGCTGGCGAAGGCAGCGTTTGACGATGCTATCGCCGAGTTGGACACCCTCTCTGAAGAGAGCTACAAAGACTCCACCCTCATCATGCAGCTGCTCAGAGACAACCTCACCCTTTGGACCTCCGACATGCAGGGAGACGGTAACTGATCTCTCCTTAGTGTTTCCCTTGATTTAACAGAAAATTCAATCAAAGGCCATTGTAATTTATTCAAATATAACCGCATTCAAGGGTTAAAACCCAACTGACGATACAAACTAAAATATTTAATATGTAAATTTATTTCAGATATGTAAGTAATGGCTGCACTAGATGAATTTTCTAAATATTTCGAAATAGACAAGCTACCTTTTAAACCTGTTTTCACATTTAAAAAAAAAATCATTTAAACTACATAAATATAGAGTAAAAAAATGGCATAGTTTTTCCCCAAGCAAAGCCACGCTGCTTCTTAATTTTAGGTGTGAGAAATTCATACGTGACTGTTTAATTTTTCAGGCGAGACAGAACAAAAAGAGCAAGCACAAGATGCGGAAGACCAGGACGTGTCGTAATGTCGTAAAGCGAATGCAAAAGCAAACGAATCATTACTTTTTAAAGAAAACAAACACGTAGCTTAAGGCCCAGCCCTCAGTGCCAGTGTAAAGATATAACATCAAGGACTTTACCTCTCCGAGGCAAACAAAAAAATAAAACAAAGAGAAAACTCGGAAAAAGAATAAAAACATGCAAGCAAAAACCATAGTTATATAAAAATACATAACAAAAATATATAATAATAATTATGTATTATTATTACTGTAATAATTATTATTATTAAAAATAATATGTATTATTGTTCGTACGTTTCTCGGTGGCATGCCACGCGGCGGTGTCAAAATATATTTGCGCCCCCCGCGGCACGCAAAAACAAAACTTAAATGAAAACCACCACTCGCATCTAAAATGTTAAACCGTAAATACCGAAGGCAGATGATTTATTCTTTTCTCTCCTCACCGCGGCCGCCGCGGCCACGGCGAGGTCAACTTTTCTTTTTTGTTTTGTGAAGACCTAAGACCTTCCGCCTGTTCAGTGAAAACAAAGTAAGGTTCAAAGGGGAGAGTGCGCCGCCGGTCGATCACCTTAGTAAATTATTGTTAAAACCGTCTGTCGTAAGCAAAACTAAACAGAATTAAAAAAGAATGTTCTTATAAATTTTCTACATAGATCGTCATCTTGTACGAAATGATTTTCAGTATGTAATATTATTATTATTGTAATTAAAAACAGCTTGGTTGTCTTTTTCTTTCTTTTGAAAGAACAAATATGTATCGCAAGCGAGCTTTCCATTTTAAAGAAAAAAAAGCATTAAAAAAAATATATTTATAACATTGTATCAATTTTTCCAGTATTATGATATAGATTAAACGATTTGCATTGTAATGTTTAAATGTTAGAGTTATCTGATTATTTTTACATGGAATTTTATTTTATAAAATTTTCACTTTATTAATGGTATATTTATATGTTGCTGTTATATTGCCGCATTGTAATTTTGAAGATCTTCCAAAAGTCCATTCGTTCGGATTCCGTCTTGCCGAATCTAAAGCGCGTCCTCTTTTCATACAATACATCCCATCGTCACCATCTCCGCCGGGCGGAACGACAAACGCCGATATCTTTTGTTTACTTTATCCGAGGACCCGAAACGGTTTGGCAAGACGAAAACCGAAATACTCATTGCATAATGTTTAGAGCTTATTTCGTGCTATATTATACATGTGTGTAGATATCTAGCATATCGACTCATATTTTTATTGATTAAAATCATTCCCTGTAGAATATGTGGACTAATGTATACTGAAATTTAATAAAAAAAATACATGTGTGAATTGAATTGATAGTGTTAAACTTAATAATAAAATATGATTTTTTTTTTTACATATTGAAAACGTTTATTTCATGTCCGGGGCGAGGTGCAGCGGTCGCCGAATTTTATCCCTTTTGAACTCTCCGAACGATCTCGGAAGGGGCAGTGTGTTTTTTCTCCTGAGAACAAAAAAGAGACGTGATCTCGAAGCGCAAATCGCCTGACCGATCGCATTTCTTACATTCCAAAAACCGCAGTCATTTTTTTTTTTTTTTTTACATTAACATCGGTCCGACTGCATTTAAATAAATAAACATTCGCCGTGGTGCTGCAGGTTTGCGGCAATTTCGCTCGATCGACTGACGTGTCAGCGATCGACACTCGGCGAGTTAGACTTTTTAGAAAGATTAAACTTTAGGTGCATTTAGATCCGTTTTGCTTTGCGGGTGCCATCTTATGTTCGTTGGAGAGATCCTCAGTTCCGTTTTCATCTTGTCTGCAAAACACTAACAACGTTTTGATAATAAATACTTATTGTTGTCGTTGGGCGAAGGCAAAATTAAACTACGTCTCCGAAGGAAGAGGAAGATGCGCGCAAATTTTTTTGTAGTCGCTGACGTTATGCAATAACAGAAAAATAAAAACAAAATGGAAAAGTCGTCGCGTTTCGCAGACTGTCTCGTTCAGCCTGCGAATTCACACTATCAAATATATCACAAATTGGGGAATAATTACAATGATTATTTGTGAAACTTAATTATAAGTACTGATGTACACTGTATTGTTATTAGCTTTACTATATGATGGTGTCGCTTGCATCTCTTCGTTTGTATGTGTACGTGTACGTGTGCAAGTGTTCAGCCAGGCCAGAGGTCGGCTCAGGCCGGGATGTGATGCCGTTCGTCAAATACTGTTTCTCTTTTGCCTGAATTGACAGCCAGTCTCGACTTGATAAATGAGTTATTCTATATTACTATCTATGTTTTGGAGATTGATTCCTGTTTTTGGTTGCAGAAGCAAAACCTTTAAAGGCATGTATGTATATGTATCATAATATCTGAATCCGTAGCTTTCTTGTCTGGACAGTTCACTTCTGAAATAAAGAGATGGGAATTAGTTGCAAAAGATTCTGTAAAATATATTTCGGGGTGAGTTTGAATACGTAGTTCACGGGGGGTTCCCAAAGGAGAGTCTTAAAGGGCGACCGCCCGTAAGGCAGGAACCCCCTCTGACATGAAACTGGCCCGGCGTTAGCCCCCCTCTGTGTTTCAATTCAAGCGACCGTACATTTCTTTATGTGGCAATATTTTCAGAAAAAATAAATAAGATATAACAGTATAATTGAGATTCACCATCCATCACACACGAAAAAAGACAACTTTGGTGGTCCTCAACATGTCATCGTCACTATTCAATGGTCTCATAATTAATTTATAAATGGACATTTGTTACGTTGCTGTAAATGGTAGAATACAGTATTTTCCTTTACCTCTGTTCTGAAATTCGCACTTAAATTAATAAATAAAATACAAACAAATCACCGTCTCCTTATTTTTTCTCTGTAATTTCATGTTACCTTCCCTGCCATAATTTTTACCGAGGAAAACAATCACAAAAACTATCTGGCAATCAGTATTGTCCGAGTGCTAAATTTATGTTATAGAATTTGCTTACATGTCTATCTTCCTTTTGGTTTAATCGAAATATTCTTTTTATCTTTTTCTAATACACGTTTGTTGGGTAATACGTTAATGCACTTTTATTGTATTACCTGATTAACATTAATCCTTTGTACTTCATTCCACTTTATTTAATATGTTAGGACCGGTTTCGCTCATTGCAAACATCGTCAACTGATAAGAAATATAATTTAACAATGCTATTTATACAAAATTGAAAAGTTATACGCAACAATTGGCATTGAAAAGAAATTGCCAATTACATTAAAATTGTTAAATTATATTTCTTATCAGTTGACAATGCTCGCAATGAGCGAAACCAGTCCTGACATATTAAATAAAGTGGAATGAAGTACAAAGGATTATTGTGTTTTTATTAATATAATGCCTTTCCACCAAGTATTGACAGTGAACACCCCAAAAGTGATACCTGATTAACACTTGGAAAAAATGATTTATGAATATATGTAATTAACTTCATAAAGAGAATTGCTATAGTAAATGCTCGTTTGTGAATTATTAATAATTACCTTATTCATTTGTTCTTAGATAAAGTGTGAATATTATGCAGTTATATAAATAAATCTGCATTTAGTGTTAATATCAGGCTATGGACTGGGTAATTTGATCAGATTTTGGCCTGTACAGACTTATACCTGCCGTGCATATTATGGGGTAAGTAATTATAGCCTCGAAAATTCTTTGCAAACTGCATCTTTTAAAGAATGTGTTTATAAATACTGCTTACCTTGTTTCACTATCAGTTATTGGTGGAAAGGTATTATAAAATTTAAAAAAACACTTAGTTTACCTTAGATGGGAAGAGCTCATCGCCAATTTTAACACAAGTCCCGAAACGTAACATCGGAAATATGATCAAGGAGTGACAGGGTAGAAAGTGACTCCAGACAAATTTATTGTGGTACGTATCATTGAATATTACAATAAATATCTAATTATTGGCATTCAGCAAATGGCTGAAATAAGAAGAATTCTGCAATGTGAATAACCCCGCTTGGAACTCTTGCTGGTTAAAAATATGTAATGAATAAAAGTAAATATTTGTGACTACTATTAACAACAAGATAGCGTAAGGTAAGGTATAGGTTTTTGAATGAAGAATATACTGGCTGAAAGTTTTATCTAGATATAAAACTGGCATTTTGGAGAGTGTCAAATAAGAGACCGTCAACCAGTCGCTGGTAACAATAGAAACATTCAAAAACAACCACCATATAGAAAATTTAAATTAACTTTGATTATTCCACGTATTGTGTTACTAACTGTGACACGTGTTTCGCCTCTTTCAGAGGCATCTTCAGACTTACTATCGCAAAGTTTGCTTAAGTAACGAAGCAAGATTGATTCTAACATTTTAAAATTATGAAATAACAAAATGGAGTTTCGGGTTTTTTTTCCCTTTTAAGAGGAGCAAGGAGGGGGGCGTAGAATCGAAATAAAGCAAACAAATAATGATACTAATGAGTTGCAATCAATCAGATTGGGATTTTTCCTTTTTAAAGGAAGCAAAGAGGGGATTATAAAATCGAAACAGAGCAAACAAATTTAATCCTACTACTAATGACGTGGAATAATCAAAGTTAATTTAAATTTTCTATTAAAATGAACTTCCACAAAGTTACCGCCGAAACTATCGAAAGTACAACCACCATATTTTATCCATCTTCCTGCAATATTTTTTTAGCATATTGAGTAAGTGGCTATATTGTATAGGGATTCTGTGTCGAGGCAACCGGGGAAATCTTGAGACTCGATTAAAATTTGTATAAAGTAGATATTATTCATTCAATACAAATATAGTTTTTGAATACGTTGAGAACCTTTGTAGATTTCGGAAGCCAATAAAAAATAGGTAAGAAACCTCCCATTTATTTAATTAAATGAAATATGACAGATGCTAGTTTGCAATAGTAATCAAAAGAAATCTGACCCAACATATTATTTTTCGAAGGAAATGGTTTTATCGGCATAATCAAAGAAATCTCTTCAATGATGAGTAGTAAAAGGCAATATAAATATTTATGAAACAATATTGTTATCTTTTTGCAAATAGTTAACTCAGAAAATAAATTTTGAGTTACCAACAGTGTTCATACATAGAAATATTCGCTTAAATATTTTTTCACAAAAAATACTACAGGACGCAAGAATATATGGGACAATTTTATGGTAGTGTACAGTGGGTATTGACGTTAGGTGTACTATATATCAAAAAAATTAAAATATACATTTTTTTAATGATTTTCATTATTATTTATACATGAATTCGATTTTTCGCCTTTGAGACATTCATTTGTCAATTGTGGGATTATAATGCCAAACGTACTATTTCCAAAACTCGAACTTTTTAGTAGAATCAAATGCACAAACAAAATAACATTTGCATACAAATATGATTTCCAATTTGAAAACGACAGTGTTTTAGACATTTTATAATAAAACTAATAGGACCAGTCGATTCCTTAGGCTTGAATTACCCTATCTGAATACCAAACTCAATATCGCTCATTTTGGAAATAGTCCGTTTTGCATTATAGCCCCACAATTATGCTGTCGTAAATGTGCCTTTCTTCATTAGCTCCATAATCAGTGGCTGATTAAGCAGATGAGAGGCCCCAGGCACAATAAAAATTGGAGGCCCTATTTGACAATTAACATAAAAGCGTCCGAAAATTCAAAGTAAAACACTAAACTATTCATAAATTTTAACAAAAAGTATATGGGTTATATTATATAAGCTACTTTTGCGGCCCCTAAGATTCGGAGGCCCCAATCGCCCGCCTCATTTTCTTATGCGATAAACCGCCACTGTCGATAATTATTCTTTTTCGACATTGAAATCGAGCTTTAATTATAATCAATTTCATCTCATAACTTCTATTTGAAAATAAAGTATTCAAAATATATAAAATAAAATAACTTAGATTATTCCACGTATTGTGTTACAAACTGTGACAAGTGTTTCGCCTCTTTCAGAGGCATCCTCAGAGATAATAAGTTATTTTATTTATTTATTATATTAGTTAGTATCGTATTTATGTATAGTTTATAAAAGCTTATATTGATGGTCCGCAAAACATTTATTCTTTTTTTTTGTGGTCCGCGGATGTAAAAAGGTTAAGAAACATTGGTCTAGTAAACATGACTAATTCAAAAAAAAAACATTCACACTAATTACACATATATAGTTAAAAAATTAGTACAAAAGAATGTTTTATTTCTTGAATATAATGCCTTTCTATCAAGTATTGACAGTGAGCACCTTAAAAGTGAAATATGAATAAAATTAAGCTTAAGCTAAAGCTTTTTTCCTCACTGAAACTATATGTGGGGTCCGTGATGCGAACTCATAGTTTCCTAGCTATAGTTCTTGCTAGGGTACACACTTATCTTATCTTCATGCGAGAAAAACTCTATGAATTACATTTAATCATCAATAAAAGTTCAATTTTTATCAAGAATTGCTCATAGAGTTAGCATGCTCAAACAAAAATTTAGTTTGATCTCTTAGGGTGATTAAATGAAGGCCAGCATGGCTCATAGCCTCTTCCTCGCTGCTTCTGCTATATAAGTAGATTCTGTAACAGAAGGTTCATACAATAAACATAAGAAAACGTAAGAGTGGACGCCCATTAGTACAACCTTAATTGCGAAAAGCATTTAAAAAACTACCTCAGATATCAGAAGAAAAATACAACGACTTGATTTCACTTTGTGAATCAAAAGTAATTCCGAAAATACACCATGATTTTTATAAAAAAACTATTTCAAACTTAACTCATTGGATGCTAAGAACGTGCCAAGCACACGGGCGCAACTCCCTTTGGCGTGATATTATTATTATTTTTTATTTTCCAATAATAAAATAATAATAATAACAAAGCGGTAGTGCGGACCTGCAGAAGTGTGATTTCATCTCTTTTTCACATAAAGGTTGGTTGACAGTTTCGCTTAGAAAACATTTAATTACTACATGAATTTCAAATTTTAATTTGCATTATTTACTATTCTTCTTTTCACATTCTTTATGATTCTTTGAAGAATATTGAACTGCTCTGTCTAGTATTTTATACATAAAAAGCTACAAATAAAAAATTCAAAAGATGTGAGTCCGTGATGAAATACACCTCCGAAACAATATGTGTAACTAAATGGAAACATTGTCGAGACGTTCTGACGATTTTGTCAGAATTTGATGGCACACTGTGAAAAAATATTAAAATAAAATGCAAGAATAAGATTTCTGCTAATCGTTTTTTCAAATAGAGGGGGTGAAAGAAACTTTCGTTTCAATCATTTTTCCACAAATTGCAAAACTGTTAGTAGGGTTACAAAGAGGGTAGCACTGCGGTCATTTTTATATGCATGTCGACGCGTTTGTGACAGAAATGAAAAAACAAGGTAACTTCATTTTTCTAAAAAAGAAGAACAAAATTATCTAATAATTTTACTGTTAAAATGTAAGGATTGGATTGCTGCAAATCGCTTTTTCATATAGAGGGGTGATAGAAACCTTCTTTTCAATCTTTCTTTGTCAAACCGCAACAGATTGTTGAAGATATTAGATAATATAGTTTTTCTTTTTCAGAAAAATGAGGTTAATCGACTTTTTCATCCCTTATGCTATATTGTCGAGTCACATATCAAAACAACCCTTGCATTACCTTTTTTACAAATCTGCTAACAGATCAACAATCCACTGCGGCTTAGTGACGTTAGATTGAAAAGAAGGTTTATTACTTTTTCTATAATTTTAAGTGTGATTAGCAAAATTAAATCAATCCATTTTGCTTCATAAGAAGCTTTAGCATGTACACATGCCTTAGCAAGTTAAATCACATTAATCGATTTCTTTATGGCGAAGATTTTGGATAATATATATTTTTGATTTTTCAGAAAAATGAGATCAATCAACTTTTTCATCCCTTACCCTAGTGGTTATAAAGCTTTATGTTACTACGCCTCCCTTTGAAGAAAAAATATCTTTGCGCCTCCCCATCCTTTATTTCACATAGTAATAAAGGGAAAATAAATATTTTTGACTCTTCGCGCCTTCCTTTGCCTCCCCAGGAAGGCGGAAATCGCTGCCTTACGCTATATTGCCGAGTCATATATCTATACAACTCTTGGATTACCCCTTTTGCAAATCTGCTTACAGATCAACAATCCGTTGAGCCGACGTTGGATTTAAATGAAAGTTTCTTTCTTTTTCCTTAATTTTAAGTGTGATAAGCAAAAATAAATCAATGCATTTTGCTTTAAAGAAGGATAGCTGTAAATATTAAAAAAATTATTTGCCACTAGGGTAGAGGTCTGCACGGGTCAAAATTTTACAAAATTACCCGGTCCGAGCCTGATAGACTAAGGCCTGACCTAGTCCGGGCCCGACTCTCATACCACACTTGTTACCCAAATCCGACCCAAAGCATGGATTTATACTACTCAGCCCGAAAAAAACCCATTTTTTTTTACAAATTTACAACAATTTACGATTCACTATAGAACTGGTAATAATTAAAATCATCATGGTTGACTTATGAAACGAACATAGTCTGAAATATTTTTCTGAAGAAATAAATTCCTTACCCTGGCCCAGCCCGAGCTCGAATCTCAATTGCGCTTACCCGCCCGAACCCAGCGCACGGGGCCTGGAGCCGTGGAGTCCAGGCCCGTGCAGACTTCTACACTAGGGCAAAAAATATAATGATTTAAAGAAAACCGGACTTTTATCAAGTATTTTGGAAATATTTGCCCCGTAGCCAATGTGCTTATAATGTGATTATTAATTTAATAAAATTATTTTTTACCATACTTTCAAGTGCTTCGGTAGAAAGATCATTTTCTACAATGAAAAGCATTCACTAGAAATAGTCATTGCGAGAATAGATTGTCACCTGTTGCATTAGTTTACCCTTTGATTATGGTGTAACTTCGCAAAGTATGTGTTAAAAAAACAAATGATGTTTTTTTATTTTCATGCATTTTTTGAAAAAAAATATATTTTGATCATCTTTAGTATGAAAGCATTGAAAAAAACCATTTATAAAAAATATAATGCACTATGTGGAGCCGCAATACAGTTTGGGGGGGGTTAAATTTTCCGAAATCCGTAAATTTGTGATTTTGGATTCGAAATTCTTGGGAGAGCTAAATATTTTTTTTATAAATGATCAGTAGCTTCCAACCTTTATGTTACTGCGCCTCTCTTTGAAGAAAAAAATATCTTCGCGCCTCTCCATCCTATATTTCATATAGCAATAAAGACATGTTTTAAAGAATAAATACATATTTTGGACTCTTCGCGCCCCCCTTTGCAATAGTCCACGCCTTCCCAGGGAGGCGCGCCTCCCAGGTTGGAAATCGCTGCATTAAGGAAAGCCACAAAATTAACCAAATCGTCTTACCATTACTAACCACTGACCGTTTAGAAATCTCTACTGATATTTTTCCAAAAAATAATTACCATTTTCCATTAAAATCCTGAAAGTGTTTTTTTTTTAATGATCATTTATTATTTTTAACTGACCGTTTTATTTATTAAAAACTGTAAATTTCTTCAACTGACCGATTATCGAATAAGAAACTGACCAAATAATTAGTTGCCATATAATATTACAATTTTTATTGATAAAAAAAAGTTTTTTTCGCATGGCACGCGTTTGCAATGTTCCGTATTTCGTGTCAGTAAATCAGCAACACTGAAATTCATTTAATTAAATATGGCCACCGCGTATCCGTCAAGAACGGCACCGACTGTGAAGTGTTTTTATTTATAAGCTCCTTCTTGAATGTGTTTGAATAAAAGTTGCAGGACAATTAATAGTGATTTAAAATGAAGTCACACGGATGACGACCCTTCTTTTTAGGGGCCAGTCTCGATATTCCAGGTAAGCTTATTTTGTAAACATTGAGTCAGGTGCATCGAAAATGGTATTTTTTTGTGGACTAGTTTCGCGAAACACCAGTTTTACCATTATTACCGTGCGTAATTATTTCTTGCCCTTCGCAGTCAATTCAGACGTCTCAATTCGCATCGAGTGCATGCATTCCCAGGTTCGTAAATCGTAACCATGACGCTTACCTTTCACTTTATTGTTCTGCCCGACGTTAGTATATCATTTTTCCCGAAGCCCCGCTGTTAATTTTTCTATTGCTATGATTTTATCGCACGCGAATTTCTCAATAACTACGCAAAGTTTTTATGTAACGCGCTACAGATGTAAGAATCTAGTTTTTTGTCACTAACTGTTGAAATAGTAATAACCGATTACATTCTCTCGGACGTGTTTACATTTTTGTTTTATCTTATCTCTCGGTAATGATATTGTAAATTACAGTTATTAATTTTAAACTTATTATTGATATCGCCGTCGCGTTTGACAGCAACACTTTCTTTATGGCGATATTCTCCCTGCTCGAACAATACAATTTTACGCTTTGTGACCACTGATTTCTCCAGTTGTAGTTCGAAAGAAAATTCCTTACAAAATACTGTTGTCAGACATCATTAATAAATAATTCTCGTTGCCATAAAATACTATCAGTTTTAAGAATAGTGCAATTCAAATAAAAATCATTGCATCTCGTGAGACCCATTTTTACAGTAAGTCAGCAAATTATAATATGTTCATATATAAAAATCGTGTTCAATTAAATAATTTTGACATTTACTGCACCTTATTCAAATAGAAATTCCCTAATCAGTGGCATTGCCAAGATAACATACACTTTAAAAGTCTGCAAATCCTGCTGCTGTAGTTTTATTATTATTTGTTATTTAATTTTCAAAGATAACCCTCCAGAGAAGTTTTTTTTTTTAATAAAAAAATATTTTTTTAAACCATATAGAAGTCATGGATAACTTTTATTTCTGACAAAAATTTAAAAAAAAAAACGCAAAGTTGTATAGAAACCCCGCTTGACTATATATCTTCATGCTCATCCTTATATCACCGTGTAATATTGTGTACGGACAGTAGTGATGACGAGCGTGACCGTATGGGCACACAAACATTCGGGGTTGAAATATAGTTAAACGTGAAATTTCTTATAATATTTAAGATTTGACCTCTTTAGATCACAAATATATTAGTAAAGTTTGTGTAAATAATTTAATGTTTGATAAAATAATATCGAAAAGTCCATTTAAAATAAACGGAAATTCAGAAAATCGCATGTGCTTTTGGTAGTCTGTATCCTTTTTCGCCAAAACTAAATGAAAGCACCAATTAATAAAAACACAATATTCCTTTGTATTTTATTCCACTGTATTAAAAAGGTCAGGACCGGTTTCGCTCATAGCGAGCATTCTCAATCTCACAATGAGCGAAACCTGTCCTAACCTTTTTAATAAAGTGGAATAAAATACAAAGGAATATTGTGTTTTTATTAATTGTTGCTTTCATTTAGTTTTGGCGAAAAAGGATACAGACTTCAGTTAGTCATCAGCTGCGGGGACGAAAACGACTACCAAAAGCAAAAGGAATATTGTGTTTTTTATTAATATAATGCCTTTCCACCAAGTATTGACAGTGGACATCCTAAAAGTGAAATCAACAATATTCTGGTAGAAAAAGGATGAATAGTGGGATCAATAGACAACGGTGTTTACTGTGACCTATGGTCACGCTTGTCCTTAGAGGGTTAAAAGATTTTTTTTATTTATTTTAATTGTATATTGTGACTTTTTATCTATAGAGTTACTTTGTATTTCCCCCATCCGATTTCTATAAAAAGAAAAACCTTACTGACTGCTCTTAAGTAATTAAGAACAAAAATTAGCTGAGTTCACTATGAAATTTTTGCATATCAATTGTTTGTGTTGAATAAATCGGCTGGTGCATTTATTTCATCTGTTTGGCATAAACAGCATTTTTTTTTAATCAGTTATTATTTTTAATGCTGAATTAATGGCACCCAATTGTCACTGTTTCACCGCTAATTCTTAACTTTTCTGTCAGATCATCATTAATGCATCCATGTAGCATGTAATATCGTGGCTAAAGGCCTGGTATTTTAATTGTTACGTTACCAAATTTTACCAGTACGGTGATTATATGTAGATTAATTAAAGAACAACGCCAGGCGGTGAAACATTTCCATATGTCATGTCACATTATATGAAATATGATCATACGTCTTGTTTTTAGGTAGTCTATTTTGTTGTTCCCGAGCAGAGCTAAAAATGGCCCGTTTTCTGAAGGACGGGAACCTAACTTACAATTTAAAATCGCGATAAATCAAAAAATCAGCCAACTATATTATAATTTAAGATTTCGACTGAAGGTGCTTGGTGGAATTTCAATATTAAATTTGAATTTTCCAAGAAATTTTGGAAATAAATAGAGGACAGCTGCAAAGTCTTCCGATTTTAAATGAAATATTAAACTTTCCGGCATCTCCACTTCTATACCCTATATAATCATAAAATCATATTATCATAAAACCTTTGCCGACAAACAAATAATATAATTCTTGAAACTACTTACTACTCAAATCTGTTGGCATTCCCATGAGCTTATCCTTTTCGCCAGCAATGGCTTTGGACTCAATGATGGATTTATTTCTTATCTAAACACGAAACTTTCATTTACTAAACGTCAGTTCAAGTTCATCCGTGCACTTGAATGCCTGAAGATGCCGAAAGGCGAAACCCAGGTCGTTAGTGACAAAATCTGTGAGAATGTACATAGTTTGAACGATTCAAATTCAACTATATTATAATCACAATTCAGAAGTATTTGATGAGTATTATCTCTATTCTAACTAAATTACACTGCAAAAAGTGACAGAATAGAACACTAGAAATCTTTCGTTATTTTCTTTAATAGATAAAAACTATGAAGAAATATTCGTTTTCTTGACTAGTGTGTACTCAAGAAAGCTCACTATTGACTAAAAATAAGTCAATGTCTCGTTTTGAGGAAACAATGAATGGTCACGTAGCGATAATTATCGCGTAACTAACGCCTTGAAGTCGATGTTCGAACACATAAAGAAGGGTAATTTTTAATGTTATTTTTATATTTTGAATTCGGTTAATTAACATCTTATCTGGACATGGAGGTGCGCTTACGACCGTTGCATTTTTCAGTTGCCTGGCGTTAAACAAGGATGTACCGTTTTTTTGTAGAAGGGAAACGAGTGTCGCTTTACCAGAGGAAGTTGTCAGTTTTATTTTTAAAATTACATGTATAGTGTATTGAACTATTGATCTTTTGGAGAGAATCAAAACTGTAATGGTTCTAATGAAAATATTGACTCCCAGCATCATTGTACTGAAAAAAAGTGGAGAAATGTTATGAATTTTGCATAATTTTTGAATTTAATGAATTCCAAATTTAATGAATTGCATTTAATGAATTCCAAACTTTGCATATTCATAAGTGTTGTGTTCTGCAAATGATATTATAAAAAGATGATTTGAAAACATTGTATGCTATCTAAAAACTACTTATATCACTAAACGTACACACATCGACTGTGGAAAGGAAAAAGGACGTAACCCACACATAGCAAATTTTACAGGAGGCACAAAATTATGAAATATACACATCCTTGAAGTGCATGGAGACTTCGAAACTGGTGTTTAATTTACATAATCTAATATTAATTAAAGAAATTGTCTAGGAAAACTGTTTTTTCAGTCTTTCTTCTTGGTTTCAATTTTCACAAGCTCATCTTTTTTCAAACTTAAAAGCTATATTTAGATACGAATTCGGCATTTGCAGCTTACATCCTTTTGATAGAACGTGTATCAAGTTGTATACATTGTGATTATCGAAAAAAAGCTGTTTTGAAAAAACTGTAGGCTACGTCCTTTTTCCTTTCCACAGTCGATATATATTCTTTCGTTTCCATCATTCACAGTAGCCTAAATAAAATAATGTAACCCTTATAAATACAGTCTTTTTAAGCTTCACTCTAAGACGAGTTAATAATAACCTACCGTGATGGTTATTATTTTACAACTCTTATCAAAATGATAACATGCAATTGTATTGATATTTATGGTCTCAAGTAAATGCGGTGCATTTGTAACGAACGAGATTGCTTATTATAGCAATGAAATGACATCTCTATTCATTCTAGGTGATTTATGTTGTGTATCGTTGGCTTAATTCATAAAATATACATCTTGGTTTCAGAAGAGAAATGAGGTCGGGGTGAAGCAAAGATTATTTATTATATTTCATATAATTTTACGTCAGCTTAAAATGTAAGAAAAGTTTGAAACTGTTAAGCTTTTTCTGCCTCCATTACCTTGTGCGTAGACAGAATGAGGTCAAAAATTACAGCAGTGTACAAACGATACGAGCTTTCCTGACATTCAAAGCATTGTATACTCTCTAGAAGAGATAATCCCTAACACAAGCCAGTGCCTAAATAATCTATAAAAACTTAGTCATTATATTTATAAAATTGATCCAAATTTGCCCATCCAAACGACACCGCATAGAGAAAAAACAAACACTGAATGTTTTATGAAGATAGGTACCCTTCATATGTTGATTTTTCAATCAATCTATCTCTAAATGCATTATTATCTGTAATAATTTAAGACATCCACTCGGGGTGCTTGACAGAATTTCAATATCAATATTTGAATCACTTTTATGGTGTTACTTGTACAATAGAATACTTGCTGAAGAAGCGTTATATAAAAAGCACTCAATTGTTTATTACACCATTTTATTTCATTTTGTTTTGTATATATAACACTGTTAATTTTTATTTATTATCAGTTGATAATTCTCGTCATGAGCGAAACCGGTCCTGATCATGCTAAAATAAAATTGGAAGTAGTACAAATGAATATTGCGTTTTTTGAATACAAATTTGAATTTTCGAAATTTTATACACTACCATTAGTTTTGTCACCGACAAATACAAAAGGTGCAAAATTTGAATGATTAAAATGTCAACGCTCTTTCTCACCCACCTTTTTTTGCCCCCTCTGTGGAGCATATGGATTTTTAATAGAGTCAATCTTGACAGAAATTTTTATACGAAACGGCTTGTTTCTCAGTTGCTTCACCTATTTGTTGAAGTGAGTGAAGACAAAAGTATACGGTGTTAGGGCAGGACCTGTGGTTAGATAATCACTCCCACTACGCCTTATTTATTTAAATGGGTGGGAGGTAATTGTAGACAATGCAAAATTCTTTTTATTAAAAAAAATATACTTGGATTTGCTTGGTGAGCACCATAAACAAAGCCAGCAGCGTTGACCACTCTCCTAAAGACTCATACTTTTATCTGACTTTAAAAAAATGGGGCATAGAGAGAGCTATAGCTAACTGTTACATCTTTCCTCGTCTCGTTTCATTATCCTGTCCAAAAGTGCTTCATTAAGAGTCCATATCCTCCGCACTATGGGCTGGTATAAAGAAAAAAAGCTTATCAATACTTCATTTAGATATTTTACGTTAAAACAAATATCAATCAGTGACGACGTTTCGAATAACTGTACCTTTTGTTTCAGTTGTCGCCAGCTGCGGTAAAAATTAGCGGGCTCTCGAGCAGGGCGGCCGGCCTGAAGGTGGGAAGACGATCGCGTTGTCATCATGTCGCAACCGCCTGGCAACATCGAATACAGAGAGTATCAGTGGGCCTATTCGATCATGGATTCGTCAAGGTATGGTACATGAGTTTTGTCCCTGAAGACTATGGTTTGCCACTCGGAGCTCTTTGATGTGCACCATTTGCGTGAAATTAGATATCTTAAACCGTTGAATATGAAGAATCGTAAATTTTTCCAGCAATCAAAACAATTTACATACCATATCAAAATACTCTCCGTCGAAAATCAGTTGGCATTTCTAAATTAAGATTGTTTCCAATTCATTTTTATTGAATACTAGCCAGTTCCCGGCAAGCGTTGCTATGCAACTGAAAGAAAGAAAGTGTTTGTGTTTTGATTGTGTTTATTGAAGTGCATGCCTTCTTTATCTGTCTGTTTGACGTCTGACTTTTGCTGCCGATTGTCTATGGTACAACGCCTACGCAAAGTGCATGAACGGTATGGCAGGCATACAAACATTGATTTTTATATATAAGATCTACTGTAAGCTAATTTTAATATGCCTATAAACTTCGCGCATGTGCAAGCAAAAAGTTTGTCAATGTTTTATTGCAATCGGATGAGCGGTGTGGCAGCCCATAGAGTACGAGCAAACAAACATTCATTCATTTTTATATATTAGATCAGTTCTTATGATCATGGTAATCTCAAAGACCTACAGAGTTTTTAACTGTTCTTGTGATTACTTTCCCAATTGTGCTCGAGTATCATATCAAATGACAATAAGTCTTCTTTACCTTGTGTCAAAAGTCAAACTCGACAAACATTTTGAAATGCTTTTTGTATTTCCTTCTCTCGTCTAAGATTTCTCATCATATATAACTATGTGATATCTAATGATGCTTTAAAGCGTTTGTCTGAAGTTGTTGATCTTGGTATAAGATGTAAGCAAACCATTTGAAAACCCAACTGTGTTTCACACTCTCTATGTTTCTTTGGTCTTATGTACACTTGAATATGGATCCATCATTTGGAGCCCGTATGAAAATTCATACAAGTTGCAATAAATTAGTTTCCCTTTGATAATTCCTTCGAAGAATACTACCCCACCAAATTTCTTTAAGGAATGCTATCATTCACTCTCAAAGCTCGAAGATCGTTTTCAAGTTTGAATCATTTTTCTCTTCTTCTTTGGGACGAGTTAATAATCCTGAAATTCTCATGACTATTAACTTACATGCTCTCAATTTATTCTTACGTGGCCGAAACTATATTTACTAAACTGTATTTATTTTATTCTCTTCACTACAGATGCAAATAAATAAATATTGTATAATCTAAACACATATAAGCCGAGAATAGAATAAAAAGGTCATCGTAAATATTTTCATCTTTTTTGGCAGGGTGTCCACATTCCTGATATCCATGCTGCTGATAGTGTACGGCAGCTTTCGCTCCCTTAACATGGAGAGGGAGGCTCGCGAGCGCCAGGAGAAGGAGAGGGAGGCGGCCGGGCTGTTAGGCACCCCGCCACCCAACGCCCAGCACGCTTCAAACAGTCAGTATTGAAAGTACCTTTATTTTTTTTGTAGAACTAGAAAACATTATTTCAATCTTTTTTTTTAAATATTTTTTTGTATCTGTGTTTTTGTTTGTGTTTTGCAACACTTTCATGCGTTAATATTTCAATCGATTTATGGAATTTAACGTTTCAAATTGTAGGATTTTGTGCCAGAAAACTGGATGTTTCCTTCGACCCATTCGATTCCTAGAGCGGTACAAAGAGCGATTAGTTAACTACTAGTAATTCAATAGTGTCTACCAGATTTAAAAAATACCTATAAATTTATTGTTAACACTTTATCATTTGAAAACGCTCATGATGAGCGAAAGTGGTCCTGATCTTAAATAAGGAATGTGGAATTAGTACTAAAAGTGTTTTTTTTTTAACCACCAAGTATCAATCTGAGTGACTTAACCACTTTGTTGAATTACGCTGTAACTCACCTCAAGTCACTTTGCAAGAGAGCAGTTTTTTTAAAATATTTATTTACAATATATGAGGCTATTATTTGCGTTCCAAAACGAGTGAAACGTGAACTTTGAACGTAACTTAGTAAATTAAAATACATCTTAAAAGTATTTGTAGAAAACAGTCTCAAACATGGTTCTGATAACATACGAAATATGTTCCAAAGTAATGTTAAAAAAAAAATTACTTTAAAATGTATATTGTTGTACAAAATGAAATTTAAGTCTCAATCTTCAACCATTTTGGAACGAGCCAGGCATACAAATAATAGCGTCATATATTCATTTTTAATCCATGATTTTTCAAGCATGTATTCCGCTCTCTTGCAAAATGATCAAATGTGAGTTACTGCTTTATTCGTTAGAGCTGCCGATATGGTTCACTTCGATAGCGAACACGGTTGAAAAAAACATTTCTACAGTGAGTAAAACATTAACGTGAAACTTTAATCGTTAAACTTAAAAAGTTTTATATTCCGTGTCAAATTGTATAACAGTGCCTAGGCATTGTGTTGTTCTAGTAATCGGCCCATATCAGGGCTACAGTTATATTTGCTGAGGGTTAAGAAATCCATTAGCCAGGCCTATTGTGATTGATTTCATGGGCAGACGATTGATTGCTATGCAGTATTGGCTATCGAACGTTATTTTTATTGACATAAATTACAATTGAAGTTATTCCACCGAATAAAGGAATTAATTTCAAATGACAGCTTTTTTTTTTACTTCGGAGCTAATAAAGGGCATTGATCCAATACTTGTTGTGTGTTATGTCGCATTCGTTGTGCAGTGGTTAACATCGTTGGTTTTGCTTGACGGATGTCACAGGCTTAAATTCCAGTACAAACACCATTTTTTCAATCATTCGTTCAAAGGCACGGATGTTTGAATATTTATTTATTTATAATATTCTCCCACCTTTCCAATCTAAGCGAGAGCAATTAGTTAGCCACTGAGTTCTGTCCTACCTTTAACTTGTTCATACCTACTCTCTTCGAAAAAAAAAGAGAGGTCGAGCAATTGATTAACAAGCAGTTCTCGTAGAAATTCTTCTGTTGAGATGGCCTAGTTCATATGATTCTGAGTGAACTTCTTCTCTTCTGAACTTCTTCTGAGTTCAAGTTCATCCGTGCACTTGAACGCCTAAAGATGCCGAAAGGCGAAACCTGGGTCATTAGTGACAAAATTTGTTTGAATGTACATAATTTGAACGATTCAAATTTGATGTTTTCAATACCCATTATATTCGAATACCTCTCTTCTAGCAACATGGAACTGAGCCATCAATATTAATTATTTTATAAATAATATAATTAATGTCTCTCCACCATAAACAAGATGGTTGTACATTACCCACTTCCAAAGAAAGTTTTTTATAATATATATGTACTCAAAAAGTTTAAATAATTATTGTCATTGTATAAGTATGCAGCAATCTACAAGATGTAATTTACTTCAGAGACTGCCGTTGAACTTATAAAGGCCGGCTTGACCCTAATGTTGCTTTGTTTTTTAATGTTGAGATAGCAGTTGTGTTTGAATTTAGGACAGCTGAATTATAGTCGAAGATGTATTTAAAAAATCATTTTAAAATCTTCAATTGTGTGAAATAACTGACATAGGATAGATGGTTTATAATATTTATAACCCGGGGTCGATATTAATCTATCTCCGTTCCCATATCATTGTTTATTTTTAGATAGCAGTCTCAAAACTGGCTTGAAAACAAACAAAATAAGGTAAAACTAACGCATTGTGAAGCATATCTATGGCTTAGTTCCATATTGTTAAAACTAGAAATTGGCAGTTTTGAGATATGTCTGACTAAAGTTTTTTGACGTGTATAAACTGCGTGGTAAAAAATTGCCTATTATTATTTGTCTCATATTTTTAGTGAATCATTTATCTCATTTTATCTCAATCGACATGAAAAAATACACGAGTTTCCTCTAACTCCAGACCCCTCGGTCTTCGTTAAAATTGATGTGCAAAACTGTAAATAGACATCTTAGTAAATTTGAATCCACCAAGCACCTTCATGGGAAGTCTTAAGTTAGACAATTTAGTATTAAGAACTTTGAAAAAATAAATATAATCTATAATAAAAAAAGTTTTTTTGAACATTATACATTTTGTTTGTATTATTTGAAGATTTCCCACATTAATCGGTCCCTTGAATAACGTAGAATCACTGTAGTTTGATTGTTTTTAATGTGTCAATTTCGACGAAGAGGAGTCTACTCAAAAAAATTGAAAAAATTAGTTAACAGTTGTTTGTTTTTTCCCGTCTCCGACTGAGGTAAAAACAGTCTGACTTTACACGTTGGTGGTCTGTTCATAAAAGTTGTATCATATCAATTGTTGTGTTTAATGACTGACCCAAATATTGCAAGTATTCATTTAAATGCATTTCAGCAGTCAATTGTTACTCAATAAAGTAGATCTCTCGGAGAAAGTGTCCGATATCAAATCGAAATGTCTCAAAAATTATCGATTGTTTGGCGAAATTGGAGCAGCCGTCGCGTGCGATGAAAGCCCTCCATTCATCGACTCGAAGAATAGCCCAATTTGAAAATGTCTCGATGGTATTATAAAAGAAAAATAAACAAGCATCTGGGCTGAGTGGTAAAAATGTCGTGCCTGAACGGGCAGGCCGACGCGCACGAGCGGCCGCTAATCTGTCAGTTTTAAGCTTGTCGCTTGCGAAAAAAATTGTGTAGACTGTTTTTTGTCCAGTTATATTCAGATGCTGAGATCTCGTGAAAAAATTACGACCGGAATTGTTTTAATGTGAAAAATTTGAAATGTAAATTTTTGTTTTTTTTTTAAATGTCAACCTTGTCCGCTTCCAATGTATAGAGCAAGGGTTCACAGCTCTCTTAAAATATCAGGTTTTTTTTTGCCAGAAAGATTCCATATCTTTAAATAATGTTAGTTGTGTGGTAGGATATCTGTCTGAAAGAGTAAAATCACTTTATAAACCACTTTAATACGTCTTAAAATAAAGCACAAAATTGCATAGCATCTCAATACTAGACTTTTGAGATGTCCCAGTACTGCTCTCAGGCGATGACATTCCTCACTTTGCATCACTGGGCTACATAATCCAACGAGTGATAAAAATGAATATTGTTGATTTCTTTTTGATCAAAAATATAATTTTCTTTTTATGTTGAAATCCATCTTTGAAAAAGTTTACTCATGGCCAATAATTGCTGTAAATTACAAGTAACTTTTTTAAACAAAAATTCAACCCTACACGTATATCTGCCATGACTTTCATGAAAAAAATGTTCGATTCCTCATGTGCGATCCTGCCGATTGTCGGAGCCCGTAAATTGTTTTGAATGTTACTCTTACAGATGTCCAGACGCTGGACACGATGCAGGCGCTGTGCCTTCCCCTCGGAGCCTCCGTCTCGCTGCTCGTCATGTTCTTCTTCTTCGACTCCATGCAGATGCTCTTCGCCATTTGCACGGCCAGTGAGTATATTTTTTTGATACCTCCACACCCTGACGGCTATGACTTCTATATGAAGAAGTAGATAATGAATTATTTAGTCTATCGAGCGCCATGTTGCTCAATTTTGCACTGTTTTGATGTCCATTTAAGCAAATTAGCAGAATAAAACAAACAATCAGTCGCTATGAAAGCTACTAACATATTTTATACGTGTATTGAAAATTTTCTAGTTTTTCACGTCATTCCTTACAACGAATTCTCATATAATATGTACTCGATTTAGATCAATTTATTCTTCTAATAATAGAAAAATTTAATTCTAATTAAATTACCTAATCCTAGGATGGGGAACCTTTTCTTCACTAAAGACCGCAGTAAATTAATTAATAACATTGACTAGGGAATATTTGGCCGGAAACAATTCCATGGCAATTTCTAAATCCCAAGAATTTATGGATTTGCCCAAATTAGCATTGGCCACCTTTTTTTAGGTGTTCCAGGAATTTTCAAATCCAAAATCTCAGGAATTTACAAAAATTCACAGAATTACAGAATTGGCCAGAAGGCAGCACCAGAGTCGCCAAAAGGCCGCAGACCTGGACCCGCCTGACCTATACGTTCAATTTATAATTTCTTTCGGTTAGGATTATTCCAATTTGAAAAAATATTTGAATATATGTATTTGAGTGCGTGCCGACCCGGAATTAGTGTGCAGGGCTTTTCAAACTGCTGCGGGAGAGGGAACATTCCTTGTCTCTAAGTGTTAATAAATGCCGGATTATAAAAATTAACAAATAAAAAACACATTTCATTGACTTACTATCTAGTGGTGGCATTTGAGTTTGTTGATATTTGCAAAAAATAATTGACAAAGGGCTAAGAGAGAGTTGTGTGTATGGAATTGAAAAGTCTGTATAATCGCCTCTTGTTATATAAAAAAATGGTTTGATTGGTCAAGTATGAAGAATGCAACGTAACAGTCAATGAAAGGGAAGTGAAAAAAACAATCGAAGCAGGCTAGCCACATAACCTGCACATTTGTGGTCAGGCCAGTAATAAGGCAAACAGACCAGTCTCAGCGTTTCGATATTGTTATAAAACAATTTCTTTTCGTTAATAAATAGAAGTTACTGTTATGAACATTGTATATTTTGCTTTTATTAGTTAGCGTGGATGTTCATGCTTGCGGTGGTTTGAAATTGATGGCTTTTTATGCAAGAGCCTTTGGGTATTATTTACGATCTCATTCTTGATATTATTTGTGATTTGATTGAGCTTAAAACGTATTGTTAGTCTGAATTTGTTATTTTGCAAGAGAGCCACTTCTCGGATTCGTTCATTCAAGTCCTATCACTGCATAATGAAAACTAATGTCTTATTGGTTTCACCGTGTATCATTTGTTTCCTCATTCTGCCTGCTATAGCCAAAGCTGTGCTAGAGTGAGAAGCCAAGTAAACATTATTACATATTAAAAATATTATTACATATTAAAAATATTATTACATATTAAAAAAAATTAGGGTCTCTGCTTTGTAACGTTTTGACTTGTTATCGTTTGTTCCTCGTGGACCCCGGTTGAGAAACATTGATCTAGAGAAATGAAAGTAGTTTAGTGTAATTTTAGGATAGGCATTGACCATATATTACAATTTACTAACCAAATTTAAGGAATTCCTTTATCGAACTTGGTATGAGAGTAATTTAAAAAAAACCTTCTTTTGTAAAATTTATAAATTGTCGGTTACGATTTTCTGCCTATTATAGGTCGATGTGACCGTTTACGAGATACGGTTGGGTTAGATATCTAAAAAAAATGAAATTATGATATTAGAAGCACAAAGGTGAATCACCTGTTGTACCTTAGTGACCTTAAAACTATGTTTTTGTTCTTGTGATTTTATGCTCCTGAGTTATTGAGCATGCAAATTCTATTATGTCTCTAAATTGAATATAGGCACGAAGAAAACTTTGTATCATAAATTTATCTTCGACTTATAAATGCCAAGATAAATCTCTGTAGCTTGTTTCTCTTGCTTTGATACTCGCCTCCTATCACAGACTTCTTGCGATACGGAAACTAGCTAGTGCATAATTTATAGGTGAAAGATATTGAGACAAATCATTTGTGTTTTCAGTTATTGCGTGCGTGGCGCTCGCATTCCTTCTGACGCCGCTGTGCCAGTACATCTGCGGTGGGGGCGGGGCCAATGCCGCTCGGGTGTCGTGCGGGTGCTGCGGACGGTACAGTGCCGCTGAGCTTGCCGCCTTCGGACTCAGCCTCGCCATCGTGACCGTCTGGATACTCACCGGGCATTGGTTACTCATGGACGGTGAGTTGAAGCTCTTTTTTATACCAGGGATACACTGGATTTTATTGGAGCAGCTGTGCATATAATCCGACTCTTGAATTAATAGTGTGTCCTATAAGCAATGGCATCTCGCAATCGCTGTAAAACGTGAACGGAGAATTGGTTGTTATTGTTGATCGCCTAAATGGCCACATGCGACCCTTTGACATTCCAGTAAACATGTGATGTAAGGTGTTTTTATGAAAGGGCTTTGATTTCAGGTATGTATATGTTAATTTAATTAATTAGTTAATTTGTTAGGAGAAGATGCATTTGAAAATAAATGGCCATATAGTATGTGCAAAAAAAGGCGCAATTTTAATGGGATATGTACACCAAATAATTTAAAACGAAACATCATTTTTTGCACCTTCTATCCCAAAAAAAAACGATTTTAATAAAACGTATTCTGTTTTTTGTTGATGTTATAGTCTTATAAAGCAGTGCTCCGCAACCGCTGTGCCACGACACACTAGGGTGCTGTGGGACGATGCTAAGTGTGCCGCAGCGCATTACTTTATCGAAGAAAAGATCAAATAATTTCTTCAAACAACGATCAAATAGAGAACTAGTACTGAGGTGGCAAAATATATTACACAATTGAGAACGATGTCTAATGTTATTTTTGCAATACCCTTATGTATATATACATGCATATTTGAAGTGAGAAGCGGAAATATGGAGAAAATTTTGATGTGCCGTGGGAGATAAAAGGTTGCGGAGAACTGCTATAAAAGGCAGACACTATTAATCACACACTTTTTGCCTCTTGTAAAGTTTCGAAAAAGACAGCCAATTTCGAAGACGCAACGACGATATATTGTAAAATCAACCCCATACTACTCATATCACAATTGCAGTCATACTGATTTATTGTATTGCTTATTGTTGCTTTAAAAAATCTTTTGTTGTTTCCAGCTATGGGCATGGGCCTCTGTGTGACGTTTATAGCCTTCGTGAGATTGCCGTCTTTGAAGGTGTCCACACTTCTACTGACGGGGCTGCTGCTCTACGACGTCTTCTGGGTGTTCTTCTCGTCGTACATCTTCACCACCAACGTCATGGTGAAGGTGGCCACAAGGTATGATTTGATTTTAACTTTTGATCTTACAACCTCAGAGTGGCAATACGTCAGTTGGATGTGAAAATCATGATAAATTTTATTTCTAGACCTGCTGAAAATCCAGTGAACGTAGTTGCACGCCGACTGCAGCTGGGCGGTGCGGCTGGCCGAGGCGGAGAAGTTGTTCCAAAACTATCTCTGCCCGCCAAACTTGTCTTCCCTTCCATGCATCATCAGGGTCACTTTAGCATGCTCGGTGAGTGATACGGTTCAAAATTGATTCTTGTAGAATTCGCCTAATTTTTGTGCAACTTCACTAGTTCGAATACATCGAATCAAAGGCATGAATGTCTGCAAGGTTTACATCCTCCAGCCAATCCGATTTTAACAAAAAGTCATATCAAAAGCGACTGGCTAACTGCTAGCCCTGTCGTTCTGTCGTTACCTTTTCCAACGAGAAGTTCTTTGAATTGGAGTCTAACAAATTTCACTGATTTCATTCAAATAACTTGATTTCTTGTAATGATTAGGTTGACAAAAAGTGAGATTTTTAAAAAAAACAATAAAAGCACTGCATAAGACAATGTTATTTTTATCATTTCAGGCCTTGGTGACATTGTGGTACCTGGCCTCCTGCTGTGCTTCGTACTGCGGTATGACGCTTACAAAAAGGCATCTTTGGTCTGCGAAATAGGCAGCATACCCAGACCGCGGTCCATGGTAATCTTTTGCACTGATTGCTTTAAATAATATCTGCAATTATGGTGTATTTTTCAATCAAAAGATGAATAAAAATAGGAATGATTAATTACTATATTTGATTCTGTATAATTCATATGGCTGGTTTTTTCTCATTATTATCCTGAGCACTATTGAATGTGGGATTTGTGCAAAAAAAATATTAAAAATTTACGGTGCATACATAAAAAGTGAAATTTGTGTGTCATAAATCTTACTTTAATGTGCGATTACTGCACTCGGCAATATCATATTAAAGGCTTCACATAAGTTAACAAAACATGTTATAGTTTGAAAAAAATAATAATAACACGAGAGAATGAAACTGCAGTGATTTCAGAATATCGAGTGGTCTCCAAAAATCATATCATAGTATGTTTTATCCCTTTGCTTAGCACTGTTAAATCTGTAAGGCTTTTAACACAGTATATGCGAGATTAGGTTAAATAATTTATGAAATGGATTAACCCTTAGACCGCGGTTGACTGCTATAGCAGCCCAATCTGAACCGATCTGGATCCGAGCCGCGGTCAAAAGGTTAAGTTAAAAAAAAAAAGAGAACCAATTGCAAATTTGTAGAATGGATATATCGAGCTTTTAGAGCGAAGATTAGACATGTTTTTAGTTACGTAAATCAAAATACCTATAAATGTCAGTTGGTTCCTTCTTGCTTAATTCAATCCAAATGTTGTTCGATGGTTAATACAGTTTTCAAATTGTTGACGTGTCTGTGTGATTTCCAGGGTTCTCGGCTGACGTACTTCCACTGTTCGTTGCTCGGCTACTTTTTGGGTCTCCTGACGGCGACCGTCAGCTCGGAGATATTCAAGGCTGCTCAGCCGGCGCTCCTGTACCTTGTGCCCTTCACGCTGCTCCCATTGCTCACTATGGCTTATGTTAAGGTTGGGTTATTTACACGATCGGCAGAGTTGTGATATTGTCACAAGCAGGGCATCTCATCTTGGGATCCCAACCAATTTAGCGATACCATAATTTAATTTTTAAAACATGTGAAAAATAATGTTTAAAATATAAATTCTTCCTGATTTACTATCATATATTTTTGTATATTACATACATACAAAATAAATGAATTGTGGTCTTACTCCATCTCATATTTTATAACAGTCGTAGAAAGGAATAAACAGTTTTTTTTTCACAATTTTAATAAATTCAGTTACAATCGTTTCTTTTTTAGGGCGTTATTAGATTTTTTTCAATTTTAATTTGAATAGTTCAAACTATGTACATTCTCACAGATTTTGTCACTAACGACCCGGGTTTCGCCTTTCGGCATCTTCAGGCATTCAAGTGCACGGATGAACTTGAACTGACACTTAGTAATTGAATGTTTCGTGTTTATATAAGAAATAAATGTATCATTGAGTTTAAAGCCATTGCTGGCGAAAAGGATAAGCTCATGGGAATGCCCACAGATTTGAGTAGTAAGTAATTTCAAGAATTATATTTATTTGTTTGTCGGCAAAAGTTTTATGATTATATTTATATAGGGTATAGAAGTGGAGATCCCGGTAGGTTTAGTATTTCATTTAAAATATCTTCCGATGAAACTACTTACTACTCAAATCTGTGGGCATTCCCATGAGCTTATCCTTTTCGTCAGCAATGGCTTTAAACTCAATGATACATTTATTTCTTATAAAAACACGAAACATTCATTTACTAAGTGTCTGTTCAAGTTCATCCGTGCACTTGAACGCCTGAAGATGCCGAAAGGCGAAATCCGGGTCGTTAGTGACAAAATCTGTGAGAATGTACATAGTTTGAACGATTCAAATTTAATATTGAAATTCCACCAAGCACCTTCAGTCAAAATCTTAAATTAATTTGAGATCTTAGACACGGGTGTTTGTGATATCTCTTCTCTAAATTAATTCACCTTGGCCGTTAGATGTAATGCCAGTTATTTTTTTTGTGTTAAAATTAGCGTTATGTTAATAAATTAAAATATGAAATTATGGTAAATGTGCATTCCCGAGATTGAAAGTCTGTGAATCCTGAAAATCCGGGATTGGATGCCCTATTTATAAGGTAATCGACTTTTTCAAATATCATGAAACAAACTGGAATGTAGCATGGCCGTTGCAAATGACTATCTGTAGAAAAAAGAAATCTCTACAGCTAAAAACCGTTAAGTTATTTATAGTTTTCTGCCAGTAATAACTGCTAATGAAATTGACTTTTATTTCTAAATTTAATACGAGCAAGCTTGTTGTTTCAGAGGATAGAGAGAGCGTGTTTAAATGTTCTAATTTTCTGGCAGTATACCGACGATATAATGTGTTTCCGCCAAGATGAGTGTGGCATTGTAGTCAGAATGGTTGTGATCAACTTGAGAGCTTTCGAAAATAACAATTGTTTTTATCATGATTCCAGGGTGACCTAAGAAGAATGTGGAGCGAACCCTTCATAACGCCCAACCCCAAAACGGGCTGCAACTTTGACGTGTGATCTATCTGCCGAGTGAATCGCTGTTAAGGGAAAATTGTCTAAAGTGAACATTAATAGAGAGACTCTGGCGTGAGAGTGACCCACGTGCTCCGAAAAGTGCGCAGGAAAATATAATATATATTACAATTCAATATAAAAAAAATTATATAATTATATGAATGAGTGACAAGTTTATTGCCACTTTTTTTATCAGTACCCACTGGACGTCGATACATTGTTTGTGTATATATGATAGCATACGGAGTATTTCATTTGTATGTATGTTGTAACTTATCCATTATCGCTGGGCGAAAACTCGTGTGCTTGGTTTGGTTGCAAACCGGGCTTTCTCTATGGAAACTAATTGAGGACCTTTCGTCAGTAATTCAATCGTCTGTTGCAGAAATGTTGCAGAGACGTTTGATGATCTTTTTTGGTCTTGTTTCTATTTCATTAAATCGCCGCTGCATATGTTTGAAAGTCTGTCTCGTGCAGCTCTGCAACTCGTCAAGTATTTGAATGTATCGTGGAAGGCGGCTGTGAAATTGCACACTGAAAATACATGATGGGTGGCGTACACCGAAATCTGAACGGCTTAACTCAATTCAATGAATCGTATCAATAATTGCCAGCACGTCAAATATTTTGATGTTTGCGATTGTTGACACTGATGACGGGCGGTTCGGACACGAATTCCGTACCGACGATAGTGATTGTTAGAACAATGTATCGATGCCTCGCGACTCGTGAGCGGGTGCGACCATAGACGATGGGCTAATTTCTAAAGTGTTAACTTATTATATTTTTTATCGTCATCTCTATGTGATAAATATTGGTGTTTAGGTATTACGTGCAGACGATTATTATTATTATTATTATGGATACAACTTTCTAAATGCGTATATTTTTCGAGATTACTAAACGGACGTGCGTGTGAAAGTTGCGTGTGCGTAGTAAAAAAATAAAATGAAAGATGTGTCGGCGCGCGCGACGGCTTCGAGCGACGAACGAGTGTTTAGTTATTTAAGGTGACAAATATGATTAGGTAAATTAATTCTCTTAGCGTCTACTAACTATAATAGATGTTATGTTTAAAAACAAATACTTTACAAATAATATATATATATATTTACAAATGATTTAAAAATGTGTACAGATTCCTTCTAGGGTTTTCTGAGGTGTGGCCACCGCTTAAAAACGTATATAGTACTGACCCAATCGCCAAACTGCTTTAAACTTGAGCATTGTACAAACAGCTACGATAAATATGATGTGAATAATATATTTGCGGACAGTATTTCAAACGTAAATGTTTACATCCAAAGGAATTGTTTCTAAGTGGCGGCCACACCGCATACGAACCTGTTAAAATAATGTGTGTTAACAGACACCAAAATTTGTTTAGTTGATAATGTAATCATTAAGTATATAACGGATTTCTTGTGACTAAATGAGAAAAAAAAACATGCAATTATTAGGATATTTATAATTTTTAATGTAAAGGTAATGATGCTGAATGTTTTTTTTTATGTGTACATTATGTTAATTTTTGCAGTGGAAAATATCGGTTAGACAGATACGCTATAATTTGAAACCCAAAGTAATACACTATGTTACAAAGCAACTGCTAATGTTTTATTCGATACCTAGTTCTATAATGTAATTGGCAGCGCCCACTTGTAATTATGATAAGGTGCTAGTGGGAATAGGGCTTAAGTTGAAGCCAGGACGAAAATTTCATAAATACGTTAATTTTAAAATTGATGTATCGCTTTCAATCCGGAGCCCACTTTTTCATTATCCTACTATATTCGCGGATAAAGAAATTTCAGTAATGGATGCTTGCTTATTATTGATATTTCTTTTTTCATAAATGTGTTACACAAACTTCTTTTTCATAGTTGATTTGATAATATTTGGCAAATGGGTTCACTTAGGTATCGTAATTGTTTGACACGCATCAACAAAATCAGTTGATAGCATATAATGTTGGCCATTTACTTTGACAAGTGTCGCAAGAGACCCTCTGTGAGGTTTTTCTTAAAACATTAAAAACTGGGCATTGGTTTGTTTTATGTCTCCTTGAGATAACTTTGATTTATTTTACAGTATTTGTAAATCTCTGTCAATCGGCTCTAATGTCGAACATTCTTTCCTTGCACTCTTAAAAATCCTTACTTCCTTCAAAAAAAAAGACAAAAAAGATTTCTCCGGATTTAAAGTTACATAAAATGAAATTGGTGTCCTGGTCGAAACTTAATCTCAACGCTGCTCTGTTTGCGATTTGCTTTGGTGGAATATTATTTTAGTATTAAAAAAACGTGCTTCAACGTGCGTTGTCTGGTTGTTATCAATCAAACACCTGATAAGAATGAAGTACTTCATTAAAAAAAAAAACGATGTACTGGTGTATTGGGTAAATCGGTAATTGGTTTATGTATTCCTTACTGGGTTCGGGTCGCCACACCATGACAGCTTATATATATATACTCTCAAACTATTTTCCACTGTTTACTAAATTGACAAAACGTGTTTACTTTGTACCCAAATGAAATTAAATTTTACATTCAAGTCTGCTGCAGATTTATATATGAAACGTACATAAACAAACTTGGTTATAACAGACGCAGTTCCATATTATTTTTTTAATGGAATGGATGCACCCTATTTTTTAATTCTCATTTTATCTTAAATGCATTAATATAATAAAAGATATACAAGAGAGAAACCGATTGGGGGGAATCAGATTGATTGTTACACCTTCATTTTACATATTATTCTTGCTTCTATAATTAAATGCAAGTTTTCTTAAATATTCACGGAAAGACTGCATTGTGAGGGTTATTTTTCAATGAAATGTAACCCATATGTCTTAAAAGTAATGAATAACTAAATAATAAAATATACCATTTTATTATATGCTTGATTTAGATCTATTTTCCTTTACTTCCAGTAGATTGTGCGAATCTTAGCAATGCATCATTAAAACAATCATTTTTATGTTTCAAAATATTTTCTGGAAATACTATGTATTCGAAAACTTGCATCACAGGTGCTGTAATTTATTTCTGTGTTTGTTACAACCGAGTTTGAATGTTATATATAATATTTGTTAACGATTGAAATATCATTTGTTTCTTAATAATGGTTAAAACGTACGAATTAACTGTTGTACCTTTTGTTTTTTCTCTATAGCCAAGTACTTATAATCACCGTGATAATACTACCAACTGTCATATTTTATTGTAGAGGTTTTTTTTTTTTTTTTGCTTATTGCCGATGGGATAGTTTATTTTTTGTACAGGCAACATTTGTGTTATTATTTTTTTGTTTATGTAGTGACGTAATGATTTCATTCTTAATTCAAAAATATTTATTAATGTAGTACGTGCCCTATGGTTGGTTAATCCATGCGAATCAAACTAAAACAATGTGATTTATTTCTTTATAGGCTGCACTCTCAAATCAAGACTGTGCATCAAATGCACCGCTAACTGAATGTGTGAAATGGACAGTGTCTAGCTAGGCTATCTGTCTACTGATTTACACTCTTAATCATAGTTTCTCAACCTTTTTAAGCCCGTGGCCCCTTTCGAGTGTCATATTTTTCCGTGGCCCACATACCCGTACTAATTAGTTTTTTGAGACTCTGAACATAATTATTATTATTTGAGATATTGGTATCTCGGGATTGAGGAAAAATTGTAAAATTCCATAAAATGATTTTACGCACGCACAGTCTTGTGATGACTTACAGGGCCTGTAATGTTTGTTGTATTAAATTAAGTCTCGTAAAACACGGTGCTTTGAATGAAACACCTGATTCTTTTTGTATTTGCATTATTGAAATTTTTATCCGCAATCATTTCAAAAACATCGATTCATTGCTGAGTAATCAACACACCGTTTTTATTATCCATCTTCATTTGTATGTTAATTTTTGAAGGTGATACATTGAGATTATTTTTCTTTTTTACTTCTTTTCTTATTCCTGTTATATAAACAGGTCACTTTTCATACGATACCTTTTGCCAATTCAAAGCAATATTATTATAATTTCTATATGTGAAAGGGAAAAATATCATTGAATAAACAAGTAATGCTTTTAATGAAACAGTTAAACTATTATACAAATTGTCAGTCGCATCTTTTGTAAATTTGATGTGGAAATAAATCTGTCGATTGAATCTAAACAATATTTGCCGACCACTGTTTGGTAATCAATAAGCGATACTTGTTAAACTATGAATTTTAATCCCTTTGTAATTTTTTTAAGTCTATTTTTATTAAAAGTCACAAATTATAATAGGTGACTTATAAGGCAATTTGTTAAGCTGAAAAATATGTAATTAAAACACCTGGATCTATTGTTACTTGTATTAAAATGCAGGGCTTAAACGAGGTTGACATGCCATGAATAATAGTTATTTATGCATTAATCTCTATAAAATGTCCGTTCAAAATCTGGGCATTTTCATTTTAATTAATCAACAGCTTTCATTGTATATTTTTGTAACTTATATTGGTTTTTTATGAACTATATTTATTTGTTATGGTTATGTACACAATTCTCGTTAGACTTACTTCCACTAAAGTCGTGCCAGTATTTCATTATGTGGATTGTGATGAACTACTTGACATCCGCACATTAGTCCTTTCTCGTCTTCAGTTTACTTCCCTTAACCGGTAGTCTTTGAAGCAACTGCTCGAGACTTGGCAGTTAATCGTAGACGCTGACATATCCAGGAATGGATTTTTATTCTTCTGATTCCAAAATATTTTTCCATTACTTTATCTTAGAATTATTCACCAAATCATAACATTCGACTGCTAGTAATCGCCGTATTGTTTACTTATGTTTTCCCGAAGTAAATTTATTTTACTGCCCGAGCAGATGGTTTTCTTTACCCCGTAAGACCGTCGGTGACCATACATAGGATGTATTAAAAGTGAAACATTTTGAAATTCTGGGATAACTTTGTGAGAGGTAGAGACCGAGAGGGTTAAAGAATCTTGAAGGCACTGTTTGTTGGTCTTATTCTTCGAATAAAAAGCTGAAATAACAGAATAATAGTAACAGAAATAAGAGAATCGGAAGAAGTACAAGGCTATGTAAAAATTATACATAATGAAAGCTGATTGCTTCAAGATATACAATTTCAATTTCCATAAACAATAGATCAAACATCCACCGCTTAACGAATATATTGCCTTATATATTACATTCTGTATTAATCGCATCATTATTGTACTAATATAATAACATACAATCGACATTAATATCAACTTCTTGCCCGTCACAATATTCATAGACGTAATTACTTCTGTTAGTAATATTATTATACTTAATTTGTAACTACTTTGACTGCCAACATTAATATTTTTTTAAATACGTAATCTAACACAAATAATTGACTAGGTTTTTTCTTTTCAATGTCTCGTACTAAGTGAATTTTTTGTATGTGTTTAGTCAAATAAAATGCACACTTTTTTTGTTCAGTTTGTAAGCTTAGCTGAATATCTTTGATAGAGTCTCATTTATTTATATCATCTGGCAAAAACAAGATGCTGCATTCTTTTTTGTTCGTCATAAACAATCAAACAATTTTTTGTTCAAATATCGTATCGATATTAACTGTTCATGAACGAGTGCATATAAATCTTAAGTCTTCTCGCAGTATGTTAATATTCTACACAATTTTTCATTTTTGATGTATCCCGAATCTCGTTTTCCCAGACCTTAGAACATTGTTATGTAAATATAACTCAAATAAGACTTTTTGCCAGAACTAGGAAATTATGTTATATTTTTAAGGATATAATAAGTTGATCAAAATTGTGTATTTTCTTCCAATTGTATTTACATTTATATTAAATTGCTATATGTGTTTTTTTTCACTGTAAAACTCCCAATATAAACTGGATGTGTCTGTCCTATATATGCGATATTTATTAAATAATTTTTATGTTTCAATAACAAATGCATTAAATAGTAGCAGATATCTGAAGGCATTGATGATTTCTGTTATTTTGGTGACATTTTCATTCACAAAGTTCAAATTTGTCACAAATCTTTACACAATATTAAGCACTCTCCTCTTCATAATTCGACAGGTGCATTGTTAAAAATCGCTAATAATTTGCAAAAAGTAACGATAAAATTGATCATACTTTTTATTTCACTAATTTTCTAAAACATTTTAAATTTTATGCTAATTATTCGCAGACAACTCATCTGCTCATCAACTCGCCTGTTCTTCACTCTTCGTTCTTTGGGATTGTGGTATACTTGCTGGCATAATATAGAAGGAAGCAAGGGATAACTGCCATGGTAGCTGACATACTTATTTGTAATAAATATCAGGCTCAATTTTTCCTAATCTGCCGGCACATTCGGCTTTGATAGTTCTGATTTTTTTTTTGTATCCGCTTTTTAGAAATGCAACTTGTAACTTGTTTCAAATGGTTGTGTGGTGTTTTTATGCATATAAGTTCAAAAATTGAAACTGGCATATCTCTTGATTCATATTTATTTGTTTCCGTGCAATTGTAAATAATATATTATATATCTATTTTTAATATATTTTCAATCAAAAATGCATAATAATTTAATTGTTACAAAAGTATATAGTTGATTTCCAACCTCGTGCATGTTGATTTTTAACTGACAAGTGTCGACAATCCACTGCTCGTCAAAACTGAAGATATATTTATTTATTATTTGGTCTTCAATTTTTTGATTGATATTAAATAAAATCTGTGAGGAGTTGATTCGTTACTCCACGGTCATAATTCTAAACTTATTTTCCTTCAGATGCAGATTTATTGTATGCGTTTCTACAACATCTGTTATATTTCCTTAACAAAAAAGATGCTATATGAACAATAAGTATCTAACTTAATTTTGGAAACAGTAAATCGATCATAGCATTATTTATTTTAATCTACTGATTCGTTTATATTGGAGGAATTTTATTCCGAATCTCAAACAGCCAAGTAACAAACAATATATTGTTAATTTTGTGATAAATTATAGATTTTATTTTTAAATTGCTTTGATTCAAAATCCATTTGATACTTGATGTACCTATCATTTTCCTATGATGCAAATTTAATATATTTTGAACGCTTTGTGTTATTTGTATCTGCATTGAGATAGTTGAAGTAACTGCTATTAAAGGATTTTCAAAATTAAAATTATCCGGCGGTGTAATGGTCATATGATCAGTGCTCAACGGCCTTTTTTCTACACTAATTGCAGCCATTGACATTTTCAAACATTCCAAATTCAATAACTGTTGCGTATAATGAAGTCCAAGGACCTAAATATTTATTTTTCATTAATTCTCTCCGATTGACACAGTCTTTCATTGTGTCTTTTGATCGATCAAGTTACTGAGGTTTATTTGTATTATACTGAGCAAAAAGTTTTAATTTTCAAATACTTGATTTTTCATATATAATTGTAAAATTATTCTCCTTCCGATAATTTTTTAACTAAAACCATTACACCACTGTTGGCCTCACTTCAATTACAAACATTCGACACTACTGTAATAAAAATAATTCAATAGTTTATTATTGTGAACGAAGGACGTAAAATAAAAATCAATGCATTCAAATAATTTTGTATCAAATCAAATCAACATGACTGAAATTTTGTGTTTTTAATGAATTATTTGACGCCTTTTTTGTGTCCTCTTTGTTGTGACATCATTCCTTCGTATCCAATAAAAGCGCTGGTGATATAATTGTATTTTTGTCAACATTTTTTGTTTTTATTATTGTATTCAAGGAAGTTATTTGAAATGAAATATTTTAATTGATATGTTTAGTTTATAGTCCATAGAATTTGTATTTTAGCGAAAATGATTAGCGACGAAGCACTCATTAAGAATAAAGGTGATGTTTTAGGGGTTAGGTAATGATTTTTTTAAAAATTTCTTTCCTATGTTGTAAAAGAATTACATTTATTGTACAAAAAAAAAACTGTGTTTTATTTCATACATTTGCCATCCAATATGAGTTGTCTTCTTCTTCAAGCCTGGGATATAACATGTATCAAGTGGCGGCTCGTGGTTAAAATATGTAGGTATTTAAGCACATATAAAACAAAATTGTCATTCCTGGTGCTTCTTTGTTAAGGATCTTCTGTCCGAGGAAATCTATTTCTAGGGATAACTTAGAAATAGCAGCTACATGAGACAGGAGAAATTTATAAATTCTTAAATCTTTTGTTGCAAGCGATATACCTGGGCCAGGCACAAATTAATTAATACATTTGTTCATTGAATAACAAAAATACCTGATATTAAAATTCATTTATCTGAGGATGTGTATTTTTACACCAAATTGGCTAAATATGGTCAGTAGTGGAATAGTAGGGCAGCCAACTATGTCAATATAACACTAAACTAATAAAAACAACAATGTATTCAACAGTCTTTTATTTATTTCATAACATTCACACACATAAAATTCTTATTTTGAAACTTTGGTGGTGTCCCTCTTTTCGATGAATCTCAATTGTTTCTTCTTCATTCGTTTAACTTTGGCAGAGTTTGAAATGACTTGAACGATTTCTGATTTCAATCTGTTTTCTTCAGTTCTTTTAATGTTTATCCGCCTTCTCTCTTTATTGGCTTCCTTTTCATTTTTTTTTTGTTCTTGTATCGCCTTGGACGCTTCTTTGATCACTTTTAAAGTTGTTCGCAGTGCCTGTTTCTCTGCAAATGTTTTATGGACTCCTTTTGTTTTTTTGATTGTTGAAAATCTATAAAAGAAAATATTTATTAATTGTGTGAAAGGAAAACGATGTTATGTATAAAATCAATACTTCTCGGGAGAGCCAAAACATGACCCATGTTTAAGAGAATGTAAAATTTAAAAAAACTGCAGGCTTTTTAAATTTGAGTGTATCGGCGTAACGTAATGATTTATTGAGACTAATGAAGAAGGTTCAAGACAAGTCAATATTCATTCTTTAGCGACAACCAAAAATCGCTCGTAAGATATAGGATGGATATAAATTTCCTAGACAATTGCATTGTTTTTTAGGGTTATTTTCGGAGAGAAAAAGAGTAGCTTGTTGTAAAAGAGTAGCTTGTTGGTTTCCATTATGGCGGCGCCGCCATAATGGAAAACAGAGGCGATGTACTGAAAAATATTTCGTATTTCGCATAATTTATCAGTGTTCATCGTAATAATGTGTGGTTTTAGGGCGATTATAAAGATCTCAAAAAATAACTTTAAATCGTGGCGTTGTTTTTAGTTTAGTTTGTGAAGTCTATCGCCGTAATAATCCATGACGAGCTATACTCTACTTTTACCGAGAATAATATTTTTAAAACACTATCGTCAGCTCAAAAGAAAAACTAACCTAAAATAATACAATTCACGAACTTACTATCATTAAGTTTCGATGGATGAAAGTTAAGAAGCGTATAGTTTGATTTACGAGTAAAGCTTATAAATTAAGTAATCGATAAAGAACATTAGACAAAAGTGTTATAAAAATGTAAGATATTGGACTGTTTGAAATATGTAAGCGCGTAGTTCAGGTTCGTATGTTTACAATCAGGAAAGATTGTGTTTACGGACGTAATTCTTACTTGTAATGATTCAATGTAATGCAACATAGTATCCTTACACTTAGTATATTAATTAGACTAACCTTTCTTTCTTATTTTTCCATATTTTACCAGACTTGGGTCGGCCTCTAGGAATCTGTTGCAAGACTACCTTTTCAACAATGTCATCTTCAACAGCATTGGGTTTATCGTTTGTTTTCTTTAGATTTTGAAGAATATCATTGAGCTTAGCAGATACTTTAGTACTAGGCATTATTGAATGTTGATATTGATATTGACACGTGAAAAGAAAACACGAAAGTTTAGAAAGCAAGAAATGTCAAACTTCACGTGTTCGTTGGTGTAAACTAGAGTGAAGTTTGCAGTATATTATCTATGGTTCTCTTCGTGGCTGTGGAAAATAAACTATATTAATGGCTGTAAAATGTAGTTGGGTATACATAAAATAATGTTATAACTTTGATATTTTGTAAAAAACCTTTCATCTTTAAAAGTCTCTTTACATTTATTTTAGAAATATTGTTTGACGACCAAAAGATGTTCTTCTTACTTACATTCACAAAAATACTTTCAAGCTCAAATTACATTGTTCATTTCTTTGAAATAGCGGTTTATTATATTACTATAATAATAGTACATAATATGTGCAAACAAATTTTGAATAGATTAAAAATTTGGTTTTATAATAATACAAAATTTTCGCTTCCAACGTGGCGGCCCATATAGCCTCATAATGAAGGTATCTTAAAAAGACATAACACTCGTTTGTACTATTTCCACATATATTTATTAGGGTCACAACCGGTTTCGTACGTTATGACTGATATGAATATGAATACGAACACGAGGCTTTTTATAATAAACCAAATCAAAATAATAATAAAAAAATCACTCATAAATTAATGAAGATTTATGAAACGGAAATTTGAAGTTGGCGAAAAATCCTTTCATCTATCAATGATTATTTTTTATTTTTACTTGGTTTAGTATAAATTGCCATGTTTTAATATATATTCTCACCAGTTTAAAATTCTCATAATGCGCAAAACCCGTCATGATACTAATAAATAAATGTGGAATTAGTACATTTTTTTAATATGATGCTTTTCCAGCAAGTATTGATAGTAAACAACCTTAAACTGATCATTTTATTCTTTAAAAATATACCTTTGATATGATAAATATAATGATTTCAAGATTAAAATCGGTAGAATATGTTTATTTGAAAAATGTAAGTGGCGGTCATACAAAGCTCATTCTAATACCGCTCCTTGGAATTACATCACTAATTTATTATTATTACGGGCGGGCTTCATTGACGATTTAGTCACGCTATAAAAATAACTGTAATCCATCGGTGACATTTTTTTTTATAGAATATGTGTTTTTGACCGTACGTTCAAAAATTTAAATACAGATTTTAAAAAGCTTTCTGAACTTTTTGGTATCTCCAAAAGATGCGTCTCGCTAAGAACAGGACGCCTTAAAAAGGGACGTTCAAAATCCAATCAGTAGATTAATCAATCTCAGACTTTGTAGACCAAGACAAATCGCAAAAATTATTGATGAAAATTTTATCCGAACTCAATGATACCTATAATAATGTTATTAATTGTATTCAGTAGCGCACTTGGAATTCCGCGTGCCAAATAAATTCCCAAACTGGGGCTCACGGCTGTTCTCGGCTAAGACTAAGTGCCTTGTGTTCAACGCATGCATTTTGACAGTGCTGCTTTACGATTGCGTGTCATGGCACAAAAGCACAGAGTAACCGTATATGTATTATGTTTTGAAAAAGAATGCCTGCCCCCAATGGCGGATTACGCACTTGGAAGGCCCCAGGCGCAATAAAATTGTGAGGCCCTGTTGTTCACATAACATAAAATCGTTGCAAAAGTCTACGTATAATAATAATAAATAAGGAAAACTGATGATTTTTTCATATAATATATGTGTTTTTTGAGGCCCCTAAGCTTAAGAGGCCCCAGGCGCGCGCCTCCTGGACTTATGGGGGTAATCTGCCACTGCCTGCGCCGAATACTAGGAGTGCGGTGGCTTGATTTTGTCTGGAAAACGGACATAAGAGAACGAACTGAACAGCTCTTTACCACGTCCAAAGTGAAGAAGCGGTGGTGTACCTGGCTTGGAAATGTGCTGCGGATGCTTCAAGATAGCCTGAATTCTGCCTGTCTCTTTTATTAACCGGATGGATTCCGCAGTCGTGGAAGGCTGTTGATGATCATCCATAGGAAGTATTCGGCGAAGTTACGGGACGCTGGGTTGACATAGGAGAAAGCAAGAAGATTGACGGGGGACATGGAATTAAAAAAAAAAAACCATGTGGTGGCCATATTCTTCGACTAGGAAGCGTTGAAAAAATCTTTTCTTGATACCGTAGAACAGTGTCTGCAAAATTGTGTGCCACGGCACACTACTGAGCTGCAAGAATTCTCAGGTGTGCCGCGGTGGAAGAAACCTTAATAATGTCAATTTTAAATAATGCCTATTCAAAAACAAATATTTGTTATGTAGGATTTCGGAAGCAAAATGGTAGTAAATCGAGGATTTCAAATTCCTCGGTGAGCTAAAAAAAAAGAAGGAGTTTCGTAGATAGTCTGCGGCATCTTGGTGTGCCGCGGTACTAGTTCCATTCATCAGTGTGCCGTCAAGTGAAAAAGTTTGGCAGACACTGCCATAGAAGTAAAGCAAAATTATATGTAATACAAAATTTAATTTTGAAAACTGGATTGGAAAAACATAGGTAAACGTTACTTATATTGAAGCTTCTAGGAATGTAAGAATCCAAACCACTTTATGTGCTTATCATATAAACTCAAGGGCTTAAAATCACAAAAGCCTTACTACAAAAATACATGTTTTGAGTTGTAAAGCTCAGTTTTGGCAATGTTATAATCACATTTACCAGTAAAACAAAGCTAGGTATATATCATCCATATAACCGCTTACAATATACGGTTAGCAGTGGCGGATTACCCCATAAGCCGCATGGGCCTCAATAATACCATATATAATTTATAGCCCGACTATTTCATTCAGTTTGCAATATGTATTTTTATTTGACATAGAATTTTGCGCCCCTTTTATTTTATCCAAAAAATAGGGCTTCCAATTTATATTGTGCCTGGAGTCTCCGAGAGTTTAATCCGCCACTGGGTTGGGTACAGTGGAACCCCGATTTACCGTTCTCGCATACTTCGTTTTACCACGTGGATCGTTTATTTTTCATAGTCCTGGCCAAACACCCATAAAAACAATGTTAAATAATCCCACATCGATTGTTCCCCGATCTACCGAATTCCTCGATCTATCGTCTAAATCAGGGGTTCTTAACCCCGTGCAATAATAAAATTAATACATAAATATACACTACTTTATAATACTATGTATGTAAACCTGGTTTTTTAAAAATCCGGCCTGCGCCCGCCACTTTTCTCCTAACTCTCAAGTGTGCCCGTCACCGCAATAGGTTAAGAACCCCTGGTCTAAATATTATCCCGATTGACCGAGCAGGACTTTAATCACGTTCTGTGGGACTGCCCTGAGATGGAGTCCAAACGAGCAGAATTGTTTGCCGTGGTCCGTCCTCATACGGGCCCAATAGGCCACGCTGACTTAATTGTAACCAAAGCTAACTTCACGGGATTTGAAAAGTTTGCCAATTTATATAGGGATCGTCACAACCTTAACTTCTCTCTAGAGTCATTAAAATCGTCTACATTATACGGACTATACACAAGATACTTAATATCACCTTGATTTAAGTGGCTGAGCTAGTCACACTTTTATTATTATTAATATTATTATTTTAAGCACATTAGTGCATGGTTCAAAATCAGTCCCGTATAGTTCTGCTCGGGCCATGAATGTGAGAGGTAAACTCCATTTTTTCTGTCGATAGCGTTGTGGAAGGCGGAAATTAAACGTTGACTGCATAAACACAACGGGTGGTGGTGGGAAACCAACTTGACCGTTTGTGTTGAATATTTCTCATTTTGCACATACATGGTTTTACTTCACATCTCGTTTTACGTACGGATAGACGGATATGGCTAGGACAGGACTAGTGGTTAACCAAATAACTCTCGCTTTGTCCCGCTAATCTTAGAATTGGAAATGCGAGAGAAAAAGTTTTAGATATCACAAATACCCATACCTTCGAACGGAAATCGATTGAAAAGAATACTATTCATACTGGGACTCGAATCTGTGTTTATTTTAAAGAATAAAAAAAATGTTTGATGAACAAAAGTGACAAAACTATTGCAATATATTCCTTACAATATAAATAGCGCACTAAATTAAGCGTTAGACCCTTGGTTCTGGTCACATAGTAAGTCTATGGACCTGGTATTGTTTTGTATTATAACAGCAACTTTCATACGAGTATTACAATATACGGTAAATTACATTTAAAAGCAGATGGAAATTGGAGACGAACAGCCAGTGATTTTCACAACAAACTAAAAATAAAATTTGAATCGTTCAAACTATGTACATTCTCACAGATTTTGTCACTAACGACCCGGGTTTCGCCTTTCGGCATCTTCAGGCATTCAAGTGCACGGGTGAACTTGAACTGACGCTTAGTAAATGAAAGTTTCGTGTTTATATAAGAAATAAATGCATCACTGAGTCCAAAACCATTGCTGGCGAAAAGGATAAGCTCATGGGAATGCCAACAGATTTGAGTAGTAAGTAGTTTCAAGAATTATATTATTTTTTTGTCGGCAAAGGTTTTATGATTATGTGATTTTATGATTATATAGGGTATAGAAGTGGAGATGCCGGAAGGTTTAACATTTCATTTAAAATCGGAAGACTATGCAGCTGTGCTCTATTTATTTCCAAAATTTCCTGTAATAAGAGCTTATGACTGTCCGTATTTGGGTGTAACATTTTTATCCCTTGTTCCTGATTGAACACGTGTCCTTCCGAAATTAAGTGATAAGCAAAAGTAGACGTGTCTTTTTTCAACCTAAAGGCTGCCATATGTTCTAAAACTAAAACTCGGATGTTCAGTGTCCTTTCTGTTTTGCCGATATAAAACTTTGTATTTAAACTGTTCATCCGAGCACTTGAATGCCTGAAGATACCGAAAGGCGAAACCCGGGTCGTTATTGACAAAATCTGTGAGAATGTACATAGTTTGAACGATTCAAATTTAATATTGAAATTCCACCAAGCACCTTCAGTCGAAATCTTAAATTATTAAAAATAAAATTTTGCGAATATTGATTTCAAACATTATAAATGCCCATAAAAAGGGTGCTGGAACGCCGTTCTACAGCGGTAAATGGAAAAAAGCACTGACTATGGTTATTAGTAAATGTCTTCAATGGATTTCGGCGGTAACTTGGCGGAAATTTCTTCAAGATAATCAAATTTGTTAACTTTGTTATTCCACTTGTTTTGCTTAAAAAATTATAACACGAGTTTCCCTTTTTTGAGAGAAGGATAAACAGACCATCGCAAGGTTTACGAATAAACTAAAAATTGATTTGAAATATGTTATAAATTGCAAACTAAAATTCTGGGTTTTTTTCCTTTTTTACTGGATGCAGGGAGAAGGTAATTTTCAAATTTTGATGGCACTAAATATAAACTGATTACATTCATTTTGTGTAGTAAATCCAAATGAAAAGAAATTCAACAATGGTGATCCACCTATTCTATCTAAAATGTTATTTAATAATGTTTCCATAAATGACTTCATTACACTCTTATACTACACAAAGTAATTGCCGTATTTATCGAAGATAGATAAAAAGCATTTTAACAAGTTTAATGAATTAATATACCGAAGATTAGTAAAAATTAAGTCTGTAAAAAAAAACTCTATTTGATTACATAGGGCAGGGTTTCCCAAATTATGTTACGCAGAACACTGGTGTTCCACAGAACCTAAATAGGTCTTCCGCGAACATCCACATAACTTAAAAGATGTTATTTTTCAATGTTTTCCAAAAAAAAATGATTCCTTGGAGGGGAATCCATTTTCCGTAACATCAAAACCAACATGCTTAATTCAGCGCAAGTGATAATGAAAATCGGACTGATTTTACTAGTGATTCTCATATAAATATCATTAAATTCTTTCTTGGCGAGTTTGCCAGAAGAATGCTCCAATGTGTTAAAACAAGTTATTATTGTTTTACTTCCGTTTTATACATCCTATTAATGCAAAGCAGGATTTCATTTTTATGCTGCAATGAAGTCAAAATGCAGGAACAGACTCTACGTCACACCATTTAAAAATAATAAGTGTTTTATCAACATTTTTTTTTTTTTATACTATTATGAATTACCCGACCAAATAAGCAGTGTTTCGTTAAAATTTCTGGATTTGCAAAATGTTCCATTGCAGAAAAAGTTTGGGATACCCTGACATAGGGAGTACGGCGTTAGCCCTCGCATGTACTTCACTACAGTACAGCCCTGCTTGCAGGTAAAATAGGACTACTGAAAAATCCACAGGTAGTGTTAAAATTGCTCTTAGGTCTCGAGCCACAGTTAATTGTATACACCTCTATTCTTATTATTATCTTAAACAATAATGATACAGTACTTTGCGACTTTATTCTTTGGGTTGGTACATATTAATACATTGTCTATTCACTGTTTAGGTAAAAATACACTTGGACAGCTGCTATTATCACATCTGTAGCATATAACTGTATAGTTTTGGTAAGCTTCACGTGCTCAACATGCTGTAACGAGTTGATCGTTCCGCCCTGCTGGTTAGACTACCTACTCCTTTCTCTCTTTATCTATCAAAGCTAAATGCACATCTCTTTCGCACATGGCGGGAGAATAATAACACTCGACAGAGCTGTACTTGAATGAATATAATCCTATCAATTTTTAACCTATTGCACTCGAATGCGCAGCGCCATTGAAATTTTCCGTATTACACATAATTGAAAAAACTATTTTAAATCTTTAAACTCTAGTGTTTTTACAGAGCATTTAAATTTTTGAAAAATATATTTAATGATGTGTATTCAAACAAAATAGCCCAAAGTGTTGACATTTAATGCTTGGCTGACTAAAGATGATATGATGGTATACATATATATAAGTTAAAATGATATTATTGAAAAATGTTCTCGGAGTCGGTGTCGTTAATTATTTGAAAGCTGGAGTCGGAGTCGTCTTTTTTTACACGACTCTACAGCCCTGGTTTTTTATTAACACGATAATTTAAGCACAAATCTACATATCGGCTGTGGAAAGGAAAAAGGTAATAACGCACAGTTTTTTCAAAACAGATATTTTTCAATAAACACAATGTATCAAACTTGATACACGTTCTATCAAAATGATTCAACCTGAAAATGCCTAATTAGTATCTAAATTTAGCTTTTATGTTTGAAAAAGTAAAAAATTAAAACCAAGAAAAAAGACTGAAATAAAGGTTTTTCTTACACAATTTCTTTAATTTATATTAGATTATGTCAATTTAACACCAGTTTAGAAGTCTCCGTGCACTTCAAGGTTGTGCATGATTCATTATTTGCATATGGCCCAAAATCATCAAAACACGTTTTTTGTACCTCCTCTAAAATTTGATGTGTGGGTTACGTCCTTTTTCCTTTCCACGGTCGATATATCTAAGTCAATAGTTAAGAGATAGTGTTGTCATTTAAGTGCATTGCTTCATTCCAATTGTCACTTGACATTTCATTGAAATTCGAGTCGCTGCCGCCCGCCATTCATAAATACAATGGTAATCAAAGCATCTTATCGGTTTTGAAACAATCAGTTTTGTTTTCGAGATTAAAAAAAGCGTGGGTGGAGCAGATATACATTAAACATTAACACATAATGGCTATAAAAGTCATCATAGAAAAAAAACAAATTATATATCGTAATCTATTCTATGAATATATACATTATATGTTTATTTCTATTGAATAGCGTCCTTTGAATATGATTGAATAAAAAATGAAATTTAATTCAAAAAAACATAATTTTTGATTAAACTTTGCAGTTCCTTCTTGAAGTTACAGTAAATTTTTACTGAGAAAAAGTGTTATTGGAAATTGGTAAATTGAATTGAATTGAATTAGTGCACATTTTGCCTTTATTCTTAGGAAACTTTCAATTATTCGTTTAAGAGTACGATACTCAAGACAATACACAAGAAGGATAACATAAAAAATAATATTTTAGACTTGAAATACTCTTCTAGCATGTTTTGATGTTTTTTTTTATCCATATACGCTCTCAATGTGGAGCATATAGCCTCTTAATGGAGGTATTTCAACAAAAGTTTTTTTCTACGAGAACTGTTTGTTACTCAGTCGCTCAACATCACTTTTTTTCAAAGTGAGTAGTAGGGAAAGAAGGATAAGGCTAGAACGGGACTAGTGGTTAACTAATCGCCATTGCTACACCCAGTTATTAAAGGATCAGAAAAATTGGAGGAGAGAAAAAAATGTGAATTGACTTTACAAACACCCAGTCTTCGATCGCAACTTTGAATTGAATAATTCTCAAATTCACAGTGATCTTACCGGGAATCGAACCCGGACCTGCGTGATCGGTAGAGGAAGCTCCAACCATCAGAGCCACAACAGGCAATTAATGAATTACTTATGACAAACATATTATATTAGTTCAACTCGAAAAAAACATAATATTCAACAAAAAAACACTACTGTGCTAAAACCATAATGATACATGAGGAGCAAACATTCAAAAAGTGTTTTGTCACAAATTTTGAAAAATGGCATTTTATATCAATTCTGATAGCCCATAGTAAAACCTATGAATGGAAATCAAAATTAGTGTTCAAAAAGGTATTTTTTCATATTAAAATGAAATCATAAAGTTGACACATTCATACAAACCGTCACTTTTGCAACACTTAAATCATCATTTTCCAAGCTTTGTATTTGTGTGACAAAACACTTTTTGAATGTTTGCTCCTCACATTGAGATAATAAAGAATTGAATCAGATTATTTTTAAAAAATCACAGGGACATCGTATTAGTGTATATTTTTACCAATTGAACTTGTCAAATATTTACTATGTTTATTTCCATAATTAATATATAATAGTTGAAGAATGCGGGCCTGCCGTAGGGGCTATGGGTTACATAAATTACAACTACAACCACATTCTTGAAAAATATTTTTTTACTCCCGTTTCCCAGTGAGTACTTTCTGTCTTCCTAGGACTAGTCTCCCGCGCGAATGGTCGTCGAAGCAATGGAGAGGTCTGCATTACCGACCGATCATAATTCATTATTTTTTTCACGTTTTCCGTTACTCCATGCGCATGCTTCGAACGGGTACTCCTATAGTCACCATTATTAAGTTTTCCAAATAGCAATGCGATGTAAAGTGATTTCCTCCCAAAAATATAAGAAAATAAAAAAATCATTTACGTTGTTTTTTCTACCTTATTTCTACCTACAAATATTTTAGTAAATGTTTAGAACACGGGTGGGGAACCTTTTCTTCCCTTCCAAAAATTATCAGCGTGAGACCTTTTTCTTTTTAGGTCTTTCAAGGATTTAGTCAATCAAAAATTCCAAGAATTTACGGATTTGCCCAAATTAGCAGCATGGGACCTTTTTTCAAGGATTTTCAAATCCAAGAAAGCCGCACCAGGGTAACAAAAAGGCTGCAGGTTCCCCACCCTTTGTTTAGAATATCCTTTGACACATAATTTTAATCAAAAAGGATTTAAAAAATAAAACACTCCTATATATCCCCCCTCTCATTGTTTCTTGTTTTTTTCCGCCGAAACACGTGTCACAGTTAGTAGCACAATTGGTGGAATAATCTAAGTTATTTTTTATCTAATATTAATAGAATACTCTTTTTTACTTATTCCACTTGTATTTAATATAACTAGGACCTGTTTCGCTAACAAGTTTATTGTATTGTATTGACAGTGATCCATTGAAAAGTATCGTAAAATAATATTTACGTATTAAGCAAGCGAACTCAATTTTTTTTCCTCTAGACCGCACAAAATCAAATCACTACTTCCCCAGAACACCGAGATTTGCTGCGAGCCCTTGTTACCGTATCGGCAGCCCACCGCTGTCTAGCCGAGTCGGATAAGATTCGTATTTTTTTACCGGACTGCACAAGCCTGGTTATTAGACAGGAAACATAGTAGTATAAAAAGAGCCCCGTGGAAAAGAGAATGAGTAAAAATGTACCCATAATATTATTTTGATTGCCGTAGAGTGGAATTTAAGAACTTTGGTGTAGTGACAATAGCACTCCCGCTTCGATTCTCCGCAACGTGCGCTGCTGCGGGTTCCTTTTTTGAATTTTGTTTACAGTTTCCCAGTGACAAGACTTCACCCTATTCTATTGAATGTGGCGCGGCATGTTGAATCTATTTCTAGTCCGATGGACGATTAATTTAAACATCGCATTTAAGTGATATTAAACAAGTGCAGTGAACTTAGTGGACACAGTGAGTGTATTTAATGATAAATAGGTGAGATATTCCATTAAGCCACTGTAAACATCTACAATTTAAAAAAAAATACGAATTATTTACCAATCAAACATAAGGGTTGTGTGCTATAAATATGCTTGTATTTCGATATATTATACACGGATACACTTTATATCCAATACAAACGATAAAATTAGTGTGTTTCATCGATTTTTATTTACCAAATTGATTAAATCTTGATGTAAACAGTGTTTTGTTAGGTTATGTTTTTAGGGGTGTATGCGCTTTTGCTGCAATGCAGTTGAAGGGGGTTGGGTTAACATTCCATCTACAAGATTACAGTCGGTTCGGTATCGATTGAACGTATTAACGGAATATAAATAAACTTAAACCAGTTATTTATATTTCAACGTAATATGTTTCAATACGACTAAAGTAACATACAATTTTACCAATGAAACAAATAAAGTAATGTAAAAGACATTGCTTTTCAAGATTTTTTCGGTTGGTTAAAAACTGTCTTTGTTTACCTTCTTCGAAAAGGGGGCGGCGGCTGTTCGTTGAAGACGTACAGTCAATTAATATTGTTGTTAACATATTTTAAACGGAATATAATATTTAATATTAAAAGTGTTTTTTTATGTAAATTCGATCAGCGATAATACAATTACAAATTGAAATAATTACATTTAAATGGACGTTTTGGTATAACGAAAGATCATCCGTGAATTACTTTTACACGATGTTGTTTGTTTTTGCCCCTAATTGTCACAAAACTGTCTGTTTGAACATCTTCGCTAATGCACTAATGAGGAGCAAACATTCAAAAAGTGTTTTGTCACACAAATACAAATCTTGGAAAATGATGATTTAAGTGTTGCAAAAGTGACGGTTTGTATGAATGTGTCAACTTTATGATTTAATTTTAATATGAAAAAAAACCTTTTTGAACACTAATTTTGATTTCCATTGATAGGTTTTATTATGGGCTATCAGAATTGATATAAAACGCCATTTTTCAAAATTTGTGACAAAACACTTTTTGAATGTTTGCTCCTCGTCTTGTAAATTACAAAATAATGCTGTAAATATTGTGTTTCGTGACGTCACAAATCATTACATTATTGTCAAAATAATTAAGGTTTTTTTTGAAGGAAGATTGTAATAGCGGTATTTCGGTTTTGCATATTAAATACTGGTACATATTGCAATCTCTAGTACCACCAAAAGACGTATTTTGATTTTTTTATCACCCATCGACATATCTATTACAACATTTTTTACTAGGTAGAAGATTAGTTTTTAATATGTTATTATAGTTTCTATTATTCCTTTGGTTGCGAAATGAGGTTTGAAAGTTGTTTCATATATTTTAAAAAAACATCTTCATAGTGGTATGTGATAACATTTTACGGGGCGCGGCAAAGGAAACGATAAAAACACTTTTCCGACATTTTTTTTAATCATATTAAAAAGTGATTTACGATGATCGATTTCAAATATCACTTGTAATTACAAAGATCTGTAGTAATTGTTTAAGTGATTGCTATCCCAATTTAGATTAAACGTCGTTCATATCACATCAGTGATAAAATTAAAACAGACCGCCATCAATATTCTTAGAGTCGGTGATTATACTTTCTTTTTGACTGAATTGGCATTTATGTACTTGGTAGAACTCAATTATCATGGGATGAAAATATATTTTAGTTCTACAAAAATCAATCCATCAACGTATTTTAGACCTTTACGAGAATTTACTGTAAATAAGCATTTAAGCATGTCGCCTGCTGTGGCCCAGTGGGTTATAGCTTGCTCTACCGATCACGCAGGTCTAGGTTCGAATCCCGGTAAGATCACAGTGAATTATTCAATTCAAAGTTGTGATCGAAGACTGGGTGTTTGTGATGTTAATACACATTATTTCCTCTCCTCCCATCCTTCTGATATTTTAAATAACTGGGTGTAGCAATAGCGATTAGTTAACCACTAGTCCTGCTCTAGTCTTATCCTTCTTTCTCTTCTACTCACTTAGAAAAAAAAAGTGAGGTTAGGCGACTGAGTAACAAACAGTTCTCGTAGAAAAAACTTCTGTTGAGATACCTCCATTAGAAGGCCACACGCTCCACATTGGGAGCGGATATGGATAAAAAAAGCATTTAAATTTAAAACTAATTTGCTTTGAGGAGTACTTAATATTCCCATATTTGTTCCGGGAAATATGAAATTCCGTCATCATGAAATCATATTTTTTAATATAAGTTAGGCTTTTAGAATATATGAAAATATTTATTATGTATATATGTATTCTAAGCCAGTATATATAACATGCATACTAGCTCAGATCAGTGCTTCCCAGATTGGGGGGCGCGGAATTTCTCCGGGGGCAGCCGCAGAACATGTTTTGTATTGGGGAGGACCGCAGATTTTTTTTTCAGATTTAGGTGGCCGTGAAATGAAAAAGGTTGGGAAGCACTGGCTTAGATATATATATATATATATTATAGCGTAGTTAAATTATGTGTCAACATAGTTCTGGTGACGGCCTAAGCCGAAATAGCTTTCAGCTATATATAAAACAACATTTTAAAACTAAAATACTATCATATTTATTTACCTTATTATAATATTTTCTCCTAATTAATTTTACATTAACACGATAAAACTATTTATTAACCGTCAATTCAAGTTCACTCGTCCGCTTGAATGCCTGAAGACGATGATAGGCGAAACCCGGTCGTTATTAAAATAACGTATGGAAATGTTAGAAAATTCTAACATTTCATGTTTCATATTGAAATTCCATCAAGCACCTTCAGTCGAAATCATTAATTTTATAAAATAAGCTTATATGACTAACTCACGTTCACGTAGAATATGTCGACATCCAAAGCAACACCGTGCTATTATATTAAAACTCCTTCCAGTGGTATCACAATTGGCAGGATGGGCTTTCATATATAGTAATATATTTTTTAAATTAGAATCAACGTAATAAAGTGTAAAATTTGAATAAAGAATTGTTCTGATACTCTTCCAAAATAGATAAAACACATATCACAACCAGCGAATTTACAGTCATCAATTTTAAATTAATTAACAATACAATAAATCGCACATGCTTCTATCACATCAAACATTATTTACTGTGACAAGGTATCAACATAAAATTTACATCGACATACGCCAGTTGTATATTTCAATACATACAATAAAAACAGCTAAGTGTCAAATATATCATTTGTAATCAACAATACAAAAAGAATAAATTCAATTCTTTACTCAACAAATTGAAACGATTTACGCTGTGTGCCCCGGAGCCATTTTTATCTAGGTTATTAAACGTATGTTATTATTATATTTGCCATTCTTTGCCGATTACGAAATTCTTCAATAGAATGCCTTGCATCCTCATAGACTTAAAAAGTTTTGTAAAAAAAATATTCAAGAATTCGATAGTCGAGTAACCGGTTTGCTTATCTCATCTCAGGTGATTATTTATTACATCTTGCCGGTAAGTGAGGTAACAGGTAGATGTTTACACATAACGATTATAAATTACTATTGTTAAGATTTTTTCTATTTCAAAATTAAACACAACTTTCGATTTGATTCGTATCCGTCCTAAATCACGCTCCTTTAATTTGACAGTTGCATATTAATCTGATGTTTTTAAAATTGGAACGATTATGGTAATTAAAAGTGTTGCCATACTGAAGAATACAAGTATGTTTGAGTATACTTTGATTGTTAGGAAAAAGTGATTGGCAATTTATTTTTTTCAACTTATCAACTTACAAAATTATTAGACTAACAATAATGTGGTGTTTAACTGTAGAGCAAACTTATTGTAAATAATACACAAAAATATCTACGTCCTCGGTTATTTATCATTATGTGAAATTTGTTATGTATAGAATCCCTGTTTTTGGCAGACCCAGAATGTGATTAAGGGTTCGTATATTTACTATTTAAGGATATAAAGCAAAGATTACCAACTGGGGTGATAAATTTATAACAACTCCATTACTTTATAAATCTTCGGTAAAAAATGGTCCAATAAGGCAATGCATATGCGCTAAGGCTTTTGAACGTAATTAGGTAAAAGTACATACTATTAAATTTCGGATTCGATTGTTTGTTTGTTTTCCCTTGTTATTATATGAAAAAACAACATATTAATAATATCTGGAAATATCTATAAATTCAGAGTTAAATGATTTTTTCTTCGGGAATAGCAATTTCTTCATGGTTATTCATATTTTCAATAGAATTTTATTAATGGTTTCTTAGAAATCGAAACACGACTTTCGTTATAAATGGAAAATATGTGATTCATGTTTACTATTATCAAGATAGTCTTTTTTGATCTATATTCGCAATAATGGCTTCTTTTCCGACAGCTTATAACAATGTCGCGGTCTGTTTCTGCTTTGATTATACCTTTTTTCACACAGTGTATGAGAAGTTTGCAGCAATTTCTACCGGTAACTTTCTTTCTTTGTTAAAAATGGTAAGGCTGTCAAAAAAATAATGTGAACCTATAATGTTGCCATACTACTTATGAGCTATCACTTAAATTGCATTGTCTTTGACAGTGTCTCTTCATTTTAAGAATTTGGAAATTTTTTCAAGAATTTTTATGAAAGAATGAACTTTTATTATTAATATAAGTTAAAAATCAAATGTTTTATATCGGAATCATTAGTGCCTTTTGAGCGTTAATATATATTTAAAAAATCACCCCTTTTTGTTATGTTTTTTTTAATGATGAATAGTACATTTTTGTAGCATTTTTAAAACAATTTTGACAAGGAAATACTTTTATAAAATTTACGATTTCATACAATATATAATTATCTGTTATGTAAAATGTTCAGATATGCTTTTTACATATTATTAGCAACGCACGATTTTTACAAATAATGATTTAAAAAAAATATCTGTAAAATTTAGTAATATGAAATAGCTCAAGGCACTTTATTGACCTTTTCTAACAAAAAACAAATGATCACGAAATGTAATTGGTAATTTTTTCTGCAAGTGTGTTATTTTATTATACTTTTTTGTTGTTGTATGGACTCTACAACAATATCAGGAAATAAATACAAGGGATTGCAACATTGATAAATAAAATTATTCAGAGACTCTTCTTAAAACTTTTATGTATTTATGTAAAACACTCATTTACTTCTCAAATTTGATTTGCACTTAGGTACTGGACATTTACTACCCAACGTACACTGTTAACCCTTCAACTGCCCGTGGCGAGTAGTATTTTACGTCATAGGTGTTTGATTAACACACTCTTGATCCACTGATTTTCAACGTCTTGTTGACAAGTTTTGTTAGCAGAAAACGAAACGGAATAAAGGGAGGCACAGTTTTATTTTAATTGTAACTGCGATATGAAGTTTATATATAGTTAGGGATTAATAAAACAATGTGAATAATAAATAAGTATATTTGTTGAACTGAAATATTAAACCACTTTCTATTGTGTTAATTGAAAGTGTGTCCGTTAAATCAAAGTTATCAAACGGCAAACCCTGTCATAGTGCAGATTACACATTTTATTTTGCTTAACAAGTCCGGATGAATGTGTCTATTTTCAGCTCGCGTCGTTTCCTTTCCGAGCTGTGAAAGATAACATCAGAATCTAAATTTTTGGGGAATTTTTGAGATAGTATAACACACGCAACGGTCATGTAAAATGAAAAAAATACTATATTTTTGATTTGAATTATAAGCTCTTACACGATTTCGAGACAAGGACAACACAGAAGCGGAGAACGGATTTTCTTATAAAAAAGAAATTTAACAAAAGGCTTCATTAGATACTGAAATATAAGACGTGTCGGATATTTCTGGCTATGAAAGCGATTTATGCAGAGTTCTACATAAAAGTTCCTGTATACAATCGAGTAGAATAGTATATTTTTTTAATAATTAAAATACTTATAATAAATAATATTTTTTGTAATTAACTTATTGGGTCTTCATTATTACTTTTTTTATTCTACAATATTGTTATAAGTTAAAAAATATCAACGTATTTTGTTCTGCAATTTTTTATAAGATGAGTTTATAGCTATTTCGGCGTGCGCCATCGTCAGAACTATGATTAAACTTGCACATTCTCAGCTATATAATACACTGCCTTAGAAGAGATACACAACACATCTTGTTATTTGCTCTAACATCCATTTTTATACTACAATTATAACATTTATTAAACACGACTTTGGTGTTTCTAAGAACGATTGGGGTTATTCAAGGTAAATTAGTTTAAATTAAACTGGTATTTATTATTAGTTACATTAGGGGTTTAAGTAACGGTGATGGATTGATGATTGTTTTTTTCATTTCAGATGTCGTTCGTTTGATTATGCCTATTAATTTCTAATTGCTAAAGTGCACTTAAGCACACTGAAATAGCTATAGACTCGTCTTAAAAAAAAATGTAGAACTAAATACGTTGATACTTTTTACCTTATTACAACGGAGTTCTACCAAGTAAATGTCAATTCAATCAATCAATACAATATTGTTCTTCATAAAAAAAAAACGAAAACCAAACTTCAATTTTTCTTTGTTTTTCTATATATTTTTTTTACCATTTACGCTCCCACTGTGGAGCATAATGGACTCTTAATGGAGTTCATCTCAACAGAAGTGTTTCAAACTTTCTTTTTCCAAAGAGAGTAGGAATAGAAGGATAGGGCTAGGACAGGACTAGTGTTTAGCTAATCGCTCTCGATACGCCCCGTTTATAGGATAGGATGGGTGGGAGGGTTGCATTCAAGACATCACATACATCTATGCCTTCGAACAGAAATTAATTGAAAAATCAATTTATAAAACTGGGATTCGAACCCGTGACCTCCGTAACCGAAGCCAACGACGCTGACCACTCGGTCACACAGGCGGCATTTTTCGATCACACATTTTTACACGGTGTTTAACGGAACGTATCAACCGTGTAAAAAACAGTTTATTTTAATTTTTGATAAGGTGGCGAAGCATTGCACACACTTTTATTATCTTAAAAGTTTATCAAGCCAGTAAAAAATAAATAATAATGGAATTTATTTAAATAGAAATGTCATGTGAATTTATTAATTTATATTTATTATTATTTCGTATTCAAAGTGAAAACTGGTTTTTATCTCCATTGATTATTGTTAACATTTCGGAGATAATAATGATCGTAATGGGTTGGGTTTTTTTTTACATTTGAAATCTAAATATTATATATTTTTTTGAATTCCGTTTGATGTAACTGTATAACAATTCTGAAATAGTCGTGACCGTGTGTGTTCGTTTATTGTTTTATTGCTGATAATATGAAGGCTTCGTGGATCGGTGAGTGGAGAGTTTGTCTGTCACGCAAAGGTATTTGTAAAGGAGGACACTCCCTAATCTAACGGTGGATAAAAATCGCATTTTTTTGTCAATTGCAAATAAGTAAATAAACATTATATACATAATGTGGACAGATAACTCATTTTGTTTCGATGATCGAAAAATAGCTTCCGTCTCCCATAAAAAATATATTAACTACTTTATTGAAGCTGTGACCGCATGTGGTTTAAATCAGCGGTCGTCAAAAATGTTTTTTTTTTGTTAATTAGGGGAGCCACAGCACAGTTTTTGGTAGCCACTGACAAATCCATAAACTCCCAGGTTTTTAATCTAAGACAACGACGAAATATTTAGAAATTCCGGGAATACCTAAAAAAAAAAGCTCTCGTGTTTTTTTTACTTTGTTTAACATTCGTCGAGATTTTAGTTTATGGTTTTCTCCATACATTTATTCACGTTTATAACGAGCTACTTATCGGGCATGCCGAGAAAAAATATTATAAAAAAATTGAAACAATGAGAGTGAAAACAATGAAACGAGCATCAATTAAAAATTTTATAAGAAAAGTGGATTGACAGAAAAATGTAATATGTGAAAAATGAATTTATACCTTTTGTAATATGTGACCGCTCCAGATACGCCATGTCTTCATGTGATGGGTATGTTTGCAAGCATTGAAAAAGGAAACAAATTAAGTGGTCAGAATTTAAATCAATTTTTGGTCATAATAAAAATATGAACGGTCAGAATAAAAATATATACGGTCAGAATATTTTGTAACAATTTTGGTCAAGTTAGGTTAGGTTAATTAAGTATTTCGACTGAGGGTGCTTGATGGAATTTCAATATCAAATTTGAATTGTTTGAATTTTGTACTTTTCCATGAGTTTTGTTGCTAACGACCCGGGTTTCGCCTTTCGGCATCTTCAGGCATTCCAAGTACATCCGTGCTTGGAATGCGGATTTCGGGATTGAGAAATTTCTAGCAAATTCTCGAAATTTATACGAAATTGGCAAATCGGGGATTTCAAATTCCTCGGTGAGCTAAAAAAAAAAAAAAAACGAGTTTCTGTGAGATTCTGGAAAAAAGTATAGCAAATTGAGGATTTCAAATTCCTCGGTGATAAAATCTCAATCCCGGGATCCCGGGATCCCGGGATTCAAAATAATTCAATCCCGAAATCCCGGGATTGGATACCCTAATTATGACCATTTAATATAAATTGTAACCAATGCAATATAAATTCAGACCGGAAAAATACGAGCCATTTAAAAATACATATTCTCTGATATAACGAGCAAATTCAGTAGGTCCCATCTTCTTCGTAATAACCAAGTTCTACTGTCATTTATTTTCGTGTATTTAATATAATAGTACTCTGGGAATAATACCTTGCAATTTTATGTATTACGAAGTACGCAAAATCAATTTAATTGATCCGTTGGACCTGTATACAATACCTTGAGTGAATCGCTACGCATCCATGTCTCATTAGACACGGTTACGAATGGAACCCGGAACACGCTTAGCGCCAGTCGCGTCCTCCGCAGGTTCCACCGGCTATCGAACCTGCCCAGTTGTCTTCTCACGTTCGCTGAGATATACATCGCAAAGCTGTCTCACGCAAGTGAAACTCGTATCTCACAAATATACCGTTCAACTCCATGCGCACGATGTTCAATAACTCTCCAATAAATCAAACAAATGAAATAATTATTTAGGTGAAAAAATATCAAAAATTCGCCGCCTGTGTGGGCGAGTGGTCAACGTAGTTGGCTTCGGCTACGGAGGTCATGTGTTCGAATCCCAGTACGGACAGTTTTATAAATTGATTTTTCAATCAATTTATGAATTTCTGTTAAAATGCATGGGATGTATGTGATGTATTGAATCTCCCCTTCCACCCATCCTATCCTATGAACGGGGCGTATCGAGAGCGATTAGCAAACCACTAGTCCTGTCTTAGCCCTATCCTATTCCTACTCTCTTTGGAAAAAGAGAGGTTGAGCAACTGAGTAACAAGCAGTTCTCGTAAAAAAACTTCTGTTGAAATAAACTCCGTTAGAAGTTCATATGCTCCACATTGGGAGCGGACATGGTTTTAAAAAAAAGTATTAGGATATAGGGCGCAGCAGTTAGCGTTGTGGGCTTCTGTGCTGAAACTCGAAAACTTTGTCTAAAAAAATCTTTGCCATCACAATAAGTATGTACTGCTCTTTGTATTGAGCGAGTGCTAAAATAAAGGTCCCAATTTTTTTCATTTTGGGAATTCCGCAAATTCCTGGCTTTTTGAAATCCGACAGCGAGTAAAATGAAATGTAAAATTCCCGCGAGGGCTAATGAAGAAGGTCTCACAGTTTTTCATTCTTGGAAATCTGTAAATTCCCTGGATTTCTAAATCGTCGAGCGAAAATCACATGGGCGCCAAATAGCATCGCGCCGGCACTGAGTCCGTGTCTATAAAGATCATCATCAACTTGTGAAATAACAAAAGCTTTACATTTTAATTTTGTTTTTTTACGCACTTAGAAAAATGCCGCTGCCTCTTAATTTGCGATGAATCAGCGATTTGATTTCAATTTAAAAATTAACTATCAATCTAAATTTTGTTCGGGTACAACAAAGCTAGTTTAAGTCAAGCCGATTTAGTATGCTGACCGCGCTATTAGCCTCTTTTGTAACGCGGAATATAATAATAATTATTAATAATATGGCGCCGCAATCGCGTGCCACATGGTCCGTGAATGTATTATAGTCGTGCGATAAACCCGTTCCTCTCATCATCCTGTCACTTCCTACAGCGTCAGTCGTCTATATTTAGAAAAAAAAAATCGGTTGGACACCTCGCAACCCTAGCTTTAGGAATTACAAAAACGCGTGATGTTTGGGCTTGTGATTATTATTGATTATTGTAAATTTACTAATATTTTAGAACACTTTATTTTAGACAATAAATGCACGAATAATTTAAAATGAGTGAATGGTATAAATGTTATGATTGAATATTATTTTATGAAATATAACCGACCCTGCATATACAAGTGGTGCATTGGTACAAAGCCACATTGACCGTCCGCCACTGACTGAGTGTAGCAATAGCGATTAGTTAACCACTAGTCCTGTTCTAGCCTTATGCTTCTTTCCCTACTACTTACTCACTTTGAAAAAAAGTGAGGTTGATCGACTGAGTAACAAACAGTTCTTGTAGAAAAAACGTCGATTAAGATACCTCCATTAGGAGGCATTATGCTTCACATTAGGAGTGGACATAAAATATTACCCACAAGTTAATTCAGTTCAGTTTGAAAAAAATGTGCTATTATTAAATTAATGTTTTCTTTTGTTCCAGGATTTAATTTAGTGCAAGTTCTGTGATTATTGTGTATTTTGTGAGGTGCTGTGCGTTGTGAATTATTAAAAGTTGTTAATAAACAGTGAAGTGATTGACATAACGAATCTCGAAAAAGGATACCTTCATTTGATCCGACTCCATAACCACCAAAATGGGTAAGTTTTTTTTTATACATTGTTTTTAAATTCATCTTTGATAGGTGATCTGTTAGGAAATCATATATTGCAGTAACGATTCAATCCATACATATCAATATGACTAGGTTTAGCTGGATTGTTCTTCGTTTACGCTTACATTGTGAAATAAGACATTTTATTTCTACAATTGTTTATGGCTACTCTTTAGTTTCGAATATTAAAAGATTTTTTTTAATCTTTAATCTTTGAATATTTCCCTAAATGCTTAATTCTGTAGTGCAGTCTTCAATGTCGTTGGCTTTCCAACGGGATCGATTCCTAGAAGGAAAATCATTTAAAAAAAATCTATCTATCGTTTGTGATGTCCAAAATTTCCACCCTTTCAATTCTAAAATAACGGGGCTTAGTGAAAGTGATTAGCTTGCCACTATCCTAGCCTAATCCTTCTGTTTTTATTATCTTTAAAAGAAACAAAAAGTTGAACAACTGAGTGATTTTTCATTTTCTCCACACTTGGAGCAAACATGGATATAAAAAAAAATGCTACCGTAATCGGTTTGGATTAATACATTATCATTTACTACATATTATATCTTATGATGATGAATAAGTTATGGTTGATTTACACAAAGCCTTCTCTTTGTGAGAGCCTCACAGCCGAGTGGTAATTGCTTTCAACTTACTTCCTTCGTGGTCGTGGCTTTCAATTACTGTATTGTCATTTTCATGTATTGATTATTCTCTTATATATTTATGAATTTTCAATAATATGTCATTTTCGACAACGTCTATTCTCGCCGAGATACAGCACCCCAAGATCTATAAGGTTCTAAGCGAAAACAAAGTAACAACGAGGAAGTCTTCCGTGTACCATTAATGGGGTTCATTGTTACTTTTTGTCCGCCAAAATCCACACTCGTCATTTTGGGTCACCATATTTAGGAGTAAAAAGAATTAAAACATGAAATGACAAACCATGGGTGATGCATAGCAGGCCAGGATTGACTCAGTAATGAAATTAAATGCGGCATGCGTCAGGGAATCGTTAAAGATGACACAGATCCAAGAATTCATCTCTAAAAAACATTTATTAAAAATGATTAAATATGTACTTTTTATAACCTATATCTTATACGCGATATTGCTCGACTGATATCAACTTGATCCAACGTATAAGGATTGCAATACCGGTAATATCGAATCCGGGATCTCGGTTGTACATTTTTTCCAATGTGGAGCATTTGGTCTCGTAATGGAGGTATTTTTCTACAAGAACTGTTTATTACTCAGTCGCTTGACCTCTCTTTTCTGAAGAGAGTCGTAGGGATGGGGCAGGACAGGACTAGTGGTTGGCTAATCACTCTCGCTACGTCGCATGGTTTTGCCCAGTTTTGCCGTTGACTATGTATGCTATGCGAGAATTTCTTTTGTTACTTTTGCTTTGGGTCCTGCTGACTTATCTTATCAATGACAAGTTTATGACGACGAGAGTCTATGATGACAAGAGACAAAATACAATACTATACCTATATGGAAATAAAAAGTTGGAATCATTTAAACAGCGGACAGAAAAAACTAGATGCACTATATAATTCATTGTTAACTATAAAACCGACGTGCACAGCAACAGAGAAAGTTTTTTTACTGTAGGATTAATAAAAACAAAACTTCAAACCAGTTTAAAATTTGAGACGGTTAATTCTTTATTGTTTTTTTTAAATATATGTTTTATGAATTGAGATAAATTAAATAAGCTTATTTATCATATATTTATATACACAAATTTGAATTAATCTTATATGCATATTTTGGTACATCTGAAACTACTCGAGTATACTCTACTACAGTCGTGAGGAATCTTCGGCCTTTTGGATACTCTGGTGCGGCCTTTTGCCTTGTGAAAATTCTGAACAATTTTGTAAATTTGTAAATTCCTGAGATTTTGGATGTCAATATCCTTGGATGACTTAAAAAAGTCCCACGCTGGTAATATTGGAAAATCCGCAAATTGGCATGAAATTGTTTCTGGCCAAAGATTCCCTCAGTCAATTCCCTGTCAGTGTTTTAACTGTGGCCTTATGTTGAATCAGATAAATGAAAGGTTCCCCACTCCTGCTCTAGTATTTTAAAAAAAATACTACTCGATACATCTCAATGTCGAGTAATTGGAGTATTTAAAGGGAAGCCAACGACGTTGACAACTGCGCCGCGGACTCGACAGTTTTTCTCTTGTAATACCGGCATCGCAGTTCGCAATACCGGGTATGGTTTTGCAATCCCTGTCAACAGAGTCAATTATCGGTCAGCCAGTTTCCACGCCAGTCCGATGTTATTAGAGGGAAAAAAGTATAATGACTAAACGCTCCGACAACATACAAAAAGTTACATTATTTCCTCTCGCAAATTGACGATTTCCGCATGTTATGTACACACTACACACGTTCATATAATGCCTAATGGTTGTGTAAAAAAAAAACGTTCACATAATAACGACGCTGGAAGCGCGTAAGTCAACAGACTTGGATTTTTTTATAACTAAGTCAGCGACCTGCCCTTAACGTGTTGTGAGTCAACAAATGTTCTAGTTCAGGGGTGGGGAACCTTTTCTTATCTAAAGGCCGCAGTAAACATTGACTAATGAATCTTTGGTCGGAAACAGGAATTTACGGTCAGAAAATGTCAGGAATTTACGAATTTACATACATTTACAGAATTACAGAATTGGCCAGAAGGCCGCACTAGAGTAGCCAAAAGGCCGCAGGTTCCCCATGCCTGTTCTAGGTTATCGATTGAATTGACATTTACTTGGTAGAACTTGGTGAAAATATTTAGTTATACAGTTTTTGTAGAACTTTAGAACTAAGTGTGAAAAACTCTAGAACTAAATACGTTGCTATTTTTACCCTATTATAATGGGGTTCTACCAAGTAAATGCCAAAGCAATCAATGAAAAAAAAATGGTTGTACGAATATTATTTTATATATAGTTGATAGCTTTTTCGGCGTATGTCTTCATCAGAACTATGTTTAAACTTACGTACATTAATTTAAGATTTCAACTGTAGGTGCTTGGTGGAATTTTAATATTAAATTTAAATAGTTAAAATTATGAACATTCACACAAGCTTTGTCACTCACGACCTGGATTTCGCCTTTCGGCATCTTACTGATTTTGAATGAGCAGGTAAATCTGCAAAATTCTCCACTCTTATACCCTATATGTGAGTAAATATAATCTTAATTTCCTTTCCGACAAACAAATATAAATATAATTCTTAAAATTTCCCACCATTCGAATCTGTAGGAATTCCCATGGGTTCATTTTTTTCACCAGCAATGGCTTTAAACTAAGTGATACATTTATTTCTAATATAAACACTATACATTCATTTACTAAGCGTCAGTTTAAGTTCATCCGTGCACTTAAACGCCTGAAGATGTCGAAAGGCCAAACTGCGGGTCGTTAGTGACAAAATCTGTGTGAATGTACATAATTTGAAGGATGTAAATTTAATATTGAAATTCCACCATGCACCTTCAGTCGAAATCTTAAATTATATCGTTGATTACTGTTGCGCATTGTTAAATGAATACTTGATTTTTTTTCTCTTTTTTTTGCACCGTGTTATTTCGAAATCGTGTAAAAAGGGTGTTAAGTTTTCTTTGAAGGTTTTATCTGCACGCCCAATTGCTCCCAGCCAGATCTCTCTGCAGACACACAGTTGGACCCGAATGATCAAAAATCAATCATATTTTATTATTTCTTTCATTTCCGTGCGTATAATCATTTGAGTGCATCGAACTGTGGAGTATCGAGTACTTACGTAACTGCCTTCCCAACTCCACACTCTCATTCCGCTTTTGTCTCACTGTCTGTAATGTAATCATAAAATAATATCTGAAGTAATGGTGCGTTGACACAGTGTCACTCACTAAATCACTTGCCAGGTCGCAGCTCGAGTACTACAAGGTTCTATGTGAAAATTTTTGATGAAATAAAAATTCTTTCTATCCCTATACTCTATTAGAAAACAAGAGATTGAGCAACTGAGTTATGTGAGTGGGGAACCTGGAGAACCTGCTGCCTTTTGGCTACTCTGGTGCGGCCTTTTGACCTGATCAGCCAATTCTGCTAATTTTTGTAAATTTGTAAATTCTTGGGATTTTGGATTTCAATATTCCTGGAAGACTTGAAAAAAAAGGTCCCACGCTGGTAATTATGGGAAATAAATTTCTGGACCTTAGAAATTGGCATGAAATTGTTTCCGGCCAAAGATCAGAAAAATGAATGTGGCTTTTAGACAAGAAAGGGTTCCCAACTAGGGTATCCAATCCCGGAGCCTTTTTCCAAACCCGGGATTTCGGGATTGATTAATTTTGAATTCCGGGATTGAGATTTTCTCACCGAGGAATTTGAAATCCCCGATTTGGTATACTTTTTCCCAGATTCTCACAGAAACTCGTTTTTTTTTAAAGAAAATTTTAAATCTTGAATTTGCCAATTTCGTGTAAATTTTCGGGTTTTGCTCAAAATTTCTCAATCCCGAAATCCCGGGATCGCGGCCATCTCATTCCCGGAATTTCGGGTTCAGAAAATTGAAAGGGATCCCGGGATTGGATGCCCTATTCCCAACCCCTGACATATACATTAGGAGCAGTGGTGAAGTGGTAAATAAATAGGTACCAGGTCGGTCATTGATTTCATTCCTATTTTTTTGTGTTTTTTTTTAATATTTGTAAAAAAACCACAAGCTTTAACAATTAAATCAATACAAAAAAACGATTTTGAATATATGTATGTACTTGAAAATTAAGTTACAAGTCAAAAAGGTGGCAGGGCGCCTTCATCATTTACAGGTGACAGGTCGCCGAACTGGCCCGATCTGGCCCCACTACGCCACTGATTAGGAGGTCATATGATCCAAATTGAGACCGGACATGGATAATATATATTTTTTCGTAATATTTTTTTTTAATAATTGAGTCGCCCGTTTCCAAAACATACCTAATCCATTTTCATAATTTTGTAAACACAACAATTTGTTGAGAACCCTCTTAATTGAAAAAATAACCATATTTTAGTGAATCAAATTGAAATAGATAGTTATATATATTCTTTAATTTGATTCAAGAAAATATGACTTTTATTTCAATATAACGGTTTCCTACACTTCTTTTGTGTACCTGTATAAAAAAATGAAAATCGACAAGGTTAGTTGTGGAAATGGGCGACTCAATTAAGTACTGTCATTTGGGCTTACAAATCGCCGGCTTTTAAAATTGATCGTCCATTATAATTTAGCTACTATCTTTAGTCACTAACGCCGAACACTTGCGTGTTAATGTTCGATGAAATTATGATATTATATCCATTTCATTACGCAAGAGTGACAGCTAGTGATAAAAGAGGTTAGAAAAAAGTGTTTTGTATGGGCCGTGATGCGTGACTGACTGATCAATGCTTGGCTGGGGACAGACAATGCCTCTAACACTTCCGGCACTGTGAGTGTGTGTGTGTGTGTTTTTTATGAAGTTTCGATAGTGCATGCGTTTCCATTTCGTAATCTCTTTGTATACTATTATGCTATTATTATTATATCAACTGTCGCAAGATGGAATGCTATAACGGATCCTTGATTCTTCCGCACACGAATTCTCCACACAGAATATTCCGCACACAGAAAATACCGTACATATAAAACTCCGAACAATTTAATATTTTTCTACAAAACATACGTTTTGTTGTGTTTTTTTTACGTAAAATATTAAAAATTCTTCACTTTATTGTACTATATACCAGTGGTGCACAACATGCGACCGCATGCGGCACTTTTTGATGTTTGTTGTGGCCCTCAATTTTTTTCTCAAAATCAAACATAATACATATCTTTTTCGCGTAAAACATTGATTTAATAAATTTAAGCAAGCTTTTTATTTCAAGACGAAAAATAAATCGGTTAATAGAAACAGACTATTATTACTATTTCACAATAAATACAATATGTACTAATAAACCTCTTTTTGCATGGTTTATTTGTTTTCACGTTTTAGAAATAATGCGGTAAAAATAATGTAATGGAACCTAGCATTCGTTTATTTAAATTCACATAATCTTTTTTACACGACTTTTTTTGCAAAACTGTCTTACATGGAACGTATCCCCCGTGTAAAAGAGTCTTAAATTGTTTTTTCCTTTGCGGCCGGACCCTCAGTGGTGTAGTGGGGCCAGGTCCTGGTACCTATTTGTATACCACTACACCACTGCCAAATCTATCATATTTTTGTTTAATGCGGCCCGATAGAAGATTAAGGTTGTGCACGTCTGCCCTATACCTAATTGAATTTTCTGTAATTACCGATTTTTTTAAAAAGAAGTGCAGTGGAAATGTTCAAAAAAATGTATCCAACCATTGCTGTAGCTACTCTCGATTTAATGTATTTTTTTCACTCTCCCAGTTAATAATCGAGCATGGTCAAACCAATTATCATGCACTCATATCTTCCGAATGACTTTTTGTGTACAATTCGTTGCATCCCGCAGCCGGCGGTCACTTAATGAGTTAGAAAATTATCGTATAAGCAAATTCTGCTATGCAGTAGTTAAAATTAAATTTTCTTTATTGTTCGAGACTGCATCTGCTGTGACAGATACGGTCCTATGAAGATAATATGTCTGGCTCGTCCACAGAGCAAAACTGCAGCATTTCAAATTTTATTTTAATACTACCAAATCGACATGTAGAAATTCGTAGAGCTATAGATAAAACGAGCAGTGTCTATTCCTTTACATATTTTAATGAAATATAACTATTGCATGATGTCTTCATCCATGGTACAGTAGTAATCAGGGGTAGGTAGGAGGGGGCTCGCGCGAGGCCCTTGTTAAATTTTACTACGGCCGGCGAGCCCATTGTTAATTTAAGAGAAAACAATATTCTCAGATCAAATAATAATATAACTGCAATTTCTGACTTATTTACTATCAGCGACAAGTTCAGTATACACAGTAGTACATTTTTTGTAATTAACATTGATAAGTTTACGGTAAATTGCATATTGTTACATAATATAAGTTTATTAAGTATAAATCGATCGCTTATTTAAGTATTGCATATAATTGCATAGAAGTGATAAAAAAATTCACTCCTTCCCCAGAACACCAAGAATTGCTTTGAGATTAAGCGAACCCCTTGTTAACGTATTGGCAGCACACCGCTGGTAGTAAGAGCTTAACCATAACGAACAGTTGGGCTTGGATTCAAGTCGCGGCATAATCAATATAAAATTAAGATTTTTTTCAATTTAAAATTTGAAGCCTTGAAGAACGTGCGTTGATTGAATTGGGATTTACTTGGAAGAATTCCATTGTATTAATTGATTTGGCATTTACTTGGTAGAACTCCATTTATAACCGATTAAAAATAACAAAGTATTTTAGTTCTACAGTTTTAATAATTTTATGCGTTGATAGCTATTTCGGCTTGCGTCATCGTCAGAACTATGTTTAAACTAATATTTTGCTCAGCTATATATACTGGCTCTGAAGAGATACACAATGCATCAAGTTATTCACTCTAACATCCTAATTATTGTAATTTGTTATTTATTTGTAATTTATATTGTAATTTGTTAATTTCATTGCAATATGGTAAAAAATATCAATGTATTTTTTTCTACAAATTTTTATTATAGATGAGTTTATAGCTATTTCGGCATGCGCCATCGTCAGAAGTATGCTTTTTTACATGCATACCAAAAACACCATTCTTTTTTAACTACATAATTTTATATTTCTTATTATAACAAAATAAAATCAGACTGAAAATTTCTAAACAAACAAAAAAAAATTGTGTCAACATTTCCTCATAAAAATATTTGAGTAATTTAATGATTTTGTGAATTGAAGACAGTCATTAGTAATATAAAACTAACGATGAAATAGAGCAGCTGGTATTGCTCGGGTAAGCATGCCGTCCAATTATGATCATTTTAAAATTGTGAAAGTAATATTGAATGAAAAAAAAAACACATTTTCGAGTAAAGTTGTTCTTGCTGTAAAAAGAGAACATGATACTTATTAATGATCACTGAAGAAAGTCGATGATTCAACATGTTGTTTTCAAATACGCTTGTTTGAAGCTTATATCTACTTGTTGTCTTATGTTTAAGGCGACTCAGTAGGATTGCAAAACTTAAATTTGACCTACAGCATAAATATTGCACTGACTTAAATAAGTAACCACCACAATACGTATTTTTACAGTATCAAAACAAGCAAAACATTTTTCTATTTCATTACAAAAATAGCAATACCACCTAACACACGGATGGATATTTAGACAGTAATAAGGGTTTTTCATATAAAACAATTTGTTATTGACGAAAATCAGTAAGTACTTTTTTATCTTCGTAGCAAAGACTGACAATCTAATTTACTTCCCCAAATATCTGTTGCAAAAATTATATGTAACTGAAACAATGCGTTAATTATATATACCGTGAAAATGACTTATAATGCTACATATGAGTTATTGATAGCAACAGTAAGCCATCGTATTTAATAAATGTAAATCAGAGACGGTGTTTTGTCAAACGAAATAATAAAAGAAATAAACAAGATAAACCATACAATACAAATTTCTCAAACTTTCTCTAATATATTGAAAGAATTTGTTTTTATTTTTAATTTTGTATAACCTATTTGTTATGATATTGATTTTAATATGAATACAGTTAAAAACATTCTGTTGAATAAAAAATATTGACATAATAAGATTAAAATGGAAAAAGTATTGAGTTGTAAAATAAATATAAATTTCAGTTGATAGTTATTTCTGGTTCACGCCATAGTTCTGACAGTGGATTTTCCGAAAATTATATTAACTATGTCTTATATTTCTTGTTGGACATCTAAGCTATCTTGGAGGATATTTGTAATCATTTTCAAAAAAAAAAAATATATATACTGAATTCACGGAATAAAAACATGTTTGCTATCAGAAAACTTAGTTATTCCACTGATTACTTAGAATAAAGGTAAATTTCATTAACTAATAATAGCTTTAAGATAGTTGGTATGAAGACGCTTCTCGAAAAAGCCAAAAACGTGTTACAATTTGTAAACAATTAGTGGAATGACAAAGTTTATTTGTTAATTTGTTATAAAATGATTTTGTCTTTAGTGAATGCCGAAACTATCGAAAATATTCATAATCCATGCATGTCTTTAAAGTCATAACCAAATGTTATGATGTGTTTATTTTTACTTCAAGTTTTTATATAGCCTAACACTAATTCAATAAGGAAGAAACTAAATGAATAGTATGCCTGATCAAAAAAAGTTATTTGTATAATTTATATCAATTGCATAAATATATTCGTATTTTTGTATAATGTTTGGGAACTTTTTTCCTCTCGCCAATATACAAGTTCGACATTCAGGGCTGTGACAAAAAAACATAATACTAATAATATTAAAAGTAATTCAAACCATGTGATTGATTTGAATATTAATGTATTGTAGGTATAATATTGTTACATAATTTGGTAAGTTATCGAAAAAATATGGTTTTCAATCATTTAATATAATAGATAAATTAAAGTCGTTAAGTTATATCGGCTGCATCGGAATAACTTTGTTGGGTGGTACAAAAAATGACTTAAATGTATGAATTAATATATTTTATAAGTTTATTATGTATCCATACATATGTATATATATTTGTCATATATCAATTTCGAATATTTTCTAGCATTCTGTTTTATTCAATTATAACTTAAAAAAAACAAGTTTGACGGTAGAAAAATGTATTCAATTAAAAAAAACCAGGGCTGTGGAGTCGGAGTCGCGGTATTTTGGCCGGAGTCGTGAAAAATGAGCGGCTCGATTTTTTTTTGAAAAATATATTTAATGATGTGTATGTAAACAAAATAGTCAAAAGAATTAACATTTCATACTTGGCTGACTAAAGATGATCTGATGGTACACATATATATAAGTTAAAATGAAATTATTGAAAAAAATTCCTGATAAAAACTCTACGTTGCAAAAAAACATGGTTTACCATCTGTATAATGATTCTTAAAAAATATTTACTGTTAATATCTTACCTTATCTAATAATTTTCAAGTTTTTTTTCGATTTAGATGACGAACTTTGTTTTTTTAGCAAAAATCTTTTGAAATATAGAAATGATTCAAAACTACTAATGTGAAAAATCTTTTTATTCAACTACTGCTACTATTATATTGAATAGAATCTCTTTTTAAAAGCATTGCCAAATAAATATTTCAAAATGCTTATCCATTAAGCTAAATACTGGTCTTTAAAATAATCGCTATTGGAAAAGACATTATTGTATTATAAATAATAATATTATTTGTAAGCGCATTGAGCAACCCTAACCCTAACCGCTATTTTGCGCAACAACTTTTTTATCGCAAAATAAAAAATACATTTCTTCGATTCATTTGTATGTCCAGTGTTTTAAGTTAATGCAGAGTAATATGTGGCACGTGCACTCAGTACGAACGTCTTTCTCACACTGACTGGGTTTGCGAAATTTACGGCAAGAAAAACACATCCCCGAAAAATAGTTATTATTTATTGGTATGACAATTTTTAAAATTTTTTTTTGCTTTTAAATGTAAACAATAAAATGTTTTATTATTCCAATTTTTTTTAGAAGTATTTATGATCCAATTATGCTTTAAAAATCAGTCAGAAAAAGTGGGAAAAATGGTACATTTCAAATAGATGTACAATCATTATATTACATAAATTGGAAATTCTGCTCAAATCACTTTCTTAAACAAACCTTTATCTGCATTTCTTTCTAAGACATTAAACTTCGGTATCTTACAATAAACTTTAAAAATGATCAAAACGAAAGCCGTTGAAAAATTCTGTGTAAACTGTTTGCCTTTTATTCTTGAAAATATGACTATTTTCATGAAAAAAAAAATGTAATAGTGTAAAAAAGCGTTTGGAAAATGTAATATTTGAAAAAAAAATTTTTTTAAGTGAACGGTTCACGAGATTTCGTCGATGGCAAACGATCGATTTACTCTGTTTTCAGGCGTAAAAGTACTATATCCTCTTAATGTATTTGTCTTATTATTGATAAAAATAAACAATATTTTATTTACGGCTTCACACTCTTCTTATACGGTGTATTCCGTAGCGTAATAACGTTAATCGTGTTCAAAATTTTGCCAGAAATGTCCCGAGAAGAAATTCTTCAAGACTTGGTTGCATGCACTGTAGTGTGCAGAAATTAAAAGTTAATTAATAATTAAGTGCAGTTGAAAATACGAGATTTCATCTATTTAACTCAACTCTTTTTCCAAATGACGCGGAGAATTCTATTTTATTATAACAACTATTTTAAGAAAAAACACAATATTCCTTTGCACTTTATTTCCACTTTATTTATAAAGGTCATGAACGGTTTCGCCCATGAAAAATCATCAATGATTAATAAAGTTAAAGTGGTGACTGATGGTAATTACTAACATAATTGTAATTTAGGAATTTCTTAACAAAGTGATCTGAAATGCTACATTACTAAAGTTAACTTTAATTTAGTGATAATTTAACTGCTTTAACTGCTTCCAAGTAGTATGTATACTTCAACAAAATCGACAGCCATGAAGATTCTGAAAAAGATTTCTTTTTAAAACCATAGCAATTCTTACAGAGAAAACCAATGCATTTTAAATAAACATATATTTTACAAGAAGAGTTAACATAAGTTAATGCTATTAATACAGTAAAGGGGAGCTTGCAAAAATAGTTTGATCATTCAATAAATCTGAATCAGACAAGAATTTAAATCTTTTGATTTCTAGAATTTCCTGTTTATTTAGTTTTACAGACTTGCTTTTTGAATGTAGAACTTGATTAAATAATATATATGTTAAATTTGAATCGTTCAAACTATGTACATTCTCACAAATTTTGTCATTAACGACCCGGGTTTCGCCTTTCGGCATCTTCAGGCATTCAAGTGCACGGATGAACTTGAACTGACGCTTAGTAAATGAAAGTTTCGTGTTTATATAAGATATAAATGCATCACTGAGTCCAAAGCCACTGCTGGCAAAAAGGATAAGCACATGGGAATTCCAACAGATTTGACTAGTGAGCAGTTTCAAGAATTATATAATTTGTTTGTCGGCAAAGGTTTTATGATTATATGATTTTATGGTTATATAGGGTATAGAAGAGGAGATGTGGGAAGCCAACCTTCTCTGACACTGTAATCCATAAAAATTCAATGCACCCATTTTCTTATAAACTAGCCGCTTTTCATTCAGAAATACATAGACTTGTGAGTGTTCCTTTAAACGAAATAAACTTTAATATCGAATTGAAAATCATCAAACAAATCGCCATAAACAATGGATACGATATGTCTCTTATAGACAATCTTTTATCAAAAAAACAAACTAAACTTGCAGAAAAAATGTTATTTAAAGGTATAGTGTCAAAGGACATAGATCATACTAGGTATTGGCGTAGAATCATTTTTTTAGGAAATACAAGTCTTAAAATTAAAAAACAGCTAGCTGATAGTGTAAGACCTGCTTTTTACTGTAAAAACTCTTTAGGCAAATTATTAGTTAATAATAAAGATAAAATACATTACTTAAATAAATCCGGGATTTATAGATTGCAATGCTCTTGTTGTACAAAGTTTTATATCGGCAAAACAGAAAGAACACTGAACATCCGGGTTTTAGAAAATATGGCAGCCTTTAGATTGAAAAAAGACACGTCTACTTTTGCTAATCACTTAATATCGGAAGGACACGTGTTCAATTAGGAACAAGGGATAAAAATGTTACACCCAAATACGGACAGTCATAAGCTCTTTTTCCAAGAAATGTTAGAAATCAACAAAGCACAGCTGCAAAATCTTCCGATTTTAAACGAAATATCAAATTTTCCCACATCTCCTCTTCTATACCCTATATAACCATAAAATCATATAATCATAAAACCTTTGCCGACAAACAAATTATATAATTCTTGAAACTGCTCACTAGTCAAATCTGTTGGAATTCCCATGGGCTTATCCTTTTTGCCAGCAGTGGCTTTGGACTCAGTGATGCATTTATATCTTATATAAACACGAAACTTTCATTTACTAAGCGTCAGTTCAAGTTCATCCGTGCACTTGAATGCCTGAAGATGCCGAAAGGCGAAACCCGGGTCGTTAATGACAAAATTTGTGAGAATGTACATAGTTTGAACGATTCAAATTTAATATTGAAATTCCACCAAGCACCTTCAGTCGAAATCTTAAATTAAAATATATATGTTATATAAAGAAATACAAAAGACAGTAAATAAATAATATTAATGTGAATCATGATGTTTCTTTCAAACATGTTTCCGATAGAATTTTCATACTGGTGTAATGTTGAGCGAACGTCTTGCGTCACGTAGAAACGAAGCACTCTGTTGCGTGAGACGTTGCAGCGTTAAAGTGCCCATACATTAAGGAACTTTGTTTCCGGAAATATCTACCTAATTTCGCAGGAACTATGTTCCAGAGCATGTTCTTGAACACACGAGGGGTCACAGAAACGTCACCCGTTGAAGTTATGTTCTACAGTGCTGCGTCCGAACGTAAGTTATTTGATTTTATTGAATCCAAAAATGCGAGTAAATTTAATTACTTATGTTTATAAGCTTTCTACAACTAAAATACAATTATTTTATCATCCACTACTGGCAGCTTATTCTTATACCAAAGATAATTCCATTATAACTTATTATGGTCTATGGTTTATTTTGACATCTGTCACATAGGGAGACATTTCAAAGTCGAAAATAGATCTCTAAAATGACGCCCGATGAGTTTATGTCGATGAGTGCTGCCTACGTATATATTCTCGCAAGTAGTATGTATTCGGTTTTTATGATTACTAGCTGTAAGCCCGTTGCCCAGCAACGGGAGATTTTTGCTGCATTGTGTTTGATTTTATTTAGTTTAATTTATTTTATTTTAATTCATTTTATTTAATTTAATTTTAATTTATTTTATTTTATTTAATTTAATTTAATTTAATTTTATTTTAATTTATTTCAATTTATTTCAATTTATTTTATTTTATTTTATTTTATTTTATTTTAATTTATTTTATTTTATTTTATTTCAATTTATTTTATTTTATTTTATTTTATTTTATTTTATTTCAATTTATTTTATTTTATTTTATTTTATTTTATTTTATTTTAATTTATTTTATTTTATTTTATTTCAATTTATTTTATTTTATTTTATTTTATTTTATTTCAATTTATTTTATTTTATTTTATTTTATTTTATTTTATTTTATTTTATTTTAATTTAATTTATTTTATTTTAATTTATTTTATTTTATTTTATTTTATTTTATTTTATTTCATTTCATTATCTATTAATTTGAAAATGTACGCAAACAAAATACATTTCGTAGAAGAAGAAGATGTCTCGAGGACATCATCAGTACGCACACATTTGTGAAAAGTGAAAAGCGAGTGATTATTTTATCGACTTTTAATATATAAATTTAGTATGAATAAAAAAGTGGAGACTGGAAGGTGTGAAATGGACGTCCAAACACTCAGACATACGGACCTTATCGGCTATTAATATATAGATATTTTATTTTATTTTATTTTATTTTAATTTATTTCAATTTATTTTATTTTATTTTATTTTATTTTATTTTATTTTATTTTATTTCAATTTATTTTATTTTATTTTATTTTATTTTATTTCAATTTATTTTATTTTATTTTATTTTATTTTATTTTATTTTATTTTATTTTATTTTATTTTATTTTATTTTATTTCAATTTATTTTATTTTATTTTATTTTATTTTATTTTATTTTATTTTATTTTATTTTATTTCGGATTTTAAATTATTTAACAATTATTTCCAATAAAAATCAAAAGATCAAATCCAATTTTTCAATAAAAAATCAGTTGCACATTTTGTCCAAGTGTATGAAAAAAGCAAAATATTATTCTATGATATATCCATATCATAATTTGAATATTCTTAATGTATTGTATTCTAACAGATTTTCAAGGTCAGACGTGAAATGATTCATCATTATGATTCAATTGATCAAATCCGCTCCAAAAAATATTAGTCTCACATCGACTCACGATCAAACGATTCTTTCGATAGCCCTATAATCATAGTTTGCAATAGTCGAATTAAAGTCTTTGATTATTCGAATATTATGATGTATGGTGATACTATACTTTAGCTCTACACCAAGAAATATCGAATTTTCAAACGTGGCGATATCAGAACATTCACGCCCTGTTTAAAATAAGCCGCTTCCATTGGATAGAACAACATTTCAAAAATGTGCTGTTCAGAATAAATCGAAATCATTGGTCTGTACGGTCTGCGGACGTTTTACAGACGGACCTTATCGGCTATTAATGTTAAGATTATTAGATGTATTCCACAATACGTCATATGTTTGGTATGAAGTCATGACGAAATATACTTTGACAGCTGCGCGCGCATTCATGTTCCCAGGTTCCTCGTTTGTGCTCGGTTTTAGACGGTGAACATGGGAACCTATATCGGGCCACTTGAAATGATCCACGATACGGAGTGAACACGTGAATTTTGATACTTTCGATGGTTTCGGCGGTAACTTTGTGGAAGTTCATTTTAATAGAAAATTTAAATTAACTTTGATTATTCCACGTATTCCACGTACACCCTCTTTGCTTCACTTAAAAAGGAAAAATCCCAATCTGATTGATTACAACTCATTAGTATCATTATCTGTTTGTTTTATTTCGATTCTACACCCTCCTTCTTGCTCCTCTTAAAAGTAAAAAAACCCAAACCTCCATTTTGTAATTTTATAATTTTAAAATGTTAGAATCAATCTTGCTTCATTACTTAAGCAAACTTTGCGATAGTAAGTCTGAAGATGCCTCTGAAAGAGGCGAAACACGTGTCACAGTTAGTAACACAATACGTGGAATAATCAAAGTTAATTTAAATTTTCTATTAACGTGAATTTTGTGTTCCAAGACATGTTCTGAAACCATTTGTTCCTTAGTGTATGGCCGGCATTACATAAAATCTGTGTTGAGCGACATGGTGAGGGGCATTTTGTCACATAATGAATACAGGGCTTAGTACAAAACCCTGAATTCAGGGACACCAAAGTAGAAACAAAAACATGCGTCTTCGTAATCGATGAAATCGGTAGATATCGTCAACGTTACTAGTATGGAAATCTACTCCGTCACGTATTCGACCTGGCGTATGTAAGATTTTTTTTAATGTTCCGTTTAGGATAAGTCGTGAGTTAACTGATTGGAATGTTTTTTTCGATCGAATCTGTCTTTTTGGTGTACTGTACTTAGATTGTTGTGAATTATGATAAATGTTCCTGTGTCTGTCAAACTGTGCGCCGCGGCACACTAATGTGCCGCAAGAAGTCTCAGGTGTGCCGCGTAGGAAGATGCCTCAAAAAATATAATTTTCACTAATGCCAATTCATTTAAATTTTCTTCAATTTTTAATTAATTCTACATCTACGTATTTAAACAAATATCATTCACGTTTGCATATACATATATAGTAGTCGACTCGATACATTTTCCACACTTCCGTTTTTTAAAGCATTTTTATGCGGTGTGCCGCGGAACAAAACCCATTCACCAGTGTGCCGCGAAGTAAAAATGTTTGGCGGACACTGCTCTAAGGCAAGAGGTTAGCTGAGCGGAAATTTCAAATGCTGCTCGGACCGATCAAATATTAATTGAACAACTGTCATGCAGTGCGCGCCAACCCGGAATGAGTGCGCGGGGGCTTCCCGACTGCTGCGCGGCCGCGCACGCGCGCAGCTTAGAGGGAACGTTAATTATGATGTTACCATTTCTCAAAGTGATTTAAAAAAAAAAGATTATTTACGTTGGTCTCGATGGCAGTCATAAATAACTCTTTAAAAGGATGGGGCTAAAAAGATGTAATTAACTGAAAATATAATAACTTTCCAACTTAAGAGTTGACCGTGAACGCCTTAAAAGTAGCATTTTTTCCCATATCCGCTCCCTATACGTAGAATATGGTCACCACGATGTTCCTCCAAGATTCTCTACCCCCCGCCAGTCTCTGCTTCCTCCCAGGTCATCCCAGCGTTTCTTTGTTCCGCTGAATACATCCTGTGGATGGTCATCAGTGGCCTTCCACGATGCCGGGATCCATCTGGTTGGTAGAAGAGATAGACTGGGTTCAGACTCTCTTGAGGCATCCTCATGGACCTGGCTTGGACACGTCCAAGCCAGGTCCATCGCCGCTTCTTTATTTTTGACGTAATAAAAGACTGGTTTGTTCGCTCTCTAATCTCCGCGTTCCTGTCAAAGTCAGACCACCACACTTCTAGCATTCGCCGCAGGCATCTGTTTTCGAAGCACAGTACATGGCTACTCTGTCTCTTGAGAATCGTTTAAGACCGAGAGCAGTTCTGCTCGACGACCCTCCGTAGATCTCAGTGGCGGTTCCTGACCTAAAATCTTGGGTGGGCTAGAGAAAAGCATAGCATTGTATACTATTTAAGAAATTGTGCATGCTTCCACTTCACCTTATACATTAATCTACAAGCAAATTAACAAATACTACGACACTACCGCAAAGCATAAATTACTATATAATACAATCAATGCTAATGTAAGTAAGAAATAATAAAATAATAACCTTAAATTCGTCTTTCAAAGTGAAAACACAAGTACAAAAAGCAATACAGAGCTGTCAGTGAGATTCAATGCCTGTCACTTTCATACAATACAACGATATTGGGATTTGTGTATTGGTATTTGTGTATGCCATGGGCAGATTCATTTTAGCCCCCAACGAATGACAGAAGCTAAACACAGTCGTGTGCGTTTGATGACGTTTCCGTACATACAAATACAAAAAATATATAATCGTGCTTGATAGCGCTCCAGTGTAAAGAAATATTGCAGGATATTATCCAATATTATCTGTGGTTGCGGGCTGGAAAACTCAAGCCCCTGCGTCGTTAATACGTAGGTGTTGCCAGACTGACGTCACGTTGCCTGTTCTCTATGAAGTATTTTTAGGGTTATTGTTTTTTTATGCTGGCTCAGTTTAAAATTGTAATACAAAACACAATCGAGAATATTATTGTAGGTAGACATGGCATTGTTTTATATTGACAGAGGAAAATTTAAACAACGATATTATATTCATTTGGGAAAGGTTAGTTACGCTTATAAATGTATTTATTTTGTTCAGCCATCTAAAGTTTTCGGTGAAAAATGCAGGTCGGGCTTAGCCCACCTAGCCCAGTACCTAGAACCGCCACTGGTAGATCTTATGTCGTCTAAATTTGACAATTTCAGAACGAACTTAGCATCACGAAGATGACTTTTTTGTGTACTGTATGTGTGTATGTATCTATGCGCATGTGTGTGTACATGTACGCATATAGTATGGGGGGAAGCATATAGAATGTGATTTTAAAAATAATGCATATGGAATTCCCGTGAACTTCTTATCTCTGTAGTGATCACGCCCTTCCGTCTGCAAACGATGGTAAGGCGATACAATTTACATTTTTTCAAAAACTTTATCGATGAAGGAGACTAGAAGAACATTGGCGCTAGCGCGTCCTGGCACTTAAAGCTCCATAAATTTGATATCCAAAAAAAAAACTTTGCGATTACATGCATAAAATAAATATGAATAAAAGTGTGATTCTTTGTAATGGTGGATGACGGCCGGTTAACAAAATCTGGACAGCTATTTAAAGATTCCTTCATTCAGCAGAGAACTAACATTATTTGGTGATAATTAAAAACATAGTTATTAGTTTATTTATCATTCGGGTTTTTGTATTCGCTTCGCCTCGCTGAACACAGGTTTTAACCCTTTGTGCCCCAGAGCGCCGATCTATCGGCGCATACTTTGGTGTATCATGTAGGACGCAATAGCAAAGGAATCATTGTGAAACAAAAAAGGGCCGCTAGAACAACAAACTGTCAATAAAAAAAACTCAATTGAAAACACTATTTTGCTGATATATATCGACTGTGGAAAGGAAAAAGGACGTAACCCTCAATTTTCCAAAGCAGCTTTTTTCGATAATCACAATGCATACAACTTGACACACATTCTGTGAAAAGGATGGAAGCTGAAAATGCCGAATCAGTATATAAATTTAGCTTTTAAGTTTGAAAAAAAAAGACCTTGTAAAAAATTAAAACCAAGAAAAAACACTGAAATAAAGGTTTTTCCCAGACAATTTCTTTGATTAACAGCTTAACGACCGCGGACGCGTATTTGAGTCTTTGAAAAACAAAGGTTGCTGGCCGGCGGACTCATGTATGCGTGTTGGCGAAATATCTGGAAGCTAAGAAAATTAAATTTTGGAAAGATATCTCAATTTGCTTACAAATTATAGTGAATTTAGTAAAATTACAATTTTTGCCAATTCTTCGCAAAATTTTATTTCGCCAGGTGAAATTTTATAAAAAAAAACGTGCGGTCGTTAAGCTGTTAAAATATTAGATTATGTCAATTTAACACCAGTTTAGAAGTATCTGTTCACTTTAAGGTTGTGTATAATTCATAATTTGCATATGTCACAAAATCATCAAAACAAGTTTTTAGCGCCTCCAGTAAAATTTGATATGTGTGGGTTACGTCCTTTTTCCTTTCCACAGTCGATATGTTTTTATCGTATCTGTATTTTGAGTCTGATTTTCTCTCCAACTCACCTGATGGAAACTGACGAAAATCGAAGAGATGATACGCATTTTAGCTTGTATAGTATGGGGATTGTAAAAGGGCCAACAAAATTATACTAGAGTTACTCTATCATCACAAAGATTATCCCACATTTTACATCAAGGTCACTAAAGCCCTGCTGGCTTAGAAAAAACTGACAGTAACTAAAAACACGTGTTGTGTGTGTACCACATCCGGAAAGCGAACAATATTTCGCATAATCTACAGGTGAAGAAGGAATAACATGGTCTATGCTTTCCTAACCATAAATATAGTATTGCTTGTTTTTATATATATTATGTATGTGAATAATTTATTATATAAATGGGTTATGATGTACTTTTTTGTTGTTTTCCGAATAGAATATCATGTAGGCCTTAACTTTTCCGGTTCTAAGCTCAAGAAATGCGACCCCAATACCCACATTTTCTTAAATATCTATTTTAATACGGGTAATACGATGTTTATAATTAAGGTATTCTTATATCATAGTTTTTTGGACTTTTTGTAGTTAATATAAATACGCGATAACGCGATAAGGCGATAAGCGCCCGCGATAAACGATCGTTCGTAAGATAGCTGGGATAAACGCGTCAGTTGCAATTTCATATGTGTGCTTTTTTACGCGCAACTTAAAATATGATTATTTATTAAAAAACCACGGATTTTTATAAAAAAAAAATGTATGAGGAATGATGCAGAGAGATACTTTAAAGCTATTTTTTTTTTTGAAATTCATAAGAATAAGGCCAATAATGAGGAAACCACTGGGGTCCCTAAACGACCCCCATCGGCAGAGAAGTATTTTTCTAGTCTCCGAGCCGCGAGAGTTAAACAAACCTTCAACAAACCCGGTGTAAACTTTGAGCTTGCATTTTATGTTATTTTTGTTAAACTTTTTTTATGTAAGACAATAAAACAAATTATTGTATTTTTATTTTTTTAAATGTACTCTTATATGTTATTATAATGACTGTATTTTTTGTTTTGTTTGTTTTTCGGAAATAATACATGATAATTTGAACCAAATGAAAAGGTGTTTTTTTGCGAAAACAGCTCTGCGGCTAAAAGGGTTAAATCAATGTTATATTATACTGAATTGATACAATTACATCATGTTTTTTTCTTACTGCCTAGATATGTAATATAGGCTGTATAAACCTGGCTTATTTGCGGTCAATATCAAGTTTCCGAAACCATATTTTTTATTGCTTTATTGCTATTGCCAAGGCAACCGACGAAAGGTCGGCTCCCACGGGATTGATATCACGTTTCTGCGGTATCCCAACAGCGTTTTATGGAGATTTGTCTACGGAGGCTGGGTGGGGATAAAAAAATGAGTATATAAATAATCCAAAACGGATAAAACTCCAATCATTGCTGTGACCAAAAGTTACTCGTAGATAATAAGTAATTTGTTTTCCCACTTCAATAATATTTTTATCAATAAAAACACAATATTCCATTGTACTTTATTTCCACTTTATTTAAAAAGGTCAGGACCGGTTTTGATCATGGCGAGCATTGTCAACTGATGCCATGAGCGAAACCGGTACTGACCTTTTAAATAGAGTGGAAATGAATTATAAAAGAATATTGTGTTTTTATTAATATAATGCCTTTCCGCCAAGTATTGACAGTGAACGCCCTAAAAATATTTCTGTTAAAATACATGGATGTTTGTTATGTGGAAAAAAATCCTACGCGAGAATGATTAGTAAACCACTAGTATTGTCCTTACCTTATCATTCTATCCCTGCTTTCTTTGAAAAAGAGAGGTTGACTTAAAAGTAGTTCAAATTATTTACGTAAACGATGTGTTCAGATACTAGGGTATCCAATCCCGGGATCCCGTTCAATTCTGTGATCCCGAAATCCCGGGATCGCGACAGTACTAATCCCGGGATTTCGAGATTGAGAAAATGAAACATGGAAGAGCTAAAAAAAAGAAAGTGTTGCATATTTCAAGGGTTTTTGAAATCGACAGGAAAAATCCCATGATTTCAAAATCGCCGACCAAAATTTTCCTAATCCCGAATGCCAATTTATATACGATGTTATGTTGAATGTTCAATCCCGAAATCCCGGGATCACAAAAAGACTCCGGGATTGGATAAAAATATAAATATTTAAAAAAAAAAATACATTTTAGCAGGCCGCGCGATTCAATATATAATTTTGATATTGGTGGTGTGCTAGGTCTGAAAGGTTGGCGACCGCTGCCTTAGAAAAAACTAATTTCTAGAATATGTGAATTTAATTTCTTTTCCGTTGGCCAACACGTCAGAATGCCTTTCAACATCCGTGGAAACAATGATTTTTTTTTTTTTTTTTGTTTAACGAAGCGATGCTCAAACACGTATATCCGGAATTTCTAGATTTTTGTCAATGCTGCCTGTGCTACCGTGACAGGCCCATTATTCTCGGCTCATTGTGGTGCAGTTACACCGGGTCCATATTGTAACGGGGCCGAACTGTAAAATCGTCAATACTTAAAATAATGTAAAACAATGAAACAGTGGCACACTCTACATTTTTATTGAGATTCAATATTGCTTACTGTTTGAATTCGGGCTGTTACGCGATAGACTTGCAACAACGCAACTACATTCGTGTTCTTTAGTGGGTTTAAGGTATTAATGCCGTTCGTATGTAGCGGCCACCAGTGGCCTTACGGTACTGAAGCGGTTAAATTATGTTTTCGACCAAAAATAATTTTAATGAACTAGGATGTTAGATAATTTTAGATTTCGACTGAAGGTGCTAGGTGGAATTTCAATATTAAATTTGAATCGTTCAAACTATGTAAATTCTCACAGAATTTGTCACTAACGACCCGGGTGCACGGATGAACTTGAACTGACGCTTAGTAAATGAAAGCTTCGTGTTACTAAGCGTCAGTACTTTTTTTTGAAAAATATATTTAATGATGTGTATTAGCAACAAAATAGTCAAAAGTAATGACATTTCATGCTTGGTTGACTAAATATGATCTGATGGCAGTGGTGAAGTGGTAAATAATAAGTACCAGGTCGGTCATTGATTTCTTCCCTATTTGTTTTTGTTTTTTTTTATATCCGTCCAAAGTTGAAAATAAACCACAAGTTTTAACAATTATATCAATAAAAAAACGATTTTTAATATATGTATGTACTTGAAAATTAAGTTACAAGTCAAAAAGGTGGCAGGGCGCCTCCTCATTTTCAGGTGCCAGGTCGCCGACCTGGCCCCACTACACCACTGTCTGATGGTATACATATATATATATATATGTGTAGGTTGAAATGAAATTATTGTAAATTTTCCTCGGAGTCGGAGTCGTTAATTATTTTAAAGCTGGAGTCAGAGTTGGAGTCGTCTTTTTTCTACACGACTCCACCGCCCTGGTTTTTATACTTTAAGTTGCACTGAACAAACGTATTAAAGATAATCATTCTTTATTATCTTTCTTTTGTTATATATTTATGATTATATAATGGATATCCACTAAATACTTATTCACTGTTGACTCGATTCAAGTGAATTATAAATATTTTATAGGTATATCAATTATGTAAATTGTTTACCAGTCAATTTCGAAGCCAACAATTCCTTGGCGCCTACATCGAACAATGAATACTAAACTTTTATAATTTACTCAGAAAAGCAAAACTACATAACGTAGTTCACGCCCTTTAATGTTACTTCTTTATTACTGTTTTATACAGTTTTAAACAATCGGTCAGACTGCGTATGTTAAAATAAACATTATTATTTCAAACATGGCTTTTATCAAAAGTGTATAACCGTATACGGCAGTTCAGTTAAAATTTAGGTCATTTCCCCATTCAATTATTGTACAGTTTTATGTGTACAGTCAGACTTTGTGTGAAAGAATACCGATTTTTGTATGCAATTCGCGTGAACGTATTACTATTCCGTACGCACAGATGTCGCACCTTACACGTCAAGTTGATTGACCACCAATCAGGCGGAAGAAGGCATATTTTTTGAATATTGTTTTATTTCTATATGTTGGTATTTTTATGTGACAAGTGGCGAATTATTAACACATTATTTTTTTTGTTGCAGCATAAAAACGAATTACATATATTTGCTTTAAAAATATCGACATTTATTATATATACTTGGATGATATATCTAAGTATGTATAATAAATGTCGATGATATGTCAAATTATATTGATATAAATACCGTCATTTAATGCAAGATAATTTTTAATGTTATTTAGGTGCATTGATAATCAAATTTAACGAATATTTGGTGTGACGATGTATTGATGACATCGAAAGTCGTATATTGAATCATCTTTAATTTAGATATGATTTTTTGTATATCTTCCAATATATCCTCTATCTAAAGTAGTAAAATATACTTTTACCCAGAATTAAAAATTGTTGTTTTTTTTTTGTTGTATATTGATTGTTAATATAATGGTCAATACATCATATACCAATAAAATACATATTTCTATTACTTTTTTATCCATATCTGCTTCCTATCCGGATCATATGGCCACCAAGTTGTTCCTCCAAGATTCTCAGTCCCCCGCCAGTCATCTTGCTTCTTCCCATGTCATCTAGGCGCCCCGTTGTTTCACCGAGTAAATTCTATGGATGGTTGTCAGCGGCCTTTCACGACGGTGAGAGATAATTTCTATTACTGGTTGCACATATATATTAACGCTTTCTTATTCTATGTTCCGGCAAAAATAACAGTTTTTGGTTTTCGATTCCGTTCCAGTTCGAAGCCCTGATAATAACACTTCCATATTCAAGCATCACCTACAGAAATTCACTATTCGTCAGAGGATTTTACTTTCGAAAATGTGTGTAGTGTGGTATATTCAATGAAACGCTGCTCTCAGAAAAAATCATTTTAAGAGATGTTATGTTGTTGGATAAACTGACGACAAAATTCATATAAACTAACTGACGTAATTTATTCATTTTTAAATAAAAAAATGTCTTATTTTATTCCTTTCCTGTGTTCGCAAGTTCAAATCCCAATACTTTCATAAAATTATTTTTCATTAATAAAAACACAATATTCCTTTGTACTTCATTCCACTTTATTTAATAGGTAAGGACCGGTTTCGCTCATTGCGAGCATCGTCAACCGATAAAAGATATAATTTAACAATGTTATTTATACAAATTATATTTCTTATCAGTTGACAATGCTTGCAATGCGCGAAACCGGTCCTTACCTATTAAATAAAGTGGAATGAAGTACAAAGGAATATTGTGTTTTTTTAATATAATGCTTTTCCACCGAGTATTGACAGTGAACACCCTAAAAGTGAAATTATTTTTCATATCCCCCCTCACACACACTTGTTCCTGGACCTGGGAGTCAACATGTTCCACGTGGTTGAAACATATTTGATTAATAAACTTTTTAGGAAATATACGGTTGAATTTAAAGGAAAGCATAGTTCACCTGGTCAATAGTTCTCACGTCAAATAAGCTCGTTGTCTCAAATATATATAATGATCCGATAGGATCGTTTCTAATTCGAAACGGAATAATTTAATATTGTAATGTCGACATGATTGTATTTGGCAAGGACTTGCCTATGCGTCGTGACTTGGAATTATTGGCACATCACCTGGACGAGTTTGCTGCGGGATGGTGGGCTACTCTGGTAGTGAACAGGGGACGGCAACTCGCGACCCGAGTACCACAAGGTTCTATGTGAAAATTTTTGACGAAACAGAAGTAACAATGCGGCAGTCTTCCAAGTACCATTATTAGTATACATTGTTATTTTTGCTTCGTCAAAATTTTTCACATAGAACCTTGTTGTACACGGGTCGCGAATTTTCACTGACTCTTATAGTATGACGCGGATTATAAGACAAAAACTATCTTTACCTCGTAGAGACTTCCCTTTATATATATAAATATATTTATACATGTCCGCTCCCAATACAGAGAATATGGCCTCCTAATGGAGGTATATCAACAGATTTTTTTATACGAGAAATGTTTGTTAGTTTTTAGCCATTTTTTGACATCCTTTAATTTAACATTCATTTTAAACTATGCGATGTAATGTAAGTCATTTTTTTTATCCATGTCCGCTCTCAATGTGGAGCATATGGCCTCCTGATAGAGGTATCACAACAGAAATGCAATTCAAATTTAACTTCTAAAATTTAACTTATTCGGGAACTACCTACATAATGTGCTGTATTTCAAAATTGCATAACGTGCAATTATTGCAGCTCATCTTTGCCACTATTGCATACACCTGAACACATATATTTGAAATGCCGTTTTTGCAACGCCCGCCGTAATAAATATTGTTTTAATAGTAGCAGTGATACCAGCCCGCCCACTGCGGCTCGGGTACCTCGGGCCGCGCCCTTCCGCCTCATCTAGGGCGGCAGCGCGGATTCGAACCCAAATACCCTCCGCCTACTATCACTAAACAAAACCTCGCGTGGATATATCATAATATTATTTTCTACACCGCTAAACGAATATATTATTTTATCAATACAGTTACACAAAGAAAGAAACTGGATTCAAGTTGGTTGCTCAAGTCGTTTTTGAAAAGTAGTAAATATTGAATTTGAATCGTTCAAATTATGTACATTTACACAAGTTTTTTCAGTAACGACCTGCGTTTCGCCTTTCGGCATCTTCGGGCGTTCAAGTGCACGGATGAACTTGAACTGACGCTTAGTAAGTGAATGTATTGTGTTTATATAAGAAATAAATGTATCATTAAGATTAAAGCCATTGCTGGCGAAAAGGTGTGTTATTCGCGGTTGAAAATTCAGGCGTGCAAGCACCTTCTGTCGAAATCTTAAATTATAGTAAATAGGGAGTTTTTAAAATTTAAGAAAATCATTAATATGAAGGAAAAAATTGTAAATAAAAATTTAAATTAGATAAATGGATCAACATGATTTTTTTCCGTTGAGATTTACCTTACCCAATTGAAGTAGTTAATTTATTATTAGTACTATCAAATTCTGTATCATACCTTCTCCCTGCGTCCAGTAGAAAATAACAATCTCCGACTTTTATTTTGTAAATCATAACTCAACAATTAGAATTATTTTTTTCAATTTATTCGCTAACATTGCGTTGTAAGTAGGGTATCCAATCCCGGGATTTCGGGATTGATTAATTTTGAATCCCGGGATTGAGATTTTCTCACCGAGGAATTCGAAATCCTCAATTCGGTATACTTTTTCCTTGGATTCTCACAGAACCTTGTTTTTTTTTTTAGCTCACCGAGGAATTTGAAATCTCCTATTGGGTATACTTTTTCCTGGAATCTCACAGAAACTCGTTTTTTTTTTAGCTCGCCGACGAATTTGAAATCTTGTATTTGCCAATTTCGTGTAAATTTTCAGAATTTCCTCAAAATTTCTCAACCCCGAAATCCCATCTCAATCCCGGGATTGGATACCTTAGTTGTAAGCTCTGATGATGCTTCTCAAAAAAGCTAAACACGTGTCACATTTAGTAAAACAGCAAGTGGAATAACAAAGGTATCAAATTTAATTTTATATTGAAAAATTAACTGCCACAAAGTTACCGCTGAATACATCGAATATAGTAAATATTAAGGGACCGACAGATCCTACAAATAGTCATATGTTCTTGAGCAATTTTCTCCGTTCGTTATTCAAGTCTGGACATCCCCAAAGGGTGTGATCAGCATCCTGAATCATATACAGTGGAACCTCGATTCTACGTTTTCAAGGGACCGTAATAAATGAATGAATAATGCGGGAAATCTTCAAATAATACCAAAAAATGTTTAATTTTCAAAAAACTTGCGATGCGATGTAAAACTATTTGAGTGAAAAAAAAAAATTCTCAAAAACCGGTCAATCGGGATCATTATTGGGACGGGACGATAATATTTAGATGATAGATCGAGGAAATCAGTAAATCGGGCAATGATAAAGTGGAATTATTAAATATTTTTATGACGGGGTCTTGGTCAAGTAAAAAATAAACGATCCATCCAAAACAACGAAGATAGCGAGAACGGTAAATCGAGGTTCCACTGAAAAAAAAACGCGAAAGGAAATACGAGGCAAAACTATTTATGAAAAATATTCAACGAAAACGGTCAATCGGGATAATATTCGTGACGGGACCAAAATATTTAAACGATAGATCGAGGAAAACGGTAAATCGGGGAACGATTAATGCGGGATTCTTTTACATTGTTCTTATCGGAGTTTGGCCGGGACTATGAAAAATAAACGATCCATACGGGAAAACGAACAATGCGAGAAAGGTTGATCGGGGTTCCACTGTACCCTCATTTACACGTAGGACTATTTACTAACCGGCCAGGCTGGAAGATCAAGACAGCGAAGTAACCGTTGCCAGTTATGAATTGGCTGGCCCAGGCAGAAGTTTTGGAAATAGTTTGTTTTTTTTTAATACGGTTATCAAAAGAAGTTGAGCAACTAAGATAGTAACCAGTTCAATCAACACAAATTCTGTTCAATATGCACCACATTGGGAGCGGACAAGGTTAAAATACACAAATTATAATAGATTTGCGAAAAATTAGAAAATGTCTGTTACTACTTATCCAGTCGCTTGATCCATTTAAATGCGACATAACAGTTAAACAGGTTCATCAAGTTGTGCAGTTATAATTATTATGTGCAAATGTTTATATTGCATTGGAATTATGAAACAAAATAATGCTAAATGTACTATGATACCGCCGATAGGAAAGTGGCGTTGGAACTAGAATTCACTTGTGTATACTTGATGTTATTACATAACATAAAGTATTTGAATGTTAATGGATTCTTCCGCACAAGATTTTCCCGCACACGAATTCTCCGTACAGAATATTCCGTCCAATAAATCTCCGTATTTTCGATTCGATTCTTGCGAAGATGATTATTCCGTATACAGAAACTTTCGTATATAGAAAACTCCGAACACAGAATATTCCGGACACTAAAAAAATATCTTAATTTATTTTAGTGTCAAATATTTATTAGGTTGGGAATAAGCAAAATATTAAATTTGAAAAAAAATACTCATTTTTACTGATTCCACTTATTTAATAGGAACAGGACCGGTTTCGCTCATGGTGAGAATTATCAACTTATCAGTGTTTACAATATTACAGTGTAATTTATACAAAGCAAAATAAAATTAACTACAGACAATTGGTATTGAAAGAAATTTACAAATAAAGGTACAAAATATGAATAAGTGACACTAAATTTACTAAAAATAAAATGTTTTTTACCCCTTAAATATAATTAAAAAAAAAAAACTCATCAAAGTAGAGTAGTTAAAATGAAATGGAGACTAACGGTAAATTCGAACGTAATTATGATCTAGGATTTTATTTACAAAATAATTATTTCAGTGTCCAGAGTTTTCTATGTAATATGTGCCAGAAAATAATAAATATCAGCGATTTCCAACCTGGGAGGCGTGGGCTATTGCAAAGGGAGGCGCGAACAGTCCAAAATATAATATGTATTTATTCTTTAAATCGTGTCTTTATTACTATTTGAAATAAAGGATGGGATTTTTTCTTCAAAGAGAGGCGCAGTAACATAAAGGTCGGAAACCACTGAATTATAGCATCTATTGTAGTTGCAGGTGAGAGATAAGCAACCTATTTGTATATGATCATCCAAGAGGTGAAGTGAAACAATTAGTAAAATGTTACAACTTTTTTCTTGGACTTTTAAGTACAGTCACGTCTGGTGGATTTAATATTTTTATTTTACGGATATAACACTTTTGCAATGTGTATTGACTGAGGTTACTTCACTTTTACGATACTTTAAGGCGTGTAGAATATTACAACTAGGGTATCCAATCCCGGAGCCTTTTCCCAATCCCGGGATTTCGGGATTGATTTATTTTGAATCCCAGGATCCCGGGATTGAGATTTTCTCACCGAGGAATTTGAAATCTCCGATTTGCCAATTTCGTGTAAATTTCGAGAATTTCCTTAAAATTTCTCAATCCCGAAATCCCGGGATCGCGGCCATCTCAATCCCGGCATTTCGGGATCAGAAAATTGAACGGGATCCCGGGATTGGATGCCCTAATTACAACTTACAACACATCTAACTTATTTTTTTCCTAAAATACCACATGGCTCAATTCATCTCTCATGGGCCCATATATTCGCTGTACAGTCCGCGCATTTACCATCGCTGTTGGACTATATTAATTTGATAATCATATGAACCGTTGATTGGAAAATTAAGAAAAAAAAACAATATCGTAGGCCGTTTAACACATTGTTGACACAAAATATTCAATTATCTGCCCCGCATTATTTTTTCTCGTGTGAACATTTTCGCGCGTTGATCAAATTCAAGTATGAACACTTTTGGGAACGTCATGGGAACCGAATGTACAATCTTCGTATTATTAATACTTCAAAGTAATTTGTAATTTATTCTGCGCAAAATAACGTTTATTTGCGGTAAAATTTAAATGGAATTTATTTATGCAGCAGGGTTGTCAGAATATCAAAAACACATATTGAGACTAGGGCATCCAATCCCGGATCCCAAACTAAGAAAAAAGGTCTCACGCTGTTCGTTTGGGCAAATCCGCAAATTTCTGGATATTTGAAATTGACATGAAATATTTTGAAAAATCCCATGATTTCAAAATCGCCGAATATACTAATTGAGACTGTCTCCAATTCAAACGATCATATTATATTAACATGTAAGATCCGTCATGGAAGCCAACGACGTTGACCACTCCACCACAGACCCGACAAATCTCTTGCGAAGATCCCACGGGCTCAAGTCCCAGTACGAACAGGTTTGTTCCATCAAATTATCGATTTCTGTTGGAAGGCATTGATGTTCGTTGATTCGTTAATTACTTATCCTGTCATTCTTGCCATACTCTTTTTGAAAAAAAAGATTGAGCAACTGGGTAACGAGCAGTTCTTGTAGAAAAACTTATGAACCTTTATTTGAATGGCATATGCTTCACACTGGAAGCGGACATGGATTAAAATAAATATATCGGATGTATATTAAAATTGTAAAAAATGGTAATAATGAAGATAAGTAAATAACAAAAGATATGTATTATATTTTAATTATTTTACTTTGACTTTTATGAGAGACTGGACATAAATATCTTTTATCACTGGAAATGTCTGACACATTTAATAAGGTACAATCCTATGAAGCATTTTGTTTGATATTATTGTCTTGTGTTGTTGAATTTCTTGTTATTAGAAAATTCGCTCTGCGTTCTTTTGTTTTTTTTTATATCTGAGAATAGTGTTAGAACGAATAATTCGTGTAAAAATATAGTTTATGATCTTTTTAGTGGACCGCGTTATTTAAAAATCGTTTAAAAAAGGATTGATTGTAAGTATACGACAATGATCAGCATTACGCCGGAGCAAGTAAGTGTTTATTGCATATTTTCCGTTAAATGTATATATAATACATGTGAACGTCCTTTAGGCGTCGTGGTGCCTGGCTCAATCCGATGCCCACCTGAATCAATCATGCTATTGTCATAGGCTAAAAGCGAGTCGCTTAGATGGGCGCGAATGATGTATAATGTAGCGACATGACGTGGCATGTCTGTGAGTCGTCAGGGCGGACGGGCCATATATCTCGCGCCGATCACACGTCAACGCGGCGCAGGGAAGGTTAATTTTATTTCATCGCCGTAATATATTTATATATAATACTTTTTTCATATTTATCATCTATGCTCATTCTAAATGTATGGTGTAGTATCTCAACAATTTTTTCTACTATTTTTTTACCCATGTCCGCTCCCATTGTAGAGCATATAGCCTCCTAATAGAGGTATCTCTACATAAGTTTTTCTACGAGAACTTTTTGTCACTCAGTCGCTCATCCTCTCTTTTTTCAAAGAAATTAGTAGGGTAAGAAGTATAAGATTAGGACAGGATTAGTGGTCAAATAATCGCTCTCTTTACGCCCAGTTATTGATGGATCGGAAGGGTGGGAGGAAATTTTTAGATATCACAAACACCTGTGCCTTTGAACAGAAATCGAAAATCGATCGAAAAAACGCCGAATTAGCTATAAACTAATTTTATACAAAAAAAATTAATGTATTTTTGTTCGTGTTTTATGCGTTGCCACATCGCTCATCCGATTGCAATAAAACTTTGGCAAATTTTTTGCTTGCACTTCCGGGAAGGTTATAGGCATAGTAAAATTAACTTACAGTAGGTCTTATATATAAAAATCAATGTTTGTATGTCTGCCATACAGTTCATTTTGACAGCGTATGCTTGTACTTGCGCGAGAGCTTAGAACAATTACCTTACAGTAGGTGTCGGGTGTGTCGTACCATAGACAATCGGCAGCAAACGTCAAACGTCAAAAAGACAAAAAAAAAAACATGCACTTCAATAAACACAATTAAAACACGTACACTTTCTTTCTTTGAGTGACATTGCAACGCTTGCCGGGAACCGGCTAGTTTTATATTATATTTAAAAAATGTAGAACTAAATGCTTTGATATTTTTTACCGTATTTCTAATAAACAAGTTCAGTTAGTTAACGGTTCAATTAATATGATTATCGTTGTTGGTAACCACTGACGACTTCAGTCAAATTCATGTAACACAAAAGCTTTATGAGAAAATGTTTTTACGTTTTTTTTTTCCCAATTTATTAATAGACACACTTTTATTTGGTCTCGTTTCAAATCAACTTTTGACAGGTGTGTTAGGAGCGACCTGGGGAGACCATAATTTCGCAATGAAAAAATAAAAACGACAGGTCAAACTGAAGTGGAAAAAACTGAGGTGAAAAAAAATGAGGAGTAAAAAATGTATGTTTCAAAAATAAGCTTACTTTTAAACGTACTGTATGTAAACAGCATACGGAAAATTAAATGCAATATTTTTTACTTCGTTTTAGTCTTCTTTACGGTTGCGAGTCATGACACCTTACGAAAGAACAGAGTACTCGTATACTGTGCTATTAAAACAGACTAGCTGTAAGCCCGTTGTTGCATTGTGTTTAATTTGATTTTATTTTATTTTAATTTATTTTATTTTATTTTATTTTATTTCATTAACTATTAATTTTCAAGTACGCAAACAAATACATTTCGTAGAAGAAGAAAAAGACTCGAGGACATCAGTACGCACACATTTGTGAAAAGTGAAAAGCGAGTGATTATTTTATCGACTATTAATATATAGATTTAGTATGAATAAAAAAGTGGAGACTGGAAGGTGTGAAATCGGGGACACCGGACGGACGGACCTTATCGACTATTAATATATAGATGCCTGCGTTGAATACTGGGGTACGGTGTGCTGACATTGTCAAGGTCACGAAGATGAAAGATCGGACTAACAGCCCTTTATAACGTCCAAAATAAAAAAAAAAACGACGAAGGGGCCTGGCTTAGAATTTGGAATCAAAGTGAATTTGAACACTGAATGCCTCAGAAATAAAATCAGAAGTCACCGTTTAAATACGTCATTGTGTCACTGTTAATTTTTACAGATACATCTTAGTGGAATATAATAATAAAAGTGCTTTACTCATCTGGGATGTTTTTTTTTAAATCCATTTCAGTTAGGTTTAATCATTAACACGTATGTTTGTAAATAAGTCACTTATTTTTTTATTATTATATATGTCGCTGTAGACTGTTTCACTCACCTTGAATAACGATCAAGTTTTGTTGAACATCTCCTGTTGAAATTATTTTATTTAAAATCCACTGCATTAGATTGAAAGCAATGATGGCTAAAAATGTCCACGTTCACCATATAGCCATGGTCACCCTGCATCACACCTTAAACGTACCGCACTATAGCTAACTAAACCTCTTTTCCCGCCCACTTCCTAATAACATTATTAATTCACATTGTTTTTACAACAACCAAACAACAAAGAGACTTAACCTATACGATGCCGTCGTGTCGAAATTCGTCACACGAAAACTAATCGTGTAATACCGGAATACACTTTCACGGTCTCAATATTTATTACATATTTTTTTACCTTTATTTACATATATTAGAATACTCAACATAACATTACAACAAAACTCAATCATTTTATGTACAATTAACGTAATTTTATTTTCAATATGTATGTGGTCGAATGGGAAACGTCGTTGGCTACCGCTACGGATGTCACGGGTTCGAATCCCAGTACGGACAGTTTTATAAATTGATTTTTAATCGATTTATGAATTTTTGTTCTATGGATGTATGTGATGTCTTGAATTCCTCCCTCCCACCCATCCTATCTTATGAACGGGGCGTACCGAGAGCGATTAGCTAACCACGAGTCCTTTCCTACCCCTTTTCTTCTATTCCTACACTCTTTGGAAAAAGAGAGGTTGAGCAACTGAGTAACAAGCAGTTCTCGTAGAAACACTTCTGTTGAGATAAACTCCATTAGGAGTCCATACGGTCCACGTTGGGAGCGGAAATGGTAAAAAAAAATGTTTTTTAAAAAAGCATCTTCAGACTAAAGTACTCCAGTAAAATTATGATTTGTTCATCGTCAATCTCGAATCTAATTACGATATCTTTCATTGGTTTATGAGTTTACATGCATGCATGTCTATAATGTCTAGCTTCCCTCCTACTTTTCGATTCTTATATGATTATGACTCATTTAAAGATCGGTAATGGCTTTAAAAATAGAAGTATTTCATTAAAAACATTGATATACATATAAGATTCTCTTCAGATCCCGAAAAGACGACTTGTTTGTAAAGACTTTGGTAAAAAATTGTGTGATTATACCTGGGCTGTGGACTCGGGTAAAAAAAGACGACTCCGACTCCAGCTTTAAATAAAAAAAACCGACTGCAACACGATTGTAATCAAAATATTTGTTAAACTATAATACCATACCTGTATACCATCAGACCACTTCAGTTACTAAAATAGATTCTTGTAAATTTCACTAATCAATATTGAATAGAATAATATCCAACTCCTCCGGAAAAAGACCCTACTCTTGACTCCACAGCCCTGCAAAAAAACCGATTGTAATATTAAGTAACTGGCAACAAAAGGATTACTGTAAACGTAAAAGTGTTTGTTGCATTGTACGTAAACCTACAAACTCCTTATTCGATTCAAGCAATGATAATAATCGTAGAAATAAGATGATGTTTATTTCCCAGAATCACTTAATTCATAATAATTATGTTATGGTTTAATAAAGTTTATACGAGTCCAAGACATCGCAGCTAGGGTATCCAATCCCGAAGCCTTTTTCCAATCCCGGGATTTCGGGATTGATTTATTTTGAATCCCAGGATTGAGATTTTCTCACCCAGGAATTTGAAATCCTCAATTTGCTATACTTTTTCCCGGAATCTCACAGAAACTCGTTTTTTTTTTTTTTAGCTCACCGAGGAATTTGAAATCCTCGATTTGGTATACTTTTTCCCAGAATCTCACGAGAACTCGTTTTTTTTTTTTAGCTCACCGAGGAATTTGAAATCTTCAATTTGCCAAATTCGTGTAAATTTCGAGAATTTGCTAAAAATTTCTCAATCCCGAAATCCCGGGATCGCGGCCATCTCAATCCCGGAATTTCGGGATCAGAAAATTGAACGGGATCCCGGGATTGGATGCCCTAATTGCAGCTTTTGTTCTTTTATTGAGAAGTTATGTGGGTATGTTTCGAGTGAACTAAATTTTAAGATAATTTCTGTTTCACAAGAAACCATTATTTGACAATGGCTTATTACAAAAATACTTCCTCATGTTTTAGTTGACATTTTCATATTTTAATATTCCGCACAAATTACACTAATTTTTTTTCAAATACAGTTTATGTAAACGATAACTAAATTTTTATATGAATTATTTGTTTTGTAACACCCAGACCAGTGGAAGCTGGTCAATGTGGCATTGGATCAATGCACCCCTTGTAGTATATACAGGGGCGGTTATATTTAGTGAAATAATATTCAAACTTTACATTTATAACATTCACTCATTGTAAATTAAAGTTTTTTTTATGAAACTCTTTAATGATAATGTCTATTTCATTATGAAATATCAAAATACTTATTTTGATACTTTCGATGGTTTCGGCGGTAACTTTGTGGAAGTTCATTTTAATAGAAAATTTCGTATTGGACACGTATTCCACATATCTCCTCTTAAAAGGAAAAAAACCCAAACCTCCATTTTGTAATTATATAATTTTAAAATGTTAGAATCAATCTTGCTTCATTACTTAAGCAAACTTTGCGGTAGTAAGTCTGAAGATGCCTCTGAAAGAGGCGAAACACGTGTCACAGTTAGTAACACAATACGTGGAATAATCAAAGTTAATTTAAATTTTCTATACTTATTTTGGTTTACTCGTCCGGTATTGAGATTGTAATTGGTCATAATTTTTTAAATCAAATTATTTACAGCTGGAACTATAAAACGTTTTGATACTTTTTTGAAAAACAATAGTTGTCACTCCATTTTTAAACAACCAAACTTTCTTACTACTGCTTCACTTATGCAATGATCAATTTCTTGGAAATTGATTGCAGTAAATATCTCTTTCTAATGGCTCAATAAAATTAATATGGTGCTATGTCCAAGGAGTTCTAGCTATAATACTTAACTTCCATTGAGACGTTACGTGGGTTTTTCTGAAGTTAATTAAATTTAATGTTTCTACAAAAAAAAAACTTTATCCAAGAATTGTTTAATTTGACATTGGATTTAATGCAAAGTTTGGTACACGTTTTATTGATAAAGCTTACACTCTACTATTTTTTAAACTGTTTTTAACACGATTTTTAAATTATACGGTCCACTAAAAATAACAAGTACTTGGTATATATTTATTCTTACACAACTCCTTAACACAAAAAGAAAACACAGAAGAGCATAACGGATTTACTAATAACAAGAAATTGAGCATTTTCGACAGTAACAACAAACAAAAGGCTTCATTATATCCTAACATATTAGAATATCACACATTTCTAGCAATGAAAAAAATGTATGTCCAGTCCCTCATAAAAGTCACTGTATATAATCAAGCGTATACAATCAGCGATGAATTTTTTTAAAATTAAAATACATATTTGGTGTAATTTACTTATTGGATTTTTTCAAATAACACGGTATTTTTAATTCATGGAACCATTCTTAAATTATTATTTTATGAATTCTTTTTTGTGAAACGTATCTGTCGTGTAATAAGAGTTCAGTGCAGTGGATCTTAACCTTTTTGATGACCCGCACCCCCTTGAATCTGAAAAATATGTTCTCGCACGACATTTAAAATTTATTTACATTTTTGTAATACATTTATTATACATTTTTTTTATATATGTCAAAATAGAAACTTCTCCCGCACCGCGGAAATGCTTTCTCGCACCCCAGGTTAAGAACCACTGGTTTAGTGTATACACAAAGTTTACCACCTGCAGAAGCCGATCCATTTTATTTATGCCTCGTTTCAAATTTGAGCTGCCGAGTTGAGAACCGCTGAATGTAATCAAAACAAAAAAAAACTTTAGGTGTTAAAAATCGATTAATTGAAACGATGCGTAATAAATGCAAATTCACGCGTTACTTTGGTCGCTTGGCCTCGCGTTAATTTGGCTGGGATTTGATTTGTTAATGTTTTCGTAATTCAATTAATTGACCGTAATTAGCGATTTAATTAATGCGGCGGAAGCTATCGACATTTTTATAGCAGCTATAGCGAATTTTTAGAACTATGTAGGAGTAAAATATGTATTGACAATGTTGTCAATGATGAAAATTGTTTTTAATTTTGGGTAGCTTCGCTAGATGTCACTGCCGTGCTTTTTAACAATACTTTTTCTAAAACAAAGTAAAAGAATATGTCCAGTGCATATAAAATATAATATTATATATCACTATCAAATACTGTTGTATTATATATATAAGTATTTTTATGTATACAGTAAAACTCCCATTTACACTAAAGTCAGGACCGTGTAATTGGGGGAGTGAATCTCATACAAAATTAGGGATTTGGTTTTTTCCGCGAAAAATGCACAACTAAGATTCCCCTTAGTTTTATAAAAAAAAATATATGAATGAAATATTTAGTTTCAAAGTGATAAAATGGAAAGCGCGCCAAAATCCAACATATAGACAATCGTCCGGCTATGCGTGTAAAGCCTCCCACGTGTCGAATAAACAGACGCTAGCTAACATTTGACTGCATGCACCGCACAGACGACCGTCTCGTTGCAACGACAATGGAATGTGACAGTGCAATTGGAGCGAATATTTCAAGCCTGCACGTAATTCGGGATAGTGTAATTGGGGGATCCACTGTATAAGTATTTTTTAAGCGTATCGCATTTTCGCATATCGACATTTGAAAGGAAACAGGACGCAACACACTTTTTTCAAAACAGGTTTTTTTCGATAATCACAATGTATCAAACTTAATACACGTTCTATCAAAAGGATGCAAGCTGCAAATGCCGAATTAGTATCTAAATTTAGTTTTTAAGTTTGAAAAATATGACCTTGTAAAAAATTAAAATCAAGAAAAAAGACAGAAATAAATGTTTTTCCTAGACAATTTCTTTAATTAATATTAGATTATGTCAATTAAACACCAGTTTAGAAGTCTGTGCACTTCAAGGTTGTGTATAATTCATAATTTGCATATGGCACAAAATCATCAAAACACGTTTTTTGCTCCTCCTGTAAAATTTGATATTTGTGGGTTACGTCCTTTTTCCTTTCCACACTCGATATGTTGTATTATTAATCTCCAAAGTCTAAGATGCATGGTGAGTGTAGAGGTCTACAGCGACACCTATAATAAAAACAAATAATTAAGTGACTTATTTACAAATATTTGTGTAGTTGATTGAATCTAGCTTAATAATATTTTTAAAATATCCCAGTTGAATTAAGTATTCTTTATTAGTATATTGTAATAAAATTTATCTGTAAAAAAAAATAGCAGGGAACCAGTGGCATGCTTAAGCGGTGACGTCCTATTTTTTTAAAATAAAATTCGCAACGTTAACAAAATCAAATACATCGATATTAAAACTTTGAAAAATTGTCAAAAGATATATTTCTATTTATCTAACTTTGGTGGAAATACGTTATGTCCGTTTCCTAAGTTATGTTATTTAAAAAATTAGGACTGGTATCTTTAGCTAACAAGCATTATCAACCGAAAAAGAAATTTATAAAAAATAAAACACTGTTTTTATAGTAATTCCAATAAAATGATGTTTCAATTTATCTGAACCAATCATCTAAGTACATGATTGATTTCATCTCCGGTCCCGTTCATAGTATAAAAAAATAAGATTGATAGAGAAAAATGAGTTTTTGTATATATGATGCCTTTCCACCGAAAATTGAAGGTTAACACATTAAAATAGACGAATTTTGCAACGTGCACTGTAATTATTTTCATTGGCTGGATAAACATTTACTTTGTAGAATACATCGTATCATTTTTAACGTGTTCACCATGGATTCTTGGTGGAGAGCAATGTATATTGAAAATATATCACTATTTTTAATAGATTACACATTTTTCAATACAGACCAATTATGGAAAAATACTCAAAGACTACATTTTTAAAAATTGGGGTCTAATTATTAATTTAAGATTTCGACTGAAGGTGCTAGGTGGAATTTCAATATTAAATTTGAATCGCTCAGATTATGTACATTCACACAGATTTTGTCACTAACGTCCCTGGTTTCGCCTTTCGGGGTCTTCAGGCGTTCAAGTGCACGGATGAACTTGAACTGAACTGTGAACGTGCACTTGAACGCCTGAAGATGCCGAAAGGCGAAACCCGTGTAGTAAGTGACAAAATCTGTGTGAATGTACATAATCTGAACGATTCAAAAGTCTAATTATTAGTAAATAACGAAGTCGGTGCCGAGACTGTATCTCACGACTCGACAGTCCTGCAGCAAGTTTTTTTCAAATTTATTTTGTAGTTGCAATATCGTGAATATAATTTTTTCATGTCTTTCCAAAGTTGTCTTTAATTTATTTTAACAAGTAATTTATTACGCTATGTTTAATGTATATTAATTTAATTTAGAAATTCGCGTGTGTGAGCGGTTGTGTATATTTGCGAACCAGATGACTGATTGCTCCAAATTTTGATTAATTTTCTTTTCATTGCGAATTCGACAATCGTGTGTAGGAGGCTTTATTGCACTGCCACTCCGTAATCAATCTAATTTGATTGCGATTTCAAGTAAGGCCGAAAAAGCTGTCTCTTTTTTTACATACTACAATATATTTGCGTTGGAATTGTAATTGGAATATATGGGAATAATGTTTATCATAATTTCATATATTAAAAAAAAAACAAAGAGATCAAAGTCTCTATCATTGACATTTGATATGAATTTTCGATATATGATAGACAGTTTAAAACTTTTATGATTGTTTAATTAATTGATTTGGCATTTACTTGGTAGAACTTGGTATAACAGATTAAAAATATCAATATACTTTTAATTTTATCCTAATAAATGTTTTAAGAAATAAACCCAGATTGTTAATCGTTCTTTGAAACACTAGAATCACATTTGATAAGTGTAATATTGTAATTATATTTAGGATATTAGAGTGAATAACTTGATGCATTGTGTATCTCTTCAGAGCCAGTATATATAGCTGAGCAAAATATAAGTTTAAACATAGTTCTGACGATGGCGCAAGCCGAAATAGTTATCAACGCATAAAATTATTAAAAAACTGTAGAACTAAAATACTTTGATATTTTTTAATCTGTTTTATGATTTTTAATCAATCAACCACGGATTCCTTGTTTTACCGTAACCCTGCTCCCGGTATTAATGGTGTGTTATCAATACTGTAATACCGTTTTTTTAAATGCAAAAATACTGGTATTTTTCCAATATAAAAGGAAGATCATAAGTAAATAGTATTTAAATAGAAAAAAAAGATAAAACCCCCAACCTTCATTTTCGAATTTTAAAAGTCAAGAATTATAATTAAGTCTTAACTCTCGCGGCTCGGAGACTAGAAAAATACGTCTCTGCCGATGGGGGTCTTTTTGACCCCAGTGGTTTCCTCATTATTGGCCTTATTCTTATGAATTTCAAAAAAAAAATAGTCCAAGAGCTTTAAAATATCTCTCTGCATCATTCCTCATACATTTTTTTATAAAAATCCGTGGTTTTTTAATAAATAATCATATATTAAGTTGCGCGTAAAAAAGACGTCATCCCAGCACACATATGAATTGACGACTGACGAGTGTTCTCAGCTATCTTACGGATGATTGTTATCGCGGGTGCTTATCGCCTGATATCGCGTTATCACATACTTATATAAACTACAAAAGATCCAAAAAACTATGGTATAAGAATACCTTTATTATAAACATTTTATCACCCATATTAAAATAGATATTTAAGAAAATGTTGGTATTGGGGTCGCATTTCTTGAGCTTAGAACCGGAAAAGTTAAATTTGATTCGTTCAAATTATGCCAGGAATGGCTTTAAACTTGGTGATATATTTATTTTTCATATAAAAACGATACATTTTTTTACTAAACGTCAGTTCAAGTTCATCCGTGAACTTGAACGCCTGAAGATGCCGAAAGGCGACACCCGGGTCGTTAGTGGCAAAACTTGTGTGAGTGTACATAATTTGAACGATTCAAATTCAATATCGAAATTCCACCAAACATCTTCAGTCGAAATCTTAAATTAAGTTTTAGTTTATTCGTATATAAACATTCTATAATATATTCGATAGTTCGGCGGTGACTGTGTATTTTAATTATTTTTACTATTGCTACATTGCTACATGGCGCAGCGGTTAGCGTCGTGGGCTTCCGTGCCGGACCTCACGGATTCGAGTCCCAGTACGAACAGCATTTTTTCAATATTGATTCATCGACTTCTGTTCGAAGGTATGGGTGATGTGATGTCTTAATTTCCCTTCCACCTTTTCCATCCTTCAATAACTGGGTGTAGCGAGAGCGTTTCAGTTAACCAATAGTCCTGCCCTAGCCTTATCCTTCTATCCTTACTACTCTCTTTGGAAAAGAGAGGTTGAGCGACTGACTAACAAACAGTTAAAAAACGAAGGAATTTCTGATTTTTTTTTAGCTCGCCCAAGAATTTCAAATCCAAAATCCCAGCTAAAATTATCAGCTTGGAGCTTATTTTTAGCTCATCCTGAATTTACAAATTGAAAAACGCAGGAATTTACAGAATTCACAAAAAATAACAATTTTTTTTTTAAACCTCGCTCAACTTTCTCTAATTTTCTTTCTATCCCGAAATAGTGTGATTGGTACTGTCACAATCCCGGAATTTCGGGATCACAGAATTGAACAATATCTCGGGCTTTCCTAGCGGACATACTCATCAAAGGGTTATATATATTTGCGAAAGATATACGCTGTTTTGCTTACTTCTAAAACCAACAACATGTTACATCTTTTTTCATTTGATTATATATGTACATGCTTGAAAAAAACGATGATACAAAACTTCTTACAGAAACTCCATTCCAATCTTGGTCCTGCTTATGGAAAGACCACTTGTCAGAAATATATCATGTATTTTGTTTTGATTAGAAGAATAACAATTTACCTATAGTACTTCTGTGGGCGTTCTATAAATACAAAATATTTCAATTCTTAACACGTTGAAACCCGCGGGCATTTCCAATTACCGTATTGGGTCGAATATAACGGCAATGTATTTTTAATTTTACCTGAAATATTTTACTGTAAAAATAATTTGCGTTTCAATACGTTCAGGATATAATTTAAGATTTCGACTTGAACGCTTGAAGATGCCGAAAGGCGAAACCCGGGTCGTTAGTGACAAAATCTGTGTGAATATACATCATTTGAACGATTCAAATTTAATTCAGGTTATAGTTAAATAAATATTACAAATTCAATTAAAAAATGATGTATTAAAAATGAATTTCCACAAAGTTACCGCTGAATTCATCGAAAACAAAACAAAGCAGGGATGTGGAGTCGTGAATGAAAAAGACGACTCCGACCATAGCTTAAAACACGGCGTTGATTATAATAAGTAATGAAAAGGTGTAAACAACAGTTGATATTGGAAAGAATTTACAAATTACAGTATAAGTGATTCTATAATTACACAACATTAAAATGTTTAACACCTCTAATCAGTGGCGGCCGGTCAACCACTGATATCATCAGATACAGCTTTGCACATCATGAATATTTTAAACTGATACAGGTCATCCGTTCGTTTAATTCATCAGTTAAAACCGGTCCTGATCATATAAAATAAATGTAGATTTAATGCAAAAGAACGTTTTGCACAAATTAAGCTGGCCCACCAAGTAGTGATAGTCAACACATTAAAAGTGATCGTGACAAGTTGTCTGTATTTTGTAAACAATACCCGGGCGTCAAAGTGTTTGATCAAAATCTCTTTTGATCAAGTTGTATCTGTTATTGCTGACAGTCGGATTATTAATTTAATATGTATATCCGACCGACAGATCACAGGCGACAAAGGCAGTCATTAGGCTTAAAGTGAGATATGTATCGAGTTGGTTAAATCATTTGGTCGATTTGGGCATGCCCTTACCCGGATTGTTTTGGCATTCATTTGATCCAGTAGCAATACATTGGCATGTGATTTTTTTTATAACGTCGATGAGAATAAAGAATATATTAATATGAAAAAAAAATGTTATTAAATTAGTTCTTTAAGAATTTACAAATATTTAGGTAGACTAGCTGTAAGCCCGTTGCCCAGCAACGGGAGATTTTTGTTGCATTGTGTTTAATTTTATTTAGTTTAATTTAGTTTAATTTAATTTAATTTTAATTTATTTTATTTTATTTTAATTTATTTTATTTTATTTTATTTTATTTTATTTTATTTTATTTTATTTTATTTTATTTTATTTTATTTTATTTTATTTTATTTTATTTTATTTTATTTTATTTTATTTTATATTATTTTATTTAAAAAAGTGGAGACTGGAAGGTCGAGGACACCTTACACTCACTCATACGGACCTTATCGGCTATTAATATATAGATAGTAGGGATTCTGAAGTCGGTAGTAAATATTTACTTTTCATGCAACCATATCGACTGTTGAAAGGAAAAAGGACGTTACCCACATATAGCAAACTTTACAATAAGTAGGCACATAATACGTGCTTTGATGATTTTGGGTTATATGCAAATTATGAAATATACACAACCTTGAAGTGCACAGAGACTTCTAAACTGGTGTTTAAATGACATAATCTAATATTGATTAAAGAAATTGTCTAGGAAAAACCTTTTTTTCAGTCTTTCTTCTTGTTTTCAATTTTAAAACTTAAAAGCTCGGCATTTGCAGCTTACACCTTTTTGATAGAACGTGTATCGTGTTTGATACATCGTGATTATCGAAGAAAATCTGTTTTGAAAAAACTGTGGGTTACGTCATTTTCCCTTTCCACAGTCGATATATACCTCACGCAAACTTAATTTTGTTTTTTATACTGCAAAATATGACAACACTGCTTTTTTAAAAAAATGCATTTCATTAAATACCATTCGTTTGAATTTAAATCGTTTAAATTATGTAAATTCACACAAGTTTCATCACCAACGACTCGGGTTTCGCCTTTCGGCTTCTTCAGGCGTTCAAGTGCACGGACGAACTTGAAGATACGTGTTCAATGAGGAATAAGGGATTAAAATGTTGCACCCAAATACAGACAGTCATAAAATGTTTTTCCATTATATTTTAGAAATAATTAGTTCACGATTGAGTAGTTTGCCGATTTTGAATCTATATGTTAGTAAATATAATCATATTTTTTTTCCAACAAACAAAAGTAAATATAATTCTTAAACTTACTCACCATTCAAATCCGTAGGCATTCTCATGGGTTAATCCTTTTCACCAGCAATGGCTTTAAACTTAGTGATACGTTTATATCTTATATAAACACAATATATTCATTTACTAAGCGTCAGTTCAAGTTAATACGCGCACTTGAACGCCTGAAGATGCCAAAAGGCGACACCCAGATCAGCAGTGACACAATTTGTGTAAATGTACATAATTTGAAGGATTCAAATATAATATTGAAACTCCACCAATCACGTTCAGTAGAAATCTTAAATTGTTATCAAATAAAAAAAAAACAGTATAATATATACCGTTTTTTCGTTTACTTTTAACACCCAGCGGTCGTTTCTGATGAATTTAATTGGTACATAGTCAATTCAAATTAAGACAACGCCTTTGATGTAGCAAAAAACCGATTTATTTGCTGAGTTATAGTTGATTTACGGCCAACTATCTTTTGCAATATACTTATTGTCATCGGTGTAGGTGATTGTCTGACGCGGGAGTTGTACCCACTGTCTTTTGTTCAACAGGCAGGTAGGCGATTGATATGTCCAAACATTGTGGCGCTAGGGTGGGCAAGAGTGGCATGTTCTTTTCCAAATCGGAAACACAAAAGATTCACGAAAGAGTCTCATAGCATAACTGTCAATCCAGCACTCACGTGTTTACAACCTTGTAATAAATACAGTGTGTGGTCGAGTGGTCAACGTCGTTGGCTACCGCTACAGAGGGCAAGATTCGAATCCCAGTACGGGCAGTTTTATAAATTGATTTTTCAATCGATTTATGAATTTCTGTTCAAAGGCATGGATGTATGTGATGTCTTGAATTCCCCCCTCCCACCCATCCTATCCCAAGAACGAGGCGTATCGAGAGCGATTAGCTAACCACTAGTCCTGTCTTAGCCCTTTCCTTTTATTCCTACTCTCTTTGGAAAAAGAGAGGTTGAGCAACTGAGTAACAAGCAGTTCTCATAGAAATACTTCTGTTGAGATAAACTCCATTAGGAGTCCATATGCTCCATATTGGGAGCGGACCTGGTAAAAAATGAAAAAATAAAGACAGGCTTAATGCACTAGAATAACTAGATTTTCTTAAACAAAATCAAGCCGATCACTCTCCTAGACCAGGGATGACGAACAAAGGAACCGCGGGTCACGCAGTGACCCGCGTGAGAAATTATCTTACTCGCTTGAACTTTTAGAAATGATTGTTTTTATTTAATACCTTAATTATTTAATCTATCCGACCCGCGACATGATTTTTTAATTTTTTTAAAATCAAATTTGACCCACTTGCGAAAAAAGTTCGCCATCCCTGTCCTAGACCTTAATTTTTAATAAATACATTCAAAAAGCTACGACTAGGTAAGTTTAGAAACCTGCGGTCTATCTAATATATAAAAATGAATGTTTGTTCGTACTTTATACGTTGCCACACCGCTCATCCGTTTGCAATAAAACTTTGACAAACTTTTTTGCTTGCACTTCCGAAAAGGTTATAGGCATAGTAAAATTAGCTAACAGTAGGTCTTATATATAAAAATCAACGTTTGTATGTCTGTGCCATACTGTTCATTTTGACAACGTATGCTTGCACTTGCGCGAAGGTTATAGTACACTTAACTTTAGTAGATGGCGCGTGTGTCGTTCCATAGACGATCGGCAGCAAACGTCAAACAGAAAGAAAAAGAAAACATTAAAACACAAACAGTTTTTTTCTTTTGACTGGCATTGGAACCTTTCCCAGGAACCGGCTTATAAAAATCAATTGATCACGATGGTTATAAATCATTCCTAAGCTGCGATGAACTTATTCATATTTCAGTTTTAACATCGTGAAATCCTGGTTCTGCGAAATCACACAATTCGCAAACACTCCGTGTTGACCGGCAACCGTATTTGATGTACTGCGTGTGTTATTAAATTTATATTCAGCGTTTAATATCATGCTTAGTCAAATTAATATCTAAATTATTGAGATGGTTATCATGCACACCTTCAATTTGTTTCCTACGTAATTCGGTGTTTTTTATGACATTTTTGTTCAAGTAGTCGATTTAAAAGCTGAGTATGTGTGATCTTATCGTGGTATCGTTTTCTTTGGGCATGTTAGTCACAGTTGATCCATAACCGTTAACCGTTAATGTGCGGTAGTTAACGTAGGTCTTACAAGCTGACAAATATGCCTAGTTTGACTTTTATGAAGTTTATTTAAAATTTCAGTGATTGGTGAGCAAAAGTTCAGCAAATAAAACAACTGTGAAACTCATAAACTGGGTTTCAATTGACTTTATCTAATATTAATTTAAGAAATAACAATTTTCACGAGTTCTTAATTTAATACTAATTCAGCATTTTCAGCATACATCCTTTTGACAGATCGTGTATCAAGATGTACAGATCGTGAAAAAAGCTGCTTTAAAAGACTGTGGGTTCGTCTTTTTTTCACCCTACAGTCGATATGGAAGTATGTAGCCTAACTCGTAGACAAGTGGTGTGCAACGCTTCAGTTAATTCTTCTTCTCCTATTGGAAACCGTCGAGGGTTAACCTTGGCCGCTGCAACCAGACTCCTCCACGCCACTTTTTCCTCAGATCTCCTACGCTAGTCCCTTAACTCTAGCACTCGCAGGTCCTGTGAAGCCCTATCCATCCAGCAAAGTAGCGGTTTTCCAACGCGTTGTCATCCCTCAGCGGTGGCAAATGTATGATATGTTGTATTTTTTTTTTTTTTAATTCCCTAGGGTACTCAACGTTGTACCCACCACCACCCACTACGGCTTCACACTCTTTTTATAGGGTGTATTCCGTAGCGTAACAACGTTAGTAGTGTTCAAAATTTTGCCAGAAATGTCCCGAGAAGAAATTCTTCAAGACTTGGTTGCATGCACTACAGTGTGCAGAAATTAAAAGTTAATTAATAATTAAGTGCAGTTGAAAATATGAGATTTTATCTATTTAACTCCACTTTTTTTCCAAATGACGCGGAGAATTCTTTAAATGCCCTATAATTTGCCTTCGATGCAACCAAGTCGGCATGACCGACGGGGCCGACAGATCCGACAGATAGTCGTATCGTCTTGAGCAATTTTTCCCGTTCGTTATTTAAGTCTGGACATTCCCAAAGGATGTGATCAGCATCCTGAATCATATATCCGCATTTACATTCAGGGCCATTTACTAACCGGCCAAGCTGGAAGAGCTTGGCAGCGAAGTAACCGTGGCCAGTTATGAATTGGCTGGTCCAGAAATTAGGAGTCAGGACTTTGGTTATCTCCATTCGCCATTTAACATTCAGAAAGAATTTAAAAGTTTGCCTCCCCTTAGAAGATTTCTCCCATCGAGCCTGCCAAACTTTCATTGCAGCTTCTATCGCCACGCTGCGCGCTGCAATTCTATGAGCCTTAGAATTGTAAGGGTCTGGTCGATGAGGAGGCAGTAACTGAATTTCTCCCACCTGGGACTCAACACCTTTGTACAGCATAACTGTTGCGCCTCTAACTTGAATGTGCAGGTCCAACGGAAGTATACCAGCCAAGACTGGCAATGCATCCGTAGACGAGGATCTGTATGCTTTGGTTAGGGCTATCATCGCATTGCGTTGTCCACTTAGAAGGATTTTCTGTATCGATTGAACGGTGCATCTTTTGTACCATGTGCTAGCGGCGTAGCTAGCAATCCCCATGTATATGGCATCGTAAGCGATTTTAAGGGCACTAGATCTTAAGCCCCAATTTCTACCTGCTAGGCGTGAGATTGAGTAGAAGGCAGAAGTAGCCTTGCTCACTGATGTCTTGGCATGGTATGAAAAAGAGAAGATATGTTGTATGCTTACTTTCATCCTTGCGTGCTATATGCACGGCCCAACGTAGGTGTTATTAAGTGTTGACAAATCTGACAATGTTTGGCTCACCACAGAGGTTATCAAGACGCCACCAGATGTCATCCTTGCAGACAGCGCCGGATATCTTTTTCGGGATATTTCGCTCGTCGCTTCTGATAGTCCTTAGAGGTAAGCGTCCAGGAGGAGTCATACGATTATTATTTTGTTGCAAACAAAAGTGAAGAAGATTCGACATGAAATTATTCTTTCACTCTCGATTTGCCACAGAGTGTCACTTCCGCCCACCATTGTAATAGACAGTACCTTACCGAAATGATAAATGTCGAAATTACCCACAGTTTAACACTTGGGCTACCGTGGGTATGATTTTAATCTACAACCAGTAGTTGTAATAAAGATTTTTTTTATTGGTGTAGGAATGCGCATTAAAAACTTTTATTGAGATTGTTAAATAGATAGCTATTGACTTATTACCCGTGTACCATTTCCGTCACCTGCTGTTTTCTAGCGAACGATTTTTATACGATGTCTTCGGCCCACTCGGATCTCAATTGACACCCACGTGTACCTACGTGAAACGTCGCGGTGTTATTTCAATCATCATTAATAGACACTTTCGCTGCTATGCGAAGGCCTCTCCTGTAATGGATACATACCGATTAGATTCCCCTCTGGATTCTTTCACAGCCTTCTTTATACAGTTGCGTGCAGTGTTTATTTTACCGGCAACAGTGTATTTCGCAATCGAGTAGTCCGTATAATAACCCTTTTCACTCTAATGTCGAGTGTCACTCGACATGATCGGTTACATATTTTGATTTGATTATTTTTGTGTGAAGGAATTTTTTCTATATTTTTCTTGAATACCCATTCGAAATATGTGATTTGTCGAGCAATTTAGGAATGTTAGAAAGTTGGGACGCTTTGCGACAACTACCTGGCGTAAACAATAGAATGGAATGTTTTGGGGGTGCAAGCGAAGAATGCAGTGACGGAACAAAGGCAGTTGTTCTCGCGCCGAGGTTACGTAAAAATATGTTGTCCGGCTGTGATATTTTTCGATTTGCTCAGTCATACGGTTTGAAAGTTATTTGTCTTTTTGTGAATATTTTTAAAAAAAAAAAATTGATTTTTTTCAAAGATTGTGGGGCTAGTGGATGGTTTTAGTTTTTTTAGGTTTGGTTGTTGACAGATTAGTAAGTTGACATCATGTGTAAGAAATCCTCATATTTTTTTTTTCAAAACTGTATTATTTATTTATAACATCAATATCTTTTTATGTGCAAATTCACTAAAAATTGCTGGTGGAATTTTTTTGAAAAACCTTTGGAGTGGAAAGGGTTAAGATATCTTCAGTTCTTTAACTGGGTGATTAAGGTGTTTTAATTTTCGCCCTTCTCGGTGCATAACCAAAGGCTCGCCAAGTGGAAACCTTAATGAATTAATTTATGTACTCCTTTCTAAATGTTTTTGTTTACGTTTTTTATCTGATTCTAAAACCAGGGCGTAGAGGGAGCGATTGATTCAATACTTGACAACCCAGACAACCCAAATCAGTTGAAAATGCTCGACATGAGTGAAACCGGTATTAAGAAAAAACACAATATTCCTTTGTACTTAATTTCCACTTTTATTTATCAAGATCAGGACCGGTTTAGCTAATGGCGAGCGTTGTCAACTGATAAGAAATTTTATTTCAATATATGTATACTTATAAAAAAGGACATTAAGTACAAAGGAATATTGTGTTTTTTCTTAATTTTTTGCCTTTCCACCAAGTATTGACAGTGAACACCCTAAACGTGAAACCGGTCCTGGTCTTTATAAATAATAGTAGAATTAGTACACATGATTTTTTATTTTTTTATATTTTTATTTACTACCAAGTATTGACAGTGCACACCCTAAAAGTGACTTACCCATTCATAACACTATCTGAAAATAGAGATTGGTCGATAAAAAAACATCCAATTCTGTTAAAAAATAATATGAAACGATGTAAGTGTAGATAAATCTTACATAATTCGCCGGTGCTTCAACTGTGTTATTCTATAATATATTGGGGCTTAGTTGTTCTATCTTGGGATTTCGTTCAAACCTATAGTTGTCACCGGTTTGAATAAACGTATAGGAAATTTTATATTATACATTGATTTACAAATCGATTTATTTATTCCTGTACGCAACGGAGGGTCGTATTCATTCTTAACCACCTTGCAGCTTATCCTGCTAACTTGAAGAATTGATATTTTGATGAATTCGGCAGCTAATTTATAAAAAAATCTTTTGAATTGTTTGAATTTTGTACTTTTCCATGAGTTTTGTCGCTAACGACCTGGATTTCACCTTTCGGCATCTTCAGGCATTCCAAGTGCACGGATGTACTTGAACTGACGCGTAGTAAACAGTTTGTATCGATTATAAAACAAAAATATAAGTAGATCACTAACTTAAAAGGCTATTAAAATGTAAATTAGCGAAAATTGAATGTATACAATTTTCAATGGATTAAGTGGGTTCGTTATAATTATGGGGATTTTTGAAAATATTAATGACCAGATAATAACATAGGAATGTTTAAAATAAATCTAGGGTTTTATACGACCTATTATTAATGAGTTGATTTGTTTTTAAGCTTTTGAATTAATATTTAATGTTTCTTAAGTAATTGTCATTTCCTGGCCTATTTTTCTATATTCGCCATTTTTCAATTGACATAAAACCAGGTCTTCATAAAAAACGTGAATTTTATTGAAATTTGAAATCCTTCATTATGATTTAGTATGTCCATTACATTATATACATTAGGAGAAGTGATGATTACAAAAATCTGCCTTTTTCTCAGATGAAGTTCCCCTAGTAATTTTATGTGATCAGTGACAACAAACTTATGACGAAACGGAAACAAGGAATTATATGTACATAATTCAAACGTGATATTGATGTAACATCGTGCTCTTTAAGTCAATTGTATTAATTAAACATAAATCATTTTAAAACATGATTTAACCCACACATTTTGCTAGTGGCAGAAACATATAAAGTAAACCAGGTGACGGCAACCTTTCAGCTGAAACGAGCATCACTGACGGCTATCTTATGACAAAGTGTAGATTGGATAAAGTGGATGAATTCATCTTAATTTTGCTGAGTGAAGCTTGGTGACAAATTAAAGCATATTATATAAATCAGCTTATTAAAATGAATTCTAGGGCTTAACAACACTATCTACAAAAGTGAAACTTTACAGGAAAGCCAAAAAACATTAATTATTTTCTTGTCACTCTACAAAAGAGATGTTTATTTTAAAAAAATTCTTGATATTTTATAATTAATTTTGTATCTTGCTTATGTTGATGCATTTTTGCAATCTACTTATCCATAATTGGTTAAAGGCATGGTTATTTGTGATGTCTAAAAATCCATCTCACCTTTCCAATCATTTTATTTATCCATGTCCGCTCCCACTATAGAGCATATGGCATTTTAGTGAAGGTTTGTGATACATTTGCTCAATCTATTCTTTTCAAAGAGAGTAAGGATAGAAAGATAAGACTAGGGCAGGACTGGTGATTAATCTAATCGCTTTTTTTATATGATGGGTGGGAGGGAATTCAAGACATCACATACATCCATGCTCACTGTCAATACTTGGTGGAGAGGCATTAAATTAATAAAAACACAATATTCCTTAGTAATTTATTTTCACTTTATTTAAAAAGGTCAGAAACGGTTTTCCTCAGTTGACAATGCTCGCCTTTATAGAAATCCATAAATCAATTTTTAAAAACTGTCCGTACTGGGATTCGAATTCGTTGACCACTCGACCATGGCAGCCGAAAATCCGTGGAATAATCTAAGTTATTTTATATTTGATATTAAAATGAACTTCCACAAAGATGCCGCCGAATCCATCGAAAGTATTGGCCACAAAGAGAATTAGAACAAACAGTTCGTGTACAAATATGATATTTAATCTGTGTGGTCGAGTGGTCAACGGTGTTGGCTTCGGCTACAGAGGGCCCGGGTTCAAATCCCGATACGGTTGATTTTTCAATCAATTTATGAATTTCTGTTCAAAGGCATGGATATATGTGATGTCTTGAATTCCCCCCTCTCACCCATCCTATCCTATGAACGGGGCGTATCGAGAGCGATTAGCTTACCACTAATCCTGTCCTAGCCCTATCCTTCTATCCCTACTCTCTTTGTAAAAAGAGAGGTTGAGCAACTGAGTAACAAACAGTTCTCGTAGAAAACACTTCTGTTGAGATAAACTCCATTAGGAGTCCATATGCTCCACATTGGGAGCGGACATGGTAAAAAAAAAAAAAAAAAATCTTTTTAGTAGACAGTGTAACAATTTTTTTTCGAAATATTAAAAAGTCTTTGTACGATGGAAACACTTGAAATACGCACGTTACGGTTCAATACGGTTGCCGATCACTGGAACATGCTTCGATTCGCAACTTCTTATATCGTCAGTGATGCAATTTCTCTTACATGGGTAAATTTTCTTAGTAGATTTATTATTAAAATGTATAGTGTTGCACATCACTCGACAACACCAGTATTAAACTAACAAATACGTATGTTACTTGTTATTTTATTACAATGTAAAGTTTTACTGTTGTTAATAATGGATTATGAAGTAACATGTTGTTAAATCATCCACACTTTAATTATAATAATTACACGTGTGATGTAATTATTATAAAGAAAGGTGTAACTGCAGGGCTTTTTAGGCTTTTGAATGACGTAAATTTTATTAAAAAAAACAAGCCCTATCCTGCTTATATCCCTGGTCCTGTAATAGGCAGTAAATCGTAATTGAAAATTTATAAATTTTACAGATTTTTTTTTTAAAAATTAAGTTTGAAAAAGTAATTTCTTAAGTGCGGTTCGTAAATATTAATATATGGTCAAAGTCAGTGGTGTAGTGGGGCCAGGTCGGCGACCTAGCACCTGATAATGAGCCATGGCGCCGCCCTGAAACCTTTTTGACTTGTAACATAATTTTCACGAATATATATATATATTCAAAATACTGTTCATAACATTTAAAAGCATTATATGAAAATTGATCTACTCGATGGATTTTACAAAAATAATAAAAAAAAAAATACACATGTTATGTGAAGAAATACCCCCCAACTTTCTGGAATCTTTCTTTCTGATTTTAATTGCGCGTGTTTTTACTGGTTTAATTATTAAAACATGTGTTTTTTTTTACTTCGGACGGATATAAAAAAATATATATAAAATAGGGAAGAAATCAATGACCGGCCCGGTACCTATTTATTTACCACTACAGCACTGGTCAACGCTTATTCTAATAATATAATAAAATTGTCTTGACTACTTTCAGTTCTCTAGATCAGCGTTTCTCAACCGGGGTCCGAACGATAACAAGTCAAAACACTAAAATGCGCAGGCCCTAAAAAAACAGGCGTATGAGATGACGCTCTAATTTCGATCCCAGGGGAAAAAAAGTTGGACACCCTTGCCTTAGGCCATGGGTTTTTTTTACTTCGGACGGATATAAAAAAATATATATAAAATAGGGAAGAAATCAATGACCGACCTGGTACCTATTTATTTACCACTACAGCACTGGTCATCGCTTATTCTAATAATATAATAAAATTGTCTGACTACTTTCAGTTCTCTAGATCAGCGTTTCTCAACCGGGGTCCGAACGATAACAAGTCAAAACACTAAAATGCGCAGGCCCTAAAAAAACAGGCGTATGAGATGACGCTCTAATTTCGATCCCAGGGAAAAAAGGTTCGACACCCTTGCCTTAGGCCATGGGTGTCCAACCGGTAGATCGCGATCGATCGGTCGATCCCAAAGCAAAATTTGGTCGATCCTGAAAGCTTCCGTGAATTTCGAAAAAATATGTAATTTAAATATAAAATGTACAAAAATGCTAAAATTTAATTATTTTGTAAGCACATACCTATCTAATGATATGTATTTCGCATTTAAAATAAACATTTCTAAGTTTGAAGAAGAGAAAAAACACTAAATAAAATTTCTTATGAGAATTATGTTAGAAGTCGATCGCGAGAAAACTTAAGATTGAAAAGTCGATCCCAGGGCAAAAAAAGGTTGGACACCCTTGCCTTAGGCGATATTTGACTATTATTAGCTAAAATGCAATTTACCGAATTGTGTCGCTTAAGTTATTTTGTCGACTATGGGTCGATTTAACAGAATTGTTTTAACTGTCTAAAAGCGATGACTCTATAATGTACAATAAATGAAATTGTATATTCAAAAAATTAATAAGGTGTTGCCCCACGCAACGCTCTCAGTTTCTCGCTCATTCCTAATTGGAATTAAATAAGTCAGAATGTTTGAGTTACCACTACACCTCCTCTATTTGATGAATTGCATTTTTTTGTACGTGACCTAATAAGTTAATCAAAAAAAAAACATACACCACGCTTAGAAATGGTGCTTATCTGTTTTTGAAAATCATTCCGATCCACGCAACTGATAATTTTTATGATAATGTAAACTATATTTGTCGCCGAATACGCAGCGCTTGGCAATTCCAATTTATCTACGGACTTACTTCCAAAGTTAACTCATAGAATATCTAATTTAAGATTTCGACTGAAGGTGCTTGGTGGAATTTCAATATTAAATTTGAATCGTTCAAACTATGTACATTCTCACAAATTTTGTCACCAACGACCCGGGTTTCGCCTTTCGGCATCTTCAGGCAAAGACACGTCTACTTTTGCTAATCACTTAATTTCGGAAGGACACGTGTTCAATCAGGAACAAGGGATAAAAATGTTACACCCAAATACGGACAGTCATAAGCTCTTTTTCCAAGAAATTTTAGAAATCAACAAAGCACAGCTGCAAAGTCTTCCGATTTTAAACGAAATATCAAACTTTCCCACTTCTCCACTTCTATACCCTATATAACCATAAAATCATAAAACCTTTGCCGACAAACAAATTATATAATTCTTGAAACTGCTCACTACTCAAATCTGTTGGCATCCTTTTCGCCAGCAATGGCTTTGGACTCAGTGATGCATTTATATCTTATATAAACACGAAACTTTCATTTGCTAAGCGTCAGTTCAAGTTCATCCGTGCACTTGAATGCCTGAAGATGCCGAAAGGCGAAACCCGGGTCGTTAGTGACAAAATTTGTGAGAATGTACATAGTTTGAACAATTCAAATTCATAGAATATCGTTTTGGATTATTTGATTTATACAAAATTAAACTATAATGTTCGGCTCAAACGTTACCGTTAACTTTGACACTAACTAGTAAAAAAAAACTAACAATGAGAACGCATAACGTGACATAATAGACATAACCGGGAAGATGAAAAGGTTACTCACTGCAACCAATTATAAGTATGATACAGTCACTGAAGAAGGGGAAAGAAAGGGGAAAAATAAAAAAAATAAAAACGATAAAAAACATACATAAAAGCAAGTAAGATATGAAAGACACAAGTAGTATACATAACCAAACCGATGACATCCTGACGAAACAGATATCAATCAATCAATCACCATTGCCAAAACCCTTACAAGACGCCAATGTTACTAATAATAAATAATCTCTTACTACAGGGTTTCCCTAACTTATTGTGCAATGGAACACTTCACAAATCTGGAAATGTTACCGGAACACAGCTTATTTTTTAGGTCGGGTAATTCATAATACATACATAGTAAAAATATATTTTATTTAATCACTATTATGTATAAATTAATTGTTTTTAAAAAATGTTACCTAAACATATGAGTAAATAAAGCTCTTTTTAATTAAAAATCTCCGTCTGTAACTAGATATTAAACATCAATGGAGATTCATCTTTACTCAATTTTGAATATTAATAAGAATATGTTAAAATGTGTAGCAGCGTATATCGCGGAACATAGTTTGGGAAACCTTGCTCTAACATTTCAGCTAATTTGTTTTCTCATATTTGTTATCGTTCTAAGAAAGACGAAAATAAATTTATTTAATATTATACTAAGATTTACAATGTAAATTAGGATGTTAGAGTGGATGAGAGGGTGTGTTGTGTATCTCTTCTAAGCCAGTATATTATAATATATAGCCGAGTAAATGTATGTTTGAACATAGTTGTGATTAGGGTATCCAATCCCGAAGCCTTTTTCCAATCCCGGGATTCCGAATTTCGGGAACGGGAAGAATTTCCCGAACGGGATCAGAATTTGAAATCCTCAATTCGCTATACTTTTTACCCGGATTATCTCCAATCCTCGTTTTTTTTTAGCTCACCGATGTATTTGAAAACCTCGATTTGGTATACTTTTTCCCGGATTATCATAAAATCTCGTTTTTTTTTTTAGCTCACTGAGGAATATGAAATTCTCGATTTGCCAATTTCGTGTCAATTTTCGGGATTTGCTCAAAATTTCTCAATCCCGAAATCCCGGATCGCAGCCGTATCAATCCCGGAATTTCTTGATCAGAAAATCGAACGGTTGGATGCCCTAGTTGTGATGAAAGCGTATACCGAAATAGCTATCGACAATATATATAAAGTAATATTTTCCAACTAAAATACATTTATTTAGTTCTAACAAGCTAATGCTAATTCTATCAATCAAGCAATGAAATAAATCTCGTTGATTAATACAACATTTTATATAAAATTCAAAATGTCTTCGATCATTCCACGTATTGTGCCAACAATAGTGACACGTGTTTCGCCTCTTTCACCTTTTTTACAATTTGTAAAATGATAAAACTCCTTCTTGAAATTGTATCACGTCATTATTGGTTCTTTGCTGAATTGCATATTTTAATTTTACAGAGATAACACTAATGTATTTTAATTGAAGTTACTTCACTTTTACGATACTTTAAGACGTGTAGAATATTACAACACATCTAACTTATTCTTTTCTATAATACCACTTGGCTCACTTCATCTCTAATGGGCTCATATATTAAATTACAACAAATTATCTATGCGAAATACCTCGCAATCTTCTCATTGTAAGATCAGCTAAATAACATCATTATTCGCGTTACTTTGTTTTACCGATAAACCGTCTGACAGTTAGCCAATAAAATATATCTCAATAATATCGATTTGTACAACAGCACATGCAACGAAGTGCAACAAAAAAATCATAACTTGTTTTAAATGCACTCGTATAGATATTAACATGTGATAATTATTGAGATCTTGTTATATTGCGTATCAATAAATGACATTTTTGCTGTCATATATCAATCTTATGATTAAAAAACTGTTTAGTTTCGATGGAAAAAAATAGTCGAACGGTAACCTCGTTTAATTTAATTTTGTTAATCCATACCCGCTCCCAATGTGAAGCATGTCGACTGTGGAAAGGAAAAAGGACGTAACCTACAGTTTATTCAAAACAGCTTTTTTTCGATTATCGCAATTAGGGAATCCAATCCCGGGATCCCGTCCAATTTTCTGATTGAGAAATCCTGAGAAAATCCCGAAAACTGATAGAATTTTGGAAAAAATCGACCCTCGGAGATCAGGTATGGAAAAAGTATAGCTAATCGATGATTTCAAATTCATCGGTGAGCTTAAAAAAACAAGGTTTGGAAATAATCCGGGGAAAAAGTATACCAAATCGAGGATTTCAAATTCCTCGGTGATCTAATCCCAATCTCGGAATCCCGGGATTGGAAAAAAGCTCCGGGATTGAATACCCTAATCACAATGTATTCAACTTGATACACGTTCTATCAAAAGGATGCAAGCTGCAAATGCCGAATTAGTATCTAAATTTAGCTTTCAAGTTTGAAAAAGATGACATTGTAAAATATTAAAACGAAGAAAAAAGACTGAAATAAAGGTTTTCATTAGACAATTTCTTTAATTAATATTGGGGTATGTCAATTAAACACCAGTTTAGAAGTATCCGTGCGCTTCAAGGTTGTGTATAATTCATAATTTGCATATGGCCCAAAATCATCAAAACACGTTTTTTGCGCCTCCTGTAAAATTTGATATGTGTGGGTTACGTCCTTTTTCCTTTCCACAGTCGATATGGTCTTCTAATGAAGGTATCTCAACAGAATTTTTTCTACGAGGACTGTTTGTTAGTCAGTCGCTCAACCTCTCTTATTCAAAGTAAGTAGTAGGGATAGAAGGATAAGACTAGGACAGGACTAGTGGTTAACTAATAGCTCTCAATACACCCAGTTATTGAAAGATTGGAAAGGGTGGGGAGAATTTTTAGACATCTTAAGTTGAAATTCTAAATTGTCATTTAAATTTGATAAATATTTAAAAAATGAATATTTCTTTTATTCAAACAATAAGCCAAATCAAAAATCATTTAGGTGATGGCGGTATAATAATCTTCAAAAGTAATTCTTAAATAATATTCATAAATAAAAAAATAAAATAGCAAACGATATGGCAATATTGTCGGTTTCAAGTTTGTAAAGAGAAGATGTATACACTTAGAAAATATCTTCTATTAAATTTAACGGACAATAAAAATATATCGCGGTGGTGATGTGTGTAATCTAGGGATTGAAACACCACACGAATATATCAACACCGGTATTTCAGAATTGAACATTAAATACCGGTATTGCAAAAAAAAGTTTCGGGTTACTTAAATTACCGGGCAAGTAAATAAATCATTATCGGTATTTTGATATTTTTTATAAAACACCGCCATTAAAAATATACATACTTAATCATAAACGGGTAATTTTCATAAATATATTTTTTAATCTTTCCTCGATCCCAGTGTGGAGCATATAGCCTCCTAACGGAGGTATCATATTGGATTTTTTTCTACGAGAGCTGCTTTTACTCAGTTTCTTAAACTTTTTTTTAAGCGAGTAGGGGTAGTAAGGATAGGGTTAGGATAAAACTAGTTAGATTATTTCTATCGCTACGCCCCATTATTGTAGGATTGGAATTTTGGGAGGGAATTTGTAGACATCACAAACATACATGCATTCGAACAGAAATCAATTACAAAAATGCTAATAGAAAATTTAAATTAACTTTGATTATTCCACGTATTGTGTTACTAACTTTGACACGTGTTTAGCGTCTTTCAGAGGCATCTTCAGACTTACTATCGCAAAGTTTGCTTAAGTAATGAAGCAAGATTGATTCTAACATTTTAAAATTATAAAATTACAAAATGGAGGTTTGGGTTTTTTTCCTTTTAAGAGGAGCAAGGAGGGGGGGGGGTGTAGAATCGAAATAAAACAAACAGATAATGATACTAATGATACTAATGAGTTGTAATCAATCAGATTGGGATTTTTCCTTTTTAAGGGAAGCAAAGAGGGGATTATAAAATCGAAACAGTGCAAACAAATTTAATCATACTACTAATGACGTTAAACATTACAAACTATTAAACTAATGAGCTGCTATCAATCAACGTGTCACAGTTAGTAGCACAATACGTGGAATAATCAAAGTTAATTTAAATTTTCTATTAAAATGAACTTCCACAAAGTTACTGCCGAAACCATCGAAAGTACAAAAATGCTGTTCGGGATAATAAATAATACAACATTAATCTTCGAGTCCCCGAGTCCCCACGGGGTGCCTTCATCTTCTTATTTCAACCATTCACTAAATACTAATAATATCTAGCTGATATTTATTGTAATCTTCAATGATAATGCAATGTAATACAAATTTGTCTGGGGTCACTCTTCGATTTCATTTTCGACGTCTCGGTACTTAAGTGTTAAAATAGGTCACCAATTCTAGAATATTTCAATATTGAAACAATTGTCGGTAGATTTTAAAGACAGTCGAACTCGGTTAATACGAGCACGGAAATAGCGAGATCTCGGATTTAATAAGGAAGTGTATGGTTTTCTCCATACATTTATTCACATTTTTTTTTTTTAAACCATGTCCGCTCCCAATGTGGAGCATATGGACTCCTAATGGAGTTTATCTCAACAAAAGTGTTTCTACGAGAACTGCTTGTTACTCAGTTGCTCAACCTCTCTTTTTTCAAAGAGAGTAGGAATAGGATAGGGCTAAGACAGGACTAGTGGTTTGCTAATCGCTCTCGGTACGCCCCGTTCATAGGATAAGATGGGTGAAAGGGGGGAATTCAAGACATTACATACATCCATGCCTTTGAACAGAAATTCATAAATCGATTGAAAAATCAATTTATAAAAACTGTCCGTACCGGGATTTGAACCCGAGCCCTCCGTAGCCGAAGCCAACAACGTTAACCACTCGACCACACAGGGGACATTTATACCGAGCAAAAATAACGTCAAATTTTTTCACGATCTCCAGAGCTCATGATATATTGGACGAGCTAGTCGACTTTTTTGCAAAGAGCACTGAGACCAAACAAGAGTCTTTTAATGGGTTGAGTGCTTTGAAGGGAGATTTAATAACAACGAGAGTAAAAACAATGAAACAGCATCAATTTTAAATTTATAAGAAAAGTGGATCGACAGTGTAATTCAAATTTTGTATTTTTGTGTTATGTGACCGCTCCAGATACTTCATGTCTTCATTTGATGAGAATGTTTGTAAGCATTTAAAAATACCCAGTCTATAATATAAAGTAATGCTTATAACGAGCAAATTCAGTCGATCCCATCTTCTTCGTAATAGCCAAGTTCGAATGTAATTTAATTCATCGCGATCATTTTTAATAAATAGTGTGATCTTTTCAATACATTCATATTTCGGTTTTGGGTAATTTTTAATAAGGCAATACCGGTAATTTTACATAATAATATTTCGGTATTTAAATATTAATTCCGGTGTTGCAAACCCTAACTAGAATCCAATCCGAAGATGCAATTTTAATGACAAAATATGTCATCGTAATTTTCTTTTTATAGCAATAGCTAATAGAATTAATTAGTATGGGATACATTTAATAACTTACAATGAAGAAAGTGTGGGAAAATCTACCTTGTCGATTATTAACGCAGTCTTATTATAAGTATGCCGTTTTTCAAGCCACTGTGAATTAATTGATGGATTAAATGACTTCCGTCATTTCTCACGCCAGCAACTCACAAGTCAATGATGGTGAACATTTTAATAGGCGCATGCCAGTAATTCCCGTATATTATTTATCAATACTTCGGCGTGATAAGCGATAGTTCAGTATTTTTAAAACATTTGAATAAAATATAAATTTCAAAGACATTTTATAGAAATGGGCCCATCAATGTTGCTAAGACACAGATGTGCCCAATTGCAGGTTCGGACACGAATATTAATTTGGAACCGTGGCAAAATGAACTCTCAAATTATAAAAATATACATCGATTTTTAATGGTTCGTATTTTTCTGGTTAGAATTTAAATCACATTGGTCAAAATTTATATTAAATTGTCATATATATATCGGTCAGAATAAATAGTCCTAATTTAAATGAAATTTAAAAAAAAACTTTACCTACTAAACAAAATTATTATTAAATATTCTGACCGTATAATATTTTTATTCTGACCAAAATTTTAATTAAATTCTTACCATTTATTAATTAATTACTTCCATATATAATCTTTTGATACAAAAATAAAACACTTACTTCTACTAATTCCACATTTCAATGAATCAAAAATGAATCTGTAAATTGCTCACGTGACAGATAAATCTTCGTACGTGCCGCCTTTGACACGCGTACCCTGTGTTCGCCAACGCTGTCATAAACGATGCATAGCCGTATGTATAATATTTTAATAAGTTGGGTTGTAAAAACAGTTTTATATGATAGGCTTTATGTCAAATTAAGAGATTTAATTGTATTTAATTTCTTGGATGATAATAAACAAATTAAAATATGACTGTTGATTAATCGATTGAAAAATATTTATATAATCAAAATACTTCGATATTTTTTCACCTTATTACAATAGAGTTCTACCAAGTAAATGCCAATTCAATCAATCACTTATTCATATTTGGTATCTTTATCTGTAAATTCATTTCATATTTCCATTACCAAAATATGTAGTTTGTCACACCCTTGTTAGTTTTACTTGGTTTTGTATATTAATGGATATTCCCATCAGTTGAATAATATTATTAGATAAATGTGGAATAACTACAAAAAATGTTTCAGTTTTTGAATATAATGCCTTTTCACCGTGTATTGATAGTGAACACCTTAAAAGTGATTAATAATTGTTAAAAAGCTTGTCATATTTGTGTAATCATGTTTTGTAATTATAATATTTTTAATAGATAATGCAATATTATATGTTTCTATGATTCATATCAAACATTGTCAGTAGTTTATGATAAACGTAATCTTTGTGCAAGATTAGATAGCAGGCCCCTGCGACAAAGGTTGGTGTAATTTGTTTAATTGTCGCACAATTTCCAATATATAATTGAGTTTCCTGTCGAAAACATATTGTTGTTTCGAAGCACAAATATCGTTATAAAATGTCCAAATAACGTGATTTTCGAAAAATCAAATATGATTGACAAAATAAAACAAATTTAGATTGACTATTGGCTCGTATTTTTCCGTTCGGAATTTATAACTCTTTCGCATCGGGGCATTTTTACCTGAAAGCTGAGCTGGTTACGGGGCATTTTTGCGAAATTTTGCAAAAAACTAGGTACTTTCGTAAAAAAATTATAACTTTAAAACTGTACGACATTAAAAAAAAAAATTTGGACACCAGTTGTACAACACTTTGTTCCATAATAATTTATAAATTTCAGCCTGATTTTATTAGTGATACTCAACCTTTTGTATTTTTTAAGATAGAAAATCGGTTATTTGATATAGAATTATACATTTTATCGAAAAGGTAATAAATAACAAGCCAAATATAGATGTGCTCCTGTTTATTTTATTTCACAACAAAATTAGAAAACAAAAGATTATTTTTAATCTATAATTACTTATATATTGTTGGCCCTTACAGGACGCAGTAACAGGTTTCCCAGGATGATTTTTTTAGTTAGAATACAATATGTAAAAATCTGCGGCTCTTTTGTAAACATGATTCAAATGAATAGTTAAACCAGAACAGTTATGCCAGCCAGTGATCCAAAACCATTTCAAGAAAAGTAATTTATTTTCACTCGAATTCTTTTGTTCCTTCAAACTTCTTATTACATAAAAATCAGGTGATTCGCTTCCTAAAACTGATACCTAGTCGACAAATGAAAATAACGATAGACACGATCTTTTTGTGTTAACCTTTTATCAATCTATTTTTAACTAATCGGATTACTTTTCTATGCCAAATAATACATTTTCATTATTTATAATAAAAATACATACTTAAAAACAAAATCAATTTTAAAAACTACAAAATAAATATATTATGTACGCATACCATGGCTCCGTGTTTGAAGAAAAAATAGGCAGTGTGGACCAAGCTTTAATTATTCAAATTTTGTCCAAATGGCGTAGTCAAATTTGTTTAAAATATTTTTCATAAAAATAAAAATCACTTTTTGAAAAAGTTTGCGATCACTGAATGTAGTGAATATAATCGAGCGTGAAATGAATCCCTCAACGCTCACTTATTTTTTATTGATTCTCTCCAGAACTGGGACATATGGGTCGGGGCGTATTTAATGTATTTTCACAGTTAGGCACAAAAAAATATTTCGGTTATGTTTGCATAATATTATTAAATAAATCCTCACGGAACTTGGAACAAAACATTTCACGTTTTGTATCGGTTCGTGCTGTTTGATTGTACCCGTAAGCCTTCCCGGTGGATCAAAACTGGGGGTACGTTTGGAAGTCGAGGGTTGACTTGTCGTTGCCATTTGTTCACTTTGGATATTTATATCGGGAATTTCTTCTAACCAAGCTTTGGCCGTATTCAACATAAAACTTTGGAATTTCATGTTTGATGACCGATTAAGTTTTTGAAATACTCAAAACGAATTGAACAGGCCACAACAAAGAAGATAAAAAAACATCTTTTTAAGCCACTTTATCGTTTTACGGAAGAGGGGATTGTATGCTAAATACTGATCAGCATTATCAACACCATTCATGTAATTATTGTAATCAACTATGCAATGGGGTTTCACAATGGGAAGTCGAGTTTGTCGATCAATTTTGTTAGTGTTTATTAGTTTTGCATTATGGATGGTCGAGATCATTTGAACATTGCGTTTTTTTTGTGTTTCCATATCTGAAGCATTATTTCACCTTTTCTTTCGTAGCGAGTTTCTCCGCGCTGGAGTATTTCATTTTTCAAAGAATCCGGTAAACCGCGATTCGATCTTATTGTCCCACACATTCTTAATTTTTTTAGTAAAATATTTGATGCTAGTTTAACGCTGGTATAAAAATTCTCTAAGTAAAGATGGTGCCATTTGTTTAGGTAGGGAGAAATAATGTTCTAAGAATATCCGATCCTTGATCACTAGTATCCTCACATTCACTAACTTCAGATAACGTGTCTTCACACCTCTCTTCTAAATAAGAGTCTTCTTCCATATTTCAAATTTTACACAAAAATCACACAAAGAATACCAGTTCTAGGTAATAGCGCACCGAAAGAAAAATATATTCGAATATAACAACGATCGAAGTTAAACTGAACCTGCAGTTTTGAAATAAGGGATTAAGCAGTATAATTTATCGACGTTTTCGGGTCATCGGGATCATATAACATTACATCCAGATGTTGACGAAACTCCCGTGAATCTTGTAATCAGAGCATGCATTCTAAGCAAAATCAAGAAAACGAACCGCCAGGATAAATGTATGTTTCGATTTTTATCACATAACTAAACCTTTATGTTTTCTCAATTTATTGTTAAATTAAAATCAGGCAAAAAGAAAAAAAACCTTTTTATACTTTCTAAAAAATCGGGAAAATTAACTGAAAGAATTTTATTTTTTTTTCGATTTTTATCATAGAAATGATCAATTTGTCTTTATTACTACATATCCTAAATTTATTATTCAATAAAAATTATTCAGACAAAAAAAACTTCTTTTTAAAAAAAAAGTTATATTTTAACTGTCTGCTGATTCTTCATCGCCGAAATCACCGAATAAAAAAATTATTTGTGCACATATTTTAATATTTTATTTTTTAAATGATGCATCAAACATTTGTTATGCCATCTCTGTAGAGAATCTAAAACATTTTTCGCATTGGATGTGTATATTTCAACGCCGCAGTCAGACCGGCGAAAAGACTCGTATACGAGTCATCCGTAGTTTTAAAAGGGAACTCAAAAGACTCGTATACGAGTCATCCGATGCCAATGAGTTAAATTAAATGATCATAATATATCGGCCAGTGTTAATAGTCATAATTTAAATGGAATTAAAAAAAAAATCTAACACAACCAAAATGGTTGTAAATATTCTGACCGTATAATTTTTTTATCCTTTAAAAAATTGATTTGAACCCTGAACATTTAATTTGTTCCTTTTACTATTTTCGATTTTCCTTTTTTTGTAAATTGGTCATTTGAATAGTAAATAGATATACATATCGACTGTGGAAAGAGATAAGGACGTAACAGAACAGCTTTTTTTCTATAATCACAATGTATAAAACTTGATACACGTTCTATCAAAAGGATGTAAACTGAAAATGATAAATTGGTATCTAAATTTACCTTTTTAGTTTGAAAAAAAATATTTCATTAATATTAGATAAAGTCAATTTAAACATGTGTGGGAAACGTCCTTTTTCTTTTCCACGGTCGATATACATATATAGATATATATATATAAGTATATCTTACGGCACTTTGTGGCACAACACGTCTTCAAATTACCGGGCGTACTTGATCATTTAGAATTACTGGCTCATTTGTCACTTATGTGATCATTGGTCAATGGAGATTTATATATGGTTGTGTTGCGCTTGACAAGCTGATACCGATGGTGTTAATATATATAATTGATGAAATAAGTGCGAATTTCGCGTGCAGCAAATATGCTACTATATACTTTTTTATCCCTGAATATAGAGTAGCATTTGAGTGATCGTGTCCATTCATTTTTTAAAGCGTTAACTTGATCTCACAATGCAACGTTGCCATAAATTTGCCCAATGAGCATGGGCTTTGGAGGGGGGAATCGAATCGCGTCATCAAACCAAGGCCGTCTGAGTATTTTTCAAACTGTTTTTTTAACTGGACAGTTTTGTACAACAGGTAGGTATAGAAGTGATATGTATCAACGTCGTATCGAAAAGATTATGTACCTTTCAAACGGTATATACGGAAACGGAAATTTATTTAAACTTTATTGTGAAATGGGCTCTTTTATTGTTTAGTTTACTATGTTTTATAGAATACATACTTGATTATGTATTGACTATTTTTATATAAATATATTATTTTAAAATCATCTATTTTTTAATGTATTATTAATGAATCATGTTTATTTTCAAATTGAATGGCAGAAAGAAGGGTCCCTGGGACAATTTATGGATCTCCCACTGTATAACATACCTACCACATTGAAACAATTTCTTATCTTATAGAATCTTACTTGTATATATTATTTGCTGTATTTATTTTTTCGTTTTCTTTTTGACTATTCTTTTAGTTTATTTAGGTATTAATTTCTAAATTTAATATTTTATTGTAGGTATTTAATTGCCACCTGTGTGGTCGAGTGGTCAACGTTGTTGGCTTCGGTTACGGGCTCGAATCCCAGTACGGACAGTTTTATAAATTGATTTTTCAATCGATTTATGAATTTCTGTTCGAAGGCATGGATGTATGTGATGTCTTGAATTCTCCCCTCCCACCCGTCCCATCATATGAACGGGGTATATTGGGAGTGATTAGCTCACCACTAGTCCTGTCCTAGCTCTATCCTTCTATTCTTACTCTCTTTGGAAAAAGAGATGTTGAGCAACTGAGTAACAAGCAGTTCTCGTAGAAACACTTTTGTTGAGATAAACTCCATAAGGAGTCCATATGCTCTACATTGGGAGCGGACATGGTAAAAAAAATATATATCACTACATGTTAATAATATTATAACTTTTTATGTTACTTACGATTTATAATTTTTATTTAATATTATAAAATATGACGATGAAACATAATATGCACCACCCGCCCATCTTCGCCATCCTCAGATTCAGGTGATAATGACATAAATATTTTTTAAACATCAAACTGAAAAATTTCTTGAATAAAATATTTTATTTTATAAAACGCTTATGTTTTTTCATAGATTCCGAAAATTTAAACATCAATGAGGATGTTCCGTCAAATGATCAGCTTTAAATTGTTAAAAGGGTTGACGTTCATCCCTTGATTGAAATTCATTAAATCATTTGATAGTTATATTGTTTTTTGTATAATTATATTATTTATATTACAAGATATGTAGCTATATTTGTTTTCCAGTGTAATAAAAATTGACATATAGGTTTTTTTTGCATCCCTTAGTCAAAACCCATAAAATTATTTGATAATTGAACTTTTAAAATATTTTTATTCCATTTTTTGTAAATATTATCAAAACTATTTTTTCCCTTTATCCGTGCATGTAGCTCCTTGTTAAATTTGACTGCATACGACAAGTCTTTTGTTAGTTAAAAAAGCAATATCATCAAATCAGTACATAATTGCAATTTTTATTAATGGTTTGATTATGAAATTGTATAAAACGTTGTGCCTTTTAAAATTTCTCGTAAAATACATGTATTTCGTGTGTCGCGTTTTTAGTGTTTACGAATACACTTTATTCGTAACTCTTGCAATGGTCTGACGATGCTTCTTAAAGAGGCGAAACACGTGTCACACTTTGTTACACAACAAGTTGAATTACAAAACTATCAAATTTTCTGTAAATAAATGCCGCATGTGTGGTTGAGTGGTCACCGTCGTTGGCTTCGGTTACGGGCTCGAATCGAACGGACAGTTTTATAAATTGATTTTTCAATCGATTTATGAATTTCTGTTCGAAGGCATGGATGTATGTGATGTCTTGAATTCTCCCCTCCCATCCGTCCCACCCTCTGAACGGGGTATATTGGGAGTGATTAGCTCACCACTTGTCCTGTCCTAGCTCTATCCTTTTATTCTTACACTCTTTGGAAAAAGAGAGGTTAAGCAACTGAGTAACAAATAGTTCTCGTAGAAACACTTCTGTTGAGATAAACTCCATAACGAGTCTATATGCTCTACATTGGGAGCGGACATGGTAAAAAAAAAATATATCACTACATATTATTTTTTTTTTTTTTAAACTATGTCCGCTCCCAATGTGGAGCATATGGACTCCTGGTGGAGTTTATCTCAACAGAAGTGTTTCTACGAGAACTGCTTGTTACTCAATTGCTCAAACTCTCTTTTTCCAAAGAGAGTAGGGATAGAAGAACAGGGCTAGGACAGGATTAGTGGTAAGCTAATCGCTCTCGATACGCCCCGTTCATAGGATAGGATGAGTGAGAGGGGGGAATTCAAGACATCACATACATCCATGCCTTTGAACAGAAATAAATCGATTGAAAAATCAATTTATAAAACTGTCCGTACCGGGATTTGAACCCGGGCCCTCTGTAGCGGTAGCCAACAACGTTGACCACTCGACCACATAGGCGGCTAAATATGTTATTAATAATAATGTTATTAATTTTCATGTTACTTACGATTTATAATTTTTATTTAATATTATAAAATATGACAATGAAACATTATATGCACCTCCCGCCCATCTTTGCCATCCTCAGATTCAGGTGATAATGACATAAATATTTTTTAAACATCAAACTGAAAAATTTCTTGAATAAAATATTTTATTTTATAAAACGCTTATGTTTTTTCTTAGATTCCGAAAATTTAAACATCAATGAGGATGTTCCGTCAAATGATCAGCTTTAAATTGTTAAAAGGGTTGACGTTCATTAAATCATTTGATAGTTATATTGTTTTTTGTATAATTATATTATTTATATTACAAGATATTTAGCTATATTTGTTTTCCAGTGTAATAAAAATTGACATATAGGTTTTTTTTGCATCCCTTAGTCAAAACCCATAAAATTATTTGATAATTGAACTTTAAAATATTTTTATTCCATTTTTTGTAAATATTATCAAAACTATTTTTTCCCCTTATCCGTGCATGTAGCCCCTTGTTAAATTTGGCTGCATACGAAAAGTCCTTTGTTAGTTAAAAAAGCAATATCATCAAATCAGTACATAATTGTAATTTTTATTAATGGTTTGATTATGAAATTGTATAAAACGTTGTGCCTTTTAAAATTTCTCGTAAAATACATGTATTTCGTGTGTTGCGTTTTTAGTGTTTACGAATACACTTTATTCGTAACTCTTCCAATGGTCTGATGATGCTTCTTAAAGAGGCGAAACACGTGTCACACTTTGTTACACAACAAGTTGAATTACAAAACTATCAAATTTTCTGTAAATAAATGCCACATGTGTGGTTGAGTGGTCAACGTCGTTGGCTTCAGCTACGGAGGTCACGAGCTCGAATCCCAGTATGGACAGTTTTATAAATTGTTTTTTCAATCGATTTATGAATTTCTGTTCTAAGGCATGGTGTATGTGATGTCTTGTATTCCCCCCTCCCACCCATCCTATCCTACAAACGGGGCGTATCGAGAGCGATTATCTTACCGTTAGTCTTGTCCTAGCCCTATACTTCTAATCCTACTCTCTTAGGAAACAGAGAGGTTAAGCAACTGATTAACAAGCAGTTCTCGTAGAAACACTTCTGTTGAGATAAACTCCATTAGGAGTCCTATTAAAAATATAAACCACCAACCAATATCTTAAACAAGTCGCAGAAATATTTTCTACACTGATTATTAGAATAATAAAATAAAATGGTGGAAAACTTTTAATTTTGTAATTTTTTCAATACTTTCTTCAAAACAAAATATGAGATGGTATGAAAACCTTCAACATGACAATCCATCATTTACTGCAAACACATTATGTATGTATGTATGTATGTTAACGATAAGTAGTTCAACAAAAATAACTCTGCTGTGTTATGACGACAAAATTTCATATATAATTCTGGCAACGTTGCATGAGCCAATAAATGTGTTTATTTAAATGATCAACATAGCGACGTTAATAATAGATGATTTTTTTAAAAGTATAAAAATAATATTTATAGATATATAATAGCTGACTATATTTCAGGTGTAATGGAAAAGGTATCAAGTTGCTACTACATCTGTGTAATTATATATGACATGTGAAAGAGTGAGCAACTAAGGTCGGTTATTCACATATGACCCACTAAATGTGGTGGGATATAAATATATATATATATATAGATATATATATATGAGGAGCAAACATTCAAAAAGTGTTTTGTCACACAAATACAAAGCTTGGAAAATGATGATTTAAGTGTTGCAAAAGTGACGGTTTGTATGAATGTGTCAACTTTATGATTTCATTTTTAATATGAAAAAAAACCTTTTTGAACACTAATTTTGATTTCCATTCATAGGTTTTATTATGGGCTATCAGAATTGATATAAAACGCCATTTTTCAAAATTTGTGACCAAACATCTTTTGAATGTTTGCTCCTCAATTATATATACCTCACTTAATTTGTGTCTAAATTCAAACTAATTTGAGAATAGTCCTGTATGTGTGAATATGGTTGTCATGATTCTTCCGAACATGAATTTTCCGTACACGTTTCTCTGTTCAAGGTAAAACTCCGTACATCTATTTTGCCGAACAAGACTTTTCCGTAAATAACAAAAATTCGGACACAGTATATTCTTTACATTTTAATACCCGATAGAGTGAAACATATTTTCTTTTTTTCAATTTCGATTTTTTGCAATTGGCCAACTCATGAATTGGGTTTAAGTAACGATATATGGCACAAAATACAATTTCGTTGTATGCATATAATTTATTTATGAAGTCAACTAGATTGTGTTTCTCTCCTTATAAAAATTCACCAGGACATGGTAGATACATCGTTCATTCTAATGATTCGAGTTGTAATCACCGACCGCCGCCTGTCAACCGTGGGACGTGGCCCACTCTCGCACACCCGGCGGTCCCGTCCCCACTTCCCGGTCCGGCACTTACGCTATCTTGGCATCCATTTGGATCGTTTTATGGCACCATTTTACCCGAGGTGCTAAACTGCAGTTACATTTTAACGCGGAAGATAACGCTGTTTGCTATCGACAGGTTTACGCGTGGGTCTCTAAGTTCTCGTTGTAATAAATCAAATTTTCTTCACTTTTACTAAAAAACGCTTGTGCTATTCACCAACTAATGTAGACATTTGGATGGCTGGAGATGTGAGGAAAAATTAAAAAGAAGAAGCGCAAATAACCTTATTCACGGTGAACAGATTCTTCCGTACACGATTTTTCCGTACGTTGATTCTTACTAACAAGAAATTACCGCACGACTACACATTTCTGTTCAAAGGCATGAATGTATGTGATGTATAAAACTCCCTCCTCCAATCCATCATATCGACTGTGGAAAGTAAAAAGGACATAACCTTCAGTTTTTCCAAAACAGCTTTTTTTCGATAATCACAATGTATACAACTTGACACACGTTCTATCAAAACGATGGAAGCCGAATGGAAAAGTGAAATGCCGAATTAGTATCTGATTTTAGCTTTAAGGTTGACAAAATAAAGGCTTGTGAAAATTGTAACCAAGAAAAAAAAACCTAAAAAAGGTTTTTCTTGAACAATTTATTAAATAAATATTAGCGTAAGTCAATAAAAACCAGTTTATCAGTCAGCATGCACTTCAGTATTGTGTATATTTCATGATTTGCTTTTAACCTAAAATCATCAAAATCATTAACCATTAGTCATTAACCATTAGTCATTAACCATTAGTCATTAACCATTAGTCATTAACCATTAGTCATTAACCATTAGTCCTGGCCTAGTACTATCCGTCTATTTCTGCAACTGAGTAACAGGTATTTCTCGTAGAAACACTTCTGTTGAGATAAACTCCATTAGGAGTCTATATAATCCACATTGGGAACGATAAAAAATATTTTTCAGCTTGTGAACAAACAAAACATTAAATAATAAGTATATTTATATTTAAATTATATGTTTAGTCTCGACGTCGAATCTCAAATATGAAAAATAGTAAAATATATGGAGTAGTCTGTATACGGAAAAATCTTTTTCGGAAAAATCAATGCCAAAAATCTTGTGTTGTACGGAAAATTCGCGTGCGAAAGAATATTGTACGGAATAATCAATAACGCGTTCAAGAGGTATTCAAAGCTGAATATTTCAACATACAGAAGTAAATTCACATGCTATTTTTGTTGTTTATCTCCCTTCTATATTTGGATACAGCTTAACGACCGTGGACGCGTATTTGAGTCTTTGAAAAACAAAGGTTGCTGGCCGGCGAACACATATATGCGTATAGGCGAAGTATCTGGAAGCTAAGAAAATTAAATTTTGTAAAGATATCTCAATTTGCTTACAAATTATAGTGAATTTAGTAAAATTATAATTTTTGCGAATTTTTCGCAAAATTTTATTTCGCCAGGTGAAATTTTATTAAAAAAAACGTGCGGTCGTTAAGCTGTTAAATGAATGAAAAAAAAAAAACGATGAATAAATCGACAACACCAAAACACGAAATCGTAAAAAAATGACTTACGATATGCTAGATAGAATCGAGCCGACTATATCGAATTTCAAGAGGAATAAATAACAATTGCTTGCCGAGCGATCGCTGATTAACCACATAATTTATGATCTCACTCCTCGAGTTGGACCGCCGTAAATTGTAATTCTTTTTAAATTCTCCGGACACTTCAATTAATTCTGCTCCGTTTCGTATGGATCTCTAGCCCAAAATTGTCGAATTAAATCATTTTTGTTGTGCACTGTGTGTTGCCGTACACAATTAATATTTAGTGCCGATCGATCATGACATGTTCGCCAGCTGTGCCAACTCCAAATTTGGACCGGCCAATAATTTAATCTTGGCGTGGGTCGCTCTCATTGATAAAAAAACAAATATTGGAGTAGGTACATACCGTTTTTTTTAGCGTGTGCTCAAGTAAATATGTAATTGTGTTTAATTGATTTGTCTGCAATAATTAGCTATTAGCTAGAATTCGGTTTTTTTGCATACCGTATCCACTCCCAATGTGGAGCACGTGGACTCCTAATTTAGTCATCACTTCTAGGGTATTCACTGTCAATTCTTCAATACCTGCAAGAACTCCATTATACTAGGGTCAAAATAGTGTATTTAGTTCTACAGTTTTTATATTTATTAGTTGATAGCTATTTCGGCTTTCGCCATCTTTAGAACTAGTTCATAGGAACGGAAGGTCGTTGATGGTCATCCATATGATTGTCAATTTTTTCAATTCCGGGATTGAACATTTAACATAAAATCTGTTTAATTGAGTAATTTTTGGTCAACGATTTTTAAATCTTGGGATTGCGAAGACGCGAGACCCTTGTTTTAGCTTTGCAATTCAAAAATACAGAAATTGCCAAGATAAAAATCGGAAGTAATTAGGCCAGGCGTGGTGAACCTGCGGCCTTCTGGCTAATTCTGTAAATTCCAATCAAAGATTCCCATTTCAGTGTTTCTGCGGCCTCATGCCATATCAGAAAAATGAATGCGGCATTTAGAGAAGAAAAGGTTCCCACTCGCAGGATTTCAGAAACCTCAAACTGGATGGGAAGGTAGTAACGGAGGCCCTCATTCACTAAGGATGGGCGGGTCAGACAGACACATGCGTAGTAATAATATTATTTATTCCCTACACAGGGTAGGGATCGAAAAATTGGTTATAGACTCATTTGAGTGCTCCCTTCCACGGAAATCTTTAGTAAAAGGCGAAAGATTTATACGTATTGAAAGGAAACCAGAGTAACTTAAAGAGACAATTGTGAAAGTTATATAACTTTATGTAAACAGTTAAAATGCGACTTGTAAGCCAGTCATCTAGCGGCAATAAAAGTAACTAGGGTCGATTAGTAAGTGGGATTTTTTTTGAATTATCGGAAAAACATTTGGTACATAGGTACAGTAGCGTAGCAAGGGGGGTGCGGTAGGGGTGGACAAATTTTTGGGGCGGCATTTTCAAAATTAAATACAACATTTTGCGAGAAATTATATTTATACATACAAATATTAATCCACCTGTGGTAAAAAATCCACATTCATAGTTTATAAATAGTTGAGGTGAGTTAAAAACAAAATCAGAGGACATATTGGGGGCGGCAAATCCAAGGATTGCCTCGGCCGGCAGCGCCTACTCCACTGCATAGGTATACAAAGCAACCGGACGCTGGATTGACTTTAGAATGAAAAAATGACTAGTGTGCTATAAATGATTTCGGAGGCAATTGGATAATTCTCAAATTCACTGTGATATTACCGGTAATCAAACCCAGACCTAACAGACCTACATATCATTAGATATGTATCTTACAAAATAATTCAATTTTAGTGTTTTTGTACATTTTATATTTAAATTATAATTTTTTTCGAAATTCACGGAAGCTCTCGGGATCGACCAAATTTTGCTTTGGGATCAACCGGTCGATCGCGATCTACCGGTTGGACTCCCATGGCTTATTATATATCACTTGAAGATTAAATTGATTTTTATTCATCTTCAGATATCGGAATGTTCAATAACTCAGCGAATAATTCAAATATATCGCTAAGTTTTTCCCGAAGTACGAAAAGTTGTAAAGAATTCAAACATAAACGGTTTCACTGATCAGTTAAGCCATAAACGCAATCCTCATCAAAAACTGGGATCGTTAATATCTTAATAATATTTGTTATAAAAACACGAAATAAATGAGAAATTGTACATTTACATAGTAGGTATAATGAAAATTAAATTTTGCAGTCAGAAAAAGAAATTGATTTAGATGAAGTGTACAAATATATCGATAAGTTGAGTAATAAGAAACGACGTGAAAAACTAAGAAAAATGGTTATTACTTTATTAGCGACTTATTATTTGTTTCATTCCGTTTATTTTTCAAATATTAATTAAAACAATAAAATAAATTTTGATTTCTACCATGTTTTTAATTTATTATGATGTTTTATTTTACCATGGATTTGAAAAAAAATATCAAGTGGTAAAAATTTTAATTGTGGAAAAAAATAATGAAAATTTGCCGCGCACTTGTTGAATTGGCCTGCTCAGCTCTTAAATTTTCCGCGCAGCTAACCCTTCAGCTTAGAGGGAACGTTGGACGTAACCCGCAGTTTTTTCAAAACAGGTTTTTTTTCGATAATCAAAATAGCTCTGTTCTTCTGCGTACTTCTGGCGGTATGCTGACGGTTTGCAAACTGTTTTCGAATTAGAATCTAAAAGTTTTCAATTCGACTCTAATTTTAAAACAGTTTGCAAACCGTAAGAAAACCGTCAGAAGTACGCAGAAGAAGCTTATGTATCAAATTTGATACACGTTCTATCAAAAGGATGCAAGCTGCAAATCCCGAATTAGTATCAAAATTTAGCTTTCATGTTTGATAAAGATGACCTTGTAAAATATTAAAACTAAGAAAAAAGACTGAAATAAAGGGTTTTCCTAGACAATTTCTTTAATTTATATTAGATTATGTCAATTAATCATCAGTTTAGAAGTCTCCGTGCACTTCAAGGTTGTGTATAATTCATAATTTACATATGGCCCAAAATCATCAAAACATTTTTTTTGCGCCTCCTGTATAATTTGATATGTGTGGGTTAAGTCCTTTTTCCTTCCACAGTCGATATATTATATAAAACACCAACCCAGTTTTTTGGCATTTGCTAACAAAGTGGAATAGGTTCATATTGGAAATACACCCCTCAATGATACAAATTGCATTCAAATCATTTTTTATAATTTTATAAGTCACGATTTTTGCACCTTATTTATGCTGAACATTTGCGCAATCTAATACCTTCCCACAATAATTTGTTTACTCACGATAAATAAAACAGATAGTGTTATTTGATAAGCAAAGTGCGAAATCTCTGCATGGGATAATTAGAGACTTTTTTGTTTTTGATCCTACCTTGTTTTACTTATCATACTAGGGTGTTGTATGGTGCGTCATTTTTATATTTGAAGAGTATTTTCGCAATTCAATTCATTATAATTATATAAATTCAATATATATTGAGAAACTGAGTACCAAGAAATTTTCGTAGAAACACTTCTGTTGTGATAAACGCCGTAACATACTCCAATGCACCAGCACCTGTTCATACCTGCCGTACAATGTTCTGCGCATGACAAGCACGTGATCAAACAGCTGTGAAAGTGTTTAACACGCACCGGCCGATGATTACAATTACGAAGTAACATGCCATGCTTTTTTTATTCTCATTTTTTTTAAATAGATCAGTTGAAACAGATTAAAAATATCAAAGTATTTTAGTTCTACAGTTTTTAATAATTTTATGTGTTGATAGCTATTTCGGCTTACGCCATCGTCAGAACTACCAGTAGAGTTAGTTCTGACGATGGCGTAAGCCGAAATAGCTATCAACACATAAAATTATTAAAAACTGTAGAACTAAAATACTTTGATATTTTTAATCTGTTATAATGGAGTTCTACCAAGTAAATGCCAAATCAATTAATAGATCAGTTGAACGTAGTCATGGAGACGGGTCGCTATCCTTTCTAATCTGTTTCTGCCGATACGCTCATTTTTTTCGTGTCATTTCTTAACGAAAAAAATACTGCTGATTCTTTTCTTGTCGGATTCGACCCGAGTCATTTGTTTTTTTTCTCCGCCTGCTAAGTGAAAAAGCAGCGGTAGAAGAGGAAAGGAAGTGATTCGGGATGATTCTTATATTTAGATGAAGTTGTTTGGATTCATTCGCTTACAAACGAGCCATGGCTTTTTGAATTCGCTAAATTTTGGCAAAAATATTTTGATATAACGCAATGAAGGATATAAATATATTCAGACTCGCATACCATAAAATACAAATTCATAAATCGTTGAAGAATAAAACTGAATAATCTTTCTAATAGAATATTGGAACATTTGTCAGTGCGCCTGACGAACGTACTGTATGTTTGTTGTCAACCTTCAATAGAAGACATATATGGTGGTAGTATGTCGATGTAGTCTTAACTCGAGAAATGATTTACTTGCCATCATCCACCCACCACTGCTTTCCCATCCGTTAATTTAATACGGCAGTACCCAGTGGCGTATCAAATTTTAAACGTAATAACTGTTTTTTTTTGACTGGGAGTGTCCTAGGAGCAACCACTCTTAATCTAAAATCAAATATTTTAAATCAGTAGTCACGATACTTTTGAGAAATAAAATGGATTAACTTTTTAAAAACATAGATTTTTTTACTAGAATCGTATTAGAAATTTTATGAACTTAATATTTCGTATAAATAATATACATTTAAAAATAAATATCTGACAAGTGAAGGAACGCAGTGGTTAAGATCGTTGGCTTTCGTGCCGGATCTCGCGGGTTCGAGTTACCGTACGAACAGCATTTTTCGATCGATTCATCGATTTCTGTTCGAAGGCATGGGTGTTTGTGATATCTAAAAATTCCCTCCCACCCTTCCGATCCTTCAATAAATGAGCGTAGCGAGAGCGATTAGTTAACCACAAGTCCTGGCTAATCATTCCATTCAAAGTTGTGACCGAAGACTGGGTGTTTGTGATGTCAATTCACATTATTTCCTCTCCCCCCATTCTTCTGATCCTTTAATAACCGGGTGTAGCAATAGCGATTAGTCAACCACTAGTCCTGTCCTAGACTTAACCTTCTATTCCTAATACTCACTTTGAAAAAAAAGGTGAGGTTAAGCGACTGAGTAACAAACAGTTCTCGTAGAAAAAAACTTCTGTTGAGATACCTCCATAAGGAGGTCATATGCTCCACACTGAGAGCGGACATGGATAAAAAAAGTCCTGTCCTAGACTTAACCTTCTATTCCTAATACTCACTTTGAAAAAAAAGTGAGGTTGAACGACTGAGTAACAAACAGTTCTCGTAGAAAAAAACTTCTGATACTTCCTGTAGGGAGCCATATACTCCACATTGCTATAGGACTTGTTTTTTTTTTTAAGTCGGTGGTCCGATGTAAATCTTTCGAGAAATGACTGTAAACTCTGGAAATGACAACAAGATCACGAAAATTACACCGAATTTATCGATATATGACGTTGTATAAAGTACATATGTGCTCCCCGCAAAGGTTGGTATATATTAAAAAAAGTGTGTGGCCATTATTCAAAATTGTAATTAATAAACACATTTCGCTTGTTTATTTTTTGCGTAAGAGCCGTTCAAAAAAAGAACGGAATTAGCTAACAGTGGGCTATGCTAATTATATCACCGCTCCAAGACATAAAAACTGCCAAAAAATGCAAATTCTAATCTCGGGTCATGCCTTGAACTGGAACAAAAGCTCGACTTTCATGGAAACTTTGTGTTTATGACATCATCAAAGAAATTAAATCAATTTTTGGTCAGAATAAAAATATTATACGGTCAGAATATTTGTTAGGTTAGGTTAGGTTTTTTTAAATTTTATTTAAATGATGACTATTTACACTGACCGATATATTATGACCATTTAATATAAATTCTGACCAATTTAATAGAAACTCGGACCGATTTTTTTTTTTAACCATGTCCGCTCCCAATGTGGAGCATATGGACTCCTAATGGAGTTTATCTCAACAGAAATGTTTCTACGAGAACTGCTTGTTACTCAGTTGCTCAACCTCTCTTTTTCCAAAGAGAGTAGGGATAGAAAGATAGGACTAGGGCAGGATTAGTGGTAATCTAATCGCTCTCGATATGCCCCGTTCATAGGATAGAATGGGTGAGAGAGGGGAATTCAAGACATCACATACATCCATGCCTTTGAACAGAAATTCATAAATAGATTGAAAAATCAATTTATAAAACTGTCCGTACCGGGATTTGAACCCGGGCCCTCTGTAGCCAAAGCCAACAACGTTGACCACTCGACCATACAGGCGGCAAAATACGAACCATAAATTAATAGATATTTAAGATTTCGACTGAATGTGCTTGGTGGAGTTTTAATATTAAATTTGAATCGTTAAAATTACGTACACAAGTTTTGTCACTAACGACCCGGGTCAGTTCAAGTTCGTCCGTGCACTTGAACGCATTAAGATGCCGGAAGGCAAAACCCGGGTCGTTAATGACGAAACTTGTGTGAATGTACACAATTTGAACGATTCGAATTTAATAGATATTTTTTTGTTTAAATATTGTTTTCCAACGTATAAAGACAAAAAACTACGATCTTTTCGTGTATCGCTTATCCGGTTCGTGTTCTGTGTCAATCGCGCTTAAGGTTTCGTTTTCATTTTCCGACTGATAAAAAATATTTTTTTAATCAGACTGTCGGATAGCAGTCGCCTGGCAGTCGGTCTACGACGGCCGCCCGCGTCCAACATGCCGCACGCAGCATCTGATTCGCGCCCGGTACACCACTCAGTCAACGACACGATCGAGTAATAATAAACGAAAAGACAACATTACCTAATGTGATAATGATAAATCAATGTTCGGCAAAGTTTGACAACCTGTGCCCAGGGGGCTGAATGCGGACACAAGCTGTGTCCACGCGAAACCCCAAGTGTTTCTGTGTTAATATTACTTGTTTAATATATTTTATAAAGATGCATAATTCTTTTGAATGGTGTTAACCGATAAGTCTTCAAAATATAGAAATGAAATATTTAAAAAAAATAAAATACGCAATGTGGAATAATCCAATTTTAAAACAAAAATTAGCAACCGATTGACGTTGCATTGTGAAATTTCACTAGCAAGTTTAAATTTTAACTACATATAATTTAGAATTTCGACTGAAGGTGCTTGACAGAATTTCAATTTTAAATTTGAATTGTCTGAATGCTGTACTCTTCCATTAATCCTGTCGTTAACGACCCGGGTTTCGCCTTTCGGCATCTTCAGGTTGTTTTTTCAATTACATTCGTGCACTTCGTGAAAATGCCGAAAGGCGTAACCCGTGTCGCTAACGACAAGATTAATGGTAGAGTACAGCATTCAGACAATTCAGATTTTAAATACATATATAATTACATTTGATAACTTTGTTATTCCACTTATTGCGTGTACACAATTTTACACGGACTTCGCCCTTTGACAACACAAGGAAGAGGCAAAATCATATTTTGTAACACACAAGTGGAATAACAATGTTATCAAATCTAATTTCATATTCAAAATGACCTTCAACAAAGTTACCGCCGAATCCATCGAAAGCGTTCAAATTTTACATCCATATTTTTTGTCAAAAAACGACCCGAGATTCAATTTTTTATCTTTATCGAAAGTCTAGAAGAGGCTTAAGACACAGACGAAGACGCAGGGTTCAGCCTATCTTCAAATTTTCCGGCTGTATGGAGCAGTGAAATACTCTCGTTGACTCAGGGTTTCCCAAACTATGTTCCGCGGAACACTGGTGTTCCGCAGAGCAGAGTAGGTGTTCCGAAAAAAATCGGAATGATTTTATACGCTACAACACAGTTTAAAAAAGTGTTCCGTTGTATTTTCCGGACTTAGGAAGTGTACCATTCCAGAAATGTTTGGGAAACCCTGGCTTAGGCTGTCGAGCTGAAAAGTGACTTTTTTAAACAGAGAAATGGTGAAGAGAATTGTTAATAGGGCTGTGTTTTAACGGAGTCGGACACAATATCACAACTCTTTTTGGGTATTCTTCATATAACTCAATGTGTTCATTAAAGAATTTATCAAGTTGTTGACATAAAATACTGAATAGTTCATATCTCCCGTTCGCCTTCAAAGTTTTATTCAGTTATCAGAATATAATAGAATGGCGTAGTCAGTGTCCCTGCAGAGTTCGTAGCGCAGTAGTCAACGTCGTAAGATTCCTTAGCGGATCTCACAGGCTCGAATCCCAGGACGAACAGCATTTATTTAATTAAACAATTATCCAACCACTAGTCTTGTCCTAACCCTATCTTTTCTATTTTACTTTATAAATTAGAGGTATTGAGTAACTGAGTAGTAGACTCTTATCGAAATACCACCATTAGGAAGACATGTGCTCCAAATTGGGATAGAATATTGTTCACTTTTAGGGTGTTCACTGTCAATACTTGGTGGAAAGGTATTATATTAATAAAAACAATAATCCTTTGTACTTCATTCCACTTTATTTAATATGTCAGGACCGGTTTCGCTCATTGCGAGCATTGTCAACTGATAAGAAATATAATTTAACAATGCTATTTATACAAAATTGAAAAGTTATACACAACAGTTGGCATTGAAAAGAAATTGCCAATTACATTAAAGTGATTCTAAAATAACACAAAATTAAAATGTTCAACACATCTAACATATAATTAAAAAGTCATCTCAGATTCATAAATTCAGAATGCGATTGAAAGTAATTACAAACATAATTAAAATTTGGGAAATTTTTGACAAATTGATAAAATGCTACATTAATAAAGTGAATAACTATCATTAAGCATATTCATATCATTAAGCATATTCACTTTATTAATGTAGCATTTTATCACTTTGTCAAAAATTTCCCAAATTTTAATTATGTTTGTAATTACTTTCAATCGCATTCTGAATTTATGAATCTGAGATGACTTTTTAATTATATGTTAGATGTGTTGAACATTTTAATTTTGTGTTATTTTAGAATCACTTTAATGTAATTGGCAATTTCTTTTCAATGCCAACTGTTGTGTATAACTTTTCAATTTTGTATAAATAGCATTGTTAAATTATATTTCTTATCAGTTGACAATGCTCGCAATGAGCGAAACCGGTCCTGACATATTAAATAAAGTGGAATGAAGTACAAAGGATTATTGTTTTTATTGATAGAATATTGTTTTTTTTTTTTTAAAGTACGCCAGAGATATTTAAATATTAGCCAATCCGTTGTATTGACCGGTAAAATGTCGCCTGTACGTATGTACTGGAGTGATTTGGTATGTAGATATTAATCAGAAATGATCCTCAAATCAAAGCCTAAATCAAATGAGGAGTAAAGTTTTTTTTAACTACGTCTCAGCCGTGGTGTTAGATGCAGCCAGGGCATTGATGATAAATCAATTTAATATCCCGTCTTAAAAAAATCCATAAAACTTTCGTTCATGCGTATTTTGAGAGATAAGCCGACGCTATATGGTTTCGCAGGTCGCCGAGTCACAATTAGGGCATCGAATCCTGGACCCTTTTTGTAATATCGGGATTACGGGATTCACAATTTCTCCAATCCTGGAATACCGGAATTAAAACTACACCATAAACTCGTGGAGATTTCGAAATTTATAAAAGCCAGGAATTTTAGGACCTTTTTTTTATAGCCCATGCGAATTTCAATAGTTTTGTTTGATTTTTTTTTATTAAAACATATTTGGCATTAGAGCTAATTTTAATGCGACAAATATTTTTAAGTTGAAATATCATATAAGAATTACTCGATGAGACTTCATTGTAAGTCACTCGAGATTAATTAATTACAGGTAAATTGAAATCACAAACACCCATGTCTTTAGTCTCAAATTTAAATAGAAAAATATAAATTTGACATTGACCTTACCGGGAATCGACCCCAGACCCGCCTAGTCGCTAGAGCAAGCTCTAATCAACTAGACCAGCTATTTCCAACCTGGGAGGTGTGGGCTTATCACAAAAGGAGACGCGAACAGTCCAAAATATTTATTTACCCTTGAAAACGTGTCTTTATTAATATATAAAATAAAGGATTGGGAGGCGCAAAGATATGTTTTTCTCCAATGGGAGGCGTAGTAACATAAATGTTGGAAACCGCTGAACTAGACCACAGCTGGCGACTTTTCGAGAATGTTTCACTTCTTATCGTCAATACCGAAATCCCGGGATTAGTACTGTCACAATTCTGGGCTTGGAGGCCCTACTCAGAATCGTTTTTCAGCAATATGATTTATTGTTATGCATATTTTTGTTTCAAATACACCTCCATTCATGCCGTTAATATCATAATGCCATGTCAGTGATCCGTTGCTGCTGTCAGCATAAACAATAATTCCGAGTCGCTAAGTATTTTCGCAAACAAGTACAGCCTTCCTGGTTGCGTGGGGGCTAAATCTAGGCTTTTAAAATTCGCAAAGTGCTATGTCTAATACCACGAGCGGGCGGAATGGATGCACTTATTTTTAGTTCATGACCACCGCCGCAATCATCATCATCGTCCACGGTCGGTTCAACAGCTCAATGAAGGCCTATGCAACATAATACGTTATTTAATAACAGTAATTAGAAGCTTTTTACCACTTTTTTGGTGTTCACTGTCAATAATAGGTCTAAAGGCATTACAGTGAAACCCCCAATTACACTACCCCGAAATAAGCGCCGGCTTGAAATATTCGCCGCAAATCCCCCAATTGCACTGTCGCATTCCATTGTCGTTGCTACGAGACTGTCGTCTGTTTGCGGCGCTTACAGTCTAGCTACTGGCTAGCGTCTGTGTATTCAACACGTGCCAGGCTATACACGCATAGCCGGGCGACTGTCTATGTGTTGGATTTTGGCGCGCTTTGCATTTTTACACTTAGTAACTAAATATTTCGTCCATATTTTTTTTTTGAAAAACTAAGGTAAGTCTTAGTTTTGCATTTTTTTGCGGAAAAAACCAAATCGCTAATTTTGTATGAGATTCACTTCCCCAATTACACTATCTCGAATTACACTGTCCCTACTTTAGTGTAAATGGGGGTTTTACTGTATTGTGTTTTTTTAATGTAATGCCTTTCCACCGTGTTTTGAAATTGAACACCCTAGAAGTTGTCTTGTTATTTTATAAATACATCCGTTATACCCTTTTGTGTTTTTTGTTTCTAAGAATCGTATTAGAACAAATAAAGGGTGATTCATTAAGAGGTACTTTTTTCAAAAGACAAAAACACGTTTAAAAAAAAAATATTGCATAGTCTTTAATATAATAAATAGACACATTTTCTACATTTATTTTTTAAATATTATTTCTTTTAAATGTTGGCCGTAACTACGCCTTACATGGTCCATTCGAAAGTTCCAATATTGGATGACGCGTTCGAGCATTTCGACTGGTATTTGGGTAATGATGCGAGTAATGATGGCCTCCAATTCCTCAATCGTAGTTGGTTTAATTATATAGACTTTCGACTTAACGTAGCCCCAAAGAAAAAAGTCTAGAGGTGTTATATCGCAAGATCTAGACGGCCAATTCACTGGTCCGAAGCGTGAAATTATTTGTTCACCGAAATGTTCTCTTAATAAAGCCATGCTTTCACTGGCTTTATGGCAAGTAGCGCCATCTTGTTGAAACCAAGTGTCGTGGAGATTATGGGCTTGAATTTTAGGCACCAAATAGTCCGTTATCATGGAACGATAACGGGCGCCATTCTCGGTTACGTTCTGGCCAGCCTCATTTTTTAAAAAATATGGACCGATTATTCCACCAGCCCATAAACCACACCAAACCGTTGTTTTTTGCGAATGTAGTGGCAGCTCTTGAACCTCTTCGGGTTGATCTTCAAACCAAATACGGCAATTTTGTTCATTGACATATCCATTAAGCCATAAATCGGTCTCATCGCTAAACAAAATGTTGCACGAAAAACATTCCTCGCAGAACTCTGATTTGCGTAATACAGCTGAATAATTTGTAGGCGCTGTGCCGGCGTAAGTCTTTCAATTATGAATTGTAAAACAATACTGAACAAAAATAAAATAACACTTAAGCACAACTCACGTGTTATCTATTATCAAATCCCAATAAGAAAAAGTACTTCTAAATGAACCACCCTTTAGTTCGTGTAAAAATTTAGTATTCGTTTTTTTAGCGGACCGTGTTATTTCAAAATATTGTAAAAAGAGACTTGAGTTTAATATTGATTCTTTAAATAACGATCGTTCTATATTGTTTCAATATTGAATTTGATGAAAGTAATAAATGCTTTATGTCATAACAAAATTTCATGAGTCGAGGATATATTTCATCGATTTGGTTGACTGCTACAAGATAAGTATGAACAAACCAAGATAAGATAAATCATCGCTTATCTATTGATTCAAACCACATTAAGTATGTTATTTTTAATCTACTAGGTACATTTTATATCATCCACTATGTTCATATTATCGATATTATTAAGTCGCATGTTTGTCAACTTGCCGAAATAATTGCCGAATTAGGTGGCACATTTTTTTAAATCTAATAAATAAATAATTTGCATTAAAAATAGCCGGCTGTGGATTCTTAGCGTGCATCTATCACACGTACGTACTAGGGCAGCGGACGGCAAAGTGTGATCCGCGGACCACCAGTGGATTATTTTAATTTTCTAAACCTACCATCAGAAAAAAATCATCTGAATCTCGTAACACATCTATCTCTTTGCATTGCATGTTCTAATAAATATTACTGTATTAATAAAAACACAATAATCCTTTGTACTTCATTCCACTTTATTTAATATGTCAGGACCGGTTTCGCTCATTGCGAGCATTGTCAACTGATAAGAAATATAATTTAACAATGCTATTTATACAAAATTGAAAAGTTATACACAACAATTGGCATTGAAAAGAAATTGCCAATTACATTAAAGTGATTCTAAAATAACACAAAATTAAAATGTTCAACACATCTAACATATAATTAAAAAGTCATCCCAGATTAATAAATTCAGAATGCGAATGAAAGTAATTACAAACATAATTAAAATTTGGGAAATTTTTGACAAAGTGATATATTCCGATATTCCGGTCCTGACATATTAAATAAAGTGGAATGAAGTACAAAGGATTATTGTGTTTTTATTAATATAATGCCTTTCCACCAAGTATTGACAGTGAACACCCTAAAAGTGAAATATTACTGTGGCAAGCGCGATTGGTTGAAGACGATCTGAAAATGTTAAGAATATATGAGGGAGAATGATATTAATTATCAAATGGTTACCCTAGTTTAAAAGCAATTGGAATTAAACACAGAATCTTTTGCTCTTTATTATCCAAAAAAATAATATCCTATACATGGTAATATGTGGATAATAGATCCGTTTGAAGCAAACATTCATGATACTAATTTATGCATGAAGCTCGATCATTCATCCTCATCGATCTTTCATCCGAGCTAAATTTCATTTATCCTTATCAAGACCTCAGTTTTGGCTTTCTATAAAAAGTGAATACCTATTGCTTAGTGAAGAGGCGAATAAAATTCTAATTCGATACTCCACAACATATTTATGCGAAAAGGCCTTTTCATCTGTCACAGCAATCAAAACACGGTATCGATCTCGGCTTGAAATACATTCAGTTCTTCGTCTTGGAGTTACATCATTGGAGCCAAATATAAATTTTATCATTTCAAATATCCAGGAACATCCATCAAATTAAAAATTAATGAAGTTTTGATAGTTTAATTGTAATTAATAATTTTATTTTTAAACGCATTTGATCACTTTTATTTAGTTAGTGGTTAGTGGTCCGCTGAATTAAAATTAAATTTAGTAGTCCATGAGCCCAAAAATTTTTCTCGACCGCTGTACTAAAGCAGGGGTAGTCAAATTCAAAGTCCTTAGCCTTTTAACTGCCGTAGAAAAAAGTACGTAATTACCTAGCACGCTGGCTATAATGTGCAATTATTAATTCAACTAGCTGTAAGCCCGTTGCCCAGCAACGTGAGATTTTTGTTGCATTGTGTTTTGTTGCATTGTATTTTATTTTATTTTACTTTATTTTATTTTATTTTATTTTATGTTATGTTATGTTGTGTTATTTTATTTTATTTTAATAATGTAAATTTTAATAATTTTATTTTATTTAAGAATAATGTTTAAGTTTGCTAACAACCATTTTTCGTAGTAGCATAAATTTCGTAAAATATTCAATTTTTGGAATAAAGTTTAAGTTTGCTAACAACCATTTTTCGTAGTAGCATAAATTTCGTAACATATTCAATTTTTGGAATAAAGTTTGAGTTTGCTAACAACCATTTTTCGTAGTAGAATAAATTTCGTAAATTATTTAATATTTGGAATAATGTTTAAGTTTGCTAACAACCATTTTTCGTAGTAGCATAAATTTCGTAAATTATTGAACTTTTGTAATAAAGTTTAAGTTTGCTAACAACCATTTTTCGTAGTAGCATAAATTTCGTAAAATATTCAATTTTTGGAATAAAGTTTAAGTTTGCTAACAACCATTTTTCGTAGTAGCATAAATTTCGTAAAATAATTAATTTTTGGGATAATTTTTAAGTTTGCTAACAACCATTTTTCGTAGTAGCATAAATTTCGTAACATATTCAATTTTTGGAATAAAGTTTGAGTTTGCTAACAACCATTTTTCGTAGTAGAATAAATTTCGTAAATTATTTAATATTTGGAATAATGTTTAAGTTTGCTAACAACCATTTTTCGTAGTAGCATAAATTTCGTAAATTATTGAACTTTTGTAATAAAGTTTAAGTTTGCTAACAACCATTTTTCGTAGTAGCATAAATTTCGTAAAATATTCAATATTTGGAATAATGTTTAAGTTTGCCAACAACCATTTTTCGTAGTAGCAGAAATTTCGTAAATTATTGAATTTTTGGAATAATGTTCAAGTTTGCTAACAACCATTTTTCGTAGGAGCAGAAATTTCGTAAATTATTTAATATTTTGAATAATGTTCAAGTTTGCTTACAACCATTTTTCGTAGGAGCAGAAATTTCGTAAATTATTTAATATTTGGAATAATGTTCAAGTTTTCTAACAACCATTTTTCGTAGTAGCATAAATTTCGTAACATATTCAATTTTTGGAATAAAGTTTGAGTTTGCTAACAACCATTTTTCGTAGTAGAATAAATTTCGTAAATTATTTAATATTTGGAATAATGTTTAAGTTTGCTAACAACCATTTTTCGTAGTAGCATAAATTTCGTAAATTATTGAACTTTTGTAATAAAGTTTAAGTTTGCTAACAACCATTTTTCGTAGTAGCATAAATTTCGTAAAATATTCAATTTTTGGAATAAAGTTTAAGTTTGCTAACAACCATTTTTCGTAGTAGCATAAATTTCGTAAAATATTGAACTTTTGGAATAAAGTTTAAGTTTGCTAACAACCATTTTTCGTAGTAGCATAAATTTCGTAAATTATTTAATATTTGGAATAATGTTTAAGTTTGCTAACAACCATTTTTCGTAGTAGCATAAATTTCGTAAATTATTGAACTTTTGGAATAAAGTTTAAGTTTGCTAACAACCATTTTTCGTAGTAGCAGAAATTTCGTAAAATATTTAATTTTTGGAATAATGTTTAAGTTTGCTAACAACCATTTTTCGTAGTAGCATAAATTTCGTAAATTATTTAATATTTGGAATAATGTTTAAGTTTGCTAACAACCATTTTTCATAGTAGCATAAATTTCGTAAAATATTCAATTTTTGGAATAATGTTCAAGTTTGCTAACAACCATTTTTCTTAGAAGCAGAAATTTTGTAAATTATTGAATTTTTGGAATAATGTTTAAGTTTACTAACAACCATTTTTCGTAGTAGCATAAATTTCGTAAATTATTTAATATTTGGAATAATGTTTAAGTTTGCTAACAACCATTTTTCGTAGTAGCATAAATTTCGTAAATTATTTAATATTTTGAATAATGTTTAAGTTTGCTAACAACCATTTTTCGTAGTAGCATAAATTTCGTAAAATATTCAATTTTTGGAATAAAGTTTAAGTTTGCTAACAACCATTTTTCGTAGTAGCATAAATTTCGTAAATTATTTAATATTTGGAATAATGTTTAAGTTTGCTAACAACCATTTTTCGTAGTAGCATAAATTTCGTAAATTATTGAACTTTTGGAATAAAGTTTAAGTTTGCTAACAACCATTTTTCGTAGTAGCAGAAATTTCGTAAATTATTGAATTTTTGGAATAAAGTTCAAGTTTGCTAACAACCATTTTTCGTAGTAGCATAAATTTCGTAAATTATTTAATATTTGGAATAATGTTTAAGTTTGCTAACAACCATTTTTCGTAGTAGCATAAACTTCGTAAAATATTCAATTTTTGGAATAAAGTTTAAGTTTGCTAACAACCATTTTTCGTAGAAGCAGAAATTTCGTAAATTATTGAATTTTTGGAATAATGTTTAAGTTTGCTAACAACCATTTTTCGTAGTAGCATAAATTTCGTAAATTATTGAACTTTTGGAATAAAGTTTAAGTTTGCTAACAACCATTTTTCGTAGAAGCAGAAATTTCGTAAATTATTGAATTTTTGGAATAATGTTTAAGTTTACTAACAACCATTTTTCGTAGTAGCATAAATTTCGTAAATTATTTAATATTTGGAATAATGTTTAAGTTTGCTAACAACCATTTTTCGTAGTAGCATAAACTTCGTAAAATATTCAATTTTTGGAATAAAGTTTAAGTTTGCTAACAACCATTTTTCGTAGAAGCAGAAATTTCGTAAATTATTGAACTTTTGGAATAAAGTTTAAGTTTGCTAACAACCATTTTTCGTAGTAGCAGAAATTTCGTAAAATATTTAATTTTTGGAATAATGTTTAAGTTTGCTAACAACCATTTTTCGTAGTTGCATAAATTTCGTAAATTATTTAATATTTGGAATAATGTTTAAGTTTGCTAACAACCATTTTTCGTAGTAGCATAAATTTCGTAAAATATTCAATTTTTGGAATAATGTTCAAGTTTGCTAACAACCATTTTTCGTAGAAGCAGAAATTTTGTAAATTATTGAATTTTTGGAATAATGTTTAAGTTTACTAACAACCATTTTTCGTAGTAGCATAAATTTCGTAAATTATTTAATATTTGGAATAATGTTGAAGTTTGCTAACAACCATTTTTCGTAGTAGCATAAATTTCGTAAATTATTGAACTTTTGGAATAAAGTTTAAGTTTGCTAACAACCATTTTTCGTAGTAGCAGAAATTTCGTAAATTATTGAATTTTTGGAATAAAGTTCAAGTTTGCTAACAACCATTTTTCGTAGTAGCATAAATTTCGTAAATTATTTAATATTTGGAATAATGTTTAAGTTTGCTAACAACCATTTTTCGTAGAAGCAGAAATTTCGTAAATTATTGAATTTTTGGAATAATGTTTAAGTTTGCTAACAACCATTTTTCGTAGTAGCATAAATTTCGTAAAATATTCAATTTTTGGAATAAAGTTTGAGTTTGCTAACAACCATTTTTCGTAGTAGAATAAATTTCGTAAATTATTTAATATTTGGAATAATGTTTAAGTTTGCTAACAACCATTTTTCGTAGTAGCATAAATTTCGTAAATTATTGAACTTTTGTAATAAAGTTTAAGTTTGCTAACAACCATTTTTCGTAGTAGCATAAATTTCGTAAAATATTCAATTTTTGGAATAAAGTTTAAGTTTGCTAACAACAATTTTTCGTAGTAGCATAAATTTCGTAAAATATTCAATTTTTGGAATAAAGTTTAAGTTTGCTAACAACCATTTTTCGTAGTAGCAGAAATTTCGTAAATTATTGAATTTTTGGAATAATGTTCAAGTTTGCTTCCAACCATTTTTCGTAGTAGCATAAATTTCGTAAATTATTTAATATTTGGAATAGTGTTTAAGTTTGCTAACAACCATTTTTCGTAGTAGCATAAATTTCGTAAATTATTGAACTTTTGGAATAAAGTTTAAGTTTGCTAACAACCATTTTTCGTAGAAGCAGAAATTTCGTAAATTATTGAATTTTTGGAATAATGTTTAAGTTTACTAACAACCATTTTTCGTAGTAGCATAAATTTCGTAAATTATTTAATATTTGGAATAATGTTTAAGTTTGCTAACAACCATTTTTCGTAGTAGCATAAATTTCGTAAATTATTTAATATTTGGAATAATGTTTAAGTTTGCTAACAACCATTTTTCGTAGTAGCATAAATTTCGTAAAAAATTCAACTTTTGGAATAAAGTTTAAGTTTGCTAACAACCATTTTTCGTAGTAGCATAAATTTCGTAAAATATTCAATTTTTGGAATAAAGTTTGAGTTTGCTAACAACCATTTTTCGTAGTAGCATAAATTTCGTAAATTATTTAATATTTGGAATAATGTTTAAGTTTGCTAACAACCATTTTTCGTAGTAGCATAAATTTCGTAAATTATTGAACTTTTGGAATAAAGTTTAAGTTTGCTAACAACCATTTTTCGTAGTAGCAGAAATTTCGTAAATTATTGAATTTTTGGAATAAAGTTCAAGTTTGCTAACAACCATTTTTCGTAGTAGCATAAATTTCGTAAATTATTTAATATTTGGAATAATGTTTAAGTTTGCTAACAACCATTTTTCGTAGTAGCATAAACTTCGTAAAATATTCAATTTTTGGAATAAAGTTTAAGTTTGCTAACAACCATTTTTCGTAGAAGCAGAAATTTCGTAAATTATTGATTTTTTGGAATAATGTTCAAGTTTGCTAACAACCATTTTTCGTAGTAGCCGAAATTGCGTAAATTATTTAATATTTAGAATAATGTTCAAGTTTGCTAACAACCATTTTTCGTAGGAGCAGAAATTTCGTAAATTATTTAATATTTAGAATAATGTTCAAGTTTGCTAACAATCATTTTTCATAGTACCATAAATCGACCACGGCGCATATATCGACAGCCCTGCAGTTTTTAAATTGCAAATTATTGAATTATATTTTATTTCATTTCATTATCTATTAATTTGAAAATGTACGCAAACAAAATACATTTCGTAGAAGAAGAAGATGTCTCGAGGACATCATCAGTACGCACACATTTGTGAAAAGTGAAAAGCGAGTGATTATTTTATCGACTTTTAATATATAAATTTAGTATGAATAAAAAAGTGGAGAAATGGAAGGTGTGAAATGGACGTCCAAACATACTGACACTCAGACCTTATCGGCTATTAATATATAGATTAAAGAATTCTAACAGATTTTCAAGGTCAGACGTGAAAAGATTCATCATTATGATTCAATTGATCAAATCCGCTCCAAAAAATATTAGTCTCACATCGACTCACACGATCAGACGATTCATTTCGATAGCCCTATAATCATAGTTTGCAATAGTCGAATTAAAGTCTTTGATTATTCGAATATTATGATGTATGGTGATACAATACTTTAGCTCTACACCAAGAAATATCAAATTTTCAAACGTGGCGATATCAGAACATTCACGCCCGGTTTAAAATAAGCCGCTCCCATTGGATAGAACAACATTTCAAAAATGTGCTGTTCAGAATAAATCGAAATCATTGGTCTGTACCTTACTGCGGACGTCCTTACAGACGGACCTTATCGGCTATTAATGTTAAGATTTGTAATTGACGAGGTAACTCGTAACTGGCGTGTTGAGCACGAAAAATTTGACAAGCTATCTTGTCTGTGACAGCCTTCCAGTTAATTGCCGAATTAGTTGGCTCATTTTTTTGATACTAATAAATAAATAATTTATATTAACAATAGCCGGCTATTGATTCTTAACGTGCATGATTCACACGTACGTTCTAAGGCACGCAGTCCCGGACCTTTTTTTGATTCCGGGATTGATCACATACCATAGTCTCTCGTTTTCGTGTAATTAACATATTCCGTGATTGTTCTCAACTCTAAGACATTTTTTGTAACTCCATCAATTGAAAATGTGTCGAATTGACAGATTCTTGAATTATTCTGAATTCATAGACCTTTTTTCCGAGCCAGTGACTAAGTATTCTAGCCCTAAGTGTTGAGATTTTTTCAGCTCTATTTCACTTATTTTACATACTTTATTAAATCCTGAAATCCCGGGATTGTAAGCCCTAGCACGTACAGTGGCCATTGAATAAATGGAAGATTTTGAAAGTTTATTATCTCTTTTATTGTCATCCAAAGTATGCAAAAGTTCTCAAGGTACAGTAAAACCCCCATTCACACTAAAGTCGGGACAGTTTAATTCGGGGTAGTGTAGTTGGGGGTGTGAATCTCATTCGAAATTAGGGATTTGGTTTTTTCCGCAAAAATTGCAAAACTAAGATTTTCCTTAGTTTTGCAAAAAAAAAATATTGACGAAATATTTATTTACCAAGTGATAGTATGCAAAGGGCGCCAAAATCCCACACATAGACAGTCACCCGTACGTTAATTCGGGGTAGTGTAATTGGGGGTTCCACTGTATACAGATTCTCAAAAGGTATTTGTATTAAATGAATAAACTTAACCCTATACAACTTTTATTAAGTCTCAAGTCTCGGGTTGCTAAATTAAAATGTCCCGAGAACCGAGACTGGCAAAAATCATCGGTTTCCCGGGAATATATTCTCGGGTTGTCTTGACGCAGAATAAATACCCAGATTTACCACAATGTCAGTATATAAAATTGTTGTGGAGTTAAATTCTTTGATACTTTTATGGATCTTAATTAATGTGTCGATCAGCTGTGTTCACCATCTTCTTTCAACACAATGTAGAATGTTGGGTAATTGGTGATCCATTGTGATGATGAATGGCAATATGTTTGGACGTCGTTTTAAATGGAGATATAAATTCCCACCGTCTGATGTAACCCGAACAACACGCGGCCTTATAACAGTTGTCGATAACCTTTGACACGGCGAGCCGGCTAGTTATTTTCGCGTAAATATTACGTTGATTAAATGTGTGCGGAATTTTAAAAAATAATACGTCATTTTGTAAATATTATGTGTCTGTCGCTTTGTGTACACCTACTTATATTGATGGGCCCATTAGAGGGGAAGTGAGCCAAAGAAAAAAGAAATTAGTCAAGTTGAAATATTGTACACGTCTTAAAATATCGTATAAGTGAAGTGACCTCAATTTTACACCAAACTCGCAACTAGGGATTCTGTGGCGAGACGTCCCGGGACTTGTCAGGTTTTTTGCTGTCTTAAGTCCCGGGACTTTTTTGGAAAATGTCACGGGACTTTGGTGTCTATTCTCCCGAGAAACTGTTCCCGAACAGTTTTGAAAAAAATGCATTATATTCAGGCTTAAGGATTAAAACCCGGGGTTTTAAACAAAATTTATTATGCATGTATAAATGGATAAAAAAACAGATTTCTGGGATTTTCGTAGAAGTTTCAAACACCATGTGTTTATATATTTTAATATAACTGTAGCAAATGCAAATTACAAAATATTAAAATTACATGTTCATACCTCATGTTGTTTTATGTACAAATGTTTTTTCACTATTATATAAAAGTACCAATGTCTTAATCGGACAAAAAAGATCTAAAAGCTGTATTGTGAAGTTACGATCATAAATTTACTCCTGACGGCGGCCGAATTCTTTGATATATTTTCATTACATGTGCCGTTATCATCCCTTCTTAGTAAATATCAGCTGTAAGCATTGCAAATATCAGTATTTATATAAAACATACATACATACATGCAAATATTTAATTTGAAGAAAATTATAATTTTATTCAAGGGGAAATATATGTCTCGAGACCCGGGATGTCCCGGGACTTTGACTTTATCACGCCTCGAGTCCCGGGACTTTGAAAAACCCGAGACTTCAGAATCCCTACTCGCAACGCAAACGCAAGTGAGATGTAAAAATGTTTATATTGTCGAAGAATAGGTATAAATATCATCTAGAAGTGTCATTAGATGAGAGAAAGCAAAGAATAGATTGTGCACGCAACCTTCCTGTAGAAGTTCAATCCGGTCGACTTTGAGTAGATCTTGAAAGTCTATTATCACATTATAAATAATTCATTTTAAGAATTTTACGCTTTTTTTTACTAAACACCCACAATCAGTGTTCGTAAGGGTTTATTTATCAATTGTTATCCCCATTCAAAGCATTCAACGGAGAGAATTTAAGTAAAGTGCGAAGCTAGGACGCATGTAGGGAAAGGATTAAAAGACTTAGAATAAACCAGGGCCGTGGAGTTGGAGTCAGAAAAACAGGAGAAAAAAATTTAAAGATATTGAAAAAATATTGGTCTATTCATCATATTGTTTGGTGAAATCGACTAGAATCTATTCTAGTTACTGGAGAGATCTGATGGTATACAGATATCGACTGTAGAAAGGAAACGTAACCCACAGTTTTTTTCAAAACAGCTCTTTTTCCTTGATCATAATGTATCAAACTTGATATACGTTCTATCAAAAGGATATAAGCTGTAAATGCCGAATTAGTACTTATCTAAATTTAGCTTTTCAGTTTGAACAAAATGAGCTTGCTACAATTTAAACCAATAATAAAGACTGAAAAAAAGGTCTTTCCAGAAAATTTCTTTAATTAATATTAGATCATCAGCTTAGAAGTCTCCGTGCACTTTGAGTTGTGTATTTTCATAATCTGCATATGTCCCAAAATCATCAAAACACGTTTCTTGTGCTTCCTGTAAAATTTGCTATGTGTGGGTTATTTGCTTTTTCCTTTCCACAGTCGATATGTTAATTAAACGGAAATATTTAAAAAAAAAAAAAACAAGTCGGAGTCGTATCTTTTTTACCCGACTCCACAACCCTGGTATAAACTAAATTACCAGAAAACTGACAGTCCGCATCGCAGGCTCCCTGTAGTTAAAATTGGTAAACATACATTGAAAAAAATTGATATTATCAGGAAGACGGGCGTTGGCGGAGATTCGTGATTCATTCTGAACGATTCGTTCAAACGATGAGTCATCTGAGATTTTTTATGGTTTTTGTCAACTATGTTAATGTACATAATTAGATAATACAAAATAAACACAGGTACACGTATGGCAGAATAAAAAATAATTCGCCGAGCTAAACACAGAGCAGATGTCTCCATGTAAACATTAACGTCTTTGCTGTTGTCAATTTTAAAACTCGCAGTTTAAACTAGGGAATGCCGGACTAATATATCAATATCGATATTTCATATTACAAAAATAGTTTAAACAATGTAATAAATACAGCCAGTCAGGATCGCAATACTGGGCGAGTGAATCAAAAACGGTAGTTCGAAATTTCAAAATTTCATACTAAATATATATATCAGAATCTTTAACAGATGTTTTTTCATAAATAACATACGGACTTTATAAATAATAATTCATCATTGAAAGGCTCATCAATTCTGAAACCTGTCAATATTTATACAACTCTTGGCTGATTTAGATTTATGTGGCACAATTGTATTAATATTTGATAGTTTTTGTACAATCAAAATTAAATTTTGGATAATTTGCAATACCACGAATTCCAGTATTGAAATCCCTTGTTCAAACTATACATGAAAGATGTTCAGTTCCTGGAGATTCTTAATAAAAAGGACTGTCTAAATAATTTCTTCTAAATAAGTTATTTTTTTTATTAAGGCGGTGGTGTAACTGTGGACTACGTACACCCAGGATACGAGCTTGTGTGGTTGTAAAGCTCGAGGCTTACAAAGTCAATATTTAGGATTACCATTTGACAAGTTAACAAAAGAGATCATATTCATAATAGCACGGGTTCGAAACCGATTTTATTTCATAATTTGATTTTTAGATCGATTTATTGAAATAATAAATACTGCAGGGCTGTCGATATATGCCCGGGGTCTTCTTCTTCTTCTCCGAAATATATTTGTTTGCATACTTGAAACATTTGAATTATTCCAAAAATTATGAAATATAAATACTGCAGGGCTGTCGGTATATCTCCCGGGGTTTTCTTCTTCTCCGAAATATATTTGTTTGCATACTTGAAACAGTTGAATTATTCTAAGAAATATAATATATAAAATATCAATACTGCAGGACTGTCGATATTGGATATAGCAGCTCAATTAAGATTTTTATGAATAAATTTTATTATATCAGCTATTTGCATATTTTGTTTTGCAGTCCCGGTGTATTTTAGTTCTTTTAGAGAATTGGATGTATTCCTAAAAAATCCATTTAGAGAATTAATTGCGCTTAAATTTTCTGGTTTATTCAATAAATAGGTTTGCAATTTATTTTTCACGCCAGTAAATTTTCTGACTATGCAACAAAAATCCCCCCCGCTGAGGGCAACGGGCTTACAGCTAGTACTTATTAATTGTTTTAAAATTTTGTTGTGTCTTGATAATTTTAGATGAAAACGAATTTAAATATGAATTCAAACGAATCAAACGAAAAGTGTTAAATGAATAATGTGTTTAATAAATATATTAAGTCACCTTTTACTTTTAAATTATTAAAATAATCCGAAAACGAGTGACATTATTTATACAGTGTGATGACGGAGTGATTCTTTAAAAAGGTGTTAAATGAATGAAACATAAATCCCGAGAGTAAGTGATTCATTGATTTGAATCAATTTTACGACTCGTCAATTATACGACTCAGTTGGTAGTGGGCAACACCGGATATTTAATATTACGGTTTGCAAATGAAAAAAGCATTTTACTCTCTTTTCAATTGGCAGCACTATTCTGCGAAGAATAGGGAGGTATGTACATATGTTTGAAGTTATCTCTTAATCGTATCGATTTGTATTACATTACAATACTATACGTATCGGTCAGTTATCGTATCTTTATTGTCCCGTGGGTGAAAACCGTACTAACTTGATTCGCAGTGGTGTAGCGAGAGAGGCGGAAGAGGCCTGTATACAGAATCAATGCAAGCTATTTTCCCTTCATTTTTGTGGTTTGTGACTCAATGACAAAGCATATTTTTTTTATTGCAAAACTATAAAGATCATCAGGAACTTATATTTAAGTACCTATATATAAAAGAAATATCATTTCATCTATTAGTTCACGATAGTTTATGGTTAAGAAAAACCCCCCAATTCACCACTATTAAAAAGTAAAGTTAAACTTATTGTTGAAGAGAATATTAGGGGGGGCGGTAAAACCAAGAACCGAACTAGGCGGCAAAACCTCTTGCTACGGCCCTGTTGACATGCCTCATATTTAAATTGCAAGATTCGTTATAAATGGCTACAAATTTAATATAAAACAGTAGGTAAATTTAGCTAGATCTGTTTTCCAGACTAATTCCACATTTTTATTATAAGTGTGCTTCGGTCATCAAAAGCATTTTATTTTGATGACCTAATGATTCGATTCTTTTGACTGTTTTCATATTTCACTAATTGTCTGCTACACCCTTATTAGTCTTAATTGGTTTAATATAGATAAGATGTTTTAATTTATATTATTATTAGTTGAATATACTCTTGATGAGCGACACCAGTTCTGCTGAACATCTTAAATAAATGTGGAATTAGTTCAAAAGAGTGGTTTGCTTTTAAATATAATGTCTATGAATGACAGTGTCTACCTTAAACGTGATTCTTTAAAGTTTAAATCATATTGACGAAACAGTTGCTGTTTGATTCCATTGCAAATGGAATGAATCATTCGTAAAGATCTTTAATTATTTTTCATGGATCACCTCCTTTTTAACAATTGATCGATTCATTTTAATATTGCAATCAAAATAATTAATCCTGCCATCTATAGTTCATATTCATATCCATTGCTATATAAAGTAGACAGAGGGGGCATTTGCCCTCGGTCCCACCCTTAGAGGGGGACTGCTATTAATTGTTAAATATTTTCAGATATTTATGATTACTCTTATTTTTTTTCAGTTACGATTTTTGTGTGATTTTTTTTTCTCATAGTCCAATGGGGTGCCGCAAAATATCGTCTGAAATCACATTTTTACTCAATCGACACAGTAATGTAATTTCGTTTTTTCTTTATTTTTACAGCGTCGGAACGAAATGCAGGATGGGTACGCCCAAACTGGCGCTAGATCCAGGCTAGGGTAAGAAAATAATTCAATTTATTTTTTATATTAATTTTCCCAGTTCATTTTGTGCTCTAAAATCAAATCTACGTCAAAATTCGTATTAAAGTTATGTTTTATTATTAGTAAAGACGCGAACCACATAAATATATCACGTATAGTTGTCAAATCATTCCCTAGATGCCAGTAAACTATTATAAAATCTATTTTTTACAATTAATCATCATTTTTATGGACATAAAAAAATACTATCTTCTAATTATCGTAAGGGGATATAGCTCAGTGGTAGAGCATTCGACTGCAGATCGAGAGGTCCCCGGTTCAAACCCGGGTGTCCCCTCATTATATACCTTTTGATGCATTTTAATAATTTTATTATTGAACATTATTGTAATGAAGTTACAGTGGGCGTGTTTTGCAAGGCAGTAATGATTTATTATCAATAATTATTATTAATTTGCATGTGCTAATCGTTTTCAAACATACAATGTAATTATTTATGATTTAGTTTTTTATAATGGTTTCCATGATTGTATTATATGTTGCATTGAATGTGCATTCAAAATGAAACTGCATTTGCACGTGTCAAAATATATTTTCGTTAACTGAGGCAGTGAAACTGTATCATACAATGGAAATACAAATTCACCGCTCAGCATCGGTGAAACTATAATATCCTTAGAATTGAAATGAGCTATGTAACAAAATTTACAATCTTTTCTATTGGACTTTTAAATACAATCACGTTTTTACATAGTGTTATTGTGGATCGCATATATTTATATATATGCGATAAGTGAACATTACTACAGTGAGCATTTAGTATGCTAATGTTTTCTAAGAAACCAGTTGGCTCACTTCACTTCTCAATCTTTCAAATACATATTAGACAGGTACATATTTACATCTAACCTAATCTAACCTTCCTTCAAGATACCCAACAGTAGAAGCAGTGGCGTAACTTTCAAATCTATATATCTAACTGTGACACGCGTTTCGCCTCTTTTAGAGGCATCCTCAGAGAATGTTACTTTCACAAATGCTTAATTAAGTACGAATGATTTTAATTTTACTGTTCTGATATATTATAAAAAAAAAAACGGGAGGCAAGGAAGGGATGATAGAAAAACGAACAAACAATAATGATACTACAAATGACATTTACGTTACTATATGATTAACTAATGAGCTGCATGAATTAGGAAGGGTTAAGCCATTGGAAATAAATTTAGCAGTGGCGAACAACCTGTCCTATTTAAGATATTATTTAATAATAATTCTTTATTGTTAGTACTTTTATTTATTTTTAAAAATTCTAAGCTATTCATTTTTAAACCTTTTTTTATTTACTCGACTACGTTACTATTCTGATTAAAATTATGCTCGTTTTCTAATAGATGATTGGCAAACTCTGGAAAAAATGCTACTTTTTATTACATACTTTGAAGATCAGCTTGAATCATGAAGTGTTCCATAGCAGAAAGAATTTTGGAAACCCTGATTTAACATAATATAATAATTGTAATATTCAGTACAAATATTTTCTATGATGCTTGATTGCATTGTGTAGCGATTGACGATTGGCTGAGAAGCATTAAATTTAATTTTACCTAATCAGCGGATTTTTATTGGCTTCATTGTTGCTTAAAAAATAATTACCATGTCATTGTCGTAAGGGGATATAGCTCAGTGGTAGAGCATTCGACTGCAGATCGAGAGGTCCCCGGTTCAAACCCGGGTGTCCCCTGATAACATACATTTTGATGCAATTTTGTAATTGAGGCGTACAGTATCAAACACGGTCAAGTAATGGCGCTTCTGCCGATGTACACTTTTTTATTGAATTTTAACACCTACAATTCTATATATGTTTCAGTGTAAAAATCGTACTACATGTGTATAAAAATCAACATTTAATAATTATTTTGCTATCAAAAGTGGCCAAGTCAAAGACATATTTTTATCATACTGCCCAAGTCATTGAGATCCAATCAGATCACCGGATTTAAATCAAATTTATGTATTTAATTAACACTGCATAAGATTGACATATTATAAATTTAATGTAGAAAAAAATACAATTTATGCCGCCTGTGTGGTCGCGTTGTCAACGTCGTTGGCTTCGGTTACGGATGTCACGGGTTAGAATCTCAGTACGGAGTTTTATTAATTGATTTTTCAATCGATTTATGAATTTCTGTTCGAAGGCATGGGATGTATGTGATGTCTTGAATTACCCCCTCCCATCCTATCTTATGAACGGGGCGTATGGAGGGCGACTAGCTAACCACTAGTCCTGTTCTAACCCTATCCCTCTATTCCTACTCTCTTTGGAAAAGAGAGGTTGAGCAACTTAGTAACAAGCAGTTTTCGTAGAAACACTTCTGTTGAGATAAACTACATTAGGAGTCTATATGCTCCACATTGGGAGCGGACATGGTTTAAAAAAACATATAAAAGGAAGTAGAAAAAAATGGCAAGAAAGTCAACTGAGTAAGCGCCGACGAACTCTACTTTAATACATAAAAAAAGCATTCTTTTGACCTCACCCACGTCCACGTGGAATATGATGATTGTCATTCAGTATTTTGCATGGAATGTAAAATATGAAAATTTAACAAGTTGACGTTTGGTGTCGTGGGTTTTTCGTAGTTATTAAAATGAATTCACATTAAAATATCGTTAAAACGTAGTTAAACAAACTTACAAGCTCTCCTGAAAAATAAAGTGAGACTGACTTGGCCGTGTTTGATACTGGACGCTTAAATTATATGATATTATTGAATTTTATTATAGTATCGTCATAGAGGGCGAGTTCTGCAAGTCGTATTTGTCAGTGGTTTGTCCATATCCGCTACCTAGTCGGAGCATATGGCCAACACTTGATTCCTCCAAGATTCTCTGTCCCCCGCCAGTCTTATTGCTTCCTTCCTCCCATGTCCCACATACTTTCCAGTGATCTTCGGTTATTGTCCTTATCAAATCTCTTCTTCTTACCCATATTGCTTAATTTCTGAGGATGGTATCCACTCTAGAACACTTTACCTAACTCGGGATCAAGTGTCTCTATTTCACTATGTTTTACTGACGTTGATTGCAGATATCAGTCCTTTTTCTGTGATTTTTTTCCCCTTATCGCTTCACCTTATTGACACACATCATCCAACCCTTTTGACTCATCAATTGTTGAAAACTGTACTTAATGAGTGGTACGTAATGAGCGGTCTGCTCAATGAGTTGAATTAATGTTAAAACAATTAAATTTTTAAACAATAATTTATATGCCGAACCAAAAAATGACTATTAAAGCATTTGCCAATCTTAATATCAAAATGGCGAAAAGCTCATCATTTTGTAGTCCATCTGTTGAGTGCTCCATGAAGTTTTGATATACTCCTCAGTGTAAATAAACCTATAAACAAATTAGACCTTCGTTTTATCTGTATGCTAAAACACTTGATTATTATATATAATAATTTGTCATGTTTATGGATATTAGTAAAATCAATAATTATTTATTGCTATAAATTATGATTCAGATGTTATGTATATTTGTGTTGAAGCTAAATTATATTTTAATTCAATGTTATTTCGAATAAAATAATATTATTACTAATGCAGTGGGCGTATTCGATTTATTTCATAATATGATAATAAGAATAATTACCTCCAGAGCAAATTATCAAGAATTTTCTTCAGCATATTTATTATATAAAATAAAGTGCAACTGCAACATACTGTTCTTATTTATTGTTCATTTAAATTTCATTGTACAAAAACGTTTTATTTAATACAATCAGTAAATTGTCCTTGCTGGGATAAAACAAATGAAGAAATGTGAGGTTATCTGGAAGTTTGAAGAAAATCCACACTCAGTTATTGGTAACTACAATATTGATGTTCTAGTTCTGATAGTAATTAAGTAGCGGTCTACAACGGCACCTATATTGAAATCATATTATTAAATAATGGCTTATTTAGTAACACTCGTTTAATTGATCGAGTAATAAATTTTTCAAATCATCCCGATTGAGTTAAGCATTCTTTATTATTATATTGTAATCACATTTATCTGTAAAAAAATTAACAGGGAGCCAGTGGCATGTTCAAGCAGCGACTTCCTATTTTTTTAAAAAATGCATTTCAACCAAAACATACTTTATTTTTTAAAATGTTATTAAAAGTTAACAAAATCAAATACATTATTTTATTATAACGTAAACATTGTATTTAGCAATGCTCCATTTGACAGTTACTATATTTAAAAAATACCAATATTAGCTATGTTTGTAAATATAATAATATGCCAAGCCAATAAAAGTTGAAGTCTAAGAACATTTCTCAACATAGTGAAACTATAATATTTCATACGTATAGTATCAAAGCGAGTGCAACAAATAATATTATAATTCATTTTATAATATTAAAGTGTTTTCATTAGACATAAATATTTTGACAGTCAAAAAATGTGTTTAGTGAATTACACGACAAAAACAATTAATGTTTTTACATTATTTACATTAAAATGTCACCGATGCAAAATTTCAATGTCTTATTGTAACAAATAAGTTATTTCAGCATCTTATATTCATACAAATATGTTCATTGTATATTTTTGTTTGCAGTTTTTCTGTGCCTAATTGTATTAATTTTATTCAATCAATTTTCATTGATTTTACTGACACCTGTCAACAGTTTACCAAAGCTACAAGTGAATTTTGCTTCTAATTTATTCAGATAGATGTCACTGCACTTATAAAATTGAAATTCTAAATTAAAATAACAAATTTAATTGTTTAAAAGAGATAATTAATTTTACATCTTTTGAAAAAGCTCTCTGACTGAAAGTCCGCAATTCTAAAAATTAGCAAGAGATATTTTTTGTATGTTTCTTCAAATTTTGAGGGGATGAAATGAGTCAAACTGCCCCTACTCCTCCAAATGATGTCCTTGAGTAAAATTACTCAATGTATGTTATAGCTGCGCGGAAAAGATTTTGCAGAATAAAACTTTATGATTAATAACATAAATTAAAAGCAAAAAAATATATTTCATATTAACTAAAGGCTTGTCTTTTTCGGCATCTAATCGCGTGTCAACATTTTAAACACGCTGAAAGTGGTTGCGGGAATGATATACAAAAAATAAATTAAAATATAATCGGATATGTTTATTTCAGAGCCGGCGCCAGGTCCCTCCCATCTCTCCACAAAGGGACAGCTCCAAACGCATCCGCACGACCAGTTTCTGGAATACCTTCCACGACCGCCTACAACGACACCATCAGTTCAAAATCCAAAGCCATACCAGTCCCCAACTCCAATTATTCTCGCATCAAAAAACCGCAAGTTTCGAATGCACCAACAAAAAAGACATCATTTTCCATAGATACAAAATCACCAACTGATGAATTCGTCGCCATAGGAACGAATTTGGCAGACAGAGAATCTAAAACACAGACAAGTTTCGGATTTACTAAGCCAACAAGAAAAATATCAAAACAAACAACTGTCAATTTGACAGATGAAAATGAGCAAATACAATCTATTACAGAAGTCAAATCTACTCAAAATTTAAAAGTAATCGATTACACTGTTTCAAAAACAACGAAACCACCTGAAACTGTTATTCCTGTTCGTAAAACTTCACGAATATCCTTGCTTCCTTTCGTCAGGAAAGGTCCTGTGGAAGATAGGGAACATAAAACTAAATCAGGCGGCTTCTTGAGAAGTTTCAGAGGAGGTAGTCCAAGCCCTGATGTTAAGACGAGCGGGAATTTCTTCAAGTCCACGCCAAACCTAAGAGTTGTCAAGAATATAAACAACAACGATGTTCTGTCTGAAAACGATGTTGGGATTAAGGAGAAGAAGAACTGGCAGATTGTGAAGAGGAACGTCTTGAGCGCCAAAACTACATCGACTCCTGTCAAGTGAGTTTAATTGTTATTCACATTATTTTATCATTATTATTTTTGATATTTAGACTTGAAAAAACTGCTTCAGAAATATACCATGCCAAATCAAATTATTGCCAGACCGGAATGTAAATATTACAACCATACAAACTAGAATTTCCTATTTAAACTTCTATACAATATAACATACAAAACGACAGTGAGATGACGAAGTATTTAATTCTACATTTTTTTTAAAATCAGTTTATAGCTATTTCGGCGTATGCCATCGTCAGACTTCATTTACTCAGCTATTCATACTGACTTAGAAGAGATACACAATAAATCTTTTTATTCAATCTAACATAATAATTTAAATGCAGGCTTATACATAGTTATACCAATTTTCAATCAATAACAGTGAGATAAATGAAAAATACGAGTTTCGAGATAATTTAAATTGAAAGTTTGTTGTATTGTCGTAAAAAAGTTTTGTATACTTTCTTCTGCGGTTTACGATAGAAAATAATAATTGAAAGATTTTTCGTATATTATTACGTGCATTTAGTTAATTAATGTCCTTGAATGCTTTGAAATTTCAAGACGATGTCAATAAATGTAACATTGAAATTTTCTTTTTTCTAACCATATCTCAGTCACTTTTAATGTGGTCACTTAGTGGAAAGGCATTATTTGTTGAATAAAAATAAAACACTCTTTTTTTACTAATCGATCAGTTAAAAAAGGTCGTGATTGAGAAATAGTATCTGTTCTGATCATAATAAATAATTGCGGAATTAGTACAAAAGAGTGTTTTTAACATTTTAGGTTTTAACAAACTTATCTCAAAATCATCTACAGTAATACCCCGCTTAGCGCAACCCCGTTAAGCGCGGTTTCACTATAACGCGAATTTCAAATTTCGCGCTCAAATGCCTCGCATTACGCGAAAGAGTGCGTATAAACATATTTAGTCATTAACTTCTCTATGGTCGCGGGATCCCCGCTTTCTCTGAATATTCTCTTTGAAGAATTGGGAGTTCCCCGTCCTTCGACTTTGTTCTATGGGGATTTCCTCGTTCGTTTCGTGTGTTCATTTGTTCCGTAATGTTAGTTCAGAATAATCCTATCTACGATGAGGAAGAACAGGTAGAAGAGAAAGTTTTATCTACAGGGGAAATACAAAATGCACTTTCAAAAATTTATTCAGGTTTGGACATATTGCAGAGTATAGACAATAATGATGACCGTGTCTTGACCGTGTGTCAAAAAATTAAAAACAGTGTTGGGTGTTATGAACGTATTTTACAAGAACGTAAACAAAACGCTACCCAAAAGAAAATAGATGTATTTTTCCGTAAAAAATAAGAGTATGTACTGCATAAAGTGTTCTTAGAATTAAAGTGATTGATTAAAATGATTTGTATTTTTTTGTATTAAATTTTGACTATGTTTAATCATAAACCTCGATATACGCGAATTTCAGTTAACGCGATTTTTTTCGGAACGTATCCCTCGCGTAAAGCGGGGTATTACTGTATTTTGGTTTTATCTCACTGTTACTTGCAGTCCGTGATATTAAAATTGATTAGTGACTTAACTGGATGGCTGCCACAGATTAATTGACTTAGTTGCAAATTAGAGCCGGCGTGCTAGGTACAAACGTACTTTTTCATACGGCAGCCAAAAGGTTAACATGTGACATTTGATTTTGAAACTCCACCAAACACCTTCAGTCTAAATCTTAAATTATATTATTAATGCTAGTTTAAAGGCAGGAAATTATTCCTATATATTAGTTTTAATCTCTATCTGTGTCAGATCGGCATTAATGCATCTACTTTTTTATATTATATTTATCTATGTAACATAAAATTTCGATACTAGGGGCTTTATTCTATAAGCAGAAATTTTTCATTTGCTGTTTATGCAGAACTATCAATCTGTAATTTACAATCTTCTGCCAGATCAGTAACGATATTTATTTTTTAGGTACTAGTCAAATAAACTGATTCTCAGTAAGACTGTTTGCATTGTGTCCATATTTTGAAATTCGAACGTTTTGTTCCGTCATATTTAGCAGCATGATTTTTCCCATCAATGGCGCGTTTATCCGTTTTGGTGATCTCGAATCGTGCATGAGAGCAAATTGCGTTTTTTTTTTCAATAACACGGCAAGTGCACCGCGTCCTGTAAATCCTGGGACCGTCCACCCGTTATTTAATCACTCAAAACCGAATGATTAAAAAAATGCGCTTAGCAATATATTCAAATAATTCAGAAACAATAAATAAACCCGATAGAAGAGGCGTTTAAAAACCGTCTTGTGGAATATGCGATGCATTGCATGGATGGCGAACGTTTTTGGGTCCGCGTGCCAAAAATCCTCAAATATTATTTCTTGATTGTGTGGCTTTGCCCATGCAGTAAATAAAAAGTAAAATAGAAAAAAATAAAAATTTCTGAATTTTATTTACAAGCTTTAAAATTACAATTACAACAAAAACATTTGAAAATTTATAAAACGGAATAAATTAATTAATAATTCAAAGATTCTAATTTTTTTAACTTTTTTTAAAACTTTGAAATCGTTCGCGTGCCATCCAAATTCTCAAACGTGCCACCTCGGGCACGCGTGCCATAGCTTCGCCATCCCTGGTATATAGGGTAGATTGTAATCAGGGATGGCCCGTGGCGTGTGCGAAGTATGCCGTAGAGGCGCTGCACTACGATCTAATCATTATCCACTCACTTAGTTCGGGTTTTGAGAGGCCTCGCACACTGTCGCAGATATCCTCGGGCCGGCCCTACTTAGAATGGATATTTCAACATGACTTAAAAAAACACACACACAACTTGCAACAGTTTATAGTAAAAATAAGATTTGATAAACAAATCGTCTCGAAGCCGATTCGAAAACAAAAAATTCTAATTACAATTTTTCAATCGATGAATTTTCGAAAGCAGAGATATCATACAAATATTTTATCTTCCCTTTTGCTCTTCCAATTTCAAAAACAGAGCGTACCGAAAGCCGTTAGTTAGCCACTAGTCTTGTTCTAGGCATATCCTTTTATCTTCTGCTCTTTTTCAAAAAGAGAGATTGAACAATCAGTTCTCGTAGAAAATATTACCGTTGAGACAAACTATTGTACAATAGCAGTCCATATGCTCCACACTAGAAGCGGACTAGGCTTAAAGCAAATATATTTACACGCCATCATAGTTATGACGATGGCTTTTGACTTATCTACATCAGGGGTGGGGAACCTTTTCATTTCTAAATGCCACATTCATTTATCTGATTCAACATAAAGCCGCAGTAAAGAAAACCTTGTCACCCCCCCCTTTCTTTTTTTTTCGACTGTCGAACATATAATAGGTTGATAACGCTCTATTTCCAAACGCTTGCGTATAATTTTTTTTATCAAAATGAATATTTTGATCAAGTCAAAAAGCCGCACCATAGTAGCCATGAGGTCGCAGGTTCCCCTCCACCGATCAACATTCTACGATACATGTTCTTACTTAGAAGAGATGCGACTATATGTCATAAGTGAAATAAAATAAAACGATTGATCTCAATATACATACTATTTTTTTTTAATTTTAATAAAATACGATTTCTTGGACACCTTGTTCTACTAGTCTTGTCGGTATATCGAAACGAGACTAAAAAAAATCTTAAGTCAATGCACCCGCAGTCGAACGTTTTATTTTCGATTTGAGCAAAAAAAAAATATTGGCTAACGCAAGTGCAATGTTGCATTTGTAGTTTTATTTTTTATTTTGTTCTCAGGCTCAGTCTCCAAGGACATGGCCTCACGCCGCCGTAACGAACAACATTGTTGTCGCGTGAATAATACGTTGCGAATTAATTTTTCCACCATTAATATTTCCGCGTGTGAAAAGGAAGGAATTTCAATCTCGAAACTGAAAAAATATCATACTTTAATTGAATTGATGATGCAATGAAAACATATTCGAGTATCTTTTTGAAATTTTCGATAGATCCGGCGGTTACTTTGTAAAAAATCACAGTAAATTTGCATTACAACATGCTTCTCTTTTTATACGTAGGAATTAAATAAAATGTCGCTTATATCAATGCAAATAAGTAGGAAATTTAACAACAAATAGAAAAATTATAAATTATCATATATCGTCAGTGGCGGTTCTAGGTACTGGGCTAGGTGGGCTAAGCCCGACCTGCATTTTTCACCCAAAACTTTAGATGGCTGTTCAAAAATGAACAGCAATTCGGCCGCTGAACAAAATAAATACATTTATAAGCGTAACTAACCTTTCCCAAATGAATATAATATCTTTGTTTAAATTTTCCTCTGTCAATATAAGACAATGCCATGACTACCTACAATAATATTCTCAATTGTTTTGTATTACAATTTTAAGCTGAGCCGGCATACAAAAAACAATAACCCTATAAATAATTCATAGAGAACATTCAACGTGACGTCAGTCTGGCAACACTTATGTACATATTATTGGTCAGGGGCTAACGCTTTCCAGCCCGCAATCATAGACGATATTTCTTTACACTGGAACGCAATCTAGCACGATTCGATTTTGTTTGTATTTGTATGGACGGAAACGTCATCAAACTCACAGGACTGTGTTTCAAATTTACTGACTTCTGTCATTCATTGTGGGCTAAAAACGATTTAGCCCATGGCCCATACAAAAATACCAATATCTTTTTTTTTTATGAAAGTGACAGGTATCGAATCTCAGTGACAGTTCTGTATTGCTTTTTTTACTTGTTATTTCACTTTGAAAGAGACGAATTTAAGGTCCCGTATTATTATTCTATTATTTCTTACGTACATTAGCATTGATTTTATTATATAGTAATTTATGCTTTTCAGTACTGTCGTAATATTTGTTAATTTGCTTGTAGATTAATGTATAAGGTGAAGTGGAAACATACACAATTTCGTAAATAGCATACAATGCTAAACTTTCCTCTAGCCCACCCAAGATTTTAGTTCAGGAACCGCCACTGTATATCGTAATCAGGAGAACCAATAATTTACGCGAAATATGAATATAATATCAGTATGAAAAAGTCAATATAACATGTCAAATGGAACATCTTAACAATAGAGCTACAATAATTTTAAATATTATGTTCGTAAAAGTATGTCGATATTAGCAAAAATTTTCGGCATCCTTGATTCCAACGTTGGGTATATTTGATATTGATGAATTTGTATCCAAAATTAAGCATTCCAGATAATTGCATTATTTTTTGCTGGATTTAATAAACTTTCGGGAAAAAAAAGAGTAGCATGTTGTAAGAAAGATCTACATTTTTTTTTATTTACAAATGTTATATTTTGTAATTGATGTTGAATCAAGCTGAAAACATATTTTTAAAATATGACAACAAAATCTATATCAATTGTGGAAAGGAAAAAGGACGTAGCACAGAGTTTTGTCGAAACAGCTTTTTTCGATAATCACAATGTATCAAACATGATGCACGTTCTATCAAAAGGATGTAAGCTGTCAATGCCGGATTAGTATCTAAATTTAGCTTTTATAGTTGAAAAAAGATAAGCCTGTGAAAATTGAAACCAAGAAAAAAAAGGTTTTTACTACACAATTTCTTTAATTAATATTATATTATGTCAATTAAACACCAGCTTAGAAGTCTCCGTTCACTTCAAGGTTGTGTATAATTCATAATTTGCATATGGCCCATAATCATCAAAACACGTTTTTTGCGCCTCCTGTAAAATTTGATATGTGTGGGTTTCGTCCCTTTTCCTTTCCACAGTCGATATGGTAACGAATAATATTTTATTATTAAGTATAAGTTATTGTTATAAAAATTAATATTTTTTATAATACAGTACGACAGTGCTCGAAAAATCACTGAATATCATTTGTGATTTACGTACAATACATATATGAATACAGAAGTACCAAGTACAAAAAAGCAAAAAGAGTAAATATGCAGAAATGTTATGTGACACACAGAACTTTTCTGCATATTCATTTAATTTATTTTTTAGAACTTAGTCTATTTTTATTTCTATATTCCTGAGTTTAATTTTTACCGGATGAGCTGTTTGCGGGACGTATGCTTTTATGCTCGCGATAAATTCGTTTGGCTGTATTATTTTCTCCAATGCTAATGCTTGTTTACTTTTCTTTGTGAAAACAGGATACTTTCTTGGACTTGTTTATTTCAGTAATTCTAAAAAATGATTACTTTTATTTTGTAGTATCTGTGAATATTAGTTTTAGATTTCTTGTATAACTAAATTTAATATGTACAGTGCAACTATAGATGTACCAGCGTAACTTGACTGCTCGCTAGGGCTTCACCATCGCATCATAAACGTTGCCATGTCAACACGTTGTAGGGCGACAATTTTAGTTCCTAGTTTTGCCACAGTCATGTTAAAATGGTACATCTCTACCATTTCATGTTTTTGAAGGGACCAAAGAAAAAATACAAAATACAAAGCGTGTCTTAAGGGGCATATTATATTATGTTATGGTTTAAAAAATGCGCAAATTAGTTGGGTTAATCTTTTTATGTTGTTCGTGTAAAACTATTTCGATTTAATGATTTTCAATCTTTCAATCTACCTTTAATACTTCAGACGCAAATCTCGAGATACAAAAATGTTAAAGCGGGTTATTAAACGTACTTAAATGAAACAGGACTGCATAAATTTCACTCAAATACCGGAAATATGGAATCCGAACAAACATCCGCCTGTTTTTGCTGCGGTCCGTTCTCACACAGGCCCAATAGGCCACGCTAACTTGATTGCAACCCAGGCTAAATTCACGGCATTTTGAAAGTTTGCCAATTTATTCGAGATCGTCATGTCCTTGATTCCCCACTAGAGTCAATAAACTAGTCTAAAACGACGTGTTCTCAGGATAATTATTATAAACTTGATTTAAGTGGCTGAGCTAGTCACACCTTTTTGAATAAATATTTCTTATTTTTTATCAAGCATGGTTCAAAATCAGTCCCGTGCAGCTCACCTCGATCCATAAATGTGAGGCGCAGAATCCTTTTATTATTAAATTTGAATCGTTCAAACTATCTATGTACATTCTCACAGATTTTGTCACTAACGACCCGGGTTTCGCCTTTCGGCATCTTCAAGCGTTCAAGTGCACGGATGTACTTGAGCTGACGCTTAGTAAATGAATGTTTCGTGTTTATATAAGAAATAAATGTATTATTGGGTTTAAAGCCATTGCTGGCGAGAAGGATAAGCTCATGGGAATGCCCACAGATTTGAGTAGTAAGTAGTTTCAAGAATTATATTTATTTGTTTTGTTGTTGCACTTGAACGCATGAAGATGCCGAAAGGCGAAACCCGGGTCGTTAGTGACAAAATCTGTGAGAATGTACATAGTTTGAGCGATTCAAATTTAATATTGAAATTCCACCAAGCACCTTCAGTCGAAATCTTAAATCCTTTTATTATGATGATAGCGTTGCGAAGGCCGCCATTTGAACATTGGCTGTATATACACAACGGGTGGTCGTGAGAAACCAACTTGCCGAAAAGTTCTCCATCAGGACGCCTGGATCAACCCGGAACACCTGCCAGTCCTAGAAAATTATGTGTAACGGATACCAATCGTGGCAAAGTATGAAAAAACAGCGATTCTCAAGAACTAAAAAACACATGATGTATTAATAATATTGCACATATTCCGAGAGTCGCATCCGGAACCGCAGCGCGTAAACACGGCCGCTTCGCCGATCGTCCACAGTTTCGCTGGATCGCCAGAATGCGGCCGGTGACGCGCTGACCGGCCTTCCCACGACATTGGGCTCGAATCTCGTTTTGATTTTGTTTCATTCTTACGTCCAGGGGGCGAAAGTGCGCAGACCATCGGCTGGAGAGTAATAAAACAAAAACGCACCGAGGAGACGATCGCACCGCTAGTGCGCGTGCGTCACAGCTGTAAATTTGTAGCCATTTTATTGACGGCGTATGAAAGGAGCAGTTTTTTTCAAGTGCAAACGGAATTAAAAATAGATGGAGTTCGATCACTCGAATGTTGTTGACTGTCATTTTTTTTGTGTAGAAATGTTAAATTTAATAATTCAGACACAATTTTTTGGCACCTGATTCACGGTTTCTTTGTGTGCTCGACACAAAGCAACAGATGACGATTATTTATGTAGGCTTAACATTTTTTAAATATGTACATTAAATGATAAAATTTTCAGCGTATTTGTTTTAAGTAAAAAAAACACTTGGCATCAAAATTTCGTTTAAAAGTAATCAAAACTGTCAATACTTGGTGGAAAGACATTATATTAAGAAAAACACAGTATTACTCTGTACTTTGAATCCCGGGATTGAACATTCTCCGTTAAATATTGGACAAATTCGGTATTTCCTATTTTTTTGGTCGTCGATTGTCAAATGGGAATTGACGTGTCAATTTTTTTTTGTCACTGGCCGATTTCAAGTGGATCCTTTTTAAGCTCTTCTGGAGATTTCTTAAAAAAGTGACACTGCCCAAATTCCGGGAATTCATGATCACAAAATTGGAAGGTATCCCAAGTAAAAGCCCGTCAGAAATTAACAGTACTCCCCTCAAACTGTTTGTAATAAAAAATGTATTTTATTTTACAAAATACTTTAACACTTTCCTTAATATGCAAAAAAAAAGCACGCGCTCCTGAGCTGTGTTTTCGTTACACATCAGGCAAACGGGAGTGAATCATGACAATTATATAACACTACTACAATATTTCTGTTGTTGCATTACTCAATGCGTGGTCGTAGCCGCCTGTGTGGTCGAGTGGTCAACGTTGTTGGAGGTTAGAGGTGTTAGAGGGCCCGGGTTCAAATCCCGGTACGGACAGTTTTTATAAATTGATTTTCAATCGATTTATGAATTTCTGTTCAAAGGCATGGATGTATGTGTCTTGAATTCCCCCCTCTCACCCATCCTATCCTATGAACGGGGCGTATCGAGAGCGATTAGCTTACCACTAATCCTGTCCTAGCCCTGTCCTTCTATCCCTACTCTCTTTGGAAAAAGAGAGGTTGAGCAACTGAGTAACAAGCAGTTCTCGTAGAAACGCTTCTGTTGAAATAAACACCATTATGAGTCCATATGCTCCACATTGGGGGGGTGGTTTAAAAAAAATGTATAAGGGAGGAATACCTGAATTTACTATATATACAGAGAAATGTAAATGATTAGATGGTATGTGTACTATTTACACATCTTTAGGGTTAATGTCTCCAAACTAAGGTTTTCACATTAACGACATTGTGAAAATAGCGTAACGACATATTGGATGTAAACAGGATTAATAATTGTGCGGAGAATTCGTGTACAGAATAATCCGTTCAATAGTTAAAATATACTATATTCAGCTGGTGCCGTCATAAGCTTCTAGTCAGAGTTCCCAATTCTTATCCATTTCGGGAACACGGCGCTGAATTAATTCGCTCGCCTTTCGAATGGCTGTCTACACTTCTTATTCCAAAACTTAAACACATGTGCATATTTAGAAGTGACTTTTTTAAGCTCCATACCTCCTACAACGCTCTCAATGAAAATCAATTTATTTACTTTAAATGACATTGGAAAGTCTGAGCAGTCTGGATAAGGAATTTGGACATTCCGGTGTAAATTGCGATGTCGCCAGAGCTATTTTGTAAACGCGGTTCGGTTAGAAAAATAAATAATTTATCGTTGCATGTTGAAGACAATATTATAATGAACACTGAAAAATTAAATGAGATTTTATCAACTTCTTAGATAAACGTACACCCAACTCTTTTTATACACGATTTTGAAATAACACGGTCCACTGTAAATAACGAATACATAATTTTTTCGGGAATAATTTTTTTAACACAATTCCCAGAAACAAAAAAGAACACAGAAGCGGGCAACGGATCTCCTAATAACAGGTTGAAAAAAAAAATACTCAAAATAAGCTGACTTAATTGTGGCTGATAATTCAGCTGACAACGCTCGTCATGAGCGAAACCGATCCTGATCATATTAAATAAAAGTAGAATTATTTAGCGTATTTTTTTTTTAGAATTTAATGCATTTCCAAATGTGTTGACAGTGAACAAGGAACTTGAAAATACAAGACAGTAATAATAAACAAAAGGCTTCGTTAGGTAGGTAACAAATTAGACGTGTCAGATATTTTAAGCGATGAAAGCCATTTATGTCCAGACCCCCAAAAGTCCCAGTATACAATTTATATTTTATTATTATTTTAATAAAACATATCTTGCAATATTGAAGATTATTATTTTATCTTAATTAAATAATTTTTTTATGAATAATATTTTGTATAATTAACTTATTGATTAATCATTATAAAAAAATAGCACGATTTTCTAAGCAACAATGTTGTTAACAATATTCTATGAATCATATTACGTATATACCGTGTAAAAAAAATAATTGAATGTATGTCTTTACGTTTTAACTTATACCAACATAATAGGGTTTTTGTAAATAGCAGTAGCAAATGGCAATCCAAAAACCGTTTTTTTAGAAACCCGTATTTTTAATTCCAATATTTCATAAAACCTAGTTTTCGAAGTTTCACAATTAAAATAGCCCGAAAAGAGCTAAACGTTTCATGTTGTTTCAATAAATCGGTGAATTTCTGCTATTGTAAATGGACATCAAAACAGAGCATTTTTTGCTGTGTACTACATCCGTACTTGAAGGTCTATTGGAAATTTGTAAATTCCTTAATTTGTTCGATTCTCAGTAATTATCAAATTCCCAGCGAAATTAATGGCGATTCGATTACGAAGCGTTGTCTCTGTTTACGGGCGGAACCGGTTTTAACGAGTGTGGCCCTCGAAATAAATAATCTATCGGAATTCTTTGATTCCGGGCCAGTGGGCGACGGCTCGGAAGGAAAAATAGCGGCGCAGAAAAAAAGTGCAGCCGACGCGGAATGCACTTGCACTTCGCCGAAAATTTCTCGAATTCTAATCGCGTGGCGGTTTATCTTATTGGGAGAATCTCAGTTCGACCACGTAGTAAGGAAATACATACATGGAAACTGCAAACTTGGCCTTTCGTGCAGTTGTATGAAGGCCAAACAGGGGTTGGAAAAGTTTACGGATCGATCAGACCAAGTGTAGGCTAGAGTAGGGCTTCCGATCCCGGGATCCCGACCAATTTTGCGATCACGTCTTTCCGGGAGTGTCTTAGTACTTATTAGGATTTCGGGATTTACTATAAGACCTAAAAATCCGTAAGTCGAGCTAAAAAACTCACTTGCAGACGTTTGAAAGGGCGAAGCAAAAAAAAGTACTCAAAGTATACATGCATTTAACGTGACAAATACAAATGTGTTGGTAGTACATACTTTTAATATTCAGAGAGGCGCTATTTCTAGCTAAGGGCGGCATTTAATGTTTCTGCCTAGGGCGGTCGTGCCCCTCGCGGCGGCACTGTTCGCACCATTTCACTGCAGATACTTGAATGCACAAGGCATGCTTTGTTGGTGCATCCACTCGCCCATCTAGTCTGCTCTCGAAGGTCCTTAATCGGCGCCAATCGTGCTTTCTATAGGCTTCTCAACATGTGGGTTGTCGCTTTTTTCAATCAAATATTACATTATAAATATATCGACTGTGGAAAGGAGAAAGAACGTAACCCACACATAACAATTTTTTGATGATTTCGGGCTTAAGGTAAATTATGAAATATACACAACCTTTAAGTGCACGGTGACTTTTAAATTGGGTTTTTATTGACTAAGTCTAATATTAATTTAATAAATTGTTCATGAAAAATCTTTTTTCAAGTCCTTTTTCCTGAATGCAATTTTCACAGGCCATTATGTTTTCAAACTTAAAAGCTGAATAAGGATAGAAATTCGGCATTTTCAGCATACATTCTTGCGATATAATGTGTATCAAGTATACATTGTGATTATCGAGAAAAAGCTGTTTTGGAAAAACTGTGGGTTACCTCCTTTTTCCTTTCCCACAGTCGATATGGTGTAACTAGAGGTACGGTAGTCTGACTTTGTCATGTTCAAGAAGATGGTGCGGACTAACCGGTCCCTTATTTCGTCTGAAGATAAAAAAAAAAAGCGTCGATCGACCTGGCTTGGACATGTGCCGTGGATGCCTCAAGAGAGTCTGAACCCTGTATGTCTCTTTCACCAGCCGGATGGATCCCTATGTCGTGGAAGGCCACCGATGTGCATACATACGATGTACTCGGTGGAGCTACGGGACGTTGGTATGACCTGGGAGAAAGCAAAGACTAGCAGAGGAAAGAGAATCTTTGAAGAACCGTGTAGTGGCCATAATATGATCCGAATATGTATTTAAAATAATACAGATATATGAATTTTGAAACTTTCAAATTATGTACATTCACCCGGGTTTCACCTTTCGGCATCTTCAGGCGTTCAAGTGCATGGATGAACTCGAACTGACCGTTAGTGACATAACTTGTGTGAATGTGCATAGTTTTAACGATTCAAATTTAATATTGAAATTCCACCTAGCACACTCAGTCGAAATCTTAAATTATATATATATATGACAACTTTTATGTTACTTACAGCCATTTTTTTTTTTGAAAAGACATTATTTTTATCAATATAAAGCAAAAATTTTAGTACTGATTCCCAGTGGCGGCCGGTCAATGTGGCATTGGATGAATTCACCCCTTGTATATGCAGGAGCGGATATATTTCATGAAATGATATCCAAGCAACATTTATCCCATTCACTCATTTTAAATTCTTTATGTATTTATTGTCTGAAATAAATATTTTAGAAAAAAATATTTTATTGAACTTAAAATGAGGGAATGGTATAAATGTTATGTTTGAATATTATTTCAAAAAATATAGATGATTTTCAAATGAATAATATGATATGGTTAGAAATAGCCAATCTGCGACCAGCATTCTTCCTGGTGTAATAGTGTATTTCGCGATAAATATTAAAGGTAATTTATAATATTTTTTAGTGTTACGAATAATTGTGATCTTGCGGTTTTTTGCAATTTTCTCAAAACTTGATTTTTGGACAACGTGTGAGGCCCCTCAGTTCTTGTTTTATCTTTTTTCCTCATCCTTTATCCTTACTTTCTCTGAAAAGGAAAGGTTGGTCGAGTTCAATGACGTAATCGACGGAAAAACTTAATCTCGTAATAAACTCGTAAAAAGAAACTTTAATTGACCTAATATTACTAACCGCATTTAACATTCGGATTCCAGTTAGGGCATCCAATACCGGACCCGTATAAATTCTAGATTTTAAAAACTCAGGAATATACAGAATTCAAAAAACAAAAAAACACGGCACCTATTTTTTTTTTAACCATGTCCGCTCCCAACGTGGAGCATATGGACTCCTAATGGAGTTTATCTCAACAGAAGTGTTTCTACGAGAACTGCTTGTTACTCAGTTGCTCAACCTCTCTTTTTCCAAAGAGAGTGGGGATAGAAGGATAGGGCTAGGACAGGATTAGTGGTAAGCTAATCGCTCTCGATAAGCCCTGTTCATAGGATAGGATGGGTGAGAGGGGGATTTCAAGACATCACATACATCCATGCCTTTGAACAGAAATTCATAAATCGATTGAAAAATCAATTTATAAAACTGTACGTACCGGGATTTGAACCCGGGCCCTCTGTAGGCGAAGCCAACAACGTTGATCACTCGACCACACAGGCGGCTTTTAGCTCTTACAAAATTTCCAATTTCAAAAAATAAGGAATTTGCGGAATCGCATCAAATCGAAACCAAAATTTAAAAAAAATGGTACTTTTTTAGCCCTCGCACAGCTTTTCCAAATTTTCGAAATCCCGGTATTGTGATTGTACTAATCCCGGGATTTCGGAATCTGGGATCCCGGGATTGGAGGCCCTAGTTCCTATGGGGTGGGGTGTTTCAACAATTCGCTAAATACCAATAACATCTAGTTGATATTTATTGAAATCTACAATGATAATCTGCAATGCAAATATTACGCAAATTGTCTGGGGTCACTATGTCCCCGCTGTTCCTTGATCATATTTTCGTTTCGTCATATTGACGTTTCGGTACCCGAGTGCTAAGGCATTATTTTTGCGAATTTATTACGTGAGGAAGTCAATAAAACATTTTGTTATGATTTAAACCAGACCATTCCCGTAAAATTTATAAATTGTCGCTTAGGTTGTTCTGAAATGCTCACATTTAAGTCCGTACGCTCCACATTAGGAGTGGAATGAAAACTCTTCTCGAATTAATGTTTCAAAGTTGTCGCAATGCTTTGGGAAGCGCTGGAACAGTTGTGCGAGTAATGTCTGGCGAAGTACAAGACTGATATCTCACTGATGCCAGCCTCGAATCCCGGCCATTAAATGTTTATTAAGCAGCTCGAAGACAGACGCCGATTCAATATGGACAGCATGAGAGTCGTCATTATCCATCGACACTGTACTTCAATGGCTAACAGGGTTCAACAGACTGCTTAGAATACCGTCTTTGTTGTTTCGTGTTTGGATATCTCCCTTATCAGGTCCTCGTTCTTTTATTGGTTATGTTTTTTTGGATCGACTTTCGCGATTAAAAATATCTTTTCGTTAAAGGAAAACAATCGTGCATTGTGTTGCATCTGTCACAAGTCTGTTTTCCCTCGACCTTCTTTCATTTGCCATGACGTACATACTTCCCTGTTCGGAAATGCAATGATATCTAAAAATTGCAGGGCGTCATCTGTCTTCGGCTTTGGTATTTACAAATGGTACAACTCCTTCTTCAACTCGAACTCTAATTTTTAAAAATAATGTACATTTTACATATCGTTACTCTTTCAAAAACCGCTGTTTTTTTTTTCAAAATATTGCAGTAGTCTCAAAACAAGTTAAAATACAGTATGAATTACAATGTTTGTCCTCGACAAGATCGTCATACATGTAAAGCAATTCTAGAACACCATACATAATATATATTATAATCTTTTTTTTTCGTTGCGATTATGGTGAATTATTATAATTTAAGATTTCGACTGAAGGTGCTTGGTGGAATTTCAATATTAAATTTGAATCGTTCAAACTATGTACATTCTCACAAATTTTGTCATTTTGTTAATGACAAAATTTGTGAGAATGTACATAGTTTGAACGATTCAAAAGTGAATTATTATATTTTTTTAACGGAACAATCGGATTTCGTGAAAATACGCACATTTCGGATTTTAAAAGCGCAACGACGATATTATAAAACGACTCCCTCCTAAGTTAATACGTATTTTCCATACCCAATCTCTCAACGTCTCTTCAAGTAGTGTATGAGTAGAATGATAGGGTTATGACAGGACTAGTGGTTAGCTGATCGCTCTCGCTACGCCCCGTTTTTAGGGTAGGATGTGTGGGAGAGAGGAATCCAAGACATCATATACATCCATGCAATCGAACATAAATTTATAAATCGATTGACAAATCAATTTATAAAACAGTCCATACTGGGAATCGAATTCGTGATCTCCGTAACATAAGTTTACGACTTTGACCATTCGACCGCACAGACATATAAAACATTATATAGGTAGTAAATATAATGTTTTCAGCTTGATAATCATTTAATAAAAACACAATAATCCTTTGTACTTCATTCCACTTTATTTAATATGTCAGGACCGGTTTCGCTCATTGCGAGCATTGTCAACTGATCTCAACTGATTGACAATGCTCGCAATGAGCGAAACCGGTCCTGACATATTAAATAAAGTGGAATGAAGTACAAAGGATTATTGTGTTTTTATTAATATAATGCCTTTCCACCAAGAATTGACAGTGAACACCCTAAAAGTGATTGATAATCATTGATAATATTAAAGACAGATGAGGTAAAAACTTTATTATGTTGTTGTTAAACCTTTACAAAACAAATACATATGATCTTCATCTTTCATTTGTTTCATAAAAACGTTATCAGATAATTGTAATAAATAACTATCTGAGATAGAAAATGTAACCGAGAGAGAAAGAGTGATAGACACAAACTACATTTGTTTGAAACTTCAAGTGTAATTATGTTTTACATCAGTCAGGAGAAAATAATTCATTTAAAATGCATAGGTGTGGCGTATCGCCCCATTATCCGCACCTACCCTTTCCCGTCCAAAACGATGCGTCATCGACATTTTTTATAACCCTATATCCCCTTTGGTTGACCTATGTTTGTTTATCTATGACAAAACACCCTTATTATCTGTGAATGGCTTTCCATTCCAGTAATTGTCTATGACTGTTATCTGTTATTTTTATTATCATACTGTTGATCTGACATTACATTTTCAATTCTCTTGAGAGAAATTAGGGATGTTTTTTTATCAATCTTATCGCACCAGCTACAACCCGGGACGGAGATTCTCAATAGGTAGCAAGAAAAAAAATCTTTCTATCATATTAAATATACAATTTTAAGGTCAATACTTGGCTGATAAGTATCATATTAAAAAATAAAACACTCTTATATTCTGATGCCACATATATATCAGTGAAAATTCTCACGAAACCGGTCCTGACTCTTATAAAAAAAAATGGAACTAGAGCAAGAGCTTTATTTTTAATGTGTGATAAGTACTTAGTTTACACAGAAGATACGCTTCACAAAAACCGTGTAAAAAAGTTATAGAATTCATATAAAAGTTGAAGATTGGTTCCGTGAAGTTATAAACCGTGTTATTTGAAAAAAAATTGTGGTATAGAAAATCATGTAAAAGGGGTAATAATGAATACCCAATAAGTGAACTACACAAAATATTATTCATAATATCTATTTTCATTAAGACAACATAGTACTATTTATCTTTACTTGATTATATACGGGAACTTTTATGAGGGACTAGACAATGGAAATATCTGGCACGTCAATGTGTTAAGATTCAATGAAGCCTTTTGTTGGTTATTACTGTCCTGTATTGTTTGAATTTATTGTTAGTAGGAAACCGTAATCCGTTTATGTGTTTCTTATAATCTGGGAATCGTGTTAGAAACAATAATTTGTGTAAAAATATAATTTTTACTTTTAAGTGGATCGGGCTATTTCAAAATCGTGTAAAAAGAGTAGAGTGTAAATGAAATATATTTTCGCTGTAAATGTGCAAGCGATCCCCTCCCCCGTTAATAATTTTGCCGTATTACAAAAAGATTCCGCGATTTAATTTAAGAAACACTGTTTTAATAATTACCCATTTAATTTCGTACCATGTGATTGAGGGGAATACGTAAAATACTTATGATTTACAATAACTACAATGATTAATTGTAAATACAATAATAACAACCTTTTCTTTTTTTCGATTTAAAGGCATCGTCGCACACAAACTTGTTAGAAAGTAAAAAATAAGTTGTGCATTTAAAAAACGAATAAATCGTTTGCCCATGAAGCGATGCAACTAACTGGCGAACTCGGCGTATATGTTGCCACATTTTAAATTTTCCCTGTAGTTGGGAAAATCTTGAAATAATTAAAAACCATGTTCTTTTCTAAAAAACAGTATTCATAGAATATGATAGTCATGCTTATGTAAATGCACAATTATATTGATTTTTTTTTTATTAATATTTTTTTCTTTTCGATTATCGATAAAATTTTATCGTTGTATCAGATTATTTGCAATTTAGGCTTACTTACATCCTCTTTGTATTAAAAGTTGAATGATATGAGTAGTTTTAAAATAACAATAAAGAGAGACTCGTCCAAACAAACTTTTGTATTCATTTCACCCTTAAATATTGTTATTATTAATTATTTTTAATAATAACAATATTTACGATCAACTTTAACGATTATTTATTTTTTAAATATTATAGTTCCCCAGTTCTCATAAGGAATTGGAATTGTAGCGAGTGATTAAATCTATTAGTTTATCGATGTTGTCACGTATAAGATTTTTAACATTTTAAAATGATTGCAATGGGCAAAATTGGTCCTGACCAATATGTAAAACTCATTCGAAACTGGTTATGGTGTCAATGAAAAAAAAAATAGCATACGGCATGAGTAAGGGCATCATTTTCTGCTCATAAAAAATCCCTAAGATTAACAGTTAGCCATATTGAATTTCAAATGACAAGTTCATGTTATCAACGTAGTATCGTTACCATTATATTTTGAAAACAAGTAAAGACTTTATATTTTACAAATAACTTTCACTTTATAACCGGTTTCTCTTTGGGAATATTACCTTTTATTATTAACGGACTTCGTTTAAATGGAAATTAATAAACAAACTTTACTTGCAAAATAATAATCTCCAGTTATTCGCTTTATAATATAATATTTTCGATTGATTCGGCGGTAACTTTGTGGATGTTAATTTTGAATACAAAATTTAATTTGATGATTTGTTATTCTACTTGTTATTGTATAAACTGTGACACGTGTTTCGCCTCTTTATAAAGTATCATCAGACTTACCTCTTCCATTTAATAAGAGTAATATTAAGCTCAGTAATTATTTGACTGTGGACCCATTGCTTACTTTGTATAAACTATGTCAATAGTTCTTTTTTATTATTTTCAGACGCTTAGGAAATAATAATTACACTTAGTTTAGGGAAAAATATTGCGGTATTATGGAAACTCGGCGAACAGCGCATCAGTTCACCTCTCGTATCCACAGCTTGTGGACGTGAGCATTTCGTTGCCATCTATGGGCATTAATAGTAACCATAAGTATCGGTAAAACAGCGACCTGTTGTCTGTCACGTGATGTTTATGTTGTGTTGCTTCCCCGCGCAACTGACAGTTTGTTCAACGTAAGTTTTTCGAAATTCGAATGTCCACGGCGCTACGAATGTGCGAAAAAGTTCCTAGAAATAAAAATAGCGCGATATATTTTGATATCTAAGTGAATATACAGTGAAATCGACGCCGCGCGCCATTGTTGCACAGTGTAAATATCAGATAACGACGTCTGCAGTACGATTCACTTATCATTTTTCTTCAGACTTCGCCGTGTTGTGTCTGGCAGCGCGCGTACCTTCAGCTAGATTTATTTCTCACAGTTCGATGACGGTGTTCAATTGTGTAATATCGATCATTCCTGCGAAATATTTCTTGCATATTCCAATAGAAACATAAACTGCATTCTTTGTGTCTTGTGTTGTACTTTTAAATTCGTCATAAAACCAGTGATTTGATGTCTAGGAATGCGATATAATAAAATGTAATCTACTCATTCACACTAAACACTACAGGTGTTGTGATTTAGAATGTATGAAAGAGTCCACGATTGCACATAACAACAATAATAAGAAACAGTGAATAGTGAGATTTGTATATCGTTTCGATGAGTGTTCATAAAATTACTAATATAAAGATATCTATGTGCTGTGATTCGTCGAATATCTATGATTATTCGTAATAATGTGTAAAATTTATGTGTATACATTACATTACGTGTGTCCCTGGTAAACAAAATCATGTGATATTTTTTTTATTTATACCGTCAACATCTGTTCGTTTTTGTATGAATTATGTTTCCATAATTAACGATATTTTTATGTCAGTCGGATGGTATATTTATTTACATTACCTAACCGATTTTTTTTATGAATATTTAATTTTGCGGTTGAACGGCGGTCGGCGAATTTTTGTTACTGAATGATTAAATCGTTGGTTTTCATCGAAATGGCAAAGAGTGAATTTTAATATAAATCAGCATTTATTATTATATTTAATAATTGTAAAAAACGTATCGTTGTACAAATTTACAAACTATATTAATTGAGTGGCGTATTAAATTCTAGCACCGCAATGTTTGACGAATAATATTAATAGTATCGAACTAAGTATATATTGTTATCTGAGAAACCATTACAAATAGAAAATGCGGGAAATATGCTTTACAACATGCTTATTTTTTTCTCCCCTATAATTTACTAAATCCCACAAAAAAACTGTACAATTTAGGAAATTTAATTGCGAATAGGAAATTCAAGGAAAGCAATGGAATTACTATTCTTCTTCATAATACTCATATTTTATATTTGATATGTGGTGGGTTTTTTTTAATAAGTTCCATTTGACATGTTAAATTGACTTTTTCATGATAATTTTGCATTTTCCTATTTGTAATCACATTAACTTGGATTATTATTAGCGGCATTCAGTTAATTATCAGATCGGAAAAGAGTAGCATGTAGTATAGCATATTTACCTTATAAATTTTACACGTATATTGTCCATTTTTAAGGTGTCCACTGTCAATACTTAGTATAAAGGCATTATATTTAAAAAATAACAAACTCATGTACTAATCTTGTAAACATTTATAGGCTGTCTCTTTTTTGTCATGATACATCAAGTCCAAGTGTACGAGACAAAACGATTAAACAAACACTTTTAAGATTTTGTTTCTAAAAAATCATTATCATCATTCCTTTTATTCAGAAATTATTGTCTATGGCTAGGGGGTGGTCACCAAACGTACCGGACAAAAAATATTCTTATCAGAATCGTGTTAGAAATTTAATAAAATTAATATTTCGTATTAATAATACAAATGTCGCATGTTGGCTTTCGTGACGGATCTCACGGGTTCGAGTTCCAGTACGAGCTGCATTTTTTTTCAATCGATTTCTGTTCGACGGCATGGGTGTTTGTGATGTCTAATAGTTCCCTTCCCACATTTCTTATCATAAGAAATGGAGCGTAGCGAGAGCGATTTAAATTTGGAGTTAGTATAAAAGTAGTGTGATCATAGACAATTAATTCTTTTCTAGACGAGACCTACTGTAAATTGTAAGTCGTCACCCAACATCTTAATATTTGTTTTTGGTATGTTTGGAAGTAACAAGCAAATAATAAATTTAGCATGGCGTTTGATTGCGTTACTCTTATCTATTGTGGCAAATTTGATTAGTGTATAGATAAAACTATTTCGATAAATGCCTAGGTAGTTCACAACGTTTGCGATATAAGTACTTCGCGATAGTGGAAAATTCCCGAAACATTCAATATTCGACATTCAAATTATCACTAAAATATTATTAGCCGAATCAGAAGCGAAATCGTGTTTCTTTGTACGAGTTCTAATATCCTATTTTTAATTGTACAACCAGTTTAAGTGAAATATTTTGCGTTTTAAAGAAAACGGCGATAGGTCTCGGAGCCAGGGAATAATTATTCGAATTTATCAATCACGATACCGACTCCAGCATTTGCAAATGGTTCGAACCCGACTCAAATGAAAAATGTGTGTATTTACTGCGTATTTTTTTTTCTAAAATGGCGTAGTGGTTATCGTCGTTGGCTTCCGTGACGAGTCTCGTAAATGTTGAGTGATGTAAAAACTTTTCTTGGAGTTGGGGTAGGAAAAAAAGTCTTAAGTGGTCAGTATGACATTGCTTGAACTGATTTTTATTTTGAAAAAAAAAACCTTTTTATCATGATTTTACATTTATAAACCATAAATAATGCTATCAGTAATTGAGGAGCAAACATTCAAAAAGTGTTTTGTCACACAAATACAAAGCTTGGAAAATGATGATTTAAGTGTTGCAAAAGTGACGATTTGTATGAATGTGTCAACTTTATGATTTAATTTTAATATGAAAAAAAACCTTTTTGAACACTTATTTTGATTTCCTTTCATAGGTTTTATTATGGGCTATCAGAATTGATATAAAACGCCATTTTTTAAAATTTGTGACAAAACACTTTTTGAATGTTTGCTCCTCAATTTTAGAAATTAACCAAAAAAACATTGATAATTAGGCAAATCGATGGTATGATGTTTGAATTGTATGCTATTCGTCAAAGCATTAGCCGACAAAACGAGTTAAAACGGCTGCAGTTATAATCAAGGAAGTCGACAAGAGGGAAAATTTTGGCCACTTAATCCGAAGTTCGTTACATCGACTTTTGACTATACTTTCCTATTTTTGACCGTTGTACTATTTTCCCCTCTAAAAAATATGAATATTTCTTAAATTACATAACTTTGTTATTCCACTGGTTGTGATACAAAACGTGACACTTATTTCACCACCGCGGAACACGTTTAACAAATTTAGTTTTATATTAAAAATTAACTTCCACGAAGTTACCGCCGAATCCATCGAAAATGTTAATATGTATTTCTATCATTATACGCCACTTTGACAGCGGTTTAGTGATTTGGTGTGGACCAGTTTGAAGTTAACAGCGAGTCATTTTGATACGTTGCGAAAGGCTCGATTGCAGTGGGCACTAAACGTCAAAAAACCAACCACATAATGTGAACGTAGAGAAATTTTTCAACAAGTGTCCATAAGATCATGATTAAATAAAAAAATAAACTTGTATTATTTATGCAAATGTTGCCATAGTAAAAAAATAACGTTTCCAAGGTCCTTCTTCGAACACGTGAAGTCACATTGTAAAAACAGCTGCAATCGTTCTGTATGAAGACCACTTTTTTATGAACTTGTTTTAAAACAAAATTAAGTGTTTTCTTTTTTATAAGATTAGCTAGTTAGCTTGGTTTTAGAGTTCATAGAACTTGAGCGAGAGATTTCATAATAGCTTCTACGGTTGAACAGGTTAATTTTTTTTAAATGATCATACAAAAGCCACGATAATTTTTTGAAGGAATTTCAGATCAAAGTCTTTTAAAATGTCCTCTTCTTAAATTTATGTATACATTTTTAAAACAACTAAGAAATCTTTACGGATATATTAAACGTATTATTTTAAGATATTATTTTTTTAAACCATGTCCGCTCCCAATGTGGAGCATATGGACTCCTAATGGTATTTATCTTAACACACAAGTGTTACCACGAGAACTGCTTGTCACTCAGTTGCTCGTCCTGTCTTTTTTTATCCGAAGAGAGTAGGAATAGAAGGATAGGGCTAGGACAGGACTAGTGGTTAGCTAATCACTCTCGATACGCCCTGTTCATAGGATAAGATGAGTGGGAGGGGGGAACTCAAGACATCACATACATCCATTCCTTCGAACAGAATTCATAAATAGATTGAAAAGTCAATTTATAAAACTGTCCGTAACGTAGCCGAAGCCAACGACGTTGACCACTCGACCACACAGGCGGCAAATCATGCTGATAGTATTTAATAAAAAAAACGTTTTATTTGCATTTGTTTTATTAAAAAAAACACCATGAAACACACGGGACCCCGGTTTCGATAATGCCGGTATTGCAATCCCAAATATTTCAAGAAAAAATAATCAATATTTTTTAGATTATTTTTTAAACAGTCGACATTATTTAGAATTTTCCGCAAACATGGAATTCTGATTCTTTGTAGACGGCCTTCGAATTTCGTACGCAATTAGCTCCCGAACATGTTAACGCAGCGATTTCCAACCTGGGAGGCGTGGACTGATGCAAAGGGAGGCGCAAACAGTCCAAAATATGCATTTAACCTTTAAAACGTGTCTTTATTACTACATGAAATAAAGGATGGCGCAAAGATATTTTTTTCTTCAAGGGAGGCGCAGTAACAAAAAGGTTGGAAACCACTGTGTTAACGTATGTTGTATACAAGAAAGCAGACAAAATGTATACAAAAATCACCATAACGTGTATTTTTAATATTCATTTATAAGTTTTAAGCACGTTGAACATGCTTTTAATTGCCTGAGCATTCAATTTAATGTTATTAGAGATTCTTCTTTAAATAGCGTCTACCCTGATGAAATTCTCAACTGTAAGATTATAATTAATGAAATACCGAATTTACGACGAAAGTCAAGGGCCACTTACTGGAATTTTTCCATTATTTTTACAATTCACGCAATACCACAAAAAAACTTTTAAAAGTACACTAAGATAAAAAAAAAAAATGGTGGATACGATCGATGTCGATACGAAGACGATCCCGGGATTACGGGATGGTCAAATTGATCGGTATCCCGGGATTAGAAGCCCTAGTCGCAATCACTTAAATTCAATTCCAACGGATACGCAATTGATAAATATTTGTTGTCTAGTTTTTACCAACTAAGTTGTTTGCTCAGTCGATAATTCGCAATATTTGATCTGAACAATTGGTTACATATTTCATTCACTCTTTTTTGTTTGCCAACGGACAACTGTCGAAATAATTACATTTTATGATATATCGAGAATTAATACAAAATTGTTATTATAAATAAAACAAGTTATAACTTGCATTAATTACTAAGCGGTAATTACTCATAAATACTGAGAAAAAATTGGATGATCTGTCGGACGAACTGTTTGAAATCATATTTTTTTTACGAACCACATTTCCCGGCGATAATACGTGGCTCTCTTGAGTCTCCTAGTTAATTTATTGCAAATGTGTGTGTACATATTCTTTTCTCTCATATTATTCCCGCCAAGTGTGTATTCTACAACTAAACAATCACCATTTTTTTTAATTGACGACTTACACTTGGTAAAAAAATCCTAATTTTGATTTTGTCATTTTTTATCAAATTTTAATTATTTTTATTCTGTACACTTCCATAAGTTTTGTTTATAACGACCCGTGTTTCGCCTTTCGACATATTCTGGTTTCATAAAGTGCACGGATGCACTTGATCTGACTGAATAAAAATAATTCAAATTCGACATTAAATTTCCATCAAGCACCTTCAGTCGAAGTTATAAATTATGTATTTTTTTTTTTATAATATAAAATATTCTCACCATTTTCGCTACCAATGTGGAGAATATGTTCTCCTTATAAGGTTTACCTCAACAGAAGAGTTTCGACAAAAACTGCTTGTAACTCGGTTGCTTAACCTCTTTTAGAGAGTAGGTATAGAAGGATAGAGCTAGGACAAGACTAATGCTAAACTAATCGCTCAGGTTACACGCCGTTCTTTAGTATATGATGGGTGGGAGGCAGTAGCGGATTAAGCACTTGAGAGGCCCCAGACGCAATCAAATTTGGAGGCCCTGCTTTTCGGATAATATTAAAACTTTAGAAAATTCCGTGTTAAATAATAAAAATACATTACAATCTGAACAAAACTATATAATATATACTATTTTTGAGGCCCCCAAGATTCGGAGGCCCTAAGCGAGCGCCTCGTGCGCTTATAGGGTAATCTGCCACTGGTGGGAGGGAGTGTTAAACATCACTTACCTTCGTAAAGAAATCTTTTAAATATGGCTTGCGTAGAGAAATCTATTAAAATTTACCGTATTGAGATTCGAACCCGTGATCTCCGTGTTGTAAACCAACGACGTTGACACTCGACCACGCTGCCGACAAAAAAAATAATAAATAATTATAATCAATTTCTAAGCCATAATATTCAAAAACCTTACAATGGATAAAATTTGAATCGTTCAAACTATGTACATTCTCACAGATTTTGTCACTAACGACCCGGGTTTCTTGGTTTGAAAGGTTTGAAAGGTTTTTCTTGGACAATTTCTTTGATAAATAAGAGGTCCCCGTGCACTTCAAGGTTGTGTATATTTCATAATAATGCCTATGGTCCAAAATCATCAAAAAACTTTTTGTACCTCCAGTAAAATGTGTGGGTTACGTCCTTTTTCCTTTCCACAGTCGATATAATATGTATGTATTAAACGGCTTTTGAATGGACCCGCTCATTTTCGACTTAACGCCTTTTGGCAGCGTAGCGATCGCAATCGTAACCGGCTCTCTCGGTCAATACATATTCTTCCGTTCTTCTCAAAGTAAGCCGTCGGTTTTGTAAGTCCCCGTTTGACTGGGTCGTCGATCTACTTTCGGCCTGGTCGTCGCCTTGCCCGCTTAGCATCTCACCGATGCGACGGTCACATCTCGGCCAGAGAAAGTGGACCAGCGAGCCAGCACGGCCTCCAAACAGCTGCCGAGTTACGGCTCCCACTCTCGTAATCCGAAATATTCACGTGCTGGTCCGTTGCCTTTTCACCTCCTTCTTCACAATCGAAAACAACATCGAATTATTTACTCTGTAGGGGGTCATTATTATTGAGTAAAATAAGTCCGTGGTCTTGGAGCTAACGTCACTGGATACGATTACGGTATTCGCGTGCTCAAATTCCAGCATCGGTCAGAAAAAATAGTCGTAATTTAAATGAAATATAAAAAAAAATATTAATAAAAACACAATAATCCTTTGTACTTCATTCCACTTTATTTAATATGTCAGGACCGGTTTCGCTCATTGCGAGCATTGTCAACTGATAAGAAATATAATTTAACAATGCTATTTATACAAAATTGAAAAGTTATACACAACAATTGGCATTGAAAAGAAATTGCCAATTACATTAAAGTGATTCTAAAATAACACAAAATTAAAATGTTCAACACATCTAACATATAATTAAAAAGTCATCCCAGATTAATAAATTCAGAATGGCGATTGAAAGTAATTACAAACATAATTAAAATTTGCGAAATTTTTGACAAAGTGATAAAATGCTACATTAATAAAGTGAATATGCTTAATGATAGTTTTCAGTATTTCTTAGTATTTCTTATCAGTTGACAATGCTCGCAATGAGCGAAACCGGTCCTGACATATTAAATAAAGTGGAATGAAGTACAAAGGATTATTGTGTTTTTATTAATATAATGCCTTTCCACCAATTATTGACAGTGAACACCCTAAAAGTGATTAAAAAAAAATAACCTAACCTAACCAACTGTGCAAAAATCAGCTCTCAGATTGGCTGTCGCTGGAGAAAGTGTTGCTTATTCGAAATACGTAAACGTTTCATACGTTTTGAAAAGTTAATTCGCATAAAAAAATCGTTAGAAGGAGTCACACAAACTGTTGGCTGTCCTGAAAAATATAGTGTAGCTGACTTGGCCGTGTTTGATACTGGACGCCTCAATTATATCAGTCGACGTGACGAGCCAAGTGAAGAATGACCAGCATAATGTCTAAAAGTAATCCATTCGCAATAATGTGTCATTACGCTTCGAAATAAATCGCCCCCTGAACAAACAGAGCCATTTCTTGAAAGCGGAATTCAGCATCTGAGAAAAAATGCGATCAACATCCGGTTCGCGATCGAGCGCTGCACTAAAAGCTCGCTGCGAAAAGGTCAAAGCTCCCGGTTCGCATCCTTCGCAAGAATATTACGCTATTTAAAATAAAAATGAATAACATTTTTATTCCAATCATACTCGTGAAACCATATGTTTTATGCATGTTTTACTTATATGAAAGGAATCTGCGGATGAAATGTATTGCAGTATTATACGGTTCGCAGAATTGTTATATCATGGTTACTAGGGATTCTGTGTCGAGACATACTGGGACTTTTTTCCCGGGACTTGTCGGGTTTTTCTGTCTCGAGTCCCGGGACTTAAAATGTCCCGGGAATCGAGACTGCTGCGGAATTCATTGATATTTTTTCAATACATATACCGTTATAATAAAAATAATAAAACATTTTTAGTACTTTTTCCACATAAAATTTATTAGATCAGGACCGGTTTCGCTCATGATGAGCATTGTCAACTGATAAGAAAAAACAATAAAACAGTGATATTTATACAAAAGTTAAGTGATAAAAACAAGGTATGACAAACAATTGGTATTACAACCTAGCACCAATACCAATACCAATTGTTTGTCATACCTTGTTTTTATCACTTAACTTTTGTATAAATATCACTGTTTTATTGTTTTTTCTTATCAGTTGACAATGCTCATCATGAGCGAAACCGGTCCTGATCTAATAAATTTTATGTGGAAAAAGTACTAAAAATGTTTTATTATTTTTATTATAATGCCATTCCACCAAGTATTGACAGTGAACACCTTAAAAGTGTATACCGTTATCATCCCTTCTTAGTAAAAACCAACCTTAAGCATTGCATATATCCATTACTTAGGAAAAATAAACATTGTATTAAAAAAACGCGATTTTTAATAATTCTAGAATTCAAATTTATCGTAAAACTTATCTTATAAATCAAATAAACATTCGGTCTGAATAAAATTCCATTTTTGGTCAGAATATAAATATTACGGTCAGATTTTATAACCATTTTGGTTAGGTTAGGTTTTTTTTTAATTTAATTTAATTTATAACTATTTCATATGAATTCTGATCATTAATTATTTATTCTGTCCTCTGTACCCTGACCGATATATCATGACCATTTCATATAAATTCTGGTCAATGTAATATAAATTAAGACCAATGTGATAAAAATTATGACCGAAACTGTATTAAAATTCAGACCGGTTAAATACGAGCCATTTGAATAAGCTCCGTCTTACTGTGAAGTCGATTTTTTTGTCTTTTCTGTCACAGATTATTGCAATCATAGTTGAATACTTACTTTGAAAAATTGTATGTTACATGTAATACGCATCAAGACTGAAAAGCCATCTAAGATCCTTTTTAGTTCTTAATCGTGTAAAGAATGTACGACTTGGGTCACTCTTGAATAAGTCTGTTTGTTTAACAATGACCCTTCTTTTCTATTCATAAATTATTTATGGACGATAATATTATTAGTTTGAATTATTCAAAAGATTACTCCGTTACTTGAGTGCGAGACAGTTGTCTACAACATTTTTATGTCTTGTAACTATTCTGTTGTACGGAATTAATAAGCAGGGATAGTACAATGTGTGGCAGACGAACGCATTGCTTGCAATTAGGGAATCCAATCCCTAGCCAAAATGTTGATCCCGGGATTTCGGGATTCAAATTTTTCGATCCCGGGATCAGTACATTTTTTTAAGAAATATATATTTTTTTTTTTTGTGAAAAATAAATTAAACAATTTATTCTATATTATATCACCAGCTGTGGGCTGCCGATACGTTACCAAAAAGCTCTCTAAATCTCAGTTATTCGCGATGTACAGGTGAATGAGTGGATTTTTAAATTACTCTTTAAAAATTATGCGCCATAATTATTAAACGAACTTAAAACCCTCCAAGGACGAGCGTCACCATATGGTCACACAAAACACCGTTTTCTATTGATCCCACTATTCATACTTTTTCTACCTGAATATCGATGCTTTTGCTTATATTTGGTTAAGAAGGGTACGGACTACAGTAAGTCATCAGCCGTAGGAACAGGAACGGTCTCCAAAAGCACATGTGATTTTTTGAATTTCCGTTTTTTTTAATTTACTTTTTGAAACTGTTAGATATTTTTTTATAAAAACATAAAATTATTTACAGTTATTTTGTTAATATATTTGTTTTGAAATTATGTTGATCTAAAGAGGTCAAATTGTAAATATTTTTAAAAAAATCACGTTTAGCTATATTTCAACCCCGAATGTTTGCAAGCCCATACGGTCACTTTTGTCCTTACTACTGTCCGTACTCAATATTACACGGTAATAAAAGGATGAGCATGACCATATAGTCATGCGGGGTTTCTATACAACGACTTTGCGTTTTTTTTTTTTTAATTTTGGATAGGAATAAAAGTTATCCGTGACTTCAATATGGCTTAGAAAATATTTTTTTTATCGGAAAAAAGCTCTCGTCTCTGGAGGGTTAATATGCATACATTATGTAAAAATACGCAATATAACTTAAAATAATTAATTTCGACAGCTGATAAAATTATCTACCTGCTTCAGACTGCAAGAGCAAAGATTTCTGAAATTGTCGTGTATTTTTAATGATCCAGTGTCAATTTTATGAACAATAAAAAAATCAATTTAGTTATCCTCACACTGGATTTGGCAGATATTATTAATGATAACAAACAACATAAAATTTCTTCATAGAGGAAAGCCGAAGTGGCATTAAAATAAATAAAAAGTCAATTAGCATTGCAATGTGCACAATGCAGATAAAGAAACAAGAAACATTTCATACTAAAAAATAACGTCTTATCGCCAAACGTGTCCTTTTACAGTAATCTATAATATGCTGTAGAATTTAATATTTTTTGGATTCATTAAAACATAATTTATTACCATAAATGACTTCTAGTATATCATTTTATTGATTTCGTCGGCAGAATTTATTTTCGAATATGATATCTTGATTGTGCATTGTGAAATAATGAACAATGGAACATTGTTTATTATATTTGAAGATAAGACAGTCAGTCTATTTTTCGTTTTATTTTACGACGCCAAGACAATTGAATGTTCTATACGAAAATAAATCTCAAAAATTTCGGGATCATGCCTTTTAATCCCGGGATTGAAATGTATCGAAAATTGTACGGGATCCCGGGATTGGATTCCCTACTTGCAATAACAATCAACCATGTTTAAAAAAAATACACAATATTCCTTTGTACTTAATTTTTACTTGTATGGTGTGGTATGATGTTGAAATTAAATACAAAGGAATATTGTGTTTTTTTTTAACATAATGCCTTTCCACCAAGTATTTATTGACAGTGAACACACTAAAAGTAATCAACCATGTTTTGAAAAATGGCTGCTCTAAATCGTTTTGGAGATTTCAAAAACCCAGGAATTCTAGGAATGAATAAAATGTGGGACTTTTTTTTAGCTCTCTCAGGTTTTAATTGTATTTACTCCCTGGCCGATTTAAAAAACCCATGCATTTGCGGAATTCCCAAAAAATAGGAGGAAAAAGAGCTTATGACTGTCCGTATTTGGGTGTAACATTTTTATCCCTTGTTCCTGATTGAACACGTGTCCTTCCGAAATTAAGTGATTAGCAAAAGTAGACGTGTCTTTTTTCAATCTAAAGGCTGCCATATGTTCTAAAACTCGGATGTTCAGTGTTCTTTCTGTTTTGCCGATATAAAACTTTGTACAACTTTTTCCAAGAAACTTTAGAAATCAAAGAACAGCTGCAAAATCTTCCGATTTTAAACGAAATATCAAACTTTCCCACATCTTCACTTCTATACCCTATATAACCATAAAATCATATAATCATAAAACCTTTGCCGACAAACAAATTATATAATTCTTGAAACTGCTCACTACTCAAATCTGTTGGTATTCCCGTGGGCTCATCCTTTTCGCCAGCAATGGCTTTGGACTCAGTGATGCATTTATATCTTATATAAACACGAAACTTTCATTTGCTAAGCGTCAGTTCAAGTTCATCCGTGCACTTGAATGCCTGAAGATGCCGAAAGGCAAAACCCGGGTCGTTAGTGACAAAATTTGTGAGAATGTACATAGTTTGAACGATTCAAATTTAATTATGCCTTCTTCCATTTGTCAGCGTTTTGGTGATCAATTTTTTCAAGTTCATTATTTTTAATCTACCTTCGCTCCCAATGTGGAAAATTTCCTTGTACCTCGGTTGTTCCACCTCCCTAAGGGTAGGGATATAAGGTTAGGGCTTGGACAGAACTGGTGGTTAACTATCTGCTCTCGCTACGCCCTATTTTAGGATTATAAGGGAACTTTTAGACACCAAAAACACTCATGCTTTCGTGAGATCCGTTGACCGCTGCGCTAAAGACCCGACCATTTCCACCAGATTAAAATAAAATTATTACAAGTACAGGAAAACCCACATTTACACTTAAGTCGGGACAGTGTAATTCGGGGAGTGAATCTCATAAAAAATTAGGGATTTGGTTTTTTCCGCAAAAAATGCAAAACTAAGAATTCCCTTAGTTTTACAAAAAAATATGGACGAAATATTTAGTTACTAAGTGATAAAATGCAAAACGCGCCAAAATCCAACACAGACAGTCGCCGGCTGTACGTGTATAGCCTGGCACGTGTTGAATACACAGACGCTAGCCAACATTTGACTGTAAGCGCCGCACACACGACCGTCTCTTTGCTACGACAATGGAATGCGACAGTGCAATTGGGGGATTTGCGGCTAATATTTTAAGCCAGCGAGTAATTCGGGGTAGTGTAATTGGGGTTTCACTGTATATTCGATTGGAAACCCCGTTAAGACCCTTGCTTTGTTACTAACTCGACAATTCGCACCAACTCAATCTTGTCAAGTTATTTTTGCGACCGATCGCACGGGCCGAGGGTTGCGGACAACCGACGATAGGCTATATCCAATTTAAATTCCGTCAGTGTCAATTCTATTGTCTGCGTTACATCTCGCCGGGCGGTGTCAACGCCGCTGACACGACCGAGCCCAGAGTCGTGTGGCAATCCTAGTTTGTGTCGCATAATAACGACGTAGAATCCACTCCGCACGTCTTGCGTCTGTAGTTTTTCAAGAATCTTCGCGTGGGATCGCTACATATGAGCATCCTATCCAAGCTTTAAGCCTAATGAGGTCTTCTGCCTCTGAGGCGGTCGTTATTCAATTTACATACACTGCACTAGCGCTATCTCTACAGGCATGTTGGTCACAAGCAACGGTGTTGGTCGCGGCCGCGCAGCAGTTTGAAACTCCCTGCGCACTCAATCCGAATTGGCGCGCACTACAATACAACTATTAAAATAATATATTTTTAATCACTTTTAGGGTGTTCACTGTCAATACTTGGTGGAAAGGCATTATATTAATAAAAACACAATAATCCTTTGTACTTCATTCCACTTTATTTAATATGTCAGGACCGGTTTCGCTCATTGCGAGCATTGTCAATATATATAAATACCACTGTTTATATATCAGTTGACAATGCTCACAATGAGCGAAACCGGTCCTGACATATTAAATAAAGTGGAATGAAGTACAAAGGATTATTGTGTTTTTATTAATATATTTTTAAGTTGGAATTACCCAAATTGACCGAACCCGTGCGATCCGACACGAAAGCCAACAACGCTAATCGCTGCGCCATATGACCCGACGAATTATGGTATTGCAGAATGAGGAGTAAATATTCAAAAAGCGATTTGTCACAAATTTTGAAAAATGCAGCTTAATATCAGTTTTGATAGATCAAAATAAAATCTTTGAATGGAAATCCAAATAAGTGTTCAAAAAAGGTTTTTTTCGCAGAGAAATAAAACTATAATTTAGAATTTCGACTGAAGGTGGTTGATGGAAACTTAATGTCAAATTTGAATTATTTTTATTCTGTACACTTCCATAAATATTGTCGATAACGACCCGGGTTTCGCCTTTCGGCGTCTTCTGGTTTTATCTAGTTTTAACAATGAAATCATCATTTCCCAAGCTCTGTAATTGTGTGACAAATCACTTTTTGAATGTTTGCTCCTCAGATATGTAAGTTGAGGAGTCGGAGTCAGTTTTTAATGTAGCCGAGATCGGATAAGTATTTTTTTTATCCGTCTCCACAGCACTGATTTAATATAATCTGGAAATTAAATTCGCCCCACATTTTTGGCATCCTTGGTATGCGCGCTTGCGGACCGCTTGTTCGTGAACGATTGTTCCAATTTTAATAATCCGGGGGCGTGTGAAGCGATCGACCGTACAAGAAAATACAATACGGCGCTAATTTCGTTCCATTCAGCCAGCATTTTTAAACACGTGAGCGCTTCTCATTGAATTACCGTTGAGAGATTTTCGTGTTTTATGTACACAGGTAATAATAAAGTCATCACTTTCGCAATTCTCGACGGAAGGCCGCTGCAGAATTTTAATGGTGGCAATTAATTTTTCGCTAATTAAATATATTCAAATTTTAACTGTGAACTAAAAAAAAATGTTCGATATTTATGTGCAAGATTATTAATTGTATTCTTACAAATATTTGTATAAAAACAATTTCCGTTCGTAACGTCAAACATATTTATGGACTAGGTCAGTGAAGGGGAACCTGCGGCCTTTTGGCTTGATCAAAATATTCACTTTGATCAAAAAATTATACCAGGGCTGTGGAGTCGGAGTCGTGAAAAATGAGCGGCCCGATTTTTTTTTGAAAAATATATTTAATGATATAACAAAATAAGCCAAGGTGTTGGTATTTTGTGCTTGGCTGACTAAGGATGATCTGATGGAATACATATATATAAGATAAAATGAAATTATTGAAAAATCTCCTCGGAGTCGGAATCGTTAGTTATTTTAAAACTGGAGTCGGAGTCCCTTTTTTTTACACGACTACACAGCCCTGAATTATACGCAAGCGCTTAGAAAAATAGCGTAATCAACCCATTATATATTCGACAGTCGAAAAAAAAAGGGGGGGGGTCAACGTTTTCTTTGCTGCGGCCTTATGTTGAATCAGATAAATGAATGTGTTTTTTTTTTAAATGAAAAGGTTCCCCACCCCTGGAATAGATTTTTAGGTATTCATTAATAACTGTAATTGAATAGATTACATGGCATTACAGCTAACGCAATGAATGTTAAATGTGAATATTCAGTAAAATTCTAAAGTACCTATTGAGTATGATTTCTTGATTTAAACCGAAACGCTGCGAAGAAAATAAAAACATCACAGCGCATTATGAGTCACGCTCTTTATATGAAGTGATACATTATTCAATCGACGATTGGCAGTCGCTAACAAATGACCAATTAAGGGGATTCGATCCGGTGACGGCCCGCCTGACGGTCAATCACTGTCGTCGATCGGCGATGACTTTAACGGTCGGCCTGCGGTCTTAAACGGCTAAGTGGCGATTGATTCTTTTGCCCTCGAGGCCCCGTCCTAATCACCACGCTTCGGGAATGGAGATGCCTATTATTGCCAGTTATTGAGAGGAAGATGGGACCGACTGAATTTGCTCGTTACAAGCACTACTCGTTATATCAGATAATAGATATTTTTAAATGCTTACAACCATTGTTCCCTCTAAGCTGTGCGCGCGCACACACATTACAGCAGAGCGCACAAAAGTTACATCAGTTATACCACCACCAGAATAAATTAATTGACATTAAATAGCGCTGTTAATCATTGTCATTATTAACCTTCGAGTACCTATATCTTGAAAAATCACACGGGTTCCGGAGCGGGGTACAATTGTACCCCCCAGAATTTTTCTCATTTAACGAAGTAAAAATTAAAATAATAAATGTCAGCAGTTCGAATGTTGATTTTGAGCATGCCCTGTCAAAATTAAGAGACAATTTGTCTTTTTGAATCATCCATATCATATTGCGTTGACGATACGTCAGGCGTATAGAAGCGGTAGAAATCCATCATGTCAATAGAAGCGGCGAGAGCAGACTGAACTAATCGTAAAGCGACGTCGTTCTCCCGGCGCGGGCGCAGGGTACGATGACATCAGGTGTGTGGAGTTTGCGCTCGGCACACGCACACACTCAAACGCAACGTGTATATGTGACCCAAATACCATTTGTTAACGAAAAACGTGAATATCTATTTTATTTTCTACAATTTTTCAGATTTTTTTTTTGCATTGTATTCAGTAGAATATGTTTGTAGATTACAATAAATATCAGCTAGATATTACCGATATTTAACAAATGGTTGGTAAAATAAGAATTTAGGGGCACGATTGCACCCCGCTCCGGAACGCGAAGGTTAAAAATCAACCTTTTCGTTTATTGGGCCTAAATACCGTTAGGTGGTGCACAAATCTTTTTATTTCTTGTCAAAGTTGCACAGCCAATGTCTTTTGCGCACATAACCTTCCAAAAATTAGAGGGAACATTGCTTACAAGACATTAAGTATCTAGAGCGGTCACATTACACACCCGTTACACGAATGTTACATTTTTCTTAAACAATTTAAGATTTATGCTCGTTCCATTGTTTTCACTCTCATTGTTCTTAAATATCCCCTCGAAGCACTCAATCCATTAAAAGACTCTTTGGTGGTCTCAGTGCTCTGCAAAAAAATCGGCTAACTCGTCCAGCTCTGGACATACACGCTGGCTTGAAATATTCGCCGCAAATCCCCCAATTGCACTGTCGCATTCCATTGTCGTTGCTACGAGACGGTCGTCTGTGCTGTGCATACAGTCAAATGTTGGCTAGCGTCTGTGTATTCAACACGTGTCAGGCTATACACGTATAGCCGGCGACTGTCTATGTGTTGGATTTTGGCGCGATTTGCATTTTATCACTTAGTAACTAAATATTTCGTGCAAATTTTTTTTTTTTTGCAAAATTAAGGGAAATCTTAGTTTTGCATTTTTTGCGGAAAAAACCTAATCCCTAATTTTGTATGAGATTCACTCCCCCAATTAAACTACCCCAAATTACACTGTCCCGACCAACGTTTCCTCTAAGCGTGCGCGGCCGCGTAGCAGTTGGGAAGTCCCCGCGCACTGATTCCGGGTTGGCGCGCACTACATGACAGTTGGTCAATTAATATTTGATCGGTCCGCGCAGCCTTTGAAATATCCGCGCGGCTAACCTTAGAGGTAACATTGGTCCCGATTTAGTGTAGTGTAAATGGGGGTTTCACTGTAATTATATCTACCCCGTACTCAAGAAATGTATACGACTCAAAATATATAAAGAAACTTTTTTTTTAACGCATAATTATTGCATATTTAATTTCGTTTTAAGTAATTATAACCATTATTTTTTCAAGTCAACATAGTAACGTTTTTAATAGAACGATAGTAAAACATTTGAATATTAATTATAGTATTTGAAACCGGGTTACCGGGTTGATAAAATCTGCTTTCGGATGTAGGTTAATTTCGACTAAAAACCGACTTAACCCTAATGATGAGTACACAGCGACACACCGGTGTGTCACCAGCGTTTCCACATCAGCGTGTCCAGAAACTATTTATCGACGTTCCTCCCTTGATCATTTAATTATTCTTGACGTGTTCACCGACACTAAAATGGCGCTTTTTTCGATTTGGAATTAATTTTATTTACATATTAATTGTCAAACGTTAGGCGTGTTTTCAATGTGGGTGAGAAGGCGGCAATTGCTTGAAGGTCGTCAGAGTCCTACCAAGATTTTTTGGCGTAATTGTTTTCTTTGTGTCCCACTCGACGACAACGAAAGGCGAACTGAACATAGTTGGTCGGTATTTCCTGGTAACGCGAAGTTATAACCGATTCTCGCTGTAGTCCTACAATCGGATGATGGGTGGAGGCAAAGTACCCTATACTTAAGACAGCTATGGTGGACGAGAATGAAGTGTCACATTCTCTATGTTATATTTGAATACAAATTATTCGTAAATCAATTGAGGTGTTTTCGACGGATACAGGCGTAACTTTTTTATACATTTCTGCTCCCAATGTGGAGTATATGGCATCCTAATTGAGGTATCTTAACATAAGTTTTTTTCTACGAGAACCGTTTGTTAGTCAGTCGCTCAACCTCTCTTTTCGAAAGAGAGTAGCAGGGACAGAAGGATAAGGCTTGGGCAGGACTAGTGGTTAACTAATCGCTCTCACTACACGCAGTTATTAAAGGATCGGAAAGGGTGGCATTGATCTTTAAAACATAACAAACACCCATGACTGGAATGTTTTTGTCCTCAATATCTTTAGGGAGGAAGCAAGGACGTTTCCAATAATTTCATCTCTCCTTCATGCTGAACATATCACATGACCATATTTTAGGTTAAATAAAGCAATATACAGCCTGTTTGGTCGAGTGGTCAACGTTGTTGGCTTCGGCTACGGAGGGCCCGGGTTCAAATCCTGGTACGGACAGTTTTATAAATTGATTTATGAATTTCTGTTCAAAGGCATGGATGTTTGTGATGTCCTTAATTCCCCCCTCCCACCCATCCTATCCTATGAATAGGGCGTATCGAGAGCGATTAGCTTACCACTAATCCTGTCTTAGCCCTATCCTTATATCCCTACTCTCTTTGGAAAAAGAGAGGTTGAGCAACTGAGTAACAAGCAGTTCTCGTAGAAACACACTTCTGTTGAGATAAACTCCATTAGGAGTCCATATGCTTCACATGGGAGCGGACATGGTTTAAAAATATATATTTTGGGATACGAGTTGAAATAATGTGTGTATTGAATTTATGAATTCCGAAAACTGACAAAAGTTGACATACGAGCTCGTAGAAAATTAACGGCGATATGCTCCACATTAGTTTTGAGATAATGACAGCTTAGTATTTTGCAAAATCTTATCCGGTTTTTATAACATACAGTTATCGTAGAGTACTGTTAATTTGTGATTGGTATTCTCGTATATTGTGCTACACTAGGATCTAAAGAGACAGTTAGGAAGCCACCGCGCACTCATTCCGTGTTGTCGCGCACTCCAAGTCAACTATTCAATTCATATTTGACTGGCCCGCGCAGCCTTTGAAATTTCCGCGCAGCTAACCTTTTGTCTTAGTCAGGGAGCATTCCTCTGAACTCCCTTTTATCACTGCTTCGAAATAACACGGTGCAACATCCCTTGGTTCCCAGTAAATTGCTCGAATAACAAGATAATCAATTTGTTTCCGTTTGTTCTGTCTTAGCCCTAGTCTTCTATGTTTTCTGTAAATATATATAAACAGTTTGAGTAACTAATTAATAAGCAGTTCTCGTAGAAACACTTCTGTTGAGATAAACTCCATTAAAAGATCATATGTTCCGCATTTGGAGCGAACACGGTTAAAATAAATACCTACGAAAATTATTTTTATATTTCACTCTCTAAACAAGTGTCGCACAAGATAAAAATGAAATTCGTAGAAAAAGTCGTGAAAAATCGTTTAAATAACCATGCAATTCGAGCAATTTACCGGCTCCCACATCCCTTGAATGTACTTACTACTCAGTACTATGAGAGGTTTATTTCTGTAAACCCGAAAAATTGGAAAGAAGTATTTCACAGGCTCTGGATCAACGTTTCCTCTAAGCTTCGCGCGTGCGCGGCCGCGCAGCAGTTAGGAAGCCACCGCGCACTCATTCCGGGTTGGCGCGCACTACAAGACAGTTGTTCAATTAATGTTTGATCGGTCCGCGCAGCCTTTGAAATTTCCGCGCAGCTAACCTCTTGCCTGAGACTGACTTAGAGCAGCGATTTCCAACCTGGGAGGCGCGAACAGTCCAAAATATTCATTTATCCTTTAAAACGCGTCTTTATTACTATAAGAAATGAAGGATGGGGAGGCGCGAAAATATTTTTTTCTTCAAAGGGAGGCGCAGTTACATAATGTTCGGAAACTACTGCCTTAGAGGGAACATTTCTGGATATCTCAAGTGTTGAAAGCGATTTCGTACTAAATGTGTGTAAACGGGTGCATCATTAACTGGCTTGACGGTTATAGTGAAAAGTTTTTGTTCCGATTTCAAGTATTTTTTCAATACAATAATGAATGTTATTATTTCATATCCTAGATTGATTTTTATTCAAGGAAACTTATCAAACACTATTTTTTATTTTAGTATCCTTTTTTTCACACGGGATTCCATTGAACGTATCCACCGTCTAAAAAGAGAGTCCAGCGAACAGTCTATCCTACCGTTACATCTTTTCACTATTAACCACTTGAATTCCAAGCGGAGACGGGTATCCGGAACATATCGACTGTGGAAAGGAAAAAGGACGTAACCCACACATATCAAATTTTACAGGAGGCGCTAAAAACGTGTTTTGATGATTTTGTGACATATGCAAATTATGAATTATACACAACCTTGAAGTGTACGGAGACTTCTAAACTGGTGTTAAATTGACATAACCTAATGTAAATTAAAAAAATTGTCTCAGAAAAACCTTTATTTCAGTGTTTTTTCTTGGTTTTAATTTTTTACAAGGTCATCTTTGTCAAACTTAAAAGCTAAATTTAGATACTTATTCGGCATTTTCAACTTCCATCCTTTTGATTTGAATGTGTGTCAAGTTGTATACATTGTAATTATCGAAAAAAGCTGTTTTAGAAAATTGAGGGTTACGTCCTTGTTCCTTTCCACAGTCGATATGCAAGCGAAAACGGATGTCCAAGCCATTTAAAAAAATCAAATACTTGGTATTCTAATAGAATATAAGCAATATTTTGATGAATATGTGTAGTTCCATCTATACTGAGTCAATATAGGTTTTTAAAATATCGATTTCGAGTGTATATCAGGCAAAATTATTTTTCTCAAAAACACGCAGTATCTCTGGGACATATGTGCGCGGTATTCAAACGGTTAAATTAATATTGCATAATATAATGGCATTTATAGCTCAAAACATTTTCTTGTCAATTGTACTGTAGCATTCATTGATGACGCGATATGTAGGTATTATATATTATTAATGTGGGATTAACTGGGTCTTCATTACCCTCAATATGTTCGTGATAACTCCACTTTGGGGTAATATACACTGCCTCTGATGGCCAGACACGGTGGTCGTAATATCTACTTGAAAGTTTTTCCAGTTCACTTTGCGTTCTCGCATTGGTAACCTTGCATGTACGCGAGCATAATTCATTCAATCACAATCCTTTGGGAGAGACATCTTAACCCGTCAAGGACGGATGCACAATATTTCTCTACTCCCTGTCACTGTTTTTTTTTTTGGTAAACGGATTTTTTCGTACACGAATTATCCGCACACCTTTTATTTCTTTTTATATTTAACATATAATAGTATCAAAAATATTATAAATCAATGAAATAATAAAGCACGAAAATATTTTATAAATTTAATGTTGTTGAATATATACATGAATAATTTGATACATGAATCGCTAAACCGTTTTTTTTTTAAATTATATATTGTGGAAATAATGATTAAATAATATTATTTTTATATTAAGACGCACATTTATGTATATGTATAAACCAAGCCTTGTGTGACTGCTCCTAAGACTCTCTTGGGTACGCCCAGCGATACGTATTAATCCGCACCGCTTACAATCAATGCGACAGGAGGTCTAAGAAAAGAGGTTAGCTGCGCGGAATTTTCAAAGGTTGCGCGCACCGATCAATTATTAACCTTTAGAGGAGTATGGACGTACATGGACGTCAACGGAATCTTTTGCTAGAAGAGTGTGGACGTACTTTTAACATAACACAGTATTATCTGTCTGTGAGCGTATATAAGCTCCAAATATGATTTGCACTACAATCTGTAGACATTTGAGCCGGCTCTAGGTTTTATATAATGTAGTTTATGTTTATTTTTATATTTTAATTTTTCAAGAAGTATTTGTTATTTTTTAAATTATTATTTAAACGTATTTGTGAATATGTAAGGTTTGTAACCCCTAGATTCAGCAAACAGTTTTTCAGGGATAAAATCTATAAATATTAACTTATATTTTTCATTCATCATTCCAGCATTCGAAAGACATATATTCATTGCGAAAAAGTCACACAATTGTCATTTAAAAAAACTCACTCCTCACAGTAAGTTCAGTACAGATTTACTCACTCCTCCAAAGGTTGATTGAATAACTGTCCTGTAATGCGCGCCAACCAGAAATGAGTGCGCGGGGGCTTCCCAACTGCTGCGCGGCCGCGCGCGCGCAGCTTTCAATGTGGACTATGTCTAGGAAGATAAAGACCCGATAGTAATTATTACATATATTCATCAAAGTTTGAAAGTAAAATAAAACATTGTATTAGAATAAGATTATTCAAAAAACTAATCTGTCATCTCGAATCCAAGTCTGTGGAGTCGGAGACGTGAGTCGTGGAGTTGGCTATTTTTATGGAGATCAGAATCTTAAAAATCGGATAAAAGTAATGAGAATATATTGAAAAAGTATTAGACCGGGGGTGGGGAACCTTTTCTCTCTAAATGCCACATTAATTTATCTGATTCAGCATAAGGCCGCAGTAAACATTGACAGGGAATTGACTAAGGAATCTTTGGCCAGATACCAATTCATGCCAATTTGGCCAAGCCCAGAAATTTGCGGAAAAAATTACCAGCGTGGGACCTTTTTTTTTAAGGTCTTACAAGGATTTTGACATCCAAAATCTCAGGAATTTACAAATATTTGTCGGAACAGTCAAAAGGCCGCGCCAAAATGCCGCATATCATATTTCTGAAGATTTTCTTTTGAATTGATGCATCGATATTCAACAATTAATTCCCATCGCCCGACATTAATAGGTTAAAGGTATGGTGTTTCCACCTCCCAAATTGGTCCTTTAATTAAGTGACTTGTCCGGGCTTTGCTCGCCTCTTTCCATTGACTCGAATCGTGACTCGTGACTCTTGAATATCGCATTCGGATTGCACTGTCCTCGCCACCGAGCCGTATATGGCCGAGACGTGATTTTGAAATGGGATGTGCCCCTCGCGACGCATGCACGACGTCGCCTGCCACTGGGTAAATCTGCATAATATTATTTACTTGCGTGTAGGGCAGGGCTGTCAAATGAGATTTTCGATGGATTCGGCGGTTATTCGAGTACTATGAAGACAAGTGTTTGTCTTCTTGTCTTGGTATACATGAGGAGTAAACATTCAAAAAGTGTTTTGTCACACAAATACAAAGCTTGGAAAATGATGATTTAAGTGTTGCAAAAGTGACGGTTTGTATGAATGTGTCAACTTTATGATTTCATTTTAATATGAAAAAAAACCTTTTTGAACACTAATTTTGAATTCCATTCATAGGTTTTATTATGGGTTATCAGAATGGATATAAAACGCCATTTTCAAAATTTGTGACAAAACACTTTTTGAATGTTTGCTCCTCACATAAGCTAGCCTGTCTACAACTTTTTAACTCACGCCACGCCGAGGAAAATGGATCTGTTTAGTCCAACACCCAAAAATTAAATTTTAAAAAAATAATTGTCAATTCAAGTACATTCGTGTACCTGAAAAGCCTGAAGATGTCGAAAGGCGAAATCCGGGTCATTAGCGACAAGATTAATGACAGCATTCAGACAATTCAAATTTGATATTGAAATCGTCAGTTCAAGTACATTCATGTACTTTAAAAGCCTGAAGATTCCTTCCGAAAGGCGAAACCCGGGTCGTTAGCGATAAGATTAATGGAGGAGTAAAGCATTCAGACAATTCATATTTGATTTTGAAATTCCACCAAGCACCTTCAGTCGAAATTTTAAATTAAATTAATGTTTTAAAAATATGTTAAGTTAGTCGAATGTATCAGACATTTTGAATTCATTGATTGAATTGGCAAATTTACTTGGTAGAACTCCATTGTAATACGATTAAAAATATCAACGTATTTAGTTGTACATTTTTTTATACGATGAGTTTACAGCTATTTCGGCGTGTGTCATCTTCAGAACTATGATTAAACTTGGATATATGTACTCAGCTATATATACTGCCTTAGAAGAGATACACAATACGTCTTGCTATTTGCTCTAACATCCTAATTTATAAAAAAATAAGTGGTTAGTTTTTCGCAGTTGAATAGTCTCGAATCAAGGAAAGCAATGTCAAAAGTGTTCTCCAAAAAATTATCTCCTTTTGACAGGTGCTCTTCGCCTGTAATCCATAATGCGTTCGCACCTATGCGGCAGGCAGGTCGATAGTTGCTAAATCAGTTTCCTTCACACGCCGTATATAAATTACGCCATGGTACTGCATTTTAGTTGGCTGCGGTTTTCATATTATTAACACTTTCAGGCCTAACCCAAATCCCTGTGCCCAACACTTAAAATGATTTTTTAAATGTATTTTTGTTTCTTAATGGCCCAATTAAACGGCTATACCATTGGTTTATTTTGCAGTTGTTTTAAACACTTCCGTCACTAAGTCATATTACATTTCAATAAACATTCAACTCTCTTTTTACACGGTAGATACGTTTCACAAAAAGCCGTGTAAAAATTGATAGAATTCATAGAAAAATTAAAGACTGGTTCCTTGAAAATAACCGTGTTATTTGAAAAAAACAACATTGTAATATAACAAGTCGTGTAAAAAAAGTTAAAAATGATGAGTAAATTACATAAAATATCGGTCATAATATGTATTTTAATCAAGATTATTTTTTTTACGGGGACTTTTATGAGGGACTAGACATAAATCGTTTCATTGCTATTTTTTTTGACACGTCTGATATTTAAGGATCTAATAAAGCCTTTTGTTTGTTATTACTGTCCTGTGTTGTTTAATTTCTTGTTATTGGGACATCCGTTATCCGCTTCTTTTTTTTTTTGGTTCTGGGAATCGTGTTACGACAAATAATTCGTGTAAAAATATAGTAGACCGTGTTATTTCAAGATCGCGTGAAAAAGATTTGAGTGTTGACAATAGTCAACATTTTCTTTTATGGTGAGCCGTATGACAATGTTTGTACATGTACCATGTCTCCTTCATTTTTCGCACTCGTTGCTCGTTAGATATGTTTTATTTTCTGTCGCACGTATTGTTATCGATATTTCACCATAGAACCTGCTTGATGTATTTACTCTGAGTGGGCCTGGCTTCCGATGTAAATATTTTTTCTCGATAAAATCATATTATACATATTACCATTGTGATTTTTTTTTTTTCAAACACTAATCGCAAAATTCCACTTCGCATAGCGACCATCATAATTTGGCCGCTTAGCGAGGGCGCTAGTGTCACGCGAGAGATGTTGTCATACTCCTTTAGCTGCCATAGCCACCACGCGATCAACTACAAGTTTATACCATAATCTGCTGCACACTGCCACTGGTTGATTTTAACTTACTTTATATTGCCTTATGTATTAATGTTCGCAAAATAAAATAATCGTGCGTTTTAATGATGTCAGTTCTAGATTCATTACTTTGGTTCCGAATTCGGCCGGCGGCCACGGCCTAAGTTTCGTCCTGTAAGACTTTATTTGATTTAACTTAGGGTGTTCGGAAATTCACTCACATTCAATATTCGACGTGAAAACTCAAGCCTGGGGTTCAACGTGTGAAGAATGTGATCGGTTTTTATGATTTGAAATAATTGCCACACACATAGTATCGAGTTGCGAAGGATAGAATACGTTAATAATTAACACTCTTGTTACGTAATTTATCATATCACTTTTAAGGTGTTCCCTGTCTCTACTTGGTGAAAAGGCATTATATTTTAAAAATAAAACACTCTACTGTACTCGATCCACATCTATTTAATATGATCAGGACCGCTTTCGCTCATCGCGACAATTTTTAACTGATAGTGATAATAAACATTAAAACAGTACTTAGGTATTATTTATACTGAGCCTTAAGGGTGTATTAATTCTGTGGTATTCGATGCATATTCTTTTCACTTTTAGGGTCTTCACTGTCAATACTTGGTGGAAAGGCATTATATTGATAAAAACACAATATTCCTTTGTACTTTATTTCACTTTATTTAAAAGGTCAGGAACGGTTTCGCTCATTGCGAGCATTGTCAATTGATGAGAAATATATATAAACTTTGGTATTTATACAAAAATAAATTGAAATTTATCCCAAATTTTAATTACCATTAGTCACCACTTCAAATTTATTAATCTTTGATGATTTTTTAATTACTTATATGTTGGAGGTGTTAAACATTTTTAATTTTGTGTAATTATAGAATCACTTATACTGTAATTTATAAATTCTTTTCAATGTCAATTGTTGTTTACATCTTTTCATTTCAATTTATTTTTGTATAAATACCACTGTTTATACATCTGTTGACAATGCTCGCAATGAGCGAAACCGGTCCTGACCTTTTAAATAAAGTGGAATAAAGTACAAATGATTACTGTGTTTTTATTAATATTCTTTTCAGTTGAAGATGACCGCCACGGGCGAAACCGGAAACCTTAAACGGAGTGTTTAATTTTTTTATTACAATGCCTTTACACCAAGTATTAAAAATGAATACCTAAAAGTGATATACAATTAAATGTTGTCGGTTTGGTGAATAACACTAAAGTTGACCGTTTCCAACCATTCTGAAAGCGAAATGTATGGTATTTGGTCTGCTCTTTCCTGCAACGAATTCCACACAAAGCCACATCGATCCTTTTAATTCTGATATATTAAATAATATTTGCATAATATTTCTGGATTTCCCGATGCAGCGATATGCAAATGGCGCTCCCCCTGCATTGTTTCCAACGCAATAATGCGCTATACCGTTCGCGTAATGATGGGGTAGGTCCGGGGGCGAGGGACAGTCGCCCGGAGGGGCTGCCGATAGGCCCCTCGGTGCTCTTTTACTCTGATACTCACTAACTCATTCAGGAGGCGTTGTGAGGACTGACTGCCATTTCGTTGAATCCCCTCGGGGAGGTGCCATTTAAACGACATTTAGCCTAGGGTGACCGCGCTTTTTTGCCGTCGAAATATTTATCATGATTTTAAACCAATTTTAGTGCACCAACGTGTGTGGATTTTTATTGTAGCTCAACAGTAGTGATATTAAGACAATACTTATTGTTTTTAAAGTTATTTAGTCGGTCGGTCGTTTAAAAATGGTCTAAGGCAACGTTTCCCAAATGATGGGTCGCGACCCGGTACCGGGTCGCAGAAAGCAAAATGCCCTGTCGCCAATTTCCTAAAATAAATCTATATATTTACTATATAACTTCGTAATGCCTCTCATTAATAAATTATTGGTACATTTGATTTCTATATAGGTTTATCAGAGTAAATTTGTTTGTGTTATAACATATAAAGACTGTATGGACATAAATATTTTGTTTTATTTTATCTATAGGCCGGTAATGTAGGCCATAACAAATTTAGTGGGTCACGAAGGAGAAATATCAAAATAACCGGTTCGCGGGGGGGGGGGGAGTTTGGGAAACGCTGGTCTAAGGCGTCGGTGACAATTTTTTTTAGAGCGATAACACATTCGCCTGATCGTTTTTGGGACCTGTGCATTTTAGTGTTTTGACTTGTTATCGTTTGTTCCACGTGGACCTCGGTTGAGAAACGCTGTTCAAGAGAACTGAAAGTAGTCGGACAATTTATTAATAGATTTGGCATTTACTTGGTAGAACTCCATTATAACAGATTAAAAATATCAAAGTATTTTAGTTCTACAGTTTTTAATAATTTTATGCGTTGATAGCTATTTCGGCTTTCGCCATTTTATGACGAATTTGATATTTTTAATCTGTTAGTCAGACAACATTGTTATTTACAAACCGCACTTAGAAATTCCTTTTTCGAAATTGATTTAAAAAAAGAACACTGTAAAATTATTAAATTGCGTCTTACGATGTTCTGCCTATTACGGTTCGATATAATGGAAGGGGTGCCGAATTTTTTTTTTCGGCAATTTCTTTTATTTGATTCGATAGCCGCTTGGTACGTCCGGATGGTCACCCCAGCGCTTAAGGGAGGGTCCGGCGTGTAGCATTCTTTTGTTTCTAAATGCCGGAAATGGAATACACTACCGCTGTAATTTATTTTGCGCGGCGCATTTTGTTTATAACCCCCCCCCCCTCCTCCACCCACCACTTTCGTCTTACCACCTGCTTTATAATAATCGTAATTCTCTTGTAATCCACCGTATAAATGGACCTTAAGTATAGCGTATTGGTTTTTTATTGCATTATGTCAGCGGTTCCCAAATGGGGGTCCGCGAAAAAAATGTACATTAAAAGTTTTAACATTGCATTGCGCAAAAGTACAGAAGATGATTTGCTTGTGTGCGAAAGTTAACCAACTCTCATAACTTTTAAAAACATAAATTACTCTAGTACTGTAAGGTGCTTGGTGGAATTTCAATATTAAATTTGAATCGTTCAAATTATGTAGCAAACATTGAGTACACACGGGCCTCGTATAACACGGTTATAATATTGTTCCATAGAAACGCCGTGTAATACAAATCCGTGTTATACGAGGTTCAAAGTTCATACGAAATTAGAATGTCCTTAACAAAATTATCTGATTTTTTTTCAATGCAAAAACGTACATTCGTATTTTTAAATCAGAGCATATGGCCTCCTAATGGTGGTATTTCAACAGAAGTTTTTTTCTACGATATATGTTTGCCTAATAAGTTACCCAACCTTTTTATTTTCGTTATCTAGTTAGCTAATCACTCTCGCTGCGCCCTGTTATTTCACGGTTGGAAATTTTGGAGGGAATTTTTACACATGACAAACATCCATGCCTTCGAACAGAAGTCGATTAATCGATCGAAAAAATGGTGTTCATACTGGGACTCGACTCCAGTGAGATCCGGCACGGAAAGAAGCCCACGACGCTAACCGCTGCGCCATAGGACAATACAAACAAATATGTTAGCTTTTACACATCGTGTAAGAGTGTTCTAAGAATAAATATATTCGAGAATCGCTGGATTATACACATGATCATCTGAATACGTGATAAAAAAAATCGCATTACGATTTGGGTGTCCAGATAGATTTTTTTTGTTGTCTTTTTTTTTCATCGGCCAGAGAACCGGTATGTGATACTGACATATCAATTATTGGATTTTTTTTGTTTCAATTTATTTCGTATCGCATTCCTGCGAGAATGGGGAGGGCGGGGCGGGGGGGGGGGGGGGGGACGAGTAGTAATTTATCGCGTCCATGTGTGGAATCCCCGTCGTATTAATTAGCATTCACTCGGCGTAATTCGCTTACGAAATATCTATACAGAATAATATCAAACGTTGAGTACACACGGGCCTCGTATAACACGGTTATAATATGGCTCCATGGTAGCGTCGCGTAATACAAATTCGCGTTATACGAGGTTCAAAGTTCATACGAAATTAGGGTGAAGATTTGAATCGTTCAAATTATGTACACTCACACACGTTTCGTCACTCACTGACCTCATTGACCATATGAGCTCTCTGGAGGTGAAGTGAGCCAACTAGTAAAATTGTAAAACTTTTTTTCTTGGACTTAATCATGTCTCTACTTGGTGTTTGTGTGGATTGCATATTTTTATTTTACGGAGATAGCACTATTGCGATGTGAGGTTACTTCACTTTTACGATACTTCAAGACAGCGGTTTCCAACCTTTATGCTACTGCGCCTCCCCTGCCTTTTATTTTTTTAAATAAATATAGTAATTTAGACACGTTTTGTGCAGAGCGTACCGAAACAGAACACCATTTTAAAATCAACCGCTCCATACGTTACGATATGAAGTTTTATTAATTTTTAGAAAAAGTTTTGGCGCATCGCAGGTTGGAAACCGATGCTTTTAGACGTGTAGAATATTACTATATTTTTCTCTAAAATACCACTTGGCTCACTTCACCTCTGATGAGCCCATGTTACTATTTACTAACCGCGCTGAAGAAATTCCTTTTTCGAATATACTTAATTAAAATTTTTAAAAAAACCTTTAAAATTTATAAATTGTCGTTTACGATTTTTCGCCTATTTCTGGTCGAATGTATGCAAGTTTTTTTTTCAAAGCGATTTTTTTTTTCGATGGGTAATTCGTTGATTACTTTGGTTTGTTGCCTCGGCGATCAAATGCGTCATACTATGCATATCAGTGTCGCTAATGTACACACAAACTAATTCTATCTCATTACCATAGAACCGTAAAAAAACACTTAGCGGCAATTAGCCGATAACGTGATATCTGCCGTCGCTTGTTCGCTGTTTCAAGTTAGCTCGTTAAACAGTATTGTTTTCTCAATTCTCATTTGATTTGAAATTGAATTGTATATCGTCTGTGGAAAGGAAAGAGGACATAATAACCCACCCACACGTGTTTTGATGATTTTGAGCCAATATGCAAATTATGAATTATACACAACCTTGAAGTGCACGGAGACTTCTAAACTGGTGTTTAATTGACATCATCTAACACTGATTAAAGAAATTGTCTAGGAAAAACCTTTATTTCAGACTTTTTTCTTGGTTTTAATTTTTTACAAGGTCATCTTTTTCAAACTTAAAAGCTAAATTCAGATAATAATGCGGCATTTGCTGCTTGCATCCTTTTGATAGAACGTGTATCAAGTTAGATACATTGTGATTATCGAAAAAAAGCTGTTTTGAATTAACTGTGGGTTACGTCCTTTTTCCTTTCCATAGTCGATATATAACATTCTTGTCAGAAGTATCCAAGGCGTATTTACCGAATCGTCATATTTTTCTATGGTACTCGACGTTGTACCCAGTGCCGGCGCTACGTGCAAGCGGAGCAGGCGGCCAACAGTCAAAGCGCCTTTTTTTTATATCTAGAGCGGAAAAATACAATCTTGCCGGGGAGGCTAACGGATCTACATCTACGTTTTCTGTAAATTTCAAATTATTGCTACGAGTGTCTTAGGAGCAGTCGCCCAAAACTTGGTTGCTATGCACGAAAGCTGGTATGGCCATCTTTTTTAGTTCAGTGGCCTAGTTCATTCCCCGAGTCAACAGTCGGTTTGCGTGATTTTTCAAATTAAAAAAAAAATGTTTTTGGACGGTTTCTTTAAAAACGTAAAATTAGGGCTTCACTTTAGTATTTAACACTTACCCTACGGTGCTAAAAAATACTTCCGATATGTTGCTGGCCCTTAAAGAACCAAGTGAAAAAACATGCTTTAACACTTACCACTCTTTATGTACGTTGAAAACCCAGGACGTGTATTTTTAAAAAACATGTTTTTCACTTTGTTCCTAAAGGGCCAGCAACATATTGGAAGTATTTTTTAGCACTGTAGGGGAAGTGTGAATTTTGTGTTGTGGTCCGTAATTTGTTTCTACTATTTAAACGGTCCGCAGATGTAAAAAGGTTTCGAGAACGCTTGGTTAAAGATGATTTAACTATAAAATATATATTTTTTAACTTTTTTATTATTGTAGGATATATCAATAGTTTATTATAGCTAAGTGACATAAAAAAGTGAATATAAAAAAGATGTTACAAGGCGAATTTTTAATAAAAAATAATAACATGAATCGGGCGTCCATATCAAATCAAAGTGGTAATACAAACATAAATGCCGCGTGACACAGTTAAAGTAAAAAGTAGTTCTAAACCCATTTCCAAAATGATGAAAATCAAGTCGCTGTTCCGCAGGGGGCATCACAACTCCCCCCAAACACCCACCAAGGGCCAGGACGGAGGACCGCCCCTCAAGGGGGCCACGTCCGTGTCGAGTTTGGACTCGAAACACCACAAGGTGGCCCCGACCCAGCGGGACAAGCCATCGAAAGTGTTCGGCTCCAAGGATAAGCTGCACAAGGACAAGGCCAAGAAGAGAGAGGAGAGGGCGGCGCAGAACGATGACAGTATCAACGAGGACGCTGCGGAGATGGATACTGTTGAGTTCCGGAGGCCGGATGTCGCCAGTCTGAGGGGGTCCAGAAATAATAACAAGGTATGTTCGTTTTACCTATTTATGTGTTTTGTCAACCTCTAAACGAGTGCTTCCCAGATTGGGGGCCGCGGAATTTCTCCGGGTCCGCCGCAGAACCTGTTTTGTATTTAGGGAGTCGTGGAATGAAAAAGGTTGGGAAGCACTGCTCTAAACTAGCATTTGGAAGTCCTGAGATGGTCAATGTCAAATGTCCATTAATAAAAGATATGGGCTTTGAATGTAGTTCCACATTGGGAGCGGACATGGATAAAAAAAAATTGTTGCAAAGTAAATCTATGTATGTTTTTTCTTCAGTCCTGAAATGTTCAGCACTGGTGAATTGCAGACTTCGAACAGCTGAAGTTTGGCATGAAAGATAACTTTTAATCAATCATTTTTTTCAACTTCTAGGTTGAATACAGCTCAGCCGATGAGCTGTCATCCTCAGGTCCTCGCGGAGCCGTTTTTGAACTGTCAGTCCCGTGTGTCAGAATACCATCCGTTAGTATACCGAGCAGTCTCCCTGTCTCGAACACAGAGCAGGCTTGTGCCAGCTTACCTCCCATGCTGGTCGGTATTCCCCCGTCACTGCAGGAGATCAACGGGCCTATTGATTTACAACCAGAGGTAAGGCAAATATATGTATAAGGTGTAGAACTTGGAGATATAGAACTTAAAAATGAAAAAAAAAACACAAAATCGTCGTTTTGGCCATGGTATTGGGCATGCCATCACCTTGAAGAAAGTGCAATCTAAGGGTCCAATTTTTGGAGTAGCTGGGGCCGAATGTTGACTTCTAGACAGTCTATAGTCTCTGGTTTATCGGCGTAGAATAGTGACCACATATTTTCTTATCACACAATTCTGGAGGCCAATTCACAGGTTCATTATGCGAAATTATGCGCTGATCAAATGCTTTCTTTAGTAAATTGATGATGGCTTGTGATGTGTGGTATGTTGGGCCGTCTTGTGGAAACCACAGTTCTCCACATTAATGCTAATTTAATTGGGGAACAATAATGACAGTAATCATGGATCTACAGCGCTATCCATTGACTGTAATGCCCTGGCCGGCATTTTTGTAGAAATATGGAAATTTATTATGGACCAATTTCTTCATTGGCCCATAAAGCCCACCAGACAGTGACCTTTTGTGGATGTAACAGCGTCTCAATAATGGCTCGAGAAGTTTTTTTTTCTCCCCACACGTGGCAATTTTTTATATTGACGTTGCCATTCAATCAAAAATGAACGTCATTGCTGAATCAAATTTTATAAAAAAATTATTGTGAGTTTAAAGTATGTTTCGCGAACTAAACCACGATTTTTAAAATAAATTTTACCCATTTTTGGAAATGTTCTGGCATAAGTCTATTCATGGTGAAGTGGCAAACCAAACTGAGTAAAAGTTGGATGTCAGCTGTCAAATCGGCAGCCGCTGGAAAAAGTGTTGCCAATTGAAAGACAAACTTAAAAAAAAAACGCCCTATTATAATTAATCATGCTCCTGTTTCTGTCTCATTGTTTTGAATGGTTATTTAGTTATTGCATAATATGAGAGTAAAGAGGTAAACCATAATAAAGTAAACATTAAAATTTTCCAACATATATTTTATTTCCTTTTTCCTGTGTGATACAGCTTGAGTAATAAAATGGCTTCATTTGCCAATCGCTGTTCGTATATTGTACTGTCTGTGGAAAATTTGACATAATTCCTTTTCCTCAACTACAAAGAGTAAATAATTACAATAATTTTTTGTTATGTTTACAGCCAGAACCAGCGGAAACAGTGGCAGGCGTTCAGCAGACGTACGAGGAGCTGGAGGAAGTGCGGAGGAAGTTGGAAGGTGTAGAAAAACAGAGAGAGGAGTTGGAAAGGAAAGTCGCATCTCTGATGGCCCAGACCAAAGATATGGCCGACTTACGAAAGGAACTTGCCGATGTCAAGGTTATTGTGCTTCCATTATCGTGAATTTATATTTATTATATAAACTTAGAAGTGACCAATTTGGGAAGGTAATGCTCCAAGAATGGTAGGTCCATGATCTGAAGTGTTCATTATATTGATTTATAAATTTGGTTAAATTACTTTCAGGCGGCAGGGGAACGAGCGTCAGCGGAGAATGTGTCGCTGCGTGCAAGGTTACGTGGCGTGGCACACTCTCCCCTCAGCGATAACGAAAAGCGGCAACTGCTGCAGGACGCCGGACACAGCTCGGCTCCATGCTCCATGCCAACGGTATGCTATGACTATCACTTGAGTATTATGTGCTTTCTTCTGCCGTGACCAAAACTAGCTTCAAGTGAAAATAAAATAAAAAAACTAAGGGAACCAGTATACCATTATATTTGTCGTCGTGTCCTATGGCGCAGCGATTAGCGTTGTTGGCTTCCGTGCCAGATCTCACGGGCTTGAGTCCCAGTAAGAACAGCATTTTTTCGATTGATTTATTGATTTCACTGCATTGGTGCTTGTGTTTCAAATTCCAAATTCCCTCCCACCCTTCTGATCCTTCAATTACTGGGCATAGCGGAAACGATTAGTTTATCACTAGTCCTGTCCTAGCCATATCTTTCTATTCCTGCTACTCTCTTTGGAAAAGAGAAGTTGAGCGACTGATTAACAAACAGTTGATGGTACTCGTCATGAGCGAAACCGGTCCCGATCCTTTAATTAATAGTGGATATAGTACAAAGGTATATTATGGTTTTTTTTTCAATACAATGCCTTTCCACCAAATATTGACAGTGAACACCCTGAAAGTAACAAACAGTTCTCGTAGAAAACTTCTGTTGAGATACCTCCATTCGTAGGCCATATGCTCCACATGAATAATGCTCGAGGCAAATATAAGAGGATTAATTTTGTCAGAAAGTTTAAAATATCACAGTGAGATCAAAGAGATTGGCGGAGGATAGAGAACCTTGGAGGCACCAAGCGGTGGCCAGATGCTCTGAATGAATGATTAAAAAATGATGACAAAATCTTTTGGGTCTAAATTGTGTTTCTAATTGTTTTAATACCTATTTTTCAGGACTCAGACGGTGAAGCAATGACTCCGGAATGGGATAAGCATTCCTCGAGTTCCCTCAGCGAAGTCTCTGTTGCTTGTCTTCAAGATCGAATATTGCAAATGGAAGAAAACCACCACAGGTTCGTTACTCTATTTGCCGATAAACCAAACTTAGAAGATTCCTATTTGAAGTCTTCCATGACACTAGGGCTTATACAAAAACCGACTTTTGAAAACAATAAAAACAGTTTTCGAACAATATTAACGGCCGAAAACCGGTTTCATTCGGTTTTTGAAGTTTTACAAAAAATGCAAAATTTAATTAAAATGGCGTGAAAAAGTTCAATTTTTTTATGTTTATTTATATACATAATAATACAAAACAAGAAATTATTTGGTGTTTCTCTTAAGAAAACACGAATCGTCGTCCATTGATCGTTTTGTAACAAAATTTCCTGATATCAGAAATACCCTTTCGTCGGGTAATGGTGTGGGGCATATGGTCTTTAAGCCATAAAATAAAAGATCCAAATTCCTAAATAGACTCGTTTATGGAAAATTTAGCACAACCGGTTATCGAATGTCACATATTTTCCCAAAAAACCGGGCTTTTGAAAACCGACAAGCCCTACATGACACATGGCAGACTAGGGAATCAATTGACGAGCCTGAAAACTGTACTGGGACATCTAAAAGAAGTTTTTTCGTATCGCTAGAAAGATTCCTTTTCCTTCAATAATGTTGGTGCTGTGGTGTAAAATCTGTCATAAAGAGGAATGCACTTTTTATTTTAGATAAACCTCTATAAATAAAGTAGACAGTAAAACATGGAGGTGTTGCGTGGCGGCCATATGCTCCGCATAGAGAGCGAATATGGTAAAAGAAGAAGAAGTACAGTTCTCAGGCGACGATATGATCCTTGTCGAATACTATTGTATGGAAAATTGGCCATATTAAATTTTACATTCACCGACCTCCATAGCAGTTTTATTCAACATTTTGGCTATAATGGTTTGAATCCCAGCTGGGCTTATCATATATAGTAAAACTTTTCTATTGGACTTTTGAGTACAATTACATCTTTATTGGTGATTTGGCGGATTGCATATTTTTATTTTACAGAGATAACACTATTGCAATGTGTAATAACTGAGGTTACTTCATTTTTACGATACTTTAAGACGCGTAGAATATTACAACGCATCTAACATGTCTTTTTTCTAAAATACCACTTGGCTCACTTCACCTCTTTTGAGCCGACATAATACATAGTTTGAATATCTAATTTTATACATATAAGAATTTCGATACATGAAAGTTAACAAAAATTTATAAAAGTATTTTCATAACAGTCAGCTTATTTAAATGTTCTTTCATTTAATTTAACATCTTCAGTGGTGAGAATTTGTGAGCAGCTTGAGCTAAGTGGACTATCTCGATTGTTGCAAAAGAGTCGAACATTAGTGTCCACTATTTATTAATCAGAAATTCTTTTCTTTCAGTACGAATGAAGAACTCCAAGCTACTTTGCAAGAGTTGTCAGATCTTCAGAATCAGCTATCGGAAGTGCAGGTGGAGAATGAACGGTTGTCCGATGAAAAGTCAGTACTCCTAGAGTCACTCTGTCGGCAAACGGAGAAGCTTGAAGACTCACGAACGAAGGTATATCACAGCAGCTACCAATAATAAAATCTAGTTCAAGTAAATGTGCTTTATTTGTTATTTGTATAAAATATTTTTATACATAACGTGATTGCAAGATTCCTGCTATTTTTTCGCAGTCCCCTTTATCATTCTCTATTTTTTGTTTTATTATCGTGTGATTTCAATTCTAACGGAATCGTAACTCAAAAGGGGCCACGGGCCCGAAAAGGTTGAGAAACTGCATTAGGCGTAGTATAGTAAAAAGTTGTGACGTATTTTTCAAATGGGTGTTTTAAAATTAGTTATTTTCGGTCCTTTGACTGGAGACGCCTCCGTGTTTTTTCGTGTTGTCGGACAACTCAATTTATGTAAAAAAAAAATTTCATTCACCTCAAACATAATGATTGAGATTTTTTGTAATATACCACTTGACTCACTTCACCTCTAGGGTTCATATATCAAAGTACAGTCAATCCTCTTTTTATGCGGTAGATGGGTTCCACGAAATATTGCATAAAAAAAGACATCCATACAAAATGTGGGGATGCGTTCCATGAATTTTCAAATACGCATAACTTTGAAACATCTAGGTAAAATATACCCTAAATCGCATAAAAAAGTATAGGAATATTAGGGGAAAACACGGCGTAAAAATACTTAAATATTTTTTATTAAAATATAAAATTTGTTGCTTACTGTTTCACCTTAGAAACATTTTGAGTAAAATTATCGTCAATGTTAATGACAATGTTAGGTGCGTTTTGCATGTGGTTCGAAATCACTCTTTTTCGGAAGAAATAGTATGCGCATCAATTTCAAAAACGATGGTTTTTTTCTAAAAATGAAATTAGTGAAATTTTGTTCAGACTTTCTATTTTCGATAATTAATTGCTTAATGGTAGATGCAACATGATTTAAACAGTCCAAAATCATATATTTTTTTCCAAATGTCAGTTATGGCTATGATTTATTCTCTATTATATCCAAAATACAATGATACGTGCTCTCGATGTGAAATTTATCATTTTTATATATCGTAAAATATAGTACATTTTTTAAAAATTTGCATTTCTAAAAAACCGCATAACTTTGAAATCGCATTAAGTGGGATACTGTGACAGACGTTAGTTGACTCACGAAAAATATTGTAAAAAATACTATAGTGACCCACAGACATAATTAATGCCATGAATTATGATATATTTTGCTTTGCTGTCATTTGTCAGTCTACTAGATGTTCGAAATGTCTCAGTACGGCTTTAAGTTGTCCACACGTTCCATTATGACCATTAACGCTTTACCAATCTCACAATCATTTTGTATCATTGTGCTTTTTGGCTGGGCCGACGCTTGCATTCCCCTGTAGATAAAATCAATGTCTATTTTACTTTACACGCTACAGTGTGAATGCTCGTGTTGGCTAGTGTGTAACGTTTAGTTGTTGGTTATTTTCGTATAGGTGGACACACTGCAGGAACTTCTATTGAGGGAAGGCGGCGAACAAGAGGCGTGCTCCACTGAAAGGGAGCAAAAACTTGTGTTAATATTGAAGGTATTTTTTTTATTATTATTTTAATAGGTTTGTGAGCAAATTATAAACATTATTCGGCCATCTTCAGTCAGTCACCACAGCAGGCTTTGATTGTTTGGGTTACAGAGAGAACTGAAATATACTCCTTTGCTGGAGGAGTTTCAGAAGAAATTTCTCTCCGTTTAAGGGTGTATGTATATTAAAGATGGCTTCTCTTATGCTTGCGCTTAATAGTTTGAATGTCCAAAGAGAAATGTGCCTGGCTAAGCAAAGTAAACCCTCCTACGGCGCTCCCTGCTAAAGACCGGTTTTTTATAGCCAGCGCGGCAGCCCAAAATTTCTCAAAAGTCAAATTCTATGTTTTGTAAATGATATATGTAATATTATACATAAATATTAACTCATTATGGTCTGCGAAATATTGTACAAAAACCAGAGCTTGTGGAGTCAGAAAAACCAGAGAAAAATAATTTAAAGATATTGAAAATTTATTAGTGTTTTCATCAGATCGATTGGTGAAATTTACTAGTAATTAGAACGATCTGACAGTACACAGATATATTAGTTAAACAGAAATATTTGAAAAAATCATTTCGGAGTCAGCTTTTTATTTGAAGCCAGTCGTCTTTTTTTCCTGATTCCACAGCTTTGAAAAAAACTTTTTATTTGCTTTATTTATAGAGTCCTTTAATTGTATAAAAATACTTTTTTTTTGCTTTTTAGAGTGGTCAAGATGAGCGGGAAGTCCTTCTCATCAAGCAGGAGGAGCTTAAATCGGAGAATCTTGAACTTAGAGAGACTCTGGAGTCCACAGTCAAAGAGAATGAACGTTTGCACGAAAGGGTTATGTGAGTATTTATTTATTAACCTTTTGGATTATGTTCATTTTCTCAACTAGAGGTCTAGTTGTCTCAATGGAGAGCATTTTGGTTATGAGTTAAGATTATTTACGAGTGAAATGATATTCAACAAAAACAATCGATCGGGATAATATTTGTGACAGGACGATAATATTAGGAAGATATAACGATTAATGGAGTATTATTTAACATTGCTTGTATGGGTATTTGGCTGGGACTATGGAAAATAAACGGTCCATGCGAGAATGGTAGATCGGGGTTCAACTATATTTGGAACAGCTAAAAAAAATAAAATTGGGCAAATCCGTAAATTCATTATAGGGTTTTGAGATTTTCAAATTCCTCGAAAAGCTAAAAAAAAAAAAAAACGAGTCACAATGGTATTTTGGACATATCGGTAAATTCCATGGTTTTGAGATTTTGAAAAAATGTGGTGCTCGCCGTCTTACCAATATTTTATATTGCGCTCTAGTGTCCAAAAAAATTGGTAACTCCTGATATAAATGATGAATAAGATGTAAACTCTAATCTTGATTTTTTACATTTGCTGTATAAGATTTATCATCCACGTGGCTGTTCTTTTTTTTAGGTCGATGGAGTGTACGATGGAGACCAATAGCCAAGAACTAAAGCAAATGCACCAAGAATTGGTCGGTGCGAGAGACTTGGCCGACGCACGACAAACACAGCTGCAGCATGTTTCTGAACTGCTAGACACGGCCAACGCCAAGGTATTTATTTGGTTCCGATATATATTTGTCTACGTTCATGTCACCAATGACGCCTTAAATTTTTACTTCCGACCTTCCGGATTATGGTGTCCTCTTCGGCTTTAAATGACTTGATGTGTATTATTTTCAGTGGATTCGGTGATAACGTTACGGAAGTTCAACAACAAGTAACATCATCAGACAGAATATTCCAAGGTTTACGAATAAACTTAAAACTGATTATAATTCACTAGTTATAAATAACTAAATGAATGTCGGGGTGGGTTCTCACTGTGTCCAGTAAAAAGGGAAAAAGGTGGGAGACGTTGGATGAAATAGGACAATAAATTTTCTCAAGTATGAAACAGCACAGGTCATCAAGCAGTTGGAAATAACAGAACTTGGCATAGGTCCTAAAAATCCGAAATATGCACCAGCTAATTTTCTTGCATCTTCTTTTAGATATCCATGTTCGAAAGCAGTAACTCTGGAGCGGCCAGCGGTCAGCAGGCGGTGGCGCTGCAGCGGCAGACGGAGCTTCTGCAGGAGCAATTGGCTGGCGCTCGACGGCAGCAAGACAGACTCGCTCACGTCTGTTCACAGCTGCAAGAAGAAAATGCGGTAAATAATCTTTTTCTTTTAGTGCGTTCGGCCGAAATATTGTGGAAATTCGTTTTTGACATATTCATTGATAACATTGTTAATCACTAAATGTGAGACGTTTTTTTGCCTCTGTTTTAGGATAAGATAGGTGGGGGGAATTTAAGACGTGACATACATACATCTCTTTGAACAGAATTGTGTTATTCTTCTAATTACACTTTTTTTTAAAATACTGATTAATTCAATTTCTTTATGCAAAAAACACAAAAGTGCATAACGGATTTCCTGATAACAAGAAATTCAAATACACAAGACTAATAACAAACAAAAGGTTTCATTAGATCCTGACACATTTGACGTGTCAGACGATTCTAACGATGAAAGCGATTTATGTCCAGTCCCTCATAAAATTCCCTGTATGTAATCAAGTAGCGATGAATAGTAATATTTTTTCATAATGAAAATAGAGTCTTCCACGATTTCTTATACCACAATGTTGTTCTTTTTTCAAATAATACAGTTTTTTAAATTCAGGAAACCTTTTTTTTAACATAGTTTTATGTTAAAACTTGTGTCTTATATTCTTATATAGAAAAACGGTCACTATAAAAGAAAACGGATAACATTAAATGAAAAAAAAAAAGGCATTGGCAATCTTATAGGTTGCTTGATATCGAGACACACTGTAATTTAGTCACCGAGCTTTGATATATATATATATATCTTCGACGGCTAGAACAACCAACATAAGAAAAAGCTGTGAAGCGTTGTTTATCATCCACATGTCTTTGGTCGTATATGATTCTTCATGTCAACTAAAGAGGCATTTTCTTTCCGTTATTAGCTGACCAAAAGCAACGCAATATCGGCCGTCGCTGATTTAGAAACGCAGTGCAACCAGCTCAAGCAAGATAAGTCGACACTGCTAACAGAGGTCCAGAGTCTGCAGGAGGCCAACAGCGATCTGCAACTTCAGGTAAGGGAGTGGATGTGAATAATAAATACTTATAAATGACCTAGTTCTACAGAATGATAAGTCAAAAATTTTATGTGAGCTATATTACCCATCATATTCGAATACCTCTCTTCTATAGCTCCACAAAAATACAACTAAAGCAAATCGCCTGCTTTCTCTCGGTAGACATTACGGTTAAACATTCTTCTCTACAACTTTAAATATCGTTTTACAGTTTTGTCAAGTTGCAATAAATTTGAATTAATTCCTATCGTATTTGTGGGTAATTGAATGAATATTTACAGTGCCAGTGCTTAACGGAAGAAAGGCGATCTTCACAAAGTTCGCTTACAGAGGCCCAGCGAGCGACCACTGCCGCCGAGCAGAGGAACAGAGAAACGCAAGCTAGACTCACAATTGAAATATCGGAGAGGGAACGAGACGTGAGTACACTTCTCAAAAAAATACAATATCTGGTTTACAATTTCAGAAATCATTTTGTCAGTTTGGGCCGTAACGGTGGAACAGCACAACATAACCAAACTGATATAATATTATATTATTATTTCCGTCCATGAGAATAGATATTGCCGAACAACCGGTTGTTCTTAACCTTTTGATGAATTGATCCTACGAACAGTAGGGATTCTGTGTTTGAGACAACCTGAGAATAAATTCCTAAAAAATCAACGCTTTTTGCCAGTCTCGTGACATTTAATCCATTTTTGCCCGCATTTGCCCGTAATTGATGCAAATAAAAAAACACTGCTCACTCCGACAGGTTAAAATCTGAATAAATACAGCAAGAAACGATCCCCACGCTTGCTAGCTGTAGATTGATTGAGACTGAAGCAATCTCAACTTTTGTTGCGTCATGCATAATGGAGTGAAAGTGAAAATACTAAATGTTCCAATATTGCAACACTGGGTTAAATATTACAATATGAGACTTGAGATTTCCAATATTTTTATAAGTGGTTTTTTTTTCAATCTGAACAAATATAGTTTGAGAACCTCTATACTTTGAGAAACTTTAGAATAAAATAAAGAAACTTTCTAAATCGTCTTTTTATATACAATAAAATATGACTATTCTACATACGTGTGACAGATGCTTTCTTGCAAAATCAAAAAAAATGATTGATATCTATACATCAAATTCTGGGGCTGATGGAGCCGAGCTCCAATTTCCCTTTCATCTGGTGTATTTTGATTTTCACGCGTAGCGTCCTGGATCCTCCTGGGCGTAGCTGGGTGCGTGGTCTTTGGTTTTTGTTCTTTCAAATTGTTTGCATGGGAGTTAATGTTCGAAAGCAAAAATCGAAAAATACATTACGAATTTACTATGGTTATCTGTCTATGTATTGGTTTGTCATTTGAGTTTGGAATAAATAAACATAACATTGTTTTTTTTTACATATAGAATCCTACTGTACTTTGTATGTAAAAATTTCAGTTTCAATAATTTTTCATAAAAATTATTATAATTTTATCGAGTGGAAAAATACAATCTTGCCTGGGGCAACCAAATTACTAGCGTCGACCCTGCACATGTTCATACAGCAAAGTGTTTTTACATAATACAAGTATTTGGGTCAGTCGCTCATGTGCGTAGAGAAGAGAAAGCGCAGAATACACGCCCATCAAATTTAAATTAATTTGTTTTTTTTTAATATTAATAATGCGATGATATCATTGCGGGAAATCCTCGTCAATTATCATGGCTGCCTAAATCTAAATTCAATGGTTGCCCATTTAGCATAGAAAGCGTTTTGTTTGCAATTATATTAGTTTACTACTTAATATTCACGATAGTATAGAATAGGTATTGTCAACCTTTTGACACACACTTTTGTATCGTTGACGGTGAGAAAATTTCGTTTGTGCACTTCAGTATGTCGATTTCGGTATTCGATTTCAAAATCGAATTTTGGATGTATAGAATCAATCGCATATTTTAATAAAATTGTTCGAATTAAAATATTTTTTATCTGCCAATAACTGTTTGTTACTCAGTTGCTCACCCAGTGACGTAGGAAGGGGTCCTGCCGCCCGGGGCGGTCGTTGAATTTTCCGCCCCCAATTTGTCCTCTAATTTAGTTTTTAAATCACTTCTACCATATTTATCTATGAACTAGGAGTTTTTACTACAGGTGGCTTAATTTTTTTAATGTATAAGTACAATTTCTCGAAATATATTATATTTATTTTTGAAAATGCCCCCCCAAAGCTGTGCCACCCGGGGCGGTCCGCCCCTACCGCACTCACCTTGCTACGCCACTGTGCTCACCCTCTCTTTTTCAAAGAAAATAGCAGAGATAGAAGGATAAAGCTAGGACAGGACTAGTGGTTGATCGGAAGGGTGGGAGGGAATTTTAAGACTTATCACAAGCACGAATGCCTTCGAACAGAAATCAAACGAAAAAAATGATGTTCGTATTGGGACTCGAACCTGTGAGGTCGGGCACGGAAGCCCACAACGCTAACCGCTGCGCCGTAGAACATTACATTTTTTTTGTTTTCTGTTTACTCATAACTGTCAATTTTACTTGCCTACTTCTGCCGGTGCTGTGACGATATTATGTTGTAATTTTATTTCGATAGTGAAAATAAAATAATAATAATGATTCATCAGCATATTACTGCATACTGTTATGCTCTTGTGAGACACCTTGCATTCACTTATGCACATATAGAGTGAGTCATTGACTGGTCAGTTTTATAGTGGACGGCCTTTTCACCTAGAAATACCTTCTATATTACAAATGGTTTGAACGAACTTATTGTATGCTTATTCGCTTTCAGTGCGTTTAACCGCTTGAATACAGCGCAAATAAATCATTAACATGTCCCAGAGATACTGCGTGTTTTTGAGAAAAATAATTTTGCCTAATATACACTCGAATTCGATATTTTAAAAACCTATGTTGACTCAGTACAGATGGCACTACACATATTCATCAAAATATTGCTTATATTCTGTTAGAATACCAAGTATTTGTTTTTTTAAATGTCTTGGACATCCATGTTTGCTTGCATATGTTCCGGACACCGGTGTCCGCTTGGTATTCAAGTGGTTAATGTGTTAATAAAAACATAATAATCCTTTGTACTTCATTCCACTTTATTTAATATGTCAGGACCGGTTTCGCTCATTGCGAGCATTGTCAACTGAGCTCGCAATGAGCGAAACCGGTCCTGACATATTAAATAAAGTGGAATGAAGTACAAAGGATTATTGTTTTTTTTATTAATATAATGCCTTTCCACCAAGTATTGACAGTGAACACCCTAAAAGTGGTTAATGTGTGGTGATGTGCAACAAGGAACCAACCCTCAAAATGTCAATATATATTCAAAAAATAAAATACACATTTGTTCTAATTCCCACTTTTATTTAATAAGATCAGGAGTCCATATGCTCCACACGAAGTGGACATGGTTTAAAAAAACGAATATATTAAAAAACAAAACCTTATACTATTTTACGTTGTATAATCTCGAACTGAGGCATCTAGTTTCAAACACGGCAATATCAGTTTTACTTTATTTTACATTTTAATGAAATTTTAATTCCAATTCACTTTAATTATTATGAAAAACCTAGACACTAAGCGTCAAATTATTAAACGTTGAGCGTCTTCATTCCATACAAAATACTGAATGACATTCAGTCAGCTGATTCAAATCCTGCGATCTGATTGGATCTCAATGATTTGGTCAGTATAATAAAAAGATCCTTTTGACTTGGTCGTTTTTGATAGTAAAACCGTTGATGGTTTTCATAAACTTTTAGTACATTTTCGAAACTAAAATATAACATATTGAATTGTAGGTATTAAATTTCCGTACTGGAATTAATAAAAAACATGTACATTGTCTAAAACAGGGTTTCCCAAACTTTTCTGCGATGGTACACTTCGCAAATCCGGAAATTTTAACAGGATACTTAGCTTATTTTTTAGGTTGGGTAATTCATATGCATCAGGGATATCAGGGACAATATTGGTGATTTTAATTCTTATGTCTGGTTGCCACTTTCATGTTCTATTTAAAACCTCCGCTTGTACCTAAATACTTCACTTCATAAATATCAGTAGATATTTGGTGTCACTCGTCATTTATTACAAAGTAGAAGATGTTTAAATGTGTTTCAGGGTATAAAAACATTACAAATTTTGGGAGATCACGCATTTAGGTCACGTGGAGAACATAGTTTGGGAAACTCTGGTTTAAAACATGACTTGGCTGTGTTTGATACTGGACGCCTCAATTATTGAATGAAGCAATCGCATGCATGATTAACAGCATCATTTAGGGAATTCCTGTTTATCCAAAAAGACGACCAAATATCAAATCTGTCAGAGAGGATATGGCGAAAAGAATTTGTCATTTGACACATTGGAGTTATTCACATCAAAATCACTTAAATGGTGATGTGACGTTATGACTTTTTAATTCATTCAACATATTTTCCTCAATGAACTAATCTTCAGTCATGTATTCATTATCTCCTATGCGCACTATTCACAGGGTTATCACAAAGCGATAAGCAATCATGTATTATATTTTTTAATTAAATAAAATTTTAAAGAGATGCAAATTTATATTTCCAATGGATATCGACTTTGGAAAGGAAAAAGCACACATAACCCACAGTTTTTTCAAAACAGATTTTTTTCGATAATCACAATGTATCAAACATGGTAGACGTTCTATCGAAAGGATGCAAGCTGTAAATGCCGAATTAGTATCTAAATTTAGCTTTTAAGTTTGAAAAAGATGACCTAGTAAAAAATTAAAACCAAGAAAAAAGACTGAAATAAAAGTTTTTCCTAGACAATTTCTTTAATTAACATTAGATTATGTCAATTTAACACCAGTTCAGAAGTCTCCGTGCACTTCAAGACTGTGTATAATTCATAATTTGCATATGGCCCAAAATCATCAAAACACGTTTTTTGCGCCTCCTGTAAAATTTTATATGTGTGGGTTACGTCATTTTTCCTTTCCACAGTCGATATGGTGGTTAATTTGTGTAGACTCAAAATTTAACTCAACCATACCCGCTTCCAATGTAAATAGTATGGATTTTCTAATAGAGCGTCTCAATACAAGCTATTTTTATGAGAATCGGTTGCAAAACAATGTTTCTTTTTCAGAGACTGTACGTATAAAAAGATGGGGCTCGAAGAGTTGTTATCCCATATTTGTTTTTTTTTTGATATCAACTTGATAGTGCTTAATGTTTGTAGTATCGATTATTCGCATTCCTTTCCATTGTTGACTGATGAACGTGAGCACTGCAGAGATGCGCTGCAATTCATTGAACCGAGTTCACGTGGCACCTATCCATATCGTATTAAATATATAATCTAAAAAATATATATTTGGCATCACAGCTCATGACAATGCACGAAATATTTTGAAATCGAAAGACCATACGAGGCAAACTCGTTTAGGGAGAATGACATCACAAACACCCATGTCTTAGATCTCAAATTCAAATTGAAAAAAAATCTAAATTTGACATTTGCCTTACCGGGGGACATGAACCCTGAACCTGACTGATCTGTAGAGCCAAGCTCTAACCAAGTAGACTACAGCAGGCGAAAAATATACCTCCTTATATACTATACCAGGGGTGGGAAAGACATCTATTATAACATAGCCATTTCTAGTCATACACTTGATGCTTTTAAACATAAATTGAGTTTGTTTTTTATTTTTATTATGTATTTATCCATTTTGTTTCCCTTTCATACACATTACTTTGTGCATTGAATTATTACTCTTCTTGTGACCCCCAATTACACTACCCCGAATTACGCGCTGGCTTGAAATATTCGCCGCAAACCCCCCAATTGCACTGTCGCATTCCATTGTCGTTGCTACGAGACGGTTGTCTGTGCGATGCATACAGTCAAAAGTTGGCTAGCGTCGTGAGTATTCTACAAGTATAGCCGGGCGACTTGTGTTGGATTTTGGCGCAGTTTGCATTTTATCACTTGTAACGTGCATATTTTTTTTTTGCAAAACTAACGAAAATCTTAGTTTTGCATTTTTGTGGAAAAAACCAAACTCCTAATTTTGTATCCCAATTACACTACCCCAAATTACACTGTTCCGACTTGAGTGTATTTGGCTGCCCGCAGAGATAAAAAACTTGGCCACCCATTTACTATACCCATACTCAAGTTTTGTTTTAAATGCACTCGTATTTATTTATTCTCTCGTGACAATTAATGAAAATATCATCCTTATCCTTCGGTTACTTTGCGACCACTCTGTGAATAATTGATTAGTCATTTGTGTATTTGCGCCTTCCTTCATTTGCATGCTTTGTTTTATTGTGATGATATCACACCACGATCATACAAATTTGTATCTCCTTTTATTATTTTATTTCAGTCAAAGTTTGAACGTAAACATGACCGGTTGTGCCCTGTTAAAAATCAATGAATAACACAATAACAAATTTAGGACTTCGACGACTCGGGTCGTTATCGACAAAAAGTGTATAGAATAAAAATAATTCAAATTTGACAATAGCAAATGTTAATTTTTTAACAATTAATATTTAAATCAAAAAATATTCTAGTAAAAATTAAAAAAAAAAAATGTTTTATTCTGCAGTGAAAAATTCAGGTTAGCGACGTTATTTTTGATAACTTGTCAACATATTGACAAACTATTTATTTTTGTCTCGCCTTTGACTTTCGTTGAACATTGAAATTGAATGATCTGTCACATGCAGCTCTGCATTTGGATGCTTTTTTTTTCATTTTCTTTTTCAAAATAATGTTGTGACACTAAAACATTGCCGATTTATACTTTAACCTTTTAGTGCAGCGATTTCCAACACGGGAGGCGTGGACTATTGCAAAGGGAGGCTCGAACAGCTTAAAATATTTATTTACCCTATAAAACGCGTCTTTATTACTACATATATGAAATAAAAAATGGGGAGGCGCGAAGGTTTTTTTTTTTTTTCAAAAGGAGGCGATATCAAGTTTGGAAGCCAATGCTTTAGTGTGATGATTTTTTTTTTCAATTAATTACTTTATTTCGATTACTTCACACAAAAATATATCTGGGAAAATATTACTTATTATTTCAAGGAGTAAATATTATTTTTTTTGCCTAGTACTTTGTCACGGTCTTCTGAGGTTATGAGACCTTACAGTGATTGGCTTTCGTGAATTAATGTATTGTCTTTTCTCTGTTGCAGGCGGTGGAATGGAAGCAGTTCCAGTCTGATCTGCTGATGACCGTGAGGGTTGCCAACGATTTCAAGACTGAAGCCCAGAGGGAGCTAGAGAAGTTGGTGCTCGAGAATAAGGTCCACAGGGAACGGGTGCGTTCGCTCGAGAGCCAAATTGATCAGCTGAAAGGTAAAAATAAAAATTATATTAATCTTTTAGCGTATCTGATGATGTCACAATAAACACTCACTTTCATTGGTATTGTTATGTATAAAAAATACTCGAAATTAAATATGCTTTGATGATTTTGGTGACAATGAATCATTGTAAAACTGTGAACTATTTTGCCTCTATGGAAATATAATAGATTCATCACAACTCAGTTGTTCTCTTACTCTAACGTTGTTTTGTCAACGGCAAGCATAGTTAAAAAAACAAATCGAGGGCTTAAGATCATAGGGGTATATCTACAAAAACAAAGTATAGACGACTCGACAAGTGATTTATTTACCTTTGCGCTTCTAAGATCATAATTTCATTTGTATCTTTTTATTGCAACTCCACAGTTTTTAAGAATTACAAAAATATATATATTCGAAATTTTGATCAAATATCTCACGTCAGTTCAAGTATATCCGTGCACTTGGAATGCCTGAAGATGCCGAAAGGCGAAACCCGGGTCGTTAGTGACAAAACTTATGGAAAAGTACAAAATTCAAACAATTTAAATTAAATATCTCACTGTTAATTTGACAACAGGTTAATGTGTAGTTTTGTTTTGCGAGTTGACACTTATTTTTTTTTCCGAACGTGTCATTTCCCAATCCAATTTGAGAAAACCATTGAAGTCTTTGTCAAGTGTAAAACAAAGTATCAAATATCTGTATCAGTTATAAATTTAAATATGCTGACTTTCTGAACATTTCTATTGAAAATATTACACATTTATTATACTGCATGTCCCTATAGCGAAGCTTTGCATGTAACTTATTGTTGATTTGAGTGAAAAATGTTGATTTTGAAGCCCAATTAGTTGAATATTCATAATTTTATAGTTATACCGATCCCTCGTATTACCATGATAGATATTTTTCGAGTTATTCGAGTTATCACACTGTACCGCCCCCGCAACACGTTCGAGGAGAAGCAGACTACCAAGGAGTCATCACGATTTGCGTCAGTATCGGAGTATTAAAAAATTCTCAGCTATACATATATGGTGATACTAATTGAAGTGTTAATCAACAATGTTTTTTTGTTGATAATTCTTCGGTTTGTTGCAAGAAGTCTTCAAGTGACATGACGGTCAAAACTGAGTTAGATATCACAATCTACGTATTGTATTACTCGGTAACTAAGTCGTTATGTTGAAAAACTTGCGTTTTTAATCTAAATTTTACACCCTAATTGTCACTCAGTGTATTAGTTGTTACATGATTTTTGCAATGACTATGTGCGGTAACATACTATTGAAAACTTCTTCGGATTCGAGAATATAAGTGTTTGTGAGGCTTTTTAGAAACTTTCAGATTACAACAGACTTTGTTATTATTTAAATTTGGATATAACTGATAAAAAGTAGTTAAAACTTTGAAGCCGATTGTCTTAGAATCAAAATTTTGTCACTTGACAACTTCTTGCATGAAACTGACGAATTATTGTACAATTATTACACTACTCCGAATTACGCGCTGTCTTAAAATATTCGCCGCAAATCCCCCAATTGCACTGTCGCATTCCATTGTCGTTGCTACGAGACGGTCGTCTGTGTGGCGCATACAGTCAAATGTTGGCTAGCGTCTGAGTATTCAACACGTGCCAGGCTATACACGCATAGCCGGGCGACTGTCTTATGTGTTGGATTTTGGCGCGCTTTGCAATTTATCACTCAGTAACTAAATATTTCGTCCATATTTTTTTTTTGTTTGCAAAACCGAGGGAAGTTCTCAGTTTTGCATTTTTTGAGGAAAAAACTGAATACCTAATTTTGTATGAGATTCACTCTCCCAATTACACTACCCCGAATTACACTATCCCAACTTTAGTATAAATGGGGGTTTTACTGTATATACATTTTTGTCTTATGTTTCTAATTTTTGCATAAACCAGGTGAGATGTCAAACGGTTCTGTTACAATAAGTGACCGAAGCAAACGTGATTCTTTAACTCGAAAACCATCAGCTGTTCTATATTCGAAAACGTACTTCGATGGCAATGCGAACAGCTCGCCAGACTCTATGATGATGCAATGTGGTTTACCGGTGATCGGCGACGAATACGAGACCATAAGAAACCGGTACGTCAGCAGGATGTCGATTGTGTCCGACGTCTCGCCGAACGGCAGCTATCAGGAATCCTACGATTTACCGAGGATCATCAAAGCCAATTATCACGGAGACGATCTGACGTACCGCGACACTCTGCAGTCGAGTAAAACAAATTCCGCTGTTAATTTAGTCGCCGAGATTGTCGGTCAGGATTTTCCGTATAGCCCCAAAGTAGACGACACTGATTCGCCCAGTTTTCTGTTTGAGAAGCGTAAAACGGCGAAACAGAAACCGTTTGCTTTGCGGGCATCGAACATCGAAGACAATTTTAAATTCAGCGGGCGGCAGTTGAAACGTGGACAGACAATATTCAGCAAGAGCTCATTGGATTACTTCAAAGGAAAGCCGAAGTCGTTTAGTACCGAGAATCTAAGCCGATTGGCAGCCTTTAGTAACAATAATTTTAATTTAATTAAGAGTCAGGATGATTTAAATCAAGATTTAAATCAAGATTTATCTCAATGGATGAACGATATGAAATTTACGGATAGCTCCAGCACTCTCGTTGGATCTGATAATGTATTCATTACTGATGCAAAAGATAGAAGGTTTAGCATGCCGGAATATTCATCAAAATTACTTCCGAGTGAAAATAGCCCTGTCGAGAAAGATTCGAAGATCAGAAACGGACAGTTACAGAATGAATCAATCGTTGAAAGTAACAACGGATCTGTTGTAAAGAAATCTGTCTGTGATCAGTATTCCGTTGCAGATATTAAATCTGTATTGAGTTATAGCCAACCGAGTACAAATGAATCGATCAAAAGCGAAAGGATCGCAAGCACAAATCCGCTGAAACTACCTGTCCCGATGCCGAGAAATATTTCTGTTAAATTAACGCCGGAAGTCGCAAAGAGACAGTTTGCAGTGCCACTATCGCCTAAATCGTCATTCCTAACCGAGAAACGACTGTCAATAAGTCCGGTTAATGTATCCAACTCTTTATCGGCATCGAAAGACTTTGTTTATTCTGATTTGAGAAATGTCGATACTTTGAAACGAATCTCGATGGGTTCGGATTATTCAGAAGTATATTCGCCTTACGATTCGTTGAATAGAGACGTGGAGAGCTCGATGAGTATTTCTGACTTTTCGTCGAGCACTTACGAAGTCTTCGGAAGTCCTAGTTTAGACTCGAGCGAATTGAGCGATCTGTCCAGGGATGTAAGCTTGGTGACAATCGATCTTAGTAACTTACACGACAGCTTAAAATCGATAAAACACGAAGTGGAAAGTATTTGTCTTGAAACGTCGCGTTTATCGGATGACATAAATCCGATTGACGAATCGGATAATAAAAAAAATGATACCATGCCGTCCGATACTGAAATTGACAAAGTATTGATACGTAGATCCGTACTAAAATTGGCTAGAACTCCAAGCGCGACTTCTGATACCGTGGCCGATTTGATAACTCTACGGCCGGTCAGTGAAAATTTTTCTCTACGACGGTCCACTCAAAAAGATCCAAGTCATAAAAGAGTCGTTTCGGAACCGAAAATTACTTTCAACTTTAAAACGGTCAGTTTTAATTTGGATACGAGTTACAGCGATACAATGCAGAAATCGAATATTCCTCTGAACCGGTCAATTCCTTTGGTAAAGATTGAAGACTGCGGTGCGCTTCAAGATTCGAATCTTGTCGATGTCACCGACTTCGAGTCGTCCAGTAGAAGGTCGTCGATTCCTGGTAAACGGAGAGTCTCAACACCGACCCGTTCGATGATACAAGAACTGGTGAAAACGCAATCAAGCAATGGTAGTAATCGTGAGTTAAAATTACATAAGGGATTAATATTTAAGCTTTTGTCAGCGTCCTTTCGAAAGAAATGTGTTACTGTTTCTGTGATGTGTTATGCGTATGTTACATATAAGCATTCATAATACACGTACAATTTGTAAAAATTATGTCTGTTTACCGTTATTACAGAGTGTTGCCATATCCATAATATTAACAGTAATCATTCATTATTGATAGCAGGGAAATGTGGCTTTACAACACATTTTTTTTGTAACACTGCCATATTTTTTATATGATAGGATTTTCGCTCATCATGCTTTCAATGTACGAAACTGGTTATTATAAAAAAATGGTGGAATTATTACAAACAAAATGGAGGTTTATATTATTAAGTAATGAAAATGAGATAGGAAACATTATTTGACGGTAACTTTGTGGAAAATAACTCATTTATTCCACTGATTGTGACACATGTTTTGTCTGTTTGAAAAGTATCTTTAGACAAACTATCGTAAGGTTATTTATTGATAAAGTAAACATCGATTCTAATTCTTAACCCTTTCCACTCCAAAGGTTTTTCAAAAAAATTCCACCAGCAATTTTTAGTGAATTTGCACATAAAAAGATATTGATGTTATAAATAAATAATACAGTTTTGAAAAAAAAAAATATGAGGATTTCTTACACATGATGTCAACTTACTAATCTGTCAACAACCAAACCTAAAAAAACTAAAATCATCCACTAGCCCCACAATCTTTGAAAAAATTCAATTTTTTTTTTGAAAAAATTTTCACAAAAAGACAAATAACTTTCAAACCGTTTGACTGAGCAAATCGAAAAATATCACAGCCGGACAACATATTTTTACATAGCCTCGGCGCGAGAACAACTGCCTTTGTTCCGTCGCTGCATTCTTCGCTTGCATCCCCAAAATATTCCATTCTATTGTTTACGCCAGGTAGTTGTCGCAAAGCGTCCCAACTTTCTAACATTCCTTAATTGCTCGACAAATCACGTATTTCGAATGGGTATTCAAGAAAAATATAGAAAAAAATCCTTCACACAAAAATAATCAAATCAAAATATGTAACCGATCATGTCGAGTGACACTCGACATTGGAGTGGAAAGGGTTAATGTTACAAAATTACAAAATGAAACACGTGTCACAAATCGTAACACAATCAGTGGAATAACAAAGTTATCAAATTAAATATTATGCATTTGTCTTTACCACTCAGAATTGCCCTTCAAAGTGATATAAAGCCTATTTTGTGGTTCACCATTCGTATTCTAGAGCAGTGCTTCCCAAAAGGGAATCCATACCATGGCCCCCTAAATCTGAAAAAAATAATCCGCGGCCCCCTTCAATACAAAACATGTTCTGCGGTGGGTAACCCACAGTTTGGGAAGTACTGTTCTAGAGCATTGTTTCTCAATCTGTTTGAGCACGTGGCCCCTATTGACTCTCATATTTTTCTGTGGCTCCCATAACCGTACTAATTAGATTTTCGAAACTCGGGACACAATTATTTCAGGATCCTAAGATTGATGACTGGGAAGAGAATTTTTTTTAGCTAAATGAAATCGTTGAAAATGTTTCGCTTTTTAGATTAGCTTGCTTGTCAAAAAAAAGTTTCACGGTTTCCACAATCATTGAAAAATGTGAGAGCTTTTTTTTTGTAGCTTGTTCAAATACAAAATACGCAATTTATGTTGTATCTGTGGCCCCCTTGGAACATGCTGCGGACCCCGGTTGAGAAACACTATTCTAGAGCGTCTGTTCCTCTCAGTTTCGTGATCAGGGGCTCGAAACCTTGGATGGAAATATTCATTTATTGATCTGTGTGTTCATACCTTCATATCCTAAAAACATTTTTTTTTGCTGTTTTATGTTAGTGAATAGTTTCGTGTTACCTTTTTTCATGGTGTCCTTTTTTGTGTGTTTTGGAATTTTGTGATTGAATTTTTTTCATAATATAGTTACTGTATGTTTTTGTAATCACACTTCAGCATGAATTTTGACTTTGTCATGCTGGTGTTCTGTTGCTTTTCATTACTTATACCTGAATATGCCGAGCGAAACTTCGAAGATATAATGACGGGCGGCCTCTGTAGCTGAATGGTCCTTCCATATCAGTTGCGGTGTATTTGTTCAATAATCAGAAAAAATCCAGTTTCTGTATTACCAATTTTAGGGTGTTCACTGTCAATACTTTGGTGGAAAAGCATTATAATCAAAAAATAAAATATATATTATACTAATTCCCACTTTTATTTATTAAGTAACATTTTATTCTATTATCAGTTGATAGTGCTCATCATGAAACCGATACCGGTCGTGATCTTAATAAATAAAAGTGGGAATTAGTACAAATTTATGTATATTTTTTTAAATATTATATACAGTTGAGCTTGATTATTACGAGGAAGATGAGACCGACTGAATTTGCTCGTTATAAGCATTACTCGTTATATCAGAGTATAGGTATTTTTTAAATGTTTACAAACGTACCCGTCACATGAAGACATGAAGTATCTGGAGCGGACACATAACACAAAAAGTCGCAATTCAAACAAAAACACACAATCAGAATTTATTTACACACCCGTCACACTTGTTTCATTGTTTTCACTCTCATTGACGATATTTTTGCTTGTTATGCCCGAAAAGAAGCTCGTTATAAAAGTGAATAAATGTATGGAGAAAACCATAAACTAAAATGTCAACGAATGTTTCCTCATTACATCTGAGATCTCACTATTTCTGTGATCGTAATAACCGAGTTCGACTGTATCATCTTTTTTTAAATTATCACAGCAGAAGTTATTTGACAAAAACTACTTGTTACTGAACAGAGTAAGGATAGAAGAATAGGGTTAGGATAGTACTAGTGGTTAAATAATCGCTCTCTGTTATTGCCCTTCACAAAGACCTAGAGTCACTAGACCGCAGAGTCCTGACTGTTAAACCTTCCATCAAATTATTCAAAATTGCTTTATCTTTCATCATCTCCGATTTTCCATGACAGAGTCCAATGTTCCTGCGCATGAAATTGGTAATATTTCTCCGTGGCATTCTTTTTGTGTGTTTTATTATTTACTGCATGAAAAGTGTTCAGCTGGCATTTCAAAATTATGTCCGTCTTAAAACGTCATTATTGGTGGGAGTATATATCATATCTAATGTCATTCGAATGATGATATTTCGCATTTTTATATCACACATTGTTGTTGCAATTATAACCTTTTGAGATGTCCTTTCCAGGAAGACTGTTTTTTTTTTTATAAAAAGATTTTCACGCGGAAGCTTAAAATTTAATTTAAAAACCACTGTTTTGATAGTGGTCTTATTAATTACGGGGGAGTTTCGTTAATACATTACGCTTGGGTGAAAGCACACACTATTAACGCGGTAAAATGGACAATAATAATTTTAACTCGCCCACTATATTAGTCACATTGTTGAAGTAATCAACTGACTTTAATATTTTTTTTTGACCATCCTGTCTCTTCTGTAATTAACCCTTTGAGCGGTGAGCTAATTTTTACTAAATTAGGTTTTTTTCTTATTTGTAGTATTGCCGCACAAAAAAATATAAAAACCTTTTTTTTTTATACGGGCCAATCTGGGAAGAATATTAGTTATTATTTCAAGAAGTAAATATTTTTTTAAAATTATAAAACTCATAGTTAAAAATGTAAAGTAAACTAGTTCTTTATTACTTTTGAATATTTTTCTATAGAAGCTATTACTTTGCTTTTGCGTCGAGATCTTTTTTGCTCTCATCTGTCTACATGAGCCGCTCTACAGACGTCGATTCCAGGAAGGAATCGATCCCAAATAGAACTTTACGCTCAATATAATATGGTTACCGATTTGTTTACAAATGTTACCCTTTATTAAAAAAACCTTTTCTTCATTTGCAACACACAATAAAAATAATGTGGCGGCCAAACGTCACCGATGGATGTGTCTAGTATCAAACCAGGCAACCCGTGTGTAATGTGTTAACGGAGGAATGGTATTAAAATATTGTAGAACCTGTTAAAATGTATCCAATTTATATACTGCTTACTGTCGCTTCATTTGTCACTCTCAGCTAATTTTGTTGTGATAATTACAGCTGGCAGCGTGTTAGGTCAGGTGCCGGTGTCGCCCAACCTGCGCTCCCCTTCGTCCGAAGAGATCGCAACGCCCCCGCAGCCACCTCCCACGCCGCCAATTTTACCCCCGTCACCCACTCCCTCGCCCCTGCCTCTGCTGACCAGCGCCTCCATCCAGGATATGATGTCGTCGCAGACGGCGCAGCGGAGGAACAATAAAGGTATGAGCAAACGTACCACCTAATTAAATTTTCACCAATATATTGCAATGAAAAACTTTAAAAAGATTTCTCGATAGAGACAAAAAAATGTCTGACATTGGTATAATCTTTTTTTGTGTTTATCTTTCAAGCAATGCTCATTTTTTACATAATATATATTGGGTTTCACCTTGAAAAATCTTTTTTTTTTATTACATACAGGAAATTTGTGAAAATTATGATGCCGAAAGGCGGAACTCAGATCGTTAATGACAAAACGTGTGGGAGTGTACAAAATTTTAACGATTCTATTTTAAACATACCATTAAAAGTTTCTCAACATAATGCAACACTATTTTGAAGTTTAATAGTAAATTGCCGGTTTGTGGCTGAGTGGTGAACGTTGGCTTTGGTATCTGGGGCTCACGGGTCTGTACCCCACTACAGACAGCCTGATAAATGGATTTGTGTTGGTAGCCATGGATATCTGCGAGTGACATCTAAAATGCCTTTCTATCTGATGATTGATTAGCTAACCACTAATTCTGACTCAGCTCTATCCTTAACATTACAAAATGTTCTTAAAAAATCTAAGTAAAATAAAGGTTTTTTTTCTGGATATTAAATTTATCGAGGTTTAAGTACTAGGGCGCATTACTGTCAAATTTCTTCAACGCTACAGAAGGGCGTGATCGCTACAGAGGTGAGCAATCCTTAGTGAAGCCAGTTCACGGGGACACCTCACACGCATACATTCATTTGCAAATCACATTATATTTTATATACCTCCCCACATACTGTATCCACATGCGCATACATACATATACACATATAATTCCCAAGGAAGTCAACCAAAGAGAGTCATTTTAATGATGAACAACCACCCCAATAGTGTCGACATGACAAAAAAGAGTGACCTTAGAAATTTCGCCACTTCACAATAAAACACTCTGTTTCCTTTGTTTATCTATGATATAAATAAATTGTATGTCGTTTGAATCTTTAGGCGGAGTCAGCCGGCAAGATTCGAGGCTGAGTGTCAAATCTCTTATTGAGAGTATTGAAAATGCCGCCAAGCAGGCAAAGGCCAGCGGCGGAGGATCTCTGACTTCATCCACGTCAAGTTTGAGCAGTCTGGTGGCTGCAGAGAATCTTGAAGCACAGCAGAACGCTCAGGTAAAATAGAATTCATTTTATATTTTTTCAGTATCTTTTTGTTGATTTATCTGTCTGTAACGCACAACAAGTGATATGAGAGAATGTTGACAGGAAGCATTATCTAGTATTATTTATAATACTGTAAACGAAATAAATTTTCATAAAATATTCGCTGAACCATTGGAAAGTATATAAAAATAGGTAGTGTTGTGTTATTTAAAGCGTTTTGGTTTATGCATACCTTTATCCCTGATTCACCAAAATAAGTTTAATTCAGCAGTGTCGATGTTAACAGCTTAACGACCGTGGACGCGTATTTAAGTCTTTGAAATCCAACGGTTGCGAGCCGTGGACGCATATACGAGTCCTACGTCATACACTCTATTCTATTGAAAAATCACTTGGTCAGGATCGAGTTTGATTTCAAATGTTAACGAGAGATGGTAGCATACACATTGACGCAATATTTAACAACAACAAAAAATCAATATTATACTAAAATATTTCGTAAAAATACCCCTAAGATGGTAGACGTTTATTTTTTTCAGGTGTGATTTTTCATAGTATTATTTTACGTTTTGGTAAAAGTTTTATGTTTAAATCGTTTCTGGTTTGTTTCTCTGATTAGCGACGAAATACATACGTAATATTAGCAGGGTAACATGATGCCCAGATGCTCTTGTAGGGCCTCTTAGAGGTACGAACACACGTATCGTAGTATTTTTTTACAACGAATTGCCTTGTGATTTATTGCTAGGGCGGGCGGCGTTTCATGCTGCAGTTCTATGGAGCAAGTGTCATTAAGGCGGTCGAAAACAATTTTTGAAATTTGAATCGGATGGTTGATAATATTGCGACCTATTCAAACTCAGTGGCAGAGGTTCTCAATTCTTAAATAATAGATATTTGTATTGAATATGTTATTATCCATAAAATGTACTTTTTTTTACGATTTTTCAATGATAACTTATAAATAATATATCCAATGAAGTTTTTAATATATATGAACATGAAAACAATATTAAAAAGTAGATTTTATATATTGAAAAAAAAAACCTTATAGTAGATTTAAGTTTTTTTGACTACACCACATAAGTATGCAACCCACAGAAATAGAACCATTGCTCAAGTGGCATTGATTTATGCGCCAAAGTATCTGGAAGCTATCAAATAAAATTTTGTGAAGATATCTCAATTGGTTTACAAATTATGGTGAATTTAGTAGAATGGCAGTTTTTTGCGAATTTTTCGCAAAATCGCCCGGCCGCCAGGTCAAATTCTATAGAAAACATACGGGCGGTAAGCTGTTAAAGACGGATTATGGCGACGACAATGGCGAGACCAATTGAGTGATGTTTTAATACGAAAAAAAAAGCGTGATCAATCATATTAAACAGTTGATCCATTAGCAGACTCTGGGTTAGTGCAAACGTCGGTAGCTGTTGATTTGCGGTAATGCTCTGAATATCAATTTTCTTATTTCAGAATTTGAAGAGTCCACTGGGAGACCAGCCGCCGTCCCCGAGCCCGAACAGCGGCCCGACGAGCAACGGAGGACTGAATCACAACTCGATGCCTGGCACCCCGACCGCAAACGCTTACAACGGAGCGTCTCCTCTAAGTAAACCTCCAGCGTCTGCCAGGAGCCCGCGGGGAATGATGATTACCAACGGTAATTGATTGAATTTTATCTTGTAGTTGTTTTTTGGTTTTGTCAACATTGAAGAAATGTAATATATTGACTTTGGGAAGTTATAAAACAAATTTTGTGGAAACATTGAAATATTACACATTAATAGAAAGTTATTTTAAGGTATCGAGTTTGATGAGTCAGTTTGTCTATGATTATTTTCCATGGGTTACCGTATTAAAAAAAAATAGTTTAGTCAAGCGATAGCCACAAATATTGAATGTCGGATTAATTATGAAGATTATTTTAACAGTGGGAACTACCTTTGTTGCAAATCATTAATTATAGATAACGTAAAGGCTGGGTGAAATTCTAACTTTACCTTATCCAATCTTTATAAATCTCTTTTCATTTATTATTCCCTGCGCAGTGTCTCATGCGATTCTTTCTAACCTGTCAGGTATATTATCAATTAGTATCAGAATTATGACCGAAAGCAACGCTATTATTTATTTTCGTAAAAAGTCATGAAAAATAATTATAGACAAATTGTCCTTCCGCCAGTTCAAATAACCACACCCATCGACATATACAAATCATTCTTTGCAAAAATATGATCTGTGATATGTGTGTTTTAAATATCATTTTCCTTTTTACCACGTTGGACGAATATGATATAAATCAACGTAAATTATATTATCAAGCTTAAATAAAAAAATAACCGTAATTGATAACTTTGTTATTCCATAGACAGTGGAATAACAAAATAATCAATTTTAATCTTATGTCAAACATGAATTTTCACAATCTATTTACTGCATGCGCTATTTTTATATTATTTTCATTTGTGAAACATATTGTATTATTATATATACGAAGGCTTCCGTACATAATCGAACTGACAGAGCTGCTTTATTTATTCTATTGAAAAATGCTTTTATTATCAATCAATAAGGCGTGCAACTATCAAACAAGGCCAAATCAAAGCAAACTTTGCGATAGTAAGTCTGAAGATGCCTCTGAAAGAGGCGAAACACGTGTCACAGTTAGTAACAAAATACGTGGAATAATCAAAGTTAATTTAAATTTTCTAAGGCCAAATTAGTTTCATTTTATTTTTCAGAAGAGTCGAAAGTTTGTTTGGGTAGTTTTTAATGAAATTTTAATGCTGATAACAATGAAAAACCCAGACGTTAAACGTCAACTCGTTAAGCGTTGAAATTGAATACTAAATACTGAATGACATTCAGTCAGCTGATTCAAATCCTGCAATCGGCCAGTAAAATAACAAGATACCTTTGATGTTGCCACATTTGATACTAAAATCATTATTTAAAATTGATTTTCAATCACTTGTAATACGATTTTGTTAAACTGAAACATATTAAATTGTAGCTATTAAAATTTTGTACTGAAATTCATCGGCAAAAACATGACGTGTTTGATATACTGGGGGCCTCGTTTGATCTATAAACTGTGTATCTTCATATTTTACAAGACTTTACGGGAGAGAAAAAGAATTGCATAAAACACAATTCATTTAATCTGATCTGTGCCGTGCGGTATTAACCCTTTCCACTCCAAAGGTTTTTCAAAAAAATTCCACCAGCAATTTTTAGTGAATTTGCACATAAAAAGATATTGATGTTATAAATAAATAATACAGTTTTGAAAAAAAAAAATATGTGGATTTCTTACACATGATGTCAACTTACTAATCTGTCAACAACCAAACCTAAAATAACTAAAACCATCCACTAGCCCCACAATCTTTGAAAAAATTCAATTTTTTTTTTAAAAAAATATTCACAAAAAGACTTTCAAACCGTTTGACTGAGCAAATCGAAAAATATCACAGCCGGACAACATATTTTTACGTAACCTCGGCGCGAGAACAACTGCCTTTGTTCCGTCGCTGCATTCTTCGCTTGCACCCCCAAAATATTCCATTCTATTGTTTACGCCAGGTAGTTGTCGCAAAGTGTCCCAACTTTCTAACATTCCTAAATTGCTCGACAAATCACGTATTTCGAATGGGTATTCAAGAAAAATATAGAAAAAATTCCTTCACACAAAAATAATCAAATCAAAATATGTAACCGATCATGTCGAGTGACACTCGACATTGGAGTGGAAAGGGTTAATATGGCCGAGCATGGAGAGCCGTGATTTTCTTTCAAAAAATAAAATCTAATAAATATTTACTTTTTGGACATATAATAATAGAACATCACAAACACTTACCATATAAATACACTATGGGTCATTTCCGCCATCATTTGTCGATAAACGTTTCAAAAACGGAAATTACCGGCACGTTAGCGTAGCCCTGCTAGCAACAAATTTGTACACAACAAAAAAGCTTATTATAGATTACAAAACAATATCTTTTTCAAATTTAAGTATCACACTATGATTCCAAGAGATTTCACTTTATGCATGATATTTTAAAATTATGAAATACGTTTCTTGCGGCCCTTAAACCGAGTCTCAAGTACTGCGTGTAAAGTACGCACATTTTGTATGGCGTGTTAACACGTCCGCGGCAGAGAACCGGTTACATATCTCTTGGAAGCGACGCATATTACTAAAACATTCTTGGGAAACAACAAATAATTTTGCCAATATATATACTTCAAAGCAAAAAATACTATGTCTAATTGTTTAATCTTGTGCGGAGGCCTTCATTCTGTTAAGCTTTCTTTTGTCTTTTAAAAATTGCCTAGTATTTATATGTAGCATGATGATATAAATATATTATCTCAAACTAATTAGTTAATAATATACAAAAATGTCTGGAAGCATTTATTTTATCCAGCCACTTTTCTTTTTGTGTTTTTTAATAGGTGTGCTTTTTTTATATGATTCTATTTGTATGATGTCTTTATTTATTCGATGAATTCGACGGTAACATTGCGAATGCTCATTTTTAATATATGAAATTAAATTTGATAACAAATTGTGACACGCCTCTTTCTTGTTTTGCTTTTCAATGAGCCGAAACACGCGTCACAATTTGTAACACAACATCACGGCTATCGAATTCAATTTTATATATATTATGTCGTACAAACACAGTCATGTATATGCCACAGAAGCATGTGTTCTCTGTCAAATTTTATGTGTATTTTTTGCTGTAGAATATATGTTTAGATTGCAGATTCCAGATTGTTCTGCGATCTTATTTTTTGCCAATTTTCTTTATTTAAGCATGGTTAATTTATTCTGTACGAGGTCAGTCAGTTTATCAAGCGAATCTGTTCGTCATAAAAGATGTTTCGGAATCCTCTTTTAAAACAATATGCAACAAACCAGGATAAAGAAGATAAACCTGATGATTTTAAAAATAAATGGTAGATTATTAAATCTATTGTATAATGGTTTGACTCCTCGTGTAACTATATAGCTTTGTTTCTATTGCAAGCGGGATTTCATACAAATACACCTTATATCGATGACTCAGTTCCATTGTGCTACAACTAATAATTGGTATTTTTTAGATATGACTGGCCAAAGTTTTTAGACATCTAAACTGAGTTGTAAAAGAGTGGCAATTATTATTTGTCTCACCTTTTTAGTAAATCATTTAGTCATTTATCTCAATTCAATTAAAATTTATTGCAACGTTAACAAAACCATAAAATGACATTTCGAGTTGTATTTATATGGAACTGAGAGACGATAGCTTATATTTCTTTATTTCCATATGGAAACATCTGCCTACTGAGAGAAAACTTGTACTTCTGAGGAGCTATAGGATATGAGAGAGTTATTCGAATATAATGGGTAATATAACTCAAAACAACAAATTTTTGACTTGTCGTTTTATGGAACTAGGCCATCGGTATGTTTTCTCTTTTTTAAAATCTCGGAAACAGTTCACAATGATACAGGATATTTATTTTGTCGGCACCTGCGTCAGGTATTTACATTTTATTCTTTTCTTCCTTTCCATCGCACGCTACCCTTTCTCCCGCACCTGCTTGCAAAATAAATTCGCCCGCCCCGAAGATCAATCGAAGGGCGACTATAACGGGGGCATGATGTTGTCACCGGGGTTGAAGATGTCTTCTCTGGCGGCCGCTTCCAAGATCCAAACGACGGCCAACCTCACCGACGATCAGACGTCCAGCGTGCACTCGCTGATGCAGCACAATAAGGCCATGGAGACGTTTGTCCGAAGAAATAGCTATGGAGATCTTAGTTAGTCTCTTTTCATTTCACTTTCGGATAGGGCTGTTTTGTAATCTTTCTCGCAGTTAGAACCCCCGTTTTTTTATCCAAATTTTATGACACTAACGAACACTGAATCCTTAATTCAAACAAACTTTGCACCGATCTAAATGTAAATAACAAGCTTAAGTGGTAGATCAACGGTCGAAGCTTATGTGATACTGAAATCTATTGATAAGAATTGAGGCGTCCGGTATCAAACACGGCCAAGTCATGTTTGCCGATGACCAAGTCATCGAGAGCCGATTGCAAGATTTGAATCAGAGGACTAAATATCATTCAATATTTTGACTTTAACACATTAATTTCGGGCGAGATTCGCGCACCGCTGATACCCTAATGCGGGCAAAAAATCGAGGTCGCGCGTAAAAAACACGTATTTACATAAAATGGCATAACTTTTAAAATATCCAACATATATATATATATTTTTTTCGATATGGTACTCACCAAGTATAGCACCACCAGTAAAATCATCGAAAAGTTTTAGAACTTCTTACACTAATTTTTAATTATGTCTAACACTTAAAAATACACATTAAAACAATTACACATACGTTATTTAAATTAAAAATTTTCCTGTTTCTTGAATGTGTTCATTTTTATAAATCTAGGTCATATCAAACCTTATATGCTAGCGAATATGCAATATAATTGCAAATTTATGTGGATTTTGCAAAATAAATAAACATTATTTATTCTAAAAAATGAAGGTAGTTTGTGGTAACTCTGTTTCTTAAATATGTGTTTACTTTTGTAAAATTGTTCAATCGAACCTCAAAAGCAAGACAAAGTCAAATGCTTGTAGAAAAGAATGAGTATAAATACCCTACCCGACGTTAAACATCAGATAACATAAAAGGTAAAAATACCCTTCCCGCATTTAACCATCAGTTGAGATAACGGGTATTAATACCTTTCCCGCATTTAATGTGTTAATTATCTGTGTTTTTCGTTGTTATTAGAGTTAATTCGCATTAAAATTTCGTTAAAAAGTAGTCAAACAAACATTCGTCCCTCCTAAAAAATAAAGTAAATCTGACTTGGCCTTCTTTGATACTGTACACATCAGTAAAATATTTAATCAATTATTGATAGAATCAAATTCAATATGTTGACAATGTCCCGGGTAATTTAATAATTATATTATTTCCCTCAACTTTCTGCTGTATTGATGAATGCAATGGATAAACTTTACTATAGTATAAACGGCGGCAATGTCTCGGCGACTTTGGTTCCGGCGGTAATGTCTCGACCCTATCTGAAAAACACCCTAGTAGACTTGTGCCAGATAATTTTTAAATTTCAAATAACTTGACATAAACACGAGAGGAATTGAACAAAGTAACTTGAGTTTAACTAAATTTTGTGAGTTGTGTTGTTGTCATTTGCGTTTCGGTGGCCGACCAATATCAACGGAGATCATTTCTGTCCTATTCAATAATTCAAGACCTATGTTACTTCTTACGATGCATTTAAACGCATCTTAATACAGTCAGGAGCTACACGATGAGCGGAATATTTTTTTATTGAAACTAATTCCAATTAAAAAGTATATACTTGGCATTATATAGTTGAACCCTTACACTGGTCCTCCGGGGGCAAAGCTATAGAGTGGCCTACGTGAAAAATAGTATGCCGCAGTGTTTTGCTATTTGATCATGACAGAGATTTTTTTATCAGTGCCATACAAGAACGTCATGTACTCTATAATCAAATATAGAATTTAATAGCACGTTAGACAGTGCCGCTGCTCTGCTTTGTATTTCTTCAAACCGCGACACGATCGCGTTCACATTGACTTCGCCCACGTAAGACGTAGTGTTACAGTAGTTAGTTTATTTAAATTACGTATTTGTTTTGTTTAATGATTTGTGATATTAGTAGATCATTGCCTTGTGTTTTGTAGTGTATATCTGAAGATTTTTATCAATAGTGCATCTCGTAGGTACAGTTTGAAAAATTGTTTTTTTTAGAGCTTTTACCACTCGCTGCTTTGTCTTGGCTTGTCCTTTACGTCTTTCAAAGTGAAATTTCGCTTATTATATTGTATAAATATTTTAATTGCCATAATTATAGGTATTATTGTAAAGAGAATTTGAACCGCTGACGGTGTTTTCACATATTAACTAGCGATTTTCTGTGCTTCAGGTGAACGCAAGGATCCCCTGAACAGCCTCGTAAAGAACGGGGGCTCCAAAAGAAATGCCCTCCTCAAATGGTGCCAGAACAAAACTGTCGGATATAGAAATATCGACATCACAAATTTCAGGTGAGATTCTAACTGGGCGTAGCTCAAGTGATTAGCTAACCACTAGTCCTGTCCTAGCCTTCCTTCCTTCTATCCCTACTACTCTCGTTGAAAAAGAGGTTGAGGGACTGGCTAACAAACAGTTCTCGTAGAAAAACATCTTTTGAGATATCCCCATTAGGAGACCATATGCTTCACATTGGGAGCGGACATGGATTCAAAAAAAAAAGGCATCCAATTCTGATGTCGAAAAGTTGTCACCAAAAAAAATTTCAAATCACTTTTATTCTCTTATAACCTTGTCTGCTCCCCGATATGGGACATATGGACTCCTAAAAAAACATTAGTTATTCGGTTGTTCAACCTCTTCCTTTTCGATAAGTTGAGTAAGGATAGAAGGATTGGGTTAGAGCTTGACTAGTAATAAGCTAGTCCCTGTTTTTAAGATCCGATGTGAAGGTGAGAATTCAGACATCGCAGACATTTGCGCCGTCAAACACAAATCCATGAATCGATTGAAAAATCAATTCATGAAACTGTCAAGATATATTCACTTGCTTTTTTGAAACGAGTGTCCACTAATCCGTTGTATTATTTCAACAGCTCCTCGTGGAATGACGGGCTGGCGTTGTGCGCCTTACTTCACACATATCTGCCGTCCCGCGTGCCTTACGACTCACTACCCACATCGGACAAGAAGCACAACTTTTCAACGGCGTTTGCTGCAGCAGAAAGTGTCGGCATTCCAACGACTCTCGTAAGTAATCAATTCACTCTGCTCAGATGCATCACGTAAATAATTACACAAAAGATTGTTTTCAAGATATTTTCGTTTTTAACCTGTCTGGTACTGGATAAAAACTATATGGAATATACGCGCGGCCTGAGTTTTTTTAGAAATCTCATTTTTTATTTTTTTAAATAAATTTTAATATCAATTGGTACATATTAACCAAATATAAGGAAAGGAATCAACTGAGCTTAGTGTTTACTATAAAAATCATAATAAATTCATTAAATACCTGATAGTAATTCCAGGGGTTCATAACCGATGATTTTGCACTTGAATAAATTTGTGTTACTATTTTTTATTGGTTCCAAATAGAGTAATTTTCACTCAACACTAAATTATACTATACACTAAAAGTATTGTTACTTAACATCCTAATATTGCTTTTTTGTGTGGTATTCCTCAAAACATGGAACCACACACAATGCCACGTTGCACTCGATGCACAACAATTCGACAAAGCAATGAATGTAGACAAAAATATATATATTTACTTATATATCCGCGAAAAAACAGTAAGATTGTAAAGATTTGAAAGAAAATACCGCTAAGAAATTAGCAACGAAAAGATCAACAACCAATAGATAGCGCGCGAAATGGTTACGGACTCCCGTGTTTACTGTTATGATATGGTTACGCTCGTCCTTGGGAGGGTTAATGGATCTATATTTTGATATTATCTATCTAACTTAAAATATAAATTTTAGAGGCTTTATCCTAAAAGCTGAATTTTTTCATTTGTGTGAGTAAACATAACTATCAATCTGTTATTTACCAACTTCTGCCGGAACAATGACGATATTTAAAGTAAAAACGATTGACATAAGTCAAAAATGATACTTAATAATATCATTCTAAGTTTAAGGTTGGCATTTGTTGAAATATTTACACAGTTTTAATTCAACTTGTCAAGATATTGTTACCTTGTCAAAAATTGTTTCAATAATATTTACTCTGTCCGCAGAATATTCAGGACATGATACAATTAGAGAGGCCAGACTGGCAGCAGGTTATGGCCTACGTCACCGCCATCTACAAGCATTTCGAGACCTGAAAAAGTACGCATCCGCGAGCTTCAGCTGCATGCGATTGTCGGAGAATTTATTTGAGAAACGAATCGCGGGGGATTTGAATTTTGAGATTTGATTTCGATGCCAGTGAATTGTTTTTTACTTTAACAATGCATATTTATTTATTGTTACGTACATTGTTGGTAGTGAATAATTTTTAGGAATATATTTGCATTATTGTCTTGATGATATGTTGATTGTTGAGGCCCATTGGCAACACGCTGGTACCACCACCACGAAAAACCACTCAATTCGATAAAGTGACTTTTATGGTAATTATTTCAGTCAGTTTGATTCAAATGCAAACATAATTATATTTCTTAAAAGCGGGGTGAAATAACACATAAATTTGACTTATATCAACATTATAGGCTTTAATATTAAAAAACTGGATGACTTGTTGTGGGTTACCGATTGAAGCTTTCTTTAACACAAAGTTTTATTGAAAAGTTGTTTATTTTTTATGGTTCTGCCAACGTTGCAATAAATTTGAATTGAGTCTCTATTTTTCTGTCTACTGGTAAAAAATGAATGATTTTTTCTATTTGTACTTTTGTGGAGCTATAGAAGAGAGGTATAGAACTAGGCCACATTCATTCGAACACAGTCGAACATATAATGGGTTGATTACGCTCTTTTCCAAATGCTTGCGTATAATTTTTTTAATCAAAGTGAATATTTTGATTAAGTCAAAAGGCCGCAGGTTCCCCTCCACTGAACTAGGCCATCGATATATGTAGTTGTTTTACCCTGACTTTACATATGATAATCCATTCAAAAGTATAGTTGTCTAGAATCCTTTAATTACTTAAAACATTGATGAAAAAACTTTCAGAACTGTGGTTTAGCGAATCGTTTGCCAAGAGTCAAAACAAGTCAAGAAATAAGCCGAGAAACTCGCTTAGTTGTCAAAATAAACTACTTGACAGCTTTGCGACCAGTGTTGCTAAAGGAAAAATTATATTCGGCCTTTAAATATCTGCCAAATCACAGCAAGATTATGGCCTTAAATTTAATGCTGGATTCGTATACTGTACAAAAGTGTAAAAATAATAAAGATTATCGTGGAGTGACAATAACCTAATATTGCGAAGAAAAGAGTTTGTAACTTTAAACGCGTGTATTCACCGATGCTGTATAGTCTAGAGACCACCGGCTCGGTGGAATCGGAATGTAACGTGACGTGATTAGCTGAAAGTTGAAAGTTTACAAAAAGAAAATTGAATAATGCTTTTCATTCCAAAGAATATGTATTCAGTGATTCGACAGTGGCTTTCTTTGTTTGATTGATAATAATGAGTGATTGTGAATTGATTGTATTTATTTAGTATATTTTTTTAATATCTTATTGCGACTGATTTAAATAATTATTCTTTATTGAGTTCGGTGGGTGGACTTTATTTTTTATTTTCATTCTGTTAATGCGTCATATTTAAGCATTCGGATTTGTCTATTGTAACACTTTTTTACTTGAAATCAAAATGAAGCTAAGGTACGGTGTACACAGATTGTTTGCCTTGCTATTAGTCCATAGAGTGACTATTTTTGTGAGTGAGTATTTTTGTAAATTCTTATAATTACAATATCAAATTGATTAATATACGTAATGTACAGCTTTTTATTATGGTCCGCATACTGTCATATTTGAATAAAAAAGATTTGCGATCTTTTTTCAATTCAAGTTGAGAATAAAAAAACTGGAGTCAAAACGATTTAAGTCCATGATCTAAGTAAGAGTTTAACAATAACAGTCTGTAAGTACATTTGTTTTGTTTTGGATTGAATAACATGGATAAACTGAAAAAAACAAAACATTACTTATATGCACATGGACTTACACTTTTTTGGCAATACCAGCTCTAAGATATAATTGAGGAGATTGGGATCAAATACGCATAAATCCATTTGTTAGAAAAAGGGAGATATCACTTTAATATTGGAATACTGGTTCAAAAGAATAATATAGTTTTAACATAACGAAAAGCTTTGTAGTTTCCATGGGTCAAAATATAATAACTTTTTATAAGAAGAGTGTGTTTTTCTCTGCTAAGAAAAAGATGAATCTGGTCATTTTTGATCCCAAGCTCCTCAAATAATGATAGCTTAATCTTTTTGGTCACAGATGTCAATTTATTAATTTCAATGTAACATACCATCCTTTTTTTTTAAAAATATCCAATCGGACTTGAGTCCTTTTCACATTACACTTTCGAATATGTATATAAGAGGAGAAACTTTGACTGTGCATTGCCTTATTTTGTGTATTATTAATCAATATCAAGCCAATGAACAAAATAAAATTAATATTGTAGATTTAAATTTAAAAAAATATTTTTTATAATATTTGTATAAAAGAACACGCCGCGGTTGATTGAATAATAATTCATTACTTTAATTTATTTCTGTATTAGAAGAGTTGAACTTTTCAAAATATTCTTTTTGTTTAACATTTTCTTTTAGTTTAATTGAAATGTTTTATTTCTTCTTATGTAGAAACTGTTATTTTTGTACATATAACACATATTTTTCTAGTTATTTTTTGTTTCACCCTTTTCTTTCTAAATTTACAATCTACGTTTGTATAATATAATAATATCATTGACTTATGACTGGTTACATCATCGTAAGTCATACAACCATAATCAGCTTGATAAATACCTTTTAAATAACTTAGAACATTTCATGTGGTCTAATTTACGTTTGTATAAATTTTGATCCTTTTTTTCTGTAATTTATCCTGAAAATATCAATCCATAAATATCAACTATCTAAATGTATTTTCTAATCAAAACTTTTTCTACATTTTACAAGTATTACTCGATAAAATGTATCACTTTTGAGATATTTATTACAATATTATACGATATATAAATGCCTTAAAAATAGATTTTAGGCAAATACGGGTGGGATTTATTAAATGGAGGCTAAAAAGCATTCATTTAACTAATACTTAATGCTTTAACAATCTTGTGAATTGATTGTTTTGACTTGACCGAGTCGCCGTTGTCGAAAAAGAATAAGTCGATACCGACGAAAGTTCTCAAGTCCATTCCGGTTGATAAAATAGCCTATGTCCGTTCAGGCAAAAGAGTATAAGTCAACTATGATTGATTGGTCAATTTTTTTGAAATTCTTCTTTGGCCAGATTATTTTTGTGAATATAATACGATAATAGTAATTATTATTTTGTACCTAATAATATTGTTTAGCGTTAAAAAATATTGAGTTGTGAAAAGTCCTCATTGATGTTATACTTATAAGAACATTTGAAATAAAGTTCCTATATATCAAAAGAAAAATCCTGCTTTATTATTTTTATACTTTCGTTGACCCCTCAGGGACGGATACTCCTATCTGAAACGAATGATTTTATTCAAATAAATAATCTTATTGGCCCTACAGTCCAGGGTGAACCTCAATTAATCACCTCCACTCCACTCGATCCTCCGCCTCAAACACCAGTCACTGACCTCTAGCACTCCCAGGTCCTGCGACACCCCATCCGTCCAACGAATTTGCGGTATTCCAACTCTTCGTATTCTCTCAGGGGTAGAAGAATAAATAATGGAAACCATAATTATTAAATATTAAGCTTAAATACCTTATAAGACACTCTTGAAAACGTTTCGGGTGGCGTTAGTGGTGTGTGCGTGCAATATGCTTATGAAACACTGGCCATTCAACTCACATTTGTGGAGCCAGGTTTTGATAGCACACTCTTGTGATATCCACCCTGCAAAATGCTGCCACTGAGGCTTTACGCTTACACTAGATAAAAAAAAAAGTGAAACGTCGCACCCGTATTATCTCATTGACATTCTCATCACGCTCCCTATTGTAGCATACCGACACCACATGATGCTGTGAAGATTCGATATAAGATAGACATGGAAAATAATATAAATATCTATTGCCAATTGTTTGTTGCACCTTTAATGGTTTTATTCGGCATAGTATAAACAGCTCTATTTGAATGTATTATTTATTGTTATCAGTTGAAAATATTCCTGATCTTATTACATAAATGTGGAATTAGTACAAAAGAGTGTTTTATTTTTTGAATATCATTATATTATGTTAATAATATATTACAAATTAAACAAATTTTCAAATTCTTAAATATCATTATATTGCAATTTTTTATTTGGGTATTTTATTAAACTACTCGTAAACCATAGATAAAAAATATTACTAACTACTAAAGACTGCAAACTTTTTGTTCTGGACCCATTATCTTCAAATGAAAATATCGAAACCATATTTTTTTCAAATAAATTTTTACGAAAAACTATAATAAACTATTTCTAAATTTCAATTACTCCAAAAATACTATTAATAAGGGCATGCAGTTACAAGATAATAATAAATAGTGTATATGGTATATCAGATTATTATTTTCGTGATGTAAAGTATCACCATTCCAAGACTCCAGGCATATACTTGTCAATCAAATTTTCGTAATATGGCCACAAGGATTCGATGTCGGGGATGTGTTCGCTTTTTGTGTATAAATCGTATTTGCTGAAAGAATAAACCGATGATTAGATCAACTCAATCAAGTCTTCGAACTGTGTAGATCTATGAGAATTAGTTATCACTTATTTATTATTATTATTTTATTTTCAAACATTCCACGGAGGCAGTCTGCCATCTAAAGTTAAAAGGTGAACTATGGAACTTTGAAGCACATTTATTTTAACAAATAGATGTGCTTCATTGTTATTGGTCCCTCTAAGTGACTTTGAATAAAAAATTGACAATTAATGATAAACTTAAACTAAAAAGAAAAAAAAGTAATTCTCAGTGAGAGTTTAAAAAAAAGGGAGAGTGAAAAGATATTTTATCATTTTCCTTATTAACATTCAGATTGGAAATTTAATTTCATACATTTTATACTGGCTAGTCATTTTTCCTTTTTATGCTGTCATTTTTTGCTATTGAAAGATTGCAATTCTATTTTTAAAAATCTTCATCTTTTGTTTTATGTTTCTACAACAGGACTAAAACTCCTAGATAAACGTCCACTTTTTATAATACAGAAATAGTAAAGCTGTACCACAAAAGAAAAAGATTATTGAAGAAAATAGGGACCAAAATTTTATTGCAAGATATTGAAAGAAAACATACTTGAATTCAAGAACCCATGCTAGTGTATCTTCATCATTTTCTGTTGTCAAATGTCTGTAATCGCCTCCAGCATGCCATGGATAAAAGGAGTGATATCTGAAGAAAATAATATTGAGAATTACTTACTGAAACATTGTATGTAGTCTATAAATTTAAAAAGTTGTAACTCGTTGAAGTTTCAAATAACAAAATATTATTAATATAAGGAATGATTCTGGTTGTGAATGGACAAACTCCATTGAAAAAGCCTGCCCATTCATCAATAGCATATTGTATCCATGTTTCTAACTTTAAGTGTTAACTTGAAAATTAAGTGTTTTGTAAAAAAAACTACGTTAAAAGAGAGACTGCCGCATACGCTTTTAGGAGAGTTTACTGTATTGTTGTTAGTAATTTTAGCCGCCTGTGTGGTCGAGTGGTCAACGTTGTTGGCTTCGGCTACGGAGGGCCCGGGTTCAAATCCCGGTACGGACAGTTTTTATAAATTGATTTTTCAATCGATTTATGAATTTCTGTTCAAAGGCATGGGTGTATGTGATGTCTTGAATTCCCCCCTCTCACCCATCCTATCCTACGAACGGGGCGTATCGAGAGCGATTAGCTTACCACTAATCCTGTCCTAGCCCCTATCCTTCTATCCCTACTCTCTTTGGAAAAAGAGAGGTTGAGCAACTGAGTAACAAGCAGTTCTCGTAGAAACACTTCTGTTGAGATAAACTCCATTAGGAGTCCATATGCTCCACATTGGGAGCGGACTTGGTTTAAAAAAAAAAAAATTACCTGATCATATGTAAGGCAGCTTCGGGGAGCTTGGTGCCGTTATGTTTCAGAACTCTGTATAAATACTCATCGTGCCCCCATGAGATCATTACATTGTCCAGGCCGCAGTGTGGTTTGTATACTCCATATTTTGAGCTGATAAAATACGTTTAGTGTCAGGAAGGTCATAAATTTCATGAATTCAAAAAATATTTAAGAATTTAGAAAATATTAAAGAAAACTGTACAGCTAAAAGCATTAATTTATTTATAGGTGACCGCTAATCATAACTGCCAACAAAATTGATTCGTGTTACTTCTTTAAATATCGAAATAAATAAATGTAAAATGAGTGAGCTCGTTTTTCAGATGATAGAGCGTATATAAATTCATCTATCATAGACGATATTATATCAAATTAGTTGCAATAAAATAAATAAATGTCATTAATCACTTGTATCGTGCATCTTTTCCGTCGGGGTTGTCGGTGAAACTGTCCTTTCGGTAAACGATGGACGGAGCCCACGCGCAGCCAACCACAAATGTATCTCCGACAACACACCATTGTGGTTCATCATAAAATGCCATAACCTAGAATGTAGGAAAAAGGAATGCTTAATATTATTTTGGCAGTATTTTAATTTATAAAATATCCACTCCACATTTGTTAGTTTGAAAGAAACTTCATTATTTGGACCATCTATCAATTATGAAGGATTACTATGGAAGGGTTAGTATCTTATCAATTCAATTTGCGTACTGTGTTTATTATTCTGGATGCTGTCTTCAGATAATTTTCAATATGGCTCTCGGACTATCCAAGATTGGACACAGTCCTAATCTACCTTATTGTAAGATCAAATAATGATCTACTATTTATAATACTACATGCTCTATATTTGTAATCTGTTTATTTTAAAAAAACCGTTGATTATAAACAAAAGTTAAGGTAGTTAGTCAAGATAAAACAAAAATCTGCCACTTCGATAAAGACTTTTTTATGTTATTCCAGTTTTATACATTGAAAAGGGGGTCAAGCACTATATGTTTTAACTGTCAAAAGAATCAGGGGTCATTCATCATCTCTATAAGTTTAAATTGATAGCGAGAAGAATAATATTCTTGTTATTAATACAAATGCGTCACAGACACACAATATTTTAATGAAGTTCTGGTTTAAGTGTGATTAGAAAATTAATTAGCAAAGATTGTCGTTAATGACCATTAGCTATTTTTTAATGATTATAAATTGCATTAATATGTTTTTTATACAAAGAGTAATCTTAGGCACATAACATAATTAGCATAGTTTTAGTAACATAAGCTAGTAACAAAAATATGTTGTGTAAAGAGACATAATTATTGCATGGTAAAAGCATTTTAGGTAAGTATTCTATAATTTTATTTACAAATGAGATTTTTGTTTGAAAAAAAATACACTTATATTCATATCTTGACATTTGGATTTTAGCCCTTTGGTATGGTTGCATATGTGCTGCAGAATGTTGTATTGTCTAATATTTATTACCATTCTCATGCTTTTAATTGAATAGTCATTATTTTTTCACATAAAAAACATATATATCTGAGATTATCGCATTATTTTTATTATCTGTTGTAAATTAACAGAAAAAAAAGTAAAAAGGTTAATATTTGTACACAAATCGATAAACGTACAATATTGAGCGTAAAATTACATTTCGGCACGATTTCTTTCCCAGAATCAACATCGTATAGTGGGGCATGTCTACAGACGAAAGCAAAAACAGATCTAGGCCCAAGTTAAGTGCCATTAAGTATTCTGCAAACTATATTGAAATTTCTTCTACTTCTTTAACGTATAACTAAGTAATGAATAAGATCAGGGGTTTCCAAACTTTTTAGCCTAAGAACCACACTAACTCCTCCACTAAGTCCTAAAGGCCAAGACCTAGCTAGCTCATCATACAAACGAACTGTAGTTTTTAATCTCGGATTGGTGGTGCTCGCGTGCCGTAGTTTGGAGGCCCATGAATTAGATCTTTCTTTAGCTCATAATATTACAGATTGCTGTATATTTGAATTGATTCATAAAGGGATAGATTTTAATGAAAGTGTTGCATACTTTTCCTAGATCATGAATAAGTCCTGTAAGATGGAACCAGTCATGATTCGGGTGCTCGTGCCGGATCCTCTCAGCCGTTTGGAATGCGTGGACAATATTCGGGACGTCTGTGTCAGGGTCAGATTCGTCGACGAGGTCGTTCAATCTAATCAGGGCATCCTTTATTGTGCTCTTGAGGTGATTGAATTTCAGCCATTTTTCCATTTTTCCTGGATTATTGCAAAAGAAATAACCATTATTAAAAAATACCGTACAGCATGTCCGAAAACTTCAACTTGGCTATAGTGTACTTTGTATACTTAACTTATTTTTGTCAGTTTTTTTACTTACCAACAAGGTAATCTGTCTTGCCAGAAAAGTGATGATAATTTCGGGATTGATCCCCTTTTTTTCGGGATCCCGGGATTGTGATTTTCTTACTGAGAAATTTGAAATCCTCAATTCGTTATACTTTTTCCCAGAATCTCGCAAAACCTCGTTTTTTTTTTTAGCTCACCGATTTACCAATGTGTAAATTATCGGGTTTTCCTCAAAATTTCTCAATCCCGAAATTTGAACGGGATCCCGGGATTGGATGCCCTAATACATACCTTTGACAAAGTCCACTGTCTGGTGGGTGTGCATGAGTTTGTAAGTCTTCTGCACCCGCGCTTTGATGGGATCGTTGTCGTCGACTGAGTAATCACGGAAGGCATCGAGAGGCTTGTCATTGAATACCGGTTCAGGCCGGAAGAGTTGAGAGGGGTCTACAAGGGATACAGGGGATTCCTGTAGAAACAATTTATATTAGTACACATCTCTAAATGGTGGTGAATAGGTAAATTAGCAAAGAAGAAATTATATCTAAAAGTTGTTTAGCAATGGAATCTCAATCCACTCTCGCACGATATTTTTTTAAAAATACTGAAAAAAAACATATTTATTCTTCAACCTTTGTAATGTTTAAGTGGATATTAAGTTACTTGTAACTCAATATGATCACGTTTTTTCAAAGATCTCTTTCATGATCATATCATTCATAGATACTATCATAAATTCATTGTAGTTGCTGAATTGTTAACGTAAAAACAAAATGAAAATTATCTCTCATTATGCTATAACCTTAAGAGAGATTGAAACAATTTGAGGTTATGTCTTGACATCAACTGTGTCTCCATGAAGTATGTATGTCAGAGAAGTTCCGAGGGCTAAGTCTCAGCACTGCCTCTGTATTTCACAGGGTAATTTTGGGCTGGAGCAGGGTCATTGTAACGGGATCATTCTTCGGTGGAGTGTATATTTTCTTAAATACGTGCGTCGAGTAGTGCCTTCAGAAATGATTAAGATTCCAAAGAGTTTTTATTCGTTAATCTTAAGCAGAGAATTATTCCTATATGATTGCATATTAGTTGTTTTATTTCTATTAGTTACCTATGAAGTTCACTCTATTTACCAGACGTAGAAGTGCATCCTTAAGGAGACCGTGTGTCCTTTAGTGGGATGTCTCTTGATAGTCGAAGTGGGAAAAAAACGTAGGTTATAACAGATGTATCGTAAACTGGATGATCCAGACAAAATCTTAATTTAACACATAAATGTACATTATTATTAGACGCTTTTGAATATTCAGTTCGTATATTGTATGATAATTGTCCACGGGCCATTGATGTATAAATATATAAAAGATTTGAGTAGAAACGAAACGTAACCGACTAAAATGCACGCAAAAATAAAACATTGTGATAACGCTGTTCTCTTTTTCGTATACTTTGTACTATATCTATTTAAGATTAATATTATTTCTTGGTTGAATATAATATAGAGTATCTAATTCATTTTAAATAATCTAAAACGTGCTTTATTGGTATTAAGTTTAACGTCCATTATTTGCATTAGATTAGGTCAGGGGTCATCAAAATTTGACTCTTGGGGCGCACGCATGCGATACTTACATACATTAATAGTTTATGTACAATAAAACTAGAATATTTTCTGATAATACAAATATGACTTTGAGCCACATATAACACAACGTGTCAAAGAAATGCTTGACCATTCTTTTGATTGCTGTGTTGTGTGATTAATTATTTTCTTTTTAATTCAGTAAAAAGAGGTAGGAAACTTATTTTGTTTGATATTTATGTAAATTCTAACGAAAAAGTAGTTGTAATGTATTATAAATTCACTTGTATTAACCATATTTGTGAAAATATATTAACTGCTGTTGCCAAAGTTTTAAAATCGTTGATCGTTTTCGATTGACAGAGTTTGAGGACACCTGTTTCAGGGAAAGTTTTCAAGAACTTCATTCGTACTCGTAGACTATTTCTTTATTTAGAGAAAGTCTTTTAGGATGAGAAGACGATGGTTTGGTGTATTGTGCACCTTGTCTATATAATTATAAGTCAATGACCTAAGCGAATTGAATGACTGAATACTTATTTATTTTAGGTTATGTATAATACACTATTGACAGTGTTTTAACCAATTCAAGCTACCATGAAAAATAATTCAATATTAAAAGTAAGATTTCAATGCCATAATTTTATTTAATCCATGTCCACTCCCAACGTGAAGCATATGGCGTCCTAATGGAGGTATCGCAACAGAACTTTTTCTACCAGAACTGTTTACTTCTAATTTTTTTGTCACGCAAACGCAATATACCGAATTGTTCTTTTATCGATTATTTTGGGTAAATATTTAGCACAGTTTTAATAACCTTTGTAGCATTTGGAGTTACAGAAATTGGTCAAAACACAATCAACTGGTAGCAAGCAATGGATAAGCACAACTAAGATAAGCATGAGCAAGTCACGTAACAAGTGTTAAAAAAACATTTGAGCATCTATTTTTTTTTTCAATTACATCCAAAATGAGCTTGTCATAATTTTGATAGCAAAAGTATGTAATTGATCAAATATCTTGTGCAATTACTATAGAACTACTATTTTTTACTTTATCATAATTAAGTTCTACCAAGTTTAATTGTTAGATCAGTAAATAAATTAATATTCTTCAAACTTCAAAATTAATTACAATTTATAGTGCAAATTCCACAAGTCATTGTTAATGGCCAGTAGATTTATACATTGAAAGTCTTGTAATATGTGAAGCATTGAACATAATTTTAATTATTTTTTTGTATGAGAATTCACATATCTAATGTAAATTTCATTGAATTGTTAACAAACAAATTGCTTGAATGCTTAGCAAAAACTAAGCTGGCGGAATTTGTGAAACAAAGATGTTTTATTCTAAGTAATGGCAAATCATGCATATGTTTACTATTTCATAAGAGAAATTTATCAAAGATGTTTTATCATTTCAAAGACACAGTTGTGCTTTAAAATAAATTTGATGAATTGGTTTGAGTGTCATAATCATTCAAAATAACAATGTTAATTCGATAATAAAATAAAATTAATAATGTGAACTGCCAATTCCGGCCATCGTAATAAATGAAAGCAGGACACACATATGAAATTTTACATGATTGATTAGAGAATATTATTGGAATGTGATTGTGAGATATGAAACTGCATTCAAAAGTGTTAACTTTGTTATTCCACTTGATTTTTTTTACTAAGAGTGACACCTGTTGGAAGCAGTTGGAAGCAATTTTAATAAATTTCACATTCCGAATGGTTTTGCACTTTTTTTAATGATTTCACAAATGAAATGACGTTTTGTTTAAGTTATTACTGATCATCTTTGTCAATTAAACAATAATAGGAACATGTTTTAAAAACATATGATCCAAAAAAATGTATTTCAAATATTGTACATACCATTTCTGCCAACATTTTATCAGATGAAGTGTCACAGAATATTTTATGTAAAATCTTATTTTGTCTTTATATTGCAAGAGTCAGAAGTTTACTGTTCGGATACGTTGAAGCGATATATTTAAATAGGAATATGTTTCGAGACGAGTGCCGACTTATTTACAACAATTTATTTTGAGATAAGAAACAGAGGTCAAAATATCATGTAACAGCTAATAAATATTATCAATAAATAAAAAAAAAACGTATCGAGAAAATTGAAGTATAATCGTGTTTTTTTTTTTTAATTATTGTGAAATTGACCCCCTTTTCGAACGGTTCAACATAATTTAAAGTGCGTTTCTAATACACCCATTTTTGTATAATTTCTGATATAAATTTGTGGAAATTCGCTTTTAATTATTATTGATAAAATGGTGATAAAAAGTTGAAACGTTCAGTACAAGTTCCAAGTTTGAATCAATTTTTCCAGAAACGTATTTGCTGATTGGAAAATTTAGCCGCTGATAAAAAGCCTAATTAGGATTTTAGTGCGTTACAAAAATACATTAAATATTGCATCAAACCTTTGCATCATGCATTGTAAAATAAATAGTTTGTGTGTCTCTAAAAGATTCAAAATTAGTTTAAGGAAATAAGAACTACTATATTTGTTTTTGTTTCTAATTGATTTGATAGTCTCGACTCTCCAAAAAAAAATATTAAATTAAACAGAATTCCTAATTTTAAATCATCTCGGAAACAGCCGACACTAATCTACTGTAGTCAGTTATGTAAAATTACCTTAAATTTCTGATTGGATAGCAAAAGCCATAATGAGTAAAGGTTGTTTTTAAAAACCAGAAATAACGTGATCTGCCAATCATGTAGATAAAAATAGATGGAAAATTATAATGTGCTCGATTAGCATTCATAATATTTTGTTGGCATGTTTTGGTCTATTGAAAAAATCGCAGATAAAATTCGGGTAAATATTTTGAAAGATTAAATACGTAGTAAATTTGAGTTTTTTGCAAAGGTCAGTCAGATGACGTCTCTTGATCAATCTGTCGTATCATTCCAAGTTCGTTTTGAACGCACATTGATAATTAGTGCATTTATTGAGGATGAATTGATTTAAGTTTGTTTTGATGGCTTTTGATGCTTTACTTAGTTATCAGAAGATTACACTTCACATCCTGCCAAGGTAAATATCAAATAAATGCATCCTGTGTAAAAGGCCAGAACTGGGCAGAGGCGGAGAAACTGCAGGCCCTTCACTGAAACCTTTTTTTTGGTCATTCATTAAATAAATAATGTACAAACATACATTCTCAACTATTTCTAGTTATATTCAAAAAAATTAAAGTCTTTTGTACTAATTCAACATTTATTTAGTGACCACTCTACTAATTTTTTATTTGATGCAAATGCATATTAGCAGTGCTTTTTTTTTTAAAAAAAAAAGTGCCGAAACTCACTTCTAGTCCCTTTTTTTATTATTCCATGTCCGATCCTTACGTGGTGCATATGGGTTCCTAATGGAGGTATTTCAACAGTGATTTTTTTATGAGAACTTAAAAGTATCTAGTTAAGTTTTACTGAATGCAGCCTAGTAAGGCCTAATGCAGTGAGATTAATGAAAATATAAGGCCTTCCAATATTAAGCTTCAACACCCCTGTTTGAGTACAGCCTTTAATCTACACAATTGCCTAGTTCAGGGATGGCGAACCTATGGCATGCGTGCCCGAGGTGGCACGTTTGAGAATTTGGATGGCACGTGAACAATTTCCAAGTTTAAAAAATTAAAATTTATAATAATAATCTTTGAATTATTAATTTATTCCGTTTTATTAATTTTCAAATGTTGTTGTAATTGTAATTTTTAAGCTTGTAAATAAAATTCAGAAAAAAAACATTTTTAATTTTTTTTACTGCTTGGGCACGCCACAATCAAGAAATAATATTTGAGGATTTTTGGCACGCCGACCCAAAAAGGTTCGCCATCCCTGGCCTAGTTCATTACTGAATAGATAAAATTATATATGTACGTTGATTTTTCAATCCATTTAAATCCAAAGGGTTGGGTTTTTCTTCCGTACATGAATTATTCGCACACTGACTTTTCCTGTCTGTATTCAGTAAATATAATACAGTGATGCCTTTACTAAAGAGTTTTTTAAGAGATACGCTGTTGCTCTGTTGATTTTTAATCATCACTGTTTTACAACTAAGTTTAGATGTGTCAAAACTTTGGTCAGCCATATCATCGCCTTAGGTAAACAAGGTTCCATCTGAACAACACTAAAACTGTGCAGAAAAAGCAATTTAAGAATTCAGAAGATGTAACTTTTTGTAGAAACAATATTTTTGATTAAAAGTAAATTATTTAGAAGTATAAATATAATCAGAATCAAATGTATATCTTACTTTAATGTCGTAATTATATTAGCGTATTTAGAATGGACAAAACTGCAGGTAGAACTTCGTTGCTCTCAAATGGCTTAAAGAAATCTGCAGATAGAACCTTGGTGCACTAATTCATGTTGGCACCGGCTATTTTTTAAATTTTATAAACCATCTGTATGAGGATTCAACTAACTCAGCACTCAACAATATTATTTCTCCCTTTCTCATGGACGTTACATTTGTTGTAGGAAACACACTTATGCATCTTGAACGCGAATAAAAGAGTAAACCATATCTAAGACTTTGATTTTCCACACGCTGATTTTTTAATTATGCATTCAGATGGAACTTGGTGCTTTATAAAAATTCAAATGTTTTTCAGATTTAACATTTTTCTTTTTTGAATATTGATTTAAATGCAGATAGAACCGTATTTTGAACACGCCTTAAACTGCATTAACCCTTTCCGGTCCACAAAAAATAAAAAAATATTCCACCTGGTCCACAATAGATTTACAGTATCACAAAGGAAACTAATATTTGCAATTATTTTTTTTTTACTAGATTTATAGCAACAGTGTAATTTCTTTTCGAAATATATACAATAATGACCTTATTATTTATATTTTAAAAACTTCTTAAATATTTTAGCGGTGAAAGCATTTATCATAGCCCAGGTTTTGTCTTACATGTTATACAATATATGTATGTATCAAGTTTCTTTTTTGCGTTTTTTTGTAATTTTAGGCATTTTTGCAAGGTTAAAATTATTAGAACAATAGTACACATCAGTAATAATTTTCAAGTGCACGTGGCAAGTGTTACTGTTGGAAAGAAGAATGCAGAACTTAGCGCCCGAGCTGCGCGAGCCGACCCAGCCCCTAAAACGACCCTTTTGTATCCATTGCAGGCGTACAGTTTCACATTACAATGTTCATAAAAACCATTTGATTATTTGGTCAGAATACCGCTGTAATAGTGGAAAAAAATATATTCAATACATTTGAACTTATTTCGACTCGATACCAATAAAGAATAAAAATTTCAAATGACATTCGACATAGGACCCACGGGAATAAAATCGATGTCGAATGAGATTCGACATAGGACCGGAAAGGGTTAAAGTCATTTTGTGAAAAAAAAAGCAGATGGAACCATGTTTACCCAAAACGACAATAAGTCAAAATTACCAATTTCTAGTTGTAGCACTACAGAACTAAGCTATCGATTATCATGCTCTATTGTTGATGCTCAAGGTTTAAGAGCTGCTAAATAATGGAGTATTGTTTTGAAGAATTATGCTCAGGTAAAATTATCAGGAATAAAAACACATTTCTCAAATTTATAATTTTTTATTTTAAAAGGCAAATACAGCCATTTCTTCAACATAATTTTTATTATGCTTCCATGCACAAAAATATACATTTTTTCATCAAATATATAAAAAAAAAACAATAAAAATACATTCATTTTCTTGTACAGCAAATGTTAAATCAATCATTATTATTCCACTTGTCCTACAAACAGTCACTTTTTCACTTCTGATAGACATCATACTAAAATCATTATAAAAATTATCTACATCTCCCCCTTTCATTGTATATATTAGTAAATAATGTTTTCGATAAGACAGATACCTACTCTTCAATATATTATTTCACTAGGGATTCCCGTCCTTTTATACAAGTAAACATTAATGGAATTGGCAAGTCCTTCCCCTCACATGCCCAGTACCAATTAATTGGCATTAATGATCTATTTTCTTTTTTCAATTGATTCGGAAGTAGCATTGTGTAAGTTCATTTTTAATATAAAATTAAATTTGATAACTCTGTTACTCCACTTGCTGTCAAATCTTGAATGCAAAGGGTTTGAAAATAAAGGACCAATAAACCATCAGTATGTCAACAAATTTAATTGAAAAACCATGCGATGTTCCGTCTGATGATGCTTCTTAAAGAGGCGAAACATGTGTCACAGACTGTGGGGCTCTTTTCCAAAATTACCAAATCCATTGTATAGCATGTGATTTCGCTGTTAGCAATTGTGATTGCGTTCGTTTTCATTTTGCTTTAATAAATATAAATATAATTTTTTAGGTCACATAAATAATTACATTCCCTATTGTGATGCATTAATATTAACCGTTTGAATACCGTGCAAATAATTCATTAACATGTCCCAGTGATACTTCGTGTTTTCGAGAAAAATAATTTTGCCTAATATACACTCGAATTCGATATTTTAAAAACCTATATCGACTCGGCATAGATGGCACTACACATATTCATCAAAATATTGCTTATATTCTATCAGAATACCAAGTATTTGATTTTTTAAATGTCTTGGACATCCGTGTTCGCTTGCATATCGACTGTGGAAAGGAAAAAAGACGTAACTAAGTTTTTTCAAAACAGGTTTTTTTCGATAATCACAATGTATCAAACATGATACACGTTCTATCAAAAGGATGCAAGCTGCAAATACCGAATTAGTATCTAAATTTAGCTTTTATGTTTGAAAAAGATGACCTTATGAAAAATTAAAACCAAGAAAAAAGAGTGAAATAAAGGTTTTTCCTAGACAATTTCTTTAATTAATATTAGATAATGTCAATTAAAGACCAGTTTAGAAGTCTACGTGCACTTCAAAGTTGTCCATAATTCATAATTTGCATATGGTCCAAAATCATCAAAACAATTTTTGTAAAATTTGATATGTGTGGGTTACGTCCTTTTTCCTTTCCACAGTCGATATGTTCCGGACACCTGTGTCCGCTTGGTTTTCAAGTGGTTAAGGGTTCATTATAGAAAATGGAAATAGTCAGTTTTAGAAAAGAGTCCGACATTTTGTGACTCGCGTTTCACCTCTTTAACTTTTCCGTTTCTAAGCTCAAGAAATGCGACCCCAATACCAACATTTTCATAAATATCTATTTTAATATGGGTGATACAATGTTTATAATTAAGGTATTCTTATATCATAGTTTTTTGGACCTTTTGTAGTTTATATAAATACGCGATAACGCTTATCAGCTGATTAGCGCCCGCGATAACGATTGTTCGTATGATAATTTGGAACGCTGAGACACTCTTCAGTAGTCAATTCATATGTGTGCTGACATGACGTCTTTTTTACGCGCAACTTAAAATATGATTATTTATTAAAAAAACCACAGATTTTTATAAAAAAAATTATGAGGAAAGATGCAGAGAGATATTTTAAAGCCCGTAGACTATTTTTTTTTTTGAAATTCATAAGAATAAGGCCAATAATGAGGAAACCACTGGGGTCAAAAAAGACCCCCATCGCCTGCTAAGTATTTTTCTAGTCTCCGAGCCGCGAGAGTTAAGAAGCATCATCAGACAGAAAATTGCAAGGTTTTTCGATTAAGCTGATCCTGATTAATCCCTTTGCAGTCGAGGGTGCCACTTCTGAATTCATCAGCTATTATCGAAGTGACGCCATTAAATATGTGTTTATGTGACGTTGTTGAGTGTAAAAGGAAGATGATTAAAAAATAACTATTATTATTTTTGTGTGTATTCTTAAGAATTTGTAAAGTGCACTCCTAAATCTCATTTGAAAAGTTTTAGGACAATAATAAGTAAGTTGTTTATGTTGAAAAATAGTGTATTTTTTTTAATAAACTCTATAACTCATTTTGGTTTATTATATCATTGATATACTGCCAGAAAACATCAAGTCAAAAAATCTTGTTTTGAGATGATCGACTTTTTCGAATATCATTAAGTAAACTGAAATGTAGAGTGGCGGTAGACAATAAGACAAATAAAATGTGGAGCATATGGCATCCTAGTGGAAGATGATCACTAGTGATAGTTCTCAGTCCCTCAAACTTTCTTTTTCGAAGAGAGTATTAGGGATAGAAAGGATAGGGCAGGACGGTACTAGTGATTGGCTAATTACTCTCATTGGGGGAATTTTTACATATCACAAACAACATCGAAAAATCGATAGAAGAAGTGCAGGGATTTGAACCTGTGAGATTCGGCATCGAAGCCAACGACATTGACCTCTGTGCCATAGACTCAAAAATAGTAACAGCTCGAAAACGTTTAGTCGTCGTCTTTGGGTAGCTTAGTTTCCGTCAGTTATAACTGCTAACGAAATTGAATTAGTTCATATAACTTATTTCGATATAGAAATAAATAAATGTCATATTTGAGCATGTTTTTTGACAACGTGTTTAAATCTGCATTCATGATTCAAAACGCCCAATTTTTGACATGACATTTTTTGGCAGTATACTGACAATGTATCTCTTTATAATTTATCAAAAAAAAAAAAAAACCTATCGCACATACTTTGTTAAGTTTTAAATGACGTTAAAATAAACAAAATATAAAATCACATGCCTTGTAAAATCTTCCAACGACTTGAGGACTTAATAGGCGGTAATAAAAACAGACTATAAAAACGGCTTAAATATTTAAAATATCATTTCAATTCATGTAATCTCATATTTTTTTTAAGAGAAATAATAAATTATCGTTCATTTTACGCTGATAATAAGTGCAAAACATCACCAACACTTGACCCTCTGAGTAGCGAGTTGATTTTTTTTATACAAATCAATCTGAATTATAAATATAATTTATTATTAATTTTAGATAATTTTCTAGAAGCGATTAATTCGAATTTGGGCCTAGATCTTTTTTTGCCGTCATCTGTGTACATGTGGCGCTCTACTGGTGTCGATTCCAGGAGGGGAATCGACCCGAAATATAATTTTTACGCTCAATATTATATGGCTACCGATTTGTTTACAAATATAAACTTTTCGAAAAATTCTTTTGTTCATTTGCAACAAATAATAAAAATAATTTGACTGCCAATAATCACTGATAGAAGTGTGAAGTATCCATATCTGAAGAAATCACAATAATTCAATAACAAATATGAGAATGGCAATAGATAATAGATGACACAATACCTCTACTACACTACTCAAAGGGTTAAGGTGTAAATGCAGTGACGTCAACTCAAAATTTGTTACAATTTCTGTAAATTATAAATATAGAATCTGTTATTCTGAGTTAGAAGCGTCAGCAGAAGCGGAAGACTCATCCCCGCTTCCAAATTTCTTCTCATCGTCATCGTCGCCGCTGACTTTCTCTGAATCCTCATCGCCTTGCAACGACCTCGCGCTTCTTTCACTCGGAGCACTTTTATCGCTACAGGAGTCATTTGAAAATATATCTAAGGCCATTTTAATTGGTGTGCAAGTGATTAAGTCTTTTTTGGTCTCCCGCACGAGGTCTTTCAGCGACGACGTGAGTAGTTTGTCTTGTTTGCGAGACGTTTTGTAGTCTTCTTCTATTTTATCCAGTTTTATTTTTTCTTCGGCTAATCTTCTCTCCTTTGATGAAGATTGTACTGTATTTCTGTGAAAAGAAAGCGGAAATAAAGGTATCACATTAGGAAAACTCAACAATTAAAAGATTATTATCAGTGCGCTCTTACCGCACTTGCTACCGAGACCAATGATACAATAGCTTAGAAGGAAACTGCATATCATTTTTTACATTACAAAAAGCTATTCCAATTTAACAACTTACCCTAAATTTGTTTTTCTACTGTCATCTTTGTGTGTGCTTTTACTGCTAGTCGGCGATCTAAAAATTCAAATAACAATATTTAATTTTCAACCGATGGACCCATAAATATATTTTGTTTATAAAACATTATTTGAATCATCGAGTTGTATAAAGGCACTTGGGAAGCTTTTCGAGTTTTGAGTAAATGACGAAAAACATACCAAATGTATTGTCTTTATCTGTTCTAGCAAATTAACATTTATATATAACTATAACCATTTCATTTTTATGCAGATAACATTAATCAAAAGTTAGGTAATTAGTTTATCAAATTTTCAAAATGATTTCCTCACCACATAGAACGGAATTTAAGCTCTTACCCGATAAAATTTAAGTCAGTGAAAAAGATACCATTCACAAGTTATTGTCATAAAAAATCTTCCCAAATGGTTTTTGCAACAAGATGGACTCATTTAATCGAGAAATTATTATATTGAGACGTTTTGAGTTTGGAGCTTTTTTGATTAAAATGTTCCTTTTTTCAAACTTGATTGGCAAAACTTCACAGATTCATTAAACTTTAACTTGGTCATGATACCTGCTGTGGATGCAAGACCGTGATATTACTATTCTCGGGATAAATTCTATAAATTCAAAGAGCACTGCTATTGCTTGAAAACAAGCAAAGCAATTTTTGTCAGACAGTGAAATCGCACTAAGTGTGATGAGAATAAATATATCATAGACTATAAATACCTTTTTTCTCTAGAATGTTTCCTCTTGGACTTCTTGGAATATTTACTACGGCTCGAGCTGTGATGCTTTCTCGGTCGATTCGAGGATCTCTCTCTTGATCCGTTGTCCCACGCATTTTCTGCACCACTACCTTGACTCCCTGAAAGATTCAAAGAATATAGTATGCGTCGATGATTTTTTTACTCAATGATATCACTGTTGCTTGTGTGCAAACGAGCTATTTGGAAAGGGGTTCGTTTCAATTTATTTTTGTATAAATAGCGCTGTTTATATATTTTCTTATCAGTCGACAATGCTCGCAATGAGCGAAACCGGTCCTGACCTTTTAAATAAAGTGGAATAAAGAACAAAGGAATATTGTGTTTTTATTAATGTAATATATTTAAGGGTAATACAATAAATTCATAGGTACCTGAAGACTGCGAGTGGTCCCTCGTTTCTTTCCTGTCACGTTTACTTCTTTTCGACTTCCTTCCGTTGCCGTGTCTGTCTCTCCTTCGGTACTTATCCTCCTCAGCCTCCTTTTTGCTTTGAAGAGTGTTCAACGTCTTAACCTTGAATTGTAACCACAATAAATTACGGAATGTCTACTAATTATTTTGTCAATAACTGAGTAGATAAATGGTCAGAAAATACATAAAAATGACATTCAGTCAGCTGATTGAAATCGTGCAATTTGATTGGCTCTCAATGAATAGGCCGGTATGATAACAATACGCCGTTGACTTGACCAGTTTTGATAGTAATTCAATCATTTAAAGTAGATGTTTATACACTGATTGGAGTAGATTGTGAATGCTGTGCAATGGATTATTAGCACTCGTTCATATGTTCATTTTGATATGCAAAGTCCTTAGTGAAAATGATCAAAAAGTTAAAAAACATATAGCTATAACTTTAATACTTCTGTAATAATTATAAATATATGTACGGTGAGGCGTGAAACGCTACGTTTACCTATCGGTCCCTATTCAAATTCATATCTCCACTGGTAATGGTCTACCTTTTTTTATTATTCTTTAGGAATGATCTATTGGCATGTAAGCATGTGGTTTATAAAAGAAAAATGAAAATATTTCACTTAAAACTTAAATAATATTGATTTATAAATGAAATACATATATTTTTAGCAGTATTAAGAATCAATTGGCCAGCACTGTATAATAATTTCGGCGATATAATAATTTAATATAATATAATAATTTTTTAAGAGGCGATATTTTAATAAAACAATCAATCATGTATGCAAAAGGTTTCCTACATTATTATAAATTGAAACTTCATGTAAAAGATGCTGTGACAATCACAGCCGCCGGGTCAAAACATTGAACAGAAAGAAATTATATTGGACATCTTCTTTATTGTCTTACATTTATCTAGTTTAATTTTCAAAGAGAATGATAACAATCGGTTAATATTTACCATAGCACTGGCAAGAGTGTAATGCTGTTTGACAGGAGCAGCAGGTGTGTCTTTGAGCGACGACAGGAACGCAGCCGCCCTTTTTTTCCTCTCCGTTTGGATTCTATTCTTCTCTGAATGCTCACTGCCGTGTTTATCTACAACATTAAATTTGATTTCATTCAAATCTTCCTGTATTAGAAGTGTAAATGGGGAATAATTTAATAATATATCTCGGTGGCAAGGCATTTACCAATATACGTTAAAAAAAAAATGGGAGTACACTATTCATTACAATTTTTACAATATTCCAACTATTTTTACAATAATTTCTACTACTCATTGTACATCACCAAACACAAATCGATGGCCGGTTTGAAATCTCCTGCGCACTAATTGTCATTGTTAAATTTATTTTCCTAACCTCGTCTTCCGCCTGTATATTTCTCGTCCTCCATGTCTTCGGTGAGATCGATGTAATCGCCGTAGCCCGCCGGATCGAAGTCTTCGATCGTAATTACGTCAGACACTACCTCCTCGTACTTCTTCTCGTTGCGCGACCTCCTCCGCTTTCTGTGATGCCTGTGCTCGTCGGAATCGTCGGAATTTCGCAGAGTCGAGTCCCTCTTCTCCGGAGTCTTCCGTTTCGTGTAAGTTTGAAGATTTGCGTTCGGAGATTCTTTGGCTATGGAGTGGACTGAAGACATTTCTTTGGTGATTTGATAGATTTCGTGATTGTTATGAATTGAATTCGTGACAATCTTTTCTATTTTAGGCGCTTGGATAACAGGCTCGCTTTTATGCTGGGGTGTTTTATTCTCTGTTATTTTTACTGGTTTAATTTCGTTTTGTGGAACGGTTTCAGTTGCTGTTGAAATTTTGGCGTTTTCAACAGTGACATCTGTGTTTGTTTCTTCATCTGAACTCGACTCGTACGGTAATGCAGGTTTTGGTAATATCGGTTCGGGCTCTTTGATCTTTTTAATCGAGAATGATACAGGTGCTGCAATGATAAAAGGTGTCAATGAATAAATTATACTGTACTTTGAAATAGGTTTATCAGTCAGTCCAACTAGCTGGTTTCCACGTTATGCACGATAATCTACCGTAAATTTGATTTTGGAAAAGTTTAACATGTTGACTGCTGCATTGGTGACCGGTGACCGTAAATGGCTAGATTCAGAAGCGCTGATAATTTTCATGACATTCAATGTTCAACCATTTTACAACCAGACTCTTTTTAACCCTTTGAGTAATGAGTTAATTTTTACTAAATTAGGATCTTTTGCATATTTTGATTATTTTTACCATTGATACACACAGCTATATAAAAAAAAAGTTTATAGTCAGTCTAATTTTACAATGCATAATTATAAATATAAACATTCAAACTCATTTTTATTTTTCAATCATTTTCAAGAAGGTATTACTTCCAATTTGGGCTTAGATTTTTTTTGCTTTCATCTTTAGATATATGCCGCTCTACTGACGTTTATTATAGGAAAGGAAAATTTGTGTACAAATATGAACCTTTTTACATTTTTTTTTCGTTAATTTGCAACCAATAATAAAAATAATCCGATAATTTCAGATATATATGTTTTTTATCCACGTGTGAAGAAATAATGACAATTCAATCAAAAACATGAGAATGGCAATAAATATTAGACAACACAACATTCCTCAGCACATATGCAGTCATACTCCTCAAGAGGTTAAAGGTGGCCCAACAACGTATTCACAATTTGTGTATAAGTGAAGTTATAATCGTCAATTGTAGAATAGAATCGATACAATCTCAATAATCAATATTTTTCACTAAAAACATTCGTAAAAAAATGTTAATTTTTCCCTGCACCGAGGTCGTAAAAGTGTAATGATTTTATTATAACTCAAATAAGACACCATGCCATAAGACTGGCATTCACAACTTACTGATAATTTTCGGCTTCATCTCCACCTTAGGCTTGGCAATCTCGGAAGTAAGAATCTTTGTCGTATCATCGCTGTCCCTGCGAGAGGCGTTGGGTCTGTTCGCCCTCTCGTAAAAAGCCCTCTTGTGCCTGTAGTACGGATGAAACTGGTGCACCGCCTCTAGGAAGGAAAACCTCGGATCGCCTTTGATCTTGACGATGCGCTCGAAGTCGTCTCCGTTCTTGGCGACGTACGATGCCATCTTGTCGATGATCATTTGCTGATCGGCTGGCGGGAGCGCCAGTGGCCGGCTCTGGGATGACAATGTTGTGGAATTGGAACCTGGATGAAAAATGAATTGGCTAATTTTTAATAAAAACTAATATTAGTACATCTTCTGTCATCAAAATGCACACCAGTTATACAATGTAGAGCAGGGGTTCTTAACCTCGTGCCCGCGGGCTCCCGCGGAGCCTTTTTTGTGCGCCCGGCAATGTATCAAATAAAATATAAAAAAATCATTATATTTTTTAATAAAATTATTTATTGAAATTGCAAAAAAATATAACCATATCCATGTTATTTAAAAGCAGCTAAGGGAACAATAATAAAATTAATTCATACATATACAGTAATACCCCGCTTAGCGCGACCCCGTTAAGCGCGGTTTCACTATAACGCGAATTTCAAATTTCGCGCTCAAATGCCTCGCAGACTTACGCCCAGAGACTTAACAGTGTACGTAAAGTTCCTTCCACCAAACACTACGTCAATATTACAACCTATGGACCAGGGAGCAATAGCAAACTTCAAAGCTTATTACCATCGCCGCACTTTTAGCCAACTAATTCATGAAACTGACGGGGAAGGAAGACAGTCTATGCGAGAGTGGTGGAAGTCATACAACATTATGAAGTCTATTCACAACATAGAAGAGGCTTGGAAGGAAATTAAAATGAGTTGTATGAATAGGGTGTGGCGTAATCTTTGGCCAGATGTAGTGGAAGCACCTAGAAGAATTGTCCAGATGCAGAGACAAGTGCTTGAAGACATTGCTGCAATGATTGAGGGGTCTGAACTTAAAGATGTCACGGTAGAAGATCTCGTAGAACTTGTAGCAACGCACGACGATCCTATCAGCAATGAAGATTTGATCGAGTTACAGAATAATCCTATCTACGATGAGGAAGAACAGGTAGAAGAGAAAGTTTTATCTTCAGGGGAAATACAAAATGCACTTTCAAAAATTTATTCAGGTTTGGTCATATTGCAGAGTATAGACAATGATGATGACCGTGTCTTGACCGTGTGTCAAACAATTAAAAACAGTGTTGGGTGTTATGAATGTATTTTACAAGAACGTAAACAAAACGCTACCCAAAAGACAATAGATGTATTTTTCCGTAAAAATAAGAGTATGTATTGCATAAAGTGTTCTTAGAATTAAAGTGATTGATTAAAATGATTTGTATTTTTTTGTATTAAATTTTGACTATGTTTAATCATAAACCTCGATATACGCGAATTTCAGTTAACGCGATTTTTTTCGGAACGTATCCCTCGCGTAAAGCGGGGTATTACTGTATACAACTTTTTAATACTATGTATGTAAATCTTGTTTTTTTTTAAAATCCGGCCTGCGCTCGCCACTTTTCTCCTAAATCTCAAGTGCGCCCATCACCGCAATAGGTTAAGAACCCCTGATGTAGAGCATATTAAATCTTAGCATTTAATCTGTGGGATTTTTTTGTCACGATAGATTATTAAAAAAAAATACAGGGCCCTCCATACATATTGCTGGGAGCCCCGCATGCATAACACTTATTTTGAACGTTCTAAAATACTCAACACAATCACACGTTACCAGTAAACAGACCATCTAACACGATCACGGGTCGAGTATTTCAACCTTCCAAAACGTGAGAATGCAGGAATAGCACTGCTGAAAAGGGAGGTGTTTTTCATTTAACATTTCAGTTGAAATGTTTTATCAGAAGAACATCACATTGGGAGCGAATTTGTTTGAGATATCCATATTTCAATAATAATTGCTTTAAATACAATAAGTTCGACATACTTATTCAATAATTTAAGACTTCGACGGAGGCGCTTGGTAGAATTTCAATATGAAATTTGAATCGTCACCGACGTGATACATTCATTTCTTATATAAACACGATACATTCATTTACTAAGCGTCTGTTCAAGTTCATCCGTGCACTTGAACACCTGAAGATGCCGAAATAAGAAACCCGGGTCGTTAGCGACAACATTTGTATGAATGTACATAATTTGAACGATTCAAATTTAATACTTATTGCAGAAGATTTATTTTTGAAATCAATGATATTGTCTGAAGAAACAAAGAACCAATTAATTCAAAGAAATATATATTAAGCACTTGCCTGTGCTTGAATCAGAATCGTCTTCACTATCGGAGTTGTAGTAATGAGACAGAAGTCCTTTGGTGCTCCTCAATTTCTCCGGCCTCGGAGAATTAGTATTCGAATCCCAACCGGCTACCGGAGTCTGCGAATCCCGCTCTGCAATATCAGCCTTCATTTCACTGTCGTACAAATCAGGCACGACTGTGTCAACAGTGGGGACCTCCGCCTTGCAGGGCGCATCGACTTCTTTAATCTCTAGAGACTTTTGCACGTATAAAACGGGACCTTTAGCAATTTCCGCATGCGCCGGCACGGAGTTATAATAATCGGTTTGCTTCGCTTCGAAAAAGGCTGCGAGGTTCGGTTTATATTTAGACGGCACCGGAAGAGGCAGAGTTTCAGTTCCCGGAGGTTCCAAGTCGGTCTCGATCGGCGGCGTGGAGTCTTCGTCTTCGGCCGTTTGCGGCTTCGTGCCTTTTATTTGACTGACCAGCATCGAATAGGCGCAGTCGGCCGAGGGCTTGTAAGCGATACTGGGGATCGACGGAGCCTGCAAAAAGAAATAGCACACCGGATATGAGTGATTGTTTATTCCGTTCTACTCAACAATATAGGTTAAAAGTGGATTTTATATAAATGACAAAAATCAAAGTTGCATTATATATATAATCAAATATTAATAATTGTTTAAATAAAGAAGTTATTAAATTTAAGTATTTAAAAAATGAACTAATAATATTTAAACTTGTATCCCTTCATAAAAAATATATTTAAGAGGAATAACAACTCTGAAGTTTCAGTGAAATTGATATCTATCAACGAGAATATTTATTTATTGAAATTTATATTAATAATACTGTTTTTTTAACACGCTCCCTGGAATTTGGGCAATCTTACTCGATTGAGGTATTACAAATTACTTTATAACCAAGCATCAACCATCGACATAGACAAAGGCGAAAGTTACGTATCATTTAATTATAGCAAATTAATTTTAAATTACCAAGTCTTTCAATAATTGATTTTTTTACAGTGAGTTGGATTCTAGCAATTTCGATAATATTCATATAAATTTCAATAAATATTTGCAAAACTGAAATCATTGATATTAGCTGATCCTCCGAAAAATATCAAGTGTCCATTGAACTATGCAGAGATTCGAGTTAGAAATTCAACCTGAATGAAATGTATGGAATTTTCAGACATAAGTAGGGTGATAATTTTTTGTTTGACCATTAATCAATTCTGCAATGTGCAGATTACAAAACGAAATTCAAAACTGTTCCGATCCAATATGGCCGAACTCTGTGCGAGTGTTGCAAGTGAGGTAAAAAAATGATTGAGACAGGATTGTTATTTTTTTCTTTAAAAATCTTCTTGGGAGATAAATTACCCTAAAGTAAATTCGAGAAATATCAAACTGTAGAACGGTAGAATCAAATTCATTCAAACGAATGAAGTGTATCACGAGACGAGATTTATCCAATTAACAACTGGCCCTGTAAAAAATAAGGAGAGATAAGTAATACACAATGAAATAACAAAATATGCTGTTTTGCTAGATAATTTTTACAAGTAGAATGCACATCATTTATAAGATAACTTCAGATCGATTTTTTGTATATTGCAGTGGTATGAGAGTGAATTTCTCTATATCTCTTACATTTTTCTGCCTGAACAGGATACAAGAGAAAGCGCCAGCTCACACCACACAGTTTATAATGTGAGCGAGCGAGAAGAGAATATTTCACCGCATGCGCTTGGCAAATAATATTGATTTCATTTCAATAACGCAAACTGATGGTCAATTTAGAGTTTATATCACTATATACTAATGGTTAATATAATAATGTTAATAAAAACACAACACTTTCAAGAAACAAGACAGCAACTGACTCTGACAAACTTAGGAGAAGAATAATGGTTTTATTTTTTAAATTTTAGTACTGCTAGCATACATACACTTTGGAAACAAGTCATTTTTTACATGGTATATAAAAATGATAGAATTCATAGAAAAATTGATGATTATTTCCCTGACATTAAAAAACAGCATTATTTGAAAAAAAACAACATTGTGGTATAGAAAATCATGTAAAAATATAATCAATAATTCAAACCCAATAAGTAAATTACACAGAATACTATTCATAATATGTATTTTAATTAGGAAAAAAAAAAAATATTACTATTCATCGCTACTTGATTATATACGGAAACTTTTATGAGGGACTGGACATAAATCGCTACCATCGCTAGAAAGTCTATTGTGTTAAGAATCTATTGAAGCCTTTTTTTTATTATTACTGTCTTGTGTAGTCGCATTTCTTGTTATTAGGAAATCCATCTCTTGTCTAGAAATCGTGATAGAGCAAATAATTTGCGTAAAAATAGTGTTTGTTCTTTTTAGTGGACCGTTTTATTTCAAAATTGTGTAAAAAAAGTTGATTGTAGTAGCATTGATTGTCTTTTTGCCAAGAAATGTATATTAATTTAAAGAGATAATCATTCTTATTACTAATGATTTGAAACAGTCTAGTTGGTGATCATTCTGCTTTAACAGTGAACCAAACAGATTTTGTTATACATTCATTCGAGTCAATGCCTTCTTCCTTGGAAGGGCAGTACACACCGAGCTAAAATAAACAAATTGTCGAGTGTAACCGCACTGCATATTTTCAACTCAAATAGTATCGGAGATAAAGCACCTAATTCATTAACATTCAGTTACCTAATATTAAAAAGGAGTTCATACAATACCACGGGCGAAATCACAATCCACACGGGCCATCTAGTGTTTAGAAAAAAATAATACACTTTGCTAACACATGATTAAGAGACCGAAACACACAAACATTATGAAAAAAGTGTAATTATTATAATAATCTTTGGGAGAAACATGAAATAGGGTTCGGATACCTACCGATTCGACAGACACCGGTGCTAAGCTCGGGTGAAGGTAATGGTCGCCTTCCTCGTGTTTTTCTGAAAGGAGAGAGCAAGATGAGCATATTTGCAAGTATATAGTTAGATATGATGCAAGCAATAATTAACTACTCAACTGATAATAGAATAATTGTGGTGAGTGTTTTTTGCGCCATCAAGAAATATTATTTTTCAATCTCTATCTTTATCTAAGTTTTTTCAACGACCCAAATTATTATGCAATTGATTAATGACCATAGGTTAGACATTTTGGGTTTATGCTCCGATATAATGGACTCCAATATGACAGTTACTGTCGAATGACATAATCCTTAATACTATTAAAAAACACATTCTTTTCACATGTTGGTTTTGAAATTTTGGTAAAATTGAATTAAATATCGCCTGTGTGGTCGAGTGGTCAACGTTGTTGGCTTCGGCTACGGAGGGCCCGGGTTCAAATCCCGGTACGGGCAGTTTTATAAAATTGATTTTTCAATCGATTTATGAATTTCTGTTCAAAGGCATGGTTGTATGTGATGTCTTGAATTTCCCCCTCTCACCCATCCTATCTTATGAACGGGGTGTATCGAGAGCGATTAGCTTACCACTAATCCTGTCCTAGCCCTATCCTTCTATCCCTACTCTCTTTGCAAAAAGAGAGGTTGAGCAACTGAGTAACAAGCAGTTCTCGTAGAAACACTTCTGTTGAGATTAACTCCATTAGGAGTCCATATGCTCCACATTGGGAGCGGACATGGTTTAAAAAAAAATATCATGATAGTTTTAGTATTGATTTAACTGATTAGTTGATGGGCACGGAGACAGCAAACTAGGGCATACCTTCTTCTTTTGAAGGTTCCTCTTCGGATCTGAACCTTCCCTCGCGAATAGCGGAGAGGACGAGACTGTAGTAAGCGTGCAGCGGGCATTCCAGAGAGAGAAAATCAAACTGAGGATTTCCAGCCTGCTTCGCTTTCAGCAATATCTCCATCTGGGTTCCTTGCCCCGAGATGAAAAAGGCTGTCTTCTCTATGATGGCATTGAGTTTCTTTGTTTGAGGCTGTAATGGAGACAGTGAGATATGAGACACCTACTGTGCTACGTACCAACTAAGAATACCTTCATAAAATACAATATGTGGCCAATGTCAAATCGAGTATTTGCTTATCCTGTTCAAATTTAAAGCTTTTATATATTATTTAGAATACTAATTTCACACAATTTTCAGAAAAGTCGGAAAGTGACAAATTGATAGTTCTGAGCAAACAGCAAATGAAAAATTTCAGCATTTAAAATATTTTATGTTACATAGATAATCAAAATATCAAAATATAAACGCATTAATGCCGATCCGACACCAATGAGAGTTTAAAATTTATAAACAGAGACAATTAATTGCCTGCTTTAAAGCAGCATTAATAATAATTGCATACCGGGCACCGAGATGCACACAACTGATTGAAAGATCTTAGAAAAAAGCTGGTAAACGGCAATGTCTTTAACCGCTTCAGTACCGTAAGGCCACTGGTGGCCGCTACATACGAACGGCGTGAATACTTTAATGCCTCTGAAGACCACTAATGTAACTTAAAAATAATTAACTGTATATATCATTTTATAAGTAAACTTTTAATATTCATAAATTCAGACCTATTTTTTAAAACTATTCAAAAATTATTAAATATAAGCGGTAGGTATGTGAGTGAATGTTTTTTTAGCTTAAAACATTGCGGTACTAAAAAGGTTAAATTCAATAAACAGATCTTACCAATGGCATCCCATCTGGAACCACAATTCTAACCGGTATGAAGGGTTCGTCTTCTTCATCTTTGTCTGCGCTGTTTTCAGTTTCTTCGGCAGCACTCTTGACTGGATTGTTATCCCCATCGTAGTTGAATCCGACTTGACCGTAGGACGCACCTCTTGCCATGTGAAGTCTTTTGAGCTCCTCCTCTGGAACGGCAAGAAAATAAAATATTTCAACACGATGCCGCTAAAAGCAAAAACCGATACTCCTACTTTTTAACAGGCTTAAATTATTAGATTTCACGATAGTTTATTATTGTATTTGCAATCAAGAGCAATATCCCTATTTTCATTAGCCAGCCAATTGGTTATTGTAATAAATATATTCTAAATAAAATTGGACATATTGGCAGTCGCATGTAACAATTGACTTTATCAGTTTCCGCATGTTTTTTCCTAGACATGTGAAAATGCACAATTAGTGACTGCCGCCACTTATTAATTCTAAACATAATTAAATCTGCATAAAATAAGGTTTTTAATAATCAATTCACTGACTTTACCAGATTCTGCATGTCATCTGGGGTTTTAACATTTTCTTTTGTCTTGATTTGCAACATATCTTGTGAAATAAATCGGATTGAGTTAAGCAAAATGGAACCGACTGCAAAATGGCAGAATGAAGATATTGAGCTTCAAAGTTTTGATATCTTTTTAGATAATTTATGTTAATGTTGTGAATGTGCATTGTTCTGTTAAAATGTTATCCATCCTTACATCACTTGTTAATCAAGCATAATGGATACTTTGTTAGTTATAGAATCACTTTTACTGTAATCTGTAAATTCTTTTCAATGTCAATTGTTGTTTACACCTTTTTATTTCAATTTATCATTGTATATTTTTTTTTTTTTACCATGTCCCCTCCCAATGTCGAGCATATGAACTCTAAATGGAGTTTATCTCAACAGAAGTGTTTCTACGAGAACTGCTTGTTACTCAGTTGCTCAACCTCTCTTTTTCCAAAGAGAGTAGGAATATAAGGATAGGGCTAGAATAGACCTAGTGGTGAGCTAATCGCTCTCGAAACGCCCCGTTCATAGGATAGTATGGGTGGGAGGGGGGAATTCAAGACATCATATACATTCATGCCTTCGAACAGAAATTCATAAATCGATTGAAAAATCAATTTATAAAACTGTCCGTACTGGGATTCGAACCCGTGACCTCCGTAACCGAAGCCAACGACGTTGACCACTCGACCACACAGGTGGCATTGTTGTATAAATAGCACTGTTAAATTATATTTCTTATCAGTTGACAATGCTTGCAATGAGCGAAACCGGTCCTGACTTTTTAAATAAAGTGGAATAATGTACAAAGGAATATTGTGTTTTACTTTGTGCTTAATTCAAAAAGAAATAATGAAAATAAAGCAGAAACTGTGCCAAATGTCAGTTTGATCACTTTATCAAATTAAAATTTTGAATATTTTGGACACTTAGGTTCCCATTCATAACTAAAAACTTCAGTTGGTTCTTATTGCCGTATTTATTGTTTGATTTTGACAAAATGTGGACACGTAAGCGCACAAATAATTAAATGAATTCGGAGGTAATTCATTTTAACATAACAATGGCAGATATTGCAAACTGGCATAAAGTAAATAGTAAAAAAGGATTGGTAACCGACCTCTATACATCTCCTCCTCGTCCTCGTCGCAGTGTAGAGCACGATACCGCTCCTCGTCGCAGAGACGCTCGGCACGCAACTCTTCAGATGTGAGGTTTTGCCAACCGATAGTGCAGTGGGTGCCCGCCTCTGCCGCCGCCAGATCCCGTGCCACCAGTGCTCCGCGCCCATCATACCTATCACCGCACAATACAAAAAAAATGGTCAGAAACATCTTGTAGCTAGGATATGTTTTACTGTGGTGGACGTAAAATTAACAAACTCTTAATTCTAACAACGTAATGTTATTTGTGGGACAATTATACATGAGATTTTGTGAATTTGTGTATTGGAGAGTTAGGAGTATTGAGTTGCGTGATGTAAACAATATTTGAGGGACAAAGATTATGGGAAATTATAATTATTTCATGGAACATGAAAATCGGACAACAGAAATAGAAAAATCTGAATAACCTTCATTTCATATTTGATTTGGGTTTTCCAATTATAAACATTCATATAAGCAAATATTACTTATACGAATGAGTAAAAATATTTTTTTCAATAAAGAATCTTGCATATTGACAAATATGATGTTAAAATTTCAGCATGCTTAGTTTACACAGAGCGAGTGAATAAAGCAAGTGACTACTTAATAACTTGTAGTTGTGAGTAATCATGCAGTTAAATAGTTTCTTCAATTTAGAAAGACTAGTCTTTTTTCTTGCACTTTTTTTTGTTACGAGCACTGATTGTAAACTGAACGACCTGTGACTACTGTTGAAGATTTAGGTGTCACAAATTGAGATTGATAACTATGTTATTCCACTGGCCGTGTAGCTATTTTATAACAAAACTCAATAATAAGATTTTTTTTGCCTTGATGTATTTCAAAGGTTATATTATGGTGTAATTAAATTTAAATAATTACTTATCGTCGTTAATTTTCTACAAACACGTATCTCAATTTTTGTCAGTTATAAGTTTTTTGATGTTATGATTTCAGATATTCAATACACACATATTCCATTAACTCTTATTCTAAAATAATATATTTTTAATGCTTTATTTAATCTGATGCAAAAACATAATTTTGGCAAATTATATGTTCATGTGCTATGTTTTGTCATGAAGGAGAGGGTAGCATATATGGAAACATCATTGTTTCCTGCCTTATTAACACTTCTTCTACGGTGCTAAAAAATACTTCCAATATGTTGCTGGCCCTTAAAGAACCAAGAGAAAAAACATGTTTTAACACTATGTAATCGGGCGCCTTAAACAATAAACTCTAGCCTGTAGCGGGCGTTTTTTATTGATCAGCGAAAAAATATAAAACATTCTTAAAATCAACACAACATCTAAGCCAAACGATATTTTCGGTTGAAATTTTCAAAGAAATCATGAAAAATAAAATAAAAACATTTCGATAACATCATAATTTCATTATTCTTCTAAGCTGTATATAAAAATCTGTAATCAATTTTTCCACTCCACATGTTATCAATATGAAATATTTAAAACTTTCTATATAAAAAATGACATTTATCCTTACCATATAATTATAATATATAATCGCCATTCCAAAAACTTTACAATCACAGGAAGTGTGAAATCTGATGCCCCAAATATTCGAGAAACATGCGTCGCCTTTTAAAAAAATACGGTAATTTTGCCGTAACCCCTAGCACGGACTATTGGGGCGAAAAACTTCACAGACTAAGCTAAAAACAACGCCACGATTTAAAATATTCATTGAAGTATCCCGGAAGCACGTTAAAATCACACATTATTATGAAGAACACTGATAAATAAATTGGTAAATATGTCATTCAGTAGCACCAAGTAGCACCGACTATTGCGGCGAAAAACTTCACAAACTAAGCTGAAAACAACGCCACGATTTAAAATATTTTATTGAGGGCTTGATAATCGCGTTAAAACCACACGTTGAAAAGAAGAACACTGATAAATTATACGAAATAGGAAATCTTCGCCTCCATTATTCGTAATGGACGCGCGCGCGGCAATAGTCGAGGTGCTACTAAATGACATATTTACCAATTTATTTATCAGTGTTCTTCATAATAATGTGTGATTTTAACGTGCTTCCGGGATACTTCAATGAATATTTTAAATCGTGGCGTTGTTTTTAGCTTAGTCTGTGAAGTTTTTCGCCCCAATAGTCCGTGCTAGGGGTTACGGCAAAATTACCAAAAATACAAAGGACGAACATTCAGTGCATAATAACTTATGAGTTCAACTGCTTCTTGTCAAAAAGTGTCACTTGACATTTACTTTTTGAGTTTGTAGAAAATTAACAATGTTATGCTTCGAGGAATAAGGATAGACTTTTATAAAAAAATTGTAAAAGCATATTTGTTTATCGTTTCAAGCTGCTTGTTTTAGTTACTCGCACAATGTAAACGGCGCTGTCATAATAGTATAATTCAAAAAGTAACCACTTATTCCTTTGTTGGCAACAGTGATGCAATTCATCTTTGAAGTTCGTTCTTCTCTGAAACAAAACAAATGAGTTGTGTTTCTTTGCATACATACAAACCTGGTGAAAATATCATACTTGTCGTGTGTATGTTCGTCGAGCTGATGATGCGAGCGGCGGCCAGTCTTGAAACACAATCCATGGCAAATTAACGCATTTGCAATCTGTGAAAATCTCAAGCAAACTTATTTCTCATTACAACGGTTAAACCAATGTCAATTTTTCACTTTAGAATCGCCCCGCAGCATTAGAAATCGAAAGTTATCATTTAGAAATAATCATAGTTGTCGCACCTGTCTATTTTCAACGTTTCATCCCCCATCCATGGTATGAGGTGTTTGCCTTGATCGATTGACAAGGCTTTTTCGTCGTCTCTAAACAATTTGCACGAATATCCAAACACCAGAAGGTCCTCTATTTTTTCCGGGACGTCATTTCTGCGTAATATTCCCGACTCACTGCTGCCAGTGCCCCATTTTAAAGACATTTTTACTATTTTTATGTACCGCGGATTAACACACGACTCCGGCCTTACATGACAGCTAGTAATGTTGTCATACGGTTAATCTGCAAATAACTTTATAAATTAGAGCATACTAATAATAATAGATATTTTGTTATCAAGGTGCATTGCAAATGCATATTCACACGTTATTTCAATAAAATTGTTTTGATTGATTTTAATTTTTTTAAATATTTGATAGAATAAATTAAAAAATATTGATCAAATTGTTGAATTTCATTTTTTCACAACAATGCGAGCCGAAAATCATTAGTAATAATAAAAATAAATCCAAAAATATTTTATTCGATAACTGAAGCTAAAAAAATATTAATATTTAACCTGTTATCAAATTATTTTTTAAAAATAATGAATCAAAGTTTGTTGATAGCGTCTTAGAAACACAAACCGAAATTAGCGATCGGCGGGCAACCCTCTGCTCTGTTCTACATGATCTCAAAAGGCATATGGCGACGTTTTATATTTTTGCATTAGAAAGAAAGTACCTAATTGTTTTAGTTATGTGTCTAGTAATGTAAATGTTTGAGTGGAATTATTGTATTTTGTAATTGATCGTCCGTTTTTAACGTTTCTATGAGTTCATCATTTCTACATTACCTGTAAATACGAATCATTTTCTGTGTGGCTGTGTATACGTGTGTTGATTTAAATTGTTTGATGAAAACGAAAAATCTGTGATATAAACAGTTAATAGAAGGATACTGGACCTTTATTTGTCGACTGTTTTAAAATAATTTATTAATTAGATATTAATAGTAATTTAATTTGTATTCAAAGACTGAAAGTTGAAATGTCAGCTGCGAACCCGTTGATCCCGTCTGCAAAAGACAAACCAGGGGAAATTGTCAATGCCACTGACAATTCGGAAGCCTCCAGCAAAGCAGGTATGCCCTCATTTTTCGCCTTTATAACCCATGCAATCATTCAAGACACGGTTAGTTTCATATAAGTATGTCTTACTTTACAATATGCACTAACGTTTTTAATGCGAAAAAACCTTGTTAAAACATTTGGATATCAAATTGTTGAAACACTAATTCTACTTGTCATTTTCGTTGCTTCTCTTTTGTTTCTAAATAAACGGTTTATACGTTCTTTGTTTTTTATAGAAAACTCGAGAACAAATTTCATTTGAAATAAGAAAATCTAGTTTCTATCCATTGTCCATCTAGTGTTTACAAAGCACAGCTACTTAAAAGTATACGCTAACAGTCCTATTGTCATTTTGAACGTAGCGTTAGAATTTTTTCGCTTCGATTCAATAAACATTTATATTGTGCAATTCTATCGAAATCCGTAATCCGTCAATGTTTTGAAAAATTATACATATTACAATTAAACAATACTAGGTACATCATTTGCAACCATATTCGAGAAACAACGTACGAAAAGTGAAAATATTATCCATTCTCTGTTGTACAGGCACCTTGGTTATCAGTTTTAAAGTAAAGTTTTTTTGTTTGTGAAATATTAATTTAATTTTTGTATTAAAAACATCTGTATTTTCGCGACTGCTGGTTTGTGCTTTTTATTAGCGCTTCAAATAAAACGTCAAACAGAATTATTGTGTGGGACATTTGCGTACAGGATTTCAGGTGGTGTTGGTGTGTATATGAAAACCGTGTAATCTTTACGAGGTCTGCGTGTCAACCATTTTCTCGAATTATTCTATGCCGATAGTGAGGAAGGACTGTGAGATACATTTCAGATAATTCTTTAAGTAACAGCAATGACCCAGTTTCATGGTGAATAATAACGTTTTCTAATTAGTTTCTGAAATGTAGGGTACAAGGCCTCATTCGTGTATCGGCCAAGCTTTCAACAGATAGCATAAATACTGTAGCCATTTTTGCACCACTGCAATGCTTGTGTCCAAAGACATCAAATTATTATCATTACAATACAAAATTGATATAGGTATAAATACAGTTAATTATCCTTGACAATAATATTTAAACTTTACGACGTCCGTCAAAATTCTCTATGGGTGCGAATTTTTCTCTAGATTAGTGATTTTTAAACGTTGTTGCGCTTCATAGTTAGAAGAAAAAAAAACATTTAGCGCTTTCCTTACTTATTTATGCAATTAAATTATTAAAAATGGTTTCGATCTGTCAAATATCTAATATACGAAGCGATAAAGATTTATTAACTATGCCAATCATAATTAGGCCCCCCTTTGAACTTGTACGCGCCCCTCTTGTTTGGAAATCGCCGATTGAATTTGTATCCAAGGAAATGATCGTGTGTTTCGTTTTAATAACGGATTATTCAAATCGTAAACCTCTGAAAGAGAAGTAACTCGCGTTCCCTTGATTGATTATTATTTAATGCATGCAAAGTTACTATTTACATTACTGATCTTAGATAATAAACATATCTGACAGATAGCGATGCGTGTACCAATAGCCACTTGTGTCACCGCCCCCGTCGTTTATATCATAAATATACATAAATTATTATAATCATCAGTAAAAACCATAAATCTCGTTCGTTATTCACAATAATTTATGTAGAAATAGAGATTTGATTAATGGCACTTTAAAGGATGTGTTTTGTTAAAAAATATAGGAAATATATCGCAACCTCGTATCAGCAAAGAAGTTTCAAATAAATGTAAAAAAACTGTTTGGTAAATATGCATTACATCATATTACACTTGATGTATGAAAATTTGCTAAATGTGGCAATTAAAAAGGCAGCAATTAAGGAAATTTAATTAAAAATAAAAAAAAACATCACACATTGAGATTTTCTCATGAAAATAAGGGTCACCATGAGCAAGCTGTAACATTTTCGCATTTCAAATTCTTGGAAGAGCTAAAAAAAAAAAAAAGGTCCCACGCTGGTAATTTTGGAAAATCGACATGAAATTGTTAGAAAAATTTCAAAATTGCCGACCAAAAATTTTCTCGAATCCCAATTTATACACGATTTTATGGAGTGTTCAATCCCGGTGTTGAAAAATTGTCGATTCCGGGATCGCGAGAAAGGTCCGGGATTAAATAACCCTACACATAGCGTCTCCCAATGAGCACTGTGTTATTTTGTAGAAATTCTTTGCATTTTGTTATCTGGACCGATGTTTATTTATAACTTCTATTGTGTTGTATATTATATTCTGGTAACATAGACGGTGATAAAATTTATCCATATCGCGTTTGGCTAGCCGAAAGGGCACAAGTAAAGAACGGCAAATTGGTCACAGAATGAATACGGTATTTAGTTCTGTTTGCTGAAATAACAATCAACTGAATATAAATTGAGTTAACGATTTTAATTGTATATTAAAAATCAATTTCCTCAAAGTTATCGCCGAATCCATCGAAAATATCCACTTGAAATTCCTACGGATCAAAACAGTTATACCAATGGTGTCAAACCTTTTTTGCCCTAGGATCGACAATTCAATCTTAAGTTTTCTCGCGATTGACTTCTAACATGATTCTTATAAGAAATTTATTTATTTAGGGTTTTTTCCCATCTTTGAACTAAGAAATGTTTATTTGAAGTGCGAAATACATACCATTAGATAGGTATGTGCTTAAAAAATAATTAAATTTGAGTATTTTTGTATATTTTATATTTAAATTATATATTTTTTCGAAATTCACGGAAGCTTTCGGGATCGACCAAATTTTGTTTTGGGTTCGACCGGTCGATCGCGATCTACCGGTTGTGGACACCTATGAGTTATGCCATGGAGTTCTATGTAAAAGTCAATTTAATTGTGTACAGTTAATCGCAATATGCCTGGTGTCTATAAACATTAAATTTGTTTTAAAGTTAAACTATACCTGTGAGCAGTGGTGGATTAAGCTCATGAGAGGCCCCAGGTGCAATGCTATTTTGACGCCCCTTTTTTCGGATAGCATAAAAAGTCGAAAAATTACTGAACAAAAAGTGTATGGTTTGTATAATATAAGCTATTTTTAGGCCTGTAAGATTTGGAGGCCCCAAGCGCGTCTCGTTCGCTTATAGCATGGGTCAATGCCCAAAGCAAAATTTGGTCGATCCCGAAAGCTTCCGTGAATTTCGAAAAAATATATAATTTCAATAAAAAATACAGTGGCGGTTCGTGAAGTAAAATCTTGGGTGGGCTAGAGAAAAGTTTAGCATTGTAAACTATTTACGAAATTGTGTTATGTTTCCACTTCACCTTAACATTAATCTACAAGCAAATTAACAAATATTACGACACTACTGCAAAGCATAAATTATTGTATAATAAAATCAATGCTAATGTAAGTAAGAAATAATAGAATAGTAAAAAAACTGGACCTCAAATTCGTCTTCTTCAAAATGAACTAACTTGTACAAAAAGCCGTACGGAGGAACTGTCATACAACGCAACGAGATTGGTATTTGTGTGTATGTGTATGGGCTAACTAATGTAGCCCCCTGAGGTCTGACAGAAGCCTGAAACTTTGAAGTGCAGTCGTGTACGTTTAGATGACGTTTCCGTTGGCCAATGTGAATAAAATACAATAAAAAACTAATCGTGCTTGATTGCGCCCCAGTGTAAACAAAGTACTCGGACTATATTATAGTTAGCCCGAGCCTTTGTCATTATTATTAATACGTAGGTGTCGCCAGACTGACGTCACGTTGCCTGTCCTGTATGAAGTATGTATAGGGTTATTGCTTTTTTTATGCCGGCATGGTTTAAAATTGTAATACAAAACACAATCGAGAGTATTATTGTAGGTAGACATAGCATTGTCTTATATTGACAGAGGAAAATCAAAACTAAGATATTGTATTAATTTGCGAAAGGTTAGTTACGCTGATAAATGTATTTGTATTGTTCAGCGGCCGAATTGCTGTTCATTTTTATTCAGCCATCTAAAGTTTTTTTTTTACACATTTTGGGTGAAAAATGCAGATCGGGCTAAGCCCACCTAGCCCAGTACCTAGAACCACCACTGATAAAATATACAAAAATACTAAAATTTAATTCTTTTTTCAGCACATACCTATCTAATGACATGTATTTTGCATTTAAAATAAACATTTCTTAGTTTGAAGAAAGGAAAAAAACCCTACTAAATAAAATTTCTTGTAAGAATCATGTTAGAAGTCAATCGCGAGAAAACATAAGATTGAAAAGTCGATCCCAGGGCAAAAAAGGTTGGACACCCTTGGCTTATAGGGTGATTCGACACTGCCTGTGAGAATTGTAACCAAGATTAGGAGGTTATATGAGGCGTCGAGTTACAAAAAGCGATGAATCATGCATATTATATGTAGTACTGATGTAGTAGTGTTATATAATTGTCATGATTCACTCCCGTTTGCCTGATGTGTGGCAGATACACAGCTCAGGAGCTTGTGCTTTTTTGCATAGTAAGGGAAGGGTTAATAAATGCCCATATATTTTTTTTTAAAAACTAAGAGGGCCGGACGACAAATAAATTCTTATTGGAACACAATCAGAATATTATTTCATTTTTTGTGATTACATAATAATTAGAATGTAAACAAATGTTTGCCCTTCTTAGAATTTCAATAAATGAGAATATTCGAGAATTTTGAGTAAACGAACATCTGGTCGTCCCACCTCCAGTTTCTATCCAACTTCCTTCACTTTGAGTCCCCTACCAGATGGTTGTATGACAATTGATGATTTGAAATAAATAGTTGTGAATTCACAACTAAATCACGAAAATTTATATTTCTTATATGAATAATTTCTATGCAAAAATCCAGAACTTTTCGCGGGCCGGATGAAAATCTTTGGCGGGCCGTAGTTTGGTGACCGCTGATTTAAAGACATACTTAATACATTAGTACGATAATCTTAACGTAAAACAAACAACTTTTAAAACATTAAAACATTGTTCGCAGCAAATATTAAATTGTGTAAGTACATATCGCTTTTAGATATTAATCGTACAATTGAAACCAATCATAAATCTTTATTTACCGTGATAGGACTTTGATCCGTAACATGCGGAGCTCTCGCAGCTAAGCCACGATGCCATATATAAAGTTTACAAATCTCCTTGTTATTATTGTTTCATTACGGGACTCAAACCCTTGACCACGCGGTAGAGTTCCTTTATCGTAACATTCGTAACCAATCGGCTACGAGACAAGCTAGTCAAAGAACCTTTTTTATCCTAATCTTGATCCGGAGCGCGATTCGCAATCGTTATCATGTTGAGAACCACTGATTTATGTAATAAACTCGGATTTGTCATTTAATTAATGCAAATTGAATGAGTACGCCAAGTACTTCGGGTGTGTATTCAACCTATCAAAATTTTATACTCTTTCATCCTACCTCAGTCCACGAGAGTTGCTCTATAAAATCAATTATTACTAATTAACTAATTTCCATCCAATTTTGCTTTAAATATTGTCATTAGGCGATGTGTTTGTAGATGAAGTCGGTATTGATGTTAAATTCTCTAAAATATTTTTTGAACATATGTATTGGAAATAAAATTATATTGATTTTTTTTTTATGAATGCGAAAGATATAATTAATTGAGGTAAGAAGTATTAAACTCGGATCTCTTGTTGTACCGGGTCAAGCTCCTATGACCGGCTACTAGGGATAAGTATTTCAATATTTTATTAAAAAAATCTGGAAACTGTTCATTTTTATACAACTCTAGTCAATTTTATTTTTTTAATCCATTTTAATTAAATTTATTAAAATCCGTGTTGATTTTCTATACATTCAAAATTCGGTTTTGGTTCATTTTTTCAATACTGAAATACTACTATAGCGTAGAGATAAGAATACTACGTTATAGGGGACAAAGCTCCCGTACAAAATTTAAGGTTAGGTTCTTTCAATTGACAAACGAAATTAGCAAATTGAACCTTTTTTCTGTCACGTTCAGCTTTTCGTTTCGCCTGTCACAATCGGTGCTTCCTCTAAGACGAGAGGTTAACTGCGCGGACCGATCAAATATTAATTGAATAACTGTCATGTAGTGCGCGCCGACCCGTAGTGAGTGCGCGGGGGCTTCCCAACTGCTGCGCAGCCGCGCGCGCGCGCAGCTCAGAGGGGAACGTTGATCACAATTCACAATACGTCTAGCGAAGTCAAGGGACAAACAGCTAGTGACATACACACTATAGGAGGGACTGCTGTATACGCTATAAGAAACTTCTTTATAACGGGGAACGCTATAGAGGAAGTTTACCGTTTAGTCGTAAACATTATATTCATCGCTAATTCGCCGCCTGAGTGGTCGAGTGGTCAACGTCGTTGGCTACCGCTACAGAGGGCACGGGTTCAAATCCCAGTACGGGCAGTTTTATAAATTGATTTTTCAATCGATTTATGAATTTCTGTTCAAAGGCACGGATGTATGTGATGTCTTGAATTCCCCCCTCCCACCCATCCTATCCCATGAACGAGGCGTATCGAGAGCGATTAGCTAACCACTAGTCCTGTCTTAGCCCTTTCCTTCTATTCCTACTCTCTTTGGAAAAAGAGAGGTTGAGCAACTGAGTAACAAGCAGTTCTCGTAGAAACACTTCTGTTGAAATAAATTTCATTAAGAGTCCTTATGCTCCATATTGGGAGCGGACATAGTAAAAAAAAATGTATAATAAATCTGGCCCATCGCTCACCCCGTGAAGATCGATCCTTGTTTGACTTTCTCGATTTAATTTTGACGTGCTGATGCGTTTGCCCGTTTTCAACATTCCGATGCTTTCTTTTATTTTTTTAATAAATATTATTTTTATGGGGACAGTGGGACACCTGTTGTCTGTGCATTAGTTTTCGTGACGCACTTACTCCACGCGTTAAATGTTGCGGCTCGTCTCTGTATCGAGTTTTTTTTTCATTCAATATTTTCCATCCCGGGTGACATGTTCAAATTAATTGTATTTATCTGACGTGATTCAGATTATTTCGTTGTGCCGTTTTCAGCGCTGTTTCATCATTGGTTTTTTTTTTATAGAAGTCAACAATCCATAGATTTAGTTCAGTATCGATAATGTCTTCGGAGCGATAATTCAATTCTCATGGGACTTCGTGTCTCGCTCGGTCGCGCGATCGCTGGTTGAAAATTCCCGAAAGGAAAATTTCATACTTCCAACACCTTTGATAGATTCGGCGCTAACTTCGTGGACGTTCATTTTCATATAAAATTAAATTTGATAATTTTGTTATTCCACTTTTTGTGCTACAACTTGTGGCTCGTGTTTCGCCTCTTTGAGAAGCATCATCAGACTATCGCAACGTTTGTGAATAAACTTTAAATTAACTAGTCTGATGATGATTCTCAAAGCGGCGAAACACGTGTCACAAGTTGTCAAATTTAATTTCAGAGCGATTGGTCAACGATAACTTCCTTCTTCATCCAATTTTTCTGTCCTTCCTCTATCCAAAGAGAGAGATTAAGCGACTGACTTGAAACCTTGATCTTTCAACTTTTCACTTTGTCTCGAAAAACTTATATGCTTATATAAATGACGGGTATGCGGGCCATGGAAAAATATGAGGCTCGAAAAGGGCCACGGATTAAAAAACTTGAAAAACTATGCTTTACATCAGTGCTTCCCAACCTTTTTCGTGCCACGGAGCCCTAAATCTGAAAACAATCCGCGGACCCCCGTTTTTTTTTTAATTTCACATGTTCATATTATATCACAAATAATTTTGAAAGAACGAAAATTTTCACGAAACCCAGGTTGGGAAGCACTGCTTTACGCCATAGTTTCTCAACCTTTTTGGGTCCGTGGCTCACATACCACAAATAAGTTTTTCGAGATTCGAGGATTGAAAGATTCCAAAATAATTCTCAATTCTTTGAAAATTTTGCTCGCTGACAGATTTCAAAATTTGACCCAGGCTTTTTAATTTAATTTGACGCGAGAGCTTTTTTGTATTTTAAGCTCTTAACCGGAATTTGAAAATATTTTGTCGCTGCCCGATTTTAAAAATCTGGGAGTTTATGGATATTAGCCCGTGGCTCCCCAAAAACTATTCTTCTCTGTGCCCCCCTTGGGACATGCTGTAGTCTCCGTTTGAGAAACCGTGCTTCACACCATCTGATTAATGTGCTTATTAATCCCAATATAATTTATTTTGGATGTCTTGTAACATATCCTCAATTTGGACGATATTTTTACTTTTAACCCATATACCGATTAATAAAATTATGGTGTTTAATATTGGTATGGTCGGAAAATTATTATCTGTCTGCCTGCATGATCAGTGGCGTGAACTAGGCTAGGCTGTATTTGTACAAAGATTTATGGGTGTTGTTATAGTGTTATAGAAATCAAGAAAAAATATCTTTATGCCATTGCCGAGCGTTGAATTGTTTATTATTGGCGAGTCGACACGTACTTTGTTAATTAAATTAACACCGAGAAGTGTGATGCACGTAACGAACGTGTTTGTTCGAAGGCTGGTTACAAGGGATCCTATTCGAATATTCGGCCCTTTTTTAACTATCCGATATTCTGAATATAAGGGCAACTATTCGAATAGTTTCTAAAGTATGAAAATGTAATTAACAATGTCTTTTTAAATAAACTAAAAATTAATTAAAGACAACGAGCTCATATATAATTAGTAAAAAATACACTCTTAAAATAATAGGACATTTAATTGTTTAAAATTTAGTTTACACTGAACTCCCTTTTTACACGATTTCGAAATAACACGGTGCAAAAAAGAAGAGAGAAAAAAACGAACATTTATTTAACAATGCGTAACAGAAAATTTGGACAGAAATATTACGCTGGCTCTGGATATCTCAAGTGATGAAAGCGATGTAAGTAGTACCAAATGCGCGTAAACGGGTTCGTCTATCTCATAGGTTCCCAACCTTTTTCGGGTGGCGACTCCTTTTTATAAAAGCCGTGTGACTAGCGACCCCCCCCCCCAAAGGAATTGGAAATCCTTGATTTACTTTTTGCCCGGAATGTCTCCGAAGCTCCTTTTTTTTTTAGCTCACCGAGGAATTTGAAATCCTCTATTTGCTATACTTTTTCCCAGGATTGCCTCCGAAACTCCTTTTTTTTTAGCTCACCGAGGAATTTTAAATCCTCGATTTGCTATATTGTTAAAATCTAAAAAAAAATGGCGACCCCCCTATGAAACCCCTGGCGACCCCCAGGTTGGGAACCCGTGGTCTATCCCTATTGTCTCGTAGTGATGGTCAATTTTTTTTAAAAATAAAATTAAGATACAATAAGCAATAATGAATTTTGTTTTGTTGATATCCTGAATTGATTTCTATACAAGGAAACCTATCCACCATATTTTTATTTTTTACACTGTATCGCGTGGAACGTATCTACCGTTTAAATGTGGAGTTCAATGTACCTCGCATCCCGCGACTTAAACAAAACTATTTTTTTTATATTCATATTAAGATTCACAGTAAAAGCACGATTTAGTCAAATTTCGCATCACGAAAATAAGTTCAACCACGTTTTTTCCAATATAAAGTAATACAATTGATTAAGGAACTTGGGATCAAAAATGGCCAGAGGAAAACACATTTTTTTTTATAAAAACCTTCATTATACAGTAAAACCCCCATTTACACTAAGGTCGGGACCGTGTAATTGGGGGAGTGAATCTCATACAAAATTAGGGATTTGGTTTTTTCCGCGAAAAATTCAAAACTAAGATTTCCCTTAGTTTTGCAAAAATATGGACGAAATATTTAAATACTAAGTGATAAAATGCAAAGCGCGCCAAAGTCCAACACATAGACAGTCGCCCGGCTATGCGTGTATAGCCTGGCACGTGTTGAATACACAGACGACCGTCTCGTAGTAACGACAATGGAATGCGACCGTTCACTTGAAGGATTTGCGGCGAATATTTCAATCCAGCGCGTAATTCGGGGTAGTGTAATTAAGGGTTCCACCGTATATGTAATTTCATATGTTGACCCTTAATTGCATGTAAGCGGTGACGTTAAGTTCTGTTCTTTTGAATCATTACTCACATTATAGCGATATCACATTTTTTCTCAAAACTAGATTTGGGCGTGCTTTGATTCCAAGCTCCTCAGTCATCTTTATTGCTACTGTAATATTATATATGATTTTTTTTTCTACTTGAAAAGCGGAAACATGATTATTGTTTTAAAATTATGTTTGATTTACGATATAATCACTTCAATTTATGCAGTAATAGTGGTGAATATAGTTTTTTTTTGTTTCCTGTAGAATACGAGGTATTGTTTTAAAATAAGCGACATGTAAATAATTCATTATTTACTCCAGTTTCTAATGTACATTATCCGCCACTTTCACTTAAATTTCACGCGAGAATCACTCAAAACTTGTTGGAAACCGTTGGACATCCGATTGCCACTGAAAACTAATCAAACCTTAAGCGCCCCCGAGACGGTCGATGTCGATTGCCAATAGTCCTTATTGATGCGTACAATTGATCGTTTTAATTGAAGTGCGATTGACGGAACTTGACGCGTCAATATAGTCGCTATTTCCTTTGTGAACATATACAGTAACTACAGTGCGTAAACAGTATGTCCAATGCAGATTCTGGATTTTTTGTAATAACTTTTAACTGCTTGCACTCGGAAGAAAGAAAAGAAGGAGAAACGGCAGTCCATAGAGTTGTATAAACATAAATTGAAAGGCCGTTTCACTCACGAAGTTTAATTAAAGTTTTGCAGGATGTTGAACCAGAAATTTACATTTTTTTTTCTCGTAATGGACCGAGAATCTTTTGACACCTTGTTACGGTACGCGTACACCAAAACCGAATCATCGGCTGACTTCATGTCGGACCTATTCTGACATAAAGTGTCGGCCGTTCATGTGCATTCACTGCAACCGTTGTCGGCCGACCTATTTTGACCGAGTACAACCTGAAGTTAGTAGCAGTTGATGTTCTGTCAAAAGTAGCCGGCAGACGGCCGACCAATCCCAACATGTTTGGATTCGTCGGTTGATCGGGCAGAGACAGCCGTCATCGTACGATGCCGTCTGTAGTAGTGTACACGCTCTCATTTCTTTACATACGTTTGCTTCGATCGGACGACACGGCCGAGCATAGTTCGGACGAAAGCGGATTAGGTGTACGCGTACCATTAGAGCTAATTTGGCCGACATCGGAAAACAGGACACTGTAATGCAGTGATTTCCAACCTGGGAGGCGAGAACAGTGAAAAATATTTATTTACCCTTCAAAACGTGTTTTTATTACTATATGAAATAAAGGATGGGGAGGCGCGAAGATATTTTTTTCTTCAAAGGGGGAAGCGCAGTAACATACAGGTTGGAAACAACTGCTGTAATGCGTGGAGTGATTCTTACTTGTCGGAGACTTTGTACAGCATTGAAATACACTCGACTCTTTTATTACACGGTACACAAAAAATAACAAAATTATTATATTTATACACGAATTGTTTGTTCCAACGCGATTAACAGAGACAAAAAATACATAAGCGGACAACGGATTTTCTGATAGCAAGAAGTTGAACAACGCGAGAGAAGAATAGCAAACAAAGGGCTTCATTAGATCCTAACACAAATATCAGACATTTCCAGCTCACAAAAGTCCCCGTATATAATCAAGTAGCGAAGAAAAGTATTAATTTTCTTTTTCTTTTAAAATACATATTTGTGTAATTTACTTATTGGATCTTAATTCTCACCTTTTTTACACGACTTCCTATGCCAAATATCATGTTATTTTTTTTTAATTCAGGTAACCAATCTTCAATTATTCTATGGATTCTATCACTTTTTTACACGTTTTTTTGTGAAACGTATCTAGCGCGTAAAAAAGAGTTGATTTTAATTAGTCCGTCGTGCTTGCTACTGAACAAATGATTCCCAATTTCATAATATGATATTGGCAATATATATTATATATCGTCATCCACGGTCAATTCAGAAGACACAAATGACAATCGCGTCGACTGCTTCTGTAAACGGTCAATTGCTCGCATCAATAAGCATCATAGACAATATTAATGATTGTCTTGGGGGCGCTTTATGATAAGTAGAGGAATACATTCCTTTTCAAGGTTACGAAAAATCGGTGCATTCTGATTGGCGTGTTCTATTATTCGCCAACATTTTGACACAAACGGTATTGTCACCCGAATCAGTCCAGAATTTCACCTTTCTGCTTCTATGCGCGATCGGTGACGCAGCGTTTCTTCCGCGACCTTTTGCGTGTAGTGGTGATTTTCGAAAATTCAAACAACGAATATTGTTTTCCGTATAATCGAAGTTTTGTTTTGTGTTCCCTTTTTAAAAGTGTTTTTTTATGTATCGGAATCGCTGGCTAGGTGCGAAGAAATAACAGCCGTATTGTGACGACTTGAAATTCGTTTCTTTTTTTTCGCCGCGGAGTGTGCCGATCTATTTTTTTTTTAAATTGCATGTTTAATCTGTTACCGTCCTGTGAAAGTCTACGAAATATAGCCAATGTGCTATTTTATTTTATCAAGAAAAGACTGAATGACTATTTTAATCATCGACAGTGTTGCGGACATTTTCTTTTTGTCAGCGGCTGGGTTGACCTTTCGCCGAAAATACAATATAAAACGACACATATTCAATTTTATTAAATAAATAAAGAAATAAACTCAAGATATCTCAATGAAAAAATAAATTTCATATATTTTTTAATAATTATCAACCTCGATTATCTACCTACTTTATAAGCTGACAATAACATTTTCTTCACTCTAAAAGTAAATCGATGTAGTAAATAATTTAATATCAAAGTGTTAAAACGTTTTGAGCGCCTGTGGCTTTTTTGAACGTTTGCTATAATCTCCAGTCGTCTCTAAACCGTGGGACTTTAATTTTATCAATAAAGTGAATTTGAATTATTTAACAATTAATCGAGTGTTTTATTGTAACCTAATGCTGGCATATAGTATTTGAAGTATTATGACGGCAATATAAAATACGGTTTTTCATTTAAATCTAATAATACACTTGGTAGTGAATATCAATAAAATTCTTTCCGGAATATCCTCGGCGATATATCCCTGGACGAAATTTTCTGTCAATTCAGGATTTAAAAATAATCTATACATCTTGGACATTAACTTAAGTATTGTGTTTTGGTGTAATTTGTGAAGGTGATAGCTTAAAAACGTTTGAAATCTTTCGTTTCATATATTAGTTAAAAATATAAAATTCATCGAGTGCTGCGTTATTGAGGTTTTGTTTACTTGTGAATTTGATAAGGAATGTTAATTTGCCTTTGTTTTATGTGGCTTATTGAATAAATATTTATCCCGCGTGTGATAAAAACGGGCCCTAAAACGGAAAATTCAATTAAAAACAATCAACGGGGGTGCGCATCCATATTTTTCCGTGCCATTTTGGCTGTCGTATCTTTCTTCGCATTGATATACACTCTGTTGCGAGTATCGTTCCGTAAACAGTCTCCCGGACGCCACTTGGAGGCCGGTAGTCCCGTTCCATCGTCGGGTGAAAGAGATTCGGCGATGGGTAAGGCCGGTATCGCCGTAGAGGAGCCCGTCTCGAAGCTGAGAAGCTGCAGCGTCGTGTTCAAAGTCCCGGCAGCCAGTAAGAAAAGTCAGTTGGCGAACTGGGAGTCGCGTGCCAAAAAGTCCTGCGAAGGGTCGTGGAGGGCCGTTAAGAAAACCCCCACGGCTGCGCCCGTCACCAAAAGGATACGGTGGTGTGAGTCTATCTTTGCATCCGTGGACGTAGTGGAGCGTTTGTTAATTATTATTTTTTTTGCTGCCAACCCGGTACATAAGGACTTCTGCTTATTTATTAGATGTTCATAGGTATGGTAAATAGGATCCAGGAACGACAGGGTACAAAGTGACCCCAGACAAATTTGCGTAATATTTGCATTGCATTGATTGAGGTATTATTGTAGATTATAATAAATATTAGCTAGAGTATCAGGTTGAAATAAAAAGAATATCGAAATGCGAATGCACCACACAGGAACCCGAAGGTTAAAGTGTTAACTGACAATATTTGATTGAAAGGCATTCTTTCAAAAAAAAAATACTCTTTTGCTCTAATTCCACATTTATTCAATGTGATCAGGAACAGTTTCGCTCATGACGAGCATTTTCCACTCGTAACAAGTATAAAATTAAGACTGCTATTTATAATGAATGAAGTAAAACTATTAAGTGCATTACCAATTGGTTTTTTACACCTTTAACTGTTTTTCTTGGTTCAGTATAAATAGCATTGTATTAATCTTTTCATTTCTAAAGGTCGCATTCATTTATCAGATTCAACGTAAGGCCGCAGTAAAGAAAATGCTGACACCCCCATTTTTTTTCGACTGTTGAACATATAATAGGCTGATTACGCTCTTTTTTCAAACGCTTGCGTATAATTTTTTGATCAAAGTGAATATTTTCACTGTATTAATGTATATTCTTATCAATTGAAAATACTCTTCATGAGTGAAACGGATCCTGATCGTGTTAAATAAATCTGGAATTAGTTCAAATGAGTGTTTTATTTTTTAATCATATTTATTTACTCTGCTTATGTTTTATCCCGTGTGCGTCATATTTCATAAATTTAGCTAATTTTTCTAACTTTCATATTTTTTTGTAGAACAGTTTTCCGTAATAGGTGTGTAAACGTTCAAAAAAATCTATGGGACATTTTTATATTTTAGCATTTGGGGGGCACTGCTGAAATTCAAGAAAGTAATTGCATATTGTTATGAGACACACTCTCATCATCTCTCTTAATTCTTTTAATACTGGACAGTTTATTTCTTTGCGTCAGTGTATCTCGGTTTGTCTGCATTAAAATCTGTTTTGTGTAAATTTACCTATATTTAAAAATATATGTATATATAGTAAATACACATAAAACAATAATGTTATTCGTTTCGTTTTTATTTGGGTGAGAAATAATTGTAATGCGGTAATGGCTACCATAGCGTCAATATGTGAGAAACAAAACGCAAAGTGTAATATCATGGGAGCTTTTATTTATTGAGTTATCTTGTGTTTTTCAGGTGACGAGCTGCCTTCGGAGGCAGCCGTGGCAGCTGCGCGGCGTCACTCGTCCTCCGGCGTGGGGGGGGAGGGTGACGCCGATGACGAAGAGGGCAGCGGAGGCGGCGGGGGTGGGGGAGAAGGTGGCGGCAGCGGCGATGGCGATTCTCCTCCTGTGAGGCGGTATTCTCGGGAGGAGCTGATGGACATGAGGGCTCTACCATTGTCCAGGAGACGGCCGGATTGTCTCCATGAAATTTACAGCAGGTGGGTTTGCGAGGGCAGGTGTATCCTAAAAACATTTGGACAGCAATACTTAACATGTGCATGGATTTATTTTCAATCAACTCTCCGAGGCAAGCTTCTTGTTGTTGTGTTGATGTATGTGTGTGGTAATAATTAATGAAAAATGAAAAAACCTAATTTCGACAAAGTGCTTAGGAATAATATTTTGATTTATTTTAACAATAAGTTATTACATAATTTAAGATTTCGACTGAAGGTGCTTGGTGGAATTTCAATATCAAATTTTAATCGTTCAAATTGTGAACATTCACACAAGTTTTGTCACTAACTACACGGATGATTCTCAGTTCAAGTTCATCCGTGTACTTGAACGCCTGAAGATGCCGAAAGGCGAAACCCGGGTGGCTAGTGACAAAACTTGTGTGAATGTACATAACTTGAACGATTCAAATTTAATAAGTTATTTCAGTCACCACAAATTTTGTGAGTCTCGATTTTGATCTGGGCCGATTACATGTTAATTTTATAACGGACGCTGAACTTGACATGTGTTTTGTTAGTAAATTATTTTTCTTCTGTTTTTCAGTGCGATCAGTATATGGGACGTCAACAAGAAACGGAGCGAGACTCCCAACGACGATGAACGTGGTGGAAGAGAAGGCCAAGGAGATAAGGTGATTTACCGACATATTTGAAATCCCATTATAGTTTTATACAGTTGTCAGTCGGAAAGGTCATTCTACAATAGTCAGTTGTCTCAAAGAGGTGAAACTGAAATAAAACAAATTAATTTTCTTAAAAATATTTCGTTGATTGTAATCGAGCGAAGATTAATCCACTTTGATTTTAGATATAGAGAGTTCCATACAGTTTTTCATCGTTTCACTGTTTTTTTTTGTAGGGCATGGATGTCTGATTGTTTCAGACGTCCTATCTGATCTTGAAATGGGGATGTAGGGAGTTTGACTAGCTAATATTAGTCTTTTCCTTACCTCTGAGAGATTAAATGACTTACGAACAACTGGTTCTCGTATAAATGGGACCCCTGACTTTCATGAGTGCAGTGGAACCTCGATTCTACGTTTTTTAAGGGACCGTAATAAATGAACGAATAATGCAGGAAACCGATAATGCGGGAAATCTTCAAATAATACCAAAAAAGTGTTTGATTTTCAAAAAACGTACTTATTTATGTAACTAAATGCGATGTAAAACTATTTGAGCGAAAAATAAAATACTCAACAAAAACTGTCAATCGGGATAATAATTGGGACGGGACGATAATATTTAGATGATAGATCGAGGAAATCAGTAAATCGAGTAAAAATAAACGATACATGCAAAAAATCGAAGATAGCAAGAACGGTAGATTGGGGTTCCACTGAAAAAAAACGCGAAACGAAATGCGAGGCGAAACTATTTATGAAAAATATTCAACGAAAACGGTCAATCGGGATAATATCCGTGACGGGACCAAATTATTTAAGAAATAGATCGAGGAAAACGGTAAATCGGGGAACGATTAATGCGGGATTCTTTTACATTATTCTTATGGGTGTTTGGCCAGACTATGAAAAATAAACGATCCATGCGGGAAAACAAACAATGCGAGAACAGTAGATCGAGGTTCCACTGCAGTAGGTTCTTAACAAATATTGAATGCACAAAATTAGAGCAGTATATAAAAACAGTCTGATGTTCTAGTATGTCCTTGCATATGTATGTAATATGGATAAACTAAGATAAATTTAAATGTTTAGCCATTTGGTTCCGTTGATAGATGTCACTAGCACAATAATTTTTAGATGTTGATAAAATATTTATTTTTCACGAGAAAACACCGTGACGCACCGGTGAGTCGCTGGCGTATGGAGTGAATAAGAGTGCGATACTTTTGCTGGCGAAGATTTTAAAATTATCAATATTAACTTTATCGGCCCGACTTGAATTGCTTGAAATTCAATCTTAGAATCTTCTTTTAATCGAGTTCCATTACATTATATTTGCCGCCTGACTTGGGCGGCAGTAAAGGTTTCAAAAAATCAATCTCAGCATATTGGTACAGGAACGAAACACTGAATTTATTGAATCATTCCAAAAGTGTATTGTTGTATGTTTTCTAAAAGAATGCAAAAGAATTGTAAATCTATTTTGTTTGTTTTCACAGCGTCGATCTGGTGATCCGAGAGAGCGTATCAGGAAAGAGAGCGAAGGCATCGTGCTGTCACCGTGCCGTCGCAGTTTCAACTCCGGATGCTTTGTGGGGACCGGCGGAGGGATAGGGACGGGTGCCTTAGGCGCTTCTGGTGGCGGCGGCGGAGGAGGGAGACACAGAGCTGAAAGCCCCGTTTTCTCTCAGCAGGGCGATGGACTGCAGAAATCTGATTTGAGTAAGATATTCAACTGATTGTGTATTTTTAAATAACTCATATTATCCGTCACAGATATCGTAAATACTTAGTCATATGGCTGTGTTTGAGTTGAGGTTTCATCAAAGATATACGACATACATCTAATATCAAAACACCATTACAGAGTTTTTTTTAACTGCTTTGTATTGAATATCAACTTAAATATTTGACTGTTCTGGCTCTAAATTTGTTGTGTGAAAAAGAGCAAAATTAGAGAAGGCTAGCTCTGATCAAATGAAACGGTTTCTCGAATCTGGCCCGCCTTCACAACGGTCCAATAGACCATGTTTAAAGTTTATAATTTGAGGACCTTTAACCTAATCTGTTCCGATGGGCTCCTAGTATACCGAGCAAACCCAGAATCATTGAATTATGTGTGTGAATCTTATCTATGTGGAAATACTTACAAAGCAACATTCGATCCATCAATGTGTTTCTAATGGTGTCCATTGTACTAAAAATGATGTTGTGCACTGTAGATTCGCGTGATTCAGCCCGTCGAATTGGCTCAGGACGCATAATCGCCCGAGACTTGGTTCCTTGGGAGAGAGGGGGTGATGCTGGAGGCGACTCCAATCCGGCGCCCGAATATGCACCTTATCGACCACCCGCTGCTACTAGGGAAAGGGATGACAGGTAACTGACTCGCTTAACATAACTAATGGAGTACAGTGATTTTCCATGTCTTCATTTATTATGCACGAATATTTTTCTTCGTTTTACTTATTGTATTTTTTTTTTTTTTATACATAACGCACCTTAGCCTCGTTGCATCTTCATCTTTATGAATATGAACTCAAATATAATTTGTTGCAATTGGGTAATGCTGAACAAAATATAACAATTTAAGATTTCGACTGAAGGTGCTTGGTGGAATTTCAATATTAAATTTGAATTGTTCAAACTATGCACATTCTCACAAATTTTGTCACTAACGACCCAGGTTTCGCCTTTCAAGTCAGTTCAAGTTCATCCGTGCACTTGAATGCCTGAAGATGCCGAAAGGCGAAACCCGGGTCGTTAGTGACAAAATTTGTGAGAATGTGCATAGTTTGAACGATTCAAATTTAAAATATAACAACTTACTTTTTTAGGCATTTTGAGTTATGAATGGGAATTAATATTCCAAAAAATCTGAAATTCGGCATGGTTTCTGTTTTATTTGAATTTTTTCTTTTTTGCTAAGCAGACAAATCTCTAAAATTCTTTTTTTTTTGTTATAAAAGAGAAACCGATTACAAAGTATCTGTTATGCTTAATTAACAAATGATGCAAGGATGGATAAAATTTTAACAGACAATGCCCATTCACAACATTTACATTAAGTATCTTAAAAAGATGTCGAAACTTTGAAGTGCAATATCTCCATTCGGCAACAATTCTGTATTAGCCAATTAATTGCAACTATGCATATTGACATCTGTTCATTGAACACGTCGATTGCTGCAGCTTGGCAATAAGAACTCTGCTTAGTGATCTGAAGCTTTAATTTTGATGTCCCGAGGAATGTTCTCAATACAACATTTGAGAATTTGGACATAGATGCTTCCACCACTTTGAATCATTACACAAGAGCGACAATTGCAATAATCTGACAGATATCTGTTAATAAAATGAGAGCATTTTTTTTAAATTAACAAAATAGGACTGAATTAAATCTAGTCGGAAAATACTATATGTATAATATTATATATCTTTCCCTGCGAGCTAAACATTTTACTTTTGTGTCGGCGCTTATTCTGATTCATAAATGTAATGGTACGCGTACACCTAATCTGTCATCGTCCGAACTATACTCGGCCGTGTTGTCCGATCGAAAAAACGTATGTAAAGAAATGAGAGCGCGTACACTACTACAGACGGCATCGTACGATGACGGCTGTCTCTGACCGATCAACCGACGAATCCAAACATGTTGGGATTGGTCGGCCGTCTGCCGGTTACTTTTGACAGAAGAACATCAACTGCTACTAATTTCAGGTTGGTAGTGTCGCGAGTCTGCCGCCTACTTTCGTTGTATTATGACAGAACATTTACCGGTCATTTATTTCGTATTTCGCATAATTTATCCGTGTTCTTCGTATTAATGTGTGATTTTAACGCGATTATCAAGCCCTCAAAAAATATTTTTTAATCGTGGCGTTGTTTTTAGCTTAGTTTGTGAAGTTTTTTGCCGTAATAATTCATGGCTAGCTTAAACACACAATTACCACAGAAGTTTTATCGTACATATAGTGTAGTATTCTGCTTTGTTATTAATGGATCGATTGCATTTAAAATGTACTAAAACTCATCCTAAAATGTTCAAAGAATTTGATGGGTTGTATTTTTAAATCGTCAAAAAGGTAGTGAAATTCACCCAGTTGTTTTCTATGAACGAATATCTCATTCACCCACATACGGCGACGAATTAAATGGCGATAGGAATTATCTGGAATATACATTTCTTCGAAATCCTCCATTCTTAAAAAATCGTCATCACTCTCTAGGCTGCACAGTACTACTGCTACTAACTTCAGGTTGTACTCGCTCAAAACCGGTCGGCCGACAACGGAAGCAGTGTATGCACATGAACGGCCGACATTTTACGTCCGAATAGGTCCGATACGAAGTCGGCCGATGATTCGGTGTTGGTGTACGCGTACCGTATCACAATAATTTTACATTTACACTTAGATCGAGGTCTTCCCGACGGTCTAGTCACCTTTATTATGTAACACTGTGTTAAAATATTCTTACCTGTTAGATACGAGAGGCGGTCGTTTGGACGTGACCTGCACGGCGGCCCCGCTGACAATAACCGAAATGACCGAGAAAGAGACCGCGACCTAGCCGACAACCGCTTTTCTGACAGGAGAGACAGGTGCAGTATTCTCTCAATTTCTAAGTGAACTATCTTGGTTGACGTTAAGACTATAGCTATAATAATTGTGGTATGTCATTAACAAACTTATAACGTATCTATTAGTGAATAATGATCTCGTTCCCACCTTAGTATTGAATATTCTTTTTTTATGTTTATTTCAGAGAAGATACAGGTCGCAATCGGTATAACAACAGGCGAATTAGGATGCGCCAAGGCTACGACAAGGATGAAGAACCAGAGTGGTAAGTGCTATTGATGCATATACAAATATAATGTAGTACTTCATGATGCGTTTTTGTTCTTGGCTTTCATATTGTCCGCTTAACACTTACACTGCGTTAAAAATTGACATTTATTGAACAGGATTTGAAAAAGAAACAATCTTCGAAACCCATAAAACGTTGTATACTGTAGATTGGTGTAATTTTATCTTTTCAAGACTTAATATGAACATTAATAGTCGCTGTACAATTTTTGCTTAATTGTGAATTCACATCAATGCATAGAACTCGTTAAACGTTCCAGCGCCTGTGCACCAATCAATCGGCTGAATGCTGGAAAACCTCACTGAGTTAATCTTTCGGCACAAACTTTTATGTAACCTATAAAAGTCAATTCGACAAGAAACACCAAAAACACCAATGTTTTGTGTTGGTAGATTGCTCCTGGTATGCTTTTCAGGATAGTTTAGGCACATTGATTATGTTCATGGCCCACTGCAGCGCATTTTTCTAATCTGTACACGAAAGTGCTTTTAGCATTCAACACAATCTTAGTTTCGTTGAAAAAATATTTTATTTATCTATCACAGTTGGTTTCTCTAATAGTGTATATGTAGAAATAGTGGGTTTTTGTTTGTTGACTTGGAAGAAATTGTATGTGGAGAGATGTGTATTTAGCCATTACAGTGGTTATGGCTTATTCTACAAGCCAGATTACAATATTAAAATTGTGACTGTCAGATTACATGAATGATGATTTCATTGACTCTTGGGCATGTTGTTATTGTTTGACTAACTAACTTGACTGACTAATAAATCAGTTTATTTAAACAGTAGTATTTATTTAGTTGCCAGAAATTGCAATTTCATTTTTGTGTAATTTTACTGATTAATTTTTGTAATGTTAGAAAAATTTGGCAATGCTTTTTATTTGACGTAAATAAGTCTACTAGTTTTTGAGATAATTATTTTTACGACATCTCATGGTGCACAGGTGTGTAAAGGTTAAATAAAATTATCAGATGAGTTTTCCACACATGCTACGTGTATTTGTTTCATTGGAAAAAAACGAAACACCCTGCATTTTTATAAACCATCGTTTGTAATTTTTTGAAACTCAGGTTTAGTAGCGGACCGACTTCCCAGCATGAAACAATCGAATTGCGAGGATTCGACGATCCCGTCCCTACACCCACCGCCGCCTCCGCCACAACCAATTCCAACAGCACCAACACTAGCGCCACCTCTCAAGCTCCGTCGCATAACAATCAAAACACATCTTCCGGGACTGCGGCTAACAATAATGCGAACGCTGAAGCGACCGCGGCACGGACGAGACCGACTAGGAAATCTGCAGGCAGTGGTCGGACGCCCAGCGCAATGGCGGCTAACCAAACCAAGGAGCAACCTCAAGTAAATATAATATGACACAATATGAATTATCGTGGATATATAATAAATAAGGCGCGTACATTGTTTCCTTGGAAGGTTTTGAGAAAATGAGAAAAGCAGAGCAGTTATTACACAAACTGGTTATTGCTTATCGATCATACTTGGGTACTTAACATAATATGTATGATGGTCTAGTTCAGGGGTGGGGAACGTTTTCTTCTCTAAAGGCCGCATTCAATTATCTGATACAACATAAGGCCGCATTAAAGGAAACTTTGACACCCCCTGCCCCTTTTTTTACTGTCTGAAGATATAATGAGTTGATTACGCTCTTTTTCCAAACGCTTGCGTATAATTTTTTGATTAAAAGTGAATATTTTGATCATGTCAAAAGGCCGCATCAGAGTAGCCAAGAAGCCGTAGTTTCCCCTCCACTGATCTAGTTCCGTCTAACAATGTGTTGAAAAAATTATGTTTCGAGTTATATTACACAATATATTCGGATAACTCTTTTCTTTCACTCCACAAAGGTACAAATCAAATCCCTAGTTTTCTCTCGGTAGGCAAATGTTCGCATAATGGAAATAAAAAAATATAAACAATTTCTCAGTTCCTTATCAATAAAACTTGACATATCGCCTTATGGCTCTGTCAACTTTGTAATAAATTTTATTTGAATTGAGATAAGTGACTAAATGAGACAACTCAGCTTAGATGCGTCAAAACTTTAGTCGGCCATATCTAAAAACTACCAATTTCTAGTTGTAGCACTATGGAACTAAGCCATCGATATAACCAGTCGGAGAAATTTTAAACTGCCAAGTAACAAAAATATTGGAATGAAAATTGCTGCAAACCGACAACAATATTATTTTTTTCTGAAGATCTAATCTGCATCATAGTGCGAAAGATATCAACACAGAATTTATACAAACTCGTGCACCTGCATCCAGATTATTTGTGTTAGTATTATTAACTCCAGTACCAACTACGGATTTGCAGATCATTTGGAGTGACCATATCGTGTAACGTAGCATTGTTAGGTGCTTTTTAGATTTTTCTGAAGTTGCTTGGGGGCAGTTATACAAGACTCGTTTGAAATGCATGTGCTTGAAAAAATCAAGTGCAACCTTTGACTGACGTCTGAAAACTCTATGACATATTAAATTGATTAATTGCTGTGTAATTCATAGCCTACATTCGGACGGACATGATAGACTTCTCTTTCACTGTCTATATCTGGACATACCACAAAGACGTGACTGTATTGTTAAATATATTTTATATTTTTTTGATATTTTTTATTTAAAAAAATATTTGACATTACAGCTTACGCCAATGTGTCAAATATTTTTGAAGTTGAAAGTCACATGAGATAACTCAAGGAAAATTGACTTCACAAACACCCATGTCTTAGATCTCAAATTAAAATTGAAAAAAAACTAATTTGAAATTGACCTTACCGGGAATCGAACCCACCTGATTGGTAGAGCAAGCTCTAACCAACTAGACCACAGCGGGCGACAACTATATATACTACAATACAATATATACTTCCTTTTATCATTACAGAAAATTTTAGACAAATTCGAGGAAGAAAAAGATGATAAACGCTCAAGTTCTCCGCAGTCAACCGATGCAAAGGTAGATAACGTAAATATTATACACCGTGTAACAATTTTAAAATACATTTGCCCAGGCCTGTAACACTGCATGGACAGCCATACAGATAAATCAAGACAAAAATAATAAATATTATGTGCATTGGTAATTAATTTGAATTTACTTCTTACGGTCTGACAATTTTCTTATTTTCAGAACAACCAGAAAAATGATAATTCCAATAAGAATACCTCCTCTGAAAATGGCGGCACGAACACTGACGCTACCCTCGATTTCAATTTAGAAGAATTCCTCAAGCTCGAGTCAATAAATGACTTATTATCGGTTTGTTATTATATTTATATTATTCTCCACGTTTTGCTGCAAATTTTACGTGTCAATCTATGTGCAATGATTGCTTAACACCGTAGGCCAAGGGTGTCCAACCTTTTTTTGCCATGGTTTGCCCTTTACCAACTTTTCAATCGTAAGTTTTCACGCGATTGACTTCTTACAAGATTCTTATAAGAAATTTTATTTAGGGTTTTTTTCCCTTCTTCAAACTTAAAAATGTTTATTTTAAATGCGAAATACATATCATTAGATAGGTATGTGCTTACAAAATAATTAAATTTTAGTAATTTTGTATATTTTATATTTAAATTATATATTTTTTCGAAATTCACAGAAGCTTTCGGGATCGACCAAATTTTGCTTTAGGATCGATCGCAATCTACCCTCCCTATACTTTTTTCTGATTCAACATGAAGGCCGAAGGCATTGATGCGGGAGTTTTTGGCCGGATACAATCTCATGCCAATTTCTAAAGCCCAGAAATTTGCGGATTTCCCAAAATTACTAGCGTGGGACCTTTTTTTTAGGTCTTTCAAAGATTTTGACATCAAAATTCCCAAAGAATTCACGAAATTACAAAAATTTACAGAATTAGAGAATTGGCCAGAAGGCCGCAGGTTCCCCATGCCTGGTCTAAGCAGTGAATGTTACCACTTATGTTACCACCCGACATTTATAAAATAATATCAATAGACTGGCCAAAACGGGTGAGCTTTTGATGGTAAAGTCACAGTACCCACCATTCACCGCATGTTGTCAGGATTGTTCACGAGTTTCATGTTTTTCAGAATGGTGGTTCGGATGAAGGTCAGACTGGCAGCAGTCGTTTCAGTCGATGGTTCAGAAGGGAGAGTCCCCCGCCCGCCGCTAGCATCACGGCTACCTCCGGCGGCGACTCCGCTCAAGACAAAGCTATCGGAGACCAGCTAGCTAATATAATGAACGGTGAGAATACGTCGATATATTCAGTTCAGATTAGTAAAACATTAAAATGCTGAGAATAATTTCTCAAATATATATTGATGCTGCAGAGTTTTCACTTAACATCTGCCTCTAGCAGAGTGGTCAATTTCTATGACTTCGACAGTGATTGGCTCGTATCAGCGAACAGTTTGCTTAAATTAGCCATCCAAATTTTTTTATAGAATTTATTTGGTTGTTATATGCTTACTTTATGATTATTTCAGAATTAGAGACGTCTATCTCCATTCCGAGTAATGATTCACAACACCTGTTCGCCCCTATCTCCCCTGCAGCGAGTACTACGCCAGAATCTAATATACTATTGGAAATGTTGAGGCGAGGTCAGCAGCAGTACACTCAACCCCAGCAGCAGTTCCACCATACCAAACCAGCGAATGGTAAAACAACATGTTTATGTTTCATCTGTACATTTAAACAACATGATTTTTTGGCTGACAAAATTTCACATAGTATATACAGTCGATCCCGCTCAATTGTGACGCATGAGGATTAAAGCATCTTGGCAAAATTACGCAGCTGCCTCATTCGAGCAAATTCCGTAGAATTAACCAGGGAATGTTTTACAAATGAACGGTACAATCTATTTTGATTCAAAAATCATACTTTTAAATTTCTCTCAGATTCGATGACCGGCAAAGTCCACAGCTTGGAAGAGCTAGAGGCGAGGATGCGCGGAGGGAATCATAACCATATAAACATGAATCACCAGCATCAGCAGCAGCAGCAGCAACAACAACAACAACAGCAGCAGCAACATCTGCAACAGCAGCAGCAACAGATGCAACAGTTCCAGCAATTGCAACAACTGCAGCAGCAGCAGCAACATCAGCAGCAGATTCACCGTGCGCCGCAGCAGATTCATCATCAGCCACAGACTGAGGAGGTCAACGCCTTCAAGCGAATGGTAAATATTTTTCTTGCTTTGTAATTGGTATTTTTAATTTTTCTTTTTAATGTATCAAATGTGTTAATTTCTAGATGTTTAAAATGAAACAGATAAATACATTTTTGTCATATTTTGTTGATTTAACATTCTTGTTATTTTTATTGCAAGAAATGTACATTCAAAAAAAAATTATGTGATAGAATTTTTCATTTTCTATTAAAAACGTTGAATGATTATTACCATTAATTAATTATTATTTTTAACCATGTCCGCTCCCAATGTGGATCACATGTACTCTTAATGGAGTTTATGTCAACAGAAGAGTTTCTACGAAGACTGCTTGTTATTCAGTTGCTCAACCTCTTGTTTTTCAAAGAGTGTAGGGATAGAAGGATAGTGCTAGGACAGGATTAGTCTTAGCTAATCACTCTTGCTATGCCCCGATTTTACTCCAAAATGCTTACAGGTTATATACCTGGTTTTTCTTGTACCAAAAACTGCCAGTGACCGTTTGCCACATACGCTTTTGACTATTATATCTTTTGTCAACAAACTATTTTCAACTGACTGAAATTATTGTTTTCTACAAGATCGTGAGATTTTTGTAAATGCCCGAGAACAATTTTCATTTAGAGGTGCCCGAAAGTCACCTGATGCTTTCGAGTCTAAACGGTGAAGAAATGGCTTATCCCCATTGATCTGACAATTTTGCATTTGTCGTTTTGTATTTGTATCGATATCCAGTGACATCGGAAGAAAAGAACAAAGCGCAATGAAAACATTTCCAGGTTAATTTACCATTTAATATTCTCTTAATATTTATTATTTAAATTTAATTGAACAATACAGTAGCTAATAACTATGTATAGTATAGTACTTTGCCGTGAGCACAATTATGGTTTCTGACATTGTTAAGTATTTTGAATAATTATAATGTGAAATAATCTTGTATATATATAACTTAAAACAGTGATTAGGACACTTTCAAGTAGAAACTTTCAAAGAATTTTAAATACTAAAACAGAAATTGAATTTTATTCCAAGATTCTTTTTTTTTTAACCTTATTTAATTTATTTATGACAGTAAAAAAAAACCTAGCACTTAATTGTACCTCAATTATAGTCGAAAATAAACAGATGTGTGTGTGTGGAGGAAAATGCGCATTGAAGCATGATAATTTAATTCCTAAGACTGGGTTTCTAGAAACAAAAATGATGACCAAATACAAAATTTCAATGCAGTGGAACACCGATCTGCTGCTTTAGCATTTTTTGTTTTCTAGCTGTGAAAATAATTCAAGACGTTGAAAAAAAATACATAGAAAAATACGCTAGTTTGAAGTGTCTTTTTTTAATTAAAGTTCCAAACTGCAAATAAGCAATTTTGTATCGAGAACTGTTGAAAAAAAAATCAGTCTTTCGTTTTTTATTGTTTGGTCTTCTAAAAAATGTAAAATCGGAGTTTCACTGTACCTTGCATAATACAAATACAAAATTTTGCAAATTCTCGTAATTAAAAGCCTCGATTGTAGATACCCTAGCTGTGCTTACATTGGTATTATTGGTTTTTAAAACGATTTGTTTTTAGAAACGAGCAAGTAACTACTAGATAATAAATATCATTCGTAGAACTTCAAATACAAGGCAAATATTGAATAATAGAAGAGATCTGAGTTCATATGTTACAACTAATTAACTGAAAAAATCAAACTATCACAACAGTCTTTGCACTTAAAGCTTTATGACGGATAAACCTTGCCTTATGTTTGGATACGCGCAGTACTATTAGTAGAATTACTTCTCGTTTATACAACAGTTTGGGGATGCTTCTTTATGTTGGTGTATTTTCAATTTATAAGTGAAGCATAATGAGATGTTCTTTTTTCCTTGCAGATGGAACAAGTCGGTCATGCGGTGCCAGCCAGCAACGGTCCCGTGTCCTCGAAATCACAGCCAATGAGCATTCTCCAAGTAAATATATTATGCATTAACCCGATGTGTAAATATATAACCCTCCTTTTCTAACAGTTTTCTTCTAAATCATTCTATAAGAAGCGCAAATGCCTATGTTTTATATTTTTTCTGTTTTGAATAAATGATTTTTTTATTTTGTGTTTTGATACTGTATTTTTTCGTGTCCGAGATCGATATTGCGGAACAGTTTTTCTCAATGGAACCGTCAATGCCTTCTTGTGGGAATTTAAAAAATCATTACGGTGTTTTTATATTTTTAACATATGGGCCCTGCTGATATACATATCGACTGTGTGGAAAGGAAAAAGGATGTAACCCACACATATCAAATTTTACAGGAGGCGCTAAAAACGTGTTTTGATGATTTTGGGCCATATGTAAATTATGAAATATACACCACCTTGAAGTGCACGGAGAGTTCTAAACTGGTGTTTAATTGACATACTCTAATAGTCTTGGAAAAACCTTTTTTTCAGTATTTCTTCTTGGTTTAAATTTTCACACGCTCATCTTTTTTCAAATTTAAAAGCTAAATTTAGATACTAATTTGACATTTGCAGATTACATCCTTTTGATAGAATGTGTATCAAGTTTGATACATCGTGATCATCGATAAAAAGCTGTGCGTTATGTCCTTTTTCCTTTCCACAGTCGATACAGTGGATAAGTGCAAAATTGCATATTGCGATGATGAAATCGGCCATCTCTGTCAATTCTTAAAGGGGCGCGTTTATTTCATTGCGTCAGTGTATCCTAGTGCTTCTGTACTAAAATAGTTTAATAAAATCGTCTAAACTATGTTGTAATTTCTTTTTTCACTCGTGGGTCGGTGGCGTTGATTAATTTTAATGTTTTCAAAGAGGCACCGTTGTAAACCTATTACTGCCATCTCTTGCTCTGGATTCACATATAAATTCGTGTATGGTGTTACATATATTAACATTTTGACAAAACGCATGATTAAAAATAACATCCAATGTGCTTATATTCATTATTCACTCTTCACTTTTTCAGCATTTCTTTATTAACATTTGAAACACTTGAAGAAAATGAATAAATAATGTATTCTGACTTATCAATATATTCACTTAAAAAACATTTAAACGCGGATTTGTTAACACCTCATCATGTAAGAGTTTGCTTACTAAAAAAAACCACATCCAATCCCTTTATTCCTAAGCGTGTAAAATAATAAAAATTCTATTTCATTTATTTCGGCAGACTTTCATTGTTTGCTTTTGAACACGACCACCGCTTGCAATCTTATTTTGTGAATTTAAATAAAGTGTATAACACAACACCTAGATCTAGATGTGTAGGTGTACACATTTACCTGTTCCCTCAAAAAAATGGATCATGGCATAAAACACTAATTTTATATAATGTCAGTTTAAACACAGCCATGTCTTCATTATATGGAAAAATGTAGAAGATTCAATAGCAGAGTGGTCGATGATATAGATTTGGTTTCAGCTCACTTATCTGATCCTGGTAAATTGGGCGTAGAGAACTCGACTACTAGTTCCTTACCCTCGAAAGACTGAGGCTTAAATAACCTTCAATTCTCTTCAAACAATTATTTTTTTAAGAGACTAGAGTTAAAGCTTAAAAAAAATGACAATTTTATATTAGTGTCATGTCGATTATCTCACGTAAGTTTCCGTTTTATTTTCAGATGCTGACCAAATCGCAGCAGGCGGATCAGGCCGCTATGGAAGCAAACGTGCCCCAAGATGTCTTATTCAAATTGTTGCAGGTAAACACAGTACCGTCTGTTGCTGGGCACGCCTCTTCACTCCTTATTTCCTCACCCTGCTTGGTAGCATACTGTTTTTAACACAAATCAATTGATTCACGCTTTTGTACCTGACAGGTCCCTGAAAATGTGTTTGATGGGTGTATTAGAAAGTTGATATTCCATCCCATCCACCTTTTTTATCATGTCCTAAAAACAAGCTGCAGGAGTCAATTTTTTCCATGCAATATTATTCTATGTTTATCATCTAATCGAAAAGAAGATCCCGAGTTGTGATCCTAAATATTAGCAACGGAAATGATCAAAAATGTATTAATCAGTCAGAAAATCTTACCAACTGGTATCTCGTGGGCCCGAGGCCGAGAAAATGTTATAAGAAAAGAAAAAATATATTGTTAGAGTTTTATCTACAACAGTGTTTCTCATCCTTTTTGGGAGCGTGGTCTCTTTTGAGTGTCTTTATTTTTCTGTGGCCCCCATACCATTGTTTTGTCTTCCCATGATAATTATAATTTTAAAAACCCACCTTTTTTTATAGCTCTTCCGAGATTTTCGAATCCAGAATGCCAGTATTTTATTTTATTTACAGATTTACAAAAAATATCTGCGCGACTCCGCCATTATGCTATTCCCTGTATTGTTTTATCAATACCTGTGGCCCCCCTTAAAATGTGTTGTGGCTCCTCAAAACAAAAATAAATCTCTGTGGCCCCCTTAGAACACGCTGTGGCCCCCTGGGGGATCACATGGCCCACCGTTGAGAAACCCTTATCTACAAGAATGAAGTTAGGAAAAGCTCAGAAGATAAATCGGCTTTGACCATTTTTATCATAGATTTACAAGATCAGATATCATTTAAAAGTAATAAAAAAATTACAGACATCCGATTGCGTTCTTAAATTGATTTAAAAAATCAATGTGTCAATGTCGATCTGCCCGAGAATAAAATGTCCACTAATATGAGCCCCTGAAGTGAACCAAGCGATATTTTAAGAAAAAAATATGTTAGGTGCGTTAATATTCTACATGTCTTGAAAGTATCGTAAAAGTGAAGTGACCTCAGTAAATACGCACTGCAATATTGTTATCTCTCTATATTAAAAATATCCAATCCACCCAAACGCCAAATACAGATGTGATTTTACTTAAAAGTCCAATAGAAAACTTTTGCCATTTTATTGCTTGACTCACTTTACTTCTCAAGGGCTATAATACTCGAAATTGCATTTTTTTTTAGCAACGGTTATATGTGCTAGTTGTTTAACTGTAATTTATTCAACATTTGTTTATATTGTACAATAAACAAAAATTCAAAATGACATATTTTTCTTGACGCCCTAATGTTCATGTTGAAGCTAACATATAGTTTAAACTCTCCACTGAAAAGTAGTCATTTTTATGATAAGATATACTGCTAGATCATCGAAGATAATGAAGCTTATCTCAATAGAAGAACTGTTTGTTCCGGAGTCGCTCGACATCACTTTTTCGGAGAGTTAAGAATAGAAGGATACAGGTAAGACAAGATTAGTGTTTAGCCAATCGGTCTTGTCATGTTCCATTTTTTAAGAGGAACGGATTGGTAGGGAATTCAGAGATTACAGTCATCCATGCCTTCGAACTCAAATTGATTGTAAAGTCAATTTATAAAACTTCTTCCGGGATCCGTTGCTATGTTATTGACCTGGCTCTCTGTTAAGTGATTTGATACTCTGACCTCGCAATGGCCAAAGTGCGTTAGAGCTCGGCTACGGTGATTGATTGGGAATCAGCTGTGCGTTGTTAACTATTGCTTCTTTCTTGCCGCAATTATCCCAAAATAGGTGTGAAATCAGTAGTCATGGTGGTATCATTGATGGAGTGCGTTTGTATTGTTTTTAGACTCAGCAGCAACAAGAGCAAGCCTCCAAGATGATGCAAGGAGTAAATCATAACAATCGGCATTATCAGGTTTGCTAGCATTTCATATATAACATATGATTCGATTGCTTGAGTACAGTAGAAACTGGTAGAAATGCGCATCACGTGCTGTAGGCACAATTAATGGAACTATTACCGTGTTATAGACTCTTGATTTTGTGTTGTAAAAAATTCAACAAGGTATTGCTTTTCTATGTGCACTCAACTCTTTTTTTACACGGTAGATATGTCCCACAAAAAAAAAAGAATTGGTTCCCTGAATTTAAAAAACCGTGTTATTTGAAAAAAGCACAACATTGCGGTACAGAAAATCGTGTAAAAACAAAGTAATAATGAAGAATCAATAAGTAAATGACACTGCGTGTTTTAATTAAGAAAAAATAATACTACTGATTGTTGTCTGATTATATACGAAGACTAGACTTAAATCACTTTCATTACTATAAACGTCTTACACGTCTAACGTGTTAGAATTTAATAAAGCCTTTTATTCGTTATTAAATTGATAAAATTAAGTTGTCTTGTGTTGCCGAATTTATTGTTATTAGAAAATCAGTTATCCGCTTCTGTGTATTTTTGTGTATGGTAATCGTGTTAGAACAGATAGTCTGTGTTCAAAATATAGTATTTTTTAGTTTTAGTGCAATGTCTCTTAACCGGTGGTCCGCGAAGATTTTCTGCAGTTCAAAAAATAGTTAGTATCCATTTTTAAAAGCTTATGTTGATAGTCAACAAAACATTTTTTGATTTTTTTGTGGTCCGCGGACGTAAAAAGGTTAAGAAACATTGTTTTTAATGGATAGTGTTCTTTTAAAATCGTTTCAAAAAAAGGGTTAGGTGTATCAGCAATATTCGAATTTCTGCCTGGCTTTATACATATCCATTGCTCCATTACAGTACACTTGCAATGCTTCTCGTCTTGTATTATCATTTTATTTTAACGCTGCTATTGTGAAGAATATCAACTTTTAACGGAACATAATTGTAGGAAAACTGAACACTGATTTCAACCCGTGATAACAGAGTGGAAGTAAGTCAAATGTTGAACTTTCGACTAGAGGTCTGACGTCGAGGCCAGAAACGTGTCGAAAACGTGAGATTAACAAGAAGTTGGCTTTAAACAAGACGTAGCTGCTTATTTTGGAGCTCGTTGCTCATATCCAAGCTTCCTCAATTACATTTGGAGAAATCGCCTTTAATGTGTTTTTTGAATTTGCCTTTCTGTGAAATTTCAGCAGGAGGTCACGTTATCATGTAAGTGTCATAGGCTGAAAATTTAAACCTAGATAGTGTCCGAAAATATTTTTTCTGTTTTCTAGACCAGTGTTTCTCAGAGTGTCTTATTTTTCTGTGGCCCTCATACCTGCTTTGTAGTATTGAAGTGTTATAGGGAATTTTGGGACCCAAAACGAAAAGACACTAGACGTTTTTTTTGTAGGTCTTCACATAATTTCGAAGATCAAAATCCCAGGGATTTGCGTTTTTCCCAAAATGAGCACGGCGAGACGTTTTATTTTAGCTCTTCCAAGAATTACGAATCGATAATTCCAGGAATTTTACGAATTTCCAAAAATGAACACTGCAAGACGTTTTTTTTTTAGCTCTTTCCAGACACTCAAATTTTTAAAACACTACAATTTACGGATTTTGGAAAATTGGCCCATGGCCCCACTATTAAAAATAATTCTCTGTGCCCACCTGAAGCATGCTGTGGCCACCCGTTGAGAATCTCTTTTCTAGACTATGTTATTTCAAAACTAATATTTAAGGAAAGCTAAGTATAGTTTTGGGATCTCCAATAGATCCATAAGCCGCCGGTCAATTTTTAAATTATCACACATGTTATATTGGACATATAAAAATAGATGATTATTTTATACGTTTCCAGGTGTCGCCGATTCCCAAAGACTTGCAAGACTACATGAACAATCTACAACCGTCGCGAGAGCTTCTGCAGCGCCCTGAAGCACAGGCTATAATGACGAGTAAGAATGATTTATTATTTCAGTTGTAAATTACATGTATCAGATTGAATTGTTGTTGAAATCAATTTCTTACCAAAATAATATCTAGTGAAGGTTGGCGATGGTCAGAAAAATCTTATTTTTTAATTTCGGCTGTATAAATGTTGAATTTGTTATAGCAGTTGCAAGGATACCTCTTCACAGCTCTTCTATAATCTAGCTACTTAGTTGATTAATTCTCTATAATTGCATTTCAGGCCTGAAACAGGGTGACTTAACCCCGCAGCTTTTGATGCAGCAAATGAGCAATCCCAACTTGCACAGCAGGCAACGGGAGGTGATCGGATCCATTCTGAAGGTCTATCACCAGAACCAGCATCAGCAGAACTCATCGCCTAGGAACAATAGATTACTCTTGCCGCAACAGCAGCAGCTGAGGGTCAGCCCGCTGCCCCCCAACGGTAATTTAACTTGTTCAATTTTGTTCTGTTTATATATTTCGAACAGAGTGCTATTGCCAATATTATAATGTAAAACAACTAAATAAGGCAAAAGTGTATTTTTTTTTTGAACAATACATCTTTCCAATGTAAACCAATTTGGATTTCTAATGGAATATTCCAGCTAAAGGTAAATAACCATTTTGAATAGCAGTTGATTCATATCCAATGAATATCAGAATGAACCGCAGATGAACAAATAAATACATATAAAAATTGATTTATCGTTTTTAAAAACTTTTCTGGCGACATTCTGGGCAAATAATTTTTGAATGAGTGGTTGTCATTTTTTTATATTTCAAGTTATCACTCACAGATCAGTGCATTATTTATTGTAACACTAAAAAGCTCTGGCCAAAGAATTGAATATTATTTTTTTTCACCATTTTGAATAAATATCACTTGGAAAACTTTCAAAACTATGTATTGAAAATTAACATTGAGTCAACAGTTTTTTTGTATTAAATAAAATACAATAATAAATATAAATGAATAAAAAATCGATCTAATCTTTATAAGAGGTCGAGTTATTTGAAAGAAATCGGTATATTATAAATAGACATCAAAACAGAGCATGTTTTTAGCGTGCTGTAACAACTGAACATAATTTGATTGCTCAACCTCCCTTTCAGTGACGAGTTTAAATGCCATGCTTTCAGTATTAGAAACGAATGAAAACATCACAAACGTTATTGCTTTTGAATAAAAATTCATCGAATTAATTAAAAAAAATATGCATCCAAATTTCCATTGGGTGATTCAAATCCCCTATCAGTCATATAAGTATGTATGTCGCAGAATATAAATATTTAACTTATGAGGGTAATTTACGCTGTACCCGCCACCGCCATAGAAACACAATGATTGAACTGGTGCATTTCTTGTTACGCCTTTTAAAAATGTGTTCCAGTGTTTGTTGTGAGCTTGAAAAATATTTTCTTATTCGTTACATGCAGCTTATTGTGTTTCGCCTATTATGGCGACGAGTCCAAACACTCTGGCTGTTCACCATCCAGGTAACTATCGTTCCATGTAATGTATGCTGTAAATTACATTAAAAGGTTTTTGTTTTCTAGCATTGCATCTTTCGAGTCTTTAATATGAGAATTTTCATTTTTTTCTTCTTTCCATTTCATGACGGAATATGTCGTCGGTAAATTGCCACAACCGTGTTTTGAGATTATCGGCTTTTCGAATATCATGAAGAAAACTGAATTGCAGCTTGGCCGTATACCAGGGGTGGTGAACCTTTTAATTTATAAAGGCCACATTCATTTATCTGATTCGACATAAGGCCGCAGTAAAGAAAACGTCGACACCCCTCCCCTTTTTTTTCGACTGTCCAACATAAAACGGGTTGATTACGCTCTTTTCCAAGCGTTTGCGTATAATTTTGCATGATCAAAGTGAATATTTTGATCAAGTCAAAAGGCCGCAGGTTCACATCCACTGCCGTAGACAATAAGACAAATAAATGAACAACAATTTACCAAAATGTTTACAGCTCAAAAACGTTTAGTCGTCTAATCGTCTTTGGATAACTGTAGAAATAAAAAATCTGTACAGTTAACAAAGCGTTAAGTTTTATATAAGTTTCTGACAGTAATAACGAAATCAAATTATTCGTATTAATTAAATTAACAGCTTAACGACCGCATGTTTTTTTTAATAAAATTTCACCCGGCGAAATAAAATTTTGCGAAAAATTCGCAAAAATTATAATTTTACTAAATTCACTATAATTTGTAAGCAAATTGAGATATCTTTACAAAATTTAATTTTCTTAGCTTCCAGATACTTCGCCTATACGCATATATGTGTCCACCGGCCAGCAACCTTTGTTTTTCAAAGACTTAAATACGCGTCCACGGTTGTTAAGCTGTTAATGTATTATGAGTGAGCTTGTTTTTTAAGATGATAGTGTGTTTAAATCTATCAATCTGCATTCGTAACTCAAAACACACCCAATAATGTTTTCTGGCAGTATAACGACACGATATCATAAAGCGATATGATTACGACAGCCAATGAGGAAGGCTTTCCACGACAATATTAGTTTTCTCAGAGTTAAATAGATACCCTTGCGCCGATCTTTTTTTATGAATCCCCCAATCTTTTGTAATCATTGTAAATGATTGAAATATTTGTTTTCCACAATACAGCGATCCCCCAACGCATACCCTCCCCGCGCGAACTCCAAGTGCACACGCAGAACATCATGCAGTCTGCGCTCATCAAAAAGAAGCTAGAGGAGCAGAGGGAGAATTACAGGCGGCGGCAGGAGCAGTCCGGCGTGCCGAGATCGCTCACCCCCGCCAACAACACCATCCCCGCCATGGCTAGCCCCAGCAAACATCAGCAAGCGACCATCGCGTTCACACCCACTTCTGTGAGTAACCTCATTGATCCGTGCAGCATTAATATACAGAGATCTCAATATAACGGACTTCCAATTTGAAATATTTTTCTGCATAATTAAATTTACTAAGAAGTGCAATTGAGGCGTCCAGTATCAAACACGGCCATGTAATGTTTTTGCCGATGTTCAAGGGAATTTTATACCTACAATTCAATATATGTTTAGGTTTTAAAATTGTATCACAAGTATATGAAAATCTACTTATAAATCGAGAGCTTAAAATCAAACAACGTTATCTAAAAAAAAGGGCTTTTTGTTGATTACTTTATTTTTCATTCTCGACTACACGATAGTCAAACAACATTGTGTCAATCTTTTTTAGTTTCATCTTAAATCACCAAAGAAGTTTAGCGTTAACTACATAAAGTTGTCCTTTTTTAATGATTTTTAAGATAAGACCATAAGCAATATAAACACAGTCCACAATAAATTATAAAATATGAATATCAGGCTTCAAATTAACATCTGCTTTGTAAAGTTACAAATTAATAAAAAGCATTTTTTGGCTCTCCTGAAAAGATACACTTTTGTAGATAGTGTTGTTTGACCTTAAGCCCTCGAAATATTGATTTTACTATCAAAAGTGGCCAAGTCGAAGGCATCTTGTTACCATACCGTGCCTTGGTTGTGTATGATACTGGTCACTACAATTCAAAAATTGTTGAAAACATTCTGTTATTTTACAATTCTCGCAGCTTCAGCTGGTGAAGACTGCAACCAGAGTTACTTGTTTCTCCCCTCTAGTCTATATTATATGCTCTTGATAATTATCTGAAGAGTTGTGAGTGTGCTTTGTTGTTGCTACTGAAATTATTATATTGTGTGAGAATGAAATCGAGATTAGACTGTTGTCGTTTTATAAACATTTTACATTGACATTGTCGAACTCGCGACTCCCTGATATTTAGACACTTCATAAATTTATTTGAATAATAATCTGAAAAAATATTATATATGCTTCACTTTATCGCCTTCTAGAACCTGGAAAAATAAAATTCTTTTCATGCGCTAGGTCCTCCGTAAGATGACAGCCGAAAAGGAATCTGATCAAGTTTCAATGGTGCTGGCGAGTGCCAAAACAGGCGCCACCCCCTGGGGGGCACCACCACTGCACGTACCCAAACACGGCAGGCCTATTGTTAAGGTTTGTTCCTTCAACCCTGTAACTAGATTTTAAATACCGGAAGGCTTACTCTCACATGTTTGGTCCCTATTCCTATCCCTAGAGTATTCGTGCTGATGAAGGTGTAAACACGGATATATCTTCTCTTTAGAGATTTTTGATATCCAGATATATTGATATCAGTCCATTTTAATACTCGGAGTTTATCTCGCAGAAAAAAGCTTCAAGATATTGAGAAAATTAAAAAAAATATTCATTTGAAAATAGTTTTGAACAATTTGTCTAAAAAAGAAACACTAGTTACTGCACCAATTCATTGTAATAATTTTACCGTAGTTAAAAGGACGAGTGTTTCAATAATACAATCCTAATAATTGCAGGGCAATGCCGGTGGGATGCCCGTTCAGCAGAGCTACCAACCTACTCCGACCGACTTCTCGTCGGCCCAATACATCAATCACCACCAGGTAGAGATTGTTATTTTAAAGTATGTCCGTACTGCATTTATTCTTCATCTACTGTTTGCTATAAACCTAAAGGGACAATATATTCAAACATGCCCAAAACTTATGATCATAAATTCAATTGCAGAATATCAAAAACATGACTAACTTCTTGGTATTATTAGTGCAACTTGTACACATGAAATAAGCTCACTTTTACTTATATGTGTGGACAGCTTTTGCTGTCCTGTTAAGTCCTATCATCATATGTATATGAGCCGGTCAAAATCAAATAAACATTCAGTTACAGAAAGTTTCAACATGACTAAAGTGATAAATGTGATGTAAAGTTTCTGATGACTAATAAAATGTTATAGCTGCAACAACAGCAGCAACAGCAGCAGCAACAACAGCAACAACAACAGCGCCAACAGCAAGAAGCGGTGGCCAGAGCTAAGATGGGCGGCCACCAGTCTCATCATCAATTGAACGCAATGGTGATGCAAATGCACCGTCAGCAACACCAGCAGCACACCCCCCAAACCATGCCTCAGGTGATTTTACTCGACGCACATTCCTGTTAACTCTTTGACGTGCTGTGCCACGCGGATCAAAAATCACTCCCTGGGACAGACGCGCAAAAGCATTGACCTGTTTTATTTTCCATTTATAAGAGCAATAGTCTACCGATTTTGTTCATATAACTTGATTACTACAGAGAATAGATTAAAATTCGAGTTGTGATTATTTTTTATCGTATTTGATTTGATTCGATAAAGTTATCAACTGAACGTTTATTCTTTGAGCACATAGGAGTTGGCGACCGGAGCTTTTTAGAGATAACGTTTCAATATTATAAACGCGATTCCATTTAAATATAGTTCAAAGAGAAAAATGGAAATATGCCCTTTATAAATATCAAATAGTACTTATTCCTTTCTGCAATGCCGAAAAATCCTTCAAATAAATTGCATCACTGTTCTATTTAGTTAAACAATAATAAAGACTTAGTGAGGCTTGTTACATTTCTAACAACATAACATACGCACGCAGTAAAATGGATTTTATTGGCTAAGATTTACTATTTGAATTCTCCGTTAATTAGGTTTCTATTTTGCAGGCTAACAGTAGGATTGGACCGATGGGAGGAAATGGCACTCCAAACGCCATTCGCCAGCTCCTGATGTCACAGAGAAGTCTAAACGGTCAGTCTCCAATCACTCGATCATCCAAGTGATAAAGTATATTAATTAATAAACATTGGTCATTTCCCGAGGTGTCTCACTTCACTTATATTCGTAAAATCATATAATGTCCGCAATTATGAAGCCATTTAAATTTGAATCGTTCAAATTTAATATTGAAATTCCACCAAGCACCTTCAGTCGAAATCTTAAATTAAAGCCATTTAACTTTTGTAATATTTTATTGCTTATTCCAATTATGAATGATATCGAAAACAATAGAGCACTCATGCCGGGCGATTGAACCAGAACTCTCAGACATTTTGAATTTGAATGAAATTAATAAAATACTACTACCAAAGTCAAAAAATAATATTGCACAACTGTAAGATACTCATTGAAGTATTCCAGACTCGATTAGTGGCCATAGTATAATTAATAATATTATTAAAAAATTTGATGAGCCCATTACCAAACGCTGAGGTAAACAACTTTTTTATTTTAAATTGGACAGTATTTGAAACAAAGAAGTGAGTTTTAAGGGGCGTATTTTGCAGTGGTTACTTGACATGAAAAATATTTCATATTAAACGATTTCCACTGTTCTTTTGTTGAAAGTACATCTTTTATATTTGCAGAAAGCGGCGGGCGTGTACCCGGCCCCGCCCTCAGCCCCACGTCCAATCAGCTGGCCCGCTGGTTCAGCCCCGAGCTGCTCGCCCAGGCCACCGCCGGCAAGCTGCCGTCCGTCAACATGGCCCACAACGTCGTGTCCCTCGAGGAGCTCGAGCGGATGCAGCACAACGAGGCCATCGTTCACAACTGAAACCGGACGAACAAACGAAATACAATAATATCGCGACCGCATACTAGACGGAGAGCGACAAACTTTTGATGCGTTACGTATCTCAAAAGCGTCAATTATCTTTAGGTTGGCTTAGAAGGGTGCGGAGTGTAATGTTTGCGTTTAATTGATAAACGGATGATTGATATACGTCTCGAGGCATTAAATTTTACATACATTTCGATTGAGATAAAAGAAACACTTTTCTGATCTTCCTAATACACATCTGTACCACCGTGCTTGCATTGCATTTCTATGTATTCCAAATAATGTATGTATTGTTTTTAAATATATGATCTAACTGACAAATTGTGATAAAATCATTATAAAAATGCTCAGAAACGTACTCAGATCATTGCTGCACTCAATTATTATTGCCGATAGCTGTATCATTCACTCCGCATTATATATGTGTCAATCATATTAAAAATCGAAATCTCTGAAAAATTATGGTAGTATCTTCTCTAATGTACTTTACATATTCATCTCTCCCCGTCAATAATAAACAAAATACATGTCTCCGTGTCTGCTTCTTCTTTAGACATATTTTCTCCTATAGCATACGCCTACGAATTTATCCCTTTCTTTTCAAACTATACCTAGTCGACGGCTTCCGGGAAGCCTGAATCCCACCGAATAAGAGAATTAACTGGATTGCATCCTTGTAAAGAAAATTCTAGTATACTATACAGTAGATATGATTTTTTTCCCTCTTATTATCAGACAAGAAATCCCAGTTATCGTTACTTTGTGTCATATAGGCACTATCTGTAATAATGTTCATAATGATACGAAATAGTATTTCCCATTATATTAAAGCAATCAACTTTTTATTACAAGAGGCATATGTAAACTTCAATTGTCAGATAGGTCACTTTTGCATAATTTGGATTATAAATCTAGTTTACTGTGATTGCGGAGATGTATAATTTTGGATCTGATTGACGCGTATGTATGTAACTTCTAATAGATTCCTGCATTTGATTTGCGGGCGTTCCCCTTTTTATTTATCTCACATGTTTTAATGTTGGATAATAATTATAGTCGGTAAAATAATACCCTGCAATTGGTTCACAATCCAAAAATCATTTTTAAGGCTATTAATGATGATATTAAAATGATGGCAGTGACGAATCGTTGGCCTGAAAGCAAACACTGATGAAAAATTGAATTACCTCGAGCGGACTGCAAGTTTTGAGGTTATAATATATCTCACGTATGTTATATTTCGATGAAGTTCTGCTACGATGGTGATCTATCGGAATATTTATTCGAAATTAAACAAATCGCCCCCCAGCAGGGATATTTAGCGTCGGCCTCGTCCATGAGTTTTGAAGTTGACACAACTCTCGGGCATGTACTTAAATGTGTAGAGCATCTTGAAAATGTATGCAAGTCATTCGACAGAAAATGACAGTTGGGTCTGTTTGAAAATTAAAAAAAACTCGTTATTTTGACATTTTGAGATACGTATTGGACGCATTCCCCATCTTGATTTCTTTCTTTTTGTTGAAAGTTATGTTTTATGAAAATTTCCACCACGTTTTTACTCTCAATGAGTATGACCGTCTGTTGTGTGGACCGAATCTAGTATTCAATATCAAATTGACAATTTATTGTATGATGGCCCATTATAAGTACTTCCATATTGGCGGTTTACAAATTAACTAACAAATACTAAACTTGATTGAAACTTTTGAATCAATTCAATTAATTATGTAATCGTGTGTTGCTATTGAAATGAAATATCCCATCAATTAATTTAGTCATTCTTGAGTAAGTTATTTTATTTTTGTCCCGACACCACACTGGCAACATTGAATATTTAAAAAGAAGCAACCTGTTGCTCAGTGTCACATTTCTTAGTTATTGATGATTAGCAGATGCGGCTAGGCGAGTGACCGTTTGTCGAAGCTGCCAAATGATATCAGTCTTTAACTTGGATTAAATTCATCAGTAAACTTCAAAACATCTTTATCTTAGTTTTTCGGAAAGAATTTTATGCTAATGAACTGGGCCAAGTCGCCAAGAGCGATGAACCAATCGCTAGTCGTGATCCAGCTCTATCTTTCTATCCCTACTCTCTTCGAAAAAGAGAGGTTGAGCAACTGAGTAACGAGCAGTTCTCATAGAAAAAAACTTTCGTTGAGATAAACTCTATTAGAAGTCCACATGCTCCATATTGGGAGCGGACATCTTTTCGGGAATATCTGTGATATAAAAATTATAGAATTTTCTGGTATTAATACTACCAATTCTTCGCATAATACTTCAGTTATTTAACTTTGTTCCATCAATCAGATAACTCTTTTTAATTTACCAAAAGTATGTTACTTGGACCCTTGCGGCTTTCACCCCTTCTCGAACATTCGTTAATTTCTCATTTAAAATATGTTATTAGTTGAGATAAAACAGGGTAAATAAATCATTAGTAGTAGAACTAAAGCGTTAAATCCACGGGAAGAACAAAACCCACTCATCATTGTTCGACGAAACACTTAATATTGAAAGGGAGATATATCTATCGACATTATTATTTCCCATTTCTTTCATAGGCTGAAAATGTGTTCACAATGCGATCACAATGCAACTATGTTTTTTCGTACAGATCATCTTTTAAACCACTCTGTTGAGAACATTGCAAAGAGACTTAGCTCTTAGCACGATTTCGTTGTAGTGATGATTTTCAAAACAGATTATATTTCGAGTCTATCCTCGATTTTGTATATACGTAATAAATTTTCATTTTCTGGTTATTTAGTTTTCTAAAAATATTATTTTTATCGTGTTATTATCAGAAATATATCGTGACCCGAGTACTACAAGGTTCTATATGAAAAATTTTGACGAAACAAAAATAGCATTGTATACCAATAATGGTACTCGAAAGACTGCTGCATTGTTACTTCTGTTTCATCAAAAATTTCACTTAGAACCTTGTAGTACTCGGGTCGCGATATGTCACAAGTTTACTGCAAAAGGGTAGTAACTACTGTAAACATGTAATTGCATTTTTAAAGTTTGACAAATGTCTTATACATCTTCATTGATAATAACAGATGTTCTACATGGGTCTATCTCTACTTTGTGGACTTTTGAAATAGACTTGTGGAAATTTTCATAAAACATTCACCGCAGGAGATTGCCAACGGAAATAACAGAACAAACCATTGTCCGGTCGATTGGGCCGCGTAGACGTCGATGCTGGGAAAATAAACTTCTTCATAAAATGTACAAATGATAATATTATATTATAATGCATTATTAAATAACAAAGATACTTTGATTAAGTAAGGTTGTATGAATAATAAAAAAAAATGTTTGATGGATATGATTTGTATCCATTCTTATAATTATTATTATTGTCAATCTAACCGCTCTTTGTGAATTATGAAAGTAATTTAGCGTTACACTCCTCTCGCACGCTAAGAATAATAACGCGGCTATCAATAATTAATAAAAAAAAAAAACAGTTAGTTCCTTATTCCTTAGTTTACATACAGATAGTTCCTTTCAATTCTACAAAATAAAAGTTGTTTATTTAATTGATTTTTTTTTCAACTTTGTCTCTTATTATTGCTGTAAATATTGCACTGTATTATTTTATCTGACCGTGTTGTGTGTGTGGATAGGTCAGTATAACTGTGTGGATTTTTTTTTATTATCTCAGTCGCTTGTATCTAAACATCTTCCAAGAAAAGAAAGGCCAGCTACTGTGCGGAACATTGAAAAGTCTTATCTGAAATCTAATTCTATTGTGCTTTAATTTAATGATGTTTTTTGTGGCTTACAAATTATCTATATTGTGATAATAATTTTTTTATGAAATATCGTTCATAAAAAAACGGCAGCTGCTCTTCCTTTTCATATATCAAGTCTTAGTGTGCGTCGGGGACCTTGAATAAACTTTGTACAGCATCACATATTCTCGTAAAACAATATTTTTTCTTCATTATTGAATTAAAAGCTGTAAACGCAGCACAAATGTTCCATCACATTCCAATGGACCCCGATCAACTTATTCTTTTTCTGTTAGAGAATTTCAAAATGGCGTTTTTATGATCGTTTGTATCACAGGATAATAGAAAGTCATTCAGAAAGGTCAATCACTCTTCAGTATTTTTTTTATCTATTACATCAATTTAAAAAATCTTTTGTAAACAATTAATTACAGCAAGATAAAATTGATTTTTCTTGGTTAAATTGAAATAGTTGCCTTATTTTGCATTAAAAAAATATCTTGAAAGCCATCTCTCTGGTGAGATAGTAAAAAGACCCAACTAACTAAGAATGTTAAAAAATCAAAATTTTGTATATATTTTAGAAGCGTGTTTATGAAATATGCATAGAAAAAAGGCTTGAATGCAGTTACATCTCTCACTCTTAAATGCCAGCATCATAAACTGTCTGTTGGTCCCTTCTTCCGTGAATCAATTACTGTGACCAGATTCGGTTTTTAGATGGTCGGTTCAAATCATTTCCAAAACAATTAACTTCTTGGATGACATGTAGATTGAAATTGTCAGTTCTTTCCACGTAAGTATTAAAAATCACAGAGGGTTTAAAAAAACGACAGTTGGATCTCTTTTCCGTAATTCTTATTGAATCGAAGATATCGTGATGTTGTGCAAAATTTATCATTATTTATATCAAAGTGATCTTTATCCTTTTGGGAAATTATATTTCAGTCATTACTATTATTAGTTGTAAGTGTCGGAGAAAGAGAACTTGCAATCCCGTCGATAAGTTTAATAGAACTCCGCGATCGATCCCGTGTTTAAAAAATGGCGAAGCTTTCGTATTTTGATCACGATAAAAGTAAAAATGAAAAAACTTGCAGTTCCTGAGAAAATGTGTTTTATTTCTGGCTTACTTTGTTTTTGTACTCTCCACTCGCCCGCGTGTTGGGAAATGGAATTGAAATGGGCAGAGGGGGGTGGAGAGAGCAGATATGCAAAGTGTATTGGCAAAGTGAACAAACTTAGCAGTTTATCCGAGTATGTATTTATTTGGAACCATTTTTGATTCGCCGCTGTGTTTTTGAGCTCTGGTTGTAATCAAAATGTTGACATATGCCGGCTTTTGACTGTACACAAAACAATGTCCATTGTTTTTGAAATACAAGGATAAATATAATATACCGCCTTTTATTTTCTGTTCATGCATCCGAATTCCTTTGTCCTTTCGGCTGGAAGAAAAACTATGTAGGTGCCGAAGAAATCTCACTTTTCTGCGTTGAAAAAATATTGGATGTTCTCGGATATCTTACAAGGAAAACGCTTCAGCTTCTGTGATGCGACATCTATGTTGGGAAAAATTGCCAAATGAATATTTTTCAAATATTTTAGAGTTGAAAGATCATACGAGAAAAACTCAGTGAGAATTAATAGTCACTTGAGGTAAATTGACATCACAAACACCCACGTCTTAGGTCTGCTCCCATTGTGGAGCATACGGTCTCCCAATGGAGGTATATCGACAGAAGCTTTTGTACGAGAACTGCTCGTTACTCAGTTATTCAACCTAATGATATTACTGCGCTTAGATGGGCTGATATTTTTTTTGTATATTGTTTGATATCTTTTTCATATCAATCGGTAATTTAGCCGACGCGCATCGCAATTGATTGGTCCCGTTTTCATCAAGCAACCTGATCAGCACTTCGTTTTTACTACGTTTAATTTTGAAAATAATGATTAGCAACAATATGTAGTTCCAAATGCTGCTGTAATGCGCATTGCCAGTCGTTTTCATTTTGTAAACTTATCTTCGAGGATATATTTCTGATAAAACTCAAGCTTATTCCCTTCGAACAAACACTTTAACTCTATGCTCGATTGCAGTTCTATTAACTTCATTTGGAGACACTGATGGCATAATCATAAAAACAGGAACTAGCACACATCACAATGAAAAAGTTCTAATTTCACGACATTTAATATAAATGTGGTAAATTTTCGAGAATGTTTTCTTTTTTATTGTATGAATACCAAAATTTAAAATATAGAAAGCTGAAAACTTCAAGAGTGCTGCAAAAAGTTTTCAATTGGGCCGCGGATAGAGCATCTTAAATTTAATACGGCTGGCTCTACTGATTAACCCTTTGAGCGGTGGGCTAATTTTTACTAAATTAGGTTTTTTATTATATTTTGATTATTTGTAGTATTGCCGCACACAAAAATATAAAAACCTTTTTTTTGGATATGGACCAATCTGGGAAGTATATTAGTTATTATTTCAAGAAGTAAATATTTTTGTTAAATTATAAAACTCGTAGTTAAAAATATAAAGTAAACTAGTTCTTTATTACTTTTGAATATTTTTCTAGAAGCTATTACTTCGCTTTGGCATCGAGATCTTTTTTGCTCTCATCTGTCTACATGTGCCGCTCTACAGATGTCGATTCCAGGAAGGAATCAATCCCAAATAGAATTTTATGCTCAATATTAAATGCCTGCCGATTTGTTTACAAATGTTACCCTTCATTAAAAAAACTTTTCTTCATTTGCAACACACAATAAAAATAATGTGGCGGGCAAAAGTCACCGGTGGATGTGTCTAGTAACCATATCTGAAGAAATAACAAAAATTCAATAAAAATTATGAGAATGGCAATAGATGACAAGCTACGCCGCCATACGGGTACGGCAATACTTACCAAAGGGTTAAACTTTATTTGTTGATAATGTTATATACTGAGAGAAATTCAAACAAAAAAATACTTTAGATGCAACATTTATTTGACAACAATATATTATAATAAATAAACATTTATTTCTACAAGTGCGTAAAATTAATGAAAGCTTAAACTATAATAAAAAAAAATATACATTTAATTTAACAAAATAAAGATATATAATAATATACATTTAATGACTTAACAAATAATCAATGACTGACTTTGATGAAACAACAAATTCAATGAAAACCTATACTAGTAATATAGTATAAATAAACTATATCTGTTCCTCGAAGGTATAGAACATCTTCTTAAAATGTGAAAAGCAGTGACAAAATTAACTCTTGAAACAGAGTTAATTAATTATATAATTACTTGACATATCTACATACAAACAGATAGTGGGCATATATCTCCAGGCATAAAATGACACTTAGTAATTGGGGTATCACTGTCATTTTGAGAAAAAAAAAACGTGAAGGCATTGAATAAGTTCATGTGTATTATTGAAGAACAACAGTTAAGTAGCATGTAGATCAAAATTGAATTATTTTCCAAATCAAATGCAAGATATCAAATTTGTATCGACTTTTATTAAATTTTATTTGAATCAAACTTTGCAAGAATAAATTCAAATGATGACTCTTTTATTTTAAAAGCCCAGCAATTTGGCTGTAAACAAATAAGATATTATTAAATGTGAATATAAAGTATGTGGTATTTTTATAACCACTATTCAGCCTAAATCATAAATAAAAAGAAACAATTTTACGATGATTCAAAAAAATACAAATACTATTTACTAAATAATATTTTTTTGCTAGCTTTTACTCTAGAGCTCTATATTGTCACTGTTCTGGCAGAAAAGTTGGTAAGTAACAAAATTAAGGTTTAACATTAATTCTTTGTGTGGAATAACTTATTTTTTCGTATTATACGTAAAGTAACGGTATACGTTTAACGTAAAGAATAATATAAAACGTAAAAAAACGTTTTACGGTTATTTTACCAATTTGGTAAAAACAGCAATTCATTTTTAAAGTAATTATTATTAATGCAAGTTTAAAGGCAGGCAACCGCCTTGTTAATTACTAACACGGTTTATGTCAGATCGGCATAAATCCATCAATATTTTGATATTCTAATTATCTATGAAACATAAAATATGGAGGCTCGAGGCCTTATATTAAAAGCTCAAATTTTTTACTTAATAACTTCTTCAAGAACAGTGACGATAAGTTTCAATAATATAAATAAGTTAATAAAAATATTTATTTCTCTGAATTGTCTCAAAATAAACCTGATAAGCGGTTCTTTTGGAGTTTCAAAGTTCCTCAGAATTATTTAAGACTTTAATGCGCTTTTGCAGTTGCCCCTTTGTAACAACACCATTGTGGCAGAAAGTTGTCATATGAATCGAAAATGATATCCAACACCTTCTGGATTCAAATAAAGGAGTAATGACTTATCGACAGAAAATATGCGCAATATTTTTTAATTCTCCCAGACGCATTGAATACTTTTTACCACAGCAAAGAAAGAAACTATTTTTAGATATTTCTGAAACACATCATTGTAATCACACAAATATTTATTACAATACAAATATTGAGAGTCACAAAGGTAACATGTAAAATTTTTATGTTTTTTCAACAGTGACAAACTCACATCCTTTGATGTAGAATTTTGGTAATTTTCGTTAAGCTCCAAAGTGCCTTGCACCAAACGGAATACTTTACTTGATAATATATTTAATGAGGACTTAAGATTATCACTTCATCCTCCATCTTTAGAAAAAAGAAGGATTTAGAGAATACTTCTCAAGAGCATTGTTATCCAATCGCTTTATTCCACAATTCTTTTTCGAGGAAAGACGAATTCTACTAATTTCGTCACATAGTGCTACAGCGTTATCTGTGAAGGGATTTTTTTTATCATGGGTAGAGGAGGGTTAATTCGCTCAGAATAGCCTTCTTCGTTTTCTCAAATATATTATTTATGAGAGGTGTGAGTTTGTTTGAGGACAATATAATAAAATGGAACCCCATCTACCATTTTCATTAGTGATTATTTGTTTTGAGTACCCTCCAAAAACGATACAATGGGGTTCCGCTGTAGTTTGACATATTTTCTCAATTATAAATAAATAGTTATAAGAATGTAGTTAGACAATTTTAATATCAGATTTCCTTCACGGTTCAATTCCAGAATCAAACATAATTCAAGATTTGTCTTTTACATGATATTATGAAGGAAACCATAAACATTTTTTTATTATTGTACAATGTTTATTTGATAAAAAATAACTTTAAATTAAACATTTAGGTACAAGTAATTCATGTAGGCAAAATAATGTCATTTTTTTACAATAAGTTGTTGCTCAAAAATTTACTAAAATTGTTCATGTTGAATAAAATTCATTTTTAAAAAAGTGTTACATCTTATTTTTCACTTGCTAAGGCCAATATTCTTTTTATTTATTTAAAAACATAGACCATTCTAATAGAGTAATCGAATAATTTTGCAAAAAAAATCTGTTATTACAAAACAAACCATAGACAAAATTGCAATGGTACCAGAGATCAGGCTGCTGCTTTCAATATCTTTGAATTGATTCAAAATACTATATGTAAATATGTTACTCTCCCGAGACCGTAACATGTTATCAAAAATTTTGTTAAAAAAATTCACTCCCGCACATTTTTTTGTTATTCTTAAAGGATTAAAAATAGCACCCTCATTTTTAGTTACGTAAAACACTCGTAAAAGAATCCAAGATCCCTCATTACAAGACGCAGACAGAAACATTAAAATTTGTGTGTTCAACAGACAACAATCAATATTTTAATATTAAAAGGATTCTGTCATTATATATAATAATATACATACATTTTACCCATGCTATCTCTACACAATATAATATATATTTTTCTGACATACAATATATAATAATATAATAAACACGTTTCATCGAATAAATATATATATTTAAAAAATGGAAATTTGGTATTATCTATGGACACATAAGCTCAGTATGATAGGATTAAATTTAAGGCTATAGGTACAACTCTATTAAATATAAATGATACAGTATATATTTGATTATTTCACAGAATATTTTTTATAACACTTTCTTTGAATTCTTAAAAAATGTAACTTCTTGCATTATGGGTAAGTGTAGCGGTCTACAGTGACACCTATAAATAATCGAGACAATTTATTAAGTGACTTATTTACAAACATTTGTGTAATTCAGGGTTTCTCAACCGGGAGCCCTGTGCCCCCAGCGTGTTCCGAGGGGATAACAGAGATTTATTTTTGTTTTAGGGAGCCACAGGCAGATTTCCCGAAATCCCAAAAGATCTGTGATTTTGTATTGGAAGAGCTAAAAAATCCACAAATTCTTGAAATTTTGATTTTCTGTAAAAAATGAGCAAGGAGCCAGTGGACAGCATAAGCAGTTACGTCCATTTTTATTCAATAAAAAATCACATCTCAACCAAAATTACAGTCAAAACATTAACTTTTTATATATATTTCAGCTTTTATTGGACTTTTTCTTCTTTGACCATATTCGCCCTCTATGTGGAGCATATGACCGCCACACGGCACCTCCATGTTTCCCTGTATCCCACTAATTGCTTTGCTGCCTCCCATGACATGCCAGCATCCCTCAGTTCCACCGAGTACATTCTATAGATAGTACCCGACGGTCGTCCAGGATGCCGGAATCCCACCGGTCAGAAGAAGAGGCAGGCAGGATTAAGGCTTTCCGGAGACATCCGCAGCACGCGACCCAGACAGTTACAACGTTTCTCCATAGCCAATGACGTGACGGGGAGCTGTCTTGTACATTTCCTATTATTAATGTATTTGATTTTGTTATTATTAAAAAAAATTTAAAAAATAAATAGTATTTTGGTTGAGAAGCGATTTTTTATTGAAAAAAATAGAAGGTCACTGCTTAAGCCAGCGTTTCCCAAATGCCGGGTCACCAATTTCCTTAAATAAATCTATATATTTTGTATTATAACATATACGGACTGTATGGACATAAATATACTGTTTTATTTTACCTACAGGCCGGTGTATAGGCCGTAACAAATTTAGTGGGTTACGAAGGAGAAATATTAAATTAACCGGGTTGCGGGGGAAAAAATTTGGGAAACGCTAGCTTAAGCCGTCCACTGGCTCCCTGTTCATTTTTTACAGAAAATACAATAAAAAGGAATGCTTAACGCAACTGGAATGTTTTAAAAATCCTATTTAGCCAGATTTTATCAATTACATGAATGTTTGTAAAGGAGTCATTTGATAATTTGTTTTAATTATAGATGTCGCCGTAGACCGTACACTAACCTTTTTATGAAATATTTGGGTATTTGATGTAATGAGCTTTTCTGGAGGAGAGACACTCTGTTCCATTTGATGAATACAAAATAATGATTATGAATATCTAATTACAATAATTGCCTGCAGAGGTCCATTGCCTGGTATATTATTTATATTTTGAAATGAAGAATATCATTCGACAACCAGATATATCTTGCAACTAGGGATGCAGATTTGGGGTTGTGGTGTCGGGTGTTTGATTGTTTTAAAATTATTAGTCTATTCATCATATTGATTGGTGAAATGATGACTATGCACTAGAATTATTCTAGTAACTTGAATGATCTGATGGTATACATGTTATGTAAGTTTAGCGGAAATGATCAATTGAGTCATCTGGTATCAAAAGCAGAACTGTTCCGTACGACTCAGTTCTGAGTCAAAATAGTTTTTTTTTGTACCCGACTCCACAGCTCTAGTTGTAACCCAAATACTTTAGGAGCTATACTAGGGGCTGGCAAATAGAGCAATGTGGCGCTGGAGGACCTTAGGGGGCGCCAGAATGATGCCAAGTAATGGCAGAATTTTTAAAAAATATATAAAATATTGAAATTTCAACACAAAATCTACTTCTTGCCATAGGCCAGGGGTCGGCAAACAGCAGCTCTTTGCATGGCTGATTGCGGCTCTTCAGACATCAACTCTTGAACTTATTTATCCCAAAAAAATCATATTTATGGCTCTCTGATACCTTTGCTATCCTGTTTCCTTGTGACAGCTTATCTCTTCTCACTTGAAAGTTTTCTGACCCCTCCCTAGGCGACAAAGGGCTTTTCTACGGCCCTGCAAAGTTTTACTGTTTTTGTCGAGTGATACATTTTTTGTAAACAACTCAATCAATGCATTTTTTTTTTAAATAGATTCTTAAGCATACCCCATTGTTTATCAAACTTATCTGTTTAATAAATGACAGTTAACACATGAAATACAGGAATGGTATTAATACCATTTTCTCTAATTGGTGGTTAAGTATGAGAAGGTTATTGTTACCAATTTTGTAGTCTGGTAGTTTTTATTATTGACAGGTAAGAAGGAAGTAAAGGTGGCCTGAATGTTACAAAATGTTTTCAAAACAAAACAATTCAATTATCTTTTAATTTAAGTGTTTAAGTTGGGTGCGTTAAGTTAGTCATTGGAACTGAGAAAACGAAATCCCAGTAACTTTCAAAGTGTTGATAGAATAAAAAAATATTATAATATAATATAACTTTAGAGCTGTCTCCGTAAAATCTTTTCAAGATTACAGACACAATGTTACATTTAGTTGTGTGGAATTTGGTTGGAGCTGTGTATATGAACCCTCGAGAGGTGAAGTGAGCCAACTAGTAAAATGTTTTGATCTTTTAAGTACAATCACGTCTTAACTTGGCACCTTTAATGGGCCCAATTATATATAATGCTTGAAATATTTTACAAATAACACGCTAAAATATTTTTTAATTTAGTCTGACAAAACATATAACGTTTTAACTTATTTGGCAAACAACTACTAGGAGAACAATTTTTGGTCAACGACAGCTTCATACTTAATAAACATCACATCATTCTGTCATACAATATTATCTCTTTTGGAAAAAAATCATGGATTGTTGTAAAAAAGAACCTAAAACATAACCATTTAATGTAATTATTAAAACACTTAAAATTCATCTACAAATTAGCAATCTTTTGTTCCAATATACCTATAAACAACAGATTCTAATTTAAATTAATAACAAAATACACCATGATACGTTTATACTTTCAATAAATTAATATAACACATTTTTTTTACTTGCTCTGAATAATTATCCAGGGCGGTCTCTTATACTCAAAATGATTTTTGTATTTGACTTTTATGGTTGGTTTAACTTGCGGCAATGTTCGCTGATTTATTCGACCAATCAAAAGAGGTTATTTCGAGTCAAACTGTCAAAATTAGCGTATGCTCATCAAGTAACATGATGTTAAAAATCTTTCTCATTACAATCACTCTAATACGTATTACAATATAACAAAATTCTAATAATTATTCTTGTTTGACAGATCGACTATAACAACAGTGAACATAGCTACAATTATTTCAGTTAAGTTGTACCAACCGTAAACCAAATAAAAATTCGCATTGGGTATTAGAGACTACCCTTAATTAATGTCTATATCAGTGGTTCTCATGTACGACCACCAACAGCTTTATAGTAAATATTGATATTTAAAATAATGCCTTCTATTGAATGAATATAAACTTATAAATTGATCCATTTTTTTCACATCTCAGAAGAAAAATTTTGTTTGGCCACAACACATTTCCATAGGACCCGGTGACGTTTATAATGCAGCCACAGTAATATTTTACGTGATAACCACAGGTCTATATCCTAATAAATTTAAGAATATCATTTTAGTCGTTGGAATGTCATTTTTTTTTGATGTGGTTGAAATATGTGATCTTGGAGTCCTATAAACACAAAAAATATGATAGGATGGTTTCAAAAAGACTTCTTTCTCTTGGTTCTGGTATTTTTTAAAAGAGGCTATGTCGACTTTAGAAAGAAAAAGGGGTTTAGATAACATTCACGGCGAGGACAAAAGTGATTTTTTTATAGCAAATCGTGCACTAACTGTAAAAGCAAACCTATCATCAGTCAATTTCACACAGTTAAACCGACAACTAAATACTTACTTCTTATAACCGATGACGTATCTCTAATAAGCATCTCTTTACCGTTCTAGATACAAAACGTGTTTACCTCATCAATTTCAGTCAGTTCATACTAACGTACATCTACAATAAAAAGACAGTGATTACTTCTATATAATAAATCCGACAGCAATGACCGAGTGATAATATTGTTATTTCATTGGAAAAATATCAAAGTTATCAATTTTAATTATATTTTTATATCAAAACGAAATGAGTTTCTACAAAATTACCTCAGAATGCATTGAACGTATTGTCACCATACTGGCAGTAGTTGGTAAGTAAAAAATCAATTAATTTATGAGGAAACAACAAATAAAAAATTTTGTTCATGTTACGTAGATAATTATAATATCAAAATAAAGATGGATTTATCGTGATCTAACAAAGATAAAGCTAGAAATCAATAGACAGTGAAAATTGCTTGCTTTTAACCACTTACCTGCCAGTGCGAAATATTCGATCTTGCCCTCCATGCCAGCGGTTCGAGAAACATTTGAAATTGTATAAAAAAATATTTGACTTACAGAGTTTGTTGTCTCAACACATAATAAACATTCATTTTAAGTCAATATTATGTACGCCAAAGAAAACTCGTCATTTGTTTGCTCAGTGTTGTCACAATGTATTTATGTGTATATTTATTATGATTAAATTTTGAAAATTATAATATATTAATCTATTTGATAGCCCTGAAGTTGTTTATAAAATTCACAAGGCATTGTTAAAAATACCTACATATAGCAATGTTGACATAAAGTGAAAGAAGTCGATTTTAAGATTAGTATGCGAATCAATTGCTGAAAGTTAAACCTTTATAATGAAACACTTAAATATATATATTTTTAAAAATGCCGCTTTAAAAAAAAACATACATTTATAATTATTGTAACTTCAAAGCATTAGCGAGATTAGTAAAATAACTAAATAGAGATAATAGCATACAAAAAAACCTACTATTATCTTTTTTCATGAACCGTAAAAGAAATTAAATAAAACCATAATTTGCTATTTAAAAAGTACAACACAAACCTTAAAGTTCAATTATCTCGAAACTAGTATTTTCGACTTATCCCTCTGTTGCTTTAGGGTAGCGATGTATAGCGATGCATGCCGTATACAAAGATCGGTAGGCAGCCCTTGCACTATTTGTTGCATTTAATTAAAAATAACCTGGATAAACTAGGAAAATTTTAAATGTTTAGCCATTATTAGGTTTTCATTAATAGTTTACGTTGAAAAGGTGTGAAAACAACGTTGGCTTATGGAGGCAGTAAGATTTTGACGCACTGGCAAGTCGTTCTATTCGCCTAACTGGTATAATAAATGCACCACTTGAATTATTTGAGATAAAATATTTTTATCCAAAAATCAACTGTGCATTTTTGTAAATTAAGTTTCTTATCAACTTCTGCCAGTAGAGTGATAATATAATCAACTGCCTTGTCAACGATGCTCGCGGTAATACAGTAAATTGTGTTTTATTATTATCCAGGTACGAATCATCGATGCATAAATTTCAATAATTATATCGGAAGGGAAAAAATGAAGAATAATGTAGAGGATTTGAAACCTCGGCGGAGGACTAGCAGTCTTCCTTTGAAGATGTGTCGATAGCCTATTATTAATTATGGTACAGGATTCCAGAGACGGTGGATAAAGGAAGGTAGGATCGGTTCGAAAACTGATAAACAAAAATAAAATTAAAAACAAAATTTTTAATAACCAAATAAATAATTAAAATTACATAACACTGATAAATATGACGGTAATGTTAAGGTAATGAATGAAACATTGCAATACGTATGTTATTGTTACAATTATGCTAGTTGATTACAAGTGTTGTGTTAGCTGGTTATTAAATGAACATATCGATAGTCCAGTTCCATAGTGCTGCAACTAGAAATTAGTGGCTTTGACACATCTAAACGGAGTTGTAAAAAAAATTGTTATTATTGTTTGTCTTATCTTTTTAGTGAATCATTTAGTCACTTATCGCGATTCAATTAATATTTGATAAACCTTGAGAAAACCATCAAATGATATTTCATTTTTTTAATATGAAACTTAATAAAGAAGATTGTTGATATGTCTTTAATTCAATATGCAAACATTTGCCTGCTGAGAGAAAACTAGTAATTCTTTTTAGTTGTATGTTTGTGGAGCTATAGAAAAGAGATATTCGAATATAATGGGTAATATAACTCAAAACATAATTTTTTTGACTTATCATTCATTCTATGGCAGTGGTCTTCAACCTTTTTACATCCGCGGACCGGTAAAAATTGGAAAAATATTTCGCGGATCGGCTTCAATCAGATACACATATTTACGTACCGTCAGTTCTCAACTTACGACTTTTCGCGGACCGGCAATAAACTCTTGCGGACCGGTGCCGGTCTGCGGACCATAGGTTGAATAACACTGTTCTATGGAACTGGGCCATCGATATTTGCGTGTAATTAATAATTAATACAACTTTGATAAAAGATAATAATGATCATATTTTGTTTTGTAAAGAACTTACGGCAACATATTACAGTATGTCAAATATGTGTCGTAGATAATTTCACCAACACTACATAATTTCTGACAGTCGTTTGTAACTGCAAGAACACAACGAATAATGTTAAATAGTTATGATACAATTTTTAATCAAGACATAAATAAACAAAAAAAAATTGAAAAAATTATAAGTTAGGTCTTGAAAACAACAATGTCATCAGTTGCGGGGACATATGAAACACAGGAGGAATGATGAAGATCAATTTGTGGGTTTAGGATAACAGAGGTCTATCTATCTACAATAGTATAGTTTTGAATTTACTAGGTATAACAGGTGATTTACCTTTGTGCTTCTTACATTGTGATTTAATTTGTAATATAGATTTGTATATAGACAGTAATAAAAATGATTATGGCATTACCAAAACCGAGCCTAACTTAAAATTAACATTTCTGTAGTTAGGCCCCTGTGATCTTAAGCCACCGAATTCGAGTGAGTATTAAAATTTTCCATTTTACATGCTTCATAATTTGATATTAGCTTTTTTTACTGTCTTGCAGGGACCCCGTGTGATTACAATATAGTCCTTCCGGTATAACAATCTCTAGTGGTGGTAATATGTTCCAATTTACTAGTGAACATGGACAAAGAAGAAGAACTGTAAGATTCCGTGTCTCAAAGAAGTTGAGCGATCAAATACGAGACATCAAAGTTAGTAGGACCAATTACTCATTCGAAAAAAATTCACCTTGCTGACATACTATGAAATCAATGAAATCACTTTACCGGCGAGTCTGAATTATACTTGGAAGCCTCTTATATGATGAACAACAAAGCGAAAGTTTTGATATATTAAATAAACCCTGAAACAACCTTAACCGCTTGACTACCGCGCAAATAAATCATTAATATGTCCCAGAGATACTGCGTGTTTTTTGAGAAAAATAATTTTGCCTAATATACACTCGAATTCGATATTTTAAAAACCTATATTGACTCAGTATAGATGGCACTACACATATTCATCAAAATATTGCTTATATTCTATTAGAATACCAAGTATTTGATTTTTCAAATGTCTTGGACATCCGTGTTCGCTTGAATATGTTTCAGACACCGGTGTCCGCTTGGTATTCGAGTGGTTAAAGAGGTTACTTGAAATATATTCTCGTCTTATTGTGTATATTTTATTAAACTTCTTTGCAAACTAGTTTTTGGTTAGTGTCTGCAGAATTCCACGTGGAAAACGCTACACTAAACAATTCCAAGCCCATGAACTACAAAATTCCGTTAAATGTTTAATAAATTAGGGATGCACCGATATGCAATTGGCCAATTTGTGGTTAATCAGCCTTGCCTGATGACGACTCCCAAAAATTACTGATAGATATGTGCAGTATGAATATCAGAAGAAAAAATAATGATTCAATAAGAAATATGGCAATGGCAATAGATGACATAATACTTCGTTCGATGTACATGAACGGTGTTACTGATTAATGAGGTTTATATGTTATTACAGTATAATATACGCTTCTCTAGCAGGGTGGGCGTAAATTTCTAGAAAACTTGATGATAAATTTAATGAAGAAGAAATGTACCCATAATAAGTATGTTTCTAATGACAGGATGTACATACATGCAGCATTTCTTTTGTCCCTTAAAGAGTATGTACCAACTATCATTCAATTAACTATCCGCATCACATTAAAAATAGTATCATGTGCGGACTTCGCACTACCAACGGCACACATGCGTGTTGTGGATAGAAGTTTTCGTAACTAAGTGAATAACAAATTGGGAAGGTTTACCAAAACCGAGAATAAACCTCAATCAACATTTTGACATTTTACACGCCGATACCAAAAAAGAATCCGAATGTATATGTCGATATCAGTGCATCCCTAATCTGCAACTTCAGTTTGAACAATTTATAAAGAACAATTTTATTAAAAAAGCTGTATATTAGTCGAAAATTATGAATGTGTATAAATGGGTATGAATTGGCAATCTTAATTTGTAATTCTCTATTGACGTACAATATTATTTTTTTGTATATTAAAATTATCTGGTATACTTGGCATTTCGTTTTACAACTATATATATTCCCGCGAGAGGTGAAGTGAGCCAACTAGTAAAACGGTAAAACTTTTTTCTTGGACTCTTGTTTAGGTGGACTGCATATTTTTATTTTACGGAGACAGCACCATTGCAATGTGTATTAACAGCTTAACGACCGTGGACGCGTATTTGAGTCTTTGAAAAACAAAGGTTGCTGGCCGGCGGACACATATATGCGTATAGGTGAAGTATCTGGAAGCTAAGAAAATTAAATTTTGTAAAGATATATCAATTTGCTTACAAATTATAGTGAATTTAGTAAAATTATAATTTTTGCGAATTTATCGCAAAATTTTATTTCGCCAGGTGAAATTTTATATAAAAAAAGTGCGGTCGTTAAGCTGTTAAGTGAGGTCACTTCACTTTTACGCTACTTAAAACATTTTTCTACAATACGACATGGGTCACTTCACCTCTCACGGGCCCGTGTAATAAATATACATTATTCGTGCACCACTAATATTTTTAAAATATCGTCATTCCGTTTCCGTATTTATTTTACATTCGAAGTTTTGGGAGTTATACTCCGTTTATATGAAGAAAAAAAAAAGGCCCATCCGACTTCTTTACAAGACGTGCAAATGAATAAATATATTTCACCCTCTCGATAAATACCACCCGTGTAAAAAATTATGTCGTGAAGTATCAATGAGACGGCTGAAATTAACATGAAGTTTGTTGCGTTTGTTTCAGCGTAGTATTTTACCGACGACAGGTCGAAAGGGTGTATGTCACAAAATAGACAATTTTTAAACATACACCCTTGTAACATGTTAATAAACATTTTATTTTTTTTAATAATCGCGCAGTTCTTTATAGATTGTTGCGTTAATTACGTGACAGTATTGGAAAGATATAGTGTCACAAAATTATATCTTCAAAGACAGTTTTGCGATACACTCTTTTGACACTAAGTTTGAAAAAAAAAACGTATTTTTCAAGACACAGCTCACTTAAACGACACTATCTGTCATGGTCAGGGTTGCCAGATTTTTCGCCAGTGAATACGGGGATTTGCTGACTTTCGAATCTAAAAACCCAGAAATTTATCAATTTGCCCAAAATACCAGCGTGACTCATTTTTTTTTTTAGCTCTTCCGAGACTTTCGAATCGAAGTTAAATAGTTACCTCTAAATTTTCGGGACAATTTAGTACTCATCCGGGATACGGGACAGTGATTCTAATTCTGGGACAATCCTGGCCAATCCGGGACACCTGGCAACCCTAGTCGTGGTCGGTATGTATTTAATGTGAGAAAGTTGTGTCTAAAAATACATTTTTTTTATATACAACTGTGAAATACAAACTAGGATTAACCTATTGACTGCCATTAAAAAAAGTACGCCTGTACCTAGCACGCCAGCAATAATTTGAAATTATTAATTTAATCAGGCATTAATGAGAGTCTCTGGCATGTTGAGCACGAAAAATTTGACGAGATATCTCGTATGTGGCAGTCATCGTGTTAAATAGAATTTTTCTAGAGTAATTCCATAGCTAAAAAAAATAAAGCCATGTATATTCGAGGATATAATTTTAAAATTTCACGTAAGAAAGGTGTACCTCACTAAAACATTAATTTGTAGTAAGGTTCTTTTTCCACGCAGCGGTGTCAAAAAGGTGCTTTTTTAATATTCACATTTCAGACACTAAAACTTTTTTATTTTAACAAAAAAATTGCGATATTCATAAATAAACTGATAAGATTTATAATTAGATATAAAATTAATGAAAACAGTTAGTTATGCTGTTTTTACCTTGGCCGGAAAATCACACCATCACTTAATAACATTACCCTGCTATATTTTACATTTTTTTTTATAACACCCGTAAACAAATCAACACAAAATTGACACGATCCCGGACACGTGATAGTTGAAAGAGGTATGCTACACAGCACGCATAATGCTTTATAAATATAGACACGACACTGTTGAATGACGTGTCTGGAATATGGAAACGTGTCAAGGTTCAAAAAACATAACATCACCAATTAAACTAATTTGGAAAGACACCGTGTTATGATTCTTGGCTGTTACTCGACACATCGAAATCACTGCAGGCTTCATTACCGTGGATTTTGGTGAAGCAATGACAAAATAATATGAATTATAGAAAATTACCTAAAATATAACTTATCGTCACACTAATAAAAAGAATGTAACTGGTCATCCCTGTTTATGCTTTTAGGGTGTTTGTAAATTTCCAGTATTTTTGCCGCTGATCGCACCACAGCGTCCTTCCAAAACAATAATTTTATTAATACAAACCGTGAAAGCCTACACAAAACTTAAAAATAAACTATGTTAACATATATTTTCTAACATTAAATAAACTAGAAGAAGAAGAAAACAATGTTTCGTATCACACTTCAATTCACTTGTATTCTAAATGCACATAAACAAGCGGGTTTCAAAGCTCCTTATGTAGAATCAAACGACAATGTTGCCACATAAAAAATTACAAACACCCGCGTGGGGTATTTCACAGTATAATAATAGTTTTTAATATCCATTATATAACTATTCTAACAATAATTATCGATACATATATCTGAATACAATAAATATTTTTTTATTTTCTCAACAATTATATTATGTTCACATAGCCCTAGCAAAAAGCACTCTATATAATATATATTATTTATTTTTTTTGTTATTTAACCGAGGGCCTGTTCTGCCCCGCCGAAATTTTTATCGTATAAAAAATATTCAATTTGATTTCATCAAATATTGTCAGTCAAAAACTTCATTTTATTTCTAAAGCTATCGTTAGCAGTACATTTATTATAATATTTAATGTTTTTTCTTTTAATTTAAACTCATTAAATTTTACATTTAATGTATAATAAACGTAATGAATTAAAACAATAAATTTTACAACCAACGATAATAAAGAAAGTAATATTGTTAATTAGGTTAGTTTGGAAGCGAAATAAAGCAATACTGCAATATTTATAATCGATTTTCATCTAGCGCTATAACCAACCAAACCTAAATAATGTTGACACAGAGTGCAAAGATAGTAACTCTCAAAATACTAAAAATGATAATTTGAGGATACCAATTTTTGGTACATAACTATTATTTGAACACATATTTTAAATTATATTATAAAAACTAACCTAACCTAACAGAAGCCGGTAAATTTTAATTGTGTCCAAAACTGACTCAATTATGTTGTAAGGTTAGGTTAGTTTTTTTAACATAATTTAAATGATGTGTCCATATAACAGGAAAGTACCCAATTTTAGTATAGATTACGTGACAATTAAATATTTTACCAGTGACTAAATGAACAAACTTTAAAGTAACCATTTATAAAAATTGTCAGTAAAGTTATTACAGATTTATTCAATCAAATAATTATATTAGTTAGGTTAGGTTACGAATTTCTTTTAATGACTGGCAATATTATTTTAATACCATGACGTTTTATATTAGAACAGTAAAGGGTAAACATTTTTGATAAATAATTTGATTGCACTGCATTGAAATAAGATTGAGAATTTTTAGGTTAGGTTGCCATAGCTACAATAATTGATTCATTTCAAAGTAATAAGTTGCATATTTAATATCTTCCAGGAAAACAAAAAAAAGCTTTGTTCTTTTACAGTTGTAAATAGCAAAGTTATCAATTGAATTTAGTTCTTGAAATATTCTTTATTCGGTTTCCAAACTTCGTTGATAATTTTTTGAATTCTAGCCTCAGATGTTTATTTGATATCTTCAAAGACCGCAAGAGTGTAAATTCACCATATAATTATTTAATTGAGGAAGTTCATTCGACCGTGCACAGCTCAGTCAATTGTGACATTTCCAGGCATGGTCGATCAAGTGAAGAATTCAAAAAATCAACAAACTTCAATAAAACACAACAAAAGTATTCCAAACAAAACAATAATGATTTTTGCTATCAATAATTTATAAACACCAATGTAACGGAACTCCAGTTAGTGAAACAGCATATTTAACTTTGTTTATGAAATGGGCGCACTCTAGCGCGAGATCTACTGATTTTATTCCTTTGTTTTTATTCGCATAGCAACAGACTGTTTATTATAATTAAAAAAAAAAAACAGTGTTAATAAATTAAATTTTATTAGTACTATTATTATTATTAAGATATGCAAAAAACAAATCATCTTCTTCTCGCTATTTAATTGAACTCTTTTCAACAAGTGAGGCTGAAACAAATGAAATGTAACACCTGTCATTTTATTTAAAATAAGAATTTTGGAAGGTTAAGTTAACAATGGATAACAATGGAGGCGAGCGGCAGAAAAATATATTATAATAAACAGTTTGTTGCTATACGTAAACAAATTAATAAATATCAGAAAACTGAACGCTACAGTTAAAACATAAAGGTATATTTCACGCTAAAGCACATTTATCGGCCTGGGGGCTTGTTAAATCTGGACTCGAGTAATATATTTTGGCTCATTTTAAGCTTGCAACATCATTCCAAAGTACATACGTTACAAGCAAAACATGAATGCTGTTACACAGCAGAATACACGTCGTTATAAGTGGTGTTGGATACAACGCGAGTACCCTAGCGAATAATAAAATAGCACGATGATGTCGAAACTATATTACATAATAATTCAATCATAATAATGATTACAATCTCCTGCAAGAAAAATGCTAACAATGCTGTTCCAAAAACAAAATTGTCCCACAACAAAAATCTGACATTAGTGTTCTATATTTAAATATAACTTTTATTTTGAATTCTCTATTGAAACAAAACATTAAAACACATAAAAGGTTTCATCTGTAACTGGAAATCATAATGCTACCACCGTCCATCTATACGACTAGGTCGATTGACTTTACCAGTTCTGTATAAAGTTCACTGTGCTACATATATCTCGTCAGATAGTTATCGTTACAATAAATATGGAAAACTTACATTGTCGGCCGGCCCTGAGCCGTATTCTGTTTACTGGCGAGCGAACCGTGCATTTTTTGACATAGCCTCCGAAGCCTCGTAATTTAAAAAATAACCTAATCAACCCGACAGTCTACGCACCACTCACCGGGGTATTATGTAAAGCAATCAATTAACAATATTTTTTAAAAGTGAAACCTTGAAATCAATTTGAAGGCGTGACAATCATTGAAGGTAAAATACAACTCTAAAAGAAAACGACGTACAAAGCAAATATTTCATATCAATTCAAATAATAGCATGAAAGTGTTTTATATACAAACAACTAACTGGCATGATTTTTTACAATGAAAAATAATATCGTTGTCAATTTTCTACAAACACGTATCAAAATTTTTGTCAGTTTTGACTTTCTTAATGTAATGAATTCAGAATTTCAATACACACATATTTCATTGACTCAAGATATATTTCACTTAATGCTTTATTTAATCTAATACAAAAACGTTGGCAAATATGCGCTATGTTTGGCATGACGGGTAGGGTGGCATGGATGAAAACGCCTTTGCTCCCTGCCTTATTGACTTCCTCGCAGATATTGAGAACAAAACCATTCCGGTGGTGTTTTATGGAGATAGATATGCGTGTTGTAAGCTGGTGGAATGATGTACTTTTTGAGATATCAGGTTGCGGAAAATTCGTGACGATATGTAAAAAATTCGTTATCTACTCATTGCCACTATTCAAATTTTTAAAATCAGGGTTTCACTGTCTTTTTGGCTTGTAATTAAGTCTTATAAAATTATAACGTTCGGTTTATATGAATATAATACATTGACGATTCAATATGCTAGCTTTGCATGAACGCGCTGAATGCTGAGCACATTCTTTGGGAGTGTCTGTTAACCGTTAAGCACATTTACTCCCATGTCAATCAGGTCAATCAAGCGTAATTTATAATTGTTACTGTTATATTACAATTGTAAAAATTTTGAGTGAAGTATTTTGTATAACCGTAAACATGTGTTGTGGAATTATTGTAAGTACATAATTAAATTATAGTAAAAGCCCCAATGTTACAATCAATAATTCTGAAATTTGTTTTACGTCAGTATTCCAAATGGTAAAATTTTCGATGCATCGTTTTATTAAAAAGTCAAATCTGTAATTCGTCACCGTTCTGGCAGAAGTTGGTAAGTAACGGATTGATAGTTCTGAGCAAACAATAAATGCAAAATTAGATCTTTTAGTCTAACATCGATATTTTACATTACATAAACAATTATAAAATCAAAATATAGATCTGACACAAATAAGAGTTTAAAATTATGGGACAGGGACAATTGCCTGCCTTTAACCACTATTAATACTAACGTAAGCCCTCAAAGGGAGGATTCTTTCACATTGTAAAAAAATATGAAATTTACCGAAATGAACAATCAAATGCATACTTACTCATCAAATAAGCCTGAATGAATACACTTTACTAATTCGCCAAATGTAACTTGTTTTGTGAGCCAAATAGCAGAACGGTGAAACTTTTCTATTTGACTTTTAAGTACGACTGGTATTATAAATGCACCAACTGAGTCATTCCAGACGAGTAAGAATTGATATCAAAGAATGTCTCCGTATGCTTAACTTATTTTTGTTATAGTTAGTTACCAACTACTGCCAGAAAGGTGACGGTTTCTAGGATCGGTAATCTTTTTTGTCACTAAATATTTTAAGCTGCACATTTTGAAATACGCCGATATTTGACACAAAAAAAAATTAATAAACATTTTAAAAAAATATCAAAGCTGTACGATCCAAAACGACGAATGATTTTTTAACAGGGGTGCAGAAAGTGTACCGACAGATGAAAATAATAATCTGTAGACTGCCTTTTTTCAACTAAACCTAAAAATATGTCGATCAATTTAAATGCACGGTTCGACATTTAAATAACAATTACAAAACCGGTCAGTTTACCTATGTAAATAATAAAAATTACTTGAGATTCCTTTTTGGCTTACGAGCTTTCCTCCTTAATCAGCTGGAGTGCGAGGAGGAGCCGTTGGTATGGTGCTGATGGCTCGTGCTGGTGTTCACGCTCGTCGCGGTGCTGCCGGGCGAGACGGGCGTCTCCGACTTCGGTTTGGGTACGCAGAACACTTTCATCGCGCCCGCCATCATCAGGTAGAACCAGTAGAACTGGGGGAAGAGCAGAATGCAAATGGAGATCTTGCAGCCAGTCGGAAGACCTTTGATTGCCTTTGAAATGGGAAGAAAAAATTACGTCAAACGCTGATATTGATTACGTAGGATATATATAAGTAGACGAGTCATATACAGTGGAACCCCCGATTACGCTACCCCGAATTACGCGCTGGCTTGAAATATTCAGTCGCATTCCATTGTCGTTACTGTGAGACGGTCGTCTGTGCCGCGCATACAGTCAAATGTTGGCTAGCGTCTGTGTATTCAACACGTGCCAGGCTATACACTTATAGCCGGGCAACTGTCTATGTGAGGGATTTGGTGCGCTTTGCATTTTAGTGTAAACAGGGGATTTACTGTACCGTGTGGCGCTTCGTCACTATATTGCCGCATTTAATGAATAATTAGTGTCCGGATAATAATGAAACCGATTTAAAATCTCTTTAGAATCGCACCATCAGGGTTATTCTCAAATTTATTTTGCTCGTTTGGTATCTTTACATCGTAGTCTGGGGAGGTGAAGCCATGCTTCAATTTCCCTTTCGTCTATGGTAGGGTGATGCTATAATATTCCACCTTCTGTCCCGGGTTTTTCGGGGCATAGAATGGAGCCTGGTCTTTAGATTTTGATTTATATTTTGGGAGGGGAAGCATACTAGTGGGGACATAAAATACAACAATAGTTTTGTTTTCGCGGTGGTATAAGTTCATATTCGTAGGCATTTCAGCTGTGGCACTAATGGATGATTTGATAACCCCGAGCTGCATTTTCAATTGATTACTTATAATCAATGAATTGGTTATTTGGGGTGACTCTGACCAGTTTTTTTTTTAGCCGCCGGTAAGTAGGTTGCGCATCATTAATCTCCGATTGTACTGAAGACATAGCACAAAATTGATCATCGCACGAAACTCACCTCCCAATAGGGCAGGCCAATGTTTTGGCTGTAGAGCAGACACAGATACGGCATGAGGAGAATTCGGCACACGAAGAACGTGACGAGCATGGCGACGCCGTTGAAGACGTACAGCTGGGTCGTCTTTAACTTCATGCGGCTCAGGATGGATCGCAACGAGACGAACGGCGTGGACAGCTCCATCAGGTAGACGAATCCGAAGACACAGTCGCCTAGCCCGCCACGCAGATACTAAAAACATATAATAATCAAATGCATTACAATTAAGTCCATGCGAAGTGAAGTGAGCCAATTAGATTGCACAACACTATTGCAGTGTGTATTAACTAAGCCAGGTGTGGGCAACCTGGAGCCTTCTGGCCAATTCTGTAATTCTGTAAATTTTTGTAAATTCGTAAATTCCTGTGATTTTGGATTTGAAAATTCCTGGAAGACCAAAAAAAAAAAAGGTGCCACGCTGCTAATTTGGGCAAATCCGTAAATTTGCTGCAAAAAAAGCGCTGGTAATTTTGGGATATCGGCAAAATTTCTGGGCTTTATAAATTGTTTCCGGCCAAAGATTCCCTAGTCAATGTTTACCGCGGCCTTATGTCGAATCAGAAAAATGAATGCGGCCTTTAGAGGGGAAAAGGTTTCCCACCCTTGAACTAAGCCCACTTCACTTATACGATACTCAAGGACACATAGAATATTATGATGCATCTAACTATTTCTTTTCTAAAATACCACTTGGGTCACATCACGTCTCAGGGGCTCAGTTTTAAGTTCTTTTGGGTAGGATAATGGCGCAGTGTCGTTTTTTAATTTTAGCAAACAAGTTAATCTGAAACTGTGATATATTATGTAAATAACATTTGGTATGATGTGCTTAAGTCAAAAATCCATACTTTTTAGTAGAGGCAAAGCAAAATCAATTAAAACCGTGCAAATCAGGTTTTGATAAAACCATATTTTTGAGTATATTAACACTTATGATGCAGAGGCTAGAAAAATAAACTCCTCTGGGGGCTCCAGTAATATTGGTCTTTCTATTATTATGAATTTCAATAAAAAAAAAAGTCTGAGGGCTTTAAACTATCTTTCTACACCATTCCTTATACATTTTTTTAAATCAAAATCTTTGTTTTTTTATAAATAGTCATATTTTAAGTTGCGTGTAGAAAATATGTCATCCCAGCACACATATGAATTCGCAACTGACAAAATTTAACCGATCAATCATTGCAAATGCTATTTCACGCGCGACCGCTTATCGCCGCCTTCTCATGTTGCCAGCACTTGTGTAAAATGACGCACCGACTTTTTTTCTTCTGCAAAAGGTCCAAAAAACTATATTTTAAGAATACCTAAAATACACGCATTGTATCACCCATATTAAAATAGATATTTATGATAATGTGGCTATTGGGGTCGAATTTCTTGCAGTTAGGACAGGAAAAGTTAAAATACCTTATTTATGATATGTTCTATTTTTTTTTATTTCCTTCTACTAAAAAGTAAGGATTATTACTTAGTCCATTTGTATTTCTACTCAAGATGTAAAATATGCTACATCACTGATAAGGTTTATCTACTGAAGTAACAGGATGGTTAAGCATATGTAGAGTAGAAAAATCTCACTCACCACAATAACGAGGAATCCAAAACCTCCGATGAACAAATGATGCATGATGATGATGGGTTGATCCTTGCAGTACGAAAAGAATGAAATCCCTGTCTCTCCGTCAGTCTTATTCACCATCGAGTATTCGCCTGCGACTCGGTCACCGGAAGACACCCCGTTCCGGCTGCCGGAACTCTGGTTGGCGGGCTCGTAGCCCTTAGAGTTTTTCGCGACGATCTTCTTGAGGGCCTTCTCGTTCGTGTGGATGGTCGTGACGCCCGACAACATGCTAATGTGGACTTTGTACATCGACCAGATGTCGTAGAAGAAGTAGGCCGCTCCGAACCAGGCGTAGGCCTCCGACATGAAATGCGAGGAGTGAAGGAAGCTCCTGGTGCACGACCATAGACACACTATCGCCCCCGTCACGCATGACAATGCCGCTTGGACCGCAGACACCACTCTGCAATAATAACAAGCCTATTTACTCAATTATGTAACATTGTCATTTTCGATGAATGAAGTGTATGTATACCATTGGCGGATCCAAGGGGGAGGCTATGAGGGCCATGGCCCCCCCCTGAGGAGATTTTTTTTCTTCATTTTTCGACTATATTAAAACTTTATTGTGAAATAGGATCTTAAATTGTTTAGTTTACGATGTTTTATAGAATACATACTTAATTATGTATTAACTACTTTTATATAGATGTATTATTTTCAAAAACATCTGTTTTTTAATGTATTATTTTTGTATGTTTATTTTTGAATTGAATGGCCCCCTCCTTGGACGATTTCTGGATCCGCCAATGATGTATACACAACCTATTTCAAGTTGCGGCTCTTTTTAACTAACCGGTTCTCTGCCACGGATGTGTTAACGCGCCATACAATTTCATGCTCGTAGGGCCGGCCATACAAAATGTGCGTGTTTACAAGCAGTACTTGAGATGCAGTTTAAAGGCCACAAGAAACGTATTTAATAATTTTAAAATATCATGCATATAGTGACATCTTTTGGAATCATAGTGTGATACTTAAACTTCAAAGATATCGTTTTGTAATCTATAATACATCGATTTTAAAAAGAGCTTTTTCGTTGTGTTCAAATTTGTCACTAGCGTTTTTGAAACGTTTTTGGATAAATGATGGCGGAAATGACCGATCGTGTGTTTATGGTAAGTGTTTGTGATGTTCTATTAATACACGTCCAAAAAGTACATATTTATTAGGATTTAATTTTTGATAGAAAATCACGGCTCTCTGTATACGGTAATATTAATCCCGCACGGCACAGAACAGGTTAATATTAGCTAAGAAATTTAACGGTCAGCCAGATTTTTATAAAACTATTTTAAATGTGCTTTTTGATATTTGCCGAATGCATAATGTATTAAACATATAACTGCAGGGTTTATGATGAGTGCAGAACTATGAAAGTGTAATTTTATCATCGGTCATTAACTGTTAGACCCTAGCGATCAGACGGTCACAGGTAAAAGTTCTGGCAACATCACATTACCTGTTTTTTAAATTCAACAATTGAAATCCTGGGTTTGGATTAATGTGGTGTATTTTCTTCTCACGGTGACTTTGAGTAAAGTGTATCGTTATACGCACTAAAGCAAGAGTGGCCAACCCGCCGGGTGTCTACTTGTGGCCCGCGGAGCATATGCATACGCTTCATTGATATCCGACTTAAATCTGGAATTTGAAAACCGATTTCAAGATTTCAACCACTCTAAAGCTAACAAACCACCGGTGTGTCGCATACCTACTAACCACACACCCTACCCACCTGTGCGTTCTCATTATTACGACGTCAATAAATATTTTTTAGAGTTTGCAACATTGAAAAAGGGTCTGACATCTCTTAAGAACTAACAAATTGAATATTAAGTTTTCCTTTATTAATTTTTAGAACATTGCTAGCTTACAGAACGAAAAACGTTATTTTTTTCTAGCTGTTAACGGGTTAAAAAGCATTGTGTGCTTTTTGCTGCATTTGCAACACCATTCTCCGTAGACATGAATTTATTGCCAGGAATTTTACAAATGGAACATTGTGAAATGTGTTGTGATGTACAGTTAAAGGAGAAATTCAATCTGGTTGGTTTGGAAGAGTTTTACAAAACATATTTGGACAAGGAGAAATATCCTGCATTTTACAAACATGCTCTATCAATGATTTCGCTATTTGGAAACACTTACACGTGTGAACAGCTTTTTAGTCGTATGAAACATATAAAATCTCAAATGAGAACACGAATCACTGATGACCATTTGGAAAACTGTTTGGGTGTAGTAACAACATCAATCGTTATCAACATTGATGCGCTCAGTTCTGACAAACAAAGTCAGACGTCTCACTAAAATTTATTACGTTTTGTTTATTTTTTATTATTATTTTTTACATTGCCTCTTTACTCTTATCTGATAAATATGTTTGATTCTCATTTTTGTTATATCTTCTTAAAAAACAACAACAAATTTCTCGTTTGCTTTGAATGATAAAAGAAATTCTGTTGTACGGCCCGGTATTAAATCTCATTTCTAAAATCTGGACCAGCCGCTGAAAAGCTTGGCCACCCATGCACTAAAGCCTTTGGCTACTTACTACACAACTCATTTGTTGCTCCCTCGTCCAGAGTATAATTTGAGAAGTATTATCTACTTTAAGTGTTTCGAAATGGAATTCAATATAAATGCAAAAGCATAGTAAAGAAAGTCGAACTTGAAAAGGTTTTAGCAAGACACTAAAATTGACAGATGCGAGAACAAAATTTGTAAATGTGGACAAATTGTTATACGATTCATCTCCCTAGATAGTTGACTGTATGTAAGCGGTTATCGTACATTTAAAATGAATATTAAAACTCTTGATACTGAAATAATTCAATTGAAATGATGGCCTCGGTATATCATAAGGAATAATAATTCAAAAAAGTGGCCTAATTCTAAAAATAATCTAAATTACGGTAAACTCATCATAGCATATCTTAAACAATAAAGATAAGACAGCTAAAATGACTCGGCCACTTAAAGCTGACAGTTATTACACCACTGTGAAAGGATATGTTTAAGTTATAAATAAATAAAAAAACTGTCAATATATTATTTATTCTCTTACTCCCAACTCCATCCGTCTGTTTTTACTCTTAAAAAATAGAGAGATTGACCGAGACTGAATAATAAAATATTCTCGTGAACAACTTCTGTTGAAGGGCCTCTATTATGAATCCGCTTGCTCCGCGTTGGGAGTGGACATGGTCAATAAAAAAATACATGACGAATGGATATATATGTACAAGTTCTGTGAAATTTTAATTACTTCAAAAGCAAAACAAAAGCAAAACCGTCAAAAGCGTGCGTAGGAACCAAACTAATAACTCACTTATTACTGATGTCCAAGACGTCCGACATGGTGAGCTGGTACTTCTTTCTAATTTTGAGTCCCGAATTAGTGTTAAGGGCGACATGATTTAAAAAATCGAATAGCGAGAGGAAAAAAATCAGTCCAAGTAAAGTAAGGAAGACACCTCTGGTCACGGATATTCTGAAATGAAAGAAAAATATTTAACATAAAGTTGTCACTACCCAAACAAAATCTAAAAATTCAATCTAGTAACAGTTAATTATGTCTATGAATCGTTCCTTCCGTAAAAACACGTAAAATCGGTGAAATTTTGCCATTATAAATGGTAACGAATAAATTACCATTTTTTTCACATATTGTGCACGTCATAAGGGTTTGAAGGGTTAATCTAAGCTGTCAAGTTTAGTACACCTGTCAAAGTGATAAGGAGAATTTTATTGCAAGAAAACAATAAACATGTGCATACTTGAAAGATGCACATTTCGAACACATACGCTGCAACACATAATTTTTATCTTTTAAAGCAGCAAGCCTGGATGACATGCCAAAAACATGCTATGTTTCGATGTCCACTTATAATAGCAAAAATTCACCGATTTCATTTAACCGTTTGAATACCGCACAAATAAATCATTAATATGTCCCAGAAATACAGCATGTTTTTGAGAAAAATAATTTTGCCTAATATACACTCGAATTCGATATTTTTTAAACCCATATTGACTCAGTATATATGGCACTTCATCAAAATATTGCTTATATTGTATTAGAATACCAAGTATTTGATTTTTTAAATGTCTTGGACATCCGTGTTCGCTTGCATATGTTCCGGACACCTGTGTCCGCTTGGTATTCAAGTGGTTAAATAACTTAATTTCTTATGAAGATTAGATTGTAGTACACTGTTCGCAAATGTCTGCCTATTAAGCTAGCATTAGCTCAGCTTAATAAGTGTTCTAGGTCCAAATAAATTTCAGAATAACCCTGCGGATATATTTAAAAAGTTAAGTGAGAGTTATTGTAAAAATATACTTAAAAGCTAAATTTAGATAATAATTTGACGTTTGCAGCTTACATCCTTTTGATAGAACGTGTATCATGTTAGATACATTGTGATTATCGAAAAAAAGCTGTTTTAAAAAAACTATGGGTTACATCTTTTTTCCTTTCCACAGTCGATATGCATTCCAATATTTTGTATTAACGATGGCTGCAGAAGATTTGCATAATTGGATTTCCACAAGAAAATTAAACTTCAGTAAGGTGACGAGAAAAAAAACAAGGCTGGGCTTGAATTGTTTAAAAGTTGCTGCTTTTCAAACACAGTCATGTGCGAAGTCAAGAGCAGCTGGATTTATACATTTTATACTTTCAACAGTTGTTTGAAAACCAAAGAAAAAAATTAGACAAGGGATAAGGCCGAACAAATATTTGATGAAAACAATGTGCAATGTAAGACAAAGGCATTATAAACCTGACAATTCACAAATTTATATCAAGCTTCATTGTTTTTCGTGTGATTCATTTGACCCCCATGACCGGACACTCATTATGAAGTACATATGTCACAGAAAACTTTTGAAAGACATTGTTTTGACTTAACCCATCGCTTTAAACATTTTTCTCATCGTCCACGTTCAGTTTCAATGTGGACCGTTTGGCACATTAACCCATTAAATGCTTTCTATCGTATTTTTTTAAATCCAAAAAAGCCTCATCAGACATTTCTAGCGATAAAAGCGATTTACGACTAGTCCTCATATATAATCAAGTAATTTACTTATTGGGTCTTCATTATTACCTTTTTTTGTTGAGACTATGGACTCCTAATGGAGTTTATCTCAACAGAAGTGTTTCTACGATAACTGCCTGTTAGCCAGTTGCTCAACCTTTCTTTTTTCTAAAGAGAGTGGGAATAAACGAATAGGACAAGAATAGGACTAGGACAAGACTAGAGGTTAGTTAATCGCTCTCACTACGTCCCGTTTTTACGATAGAATGTGTGGGAGGGGGGGGGATTTAAAACATCGCATACATCCATGCCAGGGGTGGGGAACCTTTTAATTTCTAAAGGTAACATTCATTTATCTGATTCAACATAAGGCCGCAATAAATAAAGCGTTGACAACCCCTTTTTTTTCGACTATTGAATATATAATGTGTTGATTACACTCTTTTTCCAAACGCTTGCGTATAATTTTTTGATGAGAGGGAATAATTTTAATCAAGTCAAAAGGTCGCATCAGAGTAGCCAAGGTTTCCCTCCACTGATCCATGCCTTCGAACAGAAAATCATAAATCAATTTATAAAACTTTCCATACTGGGATTTGAGCCCGTGACCTTCGTAACCGAAGCTAACGATGTTGGCCACTCGACCACGCAGAGGACAACGTACCTACCGTTTAAAAAAAGGAGTTCAGTGTACTGCTAATGGCATTGTCATTATATTAATTATTTCCATTGTTTTGTATTTTTTTCTGCATGTAATACATACAAAAATATGATTTCATAATCCAGCGAAACGAGTGCGAAAACATTACTTTTAAGTTTAACTGTACCAACATAAAAAAAATACATGATATATTTGTATCATTGTTATTAAAAAATATATTGATAAGCTTACAAAAGATGCAAACGAATCGCCAGTTATCTCATAATTTATTTTTGACACACTTGATAAAAATATTAATACTACTTTACCAATAAGTCTTATCGCATAAAACGTATCTTTGTCGTTCTGGTGAAAAAAATAATATTAAGGAAATAATGTCAAATATTTGCCCGTTCAATCGCACACAAATAAACTACGCAACACTCGAAAATAAATTACTCCACGTGTTGTGTAACAAATTGTGACACAGCACGTGGAATTCCTAAAGAGGCGAAACACGTGTCATAATTTGTAACACAACACGTGGAGTAACAAATTTGTCAAATTTTAATTTATATTGAAAATTAGCCTCCACAAAGTTACTGCCGAATCCATCGAAAATTCACTCTACTCTTTTATTACACTGTTTTGAAATAATACGGTCCACCTAAAAGAATGAATGTTTTTGATTCCCAGAAATAAAAAAGACAGAAGCGGATTTGTTAATAACAAGATATTCAACAGCACTAGACAGTAATAACAAAAGAAAGACTTAGTCATTAGATCCTAACACATTAGATGTGTCACACATTTCTATTTATATATCTAGCGATTTATATCTAGTCCCCTTATACATACACATAATCAAGTAATCTTCAATTTTTATATTTTTTTTTACCACTTTTATTTTCATGGTTTTTTTATAAACAGTTCTTTGTGTTACGTATCTACCGTGTAAAAAAAGAGTCAAGTGTATGCCGATATTCTTATTTTTTTAAACTTTGTCCCCATCAGTTAATGTCCGAAAGACTAACTAATAATAACTAACTGAAAGACTGTCTGATCCCAGCACCGAAACTTTCATGGATTTATTTTTAAATCAAATAATAGAATTGCGTTATTCAATGTCATGCAATTTTGTGATTTCTCAAACTCCCTCACACCCATCCAAGCATGAAAACGAGAATTAGCGTGAGCGATAAGCTAACTGATAATCCTGACTTACATTCTTTCATCTTGACCCTCTCTGTAAAAAGAGGGATTGAAGGACTCGGTGACAACCAGTTAGAATAGATCAACTCTTCATGAGAACAAAGAAAATGGTATTATGATAAATACGAAAGAATAAATTATCGAAAAACAATTTGTGTCTATGCGTAGAAGGATATAGTAAAATTTTGTCAGTTTGATGGTGTAAAGCAGGGTTTCCCAAACTATGTTCCGCGGAACACTGGTGTTCCATAGAACCTAAATAGGTGTTCCGCGAAAATTTGGAATGGTAATCTACGCTGCAACACATTTAAACATCTTCTACTTCATATTCAAAATCAAGTTATAATGAATCTCCATTGATGTTTAAAACCACAAATATCTAGACACAGGCAGAGATTTTGAATCACTGAGAGCTTTGTTTACTCATATTTTTATGTAACGTGTTTTAAAAATAATTAATCAATAAATAATATGTGATTTACCAACATATATTTTTTTCAATATTTTTACTATTATAAATTACCGACCTAAGAAATAAGCTGTGTTCCGGTAACATTTCTTGATTTGCAAAGTGTTCCATTGCACAATAAGTTTGGGAAACCCTGGTGTAAAGTCTTGAAAACAATTAATAATTCAAAACAATCATGCTTTGGATCTCGTAACAGTGACTATAAACAATTTTCATGCGGCACATTATTACAGTCAATCTGTAATTCAATATAAATAATACATTGAATTTAAAATTTACTTGTAATAAAGATATATAATATGGGTGTGGAAGAGCACTCCATGTTAAGCTTTCAATGATAATTCTTTTGAAGTTTAATTTTATCAGTTGCAAACACTCGAGTCATAATTTATAATATTAAGTAGAAGATATGAGACAAGATGCCATATATAAAAATTAACATAAAAATGATTAGATAGGATAACGAGAGGTGTACAATTGGAGTCACAGAATAACAATAATATCACCATATAACTTTTTCATCTAATTGGCAAAACATTTTCATAAGTAATGAATAATTACAAAAGTTATAACATATTTTTAAATGAGATAGGAATGTTTTAATTATTTAAATTCATTTTGAACATTTTTACTAAAATACATGATGGTTTCTGTGCATTCAAAATTCAATTTGAGTATTGACAAGAACACCACGAATACTTAGTTCCCGGATTCAGTAATACCTATTTGCAATCCGTAGTTTAGAAACTGTATGTGTAAGGCGCTCGTCTACAATTAATGCCGTCGGACGCATGACGTCACATGTGACGAATGCTTACTATGAAAATGAACTAGGGTGTACTCATGATTACGCTGTGCGTGGCGCGGGAATGCTGCATATGGCGCCTAAATGCCGGACACCGCGTCTCTAGTTATTATTGAGTATTGCAGCACCCGGACGTCGTGATAAAAATGGACAAATTTAACATAGAAAAGAATGAGTTATAAATGTAATTAGTGAAACAAAATTTTATTTTATTTAGTTTAGGTAGTTTTATCAAATAGGCTTAAGTATGGTCGCCTGCTGTGGCCCAGTCAGTTAGAGCTTGCTCTACCGATCACGCAGGCCTGGGTTCAATTCCCAGTGAGATCACAGTGAATTTGAAAATTATTCAGATCAAAGTTGTGATCTAAGACTGGGTGTTTGTGATGTCAATTCACATTATTTCCTCTCCTCCCATCCTTCTGATCCTTTAATAACTGGGTGTAGCAATAGCGATTAGTTAACCACTAGTCCTGTTCTAGCCTTATCATTCCTTCTCTACTACTCACTTTGAAAAAGGTGAGATTCAGCAACTGAGTAACAGTTCTCGTCGAAAAAAAATAGTCTGTTTAGATACCTCCATTAGGAGGCCATATGCTACACATTGGGAGCTGACATGGTTTAAAAAATGTTCAAAACAGTCAAAAACTGAACCACCGTGAGTCTTGGATACTCTTCAAACATTATATTGCAATCACATTATGTTTTTTTGACTTATTCAATAAAACAACCATAAATCCGCCTAGTCACAAATACTGCCGCGCCACATCCAAGAATGCGGCGACGGTAGTTGCACCTAGCGTCAGGTAATGCCGTACGCGTCCAACGGCGTTAATTAGAGACTGAGGTCTGAATGTTTCAAATTATTTTTGTAATAATGCATGTCTTGTGTCATTGTTGAATGTTAATTTTCCATGCAGCTGTGTTTATCTACATTAACATCAATTATCTATAATTACAAGCACTTACTTACGTCATGAACATATTTATTTTATTAGCATAAGGTAAACCAGATCATCTATTCATTCACTTGCTACAACACAGACAAATGCCAGACTTGTAGTGGTGTGATCATTGTATATCGACTGTGGAAAGGAAAAAGTACGTAACCCACACATAGCAAATTTTACAGGAGGCACAAAAACGTGATTTGATGATTTTGGGCCGTATGCAAATTATGAAATATACACAATCATGAAGTGCATGGAGACTTCTAAGATGGTGTTTAATTGACATAATCTAATATTAATTAAAGAAATTGTCTAGGAAAAACCTTTTTTCAGTCTTTTCTCTTAGTTTGAATTTTCACAAGCTCGTCTTTTTTCAAACTAAAAAGCTAAATTTAGATACTTATTCGACATTTGCAGCTTACATTCTTTTGATAGAATGTGTATCAAGTTTGATACATTGTGATAAACTGTGGGTTACGTCCTTTTTCCTTTCCACAGTCGATATGGGATGGAATTCCAATATGAACACTTTAAATTGCTTATGCAATCCATATACACTGGACTCTATTTGTATACGGTAGATACGTTCCTCAAAAAATCGTGTAAGTTCTCTGAATTTAAAAAAAACGTGTTATTTGAAAAAAAACAATATTCCCTCCCACCCTTCCTACTCTTAAAATGGAGTGTAGAAAGAGAAATTGGCCAACCTTTAGTCCTACCATTGCCCTATCTTTTAATTCCTACTCTCTGCAAAAAAAAGGAGAGGTTGACCAACAATTCTTGTAAAAACACTTCTGTTGAAAAAAGCTCGAAATTGTTGAAAAATAAGTTTTGCCCTACCCCCATCTTTTATATTTACGCTATCTAAAAGTTAGGTTGAGTGAATGAATAACAACCAATTTTAGTAAAAAAAATAGTTTGAGTTGCTAAATTATTTAAATTAACAAAAAAAAAAAATTTTTTACTGAATCAGGTTTTTTTCTTATATTTTGATTATTTGTAGTATTGCCACACACAAAAATATAAAAAAAAAATTTGGATACCTATAAATCTGGAAAGAATATTATTTATTATTTCAGGTGGTAAATATTTTTTTTTAATTATAAACCGCATAGTTAAAAATTTAAAGTAAACTAATTCTTTATTACTTTTAAATATTTTTCTAGAAGCCTTTACTGCGATTTGTGCCTAGACTTTTTTTTGCTCTCATCAGTGTACATGTGACACTCTACAGATGTCGATTTTCGGATGGGAATCGGTCCCAAATGGTATTTTACGCCCAATATTATAAGACTACTAATTTGTTACAAATGTTAACCTTTTTTAAAAAATCTTTTATTCATTTGGAGCACATAATAAAAATAATGCAGCAGGCAAAGATTCTTGCTGAATGTGTCTAGTATACATATCTGAAGAAATAACAAAAAATCAATAAAAAAATATGAGAATGGCAATAGATAATAGATGACAAGATACTTGGATGTACAGGTATGGTGATACTCATCAAAGGGTTAATAGTCTAAAACACTCTTGCAACTGAGATCTTACAAGGCCAAATTAAACAATTCAATAATAATTCGTGTAGAATTAAATAGATTGCTATTTTTAACCCTGTTGTTATGAAGTTCTACCAAGTGAAAATCAGTCAATAACACCTGTGGCACTATTTCTTATAAAAGTCAATATAAACGTGTCATTAATTAAATTTGAATAATAAGATATTTTTTTATAATTATGTATTCTCCTGCCATATTTAGAATATCGAGTTTTGTTTTCATTTTCATTTTTTTTTATATTTAAAAATAGGTTAGTGGAATTCCACTAGGATTTTATTATTTTTTATATAACAGAGATATGAATCAAAAGTATGTCATAATAGTAAATATAACCATTACACACATTCTAAATTAAATATTTGAATATTGTTACGCACATATTCTGAAAAAAATAATGATAAAATTGCACGTCAAGCAAAATTTGTAAATCAACTTTCACAATATTTACCTGTCTTCGGGTCCCAAAACTAGCACAGATCCTGTTGCTACACTTAAAGATCCGACCGTCGATAGAGCTAATAACGAAAACACACCCCTCTGCTTCATCTAAAAACATAGATCATCGATTTATATGGATAACTTTTTAAAAATATATATATCAAGATTGTGCAATGTTGACACAAAGTTGAATTAACTCACGTTTATTGTTCAGCCGAACGCTTTTATTGTGGTAATCTTAAATCACGAAATCATAAATACGAGTGTAGTAAAAATATTATACAGAGACGACTTAAATGCGGTGACGTTTGACACAACAAAAAGTCTTTCGCTTTCAGAGGCGGTGATACGTTTTGTCTATTCAACCAATAACCATGATGAATTGCCTGGTATTGCCCTCGTTAATGAAATGTCATCTGATTTTTATGAGCGATTTGTCTAAATAAATAGACTATAATATTTTGAAAATGAAGAATATATTTTTCAGAAATAAAAATATTATCACTTAGTAAGCTTAGAACTCGTTTGATAGGTGCATATTGTTTTCTTTATAGCCTTAAAATCTAAAAGAAAATTTTGTTATTGAATACACCCATAACTCGATTTGCGCGGTAAATAGTTTCGGCAAAAATTCGTACAACGCGAATCCACGTAAGCCAGTGTATAGAACGCATACAACAATGGAAGTCAGGTAAAAAAAAAAACTTTTATCGAGCATATAAAACATACTATTACATGTATTTATAATGTACATTCTCGTTTATCTATATTATAAAATAAAAACGGTAGAGTGGGGTAAACATGTTATTTATTATAACCTTAAAATTTCTCGATTTTTCTGGATTTATTCTTGTTAAATAATCAGTTATCGATTTTTTTTTCTCATATCTTTGAAAAATTTTTGATAGTGTCCACAGATGATTTTTAAATCTTGCTGATGTTTAACAGCACGTTGATATTTGAATCAATATATTATGTTATAACTTAATATTCCAATTTAATGTCCAGTTCAAAACATAAACTCATTTAGTTTGTCAAAATCATCAATATTACTAATAAAATTAATTGACTGCTTATCGTGCGGTTTAACGTCAAATGCATACAATTTCAATACAAATGTATTTTGCTTGACCACGTTAAGAAAAGTCGTGTAAAGCGAGTTCCGCGTAAATCGAGGTATGGATGTATGTGATTGACTTTTTTTATTATAGACGGCAGTCTACCAAAGCATTAAAGCCAAAAATAAGTTTAAATTTAAAAAAAAACATAGATATAGGGCATTAAAGATGTGTACGTATCGACAGGCCATAACTTTGACCGCGTATTCTTTCCAAACAAGAAGTGACTGTATCTTTTATTATCTATTCATTTTATTTCCATTTCATACACATTATATTGTACTTTGAATTACTTCACTTTTCATTTTAACTTACCACATACTGTATTAGTAGACCGCTACGACAGATTTCAGTATGAAGTCGTCCGTAGAGGTTAAAAGTTTTGCTATCCCTGCTCGATAGTTTAGTTCTGCCATAGGCAGTGAAATAAATATTCATGCTTTAATTCATAGACAATAACTCCAAACTGGAACTGTCAATTGAACCTAAACGTTTCAAATCCAAGAAACCTTATTGAAACGTTGAAAATTGTATAAATAACAACCAAGAATCTCTTTTACGTCATAATAGGTCATTACAATACATGTAATGGCTGACCAAACACAAGCGAGCAGTTACGACCCCGCCGTGCGTGCTCTGAACGAATTTACAGCGGGAAAATATGAAGACTGTGTCAAACACTTAACCGAGTTATCATCGCTGGTGAAACAAAACAAACAATTGACATTCAACAAGGCCGTGGCCGATTTCTATCTGAGCAATTTCAGAAATGATGACGCTTTCCGAAAGGAATTGATACAGATAACAGGCCAGCTCTGGCCGTCTGTAAACGCCACTGAAATCAAATCGCTAGCAGATACCGCCATATATTACAGTTATTCAGTGCTATTATACCACACAAGGCATTACGCTCAAGCTTATAATATTCTAGAGAAGTTGTTTTCGTTCAAGGATCAAATAAAAGATGGTAATTTATGTTGTAGTATAGTTCTTTTACTGATGGAAGTTTGCCTGTGTCGGCGGATGCCAGATAAAGTCACATATTTTGGAGAACAAGCCGCCAATCTGTTTCACAGTAAGCCGCCCGAGGTCATCGACCTAATGAAAAGACTCAAGCTCAGATCTACGCTAATGAGCAGAAGGCAGATACGAACGCCTCTTATTCTTCCTTCGGTCGAATGGCTATTCTTGATAGCCCACCAACAATATATCAACGGTGATTTCCAAGGTGCCGTCGAGACGCTCGGCCGTCACAGACAACTCCCGGATGTTCTAAACAAGAAGCCGGACGCTGATGAATTATGGGGCCCAATAAACAACAATCTCGGAATTTTATACTCGGCAATGAACAAACAAAATTTATCCGTCAAATATATGCAACAAGCGCTAAAAGAACACATTAAATCGGCGGACGGAGATAACGCTGCGAAATTAACGTCTCCGAGAGACAGACCTTTGTATGTTTTTAATCTCGGAATAGCGTTACTAAAAGCTAACAGACCTGAAGACGCCTTTGAATGTCTCGTAGAAGCCGCTCGACATTTTCCGAATAATCCTCGCATCTGGTTGCGCTTAGCCGAATGCTGCGTGAGTAATTACAGTAAGATAAACCGCGAAGATACCGTATTAAAAAAAATCGGTTCAGGTCCTCACGCTAAATTACTACCGAGTAATATAAACAACGATAGATATACAATCTCAGGAGAGTCGTACGCTATTCCTACGTTGTCGTTGGAATTCGCCGCATTATGCTTGATGAATTCCGTCACTCTTCTTCCGTCGATAGACTCGCCCAAAGATACAGATCAACTGATATTTCAAGTGGCTCCCAGCTCTCCGATGAACTTCAAACAATATTGCAATTTACGAACATCCGTACTCTTATTATACAGTTTCGTCTCATTACGATTGAGCGATCCCGTAACCGCATTGCAGCACTGTAATTCACTCCTGTCTCGTCCCGTAGGTCCGGTACAGCGGGCGTTAGCTCACTTGTACGCCGCCGAATCGCTCATTTCTCTGGATAGAATATCAGAAGCTATCGACCATCTGAATCCAACGACTGTTCATCATCTGACAAAAACGAATGCGGCGGCCCAAGAAGCCATCCACGTCGCCTTCTGCATGAACGGCGCCGTCTGTTACGCCTTACGGGGCGATCTCAACACGGCCCGCGACATTGTCCTACAGACAGACTCTCCGAGGGCTCTGCCCTTGCGTCTGTATCTGGAAACGTGCGCCGGAAAAGTAGATAATTGCCGAATGATATTGAGAAAATTTACACAAGTGCCGTATCAATGATGTAGAGACAACTGCTGAATGTATTTAGCCATTTAAATGGACCAAAATTAAAATAGAATGAAAACGAGCTGTGTATAATTATTGCAGGAATTTCACTGAAACAACAATCCGTTTTTTGTGCTCAGCAAGTGAGTATTTTCCACAATTTTGTCACTAATAGCCCTACTGCATGGATGAACTCGAATACTGTTTAAGTTAATTAGTGAAAAAATTTACGGAAATGTATCAAATTTAAACGATTTGCGATTGAAGCAACCTCAATCAATATCTCAAATAAACGTTATTTAATTAATTTATGTTCTGATACTATGATCTTAAATAAATAAAAATATTATTCAAAAGATTCAAATCAAAAAATTTATGTAAGTGAATAATAAATCAGAATTTTCATTAGTGAAGACCAAAAATGTTTGTATTTTTCCACATCATCCAAGATTCTCCATCTCCCGTCAATTTCTTGATCACACCTGCTGTTCACTGAAAGCTTCTATGTATGATAATGTTCATGAGATACCATCACTTGAACATCAGAATGAATGCATTAACCTTTACACACCCGTGCGCCGCGAACAACAGGTCCGGTGCGGTCACTGCCTGAGATTTTTTTTGAGTGCCATTGAGATATTCAAAAAAAGCATATCGAAAATTTGTCAACGTGTTTTAGATAAAATAAAAAGGTTCTCGATTAACAACACATTTATTTAAAAAAAACATATTTTATAGACAAAAGAAAAAAAAAGTATATGTAAATATACGTGTATCAGATTTCATGTTGGTTTTTAACCGTTTGAATACCGCGCATTTAAATCATTAATATGTCCCAGAGATACTGCGTGTTTTTGAGAAAAATAATTTTGCCTAATATACATTCGAATTCGATATTTTAAAAATCTATTGACTCAGTATAGATAGCACTATACATATTCATCAAAATATTGCTTATATTCTATTAGAATACCACGTATTTGATTTTTTAAATGTTTTGGACCAAGCGGACACCTGTGTCCGCTTGGTATTCAAGTGGTTAATATCGCTATCATAAAGCAACAGTGAGTTAAAGTGAAAAAAATCGATCTAAGATAATCTAGGTAAACCTTTATAATGAAACACTGAAATATTTTAATTTAAAACGAATTTTCCTCATTTAAATGAAAAATCTTATATTTAAAATTATTGATATTACCCTGTAACATCAAAGCATCAGCGAGATTAGTAAAATAACTAGATACCAATGTTCTCTCTAAGGAAAGAGGTTAGCTGCGCGGAATTTTCAAAGGCTATGCGGACCGATCAAATATGAATTGAACAACTGTCTTGTAGTGCGCCCCAACCTGGAATGAGTGCTGCTGCGCGTCCACAGTTTAGAGGGAACGTAGCTTATGACCATACTATCTAATAAAACTGTTATTCAAAAAAAAAAAAATTTTCACTCTTCGTTTCAATAAAATGAAATTTTGTTTTGTTAATTACATTAATAAAACACAATATTCATTTGTACTTTATTCCACTACAAATTAACCTACTATTTTTTTTTTATTATTAACCGTAAGGAAACTAAATGAAAGCAAAATTCGCTTTTTAAAAACGTTAACACAAACCTTAAAGTTCAATTATCTCGAAACTAGTATTTTCGACTTATCCCACTGTTGCTTTAGGGTAGCGATATATAAAAACTCCACTGACAATCATGAAACTTGTATGCATGAATGAATATGGCTTTATTTATGTGTCACTACAAAAGTAATAGTAATTGGTGAACGGGCCATTAAAATATACGCAATGTTGAATCGGCTATAAAACTATTTTAGCATTTTCTTATACCACCGATAGAACGGTGGTTTGAGAGGTTAAAAACGTATATAAAATTATGATTCGATATCTTGAAGTCATTATCTATGTGGGCAAATATTGATATTATTATAAAGCAGCGTAATCTTACATTGGAGTGCACTGTGACCGCTGGGCGTGTAAAGGTTAATAAGAGAAGCTTGGATCAGATCCCAAAGTCACTGACTTCCACATACAACTTTCTCTATATACTATTCACCACGTTGTAATTATGCTTGTAAAAAATTTTATCAATTTGTCTACGTGTTTTGTTTTTATTGTGTACTATTATTTTTAAGTTATAACATCAATTGTTAGTAATGATTTATCCTGCTGTTTTTATTTGTATATTTTGGTTTAGTCTTTATTATTGAACCCATTAAGCCAGTGGTTTCCAATCTTTATGTTACTACGCCTCCCTTTGAAGAAAACAGTATCTTCGCGCCTCCCCATCCTTTATTTCATATACTATGTATAGTTTTAAAGGTTAAATACATATTTTGGACTGTTCGCGCCTTCCTTTGCAATAGTCCATTCTACCCCAGGGAGGCGCGCCTCCCAGGTTGGAAATCACTGCATTAAGCCCACAAGATGTGCATCGAAACCACTCCCAGGGACGTATGCGGTGTTGTTAATAATTTTCATTGAACAATTATTAGCTTAAAACGCAATTTACGGAATTGTGTCGCTTAAGTTCTTTTGCCGATTATGGGTCGATATGATCAATATATATATGGGTCGATATGATCAATAATATGATAATTCACTCATTTCTTGCAGGCCCCACAATTTATTGCAATATTAGGAGTCACAGAATTATTATTTTTAAAATTAAAACGATTTTACTACTATCTCCTACATAAGAAAAATGTGATCCGTCCCTGGGAATGTGAATTAAGGTATATGTGTCTGAGGGGCGTAAGTAATTACTGTAATAGAAAAATTATTTAATTTTACGAGGTGAAATGTTATGAAATCATGTTATGTATGATTGAGTTTGTAACTCAAAATTGTGTAAACCCTGCAATAAATTTAGAACAACACAAAAAGTTGGTATTCTTTAATCAAGCAATAAGTTAATAATATTTATTTTTTTCAGGTAAATAGAGCATTATCGAATATTATCGATGACTAATTTGGCATTAATAATGCTGCTTTTTAGTGGTACCATATATCGCCGATTTCAAAACTATTTGCCCAGAATGTCGCCAGAGATGTTTTTCAAAACGAAAAATCAATTTTTATATCTATTTATTTACTCATGTGGAGCTCATTTTGCTATTAATTGGATTATAAATAAGCCACTATTCAAAATCTATTTCAGAAAAATATGCCATTTTCAGTATCTAGTTCAATTTAATATTATTCATAAAATATGTTGCAATTTCAGATTCGAAATATATTTGTATATAAGACAGTCTATTAATATGGTAATAAATGATGTCATTGATTTATTCAGTTCAGTCCTTCTAATGTTATGATGCCAAAATAGCTATCGATATTTTACACGTACTAATAAAAAATTGTCAACTTACAAATGCATAATGTTCACACCATCAATTATTTTTCTTTAGGATATTGTTGAGGTAAATTAATATGTGTCGAGGCAATTAATTCACATATAGCAACATTTACTCTGTTTCAATAAAATATTTAAACAATTATTTATCTATGTCTTTTATTGATCGCCTATACCACAAGTATATGTCACAATTATTTAACCATTTTATATCAAATTCGTGTTATAGAAGCACTGTTATATGAGACCCCGAGTGTATTGTACATATATCCACTCGCAAAGTGTAAATTTGACTACAATATTATTTGTTATTGTGGTTTACTTTATTGTCTATTGTAGGGTTTCCCAAACTATGTTCCGTGGGATCTAAATAGGTGTTCCCCGAAAATTTGGAATGGAACACATTCAAGCATCTTCTACTTCATATTAAAAATCTAGCAATGGTGAATTTCCACTGATCTTTTAAACGTCAACTATCTAGGTACAGGCGGAGATTTTGAATAACCAATAGTTTTATTTACTCATATTTATATGTAATACGTTTTAAAAATAATTAGTCACAAGTAATAAGTGATTTCATAACATATATTTTTTCAATATTTTTACTCTTATCAATTACCCGACCTAAAAAAAATACGCTGTGTTCCGGTGACATTTACAGATTTACAAAGTGTTCCATTGCAAAATAAGTTTGGGAAACCCTGGTCTATTGCATATGGAAGTATGATGATGGGATCAATATAAATTTAATAAATAAGACAATAAAATATATTCAACTGGATTTATTTGATGTTTTCACACATACAACAAAATTCAAGCAGACAAAATATGACATTATCAAAATAAATATTTGTTTCAGCGTTTTTGCAATGATTATTTGGTAAAAATAATAAGTCTTACGAATCCATACGTACTATACAAATTATATACAAATCTGAGATTACCTAAACTTATAAAAGAAACTTAAATTTTAATCATTTTGCATTTACCATTTAAAAAAGCAATAGTCAATACTTTGAATTATTCTGGCCGTGGAAGTATAATAGAACAATTAATTATTATTCAACTGGCAACACTACAGAATAAGACCAAAGAAATTAAAAAAAAAAAGGAATTCGTTTCCTTTTTTAAATAATTGGAATGGTGTATAATTTATTTGCTTGCTCTTTGAACGGTGCGATCGGTGAATGTGATGGTAACTTCTTGCATTGCCATGTTGCCGGTGAGGAATTCACCCAAGGTATCTGCTCCTTCTCTTGGCATCCTGTCGAAGGGATAGCCCATGGATCTCCTGTCGGGGTAAAGCCTGTCCCTAACACCGCAATAACTGTCAGCATCGTTGCAAGTGCCGACCAGATCTTGTTCAACCTGTAAACGGTTAATAAGAAATAAATGTTTATTAATTTACTAAAATACTAACAAATAATGTCGCCCCATATCCTTTGAGAGTTTCAGCAGTATTCTTTTGTGACTAAAGCCAATTTGAAAAATCGTTTCTAAGCATCTATCTTAACAGATAACTCAAATTACTAACATTCTTTGTAAAACCAATTGAACTGTCAAAAAATATATTTTATTTTCCTGCATTTGTTTTCTTTGTTTTAATCGTTGGCAAAAAAGTTTTGAATATCGCAAGAGAAAAATATGCAAGTATACAATTTCATCTAACTGTCAAAATTTTTGATTGATACGTTAGTGTTAAAATAGCAATTACACTATCTTTTATTTTAAATTATCAGTACCACTATTAAAATACAATTTAACAAAAAACATGTAATCACCCTATCGTCAGCGTAGTTGGAAACCATGACGAATAATTCGGCGGCCATGCCCTGGGGAGTTCCCTTAGGAATCAACATGTGATTGGGCCATCCGCATCCGCAGAAGTTGAACTGTGCCTCCGCAGCGGAGTCAGCAGCGGGCCGGTTGGCGTCCAGGTTTCTGAATGACCTTTCGAAGGGGATGGTTACTGAAGACTCATCCGAACGGCGGGTGACCGTGTTGGATCCGGGTTGCACTGGAATTAAAATGAATGCACTCTAATTGTACCGAAATAGATGATAATATATAAGCATTAATTTTCTTTGCTGTCGAAAATAGAGTGAAAAGAAATTTTGTTTAGATATATTGGAAGCAGACATTTACATTTTTGTCAAGTCTCTTTTTGGCAAAATTACATTTTTGTCAAGTCCTTTAAATGACATTGTATAGAAAATCTACATCTATAAGCACAATGCTTTTATATTGCTGTCTCAGGTTTTATTATATAATACATTTTTTCAAGCATGAAAGAGAACAGGCAACCATCTTAAGATTTCTTTTTTAAGCAATCAAACTCATTATATCATTGCTTTCATTCAGAAATTGTCTATGGTAATATGAAATAAATATTATATTATCTAGTTTGTACTTATTACAATGAGTGTTAGAGATGTGATTTGGAAAACAGATACATACGTGTGGTAGCGAACTTGTCAAGTTCAATCATAAGATGGCGCTGGTCACGGAGCTGCATCGGGGTACCCCTCTCGTCGAATTTGGGTGCCATGAAGATACGAACAGTTCCTCTTATTGCTGCTCCAGTAGAGTTGTCCACGGTGATGCTATGGGAATAACAGTCAAATGAATATAAACAATTCCACAATTGAAATAAATGTCCAAATATTGAAAGCCTATCAAACAAAAGAATGAAGATTTATTTTCCAAAACTGTTTTTTTAGTCAAGCATTCAAGTTCTTTTTTTTTAAGTTATTCAATTACTCTTTGTGTGCGTTGTTTTCAGGAATGGATCAATACATGCATTCCTTTAGATGCAAGTGTAACAGACAAGGATTCGAGCCGATGTTCTTCATAAAATGGTATTGGGATGGAAGCTTTAAATAAGGCCAGTGCCAACACGATATCTTGATTGAAAATCTATAATACTTTGATTTAGTACAAATGTATTGACAGAAGAGAAAACATCAAACAACATTTCGAGTTTCGTTTGTAAACAATCAATCTTATTAAATCCTTACTTTCATTTAGTTAGATTGTTACGACTTGGCAACATTAATTTGAAACTTATCATATGTTTTGACATGTAATAGCTTACTTGTATGAGAATGGTTGATGTTGCAAATGGGTGAATCGGGCGAAGACAGCTCCTCTCGGCACAAAGTCCATTCCACGTGATAGATCAATGTCACTCTGCTGCCAGAATGTCTGCAGTTGGTTCGAAGCTCCTCCATTCACGCTCACTTCAACTCCACCGACTGTGATTCCAGGATAGTCCAACTGTTTCAAAAAATAATATGATCAATCAATAAAATAAATATATTACCTTTTTTATTGATGTCCTTTTTCCGTGTAAGTGAATATTTTATGGTCTTTATGGTAACACTAACTTATTAGTACCAAGAGGCAGGGCCAACTGTCGAAATTCACTCAATGTGGTTGATGTGCAGACAGAGAGAGAGTGTTTGTGATGTGTTATGATGTGAATCACAAATAGACAGGCAAATTTACATTGGAATAAAATAATATTCTTGGTGATTGATTGGTGCGTAAGTCCAGTTGTTTATTTTATTTTTCACATTTTGAATCTACGCAATTGATTGTAGAGCTACAACTTAATAATGTTTGATAGATTAAATACGACAAATCATAAAGTGACAGTAGTAAATTATTAATCAAACTTACCCTTGCGACGGTATATCTTGGCAATGATCCTTTATGCAATTGGAAGAGATCATCGATGAATGCGTGCCATCTGTAGAAGATAGGATCTCTCATAGCTGTTGCGGAGTCTCCCATCACGCTGAAGGTTTCCTATAATAAAAGAATTATGACATCAGATATATATTTATTTGATTCCAAAAAGTCAAGACTAATTTAAGCTCATTTCAAAGATAAATTGCAATCACTGCATTATTTACACATAGCCTTAAGCAAATCACTACATTATTTTTCCAATAAGTGATCAGTCAATTTTGTGAAAAGAAATGTTAAATAAAGAAATGAAACTTACAAGATGTCTATGGTCAGGATCGTGAGACAGAGCAATGAAGACATGTCCCATGTTGTGGAAGTCTCCGTAGAATCCTCGGTTGGGGCTCAGGCTTGATGCCTCCATCATATCTCCGAGGATGTCGATACCTCTCTCCTCTGTTAGTTGGATGCGGCGATTGTTACTCTGCAATGAAATATGACATTAAGCATTGTGATATCATAATTATATGTAACATTTGAATGGCTGTTATTCAAACAGATTTTATCATTTTGTTAAGAAATAAAAGATATATGATAAATTTACTAGTGAAAGTCAAAAAATGTCTGCAAGTAGTCATAATTATTTCTAGGTAGAAAACACTTCTTAAATCAATAGCCATACATGACCCTTAAGATTAATGTGACTGCTCTTAGTGTGTCTTATTGTATTCAATCAAACTGGAAAGAAAGACTTGAAAAAACATAATCTTACATCAGTAACGAATCCTTGTTCTACGGCAGCCCGGAATCTGTCCCTCCATTGTTCCATATCGCTCAAATCAATTCTGATCTGGTCTACAGAGCGGTTAATGTCAGTCAGGCGAGTGTTGACGAACCTAGTAAATAATTTTATTGATTGCATTTAAAATTTCTCAGTTTGTTTTTATATATTTCATTGACGATGTGATAAGCAATTAATATTATCGAAAAAAATGACTAAGTGGTCTATAGTTTTTTTTAAAGTACGGCACGACAAGGCCCTAGAAGTAATTGCAAATAGTCCCATGCAGCTAAAAAGCTTTGGAGTATAACAAGGGGCTTTCCCAGTTTTTTGATGCCATTTTTTAGGCTTGGTAGTTGAATGACAAAATAAAATTAAAATTGACTGTTTAAATTTCTGTTATCTGTGTTACAATATTTGGTTGAATTTACCTTGGTGGCCAAGCCCTGCTGGCAACGAGGGAGTCCATCTTGGGGAAGTAACCCTCTTTGATTGGGTCACGGAGGTTGTTGAAACGCTTAACGCGGGGCAGGTTGTTGCTCAAACGTTCAAAGTTGTACCTGAATAAAAAAAAATATGACATTAATAATTATAATATAAATTAAAAACATATATGAGTTTGAAACTCTCGTAATATTATTAGAGACATGTTAAGTAATCAATATATTGGAAAAACAAATGCAATTAATGGAGACATCGTTTTCTCAATTGTCAGAAAGACCACTAAGAGTAAATTAAATAAATTGTAATTTAAATCCATTTTTTAATACGAAAAATTTGACGAGATATCTTGTCTGTGGCAGCCATCCAGTTAACCCTCCAGAGACGAGAGCTTTTTTCCGATAAAAAAAATATTTTCTAAGCCATATTGAAGTCACGGATAACTTTTATTCCTATCCAAAATTTAAAAAAAAAAAACGCAAAGTCGTTGTATAGAAACCCCGCATGACTATATGGTGCCCATCCTTTTATTACCGTGTAATATTGAGTACGGACAGTAGTAAGGACAAGTTACCATATGGGCTTGCAAACATTCGGGGTTGAAATATAGCTAAACGTGATTTTTTTAAAAATATTTACAATTTGACCTCTTTAGATCAACATAATTTCAAAACAAATATATTAGCAAAATAACTGTAAATAATTTTATGTTTTTATAAAAAAATATCTAACAGTTTCAAAAAGTAAATTTAAAAAAACGGAAATTCAAAAAATCACATGTGATTTTGGAGACCGTTCCTGTTCGCACGGCTGATGACATACTGTAGTCCGTACCCTTCTTAACCAAATATGAGCGAAAGCAACGATATTCAGGTAGAAAAAGTATGAATAGTGGGATCAATAGACAACGGTGTTTTGTGTGACCATATGGTGACGCTCGTCCTTGGAGGGTTAAGTAATCAATATATTGGAAAAACAAGTGCAATTTTTTCAATTGTCAGAAAGATCACTTAGACTTGAAATTATATCATACTTGTCAAAGATTATAAAATTGTTAAATAAATCCATTTTTTTAATACCTGGAGACAATCTGTTGATGCATGTAATAGAACAACTCTCCTCTCCTATCCTTGGCAACGATGGCGCGGTTGGTTGCCTCGAAGGGATAAACCAAATGCCAATGCCAATGGTGAAGGTTGATGCCCATATCCTCACGGAAATAGGCAACGCGATGCTCCTCATCTAAATCTGATGCAGTGTAATCCTTGGGGATGATGATTGGGGTCTGCAGTGATGGAAATAAATTTTATTGTCTTATTAGATTTAAATCTTCTTATAATTCAATTTCAAAAGAATGTTGTAATCTTTAATATTATCTACCTAAAATTGTAGCCCCACTTACTAAAATGAATTAATTTTTAAGAGCTAGTTTTCCAAAGTTTATATAATACTCTTCGTATTATTGTTCAATATTATAATTAGGGACTTTATGATCTCTAAGCACACCTCTTAAATATAAGAATTATCATTTCAATAACACCCAACATTTTTGACCATGAACCGATGTTGCAGTTTAACTGGTTCTCTGCCACAGACGTGTTAACACGCCATACAATTTCGTGCTCGTAGGGCCGGTCATACACAATGTGCGTATTTACATGCAGTACTTGAGATGCGGCTTAAAGGCCACAAGAAACGTATTTAATAATTTTAAAATATCAAACATATAGTGACATCTCTTGGAATCATAGTGTGATACTTAAACTTAAAAGATATTGTTCTGTAATCTATAATAGATCGAAAATTTGAATCGTTCAAACTATGTACATTCTCACAAATTTTGTCATTAACGACCCGGGTTTCGCCTTTCGGCATCTTCAGGCATTCAAGTGCACGGATGAACTTGAACTGACGCTTAGTAAATGAAAGTTTCGTGTTTATATAAGATATAAATGCATCACTGAGTCCAAAGCCACTGCTGGCAAAAAGGATAAGCCCATGGGAATGCCAACAGATTTGACTAGTGAGCAGTTTCAAGAATTATATAATTTGTTTGTCGGCAAAGGTTTTATGATTATATGATTTTATGGTTATATAGGGTATAGAAGAGGAGATGTGGGAAAATTTGATATTTCGTTTAAAATCGGAAGATTTTGCAGCTGTGCTTTGTTGATTTCTAAAATTTCTTGGAAAAAGAGCTTATGACTGTCCGGAAAAAGAGCTTATGACTGACTTATGAAACCCGGGTCGTTAATGACAAAATTTGTGAGAATGTACATAGTTTGAACGATTCAAATTTAATATTGAAATTCCACCAAGCACCTTCAGTCGAAATCTTAAAATATAATAGATCGATTTAAAAAAAAGGCTTTTCTGTTGTGTTCAAATTTTTTGCTAGCAGGGCTATAATTCCTTGGCGGTAATTTCCGTTTTTGAAACGTTTTTCGATAAATGACGGCGGAAATGACCCATCGTGTATTTATATCGACTGTGGAAAGGAAAAAGGACTTAACCCACAGTTTCTTCAAAACAGGTTTTTTTCGATAATCACAATGTATCAAACTTGATACACGTTCTATCAAAAGGATGCAAGCTGCAAATGCCGAATTAGTATCTAAATTTAGCTTTTAAGTTTGAAAAAATGACCTTGTAAAAAACTAAAACCAAGAAAAAAGACTGAAATAAAGGTTTTTCCTTGACAATTTCTTTAATTAATATTAGATTATGTCAATTAAACACCAGTTTAGAAGTCTCCGTGCACTTCAGGGTTGTGTATAATTCATAATTTGCATATGTCACAAAATCATCAAAACTCGTTTTTAGCGCCTCCTGTAAAATTTGATATGTGTGGGTTAAGTCCTTTTTCCTTTCCACAGTCGATATGGTAAGTGTTTCTGATATTCTATTATTATATGTTCAAAAAGTACATATTTATTAAGTTTTATTTTTTAAAAGAAAATCACGTGGCATTCTATGCACAGCTATATTAATACTGCACAGCACAGATCAGGTTAAACAAATTATTTTGAGAAATAGTCTATTTTCTGCATCAAAACAAATTGAGGTTACGCATGTTTATTCAAAGCACAAAACCACAAAAGAATCTCACGTACAAACATTATTTCCTTTGAGGAATTTCCTTTTTAATAACTATTTGTTTTAACCACAGGAAGCAAAACAGGATATGGATACCTGATAAAGATATATTATCAGGTTGATTTTATGATAATTCACCTGGTTCTTTTTACCTACAGGATAAATTTTAGAATAATACTTTTCCAACCACATACGAACATGAATTTATAAAAAGAATAATAACTTAAACCATTTGGTTAACAGTAAAGATATTTTTAGGAATTATCAAAACTGTGCTTGTCTAAGAGCTCGGATAGTTATTGCTGTGATGTCGATTAGTTTTATCTTAGATTTTTTCATAATAAAATAATTTTATACCCTTGATCCTTCAGGAACAACAGTGGCTTCTTCGCGAGCCCTCGAGAAGACAGCGCTGTCAACATATTTGTCTGGGAAAGACTGGATGAAGCTAGGTAAAGGTAGATCCTTGGTATCTTCCCTGGAAAAGAATAATTATTTATCAGACTACTTCAGTTTTTTTTCTTCCTTATTATTATTTTGAAACAACCAGTCTTATTCAAAGGTTATTACAAATGAATCAGTTACTGAAGTCATTGAGCTATGAACTCAGAAATCTCAAGAGGTAGAAAGACAGCCTTAAAAGTTTCCAACAATTTTTAAATTAATGTTTCGGCCACCAACTGAATTTCGATTGATTGGAATATAATAAGTTGATTTCAAAATTTTATAGCACAGTTTACCGGTGAATACTATTTTTTTTTTAAATACCCAGAATTTTGTATTATTTGACAAAGAAAGTATTGATACTTTTCAAATATCTGCCCAATTGTAATCTAAGCTAATATTTGATAGAAAATAATGTTGTAATGCATCCGCTCACCTATGCAAAAGTGCTACAGACAGACAGTAGTTGAACATGTAAGGGTTGATACGATCGCGGCAGTACACAGCAATTGACTGAAGATCATCGACATTACGCATACCTGAAGAAAAATAAAACAGTTGTTAAAAACAAGGAAACGTTACTGATTTATTAAATCGATCATTATAACATTTGTCATATAAAATATATAATATTCACATGTATATACATCTTTTAACAAAGATATTTAGCTTTATTGGCAGGCTATTAAACAACCATAAAACAAAATGAAAATTTTGAATAAATTGAATTCCGTTTACAGCTGGTTGTCTCAGAAAGTCTGCATTGAATTAAGTGACTCCATCTATTCCTTTGACTAGTATGCCAGCAATATTTAATTTTAACTAGCCAAGGTGTAAATAAAGTTTGATAGGCTTACCCATGAAAACATCGATCAGCCTGCCAGCCATCTTTCTGTGCTTCGGGATGAAGAGCGAGAAGATGTCCCTTCTCTTCAGTTGAAGGGGCAAATCCAAGTTGGGGATGGAAATGTTCTGAACGGGAATTCGTTCTCCTGCATCATCTCCGAATCTGTTAGACAGCTGTGTACCGATTGGGCGGTATCTATCAGGCTATAAAAAAAATTTAAAAGGACATAAAACTATATTATCTTGTTAAAGAGATTTGTCATATTTCTTAACTTAAAAACTGTTTAATAATAGATTTTATCTTATTTTTACTAACTCAATAATATAACATCATAATTTTCAGTCCAAGTCCACTCAGAAATTGGTAATATCTGAAGCTATATCTTTCAATAATGTCAACCCACTAAGCAGTTCAACTATACATTGATTTCAGGCAAAATTGTCTATATTATAGTTTATTCATGTACTCACCAAGAATTTTTCAGGGACATCGAAGACAGCTTTCTTGTCGCCCTTCGGTACGAAGACCGGTTCGGTGGGGCGATCGAACAGCAGGAGAAGATTGTTCTTGTCGGCCATTTTAATTTAATGGATTTGCTGTAATTAAAATTTATTATTTATTCTTTAACTGTCTCGGTTCTGGTAAAATGTGTCAATGTTGTGTTATACTATATAAATAATTCATTGTTTTCAAGCTTTATCATCAGCTGACAAAACACTTCAATTTAATTCCTCGTTTTTTTTTTTTTTTTTTTTTATTTTTATTTTAAAATTTAAAAAAAATATTTGACATTACAGTTTACGCCAATGCGTCAAATATTTTTAAGTTGAAAGATCATACGAGATATACTCGATGAGCATTTTTTTGAAAGTCACATGAGATTAACTCAAGGAGAATTGACTTCACAAACACCCATGTCTTAGATCTCAAATTAAAATTGAAAAAAATCCAATTTTGACATTGACCTTACCGGGAATCGAACCCAGACCCTCCTGGTCGGTAGATCAAGCTCTAACCAACTAGACCACAGCGGGCGACATATTAGGCGGTTTATTATACGCCTATGTTAAAACCATGCAAGATTGCACAAATTGATTCACTTAAAGTCATTTAAAACACTTGAATTCATTTATTGCATAGCAGTAATTATTTTTATGCAGCTTTAACAACAATAATTCGATGACTTAGTTCCAATGGTACAGCTAGAAATTAGTGGTTTTGAGATATGGCTGACTAAAGTTTTGACACATTTAAATTGAGTTGTAAAAAAGTGATGAATATATTATTTGTCACATCATTTAAGCGAATCATTCAATTTAAATTTATTGTAACTTTGACAAAAACCATAAAATGATATTTCGAGTTGTATTTATATGGAACTGAGAGTAGATTGTTTATATTTCTTTATTTCCAAATTCAAACATCTTCCTACTGAAAGAAAATTATTATTTTTCTCTAGTTGTACTCTTGTGAAGCAATAAAAGAGAGGTATTCAAATATAACGAGTAATATTACTCAAAACATCAAATTTTTGACTTATCATTCTATGAAACTAGGCCATCAATAATGTTTAAATGTATAGATTGTGAACAAAATATGTGAATTAATTAGTTTCTACAATTTTTCATTACAATGTCAATATTATTTACACTTTTTTCAATCAAAACGTGATTATTAAGGTTGCCAAAGCAATTGTTTTATTCTTAAATAAAATAATATATTTCAACCATGTATTGACAGTTTACTAACCATAAAGTTATGGATATGTTCTTTGTGCCGAAAAAAATAATTGTTATACTATATAATAAATTAATTTTCCGTTATATAAATAAACTATTAAAGTTCATTCAACGCAAACAAATAAGTAGAAGAAACACTTACCTATTGGTTTGTTGTAATAGTGATGTAGTGAAAGTTCACTTGACAATGATATTTGAGGGTAAAATTCGTTCTTTTAAATGAAGTTAAAAACACAAAGTGAAGTGTGCATGACTTCATCAAAACGTTTCAATGGAGATAAAGTAGTGTGCAAAACCAATTTGAAATCATTTTATTATTGTAATGTAACATTATCAAATGCTCAAAGTTTGTGGTTTGTATTATAAGGTAAATAAAAATCGTCAAATCATGTGGTTTTTTAATAATACTTCTCTTATCAGCTGTGACAAATATAATATTTCAATAATAGGTAATGCAGAATATTGCATTGTTATTACTAGAATGCCAAAATTATATGACATTGATGTATCTGATGTGGGGACGTGCTGTCAAAAGAAAAGGCAGGCAGGGTTGAAGCTTTCCAGAGTTTCCGGGTGTCCGAGGCGCTTATGGCGGTGTTCTAATCTATTTTATTTAAGGATGCAGGGTGATTAACCCTGCGCTCCCGAGGCCTGGGTCACAAGGGCTCTAAGGGTCAGTTCAACCCTGGTTTTTCTGTCAGGGATTTCCTTCCCAGTGCCCCAGTTTTGAGGCACCAGACATTCGCCTTGCGACCTCTGCTGTTAGCTAAAACATTGTTGCATTGACGCCACGGGGAGGCCAGCAGATGGGACTTGCTAGTTTGCAGCATTTCCTACAATTTTAGCGTAGGCACATCAGCTGGCATTGACATGCCCACGTGGGACCCCAAGTCATTGACCACCAAATTGCATCCTTATCATATCGATACACCAGTTCAAGACGGGAAAAAGTAAAAATAAATGATATGGCGATATTTAAGTTTTAACATTTGAAAAAGCGTATAAAATGTAGTGAAAAGTTCAAATTCCATAAAGAAATTTCTATGATAGTGCACGGACGAACTTGAACTGACATGAAAATAAATATAATTTTCAAAATTATCCACCATTCAAATCTGTAGGCATTCCCATGGGTTAATCCTTTTCGCCAGCAATGGCTTTAAACCTACTTCATCCATGCACTTCATCAACGCCTGAAGATGCCGAAAGGTGAATCCCGGGTCGTTAGTGACAAAACTTGTGTGAATGTACATAATTTAACTCCCCTCGCCCAAAAAATCGCCCCTCCCTATCTATGCGAAAAATGCGCCGGGCTGATTTTTCGGCCCGGCGCTTCAGATACCAAATTTGTACCTATTAAATTTCGATTTGTATTATGTGAGTTATTCAACAGATGCGTAAAATGCGGCCGGTCGATTTTTCAACCCGGCATATCAATCTTTTCTATCGGCCCATATCAATCTTTTCGCAATGTAATGTGACATTATAGATAAAATCACTTTTTTCACTTACGTGCAAATATGCAAACAAAATGGTGCTTTGTAAAATAATAAAATATATCCATTTTTTTTTCACTCAATGACTACTAATAGATTTTACTACATAATAACATAAAAAGTGTTTTAAAATTAATATGTTTTAAACTGTTTTTTTAAGGGTAACTTAGTTTTATTTATCACTTGTAGGGTGTTCACTGTCAATACTTGGTGGAAAGGCATTATATTAGTAAAAACCCAATATTTCTTTGTACTTCATTCCACTTTATTAATTAGGTCAGGACCGGTTTCGCTCATTGCGAGCATTTTCAACTGATAAGAAAAATATATAAACAGTGCTATTTATACAAATTTAAATTGAACACATTTACACATTTTACTTCAATTTAAATTTGTATAAATAGCACTTTTTATATATTTTAATAAAAAAAATGTAAAAGACGATTTTTTCTGTAAAAAACGCTTGGCAATTTTAGCATATGCTTAGCAAAATCGTCCGGCTTTAAAAGTTTTAAGCGATTCAAATTTGATACTGAAATTCCACCAAGCACCTTCAGTCGAAATCTTAAATTATTCTAAGTCTGTCTTAAGAAGTTCTCATGGGCGTATTGATATTTTAATGATTAGTGGCTGTCAATCGCAGAGCCCTTGCATCATTCCAACTACAGACTTTGCTTTGGTATTGCCGTCTATAATATAAATTAAATTATAATCTAACCTAGAAGAGATGGAGGATATTTTTCCAATTTAATACTTACCTATTCTTTCATATTTAGATTTTAATTGAAATTTTTAAAAATTAATTAATAAAAGAAAGATTTGTTATAAACTTTTTCCACAGGTAGTTAATTCAACAATTTTCGTCTAGAGTAAATATCTTTTGGATTAAAAATAAATATATGCCTGTGTGGTCGAGTGGTCAACGTCATTGGCTTCGGTTACGGTTTCGAATTCCAGTACGGACAGTTTTATTAATTGATTTTTCAATCGATTTATGAATTTCTGTTCGAAGGCATGGATGTATGGTCTTGAATTTCCCCCTCCCATCCTATCCTTTGAACGGTATGGAGAGCAGATATACAAGCAGCTCTCGTAGAAACACTTCTGTTGAGATAAACTCCATGTGCTCCACATTGGGAGCAGACATTGTAAAAAAATATGCCAGTCACAATATCAATACCGCAAATGGAAAATTGAATCAATTATTTATGTATTTTCATCGACACATTTCATGTTATATTCCTCCAGTAATGTAATGTTTTTTGTAAGCTGTTTTGTAATAGGTATTTTATTCTTCTAACATGGACATGTGTTGAAAAAAGGGAACAGTAAATCGTGTTTACTGAGATTTTATTTAATACACATTTCAAATATTATTAGATAACTTTGTTTAAATTAATTTATGTGTGAGATAATCTTTACTATAATAAGGGCCAACAATGTATGGCATCACATGATTATTTAAGTAATTTCACAGTGCATCACGCTGACAAATCTGTAATCAATGATATTTGAAGCAATAATTGAATTATCTTTGATAAAATTAAGAAAAACATCAAAATAACTCTTAAACCTCAGTGTGGTAAATATCAGATCTGTCTATGAAATGTATTTTTAACCGTTTGCCGGATAAATGAAAATATGTATTTGTGGTGAAAGTATCAAATTAAATTTTAATGTTTGCTTTTCAGTTTTGTAGCACAGTGATAAACGTAGTAAAGCTTTGATTCACTTGATTGCTAAGTATCAGGTTATATTCCAGTGACGAAAACCTTTATACATTGATTTTGAGTCATCAGTTAAATAGTGTTGTGAGTATAAAATATATTTACAATCTAAACTCAAACAGAGCACTTACTGTATTATTTGATCACATTTCAATGAGAGTTGAAATTGATTGTAAAAATAACTCCACTATTTATTTATTTTAAAGAAAACTAAAACTAGTTACTAAAATTTGTATCTGTTTGTGTTATACAAATTATCTTCCCCAACTAATTGAATGTAAAAATTAATCCATACGACATCAAAAAGTTCATTTTGCACTTGAACGCCAGAACATACTGATAGGCGAAACCCAGGTTGTTAGCAACAAAACGCGTGGAAGTGTACAAAATTTGAATGGTTCAAATTAAATATTGACATTCCACCAAACGACCTTCAGTCGCATCTTAAAATATTCATAAGTTTATCTTATAAAAAGTTTCATGAATGTGGCCTTATTAGACTAGAGATAAATGAGTCCAGCCTTTCAAAACATCATACAATAGTTCCCTTCCGTATCCTAAGACCTAGAGAAATTGATTTCTGTACGCTAAATTTAGGCCAATAAATCCTTGTTCCTGCGGCACCCTTGGTAAGTAAATAAAAACTGTAGAATTAAGCAGGTTTACATTTGCTTCACTAATGAAAACCGCTATATAAAATCAATGGTCGGAAAAGGTATAATTAGAGGTCCAGAGTTCATTTTACTGTGATGAAAATAAGATCTATTTTCATTAATATTTTTTTGATGATTAGCAAAAAGCTGTTTTGCCTAGTAGAAAAACCATATACTGAGCTTCGAGAATAGATGCTTGCGTCGGATAATGTGGGTGAGGTGGTTTGATTTCGTGAGGAACCTGGAGATTGGGAAAATTACATGATAGTTCCTGGTCATGTCAGTAATCATGGATAGATGTTGAAACCGGCTGGGTCACATGTTGCAGATGCCTTCGGAGAGCTTTAATCCTATCTGGCTCTTCTTCCAACGAGTGAGATTCCAGCATCGTGGACTAGTAGTGGGTACTGGCATGCCATGGGAGGAAGCAAAGCAATTTGCGGGAGACAGGGAAACATGGAGGTGCCGTTTGACGGTCATTTACTCCACATATGGAGTTGTCTCTATATATAAGCCGTTCTGTACAAGATGTGTTTTCAATTGTTTTTTTTAAAGACAAACTAAAATTATTTTTTATGCCTCGGGGATGTGTATGTAATATTATATAGGGTGATTCTATAATAAAATGTGTCAATTTGAACAATGTCTTAAAATATTTTTAAATAAAACAATCTTGATAGTGAAAAAAGAGTTTTTATTATCCATGCTGAAATTACACTCTGAAATTAATATAATAAGCTGAAAGATAAAAACAGTCGTCAAAATACACTAAATCCACCAAAGTCGAAAACAATATTAAAAGTTAATACCATTTTTGGTTTTAAGAAAAAACAGAACACCTACAATTAATTTCTTAAGAGACAGTCGAGGTGTGAACTGCCGTACATACCTTGGCGGAGAAGAGCCAAACGGACGCCCACCGATCGGTAGAACAACTGATAAAAATTAACTATAAGAATTATAATTCATCCTTCAAGAATCAAGCCAAACTAAGCTGGAGGCAAAGATAATTGCTCGGTTAATTTTCTGAAAACACAGATGTATTTTATTGCATCTTTTTTAATCTTTTCAGGAATAGCAGGTTGAATTGTAAATGGTGATGACAGCAATTTTTTAATCTTGCCAAAAGATTCAAATAGCCAATTCGGCAACACATGTTCTTATTTTCACATAAGGCTAAATAAATAAACACAGGTTACAAATAGCTGTCCGATACTATTAAAAATATAGTAGATTCGTCTGTTGAAAACAGGTCAAATTTATTCAATTTTACTCACCGTAGTTTGTCTTTAAAATAATGTTTAACTTAATAATTAATAATTGTTTGAATTTTGTACTTTTCCATGAGTTTTGTCGCTAACGACCCGGGTTTCGCCTTTCGGCATCTTCAGGCATTCCAAGTGCACGGATGTACTTGAACTGACGCGTAGTAAACAGTTTGTATCGTTTATATACAAAAATATAAGTAGATCACTAAGTTAAAAGGCTATTAAAATGTAAATTAGCGAAAATTGAATGTATACAAGTTTCAATGATTTAAGTGGGTTTGTTATAATTATGGGGATTTTTTGAAAATATTAATGACCAGATAATAACAGGAATATTTAAAATAAATCTAAGGTTTTATCCGACCTATTATTAATGAGTTGATTGATTTTAAGCCTTTAAATTAATATTTTATGATAGCAAGTGAATTAATATTTAATGATAGTAAGTGCTTGAATTATTAATAAATGATAATTATTTAAAAATGACAATTATTTAAAAGGGGTACAACAATGGTGAATTTGGTAAATAAAGTTGCTCGTTTAAAATTGGCAAACTGTTGAGCTGAGCTCGATTAATCTCTAAGATTTCTTGGTAAAATAGTTTAAACTCGCTCCTGTTGATATGTAACAAATCAATACCTGAGTCAAAATTAAACGTATAGTTTTCAAGAATTATTAGAAGAACATTCAATTTTCGCTAATTTACATTTTAATAGCCTTTTAACAGCTTAACGACCGCACGTTTTTTTTAATAAAATCTCACCTGGCGAAATAAAATTTTGCGAAAAATTCGCAAAAATTATAATTTTCCTAAATTCACTATAATTTGTAAGCAAATTGAGATATCTTTACAAAATTTAATTTTCTTAGCTTCCAGATACTTCGCCTATACACATATATGTGTCCGCCGGCCAGCAACCTTTGTTTTTCAAAGACTCAATCAAATACACATCCACGGTCGTTAAGCTGTAAACTTAATGATCTTCTTATATTTTTGTATATAAACGATACAATCAGTTTACTACGCGTCAGTTCAAGTACATCCGTGCACTTGGAATGCCTGAAGATGCCGAAAGGCGAAACCCGGGTCATTATCGACAAAACTCATGGAAAAGTACAAAATTCAAACAATTCAAATTTGATATTGAAATTCCATCAAGCACCCTCAGTCGAAATACTTAATTAATAATTAAGATAAAAATTCTGTGAAGAATACACAAAGCTAGGTGGAAAGACGTCGGAAAGAGCTCATGTCTTCACTAAATGAGAACAGATTAAAGCTACAATTATTTTTTAAGGATTGGATCATCGCAGGGTTTTGTTGCGTATTCTATAGTTCCGAACATGACTAAGAGATGGGGGGTCGAAGTGTCGTAATCCTAGTATACCATTATAATTCATCGAGCGAATGGGTCTACGTAAAAAAGTGAGGAATAAACAATGTTTTTCTTTGCAGGTATGGCAATCTTTTGGAAGATTCAAATGTTTTGCTCGCGGTAATCTTGGTCACTTCTTTTCGGAAGAGATCTTTTGTTTATTTTATTAATTTGCATGCGTCTTAAAATTATGATTATATATATGAATCACTACGTGCATTGATAAGGTCATTTGTAAAATTATTATTCAAAAGGCTAGTGAATAAAAAGTCAACTCTCCTGCTACACGTTTGAAGAAGTTATCAAAGAAAAAGCAATCGACGTGAATCAATTATACCTCAAACTTGATCCAGCGTAAGAGTTTGAAATTCGGCAATGAATAAAAAATTAGCCTAAGTCATTTGATTCTTTGCAAGGAAATGATTGTATGCAGAACGAGAAAATTGACCAGTCTTTATAATTCGTTCTGCACATAGATTTTCACAACCGAGATGTAGTTGTATCAAAAAAAAAAGTGAATCTGTGGTGAGATAAAATTAAATCAGTAAATATTTAGCAGGGAACAAAGATTAAGTCTTTGAATTGTGGTATTTTTTTGATGAAAAATATCTACTACCACACATCAGTGATATATAAGATACAAAATTTATTAAAATGAGGAGAAAAGAAATGGTAGCTTGACCAAATATCAATTTTAATATCTCGCAATTAAGTTAAAACACTTTAATTGACAATTCAAATGCACTATATATATATATATTTGACCAACTGAATCGTTCATTTGTTTGTTCGCAGCAGGAGAGTTAACAAATATTCATGGGTGATAATGAAATTATGCTCACCATCTGGTGTCCACTATCCAAAGAGAAGAATTTAAAAAGTGTTCCGGTCGTCGGCCGTATACAGAAAAATTGTTCGAATTGATGTAGCATTCATTCTTCACGATTTCGCCAAAATGAACTGAGTTAATAATTGTCAAAAGTGATCATTTTCACGGCTCAACGAATGTGAATCGATACTGTCACTAAAAAGCGGTCCCACGCCGATCCAGCCCGAATCGAAATATCCTCCTACTAGCTCGTCGGGCGAGTTAATTAATTGATTTCACTTTGATTTTAAAGTTTCAAACGCCGGTTTAAAAAGAAACGGAACTGTCAGTGTTTTGAATCTACCGGCCGCCCGCTACCTGGGGCCGGTCCGACACACGCTGCGAAACGGGGCCCGCCAATTCTTCCGCCGGAGCGGTGAAAAGTTTTAAAGTTTGGGAATCCATCCTCGGTGGCTCACGACAACGGCTCTTCGATAACTATTTATTCCTATCCTTCCGAGCGGAATCCCGTGAGAGGTCCTATGAAATCCCGGGGCAATCCATCACGAATGTCCCTGGATCCTGACAATCCCGAAGGTCCTCCGAGTGTCCGTGCAAAGTAACAAAACATTCCGTATCCTTCCGCGCAGTGTCCTGAGCGAGAGGCAAAGAGGGAGAGAGAGTCCACATCGTAATGGGCATTAACGTCCTAATTCAATTTCTCCAGATTAATCCAGAAAGACAAATCCCTTCGGTCAATCGGTATCCTTAAATATCCATTCCTTATTCCTTCCTTCCGGACGTATCATACATATGAACAGAAAAAAACACATTAGTCATATTCAGAGATTGGTTTTCTTTTTTATGCTTTTAATCAGAAAGTTACAATACATTCTTAGCCTACAAATGAAGGCCATTCGGATGCTACAAAAAATAAAGCAGTTTCTTCAGTTCGGTGGGCTACGCACCGTCATCTTTCAAACTAACAATCATATTTTGAATATTCACAGTGTTAGTTTATTAAAACATTAGTTAACACCGGCAAAAACAAAAAAACATGTAAATCAAAATTGAATAATAATTTTTCTTAATGATGTCGCATCTAGTGAAAAAATTGTTCTTCCATCACTTCCATCTTTGGAACATCCGAACGCCTTATATTTATGTTCACTTAAAAAAAATACATTAATCACTATTGAAAAAGAAACGAAAATTAAAAACAAAATAATTTGAAAGAAGGTTATTTTAATAATTGATGTTTAGTATCATATTGACAGATATTCCTCAACTGGTGAGTCAAAAAGCTTAAAAAGAACAATTATGGCAAGAGTGCTTTAATACTTTGTGCTACAGTTGAATCAACAATAATAGACTTTATTTGTAAAAGATTTTTTGATTATGTAAAGATTCAAATGGCATGCATTAATTTGAAAAAAAAAAAACTTATAAAGTTGACAATTCATCTATAAAGAAAGGTGTGCCAAAAGTGCATCTAGGCTAATTGTGTCATTTATAGATTTGACTGTACAATATGTGGTATTTTAATTAGGTTTATGGATTTACATTACAAGCAGATAGTTATAGTATTCTAAGCTTAAGTGACACGAGTTAAGGAATAACCGCAGTGTTTAGAAAATATTATAAACAAAAAAGAATAACTAAAATTAATACAAATATTTATTTGCGATTACCGAGCCACTCGACAGTCTCCCACACGAACATTAACTTACATGAGAAAATTCCTCTTTTAACACATTACATTTAGGCCTATTATTGCATGAATTACAATAGGAATTTAGAAAGCCAGCATGTAAGTAGGCAGACGGCGTGTCGCCGCTGTCTATGCGGCGTTTAAAAAAACTCATACCAATCGTTTAGTTCGAGACTTTGCCATGCGCCTCCGGTAAAAATTCATTATTTATTACAAAAAAATTTATAGCGAGGATATTAGTGTGATTTAGTGACTCGATCGTACGTTAAATGCGTCCATTGATTTGGATAGATACAAAAATACTATTTATATACCATGTATTATAGTTTTAAAACAGAAAAGACTCATCGACAAACAACACGTATCGACTGCCAGTCAAAAATTATTTGTATTATCAATTTGATTTGCTGCGATTTTGTTTGGCATATTTCATTCTTTTATAATACAACAAAAAAACACTTCAGATGGATTACAATAAAGATTATTCTTAAAAAATCAGTGACACTAAAACCTTACAAACTATCAAACGGTGAACAGAAAAAATAAACAGAGGAATGGTCGATAATGGTTACTATACTCTCCAAAATAATTTCACACGCGTCAAGGCTCCGTAAAAATAAAAAAAATAAAACCCCACCTACACCTAATTACAAAATGGTATAACTGCGTTACAACATAAATACACAGGAGCTCGCAATACCCAACAGATGGCGCCGTCAACTTTATTATACTAAGTTATATTTTCATTCATGAAATAAAAATTCGCCTAAGCACGTCAAGGTTGATTATTCGGGTAATCAAAACAGAATATCACTAGCAAAGAATGCCACCAATCAGCCATATATGTCATACATTAAAATGAGTATTTCAAATCTAAAAAGGAGCCAGATTATTCATTGGTGTCCGATAAAATAGCAAAATTGTAAAGATTTACAGTTGAAAGCTCGTACTTGAAAATTCTGCGATTTGATTTATAAAATGATATTTCAGTTACATCTCGCAGACTTTTTGATATCGATTGCAATTGTAATGCAATGGAAGATTCCTCATTCATTTTGGGTAAATCAATTTATTCGGTAAGTATTTTCCTGTTTCAGTCTGTTTTCCAACAGGTTTTTTGTGACAACACTTGTTGCTTTTGCTGAGAAAATACTGGCCGATTAAACAGGCTGTAATAAGTTTTAAAATTGCAGTCTGAAGACGTAGCGAAATTTCACCAAAATTTTCAATTATCGTTAATAAAACAACAAAAAAATTCAGCTGGTTTAGTGATTACATTTTGAGAAATTGATTTTTAATATTAAATCAAAATTGATTGTACACTGATATTACACTCGTGAGTGTAGTCATGAACGATGAACGTATGATACAGCGAGAAATAATAAATGAATGTGAGAATTTTAACAAATTAACTTTACTCAAAAATTGCGAGGGACCCTGTTCTCTTATACTCAAGCGAAAGGTTGCCAACCTTCAATAACCTAAAAACACTACGTGAATCTGTAAGATGTTTTATTATAAAGGTATGTGTTGTGAATGATATTGCTATATATAAAAGTATATTTGTATTTAAGACACTTCAACTAAAAGACTTGAGAGATGATAAACACATTTAAATTCATAGAGTAACCCTATATTCTCTAACCAAAGCTAGACATACTATCGGTTAATTAATGGTTTCACTACACCCCTTCACATTTCTTCTCTAGTCCGTTAATCGCAGATAGCTCTTCGGTTGAAACATCTACAGACATTGCAGTGTTCCTAATAATATATGGGAGAGCATACGTCTTCATTAAATCATGTCTCTATTTGTGTTGCAAGGTATTGAAAGTTGGCATCGTCTCGGCCGAGTGTCGGAGAACATTCTTAGCTGGAAACTTCCTTAGGTGCCAAGGAAGTGTTCCGTCACCGAACTAACACAGCTTACTATTTCCCTGTTTTCTCTTTGAGACGATATCTTCTTCACAATGTCAACAATTTTACTTAGCAATCCCCATGTTTGCGAGTCGGCTATCTAAACTATTTCGCAGAGACCTGAACGTAGCAGTGTTGGAGTTTGTAATACATACACTTGGCTGTTGGCATGTGACGGTGTGGGTGTGACGATGACGTTGATGGTTTAGAAATTGGAGCGGGAGCGAGAACGCGATCGGCTGTAGACGCGGCGGACTGGGGTGTAGCGTGGTGAGCTGCGCCGCGACGAATACGACTGAGACCGCGATCTGGACCTGTCAAACAAAACAAGAAAACATTTACTACAATATCATAATTGCCATTTGGCCGACTGGTTCTGGGAAATAGACGTGTAAAAAATTTGGACCATTTTTTGGTGTCGGAAGCATTTCTTGCACCAACTCTGTTCCATGCTCAGGCCAAAAAGTTTTAATGGCTTATTTATTAAAAAAAATGAATCATTCATTTTTCTAATTTCACTTTTATTATAAAAGATCAGTACCGGGGTATCGTTTATGAATAGCATTATCAACTGATAAGAGAATACAATATTAGTATTTATACAAAAAAAAAAAAAAAAAATAAGATGCAACAATTGGTAATCGAAGGAATTTACAGATAAATATATAATTATGAATAACTGGCACTACATTGAATATAATTAAAATGTTTATTACACCTTAAGAATGATTTCAAAACTCATTGTTAGTCAAATTATTTTTTTAACAATATTGCATCGGATGTCGACATATTCCACGTGGATGTGGGCGAGTTCCGATGAATGCTATTTTGTATGTATTTTAGTAGTTTGTAAATAATTCTTTTTTTCTACTGCTTTTAAATTTATAATTAGTCAATCTTTTGCAATATTAAAAATTAAAATAAATAAAACTGCATTGTTATACAGAACAAGCTTACCTGTATTTATCTTTATCACCGCTGCCGTAACGATTGCTGCTGCTGCCCCCCCCATAGTCTTCTTTAACCCTGATGTATGACACTTCACCCTGGTGAAAAAGAATAAAAAATATCCGTTACAAATTGAACATAGATAAATTACAGAGAATCAGCCTGAAATAATATCCGGTTGTCACATGACAACAATGGACTTTAGCACAATCGCTTTTTCTATGTATGTTAGCATTTTCGATGGTACAACCTCACACATACCCACTGTAGCCTTAAACAGAGTTTCAATAAAAGATAAGTGCTTTGATTACAACAGAAATTCAAAGAGCTTACTAACCAGCACCTTAAATCATATCCAAAATATTAAAAAGGTTAAGGACATGGCTTGGAAATACTTGGGAAGCTTGTGTCTTTTCCAATCGGAAGGCCATCACCATTAATGTGATGTAATCAGTGGAGCTGACTCAAACTTGGGGGGGTATCAGAGAATGTTGAGAGGCACCGTGAGTTGATAATATAATCCAAATAAGGAGCAAAGTGGCAAAAGAATATCTTGTTGGGAACTGAAGACTTGGTATAAAAGATGAAATGGAAACACCTGTTGCTGTCTATTATCGTATGTATCACAGTTAACGTAAATGAAATAAAAGTTGACATGAGGATAATAAATTTATTTTTGAAAACGTTATTTATTCCTCCTTAAAATAAATGTAGCGTGAATAAATTGTAGCAGCTAAAAAAATATATGAATCATCACAGGTGAATAGTTTACATACGTTGAAATCAACACGCAAACTTGAAAATGTCATAAATCGTAAACAGAAAAATATTCCGAGAAAGAATTAACGATAGTGCAGTAAATTTATCGTCATTGATTTAACTCTTTTTCTTGTAGCTTGTGACCGATCTTACTTCTGCAGGTTTCTCTTCTGAATTCTGGTCTAAATATTGATCGAGTTCATCTGTGGGTATATGGTACACTATTGACATTGATTCCAGGAAAAGAGTCGAATATAAATGGAGTTTTATGTTCAATAATATATCGACTGTGGAAAGGAAAAAGGACGTAACCCTCAATTTTCCAAAACAGTCTTTTTTCGATAATCACAATGTTTACAACTTGGCACACATTCTATCAAAAGGATGGAAGCTGAAAATGCCGAATAAGTATCTAAATTTAGCTTTTAAGTTTGAAAAAGATGACCTTGTAAAAAATTAAAACTAACAAAAAAGACTGAAATAAAGGTTTTACCGAGACAATTTCTTTAATTAATATTAGGTTATGTCAATTAAACACCAGTTTAAAAGTGTCCGTGCACTTCAAGGTTGTGTATAATTCATAATTTGCATATGTCACAAAATCATCAAAATACGTTTTAGCGCCTCCTGTAAAATTTGATATGTGTGGGTTACGTCCTTTTTCCTTTCCACAGTCGATATGGTTACACATCATTTTCATCAATATTCATGTAGTTTTACGTAAATACATATCGCCACCTCAATACAGTGGAACCCCGATCTACCGTTCTCGTATTGTTCGTTTTCCCGCATGGATCGTTCATTTGTTATAGTCCCGGCCAAACGCCCATAAGAGCAATATTACATAATCCCGCATTAATCGTTCCCCGATTATACGATTTCCTCGATTTATCGTCTAAATATTATGATCTCTTCACAAACATTATCCCGATTGAACGGTTTTTTATGAATATGTATTTCTCATTTCGCTAAGAAATACGATCGACTCGTACAATTTGTTTTTGAAAAAAAACAAGACTGCAGGCGCCGTAGAATTATTTATTATGACTTCTCATATCGACCCATACAAAAATTTTGTAAAAAAAAAACGAGACTGCATGTATGCAGGCACCGTAGAGTTGTTTTTTATGATTTCCCATAATGCTTTCGCTGATGACTCACTTACTCTTGTGCACATATTCATTTGTCTCCCTGAATTTCAACACCTCTAATGACCTTTAGTTTTGCCTTGAATCTCGTGCCGTGTTCTAATTCGGATTAAAATGCCCCCCATGAAAAAAACTAGAACTCTCGCGGAGAAACTCAAAATAATTCTAGACGTTGAAAAAAAATCCAAGAGAAAAACGAGTTGACATAGCAAAACGTCTAGGACTTGCCCCATCCACTCTTAACTCGATTGTTGCTAGGAAAATTGACATTCCGAATCTATCAAAGTGTGGCAAATCAGCCAAAAAGAGAAAGTCCGCTAAGAAGTCTACTTTTAATGAGCTTGAGGAGATTCTTCACGTGTGGTACCAGCAAGCGTGAGCTGAAAATATACCTATTGATGGAACCATACTCAGAGAAAAAGCTTTACAAATAGCCGAAAAAAAAGGTATTTCAAATTTCTCTGCATCGACCGGATGGGTCAATAGGTTTAAAGATCGGCATGGTCTTGTATACAAAAAACTAGCTGACGAGAGCGCTGCTGTGGACCATCACACAACCGCAGCATGGATAGCGAGATTGCTTGAGATTGTTGAAGAATACGAACCACGAGATATTTACAATGCTGACGAGACAGGCCTCTTCTATAAGTGCCTTCCGGATAGAACACTTACGTTAAGGGGGCAGTCCTGCCACGGTGGAAAAAAATCTAAAGAACGTGTAACGGTGCTGCCATGTGTTAATAGTGATGGCTCGGATAAAATACAGCCAATCTTAATTGGAAAATCGCTAAAACCTCGTTGTTTCAAAAATATAAAAACTTTACCCGTAAAATATCACCCCAACAAGAAAGCATGGATGACCATTAATATTTTTACAATTTTTTTTAGGAAATCTGGACTATCCTATGTGTGCTCAGAAACGTAAAATCCTTCTTTTTATAGATAACTAGCCGGTACCCGGCAAGCGTTGCAATGCCATTCGAAGAAAGAAAGTGATTGTATTTTAATTCTGTTTATTGAAGTGCTTTTGGATATCTTTTGTTTTTCCGTCTGGTGCGTATACGAATAGATATGAAGGTTTTCGAACGGTTGAGCAGGCCACATACAGCTGTCCATGTGGGAAACATAGATTTTCTAAATTTAGTCCACACCCTTGTAGCGATTGTCCCTTTGCTTTGTTGATGGTCATTGCAAGTGCAAGTCGCACCGGAAACTGCAAACATTTAAATTCGAATGGGATATCTGTTGGAATCATTGAGATGCTTGGCAATAGCACATTGTCTCCTTTAAATTTTCCTGTTCATTTGTTTAGCTTCAATGATATTGTGCATTATCTTTCTCACTGAATGTCTGGTACCGTTGCAAAGCGGTGAATTTATATTTCGGAGAAGAATGATTGGTACGCCAATTTTCAATGTTAAAACGTGTGACGGCATGGCTGGCAAATCAAGTGAATTTAAGAATTCAGAAGAATTTATTGCGATATTTTTGGGAAAACGTTGTAAATCAATTCTCTTATTGTTTTTGTAATTTTACAGAAATTTGTTGGCAATGTAATACATTGTGTTGATTCATCTATTTCCAATTTTCTATTCCCAATATCCAACAATTATTTTGCGAAATGTTCAGCGGATGTGTCATATTGTAGTTCTACACGCATGCTGGCCTTGAAAGCCAATTTCTGCACGTGTCGCCATAAAACTGATGATTTGAGTCATGCATTTAATTCATCAACAGCTGTTGAACGTGGTATAACTGATAGGGTTTGTCAAAAATCACCAGACAATAAAATAAGTGCGCTACCAAAAACCACTATTTATTTCCTCTCAAATCTTTTAGTGCATAGTGTAGTGCTTACAATGCCTTTTTGTGCGCCATAGTACATTCGTCTCATATTATGAGTTGGCATGATTGAAGTTCTTCACCCATTCCGATTTTTTTTTGATATTGCATGTTAGTGTCTCAGTGATTTGCATTAAAATGCAATTTCAGTGCTGAATGACAACCATCCAAAAATGTTCACACCAAAGACACGCGAACTGACGCTAAACTATATCAAATACAGATATTTGCTAAATAGAGAAAAGTCACCAGAAAACGCGATAATTCTTAGAAAATGCGCCACAGAGAATACTAAAAATAGCCAATCAACGGGTCCAAATTTCACTTTTCGCGACCGATGATTTGCCATGAAACTGACAGCCGTGGCATACAGATCGCTTTATTCGGCAACATTTTTCATTGTAAAATGGCTGCACTCTGGGGTGGGCTGGAGGAAGCTCAGAGGGGTTCGCGCAAGCCCTTTGTGAAATTTTGCTAAGGTCGGCCAGCCCCTTGTTAATTTAAGAGAAAACAATATTCTCAAATCAAATGAGTACATAACTGCAATTTCTGACTTAAATACATTATCTATGACAGCATCAGTATACACAGTATTACATTTTCGGCCATTCACATTGATGAGTTTACAGTAAATTGCGTATTGGTACATATTGTAAATGTATTAAGTAAAAATCGATTGCTTATTTAAGTGGTCCATCAGTGATAAAAAACTCACTGCTTCCTAGAATACCGAGAATTGCTTTGATATAAAGCGAGCCCTTTGTAAACGCATTGGCAGCCTACCACTGGCTGTACTAATTTAGAAAACTTTGAGGGCGTCCGCACAACAAATCATCAAAGTTTTATTGCAATCGGATGAACGGTATAGAAACAGGAACACATAAAGGAAAAACTACCAAATTACCGTATTGGCAGCCCATCGTTGTATGTTTTGATTCAAAAACCTTTGCTGGTGTCCGCAAAACAACTCACCAAAGCTTTATCGCAATCAGATGAACGGTATAGGAACGAATACAGAACAAACAAAGAAATTAACGTTTTGGAAGCCCACCGCTGGCTGTACTTATTCAGATACCGTTGCGGGTGTTTGCACAACAACTCACCAAAGTTTTATCGCAATCGGATGAACGGTATAGGAACAGGAACGCATAAGGGACAAACTAACAAATAAACGTATTGGCAGCCCACCGCTGATTCATATAAATTCGCGAGCGTCCGCACAACGGCTCGCCAAAGTTTTATCGCAGTCCGATGAATGGTATAGGATTGCATACGGAAAAAAACAAACAAATTAACGCATTGGAAGCCCACCGCTGATTTATATACATTCAAGGGCGTCCGCACAACAACTCACCAAAATTTTATCGCAATTGGATGAACGGTATAGGAATGCATACCAGACAAACAAACAAATTAACGCATTGGCAGCCCACCGCTGATTCATAAACCTATTCTGGCGTCCGCATAACAACTCCCCAAAAAAATTATCGCAATCGGATGAGCGGTATAGGAGCGCATAGGTAACAAACATACAAACATTCATTTTTATATATATAGATTGTGCCGCCCACCCCTGAGATACTTCATTTTTGAAAAATATTAAAGTAGTTTTTTACCCTCCAAATTGCACCAGTGTTTTGCAACCACTAGATATGGGTGTGATTGAAATTTTTAAAAAACTATATAGGAAGGAACTGGTGCAAAGAATAGTGTGCATAATGGACTCAGGAAGAGATGTTGACCGAGCAACACTCCAAATAAATGTATTGCAGGCAATAAATTACACAGTGGCTGCTTGGCAACAGGTGAAAGCTACGGCAGTAATTAATTGCTTCCATAAATGTGGCTACACTCGCAGAGCAGTTTTGATTCGGGAAAAACTGGTGGCAATTGATGAGGAACCAGAAGACTCATTTGATGATGATTGGCATATTGTAGCCCAGGGGGACATCGACTTTGCAACATATGTGCAGTGTGACAGTGAATTAGCCACCTGTGGCGTTGAGACAATCGAATCATTATGTGATGCAAATAATGACAGCAGTGGGGAAAAAGATAGTGAAGAGTGCAACATTGAACCAGTTCCGACATTTCCAGAAGCATTATTGGCTTTCGAAAAAATAAAAACATTTTTCTATTCAAAAAAACATAGATGAATCTGTTGTGAGAAAACTACTTGAGTTTGAAGGGTCTTTGCTAAAATAGAAGTGTCAAACTGCAAAGAAGCAACTGAGCATAAAGGACTTTTTAAAAAAAAAAATGAGTTTTTTTTATTATTATTTTTAGCTTTCCCGCATTATCGGTTTCCCGCATTTTTCGGTCCCTTGATAAACGTAAAATCGGGGTTTCACTGTACTAATATTTTTTTAAAATTGTTATTGAATGTGATGTCACATTTCCTAATACAAAATTCAATCAAACATTATTTGATTATTCCCAATCATACAAAACATCGTTTTATTAAACAATAATTATATGAGCCCTCGAGAGGTGAAGTGAGCCAACTAGTAAAATGGTAAAAAAAATCTTGAATCAATCTTGTACAATCACGTCTCTACTTGATGTTTTGGGGGATTGCATATTTTTATTTTACGGAGATAATACTATTGCAACGTGTTTTAACTGAGGTTACTTCACTTTTACGATACTTTCAGAAGTGTAGAATATTAAAACGCATTTAACTTATTTTTTCTAAAACACTAATTGGCTCACTTCACCTCTAATTGGCCCATATCAGTGTAACCTAGTTGAGATAGTAAAGAGTAGTATTGCCAGACCTGTCGAAGACGTATTTTTTCATCTATTGTCTAATGCCATTTTCATATATGGTATTCATCAGTGATTTTTGGCAGTCACATTATTTTTATTATTTGTTGAAAATAAACAGAGGAATATTTTAAAAAGATTAATATTATTGTAAACAAATCGGTAGCCATACGATATTGATTGTGGAATCAACGCCAGCAGAGTGCCACATGCCCACATATCAAAGCAAAAAAATATCTAGGTCCGAATTCGAAGTAATGGCTTCTAGAAAATTGTTTAAAAGTCATAATGAATTAGTTTACTTGCTGAAATAAAAAAAAATATTTTTCTCAGATTGATTTGTATCGGTAGTACAAATAATCAAAATATACGAACCGCCTAATTTAGCAAACAAAAAATAACTAATTACTCAAAAGGTTAAGGTGATAAATAAAAAAAGTGTTACTGAATGATATATCTACAATCAAATCAAAAATGCGATTCTGCAGCAAGTGTGAGGCATCAATGTATAAAATATAATTTTTCAAAAAATGGGATTTATCAGCGTCACAAGAGTGTTGAAGATATTTATAATAGTTTGATAGTAGTGCACACGTAGAAATAAACTCATATCTTTTTGGCACGCGTTCAACTCTGCCGGTGAGAATATATTAATGTTGGCGTTTTGATGTTTTCACGAATCATTCATATCGCTGTCCGTACGTTAAATATCTATCTTTTGATGTCAAAAATAATTTATGAATATCTTGTTTGAATCAGTTCGTTGACAAGACGAGACAGACAGAACACACTATACACATGTTAATGAGCAAATAAAAATCACGAAATTGATACAATCAGCAGTGGCGGATTTCCGCATAACCGCACGTGGCGTACACTGATGGCCTCCAATCTAAGGGACCTCAAAATAGCATATATTACATAAAACCCATAAAATATGTTGAATTAAAAAAATATTTAAATGTCGATGTTTAATGCCTAAATAAATATGGTATATATCAGGGATGGCGAACCTTTTAGGGTTTGCGTGCCGAAAGTTCTCAAATATTATTTTTCGATTGTGTGGCGTGCCCAAACAGTAAAAAAATAACAAAATAGAAATTAAATTTTAAAATGGATTGTCTTTAATCTTGGGAAACATTTGAAAATTAATAAAACGGAATAAATTAATAATTCACGGATTATTTAATCAAAATTTTAATTTTTTCAACATAAAAATTTAATTTTTTGCACTTAGAAATCGTTCGCGTGCTATCCAAATTCTCAAAAGTGCACCTCAGGCACGCGTGCCATAGATTCACCATCCCTGGTATATATAGTGATGTTTCAACAATAATAAAAGTATATAAAAAATAAAAATGTATTTTTACCAACATAGGACAGATAGATAAGAGCGATAACTGTCATATTAAAACAAATATTCTAATTTACGTTTAAAAAAAATAAAAATACCCCAGATTGCTTATCGTTCTTTGAAACACTAGTCATATTAACAAATGTAATATTATAACTGTAATTTGAATAAGGTTAGAGTGAATAACATGATGCATTGTGTATCTCTTCGTAGCCAGTATATATAGCTAAGAAAAATGTAAGTTTAATCATAGTTCCGACGATGGCGAAAGCCGAAATTGCTATCAATTAATAAATATTAAAACTGTAGAACTAAATACGTTGCTAAACACAAATATCAGTTGGGTATCTTTCCATAGGTAATTTTATATTGCATCAACGCGAGTCTTAAACCGCTTGGTCTTTTTAGCAACAAATTTGATAGGTTATAAATACCGCTTGTCGAGGATAGAGTAAACACGTCGACTGTTAAAACCCTTACATGATACATATACTGTCTTTCTGGAGAAGCTATCTCTGTACACAGTTCTTACAAATCTTAAAATTGTTATAATTAAGCTAAATATCTCCAGCGTTGATGGAAATCCACAAAAACAACACAAGGGTCAATACTACTACCAAAATTGTACAGTTGGGTGATTTCTATTTTATTATAGGAAGATATGGCTTAATAATCATACCTCGTGTGATCTGAATCTGGAGTCATCCAATTTTTTGACTGCGTACTTCATGTCTTCAAGGCGGAGGAATTCCACGACGCCAGTGCCATCTTTGAACGCGTCGGCGAAGCAAACGTCTCCTGCTTCGCGCATGTGATCCTTCAGGTCTTGCCAAGAACCGGAATTTGGGAGACCTGTAGACGACGATGAAATTGGAATTTATAATATTCGACATAAATTAATGTTTTAGTGGAGCCATGAAAATAGCGCTATAAGAGAAATTACTGGCGATATTTACTCGAATAGGGGTTGTCATTAGAATATTGAACGTGAAAACAAATCTGAATTCCGTAGCGTATAAACATGAGCAATAATTTTCAAGGGTGATTGATGCAAAGAGTATATTGAAAAGAAAAATATCCGAACAAATTCTTGGTGCGATTGATTAATTAACTCGATGGCTGCCAGACGAGTAGGAATGGCCAACTTCATTTACTTATTGTTTGAAAGTAGAGGTTGAGTGTCAGACTAACCTGATATTTAAAAAACCACTTCAATTTTTTTTAATCATATATGTTAACTAGATAAGACAAGAAATGGGAGAATATTTATTTTTATGGCTTTGACCATCGGCAACATAAGTGATCAAACATATCCGCATTACCTGTGACGAGCACTCTAAATTCGGATCGTTTGGCAGGTGGTCCTCTCCCTCCTCTCTGACCCCCCGGGGTTCTCTCGTTGCGTCCGCCTCCCCTTCCGCCAGGTCCACCACCACGAGGGAATTCCACTCGGAGGCGGTAGCCATCATAGTCGTAGCCGTCTCGGGCCCTCACTGCATCATCGGCGTCTCTAAAATACGGTGGATAAATTACAATCGTATTGCATTAACAAGTGTGAATAGAATTCAACCCTTTCGGCACTTATTTAATGGGTAGTATTAACTTTTGGGTAACATAAGGCCTACTGATACGGAGTATCTCAACAAACATTTTTCTATCAAATGTAGTTGTGCTATTCCCGTGTGCCTCGAAATTGTTTTAAACGGTCTGTATATTAAAAATGTGATTGTGTTGGATATTTCAGCCAATTCAAAATTAGCACTACATTTTATTATCCAGTAAGTTTCAGATTGGCTTTCGTGAGGAAGTAATTAGTAAGCTCTCTCTACGCTCAGTTTTTCAAGATCGGATAGGGCGTGGGTAGGGAGCTTTGAAAGCATCAGACATCCACACCTTCAGATTAAAATTTGTAAATTATGCATTATAATTTTGATCACTGGAGGGGAACCTACGGCCTGATCAAACTTTGACTTGATCAAAAAATTATACGCGAGCCTTTGGAAAAAGAGCGTTATCGACCCATTATATGTGCGACAGTCGAAAAAAAAAGGAGGGGTGGCAACGTTTTCTTTACTGCAACCTTTTGTTGAATCAGATAAATGAATGTGACCTTTAGAAATGCAAAGGTTCCCCACCCCTGCTTTTGATACTGGGATTCCAACAGAAAAATTTCAACATGCTACTTTCTAAAATTTAAAGTCAAGGTCGTTGGCTTCCATGCTGAAACCTCGCGGTTGGAATCCCAGTATGAACGGATTTTTTCAATCTTTCCTGAATTCTGTTCAAAGGCATAGATGTTTGTGATGTCTAAAGATTCTCCCCACCATTCTAATCCTAAAATTACAGGGTGTAGCGAGTGATTAGCCAACCACTAGTCCTGTCCTGCCCCATCCTTTCTATCCCTACCACATACTCTCTTCAAAAATGAGAGGTTGAGGGATTGAGTAACAACCAGTTAGTGTAGAAAAACTGTTTTTGAGATATCTCTATAAGGACAGTGCTTCCCAACCTGGGGTCCGCGAAAATTTTGATTTCTTTCAACATTCTTTGTGATAAAATATGAACCAGTGAAGAAAAAAAAATTCATAGTTCCGGAGATTATTGTAATCAAATTTAGGGCTCCGTGGAATGAAAAAGGTTGGGAAGCACTGCACTAGGAGGCCATATAATTCAGATTGGGAGCGGGATATGGATAAAAAATATATATTTATAATATAATAATATATTTATGAGAATTCTAATATGACCTCGAAAATTTAGTTTGGTAAAAAAAAAAACTACGCTATACTTATAGGAAACTTCTCCATAGGCATTATATTTTTTGGTCTTGTTTTTCATAGACTGGTTCCTTGGTAGCATATCTAAGGTGTAAATCGATTGACGGTAATAACCAAGATCGTTACACTTAGTTTATATTTGCATACCAGCGGCCAAGCCCCCAGGTGCAGCACTGACCTCTTGAAGTTGGGCTAGTCTACATATTGGAGCATGCAGGGTGAAAAAGAAGGAAGAAGTGGAATGGAGTGTATGCCAAGATAAAGAATGACGAAATGGTAACTATCACATTAGAAATACTGGAAATGTTTTGACCAATGTCAATAAAACATTAAAAATAATAAAAAAAAATGTAAATATCTCGTACGTATATGTCAAGCTAATTTATTAACTAATAAAACCTGTTTATCATAATTTAGATGTACATATATGTATTTCAGATAAGTATCTCAAGATAAGGCAATTATGCTTCTATACGGTACAAAGTTCGAATATTCGAAAAAATATATATTTGGGAATAAAAATGAGATTTTATTTATACCGTGTGTAAAATAAATGGTACACAATATCTCGTTTTCTACGTCAATCCTAATAGATCGGCACCATAAATAGTGCAAATTTTACGAGCAACCGTTTCCACAACAATAGGTAGCTAGAATGTATACCAAAATATTCGACAGGTTTATGATATGACGATTCTGGGTGCAACTGGAACAAATAAACAACTGATGTTCCACTTACCGGGCGTCTTCGAATTCAACAAAGGCAAACGGTGGGCCTCTTCGGTTTTTCAGGTCGACAAAGGTAACTTTGCCAAACTTGTAGAAAAGATCTTGGATATCTTTGGTCCTGATATCGGGCGGCAAATTTCCCACATAAATTCTGCACTCATTTTTGCTACGACTCCCTCCTCCGTCTCCGCCGCCACTTCGTTCGCCGGACATTGTTTTATGATTGAAAGAAAAGCAGATTTAATACACAACACTTTCTACTGCAGGAATCCGGCCGCGATAAAATAAAACTGAAGAATTACAAAATGGCGTAGATATGATGCCATTTATCTTTATGGCCAGCAAAATTTTAATAACCTCCCTAAAAATAAGTTCACAGAAAGGTAGGTAGAGGAATAAAATTCTGAAATAAAATACTGGTAAGATTATTCTACAATGTAGAATAGCAATATTTTTTTTTTTTGGCAATTTGAAGTTTCAGTTTGTAAAAATAGTAATTATTTATTAACAATAATAAATATTTTCACAAAACAAAAAATAAATTATTCACCGATATGTAACACATTTTTTTTAAATGGGATACGTCGGATTAAAAAACTTAATTTTGATTGTATACTAAAGTATAACTTGAAACTAAAATGCGATGCATTTTGAGAGATTAAAAAATATGCGATAATAAAGGCAAATAAAAGTTTTTTTTGCCATTTTTCAAAATTCAAAACATTTTTTTCCTCTGCTACTACCACTACACAAGATAATAATATGTATTCTGATAACTAGGAGGATTCCAAAAAAAAGAAGAATTTAATAAATATGTTTAATATCTTACTCATGTTATTTTTATATAATATAATCAACAGAAATAAATGCTAGAACATAACTATTTAAAAGACTATGATATGGTTGTATAGAAACTTGTATTGCATTGGTCAATACAATTAAATTCTATGTACTTGGCAACAATCTTTTCTCAGACCCAAACCACCTGTCTGTTGAGCGCAAGGCAGGATATCGAAAAAATTAACGGCCTCCCTCGAGACTTGGGATTCACATCTTGGTAAATGGGATCTTGCGATCCAATTAGAAATGCCGAAGCAATTTTGCAATTTAATTGCCAAAAATTCAACGCATTCCTCCTGACAGTGCTTTTTGCGGTTGCGAGTTATGGCACATTACGAAAACACAAGTAAATTGTGTACTGTGCTGCGAAAACGAATGCAGAAAACTTGGTAGATTCCACACGATATTATATTTAGCGGAATTACAGCACGTTGGGACAATCAGTAAGAACGCAAAAGGCAGATAATTATGGAAACACCGTATGGTGAACATAGTCTGAGATTAGGGAGTGGATATGAATTTAAAAACAAAGATGTAGAAAATTGAAAATAAAACTCTTTTTTTCATGTATATTTTTTAATTTTATTTTTAGGGCTAAGGGACCAAAAAATAACAATCCTTTCTTTTGTTTCAAGCGTAATTTAACAAAGCTTTACCATCAAAATAAGTAAATTTTATGCGCATTTTACGGTTGATTAATATTTTATCATAGTACAAGTAAGCCGTAGGTAAAAATACCATTAGAACCTTAATGTTGCTAGCTTTATCTGCTTGAAAGACGCATCTGAAAGACGATTTACGGAACCCGACCAATGGTAGATTTGCAGTTATCAAAATCCATCTTATTGAAGATTGTCCGCGAAGTAAGGAACCTTATAAATTTCGAGTCAAGTTTCACCGTACTTTTGCAGATTACCCGTGTCGATCGAAAGATCTAGTGAAATTATATATTAATATCTCAAATTAGAACGGTGAGTTGATTTCATATTGCAGTTAATCCATCGCGGTCATCGTCGGCATTCAATATTCCTTCCAACATTCTTCACATTCGTTCTAGAAATGAACACGATTTTAATGTATATAGATATTGACAAAGCGTTGTCTAGGCAATAAAATACATCGGAGATCTGGATGGCGAAATTTGACCTTTTAAAATGTGATTTTTGTCTTACATCCCTAAAATTTTCACCATTTCCCCGTGTTTTTTCTTTCAAAATATTTGATGACAGAATTGAATGTTAGCGCAACTGTCAGAGTTCTCACGCGAAACAAAACTACGTGTGACTTAAATAGGTAACAATTAAACCCAAGACATGTCGCTAATCCTGATGCATTAATTGCTTTTCGTTTTGTGTTATCATTTCATATTGTTCAATCGGGCATTTTGTTTGTAGGTAGAATCCAGTCAGCGGCTGGGCTACATACATTTTACCGCCTACTCATTATTTCCACGACCGGTAACGTGCACATTTTTTTTTATTTGAAAAAAGAATTTTTGGAATTTATTCAAACTGATGGACAATACAAATCTTTTCCTCGTTTTTAAATGCTATCAGAAATATGACCTTAATTATTTCATATGAATGTAAAAAAATGTGCAAATCTTCCAATTATCATAAATAACCCAATAAGCTTGTGTCGTACAATTTTTTTGCGATGTTTTGTGAAAAATATAACCGATCAAATCATGGGGGGGGGCAACAAATTAATACATGTATTGATATGTTGGACGGATTCGACTATAATTGTGAGGAGATTCACTCTCAATTGTACAATGATTAAAATTGTTTTTTTTTTATTCTACGTGGGTCAACCAATAATATGTTTAACCACTTGAATACCAAGCGGACACAGGTGTCAGGAACATATACAAGCGAACACGGATGTCCATGACATTTAAAAAAAAAATACTTTGTATTCTAATAGAATATAAGCAATATTTTGATGGATATGTGTAGTTCCATCTATACCATAGGTTCCCAACCTTTTTCGGGTGGCGACCCCTTTTTATAAAAGCCATGTGACCCCCCCCAGGAATTTGAAATCCTCGATTTACTTTTTGCCCGGATTGTCTCCGAAGCTCTTTTTTTTTTTTTTTTAGCTCACCGAGGAATTTGAAATCCTCGATTTGCTATATTGTTGAAATCTAAAAAATGTTGGCGACCCCCCCCGGAAACCCTTGCCGACCCCCAGATTGGGAACCCGTGATCTATACTGAGTCAATATAGATTTTTAAAATATCGAATTTGAGTGTGTATTAGGCAAAATTATTTTTCTCAAAAACACGCAGTATTTCTGTGACATATAAATGTTTTATTTGCGTGGTATTCAAGCGGTTAAGTAAAAAATGATCGTTCAAATCAAGCTAATTCAACTGTTTCTTCACTTTACATATTAAAAATTGAATTTGAACAAAGAAATCATGCTGGGATTTGTGATAAGGAAATTTAAAACAAGTTCAATCAACAAATCTCTCGATGTCATGGTAACATGACATCCATTTGAAAGGTCTTATCTTCGTTTTTGACTATTTTAAGTAAATTGGTTCAAATTGAATAATTTTTATAGCCAAATGTTTTGATAAACTCGTATCTTAATACTTCAAACTGCGCAACAGTATTTAAAATGTTTTTGAGGTAGCCATTGAATATGATTTCACATTTTGTTCTACAACGTACAATTGAACATCAATTAATTGTTTCCAATTATACAAAACAAAATTTTTATTGCTCGCCATGAGCGAAACCGCTCCTGATCATAATAAATAAAATTGAAATTTGAAAGGATTAATTATTTATTTTAATATGCAAACATCAGCCTGCCGAGAGAAAACTAGTCATTTTTTCTTTTAAGCTTTACTTTTTTGTAGCCATATAGTAGAGAGGTTTTCGAATATAATGTATATAACTCTGTATATAATATACACCAAGTCTTTTTTACGGGATTTATTTAGACAGCATTGTTCCTTTTTTGCACGATTTACTCGTTACGCGACAGAAGAAATGGTGACCTTGTGTTTAAAGAAGTAATGACCCTGCGCAAAATCGTGTGACGTAATTCTGCTCTAAAACTTGTTTAAATACAATGCATTTGTTGAATAGCATGTTTCCCGGTCATAAGTTTTATTGCCGAGAGTTACTATGTGAAATAAATGCACTCCAGACATATAAATATTTTAAATACGAACTGAAGATGGAAATATTATTTTTTTAATTGAAAAACATTTATATGGTTATGTTTCACAAAATTCAAAACGTTCAATGATTATATTTCGCAACCAACAGTGACGGCGAATAACTCCTATGAGTGAATACAATTATGCACATGTATACATGCCGTGTAAATGTTTTTCAATGTATTTTTTTAATCAATAAAGAAATTAAATTTTATATATAAAAAACCTTTTTTTTAGAACAAATTTTGTTTTGTTCATACCTTTTTAACCAAGGAACAATGGAACCAAGTTATCAAATTATATGAGAGTTTTTTTTTTACGCAACACTCTGGAACCAATGTATCGCGTAAAAAAAGGATTTGGTGTAACTCAAACATCGATGTACTGACTTAACATTCTATGGAATTAGGCCGTTGATATACGTTTGTGATTTATAGATACTGAATAAAGATGTTCCCATGTTAAGTTAATCAAACAACAGTTACAAACCCTCAAATACGATTATTACAAGCAGACTATTAACAAATTCACTAACCGCCCTAGCTGCAGGTAACTTTCCGAGAAGTATGCAAAAAATCACCTTTTTTTTTAGTCAAGATTATGAAAACAATGTTAGTCATACTCATATGTATGAGAATTACGAAACGTCAAAGAACCAACTGCAAACTTTGCTTGACCTTGAAGAAGTACTTGTGTAGACTTGTAGTTGAACTTATTTTGTATCTCGCTCAAGATCAACTGGAGGAGAATTGACATTACTAACACCCACGTCTTGGGTCTCAAATTTATATTGAAAAAAATCTCAACTAACTTTGACCCAGACATGGCTGATCGTTAGAGCATGCTCTTACCAACTAGGCCACAGCGGGATGAATGTTAGACCATCGTTATGATTACTATCGAAATAATTTAAACTATATGTTATTTCGATTCCTCAACTGATGTTGTATGTAGATAGAATGACAGAATGAAATAAATAATGTTTTTCAGTACATGGTCAATCGTAGCCAATGATGTCGACATCAGCGTACTTATTAAAAAGTTGCCATGTTGCCAGTTTATTTACAAATATTAACATCTAAAAGCGCCCGTTCATTTGCTACAAATAATAAAAATCACCGATAGATGTGTGCAGTGTCCGTATCTGAAGAAATAACTATAATTCAATTAAAAAGTACGAGAATGGCAATGGATGACAATATACTATGCCATATCTGTATGGCGATACTCATTATATTATGTACGTTCATATCATGAGCCATCGTTAAATTGGTAGTTGGGGTAAAATGCGACTGATAACGCACCCGAGGGGTTAATTTATTTTTGTTTTTATTATCAGATTATGTATAGCGATAATTTTGAATAATTTTCTTTATGTACATTGCAAATAATGTTGTTCTATATTCAAAGAGAGGTCAAAATCGTCTTGAACCTTAAAAGTAAAAATAAACAAGCATTTACGATCTCACAACTAATTGAAAACTTAACAGGAATTTTTATTTTCAATACTGTTTATATTTTGTTGTTTTCATTCGATAAAACTTTTGCGGTAACCTGTCTCTTATGTTCTATGACTCTCATCCTACTTGGTTGTGAAGTCAAGGGATTGACTCGTTCAGAATTGACACTTGTGCTTTAAAACAGGGGTTTCCAGGGTTGGGTATCAATCGTTGGATTGCTAGATTCTTGTTTTTGAACTGAAAATTTTAGTATTTTAGTGATTGGTTCGTAAAAAAACATCTCGATAAATTTATAATATGTACCCTTATACATACAACAACCTTTTTGGGCCTGTGTCCCTTTTTGAGTCTTATTTTTCTGTGGCCCCCATACCTGTTTTGTACTATTGAAGTATAAGTGTTTTGTGGTGCAAAACGAAAAGACATAAGACTTTTTTTGTAGGTCTTCTCATAATTTTGAATTTCAAATCCAAAATGAAAATTTGCAGATTTCTCAAAATGAACACAGCGACACCTAGCTCTTAGACATTTTGATTTCGAATTCTTATTGATAAAACACAATAAATATTACTTAAGAGAATAATTTTAACCAAGAAATTAATTCTTCGAGGAGAAAGGAACACCCATGATCGGTGGCGGCCGGTCAATGTAGCATTGAATCAATGCACCCCTTGTATTTGCAGGGGGGTTATATTTCATGAAATAATATTCAAACAACATTTATACCATACACATTTTAAATCACGGGTTCCCAACCTGGGGGTCGCCAAGGGTTTTCTGGGGGGGGGGTCGCCAACTTTCCCCGGTGAGCTAAAAAAAAAAAGGTGTTTCGGGGAGAATCCGGGGAAAAAGTATAGCAAATCGAGGATTTCCAATTCCTCGGGGGGTCGCCTATTTACGGCTTTTATAAAAAGGGTTCGCCACCCGAAAAAGGTTGGGAACCTATGTTTTAAATACTTCATGTATTTATTGTCTAAAATAAAATAAAATGTAAAATATTTATTATAGACAAGTAAATATATGAAGAATTTAAAATGAGTGAATGGTATAAATGTTATGTTTGAATATTATTTCATGAAATATAACCACCCCTGCATATACAAGTGGTGCATTGATCCGATGCCACATTGATCGGCCGCCACTGCCCATGATCACATCTCTGAACAGCAATGTTACATTGGAAAATTCAAACTTTGATATTGGAGTTTTAAATACCCAATCGAAAATTGACAAATTATAATATATACGTAGATCAATACTTCGGCTACAAACGAAATCCGGCTATGCTTTATCGGCACAAAACTTGGGAAATGAGCCACTTGCCTTATCCAGTTCCTTAATTTGATAATATCTCTGCTTATCAATAACAAATGACTCGAGATTCAATTCTGATAAGATTCATTCATTGCCTGGTATTGGCAATGAAAAGTTTTCCGCAATTCTGTGAACTGCCCAACCTTATCTAAACACATGTTTTACAGCGATCATATCAGTTATCGGTTGCCGAGAACCCAAAGAGATACTTTTACAGTCGTGCTATCTGACACTGAAATAGTTTTTTTTATATCTTATTCTTATGTTCTCGCTATGTTTTTTCAACAGAAAAGAGGAGAAAATGTGCGACAGAAAGGCAGTCATCAAGAATGCGGATATGGGAGATGAGATGCAGCAAGACGCTGTCGACTGTGCAACGCAGGCGCTCGAAAAATACAACATTGAAAAAGTAATTACTGCATAATATCTGAATTTTTATTTATGAAAATGGTGTGGTCATTTCTCAATCCTTTCTATACTGAAAACTATTATGAAAAAAAAACCATTTATCAAACAAATATTCTACTGTGTCGCGTGAAAAGGGTTTTTATGTCTAAAATCAATACTTTTCATGAGAACTAAACCAAGAACTTTGTTTGTGAGAACTTTGATAAATAAACTGATTTAGAATTAATTCTTTTTTTACACAATTTTGAAATAACTCTATCCACTAAAATTTATTTTTCTGTGAAAACTCTTTTCTTATCACACACCGCCATATTTGACGTTGTAGCTGATATAAATATTTTTTTGATCTCATGAAATAATCTCGAAAGATATTGCAAATATCTGAGAGACTTTGTGAACGTGCTTGTGCCTGCTACATTCTAAAAAGTAAACAGATATCTTTCATACAAACTAGTCATAACATAAAATTGCCTTGTTTGAACACTACATCTTCATGTATGCACTTTATTTTATGATTGTGCGACATAGGAAATATTTCGATTATTGTTTGTAGCTATTGTATACAATCAAGCATACTTGTTTTATTATTTAATGCTTAACAAAAAACATACCCGGGGGTGCTATTCCCGTTTACAGAGCACTTATTTTGAATGGCGTGAAATATTTAATATTATCACGTTTTGATTATACAGATGACGCTGACACAATTACATAACGAGTATGTCAGACCGTCTAAAATAAGTGTTTGCGCATTGGAATAGCACCGCTGAGAGAATACATTTTTTTTTTACCATGTCCGCTCCCAATATGGAGCATATGGACTCCTAATGGAGTTTATCTCAACAGATGTTTTTCTACGAGAACTGCTTGTTACTCAGTTGCTCAACTTTTTTTCTGAAGAGATTAGGAATATAAGTCTAGGGTTAGGACAGGACTAGTGGTTAGCTAATCGCTCTCGATACGCCCCGTTCATAGGATAGGATGAGTGGGAAGGGGAATTCAAGACATCACAAACATCCATGCCTTCGAACAGATATTTATAAATCTATTGGAAAATCAATTTATAAAACTGTCAGTACTGGGACTGACCACTCGACCACACAGGCGGCTAATACCTAATAATATATTGTGTTAATCAATATTTTTTTACACTTGCAGGATATCGCAGCATATATTAAGAAGGAATTCGACAAGAAATACAACCCAACATGGCATTGCATAGTGGGGCGCAACTTTGGCTCGTACGTGACGCACGAGACCCGCCACTTCATCTATTTCTATCTCGGTCAGGTCGCCATCCTCCTCTTCAAGAGCGGTTAAGGAGGGCTCCCCTCCCCTCCGCGTTATTATTCCCACTTTCCATCCGATTTTAAAACTACCACATCTGGCGCAAGTCGGCGAATAAATTTCCCCTAAATTCCAATGTTATAGTAAACTACTCGTATAATTGTAATAAACGACTGCGCATACTGGATCATTATGTTAATGAATGTGTGAGGATGGTGTGTGTATTATACACGGGAAATCTATTCTATAAGGCCTGTAACATTTCATTTTGATGTTACGGCGTATCGTCCGTCTAATTACAATCTACTCCGACTCCATTTGTATCATCTCCCGTGCAAGAAATATTGAAAGAATCCAAAAAAATTAAATGATACGAGTTACCAAGTTTTCAGTATAAAAAAAACCACTCTTCAGTTCACTCGTAATTTTGTTTTTGGATTAGAAACACAATTTCACATATTATCTTGGTCATTGTAAGAATTAAATTATTTAAAGAATCTTCATTATCGGAGTTGGCAAGTTTTCATATGTATATTTTATGAAGTTAATTTTTTTTTATCTAGTTTAATTCATTCTTTTCCTACATAATAGTTTACGTACTCGCATTTTTGGATTTACGATTGAAATGGAGTTAGATTACTTTGTATTGGGCGGAGGATAATAAATAATTATATTATTATTATTATAATATTGATGTTATTATAATTTAAAATTATCTACGTTACATGTATGTATGTATATTATTTACTGAAGATGGATGGTTTTGAATACATTTTACGATGTAGACTTGAGTTTTTTTTTTTTTTCAATTCTCTACATTTGGCATATCTGCATAGTGGATCACTCAACTCTATACTTTGTATGCATGCGCTAAATAAATTTTATCTCCAGTTTTTTTTTATTCCGTTTTGAAACATACCTATTTGAAGTATTATTATATACTTGAAGCCACACTCGGTATGCAGAACTATCTAGCAGTATCAATATTGAAATCGTTGCATAGTTATCTAAATAGACACAAGCGTACATACTGTGTCGGTTGTCTTTTATGCAATTTACGGATCAAATGTGTGTTAGGTCGTTTTGCATATTTAGTTCGTCTTTCCGCTATAGTGATCGACTTTTAATGTACGCTCTCAAAAATAAGCATAGTTTTAAAAAAAATATATTGATAGCCACTCCTATCAACACGGTATAGAAACTTCAAAAGCAGAAATTTGGACTCGTATCTTGTGACAGTTTTCACTTATTTCCGGATGTCATTTTACGATAATGTGTGAGGAATACGCTGAAAATTATTTCTCAGTCCGAAAGAACCGCGGCTTAAAAAATGTGGGTTGCGCCGCTGTTGCGAAACTTCATCTGATTTACCAAATATTGACTAAATTATCCAAGACGTATTTTCTGTAATCATTCTATTGAATATCGCCCCAAAAATAAATTCGACTTCACATTAAATGTGCGGTAAATATTTTTCAAGTATTTTTACTGACTTTTATCGTATTTCTGTCTATTGTACATTTTTAAATAGAGCGTTCACGCCGGAATGTCATATCACTGTTCTGTACTTAGTTGATGCAGCTTTTAGTAATAGATATAACAAAACAGCTATACTTATTCGAGTCCTGGTGAATAACTTCATGAGAAGTTTGCATGCAGCTTTGTAAAGTAAATGCTCGATAATAGCGATCGAGATGTCGAGTCAGTCTTAGTTTATGAACTTCAATAAATATTGTCAACTCTGTAGGTGACTTTTGATTAACTTACTCTTAGTTGCTTCTCAGGTAAAAAGGGTAGAAGATTAAATAATGAGGTAAATACCGCTAAGTATTATATCTGCTGTACTTTACAGATAGTCGGGTAAACCAAGACAAATATATATATATATATATCGTAGTATCTGATAGCTATTTTGGCTTTTCGCCATCATCAAAACTATTATAGAACTATAGTTATGACGATGGCATTAGGCCAAAATAGCCTTTTTGCTTGCAACGAATTATGTTTTTCTTTTCAATGGAGCGGTGCCGATGCCGATTCAATCAGAATGTTTCGTAAATATGAAATTATTATTTTAAATATCGCTAATTGAAGTATGTACTTTTTTATGAGGATATATTTCAATCAACTAATGAATCAAGAAAACACCACTTATCTATTATGGTCAATATTATAAGTGGAATTTAATTAAAAAATTCAACTGGTATTTTAGTTACTTTAAAGTAGCTCATATTGGGGTCCGGTCTTTTCTAGTTTCAAAAATATGATCCCCCTTTTACCTGAGCTGTGGTGAATAAGATACGTTCCGGTGTGTGGCGCTCGTACAATTATGTCGCCCGTTTTCCGATATATAATATTATCATAATTATTATCTATTTACCTCATATTTGATATGTATTAACTTAACTGATGAAACGCAGTGGCAATTTAAAATTAATACTTGTATACTTGACAAACAATCATAATTTTTAAACGTAGCTAAAAAATTAATCTTTGTACGTTCGGTATTGAAAAAAATTGCATTCTGGCGCCGTCGGTCGAATGTAAAGGATTGTGATTTTATAACCTAGAGTGAATTTTTAGAATTAATGTGATTATTAAAATTAATAATTATTGTTAATGGAATCTTTCTTAGGGTAGTATTTGAGAAAATGTCCGATTAAGCAGTCTTAATTCATAAATTGATTACAGAACTCTTTTTCATTTCATCAAATATGTACTTTACGGTTTCTTGATCACATATCTCAACGTTATGTTCAATTAGGAAGTAAACCGCATGAGTTTTTATAATACTGTTCTAATAACGCAAATCGAATTGAAACTGAAAAAATTACTGCGGTCATAGAAGTTAACCCTCAACTAATTTATTGCCTCTTTCATGGTTTTGTCAATTATTATCACAATGCGTTGTTTATTACTTCTATTGTACATTAACAAAAACTTGTACGTCCAATGGCGAAGACGAGAGGAAGGTAGAGACCAATTGTTAAATAGTAAAATATTCCATTTGTAACCAATCGAAAAATTCCCTCATTTTTCAGTCAGGTTTCTGACATCTGCGGGTATATATGTAGATATCAACCGGAAAGGCAATAGGACAACAAGACAGCAGAAAAAACGTTTTGTTGATAATTTTGGATCAAATTCAAAATAATAAATATATACAACCTTTGAAGTGCACAAACTGGTGTTTTATTGATGAAATCTAATCTTATTTTAATAAATTGTTAAGGAAACCTTTTTGCGAGTTCTTTTTCCTTGTCGCAATTTTAACAGGCCCTTTCAAATTTAAAAGTGATATTTCAATATTAATTCGGCAATTGCAGCTTGACATTCTTTTGACAGAACGTGTGTTAAGTTGTACACATTGCGATTATCGAAAAAAGCTGTTCTGAATAAATTGTAGGTCACGTCCTGTTGCCTTTCCGCTGTCAATATGTTTGCGTTGGACATCTTGACAACTATTTTGAAAAAACGTACATGGTTTCATTCTGTCGTACTAGACTTCAATTGCGGTTACAAAGAACAATTACACATTAATTTAAAGGTTGACGATTGGTACACCTTTCACAGGAAATAAGATTTATAAATGCAATGCCCACCTTTGCATGAAGGCACAATTTTGCTGCATACTATATTTAAATACTCTTAGGTAATCTCGCCCATTTTAGACGGCAGTTGAATAAATTGAGGGTTAACCCTTGCTCCTAAACCCAGTCAATATATTTATTATTTCTACTGAAAAGCACAAACAAATATGTATGATTCTTTGTAGTGAAACTATTTATGTGAGTTATGATTAAGTTGGCTACGTAGACAAATCAAGGGTAGAAATGTTTAGGATAATTATTACCAATATATGTAAATGTATCCTTTCTAATAATTTCATATACCTCAATCAACTAGTTATTCGGCACACATGTAGAAATCTCTCTGTTCTTAAATTATATTCGTCTAATTTGAATGACTCGGATAAACTGACGCTGAGATGTCGTAGTGCCGGAGAGAGATATGTTTGTAAAAGAAATCGAAACAATTTATTTCAGAGTACTTAAAGGACGAGGAAGAAAGAAATTCAATTATAATTATTATTGAAGAAGGCAGACATTTTTGTTTTGAAGGATTTTTTAAAAATACTTGTCTTGTTTTAGTTATGTTTGAAAAAATATATCTATTTACTTAAAATTAAGGCAGAAATTTTCAAATTGTCGCAATGTCTCAGCCACTTTATTCTGGTTTTTGATTTGTGGATATAAATCGGTTTTCTTTAAATAAAAACGTTTTGTTTTTCACCTTACCTAATAATCCAATCCTAAACCGTGTGTACTGATGAAGGAGAAGAGCACTAGAAAGGTGAGTACTGACCAGTGGTCATCATGGTGACTACATCTGAATAAGAAAGATAATGCTAAAAAACAATTATCTGTCAGCAGACAGGACTACAGGACTTATTCATTCAACTTCTCTTATTCGGTGAGTGTGAAGATGGAAGGATTCAGATAAGATGGTGCTAGTCAGTGGTTCACTAATTTTAAGCTATGCCCTATTTATCGGGTCAGATGAGAGGAAGGAAATTTAGACATCACTGATACCTTTTGCACACAAATCCATCAAATGCATACAACAAATAGAACCCGTGAATTCTGCCGATGTTGACCAGTTGTCTTACATGTCTGGAATTTTACAATTTGAAAATGGATTTAGACAAATTAATATACAAATTTAATGATAAATATATATTTTACAATAACACAATACAATCAAAGTCAACACTTACATTACATCATACCATTTAACAGTAGTCTTCCTACTGGAGACTATAAAGTTAAAGAGGGTGCGATTTTTTTTGCATTTGATACTTTATAGATATTAAATAATTGGGACACAGTTTTGTACAATTAAAACAAAATGCCATTTGTTCAACCCTTGCATTCTACCAGTTCTGCTTTACAATCATGGTACTTACGAATTAAAGAAAACTATACTGAGCTTTGAAAATGAGTGCTTATGTTGGATATTGGGGGCGGGGTGGTTTGCTTTCATGACGAACTCACTCGATGTCTAATGTAAATTTAATATTTTTATGGAAAAGGTTAATATGAGCCAAAAATATGCTTAACACCTCATAGACTGCAAAAAACCAGTTACACTTTTATCAAGGACCGCATGTTTTTTTTAGTAATTCACACTTTTATATTGGTAAAATGATTGTATCATTTTTATTCACGGTTGGATTAATTATTAACTTATAACAAATCTTGTCGATAGTTTTTCCTACCGATGGAATTTATTATTAGTGTTTCTGCATCTGTGGATAATAGGCCAGTGAAGTTAAAACGGTTTATTTTCGTTTTTTCCATGTTTTGCTAATTTCTGTGATGTCATCTCTATGATAAAATATTCTAGGCTTTAGATTATAAAGCTTCGAATTTTTCTGGACAGGGGCTGTCAACCTTTTATAATAACTATTTTTTTTTCCAAAGGGACAAAAATCTCAAAATATTTCTGTCATCGCTAGGGCACATATAATTCGCAAAATTGAAATACCATTTTTTTCTAGACGGTTTGTCATCCTCATTTACCATAATTGCGTAATACAAAAGAAAAGTGATAGCTTTATCATGTAGATTTTTTTAAATGTACATAACTGTTTTGCCCTGACGAATCTGAAATTCTGTATAAAGTAACAGGCCATAACAACTATGACCTTGGTTCCTCTATTTTTTTTTCGAAAGCAGGTAGCCAATGGTTGACTCAAATTCTTTACATTTGTAGATATGCTATTTCACTACGCAACCCATACGTTTTCAGATTGATTATTTCCATAGACTAATGTTATTTCTCAATCCGCTTCCAGGAATAGGATAATAGCCCTGAACATAATAGAAGCGAGAAACACATTACTTTTTAGAAATTAGCAATCCCACAAAACATATATTGAAAAGAAGTTTAATCGACTCTAGAATAATGTAATTGACAACCATTGACAAATCTTTGTTTGAATCTTTTCCTCGAATGGTTTTAGAAGTTATAAAAAACAAAAGGGATGTGATTGAAAGCTTTTATTATCCCATACAATTTCTCTGGGGTATGGATAGTAAAAATGCATTTTCATGGACAAAAGGTTTATTATTATTTATTTCGTAGAACTCTACAACAAAACAAAGAAGAATTATACAATTTTTAAATAAATTGTCATTATAATTTTCGAGATATGATGTATCTTCTCCGTGTTCAATTTTTTGTGGGGTATAATTTAAAAAAGTTCAACAATGAAATCACAAAATCCTATATATTGCATCAAAAAAAAAGGAGGGCAATTCTGCGGCACCCAGAGTAGACACTGAGCATTAGCATCAGTGCTTATCGGCACAACTAGAAAGAATACTATCAATCTCTTCAATGCTTGCGTCTGTTGGAAGGCCCTATTGAAAAGAAGATATGATATTGAAGTTCCCTGTTGTGTTTTTAATCTCCACTACAGTAGTAAGATCACTAGATAAATGAGAAAACTAAAGAACACCCAGTGCAGCATTAGCCACAAAAATACACCTCCTCCACCCAATTTCCCGGGTTGGGCCAGAGATACACCTTCTGGACTAGTGCCACTTGATTTTCATGCTCTGTGGTTTCCATTAGTTCAGCCGTTGTGACTCTTCTTCTCCCTACATTGAGTTGCGCGTATCGAGTCATTGGAATGTATAATCCATTTGACTCCTCTTTTTCACCGCTGCATATCATCTTGCTGGACAATCTATGGTGTTAGGCGGATGGTTGCTCGGTTTTTTGTGCTTGAAACATGCTGCACATTTTGGTGGGTCATCCTTACAAGGGCAGTTTCCGATCATGCCTCTCGGCAGCAGTGGACACAAAATTTTGTCTTTGAAGAACAAGCTTTTGCCACATAGGTGACAAGTGGAGCATTTCACAACTCCACTGAAATCTTTAACTGGATACGACTCCCAACCGCTAAACTAACTGCGCGTAACTGCAGATTATTGAGGTCGGTGACAATTTCTTCTCTGTAACATGAATCTACAAGTGATGTTACCTTCATGACAACATTTTGCCGCATATGTGCCCAGCACATGATAATTTTTTTTCATTGACAAAAGCTTCAGCGAATCCATCGCGAATTGCCATAGATGATCTTTAAAGATAAATCTAAAATCTTCTGTTCTCTCATTGGAGCAAATTGCCAATCGAGATGGATGGAATTTTCAGTCTGCATCAGTTGTTCCAATGATGAGTACAGGCATGCCTTCATCACTTGGGAATCTTTGTATTGTCTATACACCACTCAGTGGCCTTCCACGACGCCGGGATCCTTCCTTTTGGAAGAAGAGACAGGCAGGGTTCAGGCTCTCTTGACGCATCCTTAACACGTGTCCATGCCAGGTCCACTGCTGTTTCTTTATTTTGGACGTAATAAGAGGCTGGTTAGTCCGCTCTCTAATCTCCGTATTCCTGACAAAGTCAGACCATTTCACTCCTAGCATTCGCCGCAGGCATCTGTTTTCGAAGCACAGTATATGGTTACTCTGCGCTTTCGTAAGGTGCCATGATTCGAAACCGTAAAGCAGCACAGGATGTACTCAGCGGAGTTACGAGACGCTGGGATGACCTGGGAGGAAGCAAGGAGACTGGCTGGGGATAGAGAATCATGGAGGAACTTTGTGGTGACCATATGCTCCGTATAGGGAGCGAATATGGACTAAAAAAAATACACCACTGTTCGATTTGTCTGAGACTTATTCTTGTCTTTCCATATTTTTCTTTTTTTAGTGATGTCAAATAGTTAGAAATTTGTTTTTTTTTAATCCTTTTGCTGTAAGTATCCTGTAGATTCTTTTTATGGGTACATTTAACTCAAAGAAAGTTTTTATTTCTGGTTTTAGTTGGTTTGATAACCTTATATGTAGTGGCATCATCGAAACTGTTATGAGTATGATTTTTACACGTTTTAAAAAGTGTCACCTCTTCACTTCGAGTGTTAAACATTAGATAGGCCCTGCATCAAATTGCATATAAAAGTGTATAAATAAATAAACAATTTTGATTGAGTATGGCAACATTATTGATGCGATGGTTGTGCCCTCGCGGGCAGTCAAGTTAAGTTTGTACATCTATAGTTTGTTTTATTCCGATAGTGGAAACTCCACACACTTTCTGATTTTAAAGAGTTTTCTGCTTGCTCTTTGGTCTAGTATACAAATTTCTGTTCCCATGTACGTAGCCTATTCTTACTCCTCGTATTATCAACATTTTCATTGACTATTTGTACTTCCTCGTCAGATTCATATTTAGCCAAAGTGACATCCATTCTAAGTGTAGGACTACGGAAAAGTAAAAAAACTAAAGAAAGTAAATATTAAATCTGATTTAAATTACACGCTTGCGAATTTCACACAAGATGTTTACGTCAAATAGTCCAGGTCAAAAGAAGTAGTAGAAAGACCCGCCTCTTTTAGGCCTGGTGCGTTTTTTAGAACATTGGCTTCAGCCTCGGTTTTTGGATGCACAATTATTCCATCTAAACTTATCATGTGTATCCCTGTAGTTTGTACTTCCAGTGAATCCGGCTCGATTGCTCTTTTGACAGCCTCTTGTTGCTGGCGACTCATTCCCTTCCTTTGTTGCAAAGAATAAAACTCCCGGTCTCGCAGCATTTGGAGGGGGCATTGCAGGCCACACTACTTCTGAGCCGCCTGTATTCTTATAGGGTCTCCTGTTTGCAATTAAGCTTTATCGGACTGAAGTTGGGTTGTCTAAAGCCGATGATGTCACTTTTACTGCCTTGAAAATTAGAGGTTAATATTGCCAACCTTGTTGTTGCATCTGTCATTTCCTTATGTAGTGCAAAAATCCTCTCGGTTAATGCCCTAGTTATTTTTGTGCCAGGTATTAACTACAAAAGCAATCTGTCGCTGAGCATTTAGATTATGCAGAGTCCTTTTTCAGGTAGTAGACCGCTTGACACTTGCAAATGTCTACAACTGAGTTTGTTGTAATGCAATAAATGCACTATTGCACAGTTTACTTAGGAATTTCTTAGGGTTAACTAATTAATACAGAGGCGCTTTATCCTATGAGGAATCCAAAAAAAATATATAAAATTCAACCGCTTTCTGATTATAAACAAATTAATCAAAGGAGGAAAACAAGTCTGCGACCTACGGGAGCCTCTCAGGTAGTCCCGTTTAGTAACGGATATTTAGACATAGATTAGTTTAATTGAAAATAGTTCTGATCTATGTTTATTCAAAAGTCTAAGCATTGTTGAAAAAGTTTAGATATTTTTGCATTTCTCCATGGGTACGGTACGTTGGTAAATTAATTTGTTATGTCAAACGAAATTAACTTGAAATTACCAGTTGAATTTAAGTCTTTAATTTAATAAATGAAATCGTAACACAAATAAAATTGTAACAAAGATATTAATTGTATGTTAACCCTTTGAGGAGTGAGTTAAATTTGACTAAATAACAATATTTTTACCATTGATACACACAAAAATAGAAAAACATTTTTTTTTTGTTTACTGGTCAGTCCGGGAAGAATATGGAATAATATTTCAGGTGGTAAATATTATATGAACTCAAAAAAAAATGAACCCATTTTTAATTTTCAATCATTTTCAAGAAGAGCTTTCATCTCTAGATATGTTCTGCTCTGCTGACGTTGATTTCAGGAAGGGAATCGTGATTCAAAATGTATTTTTACGCTCAGTATTGTATGGCTACCGATTTGTGTACAAATAGTAATCATTTTACAATTGCTCATTTGTAACAAATAATAAAAACTGCCGAAATCACAGATAAATATGTTTTTTTTATCCATATGTGAAGAAATGACAGTTCAATTCAAAGCATGAGAATGGCGGTAAATATTAGACAACAAAACATTTGGCCGTACACATGCGGTCATAATCCTCAATGGGTTAAAATATACGAGCCTAGTAAAAGATAACAGATAACCCAACACTTGGATAAACGCTCAAACTGTTCAAAGGATTAAGACAACAGTAGGATAGGATACAAATGTTCCACATTTCTCAGAAAGCAAAAATCAAGACTTCTTTGATGTGATCCTTCTTCCATTGAATACTCTGCTGTAATCTGCTGTACACATTTAGAGTTTGTAACCTGAATGAATGGAGCAGACGCCTAGAGTGAGATTTTCATAAGTGACGTGGCGGAAACCGGCGTTCTGAATCATCTCTTTGAATGTTTCCTGTTGAAAAATATAATAGAGTGTTAGTATGTAAAATAGTTACTTTTTTTGCTCAGTAGCTAAACGCAATTATATATAGTAAAGAGTTGTCAACTTTGGCACAATTCTGGGTTTGGAGTAGTCAACATTCGACCATTGATATGGAATTCCCAACCCGACAATGTGGATATATTTGCATTGTATTTATTGTGGTATGATGACAATGAATGTCAGCTTGTATTTAATGAATATTTTTGGAATGGAAAAGATTTTCATGGTACCAATTGACATTGTTGTACCAGTTGACAAACTTGAAAAAATATTAGTCTATATAATTATCAAGTAGCAAAATTTGATTAATCAATCCAGCGCAGATAAAGCATTTTCTCTACAATTTTTAACTCCTGCTAGTATCTTCTTTAATTGGATGGATTTAGTAGTTCTGGAAGGCGGCAAGAGGAAGCAAAGAGATCGGAAGAGGGAAGTGAATCTTGGAGGTACTCCGTGTTAATATAATGCAATACTTACTTGATCTGGGAATTTTCTTATACTCTCGACAAGATATTTATAAGGTTTGTATTGTCCAGCTATCAGCTGTCCCATAACTGGTATGATTTGGAAAGAATATTGGTCGTAAAAGCTGCAAAAGTATTCAACATTGTTAAAACGTAAAATCTTGAAGGCTGTTAATCAAAGGAAACTATATTCCACAGTGCTACTCCACAGCGTAACAAAATTAAACATAAAAATACCATACATAGTGACATCTACAATTTATTAAGAAAAATTGTTTAGTGGCTTATTTGCAAACATTTTTGTCATTGATATATCAATAGTTTACTGTATAATAATTATGAGAAGGGAGCCAGTGGCATGCTTAGAAAGTGGCTTCTAATTTTTTTTCCGTAAATTAATTTATATCAACCAACACCAGGGCTGTGGAGTCGGGTGTTTTTCCAGAGGCGGAGTCGGATAAACCACAAAAAAAATAAATGGAAGATATTGAAAAATTATTAGTATATTCATCATATCGATTGGTGAAATTTACTAGAATTATTACAGTAACTAGTGAATGATCTGATGGTATAGAGCAGTGGAGGGGAACCTGCGGCCTTTTGACTTGATCAAAATATTCACTTAGATCAAAAAACTATACGCAAACGTTTGGAAAAAGAACGTAATCAACCCATTATATGTTCGACGGTTGAAAAAAAGGAGGGGTGTCAATGTTTTCTTTACTGCGGCCTAATTTTGAAACAGATAATGGAATGTGGCCTTCAGAAATGAAAAGGTTCCCTACCCCTAGTATTATGTTTGATTAATCCTGGTATTATTATTTGAAATAATCAATTCAGACTCGGTTTTTTATTTAAAGCTGGAGTCGGTTGTCTTTTTTTTACCAGACTCCACAACCCCGACCAAAAGTTTTTAAAACATCTAAAGGCTGCCATATGCTCTAAAACCCTGATGTTCAGTGTCCTTTCTGTTTTGCCGATATAAAATTTTGTACAACATCATAAATCATAAAACCTTTGCCGACAAACAAATAAAATATAGTTCTTGAAACTACTTACTTCTCAAATCTGTGGGCATTCCCATGAGCTTATCCTTTTCGCCAGCAATGGCTTTAAACTCAATGATACATTTATTTCTTATATAAACACGAAACATTCATTTACTAAACGTCAGTTCAAGTTCATCCGTGCACTTGAACGCCTGAAGATGCCGAAAGGCGAAACCCGGGTCGTTAGTGACAAAATCTGTGAGAATGTACATAGTTTGAACAATTCAAATTTAATATTGAAATTCCACCAAGCACCTTCAGTCGAAATCTTAAATTACAGGCTATTGATGTTTGAGACACCCAAACATCAAAATTATAAGAAATAAAATATTGCATATGGATGATCTTTGTGTGGCTGTAATGTCGTTTGCATTGGAATAATATATTTTAACATTCCAGTACTGAAACGTCGAAAACAGTATCGAGGAGCGACGGGATACAAATTGACCCCAGACAAATTTGCGTAATATTTGCAATGCATTGATTGAGGCATCATTGCAGATTACAATAAATATCAGCTAGATATCATTGGTATTTAGCGAATGGTTGAAATAACAAGAATTTGTAAATAAAACAAGTAAATGATTATTCTTATTAATTATTTCAATTATACTTACTATTGAAGTTGTTCAGATTCTAATTTACTGAATTCTAAGCACATAAATCTACCGCCTGGCTGCAAAATTCTGTATGCTTCATCCAAGACCTGCGGAATGATGTAATAACCATAAATCGATGGAAATTAAAAAGACTTATTGTTAACATTGTAATTGCACTTCTGTTTCGCTTCTTTCAAAATCGTCTTCAGACTAAGTTTACGATTATTTATCACTAACGTAGACATTGATTCTAATTCCTATCTCGTAAATGAGACAATGATGAGTGGGATTTTTTCTTTGTATTAGGCCAGGTGTCGGCAAAATTTCAAGCGAGAGAAGACGAGTTGTCAAGGAAACATTATTGCAAAGGTATGAGAGAGCTATACATATGAATTTTTAGCGTAAAAACATGTGATAAGTTCAAGAGTTGATGTCTGAAGAGCTGCATATGGTTATGCAAAGAGCAACATGTTGGTTAAAGTATTATTTATTACTAATTGACTCCTAGAGTTGGATTAGGATGCTTTTTAAAGAGTGCAGTTAGTAGCACAATATCATCGTCCAATTTATCGAAAGTAAAAATATTATTCGCTAATATTACAAATTCACATTATGTAATTTACCTTATCAATATGTGTACAATTTCTGATCCCAAATGCGATGGTATACGCTGAATAACTATCATTAGGGATTTTTAGGTCTTCTGCATCTCCGCAAACCCAGTCAATGTTCAATTTTTCATCAGATACGTAACCTAATCTAAAAAAAAAAAACTCATTACATCTAACACTTGTGGGTAATTGTCTGTGTGCAAAAGAAAAAGTGCATTTGGTCAAAATTTGATACTTTTCAGGAGAGTTAAACCAGTCTTGATATTAATAACGACTCTGAAAAGGCAAAAGGTCGTAGCCTGTAGTTTTTTTTCGATATTCTCAATGTATACAACTTGACACATCGTCTATAAAAAGGATTGTAAGCTGCAAATGCTGAATTAGTATCTAAATTTTATTATATATTATTAAACAGAACATTTTCTTGAACACTCGTGTGGATGATTAAATAATTGTATTTTCATTGTAGGAAGCTTATAAACATTAGTAATTAACTTTAAGCGCATTGTTTGTACCCATTAAAATCAAATAACATTCTATCATTCGAACGCATCACTGACCAACATAATCTCATCGGCGGACGTTTCTGTGACTCCTCATGTGTTCAAAAAAACTGTTTTAATGGTCACGGGTGCTATAGCAGTCGTCCGTGCACGGGTATTGTCAGGTTGGACTGCTATTGCAGCCATCTGTAGTTAAATCTTAAGATTAAAGAGAACATTATAAAATGATGAATCAGGGTTCACCTAATCACTGAGAATTGGCAGTTACATAAAAAACATGGTTACAAACCTTTCTGCTCTTTTCTTTCCAACGTCCAACATTGCTTGATTAATGTCAAACACTGTGACATGACTCTGGGGAGCATTTCTCTTTGAATTATAGTTGGGCGACTGCTTCAGTGAATTAATATATCGAAAGGTTATGTCTCCTGAAAAATAAAAGCAAAACAATGACAATGTTTTTTTTTTTAATTCAGTCTTATTGGATGGACTTTATCTCAGTGTTGTAGAGTTGGGTGTTTTTCTGAAGGTGGAATCGGAAAAACCAAAGAAAAATAATTTAAAAATTATTAGTCCAATTGATTGTTGAAATCTACTAGAATCTATTCTAATCATTAGAATGATCTGATGGTATTCAGATATGTTAGTAAAACGGAAATATTTGAAAAAATCAATTCGGTGTCGGTTTTTTATTTAAAGCCAGTCATCTATTTTTTACCTGACTCCACAGCCCTGCTTTATTCGCACACCATGTAGGAGACATGGCCAACAAATGGCGCTATCAAGTTCCCTGTCACACGGCAATCGCATTGTTACTTCTCATGTCATGCCAGTGTCCTTCAATTTACCCTATTGATAGAACCTGGCGGTCTCCAGGACGCCGAAAACTTACCAGTCGTAAGAGGCGAGCAGAGTTGGAGTACTCCGCAGCATGTGGCCAAACTAGTTCCATCGTGTCTAATGGGAAGAAGTAAATCAATTGATGGGAGACAGGGAATCTTAGGGACTGCATGTTGACAATTTCCTCCACAAATCGAGCGGATATGATAAAAGAAAAACCGGAGTATCAAAGTGTTTACCTGTTCCTCCAGCGACGTCAAGTAATCTCGTTCCATGCATCGGAGATAATCTCTGTATGAAAATATCTTTCCAAATCCGATGGATTCCCATTGACATAGCGTCATTCATTACATCATATTTATCAGCAACAGTCTCAAAAACTTCCTTCACTGAAATAATGATTTAGATGAAGGCAAATGATAACACTTATTTTGATAATAATTGCATGATGTTAACTTTGAAAAGCTACAATTTCATCACTTTTAGGGTGATCACTGTCAATACTTGGTGGAAAGGCATTATATTAATAAAAATACAATATTCCTTTGTACTTCATTCCACTTTATTAAAAAGGGTCAGGACCGGTTTCGCTCATTGCGAGCATTGTCAACTGAACTGAACCGGTCCTGACCTATTTTTTATAAAGTGGAATGAAGTACAAAGGAAGATTGTGTTTTTATTTCTACAATTTCAGTTAAATACAAGACACTTGCTTTTTTCAGTGAGATTATTAGCTTCTGAAAACCTACAAGGTATAAATAAAAGTTTTCCAATGGATTGATTAGGTCAATGATTTCCAAAGAGTACACTGCGAAATATTACAAAATTTATTACGACATCGAGCTAAACTGGTAAAACTACTATTTAATTTGACATGGGACGCGGTGATAAAAGCTAAATTCTGCAAGGCCGTTGTGAATGGATAAGGATTGGGAATCACTGATCTAATTCCATATTGTTTTATATTCTACCATAATCAGTACCAGTATGAATATATGGACTTCTGATAAAGCATCTATATCTAGGAGAAATTGTTTCAATAAGAACTACAGTGGAACCTCGATGAAGGTAGTCCGGATAAGGAAAAATCCGGATAATCGAATAAAAACATAATTTACACGGAAAGACATGTACAATCAGTGTAAATATTTTTTATTTGTCTAGATTAACATAAAGCTTTAGTATTAAATTATTTCTTATCAAGAAATTCATTTATTAATGTATGCCTAAATAAGTTAGCTGTTCTTTTAGCTGTTTGTTCGCGAATACTTTTAAGACTTATAAATTATCCTGAGATACACTCTTCTTGGCTCTCAAACCACTTCATGGCGACATTTAAGCACCTTCTGACTTCTTCCACCTGAAAATTCTTAGAATGAGCAGGACCAATATCTCTTTCTTTGCATATTTTTTCTTTTTCTTCTTGATCTTGCTGAGACAAATATTTCCTTAATTATTTTCACATCATTCAAAATTTGAAATCCAAGATCGTTCGCATAAAAATTTAACCACTTGGTAACATATTCTTCGATACATTCAGTACATATTGAAATTTGTGCTATTGCTTCTATGTCTTTTATAACAATTTCTGGTGTGTTACTTGAACTTTCTGAGTTTTTCAAGAATTTGTTCCATGATTTTCTCACTTTCGACAAATTTAAGAAATTCCAACTCTCGAAATTTTAACGTAAACATTCCACCAATCTGGTTTAAGCATTCTATTGATAGGCGAGATTATGCATTATCTAGTAATAATAATGTTTTTCCTCTTTTATCTATGCAGTTTTGATATTTTTTACTTTTGGAATGATTTTATAAATTTCACCATTTATCCTGGTTTTTTTCTGATGGTAATATTCGATCGGAAGGTTTCTTCGATTTCAAACAACGAACAAAATGGTATGCACTCCATCACATATGTAAACAACGGTGGAATCAATTCGCCACGAGAAAATTAGCAAATTCGTAAAAATTTTGTTCCGGAAAACAATCCGGATAATCAAAAATCTGGTTAATCGAGGTCTGGATAATCGAAGTTCTACTGTAGTTGAAAGTATTCTGTGCAAAGTATTTTCTTCAGAGAAGTAAAAAGGATGTGTTAACCACTTGGATCCCAAGCGGACACAGGTGTACGGAACATATGCAAGTGAACATGGATGTCCAAGACATTTAAAAAAATCAAATACTTGGTATTCTAATAGAATATAAGTAATATTTTAATGAATATGTGTAGTTCCATCTATACTGAGTCAATATAGGTTTTCAAAATATCGAATTCGAGTGTATATTAGGCAAAATTATTTTTCTCAAATACACGCAGTATCTCTGGGACATATTAATGATTTATTTGCGCGGTATTCAAACGGTTAAGAAAGGAATAGTAAGTGACAGTGGCGGTCAGTGACTTTTAAGCCAGGGCATGCCGTCCAAAAAGGAGCAGTGAATTTTTTTAATTCGATTTTAGTCCTTATTTGCGGAATTTATCGACATCTGAATCAAAGACATTTTTGTTATTTTTGAAAAATATCATTATTTATTTATCAATTGATATTAAAACTAGAGGGGACAGTCTATCTTCAATTTACTACAGCTGATAATTGTATTAAATAAATTCTGCCTAAACATCTATTATAATTAATTTATTCTTTTATGAAATTTATAAATTTTAAAAGAAAGTCAGGCGCTGAGAATATGTACATTAATTCTATAATTAATCTAATGAAATCAAAGTATTTTTCCTTAAGTTAGCTGAAGTGATTTCAATAGGAAATAATATGGAAAATTCTTTTTCTAATATGGGACTGACAGCCACTGGTTAACACATTATAGGCGGGAAACATAAAATTACGTTTATCGCGTACTGTCAGTTTTGTTGGTATATTGACTCATAATTTGATGGTTTCTTCAAAATAACTGCCGCGGCAAGTGACTCTTTTTGACAATAAGCAATAAACTTCTTAATTTATTATGCCCTGAATGTTCGTTCACACTTTTTTTTTTAAAAAGGCGACGCAAGTTTCTTGAATATTTAGGGCATCAGATTTTACACTTCTAGTGATTGTAAATTTGTAGGAATCATTATTTATATAATTGTATGGTAAGGATTAATGTTATTTTTTATACAGAATATTTTGAATATTTTATATTGATAACAAGTGGAGTGCTATCTACTAAATTAATAACAGGTTTTTATATTCAGCTTAGAAAAGTAGTGAAATTATGATGTATTCAAAATGTTTTCATTTTATTTTTAATGATTAAATGTCACATATGATTTCTTTAAAAATTTCAACCGAAAATATTGTTTGGTTTAGAAGTTGTGTTGATTTTAAGAATGTAATATATTTTTGCGCTAATCACTAAAAAACGTCCGCTTACAAAGTGTTAATAGGTAGTTAGATAATTGCTCTCTGTACACCCTGTTTTAAGAATCGGGAGAGACGATACAGATATGCCTTTTGGTAAATATGTTATTCTTTTTCTACCCAATAATTTACTAAATGCCGCTAATTACTATAATGTCATAAAACAAGAATGGAAAATGCTAAATTATCACTCATGGAAATCAGTGAAAACTTCAGTACGAATATTCACTTTAATAATTGTGTCAAATGAAACTTTTTAGAAAAAACCATAGAGCAAGTTGGTCTTATAGTAGGCCACAATTATTTCGGCGAAAAAAAAACCATAATTAATACATAATCTTAATAATAATTTGTGATTTATTGCGATAGTCAAATCCGCAAAAAAATATTTGATATCATAGCGTCGTTTTTAGCTAGATTGAAAAAAAAATCGCGGCATACTATAAGACAAATTTACCATATTTCGTAATTTGCTATAATTATCAGTTCTTTGATTCCAAAGTATGGTTGTTAGGTAATCTTCTATTTGCAATTTAATTTTACTAGTAGATTTTAGGATAGAAAAAACGTAGTGTATTGCAAAGTATATTCACAATCTATATTTGAGGTCTCATCTCAATTGAAGCTTTCAACGTAATTCCAAATCCAAAATACTTGCACATGTTACTTGTTTACCTTTTCCCGCTTTTTCACTTTCGTCGACAGTTTCGAATCCAAAATGTGTCTTTCCATCTTGAGAGGTTTGTGTATGCGTTCTTTGGTTTATTTTTATTGACGTCAAAGATGTTAAAAGACACCTGTGGATTTTATATTTCGAAAGACATTTTGTAAGCGCCATTGTAAATCACTACTTTGGCATGGAAAAAGTTTGACAGCTGTCAAATAATTTGAAGTGTTACCAGAATATAAATTTAGCTAAAGAATAGCTCGGCGTCATGTATATAGCTTTTTTTCAAAATAAATGTATTATGGAAATTTGATTTGAACTCTCAACATATTATTATTGAAAATACTACTCAATTTTGTATGATAATAGATTAAAAGTATTTAGGTATTATGTACCATAATATGTACACTGTTGTGCTTAAAGCTTAGAAATTGTTGTCATGTTGGCGACCATTGTACAACAATTTCGGCGGCTACGTCCTGTTCACTTCCGCGGCTGTTTGATTTCATTTCTCTGCCTTCCTTGTTTTCATAGATTCACTCATACTATTAAGTTACTACTATATTTATGAGTAAATCCATGGATCAAACACATCCAACCACTGGGCTTGGATGTGCTTTGTCCACCTCTTTTACATTTCTTCTCTCAAGTCTGATGGTTGCAGATTGCTTCTGATTAAAACAGTCTGTAGCTGTCATGGATAATTCCGTACAATGCTTTCATTTTTATAGAATCTCATATTATAGTTTCTTTTTAGTTCTGCTGTTCACAGGATGCCAACTGGAAGGCAGTAAATTGATACCTACCTTCCTTGTCTCGTTTCGATTCCCAGTAAGGTCAATGTCAAATTTAGATTTTTTAATTAAAATTTGAGACCCAAGACATGGGTGTTTGTGATGTCAAAACATCGAAAGATCTTTCAACTTTAAAATATTTGGCGCATTGCCATTAGCTGTAATGCCAAATATTTTTGAAAATTAAAAGAAAAAAAAGAAGATCTGTTATAAAAAATTTTAAGTCTTAAATTATCATAAAAGTGAATTGAGGTTAGTAAATATACAGTGCAATAGAGTTATCTCCCTAAAATAAAAATATGCAAACACCAAGTAAAAACATTATTGTACTTTGAAGTCATAACAAAAAAAACTGCATTTTCAGTCTCCGTTATTGCAATAAGGTAAAATTATTAACGTATTTAGTTCTACAATTCAACACGATAGCTATAGCAACTAAATGAAGTTGCGCATGCTTCTAGGCCCCACACTAAAAAACGTTGACTTTTGGCTTATATGGTTGTTCACCTCAGTCATAAATAACGCTACATAAGATTATCTAATATTTTAAATTTAATTGGTATTATAAAAAATGACACATTAAATGAAACAACAACATCAATCTTTTGGTTATCACAGTCAACGTAAATTTATTGTAAACCATTGATGGTCTACCACAAATTATTTGTTTTGATTAAAAACTAAGCTAGATAATAGATCAAAATAACTAAGCTGACCTTACGTCCTGTTCCATCTTGGTAAATATGCTAGGTTTGTTGCATTTTTGGAATATATCAATAAATATACTAGACTTTTAGTCTCCACGACCAAGACCACGCACCCGCCTACGCCCAGGTAAATCCTGGACGCTACGTGGGAAAAGCAACATCAAAATACACCAGATGAAAGGAAAATTGGACCTCGGCTCCACCAGCCCTAGAATTTGATGTATAGATATCAATCAATCTCTTTTGAGGATATTAACCTCTACTACTCCAATGTCGAGTGTCACTCGATACATATTTTGATATGATTGTGTTGGCCTTGAATACACATTTGTTATACATGATTTGGAAAGCTGTTTAGGAATTTTAGACGGTTGGACACTGCGACAACTACCTGACGTGAATATTTTGGGGGTGCAAGCATGCAGCGGCGGAACAAAAGCAGTCGTTCTCGCCGGGGTAGTGAACATCTGTTGTTCGGCTGCGATATTTGTGATAAAAATTGTTGGATTGTTACTATTTGACATAAATAATGTTGGATAAAAATTCAGAAAAGATTCAACGAAAACCAAATGTCGCATAAAACTTCAGTCATAAATAAAAACACATTTATATGATATGGATGACTATATGAAAGAACTGGACAATAATTTTCAAAATTGACAAAACCATCGAGTCTTTTTTGAAAAGTGCCATATGAAAATTAATTACATAAATTAATATCTGAGGATTATAATATGCATTGTACGATAAGAAACAAAAATAAAAAAAATCTTAAAAAATATATCGTTTTATTTAAAAAAATATATTTACCTAATAAATTTCCAATTACAGTGTGGAGCTGATGGAAACAAAGTGGTGGATAGGAAAGGGTTAAGCCAACAAAAGATACTGATGCAACATCTTGTGCAATAAGCCCACAATTTGAAAAAAACCTTGTCTTATCTATTTTTAACAACAATATCTTTTTATGTGGAAATTTACTAAAAATGGCTTGTAGCTGGTGGAAGTTTTTTGAAAAACCTTGTGAGTGCAAGGGTTAAAAGACGAATAAAGAAATACCTGCTCATGTGGATGAAAGACAAAAATAAAAGCTTGGTCAATTGTAAGACAAAACTGTGAAATGGAGTCACGACTAGATTGTTTTAAGACAAGATTGTTTAATAAAAGACCATTATTTGTTTAAAAGAATAAACTAGTCAGAAAAATATTTTTGGAATTCACCCATCAGTCATCACTGTCAACTGTATGCTTCCTGTTTTTTCTATGAATTATTGTCAACCTACAGCTAATAGTATATTAGAGTAGATCTCGAGTCATAAAAAACAGTTGAGTTTGGAATGACCTAATTGATTGTACTGTATTATTGACAAGTAACATTGTGAACAGATTTACTAATCCAAAGACTTCAAAAGCTAACATTTTAAAGTGATATTTACAATATGCCTTCAGAGTAAGTATATTTTTATTGTTTTTTTTTTAATTCATTTCCAAAGATTGTTTTTTTTTACTTTGATGGGCACATTTTTTTTTCTGTCCTACACCTCTGACAAAGAAAACATACAAACATGCAAATTGAGTTATGAATGGCATCTGTGAGATGATTTTGTATTCTCTCAAAATTTTGAACCTATATGCCAAGTTCTAATAACGCTTTAAAATTATTGTCACTGACGCCTTGGGAAATATTGAACAATTATTGGCTTAAAATGCAAGTTACTGAATTGTGTTGCTTAAGTTCATATGCCAATTATGGGTCGATATTCACATTTCATATATTCTCTGCTAAGAGATGGCTACACCGCGATGCATGTAATACTAAATGAAAGGGAAATGACAAAAAAAATAACCAATTCATTTTCCTTTCTTTTCAATTCAGAGTTGGAGTCGGAATCGGAGTTGTTTTAATTTAAAGTCAGAGTAGGAATCCTGTTTTAATTTAAGGCCGTGGCGACGTCATTTTATTTTTTAACGACTCCACAGCCCTGGTAAAAATTTTAATTGGTCATATTGGCAGGGTGCTGTATCTAGAAGTGGTCTTAACCTGAGGTACGCCTGTATTTTCAAAATAGAAAGACAGCTGTCACTGTTTATGTATCATTACAATATTTTATTTGCAATTTTTTTTCTTTATAACAACAATTTAACAACAGATTTAATAACGATTATTGTTTTGACTCTTTCAGAAATGTTTACGACGTGTTGGTCGTTGGTTGTGGGGCGTCTGGTATCGCTGCTGTCACGAGACTGTTTCAGAATGGATCTTCAGTCTTGGGACTCGAAGCATCGGATCGGATCGGCGGGAGAGTCAACACTGTAGAATATGGAGATAATGTCGTCGATATGGGAGGCCAATGGTGAGATATTTAAAAACATCTGAACTAATACCATTGAACAGTGTTAAAGCTCTTCCTAATGAAATCACCTTTGGTCAACAATTCATGACAACATTTCTTCAAAATAAAAGAAATATGTATTTAAAACTAGTAACAATTTCAATACGAAATTTTGTTTAAATTTGAATCGTTCAAATTATGTATATTTACACGACCTGGGTTTCGATTTTCGGCGTCTTCAAGCGTTCAAGTGCACAGATGAACTTGAACAGGCAGTTATTGACAGTTAGTGACAAAATCTGTGTGAATGTACATAATTTGAACAATTCAAATTTAATATTGAAATTCCATCAAGCACCTTTAGTCGAAATCTTAAAAAATAATGTTTGTTTAACGCTTGGATTTGGCCAATGATGCTTAATGGTATCGAATCATGACACCTGATGAATATTCAAACAGAATAACCACATACTGAGCTTTTAGTATAGATAATTGTGTCAGATATTGGGGGTGAGGTGGTTAGATTTCGTGAGGGACTCAGAGATTAAGAAACACACTTGGAAGCACCCTGTTAAGTCAGTGGTTCTAGAGAGGCGCTGGAACTGGACTAGTCATGTGATGCGGATGCCTCCGAAGAGTTTAAGCCCATGTCTGTCACTTCTTCTGACCGGTGGGATTCCGGTGTCCTAGATTCCACCGACTCTGTCAAGGGGGTCCGTGAGTTGCTTAGTCAAATCATACATATATTTTAACCCTAACGAAGAAATAGAGAATTCTTTTATTTAATACTGCAACAATTGTCACCATGTCCGGACATGTTTTCAAATGAGTGTGTATAATTCAATGCGCATTCACAAGGGGTCTGCGAAACTTTAGACGCCTTGAATTGTACAGGGCGTCAAAAAAGTTCATATTAGATTGACATGGAATCTTGTTATCTAAAAAACAGGGCCTCTGAATCATATGCGCCTGGGGTCTCCCAAATGCTTAATCCGTCACTGAGTCCGTGGTAACAAAAAGATTGCGAAACACTGTCCTAGATGACTGTCGGGTACTATACATAGGAAGTCCTCAGCAGAACAGAACAGAAGCGATTGGTGGACGGAATTATGGAGTCGCACATACAATAGGTCACTGCTTTTGAAACAATATGCCAAACCAGTGTATGTATGGGTTCAATCACTTTTTCAAATTGTCAAATACCTGTCGTAAGCGAATTGGAATTGCATGAACATTTCATATTGAAGCACTTATTAAGTTTTGATGTTGGACAATCGGGTTATGGCCACAAACAATACTAGTTAAGCTTAAAATATAACATTTTAGTACAAACTCAACACATGATGATTTTTATCAGGACAAAATCAACACATTTTAAAACGTTTGTCTTAACTTAGGTGTCACGGAGAAGAAAACAATGTTGTGTATTCATTGGCGTATCATTTAAACTTGCTCGCAAAACCAGCTACGCCATGGGTTCTGACGCTGCTGCAATCCAATGGAGAAAGGGTTCCTAAGGAAATCAGCGATAAGATTTCAGAATTATTCTTGAAGGTAACAGAAGACGCAATGGAAACTATGAAGCATTGCTCTGAGCCAATGGGAGTGCAATACACACAATTGTGAGTATATTTTTTGACTAATGGGATCAACATTATCATTATTTCATGGTTTCTAAATATTTTATTAAATAAATAGTTTTGTGCATAGAACGGATAATACAAAATCGTTTGCCTTTGTGGTCTAGAGGTAAAAGCTTCATGTTAGTGATCAGATGGATCTGGACCCTCAATCCCAAAGACAAAAACACGTTTTGTTTTGATGTCCATTTATAATAGAAAACTTTCACCAATTTCATTTAAATTTTTTGTTAATACTTTCGATGGATTCGGTGGTCATTTTGTGAAAGTTCATTTTAATATAAAATATAAAAATAATTTAGATTATTCCACATATTGCGCTACAAACTGTGACACATGTTTCGCCTCTTTCAGAGGCATCCTCAGACAGACTTACTTTCAGAAATGTTTGCTTAAGTGCGAGTGATTTTAATTTTGTTGTTCCTCTGAAAGAGGCGAAACACGTGTCACAGTTTGTAGCATAATACGTGGAATAAGTTATTTTTATATTTTATATTGAAATTATAGTAAGTTTATCTTTTAATCATAATTTTTTAACTACAAATAAACTGTTGTTTTTTATATTTGTAATATGAATTTTCGAAAGACATAAAGAACTATTTTGTCTGTCTAATGTGCTTTTTTTTTTTAAAATATTATATTTATTTCCTGTAATGTTTTAATTTTTAATTTTTTCAATTGATATCTTATCGGCAATGATGATAAAGATGGCGAGCGATAGATTCAATGAAATAAAAAAAAAAACACTGTCATCAACTTCTGCTTTATATGATATTCCTGAATTACAGATATAATAAATTACTCAAGACTGCTGAGTTTTCGATGATCGATCCAGCTGTCGCAGCGCAGGCTTTGCAATTGTTTCAAAAGCAGGAAAATTCACTAGACGCAACCGACACATGGTTTGAGACATCTGCGGAGGGTCAGTTAGCTTATTGGGACTGTCCCGGAGACAATATGCTCCATTGGAAAGGCAGAGGGTATAAAACAATCTTAGATGTTTTGCTGGTAAGTATACTTATTCAATTTTCAAGAAGTTTCGTAATAAAGAGTTCTTCTCAAACCTGTGCTCAATTATCGTAAAAGTAAAAAAAATGTATAGTTTGAAGGATGCTCATTCAAAGCATCTACACCTTCAACCCACACATATCAATGTACACATTGCACGTACTACTGGAGAAAATATGAGAAGTATTTCACAGATTGCCAAGTAGGGCATTGCAATATTAGTTATTACCGACACTGGGATCTTGGTATTTTGACTTTTTATTTAATATTCAATTAAAAATTTAGCAAAATCGAATTTAAAATTAAGCATAAAAAGTTCACCAATTACATTTTAATATATAAATCTAACGAGATTATTTCTGATTCAAAAATATGACATTAGTGAGGAAACTTACATTATTAATCTAAATGGCGATGGAGTATGACATGCTGCGTATGTCTCTAAGTAGCCTTACCTCCTGTTAACGGTGGTATTCTGCCGTTCTTGACAACTGTCTGGTGCATAACATGTACTTAATGGAATTAAATGATTCTGATTATCGTGGGAAGGAATTTCGGAGGTGCCCGGTGGTATCCAGCAAATATAGTCCAAGAAGGAATCTTTCCAAAACTTATTTAATTTGAATTTTTTGTTATCTTCATAGAAAAAAATTCCCAACCCAGAAGAAGAATTACCAGTTGAAGTGTTATTGAACAAAGAAGTCGTCAATATAAATGTTGTTGATCGATCAAACGATAATACAACTGTCCAAGTCAAATGCAAGGACGGCAGTCTTTATACTGGAAAGCGTGTCATCATCACTGTGTCTCTTGGAGTTCTCCAAGAAAGGTAATTATTTAGAAGATATGAATAAAAGTATAAGAATACACAAGAATATTCGAAACAGTCAAAGTGAATTTAACTTGGTGGAACTGAGGGATGCTGGCATGTAATGGGAGGAAGCTAATGAATTGGTAAGAGACAAGGAAACATGGAAGGCCATATGCTCCATTAAGTGTTATTATTCAATCCCTACACTCTCCACAAAGAAAGGTTGAGCAACTGAGTAAAAAGCAGTTCTCTTTAAGACCCCTGTCCATAGAAACTTCATCTTGGGTTCATAAACTCCATATTGAGAGCAGACATGGCTTGACAAAAATATTCATCAACTAATTTATTTCCTTTCAGATATCTTGACCTGTTCTCTCAACCGTTGCCAAAACTAAATGTGATGTCAATACGTGGCCTTGAACTCGGAACAGTGGATAAAATATTCTTCCACTATGACCAGCCTTGGTGGCCAGCGGATTACTCTGGTATCGGTTTCTTGTGGACGGATCAGGAGAAAGATAAGTTCTCCGGCGAAGACCGCTGGTTGAGACAAGTGTTCGGGTACAATGCAGTCGGTGAACAAAGCGCCATGTTGTGTTTCTGGATTTCCGGAATCGCAGCGAGGTATATGGAGACACTTCCACTTGACATTGTGCAGGACGGAATCTGCCGTTTATTACAGCAGTTCTTCGGAAAGCAGTTTAACATACCGCCACCCAAAGATGTCAAAAGGTTAGATTTGTGGTATATCTTCATGTAAGAGTTCATTCTTCTAAGAGACTATTGCTGTAAAGTATCAATCGGTGTTATGTTTATTTCAGGTCGCAATGGCACTCAAACAAATTAGTGCGAGGATCGTATTCATTCCGAAGCATGTCGTCTGAGATTCTCGGAGCCAACCAAGAGAACTTAGCAGCCCCAGTGTTGAATGATTCCGGCACGCCAGTGATCTGCTTTGCCGGGGAAGCCACCTCCACTCATTACCACGGTACCGTACATGGGGCCATTGAGGCCGGCTTTAGAGAAGCGGATAGATTAATCGGCTCTTTGAAACCAAAGACGTAAGTATTTAAGATGTATTGTTATTGGAAATAAATTTAACGCTACTTGCTGTTAAGCTTTGACGGGAATGACATAGTATGTTTACCAAAGTGCCAACCCAACTAAATCACAAAAATGAGCTGATTAAAATGAAGTCACACATTTTTATTACACAGATTGTGTAACAAACTGTGACACTTGTTTTGGCTCTTTGAGAAACATTTTCAATCAGATAATTATTAGGTTATTTACGATAAGACGAAATTATAATGGATTATAATGGAAGGGAAAAAAATACAAAATGCAGCTTGGGTTTCTTTTACTTTTTACTGGATGCAGGAAAGGGGCTAGGTACAAAAAAAAATTGACTAATCACACAATTACAGTATTAATCACACATTTATTAATTGTTTAAGAAAGGGTCATTGTCAATGGTGAGCTACCTGTCCTATTTAATTTGTTTTAAACAGCCTGTGGATTAACAAAGATACCAAAAAAATAACTTATATATTGTTTCATTCAAATACATTAATATCCGTGTAATATTTTCAGCTCCTCTGACTAAAATGTCAACATCACGACTCCGCTGACCTCCACAACCCAGCTTCAACAAAGAAGATGCTTGAATAAGAACACATTTTGATAGCTTTTGATAACTTTTGATAACTTAAGTTTTGTAGCATTTAATTTTCGTGAGGAATTTGACTTCACGTTGTGCTGTAGGCCCAATTTAAAGCTGTTGTAATATAATTATTTACCTGTTTATCTACTATCAATTGTCTAAGACTAATCATTGCTTTTAAATTAAATTTTTATATTGTCTTACTACTATTAAACATGAATAAAAATAAAAAAAACTATACAGTAGTGATGAAAGTGTTTCCTTCAATAAATCCACCAACCTTCAATATAAACTTATGTTGGTTGTCTACAGTGCTTTTTCCCCCACATTACACGATGGAACAGCGTTCTGGCACCATTTTTCTTGGATTTTTTAATGTTACAAATCAATATTCGAAAAATATATTTTTATAAATATAAAATTGGCTGTTTGTTATTATCATAGGTACCTTTTGAATGTAATGTACATGGCATTGTAACACTCATAAATTATTGCCATAAAACAAAACAAAACCGGTTCCATAGACTTACTCTGTGACCAGAACAACGGGTATAATGTTTGATTTAGTGCGCTTTTGTATCACTTGGATTCTATCTCCAATAGTTTTGTCACTTTTGTTCATCAAACTCGCCAGTGCACCTTTCACACTTTTCTATCCTTCAAAATACATTGATCAGTAATCACTCTGAGGAAGACAAGGCTTCCGTGACGGATCTCACAGATTCGAGTACCAGTTCAAACAGCATTTTCTTGAATCGATTTATGTCCGAAGGCATAGGTGCTTGTGATATCTTAAAGAATCCTCCCAACCTTACAATCCTAAAATTAGCGGGGTAAAGCAAGAGCGACCAGTAAAGCACTAGTCCTGTCTTGGCCCTATCTTTCTATCATTAATTTCTTCGAAAAAAGAGAGATTGAGCAACTGAGTAACAAGCAGTTAACTTATTTTGAGATACCTCCATTACGAAGCCGTATGCTCCACTTTGGGAACGGACAGGGATGAAAAAATCTTGAATAAAAAGCTTGACAAGAGTGAGTTCCAATACCTATTTTTTTCGAAAAAATGCACTGATTGTCTATCTACAGAAGTGTCTGCCAATCTTTTTTACTTCAAGGCACACTGGTGAATGGGATTTGTTCCAGGGTACACCAAATAAAAATGCATTTAAAAAGGAAATGTACCTTATTAATATGAATAAAGGAAATCATAGTGTAAGTAACAATTTTTCTAAATATTTTATCAATAAGTTGGCTAAGGCGTCAGTAAAAAAAAGGTAAACTTGTCATTACACAGGCCACGTTTATTTTACATTAAACAACACCATGATTTAGAATCTATTTTTTTGGATTTTGTGAAAGCGAGAAAACACACATTATGTATTATACACACAATAAATTATGCAAAATTTAAGTATGTCTCACAATTACTTCAAAAAATATTGAGCGTTTATTCTTCTATTGAGAAGTTCAGATATCAAGGTGGGTAGGGCCATATTATTACCGAGTACGAAAGAGCGGTAAACCTGTTCAGATAATATTTTTAAAAATGTCGAATAACTACCTATATATATAATAAAAAAAAATAACCTCACCTAACCTAACTTAACCTTTCGCCGTGAAACTAATCCAGATAATATTATTAAAAAATCTCGAATAACTACTAGATAATTCGCTTAGATCGATCATAATAATTGCATTTTGTCTTGTGAGCACATTATATTTATTTTCGAAATACACAGCAAAATTATATACCGCATGTCTTGCATGCATTTTTCCCCCTCTAGAAATAATGTAAGGAAAAATTATTATTTTTCCGCAAATTTTCCTTCACTGGCAACTACCAGTTCTGGAGATGTGACTAAACAAAGGGAACAAAGCTCGGAAAATTTCGATGGCCATATTTTCATACTAAAATGTATTTTGTATTTCGCATAATTTATCAATGATCTTAGTAATAATGTGTGTTTTCTCGCTTTCACAAAATCAGATGAAATAAATTCTAAATCATGGCGTTGCTTTTAGCGACATTCTTAAACTTTCCAAGGAAATAAACCATCGTTTGTTCCACGTGGACCCCAATTGAGAAACGCTGATCTAGAAAACTGAAAGCAGTCAGACAACTTAATTATAATATCAGCATAGGCCAGGGATGGTGAACCTATGGCACGCGTGCCCAAGGTGGCACGTAAACGATTTCCTAGTTTTTTTTTTTTTTTAAGTTTCAAAAATTAAAATTTTGATAATTAATCCGTGAATTATTAATTTTCAAATATTTCCAAGATAAACGACAATCGCTTGAAAAAAATCCCTTTTTATTTTTTTTATTTTTTTACTGCTTGGGCACAAAAATTTTTTCGACACATTCGAGAAAAAATATTCGAAGATTGTTGGCACGCAGACCCAAAAAGGTTCTCCATCCCTGGCATAGGCATTGACCATATATTACTGTTTACTAACCGCACTTTGAATTCCATTTTCAAACATAATTTTAAAAAAACCTGTAAAATTTAAAAATTACATGTTCACCTCAGCCATAGATGAGATTATTTAAAAAAAAATGACACATTTCATGAAACAACAACATCAATCTTGATTACCATAAAAAATAAATTTATTGTGAACTATCGACCGCCCACCACAAATTATTTGTTTTGATCAGTAAATAAACAGATAATTAGGCTGACCATACGTCCTGCCTTTTTAGTCAATATGCTAGATTTAAATTGTAGAGAGAATATTTTCTTTTATAAAAATAGTGTAGAGGAAAGAGAAATCAAGATTAAGAGTGGACGCTATGAAAGCTATAGCAATTGTAAGACAAAACTGTGTTATGGATTGTGAATAGCTCTACGACAATCATTATTAATGATTGAAAGAATAAACTCCTCATAAGGCATTTTTTCAATTGATTTTTCGATTTCTGTTCGAAGGCACGGATGTTTGTGATGTCTAAAAATGTCCACTACCATTACAATCCTAAAATAATGGGCTGTAGTGAGCAACGTTCCCTCTAAGCTGCGCGCGTGCGCGGCCGCGTAGCAGTTGAGAAGCCCCCGCGCACTCATTCCGGGTTGGCGTGCACTACAAGACAGTTGCTCAATTCATATTTGATCGTTCCGCGCAGCCTCCACGCAGCCTCCGCGCAGCCTTTGAAATTTCCGTGCAGCTAACCCTTCGGCTTAGAGGGAACGTTGGTAGGGAGAGTGATTAGCCAACCACTAGTCCTGTCTTGTCGTATTATTTCTATTCTTACTATTCACTTCGAAAAATGGAGGTTGATTGAGGTCAGCCTTCACTGTCCAATCCCATTGTTGCCTGTCTCTCTTTTTTCTAAGAATTATTGTCATCCTACAGATGGTTGTATATTAGAGTAGATCTTGAGTCAAAATAAGCAGTTGAAATTAGAATTGCATAGATCGTTTATTCTTGTACCATAGACAACACAAACATTGCAAATAGATTAACTGATCCAAAGACAATAATACACCAAAGTTAAATTTAAAATATGCCTTTGGAGTAAGTTTAATATTTTATAAAGTTAAAATATTATTACAATATTTCATTTGTTATATTTTTATTTATAACTAGAATATAAAAATATTTATTGTTTTTACTCTTTCAGAAAAGTTTATGACGTGCTGGTTGTTGGTTGTGGGGCGTCAGGCATCGCTGCTGTCACGAGACTTTTTCAGAATGGATCTTCGGTCTTGGGACTTGAAGGATCGGATCGGATCGGCGGGAGAGTCAACACTGTAGAATATGGGGATAATGTCGTCGATATGGGTTGCGAATGGTGAAACATTTAAAAACATCTAAAGTGATACTGATTAACAGTTTTAAAGCTCTTTCCAGTGGCATTGCCATTGACAGGTTCCCCTGCTTGGAAGAACAAACAGTTCATGACTACTATTCCAAAAAATAAAAAAATGTATTTAAATTTTAATAACAAGGTTGATACGAAATGCTATTTGTTCAATGCTTGAATCTGTGGTTCTTTGCAGTAGTGAATCATGACACCTGAACGACAAAATAAACTTACACTGAGCTTTGAGAATTGATCGTGGTGCTGGATATTTGTTGAGAGGTGGTTTGATTTTGTAAGGAACAAAGAGAATCTGTAACGGGCCAGCCAGCGTCCTGTTACTTTAGTGCAGCGATGCACAAACCGCGGCACTTTTTGAATTTTGTGGCGGCCCTTAAACCTTTTTCTCTAACACATTTTTTCACGTAAAACATTTATAAAATAAATGTAAGCAAGCTTTATCTTCAATCAAGGAGAATAAATCGGTTCATATAAACTGGCTTACAAATAGTATGTCAAATTAAAAAAAAAGTTAACATTAACAAAGACCAAGATTGCATTAACTTTTGAATTACATATAAATGAAACATAAATATTTCACAATGAAACTATTTTTAATAAGTAAATACTCATGATCTTTTTTTGCGTTGTTTTTTTATGTTCACGCTTTTGAAATAACACGGTCAAAATATTGTAATAGAACCTATCATTCATTTATCTAAATTCACTTTTTTGTAAGGCTGTTTTACATGGAACGTACATATGAGCATACTTTAAATCAATGTTTTCTTTGCGGCCCGAACCCACGATAATTTGTTTTATGCGGCCTATTAGAAGGTAAAGGTTGTGCATCACTGCTTTAGTGGTTTCGGAGAGATATTGGAACTGCTGTGGATGCCTTCGGAGAGCCTCAACCCTGCTTGTTTCTTTTTCGGACCGGTGGTATTCTGATATCGTAGACGACCTTTGGGTACTAGTTGGAACTGAAGGATGCTCGTATGTGATGAGAAGAAGCAAAGCAATTAATGGGTGGAATCCTGAAAGACCTGTCATTAATAGATACACTGTTAGAAATTAGTCAATATATTAGGTTAAATTGTTTTTTTAAATTGTCGAATTGTTTTTTTTGAATTGTAGGAAATGGCATGAATAGGCTATTTGATATCCCTGAACGTGTCAAAGCACTGATTAGGTTTTGATACTAGACAGCCTAGCTATTGCCATAAACAATGAAGGACTAGTTTTTGGGATTATAATGGAACATTTCTGTACATACAAATAAAACACACAATGATTACAACATAATATTTTCTAATCTAAGTCTTCTCTTAATTTAGGTGTGATGGAGAAGAAAACAATGTTGTATATTCGTTGGCGCATCATTTAAATTTGCTCGCAAAACCAGCTACGCCATGGGTTGTAAAGCTGCTGCAATCCAATGGACATGTGGTTCCTAGGGAAATCAGTGATAAGATTGAAGAATTACTCTCGAAGGTAGTAGACGACGCGGCTGAAACTATGAAGCATTGTTCTGAGCCGATGGGAGTGCAATACACACAATTGTGAGTATATTTTTTGACTTATATTAATGTGATTTACATTATTATTAGGGATTCCAAATATTTTATTAAATAAATAGTTATTTATAAATTGACTATTGCATAGAATAGATAAAAAATATATAAAACCGTTAGCTTCTGTGGTCTTCTCTATGGACCCTTGCAATCAGATGGGTAAATATGAAATATTGTTTCTATTTTTGGCAGTCATTGAATAATTTTATTGTGATTAAAAGAGGGATTGATTCAATAAGAAAAAAACTGAAATAAACTTCTGCTTTATATTTAATATATTTCGTATTATAGATATAATAAATTACTCAAGACTGCCGAGTTTTCGATGATTGATTCAGTTGTCGCAGCACAGGCTTTGGAACTATTTCAAAAGCAGGAAAATGCTCTTAACGCGAGCGACACATGGTTTGAGATGTCTGCGGAGGGTCAGGTAGCCTATTTGGACTGTCCCGGGGAGAAATCGCTCCATTGGAAAGGCAGAGGATATAAAACAATCTTAGATGTTCTACTGGTAAGTATAATTATTTGATTTTCGATAAGTTTCGTGATAAAGAGTTTTTCTCAAATCTGTGCTTAGTTATCGTAAAAGTAAAAAAAATGTGTAGTTTGAAGGATGCTCATTCAAAGCATCTATACCTTCAACCCACACATAACAATGTACTTAATCAGTACTTCATGAGAGTATTTGGCGTGTAATTTAGTCGCCTTGTGGATTAGTCGATTTGTGTCGCCTGTGTGGTTCAGTGGTCAACGTTGTTGGCTTTGGCTACGGAGGGCCCGGGTTCAAATTCCCGGTACGGACAGTTTTATAAATTGATTTTTCAAACGATTTATGAATTTCTGTATGTATGTGATGTCTTGAATTCCCCCCTCTCACCCATCCTATCCTATGAACGGTGCATATCGAGAGCAATAAGCTTATCACTAATCCTGTCCTAGCTCTATCCTTCTATACCAACTCTCTTTGGAAAAAGAGAGGTTGAGCAACTGAGTAACAAGCAGTTCTCGTAGAAACACTTCTGTTGAGATAAACTCCATTAGGAATCCATATGCTCCATATTGGAAGCGGACATGGTTTAAAAAAAATAAAATTAGTTTAGTAAATTACCAAATAACCCATTAATCAAACATAAATTTTGAATAAATTATACACTATCAGCAAGATTCATTCCATTGTTTACAATCACTTTTGAAAGCTGTCAGTTTGCTGTAATTTTAATTGTCCAATCTTATATTACCTCAAATATCTCAAAACTAATAGGTTGTGGATTGGATATTTTCTGCGTATATATGTCCAAATTATTCTAGCATGTTATGGAAGTAAACTGTGCTGGAGGCACCTGGTGCTACCCACATGATCCATATTGATAGCAGATATAGTACAAGAAGAAATGTTTCCAAGATTTAATTAATTTGAATTTTTTGTTATCATCATAGAAAAAAATTCCCAACCCAGAAGAAGAATTGCCCGTCGAAGTGTTATTGAACAAAGAAGTCGTCAATATAAATATTGTTGATCGATCAAACGATAATACAACTGTCCAAGTCAAATGCAAGGACGGCACTCTATATACTGGAAAGCACGTCATCATCACTGTGTCTCTTGGAGTTCTCCAAGAAAGGTAATTATTTAGAACATACGAAGATTATAAGAAACCATTCAGATTCTATCCGAAACAGACAAATTAAATTTAACTTCCAAACATTTCAGACAAATCATTCAGGTCTGACTTTTCAACGAAAATTGTTACCAATTTTGACATTGGAAGCAGCAAATATTGTTTATTTTACATACATTAATTCATTTTGTAGCAAGATATTTTCTATTTTTTGTTTTTTAATTTAGCCCCACTCTCAATTTTGAGCATTTTGTAGTAAAGAGCAGTTATCGTAAAAAAATCTACTGAGATAACCTCCATTAGGAGTCTATACGCTCCACATTTGGAGCGGACATTCATATAACATATTTATATGCTTTAGTTATCTTGACCTGTTCTCTCAACCGCTGCCAAAACTAAATGTGATGTCAATACGTGGCCTTAAACTTGGAACAGTGGATAAAATATTCTTCCATTATGACAAGCCGTGGTGGCCAGCGAATAACTCTCGCGTCGGATTCTTGTGGACGGATCAGGAGAAGGATAAGTTCTCCGGCGAAGACCTCTGGTTGAGAGAAGTTTACGGGTACAATGTAGTCACTAAACAAAGCGGTATGCTATGTTTCTGGATTTCCGGTATCGCTGCAAGGTATATGGAGACACTGCCACTTGATACTGTGCAGGACGGAATCTGCCGTCTATTAGAGCAGTTCTTCGGAAAGGAGATTACCATACCGCCACCCAAAGATATCAAAAGGTTAGATTTATTGTGATTATGGATTTTATGTTGGTGTTCATTCTTTTTAAAGACTTATTAATTAATTATTAATGAATAAATTTCTGATTATTTTGCATTGCATGATTGTAATATGTTAGTAAAAAGGTTTTTGCAATCAAATATGATTTGAGAATACCTCTTGCAATTTCAATTTAGTGAAAAAAACTATTTTTTACTGACCAATGGCTTAATGTACTCATTTTTTACTTTGTAAAAACTAGCAAGTATTATTTATTTGCCGGCTGCGTGGTTGTGTGGCAATGCCATTGACTTAAAACGTAACAAAGGTAACAGGTTTGAATCCCAGTACGGATAGTTTTTATAGATTGAATTTTCAATCAATTTATGGATTTCCTCAATTCTAACCTACTTAGCCTATTTTAAAAAACGGGCATAGCAAGAGCGATTAACTAACCGCTAGACCTGTCCTAAATCTATGCTTCTATCCCAACTCTCTTTAAAAAAAGGGAGGTTTAGCAACTGAATAACAAAAACTTCTCAATAACAACAAATAATAATCTCTGAATAACAAATCAATCAATAACAAATCAATCATCATAATGTTTCAATCAAAAGATTTGACTATCCCGATTGACCTCCATTTGCAAAAACACTGAATACATATGGGATCTATTTTATCATTTCAACTCAATGTCATGTTTATTTCAGGTCGCAATGGCACTCAAACAAATTAGTGCGAGGATCGTATTCATTCCGAAGCATGTCGTCTGAGATTCTCGGAGCCAACCAAGAGAACTTAGCAGCCCCAGTGTTGAATGATTCCGGCACGCCAGTGATCTGTTTCGCCGGAGAAGCCACTTCCACTCATCATAACGGTTCAGTCCACGGGGCCATTGAGGCCGGTTTTAGAGAAGCAGATAGATTAATAGACTCTTTGAAACCAAAAATGTAGGTTTTTTTAGAAATAGATTTAATGCCTCTCACTGTAAATCTTTGACGGTAATGATATAATATAATACGAGTAACAAATTAGCAAATCAGCCTTACATCAAAGACAAAACATTAAGTTCAATATAAAATGAAATTTGATAACTTTGTTATTACGCAAGTTGTATAACAAATTGTGACACGTGCTTCGCCTCTTTGAGAAGTATTTTCAGTCAAGCATTCGTTAGGTTATTTACAACTTACTAAGAATTGATTATGATTCTTATATTATTAATTACAAAATATTGTTACATTATATTATATATATATATATGTTGTGTGTATAAATAAGTACACATTATTTATTTGTTTCAAATTGTTCGGTTACACAATCATGTGTTGGTGCCACACTGCACTCTCACATCAATCTAAAACATTTCTCTTTTGTTAAGTATTTATTTAAATAAAATAAATATAGTGTTCAATTAACTAAAGCAATATTTTCTCTTTTATCCAATCGAGAAACTGCGCTATATCGCTGAACACCACGTAATGGTACGGGTCACATTTGAATTCATTTTGCTTCGCAACACTTATGGAGACCAGCCCTCGCAGTCTCCAAGTGGGATTGTAGCCATCGTTATCCGGGAACACCATCCCGCCACCGGAGTCACCGTTGCAAACTGAGGTTCCTGTGAAGAGAAACATAGTTTTATTGATACTAAGCATGAGCAGAAGTAGACCCGTAGCCAGGTGAAATTATGAACACTTTAACCATTTGAGGAGATGCGTCCAAATGTTGTGTTATTTAATATCAATAGTCATTCTCATGTTTTCATTAAATTGTCATTATTTCTTCAATTACGAATAAAAAACATATTTATCTATGATTTTTGGCATTCAGAATATTTTTATTATTTATAGCAAATGAAAAAAAGATTTTTTTAAAATTTTTTATAATATTTGTAAACAATTCGGTAGCCATATAATATTGGGTGTAAAATTCCGTTTCGAGTCTATTCCCTAGTACTACATGCCTAAAAATGAAAGCAAAAAAAGATCTAGAACTGAATTCGAAGTAATAGTTTCTATAAAATTCTTGAAAGTAATAATGAATTAGTTTATTTTACATGGATTTTATAATTTTAATTTTATATGACCTTCAAACCTCCTATAACACGGATATGCATTACACAACGTTTTTGTGGAACCATATAACTGTGTTATACGAAACCTGAGTGTACTTCTTTCATAATTTATATAATAATAAATATAATGCTCCTTTTCTCACCATTGGCAAATCCAGCGCAGTAAGTATGGTTGGATGTGAACTGCAGGAAGAATTCTTTGAATGACCATAGACAAGTGGCCTGCTCTACGACTGGCATCTTCGCTAAAGCCAACTCCTCGGTCACATGACTCGTCTCGTCAAAACCCCAACCTACAACCTAAAATGTAATATTTGTGTGTTTTTGAAAAATTCATTTTTTTGAGCAGAGAAAATTTGAGGCTCAGGGCATGCAATTTTTTGTAACTTTCAATTTAATATTTGGAATATCAGATTTACAATATTATTTTTGATTTTTATTGAAAACGACTGCCATGGGAGGGCGTGGTGGTTAATTGTATATGTCTATTTGATCCTGAAAAATGGGACGTAGAGAGACTGATTAGAAAACTACTCCTTCTCTTAAGTCTTGTCCTTCTTTCCTTATCATTCCACAATAGGAAGGTTGAACAAATGGAAATCGTTAAGCTGTTGTGGTTTTTTTATAAGGAGTTTATATGCTCCACATTGGGAGGCTGTGCTATTAACCTTCTAGAGACGAGAGTTTTTTTTATCAATAAAAATTAAATTCTAAGCTATATTGAATTCACAGATAACTATTACTTCTAACAAAAAAATAATCATAAAAGCCGTTGAATAGAAAAGCCGCGTGACCATCAATAAGGTCACGATCATCCTTATAGGCCCCGTGTAATATTGTTTAAGGACAGGGATAAGGACTAGCTTGACCATGGTCACACAAACATTAGGTGTTAAAATATAGCTAAACGTAATATTAACACTTGAGTACCGAAACGCCGAAAATAGGATCAAGGAGCGATGGGGTACAAAGTTACCCCCGAAAAATTTGCGTAATACATATTTGCATTGCATTTATTGAGGAATCGTTGAAGATTACAATAAATATTAACTAAATATTATTGGTAATCAGCGAATAGTTGAAATTAGAAGAAATCGGCAATGTAAATGTCCCCACCCCGCTCAGAACTCGAAGATTAAAAAATATCAAATAAAAGATCAACAAAATTTCAATAAAAATATATTAGTAAATAATTTAAAACTTTAACAAAATAATAACTAACAATTGTAAAAAGTCCATTTAAAAAAAATGCATGTGCTTTTGGTAGTTGTGTCCATCCCGCGACTAATGACTAGCTGAAGTCTGTATTCTTTGTAACCAAAATTGTGTGAAGGCAACGTTATTCAGGTAGAAAAAGCATGAACAGTGGTATACCCAACGATGTTAACTGTTACCATATCGACTGTGGAAAGGAAAAAGGACGTAACCCTCAATCTTTCAAAACAGCTTTTTTTCGATAATCACAATGTATACAACTTGACACACATTCTATCAAAAGGATGAAAGCTGAAAATGCCGAATAAGTATCTAAATTTAACCTTTAAGTTTGAAAAAGATGACCTTGTAAAAAATTAAAACCAAGAAAAAACATTGAAATAAAGGTTTTTCCAAGACAATTTCTTTAATTAATATTGGGTTATGTCAATTTAACACCAGTTTAGAAGTATCCGTGCACTTCAAGGTTGAGTATAATTCATAATTTGCATATGTCACAAAATCATCAAAACACGTTTTTAGCGCCTCCTGTAAAATTTGATATGTGTGGGTTACGTCCTTTTTCCTTTCCACAGTCGATATGGTCACGCATGTACTTGGAGATATAATGTGTTAAATAAAATCTTTGAGTCCTGCATCCTTCTCGCTGGCGCTCTGGGGTTTTTGTATTCAAGAATATAATGCTGACTATTAAATACACCAAAAGACTACTTACTGATCCTTCTTTGCCAACAATATTAGAGAGGTTGATGTCATCTTCATTCCATAAGCAGACGGGTCTGACGGTGCTAGTGTACTCGGCGGTCTTTGACAATTTTAGTAACGCCACATCAGCGTAATAATTTGTCGCACTATAATCATCGTGGACGTATATTTTACGAACCTAAAGCAAACAGAAACAATTTTGTAATAAATAAGTCAATCACTCTAAAGAGTCTAAAGCAAATAGGATTAATAATCTGTAAATGCCATTTTTTAAATAGGTCCACAAATTATCTTTAAAATACTACGGGCCTTTTAGAATCATTTTTGTTCTTTTAGATTTGACCAATGTCAACAAAGTAAATCATTAGATTTAATTTATTAAATTTATTAGGATCTCGAACAGGGGTTCACAAACTTATCCGTCATAAGGACAATTTTAAAAATAAAAACTATTTGGCAGGCCACCCTGTATGACTACATACATGCAAAAAATGACAAAATTGCAATAATAATCATGATTTTGATGATGGTTATTATGAGGGCTATGAAATAATAATAAATATATTGAATTCTGGTTATATATACTTGCCAACATGATCTGAACTCCATCTGTAGATTTCCTCAAGTTGAACTTCCCTAGGTAGACGGTGAGCGTCTGCACATTGACAGCCTTCGCTGTGGTCCTCCGAGTGACACAATGAGCTGCCGTTATCACAAACCGCATCGATATCAGAGAACCTCCGCAGATGTATTTATTGTCCACTGTCTGTCGAAAATATCTCTTTGAGGCTTAAGTATATCAAGTTTTAATTTATTTACGTAATTATTTTCGTGATTACCTGTGATTGATAAAGAGCTACATGCCACGGCCATTGCCCAGGTTTTGTCGACTGATTGCCCACGATCAACGGAGCAGGTTGTAGAGCCACTTTACCGCATTCTCCGGATTGCTGAAAATTAATTAACATTGTTAATTAAGTGCATCTTTGGCTTATATATAAAATTTCTTTTTGATAAAGAACTCGGGAAAGCGACAAGGCTGATAACCAACTACCAATCCTGTTCTATTACTCTGACTGAGAGAAGGAAAGGTTAAGTTGCTGAATAACAAGCACAACTTCTGTACAGAGGCACATATTATGATTCACTATGAAAAAAATGTAAAAAGAAAACTTATAACATGTAGACAGCTAAAACCATTGGCGGATTACTCAATAAGCGCACGAGTCCCGTGTTTGGGGCCTCCAATCTTACGGGAATCAAAATAACATTTTATAAAACGAATTTTATAATTCAAAAAAGAGGGCCTCCTATTTGCTTGATCTGTCACTGGCTAACCCATTGATAGGTGGTGTTAACTGTTAATTCTGATCATAAATGGCCATTGCATAAAATATTACCTGTTCCGTATCGCGTTGACGAGGAGGTGGTCTAGCTTTGATTTTGGATTCTGGAGACAATCTGTGGTCGCCTTCAAAATAGTCTGAATCGCCTGTGTTAGCCCACGATGTTCTGCGAGTAGTGGAGCTGGATTCTGTGCTGAGTTTAGATGCAAGTCATGAGAAATTTATTAAAAGCTAAGCATAAATTTACTGATAGTAAACAGGCAGGAGTTACGATAACTATGGCAAATTCAGGGGTGAAGAAGTCTGCAGGATGGAGGGAAAAGAGGTTACTAAAATCTTTTATTGATCGTAGATGTCACTGTAGGCCAAGAATGCCAAACCAGTTAACCGCAAAGCAAAATTTGCTTTTAATTCGACTAATATTCTAATTCAAAAGCTAAATCGACATTTGCAGCTTACATCCGTTTGATATAACATATATAAACCTTTCAAAGAGTGAATACATTTATACTGACCTTACTTTACATTACTGACCTTTTTTTAACATGACAATTGTGTGACTTTTTCCAATGAATATGTAACTCATACTTAAAGCATATATGTGGTCACAGACATACACTTCTGTGTTGAGTTAAAAGATGTCCCTACTACTTTACTGAAAAATGGCGCCAACGTACATGTATGTCCATGAAAATGTTTTTTAAAAAACGTAAACCTCTACATGTAGGATCATTATTTACCAATAAATACCTTTTTTTTTTATTCGATAAACTTTTTTCTTTTCTTTTCTGCATCACACCGAAGATGATATCTCCTCAATGATACAGTTAAGATACATTTTATTTAGGTACAATTTGAAAGGCAACAATAAATAATAATTACAAATATATAGATATTAATAAAGGTTAATTAAATACAAAGAATTGGTATAATTACAAGTAAAAAAAACAATTAAATAATAATAAGCAAGAATGATAGTTAATGGGACTAATAAACAACTTTTAATTTTGAGACAGATGTGGTTAAGGATTGAATGGTGAGGGGCAGGGAAGGTAAACTTTTTCTCCAAAAGAAGTAGCAAATTTCTTGAAGTGACAGAAATTTTCTGAAGACGAAACTAGATCTGGATGCCCGATAGGACCATCACGATTATTTCTACATGACAAAAACAATATGCTTCTTTCTACGGACATAATCGGACAATTCCAAAGAATATGCTCTGAATCTTGATTACTGTCACCACAAGGGCAGTGTGGGCCAAGTTTGATTGTAAATTTATGTAACTTGGCATTAAATGCACCGTGTCCGGTGATAAATTGTGAGGTCCAGTGATCTGGAGAGAGCCAGGTTGCATTCTGACGAAAAGCAATATCTGGGAAAAATAAATAGGTAATTCTACCACGAAGGGACTTTGACCATCGACTTTGCCAAGTAGTTAAAACGGTTAGTGAGCAGAGTTTTTTCACTTTAACTTTTAAAAAATCCTGTGAATCCAATGGGTTAAGAGTTGTGCGACCAATTTGCGCTGGTTTCCCGTGCAAAAGGTGATGAATTGCAGCTCGTCTTTGGACCTCTAGATCCAATGGAGTAAGTCCTAACATTACAGGAAGACATTCTGTTGAGCAAGTTCGGTAAGATTTGGAAATAGCCAGAAGGGGAAACCGTTGTCCCCGAAGAAGTATTTCCTGTCGTTGGGTACACCTATATGCCCAACAACTTGCAGCATGACACGCAATACCGAGGAAAATAGACTTATAATAAAGCCGAGACGTAGGGAATGTTAGCCCCCAACTTACCCTAGCCATACGTGCAGCCTTTTCGAAGCTTGTCTTAGCACTTGCTATAGCAGTTTTCACGTGGTCCAAGAAAGATATTTTTTCATCTAATATCACGCCGAGGTTTCTCAAGGTTCTCTGAACTGGAACTGTGATTGTATTAACTCTCGCGGCTCGGAGACTAGAAAAATACTTAGCAGGCGATGGGGGTCTTTTTTGACCCCAGTGGTTTCCTCATTATTGGCCTTATTCTTATGAATTTCAAAAAAAAAAATAGTCTACGGGCTTTAAAATATCTCTCTGCATCTTTCCTCATAATTTTTTTTATAAAAATCTGTGGTTTTTTTAATAAATAATCATATTTTAAGTTGCGCGTAAAAAAGACGTCATGTCAGCACACATATGAATTGACTACTGAAGAGTGTCTCAGCGTTCCAAATTATCATACGAACAATCGTTATCGCGGGCGCTAATCAGCTGATAAGCGTTATCGCGTATTTATATAAACTACAAAAGGTCCAAAAAACTATGATATAAGAATACCTTAATTATAAACATTGTATCACCCATATTAAAATAGATATTTATGAAAATGTTGGTATTGGGGTCGCATTTCTTGAGCTTAGAAACGGAAAAGTTAAACCTGACCATTGGTTTTCGCGTCAGTTTTCCTTTTAGCATTATACTACATGTTTTATGGGGTGCAAATTGTAATTTGTTGTATTCTCCCCATGCAGCAACTTGCTTTAAACAGTCAGTTGATAGCTATTCGAGAATGCTTCTACTATTGCCTTGAATAAGCATTAATGCATCATCAGCGTATGCTTGTATGTGTGTATTTTGAGGGAGAGGGAGGTCTAACAGATCATCGAATAAAATATTCCAAAGAAGTGGTCCAAGAATCGATCCTTGAGGACAACCTCGTGTGATATTTCTTTGGATTAAAGAATTTCGGGTTGAAATGATTATCTCTCGTTTTGAGAAATAGCTTACAATAATTTTAAATAGATCAGATGGAATCTTTCTCAGTTTCAGTTTAGTTAAAATCATTGGCCACCATGCATTGTCAAATGCTCCTGATATGTCAAGGGAAATAGCCAAAATATATTTAGAAGACGAGGACGCTACCATACCGAGTAAATGATTGACAGCATCATCTACCGAGATCTTTGACCTAAATCCAAACTGATTTGACGATATTGGTTTGTTTGAAGAAATGTGCATATTAAGACGAGTAAATATAACCTTTTCGAGAACTTTACCAAGGACTGGGAGCAAGGTTAAAGGACGGTAGGCTTTTGGGTCGGTTGGTGGTTTTTCACAGCGCTTAGGAATGATGATTAGAATATCAGACTTCCAGCAATCAGGAAAAATACCTTGTTTTAAGCAACTTTGATAAAGGTATGTGAACTCATTTTGTCCAATATCCCATGCTTTTTTGCACAATTCAGCATCAATCCTGTCAAAGCCTGGTGATTTAGTAACATTAAGATTTTTAAAGATCTGGTTCAACTCTTCTCTAGTAACTGGTGGCGAATCATCTTCTATTGTGCTGGGTATGTCAAATGCGTATTTGCGAATTCTAGCGTGTTCTGTTGAGTCAGAATCTGGTTCATCTGCAGGTATAAGGGAATCCAAGAAAGCTTTAGCAGTGCTTTCGCCGGTCATAGTAAACTTCCCTGAATTAAGTATTCCACTTAAATCCAGGCAGTATTTTAGGGGACGCCAAGGTAACGTCAATATAGCCAACACCAAGTGTAGAGTTAAATGTTGGTGGTTGATGGCGGTCGTTTATGATGGACAGATCAAATTGACTTACGAAGTCTTCGAGGGCGGGGCCACATAATGCGTGTCTATGTGCTGTTATGATTCGTGGACTCCACATGGGTGACTCTGCGTTGGCATCTGCTCCAATAATAATTTTTTCATCGCCATTGTTCTCAATACCTTGTCTAAGTGCGCCAGGTGAATATTTATTGGGTCTGAGTATTTAAAGTATGCGGATATTGCAAAAATCGAATAACCATTTAGTTTTATTACAGCAACGACACAGGTTGTTGTCGACAGATGCGAAACTAGCAAAACATGGATTTTTTTATTTAAAACGACGATTGATGCAAGCGTGTCACCTGATGGGCATTGTTTTTCTATAACTAATGTGTTATTATCAAACCCTGAAGTGTGTTTATCTAATAAAAACGGTTCTTGTATCAGAAGAATATCGATGGAGTTTAGACAACTCCATTGACGTAGTTCTGCCATGGCTACTTGGCCCCTACCAATGTTGACTTGCCCTATGTTTATTCTAACAGCCATAATCAATGCTGTTGAGCGTTCTTCTGACGAATTCTACGTATGCGGGGCATAATTTGTCACCTGTTTGATGAAGAGCGGGTTTCCCGTATCGTGTGCAGGTAGCGCATTTGGGAGAATCCCGCAAACGAGGGCACTCGTCAGCTTTGTGGTCGTGTAGCGCGCAGTGAGAACACATTTGTCGTTCTTTGCATATTCGACTCGGGTGTCCATACATGAAGCACGTTGTGCACATAGTAGCTCCTGTAAAGTCTCTGACTCTAAAAGAAGACCAGTCCATATAACACCTACCTTCTGCGATTAAGGCGTGACGCACAGTTGGCAGTACGTGGAATACCCTATGGCATGTTGGGCAATTTCGTGAACCAGCCAGGTGGCTGCGGGTAGTCGTCTTAATAAATTGTTTAATTTCAGGCTTCGGTTGCTTAAGCGAGCTATAAATTTCACTAAGAAAATCAGTGTCCTCTACGGTTCTTAGGACATCATAAATTATTACTCTTGGCATCTTTTTATTGGCAATTTTAGCTTCGAGCTTGCCGTTGGTAAAACAGGGAGCTGCAACAAGACGTTCTGAGTCGGAAACCGTGGCAGTGTTGATAATTACTCCTCGGTTTTTGAGAAGCTTTACTCCAGTTATTTTAACCCCGATGTCTCTTGGCTTAAATGCGGACTCAATCATTGCCTTCGTTGTTGTAGAGTCTTTAACAGTATCATCGGTGGGGAATATGATTATCGCTGGCTTTGATGGAAGTGCGGGAGCACCAGAACGTGATATAGGGGGTGGGCAATTTTTGGCAGCAGCTCCAGCATATGAGGTGCTCTTGGTCAAGTTAACTTCGATAACGTTCAATGCTTTACCAACAATTTCTTTATTTGAGTCTATTTGCTGCTCAAAGACTCGAGCTAAAGTTCCATTTTCGATTGATTCAGCAACAGTCACACTGAACAGGTCTCTTAGCTCGTCCATATATTTGCACATCTTGGCTTGTTGATCTTTCAGGTTCTTAGTTGTTAAAGCAGCAAGTTCGTCCCTCATCGCATTTAGTATACTATTTGCCTGGTTCAAGCATTCGGTGCCATTCAAAAATATCTTTTTGTTGATGATGCCTGGAGGAGTTCTTTTGATGGATGGCTTTGGTGTAAAAGGTGAGTCTTCTCCTGTCGTAGAGTCATCGCGAGGAAGTCGTGGGGGGCGACGACAAGGTGAACGCCGTCTCACCTCAAGATCCGTCATCGAAATGACGAAGCTTCTTTATATAAATAGAGATTTAGATGCAGTCCGTAAAATAAATTTAAAAAAAAAGAGAGAAAGAAAGTTGACAACCTGTGGCGGTGAGCTTGTCACTAATGACACTCGATAACACTTTAATTAAAATTACTAATTAGTTATAAATTAATACAATAGACATTATTTTGATGATTTAGTATTGACTAACAGAAAATGCGTCCGTTCACTTCAACTGTACGAATACTACTAAATACTACCAATAAATAACTATAACTCACTCAGCGTCCTCATCCCCAGAATAATCGGCTGAGTTGAAAGTTTGTCGGGTGTTGGCAGGCTTTCTTGCAATTATTGTCCGGGATGTAGTCGTCGCTAGTGGCCGAGAAAATACATTCGGAGAGTTTTGAGGATAGGAGTCCAAATTGCTGTCTGCATTGCTGCAACAATAATCATATTGAAATAAAACATAACAACATATAAATCATCACCTTTCTGACAGAAGTTTGTTTGTAATAAAACTGATAAAAATGAGTTAAGTATGCAAAAAAGATTCTTTGACATCAATTCGTTATCTGGAATAACTCTGTTGGTGCATTGATTATACCAGTTTTCGGAAAATCATTTATTTATATAGACAATTTTTATGAATGCTGATTTAAAGGCAGGCAATTGTCCCTGTCTATTTATTTTAAACTCTTATTTCTATTAGATCGCCATTAATGCATCATCTATATTTGATAGTATAATTGAGGCTATGATTTGCAAACCTGGCATGTTCCAAAATTATTGAAACATGAACCATGAATGTAGTTTAGTAAATAAAAATAATTTTTAAAGGAATTTTTAGAAATCAGTCTCAAATATGGCTTGATAACATACAAAATATCATTTCAAAGTAATGTAAAACTTAAAAATAGTTTTTAAATGTATATTGTTTTTCAAAATCAAATTCAGGTTTCATTTTTTGACCATTTTGGAACAAGCTGTGCTTGCAAATAATACCCTCAATTATCTATGTAGCATACAAAATCGATGCTAGATGCTTTATCCTAAAAGCTGAAATTGTCCATTTGCTTTTTACTCAAAACTATCAATCTATCACTTCCCAACTTTTGCAAGACCAGTGACTCAATATAGTATCTTAAAGCAAAAGCTGATATATCAACCTTGCAATGTTAGCAGTAAATGACAATGTATGCAATATACTAAACATTATTATTAATAATATTCATTCTCTGTACAGTGTACACCCATGGAAGATAGGTTCCGCAAAATATATACTATGAATATAACTTAAAACGGGATAAATTCCTCTTTGTCGTTGCCGTATTCTAATTTAACCAGTTGATTCCTTAGAATTAGTTAAAAATCATTATTATCAGAGTCATATTTAGCAGCAGATTCTTCTGGATTTACTCTGATAAATAATCTGCTGTTTTATTTAATTATTACTTAAAAAATGTATTTTTCTCAAAACAAACGTGTAAAACGAAGTATAAGTGTATTAAATATATAATGTGCGGTCCATAATAATTTCTCTTCAATCAATGAGGTTCAAAAGAATAAAAATGTTGGACAACCATGTAGGTTTGAACCAACCATTGATTACAGTCAACCACAAAACCGTGAAGTCCCAAGATATCATTCATACAGATAATAACCGTAAAATCCTAAGTATCTAATTACTTACTTATTGGAGTAGCCGTTTACGGATGAGCTCGGTCTGTTGTTTTGCGGATAAGTCTGACTTCCTCGAGACTGCTGACTTACCACTGTTGTTGTCTCTCTGCTTGATCCAGAATTTCTGTGAACAAGTGCAATCAAAGCATAATTTATATTTCATAAATTGATCTCACACTTTTCAATAAACATAATGTCGTAATATTTGTGTAGTTTGTACATAATAAAAAATTACAACTAAATGTCATTTGTTCAATGATTGCATTCTACCAGTGCTGCTTTAGGGTATTGAATCATAGCACCTCAGAAAAAGACTCACAAAAACCGTATAATGAGCTGCGAGAACAGATGTTTGCATCGGATAATGGGAGTGAAGTGGTATGATTTCGTGAGGAATTAGAAAATTAAGGAATGTACAAGAAAACTCCTTGTCACTCTCTGTGGTCAAGGAGGGACAGTGAAACTGGTTAGGTCGGATGCCTCCAGAGAGCCTTGATTTTGCCTATCACATTTTTGATATTTTTTTGCTGAATAATGAACTTACGGAGAATATTCATTTCCAAAAGAGTTTCCGCTGCTTTGGGGACGACTTTGACCTTGGCTTCCGCTCTGGAATGCAGAAGTTCCTCGCACTGGCTGTTCATTTCTGAAAATAATTGACATTCATATTATGAAAATAATAAAAAGTAACTTACTTACTCTCAAAGCATTACTTTTACCGTGAACTTATGTTACAATAGATAAACATTAAGTCAACAAAAGATTGAAGATTGAAAGTCTTTGTAGATAGTCATTTTAGGATGACAGCATGGTTAGGGATTCCAATATATCAATGCCGGTAATTTATTTGGAGAATCGGTATTACAAATACAAATATGTACCAGTATTAAAAAAAAATGATTTAATAAAGCAAAAAAAAAATCCTTAGCACTAAATGCTATTTTGATGTCTCGTAGAAACTACCGTGAAATTTGAATAGTTCCAGTTCTGTTGAGATAAACTTCATTAGGAGGCTATATGCTCCACATTGGGAGCGGACATGGGTTTAACGAAAAATATAAATAATCGCAGTCAAATTGAGTCGTTTGGTATCAAAAGCAGAACTTTTCCATACATCATGTATAGAACAGTCCTGCTTTTGATACCAGACGGCTCAATTTATAATTATTTTTTGGAACTAAATTATATTTACATACATGTATAGGATATAGCAAGGGTGAATTAGGAAGATTCACCTGCTCATTTAAAACTGGCAAACTACTTAGTTGTGCCTTATTAAATTGTAAAATTTCATGGAAAAACAATTTATGCTCACCCTTTAGAGCTTGAATTGTAAAAAAATACCCTCGTTCAACGCAATGAAGGGTTAAAATTTTACATCTAAACGTGGGTAATAATGTTATTTAGTTATAATTAATTTCTATTCAGGCCTCTCGGGAAATATGATCAGCCTTTCTTTAAGCCTAGTAACATATGTGATGTATCTGATAGAAATGTATTAATCAAAACTACTAGGTCACAAATGTCCACACACATAAGACAAAACTCTGGTATAAAAATGCATAGTCCGGAGTGATGCTGCTCTCCAGTCCGGACTGTAGAATTCTTTTGTATAGGCTGACCATTACTGAAAATAATAGATGTTAATCAAAGTTTACATGAACATTAAAACCAATAATAAATAACTTATTCAGTTCACTTTGCACCAAAATTAAGTGCAACGTAAAATATTTTAAATTGATGCATGTTATCAAAAGTGTCCCTCATTCAATTTATTATAGTCAAAAACTACCATCTGCATTTTATAAAAAAAAGAATATACATACATAAAAAATACAACTTTTGATTGTATCCGCTAATAGAGAGCAAAATGATACGAAAGGAAACGTGTACAAAATGATCCCATGATTTCTTTGAGTCCAGATGAAATATTTTTTCATTTATGTGTTGTTTTGAAAGTAGCATTATGTATTATATTAACATTGACGTCTCAATACTAAAACTAGGTAACATAATTTTCAATGTTTTTAAAATAGCTTTTGAATATGATTTCAAATTCTCAACTGCAAAATTCAATTGAAAATTATCTTAATGTACCCTATATATTGTATATATATTTTTTTTCATTTTTATTGGATATAACGTGTATGTAGTGTATATATTATATCTAATATTCATTTTTTAGTGGATCGTGTTTTTTCAAAATCGTGTAAAAAAAAAAGTCAAGAGTGGTAAGGTAAAAAATATTAATGTATTTAATTCTTCAATTTTTGAACAAATAACCAAAATTGTAGAACTAAGTACATTGATATTTTTTACCTTAGTATAATGGAGTTCTACCAAGTAAATGCCAATTCAATCAATAAGAGATGAATGGATTTGTTAAACACTGGTTAAATATCTAGTTACAAATTTTATTGCAGAACTTCAATCGAATTAAATATAGTTGATTATTGTAAACATTTAATAACCGACGTAATCTACCAATTTTGTTTCAAATAACAAGATTTTTGACGACTCTATGGATGGTATCATTTTTATTTCGATGGGATCATTTAATAGTAGAATTACCCCTATTTTGTTGAAATACTTACTCTGCGCTTGACTGAATTCGTGTATTGGTACTGCTAGGTCTTGAATATGGCACATCATCATTACTTTTGACCCTCGGATTCCCTCTATCACTTTTTGGATAAGTGCTACTTAAGGAATCAATCATATCTCTAGTATTATCATCATTGTAACTTGACTGTCCACTATTAACATTACTTGTCACTTTATACGCATTGTCTTGATTAACTTCTCGGTGGGGTGAGCTATTTTGTAGCGGGATCACTCTTCTGATTGCGCTGGAAGACGACACGCATATCTCCCGCCCGTTGAGTCGAAGGTTTAGAAGTCGCGGTATCGCTTGTCCCGTGTTATACTTCACAAAGAACCTCACAGAGTTGGGGCTGTCAGAATTCAATATGTAATCCTGGTTCTCGATTTTAAATTCTTTGCTGTCCGATGAAGATACAGTGCCAAACCAATTCTGAAACGAAGGATGAACACATAACTAATTATTTATTCATTTTTTTAGACAAAATCCACACCCTATGCAAAGCCTCCGATTTAGTCAGTTGCTTAACCACAATTTTTCGAAGATAATAAGGATATAAGATACGGCCTACAGACTGCCAGGACTAGTGGTTAGTTAATCACTTTCGTTACATTTTTAGGATCGAATGTGTCAGTGTGGGAGAATGTTTAGACTTCACAGACAACCATGCTTTCATAAATCAATCTATGAAATTGCCCATACTAGGATTGAACCAATGAGTATCGCACCCACCACTTGACCAAAACCATAAAAGCCATAACAACCCCCGTAGCACTAGAATTAAACATATTTAAATTCCGCTTACTTACCCCTATCGAATCAGCAGTCCTGTCCAAAACTACATCAATCCATACTCCGTACAGCGTGACGTCACTGCTTATGGAGACAGACCCGTACCAACGCCCAGCCTCGTTGGTTGAGGCCTCATATGTGAAGATCTGAGGACACGGTGAATCAGACTGGCTTGTTTTTCTTCTGCTCGAGCTTGATTGTGCATTGGAAACGTTTGACAGACCGCATAATGTCAACAATTGGATGACCAAGAAACCAAGGCATGCAGTGCTTTTCTGAGGATTTGAAATACAAAATAGTCAATGTTGGTTGGTCTACATAGTAATAGCGTAAAATACAGTAAAAAATGTAAACAGTGTTATAAATAATTAAATAAATTGTTTGACAGATATTTAGCCCATTATAGGATATTGCAGGGATGGCAAACCTATAGCACGTTTAAGAATTTGGATGGCACGCGAACGATTTCCAAGTTCAAAAAAAAATGAAGTTTAAAAAATTAAAATTTTGATTAAATAATCTTTGAATTATTAATTTTCAAATGTTGTTGTAATTGTAATTTTTAAGATTGTAAAAAAAATTCAGGAGAAAAACATTTTTTATTTTTTCTATTGGGCACGCCACACATTCAAGAAATAATATTTGATGATTTTCGGCACGCTGACCCAAAAAAGTTCGCCATCTCTGGGCTATTGGATTTTTTTTTAAAATAACTAAATCAGGCATAGAGTCCTATAATTTCTATCGATGTATTAGGCAAGCAAACTACGCCCCCCAGGCTGGATCCGGCCCACAATATCTAGTAGGATTCCAACAAGAATGTTTTATGTCCGGCACCCACAATGTTAAAGAAATCATCCAGCCCGTTCCTCGATTTTCGACTGACAACTTTGTAATTTCATTGGTTGCCTAACTAGATGTGATACGTATTTCGCCTCTTTAGCTTTGGCCAGTGGTGGGGAAACTTTTCTTATCTGAAAGCCGCATTCGTTTTTCTGCGTCAACATAAGGCCGCAGTAATCTTTGAGGGAACCTTTGGCCGGAAAAAAATTCAGGCCAATTTCTAAGGCCCAGAAATTTGCGGATTTCCCAAAATTATCAACGTGGCACCTTTTTTTTTAGGTCTTTCACGAATGAATCAAAAAAAAATGTACAGAATTTCAGAATTGGCCAGAAGGCCGCACCAGGGTAGCCAAAAGGCCGCAGCTTCCCCACGCCTGGCTTAGGCTATCGTTAGCTCTATCGCTAGTCTTCTAATTGATTTTTAATACGGTTTTTAAAACGCTTCAATAGAAACCAGTGACGAATTTAAACAAGAAGGAGACCCCAGATCATAAACGGGTAATATTTTAACAACTTGTGGTTTCTTAAAATAACAATATGTACATCATTATAAAGGGTCATCAACTGTGGAACCTTTCGATGTTGTAACAACTCTTAGCTGATTTAAAATATTTCAATTAATCGCTAACAATTTTATTAAAATATGTAATGATTTATATGCAAACAAAATTCGGTTTTGTCCAGTTTTCAATATAGAAATAATTGTATTTTTCACATTATCAAAATCAGTGTTTAGATTTAAAAGAAAAATGAATACCTGCATTGCGACCCCTTATCGCTGGGTGTCCAACAGGTAGACCGTGATCGAGCGGTCGATCCCAAAGCAAAATTTGGTCGATCCCGAAAGCTTCCGTGAATTTCGAAAAAATACATAATTTTATATAAAATATACAAAAATACTAAAATTGTATTATTTTTTAAGCACATACCTATCTAATGATATGTATTTCGCATTAAAAATAAACATTTTTAAGTTTAAAGAAGGGAAAAAAGCCTAAATAAATAGATTTCTTATAATAATCATGTTAGAAGGCGATCGCTCGATTAAGATTGAAAAGTCGATCCCAGGGCAAAAAAAGTTGGACACCCTTGCGCTTATCGTATAATGAAGATTTTTAAAATTACATAACTATGCATAATATCATTTTGAATTCACCTTTTGAGTTAGAGTGAGGTTATCTTGGGGAGAAGAATATGATACTCTCATCAATGGTGAAAAGGATGTGGAGCAGAAAAGGTAGAGAGCCACTGATTAAACAGACCAAGGCTTCTGAAACAGGGGTAGACAAACTAATGTCTTTTAATTGGAATTCTGTGCATCATAAAACAATTTCTAGGATGCAGCGACTGCTGTGAGATTGAATTCATGTTTTATAATAAATTAGTGTATGTTTTAATTACCTTCTTGAATAATAATAACGAACAACTGACCACAACTTGTGCTCTGATGGCGATAACGAGAAATGAACATTTAATACTTAATAATATGCATATCAGCAGGGTCGCCAAGTACATAAGTTATATCATTTGTTTTGAGTTTTGTTTTGGTAGAAATAAAATTGTATCTATGAATTTTAAAATTGTTTTATACGAACAGGGTCGTAGTTAGATTCCTTAAGATTCAGAGGCCTCAAGCGCGCGCCTTATTCACTTATAGGGTAATCCGCCACCGGTTCTTAATATTAAACGTCTTTCAATTGAGCTAAATTAAAACAAAAATACAAATCTACTGTTGAAATGATTTTGTTCAGCCTTATTGAACTAAAGCACGCCAATGACTACAAGGCTCCTGGTCCAGTGTACCTCGGTATTAGAGTTTTAATATTCCATCTTCAATAATGAATCGAATCATTTCGTCATTTAAAATTGCAATACAATGAAACCCATAAATATATGCAATGAATGTAAAATTATTCATTCAATATATTATTTATCGACAAAGACTTGTAAGTTTATAATATTGATATAAATGTTTAAAAAATGCAGCGATTATTATAAACATATATGATTACGATAGACTGACAATTAAAACGAAGATTTCTTGTTCGATAACAAAATAGGGACACGAAATATTATCACAGGGCTGCGCATTAAGACAGGGTTTACATTTCCAATATTGTAGTATATTAAAATACAAAATTGAAGCCCCTGCCACAACGACAGGCTTTAGTAAAAATATCTATGAATACACCCAATCCATTTTTTAAAGGAATACATTGGTTCCAGAAACCGACGCGAAAAAAAACCTCATTTTCATATAATTTGATAAATTGGTTCCAAAAATCAACTCGTGAACTTACGGGAACTTTTGAGAAAACTTTAACGTTCCCTGGATGTTAAAAGTTATCTATAATTAACAGTTGATGGTAAAATATCGCAAATTTAAAATAAAATTTATTTAATGAATGCAACGATTTGTCAATTCTATTACCTGGGTTATCATAAGTGCATTATTAGCTGTTCCAAATGTTAAAAACGGTAAAAAAAAAACACTCATATTTATGATGTGGGTACATGCTAAGACAAATTCGTAATGATATTTATAAAGATACAATTCATCTGTACTCTTAATTTAAATATTAAAATACAAAACTGAATTTTCGCAAGGTACGCGAAACATTCTTGCGCAGACTGTATATTTTCTTTTGCATATTTTTGAATTTTGAAGTTGGGAAGAGGTTCAAAATCATTTGCCCCCGTGTCTATAATTTTTCTTAAATTCCCTGCATATACTATTTTGTAATGAATAACAGTTGGAAGATAACTTAATTTACGTTCTGACTTGCTAACGTATATAATTATAGTTTTTAATTATTAAACAATCATCTATCTATTGTTAACGTATCACGCCAAACCTATTCGAGGTGTAACTATTATATTAAAGAAGTTCGTCCACGGTTGTATGGAGGGTTTTTGAAAAACAATGACAGGCTTTAGTTGTTGATTCAAATTTGTAAATTAAAAATCGCTTTCTAGGTTAGGTAATAGTTTACAAAATAAATAAATCAGGAAGCGCCCCCAACAGCATATCAGCAGTGGGTATAAATTGTTGACAGAGCCACTTTAAATATGTATAAGGCAGGGCTTTTAAAAAAAAATGCCGGAACTCATTTCTTGTAAAGCTTTTTATTTAAGTTTTTTTCTTATCTATATCCGTTCCCAATGTGGAGAATAGAATGGTATGAGGACAGTGCTAGGACAGAACTAGTGGTTAATTAATAGATCTCGCTTTGCCTTGTTTATTTTAGGGTTGGAAGGGTGGGATGATATTTTTAGTTATCACAGAAACCTATGTCTTCGAACAGAAAAAAGATTGAAGAGAACGCTGTTCGTATTGGTACTCGATTCGCTTGTGTTTTTCGTTAATTATTACTGTGTAATTGGCGCATGTGTTGGGAAACCCCGTTTTAGAATCACTCTCCCACATAAAGAGTGACATCATAATATGAACGGCTATTTCAAATACAAAAAAAAATGCGCTTTACCATGACAAGTTGCAGTTTTGCTGAGATAGATATATAGCAATTTTATATCCGTTTCCTCTTCCAATTTAATGTACTTGTAATACTTGAACTTATTAATGGAGGCGATTCAACAAAAACTGTTTTTTGAGAACTGCGTCGTTTAAACTTTCTTTTTTCGGAAAGCGTAAGGATAAAAGGATATGGCTAAGCCAGGATTAATTGTAAGCCAATCGTTCTGGCTACGTCATGTTTGTATGGTCACAATCTATCCATGCATTTAAACACAAATCCAATTAATTGGTTGATAAATAAAAGTGTCCATTACTGAAATTTGATTCAGCAGACACTGCGGTTAAATATAACGACATTGACCATACAGTAACATGTATATAATATTCAACGTCAACCAGAAGGTTTTTTTTTATCATAGTTTTGGCTAATTAATAAATTATAGAGGGACATTAAAACCATCATAAAACTTACTATTTTCTAACATTTTAAGTTGCACCACATGGAAATGCAAGAAACGTCAGAAATTTTGAATTTGGAATCGAATTGAAACCATGATTTATTAATACAAGCATCATATTTTAATCTAGTACCTTCATACTGCGAAATATAATAAATACATGAACACAAACACACCAGACACTCACCATTTTATAAAAACCAAACACTTTTTTCAAAACACACACTTGTCAATTTTACATTAATTTCAACATACAAATGACTAGACTTTAGTATCACCACTAAAATGCACTATTAGTTACTTATAGATTCAATATCACAACAAAAACAGGAATTTTTCAGGTCAATTAAGCGATAACGTGATCATTAACTGGTAAACCATTTCACAACAATGATATACGTATAATTATTTATCATCTGCCGCGATTTTGTGTTGGAAAATGATATCTTAAATACAGAAGATTTTTCTAATGTCTTGGTCAGAGTATGTCAAAGAAAATTATAGATTGTTTATTGTGTCGCAAACTGGACGCATGAAAACAATTTTCAAGATCGTCACTGCATCTGTGAAAAATGTAGAATGGTTCAGAAGTATTTGATCTACTGTTATTAAACGTTTAATAATTTCGTGGAGAGACATATGAAGGCTTGGAAAACAATGGCGGTAGTTTTTATAATTCTAAAATGTTGGCAAATCATTTTTTTTTGTATAGATAAAACGTCTGAAAAAAGTAGTGTTTAATATTATTAATAATATGTTACTATATTAATATAATTTACATACGTTTGTGTAATATGTTTGATAACCGCCATGTTTACTAGACAGGAATTCTGTAAAATACTGCTTTTGTTACAAACATGATTGAAAAATCATAAAATGTACATGTCAATTTTTTTTTAATAAACTTACCACCTTCTTTCTATGTGCGAAATTGACACCTGTATACGATGACATTATATCTAACTTATTTTTGACAAAACATGGATTTATTGGGACCAGGACTGGCTTTGCACACAGGGCCGGCGCTACCATACAGGCGAAATAGGCAATCGCCTAGGGCGCAAATCAGTAGGGGGGGGGGGGGGGGTGCGCATAAATTGAGTAATCAAATTATATTTTTATAATCTATTAACAAATAATAGTACGTGTTTTTATGCTTGTTTATGCTATAATTATGTATCGTATTCTATATACTTCGAAAAAGAAAGGTTGTGCGATTGAGTAACAAACAGTTTTCGTAAAAAACTTACGTTGATATACCTCCATTAGAAGGACATATGATCCACATTGAGAGCGAACATGCATATAAAAAAAAATATTCCACAGTTTGTTAAGAAGTGGGCGCGCCAATAACCGTTGCCTAGGGCGCCAAATAACCTCGCGCCGGTACTGTTTGCACATCACGATCGTTTTCAACGGATACAAATATATATTAATACAAAGTTTACTAACAGGCAAAGTATGAAAAATATCGTACACGCCCAGGGGATTGGCCACCTGTGTGAAAATATAATTTGGCCGCCCACATTGAAAAAGTAAACAAATCATAATATAACCATTATTAGAATAATCTAGAGACAACCAACGATCGCAACTTTTCTGTATATTTCTCATTTTATTATGTATGATTTATATTTTCAGATTGAATGACCGCCCCCTGGCATATTTTTTCGGGGCAGATCAAATGACAGGAATTATAATTAGTAAATAACTAGTGATAGTCAATGCATAGTGGGCTTATTTGTCTCGGACTAACGCAATAATTTGGATCGTCCCTCCTTCACTGGCCAATGTATTCGGTGTTTTAAAAATAGCAATACCTAATTTGTAATGGTAGTGCTATAATCTAGATTTTAAAAATCCCGAATTCGTTGCAGCGTACTTTGTACATAGTTCTTTTGGGGCGGCCTTGATGCAACGTAAATGGGATCAAATTTTCCCTGATATATTTTATAAAATTTGCATTCTATTTGTAGACTGTTATCGTTTTTTTTGGCCGCACGGCTGTCAGGTGCGGATCTGGTATCGCGAACGCTTCAAATGCGAGGCCCATGGAAACTGCCCTTTCTGCAACTATCTGTCTGAAACTGCTCGTGTGTGTAACTGTTTCTGAGTCGCCTTGTAGAACAACGTCATTTTACGGGTCACTCGATACGGCATTCCGAGTTCTGAGTAGTACTTGTAAGATACTTGATGAAATCAAAATGAAGAAAATAGTGGATTTTCCAGTAGCTCGTACATTTTCATTGCAGCGAAGCGGCGATTGGAGGTCAGATCACATTCGAGTATAATTGATGCAGTCACTAAGATAATCGCTGATAAATATTACTTTCGTATTGTTAACAAAAAGACGACTACCGACATAGAATGTTCTCACTTATCTGCAATAAAACATAAACTATGATTTCAAAACTAATATGTTATCCTAATAATATTATCCACATTCGAATCGTTATTGTAATAAGACCAGTGGCAGATTAAACACATGGGAGGCCTCAGGCGCAATTCAATTTGTAAGTATGTACTGTTTTTCGGAACGAATAAGAACGTCAAAAAAATCCATGGAAAATAATAACAATCTTAACAAAAAGTATATGGGTAATATAATACAAGCCATTTTTAAGCCCGTAAGGTTCGGATTATGTATTAAATGATCTCTTATAATATTGTCCCGTAAGTATTTAAAAAAATCAAAAAGTTCCTGTGACCCCTGGTCTAGAGTTTAAAAATATAATTTTGCGTAAGTACAACACGCAGTTTACAAAAAAATTAAGCGGGCCTCGTTAAATACATACAATTTTCTAAAATCGAGATTTTCATAGATAATGTGCGATTCGGGATTTTTCTCTTTATCTCGGTATACTCACGCTCAAATCGGTACTTTTGGCAGCCTTGGCATTTCGTAAAACACGCGCATTCAAAATGCCTGCTTTATTAATTAACAGATTTATAATTGCGGCAGTTTACCTTCTACGCCATCAGTTAATTTACCGAGTTTTATTAATTCATGTATTATTGATCAAGCTATTTAATAGTTATTTATTAGAATATTGATATAAATTTAAAATTGCGGCTTAAATTTAATGGTTTTAACGTAAAATTACTCATTCCCCTTTCAAAAAAGTCGCTTCGTATTTTCCCGACTCCTATTTTTAATTACTCAATAAAGAATTTGTTTTTATGTCACTGCATCACTATTCAAACATTGGCTCATTAGCAGTAAGAATTGGGGTTTTCAATTAAATTATATAAATACTGTTTTTCCAACCAGCATTGAATTTAAAATGGCTTTTCTGCAATTGGATTTTGACACGGGTAAAACGAAAATTAAATCAACACTGATTGATAAATAAACTTTTTAAGCAGACAAAAACATTGGACAAGTTCTTTGTCAAATGGAGTGCAATTGAATCATTGACAAATTTGACCCCATCATCAGAATTGTAATAACCTGCCTAGTGTTTCAATTGATAGGAATTCTTCTAAGTAATAATAAACTTCACCTTTTTCGGCTTCCACTTATTTTTTTAAATTTTCGTAACATTTTTAAGGGCCGAGAACAGATTGATTGATTTTTATTTTTATCCATGTACCCTTCCAATGTAGAGCATATGGCCTCCTAATGGAGGTATCTTAACAGAAGTTTTTCTACGAAAACGTTTTGCTACTCAGTCGCTCAACCTCTCTTTTCCAAAGCTCGTGAGTGAGAAATTCAAGCTCAAGACATGAGAATGTCATCGACATATTTTGCTTCTAGGAATCATGTTAGAACAAACAATTTGTCTAAAAATATAGTGTTCGTTCTTTTCAGTGGAACGTGTTATTTTTAAGCCGTGTAAAAAAGGAGACGAGTGTATATTAATGATTTTGACTCCGCTCAAAATAGTACAAATTCACAACTCTCCAGAGCCCTGCTAAGAAGTAAGTGTGGGCGGTGTGTTAATCTTTTTCAAGAAGAACTCTTCCTCACTGCGATTCATATACAAGTACAGTAAAACCCCCATTTACACTAAAGTCGGGACCGTGTAATTGGGGGAATGAACCTCATACAAAATTAGGGATTTGTTTTTTTCCGCGAAAAATGCAAAACCAAGATTTCCTTTAGTTTAGCAAAAAAAAAAAATATGGACGAAATATTTAATTACTAAGAGATAAAATGCAAAGCGCACCAAAATCCAACATATAGACAGTCACCCGGCTATGCGTGTATAGCTTGGCACGTATTGAATACACAGACGCTAGCCAACATTTGACTGTATTCACCGCACAGACGACTGTCTCGTAGCAACAACAATGGAATGAGACTGTTCAATTGGGGGATTTGCGGTGAATATTTCAAGCCAGCAGGGTAATTTGGGGTAGTGAAATTTGGGGTTCCACTGTATATGAAATAAATGTATATGAAGAAAACATTTTTAATACAGCCATCATTTTTTATTAATTATAATAAATATCACACACGTCTTTATTGATTTGTACATCATTACTAATACATTTTTCATCACGCTTCTTAAAAAAGTTATAAAATATTAGTAGCACCTTAAAAGTTATATTAATAATACTAAACTAACAATACAATAGTTTACAATATTATTTGGCTACAATTAACAATCATCACTTAATTTATTAGGAATTATTGCAATAAGTAAATAAATGAATAAAGTGGACTAAGTCCAAAATGGCATATCTACATTATACTATTTTGACTTAGCACATTCTTCCAATATGCCAACATGGTTTATCTATTTGAGCTGCTAAATAAGATTAAAGAGGTGAAAAGGGCGACTCTGTGAGTGGTTGAAAATGAAAATTGCATTAACATAGCTTATTTGCGATAAAATATTGGATCTTTTCTTCAAAAAGTATTCAATGAAATGTCAAAAATATATTCTAAAATAAGCACTCAAAAAAAACAAATGAATGTTAACTGAATTTGTAAAAAATAGCATGGGGAATTAAAAATAAAAAGGTGAATTATGTTATATAGCACGAGATAATCTATCAAATTAAAAATAATCATTTATTAGAAAAAAAATTTCAGCCTCCGTATTAAACTAAAATAATCAATGCTTCAAGCATGCACCGAATTGTCAAGTGGTCCATCTTTTAAGAGGGTTAGGGTAGCGATGGATGAGATAAGAAAATAGTGTGACAGATGGGTAATCTCTCCCTCATCTTGCCGTTTTCGGGATCAGATAGAGATTCATATAGCAATTATAATCCTTGAACGTTCAACCAGATAACGTTGGTTACCACTTAGAAAAAAAAAAATTTTGGATTCGTAAATTGCACAACAATTTTAAATTATATTTGTCAATTTTTTAGATTGCTAAATTACTATTGAAAATTATGATAATCAATCATATTGCAGAGAAGATGTAAGCACTGAAACGAAACCATCCTTTGAGAATCACTGCAATATATGTGTTTAACACGTTCGCCACTATAAAATCCTCATATATTAACCGCAATTTTTTAACTACACTTTATTCTACAAGTACGTCGATTTAATTTTGAACACATTTTCAAATCGCCAACACGGTGATATCAAAGATAAAGGCAATTTGTCAGCGGTTGAGGGGATCTTATAATGGTAAACCTCTACTAAGCTCGACACCAATTTCTATATTATCTACTTAGTTTGTTTTTATTTTATTTTATTTAGAATAAATTATTAAACATCTATCTATCTGTTTAAAAACACAAACCGCGTTTCGGCAAAACACGTCAAGTCGAAATATATGCATTTTGAAATATTGATTATGAAGCAATTGTCAAGTGGTTCGATTTGATGAGGAACACCAGGCAGCACTCTGATACTCCAGTAGTCATGGAGACGTTGGAACTGGCTGGCTTCAACTCTTCTTCTGACCGGTGGAATTCCTGTGTACTAGACAGGGAATTTTGGAGGCACCGTGCAATGGCAGTATTATTTTTAAAATTCTCTTTAAAAAGACAACTCACAAGCAACGTTCCCTCTAAGCCGAAGGTTTAGATGCGCGGAAATTTCAAAGGCTGCGCGGACCGATCAAATATCAATTGCGCAACTGTCTTGTAGTGCGCGCCAACCCGGAGTGAGTGCGCGGGGACTTCTCAACTGCTGCGCGGCCGCGCACGCGCGCAACTTAGGGGGAACGTTGCTCACAAGACATTATTTTTCATGACATACACATATTCAATATTATTATTCAAAGCTGGTATTACCGACTTAACGCTTTTTGCCAGAGCGACGATGATAAGTTATATAATTTATGTATACTGAAACTTGAGAACAGAAACAGTACAATAAAAACTATTTTATAATATAAAATAACATTATTCATAGTTATTAACGATCACAATCTACATTTATTATAGGTAATAATGTCACAATAATCACAGCAATTTTTTTAAAACATTTTTGAGTTGTGCCTGAGTTGATTAGAGATGAAGAGAGCTAAGCGACAATTCCAGACGAAGATTGTTTATGATTGAATGGTTTAAATTTCTAAAGGTATAGGATTAATTATGACTTAATACCTTTTTATATGACGCAAACAGAAGTGTCGAGAATACACCCCATACATTTAGATCTAAACTGTCAGTTAGCTCTCTTAACCTCTCACTTTTATCCGTATGTTAGAGCGGAAAGATTGAAAGTGACGTTGGTTTTAAAATTTTTAACAATTTAATATTATGGAACTGTCGAATAACTATGACGAGGCTATGAATGCTGTACAGGCCAGCTAAATCTTACAAAAATCATTTCAAGTTATCCTTAGCAATTCTAAGCAATGCGACTTACGCCCTTTTAGCTCTGACATTCAGATCGGATACAAATTAATACAATTTTATAATATATATGTCTTATTGAAAATATTATTACTATAGTTTGAGCTTTATTAAAATATCCGAAAGGGTTACGGAAACCACAGTTAGATATTCAAACAATTATATAATCAACAAACTTTAGATTGTCTCGATAACGTTAATATTAACTTATTATAAAACTATGGAATGGCAAAGTGTATTTCACCATGATTGTAACAATATAAAAAGCGTAACAACTCCGTAATAAATAAGAAAAAAATTGTAGCGGGTGAAAATTTGCGTTTGACAGCACCAAGAGTCGAGTGTCAAAAAGATCTATCTACAGATTAACAGTTTTGCGTTGTCTCAAAAACTGTCTTTGACAGTTAGTTAAATTTGCATAATTCTCCAGACTAGAGCCACCCGTCAGTTAATGCTTATACTATAAATAGTATGAGTAAACCTTAGGAAGCAAGGAGATTACAATAATAATTTTCATTTAAAGTAACATAATTCTAAAATTACCATAAGAATTTAAATTTCTCAGAAATATTTTGAAACTGTATCAATGTAGATATATCCTTTTAATGTTATTACACATATTTTAGTGTTCAGAATGTGCGTAATTGATTACAGCATAGATATATTTTATCAGCTTTGATGTGTTGTTGTTTATTTACTAAACAGAAACAATTCAAAGTCAGGTGCAATAGTGTCACAAGTCAAAAAAGCTGTTTATTCGAAGAGTATTTCAACTATGATATAACGGCACAGCTGAACAGCCAACTAGTACAGTAAAATGAATTTATTGTAAGGACAATAAAATTAAATAAGCTTAACTTGAAAAGTATTAAAAAGTTTGTCACGAAGAAAATGAAAAATACACTTCTTTCAATATGTTTCACTATAGAACACTAAAATATTTAAAAATAAATATAAGTTCTAATTCATGTATAGCAACAACAAGGCCAGTTTTATTTAAACAGTACATAATTCAGACTTGCGTAATAACTGATTTTTAATTAATTAAATACTCTGATTCTATATTTCTTTATAATCATTATTTCACTCCAGCCCTGAACAACATTAGATAATATAAGGTAAACTCTCAAATTCATCATTTGAATAGCGAATCATCTAAAATTATTGTTAACGTAAATGTGCAAAATAAAAGATAAAATTAAACACGCTAAAGTTAACATATTGTGCAGAGGAACAGTTTTCTTATAAAAATCATTATTTAATAATGTTAATAAATTACTTAGTAGATATTTTAAACATATCTAGCGAAAAATTAAACAAAAAAAAAATGGTTAACACAGATTGACCTATTGAAATCATTTGACTAATGAGGACTTAGAGTGAGACATCATTGCTTTGCATCATGTTTGCCTTCAGACCATTTCGCTTTCGACTTCTGGAATGCCTCCGCAATGCAGGACCTGCAAAATAAAAAAAAATAATGAGCTTATCATTCCACCTCATCATGACCTCTCCTTTTTGTTTTTCACTGGCCTCCCTAGCGTCCGGATGGGTCCATTCCATATATTGGAGATCGTAGGAATGTTTGCGATGTCCTTTCTCATCAACAGACTACTTTTTTTAATATATGGTGGTAAACTAGTCAACATTTTGGGAAAATAGTTACCTGAACATACTCTGGTGAAGAACGTAGGCAGACACGTGACCCGCGTTAATGTATCGAACCTCCGCGCCCGGCCACAGCTCTTCCAGGGCGCCGGTGTCTCCCCGAGGGACGTAGGCGTCGTTCTTTGCGCACACAGCTGCAAGTCGAAAAATAAAACATAATCAAGTCCCTTGTTTTCCCAAGTCCAGAAGACAGCCTGAAGATTTTTGTTGTTTTTAGCTCAGAATTCTTGGAAATTAACAAGTGCCTTTAGAGCAGGAGACTTTTTTATTTGCACTGCAAGATGATTATTTTTTTCTTTATTGAAAATTACTTTTATAATAAAGTATCATAAGGCAAAAAATAATTAATTAATTAATGAAGAGCGAAACCAGTCCATTCATAAAACTATGGTATTATTTTTAACGATACTTACCAATGATAAGAGACGTATCAAAAGGCACCGTGAAGTTTCCCAGATGCGTACACTCATCCATAACACCTCTCATGAACTGCAAAGCCTCGCGGTTTCTCACGTTGACCTTCGCCACCTCCTTGTTCTTCGACAGGAAGGGAATGCTCGAGAGCAAATTTTTGGCTGCGCGACTTGGCTTCTTCTTTTCGCCGCCTGTCGCCGCATCCCCGTCACTGTCGATCATTATATTCGTAATGATCTTCGACTCCACGGAATCCCCCCGACTGCTATTCGAATTCTTCTCGGCAAACTTCCCGTCCTTATCCAATCCTGTGTCACTGGTTATAATGTTTTTAGACTCACGAATATTATCATTAACTTCTGTAGAATTTATATCCGACGTACGTTTAATACTATTTGGTTCAGCTGTGATGTTTTGTGTACAGTTTTTTGTGTCGGTAACGTTTTCACTATTAACAATGACGGGCGTTAATTCGGTATCGTTCTTCTGTGTAGCTTTTGCATTCAACGCTTTATCGACGTTCTTGAACGCTATTCTGTTCAACTCGTCAATTTCACTAGGTTCCAATTCGAATCTAGCGTCCGAGGTAATCTTCGTATACAAGTTGACACTAATTTTATTGTCTGTTTTCAAGCACTCCAAAGACGTGACATTGTGTACGGTTTCCGCTACTTTACTATCATTACTGATGACCGAATACTTTTGATTCACCTCAGGATGCAAACCCTGACAGCTGGAAAGATTATTTGGATTAGTGATATCGAAAGTCTTAATACTGGGGTCAGTCGTGTTGAGTATGTTTGGTAAATTGAACGAATTAGCGTCGACGGATGACTTGTTTTCATTCTTCGAGAATCTCTGCGCGAATTTTCTGCCGGCCAAGAAAGCCTCGTCGACGATCGTGACCATCTTTGCGAGCTTGTCCCGGTATTGGCCGTCAGAGAAGAACTGCGACTCCAGCAGTTCCCAGTTGATAGAATCGGACATGACGCCCTGGAATAAATTTAAACACACTATTTATCAGCGTGTTCGCCCAATTTGTTGTTAATCTTTGTACTTAAAATTTGTATTGTTTTCTACAAACTCGATTCTCAAAAAGTCATAAATGTACTTTATTCCACCGCAATCGCTATTGCTATAAAACACCACTGAAATGGTTTTGTTCTCAATACCTTTGAGGAAGTTAATAAGCAAAGAGGTTTCCATCCATGCTATTCTCTTCTACATGCTAAACATATTAGGTTAAATAAACCATGAAAAATATATAATGATGCGTTGCACCGTCATACCTGAGTAAAAACAGCAGACGCTGTCGACCATGACAGACACGGCACTAGCACCAGAGGTTTAGGCCAATTCGTGGCAGCCAACGACGCCATCTGTTTTTGAAACAAAAAACAAACAATATTTTATTTTATTTATCGGTTATTTCAGCATTTTTAGCGGTACTATAATTTAATTTTAATCACTTCTCCACATATAGATACAGCATAATATATTCACGAGTGTCTATTTATTGTTATCTTTATTATTTGTTTGAAATGAAGAAAAGGTTAACAAGGTACTCATCTTCTACCTGAAAATTGACTAAATACGAAAAACAAAACAATCCTCTAAGAAATTTAATTGCAAATAGTAAAATATCAAAAAACCAAACGCTAGAATGAAGTAATTAAAAAATATTCATTGCCATAATTCAATTTTTTTCTTTGAATTGCTCCAAGAGGTTCCATGTGACATATTACAATGGTAGAAACATGACAGATAGATTCCATTCCTGCAAAAAAAGATAATAAAGATTAATAAGCACACTCACATGTCCGCCCATCGACAATCCGGTGACACCCAGCGGCCCCAGTCCGTTTCTCTCGCACCAGTGCAGCAGGACTAGAGTCTCCAGAATGAGACAGCCGCCCATCACAAATATGTCCGATACATTATGAAGCGACGAACGCCTGTAACATTGCATTACTCGTATTGTAGTAATTATTCAATATAATTTGATCATAAACTTCCACTATTAAAGAAACCAATCGAATTTAATAACTTTTCATGACAGATTTACACTGTTCATCCTTACAAGAGTGACATAATATGAGACCCTGAGAGGTGAAGTGTGCCAAGTGGTATTTTAGGAAAAAAAATAGTTAAATGTGTTCTAATATTTTACATGCCTGAAAGCGTCGTAAAAGCGAAGTGAGCTCAGTAAATACACACTGCAATAGTGTTATCTCGGTAAAAAGTAGAGACGTGATTGTATTTAAAAGTCCGGTAGAAAACTGTTACCATTTAACTACTTGGCTCACTTCACTTCTCGAGGACTCGTGTGATATATTAATATGTAAACTATCATCAGGTTTCCTTTTTTATCAGAGCGATGATGCAGAACAAAAAGCCCCACAGCACCGCTATACGTAAGTGTATACTTGGACAAATAAAAGAAAATATTATTGATTTGGGCTCTGGGGCCGGTCACGAGTACAACAAATACAAAAAGGGTATAGATAAAATGATTCTTTAATAGTAACACAAATCATGAAAAAATATCCCAGAGCAACAGCGACACAAATCAAAATAATAAAAAATATGTGTACACGCACTAAATATTTGAAAAATTCAAATTTAGATGAATCTTCTACTGATTAGTGGAATATAATTATTAAAATAAAATTATTTCTGGATTGAACCTAAAGCCGTAAGTCGAATCCCACAGACGTTTTAGTGCCGGACATAAGACATGGTTTTAAATTTATAAATAAAAACGCTCTTTCTCCATTATATCTTAACAGCAAATTCGATTTTTTTATGCAATATGTATACACGTAGAATTTTTTTTTTTTTGAGTTATGTCACTTTTCTTCGAGGCATATAAAAATACATAGAAATATAATTTTGAAGTAGATAGAATTTATAGGAAACATATATTATATGATATAAGAGTTGATTTCTTTCATACTCATTGAGTGTGAATGAATTCTCGCTCTTTGCTGAATACTGCCACGGTGAAAAAATACATTTTTTCGATCGACAATGAATCGGAACAGATGAGTTAACATAATTATACCATAATTACATAAACCGTATCGATTCTTACACTTGATCTTGGGGCTTCCGGAGGCCGTAGAACGGGTTTTCTAAAATAATGGCTCCGATACCGGCCTCCTTCATCAGGGGTTTTGCCATGAGATTCCTCCTCCGCCAAAAATACTGTAAATAAAACACACAAAATAATCCAGTGTCTATTCCTCGGGCAGTAAACGAGATGTCGCATATCCAATGCAACACAGTGATACAAGTCAAAAAAAGAATTTTGACTTGTATCAGTTTTATCAATCGAGAGTTTTGCAGACTGAAATTTGCTCTTTACCGTTGCAGCTCTAGGTTAGCAGCTAACGGTTGATATCCAATAAACTCTATTTAGAAACATGGAAGCTAGTGGAAATTAAGAAAGAGGTTAGAATTAGAAGGATTGGTTGACACGTATTTGTATTTCTTGAATTAATTTTTGAGGAAAGAAGGGTTAGCAATATCGGTTACTCATGACTCATGACCTTGTTTTCAAATTCATATTAAATTGAAAAATTCAGCATTTGAAATTCAACAGTTCAATTATCAGAAAATGAATTGGCCTCCATTTCAATAGTGGCACAAGTACAAAAATATTTTAGACTTGTGCCACTATTGAATCGAAAAAGTTACATTACCATAATTTTTGCTCTCAATGTGGAACGTATAGATTCTTAGTAGTATTTCAACAGTAGATATTAAATTGATATTATATTAATGAGTCTGAACAGTGGCATATTTAAGACTGAAAACATGGTAAGATTGATAAAAGAAATTTAAACGATACCGATTTTAAGCGATTCCAAATCCTCAATTAACCGTTTATCTCAAGCAGTTTGCTCGTTTGCTCATTACTCAAATATGTTTTCAATTCCAAATTGTATATTTATAGTTAAAGCATTAAAAATTACACTTAGAAAAAAAATACTATTTTATACTGACATGATCTCCGGTTCCAGCGAGATGGACACACATGGGTTTGGCATCGCTGTCAGCCCACTTCGTCGGCATTATCACCTGAAAATAATAATCGTACGTTCAGTATCGCTGTTTGATAATAACTCTGACGTATTCAGAACGAGCCGGGTTCGCAAATAATAGCCTTATATAATATATATACATACAATAAATGCTCTTTTCTTATCTTAAGGCGACTCAGTAGGAATGCAAAACTTTAATTTGACCTACAGCATAAATATTGCACTGACTTAAATAAGTAACCACCACAATAAGTATTTTTACAGTATCAAAACAAGCAAAACATTTTTCTATTTCATTACAAAAATAACAATACCACCTAACACACGAATGGGTATTTAGACAGTAATAAAGGTTTTTCATATAAAACAATTTGTATTAATATTAGATATCGACGAAAATCAATAAGTATTTATTTATCTTCATAGCCAAGACTGACAATCTAATTTACTTCCCCAAATATCTGTTGCAACAATTATATGTAACTGAAACTATACGTTAATTATATATTCCTTGAAAATGCTTCATATGAGGTATTGCTACATGTAAGCAACAGTAAGCTATCGTACTAATAAATTAAATCATGAGACGGCTTTTGCCAAACGTAACAAGAGAGGCTAAACAAACCATACAATACAAATTTCTCAAACTTTCTCTTATATATTGAATTAGTTTTTATTTTTAATTTTGTATAACCTATTTTTTATGATATTGATTTGTTATATTGATGAATACAGTTTTGAAAAATAATTTTGTTGCATAAAAAATTTTAAAACATAAAAAATATTGACATAATAAGATTAAAATAGAAAAGTATTGAGTTCTAAAAGAATTATAAGTTGCAATTGATAGTTATTTCTGGTTCGCGCTATAGTTGACCATGGATTTAATCCTAAAATTATCTTAACTATGTCTTATCGTGTGAGACAAAAAACTTCGATATTTTTAAATTATTATATGTTAAGTAATCGTTCTTAACAAATCGATTGAACATGTCGCACAGTGACTTCTTTACATTTTTTATTAATAGCATCTAAAATGTATTGCGGATTCTATTATATATTTCTATTGACCTTTTGAATCTAAGATCCAAAATCTCAGGATGATACATTAGTTCCAGAAAGTGGCGCGTAAAAAAAAGCTCATTTCATATAATTTGATAAATCGGTTTCAAATCCGTGTAAAAAAAGTACCAAAAATGTATGAAAAAACGTAACGGTTTATTCAAAATAATCGAGTAAAAAAAGTATTGGGTGTATATTTTACTGAATGCAAATAGTTTTACTTCAATATTCTATAGTCTAACTCAATAAGGAAGAAACTAAATGAATATTAGACCAGATCAAAAGTAGTCATTCAAATAATTTATATTGAATGCATAGATATATTTGTATTTCTTTATATAATGTTTGAGAACTTTCTTTACTGGCAATTTGCATGTTCGACGACATGCAGGGTTGTGACATATTAACATATTTTCCAATATTTTTTTGTTTCTAATAATAATGCGTTTTTTTACGTTTAAACGACGAACTTTGTTTTTTTAGCGAAAATCTTCCCCATCTGTAAGCGGCATAAAACTTTTGAAACATAGAAATGATTCATAAATACTAATGTAAAAATGCTTTTATTCATCTATTATTACTATTAGATACAAATATCTATAGATAGAATCTCTGTTTAAAAGCATTGCCAAATAAATATTTTAAAATACTTATCCATTAAGCCAGTAGTTTCCAACTTTTGTGTTAATGCGCTTCCCTTTGAAAAAAAATATCTTCGCGCCTCCCCATGCTTTATTTTCATATAGTAACAAAGACACGTTTTAAAGGGTAAATAAATATTTTGGACTGTTCGCGCTTCTTTTTACAATAGTCCACGCTTCCAAGGTTGGAAATCGCTGCATTAAAGGGTGCAAGGGTGTCCAACCTTTTTTTTTTTCTTAAGATCGACTTTTCAATCTTAAGTTTTCTCGCGATCGACTTCTACCATGATTCTTGTAACAATTTTTATTTAGTAGGGTTTTTCCCTTCTTCAATCTTAGAAATGTTTATTTTAAATGCGAAATACATACAATTAGATATATTAGATATATATTAGGTATATGCTTACAAATAATTCAATTTTTGTATATTTTATATTTAAATTGTATATTTTTTCCAAATTCACGGAAGCTTTCGGGATCAAACAAATAATGCTTTGGAGTCGACCGGTCGATCGCGATCTACCGGTTGGACATCCATAAGCTAAAGTAATACTGGTCTTTAGAAGCATCGCTAATGAAAAATACATTATTGTATTATAAATAATAATATTATTTGTCAGCGCTTTGGGCAACCCTTACCCCAACCGATATAGCACGTTTTTTTTGGCAGAATAAAAAATACATTGCTTTGATTACCTCTAATATTCGTTGACCAGTGATTTAATATTTTTTAATAAAACATTGGACGCGTCCACTCCACACCACGTACGATCTCAGACTGAAGCTCAAACTGAACCATAGTAGGTAAGAAAAGGCATCTCCGAAAAATGGTTACCATTTATTGGTATTATCATTATTATTATTTTTTTTTTGCTTTTAATGTAAACAATAAAATGGTTTTTTATTTCAATTTTTTTTAGAAGTATATATGATACAATTATGCTTTAAAAATCAGTCAGAAAAAGTGGGGAAAATGGTACATTTAAAATGGCTGTATAATCATTATATACGATAAATTAGAAATTCTGCTCAAATCACTTTCTTAAACCAATCTTTATCTGTATTTCTTTCTAAGACTTCAAACTTCGGTATCTTATAATAAACCTTAAAACGATCTTCGCGTAAAGTAGTTGAAAAAAATCCAAGTCAATGTTTTACCGTGTAATCTTGACATTTTTACTATTTTCATAAAAAAAAAATGCAATAGTGTAAAAAAGCGTTTGGAAAATGTAATTATTGAAAAAAAAAATTTTTTAAGTGAACGGTTTACGAGATTTCGTCGATGGCAAACGATCGATTTACTCTGTTTTCAGGCGTAAAGGTACTATATCCTCTTAAGTAAAAATACATAAAACATTTTATTACTGCCTTTATCTCACTACACATAATTTTGATTTCAAGGTTACGTTGCACATAAAAGAAAAAGTTACAGTCCAACTATGAAATAATATAAAAAAAAATATATGCAGGAACTAGGACAATAAAAAATGTTTAACCCTTCAGGCAACCATGTCTGAAGTTGATGATTTTTTTAAAATTTAAATTTATTAATGTTGCTTTATGTGCGCTATATGGTAACACTAAAAACTCAGACCATACTATTGAATATAATTTTTTTTTCACCATTTTAAATATCGCTTGGATATAAAGCCTCATAAAATTAATTCTTTACGTATTTAGAATGCTGCAAATTCGAAAATTCTACCGTCTTCCAAGACTTAGCAAATAAAAATAAACAAAAATATTAGCAGACACTTTTTTAGATTAACAAAAATATGATAAATTTGATCTAATCTTTACAATAAGTTCAATAAAACCGGTGAAATTTCACTTTTATAAATAAAAATGATATCAAAACAGAGCATTATTTGAGCTTGCTGTGAATGTCATCCGGACTTGAAGGGTTAACTAATATTTTTTTTAATCCCTAACCAATCTCATGCGTCATTTTAGACAGTATCTATTTTTGTAGGACCTGTGATTGATTTATCAGTTTAAATAATTATATCATCATAATGCAATAATTCTTGATAACAGTTATCTTCATTCTGAGATTTTTTAAACTATTTTTTAACAATCTTTTTAGATAGGAATTATAAATAGTTTTAGAATACATGTTGTATTTATACTTCAATAGTGAATGCGATCTTTGTCTTTGTAATTTTTAATCAAGTTCTTTAGAAATTGACTTAAATTTGAAGTATTAAAAACTGTAAAAAATCAAATCCGAATTTCTATAAACCGTTTTATTCTGCTCCGTCAACAAAAAAATCTTGCCCTGATTTGTTGAATTCAATTTTTTATCCATGTCCGCTCCTAATGTGGAGCATATGACCTCCTGATGGAGAACTGTTTGTTACTCCTATATTTTTTCATAATTTTCCTATCACCCCTTTTCCAAACTACCAGTCTTTTTTAATTCTCAGCTTTCAATCGTTACCTAATCTAATAACAGAGGTTTAGCAAGTTATAAAGAACTGGTTGCTGTTCAACTTCTTTTAATATGATTCTACACTGGAAAAAGACATAGATCAAGAAAATATAATTATTATTTCCAGCGATTTATGTAAGAAATAACAATTCATCGCCGGTCGTAATTTGACACTAAATCTGTACGAGTGTTTCAACGTGTTCCACTGATATACCTGGAAGTGGGCTCTGTGCGCGCATGGTGGAACGACTCCAGGCAGGAAAGTCTCCATGGGTGTCAAGAAGTGGCCCTCTAGGATGTGACAATCGGACCCCTTCACCTCCTGTGTAAAAAAATATTAAGCCGTAAGTATTGATGTCATAAAATTTACGTAGGTTTCTGTTAGACAAATTCGGATAAACATTTATATACTGTTCTTTTAGAGGTTTGTTTTTCGCATATGCAACACTTTTTCCAGCGAAAGCCAATTTGACAGCTGATTTTTGCTCAGTTTGGTTTGCCATATCACCTCGAATAGAATTAAGCCAGAAGAACGCTTGCAAATTGTGCAAATTTATTTTGACATTTTATGATTTTAGAGTCTTGTTTTTGAATTAACAATACTTTTTTAAGCGACAGCCAATTTGACAGCTGATTCGGGCTCAGATCTGTTCGCTATTTTACCATTAATAGACTTACAACGGAACAATGCTTGCAAATTGTGCAAATATATTTCTTCAAAAATGATAACGGCCAGAACGCTACAGTCAATCGAGAACACTATAGATCCATGATTACTGACATTTTCGTCCACCAATTAAATGGCATGTGGATGAGCTGTGGTTTCAACAAGACAGTGCAACATACCACACAGTGCGTATCACATCACCTAACCTAACCTAAAAAACACCCTACAGTTCGCTACGTTATTCCCTCCGCGTATTATGAATTTAGTTATGGCGATTTACCTTTGTGATTGTGACTGGATAGTCGGAAGGTACTAGTTTGTAGCATTCTTCCCTGTTAGAGACGACTTTGCGGAATTCAAATAATCTGAAAACAGAACGATTATATTAAATTAAGAGTTTGAATCTCGGAATTAATTTTCAGAAATTGAAGTGGGGTTATTTTTGTTTTGCTATTTACTCTCTTCTCTCTATAGGAAGTTTTCAAGGTATAGATAAGTGGGAAAGAAAGTATGATAACGTCATTAAGATCTAAGCCTTCGGATATTCGGATAAGTCCAATAACTGATTGAAAAAATTGTTGCATAAAAGTGCACATCTGTTGGTTTGAATTTTTAACAACATAATCGTGTACAATGAAAACACAAGTAATAAATTGGCTATGGGGCGATGCAATTGGGATTAAAATATATTCGAAGTGAGAAAATAATATGACGAGTGTCAATGTGGGGCTGCCAGACCTACTTAGTCTTACCGAACATAAAATAGTGAATGGATATAACCAAAGTCTTGACTCCGAATCATTGGACCAGCCAATTCATTACTGGACTCGGTGGTTTCACTACCAAGCTCAATGAGCTTGGCCAGTTAATGGATAAGCCAGCATGCAGATGGGTATCTATAAAGCAAGATGTTGAACACATCTTACAGGAATATCGTTTAATGCACAAGGAAAGGGAAAAGCTGCACAAGTTTCCATTGGACCGATCAGCCACGCCGACTTGGTGACTAATAGGGCAAATTACTAGGCTTTTAAGAAATTTGCAGCCTCATGCGGAGAGTGAGTAGACCTAAACTCATAGAAGTTTTTTGTTTATCTTGAAGGATTTACTTTCTGCTCCTAAGACAATCCCAGTTAAGAAAAAACCGGTAGATACTGCCGTATAAAAAAAGCAGATGGGAAAGCAGTGGTGGGTGGGAGGACAAATAAGTTGAATGTGGTACGAAAATCATAACACTTAATTATCTGGGCAAATTTACAGCTGGCTGATTGACTAACATAGATTGCCAAAAAATTTTGACATTTAGGCGAAGTAATATGTGTTTTGTCTATAGATCAGTTTAAATTATATATGAGTCGTTTGTTAATGATTAAATTTTTAAGCTGAATGAGATTCACTTCTTTAATCTTGCCTTTATGTTGATATTAAAAAACTATATCTGCAAATATGCATGCAAATAATTCTAAATATGCTTTACCAAATGCAATACTTTCTCTACCTAAGAATGTACCATCATTAAGCTGCAGAATACTGTGAAGCCGCAGCTGGTAGTGGTGGGTATAGCATTGAGAAAATAATTAATAAGTACTTTGTGATATCCGATCAAGAGAAATAAAAAAGCATTAATTGTTTATGTATTTTAACTAATTTTGGAGTATTATTGGTAAAATGAAATGGATCACGGATTTTGTTTTGAAATTAGCATGTACATTACAGCTAATTAATTACCATATAAAATATAGAGGAATTATCATTAAAATATACGACCACTGCCATGAACCAGTGCTACTTTATAAGATTTACCGTATTATTTTGTTCTGTTTTATAATACGTAAGTTCTATTGAGAATAGTAGAAACTATGTTTTATTCGTTTCCGCTAAATACAAATTTCATTCGAGTGACAGTTGCACAATTTTGTTTATATTTTTTTAAATTTAGAATGTAAGGATTAATATCTATCGCGTACAGAAAAAAATGACATACAGCGCTATTTATAGCTTGCCATGTGTTCCAAAAGAACTTTCAAATTAATCTTAAATAAAAAAAACATTTACGTTTATTTATATAATATGTATCACAAAGTTAACACTTTTTCTCGTCTCACATCACACCACCAAGTTATAAATAGACACTGTTATTCGATAATTTTCACTGCAATATGCTATGTTACAATTTAGGATGTGATTGTGATGTCATAGCAGAACTAGTAGAGAATCTGGCGACTTTCGCTCACTTTAAACATAACCAAAACACAATGTCATTTTACAGACCTCCGTAAATTGTCCGGCTTGCCCCATCCCTTCGTGAAAAACTTTGTAATTAGTATACTCCTATATACCGCGTCTAGTTTGCTTGCGCTCATCTTCAAGATTACAAGATGAATGAAGCGAATTCAAAATATACACTAGTAAATACGTCGCCCAGACACTTCGTAAACAATGAAAATATGCGCCACAGACAAGAAATTCATGTGACGTTTAACATCGGATGATTTTGAAGTTACCATAAATAAATTTGTAAACATGCCTAGTTCTGTTGTCATTAGCCCCTTTAGAACGATTGTGAAAATAAAAGTTTAATTAAAATTAGGTAGGTAATTATTTTTTATTGTTGTTTTTATTCAAATTGATTCAAAAAATGTTTAAAGTGATAGTTTACCAAAGATATTATTCATATTGCAGTTTGGTTGCCCTGTCCAGGAAAAAAAATATCTTATCTAAAATAAAAATCTTTTTTGGTTCCATTTTACTTTTTCTGAAAAATTGATATTCCATTGATGAGTCGACAGGCTTACAAAATATCGTATGCAACGCAATAACAACATTCTTCCTTGCAATACTTTAACTAAGTCAAAAAATTCATTTTTACTTATGTAATATTATTTATTTAATTGTATTGTCACACTAGATAAATGGAATTTAGACTATTTTGTATTATTTCCAGTTCTTTCTATCCTACCCAAGACAATTCGATCACACAAACAAATTTTGTTTACCGGGGCGTATCCGCCATACGAGACCTGTGCGATGCATAAGGGTCCTTGGGCTTAGGGGGTCCAAAATATATTTGAATATTAAAATTTAAAAAATAATAAAATTAATACTAAAAAAAAAAGTTCCTGTCAAACGAGTAAATGGGAAAGCTTTTTTCATCTGTACGTGTGAAATAAAAGTATGTAACTGTTTTTTATTATTACCATCAGTTAAAAAAAATCGAAAAAAGACGTATAAAGTCTACCTGGGCCGCCTCGTCGTGTGTGTGAAGTTTGCGGCGCACACAGCCCTGCCTGACCGTAATCTCTAATATTTAATGTAGTGTGACTTTACCTGAATAGATTTTTGTACAGCAATTGCACTTTGAACGCCATTAAACCGTTACTAAAATTAAACGATGACTTTTAACTAAGTGATAAACAAATTTATTTATTATATAACATATCTACTTGTTACACTTATTTGCCAAGAGTCAGTTCAAGTTCAACCGTGGAGTTTGAAGATGCATGAAGATGCCAAAAGGCAAATCGCGGGTCGTTAGTGAAAAAACATGTGGGAGTGTACAAAATTTGAGCGATTCATATTTAATATTGAAATTAAAACATTCACCTTCAGTCGGAATTTTAAATTGACCAAGCTGTTTATCTTTTCCGTCTTAAGTCTAAATAAATATTATTAATTAGTAATCTCGTTTGGTACCGAAAGGATTAAAATACACCTACTTGTATTATATTATATGTATGTATAGTAGAGCTGCAGCTATTTTGTTTTTCATACTATGAATAATATTTTACGCATAAGAAATGAAATAAAAATAAGTCTTTGACTTCACAACAGCTGGCAACTTCCCAACAAATTTACAAACAACACTGCCGGTCAAATGTGCCAATATTCATATTTCAATAAATTGCTTTGCGCTGATCTAGTTAGTAAGTATATATGAAAGAAATTTATTGATACACCTGAGTAATTCAAATGTTTATTTATTTAACAAATTATTCGGTCGTCATATAAAGATAATGACCGATTGTTTTTTATGATAGATAGCCTATGATAGCCTAGACTTGATCCAGCTAGGTGCCAGAAAAAAATACATATCGCAATTCCAACGTCATTTAAATTACTTAGTAGAAAGCATGAAAATATATTATACAAAGTCAAAAGTTATACTAGCCCAATGTTATACAGACCATATTTTTTGTCAGACCACTTTTTCAACCCTAAATTTGGCAATAAAAAATTTAATAGTTGAATAAACTAAAACAAACATTGACACTAATTAATGTTAAACCTTTTTCTAGAACAAGTGTAGACTGCCTAATCTAAAAATAGTATTATAGACACTATAGATAGGAAATAGCATACAATTTCATATTGATCTTACTGGGACTTGAACCCAGACAAGCCTAATCGCTTGAGCAACGCTTTTATCAACTAGAACCATTAGTATAGTGGGGCGGGGGCGCGTGGAGTCGGTAGTCCCATACTTTTTCTAGCCGATTTGGAAATTTTGCGACAAATGTTAATTTTTAAGTAAATATAATAAAATGAATTTTGTAATAATGTTACTGGAAAAACGTTTAAGTGGAAACATGTTGGTGAGGAAATTAGATCACTGCAGTTAGGAGAGCATTAAAATATTATATTCAATAAGCACTCGTAAACTTTTTCAGTGAGCACTAGACCACTGACTAGAACACGATATTTTTGTTATTTAAATAAATATACCAGTGAATGATTTTTCTGTTCAAAAAACATCGTTGACATATCGGATTTATGATGCTCGCGGACCGTAGTTCGGAAACCTCTGTTTTTAAGTACATATATAACTATTTTTTCGATGGAATCGCCGGTAACTTTGTGGATATTCATTTTAATACATATAAAAATGATTTCGATCATTCCACGTATTATGCCACCAACAGTGACAGGTGTTTAGCCTCTTTCAGATGCCTCTTCAGGCTTTTTGAAACTAGAAGGTTTCCAAGCTACGGTCATTTTGAATTTTATAAAAAAAATGTATTAGGTACAAATAAAACTATTCAAGGCCAATCAAATAGTAGGAAGAGCTTTATTAAAGCCCCCAAAATTAAAAACGTTTCCAAAATGACTCTTCTATAGAGTTTTAAAACTTGTTTCCATAAAAAAAGAGCTCTTGTATTGTAAATCCGAAATAAATAAAATTCCTTTTCCAACAAGGAATTGTTTTGCATGCCTTTCCCTTGATTTTGTTGTTTTTTATAATACAATTTTTTTTCTGATCATATATCACGATGAATGATGGCTTTAATATAACATTAAGATTTTTAAAAAAATGTCGTCCCATGAATTATTATTTACCTCGTTGGCATTATGTTGTTGATCTTTAAGCAAGTTGAAGGACTCGGTGGGGGCGCGGCCAGTGGGTATATATATATATAAATGCCAAAATATACATCTATAATATGTATTTATAAGAAGAAAATTAAGTCCGACAGACAAACTATGTTTGTTTGCTCGCTACATCTATTTTGGCCGGACATTGTAAGGTCAACATTTGATGTTTTTGCACTGTGTTGCCCCAATTATAGACGTCACAAAATTGGGTCATGTGGGAATAATAACCCCTAGATTCAAGAATGACAAGTGGTGTATTTCTGTTAATGGAAAAACATTTTTAATAATGGCGGGAATCTAGTGAAAAACAAATCTAAATTTCCGATAAGATTCGTATTGGAACACAGCATGAAATTGATGCAAGAGTGTTACACACGGGTATCCACCCTTGCGCCCACTGCCCAAACTTGTTTGCGCTTTGAGCTACTTTTAAATCTTAAGTTTTCTAACCCTTAATTAATTTCCCGACTGAAATTATTGGTTTAATGTTAACTCTAATTATAAAATATGAAATTGATATGCATTCATTAATCTGTATAGTAGTATAGGTGCCGACAAATTTAAATCATCTTATAAGATTCAAACAACACGTCCAAGAAACAATAACCAACCAGACATAGGATTGTACCTGATTGTACCGTCATCCTGACGTAATTTAGTTGACGCATTTTCGAACACGCGTTCAAACGGTTCAAACTAAATATGGATGAGTTTGTTTTTATTTTTCGGTGTTGCACAATGATCGCCAACGAGGCAAAACATGTTGATATTTATTTCGAATTGCAAGCTATTCATTCTAGCTAACTGTCAACTTAGGGACGTTGTTCCAAATTTAAATCATGTCATAGACTAGTACAATAAATAATGTACTAATCAGTCAAGGTCTGCATGAGTTTTTTTCATTGAGATTTAAGCAAATCATTAGAATGTTATTTTATTGTTATACAATAATATATCTTTCGTAACTTTCGTATACTTAGAGGCCTGAAGATGTATTAAAATCAACTCACATTTATGATTGGGTTAGTAGGTTTTTACGTTAATTATCTTAGTAAGTTTTTACCGATTATGATTCCCCTGAGTAGCGTTTGTTTCCATAATAATATTCATCCACTTAGGGCAGCGGTGGGCTACCAATACGTTAACAAGGGGCTCGCTTTACATCAAAGCAATTCTCGGTGTTCTGGGGAAGCAGTGAGTTTTTTTTATCACTCCGATGGAATTATGTGCAATAAATAAGCAAACGATTGGAACTTAATACACTGATAAAATGTAACAATATGCAGTTTACCTTAAACTTATCAATGTAAATGGCCAAAAATGTACTACTGTGTTTACTGAATCTGTCCTAGATAATATATGTCAGAAATTGCAGTTATGTACTCATTGGATCTGAGAATATTGTTTTCTGTTAAATTAACAAGGGGCTCGCCGGTCTTAGTAAAAATTAACAAGGGGTTCGCGCGAGCTCCTCCGAGCCCCCCCCCCCCAGCCCACCCCTGACTTAGGGCAGTGGCCGGAAAACTGCGGCTCACGAGCCACATGTGACTCTTTGGCCCCTTGAGTGTAGGTAGCTCTTTTACAAAATACCACATACAGTGCATTAAAACTTCGTGTCCCACGTGTCAGAAGTCGGTTTTCGGTCTTAAAACTTAGACTTGGAAAGAGCAATTTTAGCGAAAGTACCTTATTCAGATTTAGGAACTTTAAAAAAAACGCAGCTTAGGAGTTCCCTAACCAAGTTAATAACAATTTAACAACATGCATATATAGTTGAGGTTAAAAAGAATTACCGAATTGAATTTTTTTTGAATAACGAATTACCTATAGCGCTACAATAAGCAGAATTAATACTAACGAATCAATACTAACGAATCAATATTAGGAAGACGACTATCCATTGACGAGACAGACGGTTCGGTTGAAGGATTTTTTCTCGCATATGAGTTGTTAAATACATAGTTATTCACTCATCTCAAGTATTTATTCAGCAATAACAACACTCAAATATAGTTAAATAATCGACAACTTACAAAAAAATATATTATGAAAATACGGCTTCTTAAAATAAATAAATAAATAAATAGATGTGGCAGCATAAATCATTACTGAGCACACGTCGCTAGTTTAGTTTTCCATTTTGCACATGTTTTTATCATCTTATCCTAGCTAAAGAATAATGAAATAGGTACATAATAACGTCACTCTTAATCAATTATTGAGTATAGAGTATTGGAGGGGAACATGCGGCCTTTTGGCTACTCTGATGCGGCCTTTGACTTGATAAAAATTTTCACAAGTGCTTGGAAAAAGATCGTAATCAACCCATTATAAGTTCGACAGTCGAAAAAAAGGGGGGGTTATCAACGTTTTATTTACTGCGGCCTTATGTCAAGTCAGATAAATGAATGTGGCGCTTAGAAATTAAAAGGTTCCCCACCCTTGGTAAAGACGATTAAAAAAATGTCTTTTGGGAAACAGTACTCAGCAAGGTTGATATAATACAGCTAGGTAGAATATTGAAATTGTCACATATTATTAAGCGTGTTTTATTGTATCACTTGTCATCTACTGCTTGGTTTCTCAACCGGGGGGCTGGTGGCCCCCTTGGAAGCCATAGCATGTTCCAAAGGGACCACACAGAAAAAATGTTTTAGGGGAGCTACAGCACAGTTGGGGCACAGGAAAATCCTGGAAGAGCTAAAAAAAACGTCTGGCGTCTTTTCATATTGGGAAATCCGTAAATTCCTGGGTAAAATCTGCAAGCAAGAAAAAATATTTTGAAATGTTTCAACTTCTCACTTTGTCTCGAAAAACTAATGCTTGTATAAAAAAACGGAGGACAAAGAAAAATATAATACTCAAAAGAGGCCACAGACCCAAAAAGGTTTAGAAACTATGATAAACTGTATTCTTTGAAAACAAAAGTTAGTATTTAACTATATATCGAATCCCAAATTGGAATATTGATCGCATTCCAAATAAATCAAAAAAAAATATTACATTTCAAGTTTGTATCGCAAAAAATATTTAGTAACTTGAAAAAACAAATGTCTGGCGGCGAAAATTGATCGCATCCCAAATCGAATATTGATCGCATCCCGAAAAATCTGATGGCTGTCGAAAAAAATATTGCATTCCAAGTTTGTGCTGCGAAAAATATTTTGTCATTTGAAAAAAAATTGTCTCTTGGAGAAAATTGATCGCATCTCAAATTGGAATATTGATCGCATCCCAAATATGTGTCGTAAAAAATCTGATCGCTGTCGAAAAAAATATTGCATTCCAAGTTTGTGTCGCAAAAAATATTTTGTCACTTGAAAAAAAAATTGTCTCGGAGAAAATTGATCGCATCCCAAATAAGTCGAAAAAATATTGCATTCCAAGTTTGGGTCGCAAAAATTATTTTGTTACTTGAAAAAAAAATTGTCTCTCGGAGAAAATTGATCGCATCTCAAATTGAAATATTGATCGCATCCCAAGTTATCTAATGGCTGTCTAAAAGAATATTGCATTCTTAGTTTGTGTCGCTAAAACTTTTCTCAAAATTATACACCATTTCATGTCGAGTGCCCAATCCCGGGATCCTGGGACCCCGGGATTGAAAATCAATCGATCTCGAAATCCCGGGATCACAAAAAGGTTCCGGGATTGGATACCCTACTACAGATTGATAGCTATGATTACTGATATTTATGGACCTGTAAATTGACCTTATTTGAAATGATTTTACTTTTTTTAAAAAACAGTAAAAAATCGTCGAATGCACTTAATATGATTTAAAAGTCAGAACTTAATTGTTTGGACGTTGGATGACATTCCTGTAAACCTGATAAGACCATGAAAGAACCATGAAAGACAACTTCAATCAGCTTGATGGCACGGGGGATGATTGTCATTACTTGTTTTCTTATGTACTATAATTATATTTTACAAAGGAAGTAAAAATTGTTATCATTTTATTTATTTTAAATTTTGATTATAATAAAAAAGCTGTTAGGATTTTTTAAAAATATTTATTCCTTCGCGGACCCCCTGACGTTGTCCACACACCCCCAAATGATTTTTAATTTGTCACGGACCCCTGGGGGTTCACAGGAGCCACTGGTCTAATGTGTTGATATCCAACGAAGCCGTTTGTTCGATATTTTATTGTACATATTATTATTACGAAGTCCTTTATCCGATGATCCGATGATGATTTAGAAATCGTTTAAAAATATAGTATTCGTTATTTATAATGGACCGTATTATTTCAAAATGGTGTAAAAAAGAGTTGAGTGTACAATCATTTATTAATGCTGTAAAATATCGCATAAAAAGTCTTGATTTTCATAAATAATGTGGAGATGCGTTCCATAATTTTAAAAGCCGCAGTGCTCCCCAGCAGTGAGTTCAAAAAACACAGAATCACATAAGAAAGTTTATTAAAAATAAGAAACACACTAATTCAAAAAAACTATCGTAATGAAATAGTATTTTTAAATATTATCTTCGTATTTTTCTCAGAAAGTGACTGACAGAAAATCTTGACCATCATTGTTATCCTTCTTGATTATGCAGTTTAAAAATGGAAATAATTAATAATAACTGCCAAGATTCCACATACAATATTATTTCTCCAGACGCCCAGTAAACAACAATAAACTATTGTTTCTTAATAATCAATGTATGATGTTACTATAATATTATGTCGACCATCTACATTTCCAACAGTAACATAGTATAGTACCCAATGAATGACGTATCGGAAATGTAGATTGAAAAGAAAATCGTTGATATTCTACTTCTTCCATCTGTTATGTTTATGACTCAGTCGCAGTGAAGATTGAATTTCCTCAGCCCAATTTCTTAAAGTAATAGCGCTGTTTTATATCAGGCATGCAAAACCTTTTTTTTCCAGCGGACGGACTAAAAATAAATTATGATGGTTTCAGTTCGCAAATAAAAACTAATTTAAAATACGCTCAATTCTCTTTTTACACGTGGTATATGTTCCTATGGCGCAGCGGTTAGCGTTGTGGGTTTCCGTGCCAGCACGAACAGCATTTTCCGTTCGATTTATCGATTTCTGTTCGAAGGCATGGGTGTTTGTGATGTCCCTCCCACCATTTCCGATCCTTCTACAACCGGGCGTAGTCCTGCCTTAGCCTTACCCTCCTATACCTACTACTCTCTTTGACCTACATGAGGCCATATGCTTCACATTCGGAGCGGACATGGATTTAAAAAATACGTTCCGCGGAGAAAGGCCGTGCAAAAAACCGTTTGAAAAGGGGTGTGTATATAAACTGCCGACTGCGTGGTCGAGTGGCAACGTTATTGCGGGGTCGTGAAGAAAAAAGACGACTCCGTCTATTGCTTAAAACACGACTTTAATTTAAGATTTCGACTGAAGGTGCTTGGTGGAATTTCAATATTAAATTTGAATCGTTCAAACTATGTACATTCTCACAGATTTTGTCACTAACGACCCGGGTTTCGCCTTTCGGCATCTTCAGGCATTCAAGTACACAAACTTTCCCGCATCTCCACTTCTATACCCTATATAATCATAAAATCATATAATCATAAAACCTTTGCCGACAAACAAATAATATAATTCTTGAAACTACTTAAATCTGTTGGCATTCCCACGAGCTTATCCTTTTCGCCAGCAATGGCTTTGGACTCAGTGATGCATTTATTTTTTATATAAACACGAAACTTTCATTTACTAAACGTCAGTTCAAGTTCATCCGTGCACTTAAATGCCTGAAGATGCCGAAAGGCGAAACCCGGGTCGTTAGTGACAAAATCTGTGAGAATGTACGACTTTAATTATTTTTTCAGGCTGAGAAGCATGCAGTGGCGCCACTTTTAACCCCAGCAATTCGAATACACAATTTATATTAGAAGGATTCGAAGTTATTAATTGTTTTTAGCACGAAAGCCCTGGTAAAAACGCTGTTCGTACTGGGATTCGAACCAATCGAACCCGAGATATTTCGTACTTATTCCCCATTTGTTTTTTTTAATACCAGGACCGATTTTGCTTATCACGAGCATTTTCAACTGATGACATGTTGTCTTAAATTTCGATAAATGGTGTCCAGCCAATAATTATTTACTATTATGGAAATGTCGATGAATTTGAATAATTATAAGAGGTGTAATTATGTAATACAATATTCTGTGATGTATCATTCTCGAATACATTGTCATTGGTTGTCAAAGAATTCGCATGGCAAGGAGGCACTTAAGTTATGTGATATCATTTTAAATAAAAACGACCTTATTACACCAAATACGGATAATGGTATAAATTACATGAATTAATTTTATGGTCATGGAAAGTGGGAGATGGCTGTGTTTGTCAAATATATAGACAATTCATTGGATTTAAATTATTTCTTTAAAAATAATTAAGTCCGCTGCTTTTGCGATGTTGTCAGATTAAAAAAAAAACGGAGCGAAAATCGGGATGGGAAAATTCTTTGATCGTGTTCCGACAAGATCTGTTGAAAAAGCTTACTATAAGCATCCATTGTATGAACTCAAACCCGTTTAAAATAAATACACACAAGTCTTTTTTACACGATTTTTTAATAACACGGTTCACTAAAAATAACGAATACTATATTTTTACACGAATTATTTTTTCTAACACGATTATTAGTAGACACAAAAGTGTATAACGGGTTTCCTAATAACAATAAACTCAACAACACAAAGTAGTTATAAAAAACAAAGGCTTCATTAAATCCTAACACATTAGACGTGTCAGACATTTCTAGCAATGAAAGCGATGTATGTCTAGTCCCTCATAAAGGTCCCAGTATTTAATCAAGTAGCGATGAATATTATTATTTTTTTCTAAATTGAAATACATGTTATGAATAAAATTTTGTGTAGTTTACTGATTGAGCGCCCTAGTTTCAAAACCTACCTAACTCCAAAAACCAAAATTGTTTGCAAAGTGCAAAAAACTGCTGTGGGCTTTTTGGATTTGAGTAGGTTTTGAGACTATTTTTTTTTAAATGAGTTTTCTCTGTATTTAGAGAGGTTTTAAAATCGGAAATTTATTGTTTGTGTAGATATTGAAATAGAGAACAAGTTGGCATCAAAATTTGAAAAAAATCAAACATGATCTTTAGTAAGGTTTTGAAATTGAGATCCTCAATGCATCATTACCTTTTTTACGCGATTTTCAATACTTCAGTGAACTTACCGAGAATTGAACCCAGACCCATCTCATCGCTAGGGCAAAGCTTTTAATAACTAGACTACAGAGGGCGACAGCACTATTTCGTTACTTGTATTTTTAAATATGTGATATTCTAGTCGATAGTCAATAGTCTTTTAAAAGAGACAAAATACTTTGCGATGAATTGATACCGAAAAAGTTAGGGGGAGGGTAAAAACATTAAAGAAAAGAATAGTACCTACGTAACTTCAATCATTGTTTGCGGAAGCTTCGAGCCTCGGAAGAAGAATGGAGGGATTTCATCTGATCATCTGCATCTATAATATGTTACGAAATAAGTGTGTTTTCAAAAAAGCCGTTTAGGCAAGGCCGCGAAAGCCTGAAATCTTTATATTTGAGAACCAGTTTATTGAAACAAAGTACATAATGTACATATAATATCGAAGACTCTCTCAGTGATCAAAGTGAGATGGTGAGGTGAGCACACTTCTCCCGAGTTAACTATAAATATTAAATTTATTTAATTGATTAATTTTAAGTGTTGGTGTAATTTTGTCGAAAATTCGTCTTGTTGGAAAAACGTATAACAAGGTAAAAAAATATTTTAATATAACTATTGTTGGAAGCGTCTAGTTACAAAAAACGATATGGACACATTTCAATATTTTACAACAGACGATGTTTTTTTTTATGTTTTAAACGAAAATTGACAGTCTTAAACTGAGATTTTTTCTTTTTTATTCCATCTTTAAATGAAAACAAAATAGCAACGTTTATTCATGGGTGGGTTGGAGGGGGCTCGGAAGGGCTTGCTCGAGCCCCTTGTTAAATTTTACTAAGGCCAGCGAGCCTCTTGTTAATCTATTCTCAAATCAACAGTAATTGCTGTATATGGTTAATATGTATAATGAAACAAAAGGCTTTGTTGCATTTGGAAATTGTTCGTAAAATATATTTATTTCAGTTTTTTAATATATATTGCAATATATTATTAAATAATAAAAGCATATTAAGTAAGATTCGATTGCTTTTATAATTATTGTGAATCGTTTTATAAGAGTGATACAATAATTCACCCCTTCTCCGGAACACCGCGAATATATCTCAGGTTAACCGAGCCCTTTTTTAACATTTTGGCAGCCCACCGCTTCGTTTTTTAACTGATAACTACAATTAAATTAATATATGCAAAACAACATTGTTTATGCCAGATGTCAGTATCTGTCAGATTTTAAATATTCCACTCCATGATTATATCGCGTATTAAGGTTTGAATTTTAAAAATAGTCACGTTTATTTTGAGTTTTGAGTTTATATTGATTTTGACGAAATGTGCTCATGTCGCTTTTTGTAAGAAGACGCCTCAATTGATTATTTATTTGAAAGTATACAGATAATATTATTTAGAACTAATTATATCTACATAGTACTTATAGTAGGTCCCTCAAGCGGCCAATGCTGCTGTCCTTTCATCCACTTAATTGTGCTGTGAAAGGTTCAAATCACCGATTTTAAATATTCAAATATCGATTTATCTCAATTTTAGTATTTTGCGAGAAAGACGCCGAACTATTTTTCACAATTGACTATTTTAGTTTTGACGTGTTCACTGTCAAGTCTGGTGGAAAAGGTTAAAGTTAAGTTAAATAAAACCCTTTTTGTAATAGTTGATAATTCTCGTTATTTTTTTTTGGGTTAAAAATAATTTCACTTGTGTATTGGATGGTTTTCACTGGTACAAGTAAACTTGATTTTGTTGAAAATATAACAAAATACATATTCAATGTATATTTTTTATATTTGAAATTTGTTATCACAACCATCCGTGCAAATAACATTTTATTTTAATTCAAAAATAAAACATTGTAGTAAAACAGAGTTGTATGGGGAGCTACACTATAAGTGAAAATGATATTTAATTCTAAGCCTTCTATTTGCAGTCTTATTCATTTTCATCAATACAACGGCCGTAGTACTAGCTTAAATAATTAATATCAATAGCTTAAGCATATACTTATCTATCTCAGATTGCAAGAGTGAAGAGTTCCAAGATTTACTCCGAAATAAGTAGGCATTATTCTTTTCGCTCTAATTTCATGTTTCAAACGTTTTATATACCTAAACCGACGTAGATAATAATATATGCATTAGAAATTTTCAAGGGGCTTAAGTCAAATTTAACAAGGCGAAGCCCGCTTCTACCAGCCAACCCTGGCATTCATTCGAAATCTTAAATTATAAAATATCAGGTCAATTTCTTCGAAATGAAACTTAAAAGTCTTCAGGAGTAAAAATGGTTTTTTTTTATATTAGTCGTTCGGTTCCGTTATACTAAAAAAAAATTGCATCGTTACCAACGTAGAAGATATAAAACTGGATTTATAATTATATGGATGGCTTCGAGATGAGTGATAAATAATTCAAGTTTAAATTTAAATATTATTTTAAATAACGGTTAAAAACAGACAATATTCTGAGCATTTTTTTTAAAATACGGACTGTGCTTGAGATAGAAATAGTCGGTGTTAACTTCGGATTTGGAAGTCGTGGAGTCGGCTGTTTTTTTTCGGAGTCGAAGTCGGAAAATCAACACCTTTTTTCGATAATCACAATTTAAACAACTTAAAACACGTTCTATCAAAAAGATGTAAGCTAAAATGCCGAATTAGTATCTAAATTTAGCTTTTAAGCTTGAAAAAGAAAGGTTCTGTGGAAAGCGTGATCAGGAAAAAAGACTTTTTTTTAATATTCAGTTTATATCAGGTAATGTCAATTATAAAGAAGTTTATCAGTCTCCATGCACTTCAATGATGTATATATTTCATAATTTGCCTATGGCTCAAAATCATCAAAAAACGTTTTGTGTATCTCTTGTAAAATTTGTTATGTGTGGGTTACGTCCTTTTTCCTTTCCACAGTCGAATTATGTAAATAAAACGGATGGCTTCGGTCATAGAGCTAACGGGCTTGATCCTCAGTACGACAGATTTTTCAATCGATGTATGGATTTTGATTCAAGGGTCTGTGTTGTCTGAAATTGTCTCATATTAAAATTGAAATATCAGCACAGATTGGGATTCAAACCCAGTGCCGCCTACATGGAAGTGCGTGTGAATATCTTATCACTGTGTAATATTACTATTAACAGTATCCGAATTGGAATTTTTGGTGCCCCAGATAGCACGACCTTTTTTTGTACCATGTCCGCTCCCAATGTGGAGCATATGGACTCCTAATGGAGTTTATCTCAACAGAAGTGTTTCTACTTGAACTGTTTGTTACTCAGTTGCTCAACCTCTCTTTTTCCGAAGAGAGTAGGAATAGAAAGATAAGGCTAGGACAGGACTAGCGGTTAGCTAATCGCTCTCGATATGCTCCGTTTATAGGATAGGATGGGTGGAAAGGAGGTATTCAAGACATCACATATATCCATGCCTTCGAACAGAAATTCATAAATCGATTGCAAAATCAATTTATAAAACTGTCTGTACTGGGATTTGAACGCGTGACCTCCGTAACCGAAGCCAACGATGTTGAACACTCGACCACACAGGCGGCCAACTATCTACGAGAGATAAAAAAATGTTTTTTTAACAAATATGACGTACATGTAGCCGAATAATCAACAGGTCGTATTCGTTTGTTTCGTCCGATCAAAAAAAAAATAGAGCGTAGAGAGAACGATTAACTGATTAATAATCCTCTTCCTATCCCCTCAAAGGTCGAATTACTCAATAACAAGCACTTATCGTAACAACAATTTCTGTTGAAATTACCCATACAGATGCTCTATATAAGGAGCGAGCATGGCTTCAAAATATTACTTATAAAACTACTGTAAACATTTCTGGACGGCGCCCCTACACATTAAGCGCACGAGTCAATTATATAAGTTGCCCGCCATACTATTACGGCACTGGTTATATGACAGGACACATAAAATATCATATAATTAAACATATTATAATTCTTAGCAAAAACAAACTTCTTTTACCGCCCACGAATATTTTTTTTAGTCTGGGGAAGAACCGCAATAAATAATCAATTTATTATTTCAACATCGATCACTGTGACTTTCTGCACAACGCCTACGACCTTTCAATTTGTTATACAGCCAGTGCCGGCGCGAGGCTATTTGGCGCCCTAGGCAATGGTTATTGGTGCGCCCCCTTTTTAACAAATCATCCCATTTTTTTCGAAATAATGAAAAAAAAACCAATTCTAGATCATTAGAAATATTTGTATAGATACATGTCCGCTCTCAATGTGTAGCATACGGTCTCCTAATGCAGGTATCTCAACAAAAGCTTTCCTACGTGAACTTTTTGTTACTCAATCGTTCAACCTCTTTTTTTCGAATCAACTAACAAATACAAACATCAAAATAAAATAAAATGTTTTATTCTTTATTATTATTATTAGAGTATATAAAAATAATTATAATACTCCATGTATGCGGCCCTTAATGGTTTGCGCCCTAGGCGTTTGCTTATTTGGCCTGTATGGTGGCGCCGGCCCTGTATATAGCACCTAAAAAGCAAGTAATCTTTTCACCATACTATCAACAATAAAAAACTGACGAATATATTAATCATGAGTTAATCAATGAAGAATTTTGTGTAAATCACATAGATTGATTGTTCTCGCAACCTTAGTAAAGAAGTTCCGTGCGGTCGGATTAATACTACATACCTACTCACATTTGTGACAAGTCAAGACTTTCAGACACTGGCGACAGTGGTGTAGGGTAAATAGATAGGTACCAGGTCGGTCATTGATTTCTTCCCTATTTTTTTGTGTTGTTTTTCTTTTAAGTGCGTTCGAAGTTAGAAAACCACAAGTTTTAACAATTAAATCAATAAAAAAAACGCACAATTGTACCTGTTTTTGGAAATACCTAATTTTGAATTTTGATATATTTCTTTTAAATATTATGAACAGTGTTTTGAATATATGTCTGTAATTGAGAATTAAGTTACAAGTCAAAAATGTGGCAGGGCGGCGCGCCCTTGATCGTTCTAGAATTGCTTTACAAGTAAGTATGTCGATTTTGTCGATTTTTATTTGGCTCGTATTTAAACGGTCAGAATTTTTATTCAGTATCGGTCAGAATTTTTAATACATTGGTCAGAATTTATATTTCATTGGTCAGAATATATATTAAATGGTCATAATGTATCGGTTAGAATAACAGAGGGCAGAATAAATAATTTATGGTCAGAATTTATATTAAGTGGTCAGAATTTATATTAAAGTGGTCAGAATTTATATTAAATGGTCAGAATCTAAATGTCATTGGTCATAATTATTTTGACAAGTGGTCTGAATTTTTTTGATAATAATGATGTCATCGTATTGCGATGCTATTGGTGCGAAACTGCAAAATGAAGTTGCTTACGGCAAATCGTCCAATGGGCGAGCGATGCCACTAGCGCCACGGCCATCGAATAAATCTCTAGTATTGCGAAGGATGAATTGACAGTTCCCATCAGAGACAATCATAGACTACCTAGTATACTTTAGAGACAATATTATACTAGTTCCCATCTTTTGGCAACGGTTAACGGATCTTCTTTACGACGGGGAAAAGGATTATTATCGCTGTAATACTGTAAAAAAAAGAGGGCAGCAATGTAATACTGGACTATATATTTTATACTGCATTGATAAACCTGATGTTATTGTATTTAAAACAGAAGAAGAACAGTCACATGAAACATTAGCAAATGACACGATGAAATTAAATGATGACATTAAATATAAGATACAGGCAATTTTTAATTTAAAAGTTAAGCTTAGGCTTGATGATGATGGTGGAAAGATGATGATGATGATGAAAATTTTGCCGCGAAATCGGTTCAGATATATTTTTTAAAAATTTCGAATTCCTGCTGTGAATTTTGAGAATAAATACAATGTGCTCAATGAATATGCAGTACGCATTCGAAATTTAAAAAAATATTATCTGATAATATTTCAAATAATTACTGCATATTTGACATTTTTTAAAATATTTATTATATATTTTGCGGTGAAATCGGTCCAGATAATATTTAAAAAAAATGTAGAATAAGTCTTGCATATTTGGGCTCATTGTATTTATTCCCGAAATAAACAGCAGGAATTCGAAAATAAAAAAAATAAAAAAATGTCGAATGTGCAGTAATTTTTTCGCACATATAGTGTTGAAAAATCGACGCAATCAAAATGTTTATGAAAATCTGACCGTATAATAGATTTTATTCTGACCGTTTATTATTTTATTTTTTTTTAACCATGTCCGCTCCCAATGTGGAGCATATGGACTCCTAATGGAGTTTATCTCAACAGAAGTGTTTCTACGAGAACTGCTTGTTACTCAGTTGCTCAACCTCTCTTTTTCCAAAGAGAGTAGGGATAGAAGGATAGGGGCTAGGACAGGATTAGTGGTAAGCTAATCGCTCTCGATACGCCCCGTTCGTAGGATAGGATGGGTGAGAGGGGGGATTTCAAGACATCACACACACCCATGCCTTTGAACAGAAATTCATAAATCGATTGAAAAATCAATTTATAAAAACTGTCCGTACCGGGATTTGAACCCGGGCCCTCCGTAGCCGAAGCCAACAACGTTGACCACTCGACCACACAGGCGGCATAATAATTTAATTCTGACCGTATAATAATTTTATTCTGACCGTATAATAATTTTATTCTGACCGTATTGATAATTTTACTCTGACCGTTAGTATTTTTATTCTGACCAAAAATTGAATTTTATTATGACCAAAAGATGATTTAAATTCTGACCAGAAATTGATTTAAATTCTGACCATTTATTTTGTTGCCTTTTTATTTGTACTGTATTTTAACATGTTTTGGTTTTCAAAGAAACAGCGGATTTCAAAGCTGCCAGAACGATATAAAGACTTGGTGTGTAGTTTGTACCAACATTAAAAATACAAATATATTCATTAAAACACATTATCTTATATAAATTAATGACATCTTTCAAGTTTTTATGAATCATTAAGCTAAAAAGAAATGAATTGATAATATTTATTTTTGCGATCGCTTAAAATTTGGAAATTATACAAAATAAATTGCTGAAATATCATTGTATTTTAATAGATGCAATAAATTAAAATTAACATCTGGCTTAGCAACTTTTAAAACTATATTTTGACTATAAATAGTACTTAGAACGCAGCTGTTTCCGTGCATATATTAAACAACAATGAAAAAAGTTCAGTTGGAGAAGAAAATTCCATTTAGTTTTTTTTTATGAATGAATCATCGGTGTAACATAAAGTGGCAATAAAATATGGCAAGTATTTTATTGACGGCTTAAAGTAAAACTGAAAAAAAATATTGTTCCTGTTTGCTGTTTGTGATTAAAATTTTTTTCTTCGAGATACAAGATATTAAAATAATAATAAAACACTCGTTTGTACTAATTACGAATTTGTTTATTATGACCAGGACCAGTTTTGTTCAACACGAGCATGTCACAACCAACGTTCCCTCTAAGCTGCGCGCGTGCGCGGCCGCGCAGCAGTTGGGAAGCCCCCGCGCACTCATTCCGGGTTGGCACGCACTACAATACAGTTGCTCAATTAATATTTGATCGTTCCGCGCAGCCTCCACACAGCCTCCGCGCAGCCTTTGAAATTTCCGCGCAACTAACCCTTCGGCTTAGAGGGAACATTGGTCACAACTAGGGTATCCAATCCCGGGATTGGGATTTTCTCACCGAGAAATTTGAAATCCTCTGTACGCTATACTTTTTCCCCGGATTATCTCCAAACCTCGATTTTTTTTTTAGCTCACCGAGGAATATTAAATTCTCGATTTGCCAATTTCGTGTCAATTTTCGGGATATGCTCAAAATTTCTCAATCCCGGGATCGCAGCTGTATCAATCCCGGAATTTCGGGATCAGAAAATTGAACGGGATCCCGGGGTTACGGGATCCCGAATCCCGGGATTGGATGATCTAGTCACAACACTCACAACTGGTAACACACACAGTGGAATCGCAAAGTTATCAATTTAAATTGTATAATAATAAATTCTTGTTCCTGAAAGGGCTAGGGTTGCTTCTTAACTCGTCCTTTTATTCTCGAGGTAAATTCTCGAGGTAAGAGATTTTTAAGCTACTGCTCTTTTTCAATTTTTTTAGAGAATTTTTATTCACAACTTCTAGTTGGCGTCCTGTCAGTATCCAGACACAAGTTTACTGTTTATTGTGACACTTCCTTTTAATTGAATTAAATAATTGTTATAATAGTTATTTCATAATGGCCTTCCAACTAGGATTGACAGTAAACATTGTATTATCATATTATAATAATATTCCGTTTTAATAATCGAGTCATTCAAGTGGGTTTTTTGATATTTCATTGGCCAGTCATTACTAATCTTTTATTTCATAGGCGGACATTAAAATATATCTTTTAAAATCAGTACAGAGAATACGACAAAACGTTTTATATTCTATCTTGTCAGCGATTTTTATGATGTTGCTTTCCCTTCTACATTCATTTATATATCTGACATATCAATTAAACTTAGATTATACTACTGTTCTTTCAAAGAAACGGTCTTTTTTACAGATGTTATTAAAAAAAAACAGTAACAACTTGAACTCTTTTTCTACTTGAAAATAATCTAAACTTCGCTAATAGCAATGCAGCTATGTAGGAAATTTATTTACAAATGAAAAAATGCTAAATAAATATACATGAAATCAAAGAAACCGATAATTTACGCAAAATTCGAATATATTCGCTATGAAAAAGTCAACATAGCATATCAAACGGAACTTCTTAAAGCAAACAATAGAGAAAATTTAAAATATGGCGACGAATTTTCGTAAAAATGTTTCGTAATTCACATGAATTCTCCGTTTCGTTGATTCCAATGTTGATTTTTTATGCATTTTTGTATCCACAGTCAAGCTTCTCAGAGAATTGCATAGTTTTTTACAGGATTAAGTAAACAATAATTTAACTTCTCTACTGAAATTGTAAAAGGAAACTTACTACTTGTTCAATAGGTATGTTTAAAATGTCTAGTTTTTTAAATAGGTCGAGAATTTATATTCTTAATAAAAGTAAGGTTTCAGGCCAGTGGCGGATTATCCTATAAGCGCAAGAGGCGCGCGCTTGGGGCCTCAAAAATAGAATAAATTATATAAAACCTTATATTTTAATTTCAGTTTTCAATATCCATTATTGTTCTATGAAGAGTTTTGCACCACTTTTTTGTAATTCGAAAAACAGGGCCGCCACTGTTTCAGGCGTTTTTAATTTGACAAATACTTGGTTCGCACTACTCTTCGTTTTGGATAAATCTCGATGTCGATCTTTTTCTTTCCAGGAAGACATTTTTTAACTTTACCTGTCAATCTTTTGCAGAGGTCAAGTGCCTACTATCATTAATTATTAACACTGATGAAGAGCCCTAGAGTTCTCACACTTCACAGCATAATCTGAGTCGTCATGCCTTCATCAAGTTGATTATGGGTTTAAATTAAAAAATGTGACAACATTGACATTTATACGGAACCGTGGCGTACTAAGCACATGAGAGGCACAGACGTAATACAATTTAGAGGCCCTGTTTTACAGATAACATAACGTCAGACAATTCCAATAAAAATAGGTAGCAAAAATTTATAAAATCTGAAGAAAAATGTTATATTATAATGTCTGTGCTATTTTTGTGGCCTTTAAGATTCGGAGGCCCCAAGCGTGCGCCTTATCTCCCAATAGGGTAATGCAGCGTTTCCCAATTATTGGTACATTTGATTTCTATATAGATTTATCAGAGTAAACTATTTTGTATTATAACATATAAAGACTGTATGGACATAGGAGAAATATTAAATAAACCGGGTCGCGGGGGAAAAGGTTTGGGAAACGATGGGGTAATGTAAGGAAGCACCATATTTGAATCAATGCTACTAAGCAAAGTGTTCGATTTTGTGTTCTAACACAATATAGATTATCTTTTGTCTTTGACGAAGAGCTCCAGGTCTCATTATATAATACTTTATGAAATTTATTTTTAGTGACAGCTAGCTAAATATCGACTGTGGAAAGGAAAAAGGACGTAACCCACAGTTTTTTCAAAACAGGTTTTTTTGTGTATAATTCATAATTTGCATATGGCCCAAAACAAGCAAAACACGTTTTTTGCACCTCCTGTAAAATTTGATATGTGTGGGTTTCGTCCTTTTTCCTTTCCACAGTCAATATGTACTTTGGATGTAGCTACCTATCCTAAACAAAGCATCTTAAACATTTTTGATTCTCTAACATTCTCGGCATTTACGCAAGATTCGTGGACTTGTTGATTTTTTCGGTGACGTTTTTCTACACATACACCAAATAATTTTAAATATCGATTCTTGAATCTTACTGCCAAGGAAATGTTCATTCTTCCATAAAATTTTCAAGCGTCTTCCGGATGTTTTCGTAGCCGTTTCAAAATAATTTAAATATAATACAATAGTCAAATCGATGACGAAATTATTCCTATTTAATAAAATTTCAAGTTTCTTTTGTGTGAAAGATCAATGTCATCTAAAAATAACCATGTAATATATATGCCAATGACAAACTTTAGGCGTTTTATCACAGTCATAAGATAATATATATATATTATTTCCCATCAATCCAGTGGTGGGCTGCCAACATGTTAACATGAAGGCTCGCTTTATGTTCCAAAAGAAGAAGATGGGGGGGTAGTTATCACTCGCCTATGCAATTATTATTAAATCGATCAAATGGTTCCTAATACATATAAGTATGTAGCTGTATACGCAAAATACGGTAAAATATTTAATATCTTTAACAATTATTACGTATTATTGTTTAAAAGTGATTATAAATTCGCCCCTTTCCAGAACACTACGAATAGCTATAAGACTAAGAGGGCCCATTGTTTAAATATTGGCAGCCCACCGCTCCTTACAAAATTACAAGAGTGCTGAGTTCCAAGATTGAGGCATCCTTTTCGCCACAATTACAATTTTCAAACGTAATACGAAGCCGTAGATACGATATGACATAAAATTGTCAGAAACACCAAACGTATGAATAAACATTTGGAAATAATGTATTTCAAGTATTGGCTTTTTTAAGCAATGATAGACTTAACATAAACAAACGGCCAGATCTTTTAATATGTACTCGAAATAAATTAATGCAGTAACAAGGAATTAAAAAAAAAAACAATAAATGAAAAGAAATTACTGAGTATATTGTTTGTTCTTAGTTTAAAAATGACCTTTCAAAACTAAGTCAAATTCACAAATGGCTTGCGCGAACCCCTCCGAGCCCCCACCAGCCCACCCCAGCATCGAACCAATTTTCATAAAAACATATTGATTTTAAATCAATAATACCCATTACTGGCTTACACAGTGGCAGATTAAGCACTTTGGAGGCCCTAGGCGCAATAAATTTTGGAGGCTCTATTTTTTCGAATAACATAAAAGTGTTGCAAAACTCTTCGTAGAATAATAAGGAATATTGAAAACTGAAATTGAAATATAATGATTTGTATAATTTATACTATTTTTGAGGCCCCTAAAATTTGGAGGCCCCAAGCGCGCGCCTCTTGCGCTTATGGGATAATCCGCCACTGGGCTTACATATCCTTTAAAGGCGTTGCGAAATTGATATTTTATAATAACTAGATAATGTTCGACCTCTATTATTGTTTTATTTTGTCCTGCGCCAACCCACGCGCAAAATATCATATTGTGTAATAATTACGTAAGTAAATGTCATTGAGAAGAGCATATTGTTATTTGTAATATGTTTTTTTTTTGTTTTAATTTCAGATGACCATGGCTAAAGCTGTCCTGTGGGCGATTCCACTTTTGGTGCTATGGCAACCCACTGCGGAAGGTAATGTTAAAGACTTATATTTAATAGGTTTGCAATGTCAAGCATTGGTTTTAATATAATAATTGCACTTAAACGTTTGTCTATGCTTCCTGGACAATAGACACCACGCATTTCCTTCTATAAATAAACAACAGCTGCGTATTTGAGAATAATATTGTAAGGATAATCAAGTTACAGATGATTTTTTCAAAAAAGTTGGGGGGCCGCACGAAAAATATTGTTGATGGAATCCTATTATTTTTTTAAAAAAATCAGTATTTCGTATTGGTAAAATATTTAAATATAAGACATCAGGGGCCGAATTGAAATCTTCGGAGGGACGGATCCGGCCCGCGGGCTTTAGTTTGGTGACCGCTGGTGTAGGGTATACAATCCCGGAGCCTATTTGTGATTCTGATGTTTCGGGATTCATAATTTGTTAATCTCAAGATCCAAGAAAAAATGTTCATTTACCATAATTTCATGTTTTTTTTTATATATAAAACTATTAATTCATAAAAAAAAAACCGGTATCACAGTTAACGGCCAGAAGTGACAGGTTTTTTAAAAACCATATATACAATTCAAAATAATTGATTACAACTGAATTTTGTATAAAACAATTAATAAGAAAACAACAAAACTGTCAGATTTTCATTTACTATGTATTATATATAATTAAAAAAATATCTACATAAACAAACTGAAGTACACTATCAGTAACACTTTTTAAATTAAGTATTGCAATATCAGGAAGTATGTATCTATATTTAAAAAAATCATGTCACTTGAAAATCGAAATCCTGGTATTGGTCCCGGACGATCCAGGGATTGTCAGGATCTCTTGATTGGAAACAGTATTCCTGAAAACAACATTTCAAAGCCAAATGAGGGATAGCCAAATGCCTTTTTCATATATTTATTTATCCAGCAAGTAAATTGTCAAATTCTATTCTAAATAGTGTAGATTTAAATTAAACTGCTCCGGTTAAGACTTCAATAGTTCTAGCAGCTATAGTGAAGTGTGAAATTCATTATTTTTGTTTTTTGTGTTATGTTTATAAGTTTTACTAAAACACTTTTAAATGTTGGTTCAATTTTATTCTGATAACAATAATAATACTACACTTTATAAAATCAATCTTAAAAATCAAGAAGAAAAATAGTGAGATGACAGGTTGCAATTGTTTTCTTTAAACTGCAATAGTTTCATACTTCAATTGTTTTATTCTAGAATGAAACAATTTGAAAATAGAATCTCGTAGAGAATAAACATTGTATGCTGTTGAGTATACATAACATTTGCCTCACATGGCAAAGTCATAATATTCTTTGATATAAATATGTTGTTTATCAAAATCGTTAAAAATGCTCGACTGTTTTAGATAGAAACGTCGAACGCAATTTATGTTTCGAATAGAAGACGCAACTCTGATAAAATATACAATATAATTAAACGTCAATATGCGTGATTACTTTTTTGAGCGTAAAAAAACAATTATATTAGATTGTTATTTACAATATAATATAAAATTTATTCATTCACACTTATCGCCTATTTTATGTCGGGTTTAACCAGTAAACCAATTTACAAAATAAATAATATACAAGGTTTCATTAACATTAGAATAGCGACATAAATTATATTATTTCTAGAATTTCTTATACTTCCAAACAAAAACCATAAAAACAATTGACTGTTGGCGTTTTCAAAGAATTTCGGACAAAGTGATGCCTTATGCGTTCCGAATATGCAAAATATATAATATCTAAGAACTGTTATTTGTTTTAAATTTCCAATAAAAAGTTTAATGTATATTTCGGTTTCCCTGTTTCTTCTGTACATGATTCTTCCGTACGCGAATCCTCCCATACCGATCATTCCTGATTATAGTCAACAATATTAAATCCGTCTCCTGTCAATCTGTTTGCCGTGTCTTATCCACCAGATGGAGTTGGTGATAGTCAGGCTTCTCTGGAGATTCGAGGATCAGCATAACGTAGCATGTTCAAGTTGTAGATGTTGTTTTAGCAACGTGTTGGACGACGTAATACGTAACATACATTCTCCGCTTCGACTAAAAAACACTTCGTAGAAAAGTGATTCAAACGTATCAATTGTTTGTTTACTTTACTGCGAATCGCATTAGGCAAATACAGTAAACAAAATTATTTTTCGTGTTGGTCTTTCAACGAAAAGACGTGGTGTTTACATCGGCCATCTTATCAATGATTTATGATTGCCAAAAAAACACGTAATATGTTTATTGATGCACATGGTGCACCGCAATAGCTGCAATTTACATATTATATTAATTGCACGTATAGATACGTCAGTTTAATGTGTATTTTTAAACTCCCAAGCTATCGATTTATCATTGCTGTTTAAAATACTCACTGCGCCAATCCAGGTGAAAAAAATAATATGTAATATGCAAATCAATTAAGTAAACATCACAATTTTTCATATGAAACATCAAGGTTTACATTGATATTTTGGCACCGTAGAGCCCATGGTCAAAGTTATTATATCGACTGTGGAAAGGAAAAAAGGCAATGTTTCCAACTTAATACACGTTCTATCAAAAGGATGTAAGCTGCAAATGCCGAATTAGCATACAAAAAATTTAAGGCTAGTGAAAATTGAAACCAAGTAAAAAGACTAAAAGAAAAGTTATAACTTGTCAATTTCTTAAATTAATATTAGATTATGTCAATTAAACACCAGTTTAGAAGTCTCCATACACTTTGAGGTTGTGTTTATTTCATAATATGCATCAAAATCATCAAAACACGTTTTTTGTGCCTCCTGTAAAATTTGCTATGTGTGGGTTACGTCTTTTTTCCTTTCCACAGTCGATATGAATTAAAAAATGAATATTTTAGTTAGCGATTGAGATTTGCACACCTCGGTTACCATATCTTCTTTTAAGATGAAACAATCGGTAAGATAGTTTAAAAACAATACCTTTATCAATTCTTTCAACTCAACAACTCGCACTTTTCTAAGCTCTTGTGAGCTTTAATACACAAATAACTAACCTATTTACAGTCCACACGGCTTTCAATAACTTTTTCATTTGAGCATTTAATTTTATTTGATGACTTTGAAAAGAAATAAATGACGTAAAATGTTTCTTATTTTTACTTTCATTTAGATCTAACACACTCAATTTGTGAATTGAGCTCCTGTGAAGTGAAATGAGCCAAGTTTTAGCTTTAACGGTGTTCAACAATATTGCTTCGGATGTCGACAAATTCCACGTAGACGTGGGTGAGTTCCGACGAATGCTATTTTTCATGTATTAAAGTAGAATTCGTCGGAGCTTACTCAGTTGACTTCCTTGCCATTTTTTGTCTACTGCTTTTAATATTAAATTGTACGTATTTTTTTTTCTTCATTGTAAAACTTTTAAATTTATAATTTGTCAATCTTATGCAATGTTAATTAAATAAATAAATAAATAAAGGGAACAAATTAAATAGTCAAAATTCAAATCAATTTTTGGTCAGAATAAAAATATCAACGGTCAGAATAACAATATTATACGGTCAGAATATTTTATAACCATTTTGGTTAGGTTAGGTTAGATTTTTTTTAATTTCATTTTAATAATGACTATTTACACTGGCCGATAATGAACATTTAATATAAATTCTGACCGGAAATATACGAGCCATAAATAAATACGTTGTTTTTTATAAAAAAAAAAGTAATTATGCATGTCTTAAGACAGTGTCTGCCAAACTGTGTTCCGCGGCACACTGCTGTGCCGCAAGAAGTCCCAGGTGTGCCGCGGTGGAAGAAGCCTTAAAAATGTCAATTTTAAATAATGCCTATTCGGTACAAAATCGAGGAAAAAAGGAGTTTTGGAGACAATCTGCGGAAAAAGTATACCAAATCGAGGATTTCAAATTCCTCAGTGAGCTAAAAAACAAAAGAGTTTCGGAGATAATCTGCGGCATCTTGGTGTGCCGCGGTACTAGTTCCATTCATCACTGTGACGTAAAGGAAAAAAGTTTGGCAGACACTGTCTTAAGACTTAAAATATCGTAAATGAGCTTAGTAAATACACACTGCAATAGTGCTATCTCCGTATAATAAAAATATACAAACCACCAAAACACGAAGTTTTTAAGACGTGATTGTAGTTAAAATCCTAATAAAAAAGATTTACCATTTTACTAATTGGCTGACTTCATTTCTAATGGCTCAATTCCTATAAAGAGATCCATGCAAGTTAGGGCTCTTCACCTCCGTTTAATAAGTAGGTTTTGTTCATTTGATTGTCAGTTATGGAAAACGTAAAAATTTTCACGAATAAGTTGATTAAAGTGTGACTTAAAATTTTCAAGTACCGTCTTTTACAAATGTGGAATAGGTAATTTCACCACCAAAAATTATGTCACTGTCTAATACCATGAACTTCTCATATATTCTTGAGTCAATCCTAATACATCAGTTTTTTTATTTGTGCGATACTTGATAACAATGTTTAATTTGTAAATGTAAACCACACAACAAATATTCAAATTTCTTATGTAACTCTTTTTCAGAACGGCGACAATAAAATAACTGCCAGATTGTAAAATAAAACAATCGATTCTAGCTATTTTACATTATAATATTTAAATAAAACATGACATTCACGCCAGGTTCAATAATTTCTAGTAACCTTATAACTTCATAGAACTAGCTATGTAGCAGGAATAGTAAACGTCTGGTTAACGAGTGCTTAAATTAATTTATGTGTCGTTGCCGTTGCCACTATTTGGTTTTGTAATCTTAGTTAATTACACTTTAAAAGGGTTTAAGGGGGTTTAAGCTCCTACCCCCTTCTTATTCTAAATTACCCAATAGATAATGGTGCTTTTACTTACTTTTGAGTAAAATGTATGCTTTAAATTTTAAAAAAATGTGTCCAAACTTTGGTTTGTTTTAATGGTTTTATTTAGTTTCTGACGGCTTATGATAAAAGATAATAGTAAGTTTTTTGTATACTATTATCTGTATCTTGTAATTCTATTAATCACGCTGATGCTTTGAAGTTACGATGCAATATCAATAAATGTGAAAGTAAGTTTTTTTTTGAAATAGGGAATTTTTTCCAATTAAAAAAATTCAATGTTTCATTACAAAGGTTAACCTTTCGGCAATCAATTGGCATATTTATCTAAAAATCAACTTTTTGCATTTCATCTCACTGTTGCTTACCATAAACTACGCGACTAGCGATATGGAAACTGAATAGAAATGATCTAAGCAGATTTTTTTTCTATGAGAACTGTTTGTCAATCAGTCAATTGACGTCTCTATTTCAGATAGAGAACGAGTTGACGGATAGGGCGATAACATTACTAACAGTTAGCTAATCGCTCTCGCTGCGCCTCGTTTTATGAGTGGGAGGGAATTTTTCAATAACATGAGAATAACGATTACGACAAAGTGCTGAACTAAACATAAAAAAATAATTTAATATCGTCTTCACTGTTTTACCATTAAAACTCTTTCGAGAAATGGATTCTTAACGTCTTGCGCTCCATTAGCCAGGATAATACCATCTGGACAACTAATAGCACGGTCCAATCTCCAGGATAATGTCTTTTGTAGTCGGTCTCTTTGAAGCTTTATTTTTGGTATTTCCCGAAATATTTCCGGGGCATAATTTTACAATAGTGCACTTAAGGGATTAAAAAATGCAATAATTTTTTTAAATATGAAAATTACAGTAGAGAGCTGCCTTATATGTTGATTTTAATAATATTTGAAGTCTTTACCTGCTTTGTATAAATAAGTTAGTTGTTTTATCTGGAAAGGCTGTATCCACATCTTGTGGGCGTTAGAGTTGTATGAAGTGTTGTGACCATCATTTTATTAAGTGAAGGAAAAAGCAATTTCAACGAAATATATTTTTGACTACCATGAATCACTTGAACAAATTTTTACAGAATATAGTGATAACGATGCGTTCAGTTGATATAAGTGCACTATATGGTGACATAGTAAATAAAAATGTTGGTCATTTTTAAATTTCTGTTATGATACTTTAGAAAGCTTCCAAAATCACAGTTATAATGATGATTTATTTTTTATTTGATAATTTTGACATCATATATATTTTAATAATAAAAATACATATTTGAGCAAAGTCAGACTATGGGTATATTAATTCGCTTTTTTCACATTTCGCTTCCTTAACGATACATATTTGTATACGTTCTGACCTGATTCATGATTACATCATGAATTGTTTTCAATTTATTTAATAATTTATCTAATCCAACTCCGGGAGCTGAATTCCACTTTGAGAAAAAAGCTTTAATTGAAGACGGGAGAAACTATTTCATGTCTAAAAATAATCAAATGCTTCTTGCTTGAAATGAAAAACGAATTGTTACCATGTAAACAAATAACGATAATATTGTAAAAAGAGCCGGCTGCGTGGCAAGTGGTCAATGTTCGGGTTTGGTTACGGAGGTCACTGGTTCGAATCCCAGTACTGACAGCTAATAAAATTTATAAGCTGTCAGCACTGGGACAATAATTAATTTTATACAATCGATTTATGGATTTCTGTTTGGAGACATAAACGTATATGATGTTTTGAATTCTTACCTATCACCTATCACATCATACAAAACGGAGTGAGAGCGATTAGCGTGAGTGTGTTCGAATAAAATACAATGAAAAGGGACATTGTATTTTTGTAAAACTTATGGCAACGTTATTTATATGAAAAACTTTCAGAAACACCGAGTATTTCTAAACATCAATATTGTTATCTATTCCAGCCTTTTGGGATGATCTTACATTGTTTCCAACATTGACTTCGAGGAAGTAATCAATATAAAACAAAATTTTAACCAATAATAGCAAACTGTAGGTACTATATTTTTTAAGAAGGACTGCTAGCATAATGCGATTGGGTAGGAATGTCGGTACGTTGTAAAATTAATTACCCCAAAGACGGGCGATGTCTGTTCTTGGACCCTCACACAATACGGTGGTCGTAAAAACGTTCATGCTAAAATATTTCTAAAGTAAATCGATAATAAAACCCCATTTTTTTCAAAATATCGCCTTAAATAATACAAGAATGGTTTATTTTACAATCCGTGATAGCTTAGTGAATATTTTAGCTCAAATTAGTGGAATTTAATTACGTTTTCGAAGAAAATTATACCAAATATGATACGCGTTATTATGGTCACCATTGGAGCTACACAGATTGTCTCAAAAATACGTTTGACTTTTTGTTTAAAACCGTACTCAATTTGCTGGTAATACGAGTAAAATCTGGACCCAGAGTAGACTATTGGTATTGAGTAAATCTAGTACGTACTCAAACCAAATGTCGTCGATGTATGACACAAACAAATTTTAATTTAATGCCAAAAAATTCAAATTTCAAGGTTCACGATTTATCAACAAACCCACGTGTTGATTTTGTTTACTTCCTCATATTTTATACCTACATCGATATATGTTATTTTTGAATGTCTTCTAGGTATGATAATAATTTTCGATTTGAAGTGGTGTATCAGCTTTTGCTCAACGATATAAATTATGCGCCAGTCTTAGCCAGTATATATAATAACACAGGATGTTTGTTTAGTAAAAAATATTGTTGTAAAAATATGTAAATGCTTTTTTTACACTAGCTCGTTGACGTAATAATCATAAATCATTGGAAATTGGAATGCTTCAGAAAAGGTTAAATATTGAAATAATGTATAATAGCTATTGAATACAGAGAATTTGGTGTTTTTTGAATGGATCTACCATTGGCGGATCTAGGGGGAAGGCAATGACAGTAATGGGCACCCCCTAAGAATATTTTAAAGGCAATCAACTATCGCAAATTTTCTATATATCTGTAGATATTAGTATTAATAATTTTAGATGTATAAGGTTTTTTGCGTGTCTGTATAATTAAATTTAAATAATATAGCTGGAAAAGCTAAAAAAGGATTACACAATTTTTCATTTTCGGGATTTCCCAAACTTCTGGGTTTTTGAAATCGGTTAGTGACAAAAGTTTTTGATCCGTAAATTCCCATTTGAAAATCGACGACCAAAAATTTATGAAATCTGGAATTTCGGTGAATCCGATTTGGGATTACAAAAAAGTTACGGAATTGGATGCTGTAGTCATATCCCTATACTTGTATACCTACTCTCTTCGAATAAGAGATGTTGAGCAACTGAACTACACCCGGTTCTCGTAGAAAAACTTCTGTTAGAAGTCAATTAGGATTCCTTATGCTCCACATTGGAAGCGGACATGATTTTTAAAAAATACACAACTCTTTCGGTATTATAAACTGATTTCAAGGTTTCGTCTTGTACTTCATTCAATGCTAAAAGAAAAGCTTTTGCGGCCGTCTATTTTTATTAATTGAATTATGAATATTCCTGACACTTATTGCGGGTAGTAAAAACGTAAAAACGGGTAGTGTATAAAATGACGCAAGTAGCGGAAAATCATGAATCCACGCATGTTAAATAGTTGGAGTTTGAATCGTCTAGTACAGGGGTGGAGAACCGTTTTCTTCTCTAAAGGCCGCATTCATTTTTCTGATTCGACACGAAGGCCGCAGTAACCATTGACCAGGGAATCTTTAGCCGGAAATTCAGAATTGGCCAGAAGGCCGCAGGTTCCCCACGCCTGGTCTAGTAACTAGTGGAAGATTCTCTCATATTGTATTCTTGTTAAGAAATTTGAAAGCTTTAAATAGGGACAACGGCTAAGAAAGCCACTTTAAGAATACCGGTTGCGGGTGTTCTATAGATAAATTATATTTAATAAGATATTTTTTTTTAGTAAATGATGTTTAATGCTCAATCAAATTTGTTTTTTTTTCAGGAATGTCATATTATAATGCCCGTTATAGTATTGGGTGCAGCTCTAACACCTGCGGAGTGAACGCGCAGTGTACCACGGCGGCTGGTGGACGACCAGTCTGCTCCTGCCTTCCTCTACATTCTGGAGATCCCCTATCTCAATGCAAGAAAGAGGAATGCATCGGTAATATTACAATCAAAGATGATATAGTTTTCTAATAATGTGTCACAAAACATACATACATAGTCAAGTCAAAAAGACTCCGATCCGAACATGTCAGTTTTACATGACCTGGGATTCGGGATTTTTGGTCAGCAATTTTGAAATCATGGGATTTTTCAAACAATTTCGTGTCAATTTCAAAAACCGAGAAATTTTCGAATCCAAAATCCTATGATTTTGCGAATTTACCAAAAATAAGAGCGCGACATCCCGAAAATCCTGAAATCCCGGGACTAGTACTGTCGCGATCAGGGATTTCGGGGTCAAGAATTGGACGGGATCCCGGGTTGGATACCCTTATATTGGACGCCTTATTTATAAAAATAATATTTTTTTTACTAATTCCACAATTTCTATTTTTAATTCAATTTAACTGCTTAAAATGAATCTATGAAATAATATTACCTCATTTTTTTTCATAGATCACGTTGACTGCCGTGGACACCTGGCGTGTCGCAATAACAAATGCGTAAACCCATGTGATGGAGCCTGTGGTAGTAACGCCAACTGTGACGTAAGTATTAAATATCAACTAAAATATTTTTTGTGGCGCAGCGATCGACATCTTTGACTTCCATGACGGATTTTGTGGGTTCAAGACCCAATACGAACAGCATTTCATATAAATCAATTTGACGACTTCTTTTCGAAGGCATGGATGGGTGTTTGTGATGTCTGAAAATTCCCTCCCAACTTTTCAATTCTAAAATAAAGTGGCGTAGCGAGAGCGATTAGTTAACCACTAGTCCTATCCTAGCCCTATCCTTACTTTCTTTTAAAAAAGAGGTCGAGCAACTTAGTAACAAACAGTTTTTGAAAATGAAACTTTTGTTGTGGCACCTACATTAGGAAGCCAAATGGTCCACATTGGAAGCGGACATGGATTATAAAAAAATATTAATGCAAAATTTTATTTATAATTCAAAATTTCAGAGGCATTTTCAGTCTGAAGATGCCTCTTAAAGAGGCGAAACACGTGTCACTGTTGTTGGCAAAATATGTGGAATGATCAAAGTCATTTTGAATTTTATATTAAAATAACTTCCACAAAGTTACTGCTAAGTTCATCGAAAATAAAAAAATGTTAGTTGTATATAGTTGTACTATTTCCGCGACAGACGCTGTTCGACAAGAATTTATTGTAAGTCAATCCTTAAACAGGAGTGTAGAGTTTGGTCCCTTTACAGCATTTTTTTAGGACCGAATGTGATGTTTGTAAAGAATGGAAAAAAAATCCGACATCCATGTCTTTTGGGTACAAATTCATAAATTGCTTGACAAAATTCAGACAAATCACGAAGAGTTAGTTAATGATGTTTAATTTTATTTTTTAGACTACAAATCACGTCCCAGTTTGCAGTTGCCCTGCTAGATTCACAGGAAATCCATTTACCGGCTGCCGTCAAATGAGTCCAGGTATTTAAGTAAAAGCACTTAATCTTTACCAACTACATATAGTTAGCTCATTTATAATTTTACACTTGTTTAACTTGTGAATTGTAAAGCTGACAGAGGCATTTATCTATCTATGTATATGAAAATGAATTTATTTGTTTGTCCCTTATGCGTTCCTATACCATTCATCCGATTGCGATAAAATTTTGGTGAGTTGTTGTGCGGACGCCTGCAAAGGTTTATGAATCAGCGGTGGGCTGCCAATACGTTAAATATGAATATGTGTATCTTATAGCACTTCAATAAACAGAATTAAAACACAAACACTTTCTTTGGTTGAGTGGCATTGCAACGCATGCCTGGTACTCACTAGTAATACATATATATGAGGGTTTTGGAAACAAAGACGGTAGGCAGTTTCCATGTGTTGGATATATCATCGTGTAGAGCTGGTACTACCGTATATGGTAGTAAATTTATTAATTTTTAAACTATTCTCTTACATGTATAATTTTGATGAATTTAAACCTGGTTTGTAACAAAAGTAGCAGTTTACACAGTCCTTGTAAGGCAGTGGCGGATCCAGAAATTGTCCCAGGAGGGGGCCATTCAATTTGAAAATAAACATGATACATAAATAATACATTAAAAATTGATTAAAGACTTTTTTAACGCGATTTTTTTTTTGCGCGATTTTGAATTTACGCGATTTTTTTGGACGGCACCGTAAAAAAATATTTTTTGCGTGAATTTGAAGAGCAAATTTTGTTATTTCATACATTTTTGATACTTTTTTACGCGATATTTTGATTTTTTTTATCAAATTATATGAAAGTGAAGTATTCTATAAAACATAGTAAACTAAGCAATTAAAGAGCCCATTTCAAAATAAAGTTTTATTAAATTAGAAAAATGGAAAATAAATTCTCCCAAGGAGGGGGCCATGGCCCCCATAGCCTCCCCCTTGGATCCGCCAATGTTGTAAGGCAATCGAGACAGTCGGATTTAAGGTGATTAATACTTATATGCTAAGAATGACTCCAACTCCGACACCATAGCTCTTTTATTTATTTATTCAGCGGATATATGTAGTAGTAAAAGTAATAGTTTTCAAATGAACCGCCCCTTTGTCAAATTGTAACAATCTCGCTCACGAGAACTTCGATAAGTTATTTTTCTGATCACTAGATGTCATTTACAGAACCTTCACAAAACTTGCCTAACTGGTTTCACTTGATTGCATTTAATTTTTTTGTGTTAAGAAGTCTTGTTTATTTCAGATGAAGCGTGCCACCCCAGCCCATGCGGTCAGAATACCAAATGTGATGTTATTAATGAAGTAGCAACATGCAGCTGCCTTCCTGGATACGTCGTAATAAACATATCTTTATTACTATAATAGTTTAATTAAAATCACTGCCCTATACAAAATATCATATTATTTTCTTCTATTATGACCAAAATCCTGATTCAAAAATATTATTTTGACAGTCATTCATTATTTTTCATTTGTCCGGTGCGTGGCGCAGTAATCAATGTTGTTCGCTTCCGTACTGGATCTCACGGGCTCGAATCCCAGCATTTATTCAATTGAGAGGCGAAGTGAGCCAAATAGTTATAATATTCTACATGTATAAAGTATCATAAAAGTGAAGTGAGCTCAGTAAATACACACTGCAAGTGTTATCTTCTTTAAATAAAATAATGTGTAACGACATGGCTGTACTTTAGTCTTATAGAAAAGTTTTACTATTTCACTACTCGGCTCACGTCGTCTCTTGAGGGCTCAATTAATTTATTGATTTCTGTATGAAATCCTCATCTAATCCTTGAATAACGGGTCGATACGAGAGTGATTAGTTAAACACTAGTCCTGTCATATCCTTCTATCCCTACTCTCTTTGATAAAAAGAGATTGGGCAACTGAGTAACAAATAGCTCTCGTAAAAAAAAAATCTGCTGAGATACCTCCATTAGGATACCATATGTTCTACATTGGAAGCAGACATGGATAAAAAAAACTCATCTATTGAACCTTTATTAAAGCATTATTGACGATTAAAAAACTTTTCACTCTTTTGTACTAACTCTTCTGGTATTGTTCTTCAGGGAAGCCCGTTGAGCGGATGCAGACATGAGTGTGACTCCGACGGCGAGTGTGGTCCTCAGCAGCACTGCCAACAATTCAAATGTGTCAATCCTTGCACCCAATGCGGTACCAACGCAGAATGTGAAACAGTCAGGAGTCATGCCGCTGTATGCAAATGTCCACAGGTAACTTTACACTGCTTGCACCTCACTGAACTTGAAAAAACTGATGAATTATTAAATACAATAAGTGAGCAGGATATTGCTTAAAGTTTTTGATATAGTTATGCCGACATCTTCTCGCAGACATGGCCAAAAATCTCACACTCAATCACGTGGAGCTTCTAAGAATTCTTGAAAATAAGCGCCCAGGGTTCTGATCCATGTGACAGAACAAGTTTTATAATGGTATTATAGAGGTAAACTTTCGTGTTTCATGATAAGTGAAACTGTTTACGATTCCCCGTTTGACTTCTTCATTTTTATCATTTTGGATGTTGAAAAGCAACCCAAGATGGCCAAACTTATTGACCGTTTTAATGAATTGATTATAATGGTAAAGTAATCTTTTCATTAGCCCTACGCCACTTGAACTTGCTGCATGACCATTAACACTTTGACAGCATCAGTCTTTGAACAGCCAATGATATCAATCTCATCTGGGTACACTAGAATCTGCATCGGCTAAAGATAAACATAAGATTTTCAGACCCAAATTCTTATTTCAATTGAAAATTCAATGGATTTAACAAGTTTCGAGTATAGTGCCAAATAATCAGAAACCAAAGGATCGTTGCCAATTAAGTTCTGAAGGCTTATTCAAGGTCAAAGAGCCTAGCCTTTAATGACCAATTAGTTAATGATTTGTTGTTCTTAATGTCATTTTGATTATTTTGAGTACCACGTTTAAAACTAATGTAAAGGTGTGTTTTTAAAAATTGATATGAATATATTTTGATGAATTAAGGGCCAAGTATCCGGCAAAATCCAGATATAGTACTCTGTGTCGTAGGCAAGGCACTTGAGCTGACAGCCTTAGTAAAAAGATCAACAAATTTCAAAAGGTTTCAATTTATAATTCAATTTTCAGGGTTACTTCGGAGACCCGTACAGATCCTGCCAGCCAGAATGCACATCAAGCTCCGACTGCCCCTCATTCAAGCCATCTTGCCAATACAACAAGTGTGTGGATCCCTGCACAGGAGTGTGCGGTTACCAGGCCAATTGCCAACTCCGTGGAGCTACCCCAATATGCTCCTGCCCAAGAAATATGACTGGAGATCCTTTCAAGAGCTGCAGACCTTTCGAGAAACGTAATAAAAATATATATACATTATACCAATGTTTCCCAGCTTTTTTAGCCGAATGGCTTAGTAAAACATGATTACAATTATCATTTCAGCAATTATTCAACTGAGTTAATAAAGAGAATAAAGGAATAACGGCATTAAAAACTGAGGTTGAAAAAACTATTTATTCAGTTCTTAAAAATCCCCTGTTGAAAAATTATACTAATATACTTGTCTTTTTCTCACAGGTGACCTCTGCGAACCGAATCCATGCGGTGCTAATGCTCAGTGCCAGCCAGGCTACGACAACACAAACAAGGAAAGACCAGTCTGCACATGTCCCAGTGGCTTTGTCGGAAATGCTCTCACCAGCTGCGTCAGGGTAATTAAAATTTATATTTAGCTGATTTATCTTTCTGTCTAACGGTCTGTCTGTAAAGTGATTTTATTATTAGTAACCATAAGATTTTAATACCGTTTTTATTAAAATCAGCTCTATAAGGCACTCTAGCAAACTTTCAGCGTTCTAGGGCTAAATATTATTACAAAAGGCATCAAAAAATACGTTGAATGAGTAGCTAAAGATATTTTATTTAACCATTTGATGAGTATCACCGTACCGGTACTGCAGGGTATTTTGTCATCTAGTATCTATCGCCGTCCACATCACTTTTAAATTCTGAGGCTGGTGGAGCCGAACTCCAGTTTCCCTTTCATCTGGTGTATTTTGATGTTGCTTTTCCCGCGTAGCCTCCTGGATTTACCTGGGCGTAGGTGGGTGCATTCATTCAGATTATGAGTTAAATTATCATTTTAATTTACACTTATAACTATTTTTATTTCTATGTCCGCTCCCAACGTGGAGCATATGGCTTCCTAATGGAGAACAGAAGTTTTTCTACGAGAACTGTTTGTTACCAGTCGCTCAACCTCTCTTTTTTTTTAAAAGATAGTAGGGATAGAAGGATAAGGCTAGAACAGGACTAGTGTTTAACTTATCACTCTCACTACACCCAGTTATTAAAGGATCGGAAATGGGGGAAGGGATATCACAAACATCCATGTCTTCGAACAGAAATCGATAAAATGTTGTTCATACTGGGACCCGAACCCGTGAGGTATAGCACGGAAGTCCAAACTATACGTTTTAAAAATTTAAAAAAAAATTTACTTCTTGAAACAATAAGTAATACTCTTCCCAGATTGATCAGTAAACAAAAAATAATTTTATTATATTTATTTGTGTAGCAATAGTAAACATATACAAAAAAAATCATTTAGTAAAACTTGACTCACTTTAGTAGTTTCACACAGTTAAACAAAAATGAATTCCTCAGTATCCCTAATATATTGATAATTTCTAAAAATTCTTATCTATTCTATGAATTCTTCCGCTTTCTGTAATGTACGCAATATCTTTTCAGGGAGAGTGCCAAGGCGATGATGAGTGCCCTCAGAACAAAGCCTGCATCAACTACGCTTGCGTAAACCCTTGCATCAATCAATGCGGAGCAGGCGCAGAATGTAACGCTCGCCTTCACATCGCGGTTTGCACCTGCCCCACTGGAACACTAGGAGACGCCTTGATTTCTTGCAGTACCACGAGATCCTATACCGCATCTGGTTATTACTAAGCGTCTGCCATCTATGAACTTCATTAATAAATAATAACTTAATTTAAGTCATCTTTTGTATTAACTGAAAATAGCTGAGAAATATGGATATATTGTAAAACGTGCTTTGAAAATGTCAGCAATAATTTAATGTGTAATGTACATCTGAAATAAATACAGTGATAGCTTTAAAATAAGCTTTTTATACGCTTAATTAAAACAATTTTTCGATTGTATTTAGAGTCAATGTGTTTCCTTTTATTCTTTGAATTATTATTACCTGGAAAAGGAGAAAAAACATGAAACACATTTTTAAAACCATCATTGATTTTTAATTTCTGCTATTTGCAATGTTGTTTGCAATAAGCATTACATTCTGAAGTTCATAACTATTTCATTTAAATATACTACAAAAATTGTAATATCACTTATCCAGTAGAAAAACGTATTTTATACTAAAAATAGCACAAAGAAAACATACCTAATTAACTACATATATTGCATATATTGTTTTGTGACACATGTTAGCAGATATTTTAGAATCAATGACAGTACAGCTTAAAAAGTTTCAGATTCATAAGAATTCTTTCTAATAACACTTATTGTAGTATTAAAATTGCAGGAAAAAAAAAAGATAAAGCAATCTCACAAATACCATTTTCAATCATGCAATAAGTAATACTTCATTCTTTTGTTTTATGTTAAAGGAATAGGCTTAAACACTTATATTTAGTTGTAGATAATCTATTTCTAATTTAATAAAAACTTTAAGTCAAAATAATGCTTTCAATATTAATCGCTTATTTTTCTATACATTATTTTTTAGAAATCAATCAAAGTGATTTATACGCATTGATATTCACTCTTAACTCACTTTATTGTGAAGAACTCTTCTGCCTTCATTGAAAATTTTCAAATTTATCACCATTTTGAGCCATAAACAAGACAGTATAACGATCTAGAACCAAAAAAAAATAAGAGCTTATCATTAAATTTTCAATTCATTTAAACAAGAAATTAAAAGTGTTTTAATTATTTATATTATTTTCAAAACAGTTTCTTTTTTGTTCTATGATTTTCTTTTAAATAAACACTATTCTAAAATGAGAATTGTTGCTGATAATGCAATATAAAGTATTACTCGCTATTATAGGTAACCAATATATATATATATTATGAGAAACTATATTTTTGTAACAGAAAATGAAATAAATAATTTTCATTCTTTCTAATATTAACATGTCTTTTTTTCCACCACTTACAACATATGGAATCTCATGAAATCTATACAGCAGTTTGCTGCAACTGTGAAGAACCCAATGTGAAGATCATGGACTTTTAAAGAAAGAAAAAATTTACCAGCGGTAGTAGCACTATTTCCCTACAATGAGTAAATCATGTGTGAAACTTGTAGACTTCTAATGCAGCATTGCAAAAGAAGCTTTTAAACAAGGGCTTGCTGTAAGTCAGCTCTCTTTTAAGAAAAGATAAAAATGGAGGAGTAGAACTAGTAGTCAACTCGTATTTAGCAAATCTCCCACTCTATGCAATATTTTTAAGATTGAATGGGTTTTGCGATAAGAAATAAAACATCAAAGACCACCATATCATCATATACCAATTGTTCATATAGTCAGTACCGGCGCGAGGCTATTCGGCACCCATGGCAACGGTTATTGGCGCGCCCCCTTTTTAACAAACTGTGGAATATTTTTTTTATATGCATGTCCGCTCTCAATGTGGATCATACAGTCTCCTATGGAGATAGCCCAGCAGTGGTTTTTTACGAGAATTGTTTGTTAGTCAGTCGCTCAACCTCTCTTTTTCGAAGTATATAGAATACGATACATAATTATAACGAACAGATACAAGCATAAAAAAACGTACTATTATTTGTTATTAGATAATGAAAAATAATTTGATTACTCAATTTAAGCGCCCCCTAGCGATTTGCGCCCTAGGCGATTGCCTATTTAGCCTGTATGGTGGCGCCGGCCCTGCATATAGTATCTTCAGACAATCTTAGTTATGAAGAAATTTTAAATATTTGTGGTGGACACAGTGGTGTAGGAAGGGGTCCTGCCACCCAGGGCGGTCCTTGAATATGCCGCCCTCAATAGTGAGAGTGAGGATAGAAAGATAGGGCTAAGACAGGATTTGTGGTTAACTAACCGCTCTCGCTTTACTCGTTAATTTTAGAATTTTATAGGGTGGGAAGGAACTTTTTAGATATCATTGAGAATCAAGAGAAAAATGAGAAAAAAGATGTCGGAATGGGTTTGAGTCCCAGTACGAACATCATTTTTTTTTCGATTGATTTATCGATTTCTGTTCGTAAGCATGGGTGTTTGTGAAGTCTAAATATTCCCTCCCACCCTTCCGATCCTTCAATAACTGGACGAAGCGATAGCGCTTAGTTAATCACTAGTTCTGTTCTAGCCTTGTTCTTTTATCCCTATGACTCTCTATGGAAAAGAGAGGTTAAGCGACTGAGTAACAAACAGTTCTCGTAGAAAATCTTCTGTTAAGATACCTCCGTTAAAAGACCATATGCCCCACATTAGGGAGCGGACATGGATAAAACAAAATAGTCTTAATGAGCTGCATTGGAATATGCGACGCTTCATTGTTTTACAGGTATAAAAAAATTGGCAAGTTGTTAAACATATTTACCAAAAAAATATTTCATTCAAGATTTTCGGCTTTATAAGATTAAACAGTCATTTCTTTCTTAATATTTAATATAATATATAAGTCAGGGGTTACCGATTGATTCAGATGCGTCCGGCAACTAATCTATCAAATCGTGAAATTCCTAGGATTTTGGATCCCAAAATACTTGATAAAACGAGTCACGGTGATATTTTGGGCAAATCGGTAAATTTCTGGGTTTTGAGATTTTGAAAAAATGTGTTGTTCACCAACATTTTAGATTGCGCTCTAGGGTCCAAAAAGGTTGGTAGCCCTGATCTAGGTAGTTCATAATAAGACGGAGTATTCCATATTTTGGTTTTAAATTTAGGACCATAGACAGGTTTTGTTATATATTTTTAAGCAAAATATTCTACAGATTAATGAGTTTCATGATTTACCATAAGATATTTTAAGCGATAAAATTTTATGTCATGATTGATACTTTAACTTTGTTGTTAAATGATTTATTCATTTTTAAGCAGGTTAAAAAACAAAAATAAATGATTTTTGACATATTTGTACGTTCCATAATATACATTGTGCACATTCATGAAATCACGAATATTGGAATTATAAAATAGGTTTTTTAAAATCATTTAAATAATAACTCATTCAGCTTAATTAAGTTTCTGCTCAATAAAGCTATTTTTAAGCGCTTTTAATTCATTATAAATTTTAAAATGTGGAAATAAAACAGTTTTCTTTTTACTTTGACTGATCACTTTTCGGTTACAATCATTATTAAATAAATAATTAATGGTGTACTCTTTAGAACATAAGTACGTATTTTAATAATTAAAATTATTATTTATCATTCAATAAATTAATATGAATATGTATGTTTTTTTCATTTATCATTAAGCTTGTATTTTTATTTTTGCAGGGTTATTATACAAATAGTATGCTATGGTTTTAGAGAATAAATTGTAAGACCCATACAATTCAATTCAATGTAACATAAACTTTTTTTTATATCAACATGAATTGTTTACTTTGAATGTTTTCGACCTTGTTTTAATATCTGCATAAAATTGCCGCAATATGAATCTGATTATTTTGGAACACTGCCTTATATTTTTTGTAGTGCTACCATTTCTTTAAAATATTGCCCCATTAAAGGCTTTTGCGTTCAACGTACTGAATGTTGGTTGTAGTGCTAACATATTCAAATCCCAGTAAACAAAGTTTCAAAAATCGTTTATTGATTAACGTATAGAATTTTGTAAACGAGCATATATAGATTTCTGAAATATGAGATGTAGAAAAAGAGAAGTTGATCGACTGAATAATAATTTGTTGGTTCATATAGAAATAAACTTATGTTGAGATAAGCTTAATTATTGACAATCCATATAATATAAATATCACGTTGAAAGCAGACATAGTAAAAATGTACAACCAGAATGATCGTAACACGACTATTTGTAAGTGACAACAAAAATTGATATCGATTCTACCCTAGTAAGATGATTAAGACTCTATATCTCGGATAGTAAGTAAAATCAATAATTGAATGCCAAAATTGTATTTCTGTAGATTTGGATGAAAACATACTCTTCCTGAAATGATACACAGCACAAACATTGTCAGTCTATACTATACGAATAAATATAGTTTATAATAAAGTTATTTACCACAATAGGAATGTGCACGTAATTTAGGAAAGGCTCTTACAAAAATGAATATCGCAATTATTGTATTTCGATGCTAAAGTATGATTAATTAACTCTTCAAATGATCAATTATTTTTTAATATTTTATTTAATTTATTGTGAGGAATTTAATTAAATCATACTGCCACCCTAATTTTACTCCCTGTGAATTAAAGGGAGAAAGAAATATTAAATGCGTAGACTAACATACTTTGTAGATTGGTAACTCGGGTAAATAAAGTGTTCTTAGTTTTTAGGATTACACTTCTTATAATTTGAAATAAGTCAATTTCAATGCTTAAAAATGGCGGGAAGAAGGAATGATTTGTAGAAAAGAAAAATAACACTTGTCAAAAAATATTTTATTTCAAGAACGTAATATATAAATCAAAAGAAAACATTGGTATGCCGTAATTGAGCAAATAATTGATGTTATAAAATATTTATTGGTTCAACTCTTTGATTTCGAAGGTTCAACGAATAAGTCATTTTAATACGACAATGACATTTTTTTTAAAACCAATTGAAATGCTTGCAAAATTTGGCTGTATCATGACTGAACATATCCGTAGAAACAGAATTAAAACAGAAACAGAAAAAAAACAGAATTGGTAATAATCACAGTCACGCTATTTGGGAGAAAAAAATGAGGTTTGATTTAAAAAAAAAAACAAACAATTTTAGACTTTGGTAAGGAAATTGAAATATGTTTCGATATATTTAGAGTGCCACGTACTACGGTTTCCCCTGGAAGTCTCAGCATGTTTCAAAGAGGCAACAGTGAAAAAAACATAATAGGAGAGCCACAGTACAGTTTTGGGGGGTCACGGGAAATTCTGAAAGAGTTTTAAAAAAAGGTCTCACGTCTTTTTATTTTGGGAATCCCGTAAATTCCTGGATAAAATTTTTAAGGCTGCAAGCATAATGTTCAAAGACTCGTAATTTTGGAATATTTCAATCCCCGAGTATAAATTTTCGATTTTGCATTACATCGAAGGGGATTTTCTTTTTCAAATCTGTCAAGTGGCACTGTTTTTTTCAAATGGTAATTGATGCTTTGTATCGTTCTATTAAAAGTATACAGTGATTCGATTCTACGTTTTACAGATGACCATAAAAAACAAACGAAAAATGCGGGAAATCTTCAAATAATATTAAATAAAGGTTAAATTTAAAATGTACACTTTTTAATTAAAGAATATTTGTGTATTACATTTAAATTACTTAAAAATTAAGTTATATTTATATTATAATATTTATCACGGTACCACAATATTTAAGCAATAGATCGAGGAGATCGGTAAATCAGGAAAGGATTAATACGGGATTATTTAACATTGATCTTATGGATGTTTGGCCAGGACTATGAAAAATTAACGATCCATGCGGGAAAGTGAATAATGCGCAGGGCTTTGAACCGGAATCGAAATCAAAAATCGAAATCGAAATAAAAAAAGGCTTTGGATACAACATTGGTGGCACGTCACGGCGTATGTTCATATCATGAATATGACTTCAGCCGTTAGTTTATGAACAATAAAAAAAGAATACATTTCTCGACTCATGTTTCGTTCAAAAAACATAAAACGAATAATAAAAATAGTTCCAATTATTAGAATTTATAAATTTCTGAACTTCTGGTTTGAAGGTAAAACTATTTATTCATAAAACGATTATGGATACGAAGATACGGATACGGAGATCAATCAAACGCTATTACACTAATATTATCAGAGTTGTGGTAGCCGTGCAAAATGTTTGTCGGTTGGGTTATCGAATCATGGTGCCAACTTAACTTGCTTGTAAATGCATAGAATGACTTAAAATAATTGTGGATATCGCAATGCAGCGAGTGCTACTGTCATTTGTGAGGGATAATCAATTGAAAATTTTCGTTCCGAAATGGATGGTTACTACCATCGAAATCATAATATAAGGTACGATCCAACAATCCTGATACTATTCGTTCGACTGCACTTCGCTGTCAGGCAACGCTTTCATACTCACAAAATCCTATACTACCTGACGTTTTGCCAAATACAAATTTCACAGAATTCAGTTGTTGTAATAAACAACAATTCTAAATTTAAAATTACTTCTTTTGTCAGGAAAATTTCAATGTTTTACCGTAGCGATGTGGTGTAGAACAATACAATCGGTCAAACCTCCACTACCAAATTTGACATTGTCGTTTAAATCCAGTACAATTCGTTCGTTTTGAGTGATTTTACGTAAGAATAACCTTTAAGCTTTTGTACACTCCTCTTGCACGTATTTAACCATCTGACTTAGAATAAAAACATTGTTTTTTTGAGCATCAAAAATCCACGTTATAAACGTATAAAAAACATTTAAATTCGTAATCCGTGCTTTGGCGCTATTTGTCTTTATTGTGTTTGAAAACAGTAATTATCAATGTCAATGATCGACTATTCTGTCAAATTTACTATCAAAGAATTATCTTCAAGATTTAGGGCCACGGCTACCCAACACGAGCGCCGGCGTTTGTCACAGCTTCTGAAATGAACGCTCACACTAGAGTACCTTGTGTGAAGAGCGTTCATCGAAACCTATTTAAAAATTGTACCTCATCTGAATGTGGCTGTGAATGCGACAGCCCTCAATACTTTGGCCCACTATCTCAACTCTCATCTCTTTTAGAGTTCCAAATTTAAATATCGAATGTATGTGAATTTTGTTTGAAACAAATGAAGGTATGAAAAACAGTCGGAAAATTTAAAAATAAAACTTACACAGTTTACAAATTGAAGATTGGTTACCTGAATTTAAAAAAGAACAGTATTGTGGTATAGAAATGGAAATAACGAAAACCCAATAAGTAAATTACTAAAAATATGTAACTAATTTAAGAAAAATTGTACTATTCGTCGCTACTTGATTATATACGAGGACTAGAAATGTCTAGCGATGAAAGAATATAACTAATGTGCCTCTTTGTTAATTATTACTTTCTTGTATTGTTGAATTTCTTGTTATTAGGAAATCTGTTTGTACTGGAAATCGTGTTGGAAAATAATATGTGTAAAAATATAGCATTCGTTCTTTTTAGTGGATTGTGATATTTCAAAATTGTAAAAAAAAGTGTTGTATTCACATTAGTTGGCTGTATGATCAGTTAGGTGCAAAATGTATCTTGTACTGTGAGATTCAAGGCTACCGACTCTCGGTGAAAAAGGCTTAAAACCAGCTATCTATTAATATAATAAATTTGTGTTTCATGTTTTGCACTCTCCAAGATGCACATGAACACCACATCCTTGTAATCTACTCATCTCCCTGTTCATCACTATATCACCGTGTCCATCGTTAATATCACGTGAATCGCTCCACACAATGGAATCAATTTGTCACCCTCATCTGTTTAATGCAATTCTTTTTTTTCACTGAAAAACTGTATCAAATTTCGTAACTCTCTGTCTGCATATTTTTAACAGGCAGTTTAGATTGCCTCTATGCGGGAATTTTCTATTCTTCAGTTACTTATTCCATTTCTTTATTCCAAATGTGACTGCATGTAATTAATTATTTTCAGTTTTTCCATATTTTATGGTATTAATTTGGGCTTATGTTGGGTCCATGGTACAGTGGTCAACATCGTTGTCTTCCATTCTGGAACTCACAGGTTCAAATCCCAGTATGAACACCATTTTTTCATTGATTTTTTCAATTTATGTTTGATGGCCATTCTAAGCCTAAAATAATTGAGTATAGTGAGAGTGATTAGCCAAACACTAATCCTGTCCTGCTCTATCCTTTCTATCCCTACTATTCTTCAAAAAAGATAGGTTGAGCGACTGAGTAACAAACAGTTCTCGTAGAAAAACTCCTGTTAGATACCTCTATTAGGAAGTCATATGTTCCACATTGGAAGCAGACATAGATTTAAAAAAAAACAGTGCCTTAACCCTTTGAGGAGTATCGCCGCATACGTGCGGCAGAATGTTGTGTTGTCTAATGTTCATTGGCATTCGTGGCTTTTAATTGAATTGTCATTATTTCTCCACAGATAGATAAAGAACATATATATCTATGATTTTTGGCAGTCACATTATTTTTATTATTGGTTGCAAATGAGCAAAACAATTTTGTAAAAAGGTGAATATTTGTACACAGATCGGTAGCCGTACAAAACTGAGCGTAAAATTACTTTTCGGCGCGATTCCCTTCCTGGAATCAATGTCAGTAGAGCGGGTTATGTTTACAAAAAAAAGCAAAAAAAAGATCTAGACCCAAATTGGAAGTAATAGCTTCTTGAAAATTATTGAAAAGTAAAAATGAGTTTGTAAATTTATATTTCTAATTATGCGTTGTAAAATTATAAAAAAAGATTTACCACCTAAAATATTATTCAATATTCTTCCCAGACTGACCGATAAACAAAAAAAAGTGTTTTTATATTTTTGTGTGTATCAATGGTAAAACTAATCAAAATATACAAAAAAGCCTAATTTAGTACAAATTAACTCACCACTCAAAGGGTTAACTACATGAAAAATTAATTATTAGTAAGGAAATACCAAATTATCATACAATGGATTCAGGGAAACTGTTATAACGAAATACAAATACATTAACAGTATGAAAAAGTCAACATTTATAAAATAACATATTAAAAAAATTACATTTATCTGAGGTCCGTTGAATCAATGTTTGACTGTATAAATAAAAAAGGTCCGTTCTTCAATTTGTCACGATTCCAACTCTGTTCAAAATACCAAAAACCTTAACGCCTGCCCGACTCCGCAGTCCTGCCGTTTATCTCTCGACGGAATGTCTTCTATATTATTTTGAATTGCGAGATATCATATAACATCACTGATTCACCTGCGATATGTCTGTATGTGTCACAATTCACTGAATGTATTTTACATTATGTTTTCAGTAGGTAAAAAAAATAGACATTTGTTTTTTGTTTTGCCATCGCTTGCCACGTATGCAGCACTAGCTGGGATCATCGATTCTCACCGTCGGCCTACGATTACCCACCCGTAAGTTGCAACACCCCATATTTACTCGTATCATTTCACTGTGTAATTCGAGGGCTTAAAGGCGAACAACGCTAGTCAAACTTTTCAGGAGAGCCAAAAACGTCTTTTATTGTTCTGTAAATTTAAAAAGCAGATGTTAATTTAAAACATAATGTTCATATTTTATTGTGTTATGTATGTTTTTATTACTTATGGTGATGCTAAAATATTTAGGTTTGATTTAAAAAAAACATTAAAAAAGGACAACTTTATGTAGTCTATTTTAAACTTCAGTAAGAAGAAACTAGAAAAGTTTGACATGACGTTTTTTGACTATCTTCTAGCTAAAAATGAAAAATAACATTTTCAACAATAAAACGAAATACACTTTTTTTTGTTGATAAAGTTGTTTGACTTTAAGCCCTCCATTTTGATTATCCAAGTGTGCGATGTGCACCATCTTAGAGCCTAGTACAGGTGTAGGGAACCTGTGGCCCTGGCGCGGCCTTCTGGTCAATTCTCTAATTCTGTAAATTTTTGTAATTTTGTAAATTCTAGGGAATCTGCAGATTTCTCTTTGGGCTTTAGAAATCTGCATGAAATTGTTTCTGGCCAAAAATTCCCTAGTCAATGTTTACCGCGGCCTTCATGTCGAATCAGAAAAATGAATGCGACCTTTAAAGAAGAAAAGGTTCCCCACCCCTGGCCTAGTATGTTGAAATATTAAAAGGAATATTTGATAGAAATTCTCTTGTAGACGAATCTAGTCAGCCCAGTAAAAGTATAAATTACATAAAATGACAAAATGCGTAACATATTCTGAAAATTTATAACTGATCTAATATTGACCATCAAATCGCATGTTTAGTCGCATACTGTCATATCTAGATTATCGCAGTTGTGAGATATCGCAGTTTTACTAAAATATACATATTCGGAGACGAAGATTGTTGAAAGTAAAGTAAAAATGTGCGAACTTTACTTTCAACAATCCTCGTCCCCAGAGATGTACATCTCGGTAAAATTACGATATCTGCAAACTGCAAAAATCTAGATATGCCGGATGTTGTTATTAAACATGAGAAATGAAGAAAAGTTACATATTGCTGTTGGATTACTCGTCGAAAGAGATTCTTAACTGCAGAACCGCTGTAAGTGGCTCAACTCCACGGCATTAGTGAGCTCATATGGCTGGCCTAGGAGCATCGAACTTTAAGAGAAGCCAGGGACAGGTTTTCATCACTTTGATTAGTTATTGCTGACAGAAAATTTTCAAATATCGGTTACCGGTGTTTAAAAATTAAGGAAAATCGACTTGCTGATATTTCCACTGAATGGCGGAATAGTTTCTGCTGTTTCTTTTCGATCATACGCTGAAAACATTTAAATAAGTGATTATTGATAGTGTTCAAAATGCATCCTGCAACATTGTACTAGTTTAACGCGGAATATCAATTAATAACGTTGTTTAGCTGACTAATTTTTTTCTGAATGACTTGTTTACTTTCAACATACGCTGAAGTTCATGGCCGCTGCATCCGTGCAATACGTAAATATATTGACAACACGACATAATGCATGTTTGCAAATACGCACTGTGGCTTACATTCATTGTTCACTCTACAAATAATTTAATATATCGATACATCAAACACTTTCCATTTAAGATTTCGTCTGAAGGTGCTTGGCGGAATTTCAATATTAAATTTGAACCGTTCAAATTATGTACATTCACAAAAATTTTGTCACTAACGACCTAGGTTTTGCCTTTCGGTAGCTTCAGGCGTTTAAATACATGGATGAACTTGAACTGACGTTAAGTAAATAAATGTATCTCTAAGTTTAAGGCCATTGCTGGCGAAATGCCAACCCCAAATTTCCAAGTACCCCTCCCAGATATTGTAACACTAACAATGTTATTTACAGCCTAGAAACGTTTACTTGGACCGTCGAGGCAGCGCCCCGAGCGGAGGAAAGCTCTATCCGGCGATGGCTGGCTTTTACATGGACGGAGGAGCTTTGTCTGATGGCGCGGCCGACAGTATGGGCGGCGGCGGGGCCGACAACTTGCACACCAACCTCATAGTCAACTATCTGCCGCAGAATATGACTGAGAAAGATCTCTACGGCATGTTTGTGGGATTCGGACCGCTTGAAAGCTGCCGCGTCATGAAAGACTTCAAGGTATTTTGAATCGCAGTCTTGTAACCATTAAATTACATCTTACCTTGTCTGATACTTTCTACGTATGTAATTAAATTAAAAAATGAGTTTATCAGATTTTCACAAAAATAAATACCATTCAAGCTTCAGTGTATTCAAATTCTGGAACAGAGACTTTCATTCATTGGTTTTTCAATCGATTGATGTCCAAAGTCATGGATTCTGTGATGTTTTTATGCCTTCTTTCCTTGCTGTCCAAAGAGACTACTGAATTGATCTGTGATTCGCCAATTAGATGTCATTTGATTTATGTTAATTTACACCACATCTGTTACTTATTCTCTTATTAATTGTCTTACATGCATTGCTAGTTTTAAAATGCAAACTTACTTAACTCCAGATACTCTGCAGTCTACCGACCACACTGCTACCTGCAACTATAACTACTTTGAATATTTCTTTTAAAATCATGTTTTTACCGTTTTCAGAGTGGATACAGTTACGGATTTGGTTTTGTCAATTTCGTGAGAGAAAATGACGCGGCAGCTGCCATCAGTTCCTTGAACGGCTTATCGGTTCAGAACAAGAGACTAAAGGTACGTTAACTATCAATTTTAATATCTCGACATTAAAATTTTTAATTACACACTGATTTTATCATCTTGATGGAATTTAATTAAATATTCAAGATATCGAGTGATGTGCTTTTCATTAAGGAAAACCGATTATCTTACAAACATTATTGACTCAAAACAATCACCTACATGTCTCATATTAAAAACAATAAATTAAGGCTTACCTCGGACAGACCATTTTAAAATGGTCATGAAATAATATGGAAACGAATGATTATACTCACTTGGACCACTGCAATCCCTGTATCCTCCGTGCGACAGTGCTTCCTTCTTAAAATTATTTTGGTACTATACGCTCTGTGTGGTTATTCGTCATCGATATTGCGACAACTGCAAAATAAACGCAAATGTGAAGTCTGCCTGAGTTGAGCCTTAGGAAATGTGATTGGCAGATAGATTGATTTGTTGGAAAGGCATCTTAATTGCTTGTCCCCTTATATTAGGTAATCCCGGAATTAATGTCGTTTTTTCAATACGCAACTTTGACTCAGTATGTTTGGGTCTGTTGACCAGTAAAGACGTGTTTTATTATTTTTCTCTTCTTTGTGATTCTTTGCCTTTCTTTTAAACAAAAAAAAATCAATTCTACCCCGTCTACAAAAATGGCAGAGACGTGTCCTTCGGAAACACATTTAAGAAGCTGCATGCTGTTTTTGTTTCATTCAAAAAAAAACTGCAACAGAAGCAACGGAATCCATTTGTGAGATTTACGGTGATATACTGGACATAAGAAAGTGCCAACGATGGTTCAGAAAATGGTGATCGGGCAATCTCGATTTGAAAGATGAGCCTCGAAGTGGAGGGTGCGGTCTAGTGGATGAAGCAGGCCTTAAGGCGGAAATTGAAGCATATCCGACGGTGACCATTGATCAATTATCCAAGAAGGTCGGCACATCACGATCGAATACTCATCGCTATTTAGAGAAACTGGGGAAAGTTCAAAAAGAAGGCATTTGGGATCCTCACGCACTAACTGAAACTAATGATCCCATACAAACGTGTGGTGGGATTAGAAAGGTGTGATTTATTATGGGGTGTTAAAACAAGGACAAACTGTTACTGCAGCTCTTTATTGTGTTCAGATGGACAAGTTGAATACAAAATTACAAGAAATTAGACCTGCTCTTATGAATAGAAGGAATGTTATTCTTCAGCACGACAATGCCCGTCCGCACATTGCTGACATTACACGAAAAAAGGCCCAGGACCTTGGCTGAGATGTTTTATTGCATCCTCCCTATTCTCCGGACTTGGCACCAAGTGACTATCACTTTTTTCGTTCTTTAGAAACGCAATTAAGGAACAAAAAATTCGACAATATTGAAAAACTAAAATTAGGTCTCTCGGAGTTCTTCGAATCTAAACCAAAGACCCTTTATGAGAAAGGAATTTTAGATATTGAAAATAGATGGCAAAGAGTCGTAGACAACACTGGTAATTACTTTGTTTAAAAAAAATAATAAATAGTTAAAAAAATCAAATTTGAGTTTTACTGTAAAAAACGACATGAATTCCGGGATTACCTAATATTAATAAAAACAATAATCCTTTGTACTTCATTCCACTTTATTTAATATGTCAGGACCGGTTTCGCTCATTGCGAGCATTGTCAATGTCAGTCAGTTGACAATGCTCGCAATGAGCGAAACCGGTCCTGACATATTAAATAAAGTGGAATGAAGTACAAAGGATTATTGTTTTTATTAATATAATGCCTTTCCACCAAGTATTGACAGTGAACACCCTAAAAGTGATTACCTAATATATTTAAATGTTTACTCGCTTACAATAGACAATTTCATATTACAAAGTTGCATTTGGTTAAAGTTACTCAATATGTTAAGCAGTGTTTTCCAGATGTTAAAACTTCCAACTGATAGTGAAAAAAAAGTGAAGGAACGATTGTTATTATAGCCTCTGAAGAATATGTAGTTTTTTAAAAAGTGTGTAATCAAATTTTTATATTTTACGCGTATGTAGCACGTATTTTGAATGGTCTGAAATACGCAACACAATTACGTTTTGAGTGAACTGACCGTCCTCAAGTGTATGTGCGTAGGAATAACACTGCTGAACTATGTTTTTGTATGAACCTCATATAGCACCACAAAACGTCGGTGTAGAACTACATGATTTAAAGCATATATGGGCAACCACCAGCCCGCCAAGCTTATTTTGTCCGGCCCTGATTCATCTCGGCGAAGTAATAGAGAAAGAAATTAATAGTTCCAGGGAGCCAATATGCTAGTCTCGTAAATCAAGTTCAAAGCCTATCTTCACACTAAATTTTGTAATCAGTGTATAATATTAATATTATGTCGTTCATTATATAAATAAAGAAATATATAAGAAGTAGCAACGTGTTTTATTTATTTAATATTACTTTATTATGATTAATAATTTGGTCTGGCCCTTGACTTGGAGACAGAATGATAATTTGGCCCCAGACCTAGGAAAGGTTGCTCATGCCTGATTTAAAGTATCTGAACCTTTATTGCGTTTGCACAAATAGAATCGCAAAGAATCAAATAGTATTTTTTGATCATATATTGTGCTGATGTGATGAAGGTTGCCATGATAATATATTGCTGTTTTACCCATTGCTAATCCAGCAACACAGATGCTGCGCGTAATAGTAAAATGACTCTGTTTTCTTACAGGTTTCATACGCACGCCCCTCCGGCGACGACATTAAAGAAACTAACCTATACGTAACGAACCTGCCGAGGGACGTGACCGGCCATCGGCTGGATGTCATATTCGGGAAATATGGCCGCATCGTACAGAAACACATCTTGAGAGACAAGGTGTCGGGCATATCGCGGGGGGTCGCTTTTGTAAGGTGAGTCGCATTCCAAGGTCCGATGCGGACGGTATCATATAAACAATGATAATATCAAAGTCTTAATGTGACCTGCAATTATATTAACACTTTGGTGGAAACGTCCTTACTTGTAGGCGTTTTCCTTTCGTCGCAACGTCTATCGATGTTGTGATTTCTATTGGCTTATTTTACAGCTTGTACTCTTGTGTCATAGAACATCTTGACCTCGAGGAGTGGAAATTTGTGTAATAGTGTAATAAAGTAGAAATAATATTTATGTTTATTTTTTAAATTCAACACGTTTGTCGATCGACCTTGTGTCTCCTAGAACGATATTATTTTGTGAACGTTGACATTTATAGATATCATATCGGATCGGACACGGGTAAGATAGACATCGTAAAGAGAACCATTAAAAGACTTATAAATTGTTGGTAGTGGGTTGGTAGTAGGGCATCCAATCCCAGTCTTTCAATCCCGGATAACCGGGATTGATCATACAACATTATATCATGCCACAGTTGCTTGAGATCATTGCCGAATAAAGTGGGTAATTAACAGCTTAACGACCACGTTTTTTTATAGAATTTCACCTGGCGGCCGAGCAATTTTGCAAAAAATTGTAGTTTTACTTAATTCACTATAATTTGTAAACCAATTGAGATATTTTTACCAAATTTAATTTTATAGTTTCCAGATACTTTTCAAAAGAATGGTATGTATGACGTAGGACGCATATATACATCGGCCGGCCAGCAACCATTGGTTTTCAAAGACTTAAATACGCGTCCAGCGGTCGTTAAGCTGTTAAGAGATTCCAGAATTTTTGTCAACTCAAAGCGACAAATTGACAGATTCCAGTACTATTCATAAATCAGAGACCTTTTTTTTACCTACATTTAGGGATTTTACGTGTTATAGTAAATCCCGTAATCAGTACTAAGACGATCCTTGGATTGGAGGCCCTAGTTGCTAGTATCATTTAATTTAAAAAAAGACATGGAATATTTAATACGTGTCAAATTACCACCTCAAATGGAACATCTGGTGTCCTCCAGAAGGATAACTGGAATCTTACGATTATACATTAACATGATTTATATTATAGATACAACAAAAGAGAAGAGGCGCAAGAAGCGATAAGCGCTCTCAACAATGTCATTCCGGAAGGGGGCAGCGAACCTCTAAGTGTCAAGATAGCTGAGGAACACGGCAAGCAGAAAGCGGCGCACTATTCCGGCTGGACCGGTGGCGGAAGCGGGGGTGGTGGTGGTGGCGGCGGCGGCGGCAACGGCGGAGGAGGAGGTGGAGGTGGAGGCGGTGGATACCATCAAAACAGAGGTCAGTTGGTTTGATTAACCCTATCAATGCACAGCCGAATCTCAATTTATTGCTCCCTTGCTAAAACTGAATTAATATAAGCATTTATTTCACTCTCTTCGTGAAAATAGATCGTCATCATACGGGAGAAAATGATCAGTGTAAAATAGTTAAATGTTCAAGAGACCTGTTTGATTATTAATATTCGAACTAAAAAAACCCACATATTGCGATCGCATCTGTGATGTAGTTTTTTGACAGACAACTATCAATTATAATAGACATTCAATTGTTCTTTAGTTTTTTTTAGTGAAACATGCACACTTGGTCAATTTCTCTCGCATCCCGATGATATTTCTTCTGAAAACACAATGCTACTAGACTTCGACTTGTCTCGAAAGTGTGATCAATTGCGTAGATTGACTTTTTATTTGATCCTAAAGTATCGAAGCAACATCTCAGTGCGGGCTGAAGACCTAGTATGATTTAACATGTTTGCGGGCTGACTGTTTGAAGCCTATTACTGAAGTTTGTTTGCTGAGATTTTGTTCTATGAAGTATTCAGAAAAAAAGCCAACATAGATGACGAGGGTCATATTATATGATGGTGTATTGATCAGAATGTTTGGTGAGCTCTTCGACTCGAATAAATCTCAGTCCCCCTGTGAAGCCGATACTTACGTTTTTTTTAAGATCTGGTCAAGCATTATAAAGTTAATTACAAACTGTCAACTCTTAAATGTATCGAGCATATTGTATCGAACTGCTCGGAACCTCGGTGAACGGGCGAAGGGTGTGCTCTCCTTTCGATCTCTCCACAAAAAAAAACATATTTATCAGTGAACTTCACGCTAGAAAAATATAAATTAAATATTTTTTAAGCGTCAATAAATATTTATCAACATTTACTGTATTATTAGAAGCATAATAAACCGCCTCATATTCTGGTCAATGCTGTATTTTACATGAGACATGTCTTGTCAGTCAGGAGTGAGCTGTTTGTCATTGATTTATCTGATATCTTGTGTAAAAAAAAAGCATTGTATGTGATGTGTCTCGCGATCCTGATGTATGTATGTTGGGACGTGCTGCCAGGTCTGCAGCACACCTCCCACTACCTGGGCATGAGCCACGAAAACGTATCCACCTCCGGGATGTCCGCGGGGCTGGGAGGGGCCGGCATGGGATACCACTCGCTGCCCGGTTCCAGGCTGTCGCACCGGAGGACGCCGCTCTCCCATCATTTCTGATTGTGGAACGCTTACCGATGAAGTGGCAGGCGTGGCCACTCTTCGACGGCGGGCCGCCGGCTTTAGTGATAGAATGTTAAGCGACACGCCCTGCACAGCGTCAATCCTCACGTATTGTGTCCGTAAAGCAGGGTTTCCCAAAGTGTGCTACGCGAATCGGCTGTCCTATTCCATTTTTTAAAACATCCTGGGCTCTTACAATACATTGTACAAAATATTAGTTTTTTATTTCAGTTGTAATCAAAGTCAATTAATTTTACCTTACCAAAAAGTATTGCTAACTATTAAGTAGCATATCTACATCGAAGAAAATTGTTTGGGAGAACAATTAAATATAATATACAATTGATTTTATTTAATTTATGCGATCTAATTATTAGATAAAATCAATTTCATTTTTCTCCTGAATAATTTGCTTCAATGTAGATATGTATTTTGGTATTTTGATAAATATTGACTCGTAAACGATGACTAATTCGTGAACCCGATCACTCGACACGTGTCTTTTCATAGATAGGACTCAAGAGAACTTTTCGTCAATCGTGTCAATTTCAACAACACATTTAAAGAGCAAAAAAATATATTCCTACCTGAGATATGAACACGTGTGATATGTAATTATTCAAAATTGTACAAGAATAGTTTCATATTGTCTTTGGTAGTACAGTGTAACCCTCAATCTCGAGTCACTTTGCAGTATGGTGAAAGAAAATATGCTGAAATTGTCGATTTCATATTCAAAGTCTGCTGGACAATATTAAACCGTTCTGTGTTGTCGGTGTATATAAATTTTTCACCGTTTTGACAGCTGTAATTATTACCGCAGCAGTGGCGAGTTGCTAACGGTAGATCGATGTGCACACGGTCGGCGGCCCCGCCTTTTGAACAATTCAAAAAGTGTCTTAATTTTGTAGTCGGTAGATATTCCGGCTCTGTTTAGTTGACATTGTGTGTTATTTAATCAACTGTTAGAATTTACTATGTTGTGTATTCACTGTCAAAGACACTTTGGCTTTGACCCAAATATACTTTTCTTATTCCCAATTGTATGATACTAGGAACTGCGTAACTCGTAGGAAAGTATGTTATTTAAAAATCTGTAAGGCGCCTAACCTAACCACGCCCCGAGTGAGAAATTTTAGAATGATACACTTCCGTATCGTCACAATTATGGTATCTGCTTTATGAGCTCATGCTAGAAATGCTCCCACGTTCCACCTCTGATTATTTATTAAAGAAAAGAGTAATTTAATTGTACATGTAATTTAATATTTTGCATCACATGCAGTAATAGTTGAGGCATAATGAACCCGCATAAACTATGAGAATAGAAAATTTAAATTAACTTTGATTATTCCACGTATTGTGTAACTAACTGTGACACGTGTTTCGCCTCTTTCAGAGGCATCTTCAGACTTACTATCGCAAAGTTTGCTTAAGTAATTCATTACTTAAGCCATTACTCAAGTCATTACTTAAGCAAACTTTGCGATAGTAAGTCTGAAGATGCCTCTGAAAGAGGCGAAACACGTGTCACAGTTAGTTACACAATACGTGGAATAATCAAAGTTAATTTAAATTTTCTATTAAAATGAACTTCCACAAAGTTACCGCCGAAACCATCGAAAGTATAACTATGAGAATTTTTAATATTATTAGTAGCGCAAGATCATAAATATGGAATGGTATTTTTTAAAATGACAATGATTAAACAGATATACCCCATTTCTTTTCCGCACACATATTTCTATTAGTTATTTTCTTTCATTATTTAAAGAATGCAATTTTTTTCGAGAATGTGTACAGTTTTCTACTCTCGGACAAGAAGGTTCCTGTCGGTACTCACTTTACTACCGATTGTCCTATTCAAATTGATAAATCATGTCATTAATTTAAAAGTGTTATTTCTTATATACTCCATCTGAAATTGTCGAGCATTACATGTACGAATGTGTGGCAAAATTGTTTTGTAAAAAAAAAACAAACCCTCCTATCCCTGTCATCGGTTTATGTAAAATCCTTTCCATCGTTAAAGTATGAATGTGGCTTCACTCGCTTTCCACTGAATATTGTAACCAATGATAACATTCCATATTTCTAGCTCCGTTTATAAATGAAAACACAATATTCTCAAGAAATATGATCTGCGATATTGCAAGTCGTCGAAAATTGTCAGATACCATAATTGTGTACCGTTCTATACAAGTCTAGTACTGAATGTGGAATGCTGTCGATTGTTAAGGCAATGGAAAGCACATGTCGCGAACTGTACGAGACCGACGTAAATGCTATTGTCAACAATGCAACTGCTTCAGCACTTGTATAGAATGGCTAAAGTGCGGAAGGTTAAGTGTTAATCGCATTCGAGTGAAGTTTATTAGAAGGATCTTAAAATTATTGCAGAGATAGCCACCATTTAAAAATTACCTGACTTTTTTTTTATAATTTTGAAAATAGTCATTTATTGCTTCTCCTCTTCAACTGCTCAAAATCAGCCTTGAAAAAAAAATGGCAGCCGTGTACGGCGCCTTTTTTTGTAGTTAAGAGTTATTAGATGATGTAAACTGTTTGATATTGATTTCTAATATTAACAAAGAGCGGTTTTCAAGTTTCTGAATTCTACGAGAGGCGACGGAGCTCTGAATATTTGCCAGCTTCTGGCGATATGTTGCATATTAGGAAAATAAATCAGCATTCACTGTAGACTCTTGCAGAATTAAGAATTATCACTTGTGACATCTTAGCATTAGGCTAACAAATTATATCCTGTATACAGTGTATTCAAAAAGTGCGTACGGGCGTATCTGAGAACTGCAAAATCCACCTTTATTGTGTAAAGATGAATTATTTTCCAACAATAATCTAATACGAGAGCGGTATGAAATTTTCAGTTTTAATAATTTGATATTATCCGAACACCGAAGGCCTTTCAAGTTTTCAAATGATTTTTACAATTCTTACTGCTAAGAGCATATAACTATCAAAAAAATTAAGTCATCGTTGCAATGGACAGGCAAATTATGAAAAGGGGGGTCGGAAACAACAATCGCTGCACAATCAACACTAAATGCGCAAATATTGTTGTGTTTCACCTGTTTGATACTAATTCAAGATGACTTCTTTTCACGTAGCTGTCAATACTAGACTAGAGTCAATACTACTGATAGATAGCAGGAAAGGAATTCTTAGCGCTCGATCTCTCTGGCACCAAATTTCATATCAGCATGATATGACTGTGTTCAAATTGGATTTAATTTGTGCTTTCTTTGGTCTTTCGAAAGTTGACAATAGTCTGTCTTATTCCTCATTCTTTCCCCCTTGTTATCCGTCATCTCAGGAAAGTTGGGGGCCTAGAAATTCGGAAAAAATATCTTCACTAGAGAAGCACTTGGCCAATACAACACATACAGAAAAGTACATATCTGGTAAAATAGCCCTGTACTACAACCGGCCTGTTCTCTGCAAAAAAATTCAATTATAGCTCATCTCATGTATATTGGTGTTCAATAATTGTCCACAATGTTGATTGAGTCCATTTGCGAATCCACAAAGACGTACTCCTTTCCATAACTGGCTACAGTTGATTCCTTCTTAACCAGACTTAATTATTAGCGACTAAATCGCAGTAAGTCTCCATCGCGGGTCAGTCTTATGAGACTATTAGGACCTTGGACATTGAGTCGATTATTGAGGTTGAAGAAGTCTACTAGTAATACACCTCTGCTACCTTGTATTAGTCTTTACACAATGGTAGCTTTGAGTAATTCATATTTTTTTGTTGCGGAAAGTTTGACAACTATTCCGTATATGGACGGCTGCGATAGGATCTTATTGGCTCGTCTTTCAACCTCTTCCTGTTGATGTGATCGGTCCAGTATGTTTTTATCGTATACCAAAACAAACCACAACCGTTGTGGTGGTTACACCAGTCAATCACAAATTTAGTGATAGTTTATTATTACTTATTAAAGTTAGCTTCGTTTTTTTATTTGTAGAAATCATCTAGTTACCTGTATCTGTTACAATAATTTTTATACCAAAATTTTGGTAGGGCCTTTAATAGGATGAATTGTTTTTTTTTTTTTTTTTTCAACATTTATGTAACTTAAAATATACAATTATCTGAGTAATCAATTTTTGTAGGAATTGTCATGTAGTTGGACTGAAATTGGCATGTTCACACAAAACGTAATTTTTCAATTGAAAAATAGCTGTCTCCGAACGAGATAATAATGTAATGCGTATTTGTTTGTAATTTGTTCACTTTTTTTTTTTTTGAAACCTGTTTAAAATATTAACTCCTTTTAACAAAATGGGAAAAATGTATTATGAAACGTAAAACGTTTGAATAAATCTGACAAACAAATTCACATATCTCCACATAATATGATCGATCTATTGAATACAAAAATTCTGTCATTTATTTTCACCACACTGGATTATTAAATTATGGATTATATCATTCCTCCATTTTGATTTAAAACTAATCAATATTCCTACGAGCTACTTACTCTCTCTCCCGTTTTGAATCTGTCGAGCCTGATTCCACTTGGGATTTTTCACATACTCAGATCAGCTGGGTAGCGAATCCGTTCCCAATTCATTATGCCATATTACTTTATGTTAAGAAAACCTATCCTATCTCACATGATTTCTCGCATATGTGTACTTGCACTCTGCGTTTCAGGCATAATGTGAGATCGATCTTGAAAAAAAGCTGTATTGAAATTATTGTACGCAGGGAAAAAATTATATGGAATTTGAAGCGATTATTGTCTATTTCAGATGAGCTTATTAGGCAACGGTCGGTGGAGATATGTCACTTTGTTTTTAAAATTACTACCAAGCCGTTGTTAATTTTTTTTTCCATTTCTAAATAACGACTTTTGCTCAACGCACGCCTCTGCTAAAAATAATCCTATTCGATTATAACATAAACAGTACCCTTAACGATCCCCGATAATTAAATATTTAACTGATAAATAAATAATTAATGTGTAACGTTTTGTGATAGAAAACATAATGTGATAGACGATTTTGATAGAAATCCTCTTGATGTGTCATTCAAAACTGTTTTAACGAAAAAAATGTGTGAATAGTGTACTCTGAGAGCGGAATAATGTCAATACATATTTGTAGTCGATCGTGTTGTAGAGTGACTAGACATTTTTTATATTAAATATGAATACCGAATAACAACATGATATATTAAAGTTTTATCTAGTCAATGGGGTCATATGCGGCAGAAGAGTGGCCTGTGTCCCTTTGCTTGTAGGAAATTGTAGATATTTTTTAGTCAAACAGTCAGTGCAAAAAATTGGTGTTTATCTTATTCGGCTGCGATGTCGGCATGTTTAAATTCAAGAACGGACAATTTTATATCATAATATCCTCCCACCCATCCAAACTATCAAAAAAAATCAGCGAGTGACTAGTCTTTTTTCTAGCCCTATTACTATATCTTTTCCTCTTCACGAAAAATCCAAGGTTGGAGGACTAAATAGCAATCAGTTCTCACAAAATAACTTATTTTTAAAAGCTCCATTAGTAGTCCGTAATCTCCACATTGGGAGCTGACATGTCTGGGGAAAAAAATCATAAAAGTTAGGAATTCTATAAAAGAGAACCCTAGAATGGAGCAAAAAAAAATGATAGAAATAGCAAATACTCAATGTGCCTTGTTGAGTTTACCCTAAATATCTTTAAGCTGAAACTTTTTTGAGAGCGGCACTTTCACCATTTTCCATTGTTAATCCGCATTCAATCATTTCTAGTTTTGCTTTGATAGTAGAAAACTATTTTTACACAATATTATCAAATATTTAAACCGTGATGGAGTGATTGGCTCAAATCCTAATCTGACGGAGCATACCTTACTAATTTAGCTCAACAGTTCTCTGTTCTGTCCCTTCACTCCGTACATCTTGATTTTCTTCGCGCATCGCAGTTAGGTCCGTTGACAATAGATTGTGCATATAGACCACTCTTCCACCTGATCCTCAAGTATATATTTGATTTTAATATTATAGCTGTGTCTGCGTTAAATTACCTTCAGTTATGCCTATTGAGTTAAAAAAATATACACACTGAGATTATTATATATAAAAAATACCATTTAAAAAAATTTAATGTTTAGGTCGTTCTGCTACCCCAAGAATTCAAATATTTGAACTATTGGCATGACAGATGTCAGATTTTTTTTCTTACTTATAAATAACTCATAAAAATAAAAAAATTAACCATATGAAATATAAATATTATGAAATCGTTAGCCAAATACGGTGTGTTCAAAAATGTCATAAATAATATCACAAACACAATAAATTTGACATATTGTGATTTTAGCTTTCACTTAGCAGAGATTCTAATTTCAAAAGGGTGTATCCCCAAAAAGCACAGTTTTGTGTTTATCAAAATTGTCCCTTTTACAGATAGACCCTTTTGACACTGAATCTCGTATAGCTTAGCTAGTTGTATAGACTAAATATTTCAATCATCCTGTAATGATACTTACATTATACATAGATATTATTGTATTCTGTGTCCAGCGGCCATTTTGTTGATTGAAGATTAAACGTCTGGATCGCAAATGATTCCTCCTGTGTCGGGTGTGTCACGTCTGCGAGATTAAGAGCTTTGTTTTTACGATAGATATAAGAATATATTGGCTCTAATAATTTTGGTCTGATGAGAAATTCACGGTACTTTTGAGTGATCTAGATCAGCGGTTCTCGAATGTTTGCAATTTAGATCCGCTGCGTTGGATCGTATCGTCAGGTTGCTGGTGAAAGTTTTTTTTTACTGCGGTTTGAAATATTTTGGGGTTATCGATGAATTACGTGAATGTAGATAGACATATAGTATGTTGCTGTCATAAGAAAAAAGGCAGCTAATCCCTAAAAGATTGATTGTTTCCATCCATGATGATATCGTGAACTGAATCTATGAAACTTTCTAAAATCACGGTTTATATTTCTCTACTGAATATTCGTATTACCATTGGCCGTCTCTTTACTTATGACCGGTACATGTTATTGTATTGGGAAAAGTTATTTAAGCTTTGATTGTCTTTGATGAAATATTTAAAAATTCGCTTTCTCCCATTATCGACTCGCGCGACTCCATAATGTGTCTTCAATGTGGCAGTAACCCCGCGAGGTTTTCGTTTAACATATAAAAAATTGTCTAATTAATTAGTGATTCATATAATTAATACATATAATCAGCTTATCCAAATTAATCTCACCATATTACTTACTATATATAGCAAATGGATACTCGTATTTTTGTAATGAACTTAAGACACTTAATCATATTAACCGACGTTGGACTATTACGAGAGAGAGAAAAGCAATTTATGAAGTAACTTATATAGGCGATAGTAAATGTATGAATATATTCAAGAATTGTTAATATTGTCTTCCCTCAAAAATAATACAACACAAAAAAAAAATATATCCGGACATTTTTATTACGATGTGTAGGGTTTTAAAATAGTTTTGCATTTTTCAATAGAGCACATTTCGATTTAATTATAAATATTATTCCATAGAGAGTGAAATATTAGAGCACTTGTAAGATTTCATCAGTCTTTTGTACTCGCTTTAAAATGGATACCGATGTAAAGGTGGATTTACGATGTCTGCGTCAGCGACGAAAGTACTCTGCCAAAGGTTTTCAAATGAGTAGGTTTTCGATGACTATGGCATTTGCACAACATCACTCTCAAAAGGATTGTGTTCTCAAAAGTTTTAAGGACGGATTAATTGAGCATAAAGGTGCTTTTTTTTATTAGCATATAGGATCCTTCATTTGATCTTCTTTTAAATAGAGGCTGTATTAGACTTCGTTTTTTAAATATAGACGATAAATCAATAATTCATCATCGTAATCTTGTTCTCCTAAAAATTGTTACACAGATCACTATGGCATAAAATAATGACTGTCGCGCTCTCGCAGGCCCGCGTGTCGCTGTCGCAGACATCGAAAAGCCACAAGTCCAGTATGTGAACATCTATGTTTTGTCTCGTAAACTGTACCAGTTTCAATGTCGTATAAAAACATGTGTCTTACGCCATAGTCAATTTAAATTCTATCAAATACTTTAAATCTTGTAATAGAACTGACCGAAATAGTATTTGTGTGATTCGAGTGTTATATCGTGTTTTGGCACTTTCATACTTTTTAACTAATAAAGGGTGCAAGTGCCAGATAATCAAGTTATATTGAAGGTGTTAAAACATGAGTATTTTAGTTTACAAAAAAGCCAACACAAAGAGTCGGCTCAATGTTCCTAATGGATTAGCTCTTAATTCACTTTTCGAGTTTTTTTTGTGACTTATATTTGTTTCCACATTTATGTTTTTTTTTTGTATGATGGTCTTCTTAGTTGTAAGATTTTTTTTATTGGTTTACAACATTTTGCAGTTTCACAGATAGTGTCCTGTACTGGATTTAAAATTATTTTACAAATTCAACGAAATACTGGCCTATGTCCGACTGCACTTTCAATTGCCTGTATTATACATTTTCAGAAGCTGAAATTTTTCTCTTCACGTTTGACGTAATAACAATGTGATGGAGTTGTCTGGCTTTAAACCCCTTAATATAATAATGTACCTAGACTGTTAATTCACGTGATGTGCTTGAATTGTTGACGTGACTAATAATCCTGAAAATAATAATCTGGAAAAATGAAATTCCATTATATTGAATCTCAATAGCTTTCTTCCGTATTAGATGATAATGAAAACTAATAATATTGGGGTCTTTTAGAATTACATTATTAATTAATATTATTATAATGAACCGTATGGCCTACCCGGCGACACTGAAGTCACGAAGTCAATTGTTCAATGTTTAACGGTGTCCTTATAGGTGTGTCGAGATATGTATTATTATATGTATAGATTTATTTATTATCGTCGAGCGTCGATACGCATGCGTGTGTATTTAATAAAGTTTGGTGTGCGAGCGTGTGTGTGTTATGTAATTTACGATGGTTTGTAGGTTGTCTTTGGCGTTTGTGAATTCATCGGGCGCCTCTGCAAAGGTTTGTAGTCGATGGTTTTTTATTTGCTGCTGTGGTGAAAACATGCCGCAAAACTCGAATATTAAAATACTATTTTGACTTACAATAAATACAATCATGCAATTTCAGGAAACCGAAGGTATTGTATTAAAGAAATATTTGCTTGTCAGGTACAATCAATTCTTTTGAACATAACCTATTTTGAATAATAATACGGCCCAAAATATAGGCTTGTAGCCTGGGTGAAATGTTTTTAATTATTATTATAGTGACTTGCTATATTATGTATGGTATGTCGCATATTTCATATTTACTCTTAATGCAGCCCAGTCGAAAAAAAGGTTAAGTTTTGCTGAAAAAGACAATTGCCACAATAAAAATATTTGTCTACAAATCTCTGCATGAAAATATAGTCACAAAAGTGCTCAACTCCGCCTACGGAGTTAAACACTTATCCCGTAATTCCAATCACTCGTATCGAATTGATCGTTTTAGCGTGTAATTAAATTGTGAAATTGAATCGGCGACGGTAATATAATTAAAATTGTTTACGAATGATATTTATTGAATAAATGACCACTCGGAAGCGAGAACCCGCTTACCATAATTTTTACTTTTATGTAGTCATGTTTTTGCCGTGAATTGGAATTGATTTTGCTTAGCATATCAACACGTCTATCACATTTATTATGACGTGTTCTTCATAAATTCCACTATTTATGTATTGACAACGTAGCTTAATAAATATTCAACTTGTAGATGTAATCACTCTCTTTTGATCTGGCGTTAACAACTCGAAAGTGAAAGTTATGTTATTTCAGATTGCTTTGGCGAACCCGTTCATAATAGCTCATTTCAAGTTAGGTCACAACATGATGCAGTCACAATAAGCGTGAACATTTGCTAAACATTTGCTTGAGTTGACGGGTATAACTGACTGTACTTACTGCCCGCTCGAAGAAGATATGGTCTTTCCGGTGTGATGCTTTAACGTCTTTCGAATAAAATAAAAAGTTATAGGGTTCTTGCCTCGGAGTATACAAATAATGATATTCTGTGTTTTAATAGCATTTATTATATATATAATAGTGATAAAAAAATAATAAGACAAAGTCAAATTATTAGTATTTATTTATTGATGCCTATTTATTGGTAGTTAGTTACTTATTCGAGTGTATTTTTCTGCGTGCCATAAAAATGTAATTATATAAACCACCAATGCATATATTATACTTACTGTAATGCTCTCGATTATTCTTAATATAGACAAAAGACAAAAATATATATTGAATGTACTTTTACCTGAAAAAAAAACTATTTAAACCCATCCCTTGATTCACGCAGTAGATGAGTTACACTACACGTCCGTTTGTGTTTTGCGGGCGAGGCTCCAAACTGAAACGGTGTTATTCTTTCGGCTCACGCTGATTGAGCATTTCACCTAAAACACTTTCTGACTTAATATTATTTTCATTACATTGAATCACTTTTTCGTTGTTGTCCGGTTTTATTAACATTATATTTAAGAGCTCTAGTTAAAACATAAAGAAGTTCATTTACACTGATGCAACTGAACGAGTGTTAGATATACATCTAGTCTAAATGAAATCCATTTCCATAAATTTGAATCGCAAAATTCAGGCAATTCTTTTACCTAAGTCAAATTTAGGACCAGTCTATCTTGTGTTTCAAATACAAATCTACTCGAAACTGTAGATGAAAAATCATTTTTTTTTTACTTCTCTGTGATGTATTCTTCCTAATGAAGTAAAACTCTTGTGCCATCATGTTACACTGCATATGTTGAAAATACACATAACCTATACGCCTGTGATAATGTGGATTTATTTCTTTTCACGTGAGAGTAGCAAAGATGTGCTTGCGCAGACACAGTCTGTCTCTTTCAATTTTGCTCTCTGTTTATTGTATAAAAGAGCATTTTTAAAATATAGTTTAGAAGTTTTTTCCATAGCGAATCAACCTGTGCTTTGAAACATTACAAAAAATATGTTTGTAACTTTGAATTGAAATTTATTTTATAACCGGAGTTATACTATTATTCAACCTGTTTAGTCATTTCATATTTATATTATTATTGCCCCTTGTGTTGAATACTTTTATGGTTTTGATATTATACTATAATTTCTATGAGAATTGTCTGGAAATGTTTCTATAGAGTTATAAAGATTAAAAAAATGCTTATTATGAGGAAAGTGTCTTTTTATTGTTGTCTCTCAAATTCACCTTACTTACCAACTTTTGAAATTAGATGGAATTAAGCAAAAGAGAACCAACTGATGTTTTTCTAGTGACATTATTAATGCTAAAATATGTCATCTTTATCAAAATAAAAATTCAAATAATGTTACTTGGGTCCCTTCTTGCTTGATTTTGTCTAATAATTGTCCCTCAAAAAATGATACCACTTGTCCTCGTACGCTTTGTGATTATAAAGCTGTTTTTGTTTACTGGAGCAGAAGAAACGTTAATACTGAAATAAGGTGATAAGTCACTTATTACTCGTTGATATAGTCCACTTGTTCAGTAATGAAAAAAATATTTTGCTTAGTATGACAAAAATATTGCGTTGCCGAGAGTTGAAGAGAGCTAACAAACAAAGTAAACTAGCATCAGATGCAAATGTAGCTTTTTTTTGTTTTTTTTTTAAATGTATATTGTAATTGTGGGTTAGCTCACTTTTCCACTCACTTGACTTAAGTAGTTGATATCTATTCAAATATTTAGTTATTTGTCATTATTTATTTTTATATCATGTAATTAGTCATTAATATAAAAAGGCTTAATTTGTAGTAGAGTTGATATAATAGTGTCGTAAACCACTTCAATTATATATAAACATAAAAACTTGTAAATTTTTCTGATGTACCATTTTTGTGGTCTTTGCAAACATCTGAATTCAAACTAAAGCTGGCAATGATTTGAAATCCTTTTTTTGATTTCAACTACTGCAGTGTATGTATTATTTACAAGTTTAGATGAGTCTATATGTCGCTGAGATCCTCATGACCCAACTATAACCGACTGACATTAAAAATATCATTAGAATAAATTGATAATCTCAAGATTTTGAAGGCATTTATTTATCTTCATTCAAATGAAAATAAAAATTGACATCCTGCGCAGTCGATGTTTAAAGATTCCAAATGCACTCACCGTACAACAACCGTGGCTTATTTTTTTTATTTTTTTTACCGCCAGGCGATATTCCGTGGGGCGGCTACAACGAGATGGATATGTGCCCCCCTTACCCAATGTCACTCGAGTTCCCCCAGCCCCTCCAGAAACAGTACCAGCCGGGTCATTACAACTCGCACCAGTTTCACGGAGATTTCCCTCCGGAACGCGAAGACGACTTTTACGGCAATCCCGGGATAATGAATCAGCTCGAGAGGGGCGCGCCCAATCACAGGAATAACTATAACAAGGTCTCTCTGCGGGGACTCGGCAGGGGCGGCAGGGCTCAGCCCTGGAACGCCCGCGCCGACGAGAGATTCAGGGGCATGCCCCGGAATAAAAACCCGCGCAACGCAAACACGTTCTGGTGAAGAGTCCAATGTCTTTTTATCGTCTGACAGCTGTCGGTCAGAAGACTTTTCAACGCCGAGAAAGAGACGCAGTTCGTTTACTTAAAGTGTTTGTGATAACACGGTTTAACCCTCGTTAAGATCATTTAAAATTATTGAATTACCAAAGTAATTTAATTAAATTAAAACTAGTACTTTTGTTAAATTAATCTAGTGTGTTCTCCATTTGTATTAAGATACATTTATCGCTTAAATCGATGAAAGCACCTATCCCGCAATACATTCAAAGTGAGGGCTAGCTCTTTATTAGTTTTATATACTAGACAAATAGGTGTATTGTAAGTGATAACTGTAAGAATGAAGAGGCGCAGGCTTGTTTTTCATTTTAATGTCGCCAATTGAGCTTAAAGAAAAATGAGGTTCAAATTTCTCACCTCGGTGTCGAATACCAAAACATTAAAGCCACTTCAGTAATGTCGAATGTCACATCGGTGTTCCTAGTATTTTATGATTAGCTTACGAGATGTGTGCAGCTTTTTGAAAACATTCTGCCGACTATTTTCCGAAACAACAGATACAGGTAGATAGAATCGATATCGGTGAAGCGTTAATAATATACCTAATTAATTAATTAATTATTTTTTTTGCGGAGAACTAATTATTGATTCTCGACTCTGATTCTTACCGTTATCACTTTGCCTCGCCGTTGACAGCCAAAATGTATCGCGTGAACCTTAGACGTAAGTCGTTTTTGTCTCTCGACGCATAGGCTGTCGAGTGTTTTATTTGATGGCGTAACTATTAATAGAGTAGTAGTTAATTTTTTTTCTTTCAATGTTTCATGTACTAATAATTATTGTGGTATTATTGTAGTTTGTCGTAGATTATTTTTTTTTATTACAATAAGCACTTTCCTCGAAAATATTGCTATACTATCAATAATGAGATTAATTTTTTTTATTACCATCTCCAAGTTGTAACAATAGAGGTAATTAGTGTACGATGATCAGCGGACTCGGGAATCGAGTATCGTAATGATAATGTAGCAAAGTGGCGTAGTTAGTTTGCAATAAAGACTAACGTGTGCCATACAGCTGGATGATGGATATGATGAAAATCTTGAAAGTGAATGTAATATGTCGTAAACCACAATTATTCACAAGAGTGAAAAAAACAACTGCAAACCATAAATTTTAATTTCAACTTTAACCCTTTGAGCAGTGAGCTATTTTCTATGAAATTCGGTTAATTAAACATATTGAATGTTTTTACTGTTACTGTTCAACGACAACAAAAACAAAACATGTTTTTTCCGTTATCTGTCAATCTGTAAAGGGCCATTTATTTATTATTTCAAGCAGTGTCAGAAATTATTAGTTATTTGATATCCGAAGGCAAGCTTTTAGTTCAATTCAGACGCAGATCTTCATCCGGTACATCTGTAGGCATTTGATACTATCGACATTGATTTGTTTGAAAGCGCACACACCACCCGATTGCATGCTACAGCGGCGGTGTATAAAACCCGCCATTGATATGTACAGTAACTTTTTATAATTTAATAAGCGTAATGATTATTTAATAAAAACTAAAATCCTGGCAAAATATAATATACTGCTCAGAGGGCTAAACAAGGTCATTTCCATATTGGTAGAAACTACATTTGAATGCTAAAACAATTTTATTTTCAAATTTGAAAACTAAATTTCCATTGTAAAAAGAAATGATGAATTGTTAGTATACATACAACATCATGACGGTCATTTTTAAATGTGGCTTACGACACTTTACTGAAAATGTGAATGATGCCTCTTTAACGTTACATCTCGCATACTGTAGAAATATGTGTTTTCTTTTTTTAACATTGTAGCTGTCAAGCCAACGACTGGAAAATAATGTCATATTTATTTTGTGTTTTTTTTCTTTTTTGTTTGCATTTTCTATTGGACCTCGCTATGTTATTTATTTAATGAACACTAAAATTCCTAAGTAATACATTCTTTTTCATGTCATACTTTTTTTTTATTTTTTTTTTTTGCAGTCCTACCTCAGATTAAAGGTATAAAACATAACTCTCATCACCATTGTGTGATATATTTCACCCTCCCTACAGTCTACTGGGGAAAAAGAGGTAATATAAATATATGACACAATAATGCTGATGACTTTTTAAAATTTTCAAATGATATATTTCTTCCCTTCTGCTTCTGAGAGCTGCAACAATGACTTCCAGAATATCTAGATACGACTGTTTGCATTTATTTTCTTGGTTTTTTTTAATTATATGAAAGGTGACACTTTTGTACAACATATTGATGGGTTATTTCCATAGTGCTACAACTAGAAATTGGTAGTTTTGATATGTGGCTGACCAAAGTTTTGACGCATCTAAACTGAGTTGTAAAAGAGTGATCATTATTACCTGTCTCATCTTTTTAGTGAATCATTTAGTCATTTATTTCAATTCAATTCAAATTTTTCGGAACGTTGACAGAACCGTAAAACAATATTTCGAGTTATATTTATACGGAACTGAGAGAAAACTAATAATTTGGTCTACTTGTACCTTTGTGGAGCTGTATTCGAATATAATAGGTGGTATAACTCAAAAAGACAAATATAGACTTTTCGTTCTATGGACTAGGCAATCGATATGGTTATAATAAATCCACCGGTGGTTCAAATTTCAAAGTAGTTATGCAACGATAATATTTTTTAAACAATATTAAATATGCTTATGCTCTACGACTAAAAATGTGACTTGCTGATGAATATACTGAGTCTATTTTTAAAAGCAACACAAAATTGAGAAGATATTTGTTCGGTTTGGTACTCGATTACTAGAAACTACTGTTTACTACAGTCGTAAGTCATAATACGGTATAATCAATTGGTGCCACTTGTCAACATAATCCGACGTAGCCTCCGACAACTCTCTCAGCCTCTTTCTATCCAAAGTGGCCGTTCTGCAGCTCAGCTTCCCTAGCACGAGTCATTCACAGACATTCTTTTCGCTGGCTCGTTGTCATTCATACAGCATACGTGACCCAGCCAGCATAGTTTTAAAATTTTAATTGAATGACTGTTCTGATGTTTTCGTACACACCAAAAAGTTCAATACTTTCTCCAATAGTTGCCACTCCTGGCTAATCCATAAATATGGTGGAGATTATTTTCTTGATGATATTTAAGATATTCAGGGCCCATTATAGAGATAGAAAAAAAGGACTTTCTCTAAAAGTTTCTCAGTGTACCAAAGTAACGCTTATTTGCTGCTATGATTTTTTTGTTAATTTTATTTGAAATCCTATTTTCACCTACTATGAACAGCGTGACATAATATTTTTTTTTCAAATTTTCACCATGTAACAGTAACTCAGTCGGTAAAGTGGTAAATAATTTCAAATGACAAAACCAAATTCAGAAGATCGTGGACGATTTTAAATATAAGATAACGGTTTGAAAAAAATGTGCTTGTATTAAAATATATTTATTGATAGGCTAAGAGCAAACGTAAGGTAAGTGACATTCGACCAAATAGTGATAAAATTCAATAGAAGTGAAGAATGACAAAGTCCTGTCCGCTACCAATATCCGTGAGCATTTTAACAAGGACCTGAAGTAAAGTGAGTTGCGCAACTTACTTCCTCATTAACATTGAGAACAAGGTATGAGAAGAACCGATCGTTGGGTGGTCAAGGAAGGTTGAAACATCCTTTGGATACAAATATATATACATATTGAAAAATCATTAAAAATTTTCCTTTTTAATAGTTAATTTATCTCTCGGCCACAGTAACTCCATATTATAATGTTTACAAATGAGTAAGGATATATTTACGCAAATTATGACGACTTTAGTACATCTTCCATCAGGTCTAAGAAGACGTGTTCAATTCATTCTTTCACCTACCCGAATTTGAAATAACAAAACTAAAATCTATTGAAAAATCAATTTATGAAACTGTCCATAGTGAGATTCAAAACTGTGAGCTCTGCAACCGTAGACAACGACTTTGAACTCTCGTCTTCTATTATCTATAGCAAATAAACTATCTATTTTTTTTTAGTTATTCATGTTTGATCTGCACTGATTGCCATTAGACACGAATTAAAGCATTCATTAAACACGTCATTATTTCTACAGCAGAGTCATCTTAGGATTTGTGCATCTTCGCGGGGAAAAGAAATTAAATAAAAGGCGATCCGTGCCTAAAACAAAACCATATTTGTAATGCTGCCGATACCTCTTGACACAAATAAACTGTCAGTCGATTGATACAGAAACAAAAGAGTTAGTACTTGTTCTACAGATTGGTCGCTAACGACAAACTGATATTTTTTAGATCTAATTGGCTCATATGAGCTCTTCAAAATGCGCAACAATGTTAACGCAGTGCAATCAATCACGCTTGAAAGACTACGTTGAATGGTGTCTACAATATGGCCGATCATGGAAGAAGATGGAGATGTAAGATTTGCTGGTCAATCATCCGTTCTGCTGCTAGGTGGTCAATTTTTCGAATGCCCAAATGGAAACTTTCTTGCAATGATTTATATCCACATGTCATGGATATGTGATATCTTTGCAACCACTCAATATCTGATTCTGTAAAGAGAGCGTAGAGAATGATTCCCAAATCAATCTCTCTTTTATTATACGTACAATGGGAGACTAAGCAACTCAGTACTCATAAATTATGACCATAATTTTATTATTTATCTAATCTATGTAATCAAACAGCTCGACATTGAAAGTGTACATGGCATAGTAAAAAAGTTGCCTACTGCTATATTTATGTCACAACCATTACAGTGAATGAATTTCCTGGTAACGATTTTTTCTGATAAGAGGTTTTCCTGCAGATCAAACATTACGCAAATGTCTCGGCTGCAATTTGATTTCTCATTGCGACGCCTTGTGGGGCTGCCGGGGACTATATTTCTCAAACTTGGTCATAATGCCGCTTACCGGACACTCGTTGTCGTGTTTATTGTAACAAATCATTAACGTAGATGTCACTAGCGTTCTTTTACCTCGTCATACTTAAGTCGCTTTAAAATAAAAACTTCCACGAAATGTATTCAATGTAGATTTTCCTTCATGTTAGACGGCTAGATTAGTGCAGTAAATTATTCTAAGAGTGTATTGTTACATTTTAAAATGAATCCGTTTATATACTTGTGCAGAGTTACAAACATAATAGTTTTACTTTAATATTTTCAATGAAAGTTATCAGCGAATAAGTCTGCTTATAAAAACGATTTTTTATATAAATTATCAACATACTACATGATAGCAAACAGATTTCTGGTTAGTCAATGGAGGGCACTGCCATGTTTATCTGATCGCATTGAATTTACTTTATAGGTCCTCGTCCACAGTTGAAATAGAGATGGACACTTCTAAACAAATGATATCAGGTACAATTAAGCCACGTCCGCAATTTGACTGCCAGTTGGGTGGAAACTAAATGACGATTTTGTCAAAATTTATATTTTATTGCTTCTCATTTGCTGATAACTCATTTGAAACTGAAATTTTCCGAAAGTATCAACTCTGGAAATTTTGATTGCGGTAAGTTTTGTTGTTGTGAAATAATGATTGATGTATTTGGCCATGAATAGCCAAATGTGGAAATGAAGAATAGGACGGGGAAACCTTGAAACATTTTTTTCAAGAATACAATTGAAACACTACCTTTGACTATTTTTGCACACACAATTATTTGGAAAAATACGTCTAAACGCCATCTATGTTGGACGAGAGAAATTACAACAAATGTATTTTAAAAAATTGGTCCAAGAGCCATACTAACTTTCAAAAATCCTGAAGGTCAAAACCTTGTACACAGTACTAGCAAAATTAACTTTCTTAGAACAAACGACTGGGTCAGTTCCAAAAATTTTCTCAAGACCTTTTCCGCATTCAGGTTCATGAATAACCTGACATCTGGTAGATGATAGCTAAATGTTGGGTTTCCAAAAACTAAGGTAATAAGATCATCCAGTTGTGATATAAGCCCAGTGCTAATAACATGACAGTCTTTGTAGTGGTAATTTAATTTTCCGCTTCTAGGATAAAAAACATTTCTTAACAATGCCTAAAATCAACGAAACCTACCTACTACTGTAATTAAAATTTCCAGTGTTTTTCGTGTAAGTTTATTACAAAAAATAATCTTTTATCATAATTCTAGAGGAAGAAAGGTCTATCTACAAAAGCATAGATTTAAGATAGGAATATTTGAAATTTACAGTAAAAGCACAGGTGTGATTTATATATTTCTTTTAAACATTGTTTTTGTGGATACATCCTTCTCACATATTGTTTTGGTTAAAATATTATTTAAATGTCATTGTTTGAATTACTATAAACACAGAAGTCATAAGGAATAAGATAGATTATGGAGAACCGCATTTTGATCAATGAAATATAAACCGTGATTCCGATTCATAAAATTTGTTAACTCTTCAAGCACGTGCATCAAAACCACTCCCAGAAACGGCAAAACAATGCCCTGTAAAAGAAATAATAATCCATGTCTGCTATCGTCAGAAATACAAAGTTTGACACACCCGAGAAGATTTTTATCTTGACCTTGTGTAAATCGTGAGTTAGATGTCATAAAGAATACGTTACTGGATAGATACATTTCTTATAAGAAAAGTCAGTTGGATAAATCTACAATTAATACTATCCACATACCTTCGAATAGAGAAACCTAATCAATTTCTTTGCAACCATGGCATAGAATGGACATTTTCAGAATCCAAGCAATCGCCATAGTTTCTCAAAGTAACCTTCGATATTTGATTTTTTCAGTTTATGAAACAATCAAATTTCATTTAGCGACAAACATTACTAAAGTTGAAATCCGGTTTATGTGGTATTGCTCTAAATTTGGCTGTTCCTTATGACTGCAAAATAAAACTTGAAGATTAACTTCAAACGAAGCGATAGTTAGTCGAATTGTGTGTGAATTAACAAAATCATTATAGGATAAATAATTTGAGCAATATATTGTTATTGGCTTTGAAATATCTTGTATCATCAGAAAAGTTTCTTTTTGTCTTATTAGCTGTAGTTTATATTGTAGACTAGTTTTGATATGTTTGACTTGCACGAGAATCGACAAACCTGATTACCCAATGACAAGTGAATGTTACTAACTGGTGGGAAACTACAAATTAAACAAAATAAAATGTTTTCATTACATCCAATGTGTATCTATTCAGGTAATAAGGATGTAACTCCAAAAACACTGATATTTAAAGATTTTTTTCCAACTAAATAGTCACAGATATACTGAATTCTCAATATTGTCTTTTATTACTATGAAATTCTGGAGATAGTCGTTATATATCTCGAGAAAAAAAATACATTTATGTCCACAATCTCATATCTGTGTATTTGTAGTTATGCCTTTGTAATACCGAAACCCCTGTCACTATTAAAATATATATTATATGAGCCCATTAAAGGTGAAGTGAGCCAAGTGGTATTTTAGAAAAAAAAAGTTAGATGCGTTGTAATATTCTACACATTGTTAACCTCAGTTAATACACATTGCAATAGTGTTATCTCCATATAAAATCTCCAAAATACAAATATGCAATCCAACAAATAAAATCGTGATTGTACTTAAAAAGTCCAAGATTTTTTTTTTACCATTTTACTAGTTGGCTCACTTCATCTCTAGAGGGCCCATATATCTATAACCTACAGCACAACACAGCCTACAAAAACACTCTTCACACTAAGCGAATGTTGACACCTGCAGTGTAGGGTATTTCATACCGTTCAAAATAGGTACAATGCGCACAGGAATAGCACTACTTGTAAGTTTAGTCTTAAGATATTTAACTACTACCTAAAAAGACACGAAAGGAACCGCGATAGTTAGATCTGTTTAGTAGCACACATGTCTTTTGCAACATTTTGTGCCTCTTTTCTCAATAAATGTCAGAATATACTAACTTTTGCAGAGGATTTTTAAAACATTAACACATTCACTGCTCATCAACATCCACCAACACTATTTGCTTCGGTCCGTCCTCACACAGATCCAATAGGCCACGCTGATTTGATTGCAAACAAGACTAACTTCACAGCATTTGAAAAATTTTCCTCGCTCTATAGCGAGGAAAATTGGTACCCTATGGTAGAGGTCTGCACGGGTTCGAGCGGGTGAGCGGAGTTGAGATTCAGGCTCGGGCCGGGCCCGGGTAAGGAATTTTTTCTTCAGAAAAATATTTCAGACTATTTTTGTGTTGTAAGTCAGCCATGATGATTTTAATTATTACCAGTTCTATAGAGAATTGTAAATTGTTGTAAATTTGTAAAATTCGGGCTGTGGAGTATAAATCCGGGCTTCGGGCCTGGTTCGGGTAACAAGTGCCAGGTCGGGTCGGAGTTTTCCGGGCTCGGACCGGGTAATTTTGTAAAATTTCGGCCCGTGCAGACCTCTACTCTAGGGTGTCAGTATATGGATTATACACGGGATACTTAATATCAAGTAGATTGAAGTGGCTGTGCTGGTCACTCTTTTTTTAATATATTTTTTTTCTAGCACACAAATGTATTGTTAAAAATCAATCCAGTTTTAAGGCGGCCATAAAACGTTGGCTGCATACACACAACGGGTGGTGGTGGGAAACCAACTTGTATTGAAGCAGAAACAAAACCCATACGACTCATTTTTACCTGAAGAATAGTAATGACCACTTTGCAGTGTCCAAATAAATATCAATTATATTTTAGTTCTAGCAAGTGAATGCCAACAAAATCAATTGAGTGTGAGAAACTGTCAGGACTGTGGAGTCGTGTAAAAGAAAGACTACTCCAACTCCAGCTTTAAAATAAAAAACGACTTCGACTACGAAGAAAATTTTGAATCATTTCATTTTAACTTATATATATATGTATTCCATCAGATCATCTTTAGTCAGCCTAACATGTAGTGTCAACATTATGGACTATTTTGGTTTGAATACACATCATTAAATATATTATTTTTAAATGATTAGAGTCGCTTGTTTTTCACGATTCCGACCAAAACACCACGACTCCAACTCCACAGCCCTGGAGAGTGTTTTTTTGAGATTGTCGCCCTCTGTGATCTAGTTGATGAGAGTTTTGAAATAGTGATCAGGCTGGTCTGAGTTCAAATCAAATCTAGATTTTTTTCTATTTAAATTTCAGATCTTACACATGCGTGTTTGTGATGTCTCTTCTTATCGAGCTTTCTTGATGATCAACTAATTTCAAAACACTTGGTGCACTGCCATTAATTGTAATTTCAAATATTACAATATATGAATGTAAAAAAATCTTTTTTTACCAAACTCGTCACTTTACAAAGACGCTTTGAGCTGTCAGACAATTTATTCGTGTTCGATAATACAGTTGCGATACTTAGTTAAATCAAAAAATAAATTGAAATTATGGTTTATTTTTAATAGTATTATTTACACTAAGGTGACCAAATTGACAGACACGTTTTTTACATTTTTTAAATTTTATTTCGAAGATCAAAAGATCAACATATCGATGGAATGTCTATTCCAAACAATATAACAATAATATTAAAAACTATAGTCATGCTAACGACAGTTTTTGTATGAGCCATCACTAAAACATACAAGAAGACACTGCTATCTTCCATCTTATTGATAGACAGCATTCGAGGCAGAATATAATATTTATAAGTATTTTTATGTTTTTGTGATGACTTATACCAAAGCTATCGTAAGCAAACATTACACAAGACGACCGAAGAATTTTTCAGTGTGAATTTTGTTAATGATTAATAAATATCAGAAGTATTTAACGCAACGAAACATTTTTAGCAAAAAATATTAAATAATAACTGAGATGAGCGACAGAGAATTCTGGAAATGTAACGTGGAGGTCAAATGTGGAGCATGTCGTCACTTGCACGGCAAAACTACTCGTCAGAAAGAAATATGAAATAATTAAAAATTATTCTACATCGCCTGACAAAGAAAATTCTTAATATGAAAATTTTACAATATTTTATAGAACACTTTTTCTTTTAAGCCGAGTAACATTCCTCTCCTGAACAATGTCCAATACTCTGATAAATGTGCCGTGGTTTTGCCATGAAAGTGACTGCTTAGAGAGCAGGCACGATTGAAGAAAACTACATTTTCTCATCCTGGAGGTGTCGTGTGATTAGCAAATTAAGTTGAGGAAGTCGATCGCTTTATCCTAATATATTTTCAACCGTACCCGTCAGTTGCGGATACACTTTTAAATATAATTTAAATTAATATGTATTTCGTACACTGTATTGTATCAAAAAAAAAAAAGAGGACAGACAGAAATCAAAAAGTGATTTGAATAAAAAAAATGCAAATTTAAAAACAGATAACCGAAACAAATACTATCCGGATTCAAGAGAGTATACAAACATGAAATATATCAGTCGTTGAAACATCATATAACACGATATGATTTCATTAGTTCTAGGACACCGTCGAAATCAACATTATTTACCTTTATAAACACTTATCTTTTAATAATTATCAATAATACATAATAATATTATCTCTTTTTTTTATATTTATATAAAACTATGCTAATTATATCATTCTTATGGCTTTTTGTATTCGATCCTTTCCACTTTGACCTCGTCCCCGAGGAGTTGGTAGACGTACGTCACGACAGTCGTGCTCTGGATGTCCATTAACACAAAGGACGGCGTCACAGACCTGGAATGACAATCACAAATTTTAAAACACTCGACCAACTACCATCTATAAGAATGATTTTTCAACTTTGTCTGCACCTAATGGTAACCTTTCTCAATAGAAGTTTCCGCTTGTTACTCGATAGCTCAACATTTTTTTTTTTTGATGTGATTAAAGGTCAACCCTATCTAGACAGGACCGGTGTTTAACTTTATCGCTTTTGCTACATCCTGTTTTATTGGGTGGGAGGCAATTTTAGACATCGCAGTCAATTTATAAACAGTCGACTAATAAAAATGCCCGTACTGGGATTCAAACCAATCAATCTTGTTTTAGCTGTCATAAAAAGCATAGATTTTAGCCCTTTTCTATTCACACACAGATATGTTTTCTTATCAATTAGTACATTTTTAAATAGTCAGAAAATTTACTGGCGTGAAAAATAAATTGCAAACCTATTTATTGAATAAGCCAGAAAACCTAAACGTAATTAATTCTCTAAATGGATTTTTTTAGGAATACACCCGATTCCCTAAAAGAACTAAAATACACCGGGATTGAAAACCAAAATATGCAAATTGCAGATATAATAAAATATATTCATAAAAATCATAATTGAGCTGCCCTGCTGAGCTGCTATATCCAATATTGACAGCCCTGCAGTAAGAATAATTTAAATGTTTCAAGTATGCAAACAAATATATTTCTGAGAAGAAGACCCCGGGACATATATCGACAGCCCTGCAGTATTTAATTTTTACCATCTTTCTAGACACTAGTCATCATGAATTTCAAAAAGAAAAAAAAGGCAAAATCCCAGACCTATAAACACTCAGCCATACACCTCTACATTATCGGCTATTAATATATAGATACTTACATGTCAAGAGGGTTGTAGGCACCAGTCGCCGATCCCGGATTAATGTAGAACCTATTTTCGTGCTCGTACGCCTCAAACTTGTGCGTGTGTCCTGAAATCAAAATGTCCACGTCCAGCTGTCTCTGGATGAGGGCCAGTGACTCGGGATCGCCCCACGGAACCACTTGGTGGCCGTGACACAGACCTATCCTAAACTGTCCGACTGTGACGACTTTCTGCTCTGGATAGTTGATATTCTGCAATAAAATAAATGACTATCAGTCCCTTCCCAATGCAGAGCCGATAATCTTTTAATGGATCAACTCGAGAGACTTTTAACATGAAATGTTTTTAAATCAATCACTGAACTTCTCTCTCCAAGGTAATACAGGGAAATGAACAAAAAAGAACTAGCAAGTGGCTTACTCTAAGCCTCATTTTCGGGCAGAATAGAAGCCGAAAGAAGGAGCATGATAACATCACAGACATCCATATGATACGATAGAAACCCATTAATAAATCGTTGTATAATATTTTTCACTCCGACATTCGAACCTTTACTCTCCCAACAGAGTGAACAAAGGCCCAACAGAGTTGGCCAAATAACATTTGATAAATCGCTTTCAATGTGGAGCATATGGACTCATAATGAAGCTTAACACAACAGAAGTAGTTCCGAAAAAAACTGCATGCTCAACCAGTGCTCAACCTATTTTTATCAGAAAGAGTAAGAAAAAAATAATAAGGCTATGACAGTACTAGTGTATAGCTAATCGGACAGATGGGAGGGAATTTTAGACATCACTGAAATTCTGTACCTTCCAAGATGAATCCATAAATCAAAAATTGTTTTGCTCTGCATAATTAAAATTATTATAATTTAATAATTAATACTACTTAATATTTGTATTGAAATATAAAAAAATAGTTATATTTTTACAAAAAAAAAACAAGCACACATTAAGAATGAAACAAATAATCGAGTCTCTAATAAAGTTATTAACATATTTTACATTCAATTGATGCGCAGCCTGGAGAGAACATCGCCGGTGACCAATAACCAATAGATAGGAATGTATCTTATAAGAAGATATCAAATGAGGCTATTACTTGCAAACCCGGCTCATTCCAAAATTGGTGAAACATGAACCATGAATGTTATTTAGTAAATACAAATGAATTTTAACACTATTTTCAGAAAGCAGTCTCCAACCTGGCTTGGTAAAATACAAAATATCATTTCAAAGTTATTCAAAACTGAAAATACTTTTAAAATGTATATTGTTTTACAAAATGAAATTCAAGTTTTATTTTTCAACCATTATGGAATGAGCCGGGTTTGCAAATAATAGTCTCAAATGTCCTTGTTTAGGATGGTACTATTAGAGCAGTGGTTCATAACCTAGGGTGCGGGAGAAGTTTCTATTTTGACACATATAAAAAAATGTATATTAAATGTATTACAAATATGTACGTAAATAAATTTTAAAGGGGGTGCGAGAACATATTTTCAGATTCAAGGGGGTGCGGGTCACTAAAAAGGTAAAGATCCACTGTATTAGAAGAACGAATTAAGAAATAACTTTCAAAGAGTTTTTACCTCATCAAAATCACCTCTAACCACATGAACATCGCTGGCTAGTGTCTTTAAATAGTCGAAGAGCTCTTTGGTGCAGAGGTTTCCAGTGCACAGGATGTGCTGAATTCTACCGGGAACGAGGAGTTTCTTGAACTTTGCTGGCAGACTGCTGCAACGATGGGGTATGTGAAGATCGCCTAGCACTAAAACCAACTGCAAGAGAAAAAGAATTATGTAAATTAATTACATTGTTATTTCACTTGTCATACTACAAAATGTCACACATGTTTCGCCTCTTTGAGAAGCATCATTAAACTTAACATAGCAAGGTTTACGAACAAACTAAAACAGAATTCTAATTCGTGTGTTTTAAATTACATAATAATAGTCGGGGTTTGTCCTTTTCTACCGGATGCCTAATTTACTACATTAGGTTTGGTAAATCCCAATGGAAATAAATTCAACAATGGTGATCCGCCTATCTTATTTAAAATGTTATTTACCAATGGTTCCTTTCTATTAATGACTTTCCAAAAACTTCAGGCTATTCATTCTTAACCCTTTGTTATTTATTTTATGAAGTATTTCAACATTTTTATTTTTATTAAAATTGTGATCATTTTGAATCAAATGATTCACAATCTCAAAAGCAAAAATTATTGCCTTTTAGAATTCTTATGTGTTCTTTAATTCTTACATTAAAGTTTCTACTTGTCTGCCCAACATAAGCAGCTTGACAGTCTTGACAGGTTAAGCAATAGATACTGTTTAATCAGAGTATATTTTAAGATTATTCGTAAACCTTGCGATGTTAAGTCTGATGATCTTCTCAAATAAGCGAAACACGTGTCACCTTCTTGTAATACACAAGTAGAATAATAAAGTTGTCAAATTTAATTTTATATAAAAAATGAAATTCCACAAAGTTACCGCCGAATCCATCGAAGAAAATAGGTAATTAATTTATATCATCTAAAATTTTATTCACAATGATATTCGTTGATTCAAATATGCTTTACAACATGCTACTCTTTTTCTAACTAAAAATTAATCGACTGTCACTAATAGCCGTGCAGCTCAATAGTAAATATAATTACGAATACGAAAATGCCAAATTATTCTGTGCAATTATTCCATGCAAGCCAATAATTTATGCAAAATAAGAATAGAATAGCAGGATGAAAAATTTCCCACAATAATTATGTCGGATGGTTCATTCCAAAGAACAAGTTAAAAATCCAAATACAAGTTTGAAATTCGTTAAGAAAAGTTATATTTTCGTTCTAATATTTGAAAATTGCAAATATTATCAGTTTCCTAGATCAGTGCTCCGCAACCTTTTCTCACCTACAACACACCAAAATTTTTCTTAGAATTCTGCGGCACACCAAAAGCAAAAATATATAGGTATAAAATTGATACGCAAATTTTACAATAAATTTTCGTTTTTTATTTGAAAAGCATACACACATAAAACTATAGTATATTTACTTTTATGCAATCTTAATAATTATTATGAAATAATAACTAATTAATGTGATACCTGCGCTTGTTTCAATGAACACAAAGCTTTTATATTCGGCTAGATATTCGATAACACAACCCAAAGTTCGTGGTCAAAATAATTTTTCATTCACACCTGTGTGCCGCGGCACACCGGTTGCGGAGCACTGTCCTAGATGACAATGAAATATTTGTTGGTATTTTCTGTTTTGTAATTGAATTTTCTAGAGAACTGAATGGTTTTGGCGGCATTTAGTCAATTTTCTAGTACAAAAAGAGTTGTATTTTGGGAAGCATATTGAGCCTACTCCTTTCCTGAAGCCATTCCAAATGTTTCACTATACTTAAAATTGAGAATGGACAGTCAAAATGATATCCAAAATGTATTACCTCTCATATGATTTTGTTCAATATTCATACTTAAAGCCTTAACCCACATAGGATGGAGTATGATGGCAGTTGAAATGTATCACTAGTTCTAAATCATTTATTCTTGAGTATTTTAAACTAAAATCTTATATGTGTATCAACACTTATATCAAGTAATGCAAACTTTACTTTACAAATATGTATCGAAGCGTACATTTACACTATCAGTTATAGCCATTAATTACTCAACATAATGAGTAATCTCATGAAACTCGATACATATTAATATAAAATGAATAAGCCTTGTAACAAGAAAATTTAATTATTGTGTAGCGGGTATTACATATGAAATTGATGTGATATAATTAGTGTAAAGGTGTTGCAGCTTACCATATTGGTTGTGTGTTAAATAACTGTTTAATTAATCCGACTTTAAGAATATCTCTGATTACGATCTTCTTCCTGAAGCCCTTCGTTAATTTTAAGCGAGAGATGATCTTGACAGCCGCTATGACAGTTCGTTCTAAATTGGGTGTTACTATTTTACAAAATATTTATTATATGCACCGTTGCCATTATATATTTTTATTTATTGCATAATTATTTTGTTGTCCTAATTGTTATCACGTAATGTTTAATATTTTATTTAAATTTTGGAAAGCTAATTGTTATAAAAGTATAATCATGTTTTTACAATATTGCTACATGTTATTAAGTTAATTTTATAAAGGTAAATAAATGTTTCAAAATCAACTTTATTCAAATATAAGTAGTTTTAAATTTTGGCGTTTGGTGGAATTTCAATATTAAATTGAAATCGTTCAAAATCTATTCATTCCCACATGTTTTACCATCGATAGCTTTTGACAGTGACAAACAAATTTATTTCTTACGCAATTTACATATATCAAGCGTCAGTTCAAGTTCATCCATGCACTTGAACGTCTGAATATGCTGAAAGGTGAAATCCAGATCGTTGGTGACAAAACATGTAGGAATGTACAACATTTTAACGATTCCCGTTTAATGTCAAAAACATTCGTTCATTCTTCAATATATAGCTATAAAAAGAAATCGTAAAAATAATTATTGCTATTTTTATCAAGAATACCTTATTTCAAAAATACCCACCCTGAAAAAATAATATGTATGTTTCGCACTTTTTCATCTATTATTTTTTTTATTGTACAGGAAATACGAATTTCTACATTCAAGGTGTGTACACAAATCAAAAAACGGCACCGCTGTATATCGTAATAGTGTTCTCCTCTGTTGGTACTCATGTGATTATCAATCTGTCAATGTTGTGGGCTTGTCTCTGTGATGGTTTATTATTTTAATTTCAACGCACGTCGCGCTGCCAAAATTGTAAACATCAATGTGTCACGATATCGAAAGTGAGGATTGATATAATTCGCGAGCGAAATTACGTCGGTAAACGGTACAGGAAGAATAACATCTGCCGGATTTCGAAATTCGAACACTTTCGAGTGTCCATAGCATAAACAATAATAATTGGACATTCTCAATTGTTTTTTCGCCCACGTATGTATCGCGTACGAGTCGTTTAAATCCTAATCGAAGGCCACTGAGGGAAAGATTGTGCTATTAAGTGCTGTGAAACAAGAGGTGATGAGTTATGAAGTAATGGTGTTTTTGTGTGTTTGACGACGAATCGCAACATGTCATCGCAGAAGAGCAACACAGCAGATAAGAGCGACAGAACAGATAGAACGGATAATACATCCGTCTGCTCTTCGGTCAGCACTCTTCACGATGGTTCTGTCATCTCCACAGTGCCTGATAGGCATGGTTTCCTCGGCGGAGCACAGTACAGCCCTGAACCGTAAGAAATCTCTCAATACATTCTAAGATATTGCAGCAAGTATCTGATAACAATTTCACTGTTTTCTTTCCCATTGATTGATTCTGTGTATAATAGATAAGGGAAAGCAGGCAAATTTACATACATGAATTATCCCCCAAGAAATCTCTGTACAACGATTATTCCTATTAAATTGCACAATATTAAATATGAATAATGCTCTATCGAGATTTCTTATGTGTGCAATAAATTATGTTTATAATACTATAATATGTTGAATCAAAATAGAAATGATTTGTGTACAGAAGAATCCATTCTCCGAGGCAGACTTATGTATTATTCCAAGATATCACAAAAAAACCATAGTACTGACTCCTTACATTCGCATTGTCCAATTCCATTACACCAGGTAATTTTTTCATCAAGTGCAACTTACGTGCAGAGGCATTTATCAGTGGTCCACGGACTCATTGGGATTCCATCGATAGATTTCAGGAGTCTATGATAAGGAAATGATCAACTTATATGTTTTTGGAAATTACTTATCTGAATGCTAGCAATTCCTTTATCTATATATCTAATATATAAAACTGAATGTTTGTTTGTTCGTACTTTATGCGCTGCCACACCGCTGATCCGATTGCAATAAAACTTTGACAAACTTTTTACTTGCACTTCCAGGAAGGTTATAGACATAGTAAAATTTTACATTAGGTCTTATATATAAAAATCAATGTTTGTATGTCTGCCATACCGTTCATGGAATTCAACCGTCAACTGTTGACTGACGATCAAACAGCATTCAGACAATTCAAATTTGACTCTCGATTGTTTATATTAAAAATTTGAAAATGGAATATTTCAAATCTGTCAAATTGTGTGGTCAACATTTTGACATTCCGTTCAAATGTGTTCCATGCATTGGGTGTGATTGTTTGTTCGTATTTTATGCATTGCCACACCGTTCATCCGATTGCAATAAAACTTTGATAAACTTTTTGCTTGCACTTGCGCGAAGTTTATATGCATATTAAAACAGTAGGTCTTATATATAAAAATCAATGTTTGTATATCTGCCATACCGTTCATGCAAGTTGCACAAAAGCTTTCTTTCTTTGAGTGGTATTGCAATGCTTGCCGGGAACCGGCTAGTAATATATATATTTGTCAGGTCAGTGATCAACATTGTTGGCTTCGATTGTGGACCTCTCGGGCTCGAATCCCAGTACGGACATATTTTCCAATCATTCTCTTTTTTGTTCAAAGGCATGAATGTATGATAACTAAATTTTCCTCCCACCGCTTATCCTACCCTAAAAATAGATCGTAGCAAAAGCGATTAGTTAACCACTTACCACTAGTCCCATCTTAGCTTTACTCTCTTTGAAAAAAAGAATTTGAGCAATTGAGTAACGAGCAGTTGTCGTAGAAAAACACCATTAAGAGCGGTGATGATTAAACAGAAATATATCAGGCGCATCCTGTGATTTTTTGCTTGATCACGTGTTAAATGAAGAGCGTGAGTGAGATATATGGGCATGCTGGTGTTTGAGTTTTTACCTTACTTGCAAATTAACAAGTGAAAATGTGTGACAGAGACAGAAAAACATCAACTGCACGCTGATGAGATATATGTATATATATATTCATACAGCTCCTGTCAGAGGAGAAGGGAGGGGGACAGAAGGGGCTAGGCCATTGACCCTGGCCTTAGAGAATCAGGAGCCTTAATTTTACCTTTACTCTATTAAAAATGTGCATAATATTTATGCAGTGCATTTATGTTAATGAGATATTTTTACTTCGTCACATTGGCACAAAAATTGGTTCCGAAATCAATGACGTACTTCTGACTTTTAAAAGGTTAACCTTCCATGGCTCGTCCTGCGAATGAGATTCGTTGTATTTATATTTGCCAAATTCTTCAACTCTTATCCTAAATATAAGCCAAGATAAGAAATGTCTATAATTAATATGTTTTTGCATTGACATCTTTGTAGTATATAAATGAATACCGTTGAGTAGAAAGGTGTTATGCGCCATAAATCAAAAGTGTGGGAAATTAATAATGTCTTTTTAAGTGTTCATTTTTGTCATAAAAATAAGGTGTAGGCACCGTATTATGTCTTATACAGAACAATACTGAAAATAGCTATTTAATTACAACAGGTGTGAAAAAAAAACATTGCACCCTTCTTGCACATGGCACAGCCATCTTTTGATTGATTATACTTTTTTTTATTATAAAATGTGCAGCCAATAGTCTTTTTTCATTTTGCAGATGGTAGTACTCGGTCCACATTCCATGCAAAGTATGGTTTTTTTGTTGTTTTTGGTAAGGTAAGGACACCATAGAATAAATACAGTTAGCTATAAAACAACAAATGCCACGTGATCACTATGCATTCGTGTTTACTGTTCAATATATTTTGTTGAGAAGATTTTAACGGTTTTCTTGTTATTTCGAGAACATTCTTACGGTGGCGGTAGTTGGTGTAGTGGCGGTGATGGGTGCTCTTACCTTACACCTTTCTATTTTGTTATTCCAACGGTTGTGGAATGTGGTGTGACACGCGTTTAGTTTCTTTGAGATACATCTTTAGAAAACAAGCGTCACCTAATAACACTACCGATAGAATAACAGCGTTATCAATTTTAATTTCATATTATAAATGAATCAATCTAAAATACAAATAATTGAGTTTTTTTTTTATCTCAAAAGCCTTATCAATTCACCGTTACGGTAAACTGTATTCCAGTCCTTACCTAATTTAAAATATCATGTGGGCGGTCATTGGTTAGGCGCTGGGTCCGCTTCTGGCCTATTTGCCGACATGATAACATCGATATTAATTAATCTATTGTACGACTTGTAATCAACCGGTCGCAGCGTTTTACTCAATTTTGTTTCGAATTCATTTTCTGTAGCAATTTTGTTTAACCTTGTCAACAAAATACAATAAAACGTCAATTGATGAGTCAATCTAAAGTTAATGGTAATTAATGAACGAGCTCAATGGGAACACTTTATACCTTAACTGAAGTAATAGCGGAGCCTCGATCTATCGATCTCCCATTCATGAAATTTACTCGGCATTTATCTTTTTTTAATCCATGTCCTCTCCCAATGTAAAGCAAAATGAAGTTTTGTTTGTTATTCAGTTGCTCGTGAAGTTTTTTGTTTGTTATTCAATTGGTCAACTTCTATTTTTTGAAGAGAATAGTGATGGAAGGGCAGGGCAGTAATATTGGTTAAATAATCACTCTGGACAGAAAATTGATACAACGCTTTTTGCTGCGGTCTTGAACCCGTGAGATCAGTCACGGAAGCCAACGATGTTGGCCACTGCATCACAGACTTGAGAATTTTTCATAGTACAGACCAAACACCTGTAACAGCAGTGTTAAATAATCTCGCATCTATCGTCCCCTTATCTATCGTTAACATATAATTATCCTGCTAAGATTTTTAACTCAATTAACTATGAAGGCACTGGGTTTAAGTTGGTGGTATATCGCCCGAAGTTTTGAAAATATTTTAATGAGAACTGTAACTCGCAGTAGAAATGTCACCCATGAGAAACGTTTTGAAAACAAAGAAGAGCATTTTGATACTGGGGTTAGCAACATCACACTCAACTTAATTGTCGCTAAAAATAATGAAACCTGTAAGTCGATGTTAATAACAATAATAAGAGAAAGTCTAGATTTGACTAGCTTAAAAGAATTCTTACCACGGGGGACAAGAAGGTGTGAGCTTTCAACATATCTTTTGATGGAACCAATATAATAATTTCTGTTGATGAAAGCTTTTCATGAAAATATATTTTTATGGGTTTCAGAATTTATCGCAATTATCGTTTTGTTTTGAGGGTTTTCCTTCAATCTGTATTGATTCTAGCATATGCAATAGTCCACACTGACCTATCTATGAAATAATCCACAGAGCTATCTTAATTAGTGAGCGTATGACAATATACTGCAGCGCAATTTAAAACCTATATTATTGAACGGAACCATTGAAGCGGATCTATTGTGCAAACACCGGCAGCCAACGACTATGCAAAGAAATCAATTACTGGCATTTACATTTGCACAATAATATTCGTTTTCTTTTAATTATGTTTTTCACAATTTGAATAATATATGACTCATAATAACAGAAGGCGTCTAAGTTGATTGTAAATCAACACTCCTTGCAGGAAGGGTTTAAATAGAATCAATGCGAAGGACATGCCTCAACCTTTTCCTTACCCAACTTCTAATTTAATTTATCTATAACATTAAAATTTAATACAATACTATTTGTACATATTTAGGATTACTTTTAGGGTATAAAACAAAACAAAAACCAACGACTACGCACCCGCCTACGCCCAGGTAAATCCAGGACGCTACGCGGGAAAAGCAACATCAAAATACACCAGATGAAAGCGGAACTGGAGCTCGGCTCCACCAGCCCCAGAATTTGATGTATAGATATCAATCAGGGTATTCACTGTCAATACTTGGTGGAAAGTATTTTATTAAAAAAAAAAAAAAAACTAATTTGTACCAATTAACACTTTTATTTAATATGATCAGAACCGGCTTCACTCTTGACGAGCATTATCAACTGAATACAATGTTACTGTGTTATTTATACAAACCAAAAAGATATTAATAAGCAGTAGGTAGCAATTTACAAATAAAGGTACTCTAAATTGAATAAAATTAAAATATTTAATACTTCTAAAATGTAATTACAAAACTCATCAAAAGGTAATTAACCCTTTGATGAGTATTTCCGTACCTGTACGGCGGCGAAGCTTGTCATCGATTATCTATTGTCATCCCCATAATTTTAAATGATTTTTTGTTATTTCTTCAGATATGGATACTAGACACATCCACCAGTGACTTTTGGCCGCCACATTATTTTTATTGTGTGTTGTAAACAAATCAGTAGCCATATAATATTTATAATATAATATTGAGCGTAAAATTCTATTTGGGATCGATTCCTTCCTGGAATCGACGTCTGTAGAGCGTCACATGTAGACAGATGGGAGCAAAAAAAATCTTGACGCAAAAGCAAGAAATAATAGCTTCTAGAAAAATATTCAAAAGCAATAAAGAACTAGTTTATTTTACATTTTTAACTAAGAGTTTTATAATTTAAAAAAAATATTTACTTCTTGAAATAATAACTAATATACTTCCCAGATTGGTCCGTATCCAAAAAAAAGGTTTTTATATTTTTGGGTGTGGCAATACTACAAATTATCAAAATATAAGGAATAACCTAATTTAGTAAAAATTAGCTCACCACTCGAAGGGATAAGCAAAAAGCTTTAACACTTCAATGTAATCTTTATAGGATGTCATATTATTTTAATGAAATCGGTGAACTTTCGCTATTATACACGCCATCCGGAATTGAAGGGTTAAATAAGATTCAAGGTGTCTTATAAGCCATCTGTATATTGCTACTTATTTAAAAGACGTGTATAACACCTTTATTCTTATCAGTTTGACTCATGAACTATAGTAAAAGTTGATTCACTAAAAATGTTGATAAGATGTTTGCGGTAGAATTATTCTGGGAATAATAAAACCCTGAAATAAGTATGTAGTAAATTAATAGCTATTTTATTAACCCTTTGAGTAGTTAATTGATTCGGCATTTACTTGGTAGAACTCCATTTATAACAGATTAAAATAACAAAGTATTTTAGCTCTACAGTTTTTAATAATTTTATTCGTTGATAGCTATTTCGGCTTGCGCCATCGTCAGAACTAGCAAGCCGAAATAGCTATCAACGAATAAAATTATTAAAAACCGTAGAGCTAAAATACTTTGTTATTTTAATCTGTTACCTTTGAGTAGTGATTATTTTTTTTGGAATGAGTTTTGATATATTGCTATTTCAAAGTATATCTTCAAAATTGAATTTTCTTGATTATTATTTATTTATTTATATGTATATTACAAAAGAATTACAAGTTATCAATTTATCACTTTTGCAATGTAAAAAACAAGATGTAACAGAATTTGCTTAAAAAAATAGTAGAAAAAAAATTCAAGCGTTTGAAATTGGCAAGGAAGTCAACTTAAAGCTCTCCCCAGTGTCATCCCCATTGGCGGGCTGGTTCTACACATTGGGAGAACAAACAATTCGTGTCCACGATTCCTCAAAATATGTTCAGGAACATTAACCCTTTGCAGTCCTTAATTGAAATATGTTTTCACATTAATTCTTCTTTAATTAATTTATTATCGTATAATTATAATAAAAAACATTTTGAATGTTTCATTATAGCAAAATTTATCTTGGTAATATTTGGATGAAAAAAAACTTATATTATTAAAAGAATTAGTAAGTTAAAAAACATTGCCAAATCTGTAATGTCGAGTCCAACTCGACATAGGACTTCTAAGGGTGTTCATATTCTCAAGAATGGTGGATTTCTCATTCTGGCCTCGTATAAGCCGAAAGAAATGTGTGGCCAGATACATTTCTCTTCAATGGCTTAAATTATTTAAGGTAAGCATGCCTCAGAGAATGTTAGTCGGATTAAGCCATGGGTGATATCCATACACCCTCATATAGAGAAGTCTCGAAAATTTCTTCTGAATCTTCTCCACCGTAATGTTATATTTCGAACCTCTCGGAGCCCAAACAATCGACTCATTGTCAAGTCTGCTTCAAACTAAATCATTGTATATCAATATTATAATTTTAACTCCCGAAAAGATTCCAGTGGCACAACCTTATGAGCTTACATCTAACTGAAAGCAACCTTCCAACATAAATATATGCTCTTCTCAATTATGATGCATAATTATATGCATCATAATTGATAAGAGGTGATAAAACATTTGGCCATACCACTCAAAGAGTTAATACGTCATTCATTGATGACAGTGTGACGTTGTTTGCGGTCATTTTCAGTAGTGACTGAGAAATGTGCTAATCTTTGGTCATATTGCACGTCATGTGGACAGCTTAGTGGATCGTCTCGCTTATCCTTGCCGAGAACTTTCTGTCTTGTTTATTCATAAAGTATTGTCATCACAAGATTAATTCATTCAATGTGGTAAATAATAATATCAAAATCAAGTATAATATGCCATTTCAGTCGACTACAACATTACCTGTAAAATCAGTCCATTATAGCTGTCTTTTTCCAAACTGTGACTTGGTATTCTGTTCATTTTATAATTCTCTTGATTCAAACATCTTCACGAATTTGTAACATTTGGTTACAAAATGGTTTTTTTTATCAACCTATCCACATGAAGTTTTTTTTATGATGCAGACTCAACCATTTCACATGATCAATAACATAGGGGCATATCTAGATTTACACATTTATAAGATATCGCAGATTTGGTGAAATGTACATCTTTTGGGACAAGGGTTGTTGAACTGCGAAAATACAGATAAGAATATGGAAGCTGCAGACAATTTGTCACATTAAACATGGAATCCCACCGGTCTGGTGAATCATAAATTTTATTCCAGCAAACAAAAATAAATATAACTCTTGAAATTACCCACCATTCAATCTGTGTAGACATTCCCATACGTTAATCCATTTCGCCGGCAATGACTTTAAACTTAGTGAGTAAACATTTGTTTCTTATATAAACACGATACATTCATTTACTGAACGTCGGTTCAAGTTCATCCGTGCGCTTGAAGATGCCGAAAGGCGAAACCCGGGCCGTTGGTGACAAAACTTGTGTGAATGTACATAGTTTGAATGATTCAAATTTAATATTTTTTTATTATGCAAATCAAAATGAAGAAACACTCTTTTATCAAATATGACAAATGTCCGCGCGGCCTTTGAATTTTCCGCTAATGTCGTCTTAGAGGGAACATTGGTTGAGGCTGTACAGTGCACGACCCAGACATTTTTAATGATTCTTCAAGACTAGTGAATAACCAAGCCTGATATCCGAGCTCCTCATCAATTAAAACTACCTCACCCTCAAAATTCAAACCATGTATCTATTCTCGAAGCTCAGTATTCACTTTCCTTCCCATATTGGGGGCTGCCGCAGAACTTGTTTTGTATTGAGGAGGGCCGCGGATTATTTTTTTTCAGATTTAGATAATATTTGGTGCGCACGGCTACATGTCAAGGACAGTCTGCATTGAGTCAATTTTTCCTGAGTGAGTCACAAGCTCCTTCTTGAGCTGCTTACTTCCGAAATGATACAAAATTGAATAAGAAAAAAATTATATTGATTTAATTTAAATAAACTCAAACTCTGCCAATTGGAACATTTGAAACTTACCAAATAATAACAAACAATTTTAGTACAGCAATTTAATGATCAATTCTACCACTCATTAAGTACATAGTGATAAGTCATTTATAAAAATTCCAAATCATGTGTAATTTGAGACTCGATTTTCCCCATGTTATTTTCGACTCGACATTATCCCCTCTTCGCAAATTAACTCATTGTTAACGAATTTATAAAAACGTCAAACTGTACCCAGGCATAATTAGTTTGACTTAGTTTTCAGTTCGTTAGTGTTGTAAGATTTTTATTGTATAGTTAATAATGTTTTTCAAAAGGGATCATACCGAATAGTAGGTATTGCGTGTTACGCTTGCCTCTCCTTCTTTTTCATGTCTGGCATTACAGCATTACATTACTTCAATAGATTCTGTCCGTCCCTCCTTTGTACGCCCATACGTTGTAGTGGTCTGCGCCCAGGCACGCACGATAAATGTCCAACACAGCGTAATCGCTTAATGTCAACTCACCATGGAGTCAATTTATATCATGTTTGTGTCGACCCTAATGTCGGATCAAGCCCTAATCAGAACTTAGAGCAGGCTTGGGGAACCTGCAGCCTTTTGGCTACTCTGGTGCGGCCTTTTGGCCAATTCTGTAATTCTGTAAATTTATGTAAATTCGTAAATTCCTGACATATTCTGATTCCCTCGTCAATGTTTACTGGGGCATTATGTCGAATCAGAAAAATGAATTCGGCCTTTAGAGAATAAAAGGTTCCCCACCCGTGGCGTAGAGTCTAGGTTGCACCATTACTGGTATTGTAAAGATTTTAAGTTTCTCTTGTTTTCGTGATAAGAGGGAGTATTTATCTTCTTCAAGCAGTACTTGTATTGTTGCTAACAATTTTCTCACTAACTCTATCTATTTGCTAATGGATATGTGACTAGCATTTTTTTTTTTTTCTCATATTCACCTTTTACCCAATTTACTGTTTACTCCTCGTTATCGTCTTTTCAATGGCCTATGATATCAATCTTATCAGCGTATGCCAGAAATAATGTTGTAATTGTTATTATTAACTCGGATAACATTAATCTTATCATTTTTATGAATAGGTTTTTAACTTTGATTATTTGTGATCTCTCGTTATCTATTTATCAAATGATCTTAGAGGGGGATCTTAGATGGATTGGGTGACGCGAGATTCACAAATGCCAGGGATAGGAAAGCGGATTACCGAGTGGGGGAGATTTCAGGCCAAAGTTCACTCTAGACTGAAAAGAAGAGGGGGATTATCTTTTATTGCAGAAACAGTGTCGGTTCTTGGGAAATTACTATTTCAAAACTTAGTTCGTACAAGTTATTCAGACACTCTTCTCTTATATTCTTTTCAGTAAACAAACCGTTTCGCCCACTACGATCCTCCGTCGCGAGCAGAAATGGATCCGAATGCTGGGCAACTGGGAGTCGTTTATGAGCAAAAACTACCGCAAGGTGCGCGAGAGATGCCGCAAGGGGATTCCCGCCTCCGTGAGACCGAGGGCGTGGCTTTACCTCTGCGGGGGACAGCTCCTCATGCAGAAGCACCCGCAGCTGTACGAGCAGCTACTGGAGGCGCCCGCTGACCCCAAGTGCTTAGAGGACATCAAGAAAGACTTGCACAGACAGTTTCCATATCACGAGATGTTTGTAAGCGAAGAAGGACCGGGGTGAGTTCATAGTTGTATATCAATTTTTTTTTTGTAATTTAATAAAACTTATTTTTCGCGAGCTCAACAAATAGTAAGTCGCTCAATCTCTCCATGTTTTAAAGAGAGTAAGAATATTTCTAGGATAAACTAATCGGTCCCGCTGTAACGCATTGGAAGAAATTTTTAACATTACAGACATCCATGCTTTCAAACAGAAATCCATACAACTGTCCGTACTGAGATTTGATCATGTAAGCACCATAACTGATGCCAACTATATCTTAATAATTGTGGCAGATATCAGCATATATATTTGTATCGGTTTCGAAAATCGAAGGATTCAAAATATCAGATCTACAGTTTTTCAATTGAGGCATTGACCTTTCAAAAGAATTGTGATTCATTAACATTGATCTTTTCATTCACGAGTCAAAAGACATAAGTGGTAATTGAAGGCAGGCACTGCCTTTGTTCTTAGTCAAAACAAACAGGTGTAACAAGAATGACGAAATTAGTAGAAAAATGGAATTCTTTGAGTTGCGAAAATGTTTGTGAATTGAAGTAAACAGATTGAGCGTTATTGCTAAATATTTGGACCTGTTCTGGGGAAATACGGTTTGGCCATCAGCCGAAACAAGATCACAACACTATCGATGAGAAGAATTGTTAAATGATTAAGGCATCCCTTGTTATCGATTGCCAAATCGGAATTCACTGAAGATATTATTTCAATCAATATTTATTTATGCCTTAACCCAGTTTTAGATATTCGTAAGTGTGTTAAGTTTGTCTCCAGTAATTCCTTTCGTTATCAGTTACAGTTATCAGTCACCGATCTGAACTAATATCATCACTACGAACAATCAATTTAAAAACAGGAATTACCGTCATAGATATAAATATAGATAATATTCAAAGCTATCAAAAGGTTAAGCCATGTCGATACCATTTAGGTAAATAACATTTACTACTTAAAGTAATAAATTTCACTCGTTTGTTATTGTAACGAAAACAAATTGGTTTTATTAAATCAATCCGAATTACATCATCTGCTTTTGTAGGATGATTTTTTTTCAATGAACTTGGCACATGCTTTAGTAATTAAAAATACTTTTACTTCTGTATTATCTTTGCATATTTTATATTATTCAGTGTTTCTCAAATCCTAAGACTCACAGTTGGGTTGAGTTAGAAAAAGGGAACCGAATGACATTTTTAGGTATTTTGTGTTATCAATTAATGGAACTAGTCCGAAATATTCTAAGTTTTATTAAGAAATTCGGTTTTATTTGCATTATTTCGTTAGTGCTAAGCGGGCAGATACCCTAAAAATCATATTATTGCTACGGAAAAAAAACCAACGAACATGAAAAATGAACAAAGTATGCGTTATGCTCAATTAACAAGTGATGTCAAAACTTTGAAGTTCAATAATCGTCATAGTGGTAATTTTTTTTTAATAACGTATCTTTCACATGGTATCTTCAGAGTGTTGGCCACTAACCCCAACGCTATTCCCCATCATTCATGCATGTGAATCAGGGATTCAAAATCACTTGGTGTTAAAAAAAAATATATAATTTTACTTATTTACTGTTGTCTTTTCATTCGAGAGGCACTGGCTTCTCGGTGAGTGAATGTGCATGCAATTATGTACTGATGTATATCTGATCTAGGTCAAAAATCTCCATAATTTGATTCACAATATGTGCACGTATAATAGTACTCCACGATCTTTGGCATTCAATGCTATTTCAATTGAACGACGATTCCGTGACTTATAATTTTATTTCAATCAATGAACTAGCATACCGCGTGTTTTTTTCGCATTTCAGGAATATGCAAGTGATGATGCATAATATGTAAATGTTGATATTTCATGCGGGGCGGTGCAAATAAAGAAGCCGTCACTGATTGTGGGGTTGATTTCTTGCCAATGCTACTCGCTGTTAAACACTTGAATACTTTCGTATTAATCTCTCTCTGATGATTATTGGCATGCCTGTTTCCTAATGACACAGGCCATCTGGTTGCTGTAATATTTTTGAACGGAAGATTTATTTTTCAAATCCTGTTTATTGTTACGTAAAAATGATAACACGCGCATGCCTACCACCGCAATATCCATTTTATTTTTAATATGAAGGTATCCCAGTTCACCGTGTGAATCAAATCTCTGCTTAAAATAATTCATTTGGTTCGCTTTATGTACGCAGGCAACAAGAGCTTCTGTCCGTTCTCCGCGCGTACTCCGTGCTGAATCCGAAAGTGGGCTACTTTCAAGCCCAGGCGCCGGTGGCCGCCTTCCTCCTGATGCACATGCCCGCCGTCCAGGCCTTCTGGTGCCTCGTCAGTATCTCCGACAAGTACCTGGCCGGGTATTACAACCCCGGCTTGGAGGTTAGTTTTATTTGTATTTGTTTGTGTTCTCGTATCACTTCGGTTGACCCTGTCAACGCACACCGTGCATTTGTGTTACTTAACTTCGGTAATTCCCAATGGACTATTTTTACAGTAGGTCTTAACGACAGCTGATTAATTTATCATTAAAGTAAACTTATCTTATCTAAAATAATCAAAATACGACCGAAAGAATCGTTTGCATTCCGGTCCTAAAATATTTTGTTTTCTTGTTTAAAATTTGTTATCCAAATTCAAAATTTTATTTGTACTAGTATTAATAATGTCTAGTTTCTTAATGAAAATTGATAAATAGTAAGTAACCGTGGAATCCATCTACAATATTACAATAATTTGAACAACAACGTTGTTGTATTATAATTATAAAAATACCTTAATGCGTTGTTAAATCAACCGTTGGATTGTTTTTTATCGCAGGTTCTACAGCGCGATGGCGACATTCTTTTCGCTTTACTGTGCAAGACCGCTCCGTCCGTTCACCGCCATTTGGCGCGCCACCGCGTCGAACCTGCCCTCTATGCCACAGAGTGGTTCCTCTGCGCCCTGACCAGAACTCTACCCTGGGATTGCCTTCTCCGATTGTGGGATTGCTTCCTTTGCGAAGGCGTAAAGGTGACAGAGCACTTTCATTCCAACAGTATTTCAAATGATGCAAAACGGAATATTAAGAGTTATCATTTTAATGTTTTTACAACTGAACTTTACTAGCGAATAATGTTCTCAGTTTCTACTGTTTTATAATAAGGATAATAATAGTGTGTCATTAAAATAATTAAGCGCACAATACAAATTAAAAATCGCTCAAATAGAAACAGGGGAAAGATGAAAACCTTTTTTAAAAATTCATAGCAAAAAAACACATGATAAACTATATTTCATTGACTTGCAGCGGTGAAATTAGAATAATAAAAGAAAAATCTATAATGCCTCTATAGCGACATTCGAGTCCAAAGGCTTAAAAAGCCTGCTGTGTATTTTTTAAGACATGAGTTCCATAACTTTCATTCCATAATAGCCTACAGATATTCAGCTCAAAACATAATAATCAATAAGCATTGCGACCGCAGACGTTTTGTAATATTTCTAATCTTTTACGCAGGTCCTCTTCAAGGCGTCCCTAGTAATACTGCAGGGCGCGTTGGGCCCCTCGAAGATACGTAAGAAAGCCAACGGCCTCTGCGAGACCGTGGAGATCCTCAGGCACCCCCCGGCGGCGATCCTCTGCGAAGAGTACCTCATTCCCAGAATGGATCGCCTCGCCCTCACCGAGGAAGACTTTGAGTTTGAGCACCAACGGCAGACGGCGAAACGAAAGGCGGCGGCCAAGAGATAACCTCAGTCGGACACCGGGTCTTCCAGCAGAAAACGTGTGTAGCTTTTTTCGTCGACGTTGCCAAGTTGGGTTTTTGTTGCAGAGTTCACGGAAAATGCAACGCTGTATGTGAATTTCCTAACCGCACTTGTACCTTGTGACCTTGTTAAATGATTGCTTTTAGACATTTTATCAATACATCCCAACTGTATCTTGCCTAAAGTGAATATTCTGTTTGAATTTTCAATTACTTGGCAGAACTCATCATCGGGGTAGGGTAGAAATGTTATTAATTTTACAAGATTTATCAAACGGCCACCGACCTAATATCTGTCTTCCAAGGGAACTCCCGTCAAACACAGCAACGTTGATCGCGTGCAAATGATTGTCAGGAGTGTCTTAGGAGCGCTCACCCAAGAAAGCTTCTACGAGTCGAGATTCCTTCTCCATATTACGCTGCGAAATTATAAAATGCAATATAATTCACCCTTGGTTGCAACAGCCGTCAGTCAGACTGACTCGAGTAACTCTTCGCTTTTAATGTATTTTTCCGGATATTCCCATAGAATGTCTTAAGCGACCTGCGGTATGCTACCAAATTTACAGTGTGGTGTGTCACTCGACCCGGCCAGCTGTAAGAACTTGGCAGTGAAATCATCATGCTCAGATATGAATACTTGATAACGCTTGTGGAACTAAATAATCTTTTATTTTTTACTCTATCTTAATACTCCATGACCCGAGATGATCTTATGCCATGATGGAATTTGTCTTTTTTTTACATGAAAATCTGTGTACGAAAGGAAAATGGGTTCCAAGACTTAGAAATTGAAAAACTAGAGAAAATAGACATGTTAAATAAATGTCGCACATTTTTTTTAGTATGTTTCAATAACACAAATATTTTTGCTCTCCTAAAAGTACTGTTTTTAGACTTTAAAAACTCTTCCTTTCGCACTCACACATATTGTACCATCCCATTAAACTAATAAATTAAAGTCATACTGTATTGTAGCAGAATTATAAAAGCCTTACTTGAACACAATTCTCGTTACCTGCAACAAAGTTATATCCGCCTAAACGAATAGGGCTCTTGTTTCTAAAATGCAAAAGTAAGTGCGTAAATATAAACTCGATTTGAAATTCAGGTTGAAAAGGTCTTTTTTTGCTGAAAATATGATATGATTGCATAAATGTAAAACAAAATATTATCATGATGGGCAGACATTGAATCGCAACGTTGTGATAATAGAACTACTGCCTATTATCACCTATCTATTTTTAATATCTGCCGTGAAAAACAAACGAGAGTTTTGTCACAGTTGATGTCATATTTTGTTTTATTACTGTCGTTGTATGTATATAGTTTATTTAACCACTCGTTTGTTACATTTTGGGCGGCTATCTTCACAACAAAATGGCCGAATATTCCATTTTATTATTCAGGTTATGTTTTAATCGTCATACTCTTTGGCATAGTGTGGTACTCCTGTTAAATTATCGATTCAAAGCGATTGTTTATTTATCATCTCTATGGCGATCGAATTTACCAAATTGTATGATGTTAAAATAAATCTGATTTTAGTTTTATTTTATTTGCATAATATTATTGTTTATAATATTATGATATTGTCTATAACCATTTAATTTTTAGCTTTATAGTGCTTAAGTGAACGTGCATTATTTTAATTTGAGAACTCGTCATTGTATAAACATAAACCTTACTGTTATTTGCCCAACTCTTTTGATTTAATAGAAATATCATTTTTCTACTTTAAACGTCACACTGCTTAGTCTGTTCACACTATTCATCCTAGTGAAAGACTTCCACACCGGTGTGTTCATAATTGCTTGTTTTAATTACCTTTAGAACCATAGTGAAATGGTATTGAGTAAAATTTTTGAACTTTGAATATTATCATGTTTGTTTCAATGTTGCCGCAACTAAGTTTGAGTTGCATCTTTTGTTCTGCTCTTGTTTTTTTTATTAAGTGTACGGTAGGAACCAATTGAGTAATATAATATATTCCATTTTGTTTTTGAACAATGAAGCAGGTATAAGAATATATAAAAAAAGACTGTGTGTTGTACGTAGAAAAATTGATAGATAAATATAAATTTAAGGAGTTTATTTAGTCAATTATGAACATGTCTAAATCAGTAAATGAATAACATTATTCATTTTATATTTTTATTTCTATATTATACTTCTGTATTGTGTTACAAATAGGTAACACACTTTAATTTTGATTTTTTTTTTCAAATGCAATTTTTCATAAGATATAAATTCTATGTAAGGTGTGGATACACGATAACTCAAATTCTATAGCCCTAAATGAATTGAAATATTTTGAGTTCTATCAATTTTGACAGGATGCAGAATTGATGAGCCTTTCAGTGATGTAAGTTGTTGATGAAAATCACCCGCTTGTGAATATGATATATCTTTTGATGACAATATTTTTAGTAAAATTTTGTAATGCAAGTATTTAATATGAAATATGGATATATTCGCCTGATCTTACAATCCCTAGGCCCAACATAAAGAAGCGTTCTTGCTTCCGATCAAATCACACCGGTGTACATTATCTTCATTCGTCTACTCGAGGAGTGATTGAGGGCAAACAACTTGTAACTCTTTTATTAAATAACACGAATTCTGTGTTCATGTCTTACATTTCTCTTATATTTATCATATTTGATTGCTATAGGTACCTTCTATGTGTAAAAATAGAACCTTTATTTTTTTACTTTATTTAAGTGAAATATTGTTATAATAACTGGTAATTTTATTATTTATTTCATTTTTTTTTTTTTGATAAATGATTATTTGTAATTAGACAAGTAAATAACTGTCCACTTTCACAATGTAAGTCACATTATTCGACAGGTATATGATAAGTATAATAGCGAGAAGTAATTAAACGCAATAGCAATTATTGTTAAATATAAAATTAGATAAAGTAATATTTTGATATATGATACTATTGCGAACCTCACACGTATTTCCTAACGCGTATTTTATATCTAAGTTAGGTCACATTTCGCGATTGATTGTTAACGATGTGAAATCTTTGTCATACAAGTGAAAATGAATAAATGCGAGAAAAGTTAATTCATTTTACCTGTTGTATTTTTTCAAAAACTATGAACCATTCAAGCATTGTTTTAATACGTTGAAATTTGAAAGTATAAATAAATTGCATATTTTTTTTCTGGTAAAATTGATTAACTACGTCACAGTGCTAATCCTACAATATGGTTACTTGGATTTTCTTTGAAAGATATTAACTACGAAATTAAAAAAATTTAAAAAGTGTCCGTGTATATTGAATGTTAGTTAATTCATTTATCTTGTATGGCAATGATTAGCAATACTGTGGCAAATGGGTGCACTGATTAATTTGATTTCATTACTATTTAACTGGGGTAACCATTTGCCCGAGATTACGCTTGTATGATTATTTTTCTGTGTAGTCATTGATTGTATAATGTACATAAGAATGTTGGTATAATGTATACTCGAAGAGTCAGTAAAGCGTATTACTTTGATGTCCGCTCAGACATTTGCAAATCGCTGTTGGATGAGGGCCTCTCCGAATATTAATTCTGTAACTTAAAAATAATCACAGAATGAACGAATCGGTGTGTTGTTTTGCCTTATTGTTACCCAATGAAAATGGCCGCATAATGAAACAGTGACACTTGGGGAGTTCTTAATGTGGCAGTTGACTGAAAAATGGTTAATGATAAAGCCGTCGTATTGGTGATAATATTTTTAATCACAATATTTCGCTTTATTCAAATCAAATCCAATAGAAAAATAATTGATCAGTGTAAAGGAAAAATTCAATAAGTGCTGTTTTGTATTTTTACAAGATCTTATACAATATAAATGAATTATATTAATTGATCATTTTCTCCTTTTAGTTATTTTTTTCAGACAATTTTAACTAACATGCGCTTAATGATTTTTACCTTTAAACTGTCAAAATCGTAATATATCTGCCTTAGGATTTGAAAGACTTCGTCCAGAATTCCTTGAGGGTATGCAATAATAATTGGTGAAACTTTTTCTACATGTAATTATTTTCATGTTGATAACGTGAAAAAATTTAAAACGGCAGTGTGCAATTGGGTGTTGACTGAAAACGGTGTAATTATTGTTAAATTGGCAACATTTAAAATTAAGAATGTAGTGTTCTTTTTTCGAAACATATATGAACATAACGGCTCTAGCCAGATGGTATAAGCATATCTAAATAGTCTAAGGTTAAATTATAATAATTTCATTTATTAAAAAAACTTTTTCTTCATTCCATTTTTTACTTTTTTATTCTAATATATATCTTTCAAGATATTAAAACTCTTTCAAATGATTACTAATGAAAATTGACTATCAAATGAGAAATAGTTCAATAGACAATTTTTTTCATTTTTTCAATGATTTCAAAATTAGAACACAAAATATTCTTTGTTTTTCACAGATTTAAAAATAGAACAATTCGTAAATCAAGTGATGTGATGTTAATAATTCAGAACCATGCTTCCTTAGTGCGAATGAAATTGTACCTACAACAAATGCCTTCATATATAAATCTACGGGTATGTATTTTTATCGGGGATACTACTGTGGGAAGTATTTTTTGGATGAACGATATTTTCGCACATTTCGTAAACCCCACATATTCTTTTTATTTTTCATTTCAGAAGTCACTAAAATAATATCAAACTAAGATATAACGTATATAATGGGTACACAAGAAAAACTGGTTAACTAAAACGTGATGTCGATCATGCTTAAAAGATTATGATTCTTGTATAGTATTTGGTGCTTTTTTTACTGGCCTAAAATTCAGGCAATCTTAAAGTGATTAATCTGATAAATTCGATTGCAAGAAAATATTCCACATCACACGACATTGTAGAATAATTCTGGTTTAATTTTGTATATTGAATGAATTCCATCAAAATAATATTGTCAAATTCCCTACCCACATCTTACCTAAAAATTCTAGTGACATCTGACATTAAACTGGCGAGAAATTAAATCTTCTCAGCACTGACAACACGTCGAAAATTTACACTTATTCTTTTTTCAAAATCAAATATCATAGGATAGATAGTCTGGCCAGTGTTGCCGCCGGTGTAAAATTATAAGAATGTATGTATATATAAGTAAAAAAAAAACATGCTGATATAAGGTCCATACTAACACGAAAACTAACTATAGTATTGTAATAATAATATTAAATTGTCATTTTTATACATTTGAGTGCAATTAATAGTACAACATTATGACTGTGGAATGTGAATTGTTGTTGTGTTTCAATTATTAAAGCCATTGTTGTACAATATATATATTTATGTGTTTCGTTTGCTGCATAAATAATCTATTTTCGTGCAGTACTCTCAGTAAGTTCTGTTCACAATTATCATGTGTCATGCAGCTGCAGTTTTAACATGTGTACGCTGATGATTTGACATGCTCCATGCAAGCTGTTAATTAAATTTATTTATTTTCGTTACCACATCCGTGTACAAAATCCATGCCTGCTTCCTAATCAAGATATCTCAACAGAAGTTTTTTCTACAATAACTGTTTGTTACTCAGTTGCTCAACATCTTTCGAGAATAGTAGTAGGTATAGAAATATAGAGCTAGGACCGGACTAGTGGTTAAGTAATTGCTCTCGCTCCGCCCCATTAATTTAAGGATTGGAAGTGTGGAAGGGAAATGCTGTTTGTACTGGTACTTGAACCCGTGAGATCCGTTACGGAAGCCCAACGACATTGATTAAGTGATAATATTTTCCCTTGATTGTGCACTTGAATACTTGAAAGATGCCGAAAATCGAAGCCCTCTTCATTAGAGACAAAACGTATGGAAATTTGCAAAATTTGAACAATTCAAATTTGATATTCCACTAAGCACCTGGGTTCAAAATCCTAAATAATATATTAATATATATATTGTACAACAGTGGTGGTAAGTAGCTAAAATGTTGATTGACTATTGTGTTAGGTATTAAGCTAAACCGGAAAGGTTAAATTGCTTCAAATATGTTACGTATATTACGTTCAAAATTGCTAATATATTATTGTCGTATTCAAAAAAAATCATAGATGTTAATTGATATCTCTTGTAATACTAATATCATTTGCCAAGTCTTGTACTCTGTGACTTTTGCTTGTTATTTATTGATATTAAGGTTTTTTGATTTCCAATTATCATTTTAGACACAAAATCTCGTACGTGCAACAAGACTCAGTTATCTGGCCATAGATCGCAATTGTTTCCATTATGCCAAATAATTCTTTGACCAACACTAGACATAAAAAATGACAAAATTATGTCTCGATACTACATTACATTCTTGTGGAACTTAACACTCAACTACTTATTTGCCTTATTATAATGGAGTTCTAAAAAGAAAATACCCATTGACAGGAATAATATTTCACATATTATTAAAGTGAGTGACACATATAGTAGTTTTCTTGTGCTTGGATAAAAATATACAAATTATTGTTCACTTATAACCGAGGTAACAACGTTTGTGTCGTTTGCTCTCCTAGAGATAAATCTTTTAACCTGAATAGCATGGCAAAACCTCTTATTTTCTTACTGCAGAAAGTTGTTTACCGTTTCATCGTCAAATACAGGACTGGTGCAGCTTTCTAAAGTGGCCAATAAATCCTTTTCTATTGAATTAACGTTCCATTTGAATCTGTACCACATGAAGTTTTCTATGGCCATATCTATGTCGAACGTGTCCACATATTTGAATAATTATGTTTGCCAAGAATTGTTTAAACAATCTAAAGTTAGAGCAAATCTAATGGATGCATATATGCTCGGGCATATAGATATAATGTGACATTGTATACTCATAGAAATTGCGCATAAATATGCCCACTGCGAAGAGTCTAACCATTATTCATCAGTCGTTGAGTTTTATCTACATTCCTTGGAAGCATCGAAGGTTACGTTTTTTTGTACCTTTTTTTTACCACTTGTAACAATAATTATTGTATTTTTTTTTATAACACTGTTATAAAATTGTCTGTATAAAGGTATAACGGTGATACTCGACGTGATTCTACTCGGTATCACAAACAAAGAGGTGTAACCCACACTAACTAAATTTTAAGTAGAAACAATTTCAATTTGAGTATTATATTACGATAAATATTTTATCACACTTTCATTCATAGTTCTTTCAAGCTCCTATCGTTTGGTAAAACACCAATTGAAATTGTATACCTCGATTCGATGTCATTCATCGTTTGTAATCTTTTCTTCTCCGTAATAACATTTAAATTAAATTATTGGCTACCCACTGAATGAGTTATACCTTTGGACCGGCTTTATATTCGACATGTATTCACTTATTTAATGACGCATTATGAATCATTTTAAACGATGTTATTATTCTTGTTTGTTATTTAAATTGATCTACGTCTAATCTAGGTAAATTGCAATTCAAACAACAATACTCCCGAGCAAAAAAAAAAACAAAAATTTGAGAGATGTAATCTTTTTCTGCATTTTTGTATTACAGTAAATTTACTTAAAAATTTCAGCCGTATTGATAAATAATACCTTATGCACCTGCAGAGCGATTGTGGACTAAAATTATTGCAAATCTCGATTGGACTTTTTACTGTTACGTCTCGTGAACGTCGCTGCAGTTTCGTGGTTCATATAAAATAAATTCCTTCAATGGTCTGGGACATAATTTCAATTTAATTATTTTAGATATCCAACAAATTGGATGATTTCTTCATTGAAAAAGGTTATATAACCAATATGTTTTCAATGCATGAGGGATTGGAGTGATTCATTCATATTTTTCGATGAATGCCTAACAAATCTTAGGTTTAAATTGTTTAATATTCTACAGCTGGAATTCTTTCTGTATTTTTTTCTGATAACCGTGGCATTGGAAGGTCTGAAATGAAACTTGTTAAAACAATTTGAAAGAGTGTGTTTCTACGATATACATTGTATAAAAACAAATCGCAATTTACTCAGGTTACTTTACTGAATTGTACGAGGTAAGTGTTTAAAAACTCACAAATCGAGGGGTGAAAATCACACAAAACTTGACAGTTGACACAGTCGTTGCTAAGCGTGGATTATACCCAACACTTCACGCGGCAGGTGCGCAATTCAATGTGTAAGCGTGTCACTTGCGCATCGCTGATTTTCACCTCTTGAAATACGAGTGTCATGTTTCGAAAACTTGTTTATCTGCGTCTCTTAATCTTCCTATAAAATGAAATTTCTCCGTTTGCCAAATATTTTTATTGACGTTTCTTCAAATGATATGTTTATCTCGTGTGTCTCTAGTGTATAGGTAGCTAGCTAAAAACATTTGTTCGATTGTAAGCTGTTTAGGTAAATATTTCATTTGTTATTATATTGTTCGGCTTCTCTTGAAATGTGCACACAACAGTTATCTTTTGATTTTACCGATGTACTCTGAATAAAATTTGGATATTTACGGTGCCGTAGAATAAATATTAACTCGTTGATACAACCGATTAATTTATGGTTGATGTATGTACAGACAGTCATAATGTACAAATCAATTTACTTTACAGACAATACAATCATGTATTCCTTTTTTTTAAAACAGCATATAGTCTGTACTGTACTGTAAGTTGGTGAGCTACAAATTGATATTTCTGAGTATGTATTCTGCAAATGAAAAATTTGAGCTCTTAGGATAAAGCTTTAAGCCTCGGTATTTTATGTAACATACATAATTATACTGTCAAAATGTAGACGCATTTGTTCCGATGTGACATAAATAGGCAGGGATAATCGCTTGCCCTTAAATCTACATTATAATACTGTTTCTGCCAAACTGGTACAAAAAATGCACCACTGAATTATTCCAGATGAAGAATCTCACTATATACTTACCTCATTTCTGTTACTTACCGACTTCTGCCAGTACGGGAACAATTTCAATAGTTTACTGTAACAACGGTTGAGATTAGTCCCTCACGATCACAACTACCAATAAATCTCGGCAACTGACGCTTGACTCTCCTCGCTAGTTATCCAGTTACTCGAGCTGAATTTGTAAAATCATTTCTTTTCTTGGTTGGATACAAAAACATGTCTGTAAAGAGATAAATCTTACTGTGACATTACACAGAGTTCAATCGTAGTATGTGGAATAATAGTTAACCAATCAAATTCCGCGTGCCTTATTTATATGATTGAACAAGCGGAAGGAAGTTGAACCGTCACAGACATTCATTCCTTTGAGCTTGAATCGATTTACGAAATTTTCTGTAATGAGGTTCAAACCCGCAGACACTAACTGATTTATTATTCTATCTATCCATACGCAAGCTATTTTAATTATTGCATTTTGGTTGTCATCATGACTGTGATTTTTGCCTGATGTCTTGATAGGGCCTCTGCCCTTTGGCTACGGGACATTTAAATTACGGCACCCTGAATATACACTCAATTTTATAGAATTATATACTTTAAATACATCTTATTAAAATGTTTCCTACAAAGCTGTCGTTTTTCCAAGTAGATATGAATAATTGTTAAAGAATGCACTAATTTTTTGTACATCACTATAGAGAAATTTGATAATATATTATATAATTAATAATGTATTACGTAAGTCTGAACCGCTCGTGTACTATTTGAATGTTAAGAAGAAGAAGAAAACGTACAAAGTGTTGATTGCAATCAAATACTACTATTCCCTTCCAAAGGTGCTAACGATGAAAGGCAATGTTCTCTAAATCTAAGGAAAATATTTTTTTTTTGTTTACTTACCGTTGCGAAGATATGAAACTGCTAAAAGTAATTTAGTATATCAAATCCGAGATATATTGTTACCTGAAAGCAATAGTGGCAAAAAAGAAAAAAGTCAATTTTGAGAAATAGGCCTAGTGGCTAGCTCCCGTTTCCCCTGTTCATTAGGGAGGAGGGTGGGAGTGAATTTTAGACATCAAAGATGAATTTAAAAAACTGCCCGTATTGGGATTGGAACCTGTGAGCACAACAACTGAAACCAACGATGTTGACCACGGAACTAGCATTTTTATAGCTTTACATAATAAGTAGTTGGTCAAAAGAAATATAATCTTACATTTCCTATCAGTAGTTATAAATTAAAACATTGAAATCCGATCAACTTGCATCGCTTTTTGTCATGCGTCATGTAGAACCTCAGTGATTCATTCCCATTGCTCTCTTTCGTAACCTCTGATACCATCGTCGTTCCACCCCATCTGCAGAGCTTCTTTGCTTGGTGTTTTATCTTGAGAAAATTTATTCAGCATATCATTTGACCAAATAAATGAAGCTGTGCTCGTGATCTATAATGTTCTTCCCGCTATTAAAAAAATGCTTTATGCAATCGAGAAATTGCATGCCGATTACAAGTACGAATTTGTTCTTAGTTACTTTTAGCAGTATCCGAGGTTGACGTGTTTGTAATATTTCAAAAACATATCTATCGAGTTGTATTCTGTAAAATTATGTTGCTTAATATTATTATTATTGCGTTATTTATATTTATTGTTAGCTGCTATTTGTTTCGGTGTTTTTTTAATGTTAATATGATTGCAAAAATAATTAATGTTTAATTTTTGCAACCGTTGATCAAATATTAAACATCAATTTCTTTGCTATAAATTTCAATTACTGTTTCAACTGATGGAGGTTTATTTGCAATGAAAAATTGTTACTTACCTATTTTCTATATAGATATATAAAGAAAATTCGTAATAAAATATTAACATAAAGTGCACATTTAAGATTCAATCAAAAAAAATATTTTCTCTAACGAAAGCTGTTTTACATATTTATATACTTTCTGTACGTTGTGCCTAAATGAAATTCAACAATGTTTCACTCTGAATAATAAATAGGCTAATAACATGAAATAATAAACAGTATTAGAAAATAAATAATATCTTTAGCAGTAATTGAAACTTCTTGAATTGAAATGCGATTATATATTATTAAACCAAGGTAAGACGTCATATATCCGACATAAATATATGTTCCCATCTCTGTAATTATTTATCGTTAGTTTAATGCGGTGCGTATAATTAAAAATGCAACAATGTTGCCGCACTCGCATGTCTCACCGTCGATGTCGCCTTGGTCTAATTAACACTAGCATGGCAGATGGGTTATGTTTATTTTTTTTAAAGATTTATCATTATTATTTATGTCTAGATAAGATCTGATAACATTATAAATAATTGTATCATTTCGGTTTATACATATTTTTTCTTTCATCTTCAACATTTCCAAGATATCTTGTATTATTTTCTTTTATTAATAAAATTATTATGTAAGTATCCGAGTGTTTTATTGATGTAAATAATCTCTACCCTTTTTCGATACACGATTCTAAGATGAGATCAGTAGTTCGACATGACATTTCATAGGCAAGCCTATCATACTCTTAGTGTGAGATTCAAAGCATGCAAGAAGCTGAATATTTAATAAAAACAATGCATTTCAAATGAGCAAAATGTGTTAGCAGATGTGCCTAATTCGAAGCCCAAAAAATGGTAAGTTTTGACTTAGTTTTTAAAGTAAAAAATGTGCAGACTTGTTTTCCTGCTTAATCTCCCTTGCACTGTGAAAAGGAATTCGGACATCACTGACATTAACACCTGCAACTGAAAAATCATTTTTTAAAATTGTCTATACTGGGATTTGAACCCGTGACCATTCGGCTACTTTTCCAGAACTGTGGATGTAATATATTTCATGTACACATGCAACATAACAAAATAATTAAACCCCTGAGAAATGAAGTGAGACAAGTAGTACTTTATAAAGCCTTTTAACTGCCGTATATTATTAATAGTAATTACCTAGCACGCCGACTATAATCTGCAACTACTAATTTAATTAGTTATCGATGAGGTAACTCGTCTCTGGAGTGTTGAGCACGAAAAATTTTATGAGATATCTTGTCTGTGGCAGCCATCGAGTTAAAGGAAAGGTGTTCGATTCATTATAATATTCTTACATGTTTTAAAGCAAGGATGCCCAACCTGTAAATTGCAAAGCAAAATTTGATTGATTCCGTTGTTTGAAAAAAGGGAATATTAAAAGAATATGAAAATACTAATATTGAATTATTCTGTAAGCACATATCTGATGATATTTCGTATTTAAAATAAATATTTTTATGTTTTAAGAAGGGAAAAAAAAACCCTGAATATATATATTTTTTAAGTTGGGTACCCTTGTTTTAAAATATGGTAAAAGTAACACTGCAATTGTGTTTTCATCCTAAAATAAAAATATGCATTCCACAAAAACGTTATAGTACTTGAAAGCTCAAAAGAAAAGATTCACCATTTTGATACTCTACTCTGCACGTCATCATTCGAAGGCTTATTGGACCAAGCAAGATATATTGGGAATCAATAATGAAATAAAACATTTGTAATTTTTTAAGTTTTTATTCATTTTCACATAGATACATATGCACAGTATCTCATATAGTATATTAATATAAGCCGCATGTAAAAATTGTCTCACTTACGAAATTCAATATTACACAGTTTGATAAATTACATATTATTATAATTTATTAATTAATAGTTGAAAGTATATTTTCCGAGCCGCGCCCGTTCCGTGGGCGCCGCCGCGGCCCGCCCGCACCGCGGCGGCACCTCGCATCTCCATTTTTTTTTTCATAACAATGTGCTATAAATTTTCAATTTACATTTTCAATGAAACCTTTTTTTTAATATTTAACACTATGCTAAATATGAAAAGATGTACTAACGAAAAACTAGGTTTTTTTAAATTAAACGCGGGTAATATAAAATTTTGTACATTTTACTGCGAAACATCCTTTACATTACCTCGTTAAATATATAAAACAGCAGAACCTCAATCTATCGTTTATTTTGCTGAGGTTATTACTGTTCTTTGATGTGTCATCATACCTTATCGGTAGCCCAAAAATATACAGAATTTCTTTATCTAAATACAAAGTCATTATGGTCACACCAAAGTCAGATATTCAAACGAAACCAAACGTAAAAGGACAATGCGACAATAACAAAATGTTTGCCGCCGTTTAAAATCATTTCAAAGATTCTTTGGACTAAAACAATGAGTAACTTTAGAGCTTTGCTTTCAATATTACTTATGTCTGCTAAAACATGAAAATTGTCGCAGTAAATAAAAATAAACAGCAAATCGCAAGACATATATTCTGAGCAACAAACTATCAACTGTGGTAATTATATTTTTATTCATCGCTCAATGAAAACAATGCGTGAATCCACCGACTGTCACAAGTGACAAAGAATGCTTCAATATTTACGCTATTGTTATGAGAAATATTTGTATTCATTAGTGATAAATCTGCAATATATATTTGTAATCAATTACAATTTCTGTATTTATTACTCGTTTCCGCTGGTCCCTTCTTGACACGATAGATCGACCGTTTACTGTTTTATATTATAAATATTAGTGAAAAACTAGAGTTGTAAAATGGTTGCTTATGTAACGGAAAGAATAATACAGTTCATCGCAAAACAAATATAACAAAAATATACATAATACAGTAACATAAAATGAAAATTTTGAATATATTATACAGGCTGTCAAATACCTAGCAGACATTAATTTTGGTTCTGCCAATAATTAAGGAAACCATTTCCTTATTTACAATAAGAAACTGTATTTTCATTTATTTCATGAAAATATAACCGAGTAATTAATAATTAATTACAAACATTTATATGTGTTGCAGCAATAATCAGAATTTATAATATTTTGACAAATATTAAATGTTTCAATATCTAACCAAAAACAAATATATTAAGTCATGAAATTCTTCTTCGAAAAAGTATCTAACTCAATTTATAATAATTATCAAAATATTCGTAAAAACTCTTACAAAATAATGTGATAAATCCATCGCATTGTTAAAAAATTGTTTTTCTAAAGTACAAAAATCAAAACAGAGTTAGAAACTTTATAGAAATATATTTATGACTTTTATAATTACAATTAAGTTTTGGATGAGGATATTTTTTATAATAATTCCTTTAGATATTTAGACATTCCGTATAATAGTAAATTAATGTATCAACGGTTTAAAATATTAGACGTTCTGTATAATAAAGATTTTATACATACTTATAATATAAATATTCCCAGTATCTATATTATAATAATTATAGATGATTTTTTTTTGTTTTATTGAGATTTTTTAAAAAATCTTTACATTCGATAGGTACCTATTGCGAAATGATCTAATGAAATGAAAAGCGTTACAGTCCAGTGTAATCAACTAACAAATTATTACAATAATATATAAATTTAGACACACACAGAAGCCGCCATGCCGTTTAAACAAAAAATAACACTTAAACCACAAGCTCGCCTTTCGTAAATCCACCGTTGAAGACATGTATAAATTAAATTAATTCAAAACACACACAAACGATCACGCAACACGATTTCTTTCATATTTTAAAAAAAGAAATTACACAGAAAACTTCTTTTTAAGTAAACTTCATTCTATATGGACAATTTAAAAAATATAAATCGCTTTTCCGTTTTAGCTCCAGAGCATTGATCTATTGTTCACTTTCCTCAATAGATCAGTGCCCTGTAGCTGAAGAAAATATTGAAATAATGCAGTGTTTCTTTACCTTTTGAAGCTCACCCCAAGTAAAAATATTTTTTTACAATTATTACACTACTTTTGTATAAAATATGAGCCCTCGAGAGGTGAAGGTAGGTAGAAGCCAGGTAGTAAAATGGTAAAACTTTATCTTGGACTTTTAAGTACAATCACGTCTTTATTTGGTGTTTAGGTGGATTGCATATTTTTATTTTACAGAGATACTATTGCAATGTTTATTAACTGAGGTTACTTCACTTTTATGATACTATAGATTTTTTTCTAAAATATCACTTGGCTCACTTGACCTCCAATGGGCCCATGTGTGTATTTCATGGAATAGATTTTACTGATAGTAATAAAGAATTGAAGGAAATATAAATAAAACATTATATCAAAATAATGGATTTACAAACATAATATGAATATTCGAGTCATTTTATCATAATAATATTAAATGCACAAGAACCAGGATACACTGATGCGAAGAAATGAATGGACCACAATGCTCGACAGATCTGATCAACGCATCCCCACCGGAGGAGATGACACCCCCACTAAGAAACACCGACTTAATAATGATATCTAACATTAGCAGTGTGACTTTTTTGAAAAATTAATACTTGCAACGTCACCATTGCACAGTGTATCCATTCCAAATGTTATAATTGTCATCATCAAATTGAAAATTGTATTGCACGCTGATCTATTCGACTGACGTTAAGGCAGTGTCAAATTTGTGATTTCAATGTTCGTATAGAATTAGCCGAATTAATGTAGAGATAACAAATTTATGAATAAAATTACACCCTGACGGTAAATTTGGAGCATTTTTTTTGCCGTGTATATTTTATCAATGAATTTGTCGATAAATTTTACGGCTTTAAAATAGATTGCTTTGCATCATGCGACGGTTCAACTGTAGTGTACAATTTCATTGTCCATTTTAATGACTCACACTATTGTCAGGTGAAGTAAAAATTGTTGTAAAGATGTCAACATTCTCAAGGAATTCAGATCGCAACCGATGTGGGATGATTGACAGTATTCAGTGTGCATGTTACTAATAAGCGCTGTCTTATTGTAACATAAATTGAGTGCAAGAATATTATATTTATGAAGTTTGACATTTCTCACATTTACCGAGCTAAGAATTAATTTTGGTGTAGTAAAAATCTCTTCACTAAAATCCAAGTTGAGGAATACAAACGTATTTTTCATGATTTTTACAATAAAATATAAAGTATCTTGGAACGACTTCCGCTACATTTCATAGACCTCTGTTGATTTCAGGTGCTGGTCTACATTTAACACCGTCGGCCGCGAAAGCTTACTATGAAAATGAGTGAGTCTGGTCTCGTGATTACGCCGTACGTGACGCAGGAACACTGCATGTGGCATCTAGATGCCTGACACCGCATCTCTAGTTATTTTTGAGCATTGCAGCATCTGAACGCCAGAACGTCTTGCCGAAAATGAAGAGTTAAACAAACAAAAGTTGGCCGACGGCGTTAATTGCAGACTGAGGCCTTACACAATTAGGGTTCTACATATATTGCATGTTACAAAGCAATCTCTGTATAAAATCCGTCTAGCTTCTTAATATATAAGAAGTTCTGATAAGGTGTACAATATTGCATCTGAGATTTGTTCAACATTGTTTGTTTGAATAGAATCGTATCTTCAATTCAAATTTACTTGTTATATTCGATAATAAAATATCTGATGCAATTTTAATGAAAATAAAAGCAGTTTCATCGGTAATAAATATATTTATTTATTAAAAAAGGAACATTGGACACCATTTCATTATTGATATATGCCGAAACGGCATAAAAATATTCCTATCCATAGACAAACGACAGGTATCTATGATAAGCTGACATATCATCTTATCTTATCCGGGCGCCCGTCGGTATTCACAATTTTGGCGGGCATTCCCCAGCGAATCGTCGACGGCGTATTATAAATCAGTAATATACAACACAGACAAAACGCGAGGAAAACAAGTATATCGATCATCCCAAAAATTAATAATGCGTGTAATATTATTATAAATAACGTAAAAATTGTTACATTAATCTTTATATAAACAAAATAGTATCTTCGATTTACTATTCGTTATGCAATGTAAAACTATTCTCCGCGCCATCGAAAAGAATTTGTTTTGAATCGTTCAATCTTCATGTACACACGAATCTCAACCGACGATTTCAGAAAATAGAATCATCACCGACGGAAACATGTCAAATCGATAAATGGCTCGGTAACACGTACACCTTGTAACTCTGTTCGCTTTGAAGAATATATCAATTTCATAAATATTTCAAATCAATAGCTTACACATCTATAAAATTAATATTTTCGCACAAAGGATAGAAGTGAAAAAAAGGTAAACAAAAAATTATCCTTCGGTCAAAGCATCGTAAAATAGCGAAACATTCATTCATTCTCTGGTAAAAAAAATCAATAATTAATTTTCTTGGATACGATTCTGAGTTAAAAAGTTTACATATGCCGGATATTAACGATTTACAAGTTTGGCTTAAAATATTCAACTTTTAAGATAAAATAATATTCCATTATCTTCAAACACACAAAACTGAATAAATACGCAAACCTTTCTAAGCAGAGGTTAGTTTTATTCAGTATTTAAAATGCCTTCATCTAGCAGCGATTAAGAATGACTTCAACGGAACGTGAACCAAAAATAGACGAGCGAATGGACGAGAAAGATAGACAGAGGGGTAAAGGAAAGGTGGTGGGGGTTGGGGTTTGTGTGTGGTTGATTGATTTGATTGATAAGGTGGCGTGTTTATGCTTCCTTGCGGACGGTTTCCTCGCGCGGCCTCGCCCCTCCAAAGATGGAGGACGCCTGCGAGGTCTCAGCCAGAGAATTCATCGGAACGTCGACGGTTCGCGGGAGTAACTTCAGCTTTTGCCGACCGCTCGTATCTGAAAATATAAGTAGAATAATTTATGATTGGATCTCTGCATTTAAAAAAGCATGTTATTTGACAATATAAGAGTATAGAAAATCGTGCTTAAAAAGGTAATAATGAAGACTCGATACTTAAATTACACAAAATATAATCTATTCATCGCTACTTGATTGTATACAGGGACTTTTATGAGTGACTGGACATAAATCGCTTTCATCGCTAAAAATGTCTCGACACGTCTAGGTCTTGTGTTAGGATCCAATAAAACCTTTTGTTTGAGATTACTGTCATGTGTAGTTAAATTTTTTGATTTTTCACTGGTCCCTCGTGAATTGCATGAATCTGCTATGAGGTTGCTACGCCGCTGATTGGTATGGCTACCTCATATGAGTTATTTTTTTTAAGTCTTCTTTTTTTGATTGACCTTCTCGATCAGAATAATCAACGGTACTTTACTAGTGTACATTATTACTATTACAGCGTGGACACGGCCAACTAACCAGGTTGTGAGCTCGGCATATCATCATAATTGCGTCTTTCTGGGGGTCCACCGCGTGAGGGCGGTCCTCTCAAACCACCACCACCACCACTGCCGCCGCCTCCTCCTCCACCACCTCCACCTCCTCCGCCGCCGCCTCCACCCCCTCTTCCCCAGTCACCCCCCCTTCCCTCATCAAAGTCACGACCTCTGCTCCCACCTCGATCTGAAACAGACAATATTATTAATATTCAAATTACAAATTTATCGCTTTAAGTCATCTTCCTTCAAGTGGTTCATGAACTTTGTTGATCACTTGCTTTTATTCAACACTACTTTTGTCAACAGCAAGGTGCGAGTGAAAAAAAAAGAAGACTCTGAGAATATATTGAATCGAACCACAAGTCATTCGTTTTCCCACTGAGGAAAGATGCGGCCCAAATGAACAAATTAAAATAGTAGGATAGAATTTAAGATGAATTTTTCACATTTTTTTTATTGAGGTTAAATTAAATTATAAGAAATAATAATTGCTTTATATATATTTATAGCAATAAATTAATTTGAAATAATGAAATCTCTAATTTATCGACGGTTGCCACATCTTTGTTTGACGATTCAAAGAGAAAAAGCCTACATATTTATATCGTCATACAGGAGAAAGTGACCAAGTGGAATTTTTTTTTTGCCAAATAAAGATTGTTTTTGTTTTTCTATTATCTACGTCGGATCAAGTCATCCATATTAGTAGACAACTACCATATATCCATTGAACGATCGAAGATCTCAACAACGTTATGGCAACTACAATATTAAATGATCAATCCTAGAACAATTGAAATACAGTTGAACTTGTTTATTACGAGGAAGATGCGACCGACTGAATTTGCTCGTTACAAGCATTACTCGTTATATCAGAGAATATGTATTTTTAAATGCTTACAGACATACCCATCACATGAAGACTTGAAGTATCTGGAGCAGTCACATAACAAAAAAGACGCCGGTAGGTACCTCCTACTGACTTCACAAAGCTTGAATTTTATACATGCGATTTCAACCATATGCGTGGATACTTTTTCAATGTTGTCGGCGAAAACACCAATTAGGTACTTAGACACTTGATAGTGTCATTTTTGTAATCCGATCCCGGCGCCATCGGTCTAGTTAACTGTCTCACCTTAAGGTCGTACTTGTTGTTTTTAAACGATCGAAACATTAACAGTTTTAAGAAAATGTTTTGAAGTTTGTCAAAGTTTTGATGACATTTTTACTTGATGTGCCCGAGAAGTAGTTCGTTATAAAAGTGAATAAATTTATGGGGAAAACTATAAACTAAAATTTCGACGAATGTTTCCTCATTACATCCGAGATCCCGCTATTTATGTGATCGTAATAACCGAGTTCGACTGTACATCAAAAATTGACATGTGTTAAGGCTTGATAACAAAGAAGGGGTTCAAGTGTCCCACGTGCAGTTAATTAAATTTTGACATTGACTCGAATCTAATAAAGAAATTGATGGAGCAGATTTAAAATTCTAAACAAAAGCTCTAAGCTTCGCTAGTTTACTGATTTGACATTATGAGGGAAAGATTGAATACCGTTTCCATATCGATCCCCCTCTCGACCCCTGGAGGGTGGTCCCCCCCCTCTTCTGTCTCCACCAAAGTCTCTGCGACTGAAAACGTCGAACATTCCACCGTCGCGACCGCCATCCCTACCTCCGCCGCCGCCACCGTCCCGGCCCCCGCCCCCTCCACCGCTTCGGAAGCCGCCGCCGCCACCTCCGCGACCACCTCGGCCGCCGCCACCTCTGCAGATAAAAAATTACAATGAAATATCATATTTATCGCAACCATCGGCAGACGTATTACTACTTTCTTCTGTGGGCAATTTTATATTCCAACCGGGGGTAGATTAATTGAAGGTGGCTTCAATATGCGTAGCGCTTAGAACCAAAACTCACATTTTGCATTTTTGAATTGAGCATGTCAAATGAATCTAAATGGATCAATGCATGTATGCAAAAATAGTTCTAAGAAATACTTTAAGCAATGTCAAAACCACTGCCAAAGTTTACCATTGGTGTCAAGGTCACATTTTAAAATGAATAAAATTAGACGTCAGTTAAATGTATATTTTGGATTTTAAAAAGGTCTTAATTTTATTATTACTCTTTTAAAAACTACAAAAAATAATGATCCCATGGTTTTTTGCGATTTTATCAAGACTCGATTTTTGTAGGATGTGAGTTATGTCTCTAAACTCTCATTTGACAATATATCACACAAGCCTAAAATTAGCTGTATCATTTCAATAATGTCTGAAGAAATGACTCTCTTGTATGCATTATTTGATTCTCTTGCAGCCAAAGCAAACGCATTCAAATGCAATTTTTATAATTTTTGATCAATATTCTATGGACAATTTTGTACATTTGTTGACACCAAAAACTATCATCAAAATATTTATTTTGTATGACATGAAAATAATAAAAACAACACGATTACTCGAGGAAAATTCTCAAAAACAGTTGAACGTAAATAAGGGCAATCATTTTTGGATGACTGAGTATCGTAATGATTTCGTACCGGTCATTCCTTTTGTCGTCTGCGATGTCCACCTTAATTGTGTAGCCATCGACTTCTAGGATTTCGTTCATCTGCACGGCCTTTATCAGGTCGTCCAACTCTTCAAATTCAACATAACAGAAGCCTTTGAACTTGTCAGTTTCTCGGTCTTTCACCAAGTGAACGTGCCGGATATGTAAATCCTGAAAATAAACAACACAACTTTCAATCATAAAGCATTTAAATCAGCTCTATAAGCCAGGATTTAAATAATCTTTTTCCATCTATTGAACAACTTGTTTTTCCCATCCTTATTTTTTTTGGTTAAAGAACAAAAAAAACTCATTTAACCCTTCAGGTACGTATGTGCACATCACCAGGATAAAAATAACCCCCCTGGAGTCGTACAATGTGCATATTATGCAAAAACAATCTCCTGTTTTGACTTTATAAAAGTTCCTCAACTTCACTCAAATAAATTGAGTTCTATAAAGATTAGATTGAAGTTTTAGTTTTGATTCAACCTATTGGCTGCCGTAGAAAAAAGTACGCCTTACCTAGCACACCGGCTATATTTTGCAATTATTAATTTAATTAGTTATTGACGAGATAAAAGTTAAAGACTGTAGTTTTCAAATATAAACAAAAATACATTTGGTACTTTTGACGGACCTTTTTAGAGTTACCATTAAGCAACAGCGAGATAAAGTGGAAAAAGTTGATTTAAAGATAAGTATGCCCGCTTATGAAGGAAACTGGACAGAAGTTCATCTTTAAAAACTGTTCATTCAACGTCTATTATATAGAGCAGTGCTCCGCAACCTTTTCTCTCCCACACCAAAATTTTCTCCAGATTTTTGCAACCCACTTCAAATATGCATATAATATGTATATATATACATACATAAGGGCATACGCAAAAATAACATTGGACATCATTCTCAATCGTGTAATATATATTGCCACCTAAGTACTGCAACTAGGCAACTCTGATTTTATCACTGTTTGAACAAATTATTTGATCTTTTCTTCACTGAAGTAATGCGATGCGGCACACTTAGCATCGTCCCACGGCACACTAGTGTGACACGACACAGCGGTGGCGGAGCACTGATATAGAGAGTACAGAAAGAATACTGAGACTTGAAGTCGTAATTATCTAATCGCTCTTGCTAGGCCCCATTTTAAAATAAGACTGATGAGAAGAAATTTTGATAATCATGCCTTTGAACACAAATCTTTTAATAAAGGTATCTGTACAGAGATTTGAGCCAGTGAACACCACTCCGTAGAAGAAAACTTTGACTGCTTGACAAGAGGCACGATTTAGTTATAATATAGTTTAGAAATAATTCCAAGAAAATATTGTTGTATTGCCTTAAAAATTAAACTGATCTTTTAAAACAAGTTTTTATGTATCAGATTAACGTGCCTAGAGAAGTGGACATTTTTAGTGATGGTATTTGTGAACTGTTTGATAAATTTTACTATTATATTTTGTCTTATTATATTTTTGAAGTGCATTGCGAATTGGCGTCAGCTGTTATGTCATGTACTGTAATTTTATAATAACAATAAATAAATTAACAATAAATATCTTAATTCGGTCCAGATGGAAGTCAAATATTATTTGACGTTTAATTAAAAATGGTCATCGTGTCAGTGCAGTCAGCAGAAAAACATAATTTAATTTTTTTTTATCGTCGAAATAAATGAGATATACTATTTTCACCGAAAATATCATCGTGACAGGCATCATCGAGGAAAATATTCCACGTATTGAGAAGGGAATATACACGCATTTGTTTGTGATCCACTATCTAAACCTGTGTCTGCCAAACTTTTTTACCTTACGGCACACTGATGAATGGAACTGTCGGCACACCAAGATGCCGCAAATTATCTCCGAAACTACTTTTTTTTAGCTCACCGAGGAATTTGAAATCTTCGATTTGCTCCCGTTTTGTTCCCAAATTCCTACATGACAAATATTTGTTTTTGAATATGCATTATTTAAAATTGACATTTTTAAGGCTTCTTCCACCGCAGCACACCTGAGACTTCTTGCGGCACAGTAGTGTGCCACGGCACACAGTTTGGCAGACACTGACCTAAACGATAGTGATTTACGCAAAACGTGGATGCGAGGGAAACGAAAGCTAAAACGCCAATTCAACACAAATAGGAGGCTATTCGCGTCCGATTTGGATGAATTTGTATTTTGAAAATAGTTTTGCTCTCCAGGCAGTATTTTTGGAGTATTTCTAAGGGCAATAAGAGAGAATTACATTTCTTAGTTACGTATAATAATAAATAACAATAATTGACGTGCGATTTATGTTTTTCTATTGGCTGCACTGACATGATAGCCATTTTTAATTAAACGTCAAATAATATTCGACTTCCATCTGGACTTTTACCCTTAATTCAGTATTTATACAGAAAATGTAACAAAAACAAACACAGACTTCCATTATCATCTTAATTTGGGAGTTATGATCTTTGCACTCTAGACAGACGAAATGTTAAGTCCAGTCAGTGATCGAACCCGAAACCTTCAGATCGTACAATGTAATGCTTATTAGTGATCCTCATTTGTATATTGTAAATTATATCATAATTTTTCATAGCAAGGTGTTTTATAACAAGATAACCTTGTGAAAATTTTGAAAAAAACTGTTTTACTGTATGTCCAGGAAAATTGCAAAGAATTTCACAACGTTTGCGCCGAATTAGATTGATTTTAAATAAAATTCTATAATAAGGCATTCAGCCAACTCTTATTATAATTATAGATTATCAAAACAAATGCAGCAAGATTTTTCGAATTAAACATGTCAGATAAGAAATAAATTTGATTGCATTTATAAGATTCATTCGATGAGATTACACTGCACTGTATTTTAATATGAATAAATGATACGGTTAGGGAAAATATTCAAGAATCCATGCCTCACTGACAGCAAATAACCCTCTTAAAGTTGTATGAATAGATGTGAAAACGGTCTTACTTTAAAAATCGTGTTAATATCTCCTTGGACGACTCCATCGGGCAAGTTTCCTACGAAGGCTTTGAAAGGAGGTTCCGTAGGGAAAGGTTTGTTGGTATTTCTACGCCTTCCGCCGCCGCCGCCCCCGAAATCCCTGAAATAAATGAAGCCCTTCATCAGTGATACGCCGGTTTCGCTGTCACCGCACAGGGAGAACGCGTTACATTTCGATCAAAATTTCTTCAAACGGCCCTTTGAGGCCAGCGGATAATCGCCCGCCGATCGCACACATAATTTGATAACATATAAGGCGGCGATAACATGTGGAGTCTGGACAACTTTGGCATAGACATACTCTTAGCGAGCCTCGTTTCATTGGAATTATTACATATTTATATCACACCGGTGGTTTTTTTATTTTTGGTTAACAGCATTTTAATCTTCACTTTGCGTTTTAGGTCGAACTTTAGTGTATTATCATCTGGTATAACTTCAATTGTAAATCTCACCTCGAATCGCGTTCGTCATAGTTACTACGACCAGCCATGTTTGGATGCACGGAAATGCGCTTGCGCGCGCATATAGAAAAATAGTTGAAAATGAATATTATTTTCACTCTCATTCATTTTTACAATAAAATTTTAAAAAAATATTTTAAATGTTTCTGTAAATAGCCCTAAAAATGAATCTTAGTATTTCTCGACACATTCTCAAAAACAAATAATAACGTAATTTTATTTTTATGTTATTATACTGTAAAAATAAAATTATATTTTACGAGAACCGAAGAATATTTGTTTTTATTGTCTTATTCTAAAGATTTGTTGATGAAAAAACTCATATATAGTTAATAAATAACAAAAAAAGCATTATTTTAAAAAAATCTTATAAAAAAAATTCATACTGAACAAACTATAAATGTTGTTTTATCATGATAATGTATAAATTTTGTTATTCATTTACATCTCCATAAACTAATGGTTGTTTAAATTTTTAGAAAATTTCATTTTGATAATTTTAAAAAATTGCTATACACATTTTCGAACAGAGATATACTATTTTTTGTAAAACGAGAAGAAAGTTTTGAGCAGCCATATTTTTTTTGGCATAGATGTTGCCATTTGACTAAATCCCTAAAGTTTGCTAAAGTTGTCAGTTTATTGTCATCGATGTCATGTGTGAAACTGCAAGCATGGCCGTTGAAAGCGAAAATCCTCCTGGCGCAGATGCCGAGGAGCAGCAGCCAGCAAAGATTAAACATTCAATTAAATCTACAGTTTTAGATTCATTCACACAGTTGGCCAACAATTCCGAGCAAACTAGACTAAGCGGCAGCATTAAACTACTCGGATATCTATTAACCAACGACGAATCAGAAGAGGTTAGTTTTACCATGTGTTTACTGTCATATTTTACGATATAATTCAAAAATGAAATACGCCTTATCGTTTTAATCCATATTACAGACGGTGAAGGAATCAAAATATGCATTGACTCGTTTGATTCGAGGAATCGCTTCCAACAAATCAAGTGCCAGACAAGGATATTTCACAACATTGACAGTTTTTTTGACAACTAAAGTTGACGTGACAATCACTTCTTTACTTGAAATTTTGAATAAGGAATTGCCAATCGCTGGCCAATCAAAGGGGGTGAGTATTTTCAACTTGTATTTTAGTGCACATAGTGTTCTTTTTGTCATTATTTTAGTTATTTTATCAAATACTAGCTGACCCAACGAACTTCCTTACGCCTAAGAATCAATAAGTGTTATGTTAACTTGATAACTTGAAACATGATGACTACCGAGCCAACCTTTAGTTGTTAATTGTGCGGTGGAAAGCCAGGCAGATCCAATGAGTTTAAAAATTCAGTTGGATAGTTGGTTGCTTCGACTTCGTTTGTTACACGGTCGATAGATTTGAAGGAATGTAGTGGACCAACGGTTTGATTTTGAATTGTGAAGTTTAAATGATCCACATCTTTGTTCTTCGCCGCAAGAATTGCTCGTTCACTCAACCAATTGTGATTTTTGTGATTAGATGTTTAGGAACATTTTGTTGATGAAGCCGTCCTAAAATTCGGCGGAAACGAAATCAATACGTTCGATTCGTCAACAGAAACACGGTCGTTACCGACGATAGTCGAAGATCGTTTTCAAACGTAAAGCATTTTTCTCTTCTCCTTCGGGGCCGAGTTAATAATCTTCAAATTCTCATGACTATTAATTTACATGCTAACAATTTATTCTTACGTAGGTGAAACTATGAGCAAAAACTTTTATTTCTAAAAACTTATACCTCGCTTAAGAGGTATGAGTCATCAGTTCCAAGGGCCGTTAGATTGATCAACGCATTGCCTAGAGAAGTGGACATTTTTAGTGATAGTATTTGTGAACTGTTTGTAAAGTTTTACTATTTTATTTCTTGATTTTTTATGTTGATTTTGATGTATTATGTAGTTTTATTTTATATTTTGTCTTATTATATTTTCAAGTACATGGCGAATTGGCGTCAGCTGTTATGTCATGTACTGTAATTTTAATTTCTTACAATAAATAAATATATAGTCAGCAATTGCTTGGAGAAATATTCGGCAGATGGATCGTTTAGCAATGCAACTCGCATATTTGTCGTCGGCTGAAGTTTCTTCACATATCGCCAGAGTCAATAATTTGAGGCAAGCGTTTATTTCATCGGCAGCGGTCGATTTTGGAATGACTGGTAGTGTTTGGCGGAAATCGCCAGATAGTAGAATCATTGCGCCTCCATTGCACAGATCTTTCATAGTTCGATTGAGTGCTTCCAATGCGCATTTGTGCGCCATTGTCCATTCATCCCAGGTGATGATTGTATTTGCCACCAAAAAATTTGCCATTGCTGAGTTTTTCGCAATCTTGCATGTCGGTTTTTCAATGGTTTGAAGATTTAACGGCAATTTCAACGCTGAATAAGCCATTCGGCATCCTTCTATCTACGTGGGCGCTATTCCAGAAGAAGAAACTGCTACTGAATTTTTTTATCTCGCACGAACAGTGGCAATAATCAATAACATGAGGAATGTCTTCCCAGCTCCACCGGGCGCATCGAGGAAAAATAAGCCACCATTTCCATCATCAATTACCTTCATTAACGTATCGTTCATTTCCTTCCATTGAGGGTTCAACAGTGGTATATTCGTTCAAACTGATTGGTTCAATGCATCTCGATCATATTCACGTTCCGATTCTTGATTGAAAGCGTCGTTCATTCCACGATCTGGCGTTGGCATTCCTAACTTGACTAACAATCTGCCGTACATAAGGTAACACATGTCTTCGATCAAAAGCAAAGCCTGGTTATGTATCTCTTCATTCATATCGAGATCGGGATTCCCTGATCTGACACGAATTCCCAATTATCAATGAATAACAAAAACTTCTAAGCATAACCAGTACGTCTGTAGGTTAGAGAGACACTGACCATCGAATAGCTCGGAGCTCGATGCTTGCAAGTAAGTGGGGGAAGCAATGAGGCGCATTTGTCGTAAATTTTGCGACAGCGCGCCCGCTGGAAGGTTAATCAAGCTTCAAAGCATACATACCCTCGATTTTTAAGTATAGAATTCTATTTTTACTTACCAATTTAAATTTTCAGGAGACCGGTGAGACATGCACTGGCCACGTACTGGCATGCGGTGCCGTGTTGCGTTCTGGGCTATTCCTCCGAGGAAGTCCAGAAGAACAGACTGCTTTACTGACTGCTCTCTTTACTGCAGCTGCAAAGAAGACCTACCTTGGTCTTGCTGCGTACTCGTTCGTCGTAGATTTTATAAACACGGTGAGATATATAATACATATATATCGACTGTGGAAAGGAAAAAGGACGTAAAACCCACACAGCAAACTTTACAGGATGCATAAAAAACGTGTTTTTACGATTTTCTTTTAAACTGGTGTTTAATTGAAATAATCTAATATTAATTAAAGAAATTGTCTAGGAAAACCTTTTTTTCAGTCTTTTTTCTTAGTTTCAATTTTCACAAGCTCATTTTTTTTCAAACTTAACCCTTAGAAGTCATTACAGATTTGGCAATGTTTTTTAATTTACTGATTTTTTTAATAATATAAGATTTTTTTTCATCCAAATATTACCAATACGCATTGTGCGCAAGATAAATTTTGCTATACTGAAATATGATGTTTTTTATTATAATTATACGATAATAAATTAATTAAAGACAAATTAATGTGAAAACATATTTCAATTAAAGACGGCAAAGGGTTAAAAGCTAAACTTAAATACTAATTAGGCACTTGCAGCTTACATCCTTTTGATAGAATGTAAATCAAGTTTAATACATTATGATTATCGAAAAAAAGCTGTTTTGAAAAACTGTGGGTTACATCCTTTTTCCTTTCCACAGTCAATATATATATTGAAAATACTGTTTTTTCATAATAATCATCCATAATCAATGCAGCCACTTGTAAGTTATAAAGATCGTTGCAATTAATGAATTTGAAGTTGACTTAATACCTTTACTTCACAGTACCTTTCAAAAATATTTTTTGTTTTATACGAAATTGTTTGAACATACATCACTATTTCTTATTAGTAATATTGAATTTATTCATTGACGATAAAAACAAATGAACAATTGTATCAGGAAACATGATGGAATAAGCTGACATCTGGCAACTTCGTGTGAAATCACAGTCATGGTAAAAGTGAATCCAGACATTGACAGTTCCTTGTTTCAGGCTGAAGAGCAACATGTCCGCGACGCTCTGTGGCCTCAACTCCAAGAGATGCTCGGCAAACCTTTGCAAGAGCATTCTCTGGATTCCCTTTACTGTCTCCTGGTACTCTCAGGGCGGTATCCTTCGATCACGAAGAAAATCCTCAAAAAGAAGCTCGGCTATCCCACACTGCTCTGCGAAGAGACGATCATTGTTATTTCAGACAAACTAATGGTAAGTTGACTGCCAAACTGGTTTATTCTCTACTTTTCTGCTGTCAAAAAATTATAACCTTTTTACTGAATGATGGATGACCAAAAAAATACTAATCTATCACTTTTACTTAAACCTTAATACTGTATTTTTTAATATAAATAAGGATAAGGTCAGCAGAGTAGATAAGAAGATAATATACTGTGTATGTCTTTTAAGGCAGTATATATAGCTAAGTTTAATTAACAGCTTAACGACCGCACGTTTTTTTTTATAGAATTTCACCTGGCGGCCGAGCAATTTTACAAAATTCACTATAATTTGTAAACCAATTGAGATATCTTTACCAAATTTAATTTTCTTAGTTTCCAGATACTTTGCCTATACGCATATATAAGTCCGCCGGCCGGCAACCTTTGTTTTTCAAAGACTCAAATACGCGTCCGCGGTCGTTAAGCTGTTAAGAAAAAATATAGTTTTTGACGATGGTGTGAAGCCGAAATCGCTATCAACTCACTAATATAATTCTCGTGGAACTAAATTCTTCACTTTTTTTGTCCTTGTTATAATGGCGCTATACCAAGATAATGTAAATTCAACCAATAACCTTTTCTGTATCTGTCTTGCGTTAGTACGCACGCATGTAAATATTAAGAGAATTGATTGTTGCCGAGGTGTTTTTATGGGTGTGAAAGGAAGGCCTTCTAAAGTGTAACTTGACTTACAATATATGGTAATGTGTATAAATGGTAAGAAAATATGACATTGTGGGTTACTAAACCTCATGTAAGAAACAATAAAGTCTTGTTGGGTCAGGTATTTTATAAAAATAATACAGATGTATTTTTATTACTTTGTGTAATTGATGTATGAATTAAATAATTAAAGTATTCTTGACCCCCTTTGAATAATTATCCACTCCCTAGCTTAGAAATCACTGCTCTATGCCTTATTTTGTCATCATTGGCTAGGTACGATAACGATGGTAATGCCAGTCGTAATGTCTTTGATTGCACATTCATCAATCATAGGAAATGGCTATTGTAAATATTCTGACAAACAGTCTGAGGATGCTTTTCAAAGAGGCGGAACAAGTGTCCCAAGTGACGGAATCAGTGTAGTAATAAAGTTATCAATTTTAATTTTACCATCAATTTTACCACTGCCGAATCCATCGAAAGTAGAAATGTTACACTGGTCTACATTTAATTTGATTATGAATTTGAATGAAAGTGAAATTTGAATGAAATGAGTTTACAATTATAACTTTTTAATTCCAGAACGCCCCTGAATACGCATCTGTCAATCATCCCATCTATGAAGCTTTCGGCAAAGAAATAGCAACATCGGAACACCTCGTTGCATTTTGGAAAAATGGTCTGGAAACAAAATTGAATATCAGAAATCAAAATCGAGTTATAATCGCTTTAAAAATTCTCGGTGCCGTATTTAAAAACGTTACTGAAAACGCTAAAGATATTCCAGAATTATTAAGTGACCGATTTATTCCGTGTATTTTGGAATGGTTCCGAGGATTCAAGTCGGCGAATTTGGGAAAGAAATTCAAAGCGAGGCATCGGTATGCAGAAGACGGTACCGAAGGGCGAGAGGTTATATTGAAAGCCAAAGAAGTTTTTGAGACCCTCGTCGAGGCGTTAAAGAAGGAAAACATTACGACGGAAACTAAAGTAGAGACTCTGAAAAAGCTTCTGTTTCAACCCGGCGATATAATGTTCTGTGAGATCACCAACACTAAAGTTGTAAGGTTCTTAACCGAAGATCTTAATCTGGAAGGGCTAAAAGATTTAGCCAAGATTTTGAAGAAGGTTGTCGCTAACGAAAGCAAGAAGGTTCAGGTTAATCTGTCGGAGAGACCGTGGACTAACACGGAGAGACTGCGCGCAGCTGAAATGTTGACGCAGCTCATTACTCACAAGGCCTCGGAAGCCAACATCAAATGGAGGATTAAGAATATGCAGTTCTTGCTCCATGTTAGTTTGTTCAAGTCTACTGGACATGAAGATTCTGCATCTGTCAGCTCTGAATTAGCAGGTAAATATATTATATATGATTAATAAAAACACCATATTCCTTTGTACTTTATTCCACTTTATAAAGTTGAACATTGTCTTTTTATTAATATAATGCCTTTCCACCAAGTATTGACAGTGAACACCCTAAAAGTGATATTATATATGAGTACAGATGAATTGATTTCAGGGAATGAGTTTTGTATATGGTCACGATAAGTGAAATTTTGCATTCAACGGAAGATTGAAAAAAAAAAATACAAATCAAGTTGATTCTGTTTCACATTGTAAAAAAGGATTTTAGATTACGCTGCTTGGCCGCCTATATTCATTATGTAAAATGTAATCCGATACAACTTCCATTCATTTTGATGATTCCTGGCACGCGGTAATTGTCAAATCCAAGCAAAAGCCGAAATCAGTTTTTTATTTCTTTTTAACCTTCGAGTTCCTATGGGGTGCATTCACATTGCAAAATTCTTCTTATTTCAACCATTCGCTAAATACCAATATCTAGCTGATATTTATTGTAATCTACAATGATACCTAAATGCAATGCAAATATTACGCAAATTTGTCTGTGGTCACTTTGTACTCCGTCGCTCCTCTATCCTATTTTCGACGTTTCGGCACTCAAGTGTTATAAAAAAGTATTTGGCATAAGTCGTAATCCAAATATTGTTTTGTATTTCGAAAATCATACTAAATAAACTTGATAAGAATTTTTATAAATCACTCTAGAAGAAGAGACAATGCTAACACCCACCCATGTCGAAGATCTTAAATTTAAAAATTTAAATTTGACATTGACCTTACTGGGACTTGAAACCAGGCCCTTCTGATTGCTATCGATTATATGCTCATATCAACTAGAACAGTGCTTCCCAAACTTTTTCATGCAACAGCCCCCTAAATTTGAAAAAATAATCCACATCACCCCTAAACAAAAAACCATGTTTTTCGGCGGCCCTCAAAAAAACCTGCGACCCTCAGTTTGAGAAGCATTGAACTAGACCACAGAGGGCAACAAATGTTAGAAATCCGGAATCTGAAATCCAATAAATCTTATGTTTATTTATGATATTACAGCAGTCTGTGGAAAAAAGCAGAAAAAAACACCTTTTTCAGATCAAGTAATCTAAAATTTAATATTGAAATTCCACCAAGCACCTTCAGTTGAAATCTTAAATTAAATCTAAAATTTGTTATTTTTTTGTTACAGCTGCTGTTAAAAAATGCTTTTTCCGCTGTCTGAACTTCAGGCTCCCCAAATTGGAAACGCTTCTTAAAGTACTCTCATCTCTCGTGGATTATATCGATGAGAATATATCCAACGAAGAAAACTTGAAGAAACTTACCAAACCTTTTGCCCCTAACACGCTAGAGAGTTGGAAATCTATGAGAGATTTCACGAAGAAACTTGTGGAGTCGAGCGTAGATGACAACTCGAAAGCTAATACTGTTTTTCAAATTTTGTCACTGCACAGCGGATTGTTTTTGTTTTCCGACGTTATGAGTGAAGAAATGGCGCAGAATTCATTGAAAGAAGTTCAGAGTTGTTATGAACACTACATTAAAGACCACAAGAATGGCAAATCTATTAAACCGGCGCAGATTGTTGCAGAAGGAGAGATTGTCGACGAAGAACCGGAGTGGATCGAAGTGCTGGTGGACGTTTTCTTGAATTTCTTGTCTAGAGATTCTGTTTTGCTGAGAAACGTTGTACAATGTGTATTTAGACTTCTTTGTGAGTATCTTACACCATCGGCAATCGGGCAAATTGTATCGGTTTTGGATCCGGATAGCGATGTGAATCCATTATCGTACCGCGGCGATCAGTCCAGCGATGAAGAAGACAATAATGATTCAGATGAAGATGATGAACATAGTTTCAAACAGAACGGTGACGTTGACAGTGATGACAATGAGGACAACGAAGAGGACGAAGACATGTCGTCCGATAATGACGACGATGAAGATAACGTCACAGTTAATGATCAATTAAGAATGGCCGTACAGAAAGCGCTAGGATCTGCAGCACCCGAAACCGACACTGAAAGTATAGACGCTGATAATATTGGAGAAGAAGAGGGTAAAAGATTGGATCAAGCGCTTTCTAATGCTTTTAAAATGTTGAAAAAATCCAAAGGTAAAAAGTCTAAAAAAGACAAAAAGAACGATAAATTACTGATGGATTTTAGGATTCGAGTTTTGGATCTCGTCGATATCTATCTTGAAAAAGAACCTTCCATGGAGTTGTGTCTCGGTATGCTGTCACCGCTGTCAAGATGTCTCGAGTTCAGTATAAAAGAATCTGAACAAAAACAGTTGGAAGTCAAAGTGAGGAGATGTTTAAAATGTCTGACAGGGGTAAGGTCGTTCTCTTCTTCGGATGGAGTGACGATGGATATTTTAGCTGAGTATTTGAAAGCTGTGACAAACAGAGGTGCAAGAACGCAATTTGTATTCCAAGCTTTGGGCGACGTTGTCTCAAAATGCAGCGCATTCATCGTCAGGTGCTCTCAGAAAATCAAAACGCCCGAAACTCCCGGGAAAAAGAAGAAGAAGCATCGAAACGATCCTGCTCCTGTTATTGAAATATACAGAGAAGCGCTGGGGACATTTTTCACTAAACGAGATTGTTTACTGCCTGTGATTTTATTCCACGACGTCTTGCAGCTCAATTGGATTGGTAACTGGACTCTCTTACCTGTTATATTGGATCACGCTTTTGATGCTACCGTAAGGCAGTTTAGAAAAAATGAGGCTTTGGAAATGATCAATATGTTTTATAAAAATTTGAAAAGAAGTCTACAGACTGAAACGGCTGAAGATATTTCTAACAAGCTAGCTCCCGTTGAAGAAAAACTATCGTCGTGTATAATGGAAAGTTTTACCAGTGATATTGAAGTCAATGAAAGATTCTTTTCGGTTCTCATGAAATTACTTTTAACAATCAAACAATATCACACTTCCGTCAAAGATTCAAACGATAATATGCCTTGGGAGAAACTTCAACCGCTCGTCCAGAGCTGTCGGCAATGTTTGAAGTTAAAGAATACGCAAGATTATTTTAAATTTTGTAACACGTTCGGATTGGAAAAGATAAAAAACAAAATCCAAATTCAGCAAGTCGCTAAAAAAGAATCTATCGATTCAGGACACGACAGCAGTTTAGACAGTGACTCGGAACCGCAACCGCAAACTAAAAAGTCTAAGAAGAATAAGATGAACGGACATGCTGAGGATACTAACGGTAAAGATAATGTCAAATCTAAACCTAAAAATCCCGCCAAAAGGAAAGCGAAAGAAATATCCAAGAAGGATGCCAAGAAGTTAAGAATAGAAGCGTCTTCTGAAGGATTAGAACATGTTTCGTTCAGTAATTTGCTCTCGTCAAATATAGACGTCGATATGATCGGCGAGCCTCAAGATATGGATGATGATGAAAAAGAGAAGAAACAGAAGAAAAGTAAGTCAGAAAGTGAGCCGAGTGTAAAAAAAAAATCAAAAAAGGACAAAAATAACCCCTGATAAATTTTTTCCTAGTTTAATATTTTATGTAAGGAAGTACATTGTTGGCAATTTTTTTGTGATTAAAAATTGAAATATAACGTATTCTTTGTTTTCATTTTAAAATTGTATTTTATTCATTCTTTGTACAAACTTCAATCATTCTAATTTTATACACAAAACTAACTGGAAGTGTACCGAAATTGAATGTTTCAAAGTTGATGTTTAAATACTATCAATCACCCTTGATATGTTACATTATTATACTCTGCACCTATCCTTAATATGTTGTGAACATGCACCTAGTTCGTACGTACTAAAATATTATCATGGGCATGCCTTACCACAGAACTATTCTTCATCCTGATTGGTTTCTTACTGCACCGTTAATATATGTATAGTTTAATAAGCAGTAAACATGTGAGGAACGACAACATAATCAGCATAATAAATATTTTTGGAGTGATAGCAAAAGAACTAAATTTATATACAGTGGAACTACAAACTCATCCTCGCATTCTACGCTATTTTTTATAGTCCTGGCGTAGCATTCATTAGAATAATAATAAATAATCTCACGTTCATTGTTCCTCTATGTATGTTTAAATATGGTTCTGTGACCAATTTTAACATTCAAATATTTGTCTTTCTGCTCAGAAGCGTGTGCGATGCAGCCATCCTGTTTGCATAATTACTGAGACTGCAAAAACTGTCTTTTGATACCTACATGTTTCCGCTCCTGAATTACTCACTGCCAAACACTTCTGTCTTGTACCACTAGCATGGTGCATTAGTTAAGGTGAACATAATTCAAAGAATTGAAAAGAATCTATAGAAAAAATATATATACATAACTAAATGTCTGGAAACAGCACCATCAACTCAATTGTTTCAAGGAAGAATGCGATAAATTGTAATAATCCATGTAAAATCCAGTAACAGTTTAATTTAAACAAGCTTGATACAAAATATTTTGACGGTTAAGTTTTTCCTTAAAAATGTAATTTTGGGTTTTGAGACTCCTTATTTTATCGTATTTTTCAAGGGTTCCGAAAACGATAAATCGGGATTCCACTGAATTTTTAGTGTTGAATTTGTCAATGTCAATGAGCCATAAAAATATTTGAGATCATAGACATGTTTTCATCATTTTATTTCGGTCTATGGTCAAAAATCTCAAAGTCCATAGGCGTAGGTTGTTTGTTAGATCGATTTATAGGTTATATTCCATTGACCAATGATTTTGGGCCGAACCTCTATTCACTCATAATTTACAATCATTTTTGATCTTGTCACTATAACATAGCTTCTTTATCTCATAAAATGGGTACGTTTTCTAGAATACAAAAGTATGCCCTAGTTGGTCTCGGAGCCGCCGGTGGGGCCGTTGTTTACTATTTTTCGGTAAAACCTGCGAAAACAAACGTGGTTTTTAACTCCTGGACGACGTCTTACACGCCATCGGTGAAATGGGACAACAATTGGGACCAGTAAGTGATCTGTTGTTAACAATTATGTCCGCTACATTTGACAGTTTCGTAAAATTCGAAATACAAAAAATTCTAAATGTTCCGCCATTACTTCATAAATTTTTACTGCCCATGCAGCAAACTCATATTATTTCCACCGTTACTCATCATATTTGCTCTAGGTAGCTAATTTATCAATTGGCATGTCTATTAATTCAATCAAATATTGATATGTGAATCTCATTTGCCCTCCTTGTGACATTTTTCGTAAATACCAGACGAATATTGTGGTACGGAAATACAACTAGTATATCCATATAAGAATGTTAAAATATTTACATTTAGTTGAGCTGTAATTGTGACTGAAGGTATTGACAACCGATATAATCCGTGAAAGATAAATTAAATGTAACAATTATATCTTATGTCAGTTCGACGATCTGTTAAAGCTGTAACTTTCTCGATCAAATAAATTACAATCAGAAATTTTACGCTTCGATCAAATAAAGTTTATTAATCTGCCTCAGTTGAATATTCCTAAATGTTTCCTGGAAAATATTTGAAACATTTATAAATCCATGCGAGAGTATGGAACACACAATATCGCTTTCACTCATACATCTTCAGAACTGGGGATTGTGATGAACTATACTGGATTAGTTTTTCGATGTCGGAATTTTAATCCAATTTTTACAGCAATTCTAACATACCAACTATCTTTGATGATAAAAATTAATTTAATACATATATTAATAGCGTATATATTTTAGATTTGTTACCTTTTTTGCTATTTTTTTATGGAAATACAATCTCATTCGGGAGGTAGTAATATTTTTGTAGCATGTTTTCAATTCTGAACACTGAGAAATGAAAAAAAAAGGCGGTCTGGATTTGCGCTTACCAATCAGCTTTACCCTAGCTATCAGATGGTTCTGGTTTCAAATACTGGCATGGTCACAGTGGTGGGCTGCCAATACGTTAATAAGGGGCTCGCTTCATCTCGAAGCAATTATCGGTGTTCTGGAGAAGGAGTGAATTTTTTATCACTCTTATGCAATTATAAGCAATATTTAAATAAGCAATCGATTGCCACTTACTACAGTTGTAATATGTAACAATATGCAATTTACCGTAAACTTAACAAAGTAAATGGCTATAAATGTACTACTGTGTATACTGAAGTTGTCGTAGATAATAAATGTGTCAGAATTTGCATTTATGTACTAATTTTTTAAAGTATTGTTTTCTCTTAAATTATCAAGGGGCTCGCTGGGCTTAGTAAAATTTAACAAGAGGCTCCGAGCCCCCTCCAGCCTACCCCTGCATAGTCAACATCAAATTTAGATGTTTTTCTCGAGATCTTGGCATTCACCAAAATCGCTACAAACTGATTTAAAAAAAAATTCTAGAACTAAATACCGTATTACAATGTAGTTCTACCAAGTGAATGCCAATTCAATCAATAGATGTTTTTCATTTGAGATCTGGGCTTTAGGTATTTGTGACTTTCTTCTCGATTTGATTTTGTTTTAAAAAAATCTCATGAAAACTATCTCAGGCACTCAAACAATCTTTAAACACGTTTGATGTGCACAGCACGCCACAAAGTGCTTTGTTTTGATACCCATTGATGATCCAATTTGATTTCTTATAAAGATTATATAGAAGTTTTAGATATAAATACTTTCTAGAACTATACTAGAACTTTCACATTCGACACATTCTAAACACATAAGAAATATTTTTTATAAGACTTTATCCTAGTGAAATTTTTTTTGGTGAAACAAAAATTATTCTTTAGTATGGTCGGAGCTTTTTAGTGTTACAACATATCATCGTAAATTTTCTACAAGCACGTAACTCAACGTTTGTCAGTTTTGAGTTTTTTTTATGTAATGATTTTAGAATTTCGGTTATCTTAAAGAATAGCGTCGTGAAGCATTTGACGTTTAATCGAAATTGCCGCCAACACAGAAATCGTTCGTCAATTATTTGTTTTAATTAATTATACAAATCTAAGGAGCGTTATGATCTTTGATTACTGTCAGAATAAATGAAAAAAATAAATGTATATTCAATCGTACCGATTTCGCTGCGAAATTGTTAATATTGGAAGCTATGTGTAACTACTTATACATCTTAGTTAAGATACGATTACTGACAGTAATCAAAGATCATAACGCTTCTTAGATTTATATAATTAATTAAAACAAATAATTCACAAACGATTTCTGTGTTGGCGGCAATTTCGATTAAACGTCAAATGCTTCACGACGCTATTCTCTAAGATAACCAGAATTTCATTCCATTCCAAAAAATAAAAAATATTTCTTACTTTATTTAACCTACTACAAGAACGTCAGCAAATAATATCATCATGAACGAGAGGATAAAATGGATGGAAACGTGTTTGCTTCCTTCCTTATTAATCTCTTCAAAGATATTGATTAAGATATTAATCTCTTCAAAGATATAAGAAGACAAAACCATTCCGGTGGTGTTTTATAGCGAAAGTACATTTATGTGTCTCGTGAAACTTGTACTTTTTGAAATACGAGGTTGTAGAAAATTATCGACGATATAGCCGATAGAGCACCTGTCTCTGAGTAAAAACTTTAAATAAAAAACTCGACCACTGTTTTCAAAATGAACTAGAAAGGTTTTTCAAAACAAATAAATGTTCATCTGCAGATTATTTTGTCAGGCATGTGTCTGAAAGATTAAAGAACTATCCCTTCTCCTCTCCATATGTTGCAAAGTTGAATATAAACGTATAGGATCTAACGGTACACTATTTGCAATCCGTAATAATACATTCGCTATGCCCTGCGCATGTATCCACAGCATTACTCTTTTGAAGTTTTGTGGAGTAGATAATACAAAATAATTACAACAATAATATCTAAAGGTTGCATCAGAGAACGTGTTGTATCACTGTGTATCTACGAATGCATTAAAGCAATATGGAGACTGTTTGGTTGTGATTTTCCGAACACGCGTTAAATTTGAATTGTTTTCTACAGCCGTGACGCGAAGAGCATAGTTAGGCCGAGCAAAGGGACTCCGGAAGATGATAACCGATTCAACACAGAGCTAGAAACCACCACGCCACATGCGGTGAGACACATCTTCCTCGTCAGGCACGGGCAGTATAATCTCGAAGGCAAGACTGACAAGGACCGAATCTTGACAGAATTGGGTTAGTAAGAAATGCGACGCTTCTTTGCCTCGCCAATTCTCGGATACATGATTCGGCTCTGCCTCATTGTTATCTCAATTTGAGTCTTTGTACATGACGATGTCTTTAAATTAATCTTCAGGCCTCCATGACTGGCTTAATGTGCGAGAATTTTTTAAAAGTTATTACGTGTGAATTGAATGCATTTTTTTTTAATGAATAATCAAATCATTTTGGCTATTCTAAGGCCAGACTATTATGTTTTTGGCAGGGCTGTGGAGTCAATGGTTTTATAATTGAAAATATTTACTGTCACGGTCTAGATTTGCCTGTGCCCGAAACTCTTGGCCAGTCCTGCTTCTTTTCAAGTGTAGTAATAAAGTACTTTTTCCGTTTAGTTTCCGGCATTTGCTGCACATTCCTTTTTTGTTGATTTGGCAGTCGCTGGACACATTCCGTTAGATATAAGACGTAACCTTTACATTGATATCAAACTACAAAACGGTCAATGTTTTATTTAATCAGATTAACCGACAACATTACAAGACGCTTGTGAAAAATGCATTTTGCAGGTAGGAAACAAGCGAAATTGACTGGGCAGCGTCTGAAAGAATTAGGTATCACATTTGACCGAATGCAAAAATCAACAATGAGCCGGGCGCAAGAGACCGCCGCTCTCATATCAGAGTACATGCCTCCGGAGACGGTCTATTCCGACTGCTCTCTGCTGGAGGAAGGGGCCCCCATTCCACCCGAACCGCCCGTAGGACACTGGAGGCCGGAACCGCAAGTAAGTTCTTGTAACATTTGCGAAACTTCAAAGAATCTAGGCCATATTTGAAAATATGTGTGAATGTTTTTCCTCATTAGTTTTGTTGTCAAGTATTTTATACCGCAGTCATATCAACTCATTTTGTGTCGACACAGGAGATGATGATCCAAGTAATAGGCTTGCTAGGTTTAGCTACTGCAACCTTCAACGGAAGAACGTAAAAAGTTTATTGCTCACGGCCGTTCCTGTCAAAAGTGCCACGAGTGCCGAGTATTCAATGCGTGCATTCTGACAGTGCTGTTTTATGATTGCGAGTCATGGCACCTCACGAAAACCCAGGGAAACTATACTGCGCTTCGAAAAAACAAATGCAGCGAATACTAGGATAGCACTGGTTTGACTTTATCAATAATTTCGAGAAAAGAGAGGGGAGTTGTAATGTCTAAAATAAAAAGTAACAATGATGCCGGCTGGGAAATGTGCTGCGCAGCCCCAGGAGAGTCTGAATCCCACATGTATTTTTTGATCAGTCGAGTCCCATCGTCCCGGAAGGAACATCTGTAGGATGTACTCAGTGAAGATATGGGACAAAGCATTATACACAAGAATTTCACTGTGTACTTATATCTAATTTTTGTCTATTGTCTCACCAACTTCTACCACAGTGACAAAATATTATCATGAAACATCAAACCGACTTCATGTTCGAGGATCCCCAGTTCCTCATTCGTAAACTGCAAGATAATCAACGACACTTGGGTATTAAATGATACAAAAGGAATCTGACGATAGAGGCATATTGCTGTGTGGAAGACATGAGTTGTGATAATGGATTTGACTGATTCTCACTACCTTGTCTTTCATGTAGCGAATGCTGGATCACTTTGATGTCGATCTATGTTAGTTCATCCATGCCCTGAATCGAGAATATAACGTATTTAAATAGGAGGCATTTGAGGAGATATAGGGTACGTTTAGAGAGGAGCTTAGATGATTTAAATTAACCACTTGAATACCAAACGTACACCGGTGTCCGGAACATATGCAAGCGAACACGGATGTCCAAGACATTTAAAAAATCAAATACTTGGTATTCTAGTAGAATATAAGCAATATTTTGATGAATATGTGTAGTGCTATCTATACTGAGTTAATATAGGTTTTTAAAATATCTAATTCGAGTGTATATTAGGCAAAATTATTATTCTCAATAACACGCAGTATCTCTGGGACATATTAATGATTTATTTCCGCAGTATTCAAGGGGTTAAAGTGAAGTTGACCGTGAATCGTAATGAACAGTAGAGGCAATCGAACAAACATTTCATTAATTTTATCTGTTTTTGTGAATTTGTGAATATATTGACAACTCAACATAACTCATGTTTATATTCATTATTCACTCTGCAAATAATTGAATATATCTAAATATCAAACACTTTTCCAGCATTGAGTTAGTGAATATTTTAACAATTCTAGATTTTGTACAAAACAAGCAATAAAATTAATGAATTATGTATCTCGACTTAATATATTCGCGCCATGCGCGGATATTATTGTTGACACATAAGAGAAAATTGTGCCTCGGTCTACAATCAATGCCGTCTGCCGTGTATGGCATTACCCAACGTTAGGTGCAACTGCCGTCTTGAATGTGGCTAGACAGATTAATGGTTGTTTTATCAAATAAGTGTAAAAATATTTATCATAATAGTTGTCTGGAAAAAATGTTGGACAAGTTAAATCAGAAAATGAATGAAATATTGGGGGATTTAGTTTGATTATAAATATTACAACATGTGTCTGTTTTACATTTTTTCTTGTATGATTATTTTATCCCACTTTCATTCTTATTATGGAAAATTGCATGTAATGTTAGAAGTGAATGGTTTCATTTTTTGTAAAACAATCTGTCACCTTGCAGGTTTGCGTTTGGCTTTATTGATTTTTGTGCAGTATGTACAGACTATGTTCTCACATCTGTTTTAGAAATACTTATGCATTTTTTTTTCTACATTTGTTGATAAATCAACAAATCTTGACACTTAAACATTGTGCTAACATGCGTTGACAGAATGATCTGCTTGAACTCTAATACAGTTTGTTCTGCACATCGTTAACTTAATCTAATCTACTTTAAGTTATACATTAAATATTATGAAAGAATCTAATCAAATTTCAGGAGTGGAATGACAATGTTTTGGATTTTCACAATCTTACCGTCGAATCAATTTTGTCTCTTAGCAGAGCCTATGTTACAGTATGCATCTTTCAGATCACTGCCAATCAATGTTCCCTCTAATTTTCGGAAGGGTATGTGCGCAAAAGACATTGGCTGTGCAACTTTGTCAAGAAATGAAAAGATATGTGCGCCACATAACGGTATTTAGACCTACTAAACGAAAAGGTTGATTTTTAATAATGACTATAATTAACAACACTATTAAATGTCAATTAATTTCATCTGGTGGTGGTATAGCTGATGTAACTTTTGTGTGCTCTGTTGTAATGTATGTGCGCGCGCACACGCGCACAGCTTAGAGAGAACACTGCTGCCAAGATTATCTTCAAATACCTGCCAATTGCCTTTGATTCTTTCGTACTGATTCATTCATTTGAGTCGTATGATATTACTGTATTATGAAAGCAAATGACAGTTCAAATCTTATTGGGTTCTCCGCTGGTCATTTGTTGTCTCACTCTGCCTGCAATTGACGTACCTGTGTTACTGTGAGAAACATATTCACAGGCTAAATCCTACGTTTGACAAGTATATTCATATATGTTGGCCTGTGAGAAGTTCCTAACTATTTATTTTAATGTTCTCAAGAATGAAAACTATTTGCCACACCCTGTAGTGTGGGTATAGTCTCTTTTTAGATGATTGGTTTCTTATAACACATTTTAGTGTTGCCTCTCTACAAAGAGTTCTTTAAAAAGCTGAACAAAGTCTTTTCGAGAGCAACTACATTCCATGTTATATGCACTTATTGCAGAGTACCTCTAGAATGTATTTCTAGATTTTTAAGATTTGTGTTAACACTCAATTATTTCGGCACGTGAACAGTGTCACTAATATTAATTAAGTTGTGCATCCCCGTCTATAAAGATCATTATTAACATCTTTAAAAACATAATCGGAAACCTTTAATACGAGTTTGATTCATTCTAACGCTTGTAGTCGTAGCGAGTGTCATAATGTTTATGCGATGATCACTTCTTAGTAAGGCTTTTGTTTTCTTGTCGATGTTTAGCAGTTCTACCAGGAGGGTGCCAGGATCGAAGCCGCGTTCAGGCGGCACATTCACCGCGCAAAACCCTCTCAGAAGAAAGACTCTTACACGCTCGTCGTCTGCCACGCCAACGTGATCAGATACTTTGTATGCAGGTACGTTTCAAATGACTTGCCTAAAATGAAATAATTTGCAAGATTTTCATGGTGCTATTTATTGCGTAATTAAGATTTGTTTTGTTAATACTGCAAAGTAAGAATCGAAGCTGAAGTTAAAATAAAATGATGTTGAACTAAAATGAGACTGGTATTGCGAAATTCATTTTTAATCTTCAGCGACACGTCAATCATAAAAGTTAGATTTCGATTTATGGAATGGTAATAATGCTTGTTAAACCTTCTCACTCTCGAAAATATTAATTTTTGATTCACCTCGTTTTCCAGGGCGATGCAATTCCCACCGGAAGCGTGGCTCCGAATATCCCTCAACCACGCATCGATTACGTGGCTCTCGGTCCATCCCAACGGACGCGTCATTCTGCGGAGTCTCGGCGACACGGGATTCATGGCGCCGCAGTATATCACCAGTCGGTAGAACCGCCGTGGAGCAAAGTATCGCTGCCGTATTATTGCCTGAGATGTTAATTTTGTGCTGTTAGCCGTCTTCTGTCAATTTATTAGTGCCTCCAAAAGATTAATCAAGAATTTTAAATGCACAGCATCGTTATTAAATTAAGTCAATCTCACTTTGATCCATCAGTATGTTTGGAATCTATCCGTAAACTGGAATATTAATAATATGGGTTCTTAAGAACCCATATAACGCTTAAGCGTTGCAGAATTATATTTTACTGGTATATTAAACATTAATTTTACTGATCGGCTAAATTGTTTGATTATGCTCTTTTTGATTACTGTAACCATCGCCATTCTGTGATGAAAGAACATTTGAAAACATTAATGTAAGAAATAACAAATATAGTATTCATAGGATTATCAAATGTCATCGTTAGCTATTTCAGCATCGTGCAATTAACATGCATTTGTCCCTGCATTAGTTCGACACCAAAATATATATTAACCTTTAGAGGAGTGAATAGATCTATCCTGACATTACTTTACTTTGCTGGCTTTTTAAAACATGAATATATGTAATTCATACTTGAAGCATATGTATGCTCACAGACACTACTGTGTTGAGTTAAAAGTGCGTCTGTACTTCTTTACGGAAAAAATGGCGCAGACGTACTTGTACGTCCATACTCTTCTAAAGGTTAAACATTAATTTTACTGATCGACATCGTTGTGTGGTTATTTTATTTAAGTTAACGTAACCAAAGCCCTCCAATGATTAAGAACACTTAAAAAGCACCGATTGGATTGGTATTATGTAAGAAATTGCATATATGAGTTGTTTGGTATCAAAAGCAGAACTGTTCTATATATGATGTATGGAACAGTTCTGCTTTTGATACCAAACGACTCATAGTATTTTTTTTCTGTAAGTATCGTCAAATATTGTCGTTAGCTATTTTATCATCGTTCAATTAACATGCACTGTCCCTGCATTGGTGTAATGCCATAGACATGTAACAATAATAAGTTAAATTCATTGATATTTTACTGTGTTGACTTTTCAATCAGTTTAGGAACTAATATCAGATATTTCTATCAATTCCAACCTTATTTCATTGTTAAGCGCTTGACCCCCACTTAAATTGACTTACCACTAGTTTCCTTATAGAAAGAATGAGCAAATAAATGACTTACTTCTCATTTAAAGTTTATTTATTGTAATATTATCAAGTCATATTATAATCCGCTTGAAAGACTTGCTGTCTTTCAATTAGGCACTAATAAATTTTCAGACGGCACAAGAAATACAAAGCAATTAATGAATTGTAAAATAAATGTATAGAATACGCTGTATCCCGCTGATAATAATCAAATGTAACCATCGTGACACACCGGTGTGTCGGTGGCTCGTGTGCTATTTCAGCAAATGTGTGTCTTTAGGTGTTTAAATAGATAATTATATTTATACTATATGTATCTACTAACCGTTATGTAAATGTTATATACTGTCATCACACTGGTATGAGTGTCCAACTGGAAAAATGGTGGTAAAAAATGATTTACATTTGTAAACATTGTTCAATACCAAGAAATTTATTGTTTTTGTTGCAGTCGTCGACAGAAGCATTGGATCATTTAACCATTTTATCAGCTGGATCAGTAGCGGAGAACCTGCAGCCTTTTGGCCACTCTGGTGTGGCCTTTTGACCCGATCGGCCAAATCTGCAAATTTTTGTAAATTTGTAAATTCCTGAGATTTTGGATTCGAAAATTTTTGGAAGAGCTTTCTTTTGGCAAATCCGTAAATTCTCGGGATTTTGGATGTCTAAATCCTTTGGGAATTGGGGAAATCCGCAAATTTCTGGGCTTTACAAATTGGCATGAAATTGTTTTCCTAGTCAATGTTTACTGCGGCTTTATGTTGAATCAGAAAAATGAATGCGGCCTTCAGACAAGAAAAGGTTCCTCACCCCTGAGCTAGATATTTATTGTGATCTACAATGTTGCCTCAATCAATGCATTGATAATTTCTAGTGTGATTTGTAAATTCTTTTCACTGTCAATTTGTTTTTTTATAAATAGCACTTAATTTTATTTCTTATCTGTTGACAATGTTCACCATGAGCGAAACCGGTCCGGATAAGTAATAATAAATAGTGTTTCTGGGACACCGTATTTTAGGAACATTTACCAGTGTGAGAGCGATATATATATATATCGACTGTGGAAAGGAAAAAGGACGTAACCCTCAATTTTTCAAAACAGCTTTTTTTCGATAATCACAATGTATACAACTTGACACACATTCTATCAAAAGGATGGAAACTGAAAATGCCTAATTAGTATCTAAATTTAGCTTTTAAGTTTGAAAAAGATGACCTTGTAAAAAATTAAAACCAAGAAAAAACACTGAAATAACGGTTTTTCCGAGACAATTTTCTAAATTAATATTAGATTATGTCAATTAAACACCAGTTTAGAAGTATCCGTGCACTTCAAGGTTGTGTATAATTCATAATTTGCATATGTCACAAAATCATCAAAACACGTTTTTAGCGCCTCCTGTAAAATTTGATATGTGTGGGTTACGTCCTTTTTCCTTTCCACAGTCGATATATGAGTCGTCTGGTATCAAAAGCAGAACTGTTCCAGACATGATGTATGAAACAGTTCTGCTTTTGATACCGGACGACTCATACGTTTCATTATTAGTTGAGATTTTTAATACAAGTATTTTTTTAACGATAGTGACTAGAAAATATATTATTATACAAACAGTCTCGCCCACCTGTAAGCTTTTAAAAAAAATTTATAGGTGAGAAAAGAGTTTTATTTTTGGCAGTATTACAAAAAGTCAATTATTGTAATAGTCTATGATTATAATAAAGCCTAAAGAAGTTATTTCAGAATAAGATGTCGCCATGTGGTCGTTGTTTTTTTTTTTTTTTTAATCATTGTGATTTAATATTTTTTTTATTTCTGACATTTTTGCCGTGTCAACGTCTCAAAAGTGTCAAAAACTGCTGTAATGCTACCGAAGATTTTTAGTATGCTTAGTCATTGTTTTGAATTTAATATCGGAAAGTAATCGAGTACAGCTTGTTATGAACGATTGTTTTTACACATTGTAAACGGTTTCATGTCGCATAAAATTCGTCGGAAGACTTGATCAAATCTTCTTATGATGCAATACTTTGTAATATTGTACTTAATAAGTTTTACCATTTTATTCTACGCCAATTGTGTTATCATTTTCTCAAGTATCTCATAAAACAGTAGAAAATTGAATAGCTATCAATTGAGATTTTTTTGTATAGTGCAATAATGATATTTTTATAAAATTGACGGCAACTAATCATAACATACTATAGATAGTTGCAGCATTTTCAAATGTACATACCTTGTTGATTTATTTGACCCCAACGCACAGTTGTCCTAACTATTGTATTGTTTTTATTGATATTTTATATTGTATATTAAAGAAAATAAAGATTTTTACTGAATTTAATGTTTTTGTTGTTCCTTTACGAAACTTTCCTCGTCTCCAAAGCTCTGCAAATGCTCATAAAATATTTCATTGTTGCTTATTTTTAATTAGCTTAAGTTTTGTAAAATAAAAATAAACCTCTTCTATTGCGAAAGCTTTTAATTCTTTGGTATTTTATTGGCAGAACTCTGTTATTATATATTATAAAGATGTTATTAGTTTTACTAGAATTTAGATGTATGTATTACGTTCAGATGGTTTCAAAAAGTCATTGACTTCAGAAGACGAGTCCTCAATAGATTCCTTGATTCACACAAATGCCAAAGATGCAAATGTTGTATAATTGGAATGTGGTTAATGCCAAGTACAGCTGGGTGTCGCAGAGTCTGCATTTAAATTACCACGACTCAAGCTATTCGGTGAGACAAAGCAAAAGATGTTATTACATATTTTTTATATTGGGGATGATACTGCTTGACTCGGTAAATAATTATGGGATAAAGCAACAGACAGGCAGCTTCCTGTAATGTCAGTGGTCATAAAGTGACACTGGAACTGGTTGTAGCACATGCTGTCAATCTCTCCCAGAGCTGGAACCTCGTTTGCCTCTTGCTAATCGATAGGATTATCCATGACAGGTAGTAACAAAAATACATCAGTAAAGAATGACCTTTTGTATTATCATTTTATAGTTTATTTGAATCTATGCACAGTAATTAATAGTTTGGTTATTTACATTGAGATATCAATATTTAGGATAACTAGTAACACAGATTTGATTATGCGTGACAGATATTATAAGATAAAGCCTTCAATAGCTGACAATCCATTTCTCATAAGAAACTCCTGACCATATATATAATTACTATTATAAGTTTCACAAAATATTTCATGTCAATAGACTGCGTAGATAATCATTAAAATATATTACCGGATAATATAAAGAAAATATATTTATGATACCCAATGCTACTTCATGATACCAAAAGATACTTCATGATAGCAAATGCTACTTCATGATACCGGTATTAAATTCATTTTTATTTTGATTCCATGGGGTGTTTCATACAAAAAACATTACAAACTTAAATCAAAGGCTGATCTCACACAGACGTTGCTAGCAATAGGCAATTTGCAAAACACAATGTATTTCTATTTTCATAACCTAACCTATAGTTTGCCAATTTAGGTTGATTGTATTATGTTAGCATTGCCAATCAACAGGTTCAAACCATAAAAATGATGGAGAGCAATACATATTTATCCAGGTTTCCGAGGCATGGGAAAGCACTCTTTATAATACTTTTACTTTTGTAGTCGATCGCATACTGCTAAAGACATCTGTGCGTGACTGGTTTATGATTTTATGTAGATAAGTAAATATACAATGTTTATTAGACAACAAAAAGTAAGTAAATAGCATGGTCGGCTAATAAAATAAATGTCCGGTAAAGGATTGTTATATATATTGCAATATTGGTTATTAGCAAAGCTGTGGAGTTGGAGTTGTGATTTATGTTATTAAAAAAATGTTGAAACATATTACAAATTTATTGATCAAATCCTGATCACAGTAAAATGTATGTTATTGTATTATATATCAGCCAATTTTTATTAAATTGATTTCAATGCAGAAGAACTCTTATACACTTATATAAATAAATGAATGCACCCATCTCACAGGGATTGGCAGAGATTACTGATTGCGTTATCATAATATGCAATCATCCATTCAGGTTTCAACGACAACACATAAAAAAATGCGCATGTTACAGTGGTTTGTAAAATTAAGACTTGAAGCCATAGTTTAAAGCTTAGTAAAGAATCGGTATGTTTATAAACAACTCCACAGCCTTCGTTATTGGTATGAAATTGTTTAATGCTTTCAAAATCTATAATGAGTTCATCAAAGGTTCGTATAATTAAATGTAATTGTCAATAATTCGATTTGATATGTTTTCGATAGTCGATGAGTCTCGCTGTCCTTGAAATATCCTGAAACCGTCTCGTTATAAGCATGTAAATACAACATCTAAACAAAATTGTTACTGTAGTATAATTATTAATATTCGTAAAACTTTTATTATTCTATTGGTAAAACTGGGTCAAATTTTGTACATAGGAAAGGTTTATCTACTCTGACATTTATTTTTGTATGTATTTTCGATTCATTTGTAAATTGGTCAACGATTTCATTCCTTCTCCATCAAATTCAACCATAGAATATTTTCAATATAAGATGTGTTCAACATTAGTTTCTTAATTCAAAAGATTCTTGATACAAATAACAAATATCAAATTAATGAACACACTTTTATTAGGTATAGTTTTTTTTTATCAACATCATGGTACTGGCCAAATTGATTGTGTGTATTACATAATTTGACTACATTTAAAAAGGTAAAAAAAGCTGAGTATTTAGTTCCACATGAATTATCAAATGGAAGGAAGGCGTGATGTCAAAACACAGCTATCAATCGTTCACTAAAATACTTGTGCAACTAAATCTTTTCCTATTTTTATCTAATTATAATGGAATTCTACCAAGCAAACCTATTATGAACATTAACAATTATCAGGGTTTATACATAAATGATGTCAATCACAAAATATTTACTTCCCTGACAAAATGGCGTCATATTTATTGAACCCCTCCACTTTCAAACAATGGTAGTCTAGTCATAATATAAATATTTTATTCTCAGAACAAATACTAATATATTTTATCGTTTTTGTGACATCCCATTCACAAAGTATGTCATTGTATCAAACTGGAAATCTTCAATCTTTTTGGTCCAGAGGTCACACTGACTGTTATACAAAGTCTGGCGAGCCAAGACTATGACACTGTACAAACATAACTTTTCTAAAACAATTTTTTTTGTTAATCTTTCTATCTTAAATGTTTCACTGCTGTGTTGCAGCTTGGAGACCCAACATTTAGACCCCTTTTGTGAATGACAAAAACAATTGACCAAGTTGCAAATCAATTACATTTTGTTTGTAATTAAGTTTCAATTTTTATTGAATAATTCTATTAGGTATGACACAGAATTTGTATAATTTATTTTACGATTAGCTCATTTTATGAACACACAATAACTGTTTACTTGACAGGTAGCGAAAGTAGCGATCAGCGAATATCGATTATTCGTTTTGAAATTCTATGACTATGATTTTACCTGCATGTAAAAGGCAATAGTAGTTTATATTAATATTTAGACAGAACAATGATTTAAGCTCTATTGATAAGTTATAACCACTCAATCTATTGCCCTAAGCTATTTGAATAGTACAAAATGAGTAAAGGGGCTGGTTCTTTTGTTTTTTTAGTTTAATAATGTTCACAAAAACTTATATGGTAATGACATCTATTGATTAGAATTATGACTTATTATAGTTAACATGCGCGCAAGTGTAATTGCACAAATCCAATCCAGTTGTCTAGAATGTGGACATTGTCTCATTGTTTTTTTCCCCGCATTTATCATTACTTTACGAGTCACGATTATTAACTCAATGGCTGCCACAGACGAGATATCTCGTAAAATTTTTCGTGGTTAACACGCCAGAGACAAGTTATTTCGTCAATAACTAATTAAATTAATAATTGCAAATTATAGCCGGCGTGCTAGATAAATACGTATTTTTTTCTATAGTGTCAAATAATTTCGCATTCATTGTTGTTTTTTTCAGAAAATCTTATATAACGAAAAATTCCAATGTACTTGTCATATTATTTCTTGAACTGTCAACAATTAATATTCAGTGAAGTCTTCCAGAAACTTATGAGAGAAATAGTATTTTATGTATTATAATTTAAGATTTTAACTGAAGGTGCTTGGTAAAATTTTAATCGTTCAAATTTGTTATTTTATGTTGTCGAAACTTTTATATTTTCAGCATTAGTTCATTTTGAATGCAGATGGACTTTGATACACCAAGGCAAAGAAATCAATTCAACCAGAAGGGTTGAAATTGACTGATTGCATATATCACCGCAATATACAATGATGCATTCATATGCTGAGAAAAAAGCCAGTGCTTCAAAATGAAAATGAAAAATGCTTCAAAAACATACTCTAAAAGTATTGATAAAATGGGCATTGACTTAGATAGACTTTTGATAGATCTCCATTTTGATGTTTTTTAGTTCTTTTATTATTATACGATATAGTTAATAGCTATTTCATGTTAATGTCATTATCAGAATAGTAGTTTGATAGCAACTGTTAGTGACCCTTGTTAAGAAACACTGACATAAACCCTTAACTCACTTTGAACTGACGAGCAAAGGAAAGAATGGCCCAGACTAGACAATGATTAATATAAAAAACATGCATGGAATATTTTATACTATTAGTAACTGGATGAATATAATTTTACATAAAAGATCGGGGAGGTAGGTGGTATAAAATTGGTGTATTCTTTCAACAGTATATGAGGAAGTGTAAGCCAGTGTAGTGACATCTATTGAGAAATAAATATTTCAAATGTCAAATGAATCTTTATTTTTGAATGTAGAATCTAGCAGAGCAAATCTGTGCTGGATTACATAAAGAAAGTATGGAATAAATTCTAGATACAAGTATAAATATTAAACTTTATTTATAATATTTTACTATTGTGATATTACTCAAATAACTAACTCTTTCCCTGTCAATCCTGTTCTTAAAATAAGTGATATATTTTTTCTTCAGCAAGCTGTCAAAAAAATCCTCTTTGAACCCAGAAACTAATAAGGTTATTTTGTATGTTAAGGTTTAATTATTCATATTTTGTAACTGGGTAGGAACTGCTCAAGTCATCTTAAATTGAAAATAAACTTACACAGATTAACTGCTGAATTTGTAGAAAATATTGATTTTTGTTTCCATTTTGAATTTGTAATTTTTTCGGTTAAAAAACTTTATAAAGATTGAATTACATCTGATCCACTTGAAGTAGGCAAATAAAACAAAATAAAGGAAATAAAAGGTTGTGTATTTGAGAAAGTAGTTGAATATCAAAAAACCTAGTTGACTAAATCTGATTGGAAGTTAGTGATAGCTTAAAAAAGAAAGTTATAAACATGCAATAATTGATCTATAATATATTTTATCTTTTACCAAAATATTGGATTGTTTAAGGCTGTAATGATTGATCATTGATCAACAATTATTCATTTCAACATGCCGACTATCCCAACTATCCAGTATCTGACTCGAGTTAGCTAGGTTTTGATATTTATATTTGCAAAATTAGAAGTCCCACACAGTGGAATTTCTAATGATAACAACTCTAAAACAGTTTTATTTTTATCTTGTGTAGTGATCAATTATTGAATTAATGTAATAGATTCGAAAATATACACATAAAATTATTTATTGAGAATATTTTACTATGTCTATTAAATTATTTAACTCAAGTATATTGGGATAACATTGACAACATTTCGAAGACAACACTCTATACAAAATTATTCAAAAAAGCTGTACATACTCGAGAATGAATAACAATATTGGTTTCATTAAAGTTAATGGAGTTTATGATCCATCTGGTTAGACAACAATTATTACACTGCACAGCCTGTGATGACAACATGAATTATAAAAACATTATCTATTTTAGGAATGAATTTAATTAAAAACTGTTTTTACATCGGACAACACTGAAATTACATTTATTACCCTTCAACACTCCTGTGTTTTATATAATTAAATGATAACAAATGTTGTACAATGCTTATCATGCATTCACATTGCAATTCAAAAGAAAATAACATTAAGATTGTAAATGTCAAAAAATGAATATCATTTTAAATTTGACCAATGTGTAATAGTATTTTTTGACACTAGATGTCTCTGGTAAATTATTTGCACACAATTAAAATCATTAAATAAACCCATTAATACAACATACATATGTTGAGTTTTCAATAAAAAACATGTGCACCGTATTCTTTTAGATATAACAAATATTAATAATATAGTATATATTGTTTATATCCATTTTTATGATACATATAACTAGGAGTCGTTCAAAAATAACATTACACGATTATGACTTTGTTCACTCTATTCGTTGTCACATTTCCTTGCAAAGTTTTCCGTTTTATGTGATATTTTTGCAGCTTCCCTTTTACTTATTTGTTTAGTTAATTGCCAATTTTTTGTTTTTGTGAGACTGCATTTTCAACAACCATTTGAATTTACCTCAAATCACTTATTGTATTAGATAAAGTTGCCCTTTCATAATAACATCATTTGTGAACAGACTCCGATTAGTAAAGATTAAGTAAATCATTGAACATTATTTGATAGAATAGACTTACATGAATATAACATCAAATCTATGTATATAAAAAATGCTTATTTACAATATTGAAGAATCTGAAAGCAGATTATACTATTATTTATTATCAAAAATTGGAAAAGGTGTAAAGTGAATTATTTTTTTGGGTTAAGTTTACTGATATTGATATGAAGTGTCCATAGTAATTTATATTGTGGTCCAATATTCACCTTAATCGTTAAAAGCAAGAATATATCATGATTATACCCTCAAATCGAGTTAGTTATTAATATGAAATTGTCGTATATTAATAATTTGATAATAATTCTGCCGTTTGGCAATATGGTATAGTCCTCTTATCACCGTATAATACCATGCAACAATAATGACACCGTTTGCGCAAAATATTGCAGATTTACAACGGAAAGTTGATTTATATCCTCGTCAATTGCTAATAGAATCATTAGTACTTATTAGAAGCTGTAGAAATATGTCGGTTGATTTTTCCATCACTACCCGCATGGCCATCTTTCATAATGCATTAACAATCAAGAATACTCCTCACACATTTTTCCACAATGCAGAGCTGTGCTTAAAAAAACTAGTGTTATGAAGTGGAGAATGAGAATTGTACATCGTGGTAGTTTTAGCGTGGATTAATACGTTAAGTCTGAAAAGATATCAAGGATACCATTCTATATGATGTTGTAAGCTTAACCCCAGGAAACAGCTCTGTCTGTTCAGCATTCACGGCTTTACACATATACGTGTGAAATATAGTATTTCAACAAACTCGGACAGCCCAAATAGTTGACTGTTGAACTTGCCATGGCTTTGGATATATACATTTTAAGTTAGATCGATAAAATAAAGCAATATTGTGGTGGAAGGCAACAGAGTCGTTAACATTCCCTCGTAATACCATTATGCAGTACAACTGTAGAAGATATAACCGAGAGATAATTACTTATATGTTACCTTGACAAATAACAAACAACATGTCAGATACGACAGCAAGTTTTATTAATATACTGTTTTTTTTACTTAAGGGTAACACTGTACGCAAGATAAAAATAATGATTTAGTAATTATTCCGTCTCGAAACATACCATAAATATTATAAAAGTATTATTGAGTATTTACTCCAATAGCAAAGTAGGCAATTAATTCGCCCTTAAACTAAATAAAGCCAACAGCTTAATAAAATCTCTTGAAATTATTACACAGCTCTATTTCAGAATATGATTAGATCTAATTCAAACTGATAATGGAAAATATGACATCAAACAATAAACCCTCATTAACACTAGAGATAGGTCCTACATTTTTAAGTATTAATTAAATCATGTTATATTTGGGAAAATTGTTGTTTACAAATATTGTCAATCGAGAGAGAAATCACATTAATTCCTTCAGTAGTAATTCCACGTTCAATATGTATAATTTGTTAATTCATTACTTAGCAAATGTCCTTTTAATTATTAAAATAATATAAGTCAAGCATCTTCATTCATGAATTAACAAATCCAGAAAAGCTAATCTTTTTATAGAGCGAGAATTACTCGTTACCCTTCTATGGGAGTATTAGAATTGTCGTGAATCCTTTGTTTTCCCTAGAGTGAGAAAACAATTGACAAGCAGATAAACCAGTTAGAATTGAATCAGGATTCATTTATCTTCATTACTCAGTGATTATGCATCATTCTCTTTGTTACTTTAACTCTGCTTTGTCAATAGTATACGAAGAGTAAGAAAATAGATGACAAGCAGAATTGAATTGAGAGTTCGTTGATTTCGATTTAGTTTGTGACTCGTACGTTTCCCATTTCTTGAGATAAATCAGTTTGAATTTGATCTAAACATATTTTGTGTTGTATTTTGCTACGACTCAAGCATAATATCATAAATTAAAAATACTATGCGAGTATAATCTACACAGTGTAAGCAGCTGGAGTTCTTGGTGTGACAGTTACACTGTCCGGAGTCTCAGCTGTGGTTGTCTGCTCAGCGTTATCGTCTTCTTCTTCTTCCTCGTTTTGGTCTTCAGGCTCACCGAGCGCGTGAACAAATTCTATAAAGAAAATTAGTTTTACACAATAAATATAAGACCAGATATGAAATGATAAATTGATACGTTGGACAACTGACATGTTTTCGTGTCTTTATTATTTGTTCATCAAATTATCAAATTGTGACACCTCTTTAAAAAACATCTTCAGACAAACTATCGTAAAGGTACTTACGAATAAACTAACACTTGGTTTTTTATTCTTAACTTATAAATTACAAAACAAAAGATGAGTTTTTTTCTTTCTAATGAACGCAGGGAGGAGAATAGATTCATACACTAAAAGTACTCATTACAAATTATACTTCAATGAAGAAGAGTAAATTCCAAATGTAATAAGTTTAACGATAGTCAGCCGATTGTCATTTAAAAAAAAGGTTATTTATTAATGTTTCATTTCTGTTAAAGATTTTGTTAATATTCAAGTCACTGTTTACCATAAAAATCGATCCTGCCATCTCCATCGACGTCAACTTCCTTTATCATGTCTTCAACTGAAAAGAAAAATATCCATAGTTTAATATTATTTAAGGTTTATCCATAATCCATGGTGGAAAGTCTAACCAAAAGATATGGGTCACCAGTAAGTCAATCGAAACTCGTTCAATGCTTTTTTTTTCACTATGCATTCTTCAAATTCTATCGAGGCTATTTTTGTGTGATCAAAAAATTAAGCCGGAAAAGGTAATCATAAAACAATATGAGATTGGTTCCATTACTTATCAGTGTCTAACAACATTTTTACCAAGGCTGAGGAGTCGTGAAGAAATAAGGCGACTCCGACAATAGCTTAAAACAAGACTTTAATTATCTTTTAAGGCTTAGTAGCATGCAGTGGCGCTACTTTTGTCCCTAGCAGTTTGAATACAAATATTTTTTTAAAAGGACTTGAATTAATAGTTTTTTTTCGAGCAGAACTCCAGTTAAAACTGTTTGACTCCACAACTCCGACTCCACAGCTTTGCTTTTTACACCATGACACAAGGAAGAAGAAAAAATTGTTTCGTTACATGTTAAATGATAGTCTAGCAAAAACATAAATATCCTTAATAGATGAAATACCGTAAGAAAAAATGACTTGAACCAAAAGCCCTATCAAAGGTGGCGCAGAAGGGGCTGTTAACCTGGGACTCGAGATATCAGAATATCTAAATTTTGGTTCAACTCATTAAGTACCTACAAATTTAAAAAAAATGGTGAAATGTGAACAGTTGACAATGCTTGTCATGAGCGATCCGTTCCTGATCTTATTAAATTAAAGTGAGGATTAGTAAAAATGAGTATTTTATTTTTTGAATGTAATGAACATCCTAAAATTGAATAATTATATTAACTTCTGGTGTTTAAGAGACTTACTCTCTTCTTCACTGAGATCCTCCCCGAGGCACTGGAGTACAGCTCGAAGATCAGACGCGCAGATATACCCTCTGTTGTGCTTATCAAAGACTCTGAAGGCGTCCCTCAATTCCTTCTCTTCCTGGTCAGCATCGTTGCACTCCTGAGCAGCGCCCATGTTCGACAGGATGGTCACGAATTCTTCAAAGCTCACGTTGCCGTCACCTGGAAGAAAAAAATACATTTTTAACTAAGATTGAGGACCTTTCAAGCAAAAGCCAGCATAGGAGTACCCTTATCATGTTAATAACAATGTACCAATATAGTTGGCTCTCAAAAGAAATTTCAACCATTCTATAGTCGGTATTTGGCTTAGTTGACTAATGAGTTAGCCGACCACTGACATATGTAGTTTATCAATTTGATGAAATTTTGAACATATGTTTACCAAAATCCTACAAGGAAACAAAAAATACTGTTTTTTCTTTGACAAAATATAATACACATTTATTGAGAAAAATTTCCTCCTTACTCTTCTAAAGAATTATTTTTTTTCAAAACACTGTTTTTACTTAGCAAGACAGATTTCTAGTGGTTAGTTAATCGTTCTCACTACGCTCCGTGGCTGGGATGGAATTTCAGCAATTATTAACGCGTTCGAGCACAAGTCCGTAACCGTAATTAAAGAAAGTTTATTCGGCAGCACAGCTTATAATCGCCAATGCGCCAAAATATTTTGAAAGATTAAGTCACTAGATCAGTGTTTCCCGAAGTGTTGTACGCGTACCCCCTGGAGTACGTGAAGAGTTTGGTGGGGGTACGCGCTGCACCGGTCTTTGGCTGCGCCTGGTGCAACAAACAGCTTGTATATTTTGATTGTTGTTATTTTTTGACGAGAGGTACTCGGTGTTTCGAAAATTACAGAAGGGGTACACATATGTCAAATGTTTGGGAAACACTGCACTAGACAAACTCAATGAGATTTTTTAAATTCACTCGAGATCATCCGAGGAGAAAAAAACCACAAGCACCCATTTTTAAAATGTCTAATTCATGTTGAAAAACTCAAAAATTGATAATGACCTTGTCGTGACGTGATCATAATTATCTTATCACTAGACCACAAATGCCGACATTATCGTATTGCAAGGGTAACCAAATTTTTTGAGGTTGTAAGCAGTGTTCCCTCTAAGCTGTGCGCGATGTGCGTGTGTGCGTGTGTGTTTTAAATGGTGTGGCGTCGAGTCTGTTCCTGCACTTTGACTTCGTTGTAGAATAAAAAGAAAGCCCTGCATCGCATAAATATATTGTATAAAACGGATGTAAAACAATAATAACTTGGTTTGACACATTGGGGGATTCTTCTGACAGACTCTCAAAGAATGAATTTAATGACATTCATATCAAAATCACTTATAAAATCAGTCAGATTTTCATAATTACTTGCGCTGAAATAAGCATGCTGGTTTTGCTGTCACGGAAAATGAAATCCGAACAGAGGATTCATAATTGTTAGTTTTTAGAAAATATTGAAAAAAGTGGTTTTTAAGTTGCGGGTGTTTGCGGAACACCTATTCAGGTTCTGTGGAACACCAGTGTTCCGCGAAACATACTTTGAGAAACCCTGTCCTAAGAAATACACGTTTCGTCTTCTTTATTACATCATTCATTACTGGCAGGGGTGGGCAGGAGGGGGCTCGTAGGGGCTCGCGCGAGCCCCTTGTTAATTTAAGAGAAAACTATATTCTCGGATCAAATTAGTATATAGCTGTAATTTCTGACTTATATATTATCTACGACAGCTTCAATATGCACAGTAGTACATTTTAGGCAATTGGATGGATAAGTTTATGGTAAATTTCACATTGTTACATGTTACAGGTGTGTTAGGTAAAAACGATTGCTAATTCAAGTATTTCATACAATTACATACGGATTTTTTTTATTTTTTTTTATTCGATAAACTTTTTTCTTTTCTTTTCTGTATCACACCGAAGATGATATCTCCTCAATGATACAGTTAAGATACATTTTATTTAGGTACAATTTGAAAGGCAACAATAAATAATAATTACAAATATATAGATATTAATAAAGGTTAATTAAATGCAAAGAATTGGTATAATTACAAGTAAAAACAATTAAATAATAATAAGCAAGAATGATAGTTAATGGGACTAATAAGCAACTTTTAATTTTGAGACAGATGTGATTAAGGATTGAATGGTGAGGGACAGGGAAGGTAAACTTTTTCTCCAAAAGAAGTAGCAAATTTCTTGAAGTGACAGAAATTTTCTGAAGACAAAACTAGATCTGGATGCCCGATAGGACCATCACGATTATTTCTACATGACAAAAACAATATGCTTCTTTCTACTGACATAATCGGACAATTCCAGAGAATATGCTCTGAATCTTGATTACTGTCATCACAAGGGCAGTGTGGGCTAAGTTTGATTTTAAATTTATGTAACTTGGCATTAAATGCACCGTGTCCGGTGATAAATTGTGAGGTCCAGTGATCCGGAGAGAGCCAGGTTGCATTCTGACGAAAAGCAATATCTGGGATAAATAAATAGGTAATTCTACCACGGATGCATACGGATTTTTTTTTTAATTCCCTAGGGTACTCAACGTTGTACCCACCACCACCCGCTACGGCTTCACACTCTTTTTATAGGGTGTATTCCGTAGCGTAACAACGTTAGTCGTGTTCAAAATTTTGCCAGAAATGTCCCGAGAAGAAATTCTTCAAGACTTGGTTGCATGCACTACAGTGTGCAGAAATTAAAAGTTAATTAATAATTAAGTGCAGTTGAAAATATGAGATTTTATCTATTTAACTCCACTTTTTTTCCAAATGACGCGGAGAATTCTTTAAATGCCCTATAATTTGCCTTCGATGCAACCAAGTCGGCATGACCGACGGGGCCGACAGATCCGACAGATAGTCGTATCGTCTTGAGCAATTTTTCCCGTTCGTTATTTAAGTCTGGACATTCCCAAAGGATGTGATCAGCATCCTGAATCATATATCCGCATTTACATTCAGGGCTATTTACTAACCGGCCAAGCTGGAAGAGCTTGGCAGCGAAGTAACCGTGGCCAGTTATGAATTGGCTGGTCCAGAAATTAGGAGTCAGGACTTTGGTTATCTCCATTCGCCATTTAACATTCGGAAAGAATTTAAAAGTTTGCCTCCCCTTAGAAGATTTCTCCCATCGAGCCTGCCAAACTTTCATTGCAGCTTCTATCGCCACGCTGCGCGCTGCAATTCTATGAGCCTTAGAATTGTAAGGGTCTGGTCGATGAGGAGGCAGTAACTGAATTTCTCCCACCTGGGACTCAACACCTTTGTACAGCATAACTGTTGCGCCTCTAACTTGAATGTGCAGGTCCAACGGAAGTATACCAGCCAAGACCGGCAACGGATGCATACGGATTATAATGCATACGGATTATAATAAAAACTGACTTCTTCTCCAGAACACCGAAAATAGTTTTGATAGTAAGCGAGCCCCTTGTTAACGTATTGGTAGCCCACCGCTGATTACTGGCAGTCAGATCTGGCGCCTTGATAGAAGAAGCAATTTCCCTTCTCAAAAATAAAAGAATTTTCCTTTTTGCCTCGTATGAGCAGAATAAAATATATCTCTAAGAATTTCTCACTATTTTCAAAAGAGAAAAATGTTTTTTTTTCTGTAATCCAACTTTATATACGTTCGCTACCGTATTTTATTTTTATGCCGGAAAGAAATAAAATTGCTTTTATATTGAGAAGCATTATAGCAGACAGATGGTTATTAATGGCTGTGCGGTATCCGGCGGGTGCAGAGGTCCTCGATGTCGGCGGGAAATTCCGGTTTCCGGTAATCGAAAAAACAATTTTCCATTCACCCGCCTTTTCTCGCCGCCTCTTTTTGACGGCGAGAGATAAAAACGCAATTAAAATGATGTACGAGCTGAAGAGAATAGTGCCATGTAAAATATCGTGATATTGAAAGTGTGTTACGAAGGTTGGATGAAAAATTCGCGCCCTCTGAAAGCGTGAGGACGGTCTGACAGTTTTCCAAAACAAGACAAGCCGCTTAAATTCGTCAAATTTTGGTTTCTTTTACGGTATAGAAAGTGTGGTATAGGCAGGGACGGCTCGAGGGCTTCTGCGCCTGAGTGAGAGGCGATTTCGGCGCCTCAAACAACAAGATCTAAATTAATTGATAGTGTGCACGCCGCACTCTTTACACACGCCAAGAGCCGGCCCTGTTACGGTATATGTTATATTAAAAATGATTAAGTTTTAATCATTATAATTGGAGTTGTTTCACCCCGTCTCGTTTAAACATTATCCAAACTTCAATATACACTTCCATTATTTTGTTAATTCGATGAATTATTTTCTATTTATTTCTAAAATCATATTTTAAAATCCAAATTGAATATTGTTTTTTTTTCTCAAATTAACAAGGGGATCGCCGGCATTAGTTCTCCCTCCAGCCCACCCCTGCCTTCAGACCAAATCTTACGATAAAGTCAGTCTGAAAATGCTTCTTAACGTAGCGAAACACGTTTTAAAAACATCTTCGATATGAAAAATATTGATTTATTATGTTCTGCTAAGATAACAAAAAAAAAATCAAGCACCTCGTTGCGCTTAATGCAAACAAAACAATACATAAAAAAATGACCATAACTTTGCAAAGCTATGAATTTGTTGCTATCGAAAAACTTAAATGTCAATTTGCCAGCAAACAGGTTTGACTTGGTCTGCTTATCAAAGTTTTCTCACGACATGTTGCTGTAATTTATAAAATATTTGACGTACAATTGATGTCTTACAGAGGTTTTTATGTTGATATTTAAGCAAGCAGACCTAATAAAATTATCAAGAAACTTGCCAGTCGCTGTGATACACGTTAAAACCACTCAATGCTTCGTTGACAACTGCATTGTCTATGGTTAACCACTGGGAGCACACCAAACATGTCATTGTGTAAGTGGCTTGGTACATTCACTTAATTAGTCACTGGTCTGCAAACAGTGGGACGTGACTTATGGGCATAAAACATGATCATAGTTGTGTCATAAAAGTTTGATCAGGTGTTCACTATTACATAGTACAGTTATTACAATACATACTTCAAAGATATGATTATATCTGCCGTTGGTAGATAATTTCACTATGACTATGTAATAAAGCTTGTCTGTTTTAAGAAATCGGGCTTGTAAAGCCGGTTTTATAGAAAAATGCGACATTTCTGTGTCGGGTTTTTGTCTACTTAGTAACCCAGTTTTTTAATATATGAGGGGCTTTTAGAAAACGGAACATTTTGGCGTCCCGGAGCTGTGTTCGGGGACACCGGGACACGCCGCCTGAAAACGAGACTGTCCCGCTGAAAACGGGACGTTTGGTCACATTAATCATCACACTCAAAAAACATCTTCAAAAATCGAGATTTGAGAAAAACGCAAAAAACACAGTTGTACAATTTTAACTTCTAGCAAAATGTTTTAAACTATTAGCTACTAAACTAGTAGCACTTTCTTATTATGATACAAAGTATAATATTACACCGTGAACAAAACTGATCGCCGATTGGTTCTTTCTAACCAAAGCAGTCTACATCGACACCTACAATTAATACAAAGTATTAAATGACTTGTAAACGTTCGTGTAATTAATAAAATCTAGCTTAATAGGATTTCAAAAGTATCCCAGCTGAGTAAGCATTTCTTATTTTACAGAAAAAGTATCTGTGAAAAATGAACAAAGAACCAGTGGCAGTTTTATTTTGTTCGTTATAATTATGTATCGTATTCTATATGATTCGAAAATGAGATGTTGAGCGACCGAGTAACAGTTCACGTAGAAATACTTCTGTTGAGGTACCTCCATTAGGAGGCCATATGCTCCTCATTGCGAGCGGACATGGGTAAATAAAAAAAAATATTTATAAAGATCTCGAATTGTTTTTTTTTCATTATTTGGAAAAAAGCCGATTTGTTAAAAGGGGGCGCGCCAATAACCAATTGCCTAGAGCGTCAGATAGCCTCACGCCGGCACTGATAATATGTATTAGAAAACGCTTATATGATAATCTTTTAATCGAATATTCAAGATATCTAAACCTTATCAAGCATTCAAGATGTCATTAAACATTCCGCATATAGTGATATTTCTACAATAATGAATAGTATCTAATACGAATGTATAAGGTAATGGTTAAAAATAGAAAAGGTTTGGTACGCATGTATTGAAGGGTATAAAGTTATCCTTGATAAGAATATCCTTATACCCTATCTATCGTTTCATATTAATCCAAGTTGTTTCAGTATTATAATACACCCGTACCTCGCTTTACGACCTAGATACGTTCCACGAAACTTGGCCGCAAAGCGAAAAGCCGTATAAGGAATCAATTATTTTAATTTCGGTTCCAATTTTTTTTAAATATGTACCATGGTTTATCATTAAAAATGCATTTTATCTTTTGGCGTGTTAATCTCGAGACATTTAAAGGTGCAGCAGATTGCAAATATGTTTTAATGTCTTCTTTTTTATCGCGAATAGTTTGAATGGTAGAGTCCAATTGCCTTGCAAATTTCAACAATTTTCTTTCCAGCTTCTATACGACATAATATTTTTAGTTTAGTTTTCAGCGTGACTGATTTTCGGCATCTCTTTTTATCAGTCTCCGAAGTCGATAATTTTTTCGATGAAATTATAAAATAAGTAAAAAAAATACATATTCAAAAAAAAATATTGTACTTACGTACCAAAAATGCCCCTAATTGTTTCCAATTTTTCCAGTTAATGTGTAACAATCAGTAATTAATATCTATGTACATAAAACACTCACATCGATAGCGAAAAAAAGTTTTTTTTGCTGTTATAGCGAAACATTTTAGGCCGAAAATCGAAAACGTGTCTTAATTGAAGAGGGCCGTTATAGCGAAATGCCGTATAAAGAGCGGCCGTATTGCGAGGTATGGGTGTATATTTAATGCTCCCCAATAATGTCTATACATGGTGTCAAAAGATGTTTACCATTTTCGACCCCATATTGACAGAAAATATCAAAATAGAATATGTCTAACCACGTCACGTTTTTGGAACTCCTCCAATATATATTTTAATTGGGTATATATATATCACGATCACCGAAAACAATATCGACTGTGGAAAGGAAAAAGGACTTAACCCACACATATTAAATTTTACAGGAGGCGCAAAAAACGTGTTTTGATGATTTTTGGCCATATGCAAATTATGAATTATACACAACCTTGAAGTGCACGGAGACTTCTAAACTGGTATTTAATCGACATAATCTAATATTAATTAAAGAAATTGTCTAATGAAAACCTTTATTTCAGTCTTGTTTCTTAGTTTTAATATTTTACAAACTTGAAAGCTAAATTTAGATTCTAATTCGGCATTTGCAGCTTGCATCCTTTTGATAGAACGTGTATCAAGTTTGATAAATTGTGATTATCGAAAAAAAGCTGTAGGTTACGTCCTATTTCCTTTCCACAATCGATATGATTAATCTATATATTAATAGCCGATAATGTCCGTCTGAGTGTAAGGACGTCCTCGACCTTCCAGTCTCCACTTTTTTAAATAAAATAAAATCTATAATAATCACTTTTTACTTTTCACTTTTCACAAATGTGTGCGTACTGATGTCATCGGGTCTTTTTCTTCTTTTACGAAATTTATTTGTTAGCGTATTTGAAAATTATTTGAATAAAATATATATACTACGAAAAATGATTGTTAGCAAACGTGAACATTATTCCAAAAATTCAATAATTTGCAATTTAAAAACTGCAGGGCTGTCGATATATGCGCCGAGGTCGATTTATGGTACTATGAAAAATGATTGTTAGCAAACTTGAACATTATTCCAAAGATTTAATAATTTACGAAATTTCTGCTACTACGAAAAATGGTTGTTAGCAAACTTCAACATTATTCCAAAAATTCAATAATTTACGAAATTTCTGCTACTACGAAAAATGGTTGTTAGCAAACTTAAACTTTATTCCAAAAATTGAATATTTTACGAAATTTAAGCTACTACGAAAAATGGTTGTTAGCAAACTTGAACATTATTCCAAATATTAAATAATTTACGAAATTTCTGCTCCTACGAAAAATGGTTGTTAGCAAACTTGAACATTATTCCAAAAATTCAATAATTTACGAAATTTCTGCTACTACGAAAAATGGTTGTTAAGCAAACTTAAACTTTATTCCAAAAATTCAATAATTTACGAAATTTCGGCTACTACGAAAAATGGTTGTTAGCAAACTTAAACTTTATTCCAAAAATTGAATATTTTACGAAATTTATGCTACTACGAAAAATGGTTGTTAGCAAACTTAAAAATTATTCCAAAATTTAAATATTTTACGAAATTTATGCTACTACGAAAAATGGTTGTTAGCAAACTTTAAAATTATTCCAAAAATTAAATATTTTACGAAATTTCTGCTCCTACGAAAAATGATTGTTAGCAAACTTGAACATTATTCCAAAGATTTAATAATTTACGAAATTTCTGCTACTACGAAAAATGGTTGTTAGCAAACTTGGACATTATTCCAAATATTAAATAATTTACGAAATTTCTGCTCCAACGAAAAATGGTTGTTAGCAAACTTGAACATTATTCCAAAAATTCAATAATTTACGAAATTTCTGCTACTACGAAAAATGGTTGTTAGCAAACTTCAACATTATTCCAAAAATTAAATAATTTACGAAATTTCTGCTACTACGAAAAATGGTTGTTAGCAAACTTGGACATTATTCCGAAAATTCAATAATTTACGAAATTTCTGCTACTACGAAAAATGGTTGTTAAACTTTATTCCAAAAATTGAATATTTTACGAAATTTATGCTACTACGAAAAATGGTTGTTAGCAAACTTAAACATTATTCCAAATATTGAATAATTTACGAAATTTATGCTACTACGAAAAATGGTTGTTAGCAAACTTAAACATTATTCTAAAAATTAAATATTTTACGAAATTTCTGCTACTACGAAAAATGGTTGTTAGCAAACTTTAACTTTATTCCAAAAATTCAATAATTTACGAAATTTCTGCTCCTACGAAAAATGGTTGTTAGCAAACTTAAACTTTATTCCAAAAATTCAATAATTTACGAAATTTCGGCTATTACGAAAAATGGTTGTTAGCAAACTTAAACTTTATACCAAAAATTGAATATTTTACGAAATTTATGCTACTACGAAAAATGGTTGTTAGCAAACATAAAAATTATTCCAAAAATTAAATATTTTACGAAATTTCTGCTCCTACGAAAAATGGTTGTTAGCAAACTTGAACATTATTCCAAAAATTCAATAATTTACGAAATTCCTGCTACTACGAAAAATGGTTGTTAGCAAACTTGAACATTATTCCAAAAATTCAATAATTTACGAAATTTCTGCTCCTACGAAAAATGGTTGTTAGCAAACTTGAACATTATTCCAAAAATTCAATAATTTACGAAATTTCTGCTACTACGAAAAATGGTTGTTAGCAAACTTAAACTTTATTCCAAAAATTGAATATTTTACGAAATTTAAGCTACTACGAAAAATGGTTGTTAGCAAACTTGAACATTATTCCAAATATTAAATAATTTACGAAATTTCTGCTCCTACGAAAAATGGTTGTTAGCAAACTTGAACATTATTCCAAAAATTGAATATTTTACGAAATTTAAGCTACTACGAAAAATGGTTGTTAGCAAACTTGAACATTATTCCAAATATTAAATAATTTACGAAATTTCTGCTCCTACGAAAAATGGTTGTTAGCAAACTTGAACATTATTCCAAACATTCAATAATTTACGAAATTTCTGCTACTACGAAAAATGGTTGTTAGCAAACTTAAACTTTATTCCAAAAATTCAATAATTTACGAAATTTCGGCTACTACGAAAAATGGTTGTTAGCAAACTTAAACTTTATTCCAAAAATTGAATATTTTACGAAATTTATGCTACTACGAAAAATGGTTGTTAGCAAACTTAAAAATTATTCCAAAATTTAAATATTTTACGAAATTTATGCTACTACGAAAAATGGTTGTTAGCAAACTTTAAAATTATTCCAAAAATTAAATATTTTACGAAATTTCTGCTCCTACGAAAAATGATTGTTAGCAAACTTGAACATTATTCCAAAGATTTAATAATTTACGAAATTTCTGCTACTACGAAAAATGGTTGTTAGCAAACTTGGACATTATTCCAAATATTAAATAATTTACGAAATTTCTGCTCCAACGAAAAATGGTTGTTAGCAAACTTGAACATTATTCCAAAAATTCAATAATTTACGAAATTTCTGCTACTACGAAAAATGGTTGTTAGCAAACTTCAACATTATTCCAAAAATTAAATAATTTACGAAATTTCTGCTACTACGAAAAATGGTTGTTAGCAAACTTGGACATTATTCCGAAAATTCAATAATTTACGAAATTTCTGCTACTACGAAAAATGGTTGTTAAACTTTATTCCAAAAATTGAATATTTTACGAAATTTATGCTACTACGAAAAATGGTTGTTAGCAAACTTAAACATTATTCCAAATATTGAATAATTTACGAAATTTATGCTACTACGAAAAATGGTTGTTAGCAAACTTAAACATTATTCTAAAAATTCAATAATTTACGAAATTTCTGCTACTACGAAAAATGGTTGTTAGCAAACTTAAACTTTATTCCAAAAATTGAATATTTTACGAAATTTAAGCTACTACGAAAAATGGTTGTTAGCAAACTTGAACATTATTCCAAATATTAAATAATTTACGAAATTTCTGCTCCTACGAAAAATGGTTGTTAGCAAACTTGAACATTATTCCAAAAATTCAATAATTTACGAAATTTCTGCTACTACGAAAAATGGTTGTTAAGCAAACTTAAACTTTATTCCAAAAATTCAATAATTTACGAAATTTCGGCTACTACGAAAAATGGTTGTTAGCAAACTTAAACTTTATTCCAAAAATTGAATATTTTACGAAATTTATGCTACTACGAAAAATGGTTGTTAGCAAACTTAAAAATTATTCCAAAATTTAAATATTTTACGAAATTTATGCTACTACGAAAAATGGTTGTTAGCAAACTTTAAAATTATTCCAAAAATTAAATATTTTACGAAATTTCTGCTCCTACGAAAAATGATTGTTAGCAAACTTGAACATTATTCCAAAGATTTAATAATTTACGAAATTTCTGCTACTACGAAAAATGGTTGTTAGCAAACTTGGACATTATTCCAAATATTAAATAATTTACGAAATTTCTGCTCCAACGAAAAATGGTTGTTAGCAAACTTGAACATTATTCCAAAAATTCAATAATTTACGAAATTTCTGCTACTACGAAAAATGGTTGTTAGCAAACTTCAACATTATTCCAAAAATTAAATAATTTACGAAATTTCTGCTACTACGAAAAATGGTTGTTAGCAAACTTGGACATTATTCCGAAAATTCAATAATTTACGAAATTTCTGCTACTACGAAAAATGGTTGTTAAACTTTATTCCAAAAATTGAATATTTTACGAAATTTATGCTACTACGAAAAATGGTTGTTAGCAAACTTAAACATTATTCCAAATATTGAATAATTTACGAAATTTATGCTACTACGAAAAATGGTTGTTAGCAAACTTAAACATTATTCTAAAAATTAAATATTTTACGAAATTTCTGCTACTACGAAAAATGGTTGTTAGCAAACTTTAACTTTATTCCAAAAATTCAATAATTTACGAAATTTCTGCTCCTACGAAAAATGGTTGTTAGCAAACTTAAACTTTATTCCAAAAATTCAATAATTTACGAAATTTCGGCTATTACGAAAAATGGTTGTTAGCAAACTTAAACTTTATACCAAAAATTGAATATTTTACGAAATTTATGCTACTACGAAAAATGGTTGTTAGCAAACATAAAAATTATTCCAAAAATTAAATATTTTACGAAATTTCTGCTCCTACGAAAAATGGTTGTTAGCAAACTTGAACATTATTCCAAAAATTCAATAATTTACGAAATTCCTGCTACTACGAAAAATGGTTGTTAGCAAACTTGAACATTATTCCAAAAATTCAATAATTTACGAAATTTCTGCTCCTACGAAAAATGGTTGTTAGCAAACTTGAACATTATTCCAAAAATTCAATAATTTACGAAATTTCTGCTACTACGAAAAATGGTTGTTAGCAAACTTAAACTTTATTCCAAAAATTGAATATTTTACGAAATTTAAGCTACTACGAAAAATGGTTGTTAGCAAACTTGAACATTATTCCAAATATTAAATAATTTACGAAATTTCTGCTCCTACGAAAAATGGTTGTTAGCAAACTTGAACATTATTCCAAAAATTGAATATTTTACGAAATTTAAGCTACTACGAAAAATGGTTGTTAGCAAACTTGAACATTATTCCAAATATTAAATAATTTACGAAATTTCTGCTCCTACGAAAAATGGTTGTTAGCAAACTTGAACATTATTCCAAACATTCAATAATTTACGAAATTTCTGCTACTACGAAAAATGGTTGTTAGCAAACTTAAACTTTATTCCAAAAATTCAATAATTTACGAAATTTCGGCTACTACGAAAAATGGTTGTTAGCAAACTTAAACTTTATTCCAAAAATTGAATATTTTACGAAATTTATGCTACTACGAAAAATGGTTGTTAGCAAACTTAAAAATTATTCCAAAATTTAAATATTTTACGAAATTTATGCTACTACGAAAAATGGTTGTTAGCAAACTTTAAAATTATTCCAAAAATTAAATATTTTACGAAATTTCTGCTCCTACGAAAAATGATTGTTAGCAAACTTGAACATTATTCCAAAGATTTAATAATTTACGAAATTTCTGCTACTACGAAAAATGGTTGTTAGCAAACTTGGACATTATTCCAAATATTAAATAATTTACGAAATTTCTGCTCCAACGAAAAATGGTTGTTAGCAAACTTGAACATTATTCCAAAAATTCAATAATTTACGAAATTTCTGCTACTACGAAAAATGGTTGTTAGCAAACTTCAACATTATTCCAAAAATTAAATAATTTACGAAATTTCTGCTACTACGAAAAATGGTTGTTAGCAAACTTGGACATTATTCCGAAAATTCAATAATTTACGAAATTTCTGCTACTACGAAAAATGGTTGTTAAACTTTATTCCAAAAATTGAATATTTTACGAAATTTATGCTACTACGAAAAATGGTTGTTAGCAAACTTAAACATTATTCCAAATATTGAATAATTTACGAAATTTATGCTACTACGAAAAATGGTTGTTAGCAAACTTAAACATTATTCTAAAAATTAAATATTTTACGAAATTTCTGCTACTACGAAAAATGGTTGTTAGCAAACTTGGACATTATTCCAAATATTGAATAATTTACGAAATTTATGCTACTACGAAAAATGGTTGTTAGCAAACTTAAACATTATTCTAAAAATTAAATATTTTACGAAATTTCTGCTACTACGAAAAATGGTTGTTAGCAAACTTTAACTTTATTCCAAAAATTCAATAATTTACGAAATTTCTGCTCCTACGAAAAATGGTTGTTAGCAAACTTAAACTTTATTCCAAAAATTCAATAATTTACGAAATTTCGGCTATTACGAAAAATGGTTGTTAGCAAACTTAAACTTTATACCAAAAATTGAATATTTTACGAAATTTATGCTACTACGAAAAATGGTTGTTAGCAAACATAAAAATTATTCCAAAAATTAAATATTTTACGAAATTTCTGCTCCTACGAAAAATGGTTGTTAGCAAACTTGAACATTATTCCAAAAATTCAATAATTTACGAAATTCCTGCTACTACGAAAAATGGTTGTTAGCAAACTTGAACATTATTCCAAAAATTCAATAATTTACGAAATTTCTGCTCCTACGAAAAATGGTTGTTAGCAAACTTGAACATTATTCCAAAAATTCAATAATTTACGAAATTTCTGCTACTACGAAAAATGGTTGTTAGCAAACTTAAACTTTATTCCAAAAATTGAATATTTTACGAAATTTAAGCTACTACGAAAAATGGTTGTTAGCAAACTTGAACATTATTCCAAATATTAAATAATTTACGAAATTTCTGCTCCTACGAAAAATGGTTGTTAGCAAACTTGAACATTATTCCAAAAATTCAATAATTTACAAAATTTCTGCTACTACGAAAAATGGTTGTTAGCAAACTTAAACTTTATTCCAAAAATTCAATAATTTACGAAATTTCGGCTACTACGAAAAATGGTTGTTAGCAAACTTAAACTTTATTCCAAAAATTGAATATTTTACGAAATTTATGCTACTACGAAAAATGGTTGTTAGCAAACTTAAAAATTATTCCAAAAATTAAATATTTTACGAAATTTATGCTACTACGAAAAATGGTTGTTAGTAAACTTTAAAAATTATTCCAAAAATTAAATATTTTACGAAATTTATGCTCCTACGAAAAATGGTTGTTAGCAAACTTGAACTTTATTCCAAAAATTCAATTATTTACGAAATTTCGGCTACTACGAAAAATGGTTGTTAGCAAACTTAAACTTTATACCAAAAATTGAATATTTTACGAAATTTATGCTACTACGAAAAATGGTTGTTAGCAAACTTAAAAATTATTCCAAAAATTAAATATTTTACGAAATTTCTGCTCCTACGAAAAATGGTTGTTAGCAAACTTGAACATTATTCCAAAAATTCAATAATTTACGAAATTTCTGCTACTACGAAAAATGGTTGTTAGCAAACTTAAACTTTATTCCAAAAATTCAATAATTTACGAAATTTCGGCTACTACGAAAAATGGTTGTTAGCAAACTTGAACTTTATTCCAAAAATTGAATATTTTACGAAATTTATGCTACTACGAAAAATGGTTGTTAGCAAACTTAAAAATTATTCCAAAATTTAAATATTTTACGAAATTTATGCTACTACGAAAAATGGTTGTTAGCAAACTTTAAAAATTATTCCAAAAATTAAATATTTTACGAAATTTCTGCTCCTACGAAAAATGATTGTTAGCAAACTTGAACATTATTCCAAAGATTTAATAATTTACGAAATTTCTGCTCCTACGAAAAATGGTTGTTAGCAAACTTGGACATTATTCCAAATATTAAATAATTTACGAAATTTCTGCTCCAACGAAAAATGGTTGTTAGCAAACTTGAACATTATTCCAAAAATTCAATAATTTACGAAATTTCTGCTACTACGAAAAATGGTTGTTAGCAAACTTCAACATTATTCCAAAAAATAAATAATTTACGAAATTTCTGCTACTACGAAAAATGGTTGTTAGCAAACTTGGACATTATTCCGAAAATTCAATAATTTACGAAATTTCTGCTACTACGAAAAATGGTTGTTAAACTTTATTCCAAAAATTGAATATTTTACGAAATTTATGCTACTACGAAAAATGGTTGTTAGCAAACTTAAACATTATTCCAAATATTGAATAATTTACGAAATTTATGCTACTACGAAAAATGGTTGTTAGCAAACTTAAACTTTATTCCAAAAATTGAATATTTTACGAAATTTATGCTACTACGAAAAATGGTTGTTAGCAAACTTAAAAATTATTCCAAAAATTAAATATTTTACGAAATTTATGCTACTATGAAAAATGGTTGTTAGCAAACTTTTTTTTTATTCCAAAAATTCAATAATTCACGAAATTTCTGCTCCTACGAAAAATGGTTGTTAGCAAACTTGAACATTATTCCAAAAATTAAATATTTTACGAAATTTATGTTACTACGAAAAATGGTTGTTAGCAAACTTAAACTTTATTCCAAAAAATCAATAATTTACGAAATTTCTGCTACTACGAAAAATAGTTGGTCAGCAAACTTGAACATTATTCTAAAAATTAAGTAATTTCCGAAGTTTCTGCTACTACGAAAAATTGTTGTTAGCAAACTTAAACATTATTCCAAATATTAAATAATTTACGAAATTTCTGCTCCTACGAAAAATGGTTGTTAGCAAACTTGAACATTATTCCAAAAATTCAATAATTTACGAAATTTCTGCTACTACGAAAAATGGTTGTTAGCAAACTTAAACTTTATTCCAAAAAATCAATAATTTACGAAATTTCTGCTACTACGAAAAATAGTTGTCAGCAAACTTGAACATTATTCTAAAAATTAAGTAATTTACGAAATTTCTGCTAACTATAAAAATAAAATAAATTAAAATAAAATAAAATAAACTAAAATAAAATAAAATAAAATAAAATAAAATAAAATAAAATAAAATAAAATAAAATAAAATAAAATAAAATAAAATAAAATAAAATAAAATAAAATAAAATAAAATAAAATAAAATAAAATAAAATAAAATAAAATAAAATAAAATAAAATAAAATAAAATAAAATAAAATAAAATAAAATAAAATAAAATAAAATAAAATAAAATAAAATAAAATAAAATAACATAAAATAAAATAAAATTAAATTAAATTAAATTAAATACCATAAAATAAAATAACATAAAATTAAATTAAATTAAATACTATGCAACAAAAATCTCACGTTGCTGGGCAACGGGCTTACAGCTAGTTATTCAAATTATTGTATTGTGTAATTATTATGACGTCAAATTTATCGACTATAATAAAAGATGGCGACGTTGTCATAATAATACTTCGCAACTCAAGTAAATTGTTAGTTTCATTTATTCTGATCAAAATTTCGTAATATTTTCTAGTGAAAAGTCTTGCGTTTGAAACTAAAATAAACAGAACATTCATAATTGCAATTTGGAATAAAACGGAAACCATTATTTTTTAATTTCCTTAAAACAACTGCCAAATTCATCGAAATAATTTAAATTATCATTGCTTCAGTGATAACATTTTATTGTATTTATTCTTAATCAAAGATGTTACACAAATATGACAATGCAATTCTTTGATATGACAATTTGTGTGGTTTGGCAATATTTATTTGATATCTAAAACTGACTCATTATTTCTTTATTCATGATTAGGAATTTCAAATACTCGTTGAATAAATTCTTCGAATATCGAATGCGAAATTCTTGAATTAGTCGAACATTCATATAACTAAATAGTTTGACACGTATAATACTGAAAAAATGCATTGATTCAAAATAACAGGCACGTGAAGGTGTTGATTTTTATAATATTGCACTTTAAGAGAACTTGTAGTAGGTCGATCTAATAGCCGAAAAGCTGCATGTAATAAATAACAGGCTGATTGTATAATGATTGAAATACAATGTCACATTTTCTAAAGGTCAAAGGGCTAGTTGTTGGTCGTTCGTATGGATTGTCGAATCATCGTTTGAAAATTTTAATTTGAAGTATATTGGTGGCCTTCGTACATTGGCGGATATAAGGGAGGGGGGAGGCATGGGGGCCATGGCCCTCCCCTGAGGAGAAATTAATTTCCATTTTTCTAATTTATTAAATCTTAATTGTGAAATGGGCTCTTTGATTGTTTAGTTAACTATGTTTTATAGAATACATACTTAATTTTGTATTGACTATTTTTATATAGATATATTATTTTTAAATCGTCTCTTTTTTAGTGTATTATTTATGTATCATGTTTATTTTCAAATTGAATAGCCTCCTTCTGAAACAATTTCTGGATCCGCCAATGCCTTTGTAAAAGAGTACAATAATGTAAGATGGGTTAGTTCTCAGATCCGAAAAGTGGTTTAATAGGATTGAGTCAGATTTTTAAACGCATATAAGGACAAGTTGTCAATTCATCGAATGCCCTGCTTTTAAGAGAATGGACGATACGAAAAGTACGTACATATATACAGCGGTGGGCTGTCAATACGCTAACGAGGGCTCGCTTAATCTTGAAGCAATTCTGAGTGTTCTGAGGAAGGAGTGAATCTTCTTATAGCTCCTGTACAATTATATGCAATATTTAAATAAGCAATCGATTATTACTTAATACCCTTATAATATGTAACAATATGCAATTTACTGTAATCTTATCAATCTAAATGGTTACAAATGTTCTTCTGCAGAAGCTGTTGAAGAAAATATATATTTGTAAGTTAGAAATTGCATCTATATACTAATATAGTAATTTTGTAAAATTTGACAAGGGTCTCGCGCGAGCCTCTCCGAGCCCCCCCCAGCCCACCCTTGAACACGACTTTCTGATAGAAAAACATATGTTAAGATAAACTCCAATAGGAGCCACTAGGAAAAGAACATGTTTTAAAAAAATGTGAATATAAAATGAGACTTACTTGTGAGATTGATTACCAAAAATAGTGAGCACAAATTATTATAATTTATTTATTGAATATGAATTGTTAAGTATTTCACCACACACAACTTGATTTGACGAATGAAAACAATCAACAATAATCTTTGAGCGTGAAATTTATCATTAGTCCAACTGATTATTAATGACAATAATAATATTGTATTTGTTATCATTTTATTCGAGGGTAAAACTATGTACGTCCATATTCTGTTCATGTTAATTTATTCTGCTTTTATTTAAAAAAAAAAAAAAACTATGCAAGATACATTTATTTTAACTGTCTGGAGTAAGCCATCCAATCCCTAACCAGGGGCTCACGCGAGCCCCTTCTTAAATTTTGACAAGGCCGGCGAGCCCCTTCTTAATTTAAAAGAAAACCGTATTCTCAGATCTAATTAGTGCATAACTGCAATTTCTGACGTATATATTATCTACGACAGCTTCAGTATACACAGTGGTACATTTTTGCTATTTACATTGATAATTTTACGGTAAATTTCATATTGTTATATATTACAAGTGTATTAAGTAACAAATGATTGCTTATTTAAATATTGCATATAATTGCATAGGAGTGATAACAAAAAAATCACTCCTTCTCCAGAACACAGAAAACTGCTTTGAGATTAAGCAAGCCCCTTGTTAACGTATTGGCAGTCAACCGATGTCCCTAACCCTTTTTATTAATCTCGTGATTTGCATTGTTTCCAATAGATTCCAAAATTCTTCTGAATTACCTTTTTTAGCTTCATCTTTCGAGCAAGTGTTATCAGTGAATTCCGTGATTGGTACTGAGAAGATGCCGGTTTTATCGGATTGTGAAATTGGTCGGGATCGCGGGACTGAAGGGCCAAGTCTGGGGCCCTATTCTCGAAAACGGTTTAATCTTCAAAAAATGTGATATTTCACAGTTTTTGGTGTAATTATTAAATTGGATAATATTAAATAAATATTTTTTCGAAACTTTGACAATGTAATTATTTACAATCGGGTCCATGATACAGTGGTCAGCGTTGTTGGTTTCCATGTCGGACCTCACGGGCTCGAACCCCAGTACGAAAAGCAATTTCACAATCGATTTTTCAATTTCAATTCGAAGGCATGGATGTTTGTGATATCTAAAATCCCCCCCCTCCCCCAACAGTCCAATCTTAAAATAATCCAGCCGCAAGTCCTGTCCTATCCTGTCTACCCCTACTAATTTTGATTTTAAATCACTTCAACTACTTTTTATTTATGTACTAGGTGTTTTTACTGGTGGTTTAATTTTTTTAATGTATATTCTGCCGCCTGTGTGGTCGAGTGGTCAGCGTCGTTGGCTTCGGCTAAGGAGGTCACGGGTTCGAACCCCAGTACGGACAGTTTTTATAAATTGATTTTTCATGGCGCGGCCTTCTGGCCAATTCTGTGATTCTGTAATTTTTTTATAAATTCCTGAGATTTTGGATGTCAAAAAAAGGTCCCACGCTGGTAATTTTGGGAAATCCGCAAATTTCTGGGCCTTAGAAATTGTTTCCGGCAAAAGATTCCCTAGTCGACGTTTACTGCAGCCTTATGAATGCGGCCTTTAGAGAATAAAAGGTTCCCCACCCCTGCTCTAGTTATTACCTCCTGAGAAATACAAGACTTCCAAATCCGACTCCACAGCCCCGATTATAATAGAGTTCTTTGGAGTAAATGTTAAGGTTATACACTGTGCCGATCCAAGGTTATTTGGCGCCCTAGGCAACGATTATTGGCGCGCCCCCTGTTTAATAAATCTTCAATTTTTTTTTGAAATAATGAAACAAGGACAAATCAGGATCATTAGATTTCTTTTTATATATATATATATATATCCATTCCCAATGGAGGTATCTCAACAGAAGCTTTTTTACGTGTACTTTTTGTTAGTCAGTCGCTTAACATCTCTTTTTCGAAGCATATAGAATACGATACATAATTACAACGAACGATTAATGCAAGCATCAAAATAAAATGTAGTTATTTATTATTATTAGAGTATATAAAAATAGTTTTAATACTCTATTTATGCGCCCTCTGATGGTTTGCGCCTTAGGCGGTTGCCTATTTCGCCTGTATGGTGGAGCCGGCCTTGGTTATACATAATAAAATTGACATACACTTTTGTTGCCTCTATATGATTACTAATTGTTATTGTGTCTATTTATATAGCTACTACGCACACAACGATCGTAATCACTTCTGAGTAGATTATAAAATCAATTGCAACAAAACTTGAATATAATGATCACGTGATCAAAATAAACCAGCAAGACTATTTTTTCATTCTGAATACCGTTGACCTTCAGGAAAAAAATGTTAAGTTGCATACCTATATTAACCGTTTGAATACCGCGCAAATAAATCATTAACCGTTCAGAGACGAGAGTTTTTTTCGAAAAAAAAATATTTTTTAAGCCATATTGAAGTCACAGATAATTTTTATTCCTAACAAAATTAAAAAAAAAAAACGCAAAGTAGTTCTATACAAACCCCGCATGACTATATGGTCATGCTTATCCATTTATTACCGTGTAATATTGTGTACGGACGAGCGTGACCGTATGGGCACGCAAACATTCGAGGTTGAATTATAGCTAAACGTGAAATTTTTAAAATTATTTACAATTTGACCTCTTCAGATCAACATAATTTCAATACAAATATATTAGCAAAAAAGCTGTAAATAATTTAATGTTTTGATAAAAAAATAACAGTTTCAAAAAGTCCATTAAAAAAAACGGATATTCAAAAAATCGCATATGCCTTTGGTGGGCGTTTCTGTCCCCGCGGCTGATGATTAACTGAAGTCTGTACCCTTCTACACCAAATATGAGTGAAAGCAACGATATTCAGGTAGAACAAAAATAAATAGTGGTATCAATAGACAACGGTGTTTACTGTGAGCATGTGGTCACGCTCGTCCTTGGAGGGTTAATATGTCCCAGAGATACTGCGTGTTTTTAAGAAAAATAATTTTGCCTGATATACACTTGAATTTGATATTTTAAAAACCTTTATTGACTCAGTATAGATAGCACTACACATATTCATCAAAATATTGCTTATATTCTATCAGAATACCAAATATTTGATTTTTTAAATGTCTTGGAGATCCGTGTTCGCTTGCATATGTTTTGGACACCTGTTTCCGCTTGGTATTCAAGTGGTTAGATTAGACCAGTGGTTCCTAAAGTGGTTCGTACGGGACCCCAGGGGTCCGCGAAACCACTGAAGGGGTCCGTGACAAATTAAAAGTCATTTGGGGGTGCGTGGACAACGTCAGGGGGTCCAGGTAAGAATACATATAACAAATATTTCTGACACCTTTTTAATTATAACGAAAGTTACAATAAATAAAATGGTATAAAAAATTTAACGTCCTGAGTAAAATATAATTAAAGTACATTTTAAAACAAGTAATATCAATCACCCACCGTGCAATTAAACTGATAGCGGCCGTAATTGCAATTAAGTTCTGATTTGTACTGTGCATTCAATAAATGTTCCTTGCCGCCTGTGTGGTTGAGTGGTCAACGTTGTTGGCTTCGGCTACGGATGGCCCGGGTTCAAATACCGGTACGGACAGTTTTATAAATTGATTTTTCAATCGATTTATGAATTTCTGTTCGAAGGCATGGATGGATGTGATGTCTTGAATTCCCCCCTCTCACCCATCATATCCTATGAATGGGGCGTATCGATAGCGATTAGCTTACCACTAATCCTGTCCTAGCCTTATCCTTCTATCCCTGCTCTCTTTGGAAAAGGAGAGGTTGAGCAACTGAGTAACAAGCAGTTCTCGTAGAAACACGTCTGTTGAGATAAACTCCATTAGGAGTCCATATGCTCCACATTGGGAGCGGACATGGTTTAAAAAAAAATATATCATTTTAAATGAGGTCAATTCACAGGTCCATAAATATCATTAGGGTATCCAATCCCGGAGCCTTATTGTGACCTCGGGATTTCGGGACTGACCGATTTTCAATCCCGGGATTGGACACTTAACATGAAATCGTGTTTAAATTGAGAAAACTTTTGATGTCATGGAATTTTTCAAACTATTAAAAAACCCAGGAATTTGCCGATTTGCCCAAAATGTGAGCGTGACTCGTTGTTTAGCTCTTCCAAGAATTAAAAATCTCAAAACCCAGCAATTTTCAAATTCAAAATTGAAAATTGCAAAGCCTAGTAAACATCTATCTGTAGCGCTCTCTAATGACTGTAACGTATTGGCCGGCATAATTTTTAAAGACTGATTCCATCACCCAAAAGTTCACCAAACATTGATTGTTTGTGAGTGTTACGGCTAGTGGCGGATTAATCACGTAGGAGGTCCCAGGCGCAATACAATTTGGAGGCCCTGTTGTTCGAGCAACATAAAAACGTCAGAAAATTCCAAGTTAAATAATAAAAATAAATTTAAATCTGAAGAAAAGCAGGGTTATATAATATTATGTGTAGCTATTTTATCACGGATCCGTGACCATCCATCCATTTTTGTCATCCAGCCAGATTTAGAAGAAACGACAAAGCCTAGGTTAGGTGAACACTGTAAGAAAGCCGACGACAGGTTGTGAATGAAAATTATTTCAGAGAAAAACTAACAACCAAACCAAATTAAACTAACCAAAATGGGTTTTGCAATTTTATGGTTCACATCGTTCTTCGATTTTATTACTATAAAACTGAATATCATTATTTATGTGTTTGATTTTGCTAACGTTTGATATATTTAAAAAAAAAATAGTGCGTTTTGTTTGAGATACGAATTTTTAATGAAAAAAAATAGGAGCTCCATGCTTAAGCACGCCACTGGCTTCCTGTTCATTTTTTACATACAATATTTATCACAATGTTTATCACAATATGATGATAAGGAATGCTTATCCCAACTGCGATGATTGGAAATTCCTATTAACCTAGATTCTATCTATTAAACGATTTTTTGTAAATGAACATTTTAATATTTTCTCTTAATTATAGATGTCTCTGTAGACCGTGCCCCTTACCCTTAAGCATTCATTATTATCGTATTGTATTATAATTTATTGGTAAAAAATTAACAGGGAGCCAGTGGCGTGCTTAAGCAGGGACCTCCTATTTTTTTTAAATCGCATCTCAACTAAAATCCACTAATTATTTTTGAAAAAATTATTGAATGTGTTAGCAAAATCAAATAAATGAATAATTACATACAGTGTTAATTTTTTTCCAGCTCTTATTGGACATTTATACCTAATTCATTTTTGAAACGGTATCTGTGAAATAGAAAATTTAAATAAAAATAAAAACTTAATGTAATTAAATATAGTTTGTGTTTAATACTAATGTGTTTGGTTGGATGAGATGATTTGAAAATCCTATTAAGCTAGATTCTATATTTGTATAGTTAATATTTGGCTCAAATGACTTAGAGAGTTTGCAGACCACTGCCTTAGGCGATATTTAACAATTATTGGTTTAAAACGCAATTTACCTAATTTTATCAGTTCAGATCTTTTGCCGATTATGGATTGATACAAGGAGCATGCTTATAGCCAGGGCTGTGGAGTCGTGTAAAAAAGAAGACTCCGACTCCAAGGATTTTTTTCAATAATGTCATTTTAACATATCGACTGTTGAAAGGAAAAAGGACGTAACCCACAGTATATTCAAAACAGCTTTTTTCGATAATCACAATGTATCCAACTTGATACACGTTCTATCAAAAAGATGCAAGCTGCAAATGCCGAATTAGTATCTAAATTTAACTTTTAAGTTTGAAAAAGATAACCTTGTAAAATATTAAAACCAATAAAAAAGACTGAAATAAAAGTTTTTCCTGGACAATTTATTTAATTAATATTAGATTATGTCAATTTAACACCAGTATAAAAGTCTCCGTGCACTTCAAGGTTGTGTTTAATTCATAATTTGCATATGGCCTAAAATCATCAAAACACGTTTTTTGCGCCTCCTGTAAAATTTGATATGTGTGGGTTACGTCCTTTTTCCTTTTCACAGTCGATATATATATATATATATATACTATCAGATCATCTTTAGTCAGCCAAGCATGAAATTTCAACACTTTTGACTATTTTGTTTGAATACACATCATTATATATATTTTTCAAAAGAAATCGAGCCGCTCATTTTTCACGACTCCAACTCCGACTCCACAGCCCTGCTTATGACTAAAAGTAACTGATTTCTTACCATCACTGTCGACTTCCTGGAGCATCTCCTGCAGCTCCTCACCTCTAGCAAATTGCCCAAGACTTCTCATCACTCTGCCAAGTTCTTCCTTCGTGATGCTGCCGTCTCCATCCTTGTCGAAAAGTTTGAAGGCTTCTCGGAATTCTATAAAATAATAAAAAAAAACTTATCCGGCAGCCTTGTAAAACTTATATTTAATGTAATAACAGGCGACACATTAAATATAATACACTCAAAAGGATTTTTTACATATTTTGAAATAATATTTTCTACAAAAAATAACGAATACTACATTTTTACAAATATTATTTGTTCTAGAACACGGGTTCCCAACCTGGGGGTCGCGAAGGGCTTTCAGGGGGGTCGCCAACTTGTTTCGATTTTGGATTTGAACAACAAAATAACGAAAAAGTATAGCAAATCGAGGATTTCAAATTCCTCGGGGGGTCGCCTAGTCACATGGCTTTTATAAAAAGGGGTCGCCACCCGGAAAAGGTTGGGAGCCTATGTTATAGAAGGATTCCCAGAAGAAAAAAACACCGATTTTCTAATAGCAAGAAATTCAACAACACAAGACAGCTATAACAAACGAAAGTCTTCATAAGACCCTAACACAGGGATGGCGAACCAGGGACCCGCGTGAGAAATTATCTGACCCGCTTGAACTTTTAGAAATAAATGATGAAAAACGAGTTTTTGTGACAATCTAGGAAAAAGTATACCAAATCGAGGATTTCAAATTCTTCGGTGAGCTAAAAAAAAAACCGAGTTTCTGTGACAGACATATGCTTTACATTGAAAGCGGGCATGGTAAAAAAAAAGTACCACCACAACTAGATATAGAGTCTTAATTGTATCTCAACAAAGAAGTTTTCCACTAGAACTGCTTGTTATTCAGTAGCTCAACCTCATTTGTTGTTGATTTTTTTTTAAATATATAGTAGAGATAGAATGATAGGGCTTGGACAGGATTAATGGTTAACTAAGCGCTCTCACTACGCTCCATTTTTTTCAGGATATGATGAGTAGGAGAGGTAATCCAAGAAATCACAAACATCCATGCCTTTGAATATAAACCCACAAATCGATTGAAAAGTCAATCTATAAAAACTGTCCAAACTGGGATTCAAGCCCGTGACCGCCGTGTTCTAAGTCAACGACGTTGAGCACTCGACCGATGAGTCGGCACGGGGGTGGTGGTAATAAATGCAAGAGGGATAATAATGTGTTTAGCTTTGATTGTTGTACAGTAGAACCCCCATTTACACTATAATCGGGACAGTGTAATTCGGGGTAGTGTAATTGGGGGACTGAATCTCATACAAAATTAGGGATTTGTTTTTTTCCGCAAAAAATGTAAAACTAAGATTTCCCTTAGTTTCGAAAAAAAAAAGTAAGTGATAAAATGTAAAGCGCGCCAAAATACAACACATAGACAGTCGCCCGGCTATGGCCTGGCATGTGTTGAATACACAGACGCTCGCCAACATTTGACTGTATGCGCCACACAGACGACCGTCTCATAGCAACGACAATGAAATGCCACGGTGCAATTGGGGGAAATATTTCAAGCCAGCACGTAATTCGGGGTACTGTAATTGGTGATTCCACTGTGTATTGAAACATAATTTTCCACAAACCCAATGCAGAAACCACGGAAATAATATATTAAACACAATTACCTCTCATCTGAGTCTTGGATATGTTGAGATGTGCCAATGCGATGTTGTGGTCGACGGGTGGCGGGGGCCTGCCCTTTGGCACGGGGGGCCGCACTGCCGGGGGCACCGTCTCTCCCCCAGACGCTTGCGATGATCCGCGGGTCTGAAATTGAATAAAAAACACTATCATTTCAATGATATACAAAGGTGGACTGGGGAAGGTTCAGAGAAGCTTGCACGGAGCCCTCGTTGAATTAGACAGGCCATCGAACCTCTTTTTAAAGTAAAAAAAAAACAATATTCTCCTAACTAATTGTTATAAAATGGATAAATATGCAATATTATTACATTTAAGGACGCAGTAATAAAAAATTGGTGTTTATGAAGATTTTCTGTTTTATATAATATTTAAAAGTAAATTAAAAACAACCTCTTATACGTGGGATTTAAGGGGATTTAAGGGGGGTAGAGTCACGAATTTCGGGTGTTTTTTCGAGCTCTGTAAAAAATAAACAAAGAAAATATTAACATCCATTTTTTTACCATTCGTTTATTTATGATTTAAAAATACATTAAAAAAAATCAAAACTAGAAAAGTTATCGGCTGGTAAAGGGAGGGGTCCAAATAAAAAGTGGTGTCCTGGCGTACATGATTCCAAACCTTCCGGTTATTTGAATAAGAAAAAATTATGGATTCTTAATAAATAAAAATGTCGCTATCGTCCGTACCTTGGAGAAATCAAAAAAAAATCACAAAATGGCAGCCGTTTGAAAAAAAAAAAAAAATATGTTTTTTTAACAGCTTCAAAATTTTCAGCTAAAATTTTGACTTAATTCTGCTACGGGCTATATAAAAATGTATAGGGAAAGCTTACACAAAATTTAAAATAAATCGGTTTGATAAAACTTGAGATATTATGCACGCCAGCCAGCTTGAAAAAAGTAGTTTCGAGAAAAACGCGTTTAAAGTTTTGAGTTTCGATTTGTTCCGGTCGGATAGCTTAGTTGCTGCGTCACCAAAATCGCTGTAACTCGGTAAATAATAAATGAAATGTTGAAAAATCCCTTTGAGGACATATTCTCAAATGTAGAAAAATATAATAAAGAATGAATCGATTTTTTCAATTCTCTACCTGCACTAGAATGCCCCCTTAAGCGAAAAGAATAGTAGGTTCTTAAATTTTACAGTTTAACGCATCGATTTTAATTATAATTTTCATAACATAATATACATAAATAAATTACACACAAACTTAAACTGTTTTACCCTTACGTAACAACACAACATCAGTGAATTTTAATTTTTTTAGTTTTTTGACAATTGTATTTAGTCAATTAAGATTAAAACTATTTACCCGGAACAATTTAGAAAGTAGCGTGCCCTAACGGAAAGATCTAGTTTGCAGGTGCATAAAAAATCGATAGCAAATTTAAAATGAAGTGAGTCTGAATTGTTTTCACTGTCAAGTTATTTTAGACCAGAGTCAATACTGGAGCAAACTTGTCACTTCAATGCTTGCATGGCTTGGTGCTGCAATATTCAATTGATATCTTGTTTTCTTCAACAGAATCAATTTGTTGATGACAAATATAATTAATTTGAGCAGACAACTTTTGAAAAAATGTCATTATAAACAATTTATTACAAAAGTAAATATGTATATAAATAAAACTTCTGTCAATTCTGTCAGTTATGTTGTTTTTTCGAAATATCTATATATTGTTTTTTAAGCGACAAACTGATTTTATGTTGTATCCGCCCATTTTTAAATGTATGTATGTGTAACATTATTAATGAGTAGGTACTTAAAGGAAAGTAAATATGTTTACAGTATTTTGTCTGATGTAGTTGTAATCTATTCTTATCAAAAGTATTTTGTCTGATATAGTTGCAGTGGATACCAAGGAAGGTCGTGGCGGAGGGGGTGGACCGCACCGGGCAGCACAATTCTGTAGGTGGCATTTTCGAAAATTTACACACAGAAAATTTTGAAAGCAATATTAAAATAAAGATTGGTATGTATACATAACCAATGTAAGGAATATCACATTCACTATATTTTCTTCCACCCATTGACAATATATACATTTTTGGAGGCGGCATTTTTGAAATTTTCAAAGGTAAAAAAAAAATGTTTTATTGTAGATATAGAATCAATGCGAGATTTATTTCAATATTATGCTTTCCTTCGTCTAATTTGTGCTATGTGACTTACTGATTAAACACAACTTTTTGGGGGTCGCATTTTTAAGAAATAGAAAAAAAATCTATTATATCTATATTTTTGATTTTGAGAAGTGTTGTTTTCCGTTTCGTTATTTTTTTAAACAGTTTTTATCGATTATTTCGGAATGCACTTTCGTCACATAGACCATGTTTGATATGCATCGACGATATGTTACTCATTTATAGATCAAGATATAATAGTTCTTTATTAAGTAGCTGAAATGATATTTAGGAAGGACTATAATTGTATTCAAAATAGTTATTGAATATATATGTAATAACAAAATATTAATTGATTTCGAAGAGTTGGGGAGATTTTTTTTAGATTAGGCTATTGACGTAAATTACCACATTCTCGCAATCGATTCGCATTGTCCGATTTCACGAATTGAGCCCTAGATTCCTACGTCCGTGAAATAAAATATAGGCGATTATGCCGCGGTGGGTAAGAGACACGTATTTTAAGCATTTCGCTGTGTCGATACTAAAAAGACGCTAAAATTCGGAATAGGTGCTGAAAATGCTAAATTCAATATGTATGCGCTAAAATGATAAATAAATGTGAAATTAGTTATTTTTAAAATATAAGTCACAGTGTCTGCCAAACTGTGTGCCGCAAGAAGTCACAGGTGTGCCGCGGTGGAAGAAGCCTTAAACATGTCAATTTTAAATAATGCCTATTCGGTACAAAATTGAGGATTTTAAATTCCTCGGTGAGCTAAAAAAAATGGGAGTTTTGGAGATAATCTGCGGCATCTTGGTGTGCCGCGGTATTAGTTCCATTCATCACTGTGCCGTAAAGGAAAAAAGTTTGGCAGACACTGAGTTACCGTAATATAAATGTGAAATAATTAAATTATTTTATTTCAACAAAAACTACACGATGTCTGTTAAAAATCTATACAAAAAAATGAGAAAAGAAATTGTTCCAAGCCACAATCTTTTCTATACTCTTAATTTGTAACAAAGAAGAAAATAAATTTAACAAATTTAAGAATTTTCAACTCACCATTATGACTTTGATCTGATTCACCAGAGGCGAATCAGTAAAAAAGTTGTTCACCGCTGAAAATATTTTCCCGTCCAACTTGACGCCTTTCGGGACTCGAGCCGCCTATCAGCGGATCCAGCACACGCCAAACGATAACTCATCCACTGATCTTATTAATTTGTTTATACTATTAAACACTGTGTAATGTATGATACTGCAAAAGTCACTAATTTATAGCAAGACAGCGTTTTTCACTATTGCAACACTACAGCAAAGCAACTGTTTCGAAATCAATTTAAATATAGAATTCTAGCATTTTTTATGATTTAATTGAACTGACTTAAAACTGTCAATTCAATCAAGAAACATTTAAATGAGCAACTCACTAATTAAAATGATCGTAAATTGTTTAAATTTTGTAAAATATGTGCCAATTGATTAATATAACATGTACAATTAAATCAAAGTAGCTATGCTTTCAATTTGTAAACGTAATATAGATTTAAATTCGAGGTTATGTTTCAATTTTTGATAGACGAAACAACTCTCGTCATTGAGTATTGAGGTTGGGTCACGTAAACTTCCAAAATTGGGTCTTCAAAAATAGCTTATTTAATTTATAGCTCATTTTTAGTTTTTAATATGTTTATGTTATGTAGTATTTTGCGCCCCTTTTATGGCATACAAAAAACAAGGCCTCTAAAGTACTTAATCGGTCACTGTCACTGGGTAGTACGTAATATCATCACCCCAGTGGCGGATTAAGCACATGGGAGGCCCGAGGCGCAATTAAATTTGGATGCCCTGTTTTTTGGATGATATAAGAACGTCCAAAATATCCATGCAAAATAATAAAATATAAAAAAATCTAGATAAAAGTACATATATGGGTTATATAATATAAGACATTTTCGAGGCCCCTAAGATTCGGAGGCCCCAAGCGCGCGCCTCATTCGCTTATAGGTTAATCCGCCACTGCATCACCCTGATAATAAATATAATACCTCTTTTCGATCAACTGCGCGTCCAAGAGAGTGAACTCGGCCGAATACAAAACAATCTGACGAGTGATATTAAGTGAGCGAGTAAATAGAAAAGAAAATTTATATTTTCTTGAGCGAGAGGGTACCCCATCACTGGGAGCACGCATTCGTTCACATTGTTTACGTGTCAAAACAGGCGCTTAACAAGTGTTATTGAATCGTAAAAATGAACTGAATCGCCAAAAAAACTTATAAGCGGTCAATATTTTTGCTTGGCCGGTGATGCTCGGTCGCGTATTCGGTTGGTGTAAAAGAGGCATAGATGTCCTTTTGATAGTGTGTCTCCAAGGGTAAATTTAGTTAAAATTATAATTGAATTAAAATAAACTAGATGCTATCCTCGCGGGAGAACCTTTTCGACCGATTTAACACGCCCACCATTTTCGTTATAAATCTTGCTTTCAAAAGGGTTCTGTCGGTTAAATCGGTCGCTTAACATTTTTTATTATCAAGCAATAATATATCTATATATTAATAGCCGATAAGGTCCGTTTGTTTGTAAGGTGTCCCCGATTTCACACCTTCCAGTCTCCACTTTTTTAAATAAACTAAAATAAAATAAAATTAAATAATATAAAATAATATAAAATAAAATTAAATAAAATTAAATAAAATAAAATAAAATAAAATAAAATAAAATAAAATAAAATAAAATAAAATAAAATAAAATAAAATAAAATAAAATAAAATAAAATAAAATAAATTAAATTAAATTAAAATAAAATAAAATAAAATAAAATAAAGTAAAGTAAAGTAAAGTAAAATAAAATAAAATAAAATAAAATAACATAAAATAAATTAAAATTAAATTAAATTAAACTAAATAAAATTAAACACAATGCAACAAAAATCTCACGTTGCTGGGCAACGGGCTTACAGCTAGTTGTCAATAATTACGAAAAAATATTAAATTATTTGAAAAAGTCATTTCTGTTCACAACATGGACATCTTTAAGACATAAGTAGATTTTTGTATACAATTTATATGCAAGTGTCTTGTGTTATGTAAATTTTTTCCGCTTATACGCAGTAAATTCATTGTAAAAGATTTTTCTTTTTGAAAAAAAAATGAAAAATAAGTAAAAAGTATTATTGATAAAACGCGGTTAACCGCGTGAAATAAACCGGTTTTCGGTTTTTTTCAAAACATGCGATAAACCGGTTAACCGGTTTCGGTTTAAACCGGTTTGGAAGCCCTACCTAGTAGTGAGTGTCTGTTAAGGACAAAAGATCATTTTAATATAATACAGTAAGGTCTCCAAATGTCTCTTCACGAGAGAAAGCTCTGACACTAAACATTAATGTACAAGGTTAGTGGATTTTCAATAAATCAATTAAACATATTATATATTTTATAAAAATAATGAGGGATGTATGTTGTTTGGATTGGATGCTGTATAACCAAAGGGGTATTACCCTACAAATGTACGAGGCACGCGTTTGGGGCCTCGAAAATAGTTTATATATACATAGATATTAATCATGTCAACTTTCAATCCAAATGGAGTTTATCTCAACAAAACTGCTTCTACTTGAACTGCTTGTTAATCAGTTGCTCAACCTTTCATTTTTTAAGAGAGTAGGGACTGAAGGGTAAAGATAGGACAGGACAAATTGTACTAATTGATTATTTCATAACGTCCAAATTTAACATGAGATTAGTGGAGAGGCTTCAATTTTAAAAGAATATACGTTCATGAAATAGTCGTGAAAATTTTGATAATAATAAATTAGAGTTACGAATCATTAAACTTAATATTCAATATATAAAAGAGATCGGCTTTAAATTGAAATCAGCCAAGAAGTGTAGTCTTCAGTAATATTACATGGCGAAGGAAATGTTAAATGCTATTTTGAAGATTTTTTTTTATCAAAAGAGTTTTATCGAAAACACCGGCAATAGATGGCGTGTTTCTTGAAAGATAAAAAAAATGACTAACTTCAAGCAATGAATATTAGTATGATTTATAAATTGACGTGGTCAACTACACTGGTAAGTAAATTTATGTATTTTTATCAAGTGACATTAATTCATTACTTTTACAATTCAATAAAATTTGTTCGTGTTATATTAAGGAGTGTAATTCCTTATTGTGTTCATACATAGCGGAAAAGTTTTCTTACGTATTGGGGAAAAACTCCCCTGTTGATCAAAATTAACATCGTTGTAAGATATATAGCAAATGGAAAGAAGTGCAATGTGTGGTAGAATAGATTTATTTGAATAGCAATGTATCGAAAAATACACAGTTTTAATTGTTTACTCACTATTACAATTTATATAATTGATTACAACTAGTATTTGTAATAGTTCTGTTTCCAAGCAAGCGAACATCTAAATTCCTGTCAAGTTTATTTCATTCACGTGTGTGTTCGTTGACATTTTTTTGAATTAGTAACACAGTGGCACTTTAGGCAAAAAAGGTTTATTGAGATACCTACATTAGGATTCCATATAATCCACATTGGGAGCGGACATGGATTAAAAAATAAAACTATAACAATAGTAGCGATCGGAATTCAAGTCATATATAATTTCTTGGCGCCAATTATGAAATTATTCATGTGAAAATAGATCAGTTGTCAGTCTGTGAATTTCGCAATCTTGTAAGTAAATAATATTTTAATCAATAACAAAAAACTTCAACGAGATACTATGAACGATTCAAATTTAATATAACTTCTAATTAAGTTGTATTGATTGAAGTGAGTTAGTTAGTGACGCTGTATCAGTTTTATTTTACTATTTTTTTCGTATTGATATTATCCTTAACCAATTTTTAAATGAAGTATTTGACTAACCTGTCAAAATAAAAACGATTCATTTGGAAAATTGAAATTATTTTAATCATATACTTTTGATTAAATTTAAATTGAATTAATGTTAAAAATAAATAGTCTGTTAATATTATAGCGAAAAGAGGGGCCCAATTGGCTAAACCAGGGGCGGGGAACCTTTTCTTCTCTAAAGGCCGCATTCATTTTTCCGATTCGACATGAGGCCGCAGTAAATATTGACTAGGGAATCTTTGGCCGGAAACAGGAATTTACGGTCAGAATATGTCAGGAATTTACATACATTTACAGAATTACAGAATTGGCCAGAAGGCCGCACCAGAGTAGTCAAAAGGCCGCAGGTTCCCCATGCCTGGTCTAAACTCTTAATACTCAATATAACGATTCGATGCGCTTAGATTAGATAGACTTTTTGCCTGAGTTGTATATCGAGCGTGGAAAGGAAAAAGGACGTAACCCACAGTTTTTTCAAAACCGTTTTTTTTTCGATAATCACAATGCATACAGCTTGATACACGTTATATAAAAAAAATATTAGCTGAAAAAGCCGAATAATTATCTTAATTTGGCGTTTTTTTGAATAATGAATTAAATTAATATTTGATAAAATCAATACGGAACCAGTTCATCATTTTCCGTGCACTTCAAGGTTGTGTATATTTCATAATTTGTCTTTGGGTCGAAATCATCTAAAAACGTTTTTTGTGTCTCCTTTAAAATTTGTTATGTGTGGGTTACGTCCTTTTTCCTTTCACAGTCAATATCTATAATATGTTGATTAGCAGCGATGGATTACGATTTGGTTCAGATTTGGGGCGAGGGGTTCTAAATTTGGGCGCTCTTCGAACACTTAGATCACGGTTTCCCAATCTATGTTCCGCGGAATACCAGTGTTCCGCGGAGCCAGAGTAGGTGTTCCGCGGGCCAAAGTGGATTTTCCACAAAAAATTGGAATGGTTTTATACGCTGCAAAACATTTAAACATTTTCTACTTCATATTGAAAAGCGATGGTCTATCTCCACGTAAGTTATGATGTCAAATATCAAGGTAAAAGAGGAGGTTTTCCAGTGTTAAGTGTTCCATCCTAGAATAAGTTTGGGAAACCCTGACTTAGATAATGAATTTAACCGCTTGAATACCGCGCAAATAAATCAACAATATGTCCCAGTTATACTGCGTGTTTTTAAAAAAAGATCATTTGCCTAATATACACTCGAATTCGATATTTTAAAAAGATACATTGACTCAGTATAGATAGTACTACACATATTCATAAAGATATTGCTTATATTCTATTAGAATTCCAAGTATTTGATTTTTTTTAAATGTTTTGGATATCCGTGTTCGCTTGCATATGTTTCGGACACCGGTGTCCGCTTGGTATTCAAGGGGTTAAAACAAAAAGGGGGATTTATAAACGAAATTAATATCGTCGCAATCTTTGCAGTAAGGTCAGCGTAGATCTATTCACTCCTCGGAAGCAGCAAAACAACGATAGGGTTAATTTCAATTTGACAATTGTTCTGAGTTATTATAATATGATTCTTTTTTTATTTTCAGATCTGTCAAAAAAATCAATGATGTCGTTCACAACGCAATTCTCGTTGACTGTTTATATTTATGTCATGCAAGTTGATATGTATACAGCGCGAAATATACCATTAAATCTGAATGATGACAATGATGAACACGCCGATCAATGCGATATATCAAATAGCACCTCTCAAATCGACTCGGATACTAAGTTTCGGTGCAGCTCAGGGCACCAGATCAATCTACCAATGTTATGTGACGGGGTAATTGATTGCCATGACGGAACAGATGAATTGGGCTGCATTCCTTGTCAAGTCCGCTATATTGAAGATGGCATTTACACCATAGACTCACATATATGCATACAAAAGAAAAGGAATTGCATGTGTAACAAAGTTATCTGTCATGGATATGGGGATAAGAAAATATATCTCGCTCCCGACAGTCGCATACAAAGCGAAATTGTAAAAAATCTGACTTCCGAAGTCCATCTGAATTCAGAAAGTCAGTCTAAAATACTAACATCAAATTACTATTTATTAGTATTATCGCTGCTGTGTTTATTGATAAAAAATACAATACCGTGATCAAAAATTTCTTCTATCTTTTACGCTTTTGAAGCATAGATTTGTCAATTACATACTTTTTTTTTTTTGTTATTTACACGTAAATAAATAAAAAAATAAATCGACAAAATTAATGTTTTTTTAACAATATTTCTTCAAGCTGATTTCTAATTAAAACTTTGTCTTAGTAAATAAGCCGGTCACAAAATGTTTAAACTAAATGCATACCTATTATGCTGTATTACGAATTCAATGTACATACTTTGCTTTGTTCTATAATATGTGAATAAATAATTTCTCAATAAAACCAAACCACTTTTTTATAATACCCGGCCCTCACTTATCCTAATTTGCAGTCTCTTCTCTCTCTGAAAGAGAACCATCTCCTTCAGTAAGCGAGTTTGTATCATATGCCAACAGAAAATGTACTTGTAATAAATAAATTATGTAAACGATAAAGCATATTTTAAAGGTTCGAACAAATTCTACGAATACTTAAAATGAACAATTCTGAGAATTGTTTCCCACACTTTGTTTGCATAGAGTTGGCCTACCGACTCGAATTGTCAATACTTGGTGGAAAGGCATTATTCCACTTTTATTTAATATGATCAGGACCCCTTTCCAGGAGCATTATCAACTGATAAGATAATACAATACTACACTGGTATTATTTATACATATTTTGTTTTGTATAATAAACAATTTTAGTTTTAATTAATTTAGTGTAACTTATTCATATGAATGTAGTACTTTTATTTGTAGACTATTTTCAGTAACAATTTTTTTTAATAACTTTTTTATTTAACACCGAAGCATTTTACTATATTATCAGTAGATAATGCTCGTCATGAGTCAAACCGGTCCTGATCTTAATCAATAAAAGTAGGATTCAGTAAAAAAAAATATTTTATTTTTTTATTATTATTTTTAACTTGCTTTCTTCATTCGTTATCTCAATCCTAGATTGCTAAATTTGTTTATATGTTCCGTTGAAAATGTCTACTGGCCAAAACCGGTATTATTAAACCAAAATAAGTCGTAGAATGTATAACAATGTTTTCCCACCAAAGGTTTTCGATATATATTTATATTTCTTCTTTATAATTTAATTAATTATTTTTATAATTATTATCATATTAAATGTTTCCTTTTTTATTAGCTACATTGAGTATTGCTTTAAAATCAAAAAATGCAACGTATTCTAAGAAAGTAACTTAAACAAAGTAACGAATTAGGGCACTTGAAAACAATGAACCCAAATGAGGAGCAAACATTCAAAAAATGTTTTGTCACAAATCTTGAAAAATGGCGTTTTATATCAATTCTGATAGCCCATAATAAAACCTATGAATGGAAATCAAAATTAGTGTTCAAAAAGGTATTTTTTCATATTAAAATGAAATCATAAAGTTGACACATTCATACAAACCGTCACTTTTGCAACACTTAAATCATCATTTTCCAAGCTTTGTATTTGTGTGACAAAACACTTTTTGAATGTTTGCTCCTCATTAATATACAACCTGTAGCTATCTTGTAATGTATCTATGAACTAGATACAATGCAATTTTCGCAGACAGAGCTAGGATGGATTTCGTATGAAATATCTATTTATAATTTCCAATATATTTAACCGATCTCATTGAAAGGTTGACAAAATTGTTAAATAATCGTTTGTTATTATTTAAGTAGCAATATATATATGTTTTAGTTGTTTAAGTAGCAGAATATTCAATAAAACAATCGAACAGTCTAGCAAAGGGTAAATTTTCTTTCACTGACCCGCCAGTCAAAACAAAATTTTCTGTGATTTTTAAACTCAATATTACCCTGATTTTGATCGGTTTTTATACCACCAAACTCGTTGTCGGTTATCGGCAACTTTTTCGTTATTACGATAGTATATTTCGGCTCGCCTTTGTCTGGGTTTGTACCGGGTTATTGTGAAAAAGGGAGAGGTTCGTAACAGGGCCGTGCTGCCGAACGAGCGCACTTTTCCCAACTGGAGCTGAGGGATGCTGTATTGGGAAAACAAACCTCGACGTACGTTTATGTGTTAGCTGGCCGGGGTTTCAGCGGGTGTTCAGAAAGAACTAACCTCTCGGCGTGACATTTTTTTCCCGTATTTCCGAGATTTTTGTGTAACAGGATATTACGATTTTTAAAATTATTATTACCAGATGGCAGGTACCCTAAATTGAGGAACATGTGTTTTGCTTATTTGAAAAGTATCTATAGACTTACTATTTCTTGAAAGAAATTATTTCCGTAATGATATTCGTGAAAAAAACTATTTATACGACCTTTTAATTTAATCACCAACCTAGCTGATTGATTGCTGCTCATTAGTTTAATAGTTTGTAATGTTTAACTTCATCAGTAGTATGATTAAATTTGTTTGCTTTGTTTCGATTTTATAATCCCCTCTTTGCTTCCCTCAAAAAGGAAAAATCCCAATCTGATTGATTGCAACTCATTAGTATCATTATTTGTTTGCTTTATTTCGATTCTACATCCCCCTCCTTGTTCCTCTTAAAAGGAAAAAAACCCAAACTTTTTGTAATTTCATAATTTTTTAAAATGTTAGAATCAATCTTGCTTAATTACTAAAGCAAACTTTGCGATATTAAGTCTGAAGATGCCTCTGAAAGAGGCGAAACACGTGTCACAGTTAGTAACACAATACGTGGAATAATCAAAGTTAATTTAAATTTTCTATTATTTATACGACGCTTAGGTTAAGTGATAAACAACGTTTGCCGTATGGAAGAGGTCGAATTCTTATACAAAATCATTCACATATTACTTTTCATTCGAATTGAGCCAGGTAGAAAAATAGTAAAACTTTTGCATTGCACTTTTAGCCTTTTGGCCCTCGTAAAAGAAGTACGTTTTTACCTGACACGCCAGTTATAATTTGCAATCATTAGTTTAATTAGTTATTGACGAGGTAACTCGTCTCTGACGTGTAAAGCACGAAAAATTTGACGAGATATCTCGTCTGTGGCAGCCATCCAGTTAAGTACAGTCAAGTCTTCACTTAGTGTTTTGGTAGATCGTATATTTTTATTTTAGAGAGAAAATTGCAGTGTGTATTTATTAACCTCACATCACTTTTAAGATATTTTAAGGCACGTAGAATATTATTACTTATCTAACTTGTGTTTTACGGCAAAACCACTTGGTTTTAACTTCACTCTATAGGGGTTCAATTATGCATTTTCATTTGGAGGCATTCTTCTTCGTCTTATAACAAAAAACCATGTTATAGAAAAAGGGCTACTTATAATATACACCCAATACTTCATCACGCGATACATTGGTTTCAGAAACTAACACGTATAAAAAAATCGCGTAAAAAAACCTTACTTTTTTATATAATTCGATAATTTGACTATAATAATCAAAATATTGCATAAAAGTATTAAAAATCTTTGAAAGCAAAAATATGCTCTTCAAATTTAAGCCAAACCATTTATTTCTTTTACAATGGAGAAACAGATACTTAAAATATCGACTGTGGAAAGGAAAAAAGACGTAACCCACAGTTTTTTCAAAACAGCTTTTTTAATTAGTATCTAAATTAGCCGAATTAGTATCTAAATTTAGCTTTTAAGTTTGAAAAAAATGAGCTTGTAAAAAATTAAAGCCAAAAAAAAAGTCTGAAATGAAAGTTTTTCCTAGACAATTTATTTAATTAATATAAGATTATGTCAATTAAACACCAGCTTAGAAATCTCCGTGCACTTCAAGGTTGTGTATAATTCATAATTTACATATGGCCCAAAATCATCAAAACACGTTTTTGCGCCTCCTGTAAAATTTGATATCTGTGGGTTACGTCCTTTTCCTTTCCATAGCCGATGTATACACACATAATCCGTTGTTTACGCGATTTTGAATTGACGCGATTTTTGGACGGCACCGTTACGTTTTTTCATACATTTTTGATACTTTTTTACTCGGATTTGGAACCGATTTATCAAATTATATGAAAATGAGGTTTTTTTACCGCGCCTCTTTCTGGAACCAATGTATTGCGTAAAAAAAGGATTAAGTAGGTGTACATGCATAATTGTATTCACTTTTTAATATAGTAGTTATTCGCTGCTGTCACTGTCAGTTGTGAAATATAATATTTGGCAATTTCTTGAACGAACTATGTTACATTAACATTACTCGTAATTTATTTTTGAGCGAGTTTCATTTATTGTTAGAAATTTCTACTATTGTTCACGATGTTAAACCCCAAGAATCAATCCCCACTAATAAAAGTCATTACGACAAATACCGTTGGCCTAAACTCGGAGTCCACAGGTAGGTAGATATTAAATCAAACATCACTCTACTAACACGAAAACGTTTATTTAAGAACTTTAAACCTAGCTTGCTCACAAGATTTTATAAATGTAAAATAAAAAAAAATGCGCAGAGAACAAAATGGAATTTAATTTTCGTCGAAATGGAAAAATATTATTTCTTTCATCTCGAAAAAAAACAAAATCACAAAAGAAAAAGAACTGCAAGTGAATTTACAACTAAAGGTCTCTGGAACCACGTTCTAGAGGCCGGGAAGTGTCACACACGATGTGTTCCGTTCGTGTCCCAAAGAGCAAGAAAGAAAAAAACAAAAATCACATCGGTATCGAAAAGCAATGTTGCCATTTAAGGCCATTAACAATAAACAATTGATATTTCGGGTTACCTCATAAATAAAATTCAAACACAATTAATTTAGCTACACCTTTTTTTTAAATCTTGCCAGTTTTCCTCACAAAAGTGCTAGTGGAAGCGGGTGCCAATAACCCCACCGTGTTAACATATTACATGTTTTTTTTTATTGTACGATTCTCTTGTCAACGTTTCCTCGAGAATTAGATGTCTCTTTTCTTCAAGATGATTTTTTTTAACTACCCTGTGAACGGGGAAGCAGCGCGCGCATGTTTTTGATAAACGAGGGCATTCAGTGAATCTGGAATATGTACGTAGAGCTGTGCTTCACCCTCTCTCTCTCCTTTCGCTACCCACGTTTCGCCACTCGATATTACGAACCTAGTAAGACGCCACCCACACCCTGGAAAAATACACACATCCCGGTCGACTGATTCACTGATAAATATTATATTAAACAAAGGAAAAACTTTTTCTAATAAAATAATGTCTATGGAAGCTTATCAAAAAGTTGAAGCGTGCAACTAAAAGATAAAACTACCGAAATAATCCTTCATAACGTTGAGGTCAACTTTTGTGCGTTTATGCGGCAAAGATTTCTGTGCTGGCAACTTACTACTATTTTGATTTTGTTTTATACGGTCAAACTCGGTTATAACGATCATGGAAACAGCGAGATCTCGAATTCGTTATTTTTTTTTAGTTAATGATTTTCTCCATACATTTATTCACTTTTTTAACGAGCTACTTCTCGGGCATATCAATCAATATCGTCAATGAGAGTGAAAACAATGAAAAAAGCATACAATTTTAATTTTATAAGAAAAGTGGATTGGCAGAAAATGCAAAATGTGTGTAACGGGTGTGTAAATAAATTCTAATTATGTATTTTTTAACGAATTGCGACTTTTTGTGTTATGTAACCGCTCCAGATACTCAGTACCGGCGCGAGGTTATTTGACGCCCTAGGCAACGGTTATTGGCGCGCCCCTTTTTTAATTAACAAACTGTGGAATATTTTTTTTATATGCATGTCCGCTCTCAATGTGGATCATATGGCCTTCTAATGAAGGTATATCAACATAAGTTTTTTACGAGAACCGTTTGTTACTCAATCGGGCAACCTTTCTTTTTCGAAGTATATAGAATACGATTCATAATTATAACGAACAGATACAAGCATAAAAAACGTACTATTATTTGTTATTAGATTATAAAATTATAATTTGATTATTTAATTTATGCTACCTACTGATTTGCGCCCTAGGCGATTGCCTATTTCGCCTGTATGGTAGCGCCGGTCCTGCAGATACTTCATGTTTTCATGTGATGGGTATGTTTGCATACATTTAAAAATACATATTCTCTGATATCACGATAAAATTCAGTCGTTCCCATCTTCCTCGTGATAACCAAGTTTATCTGTGTATCAATACCTCAGTTCCAGAGCAGTAACAAATACAAAAATTGCTGTTTTAAGTGTGCAGGCTGCCAATAGGTTAACAAGGGGCATGTTTAATAATCTAGACCTATTCATGGGTTCACGAGGAAGGGGTGTTTCGTTTTTCAACGCAATTATAATTATTATAGCAATCGAATTTTACTTAAAACACTGATCTTCTTCTTCTTGTCGATACTGTGCATGGTAAGCCTTGGAGATCTCAGTCATTCTCCTCCTCCCTTCTACGCCAGTCGCTGACATCTAGCACTCGTGGGTACTGTGACACCCATCCATCCAGCGAAGTCTCGATCTTCCAACGCTTCGTTTTTTTCTATGTGACAGTTAATGCGAAACATTTGATAGTTTAAAGTGTCACTTATATGATGCTTTATAAAAAAAAAACGGTTAAGTCTCGTCTGTTATGCACCTGAAAAAAAATATTTTACGAGAAATTTCCAAAGGCAACAAAGTATTTTATTTGTAATGTTATATATAACATTGAAGCTATTTGCACAAATAGCAGTTGATCTTAGAATTTTTTTCTTCTTACTTTAACTAGGGGTTTGCTGGCCTAAGTAAAATTTAACAAGGGGATCGTGCGAGCCCCCTACAGCACAATCTGTGAGTGTACCGTTACCCCGGTATTAAATATCAGGATCGCCAAATTGACCGGGATCCGGAGACTCTAAGCCATTCGTGTACATTTATTAATTGCGGAATTTTCTGTAGGAGGCTTAGTTTTAATATGGGCCCTTTAGAGGTGAAGTGAGCCAAGTGGTATTTAAAAAAAAATGTTAGATACGTTGTAATATTCTACACGTCTTAAAGTATCGCAAAAGTGAAGTAACCTCAGTTAATTAATTCACATTGCAATAGTGTTATCGTCGTAAAATAAAAATATGCAATCCACCAAAGCACCAAGTAAAGACGTGATTTTACAAGAAAAAAGTTTTACGTTTTTACTAGTTGGCTTAATTCATCTCTAATAGAGGCCCAATTATTATCAGATATTTTTTAATACCCGATGTCTTGACACCGTTGCAGGTTTCGTTGTAAAGCGCTGTAGTCCGACGATGATAAAATGACAAGATTAAACACAACTCTTGGGAATGCAATGGCTACGTTGGGCTACTATTCTTGCCTTTGAAAATAGTTATATTTGTGTTAAAACAGCATATGTTTCAGGTAACAGGAAGTAATTATAAAATCGCCGTGAGCGCGGAAGGCTTCTTGTTTCAGTGAAAGAGGACAGCGCAGATTATAAAACACGTTTTTCAGAGGAATATAAGATAAATATAAATACAATAGTCATTCTTTTGTACCTTTTTCAGGGGAAAATTGTAAAGAATTCTCATTCAAAAACTCGTAAGATTTCTTCTCGTGTCGATCCAAAGAATTAAAAATTTCTTAATATCTGCCACAATATAATTTTTCAATTATTATTCTTTTTATTAAAAATTACATTGGCAAATATCTTTGGAATTCATTGGTCTGTAAAAACAGACAATTATTTATAATAGTTTCACTAGTATAACGCCGTTGTCCTGACGATGACGTGAAGCTGAAATAACTAGCTAATAATAACTGTTATAGCTATTTTATACCAGTGTAAACCAAGCCGGCTGTGTAAGATTTGCTTTAGCGATTGATTTGTTTGGGTTTATGTCCCGGCAAGGTAAAATTGAATTAGGGTTTATTCAATTTAAGCTCGGTACTTGGATTTGAGTGCATATATTTGCTGTCGTTTCTCCTTTTGTTTTTGTTGTCGTCCCGCGCGCATAGGCGAGTAGGCAGTTGCCTAGGGGCGGCAAGTCTTAGGGAGCGGCAAATGATCACAGATTTTTTTGACATGGAATTACCTTGAACAAATATGATGCCTCTAATGCCTTTGTCAATGGCAATAATATTATGACCGATGGGTGTACAGTAATTTACAACAAAAATCTTCTTTAAATATGAAATTTACCGATAGCGGCACTATAGGCAAAAGCTTTTCCGCAAAGTTGTTTAATTACGTAGATGAGTAGATATTTGTATATGAAATCCTAGAATAATGGGAAGTAATGAAAAAATGTCATTTTCTCTTATGGTTTTAAGAGAATCATATCGATTGTGGAAAGGAAAAAGGACGTAACCCACACATATCAAATTTTACAGGAGGCGCTAAAAGCGTGTTTTGATGATTTTGTGACATACGCAAATTATGAATTATACTCAACCTTGAAGTCCACGGATACTTCTTAACTGGTGTTTAATGACATAACCTAATATTAATTAAAGAAATTGTCTCGGAAAAACCTTTATTTCAGTGTTTTTTCTTAGTTTTAATTTATAACAAGGTCATCTTTTTCAAACTTAAAAGCTAAATTTAGATACTTATTCGGCATTTTCAGTTTCCATCCTTTTGATAGAATGTGTGTCAAGTTGTATACATTGTGATTATCGAAAAAAAGCTGTTTTGGAAAATTGAGGGTTACGTCCTTTTTCCTTTCCACAGTCGATATGAAATGTAATTTAAAGATTTGAATTCGAAACATAGTGAAGGCGCTATTTTATGCTCTGCCTAGGGGCGGCACATCGCCTAGGAACGTCACTCCTTGATTGACATCCAAAGTATTTATCTCGTGAGATTTTTCAATTTAAATACATTTGACGCCTTGACGCGCTTAAACTAAAACTTAACTTAATGGCTGCAAAACAACTAGTCGAATTCAGTATTCCCTTAGGTAGCGCTAAGGGTGGGAATATTTAATCGAATATTATAAACTTTGTCAAACTGAGGGACGGAAATAGTACACCCTTAGCGTCGCGTGACGTTTGTAAATAAAATTCGTATTTAGTTTCCCAACTTAATGTAAAATCCATAGAAAAAAACTGTTGGTTAATTCTGTGATGTATTTTTATGACTGTAATTAATCTATACACAAACCAAATCACGCGATAAAAATAAAACTGAATCAAAATATATTAGTATCGGAAAGTGTTATCAATATTGAATTGTTTTGATTGACATAGTTTTGGGAAATTATAATTTATATATTGCTTGATAATAAAAAATGTTAGTTAAGTGACCGATTTGCGAAAATTCGTGTAATTGATGTAGTCTAGTTGAGCAAAACTTTAAAAAATATGACATGACATAAAGGAGTTACCCATTTCACATTTAACTATACAAAATTAACAGGGTGCTAATGGTGTGATTAAAAGACAGGCTCTTATTTTCTTACAATAAATTGATTTATTTCAAGTAATATTCACCTTATTTATTTTTTAAGATTATATTAAAGATTAATAAAATGAAATATATCAATATTATCACTGGTTGGACACTGAATGTTATTTAATCAAAAAACAATATATTATTTTATTTAATTTGTTGAGATTTGAATTTATGTTTAGGAGGTAATAAACATTTTAATGACACTTATGTGTCTGTAAATTTCTTTCATTACCAATTGTTTCTTACACCCTAATAATTCTTTTTTTTTGTATAAACATCACTTTAAATAATATTGTATTCACTTTTTCAGTTTATAATGCTCATCATGAGCGAAACCGGTCTTGATTATATTAAATAAAAATGGAATTAGTACAAATGATTGTTCTATTTTTTTAATTTAATGCCTTCCCACCAAGTATTTAGAGCATATGTTCCCAACCTTTTCCGGGTGACGACCCTTTTTTATAAAAGCCATGTGACCAGGCGACCCCCCAAGGAATTTTAAATCCTCGATTTGCTATACTTTTTCCCCGGATTGTCCCCGGAACATATTTTTTTTTTTTTAGCTCACCGGGGAATTTGAAATCCTCGATTTCGAAACCTAAAAAAGTTGGCGATCCACCTGAAAACCCTTGGCGACGCGCTTGGGGGTTGCGACCCCCAGGTTGGGAGCCCGTGGTTTAGAGTGAACACACAAAGTGTAACAATTTCGTGTGAAGTGGTTTGTATTATATAATAGAAAAGAAACAAACATTTTAAAATGAAAACAATATTGTTTTAGTCATTTGTGTTATATTATAATTAATAAATATAATATTGCAGTCTTTGAGTTTCACCTTCGGCGCTAGCTTGTTTATTTCATTATTAACACATTGTTATTATATATGTATTCTAACGAGAATGACAAATGAATATCTAATTCTCGTTAAAATATTTGATTTGTAGTTGTCCGAGGAATTTATAATAATATTAGTGGCAGATGTTGGTGGAGGCAATTCCTTTGACCAAGTTATGAATCAAATAAACTAATATTTTAGTAAATAAATGCCTTTTAAATAAAAATCTTTTGATCGCGTCTCATTTATTCGTTTATCTCCGTTTGGAATATATCTTTTTTTCCATTATTTTCCTTACAAGAACCACACTCAGATGGCGCTTATATGTAAATATTACAATTATGCAATTTCGCGATGGACAATATAGATTAAATTCGAGGAATACAAGTTGAAAAGGGTTAATTAATACATGTTATAATATATATATGTATTTTTCTATTTCGATGATCAAATTAGATGTCATAAGATTCAAACATATAGCAGAGACTTAAGCCACTTTTTTCATTTTATGTTGCGGATTTCGTTCAAAGATGTCAGAATACTTTCCGACACTATAATAATTATAGCGACGGAAAGTATTGACATCTTTGAACGAAATCAGCAACATAAAAGAAAAATTGGTTTAAGTCTCTGCTATATGTTTGAATCGAATGACATCTATTTTGATCATCGAAATAGAAAGATAATTATTGTATGCAATTTATAAAACATTAAAATCACTTTTTTCTAATTACATCTTAAGTGGCGACACTACCGCCTACTATGTACTTAATTACGGCCTTTTGACATATTCTTAATTTCGTAGTATCAATTCATTTAGAATTTAACGTATTTTATACAGTCAATTCATCAAACTTTCATCGAAAAAGTATCTTGAATGCAGTGGCGGTTCTAGGTACTGGGCTAGGTGGGCAAAGCCCGACCTGCACTTTTCACCCAAAACTTTAGATGGCTGAATAAAAATGAACAGCAATTTGGCCGCTGAACAAAATAAATACATTTATAAGCGTCACTAACCTTCCCCAAATGAATATAATATCTTTGTTTAAATTTTCCTCTGTCAATATAAGACAATGGCATGTCTACCTACAATAATATTCTCGATTGTTTTTTATTACAATTTTAAGCTGAGCCGGCATAAAAAAAACAATAACCCTATAAATAATTCATAGAGAACCTTCAACGTGACGTCAGTCTGGCAACACCTATGTACATGCTATTGGTCAGGGGCTAGCGCTTTCCAGCCCAAAACCATAGACAATATTTATTTACACTGGAACGCAATCTAGCACGATTCGATTTTGTTTGTATTTGTATGTACGGAAACGTCATCAAACACACAGGACTGTATTTCAAATTTACTGGCTTCTGTCATTCATCGGGGGCTAAATTGGAATTAGTCCATGGCCCATACAAACATACCAATATCTTTGTATTTTATGAAAGTGACAGGTATCGAATCTCAGTGACAGTTCTGTATTGCTTTTTTTACTTGTTATTTCACTTTGAAAGAGACAAATTTAAGGTCACGTATTATTATTTCTTACTTACATTAGCATTGATTGTATTATATAGTAATTTATGCTTTGCAGTAGTGTCGTAGTATTTGTTAATTTGCTTGTAGATTAATGTATAAGATGAAGTGGAAGCATGCAAAATTTCGTAAATAGTATACAATGCTATGCTTTTCTCTAGCCCACCCAAGATTTCAGGTCAGGAACCGCCACTGCTTGAATGCAGTTTTTTAGATAACAATCAAATGAATGCAACCTTCTGACATTCAAAGGTTCCAACCCCTACGATACTTGTTTATATCTCAACTCTTGGTTGCAGTGAACAATTGGATTGTAGCGCGACTAAACAGCGACCTCTTGTTTTCTTACAATAAATTGATTAATGTCAATTAAAACAACGTATTTATTTAAGACAAATTCATAGACTTTGAGTAAAAATAATAGAAGCTATTTCTGTGTCAATCTTGGAACTCTTCTTTCTTGCTATATAATGTAATTAAATTAAATCATTTTTCAGTTATTGATATTATTTAAATGACGATATGTTCTATACGTATATTTAATAACGTTCAAAAGTCAAAATAATTATTGCACTTAATTGTATAAGAGTAATAATAAATACCCTTTCCCCGAAACACCACGAATAAGTACAAGATCGAGCGAGCCAATTGTTAACGTAGTGGCAGCCTACGTTACTAAGCAAGTTGTTGAAAATAGGCAACCAGACAATAAAATTGAAATTCACGTGAGAGCTATAAAAAGTTTTTAAACCATGTCCGCTCCCAATGTGGAGCATATGGACTCCTAATGGAGTTTATCTCAACAGAAGTGTTTCTACGAGAACTGCTTGTTACTCAGTTGCTCAACCTCTCTTTTTCCAAAGAGAGTAGGGGTAGAAGGATATGGGGCTAGGACAGGATTAGTGGTAAGCTAATCGCTCTCGATACGTCCTGTTCGTAGGATAGGATGGGTGAGAGGGGGGAATTCAAGACATCACATACATCCATGCCTTTGAACAGAAATTCATAAATCGATTGAAAAATCAATTTATAAAAACTGTCCGTTACGTCTTGGCAATTCCGAAAATTCTTGAGTTTTTTAAATTGGCCAGTGACAAAATATTTTTTAAATCCCCGAAAGAGCAAAAAAAAGGTCTCACATTTTTCATTTCGGAAATTCCATAAATTCCTGGCATTCCGAAATTGGCCAGCGAGTAAAAATATTTGGAAAATCTTCGCGAGCAGCGTTTCCCAAATGATGGATCGCAACCTGCTACCGGATCGCAGGAAGCAAAATGCCGGGTCGCAAATTTCCTAAAATAAATCTGTATATTTACTATACAATTTCGTAATAGCTCTCATTAATAAATTATTGGCACATTTTATTTCTTTATAGGTTTATCAGAGTAAATTATTTTGTATTATAACATACATATATTATAACGAATGTATGGACATAAATATACTTTTTTATTCTACCTATATGCTGGTAGTATTGGCCATAACAAATTTAGTGGGTCACGAAGGAGAAATATTAAAATGACCGGGTCGTGGGGAAAAACAGTTCGGAAAACGCTGCCCGCGAGAGCTGAATAAAAAGGGTTCGCATTTTTTCATATCCGGAAATCTGTAAATTCCTAAGATTTCGAAATCACCGCGCAAAAATATCTACACGACTTTATGGTGAATGTTCAATTCCGGGATTGGAATAATTGTCAATCCAGGAATCCCGGGATTACAAAAAGGATCTAGTATTGGATGCCCTGTTCCAAATGTGTGACGCTCGATTGTGGCGTGATGCAGACAACGTCATTGCCGTATGTCGGCAAATTGCTTCAATTACCGGCGCATCGCATCGCGGCCGCTGGTCGGCGACCACTACTTCCATCATTATTGATAATTGAATGATGAATGCTTGACCTCTGTGACTCTCAAGAAAGTAAGAAACTGTCAACCTGTGATTTTGTTGAATAGTAAATTTAGTCACAATTTGTTTGGTATTCTTTTCTTAAGTGCAATATTAAACGATCTTTTTGTACATATATGGTTTTTTATTAATCCATATCCGTCTCCAACGCAGTAGCGGATTAAGCACACGAAAGGCCCCAGGCGCAATAAAATTTGGAGGCCCTGTTTTTCGCATAACATAATAATGTCAGGAAATTCCATGTAAAACAGTAAAAATATATAGAAATCTTAACGAAAAGTATGCGTCTTTTATAATATAAGCTTTTTTTGAGGCCCCTAAACTTCGGAGGCCCCAAGCGCGCGCCTCTTTTCCTGATAGGATAGTCCGCCACTGCTCCAACGTGTAAAATATGACATCTTAATCGAGTTATCTCGATAGAATTTTTATTACGAGAACTGTTTGTTGCTAGGTTAGCTAATCGCTCTCTCTAGCAATGATGTAGCTAGAAACTTCGCCTCTTGCGCTTATGGAGTAATTATGATTTAGCTTGTCCAGAAATTTGAGTCAAAACTTTATGTTTTCCATTTAGGTTGCTTTGTTATGCTCATTCGCATCGGGGCATTTTTGCGAAATTTTGCAAAACTTTGTACTTTCGCAAAAAGGGTATAACATTAAAACTATTTGACATTTTAAAAAATAATTTGGACACCAGCTGTACAACACATTGTTGCATAATACTTTATATATTTTAGCCTGCTTTTATTAGTGATACTCAACCTTTGTATTTTTTAATATAGAAAATCGCGTATTTGACATAGAGTTATAAATTTCATCAAAAACGTAACAAATAACAATCCAAATATACATGTGCTCCTAAACAACAAAATTAGAAAACACAAAAAATAGTTTTAACCTACATTTGCTTTTATTTTGGTGGCCTATTTTTTAACATTATATTTTAAATGTCTGCTGATTTTTCATCGCCGAAATCACCGAATAAAAAAATCATTTGTGCATATATTTTAATATTTTATTTTTTAAATGATGCCTCAAACATTTGTTACGCCATCTCTGTAGAGTAGCTAAAACATTTGTCGCATTGGATGTACATATTTCAACGCGTCAGTCAGACCGGCGAAAAGACTCGTACACGAGTCGTCCGTAGCCAATGTGTCTGTTCTTCTGCGTACTTCTGACGGTTTTCAAACTGTTTTCGAATTTGAATCGAATTGAAAGCTTTTAGATTATAATTCGAAAACAGTTTGCGAACCGTCAGCAAACCGTCAGAAGTAAGCAAGATAACAGAACTTTTTTTTGGGTCGTGTATAATATTTTCGAAATAAATTTAAGTCAAATACGAAAAGCTTAACAGCCGCTGATCTAGAATAGTCATTACCGTGTGACAAGGAAGTATTTGCTCGGTAATAAGCGAAGAGACAAAAAACATGGATTAGAATGGAAATTTGTGACTGGTAATACAAACGACAAGAAGCGCAAATAGCCGCTGACATGCGAATCAGTTGGGCATCAGATATTTTTTTCACGCCCGCTTCTAACGTGGAGCATTTGTCCCTCTATTAGAGGTATCTAAACAGAAGTTTTACTCAGGGCTGTGGAGTCGTGTAAAAAAAAAGACGACTCCAAAGAAATTTTTCAATAATTTTATTTAAACTTATATATATCGACTGTGGAAAAGAAAAAGGACGTAACCCACACATATCAAATTTTACAGGAGGCGCAAAAAACGTGTTTTGATGATTTTGGGCCGTATGCAAATTATGATTTATACACAACCTTGAAATGCACGGAGACTTCTAAGCTGGTGTTTGATTGATATAATCTAATATTAATTAAATAAATTGTCTAGGAAACACCTATATTTCAGACTTTTTTCTTGGTTTTAATTTTTTACACGGTCATCTTTTTCAAACTTAAAAGCTAAGTTTAGATACTAATTCGGCATTTGCAGCTTGCATCCTTTTGATAGAACGTGTATCAAGTTTGATACGTTGTGATTATCGATAAAACCTTTCACCTTTCCACAGTCAATGTGTATTCCACCAGATCATCTTTAGTCAGCCAAGCATGCAATGTCAACATTGTGGACTATTGTGGTTTAAATACACATCAATAAATATATTTTTTTTAATGTTTCGAGCCGCTCATTTTTCACGACTCCGACTCCACACCCCTGGTTTTACTACGAAAACTGTGTATTACTCAGTTGCTCAAACTCTCTTCTTCAAAGAGAGTAATGAATTGACGGATGTGACTAGGACAGAACTAGTGGCAAGCTAATCGATCTCACTGCGTCCTGTTGTTTTAGGAATTTAGATATTATATATACCCATGTCTTCGAATAGACATCGATAAGTCGATTGGAAATTGTTGTTGCTGCGTTACAGACCCTTATATATGTACATATATTTAAAAGCTAATGACCTAAAATTGTCTTTCCAATAAAGCCAATACGATGGTTTTTGTGTGTTTTTCATTTTAAAGTTCTATATCTGTTACATTTTCTGCAGGTATTTGAAATAACATGTGATCAGGGATCGGCTAGAGGGGGCTCGCAGGGGCTCGTGCGAGCCGTTTGTTAAATTTTACTAAGGCCGTCGAACCATTTGTTAATTTAAGAGAAAAAATATTCTCTGATCAAATTCGTACATAACTGCAATTTCTGACATATATTATCGACGACAGCTTCAGTATACACAGTAGTCAATTTTTAGCCATTTAAATTATTGATAAGTTTACTGTAAATTGCATACTGTTACATATTATAAGTGTATTAAGTAACTAAAAATCGATTGCTTATTTAATTAATGCAAATAATTGCATAGGAGTGATGAAAAATTCACTCCTTCCCAAGAACACCGAGAATTGCTTTGAGATTAAACGAGCCCCTTGTTAACGTACTGGAAGCCCACTGCTGCATGTGATTATCGTTAAATGGTTATTGAGGAGGTTAGAAAAAAAGGTGGCAATCTTTAAAAAGTAGTTATTTAGCTTATTAGCTGATATTTCAGTAGAAAATCTGTTTTCATTCTATAGATATATTTTTTTTTTATTCGATTTCGAAAAAAATTCAGTTTTTTCACTCTAAACATTTCGTTGAATACAAAAAATCGCGTGATAAAATGTTTGCTCGGCACATTTGACGAATGCATTGTGTATCATATTATTCTACTGTAAGGTATTGCACACATACATTCAATTAAATATTAATGTAGAATTTAGACTTACGCAGACTTTGCGATAGTAAGTCTGAAGATGCCTCTGAAAGAGGCGAAACACGTGTCACAGTTAGTAACACAATACGTGGAATAATCAAAGTTAATTTAAATTTTCTATTAAAATGTACATCCACAAAGTTACCGCCGAAACCATCGAAAGTATTAAATATTAATGATTTCATTCAGTTTTGTTTACGTTTTTCTCAAAATGGCTTCCGTAATAGATTACTGTCTTTGCTTTTGACACCCTCAATTGTAAAACCCGGACCATTTGTTAGTGAAAACACGTGTAGGTTGTGGAAGTGTCCAGAATTTTATTGATTCATATATTTTATTGAAAATCCATTAGGCACATTCGGTTAAAATCTAAAAATACTGATTAATTATTATTATAAAACTGTATAATAGAGTTGCGAGGTTTTCTCTCTTATACAGTGGAACCCCGATCTACTGTTCTCGCATTGTTCGTTTTCCCGCATGGATCGTTTATTTTTCATAGTCCCGGCCAAAAACCAATAAGAACAATGTAAAAGAATCCCGCATTAATCGTTCCCCGATTTACCGTTTTTGTTGAATATTTTTCATAAATAGTTTTGCCTCGGCCTTCGTTTCGCGTTTTTTTCAGTGGAATCCCGATCTTCCGTTCTCGCTATATTTGCTTTTTTTTTTGCATGGATCGTTTATTTTTTACTCGACCAAGACCTAGTCATAATAATATTTAATAATTCCACGTTTATCATTCTCCGATTTACTGATTTCCTCGATTTATCATCATAATATTTTCGTCCCGTCCCAATTATCCCGATTGACCGTTTTTGTAGAATATTTTTCGCTCAAATAGTTTTACATCGCATTTAGTTACATAAATAAATAAGTTTTTTGAAAAATAAACCTTTTTTTGGTATTATGTGAAGATTTCCCGCATTATCGGTTTCCCGCATTATTTGTTCATTTATTACGGTCCCTTGAAAAACGTAAAATCGAGGTTACACTGTACAAAGATCAAGTGTCATAATTATTAATAAGTCATGGTGTATCAATTCAGCACCTTGCTTTTCGAGCAGATATTTATTCTAAATGATTCAATAATGTACACCATTATAAATAATTGATACTAATTGAATCGTTTTCACGGATTCTTTACAGCTAGAGGTACCCGCGTAAATACCAAATATTATTGAGTTATTGTTCATTATATCAACTACGTTTGGCACAACCAAGGCTGTGGAGTCAATAAAAAATAAAACAACTCAACAGATTAAAAATATCAATGTATTTTAGTTCTACAGTTTTTAATAATTTATGTGTTGATAGCTATTTCGGCTTACGCCATCGTCAGAACTATCAATTAATAAAACAACTCAAATTCTGATCTTAAATTTAAGCACGGCTATGTCATATAAAAAATACCAGGGCTGTGGAGTCGCGTGAAAAAAAGACGACTCCGACTCCGACTCCAGCTTTAAATTAATTAATGACTCCGATTCCGAGGAAATTTTTCAATAATTTCATTTTAACTTATATGTGTACCATCGGATATACATGTATAGGTCCAGGGGTCACCAAAATTTTTGAGAAGCGGGCCGGATTGAACTTTTTAAAAACTAAGGGGGCCGGACGACAAATAAATTCTTATTGGAACACAATCAGAATATTATTTCATTTTATGTGGTTACATAGTAATTAGAATGTAAACAAATGTTTGCCCTTCTTAGAATCTCAATAAATGAGAATATTGTAGAAATTTTTGAGTAAACGAACATCTGGTTGTCTCGCCTCCAATTTCTATCCAACTTCCTTCACTTTGAGTCCCCTACCAGATAGTTGTATGACAATTGATGATTTGAAATAAATAGTTGTCGTGAATTCACAACTAAATTATGAAAATGTATATTTCTTTTACGAATAATTTATATGCAAAAATCCAGAACTTTTCGCGGGCCGGATGAAAATCTTCGGCGGGCCGTAGTTTGGTGACCGCTGATGTATACCATCAGATCATCTTCAGTCAGCCAAGCATGAAATGTTAACACTTTAGAGTATTTTGCTTAAATACACATCATTAAATATATTTTTCAAATAAAAAATCGAGCCGCTCATTTTTCACGACTCCGACTCCGGCCAAAATACCGCGTCTCCGCGACTCCGACTCCACAGTCCTGAAAAATACTATGTCCGATTCCAAATGTGGAGCATATCGACTGTGGAAAGTAAAAATGACGTAACCCACACATATAACACAAAAAACGTGTTTTGATGATTTTCGGCCATATGCAAATTATGAAATAAACACAACCTTGAAGTGCATGAGACTTCTATTCTAGTGTTTAATTGACATCATCTAACATTAATTAAAAAAATTGTCTAGGAAAAACTTTTTCTTGGTTTCAATTCTATCAAGCCAACCTTTTTTCAATGATTATTTTTTTTTGAATATTTACTGAATAACTCCGTTGAATTCAATTATTATAACGTAAGAGTGGAAACGTATTTCATTTCACAAGAATTATAAGTGATGTAGTTGATAGCTATAACGACACCACCCTCTGGTATCTAAAGTACGATAGATACTTCTGGCGGTGAGGTGAAGAATAGCTGTCGATTAAATGACATAACAATCGTGAAACTGAATACTTTGATATTTTTCACCTTATTTTATTTATTATCAACTGTCCACGGTTTTCTTTTTATATAACTCTATAAAATAATACCATCAGCCTTTCTATAACACTGAGATTGACTGTTATATAAAAACATGTTGTAGAAGTTACGTGATCCAGAGAAAATTTGAGGTTAGTTTATTTTTTGTTATGGCAATTATTTGGTGCACAGAAAATGTCTATGAACACCTTATTCCGAAGTAATTAATCAGTATTTTTCCCTAGTATTACCCCTAACAGTGGCAGATTAAGCATTTTGGAGGCCTTAGGCGCAATAAATTTTGAAGGCTGTTTTTCGAATAACATAAAAGTGATGTAAAACTCTTAGTAGAATAATAATGAATATTGAAAAGTGAAACTAAAATATAAGGATTTATATAATTTATGATATTTTTGAGGCCCCTAAAATTTGGATGCCCCAAGCGCGCGCCTCTTGCGCTTATGGGATAATCCGCCACTGACCCCTAATGTAATTAATAATAAATAAACGAATAGCACAAGCAAAATAACATTTGCATAAAAACATGCTTTCCAATTTGAAAACGACAGTCTTGTAGACATTTTATATTAAAACTAATAGCATCAGTCGATTCCTTGGGCTTGAATAGGGTATCCAATCCCGGAGCCTTTTTGTGATCCCGGGACTTCGGGATTGATTAATTTAACCGATATCACCGTGACTCTTTTTTTTTAGCTCTGCAATACAGTGGCGGTTCTAGGTACTGGGCTAGGTTGGCTAAGCCCGACCTGCATTTTTCACCCAAAACTTTAGATGGCTGAATAAAAATGAACAGTAATTCGGCCGCTGAACAAAATAAATACATTTATAAGCGTAACTAACCTTTCCCAAATGAAAATAATATCTTTGTTTAAATTTTCCTCTGTCAATATAAAACAATGCCATGTCTACCTACAATAATATTCTCGATTGTTTTGTATTACAATTTTAAGCTGAGCCGGCATAAAAAGAACAATAACCCTATAAATAATTCATAGAGAACATTCAACGTGACGTCAGTCTGGCAACACCTATGTATTAAAGGTTCAGGGGCTAAAGCTTTCCAGCCCGCAATCATGGACAATATTTCTTTACACTGGAACGCAATCTAGCACGATTCGATTTTGTTTGTATTTGTATGTACGGCAACGTCATCAAACACACAGGACTGTGTTTCAAATTTACTGGCTTCTGTCATTCATTGGGGGCTAAAATGATTTAGCCCATGGGCCATACACAAATACCAAATCGATGTATTGTATGAAAGTGACAGCTCTGTATTGCTTTTTGTACTTGTTATTTCACTTTGAAAGACAAATTTAAGGTTATTATTTTATTATTTCTTACTTACATTAGCATTGATTTTATTATATAGTAATTTATGCTTTGCAGTAGTGTCGTAGTATTTGTTAATTTGCTTGTAGATTAATGTATAAGATGAAGTGGAAGCATGCAAAATTTCGTAAATAGTATACAATGCTATGCTTTTCTCTAGCCCACCCAAGATTTCAGGTCAGGAACCGCCACTGCTGCAACAGCATCTAAAAATTTCTCAATCCCAAAATCGGATTTCGGGATCACCAAATTGGACGGGATCCCGAATCACCACCCTGCGTACCTAACTCAATATCGTTCATTTTGGAAATACCTAGCACGTTTTGCATTATAACGCCACAATTATGCGTTGAAGTAATTTACTTTTGTAATTGCGGAAAATGTTTGCGTACATATAATCTTGTTTGTAAAAAAGAGGAGGAAGTAAAAAGTAATTACATTTTTACTTCGTCCTGTTAAATTATAATTTGTAGAGCCACGAGTTACGTAACTTACGGTGACTAAATATTCTACCGACACCCCGGCATTGTTTCGTACAATATTATGTAATGACTAACGCGTTGTTGTAGTGAAGTATTAACCTAAGGCAATATGTTGAGAATTGAGAAATATTTAGTTCGTGGGAAGGACAGGATCAAGTTAGACGCTCCTTTTATTCATTCACTTCATTCATACTTACCAAGTATTGTGCGAGACAATATTAGTTTAGGTGCAGTGGCGGGCCTTATTCTGCCGCCATAAGTAAACATATTTCAAGACATACACGTGTTCAATAGAGCAGTGGTCTCCAACCCAACTGCGCCTCCCTTCAAAGAAACAAATATCTTCGCGCCTCCCCATACTTTATTTCATATAGTAATAAAGACAAGTTTTAAAGAGTAAATACATATTTTGGACTGCTCGCGCCTCCCTTTGCGATAGTCCACGCCTACCAGGTTGTAAATCGCTGCAATAGAGAAAAGGTAGTTAATTGAATATCTTGTCAACAACAAACCTCCACTTTTTCCATTTAATTTTATTACATTTTTCGATTCCCTGTCTATGATTCCTGATCTGTCTTAAAGAAAAAAAACATATAATAAAGCTCGCAAACATATGTCGTTTTTCCAAAAACCGCTAATGTCCAGTAGTTTCTCCTTTTTATCACATGATAGCGTTGCTGTACAAAATGTATGAGCCTTCGTTAAACCATCGTTTTTTTTTTCATTGATTGAATTGGGATTTACTAGGTAGAACTTCATTGCAATTAAGTAAAACATATCAAAGTGTTTAGTAATACAATCTTTTTCAATAAAAATAACTAAGGTTGTCTAAAAACAACAAACTTGAATGTCACGTTATTTCTTCACATTTTTAAAAATAAAGTCAATTGAATAAAAAAAACTTTGACAACCAAGGTATTATTGTTATGAGTTTGTGTTCATTTGATGCTTTTATGCCATAATCATCGAACATTCAATGAGTATTGCTACTTGAATTAAAAACTTGCCACACCTTAAAAAAAAAGGTGCCCGAATAGAGAAAAAAACAATAGGGAATCTTTGATAAAAAATACGAAACAATTTTTCTGTGCTCGAAAAATTTTAAGAGTGATTTCGTCATTCTGTCAATATAACCTTTTTCTGAAGTGATATTCTGATTGACATTTATGTTATTATAGGCAAACAAATAAAATATTTTTTTAAATTTGTCACCCTCTAAAAAAGCGCGGTAAAACAGAGTTGAATGTAGTATTCAGTATAAATATTATTTTTTCTCCGTTCGTCTCGTATTTAAACATTATAATTAAAAAATATATAGCATTACATTCTAAGGATACCATTCGCGGTATTGCTTCATTTTCAAACAGCTGTCAAATATAACCACATGGCGACAATATCTATGACAGAATATGTTGTAATATGCTGCCTCGTCAAAATAAATTTGACAGTATATTATATGAAAAAAATGTGTCATAATAAAAATCATGTAATATGCTACTATGATAGCCTAGTGGTCACCGTAGAGGTCTGCACGGGTCTACATTTAATAAAATTACCCGGTCCGAGCACGATACACCTAATCCGTTTTTTACGCGATACATTGGTTCCAGAAAGTGGCGCGTAAAAAAAACCTCATTTTTATATGATTTGATAAATCGGTTCCAAATCCGTGTAAAAAGTATCAAAAATGTATGAAAAAAACGTAACGGCATCGTCCAAAAAAGTCACGTTAAATCAAAATCGCGCGAAAAATTAGTCGCGTAAAAAAAGGTTTGGGTGTATTTAATTCTCGACTCTGTATTTTTTAAATTCACAATAATATATAATATTTTGATGAAATCTTAATAAAATTATAAACGCTAGCATTAGAACTCGCCAAACATTACTTACCTTCAATGATAGTTTTTGCTACTTTTATGTATTGTGTAAATTGTAAAACAATAATAGAATCAAAAAAATCTTTACTGTGGAGGGTATGCTGATTCTGAACCGTTAAACCAGCCATGATATAAATTATTTCTCTGCTTACAACTAGAACACACCTAGGGCTAATACAAAAACTGACTTTTGAAAAAAACCGGTTTTCGAATGTAAAAATATAAAGCGTTCACTGATCGTTTTGTAACAAAATTTCCTAATGTCGAAAATACCCTTTCGCTGGGTAATGATGTGGGGCATATCGTTTTTAAGCCATCAAATAAAAGATCCAAATTTTCTGTCCTTTTGTGTATAGACTCGTTTATGAAAAATTCGGCACAACGGGTTAGCAAGTTAAAAACCTGTTTTTGAATGTCACAAATTTTGCCAAAAAACCGGTTTTCGAAAACCGACAAGCCCTAGTCACACCGTATTTCAATGATTTTTGAAATTTGATATAAATAATCTATTTCACTATTTGATAAGAAATTTTTGACACAAATACCTTTCAAATCAATTGAGACTAACGGAAAACAGATTCGAAATAATAATCTCAATGACCAATAGTTAAAATTACATAACTAACATTGTTTGAGATTTAGCTCAAATTATGTTATGCTATTTTATGAATTTTTTAGCTTTGTTCTCCTGTGACATACATATGACGAAATATGTTTAATAAAGAAGATTTACTTTTTAAGATGTTCATGACAGTGTGGAAACTAATATTGTATCTATTAATTTTTTGTTTTTAATAGAATCCATAAAAAATATTGTTCTGATAAATAATTTCTTTACCAGGGCCAGACGCGAGCCCGAATCTTGATGGTGTTTACCCTCCCGAAGCCCGTGGGCCGCGCCCGATCCCGTGCAGACATCTAGGTCAACGCTACTGGCTTCGGTTACGCTGCTCAGGGGATCGAATTACAGTAGTATAGGTAGTTTCATAATTTTATTTTTCAATATACTTATGGATTTGTGTAGAATGCATGTCAAAAATGCGCGTCCACCCATCTAGGGGTTGCTATACCAAAACCGTTATCCCGGTATCGTTACCGGTATCAATACCTTTATTTCGGTACTAAAAATGAGCCATGTTCGAATTTCGAAAGTATGGCAACCACCATATGTTTTCAAGATGAATTGAAATATCTTAAATCTACTAAAAGTTGTATCATTATAGAATTATAAATAAATACAATTTATTCCGGGTCCTATGGCGCAGCGGTTAGCGTTTTAGGTTTCCGTGTCAGACTTCACGGGTTTGAGTCCCAGTACGAACAGCATTTTTTGATAGATTTATCGATTTCTGTTCGAAGGCATGGGTGTGGGTGATGTCTAAAAATTCTCCCCCCACCAATGTTCCCTCTAATTTTCGGAAGGTTATGTGCGCAAAAATTATTGGCTGTGCAACTTTGACAAGAAATAAAAAGACTTGTGCGCCACATAACAGTATTTAGACCTACTAAACGAAAAGGTTGATTTTTAATAATGGTAATAATTAACAACACTATTTAATGTCAATTAATTTATTCTGGTGATGATATAGCTGATGTAATTTTTGTGCGCTCTGTTGTAATGTATGTGCGCGCGCACACGCGCACAGCTTAGAGAGAACACTGCCCCCCCACCCTTTCCGATCCTTCAATAACTGGATATAGCAAGAGCGATTAGTTTACCACTAGTCCTGTCCTAGCCTTATCCTTCTATTCCTACTACTCTCTTTGAAAAAGAGAGGTTGAGCGACTGAGTAACAAACAGCTCTCGTAGAAAAGCTTATGTTGAGATACCTCCATTAGGAGACCATATGCTCCATATTGGGAGCGGACATGTATAAAAAACTTATGCTGAATTACCTCTTTTAGCAAGCCATATGTTCCACATTGGAAACGGACATGAAGTAGAAAAAAAATCTTTCGTAAAAAGCATGAAAAGAAGTGAGTTCTGGCACCTCTTTCAAAAACACTAATTACAAGCAATGAAGATCTCAATAAGAAATCCATACGATCCACATTAGAAGAGGACATGACTACCGGTGGCGGATTAAGCACGCGAGGCGCAATAATATTTGGAGGCCCTGTTTTTCAGATAACATAAAAACATCGGATAATTCCAAATAAAACAGCAACCATAAACATAAATCTGAACAAAAAGTATATGAGTTATATTATATAAGCTATTTTTGAGGGCCCTAAGATTCGGAGGCCCCAAGCGCGCGCCTCATTTGCTCATAGGATAATCCGCCACTGATGACTACATAGAAAAGATGGCGTCAATAATGAGGCTACATATGTTTCTCCACTTGCGCCCCTTAGATTATTACAAATGAAACTGCACTGCAGATACCATTGGCATACAAACTAAACTAAGCATGAATGTGCACTCACTTATTGTTGAATCGTTAACATTGACTATCACGATAATATTCCAGGCTGGCGGCTATTTATCCACCCAATTGGACTGTCGCGTATCTATTCTTGTTTACGGCGGTCTTTTAATGATTCACAAAAGCAACTTCGGTGTATTCATAGACTTGTTACTTTAGACAGGACAAGACTTAGGGACATAACAGCCAATAACCCATACAGTAGGGTTGCCAGGTAGAAATATGAATTCAATTGGGAATAGTAATGGATAGCAATGCGAGACGGATAAACCGTGATTTTTTTACGGGCTAAAGCCGGGAGAATTGAGTGGAAATATACTTAAGTATTTCGACTGAGGGTGCTTGATGGAATTTCAATATCAAATTTGAATTGTTTGAATTTTGTACTTTTCCATGAGTTTTGTCGCTAACGACCCGGGTTCAGTCCAAGTACATCCGTGCACTTGGAATGCCTGAAGATGCCGAAAGGCGAAACCCGGGTCTTTAACGACAAAACTCATGGAAAAGTACAAAATTCAAACAATTCAAATTTGGAAATATACTTGTTGAAAAAATTAAAAAAATATTTTTTTGATATCAAACTGATATATATTACATATGGTATATAATTTTTAGAATTGGGTTCCACTTATTGGTAAAAATCAACGAGGGGCTCGCACGAGCGCCTCCGATTTCCTTCCAGCCCACCCCAGTATGTATGACTTAAATTGTAAAATTGGAGCGAAAATAATAGTTCATATTTTTGCATTAATCTTGGAACTCATCACTCTTGCAATCTGAAATAGTTAAATATGTTTTTTTAACTATTGATATTGTTTATGTAACGGAACATTGGGTATTGCTACAAAATACAAAGATATGTGAAGTAAAATTCGATTGCTTAATTAATTATTAAGAGGTATTAAAAAGTTAAGTACCCCTGACGTAGACAATAGACAATGTAAAAATAATATTCAATGCGTATCGTAAATAGTATTATATTTTATTGTTAAATATTATGTGTATTTTTGTTAAGAAATTCACTTTTTCTTGTACCAGTCGTAACTAGAAAATTTTGACGTCTGATATTTTTTACAGTAAATGTCACCCAATTCCTGAATCAGACCTGTTCAAAGTTTAAGCTATACTACGCTGCCAATGTACTTTGTACGAGTTCAAAGTCTAAATAATTTCTTTCTAACATAATTTAAAAAAAATATAAAACAAGGTAAAAATGGGTTTCGTGCGGACTTTGGTAATAATGTGTAATAATATGACGGAAGGACGCATTCATTTATCTGTCTACTGATAAGGTCAAATTTAAGAAAATAGTTTAAATATAAAAATATAATTGTGTAACACAACCCGCGGCCGTTTATTTTCTGCCTTCCGCCATTATTCTTCCTTCCTCATATGTCATCTCAGCGTCCCGTAGCTCTGCCGAGTACATCCTATGGAGGTCACCAGTGGCCTTCCATGACGGTGGAATCCATCCGGTTGGTAAAAGAGACAGGCAGAATTCAGGCTTTCTTGAGGAATCCGCAGCACATTTTCAAGCTGAAGCCTATTTTCGACTTTGAAATGTCTCCGAATGGTGACAGCTGTCAAAGTAAACCATATACAATAATAATAAGTTATATTAGAGTTATCTATAATATAAGCCAGGGCTCGGCAACCCGCGGGGCGTCGTGGTGCGGCTCGCAAGGTTCTCTAGATTTAAATATTTGCTTACACATGTCATTACAGTGTAATGACATGTGACCTAAGTGCGGCCCGCACTGATCTCCACGTAAAATATTTGGCACTTTTACAACAAAAAGTTGCCGACCCTTGGTATAAGCAGTCGTCGTGGATGATAAAACTATTGTATTTTCATTTTAAAAAGCTTATAAACATTAGTAATTAACTTTACTCGCATTGCTTGCGTACAATAAAATCAAATAACGATCGTTCGGACGCAACACTGACCAACATAACCTCAACGGGTGACGCTTCTGTAACCCCTCGTGTGTTCAAGAACATGTTCTGTAACATAGTTCGTGAGACATTACGTAGATGTTCAGAATCATGTTCCGGGACCTTTGTTCCTAGGTGTATGGGCCCTATTACTTATATAACCACATTCCAATTATAAATTTAATTAATGGCGATGTAGCAACAGCTGTTTTATCGAATAATTTAACATTTCACATTATGACTCGCAAAACAATGTCTACTACAAATCTAAGTGAAGTGTAGACGCTGATAAGCAATTTTGTCGCTGTATTTTTTTAATGGAATTCACATAATAATAGCTCTATGAGCCCGCATATTTATTTCACCCTGAATCAATCAGATTCCATCAATGAATTTTGAATTATGTGATACCGATCGAAAGTCTTCTGCTAATATTTCAACAAAGGGTGTTTGAATTCTCTTTCATCATTTTCTTTCAAGTTAAATACACTTGACCGTTGATTTACGCGGTAGATAGGTTTAAGGAAATATCATGTAAAACGAGGCATATCAGTGGCGGTTCTACGTACTGGGTTAGGTGGGCTTAGCCCGATCTGCATTTTCACCCAAAATGTGTAGAAAAAAAAACTTTAGATGACTGAATAATAATGAACAGCAATTTGGCCGCTAAACAAAATAAATACATTTCTAAACGTAACTAACCTTTCCCAAATTTATACAATATATTTTTTTTTATTTTCCTCTGTCAATATAAGACAATGCTATGTCTACCTACAATAATACCCTCGATTGTGTTTTTTATTAGGATTTTAAGCCGAGCCGGCATAAAAAAAGCAATGGTATAGATCAGGGTTTCTCAACGGTGGGCCATGTGGCTCCTCAGGGGGCCACAGCGTGTTCTAAGGGGGCCACAGAGATTTATTTTCGTTTTGGGGAGCCACAACACAGTTTAGGGGGGCCACGGGTATTGATTAAACGATACAGGGAAGAGCATAATGGCGGACGTCACGCAGCTATTTTTTGTAAATCTGTAAATAAAATAAATTACTGGCATTCTAGATTCGAAAATCTCGGAAGAGCTATAAAAAGGCGGGTTTTTGAAATTATAATTTTCATAGGAAGAAAAAAACCATAGTATGGGGGGCACAGAAAAATATAGACACTCAAAAGGGGCCACGCTCCCAAAAAGGTTGAGAAACACTGGTATAGATAATATACTGGCAACACCTGGCTCGGACTATTTTCAAATTAGTTCGAGGTAAAACGAACGCTTTTTTTTGCAAAATCTGTTTACACTGGGGCGCAATCAAGCACGATTAGAAAACGTATTTATTTTATAACCATTGGCTATAGAAACGTCATCTAATCGTACACGATTGCGCCTTGGTATACAGCCTGCAGTCAATACGTCACACGGGCTTATCCAAATTAGCCCCCCATACATAAAAAATCACTCCTACCATTCTCTGTTCGTTAATAAGTAAACGTCAGAGTTCGTTGTATTCAGAGACAAGTTGTATTGTATGAAACAAAACACGGTAGTTCACTTCATTTGAAGGATACGAATTTGAGGTTATTTTTTTACTATTCTATTATTGCATACTTACATTAGCTTTGATTTTATTATATAATAATTTATGCTTTGCAGTAGTGTCGTAATATTTGTTAATTTGCTTGAAGATTAATATATAATATACAGTGGAAACATGCACAATTTCGTAAATAGTATACAATGCTAAACTTTTCTCTATCCCACCCAAGATTTTAAGTCACGAACCGCCACTGAGGCATATATAATATACAATAGAATAAGCAGATCCTTCTTATACGGACGAAGCAGAGATGAAGATAGTCCGGATAATCGAAAAAATATATAGCACCCCTAGCTATTTATAACAATTCAAAAATTGGTCCTCTGAGGCAATTTGATTTAAATATATATTATATGATTCTTTTTTAAAATGTATGATATTGATTGCTTGCCATGTTACTTGAGTACCTTTGTTATAACTAAATAAGTTTTCTTATTTTGTCGAGCAAAATTTCTTTTCAAGTAATGTTATAGAAAACTATAAATTACATTAGAAACCTTTTTCGCAACCACTGTATTATCTGTTGTTGAACAGTGGCGGGTTACCATATAAACGAATGAGGTGCGCGCTTGGGGCTCCCGAATCTAAGGGGCCCTATTATGGCTTATATTATAACTTTTTGTTCAGATTTTTATATATTTTTACCATTTTACATGAATTTTTTGACGTTCTTATACTATCCGAAAAACAGGGCCTCCAAATTTTATTGCGCCTGAGCCTCTCATGTAATTATTCCGCCACTGTTGTTGAAGTGTTGTGAAAGTAGTTGAAAATGTAAATAATGATATTTTTAATGTTACTGAATTATTAACTCAAAATGTAAATTTAAGTAAAAAAAATACACAAAGATATATCTACGCGGTCGTGATAGTTTAATTTTTTAAAAAAAGCTATTCGATTATTGATTTTTGCAGAAAAGTAGATGAATAGTTTTTAAAACGGTAGCAATGTTACAAACAGCATTCTTGCTGTCACTTAAAACACTTCATGGCTACATCTCTTTTTTCCTACCTTTACTTTCTTACTGAAACAATATGTGGGTTCTACGAAGCGGACTCCTAGAGATGTACCATTTTAACTAGACTGTGGCAGAACTCGGAACTAAAATTGTCGCCCTAGGACGTGTTGACTATGGCAACGTTAATGATGCGATGGTGGCACCCTCGCGGGCAGTCAAGTTACGCTGGTACATCTATAGTTTCCTGGCTAAAGTTCTTGCTAGGGTGTGTGCAGGCTAAGTCTTTATATCCTTTTCCCGCATGTAATCTAGCTACGTAATGACTTTCTAAAAGATTTCAGCTGAAGGCTTTGTGTGGGGAAAACATTGAAGAAAAACCCCTAACGAGAATGATTGGCTTTGAATCATAAACAAAAGTTCAATTCTTACCAAGAACTGCTCAAAGCTTTATAATATGAAGTACCATTTCTTCTGCCTTCGGGAATCTTCTCTTCGTTTCCATTGTTTTGCTCACCTGAAGCTGATATTTCCTTTAATATTTTCATTGGACTCGGCAGTAGTTTTGTAGTATTGTATATGTATCTCTATACGAAATTGCGGGTCGCATAACGTATCTTACGTATCATTTTACTATTTGTGACAACAGCAACCAGAAAGCACATAATTATTGTTTTGTATATCTATCTTTGTGTCTTCTTATTCTGCTCAAAATGAATTACCTCTGTTTTTAAATAATCATTGAACCCACCACGCAACTCAACTTTATGTTAACTGAAATCAGAATACATAAAATGTAAACAACCCAATACCTACGTACTAGGGTATCCAATCCCGGGATTTCGGGATTGATTTATTTTCATTTTTTTTTTTTTAGCTCACCGAGGAATTTGAAATCTCCAATTTGCCAATTTCGTGTAAATTTCGAGAATTTCCTCAAAATTTCTCAATCCCGAAATCCCGGGATCGCGACCATCTAAATCCCGGCATTTCGGGATCAGAAAATTGAACAGGATCCCGGGATTACGGGATCCCGGATCCGGGGACTGGATGCCCTACTACGTAAGTAATGTAAAATTTACAAGCATTTCACGGTGTCAAGTGCATCTATTAATTAGATGCAACGGCTTAAAACATTACGATGGCCATGTTCAACGATTGGGATTTTTTAAAAGTAAGCTAAACCTACACGAGAAAAAAAATTAAGCTTGTAATCAATAAATTGTAATGCAAAATACCAGGGCTGTGGAGTCGGAGTCGGAGTTGTGAAAAATGAGCGGCTCGATTTTTTTTTGAAAATTTTATTTAATGATGTTTATTCAAACAAAATAGTCCGAAGTGTTGACATTTAATGCTTGGCTGATTAAAGATGATCTGATGGCATACATATATATAAGTTTAAATGAAATTTTTGAAAAAAATCCTCGGAGTAGGAGTCGTTAATTATTTTAAAGTTGGAGTCGGAGTCGTCTTTTTTTACACGACTCCACAGCCCTGCAAAATACCAAGATACCCCAAAACGATTTTCTAATATAAAAATTTGAAAGATTGTCCTCGAAAATACGCCAAAAAAGTAATATTTGAGTTTATATATTATTGATGGCAAAATACTCAGATTTTAACAGATCAGAAAAAAACATGCTGTTTTGGAATAATAGTGCACTTTTAGAGACTTGTTAATTTTGAATATTACATCTAGATTAGCATTAAATTGTTTAAAACTATAGTAATTATATTCCAGGATTAAATAATTATTTAATTGTATGTTATGAATGTTACTCGCCTAGGAATAAAAATGTTTCCCAATTATTGAAATAAATAAAGTGTTTTTTTTTTGTTGAAAATTTCAACATTTATTCCACCAATTTCAAGGACAGAGTTAGAAATAATTGTCAAAAATCAGGTTACTATTGTAAATTTGTACTAAGATTATTTTGTGCAACATGATTAGAACCGAACCAATCAAATTTGGTATCGCATGATTGGTTTTTTGTGTCCACAATTTCTTAGCATAAGTACAATTCTGTATAATAAAATGATTTCAATTTTGTTACACGCCAATAAAACGCAGACATCTAGCGTATACAAACTAAACAATGCGCTGTGATCATTGATCCCGCTATGCACGTGAGAAACCGGGAGCATGCTGCTGGATTCGTTAGTGTCTAACTTCACCACAGTTAACATTGGTTCATCGAAGTGGTGTGACGTTTGTAACATATAAGAATACCGGCCGGCTTTTTATCCAGTCAAATTGCTCAATTCCCTCGCAAAGTACGCGTTTATTTGTCAAATAGACCCGAAATAATAAAACATACAGAAAATGGACGCCTATTACAACAAGAAATACAAGCTCGCGACATCTGAGAACTTCGATGAATTCATGAAAGCGTTGGGTAAGTCGTATTTTATTATTTTATCTCCAACCACGTTTTGCCCTACATATTCATTAATCTATATTTCAATGCCCATATATCTGTAGTTGTATATAATTAACGGTACATATCCACTAGTAATTCTCAATTTTTGCCAAGGAAAATATCAAATGTAACATAGAAACGTTTTTTTCGTTCACGCGTCCGCAAAAAAACGTTTATTAAATTATTTTTTCTGGCACTTTTATTCAATAAATAACTTGAAAATGCAATAATAACAGCCTAGCTATATCTCGGCAATAATTTACAGCAAAAGTTGGCCGTAGTTTCTGTTATAAAATCTGATAATCTTAAATAACTCTTTTGACGCGACGAAAATGCACAACTATTTTTAAAATGCGTCGCTAACGATTTTTATTTGTGTCACATTTTCGTGAAAATTTTCTCGACTTTGTACCACAATAATCCTCATTATGTAAGTCATCAAATATAACATCATGCAGTACATTTGTTTTTATTTTCTACCCACAGCGTACCGAGCTGTATTCGTATACATACAACAGTTGGCACAAAATCGATACATATAAATTATATTGTGCGGAATTCGCATTCAACCGTGTTGGAACAATTGTTTTTTATTATTTGCCTTATGGCAATAAACTATTACTGTCTTTCATCTACCGACAAGTGAAAAACATAATTTATGTGCCATAAATTTATTTTGATCGCATATTATGTTATTTTCCAATTTCAAATATTTTTTTATATTGTATGCATGACGTATGAATTATAACGTAGAGATTTTTTGTTGGTTTTATACCACAATAATCATGCAAGCTTTCACGATCATTTTTAATTTGATTTGAGTATTGTCACTTAATCTTACGTTAATTGGAAAATCCATTTCAACGTGTTAAAATAAATAATGTAAATGCCCACAACGTTGATTCAGTGACATAAGAATTTATTATTCATTCCTTTTACTTTCTTATTTTTATCAGTCTTGACACCATAGGATTATTTTAAATATCCGTCAAGAGACGTTGATTGTTATTATGAGGTAGAAATGAAAAGGTTTTTTGGTTGTCATAATTATTATAACTTATAGCAGCGGTTTCTAACCTTTATGTTACTGCGCCTCCTTTTGAAGAAAACAAATATGTTCGCGCTTCCCCGTTTTTTATTTCACATAGTGATAAAGACACTTTTAAAGGGTAAATAAATATGTTGGACTGTTCGCGCCTCCCACGTTGGAAACCGCTGACTTATAGTAAGTAGTTGATGGCTCTTTGGAATCGCGATATCGTCAAAAATCAAGAATAACGATTAATTCCCGTCTATTTTTACGTCATTCGCCATCATTATTTTGCACTAAATACTTGATTATTAAATTTAAAAAAAAACAAATCTTAATCATAATTCAATAGAATAATCTGCGTCGAGAATAGTTTTGCCAATTTTATTAAATATAACTGTAAGCCATTAAAATGGCAGCCAATTAAAGTTTATATAACGTTCGAGTGATGGACTAATTTAATTTGTACAGCTGTGAATTGAAGGGTTGATCTGTTCGTTTCGTCTTAATAAACCCTCCTCAATGCTTGCCAGTATTTTAGTTTACACCCTTCATTTCATCTATATTGGAAAAAATTGACTGATATAAATAATTACATTTATAATACATAAATTTAATATTAATAATATAAAATCCGGGGTCTGTCATTTTTAATTTAATGCTGTTTTTTTTATATAGCAATTTCTTTTTTATCATTTGCTTAACAATTCACAATTTGTAATAATGTAATTTATTTCTGAAAAAACGATGTACTATCATGATATACATACATTAAGTCATGGATGTCCAACCGGTAGATCGCGATCGACCGGTCGATCCCGAAAGCTTTCGTGAATTTCGAAAAAATATATAATTTAAAGTCGATCACAGGGCAAAAAAGGCTGGACACCCTTGCACTAAGTAATCAAAACCAATATTTTATTTTCCATATTTTATGACTGTAGTTGAATTATGTTAAATATAATCGAAACCAATTTCAAATCTAACCCGTAAACGTTATCAATTCCGTAAAAGCTTTATGACCAGTGATAAATAAATAAAAAGTAATAATATATTATCTAACACTATGTAAACTATGAACGTAATTTATGGCTATAAGCCAGGTGTGTAGATTACATGAGAATTCAAATGAAAATTATAGACGACATCCGAGATCAACTCTAGGAAAATACACATTGCTAACATTCGTGTCCAAAATCTAAAATCTTAATTCAACATTGAATTTGTCGGGACTTGAAACTAAACCATAAGTATAAAGCTAAAGCTTTTAATATAATTTCATCAGCACAATTTGATTTAGTTTCAGAATTATGATTCAATACTTTTTGCCTAACCTACCCTTACTATGGACGGACATCGGACGCCCCGCCATAGAGAACCACCCCGTTGTACATAAACCAATTGTTAAATTAATTGTCTGTACGGGATTCGAACCCGTCGATTCCGCAACTAAATAGAAACAACGCCAATGAAGGTTTCGATCCATCTGCTATACGATCGGTTAAAATCGCTGTCGTTTAGTTGTGGCATCACTCTTTATGCAAACGTGGTGTACATATACAATATATGCAGTGGTAGGTTGTCAATACGTTAACAAGGGTTTCGCTTTATTTCAAAGCAATTCTCAGTATTCTGGAGAAGGAGTGGACTTTTTTACTCCTATGCAATTACATGCAATACTTAAATAAACAATCGATTATTACTTGATACACTTATAATATGTAACAATATGCAATTTACTGTAAACTTATCAATATAAATGTCTAAAAATGTACTAATGTGTGTATGTACTGAAGCTGTCGTAGATAATATATAAATCAGAAATTGCAGTTATGTACTTGCTAATTTTATCTGAGAATATTGTTTTTTCTTAAATTAAAAAGGGGCTCGCCGGCCTTAGTAAAATTTAACAAGGTGCTCGCGCGAGCCCCTCTGAGCCCACCCCTTCATATATGGATACAGTGTTATACAGGTGTCGTAATTATTGCAACTTAATATATCAAAACTGTGCTGTGTGAGGGTTGAATGTATTGTTTCACACTGATAATAAAATTTAACATGTAGCCACGAAAGAGTTAATTTTACGATATTCACTTGTTTTTCAATTGTTCGTAATTCAAATCCCTATACGGTTATATGAGTTGAATGAATGCATAAAATACTGCCAAACGTGTCATTTGTTTATTACATACAGCAGAAATACGATAGGTAATATAATAAAGATATCACCTTTGATAAAATGAAGTCTGGGAGCTATAAATGTATTTAACTGCACCGATATGACGTGACCGTGTTCATAAAACTTTCAGATTGAAGAAATATTAATTTTGAACTATCGATTTTTTTTTGTCGCCATTCTGTTTTCAGAATATGAATAAATTGTTCATGTGTTCATGTCATCGACTTGCCAGTATCAAATGTCATTTTTTTGTATTTATTTGTACGAACAACATTGTTATAATAAATTCTAAACAAAAATACATACTAGATGCGCGTCACGCAAGAATAAATGGCAAAAATTCAGACGTGCCCAAGCTTTTCTTGTAGTTGCTTTTCGGGCTGCAAAAAATGATTTTTAAGCATGCTCAATCTTTTTTTACACATGGGACGTGTTCCACGTAAAATACCCGTGTAAAAATATGAAGTGAATATACATATTTTACCGTGATATTTTAAAACCGTGCAAAAAGAGGATTAGGTGTAGCTACTAATTTTACAAAAAAAAATATGTATTACTTAGGTATAAATGTTTTATCTATATTTCAAAAACTAATATTATCTTTGTCATTGTAATTTTTAAACTTTTTCTTTAGAATATGACTTAATATTAAAATTGAGGTGTCTAGAAGCAAAGTTAGCAATCTCAAAAAGTTAATTATTCAGCTTGTCAGCTGATATTTCAGTAGTAAATCTGTGTTAATTACATATAAAATCGTTTTTTTGACATTCGCTTGATGGCTTCCGTGGTAGATTGTCGTCTGCTTTTTATCCCCTCATTTGAAGTAATAAGTTTGCAAAATCGTATCCAAATTTTCATTAGTAAGCTTATTCTCAAGAAGCGATTCATTCTACTTCAATAACGAAAAAGCTTGCTTAAATTTGTTAAATACAGTGGAACCCCCAATTACACTACCGAATTACGCGCTGGCTTGAAATATTCGCCGCAAATCCCCCAATTGCACGGTCGCATTCCATTGTCGTTACTACGAGACGGTTGTGTGTGCCGCGCATACAGTCAAATGTTGGCTAGCGTCTGTGTATTCAACACGTGCCAGGCTATCACGCATAGCTGATAGATATTTCGCCCATATTTTTCTTTTTCTAAGATTTCCCTCAGTTTTGCATTTTCCGCGATAAAAAACCAAATCCCTAATTTTGTTTGTGATTCACACCCCCCAATTACACGGTCCCGACTATTGTGTAAATGGTGGTTTTACTGTACGATGATTTACTTTTAAAAATATTTGATATATTTTAATTTAAAGAACACCACAAATTGGGTCACAAAAAATGAACAATCTGCAACGTGTACATTCCTGACATAAATCTTTCACATATCAATTGACTTTGACTATACTTTGCCGATTCTGACGTTAATTAAAAATTATAAGTCACGTAACGTAGCATAACTCGCTCATCCTTCTTTTCATCGATAATTAGACATTGATTGATCGTGTCGAGCTGCATTGCGTGATGTACGTTTGCGTGCGTGCGTGAGCTACTGCTATGCTACCACTAGTGAATCATCGGTGCAAAAGTCGAGCTGTCAAAATTACAGCCATTCTAACACGAAACATCAAAAGCGTATTACAGTTTCTTTCATCCGATGTGGAGGATCTCAAAAGATGTAGTGTTACAAGAACTGGTTGTTTTTCATTCTCAAATAGAATCTAAAAGCTTTGAATTCGATTATAATTCGAAAACAGTTTGCAAACCGTCAAATAATATTCTGGTTGGATTCCAACACGCATTTATCTGTCGTCCCGCAAGTTTAAAAAAAATGTCTCTCAAAACATTGGGTGACCCCTGCTGTAGAGGGTAAACTGCAAGGCTAAAAATAATACAATATATTATGATAAAAAGTATACATATGTTTCAAAATAAGACATGTCATAACATATCAAGAAAAATGGTGTAAGCTCATGTAAAAATAGAAAAGTGACATATCTACTTTTGCCGAATAGATAAGGAATCATCGCGTGACAGCTTGCAATGATAGTTATTGCTGTGCAATAATCGTATAGATAATGATACAAAATGTGAATATGCGACACTAAACTGACTATTATCAAAAAGCTTAAAACCTCTTGCAAACAAATGATACTAATTTGAAATTGCATCACAAAACAAACGAATCTTTTGACATATACACTGCCAATACTGAGTACTGGGTGGAAAGCCATTACATCCAAGGAATAACACACCTTTGTATGTATTCATTACACATTTATTTAACCGCTTGAATACCGCAAAAATAAATCATTAATATGTCCCAGAGATACTGCATGTTTTTGAGAAAAATAATTTTGCCTAATATACATACACTCGAATTCGATATTTCAAAAACCTATATTGATTACAGATAGCACAACACATATTCATCAAAATACTGCTTATATTCTATTAGAATACCAAGTATTTGATTTTTAAATGTCTTTGACATCCGTGTTCGCTTGCATATGTTCCGGACACCGGAGTCCGCTTGGTATTACTTTCAAAAATTTATTCAGGTTTGGACATATTGCAGAGTATAGACAATAATGATGACCGTGTCTTCACCGTGTGTCAAACAATTAAAAACAGTGTTGGGTGTTATGAACGTATTTTACAAGAACGTAAACAAAACGCTACCCAAAAGACAATAGATGTATTTTTCCGTAAAAAATAAGAGTATGTATTGCATAAAGTGTTCTTAGAATTAAAGTGATTGATTAAAATGATTTGTATTTTTTTGTATTAAATTTTGACTATGTTTAATCATAAACCTCGATATACGCGAATTTCAGTTAACGCGATTTTTTTTGGAACGTATCCCTCGCGTAAAGCGGGGTATTACTGTATTTTATTTTTTGAATATATGTACATAATGCCTTTCCATCAAGTATGGACAGTCAACACCTTAAAAGTTATTACATAGTCGGGTTTTATGATTATATCAGTTGATCTCTAAAACTTTATACAAAAAATCATGATCTCCATAACCAGAACTCCTGGCCATGGATACGCGGATGGGATTCTCGATGACCCTGTCCAAGAACTCGCAGACAATGACCTAACAATGCATGGGAGAGAATGCGCGTCTTTCATTGGCCGACCTGCCACGCCAATTGGGCTCCTTAATGCGCTTAAAGGGGCTCTAATAAAATACTTTTCATACTCTGTCGTCCATTGACGTATACAGATTTATTGCATTCTTTTGTGGTGATTCACGCCCGGTACTTCAATAATAATAATTGAACACGATGCAATTGTCAAAGACCACTTGTGTCGTGGGAGTAGCGATTATTTTGTTATATCTACCAATTCAAATTGTAAAACCTCCAATGTCATAATATTTAACACTGAATATTTATAACTTTTTAGTTGTTCACTTTTGTTGTAAAAAAAAAAAAAAAACATATAAAATTAAATTTGATAACTTTGTTACTCCACTTGTTGTGTTACAAATTGTGATCCACGTGTTTCGTCTCCCTAAGATGGGGGCTACCAACTTTTTTGGACCCTAGAGTGCATTCTAAAATATAGGTAGGGCGCCTGTCACCACATTTTTTCAAGGTTATTTATAACCCAGGAATTTTACGATTTGTCCAAATTATCAGCGTGATTAGTTTTTTTTGGCTATTCCAGGAATTTTGAAATCCAAAAACCCAGGAATTTAATTTGTTGCGGGCCAATGGCGCACGCGGGCACGGGGTTGGGCATCCATGCTCTAAGAGGTATAATCAGTGGCGGATTAAACACATGGGAGAGACCCCAGGCGTAATAAAATATGGAGGCCTTGTTTTTCAGATAACATAAAAACGTTAGAAAATTCTAAGTATATATATATAAAAATCTGAACAAAATCTACATTTGTTATATTATATAAGCTATTTTTGAGACCCTACACGCGCGCTTCATTTGGTTATAGGGTAATTCGCCACTGAGTACGCATAATCTGACAGAACCTCGTAAGGTTTACGAATAACACTGTTCGAACTGTAAAACTGTTGTTGATATTTGCATAATCAACTAGGGCTTTTAATCCCGGGATATGTGATAATAGTGGGAAATAATTAATCAGGTGCGATATGTCACAAAAAATGTTAGAACAATTTACTATGGTCATGTTATTACGTTTAGCGTAATTTGACAGCGTCACTTAGATCTCAAAATCGTGTTTGATTGTAAGAATATTTTCAGCTTAACATTGATCGCTTCCGAAGTAACGCTTTGTAATATAAATCTTTTTTTTTGCATTGTTCCTGATGCTGCCAAGGTCGGATTTTTTCACCGTCTACGAAACTGGTTTTATTATATCGCTTAAATTCTCAGTCAAAATAGTACGTGTATTTAGAATGCACCGGCTGCAAAAAAAGGGTTAGGTAGGTAAATTTATTTCGGCTGAAAAACCCGACTGGCAACATTGTGTTCTTAAATGAAAAATAAAATCGCGTTTAATAGCCATAAATTCTTTCGAACACAGTTTGAATTTCAAACGGAAGACGTCAAAGATGGAAATCAATTCATGATTTGCGATCATATGAGTGAAAAATTGTGATTGCTCCGTAGCCGAGTGCTAAATATTCTTGGATTTTCGTTCAACACAGGGTTCTAATCCTCGATTGGAAACTGGTTCATCATTCGATGTATGGATTTGTAATCAGGCATGCTAATTTGCGATATTAATTACTAAAGCAGATCGTATTGTGAAGCGACTGCTCGCCATTTTCCTCCTGCATCCATCTTTTTTTTTACCATTATCCAAAAAGGCATAACAAGCGTTTGACTATCAAAAATAGTTAAATTGTGAAATACCATAAATGTATACATTAAATTAAATAGAAGTTTTTGTTGAAGCTTTCATCACTTAAATTCACATTCACTTTAATTATTCAATGTATGAATTAACTAGCAAGTGTATAAACTGATTGAAAACTAAACAAAGTAGAAATAAAATTACAATTTAGTATAGAGTATCGAAAAAAAAGAGGGTGAAAAAGACAACAAGACGTTAAAAATTTTGAGGTTATGTGAAATGTCAGATGACCAGTAAAACACAACTGCGGGACTGCGCGCACACGGCAGTGACTGGCAACACGTCTGTAAAAATGTACAATTATTTTATCCATTTCTGCTCCCAATCTGGAGCATATGACCTCCTAATGGAAGTATTTTAACAGAAGTTTTCTAAGAGAACTGATTGTTATTCTGTCGGAGCATGGGTTACTATGAATGAGACGTTATTTGTTAATTTTGGACGAATCTTCAGGTTGAATGGACCTGCGAATTAATATCGCTATGTAATTTTTCGTTTAATTGTTAAATACCCGCACCACAATCACCAAAAGATCCGGGTTCGTTAACCAGCTGTTTCACACAGCACCTCTTTTGTTCCCATAGACACGGCGATTGTTTTGAGCGCAATTTATTTTCATTGCCATCAAACATTTTTTAAAGTCGTTTTTAAGAGAACTTACTGCAGTTATGTAGCTTAACCTAATTTCCTGTCAGGTAATTAAAATATGTAGCACTATTTATATATCTTTAGGTTTGATAGTGCAGTGATGGCGAACCTTTTTTTATGAGTGGGTCACAAATAGCTCATTATTTAAAAAAATATATTAAATCAATGGTGTCGCTTGGAAAGTGGCAGGAGAGGAAGCCTTCGTGGGTTAGAGTCTGACCCGCGGTTCATAGCTTCACCAGCACTGTGATAATGGGTGTACAGGTTTTAAAGCAATACAAACACGCATGCGAAAGCCCAACAGCGTTGACCGTTAATTAACTTACAGTACCTAAAAATATTTAAAAATAGAACACCTTTTTTAAAAAAAAATATATTTCAATAAAGACCAGGACCGGTTTCAGTCAATAATACTAGTGATGAGCGAAATCTAACTAATCTTTTGCTATTTAATAAACGAAAAAATTCAATACCTTTTCAGCATGAATAACAAATGGTGACTTACAAATTACATTTAATAACTCCATTCAATTTAATGTTGTCTCTGGTGAATAATCTTCCTCTAAAAATAATTTAATAGTGTATTCTCGGCAAGTAGCGACTAACCACGTCATAAAATAATATTCAATTATCTAGACATGCATATTATGTACTTTACCTAAATTACCAACATATTACTACACTCAGTTATATTTCGTATTGTTGCCATCTGAAAAAAAAATGAGTGGCGGCAATTTAAATGTCATCAGGTGAAATAAAAACAATGCATTGTATACCTATAATAATAGCATATGACGCGGGTCATTCACGGGCATTGTATTGCAACATGTAATAAACGTCAGTGGTTGTGCTTACGTGATTACATTTGTCTATGGTTGCGACTGACATTTCTATCCAAGATGGCCGAATATTTTTTTCTTTTGTAATTAACTGTAAATAAAATGCTCATAACGAAGTATGAAGCATAGATGTCGGAGAAGCATTATAATAGACTTGGCCGGAATAATTTCTCTTTGTTCTTCCCGTGATTCATAATTGATTTATAATGATACATTCTCTCAAATTCTTGATGGTGCCCAGCTTATGTACTCCATAAATCGACATGATGAACGAACAATGCAGGCAGTTTTGGTTATGCAATCTTGAAAAATTGTCAATAAAAAAGAAATGTGTTGATATTAAATAACTAATAATTCATAGAAATGAATACATCCCTAACTGACGGTCTGCAAAATGAAGACATTTTTTTTACCCCTCCCCCCACGTAATAATTTGTTAGAAAAACGTTGATTCCCCTGATATATGACGTTAAATATTCAAAATTCAAATTCTCCTCGATTTGCAATTTCGGTAATACACAAAGCGTGTCTTCATTACTATATTTATTTTTTAAAAAACGGTAGGGGGGAGAGGCGGCAAATTTTTCATTATTTTGGGGAGGCGCAGTAGCATAAAGGTTGGAAACCGCTGTTTTATGAGCTTTAAAAAATAAAATAAATTAAAAATCAATAACGTAAGAAAGGTTCATCATGAACTCATTATAATGAACAACACTTAAATAGGGGTTTTATTGTAATTTAAAAATGCGTTTTCCATATTTTTATATTTCTGGTGTAATATTATAGCCGTGCAGAGCAGATAGACCAGTTTTTCTCAATATTTTAGAACCCGTGGCCCTTTTTGAGTGTCTTTATTTTTATGTGCCCCCCATACCATTGTTTTGTCTTCCCATAAATATTCGAATTTCAAAAACCAAGCAATTTGCGAATTTCCCAAATTTACCAGCGTGCAGGTCCCAAAATCCCAGGAATTTAGAAATTTGCCCAAATGAACAGCGTGGGACTTTCTTTTTAGCTCTTCCAAGAACTTAGAATCCAAAATATCTGAAATTTAGGGATTTCGAAAAATTTGTCCGTGGCTATCCAAAACAAAAATAAATCTCTGTTGTCCCCTTGGAAGACGCTGTGGCCCTCTCGGGTCCTACAGAGCCCACCGTTGAGAAACCCTGAGATAGACCACAATAATTGACATCATTAATAATATAGTTTAAAAATCACATGTATCGAGTTTATATGCGTTGGAGATATCCGTGTTTGATATGCAGGGCCGACTCGTATTTTTACTATAATGGATTCTTTGTAAACGAACGTACTCGGGAAGCGAACCAACGTTCTTCCGCTCCGCAGAACCTCGCGTGACCTGCGTGACTTCCTGTCGAAAGGTGCTCATTGCATTTTTGATAGCCCTCCACAAATCTATGGAGTCAAAGTGCGAAACGATGGCGCAATTACACTATGTTTGTAATTCTATTGAATTCTATTCACCTAATTAAAAATAATTTACTGAAGCCTAGGGATGTCGAGCCTATGACAAGCTTGTCAGATTTCGACTGTTTTATATAATACGAAAATTATGATTTTTTATATTATATAAAACATTTTAAGTATTCCCTGTTTGAAGTATTTCCGTGACAAGCAAAATTTTCACGTGCAAATAAATCATATTATTTAATTTAATTGCATTGGTTTGAATACACTCGACTCTCTTTACACGGTCATCTAAAAAATATTCTATACTTCAACCATTTATGTAGCGATTGTTGTTGAAAAAAAAATACGCAAGTCGTCGGTTTACTTAAAAGAAGTCATTAATTGGCAATTCAATCAAAACTGAGTTATCGATTGAATTGTCATTTACTTGGTAGAACTCCATTGTAATACGGTTTTTAGTTCTGTGTAGTATTTTTGTAGAACTAAAAACTTTTTTATCCATGTTCGGTCCCAATGTGGAGCATATGGCCTCCTAACAGAAGTTTTTCTGCGAGAACTTTTTCAAAGAGAGTAATAGGGATAGAAAGATAATGTTAGGACAGGACTAGTGGTTAACTAATCGCTTTCGCTACGCCCGGGTCCAATGGCGCAGCGGTTAGCGTTGTGGGCTTTCGTGCCAGACCTCAGTACGAAAAGAGTTTTTTTTGATCGATTTTAATTGTTCTTACGCGATTCTCTGACACAAAAAACAGAAACGAGAGCGGTTAGTTTACCACTAGTTCTGTTTTGACCCTATTATTATATCGTTACTCTTTTCGGAAAAAAAAGAAGTTGAGTAACTGAGTCACAAACAGTCCTCGTAAAAAAACTTTAGCTTAGATACCTCCATAAGAAATCCATATGCTTGACATTGGGAACGGAAACGGACAGCGTTGGGTTGCCAATACGCTAAACAAGGGACTAACTTAATCTCATAACAATTCTCGGTGTTCTGGTGGACTGAATTTTTTGTATCACTCCTATGCATTTATATCGACTGTGGAAAGGAAAAAGGACGTAACCCTCAATTTTCAAAAACAGCTTTTTTCGATAATCACAATGTATACAACTTGACACACATTAGTCAAAAGGATGGAAGCTTAAAATGCCGCATAAGTATCCAAATTAAGCTTTTAAGTTTGAAAAAGATGACCTTGTAAAAAATTAAAACCAAGAAAAAACACTGAAATAAAAGTTTTTCCGAGAAAATTTCTTTAATAAATATTAGGTTATGTCAATTAAACACCAATTTAGAAGTCTCCGTGCACTTCAAGGTTGTGTATAATTCATAATTTGCATATGTCACAAAATCATCAAAACACGTTTTTTGCGCCTCCTGTAAAATTTGATATGTGTGGGTTACGTCCTTTTTCCTTTCCACAGTCGGATATGCAATACTTGAATAAGCAATCGGTTTTTTCTTAATAATTAATACACTTAATATGTATGTATAATATGTAAAAATATGCAATTTATCGTAAACTTATCAATGCAAATGGCTAAAAATGTACAACCGTGTATACCGAAGCTGTCTTAGATAATATATTAGTCGCAAATTGCAGTTATATACTAATTTGATCTGAGAATATTGTTTTGATTTAATTTAACAAGGGGCTCGACGGCCGTAGTCACATTTAACAAGGGTATCGCGCGAGCCCCCTCCAGTCCACGCTTGGAAACGGATGAAAAAAAACTTGACGAGAAGTGAGTTGCAGTACCTTTTATTGTCAAAAAAAACTGTAGATATTTTTTAGCTGTTTCTATCTATGTCTATTTGTTTATTGATCCATTTTAAAATGGCATTTTCGACAGTAGAAGTTTCGAATTATTTGTTTCTCCGTAATTAACCGCAAAATATGCATACGTATCAAATTAACTGCGATTCTAAAATATCATTTGTCATAGTAAACTATCCATAAATGATATTGGTGGCCAAGTAATATAATATGCAGGCTGTGTTTTGTATATATCTAGAAATAGACCGAATTTGATATGCTGTCCAGTTCATATTGAAATATGTACATAGTAATTTTCCACACCGCAGGCAGGTATCTATCGCAACGGTGGTTTTACAATTTTTTTTTATACGAAATAGATAATAATAGGTCCGCTTTCGCTATTCACGAGAATTATCAACTGATGAACAAATAAGTCGATACGCGATTATTTACATGAAATTGAATAGATCGATAACAACTATTTTGTATCCATGTCCGCACCCAATGTGGAGCATGTGGCCTCCTATATTTTTTTGGTAATTTTTACGACAAAATAGCAACACGTTCAAATAGTACGTGTCAGGTAGGAATCTGTGCCGGCACTACAACGGAACGCAGCGTCGCACGTTCCTGGCAAGTTCCTGACACGAAATTGGCAAATCGATGATTTCAAATTCCTCGGTGAGCTAAAAAAAAAACGAGGTTTGGAGATAATATAAACAATTTCTATTCACTCGCTCGCTCAGTTTCACTCATAGGCTCACTAGGCCGAGTACTGTAATTCGCGTTCAGGTTGTTGGCCATTCATCTCGGCAGCGTAGTCGTTAGGTATAATTGATACATAACTAAGTGTATAAAAGCAGGTTCATGGTACATTTGTTACACTTTAGTGTGTGTTGTATATACAACGTGGAATTAGTCCAAAAAAGTGTTTTTATTTTTTAATATAATATAAAGCTTTTCGCGAAGATTGACAGTGAACACTTTTAAATGCATTTTTAGACATTTGTTATCTCCCGGTTCCGAAATATTAAAATTGTTGTGTTTGTTGCAAGCATCTTAAATATGCCTTTGTTGTCAACAACTGATATATTTGAATATCGAGTCATTATTAACAGTTTTGCCTTGATTAAGTTATTGCCAGCTACTCTTATCATGTCTGATAAGAAGTGCAAAGCTGTCAAATATGTAAATTTTCGAAATGTCAAATAAATCAATTATTTTTTCATAAATGATTCCAATCGTTTTTTTACTTGTATTATTAATTTATTATATATGAAGGTGCCCATGATTTTTTGCCGACAATTATTATTATTCATTTTAAATAATGTGTACACGGGCAAAAACAGTTAATGTATTAGCGTGTTCAAATATTCGAATACCGAATATTGAAAACGTATAGAAATTGAATATTCGAATTTGTATTTTTTTTACTCCATGTCCGTTCACAATTTGCAGCACACGGCTTCTTAATGATGGTATTTCGACAGTATTTCTACAAGAATTGCTTGTTTTTCTGTTGCCGTAACTCTCTTTTTCGAAGAGAGTAGGGATAGACGGGCTAGGATAGAACTAGTGGTTGACTAATCGCTCTCGCTGTGCACCGTTATTTTTAAGATTGGATGGGTTGAAGGGAATTTTCAGACGTCACAAACACTCGTGCCTTCGAGCGTAAATCGATGATAATAATAATAGTCAAATAATCGTTTATTAATTGGTACGTTGTACACTATCTACAATTCGTCATCCGGCGACTGACATCGAGAGGCTTTTGCGGTGTTTAGTTCCTAACACAACGAGGTCGTGTCAATGAACAGTACAGTGGAACCCCCAATTACACTACCCCGAATTACGCGCCGAATAGAAATCCCCCAATTGCGCGGTTGCAATCCATTGTCGTTTCTGCTGTACACACAGCCGGGCGGCTGTCTGTGTAGTGTATACAGTCAACGTTGGCGAGCGCTATGCATTTTTTTAAACCATGTCCGCTCCCAATGTGGAGCATATGGACTCCTAATGGAGTTTATCTCAACAGAAGTGTTTCTACGAGAACTGCTTGTTACTCAGTTGCTCAACCTCTCTTTTTCCAAAGAGAGTAGGGATAGGGCTAGGACAGGATAAGTGGTAAGCTAATCGCTCTCGATACGCCCCGTTCATATGATAGGATGGGTGAGAGGGGGGAATTCAAGACATCACGTACATCCATGCCTTTGAACAGAAATTCATAAATCGATTGAAAAATCAATTTGTAAAACTGTCCGTACCGGGATTTAACGGGTTTAAATCCCGGCCCTTCGTAGCCGAAGGCAACAACGTTGACCACTCAACCACACAGGCGGCTATGCATTTTACCACCGAAAAACTAAATATTTCGTCCATATATTTTTTTTGTTTATTCTTAGTTTTGGCAGTTTTGCATTTTCAGCGGAAAAAAACGTTAACCTCTGATTTTTGTATGAGATTCACTCCTCCAATTACGCGCTCCCAACATTCGCGTAAATGGGGGTTTTACTGTATTTATATAGGATGACAGTTCCGTTTTTATTCGAATAATTAGTACACACCTCACTGATTTTATCACCAATTATAGTGATATGCCGATTATAAGTCGTGTTTTCTTCGACAGTACTTCTTATCAATTGCCACTGGAAACTGGCTAAACCATATAAGTATTATTTACTCCACTTTCCACATTAGTTGGATTGTAGCCGCCGAACTTGCTTTTCAAGATACGACAGTATCATTTTGACACTTGGCCTCAGCGCATCTTTGTGCAACACTTTAAATTCATTTCAGTGTATTAATTTATATTCGTTTAGTTTTGCTCTTTGTGAACTGAACAAGATGGCTTTCATCGGGAAATCGTACAAAATGGCGTCCAGTGACAATTTTGACAACTACATGAAAGCTTTGGGTGAGTAATATTATTCAACTTCTTCTGGTCATTTCTGACAGTCTTTGTTAGAGTTGCTATGCCCATATATCTAAGTGTTGTCATGTTTCGGTTTCATAAGTGTCCAAATTTTGTCTGGCTGCCGATTTAAAAAACTCAGGAATATACGGATTTCCCAAAATTGACCAAAATTGGGAGCTTCTTTTTGCACTTTTATCTTCAATCCCGAAATTTTGGGATCAGTACTATCACAATCCCGGGATTTCGGGATCACAAAATTGGACGGAAAACGAATATTTCTTCATAGTTTATATATTTTTTTTATCTATTAAACAGTGACTGCGTAATCGAGGGGTCAACGTCGTTCACTTACGTTATGAACGTCACGGATTCGAATCCCAGTACAGACAGTTTTTTTAAATTAACTTTTCTGTTCGAAGGCATGGATGTATGTTGTATCTTTAATTCCCTCCAACCACCCATCCTAACGATACATCCAACAAAACGGGGCGTAGCGAGAGCGCTTAGCTAACCACCAGTGTTCCCTCTAAGCTGTGCGCACGTACATTACAACAGAGCGCACAAAAGTTACACCACTTATACATGCCATCAGCAGAATAAATTAATTGACATTATAGTGTTGTTAATTACAATCATTATTCAAAAATTACCGTTGCGCATTACCTACTAAAATGTCTAAATATCGTTATGTGGCGCACAATTTTTTAAATTTCCTTTTAAAGTTGCACAGCCAATGTCTTTTGCGCACATAACCATTCGACAATTAGAGGGAACATTGCTAACTACTAGTCCTGTCCTAGCCCTATCCTTCTATTTCTACTATATTTAAAAAAATAGTGGTTGAGCAACTGAGTAACAAACAGTTCTCATCGAAAAACTTTAGTTGACATAAACCTCATTAGGCGTCTCCAAACCACATATGAAGCGGATATGGTTTTAAATAATTAAATTAAAATATGTATCATTAACATATTATTTATAATATTGTTATTATCTGAGTATGAATAGTCGATAAAAATCTGTGACTGCAAGATGAAATCCAATCCACACCGCACTCGACACACTTTCTTTATGCACTTCGTGTCCAACTGCAGTGTTGCAACATTCCAGATTAGAAATGCACTTCGTTAATTGCTTGTTAATTGGTTTCAGCTTGTAATTAACTGCTCGCGAATTTGCACTACTCGTCGGCAAAGATGCAAGTGAAAAGAAGTGGAACACTATTCAATGCGAGAAATTCGATAACGGTCATATTGTCTAGCTCAGGGATGCACAACTGAAATCACTAGGTGGACCATATAAAATAATGCATATCTGTGACGGGGGTGACACATAAATATTTTAAAACTTAATAATACGATATTTTTACATTGAAATTTTGAAAAAAAGGGTATAACTATTTCACATTTTAAAAAATAATTTGGATACCAGTTGTACAACACTTTGTTGCATAATACTTTATATATTTTAGCCTGCTTTTGTTAGTGATACTCAACTTTTGTATTTTTTAATATAGAAAATCGGGTATTCAAATATATCGAATTATAAATTTCATCGAAAGAGTTGTAAATAACAAGCCAAATATACATGTGCTACTGTTTATTTTATTTTAAAACAAAATTAGAAAACATAACAGTTTATTTTTAACCTACAATTGCTTATATTTTGGTGGCCTATTTTTTTAAGCTATATTTTAACTGTCTGCTGATTTTTCATCACCGAAATCACCGAAAAAAAAATATTTGTGCATATATTTTAATATTTTATTTTTTAAATGATTTATCAAACATTTGTTACGCCATCTCTGTTGAGAATCTAAAACATTTGTCGCATTGGATGTATTTATTTCAACGCGTCACTCAGACCGGCGAAAAGGCTAGTATACGAGTCATCCGATGCCAATGTGTTAATAATAAAAAAACTAATTTTTATTGAAAATATATATTTTAAAGTGTTTTAAAAATCTAATAATTTTTGTTTTTCCAAAACACTTTTTACTCGGTATACATTCATGAGCTTACTTTGATGAGCGTTAAGTGTACATTTGATAAGGAAATGCTGATAATGCAGTGTGAACTTTGTTTACGAAAACTAATTATCGTTTTTTCACGTATTTTAATTTAAATATTACCTCCGTTATTTCAACTTATTAATCGACTATTATGGATTTATGCGAAATCGATTCGAAATACATAATTGATCCATCGGTCAATGCGTTGGACTATATGAAAACGTGTTACCTGGTTCGATTGTATCTATAGTCCAGTGGTTCTCATATGCGGCCAAAGGGGAATTTACTGTGACCAACAAACAGCTTCATAGTAAATATTGATATTTAAAATAATGTCTTTTATTTAATATAAAATTATACGTTGATTCATTTTTACACTTAGTGTTAAATAAGACAGGCAATCAGTTCACAACTGCATTTTTTCTTATATTTACCCATCCAAGCATAAGAAAATATTTTTTTGTAAAGTACTATCAAGGTTACTACCATGTACCCCCTCCCTCAGTGGCGGATCCAGAAATTGTCCCAGGAGGGGGCCATTCAATTTGAAAATAAACATGATACGTAGCTAATATATTAAAAAATAGATGATTTAAAAGTAATATATCGATATAAAAATAGTCAATACATAATTAAGTATGTATTCTATAAAACGTAGTAAACAATTATAGAGCCCATTTCACAATAAAGTTTCAGTAAAATAGAAAAATGGAAAATGAATTCTCCTAAGGGGGGGGGGGGGGGCATGGCCTCCCCCTTGGATCCGCCAATGCCCTCCCTACATCCATTAGAAAATAACAATCCATTTGTTTTTTTATTTTTAAGTTGAAGATTAGAATCAACGCTTACTTTATTAACAAATATTCTTACGATAGTAAGTCTGAAAATGCTTTTAAAATGGTGTATAGTAATACATTTTAATAACTATAACACTGCTACTTTAATGGAATTTTACCAAGTGAATCCCGATTTAACCAATCATAAACTAGCATTCCTCAGTCGTGTTTTATTAAGTTGTGTTTCACATAGTAAATGTTGTCTATTTGCTTGTTCTAGGCGTTGGAAAGACGACCCGTATGATGGGCAATGCCGTTTCTCCGACTGTTGAGCTGAAGATGAGCGGAGACGAGTACACGTTATCTTCCACGTCCACCTTCAAAAACACTGTCATCTCCTTCAAACTGGGCCAGGAGTTCGACGAGGAGACTGCTGATGGGCGAAAGGTGATTAAGATTTTGCTATCTAACTGCACTCATCCCCTCTAGTAGTGAGCTAATTTTTAGTAAATTAGGATTTTGATTATTATTATCATTGATGCACACAAAAATATAAAAACCCTTTTTTTGTTTATTGGTCAGTCTGATAGGAATATGAAATAATATTTCAGACGGTTAATATTTTTTTTATAATTTCACAATGCATAATTAAAAATGTAAATATCAGAATTCATTTTTACTTTTCATTAATTTTTAAGAAGTTATTACTTTGAGCCTAGAAAATTTTACTTTCATCTGTAGACATGTCCCGCTTTACTGATACCGATTTGCGTACAAATATTAACCTTGTTACATAATGTATCTGTAAAAAATCACATGTACAGGAAAAAGGACATAACACCCACACATAGCAAATTTTACACGAGACACAAAAAACGTGTTTTGATGATTTTGGGCCATATGCAAATTATGAAATATCCACAACGTTAAAGTGCACGGAGACTTCTAAACTGATGTTAAGTTGACATAATCTAATATTAATTTAAGAAATTGTTTAAGAAAAACCTTTTTTTCAGACTCTTTTCTTGTTTTCAATTTTCACAAGCTCATCTTTTTTCAAACCTGAAAGCTAAATTTAGATATTAATTCGGCATTTGCAGCTTACATCCTTTTGATAGAACATGTATCAATTTGGATACATTGTAATCAAAATGTTGTTTTGAAAAAACTGTTGGTTACGTCCCTTTTCCTTACCACAGTCAAATTATATATGTTATCCATATATAAAGAAATAATGAAAATTCAATTAAAAGCATGAGAATGGCAACACAACACTTGGCCATACTCCTCAAAGGGTTTAAGCATACATTTTACACAGACACAAGTAAAGGCAGCTGTCTGTCATACCAGCAAATGCGTTAATGTCCGAAAACTTAAAAATTTAATAAAACACAAATTTCCTAAAATTGTGTAAAACAAGTTTGACTAATGGGAATTGTCTTAAACTAATACAAATGCTGTTAATCTTTTCAGGTTAAGTCTGTGTGCACACTGGATGGCAGCAAACTGACCCAAGTCCAAACCGGGGGAGATAAGACCACCACCATCGTAAGAGAGTTCACCCCAGATGAGCTCAAAGCTGTAAGTATAATAAATTTATATATACACGACAGCTTAATTTCAACATGCGTAGATTAAGTAAAAATGCTTAGTACTGTGGAACCCTCACGATTCATCAGTTTTAAGTGCAAGTACGGTAAGTCAATGTTCTACAAAAATTATTAGAAACATGTTATAATATACCAGAGTGCATATATCAGGCATGGCGAACATCTCTGTGGTGCCCACTGACTTGAATCTCAATACAGACTCAAATAATTGATTTATGAATTTCTTTTTGAAATTGTGTTTTTCTGTGATGTCTGAAATTTCCTCACACCCATCTTATCCTTAACCCTTGAGTTCCTAACGGGGTGTATTCACATTGCAAAACTCTTATTTCAACCATTCGCTAAATACCAATAATATCTAGCTGATATTTATTGTAAATGCAATAGAAATATTACGCAAATTTGTCCAGGGTCACTTTGTACCCCATTGTTCCTCGATTATATTGTGTTAAATGGCACAGTATTAGCGCTAGTCTTCTCCTTACTCTATTATTCTGTTCTGAAGTAAATCAATTGAAAAAATAGTGTCCGCACTGGGGCTTGAGTCTGTGCCAAAGCCAATGATGTTGATCACTCCGCTACAAGCCATGCAACTTAATACTTTTTTTCCCGTCAACAGGTGTCATTTTCAAAGGTAGACACGATAATGCTCTTGTTTTAATCCATGTCCGAATGGAGTTACCTCGACAGTTCTTTTTTCTACTAGCGCAGCTTATTACTAAATTTGTTTAACCTCTATTTTTTCGAAGAGAATATAGATAGAAGGATAGGAATAAGAGACAGGACATGTAGTAAACTTTTTTCTAACACCCTGTTATTTTAGGATTCGAATGATAAGAGTAAATTTTTAGACTTCACAAACACCCATCCCTTAATCTGTCACTGTTTTGAACCAATAAATTCAATGTCTTTTATCATGGCCTCTTTGTCACGCAATATTTGACATTCAAAAATCTAAAAAGGAGATAGTCACTCGGTGAGATATATTGAGAATACGGTAGATGTGGTAGAAGTTTCCAAGACTATTCACAAATACCATACAGCTTACATTTTCGAAGAAGAGTATTGAAAATACGCAATGATACAACCTAACATAATATTGGTATTTGCTTAGAAATATAAGGTATTTGCTTAGATACTGTGGTGTCTTGTTGGATAAAATGATTAATTACTTTATTCTCTTTTGCAGGTGATGACTGTTGATGACATCGTCTGCACCAGAATCTACAAGGCTCAATAGAACCTTAAATTTATTGTATTAAATTTATCCATACAGCATATTGATATTGTCTTGAAAATACCAACCGCCAGATAGCAGCTTTACTAGTCGAACACAATCAAACATGTTTATTGCAACACTAAATAATTTGTTGTATCGCAGCAAATTCATTTATACTGGATATGTTTTGTTTAATTTAAATGTAACACAACACAATAATTTGTGTATATGATGTAGCTATTAAGAACTTGCAACTTTGTTCGATGTTGAAAGACTCACGAAGGTTGAATTGCCAATTCCTTGCATTATCAATTGAAGTAATTTGTCTTTACACTGCAGGAAATGTGACCAAAGTATCGATGCTTGTGCAAAATTAAATCTTTTATCAAAAGTTGGTAATGTACTTGATTGTTTTTGAATGTCAGTATCCGCTTTCTACAGAAGCAAAGTTTAAAACAAATCGCCACATTCTTTTGTTTTACATCTAACTATTTGAAAATGTCTATTTTCAAAATAAGAACACAATTTGTTTTGAAAATTCATTCAAATTATAGTGTTGGGATTTTTTCTATATAATAAATTGATGATATCGATTGCATGCATTGTTTTACATCATCGATGTATAGAACACCTCAAATTGCATATTATGTTTAAGGGTAATATTACGATATGTATAAATAAAATAAAAACATATATGTACAACAATGTTGTAAATCGTAAATTGACTGAATTAGCTTTGTGTATTAAAAGTGTAGCCATTTTAAATGCATATTTACATGTGCTATTCCTAAATGTACAGTTAACTAAATTGTGAAAGTTTATACACTGTTCCAGCCAATTTACTTGAAATACCTTTATGCTAAGATTTTATTTGTCAGTATTTCTAATTACTGTGTGGCAAGTATTTCTTTATGACAATAATTGTTTAACAATAGCGTCATTAGAATATTTTCTCATACTAACTGTTGAAAATGAATGCTTACTGTCCAGGGGAAACACTTGCTTATTAATAATTCTAAATACTCAAACAAAATTTCTACATGCCTTATTTACAACGCGTGATTTGTTTTTCTAGAACTGTGTGCTGGGGGGAACTATTTTTTTTAGTTATATTTTGATGTGATTGTGTTTTTTATGCTTGCTATAATGGTTTATAAAAATATGTATGCTACCAAATGTTCCTTAAAATTTAATAAAACTTTGATATCTTTTATAAAAATTTCAATGAGTGTTTTATTTTACTGAAATTGACCCTTTTATATTTTTTCAAACCATATCCGCTCCCCAGCCGAGTAATATGGCCACTACGTGGTTCATCCAAGATTTTCTGTCCCTTTCCAGTGCATCTTATGGATGCTCATTAGTGGCTTTCCTCGACGGCGGAATCCATCCAGTTGGTAAAAGAGACAGACAGAGCAAACTGTCTTGAGACATCGGCAGCACTTGACCAAGCCGGGTTATCGTCAATGATGTAACTGCAAGACGGAGAACTAAATCTATTTCAAGCCGAGATCGATACGGTGTTTTGATCGCTGTGACATGAAAAGTATATTATTAGTATTATATGAAATAGAATTAGAATTTTCATCGCCTCTTCACTAAGCTAAGGGTATTCACTTTTTATAGGAAGCAAAAACTGAGGTCTTAATAAGGATAAATTTGAGAGTATCGTCCAGTGAAAAATCGATGAGGCTTTCTTTTATCTTCATGCATAAATTAATATCTTGAATGTTCGCTTCAAACGGATCTATTGTCCACATATAACCATGTCTAGGATCTTCGTTTAAATCATAATAATGTCAGATTTCTCTGCGGACCACCACAAGTTTCTATAGACAGTGGCTTAGTGCTAACTAAAAAAGTTTGAGAGCGCTGATTTATTGGAATATTTTAATTTTCTCTAACCACACTGATCTAATTTCCACACCATAACATCCTTCCAATACAATAATAACAAAAAAAAACATATATTTGTAAAAATAAGCATTTATTGCAAAATGTCCAAATCGTCTAGAGAAGGTGCGAGATCGCTGCCCCCCACCTCCTTTCAATACACCACTACCTATAGATTTCGAAGCTTCAGCAAGGCTCCAAAAAACTTCTTTATTTGAGAAAATAGTGGCACATTATATTTATATAAAAGAGAAGCAGGCGGTGTTGATTCCATAAGTTGAATTAAAATGATAAGATTGGATGTTTTTTTTTGCATATATCTAAACATAGTCAGTAAACGTCAACACTTCTAGCGCTATGTGATCACATGCTAATCATATACACACCAATAATTATGAGGTGAGTCTCCTGGATTTACCATGACTGTATAACAATAACGGGATGTTTTAGTAAATTTCTGACGAAATCTTACAGTAAGTTAAATTTAAATTTGATTTACTCATTAAAATGTTGTACATTCAGCTAAAATTCGTTACAGCAATTGGTCGAATTTAACTGAAAAAAATTGGATATCTAGTTGATTAGGTATATTAAGAAATAACATTACAATAAGCATGAATTTGTTCACAATTTTTTTCACAAGTCATATTTGACCTCCTTGATACCCCCATTTGAATCAGTTATCAAAATATTTGGCTGTAAGTCTGTTTCTATCATTAACGGTAATTTGTTACATATTCTATTGATATCCTTAGAAAAATAAAATCTATATACATAATAGAAGAACAATCTTACGCGATTCATGTAAAATATTGCCGCGAGTTACCATCAATCAGTCCATTAGGTAGTTTTGGTATCATTGATTTAAATTTTCTACATAAAAAAAATATGAAGAGTCCCTATAATAACAATATACCGATCATGGAGGTATGTTAATCTCAGATACTGGGCGTGAGATGGTTTGATTTCGTGAGTAATTCATAAATTAAGGGTCAGGCCTATTACGTCAGTAGTCTTGGGGAAACATTTAAACTGGCTGTGTCACGCACTGCAGATGGCTCTGTAAGGCATTGCCTGATAAACAAACATGCTTGCCTCTTCTTTCGACGGGCGGAATTCTGGCTTCCTGAGCATCTCTCAGGTAATATCCATAGGATGTACTCGGAGAAACTTAAAGATGCTGGTATGTCACAGTAGAAAGCATAGCAATTGGTAGTCAATAAAGAATCCTGGAAGCGCTGAGAATTTCAGATAGGGAGCGATTTTGGTACAATAAGATACAATATATTTTTTAATTTAAGCCAGCAATTATTTTCATTTAACAATAATTATTAAACATTCGCTCTGTGAATCAGAAACAATGAAAAACTCATTTATTTGGCATCACAGCATCGTCAGCTGTGCTTCTGAATAAATTTGTATTTTCTACCCAATCCAGAAACCTTCAACATCCCTAATTTTATTATACTGTTTACTTAATTATTTATTTTTTATAATTGTTTTAAATAGAAAAAAAAATGATAGTATTGTTATTTCTATAAATTTCAAAGGCATTTTCCAAAAATATTGAAACAAGATGTTAGAAACTTAGTTTAGTTAGTTTACATAAATTTCTTGCTTAGTATATTTTGTGCATGCCATCTATATAAGACGCCTAAAACTATTTACAGCGGCGAAAAATAATTCTATAATAATGGCTAGACTTATTTATCATAGTATTTCTATTACACTTAAGATGTCACTGTATTTCAAGATAAAGCTACATCAGTAAATTTTCGTTTTGAAAATTACCATTACATTACCATATCAATAATTTATAAATTAAAACAGTAAATATCTATTTTCAGGAATTTCAGAACCAAAAACTAAACTTTGTATACGTAATCAATTCAATATAATCTACCTATTATTTTTTGCACTGACAATGAAACACTACAATACATAATATTATGTAAAATTAAATCCAACTGGTTTATATTATTATGTTGTAAAATTATATTACACTCAATGCCAACGATAAAAAGTCATTGAAATTATGAATGTATGTATACGAAATACGAAAGGCGAGATTTGACAATTTATGAAGTCGAACCAAAAAAATAAACAAGTCGAATTCCAGAGTGAGTTTGTGACATCATAAGCCATTCACTAACCAAGAAGTCACGTCTATCGCAGTCTCCGTGTGCCGACATCAAAATGAAATGCCATCGTATTCTCATTTTCTCATTTCGTAGTACGCTCGAAAAACGGTATTGGCTTTTACAGTTAATAAATTGATTTTATAAAGACGTACGTCTCGATTATCGTCGTTGCAACGTAAGCGTATTCCGAATCTACCGCACTTTTTCGATAGAAAGGTTGGTATTGCCGCCACATAAACTTTTCCTCCCAAAATATTTTTTTTATAATATTATCTTCAATGTCGTATTGGATGAATAATTTTATTTCTCACACATTTATTTACTTTATAAAATGAAAATAAGTTGAATGTAATATAAATACTATGATAGATATAACTTACAAATCAGGTATTGCTAAGTCATGGTAAAAACAATTTTCATTTTTTTATATTACAAAAATAAATATGGAATGACAATAAAACTTTCCAAATAAAAATAAAGCTCAGTCAACACGATTTGTTTGTAATGTGTTTAAAGTAAAGCAGGTTGAGAATTCAATGTTTTTTGAGACATCTTGGTATAAGAATCGTTTTGAGCGGGTAAATTATTTTATTAAATAGTTACACCACTGAATAAATGTGTATACAAAAAAACATTACACTAATAATCATTCATATTTCAGTATAGCGGTAGTTAAATATTTCATAAAATCCACACATAAGTGTTCAATTCAATCTTCTTGGCTGTGATTTACTATAAGTGAAGTAAAAAAGTTTTAATTTTAGTTCTCTTATAAAAGTTTCAATAATATCAAAAATAATGGGGATTAAAAAGAGTAAACGATTTTATGGCAATGTTTTCATCAACTTACGCCTCAGTTCACTCTGTTCGACTGATCGTTGAGCGCGTATTTCATTACAGTGTTTACAAAGTACCTTTTCATCTGTCAAATAATGCACTTATAGAATGCATCCGATCGTGAATAAAATACAAAAAATCAATTCTAATTATCAAAAACGGATCGTCGCGCGTGCATATTTAGTGCTGTGAGATACAAGTGCATTTAAAGTGAGCGTGTTGTGTAAATACGGTGATATTTGGATGACATATCACGATTTTTTTCGTGTTTGAAAACGTATACAGTAGAAAGGAATACATACAAAACAACAAATACACAGGTATTTTATGATAAAATTTTTTGTATGTTGCATTATTAGTGTTATAAATATCAATACGACACGTTTTAATCGATAGCAAATACATATTTACGTGTATTAAAGATTTTATTTCGAGAAAAAGGTACAGCCGAAATAAATTGTTGTTTGCAACGAAATTGCACAATTAAACGTTCAATTATCTACACGAATAACAAACCTATCTGTTACGTACACGATCGTGTTATTATTTCGTATTATTACATGATCTGAATTTGTAAATTCACTCAATTTACAGTCAAAGTGTGTGCTAATTAACCCTAAATTCCGGAATCAATATTGGTCGCGTTCGTTTAATTAGATTAGCGCTTTTTTATGTGTCTGGTATTTAAGCCGATAGTTTATACGAGTACATATTGAAATCAATTGTCCAGTAGCTTATATTTAATTCTAGATTGTGTTTTCCAGACAATCTTATGCCGGCATTTTACGTTTTGCTTTACACTTAGATAGTATCGATTTGGCGGACGAAACTAGCTGAACACAAAATTTAAAAGTACTCTTTCCAATACAAACGCAGCCCATTAATTACTTAAGTACATTGCATATTAATTATTGATCTATCGCTTAAGTAAATCGATTTATTTAATTAACGAACGGCGGTTAATCTATTTGTGTTACTTAATATATTACGATGTCAAAGTTTTATAAATAATATGCCTGTAAGTCATGTAAATTTCAAAACAGTAAAAAGTCCTCTCGTTCCTATATCGGAATTATTATGTGATTAATTCGCTTATTTCAAATGATTGATAACATCCTCGTGCAGCTCTGTTAGGGCCATGCGTTTGAAAAGTAGACTTCTTATTTATTGTTATGTTGATGGCGCTGCAAAATATACACAACGGTCGTGGAAAACCGACACAAGATAATAATTTAAATATTTTTGAAAAACGATTTACTAAAAAACCGCCCTGAGTATAGGCAGATGACGTCAAGTAAAAAATTAGCTGTTTTGAGTTATTGATGTAGACCAGAGGTGGGGAACCCGCGGCCTTTTGACCACTCCGGTGCGGCCTTCTGACCAATTCTGGAAAAATGAGGTTTGGAGATATCTGGGGAAAAAGTATAGCAAATTCAGGATTTCAAATTCCTGGGTGAGCTAAAAAGTAAAAACGAGGTTTGGAGATATCTGGGGAAAAAGTATAGCAAATTCAAGATTTCAAATTCCTCGGTGAGCTAAAAAAAAAAAAACGTGGTTAGGAGATATCTGGGGAAAAAGTATAGCGAAGAAAAGTAAGGTAAGGGATTGTATATTAATCAATCCCGTCCTATGTTTACTGCGGCCTTATGTCGAATTAGAAAAATGAATGCGGCCTTTAGAGAAGAAAAGGTTCCCCACCTCTGATGTAGACAGTTAGATAGAACACGCTCTATCTTCTGTAAAAAAACATGTTTGTACGTAATTTGAAGAAGTTATATGTTGAAATATACTTAAATGATTTTTAATACTTCGATTGAATTTGTATATCATCATTAAAATGTCATGAAGTGGATAAATAGAGATGCGTAACTAACTTTCATGATTATCAAAAATTACTCTCAAAACAAGGATTTGTAACTTAATGCTTTTTGCCTGTATACCGACGAATTGTGGACTCGCAATGAATCATTTCACCAAAAATTTGCTCAACGCGAACTGGTCGTAAACCAGTTTCTCAACTGCTCTTCACATATGTGGTAAGGCAGAAGGGTGCGACTATGAAAGGACTCTTCCCCCCGTATTCGGGATCTTGTATGTTGGGTGGAAGGTAATAAATGCATCACGATCGTCCATGCCTTGAAATCAATGTTTGATAGTTTTCGTTTGGGGTTTTGATTCTTGAACTCTTCACCACTAAACAAAGCGAAATATGTACCAATAATCGCTTACCACTCTGCCACGGTATCTTCTTCTTCTTCTTTGGCCATATTCGCTGTCTGAAAATTCACTAAAAATTACGTAGCTCTTCCAATTCAATTTCACGATTATATTAAAACTTGTTCTTGTATGAAAAAATATCACTACTAAGGCTGGTTTGCCGATCTTAAACCATCAATTGGTCACTAGCTCAATTTTTTTTTTTTTTAACCACGTCCGCTCCCAATGTGGAGCATATGGACTCCTAATGGAGTTTATCTCAACAGATGTGTTTCTACGAGAACTGCTTGTTACTCAGTTGCTCAACCTCTCTTTTTCCAAAGAGAGTAGGGATATAAGGATAGGGCTAGGACAGGACTAGTGGTTAGCTAATCGCTCTCGATACGCCCCGTTCATATGATAGGATGGGTGGGAAGGAGGTATTCAAGACATCACACACATCCATGCCTTCGAACAGAAATTCATAAATCGATTGAAAAATCAATTTATAAAAACTGTCCGTACCGGGATTCGAACCCGGGACCTCCGTAACCGAAGCCAACGACGTTGACCCCTCGACCACACGGGCGTTAAGCTCAACTTAGCTCACACAGCTCAAATTAGGTCACGCAATTGAATGGGTCTCTTAGCTTCATGTTTCCGAAATAAAAACATATACTTGAGTATGATGACGCCATACGTTACAAATTAATGATTTTTGATACTACCCGAGCCCGAATCTTGACCATCTTTACCCGCCCGATCCACTGGCCGGGCCGGGTAAGGGCTCGTGCAGATCTCTACAATGCATGTTCCTAATTTGAAATATGAACACGATTTTAGCGTAATAAATACTTTGATGCAATTCGTAACCGCAGACAAAGTTGTAAAAGCTTGAAAAAATATTGCCAGTGGTGGTTCTTATCTTTTCCTTATCATGTAATACATACAATGTTTTTCGATAGCAAAGTTTTCTTTGGATTTAAAATAAATAACAGAAAGCGCAAGAATATGATAACATTTTTTGATGCATGCAAAGATAACGATTAAGAGATTTAGTGACATTAGCTTTTACACAATATTATACATATTAGTACTTTATAAAAAGTAAGTACGGAAGACTTGTTCGAGATCCTGAATATATTTATGTTTGGAAATAATATATAATGGACAATGTAAGCAAATCGGTAAATTCCCGAGTTTTCAGATTTCGAAATTCTTGGAGAGTAACACAAGGTTTGTCATGAGATAACCAACGTTTTGACTTGGGGCGCCGCAATTTTTTTTGTTGACATTTTAAGGGCGCCGGAAACCGAAAAAGTATGGGAACCCCTGAGTTAACCCATTGAATGTATGACAACCAAGAATGGTTTTGTTTTTATCACATAATTAAGTATTTCGACTGAGGGTGCTTGATGGAATTTCAATATCAAATTTGAATTGTTTGAATTTTGTACTTTTCCATGTTAAAAGGATATTAAAATGTAAATTAGCGAACATTGAATGTATACAAGTTTCAATGAATTAAGTGGGTTTGCTATAACTATGGGGATTTTTTGAAAATATTAATGACCTGATAATAACATAGGAATATTTAAAATAAAACCCTAGATTTGATCTTCTTATATTTTTGTATATAAACGATACAAACTGTTTACTACGCGTCAGTTCAAGTACATCCGTGCACTTGGAATGCCTGAAGATGCCGAAAGGCGAAACCCGGGTCGTTAGCGACAAAACTCATGGAAAAGTACAAAATTCAAACAATCCAAATTTGATTTTTTATCACATAGTTGCTTACTGAGCTTAGAATATTACATGTACAAAATTAATCATTTTTGATATATACGGACGGGATCAATACAATGCATTATTAATTAGGTAACACATTCAATTTTATATGCAACAAATATAATAAATATCATACGATTTTCATTTTTCGCTGTTCCTCAAAATTTTAACACAGCTGATGGCAAATCATTTTTGAAAAAAAAAAAATATTATCACTGCATGGTAAGTGTTCGCATAAATAATGTATTTTATGCATGTCTTTGAACTTACACGCGATCATTGGGTTTGATCATCGTTAAAAAGCAATTCAAAATGTCATAATATAGGAATTCTTACTGATTTAAAAATGGTGGGTATCACCAGACGTCGCTTTGTTCGTGGAATTAGATTTATTTGACTGCTGAACAACTGTACAGTGGAACCCCCAATTACACTACCCCGAATTACGCGCCGGCTTGAAATATTCGCCGAAAATCCCCCAATTGCATTGTCGCATTCCATCGTCGTTACTGCGAGACGATCCACTGTGCGGTGCATACATTCAAATGTTGGCTAGCGTCTGTGTATTCAACACGTATAGCTAGCGACTGTCCGTGTTGGTTTTTTGGTTTGCAAAACTAAGGGAAATCTTAGTTTTGCATTTTTTGCGGAAAAAACCAGATCCCTAATTTTGTATGATATTCACTCCCACAATTACACTACCCCGAATTACACTATCTCGACTTAAGTGTAAATGGGGGTTTTGCTGTATTATTTTTTACGACAGTTAATGATATTTACAGTTTAGATTATAAAAAAATATTCGTGGGTTCTGAATGAACTGTTTCTTAATAATTCGTGAATAATACGGGAAAATTTAAACAAAATAGAACGATCGATTAAATTACATCGTCTTTTACTCTCGCGTATGTAACGATTAAAATTAACGGCTGTAACCCTGAATGTTTTTGATAATGCCGTTTCATAGCGAAGTGACCGACAAACACACACACACATAAGTGCGATCAAAAAGTGATAAATGTTCGTAATTTAACATTGTTCTCGGTCCAATTTCGTGCCAGATGTTTTTGTTCACAAAAAATCGCGATCGTCTGTAACCTTAATTACAGTCGTGTTGCCGTGATCATGACATTTCCAACATTACTTTCAATAATTAATTTTTCATTGTCGTATCTTTCGAAACGAATCCACGGGGCCAGAGTTACTTCGCGTTCCTCGGAAAGACACCGAGTCAAAACGTGCGGTGAGATCTAAGTTATCAGTAGGAGTGCCCATACATCTAGGAACAAAATATGGTTCCAGAACATGTCCTGGAACACAAAATTCACGTGGAACATTTCACATGACCCGAGATGGGTTACCGTGTTCACGGTCTGGAAGCGAGCGCGAACGCGGTACCCGAGGCAACTAATTATCGGTCATTGAATTGAATATAATCATTTCAAATAGTTTTTTTTTTGTAATAAAATGCAATTACCAGTCTACAAAAATTTGCCTATTGCCCATCATAGATTGAGGCTCTACTTTAATCAATACTGAAATCTTTTCGTAATGTAAAACATATAGCTATAGCTGAGCAAAATATAAGTTTAAGTTTAAACATAGTTCTGACGATGGCGGAAGCCGAAATAGCTATCAACGCATAAAAATTATTAAAAACTGTAGAACTAAAATACTTTGATATTTTTACCCTCTGATAATGGAGTTCTACCAAGTACATGCCAAATCAATTAATTAACGAATCAATCTTTTATGAACATATAAGAACCTTGGAGAATCACTTAACATTCTCACACTGCGTTATCGATAACAGGTAAAAAATAAAACAGATGACTTGCTGAGAATCCATTTTAGAAATATATTTTTTTTCTTTACACAGAAAAAAAAATAGAAAAGTGTGTTTGAAGAATTCAATATATCGTACTTGTATACATTTACAATGTTGGCCAATTAAAAAAAAAACATTTTACCATTAGGGGTATTTTTAGCATCGATTGATCTTCTGTAAAAATTTGCAACCCTTACGTAACTGAGCTCCTCCTGGTAACCCGGATTAACCTAGTCTAAATTCTACAGAATTTAATCTTCTTTAACATAAACCATCAAATCTTACACGACGAATATGTAGTTACTTATAAATGCGTCAACAGCAATTTGAGAAGCGTTGGTATACAGCACGGTAATTAATAATAAATAATTAAATAAGCGAAATGGGTTTCTGTTCATTAATTATCCAGTACTTTCCAAGCTTACTTTCTCATCTTTAATTACTTACATATCATTATTTAGAAATTGTTAACTACTTAATACCTATTCAAATTCGCCACGATTGCGTTAATCACTTCGAATCAATTTTTAAGATATGATTCATATCTTTACATCTTGAATTTTAATTTTATTGTGAATTTAATACGGCAACATAAAGCGCCATGGGTGTGGTCGTGTTGGATTCAATGTCGATGTCTTCGCTATCGCTCAAAACAGGGGATGGCGAAGGTGATTGGCTTACAACTAGTCCTTGCCTTGTCATATCGACTGTGGAAAGGAAAAAGGACGTAACCCACACATATCAAATTTTACAGGAGGCGCTAAAAACGTGTTTAGATGATTTTGGGCCATATGCAAATTATGAATTACACACAACCTTAAAGTGCACGGAGACTTCTAAACTGGTGTTTAATTAACACAATCTAATATTAATTAAAGAAATTGTCTAGGTTAAACCTTTATTTCAGTCTTTTTTCTTGGTTTTAACTTTTTACAATTTCATCTTTTTCAAACTTAAAAGCTAAATTTAGATACTAATTCGGCATTTGCAGCTTGCATCCTTTTGATAGAATATGTGTCAAGTTGTATACATTGTGATTATCGAAAAAAAGCGATTTTTGTTACGTCCTTTTTCCTTTCCACAGTCGATATCTTTCTATCAGTGCTCTCTCTAAAATAGAGAGTTTGAGTGACTGGATAATAATCGAGTTGTACGGCAACTACTTTTGTTGAAATAAAACCTATTTTTGTTGAAAAACTACTTACTTTAATTGAAAAACAAATACTTTTGTTGGAAAACAGAAACTTCAGTTGAAAAACTGTCGGTTATACTACAAACGTTTCATAATTTGGAATTTCGATTGAAAGTGCTTGATGGAAATTTATGGAAGTGTACAGAATAAAAATAATTCAAATTTGACAATTGTTTCAGTTGAAAAACAACTTTTTTTGTTGAAAAATAACTAATTTTGTTGAAAAATAGCTACTTCAGTTGTACTATAACTACTTATATACTACGTGATACATTTATTTCTTATATAAGTATACACGATAAATTTATTTACTAAACGTCAGTTCAAGTTCAGCCGTGCACTTGAACGCCCGAAGATGCCGAAAGGCGAAACCCGGGTCGTTTGTGAGAAAAATCGTGTGAATGTACATAATTGGGACGATTAAAATTCATTTCAGTTGTATGATAGCTTTATCAGCTGTACAGAAACTATAATACTTTCGATGGTTTCGGCGGTAACTTTGTGGAAGTTCATTTTAATAGAAAATTTAAATTAACTTTGATTATTCCACGTAGTATATATATACGTGGAATAATCAAAGTTAATTTAAATTTTCTAGTACAGAAACTACTTCAATTGAACAACCTCTGTAATTATGCCCCACATTTGGAGCGGAAATGTCTGAATAAAAAGACACAAGATATGGCGACACTCGGCTTCGTAGAATCGGTGTGAGAATGTTGCCAAATATTTCATGGAAACGTTAAAAAATATCGTTTTTGAGTTTTTCTTTTACTGTTGCTGAACCCCGAACGCTGGCGCCTCGCTAAGTGGCACTGGTGCACAGGGCCGAACTTTTACGGTTATATTAATTAAACATCACGGTTTGAAATAAATACATTTGTCGTCGTATTATATCTCCATATTATCCAATCCCGGGATCCCGACCACCTTAGCGATCCCGTACTCCCGGATCGTCTTCTTTCCGATCCCGGGTAAAAAAATCAAGTATATAAATTATAAATTCTTCCCGATTTACTGCTATATACTTTTAATAATAAACCAATTTGCGACAGTGTACTTACCTTAGTTTTTGCTGAAATACATATTTTTTTTAATACATCCATGCCCGTTAGCTGTAATGACATTTATTTTTTGTATTAAAATTAATGACATGTAAAACAAAGAAAACATTGGAAAATTTTGGCAAATGATCAATCCCGGAATCCCGTAATTGAAAGACTGAATCGCGAAATCCAGGGATCACAAAAAGAGTCCTGACAGCTAATATGTTGCAGTAATTAACGTGCCTCGCCAGAAATATTAAAAAATAACGAATTTACATGATTGAACACTTGGTCAGTTGCAGTGGTCATCGTGATTGGTTTCCATGTCGGATCTCACGAGCTTAAGTCCCAGTATGAACAGCATTTTGTGAATCGATCTATCGATTTATGTTCGGACACGTATGTGTTTGTTATGACTAGATATTTCCTCACATTCTTCCAATCTAAAATAAGAGCGATTAGCTGACCACAAGTCCTGTCTTTGTCTTAGCTATATTCTTTCTATCCCTCCTCTCCTCGATAAAAAAAGAGGTTGAGCAATTGATTAACAAGAAAATCTCCGGTTGAGAAACTTTAATTATGAGGCCATATGCTCCACATTGGGAACAGATATGGCTTTAAATATATATATCGACTTTGGAAAAGAAAAAGGACGTAACCCACAGATTCTTCAAAACATATTTTTTCGATTATCACAATGTATCAAACTTGATACACGTTCTATTAAAAGGATGTAAGCTGCAAATGCCGAATTACTATCTAAAAGATGAGCTTGTGAAAATTGAAACCAAGAAAAAAGACTGAAAAAAAGGGTTTTCCTAGAAAATTCCTTTAATTAATATTAAATTATGTTAATTAAACACCAGCTCAGAAGTCTCCGTGCACGTCAAGGTTGTGTATATTTCATAATTTGCATATGGCTCAAAATCATCAAAACACGTTTTTTATGCCTCCTGTAAAATTGTGGGGTTACGTACTTTTTCCTTTTCCACAGTCGATATATATATTCGAATATTAAAACTCTTTACAATTTTAATATTCTGTATTCGAATATTCGGACACGCTAATAAATTGTAACTGACCGAATACACACTTTTTTTCTCACTGAATTCTTTTATAATTCTCTTTCAACGAGCGCCAATATGCAATGAGTTATTCGTGTTAATTACCCACGTCAAATGACGTTAAAATGCGTTTATTGTATGTACGTAATTCACAATTTATTAACACAAGTTCTTCCAAGCCACTTAACACTTCGAAACAGAACTGAGTTTTAATATATTGTATTAAAATTGCTAATTTACAGGTTATGCATATTAAATAATTTTATGAGATAGTAAAATGAAGTTAACGATCGCTAGGTAAAGTAAAACGCAATGAAACTATAAAAAATACATTTAAGGTTAATAAGTACTTACGGTAAAAAGAAGTGTTAACCTGTAAAATAATCACAATGGGCTGGCTTCCGTAATTACCCTCATATCGTTTAATTTATAACGTATTTATAGGTTTTTTTCATGTACTCAAAGTATTTTATATGAAATAACGGTTTCTAAGTTTTCACCAGACCACATACCACCCCACCCGCTTTATATACAATTAACAACGTAGGGAAACTTTTATTAAATAGTAAAGATAAGTTCAAATCATTTTCTCAAAGCGGTATATATCGCCTTACATGTCAAGACTGTCAAGCTGCTTATGTTGGGCAAACAGGTAGAAACTTTAATGTAAGAATTAAATAAAAACCACGTCTAAAAAGCAATATTTCATAATTTCATTTTAAGTATCATAATTTTGATAAAAATAAAAATGTTGAAATACTCCAAAAAAGCAATAAAGTAAAAAGTAAAGTGTTGAGAATGAATAGCTTGGAGTTTTTTGAAATTAATAATGTCATTAATAGAAAGGAAACATTATTAAATAACATTTTAAATGAGATATGTGGATCACCATTGTTGAATTTATTTCAGTTGAGGTTTACCACACGTAATGAAAGTGATTAGTTAATAATTAGCAATATCAATGTTTCCATCTTACCCCCTCCCCTACATGCGTTCAGTAAAAAAGGACAAACCCCGACTTTTATTTGGTATGTATAAGTAACATAAGTTTTAAATAATTTTTGAGTGTATTGGTAAACGTTGCGGTTGTCTGATGATGCTTCTGAAAGAGGCGAAACGCGTGTCACAAATTGTAGCACAGCAAGTGGAATAACAAAGTTATCAAAATTAATATTTAAAATGAACTTTTACAAAGTTACCGCCGAATCTATTAAAGATATGAAATAACGGTGTTGATATATTCGTCCGGTTTTGTAATCCCTATATCCGATTCGACGTAATAACATAAGTAACGTAACAAAAATGGTTTGCAACCACTGTCAATTGTGCATGTTTATGTGGTCGTAATCTGTGGTCAAGAGTTTTCCCCTAGCGATCTGATTTTTTTGGGGTAATGTCCCGTCTTGGTAACTTTCAAAGTAGACTTTTCAATTGACATTTGCAATCTTAGTGAATAAAATAATGGTTCGTAATGATTTTTCTCCTCGACTTGATTATCGTCGAATAAAACGATATAATGTTTCCATATACACTCGACTCTTTTTTTACACGTTAGATACGTTCCACAAGAAACCGTGCAAAAAAGTGATACAATTCAAAGAAAAATTAAAGATTGGTTTCCTAGATTTAAAAAACCGTGTTATTTGAAAAAATAAAAACATTGTGGTCTGGAAAATCTTGTAAAAAAGTTATATTGAAGACCCAATGAGTAAATTACACAAAATATTACTTATAATATACATATTCTTCTTCTTAGGCCATGTTCGCTCCCTATGTGGAGCACATGGCCGCCACGCGGCACCTCCATGTTTCCCTGTCTCCCGCCAATAGCTTTGCTTCCTCCCATGACATGCCAGCATCCCTCAGTTCCGCCGAGTACATCCTATGGATAGTACCCGACGGACGTCCCACCGGTCGAAAGAAGAGGCAGGCAGGATTGAGGCTTTCCGGAGGCATCCGCAGCACGTGACCCAGCCAGTTCCAACATCTCTCCATAACCACTGACGTGACGGGACGCTGTCTTGTACGCTCCCTTGTCTCTGAATTCCTCACAAAATCAAACCACCTCACCCCCATTATCCGACGCAAGCATCTGTTCTCGAAGCTCAGTATACGGTTTTTCTGAGTCTTCGTCAGGTGCCATGATTCGCAACCGTAAAGCATTACCGGCAGAATGCAAGCGTTGAACAAGTGGCATTTGGTTTTAATCGAGTACAGCTGTTTCCCAGACAGTCCGCATTGAGTTGAATTCATAATATACTATTCGATGCTAATTGGTTATATACAGAGACTTTCGTATTTTTTTAAAATGTCCTCCATGTCTAATGTGTTTGGATCTAATGAAGCCCTTTGTTGGTTATTACTGTCTTGTATTGTTGAAGTTATTATCATTAGGAACTCTGCTGTCCGCTTCTGTGTTTTTTTTTTGTGTCGTGGAATCGTGTAAAAATATAGCATTTTTTTCTTTTTAGTTGACCGTGTTATTTCAAAATCGTGTGAAAAGTATTTGAATGTATTTCTTTTGTCGCGTATCTATCAAATTCGCCTCTGCGTTCCTACAATCCGCATGACAATCTCGAAGGAGATGAGAATTTTTTATTTTTATCTTAAAATCTAACGCAACCCGTCCAAATACGTTTTTTTTTTGTTTTCTCTAGCCGGGGCCGCGGATAGATAGATAAATGACATTTCACATTTCTTCGAGAGTGTTCATTAATACACTCAATCTGAGAGAAGCGCCTCGTTTCAATTAACATTCTTGAAACCGTTTGAACTTTCATTATGTAAAGCGTTTTTGTGTGTTTAAGGAGTTCAGCTTTCACGGTGGCATTGTTCTGTCGTATTTTTGCGTACGCGCTGTCTTCGTGAGTATACAGATTCTTCCGTACACGAATTCTCCGCACACCGATTGTTCATGTCATTCACCAGAGAACAAATGTCCCTTGACATGACCCTTATAGGGCCCATACACCTAGGAACAAAGGTCCCCGGACATGATACTAAACATTCACGTAATGTCTCAGGAACTATGTTCCAGGAACATAGCCGAAATTTTACAAAATTACCCGACCCGAAGCTCAGATTCATATTCCTCAGCCAGAAAAAACCTCGTTTTTTTTCAAATTTATAACAATTTACTATTCTCTATAGAACTGGTAATTAAGGAAAATTAAGGACAGGTGTGTTTTAAAACTGTTCTATACTACGATGTTTTTAGAGCTTTCACATTTCGCGCACATCAAGCGTTGTGATCAGATGTCGACAAGAGATACAGTAATTATTGATTCATATCGGCTAAATCAAGTGCTAATTCTTGCGGTGTTTTAAACGTGTTGGTCTTATTGATTGTTTTCTTTATCTCGGGCTAGATTCCTCGAATGGACACTTTCATGCGTTGATTTTCCAATCGATTTATATTGTTCGCCATCGGAATTGGAATTATCTTTTTCTTTCTTTCCGGCAACAGACTTAAAAACAGAACAATCCTTTTTTAAAATGCCGAATCGGTTCAGCGTTTAAAATTTTACGCTCAAGTTTTTTTTGTTTTTTCTTTACATCCGGTCAAGTGACGAAACCGAATCCGGTATAGATTGTGCAGCGTGACAGTTTTTGGAGCGGTTAATGACACATCAAGAAAAATCTTGTAAATAATCTATCATGTATTAACGATAATCCTTAATTTTGAAGTAAGTAAGACCAGATTAATGTTCTGTTAAGGACAGTTATAGTATGTGACAAATTAAGTTAGTTCGAAATTTAAATGGATTCGAACGATATATAAATTTGAATTTGGGTTTTTTTCTGTTAGTAATTAGTAATCTCAGTATTTTTTTGAATATTATGTATGTACATACATACCTCCATTTACACACATTAAAGAGTTTCGAAAACACTTATATGCATATTATTTCGAATATACCTTTTGAGTTAGACTATCTTGGGTAGGGGGAAATTATTCTGAAAAATTGTGAAAAGGAGGAATGGAGTTCATCTGGCTGGGAACCCTGTTCTACATAGTTGGAAATATCGACTAACCTTCGAATTCATATGAGTTGCATTCATATTGCTCAATTATTTCTCAAAATACCAATAATGTCCAGCTCATATTTATTGTAGTCGTCAAAGAAACCTAAATAAATGCATTGCAAATTTGTCTGTGGTTACTTTGTACCCCGTCGCTCCTCGATCATATTATCGACGCTTCGATACTTAAGTGTTAAACCATAGACTATGTTGTCATATCTCTGTGATGCTCTGGCTGAAACGAATTTTGTTTATTTGTTTTGCTATAAAAGCACAATGTTCGGTCGATCGCAAAATGTCACAAGTTTTGCAGGCTTTTATTACTTAACGACGCTAATCTAAACGTTCATTATCAGTAAAAGCCGTTATTGGTATCGTAAACCTATAATACGGATCACATCAGTTACGTCAGAGATAATAACAAAAAAAAAACTAATAAACAACAGATCGTTTTCAAACCTCCACTGCTCGCCTTTCACAATAATCAATAACTCACAGGATTTGTAGATAACTATTTGTAGATATATCCCTGTGATCCTAAGCCCCCGTATTAAAAACCAATATAGATCGAATAATATAAGTTGTCCGATTATTGAGGGCGCTAGTGTCGCGGGAGTGCGTAACTGTTGTCATACTGATTTACATGTCATGGCCGCCACGCGATCCGCAGCGTTTATTCATTGGAATTTCGGACATTTAGAATAACCTAATTTGTATCCTAAAAAGTGAAGTGAAGTAGATTTTTTCTTAATGATTTAAAATTTAAGGTAAGTTGTGCCTTAATAAACCTGGCGTAAATTGGGTGTTCGCTTTAAAAAACTTTTATCGATAATTTTGGCGCATAAAAGAATAAATAATAATAATCCCCTTGAATCAGAACATATGTTCTCGCACCCCCTTAAAAATGTATTACCATTTACTATTTTCGAAAATTACGTATGACTACGCTGTTTTGACCGTCTGTGTGATCGAGTGGTCAACGCCGTTGGCTTCAATTACGGAGGTCACGGGCTCGAATCCCAGTACGAACAGTTATATGAATTGATTTTTCAATCGATTTTTGAATTTCTGTTCGAAGGCATGGATATTTGTGATGTTTTGAATTCCCTCCTCCCACCCATCCTATCCTAAAAACGAAGCGTAACGAGAGCGATTAGCTAACCACTAGTCCTGTCCTTGCCCCATTATTCTGTTCCTACTCTCTTTGGAAAAAGGAGACGTTGATCAGCTGAATAAAAAGCAGTTCTTGTAGAAACACTTCTTTCGAGACAAAATTCGTAAGGAGTTCATATGGTCCACATTGAGTTGCGGACATGGTAAAAAAGGCTGTTTTTAGTGCATTGGAATATGTAAAACTAAATATGGCACCCCTGCGAAATGCTATCTCGCAACCCAGGCTAAGAAACACTGCTCTAACGTGAAATTATGACGATTTCTTTGAAAATTCTTTTTTATGCACAAAACAAGTTCTTATTTAAAATAACAATTTTTTTCATTTTGTATTTTTTTTTCGATATAATTACCTAATATTGAGTTCCCTTTTCAGCCGTTTGAAGCATTCATAAATATCTGTTCATCTTTTCTATCGGCACCAAGTTGTACTTATAGTATGTTTGCTCATTGTCCGACAAAATCAGTCAAAGCGTATTGCCAGATACGACAACCAGTTGGAAATATGTAATATAACGTAGAGAAAGTGAAATATTTAAGAGCGGCAGGTTCAAGCCGACGGATTTTGCTCGAAAGCTTCTCAAACATAGATAACTGAACACAAAAGTTGTGTGACTGATGAAACCATTGATTTTCTAAAACTACCATGAAAAGCTTAATTGAACTTTTTATTAATGTAAATTTATATATATGTTTTTTGAATCATGTCAGCTCCCAATGTTGGGCATATTGACTCCTAATAGAGTTTACCTTAGCAGAAGTTTTCTACGAGAACTACGTGTTACTATGTTGCTATAGGTGAACGGATTCTACCGAACATTACTTTTCCGAACACGAACACTCCGAACACGAACTCTCCGAACACCGAATCTTTCGGAAACAGAATGTTCCGCACACGGAACCTTCCGGATATAGAATACTTCGCACACCGAATACTCCGAACATTTAAATATTTTTAATAGAAAAGGTATTTCCTTTCAATATAATCAAAAATATCAGCCCAATTATAATACAACACAATTTTCAAAATTAATAAGCCAAAATACGAATAAAATTATAAACTGCTTATATACATGAAAATTAAATACGTTTCTTGTTTTCATTCCGAAAAACATTCCACATTACAATAAAACAATGTTTTTTCTACTTTCGATGGTTTCGGCGGTAACTTTGTGGAAGTTCATTTTAATAGAAAATTTAAATTAACTTTGATTATTCCACGTATTGTGTTACTAACTGTGACACGTGTTTCGCCTCTTTCAGAGGCATCTTCAGACTTACTATCGCACAGTAATGAAGCAATGAAGCAAGACTGATTCTAACATTTTAAAATTATGAAATTACAAAATGGAGTTTTGGGTTTTTTTCCTTTTAAGTTTCCTTGATTTTTCTATTAAAAATGTTTAAATGTTCGGAGTATTTGGTGTGCGAAGTATTCTATATCCGGAAGGTTCTGTGTCCGAAAGATTCGGTGTTCGGAGTGTTCGTGTTCGGAAAAGTAATGTTCGGTAGAATCACCGAACCGTTGCTATAACCTCTCCTTTTTAGCACCGACGATATTATAAAAGAAATATCACTTATTGATGATCGGAAACTCGGAATGGAAGTGACAGGGGGCAAACTACAAAAAATATTTATTTATTGTCAATTTTATTATCTACTATTTAATTTATTTAGTATTATAGGTTTTTTCAAAATAGCATTATTGCAAAAATAATGACGCCCTGTTTTGGTGTAAGAGAGTTGGAGGGGGGGGGGGATTGCTTAAATATCACAGAACTGTGCAAAACTAACATTTTCCTTAGTTTTGTTAAACAAAATATATGGACGAAATATGTATAAGTGATAAAATGCAAAGCGCGTCAAAATCCAACACATAGACAGTCGCCTGGCTATACGTGTGTAGCCTGGCACGTGTTTAATACACAAGCCAACATTTTACTGTATGCGCCGCAGACGACCGTCTCGTGGAAACGACAATGGAATGTGACAGTGCAATTGAGGGATTTGCGGCGAAAATTTCAAGCCAGCGCGTAATTCGGGGAAGTGTAATCGGAGTTTCCACTGTATATAACCTGATGCTTTTTAGCTGTACAGATTTCTTATTTCTACAGTTACGCAAAGACGGTTAGGCGAATTAACGTTTTTGAGCTGTACACATTTTGGAAAATTGTTATTTATTTATTTGTCTACCGCCTCACAACATGATATTTAAAACAGTCGATTTTTTAAAACGATTGTCGTTTATCTTGGAAACATTTGAAAATGAAAAATTCACGTTAATTTCACATTAATCAAAATTTGAATTTTTAAAACTTAAAAATAAAAAAAAATGAACTCGGAAATCGTTCGCGTGCCATCGAAATTCTCAAACGTGCCTCTTCGGGCACGCGTGCCATAGGTTCGCCATCCCTGTACTGTAACAACATATAAGTCTGGGATGTACAAGGGTTAAGTAAGTTCCACACTTTGAGGGCTTGTTGTCGGTGTAAACAGTGATATTATCGCCGAATGCCGATCTATTGTGGAAAATGATTGCCCCCATTGTATGCGCACAACCATTGTGGCTTATGACGTCATCTCATCTCTGACCTGTTAAAGGCCACTTCGTGATTTTGATTTAACCCCCCTCCGCGCCTCTTCAACACAATCGCAGTTGACTTACTAATCCCCATATTATACGATCAAATTTATATTCTTCTGCCATATAAATTTGGCAATGTGAACAATTTTGTGTAAAATATTTATACAGTGGAACCTCTCATAACGAGCACCTTCTATAACGAGCAAAACAGATTGTGAAAAAAATGCTCCTTTAACGAGCGATATTTCGCATAACGAGTGACGCAGAGTTTTGGAAAGATCACTTTCACATCGTTGCTTGCCTCAAGATGATTGACAAGGCGTGGGAAGGGGTTACCAAGAGAACCCTCACTTCAGCTTGGAAGAAGCTTTGCCAGGGAGCGTTGTCGAATGTGATTTTGAGGGGTTTGAAACAGTACCTTTGGAGTCTACAGTCAGCGAGATTGCATCTTTGGCCAATACCATGGGTCTGGAGGTGGATAACAACGATATTGGTTAGCTTGTGAAAGAGAACATTCAAGAGCTGACCACCGAAAAGCTTATGGAGTTGCATTGTTTTTCACAGCAAGAAGTTATGGAAGAGAGTTTGTTAGTGGAGGAGAAGGAAGTAGCAAAGAAACAATCTTCAGGCGCAATAATAGAAGAGCTGAAAGTATGTGAAACTGTTGCATCGTACATAAAGAAGCAGTCGATTTTTTATCGTTTTTTGCAAATCGAAATCGCATTCTAGGTTGTTACGCTAATTAACAATTTATAAGTATGTAATTTTAATTGAATACTCGCTAAAAATATAAAAAATGATTTATTTTCGGCATGGAACGCATTATTGTATTTTACATTGTTTTATATGGGAAAAATTGTTTCGAGTAAGATTCTTGAACGAATTAAACTCGTTATGAGAGGTTCCACTTAGGGCATCCAATCCCGGGATTCGGGATCCCGTTCAATTTTTTGATCCCGAAATTCCGGGATTGACACGGCCGCGATCCCGGCATTTCTGGATTGAGAAATTTTTAGCAAATCCCGAAAATTGACACGAAATTGGCAAATTCAAGACTTCATATTCCTCGATGAGCCAAAAAAAACGAGGTTTTGTGAGAATCGGGGAAAAGTATACCAAATCGAGGATTTCAAATTCCTCGGTGAGCTAAAAAAAAAAAAACGAAGTTGTGTGAGAATCGAGGAAAAAGTGTAGCGAATTGAGAATTTTAAATTCCTCGGTGAGAAAATCTCAATCCCAGGATCTTGGGATACCGGGATTACAAGTTGGTTTCCCACCACCACCCGTTGTGTATTTGCAGCCAACGTTTAATGGCCGCCTTCCACAACGCTATCGACGACAGAAAAAAAGGAGTTTCCCCTCACATTCATGGCCCGAGCAGAACTGCACTGATTTTGAACCGGGATTGAAAATTAATCAATCCCGAAATCCCGGGATTGAAAAAAGGCTTCGGGATTGGATACCCTAGTTCCACTGTACATGTATTTTTAAAGTCAAAAATAATTGCACTTGTGGATTGGATTTTTTTCACTGGTACAAGTGAACTTGATTTTGTTGAAAATACAACAAAATACATATTTAATGTATACATTTTAGATTTTTTATCACAACCATCCGTGCAAAAAATATTATATTTTCATTAAAAAATAAAATATTGTAGCCAAACAGAGTTCTATGGGGAGCTACACTATAAGTGCAAATCATCTAACCTAAAGTTCATTCAATTCTAAGTCTATTTTTAATATAATTAAAAAGTCAATGTGATCCTTTTTATTTCTAAATTTGAAGTTATTTCTAAAGGATTAACATTTGAGAATTGTGAGCGGTTAGTCAATGTAATTATTTATTGAAATCATATCGATGGCTTAGTTTAGTGGCGGGGAACCTGCACCATCTTGGCTACTCTGATGCGGCCTTTTGACTTGTGCCATTTGTTTTTTGTTTTTCAATAAATCTGGATATTTTTTTAATAAATACACTATTTTAGTTTGTGTTTATGGAAACAAATGCACGGAGACTTCTAAGCTGGTGTTTAATTGACATAATCTAATATTAATTAAAGAAATTGTCTGAGAAAAACCTTTATTTCAGTCTGTTTTCATGGTTTTAATTTTTTGCAAGGTCATCTTTTTCAAACTTAAAAGCTAAATCTAGGTACTAGTTCGGGATTTACAGCTTGCATCCTTTTGATAGAACGTGTATCAAGTTTGATACATTGTGATTATCGTAAAAAACTTGTTTTGAAAAAACTGCGGGTTACGTCCTTTTTCCTTTCCACAGTCGATATACTAACATAATAATCGTCCGAAGCAGGTTCTCAACTCACCTTAAAAACGTTCATGACTAGTAAATCTAATTTTATCACAAATAAATAATTGTATCATATAATATATAATACATAATATGAAGAAAACAGTCCACCTGGCATGCACACGTTGTCTAAAAATATTATTCTATGTAAATAGTGTACGTAAAAATAATTTTAGACAGTGGGTCATCGCGCTAAAAGCTAAAACGCACTCGGTATAGCTCTCATGCCTAGCTGTGAAAGTAAATGCGTACCGTGTAAAAAAGTTGTTTGGTCGTTGTTGCGCAGTACGTGTTAGGTGCAGGTTAACGGTGTCGCGCTTCTACACAATTGTGCGATTTTTTTACGCGCTGTAAAACACATTTGAATGTTTTAAGCCGCTGCCAACATTTTAATTGTGCCGACGCGATTCAATTAATTCGACAGCGTGGCGTATTTAGGTGATATACATGTCCGGGTGGAAACAATAACAATGTGGTCTAGTTGGCGAGAGGTTGGGTCCAACGTTCAGGCAAGTCTGGGTTCAATTCCCGGTAAGATTTGTTCAATTTCAATTTGATATCTAATACGCGGCTGTTTGTTACGTCAATTTTCCTTGGGTTAGTCTGGGGTGACTTACAAGAAATCTCATCGAGTTTATCTCGTATGATCTTTCAACTTTAAAATATTTAGCACATATGTCAAATATATTGAAAAAAACAGTATTTAATATGTTTCTTCATTTTACTAAAAATGGTTTTTACTGTTTAAAATGCTGAATAGAAACAATATCGGTCATATATTTATTTTAATTAAAAAAAAATATTTGGCATTACAGCTAATGCCAATGCGCCAAATATTTTTTAAGTTGAAAGATCATACGAGAAACACAGAATTTTAGTATTGTAAGTCACTTGATATAAACTCGAGGTAAATTGACATCGCAAACACCCATGTCTTAGGTCTCAAATTTAAATTGAAAAATCTAAATTTTACATTGACCTTACCGGGGATCGAACCCAGACCCACCTGGTCGGTAGAGCAAGCTCTAACCAACTAGACCACAGGGGGCGGATTTAGTCTTAGTTTTTGAACAATGAAACCCACTTTCGTAAAAAATATTAAATACAATATGTTCTGTGACTAATAGACCATTATAATTATAGTCGGGTGGGATTTTATGAAATGTTTTTTGGTTGATTTTTCTGTTTTGAACAACCTAGTACCGAAACGTCGAAAACATAATCGAAGTACAAATTGACCCCAGACAAATTTGCGTAATATTTGCACTGTATTTATTAAGGTATCATGAACGGTTGAAATAAAAAGAACTCTGCAATGCAGTACCCGAAAGTTAATAAAAAACGAAGTATTGTAGAAATATTACTCATTCAGCATTTTAATTTATAAAAGTTTCGCCAACCAAAGGTTTGCCATCGGGTGTTTTCGCGCGAATTTGTATATTATGTACAATGGCTATTCAATTATTTATGTACGTATCAACTGTTATGTTTTGTGTACAACGTCTTCCTTTGCATTGTAATTTTTTTAATACTCGGACCGTTACTTCAATTCGTCCATTGACCACTTGTGACATTCTAACACGTCCATTTTGTTTGGATGGAAAAAAAAATTCAAATACTTACTGTATATTTTTGAGGGAGAACAGATTTTTAATCTCGAACACTTTCAAGTTAGCTGGAAAGTAAAACAATTGAATATACGTCAAAAATCTTTTGAATTTCGAATACAACATACAATGTTTAAGGAAACAAAATTTCGGTCCCATTCAAATTGAAGGTAAAGTGACATTCCGAAATGTAAAGCTACACCACTCTTGAATACACGAATTTACTCGGCGTTTTGGATTCCTCATAACTCGAGATGGGAAAGAAAAAATAGCTTAAGAAACACACCACGTATTCATTAAAAATTGAACTTAAAAAAAAAAACAAAGGACAACAAAACACTAGAATCGCAATTCTTAAGTGTAAGTCAGTGGTATGATTCCCTTCCTAGGGTGTGATACATTTCTTCCGGATATTCTTGGTTGTGGTTACAACTATCGACTGTTTTATCTACCGCAGGCCACACATAAAATATTAAAAACAATCAAGGATAAGGAAAACCACGCACAAAATGTTATGTAATAGTTTAGATAAAGGAAAACTTGACATACATTCGACCTTAGGTTTGAATGTATTGGTCATCAGTGCCCTTTTTTTTTTTTTTTTTAAATTCCCTAGGGTACTCAACGTTGTACCCACCACCACCCGCTACGGCTTCACACTCTTTTTATAGGGTGTATTCCGTAGCGTAACAACGTTAGTCGTGTTCAAAATTTTGCCAGAAATGTCCCGAGAAGAAATTCTTCAAGACTTGGTTGCATGCACTACAGTGTGCAGAAATTAAAAGTTAATTAATAATTAAGTGCAGTTGAAAACATGAGATTTTATCTATTTAACTCCACTTTTTTTCCAAATGACGCGGAGAATTCTTTAAATGCCCTATAATTTGCCTTCGATGCAACCAAGTCGGCATGCCCTTCAGAAACTTCAACATCTATATACCTCATTTATACCAACCGAGTACGCGGGCGAGAGAATGAACTTGGCTGAGTACAAAACAATCGCGATGCACAGGATTAGGGCCGAGCGATTCGGCGATTAATTCTAGCGAGCGAGTGAATAGAAACCGAATCTATTTCCTCAACCGTAAGGATCCAACTGTGGTCAATTCGAGAGATAAATAAATCACACGCACTCGCGTCCAAGATATGAAAATGTTACACTGAAAAAATAAACCTTCGCTGTTCCTTAACCCGAAACCTCATAAGCATTTTTTTTAAAGATTAGTGCTTCTTTACTGTTACCATAAGCAATCGCGCCTTTGATTTTATAAAAAAAATTAACGCGAAAGAAAAATTTTGGATCTTAATATAATTGTTTCTACGAGAACTGCTTGCTCAACCTCTCTTTTTCCAAAGAAAGTAGGGATAGAAGGATAGAGCTAGGACAGGATTATTGGTAAGCTAATCGCTCTCGATACGCTCCGTTCATAGGATAGGATGGGTGAGAGGGGGGAATTCAAGACATCACATACATCCATGCCTTTGACCAAAAATTCATAAATCGATTGAATAATCAATTTATCAAACTGTCCGTACCGGGATTTGAACGTTGGCCCTCCGTAGCCGAAGCCAACAACGTTGACCACTCGACCACACAGGCGGCTAGGGGATTAGCAATCGTAGGGATTGATATATTGCATAATCGCAAAATGCAATGGTGAAATGTCCTACTTTGATTTTAGCAGCATCCTCCGAGTGCTGAATATAAAAAAAAACATTCCCGCTGTCAAACTTTTTAATTAATTGTCCCATTTATCATTTATCACTCACGCCGATTCTGTTTATTGAAAAACTTGTACCTGAGCGTGTTGAGTTTGGAATATGATTTAGTTCCTGTTGATTCTTTATTAAATTTCTCCATTTCTTTGTTTACAGGTTCCGCTTTCACCTGCCGACAACGATAGAACTCCGATGATCTTTTCCTCACGTCTATTATCTTGCTTCCCTTCAACAACAACTTCAATACCTTCTTCCATTAATCCGTCTTCCTTCCTATTATTCAGTTTTATTAATTTTGCCAAGTATTCGTCAAATCCTTTTACAATCTGATTTTCTTCTATGAACCTTTGTAAGATCATGGATTTGCATCATTCTGTCAGGAACAAGTAGTGCCTTCTTACAAATACATGTCGAATGCTTCCTAAAATATTTCACTTGTATACATTAATATAGATCCTTTATAGTTCAAATTAGTACCCACCAAATTTTCCAAATCAAATGTAAAGTGAACAAAGGGTCGGTTTGGTTCTGAAAATTCCGCACCACAATTTGAACGCAAGATGTTCAATTTTATGAAGAAAGCAGGCGCTGTAGTGGGAGCCGTTGGGGCCAGCGGTGGAGAAGAAAGCACCGACAGAGAGGAGAAAGAAAGGAGGAAGAAAGAGAAGAAGGAAAGAAAAGAAAAGCAGAAGAGGGACAGGGGGAACATGTCCACCGATGAACTGCTCAGAATAGATGAGGTAGGCATAAAGATCTATGTGGATGAAATACTTTCTCCTTCTGAAACTATATGGGGTCCGCTAATCGTAGACCCAGTTTTCTGTCTTTTTCACATATTCTACATAATTACTGTTATACTATTCTTCTGTTGAGCCAAGACTTTACATGCAACACATATAAAGACACCCCATTACGTATAGTGACATTAAACTTTCGATAAACAAAAGTTTATTAAGTCATATCAAAAAAGTGCTTGGCTGTAATTTTACCTTTGTTGGATCACTGTTTTATTTTACAAAATTAAGAGTCTTACCACTTCTTCTATCTTGTTGGAAGAAATATTTTCCTTGTCTAGATATTAACCTTCATAAACCATGTCCGCTCTCCAATGTAAAGTTTGTGACAAGTTAGTGTAGATTTCAACCACAAAGCATTTTTAGAGTCTCTATTTTTTGTCGCAATTTCCCGTTTCATAAAATGAAAAAAAACGCGATGCGAAACGGCTTGACTTCATTTCCTGGCTTAGGCAAATGTCACATATTGATTATTTTAATGTTAAGCTTTATTTAAAATGCCCATTAGACACTACTTCTCCAGTAGATCTGGGGCGAATGCTTAATGTCCTCATGTGTAAATTGAAACTCATTGACAATATGCTGCAATGCCATTGAATTTCTTATCAATTATATTACTGCAGGCTCCAACGCTTATTTTTTTGAGTTTTTAAAACTGAATTTAAATGAACCTAAGACTCAGAGCCATCTGATTGTTAATATAACACACTTACTACAGTTAGAACTGTTCACTTCTATTAAATTAGTAAATGTTAATTTGAGTATATTGTGAATTTCTTTATAAAACGATATCGAGAAAAGAACTCAGTAATTTAAGGTTGGGTTGTGCTTAACAAATGGAAGCCAATTGCAAAATTGCAGAATGGAGATAGTGAGCTACAAAATTTTGACGTGTTTTTAGATACTTAATGTAAATGTTGTGAATGAAGATCAGCGATATTGAACATTTTTTTCATGTGGGCCGCATGCTAGTTTTTTTTTGCTAAATTACGTGAGCCGCAGCATAAGTAATACATAATATAGTGACGTGACATACATCCGTATCCTAAATACTCATTCGCTTACGTACATTTTTGCAAACAATACCATATGTTTGATAAAGCGTCTGGTGAATATTTATTGTTTTTTGGCCTCACATAACATCTGAATGGGCCGCAGTATCGCTGATGTAGATGTTTTTTTTTGAAATGGTATCCATCCGTACTTCGATTGTGGATTAAGCATCACGGATACTTTGCACTTGGTTATTTTTTCAAAACATTTTTTTTGAGAGTTTGCCCTCTAAGTCAGTGTCTGCCAAACTGTGCCGCAAGAAATCTCAGGTGTGCCGCGGTAGTAGAAGCCTTAAAAATGTTAATTTTCAATAATGCCTATTCATTTTTTTTTTTAAATTTAATAAATTCAACATCTATACATTCAAAAATAAATATTTGTCACGTTCATACATAGTGGTGACATTTTCTTTTTTAAATGTACATTTCCATTTTTATTAGGTGTGCCGCGGTAGAAGTCCCATTCACCAGTGTGCCGTGAAGTAAAAAAGTTTGGCAGACACTGCTCTAAGCAAAAAGTAAATTATATAAACCAGGCCGAATTATAGTTTGATATCTTTCTCATAAAGAGATCTTGGGCTAGTTCCCATTCATAAGTCAAAATAACTAAAATAGTCAGTTGATTCGGTTTTGCTTAATTCAACTTTACCACCAAGGTGATGGATGTTGGATATCTACCAAGTGAGCTGCAATTCAACCGATGTTGTGAGCAGTGTTGCGATCAGGCAGCTACGCGATTCTCGCGTCCATCCCCCTGCTGTTCATGAACTTCTGATTGTTGCTGTCGACGTCACAAGTTTAGCGGCTGAAGGCCACATCCGTTCACTTTTGGACGGGTTCCGGAATAATTCTGCCTTTAATGCTCACTGAATCGTTTGCATAACTATAAATTCAATACTGAAGCGATTCCGATATCATAATCGCGTCACACTTGGTTCGTTGGATATATAATAATTAGTCGGCGTCTGTGGTAAGAGCTTTTCCTTACCAAACTATGTGGCATGGTTCGAGACACGGCAAGGTCAATATCAGTTTTTATTTCAATTTAATTTCCTTGATTTGATCCCGAACGACTCAAAGAAATCTCGTCGGGGTTACATTCATTAACCGTTGAATTAATTTCTATACGGGCAAATACAATTGCCGATAGTTATCATCAGGTATATAGTTCGAGTGATGTCGCACCACGGTCAAGCATAGGTTTTTTTTTAAAAAAAAATCTAATCCTGAAACCACCGAGGGATCCTATACTGCAGTCAATGTTCCCTCTAAGCTGCGCGCGCGCACGTCCGCGCAGCAGTTTTGGACCCCCCCGCGCATTCATACCGAGTTGACGCACACTCCAATACAATTATTTAAATAATATATTTTTTAATTGGAATAACCCTAATTGACGGAAACAAATTAAACATTGAGATAATTTAAATAGAATAAACAAGAAATTTATCTAAATGAAGTATATATATACTAAGGATTAGTTGTAAGGAACGACGTAAAAAGCTAGACAATTTTAAATATGTTCATAATTTTAGTAAGGTTGATTATTTGTTTCATTCTGCTTATTTTCTTAATTTGTGTTTGATTTTATTTTACGTAAAAAATGGAATGAGTTGTGTTATTTCTTATGTTTTATTAATAAAAACTTATTTATGAATAATCAAATCAAAAAACATTTGTTTTTATATAAAATATGAAAAATTATGCCGCGCATTTGTTGAATTGGCCCGCGCAGCCTTTGAATTTTCTGCGCAGCTCACCTCTCGCCTTTTGAGGGAACATTGACTGCAATAGATTTTTTTTCTATACTGCTTTCCTTTTTTTTTAAAAAAAATAAATTGAAGAGATTTTATTTAGTTGTAATAAATATGATGGAAAAATCCACGACAGCTTATCCGCTGTCTCAGGTAGCCACCCGAGCAGAATTTTCCCGTTGTATCAGTAAAATGACGACTTATCTCTGTCACCGAAGCTGAAGACCCTTAATGTTCAAAAGTCTTTAAGTTGTGGGGTTAAAAAGATGTACCATACATTTATTTTTTGATTTATTTGTAGCCACAGTTAATTCGATCTGTTTTTTTGCCGTTCTGTTTCTGTATTGTGTCGAAATAAAAAATCTATGTTGACATTTTCTGAATCATTTTCTTTTGAGTCGAAACAACGCTGGCTAGATTTATGAATACAATTATTTTTAATGCAAATAAAAATATTGACTCAAATGGCAAGTGCAGCATATTAATCGATGAATAAAAGCCCGCATGTTTTTTTTAACGTATTATAATCAATCAGCCGTCTCTCAATTAATTCAATCCGCTCCAGCGATACGTATGGGAAGGCAATCAAAATACTGACGCCAGGGGTATTTAAGTGTTCTGCTGAATGAATTAATTTATCTAAAACAAACAATTTCTTGCTAATTTTAGGATTTTTTCGCAATTACGCGCCGAACAAATATATTCGCCAGCAGATCCTCCAATTGCGCGGTCGCACGCCATTGTCGTTGCTGCTGTACACACAGCCGGGCGGCTGTCCTTGTGGTTCATACAGTCAAACCTTAGCGAGCGCTATGCATTTTACCACATAGTAACTAAATGTTTCGTCATTTTTTTTTTCATTTATTCTTACTTTTGGCAGTTTTGCATTTTTCGCGAAAAAAAATGAAACCCCTAATTTTGTACAAGATTCACTCCCCCAATTATGCGACTCCCAATCACGCGGTCCCAACTTTCGTGTAAATGGTGGTTTCACTGTAGTGTGTATGTTTTTATTTCATGCAAAATCATCACATTTTAGATAATTTTAATAAAATAAAAAAAAAAAACCAAAATCTAAATCTTTATACTGAATATGCAATGCCGAAATAATATTAATTAATTACCGTAAGAAGCATCTAATGTAATTATACACACAAATTTAAGCTAATTTGCTTTGAAGACTATGTTTTCCCCATATCCGCTCCCTATAAGAAGCATATGGTCACCACAAAGTTCCTCCAAGATTAATATAAAATAAAATAACTTAGATTATTTTATATTAAAATGAACTTCCACAAAGTTACCGCCGAATCCATCGAAAGTATCCTCCAAGATTCTTTATTCTGCGCCAGTCTCTTTGCTTCCTGCCAGGTCATCCAAGCGTCCCGTAGCTCCGCTGAGTACATCCTGTGGATAGTCATCAGTGGCCTTCCACGACACCGGGATCCATCTGGTTGGTAGAAGAGACAGGCAGGGTTCATACTCTCTTAATGCATCCTCATCACATGTCCAAGCCAGGTCAATCGCGGCTTCTTTATTTTGGAAAACTACTTTTGAAGACTATGTACTGAATTAATAATACCACATTTTTATTGTTTCGGAAAAACATAAAGTCAATTTATTATTGTATTTTTCAGTATAAGTATGGATGTTAGAACAGGTGCGAATATGTATTGTGTACCTTTTCTAAACCATTATATATGGCTTAGTTAATGTAAGTTTATACTTGGGAATCCAACCGCTGGACTTGTCCCCCATTGCTTAAATAATAAAAAATGCAATTAATTAAAAAAATTAGAATTGCAAAAAGGTGAAACACGTGCCACAGTTTGTAACATCAAGGCTGTGGAGTCGGGTAAAAAAGAAAGACGACTCCGAATGGATTTTTTCAAATATTTTCGATTGACTAACATATCTGTATACCATCAGATCATTCTAGTGGATTTCGCCAATAATTACGATGAATAAACAAACAATTTTTCAATATCTTTCATTTATTTTTTCTCCGGTTTTTCCGACTCCATCACCGAAAAAAACACCTGACACCTTGACTCTGACTCCACAGCCCTGTGGAGCACAACATGTGGAATAATCAAGTTATCATTTTTAATTTTATAATAATGCCAGACAGCCAATCATTTTTTTTGTATATCGACTTTGGAAAGGAAAAAGGACGTCACCCACACATAGAAAATTTTACAGGAGGCACAAAAAACGTGTTTTGATGATTTTCATTCATTATGAAATAAACACAACCTTGAAGTGCACGGAGACTTCTAAACTGGTGTTCAATTTACATAACCTAATATTAATTTAAAAATTTGCATAGGAAAAACTTTTTTTTTAGGCTTTTTTCTTGGTTTCAATTTCCACAAGCCCATCCTTTTTCAAACATGAAAGCTAAATTTAGATACTAATTCGGCATTTGCAGCATACGTCCTTTTGATAGAACGTGTATCAATTTGGATAGATTGTGATTATCGAAAAAAAACAGTTGGTTACGTCATTTTTCCTTTCCACAGTCGATATTTATATTACAATTTGAATTTGCTTGACCAAAATGGAGCACTGCTAATTTCGCAGTACCACAAGAAATACCGTACCGAGATTGACAACACCTCCGTAATGTGGCTTACGCTGTTATGATATGCTGCTTATAATAAGCATTGACGATATGTCTACATTCCAACAGTATTTACATTCACCATTCATGACGAACTCCTCAACCTTTTAATGTCGGGTTTGGCGGATGACTTCACTGCAATATCAATAATAACAATCATTGCGCTTGTATTTGAGTCATATTATACTTTCGGTGTGTATTCTATCTACATTTACACGTTTTATGAGATAAACACAGTAAACAAAAAAAAACCCGCGATACGCAGAACATTGTAACCGACAATTTATACATTTTATAGAATATCTTTTTAAAATAACTATGGAATACGTCCGAAAAATAGTTCCTTGATTGTGAGTTAATAATGCAAAATGTACTATTTCAAAAATTAGAGATATTGAGTAAGGTATACATACCGCCTGTGTGGTCGAGTGGTCAACGTTGTTGGCTTCGGCTACAGAGGGCCCGGGTTCAAATCCCGGTACGGACAGTTTTATAAATTGATTTTCAATCGATTTATGAATTTCTGTTCAAAGGCATGGATGTATGTGATGTATTGAATTCCCCCCTCTCACCCATCCTATCCTATGCAATAGAATAGAGTAGGACAATTATACATTGCAGCAGAAATAATGTATGTATTATACATACTTATTCTATTATTTTCCAATGGTATTTAGGGATACCATAATAACTGCATCTAAAAGTAAGTGTCGACAATATTGTATTGACTATCTTGTCAACGGATTTCTTTCATCACCCCGTGACTATATGAAACTCATGTGCTTAATATGTTTTGCTTCGCTAATACTAATATCCATTTTATAAAAAACACATGTGAATGAAAGAAAAACCATTTGAATAATTTAAAAAGCTTTAAGAAGTTTCCACATCAAAGAAAATGGGACATATAGTATCCAGGCATTTCTTATATAAACACGAAACATTCATTTACTAAGCGTCAGTTCAAGTTCATCCGTGTACATGAACGCCTGAAGATGCCAAAAGGCGAAACCCGGGTCGTTAGTGACAAAATCTGTGAGAATGTACATAGTTTGAACGATTCAAATTTATTGAAATTCCACCAAGCACCTTCAGTCGAAATCTTAAATTTTTAAATAATAATTTGTGTACAAAATTTTGTGTTGTATTTTTTTAAAAATAAATATTTTCTTCTATGGCCCCCTTGGAACATGCTGTGGCCCCCTAGGGGGCCATATGGCTCCCGGTTGAAAAACGCTGCTCTAAATCATTGTTTCTCAACCGGGGTTCGCGTGGAACAAACGATAAAAAAATCAAAACACTAAAATGCACTGGTCCATAGATCAGGTGAATGAGATAACACTAACTTTCTGAATGAATCTCGCGGATCGCCAATAATGGACTCACGAGTGCCATTTTTATTCTTGTGTGAGCCGTGCGCTTCACGCCGATATTTATTTATTTAATATTACAATTCATAAAATGAAAATAAATATAGAAATTAATTAAGTTAAATAAGAAATGGAACTGCCAGCGATTTTAGAAACAATAGAAATAGCATAAAAAGTGATTTGAATTAAATTATTTATAGTCTTAATATGATCTAGTGTGTCCTGGCATATGTGTATGTATAACACATAGTGTGCTGCGGGATCATTTAGAGCAGCCATACTCAACCTTTTTTTCCTCCGGGCCGCATTCCGATTTTTGCTTCTCTACGTGGGCCATATAACACATACTATACTGCACACATATGTTTGTATTATGTCGAAATAAAATTATTTTATTTTATGTAAATATATACATATATGTATTAATGTATTTTTCATAGTAAAAATACGTAAAAAGTACACAAAAATACCAATGTATCCAAAATATTAAATCGATTACCTAAAAATTAATGTGAAATTTGATATTGACTATACTTTTAACTATTTTTTAAAAATATTTCGTGACTATAATTATTTTGGGCCGCACATAAGAGCTGATTGGGCCGTAGGTTGAGGTTCAGGGTTGTCACAACAAAAAATGAATATATTTTTTTAAATTTAATTTTATATTATTTTACTTTTGGTCTATAATATGTAAACCGATCGAAGCTTCGTTATTTAGATCGATTTATATCTCAATTTAAATATTATGATATCATTGTTACAAATACATTTCAAAATACGATTTTAAAATTGAAAAAAATCGTTCGGCCCTAGCGAAATCGATTGAATGTATTTAAAAATAATATCAATCGATTTAGATGTGTCAAACATTGTAGACGTCATTGGGTTTAAAAATAGATGACAACAGCACCAAGGCTTCGAACCGTAACTGAACCGAAAACAAAAAACCGGAAAAACCGTTATTTTTGCCGGAACGAAAACCGGATCCGAACCGATATATATTTTTTTACTTGAACCGGAACGAAAAAAATAACGGTTCGAAGCCCTGAATTTTTACATATCGAAACAATCTTTATTTTAAACGAAAAAACATCGCGACCCACCGGCGAGACGCTGGTGTTCTAGTGTTTAAATGCTGAATGAACGCAGTGCATTTATTATAATAATATTTTAATTCTGCCATTAGATAATGGCGGCAATAACACAAAACGATAAATTTTCACTTGGCCGCTTTGCGAATCGTGAATCACGCTCGACCCATTGGTTGATATACGAATTCGATCATGCGATCAGCACATTATTTTTTTTGGCCAATTTCGCAAACCGGTCCCGCCGCGGCCATGACAAAATGGCGATCTGCGACAGTTAGCGCTTTGTTCCTGCTATCGTAAACGGCCGAGATTGTAAACGGCAATAATAATCGCGCGGATTATTTAGCGTCACGCATTGAAAAAAAACTAGTTTCTGCAGCGCGCGGAATGTGGAGCGATCTGGTGCAAGCGACCTCAGGCGGGCAGTGAAAGATTTGAACGTGTCTTAAAATCTGAGTGATAGCTGGATAAGCTGTACTTGATTAAAACGGCCTCCGTTTTGCGCTGCTTAGTATTTGCGTGCGTGTTTTGATGTACACGATATTTTTATTGAACACATGAGAAATTACTTGGTAGAACTCCATTAAAAACGGTCAAAATATCAAATTCCTTAAAAATAATTGAAAAACCCCATACGAATACTGACCAATGCACCTTCACGAGTAAACATTCAAAATGCTTATCGGGCGAAGAATTTCATGTAATCATGCGAAAGAACAGGGTTTCCCAAACTATGTTCCGCGGGACACTGGTGGTCAGCGAACACCTACATAATTTGAAAATACCCCTTTTGCAATATTTTTCGATAACTGGTATTGATGATTCCATGGTTCAGGATCCATTTTCTATGACCGCTAAGTCAGTAGACTTCTTCAGTTGATTCTGATTTCAAGCAAAAAACAAAGATTAGTCGTAAAATGATTTTTAGTTGGGTTTATCAAAAGAGTCCTGCAGAGTGCTCACATAACAAATTTGTTTGTATTTAAAGTTTTCGAAATTACCCAACGTAAAAAAAGCCAAGTGTTCCGTTGCAGAAAAAGTTTGGGAAACCCTGCAATAGAACTCCGTATACTAACGTATGGATATGTTAATTTATTGACCGAAGAGCTTGTACATATGTACTTTACCTAATTGTATTTCCGGCCGGCTAGCAGTTAGTCTTCTTGATTATTCTATTTTTTCTACTGACCCACTGCACTTCCTTGACCCTTGAGTGATTTCCAAACTGGGAGGCGTAAACTATTGCAAAAGGAAGCGCGAGCAGTCTAAAATATTTCACTGTCCTTTAACCTTTATCCGCTCGCGCGATGTGCGCAAAAGGAGTTGCACACTGCCCGAGCATTTTTTCGCGAAATATTCGCGACAAACGCCTCCATTAAAAAAAATATATCTCTAAAACTAGTCATCCTGGTTGAGTAAAAAAAAGCATTATCAAAATAAAAGATTGTTTATTATTTACAAAAGCTTTATTTGTGTCCGTACTGATCTATTACGGTCTGCCTAAAATTACAAAACGGGCGTATTATTTCTTAAGAGTCGGACCTTGTAACGCAGATGTTTATATTACTCGTATGACAAAAATATTTATCGAAACCGAAAATAAAATTGTGTATCAGTATCTCAAAGACATTATTTATGTAACCTAATATTCATATCTTGAATAATATTATCATAAATCAGTGTAATCCGAAAGCGAAATGAACCATAATCAACGGTCCCGTACGGCACCGCTAGGCGTATAAAGGTTAAACGTTTCTCGATTATTATATGAAATGAAGGATAGATAGGGAGGCGCGGAGTAATTGTTTTTCACCGTGAGGCGTAATAACATAAAGTTTGGAAACCACTGCCTTAACCTGTTATTCCAATACTATGCTAAAAATAATTATGCCGTATTTTTTATAAATAAAGAAACTATTGTAAGCCTGTAGTATTGTTGTGTAAATATTTTTTTTCATATCCACGGTATACAGGTTTCTGTTTTATCTGTAGTGAATATCTTTTTGACGGAATTTATCCCAAGTCATTCGAAAAAGCGAATCATTGTATTTTTTTTGCAATGCCTTTGAAAGAAATGAAATGATATGAAAATAATACGTGCCTATTTTTATTATGTTTTTTTACACTAATATAAAAAAAGACAATAAAATTTATCTTTATGTTATCGTTTTTGTTATTCTTTTGTTATGGACGTCGACTTTATATCTCTGACACAGTTTTTTTGTCGTTTAATAATAGCTGAACGCGTGATTCTTTTCGCGGCTATCAATTGGCCTTCAAATATCGTAAACAGCATTCTGATTTTATACTTTGATTCGCAGGTCCGGCGCTCCTTGAAGCTTCGAGGTCGCCGAAAAGAGAAGGAGAAGCTTCCGTCAGGCATCACGGCGGACTACAGCGACTTTTTCGCCGAGCTGAACCGCGATTCCAACTACTCCAACTATCCTTTAGTCTCAGAAGCTACAGGAGAAGACGGAACCCGAAATCAAATCCCTGGAGGAATTGGTACATCGGGAGTATGGAGAGAAGGTCTTTTACAGTCCGACAGCTCAGAAGCTTCTCTTAATTCACTGAATAATCCAAACGGTGTACCTAGACAGGCACCGAATCTACCTCCTCTTCCGCCTAGACCTCCCAAGAGAGGAATTCTTAAAGGTCCTCGATTGAGTAACAGTAACCTGCTAGCTATGGTCGAAGGGCAACATTCAAGTGCGCCTGATGCTCAAATCAACGGACAGGACAGCAATGTTCTAATGCAGAATACGCTGCTGAATGAAGTCATCGCTTATCAAAATCTATCTGGACCTCTTAATGGTACTGCAACATCAAATGACGATTTACAGAATCTAACGCCGAATTTCACCAAAAAGGTGATCCACAGTCCTGTGGACGGTGCACGAAATAATTACTACAATAGCTACGGATCTCCACCTCCTATAACCGTAACAAATTATGCCGATCATGATAATGGGAATAGGGAGAATGGAAACAGTATCCCTTGTATTACATCGGCGTCACCCAGTGCAGATTCGTTGACTGACACCACGACAAACTCGTCTTTTGCCACGCCACCGTTTTCAATGTCTCCGACTGGCGATTCGGAAGGATTCCATCGTTGGTCAAGTAATTTGGAAGGGACCCATCTTCCTCTACCTGAAATATCACCGGCCGACTTGCCTCCTCCGCGCGTGCTCACGATTTGTCGCCAGAAAGCTCCCAGGAATGATTTCGGGTTCAGTTTACGCCGCGCCATGATTGTGGAGCGAAGTTTTTCTGATAACGGCGCGGCGGCGTCTTCGGACGAAGAAAGGGACGGTGTCAAGATGAAAGCCGTCATCTTCGCGGAGCCCGGTGCCCTGTCGCAGGGTCATGAAACAGGACTCCTTCCCGGTGATAGACTATTAGAAGTGAATGGTATTTGTGTGGACGACAAAAGCAGGGAAGAGATTATCGAAATGATCAAGGGGAGTCAAGACTTCGTCACAGTGAAGGTGAGTTAAGTTTTTATCATAATATATGGATTTACAGATTAGTGGGTGTCTCTGTTGGTGCAGTTAGCTAGTTATTTACGTTATCTTTTCTCAGTATTTTATATGAAACAAATAATGCTCTTAGCAAATATCTGATAGCGGTTCTTTTTATTATAGTATCAGTTGATACCATTGATTAGTTATTATCAATATATCCGTAACCACACCCGCTCTGAATGTGGAGTATATGAACTCACTACAGAGTCTATTTCATCAGAAGATGTTCTATGAGAATTGCTATTTATTAAGTCATTTAGAGTAATGTCGAGTCCTATGACGCAGGGGTTAGCGTTGTTGGCTTCCGTGCCGGATCTCACAGGTTCGAGTACCAGTAAGAATAGCTTCTGTTCGAAGGCATGTATGGGTGTTTGTGATGTCTAAAAATTCCCTCTCATCCTTCCGATCCTTTAATAACTGAGCGTAGCGAGAGCGACTAATTATCATTCTATCTCTACTACTCTCTTTGGAAAGGAGTTGTTGAGCGACCGAGTGACATACAATTCTCGTAGAAAATTTTCTGTTGAGATACGTCCGTATGTGTAAACAACCGTCTTTTTTCTACCCTCTGACTTTCACTAGCTGGGGATGCGAAGTTTATTGACTAATATTTGACAGTCATATCCTATCCAATGAGTACACATTCGATGTAAAAATTATAACAGTTTGACAGTCAGTCAAACCGTAACTGAAACTCTCGACTTCTTTTGTGGTCTATGAGAACTGCTCGATATAACATGATGATAATCATTTCCGAATATTTAACGCTTTGTTAAATTAACAATCATGATATTCAATGTAAAATCGCCGTTCCGGAAATTTTCCACGGAACCAGAGCCGTACTGTGATGCTTGAAATTAAGATTCGCCGAGCCGATACTCAATTAACTCGTTTTAAAACAGTGCTTCTCAAGGGGGACCCAGACTTTACTTGTTGATTAAAATACAATTTTCTTATAAAGACGACAGTTTTGAATAAAAGGTAGAGGTTTCCAAACTTTTTTTTACTACGCCACCTTGACATAAAAAAATAACCATCGCGCCTCTCAATCATTTCTTTCCTATTATAATAGACGCGTTTTAAATTGTTGAAAAATATGGTAAACTAAATTTGAAATATTGGACTTGGGTGTTTGTGGTGTACCTCCTACTTTATTGCTCTCCTGCTGGCTTACTGCCAATTATTGGTGAAAAGACATTATGTTAAAAAACAAAATGCTGTTTGCATTAGTGAACCTCCAGAGACGAGAGTTTTTTTTTTAATAAAAAAATATTTTTTGAAATCACGGGTAACTTTTATTTCTAACAAAAATTAAAAAAACAAAAAAAAAACACCAAATCGTTGTATAGAAACCCCGCTTGACTTTATGGTCATGTTCATCTTTATATTAGCGTGTAATATTGTTTACGCACAGTAGTAAGAACGAGTGTGACCGTACGGGCACACGAAATTCGGGGTTAAACAGTCTCAAAAAGTCCATTAAAAATAAACGGAAATTCAAAAAATCAAAGTGCTTTTGTTTGTCGACCTCGTCCCCGCAGCTGATGACTAACTGAAGTATGTTTCCTGTTTAACCAAAATTGATTCAAAGCAACCATTTTCAGGTAGAAAAAGAATGAATAGTGTGATCAATAGAAAACGCTGTTTACTGTGACCATATGGTCACACTCGTCCTTGGAGGGTTAACGTCGTTGGCATCGGTGACGAATGTACGGAGGTCACGAGCTCGAATCCCAGTAGAATCCCAGTTTTTAACTGCGTGGATGTATGCTATGTCACGAATTATCCCCTCCCATCCGTTTTATCCTAAAAACGGAACGATTATCTAACCACTAGTTCTATCCGAACCCTATTATTTTATCCCTCTTTGAAAAAAAAATAGAGATTAGGAAATGACTAACAAAGCAGTTTTCGTAGAAACATCTCTGTTCAGATACACTCCACGAAGAGTCCATTTGCTCCACATTGGTAGCAGACATGGTTAAAAATATATCAGCACCAGTTTCGCTCAGCCCGAGTGTTGTCTTCTAGTAGTTTAATATCAATTCATAACGCTCTTGATGGCCGTTGGAAAATGTTCTGATGTAGAAAAGTCTTTTTTATTTTTTTAAATTATAACTTCTAGTTGTTTGGCCGATATACTCGGCTGGACATTACACGCACAGCCATAGAGAATGTCCTTATTTCTTAACATTATTAAATTTCGTGGCGAGTTGTTGTACATAATATGTATTAGATGACTCGTTCATACTATTGTGGGCTTAGTCCATTGTTTACTATTTGATGTACCCAACTGCCCCCTGACTGATTTCGTAAAAATGAAAAAAAATCCACTACTTACTATCTCGCAAACATAACAATTCGTCGTCTCGCTCTGCTGGACCACAGTGATAATGGCATGGTCAACAATTTGAATACCGTCTGACCGTCACGTATATATATATATTTAATTTTTAATAATTTTATTTTTTTTATATAAAAAAATAGAAATATTTTAAAGTGAAAGATCATAAAAGAATTTGAGTATTGTAACTGTAAGTCACTCGAGATAAACTCGAGGTGAATTGACGTCACAAACACCCATGCCTTAGATCTCAAATTTAAATTGAAAATCAAAATTTAACATTTTTAGATATTCATACGTTTTTCTACGAGAACTGTTTGTTAGTGAGTGAGAGAATTTTTGTTAGGACATTACAAACACCCATGCTTTCGATAGAAAAAACCTCTTCGTGTTGGGATTCGATCCCGTGAGATCCGTCACGGAAGTCAACGACGTTGGCCAATGTGCCAAGTGCCCAATGTTTACATTGCCTTAGACTAAAATCACTGATAAGAAATAAAATTTAACAGCGTTATTTATACAAAACAAAATAAGTTTACAATTGTATCAGTTGATAATGCTCGTCATGAGCGAAACCGGTCCTGATCTTGCAAAATAGTAGTAAAAAGGAATGTTGTGTTTTTTTTTTTGAATAATGCCTTTCCACCAAGTATTGACAGTGAACACCCTAAAAGACACATATGATTAATCGAAGTCGGAGAAGGACCATTTGAGGCAAGTATCATACACGGCCGAGCTACGTTTTTGACGATTTACACCTTTTTTTACAAATTCCGGTAGGGAAAATTGTTACAATCCCATATATATATATATATTTCAAAAGTAGCTAAGTCAAAGTCATCTTGTTATCATACTGCCCAAGTCATTGATATCCAATCGGATCGCAGGGTTTGTATCAGCTGACTGAATGTTAACGCTTAACGTTTAGTGTCATGACTTTTCGTAGTTGTTAAAGTTAACTCGCATTTCAATTTCGTTCAAAAGTAGTCGAACAAACTTTCGGCTCCCTTGAAAAATAAAGTGAAACCTGGAAAGCTGGACTCAGGAGTCAAAGTCGGAATAACACATTGCCTCCGAATTTATATCACCGACAGATATTTATTTCCGTTTTCGACTTGATATTTATTGTCGCTCTCGTGCCATATGTTGGTCAACTCTTCGTTGCGGGGGCCTCACGCTCCACCTGCCGCGGACCTGTACTCGTCTGCTCGGAATGATTTTGTTTTTCAGGGTTAATGCGTGTAATTTCAAGCGCATCTGCTAATCTAGAGTATTCATATCGCCGGACCACTTCTAATGGCGGATTATGGTTCTGACGTGATGGTGCAATACCGAAATAGGTATTGACTGTGTAACATATAAATCTCGTGGAACTAAGTGCTTTGATATGAGGCAAATGTTTTTTTTTAATATCGACTTTGGAAAGGAAAAAGGACGTAACCCACAGTTTTTTTAAAAACAGCTTTTTTTCGATAATCACAATTTATACAAGCTGATACACGTTCTATCAAAAGGGTGTACGCTAAAAATGCCGAATTAGTATCTAAATTTATTTTTTAGGCCGGCCTGAAATAATTGCGACCAGGAAAAAATACTTATAAGAAAGGTTGTTTTTGAAAAAAAATATAAAATTAATGTCCGATAAAGTCAATTAAAAACCAGTTTATCAGTCTCCATGCACATTAAGGTTGAGTATATTTCATAATTTGCCTTTGACCCAAAATCTTCAAAAAACGTTTTTTGTGTCTCCTGTAAAATTTGTCATGTGTGGGTTACGTCCGTTTTCCTTTCCACATTAGATATCCATGTCCGGCTCTCAATGTGAAGCATAATATGGCCTCCTAAACGAGGTATATCAACATTTCAACAACCTCTCGGCAACGTCGTTGCATAGACATTGGTGTTTTGTGATGCCTAAAAATTCCCTCCCACCCTTGCAATCCTATAATAACGGGGTGTGGAGAGAGCGATTAACAAACCACTTTTACTCTCTTCCTATCATTTCTATCCAAACTCTCTTCGAAAAAGAGAGGTCGAGTAGCTGAGTAACAAGCAGTTCTCGTTTTGATAAGCTCCATTATGAGTCTTAATGCTGTACCACCCACTCTTCTTATACTCAGACGTAGCGGGAGCGATTAGCTAATCACTAGTTCTTTTTCTAGTCCTATCTTTCTATCCCTACTCTCTTTTAATAAGAATTGTTGAGCAACTAACTAACAAATAGTTATCGTAAAAAAAATCTGTTGAAATACCTACATTAGGGTGCCTTACGCTCCACATTGTGAGTAGGGCATCCAATCCCGGGATCCCGTTCAATTTTCTGATCCCGAAATTCCGGGATTGAGATGGCTGCGATCCCGGGATTTCGGGATTGAGAAATTTTGCGTAAATTCTCGAAATTTACACGAAATTGGCAAATCGGAGATTTCAAATTCCTCGATGAGCTAAAAAAAAAAAAAAACGACCTTTCGTGAGATTCTGGGAAATAGTATACCAAATCGGGGATTTCAAATTCCTCGGTGAGCTAAAAAAAAAAAAAACGAGTTTCGGTGAGATTCTGGGAAAAAGTATACCAAATCGGAGATTCCAAATTCCTCGGTGAGCTAAAAAAAAAAAAAAAACGACCTTTCGTGAGATTCTGGGAAAAAGTATACCAAATCGGGGATTTCAAATTCCTCGGTGAGCTAAAAAAAAAAAAAACGAGTTTCGGCGAGATTCTGGGAAAAAGTATACCAAATCGGAGATTCCAAATTCCTCGGTGAGCTAAAAAAAAAAAAAACGAGTTTCGGCGAGATTCTGGGGAAAAGTATACCAAATCGGGGATTTCAAATTCCTCGGTGAAAAAATCTCAATCCCGGGATCCCGGGATCCCGGGATTCAAAATAAATCAATCCCGAAATCCCGGGATTGGAAAAAGGCTTCGGGATTGGATACCCTAATTGTGAGCAGACATGTGTTTAAGTGCAGAGTGAACTTATCTATTCATATTCGCTTTTTCATTAATATCAATCGAAAAAATAGACAAATTCATAAAAGACAATATATTGTGGTGAAGTAAGCCAACTAGTAAAACTTTTTTCTTGGATTTTAAGTACAATCACGTCTTTACTTAATGTTTTGAATATTTTTATTTTTCAGAGGTGACACTATTGCAATGTGTATTAACTTGAGGTTACTTCATCTTTACGATACTTTAAGACGTGTAGATTATTACAACGCATCTAACATATTCTTTTATAAAATACCACTTGGCTCACTTCACTTATAATGGGTTCATATGATTGATGACTTTAGTAAGAAGGAGCGTCGAATAGATACGCTTACCAAATAAAGAAATTCAACTTAAAAAATACAGTTTTGGTTTCCACCCCCTGACCGCATGCATGCCCCGTTTCAAATGTCACCGCACACCACTGATACATACATACATATATATATAGTATTCATGTTTTCGTCTATTACGTTATTTTCATATTGTTTTGTTATTTTCTAATCAATGTAAATTAATTATATATATTAAAATAATTCGAATTGATAATTATTTCAATGCTATATAATTGATGCATATTAATGTTAAAAATACCGGTCTCTAGAAATGATTAAAACATAATTTCTAAATATTCATTAAGAAAATTGAAATAACAATAATTAACGTAATATAAATCGGTAATTAACATTTGTTTGCATAATATAATGAATTTACACCAAGAATTGTCGGTTAACTTCCTTGAAAGTGATTGTTGTGATGCAATGTTGTTTGTTTTTTATGATTTCAAATTGCTTCCGGTCCACGATGCTGGGTCCATGCATATTGCTCTCACTCTTATCACTGCCCCCCGAATTGCATGCACACAAGGCGCCGCCGGAAGTCGTTTGTCCCTGCTATCCAATCTCCGGTTACACAATATCCGCATTTGATATCATTTGTGTGTACTCGAAGTGATAATTGTAAATATTATGTTATGGCGGGTTCAACGACTTTGGGCGTCGCCATTCGTTAATTTTTTCTTACCTTGTCCGCTCCCAATGTGAAACTCCTAATGAAGTTTATCCCAACAGAAGTGTTTCTACGAGAACTGCCTGTTACTCTGTTGCAATTAGGGCATCCAATCCCGGGATCCCGTTCAATTTTCTGATTTCGGGATTGAGAAATTTTCAGCAAATCCCGAAAATTTACACGAAATTGGCAAATCGGGGATTTCAAATTCCTCGGTGAGAAAATCTCAATCCCGGGATTCAAAATTAATCAATTCCGAAATCCCGGGATTGGATACCCTAATTGCAATGTAGGTAAGTAGGTAAATTGTTTAGCAATAATTGATATTAATTATTTTACGATATATTGCATGTTGTTACATTATGTGAGTAAAGTTAAATTGCTCTAATAATTATTGCGTATAATTATATCGAGAGTGGAAAGGAAAAATTACATAACCCACAGTTTTTTTGAAAACAGTTTGTTTTCGATAATCGCATTTTATATAAATAACTTGATACACGATCTATCAAAAGGATGTAAGCTGAAAATGCCAAATTTGTACTTAAATTAAGTTTTAAAGTTTGAAAAAAAAGGTCTGTGGAAATTACGACCCGGAAAAAGTCATTAAAAAAGGTTTTTTTTTTAAATATATTAAACTTATATCAGATAAAGTAAATTAAAAACCAGTTTATTATTCTCCATGTACTTCAAGATTGTGGATATTTCATAATTTGCCTTTGGCCCAAAATCATCAAAATACGTTTTTTTGTGTTTCCTATAAAATTTGTTATATGTGGGTTACGTCTTTTTCCTTTCCACAGTCGATAAGCGTTAAAAATCAGCCCCTTTCTCTGAGATTAATCGAGTCTCTTGGCAGCCCACCGCTGGATTTTGTCCAATGTGATTCCGGAATACTGGATTTGGGCACGAATGAAACTCAAATAATTTGAATTTGGTCAATAATGATACTGAATTGGAACAAGTATTCAAACGTCTTTCATCTTAGAAAACAATATTTTTTTATCCAAAGATGTGAATATTTACGATTTAAAATATATTGCCAAAGTATGAAATGGTCAGTATTTGTGGTCAATTGGTAATTTGCCTTATTTATCATGTGTGTCTTGATTTAAGTCCCAGCAAAGTCGATATGAAATTTGGATTATTCTGCTTAAATTTCAGATATTTTCTAAGTGGGTGCATTTGACGTCATTTCTCTTCGAGTTAAAAAAATTCAAATAAGATTGAGTATAATTTTTAACGTATAGTATGTATGTACAGGGAAAGCTCTGCCATGATGCTCGTCTAATTTACTATTTCGTCACACCATTTCTGTACTCTGACCAATGCCACCGAAATTTATTCACTTAAGCACCCTCGATAGGGGATAAACTGTTGACTCACTCCCGCCCTATTTAAAAACATGCCACCGGCAATAAAGTCACGACATAATTTACCAAAGCGTTGTCCACACAGTGACACAATATTTTATATGCGAGTTTATTTAATACACCCCATCATCCTTCCTTTCGCACAATTTCGAAATAGCACTGTTGAAAAAAAAATACAGACTATTTTTGCTTTCACACTGTTTCAAAAAACCAAAAAGAATTACGAATGCAGGCGGACAACTTCCACTTTCACACAAAATTGGTTCCTAAAAATCTGTGCGAATGTTAGAAAGTAAAGGGATATAAAAAAAACACCAAAAATTGTTTTTTTTTTGATAAAGTTGTCAAGAGTTAGTTGTATTTTACTCTTTTTTGACGTGGATACGTTTTTAAAATTGCTTCTATAGGAAGGCAATTAAAAAAAACGAATGATAACAACATCTGGGGATACAGTTTGGTGGATACAGTTTGGTGATACTTACGATGTTCGTTCATGTTTCAATAGTTCTTGACAAAATTTATCGATTACAGATAAAATTAGGTGTTAAAATATAAAAAAATATATCAAAAATATATAATGTCGATCTATACGCGTCAAAAAGCCAAATCGAAATACAAAGATCGTATACGGTTGGAAAGGGCTTCTCAAGAGCAATCGAATGGGACCATTAAAACACGATATGACCGAGTCAAGGAGTGCCGGCAACGTAAAAATGAGGTGTAATATCACCTATTACGAGACGTATTCACGTACAACACACGACCGTGTCCATGACACAGCCACACCCCATATTGTTTTCTCTTAAATTAACAAGGGGCTCGCTGACCTTATTAAAATTTAACAAGGGGTTCACGCGATACCCTCCGAGGCCCCTCCAGCCCACCCCTGCGAAAAGACCTTTTCATCTGTCACAGAAATCAAAACACGGTATCGATCTCGGCTTGAAACATATTCAGTTCTCCGTCTTGCAGTTATATCATTGAAGTCAAATATACATTTTACCATTTTAAATATTCAGGAACATACATCACATTCAAAATTAACCCTTTGAACGCCATCGTCTCACCCGTGAGTCGCATATGTATTGAATACTTCGACGTTGGCGGGAAAATTAATTATAAAGCTTTTATAATTAATAGTTTTATTTTATGAACTAGGTGCTTTTTTAAATTTAACACAAAAGTCCAGTTAGTGGTCCGCTGGATTAAAATTGTGATTTTAGTGGTCCGTGAGCCCAAAAAGTTGGCCGACCGCTGTTATATAGCATAACAATACTTTAAAAACAATTTCTTTGTTTTAAAAGCACAGCACACACTTACTTTCTCCTGGTCTTCGCGTCGTGCAAATTAAGCGGACCGACCGAATGTTGAATGATTTGCGAGTTTTTTGTACAATCATTATGGAGTGTGTTTTTATATGAAATCCTGAGCAAAATAAACTTATTATAGGTGTATCATAGTTTCTTTGATAAGCGTTCGGAGTCAATCTGAAATGTGTGCGGCGATATCAGGTGCCGGCGTGTGTACGCGGCTTTAGTTACTGCACGCACTAAATATTATTACATTTATAATGGGGAAGCGTATCAATTACTCGATCCACCCACTTTCCTCTGGTCACCGCGTACCACTCGCCACTGAGTCACGGTCACTCGGCGTTGTGAATGCGGCACAATCACAACTTGTAAGTATTTTCTCCTTGCAATTGAGCCGATGCGGTGAAGTAACCTATTCTCAGTGGCGGCCGGTCAATGCAGCATTGGATCAATGCACCACTTGTATATGCACGTGCGGTTATATTTCATGAAATATAACTCAAACATAACATTTATAACATTCACTCATTTTAGATTCGTCGTGTATTTATTGTCTAAAATAAAATAAAACGAAATGTTCTAAAATATTTATTATAGACAATAAATACATGAAGCTTCCAGTGTGGTCGAGTGGTCAACGTCGTTGGCTACCGCTACGGAGGTCACTGGTTAAAATTCCAGTACGGGCAGTTTTATAATTTTATTTTTCAATCGATTTATGAATTTCTGTTCAAAGGCATGGATGTATGTGATGTCTTGAATTCCCCCCTCCCACCCATCCTATCCTATGAACGGGGCGTATCGAGAACGATTAGTTAATCACTAGTCCTGTCCTAGCCCTTTCCTTCTATTCCCTACTCTCTCTGGAAAAAGAGAGGTTGAGCAACGGAGTAACAAGCAGTTCTCGTAGGAAAACTTCTGTTGAGATAAACTCCATTAGGAGTCCATATGCTCCACATCGGGAGCGGACATGGTAAAAAAAAAGCCAAAAAAAAATACATGAAGAATTTAAAATGACTGACTGGTACAAATGTTATGTTTGAATAGTATTTCATGAAATATAACCGCCCCCTGCATATTCAAGGGGTGCATTGATCCAATGCCACATTGACCGGCCGCCACTGCTTATTATACTATACATTTAATTGTTGAGATATGAACATTTAATGGCTATGGAGTCGGAGTCGTGTGTTTTTCGGTGGTGGAGTCCCGAAAAACGAAGATTTTTTAGATGTATTTGGCATTACAGCTAATGGTCATTGCGCCAAATATTTTAAAGTTAGCAGATCATACGAGAAAACTCGATGAGAATTTATTGTAAGTCACTGGAGGTAAATTGACATTACAAATACCCATTTCTAAGGTCTCAAATTTAAATTGAAAACTCTAAATTTTACATCGATCTTACCGGGAATCGAACCCAGAACCGCGTAGTCGGTAGAGGAAGCTCTAACCAACTAGACCAGTGTCTGCCAAACTGTGTGCCGCAAGAAGTCCTAGGTGTGCCGCGGTGGAAAAAACCTTAAAAATAACAATTTTAAATAATGCCTATTCGATACAAAATGGAGGATTTTAAATTCCTCGGTGAGCTAAAAAAAATAGGAGTTATGGAGATAATCTGCGGAAAAAGTATACCAAATCGAGGATTTCAAATTCCTCGGTGAGCAAAAAAAAAAAAGAGTTTCTGAGATAATCTGCGGCATCTTGGTGTGCCGCGGTACTAGTTTCATTCATCACTGTGCCGTAAAGGAAAAAAGTTTGGCAGACACTGAATTAGACCAATGTTGGCAAACTGCGGCTCTTTGCCCCCTGAGTGTGTCTCTTCCACAAAATACCACATACAGTGTGATTGAAACTTCTTGTCCCACGTGTAGGAGTTGGTTTTCATTCTTGTCTTTTCTTAGCTATACCATCATATTCTTACCTTTTTTTACAACCAAAAAATGCTGATTGACTGAATGAAAACTAATTCTCGTTGTACAGATTCTGATACGTTAGAAGTCCGTACGTTTCATAATGGAAACGGACATGATTTTAACAACAAATAAATAATCCTTCATCGTCAAACACGCAGAAGACGAAAATATATTTTGTTCAATTTCGCGTAAGATCTGTACGTGTGAAAGTTACACGTGCGTCATTTTCAATACAGGCTTACGCCAAAAATAATATTCCATCATATGTAATAATATTTTTCGCAGTTCAATACAAGAAAATATTTCCGTCATTATCTCGCATCGAAGCACGCTATTGAGTTACGTGTCGGCGGCAGTGGCGTGCGTGCACATTTGAATGCGCATTACGTGCCTCACGTTGGAAATAAATTTCTGACAGACATTGCAGGGAATTAATTATAAAAATATAAAGCTTTTTAGAGTCATATTTTCCTATTTTTTATCCATTTTATTACACATTTTCTCAACTATCAATGGTCCTAAAATTGGACGCAGAGGGACTAGCTACTTACTTCCCCTGTTCATTGTATCTTTACTTACCATCTCACAGATGCTAATAACTAATTATATAGGACCTGCGAATCGTACTCCTAGAATGAGTACATAATTAGTGTTTTTTTTAATTCTTTTCTAAATTTACTTTTTGTTTGGTAGCCGAAAGCTTTTGGTGCGATGAAAAAAAATGCAAAAACCCCTTTACGAATACCGATCTTGCTCAATAAATGAACGCTAATAATGTGTGTGGAAAATAAGAGAAATATTTGTATGGTAAGTACATTGTAAGGGTTTTTTTTTAAATTCTTTCCTATATTTACTTCCGTTTTGCTAGCCGAAAGCTTTTGGTACGATGAAACAAATCAGAAAACTCCCTTGCTAATACTGATCTGTCTCAACATATGAGCGTTAATAATGTGTGCGAAAAATTAGAGAAATGTTAGTAGTATATATATGAATATTTGAAATAAAAAGGAATTTAGATTGAATTGTAAAATATTTTTAATTAATAAAAAACATATGTACTTGAAAGTAACGTTTAACTCATACACTTGTCAAATATAAATGATACTATATTTCTTCTAAATTCTACAATTTATATGAAATGGTCAAGACCGGTGTCACTCATAGCAATCATTTTCAACTGGCCATCGTCATCAAAACAACGGCTTACAGTGTTTACACTCTTTTTGAGCGTATGTTTATCGACTGTGGAAAGGAAAAAGGACGTAACCCACACATATAAAATTTTACAGGAGGCGCTAAAAACGTGTTTTGATGATTTTGTGACATATGCAAATTACGAATTAAACACAATCTTGGGTGCACGAAGACTTCTAAACTGGTGTTTAATTGACATAATCTAATACTAATTCAAGAGTTTCTCTAGGAAAACCCTTTATTTCAGTCTTTTTTCTTAGTTTTAATTGTTTACAAGGTCATCTTTTCCAAAATTAAAAGCTAAATTTAGATACTAATTCGGTATTTTCAGCTTCCATCCTTTTGATAGAATGTGTGTCAAGTTGTATACATTGTGATTATCGAAAAAAACCTGTTTTGGAAAATTGAGGGTTACGTCCTTTTTCCTTTCTACAGTCGATATGTATGTGAAAATTTTCTTATTCTCAAGTGTCACTCTTGTCGTGGAACTACCCCAGAGTGACGTTAATCCTCCTGTACTGTAGAGCTAAAATACTTATATATATTTTTAATCTGTTATAATGGAGTTCTGCCAAGTAAATGCCAAATCAATTAATTAATCCTCCTCGTTGGTTTTCCAACGCACTCCCTCGATGTGATAATAGCGCGCAGGCTTCCCCCAGGAAATGTAATATTACCGCAACGGCATTTCAGACGCGTGGGAAATGTTATGTCACACTCTCCGTATCAAATTATAATTTCGATCCTCTCTCTCGCATTGAGCATTGTATTGAGATGATGGGAAATTCCTTCGCACAATGGCGAGACAAGTGCACAACGTACGACCGGTGTCAGATCACCGGTGGATGATTATTGTCGTTTATGAAATACAATACATCGCGATAATTAAAGCAATTGAAAGTTGTTATTTCGTCATGTCCGCTCCCACTGTCGGAGCATATGGGCTTATCTCAACAGATTTTTTCTATTTCAATATGCCAACCTCTCTTTGGAAGAGAGTAGTGATCGAAGGCCACGAATTTCAGGTGTCAGGTCCGTAGTACAGTGGTCAATGTTGTTGGATCGATTTCTTCTTCTTTGACCATGTTCGCTCCCTATGTGGAGCATATGGCCGCCACGCGGCACCTCCATGTTTCCCTGTCTCCCGCCAATAGCTTTGCTTCCTCCCATGACATGCCAGCATCCCTCAGTTCCGCCGAGTACATCCTATGGATAGTACCCGACGGACGTCCAGGACGCCGGAATCCCACCGGTCGAAAGAAGAGGCAGGCAGGATTGAGGCTTTCCGGAGGCATCCGCAGCACGTGACCCAGCCAGTTCCAACGTCTCTCCATAACCACTGACGTGACGGGACGCTGTCTTGCACGCTCCCTTATCTCTGAATTCCTCACAAAATCAAACCACCTCACCCCCATTATCCGACGCAAGCATCTGTTCTCGAAGCTCAGTATACGGTTTTTCTGAGTCTTCGTCAGGTGCCATGATTCGCAACCGTAAAGCATTACCGGCAGAATGCAAGCGTTGAACAAGTGGCATTTGGTTTTAATCGAGTACAGCTGTGTGTCCCAGACAGTCCGCATTGAGTTGAATGTGGCTCCAGCCATTCCTAAACGAATGGCGAGCTCGTTTTTTGTACTACCGTCTTCGGGGATATGTACGCCGAGGTATCTGAAGCTGTCAACCCTCTCGATGATCTGTCCCGCGCTGGTAAGGGTCCTATCAGAGTCATGACAGGTTTGGTTACACATCACATTGGTTTTACTAGTATTAATTTTTAGACCAATGCGACCTGAGTTAGTTCCTAACCCATCAATAGTCTCCTGGATGCCCTCAATGGATTTATCGAATATTACAGCATCATCGGCATATTCAAGGTCACACAGCTTCAGACCGGGACCAACAGCTACACCTCGATCAGGCGGAATTGACCTGCGAAGTATGAAGTCAAAGATAATAATAAACAGGAACGGTGCAAGAACGCACCCCTGTCTCACTCCGGTTGTGACCCCGAACCATTCGGTATTTGAGTCACCGATTCTCACACAACATGCACTATTCTCATGTAAGGATTTGATAATGGCCACAATCTTTGGCGGAATCCCGTAGGCATCCAGTATCCTCCACAAAGAGGGTCTGTGCGGACTATCAAATGCCTTCTCATAGTCGACGAAACAACAAGCAAGAGCACTGTTAAATTCATTGCTCTGCTGGAGGAGACATCGAAGATTGTGTATTTGGTCCGCACATGACCTTCCAGGGAGGAAGCCCGCTTGATTTTTCCTAAGTATTTTCATAATGGGACCTCTTATTCTCGCCAAGAGAATGTGTGCCATTACCTTCCCAGGAATACTGAGAAGAGTTATGCCTCGGTAATTGTTACAGCTGAGGGGATCACCTTTTTTTTTTGTGGAGTGCTAACACCTCACCGTCCACCCAGTCCCTAGGACAACGCTCACCGTCCCACACCCTGGCCATCAGGTGATAGAGAGGATGTAGGACGGCGTTAAGACCACATTTCAGAAATTCAGAATGTATTCCGTCTCCACCCGGTGCTTTGCCGTTTTTAAGCCTCTTCACTGCCAAGATGATTTCGGCATGTGTGGGCGTACGGTCTGAAATACCGGACACTCGGGGGAGGTCCATAGATGTAGCCTCTTCGGTTACGTCAAAAGGGTCCTGGGGGGGCGGTCGGTTCAGCACCTCGCAGAAATGATCCTTCCAAATCTTTTTAACGCTTTCTGCATTTGACTCTATTGCTCCATCAGGGCCGCGAATTGGCCCGGGAGTCGGTGGTCGCTTTCCGCAGACCTCGCGCGTGATTTTAAATAACTTCTTGGTATCATTTCTGCGGGCCGCCACCTCAGCTGTCTCAATTTGCCGATCCAAGAATCGGCGCTTGTCAAGTCGCGCAGACTTCTTGACAACTTTGTCCTGATTACGATAATCAGCGCGACGTTCTTCAAATCTTTCAGGGTCAGCTTCACTGTCCTTCAGTGCTTTAAGCCTGGCCCGCTCTTCAATTCTCCTCCACGTATTTTCGGACATCCATTTTGGTTGCCCCTCCCTCCGGAATCCGAGAACATCTTCGGCCGATGATGCAATAGCACGTTTGATACAGCACCAGTCCGCCTCAATGCGATCGGACCCGGATATAGGTCGCACGGAGACACGATCTATTTCCTTCCTTACAGCAATCTCGAATCTTAGTTTCGTATTTACGTTTTCTAGCTTCTCGATGTCGATCTTTTTCCGCGCTGGATTTTGAGCTATGCGACTTAGTTTCAGGCGGATTTTGCCGACAAGTAGTTCGTGGTCGCTATAAATGTCGGCACCTCGATATGTGCGAACATCGAGAAGTTCAAATCTATGTTTCGTGCTGTAAAGAAGATGGTCAATCTGCGTCTTCGTGCGACCATCAGGAGAGGTCCATGTGTATTTATGGATGTCTTTATGCGGGAAGATAGTTCCGCCAATGGTGAGCTCATTCATGATAGCGAACTCAATCAGTCTCTACATCGATTTATCTGAACTAATTTAAATTAATTTAAGATTTCGACTGAAGGTGCTTGGTGGAATTTCAATATTAAATTTGAATCGTTCAAACTATGTACATTCTCACAAATTTTGTCACTAACGACCCGGGTTTCGCCTTTCGGCATCTTCAGGCATTCAAGTGCAAACACGAAACTTTCATTTGCTAAGCGTCAGTTCAAGTTCATCCGTGCACTTGAATGCCTGAAGATGCCGAAAGGCGAAACCCGGGTCGTTAGTGACAAAATTTGTGAGAATGTACATAGTTTGAACGATTCAAATTTAATATTGAAATTCCACCAAGCACCTTCAGTCGAAATCTTAAATTAATCAAAATTAATTGTCGCCTAATTTTTACTAGTTTTTTTAAAAATCCATTTCTTCATAATAGAGCTATCCCAACAGAAGTTTTTCTACGAAAACTGCATGTTATTCAGTTGCTCAACTCAGGGTGCAAAATAGGGATAGACAATTTGGACTAGGAGAACACTATTGGTTAGGTTATCGTACTCACTACGCCGTTAATTTACTATATGAATGGTGGTAGGAAATTTTAAGATATCACTAAAACCCATCGCTTCGAATAGAAATGGATGAAAAATATTGCTGTTGGTACTGAGATTTGAAGGCAACGAAGTTGACCACTGCACCACGAACCCGACAATATACCTATCGATACGTAGTGTTTTCTATTTTAAATGTAGAAAATTAAATTCCATTTATGTAATGTTTGCATTTAGGTTAATATAACCAAGTACAGTGCAACCCCCAATTACACTACCCCGAACTACGCGCTGGCTTGAAATATTCGTCGCAAATCCCCCAATTGCACTGTCGCATTCCATTGTCATTGCTACGAGACGGTCGTCTGTGCGACACATACAGTCAAATATTGGCTAGCGTCTGTGTATTGAACACGTGCCAGTCTATGTGTTGGATTTTGGCGCGCTTTGCATTTTATCACTTGGTAACTAAATATTTCGTCCATATTTTTTTTGTTTGCAAAACTAAGGGAAATCTTAGTTTTGCATTTTTTGCGAAAAAAACCAAATCCCTAACTTTGCATGAGATTCACGCCCCTAATTACACTACCCCGAATTAAACTGTCCCGACTTAAGTGTAAATGAGGGTTTTCCTGTAATTAGTTAGCCGATTTTTCGTTTTTTTTTTACATCATTTAATAAAGTTTTACCAAGTAAATATACCAACTACCAATGAAATCTTGTAATAATTAACGTTCAATTCTGACGGTTATATAATACTAAAATAGCTATCGGCTATGTTCGATCGTTTTGTTTGAACTTATTAATTATAATTAGTTTAATTGATTATCTAATTAATTATTTAAATTCTAACCCGATGGCTACGAAATAATAGCTACATGTTAATAATACGCATCGCTACAATTTTACCGCATAATTGCTCGTCAAAGTATTCTTAACATTATAAAGATACATAAAATTAAAAATTTACCTCCTGCGGCTCGTCAAACGCTTCGGGACCAATCCTGCAAACATCTGTTATTCCATTGTCGTTTGTTTGCTCGTAATAGGTTTGCGCAAATTTGTTTGTTGTTTGTGCTCGACTGGTAAGATCAACCGCACAACTGTTTGACATTTTAGATTGTATATTATAGAAGGCGGAAGCATTGTTTACCTCTCACCTTACTCTGTGACTCAACCCACGACCGATGGACGGGTCCGCACAGGGCCGGCCACAGGCATTGAATATATATTTAGGCACACGCTGGCTCCAAGGATCAGTTCGACTATCAGTACAAAGAGCATATTTTCGGATATATTCGAATTCGAAAGCAAGCAGAGGCAACACTATGGATTCTTGTGGTTTGAATATACATCATTAGACATATTTTTTTAAATGGCGCGAGTCATAACTTTTTTTCCGAATCTGGAATCCTGACTCCATGGCCATCGTCGACTGTCTGTTTACTTACGGCGGCAGTATATTGTACGTGTTTTTTTTTGTCTGAACTTTCTGAGTCTGATTAGGTTATCAATTTATTAGAAATATCGGTACATCATTGTTTAGCGCCAGAAATGAAAAAAAAATCAACGGCCTTAGACGCATCTCCATGTCCAGATGGGGTGTTAATCAACCGAATTCAAAATATAAAAATAAGATTGAAAATTGCCCTTTTTAAATGTTCTCGAACATCGACTCCAAGACGTTAGTTGCGCGATAATTATCGCCACGTAACCATTCATTGTTCCCTCAAAACGGTACATCGACTTATTTTTAGTTGATAGTGAGCTATCTCGAATACCCACTATTCAAGAAAATTAATATTTGTTCATATTTTTTTTATTTATTCTATTCTATCACTTTTTGCGGTTTAATCTAGTTAGAATAAAGGGAATACTCATCAAATACTTCTGAATCTTGGTTATAATGTAGTTGGCTGATTTTTTGATTGATCGCGATTTTGAATTGTTAATTAGGTTGCCGTCCTTCAGAAATCAGGCCATTTTCAGATCTGGTTGGGGACAACACGATAGATAACTTAAAAACGGGAGGTTTGATCACATTTCATAGAATGTGACATATTATATGGAAAGGTTTCACCGCCTGGCGTTAAACAAGGAAGTATTGGAATATTTTTTTATCTATAAAGAAGAACAAAACTCACTTTTCACATCGTCTAAAGAAGCGAGAGAAAACATATTCATCATTCACCCACCCGTCCGTTTTATCAACTGAATCAATTTGTCGAATCTGAAATGTTGAATTGATTTAATAGAATATACGAAAGTGGATTTTCCCCGCCCTCCATGCGACTCTGGTGGTTAACATTTCGGTATGAATAAGCGAAGAGTCTGCAGGTTGGCAGTCAGGTAAGTGACGTGATGATGCAACCGGAGTGAGAGTGGTATCGGGACTGTGCAATATCTGCATAACTATTTGGCACTGCGCTAACACAATAAGCCAGGCGTGTCAAACTCGTTCACCACTAGGGGCTTATACAAAAGCCGACTTTTGAAAAAAACCCGTTTTTCGAATTACAACATTTCCTAAAACTCGGTTTCAGCCAGTTTTCAATATTTTAAAAAAAATACGAAATATACTAAAGAAGTTTCTTCGTTTGTTTTGCTAAAAACTGTTAAAACTAAAAAATATTCCACCAACTTTGAATGAGCAGGTAAATCTGCCAAATTCCCCACTCTTATACCCTATATCAGTGGTTTCCAACCTTTATGTTACTGCGCCTCTCTTTGAAGAAAAAATATCTTCGCGCCTCCCCATTCTTTATTTCATATAGCAATAAAGACTCGTTTTAAATGGTAAATAAATATTTTGGACTTTTCGCGCCTCCCTTTGCAATCGTCCACGCCTTCACAGGGAGACGCACCTCCCAGGCTGGAAATCGCTGCCCTATATGTAATTAAATATAATCATAAATTTTATTTCAGCAAAAAAAATAAATATAATTCTTGAAATTACCCATCATTCAAATCTGTAGGCATTCGCATGGGTCAATCCGTTTCGCCACCAATGGCCTTAAACTTAGTGAGTTAACATTTATTTCACACGATTCATTCATTTACTAAACGTCAATTCAAGTTCATCCGTGAGCTTGAACGCCTGAAGATTCTGAAAGGCGAAACCCGGGTCGTTAGTGACAGAATTTGGATGAATGTACATAATTTGAACGATTGACACAAAATTATTCGTTATGCAAAACAAGATGCACAGCTATTTTTAGATAATTTTAAATTTAGCATTTTCAACGTATTCATTGATTACTCTATTGGACTACTTATTTTTAAAAATTAAATATTTAAAAAAAAACAATATGAAATCTAATATTTGAAATCAGGTTACGCAGGGAAATACAATTTGCCGCTGTATCGCAGAAATATGACCGCGGGCCGCGTGTTTGAAATGCCAGCAATAAGGCACACTTTGCTTGTCCGCAGCTTTGCATTGTTGCCATTCTAAAACAATTATTAGCATAATATAACGGAGAAAATTAAAAAAAAAGTGAAGTTTATCATCGTAAATCGATTTTGTATACATAAGTTGTACAACTTGAAATATCGTTTTATGGTTCTGCCAACCTTGCAATAAATTTGAATTGAATTGAGATAAATGACTAAATGATTCACTAAAAAGTTGAGACAAATGATAATATCACACTATTTTACAATATATGGTCAGCCATATCTAAAAACCACCAATTTCTACTTGTAGCACTATGGAACTAAGCCATCGATATACACCCATCCCTCGCTTAACACGGAAGACAGGTTCTGCCAGATCTCCGTGTTGAACGAAACCGTGTAAATCGAGACTAAATAATGTATTGGAAAGAAGGTTATATGTAGGTTCTGTTTTTAGAAATATTAATAAATGTATATTACCTTTGAAAATTTATTAAAACATATTATTAAATATAAAAAAATATTATTCGATCTCACAATCACTAGAAATTTTTGGCTGAATGTCATCATCAGTGCCTTCGATTATATTTCCGTCATTTTCCGTCGGCCAAATCAAAAAAATCTGTAATCTTTGATTGTCCATCTGTTTTGAGATAGATTCGTGTAAATTTCTTATAATTTCATATCTAGCAATGCATTGTTTCATTTATTGTTTAAGATTTAATAAAAACAATCTCCAAAATGAAAACCGTCTTAAACCAAAATAGTGTTAAGCGAGTACCGTGTTAAGCGAGGGATGGGTGTACTTACATCGTAATACAGTGGAACCCCCAATTAAATTACCCCAAATTACGAGCTGGCTTGAAATGTTCGCCGCGAATCCCCCAATTGCACTGTCGCATTCCACTGTCGTTGCTACGAGACAGTCGTCTACGCGGCGCATACAGTCAAATGTTGGCTAGCGTCTGTGTATTCAACACGTGCCAGGCTATGCACGCATAGCTGGACGTCTGTCTGTGTGCGGGATATTTACTACTACAAAAACTAAATATTTCGTCCATATTTTTTTTTTGCAAAACTAAGGGAAATCTTAGTTTTGCATTTTCCGCGGAAAAAAACCAAATCCATAATTTTGTATGAGATTCACACCCCCAATTACATGATCCCGACTATAGTGTAAATGGGGGTTTTACTGTACAGCGGAACCCCCGACTACACGATCCCGAATCACGCGCTGGCTTGAAATATTCGCCGCGAATCCCCCGATTGCACTGTCGCATTCCACTGTCGTTGCTACGAGACAGTCGTCTGTGCGGCGCATACAGTCAAATGTTGGCTAGCGTCTGTGTATTCAACACGTGTCAGGCAATGCACGTATAGCTGTCTATGTGTTTGATTTTGGCGCGCTTTGCATTTTATCACTACTTGGTAACTAAATATTTTGTAGATTATTTTTTTGAAAAACTAAGGGAAATTTTAGTTTTGCATTTTTTGCGGAAAAAACCAAATCCCTAATTTTGCATGAAATTCACTCCCCCAATTACACTACCCCGAATTACACTGTCCTGACTTTAGTGTAAATGGGGGTTTTACTGTATTCAACAAACGATAATCATTAAATCAGTGACCGTTACGCCAACGTGGCCGCACGATCTTTTCCGAGTTGGCACACTGTATCGAACATGCATATTTTAATGTATCTTTCCTCTTTCTAGTTAAAGTAAATTAATTTAAATTTTAAATGCACGTTGGCACATGGTGGACGCGCCCGTATGAAGTGTTTATGCTCTAACTAAACACCCGTTTGTCACGCTACGTGTTTCAAAAATGCAACATTTAATCTGGGCTACATACAGTGGTAATTATTAGTTTTTTTTTAAATATTTTTTGCGGAAGTAGATTTAGGTCATTGTGAATTATGACCGATACATATTTTTTTTTTAAACTTGGAACTGTCCCTAAGTATATAGATTTTTTTCACCTGTTACTAATTTTATATATGCGAATGGCAGACGGTAGTTACTCAATTATCGTTTTCAGATTGGTTTAGGACAGGGGTGTGTAACCTTTTCATTCCTAAAGGTCACATTCATTATCTGATTCAACATAAGGCCGCAGTAAAGAAAACGTTTGACACCCTCGCCCCCTTTTTTTTCGACTATCGAACATATAATGGGTTTATTACGCTCTTTTTCCAAACGCTTGCGTATATATTTTTTAATCAATGTGAATATTTTGATCAAGTCAAAAGGCCGCACCAGAGTAGCCAAGAGGCCGCATTTTCCCCTCCGCTGGTTTAGGATATAAGTAATGTAGAGTTATGTGGTCTAGTTCAGTGGTGAAGAACCTTTCAACGCACGCGTTCCAAAGACTCAAAATATTATTTTTCAACCTTCCAACGTAGAAAAAATATTTTTTTTATTTCAGTAATATAATATTTAAGAACCACCATTTAATATTTTTGAATTGTTTTTATTTAGAAGAAAGCTGGATCCTTAATTGTATAATAATCGTGGTAAATCATTTTATTTAAATACCTATTTAATTAAATTGCAAAACATTACATTTGTGGACGAACGCCCAAAAATCGGCTACACCAGTGCTTCCCAACCTGTGGGCCGCGAAATTCAGTAGAGAGTACAAAAATCTATATATTTGAGTCTATCAAATCGGTGTTTTCCATATTGGGGGTCGCGGAATTTCTTGAGAGGGCCGCCGGATTGGATTGGAAATTGGATTCTGGGGGAAAAGTATAGTAAATCGAGGATTTCGAATTCGTCGGTGAGCTAAAAAAAAACGAGTTACGGAGACAATTTGGGAGGGCCTCGGATTATTTTTTTTAGATTTAGGGGGCCGTGGAACGAAAAAGGTTGGGAAGCACTTCGCTACAGGATCGACATATTTGTTTTGCGCGCCATCAAATATGAATATGCGAAGTTATTTTAATTAAATTTTATTATTTATTCCAGGTTCAGCCAGTGGCCGAGTTGAGCGAGGTGTGGAGGCGCTGGGCAGCACTGGGTCGAAGTGGCAGTTCGGAAAACGTGCATCAAAATGGCGACGATAAGGTAAGATCAGCGAAACTACCCCCTATACATGACCAAGCACTTACCCTTTTATGCCCCTTACTACAATCATATTATCAACGGAGGTTGGTTGATGAAAATTCAATCTGACATCTAAGGAAACGTGGGGGAATGATGACAAAGGAAATCACCGTTGGACCAGCTGCCGCCTAGTTTAGATGTCCAACTCGTTTAACCGGTCATGTCCGTTGCTTCGAGCGCTTTCAGTTGACCGATAAGAGTGTCGCAGGAGTAATTAATTACCCAAGATTTCGTTGATATTCACCAAAGCGATTTTTTTTTGAAGGGCTTAATAGGCCTCACTGACCTGATTTCAACCAACCTGCTAACCAAGTTTAGGCCAGAAAGGGCGAGAGGATGACATCCATTATTCTGCACACGCGATTCCTTGATTCACTAACAGTTAAAACACATATAATTTTGCACCGAAGTGAAAATTAGCTTAAATAATCTTGCCGTATATTAGCTGTTTCATCATCTCGCCATCAACCAGTTGAAATATTTGTATAACTTTTAAATAGGGATGATGGCTGGTAGTAAACACCGTACAGTTCGAAATCGATGTAGGGTCTTCTTCAGGGGTCTGAATCATTGGAAACAGAAACGCCGGTAATTTATTAGTACACACGGTGCCTTGCAATCAGGGCTGTGGAGTCGGAGTCGCGGAGTCGCGGTATTTTGGCCGTAGTCGGAATCGTGAAAAATGAGCGGCTCGATTTTTTTTGAAAAACATATTTAATGATGTGTATTTTAACAAAGTAGTCAAAAGTGTTAACATTTCATGCTTGGCTGACTTAAGATGATCTGATGGTATACATATCGACTGAGGAAAGGAAAAAGGACGTAACCCTCAATTTTCAAAAACAGCTTTTTTTCGATAATCACAATGTATACAACTTGACACACATTCTATCAAAAGGATGGAAGCTGAAAATGCCGAATTAGTATCTAAATTTAGCTTTTAAGTTTGAAAAAGATGACATTGTAAAAAATTAAAACCAAGAAAAAACACTGAAATAAAAGTTTTTCCGAGAAAATTTCTTTAATAAATATTAGGTTATGTCAATTAAACACCAGTTTAGAAGTCTCCGTGCACTTCAAGGTTGTGTATAATTCATAATTTGCATATGTCACAAAATCATCAAAACACGTTTTTAGCGCCTCCTGTAAAATTTGATATGTGTGGGTTACGTTCTTTTTCCTTTCCACAGTCGATATATATAAGTTAAAATGAAATTATTAAAAAAAAACCTCGGAGTCGGGGTCGTTAATTATTTTAAAGCTGGAGTCGGAGTCGTCTTTTTTTCACGCGACCCCACAGCCCTGCTTGCAATGGTAAAACCATACAAATAATAAAAACCGCGAAAGTTACTTAAAAAATGTGTGTATCGATTTTCTAAAAATTTATTTGAATGGCGTAAAATACGAAAATTGTACGCACAGTAGAAAAACAAACCAAGATTGAATTTTCTCTGCGGTGAAAATATTCGTCGGTTAACGTCGGTTTTCGCTTTGTTTTGAGTGTTGAAATATGGACTTGCCGGTCGGATAGGTGAAATTTTGGCGAAACTGCACGCTACCCTCCGCTCGGGGGTTCGGGAGACGGGGTAGGGCTCGCCCGCAGTGGAGCCGACCGTTGGATCGATACCGGTCTCGCCCTCGACATTGTGGAGACCCTTGAACTCCGGCGGGATGCTGCGACCGCGCTTCGCAGGGGTTATTTCGGTACAAATTATTAATTATTCTATTCACAATGAGCGTTATTGATTGAAAGAGTCACAAAATGTGCGCGTCAAAATTTCGGTTGTAAATATTTAGTTGAGTTAGAGTCTTACGTCGTGATATCGACTATGGAAAGGAAAAAGGACGTAACCCACACATAGCAAATTTTACAGGAGGCACAAAAAACTTCTTTTGATGATTTTGGTCGTATGAAAATTATGAAATATACATAACTTTGAAGTGCACGCAGACTTCTATTCTGGTGTTTAATTGACATAATGTAATATTAATTAAAAAAAAAATCTAGGAAAAATCTTTTTTTTCTTTTCTAATCTTTTTTCAAACTTAAAAGCTAAATTTAGATACTAATTTGACATTTGCAGTTTACATCAATTGATAGAACGTGTATCAAGTTTGATACGTTGTTATTATCGATAAAAAGTTGTTTTGAAAAAACTGTGGGTTACGTTCTTTTTCCTTTCCACAGTCGATATGGAATTCAAAATAATAACTTTGTTAGGCTGACAGTTGTGTTACTATCTGTAACACGTGTTTCGCCTCCTTGAGAAGCACTGTCAGACCATCTGTGTCCGATTGATTGGGAGTAATTGGGGGAGTGAATCTCATAAAAAAATAGGGGTTGCTTTTTTTTCGCGAAAAATACGAAACTGCCAAAACTAAGAATAAATTAAAAGAATATGCGGACGAAATATTGAGTAAATATTTAGGTGGTAAAATGCATAGTGCACGCCAACGCTTGACTGTATCCACCACACAGACAGCCGCCCAGCTGTGTGTACAGCAGCAACGACAATGGAATGCGGCGACCGCGCAATTGGGGGATTTGCGGCGAATATTTTTGTTCGGCGCGTAATTGGGGGGGGGGGTTCCACTGTAATAGAAAACCTTTTCATTTTTACTTGTTGTTATTATTGTTTCGCTTATTTGACAGGCATCTTCAGACCGACGTATACCATCCAATGCTTACTTCTGACTTAAAAGATATCATTATTAGTTTGAAGACACTTCTCACAATGGCAAAACACGTAACGTGTCGTAACTAGCCCCACAACCGGTGGAGTAACAATGTTATCATTTTTTTAATGCTATCGGAATGTTTGACGCGGTCAGTACTTAATATTTCGCCAAAAGATGACTTCCCACCTTCCGCAGCCTCCGGTCGTCCATTCAATTGGTTCGGCCGCTTTCTCTGTTGCCTTTTTTTTTTGTTGGTAATTTGTTTTCGCAACATAGAAGCGTTGTGCTGTAGATCAGTGTTCCCCAACCCTTTTACACCTGTGGACCGGTAAAAAAAATCGCGGACCACTAATAATGAAAAAATAAAAATGGTTCTTATGTAATATTTTTTTTTAATCTTACATTGTTACAAATGGACTTATATAACTATACAACTGTTTTCAGTTGACAATGTTCGCAATGAGCGAAACCGGTCGTGACTTTTTAAATACAGTGGAATAAAGTACAAAGGAATATTGTGTTTTTATTAATATAATGCTTTTCCACCGAGTATTTACAGTGAACACCCTAAAAGTGAAAACAATTATGTATTATGATATTATTGATATATTTAGGTAGGGTTTTGCATCTAGTTTCACTGTCGAAGAGCAAATATTTATGTCTGTCGATTCTGAAAAAACCATCGACTATAGTGTCGCACACAAAAAAAATAATACAACAGAATAAGTGTCAGAAATAATTACAAATTTGAAGCCGGATATTAGAAGTGTGAGTATGGCACGAAAATGGCCAAGAAACAAAATACAAAGCCGCATTATTGATGTCTTCTTATTTAACAATAACTAAAAATACAAGCAAACGTGCAGGCGATAAAAAATCCTGTATTCAATATTTTTGCATGATGAATTTCTCTTCGGCCCAGCACCGGGCCGCGGACCACCGGTTGGGGAACACTGCTGTATATGAAACCTATCGATCACTTTCACACGGCGCTGAGTCGATTTATCGCGATGTGAAAATTCAATATAACATTGTAATGCAACTAAAATTGCCAAAACCGCTGTCACCGTGACGTCCGCCACTCTGAACAATATTTCAAGCTTAGGTTAGGGATTGTTTTGATTAAATTATGGTCACCCCTGCCTCTGTGAAGTTTTCGACTCTTTCGTGACTCGCAAAGGCGCCCTTGGGAGGCTGTGCAGGAAAATGAGAGGCTTTGAAGTTCGTAAACCTGCCGTCGGAATAATGGCCCCGCGATGTTGGATGTATTTTTCAGGCGCCATTAAGCTTTAGTTCGATGGTGAATATTCTATCCGTGAAAAAGTACAATGTTAAAGTATTGGTTATATTCATATCGCAGAGGTTAATGTAATAAAAATGTGGACTTTTTGATATATCATTCAATTTACGTGTAAAATTATTTTTCATGAATTTTGCAATTTAGTAATTTTATGGTGTTCACTTTCAATACTTGATGGACTAGTATTAAATAAGAAAATAAAATACTCTGTTTTATTAATTGCACATTTAATTACTATGATCGGGACCGGTTTCAATCATGACGAGCATTTTCAACTGATAAGAATATACATATCGACTTTGGAAAGGAAAAAGGACGTTACGCACACATAACAAATTTTACAGGAGGCACGAAAAACGTGTTTTGATGATTTTGGGCCATATGAAAATTATTTATTTATTTATTTTATTGTTAAAAATTAAAATTACAGTACATGACATAACAGCTGACGCCAATTCGCCATGCACTTGAAAAATATAATAAGACAAAATATAAAATTAAAATACACAGTACATCAAATTCAACATAAAAAATCAAGAAATACAAAAGAAAAATTTATCAAACAGTTCACAAATACCATCACCAAAAATGTCCACTTCTCTAGGCAATGCGTTGATTAGTCGAACGGCCCTTGGAACTGGTGACTCATACCTCCTAAGCGAGGTATAAGTTTTTAGAAATAAAAGTTTTTGCTCATTGTTTCGCCCACGTAAGAATAAATTGGGAGCATGTAAATTAATAGTCATGAGAATTTCAGGATTATTAACCCGGCCCCGAAGAAGAAGAGAAATTATGAAATATACACAACCTTGAAGTGTACGGAGGCTTATAAACTGGTGAACCTTTTTTTCAGTCTTTTTTCTTGATGTCAATTTTTACAAGCTTTTCTTTTTTCAAACATAAAAGCTAAATTTAGATAGTAATTCGGCATTTGCAGCTTACATCCTTTTGATAGAACGTGTATCAAGTTTGATACATTGTGATTATCGTAAAAAGCTGTTTGGAAAAAACTGCAGATTACGTTATTTTTCCATTCCACATTCGATATTATAAACATCGACGAAATGTCACTAGGTGGGTTTTGCTTTTTTGGGGGCAACCGCACCGGTGTTTACGTTGCGTCGACCGGTGACGGCATACAGGTGTGGCGTGTAACGGAATCGAACCCGGGCTGCGATTATTCGCGTCACCGCTCGCTCGCCTGCATTCCGAGACAACTCGCTTACGCGCCGTTTGGTGTACCGAATCCAGATCGGCGATACACCTTTGTCATCGCTCCGACACCAATCGCTTGACCAATAACCAATTCTAATAATATCGCACGTCGGGTCGTATTCGTGGCTGCTCGAGACTACACTTTTTTAAAACCATGTCTGCGCCCGATATGACAATATGTGTCCATTGGTCTGTATCTCACAGCTGGGGTGGGCTGGAGGGGGATCAGAGAGGCTCGCTCGAGCCCCTTGTTAAAATTTTACCAATGCCAATTTAATTTAAGATAAAACAATATTCCCAGATCCAATTAGTATATAACTACAATTTCTGACTATATATATATATATAATATAATCTACGACAGCTTCATTATAAACAGTTTACGGTAAATTGCATATTGTTACATATTATAAGTGTATTGAGTAACGATCGATTGCTTATTTGAATACCGCATGTAATTGGATAGGAGTGATGAACACATTCACTCCTACCCCAGAACACCGATAATTGCTTTGAGATTAAGCGAGCCCCTTGTTAACGTATTGTGCAGCCCACCGCTGTCTCACAGCACACGCCCTACCTATCTTTGTCAGTGCATTGAGCGAATATTGACAGCTGACAGCTCTGTCACCTGTGTGTAGCACTTATTTTGAACGTCTTGTCTTTGTATCCGTGGCTCAATCGGTTTTTTTTTTATAGGATTAACGATTTGGGATTTTTGCAGTGTCGTTTCAGTTCAATACATTTTGAGCTTTGTTTTACGTTATCGTTTAATAATATAGTTATGAATTTATGTGTGTATTGTTTTTTTTTTTAAATATTTTAGCGCTGTTTTCTTCCTCTAGCTCAGTGGTTTCCAACTTTTATGTTACTACGCCTCCCTTTGAATAAAACACATCTTCGCGCCTCCCCATCCTTTATTTCATATAGTAATAAAGACACGTTTTAAATGGTAAATACATATTTTGGATTGTTCGCGCCTCCCAGGCTGGAAATCACTGCTCTAACTAGATTGAGACGTCGCTGGTTCATCTCCCGTAATCAGGACTTCCAATCCCGGTGCAACACGGCTGGAATTAGGGCATCCAATCCCGGGATCCCGAAATTCCGGGATTGAGATGGCCGGGATTTCGGGATTGAAAAATTTTGAGCAAATCCCGAAAGTTTACACGAAATTGTCAAATTCAAGATTTCAAATTCTTCGGTAAGCTAAAAAAAAAAAGAGTTTCTGTGAGAATCTGGGAAAAAGTATACCAAATCGGGGATTTCAAATTCCTCGGTGAGCTAAAAAAAAAAAAACGAGGTTCTGTGACAATCGGGGAAAAGGTAGCGAATTGAGGATTTCAAATTCCTCGGTGAGAAAATCTCAATCCCGGGATTGGAAAAAGGCTCCGGGATTTGATACCATAGCTGGAATCACTTATTCATTGGCAGACGTAACTTTTTCTAAGGGTGGAGATAAAAAAAAGATCTCCGAGTTCAGAATAATTCGAGAATCTGAGGTCGACAATTGTTTCGCCAGAATCTTGAAAAAAATGTGAATCCCAAATTCCCGGGTTCAAAAACAGGGTGCGGGATTGGATGCCCTACCCGTGATGGGTACTTCATACATTGATTTTTCTCCCAAAGGGATCCTTAAAACGTAGCGCAGAGAAAACGACTAGCTGACTGACACTAGATCATATATCTTGTCCTTTTCCCAACCGCACAATTCATTTCATTTTTCTGTTCGGAGAAGACATTCGGACATTTAGTTCTCGTTGAAGTAAGTTTTGTCGAGACGATCTGTGAATAAGCCATATCCTACACACTTACGCATCTTAAGTATGTTTATGGATAGTCATTGTTCATTATTATATTCACTAAAAATACATTTCATATATGAAGGAGACCGGCTTATTTGTAAATCTCAAACATATGTGCAAACTCATAAATAACGTAGTAATGAGAGTAGAGTCTGACAAGATCAAGCCTGCTTATGAATCATCGGTCGTTTCCGACGTTATTGTTTTCAGATTTTTTTTTTAGAAAAGCTTAAAATCGGCTGTTATTAAGCTTTAATCGTGACGGCTACATCGTGATTACAATTGCTACCCCGGTCGCACCAAAATTTGAATTAAAATATTTTGTGATTTTGGTCAAACTGAACACAGAAATTTCATGTCGTTCCTGACTCTGGTACAGTTGCCAGAAGCTACATTAAAGTCCTCCATCGCATATAGATTTAGATTTGTTTTTGTATGGATGTCTGTGAATTTTAACTTCTCCCTTCATTATGGATTTAGAAGCAGATCATACTTGTTCCCAGCCTACCTTCATGTTCTTACTGTTTCCAAAAAAAGAGTCGTCGAGCGATTGCTAAATAGTCAGTCGTTGAAACTTTTCTGTTGAGATGCTCACTATTATAATGTACATACCACCATATATGGAGCGGACATTTTTGAAAGAATATTACGCAAGTCGTCTTTTTGCTACAAGAAGTCATTAATTGACAATTCAATCAAAACCGAGCTATTGATTGAATTGGCATTTACTTGGTAGAACTCAATTTCAATGCGATAAAAATAGCAAAGTATTAATTTCTGTGTAGTATTTTTGTAGCACTGAATACTTTGATATTTTTTTACCGTATTAAAACTGAGTTCCATTAAACAATTGTGGGGTTATAATGCAAAACGTGCTATTTCCAAAATAAGCGATATTGAGTTAGGTATCCAGATAGGGTAATTCAAGCATAATGAATCGACTGATCCTATTAGTTATAATATAAAATGTCTATAAGACTATCGTCTTCAAATTGGAAATCATATTTTTATGCAAATGTTATTTTGTTTGTGTTATTAGTTATAGTATTTGACTCTACTGAAAAGTTTGAGTTTTGGAAATAGTACGTTTTGCATTATAACCCCACAATTTTTCTCATTTTGTTTAAATTCAAAAAGTCATGTAGTGGCTCACATCCAGAGCTGTGGAGTCGGAGTCGTGTAGTTATTTCTTTCCAAAGGGTAGAGTAGGAAAAATCGGCCAAAAATAATTTCTAGATATAGACAAATTATTGGTCTATTCATCATATTGATTGGTGAAATTTACTAAAATTGTTCTATTAACTAGAATGATCTGATAGTGTACAGATGTGCAGCATAAGTAAATAATGAAAGTATCTTTTTTACCTGACTCCATAGCCCTGCTCACATTGACCTATATTGTTCAGTGAGATACCTTAAAATGGGAGCCGCTAAATTGCTCGAATTACAAATTATTCGAATTGCTTGGTTATTTAAACGATTTTTCACGACTTTTTCTACGAATTTTATTTTTATCTTGTGCGACACTTGTTTAGAGAGTGAAATATGAAAATAATTTTCGTAAGTATTTATTTTAACCGTGTTCGCTCCAAATGCGGAACATATGATCTTTTAATGGAGTTTATCTCAACAGAAGTGTTTCTACGAGAACTGCTTATTAATAAGTTACTCAAACTGTTTCTATATATTTCCAGAAAACATAGAAGACTAGTGCTAAGACAGAACAAACGGAAACAAATTGATTATCTTGTTATTCGAGCAATTTACCGGGAACCCCTTAAAATTAAGTTGTATTTCATGCACATACGGGAAATAAAATACACCATTAACAAGCTTATTTTTATTCTTACGAAATACACTTTAATTACTTAATGCATCAAAGTGATGAAATGTCGACGTATAATTAAAAAAAAAAATCTGCTATTGACATGGTACCAGTTGTATAAGCAGAAACTCTGACTATCCCTTTTGTAATGACAACAGGCGACAGTAAAAAGTTTAGTTAATTAATGACTTTAAAAAAATAATATGTAATAATTTCCAGATATTGCGATTTGCTTGCGACAACACTATTTTGGCAACGTTGTCTAAAGACAACGATGTATTTTTTTGACGCTTAACTGCCAGCCGAGGGAAGGGGTAGTTGTAAATCGACAAGGATCTTCCTTCTTTTGTGAGCCGTCGATTTGAAAAGACGTATTTCGATGCAGTAATTAAATCGCAAGCCTGCGCGGGCGACAGAATTTTGTTAAAAATAGTTTGTTTTTTTTTGTAATGTCATTCCCGATTCATTCCGGCGATATTAATTGTTGTAATTTAAATCCCATTTGTAAAATTTTTGTATGATTTTAAATATAATGTTTTTGTGAATCCCTAAATAAACGCATGATTTCGTAAAGCTGATTTTCTTTTCCAATTCCTACCATCGCTGGCTCTGGAGTTTAACAGCAGTATGTTTCATTTACTTATTTCACACAAATTGGTTAAGTGCACTCAGAGGAAAATTACGAGTCATGTCACTATCAATAATCCGTTCGTTTGTTTTTAGCGCGATTAGTTTTCTTGTCGTAATTTTGTCCTCGCTTTCAATTGTCTGCGCGATGTGTTTTCCTTTGAGCAACTTGCTTTGGGAAATAGTCCGTGGTCCAATTTGTGCGTCGGTTTTCCGTGAATCTGAGTGGCTGCTCTCGTTGCTCACAGACAGCTGCATACTCGGATTTATCGCACTCTACTTGTCCGTGAAGTTAACTGCATTGCGACGTGACTGCAGTTCACACGCTTCGCCCACGTGACCACGCATATTCACACGTGGCGAGTGCTCGTCAGATGAGCGATGATTCATCATGAGATCGTTCATTCATCCGTTCGCTCGTGACGGTTGCTTCGGACACAGCCGCGTTCGATCCATTAATAACGATGCGAAAACAACTAGATTCTCAGTAAAATTTAACCCGACGGAGCTCGGTGTCGCCCATCGCCTTCGTCGAGGGGCTAAGGTGCTGATATTCAATTTTGTGGTGCATGGTTCAAAAAGGACCTGTCATGATCATACTGAAAAAAAAACACCCCGGCTAAAACTTAAAGAATGGGTGGATAGCCCGAGTGAAACTTGCTTTCCATCTTATTTTGAATATATTTTTATTGACATGGTAGTTTCATTCATATTAGTTTACCATTATAACGCCAACGAATCGCCTAATATCGACTGTGGAAATAAATAAAGGATGTATCGCACAGTTTTTTCAAAACAGCTTTTTTCGATAATCACAATGTATCCAACTTGATATACGTTCTATCAACAGGATGTAAGGTGCAAATACTGAATTATTATCTAAATTTAGCTTTTATGTTTTAAAAAAGATGGACTTGTGAAAATTGAAACCAAGAAAAAAGACTGAAAAAAAGGTTTATCCTAGTCCATTTCTTAAATTAATAATCAGGGATCGATAAGTAGATTTAAAAAATGCCGTAAAAATTAATGTTGCCAGTGATTTTTCCCGCAGTGGCATCCATGCTCATTTCGCCTGTCCAGGAACTAAGCACGTGCGCGGATGCTCTCTCGCGACCCATCGTCGCTATTTTGGGACTAGACATTTACATATTCATCTGCGCATTTATGAATTCAATCATTTTAATTATTATTGCGCCCCGGCTAAGCGATGCGCGGCCCATCGTTTCACGAATACAGTAATGTCACCGTCGACGAACATTCGATACAGAAAAGCCCGTTTAGCTAATATACGTAATATGTTTCGGGCTTATTCCTCTGGAGCAGCGTTTCCAAAACTCTCGGCACATGTGTACCCCTTCTACTATTTTCGTTACACCCAAATTTGAAATTGAGACGACAAATTATCATAATTTAATTCCCTGATTGATAATCGAAAAAAAATTCAACAATGGCGATCCAGCTATCATATCGACTGTGGAGAGGAAAATGGACGTAGCCCACACAAATCAAATTTTATTGTTAATCTGCTTTTTTCAATTTATATATAAACATATTTTTAAAAAAATCAGACCAGTGAGCAAATGTCCACTACCAATGTGAAGAATATCGACTGTGGAAAGGAAAAATGACGTAACCCACACATATCAAATTTTACACGAGGCACAAAACACGTGTTTTGATGATTTTGGGCCATATGAAATTTATGAATTATATAGATCCTTGAAGTGCACGAAGACTTCTAAACTGGTGTTTAATTGACATCATTTAATATTAATTATTGAAATTGTCTAGGAAAAATCTTTTTTTCAGTCTTTTTTCTCTTGGTTTTAATTTTTACAAGGTCATCTTCTTCTAACTTAAAAACTAAATTTATATACTAATTCGGCATTTGCAGCTTGCATCATTTTGATAGAACTTGTATCAAGTTTGATACATTGTGATTATCGAAAATAAGCTGTTTTGAAAAAACTGTGGGTTACGTCCATTTGTCTTTCCACCGTCGATATTTTAATTGTTATTTTCTAATGTATTTTATTTTCCAATAACCTTAAGCTATTCATTCTTACCGCTTTATTAGTTACTTTGTGGAATAATTCAACAGTTTTATTTTATCAAAATTGTGATCAAATTTCTAACAAATAATTCGCAAAAAATATAGCTTTTTTTGTTATCTTATATGTTCTTTGATTTTAACATTAGTTTCTACCCATCGTAAGCAGCTTAACAGTCTTGACAGCTTAGGCGATAGATACCGCTCTGATAAAACGATTCTAGCTTATATTTACTATTTAATAAATGTTTTTAATTGTACAAAAAGCGGATTTTATGTGGTCTGTTTCTTAACATACATGTAATTGAAGATTTGTCTCCGAAATAAACGATTTTACGTCTGTCATTCGGAAGCTTCATACCGAAGATAACAAACGCTCTCGGAACTTCATATTGCATTTAATAATAATGCATTTGAGCGGTTATTTGGATGCCCCATTTTCGACAATATCATTCTTATGATAATTTTGTACACTACCATAACAATTATTCCTAAAAGGAGACGTTTGAATGAATTGTTCAGAATTCGTACATTCTTAGAACAATGGAAACTCCGTTTGAGATTTTTAAAACAATAGTACAGACATATCAAGGCGGACAATACTTTCCAGCTTAATTCAACCTATGGTCCGCGATAACTTTTATGCTTCGAAAATTTTTCGACTAGAACTTTTGTACTAAAAATGAGAAAATTTGATAACAATAAAACAGGAGCAAATGTAATTTTATTAGCTTTCGTGAATAAAATTCCATCTAACATTGACATGACGTTTCAATTGTTACTTTTTGTATATATTATCCTTAGAAAACATGTACAGTTGTACAGTCAATTCTCGACTTACGACAAGTTCCGTCACGCCACCTTGGACGTAAACCGAAATCACTTTTAGGCTGTTCACTGTCAATACTTGGTGGAAAGGCATTATATTAATAAAAACACAATAATCCTTTGTACTTCATTCCACTATATTTAATATGTCAGGACCGGTTTCGCTCATTGCGAGCATTGCCAACTGATGTTGAATTGTCAGTTGACAATGCTCGCAATGAGCGAAACCGGTCCTGACATATTAAATAAAGTGGAATGAAGTACAAAGGATTATTGTATTTTTATTAAGTAAACCGAATGGTCACAGTAGTATTAATTCACACTCCAAGGTTAGTCCAAATAGTCGAAAGTCGAGAACTGGTTGTGTGTAAACATGTGTATCTGGTTGACGCTGGTCGGCGAATTATTTTTTTCATTTTTTTACCGGTCCGCAAATGTAAAATGGTTGAAGAACCAACTGCTTTACAGGACAATAGTATTATTTTCGAAGAAGCGTTAGACACTCTGACATCATTCCGGTGACTGTCGTGGACGTCGGCTGACGATAAATATTTCTTGGAATCTCAGCAAGTGTGATGCTGTCTTGATTGCTTTTCCTCATGTCGGAAGCCGTACGACGTTATAGAACGTCAACGCACAATAATACGTCACGTGAAATAATCATTGATGCTTGGTGTGTGGATGTCGATGCATCGGCGTGCGGTGTAACAGTTTGATATGTCTACATCGCTTACAATGCTGTTCACCCACGCTAAACAGCGGTGTTCACACGTGGAATTATCAAAACCGGTACCGGGTTTTTCGAACCCATTTTTAGAATTCCGACAAACCGGTTTTTTTGAACCCGACTTTTTCAAATTATTATTATCGGTTATCGCTGGTGTGGGGAATCTCTTCATTTCTAAAGGCCACTTTCATTTATCTGATTCGGCGTAAGGCCGCAGTGAAAAAAACGTGGTCACACCCCCCCCCCCTTTTTTTTGTTTCGACTGTCGAGCATATAATGGTTGATAACGCTCTTTTTACAAACGTTTCCGTACAATTTTTTGATCAAAGTGTATATTTCGATCAAGTCAAGATCGGCCGCTTCAGAGTAGCCAAGAGGCCACAGGTTCCCCTCCACTGGGTTATCGGGTTATTTTCAAGCCACGTCTGCTCTCGATATGCAGTATATGAAATCTTAGTAGATTACTTTTTTTAAATTCCATGTCCGCTCCCAATGTGTGGAGCATAGGGCTTCTCTTAATAGATTTATTTTATACGAGAACTGTTTGTTACTCAACCTCTCATTTTCAAAGAGAGTATGGATAGAAGGATAGTACTAGGACATGACTATTCGAAATCAAGATATCAAATACATCTATGCCTTCGGACAGAAATCCAAAAATCGATTGAAAAAACAATCTTTATAATTGTCCGTACTGGAATTCGATTCCGTGTCCTAAGTCAACGACGTTGACACTCGACCACGCAGCCGGTTAGATAGATTACTTACTGGTTGTTATTCACTCGCTCAGCATCTACTTTTCGTAAAGGGCTCTGATAAAAGGATGGTAAAAGACCAATCGTTAATTAATTGCTCTGGTAACGCCCTATTTTTAGAAAAGGACGAGTCGTAGGCACTGCAGACATCCATTGAAAACACATTTTCGATAACGTACGTGTAATCCAAGCCATGAACACGCCGAAAAATTATTTTCAAAGAGGCGAATCACGTGTTCCGTCTAGTTACACAACCAGTCGAACAAGAAAATTATCAATGTTAAATCGACGGGTCTAATTTTGTAATATTTAACATAACAGTTTTTAGTTTATTCGTAAACGTTGCGTTAATCTGTCCGATGATGCTTCTCAAAGAGGCGGAACACGTCTCACAAGTTGCAGCACAAACAGTGGATTAACAAAGCTATCAAATTTAATTTTATGTGAAAAATGAACTTCCACAAAGTAACCGCCGAAGATACCAAAGATATAAAAGAAAATTATCAATTGATATTTTACTAATTCAAGAAGGGTCGGGAGCAACGTTCCCTCTAAGCCGAAGGGTTAGCTGCGCGGAAATTTCAAAAGCTGCGCGGAACTATTAAATATTAATTGAGCAACTGTATTGTAGTGCGCGCCAACCCGGAATGAGTGCGCGGGGGCTTCCCAACTGCTGCGCGGCCGCGCACGCGCGCAGCTTAAAGGGAACGTTGGTCGGGAGACGGCGGCTCTTTGCGTAGGCGCTTGCGGCTCTCCAGACACCAACTCTTGAACTCATCACGTTTTTATCCTAAAAATGCATATATTGTCTATTCATGGCTCTCTTTGATAACCTGTTCCCTTGGCAACTGAGCTCTCCACTAGGTTATCACAAAATCTATTAAAAGTACGTTTATGTTTTTTTTTTCATAATCCATACACCAAAAAACAATCACTTTTAATGTTTTATATCGATCGTGTTGGAAAGGCATTAATTATAGCACGGGGGTGCAAACTTTTCGGATGGAGGGCCAAATTCAGGAATTCAAAATGAGCGGGCGGGCCGCAAGTAAAGTACCTTTTTTATATGTACACTATTTTTTAACATGAAAAAAAAATAATCTAATGACATGAATGGAACTATTTTACGTCTTTTAACATTTTTTTAAAATTCAGGTGCTAATTTTGTAGGTAAGATTCTTAAAACTGTTCATCGGTGATGTTTGATCGTGAAGATTTTTTCATTCAGGTTCATGATTAAAAATGTTTGTTGACAAATATAGGTTGATCCAAAAATAACAATTACTATATTTACTTTCAATTTCTTTTTTTAAAAAGGCGTCAAAAGATAAAAAAAAACGTGAATCTTTTTCAAAAATATAATATTGCTCGCGGGCTGCAGAAAGAATACGCGGCGGGCCTCGGTTCGCCCGTTACTGAACACGTTAGGGAACAAATTAAATATGGTCAGAATTTAAATCAATTTTTGGTCATAATAAAAATGTTAACGGTCAGAATATTTTGGTTAGGTTAGGTTAGGCTTTTTTTTAATTTCATTTAAATTATGACTATTTACACTGAACATTTAATATAAATTCTGACCGGAAAAATACGAACCTTAATAATATCTTTTTACAGCAATTTTTTTTATATTATATGGAAAGACTGTGAATGAGTTGAAAATGCTCGTGAAGAACCCAACCAGCTTTAATTTCTTTCACATACACTTGTGGATCAAGTACATTTTTTTTAAAATAAATTCAACCGAAAATCATAGCTGAAGTACGTTTCGCTTTGCAGTCGGAATAGATATGAGGATGAAATTGTGCCTACACGATAATAGAGGCGGAATTGAACCCGCACTTTCCCAGACCTAGAGGCGATCTTCGCTCTCAATATTATCCTCTCTCGTCCAACGTGTTCTACTAGTATCTAGTCTTGTCAGAGTGCGTGTGCTGATTTAACAAATTCCACGCGTTTCCCTTCGTGCACGTGAAACTGCGCCGATGTAATCTTATTTATTCCATAGAAATACACCCGACGTAGAAATTCAAAACCGGTACTACCGAACCGGGTTCCCGGTTATTGATAAGCAGCCGAAAAACCGGTTTTAAAAATACAACAATCTGTAATTTCGGCGTTGAAGATTGATTCATCTTATTTTATTAAACTGCTTCCTACCAACGGCGAAACAATTTTAAATAAACCGTGCAATATAAACCGGTTTTTTGTTTTTCGTAAACTGGTTAGCCGACATATTTTTTTGTTCAATCGATTTATCGATTTCTGTTGGAAGGCAAGGATTTTTGTGATCTCTAAAAATTCCCTCGCACCCTTCCAATCTTTAACCCTCCAAGGACGAGCGTCACCATATGGTCACACAAAACACCGTTGTCTATTGATCCCACTATTCATACTTTTTCTACCTGAATATCGTTGCTATCGCTCATATTTAGTTAAGAAGGGTACGGACTACAGTGAGTCATCAGTCGTGGGGACAGGAACAGCCTCCAAACACACATGTGATTTTTTGAATTTCCGTTTTTTTTTATTTACTTTTTGAAACTGTTAGTTATTTTTTTATAAAAACATCAAATTATTAACATTTATTTTGCTAATATATTTGTATTGAAATTATGTTGATTTAAAGATGTCAATTTGTAAATATTTTAAAAAAAATCACGTTTAGCTATATTTCAACCCCGAATGTTTGCGAGCCCATACGGTCAATTTTGTCCTTGCTACTGTCCGTACTCAATATTTCACGCTAATAAAAGGATGAGCATGACCATATAGTCATGCGGGGTTTCTATACATCGACTTTGCGTATTTTTTTTTTTAAATTTTGGATAGGAATAAAAGTTATCCGTGACTTCAATATGGCTAAGAAAATATATTTTTTTTCGGAAAAAAGCTCTCGTCTCTGGAGGGTTAAATAACGTGCCATAGAGAGAGAGAGAGAGAGAGAGAGAGAGAGAGAGAGAGAGAGAGAGAGAGAGAGCGAGAGCGAGAGAGCGATTACTTAACCATTAACCCTGTCCTAGTCATCCTTTTATCCTTACTCTCTTAGAAAAAAGAATGTTGAGGCAACGGAGTATCAAATGGTTCTCGCCGAAAAAAATTGTGTTGAATTATTTCCATTCGGAGGCCATTGGCTCTACACTGAGAGCAGATATCGACTGTGAAAAGGAAAAAGGAGGTAACCCAAACATAGCAAATTTTACAGGAGGCACAAAAAACGTTTTTTGATGATTTTGGGCCATATGCAAATTATGAAATATACACAACCTTGAAGTGCACGGAGACTTCTACACTGGCGTTTAATTGACATAATCTAATATTAATCAAAGATATTGCACAGGAAAAACCTTTTTTTCAGTCTTTTTTCTTGGTTTCAATTTTCACAAGCTCATCTTTTTTCAAATATAAAAGCTAAATTTAGATACTAATTTTACATTTGCAGCTTACATCCTTTTGATAGAACGTGTATCATGTTTGATACATTGTGATTATCGAAAAAGAGCTGTTTTAAAAAAACTGCGTTACGTTTTTTTTTTCTTTCCACAGTCGATATGGATAAAAAACTAATATTTTTTTAAATCTTTTATTATTACTTATATATGACTATTTCACCGTCAGATAAACTGATCTAGCACATATGACGTCATTTAAAAAATACACGGTTCAAGTCTTAAATTCGTGATTAAAAATATTATATTTACAAAAAAAAATCCCGACTTCGGCGCACGCGTTTGATTGCGACCTTGCGACGGTGGTCAGCGCTGTACCGAGCTGCGCGTCCCGTCTCCCTCCAACGCGGCGCCGCGGCCCATCCGGGTGCGCTCTAGCTGTCTCGCTCGGACGGCTGGTGGAAAACCGCACTCCGGTCTCGAATCACCTACTTCCAAGACTGCACAGTCCACCGCCTCTGGTGTGCCCCTATGGCATACATTAAAAGATTTAAATAATGACACGCTCTCTTTTACACAAGAATTGATATTTATGAGGACTGATTGTCGTCTCTTCATTGGCAGTGGTTTAAACCAAGTGAATACACACGTATACAGGTACAAATTTGAATGGTGAGTAATTTCAAGAACCATATTTATCCTGCTTGCTGGAAAAAAATATGATTATATCTATTTATTTACTTACACATAGGCTACAAGAGTGGGGACTTTGGCAGATTTACCTGCTCGATTCGGTAATAACCTGCAGGTAAATCTGCCAAATTCTCCACTCCCGTATCACATATATTTCACTTAACCGCTTCAGTACCGTAAGGACACTGGTGGCCGCCACATACAAACGGCATGAATACCTTAAATCCACTGAAGAACACGAATGTAACTTGAAAATATTAAACTACTTATATCATTTTATAAGTAAACTTTTGATATTCATAAATTCAATACTATTTTTTAAAACTATTCAAAAATTATTTAAAAAAAGCGGTAGGTATATGAGTGAATGTTTTTAGCTGAAAACATCGCGGTACTGAAAAGGTTAACTTACTTACTTTATTCTTGAATAACCCTTCCTAAGACACTCACTGCAAATTTGAAAGGTTTTAACGCTGCTGTTTAACGAGTCACGTTCAGTTATAAATCGGTAGTGTTTACATGTCGAGTATCCTGTGAAGATACCTTCCTCTTTCAGGAATATTTTCAGTACCCGTTGAGCATGTGGACTTCTATCTACGCATCTCAACAGAAATTGTTGCGTAGTTGTTATGTCTCAATTTTTCAGAGAGGGTAAGAATTTGTGGCCATCAATTGGTTGAACGTCTGAAAGCATTACAATCGGTTATGTAACACCCAGTGGCGGCTCGTGACCTAAAGTCTTGGGTGGGGTAGAGAAAAGCTTAACATTGTATACTATTTACGAAATTGTGCATGTTTCCACTTCACATTATACATTAATCTACAAGCAAATTAACAAATACTACGACACTACTGCAAAGCATAAATTATTATATAATAAAATCAAAGCTAATATAAGTAAAAAATAATAGAATAGTAAAAACTGGACCTCAAATTCATCTCCTTCAAAGTGAACCAACATGTACAAAAAGCCGTACGGAACTGTCATACAATACAACGAGATTAGTATTTGTGTTGGTGATTTTTTTATGTATGGGCTAGTTTGAAGTAGCGCGCTGACGTAATGACTGCAGGCTGAATACCGAGGAGCAGTCGTGTACGATTAGATGACGTTCCCGTATGGCCAATGTGAATAAAATACATACTTTTCTAATCGTGCTTGATTGCGCCCCAATGTAAATAGAGTGCTCGGACTAATTTCAAAATAGTCCGAGCCTTTATTATGACTAATGTCACGTTGCATGTTCTGTATGAAGTATGTATAGGGCCATTGCTTTTTTTATGCCGGCTCAGCTTAAAATTGTAATACAAAACACAATTGAGGGTATTATTGTAGGTAGACATAGCATTGCCTTATATTGACAGAGGAAAATCGAAATAAAGATATTGTATTAATTTGGGAAAGGTTAGTTACGTTTAGAAATGTATTTATTTTGTTAAGCGGCCGAACTGCTATACATTTTTATTCAGATATCTAAAGTTTTTTTTCTACACATTTTGGGTGAAAAATGCAGGTCGGGCTAAGCCCACCTAGCCCGGTACGTAGAACCGCCACTGGTAACACCGTATTTAGCAAATTAACAAAAAAATATTAATATATTTTAATTAAAGCGCTTATCATATATCACGGCTTTATACTAAAAGTATAAACGTGTTACAGATAGACAGATAGATTAATCAAAACCGATATTGTAACAGTACGTTGTCAGATCCCATGAAAATGTTGCTTGTATGTGATGGCATAGAGGTTCTTTTTAGACTGGTTTGTCAGGTATCACCTGCACCAGAGTGTATCTATTTTCTACTTACTAAATATCCACTCCGTCAAAATGGTGGCCTTGTAACACTAAGCTTAATGCCGTGTACGGCAATTGTTTCACTGTCAGCCGTTTTTGGTTCACTGATTGATGAAGGACTCGCCGTGTCGTGTATTGTTGTCACATTTAGATATAACAAAAGTGAATGTATAGTTTTGATCAAATCTAAATATATTTGGCGAAACCGTATATCGTTGTTAATTTTCTACAAACACTTGTCTTAATTGATGCGATTGGCATTTACTTATAATCCCATATTTTAAGATTTCGATTCAAGGCGCTTGGTGGAATTTTGATATTAATTTTGGATGGAAGGGTGGGAGAGAGTTTTAAAACATCAAAAACATTCTTCGAACAGAAATCAATAAATTGATTAAAAAAATGGTTCTCACTCCGGGACCTGTTTAATCCGTTACGGAAACCAATGACGTTGACTACTGCACCACAGACTACAATTTGTTGATACATATAATTGAAAACGTAAGCCTGACCGGTCTAGTGACAACAGCTGTACCCTACCCAGCTATCAGATCAAGTTTCAAATCCCGGTAGGGTCAATTATCACATTTAGATTATTTAAATTTAATGTTTTCGATTTTTATTTTTGTTTTTTTTTTATTTTGATTTCATCATAAATCAGTATAGCTTAAAAAAAAAAATATTGGGCACCTTGGTTATATGGCGCGTTGGCTGTAATGAAAAATAGTTAATCAAAAAAACTACATCGCTTGAGCATATTGCATGCCAGCGTCAATCAAAAATGAATATATGAAATAAACTAGATGAGATTTTTTACTGTCCGTCGAGATCAATTTGACCAGAAAAGCCAATTTCGAGACACTCTTGCTCAATGTTGAAATTAAATTTTATATTTACTTTGCCAGGATTTGCACACAGACATCATCTGATTGCTAGGGTTAATGTCTTACTGCTAGACTACAAAAGATGATTATGTCATTCTTCCTATTCCCTAGTACAACAGCTGGGGGTGAACCTTGAAAATTTCAATCGTTTGCCTCATCTCTCCATTCTTGTATCTCTGCATAAATCCAGCGAAGATATGGTCTTACATTGCTTTTTCCTGCAGCCTAAAATTTGAACTTTTATGTATCAAAATGAGTATCATTTTGACGAGACATGTCTACTGGTATTTAACATAAATATGCGTTTAACATTTTGGAAAACAATTTATTATAAAATTACCATTTCCACTTAAAAAAATGACATTTCTGCTATTGCCAAAGAATTGTTGACATAGATAATTAAGCAATATAAATATATTTTAACATACCTATATTTATTTGTCTTTATAAAATATACAAAACAATACCTGACTTTCCACACATTGACAAAAATATGTTTTTGATATAGTCAGTCCTACAATGAAAAAAAAAACCATATAATATGAGCCCTCGAGAGGTAAAGTGAGTCAACTAGTAAAATGGTAAAACTTTTTCTTGGACTCTTAAGCACAGTCATGTCTCTACTTGGTGTTTTGGTGGATTACACTATTGCAATGTGTATTTGCTTAGCTCCATCCACTTTTACGATGCTTTAAGTCGTGTAGAATATTACAACGCAACTAACTTATTTTTTTCTAAAATACCACTTGGCTCACTTCAACTCTAATGGGCCCACTATAGCAGAATCAGGCGTCGCAAAAATGATTTTGACCACACGTTTTCCATTTTAAACTAATACGATTTGGTTGATAATGCTTGTGCCGAGCGAAACTGGTTCTGATAGTAATTAATAATAGTGGAATAAGTATAAAAGAGTATTTTATTAATATCTAATCCCTTTCCACTAAGTATTGACAGTGAAAACCTTAAAAACGATTCACTGCCTTTATTTTTACTTTTAAAAATTAAATATCTTTTATCCCACATTAACAGAAAAATTGTATTTGAATTATATTTAGTAAATGGTAGACAATTTTTTAAATATAAAATAATTTTGATTATTCCACATATCGAATATCAATACATGGAATAATCTAAGTTATTTTATATTTAAATGAATTTCCACAAAGTCACCTCTGAAACCATCGAAAGAATTTTTTTTTAATGATTAAATTTGAAAAAAATGCAGAAATTTTTTTTTTCGTCAGCTGTAAAATTTGTTACGTGAAATAGGAGATATTGTATTATCATAAGCGATGTATGTTCACATATAAATACTTACTATCCCTTCTCTTTATGTGGAGCATATTGACTCCTAATGGAGCATCCCAACAGAACTTATTTAAACAATAATATGTTTCAAGACAGTTGCACAATCTCCCACTTCGGTGAAAGACATATGTAGTCAAGAAAATACTAGTAGCTTTCTCATCACTCTTTCTATATTTCATGTTCCCGGATTGGAAAATAAGTCCATTGGGAGAAATGACATCCATATCTTCGGAGACCAATTGTTAAGTAGAATAAAAAAATAATGAGTGAATGTTTTCTATTCAAGGTTCGAATCCTTGATATCATAGCCAAGTACAACAAAAGCTCAAGAATATTTTCACATCACGCTATAATCAAAACATTGATGAAATAAAATTACTTCGCTTACAAAACTTGCCATAATATTATGAAAAAAAAAAAAAACACTAAATAAAATTTCTGAATGTCACTCTCAGAATCTGAAACATAATATGTTTGTTATTCTAACCTGTTCTGAAAGTAAGTGGGACATGTGTTTCACCCGTTTCAGAAACATGAGCAGACTATTTTTATTGATTGATTTTTAGCTTTCGCATTGAATCAAATATTGATTACATATTTTTTAATTATTGTGCACACGAGAAATCAACTTGAAAGCCTTCAGTTAATAATTATTAATATGTATTTTCCTTTGCTATCAATATTACAAAATATATCTGTCTTAACCATCAAGCATTCGGTGTAGTATTGTACATTTATTTTCATAGTTTAGTCTATATTTTTGTTTAATATTTATAGTACTTATGAATTCTTCCATCTATCTTTCACTTCAACAATTTACTTGTTATATCAGATTATTGACATATTCAAAGGCTTAGAAATTTTATAATTAAATATTGTGTAAATTATCTCACCATATTTTATCAAGCAGATTTCTGTTTTCAACTAAAAAGGTATGTTTCTTCGCTAGAATTTAGTTTAGTAAATTTAACATAGATGCCACTGCAATGTCTGTCAACATTTTATTGTTAATCTCTTGCAATCAATCCTATACAAAAATCGATTTACTATTTAAACTCAAGTAAGGCGCTAAAAATATCAGGACTTCTTGTATCACTTATTTATAATTATTTTGACAAGGTTAAATTACTGGTGGACAGTCATTTCAATTATAATATATTTTGCTTAGAATGATTTTTAAAACTCAATTAATTTTGATATCATTTGTCAAACAAAATTTTACAATGATTGTTCTAAATGTATTTTGCCCACCCACCCACTTCTCTTCAACTATCATATTTCGTCACAAAATTTGCTTCCACCGCCGACTAAATTATGTCTGATATTGTGTATGATTCCCATCATTAAATAATGTTCTCATAAAATATTTTTTTATCAACTACGATTTCTGTTATGACGTCACGTATTCTTAACCCCTACACCTACTTTAAATGCATCTGCGAAAATATGATTTTGGCATATCGGAAAAATTCAGTTAATTTTTTACTTATTTATTTTCCATAAGCAAATTGAAACACTGCCAAGGTAATTCTTTGATGTGAATTGTGCAGCTTTTTACGCTAGTATTTTTAAATTTACAGACAACTGATAATTAATCAGTTTTTTTACTGCTTTACGTTTGCGAGTCGTGGCACCTTACGAAAGCATAGAGGAATCGTAAATGTTTTGAAAACATATGTCTGCGGCGAATACTTAGGGTACGGTGGCCTGACTTTCTCAGAGGAACACGGAGATAAGAGAGCCGACTAACCAGCCCTTATTACGTCCAAAATAAAAAAAAAAATTGACGATTGAATCGTCATGGACATGTACTTCGGATGCCCCCAATGAGTCTGAATCCTCACAATATCTTCTACCAACGGGGTGGATCCCGCCGACGTGGAAGGTCACTGATGACCATCCATGGAATGCGCACGGTGGAGCTAAGGGACGCAGGATAGAACATCTTGGACGAACCGTGTGGTGGCCATATGCCCAGGGCCGGCGCCACCATACAGGCGAAATAGGCAACCGCCCAGGGCGCAAACCATTAGGGGGCGCATAACTGGAGTGTTCCAATTATTTTTATATATTAATTGATTTGGCATTTACTTGGTAGAACTCCATTATAACAGATTAAAAATATCAAAGTATTTTAGTTCTACAGTTTTTTAATAATTTTATGTGTTGATAGCTATTTCTGCTTACGCCATCGTCAGAACTAGTTTTTATATACTTTAATGATAATGAATAATAAAGTACGTTTTATTATATTTTTATGTTTGTATTTGTTCATGTAATTATGTATTTATAATATGATTCGAAAAAGAGTAACAAAAAGTTCCCGTAAAAAACCTTCGAGAAAATTAGGAGGCTATATGCTCCACATTGAGAGCGGACATGTATTTATAAAAAAAAAAAAATATTGATGATGGCCCCGAATTGTTTTTTTTTTTATTATTTAAAATAAAATGGGACGATTTGTTAAAACGTGATTCCCCAATAACGGTTGCCTAGAGCGTCAAATAACATCGCGCCGGCACTGCATATACCCCGAATAGGTAGCGGATATGGATTAAAAAATATGTGTAATCAGATTTACTGATGTGTTATTTAATCAGTTATCTGATTAGTGCGAATCGTTTTGATTATTTATAAATATCAGACTGTTTAATAAAACTGTTCTTCGGAGAAATAAAAAAAATATTCAAGGACCTCCACAACACTAGATGCTCTCTCGGTGAATTGAATATCATGTGTGACGTAGGTATGTATACAATTTTTTTGATTGAAATGTCAGATATAATAATTTTCGTACAACATTAAACGTTTATGAATTAGAATCACGTAGCTGTCAAAATAATTTCCTAATTACTAAAACAGTCACGCGCTCGCTCCACACCAGACTGGCCGCCATTTGCAATTCGTTGATGGTAGTCAATATAAATATTTGTTAATGATATTATAGGTTATTCACTTTTTTGTATTTTTTACTCTTTGATTTTGCTTGGACTAGGCACCCGCCATTGCGTTTTATTGATTTTTAAACGGCTGTCCGAGGGACGCATCAAACGTTAACTCCCTATGAGTATGTACTTAAGACGATATTACACCCAACTCTTTTTTACACGGCTTTGAAATAGCACGCTCCACTTAAAAGAAAGATTCCCAGAAAAAGAACAGATTTCCTAATAACAAGAAATTCAATAATACTCGGCGATAATAACAAACAAAAGACTTCATTAGTTTCATTAGACGTGTCAAGACATTTCTAGTGATGAAAGCGATTTAAGTCCAGTCCCTCATAAACGTGCGCGGATGTTATGAAGTAGCTATGAATATTGAATAGTATCGATTAGTTTTTTCTAAAATGAAATACATTTGTATGAAAAATATTTTTTTTTTGCTGGGTTTTCATTATGGTTTTTTTACGCGATTTACGCACAACTATGTTGTTCTTTTTTAAAATACCAATATCCGATTTTTATATATTTTTTTTAGACAGCTTTTTTATACTCGCTGTTAAGTGGAACGTATATTCCGTTTAAAAATGAGTTGAATGTATAATAAATATATAGCAAGGTTACCCAACCTTTTTGAGTTTGGATACCACTTTTTTTGATAACGTTTCTTCTTTTTAGTTATTAAAAGATAAAAATATATTAATTTTTAAAAGAAAGATATCTAAAAATAAATATAAATTTAAATATTTTTTATGGATATGAGGAAATAAATCAAACACTTAAAAAACGGGGATGTTAAAATTGCGACAAGGAAAAAGAACTAACACAAAGGTTTTTATTAAACAACTTCAAGGCTGTGTATTTCACATATTTTGACTTTGGTCCAAAATCATCAAAATACGTTTTCTGTTTCGCGTGTTTAAAATTTGTGTATCTGTGATTTTGCTTGACGACTGTCGAATGATATCATTTCCTAATTTCGGAAATAAGAAAAGGGGCGGCTACCACCCTAGGCGCGGCCCTGCGCACGCCGCACCTTTGCCGGAGTCAGGAATGTCAAAATTGTGACCTAGACCTGTGAAATTAGTGAATGCACTTTTCGGTGCATGCGAAACAATACCATGCAGGCAGGCGCTGAGAGATATCTTGACAAGCTCATTTGCACTTGAGCAGAAATCATTTCCGTATTATATACATTTTTGTCAACACTCCCACGCGCTCTCGAGTCTTTTACTGGTTTCTCAGACATGGCCTTTCAAGCAACGGATCGCGGTCTCATAACCGCTATGATCTTCTCTTCTCAATGGATACCCCACCGTGCTGGTCTCGTGTCCTGTGGATGCACACTCTGCCAGTGCCACTGTTATGACTAGGGCTGTGCCTAAGGTGGTTGTCGTCGGGTTCTAACCGTAATTTGCCGCCCGCTTTCCCCCCCCCCACCGGTAATATCTACCTTCTGAAATCGCATGGAGATGCGTATTTTCAAAGTGTACTTATTCCACTTTGACATGTTGGGAAATGCCAAAAAATTTTTTATGGTGTTGATGTTGAATACCTTTTGTCAGTACTGAAAAACCCGCAGTTCCAGGAACCAGCTTCGGAACCCAATTCTCCGGAAAAACCTCTCTCATATAAGAATCCACGCCACTGAATTGATTTATTTCAAATTCAAACATTTTGATCATTACATCACATCAGATTACAATTTTTGTTTTTTTTCTCATTAACAGATGTGACAATTAAAATAATTCTGCAATAAAAAATCAGTCGGTAAGCATTTCGGGATCGCGTTCAATTATATGTCAATATTAAAATTTTCTTTTGTCGATGTAATGTAAATTCGGCAGCCCTGGTTCGGGGCGTCTGCCTGCGCCGTAAGTTATCTCCCACCTTCGCCCAGTTCCCAGTCCACACCTGGCGTAAGGTGATACATGCGCATTGCGCTACCGAGGTGTTTTGTGTAAATATCACAGCCTTACCATCATCCAATTCATTCACTACGGCTTTTGGTTTATGCCAGAAGTTGAGATGTTGAATCCACCTTATATTGCGGTAGTGGTATGGTAACGGATTCTTCGAAGTTTGCGTTAATTTATGTTAGATTTAATAACGTGAATTTATTCTTATTATTTTTGTTATTAAAATCAGGTTATTTGGAAAGTAATTTCCCTATAAATTTTCCCTATAAAACAATGTAAAATATAATAATGCGTTCCATGCCGCAAAAAAAAACATTAACAAAACTTTATATTTTTAACGTGTATTTAAAGTAAAATTACAGTTTATTATTTATGACAAATAATTAATCCTTTTTTACTAGCAGACGTTTGTTTTTGCCGACGCTTCAAAATTTGGTGAAAATGTGACAGCATTATTATTGAATAAATTTGTAAAACGCATAGCCACCTCCTTATTAGGGTGATGCTTCTCAATGTACGATGCAACAGTTTTAAATGCTTTCAGATTTTCTCTTATTGCGCTTGAAGATTGTTTCTTTGCTACTTCCTCCTCCTCCACTAACAAACTCTCCTCCATAACTTCTTGCTGTGAAAAACAATGCAACTCCATAAGCTTTTCGGTGGTCAGCTCTTGAATGTACTCTTTCACAAGCTCACCAATATCGTTGTTATCCACCTCCAGTCTCATGTTATTGGCCAAAAATGCAATCTCGCTGACTGTAGACTACACATGTACTGCTTCATACCCCTCAAAATCAAATTCGATAACGCTCCCTGGCAAAGCTTCGTCCAAGCTGAAGTGAGGGTTCTCTTGGTAACCCCTTCCCACGCCTTGTCGATAAATCATCTCGAGGCAAGCAACGATGTGAAAGTGATCTTTCCAAAACTCTGCGTCACTCGTTATGCGAAATATCGCTCGTTAAGGGAGCATTTTTGTTCACTATCTGTTTTGTTCGTTATGAGAATTACTCGTTATAATAGGTGCTCGTTATGAGAGGTTCCACTGTATAAGTTATTTGAGTATGAACTTTATGATACTGCTCACTGGAACAAGGAAATAATATCTTGGGAAATAATATCTTAAAAGTTATTATACATTGTGTTTAGGTAACGTTGTTAATTTAAGCTTAGGCAGCCTCAGACGCCCACGCGCGGAGAAAAATATTCATCGGGAAGTGTGGTATAATGTAATACGTCGATGATAATTTATTCACAGGTGCCCAGCCTCGTTTTTGCATCAGCTGTTGTTAATGTGCGCGTTGCCGCAACATACATACATACAGTGCAGCCTTGTATTAAACTAAAACTCTATATCTGGCTAGGTTTTTGTTTTAGCCTAAAATTACGAAAAAACGTTTTTTGTGTCTCCTGTAAAATGTGTGGGTTACGTCCCTTTTCCTTTCCACAGTCGATATTATTATATAATTAGTCGGTCATCCATTTAGTTAGTCAGGTATTTCCAAATAAACTGTTTTTTAAATAATGGGAAAAGCAATGCATATTCAAATGGTTAAGCATAAATCAATTTTTACCCGAGATTTATAAATTTCATGAACACTTGTTTACAGGTAAAGTAGGTACGTAGCTTCAGTAGTAGGACATTATGAATTGTTCGTGTAATTTTTTTTTAAACCATGTCCGCTCCCAATGTGGGGCATATGGACTCCCAATGGAGTTAATCTCAACAGAAGTATTTCTACGAGAACTGCTTTTTACTCAGTTGCTCAACCTCTCTTTTTCCGAAGAGAGTAGGAATAGAAGAATGGGACTAGGACAGGAATAGTGGTTAGCTAATCGCTCTCGATCATAGGATAGGATGGGTGGAAGGGGGAATTCAAGACAACACATACATCCATGCCTTCGAACAGAAATTCATAAATCGATTGAAAAATCAATTTATAAAACTGTCCGCACTGGGACTCGAACCCGTGACCTCCGTAACCGAAGCCAACGACGTTGACCACTCAGGCGGCAAGGTATAGTTTATAATAATTTGTAGCGATCTTTTGCAAGTTGAGAAAATATTTTATGAATCATTTATATTAAGTGTTGAGATGTTGACTGAAGGTGCTTGGTGGAATTTCAATTTTCAATTCGATAGTACTCGAGCGACAGTTCAAGTTCATCCGTGCACGCCTGGAGATAATACGTTTATTTTTGATTGATTTATCGACTGTGTAAAGCAAAAAGGACGTAACGCTCAATTTTCTAAAACAGCTTTTTTTCGATAATCACAATTTATACAACTCGACACGCGCTCTATCAAAAAGATTAATGCTGAAAATGCCGAATAAGTATCTAAATTTAGCTTTTAAGTTTGAAAAAAGAAAGGCTGGTGAAATTTGCAACCAGGAAAAAAACCTAAAAACAGGTTTTTCTTGAACAATATAATAAAGGCTAAGTTAATAAAAAAAACAGTTTATTAGTCACCGTGCACTTCAGGTTTGTGTATATTTTATAATTTGCTTTTAGCCTAAAATTACGAAAAAACGTTTTTTGTGTCTCCTGTAAAATGTGTGGGTTACTTCCCTTTTCCTTTCCACTGTCGATATTATTATATAATAAGTCGGTCATCCATTTCGTTAGTCAGGTATATCCAAATAAACTGTTTTTAAAAAAATGTGGAAAAGCAATGCATATTCAAATGGTTAAGCATAAATCAATTTTTACCCGAGATTTATAAATTTCATGAACACTTGTTTACGGGTAAAGTAGGTACTTCAGTAGTAGGACATTATGAATTGTTCGTGTAATAACCCAGAAAATACCAACACGTGCACTTCAGGGTTGTGTATATTTCATAATTTGCTTTCTACCTAAAATCATCAAAAAACGTTTTTTTTTTAAGATTTCGACTGAAGGTGCTTGGTGGAATTTCAATATTAAATTTGATTTGTTTAAACTATGTACATTCTCACAGATTTTGTCACTAACGACCCGGGTTTCGCCTTTCGGAATCTTCAGGCGTTCAAGTGCACGGATGAACTTGAACTGACGTTTAGTAAATGAATGTTTCGTGTTTATATAAGAAATAAATGTATCATTGAGTTCAAAGCCATTGCTGGCGAAAAGAATAATAAGCTCATGGGAATGCCCACAGATTTGAGAAGTAAGTAGTTTCAAGAACTATATTATTTCTTATATAAACACGAAACATTCATTTACTAAACGTCAGTTCAAGTTCATCCGTGCACTTGAACGCCTGAAGATGCCGAAAGGCGAAACCCGGGTCGTTAATGACAAAATCTGTGAGAATGTACATAGTTTGAACAATTCAAATTTAAAAAACGTTTTGATGATTTTTGGACGACTCCCGTAAAATTTGATACGTGTGGGCTACATCATTTTTCCTTTCCACAGTCGATATGTATATAACATGGTAACATAACATATGCATGTACTTAAATTATTGTATAGAATTGTAAGAATATTCGTGTATGTTTTTTTTTCCAATAATCATAATGGCGAATCGAATTTTGAAAATAATACAATTCAAAACAAAAGATTCTTTTGTTTTCGTTTTATGTAAAAAATATTCTTGTCAAGACGTGACAGTTACAAAATTAATTTTGACGTGACAGTTACTAATGTGCTTTATATCAAATTGTTTTTGAGAAATTTAAATGTTTACAATGATCTGGGAGTACATAAAAAAAAAAAAATGTTCAGGGGAAAATTTCGAGTGTGACAGTGCTGAGGAAATATTTATCTTTTTACAGGTGACTTGTGTAAAAAAATAATATGTTTTATTGTCGATCCTTTATGTGGTGCACGGATGAACTTGAACTGATGCTCATTGCTCAGTAAATGAATTTATCTTGTTTATATAAGAAATAACTGTATGGCTAAGTTTAAAGCCATTGCTGGCGAAAAGTATTAACCCACGGGAATGCCTACAGATTTGAATGGTGGGTAATTTTAAGAATTATTTTAAGTTTCCTTTTCGCCAGCAATGGCTTTAAACTTAGTGATACATTTATTTATTATATAAAACACTCGCATTCATTTATTAATCGTCCGTTCAAGTTCATCCGTGCACTTGAACGCCCGAAGATGCCGAAAGGCGAAACTCGGGTCGTTAGTGGCAAAGCTTGTGTGAATGTACATGAATTGAACGATTCAAGTTTAAGATGGTATATCAACAGAATTTTGCTACGAGATATGCTTGTAAGTTGCAGTTGCTCAACCTCTCTCGATTTCTAAGATAGTAGGCATCAACGTTCCCTCTAAGCTGCGCGCGTGCGCGGCCGCGCAGCAGTTGAGAAGTCCCCGCGTACTCATTCTGGGTTGGCGCCCACTACAAGACAGTTGCTCAATTGATATTTGATCGGTCCGCGCAGCCTCCACGCAGCCTTTGAAATTCCCGCGCATCTAAGCCTTCGGCTTAGATGGAACGTTGGTAGGCATACAACGGATAGGGTTAGAAAAGGACCAGTGGTAAGTTAATCGCTTGTATTAGGGTGAGTGAGAATTTTTAGATATCACAAACATTTATGCCTTGGAACAGAAATCGATAAATCTATTGAAAAAATGCTGATCGTGCTGGGATTTGAACTCGGCATGGAAGCCAACGACGTTGACCACTGTGCAATGGATCGATCATGTACAACAGTGGTTCCCAAAGTGGTTCCTGTGGACTCCTAGGGGTCCGTGACAAATTAAAAATCATTTGGGGGTGCGTGGACAATGTCAGAGGGTCTGTAGAAGAATAAATATTTTTAGGAAAGAGAGTTTGAGCAACTGACTGACAAACGGTTCTCGCAGAAAAACATCTATTAATATACCTCAATTAAAAGGCCATATGCTTCACATTGGAATCAGACATGGATAAAAAAATACCATTCAAGGCATAAACTTTACTATTTCACTTGGGGGTCCACGGTCAAGTTTTTGCTTTAAAAGGGGTCCACGAGCATGATAAGTTTGGGAATCACTGATGTACAAAATAATATTTGTTCTTCTTCGATATTTTTTCAATCTCCCTGAATGGACAGCTTATTGGGGGAAGTTGGCATTTGGAGTGATCACTTCGAGCGTTCGTCCACGTAGCCGCGTAAAAAACACCGCGAACCAAATGACAGAAATTAAATAATTACCGGTTTGGTGGGGCCGCGTTTTGAAAGCTTTTTTTTTCATTCCGTGCTGTTATTATTATCATTGCATACGCGTTTTAATTATTTTTAATTTAATTTTATGCAAAATACGTGCATTAAAAAAACCAGAACGTGTTACATATATGTGCGTTCATACCGCTGGCCCGTGGCTACGGTAAAAAAAAAATATTCCCATTTAATCGACAACGGATATTTTTTGTTAGAACGTATGTATCTAGTCTATTTTTTAACATCTAAAGTTTATATAGATTGGTGTTTTAGTGTGTACTGTTTGTGTAGTCGGAGTCGGGTGTTTTATTTTCCCCAGAGTCGACAAATCTCACGACTCCGGACCCATTTAAAACAAATATTTAATGATGTGTTGAGAGAAACGCAATATTCCTGCACTTATTTCCACTTTTATTTATCGAGATCAGGACCGGTTTCGCTCACGGCGAGCATTGTCAACTGTTAAGAAATATAATTTAACAGAGTTGTTTATCATTTACGAATTCGACTGAAGCTGCTTGGTGGAATTTCAATATTAAATTTGAATCGTTCGAATTGTGTACGTTCACACAAGCTTTGTCACTATGTACCTTTTCGGCATCTTCAGGCGTTCAAGTGCACGGATAAACTTTAACTGAGTACTGACTGAAGTTCCGTGCACTTGAACACATGAAGATGCCGAAAGAGGAAACTCGGGTCGTTAGTGACAAAGCTTGTGTGAATGTACATAATTTGAACGATTCAAATTTAGTGTTGTTTATAAAAAAACAAATTGAAATAAATACGTGTAAAAAACAATTGGCATTATCAAACTTACCGTTCTACGGAACTAGGGTATTGATATTTTGCATGTCGACTGTGGAAAGGAAAAATGACGTAACCCACAGTTTTTTCAAAACAGCTTTTTTCGATAATCACAATGTATCGAACTTGATACACGTTCTATCAAAAGGATGCAAACTGCAAATGCCGAATTAGTATCTGAATTTAGCTTTTATGCTTGAAAAAATGACCTTGTAATAGATTAAAACCAAGAAAAAAGACTGAAATAAAGGTTTTTTCTAGACAATTTCTTTAATTAATATTGGGTTATGTCAATTAAACACCAGTTTAGAAGTCTCCGTGCACTTCTAGGTTGTGTATAATTCATAATTTGCATATTGCCCAAAATCATCAAAACATTTTTTTTGCGCCTCCTGTAAAATTTGATATGTGTGGGTTACGTCTTTTTTCCTTTCCACAGCCGATATGTAGACTGTAAAATTGCATTATGGTAATTTTCTCATTGGTTGTCATTCGCTTTGATCAGTTAGCTCCAATATAACTCAAGTTTGGTTTCAAACAAAATTATTGTTTGCATAACCCAGATGTGCCCCATACAGCTGTGATTAATATTGTGTTTTATGTGATTGTTTATCGATTCCTGCCGCTGATGGATGCAATCTAACTTTGAGTATGTTTACATTCGCAGCGCGGCGGACGCAACACTGCAACAACTCGAAAACAGCACGTCGGCTTAACTTGTATAATACTTTTTTTGCGTTGTTTTAGTTGGAGGTACCGATTCGGGTCTCCGATCCCGGGATCCCGTTAAATTTCGGGGTTGAGGATAAAAACTAAAAAATCGCTAAATCCTGTAACAAAATAAGTTTGCTCTGGAGTCACTGGCAGTCGTAACGTTTTGAAAGGATGGAGCTAAAATAGCTGTTGAATGATTTGTGTTTGTGAATGTGTTTACACTGTTATAGGATTTTTCATAGATCTCAATTTTTTAAGACCCTTTCCTCCATAAATAATTTATTATGTAGTAGTGTTCTCGCAAAGTAATTTAATTCTATAGAAAAATACCTTAAAATACATTTATTTGTCCATTTGGCAGAAGCAGAGGAAATATAAGTTTTTCCTTGATTTTTAAACGGCAAAAGTATTTTTTTTTTAACATCAAGAAATAATTTTTCTTCGCGTGAAAAATTAAAAAATCACGACACCTGATTTTTCCAAGCATGTATGAATATGTTTCAGCGGAAGTTGATTGTAAGTGAAACTTAATTTTCACTAGTGTAAGTACGTTTTCGCTAATCCAAGCGGTGGAAATTTATCGTACAGTGGATTTATATTTCAGTTTACCTAACCTAACCCAGTGGTGTAGTGGGGCCAGGTCGGCGACCTGGCACCTGAAAATGAGGAAGGCGCCCTTCCACCTTTTTTGATTTTTTGTAACTTAATTTTCAAGTACATACATACATATATTCAAATCGTTTTTTTTATTGATTTAATTGTTAAAATTTGTGGTTTCTTTACTTCGGACAGATATTAAAAAAAAAACAACCAAAAAATGGGGAAGAAATCAATGACCGACCTGGTACCTATTTATTTATCACTTCACCACTGACCTACCCCAACAGTAGAACCCTATGTCCGAACACAGTGATTGAATATTTTATCATAGTATATTATGATTTCATTGTAGTTTCACAAATGGCAAATTTAGCTACAGTGATGGTTGAATAACCTTTATTAAATCGCCAGTCAAAATTTGTGAGTTCCTCACGAAATCGAACCAACTCATCCCCATTATCGGACGCAAGCATCTATTCTCGAAACTCAGTTTACGGTCGATGGGTTTTCTAAGTCTTTGTTAGGTTCCGCGATTCGCTACTGTAAAGCAGCACTAGTAGAATGCTCTCGTTGAAAAAATGGCATGAAATACATGTCTCCCTTTCTTCACGATTTTGAAATAACACAAATGTGCAAAAAAAGTAAAAAAAATCGAACATTCATTTAACATGCTCTGGATATCTCAAGTGATAAAAGCTATGTCGTACCAAATGTGCGTAAACGGGTTCGTCTATTTTCTCATAGTAAGTTTTGTTACTATTGATTTTTAAAAAGTTTTTTTTAAATAAAATTAAGATACAATAAGCAAATAATGAATTTTACTATTTGATATCCTAAATTGATTTTTATAGAAGGAAACCTATCCACCATATTTTTTTTTTATTTTTTACACGGTTTCCCGTGGAACGTATCTACCGTGTAAATGGGGAATTCAGTGTACTGCCTATTTTTATTTTTTTTTACCATATCCGCTCCCAATGTGGAGCATATGGACTCCTAATGTAATTTATCTCAACATAAGTGTTTCTACGAGAACTGTTTGTTACTCAGTTGCTGGAGAGTGGGAATATAAGGATAGGGCTAGGACAGGACTAGTGGTTAGCTAATCGCTCTCATATGCCCCGTTCATAGGATAGGATGGGTGCGAGGGAGGTATTCAAGACACCACATACATACATCCATGCCTTCGAACAGAAATTCATAAATCGATTGAAAAATCAATTTATAAAACTGTCCGTACTAGGGTTCCAACCCGTGACCTTCGTAACCGAAGCCAACGACGTTGACCACTCGACCACAAGGCCTGTATACTGATCATTTAATATTAAACTAGCTGTAAGCCCGTTGCCCAGCAACGGGAGATTTTTGCTGCATTGTGTTTGATTTTATTTTATTTTATTTTATTTTATTTTATTTTATTTTATTTTATTTTAATTTATTTTATTTTATTTTATTTTATTTTATTTTATTTTATTTTAATTTATTTTATTTTATTTTATTTTATTTTATTTTAATTTATTTTATTTTATTTTATTTTATTTTATTTTATTTTATTTTATTTTATTTTATTTTATTTTATTTTATTTTATTTTAATTTATTTTAATTTATTTTATTTTATTTTATTTTATTTTATTTTATTTTAATTTATTTTATTTTATTTTAATTTATTTTATTTTATTTTATTTTAATTTATTTTATTTTATTTTATTTTAATTTATTTTATTTTATTTTATTTTATTTTATTTTATTTTATTTTAATTTATTTTATTTTATTTTATTTTATTTTATTTTATTTTAATTTATTTTATTTTATTTTATTTTATTTTATTTTATTTTATTTTATTTTATTTTATTTTATTTTATTTTATTTTATTTTATTTTATTTTATTTTATTTTATTTTATTTTAATTTATTTTATTTTATTTCAGTTTATTTTATTTTATTTTAATTTATTTTATTTTATTTTATTTTATTTTATTTTATTTTATTTCATTTTATTTTATATTATTTTATTTTATTTTATTTCAAAAAGTGGAGACTGGGAGGTCGAGGACACCTTACAGACGGACCTTATCGGCTATTAATATATAGATTATTTTATTTCAGTTTATTTTATTTTATTTTAATTTATTTTATTTTATTTTATTTTATTTTATTTTATTTCATTTTATTTTATATTATTTTATTTTATTTTATTTCAAAAAGTGGAGACTGGGAGGTCGAGGACACCTTACAGACGGACCTTATCGGCTATTAATATATAGATACTGACCAAATAGGATCAAGTGAGAGTGCACGGCTATCGACTGAAAGTTGCACTTGTGTCAGTGTTGCGTTCGTAGTGCGATCGGACGGTGTAAAACACATAAAGTTTTGGGGCCAGCTTTCCTCGGCTGCGTTAAAAAGTAAATATTTACATTGGATAACTTTCTTAGCCGCGGGCCCGCCTCTTTGCCACTTCAATCTCGCTGTATCACAATATCACATCACATCTAAGGCAACCTCCCATTTCATAACTCCACACAACTGCATAATAATATTTTTTCATTTTTTTTTTTTCATCGAACACTTTGGCGCTATCATTTTTGACACTTCCTGTTCTGGCGAAATGTTACGCTGCACTTCGTTTTCGGCTACTACACGAGTGTTGCTTACTTCGTGAAGCTTAATTCACTTTTGGATTCTTCTGTGTGAAATCATTTGGCATACATACAGTATCTAATATATATCTACCAGGGCTGTGGAGTCGGAGTCGGCAGTCGTGGAGTCGGAGAAATCGGAGAAAAATAATTTAAAGGTGTTGAAAAATACATCTGTTTTTATATTAAATGTAAAATAACTTAGATTATTTATTCCACGTATTGTGCTACAAACTGTGACACGTGTTTCGTCTCTTTCAGAGGCATCCTCAGACAGTCTTATTTTGAAAAATGCTTATCAAGTACATTTGTCTTAATTCCCACTTTTATTTATTTATTAAAATCGGGACCAGTTTCGCTCATGACGAACATTATCAACTGATAAGATAGTACAATGTTACAGTGTTATTTACAAAATGTAATTACGTACTATAATTTTAGCTTCAAAAAATCGAATCAGTGTCTTTGATTATTTAAAAAACTTCGTAAGCGATGCAAACTTTCAAATAAAGTTCTCTCAATATTATAACAATGTTTCAGTTCTAAGCCAGGATGTTTGAATTTCGAATATTGAAGATAATTTCCTATTGGACGGATCGAAAATGAGCGGTTCAAAACAAGTCGTAAGCATTGGTCGAAAAATGTGTGGTTCAAAATAAACCTTTATCATTGGTTGGGACATTATGAAAACGTACGAATTCGTGATTATTTTTAGGCTATTGAAAGGAAGATGTTGTACTTTTATTTGTAATATTTTTCAATACTAATTGTTTATTACACCATTTTTGTCTTACATAGTAAGTCATACAATTATAAAAAAAAAATGTCTTATCTCAGAACGGAGAGTTTGATGAATTGATATTTGAAATAGGCCCATTCGAGTGAAGTGAGCCAAGTGTTTTTTTAAAAACAGATGTTAGATGCGTTGTAATATTCAACACGTCTTAAAGTATCGTAAAAGTGAAATGAACTCAGTTAATACACATTGCAATAGTGTTATCTACGTAAAATAAAATAAAATCCACCAAAACACCAAGTAAATACCGAAGAAAGAAGTTTTACCATTTTACAAGTTGGTTCATTTCACCCCTAAAGAGCCCAGTTGATTAATGGATTTCTGATTGAAGGCAAGAATGCCCCTATAAATAAATGGGACAATCTTCATCATACGCGCCGATGTCGCTTGACGAAAAATGTCAATGCAAGAAACTTCACGCTGTAAACCGTTGGATATTGTCTACCGCGTATGTGGCAACACTACGAAATATTCTAAAATCGTTTACGACGCAAGCCACTCACCGAAACTGTTGCCCGTGTTTTCTTTAGCCCATTTCAAATACTTTTATTTATGCATTTTTTATTATTGACAGATTTTATCGCGTCTGGTAACACCCAGAGCATGAAGATAAGATGCAGTTAAATCTCGATACTGTAGAACAGGGTTTCCCAGACTTATTTTGCAATGGAACACTTCGCGAATCTGGAAATGTTACCGGAACACAGCTTATTTTTGAAAAATTAGAGAATATTTACCATCACTCGATATTTAATTTAAATTTTTTAATAGATAGTTTTTAAAAATAAAATATTTGACATTACAGTTTACGCCAATGCGTCAAATACTTTTTTAAGTTGAAAGATCATACGAGATATACTCGATGAGAATTTTTAAAAGTCACATGAGATAAACTCAAGGAGAATTGACTTCACAAACACCCATGTCTTAGATCTCAAATTAAAATTGAAAAAAAACCAATTTTGACATTGACCCTACCGGGATTCGAACCTAGACAAACCTAGTCGGTAAAGCAAGCTCTAACCAACTATACCACAGCGGGCGACTATGAAGTAGAAGATGCTTGAATGTGTTGCAGCGTATATTACCATTCCGAATTTTCGTGGAACACCTATTTAGGACCCACGGAACACCAGTATTCCGCGGAACATAGTTTGGGAAACCCTGCTGTAGAATCATGCATAACCAGAGAATTTCCACTTATGAGCCAAAATTTAAATATGTTTCTTTGTTTGTTTTTGTCACCGTATTAATGATCATCTAATGCAGTGGTCCGCAACCCTTTTTAATCTCACGGTAAACAGCTAGTAATAAAGGTTATCATAGTGATGGGATTAAGTTATGTTTTGCGTTTGACAAAAGAATAATAAAAAAATTATAAACGTAGACAAAGTACCCACTGAATATTAGTTTTTTTTTCCACACCTAACAGTGTTGACAAAGCTTGAGCTACCGAGTAACAAGCAGTTCTCGTAGAAAAGCATATATTGAAATGAAATCTATTCCGAGTCGATGTGCTACTCATTGGGACCGGATATGGTTTTAAAAATACATAACTAAAGACTTTTGAGTGTACACTCGAGTGACTCGATACACTCATTGATGTTTTTTTGTTAATGACTTGCAAATGAGTGACAAGCAGATCTCTCGTAGAAATTACGTATTTTGAGGTAAACTCCATAAGGAGTCCATATGCGCGGTCCATAGTGGGAGGGGACGTGGATTTATAAAAATAAACTTTAAATTATCATTAATAGATCAAACCAGTGGTGTAGTGGTAAATAAATAGGTACCGGGTCGGTCGTTGATTTCTTCCCTATTTTTGTTGTTTTCCGTTCGAAGTTCAAAAACCACAAGTTTTAATAATTAGATCGATAAAAAAATGCTCATTTAAAAAAAACTGTATTCACTTCTTGCAAATAAACCAAAAAAATAGTACAGAAAATTAAGTTAAAAGTCAAAAAGGTGGCAGGGTGGCGCCCTGGCCCCACTACACCACTGGATCAAACCTAGTATCAAAAGAACAGACAACCGCATCGCATCTTTATTGCGTATTTACAATAAAGTAATGCAATAAAGTCGCCTGTGAGGTCGAGTGGTCAACGGTGTTGGCTTCGGCTACAGAGGGCCCGTGTTCAAATCCCGGTACGGACAGTTTTATAAATTGATTTTTCAATCGATTTATGAATTTCTGTTCAAAGGCATGGATGTATGTGATGTCTTGAATTCCCCTCTCTCACCTTTCCTATCCTATGAACGGGGCGTATCGACAGCGATTAGCTTACCACTAATCCTGTCCTAGCCCAATCCTTCTATCCCTACTCTCTTTGGAAAAAGAGAGGTTGAGCAACTGAGTAACAAGCAGTTCTCGTAGAAACACTTCTGTTGAGATAAACTCCATTAGGAGTCCATATGCTCCACATTAGGAGCGGACATGGTTTAAAAAAAAAATTCAACTAGTTTGTGAACCTCTGTTTTAGGCGTTTCTTGATGAAAGAAAAAATAAATATAACCCATTAACGGCGGCAACACAAAACAATGAGTCCGCAAGTCGAAATATTATAGAGGACATTCTGTGAAGTATAAATTGCATTTTTTTTTACTAAACCTTTCTTGCTCCCAATCTGGAGAATGACTTCTCCTAATGGGGTATTTAACGAATACCGGTCGTTGGTTTGACGCTGAACTTCTCCTTTCGCAGAAGATATTGATAAGGTGATGTCGTTAGAAGGACTTGTAAGGGATCAATCACTCAATATACGCTCTCGAGGACGAGGGACGACATCATCACTGATTGTGCCACTTTTCCTTGTTTTGCCGATGGAAAAAATCGACGTGGACCTTCAACGCTGTATGATCCTGTTCGGTGATACACTGTTGGAATTATAAGTAAGAAAAAATCCTCTAAGGGTTAACCCTCCAAGGAAGAGCGTGACCATATCGACTGTGGAAAGGAAAAAGGACGTAACCCACACATAGCAAATTTTACAGGGGCACAAAAAACGTGTTTTGATGATTTTGAGCCATATGAAATTTATGAAATATACTCAACCTGGAAGTGCACGGAGACTTCTAAACTGGTTTTTAATTGATGTAATCTAGTACTAATTAAAGAAGTTGTCTGGGAAAAACCTTTTTTTTTCTTGGTTTCAATTTTCACAAGCTCATCTTTTTTCAAACTTTAAAGCTAAATTTAGATATTAATTCGGCTTTTCCAGCTTACATCCTTTTGATAGAACGTGTATCATGTTTGATACATTGTGATTATCGAAAAAAAGCTGTTTTGAAAAAACTGTGGGCTACGTCCTTTTTCCTTTCCACAGTCGATATGGTAACAGTTAACCCTTCCTTTACTATGCAAAAAAGCACAAGCTTCTGAGCTGTGTATCCGTTACACATCAGGCAAACGGGAGTGAATCATGACAAATATATACAACACTACTACAGCAGTACTACATATAATTGTCGTGATTCACTCCCGTTTGCCTGATGTGTAACGGCTACACAGCTTAGGAGCTTGTGCTATTTTTGCATAGTAAGGGAAGGGTTAACACGGTTGTCTATTGATCCCAGGCTATTCATCCTTTTTCTAAATGAATACCGTCACCTTCACACAATTTTGGTTAAGAAAATTACAGAATTCAGCTAGTCAATCAGCTGCGGGGATGGAAACAAATACCAAAAGCACATGCGATTTTTTGAATTTCCGTTTATTTTTAATTTACTTTTTGAAATTGCTTACAATACTTTTACTAATATATTCGTATTGTCATTATGTTGATCTAATGAGGTCAAATTGTAAATATTCTTTTTTTATTCACGTTTAGCTATACTTAAACCCGAATGTTTGTGTGACCATGCGGTCACGCTAGTCCTTCCTACTGTGCTCACACAATATTACACGTTGCCTATTAATTCTAATTCATCCCACGCACTGTACATATTGACAAGTATTATAGATTTAAAATAAAAGTCCTAAATAATGTTTGATTTATTCAATTTAAAAAAATGACCAAATCTGTAACGTCGAGCCCAGTTCGTCATAGAAGTGTGTAAGGGCTTAACACCTAATATTATTTGTATAACAATGTTTTTTTTTTATTTTGTTTCAGGTGAGTTTCAGGAATTTCCCGGCTATTTGTATGAATCGAATGTTACCAGGTAAGTGCACATAAATTTGCTGCATAATTAGAAGAAATTTCGTCAACTAAATCTGGTTACTAAGTAAAAAGTAGATCAGTGGATGCTTTGTGTTTTCAACGAATAAAAATTTAGCATTTATTTATGGGTGGTAATATAATAATAAACAAAGTATAAAAAAAAATCTCTTTTGCTATTTTAATTGATTAATCCCTGTTTTGAGAAACTTTAAAAACTCGGCTTATCCGTGTTAACTAAGAAAATCTCTTCCATCACAAAAAGTCCTGCATTTTAAGTGCAACAAAATATTGAGCGGGAGCTAAAAAAATGTTCCCATTTTTTTAATTTTAGCAGTTTTGCAAATTCCTGGGTTTTTTTAAATTGGAAATCCTGGAAGAGCTAAAAAAAATGTGTCACATTTTTTCGTTTTTACGAAATCCGTAAATTTCCAGGATGCCGTGCAAAAAAATCTCAATCCCGAAATTCTACTCTAGTTGCCCAGGGCGCCAAATAACCTCGCGCTGGAACTGATCATATATGTCAGTGTTATGAAACCCTCAACATTGCTCATTCTCCTGAATTATTTTGGTTCCTTCCGTTCAACGCAACCCGTAGATAATTTTGCATCGTTTGGTATTCCGTTGGTTTGCCGGAGCGACCACATCTTCTGCCCACTATCAACTGCTTCTCGGCAAGAGCATGCGACACCTTCGTGAATACAATGTTTGGTTCAGTTCGCGACGAGGTTTCAGGGTGCCCGGTCGCCCGCGTCCGCCTATACGATCTCACCGCACTAGATTGCCCACTTCGACACTGCAATAATAATAGTGAAGTGAAGTGATGTTTTGTTTAGTTTTATTTTTGTTCCTCTTAAATTTAAACGTTTACTTAGTGATAACGCTGCGGCTTGCGTAACAAAGCGATAAGGATTTCGCTCTGCGGAGGGCTTAATTGTTTTTTTGGTTTTTCCGTCTGTTTTTTCTGAATGCCTTGTGAAATTAATGTGTATTTTGACAGTGAATTTTTTTGTTTTTGTTTAAAGTGCGGCAATTTTTTTCATATCGACTGTGGAAAGGATAGAGGACGTAAACCACAGTTTTTTTTTCGATAATCACAATGTATCCGACATATGATACACGTTCTATCAAAAGGGTGTAAGCAGCAAATGCCGAATTAGTATCTAAATTTGGCTCTTAAGATTTAAAAAAAGATGCGCTTATGAAAGTTTAAATCACGAAGAAAGACCGGAAAGTAGACAATTTCTTAAATTAATAATATAGTACTAGCTGTAAGCCCGTTGCCCAGCAACGTGAGATTTTTGTTGCATAGTATTTAATTTAATTTAATTTTATGTTATTTTATATTATGGTATTTTATTTTATTTTATTTCATTTCATTTTATTTTATTTATTTTATTTTATTTTATTTTATTGAATTTAATTTAATTTAATTATATTTTATTTTAATATATTTTATTTTTATAGTTAGCAGATATTTCGTAAATTATTTAATATTTGGAATAATGTTTAAGTTTGCTAACAACAATTTTTCGTATTAGCAGAAACTTCGTAAATTACTTAATTTTTAGAATAATGTTCAAGTTTGCTGACAACTATTTTTCGTAGTAGCAGAAATTTCGTGAATTATTGAATTTTTGGAAAAAAAAAGTTTGATAACAACCATTTTTCGTAGTAGCCGAAATTTCGTAAATGATTTAATATTTGGAATAATGTTCAAGTTTGCTAACAACCATTTTTCGTAGTAGCATAAATTTCGTAAAATATTGATTTTTTGGAATAAAGTTTAAGTTTGCTAACAACCATTTTTCGTAGTAGCAGAAATTTCGTAAATTATTTAATATTTGGAATAATGTTCAAGTTTGCTAACAACCATTTTTCGCAGTAGCATAAATTTCGTGAAATATTTAATTTTTGGAATAAAGTTAAAGTTTGCTAACAACCAATTTTCGTAGTAGCCGAAATTTCGTAAATTATTGAATTTTTGGAATAAAGTTTAAGTTTGCTAACAACCATTTTTCGTAGTAGCAGAAATTTCGTAAATTATTGAATTTTTGGAATAATGTTCAAGTTTGCTAACAGCCATTTTTCGTAGTAGCAGAAATTTCGTAAATTATTTAATATTTGGAATAATGTTTAAGTTTGCTAACAACCATTTTTCGTAGTAGCAGAAATTTCGTAAAATATTTAATTTTTAGAATAATGTTGAAGTTTGCTAACAACCATTTTTCGTAGTAACAGAAATTTAGTAAATTATTCAATTTTTGGAATAAAGTTTAAGTTTGCTAACAACCATTTTTCGTAGTAGCAGAAATTTCGTAAATTATTGAATTTTTGGAATAATGTTCAAGTTTGCTAACAACCATTTTTCGTTGGAGCAGAAATTTCGTAAATTATTTAATATTTGGAATAATGTCCAAGTTTGCTAACAACCATTTTTCGTAGTAGCAGAAATTTCGTAAATTATTGAATTTTTGGAATAATGTTTAAATTTGCTAACAACCAGTTTTCGTAGTAGCAGAAATTTCCTAAATTACTTAATTTTTGGAATAATGTTTAAGTTTGCTAACAACCATTTTTCGTAGAAGCAGAAATTTCGTAAATTATTGAATTTTTGGAATAATGTTTAAATTTGCTAACAACCATTTTTCGTAGTAGCAGAAATTTCCTAAATTACTTAATTTTTGGAATAATGTTTAAGTTTGCTAACAACCATTTTTCGTAGAAGCAGAAATTTCGTAAATTATTGATTTTTTAGAATAATGTTTAAGTTTGCTAACAACCATTTTTCGTAGTAGCAGAAATTTCGTAAATTATTGAAATTATTGAATTTTTGGAATAATGTTTAAGTTTGCTAACAACCATTTTTCGTAGAAGCAGAAATTTCGTAAATTATTGAATTTTTAGAATAATGTTTAAGTTTGCTAACAACCATTTTTCGTAGTAGCAGAAATTTCGTAAATTATTGAATTTTTGGAATAATGTTCAAGTTTGCTAACAACCATTTTTCGTAGGAGCAGAAATTTCGTAAATTATTGAATTTTTGGAATAATGTCCAAGTTTGCTAACAACCATTTTTCGTAGGAGCAGAAATTTCGTAAATTATTGAATTTTTGGAATAATGTCCAAGTTTGCTAACAACCATTTTTCGTAGTAGCAGAAATTTCGTAAATTATTGAATTATTGGAATAATGTTCAAGTTTGCTAACAACCATTTTTCGGATTTTAAATTATTTAACAATTATTTCCAATAAAAATCAAAGATCAAATCCAATTTTTCAATAAAAAATCAGTTGCACATTTTGTCCAAGTGTATGAAAAAAGCAAAATATTATTCTATCATATATCCATATCATAATTTGAATATTCTTAATGTATTAAAGAATTCTAACAGATTTTCAAGGTCAGACGTGAAAAGATTCATCATTATGATTCAATTGATCAAATCCGCTCCAAAAAATATTAGTCTCACATCGACTCACACGATCAGACGATTCATTTCGATAGCCCTATAATCATAGTTTGCAATAGTCGAATTAAAGTCTTTGATTATTCGAATATTATGATGTATGGTGATACAATACTTTAGCTCTACACCAAGAAATATCAAATTTTCAAACGTGGCGATATCAGAACATTCACGCCCGGTTTAAAATAAGCCGCTCCCATTGGATAGAACAACATTTCAAAAATGTGCTGTTCAGAATAAATCGAAATCATTGGTCTGTACCTTACTGCGGACGTCCTTACAGACAGACCTTATCGGCTATTAATGTTAAGATGTCAGCTAAGCACCAGTTTAGAAGTCTCCTTGCACTCAAAGTTGTGTAAGTATAGTTCATAATTTGAGTATGACTCAAAATCATCAATACACGTTTTTTGTGTCTCCTGTAAAATTTACCATGTGTGTGTTACGTTTTATTTTTCCTTTCCACAGTCGATATGCATATACAGCCACTCCTATAGCACGAGCTTAGGAGCGCGCTGTAGAAACCGTGTTATAGAAAACTTTATATCGATACCCACCCTAGTTGTAGAGTGCAAAAAGTCTGAATTTGGCAGTGTTGAGTTAGGTATGCATAGTATTTTAGAATAGATACATGTATCCATAATAAGTTAAATAATAACAAAGTTATTTAATTCTACAAATATTTTTTTCATTTAATTGACAGCTATTTCGTCGTATGCTTTTATCAGGACTATGTTTAAGCCTACATTTACTCTGTTATGTAAGTATACTGTCTTACAAGATATACACAATACATCATGTATTTTTATCTTATATACATCTAATATTTGTGGAACTAAATACGTTTTTATTTTTTACCGTATTACAATGGAGTTCTACCAAGTAAATGCCAATTCAATCAATACATCAGTTTGAAAGAGCAACCGAAACGTTATAATGCTGGTTGCTAATCAGTGGCGAAGTGGTAAATAAATAGGTACGAGGTCGGTCATTGGTTTTATCCATATTTTTTTTTATATCCGTCCGAAGTTAAAAAAAAATCTCAAGTTTTAACAATTAAATCAATAAAAAAACGATTTTTAATACATGTATGTACTTGAAAAATGAGTTACAAGCCAAAAAGGTGGTAGGGCGCCTTCGTAATTTTCAGATGGCAGGTCGCCGACCTGGCCCCACTACACCACTGACGCTAATGCAGCATCATTACTTCTTGGTGCTCTTTGGAAGTGATAGATGTACGTATTCCGAAACATTTTTCATACTCGACTCAATACTGCCAAATTCAGACTTGTTGCACTCTGGAACTAGGGTATCGATATTTTTTGTGTTCGATATTTTTTTGCTATACATGCAAAAACATAAAATCTTTTAATTTACCCGTTTTTTTTTTCAAAAATTCTTCTTTGATGTGGATAACGGTTATTCATTGTATAGACGTGTGAAATTTTAATTTGTTAAATCACATAATTGATTGCTAAGTATAATAATTGTATTCAACAAAATAAAATCTGAATACTTGGAATGAAAATGGAATCGTGTTATTCGGGGGGATATCGCTCGTGCAATAGAAGCCCGTGTTACACGGGGTCGACTTAATATTTTGGCATGTAAGTCTTATTCCTGTAGTCGCTGGAAAACTCTGCCGATTGCTGTCGGCGTAACTGTAAGGTAAACGTCAAGGTAAACGGCTTAGAGCAGCTTTTATTCCATAATTTAGATATTTTTGTTTTAAATTACGAATTTAATTTTAACTTTAATGCCGCCCGTGTGGTCGTGTGAGTCAACGTCGTTGGCGTCGGTTACGGAGGTCACGGGCTCGAATCCCAGTACGGGCAGTTTTATAAATTTGTTTTTTCAATCGGTTTGTGAAATTATGTTCGAAGGCATGGATGTATGTGATGTCCTGTTGTGATAAAGATGTCTTGAATTCCCCCCCTACCACCCATCCTATCCTATGAACGGGGCGTATCGAGAGCGATTAGCTAACCACAAGTCCCGTCCTAGCCCTATCGTTATACTCCTAATCTCTTTGGAAAAAGAGAGGTTGAGCAACTGAGTAAAAAGCGGTTCTCGTAGAAATAATTCTGAGGAGTCCATATGCTCCACATTGGAACATGGTAAAAAAACCTATTTTCGGTTATAATAAGTTCTTATTTATTAAAAAATAAACTCAAATTGCGTAGTAAATTTAAAAAAATAAAACACAATATAATCCAACTAATGATAAAATTCACACCAAAGCAGTTATAATTGTATTGCTCTCCTTCATAGTTATTTATTTCTGATATAGGTGTGTTGTTTTTGTAATACATATTCCCTTTGATATTGTTCACTCGGAATTAATTTTCTTTAGTATAATGCTTTTTCAGTCAATAATTGACGACCGATGATGACAGCGATACTTGTTCGTGGAACGAAAAAGAAAACGTCGCCCGGTCAGCAGGTGTGTCCAACCTGGTAACAATAATTGCTATTATTTAATAACAGTTCGCGTGGTAATTTACGGGTGATTAATTTTAATACTCCCTGTCGTGACGCGTCTCCGAATTGTGAACATCTCTCGCTTTTCTCCGTGCGACTTTCCATTTCTCTCGGTTGCAAACGATGTTTTTAATTTCTAAAATATGCAAAACATAGCTGCTTTTTTCAATTTCTATATGAACATATTTAAGAAAAAAAAATCAGACCAGTGAGCAAATGTCCACTATCCATGTGAAGCGTATCGTCTTCTTTTTGAGGTATATCAACAGAAACTTTTTCTTTTAACATTTTTCAACAACTCTTTATCGAAAAGAATAGAGATAAAGGGTAAGGGTAGCGGTTATCTAATCGCTCCCACTGCGCCCCGTTGTTTTAGGATTAGAATGTTGGAAAAGAATTTTTAGCAGGGCTATGGAGTTGAAGTCTTGAAGAATGATCGGCTCGAAACATTAAAAAAAAAATAGGGTAAAAATATCAACGTATTATAGTTCTACTTTTTTATATTTTGGCTTTCGCCATCGTCAGAACAGAATAGTTCTGACAATGGCGAAAGCCGAAATAGCTATCAACTCATAAATATAAAAAAAAACTGTAGAACTAAAATACGTTGAAATTTAAACCTATTATAATGGAGTTCTACCAAGTAAATGCCAAGTCAATAAATCAATATGTATGCTACACGTTCGGAGCGAGGGTAATCGAAGAAATAAGACTGAGTCAAAAGCGAATATAAAACTAGCTGAAAAATTTCGAGAATTCGGTATATTTCGCAATATCTACCGGGCAAATAATCACCGGAGGCCTTCATTCATCGGCAGTGTGACAGCTGCAATGCTGTAACAAACACGCAGCAAAGGCCGTCGCGTGAAACGTAATATAGATATGGACAAGGCAATTGAGTCAGCGGATAGCTAGCTGACGGAGTAAATATTCAAAGAATGCCCACCGCCGGTTTTGCAATGTTCGTTTTAGAGTTGGGCGAAAAATGGTGTTTTGAGTTGCTGAAAACCGGTAATTTCATAGACGTGCTGTGCGACACGACACCCAGGTATATGGCATGCAAACGAGGCTCGTTATCGAGGATTCAAACGGAAAACAAGGCTGGGGAATGTTCGCTACGAGAACAACACGGGCAATCAAAATTATGATGAATTTTGAAATGCGGACGGCGGGCAGGTGAATATTTTTCAAAAAGAAGTTGCAATTTTGTTTGCTTCTCATGTAAAACATACCTTATTGCAAAATAACTGTTGGTCCAGTTTTTGTCTATGTTGAGGTGACATAAACAAATGTTTGTCTGCGTTGTATCTTTATGCAGTCAAATTATTATACATACTAAATTTGAATCGTTCAAACTATGTACATTCTCACAGATTTTGTCACTAACGACCCGGGTTTCGCCTTTCGGCATCTTCAGGCATTCAAGTGCACGGATGAACTTGAAATTTAATATTGAAATTCCACCAAGCACCTTCATACGAAATCTTAAATTATATTATACATACGTTCAAAAAGAGTATATTGGAGCGCCTTAGTTTCAAAACCTACCTAATTCAAAAATTGTTAGCAAAGTGCAAAAAACTGCTGTGGGCTTTTGGATTTGAGTAGCTTTCGAGACTAAACATGTTTTTATAAATGCGTTTTCCCTGTATTTAGAGATAGATTTCGAGTCGGAAATTTATTGATTGTGTAGATCAAGTGTGGGGAACCTGCGGCCCTTTGGCTACTCTGGTGCGGCTTTCTGGCCAACTCTGTAATTCTATAAATGTAAGTAAATTCGTTAATTCCCGACATATTCTGACCGTCCTGTTTCCGGCCGAAGATTCCCTAGTCAATGTTTACTGCGGCCTTATGTCGAATCAGAAAAATGAATGCGGCCTTAAGATAATAAAGGTACCCCGACCCTGGCGTAGATGTTAAAATAGTGAACAAGGTGGCATCAAAATTTGAAAAAAATCAAAAATGGTTTTTGGGTAGGTTTTGAAATTGAGATCCTCATTTGTGAAGATATTATTGTAGCATTCAAGTACCTTATATAAGGCGAAAATTTTACGAAAAGTGAAAAAATGTATACGTTCTAAAGCTCAATATAAACATACAAAAAAATATTACACATGTTTATTAGTGATATTCTGTAAACCCTCATATAGCGTTCCCCCCTATTGAGAAGCTCCATATAGCGTATGCGGCCGTCCCCCGTATAGCATAGTTTTTTACAATATGCCTAAAATAAAATATTTCACATTTTATGAGTGCTCTACAGTTAACCCTCCAATAACGCTCCCCCCTATAGAGAAGTTTCCTATAGCGTATGTGACAGTCCTCCTATAGCGTTTTTTCAAAATTTTCAAGGTCAAATAATAATTTTCAAAAATGTATTTTATTATATTTTCTATTACTACTTCTGTCTTTTCCAAAGAGAGTAGTTGGGATAGAAGGGCAGGACTAGTGATTAACTAATCGCTCTCGCTACGCTCAGTTATTGAAGGTTCGGAAGGGTGGAAGGGAATTTTTAGACATTAAAAACACCCATGTCTTCGAACAAAAATCAGAAATCGATCGAAAAAATGCTGTTCGTACTGGGACTCGAACCCGTGAGGTCTGACACGGAAGCCAACAACGCTAACCACTGCACCATATGACCCGAAACTAATGAAACTTAATTAGGCAGTTGTGAAATAAATAATGGAATAAAATAATCTCATGAAAAATTCAATCCCTGTGTTCAGTCATTGGCTTCTACTGTTGGGTAAGGCCCAAGGTGCTGTCAACGTGTACCTGTCAAACATAGTTTCACTGGCATTTTGCAGTGAAATTGTAATTCCATGATATGAGACATTTTCACGTCCTGAGTTAGCGAAAATATATATTCACTAGTGAAAATGTAGTTTCACTTGGAATATATGCTATAACAGACCCTGACTACAATTTCATTTTCACTATGGTCATAATGTCGTTTGTAATCTTATGTTGAATATCTAAATTAAAAGCAACTTTTGTAACTCCAATAAAATGTAATTGCGATTCATCGTTTTGTCAGTGTACGACGAAAATGTAATTCTTGCGCGGTACGGTAGTTTAATTATAGACCATCATCACCATCTCGCACGTGCATTCGACGCAGCACGCCCAGTCTTCCGACACGTGTTGATCATGCCAATAAATAATAATAATATATTTCGAAATTATGGTCAGCGTGCGCCCATGCCTAGGGTGACCATATACCACCAGCTGCTCAACCTCTCTTTAGTTTGAAGACAGTAGGAATAGAAAGGTTTAAGGTTAGGACAGAACTAGTGATTACCTAGTCGCTTTCGCTTAACCCTGTTCACATTGAAAAATTCTGTTCATACTGGAATTCGAACCCGTGAGATACGTCGAGGAAGCCACCGACGTTGACACTGCACTACTGATACGACAATATATGAGTACCTAAGAAGCGAAGTGGTATTTTAGGAAAAATGAATTTGATACGTTATAATATTCTACATGATTTAAAGCACGGTTTCTCAACCGGTAGCAATGTTCCGAGGGGGCACAAAGAAAAAATGTTTTTAATGAAACCACAGTATAGTTTGGAGGGGTGGTACGAACAAATCCATAACTCCCAGGGCCTAAAATCAGGCAGCGACAAATTTCTTTTGAACTCGATAGAGCTAAAAAAAAGGTCTCGCGTCTTTCCATTTTGGGAACTCCGTAAACCCTGGATACATTTTTTAAATCTGCCATCGAGCATTATGCTTAAAGAATCTATATATTAATAGCCGATAAGGTCCGTCTGTAAGGTGTCCTCGACCTCCCAGTCTCCACTTTTTGAAATAAAATAAAATAAAATAATATAAAATAAACTGAAATAAAATAAAATAAAATAAAATAAAATAAAATAAAATAAATTAAAATAAATTAAAATAAAATAAAATAAAATAAAATAAAATTAAATAAAATAAAATAAAATAAAATAAAATAAAATAAAATAAAATAAAATAAAATAAAATAAAATAAAATAAAATAAAATAAAATAAAATAAAATAAATTAAAATTAAATTAAATTAAATTAAATTAAATTAAACTAAATAAAATTAAACACAATGCAACAAAAATCTCCCGTTGCTGGGCAACGGGCTTATCTATATATTAATAGCCGATAAGGTCCGTATGTTTGTCTGGGTGAGTGGGTGAGTGAGTGTTTGAGCGTCCATTTCACACCTTCCAGTCTCCACTTTTTTATTCATACTAAATTTATATATTAAAAGTCGATAAAATAATCACTCGCTTTTCACTTTTCACAAATGTGTGCGTACTGATGATGTCCTCGAGACATCTTCTTCTTCTTCGAAATGTATTTTGTTTGCGTACATTTTCAAATTAATAGATAATGAAATGAAATAAAATAAAATAAAATAAAATAAAATAAAATAAAATAAAATAAATTAAAATAAATTAAAATAAAATAAAATAATCTGAAATAAAATAAAATAAATTAAAATAAAATAAAATAAAATAAAATAAAATAAAATAAAATAAAATAAAATAAAATAAAATAAAATAAAATAAAATAAAATAAATTAAAATAAAATAAAATAATCTGAAATAAAATAAAATAAATTAAAATAAAATAAAATAAAATAAAATAAAATAAAATAAAATAAAATAAAATAAAATAAAATAAAATAAAATAAAATAAAATAAAATAAAATAAAATAAAATAAAACAAAATAAAATGAAATAAAATAAAATAAAATAAAATAAATTAAAATAAAATAAATTAAAATAAAATAAAATAAAATAAAATAAAATAAAATAAATTAAAATAAATTAAAATAAATTAAAATAAAATAAAATAAATTAAAATAAAATAAAATAAAATAAAATCAAACACAATGCAACAAAAATCTCACGTTGCTGGGCAACGGGCTTACAGCTATTCTATATATTAATAGCCGATAATGTCTGTCCGACCACATTTCAAACCTTCCAGTCTCCACTTTTTTGAATAAAATAAAATAAAATAAAATTAAATTAAATTAAATTAAACTAAATAAAATCAAACACAATGCAGCAAAAATCTCCCGTTGCTGGGCAACGGGCTTACAGCTAGTTGAAAATTATTTTGAAATCTTTCAATATCTTTCAATACCCGAGTATCGAAAAACTTATTTGTACGGTTATGGGGGGCACGGAAAAATATAGGACTCAAAAGGGGGCACAGGCCCACAAGGGTTGAGAAATTATGTCTCAAAGAAGTATCGTAAAACTTAAGTGAGCTTAGTAAATACATTGCAATAGTGTGTTCTTCAAGTAAAAATATGCAATCCAAAAAAACACTCAATAAAAACGTTTTAGTTCAAAAGAAAAGCTCTCTCAATTCACTACACTTTTCAAGGTCTCATATTATCATAAATTAACAGTCCTGTTTTTGTTTCTTCAATGGAGTCTTCCACACCGCTATCCGGAATCACCCGCATGAAGATTGGTCACCCTGCGCGGGCACTCTCGCATAGATGCAACACAAGGAATGCATTATCGATAAATCGGCACACTTAAAGCAATATTGTTATTGCCTTAGAGATGTGCATCTGTTTGGAGGAGTTAATGTACTCATGATATGACCGGTCTATTGCCACTCTGAAAATTCCTATCGCCTCGCTTCACAATCCGAAATATAATTTATTTCATACGCGCAATATTACAACCGTAAACACTTCCTTGTTTTAAAATTATTATTTTTTTTCTCTTCGTTCATTTCGTACGCATCTGTTGTCTATCGTATTCAGTATCCGGAAAAGGGGTTGCAATGCCGGTGTTACTGGAACCGGGATCCCGGTATCTGAAGTGTTTTTTTCAATATGACGGTTTTTTGAAAACGCACAAGTATTGGCATTTCGGCATTGGGAATTAACCAAAGTCAAATTTTGAATGTATAGGAAACCATCACACGTAGTATAGTTGAAATATTCTCAATCTGATAATTGTTTTACTAATATTGGGCTCAAATGGTTCCAAAACCGTTGAGAATTTCAGTGATGTATTATTTTAAAGAAAGAGTTATTTAAAAATCACTTTTAGGGTTTCAACACTGTTAACTGTCAATACTTGGTAGGAAGGCATTTAATTTTTTAAAAAAATACACACTCATTTTGTACTAATTAAGCTTTTATTTAATAATATCAGGACACCGGTTTCGTTCATGACGAGCATTATCAACTGAATACAATGATACTGTGTTATTTATACATTTTTTTTGTATAAATAAAACTTCAATTATTTTAAGCTTTTCACCTAGACTTGTAAAAGTTTCGCTAGCGTGGTATTGCATGACGAACGAAGATATTACGAGTTACTTCTGCGAATGAGCGGCCAAATGCTCACTTCGACTGTAGGGGTCGAAGAGGTCTACAGTAGGGCATCCAATCCCGGAATCCCCGTTCAATTTTTCTGATCCCGAAATTCCGGGATTGAGATGGCCGCGATCCCGGGATTTCGGGATTGAGAAATTTTGAGCAAATTCTCGAAATTTACACGAAATTGGCAAATCGGAGATTTCAAATTCCTCGGTGAGCTAAAAAAAAAAAAAAACGAGTTTCTGTGAGACTCCGGGAAAAAGTATACCAAATCGGAGATTTCAAATTCTTCGGTGAGCTAAAAAAAAAAAACGAGTTTCCGTGAGATTCCAAGAAAAAAGTATAGTAAATTGAGGATTTCAAATTCCTCGATCCCGGGATTCAAAATAAATCAATCACGAAATCCCGGGATTGGAAAAAGGCTTCGGGATTGGATACCCTAGTCTACAGCATAGTTTCTTAACCTTTTTGAGCCCGTAGCCCCTCTTGAGTCTCATATTTTTCTGTGATCGTACCGTACCAATTAATTTTTTCTAGACTCTTGACACAATTGTTTCAAGATCTCGGGATTGATTGAAACCGACACATTGTCAAATCTCTTTGAAAAGTTAATGTTGAAAAGCTGTGCAAAATGACGGTTTGCACAGATATTCTTAAAGATATTTTTTTTAAGACTCGCGTACCATGTTGAATGCCTTTTTTCGAATACGAAATTAGCAATTTCTATTCATTGTATTTAGGGTGCCCCCCAAAACTGTAGCTCCCGCAAAACAACAGTTTCTCTGTGGCCCCTTTGGAACTTGCTGTGGACCCCGGTTGAGAAACCCTGGACTACAGTATCTTAATCGATGAATAGGCCGACGATCCTGATTGCATATTATTCTGAACATGGTGACTCAACGAGACGATGCTCGGCCGAATGTGAACGATACCGGTTCCACTCCGGTATGAATGAGCCAAGTGCGTCGGTAGATTCGCATGTTGGCGTGCGGTGCTGCTCGCGATGCGCGGCCCACGCGCGCGGGCGTCGAATAATAACGATCATGTGTCCCCCGCTAAACAACCGGCTAACTCCTCTTCGTTGCATTGTATGCTAAGCCCCCCCCCCCACGCCTCCTGTGCACATACAAAATAAATTATTTATCATTTCCTACTGTTGGTATAATGTGTTGGTGCATGTCGCGAATGTGGAGCGGTAGTGGCGTGGCTCCATGCGAAGGCCGAATCGTGATTCATGGGGGCTGGGATTGGAATACTTCACGGACCTGAGTAAACGATCTTTTCTTCTAGCAGACTTATTTGTTTTTTTTTTACTAACCATGTCTTCGCTTAGTGATTTGGAGCACATAGAATTTTCATTAATTTCGACAAGAACTGCTTATGACTCAGTCGTTCAAACACTTTTTTTTTGTAAGAGAGTAGGAACAGAAGTATAAGGCAAGGACAGGACTGGTGGTTAGCTAATCGCTCTCGTTTCGCTCCGTTTTTAGGATAGGATGGGTGGGTGGAGGGAATTCAAAACATCACAAATATCCATGCCTTCGAACAGAAATTCATAAATCGATTGAAAAATCAATTCATAAAACTTTTGATATACCTAATTGTTTTTTCGATGGTATTTTTTTTCACAGCACCACCTAAAATCAACTCTCACCGTACGCCAGTGCTTCCCAAACTTTTTGATACAAAGGTCCTTTGAATTTGAAAAACATAATCCGCGCCCCCCCTGAACACAAAACATGTTATGCGGCGGCTCCCAGTTTGGGAAGTACTGCCATACGCCACTGGTAACGATATCTTTATCATAAACGGTTTTTTTTTATAAAAGAATTTACGGTTTCTTAAAATAATAATGAAATCTCATCAAGTTCAGAACCTTTCAATTTTGACACGGCTAAATTATTTTGGATCTCGCTATCCCTTGCGATCCTTCAATAATCGGGTGTAGAGAGAGCGATTAGTTAACCACTAGCAATGTCCTAACCTTATCTCTATATCCCGACTACTCTTCATAAAAAGAGAGGGTGAGCGACTGAAGAGCAAGCAAAAAATCTCCGTTGAGACACATATGCCATATATGCTCCACATTGGGAGCGATTTTTTTTTATAAAAATATGTGATGGTTTCTATGCATTCAATATTCGATTTTGACTACAATCGGTATTTTTGCATTTACAAAACCAGTACACCCATCCCTCACTTAACACGGAAGATAGGTTCTGCCAGATCACCGTGTTGAACGAAACCGTGTAGATCGAGAGACAAAATGTACGGAATATATGGTAATAGGTTTTTTTTTTAGAAATATCAATACAATTAAATTCTCCTTTTGAAAATTTATTGAAATATAAAAAAATATTATTCGATCTCACTATCACTAGAAATTATCACGGGGGGTTTTTTAAATTCTTTTTGGCTGAATGTCATCATCAGTGCCTTATATTATATTACATTCAGTGCCGATTATATTTCGTCATTTTCCGTCGGCCATCTTTGATTGTCTAACTGTATTGAGATTCGCGTAAATTTCTTCATATCTAGAAATGAATTGTTTCTTTTCTCGCTGACACTACAATTAGGGTATCCAATCCCGAAGCCTTTTTCCAATCCCGGGATTTCGGGATTGAATTATTTTGAATCCCGGGATCCCGGGATTGAGATTTTCTCACCGAGGAATTTGAAATCCTCAATTTGCTATACTTTTTTCCAGAATCTCACAGAAACTTGTTTTTTTTTTTTTTTAGCTCACCGAGGAATTTGAAATCTCCGATTTGGTATACTTTTTCCCAGAATCTCACAGAAACTCGTTTTTTTTTTTTTTAGCTCACCGAAGAATTTGAAATCCCCGATTTGCCAATTTCGAGAATTTGCTAGAAATTTCTCAATCCCGAAATCCCGGGATCGCGGCCATCTCAATCCCGGAATATCGGGATCAGAAAATTGAACGGGATCCCGGATCCCTGGATTGGATGCCCTAACTACAATGCAAGATTTATTTTTTAAAAATTCAAAATGAAAACCGTGTTAAACCGAAATCGTGCTAAGCGAGTGCCGCGTTAAGCGAGGGATGGGTGTACTTATGATGGGGGTATTGCAATACTTAGGCGTATCTCATGAACACAGAAAATTGGGCGTACGGATGGTTGTCACCGTTGATTAGTTCCATTCGACATGACCTATGGTGAAAAAAAAACAAAGCATTCGACTCCTTGTCATTTTCGTTAACATTACGTCTTTGTTGTAATAATGCAGATTTTTTTTAAATACCTGAATTGAGGTGCGGCGCCTAAACTCATTGGCTCGACTTATGCAACGGTTGGCTGCGCGATCGAGAACCGGTAAGACATGGGTTTAGATTCGCTTATCGATTTTCACTTTCACGCATCTCAAATTTCATAGGAGATATTTGGCACCTTCTGTCAAAGCAACGTTGTCTATTTTTTGTTTACGTAATGACCGTGTCAGGCGTAGAACGCTGTACGCCGCTATAGGCTAGGGATTCCAACTCGGATATTCGAACATTCGCCGCCTGTGTGGTCGAGTGGTCAACGTTGTTGGCTTCGGCTACGGAGGGCCCGGGTTCAAATCCCGGTACGGACAGTTTTTATAAATTGATTTTTCAATCGATTTATGAATTTATGTTCAAAGGCATGGGTGTATGTGATGTCTTGAATTCCCCCCTCTCACCCATCCTATCCTACGAACGGGGCGTATCGAGAGCGATTAGCTTACCACTAATCCTGTCCTAGCCCCTATCCTTCTATCCCTACTCTTTTTGGAAAAAGAGAGGTTGAGCAACTGAGTAACAAGCAGTTCTCGTAGAAACACTTCTGTTGAGATAAACTCCATTAGGAGTCCATATGCTCCACATTGGGGGCGGACATGGTTTAAAAAAAAAAAAACTGAAGTATCCTAAAAGTCAATACAAATACCTGCAATAGTGTTGTCTCCGTAAAATAAAAATATGTTTATTGACTTGGCATTGACTTGGTAGAACTCTATTATAATAGGGTAAAAATAGCAACGTATTTAGTTCTACAGTTTTTTTTTATATTTCTTAGTTGATAGCTATTATAAAAATATGTAATCCGCCAAAGCACCAAGTAAAGACTTTCGATGGATTCGGCGTTAACTTTGTGAAAAAAATCTGAATGGGTGGCAGGTTGGGTGTCGCTGGTCTAAAGTCTAAACGAAATAAGTTCGTTAGAAAGAATCGTTTGAAATGCCATAAATATTCATAATTATAAGAATGCGTCGATCTTCGAAAATTTCCCTACAGTTTACTTCTATTTTGAATGTTTCGTAAATTTGGTCGCTTTTGCTTTGCCTGTGTACCAATTAAATAGCAATTTGACCATCACATTAAAACAACAATCTAATACTCTTTTGATCGTGCATAATGGAGGATAATTGCATCTCCTAATGCATAATTATTGGTGTCGTAAATCCCTTTATATACACACGCGTCGCGTATTTCAATTGAAATGAATTGGGAATGCATAAAAACAATAAAAAACAAACATTAAATCGTGCGTGGGTAGGATATGGCCGAGCGAGATACTATATGGCTGTTGTTACATGGTTATTATGCAACTGCAAGATTGAACGCTGCCTGAGTACTGGGATGTCCAGTCGTTTGGAAATATTGTTGTTCGTATGAAATTACGCCACACGCCATATTGTTGTCGATTTGCCATTGTGCTCTGTGATCTAGTGGCAATTAAGTGGAATTTTACCTAGCGATCGGATCGATCTGGGTTCCAGTCCCGGGTGTTTTTGTGATGTTTCTTCTCTTCGAGTAAACCTCGAGTGACTTACATTATCTCATGTGATTTAATGTTTGTCCCGTATGCGTTCCTATACCGTTTATCTGATTGCGATAAAGCTTTGGTGAGTCGTTGTGCGGACGTTAAAAATGGGGCTCGCTTTATATCAAAGCAATTCTCGTTGTTCTGGGGAAGCAGCGACTCTTTTTTTTATCACTCCTATGCAATTATATGCAATACTGCCGGCTACTCGCTAGTTTTGAATATAATACTATATTTTGCAATACAAATTTGAATCGTTTAATATTGAAATTCCACCAAGCACCTTCAGTCGAAATCTTAAATTTGCAATACAAATTAGAATGTCAGAGTGGATGAGAAGATGTATTGTGTATCGCTTCTAAGCCAGTATATTATATAGTTTAGTTAATATCAGTTTAAACATAAAAAAAGTTCTGATTAAAATATAAACCGAAAAAGCTGTCAATCATGTATAAAATAATATTTGTAGAATTAAAACACGTTGTTACTGTCTCACCTTATTACAATGGATTTCGACCAAGTACACATAATCCTTTTTTTGCGCGGTACATTGGTTCCGGAAAGTGGCGCGTAAAAAAAACTGATACAATTTGATAAATCGGTTCCAAATCCGCGTAAAAAGTATCAAAAATGTTTTAAAAAATCGCGTAAGAATCGCGTAAAAAATCGCGCTCCCTATACGGAGCATATGGTCACCACGAAGTTCCTCCACGATTCTCTATCTCCAGCCAGTCTCTTCGCCTCCTCCCAGGTCATCTTAGCGTGCATCTTAGCGTGCCGTAGCATCTTACCTTGAAGAAAAGTATTGGGTGTAAATAATGCAAAAACAATCAACAAATTTCTGTATATGAAAAGTGACTTTACTCAAAACTACTGAAATATTCCTGACGCTTTCTTTATCAATAACTAGCGAGTACCCGGCATGCGTTGCAATGCCACTCAAAGAAATAACGTGCTTGTTTTTTAATTCTGATTATTGAAGTGCTTTTGGATATCTTTTGTTTTTCCGTCTGATGCGTATACGAATAGATCTGAAGGTTTTCCAACGGGTGAGCAGGTCACATACAGCTGTCCATGTGAGAAGCATCGATTTTATAAATTTAGTTCACACCCTTGTAGCGATTGTCCCTGTGCTTTGTTGATGGTCATTGCAAATGCGAGTCGCACCGGAAACTGCAAACATTTAAATTCGAATGGCATATCTGTTGGAATTATAGAGATGCTTGGAAACAGTACAGTATCCCCTTTAAATTTTCCTTTTAATTTGTTTAGCTTCAATGATATTGTGCATTATCTTTTTCACTGAATGTCTGGTACCGTTGCAAAATGGTGGATTTATATTTCGGAGAAGAATGATAGGTACGCCAATTTTCAATGTTAAAACATGTAACGGCATGGCTGGCAGATCAAGTGAATTTAAGAATTCAGAAGAATTTATTGCGATATTTTTGGGAAAACTTTATGAATCAATTCTATTATTGTTTTTGTAATTTTACAGAAGTTTCTTGGCAATGTAATACATTGTGTGGATTCATCTATTTCCAATGTTCTATTCCCAATATCTAACAACTATTTTGCGAAACGTTCAGCGGATGTGTCATATTGTAGCTCTACACGCATGCTAGCCTTGAAAGCCAATTTCTGCACGTGTCGCCATAAAACTGATGATTTGAGACATGCATTTAATTCATCAACAGCTGTTGAACGTAGTATAACTGGTAGGGTTTGTCTAAAATCACCAGACAATAAAATAAGAAATATTTCCATTTGAAGTTTTTCAATGCAAGAGATCAAATGATATCTTCGACATACAATATCAACTTTGTCTATCAAAAAGTCAACAACTGTAAAATATACATTGTAGAATTGTCATAAAATATCAAAAGGAAGAGATAGTTTTGTATAGGAATTATCACTTGGAAACACATTTCACTGAGATTTAAATCTATACAAATTAAGTACATACATTTTGCAATATAGCTTGAGTGAACATTCAAACTGTCGCTAAAAAATATCGTTAACTGAATGTGCTGAACGAAAAACTGACATCTGAAATAATATTATACAAAATGGATTTTCGTATCAAGAAAATACAAATAATACACAACCCATAAGTTTGGTAAATATTTTTGCTAGCGTGTGTTAAGAATCGCATTCAGTTCGACGAATATTATTGAAACTTATTTCAATACAATTTTAAAACATAACGCCGACTCCGCGTGTTTTAAAGATATTTTTGTGCACCTCCTAGTGGATCCTAAAACACTTATTATAAATCTAAAACTTGCCGAAATGTACAAAAGACGGCTGACTGGGGAGAAATGCAATTGGGCAATATCTATCAATTGTTTTTATTTAAAAGAAATCAACACAACTGAGACATTTTACAATAAAACCATTTGTTTTGTACCTTTTTACAGCCATGTCAGGTTTATAACATTAATATGTATATTAACACTATTCATTTCCTCTCAAATCTTTTAGTGTATAGTGTAGAGCTAACAATGCCTTTTTGTGCGCCATAGTACATTCGTCTCATATTATGAGTTGGCATGATTGAAGTACTTCACCCATTCCGATTTTTTTTTTGATATTGCATGTTAGTGTCTCAGTGATTTGCATTAAAATGCAATTTCAGTGCTGAATGCGCTGTTCGACCACCATCTAAAAATGTTCACACCAAAGGAACGCGAACTGACGATAAACTATAGTAAATACACACATTTGTTAAATTGATAAAAGTCACCAGAAGAGGCGATAATTATTAGAAAATGCGCCACAGAGAATCCTAAAAATAGCCAATCAACGGGTCCAAATTTGACTTTTCGTGACCTATGATTTGCCATGAAACTGATAGTCGTGGCACGCAGATCACTTTATTCAGCGAAATTTCTCATTGTAAAATGGCTGCACTCTGGGGTGCGCTGGAAGAAGCTCAGAGAGGCTTGCGCAAGCATTTTGTGAAATTTTGCTAAGGTCAGCCTGCCCCTTGTTAAGAGAAAACAATATTCTCAAATCAAATGAGTACATAACTGCAATTTCTGACTTAAATATGACATCTATGACAGCATCAGTATACACAGTAGTACATTTTCGGCCATTTACATTGATGAGTTTACAGTAAATTGCATATTGTTAAATAATGTAAATGTATTAAGTAAAAATCGATTGCTTATTTAAGTAGTCCATCAGAGTGATAAAAAACCCACTTGTTCCCAGAATACCGAGAATCGCTTTGATATAAAGCGAGCCCCTTGTAAACGCATTGGCAGCCTACCACTGGCTGTACTAATTTATAAAACTTTAAAGGCGTCCGCACAACAAATCATCAAAGTTTTATTGCAATCGGATGAACGGTATAGATACAGGAACGCATAAAGGAAAAACTACCAAATAACCGTATTGGCAGCCCATCGTTGTATGTTTTGATTCAAAAACCTTTGCTGGTGTCCGCAAAGCAAATCACCAAAGCTTTATCGCAATCAGATGAACGGTATAGGAATGCATACGAAAAAATACAAACAAATTAACGTTTTGGCAGCCCACCGCTGATTTATGTACATTTGCGGACGTCCGCACAACAACTCACCAAAATTGTATCGCAATCGAATAAGTGGTATATGAACAGGAACGCATAAGGCACAAATCACCAAATTAACGTATTGGCAGCCCACCGATGATTTATATACATTTGCGGCCGTCTGCACAACAACTCACCAAAGTTTTATCGCAATCGGATGAACGGTATAGGAACGAATACGGTAAAAACCAAAAGAATAATGTATTGGCAGCCCACCGCTGATTTATATACATTCACGGGCGTCCGTACAACAACTCACCGAAATTTTATCGCAATTGGATGAACGGTACAGGAACGCATACCAGACAAACAAACTAATTAACGCATTGGCAGCCCACCGCTGATTCATAAACCTATTCTGGCGTCCGCATAACAACTCCTCAAAAAAATTATCGCAATCGGATGAGCGGTATAGGAGCGCATAGGTAACAAACATACAAACATTCATTTTTATATATATAGATATACGATTAGCTATGTTTGTTTTATAGACGCAATGCAGTAGTCATTTCTGTGCGATTGATAATTGACACGGCGTCTTCTCGTTCCCACTTATGTTACGCATTGTAAGACATTACTGCGTCTGGCTTTTATCTCGGTAGTTTTCCTTTATTGCTCGCACGCTGCTTGCGTGCGCGTGTGACCGCACCTTGCGACGTGCGGACGCTGCGTATACAATTGTAATTTATGCCTTCCGACGCCGACATAATGCGGGAGATGGGAGATACGCGGATTCGGTGGCCCGTACGCGGTTTGTGTTTTCGTTGCGGACGGACATACGCGGCGCCATGCGTTGACAACTGTGCGCGGTCGGTAAACAGGCAACGTTACCTTGTACGACCACCTTATAGTTACGCTTTTTGTGGATCATATGGACTGTTTGTTTGCAGCACATGAAGTGTTTCTACGAGAACTGTTTGTTACTCAGTTGCTCAACCTCTCTTTTTTTCCAAAGAGAGTAGGAATATAAGGATAGGGCTAGGACAGGACTAGTGGTTAGATTATAGCTCTAGATACGCCCCTTTCATCGTAAAGGAAGAGTGGGAGGGGGGAATTCAATACATCACATACACACATCCATGCCTTCGAACAGAAATTCGTAAATCGATTGAAAAATTAATTTATAAAACTGTCCGTACTGGGATTCGAACCCGTGACCTACGTAACCGAAGCCAACGACGTTGACCACTCGACCGCACGGGCGGCATGGATGAGTGTAAATCTAGTAAACGCCTCAAATTTTATAATCGTGAGGGAATATCGCCGACTGGTGGATTGGGTGTCGCAGGACTCTCGAGTGTTAGATATCAGCGACTGGGCTAGGAAAGCGGATGACCTAGTGTAGTGGTCGGAAAGCTCATAAGTCAGCTGAGCCAAATATCAACTATACAACAATTTGAAAATTCTTTTGAGAGCAATTTTTTTTAAAACTTAACCGCTTGAATACCGCACGAATAAATCATTAACATGTCCAGAGATACTGCGTGTTTTTGAGAAAAATAATTTTGCCTAATATACACTCGAACTCGATATTTTAAAAAGCTATATTGACTCAATATAGATGGAACTACACATATTCATAAAAAATATTGCTTATATTCTATTGAAATACCAAGTATTTGATTTTTTAAATGTCTTGGACATCCGTGTTCGCTTGCATATGTTCCGGACACCTGTGTACAGGTGTATATAGGTAGGTATATTGTTATTAACTTGATAAGGGTACTCCTAGGTCGGCTTTTGGTAAAAACTTCCTCAATCCGATTGAGGTAAGTTCGCTGGGATCGCCCCTTTCATGTCTTCTAAGTTTTGATTCCGAAAACCAACTTCTGCGCCTGGGACACGAAGTTTCAATTACACTGTATGTGGTATTTTGTGGAAGAGCCACGTGCGGCTCTTTGCATGACCGTTTGCGGCTCTTCGGACATCAACTCTTGCCTCGTCTATTTACCTTAAAAATCTATACATAGATAGCATATTTTGTGTATGTACAACGGGCTCATCTTCAACACGCCAATACCGCAAAACGCAAATAATTTTATCATTAAATTTGATGAATTTGGATTTTATACTAGATTTTTTATATGTTATAGAGCAGCGTTTCCCAAATATTTTCCCCCACGACCCGGTTATTTTAATATTTCTCCTTCGTGATCCACTAAATTTGTTATGGCCTATACTACCGGCCTATAGGTAAAATAAAACAATATATTTATATCCATACAGTCTTTATACGTTATAATACAAAATAATTTACTCCGATGAATCTATATAGAAATCAAATTTACCAATAATTTATTAACGAAATTATGACTATTACGAAATTATATAGTAAATATACAGATTTATTTTAGGCAATTGGCGACCCGGAATTTATCATTTGGGAAACGCTGTTATAGAGAATCCCAAAATTCCGGGATCTTTATTAAGACTATCCCGGGAGTACGGGATCCCGTATTCAGAGATTGAGTGCCCTAGTCACAGATATAAATAGTTGATTGAGCTGTCATTTGCCTGACAGAACTCCATTTTAATATGGTCATAATGATAGAGTATTGAATTCCAAAATAATTAGTTCATAGCTAATTCGGCTTCAGGCCGTAAGTAAATATAATTCCTGTGAAACTGAATACTTAGTTATTATCAATTTATTCCTACAAATGTTGGAAAATGGTTATTGTTTTTTTTTTATATTGCTCCCCCTCTTCGTGTGACTGGTGTTTCAAAATAATCAAAGCGTTCAATATATTTTGTCGAGTGGTACGGTTGACGACCCATGCATTTCGACATCAAAGTCCGCTGCGAATGGCATTGCCGTCACACTGCCGGACCAATGATCGTCACCGGTTCCCCCGTGCGTTCACCCAAACACGCGCCGCCTTTCATGTGTCCAATAGTGTAATTAATTAATTTCCGACGTCTCTAATTGACACATGGCGTTTGATTTTCATTTCGCAACGACTGCTGGCCTTTTTTTTTAAATAGATTTTTTACTGTCATGTCGTTTATGTGTCTTTCTTCATTAATCGTTATTTTGTATCATCGTCGGGCGCTGCCAAACTGACGCATGATATGTATGTGAAAACAGGGAAACCATGTTGCGTTATTGCATGCAGAGAGTGCAATTCTCAATATGCGATGTCGCTGTTCAACTAAGGTCTATTGGCAATACCATGGAACCCCCAATTACACTAACCCGAATTACGCTCTGCAAATCCCCCAATTGCAGGGTCGCATTCCATTGTCGTTGCTACGAGACGGTGGTCTGTGCCGCGCATACGGTCAAATGTTGGCTAGCGTCTGTGTATTCAAAACGTGCCAGGCTTTACACGCATAGCTGTGTGCGGAATATTTACTACTACAAAAATTAAATATTTCTAAAACCAAGGGAAATCTTAGTGTTGAATTTTCCGCGGAAAAAAACCAAATCCCTAATTTTGTATGAAATTCACACCCCCAATTACACAACACCTAATTACACGGTCCCGACTACAGTGTAAATGGGGGTTTTACTGTAGTTGCATTCTAGCGATTAGATGGGTCTAGACGAGGACATCCAATCCCGGACCTTTTTGTGATTTCGGGATTCACAACTTTTCGGATTCCGGAATACCGGAATACCGGGATGATCATTCACCATAAATTCTTGTAGAAATTCGGAATGTGAGTCTTCGGGATCCCGGGACCGATCACCGGGAAAAAGTCAGCATATTGAGAGATTTAAAAATAATTTACAAATGCAAAAAGCAAAATGGCTGTAATTATTATTGTACATGTGTATATGTATGAAGCGGTTCCATGAATAAACAGATCATGATAAAACAGAACATGAGAACATAGTACACAGAAAATTCAGAACACAATCAATTTTTAGTTGAATGATACCTGTTTCTTCTTAACTATTTATTGGAAAAATATTATAGATTAACAGGTAATAATTTCAGAACAGTGTGTAATAACGTGCGCTTTACTTTATCAGTCAATGGCGACTTTCATAAACGTCGAATATAAGTGTATTTACGACAATTTCAGTTTGAAAGTGTTATTGATATGCAAGATCGCTGTTTTATTTATTGTATCTAATACGACACAGAGATTACTAATTGACTGTAAAACATATCAATACTAGTGTTTTCTAAAGATATATTGTACGTTTTGTGATGTTCTGTTTTTTCATGTTCTGTTTTATCCGGTTACCGTATGAAACTACATACCTGCAGCTGCCGCGCGGGAACATTGGAAAATTAAATTTACTATTTTAAGTGACGGTTGCCATACGAGACTACAACGACGACGATAATGAAGAATTATAAATATAAATACAAAAAATCAACTGAATTTTTATTAATTCTAGCAGTTCATATATATGTCCAATTTGGTTCTATTATGTCACTTAACAGTTTCCCATTGAATTCATCAAATCAATTATTGACTATACAATTTGTATACACGGTATTTGTTTGTGGCTAATATGTATAGTGTTGACATAACGTGCCAATCTCGGTCAATAGATACCTACCAAATATAAAATGCAAACTTTCACCGATAGAGTCGGAACTCATGCATTATTAATTTACTTTTTTCTTGTTGTTTCGGGAGATTGTAACAACACTGCATTTGACATATTGCTGATGATAACAAATATCCATTGCAAATTTCGATCGATTGCGAAACGAACTATTTTTTTTTTCTTCAATATGCAGCCGGCTGTATAAATAATAAATGAGAATTTATTTTTTGCACTGGTATTATAAAATAGTGCAAGTGGGAAATGGAATTAATTTGATTGTCTATTATCGTAGTGTTGCCACAGAAAGTGTGTCATTTTTTCCCCGCCGTTTGTTACAAGAATATTATTTGAATTTTTCTATTGTGTTTTTTTATTTCGTTTTTTTTTTTTTGAGATTACGTGAGATCTTACGTGAGTGATTGGGCGCATTGTTGCATTCTTGGTGGTTTTTTTACGGCCTCTTATAACGCGGTAGTGTGGTTCCGCAAAAACGTCGTGTTGTAATGCGAATCCGTGCTACACGAGGTTCGACTTACATTACAAATAAGGGTGTGCGCCAAAATTAATTATAATATTATATTCTGTATTTTTTTAAATAAACAATTCATGAAATACAAAAACATCTATCTATAAAATAATAGAGGCCTGCTTCAAATGGATGCTCATTTTTTGGTTATCTTAAAGAATAGCGTCGTGAAGCATTTTACGTTTAATTGCCGCCAACACAGAAATCGTTTGTGAATTATTTGTTTTAATTAATTATACACATCTAAGAAGCGTAATGATCTTTGATTACTGTCGAATACATGATTAATGTAGAATAAATGAAAAAACAAATGTATATTCAATCGTATCTTAACTAAGATGTATAAGTAGTTACACATAGCTTCCAATATCAACGATTTCGCGGCGAAATCGGTACGATTGAATATACATTTATCCATCAGAGAGCCATCAATTTTGACCACTGCACCACGGACCCGACAATTTTATATGAAATGCAAAGCTTTTTAGCAGTGCAATAATAAATATTGGTGGTTTACTCTTGTAATCCAAGAAGTTTTCATATTTTTCGTCCGGGAATTCATTTCCGGATTGTTCCGGCCAATCCAAAATCGTTGGCAACCCTGCATTTAATATTGCAATAATCATTATAAGAAAATCGTTTGGAAAAATAATAATTTTTAGTCATCGTTGATTGGCGCCAGTCGTATCACACAGTGGGACAGTGTGTACAATAATGAATATTATGCTTTCATAAACAAAAAGCTTCCATTGTTCTTAAAAATAATATAGTATTGTCTTTTAAAATACTGTTCATAATCATTGTTCGCTTGTTAACGAAATATTGTAAATAATTGTTATTTGATTTTAAATTAACATAACAATTTGTGTTAAAAAAAGTAATGATAATCGCCAACCGCCGAGAGACAACGTGGGGATTGTAATAAGATGTTTTGATTATCCTAGTTTTTTTTTTTAATTGAACCGCACATCGTCATATTCGGTGTGATAGATCAGTGTTTTTCAACGGGAGGCCACAGAGATTTTTTTATGGGAGCCACAGTACAGTTTTGGGGGCCACATGAAAATTTTGCAAAATCTTTATATTCCTGAGACTTTGGATTAAAAATTCTTGGAAGAGCTAAAAAAAAAAGATCTCACGTCGTTTCATTTTGGGAAATCCATTAATTTCTTGTAAAACATACTTGAATATTACACAGAGTTATGGGGAAACGGAAAAATATGACACTCAAAAGGGGCTTCGGGTTCAAAAAGGTTGAGGAACTATGCGTTAGATAATTTACACTAAAATATGTTTCTCTCCCCGTAAAAATAGTCCAGCAAAAACCGTGAAAAAAAGTGATGAAACATCGATTTTCATTTATGGCCCTTGGATCCACGCTTTTATCCCATTGTAAATTTAATCCTGTATTCCCTTCCACATTTCGCGCGAATTACGTGTACACACATTGTTGAACATAATTAAAGTTTGTTTTACTGTTCCCGTTTATTCGACTTTGTACGTCCGAGCGTTGTTCAGTGTGATTTTATTGCCGGTGACACGAGAGCGATCGGGGTCGCGAGGGTTAAGCGCCGAGCCATCTGGCAAGAGGTTAACAATGCAATCGAGAGAGCGTCGTTTTCAGCTCGACCCGTCATCTTCCGATGGTTAAAACTCCATACGGCTGTCTTCTGTATGATATCAAAAGTTTTGAGGTCTAGTTTTGATAAGATCTATGTCAGATGCTGTCGGATATGAAGTCTTTGGAAAGGGTTTAACTGTTTCTCTCTCTCCTCGAGTTGGCCTCGTGTGTGAGTAAGCATGTCCTCGACCAATGCGTATAATATGAGCTTTCTATGGGAGTATCTCAAAATTAATCGGCTAGTCTGTATTTTAACCCCCCAAGGAAAGGTGGCCGAAAAAATAATTATAGTTATCCAATTACTGTTATTATTTCGTTTTTTAAGGTCAGATGGGCGGGTGGGTAATAAATACAAATCGATCTATGAAAAACAATTTGAAGAATTGCCTTTGATAGAATACAATAAATCTTGTATATTTTGTAAACATTGAATCATTACACACCTGCATACTGCAACTGTTTAGAAAAATCCAGCTATCAAAACACAGTATTAAACCGAAGTAATATTTTTCAATGCGGTGCGTATATAAAAACTGTTAACGGTTGAAAACTTATCATGTGCGAAAAAGTTCTCATACATTGTATCGATCCGTTAACCGAATACAAAGAATGGCCAAGAGTAATCCCTAAATAGAGCTTAAAAAAAGCTCAACAGCGCTGGACTCGCTGGCAGACGTAACTTTTTGAAAGGATGGACGGAAGAAAAATGTTTCTGACTTCGGAATAATTGTAAAATCTGTCAATTCATTACTGAAATCTCTTGATCACCCAATTTTTTCGGCAATGACCTCAAGCAATTGTCAATATCCAGAAATCCCAGGATCACAAAAAGGATCCGGGATTGGTTAGGTTAGCTTGGTATTTACCCAATTGAATATTAATACCGGCTTTGGGTGGGCCTTAAAGTTAATTTCTCGACTGTGATATAAAACAAGTTATTCCAACTTAATGACGCAAAGTTCACTGCAATCAAATTTGATCCAGAGTTGTTGCATTATTTGATATGGCAGACTATTTTATTTGTCCTTTTTTTGCCTACCCTACCCTTGCTCTTAAACGTTGAATGGATTCCTTGTGGCTTAATTCTATCGAAATCTTTTGCGATGCGACTAGAGCCGTTGGCTCATTCGAAAAGGAGTGTCGAGTGGCGAGAGGGTCACGGTGGCTGGCTTCATTTTGTAGGAAGTCGTTAGGAGCGGCCGTGTCATGCAATTGTTGACCCCACCTATCTCCAATCACTCTACATGAGAGATTGTTATTTTAATATTGTTACAAGTGAGGTCGTGTCTTATTATTGCCTGCCAGGGCTGCCTGCATCGCGAAGTTAACTTTCTTATTTTTTATCGACACCCAAAACGAGGTAAGGTAACTCACATCTGATCATTTCGAAGGAAGTGAACAAATCTGGGCTAAGAAAGCCCCTACAATCGAAAGAAAGCAAACACAAATAAAATTTCACATTCATATGAAAAAAAAATGGTATTACCATATTCGTTGTGGGCGGTAGATTAGATTGCTGAAAGAGCATTTTAGCGAAGATGACCTGTTGTGCGTTAGAATAGGAGAATTGTTTTCATACTTATTTTTTAAGTATTACAACTTATACAAAAAAATCGTCACATTTACAAATTAGCTAAAAAAAATACTGGCTTTCTACCCAAAAATCATTTTTTTGGCTATTTCACCCCCTCCCACTGTCGCATTTCGTCACCCCCATTCCATTTTTAATTAAGTTATGTTGCCATGAAATATTTATTCAGAGAAAAAATAATGTTATGACATATTAATATTTCTCATTCATATATAAAAAGGCATTATTTTTGATGACGTAATGTAATGTCAAGTGAAAGTCCCCTTGTGGAAAATTGGTTGCATGGATAACAAGCTTACAGGGTGAATCCCACCGTACCCAATCGGAATCGTTCGCTTTTCTCCGGTCATCCGATTGGTGTTTTCCCGAAAATCTAAAAGAACTAGTAAAGTATATTTTTAAGTCGGCCATACTGATCTAAAAAAGTTGATGGGATCAGACATGTTAAGATAAGCTATTTAAAAAAATTGTAACCAATGTTAAATAATGAATTTATAATGTATTTTAGGTTTTAAAACAAATAACAATAATACAACTAAAACTGTAAAATTTTATAAAAAACGTAAACATTCTTCTTAGCAGAGTGCCATCCTTAAACGCTTCAATCATACTAAGTGGTCGTTTATTAATAATCTTCGCGCAGATCGTTTGAGCTAAGAGATTACCATACAAACATAAGTGATGATGTGATGCGGCTGACACTTCGTGACGTACGAAATGGAAAGCTATTACTCGTGTGGTGACTTCTTGCGTCCGAAATAAAATCCATACAACATGTTTCACCTCCACAGGGCCTTTGAACTCTCTCTGAGAGGCAGAGAGAGCCCCAACGGCCCCAAAGGCAAGGCAGCCTACTTGGCCTCAGTCCACAAGCAATGCACTGGAAAAGCGCACGCAAGTGGAAACACCGATCCAGCGTCTAAATCTATCATGAAGTCAGACTCTAATGGTAGTATCAGATCCAATAAGAGCTCCACGAAAGAATGCTTCATTGAAATCAAGAACGGGGAGACTTTGATACCCGATAGACAAAAAGACGTCGTAGAGTGTGGCAAGAGTTTTAGTAATAGCACTAGCTCATTTGAAGGGCATAGTGATACAGATTCCAGTGAGAATACAAAATCAGATCCAAGTGAACCTGGGGTGGGACACAATGTTAAGAATGATGGTAGAGGTATTTTATCTGCGGATCGTCTTCATTTGGCTTCTACCAAAGCATCTTTTGCCAAGACAGCTAAAATGAGATACGCTGACGAAACTGACTGTCACGTTGGTGAGGAATTGTCTCCGTTGAGCGAATATACTACTGGTGATGATGGTACACAGATTAAGAGAACAGTCAATGGTTTTGGCAAAAGCCCAAACGTATTTGAAGGGTTTGATAGAAAGGATATACGAAGATCGTCAGGGAGATTGAGTTTCCGTGAGAAGAAAGTAGGGATTGTGTCAGTGGACGATGTAAAAGCAGACGGTTCTTTAAATAACGATAAAAAACCGATACCAAATAAAGTGGCAGTAACTAAACAACAAAACGGAGCTATCGAAGCAGAAAAGCCAAACGCTAAACCACCCGTTTCAAGACGTAGTTCTACTGGATCACAACAGTTGTCACCTAATTTTACTGGAAGACCAGGATCTTTCAGAAACCAATCTCCAACGATCAGGGCTCCTTGGAACAGTATCCATGCCAAGGCCTCCCTCGGTAGTCAACAGCAGAGTGGACTTGTTCGTACGGGAAGTCTTAGAAGTAGTTTCGCGAATAAGAAAAAAAGGAATACTCAAGATATCTTGTACTGGCAGCAGATATTGGATTTGGCTGAACGGAGAAAGTACGGCTGGGGATTGAACCCTGGCAAAGATGGGCAGGGACTGCTGAAGGACCTCATAGATATGGGGTCGGAGTTTGCAGATGACGGTGGATTGATGGTAAGTTCTAAACATATTTTTACACCATGATAGTTCGCTTTATCTTTCAGGATGTTATGGGTATTTGATGTGTATGTATTTTAACGTTGAATAAAAAACGTTTCTCATCTTTAGAGTCCTTACTCTTGATATTATGGAGAATAACGACTCTGGTAAGCTTGTTTCGAAAAAACGTGGCAAGACGAGACGTGGTCCTGTTGGATCAGTGATTCCCAACAAAGGAGTTTTCTCTTTCGTCAGCAGCGATGAAAAGGGAATGCAAAAGACCAAAACATTAGCGTTAAGTAGACTCAAAGAACTTTGACGCTAACGCGCCCTAGGACTTAATGCTTCATTAATTTGATATTAAAAAAATCGACAATTCTTTAGACTTAAGAGTGTCGACAATGTGTTGCAGCTGTCAATTTCCTTTCTTCCGACCTGTGGTATTCCGGCGTTCGGGATATTTTCTGTTAAGTAAGTGGAACTTAAGAATGCCACGGTAGAAAGAAAAGCGATTGGTGGGTAACATGTAATCTTCTGCTCGACATTGGGCCGAATACATGATAGAAAAAATCATGCAGGACTTGGAAAGTTGTTTATTTTACTTGGACACGGGCAAACTGTTGAGAAGAATTAGTATTTCAAAACAGGTGACAAGGTGAACTGCATAGTTACACCGAATACGGGAAAAGAAGTTATAAATTCGATCAATTATGTAACTGTTTGAAGATTATCGAAATTTACCAAGACAGGTTTTTCGAATGCTATTACGGAACATTATAAATCATTAAGCAGGTACATTTTTATATATCTGTTCATGTTAACGTGTCGATTTTTTTAATACACCATTTTTATCGACGTGTTTAATAGTTTTAAATACATCTATCTAACCTGTTGATGTTTTTATTTCTGTAATCAAGGTATCTCGGTTGATTTGAATAACAAAATCGTGTTTTGTTTTGAAGTAAAAATCCGTGGCATCTATCTCGCTTGGGGTGAAAACGGTAGCCATCGGCCGCTTAGTGCTTTTTTAAAAAAAATATTCTGATCAATAATATTTATTTTTATTTCTTGATATGATTTAAAGTATTTATTTATTTGTAGACAGATATTTTGACATGTAACCATTGCCAAGACTTATCTGTGGTTTTTTTATTTGATTGAATTGATTTTTTTTACATGCTAGAACTTCATTTTATCAAGAGCTATGTATAATAGTTTGGTTGGTAACCATTTCACGCCATTGTAAGAATTATTTCACATACTGTAAATATTATTTTTAAAATGGCGAGATGCCTAAATAAGTACACCCAATCCTCTTTTTTCACGGTCCAATGTAATGGAACGAATCTTTAATTTCTCTATGTGCACTTTTTTACACGGCGTTTTCGTATGCAAACGTATCCCCCGTGCAAAAAGAGGATTGGGTGTATTGATTACTAATTAGTTTACTTCTCTTGTCGAAAGCAAATATACTGAAAAGTTAATCAATGTAAATTTGTACAAAATTATATTTCTTTAAATATCAATTTAGATTAACATCAATATTGTTTCTAGACTAGTGTAATTATAATAACTAGCTGTAAGCCCGTTGCCCAGCAACGTGAGATTTTTGTTGCATAGTATTTAATTTAATTTAATTTTATGTTATTTTATTTTATGGTATTTTATTTTATTTTATTTTATTTTATTTTAATATATTTTATTCTTATAGTTAGCAGATATTTCGTAAATTGTTTAATATTTGGAATAATGTTTAAGTTTGCTAACAACAATTTTTCGTATTAGCAGAAACTTCGTAAATTACTTAATTTTTAGAATAATGTTGAAGTTTGCTAACAACCATTTTTCGTAGGAGCAGAAATTTCGTAAATTATTTAATATTTGGAATAATGTCCAAGTTTGCTAACAACCATTTTTCGTAGTGGCCGAAATTTCGTAAATTATTGAATTTTTGGAATAAAGTTTAAGTTTGCTAACAACCATTTTTCGTAGGAGCAGAAATTTCGTAAATTATTGAATTTTTGGAATAATGTTGAAGTTTGCTAACAACCATTTTTCGTAGGAGCAGAAATTTAGTAAATTATTTAATATTTGGAATAATGTTCAAGTTTGCTAACAACCATTTTTTGTAGGAGTAGAAATTTTGTAAAATATTTAATATTTGAAATAATGTTTAAGTTTGCTAACAACCATTTTTCGTAGTAGCCGAAATTTCGTAAATTATTTAATATTTGGAATAATGTTCAAGTTTGCTAACAACCATTTTTTGTTGTAGCAGAAATTTCGTAAATTATTGAATTTTTGGAATAATGTTCAAGTTTGCTAACAACCATTTTTCGTAGGAGCAGAAATTTCGTAAATTATTTAATATTTGGAATAATGTCCAAGTTTGCTAACAACCATTTTTCGTAGAAGAAGAAATTTCGTAAATTATTTAATTTTTGGAATAATGTTCAAGTTTGCTAACAACCATTTTTCGTAGTAGCAGAAATTTTGTAAATTATTAAATCTTGGGAATAATGTTCAAGTTTGCTAACAATCATTTTTCATAGTACCATAAATCGACCTCGGCGCATATATCGACAGCCCTGCATTTTTTAAATTGCAAATTATTGAATTTTTGGAATAATGTTGAAGTTTGCTAACAATCATTTTTCGTAGTATATATATTTTATTCAACTAATTTTCAAATACGCTTACAAATACATTTCGTAAAAGAAGAAAAAGACCCGAGAACATCAGTACGCACACGTTTGTGAAAAGTGAGTAAAAAGTGAGTGAAAAGTGAGTGAAAAGTGAAAAGTAAAAAGTGATTATTTTATCGGCTATTAATATATAGAATAGATATGCTGTGTTTCTAATAAAAAACAAAAGTTTCAAAATTCGAACGCAATACAATATATATAATGCTATTTCATCACGAAAACAGATCCCCGTTTACCCTAGAGGTAAGGTCTTCAACTCATAATCTAAAGACCCCGTTTCGAATCCCAGCGCTTAAGGTGCTTTTTTTGTATTTGTATGAGAATTCAATTTTTCATCGAATAATAGTGTATTGGAAAAATACGTCTTTAGTATGAATTAAAAAATGGGACAGTGGGTCTGGGGTTGAGGAAGGGGAGAGGCAGGAGGAGGGGAAATCGCGGACAAAATGAATAAATGGCGATAGCGGGCAGGGGTGGGGGGAAGGAGACCGTCTTTCTTGACGTCATCGAAAAGGTGAAATCGCGACCATAGTTTAAATAAACAAATGGAGACAGCGCGGCTTGGCAGGAGGAGGGGGAGGGGCAGGGGGAGGGGAAATCGAGGACATCTTACACTCAGACGGACATTATCGGCTATTAATATATAGATAGTACATATTTAGCTTTTTTTCTTTGTTATGGTTGTATAAGCGATGAAAAGCGTTTGCTGTAAGTTTGAGATAATCTCTCGATTGGATGCCTGAAGATGTTTAAAGGTGAAACCCAGGTTAGTAGTGATAAACTTAGGGAAGAGTACAAAATTTGATCGATTCCATTATGATATCGAAGCTCAGTCGATGTCGACATCTTAAATCAGCGGTCGTCAACTTTTTGAACCTCACGGTTCGCTAAAATCACAATTTTAAATCTCGCGTAACACTATGTTTTTTTTTTTAAATAAAGTTTATTGCACTTGTTAAATCACAACAATTTGATAACTGTGATATAAATTTATAAAATGAGTTTTCGGCTTTAATGACCACTCTTATTTCATCTTCCTATTAAATAATATCAAATTGTAATGCCGGCTGCGTGGTTGAGCGTCAACGTCGTTGACTTATATAACACCGAGGCCGAAGGTTCGAACCCGAATACGGAAACTTTTTAAAGTTTGATTTTCAATCGATTTATGGATTTCTGTTAAAAGGCTTGAAAGTACGCGATGTCTTGAATTCTTTCCCACTCATCCGACACTAAAAAACGGGCTTAGCGAGAGCTAGTCACAAGTTATGTTCAAGTACTTTCCTCACATCCCTACTCTCTTCGAGGAAAAAAAAGGTTGAGCAACTGATTAGCTAACAGTTAACAGTTCAGGGATAATCCTTTGCGCCAGCAATTGCTTGAAACCTAGTGATAAATTTATTTCTTATCAAAACACGATGCACTCATTTACCAACCGTCAGTTCAATCAAGTTCATCCGTGCACTTGAACGCCTGAAGATGACGAAAGGCATAACCCGGGTCGTTAGTGACAAAACTTGTGTGAATGTACATAATTTGAACGATTCAAATTAAATATTGTGATTCCACCAAGCACCTCCAGTCGAAATCTTAAATTAAATTAACAGTCTTCATTTAGAGGCCGTATGCGAGCAGACATGGATAAAAAAAAATCTAATATTCAATTACTTGTGTGTTGTGGTTAGGGGGAGGAGATCTCAAATTAGATTAAAAAGATGGAGAGCACACGTTTTTAAAATTCCGTTTTATTTTTATTGATTACTATTCGAGCTTTTATTAGTTTTATCAAAGTTATTTTATATTCAATATGAAAGCCCACATAGGAGTGCTGCACCAGGGGCCAATATTGGTGTGCACTACTCTACGGTGATTAATGTACGATTTAAGTTTTACACCTTTTCAAGTGGATAAGCTCCCAAACCCGTTTATTATGTTATTTAATGAATACGATTTACGCCGACCCGGTAGATCAGTCAATCGCTTCGAGAGCGAATGATTTCTTATATGGTAATCGTTTGGAGATTTATATTTCGCCTGTCAGTATCTCGATGTATGTATATTTAATAAGAAATCCGTTCAAATAAATCGTTCGACGATAATAAACTGCATTATTACCGAATTGATTTTCAGGAAACGTCGAGTAAATTTATTGAAACATAAGTAGAACTTGATAATGTCTTGAATATGCAGAATCTTTTTATTGATCCCTTAGAAATGAAGTGAGCCAAGTGGTATTTTAGAGAAAAATAATTTAGATGCGCTGTAATATTCTACACGTCTTAAAGTATCGTAAAAGTGTAGTGACCTCACAATGCAATAGTGTTATCTCTGTAGAATAAAAATATTCAATCCACCAAAACACCGTGAACCCACAAGTAAAGACGTGATTTTACTTAAAAGTATTAACATTTTACTAGTTGGCTCACTTCTCCTCTTGTGGGCTCATATGACCCAGTTTTCCAAATTAAAAAAAATGGTTTGTGGCTTTTTAAGGTGGCCCTCGGTCAAACTTTCATCCCAGTGTGGCATGGAAGTTAATAAATTTAACCACTCCTGATTTATATGAAATTAAAAAGAATCATGCACACCAGCCGACGCTTTTGTGTTCAATGTTTTTCTTTTGTGTATAATATTTCTCGTTGAATACAATATGCAAAAATATTAATTTCGTGTTTTTGTTTTCATTTCAGGTAAGTCAGCATTGGTTCATCCAAAATCTGAATACAAAACATGTTTTGTGGCGGCCCCCAGTTTGGGAGGTACTGATCTCATCGAGTATTACAGCGTCGCAGGATTTTCCGTAAGTTAATTTTGTGATCGTTTACCGCTGGGGAAATACAATATTTCTATCGGACTGCGTGGAAGGAAAGTAAGGGGTACTGTATTTTTTTAAATTTTCTCTGCGCGAAATATTTATTACGCCTTACGGCGTAGATCTAGATTTGCTCGGGCATGATTTGGATTCTTAACCTATCGACGAAGGAGGCAGTCTGTGGAGTCAGCGGTCAGTTTGAACTTTCCCACGATCTGCGTATAATCAAAACTGCGCCCGTAAATGGGATTTAGGAAATACTGACCCCCAGGGCTGGAATTGTGTTTGTATTTCAGTGAATTGTGCACACAGAGTTGCGTATCGGGCTCTCGTCAAAGTGTTGAGGCAAATTTAGAAAGTATACTCTTGTTTAAGCTCAGGAAAGACGATTGTCCATATCTTTGTTAATTTTCTACAAGCGCGTATCACAACTTTTCTCTGTTTTGTGTTTTTTTTGTTGTCATGAATTCAGTATTTCAGTATACACATATTCCTTTAACTCGTATTCCAATATATATTCCATACTTTATTTAACCTAATACAAAAACGTTGGAAAATAATATGGTCCTATGCTTTGTTAATCTTATCATGGGTGGAATAGTCCTTCCTTCCTTCCTTATAAACATACTCAAAGAAATTAAATACAAAACTATTCCAGTGGTGTTTTATAGCGACAGAAAGCGATAGCGGTAGAATAAAGTACATTTAGGTGTCTACCGAAGACTTGTACTCTTTGAGATATGAGCTTGTAGAAAATTATCGTCGATGTACACTCAACTCTTTCTTTACACGGTGGATACGTTTCACAGAAAAACGTCTGTAAAAAAAGGGATACAGAATTCATAGAAAAGTTGGAGCTAAACGGAAATCGATGAGTAGATAGAAAAAATGCCGTTCGTACTGGGACTCGAACCCGTGAGATCCGGTACTGAGTTTATTTGAAAATGTTTCTTAAAGAGGCGGAACACGTGTCACAAGTTGTTGCACAAACTTTGGAAGAACAGGATTATCAAATTAAACTTGTATTGAAATCACAGTGGTCTAATAAAAATATGCATCTTTTAACCCTTTGAGGAGTATGTTGTGTTGTCTAATATTCATTGGCATTCTCATGCTTTTAATTGAATTGTCATTATTTCTTCACAGATGGATAAAGAACATATATATCTATGATTTTTGGCAGTCACATTATTTTTATTATTGGTTGCAAATGAGCAAAACAATTTTGTAAAAAGGTGAATATTTGTATGCAGGTCGGTAGCCGTACAAAACTGAGCGTAAAATTATTTTTCGGCGCGATTCCCTTCCTGGAATCAATGTCAGTAGAGCGGGTTATGTTTACAGAAAGAAGCAAAAAAAGATCTAGACCCAAATCAGAAGCAATAGCTTCTTGAAAATTATTGAAAAGTAAAAATGAGTTTGTACATTTATATTTCTAATTATGCGTTTTAAAATTATAAAAAAGATTTACCACCTAAAATATTATTCAATATTCTTCCCAGACTGACCAACAAACAAAAAAAAGTGTTTTTATATTTTTGTGCGTATCAATGGTAAAACTAATCAAAATGTACAAAAAAGCCTAATTTAGTAAAAATTAACTCACCACTCAAAGGGTTAAAACTCCAACGCGTGACTGAACGCAAGGAGTAAAGTATGCTACAGTGTGATAACTCGTCTAGGATTGGCGGTGGTCGTTTGTCGGTTAATAAACACGTTTTTTTTTTAACGAAGGACTACATTTATATAAGCAATTTTGATTTGTTTTTAATACCGGTAAATACGGAATCCCGGTTTCAGTAATCCCGGCTTTGCAATCCTCGATGTTGATTTACGGCCGGCGATTATTCATCCTAGTCTTTTTCGAGAGCGCATCGGGAAACACTATCGGCTTGATTGAAAGGGTAAATGTTACATATAAATAATGTTACTGGCGCTGTTTGATCCATTTACGCAGATAAAATTATATTATATCGGCTATCGCTCCTTTTAAGGCGCGGTCCGAACATCTGTGTCTTTTGCGCCTCGCTTCGGCTTAAAAAAGCAATCTAGTTTAGCTAGATTAAATTTCCTAGCGGTCTGTTTGCGACCTTATGTTTTTGATACAGCGCAAAATGGAACGTTTTGTAGCACCCGTACTAAATTTGAATCAACTTGTCGTTTTCGAAAAATTTCGATGTACGCTCGATTATTTTTTACGCCATTTCGAAGTGACGCCATCAGCTAAAAAGAACTCTATTTTTTATATTAAATTTACCAAAGTAAAAAAGATATCAAAATATCTTTTTTATTCCATTTGTTGTGTTAAACAAAGTAAAAGTTATCATTTGTGCTAACACGATTCCCAGACACCGAAGCGATAATAAGAAATTTAACAATAGAAGACAATTATAAACGGACAAAAAGCTTCATTTGATTCTATCACGTGTCAGAAATTTCTAGCGATTGAAGCGATATATGTCCAATCCCTCATAAAAGTCTCCGTATGTAAATAAGTAGCGATGGATAGTAGTATATTTTTTTATTGTTATTACAATCTATATTATGAATATTTTTTTATTGGGGCTTCATTATTTCTTTTTTTTTGTTCGTTTTTTTTACACCGCAATTTCGTTATTTTTTCAATTAACACTGATTTTGCGGAACGTATCTACCGTGTAAAAAAAAGTTTTGACAACTGCGCCGTGGTGGTTGGTATACCGATTTTAATCTTCGCGTTCCCATGGGGTGCATTCGCATTGCAAAATTCTTCTTGTTTCAACCATTCGCGAAATACCAACAATTTATAGCTGATATGTATTGTAATCTACAATGATACCACAATCAATGTAATGCAAATATTACGCAAATTTGTCTGAGGTCACTTTGTACCACATCGCTCCTCGATTCTATTTTGGACGTTTGATAGTGAAGCTGGCATTTACAATATTGTATCAATGTTCTCACTGTTTTGTCGAATGCGCAATAAAAAGCCTTACCCACTTGACTGTCACACCGAATGAGCTATTATACCGAGGCGCGCGCCTAATTTTTCAATTATCTTCATTATAATGATACGTTTTGAACGCTCTACGTTTGACATTTGATTGAATGCACGGCGTTGCGCAATTTGTTTGACACGCTGGAGGTAATTACGTTGTGTCTATTTCGGAGTTATTTAATTGACGTAATGATAGACTGTCAAAATATTGGACGCGTGCACACGATGCGAGGAGAGAAGATGGTGCAGCGAAGAAAGACAGTCGAACGTAGAGTGGGCCCAGCCAGTTTATTTTACTATCCTGCTAGCTGCAACCTTCTCGATTTAGATTTACAAAAATCCTTTCTAACACAACAAAGTGTTCGGTGCAATTTGAATAATTGTTTGCAATGTGTCAAGCTAATTGTCTCATTTTAGTAGTCTTGCGCCAACTGCTTGTTTTTAAGTCGTTGAGCCTTCTTCTTTTTGTGAAGGCTAGAGATTGGTGGATTGGCGCAGAGAACTACTTGTCCGTCCGGTTTTTAAGCTCAGATGATTGGGAGGAAATATTGTACGTACTGTGACTGTGCGCTTTTGCTACTGTTTGCACCCGGCTTTTGTGCAACTGTGCTTTTGTGCAATTTGACATTGCAGCTAATGGCAATGCGACAAATATTTTCAAGTTGAATGAAAGATCATACGATGTAAAATCGATGATTTTTATTGTTTAGTCAACCGAGAACAACTCGCTTAGACATAGTTCTGACGATGGCTTAAAGCCGAAATATCGTATAATTCTTGTAGAACTCAATACTTGGATGTATTTCTACCTTCTGCCAATGGAGTACTTCCAAGTAAATGCCAACTCAGTCAATAAAGAATAAACGTTTTATAATGATTATTTATGATACACATTTTGTATACGTTACTCTGGATGTGAACATCTCGACCTTTAGATGATAAAAGGTTCCCCACTCTGCACTTGAGCATACTTTACTCCTTGCGTGTTCAGTCACGCGTTCGAGTATGAAAAGATGCATATTTTTAGTCGACCACTGATTTCAATAAAAGTTTAATTTTATAACTTTGTTAATCCACTTGTTGTGTTAAAAAACTGTGAGACGTGTTTTGCCTCATTAAGAAGCATCCTCAGACAGAGCATCGCAACGTTTACGGACAGATTCAGTGCATCGCAATATTTAATTATTCATACATTAAAAATGAACTTCCACAATGTTACCCTCGAATCCGCCGAAAACACTACATTCGAATCACTGTCCACTGTCCAGCCACTCTCTCGTATATAGTGACTTGCGGTTAGTAAGTGAACACCTTGATGATCAGCCTCGTGTGAACTTGGCATTGTGTTTCATAATAATATTATGAATGTTTTTTTTTTTGTTATATTTATTATCATCATTTTTGCAGTTTCGGCAGGTATTGTTTTGGTCGTGATGAATTGGCGTGACCTTTGTTTTTATTGTCAGTGTGGCAAGATTGATTCGCGCAGGCCGACCGTAAGACATGATGAATGGCAATGTTTTTTTTTGCTATTATTTAATTATGCAACGATATTATTTTGTGTATATGTACTTCATTGTCGTGCCCCCTTTTCCTCTTGGGGCATTATTTTAACTGTCATATATTTTTTATTATTTCAAGCACAACTGTCACTGTAAGTTTTTTGTCTGTACGAATAATCGTCACCGTGCGGCGTTTGCTACTGTTTTGCGCACGAGTTTTGTGCGATTGTCAGTGCGTATTTTTTTTAATTAAACCTCCAAGGACGAGCGTGTGACCATATGGTCACAGTAAACACCGTTGTCAATTGATACCACTGTTCATCCTTTTTATACCTGAATATCGTTGCTTTCACTCATATTTGGTTAAGAAGGATACATACTTTAGTTAGTCATCAGCCGTGGGGACAGAAACGGCTACTAAAAGCACATACGATTTTTTGAATTTCCGTTTTTTTAATGGACTTTTTGTAACTGTTAGGTATTTTTTTTTTATCAAAACATAAAATTATTTACAGTTCTTTTGCTAATATATCTGTATTGAATTTATGTTGATCTAAAGAGGTCAAATTGTAAATATTTTTAAAAAATTCACGCTTTGCTATATTTCAACCCCGAATGTTTGCGTACCCATGCGGTCACGCTCGTCCTTACTACTGTCCGTACACAATATTACACGGTAATAAAAGAATGAGCATGACCATATTAGTCATGCGGGGTTTCTATACAACGACTTTGCGCTTTTTTTTTAAAAAAAATGTTAGGAATAAAAGATATTCGTGACTTCAATATGGCTTAAAAAAAAATTATCGAAAAAAAGCTTTCGTCTCGGGAGGGTTAACAAACAACAATGGCATTCGGGTTAATACCAATGCGCCAGATATTTTGAAGTTGAAAGAAAGATCGTACGAGATAAACTCGATGAGAATTGACATCGCAAATACCCATGTCTAAGATGTAAATTTGACATTGACCTTACCAGGATTCAAACCCAGGAGAGCCTCTTCGATGTAAGCATTGTTTAAAAATTTATTGCGAGACTGCATGACAGTTGCACAAATGATATCCGCGCTTGGTGAAAATTGCGCATATAGTCAAATCGCGTTCTATGTGAAAAAATTTGACGAACCAGAAGTAACAATGCGGCAGTCTTCCAAGTACCATTATTGGTATACATTGCTATTTTTGTTTCGTCAAAAATTTTCACATAGAACCTTGTAGTAATCGGGTCGCGAAATGTGTACATTGACAATTGTGCGTACATATGTATATGCAAATACAATAAAAAACAATTTTCATAACAGTGTTGTAAAAATACGTTTATTACCTTATTTACAACACAAATAGTGCAATTGCATAAGGATCGTTAAAACTTTGTACATGCACACAAGTTTTGTCACTAACAACACGGGTGTCATCCTTCGGCTTCATATCGTAAGATTCAAATTTAATATTGAAATTCCACCAAGCATCTTCGGTCTGAATCTTAAATTGTATAAGGTGTCAAATTAAATTTGATCAAGTCGTTATTCTACATAATGTGCTACAACCAGAACCATTTCCGAACAAACTAAAAATTAATGATTATTCTAAAATTATAAATTTCTAAATAAAGGTCGGGGCTTTTTCCTTTTCTACTGATCTTGTATAAGGTATTTTACCGCTTGAACACCGCGCAAATAAATCATTAATATGTCCCAGAGATACTGCGTGTTTTTAAGAAAAGTAATTTTGCCTAATATACACTCGAATTCGATATTTTAAAAACCTATATTGACTCAGTATAGATAGCACTACACATATTTATCAAAATATTGCTTATATTCTATTAGAATACCAAGTATTTGATTTTTTAAATGTCTTGAACATCCGTGTTCGCTTGCATATGTTCCGGACACCGGTGTCCGCTTGGTATTCAAGTGGTTAAGTGCTATTTTAAGCTTTTGACTCTGTGCGCAACCGTCGCTGTTCACATCCATCGTTTGTGCAGTTATCTTGTACGCGATTGTCTGATCACCATTTCGATGGTTTTTCCGCCGTTCCCTTAACTAGATATTTCGGTAACATACCATCGCCAGCACTTGGCTTCCATGCAGCATTTTATTCGATTGTATTTTAACCGTCCTGGAAGAGTGTGTACATGCAAACAAATATCATCATCGGTGTTATGTTAACCCTTCATCTGATTGCAAGGCCTTCTACGAATCTTTATTGTTTCTACGTCGCGCGAGAGCTTAAACACGTCACGTTCGAGGGTTTTCCTTTTCAGTATTTATCTTGAATAACCAATTAATTTACCTGCGTTTATTCGTAAATTTTGTAGCACAGTGGTGGCCGATGGGCGGGATCGCGATCGTGTTGTGTTGGTAGCCGACGTTTTTACAATTCACAAAAACGTTTATGATTGATTCTATCATATATGAGATTTAAATCGTTCAAACTTTGTACATTCCCACATAATATATGTTGTCATGCTTTCGCATTTCGGCATCTTCAGGCGTTAAATTGCACTGACGCTCGGAAAATAAGTGTATCGTGTATATATAAAATAATTAATACATTTATTTATCACTTACTTAAATTAAAAGCTTTTGATGGCAATATGGATTAACTTTGCAAATGGGTTGATTTTAATGAAGTTCAATTAGTTAGGGTAATAAACACATAAACAGATGCACTCTTTTGGATCTTTGAAATTACATGTTATAACATGGGAATGCCCTGCCGCCTGTGTGGTCGAGTGGTCAACGTTGTTGGCTTCGGCTACGGAGGGCCCGGGTTCAAATCCCGGTACGGACAGTTTTTATAAATTGATTTTTCAATTGATTTATGAATTTCTGTTCAAAGGTATGGGTGTAAGTGATGTCTTGAATTCCCTCCTCTCACCCATCCTATCCTACGAACGGGGCGTATCGAGAGCGATTAGCTTACCACTAATCCTGTCCTAGCCCCTATCCTTCTATCCCTACTCTCTTTGGAAAAAGAGAGGTTGAGCAACTGAGTAACAAGCAGTTCTCGTAGAAACACTTCTGTTGAGATAAACTCCATTAGGAGTCCATATGCTCCACATTGGGAGCGGACATGGTTTAAAAAAAAATAAAAAAACATGGGAATGCCCACAGATTTCACTGGTGGGTATTTTCAAGAATTACAGTGAAATTTAATGATTTTTTCTTTTTGATAATTAAAACAAAGCCTTTTGTACTAACTCCGCTATTTAAAGAAATCATCTGGACCCGTTTCGTTTATCGCTAGTATTTTCAACCGGTGAAAAGTAAAATAAATCATAGTTATTAATATGTATATATATTTTTAATGTAAGTTCATTTTTTAATAATAAAAAAAGCATATCTTTGTTACTCCACTTGCGTTACAAACTGTGAGACGTGTATCGCCAATTTGAGAAGCATTTCATCACGGCTTACGAAATATTCGTAAACTTAAGCGATTTTCAGTCTGATAATGCTTCTTCGGTTTCCGTGTTCCGGGGTTCGAATACAATACAAGCACAGACACTGGAGTTTGCTCGATTCCAACACGTCCGTTTTCTAAGCGCATCAGTTGGTTGATCGGTGTTTTTTGGTTCAGTATTCCATGAATCGAAAATCAGTACGTAGTTGCGATATCAAACGACGTATGTTTTACACGATTTTATTATGTTTATTTTATGTAAATTGATATTTTAACCTTCCTTCGTCCATTTTTAGATTTACTTTTTTTTTTTTTTTTGGTCAGTCTACCTGGAATCGAACGAGGCAGGCTTTGTCACGTAGCTCACGCGACGCTGAGACGGGACACCATTTAGAAATACACATTTACATTATGTTATTACATGAGTTTTTTTTTACATATTAACTCTTTCGACTCCGGCCCAAATCACGTGAACTATCTTTGAGCCCGGCTTATTTTTGAATAATTGGTTTTGTTTTTCTAGGCTTCCTAAAATTGCTATAATTGAATGATTTTTTTTTGTTTGTTTCAGCGACTATAATTATTCAATTTTATATGTTATTATTGTCAATATGTTCTGTTATGATGAGCCATTTTGTAATGTTTGCACATGTAGCGAGTCTTACTTTATTTTTTTGCTTGACTCACACCTTGCAGATTCACACATAGCTTATTTGTTTGTATCAAATCTGTTAGTATCAAATATATTCGGTGTTCACCTTTAGGGTGTTCACTGTCAATACTTGGTGGAAAGGCGTTATATTAAGAAAAACACAATATTCCTTCGTACTTATTTTACACTTAAATTTATCAAGATCAGTACCGGTTTCGCACGTGGCGAGCATTGCCAACCGATAAGAAATATAATTAAACAGTGCTATTTATTCAAAAACAAATTTAAATTAAAAGGTGTAATAGACAGTTGGTATTGAAAAAAATGTACAAATTACAGTAGAAACTTTGAATAAGTGACTAAAATAACAAAAAATTAAAGTGTTTACCACCTCAAGCATGTAATTTAAATATCATTAAAGTTGTGATTAATTGTACCATGATTACATGTTAGAGGTGGTAAATTTTTTAATTAGTTTTATTTTAGAGTCACACATACTAAAGAATTAGCGTTTTTCTTAATATTTGGTGTTGTTCCCTGACAAAATGGTGGATTATACAAATTTATAATTGAAAGTGAACTCGGCGACTACCCCATCATGTTTTCTTCAAAAAGTATTCTTGATAAAATCTTAAACTATTTTTGATGAAAGTCAGTAATGAATGAATGTTTTAAAATTATTTGAGTATCTGCTGTAATGACTAATAATTATTTTATAAAAATGTTCTTAAATACCGCAATTATGGCTCTATTTAAAAGAGTAAAACAGCACGTGAAGATACGGTTCCGGTACACAACCTATGGTTAACTTATCACGCGAAAACACGACTCCAGGACATAAAGTGTTTAAAATAAAAAAAATAACGCAATTTATAATGCAACCAATTATAATTATATATTTGATTAACTTGAGTGTACTTTTTAATAATTATTATAAAAAAAACGTCATACGTGGGGAACTCTAGAGGTGAATGTTTTTTTATTGATGTTATTTACAAGGTCGAGTTAAATAGGCTGTTTTCAAGGAATATTTAAAAAAATATTAGTTCATCCAGTGTTTCATATTTCACGGAACTTCATTTTTTTATGAAAAATTGTCAACATTTCAAAATACACGTTCACTTGCCGTTGAAGTTGATTAACTGGATGGCTGCCACAGACGAGATATCTCGCCATTTTTTTCGTGCTCAACACGCCAGAGACGAGTTACCTCGTCAATAACTAATTAAATTAATAATTACAAATTATAGCCGGCGTGCTAGTTACAAACGTACTTTTTTCTACGGCAGCCAAAAGGTTAAATATTAAATAGATAGCAAGCAATTAAAAAGATTTTCTAGCACTTGAATTCGTTTACCAGTAAATAACAGATTCACTTAATATACAAAAAATGCATTTTGAAAAAAAAATGGAGAAATCAAATATTATAATGGCTGAAACCTGTTGAAAAATAACCGGTTTTAGTTTTTTTTAACGTGTAGGATCCCGGTTCCGGTTATACCCGGATCGGGAAAGCCCTACTTTGAACGGATTCTTTAGTTTGTTTGTTAATGCTGCTAATGGTTATATTATGTTATCAATTGACGTCATTTCTGTGTAGATGTTAGATTATTCTCGATTATTCTTATCACGCTGTAAATCATAACACATTATCGGTGCGCCATCTGACCTCCGAATTTATCCAGCGGGCAAGCCGGCAAGCCCACGGTCTCGGCGCGCAGGTTCAATCTTATTTACGTACTTTTATTCCATTATTGTTATAAGTGTTTTTTTTTCACGAATTATTTGTCGTGTCGGGTTGACATTCGCGCATTTATCGGCGCCATATGCTCACCATCAACAATACGGCCTGGCGAATATTTTGGATTATGCAAATTTTGCGCGGAACGCTGCGGCGGAGGTTTTCTGCTCTGTTTCTAAAACTAAGGTTCCGCGTCAGCCGTGTTTGACACTAGAAGCAGCTGATCAATTGGATAGGTTTTAATTTTTATTATAAACTTACCAATTGTAGCATCCCCGCCGATGATGATCCATGTTGCATTTTGGCAGCTTTTAACTGAATAGGCAGCAATTACATTGCCACAGTTTTGGTATATTTAGCCTTTTTTTTGATCTGGCAGCTTTTTTTATTCTCATGTTGGCCTCCGTGCAATTAAAACCTATGCACTCTCAAAATAAACACGAGATTTTCAAGAGTGATCAGTACTGCAGATGCAAACAAACTTAATAAAGGCCGAAAACGAAACACATACACGTGTACATTTTTTACCATTTTCACTCCCAATGTGGAGCATATGGACTCATAATGGAGTTTATCTCAACATGAGTTTTTCTACGAGAACTGCTTGTTACTCAGTTGCTCATCTCTCCTTTTCTAAAGAGAGTAGGAATATACGGATAGAGCTAGGACAGGACTAGTGTTTAGCTAATCGTTTTAATCAACCCCGTTTATGGGATAGCATGGGTGGGAGGGGGGAATTTAAGACATCACATCTATCTATGCCTTCGAACAGAAGTTCATAAATCGATTGAAAAATTAATTTATAAAACCGTCCGTACTGGGATTCGAACCCGTGATCTCCGTAACCGAAGCCAACGACGTTGACCACTTGACCACGCAGGCGACAAATATACTTAAAAATAATATCTTGCCAGTAAAAAAGTTTTATTTGATTATCTCAAAACGTCCAAATGTAACGTAGAAAATTATTGGTGGGGAATTTAGGGCCTCCAATCCCGGGATTGTGATTGTACTAATCCCGGGATCGAGAAATTTGCGCGAGGGGTAAAAAACATGTCCCGCTTTTTTCATTTTAGCAATTCGGTAAATTCCTGGGTTTTTGGATTAGGAAATTCTTTTTTTACACGGTTTTTTTGTGGAACGTATATACCGTTTGAAAAAATAGTTGATCGTGTACGGTTGTAAGATAATGTTGAGAAGCGCTGATTTGAGTTCGTAAAGAAATCAATTGGCCCCAGTGGGGAGTCACGCGGCACACCTTTTTTAACAGGTAGGCAGCAAGCGCAACTTCCAATCTGATATCCAAATCTAATCCCCCGTGAAATACGAGAATTATAAATAATAATATGTTTTTGGCGCTGTTATTATATTTCATAGTGTATTTTTTTTATCGTAAGCTTAACTTTGTAATGCCCTGGGTGATATTGCATTGCGTTTGTTTGTTCAGCGCAGTGATCGACTGGTAACCCTGATATGTTTGCCATTCAGCAAAAGAGCGCTCGAATCCCGAGAGACGTTTGCGTTTTTCTTTAATGTTTTTTCTAACTATTTACACTCGAAATGTGAAGTTTAATTATCGTTTCCTACCCGGCTTATTGCCTGTATTAAAACCCGGTTTATTCTGCACGGCTAACCGGGGTTTATTGAAAATTCTCTTTCTGCCTTCAATACAATGAATAGAACATCCTATTCGTACGTCGGGACCGTGGCGTATTGGTCAACGTCGTTGGCTTCCGTGACCGTTATCGAGAGTTCAAGTCACTGTTTCTTTCGAAGGCATGAGTGTTTGTCTTGTCTGAAAATTCCCAACTACTACAATTTCAATTCTAAAATAACGGGGCTTAGCGAGAGCGATTAGACCTAGCCACTAGTCGTGCTCTAGTCTTATTTTTTTATTAATCTCCACTCCATTCGGAAAATAAAGTAAAAGTATCGAGTAACTGACTAACAAGCAGTTCTCGTATAAAATAACTCTGTTTAGATAAACTTCAATAGCAGTTCATATGCTTCAAATAAAAAGCGCACATGGTTAAAAAAGTTATATTATTTTAGTTAATATTTAAGTACTTTCGATGGTTTCGGCGGTAACTTTGCGGAAGTTCATTTTAATATAAAATAACTTTGATTATTCCACGTGTTGTGCTACTAACTGTGACACGTGTTTCGCCTCTTTCAGAGGCATCTTCAGACTTACTATCGCAAAGTTTGCTTAACACATTGGTTACGGATGACTCGTATACGAGTCTTTTCGCCGGTCTGACTTACGCGTTGAAATATATACATCCAATGCGACAAATGTTTTAGATTCTCTATGCAGATGGCGTAACAAATGATTGATGCATCATTTAAAAAATAAAATATTAAAATATATGCACAAATATTTTTTTTATTCGGTGATTTCGGCGATGAAAAATCAGCAGACAGTTAAAATAAAACTTTAAAAAATAGGCCACCAAAATATAAGCAATTGTAGGCTAAAAATAGGCTTTTATGTTTTCTAATTTTGTTTTGAAATAAAATAAACAGGAGTAAATGTTTATTTGACTTGTTATTTATTACGTTTTCGATGAAATATATAATTCTATGTCAAATACCCGATTTTCTATATTAAAAAATACAAAAGATGAGTATCGCTAATAAAAGCAGGCTAAAATATATAAAGTATTATACAACAAAGTGTTGCATAACTGGTGTCCAAATTATTTTTTTGAATGTCAAATAGTTTTAAAGTTATACTATTTTTTCAAAAGTACCTAATTTTTTGCAAAATTTCGCAAAAATGCCCCGATGCGAATGAAGCAAGATTGATTGTAAAATGTTAAATGATGAAATTACAAAATGGAGTTTGGGATTTTTTTCCTTTTAAGGGAAGCATGGAGGGGGTGATAGAATCGAAACACAGTTAGTAGCACAATACGTGGAATAATCAAAGTTATTTTAAATTTTATATAATATTTAAGTAAGTAAGTTGTTTTATATTTTTATTTTCATGTTTTGAAACATCGATTTGTGTGTCACTGAAATTGATTTTGTAAAAACTATTTCGGCTTAAACCGGTTGGCCGGTTTCTTAATTTAAAAAAAAACAATAACCCGTTAGTTGCTTTGCACGGGTAATTGGATGCCCTTAGAATATAGTACGGAAAATAAAAAAACAACAACTTCTTGTTGGATGTTACTTTATTTTCGACAATTCTTGTTGATGTAATTTTCAGTACAACTGCGATGTCTTCTAATCATGCGACTTACGAAACACGTGTACAATGAGAGAAATTCTACCCACCTAAAACTTGTTGTAATAACATAAATATACTCAATTTTTATTCGATATGGAATAGAGCTAACAAGGTAAAATATTTTTTTGTATTATATGAGCAATCAACACTTATTAATTTATGCAACAAAAAAAAAAAAAAATATTTATGAGGAATTTGATACCTATCTTATTAATCGAATTTTTTCGTTGATATTTCGACCGTGAATATTTTTATTGAATTACTTCTTTGTGTTTGTTGTTCGTTGGTTATTTATTTTTTTGTTTAATTATGTGTAGTAAAAATACAAATTAGCCGTAGAAGTATTATCGATCGCCTTTTGATAGCAATATATCACGCAACGGCCTGTCAACATATTTAATGTTATTACTGCAGGAAATTTATATTTAATTTGCAAACCGGAATGCGAGTTGGGAAAAAAAAAATTCAAAACGCACTTGATAGCGGATCGATAAATTTCGTACAAGGACGCTCTTTGAGATTAATGGGCGATCGTTTAAAAATAAAATTACTTCCTAGAACTATTAACGTATTATATATGTTTTTATTTGTGAATTCTTGAATCGTCGCTTATTTGAAATGAGTGAGAGTGAACGATGAACGAGGGAGAGACGATGACGATGTAATTTCAATAATATTCTCGATATCGCAGCACGAAAGCAACGTATCGTCGTTGGTTTTCTACAAACACGTATCTTATTGATCACTTTTATGGTGTTCACATCAATACATATATTGAGAAAAATACAATATTCCTTTTTACTTATTTCCACTTTTATTTAGGACCGGTTTCCCTCATGGCGAGCATTATCAACTGATACAAAATAGAATTTAACAGTTCTGTTTACACAACAAAAAAATTGAAATGAAAAGGTGTAATAAACAATTGGCATTGAAAAGAATTTATAAACTACAGTAGAAATTATGATTATGCGACTCTTTACTAACATAAATCAAAATGTTTAACATCTCTAACTGTTATGATGATTTTTGTTATTACATGTTAGAGCTGTTACCAGCGTGAGAGCTTTTTTTTTGCTAGCCCTTTTCAAGAATTTTAGAATCAAAAATCCCAGGATTTTTCGGATTTACCAAAAATAAGAGAGCGACATCTTTTTTTTTAAAGTTTCTCCGTGCTTCATTTTGTCAATTCCGAAATCCCGGGATTAGTATTGTCCCGGGATTTCGGAATCACAGAATTGGAATGAATCCCGGGATTGGATGCCTTACTTGCAATGTACCGAATATTCACGTTAAAGTCAGAGACGAACATGATCACTGCTAGTTTTGCCGCCACCTTGATCAAACAGAATAGCGTGCGGCCGATCGATATGGCGGTCTAATCTCGCCGCCCCATCGACGAATTATTGTAGATGTAGACCATAGTGCAGGAACGTCCAGCTCAGCTGAGATGCTGTCAGCTGTTTTGTCGCCCCGGGACCCGGGCCCGGCACTCGGATACCATCTGAGAAAGCAATCAATGTCAAAATTACGACTGAGCCACGCCTGGGAGGTTCTCGTATTGTAATAATAATGTCAAAACACTGATGTTATATTACGCTAGGCTGTATATGTTTTAGTGCAGGGGATCACAACTGGTGGGGAATTCTATACTAAGTGTCCGGGTGATACGCCCATACTCCAGAACTGATATTATGAGGGTTTTACAACTAATTGCATTGCGATAAAAAATAATGATAACTAATGACCAGGGAATTAAATCCCGAACCCTTTTTGTGGTCCCAATTTTTGTGATTTCAATTTTTCAATCATTTAGAGATGTGTGCTTTCGCAGTGACGGATTACCATATAAACAAATGAGGCGCGCGCTTGGGGCCTCCGAATCTTAAGGGCCTCAAAATAGTGCACATGATAAATATCCCATATATTTTAAATCAGAAATTCATAAATCATTCGATTTATGAATTTCCGTTCAAAGGCATGGATGTATGTGATGTCTTGAATTCACCCCTCCCACCCATCCTATCCTATGAACAGCGATTAGCTAACCACTAGTCCTGTCTTAGGTTGAGCAACTAAGTAACAAGCAGTTCTCGTAGAAAGATTTCTGTTGAGATAAACTCCGTTAGGAGTCCATATGCTCCATATTGAAAGCGGACATGGTAAAAAAATAAAATATTTTAAATACAGTTTTCAATGTGAATTTTTACTGTAAATGTAATTTTGCAATGCTTTTAGGGTATCCGAAAAACTGGGCCTCCATTGTTTGTTTGCGCCTAAGGCCTCCCAAGGTCTTTATACGCCGCTGGGCTTTCGGGATCCTGGGATTGATCAATGGGACAAAAGTCAGATATTTTAAATAATCTCGAAAATAATATCGAACACCTTTTGTTTTTTAGGTCGATAACTTCAAAGACCTGGGAATTTACAGATTTTACAATTATTAAAAAATAGCTCGCTCCTCTAAAAAAGTAGCGGATTTATGTAAGTAACGACGTCCAGTTTTTCTGTAAATGAGTATGTTAACACAGGAGTGTCTGTCTGTAAGCATATATATGCTCTTAGTATGAATTACTTATATTCATTGAGAAAAAGTCACAAAATTGTCATGTTAAGAAAAGGCAGTAAATTAAAGTAAGGTCTGCATAGATCTATTCACTCCTCAAAAGGTTAAATGTGAGAGTTTTTTTTAGCATCATCAAAGATTTAGCATTTTAAAAGGTTACGTCTGCCAGTGACTCCAGCGCAAAATATATTTTTTAATTGATTTAACGGATTTTTCACTTGCTATCCAGAATCCTGAAATCCCGGGATTACGGGAGCCGGGATTGGAGGCCCTAGCAATGACATAACATTTGAATAATTACCATACGACACACCTGTGCTGTGTAAAGACGGTGATGCGAAGCATTTTCTTTCATGCGATATATCCTTGGATTTGTTTCGCCGACTCTCATTATTGCTTCTAATGACAAAGGCAAATAGCTTAGACCAGCGGTCGGGAAACTACGGCGGGCGGACGAAGTCCGGCACGGTGCCCATTCGCGATCCGGCCGGATGGTGCGCGTCGGTGATTGAAAAAACCAACACCGAACTCCAGTTTGATGAAATGCTATCTCGGAAAAAGCAACGGAGCTATTTTCATGTTTAATTATTGTACATATGTCGACTGTGGAAGGGAAAAAGGACAGTTTTTCAAAACATGTTTTTTTTTTTCGATAATCACAATTAGGGTATCCAATCCCGGAGCCTTTTTCCAATCCCGGGATTTCGGGATTGATCCCCTTTTTTTCGGGATCCCGGGCTTGTGATTTTTTTACCGAGAAAATTGAAATCCTCAATTCGTTATACTTTTTCCCAGAATATCGCAAAACTCGTTTTTTTTTTTTTTAGCTCACCGAGGAATTTGAAATCCTCAATTTGCCAATTTCGTGGAAATTTCGAGAATTTGCTCAAAATTTTTCAATCCCGAATTTCGGGATCGGAAAATTGAACGGGATCCCGGGATTGGATGCCCTAATCACAATGTATCAAACTTAAGGTATCCGGCAAATTGCTCGAATGCAATTCCTCGAATGTACAATTCCTCGAATTACAAATTCTTTGAAATGCAAGTTTCTCGACATGCAATTGCCCGAATATCTATTGCTCGAATTTGGTTATTTAAAATTGTTTAATAAAGTTTCGTGTAATATTATTAGTCAGTAATTTATCACTCGGCATTTTATAACACCTTATGTACTCTTAGTTACCCGAGTTACCTTAGTACACCTTATGTACCCGAGCTTTTTATCAAATTGCATATTTTTGTACTATGTATCATCATAGCCTGAAGCATTATTCTTTTTGTGATTGCGATAGCCGACATAATTATTATTGAATCGAATGAAACTTTCTAAAAAAAATGATTTTAAAATAGTGAGTCAATATTTAAAAAAAAAAATTAAACTTAAATCCCTTTTTTATAAAAACTTTCGATGAATTTGACGTTCGAGGAATTGGTTATTCGAGGAATTTGTTATTCGAGAAATTTCCATTCGAGCAATTTATCGGGAATCCAAACTTGATACACGCTCTATCAGAAAGATGCAAGCTGCAAATGCCGAATTAGTATCTAAATTTAGCTTTTAAGTTTTAAAAAAGATGAGCTTGGGTAAATTGAAACCAAGAAAAAAGACTGAAAAAAAGGTTTTTCCTGGACAATTTCTTTAATTAATATTAGATTGTGTCAATTAAACACCACTTTAGAAGTCTCCGTGCAATTCAAGGTTGTGTATAATTCATAATTTGCATATGGCCCAAAATCATCAAAACACGTTTTTTGCGCCTCCTGTAAATGTGTGGGCTACGTGCCCTTTCCTTTCCACAGTCGATATGATATTGCTTAACAAAATAATACATTTTTCATGGAGTTTATCTAGTATGATTTTCCGATATCTAAATATTTGGAACATTATATAGCTGTAGTGTTTTTTTTACTTTAAATTAATAGTATATCATTATGCTGTCAGTAAGGACCGTGTAAATCTCCCTGTGTGGCTTACTTAATAAGGCCACGGCCTCAGTGACTCGGTCGAGACTCGTGACGCGTTTCGGTAATTGACTAATCCATTATTTTGTCGCTAATGTGTATCGAATTCTTGAGATCGTAAATTAGGCCGAAATTAATTTGTCAGTGTCAAGATCAATGATAATTATCATAAAAATAAATTTGCATTTTTTTGTTGATTGACCATATAAATTGTGGAATAAATTAAAAATGTTTTTTTTTTTTCAAATATTTGCTCGTGAGTGGGAATGCGCGTTGAAGTAAAAGTGTAGTTTTTTTTGATCATCTGGAAAAAAATCGTTCAGTCGCTACTAGGGCTTATACAAAAACCGACATTAAAAACCGGTTATTTTTCCCAATACCCGGTTTTCGAAGATTCACTAAAAATGAATAATTCAATTAACAAAGCAACAAAATGGTTGTCACAAACAATGCTCCATGGTTAGCTGCGCGGGCCAATCAAATATTAATTGAATAGCTGTCTCGGAGTGCGCGCCAACCCGGAATGAGTGCGCGGGGGCTTTCAAACTGCTGCGCGGCCGCGCGCGCGCAGCTTAGAGGGAACGTTGGTCACAACATAAACGTCCACTGATCTACTACTTGGTAACCTAATTTTGGTAACGAAATTTCCTGAAATACAAAATACTCTTTCGCTGGATAATATAGTAGGTCGTATAGTAGAATTTATAGAAGAGATAATTTTTTGTTCTTTTTTTGTCTAAGTTTTGCTAAAACCCGACTTATGAAATCTCGTTTTTGAAAACTGAAAATCCCTAGACGCGACGTTGCTTTCAATTGCTGAAAGAAATGATTCTGCAAAGTGGAAATTGAACGTGAAATGCAAAGCCAAAATCAATAGATTTTCCATTTAGAAGCTGTTTATGAGCTCAATTGATATTTATTACACCTTCTTATTATGCTTATGTTCACTATATAAGGGGAAAGATGACTTAGTCGTTCTCTCTTTGTTTTGTTTAGAAGGGATGAACAAGCTTACATGTCTTCCTAAACCGCTACTTGTCTTTCAATTTCTGAAAAAAATGATCATGCAAAGTGCAAATTGAACGTGAAATTCGAAGCCAAAATCAACAGATTTTCCATTTAGAAGCTGTTTATGAGCTCAATTGATATTTATTACACCTTCTTATTATGCTTATGTTCACTATATAAGGGGAAAGATGACTTAGTCGTTCTCTCTTTGTTTTGTTTAGAAGGGATGAACAAGCTTACATGTCTTCCTAAACCGCTACTTGTCTTTCAATTTCTGAAAAAAATGATCATGCAAAGTGCAAATTGAACGTGAAATTCGAAGCCAAAATCAACAGATTTTCCATTTAGAAGCTGTTTATGAGCTCAATTGATATTTATTACACCTTCTTATTATGCTTATGTTCACTATATAACGGGAAAGATGACTTAGTCGTTCTCTCTTTGTTTTGTTTAGAAGGGATGAACAAGCTTACATGTCTTCCTAAACCGCTACTTGTCTTTCAATTTCTAAAAAAATGATCATGCAAAGTGCAAATTGAACGTGAAATTCGAAGCCAAAATCAACAGATTTTCCATTTAGAAGCTGTTTATGAGCTCAATTGATATTTATTACACCTTCTTATTATGCTTATGTTCACTATATAAGGGGAAAGATGACTTAGTCGTTCTCTCTTTGTTTTGTTTAGAAGGGATGAACAAGCTTACATGTCTTCCTAAACCGCTACTTGTCTTTCAATTTCTGAAAAAAATGATCATGCAAAGTGCAAATTGAACGTGAAATTCGAAGCCAAAATCAACAGATTTTCCATTTAGAAGCTGTTTATGAGCTCAATTGATATTTATTACACCTTCTTATTATGCTTATGTTCACTATATAACGGGAAAGATGACTTAGTCGTTCTCTCTTTGTTTTGTTTATACGGAATAAAAATATCACAAGCTTGCCTTTGAATAAAAGCTCAAAAAATGATTGACCTGTTACTACACGCTGGTCGGTAGTCGAGTGGTCAGCGTCCTTGGTTTCGTTTACGGAGCTTGCGGGCTCGAATCCCACTGCGTTTTTGCGATAGCCAAGACTACCCATTCGATTCTAAAAACGGGTCGCAGCGAGAGCGATCAGTCTACCACTAGTCTTGGCATAGCCTTATCATTCTCGTGTAAAGAATGTTGAACAACTAGTCGACTAACAAACAGCTTATGTTCAAACGAACTACAAAATTTTACCTTTATTAGTAGATATTGAAAAATATGTATTATTATTTAATTTACATCTTTTTAAGCCGGTCTGCTTTTTCAACTTACTGATGTCTCCACAAAATTGATATTCAAAATACCGCACCATTATGGTATTCAACGTATACCCGATTGCATAATCCCTCTGTCAGGTAGTTTACAGTTTACCATTCGATGCATGCATGAGTCAGGTGTTGCAATCATTGTATAGCCTCTCGAATTCAATAATAATATAAAAATGAGGCGTCGAGTGTCAAGCACGGCCAAGTCGCGTAGGTAATTTAACTACACGCAATTCAATTACAAATATATAAAATATTCTTTTGAGCGGTTTCGCTCATCACGAGCATTTTCAAATGAGATCAACTTACAACTGTTCAGTTGAAAACTATGTCAGGTTCATGGCGCTGCGGTCAGCGTTGTTAACTTCTACGACAGATCTTACGGGCTTACCAGTACTAGCGAAAGCAAGGTTCGAAGGCATGTGTGTTTATGATGTCCGAAAATTCCCTCCCTCCCTTCTGATACCCAAATAACGGAGTTAAGAACCAGTCCTGTCGTAGCATCATCCTTACTACTCTCTTGGAATAAAAGATATTTAGCGACTGAGTTTAAGAGAACAAGCAGTTCTCTTAAAAAAAAAGGTCTGTTGCGATACTTTCATGAGGAAGTCATGTTCTCTACATTGGTAGCGGGCATATGCTAATAAAATCGGGAGAATTAGCTACTACCTGCAATTCAACCGTCGAAACAGGAATAAGTGCGTTTTTGTAATATAATGTCTGCCCACCAAATATTAAATGTGACATTAAATTCTGATATTTTGAATTTCAGTTTCAAAATCTTACTACAAGTGTATAAAAGTCAGCCATAATTAATGATTTTACAACCAAAAATGGCCAAGTCAAAGGCATCTTGTTACGTTATCGGCCAAGTCATCTAGAGCCAATCAGGTCGCTGTATTTGAATCAGCTGACTTATGTCTTGTGTCATTCGGATTAAAATTTCGTTTAAAAGTAGTCGAAAAATCTTTCGGTTCTCCTGAGAACTAAAGTGGAAATGGTTTGGCCGCTTTTGATACTGGGCGCCTCATTTTTTGTATGTTATGTCCAACGGCCCATATGTCGCCCACGCAGATATTCGGCGCACACTGTAAATAAGTGCTATAGTAATAATAATGCATGCGCAGATCCGTGCAGTAACTTAGGATTACCGAACTGTCGTTATAGCTAGTTTATGGCCATTATATCTGATATTCAATGGAGATTTTTCAAGCTGACATTCACTTGGGAAAAAATGTCCCGGAACACAACCCTCAACATGTATAGGCCCCATATTCATAGGAACAAAGGTCCCGGGACATGATTCTAAAAATCATGTTCTTGAACACACGAGGGGTCACAGAAACGTCACCGTTGAGGTTATGTTGTCATTCGTGTCAGTGTTGCGTCCGAACGAACGTTATTTGATTTTATTAGATGCAAACAATGCGAGTAAAGTTAATACGAATGTTTATAAGCTTTCAACGATGAAAATACAATTATTTTATCATCCACAATGACAGCTTATACCATAGATTATTCCAATATAACTTATTTTTATCTATGGTTTATTTTGACAGCTGTCACCATAAGAAGACAATTCAAAGTAGAAAATAGATCTCTAAAATGACGCTCGATGAGTTGATGTCGACGATTGCTGCCTACGTATATATTCTCGCAAGTATTGTAGTATTCGGTTTTTATAATTGCTTTAGTCTGAATTCATGACGGAATATACTCTGACAGTTCGTCTACAGCTGCGCACGCATGCGTGTTCCCCAGGTTCCGCGTTAGCGCTCGCCTCCAGACCGTTAACATGGGAACCTATCTCGGGTCACGTGAAATGTTCCAGGACATGTTCTGGAACCATTTGTTCCTTGATGTAGGGTCACCTTTAAGGTTTCTTGATCATGCGCATTGCTTAGTGTGGCAAATAAGTTTTGATGCTATCGTAAAACGATGTTATTCAATTCGATTTGATTTACCAATGGTTACTTGCGTGAGATGTCACTCGTGACAGCTTGGCAATGCATCACAGCGCGGCATCGTGAAATGTCATCATCACCTCGCGGAAACAATCAACAACAACCTGGCTAGGGAGTATTATTAACGGTTTAACCGAAACCGGGAACTTGCTATTCGGACTGTCTTACAATGCCGAAATACCGGTTTCGAAAATACAAAATAAATGTATTTTCGAATTGAAATTGTTATGTATGTCAGTGGTTGGGAACCTTTTTTTCAAAATATTATTTATCACGTTTTCAAAGTGTCAAGAAAAAATAAGTTGATTATACCAACTGGTAATCAGAAAAAAAGCGTGAACGATAATTCATCAATTTCACAGAAGATTGTTTTTTTTAATTTTAAACCATGTCCGCTCCCAATGTGGAGCATATGGACCCCTAATGGAGTTTATCTCAACAGAAGTGTTTTCTACGAGAACTGTTTGTTACTCAGTTGCTCAACCTCTCTTTTTACAAAGAGAGTAGGGATAGAAGGATAGGGCTAGGACAGGATTAGTGGTAAGCTAATCGCTCTCGATACGCCCCGTTCATAGGATAGGATGGGTGAGAGGGGGGAATTCAAGACATCACATATATCCTTTCTTTGAACAGAAATTCATAAATTGATTGAAAAATCAATTTATAAAACTGTCCGTACCGGGATTTGAACCCGGGCCCTCCGTAGCCGAAGCCAACACCGTTGACCACTCGACCACACAGTTGGCAGGTTCGGCTGTTTTTTAATTACTCTCTTTAAAAAGGCTAGTATGTTTTTGTCGATAATTGTTTCTTTTTGCAAACTTATTATCAGATAAATTTAAAAATAACTTTATCCTGAAAGTTTTATGAATCGTCGCTTACGTTTTTCTGCCGATTACTTGTCGATAGTTACCCAAGTTTTATAGTATGTCATGTATTGGTCCTGAATTGTTTGTTTTTCTGCAAATCATTAATTTTACGAATTGCTCACTTGCCAACTCAGGCACGCGTGCCACATGTTCGCCAACCCTGATGTAAAAATTGATTTATTATTGAAAGCTTAATAAAATCAGCATTTTTTTTCTTCCTTCTGGGCTACGGGTTAATTGTTGTAGACTCAGCACTTATTATCGAATCTCTGATTACAGTTGTTGAAATGCTTACCTCGTATTGAACAATTTCACTGCTTATTCGACCGCTATTGCGACCCCTATACCTTTTTTTGTTATACCGGGAATAAATTTGAAATACCGAAAAACCGGTATCCATATATCCGTCCGGTTTTGCGAACCCTAACATGACCGTAAGGTGTTTTAATGATGCCGAATATAAGTTATCCGATGAATTAAATCAGCGGCTCTCACGCCCGGCACGGAAGAGAATCGACGCGCCCGGGGCCGCTTGACCCGCGGGTCCCGCGCTCGACTCCCGGCCGTTTCAATTAAACGCCAATCTATCTGTGTGTAATACACCTATCGTATTTGTGGTTATTAGTTCACTTCTTTGGCGTGGGCGTGATTGGTGTAGCGACGTGTGGGTCGTTTTTATTCTGTATTCGTTTAATTACAGTATTTTGTAATTATTACGAACGGAGCTGTTGTCGTTATTAAGAAATAAAGTTCCCAATTGTTTGTGAACCTGTGCCAACCGCCCTATGCTGGTTTGCTTTTTTTTATATCTTGCAACAATTATCTGTACTGCGACGTTTATAAATTGGCCGATGCGTCATTGTGGCCGTTTTTTGAATTATAAATACACCTTTCGCTCCTTCACAGCCCCCATTCCCTCAGCGTTTTTTCAGTGTGTGATCGATATTTCGTTTAATTGTACGCTCATTTAAAAATTGCGAATGGAGTGTGGAGTGGAGGGAAAGTGTAGTTCCATGACGCATCGGCCAACTTATAAAAGTTGCAGTATATCGTTTATTTTATTTTTACCTATGTTTGTGCTACATATGTGGTATTACAGCAGGCACCAATTCCATGATTAATATTATAAAAAAAAACAAAATGGCTGAATGTGTCCGTCACTCTATGACAGGGATGGGGAACCTTTTAATTTTTCAAGATCGATTAATTTATTTGTAGCCGGATAAGGCCACATACAATAAAATTGAGTAATATTGTATGATAACAATGGTATGAAAAACTTCCAAAGATGGTCTGCCATCTCTTCATATCTCTGTTTTATTAGATGATTTTATAAGCTGGGTAGCACTTACAACTTGCGTATTATATCTAAGACAACTCAGATTTTTTTTACTCACAATCTAATCGCATTTTGTAGGCTTGGAAGTGAACACAAAAAAACGTTCCCATAAAGTTAATAAGACAGTAACTCATGCAAAAAAGTCATCGCGTCGTTGATTGGACGCAGATAATAATCTTCCCCCCACTACTCTCTTTGAAAAAGAGGGGTTGAGCGACTGAGTAAAACACTAGTAGAATGGCCTCTATTAGGAGGCCATATGCTCCAAATTGGAATCGGACATGGATGAAAAAATATTCATTCATGTCAGTTCGGCATTAATTCATCTATATTTTTATATTATACTTCGTCAATGTCGCGTAAAATATCGATGCTAGAGGCTTTAGAATAAATTCTGAGATATGAAAGTTTTAATTTGCCGTTTACTCAGAAGTTTCAATTAGGTTCTCCAATCCCGGGATACCGAAATCCCGGGATTAGTATGGTCGCGATCCCGGGATTTCGATGTTGAGAAATTTTTAGCAAATCCAGAAAATTTATAGAATTGTGGATTTGGAAACTAAAAAAAAACGAGTCACGTTGAGATTTCGGGCAAATCGGCAAATTCCTGCGTTTTTGAAATTAGAAATGAAACAATGAAAAATTCCGACACCAAAACTTTTCTCAAATTATACACGATTTCGTGTTGAGTGCCCAATCCCGGGATCACAAAAAGGCTCCGGGATTGGATACCCTAGTTTCAATCTGTTAGTTACCAACTTCTGCCAGAATGGTGACGATATACTGAAATGCACTTATATTATTTATGAATCGAATATTCAAGCCTGTGCCATTGAAGATTCCTTATATAATAATTATATCGGCACACGTACGTGTTGGCGACTTGGTAACGGTTGTCGGTGAACAATATGACTTCGACTTCCTACGGCTCCTTAAAAAGAGGAGGAGCGTGACTTCCGCGATCCTCGGCTGCGTTACCACTGTGGCGATATTTTGGACCGTGTCGCCCTGCGATATGACTGCATCGCTCTGCAATGTTTGCTAGTTTGCATTTCGTTATCATTCATTGCATTGAAAAAACAAAACACTCATTTGTTCTAGTACTAATTTTATTTTAAACGATCAATACCGGTTTCGCTCATGACGAAAATTATCAACTGATGTCCATGTGACTGACAATTAGGGCATCCAATCCCGGACCCTTTTTTTCCCGGGATCTCGAAATCTTGTGAATCCCGGGATCACTGAGAAAATTGAGAGATTCCAAAATAATTTTCAACTCGAAGACTTTTTTTTTAGCTCGATGACTTAAAATAGTTGAGGATTGATTTATTCTACATTCTAAAATTATTGTAAAATGTGAGAGCTTTTTTTTAGCTCCATCCTTTCAAATAGTTACGACCGCCACTTACTCCAGCGCAAAAAAATAATTAGCGGAGTGAATGGATTTTCTCGAGTAATAGCGAATTTCGGGATTACGGGATCGCGAACTTAGTCGGGAATTTGGTTACCGGGATCCCGGGATTGGAGGCCTTTATTGTGAGATTATTTCATATTTTCGGCGGTAACTTTGCTGAAGTAAATTTTTAATATGAACAAAAAAAAAATGATAACTTAGTTATTCCACAGGTGACATGTGTTTCGCCGGCTTAAGAAGCAAGTCTGTTTGAGGATGCCTCTGAAAGAGAAAGCGAAACACGTGTCACAGTTTGTAGCACAATACGTAGGATAATCTAAGTTATTTTATATTGAGATTGTGTTAGTTTCCAAATTGATTTACGTGTCTTGCTTTGTATACATAACGCAATTAATCTTTCTGAATGTATTTTTTTATATGTGGCGATTCCTTGGTACGTTCCTAATTACATTATTGACTATATTTGGCTTCGGGCAACAGAATCAAGGATTTTCGAAGGAATTCAATATTAAAATATTTTGTGTGAACATTAAAGTGGTTTTATACCGCCAAATCAAACCAAGTGTCGTAATCTTTTTGCAGTCATCGTACAGAATGATTGTTTAACTGTACTTTGAATAAGTATTTATCATTTTATTCTAGGATCGGTGGACTCGGATCGTGACCCCCCAGCGGTGCATGCACGCCCTGCATATTAATTGTTAATTGCCAATTAGACGCACAATGTTTCGCTAAAAGATTGCATAATCAATTCGCACAGTACTATTATTTGATTAATATGTATAATATTGTATAAATTGAATCATCTCTTTGGTGAATCTTCTTTTTGACCTGGATTCATCGACCGCAGTGTTCCAGTGGCTGGCGCTCCGGGCTCCGTTCGGCGCTGCGGTCATTAACGTTGATTTAAATTAATTGTTTTGATTAATGTGTTTTTGATCAAAATTCATATTTTTTATCTGCGTATTAACGCTGTTTTAAATTAATATTCGTTTTATTAATTCGATTTTAAAAAATGATATATTTAATATAAATTAATAAATCAGCTTAACGACCGCACGTTTTTTTTATAAAATTTCACCTGGCGAAATAAGATTTTGCGATAAATTCGCAATAATTATAATTTTACTAAATTCACTAAAATTTGTAAGCAAATTGAGATATCTTTACAAAATTTAATTTTCTTAACTTCCAGATACTTCACCTATACGTATATGTGTCCGCCGGCCAGCAACCTTTGTTTTTCAAAGACTCAAATACGCGGCCTCTGTCGTTAAGCTGTTAAATTTAATACTATTGACGGATTGAATGACTCGACCAACTCTTCTCTAAGAAATGTGTTTATCTATAATAAAACAATCAGCTCTCACCAAACTTCCTCCCTCCCTCAGGCGGTCGATGTTTATGTTTAACTTCTACAATACCGATAAAGTGATCCTTTATGTCACTGACAGAATCACCAGTCTGCCCCCCTGATGCCCGAGAAGGCGACGCGGGTCGGCCAACCAGAGAGGGTCCTGGTAGCTGATGTTTTTAATTGAGACTTAAATCGTACACATGAATATGCAAACGATCTTAAACCACTTAACCCTTAAGGCGCCGCTTCGATTTCTCAATTACTTATTTATACCGCCCGCGTCTCTATGTATATTGAGTAATTAAAAAGCTCAAATCGAGAAAGGATGTTCCTCTTCATCGAATCTTTTTTATCGACTCGTAGATGGACATTCAAAAGTGTCGATATTTTTCATCTCGCAGATCCTTTAAGTAGGGGCGTAGGAGAAGTCAAGAACTGACTTCTAATTGTTTCATACTTCCATCCTTCTGCCTATACCCCACTCTGGAAAAATCAGTTGAATGTATATCAATTACTCGTTTAAATACTTCTTGTTGTAATGTTCTACACGGAGTCTATGTGCTTCCTTCGTAACGGACATTTTTTTTATCACTTCGTTCAATATCTATCTATCTATATATTAATAGCCGATAAGGTCCGTCCGTTTGTCCGTATGAGTGTAAGGTGTCCCCATTTTCACACCTTCCAGTCTCCACTTTTTTAAATAAAATAAAATAAAATAATATAAAATAAAAAAAAATAAAAAAATAAAAAAAATTAAATTAAATTAAATTAAATTAAACTAAATAAAATTAAGCACAATGCAACAAAAATCTCACGTTGCTGGGCAACGGGCTTACAGCTAGTATTGTATATATTCTGTTAAGATTTGTTACATTAGTTTGTGTGCGTTTGTCGGTATTAGCAATTCTCATTGTGCGCAGACTTGCTGAATAATAAATGTATTGTCACTTTTTTTGTAAAATATATTTTGCATTACAGCGAATGCAAATGCAATGCGCCGAATATTTTCAAAAGTGTTAATCGTGATTATCTTATGTCGGGTCCTATGGCGCAGCGGTTAGCGTTGTGGGCTTTCGTGCCAGACCTCACGGGTCCGAGTCCCAGTACGAGCAGCATTTTTTCTATCGGTTTCTGTTCGAAGGCATGGGTGTTTGTGATGTCCCTCCCCCCATTTCCGATCCTTAAAGAAGCGAGCGTAGCGAGAGCGATTCACCATTCACCCGTTTTAAATTCGTCATGTATTTGTTGTCTATAATAAATATTTTAGAATTTTTATTTTTATTTAATTTAAAATTTTATTTTATTGAATTTAAAATGAGGGAATGGTATAAATGTTATTTTTGAATATCATTTCATGAGATATTGCCGCCCTTGCATATACAAGGGGTACATTGATCAATTGCCACATTGACCGACCGCTACTGGTTTGAGTCCCGACGAAGTCAATATTTTATTTATATTTGAGATCTTCGGCATGGGTGTTTCAGATGCCTCATCTCTGAATTGATCTCGAGTGACGTAAGGGTTTTTTTTATCCAAGTCCGCTCCCAATGTGGAGCATATGGCCTCGTAATGGAGGTATCTCAACAGAAGTTTTTTCTACGATAACTGTTTGTTATTCAGTCGCTCAACCTCTCTTGTTTTCAAAGAGAGTAGTAGGGATAGAATGATAAATAAAGTTCCGACAGAGGTCAGCAAAATATCCAGCGGCCGGAGAATCTCCGACCAATCGGAAGCGTGGGACTCGTGAAACAGTGTAATTAAATGCACTTTGATTGGCTATCGGGGCGGCGTGTTCTCTTACAACGCGTCCGGTGATTAGTCGGCGAGTGGTTATTGCTTTTTGTTTGCCGTGGAACACGTGTGAACTGGTGCAATCAGCGGCTCCAATCGTGGGTGTGCAGGTTTCGTCTACAAATAGTTGTTTTTTTTTTCTGTTTTTGTTATATGGGTTTATCTTTAATTTGTTTTTATGATTTATCACCACGCTCTGATTGCGACTAGATATCGTGATTGTTTTAGAATGTCCGTTCCCGATTAAGCATCTCAAATTTATTTACGAGAACTGGTTATAACTTAGTCTGTCGTTGATATTTTATGTCAATGTTCACCGATTAACAAAATAACAATTTATCTATCTGTTTTTGAAATTCATCAAATAGTTCATCAAGTTTTTTTCTGATTATTCAGCAGTGTCAGGATTTGCACTGTTTACATCTCGTTATTTTGTATTGTCTATCTCTTTAAAGCCAGTGTATATATATGAGTAAATGCATTACTCTCGATTAGGGCTTCCAATTAACCGGACTTTCCAACTAACTGGTTCTCGGTTTTTTCTGGAAATAAAACCGGTTAACCGGCTTAAACCGAAATATAACGTATTTCGATTTGGTAGGTATGCAAAAAAATATTTTTTTTTTGCGGAAAATTTTAAATATCTATATATTAATAGCCGATAATGTCCGTCTGAGTGTAAGATGTCCTCGATTTCCCCTCCCCCTGCCCCTCCCCCTGCCCATCCCCCTCCTCCTGCCAAGCCGCGCTGTCACTTTTTATTCATACTTAAGACATATTTTTCCAATATACACTGTTACTTATGATTTTCCTCGATTTCCTCTCCTCCTCCCCCTCCCCCTCACCAGCCACGATATCGCCATTTTTTATTCCTACCTTTTCGATGACGTCATTATATACTATTATTTGATGGAACATATCAAATCGCTGAAAAATTGAATTCTCATTCAAAAAAAGCGCCTTGGTCTAGATTCGAAACACGGTCCTTGAATTATGAGTTGAGAGCTTTACCACTCGGGTAAACAAACAACGATACGATACGATAAAATAACATTATATATATTGAATTACGTTCGAATTTTGAAACTTTTGTTTTTTATTTGAAGCAAAACATATATGTTCTAATTTTCGCACGTAGATTTAATTCCGCTCTACCCAAAAGGCAGAGCGCCAGATTCGTAAGCTGATGGTCAGTGGTTCGAGTCTAACCTTAAACGTTTTTTTTTGTTGTTTATAACATTTTTTTTTAAACACAGTACATCTTGATCGTATGAAAATAATAAAATCCGATTGATTAGCGTGATAAGTTTTTCAAAAAATAAATACCTATATATTAATATTCGATAAAATAATCACAATTAAAAAATTTACAACGTCAAATTTACAACGTAAAATTTATGCTACTACGAAAAATGATTGATAGCAAACTTGAACATTTTTTCAAAAATTCAATAATTCACGAAATTTCTGCTACTACGAAAAATGGTTGTTAGCAAACTTAAACATTATTCCAAAAATTGAATATTTTACGAAATTTCTGCTTCTACGAAAAATGGTTGTTAGCAAACTAAAACATTATTCCAAAAATTAAATAATTTACGAAATTACGGCTACTACGAAAAATGGTTGTTAGCAAACTTAAACATTATTTCAAATATTAAATATTTTACGAAATTTCTACTCTTACGAAAAATGGTTGTTAGCAAACATGAACATTATTCTAAATATTAAATAATTTACGAAATTTCGGCTACTACGAAAAATGGTTGTTAGCAAACTTAAACATTATTTAAAATATTAAATATTTTACAAAATTTCTACTCCTACGAAAAATGGTTGTTAGCAAACTTGAACATTATTCCAAATATTAAATAATTTACGAAATTTCTGCTCCTACGAAAAATGGTTGTTAGCAAACTTGAACATTATTCCAAAAATTCAATAATTTACGAAATTTCTGCTACTACGAAAAATGGTTGTTAGCAAACTTGAACATTATTCCAAATATTAAATAATTTACTAAATTTCTGCTCCTACGAAAAATGGTTGTTAGCAAACTTGAACTTTATTCCAAAAATTCAATAATTTACGATATTTCGGCTACTACGACAAATGGTTGTTAGCAAACTCAAACTTTATTCCAAAAATTTAATAATTTACGATATTTCGGCTACTACGAAAAATGGTTGTTAGCAAACTTAAACTTTATTCCAAAAATTCAATAGTTCACGAAATTTCTGCTACTACGAAAAATGGTTGTTAGCAAACTTGAACATTATTCCAAATATTAAATAATTTACTCAATTTCTGCTCCTACGAAAAATGGTTGTTAGGAAACTTGAACTTTATTCCGAAAATTCAATAATTTACGATATTTCGGCTACTACGACAAATGGTTGTTAGGAAACTTGAACTTTATTCCAAATATTAAATAATTTACGAAATTTCTGCTACTACGAAAAATGGTTGTTAGCAAACTCAAACATTATTTCAAATATTAAATAATTTACGAAATTTCTGCTTCTACTAAAAATGGTTGTAAGCAAACTTAAACATTATTCCAAAACTGAAATAATATACGAAATTTCTGCTACTACGAAAAATGATTGATAGCAAACTTGAACATTTTTTCAAAAATTCAATAATTTACGATATTTCGGCTACTACGACAAATGGTTGTTAGCAAACTTAAACTTTATTCCAAAAATTTAATAATTTACGATATTTCGGCTACTACGAAAAATGGTTGTTAGCAAACTTAAACTTTATTCCAAAAATTCAATAATTTACGATATTTCGGCTACTACGAAAAATGGTTGTTAGCAAACTTAAACATTATTTCAAATATTAAATATTTTACGAAATTTCTACTCCTACGAAAAATGGTTGTTAGCAAACATGAACATTATTCTAAATATTAAATAATTTACGAAATTTCGGCCACTACGAAAAATGGTTGTTAGCAAACTTAAACATTATTTCAAATATTAAATATTTTACAAAATTTCTACTCCTACGAAAAATGGTTGTTAGCAAACTTGAACATTATTCCAAATATTAAATAATTTACGAAATTTCTGCTTCTACGAAAAATGGTTGTTAGCAAACTTGAACATTATTCCAAAAATTCAATAATTTACGAAATTTCTGCTACTACGAAAAATGGTTGTTAGCAAACTTGAACATTATTCCAAATATTAAATAATTTACTAAATTTCTGCTCCTACGAAAAATGGTTGTTAGCAAACTTGAACTTTATTCCAAAAATTCAATAATTTACGATATTTCGGCTACTACGAAAAATGGTTGTTAGCAAACTTAAACTTTATTCCAAAAATTCAATAATTCACGAAATTTCTGCTACTACGAAAAATGGTTGTTAGCAAACTTGAACATTATTCCAAATATTAAATAATTTACTCAATTTCTGCTCCTACGAAAAATGGTTGTTAGGAAACTTGAACTTTATTCCGAAAATTCAATAATTTACGATATTTCGGCTACTACGACAAATGGTTGTTAGGAAACTTGAACTTTATTCCAAATATTAAATAATTTACGAAATTTCTGCTACTACGAAAAATGGTTGTTAGCAAACTCAAACATTATTTCAAATATTAAATAATTTACGAAATTTCTGCTTCTACTAAAAATGGTTGTAAGCAAACTTAAACATTATTCCAAAACTTAAATAATATACGAAATTTCTGCTACTACGAAAAATGATTGATAGCAAACTTGAACATTTTTTCAAAAATTCAATAATTTACGATATTTCGGCTACTACGACAAATGGTTGTTAGCAAACTTAAACTTTATTCCAAAAATTTAATAATTTACGATATTTCGGCTACTACGAAAAATGGTTGTTAGCAAACTTAAACTTTATTCCAAAAATTCAATAATTTACGATATTTCGGCTACTACGAAAAATGGTTGTTAGCAAACTTAAACATTATTTCAAATATTAAATATTTTACGAAATTTCTACTCCTACGAAAAATGGTTGTTAGCAAACATGAACATTATTCTAAATATTAAATAATTTACGAAATTTCGGCTACTACGAAAAATGGTTGTTAGCAAACTTAAACATTATTTCAAATATTAAATATTTTACAAAATTTCTACTCCTACGAAAAATGGTTGTTAGCAAACTTGAACATTATTCCAAATATTAAATAATTTACGAAATTTCTGCTTCTACGAAAAATGGTTGTTAGCAAACTTGAACATTATTCCAAAAATTCAATAATTTACGAAATTTCTGCTACTACGAAAAATGGTTGTTAGCAAACTTGAACATTATTCCAAATATTAAATAATTTACTAAATTTCTGCTCCTACGAAAAATGGTTGTTAGCAAACTTGAACATTATTCCAAAAATTCAATAATTTACGAAATTTCTGCTACTACGAAAAATGGTTGTTAGCAAACTTGAACATTATTCCAAATATTAAATAATTTCCTAAATTTCTGCTCCTACGAAAAATGGTTGTTAGCAAACATAAACATTATTCCAAAAATTAAATAATTTACGAAATTTCTGCTAACTATAAAAATAAAATAAAATAAATAAAAATTAAATGAAATAAAATAAAATAAAATAAAATAAAATAAAATAAAATAAAATAAAATAAAATAAAATAAAATAAAATAAAATAAAATAAAATAAAATAAAATAAAATAAAATAAAATAAAATAAAATAAAATAAAATAAAATAAAATAAAATAAAATAAAATAAAATACCATAAAATAAAATAACATAAAATAAAATTAAAACTAATACTATGCAACAAAAATCTCACGTTGCTGGGCAACGGGCTTACAGCTAGTTTGTCCTAAATGCTCCAATTTTAATGAAAAATCGATATTTTTCTAATAGATGGAATACAGAAGGCATTATATATATATATATCAAATGTGGAAAAATATTTTATGATAAAATATGTCAAATAAAAAAATAGAACTTGATAATAAAACTCATCAAAAGAAAGATCTTTAAATAAATGCATTTATTTTTTAAGCATATCGAGTAGACAGGACATCCAATGCTTAGACAAAAATATAGTAGAATACAATAATATTAGCTTATATTATGTCTCCACTCCCACTTTGAAGCATATAGACTCAAACAATTATTTGTTAACAAGAACTGCTTGTTACTCAGTTGTTTTTGTTGTTGCAAATTGTTTCCGCTTCTACGCAGTAAATTCATTGTAAAAGATTTTTATTTTTGAAAAAAAAAGTGAAAAATAAGAAAACGAGTATTTTTGATAAAATGCGGTTAACCGAGTGAAATAAACCGCTTTTCGTTTTTTTTTTCAAAATACACGATAAACCGGTGTAGAAGCCCTACTCTCGATGCACTCGGCGATAACATTGAGGAAGTTCATTTTAATACAAAATTTAAAATAACTTCAATTATTCCACGTATTGTGTAACTCACAGTGTGACACATGTTTCGCCTCTTTTTAGAGGCATTTTTAGACTCTTACTATCACAAAGGTTGTTTAAGTAATAAGTTAAAAATAATTGTAATATTCTAACGTGATGTGTTATTAAACGGGAAGCAAGGAGATTGGGATAGAAACAGACAAGACAGTAAATATCTATAAACTATTTTTTTTTTTAAATGTAGAACTAATTACTTTGATATTTTTACCCCATTACAATAGAGCTCTACCAAGTAAATGCCAATTCAGTTGTACTGTAATTTATTACTGGTATGGCTTCAACCCAGCCCGGCATGATGTGTCAATGAGTAAAAACCCAATAAGAACACTTGATTGAATTGAAATTAAAGAATTACAAAATAAGAAGAATTGATTTTCAAATATTAAGCAAATTTAATTGTAAAGAGAAAAGGGAAATTTGAATTAATAAGTAAAGTATATTTAACAGTCAATCGTGGTACAGGTTAATAAAAAAATAATAAAATCCAAGAAAATTATAATCTTAAAAGCTTCCTCTTTGGAGCAGCGGTCTGATCATCTGACCTCATCCTCTTTGCAGCTCTTGAAACTGTTGCGCTGCGAAAGCATTTGGCAGCAACAAAAGTTTTCCCGGCAAACATTGCCGATTTGGGTAGCGTATTCTTCTTCCCTGTCAGATGAGAGTCGGCCTTGATCCGAGCAATCAAGGGGTCAGATCTTGCAACGCGGACGTGCTTGCGAAGTCTGGTTCTAAGAACTTTGTCACCGCTGATGACATTTTTCCAAATGACATCGGCATGAGAGACCGAGTATAGACTGCGGTCGTCCAGCATCCTGAATATCATCGAAGCCATCTCGACGGGTAGCCTCGCGATCAGGTCCATGCGTTCGGACACGACACGGGATGATCCCATAACGCACAAAAGCGAAAAGAAAGAGTTCATTTTAATGTGTTAATTAAAGTCAATCAGCTAGATACGGTTGGTTATAAAGCAAAAATTGTTTTTGAAATTTTGGAAATTTATCCCAGGTCCATTGAATTCGAACGCTGCTCGAAGAGAACTTCTTTGTGACTTTTTGTTTACTTTAACGTAATATTGTTAACTTTCTACTTTTCACGTGTGCTGAGCTGTATGAGTGATTCAATTTATTGAAATATCGTCAAAGCGACGACTGTCTATTTATAAATTTCTGTCCGAAAGCATGGATTCCCTTCCACTCATTCGATCTTTAAAGGAGGGTAACGAGTCCTATAATTCTATTCCTACTATCTTAGGAACATAGGTTGAGCAACCAGCAGTTTTCGTAGAAAACTTCTGTTGAAATTAACTATTAGTAGTGAATATGCTCCACTTATGAAAGGAGAGCCAACATACATCCTGTAAAATTGGGGTACAAGGAACTTGGTATTCGTTTACGAATAGCTTGATTCACATGTTATATTTTGCTCTATAGCTCAATATTGCAATATTTGTTTCTTTAAGGTAGCGAATTATGGCACTTTTAGAATCATTTTACAAAAAATTGATACCCGACATCAAGGAAAAATAGTTACTTCGGAGGTTAGAGGACCAGGCAGGTCCCAGATTCCTCAGTTGTCATAGAAATAGGATAGCTTTGACTTTGCTTGCCTTTTCTTCGACCGATAAGATTCCAGTGTCCTGGAAAACCACCCGGTAGGTTGTACTCGGTGGAGTAAAAGGATACTATCATGTAATGAGAAGAATCAATGTTCTTTCCGGGTGACTGATTTTGGATGTGTATTGTGGCTTTCATATCCTCAAAAAAGAAGCTGAAATGGTTGAAAAATGAGCGGTAATATTGTAATCTAAATGCTTTCTCCTGAAAACTAACTAGTCATATAATATAATTATATTATATTTCTTTGCGCAGGGTCTAAATATGGACAACCTCGTTGATTTTATGTCGCCATTATATAAAGTTTAGATAATTAACAAAATGGCCAGATGAAATAAATTTAATTTCCTATGAATCTTTCGCGATATCCGCAACGTTTCGGCCAGACGGCATGGCGCTGTTTTACAATGCTCACTTCCGTTTCCCGCCTTTTGTGCTTTGACGTCGACCATTTTGATACAGCTGCTCGTTTAAGATGGCTGCCCATAATTGGGAATACTTCTTCTCTAGTTTTATTGCAGGGTGGCCATTCTAATGTTGTTATTGTGCGTTAGTTATTATTGGAAATCGTCGATTAAACTTTAAGACATCGAACACTATATTATGTACGATGAATTTAACCCCCATTCATTTAATTTACATTTTTCGTAGAAGTAAAAAAATCCCAGTTTTTAACGCTGCTGTTTTGTAAATATATAGACGAGGAAACCAGTGTATCAAGGGATAAATACATATTTCTTCATATTCAGAGGGGAATGGACCTCCTCATTTTGACAAAACTCTCAACAGATTTAAATATATTTTATTGCAAACAATTTTATCAAAATTTGTCTTAATGTCATAGTACGTCAATACAAATTATTTTGTCGATTTTTCTATACCGAAATGCCGCAATTTTTTCATTATCAAAACCCGGTATTTGGGTATTGAAAAAACACCATGAATACCGGTGTTCAGGTTTCGCTAATTAGGGCCTCCAATCACGGGATCCCGTACTTTCGAATTGACAAATTCGATAAAAAAATAGTTTTTGAAAATAGCCAGTGATCTAAACAAAAAGGTCTCGAAGGTTGTGAATCCCGAAACTATTCAAGAATCTCAAAGAATTGTGATACGATTTTATGGTGAATGATAAATCACCGTATCGAAAAATTGTGAATATCGGGATTACAAAAAGTGTCCTGGATGCCCTTATTACAATCCGATCCTGAAAATGAGGCGTAGCGAGAGCGATGACTTAAGTGAACTCATCCCTTAGATCCTTTTTTTATCTCCGATCAGAAGAAATAGAGTGACAAAATTTCAACCAGTTCTCCATGTTTCACCTTGGGAGCAGACATGGTTAAAAAATTTGCGTATATCTTTAGCAATAGCCTTACTTTAAAATCCCTAGTTTGGTCACCCGCAATATTGTGAGTATAATTTTGAACCGGAATAATTTTATTGTTTGGATTTCCTCAAAGCGTGGGCAGGATTTTAGCATTGTGTGTCTCCATGTAAAGAAAACACTTAAACCATAATGCATGTGACTCCAAATTGAAACAGAGAATTATGTTATAAGTGGATTATTGGTGACAAGAGTTGGTATCGTAGATTAAGGAGTCGTGTTTATGGAGTGGTGTTGGTGTGCCGCTAAAAATAAACACTCACAAGCTACGATAGGTTGTCTAGGTTGTAATTAGCTGATTATGGTGCTGCCCGTTACTAATTTAAGTCCACGTATGTTTGTTAATGCTTTCTTTTTTAACATATACTCTGCAGTTACATTTAGTTGGTTTACTGTCAAAAAACCTAGTTTGTAGATAATCAACTTTTAATATCACAAAGCGAACTGCCAACATGACAATAAGACGATTTTATAAACAACAATCTATCAATAAAATTTAGCTCAAAAACGGTTTAGTCGTCTGATCATCTTTCGGTAGCTGTAGACAGAATAAATCTGTATAGTTAAAAAGCGTTAAGTTATATATAGGCTTTTGACACTAATAACTGTCAATGAAATTGACTAAGTTCGTATCGCTTCTTTAAATATCGGAATAAATACATGTTAAAAGAGATGGCTTGTTTTTTCAACCGATAAAGCGTGTCCATCTGCATTCATAACTCAAAATAATGATTTTCTGTCAGTATAGAGACGATTTGACGTTTGTTCATTTTTAGCAATCTAATAATATAGCCTCGGCAATGAATGTTTTAATCTTAAAAAGTGCTAAAATATTCAGTCAGAAGTCCTTGGTCTTGGGAAACGTATATGACTTAAAGGCCGCGTTGTGAATTGAAAACGAACAACTGGCCACCAATTAAAATTGTATTTTTCGATATACAGTCTGTATTAATAAGAAAAAAGATATTATAATATTGCGATGGTGACGAAACAGCGATGCACTGCTCGATCCTGCAAGTGGTACAGTTATATATCGACTGTGGAAAGGAAAAATGCTGAACCCACAGTTTTTTCAAAACAGCTTTTTTTCAGTAATCACAATGTATGCAACTTGATACACGTTCTATTAAAAGGATGTACGCTGCAAATGCCAAATTAGTGCATATGTAAATTAAGCTTTTAAGCATGAACAATGAAGAGAGCGAAAATTGCTATCAGGAAGAAGGATCTAGAAAAAAGTATAGTTTTATGCCTCCTGTAAAATTTGTTATGTGTCCTTTTTCCATTTCCATCTCGCAATCTTCCATCGCGGCGTTCCATCTCGCAATGAAAATGATCCAATATTAACGATTTTTAGAGCAGTCATTTCATTTTTATAAAAATATTATTTTACTAAATGCTAAACTCTCATATTGCAAGTTTTCAAGTTTCGTTAGCACCTATAATATTGCAATAAGCAGTTCTTTGGCGGCGAGATCTTTCCAAAACAGTTTTTAATTGCCGCAAATTGCATCAATCGGTTGGGGTCAACCATTAAGTCAATTTCACAATGTCTGTCATCTGTCAAATTTGATTTAATTATCACTCTAATAATAAAAATAATAAAACATTTTTAGTACTTTTTCCACATAAAATTTATTAGATCAGGACCGGTTTCGCTCATCGCGAGCATTATCAACTGATAAGAAAAATACATAAACAGTGATATTTATACAAATTTAAATTGAAATAAAAAGGTGTAAGCAACTATTAACAATTTAAAGTTGATCAAAGTCTTATCAGTTGATAATGCTCGCGATGAGCGAAACCGGTCCTGATCTAATAAATTTTATGTGGAAAAAGTACTAAAAATGTTTTATTATTTTTATTATAATGCCATTCCACCAAGTATTGACAGTGAACACCTTAAAAGTTATCACTCTAATGCTTGGCAATTGAATATGTTATTTGTCAGCGATGCCGAACCCCATTGTTCATGTTATTCAAATATGTCATTAATTTATTGTAAATTACTAAAATTTTATCCGTCGTATACAGTGGTGTATACAGTTTGCCGCCTGTGTGGTCGAGTGGTCAACGTCGTTCGAATCCCAGTACGGGCAGTTTTATAAATTGATTTTTCAATCGATTTATGAATTTCTGTTCAAAGGTATGGATGTATATGATGTCTTGAATTCCCCCCCTCCCACCCACCCTATCCCATGAACGAGGCGTATCGAGAGCGATTAGCTAACCACTAGTCCTGTCTTAGCCCTTTCCTTATATTCCTAGTCTCTTTGGATAAAAGAGAGTTTGAGCAACTGAGTAACAAGCAGTTCTCGTAAAAACACTTCTGTTGAGATAAACTCCATTATGATTCCATATGCTCCACATTGGGAGCGGACATGGTAGAAAAAAAATACAGTGGTGTAGTGATAAATAAATAGGTACCAGGTCGGTCATTGATTTCTTCCCTATTTTTTTTTTGTCTTTTTTTCATATCCGTCCGAAGTCCGTTAAAAAACCACAAGTTTTAACAATTTAATCAATTTATAAAAACGCGCCATCAATTGTGACTGTACTCACTATATGTACTTGAAAATTAAGTTACAAGTCAAAAAGGTGACAGGGCGGCGCCCTGGCCCCACTACACCACTGGTCGTATACCGTCAAGAAAAAAATACTTATTGCTTAAAAATTAAAAGTACAGTACAAGACACTGTACAGAGAGACGTTGGAACTGGCTGGGTCACGTGCTGCGGATGCCTCCGGAAAGCCTCAATCCTGCCTGCCTCTTCTTTCGACCGGTGGGATTCCGGCGTCCTGGACGTCCGTCGGGTACTATCCATAGGATGTACTCGGCGGAACTGAGGGATGCTGGCATGTCATGGGAGGAAGCAAAGCTATTGGCGGGAGATAGGGAAACATGGAGGTGTCGCGTGGCGGCCATATGCTCCACATAGGGAGCGAACATGGCCAAAGAAAAGACAAGACACTACAGCTGACGCCAATTCTCCGAAGTGCCAACCGAATCCATTAAAAATATATGTTTGACTATTTATCGCACAGCTGTTTGGCCGATACATTATTCAAATTCCTCGCTGCGATCGCGCAATCGCGTTCTCCATTTATGGCACCAGCGCCACGTCTTGCAAACCCGTGACGGAGGGCAATTAGAGAGCGCTGGACGTGTCCCATCAGATTGCAGATGCATTTCCTCCTAATGAGGTGTTAATTGCAACGCGTTCAGATCGATTCCGAGATTGTCAGGTCTGCCGACCGGTTTCAGGTTAGATAGATCTATCCCGTTTTGTATTCAACACCTTGGAATCCCGGCTAAGCCTGGGTTGTTTTTTTGCGCCTGACCTCTTTGGTGCACTGCGTTGTTATGGGTATGCGAGCATTGACTTGCCATTATCGCAGGATACTCCTTGATGATAAAAAAAATGTAATGAAATCCAGATTTAACTGTTTTCCATTATTTAAGTCAATTATATGCCTACGTTCGAAGTATTCAAAGATCAATCAAAATTTCACACATTTTTATGTTCAATTGAAGGTGTCTCAAGCTTTACTACTAGCTTTGATGACGCTTTGAAGAGCTTTAGGGCCTCCAATCCCGGGATCCCGTCCAATTTCGGGATTGAGAAAATTGCGCAAGGGCTAAGAAAGGTCCCATTTTTTTATTTTGGTAATTCCGTTTATTCCAGGGATTTTGGATTCGAAAATTCCCCCTGAACTCTAAGTCGCCGAGCAAAATTTTTTCAAGTCCGATTGTATGTTGAATGTTCAATCCCATAATACCGGGATCACAGAAATGGTCCGGGATTGGATGTCCTTGTGACATTCACCCAAAAAATGTGAAGTAAACCAATGTTCGTGAGTTTTTGAATAAAACATATGAGTCGACCACTAGCTCATTTCCAAAATTCACCATAATAATAAATAACAATAAAACGTGAAGGAAATCTCTACATTTTAAAAATAGCTATGTTACCGTGAAACCGATTGAAACAGATATGTTATTCAATTTGATTCAAGAAAATTTAGTTATTATTTCAATGTAGTGGTTTCCCTACATGTTCTTTTGTAAGTATTTCCAAAACAGTGGACTAGGTAAATTTTGGAAATGGGGAACTCATATATTTCTCAGAAAATCTCATATTTTTCATCGGTTTGTCACAAGCGTAATATGTGGATTTCGATGGGATTTTATCTGGGAGGACTTTATCTATTATATTACTTATCAGGTTTTTGCGTAGAGCAGCGATTTCCAACCTAGGAGGCGCGAACAGTCCAAAATATATATTTACCCTTTAAAACGTGTCTTTACTACTATATGAAATAAAGGATGGGGAGGCGCGAAGATACTTTTTTCTTCAAAGGGAGGCGCAGTGACATAAAGGTTGGAAACCGCTGGCGTAGAGGGATGACGTTATCCCGAACGCCCATTCCTTTAAATCTACAAATCGGTAGAAAAATCAGTGTTTGCAGGTTTCCTTATTTGGGGTTGGAAAAAAAGTGTCACCACTCTTATTATATATAAATAATATAATTTTTGAAAGCATCGTTTTTTTTTCAACGCTATTCACCGCAAATACTCCAAGACATTAAATCTACATAATCATCTGTTAGCAGCCAATACCTAGTCGTAATCTGACTCTTATTTTCTCAGAAGCATTATAAGCTTAAGCTTATTTATAACAAGTTCTCGTAGAGTTCGTCATTTCACAATATTGTTTGAGAAACAATCAACATTTTTCACTTTTATTTTTTAAATTTCTTTTAAAATCTGACTTTTAAAAGTGAAACCTGTGTGTCAAGTCTGTGATATAAAGCTAGCCTATTATGGTCAATAGTTTATACATTTTTTTTTATGTCCTTCACAATACAAGATTGTTATTTACTGTTTCTTGTTTCTTCCGTAGGATGCTCAAGCAGACACCAACTCCAACAAGGCCATCGCCCAGCAGGATCCGAATCGCCAGTCTCTCGACAACGGAACGGAGGCCGAAGAGTCCCAAGAGGACGGCGAAAGAGTCTGGGTGTGCCACAGGGGAGGATTCGCGGCGGGCACGAGGCGCAAGCACGACCCCCAGAACGATGTCAGCCCCAGGTCCGTCGTTCAGCTGCTGCATTCCGGCGAAGAGATCGAGGTGGACGACGACGATCTGGAGAAGGTGGGTCTTTTGTTTTTGTTGGAAAAAAAAAAACTTCTAAGCAAGATACGGTTTTATCGATTGAATTGACGTTCAGTTTGTAGAATTACTTTATAATAAGAAGGGAAAAGGAGAAACTGAAAATAAATTATTACCACAAAAATTAATACAGCAAGCATCTTTTAGAAATATAAGTTTACTGTCTCTTTGTGGAAAGGAATTGTGTTTTTAAAATATAAAATGTTATACTACTTCCACAATTGAACCCATGATTGATTGTACCGAAACGTCGAAAGATCGAGGTGTGACGGGGTACAAAGTGATCCCCAGACAAACTTGTGTAACATTTGCATCTAATGTATTCAGATATCATTAAAGATTACAATATATATATCAGCTAGATATTATTGATATTTAGCGAATGGTTGAAATAAGAAGAGTTTTGCAATGTGAAATCACCCCATGGTAACCCGAAGGTTAAACAAAATATTAAAAAGGTTAAAAAGAGCCAATTATGCCCCGATTATTCAATTCAATTGTGTTTTAGTATTATATATTTATACAAGCTATCTGGGGATGCATGTAATTTAGATTTTTCTTGGTAAGAATTGGGGCTGATGTTGCCTGAATGTTAACAGAGTGCCTCAAAAATATGCTTACACCTACGATTCCAAGTTTGATTTTTTTTTTGTGTGCGTCGCAGGCGAATCCCTCCCAATTCGACCGCGTGGAAGATCTCGCGTCTCTGCGCTACCTGAACGAGAGCTCGGCCTTGCACGCCCTGCGCCAGCGCTACGCCACCAACCTGGTGCACACTGCAGCCGGAAGCAGTCTGATGCTCATCAATCCAGTTGCACCGCTCACCATCTACTCCGACAAGGTGAGGAATCAGTGTTTTATTTTATTTTTAAATGATTTTGTTTTTATCGGAGTTGCCGTAACTGCTGACTTTCACGTCGTGTTTTTAGCATGGGATAACAGAATATTTTGCTAATACATTTGTTCGATAGATTCGACGGCAACTTTGTAAAAGTTAATTTTTAAGAATTGATGACTTTGTTACTCCACTTGTCATGTTACAAAATGTGACACGTGCTTCGTTTCTTCGAGAAGAATCATCAGACCATCGCAACGTTAACGAATAGACTGAAAATTGATTCTAATTCTTACCCCTCTGCCTGTGTCCAGTAGAAAAGGAGACAGACCCCGAACTTTATTTTGTAATTTATAACATAATGAGTTGAGGTTTACTTCCCCTGTATGACGACAAAATTATTTTTAAGAGCACTGTAATGTATGATACAGTTTTCATAAGAAATAAATAATGTTATTTCATTCCAGGTCGCTGCTATGTTCAAAGGTTGCAAATGGGAAGATATGCCGCCCCATCTATACGCAGCTGCGCAGGGCGCCCATCGCGCCATGCTAGCCTCCAGACGGGACCAGTCCATTGTGTTCCTTGGTCGCAGGTCCTCCGGGAAATCCAGTGCACTGCGGAGGGCAGCGCTGTACCTCTGCGGCAATACCAACTGGTGCGACAAGTTCAGGGCTTCCTTGCTCACCTTGGCTGCCACGACTACGTGCAGTGGAGGACCGGGCGGGGGAAACGGCGGCGGATCCAAGTGCGCTCAAGTTATGAGCCTGCATTACGATCAGACGGGCGCCCTGGCTTCTGCCGAATTGCGTGGACATCTTCTGGATGTCTCGAAATTGTGCGCCGCTGTAAGCAGACAGCGCGCGGAGGACACCTTCGATGTGATTAATTGGTAAGAGTAGTCTTGACTCATTTGTCTTTTTGATAGGTGCTTGTTAGTTGACGGGTTTTCAATTTATGGTTCTCTTGCTGAAAAGCAACGCTTTGGGACTTTTGTCTTAAACTTTCTTACATTGCTTATTAACCCTTCATGCTCAGATGAGCCGTGCATGGCACGCCAAAAACATGCTCTGTTTTTATGTTGATTTATTACTAAGATAAGATTGAAGTTTTAAATATTTATAGTTTTCATAATAGTTATTTAAAAACTGTTATTTCTTTTCAGGGTGATCCATGGTTGCGAAGGCCAGCTTCGTCGCAGTCTCCTGCTGGATGGGCGCGGTCACCGCGACCAAGAAGCCGCCGCTCTCGCAAGGCTGAAGGGCGCTCTGAAGGATCTCGGGGTCACCGAAAAAGAACAGTTAGCGCTTTGGAAGGTCATTGCTGCCATTTGGCATTTAGCTGCCGCTGGAGCGACTAAAGGTGATCACTTGGAATTTTTTTTTTTCATCTGACTTAACCGAGTATTAGAAATAAGTGACTGCCAAAAATCATTGATAGATTTAGTATCTTTATACGCAGAAATTGCGATAATTTAATACAAATTACGAGCCTGGCAAAAAAAAATAGACGCAACTGTACACTGCTCTGACTGTAAATTTTCATCTCTCAAAATTATTTAATTTTGTGATGTTCGTTCTTTAATTAATATCTCATAATTTAAAATATTATCATTTCAGTTGGAGGAGGTGGTGGCCGCTATCATTTCTCAGAGCCTGCCGCAGGGGCTAAGGCCGCGCAAATGCTCGGGTGCTGCAGCGAAGAGTTGGCCAGAGCTCTTTTCACTTCCGCCACCACTGGCTTGAGCACGCCGACACAACCGAGGGCAGCATTCAGGTACGCTCCAATTTGATGTTTAATTAAACATTCTTCCATTTCAGAACTTTTGGTTTGTTAATTCAACACGGAAGTTTCATGAGATGTCTAGTTTTATCTATGCATCTAATTCATGAAGAATGTTTCAATATAGAAATTACTATGTATAAAATGACTAAACCGGTAGGTGAGTAGTCAATACTTATGGGTGTCAAGTCCCAGAAAAATCTTTGACAATTACAAGGCCTCTCCTGATTTCATCCTTCATTCCTTATCCTATTTTCAGGCATTTAAGTACTGGGATGAACTCCTACAAAAGATGAATGATTCAAATTTTTTATTGAAATTTCATCAAGTATGTGCCCACAGTCAATATTATAAATTAAACCGTATCATGAGTTTAATTAAAAGATCTCTCGAAAAGATAGGTAGTGTATTAACCGAGTGAATGTTCAATTTTTTTTATCTAATAACATTTAACAACAAATGTGTATTTGTTGCAGGACACCTTCACCGACAGATCGCATTGCCGACAGGGAAGTGTCTGGCCAAGAAGCAGTCGAAGGTCTAATTCTTGGACTCTACATGGAATTCTTCAATTGCATGGTGGCTCTTATTAATAGGTTAGTGACTTTTTGCTGTAACTATGTCTTCTTTCTTCACGGGTATCGTTTGCATTTTAGCCTTATGTTAATATTATAAAGTATGCCATTAGCCTCATCTCTGGTTATGGAACAAAGTGAGACAGGGTTGCGTTCTGAAATTAGGACAAAAAATTGTTTTTTATTTTTAATAAATTTTTTAACTAGGTGAGAAAGTGAAGACATGCCCCATACTAAATGTAATTTTGTTTTATAAACGTTTATTTTTCCAGATCACTAGCGACAGGCGCAAGAACCGTCAGCTCTTTGCTTCTGGTCGATCCTCCAGGTCTCTCTGGCGGAAGTCTAGGAGCGTCAGGAGGGGCCGGTCTCTACCAGCTGGCCGCTAATTACCTGCACGAGAGGCTGCAGCTCCTGGCTCACGAGAGGGCTGTTCTGGCACCCAGGGCCGCTTGCAGGCAGGAGGGCGTTGCTGATGACGACGGAGATGGTAAGTGGATTTCATGGCTTGTTTGACAAAATTTCTAGTGGAAATTTCAAACCGTCGAAAGATTATATACAACTGATATGCAAGCAAATAAGAAAAACCCAAATGCAATCCAATTTCAATGAATAAATCAGCGGTTTATTAAAATTAATTATAACGCTAAAGTTTAATTTAAATTTAGTAAACAATTACCCATTTTACTCTTCTAGAAGAAGAGTAGGAGGTCACCCCATGCACTGAGTGATCATTCTGAGCAAGAACTAGCAGTAATAAGTATGTTTTTTTGTAGATTGGATCGCCGAAGTCATGAACCCGGGACCTATGGTGGAATTACTGGATAGGGCTCCACAGAACACGTTGGTGCGCACTTCGCAGGCAGATCTACGCGATGCCGATCGAAAGGGACTCTTATGGTGAGTGCTGTCAGTTGTGCGCTTAGCCGACTCATTTTTTTCTTTGTACTATCGAACCGTGTACAGCTTGGGAGAAAGGGTAACTTTACGCGAGTGGACTAAAGTTTAAATGTGATTTTAATCAAAATAATTTCAGTTGCAGAACTAAGTTACATTCAAGTACTTTAACAGGTGACATTGCCGCCTTTCAATAGCCATAATATGATATTTATAATGTTTAAACTGCAGGCTCCTAGACGAAGAATCAATGCATCCCGGTGCATCCGATGGAAGCTTTGTCGAGCGGGCGGTCACTCAATGGAGTCACTTCGGAGGTGTCGGTGCCACAGCGCAGCATCAGCTGTTGCGCAGAGCCGCCCACCCTCATCAGTTTGTCTTGCATCACATGCAGGTAATTTTGATAATCAATTTTTGCATACATAGCAGAGCTTCAGATACCTTGATGTAAACATCCCAGAAGATGGTACCTCAAAGAAATATCTGGAGCCCAATCCCATAACCATTTGCTTAATACTTGCACTCTATCGGTGCTGCTATACCGTCCCATAATCGTCGAAAGAACTACACAATTCGGTAAATTGCGTTCTAAGCCAATAAATTAGCGTTATCTCATTCTCATGATCTTTTTTAGGCCCCGTGCATTTTAGCGGTTTGACTTGTTATCGTTTGTTTCACGTGGACCCTGGTTGAAAAACGCTGATCTAGAGAACTGAAAGTAGTCAGACAATTTTATTATAATATCAGGATAGGCCTTGACCATATATTACTATTTACTAACGCAGGAATTCCTTCTTCGAATTTATTTAAAAAAAAAACTGTTATAAATTGTTTGTTACGATTTTCTGCCTATTATGGGTCGATATGGTAGTGAATAACAGCACCTGATACAAAGAATCACTAAAATGGACTTTGAAAATTGAGGAAAGATTCTTGTGTTGGAGATTATGGAACAGACTTGGCAACTCCCTTTTAATTTGCTTATTTGGCATCAGCCTAAAGAGAGCATCGTCAATCATGCAAGCTCTCTTTCCAATTTATATCTTATCTGTATTCAGTAGAATTAAAGGATGCTGACATATCATGGTAGAAAGCAAAGCAATTTGCGGTCGACAGTGAATCTTGGAGGTCCCAAGTGGTGGTAATATGCTCCATAAAAGAAATGGATATTCTTAAAGGTAAAAAATAAAGAAACATGAAAAATATTTATGTCTTATTTCTAAATTTCAGGGGACATATCCGGTCCTCTACAATGCAACCGGATGGCTGAAAGCTAGCCGAGAGAACCCTGTCTCCAGAAATTCCATCGGACTCTTGCAGGAGAGTACAGAGTAAGTTTGCAAATATAGTCATACCCGGTAGTGTGCACGAGCGACATCTTTGCTATGATGTACAGCACAACTCCCTGCATGAAATATTACTAATTTTAAACACATATTCGCATTTTAAAAGCGAAGGCAATGTTCAAATGTTAATAAATGATATCGAGCCTAATGAAGTTCATACTGTTGTAGCCTTTCGAGTAGTGAGCTTTTTCATATGTTTTGATTATTTTTACCTTTTCAACACACAAACAAAAATAAAAAGATGAAAGATTTCATTAGGTGATTATTGAGCGCACCTTCGACTGTCTTTGATTCCAGAAAGGGAATCCAGCCGAAATTGAATTTCATGCTCAATAATGATGACTACTAATTTCTTTGCAAATATTAAACCTTTTTACAAAAATATTTTGTTCTTTGCAACAAATAAATAATAACAATAATCCGACTGCTAAAAATCACTGATAGATTACATATAAAAAATAATTATAATTCAAAAAAACATAAGAGGATGACAATTGATAATAGACAACAATACACATGAAGGAAGATGTTACTAGTAATAGGGTTAATAAATGATTAACTCTTAAAAAATTAACAGAATAATATAATTAGAAAATGTTTTAATCAGAGATCTCAATTGATACAACGATGAATTTAATGCAAACTTGTTGTTTTCCACAGTGAAGACATGTCGAGACTATTCGTTTGGAGCCGAGGCTTATGCGGTGCAGGACCTGACGCTCAAGCCAGCCTTCGAAGGGCTTCAAGCATCAGGAGAACACTCACTACCGGTAAATGAATTAATTTTTTCTCTATTTTTTGAGTCCCCTTTTTCGTCAAGTCCTCATGTATTGTACGACTCTGTCGTCAGCAACTTGAGCTGTCGGATATTATACAATCTTGTAACATTGACTTAATTACAGGTACAGTGGTAGTGAACCGTCGTTCACTGGTGGCTCAGGTGCAATCAGGTGCAGAGGGCGTGCTGGGAGCACTGCGACGCACGCGGCCCCGATTCGTGTTCTGCGCGCTGGCCAGGCGGCCTAATCCCGGTGCCGCGTCCAATCATCCACATGACGCTCCACTGGACGTACCGCTTCTGAGATCGCAGGTGAGATATTTTGTTACGCGCTGAAAATGTTTTATTATTCTTTGCTCTCCTTTCTCTTGCTTAAGTGCGGCATATTACCTAAAAATATTTTCTCTGATTAATCAGTTGTAGATTATCAATGCCTGCTGTTGACACTTTTGTTGCAGGACTTTTGCAATTACTAATCACAATGAAGCGGAAAAATCGGATGGACAGACATGAAAGATCTGAAGATATGAAAGAAAAAATCGAAAACGAAGAATTTAAAAAAAACTAATAATCAGTTTTAATGTGTTTATTTTCAATTCATTGTTGATGGCATTATAATATGTTATACCAGGGGTGGGGAACCTTTTCATTTCTACAGGTCACATTCATTTATCTGATTCAGTAAAGAAAATTTGTTGACCCCCCCCTCCTTTTTTTTTTCGACTGTCGAACATGTAATGGGTTGATTACGCTCTTTTTCCAAACGCTTGCGTATAATTTTTTGATAAAGTGAATATTTCGATCAAGTCAAAAAGCCGCAGGATCCCCTCCACTACTGACCTACAATAAAAGTAATGTCCCTGTCAAAAATCACTTGTTGATATGTATTGTATTCACATCTGATAAAATAATAATCATTCAAATGGAGAATGAGAGAACGGCAATATACAATAGATGATAAAATACAATCGAAGGGTTAAGCATACACTAACTTATCGATCTACACTTCCTGTTGTTTATATTTTTCAATTTGTCTCAATTATCAACCATTTGTAGACGCAACCATTATCGTGCTAATGTCAAATTCTTAATTCATTTCAGCCGTCAAGGTTTCATGAAAGTGTTCATAGAAGTGATTGTAGTTTTGCAGACTTCATAGTAGTACAATTAAGATCTATACAATATCTTAAATAATAGAAAAGTTAAATAGAAAGACGTTTCCCGTAGCGTAATGAATGTTTTGTGTTATGTTCAGTTTTGTGCTAGGATTGTCCCGAGAATTATTGACCAAGACTTGGCGGCTTGCACTATAGTCTTCGAAAAATTTTATGTTTACTCTTTCTCCGTATGACAACGCAAATTTAGTGAATGCCAAGTAGTTTTCCCTAGTAACTACCAATTCTAACATTCAAGCTATAAATATTTTTCTTATTTTTGATGCCCTTAACCGTTCGAATACCGCGCAAATAAATCATTAATATGTCCCAAAGATACTGCGTGTTATTGAGAAAAATATTTTTTCCTGATATACACTCGAATTCGATATTTTAAAAACCTATATTGACTCAGTATAGATGGCACTGCACATATTCATCAAAATATTGCTTATATTCTATTTGAATACCAAGTATTTGATTTTTTAAATGTTCCGGACACCTGTGTCCGCTTGGTATTCAAGTGGTTAATATGTTTATCTTTGTTTTGTTTACAGTTCAGAGGATTCCAGCTGTTGGAAGCAGCCAGGATGCACAAGCAGGGATTCCCCGATTCACTGCCCTTCGCTGAGTTTGCGAGAAGGTTAGTTATTTCAATATGATTATATGCCTCAAACATATGTCTACCACAGGAGTGGGGAACCTTTTCTTGTCTAAAGGCTGCATTCATTTTTCTGATTCGACATAAGGCCGCAGTAAACATTGACTAGGGAATCTTTCACTTTTAAGGTGCTTACTGTCAATAGTTGGTGGAAAGGCATTATAATAAAAATAATAAAAGATTTTTAGTACTTTTTCCACATAAAATTTATTAGATCAGGACCGGTTTCGCTCATCGCGAGCATTATCAACTGATTTATTTTTATTAGGGAATCTTTGGCCGGAAACAGGAATTTACGGTCAGAATATGTTGGGAATTTACGAATTACAGAATTGGCCAGAAGGCCACACATGAGGAGCCAAAAGGTCGCAGGTTCCCCATGCCTGGTCTACCTTGTGGCTACTCCAGCATGCTTTAAATCAGTAAGAATTCAGGCCTTCTTGAGGCATCCGTAGCACATGTCCATGCCAGGTCCATCGTCGTTATTTCACTTTGGACGTAATAAACGGATTTTTAGTCCGTTCCTTTATCTCCGTGTTTCTGAAAAAGTCAAACTATTTATCTTACCGATAAAAGACCAGTGTGCTCACAATTGGAAGAAAAATCTCTGAATGTCTGTTGTTATCATCAACAGATTCCGGTTGTTGGCTGCCAGTCAACAGGCCTCCGAAGGAACATCGCTTCAACCTTTGCCGACTTCTATGACACCCGACGAGCAGAGAAGACACGTCGAAGAGATGCTTCTCGCCATCGACTTGGATCGTTCGCTGTACAGAATTGGCCTTAGTCAGGTAGGGTTTTTTTATATCACCTTGTATATTTTTGGCAGCGCTTCACAGAAATGAAAATTTATCGGTTTAAATCCACGGTGACCATTTGAGTAATGCTTTTTCCATTATCACAAAACAGGTTATTTTTTCATCTTTCTTGACATCATCGAAGAGGCGAAATCGCGGACATACAAACAATCAGCCAACATTTGGCCAGCAAAACTTATCGACTATTAATATATAGATACATAGAACAAAGTGAGTCATTTAAAATATGTATGGATGGACAAAATTTTTTGATTAGCAATATGAAAATTGTTAACTGTGTTTTTATCAGCTTTGATAAGTTTGTAGATGTTAAAATTATGTTATGTGGTTACGCATTTCTTCACAAAAAAAATGTAACAAATGTTTGTAATTGACGCATTGACCCACAAAACATTCAAATTGTACCCCACGTTGGGAAACACTGGTCTAGAATTTACATCGCATATGGACACTTTCGGGCATTGATTTTCAGTCAGTCAATGACCATGTAACGATGAAAAGACATGACGATTTGATGTTTTAAATCTCTTCCACTCTTTCCTTTAATTAATCAGTGAATGTTGTAAATTCAGTAAACTCATAAACGAGTGTGGTATGGCCCTAAACGGCAACAGAACTGACTGTGAGTTAGCTGGAAATATTGGTATCCATAGCCGAATTGAAGACGGCTGCCGATATCGATGAATCAGTCACTCGCAAACATGCGGTATTCACAAAGCAACCAATTAAAAAAAAATAAACAACACAAAGTTTTTAATTCAAACAATTTGTTATGCGTCCAGAAAGTTGATCTGACACGTTGTCCATTTGGAATGATCTGAATTGACAAGCACATTAACAATTACAAATGACGACATTGCGTGACGTGAAAGTCAAGAGCAATAATATTAAATCTTAAATTAAAGAAAAAACTAATTTCTTCTTATATGGAGGAATCTGTGGGTGGGAGCCATAACTTATTTACATAAATTAATAATAATAACATTATTAAACTCTGAGAGTCAGGTTCGCGGTCAAGTTGCTTTGATCACGGTGTTCACGATCTTGAATCCCAGGAAGGGCAATTTCAATTTTCGACTTTAATCGATGTTTTGCAATGTCTAAAAAATTCCATCCCTCTCATCTTTCCCTAAAACGGGGCATAGCGAGGGGGATTAGATAATCACAAGTCTTGTCCTAGCTCTATCCTTCTATCCCTTTTATTTATTTTTATTTTTACCATGTCCGCTCCCAATGTGGAGCATATGGACTCCTAATGGATTTTATCTCAACAGAAGTGTTTCTCCAATTACTGGTTGTTACTCAGTTGCTCAATCTCTCTTTTTTCCAAAGAGAGTAGGCAAGGATAGGGCTAGAACAGGACTAGTGGTTAGCTAATCGCTCTCGATACGCCCCGTTCGTAGGATAGGATGGGTGGGAGGAGGAGATTCAAGACATCACATACATCCATGCCTTCGAACAGAAATTCATAAATCATTTTATAAAATTGTCCGTACTGGGATTCGAACCCGTGACCTCCGTAACCGAAGCCAACGACATTGACCACTCGACCACACAGTCCTATCCCTACTTTCTAAAAAATAAATAAGAGAGAGGTTGAGTAATAAGTTGTTCTTGCAGAAGCCCAATCCCAGAGAATTTTTTTTTAATACATAATGTCTGCTCCCAATGTGGAGCATATGAACTCCTAATGGAGTTTATCTTAATAAAAGTTTTCCAAAAGTCATAGTCTAGGACAGGACTTTCATTTTTCGAGTCACGTGGTTAAAAAAATATTATTATTAGCTGCAATGCAAAATATGTCTTTTTCTCTCTTAATTTAAGATTTCGACTGAAGGTGTTTCCATATTAAATTTGAATCATTCAAATTATGTACATTCACACAAGTTTTGTCACTAACGAGTCAGATCAGGTTCATCCGTTCACCTGAACGCCTGAAGATGCCGAAAGGCGAAACCTGGCTCATTAGTGAAAAGACTTTTGTGAATATAATTTAAAATTTCTACTGAAGGTGCTTGATGGGAATTCAATAATAATTTAGAATTACTTTCATTTTGATTTGTAAATTTCCACAAAATTCTTGGTCGAACACCCGGGTTTCGCCTCTCGGCATCTTCCAGTGTTGATCAGTGTGCGAATGCACTCGAACTTTTCGAACACTTCAAACGTTAGTTTTACCAGTTACCAAGAATTTTGTGGAAGTTTACAAAATCAAAGTGAAAATAATTCTAAATTACTTTTGTGAATGTACATAATTTGAATGATTCAAATTTTTCTCTTATTTTTTTTTTTTGCCAGAATATAACAAATTGAAAGAATAGTAATCATTGTGAAATGAATTAATTATGTATTTGATATACAGTCCAACAGTCGGTTGAATTGAAAACATAAATGTCTTGGCTATAAATTCAACCGATAATTAGTAAGGAAACCAGAAGTCATGTTTTCTTGGTTGAGAACATTATCGAAACCCACGCAAATCATTTTCGCTCGCTTGTCATTGTGGGATGGTTATACGAGTGTCATAATTTTTACAGTAATTTTTGTGCTTTTTATTCAGAGGTAAATAATGTAATAATGTCTGAGCCAGTCGTGTAAGATAGTCTAGTGGTAAATGCTACTTCATGGAATAAATTAGGATCTAGGCACTAATAATACGGGGGATCTCAAATACTCAATATTGTTTTTGTGTTTGGTTTTTACGGTTGGTATAAGTTAAATGTAATTTTCACTTTTTTTTTAAATCCATGTCCTCTCCCAATGTGGACCATATGGCCTCCTAATGGAGGTATCTCAACAGAAGTTTTTTTATACGAGAACTGTTTGTTACTCAGTCGCTGAACCTCACTTTTTTTTGAAAGTGAGTAGTTGGGAAAGAAGGATAAGGCTAGAACAGGACTAGTGGTTGACTAATCGCTATTGCTACACCCAGTTATTAAAGTATCAGAAGGATGGAAGGAGAGCAAATAATGTGAATTGACTATTAGACACCACCCTTAGTTAGTGTCTAGATCAGCCATACTCAACCTGCGACCCAATCAGCTCTTATGTGCGGCCCAAAATAATTATAGTCACCAAATATTTTTATAAGATAGTGAAAAGTTTGACTCAATATCGAAATTCACATTAATTTGTAAGTACACGATTTAATATTTTGCATACATTGTTATTTTTGTGTACTTTTTACGTATTTTTTATTCGTTGATCATTGATATTTTTTACTATGAAAAATACATGAATACATAAACGTATACATATGTATATATTTACAAAAAAAATAGTTTTATTTTGACATAATACATACACATGTGTGCAGTATAGTATGTGTTATAGTTATAGTTTACTATAAATATATTATGGCCCACGTAGAGAAGCAAAAATCTTTATGCGGCCCGGAGGAAAAAAATATTGAGTATGGCTGGTCTAGATTCTAATAAAGTTAACAATACCCCAATAGATTGTTTATTTTTAAAATGTTTTTTTTTTTAAATTGATGGTATATTGCTGGAAATTACCTACCGCAGAATATCTAGACCAGGCATGCCTAAACCTTGGCCCGCGGGACACATTTTGCCCTATTGAAGGTATCGTGTGGCCCTTTCGAGGTTTTCAAATTTACATACATTTTGCATTTTTTTATTTTGAAAATACTTTTATGTGTGGCCCGTCAGAGACATGCATTATTTTATTTGGCCCACCAAGTGATTTCAGTTGGGCATTCCTAATCTAGTCTATATCTTTGCCCAATTTCAACGTGATACTTTGATATTTATATTGTTTTCAGAGTCAAAATTTGAATTTCTTTATGGTATTGATTGAATTTTCTCTTATTCTATTGCCATTTGAAGCAACACAAACGCCTACGCCTTGGATCCGAATCCATATACCAATCGATAAATATTCTGTTTTCATTGATCGACTAATTCAATTTTAATTTTAAGATACAAAATTATAATATTTTTGAAATCCGTTCCATTTTCGAAATATGTAAACGGAATTATTCATTTATTTTGTTGGCTACGTTTCTTGGTCCTGTTCCTAATTTAAGTAATGCGATGGAAAGTGTTGCCGTGTGTATTGTAAACCAGAGACAATGAAATTAAACGGCGGGTAGGTACATAGGTAGGTATGTTGAGTATGTAATGTGCTGGTTTAAATGGAAACGGACCGGCTCGTAGGTACTTTTTGTAATTTGTAAAAAGCGGTGAAAAGCGGAGACCGATTATCTCCACTTCACTTCATTTCTTGTTGGAAATTAAATGATCGGTAAACGTTCAGGTGCTGTGGTCGTCAAACTTTTTCCGCCCTAGTAGCCCTTCATATATTTTTTTATAAAATATTTCGCACATGTTCGTTTTACATTATTTACGATGCGCGGCCAAAAATCGGCATCGTATTTCGGCATTGAACATTCAACTTAAAATCGGTGTATAGATTGGGATTCGGGACATTTTTGCTCGGCAATTTTGAATTCGTGTAGTTTTTTCTACAAAAACTGTTTGTTCTCAGTTTTATTTACTCGGTCGCGCAACCTCTCTTTTTCAAAAAGAGTAGTAGGGGTAGAAGGATAAGGTTAAGACAAGACTAGCGGTTAATTAATCGCTCTAGCTACGCCCAGTTATTAAAGGATGGGAGGGAATTTTGAGACGTCGCAAACATCGAAAAAAATGCTGTTCGTACTGGGAATCGAACCCTAAATAAATACTGACTCGAGTCATTGTGGATGATATTAAACATCGAACGAAAACTTTGTTTAACACCGTAGGTCTTTAACACTCACAAAACTAAAACGTGGGTTTTACAACAACAGCAAAAAGGTTTTATATAATCGCCGTTTTTATTTCATTTCGTTTTTGTTCCGCACCACAGTTTGAGATCATTAGCGCTCACATATTTGAAAATGTACCAAGTGATTGACATGTTGTGCGATATGCAGCCAGATGCACCAGCAGTTTTCTCTGGCACACTTTACCGCTCATTATCATTTCCAATATATTTATAAATCAAAGCATGCAGGTGTTTATGACGTATACATACAAATATAAGAAAGCAAATCACAAGAATCTATAGCAAACGGTAGGTGAAACATCTGTTTTCTCAATCACAGTAATAAACGAATCAAATTCGGACCCGGAATTGGCCTTTTGTATTTTTTTTTTTTTTTTTTAATCGATGTCCGCTCTCGATTTGTAGCATATAGCCTGTAGGGCCTCCAATCCCGGGATCCCGGACCCTCTTTGTGATCCCGTGATTACCAGCGTGGGTGCTTTTTTTTTATAGCTCTTCCAAGAATTTTCGAATTCAAAATTCCAGGAATTTACAGATATCACAAAATTAGCAGCGTGAGAGAGTTTTATTTTAGACCAAGTTCAATTTTCTGTATTTTTCTCAATCGAAAAATCCCGGGACTAGTACTGTCACAATCCCGGAATTTTGGGTTCCGGGATACCGAAATCATGTGATCGTCAAAGTACATATCCTTAAATTTTGGGATTCAGTATAACACGTAAAAAATTCTAACCAGAGCTTAAAAATATATAAAAGACACTTCTTTTTTCGAAGCATCAGGCGGGCGACGCGGTCGACGTCTTATATCGACTGTGGAAAGGAAAAAGAACGTAACCCACACATATCAAATTTTACAGGAGGCGCTAAAAACGTGTTTTGACGATTTTGTGACATATGCAAATTATGAATTATACACAACCTTGAAGTGCACGGATACTTCTAAACTGGTGTTTAATTGACATAACCTAATATTAATATAAGAAATTGTCTCGGAAAAACCTTTATTTCAGTTTTTTTTCTTGGTTTTAATTTTTTACAAGGACATCTTTTTCAAACTTAAAAGCTAAATTTAGATACTAATTCGGCATTTTCAGTTTCCATCCTTTTGATAGAATGTGTGTCAAGTTGTATGTATACAATGTGATTATCGAGAAAAAAGCTGTTTTGAAAAATTGAGGGTTACGTCCTTTTTCCCTTCCACAGTCGATATGTATCATACAGACAGACTATACAAAATGATTCTTTTCGTGGATTCCCTTATACGGATTATCCTCGAGTCATCTGATGTCTTCCAGTCAACAGTTAACCCTCGCGACTTGTCGTGTAACTCGTGTATGTTTACAAACAAATAGGTAATGTAACTTTAAATGTTCTTTATAAAACAAATTATATAACATTTTATCGAGATGGGTGTTTTTATTATGAGCATATTTTTTTCTCAATATTGCACTGCACAGAGGCGTTGGGTGGTGGCGCACGTATACTAAATTGAATTTATTACTCGTGGCAATAAAATGTAATTATGTTCTATTCATTTCGGCCCATATTATCAAATTATTGCGTATCATTTTTACGACACTATTGCCGATTATCCACCGAAGTCTTTTGGCGCCCACGGTTAAATTTATTATTTCGTCAGTTAAAAAAAGGGGGGGGGGCGACGCACTGTGGTGCCATGTGTACTTGATAAAGTCGTTTTTTTTTTATTCGAATTTATTAATGAAAATCAAATTTAAATTATATATAATACACGAATCACGACTTTTAATTATTATACTAACTCTTTGTTAGTAATGAAAAATAAAGTATAGAATTCGCGATTTTTATTTTAATAAATTCGAAATAATTACTCAATTCGAAGAAATAAAGTTTCCAATCAAAACAAATCTCATTTCTATATTATCAAATGTTAATTTAGTAAATCGACTTTTACTTAGTAAAACTCCATGAAAATATGGGAAAATATATTCATGTCGGAACTAAATCACCTGTTTCAGTTTAGTTCCGAGCTCTGACGAAGTGATGTCGAAAGAGTTAACAACTACGTTGTTATTGATTGAATTGGCATTTACTTGGTAGAACTTCATTGTATAATAGTAAGTTTCGTGTATAATTGATACACTTTTAAAAATATTTGAATACAATCTTCACATAATGATTTTTTGACGTGTCCACAATTAGCCATTCTACGAATTTTCGCCGCCAACCAATGTACATTTTTAGCGTATTTGTGAAATAAACATAAATACAATTAAATTGGAATCGTTCAAATTATGTAAATTCACACAAGTTTTGTCACTAACGACCCGGGTTTCGCCTTTCGGCATCTTCAGGCGTTCAAGTGCACGGATGAACTTGAACTGACTAATTTATATAAATACATTTTTTTATCTCATCGCTGAATTGATAAAATTCATTTTTGTCTACGCGAATCAATAACACCTTTTTTTTTTAAAAAAAAAAATGAAACTGTTTCACCATTTTTATGAACTACTCTTGTATAGACTGGACCACTGTGCGCCCGCAGCAAAAAATCATACATTTAATTATGATTTATAAATTATATTTTTTGTTCGAGTCCAAAATGCGTTTTTTTAGTATTACTTATTTTTTCATGTAAAGCGACTGTCGAAATTGGCAATGCGTGGTCTGCTAATCTTAATGTTTAGTCGTTTTTTCTTGTTTTCAGATATGCTTGCTTTATTCGGTTTGTTGTCATTCATGTCCAGTTTTTTTAACCTGTCATAACCAGTTTCGCTTAGTTGCTATTCTTTAAACTTTACTTAACTGCGAGTTACAATCAATACTTTTTTTACACGCGTTTGAAATTGCACGGTCCTCTAAAAATACGAATATGTACGATATTTTTAGACAAATTATTTTTTTTAACTCGATTCCAAGAAACAAAATACACAGAAGTGGAAAATAGTTTTTTTTAATAACATGACATTCAACAACACAAGACAGTAAGTAAGAACAAACAAAATGCTTCATTCGTTAGATCATCCTGACACATTAGATGTGTCTGAATTTTCTAACGATGAAAGCGATTTATTTATTTAATATTTTTTAATTTAAAAGTAAAAACATATTTGGCCTTACAGGTAATGCCAATGCGCCAAATATTTATGAGTTTTAGGATCAACTCGAGGATAATCGACTTCGTTTAAAACACCCACGTCTTAGGTCTGAAATCGGGATTTGAACGCAGACCCGCCTGATCGGTAGAGCAACCTCTAACCAACTATACCACAGCAGGTGGCACCTGTTCAGTATGTCCAGTCCCTCATAAAAGAATATCATTTTGTGTGATTTTATTATTGGGTCTTAGTTTTTACGTTTATTTCACGATTTTATGTACATACAACAATATTGTCCCTTTTCTCAAATACACGGTGTACCAATCTTCATTTTTTTTTATGAATCTTATTACCCTTTACGCGATTTTTCGTGGAACCTATTTACCGTGTAAAAAAAAGAGTCGAGTCGATTAGTAAAATGGTAAAACTCTTTTCTTCGACTTGCAAGTACCCTACAATCACGTCTTTACTTGATGTTTTGGTGGATTGCATATTTTTATTTTACGGATATAACACTATTGCGATGTGTGTTAACTGACGTTACTTCACTTTTACGATACTTTAAGACAGAGGGTCGGCAACCCGCGAGGTTCTCTAGATTAAAATATTTGCTTACAAATGTCATTACAGTGTAATGACATGTGACCAAAGTGCGGCCCGCACTAATCCCCAAGTAAAATATTTGGCACTTTTACAACAAAAGGTTGCCGAACCTTGCTTTAAAACGTGCAGAATATTACAACGCATCTAGCTTATTTTTTTCTCAAATACCACTTGACTCATTTCACCTCTAATGGGTTCGTATTATGCATAGCACGCGATCGTCCGAATTTCTTTTCTATTTCATCACGTATAATAAAGGAGTTCTGTCAAATGACGCCACTTCTATCAGTCAGAATAAATGGTAACGATAACAACGGATAACCTATGTGGTCTTATTGCAAGTACTTTAACTTAGCAATCAGATGTGTTTGGGTTCATTTTTTTTTTATTACATTTTAAATTGGTTATGTTTTGGACACGGGTGTTTGTTTTGCGATGTCATTGCTCTCCATGTGACTCAAGAAATATTCAAAGCATTTGCCGCGTTGGCAATATTATAATATGCAATGTGAATTTTTTGTTTTGATTAAAAACATTCATTTCCGCGATTCTCTCGTCATACGTGAAAGAACTGCATATTTTTTGCGATGCAATTATAAACATGGTTTTAATTACAGTTATTCTTTTTATCGTTTCGATTCATAATTATAATTCGACTGTGGAAAGGATAAAGGACGTAACCCACACAAAAAACGTGTTTTGATGATTTTCGGCCATATGCAAATTATTAAATAAACACAACCTTAAAGTGCACGGAGACTTCTTAACTGGTGTTCAATTGACATAATCTTATATTAATTTGATAAATTGTCTAGGAAAAACCTTTTTTTCAGTCTTTTTTCTTGGCTTAAATTTTCACAAGCCCATCCTTTTTCAAACTTAAAAGCTAAATTTAGATACTAATTCGGCATTTGCAGCTTACATCCTTTTGATAGGACGTGTATCATGTTGGATACACTGTGATTATCGAAAAGAAGCTGTTTTTTAAAAAAAACTGTGGGTTACGTCCTTTTTCATTTACACACTCGATATGAAATTATTATCGATACAAAGATTAGCAATAAAAAATCATATAACGACAATTTAAAATAACCGTTTTTGTTTCGTTGATCAGATAATGCCGTTAGCTGTCTTTTCACTTGATACGACAGTATTGCACCGCCGTTGGTTCGCCATGAAAGTTACTTTAACTGTAAACGTCGATTCTTGGATGGGCTGATTCATCCGTCGTTGTCGGGAGCAATCGTTCTATCTATAGGCGAGTTTGCCCATCACTCAAGCGACGTTTAACTCTTCAATGCATCCATTTGTTGGCTAACGTACAGCTATACTATTATATTGCTTGCACATCAATCGGTCTCTCTATTTATGTGACTATCTATTAGAAATTGGCATAAAAGGCAATGCCTATGTGCCTGGTCTTCGATGTCAAACGTCAAATTCAAATTGTTAACAACCAAACATCGGCTTCAAACGGTTTGATAATTGGGCCCATCAGAGGTGAAGTGAGCCAAGTGGTGTTTGAGAGAAAAAAGTTAGACGCATTGTAATATTCTACACACCTTAAAGAATCGTAAAAATTAAGTAACCTCAGTAAATACAAATTGCAGTATAATAAGAATATGCAATTCACCAAAACAGCAAATAAAGACGTGATTGCACTTAAAGTACAAGTTTTACCATTTTACTAGTTGGCTCACAATACCTCTCAAGGGCCTAAATAATGTTTACCATAGTAATAACGATTACCACTAGGGATTCCGGTCGAATATTCGAATGTGTTCGACTTTTTTGATATTCGGATATTCGAATTCCAGCATGTTTTGATATTCGAATACATATTTGAAAACCTATTGGAGGGGGGGATTTTTAGTCGTCACAGACATTCATGCAATCGAATGGAAATCGATACATCGATTGAAAACATGCTGTTTTCGTACAGGTGTTCGAACATTTGATGTCCGGGATGAAAGTAAACGGCGTAGGCCAGTGGAGAGGAACCTGCGGCCTTTCGACTTGATCAAAATATTCACTTTGATCAAAAAAATATACGCAAGCGTTTGAAAAAAGAGCGTAATCAATCAACCCATTATATGTTTGTCGAAAAGAAGAGAGGGGGGTGTCAACGTTTTCTTTACTGCGGCCTTATGTTGAATCCAGGGCTGTGGAGTCGTGTAAAAAAAAGACGACTCCGACTCCAGCTTTAAAATAATTAACGACTCAGACTCCGAGGAAATTTTTCAATAATTTCAAATTAACTTATATATAATATGTATGTATACCATCAGATCATCTATAGTCAGCCAAGCATGAAATAATGAAACACTTTTGACTATTTTGTTTGAATACACATAATTAAATATATTTTTCAAAAAAAAATCGAGCCGCTCATTTTTCACGACTCCGACTCCGACTCCACAGCCCTGTTTGAATCAGATAAATGAATGTGATCTTTTGAAATGAAAAGGTTCCCTACCCCTTGCGGCGTAGATCATTGTGCCATGGACCCGACAAGTTCATCGCACTATACATTTTATATATTTCCCCGTTGCGTAAATTGCTGCCTTTTTTGGTTTTTATAGAACAATTAACTTACTAAGAGATTATTGTAATCTGCAAACCGCAGGCGGGCGGGCGTTCAAGAAGGCAGACAGACAGGACGGAAAAACGAATCGAAAAATGTTTCATCGGAGAGCCCAGAGCCCGCCGCAAGATTACAATAGTTGTCCGCATGCAACTGTGTAGTTAATGCGGTGAACAAAAGTTTATCGATCGCGTTATAAAAGCCAGTGCCGCGATAGAGGGTATACCAGCGCAGCTACATTCGTTGGACATGGTGTATTTGTATACCCTCTGGTTATACCAAAACAGGAGTTCACGGAATAAAATTCCAGTGAGGATAATTTTATTAACTGATTTTTTAATTGATTTGTGGATTTCTGTCCGAAGGCCGAAGGTCCTAAAACTGTTACGTAGCGAGATGGATAATCTAACCGTTAGTCCTGTCCTTACCCTATCCTTCTATCCATACTCTTTATTGCGAAATAGACTTACAGGCGAGTATTGATTTGCCGTACTTTATTTTAGTAATTAATTTGTAATTAATACAGTAAAAAAACCCCATTTACACTAAAGTCGGGACCGTGTAATTGGGGGGGGGGGGGGGGGGGTGAATATCATACAAAATTAAGGATTTGTTTTTTTTCTGCAAAAAATGCAAACCTAAGATTTCCTTTCGTTTTGCTAAAAAATAAATATGGACGAATTATTTAGTTACTAAGTGATAAAATGCAAAGCGTGTCAAAATCCAACACATAGCTATATACGCATAGCCGGGTGACTGTCTATGTTAGCCAACTGTCGATGTTAACCAACATTTGACTGTACGCACCGCACAGACGACCGTCTCGTAGCAACGACAATGGAATGCGATCGTTCAAATGGGGAATTCGCGACGAATATTTCAAGCCGGCGCGTAATTCGGGAAAGTGTTATTGGGGTTCCACTGTACTTTCAATGTTTGTATCTTTCCCCTTTCCTGAGTCTTGTAGAAAAGGAAGGGAGCCAGCCTTAAATTATGTAATTTATAACACTCAAATAAGAATCATTTTTAGTTTATTCGTTAACTTTTCTATGCTCTGTCTGATGATGTTCCTAAAGAAAAAACGAAACACGTGTCACAATTTGTAACAGAGCAAGTGGAGTAACAAAGTTATCAAATGTTATTTTATATTAAATAAGTGTTATTCGTTTTCATTTTAGATTTCTGGCTCTTCAATAATCCACAGTACTTCTTAAATAAAATACTGGAATATGTGATGGTATGATAGAGACCGGGTATATAGCGCAGTGTTTTATGTCGTTGGCTTCCATACCGAACCTCGTGCGTTCGAATCCCGATTTTATTTTATCGATTTCTGTTCGAAGGCATGGGTGTTTGTGATGTCTAAAAATTCCCCACCACCAGTCCAGTCCTGCCCTATCTTTTCTATCCCTACTAACATCTTCGAAAATGAGCGTTCTCGTATAAAAAATCTTTCTGTTGAGATGCCCCCATTATGAAGCCATATGTTCTGCATTGGGAGTTTTAAATATAAGGTATGCGGTATCGCACAATAGGTGCGTTACTGTATACCCTTCGCGACGTTTACAAACACAGCACTGATAATAATAGCAATAATTATTGTTGTTATCCGCCGTTATTGCTTTCCCGCTGCTCGATGCAGGCGTGCAGCCCTTGTCGATGTCGCGCTTGGACGATTCGCTACCGCAAAATCACGTCGATCCGTGTCTGTAGTAATGGTTGTTAACGGTGAAAAATCTCCGATGTGTCGTAGAGGTGGTCGATTAAGTGCGCCCATTAGGATAGGAAATCGTCGCCGCGGAGGGATGTTCAACAGTGTCCCGCAGGTTGGTCTGATTTTTTTTCAACAATTCTACAATCAGTATTGGATTTATGAATAGCTAAAAGTTTACGAGAAATTTCAGTGTTTAATAAAAAAATGTATATATCACAACAGGATTAGCAAACTTTCTATGTAGTCTTACTATGCTAATTTTTTTTTTACGGTCACAATGGGATCACGCGAACTTATTATAAAGCATCTACACCACAGGTTCCAGCGGTGGGCTGCCAATACGTTAACAAGGGGCTTGTTTAATTTCAAATTAATTCTCGTTTTTCTGGGGGTGCATTGAATTTTTTTATCACTCCTATTTAATTATATGCAATACTTAAATAAGCAATCGATTTTTTCCTTAATAAACCTATAATAATTCAAAATTTCGACTGAAGGTGCTTAATGGAAATTCAACGTTAATTTAGAATTATTTTCATTATGTACCCTTCCACAAAAATCTTGTCAGTTCGAGTGCATTCGCGCACTGAGTAGTAGAGGAAGATGCCGATAGGCGAAACCCGGGTCGTGTTCGACCAAGATTTTTGTGGAAGTGTACATAATGAAAATAATTCTAAATAAACGTATAATATGTGACAATATGCAATTTACTGTAAACTTATCAATGAAAAATGGCTAAAAATGTACTACTGTGTATACTGAAGTTGCCGTATGTTATATAAGTCATAAATTGCAGTTATATACCAGTTCGATCTGCAAATATTGTGCTGTCTTAAATTAACAAGGGGACTCGCCAGTCTTACTAAAATTTAACAAGGAGCTCGCGTGATCCCCTCCGAGCCCCCTCCAGCTCACCCCTGACAGGTTCCCAAATTGGGCCCATCGGCTCTCCTGCGGATGTTGGAGGCAACTGAAGTGGCAATCATTCGTTATTTTTTCTAAATTATATAAAATATTATACACACTTTATGACACTGTGTACGTGTCTAATTTGTAACATACGGAAATTGTCGATAAAATTACATTAAAAACAAATACTATCTACGATTTAATGATGTTATTTTATATTTACCCTTCCTTTACTATGCAAAAAAAAGCACGCGCTCCTGAGCTGTCTATCCGTTACAAATCAGGCAAACGGGAGTGAATCATGACAATTATATAACACTACTACAGCAGTACTACATATAATTGTCATGATTCACTCCCGTTTGCCTGATGTGTAACGACTACACAGCTCAGGAGCTTGTGATTTTTTTGCATAGTAAGGGAAGGGTTAATATAGATTTTTTTTTTACCAACAACTAACAATAAATTGATGGCACTAGATCAGGTTCATCCTCCCCATTCGAAGTATTTTATGAATACTTCAACAATTTAAGTAAAGCGAAACCCCTATTCTACGTTTTCCAAGGCACTGTAATAAAAAAACGAAAAATCATTTTTTTTATTCGAAATTAAAGTATCTTGTATGATATGAATTTATTTATTCTGTATCATTTTAACTTGTCTGCACTGGCTTGCCTTAAAAAGATTGATCATGGACTTTTGATGACTATCTCTATAGAGTTTTACTTGTATACGTATCAAACTGCTGAAAAAAATGTCGATTTATCTTTCTGCTTGTTCGCGACAGTTCCGAGTCGATCATAATTATTTGTCACAAATGTCTAAATTCTAAATCGACCGAAGATCCTCTCAGACGACACGTCGAAATCGATTAGATGATCTACGTCCGGACTCTCCGAGACACCCACGTTGGCTGACTTGAATTTTCTTTATTTATTTATTGTAAGTATAACATCTCGACACAACAACAACAAAAAAACAATGGTGGCACAATAAAACAATACCTATCGCCATACCGGGAGTAAATCTTGTGTCAGTCGCCTGCTGTCAGCCGGCGCGTGCGTACATCTTGCACTTACTTTCGTTCGGAGCGAGCGGGAAATTTCAAATAAAATTACTACTACATTGAACAGCCGAAAAGTGTATCAAAAAGTATAAACATTGTAATGTTTTTTTTAGTACGTTTCGGAACGTATCGATTAAGATTTCAAAAAAAAAAATAGAACATTGATTTCGGACGTTTCGGAACGTACCGATTTTTGTGAAGTGAGTTTTTAATATAAATTGTGAAAACTTTGTCGATGGTTCGAATTTGTTCCGTTTTCAAAATAACATTTATGTATACAATTTTTATTGTTTTATATGGCTGTTGAGTTTTGCGTGTTTTTATTTCTTATATTTATTATTACAATTGCTGATGTCTATTCGCTAGGAATTTACATTTTTTTTATATATACACTATTAATTTTACAGTTATCAATGCGTAGTGAATATTCGAATGTTTGTGTGATATTATATAAAATATATCTTACACTTTTTTAAGAAGAAAATCTTCATTTGGTTCTGACTTCTAATACTGTAGTTCACGCTGACAGAAATATTTTGTATGGCTTTTAAGAAGTCAGGTAATCCGATTACGAAGTTTTGTAAGAAATATTTGATTTGAATGCTTGATTTTTTTTAAAAAATGATTTCCTAATGGAAAAATTACTTATTTGTCAACTTTCCTGTTTGCAGAGTCTTAGTTTCTATATTTGTGAAACTCCACAAGAGAGAAATGAACTGAATAAAATTCATCGTAAAAAAATATTTGATCTGAAATTTAAATCTGTGCAACGTGTCTAGTTAGTTCAAAACTAAATTAAGTGCTGTACTAAATTTATAAGTTTCTCCTATATATATATATATATATACACTATATACAAGGTATATACACTCGAACTCTTTTTTTACACTGTTCTAAAATAACACGGTCCACTTGTACCATATTTGCACACAAAAATAAATACACGATTACCAGAAACAAAAAACACAAACAGATGACGGATTTCCCAATAACAAGAAATACGACAACACTAGACAGTCATAAACAAAAAGATTCATTAGACATGGCTGGACAATTCTAGCGATGGCAGAGATTTATGTCCAGTCCCGCATAAACGTCCCTTGCCGGGTCTTCACTAATCTTTTAATCACTATTTTTTAAATGGTTTTTTTGGAACGTATTTACCGTGTAAAAAAAGAGTTGAGTACTGTATTTTAAGTGTACAATATAATATATACGAAGTTTTCGAATCAGTAAGTGAATAAATATGTAGATTTTTTCGCAATAAATTATCAACCCGGCTTAATACAGCCCGGCCAATTTTACTATAACAAAATAAAAAAGCTATTAAAACGTTCCATTTGTATAATAGTATGTTACAGTACCTTCACTTTTCTAAATTCGATAGCAGTTGGGGTACATGAAAAGATTTCTTCACATCCCAGGCATATTACAAGCCATTCAAAATTTCCTGCGATTTCAGAAAAACAAAATACACACATCTCAAGAATTCGTTTGTATTACTTATGCCGTTGTCCTGTTATAGCTAGGGCAGTAGAGGGGAACTTTTGCGGCCTTTTTGGCTACTCTGATGCGGCGTTTTGATTTGATCAAAAAATTACACGCAAGCCTTTGGAAACAGAGCGTAATCAACCAATATGTTTGAGAGTCGAAAAAAAGGGGGGTGTCAACGTTTTCTTTACTGCGGCTTTATGTTGAATCAGATAAATGAAGGCAGCCTTTAGAAATGAAAACGTTCCCCACTCCTTCGTTAGGGCATCCTTTTTGTGATTCCTTGATTTCGGAATTTACCATTCTTCGAACACGGAATCCCGGCGACTTTGAAATGCTGGGAATTTACGGATTTCTTAAAATGAAAAGACGCGACTTTTTTTTTAGCTCTTCCAGGATTTTTAATTCAAAAACTCTTTTTCGGAATTGCCAAAATGAAAAAAATGTTACATTTTTTTAGCTCTCGCACAATTTCCTCTTATCCTATATCTTACAACTTTTTCAGAACAGAATCTTCATTTGGTTCTGATTTCCAATACTGAATTTTGTGATCCCGTGTGGTACGTAAGTTTTCTTAGCAATCAGGTCGCTTCAGTTTCAAATCCCAAAAATGACAAATTTAATATTTTCACATGAGATCTCAGATGTGAGTATGTGTGCTGTATTTTCTCCTCGGGTAAATCTCGGTGACATCTTATCTTATCTTATGTGATTTAAAACATTTAAAAATACCTGTCGTCTTGGCTGTTTGTTGTACCGGGTAATCTATATATTAATAGCCGATAATGTCCGTCTGAGTGTAAGATGTCCTCAATTTCCCCTCCCCCTGCCCCTCCCCCTCCTCCTCCTGCCAAGCCGCGCTGTCACTTTTTATTCATACTTAAGACATATTTTTCCAATATACACTGTTACTTATGATTTTCCTCGATTTCCTCTCCTCCTCCCCCTCCCCCTTCACCAGCCTCGATGTCGCCATTTTTTATTCCTACCTTTTCGATGACGTCATTATATACTATTATTTGATGGAACATATCAAATCGCTGAAAAATTGAATTCTCATACAAAAAAGCACCTTGGTCTGGATTCGAAACACGGTCCTTGAATTATGAGTTGAGAGCTTTACCACTCGGGTAAACAAACAACTGCCAGTTACGATAAAATTACATTATATATATTGTATTACGTTCGAATTTTGAAACTTTTGTTTTTTATTTGAAACACAGCATATATATCCTAATTTTTGCACATTCATTAATTCCAACGTACCCGAAAGGTAAAGCGCTAGATTGGTAAGCTGATGGTCAGTGGTTCGAGTCTGACCCCGAGCGTTTTTTTTTTTGGTTTATAACATTTTTTTTTTAAACACAGTACATCTTGATCGTATGAAAATAATAAAATCCGATTGATAAGCGTGATAAGTTTTTCAAAAAATAAATACCTATATATTAATATTCGATAAAATAATCACAATTAAAAAATTTACAACGTCTATTTCTGCTACTACGAAAAATGGTTGTTAGTAAACTTAAACGTTATTCCAAATATTAAATAATTTACGAAATTTCTGCTACTACGAAAAATGGTTGTTAGCAAACTTAAAAGTTATTCCAAAATATAATAATTTACGAAATTTCGGCTACTACGAAAAATGGTTGTTAGCAAACTGAAACATTATTCCAAATATTAAATAATTTACGAAATTTCTGCTACTGCGAAAAATGGTTGTTAGCAAACTCAAACATTATTTCAAATATTAAATAATTCACGAAATTTCTGCTCCTACGAAAAATGGTTGTTAGCAAACTCAAACATTATTTCAAATATTAAATAATTTACGAAATTTCGGCTACTACGAAAAATGGTTGTTAGCAAACTTGAACATTATTCCAAATATTAAATAATTTACGAAATTTCGGCTCCTACGAAAAATGGTTGTTAGCAAACTTGAACATTATTCCAAAAATTAAATAATTTACGAAATTTCGGCTACTACGAAAAATGGTTGTTAGCAAACTTGAACATTATTCCAAATATTAAATAATTTACGAAATTTCTGCTACTACGAAAAATGGTTGTTAGCAAACTTGAACATTATTCCAAATATTAAATAATTTACGAAATTTCGGCTACTACGAAAAATGGTTGTTAGCAAACTCAAACATTATTTCAAATATTAAATAATTCACGAAATTTCTGCTCCTACGAAAAATGGTTGTTAGCAAACTCAAACATTATTTCAAATATTAAATAATTCACGAAATTTCTGCTCCTACGAAAAATGGTTGTTAGCAAACTCAAACATTATTCCAAATATTAAATAATTTACGAAATTTCTGCTACTACGAAAAATGGTTGTTAGCAAACTTAAAAGTTATTCCAAAATATAATAATTTACGAAATTTCGGCTACTACGAAAAATGGTTGTTAGCAAACTGAAACATTATTCCAAATATTAAATAATTTACGAAATTTCTGCTACTGCGAAAAATGGTTGTTAGCAAACTCAAACATTATTTCAAATATTAAATAATTCACGAAATTTCTGCTCCTACGAAAAATGGTTGTTAGCAAACTCAAACATTATTTCAAATATTAAATAATTTACGAAATTTCGGCTACTACGAAAAATGGTTGTTAGCAAACTTGAACATTATTCCAAATATTGAATAATTTACGCAATTTCTGCTCCTACGAAAAATGGTTGTTAGCAAACTTGAACATTATTCTAAATATTAAATAATTTACGAAATTTCTGCTCCTACGAAAAATGGTTGTTAGCAAACTTGAACATTATTCCAAAAATTAAATAATTTACGAAATTTCGGCTACTACGAAAAATGGTTGTTAGCAAACTTGAACATTATTCCAAATATTAAATAATTTACGAAATTTCTGCTACTACGAAAAATGGTTGTTAGCAAACTCAAACATTATTTCAAATATTAAATAATTTACGAAATTTCTGCTTCTACGAAAAATGGTTGTAAGCAAACTTAAACATAATTCCAAAACTTAAATAATTTACGAAATTTCTGCTACTACGAAAAATGATTGATAGCAAACTTGAACATTATTCCAAATATTAAATAATTTACGAAATTTCGGCTCCTACGAAAAATGGTTGTTAGCAAACTTGAACATTATTCCAAATATTAAATAATTTACGAAATTTCGGCTACTACGAAAAATGGTTGTTAGCAAACTCAAACATTATTTCAAATATTAAATAATTCACGAAATTTCTGCTCCTACGAAAAATGGTTGTTAGCAAACTCAAACATTATTTCAAATATTAAATAATTCACGAAATTTCTGCTCCTACGAAAAATGGTTGTTAGCAAACTCAAACATTATTTCAAATATTAAATAATTCACGAAATTTCTGCTCCTACGAAAAATGGTTGTTAGCAAACTCAAACATTATTCCAAATATTAAATAATTTACGAAATTTCTGCTACTACGAAAAATGGTTGTTAGCAAACTCAAACATTATTTCAAATATTAAATAATTCACGAAATTTCTGCTCCTACGAAAAATGGTTGTTAGCAAACTCAAACATTATTCCAAATATTAAATAATTTACGAAATTTCTGCTACTACGAAAAATGGTTGTTAGCAAACTCAAACATTATTTCAAATATTAAATAATTTACGAAATTTCTGCTTCTACGAAAAATGGTTGTAAGCAAACTCAAACATAATTCCAAAACTTAAATAATTTACGAAATTTCTGCTACTACGAAAAATGGTTGTTAGCAAACTTGAACATTATTCCAAAAATTAAATAATTTACGAAATTTCGGCTACTACGAAAAATGGTTGTTAGCAAACTTAAACATTATTCCAAATATTAAATAATTTACGAAATTTCTGCTACTACGAAAAATGGTTGTTAGCAAACTCAAACATTATTTCAAATATTAAATAATTCACGAAATTTCTGCTCCTACGAAAAATGGTTGTTAGCAAACTCAAACATTATTTCAAATATTAAATAATTTACGAAATTTCGGCTACTACGAAAAATGGTTGTTAGCAAACTTAGACATTATTCCAAAAATTAAATAATTTACGAAATTTCGGCTACTACGAAAAATAGTTGTTAGCAAACTCAAACATTATTTCAAATATTAAATAATTCACGAAATTTCTGCTCCTACGAAAAATGGTTGTTAGCAAACTCAAACATTATTTCAAATATTAAATAATTTACGAAATTTCGGCTACTACGAAAAATGGTTGTTAGCAAACTGAAACATTATTCCAAATATTAAATAATTTACGAAATTTCTGCTACTACGAAAAATAGTTGTTAGCAAACTCAAACATTATTTCAAATATTAAATAATTCACGAAATTTCTGCTCCTACGAAAAATGGTTGTTAGCAAACTCAAACATTATTTCAAATATTAAATAATTTACGAAATTTCGGCTACTACGAAAAATGGTTGTTAGCAAACTTAGACATTATTCCAAAAATTAAATAATTTACGAAATTTCGGCTACTACGAAAAATGGTTGTTAGCAAACTTGAACATTATTCCAAATATTGAATAATTTACGCAATTTCTGCTCCTACGAAAAATGGTTGTTAGCAAACTTGAACATTATTCTAAATATTAAATAATTTACGAAATTTCTGCTCCTACGAAAAATGGTTGTTAGCAAACTTGAACATTATTCCAAAAATTAAATAATTTACGAAATTTCGGCTACTACGAAAAATGGTTGTTAGCAAACTTGAACATTATTCCAAATATTAAATAATTTACGAAATTTCTGCTACTACGAAAAATGGTTGTTAGCAAACTCAAACATTATTTCAAATATTAAATAATTTACGAAATTTCTGCTTCTACGAAAAATGGTTGTAAGCAAACTTAAACATAATTCCAAAACTTAAATAATTTACGAAATTTCTGCTACTACGAAAAATGATTGATAGCAAACTTGAACATTATTCCAAATATTAAATAATTTACGAAATTTCGGCTCCTACGAAAAATGGTTGTTAGCAAACTTGAACATTATTCCAAAAATTAAATAATTTACGAAATTTCGGCTACTACGAAAAATGGTTGTTAGCAAACTTAAAAGTTATTCCAAAATATAATAATTTACGATATTTCGGCTACTACGACAAATGGTTGTTAGCAAACTTAAACTTTATTCCAAAAATTCAATAATTCACGAAATTTCGGCTACTACGAAAAATGGTTGTTAGCAAACTTGACCATTATTCCAAATATTAAATAATTTACTAAATTTCTGCTCCTACGAAAAATGGTTGTTAGCAAACTTGAACTTTATTCCGAAAATTCAATAATTTACGATATTTCGGCTATTACGAAAAATGGTTGTTAGCAAACTTAAACTTTATTCCAAAAATTCAATAATTTACGATATGTCGGCTACTACGAAAAATGGTTGTTAGCAAACTTAAACATTATTTCAAATATTAAATATTTTACGAAATTTCTACTCCTACGAAAAATGGTTGTTAGCAAACTCAAACATTATTTCAAATATTAAATAATTTACGAAATTTCTGCTTCTACGAAAAATGGTTGTAAGCAAACTTAAACATAATTCCAAAACTTAAATAATTTACGAAATTTCTGCTACTACGAAAAATGATTGATAGCAAACTTGAACATTATTCCAAATATTAAATAATTTACGAAATTTCGGCTCCTACGAAAAATGGTTGTTAGCAAACTTGAACATTATTCCGAAAATTCAATAATTTACGATATTTCGGCTATTACGAAAAATGGTTGTTAGCAAACTTAAACTTTATTCCAAAAATTCAATAATTTACGATATGTCGGCTACTACGAAAAATGGTTGTTAGCAAACTTAAACATTATTTCAAATATTAAATATTTTACGAAATTTCTACTCCTACGAAAAATGGTTGTTAGCAAACATGAACATTATTCTAAATATTAAATAATTTACGAAATTTCGGCTACTACGAAAAATGGTTGTTAGCAAACTTAAACATTATTTCAAATATTAAATATTTTACAAAATTTCTACTCCTACGAAAAATGGTTGTAAGCAAACTTGAACATTATTCCAAATATTAAATAATTTACGAAATTTCTGCTTCTACGAAAAATGGTTGTTAGCAAACTTGAACATTATAAAATAAAATAAAATAAAATAAAATAAAATAAAATAAAATACCATAAAATAAAATAACATAAAATAAAATTAAAATTAATACTATGCAACAAAAATCTCACGTTGCTGGGCAACGGGCTTACAGCTAGTTACTTTTAAACTGCAAATGACAAACAAAAGTACCAGCTAACGATTAATTTGTACGTCGACGAAAAAACATCGCATATGAACAGTAAACTTTGAACTTACTTACGTTCACAAAACAAAAAAGAATACGTTGTTTTTTATACGATAACTACCGATGAATTTAATTCTATTTTGACTGAGTTCGGTTGTATCTATTATTGCCAATACAATCGAATTCGCTTTGACACAATTTTCGACGAGTTACCCGGCCGAATGTTCATAATGGTTCAGATACTGAATAGAAGGAAAAAAAACATTGCCAATTCATTCGTTAGTCGAGTTTATTATCGGCGTTCCATTTCTTTTGCGAGCTTTTCTGCACGCAAAAGAATATATACAGTTTGTTTATATTTTATTTTACATAAATACTAATATTGTACAACGCTATTTGCGGCAATCTTTTTAGTGTCACTATTTTGCAATATCTAAATAACTGAATACGTAATAATATTTTTAATAATCTGTTGAAAGATCTTTTCCTGCTTTGTTTCTTTCTGGTGCTTACTTTTAAATGAAAAGTTGGTTGCGATTGCGTATCTCTTCATACTCACACTCAACCCTGTTTTTACACGTTGCGTGCAATGGCAACCGTGTAAAAAAGGTACATCCATATTCCATACATATTTTTAAATGACTTAATTTGTATACTTTCGATGGTTTCGGCGGTAACTTTGTGAAAGTTCATTTTAATAGAAAATTTAAATTAACTTTGATTATTCCACGTATTGTGTTACTAACTGTGGCACGTGTTTCGCCTCTTTCAGAGGCATCTTCATTTGTTTATAGTATGTATATATTTTTGATTGTTCTCCGAGACTATTTACGAAATAAGTATTTTGGCTCTTCGTGATCTAAGAGGGAGTGATAAAAAACTGCTCCATAGCAGGGGGAACGCTATGAACAGTTTAAAAACGATTTTAAATTGAGTTCTTATCCAAATATTTTATTTTCGACAGTGTGGAAAGTGACAAATTTCTAGACCGCGTCGTGTTTTGCACCAATATTAACAAAATACACGAGCCAAATTAAGCTGCCGAAGCCGACAGCCGCAAATGTGTGATTCTCGTTTTTTTTTCTTCATATAAAACTCATATTGGGCGCGCACGCGGCAGCATTCTGCAGCCGACCCAACATCTGCAGTCCACGTGTTCGGCTGTTTGTTTGTTGCGGCAGCACAATACTGCCCGACCCTTAGCTTACGATCACTTTTAGGGTGTTCACTGTCAATACCTGGTGGTAAGGCATTGTATTAAGAAAAACCACAATACTCCTTTGTACTTTATTTCCACTTTTATTTATCGAGATCAGGACCGGTTTCGCTCATGGCGAGCATTGTCATTTGACAATTGAGGTGTGTCGATTCCGAGGCATGATATTTTTTTATCTGATTTATTCTTGCAGAATGTAGAATTTGTTACGTCCGTCAGATTTACCCTGCTAAGATTCAATTGGTCGAGACTTTTGGTTTAGCTATCTCAATTTGTATATATTCAATGGAAAAATGACAGCGTTTAAGTGCTGCGAATCGGCGATTTAGTTCTGCCACCTTCGGTTGTTGTTTTTGTGACGTTCGCGTTTCGTCTCGCTGTCGGAAGGCATTTGCGACCTACATTTTTCGAATAACGTTATACGAGATATGGGTGAATCCGCAGGTGACTGCGGGCCGATGTCAACCGCCGATGGCCGAACAACGAATTGAGTGCCCAACAGCAAAACCGATATGTTTCACTGTTAAATTATTACCCCTGTCGACGGTCAGTTATGTATTTGTAGTAAATACAATCTGACACATCAAACTCCGTCTCCTGCACAACGAAAATCTTCTATCTTACTCAACATCGTTTATATAATTTAAGATTTCGACTGAGGGTGCTTGGTAGAATTTCAATATTAAATTTGAATATTTCAAACTATGTACATTGTCACAGAAACAAATAAATATAATTCTTGAAACTACTTACTACTCAAATCTGTGGGCATTCCCATGAGCTTATCCTTTTCGCCAGCAATGGCTCTAAACTCAATGATACATTTATTTCTTGTATAAACACGAAGCATTCATTTACTAAGCGTCAGCTCAAGTTCATCCGCGCACTTGAACGCCTGAAGATGCAGAAAGGCGAAACCCGGGTCGTTAGTGACAAAATCTGTGAGAATGTACATAGTTTGAACGATTCAAATTTAACACCGTTTATGTCAAGATTTAAGCCGTAATTGTCTCGGTCTGTTTTATGTTTATTTTTTAATACTCAAATAAGCATGGACAACCTTTGTCTTCTAAGCGGGACGCACAGAAAAAAATATGAATGCTTCGAGCAGCATAGAAAAAATGAATTTTAAGTACGAACAATTCTCTTTTTAGTCATATGATACACGTTTCACGTACAACAGCCGTGCAAAAATAACTTGTTAAGAGATGACACGAATATGTATTGATAAATGAAAGATGGGTTTCATCGCATTTGACCGTTTAATTTGAAACCGTCGAAAAATTGAATTGCGTGTACTTATTTACAAAAAAAAAATGGTATATTTGTCGTATTTATAATTCAAACGTTAAAACTATTTTGTCTATTGTATTAAACTGCACAGTCGAATTCGAATTTTCATCGTGAAGCTTATTTCTATGAACCGATTTATTGTGCTCATGTTGAATTTGACGATGTGTACTAAATTTTAATGTGATAGATTCGATGGCCACAAAAAAACGGGCTGCAAGTTGTGAATCCCTGATCTTAAGCATAGCATAATTGAGCCCTCGAGAAAGTAGGAACATAGCAAAACTTTTTTATTGAACTTAGTGCATTTCTGGATTGCATATTTGTATTTGAATGATAAAACTCTATGAGAGCTTGTATTTAAGTACTTACATTTATGATACTTAAATATATTTAAAATATCATAACGTATCTATCTAACTCATTGTTTCCTTAAAATACCACTTGGCTCACTTCACTTCTCAGTAGCTAATTTTGAATATTATATCAAACAACTGTCAGAGTTATTTTGTATATATCGACTGTGGAAAGGAAAAAGGACTTAACCCTCAATTTTCCAAAACAGCTTTTTTTCGATAATCACAATGTATACAACTTGACACACATTCTATCAAAAGGATAGAAGCTGAAAATGCCGAATTAGTATCTAAATTTAGCTTTTCAGTTTGAAAAAGATGACCTTGTAAAAAAATAAAACCAAGAAAAAACACTGAAATAACGGGTTTTCCGAGTCAATTTTTTAAATTAATATTAGATTATGTCAATTAAACACCAGCTTAGAAGTAACCGTGCACTTCAAGGTTGTGTATAATTCATAATTTGCATATGTCACAAAATCATCAAAACACGTTTTTAGCGCCTCCTGTAAAATTTGATATGTGTGGGTGACGTCCTTTTTCCTTTCCACAGTCGATATGTATTAGTGAATTTGTCTATGCGTTCTATTATGTATATTATATATTATGGCATCTTTGAATCAATGTCGTATCATCATAATGTTGCCGTAAGATCGTGATGGACCTCACGGGTTCAAGTTCCAGTACGAACGAAAAATTTCAAACGATTTATGGATACCCGTTTGAATGTGGTTTCTTTTTATCCATTCTCGAAAAAGACACTTTGAGCAACTGCCTAACAAACAGTTCTCGTAGAAAGGTTCTGTTGAGATACCTCATAATATGATCTGAAACTGAATATGGTCACACGGGTGAACGGACTACGTTTTCGTAGTTGCCACAATAGCACGCCACCCACACACCGTGTAATTTTTTGTTGTTGTTTTTTTTTTATTTGAACTCGACCTTGGCGGGTCTTCTTCAACTTGCTCATAATTGGATTAAGATCTCCCTTTACACTTCCGCTTGCAAAGCACCAAATATCTCACCCTCTAGAGAGCACTGCCACATCTCAAAAGTCGTTTTTCAAATCTGTCCGACGAATTTTTTTTTCAAAGTTTGATTTCGTGTACATACTGGTATGCAGAGACGTAAACATCGCGTACTTTTTTAGCATCCTGGATGACATTGCTGTTTTTACACGGATCGTCTTGAAACCGGTCAAGCTGGAAGAGGTTGGCAGCGAAGTGGCCATGGCTCTTTATAGATTTGGTTTTTACTAGACTCGATAAATGTATATTTAAATATCATCGACTTACTTTTAACTCTCGCGGCTCGGAGACTAGAAAAATACGTCTCTGCCGATGGGGTCTTTTTTGACCCCTGTGGTTTCCTCATTATCCATAAGGCCAACCTTATTCTTATGAATTTCCAAAAAAAATTAGTCTAAGGGGTTTAAAATATCTCTTTGCATCATTCGTCATACATTTTTTTTTATAAAAATCTGTGGTTTTTTAATAAAAAATCATATTTTAAGTTGCGCGTAAAAAAGACTTCATCCCAGCACACATATGTATTGACAACTGACGAGTGTTCTCAGCTATTTTACGAACGATCGTTATCGCGGGTGCTTATCGCCTGATAGCGTAATCGCGTTATCGCATACTTATATAAACTACAAAAGGTCCAAAAAAACTATGATATAAGCATACCTTAATTATAAACATTGTATCACCCATATTAAAATAGATATTTAAGAAACTTTTGGTATTGTGGTCACATTTCTTGAGCTTAGAACCGGAAAAGTTAATGTAAGTAAATTATTACAATTATTGTAGACATCAAAAACTTACACCTGTAATTATTTGTGTTTTTTTTTACGATGTGGCAGTATTCTGTCTTTAGTAGATACCAGCTGACGTCAAAAACGCGAAGTCATTTTTTAAATTTTAATATCAATTATATTGCGGAACTATGTATGTTAAGACTACCGAATGTATGAATATGTTTCATGATCGTATTTATAATGATTCAATTATCACATTCTACACACACCATGTCCGCTACCAATGTGAATGATATGAACATCTCTTATTTTGTTTCATCGCATTTAACAAACGAAGACTGGCATTTCGTGATATCATTTTGCGTTGGATTAACAATAAACGGTTTTAGATTTGTATCAAACATTCGGAATGAAATATTTTATCGATATTCGATTGACTCGGCGCCGGTTCCAATAATGCGGGTCACGGATAGCCCGCGGGCCGCACTTTTAAAATGACTGTGATATTATACCTTCATTATATTAACGGAATCGATGGCTTGCAGCAGTGTCTCTCAAAGTTTCATTGATTGTCGGTGCCTTGAGATATCACGAAGGTTATATTAAAATGTAAAATTTACCATGCCCTTGTCGAAATCTCTTCTGTCGGTTTTTCGAGTGAAGAGCTCGACGTATTTACGAGGCTTTGTTATATACCCTTTTTTTTAATAATTTTATTCTTGTTAAAATCTAGACTCGAATCTTTTGACCATGTTGTGGGAAAAAAAATGGTGATTGTTTGATGTCACTCTTCTTGGAATGAGCGTATGGAACGAAGATTTATGTTTTCGAAAATATCACATTTACTCATGCATTGGATATAAATTAGTTGATTATATTACATTTCACCTCTCTTCTCAAAATGATTAAGGGTACAATGGTGAGACAAATAAAGGATTTGCTGTTAGATAATCTTTCTCTTTTCGCGCTGTGTTTGGTATCGGCTTGAGTGTGATAATAAGGCAAGAATATATATTAAGTAGACATACATGGGATTGGTTGTAAATTCAATGTATAAAATGTCCATTCGAAGATTTGAACCCTGGACTGGGAAGCAAACAATAATTAGTAATATTGGTTGAATTTGCAATTTATCTGGAAAAATTTCATTGTAATAAGGTGAAAAAATATTTATGCTTTTTAAATCTACAATTATGATTTTTGTACAAATAAAATATATTGATATTTGTTACACTTTCTTAAAAATTAGGACATTTTAAATGCGTTTGTCTGGCTATATATTTCTTGGTCAATGAAGATTTTTCTATTGACGTTATTGAAAACTACTGCTTGGTGTAACCAGTCCATTGGTTAACCAATAGAATTAAATTTGATAATTTTGTTATTCCACTTGTTGTGTAACAATTTGTGGCACGTGTTTCGCCTCTTTGAGAAGCATCATCAGACAATCGCAGCTTTCGGTTCATTCGTAAACCTTGCGATGGTCGGATGATGCTTCTTAAAGAGGCGAAACACGTGTCACAAATTGTAACACAACACGTGGAATTAAAAATGAACTTAAACGAAGTTACCGCCGAATCTATCGAGAATATTATATTTGTTTTTAATTTTTTGAATAACAATATTGTATTTTTTTGATTTTTTTACACATCTTCGCGGCGCCCCCGTTTTGAACCTCTGTCTTACGGTGTATTCAGCCCGGCGGTGTAATTTGAGGTTATGTCCCTCGTCACCGTTAACACCGGCCCACAATACAATATTACAATAATGAATAATGATATGCGCGCGCATTCGAATTTACCCCGCCCAATAATCGTAGACAATGCGCACGGGGTAATTATTGCTCTTGCACTATTGGCTTTTTAAATATGTACGTGAACGTGTGCGTGCGCTCGATTCGCGGTCGGCCGTATATGAAATGAATTTACCCAAAATAATTATTAGCACCGCTATTTTCGTATCGGAGTAAAATATACTTTACACACGACCATGCATGTTTTTATTAAATAATTAAATCTACAACCTTTTTTATTTAGAGGGGCGGCGCATAAAAAAAAACACAGGCAGCAAAAATAAATGTATTTAGTATACGCTCGAGAGGTCTGCACGGGCCGAAATTTTACACAATTACCCGGTCCGAGCCCGTAGCCCAGATTTATACTCCTCAGCCCGAACAAAACCCTTGTTTTTTACAAATCTACAACAATTTACGATTCTCTTCTATAGAACTGGTAACAATCAAAATCATCATGGCTGACTTATGACTCGAACATAGTCTGAAATATTTTTCTGAAGAAATAAATTTCTTACCCGGCCCGAGCCCGAATCTCAATTGCGCTCAACCGCCCGAACCCGGCTCTCGGGCCGGGTCAGGTGGGAGCCCGAGGGCTAGGCCCGGGCCCATGCAGACCTCTAATACGCTCAATCCTCTTTGAACATTGGGAAAACGTTTCACGAAAAATAGTCGTACAAAAATCCGTGTAAAAAAATAATATATAAATAAATGAAAGATGTCTTTTGTTAATTTTGACCGTGATATTTCGAAACCGTGCAAAAAGAGGGTTATGTGTACTTATTTACATTATTTTTTTTGAGAAACATTAAGGTGTACATTTTTTTAAATATTTTTTTAACTAATAAATGAGAATTCAACTTTTAGTATTCAGCTGCAAAATAGAATCCAAATTTTCATCAGTAAATAAATAATTTCTATAGATCGGATTAATCAAGAAAAAATCTACATTTTATCGTTGAAATATTGAATTATTTGCTTTAAAAAATATATAATATATTTGAATTGTAAAATAATACTTAAAAAAATAAATGGGCCGAGTGTTGTGCATCCCTGCTCTAGGGATTTCCCTGATAAGAAACATTCATCAATGGATATACGGATATGTTTCCAAATGTATGGATGTTCGTGACATTTAACTCACATCCTACTTAATATCTGATCCTGAAAATTAAAGAAAATATCCTTCTATTTTTACCACTAGAAAACAATTGCTAAAGACCAAATTAATAGCATATGAAGAGAATATTCATTTCAACGAATATGTGTGCATTCTTGGATTATCTTCAATTATCTACAAATTGGTATTCGGGCGGCAAAATTCAATTAACGAACTCCCGCTCTAATCAGCGCACTCGTACATCTCCGCTTTCCCGCCAAATAATGATAGACAATTGAAATGTTCAATTACACCATAGACGTGAAAAGCTTACTGCGTGTAAGTGTAGTCTTTGGTGGCCGGCTAACTTTGAAAAAACAAAAGCCAAATTGCCGTCGAATTATTATTGGAAAGCGATTATTGTCCGTGGATATGTAAATAAATGGCCAAACACGTACATACGTATGGTGCAATGTGAAATTGAATTTGATAATTTCTGTGTAATCAGCTGTGCTTAACATCGAGCACGTGTGCCACATACCAGAATCTGTGTTATCTTGTATTAAAAAAATATCTATGATGTATTGCATACATTATTATTACCGATAATTGTTATTTTCTAGCCCAGTCTTAATCGCTTCGTTCCGTTTTCGAAATACATATCGCTTTTCTTACGAATTTTATTGCACATTTCAAATACAAAATATCGATACTATTCGTCGATTAAATCAAGCATTTGTTACACTTTATGTGCGGGGTGTTGTTTTGAAGAAATATGATTTCGTGATAATGTGTGTGTGCTGTGGAGGATTTACCCATACGCGCAAGAAGCGACCATTTGTGGACTCTGAATTTTATGGTCATCAAAAAAGCTTATATTATTAGTGGCCGATATATTTTAAATTCCGTCTTCGATATTTATTTTTTCTACTTCGTCATGATTTTGCGACGTTTTTATGTTATCTAAAAAAAACAGGGCACCTGAATAAGAATCGACTTGGGGGACTCCCAAGTGCCTAATCCGACACACTGTGTGCGTGTGTTGAAAGATGGCACCGGGTTATCATTGTTACATTTTTGCATTTACGCTGCCAATGGAGTTTACCTCTAGTTTTTTTCTACTAGAATTGCATGTTTATCAGTTGTTCAGCCTCTTTTTTTTCGAAGAGAATAAGAATATAAATATTAGGCTAAAACAAAACTGAAGATGCCTCTGAAAGAGGCGAAACACGTGTCACAGTTAGTAACACAATACGTGGAATAATCAAAGTTAATTTAAATTTTCTATTAAGACAAAACTTAGTTAATTACTCTCGCTGCGCCCCGTTTTCTTGAATCGGATGGATGGGAGAAAATATTAAACATCCACACCATTTAACATATCATTTAACGAAACTATGGGATTCGATGTAGTGAACACCAAGACATCATCCAATCACCGGATCACGATAGATTTGGTGTTCTTGTTATACCGGGATTTTTTAAATACCAATCCTAGGGCTAACGGCTCGACCATAGACGGAGCATAATATACTTTAATGTATTAATAGTGACGGAACTGTCTTGAAACGATGTTATTTAACGTTGAATCTGATAAATAATTAATGAACATATATTTTTCCCCGCTTGAAATCTTAATATGTAGCGTATAGCTACATTATTCTACGAAATGGGTTCTGCCATTCTTAGAACCGCATTGCTACCGAACAATGGATGCAAAATTGCATTAAAATTCATTACGCGTTTGTCGAATTCCGTCCATAGAAGTCACATGTTTATAAATAAAATACCAGCGATGTGTCAACGTACCTTTGCCAAAATTTCAATTGATGTATAGTTAACTAATGTGACCAGACGTCCCGTTTTCAGGCGGCGTGTCCCGGTGTCCCCGAACGAAGCTCTGAGACGTCGAAATGTCCTTTTTTAGAAATTTAAAAAAAATGCGCAAAATCAAAATCCTGGCGGCAGAATCTAGACCTAGAATCTTTTATACCATTTGATATGACATGAAAAAACATTACTCACTAGTACAGGGGTGGGGAACCTTTTCATTTCTAAACGCCAAATTCAACATAATTATCTGATTCAGCATAAGGCCGCAGTAACGAAAACGTTGACACCCCTCCCCCCCTTTTTTTGCGACTGTCGAATACGTTACGCTCTTTTTCCAAACGCTTGCGTATAATTTTTTGATCAAGTCAAAAAGGCCGCATCAGAATAGCCAAGAGGCCGCAGGTTCCCCTCCAGTGATCTAGTCAATTGTATTCTATGAAAGAGTAAGGTGTCTAAAACGGTGGCTAAAATTATCAATTTTTTAGGTGTCCCGGTTTAGGGGAAACAATAAATGGTCACGTTATATATTTTTGGCTTTGCAAAAATGAACTATCCGCAATGTTAGTGTTAGTACGCACTAGTTCTTCAACAGTTCGTAATATCTTTGTTTGATTTTCTAGTCAATTAATTTTTTTTAATCTATGCTGTCAAATTTTTGCTTTTGAACATCCCATGATTTAATTACAAGTTTTTGTTTTTGAGCAACCAACTGAACGTGCAAATCGAAGACTAAATAAGCCCGATCGATCAATCAAGTTGCCTGTCGCAAATGAGCCGGTAGATTTTTTAGGCGCCTGGCCCGTATCTGCATGCGCGGTGCATCCAGCTCGCGGGCGACGTCACCGGCGCTTGCAACGGTGAAGCTCCTCGCCTTCCACCGCCGACAGCCGTGGTTCGAATCTCGATCGACGCTCACATTTTTTTGTTGTCACTGTTGTTGCGATGGCTTCGCGCACGGATAAGCTCATCCGTGGCACCGAAGCTTTTGGTTGATGACGCATGACTAATTGCGCGTCTCAGGTGATTGATGTGCATCTTGTACGGCTGAATTTTGAATGCTTTTGTTCGACGTTTCGGGAAATTTATTTTTTTATTTTTGTAAGGTCGTCTAGTTGGGATACATTTTTCTCATATCCGTTCCCGTAGAAGTGCGTGTGGTCTCTCAATTCACTGTTTCACGACGACTCGAATAGTGCTTTAATCTGTTTTTATTATTGTAGGGTCGTCTAGTTGGGATACATTTTTTCCATATCCGTTCCCTTAGTAGTGCCTGTGGTCTCCCGGTCGAGTATTTCACGAGGACTCTGCAGTACTTTAATTAACTCCACCTTATAAAAATATACAAACAAATTTTAATGAAATACTAAACATGCCGGGATCTCCACTCCTATATAAATATAATCATAAAACCTTTTCCGACAAACAAATAAATATAATTCTTAAAGCTACTCACTACTCAAATCTGGGGGCTTATCCTTTTCGCCAGCAATGGCTTTAAACTCGGTGATACATTTATTCCTGACGAAACGTTCATTTACTAAGCGTCAATTCAAGTTCATCCGTGCACTTGAACGCCTGAAGATGCCGAAAGGCGAAACCCGGGTCGTTAATGACAAAATCTGTGTGAATGTACATAATTTGAACGGTTTAAATTTAAACAAATCCTTCACATAGTTATCGTCTTTGCCTAAAGTTTACAACCAAATTCAGCGATCACTTTGTGAAAATTCATTTTATTTTCAACAATAAGTAATTTAATAAAAAAAATCACAACAAATATTTTCTGATTAAAAGTGGTGAGTTCGTATTAGATTGGTTAATATCAATTGTTTTATGTGTGGGTTACGTCCTTTTCCTTTTCCACAGCCGGTATGTTAAATTATAATAAATAAAATCGATTTTTTACACTATTATATATGTGACGTGTGCTTCATTCCCCCAAAACGTGTCTTTAGACTTATTTAAACAAATGTATCACATAATTATAGTATTGCGCATTGCATCACATTCCACATAATGTATCATAGATAAATGTGTTTTTATATATTAATTATTAACTCAGTACCGGTTTATGTTGTCAACAGCTAATAAATATGCTACTCAATTATTTGAAAAGAAAATGAAAAATTGTACAGGATATATAAATCTGTCCTGCGGGAATGCTCGGGAACAATTTGTCGGCCGCGATTCGAGCGCTAACAAAATTTTGATGGCGAGGTCGGGAACCAATATAAATTAACAAAAAAAACTCTTGGTAGAAAATATATTTTGTAACGGAGCGGTGGAAATGTTTTTTGATACGATAATACAAAATATAGTACATACCTACAATGGTTTAATATACAATCGATCTTGGTCATTACGAGGAATATGGGATCGATTGAATTTGCTCGTTGTATAAGAGAATAGGTATTTTTAAATGCTGACAAACACACCCATCACATGAAGACATATGAAGTATCTGGAGCGGTCACATAACATAAAAAGTCGGAAAAACAATCAAAAATACCCAATTAGAATCTATTTACACACCCATTGCAGACATATTACATTTTTTTGTCAAAATCAATTTACTTTTATGCACTCTTAATTCAGTTACAATAAATGTGTCATATTTTTTTATTTGAATCTTCGTTGTTGTTTGATTCACTTTTTAACATTGGAAATATGCGGCCCTCCGCCATGAGATTCCTAACTCTGTGTTCGTGCCCATTAAAAAGCGTCAATTTATGAAAAACAACATTTATTTTTTTCTAAAAGCATTTTAGTTATTTTGTATTGAATGTAACTCTTTAATAATTTGATTTGGATGTTTTTTTTATAAATACTACTTCCTTCTGCCTCTACTTTGTTTGATTTCGAATTATCCCGCAGCCACGAGTAGTTTGGGAACCCCTGTCATGAACCATCGATGTTTGATCGTGCTACATAGTTTAGATAAGAGAGTGCAGAGTCCTACGGCACGGTTAGAGGCAGCAAGTGCATCACAATACAAAAATACACTAGCGACGATCCGATCTGTCGGATGCAACGTCTCGTGAACGTTTTGTGGTTTGACGAATTATGTAACGGACCGGTGTCGTCATTAGACAACACACTTCCGCTATTCTGCTGTAGGGATCGCAAAACCGATAAAACTGAAAAACGGGTTCCCGGTATTTTAGCTGATTTTTCAATACCGGTTGAGAAAATTTAAAAAAACCGATAATGGAAGTTAGGCAAAAACAAAATGTAATCATTCTTTGATTCAACATAAGAATAGAACTCGATGTTTTTAACAGGTTGCGAGTTTCGCTGTTTCGATATTTTGATCATTTATTGAATTTGCTTTGATGCTCATTTGAACATCAACGATTGTATTGCGTATTTAACCGGCATTGTGCTCCCAATTGCCCGTTATTATTGTCAGTTTTTTAAAAACCGGTATTTCATAATACGGACAGTACCGGAGTAACGGTATTCGCCAGGAATCACAAGCCCTAGACTTGCATGGACAATATTACGACAAAATATTAATCACAAATAGAGAGCTATCGATCAATGATAATTAATGTTAGGTATTATTTCAAAATATCTTCGTGTTGCGAGCTATATTTCACAGTAATATTTGTAGGGAAAAAATTAAATGGTCAGCATTAAAATCAATTTTTGGTCAGAATAAAAATATTACACGTTGAGAATATTTTATAACCATTTTGGTTAGGTTAGGTTAGGTGTTTTTTTAATTTCATTTAAATTATGACTATTTATTCTGAACTTATAATATAAATTCTGACCGGAAAAATACGTCATTTCGCATCGTTTCGTTTGCTCGATATTAATATTTTTGCTATACTCTCGCTAATGGCGTTACGCATAGGCGCAGTCGGAGACCACGTGTAGCGTCAAGTTCAAAAGCTTTTTTGCAAACCGTCAAAAGTCATTATGTGTCTTCAGATTCAGTTGAGGAGTATTCCCTGCTGCCCCTTCCTCCCGCCGCTCCAGATGATGTCATCTTTTTTTAAAAATTCTGTTTCTATTTAGCATGCTTAAATCAATGCCTCAGTTTTATTTTCTCACGGTAAATGTTTGAAATATTGTATCAGTTTTCAGTTTCAATGGCAGTGCGACGCATCGCTTACTACCGATTCGCTGGTAGTCAGTCGTTCACTGTATAAATAAATGCTTGAGTTGATAGATTTTTTTAATTGTTTACGTGATCTCACGTTTGTTGGTTTGTTCTCATGACGCGCCGACTTCTCTTTGGGTGGAGGATGATGTTATCGTGAGAAAGTCGCGACGAGCAAGGGAATTTGAATGTGTGCTTACTGGAAAATAGTGTCAGCTGATAAATTTCACTTAAACGGCAACACATTCGCTTGCGTCAATATTGGACACTTGCCATTGTCCTGCCCAGAGACGCCTCTGTATGCAAAACACCTTAACAAAGAACGTAGAATTTCCTGAAGGAATTACATTTATGAAGAGAAATATTTAATTTAAATACAGTATGTTTTACCCGAAAAAGATGTCAAGTTAACCGTTTTAACACAGCGCAAATAAATTAAAATGTCCCAGAGATACTGCGTGTTTTTGAGAAAAATAATTTTGCCTGATATACACTCGAATTCGATATTTTAAAAACCTATATTGACTCACGTGATGGCACTGCACATATTCATCAAAATATTGCTTATATTCTATTAGAATATCAAGTATTTTATTTATTAAACGTCTCGGATATCCGTGTTCGCTTGCATAATTCGACTCTGGAAAGGAAAAAGGACGTAACCCTCAATTTTCCAAAACAGCTTTTTTTCGATAATCACAATGCATACAATTCGACACACATTCTATCAAAAGGATGGAAACTGAAAATGCCGAATTAGTATCTAAATTTAGCTTTTAAGTTTGAAAAAGATGTCCTTGTAAAAAATTAAAACCAAGAAAAAACACTGAAATAAAGGTTTTTCCGAGACAATTTCTTTAATTGATATTAGGTTATGTCAATTAAACACCAGTTTAGAAGTATCCGTGCACTTCAAGGTTGTGTATAATAATTCATAATTTGCATATGTCTCAAAATCATCAAAACACGTTTTTAGCGCCTCCTGTAAAATTTGATATGTGTGGGCTACGCCCTTTTTCCTTTCCACAGACGATATGTTCCGGACATCTGTGTCCGCTTGGTATTCAAGAAGAAATCGCCCGGGTTCACTAATTTATTTATTAGGGATTCGCAATCAGCAAAAGAATTTACATTACACAAAATTATTGACAAATGGAATTAGGCTATAAAAAAATATCCGGCTTTCAGTTACAGCAGCGCTCTCCAATTGGTTTTTGCGGCCCGCGAGCTGTGCACTTTACAGCAAATTTTCAATTAAAACACTTTTCATTCACCTATTGGCCCCCGAAATGTTTGCTAAAGAAAAAAATGGCCCTCGGCCTAAAAGAAGTTGGACAGCGCTGAGTAATTACAGCTCGTGTCGAAGTTACAGATTTAATGAAAGAATACAAGTGCAACATTTTATAATAATATACTGATAAATGATTCCAGTATATTATCACAATGCACTACTGTGTTAGAAAAGGTCAAAAGGTCTTTGGGACGCTGTGAACCTGATAGCCCTCCTATCCAGAAAAACAGTGATATTTTTTAATAACATATTTATTTATAAAAGCTTGATAATTAACTTCAACACCTCGGTAACCAGCGGTGGGCTGCCAATACATTAACACGGGGCTCGCTTAATCTCAAAACAATTCTAGGTGTTTTTTTCGTTCATTGATGTCTAAACCATGTGCACTCATAATGTAAAACATGTTGATTCACATAGACTTTATAGCAGGGATCACCAAAATTTCTGAGGAACGGGATGGTTTTTCAAAAATTTTGAAGGGCCAGACGAAGAGTATTCTCAATGGAATCTTTTAATTATAAAATTATATTATTCCATATTCTTCACAGACTGGCCAATAAACATTTTTTTTATATTTATTAATGGTAAAAATAACCAAAATGTAAAAAAATATCTAATTTAGTAAAAATTATCTCGGTACTTATATTATTCCTATATAATATTTGAGGTGGGTTCCTGGAAAAAAAAATTAAAATTTCTCACTATCCAGATTAAATTTATCCGAATATTTAAGGTTCTATTGAACATTGGTAGCGCTACTAGGACGTGCTTTGAAAAAATCGTCAGTAAATTATTACTGTTTGATAAGGCACAGTTTACTGTTTTTTTTTTATTATTATTTAACGTACGTTTGCAATCAAAAATGAAACATTATGTCGAGCAGAGCGTTCGAGTGTTTTGTGTGTCACCGGCGTAACTGGACAAGTTCTAATGGAGGCGATAGGCAACGGTTCTTCCCCGACGGGTCGGGCGATTTGCGCCAAAGGCCGCCTGCAAACTCCGCGTCGCTTTCCCGAACCCGGGTCACTGGGTTAATGCGTCGGCGCCGTTGATTGGGCGCTCGGCGACGATTCGGTTGGTGTCTTTCTCGTGCGTGCGTATTGGCCACCGTTCGGAATTCCCTCACGATGGGCTCTCGCTGATCGATTCGATGCCCGCATCGAAACGGTTAAGTCTCGGTGCACGCAATTTTTACACTGTTATCAATACCAACGGCATATTATTTCGAGAGATTTATTTATTGTTAAAAATTAAAATTACAGTACATGACATAACACCTGACGCCAATTCGCCATGCACTTGAAAAATATAATAAGACAAAATATAAAATAAAAATACACAGTACATCAAATTCAACATAAAAAATCAAGAAATATAATACAAAAGAAAATTTATCAAACAGTTCACAAATACCATCACCAAAAATGTCCACTTCTCTAGGCAATGCGTTGATTAGTCGAACGGCCCTTGGAACTGGTGACTCATACCTCCTAAGCGAGGTATAAGTTTTTAGAAATAAAAGTTTTTGCTCATTGTTTCGCCCACGTAAGAATAAATTGGGAGCATGTAAATTAATAGTCATGAGAATTTCAGGATTATTAACTCGGCCCCGAAGAAGAAGAGAAAAATGCTTTAAGCTTGAAAACGATCTTCGAGCTTCAAGTGAGTGAAATGATAACATTCCTAAAAGAAATTTGGTGGGGTAGTATTCCTTTAAGGATCAAAGGGAAAGAATTTGAATTTTTTGAAATAATAATATCTTAGAAATTTCTTATGGATTCTCTCCAATTTCAGCTTGTATGAACTTTCATGTGGGCTCCAAATGATGGATCCATATTCAAGCTTACTTAAGACCAAAGCAACATAAAGCGTCCGAAACACAGTTGGGTTTTCAAATGGTTTGATATATGCAAATGGAGAAATAGTGAAACGAAAACGATTTTGGATCCAGCGGTGACTTTGTAAAAGTTTATTTTAAAAATTTAGTTTAATTTGATAACTTTGTTATTCCACCCGTTGTGGAACCAATATAACATCTCTTTGATAAACAGAAAACGACGTACCAGCGTCCAGTAGATTTAGATTTTTTTTTAGTTTGTTCGTAAACCTCGCCATGTTCTGTCTGATGATGCTTCTCAGAAATGTAATTATATATTAATCGATTACATTATTAAAAAGACACATCTTCTAATTTCACATTTTTTTTTATTTAAGATCATTACCGGCTTCTCTTCACTGCGAGCAGGGCTAATATTTTCGATGCGTTCGGCGGTTACTTTGTGGAAGTTCATTTTTAAGCATCTCGCAGAGGCGAAAATCTTGTCACAGCTTTTTACGGTGTAGCAAATATTTTTTTAAATATAAAAATAATTAATAAATAATGATACGAATGTTTGAAATGAATTGAAGCTGCATATTTATCTACAATTAAAATGTTGGTGACCTCTTACAAATACTTAAATATTATTAATATATAGTAAAAAGTAAAATCAAACTAAAAGTCAATTATGTATGCACGATAGGTACTTACTAGGGCATCCATTCCCGGGATACGGGATCCCGTAATCCCGGGATCCCGTTCAATTTTCTAATCCCGAAATTCCGGGATTGAGATGGCCGCGATCCCGGGATTTCGGGATTAAGAAATTTTGAGGAAAAGCCGATAATTTACATGAAATTGGTAAATCGGTGAGCTAAAAAAACAAAAAACGAGGTTTTGCGAGATTCTGGGGAAAAGTATACCAAATCAGAGATTTCAAATTCCTCGGTGAGCTAAAAAAAAAAAACGAGTTTCGGTGAGATTCTGGGAATTAGTATACCAAATCAGAGATTTCAAATTCCTCGGTGAGCTAAAAAAAAAAAAAACGAGTTTCGGCGAGATTCTGGGAAATAGTATACCAAATCGGAGATTTCAAATTCCTCGGTGAGCTAAAAAAAAACGAGTTTCGGTGAGATTCTGGGAAAAAGTATAACAAATTGAGGATTTCAAATTTCCATAAGTCCGGGATCCCGAAACCCACAACCCCGGGATCCCGAAAAAAAGGGGATCAATCCCGAAAAAAAGGGTATCAATCCCGAAATCTCGGGATTGGATACCCTAGTACTTACAATTGGTTCAAAGTAATTCTTAAATATTCTATATTTTCACCGCTGGTTAAACCGATGGCTTGGTTTTAATACAAAGATGTGTTTTTTTTTTGTAAATACATAGCACACGCCCTAGTCGATTGTTAAAATTATTCAATTATGTAATCGAATATAGCTGCATTTTTTTTTTGCTCATTTTTCCGCTACCAATGTGGGGATCAACGAATCGGTTTACAGACGTGTTCGAACGCACGATTGACCGATTTGAATTGCGTTCGCGATTGGACGCGGTGCATATAATAAAAATTACCTCACACCCATCCCATCACTTGAAAAGGTGCTTAGCGATTAGCCAACCTCTAGTCCTCTCATATCTCCGTCCTTCTAGCCTTTCCCTCTCCACAAACGAGTGGTCAAGCAACCGAAAACAAACAGATTGTGTAGAACAACTTCTGCCGTGTTGAGCTCCATTAGCGGTTTTAGGAGCGGAAATGTTAAAAAAAAATACCTCGGATTTGTAACAATGTTATGCGTGTACGAGTTATGTCGGTTAAGCATCGTCTACTTCTTCCACACTACCGTCTTCGTGTATATAAATGAATTGTATCTGCCTATCCCAGCTTGTCTGACCGTCTTTACATATCGAATGTGGAGAGGAAAAAGAACGCCACCCACACATAGGGCTTCCAAACCGGTTTAAACCGAAACCGGTTAACCGGTTTATCGCATGTTTTGAAAAAAACCGAAAACCGGTTTATTTCACTCGGTTAACCGCGTTTTATTAAAAATACTCTTTTTTTATTTTTCATTTTTTTTTTCGAAAAGAAATATCTTTTACAATGAATTTACTGCGTAGAAGCGGAAAAAAATTACATAACATGCATATGAATTTTATAAAAAAATCTACTTGTATCAAAGTTGTCCATGTTGTGAACAGAAATGACTTTTTCAAATAATTTAATATGTTTTAAAGTATATAAATTTAATTATTGTAGTGCTTGTTATTCTCAATTATGAGTTTTATTATCAAGCTCTATTTTTTTTATTTGACATTTTACCATAAAATATTTTTCCACATTTAATTGTCATTGCTGTATATATATATATATTATGCCTTCTGTATTCCATCTTTAAAATAAATATCGATTTTCCATTAAAATTGGAGCATTTATGACAAATATTTTTAAAAAATCTACAAAAATTTTTTTTTTTGCATACTTTTCTAATCATAATACGTTATATTTCGGTTTAAACCGGTTAACCGGTTTTATTTCTAGAAAAAAAACGAAAACCGGTTAGTTGAAAAGTCCGGTTAATGGAAGCCCTATCCACACATATCAAATTTTACAGCAGGCGCAAAAAACGTATTTTGATGATTTTGGGCCATATACAAATTATGAATTATACACAACCTTGAAGTGCACGGAGACTTCTAAACTCGTCTTTAATTGACATAATCTAATATTAATTTAAAAAAGTTGTCTAGGAAAAACCTTTATTTCAGTATTTTTTCTTGGCTTTATTTTTTTACAAGGTCATCTTTTTCAAACTTAACCTAAATTTAGATACTAATCCGGCATTCGCAGCTTAAATCCTTTTGATAGAACGTGGTTGAAAAGCTGTTTTGAAAAAAACTGTGGGTTACGTCCTCTTTCCTTTCCACAGTCGATATTATTATTGGTGATTTCAAATCGAAGTGAAATTTTTCTATCATACCTTTCTTGCTGTCGGTGTTTTTTTTAATGGTAATTGATCTCTACAATAATAACTAATTGATGGCTAATTACTCCGCTTATGGTTGGTAATGATTTTTAATTACTGGCGAGATTTCTTTTCCCGCCGTTTCTTGTTGTGTTTATATCTCTATAACGTGACGGATGTTTCCGTACTATGTTGAATGTTTTAAATATAATTTAATACGCGTTACCAGTGGAGATATTCCTGCGTGCACAGTACTTATTTTAGACGGTTTGAAATACTCAACACAATCACTCGTTGAGTATTTCATACCGTCAGAAATGTGATATGTACTTGTTTTTCTCCCTGAGAAGTGAAACACGTGTCATATTTCGTCAGACACCAAGTGGAATAACAGTTCTCAAATTTAATTTTATATTTAATATTATATCCATAATTTATGAAATCCAATAAAACACCACGTGTTTGTTTACAAATAATATTTCAATGCATTGATACTTTAACACGGGCATGGGCAACCTTTTCTAGGTCTGGGGCCGAATTATCATTCTGTCTTCGAGTCAATGGCCGGACCAAATTATTAAGCATAATAAAGTAATATTAAATCAAATAAAACACGTTGCTAATTCTTATATATCGTCCAAGCGGTGGTGATCATAAACCAGTAAAGTGGAGCCACTGCAAGCGCCCGTGTCATCTCCATTATTTAATCCCTCTCTGGAACTATTAATTTCTTTCTCTATAACTTCGCCGAGATGCATCAGGGCCGGACAAAATAGCTCGGCGGGCCGGATGCTGCCCATATATGCTTTAACACTGCCCTTACGGTGTTAAAACATACTTCCGATATGTTTGTAGTCCTTAAAGAACCAAGTGAAAAAACATGTTTTTCACTCGGTTTGATAGACGGTAAAAATCCAGGATGTACATTTTTAAAAAACATTTTTCACTCGGTTCTTAAAGGGTTAAGTAATTTTTAGCACCGTAGGGGAAGTGTTAAAATGCTTTTTTTCACCATCGGCAATACCGGTGACCGTATTTTCGGAAACCCTACCCATGATCAGGGCTTCCAATCCTGGATTCCCGACCAATTTTGTGATCCCATAATCCCGGGATTTTTTTTACTACTAATCCCGGGATTTCGGGATTCACTATAACACTTGAAAAATCCGTTAATAAAATAATTTTGCTCTGTAGTCACTGGCAGTCGTATCTCTTTGAAAGGATGGAGGTAGAAAAAAAACTCTCACGTTTCTGAATAATTGTACAATCTCTAGATTCGCAACGTTTTCTGAGGAAGGGCCTAATTGCAAATTGTGGAATCTGCGAATTCCCAACTTTTTCAAGTCATCGACGTAATTACCATTCTTTTCTTTTCAATTTATTTTTGTATTAATAGCACTGTTAAATTATATTTCTTATCAGTTAACAATGCTCGCAATGAGCGAAACCGGTCCCGACCCTTTAAATAAAGTGGAATAAAGTACAAAGGAATATTATGTTTTTATTAATATAATGCCTTTCTGCCAAGTATCTATATATTAATAGTCGATAATGTCCGTATGTCCGTCCGTCCGACCAGATTTCACACCTTCCAGTCTCCACTTTTTTAAATAAAATAAAATTAAACTAAATAAAATTAAACACAATGCAACAAAAATCTCACGTTGCTGGGCAACGGGCTTACAGCTAGTTGACATTGATTACCCTAAAAGTAAAAAAAATGTTATCGATTTGAAAATTATTTTCGAATATCTGAATTTCTCACTTTTTTCCCAGTGATCAATCTCGATATCTCACAATGATTGTGATTTCCAAAATCCCGGAATACACAAAAAAAATGGTCCGGGATTGGATGCCCTGCCCATAACGTATAATACCTGTCTTCACGAATTAAATGTTATCCGGTATTTAAACGCGCTCGAGTTTGCCGTATGTTTTCAATTAATTTACTTTTTCGAAGAATATGGACAGGTTTCGCTTGTTCGGTTTATCAATCGCGATGAGTCGCCGGCATGGAGAAGCGAGAATCTTCACATGCCTTCCGTGAGAGAGTGCATCGCAGAGTCACTGCTGTGTGAAAATTGCGCATCGAACGTGAACCTGCGGCACGCGATCTGTTTGGGCAAATTTAATGATATTACTTGATTTTTTTTTAATTTACTCCAACCTCTTAGTATTTATTCGAGACGGCTCACGGACCACTAAATTCACAATTTTTATTCAGCGGACCACTAACTGGACTCTTGTGTTAAATATTAAATGCGTCTAAAAATGCACCAAGTTCATAAAATAGTGTCAGATTTCTCTGCGGAGCACCAAAATTTTCCCGCGGACCGCACTTTGCCGGCCGCTGGCGTAGAGTGCATTAATTAAACACAATCATAGACTATTCAAAATTCGTCGGTAGTTATTTTTTAGTTTCCTCTATTTTTTTAACTTTTTAAAAATGTACGTCCTTGGATTTTAAAGGACCAGCAAGATATCGGAAGTATTTTTTTAGCACCGTAGGGCAGTGATTTCCTACCTGGGAGGCGTGGACTATCGCAAAGGGAGGCGCGAACAGTCCAAAATATGTATTTACCCTTTAAAACTTGTCTTTATTACTACATGAACTAACGGATGGGGAGGCGCGAAGATATTTTTTTCTTCAAAGGGAGGCGCAGTTACAAAAAGGTTGGAAACCACTGCCGTAGGGGAAGTGTTAATAAATTTTTTATTTATATTAAATCCATGTACGTTCCCAATTTGGAGCATATGGCCTCCTAATGAAAGTATCTCGACAGATTTATTTATTTCTATGATAACTGTTGGTTACTCAGTTGTTCAACCTTTCTTTTTTAAAGAGAGTAAGACTAAGACAGGACTAGTGGTTACCTTAGTGCTCTCGCTACGCCCGTGTTAGGATAGGATGAGTGGGAGGGATTTCAAGAGATCACATACATACAAGAATTCGGGAAGAAATCTATAAAAAAAATCCGTAGTGGGATTAGAACCCGTGACCTCCGTGTTCCAAGTGAACGTCGTTGACACTCGACCACTCAGCTGGACGAATAACATATGTAGTACTCTAAATTTTCTATTTTTTAGTCTGTGTACAGACTAGAGGTCTGCTCGGGCCCAGGCCTGGCCCGCGGGCCGGGTTCGGGCGGGTAAGCGCAATTGATATTCGGGCTCGGGCCGGGCCCGGGTAAGGAATTTATTCTTCAGAAAAATATTTCAGACTATTTTCGTGTCATAAGTCAGCCATGATGATTTTAATTATTATTAGTTCTATAGAGAATCGTATACTGTTGTAAATTTGAAAAAATGGGTTTTTTCGGTCTGTTGAGTATAAATCCGGGCTTCGGGTCGGGTTCGGGTAACAATTGTGGTATCAGACTCGGGCCCGGGCCGGGTCGGGTCTGAGTCTTTCGGGCTCGGACTGGGTAATTTTGTACAATTTCGGCCCGTGCAGACCTCTAGTACAGACCAGGACTGGTTTCGCTATTTTGTGAGATTTGTACATGAATTTTTTTTTAACATTATTTATATATTTTATATCGGTCGTTTTGAAAGAACAGTCGTAGAAAATTGAAAACTAATGTCAGCAAACGGTTGCACGAATTTTACGGTAAAGTGAAAAAGTGTGTGCCATCACAGTTTCAGTATAAGTTTTAAGCAAATGATCAAATAGATTCAACAAACTTTGAGACAATAAAAAAGTACTATAGTGAGATATCCTCCATTGTATATCAAAATAGAGCTTTACTCTATTGTATGTATCATGAAGTTTCACATTTTTATTATAAATAAGAGAAATTAAATTATACAACGTAATGGCACTGCTCTATTACAAAAAGTTGACGTCAGCTGTCTCGATTGATGCAAAATGTGTCACGTAAATTTCTCCTCGCATCTTGATTGATGCACGTTATTTATTAGCTAGTCATGTTCGAAAATGTAATCGAACTAATGGCCCGTACAACTGTATGTTAAATCAAGCATATTTATCTGAAATTCACTTCAGTAAAGATAAGTAGCTCAAACTGTCATGTTTTTGCCATTAATTTTGTAAAAAGAAATTCAGTTGTGTTTCTTAAACCGAAAGACACAGAAACAGTTAATTAAATTGATTCTCAAACAAGAAAAAATCACACGAAACACAAAGACAACAAATTTCGAACAGTCGCAATTAATTATTTTTATAATAACAGGTAAAAGAGGTGACTGTGAACAGAAGGTGTAATTATTTCAGTTCAAGTGCAAGGAATCCGTTGATTTAAAAACGTAACAGTAATTTAAACAAGAAGAATAATATGCGCATCAGTGATTTGTGTGGCGCTGAAGCCCAAGTTGCGTGACGATGCCGATCTTTTTCGGGCCGGCGGCGTGCTTCGTGTGAAAGTCATCCGTTGCAGTTCGGGTCGCGGGCAGAAATATGCCGCAGATGCAGAGCCTGTCCAGTCTGTTTTCGCCGCAGGCCAAGACCCAGGGTGGGATGCAAAAGTTCTACAAGACCATCGGTTCCGGTGGGGCCGCCAAGGGCTCAGCGCAGCCGGCGAAAAAACAAGATAAGTCAACCGAAAAGACCAAAGACGGTGGTGCTAACGTAGAACTAAACCCTAATGCCGTACAGAAATTCTTGGCTCAAATACATATCACGCCCAATTTGATTAATAGAGACAAGAAGAAGACAGTGACTAAAAATGGACAGAAGAAATATGACGGACATGTTTATGAGAATATTGACATTAAAAAGTGTGCAAAGAAGCAGAAAGACACTACCAAAGCTAAATGCAACAATATTAATAATAATGCTCAAGTTTTGAAAGTAATTTCCAGTAATATTACTGTGATTGAAGTTGGAAGTACTTCAGTTTATAATATATCTCATGGTGCGAGTCTCGTCTCCAATTCTGATGTCAAACTCACGAAAGCGTTGGAAAACTTTGATAGAATATTGTCAGAGTTTGCTTCGCCGGCAAATTCTATGAATTCTCCATCATTCGTCCCGCCGAAGTTGCAAAAGTCTAAGACCTGCAGTATTATCGAGTCCAGGTGTATTTTGAAGAAGTCTATCTCCGACTTGAAGTCTTTTAAAGACAGCGTATCGTCTTCAGACAGTGGCAGTGAACACCGTCCTCTTGATAGAACTAAGAGTCTGTGGAATCTCGACGATATGGAAGAGCTACATTTGAATTCTAAAATACCTGTATTGATGCCTTTTGAATATAATGTCGACGAAATCAAGTCAAGTAAATATAATACCTATAAGATATCTGGTAAAGAAATGTTAAATGAAATTTCTTTGATTAATCCTAGTGATATTGGAAAACTTGATGTTAAAACAAGAATATTGAAGAAAACTCTTTCGAACCCGCCTACAGCTATTGCTCTCCCTGCGAAAATTCCGCCTAAGAAGGTCGAGCGTAAAACAAGTGACCCGACCAGAAAAAATAAAAATCTCCGTCCTAATGTGTTAAACGTCCCCAAACCAGCAGGTCTCACCAAATCTAAGACCAGCGATCATATAGTCATGGCCGCCAAGAGTAACAAAATGCCCAAGTCCAAAAGTGTTTGGGAAATATCAAAATCACTCAATTCTGCGAATGCCATGAAGCCGTTGTCCAGGACAAAGTCCAACGCGTCTCTCAGCGGATCTTCTAGCAAGATACCGATTGTGAGAAGCCAGCAGGTGTCACAGAACAAGTTCTCTACGGCCAGGGCGCTGTTTTCGCCCACTCCTGAAGGTCTGAAGCGGTCAGATCAGTCGAAGGATAGTGGGACAGTTTTGAAGAAGTTCACGCAAAATATCAATAAGTCGCCGCATTGTGACAGCAGCGTTAAAAAGCCTCTTACAAAAAAACCAGACGTGAGAATTTCAAGAGCAAATGAAAAGAAGAACGGAAATATTGAAGGCGATGTGAAGAATGATGTCAATGAAATCAGTAGAGTAAGAGCGAGAATTCAACAGAAGAAATTCGAGAGTAAAAGTACGGTGCCAATTGTTGGTGATAATAAAAATAAAAAGAGAGATATTACAGTCGCTGATGCAGTTTTATCCCCTGTCAAGTCAATAATTTGCAAAATGGAAATGCATAGTGCTATTGAAACCAGTTCTGAGCCGGTACCGTTTCAAAACTGCAAGATAATAAAGCCGGCGCATAAAGCTGTGTGCGTTGCTAATATGTCACTCCAGAATAATTTTATCTCGCTACACAAGAGACCTGTCAATGCCGTAGAAACTAAAAATGATAGCGCGCTTTTTAAATCTGCCGATAAAGCCGAAGGTGAGAAACGTAGTCTGGCAAAGGACAGAGCCATCGTTGGGTCTGATGATAAACTGTACGAAGGACATTCCGACTGCAGTGATGATTCCGGACACGCCTCAAATGAAAGTGAACCGATATCTCCAAAGATATTAAAGGAAGAAGAGATGAAAAAAATAGCAGCCGACGGCGATTGTCTGATGACGTTCATACCGGAGTCTGCCGTTGAGAATTGTGTCAGAAATAAACCTGATCTGATACTGAATATCGCTCCTCCGAAACCAGTATGCGATGACGTTTATAAACTGGATCTCGGCAAAGTGGCAAGTGTGGTGAGACGAGACGATAATGCGTCGGTTGTTGGCGCTGTTACGCCGGTGCCCGCCGAGAGAAGATTGCAGGCCGCGAAGAAAGTGGAGCAAAAACAGAAGGTACGTGCAGTTGTTTTACTTGTCTACTAATTTAATCGATGCACTCTTGTGTTTCTCGTGAACAGGTGATTATTTCTTCGAAATCATCAAGCATTACATGTCCGAGCGGAGCATGCGGACTCTGTGCTCTTTCCAACGGGTGTGCGTGAAGTATGTTTGTCCAAGTGCAATGGAAACAGAGCACAACTTAGTTTAGCGGCCCTTTCGGGTCAAAGGAATGTAACTCGATTTTTGGAATTTTTGAACTACATATGGCACTGGATTATATAAAATAACACATCGTCGTGAATGTTCTACAAGCAGGTATCTCTACCTTTGTCAGTTTTGGTCTAATGAATTCAGAATTTCAATACGCACACATTCCCTTAACTCGTATACTAAAAATAATGCTTGATTTGAAATATTTGGCGCATTAGCATTATCTGTAATGACAAATATTTCTTTTTATATAAAAAAAAAGTACTGAGTGAAGGTGCTTGGTGGAATTTCAACGTTAAATATGAATAGTATTTTTTATCCAAGCGTCGGTTTATGTGCATTCATCCACTACAATGCCTAAATGGAAAACCCGGGTCGATAGTGACAAAACTTTTTTGAATGTTTCAAATAAAAATAATATATTTTTTTTTTACTAGTGATTCGTTTTTAAGATTAAGTGGGCGGAAGAAAGAATTGAGACTTCACAGAGATACCTCGGTGTTTCAGACATTGACTTGAGCACCAATCCATTAATAAATTAAAAATATAAATGTATTAAAAATCCCGAGATCCCGTCCAATTTTGTGATCCCGAAATACCGGGATTGTGACAGTTTTAATCCCGGGATTGAGAAAATTAGAGGATGCTGTGCGAGGGGTAAAAAAAAAGTAGGTACCGAATTTCGGTTTATTTTGGGAAATCCATAAATTTCTGGCATTCAAGAGCTAAAATAATGGTCTCGCGATGTTGCAATCCCGAATTTATACACAATTTTATTTTGAATATTCAATCCCAAAATACCGCGATCACAACAAGGGTCTGGGATTGGATGCCCTAGTATATTGGTCACTGGGATTTAAAGCCGAACACACCGCAACAGAAACCAACGACGTTGACAGCTCGACTTCAGGCCATAAAGTGGTTGAAATAAGAGACGAGAGAAAGGTTTAGGTACTATAGAAATATTTGTATTTTCACTCTGTATCTTAAATATTGATAAACTAACTGCTTTGACGTTCAAAATTATTACACATCGTGATTTTTTTATTATTATTATTCTGATGCTTGATTATGATTATCACAGTGTCGTAGAGAAATTGTTTTTAACTGAAATAATAATCTAAGCACGCGTGCCCCCTTTATTTGGTTTTCGTGCCTACTACTACTTTGGCATGTGCGTAGTCTATTTTCTAATGATATAACGCCTGTCTCCTATTTGGAGGTTTCGCCAATCCTCCGTGCTGAGTATAGCCGGGCTCGATTATTTCCTCTGATTTTTCTGCGACCCATATCTTTATCCTACCTAGTACAAGACTGATTATTTTTGGAACCATTCGAATGAGTATCTCTTTTGGTCAGAGCTGGGAAATTATTAAATTAGACTTTAAGTAACTCCTGGTTTTCCTGAGTTTCACCTTCCATCGCGTTCTTATATATACAATTTAATAATGCGTCTTATTGAAAATTCTACAAACACACATGCATTTATTTTTTTATATGTAAGTAAAAAAAATGTGATTAGTATGGAGTTCGTGTCGCTCTGTTATTGACGAATTTGACTCTTCTTGAAACATCACGACTCCGGCTCCATGGCTCTATGATATTATGATTGAGGAACTACATAGAATATTATCGCCACTAGGGCAAGTTGGCTTTCCACAACCACACGTTGTGTATATGCAAAAAAATCTACCCCTTACATGTATGGCCTTAGCAGAGACCTACAAGATTTTGGACCAGCTACTAGTGTGCTTGAAAAATATATTTAAATAAAAAAGTGTGACTAGCTCAGCCATTTAAATCATGTTGATAATATGTAATAAGTATCGTGTGTATGATTCGTATACTAATAATACCCCATCGTTTTTGTTTTATTGACTAGTGAGAAATAAAGGTTGTGACAATCCTCAAGTAAATTAACAAACTCCTTAAACTCCGCGACGTTACGCTTGTTTGCAACCAAGTCAGCGTGGCGTATTGGGCCCGTTTGGGGACGAACCACAGCAAAAAGTTCTGCTCGTTTAGATTCCATGTCAGAGCGGTCCCACAGCACATGAGTAAGCATACCCACAGGTACAGCCAGGTATTTAAAACTAACATGCCCAGCTCGAATAGTTTTGCATTGAACTTGCCATGGGCGGGTTCGCAACCGGAACAATTTGGTTTGTATTGAAGTTTGAATTAAAACCAAAGAATTCACAGCGTGATATGGGGCGGTTGTTCCAGTAGTCAGCCAGTTAAGGGACGGGTGTTTTTTTCGAAAGAAATCTTGAAATAATGAATATATGTTTTTCCACTGGTATTTTACAAAACAGATACCAAATAATGTAAGCAAGTGAAAATAAAAACGGACAATCCACGCATAAAATAAGAACAGTTTTCCAAAAATGGCAAAAAATCCAGTACTCAGCCACCGAAAATCAGTTGTTAGCCTTTCATAGGCATTAACTTTTATAAGTCAGTTTAGTACAAATATACATCTTCAAGTGGTTAACTACCGACACATATTTAAACAGTTTTGTTTTTTTCAGTGACAACACTATTATTCATATAATTTAAGATTTCGACTGAAGGTGCTTGGTGGAATTTCAATATTAAATTTGAATCGTTCAAACTATGTACATTCTCACAGGTTTTGTCACTAACGACCCGGGTTTCGCCCTTCGGCATCTTCAGGCATTCAAGTGCACGGATGAACTTGAACTGACGCTTAGCAAATGAAAGTTTCGTGTTTATATAAGATATAAATGCATCACTGAGTCCAAAGCCATTGCTGGCGAAAAGGATGAGCCCATGGGAATGCCAACAGATTTGAGTAGTGAGCAGTTTCAAGAATTATATAATTTGTTTGTCGGCAAAGGTTTTATGATTATATGATTTTATGATTATATAGGGTATAGAAGTGGAGATGTGAGAAAGTTGCACTTGAATGCCTGAAGATGCCGAAGGGCGAAACCCGGGTCGTTAGTGACAAAATCTGTGAGAATGTACATAGTTTGAACGATTCAAATTTACTATTATTCATGTTTAAGCTGACTACTGGACACGGCTAACTATAGGAACACTTCCAAGAGGTATTTAACTTATAATTTACCGCCGCACAAGCTAACCAAAAAACGACATGGTTTGCATTGTTTGCTATTAATATAAAATGGCCACTTTACTCTCTCGTAGATCGTGACTTGCAGTGTATCTGTAATTAAAATGCTAAAAAAATCTAATAATGTTAAAATACAAAGCAAGTTTTGTCCACTGTTAGTTTTCGCATCGTCACAGATTCATCAATCTCGACGTGTTGACATTCGCGCCTTGCTTTCTACAAAAGTATATCATAATTTATTGTTATTGCCATAAGTAATTTCTATTTATCGAATGAGGGGGGGGGGTCAGGCGTTGAACCCGGTGAGTGATGCCCCGCAAGTCCACGAGGCCCGCACGATGAATAAAACATAAAACATTTGCATTGTTCGGTTTGGTCATTTCGTAGAATGAGCAATTGCTACGCTATTGGCACTTTCTCCTCTGCGCCGGCAGTGTTATTGTGCGACGATGAATGGCGATTAATCGCGACGACGGATTGCGATTAAAGACGATGAATAGCGATGAGCGGTGACGCGTTTAAAATGATAACAGTAATTATTTTACGGAGAAATCTATTTAAAAATATTAAACCTCGTACAACGCTTTCAATTAAGCATACTGTAAGTGAATAGTAATAAGTTTGATGGCAGGACTTTCAAATTTGTTGTCAAAACATTTTTGTTTCCATGCCCGCTCCCAGTTTGCGAGTGTCGGATGTAATCTGTATCACAGACATTCATTCCTTCGAATAAATCGGTTAAGCAGGTAAATCTTCCGAATTCCCCACACTTTTATCTTATATGTGAGTAAATATGAATCTCCCAGCAAACAAAATAAACATAAATAATGAGCATATATATTCTCCTAATGGATTCACAACATAAGTTTTTCTACGAGAACTGTTGCTCAACCTATCCTTTTCAAATAGTGTAGAGATAGAAGGATACGACTAGACATGACTTGTTATTAGCTAATCGCTCCCACTACGGCCGTTTTTTGTTGTTGTTGATAAGATGGGCGGGAATATTAAATATGGTAGTGCTAAATATAGTTTTAAATTTGATTATTTTACACGTTACAGTGAATACCGAATCCCGGGATTGGTATTACGGTAATGCCGGGATTGCGGGTATCACCAAATCGGTCGGAATGCCGGGAACGGAAGCCGTAGACCCCTATCCCAACGTCAAACCATTACCACTGTCAACTCTTCCCGCGTGAAGTATTCTGCTATCAACATTTGGATTTATTATTTAGTAACTGTGTATTGATTGCGTCGTGCTTACAGCATGGAAGAAATGACTATATTTTGTTTGTTTGATTTTCTGTTTTAATCACTAATGTTTGTTTGATTGATGCATTCTTCCGAGAAATAAACGATCATCATTAGTCAATTGATTCATTAAAATAACATCCGGAGAGAGATCTTTGTATACATAACGATGCAATTCAGCCATAATCGAGCCATCGTTAGAAATAAGGTATTTAGAATTTACCGAACAAAAGCGGTTTTCTGCCGTCTTTGTAAAAGTTTTTGGAGGTTTTCGTACAAGATTCTTCCGACCACGAATTCTCCGTACATAGAAAACTCCGGACGCAGAAAAATTCCGCACAATTCAGTGCTGTGGAGTCGGGATTTTCGGGGGACACATTTAAAAATACATATTTTATGATGTGTATTCAAACCATGTCTTGTTGGGTCATATGGCGTAGCGGTTGGCGTTGTGGGCTCAAGGGTTCGAGTCCCAGTACGGACAGCGTTTTTTTGATCGACTTATCGGTGTTTGTGATGTCTAAAAATTCCCTCCCACCCTTCCGATCCTTCAATAACTGGGCGTTTCGAAAGCGGTTAGTTAACCAATAGTCGTCCTGTCCTAGCCTTATCCTTCTATACCTGATACTCTATTTGGAAAAAGAGAGGTTGAGCGACTAAATAACAAACAGTTCTCGTATTTTTTTTGTTGTTAAGATACCTCCATTCGGAGGCCATATGCTCCACATTGAGAGCGGATATGGATAAAAAAACAAACCACAATAGTCCATTCTGTTGCCACTAAAATATAGTGCTGTATAAGTAAAAATGAATGTCGCCCGCTGTGGTCTTGTTGGTTAGAGCTTGCTCTACCGATCGGGTGGGTCTGGGTTCGATTCCCGGTAAGGTCAATGTCAAATTGGATTTTTTCAATTTTGATTTGAGATCATTAAGACATGGGTGTTTGTGAAGTTAATTCTCCCTGAGTTAATCTCATGTGACTTTCAAATTTCTCATCGAGTATATCTCGAATGATCTTTCAATTTAAAAAATATTTGACGCATTGGCGTAAGCTGTAATGTAAATTCTTTGGAGTCAGAGTCGTCTTGTTTTTACACGACTCCACAGCCCTGGCTAAAGCACTTCGATATTTTTTCACCTTATCGCTAGTCCGTTTGTTTTTATCATAATTCTCATTAACATGTATGTTACTGTTAATGTTGCGTGTCTGATTTAACAATTAAACGAACTATTAATAAGTTTCTATATGCAAAAACATCATGTTCTATTGAAACCGTTATTATAAATGGATGAACTGAAACACACACTCGGTGTGTTTCTCAATCGTTGCGCCTGAGCGAACCCACGCCCGGATCCGTTGGTTATTAACCCTTTGGTTACGGGCGAAATTTCGTAGGTATGTGCGAAAAAAACGGGTAAGAAAATGGGAATTTTCCAGTGTTTTGGAAAAACTAACGTAAATCTCAAAATTGTTAATACATTTTATCATTTTTTTTATAACGTGCTAAGATCAATATTATCTACGCGAATTCATAGTAAATTAAATAATTATCTGACTAAATATAAATAATAATAAGCGATGAAATCAAAAAAACGTTTTTCTCATACCCTAAATTCGACTTTCACTCCAAATATATGTTTTATAAGAGAATAAAATGTATTTAACAATTATGCTAATCAATAGTATGGATTGTCGTTAGTATCATCATAAAAAAATCACGAGGAGTTTTGGACCGAAAATGACCAGATCCACCTTTTCCTGAACGTAGAAAAACACACTTTTCTTATAAAAAACTAAGACAGTTTTGATTATTAGGTCATATTTTAACCCTTAATTTATTTGAAACTAAGAGGTTTTTGGCGACGTTAAAATTTTTATTTTGTTCCTTTGAATCAGTACTCCAATATTATAGCGATATTTAATTTTTTTCTCTTAACTGAATTTGGGCGTATTTGATCCCATACTCCTCATAATAATACAATCATAAAAAGGAATAAGCGCCACGTAAGATCATATAGCGTCTTTCGTTTTTGTCTCAAATTACATCATAATTCATATGTTACTGATAACATTATAAACTATAATTTATATTATGATTATTTTACAAAACGAAATCATATTATCTTCATGTAAAATCACTTAAAAATTACCTGGACTATTATCGTATCACTAAAAAACTATTACGTTTTTTTTCTTAAAGGATTATATTATTTCGCAACAAAAAAAACACAAACATGCTTTATTTATTGTCCTCAATGTAAATCGGATGCAAACCTTTATCAATCTTTATGGAAATATACTTTAACCGTTTCACCAGGGGTGGGCTGGAGGCGGCTCGCAGGGGCCCGGGCGAGCCTTTTGATAGTTTTAAATTGGGTCAGCGAACCCTTTGTTAAATTATGAAAAAAAAAAAATCTTGCTCAATCAGTACTTAACTGCAATTTATGACCCATATATTATCTACAACGGTTTCAGTATAACGTTTGACTGAAAGAAATAGTACCTATTTCTGCGTCCATCTTATAACTCTTCACTCTTGCAATCTGAGGTAGGTAATTTCATTTTTCAGCTATAGATATTAATAATTTTACGGTATATTACGTATCGTTACTTAATTTAAGAATAGTAAAAATTAATTGTTTTAATATTTATTGTGTAAAATTGTAGGTATAAGATTGATAAAGAAATCTGCCCATTGAACAGAACACTGCGAATATATCTGTGATTAGGCGTACCTTTTGCTAGCGTATTGGCAGCCCACCGATGCGTTTTACCATCCTTTCAACGCTTTTATTACTGGCTGTTAAGTCGGATAAAAAATGACTCCTACTTCGGCTTTAAATTGAAAGCGACTAAGACTCCGACTCCGAATTGATATTTACATATATCGATGGCTTAGTTCCATACTGCTACAACTAAAAATTGTTAGCTTTGAGATATGGTTGGCTGACCAATGTTTTGACACATCTAAACTGAGTTGTAGAAAAGTGATATTTATTGTTTGTGTCATATCTTTAGTGAATCATTTTGTTATTAATCTCATTTCAGTTCAAATTTATTGAAACTTTGACAAAACCATAAAATGATATTTCGAATCGTATATATTATACATGTAACCGAGATATTGTTAATATTTCTTTATTTCCATTATGCAAACTTTTGCCAACCGGGAGAAAACTAGTATTTTTTTCTAGATGTTCTTTTGTGAATCTATAGAAAATGTATTCGAATAGGTAATATAACTCAAAACATCAAATTTTTGACTTATCGTTTTATAAAACTAGGACATCGATATATATATTTCGCGGGATTTTTTAGTCCAACAAGATTTATTATTATTTATGTTGTCATGTAATGCTCATTTCCAAAATAACTGCTATAAACGCTTTGATTTGATATGCAGTTATCGGATCTCATTATTTCATCTTATTTGAATGTATTCTAGTATAAGCATATTTATTTAATTCAATGGTTATCATGTTCAACAATTGAGCATTAAAAAAAGATTGATGTAAGAAATAGCTTCAAATGATTTTAGGTGAAAATGCTCGAGTCATAATAACTCGTTAAATAGAATGGGCAAGGGTCATTAAATTTTACTAAAATCTGTTCCACAATTGTAATTATCAGCGTATTTTCGGCTGGATGACGTCACTGTATGATTTTCTTCAACCATTAGAATGATTTGGCATTATGGGTATTATACCAGGGCTGTGGAGTCGGAGTCACGGAGTCGCGGTATTTTGACCGGAGTCGGAGTCATGAAAAATGAGCGGCTCGAATTTTTTTTGAAAAATATTTTTAATGAAGTGTATTCAAACAAAATAGTACAAAGTGTTGCCATTACATGCTTGGCTGCTTACAGATCATCTAATGGTACACATATTATATAAATAAATTTTATAATATTTAAAAATAAATTTTGAAAAAATTCCTCGGAGTCGTTCATTATTTTAAGGCTAGAGTCGGAGTCGGAGCCGCCTTTTTTTACACAACTCCACAGTATTGTACTAAAAATATTAATAGGTATGAAATTCGTTGTAATAAAATAAAAAAAAATATTGTATAATGTTTGCATGTATGTGCGGTCCTTAGGCAAATTTAATTTTAACGTATACATATTGTAACTTGAATTTTCGTATATTTCTGTATACATATTTTATTTTATTTATTCATATTATGAAGGTTGGGGAAGCCGCCAATACTTTTTTTGAGACGTTGTTAGATACTGTTAAAAATCATTTATTTTTATTCATGTCAGTTCCCAACCTTTTTTTACTATTAGAACTGCCTCAGATGTTCAAGCAATCTTTTTTGAAGAGAAAACAGATAGAAAGAATAAGGTTAAAACAATAATTACAGGTCAGCTAATTACTCTCACAACGCCCTGTAATTTTAGGATTGGAAGGGTAAGAAGGAATCTTCAGACATCACAAACATCCTTGCCTTAGAAAAAAATGATAAATTGTTTGAAATGTGATTCGAACCAAGCGTCTCGGAAGCAGATGACGTTGACCACTGCACTGCAGAACCGAATCACAAATTTAATTTATTATTTTTAAAATAAATTATAGCAGTTTTGTCGGGTCCTACGGCGCAGTGGTAAGCGTTTTTGGCTTCCACGCCGAATCTCACAAACTCGAGCCCCAGTACAAACAGCATTTTTTCGATTGATTTATCGACTTCTGTTCGAAGGCATGGGTGCTTGTGATGTCTACAAATTCTCTCTCACCCTTCCAATCCTTCAATAACTGGGTGTAGTGAGAGCGATCAGCTAAATACTAGTCCTGTCCTAGCCCTATACTTTTTTCCTACTACTCTCTTAGGAAAGGAGAGGTTAAGCGACTGAATAACAATCAGTTCTCGTAGAAAAACAAATTTTGAGATAATTTCATAAAGAAGCCATATGCTCCACATTGAGTCCGCTTCTAATGGGAGCGGACATAGAATTTAAAAAAAATAGCAGTACAGATACATTGCGACTCTATGTATACATATTGACTATCATCGTATGAAATCAATTACACTACTTTCCCCGTCAAATAATAAATGCTATTGAGAAATGCATGTCGATAAAATATTTTTTAAGAAATCATCAGTGCATATTTATTTTTATATTACATTCAACCTTTCAACGTTTTTATTGTTGCAAAATGCATATATTTTATTCGCTCAGCTCTTTCCAAAATATTTTGATTGCAACAGTTCAATCAATACAGCAGGAATTAAAACCGATTGTCAATTTTCCACGTGTATTACGTAAAAAAACAAGATCCTTTCAAAAACTATACATAAGTTAAAGAAAATAATCTAGAAAGTGTTTGCTTAATTTTAAAAGTTAAAGTGAAAAAAATGATTAAAAAAAATTTAGTAATAAAAAAATTGTCTTTTTATAATCATTGAAAGAATGAAATAAAGTAAAAAAAAATGTTTTAAAATAAGTTAATTTATGTATTTAACAATCATTAGTCATATATTCACCAAAAATATTAAATGATATTCGCATAAATATACGTTCATTAAGCCACGCAATATGACACCAACCAATCGTCGCAAAAGCGATTCCCCGATCTTTTCGCATGGGAAACGATCGTCGCAAAAGCGATCGCCCGTATGCAAAGGGTTAATTGGATATAATAAATGAAAAGGGGATAATTAATCAGTCACTAACAAAGTGTTTCTGGTTCTATTGTGTTCGCTTAGTAGACTGGTACACCTACTTACGAATGGTGCAAAGAGGCGTGAAGAACTAAAAAAACTCCTTGTGCTGTGTTACGTTGACTGTGATGGCCGATCGAGCGGTAACGCTCTGGTCAAGGATTCCAATCTTCATCGTCTTAATTTGGATCAATTGTGATGAATTTCATTGAGTTCTTCAAAACTCTTCCTACGTTTAATTGTTACGAATAATGATGTATTTTAGTACTAATTCATTGAATTTTTGTTGCATTAAATGCCATATTATTTTTTTTCAATATCTTGAAACTGTCGTGTCTTTTTTTCTGCATTTCACTCCATTAGACTTCATCTAAATCGGGGGGGGCAAACTTTTCGGACGGAGGGCCAAATTCAGGAATTCAAAATGAGCGGCGGGCCGCAAGTAAAATACACTTTTTATATGTACACAATTTATCATGAAAAAAAAACAATCTTATGAGAGGAATTGAATTTTTTTACGTCTGTTAACATTTTTTAAAATTAAGATGTTAAATTTGTAGGTGAGATTCTTAAAACTTGTTGTAAATGTTCATCGGTGATGTTTGATCGTAAAGAGTTTTTATTGAGGTTCATGATTGAAAATGTTTGTTACATATATAGGTTTATCCAAAAATAACGAATATAATTTTTTTTAAAAAGCGTTAAAAGATAAAAACATGAATTTTTTACAAAAATATAGTATTGCTCGCGGGCCTCAGTTTGTCCCTGCCTGATCTAAATGGTTGCTCTTTCCTCAATCCGTTAACAAGGACTATATAATGAAAGCAAAAAAAAAATCCTTGGCTGGACAACTGACCAACAAGAGAAGTCCAGAGCGTTACCACTCAGCCATGGGGTATTAATTAGTTAGATTACCTTAAAAATGAACTTAGAAACAACCATACACCAAGATGTCGGTTAGTTATCTTATAATCGGTTAAAATATTTCGGGACTTATTTATGATTTTTCTTATTGATTGCGTCGATCAATAACATTATCTGAAGGCAATTTGAACGAAGTTTTTTTTTAAAGGAAGGGGCACAGTAACAAAAACTTTGTCAACCTTTTTTATATTGAGAAATTTACGCATATTTTTCTCAATTATGGTTAATAATTAGCTGCAATAGTAGTGTTCTTGCATTCATTGCACATTGTGTGTGCAGTTCATACTTAATTTTTTTCTATGCCTGTGGGAAAATAATTATTTAAAGATTAGCATAATGCTTCGACGTCGCTATTCTATGAATTATTTATTAGCGCGAAACAGGGTTGCCAGTCGTCCGCAACGGCGTGTCGGGATTTTAATGAATACAAAATAGCCGGTATTTCAATATTACATAATGTGTGTTAGCCTTATGAAAAAATATCCATATACATATCTCTCAAAGGATTCTATCGATCATAATAATGTTTTTTAATATAATGCATACATATTTATATTTGGCTCTCTGTGTGATAATAGATCATTTTTGACAACTTAGAGAAATAGCTGGTATTAGCATGTCAGTTGCACCATTTACTATATAAATGTTTTCCAATTGTAGAGCTTTTTTCCAAAACTGACAATTGAGGAAAAAGTGAGTTTAGTTATATGCAGGATTGTATTTTTTTTTCTGGCAGACATCGATTGGTACATTTTTCGCTAAAATCGATCGAATCGCATGTAATTTTCTTGTTTGAAATCGCGTCTGTTTTTTTTTTATAACGTGCCAACTGTTTTTTTTTATATCTCCTGGAAATAAAATTAAAACAATTGTTTTTCTTTCATAAACATTATTTAATTGTATGTATTAGTCTTATTTGTCTCAGGAAACACAAACGTTTTTTTATTTATAATTCATTGATTGCATTTTTTATTTATAATCATTTGTCTGTAATAGGAAATCCCGTTTCCTAAAAATGTGCAAAAATGGAAATAGTCACTTTTTAAAAAGAACCTATCTGGATAATAAGACTGTTATTTCATTCTACGTGATTTATCGGCGGCGTGCTCGAATTCTCGGATTCACAGATCCATATCGAGATTTAATGAAATTGTATCCAGATGTTTAAAATATTTCAATTATATCCCATCCAATCTTCAAGGCAAAAGGCGCAAACAAAGCGTCAAGAGAATTGACAGTCGTTATTCCTAATCCGAAAAAAAAAAATTGACCGACTGGATTACAATCTTCATTTTTCACAATACAACTCTATTATTCGTTATCCTCCATGTTGGAAAGTGATGCCACAGAGCAATTTTCATTTGCGAATGGCGTGAACCAGGAAAATATGAGATTATAAAAAATAGAGTCTTTCTCTATTGATTGAGCCTACATATTATTTATAGGTTAAATTTTGTACCTAAATCAAGATTTTGAATCGGGATTTCTGAGGCCTTGATTCTATGACGACAACCCTGCTTTTAAACATCTCGTGTTTTTGCTTTTGAAATATCTATGATCGTTTTTATTTAAGACTATTTGCTGAGGATATCCCGTCAACGAGTGCACATAAATTATATTCTATTATTGTTTGTATTTCAAGATTTAATCATGAGATATTTCATTGTTTTAGTATTTTCTGTGTTCGTTTTGTTGGAGAATCAGCAACACAACTGTTTCTAAATGAAGCCGTATTTTGTTTTTATTTTTATTTACGACAGCTTATTACGAGAACATCATTTACTGTTATCACTGTATTGATTTTCAGAGATAATTATCAATTATTTTAATTGATAATAATGGCGCAAAAACTATTCTAAATACAATTTGAATCGTTCAAATTTTGTACACTTCCACAAGTTTATGAACCCGAACTAAACTTTAATTTTCATCAATACCTTCAGTCGATATGACAAATAAGATAGTGCCAACATAAAAAAATATGTATTATCTGAATTTTAATCCCTAAGAAAATCTATTTAATGAATTATGTGATAATTCTGAATGCCGTTATATAATCAGTCATACAAAAAATAGCACACTTTTTCACTATTACAATTCCACATTTTTATGATTGAGGGTATTACTAGCAAACACGACTCATTCCAAATTTGTTAAAAAAATAATCTTAAATTTCATTTTGAAAAACAATGTACACTTTAAAAGTATTTTTAGTCCTACATTACTTTGGAATGATATTCAAGTAATACCCTCAATATCAGGTCCGGCTTTATTCATAGCGAGCATTATCAATTGATCACGATTCATTTGTTGTTAATTAATCTGGCCCTGATATATAGTAAATAATGTGGAATTAGTGCACAAGACTTTTTTTATATAATTCCTTTCCACCGTGAACCTTGAAAGATATATTCATGTAACTATTTTTACAAATCGTTTGAACTGGCTTACATGCATAAACTTAACATATGATTTTATTTTAATAAAAACAATAATCCTTTGTACTTCATTCCACTTTATTTAATATGTCAGGACCGGTTTCGCTCATTGCGAGCATTGTCAACTGAGCTCGCAATGAGCGAAACCGGTCCTGACATATTAAATAAAGTGGAATGAAGTACAAAGGATTATTGTTTTTATTAATATAATGCCTTTCCACCAAGTATTGACAGTGAACACCCTAAAAATATGATTTTATTGTAGCGATGTTGCATTTTTAAATTTTAATCATGAAAGTCTTCGTTTATGTCTTAAACGGGTTACATAGAGAAATTACAATTGCTAAAAATCTTATCTTTGGAAAGATACGAGTTTGATTCCGAGCTTTGTTTGAAAATAAGCACACATACATATACAGTTTTTTGATTGATTCAATTTCTTCTTCTTTACAGGTCCTTCTACGCGCTGGCGCCCTCGTGTCCCTAGAATCCCGCCGCGACGCTCTTCTCTGCGCGCGAGTCGTCTCTCTGCAGGCGCTATGCCGCGGCGCCCTGGCCCGGAAGCGCTTCGCGAGGCTGCGCGTCCAGCACGTCGCAGCGCGGTGCGTGCAGCGGAACGTGCGCGCTTTTCTGGCGGTGCGCGACTGGCCCTGGTGGAGGTTGCTGGTCAGGGTGGCGCCACTCCTCGCCGTCCACCGCACGGAGGATCAGCTAAGGGCTAAGACGGTAAGGGGAAAAACTTATGACTTATTTTATTTCAAAACTTTCAATCGTAAACAGACGAACAACTCATTCAGTATAGATTGGATTTTGATATCGTTCGCTTTATAATAGTTAATCTTTTTTGTAACCATCTCCGCTCCCAATCTGAAGTGCTATATATAAACTTAATGGAGTTAACGTCAACATAAGTTGTTTTATGAGAACTGTCTTTTTTCTAATACTATTTTCGAAAACGAGAGGTTAAGCGAGTGAGTAACGAGCAGTTTTCGTAGAGAACTTCGGTTGAGATACCTCCACTAGGAGGCCATATACTTCACACTATAAGCGGACATGGATTGTTTAAAAAACTATTATAGCGGCGATGAATATGCTTTTTGAACATTTTTCCTTGCGCTAAATTGTTCGCGCGATGAGTTAACTATCCACGTGGGCAATTGTGTGCGCGATTGATTAATTTAATATGATCAATTTTCCACGGACGGATGTTTACATAAATATCATAGACGCCAACATAAATTTGATATCAATTTTATATTTAATTGACCGTTTAATAATTATGGAACGTTGGCAAGCGAACTAGATTTCAGTCTTTGATCGCAGAATAAAATCGACCATTGCATAAACACCGCTGGACGAATTCGACTGCTCTGCATACAATGTTGTAACATTACATTTTAAGTGATTAAATTCACAGCTTCTGAACGAATCTATAAATGTAATAATTTGACTCTAATTGCGTTTATTTCAAATATTTTTTTATGTTTGGAAATTGAATGTAGTGCAAAAAATACAATCGCGTTGAAATTTAGCTTACTTATTCAGTAGAGTAGTGGTCGTCAACCAGGTGCGTACCGCCCACTAGCGGCTACGGTTGAGGCTAGGATATCCAATCCCGGGATCCCATAAAATTCTGTGATTCCGAAATACCGGGATTGTGACAGCACTAATTTTGGGATTGGGAAAATTATCCCAGGATTTCAAAATCCCCGAGCGAAAATTTTCGCGTTTGGAAAAAGAGCGTAATCAACCCATTACTTACTCTATCCCAGAGGTGGGGAACCCGCGGCCTTTTGGCCACTCCGGTGCGGCCTTCTGACCAATCGGGAAAAAACGAGGTTTGGAGGTATCTGGGAAAGAAGTATAGCAAATTCAGGATTTCAAATTCCTCGGCGAGCTTAAAAAAACGAAGTTTGGAGATATTTGGGGAAAAAGTATAGAGGAAAAGTAGGATAAGGGATTGAATATTAATCGATCACATCCTATGTTTATTGCGGCCTTATGTCGAATCGGAAAAATGAATGCGGCATTTAGAGAAGAAAAGGTTCCCCACCTCTGCTTTATCATTTTCTTTCTCATATATACAATTGCAATTCGACCCATTAAGGTCAAAGAAACGTAACTTGATTTTTGGCCATTTTGAGTTACATATTACATAAAGTGACAAAGAGACATACCAATAAAAGCAGTGTATGATTGGATGTGCTCTTTTTTGCAGGAAGAGTTGGAGACGTTGAGAATTAAAGCTGAAAAATTGGAGAACGAGCGATCGTCCCTGAAACACGAAAATGACAAGCTGGAGAACAAGGTAAGATTATCTATTTTTATATCAATCAATTTATGTACAGCGACGGACTGAATAATCCCTAGGAGGCCCCAGGCGCAATCAAATTCGGAGTTCCTATTTTTCAAAATACCAAAACTGAGTTAAAAATATTATATGGGTTTTATAGAATATTTGTAATTTTGAGGGGGCCCGTAGCTCTTGTGCTTATATGGTAATACGATGAATGAACTTATCATATTTTATTTCGACTTTTAATTTGAATCCGTCTTTCGCCCGAAACAGTTTTTTCAACCTCATCGCGCCCGTGGCCACAATTTTATCGGTTACTTTTGATATCAGGTCAAAAAGAGGACTTTGAAATATCATTATGTTTCCATCAATCCGCATATCATGTCCACATCAATGTCAAATGCTTGGCCCCTATCCTAACCTTAAGTGCAGTGGTACTGAGAAAAAATGTTCACCGGCAGGAAGAAATAACTTTCGAACCGAGGTCTCGATATTGTAATAATATGTCAGTGCCGTCCCATTTCTCGAATCAGAAATGGGGTCACACGCATTACAGTGCTGCATTCACTAGCGATATTTTCTGATTTATTATATTCTGATGTGCTAGAAAAATACCGATTTTTTTTTTATAAATTTGATTAAATCGTGTTATTTTCGGCTTTTCGCAAGCTATGCGCGATTGAAAAAATCTTAACATCGTATTTGTTTATAAATCACTATTGCCCCAAATGCAAGAGCATCTCAACATGTGTTGTGTAACGATTATTGTTGTAAGGTTAATCCCTTAACCCAGTGGTTTCCAACCTTTATGTTACTGCGCCTCCCCATCCTTTATTTCACATAGTAATAAACACACGTTTTAAAGGGTAATAGTCCACGACTCCCAGGTTGGAAATCGCTGCCTTACCCAGTTTTATTGAAATGGATTAAGAAACAAGAACGGGCCTAAATAATGATTTATAATTAGCTAATCGCTTTATCCGCGAACCATCGGATTGGGAATGGATGAAGAGGGACTAATCCATTTAATACCTCCATGCTTTTAACCATGTCCGCCCCAAATATGGAGCATATGGACTCATATTTTAGCTTATATCAACGTACGTTTTCTTCGAGAACTGTTTGTTATTCAGTTGCTCAACCAGATAGTAGGGGATATAAAGATAGAGATAGGACTGGATAGTGATAAACTAATCGCTCTCCTACGCCCTGATTTTTAGGATTGGATGTGTGGAAGAGTATTTCAAATATCAGACAAGTTGATTTTTTATATACTTTTATTTTATTCTGCATCGTCACTGTGCCATCCCTGATTCATGTTTATTGCAGTGGTATTAGTATAAATCAGGGCTGTGGGGGTCGGGTAAAAAAAAACGACTCCGGTTTCGGCTTTAAATTTAAAATATACTCTGAATTGATTTTTCAATCATTTCTGTTTAACTTACATACCTGTAGGTATTAGGGCATCCAATCCCGGGATCTGGAATCCCGTTCAATTTTCTGATCCCGAAATCCCGGGATTGAGATTCCCGGGATTTCGGGATTGAGAATTTTTGAGGAAATCCCGAAAATTTACACGAAATTGGCAAATTCAAAATTTCAAATTCCTCGGTGAGCTAAAAAAAAAAAACGAGGTTCTGTGAGAATCCAAGGAAAAAGTATAGCGAACTGAGGATTTCAAATTCCTCGGTGAGAAAATCTCAATCCCGGGATTCAAAATTATTCAATCCCGAAATCTCGGGATTGGAAAAAAGCTCCGGGATTGGATACCCTAGTAGGTATCAGATAATTTTAACCACTGGAATACTTCTTATATATATATTTCACTAATCAATATGATGATTCAATATCTTCATTATTTTTATATAAATTTTCCGACGCTACAGCCCTGGCGAAAACGAATGCAACGATAATACATAAGTGAACATCGATATCCGAAAAGCCGACAAATGATTGTGAATAAATATAATTTAACGTTTTGCAATGGATTTTGGCAAGCTCCTCGGTAATAAGTCTTCTAATAATAATTTACATTTTACGGTGTTTACCATTTTCATAGTTTATTTGCAATTCGTTATTGCGTATTAGCGTGCCAGTGAATTCGGGAATTCTGAGTAATACTTTTTGCATGTCTTGTCACTGTGCCGAGCGGGCACATTCGTCTTGCTTGGTCGCGTGATCAAAGGCTTGAATCCGTGAAAGGAAAAAATGAAAAATCGACCTTTTGGTTCAATGATTAATTAATTTGTATTGTGTAAAATGTTATGTCGAGTCCGTGGTCGAGCGGCGGTCAACATCGTTGGCTGCAGTTGCGATGTTCTCGGGTTCAAATCACAGTGCTTATTTGTTCATATGTGTATCGACTTATAGATTTCTGTTCAAAGACATTGATGTATGTGATATGTTGAAAATTCACTCCCACCAATGCGATCTAAAACACGGGGCGAAGGGAAAGCGGTCTGCTTACCATTAGTCCTGCCGTAGTCCCATCCTTCTATAACTACTCTCTGCGTTGAGCGACTGACTAACAATCAGTTCTCGTGACAAACATAGTCTATTCAGTAGTATAATGGGATTGAAAACATGTTTTATTTCGACCATGTTTATGTTTAGCGTGCACCAGTGTTTACTGTGTATACATATATATATATATTTAACTATTTGGCATTGAAGCTTACGCCGATGCGCCAAATATTTTAAAGTTGAGAGATCATACGATAAAAACTCGATGAGAACTTATTGTGAGTCACTCGAGGTAACCTCGAGGTAAATTGACATTACAAACACCCACGTCTTCTTGAGTCTCAAATTTAAATTGAAAAATCTGAATTTGACATTGACCTTACCGGGAATCGAACCCAGACCCACCTGTTCGGTTGAGCAAGCTCTTACCAACAAGACAACAGCGGGCGACGTGTACGTGTGTCTGTATGTGGATTTGTCACTGTGCGCATTTGCCTTATATCTCTGGTCATGTGGCTACAAGACCAGATGTAGTGAATTTATTATGTAACAATAGATACACAATAAATTGGGTTAGATTAAAAAAAATACAACAAAAAATCTTTCCGTGTAGGCGACACGTCGATGCAATTATCGGCAGTCGGTCAAAAGCCCCGCACGGCTTAGGACGCATCTCTTAATATCAGCGTTTCCCATTCGGTGGTTCGCGTCGCTTATACTACTTTACAAGAAAAAAATAATCATAATCAACAGACCGAAAAACTGCCACGAAGGCAAACTACTTGGCATTGAGTAAATTTGCGGCGTCATACGGAGAAAGAGTAGATTATTCATGATACATAGTACATATTTCGGGTTTTATTCTTATATGTTAAGTTTAAGCTGCCAAGTCTTGATCAATTGTTCCCGAGACAATCCTAGCGTAAAACTGAACAGCGTATAACGTTCCTTCAAATATAATTTTTGATAAGTTTTCATTACACAGGTTTTGTAACAGATTGTGTACACGTGTTCCACGTCTTTGAGAAACATCTTCAGATTAACTTTTTTTCATAAACAGCATTTTTTCGATCGATTTGTGTTTGAAGGCATGGGTGTTTGTGATGTCTAAAAATTCCTTTCCACCCATTCCGATCCCTTAATAACTGGGCGTAGCGAGAGCGATTAGTTAACCACTATTCATGTCTTAGCTTTATCTTACTATCCCTACTACTGTCTTTGTAAAGAAGTGGTTGAGCGACTGAGTAAAAAACAGTTATCATAGAAAAACTTCTGTTGAGATACCTTTATTAGGAGTCCATAAGCTCCACATTGGGAGCGGACATGGATTTTTTTTTTAAATAAACTATGGTTGAATAATTTAAGATTTCGACTGAAGGTGCTTGGTCGAATTTCAATATTAAATTTGAATCGTTCAAATTATGTACATTCGCACAGAGTTTGTCACTGACGACTCGGCTTTCGCCTTTCGGCATCTACAGGCGTTCAAGTCCACGGCCGAAAGGCGAAACCTGGGCCGTTAGTGACGAAATCTGTGCGAATGTACGTCATTTGAACGATTCAAATTTACTATGGTTGATGTCAAGAGTCGTCTTGCCGCCCTGATAAACACTAGGTTATTATACTTATTCCACTGATTCTGTTATCAATTGTGACACGTGTTTCGATAGTAATAAACAACACTCACAATTTTTTATCGACTTCTTAATAAAATTAATGTGGGACTAAATGATTTGTTTATTAACTGAAAACAATTCCATGGCGACTCGTATTTTCTCACAAGATTACGTTACGTTTAGGGCATCCAATCCCGGGATTCGGGATCCCGTTCAATTTTCTGATTTCTGATCGCAGCCTTATCAATCCCGGTATTTAGGGATTGAGAAATTTTGAGCAAATCCCGAAAATTGACACGAAATTTATGCCAAATCGAGAATTTCAAATTCCTCGTTGAGCTAAAAAAAAACGAGGTTTGAATATAATTCGGGGAAAAAGTATAGCGAATTGAGGACTTCAAATTCCTCGGCGAGTAAATCCCAATCCTGGAATTCCGGGATTGAAAATTAATCAATCCCGAAATCCCGGGATTGGAAAAAAGGCTCCGGGATTGGATACCCTAGTTACGTTAATATTTAGCTGTGACCCACCGATTGAGAAACGCTGCGATCCACGCTGCATTGTCTTGCGTCACATCTCGTTCGATGCCGCTTCTAATATATAATATATAATATACTGGCCGCGCGCTGAAATAGACCGCGATCCCGGTCCCGAGTTCTAATCCGGACGTTCATTATTAGCAGCGGTTGGCCGTTTAATATTATTGCTGCTGGAGATCTATCGACAGGGGACTCGGGAAGACGGTCGAAAATGACGGGAAGCGCGTTTAGAATTGATGATTAAGTCTTTGAAGTTGGGATGGGTTCCGTAATGATAATTGGACCGAGACTTTTAGGGATTATATAGGCAATTAACGTAACAGAATTTAGTGTATTGGTTCTCTTGAATCTTTCAATTCTTCTTCGGTTTGTCCAATCAAGTGAAAAGTCAGTCCGGGAGAAACTTTCTTATAAAACACGTTATGTGTATGCAGCCGCTGATTCACGGCCGCCTTCCATAACGCGATACGTTTTCCAGTGGCAGCCAATTTGATAACCGGCAGCTTATTTGTGCTCAGTTTGGTTTGCCATTTCGAGAACGTAATAGGTCTATGATTACTGACATTTCGCCGCTTTATTTAATGACATTAATGCGGAAGGCTTTGGCTTAAAAACTGCGGTGCAAAATGCCATACAGTGCGTGCCACAAACTAATAGATTCATGACTACTGATATTTCGCTACCCAATTGAATGACATTAATGTGGATGAGCTGTGGCTTAAAAACGGCAGGGCAAAATGCCATACAGTGCGCGCCACAAATTGGTTGTCGAAAAACAGACCTATGCTTTGTTGCGTGAATAGTAAAGTTTTGAAAATTAATGGTTATAATAGATTAATTGCAGTACGTTTTTGATTAATAATGTTTAATGGGAGGGGGGGGGGTAGTTTTCCTTGCTTTTAAACGCCTGTTAGTCAAATTATTGCATGTTTATATACGCCGACTACACTCGAGTTAGCTCTTTTGGCCAAACACATTAATTTAAAAGATTTATATTGAAAACGATCAAATCAGTGGCACGTACGAATCGCTGCGGAAAATTCTCGGAAAATTTTAATTCGCCGTGGTATTTTCGTGCACCGTTGATTCACCACTCACTGGAAAGTATTTGGGGCGCATTTTTTGCGTTTCTTTTTCTACGCGACATGACGTGCAAATCGCATAATAATTATTGCTGTGCGGGCTACACTGTAGAACGCGAATGGCGAAAAGGGATGTGCTCGCGTTAAATCAAAGATAATATATGTAACGATCTTCGTATTCCGACAACCACGCTGGGCCTCTGAGATCGCCTGTCACCCGCCAATCTGTTTGCATCATAAAGTTTTGCCCATCACACCGTGTGAATTATAACCGAATGTAATCCAGGACGGTCCGATCCTATGGCGCAGTGGTTAGCGTTGTTGGCTTCCGTGCCGGATCTCACGGGGTCTTCGAGTCCCAAAATGAACATCATTTTTTCGATCGATTTCTGTTTGAAGGCATGCGTGTTTGTGATGTCTAAAAATTCCCTCCCACCTTTTGAATCCTCAAATGACTGGGCGTAGTTAACCACTAATTCTGTCCTAGCCTTATCCTTATATCCCTACTACTCTATTTGGAAAAGACAGGTTGAGCGACTGACTAACAACATGTTCTCGTAGAAAAAGTTATGTTGAGATACCTCCATTAGGTGGCCATATGAGCGGACATGAATAAAAAAAACTCTACCAAATTGCCTTGTATTAGCGTATATTTTTGTTTTTATATTTTTGAGCGTAACTGGTCCTCGGCATATTAAATAAATGTAGAATTAGTACAAATTAGTGTTTTATTTTTGGAATTGAATTGCGTTTAATATCTTTTCGGCCGCTATATGCTATAGGGATATGCTTTGCTTGAGGGTGTATGGATATTACCCATGGCCTTATCCAACTGACTTTCTCTTAGGCATGCTTAACTTCAATAGCTTGAACGTTCGAAGAGAAATGTATCTGGCCATATATTTCTCTCGACTTATACGAGGCCAAAATGAAAATTCCACCATTCTCGAGAAATCCGAAATTTTGTTTCTTTTCATTTTTCGAATACTTCGACATGTCATGCGTATAAACAGTATTACTCTCGGCAGCCTCGTCCAGGGGTTGCGACACCGGTATTTCAGTGTTCAATATTACCTACCGGTATTGCAAAAATACCGCAAAATAATATTTTTTGCCAATAATTGGCATCACAATACGATAGGCATCACAATACGGTCGAATGAATCGTAACTGTTGTGTAGGTAAGCCTAATATATTTAATTGATATACTGTTTCAAATGAGAAGTACAGTTAATGGTATTACAGCCGACGCCATGCACCTGCAAATTACAATTAATTTTTTTAAAAAAAACCAGGGCTCTGGAGTCGGAGTCGTGAAAAATGAGCGGCTCGAATTTTGTTTTAAAAATGTATTTAACCACTTGAATACCAAGCGGACACGGGTGTCAGGAACATATATGCAAGCGATCGCGGATGTTCAAGACATTTAAAAAATCAAATACTTAGTATTCTAATAGAATATAAGCAATATTTTGATGAATATGTGTAGTTCCATCTATACTGAGTCAATGTAGGTTTTTAAAATATCGAATTCGAATGTATATTAGGCAAAATTATTTTTCTCAAAAACACGCAGTATCTCTGGGACATTTGAATGATTTATTTGCGAGGTATTCAAACGGTTAATGATGTGTATTCAAACAAAATAGTCCAAAGTGCTGACATTGCATGCTTGGCTGACTGTAGATGATCTGGTGGAACACATATATATTAGTTAAAAGTGTTATTATTATTAAATGTCAAACTTTTTCGAATCGTCAAACAAATAAGTGCGAAAAAAATAATATTTGATAGACCAAAAGTCATTCGATATTATGAGCGTAATATTTTTTATACCGATATTTCGGTATTTTAAAAAAACAACCGATAAAACCGGCATTGCAGTCCCTGGTCTCGACACGCGTGAGAAGCGTCGCAGGGGAAATATATTAAATTTTATTTATTTTCGCTCAGCCAAATAGCGAAAATATTGTATGTAATGATTGACGGTTTGCAGAGAGGATAATAATATTGCTCGTTGCGTGTCTCGGGAGTGAGCGACGCACGACGGCCGATTCGAAGGCTGGTGATCAGACAACTCTTGAAAAATTCGCGGTCTGTGCCAATTTCTAGCGGCGCCCGCTTCGCATTTTTTTTTAAAGGCATAACTAATTAATAATTAAATATTTGCATCGGTCGGTCGGACTCTTTTTTAATTATAGATGTAAATAATAAAAAAAACAACTACGCATTTGAACAAAAAAAATATTTGTTTTATAAAAATTGGACCGTTTCCGATTTGTTAAGGTTTATTATCTACATATTATTACAACTGACTTAGGCATGAAATGCAATCTATGTAGTTGACGAAACCGGTTTTATTTCAAATAGTATTAATTATAATATGTCTTGATTTGTTTTATTATATTTAATATTACATTAAATAATAGCTAAAGCGTCAGATATATTTATATTTTTGATAACCTTTGATATACTCGATCATAACTTTTATAGCAACTTGAGATTGGCTCGGGAAGAAAAAACACCACATACACTCATGCCCATGATCTCAAATGGTAGATTATATAATTTAAAATTTCGACTGAAGGTGCTTGATAGAAATTCAATTTAAATTTAGAATTATTTTCATTTTGTACACTTCCATAAAATTCTTGGTCTAGCACGACCCGGGTTTCGCCTCTAAGAATTTTATGGATGTGTAGAAAATGAAAATAATTCTAAATTGGTAGATTTTAATTTACCTGGTCGGAATTTTGAACCACTCAACTTAACAACACGGTCAGAAACACGAATGTGCATACAAAAAACTTCAGCATTTACCGGGGTGTTTATTTGTACTTTCATAACTAGACTTCGATTCAACGTTTTTTGCCGAGAACGATGTCAATACGCATCGCGTTCAACAAAAGTTTAAGAGTTGTCATAATGAATTCATTGAAACTGTTTGTGCCTGGCCTTTAGCCTGGTGGTCAATGCAGTTAGCTTCAGTTTCGGTGCTGATGGGATTGAATCATAAGACTCGTAAATTAATTCATGTATGTGTGGTAAAATTCAATGAAAGTCTATTATAATTAAAGGCTCCCTCCCAACTATCCTATCCTAAAAACGAGACCTAGCGAGAGCGATCAGCTTACCATTAGAACTATTGTAACTCTCTTTTTCAACCTTTACCTCTATTCGGAAAGAGCTGATTGAACGACAGTTTTTTTTTTGCGTAGAACAACTTTTGCCAAGTTAATTTGCAGCGCTGTGACATGCAGCGTTGCATCGGATCAAGGTCGTAAAAAATAAATCAGTTTTTTTTTCTTGATCGATACTGCGTTGTGGAAGGTTGCGTGAAACCGTCTTTGATTTGGCCAAATGAAATAATTTAACAACCCTCCATAAAATTTAATTCACTTTACTCAGCCTTCTCATTTGTTTTGTTTTGTTCTCACTGTCGTGTTGTGTGTGTGTGTGTGTTTTTTTTTATCCGAGTTTGAACCCGGAACACCAGATGCGGCAGACTATAGTATCGCCTCTAGATCTACGAGAGTGCAGTCAAGTGTCCCAGGCGTCCGCTAATATATTTTTTTGACACTTGTCCAAGAAAATCCACACGCCCAGTCCCACACGCTGTCGTGCGACTCTCTTCGGAATCGCTGATTAGTCTTTGATATTGCTGTGCGATTTAAATTAACGATCGTAACCAAGCAGGCTGTTTTTATTTGTGAAAGATTAAAAATAATCACTTACAAACCGATGATGGTAAATTTAGATGAAACAACCGTAAATGTTCGTAAATGCTAATCCAATCAATAAATTAATACTATTTTTGTTTTATGTTGAGAACGTTTTAGAAAACTATATGGCCGTACATAATAATAATGTCAGGTCTAGGGTATCCAATCCCTGAGCCTTTTTGTGATCCCGGTATTTCGGTATTGACTTTTTTTCAATCCCGGGATCCCGGTTGATTGATCGCTCAACATGAAATCGTGTATAATTTGGAATTGACAAAACATTTGGTCTGCGATTAGGAAATTATATAATTTTTCAATTTCAAAAATTCAGCAATTCACCGATTTGTCGAAAATGCCAGCGTGACTCGTTTATTTTTTTTTGGCTCTTCCAAGAATTTTCAAATCCAAAATCTTCTCAATCCCGAATTCCCGGAATTTCGGGATCACAAAGTTGGACGAGAGTGCGAGATCCGGGATCCCGGGAATGGAAACCCTAGTCGGGTCCATGACGCAGCGGTCAACGTCGTTGGCTTCCGTGACGGATTTCACATTCATCTGGATTATTAATCGATTTCTGTTCGATGGTAAGGTTGTTTGTGATGAGTGAAAATTTCTCCCACCCTTCCAATGCTAAAATAACGGGTCGTAGCGAATTCCATTAGCTACCCTTGTTCTCTCTATCCCGACTCAAAAAAAGTCTCGGAAAAAAGAGAGATTGAGCAACTAAGTAACAAGTAGTTTTCGTGGAAAATTAGTGGACATGTCCAAAATATATAAATATGTATTTCAAGATGGATGGATTCAATTTTTCCAGTGCCATATGGTGTCCGTTGCGTTGGATCGTTTGTACGGTTTCCCGCGGTGGTCGCGCTGCGTCGTGTGGGCCGGGCGTCGGGGCGGCCTGGCGCGCCGTCGGGCGTCTCCAGCGGTCAGTGCAGTGCCAAGTATTCGAGTGTCGCGTCCGTTGCCCGGGGCCAGATCCCCTGCCGATGTCCAGTGTGCTATCGTCAGCTGGTCGGTCCGATTGAGAACATAATACGACTTTTTTTCACTTTTCACATTGCTCACTTCAAAGTGTCGTTACGTCGGGATTATTTTCGCGCTACCCGTTTTGCCGGTCGATTTATGTTAAAAATAAAAGTATTACTCGCGTATCGTTAATAAATCGTAAGCACGTATGAACAGCGGATGAATGTATCAATTCTAAAATATATAATTTCGTTTTGATACTCGATTACTATCCCCTGTGTTCAATTTCTTTCGGTTGTCATTCCAAACTCTTTTTTTTTACTTCAGTTTTGACCAATTTCTGTGCAAATGACGCTCGATCATTTTACAGACCTCAAAAATTAAATTACTTTGTTTTATTCACTGATATTCAACAATTTTGCAGATGCTTGTTATTATTTTCAATGCAACCAAAGCATGGGGGGGCGTAGTAGCATTCTGTGCACGAATCAAAACAAACAAGGAAGATTTATTGTCGACCTATATTTAAATTTGTTTGTTTTAAACATTCTTACCGTTATTTAAATGACGATCCTTTGTAATTGTTTTATACCGGGAATTAAATTATAAAATATACTATACATAGATGGATTGACCATCTGTGGTTTAGGGCATTAGTATAAATACACACGTTTTGTCAATAAAGACCTGGGTTTTTTTCCTTTACGTATCTTCAGGCATTCAGGTGCACGGATGAAGTTGAACTGGCGCTGAAGCTATTGACCGCGATCTGAATCAATTTCACTTTTTGTACGAAACCATCTGTCAATAGTGTCATATGTCTGTTTTAATCATTGTGATTAAAATCGTCTATTTAGCCCGCCTTTCCCATAAGTCTATCTTAGTTGTTAACGTTACACTTACTGTATGTTGAAAAAGTAGAGGAGATAATATTTCTGGCGCGATTTTCGGTTGAATCAACAAATTTTGTTTATCATTCAATACATACAATCTTTGTCTGAAATCAAACAATATATTTTGTATTGCGTAAATAGTTTAATAGATTTTTTAAAATGTAAATTGTTTATCTTCAAACACGATTACTTCTGTATTGTTTTTTAGAATGTATTTATTATATTCATGGGGAATAACTCCAATGTGCCTCAATTATTATTTACAGTTCTTCCGCGATTAAAATCATCCTTTTTATTTTCAATAAACATTCATTGGAATGAATTCAATAGTGCTTCGATTTGTTGTTGTTTCGGGTGGGTTTTTAATTGAACGATTTCCTATTTTACAACAATTTATTAAAAAATGATTCAATTTAGTATGTGTGATGTTCATATTTGCCCACGCGATTTGCTTAACGACCCGCGTTTGATGGCCAAGGATTTTCTATCGTAATACTTTGAATAGCTTTCGTGTAATACGTCAGGTGTTTACCTTTATATTGAAACAAACTTTGTCGGGCTGTATTTCCTCTATGAATTAATTTATTTTAATTATTTTAATCACACATTCAATATAAATAAAAATAAAAGCTTCTGCCGTTCGTGGTTGCGATGTTACCGCTTCGAAACAGCCGACAACTTTCATACCGACACCCCCTACGTAAAGAATTGCAAGTTCAAAATCAAAACTGTACTGGAGACTAGTTGAAAGATACAAACGTTTAGTGTATGTAGAGCTTTTGATCGTTTTGCACCAAAATATATTTTTATAATATACATACAATGAACATCGCAAATTTGGTACAAAACGATCAAAAGCTCGACTTGCACAAAGCTTTTTTTCTCTTTAAACCACTGTCTCTGTATAAAGCTTCAATTTTGAATTTACAGTACTTTACGTAGGAGTTGTCAATATGTTGATTAGTATTCAAAATGCATGGATGGCTGTGTTGTTTTTGTACGCCTCCGCATTCTGTTCTCCCTGATGACCAGTCCTAATATTGATCTGTTCGTTTCTTTTTTCCATTTCTAAAGAGAGAGAAGTTAGGTTAGGTTAGATACACAATCAAGATCACTTTGGGTGATCAGAACGTATGTTTTAAGCCGATTTCGCCCAACGATAGAGGGTTTTCGCCTGCTGAAACCTGAATAGCCATTTTAACATAAATATTTTGTTTTATTTTAACATTCAGAAAGTCTTGCCTGACAGAGACAGTTCTCTCTCGTATTCAAATTCTTTTGGCGTACATTTATTTATCAGTATCGATATGAATATAGCTTCTTTTTCTTTTATTATATTCTGCATTTCAATGATTTTCCGTGTAGATTAAATATTTTTCTTTATTTTCTTACGTGCAATAAATTCGACCACTCGTTGGGCAATGCGGTATTTATTGACGTGTCATAAAAATTTCAGCACATAAATCGATCGAATTACACGAGTGTAAATTTAACTAATCGAATACAATCACACGATCGACTTGCCAGCAACTTATACCGGCCAAATGTTACAGTGCTCCAATTCATCGAAAGTTTTATGTGCTAAAAATGTGCAGTGGTGCTCATAAGTGAATAACATTTTAAAAGATTAATGTCTGTTGCCATTGTGTGACAGAGTGACCAGGATGCCGCTCGCCACTTCAATGCTGGCAGGCCTGTCTGGAGCAGGCCGCTCCTCCAGCCCTCACACTCCACCGATGCCGTCATACTCTCCAGTGCAAAGCCACAGCACCAGCAACCTCAATGGAAACACCTCGAACGGTTCGTCCTATATATACGAGTCGGACCGATCGGCTTACAAGAGTTCAGCGTCTACTTCTTACTCGATGCTCAATGGAAGACCTCCGCTGTCATCGAGGCCGATTTTGCCTTTACGAAAGTCGAACACGTCTCCGCTGAGTTTGATGAATGGCAGATTGGATAGGCCACCGATTCCTACGAATAGCAGAGGGAGTATTTTTTATACGAAACCGCTGAAGGAGATTCACACAGTTCCGAGACTATCGGCAATCGATAGTAGGGTTTTAGTATCCAGATCTCCGAGTCCTAGAAAAAATTCGTTTATCGAATCGGGAAGAATTGCGGATCTTCCTGGGAGAAAGCATTCGTTCGGTTCTAATATGTTGTCCAGATCTCCGAGTCCGCTGTCTTGCTACAGCAGTTTGCGAAGCTCGAGTAGCGATTACGCGTCGTGCAACAGCGCTTCTACGTACTGTCCACCTTACAGGTCTTTGAGCGTTTGTTCTTCCAGAGTTGGCAAGTCGCCTACTCCAAGAAGAACCTTCCCTCAACTCCCTAGCGCGTTAGAGGAGATTATGGATCTTGAAGAACTGAACGCGAAAGAGCAAGCTCCTATAGTCTTCGACGCGAATCTGACATTCGTGCTCGGCTGCGAGAACCAAAAGGTGCGGCAGAATGTCAGGCCTGTGCCGGCTCACATGGAGGACACGACTGCGTCCGGCTACTTGAGCGCCAAGATCGAAGACTTTCTGAAGAGGACCGATCACGTGATGGACGAGTGGAGGAGTCTGGGCCACAAGGACGATCCTGAGATGGATCTCGGGCTGCGGGGGGCGGACGGCAGGAGGCTGGGCAGGTCGAAGAGCGCGGCGAACATTATGATTAAGGGTTTCCAGTATTACAGTCGGTCTGGCAGCGTCTGCCGGTCGAACAGCTACGTCAGGGACATTTCTGAAGATAGAACTACGATCTCCGAAGTTGATGAGGTTAATGATACTTTTTATTTTATTACTAACCTACACGAGGAGGGGTTGTTTAGATATTTTGATCGTTTTTAAATCTATTCAAACTAAGACACCCTCGATCGAGCGATAGACAGAGGCTCCGAGAAAAAATGTACCACTTTTTTGAGATATGACATATTTTTCTATCAACATATAATTTTTAGTCATTTTTATTTTCTATATATCCGCTCCCTGGTTGGAGCATATGGTCACCATGTGGTTCCCCCGGGATTCTCTGTCCCCCGCCAATTTTCTTGCTTCCTCTCATGTCATCCTGACATCCCGTAGCTCCGCCGAGTGCATCCTATGGATGGTCATTGGTGGCTTTCCATGGCGGGCTGAATTTTTGACATTATTATAAAATTGATCAACGTATTAATGACTACTGCAAGTATTACATTTAAATTTTACTCATAGTCGTGTCATAGCTGATGTCACTGGAGTACTTTCTCGTCTTGAATGTTCATTAGTAAATATAGGTATAATCTACATCAGGGCTTCACAAAGTGTGTACCGCGAGACTTTTTGAAATATCCCGCGAGATTTATGTCATATTTAGTATCTCCATTCATTTTCTTTCTTCATACTCAGTACAAAAAATACTTTTTAAACAAAACATGTTCAAGCAATTAAGAATGTTCCGACATTTTGAAATTGTTAATCATGCTCTATTTTTAGTACCCATATTTGTGAAAAAAATCTATAGTGAGCATTGATTATTAGATCAAAATAACAGACTACCATATCGCATCTGTTTTGCGTATTCAAAACCACAAAACTTGATCCAATAGTAGATTGCAAGATTTAGTTTCAAACAAAACAATTGAATAAATTAAATATTATTTGTGTACACCAAAAGATATATTTTTTTAAATCCATGGTGGTTACCAATGTAGAGCATATGGCCTCCTAATAGAGGTATCTCAACAGAAGTTTCTTCTATGAGAACTGCTTGTTACTCAGTCGCTCAACCTCACTTTTTTCAAAGTGAGTAGTAGGGAAAGAAGGATAAGGCTAGAACAGGATTAGTGACTGACTAATCAATCGCTATCGCTACACCCAGTTATTAAAGGATCAGAAGGATGGGAGGAGACCCAGTCATCGATCGCAAGTTTGAATTGAATAAATCTCATATTCACTGTGATCTAACCGGGAGTCGAACCCAGACCTGCGTGATCGGTAGAGCAAGCTCTAACCAACTGGGCCACAGCAGACGATCATGAATAATCATTATAACACGTTTAGGCTTCCTGCCTAACCTAACCTAACCGACTGGGCTACAGCAGGCGACATATAAATATACCCAATGAAATATTTTTGATATCAAAACATTCATAATTGCTTGAAGATATTTTATTTAAAAGGTATTTTTTATACTCGGTATGAAGAAAGAAAATGAATGGAGATACTAAATATGACATAAATCTCGCGGTACACACTTTGTGAAGCCCTGATGTAGATTATACCTATATTTACTAATGAACATTCACGACGAGAAAGTACTCCAGTGACATCAGCTATGACACGAGTAAAATTTAAATCTAATACTTGCAGTAGTCATTAATACGTTGATCAATTTTATAATAATGTCAAAAATTCAGCCTGAATTCAGTCTCTTTTACCAACCGCCATGTAAAGCCACCGATGGCCATCCAATGAAATATTTTTGATATCAAAACATTCCCCCTGATGAAACAGTTTGTGAACTCCTGCTGTGCATTGATAGCGCGCGTGCTTTCAAAAAAAAAATATGCATTTTACATTAGAAATCCCATGCTTAAAAAGCATTTATTTTTGAGTCATATTATTAAAATTTTCTAAATACCGATTTCTTTTGTATAGAGAATAGATCCATTATGATTAAACAATGACAAATCGTGGTCGGAATTTGGCAGCGTATTAATGTAACAATAACTTTCACTCGATGCAAGTAAAATAAGTCTATTTGGCATGCTTAATAAATCCATCACGAACACGCTTCTGATGTGGAATTGGATCAAAAAGTACGCAGGCGATGGCTTCAGCAATTACAGTTTACATATAATTAATTTGACGCTGTGTTATGTGTCGCCGTTTTGAGTGCCAGAAAGATGTAAGTGCATTCTTTTGGTGCTCCGAGTCTGTAGGTATGAATGTTGTGTAATGTAATGTATATGAATTTGTGCCGCCCGCAGTGGTCTACACCGATCAGGCGGGTCTGGGTTCTATTCCCGGCAAGGTCAATTTTGATTTCTTCAATTTGTCAATTTGATGCGTAAGGCGTGGGTGTTTCTGATGTTCGAGTTTTTCTCGCATGATCTTTCGGCTTTAAAATATTTACCGCGTTGGTATATTAGCTGTGATGCCAAAAAAAAATATTTTTAAAAATACTAAAAAAATATATGACGTATGTATTTTGGATTTTATAAGCGTCAGTGGGAATTGAACCGAGCAATAACGGTGCTTTTAAACTGTCTTGTCAAAACTGTCCAGACGAATATATCGGCCATGACAGTTTCACGTGGCAAACGTGTAATTAACACTGTTTTTTTTTGTATCCGTGTCCTTCCCAATGTGGAGCATATGGCGTCCTGACGGAGGTATCTCAACAGATTTTTTCTACGAAAACTGTTTGTTACTCAAAAAGAGTAGTAGGGATAAAAGAGGATAAGGCTAGGACAGGACTAGTGGTCAACTAATCGCTCTCACTACGCCCAGTTGTTAAATAATCGGAAAGGGTGGGGTAATCTTTGGACATCGAAAACACTCATGCCTTCGAACAGAAATCGATCGAAAAAATGCTGATCGTACTGGGAATCGAGAGCAACGTATTTAGTTCTACAGTTATCACACTGTAGAACGAAAAGTAAAAAACTTTAGAACTGAATACGTTGCTATTTTTACCCTACAACAATTTTTGCTTTATTTCTGGCACAGTTGAATTATTTTTTTAAAAATCTAGATTGAATCGAGCAGCTCATCTTTTCGGTAACGTTAACGCAATTTGAACCCTAGTTCTAAGGTCATTTTGAGACGATCAGAAGACGTTTTTCATTCAAACTATAATCAACATACGCCGTTATTGTTTGAAAATTTTGTGAGATACGCCTTTTTGGTTTTGAAGTATTAAACGCACGATATTTTACTGCAAATTATCTTGATTTGTGTGTACAACAAACCATTTTTTACACTCGTAACAGGTTGTTTTCCATATTTAATGATAACGTATCGTTTTTTTTAATAAAAACTGAACGCTTGGAAAGTGTGAGATTAAAATTCCTGGCAACGACGCGATAGGACGCGGGCCGCGCGGTGACATCGCTTGGCAAGCGCTCGGGTATACGTGTGATATAGCGGCGCTAAGGTTAAATCTTTTATCGGGTGACCAGAACACCGCTTGGACTTGTTGCGCGCATTAGGAGTTTGTATAATTTAAGATTTCGACTGAAGGTGCTCGGTGGAATTTCAATATTAAATTTGAATCGTTCAAATTATGTACATTCACACAGATTTCGCCACCAACGACCCGGGTTTCGCCTTTCCGACCTTTTCGACTAGTAAAACCTCTTCCGACAAACAAAATAAATATATCACTTTTAGGGTGTTCACTGTCAATACTTGGTGGAAAGGCATTATATTAATAAAAACACAATAATCCTTTGTACTTCATTCCACTTTATTTAATATTTCAGGACCGGTTAATCTGGGATGACTTTTTAATTATATGTTAGATGTGTTGAACATTTTAATTTTGTGTTATTTTAGAATCACTTTAATGTAATTGGCAATTTCTTTTCAATGCCAATTGTTGTGTATAACTTTTCAATTTTGTATAAATAGCATTGTTAAATTATATTTCTTATCAGTTGACAATGCTCGCAATGAGCGAAACCGGTCCTGACATATTAAATAAAGTGGAATGAAGTACAAAGGATTATTGTGTTTTTATTAAAATAAATATAATTCTTAAAACTACTCACTACTCAAATCTGTGGGCTTACGCTTTTCGCCAACAATAGATTTAAACTCAGTGATGCATTTATTTATTATATAAACACGAAACATTCATTTGCTAAACGTCAGTTCAAGTTCATCCGCGCACTTGAACGCCTGAAGATGCCGAAAGGCGAAACCCGGGTCATTAGTGACAAAATCTGTGTGAATGTACGTAATTTGAACGATGCAAATTTAAAAGTTTGTACGTCGCCTACTGACTGAATCGAATCCTAGCTGATGATAAAATCTCAGATTTTAACCGCTTGAATACCACGCAAATAAATCATTAATATGTCCCAGAGATACTGCGTGTTTTTGAGAAAAATAATTTTACCTAATATACACTCGAATTCGATATTTTAAACACCCATATTGACTCAGTCTAGATGGCACTATACATATTCATCAAAATATTGCTTATATTCTATTAGAATGCCAAGTATTTGATTTTTTAAATGTCTTGGATATATCCGTGTTCGCTTGCTTATGTTCCGGACACCTGTGTCCGCTTGGTATTCAAGTGGTTAAAATGACGCCACGTCATTAGTGTTGAGTTGATATGGTCAATCAACATATATAGATTATCATAATTTATTGAATACATCGCCTAGGTAAATTATTTATATATATAAATATATCATATGTAATTTAAAAAAAATGAGATTTGTAAAAAGGAACAGTCGGGCCTTTGCTAGCGAGCTCGAATGCCAGTGCGGACAGCTTATTGATTGAATTGGAATTTAGTTGGTAGAACTCCATTTTAATAAGGTAAAAAATATAAACTTATTTAGTTTTAAATTTCTTTACAAGATGAGTTTTTTTTACTGTGGCGTACGCCGAAATAGCTATAAACTCATCTTATAAAAAAAATGTAGAACTAAATACGTTGATATGTTTTACCTTAGTAAGGACGGTCTTATAAAGTGTTTGAAATAAACATTCGAAGGCATATAAATGCCTTAAATGCCCTCCCACCCATGCGATCCGAAAAACGGGGCATATCGAGAGCGATTAGCTAACAACTAGTCCTGCCTTAGCTCTATCGTGCCATCTTTTAACGACCGTGGACGCGTATTTGAGTCTTTGAAAAACAAAGGTTGCTGGCCGGCGGACACATATATGCGTATAAGCGAAGTATTTGGAAGCTAAGAAAATTGAATTTTGTAAAGATATCTCAATTTGCTTACAAATTATATTGAATTTAGTAAAATTATAATGTTAAATTTTATTTCGCCAGGTGAAATTTTATATAAAAAAACGTGCGGTCGTTAAGCTGTTAATTCTCGAAGAAAAAAACTTCGGTTGAGGTAAGCTCCACAAGTTACTCGTTGAGAGCTGATATATTTACTGCAAAAATGGGAAATGCTGAGGAAATCTTTGTGTTATCTTTTTCAATAATTGAGGAGCAAACATTCAAAAAGTGTTTTGTCACAAATTTTAAAAAATGGCGTTTTATATCAATTCTGATAGCCCATAATAAAACCTATGAATGGAAATCAAAATTAGTGTTCAAAAAGGTTTTTTTTCATATTGAAATGAAATCATAAAGTTGACACATTCATACAAACCGTCACTTTTGTAACACTTAAATCATCATTTTCCAAGCTTTGTATTTGTGTGACAAAACACTTTTTGAATGTTTGCTCCTCAATTATTTATGTTTTATTAAATTTCTTCTACGTTTTTTGATAAAAGATAAAATGTAGTAGGTTTTTTTTGTATATTTAAAATATCATATCTAGTTATTTTACGCTGATGCTTTGAAGAGATCCAGTGCAATATCAATATTTGCAAACGTAAGATTTTTCTTTTAATGGATAATTTTCTTTTTAAATTAAAATATTTCAATGTTTCATTGTGCTTACCTTTCAGCAATCGATTGGCACACTTCTTAACCCTTTCCATCACAATGCAAAAAAAAAACACGCGCTCCTGAGCTCCATCAGGCAAACGGGAGTGAATCATGACAATTATATAACACTACTGCAATATTTCTATTATTGCATTACTCAATGCGTAAATGTATAAGGGATGAATACCTGAATTTTAGGCCGTGTATTTATTATATGTACAGAGAAATGTAAATGATTAGAAGGTATGTGTACTATTTACACGTCTCAGTTAATAAAGGGTTAAAATCGACTATTATCTCACTGTTGCTTTACGGTAGCAATATGTATATCGACTGTATAAAGGAAAAAGGACTTAACCCACAGTTTCTTCAAAACAGTTTTTTTTCGATAATCACAATGTATCAAACTTGATACACGTTCTATCAAAAGGATGCAAGCTGCAAATGCCGAATTAGTATCTAAATTTATCTTTTATGTTTGAAAAAGATGACCTTGTAAATAATTAAAACAAAGAAAAAAGACTGAAATAAAGGTTTTTCCTAGACAATTTCTCTAATGAATATTAGATTATGTCAATTAAACACCAGTTTAGAAGTCTCCGTGCACTTCAAGGTTGTGTATAATTCATAATTTGCATATGTCACAAAATCATCAAAACACGTTTTTTGCGCCTCCTGTAAAATTTTATATGTGTGGGTTACGTCCTTTTTCCTTTCCACAGTCGATATGATATACAAGAAAGTATCGGTTTGATTTGGATTACCGTTCACTTTTTGCATTTTACGTGAGTCATCTTTTTCGGTGAAAGCGGCAGCTGTTTTTTTGTTTTTTCTCTTGAACGAATCATTTTCACATTCGATTCGTAAATATTGTATACATAATTATGTCATCGGCGTGTTTTGTTTTTAAACGATTTTATCAAAGAGCTATTTTTTAAAGACACTTGTTTCACAACCGCCCACTTTCGCATTTTTCGAATACCTCGGTTCTTGCTTACATAATTTCATAATCTGTGCGCGATTATTTGACATGTGGGGTGGGCTCCGATGTTATGAAATTTATCGGTTTTATATGTAACTCGTTGTGCTCGTATCGATAAGATTATTTTACGTGCGTTGATAATTAGTTATTGAGAAGGTTGAATGTGTGTTGTCCATATTTTTAACATAACGTACAATGCATACTCGAGAATTTTCATCATCGTATAAACTAACTCTCCTGTGAAAATGAAATGAAATTTACTGACATTCCAATGCATGGTTACAAAACTATCAGTTTGTTACATGTTCGATTCCATTGTTTGTAACTACGTTGTCTGGTCCGCGGTCGAGTGGTCAACGTCGGTTGCGGAGCGCGAGTTGTTCAAACACTAGTGCGAACAGATTTTTAAATCAATTCATGGACTAACTTGCCCTCCTCCACCCACCGCTGCTTTCGTTAATTTTATACGACAGTTTACAGTTATGTTATGTAAATTTAGATACTAATTCGGCATTTGCAGCTTGCATCCTTTTGATAGAGCGTGTATCAAGTTTGGTAAATTGTGATTATCGAAAAAAACCTGTTTTGAAAAAACTGTAGGTTACTTCCTTTTTCCTTTCCACAGTCGATATGATAATGAAAGATATGTATCATGACATTGGACCGTGCAATTATGAAACCGTGTAAAACTAATTCGTGCAAAAATCAGTGTAAATATTACATTCATTCTCTGTATTGTTTAACTTGTATATATTTGGATACAAAACAAATTTACTGCTTTTCAATTTACGGGGTACAGGAGATTGAAAAATGTTGACATCTATGCTTTAAATTAAACTGTATCCACTCCCAACGTGGAAACTCCGTTTTAATAAAGCATCTGAATAGAACTGGTTATAAGTCGGTCGCTCAACCTCTCTTTGGAGTCGCATATTATTGAATGAATTTTTCGATCGCAGCCGATGATATTTTAGTAAATAATGTCGAAATTGAATTGTCGGCGTATAAATAGGATGTGATTTAAAAATAATCTGGCCCAAATCCCAAGAGGCGTTTAATTTATGATCGCGTGGTCAATTGGCGGGGCGTTGCGCCATCGGCGACGGCGGTATGCGGATCCTATCCCTTGCCTGTCCTACGCCATTAGACGGCAAAAAAACATTTATAAATTATTTTATTTTGAATATTAAAAAAAATCAATCAAAAGACACCGCATGATTTTGGTTCGCAAATGTGACACGTGGCTAGTTTCTGACTATTATACTCTTCATCGATTTTAGCGTTTATTTGTCGGAATAAAAAAATTGTACTTACGTCTTTTTGCACTGTTTCGATATGACAAGGTTTAAAAAAAAATCCGATTATTTTTTATACACTCATTTTTTGCTTCAACGCGGTTCAAAAAGACTTTTTTTCAATCCATGTCCGTTCCCAATGTGTATCATATGGTATCCTAATGGAGATATCTCGACAGAAGTTTTTATTCGAGAACTGCTTGTTCCTCAGTGTCTCAACTTATCTATTTCGAATAGAGGATGGATATAAGGGTACGGTAAGAAGAGGATTGTTGGTTAGCTCATCGATATCGCTACGCGTCGTTATTTTAGAATTGTTAGGATTGGATGAGATTTTCAGACATCACAAACATACATGCCTTCAAGGGATTTCGATTGAAAAAATGTTCTTCGTGCTGGGACTCGAACCCGTGAGATCCGCCGCGGAGCCAGCGACGTTGATCTCTGCACTACGGACCCGACATAATCAAAAAATAATGATAACGTGCTGGAGGGCCGGCAATTTTGATTAGAAAATATGAAATTTTGGACATGGTAAACAAATAAAAAAAAAAATTACAAAGCTTAATATTATATTTCTTTCACTGTGCCTTTTTCCGTCTTTTTTGACTTTTTGGTTTGTTGGCAAAATATACTTTTTGTAGAAAGAAATATTCGTTTATATTTTACATCGATTCTCACTTATAATAAATTAAATTTATTATTTCCTAATAATAACTCAAATTTAACTGAACAGACCACTGAAACTTTCGGCATGATTCTTCAATATCAAGTATTTTTCAAGAAGTTATTCGATTCAAAATAATATAACCAGCGCCTCAATGTCTTAGTCCGTAACATATCACGACACAAGTTATATTTTTTTGAGAGAAAATGAGTAGGGGGTGGAAAAATCAAGTACCGCCCCGGGTTGCAATATTACTGCGCCACTGGCACAAACCCCCAATGCGTTGACCACTCGGTTACAGCAACAGCACTGTATCAAGTTCGGTATAAAAAAAAACTTCCGACGTAAAAGTGATACGGATTTGTTTTTTTGGCCAAGTAACCTCAGTATTATGAATTCTCACGCCCAGCGCGATGAGCAAAGGGACCGAAATGAATAAATACCACATCTTTCCTAATTGGCTCCATCTGAGATTATTTTTTTACTTCCTCGCCGCCCACGCGCGCATCCAAAATTGATTCCTCACTTAAAAAAAGATACTCCGCCGCGGAAGTGGGAAGACGAGTCCGGTCCGGTCCGGTCCAATTCGCGTTATTATACCATCGTCGTGTCAGCTTGTTAATCTCGCAAACTCCTAAATTGAATTATCACGTTGTTCATTCAAGGGAATCGACATCAAACTGTCAACTCGATGGAGGAAAACGTCACTTTTTTATAATAAAAATGTTGAATTGAAACGTTCCCCAATCATTGATGAAGTAATTGTTGACACAGTTTTGCTACACCTACTGCACGTACTTACTACTCGGCACTGTGTAGGGCATCCAAACCCGGACCCCGGACCCTTTTTGTGATCCCGGGATTTCGGGATTGATATTTTTTCCAATCACGGGATCCCGGGATTGAGAAATTTTTGTTCGGCGATTTTGAAATCCTGGCATTTTCAAACAAATTTTTGTTGTTTTTTACCAGGAATTTACGGAATTCCCAAAATGAAAAAAATTGGGACCTTTTTTTAAAAATTGCGATTTAGGGATCACACTATTCGACGGGATCCTGGGATCGGAGGCCCTGGTTACAATGTGCTCATAGTCACTCGCTACGGCTTTACATTCTTACAGGGTGTATTCAGTAGTGTTACAACGTTATTCGTGTTAATATTTTTCCAAGGATATGCCCTTAAAAAATAATCATCAAGCCTTAGTTCCATCCACTGCACTGCAAAATAATGAAATCAAATGATACGAAACAAATTCATTGTTCTTCTTTCTTGAAATTTAGCCCGCCTAACGTTGTATTCAAATTTGGATTTACAAGCTTTATTTATTTTAGTGTACATGTTAAAAAAAAATAATATTCTTTTGAGTTGTTCTCATTATGCATTTTTTTTTTATCTTCGTCGTTTTTGGCACGCTGCGTGTCAAAAAAACGTCGGAGCTTCCACTGTTCTGCCCCATGACGCATAGCTGCGTTTTTAATGACTATCGATGGACTAGTGCAGGGGTCGGCAAACTGCGGCTCTTCAGACATAAATTCTTGAACTCATCACGTTTTTACTCCACAAATCGACATATGTATGGCTCTCCGACACTTGGCTCTTTTCATTTGAAAGTCTACCGAACCCTGGACTTTAAAGATAAATTGAATGCCATTAACACATTTAAGTTATGCCAACCGTAAAAACTAAATACAAAAATCATGTCCGAGTATTAGAGACCCCCCGATATGCATTGTCTATGTCAGGCATGTACAACCTATTTCTTCTAGCGGGCGGTAGTATTAAGCTGCAAAATCGAATCTATTTTTTTTTATCAGCAAGCAGTGGCGGATTACCCCATATGCGCAAGAGGCGCGCGCTTGGGGCCTCAAAAGTAGTATAAATTATATAAAACATTTTTTTATTATTTTCAGTTTTTAATATTCATTACTGTTCTACGAAGAGTTTTGAAGCACTTTAATGTCTTCCGAAAAACAGGGCCTCCAAAATCTATTGCGCCTGGGGCCTTTTAAGTGCTTAATCCGCCACTGTCAGTAAGCCTATTTCTATGAACCGATGTATTCTGTATCATCAACGAAAAAACTTGCCGTTATTTATTGATTTCAATGATTTATTTGAAAAAATATCCGTACATCGGGCGCTAACTACACTATGACAAAAATGGATTTTTTTAATAGAAAATTTAAATTAACTTTGATTATTCCACGTATTGTGTTACTAACTGTGACACGTGTTTCGCCTCTTTCAGAGGCATCTTCAGACTTACTATCGCAAAGTTTGCTTAAGTAATGAAGCAAGATTGATTCTAACATTTTAAAATTATAAAATTACAAAATGGAGGTTTGGGTTTTTTTCCTTTTAAGAGGAGCAAGGAGGGGGGTGTAGAATCGAAATAAAACAAACAGATAATGATACTAATGAACGAATGAATAAAGGAAAAATCCCAATCTGATTAATTACAACTCATTAGTATCAGTTGTAATTTTATAATTTTAAAATGTTAGAATCAATCTTGCTTCATTACTTAAGCAAACTTTGCGATAGTAAGTCTGAAGATGCCTCTGAAAGAGGCGAAACACGTGTCACAGTTAGTAACACAATACGTGGAATAATCAAAGTTAATTTAAATTTTCTATTAAAATGAACTTCCACAAAGTTACCGCCGAAACCATCGAAAGTATGGAATTTTTTCACTATGGCTGTCCAAAGCTTCTTCGTGAAGTTTGTGTTACAAAATCGCTGTTTTTTCTGCTATTTTTATTGTACAGGGCTGTGGAGCCGTGTAGAAAAAGACGACTCCGACTCCAGTCGTAAAATAATTAACGACTCCGACTCCGAGGAAATTTTTCAATAATTTCAATTTAACTTATAATAAATATGATACCATCAGATCATCTTTAGTCAGTCAAGCATGACATGTCAACACTTAGGACTACTTTGCTTGAATACACATCATTAAATATGTTTTTCGAAAAAAAATCCGGCCGCTTATTTTACACGACTCCCGACTCCGGCCAAAATACCACGACTCCAACTCCGACTCCACAGCCCTGGTATTGTAGAATATTTGAATTACAACTATGTGTTTTTCTACAATACTTCTGGAAAGAGCGACATCTCAATTTGGCCAAAGTTGGCATAGTCTTGTTTACCTCTCACGTACAGATATGTTATGAGGGCCACGAACATTCAAACGGGTCGCGGGTTGTGCATCCCTGGTCTAGGTAGTAATATTTTTAAGAAATAGCACCGCTGAAAAACAATGACCTTCTTTTATATATAATATTAAATAATAGCCGATAAGGTCTGTCTGTAAGGACGTCCGCAGTAAGGTACAGACCAATGATTTCGATTTATTCTGAACAGCACATTTTTGAAATGTTGTTCTATCCAATGGGAGCGGCTTATTTTAAACTGGGCGTGAATGTTCTGATATCGCCACGTTTGAAAATTTGATATTTCTTGGTGTAGAGCTAAAGTATTGTATCACCATACATCATAATATTCGAATAATCAAAGACTTTAATTCGACTATTGCAAACTATGATTATAGGGCTATCGAAATGAATCGTCTGATCGTGTGAGTCGATGTGAGACTAATATTTTTTGGAGCGGATTTGATCAATTGAATCATAATGATGAATCTTTTCACGTCTGACCTTGAAAATCTGTTAGAATTCTTTAATACATTAAGAATATTCAAATTATGATATGGATATATGATAGAATAATATTTTGCTTTTTTCATACACTTGGACAAAATGTGCAACTGATTTTTTATTGAAAAATTGGATTTGATCTTTTGATTTTTATTGGAAATAATTGTTAAATAATTTAAAATCCGAAAAATAATTGTTGGCAAACTTAAACATTATTCCAAAAATTAAGTAATTTACAAAATTTCTGCTACTACGAAAGATGATTGTTAGCAAACTTTAACATTATTCCAAAAATTAAATAATTTACGAAATTTCTGCTACTACGAAAAATGGTTGTTAGCAAACTTAATCATTATTCCAACAATTAAATAATTTACGTAATTTCTGCTACTACGAAAAATGGTTGTTAGCAAACATAAACTTTATTCCAAAAATTCAATAATTTACGAAATTTCTGCTACTACGAAAAATGGTTGTTAGCAAACTTAAACATTATTCCAAAAAATCAATAATTTACGAAATTTCTGCTACTACGAAAAATGGTTGTTAGCAAACTTAAACATTATTCTAAAAAATCAATAATTTACGAAATTTCTGCTTCTACGAAAAATGGTTGTTAGCAAACTTAAACATTATTCTAAAAATTCAATAATTTCAATAATTTACGAAATTTCTGCTACTACGAAAAATGGTTGTTAGCAAACTTAAACATTATTCTAAAAAATCAATAATTTACGAAATTTCTGCTTCTACGAAAAATGGTTGTTAGCAAACTTAAACATTATTCCAAAAATTAAGTAATTTAGGAAATTTCTGCTACTACGAAAAATGGTTGTTAGCAAATTTAAACATTATTCCAAAAATTCAATAATTTACGAAATTTCTGCTTCTACGAAAAATGGTTGTTAGCAAACTTAAACATTATTCCAAAAATTAAGTAATTTAGGAAATTTCTGCTACTACGAAAAATGGTTGTTAGCAAATTTAAACATTATTCCAAAAATTCAATAATTTACGAAATTTCTGCTACTACGAAAAATGGTTGTTAGCAAACTTGGACATTATTCCAAATATTAAATAATTTACGAAATTTCTGCTCCAACGAAAAATGGTTGTTAGCAAACTTGAACATTATTCCAAAAATTCAATAATTTACGAAATTTCTGCTACTACGAAAAATGGTTGTTAGCAAACTTAAACTTTATTCCAAAAATTGAATAATTTACTAAATTTCTGTTACTACGAAAAATGGTTGTTAGCAAACTTCAACATTATTCCAAAAATTAAATAATTTACGAAATTTCTGCTCCTACGAAAAATGGTTGTTAGCAAACTTGGACATTATTCCAAATATTAAATAATTTACGAAATTTCTGCTCCTACGAAAAATGGTTGTTAGCAAACTTAAACATTATTCTAAAAATTAAATATTTTACGAAATTTCTGCTACTACGAAAAATGGTTGTTAGCAAACTTAAACATTATTCCAAATATTAAATAATTTACGAAATTTCTGCTACTACGAAAAATGGCTGTTAGCAAACTTGAACATTATTCCAAAAATTCAATAATTTACGAAATTTCTGCTACTACGAAAAATGGTTGTTAGCAAACTTAAACTTTATTCCAAAAATTCAATAATTTACGAAATTTCGGCTACTACGAAAATTGGTTGTTAGCAAACTTTAACTTTATTCCAAAAATTAAATATTTCACGAAATTTATGCTACTGCGAAAAATGGTTGTTAGCAAACTTGAACATTATTCCAAATATTAAATAATTTACGAAATTTCTGCTACTACGAAAAATGGTTGTTAGCAAACTTAAACTTTATTCCAAAAAATCAATATTTTACGAAATTTATGCTACTACGAAAAATGGTTGTTAGCAAACTTGAACATTATTCCAAATATTAAATCATTTACGAAATTTCGGCCACTACGAAAAATGGTTGTTATCAAACTTTTTTTTTCCAAAAATTCAATAATTCACGAAATTTCTGCTACTACGAAAAATAGTTGTCAGCAAACTTGAACATTATTCTAAAAATTAAGTAATTTACGAAGTTTCTGCTAATACGAAAAATTGTTGTTAGCAAACTTAAACATTATTCCAAATATTAAATAATTTACGAAATATCTGCTAACTATAAAAATAAAATATATTAAAATAAAATATAATTAAATTAAATTAAATTCAATAAAATAAAATAAAATAAAATAAAATAAAATAAAATAAAATAAAATAAAATGAAATGAAATGAAATAAAATAAAATAAAATACCATAAAATAAAATAACATAAAATTAAATTAAATTAAATACTATGCAACAAAAATCTCACGTTGCTGGGCAACGGGCTTACAGCTAGTATAATATTAAATGTAGTACTCATTAATACTTTTAAAAACTTTTATGACAAAAATAATGTGATTTATTTTACCCCTGTTCTGTTTTGTCATGTTCGGTTTTATCTTGTTTGTGTCTTGTCACATAACCGATTTAAAATAACGAATTTAAAACATTATCTGAAAAAAAAATGAATTACGGAAGTCACACTCACTCTTCGAAAATACGACACAGGGTGCCCTGTTAAATCATCGGTAATATGAGAAAAAGTGTACCGGGAAAAACAAATAGAGGAAGTGCGTCCGTGTTGGCCGCCTGCCAAACTCGCTCTCGACAGATTTAGACAGCCTGTGTGGGTTAACTGACGAATCGGTCGAGTGACATTAAGTTCACACCTGATTGACGATCCGAACTCCGGCGAACGATTGCTACGATTGTGTCGCGCACGTCGGCGAACGTATACAAATCGTGGCGAACAACAACAAACATGTGCGAACTATGGCGAACGTGTGCGAATGTGCTTCAAAAATGCCCCAAACTTTTAGAATGGCTTAACTGCTTTCTTGATATTTATTTTATATTGTACAATTAACACATGTTTCTCATGTAATGAGATTGTATAATCGATACTTGTCTACTTGGAAAGAATTGACTTTCATTACTGCTTTCAATAAAGGTGGAGTTTTTTTTGGGACGGTGGGTGCGGTGGGCACCCGTTCTATTCAATAAATTATTTACTAAGAATCAATGATTGACTATATATTTAGTTTTAGTTTAAGTTTAAATCATTATATCACTTTGACTAGTCAATGTATTAACTGGTAAGCGTACAAACTCACATGCGAGCGCTAGACAGAGTAGAAATTACATGATTGTTTATATTAGGTTACTATACTGACGAGCGATAGTAAAAGTAGAAATGATATTACGGCTTAGGATAGGTTAAATATGTTGAATAGAAAAAGGGTGAGAATGTCGACAAGACGTTGAAATTTTTAGGTTATGTGAAATGTCGGATGGCAGTTGAACACAACAACTGAGTGAATGCGCGCACAGTAGTGGAGAGTGGCTGGCAGCACCTATGAGTTTGTGGTCCCTAAGATTCTGACCCCGTAAACGCGTGCCATTGTTTTCCAATTAATTTTCAACGCAACATCGTCAACTATGACGTAATTGGTTCTGACAGTTCTTTTTCAAGATGGCCGAGCAAAGTTTTTTTTGTTCGGTGAATGTCATTGAAAATTCTAATTACAAAAGATGATGCAAGCCAAATAATGTTTGAAAAATGATAATATAACACATTTGATTATTTGTTCCTTCTGTAGCTCATTGAACTCCATAACTGGACTTTCTTTCTTTGACACACACAATGATTTGACTATCGTCAAAACTCAATCTGTTCTAAGATTATTTCACTCTTAATTAGGACTGACAGAAATCCCAGTATTCCAGGCATATTAAGGTTACGAGCCTTTTGTCTTGGCGTCTCTAAGAGATCTTTCAATACCAAATATTCCGGTTTTAGATAAACTCCCATTGTTCAGAAATATTGAGTCCTTACAAAAGCAATAAACATATCGACTGTGGAAAGGAAAAAGGACGTAACCCACACATATCAAATTGTACAGGAGGCGCTAAAAACGTGTTTTGATGATTTTGTGACATATGCAAATTTTAATTATACACAACCTTGAAGTGCACGGATACTTCTAAACGAGTGTTTAATTGACATAACCTAATATTAATTAAATAAATTGTCTCGGAAAAACCTTTATTTCAGTGTTTTTTCTTGGTTTTATTTTTTTACAAGGTCATCTTTTTTTCAAACTTACAAGCTAAATTAAGATACTTATTCGGCATTTTCAGCTTCCATCATTTTGATAGAACGTGTGTCAAGTTGCATACATTGTGATTATCGAAAAAAAGCTGTTTTGGGAAATTGAGGGTTACGTCCTTTTTCCTTTCCACAGTCGATATACAATAGCGTCCAATAGGTTATCGATCAACGGTCATCTGAAAACAGTCTGAATATTATTTTTTATTGTTCATCTTTTACTTAGTTTGCATAAACTGAGTAAAGTATATAAAAAATATTCCTGATAGCAAATCATCAAATAATGTCAGACAGCCCTGCTCCTAATTTAAACATAAATTACGACTTCCTTCGCCTATTGTTTGCTGTGTTTGTTTCAATGTCTATCAACTCTCAGCGATAACAAAGTATGAATGGTATTTTTATTTGACTTAGTCTAATATGCCACTATATTAAATAAATAATACGGTTTTATCAACGTTTTATAATATACACCAGTGTTTCTCAATTGTGGTCTATGTGTTTTAAATTTTTTAAAAACCTTCGCCTCACTAAGGTAAAAATATGTAGTGTTTCCAGGAAAAAGTGCATTTTGAAAAACAAACTACATTAGAATGACGAATTAAAAATATTTTTCACCGTATGCCAAGTTTATAAGCAGGTCAATGATTTCAAAATATTTTATTGTATGATTTTTGATCGATTCAATCATAATATTATGCTTGTGTTGTTCGGTATAGTTTTTTGGCTACTGAAAAGTTCGATTTTTGGAAATAGTATGTTTTGTAAGAAAAGGTAGATAATTTCTCGTTAGAAATAGTACGTTTTGCACAAAAATACGATTTTTAAGTTGAAAAACGACAGTCTTTTAGACAGTTTATCGTAAAACTAATAATACCGGTCGATTCATTAGGCTTGAATTACCCTTTCTGCATACATAACTCAATATCGCTCATTTTGGAAATAGTACCTTTTGCATTATAACCCGACAGTTGTGGAGTTTTTTTTTTATTATTAAAATTTGTGTGCGCTATTCAAATTCGATCATTTGTATCATTCAATTCTTTCCCATTTCCTCGGTCAGTATCGGGTGTATTCAATGTCTTCTATAATATATTAAAATTAGTTCAATATAAATTTTAATGCAAAACTCCACCGCGTGAAATATACGTCGTGATCAGAAGTGGAATTTTGGTGGGCGGAGTATTAACTAATTTTATTGTAATTAAGGCAACGATGGCTGCAATAAAGTTGAGAAACACTGACATAGAACTATGATCATGTAATATGTCTGATTGAAATATGTCACTCTATCTGCTGTTTTGTGACATTAGTATCGCATTATGGAGGTGCCACTATTCCTAGATACAGAAGTGCTCTAGTTTTGTGTTATTGATTTCAACCGATACACTGTTTTCGGATTGACAGTGCGGCGTGTTGCGTTGAGTGCAACCAAAATAAGATGAAATTAAGTCACTCAAGATTACCAACTCCCACGGAGGTCATACTGACATGAGTAATTCGTACCTTTCATTATCAATCCCATGTCATTACCAAGGGTGTGGTCCGCATCTGGTTTTATCATTCAACTTGGCAAGCCGGAAGACCTAGGAACCGAAGTTTCTATACCGGGTTATGAATTAGCTGGTGTCAAGATACAAGAACACTTAATTCTTTTTTTACACGGTCCACTAAAAAGAACGATTACTATAATTTTACATTTTTTTTTTTTTTACATGATTCCCAGAAACACAAAAGCGGATAGCGGATTTCCTAATAATAAGAAATACAACAACACACGACAGTAGTAACAAACAAAAGACTTCGTTAGATACTAATACATAAGACGTGTCAGATATTTCTATCGATGAAAGCGATTTATGTCCAGTCTCTCATAAAAGTCCCCTTATATAATCAAGAAGCGATAAAAAGTGTTATATTTTCATTATTAAAATTGCTATTATGAATGAAATTTTGTGTAGTTTACTTGTCGGGTCTTCATTGTTACATTTTGACACATTATTTTCTATGTCATCATTTTTCTTAGTCGATTTTTTGTTGAACGTATCTACCGTGTAAAAAAGTGTATTATCGTTGATGTGTGCACTTCGATCATTTTCCGATAAACACCGTTTGTGTATCTCTGCCTCCGACAGTCACTTTTTGAAACATCAGAATGACTCTCTTCACTGCACACCCCTGAATGTGTTGATCTTACATATCGACTGTGGAAAGGAAAAAGGACGTAACCCACACATATCAAAATTTACAGGAGGCGCAAAAAACATGTTTTGATGATTTTGGGCCATATGCAAATTATGAATTCACAACCTTTAAGTGCACGGAGACTTCTAAACCGGTTGTTAATTGACATAATCTAATATTAATTAAAGAAATTGTCTAGGAAAAACCTTTCTTTCAGCCTTTTTTCTTGGTTTTGATTTTTTACAAGCTCATTTTTTTCAAAACTTAAAAGCTAAATTTAGATACTAATTTGGCATTTGCAGCTTACATCATTTTGATAGAACGTGTATCAAGATTGATACATTGTGATTATCGAAAAATAGCTGTTTTGAAAAAACTGTGGGTTACGTCCTTTTGTCTTTCCACAGTCGATATTCATATTGCAAAGCTACCGAAATTATTTGAACTCTTTGATTTTTTCAAATAAACTTGTAACACAGGAAGCTTTCACTATCTAACAGTGATAAAATAAATACAAAAATACTTGCAACCCAAAAGGACATAAGCGACAATTATTGTCGACTTGTCAAGATAGTGTTTTTAACAGAAAATCAAAACAGGAAGCGCGCGCATATTATCTAATGGTCATAACTTATAAATAATGTAATCTAAAAAGCTACACGTGCCAGTGGCAGGTTAGCCTATAAGAGAATGAGGCGCGCGCTTGGGGCCTCCAAATCGTAGGAGCCTCAAAAATAGCTTAAGTTATATAACCTTGTACTGTACCGTGTTGTTCAGATTTTAATTATTTTACATGGAATTTTCTGACATTTTTATGTTATCCGTAAAAGAGGGCCTCCAAATTTTATTGCGCCTGAGGCCTCTCGTATGCTTAATCTGCCACTGTATACTGGGCCAAAGTCAAATGGGGTCAAGTGACGTAGATGTGGGACAGGCTTTTTGTTTTTTTTTTAACTCAAATAAAAATAGATATTTGGCATTACAGCTAATGGCAACGCGCCAAATATTTTTTAAGTTGAAAGTCACTCGAGGTAAATTGACATCACAAACACCCTTAGGTCTCAAATTTAAATTTCACATTGATCTTACTGGGAATCGAATCCAGACTCGCCTGGTTGGTAGAGCAAGCTCTATCCAAATAGACCACAGCGGCCGCGGCCGACCCGCGGCCCAATTGAAGTTTTCAACTTTCTATATTTTGCATTTTAATGCATGACCGTATCCATAATTTATAAATTATGACTAAAAAAAGAAAAGAAAAACTTGAAGATGAGGACAGAAAGTTCCAGAGTGAATAGGAAGATGTTTAGTTTTTCGTTTCTAATCAAAGACCAATTAATTCTATTTCAATATTTAGAAAAATAAAAAAAACATTTCGAAATTGATAACATTACTATTGGCAGACAGAAAGCTATGCTGCTATCATTTAAGATCAATCTGACGACCCAACAAAACATCATTCACAATGTCAATTAAAACGACTGACAATTTGGGCATTTGGGACTACATTTCATGTATTCAAATATAATGGGTAATATACATAAGTCAAAACATCAAATTTTTGTCAGATCGTTCTATGGAACTAGCCATAGATATGACGCTATTATTTGCAAACCCAGCTCGCTCCAAAATTGTTGAAACATGAACTGTGAATTTTATTTAATAAAAAGGTATTTTCAGATAGCAGTTTTAGACCTGGTTTAATTGTACATACAAAGATATTTTTCCAAAATGTAAAACTAAAAAAATCTTTTAAAATTTGTATTGTTTTTTTACAACAAATAAAATTCGAGCTTCAACCGTTTTGGAACGAGTTGTGTTTGCATTACAATTTTATTCGTTTATATAATTTTCGTATGTACCATTTTGTTCTACAACATCTCGCCTGTACAATTTTGTCCGTACCATTTTGTCTGCTTGATAGAAAACATATTATATGTTGGGTTGTTTATTTCACATTTATGAATGGCTGTTTGCTGACCCTCATCCTGTAATATTAGACCATTTAAGTGAATGGCATTTAGGTATAAACCGGTCTTATATTATATTCAGTTGAATAGATAAATTTAAATAATCTCGACTAGGCTGTTTAACTTCACTAATGATATTGCCGTCAGTCCCTCGCAGAGCCTATCAAATTTCTGCTTATCGCACATGGTCGAATCTGACATTCGTTTTACACATATGCGTTCATTTGCCGTTCAGTATTCAAATCAATGTGACATGATTTTTGAGTGTACTTGTGCGTTGGAGATCACGTTCACGGGGTAAACAAACATCAATCAACCAAATTGTATGTTTAATTCTAAAAGCGTTTTCGAATATTTTCGATAGTTTTTTTCGGCAACACGCTATCGTTACAGCTATATTTAAAGAAGTTTTCGTTCATTAGTATTAATATAAACAAGAAAAACAGAATATCAGAATGAATATGAATTCAATTTTTTTGAAGAGTAACTTGTGCTAGAATTATCATCTGTAAGTTTTTATGGATTCGCAGTTTCTTTTTCATCGCCTGACAACTATACTGGGGCATCTAAAAAATAGATGTTTTCTTTTTGTTAGAAATATTCATTTTCTGTAAATAATTTTAGTACTGTGGTGGGATATCTGTATTAAAGAGAAAAATTTCTCTTTATTCTGAATAAACCACTTTTGACACGTCTTAAAATATAGCTCAACGTTGCAAAACATCTCAATACTAGATTTTTGAAATGTCCCAGTACAGCTCTCAGGCGATGATTTTTGGAACAGCCATTGCAGGTTCACCAACGACAATATTTAATAGTGCGTGTATAAGTAATACAATTGTCCTTTTTTCATACATTCGTAATTAATCTTGTTGTGCGTCAATACCGATTCAATCGATAGACAGTAAAACTAGGAAATGAATCACTCGATTCTTCAACTCGATTTCCCTGTCGAATTGGTCGATTTGAGTTGTATCACTGTGAAATTTGATAAACGAATCGCGGTCCAATTGGATTCTCTACCAGAGTAGAGCGAGTAGGAGTCGAGCGAGTGACTCTTGTTCTCTGTAAAGATTCAGTCATTTGTATAAATATGTAGAGTCTACATATCAAACTCATTCACCACCATGAGCCAAATTAAGTATTGCACATCAATCCGCGGGTTGCATTACAAAAACACTCTGATTAACTTTTAGAGGAGTGAATAGATCTATACTAACCTTACTTTACTTTACTGGCCTTTTTTAAAGTGACAATTGTGTGACTTTTTTCCAAATGAATATATGCTCTCAGACAGACACTACTGTGTTGAGTTAAAAGTAATGTCTGTACTCTTATAAAGAAAAATGGAACCGACGTACACGTACATCCATACTCCTCTAAAGGTTAAGAGTAACCATTTTTTATTACTAATTCACAATTTTAGTGTCATTTGTCAACATTTTAAATATTTAAAACTTTCGAGCACAATGTTTGTTGGTGATTTGGTTACATTTTGCAATAAATTCCCCCCGAAGTATATTGCAATTACTTCGCAGAGAATTCACCACCGACTGTTACCTGATACATACATGATTTTATTTCATCCAACAAGAATAAGTGCATAATGATTATCATCAAAACATTGTTTTAAAGGTTTATTAATAAAAAATACTGATTACCTATCGTGCCGGACCACAGAAAATATGCCAGAGAGCCGCGTGTTTGACATGGCCGATGTAGACAGTCAAGATTACCAACATTAAAAAATATGTATTTTAGATATTAAGTATTTTCATTTAGTAAATTAAGCAATGAACAAAATCTCTACCGCCAAGTAAATAACATTTTTTTTCTTTCCTTCCAGTTATCGGAGATGACAGCAGAATTGGCCGTGGAGCAGTCGGCTGGGTCGCTGGCTTCCGAGCGCCTCGGAGCGGAGACCTCGGAGAGACTGAGGCTTGAAAGAGACCTCTTGGCACTCAAGAACGTCAACACCACGCTGCAACAGGTATGATGAGTTGAATCCAATTTTTTCAAATGAATTCCATTTTTTGTGCAACTTTCACATTCAGGACTAGTCAACATTATCAATTGAAAGTCGTCACACAAAGCCCTACATTGGCGTAAACTTGAATCTATAGAAGATATTATATACCCTTGTCTTCTGCAAATGAAAATATGTATAAATCGAACTTCAATTATTATTTGTGGGGTGTGATATGAATTACGATTAATTTTCTTCGCCTTTCCTCTTCCAGACCTCAGAGCGCCTCGAGACAGAGCTGATGTACTCGAGAGCGGACACAAACGGTGGCTCGGGAACGGGAGTCGGGGGCGCCGACGGAGGAGACTGCCTCTCTGACTCTGAAGAGAGCGGGGGATCCGGCGGAGGATCCAGATATAAGAGGCGGCTGCAGGCTGCGCTCAGGGAATTGGATTCCGCCAGGCGACAGCTGAGGCAGCAGCATGAGGATGACTTGGAGCAGCTGGTCACGCTCAAGAAACAACTAGAGAAGAAGGTAACTTTGCACCTAAAATATTTGTTTTAGATTCTTATAAAATAGGTACACCTGTCACTAGACATTTAAGATAATATAAATTGATAAAAAAAATATGATAAAAACTAATCCTAGTTTTGCTTGCTAAACCCTGCAAGACTAGTCTACAAAATCATTTAAAAAACAGTTATATTATATCAATTTTTCATCGTTGAGGTATGGTTGTTAATTTGAAGATAACTTGGTGAATAAAAATGAACAAGCTCCTAAGATTGAATACTTCTTGAAGCTTTTAACTCGATGGCTGCCACAGACGAGATATCACGTTTTCATGCTCAACACGCCAGAGACGAGTTATCTTGTCAATAACTAATTAAATTAATAGTTGCAAATTATAGCCGGCGTGCTAGGTTACTAATAATTATCTACGGCAGCTAAAAGGTTAAAACAGTGTGTTTTTTTTTATGAAATTATAATTACGGTGTCTTGTTTCTTTTTTAGGTGGCGGACGCTTACGAAGAAGCAGAAGAGCAGCGTCAGGTGGCAGCGCAATGGAAACGCAAAGCCCAGAAGGCCGCGAGTGACGCTAATGACCTGCGGCTGCTTGCCGACGAGCAGGGCGCCCGGGGGGCTCTACTTGAGAAGAGGCAGCGGCGATTCGACGCCGATCATCACCAACTGCAAGAGGAGGTCAGGAGGGAGAAACAGGCGAGAGAGAGGGTTTCCAGGGATCACGATCTGCTGCTCGCTGAGAAGTACGCCATTGAGCAGAGCTTATCTGTAAGTTGATTTAAAAATTAAAACAATGATATCAAAATTTTGGGTCCGCGGTGCAATGGTCAACGCCGTTGACGTACCTAGACTGCCCTACTGTATGCAGTTGTATGGTCAGCAGGTCGTGCGGCTTGGCGCAGCGCTTACCTTGGCGAATACAGCATATTACCTCCTACAAATACACTTTGAATATATCACTTCATGTTTTGGATTTTGCGTGTGTATATTCAGGGTGTGCAGTGCACACCTAGCACGACCTGGACATACTTCCTACTAACTGAATGCAAAATTCTATAAATCCACGGCCTTACTGTACTCACTAAGTATTTAATCATTGTATATTCTCAGGATTGTTATTATTGATGAATCTTATCTTTCAAATATTGAGATAAGAGTGTTATCTTTCAGTCATTGAGTAATTTGATTAGTTTGAAATTCGGCTTAGTATCTCAACTTAAATTGCGCTCGTAACATTTCCAGGATACCAAAATGGAGTTGGAGATGAAGGAAGAGAAGTTGGCCGCAGCTCAGAGGGAGCTGGACGACCTCACCTTCGGAGGAAAGACTGAGGAGGAAGTTGGTGCCTTGAAGAGGATCAAACACGAGATGGAGAAGAAATGTCACGACCAGGAGGAAGAGCTCGATGAGATGGCCGGTCAAGTCCAGGTGAGACATTTAAAGACAATCAGCAATCTCGTCACTAGTAAGAAATCTACTAAATGCAAAATGTATATTCTGAGCCATGATAGTAATTAATATCGTTAACCAAAGCAATCTGTGAAACTCGGCGATCAAGAGTTCAATGACTTTGCCAATATATATTTTTTCTATACCAATTTGACATTTTGACCATCCTTGACGTTTATATTTGTCGTTGAAAAAATCTCGAGTGATTTATAGGAATAATAAATATGTGTCATTTTTTAAACCCCTGTCCTACGTCAAAATGTTGTTTTTCATTCACTTTTAACATATTGACATTCCCATTTAAGCAAAAGTCATAAATACGAATCGAGTAATAATGTATTCGATTGAAAGGCATTAATCTTGTTAAAGTTCGCTCGTAATTCAAATCGATAGTGATGACTGATTTTTGGCTTAGCTCCTGGAGAGTCACAAAGTCCGTCTGGAGATGTCATTGGAACAGCAGCGAAAGGCAGCCCGGCTGGAAGCCGCCCAGAGAGACGAAGAACTTGAGGAAGTCAGAGCACAATCTGCGAAAAAACTGAAAGGTGACAATTTATTTATTTTTAGACTCATTACATATTCCGAGAAAGATTTCTGTCTGACTTGCTAGCTTTGCCGTCAACCCGTAAAACGCGAATCTTCAGAAGTATTGTTCTGGCGGGCGTCTGACATCTGTCCAAACAATTTTCCAACATACATAAATCATTCACATCTTTTCTGCCAATCGTGTAGAATCAAAATAGAAATTTTGCTATTTACATTCTGTAAAACATTTCTTTCTCCGATTATGCTCATTTCTATGTGCACCCTGTTCTGGAGAACTGGTTATCTATTCATTCTCTCTACGTTTCTTTTTTAGAGTGAGTAAAAATTGATTGTAAGCTAGGACATTACTTGCAGTTAACTTTAGATTTATGAATGTGTCTAAACTGCAACCAAAGATGATGACGTTGATCATTTACCTCAGCCCCGGTGAACATAATGATTAGAGTGCTTTCCTTTTAAACTAATAGCATAGTATATCCACCGACAATCTCGTAATTTATCCAAACTATTTTTATTGAATCTTTTTTTATCTATCTATTATATTTTCCGATGTTAATTTCTACCGTACAATATTCAACACAAATATGTTTGCAACTTCTCTTCATATTCTAGGCCTGGAGTCCCAATTGGAGACCGAACACAGCGAGAGAACTTTACTCCTGCGCGAACGTCACGAATTGGAACGCCGTCTCACGTCACTGGAAGAGAGCGCTAGGGCCGAAGCGGCAGAGCGCGACGCCAAAGAGCAAAGAGCCAAACGAGACCTCCGAAGGGCAAGGGCACTCGCCAGAGACGCCAGGGAAGTCCTCGAGACCAGGGAGAAGGATTCCGGGGCCAAGGCGCAGCTCAGACAACTTCGTGACAAGTAATTGAGTTTTCGTATAACCTGTTTGATCATTGAATCATGGGAATGAAATAAGTATTATCATTTTGCATAACTTCAATTCTGTCGAGCAAATTTTCGAAAATGATTTTCATTGCATTGATAAAAATAATGATTTATAAAATTCGATGGTTTTTAGAAGTACACGTCAGTTGGTTTCTAGCACTATATATTACTCGAATAGCTATTTTCCATCCCAGTTGCTCAAAAAAAGGTTCAAATCACTGGACGCAGTTAATAATTTTTTTCCAAAGCCTTTTGGTTCTGAAATCTTAATATTGAGCACAAAAAAAGTCATTTAGCTAACAATTAGATCTTAATTATTTAATTAATTTAATTAGTTTTTGAAGAGATCTCGTCTTTGGCATGTTGAGCACGAAAATTTTTACGAGATATCTCGTCTGTGGCAGTTGTTGAGTTAACCAAGAGATTGAGCGACTGATTGTGCTCGGAAACAGGCAGTTACTTTTATTGTCAATTTGTTTTGCTTAGGCTGGATGATGCCGAGACAACTATGCGGGCGGCTGTGAAGGGTCGTCAGGTGGCGATGTCGGAGTGTGCTGAAGCGGTAGCTGCGGCTGAGGAGGCCGGCAGGGCAAGACGCGAGGCTGAGGCTCGTGCTGCCAACGCGCAGAGAGAGGGGACTGCGGCCAAAGCTCAACTAGAAGAGGCGGAAGAAGAAGCCGCTGAGGTATCGTCTTCTATGATTTATATAATATCGGTCGTGTATTTTAAAAAGGGTAACTTAGATTGTTTTGAATCATATATATCGAGACTAGAGTCATGCCGTACGCATCTTTTTATTAAATATATTCTGTACTGTACGGACAAAAGCAGCAATTTCTTAGAAAAAAATCCAAAATTTTATGTACAGAATTTGCTTCCAAGCTGTTGCCTTTTCTGCTATTTTATTTATGCTTCCGATGATCATTTTCGACAGCGATTGTAAGGCACAATTGATGTCAAGGTGTACTCCAAATTCAGAGATACCTTACACCTTGGTAGTTTTAAGGATACAGTTTATTAATTCTTTTGTTAATAGGTAATGAAGAAATACCGAGCCTGCGTACAATCCCTAGCCGATGAACAGCGTGCTAGTCGGGAGGCTTCCGCACGGGCCTCTGCAGCCGAAGATGAAGCGCGGCAAGCAAGGGAGAGAGCCGCGGAGCTCGCTTCAAGGTTGGCAGCGGCCGACTTGACCCTCAATGCCGGACAGGCTGCCCAGCATGACAAGTGAGTTGCAATGAAAAAAAAAATATATTCAACTATGGCTGCTTCTAATGTGAAGCACGTGGAGCATATCAAGAGAACTTCATGGGAAATGGTTATTAGTCAACCTCTCTTACATGGAGTGGGTAAGAATAGAAGTATGCGACAAGGACTGATGGTTAGCTTATAGCTTTTCTAACACTTTTTCTATTCTGAATTCATAAATTATTTATATAATCTAAGATTTCGACTGAAGGTGCTTGGTGGAACTTCAATATTAAATTTGAATCGTTCATATTATGTACATTATCACAGATTTTGTCACTAACGACCCGGGTTTCGCCTTTCGGCATCTTCAGCCATTCAAGTGCACGAATGAACTTGAACAGATGCTTAGTAAATGAATGCATCGCCTTCCGATTTTAAATGAAATATTAAATATGCCGGGGTCCCCACTCCTATACCCTATATAAATATAGTCATAAAACTTTTTCCGACAAACAAATAAATATAATTCTTAAAACCACACACTACTCAAATCTGTGGGCATTCCCATGAGCTTATCGTTTTCACCAGCAATGGCTTTCAACTCAATGATACATTTATTTATTATATAAACACGAAACATTCATTTACTAAGCGTCAGTTCAAGTTCATCCGTTCACTTGAACGCCTGAAGATGTCGAAAGGCGAAACGCGGGTCGTTAGTGACAAAATCTGTGAGAATGTTCATAATTTGAACGATTCAAATTTAAAAAATATATTTTTTTTTAAAAAATCGTGAAAGTGTTTGTGTTGGGATTCAAACCATTGGCTCTAACAGAATAGGAAGGATGCCCAAAAGTATTGACCCCAGGATGTTTAATACCGTTTGATAGATAAACTAGTACATTTCTTTAAGTTGTTAGTTTTCGTGATGTTATTTGTGATATTTGCGATTTGAAAGTATGTCTACTAATATTTACAGGCTGGAGCTGAAGAGCAAAGAGTTGGAAGCTCGACTGGAGTTGGAACAGACCGCTCGAACTCGCCTCGAAGCTCAGGCAGCGAGGGCCAGAGAAGCGGCTACCACCGGAGCTGCAGCGGCACAAGCAGCCCACGCTAGAGAACTTCAGGCTGCGGAGGAGTTGAGAAAGGCCATGAGGACTGTCAGGTCGGTCTACCTTTTTGAAATGTCCTTGTTACTTAACATACGTCTGCTCCCAGTGTAAACTCAAAAAATAAATCTTAAAAAATTGTTAGTAGATGATTTTTATATAATTATTATAAAAGGCAAAATTTCTGACTTGTAAAGTTTTAATAATTTTATATGCTCTACTGCCCTTAAATCACGATTTAATTATTACTACATAAACTATTTCTATTGAAAATTATGCACTCGTTAATTCTATTAGCCTAATATTTATTCTGTTCATCAGGGAACTCCGTGAAGAGCTCGCCATGTTGACAGCCAAGACGGAAGAAGGCAACAGGGCGCGCAGTGAAGCTGAGGCGAGAGCTGAAACCGAACGGGCCGAAGCCGTGACAGCAAGGCAAGAGTTGAGAGACGCCCGAACGAGGATCGCCTTGCTGCAGCAAGCCATCGCCGACGAGCTGAGTCCCGATAATGAAAGTGACAGGTTTGTGCTGCTTTATTGGCCATATCTGTAAAATATGATACATCAAATAATGAGATATTTACAATAAAACCCTTGGAAGGAATACACTTACACCTTTCCCTGCGTTTGGTTCACACATATCTGTAAAAAAATCATCCTGCTTAGTTATATCAGAAAAACATTTTTTCATTCAAATTTAATTTTACTACAGTGCCCTCTTCGGCAGATTTGTGGGAGAATTGAAAGGATTATAGGACGAATGTGTTGGTTTGATGTATGAACTTTCGAGTTAATTATTTTTTGGAATTTTTATGTAAGTGTACACACTTTTTTTCTGTTTTTAAATACAGATCACTATTAATCCATTTGTTTGTTGAATATTTCAGTGATAACGAGAGCTACAGCTCGGACGAATCGATCGAAACCTTCCTCGCCAATCACAAAGTGGGCCCCGCCACCAACAACATCGCAGGCTCCAACACACCAAAGTATGTACTCCTGACTGTTCATCGTTGATTTTAATCCTTTTGACCACTGGCGAATGTATCGGCGATACCAAAGTTTGCCGTTTACCACACGCTTAGCGCATTCATTGTTGGCGTGGTTTGTCTTTTGTGCAGCACGGCGCTGGCAAAGATCGGCGAATAATTATAATATTACAATAACTCCTGAAGTTATTGTATCATGGTTTAACTGTTAACATGGTTCGTTGTATTAAACCCGTAGGAACTACTGAAGAATATTTTTTTAGAAATTTAAAAGCAATGCTTTTGTTTGAGTGAAATTATTTAATATGTTCTCATACTAAATATAAATTGATTCATTTTCATTTTTATTTTTTAAAACTCATTTCAGTTAATGTTAATTTTAAGTTTTTTATTATTCTAATCAATTTCTGTGTTACTGTTTCCAGATCCGGCGAAGGTCGGCAAAGCAGGTCCAGCGTCAGCTCCAGCAAGCATCTGAGCCCGACCAAGGAGCCGCTGACGTGAAAACTATGAGAGTTAAAAACTGAAAAACGAGCTATCAATCACAACGTAGACAATCACTCGAATCTACCCTCAACTGTTTTTTCAATGGCGACATTGAAAAAAATACGTTATTATTTATTGAACGAATCGAAATGTTATCTTTGCTACGCTGTAGTCTTATTTACGAAGGAAAACTAATGCGAGCTTTAATTTATACGTGCTAAAGTAATTTAGGAAGTCGTGAATACATCCAATATACATAATTTTTCACTCAATCTAGCCATCCAAAAACAGTGATCAATATAGCTTTTAATAGCTGTAGCTCAATTAACAACGTCGTCGGCATCATTTAGGGAGTTCAAGGGTTGAATCCCACTATGGACAGTTTCTTTATGAATTATTGTTAGAGAGAATGGACGGCTGTGACTTTTAAATTCTTTTCCACGCGTCATCTTATCACATCAAAAAATGGTTGTAGCGAGAGCGATGAGCTAACCGCAAATCCTATATTTCTATCATATCTCTTTCTGAAAAAGAGAGGTTAAACTACTAAGTAACAAGTAGTTCTCGTAGAACTACTTTTGTTCAATTAGAAGATCATATACTCCACGTTAGAAGCGGACACGGTAACAGATAATTTACTTAAATGCTTAGCCAAATAGGGCGACTAATTATTTATATATTGCAATTTTGTGGCCTTCCGAGATACTGATATCCAAATAGTTTGATGATTAGACTAGACCGGCATATGACTGCGCCGTTTCCAACATGACTGCAAAGACCTATCGTGTTCTTTACTCACGATGCTCAAGTGTACTATTAGTAACTAGCTCTTAGTTTTACTTGAATGATAGCTACGAATTCAATACATTATACATTGTGTGATTTCGTACTTGACTAAAACACCTACGCTATGAAATAAAGTCTGAGCTTGGATTGTTTTAGTTCTCACTACATCTGATTCTGTGTTTGGATGATATATTCGATTTGCTTGCTATGGCACTACTCCAGAAAGCTTGTGTTAGTTACGCCTTCGTAACGTCTTCTGTTCAAGCCTGATGCATCATTTTTAAGATGTCATTTATGTTTTGATAACGGCTGCGGACGAATCGCTTTTATTCATTCGGTCAGTATATCTAAACAAAATTTCGGTCCTTCACTATTCAATTACGGCAAATGAACACTTTTTAAAATTGACGGATCATATTTCCGTGTAATTTTGTATGCATTCTTCTTCACACGTTCGAATTGAAACATTATTGTAAACAGCTGTACTGCCGAATCCGTCAAAAACATCATTGTAACACTTGCATTGAAGATCTTTACCGTAATTGTCATGGTATTGATTGCCTTAAGTCATGCACTCGTTGGTTGCTCTGCTCGAGTAGAACGCGGGTACAGCTTGACTTGCGAAAAAGATATCAATAGAATGAAAGTCTGCATCGATAAAGCTATTCACTGAAGACTTTTCACAATGCATACAATGCAACATTAGATGTTCCATATATTTTTCTTTATAAAGGCAGTAAGGCAGTCTTACTTCAGGTAAAGCTGCAATAATAGTTATTGTAATGGTGTTAAGAATGCATACTAAGTAGCAGAAGAGTAAAAAAATCTTAATGTATAATACTGAATCTATTCCAAAAAAAATAATGCTGGCCTAGTGTGTACAAGTTTGGTTTTAGTATTTGATATACGCCTTCAGATGTCTACCTCACGAAGTGACTTAGCAATTCTGTAAAAATATTACTTGTATGTTGTTCAAAGAAGAGAGATTAGCGACGCATATACGTAACGACTGTTTTAATGTTGTCGTATGTTTTTACTAGTGATTATTGTTACAATGTAGACATTAATAATATTATTACTTTATTCGAATCGGCGGGGATAACGATAGAACGACGAGGCCATTTGAGTTATTATTAGCAAGTTGTCTGTGGTCGTCGAGTTTGTCGTGCGGTGCTTTATTGAGCAATGTAAATTTTGTGATACAATATAAATCTTGGTCGATATATTGAATAAACAATCGGGCCCAATACCGGCCGTTTATCGATAATACTTTCTGAATTTAAATGTTTTAATTTTTAACAAAATTTAATGGTTTTGAACTTGATCGTTGTCAAAAATAAATTAAAACATTTTTGAATTTATCACGAGTCATTCATTCTATACATTGCTTGTTATAGCAGCTTACGACTAAATAATAATAAAATGTAAAGTGCCTCCCTTAGGGAGATAGATTTATTACCATTCATGTATACAACATTTATTATTAATATAAACATATCTTGTAAGTTAGCTGTTTTTGTATTTATAGTAACAAAATTTTCAATCAACGTCACCATTTTGATTCTCTCAAAACAAAAACCTATTCCGAATTCAAATTGAATTTAAAATAAAAATGATAGGAAACTTCGTGCATTTTTTGTCTATGCTTAACCATAGATATGATAGATATGTCAAAATGTGTAATAACAATAGACTGTAAAAAAATATCTGTATTCATTCAATTGATAATTATTTATTTTAAAAATAGAGTTTATAAGAGACAGGATGGTGGCATTTGATTACTTCATAATCTTAATAAAATTTTGATGTCTATAATATACTTAGAGGTGTAAAAAAAACGATTTTGTATTCTTATCAAATGTCAAACTAAACAAATTATTTAGTGCTGTAATTTTGGCACAGCCGGGGAACATTGTGCGGAGTATTGTAAATTCTATTTAGCGGCGCATTTAATCGATGATAGGCTCTCGTGCTCATTTAGGAAATGTTTTATACAATTTTAGTTCAACGGCCTACCACTTAATTAAATGAGGATATGAACCGTCATTAAAGTTTCGAATGAAAATCAACAGAGGGACGTGATACGGAATAATAATTATTTTGAATTTTATAAATAAACAGCTTCCAAATGCTTGTAAGCAATGCTTGAATTTTTTTTGTATATTTTACTTTAGTAACTTAATTCTGTTTTCAAATATTTTATTTCATATTATCTATGCATAGAATTTTGGTTGAGTTTTTTTTCTATTGCTGATTTTTCAAATACATTATACTACTTTTACTTTTTTTTATAATACTGAATACAATGTAGAAAAATAATTGATTTTCTGATAACATCTGCTGTTCTATACATTGATGTTTTTGTATTCATTTTTATTATATATATTGTCATCGCTCTGGAAAAAAACCTTAATTCGGAAATACATTTTAGTGTTAGATGCAAGTAAATATTTGGTTAATTAAGTTTTATTAACTAAAGTCATTTTTGAAAGATCAGTAATTTAATTTTACACCTCTCATATTATTCTGAGATAAACTCGCATCAAAAAAAAATGAAATATTAATTAATCAATAATGTAAATAGATAATAATATATAAAATATTTAATTATACCTTATCGAACATTGATTTTATTATTTTGTTGTGTATATGTTGTTTATTTTCATATTTTATATTACTTCAATGCGACACTTGACAGTTTAGAAGTGCGTTTCTTAACTTAATTTTTCTTTCCTCTGATTTGTTCCATTGGAGATTCTGTTACCTCACTGACAAACAGATGACTCTGTCCAAATTTGTAACTGCTGCCAAAAATTACTCCTTCATTTGTTTGTGCATCCATAACAGGTTAATAATATTAAGCAATTTAAATGCAATATTAATAAAAATGTTTTTATTTATACATAGTCTTGTTTTATTTCTTCGAGAGTAACCGCTTGTCCTGTCCTATACCAATCTTTCTATCCCTTCTCTCTCTAAAAAGAGGGAGGATGAGTTACAAGCATTTCTTGTAGAATAAGCTCCATTAAGAACCATATGCTCAATATTGCTAGCGGACATGGTTTAAAAAAAGCACTTAACAGTATAAGGCTAAGTGTATGCTAGACGCAGGTGACACAGTGCAGGGCAGCACTGAATTGGCAGGTGCAGGCAGGCGAAACAGACATGTGCGACCGGCATATGCTGTAACAAATATGAATGATACATAATGACTCACAATAACTCTTTTAATATATTTTCAAAGTAGTCTACGTGAGGAGTATTCCATAAAGAAAGTTAAGTTTGCACTAATTCATTAATTTCTCAGGTCATTTTTGTGGCAAAATCAAAAAAACACATGCACGTGTCACGAACATGTTCTAAAGCTCATCTAGCCGTCATTAATGATTGGGTTTAGACCTGTGGTTTCCAACCTTTATGTTACTGCGCCTTCCCATCCTTTATGTCATATAGTAATAAAGACACGTTTTAAAGGGTAAATAAATATTTTGGACTGTTTGCGCCTCCCTTTGCAATAGCCCACGGCTCCCAGGTTAGAAATTGCGGGCTTAGACAGTATTCAACACATTAATTTTTTACTATCTCAAAGCAATAAATTGGCTTTGTATAAGTCATTTTAGGTTTACAAAATGATGATATTTTATAAAGAGGGAATGTTTTTACTAAAAAAGATGCCAACAATAAAGAGAATAAAATACATATTTTTTAATGGTTTTTAATTTACTTTTAGACAAGAGTAAATGTAACGTGAATCATCCACATTTTTTTTGTATTCCGTTTATTTAGATTTGACATTATTCATGTATATTATTTATCCGCAAAATTCACTGTTTTCGGAAAATATATGAGTGAAATTATATTAAGTGAAAAGTCAAAATCAATCAAATAAAAGCAGCACATAAGCCCTTTTAATTCATTAATACACCACTGCTCTTTACAAATGAAAATGTTAGCGATTGAATAATAAGCACTTCTTGTAAAAAAGTTTGAATGCATGTTTTAATTTGGGAGCGTACGTGCTTAAAAACTGCGTCACATAATTTTTGTAGAATGAAATACTTTTGTAGTCTATGATTTTTTTTCACTTGTCTATGTGCTACGTATGTCAAAATTTTGACGTTTCAAAAAATATCTGAAAAAATTGTTTTCATTTTTGTGTTGCACAAGTGTAATCGTAAATCTACGATAGTGCATCTTCTTCGTAATTAGAATCAATTATTATGACCTAGGCCTTTCATTCAACAGTCTAAATGGATATCAAAAAGGAACCAGAAGATAATTTTTACGATATCAAGCAAGAATCTATCGAAGACGATGAGTACGACAGCTATTCTAGAAAGCAATATTATGACGTAGTGATTAAGCAAGAGAGGACCGAATTCAACGAAAACGATGATGAAGACCAGGTTATTTTTATTATACACCTTTTAAAACATTATCATAGTGGAGTACTTCAACTAGACTGCGTGTAAGTTATATTGTCGGAGATGTTGCCGGCAGTGTGCAATTATTGTTGCTTGTTTACGACACACGTTACGCCAGTGTTATTTTCCCTCAGTCTTGAATTGTCATCGTTCCGCTTGGTTCTTCTGATTTTTAATGTCCTGCATTTTCTTAATTAAGTAAGTATTTAAAGAAGTTATCAAATAGCGATCTAACATAAAAATACTAAACCTTTATTATATCACTATAGATATTATCATTCACAATCTTGTCTTAATTATTTTTATTGAATCAATGTCGGCTGATGTTGCCATAGCAACGTAGAATATAAAAATAATACCAAGTACCTAGTCAAATACATACTATAATAAAATTGTAAATTTATTTGAGGATTAAAAATGATTTTTTCTTGTTGTATTAAAACATGTACCTCTACATAAAAGATGACGATATTTATTCTTTTAAATTAGAATTTAAAAAATTCAAAAAAGAGTTCAAAGGCTTATCGCATGCCGAGACGTAAGCAACGCAACTCAGTGCAGCACATATTTTGTAATACACAGGGAAGCATCGAGCCATTGATGAAGCATATTGACTCATATAATGCAGGAATTTCAACAGAGGTTGTTCTACAAGCACTGCTTGTTAATCTAAGGTAAAAAATAGGTAAGCATTTAGTACTACAATTTTTTTAATATTAGTTGATTGCTATTTTGGCGTATGCCTTCATCAGAACGCCGGCATACCGCGTACGCCAAAATAGCTATCAACTAATTTAAAAAAAATTGTAGTACTAAATGCTTACCTATTTTTTACCCCATTACAATGGAGTTCTACCAAGTAAATGCCAATTCAATCAATAGCTTGTTATTCTATCGCTTAACCTTTATTTTTTTGTGAGTGAGGATAGAAAGACTGGTGATAGTTAAAATAGGACTAGTATTTAGATTATTCTTCTTCTTCTTTGGCCATATTCGCTCCCTATGTGGAGCATATGGCCCCCACGTGGCACCTCCATGTTTCCCTGTCTCTCGCGAATTGCTTTGCTTCCTCCCATGACATGCCAGCATCCCTCAGTTCCGCCGAGTACATCCTATGAATAGTACCTGATGGACGTCCGGGGCGCCGGAATCCCACCGGTCGAAAGAAGAGGCAGGTAGGATTAAGGCTCTCCAGAGCACGTGACGGGGCGCCGTCTTGTACGCTCCCTTATCTCTGAATTCCTCACAAAATCAAAACACCTCACCCCCATTATCCGACGCAAGCATCTGTTCTCGAAGCTCAGTATTCAGTTTTTTTGAGTCTTCGTCAGGTGCCATGATTCGCAACTGTAAAACAATACCGGCAGAATTCAAGCGTTGAATGCTTGTTGCTCTCGCTATAATCTGTTTTTAGAGTCTGATAGAATTGCAGATAACACATACATCACGACCTTTCAATAATAATTTCAATGAATATTTTACTTTTAAATTTCTTCAAATAAAACAGGGAGACAATCTCTTAATGCTTATGCGAGGTTTTAATTTATAAATCATTGCAACCGCTGATGTTTTTTCTTCTTATTTATAGAATTCCCAACCCAGAAGCCATCTCTCTGATGATTTAAGTGATGCTCCGACGAATTCGGTTTGCGAAATAAATATAAAAACTGAATACGGCATTGACAATACAAATTCAGAAATGACGATCCAAGTAAAAGATGAATTTTTACCACCAGAAAATGATGTTCCGGATGCTGAAATGTCCATTTGTCACACCGAAGTAAAGATGGAAGTTTCCGGTGTTGATGATATTCCGACAAAATCACAAACGCCTGATGGATATGCGGAAGTATATTTCGATAAGCAGTCATCGACGCCTAGCAGCAAAAGCGATAAATCATCACCGGGTCCGGGTAAAAAAAATTCTAAAAATAAAGGCAAATCAACACAAAAAGGTGGGAGAATGTGCAGTATATGTAATTGTAAGTTTTCTAATTTAAAACGGCATCAATTAACTCATATTTTGCCGTTCACTTGTGATATATGCAACTGTAAATGCAAGGATCTGGAGCTACATAAATCGATTCACGAAGAAGGGGGTAACCCGTTCGTGTGTCAGAGTTGTGATTACGAATGCGAGTCAGCGGCGCAGTTGAACTCTCATCATTTGATGCATACAGATAAATGTCTCGCGTGCGACGTTTGTGATTATCGGTGTACGGCGTACAGCGGTATGAAAGCGCACAAGTTGATCCACACGGGTGAACGGCCGTTTCCGTGTACCGTGTGTAAATATCGATGCACGTCTTCCAGTGGGCTCAAAACGCACATGCTAGTGCATATGGGAGAAAAACCTCACGCATGCGACATGTGCAACTTCAGGTGCACGACGGCCAGCAATTTAAAACAGCACAGGATCGTTCACACTGGCGATAAACCGTTCACATGTCAGACTTGCGACCGTAAATTTACAACATCGACACGACTCAAACAGCACCGTTACATGCACACCGGAGAAAAACCGTACGCGTGTAAGTTATGCGATTACGCCTGTCGAGGGTTGAATACTTTAAAACAACACGAGGTTAAAAAACACACGACAAACGGCGACGAAAACTGCATCAAAAACGAAGACGGCGTCATTGTAAAGATAAAAAAATATGAATGTGAAATATGTCAGAGTCGGTTCGTGACGCCGGCCGGATTTCAAAGGCATAAAAGAATTCACAGCGGCGAAAAGTTGGTCACGTGTCAGTTTTGCGATTATAAGTCCGTGTCCAAAGCCACAATGAGAACGCACCGGATGACGCACAGCGGCGAAAGACCTTTCTCGTGTCAGGATTGCGACTACAAATGCACGACGGCAAGCAGTTTGAAGAAACATAAATTTATTCACACCGGCGAGCGACCTTACGCTTGTAACAAATGCGATTACAAATGTAGATCTACCAGCAGTCTGCAGAAGCACCGATCCGTCCACACAGAGGAGAGACCCTACCAGTGTCCGGTGTGCGACTACCGATCGAAAGACCCATCGAATTTGAAGTTGCACACTCGTAGGCACAGCGAGATTAAAAATCCCAAACGGACAGTCGACGAAAGTTCGGACGTGGATAAATAGCAATATAATTTTATTTCAAAGGCGGCAAAGTATTTCGTTGTATAACCCCAAAAAGAATTGTAAATTAAATGTTTGTAGAATATTTCAAATCATTTAAATTCTATTGTGTCTTTACAAACAATGAAAAAGTAATCTTGAGTTGTGGTATAAACAATCAGTATTTTTCATCACCTTTAATGCCTAGCATGATGGTTTCTCTGTAGCTGTTCATTGGGTTGGTACACAGAGTAAAATGTCTACTTATTTTATTGTTTTAAGTATACCCATAATGGTAAATCGGGTTTGTGATGCAGCTGTCAACATCATTGACCTCTGTGACTGGGATCTCATGGGTGCGTTCACTTTTCAATTGATTTCTGTTTGAAGGCATGGGTGTTTGTGTTGTCTAAAAATTCCCTCCCACCAGTTCTTAAATAACAGGGATTAAGCAAGAACGACTAGTTCACCAGTAGTCCTGTTTTAGCCATATCCTTTTATCACCACTATTCTCTTCATAAAAGTGAGGTGAAGCAACTGAGTAACCAACAGTTATTGTATAAAAAATCTGCTGAGATACCTCCATTAGGAGGCCATATGCTTCACATTGGTAGCGGACATGGATTTAAATAAAACACTTTTTTAATGGCTGCTTGAATTAACTAAACTGGTAAGATATTAGCTTTGTTCCTACCAACCTAATGAACTTGTATGGAACGTGTTAACGTGGCATGAAGGTGTTGAAGATAACTGGCCGGATAAAAGTCAAGCTACAAAAGTTGTCATTGACTTTTAATCTCAATTTAGAATTGTTTTATTTTTGTGGATTTTTCATCGATTTACATAGGTAATTTTCACTATTCTGCACAAGACATACTTACTTTAAATTAGTATAAATTGAAGTTCTACTGTAATTCTAAACGATTTTGACAGAAGTTTATAGGTCAGTTTTGGAATTATATTGTTAATATTTTAATATATTTATTATTTATTAGACAACCAATAGATTTTTTATTAAGTGCCTTGTCAAAGTAATTTGTGTTTTAAAAATATATCAAGCCACAACTTTACCTCTTTTCCTCGACTATAAAACACACCATTATTAGTAATTACTAATTAGAAAAGCATCATGAAGTCTTTATGGTGGTAAGCAGTCGTAAAATGGAAGTTAAAAAACATATAAAGACAACATATTTCTTATTTATTGAACCGTTGATATTTTTACCCTATTAGCATATTTATTGTTTATCAGAGATGGCCATTGTCAGATTGCAAAGGTACGTATATTTGATTGATTGTGGACCTATAAAATGGGATATAATTACAAGCGATATCAGTCGATTACCATCTGTAATTTTATCTCACAGTCACTCCTAGAAGAAAAAGTGTGTCTACCCCTGATGTAATATTATCATCATCAGAGTCTAAGTCTTGTAAATTCAGTTTCTGAATTATCATATAAATTGAAAAAACATACAATGTTAAAGAGTTTTCCATTATTCTTTGCTGTGCTTTCATTTCACTAACTATACTTTCAAGCTGACACCCTTCTGGTGATTATTACGGTTGCTACATTTGCCGGCAATTATAAGACACCAATTTTTATAAGACCCATCCTGAATTCATGAATGAAAACCAAAGTTTCAAAGAGTATCTCTGCAAATTAAAATCAATAACTTTGTTGTCCCGTTATGATATTTGCTTTTGCGAAATGGGTATGTAAATTGATTATGTATTCATTAGATCACTTAATAGTTAATTATATACATAAGTAAATCATTTTATTAATGTTACATAATATACACCAGATGACCAGTGGTGTAACTACCTCCATGAAGAATACTAAAAGCAAAAGGGCCCGGCCAAACCTTAAAGTCATTTATATTAACACAAAAATATGCAAATGGCTGACTGTCAAATGGTCTGGGTATAAGCCAAAAGAAATTTGTGGTCAGGACATTTCTCTTTGAGCATTAAAACAATTAAAGGTGAGCTTGCCCAAGAGAAAGTCGGTTGGATAAAGCCATGGGTAACATCCATACACCCTCAAATAAAGAAGTCTCAAAAATTTCTTCTGAATATTGTTCACCGTAAGGGTATTGGCCCGAACAATCGACCTACTCTCAAGACTTTCAAATTAAAGCATTGATCATTTCAACTCCCATGGTGTGAATATATTTATAAATTGAAATACACAATTCATTTTTTTGTACAAAATCTAGAGTTCAAATACATATTCACATAGGAAATGCTGAAAGTGTTTGATATTTCAATATATTCAATTATTTGTAGGGTAAATAATGTTGAATCGAATTGAAAAAATATTTGTCATCGATATATAAAATATTCATAAAAATGAAAACTTCAATTAATACAGTGTTTTTCAACCTTTTTGAGCCTGTGGCCCCTTTCACGTTTCATATTTTTCTTTTGCCCCTGATCTTGGGTTTGATGACTGGGAACACCTCAAAAATTTTTGCTCACTGGCTGATTTTAAAAACTGATTTTATGGATTTGCTCGCGGCCCCCAAAACTGTGCTGTTGCCCCCGGTTGAGAAATCAACAATTAACAGATTCACAATTCAAGGTTCTTCGAGGAAGCCTGACACATCCTCAAAACAGTATCTTCACTGCTTTGTCGTACTTATCTGCTCTTACTTACCCACTCTTTTGAAGTCAAGAAGACAAAAACATTTACGTTGGTGACAGGCATCTTATTTGTATTTTATTCTTTGTTTTAATCATGTTTGATGCAGAAAGTATATAGCCTAACTCTTCCAGTGTCGCCTACCGAGATTTATTCACACACACACTGCATCGTGTGCAATCAGTATTTTACTGTGGTACAGACAGAAGAATCAAAACAAGTATATATTGTCTCTGATAGAAATACTTGAAGCTGATTTATGATAATCTTAGATAATGAAATCAATGTACAAAAAGTGATGTGACTCCTCTTTAGACAAAAATGTTTTATGTAAATAAATTAAATTTTGACAGACCTTTAGACAATGTTTTATTTCTTGTCTACACAATGCAGCAGTGAAATAATTCTAGTAAGTATGATTCTTATGACAGGCTTGTTAGCTGAGTGATCTTCGTCCATTGGTTCTGGTATCAGGTTGCAGTGTTCACAGAATCAAATCCATGTACGACGAGTTGATTTTTCAATATGGCAAATAATCTCGTTTTAATTTGAACTTTGAGCACATTTCAACTAGATATTTTGTAGATTTGAACTTACTGTGGTTTTACAAACTCACCTTCATATTAAATGCATGTGGATCATGATAGCTTTGGATAAAATAAAAGAAAAGATCAGGGTTAAATAAAAGAAGGTAATCGGATACAAAACAATTTAATTATTATTTACAAAACTCAAAATTTTTAGCAATTTTACAATAATATACAAGCAATCATTTCAATCAATAAAAAATATATATTTGTAAATGAGTCTTGTTTTAAAACAGATATTTTATTTAAGATACTCTTTTTAGAGAACAAGGGTAGGAACATACTGTAACAATGGTATGAACACATAAACAAAAAAAATAAAACCAAAAGTGGATACATAAAAAGGTAATTAATCATAGAGGGCTCTGGAAACAATGACAGCAGTCTCCATGTTTTGTCAAAATGTCATCGTGTAGAGTTGGTATTCCTACAACAAATCATGTAAATCTTTGGATAGTTAAAATCGAGTTTGTAACTAAAGCAGCAGTCACTAAACGGATTTCGCAAAACAATGTATACTATATTAAAATTCATAAAATTATACCAATAAGAATATTTAAAAGTGTGTTTTTTAGAAGTTTTATCTATATAAGAAAAAACGATATAATTGGTTTTCCAAAATCTTAGGATTATGAAGACTGTCACCTGTTTCCCGAGCCGTCATATAGAAAGTACAATGAATAGTAATTGAATTGTTAAGCTTATGCATTGGCCAGAAGTATGCACACAATGCAAATTGCCAACAAGGTAATTGCGCAGAAAGTGAAAGAAATACATTTGTATTAACCGCCTTGTGGAATAACACACTCAAGTCTTAAGTATAGTGAACTGTTGTATCGACCAAAACTTCTTTGAATTTAACGATAAAATTTATCAACAGTTGAATGAGCTTGCAATGGGAAATCTGTTGTCTCCTATTTTAGCTGATTTTTTTATGGATTTCTTAGAGTCTAAAATTTGTAATTTGAATCTTTTTAGTAATGTTGGTATAGGTATGTAGATGACATTTTAGTTCTTTGGGGTGGCACTGAGGAACAACTCACTCAGTTTTTAAAAAGTATTAATAACGTTAATCAATATATCCAATTTACTATGGGAGTTGGGTGTAAATAAAATCAACTTTTTTGATTTAACAATTGAAATTGTAAATAATCGGCATGCTTTCGAAATTTTTAGAAAAAAGACTTACAGCGACAATATAGGCCATAAGTGTACAACACATAACCGACATTTGCTCAATTTTACAGGAGAGCCAAAAAACTGTATAAATAAATAATTATTGGGAAATCAATGAAAATGAAAGAAACTTTGGAGTAAAATAATTAAAATGTATATTTAAAATAATCTCTTGATACAATATTAACTAAATAAACTTTTTATTAACAAGAATGTTTGATACGAGTTAACAATTTTAATTTTGTTTCTTCTTTTATGATGATACGAGGAAACAATTATTTTGATCAATTCTATTGCACATGTTTCAACTTCATCCATATAATAAGAGTTAAACCATACATAATTGTTATATATTTTTTAAATCCAGTTACGGAGTGTCCACTCTCTAATACAAAATGTTGCAGTGAACATGTTGGAATTTTTTCTCACCTATTTTCAAATAGTAGGAAAACGATGTGGCTCTTCTAGTATCTTCTGGCAGTTTGGTGGGCCTTTTTTTCTGTTACGTGTTTCCAACTTTAGAACAATTTCAATGAAATATTTTTTGTAAATTACGAGATTAGATAATTAGGCTTGAAAAAACAAAGAAAATGATATTCATAACTCATTTTATAAAAAAAAATGTCGGTTACGTGTTTTCAACGTATGGCCATCGATATTTTTATTTAAACATTGTAAATTCATAGATTCTTGTTGCTGCAAAAAATCCTTTCAATCTATTATTGCTATTTTAACTCTCATTAAAGATTGTTCACACTAGTGTAATCAAAATACCCATACTAAGCGAATTATTATGTTTGGATAAAACATAAATATTTCAATATTATTTTGTGTGAAGTGTATTTTTATAACTGTTTCTTCAGCGTGGCCAGTATTTTAAGATTCCGTAAAACGTCAAATTTATACAAAACATAAGCACTATCAAACGTTTTGGAGCAGTGGTTGGGAACCCGCAGCCTTTTGCCTACTCTGGTGTGGGCTTTTGACTTGATCGGCCAATTCTGTTATTTTTTGTAAATTCGTAAATTTCTGGACTTTAGAAAATGGAATGAATTTGTTTCAAAAATCACATGATTTCAAAATCGCCGGCCAAAGATTCCCTTGTGTGAATGTTTTCTTTACTGAGGGCACTGCGGCCTTATGTTGAACTAGATAAATGAATGTGGCATTTAGAAAACAAAAGGTTCCCCATCCCTGTTTAAGAGCATTTGTGTTCCCTTTATATTCGCTGTATTCGAAAATTTTGAATGTGGCTATAAAATTGATAGTGACTTATAATCGAATTTCTATAGTTATGGTGACGTATTTTTACCGTCAATTGCGGTACAACGAGCGTTGTACCTAGAAAGTGGTCAAATTAAAATGTATAAAAATTCGTAGTGTGAATATGCCATTGCCCATTAGGTATTTTTCAAGCAGCGCGATTGCATAATGGTGCAATTGTTTCGATATCCTCTAAGTAAACAATGCGACAACATGTGGCGAACACATGTATCTCATATAATTGAAATTTCAAGTAAAGAACGAAGATAATATAACAATAGTTTTAAATGTTTAACACTGTTTTATGGTTTCGAAAGTTAGGTATTTTTCAAGTTTTCTGTAATAATGAGATTTTAACGCAATATACGTGCTATCAGTTACTCTACAGTCGTTGTAGCATTCGGTGTAAAGTCGCGGCTAAATTCAAATTGTAGAAATTAATAGTGGCGTTACTTGCAATTGCGCAAATGAACATATAATTTTAATCGTGGAGTTAGTTTTTATATTTTCATAGTGTTACTAAACTTGATAGTGAAAATTAATATATATATATTATAATATCCGTTAATTTATTTTTCATATTTATAACCCATTAAAATCAATATCTTTTTATAAAATGAAAAAACGATCATCTGGAGCACAAAACAGGAAAAAAAAGGCTGCGAGAACCAAGTTGGTAGAAGAACAAAAAGATTCTCTTTTTAAATATGTTTGCAACAAAAAAACAGACGAAGAAGACGAATCTGTACAATCTGTTGAACTTACAAATGATTCATGTTGTACCCAAGGTACAAATGATTTTGATTATATAACAGATATTCCAATTAAAGAAAATAATAACAAGGAAGAAGCAATAATTGAAAAAGAAACATTACATGATCTTAATTACAATGACCCTGCAAATTGGCCCTCTCATTGTAGTGATAATTTTCGAATAATTTTAATAAATAATGGACCACATCAAATTGACACACACAAATTTCCTAAGGACATACAAAAAAGAAAATTTTCTCCAATATACTACAAGAGGTCACTGGCTAATGGTGAAGAAATATACCGTTCATGGTTGATATATTCAATTAAAAAAGATGCGGTGTTTTGTTTTTGCTGTAAGTTATTTAATAATAAAAACTTTTCGTGTCTTCAAACAACAGGCTCAAAAGATTGGAAAAACATTGGAGCTATACTGTCTTCGCATGAAAGGAATTCTTTTCATTTAGAAAACTATCAAACGTGGAAAGGATTCAATTTTCGTTTGTCAAATGACGCAACAATTGACCACCTAAACCAACAACAGGTCAAAGAAGAAGAGCAATATTGGCGACAGATATTGGAACGGCTAATTGCTTTAATCAGAGTACTTGGCACACAAAATCTTGCATTACGTGGAACAAATGAAAACTTGTATGCTAGCAATAACGGAAATTTCTTGAAATTGGTCGAGTATCTAGCTCTCTTTGACCCTGTGATGAATGAACATCTACGCAGAGTCAAAAGTCAAGAAATACTGGTTCATTATTTGGGAAAAGATATTCAAAATGAACTAATCCAGATCTTAGCAGGAGCTATAAAAAAGAAAATTTTGTCATCTGTGAAATCAGCAAAATATTTTTCGATAATCTTGGATTGCACACCGGATATTAGCCATGTCGAACAAATGACAATGATTGTACGTTTTGTTGAAATTATTAAACCAATAAATGGTGAAACATCCACGACTCAGATAATAATAAGGGAACATTTCTTAGGTTTTGTTTCACTGGAAAAAACTACAGGTGCCTTCATGACGAAATCTTTGATTGAACAACTTGAGCAAATGGAATTGCCCATTGAGAATCTTCGTGGGCAAGGATATGACAATGGCAGTAATATGAAAGGCAAAGAAAATGGTGTACAAAAGAGAATTTTAGACTTGAACCCACGAGCATTTTTTATTCCCTGCAATGCTCACACTCTGAACTTGGTTGTCAATGATGCTGCTAAATGTTGCTTAGAAGCAACTAATTTCTTTAGTTTAGTGCAACAAATTTACAATTATTTTTCTGGGTCGACCCGTCGTTGGAACGTTTTATCTAAACGTATTCCAAGTTTTACTGTCAAGCCATTAAGTGAAACTAGGTGGGAGAGCCGAATTGAAGCTTTAAAGCCTCTACGATATAATCTTGGTGATATATATGACGCATTAATGGAGATATATGATGATCTAAGATTGAATAATTCATCTGGAAATTCTTCCCGAATTGAAGCAAAAGCCCTTGCTGATATAATTTGCAATTTTAAGTTTATGGTTTCACTTGTCGCATGGTACAATATTCTTTTTGAAATAAATATTGCAAGTAAGGTGTTACAAGGAATGGATTCTTTGACCATGTTCGCTCCCTATGTGGAGCATATGGCCGCCACGCGGCACCTCCATGTTTACCTGTCTCCCGCCAATAGCTTTGCTTCCTCCCATGACATGCCAGCATCCCTCAGTTCCGCCGAGTACATCCTATGGATAGTACCCGACGGACGTCCAGGACGCCGGAATCCCACCGGTCGAAAGAAAAGGCAGGCAGGATTGAGGCTTTCCGGAGGCATCCGCAGCACGTGACCCAGCCAGTTCCAACGTCTCTCCATAACCACTGACGTGACGGGACGCTGTCTTGTACGCTCCCTTATCTCTGAATTCCTCACAAAATCAAACCACCTCACCCCCATTATCCGACGCAAGCATCTGTTCTCGAAGCTCAGTATACGGTTTTTCTGAGTCTTCGTCAGGTGCCATGATTCGCAACCGTAAAGCATTACCGGCAGAATGCAAGCGTTGAACAAGTGGCATTTGGTTTTAATCGAGTACAGCTGTGTGTCCCAGACAGTCCGCATTGAGTTGAATGTGGCTCCAGCCATTCCTAAACGAATGGCGAGCTCGTTTTTTGTACTACCGTCTTCGGGGATATGTACGCCGAGGTATCTGAAGCTGTCAACCCTCTCGATGATCTGTCCCGCGCTGGTAAGGGTCCTATCAGAGTCATGACAGGTTTGGTTACACATCACATTGGTTTTACTAGTATTAATTTTTAGACCAATGCGACCTGAGTTAGTTCCTAACCCATCAATAGTCTCCTGGATGCCCTCAATGGATTTATCGAATATTACAGCATCATCGGCATATTCAAGGTCACACAGCTTCAGACCGGGACCAACAGCTACACCTCGATCAGGCGGAATTGACCTGCGAAGTATGAAGTCAAAGATAATAATAAACAGGAACGGTGCAAGAACGCACCCCTGTCTCACTCCGGTTGTGACCCCGAACCATTCGGTATTTGAGTCACCGATTCTCACACAACATGCACTATTCTCATGTAAGGATTTGATAATGGCCACAATCTTTGGCGGAATCCCGTAGGCATCCAGTATCCTCCACAAAGAGGGTCTGTGCGGACTATCAAATGCCTTCTCATAGTCGACGAAACAACAAGCAAGAGCACTGTTAAATTCATTGCTCTGCTGGAGGAGACATCGAAGATTGTGTATTTGGTCCGCACATGACCTTCCAGGGAGGAAGCCCGCTTGATTTTTCCTAAGTATTTTCATAATGGGACCTCTTATTCTCGCCAAGAGAATGTGTGCCATTACCTTCCCAGGAATACTGAGAAGAGTTATGCCTCGGTAATTGTTACAGCTGAGGGGATCACCTTTTTTGTGGAGTGCTAACACCTCACCGTCCACCCAGTCCCTAGGACAACGCTCACCGTCCCACACCCTGGCCATCAGGTGATAGAGAGGATGTAGGACGGCGTTAAGACCACATTTCAGAAATTCAGAATGTATTCCGTCTCCACCCGGTGCTTTGCCGTTTTTAAGCCTCTTCACTGCCAAGATGATTTCGGCATGTGTGGGCGTACGGTCTGAAATACCGGACACTCGGGGGAGGTCCATAGATGTAGCCTCTTCGGTTACGTCAAAAGGGTCCTGGGGGGGCGGTCGGTTCAGCACCTCGCAGAAATGATCCTTCCAAATCTTTTTAACGCTTTCTGCGTTTGACTCTATTGCTCCATCAGGGCCGCGAATTGGCCCGGGAGTCGGTGGTCGCTTTCCGCAGACCTCGCGCGTGATTTTAAATAACTTCTTGGTATCATTTCTGCGGGCCGCCACCTCAGCTGTCTCAATTTGCCGATCCAAGAATCGGCGCTTGTCAAGTCGCGCAGACTTCTTGACAACTTTGTCCTGATTACGATAATCAGCGCGACGTTCTTCAAATCTTTCAGGGTCAGCTTCACTGTCCTTCAGTGCTTTAAGCCTGGCCCGCTCTTCAATTCTCCTCCACGTATTTTCGGACATCCATTTTGGTTGCCCCTCCCTCCGGAATCCGAGAACATCTTCGGCCGATGATGCAATAGCACGTTTGATACAGCACCAGTCCGCCTCAATGCGATCGGACCCGGATATAGGTCGCACGGAGACACGATCTATTTCCTTCCTTACAGCAATCTCGAATCTTAGTTTCGTATTTACGTTTTCTAGCTTCTCGATGTCGATCTTTTTCCGCGCTGGATTTTGAGCTATGCGACTTAGTTTCAGGCGGATTTTGCCGACAAGTAGTTCGTGGTCGCTATAAATGTCGGCACCTCGATATGTGCGAACATCGAGAAGTTCAAATCTATGTTTCGTGCTGTAAAGAAGATGGTCAATCTGCGTCTTCGTGCGACCATCAGGAGAGGTCCATGTGTATTTATGGATGTCTTTATGCGGGAAGATAGTTCCGCCAATGGTGAGCTCATTCATGATAGCGAACTCAATCAGTCTCCCACCATTGTCGTTTGCGGTGCCCAGACCATGCCGTCCCATCACTGAGGGCCCGAGAGCCGGATCAGCCCCTACTCGCGAATTATAATCCCCCATTACTATCACGCGATCCCTACGGGGGATTGCTGCAACTGCCGCGTGAAGGGAGTCGTAGAAGGCGTCCTTTGCTTGCTCGTTGGCGTCCTCAGTGGGGGCATAGCACTGAAAGACAGTCACAGAGCTGTCACTAGTCCTGAAGGTGGCACGTATCAATCTCTCAGAGATCGGTTCCCATTTCACAAGGCAACGGGCCGCTCTCCCAGACATCAGTATTGCCACCCCCTGGCGATGATATTGACTCTGAAATATTTACAAGGAATGGATACTGATGTAAATTCTGCTTCAAATCAATTAGAGCTAACTAAAAAATATTTACTAAGCTGCAGGAGCGATGAAAGTTATGAACAAGTTTTAATTGATGCTGCTGATATTGCAAAGATGCTTGAAACAGAACCAACATTTAACACAAAACATGTTCGAAGGAGAGGCAGAAACGGCACTTTCAATATGAAGCTGAAGACGAGGCACCCCAAGACCCTAAACAAAAATACAAAATAGGTTTCTACTATGCAGTTTTAGATATGGCTATACAATCTATCGAAGAGAGATTCAAACAAATTGAGCAACATAATATTTTATTCGGCTTTCTGTATGACATATATAATTTAAACAAAAAACCACCTGCAGATATATTTGTCGATTGTAAAAATTTAGAAAACGCTTTGTCTTATGAGGCTCATAAAGATATTGACGCCAACGATCTCTGCAGTGAGCTTCAAGCAGTTGCTCGAAGAATACCAAAATCTATGGCACCACCAGAAGTACTGCACTTCATAGTGCAACAAAATATTGAAGATTGTGTACCGAATGTGTTTGTAGCTCTAAGAATACTAATAACACTTCCAGTAACAGTGGCAAGTGGTGAATGTAGTTTTTCTAAATTAAAACTCATAAAAACTTACTTGCGCTCAACGATGTCGCAAAATAGACTAGTAGATTTAGCAACAATTTCAATTGAATATGATCAAAGTACGACGTTAGATTTGAAGGAGTTAGTTAAAATTTTCGCAAAAAAGAAGGCGAGGAAAATTAAATTTTAATTCTATTACCATGTTTTTTTTTGTAAATGTACATTTTTGTGTATTTTGTTATTTGATTGTAAATTATTTTTTTGTTAAAATTGTTTATTTTTTATAAAAACTATAAAAAAATATTTTTTAAAACGAAATAAAAGGTATACTATAATCTTATTATTTTTCTCTTATTTAAAAAATTTGGGAAAGGATAAAAATATTTTACTACTAAGGACCCCGGATTGTTTTTTTATTATTTCGAAAAAAATGGGACATTTTGTGAAAATGGGGGCGCGTAAATAAACTTTGCCTAGAGCGTCAAATAGCCTCGCGCCGGCACTGACGCTACAGACGTCTTTTTGGGGGGTGGCAGCTTTGAGCTGTTGCCCTCCTTTCTTTTATGTTCTCACGTGGCCGAAATTGCATCCAAGGACACCCGCGATAATTCAAGACATTTGCAAAACTTATCGTGATTAAAGTAATTCTTAAATAGTAAATGTGACGTGAAATGTTGTAAATTCAGTGTCATGAATCCCGAAGTGTAATTCGATGTTCCAGTCTGCCTTCTAGGACTTCCAAAAAGGTTGGTTAAACATATACGTTGCAATAACCCCGGCCCTGTCACCTGTAATCAAACTTACGTTTCTCTTACACGGAGAAACGGCCAAAGGGCAAAATCCATGCTTGATTAGGTAACATTAACAAAAATTACCGGCAAACAATAATTTCACCGTTTGGAAGGCAGACGGGAACAAGCGAAAGGGAATTCAAATAGAATCACAGCTCAAGTTAACTCAATTTTGTTATTATGTTCGCTATTGTAGGTTATACTAGTATGTGTAAATGTGTATTAACATGTGCTTATTTTCAATTATCCAACTGTTGTAAGATTATTGGACGCACAACAATGTATTAGAATTAGTGGCAGACTGCATCTCGGGAGACATTAGAATAAATTTGTATTGTTTGTTTCAAAGAAAAAAAAAACGTATTTAACGATGAGGTTCCACAGGGGACGAGCTATACTTAGCTAAAACCGGCTGCCAAAAAGCCAACATTGAAGGCGGTTTCGCCAGCGTCAAGGGGAGTCTCCCTCCGACGGTTTAAACCTGTAACCTCCCGTGTGCAGATCAGCGAAGTGGGAGACGCCGGATTGGTAATAAGCCTTTTTTTTTTTCAGTGGGCCTGGGACCTTGCGTGGTAGCCAAAGGTTCGGCGTACTCCACTCTAGGGTAGTCATCGATGCTGGTGCTAGTTAGTTCATTACCTGAGGTGGTGGGAAAGCCTATAGCCTCGCGGGTGTATGACGCCCGGAGACTGTGACACTACAGACGGGTAAAACCTGGGCGAAAGAAATGCTGTTACTCGCAGACGCAAGAACCCGAAGTAACAAAAATCCCTTTTTTTTTGCAATAGACCAATCCCATTTGCCAGATGGGAAATGACATGGATATGTCATTCACACAAGGTATGCTGTAATGTCGGAACCGTTTTCCGGCAGAGGGCGGCTTCCACCCCCGGCTTTCCGCCCACCTGCGTAAAAAGAACATGTTGCTAAGTTTGCTGCGTGGTCAGCGTTTCAGTAAAAAAATATTATCCATAACATAAAAGTGGGGGCTCGTCCGGGATTGTGCTAAAGTAACGTAAAATAATATATTGTAACAATATTTTTTATTAACGGTGAATTAAAAACTCTTTAACAACAGTGCAAACCAAATAACGTACAAAATAAATCAAATTAAATAATAGTACATCGATAGTAATCGAATGGAAATTATAATAAATCAATTAATCAATAATACGACACAATTAAAATTAAGACTAAATCTTCAACTTCTAAATCTACAAAATCTTCTAACTCTAATTCTACAAAACTAAATGGTGACGACAACATCCAGAAAATCCACCATCGAATCTTCAAACTTCAATCTACATAAATCTTCAAACTCTAAATCTACATAAATCAAACATGAATCTTCAAACTCTGGTGACAATAACGTCAACGAAATCTATCATCGAAAATTAACTAAATCTACGTCGATTCGTCTATATCCGATAAACATACCTATATACACGGTGACAATAAAATCTACAAGATCTACAATAGAATCTTCACTGAATCTAACTACATCTTCATTGCCGACTTCAACTACATATTCTTTGCTGACTCTAATTACATAATATTCACATGAAGAACCAAGAAGAAATCTCCAAGCTGCCAACAGCTGCACCCTATTCATCTTCAAGTCAAGCTTCATCTTTAAGTCTACGTTTGTTTAATCATTATGTAATAAAAATTCATCTAATTCTGTAAGTACATTTATAAAAATTCCTCTTAATATTACTATTAAAGTAAAAAACAAATTAACTAAAGTTCACACTAACAGAGTGAAACTTGCTATTTTAGATCCCTTACAGTAAGTACATTTAATTTAAAGCAGATTATGACAAAAAAAACTATATCTCAAAAATATCATCTTTATTCAACCTTAAAAACACAATATACACTCTTACAAACTCTAGAAAATTGTTATCAACTATGTAACCAAGATTTTATTTGTAAAACCTGAATGTAAAAGTTACTCTACAATGTAATTATGATAACTGAAAATGTACAAACTTCAAATTATTATATATTTATCCCAGATGTAAACATCTTAACTGATGATTATTGTAAGTGATAAATAAATAAAACCCATCTCCTCCATTATAATCAACAATACCGTATGTACATCATCTCAATGTTTCTTATAATCATATATCTATTGTATAAACTCATTTATTTTACCAATAAGTTTATTTTTTAGGGAGGAGGTGTTATGTATACTCGACATCTTGTCAGAGTACTATGTTAATACTCTATGCCATACTATAATTGTAACAATAACCTTTCAACGCCCAAAACCGATATCCTACTCTCCTTCCATTTAATTCAATTCAAGAGTTCAAATTGACCGGTCATCGACCCAGTAGAGACGCCTTGAAACTCACGTTGTTATTATTCGATTATAAGATTAGTGATTTATATAAAAGTGTACAATTATGACATATGGAAATAAAAGTTGAACCAAACATTTAAACAGTGTTTCAGTAAAAAAATATTATCCATAACACAACTGCGATTCCTGTAACGCCAAATATATCAGTCAAACAGGTAGATCGTTAAATATTAGAATCAAAGAGCATTTAAGTTGTGCTAAGAAAGGGCATGAACAGTCTTCATTTGGAAAACATCTGTTTCAAAATAAACACACTTTCGATATTGGTAGAGATTTTAAACGACGATTCTGACGATGGCGAAAGCCGAAATAGCTATCAACTGATAAATATAAAAAACTGTAGAATTAAATACGTTGATATTTTTACCCGATTAGAAATTTTAAAGTTCTACATTTAAATAAGTCTGTCAAACTAACTAACTGTAAGGCAACTTCTACGAGAACTTCGAGCTCAAGAACGTCTGGGACACTGGGAGCCTGGCTCCATCTCGAGCTAGGGGAAAAGAGAAAAAATAGCAAGGAAAACATTGGCACATCCAATGCGTTGATGTAACCAGGAGATGCAATCCCTGCATTCCCAAATCTTAACGCCATACTTAATAAAAAAAAAAGAAATTAAGTATAGAATACTGGTTAAGTTGCCGTCGTGGAAGTCCACCGATGACCGTCTATAGAATGTACTCGGCGGACCTACGGGGTGATAGAATGACATGGGAGAATGCAAGAAGACTGGCGGAGGAAAGAGAATCTTGGAAGAATCATGTGGTGGCTATATGCTCCGACGCGGATATGGAAAAAAAACGAATACAACAACAAAAAAAAAAAAATGTCTATATATATAAGTATTCGGGAAAAAAAGTTTTCTCACTATTTAACCCACTCGAGATACCCAAGCGCGACCAGTGCCACCACCCTCAAGATTACTTCGCAACAATTTGGCAATATAATTGTGTAAATTGGTTGCGAGTGTAACCACCATAATAGTGTACAAGAGATGAAGCGAACAGACCTTATCATAAGGTCAAGAATCAAATGGTACTATAAATAATAATAATACGGATACAAAATGATGAATATAGCGGCAAATAAAGATATCACTGCAATTCTGAGCGAGGATGGAATTGATATTTCGGGGTCTACATTGAGGCGCCATCTATGTGAAGAAAAAATTGCAAGTCCCCCGACGACAACTGAAAAATTGCAAGTCAGGGGCCTGCTGAAAAGCCGAAATTGACACAACAGATGTGCAAGAGACATCTCAATTGGGCCGAACTGCACTAGCTGGAGAAAGGTAGCATTTTTAATAAATTATCTAACTCATAATAGTAACTAATATTTGAAATTAAACTTAGCCCACACTGCCCTTGTGGTGACAGTAATCAAGATTCAGAGCATATTCTCTGGAATTGTCCGATTATGTCAGTAGAAAGAAGCATATTGTTTTTGTCATGTAGAAATAATCGTGATGGTCCTATTGGGCATCCAGATCTAGTCTCGTCTTCAGAAAATTTCTGTCACTTCAAGAAATTTGCTACTTCTTTTGGAGAAAATCTTTACCTTCCCTGCCCCTCACCATTCAATCCTTAATCACATCTGTCTCAAAATTAAAAGCTGTTTATTAGTCCCATTAACTATCATTCTTGCTTATTATTATTTAATTGTTTTTAGTTGTAATTATACCAATTCTTTGCATTTAATTAACCTTTATTAATATCTATATATTTGTAATTATTATTTATTGTTGCCTTTCAAATTGTACCTAAGTAAATTGTATCTTAACTGTATCATTGAGGAGATATCATCTTCGGTGTGATGCAGAAAAGAAAAGAAAAAAGTTTATCGAATAAAAAAAAAAAAAAACTAATATTTTATGTTTTTTAAGTTTGGTTCTCCGACGAGATGATTTTTCGAACGATGACAGAATCGTCTCAATTAGTCAGACAAACACTTTCAGAGAAGTACCACTCCAACTGTGTTGAAAAAAAGGTGTAACACCATACCCCGGTCGTGCTATAGTTATCAGTTACCAACAATAAAGGAGTTGGAAACCAGGTAGAATGCGGCAAGGACACTAAAAAGGCATCCTTGAAGAAGTTTTTTTTGCCGTATTGTACTTCTGAGGGTATGGATGGAGATAATAAGATAGTGCTCCATGCCATTCGGCAAAATGTATTGGAGAAATCACAAGAGGCAAAAATATGCCAATCATGGTCTCAAAAAGTACGCGAAGTTAAGCCACATTGAGAAAGGTTGGACTTCATTATGACACAGAAAGATTACACGGAAGACACACAATATAAAAAATGTATTTATAGTGTAATATTTGTAATTAAATGACATAAAAAAAGTGATGTTTTTAATTAATTTCCAGACGAAAATCTCATAATTGTAAATTCTGTTAGGTGGCTAATTTTACTGGTAGGTTTACTGTTGTCATAAAATAGATTTTTTTAGTTTGTAATTAAATATCAACCAATGTTAAGATGATTGAAATTTGACAATGTGATGGAAAAACATTAAGGTGTTTAAAATACGTGTAGTGTGTTATGTATACACAACATCAATCGCTATGCAATGTTGATTGCCCCTGCTATAATTACAATTTGTCCTATTTGCTTGCACTCAATATTGTATAGAATTTGAACGTAACAATAAGCCTTCGATGGACAAAACGAATATTTATTCGTTTCACGTCAGTTCCAATCGAAAGGTCAAATAGCTCAGTCTAACATATAAATATTTTAGAACTTCCGACTGAGGGTGCTTGATGAAAATTTAATGTCAAATTTGAATAATTTTTGTTCTGTACACTTCCATAAATTTTGTCGATAACGACCCGGGTTTCGCTTTCTTCTGGTTTTAACAAATTAGCTGCATTTCATTCGTTATTTCATAGACTTGTCAGGATCGCCTTGAGTAAAATAAATTTTGATCTTGAATTAAAAACTATTAAACGAATTGCCAATAACAATATGGTTATGATAGGTCTCTTATAGACAATCTTCTACGTAAAAAAACGTAATAAATTAGCGGAAAAAATGTCATACAAGGGGATAATAAACAAAGACAAAATGTTAGGTTTTGGCGTAGAATTAATTACTTAAGTAATATTAGTTTAATAATTAAAAAACAGCTCTCTAATAGTGTTAGACCGGTAAATTATAATTTAATAATAAAGATACCATACACTTTAAAAACAAATCTGGCATTTATAGATTGCAGTGTAGTGACTGCCAACATTTCTACATAGGTAAGACATCCCGAACATTGAATATAAGAGTGACTGAACATTTGGCTGCTTTTAGATTGAATAAAAACACCTCAACCTTTACTACTTGAGAGTCACTCGTTCGATGCGGATGAAGGGGTGAAATTGTTACATAAGAACACATGCGAAGATAAATTATTTTATCAAGAAATATCGGAAATAAATAGGGCTCAGCTTTCCAGTTTTCCAATTTTGAATGAACAATTAAATCTCCCAAATTCCCCATTGTTATACCCCTTTAAATGACAATGATTAATTATAAACTCAAATACTTAATATAAATTAATTCTCTTTTAAAAAAACCAACAAATTTTATTTTCAACGTTTACATGTTATTGTCGTGCAATTTAGTACTTTCGAAATACCCAATAATTTATTCATAGATACGCGATAATTATAATCTGCCCACTTAATTCATTACAACTAATTAATGTCATAAATTCTCGCAGTCATATCAATTAGGTTAACAATAATTATACTGTGCAAATTCACTTTACGTTTGTATATAGACGATGCAAACAGTTTGCCGCCCGTCAGTTCAAGTACATTTGTGCACTTAAACCAGACGATGCCGAAAGGCGAAACCTGGGCCATAATCGACAAAATTTAAGTGTACAGAATATTTCTTTGTATTCTGATATTATTTAGATTGTGATTGATAATACAGTTGTATAAACCATATGTTATAAGAATAAAGTGAAATATCATTTAATAAAATTAAGTGTTTTAATAATAATCCGTAACAGGAATAAATAAACTCGGTCAGAACCAAGTGCCTCCTGTTCAACGCATGTATCTTGACAGCGCTGCTTTACGGTTGCGAATCATGGCACCTTATGAAAGCGCAGAGTAACCGTATACAGTGCTTCGAAAACAGATGCCTACGGCGAATGCTAGGAGTGAAATGGTCTGACTTTGTCAGGAATACGGAGATTAGAGAGCGGACTAAATAGCCTCTTATTACGTCCAAAATAAAGAAGCGGCGATGAACCTGACTTGGACACGTGTTAAGGATGCCTCAAGAGAGCCTGAACCCTGCCTGTCTCTTCCTTTAACCGGATGGATACCGGCGTCGTGGAAGGCCGCTGATGACCATCCACAGGATGTACTCAGCGGAGTTACGGGATGCTGGGATGACCTAGGAGGAAGCAAGGAGACTGGCTGGGGATAGAAAATCATGGAGGAACTTTGTGGTGACCATATGCTCTGTATAGGGAGCGGATATGAAAAAAAAAAAGCAGGAATAAAGTAATCAGAGGTATCCCCGAAACAGTCAATTGTAAGGATATCAAGAAAGACTCAAGATGACTCAGGGGATCCCAAAAACTGAAACACTTTGTATAAAACCTGTTGAAAGCCGGAATTGACAATATTTGTTATATCGACATCGAAAATTCGACAACATGGTAAAGATAAATCTATCCCCTTTTCCCTCTGCTTGAGATCTGCCAACGGTTTCAAACCATCTGCGTTACTCTCGGCGTCAAGTTGTGCTTCATGATAAAATAGAATATTTCAATAATGACAATGACCTAATCGATGAAATCCACATACACCCAGTATAATGGGACGCGCATGCAGAGATAGAAATGTAAAGAATGATAGTGGGACCGCCATCACTCTGAAATTTGGTGAAGAAAATTCAAATCGTTGAGGATGTACGCAAAAAAGAAAGTAGAAGTGTAGGTAGTAAAACCGTCACCTAGTTCGCCTATTAAGCTATTTCCTGTATGAGAAGTATGTTTTGTTGCTTTTTTATGTGTTGTAACGTGACACCAGACGATAATGAAGTATATGCTATGTGAGATGATGAATGAATCAAATCGAAGGTTTCCGACGACTTGTGAAATGCAGTCGCGGCGAGATAACCATGCATTGGAAATATAAAACGGACAATTAAGATTGTGAGAACAAGAAAAGAAGGTGCACCGGCAATTCCAAGTTGCAGAGAAGATCTCATTTTACCTGCGGAATTCACAGTTACTGTTTGACTTTAGGCATATATGCCAGAGTTCAAATTTTTTCAACAACTCGTTACATTAGTGTATTCACAATATTCTTACATTGGTGAGTTGATGTTACCCTTAGAGTGGTTTCACTGCTCTTTAAACAATTCTACACAATTGAAAGACGATGTGACCGCACCTTTAATCTACGCTCATTTACCAAATAAGACGGAAAAAACTTACTCAACACTTTTCGGAAGAAAAAAAAAATTACTACCTGCTACATAACTGAGAACCATAGTGACAGACTTTAAATTAGCAATGATAAATGCTATTCAAATTGAATTCCAGGAAAACGTTAATCGAGATGATTTTTCCTTTTTTGTCAGCCTATTTTTCGCCGCATTCATGAAAACTACTTACAACGAGAGTATCAAGAAAATATAGAAACTGCATTCATATTCAAAATGCATTCAACCTTGGAGTTCATTCCAATAAAAAAAAAAATATTCGTGTTTGGTCGCTTCACCCAGATACAACCGAAGACGGACTTATTAATTTTTTAAATGAAAGTGTACCCGATAAAGTGAACAAAAGCGAAGTATTCATCGTTTAAAATTGAGGTGCCTAAATCTAAAATTAAAATATTTCTATGTCCTAACATTTGGACAGTCAATTTAATAATTGAAGAATGGCAAATCAAGCCATCAATTATAAATAAGTTAGAATAACACATCAAAAAATTCCAATAAAAGCCTGCGCCTGGCCGCTCCCCCACCATGGAAATAAATACGCAGCAGAGCATCCGATAGCAATTTCAATTCTTTGTCACTTTTTTGCATCAATAAAAATTCAAGGGGCACGGAATGTAATCCTGACGTGTACAGGTTTTGAAGCAGCTTACCAACTCTGCTCTTCAACAATTCGGTCTCATTACATTGAGCGGGATCGAATTGTGAGGACGGTGATTCAGGGGAATTTCTAAAATCCCCAAAAACATTTATTTAAGATAGACAATACATTGCTCCTGCTAAAGACATGCCCCAAGTCACCCATATTATCGCTAAACTTGCTAAGAAAGGTGACTGCCTCGATTGCCACCCATGATAAGACCTGCTCTGATTCAATGGTTTTCCGAATCACAGACCTTCTGGACGCCAGCAAGGATGGTAAAGGAGTAATCTCTTGAGAGTGACTTCTTTTCTTACTGACGTCTGCCTTTATTCCAAACACTAGGGATAAAGAAAAGGCTGAAAATTTGTTAAAAATCATATCGGGAACGATATCAACAACTACTCGAATGTCATCCCCACTGAGGATTAAATCTTCCAAAAAAAAATAAAGCATCTGGAGAACGACGCTTGATACGTAACGTTCAAGACGGTAAATCCAAACGCCTCAAAACGTTCCCGCGACCCAGACACTATAAGGAGCTAACTGCAATGGCTCCCATCACGAAAATTACCGCATGCTTGGAGCACCAAAAAAATGGACGAACAACATACAAAGCACAAGTCTGGCCGGAGCCAATGTCATCAAATCACCCACAGACAAACACCAAACTACGCCAGGCGATTACCATGTATACCAGACAGGTGAGAAAACTCCCACCCATTGTAAAGATGATAAAGATCAGACAGGTCATGAACTCGTCAGAGCTCTGAAGACATCTATTGAGAACAGCCAAGCTGCTCTATATCACGCAACTGTGACCCTCGCGAAGACCAATAATGGCAACTATCAATATGGGTCACGTTAAAACTTGACTGACATCACTACAAATAGCGCTCTGGAACGCTATGCCACAATAAGGTTGAAGAACAACAATTCCTACAAACCCACGACATGGACATACAACTACAATGAGACATTTTTTGAAACCCGTTCAAGTGAAAGACGTTTTATTCAACGTGGTCGTCACGTCAGTGCTACCAATATAAAAACAGAATTATTTTTAACATAGTTTTGAATTTACCAAGATGGGAGGTAGACCGCAAGCTCCGAGTGATCGAGGGTAGAGAGACTGCAAGGCGGCAACATTGGAAAATGTTTTTTAATTGGAGTGGCAGACCGATCCGAAGGACTTTGGAAGAAGAAATACTTCGACGTATACTGCCTGGTACACATATTATTTCAGACGGCCGGGCAGCGTACGGAAGTATTCCATGTATTGAGGATGGAATATACACTCATTCGTTTGTGATCAACCAAGACTTTTATTCAAACACATATAAACATATGTTCCAGGGTCTTCTTCTTCTCCGAAATATATTTGTTTGCACACTTGAAACATTTGAATTATTCTAAAATATAAATACTGCAGGGCTGTCGATATTGAATATAGTATAGGGCAGCTCAATTATGATTTTTATGAATATATTGGGTTGATGCAAAAGTTATGACCGTTTTTTTATGATCCTAGGTATTTTTTTTTTCTTCAGAAATGATGAATAGTATCTTCTTTAAAATGATTCCATTGTATAAAGGATGCTTTCCCTCTACTTTCTATTCAGTTTTGGCCTGGCCAGAGTACAGTGAAGAGCCCTTGTATTTTTTCAAAATATCAGTCGATAAAATGCATTTACGTCATTGTTTACTTTATGAATTCCGTAAAGACAATACCGTGAGTGTGGCAACCAAAAAAATTCGCGAAGTGTAAGGAGCAGATGTCATCTAAGTTCGACAGGGACGAAGTTGGTTTGCAAAATTCCGATCTGGGGATTTTTCACTAATTGTTAAACCACGTACCGGGCGGCCATTGAAGTCTGATGACGACAAGTTAAAAGTCATAATTGACTCCAATCCACGTCTAACTACCAGGGAGATCGCGTCGATGATGGGAGTCAACCAAACAACCGTATTAAGACATTTGAAGCATATGGTTATGTTAGGTATGTGATATATGTACGACCACATGTGGCTATGATGACCCAACACAAGCTAAATGAGTTAGATTGGGATGTTATCAAGAATCCACCGTATTCTTTGCTGACTTTAACTACATCCTATACATACGAAGAACCAAGAAAGCATCTCCAAGCTGCCAAGAACTACATCCTATTCATCTTCAAGTCAAATTCATCTTCATTTATAATATTCAATCTATACACCTTCACACCAAAATTTGACGGGGAAAGGCGAAATCTGTACCCTTTTATTAAAGATTGCGATGCTGCATACGAACTATGCTCAGAGAAACAAAAAACCATACTTATAAAATATATGATTCATTGCGTCGTAGGAAATGCCAAATACACAATTGCCAATTATAATTTTAAAAATTATGCCGAATTCAAATCATTTCTAATAAATACCTACGGCGAAAATAAACACACATTTCAATTAGAACTGGAATTAAGAAACTGCAAACAAAACGTTAATGAACCAGTAATAAAATTGCACCAATAATCTAATCGGAGCTGTTCGCTTTTCGAACAAGGACGATAAGGAATTGATAGGGAGAATAAAACAAATCGAAGACAGCGCTCTTAATATATTAATTTTAGGTATGACCAGTCAACTATCAACAATAGTCAGGCTATCAAAACCCAAAAATCTCATAGAGGCAACGAATATCGCCATTGAGGAAGAAAAGTTTAATAGTGCGCTTAGGGAAATGAACTCTAACCCAAATAAGAACAATCAAAAATATTTCACCAAACAATCAAAGCCACACTCTCTCAATTCAGAACACAATCAATTTGTCGATAATTTTAAATCTCAAAACAATTCAAAATTTTGTAGATACTGTAAAAAATCAGGATCTTAGAAGAATGTCTGAAGAGACAATTTAATAACAACGTAATAAAGCAATATCAACAAAATTCTTCAAATAACAAATTCCAAACTTACCAAACTCCCCGTAATTCACAAAGCTTTCAACCTCCTCAAAATTCAGAAAATCATCACAGCGCAAAACTCTCAAGGTCATTTAAACTTCCTGCGCTACTGGAATCCTGCTTATTCCTGGAACGTGCAAAGCATTCGAGCAGACTATTCTCTTTAGAACCTATAACGGCATACGTAGAGTTGACATACGATAATAAGATTATTGCTTGATACCGGTGCTGATATTTCACTAGTAAAAATGGACTCTCTGAACGGAGAAGAGTTCGTCAATGAAACTGAATTAATCACACTGCAAGGCATCGATAATTCTCCAAATCCTATCAAAACTCTTGGAATAGTAAATTTAATATTTTCATTAAAATATAAGCAATTACAACATCCATTCCACACGATTTCAAGTAATGTCACTAATGTTCCATTAGATGGACTATTAGGTCAAGATTTTACAAATACACTACATATCCACAACGAAATCATTACCATTTATAACAAAATTAATAATCCTTTATTTACTCTCAAACCCAGAACTGAAACTCTCATAGAACTAATTGTTCAAAATTCCGAAATTAAACAAGGTATAATACCAGACGTTCAGATTCTCCCAAATGTATACCTATCTCGTGCTCTCACTATTGTGCGTCCTAGAAATAAGGCGTATGCAACTATTCTTAATAATAGTGAAAAATCTGTCAATATTCGATCTAACAATATAACTCTTGAACCGTTTAACGAACTTGAAAGTTTTCTATATTTTTCAAATTCAACAAACTAAGACCCTTCTCGAAATAAACGATTGCAAAATGAATTGCGGCTAACTCTGTTTCATCATTATGTTACGAATTCAATAACATATTTCATCTAGATGGTGATTTATTGACTCACACTACACATCATGAAATACCTGTAACTTCCCAAATCCCAATATTTACTAAATCATATAGATACCCTGAAATACATAAAGAAGAAGTCAGAAATCCAAACTAGTGCAACATTCTCCTACGAGCAATGGTGCACTAGAGCGTAGGCATGCTACTCTAGCCGACTATCTAAAGCATTATATATCTCCTAGTCAAACCGATTGGGACGAATGGTTACCTTTTGCTATGTTTAGCTATAACACTACTCCACACACTGCTACAAAATTTACACCCTTCGAAATAGTTTACGGAATCTCACCAAAATTAACAACAGCTATAATAATAATACCCGAATTTAAATATACATAAGACTCGTTTTTAGTCAATCTTAAACTTAAATTAACCAAATCACACGAAATAGCTAAAAGAATCTAGTTGAAAGAAAAGAAGACACACAATTAAGGCATAACAAATATAAACCTTACGAAAATTTAAAATCGGTGATAAAATATATTTAACAAACAATGCTACTAAACTAAATAAATCTAAAAACTTATCTCCTAGCTTCCAAGGTCCGTACGAAATCATAAAAGTCAACAGTCCTCTTAATATTACTATTAAAATAAAAAATAAATTAATTGAAGTTCACACTAACAGAGTGAAACTTGCTGTTTTAGATCCCTTACAGTAAGTGCATTCAAAACAGATTACGACAATCATACCATCTCAAAAATTTAGATTATTTACAGTTCAGTGAAATCCTGTTTTCAAGTGCCCGGAATTTTCCACTATTTTGTTTTGCAATCCCTGTATACAATACTAGAGTTCTTTAAGAGCAGTGCTTCCCAAAATTTTTCATTCCACGGTCCCCTAAATCTGAAAAAAAATAATACGCAGCCCCCCTCAATACAAAACATGTTCTGCGGCGGCCCCCAATCTGGGAAACACTGTTTTAGAGAATTGGGTGGATTCCTAAAAAAACCATTTTGAGAATTAACGTTTACATTTTCTGGATTATTCAATACAGGTTTACAATTCATTTTTCACGCCAGTAAATTTTCTGACTATTTAAGAATGCAACAAAAATCCCCACCGTTGCGGGCAACAGGCTTACAGCTAGTACACCTAACTCTCTTTTTGAACGGTCGAATGTAATTGAAAGTAACTTCAATTTCTCTATTCATGTTTATTTTTAATGCAATGTATCCCGTGTAATAAAAGAATTGGGTTTATTGGCAACACCTTGGTTTTACATTGTATATAACATCTATATCCTTCATTTAATACAGTAGTGTGCTGTCCATTTACAATTAATTTACATACTAAGATTACTTTGAAAAATGAGCAAATAATATTTTCATGTCTGTGTATCTCATGACAATAAAAGATTAGTATGCTTTTAAACATCATACTTTTTTCTCCCCGAAAATTAACTAAATCCCGCAGAAAACAATGCGATTCTCTGGAGTGCTAATTTACTGATATTAAAAAATGTCAACGTTGGAATCAACTAAACCGACAATACATGCAAATTACGAAATGTTTTTAATAAAATTTTGTTGCCATATTTCAAATATGTTTAATAGCGCGTCACGTATTATTTCGGTGAAAAACTTCGCAATGTAAGGTAAAAACAACGCCATGATTTAGAATCTCTTTTTGCGGACTTGATAATCGCAATAAATTCACAGAGCTGCAGGTAAAAGTCAAGAATAGTGTCTGAAACTATTTGACGTTTAATCCAATATGGTCGTCGTGTCAGTGCTGACGACATAAAATAAAATGTATTTATAATTAATTTTGACATAAAATGCACCTAAGAAATGTAATTCAGACTGATTGTTGTCAGAAATACACCAAAAACATTATCAGAGCGAAGCAAATTACAAAACAAATATTCGTCCAAATAGGACGCGACTAAATCATTACTTGTAAATGACGTTTCGCTTGCACCCGCATATTCTAAATGTTTTGGGTATGTATTTCACTTTTGTTTCGATCAACAAAGTTGTTTTGGAGTCCATGTATATATATTCTATCTTTAATATGTGAAATATTTACGTACGTATGTTATGTTGAAGTAAAGCTTTTTTTTATGTTGTCAGCACTGACACGACGGCCATATTGTATTAAACATCAAATATTTTCAGACTCTATTCTTGACTTTTACCGAGCTGCATTGTTGTTAGCGGCATTTAGTAAGACTGTAGAGAAAATACTTATAACAGACTGGAAAAAGCGTAACATAGATAATAGACAATAATAAATGCGGGTATGCTGTAAACATCATGAGGACTTCGAAAACTCTATTGAAGACCTTAATTGATAGACCAAATAATTCAGTACTTCACCAAGAATCGTTGCATCTTCAGCATCGTGGATGTCGAATCATGTATCATCCTTAACAACCTCCAAGGTTTTTGGCGAATGCCACACTCGCGGCAGAGGCAGGACCTGCTGTTTTCCATTGATCAGTATCCAATGTTTCTACCATCAAAATGGCCAGGAAGATTTAGCTTCGTAAATCCACAATGATCGCCAGTTTTGTTTCTGGTGAATATTCTCCAGCTTTTCTGCTTGCATACACATTCGGTTGAAGGAAGATCTGTGAAAATATTTAAAAGTGCAATTATAAAATTAAGTAAAGTTTTTTCGAGATTAAAAGACAAATGATTTTCCTCGATTACAGTGAATTTCAGGAGTCTTGTAATCAGCAGTGCCTTATTATCAAAATACATGACAGTAATCTGTAGAAATTATGTAGATAAAAAATAATATTCTTCCGCTAACTTTCCTTGCACCTGGCAACTTCCTGTTTTAGAGATGTGGATAAAGTAACGAAGATCGGAACATTTAATATACGATGGCGATGTTTTCATACTGAAATGTGTTTCGTATAATTTATCAGTGGTCTTCATAATAATGTGTTGTATTCTCGCTATCATGAAGTCCACAAAAATATATTCCAAGTCATGGCGTCGTTTTTAGCTACATTGTGAGTTTTTCGTAGCCTACTGAATGACAAATTTACCCAGGCGAATTAAAAAATACTAGATATTAAAAAAAATAGCATGTTTACCAAAAATTCCTCCATATTGAAAGCTGAATTTCTATTAACAGGGAGGTCAATTAATTGTAAAACAATCATCAAATAACCAAATAAAATGCTTTGGTGAATGATGGTATATATCAGTAATGGCGAACCTTTTTGGGTCCGCGTGCCAAAAATACACTAATATTATTTCTCGATTGTGTGGCGTGCCCAAGCAGTATTTTTTTTTAAACAAAATAGAAAAAAATTAAATTTGATTTTTTAAACGATTGTCATTTATCATGGAAACATTTGAAAATTAATAAAACGGAATAAATTCACGGATTATTTAATCAAAATTTTAATTTTTTTAACTTAAAAATATATTTTTTAAAACTTGGAAATCGTTTGCGTGCCATTCAAATTCTCAAACGTGCCACCTCGGGCACGCGTGCCATAGGTTCGCCATCCCTGGTATATATGGTGCGATATCTTATGTGAACAGGCCTACTTATTCAGCCCAAAAAATGCCGTTAAAAGGCTCAATAAAACTTACTTGCGAATACATCAATACTAAGACAAACAAACTTTGAAATCAATCTTATATTATTTCCTTTATTAGAAGAACGAACCATTTGATATTTTTTAGGTGATTTTTTCATACTGATATTGTTATGGATTTCTAGCAAATTATTGGTTTTGCTGAAATTATTTTCCTAGGGGAACAATGAGTCTTTCTAAAACTAATAAAATAAATGAATAGATATACAGTGGAACCCCGATCTATCGTTCTCGCATTGTTCGTTTTCCCGCATGGATCGCTTATTTTTCATAGTCCCGGCCAAACACCCATAAGAACAATGTAAAAGAATCCCGCATTAATTGTTCCCGATTTACCGTTTTCCTCGATCTCACGTCTAAATATTTTGGTCCCGTCACTAATATTCTTTCGATTCACCATTTTCGTCGAATATTTTTCATAAATAGTTTTGCCTCGCACTTCGTTTCGCGTTTTTTTCAGTGGAACCCCGATCTTCCGTTCTCGCTATATTTGTTTTTTTTTGCATGGATAGTTTATTTTTTATTCAACCAAGAATCCGTCATAATAATATTTAATAATTCCACGTTTATTATTCCCCGATTTACTGATTTCCTCGATGTATCATCTAAATATTATCGTCCTGTCCCAATTATTATCCCGATTGACCGTTTTTGTAGAATATTTTTGTTTCGCTCAAATAGTTTAACATCGCAATGAGTTTTTTGAAAATTAAACATTTTTTTGGTATTGTTTGAAGATTTCCCTCATTATCGGTTTCCCGCATTATTCGTTCATTTATTACGGTCCCTTGAAAAACGTAGAATCGAGGTTCCACTACAGTAAACTATACATAGTAAATACGTTAATACGAAAAAAACAAACTTTGAAATCATCCCGATATTTCCCTTGGTAATAATAGAGTATAGCTCGTCATGGATTATTACGGCGATAAAATTCACAAACTAAGCTTAAAACAACGCCACGATTTAAAATTATTTTTTGAGAGCTTTATAACCGCGTTAAACCACACATTATTACGAAGAACACTGATAAATTATGCGAAATACAAAATATTTTTCACTACTACGTCTTCATACTAAATAGCTGACAGAGCACTCAGATAAAATATTGTCTATGGATAAAGCTATTCAGGCAATCAACAGTGAACATTTAAAACAAAAATACTTATAATTTGAGGGGATTCCGCTCAAGTCATTTAGTAATATAATTTTTAGATAGGTATTAATATATGGCTTAGGTATTTATAAAAGACAGGTATTTTAGTAATATAATTTGTAGATAGGTATTAATAGATGGCTTAGGTATTAATAAAAGACAGGTATTGATAATATACATAGGTATTGAAAGTAGGTAAAGTTATTGATAGAATACAAACCTATTGGGTGCTGGGGGTGTAGAGTCCGCCTGCCATCTTAAAAAATGCATGCACCCTATCTGTGTGGTGCGCAAGTGTCCTTTTCCACATGAACTCACACAAATAACCATCATAGTGCTGCGCACTTCGCCCATACCGAGGCACACTAGAGCGTACATCTCTCCATGTACGCTCTATGTTTTGAGTATGGGCACCCGTTGAAGGGTCGACGAAATTTAAACTATGATTCACTTTAAGGTGCACAAATCCTTCTGATTGAAGGCAATCATACGACTTTCAACAGTCGGAAATAATAGTTGTCCCTGGAAGAATATTGTCTTTTGTACACTGCAGTAAAGTTTCTTTAGTTCTATTTTCCTATGGGACCGACCGATGATTCTTTCTAAAACCGATAAAATAAATGAATAGATAGATAAATAAATACGTGAATACGAAAAAAACAACTGAAAGCGATAAAACAAATGAATACGTAGGATATATTATGATGTTGATTCGTCCGGAAATACAATATAAATCTACCGTCGTGGAACCATTTTGAATACTTTTCGTTTACTATGTTTGTTACATACAGATGTAGGTAGTTGATAATTGTCTAAAAATTTTAAATATAAATCGGTTACAAAGGATTTTTAAAATATGAACTATTGAAGCGCGGGTGCTAACAATTATATTCTATATATGATTGAAAACAAAATGTAAGTATACGAACGTTCTAAAAAAAGGTAACAAAGTTTTAGTTAACTTACAGTTATTCTCGATTGGGCTACAATCACTTCATATTTAAGAATTGAAGGTTTTCATCGGAATTCTTGGCCAAGGCAGTGTGCATAAGCAGGAATAAAATTATATTATCTACGAGGAAGATGCAACCCGAAAGAACAATATTGCTTCACTGACGGACATAACGGCCGCATGAGTTGAAATAAATTAGTATTGTCTCTGAAATAAATTGCTCTGTTCTTATGAGCAAACGTCAGAGCCAAGTTCCCAACCGCTTACCGCCAAAACCTAAAATACCCGATACCGGCTCACAAGTGGCGCACAATTTTTTGTTGTGCTGCCAGTACATTTAAATAATTATATATTGTATTTTCAGAGTAGCAATATTTAGGTTTCTAACCAGATTTCCATTTAAACTTACAAGAGGCAAAATCAAAATATATAAAAATCGACATTCATTTCTTTTTGGCTCAGCGAATACGCCTTTATGGAAAATATTTTACTGTTCAAAAATGACTTATTGTTTTATTTTTATTCGTACTATTAAAACCTTAATCGCCATTTGGAATATTATCGCATTTGATATGGTAGAGTATTTAAAAATGTGTAGTTTTTTTTAACTAAATAAGGATACAAATACACAAATAATTAAGAAAATATAATTAAATATTTCAGTAGGTAATTATAATAAGAGTTGTCAAATTTCTTGCAAGTCAAACCAGGACACCCCCCTCCCGATTTTTTTTATTAAATTATAACATATTTTTAAAATTTATCATTTATTATAGGAATAAAATCAGTGAAAACATATTTAAATAAATACAATAAACACAAAATATAATACACCTATTTTTTATACTTCTCACTAGATTTGTTATTTTTCAAGAGTTCTTTATTTGTGAGTTGTAATTATACATTTGGCAACAATCGAGATCATAATTGTCTATGCTCTGCCAAATGCTTTCATCAGTATCACTGAAAGTTTGTTTTTCTCATCCGTCCACTGAATCTCCATTAGCGAGCATATTCTCTCCACATTACCATTGTGTTCTAGTATGGAGAAAATATACTCGAATATGTGATATAAATCTTTGTATCCTTCCGGAAATTCTGCCTATTTTTAAAAACATATCTACCCATTTATCTGCAGCTTTTTGTATTAGTATTTTGGGCCAAATATAAATACGCCTATATTTTTTTGTAAGCTGGGACTTTTAGGCGTCCCGAAAGATTTGTTCGGGACACCGCGACACGAGACTCAAAACCGGTGACAGTCCCGTCCCGATTAATCGGGACGTCTGACAACCCTAATTATCAGTGGCGGATTACCCTATAAGCGCATGAGGCGCGCGCTTGGGGCCTCCGAATTTCAGGGGCCTCAAAAATATCTTATATAATATAACCCACACACTTTTGGTTCAGAATTTTATATATTTTTTCTATTTTTGGAATTTTCTGACGTTTTTATGTCATCGGTAAAACAGGGCCTCAAAATTGTATTACACCTGGGGCCTCTCATGTGCATAATCCGCCACTGCTAATTATAATATACTTATTGGTCGTTTTATCGTTGATAACAGATCACCAGTTACGATTACATCAATGTTTCTAGAGTTAAAAAACAAATGTCACATTCGGAATGCATACATATTTGCAATTATTTTTTGTTGTAATATTTCCCTAACCTGCCTTGCGATATAACATTTTTATGTAGTGATCGGCTAGTTTTTTCATTTACTGGTATTTACCGAAAGCCAACGTACATTGATTTACCGATAATGCAAGCCCTACACACACTTCATATTCGGTCCCACATTGATAAACTCTGTTAGTCGTTCAAAAGGGCAAACAAAAACTACTATCATCTGGTCACAACATCGATACAAACATTTGCATAATAATGTTCTTATCGTTCGATTACCAAAAACACATCAGCGGTGGGCTGTCAATACGTTAACAAAGTGCTCGCTTAATCTCAAAGCAATTCTCGGTGAAGGAGTGAATTTTTCACTCATGCAATTATATTCCTAAAATATGAAAAATATGCAATTTACCGTCAAATTATCAATGTAAATGGCTGGAAATGTACTACTCTGTATACTAAAGCTGTCGCAGATAATATGTGGGTCAGAAATTGTAGTTATAAACTGATTTGATCTGAGAATATTGATTTATCTTAAATTAACAAGGGGCTCGTCGGATTTAGTAAAATTTAACATGGGGCTTAATTTAAAAATTTAACACCTCTGGAATACATCACACAAAAATGGAAGACAATTAATATATACTAACTTCTAGTAAAACTGTGAAATAGAAAATAAATCAATTCATACGAATAACGGCAGACATGTTAAACACTTAATTGTTTAAAAAATTGAAGATTTGCAAACGAAGACGTCGTGAAGCTTCTTAAAAAAATGAATATTATTTATTAAACAGTTTTTGTACATCATATTACATAAGCAACATTCTACGATTGCTATTTTTTAAGTTGGTGTATAATAAAAAGTAGTAACTAATAATTTGAGCTTTTTTTGTAATGCGGACCACAACTTGATGGACAATATTTAATTTGCCTAGTTTACGGGCTACATTCAAATAACTCAAAGGCGCGTGTTGTTTATAGCTGTACCTTAAAGTGATAACCGTGCTATTTTTCACACCTCGATGTTGGGAATCATAATTATTTAGCAAAATCATAAAAACTTGTCGCTTCTTATCTGAATGATGAACGGTTTTATTTGAATCGAGCATTGTTTATTTTACGGTTGAATGATCGAAAATCCCAATCACCCACCGTAAAACCCGAAATACCTTTGAAAAATACCGACGTAAATAGACAATTTATTTATCCACCTTTTAACAGGTAGAGACTGTTGACTGAAAAAAAAGTAAATTAACTGGTGGTTAATAATACATCCGCTGGAATTTCGTTTTTTAGAAGCGGGTTTTACGGTGAATTATTAAATATTGTCAACTAAGAGTCATGGAAAGGCTCATATTCTTAAATTAACACACTCATTTGTACTTTTTCCGCAATTATTTATGGTTTAGAACCCGTTCCATTCGTTAAAAGTATATGTTGGAAATGTACATAAGTGTTTAAGTATTTTTTTAAAATACAGTGGAACTCGCATTGTTCGTTTTCCCGTATAGATCATTTTTTTTCATAGTCCCGGCCAAACACCCATAAGAACAATGTAAAATAATCCCGCATTAATCGTTCCCCGATTTACCGTTTACCTCGATCTATCGTTTAAATATTTTGGTCCCGTCACAAATATTATTTCGATTGACCGTTTTCGTTAAATATTTCCCATAATGAGGAGCAAACATTCAAAAAGTGTTTTGTCACACAAATACAAAGCTTGGAAAATGATGATTTAAGTGTTGCAAAAGTGACGGTTTGTATGAATGTGTCAACTGTATGAATTAATTTTAATATGAAAAAAAACCTTTTTGAACACTTATTTTGATTTCCATTCATAGGTTTTATTATGGGCTATTAGAATTGATATAAAACGCCATTTTCAAAATTTGTGACAAAACGCTTTTTGAATGTTTGCTCCTCGAATAGTATTGCAGTGCATCTCGTTTCGCGTTTTTTTCAGTGGAGCCCCGATTTTCCGTTCTCGCTATCTTCGTTTTATTGCATGGATCGTTTATTTTTTACTCGACCAAGATCCGTAATAACAATGTTTAATAATTCCACGTTAATCATTCATCGATTTACCGATTTCCTCGATCTATCATCTTAATATTATCGTCCAGTCCCAATTACTATCCCGATTGACCGTTTTTGTTTAATATATTTCTTTATTCGTTCATAAATAGTCTTACATCGCATCTGGTTGCGCGAATTTTTACAACTCAAGTCAAAACTAAAATGCCTAAATGAAGAAAACTAGAACTCTAACTGAGAAACTGAAAAAAAATCAAGGCGTTGAAAAAAATATAGGATAAAAACAAGTATATAGCACAAAAAGTTAACCTAGAAAAGAACGCAAGTTTGAAGTACCAAACTACAAATAGGTAACAGAGTATGCATTTAAGTTATATTCAAGTTATCTGGAATTTATTTGATAATTAAACATTGTTTGGTATTATTTGAAGATTTCCCGCATTATTCGTTGATTTATTACGGTCCCTTAGAAAACGTAGAATCGGGGTTTGACTGTACAAGCATACCACTAAAATAAACTATTAAAACAATAACAAGGAAGCGCGCATGATTAGAAAACGGTGAGGAACTACCAATCGGACATTGTGTCAAAAAATCTAGAACAGGAGTTACCGACCTTTTTGAACACTAGATCGCAATCTAAAATATTGGTAGGCCGAGCACCACATTTTTTCAAAGCCCAGGAATTAACCGATTTTCCCAAAATATCTCCGAAACTCGTTTTTTTTTCACCGAGGAATTTGAGATCTAAAATCCTAGGAATTTAACGATTTGATAAATTAGTTGGCGAGCGCATCAGAATCAGTCGGCGGGGTTGAGAATCCCTGATCTAGAAGCAATCTGTGTAATAAGCAGTCTCGTAGAAAAAAATGTAATTTTCTTTAAGAATCGATATGCTCGAAATTAGAAGCGATATGATAACAAAAACATGAACGCCATATAAAGAGTTTTCTTACGTAAATAATATTTTTTGGTTAACTTATGATACGAAAATTATTGCTACGATAATTATGTCATTAAATTACTACCAAATGTTTCTTTATTTAAGTGAGGCGCAACAAAGAAATCACACATTGTTAAAAAAACATTTGATGTTATTACAAGTACACTCATCCCTCATTTTACCCGGTTTAACTTTTACGCGGTCAGGAAGAATCACATTTGAAAACTATTCAATCAATTTACTACGAATTTCGTTTTCTTTATGTCGCAAATAATTATGTATTTTTACAGGAATGTCTACTCGTATTTTAAAGAAGAAAATAAACACAATCTCTTTGGATATAAAGATTCAAATTCTGGATTCCCTCCAGAAATGTGATAGTTTTGCATCTCTTGCAAAAACTTATGGAATTAATGAATCTTCTGTCCGTACATTAAAAAAAAACGAAATAACTGTCAGAAGAAGTGTCGCCTCTGGATCCTTTATTAGTTCTATATGTACCTCATACGTTAGAGATCCCATAATGGAAAAAATGGAAAAAAAGCCTTAATGATATGGATAGAATATCACACACAAAAAAAGAATACCAATTGATACTAACGCAATTAAAGAAAAATCTAAAAGAATTTCTGAGTTTCTATCAGAAAATAATCAGTCTATATCATCTGACGAAAAAAAAAACAAGATTTTACAGCGAGCAAGGGATGGCTAGAAAAATTTAAAAAAAGATACTCATTACACAATCTCAAGATAAAGGGTAAGGCTGCTTCCGCCGACGAAAATGCAGCTAAGATATTTTTACCACAGTTTCTGAAGATAGTAAACGAAAATTGTTATTCCCCGCATCAAGTTTTCAATGCTGATGAAACAGGACTTAACTGAAAAAAATGCCCAGTAGAACATTTATTGCAAAATCTAAGAAAACGGCCAGTGGTTTTAAAGCTGCTAAAGATAGAGTAACGTTAATGTTTTGTGGTAATGCATCAGGAGATTGCATGATGAAACCTCTTTTAATTATCGATTTACGCGGATGTTTATTTTCTGGAACCTATCTTCCGTTTTTGTATGAGCTTGAGTCTCGATTTACGCGTTTTCTACCGGAACGTATCTACCACGTAAATCGAGGGATAAGTGTATTTTCAATTAAAAAAACCCCCGCTATTGAAAAGAATGCAAAGTTTCCGGTATTTGCAGTTCACAATGGTCATTCGTAATAAATTAGTCTCGGGGTAACCCAAACGTGACCTTAAAACCAACTTTGTTAGCTGGTTTTAAAGTGAACTTGTCATGACCTAACGGCAAGACTGTCGAGTCGTTAAAAAAACGTCAACCATACTTAACACTCCAAATTTGATTACGATTTCAACATTTTAAAACAACCCAACTCTCCTGTCTCCTCCGGAATTCTGACTATTTTTATGTTCATAATCTTTTAACCACCTCTATATAGGCAGTAAAGATAATCTCATAGTCATAATTTCACTAACCAATATGACTAATAGCCAGTGGCCAATACGAGGCGCGCGCTTGCTTGCGGCCTACGAATCTAAGGGGCCTCAAAAATAGTTCACACAATATAACTCATATACATTTTGTTTTAGCAGTTTTTATTATTTTAATTGTTATTTTCTGACGCTTTTATGATATCCGAAAACAGGACCTACAAATTTTATTGCGCGTCCGCCTCCTATGCTTTTAATACGCCACTGATAGACAGTAAAGTTAAGTTGTCATAATTTCCAGCCAATAAATCTAATAGGCAGTGGCGGATTACCATATAAGCATATGAGGCGCGCGCTTGGGGCCGAATCTTAGGGGCCTCATACTTTTTGTTCAGATTTTTTCATGTTTCCATTATTTTACTTGGAATTTTCTAACGTTTGACAAATGTTAATACACTATAAATTGGACAATTTCTGTGACTGGCATCTTGTTCATAATATGTTCAAGTCGTAATTTATTTTTGTCTCCGTTTTCTTGCCAACTTTTCTATGCAGCGGAAATGTATCTGGAGATCTAAAATTGAAAGTATTACTGATTTATCAATCAGAGATTCCATGTGACATGAAAAGTTATTTTGAATAAATTTACCATTTTTTTGGCGAAGTAACCGTAACCAGGCTTTGGTGAAAGAAAATTTATTTATGGGCTGATTTACGGCCCTGCAATAATAATTATTAGGAGTTAACAATGGCGAATTACCCCATAAGCGCACGAGGCGCGCGTTTGGGGCCTCCGAATCTTAGGGTCCTCAGAAATGACATATGATTTTTAGCTCATGTATTTTAGATTCGGTCTTCAATACATATTTTTACATCACGTAAAATTTTGCAACTTCTCCGAAATATTATAGAAGGTCTACAAATTGAATTTCGCCTGGGGCCTCTTAAGTGCTTTATTCGCCACAGAGTTGAGCCAAGAGCTCTTTTGATATTGGACATCCTCTGATACTTGAAACTCTTCACTTATGTTCTAGCTGAAGTAGTATTCTTACTTTCAAACAACACTTCCATCCAGCGACGTAGCCACTCTGTAGCTGAGTCATGCAATGAATGAGGGCCCATCGAAAAGGGGGGCACACATTTCTACATACTCAATACAACAAATTGCTAAAATGCTAATGTAATTAATTATAAATAATCAGTAAAATTTAAACTAATCAGCTTAGAACAATCCCATATTTGTTATCATTAAAAACTATAGTCAATTTACTAAATATAATACTATATTTTGCAATATAAATAAAAAAAATTAGAGTCGGTTCCCACCTGTGGTGGGGGATGTATTGTTTTTCTCTTATAAGCCAGTATATAAAGCGAAGTTGATGTAAATTTTAAAAAATATATTAAATGTGTTAAAAATGTACATCTTTTGGGATTTTCAATAAATACTGTGCAGGTGCGAGGTTATTTAGCAGTGGCACCCTAGGCAAACTTTATTGATGTTCCCTCTTTCTAACAATTTCTCCCATTTTTTTCGAAATAATAAAAAAAAACATTCAGGAATATAAAGGATATTATCACTCTTCCTACATCCCGTTATTTTAGGACTGGAATGGTGAGGGTGTGAATTTTTAGACATCACAAACATCCATGCCTTCGAACGGAAACCGATAAATCGATTGAACAAAATGGTGTTCGTGCAGGGATTAAAACCCATGAGGTCCGGCATAAAAGCCAACGACGTTGATCACAGTACCATGGACCCATAGATTTATTATTTCTTTATTGGTAAATCAGTGATTCAGTTTTAAATGAAAATAAGTTAAATAACTCACTATTTATTTCTATTATGTGTATATATTGAGAAATTTGATTCTTTAAATACATACGTATATTTAAAGCTATGTAACATTGAAAATCTCAAATTATTAAAAAAATAAGTGAACAGAGTTACATCTATCTGTGTGCCAACCTATTCTAATTTATCTTTCTAGTGAAACTTACTTATTGCCAGGTAATAATACCAAACTATGTTAAATTTGAATCGTTCAAACTATGTACATTCTCACAGATTTTGTCACTAACGACCCGGGTTTCGACTTTCGGCATCTTCAGGCGTTCAAGTTCATCCGTGCACTTGAACGCCTGAAAATGCCGAACGGCGAAACTTCGGGTCGTTAGTGACAAAATCTGTGAGAATGTACATAGTTTGAACGATTCAAATTTAATATTGAAATTCCACCAAGCACCTTCAGTTGAAATCTTAAATTATACCAAACTATGTATTTATCTTATTTATTTAGGTACACAGAGCATAAAAAAAACATAAAAAAGTCAATTTAAATTCAAAATTGACAAAATATGTTCTGACGTGGCCCATTATTGAATTATTTTCTTGCTACTTGAAAAAAGTAAGATGTACACTAATATTTTTATAAGTGGTAAACTTGAAAACACTTCTCCAGGTGGAGTTGAAATTATTTACTCGGAGGTAAAAAGGTGTTCAGATTATTTAGAATATACGATAATCATATCATATAACAATAATAATATGTTTATATTTAATTTTTTATTCATTTTTTCGAAAAAAATGCAGTTTTTGCTTAATTATTGGTTCAATTATTTTACAAACGTTTGAATAGCTTATGATCATTGGTAGTTAGAATTAGGGCATCTTTTTTTTCATCGATATTTTAAAAAATGTGTATTCAAACCACAATAGTCCAAAGTGTTCACATTGCATGCATGGCTGACTAAATATGATCTGATGGAATACATATATATAAGTTGGAAGGAAATTATTGAAAAAAATCAGAGTCGGAGTCGTCTTTTTCTTCACGACTCCATAGCCCTACTTTATACATAACAATAATTCCTTTGGGGATTTTTGGAAACTAAAAAAAACTCAAGTTACAGTCCACGAATCGCAGATTGTAAGTATTTAAAAAAATGTATTTGGTTTTTCTCTAAACTCCTTTTTTCAAACTGGTGTACAAGCTATCTCAAGATTTACCTAACTGATTTTGTTAAAATTTACAAGACGTATTATGTATAATATTATCTATGACTTAACGTAGGGTTTTTTTTTCTATTGGGTGCCATTTTCATTAGTTATACATTTTTTAAACTCAAAATTTCGACAAAATTAAGAGTTTTTTTTTTCAAACAGTTGTCATTTCTACAAAAACTCTTTTTTTAATTTTCCTTACGTCAAGCCTTAGCTATCACCTTTATAAATAAGAAAAACCATCAGCAAAGTTTTTTAAAAGAGGGTCCTACTTATTGGGTCCTACTTAATGTCCGTCATTTTTTTTTTTTATTCGTTATTATTCCAAATTATTCATAAAACTACTATGTATATCGACTGCAGATAGGGAAAAGGACGTGACCCAAAGTTTTTCAAAACAACTTTTTTTCGATAATCACAATGTATCAAACTTGATACACGTTCTATCAAAAGGATGTTAGCTGCAAACGCCAAATTAGTATCTAAATTACGCTTTTAGGTTTGAAAAAAGATGAGCTTGTTGTGAAAATTGAAATCAAGAAAAAAGACTGAAAAAAAGGTTTTTCCTATACAATTTCTTTAATTAATATTAGATTATGTAAATTAAACACCGGATTAGAAGTCTCCGTGCACTGCAAGGTTGTGTATAATTCATAATTTGCATATCGACTGTGGAAAGGAAAAAGGACGTAACCCACACATATCAAATTTTACAGGGGCGCTAAAAACGTGTTTTGATGATTTTGTGACAAATGCAAATTATGAATTATACACAACCTTGCAGTGCAAGGAGACTTCTAAACCGGTGTTTAATCGGCATAATCTAATATTAATTAAAAAAGTTTTATTTCAGTCTTTTTTCTTGGTTTTATTTTTTTACAAGGTCATCCTTTTCAAACTTAAAAGCTAAATTTAAATACTAATTTGGCATTTGCAGTTTGCGTCCTTTTGATAGAACGTGTATCAAGTTTGATACATTGTGATTATTGAACAAAATCTGTTTTCAAAAAACTGTGGGTTACGTCCTTTTCCCTTTCCACAGTCGATATGGTCTAATTCCAAAACACGTTTTTTGTGCCTCCTGTAAAATTTTCTATGTGTGGGTTAGGTCCTTATTGCTTTCTACGGTCGATATGTACAAAATAAAAAATAAATATTTTATATATATTTTTATATATATAGCTGCGTCAAAAAAAGAGTTTGTTATTATACTTATTTTTCCGGCCGCCAAGTTTAATGTAACCCCTTAAGTACTTAAAATATTTTTTTTATGATAACCTTTTGAAATGACAATTGCAAGTTATATAGACGCAAGTGACGTAACAGATGTGGAATTTCATGAGATATTATTGACAGCGATGCGAAAGTAATTATTGTCAACACGGACGTCGCAGTTTTGGTTTTAATTTAATCGATTGTAAATAGAATATAGCACCTAATCGCAAAACACTCTGCAACAACGGGGCAAGTCAATTAAAATATTAAATGAGCACCGATTAATTATCGCTCACAAATAATTTAAGGCATCGACAGCGGTTGCTTGATTTCGGTTCAGTGCGGGACAATTCGTTCGGTGCAAGTTCATCCGTGCACTTGAATTACTTAAAATTCCGAAGAGCCAAAACCGGTTCTGCAGTGACAAAAGATACAGTGACAAAATTCTTTTTACTTAAATTTGACAAAACGAACACAATTAATTTTAATTGATCGAGTAGGGTCCTATGACGCAGCGGTAAGCGTTGTGAGCTTTCGTGACGGATCTCACAGGTTCCAGTACGATCAGCATTTTTTCTATTTAAGTTCGATGGCATGGGTGTTTGTTATGTCTTTAAAGAAACCCCTCCCACCCTTTCTGATCCTTAAATATCTGAGTTGAGAGAGAGCGATTAGTTAACCACTGGTCCTACACCCTACCCTTATCCCTCTACCCTTAATATTCTCTTCGAAAAATCAAGGTTAAGCGACTAAGTAACTAACAGTTACCACTTACCATAGACATTTTTTTGTAGAAATACCTTCAATTCCATATGCTCCATATTGGGAGTGGACGAGGATAAAAAAAATTGTGAATATTTGCATATTTTATAACGTTGGTTACCTTTTCTTTGACTAACAATAATTATTGACATAATTTAACGGTCTCGAAACTTGTTGATAAATTATGACCATTTAATATTATTTTTTTAATCCATATCCGCCCCCAATGTGGAGTATATGGCCTACCTAATGGATGTATCTCAACAAAAGTTGAGAACCAGAGGCGGATTAGTCAATAATTGCACGAGGCGCGCGGTTGGGCCCACCTATCTTAGGAATCTCAAAAATGACGTTGGCCATTACTACACTAAGGTCCCGAATTAAATCAAAACCCTTGCATTTTTTTTTTTTAGCAAAAATGCTTTCTAACTTAAAGCAACTAATCCTTATGAATAACATGGTCTGCTCCCTGTCTATTCCAGGGTTTCCCAATCTATGTTCCGCGGAACACTGGTGTTCCGTAGGACCTAAATAAGTGTTCCGCGAAAATTGGGAATTGTAATATACGATGCTAGACATTTTAACATCTTATAATTCATGTTCAAAATCGAGTGAAGATGAATCTTCATTGATGTTTAAAACGTCAAATATCGAGGTACAGACGGAGATTTTGATTTACAAAGAGCTTTATTTACTCATATGTTTATGTAACATGTTTTAAAAACAATTAAATTTATACATAATAAGTGATTTTAAATATCTTTACTATGTATGTATTATGAATTACCCAACCCAAAAAAATAAGCTGTGTTCCGGTAACATTTCCATATTTGTGAAGTGTTCCATTGCACAATAAGTTTGGGAAACCTTGGTCTATTCTATAGAATATGCACTGTCAATGAACTATCTCAACTAATTTTGTTTTTCAATTTGGTACTGCTGAAGGTAAGGATAAAAGGATGGGATTAAGACATAACTATTAAGTAGTTTATCATTATTTAGAGGCAAGAATGTTGACAATGCATACATACATGTATTTCAATAAAAAATCGTAAAACGTATAAAAAATCAATTTATGACACTGTATCTTCAGAGAGTCAAATCTTTGGACAACATAATCGATTAAGAAAAACATACAAGGGCATTGACCGGAGAACCTTCAATATTATTGCCGTTTACGAAATAATGAAGCAGTAACAAAATGCACCACGTGTATTTTAAGTAACACGCGGAGCCGCAAAAACCGAAGAAAATGAATTTAAAGATATTGAATAAATATTAGTCGATTTATCATGTTGATTAGTGAAATCTAACAGAAGAGTTCTACAATAGTTACTAGAATGATCTGAAGGTTTACGCAAATATTTGAAGAAATCAATTCAAATTCGTCTCCTTTTTACCCGACTCCACAGCCCTGGTCAGAACTCAATATTGTAGATAACATACAATTTCTGTTGTTCTATGACAACAGGGGTGGCCAAACGTTTGACTTCTGCGGGCGACTTCATACTGAAATCAGTCGTAGCGGTCTACTTATACCGTATGTGCTTAGTTGTAAAAAAAGTGAAGTAATTTAAAGCACAATATAATGAGTATTAAAAGGGGGGGGATGGATAATAATAAAAGATACACTCAATTCTTGTTTTAAATAATTAGGCGGGTGACTTGAAGAGGCTTCGCGGTCGAGGTCGTGGCTTCCCGCAGCGTATACGCTATAAATTGGAAGAGGACATAGTGAAATGATGGTATGCAGACAGTGGTGGATTACCCCATAAGCGCAAGAGGCATATATGTATTGTATATATAACCCTTTTCAATTTTCATAATTATTCTAAGAGTTTTGCAGCACTTTAATGATATTCGTAAAACAGGGCATCCACATTTTATTGCGCCTGGGGCCTCCAAAGTGGTCAATCCGCCACTGTATGCAGATACTCTCAAATCGAGATATGCAAATATTTAGTATGTTTTAAAAGATCTGCTGCCCTTTGTTCAATTTTCTGTTAAGTGGTGAAACATCAAAAGGTTTGGTGATTTTTTGGTATTTGGTATGTGTAAATGAATAAAAATCGCCACTTCAATACGATAACCAAGTAACTCGATTTTAATATTTTTTAAGAAAAATATTTATAATATTTCCTTCTATTGAACAGTCACCAATTGTACATTACACTATTAATTATTTTAAATAATCATTATAGCTTAAATGTATTTATTGATTCAATTGGAATTCACTTGGATGAACTCCATTGTAATTAGGACAAAAATAACATACTTCTTTAGTACTACATATAATTCTTTTATGTATGCTATGGTTGATATTTATTTCGGCGTATGCCTTCAACAGAGCTACATATGTTTGAACTTTAAAAATGGTAGTGAAATAATTGCTAGAGAGTTTGAGAACTGCTTGTTAATCAGTTGCTCAACCTCCCTTTTTCTCGAAGAGAGAAAGGATAGGACAGGACTAACCACTTCCACTTCACTCCGTTATTTTTAGGAATGAAATGTTGGGGGGAGGGGGATTTTTAGACATCACAAACATTCATGCCTTCCAATAGAAATCGAAAAATCGATTGATAAAATGCTGCTCATACTGGGATTCGAACCCGCGGGGTCCGGCATGGAAGCCAAAGATGTTCACCACTGTACCAAAGACCCGGTATTCACAATTCACTTCGATTAATCCTTTATTTGTTATTGTTCTAAGAAACATTAAAGTCTATATTTATTTAATACAATACTATATTTTGCAATATAAATTAAGATGTTAGAGTGGATGAGATGATGTATTGTGTATCTCTTCTAAGCCAGTATATATAGCTATGTTAAAATATGTTCGAATTAGTTCTGATGAGGGCATAAGCCGAAATAGCTATCAATCCAGTGGCGGCCGGACTATATTCTAAATACACGAAGAATTTAAAATGAGTGAATGGAAAAAATGTTATGTTTGAATATTATTTCATTTAATATAACCGCTCCTGCACATAAAAGGGGTGCATTTATCCAATGCCACATTGACCGGCCGCCACTATATCAATCGTATGTAAAATAATATTTAGAAATTTTTTCATCTTATTAAAGGTACATACATATGTTAATAAAATAAAGTTTGAATAGCATTTTCCCGAAAATGATCAAATCAGAGTTACTCAGTTTGTCGTATTGTGTTTGTGAAATGTAAACAACAAAAATGGACATAACCGGTTCTCACCTCGGTCCACGGCCGTAAATTGTTGCCGTTTTCCTCCTTGTGACGAGTTTCAGGATTCTAAATGCTCAATCAGAAAATATTCATTTCACCTCAGTATCGCCTGACATTTGAACGGCCACAACGTGTCCTTGTTAAATTTTTATCGCGCGATTTCCGTGAAACAACCTAACCTCAAATAATATTATTATTCACAAAAAGAAACAGACCGAGAAATAAATTATCACCACAGGACTTCGTCAATAATCTGCTCGCGTTGAAGCGATAATAAAAAGTGCAAGAAACTCTTTTAAGCAAAAAAAAAAGGCTTTGTTTTTTTAAAGTTAAAAGTATATTAAGTGTTTTTTTTTTACAATAAATTATTACTGTTGACGTTGGTTTATAAGAATATTTTTAGAAAACACCCACTTTAAACAGTTTTACCTAATTCAATTTAATATTATTAGTGTAGGTGTAGAATTTTACACCATGTCGTTAGTAAATATTTGACACTATGGATAACCTAGCTAGTGGATCACCCACTCGTCAACTAAAGTGTACGTCGAAGATTTTGTGTGGTTAATAATAAAATACGCGTGTTCGACAGCTGCGTTTGATTGCAGAGTATCGAAATGTTTTCCAAAAAGTTGAAGGTGATATCGACTGCCGTGTTCCTCCTGGTGAGCACCGCTGGCCAGGAATACGCCTCGTCTCCATGTCCTAGCATCTTCAGATACGAGTTCGATGGTGTGGAGACTTATGGGATTATGGAGCTACCGGCGCCGCCATTGGGAACGTACATTATGCTCCAGCTCAGCATGTCAATCAAGGCTAAACTACCAACGGTATGTCACTTTATGTAATTTATTTAAATGTGTAGATAATTTACACTTTATTTTGACTTAATCGATACAACTGATATATTTTATAATGCGAAATTTACTTATATCTTTCATGTCACATATTTTAGCATTTTTCATATTGAGTGTAACACCAAGCCTTATCAAAGGAGGCAGTGGCGGATTAAGCACATGGTAGCCCCTCGGGACAAAATAATTTAGAGAATCTGTTATTCGGAACACAAAAAAGTGTCGTTTTTTTTTTTAATCCATGTACGCTCCCAATGTGGATCATATGGCCTTCTAATAGAGGTATCTTTACAAAAAAAAATCTACGAAAACTGTTTGTAACTCAGTCGCTCAACCTCTCTTTTTCAAAGAGAGTAGTATGGATATAAGGATAAGGCTAGGACAGTACTAGTGGTTAACTAGTCGCTCTCACTACGCCCGGTTGTTAAAGGATCGTAAATTGGGGGAGGGACATCACAAACGCCCATGCCTTCGAACAGAAACCGGTAAATAAATCGAAAAAATGGCGTTCATATTGGGAATTGAAGCCGTAAGGTCTGGCACGGAAGCCGACAACGCTAGCCGCTGATCTACAAGACTATAAAATAAACTCTGGAAATCACAGATAAATCACCTGTCGGGTCCGTAGCGCAGTGGACCGTGGTGGATCTCACGGGCTTGAATCCCAGTAAGATAGCATGTTTTAAATCGATTTTCGCTCGAAGGTATGGATGTTTGTGATGTCTATAAAGTCCCTCCCATATTTCCTTGTGGTTAAATAACGTGGCGTAGCGAGAGCGATTAGTTAAAACATAGTTCTGTCCTTCCTCTATTCTTTATATTCCTACTCTCTTCGAAAAAATAAAGGTAGAGCAACTGAGTAACGAGCAGTTTCCGTAGAAGAAACTTTTGTTAGAAGGATATGTCCATAAAGAGGCCATATGCTTCTCACTGGCAGCAGACGTGGATTAAAAAAAACATAAATATCTCATTATAATTATTGAACGTGTTGAAATGAAAGTACATATCAATGAAACCGTCAATTGAAAAATATTGTACATCGACTGTGTAAAGGAAAAAAGACGTAACCCACACATAGCAAATTTTACAGGAGGCACACAAAACGTGTGTTGATTATTTTGGGCCATATGCAAATTATGAAATATGCACTTGAAGTGGACAGAGACTTCTTAACTGGTGTTTAATTAGTATCTAAATTTATCTTTTTAGTTTAAAAAAGATGAGCTTGTTGTGAAAATTGGAATCAAGAAAAAAGGCTGAAATTTTTTTTTTCTAGACAATTTCTTTAATTTCTGTTAGATTATGTCAATTAAACACCATTAATTAAGTATTTCGACTGAGGGTGCTTGATGAATTTTCAATATCAAATTTGAATTGTTTGAATTTTCTACTTTTCTATGAGATTTGTCGCTAACGACCCGGGTTTCGCCTTTCGGCATCTTCAGGCATTCCAAGTGCACGGATGTACTTGAACTGACGCGTAGTAAACAGTTTGTATCGTTTATATACAAAAATATAAGTAGATCACTAAGTTAAAAGGCTATTAAAATGCAAATTAGCGAAAATTGAATGTATACAATTTTCAATGAATTAAGTGGGTTTGTTATAATTATGGGGATTTTTTGAAAATATTAATGACCAGATAATAACATAGGAATGTTTAAAATAAATCTAGGGTTTTATCCGACCTATTATTAATGAGTTGATTTGTTTTTAAGCCTTTGAATTAATATGTAATGATAGCAAGTGCTTGAATTATTAATAAAATGACAATTATTTAAAAGGGGTACAACAATGGCGAATTTGGTAAATAAAGTTGCTCGTTTAAAATTGGCAAACTGTTAAGCTGAGATCGATTAATCTCTAAGATTTCTTGGTAAAATAATTTAAACTCGCCCCTGTTAGTATTTAACAAATCAATACCTGAGTCAAAATTAAACGTATGGTTTTCAAGAATTAAATGGTTGGCGAAGGTGGAGATATCTTTTTTTAAGCGAAAAGCGGCTAAATGCTCAGCCACTCTTATATTTAAGGTTCTGGCAGTTTTACCAATATAAAATCTGGGACAATCACTACACTGCAATCTATAGATCTTAGATTTGTTTTTATAATCTATAACATCTTTATTATTGATAAATTATTAAATATTCCTATGTTATTATCTAGTCATTAATATTTTCAAACATCCCCATAGTTATAACAAACCCACTTAATTCATTGAAACTTGTATACATTCAATTTTCGCTAATTTGCATTTTAATAGCCTTTTAACTTAGTGATCTACTTATATTTTTGTATATAAACGATACAAACTGTTTACTACGCGTCAGTTCAAGTACATCCGTGCACTTGGAATGCCTGAAGATGCCGAAAGGCGAAACCCGGGTCGTTAGCGACAAATCTCATAGAAAAGTAGAAAATTCAAACAATTCAAATTTGATATTGAAATTCCATCAAGCACCCTCAGTCGAAATACTTAATTAATGGTGTTTAATTGACATAATCTAACAGAAATTAAAGAAATTGTCTAGAAAAAAAAAATTTCAGCCGTTTTTCTTGATTCCAATTTTCACAACAAGCTCATCTTTTTTAAACTAAAAAGATAAATTTAGATACTAATTCGTCATTTGCAGCTTACATCCTTTTGATAGAACGTGTATCAAATTTGATACATTGTGATTATCGAAAAAAAGCTGTTTTGAAAAAACTGTGGGTGACGTCCTTTTTCCTTTCCACAGTAAATATGTTACAAAATTATAATATTCCATATAGATAAGCAATACAAATTGAGAACGGAATTAAAATTACGTATACGTGTTTTAAAATAAAATATTTTCGCGCCCCAATGTGCGTCTTATCATAGAGGGAAAAATCCCACTAGCAGGCGATTTTTTACTCGAACTTGGCTATATGAAGGACCTTAACTTTGATTTAACTTGACAAGTCCCCTAAAATTTCAAAAAATGTTGGAAAAATGTTACACATCGAGCATTTTTATATAGTTTACTTTCAAGAAAGCTTTCAAATAGTGGAATTCAATCATGTATCAATGGACTGGCACTCAACCCATAGGGGAAAAAAATATCTTTCAGTGTTTTCAAAATAGTTTTTTAAGATAATAAAATGTATACAACATAATAGGCAAAAGGAAGTATGCTGCAAATACCAAATAACTGACTTATGTAATTTATCAATTATTTTTGAAAAGCCTCTGTAAATTGTAGCCTGGAAAAGGTTATTAAACAAAGGCTACATGTATTAAATTATTATCACATTGAGTAAATACAATAGTTTATTAGTATTTGTGATGGTTTGTACCACAGTGGTCAGCGTCGTTGACTTCCGTGGTAGATTTCATGGGTTCAACTCCCAGTACGAACAGCATTTTTCAATCAATGAATCGATTTCTGTGCGAATGCATGTATGCTTGTGATGTCTAAAAATTACCTCCCAGCCTCCAATCCTAGATAACGGGGCGTAGCGAGAGCGATTAGCTGTACAATAATCCTGTTTCAGACTTATATAATACTTTCCATCACTACTTTCTTCGAAAAAAGAGGTGTTGCGCAACTGAGTAACAGGCAGTTTTTGTAGAAAAATTTCTGTTAAGATACCTACATTAGGAAATCATATGCTTCACATTGAGAGTGGATATAGGGATAGATATTAAATATTCGTGCTCTGCAAGGTTGTGATGTGTATCGAAATTATTGAAAATGTTGTTTGTGTCTTCTGTAAAAAAAATCTGTCTAGTTTAAGTCCTTTTGTCTGTCTACATTGTATTTAATGTAAGCAAGTGGAAAATAATAGGAATTGTTTTCACAATGTATGTTTGTAGGATGGTTTATCACAAATAGCACAACGTTTTGACCTTATTTTTGTGGAGAGCTAACCCTAAAATGAGTGAAAAAAAATAATCGAAAGATATACTTCATCTGCGTTGAAAACGAAGTGACACACATTGTTCGTTAAAATAATAATAAAAAAAATGGTGGATAGGTTTCCTTGTATAAAAATCAATTTAGGATATCAAAAATTATCAACTTTTTGCTTATTGTACATTAATTTTAATTAAAAAATACTTTAAAAAAATCAATCACATCTAGAATCTGTGTAATATTTCCGTCCAAATATTCGGGCTTACTGGATTAAAATTAATATAATATTCGCATTAACATTTTATTTCTAGCAATTTGCGTATGCAATATTCAAAATTAAATTTAAATCATGTACATTTTATGGTAAATCAAAGTTTTAAAAATATCTTACTAACTTTGTTAGCGTACAGGACCAAATAATATTTCAAATAAGATTATTGACGACGTAAACTTCTGATGGCAGGCCTCAAAACTCTTTTAAACTTTCTATACACGAGTTATTGTCAAATTCTGATGATCAGTACATTTTATATTCAAATATTTCTGTAATCCATAGTTATTTTGTGCACTTCCGACGGTTTGCAGACGATAGTTGGAATATTTTGCTATTTTCACGTCATTTGATTTTTTGACATTTGCTTTGGCTGTTTTTTTGTCTGTTTCTGCGCCTAGACGTTTCCTATGCAATTGACATTGGTCCTTAGTTCGCTCTGTAAATAATTGCTTCACACCAAAACTGTATGTTGATCTAAAATCGAAATATAACAGCAAAAAACAAATGTGTTGCAGACGCTTGATCGACCAGAATTGTACACGTAATTCAAAGATTTTATAATTTAAGATTTCGACTGAAGGTGCTTGGTGGAATTTCAATATTAAATTTGAATCGTTCAAACTATGAACATTCTCACAAATTTTGTCACTAACGACCCGGGTTTCGCCTTTAGGCATCTTCAGGCATTCAAGTGCACGGATGAAATTGAACTGACGCTTAGCAAATGAAAGTTTCGTGTTATATAAGATATAAATGCATCACTGAGTAATAATCATACAAATGGTATAATTTCAACACGCAATTATCTTCTGCCATAAAAATATTTTTTATGCATAATTTAAAACACTATTTAAAAATGGTATAATTTCAACACGCAATTATCTTCTGCCATAAAAATATTTTTTATGCATAATTTAAAACAGTATTTAAAAACGAAAATATTCCAAAAAATTTTTTTTTAATTATATCCTCATACTGAATCTTAACGGAGCTTATTTTAATTAAAACTGTTCTACAAAAGATACTTATTACTCAGTTTCTTTTTTTAAGATATTAGGTTTATAAGGATTATTTTAAGATATTAGGTTTATTAGTTAGCCAATCGCATAATCTACGTCTAGATGTAGGGTTGGATTGACGGAAGGAAATTCAAGACATTACTGACCAGGCCCGTAGCTATGAGCTGGCGAATATGGCGGTCGCTATGGTGCTGAGCGCTCGGGAGCGCCAAAATTATGCCAGGATTTTTTTTAGAAAACTTCGAAATAAGTCTTTGGCGTCACAGAACTCTACTACGACCCTTTCATAGATAGGGTACCCAATTCTGGACCCTTTTTGTGATCACGGGAATGAACATTCAACATAAAATGGTGTATAAATTGGGATTCGGGATTGAAAAATTTTACGCTCGGCTATTTTGAAATCTTGGGTTTTGAAAACAATTTCTTGTCGATTTAAAAATCCCAGAATTTTGAGGATTTCCCAAAATTACCAGTGCAAGAGCTTTTTTTTTTTGCTCTTCCAACAATTTTCGAATACGAAATCCCAGGATTTTATAGACATCCCAAAATTGAGGAGCAAACATTCAAAAAGTGTTTTGTCACACAAATACAAAGCTTGGAAAATGATGATTTAAGTGTTGCAAAAGTGACGGTTTGTATGAATGTGTCAACTTTATGATTTCATTTTAATATGAAAAAAAACCTTTATAAACACTTATTTTGATTTCCATTCATAGGTTTTATTATGGGCTATCAGAATTGATATAAAACGTCATTTTTCAAAATTTGTGACAAAACACTTTTTGAATGTTTGCTCCTCAATTATCATCGCGACACCTTTTTTTCTTGTAGCCCTTCCTAGAACTTTCGGATCAAAATTCCGAGAATTCACGAATTTCCCAAAATGAACAGCACAACAACTTTTTTTTAACTCTTCCAAGTTTCATTTTCTGTAATTTTCTCAATCCCGAAATTACCGCTATCACAATTCAGGATCACAGAATTGGACGGGATCCCGGGATTGGATATCCTAGTCATAACTTGTGAACAAAGCAACCAAAGCCGAACACCTTTGAGTATTTAGCTTACAAATATTATTTACACATTTGTATTTATCTATCATTACGATAAAGATAAATTGATCGAATGAAAAATAAACAGCCCCGATAAAAACAACGTCTTCTGAAAACTTCATGGATAAGTCCATGTACTTCAAAATGAGAGCGTAAAAGATTGGCGTAAGAAACAAAATAAGGAGAATTCCTTCTTTAAAATCGAATATTGTATCTTTCAATATTTCTTTGACGTTTCGTGGATTTCAGTTGATTTTTGAGTAAGTAATTAATTGCAAGAAATTATAACAGTCGGATAAATTTCCGTACATATTTATTTTGTGGGCTTCGAAATCATTTCTCGCTTCGTTCGGAAAGGTATAAGGAAAATAATTGTTAAATATTATACACAATCGTTGATGTGTCAATAATTATAGTCCAAAAACTGGTATTTCTTGTTGTATATGACTGTTTACACGAAAATCTTTTCATCGTCATTTTAAAATTGATGCAAGTAATTTCAAATATTGAAACAGACGGGGATTTGGCCGCTGATACACTTCGTTACATAATAAACAAAGCTATAAATTGTATTAGGCGTGATCATAACATTTTGCTTATATTTAGCTTCCTGGCAGGCCAGTAACTAGGGGGATTGGGCGATCGCCATGAGCGCTGTAACGCTGGAGGAGCGTAGCGGCGCCAAAATGATGTCAGGATTTATTATAAAAATTAGAAATATAAATATTATAAACATTTTTGGATAATGATCAATATGGGAAGAATATTAATTATTATTTTAATAACTAAATGAACCTTTTTGTGTGGTTTTCTATTCTGGAAAACATTCAGGAACAGAGAACACACATACATAAGGATACAAATTGAACAGTATTTTAATTAAGTATAATTTGTGACCCCCTCTTAACTCGATGGCTGGCACCAGTGGCGGCCGGTCAATGTGGCATTGTATCAATGCACCAAACATAACGTATTCAAACATAACATTTATACCATTCACACATTTTTAATTCTTCATGTATTTATTGTCTACAAAAAATATTTTATTTTATTGAATTTAAAATGAGTGATTGGTATAAATTTTGTGTTTGAATATTATTTCATGAAATATAACCGCCCCTGCATAAACAAGGGGTGCATTGATGCAATGCCACATTGACTGGCCGCCAGTGGCTGACACAGACGAGATATCTCGTCGATAACTAATTAAATTAAAAGTTGCAAATTATAGCCGGCGTGCTAGGTTATTAATATTAATTATCCACGGCAGCTAAAAGGCTAAATGTGGCAAAGGAAGAGAATAGCATGCAGTTAATAATGGCTTTACATTTTAGAAATTTTGCAGTATCTTTTTATATTCAAAATATCCCCAGATTTTGGATCCAGTATTTTTATTTTCGTCTGACATACATTGTTCAAAAAAAAAACTTTTTTTATAGTTTTCCAATTGTTTAGGTATATGATTTATGTTTCAGCTTAAATTTAAGAAGTATTTGAGAAAACGTATAGCTGAATACATACATTTATTACAACGTTCATTTACTATGACTTGCACTTGAATGCCTGAAGATGCCGAAACCCGGTTCGTTAGTGACAAAATTTGTGTGAATGTACATAATTTGAACGATTTAAATTAAACAATGAAATTCCACCAAGCACCTTCAGTCGAAATCTTAAATTAAAAGAAAACAATTGAGGAGCAAACATTCAAAAAGTGTTTTGTCACAAATTTTGAAAAATGGCGTTTTATATCAATTCTGAAAGCCCATAATAAAACCTATGAATGGAAATCAAAATTAGTGTTCAAAAAGGTCTTTTTCATATTAAAATGAAATCATAGAGTTGACACATTCATACAAACCGTCACTTTTGCAACACTTAAATCATCATTTTCCAAGCTTTGTATTTGTGTGACAAAACACTTTTTGAATGTTTGCTCCTCAATTATGTATTATGACATTATTGGTATATTTAGGTAGGGTTTTGCATCTGGGTTAACCATCGAAAAGCAAATATTTAAGACTGTCGATTCTGAAAAAACCAGCGACCATCGTGTCGCACACAGAAAAAATAATATGTACATATAATGTAATATGTAACCGCACAAAAATGGCCATGAAACAAAATACGCAGTCACATTATTGATGTCTTCCTATTTAACAATAACTAAAAATACAAGTAAACGTGCAGGCGATAAAAAATCCAACGTTCAATATTTTTGTACGGCGAATTTATTGAAATTAGGCATACTGTTTGCGGACCACCGGTTGGGGAACACTGGATTAGATCACATCGTTTAAAGACGAGTATTATCCGTGATTGTGTTTTTGAAATCCCGGGAAACCGCGAGCAACCAGCTCACCGAGTTTCCGGGAGCCGGGAGATAAACCATATATGTGAAATATTATAATATGTTGGATTCGGCACTGCTTAACATTTGCTGTTGAATCTCTTCCCTTGTTTATTTTACAAATTTACATCAAATTTGGAAACTATCATACGATCACAACGAGTTTCGGTTGGCCGTGGTATTTCTTGAGTATTCGATACCAATGCAGGTTTTAAAATCAACAATATTAAATTTTATGCAAACATGATTTCCAGTGTTGAGCTATTATGTAAAAACATTCAAATACATGCACCATCTGAATGTATTGAATGTCGATTGAACCGGATTTTTTTTTATTCCTATTATATTTTATGACCGATTAGCATTTAGCAATGCATTTGATTATTCGATAAGTTGCTGTACATTTATCTTATAGCAGTGTTTTGCAAATGGGATTCCGTCAGTTTTTTCAAAGACGCCCTCGAGTTGCTTACTCGAACCATAGGTATATTTCAACATAAAACATTAAAATAGATTAAAAAATATTTTATTTTTTTAACCATGTCCGCTCCCAATGTGAAGCATATGGACTCCTAATGGAGTTTATCTCAACAGAAGTGTTTCTACGAGAACTGCTTGTTACTCAGTTGCTCAACCTCTCTTTTTTTCCAAGAGAGTAGGGATAGAAGGATAGGGCTAGGACAGGATAAGTGGTAAGCTAATCGCTCTCGATATGCCCCGTTTATAGGATAATATGGGTGAAAGGGGGGAATTCAAGACATCACATACATCCATGCCTTTGAACAGAAATTCATAAATCGATTGAAAAATCAATTTATAAAACTGTCCGTACCGGGATTTGAACCCGGGCCCTCCGTAACCGAAGCCAACAACGTTGACCACTCGACCACACAGGCGGCGTTAAAAAATATAATACACAGTAAAACCCCCATATACACTAAAGTCAGGACTGTGTAATTCAGGGTTGTGTAATTGGGGGAGTCAATCTCATACAAAATTAGGGATTTGGTTTTTTCGACAAAAAATGCAAAACTAAGATTTCCCTTGGTTTTGCAAAAAAAATAATATGGACGAAATATCTAGTTACCAAGTGATAAAATGCAAAGCGCGCCAAAATCCAACACAAAGACAGTCGCCCGGCTATACGTGTATACCCTGGCACCTGTCGAATACACAGACGCTAGTCAAGATCTGACTGTATACGCCGCACAAACGACAATGGAATGCGACAGTGCAATTAGGGGATTTGCGGCGAATATTTCAAGCCATCGCGTAATTCAGGGTAGTGTAATTGGAGGTTCCACTGTGTATATATTTCTAGTTGATGCTGAAACAACTATTACCAAAAACAAACACGTTCTTATTGAAGTTTGCCCTTAAAATGATTGTGCATATATCAATGCGGATGAAGCTGTGAAAGTATTAAACAACTTTATAAACCTAGACCCAAGGTACTTTTTAATAAGCTATTTTTATTTAATTATAACTTAAAACATTTTTCAACATGGTTAGATGAATATTATTGCAAGAATTTTCTGCTATGGAAAGCCATAATTCCATTTTTTTCACATGTACCAAGTCTTACTTTTTTTTGCGTGGGGGCACACCTTGCAGATTCAATTGTGTTTATTTATTTTTTGCAACGGCTATTAGTAAATAAATATTTTTAGAAATGATTTTTGACATCCTTTTTTACGGAATATCAAAATTTACAATTGAAAATGAACTTGGCGACTGCACCATCATGTGATCTTCGGGAGATCAAATGGACACATCGAATACGTTATTATACCCTTAAATTTTGGTTGATAACACCAGTAACTATTTTTAATACAACGTAATAATTAAAAAACTGATTTAGAATGATTTGAGTATCTCTTATAATTTTTAAACTGAGTTTTTAGTAAAATAATGTTGCTAAATACTACAATTATGGTTCTATTCGAAATTATAGCGAATCACGTGAAAACACGGCTCCTGGATCCAACGTGCCACAGCAATAGACCGTATTCAAATTCACTAAAATTTGATTACTCAACTATATACTTCGAAATCTTTTAGTAGAAAAAATCACTAATTAGATTAACAAATGAATGTAAAATTTGGAAGTCACTGTTTTTGTTGCAAAACAACAATAAAAATTCGAATAACGTAAAAGCCAACAAGGATTCAAAAATGGAAGTAATTTAAAGGTCATTTGACAGCACTAAGATAATTGTGGAACTGTTTTTGTTTTGATGAAGTCAAATTTTTGTGTTTTAATACGTTTTTGGATACAGACAAATAATCTGATTGCTTCTAATAAGCCATGGAGCGTGCGAATCGAAATTTAACAATGTTTATTTAACAATAATAATTAGATTCACTTAGACTCCTAAAACAAAAATTTACAATTCAATGACGAGGCGCCCACATGGAGACATAAATTTACATCTTTGTCTGTTGATTTTGTTTTAATCGTTGTCTCCAAGGTCAAGCTTTTATTTTTATTAAAATATTGATCTCTGTTCTCATCTTTATCAAAATCACACGTGTCACTACATCTACAATACACGACAATCGAATTCGAATAGAGGGCGCCATCATGGAAAAATTGCAAGAAAAACTGTTTTCAAAGTCAATATTTATTATAAAGAAACTTATTTTGCCAACTGAAACTTAACTAAATGCCTTTATTAACAATGCAGTTCTGTAGGTCATTTAATTATAAAAGGAAAATGCTAAATTATCATACATGGAAATCAAGAAAACCGATAATTTACGCAAAATAAGAATATATGTATGTAGTATCATTATGCAAAGTCAACATAACATGTCAAATAATGGAACATCTTAGAACAAAACCATAGAGAAAATTAAAAATATGGCGACCCATTTTAGTAAAAATAGGTTTTAATTATCGGTTTATTTAATACCAACGATGCAGTTTTTTTGATGTTTTCGTTTCTGAGGCATTAAGTTCATTTTCGGGGAGAAAAATCTGGGATTTATTAAAGCATATTAAGGTATCATTTAATTTAATTTTGTCAATTTTTCTATACTCAATAAATAAAAGATTGAACCAATATATTGATATTTAAAAATACGAGGAAAGACAAATAAATACCTTATTATGTAGACAGTTAGTTTTATAAAATTGGCATAACTAATTTTGTTATTTTGTTAGTTGGTTTTCGAAGAGAAAAAGAGTAGCAAGTAGTAAAGCAAATTAACTTCATGCTTTTTTTCATACTAACTTACTGAAAGTCTGGTTTCAAAAGGCGAGATAATTGTGTGTTCACTAAAGACTGATGTTTTATGTACACCGCTTCCTACATTATTCAACAGACGCACTTCGATACCGATAATGAATATAATAAGTTTGACAGCTGATGTCATTTTAAATGCATTTTATTTGGATTCGTCATCAACCTCAGCATGTCCAAAATTCAGATAAATATTGCGTCAACCAATTCTAAGTTTCACTCTTTTTATTTGTAAATAAACAGAACAAAACAACGATGTTATTTAAAAAATAAAATTGCACCGTATAAATAATAATTATGACAAACAAAGAAAAAAAACGGCAAATTGCTTCAGAAAATGCGCGGAAATTATTGTTTTACCTCGTTCCTGCCATAATAAGAGGTTTTAATTAGGGTATCCAATCCCGAAGCCTTTTTCCAATCCCGGGATTTCGGGATTGATTTATTTTGAATCCCGGAATCCCGGGATTGAGATTTTCTCACCGAAGAATTTGAAATCTCCGATTTGGTATACTTTTTCCCAGAATCTCACGAAAACTCGTTTTTTTTTTTTTTTAGCTCACCGAGGAATTTGAAATCTTCAATTTGCCAATTTCGTGTAAATTTCGAGAATTTGCTCAAAATTTCTCAATCCCGAAATCCCGGGATCGCGGCCATCTCAATCCCGGAATTTCGGGATCAGAAAATTGAACGGAATCCCGGGATTGGATGCCCTAGTCTTCATGTCAAACAACGCAATCTACTTTAACTTAACTTTACAAGATATAGCTGATTTTTATTCGTAGCCTAATGCTTTTTTTATAATTTATTGTGTATTGTATGTTTATATTACATATATATCGACAGTGGAAAGGAAAAAGGACGTAACCCACACATGTCAAATTTTACAGGAGGCGCTAAAACGTGTTTTGATGATTTTGTGACATATGCAAATTATGAATTATACACAACCTTGAAGTGCACGGATACTTCTAAACTGGTGTTTAATTGGCATAACCCAATATTAATTTAAGAAATTGTCTCGGAAAAACCTTTATTTCAGTCCTTTTTCTTGGTTTTGAATTTTTACAGGGTCATCTTTTTCAAACTTAAAAGCTAAATTTAAATACTTATTCAGCATTTTCAGCTTCCATCCTTTTGATAGAATGTGTGTCAAGTTGTATGCATTGTGATTATCGAACAAAATCTGTTTTGAAAAATTGAGGGTTACGTCCTTTTTCTTTTCCACAGTCGATATGTATATCTAAAATAATTAGGAATAACATGATTAAAAAAGCACTTTTTTGTAAATAAAATTGAACCAGAGGTAAGCTGGAGGAGGGGGCTCGGAGGGGCTGTAGCGAGCCCTTTGTTAAATTTCACTAAGACCGGCGAATACCTTGTTAATTTAAGAGATAGCAATATTTTCAGATCAAATTAGTATATAACTGAAATTTCATAATTATATATTATCTACGACAGTTTCACTGAACAGAGTAGTACATTTTTCGTAATTTACATTTTTGTTTATTTAATTTACATTTAATTACAATAATGTACATTTAATTTAATTTACAATGTTGCGATAAATTTCATATTTTTACATATTATAGATGTATACACTATCCATCTGCATAGGTGAGATTAAAAAAATCACTCCTTCCCCAGAACACCAACAATTGCTCTAAGGTTAAGCGAGCACTTTGTTAACGTATTGGCATCACACCGCTGAATTGAAGCATTTGACGTCACACTTGCTTAAAACCCCCACTCCCTTTGACATATATTGCAACGATATTTCATTAGAACAACCCCCCCCCCCTTTCATCCTTCTGAAAAGACTAGGTTTTTTTTATCAGTGATAGTAAAACTTTTGATCTCCGTGTGTCACTTCTGATTTTTTTCATTAAGTTATTTACTTTAGTAATGTAGATTTTCACTTTGTTAAAAAATTCCCAAATTTTAATTGGGTTTAGAACTGGCATCATTTTTCACTTATAATTATTAGTCTTTGATGATTTTTTTATTGTATGTTATAGGTGTTAAGCATTTAAATTTGTGTAATTATAATGTAATTTGTAAATCCTTTTCATTGTTAATAGTTGCTTACACCTTTTATTTCAATTTAATTTTGTATAAATATCACTGTTTATATATTTTTCTTATCAGTTGACAATGCTCGCAATGAGCGAAACCGGTCCTGACTTAATTAATAAAGTGGAATGAAGTCCAAAGGCATATTGTGTTTTTATTAATATAACGAATTTAAATTTGAATCGTTCAAACTATGTACATTCTCACAAATTTTGTCACTAACGACCCGGGTTTCGCCTTTCGGCATCTTCAGGCATTCAAGTGCACGGATGAACTTGAACTGAACGAATTTACTTTTGCTTGCGTGACGTTTACACGAGAGGCCCGAATTTTTAGTTACGCCACTCATTTAAGGTTGGTATTTTGTGCACTTTAATCCTAAGCAAGCACTACTAACATCATCTGTCAGACAACTTCTTTTATTGGTTTTAAAACAAATAATAATATTATTTAACGCCGTTAATAATGCCATCTCGTGAAACACGAGTGTCATATGTTCACCATCACTATCTTCTATGGAAGGCTCATCAATGCAAATTTAATATTGTAATAATTTCTAGGCATGATAAGGAATAAAAAAATACTTAAAAAAAAACAAGTTTTAATTTATTATAATAACATATCCCATACAATTTTGACAGCCGGCTTAATTGTTTTTTTAAGATTTATACAAAAATTGTGATTTATTACAATGAAATATTAATTCATGCTGAACCCACATACTTCTAGGTCCTCGTCACATTGTATTGTATTACAATAATTCAGTCATTCCCAATTATTATTCGTCAGGGAACTCTGTTATTTAAAAAAAACACTACTTTTTACTAATCCCACATCTCGTCACTATTCTGTCGAAAGTTTGTAAATAACGAATTGATAATTCGGAGTAAACAGCAAATGAATATTTTCAGTTCTTTGGGTTAAGTTAATTAATGGCAATCGGACACAAATAAGAGTTTAAAATTAATAGACAGAGACGATTGCCCATCTTTAATCAGCATTAATAATAATTGTCTATAAAAATAAATGCTTTTTTGGCAAATTGCTGTAGTCCGTGCGCTATGTGACAATGGATGTAACATAGGTCCATCATCCAGAGTCAAATCGGCAGTCAGCTGAGTGGCTAGTAACCGGCGAGAGCCTCTCAAAGCGACCAAAAACTAAATGTCAGCCGGCAAGGTTTTGGTTCCCGTATTTTAGGATAGCCACGGTATTTTATTCATCGATTACCCTGAGAAAGGAAGAACCATCAATAGTGAACACTATATGGCGTTATTGGTGCGTTTCACGCAAGAAATGAAAAAAAGGACTCTTTCACCAAGACAATGAATGCACCGTGTCATAAGTCAATCGCAACAGTGACAACTTTGCACGATTTGCTCTTCAAATTGCTTCTCCATCCATCGTATTCTCCGGATCTGGCTTCCAGTGACTACTACCTGTTTGCAGATCTAAAAAGAATGGTCCAAAGAAAGAGATTTGGCTCCAATGAATAATTGATTGCCGAAACTGACAACTATTTTGATGCCAAAGATAAATCGTTGTAAAAAAAGCATCGAAGTGTAAAAAAGCGTTGGAATGAATTTATCACTCTTGAACGAGGCTATCTATGTATGTTAATTGGAGTGATGGATTATAATAGACGAGATATATATACATTATATGTATTTTTTTAATAGTTACATAATTTTATCAGCTACTTCAATCACTCTCACGTCGTATTCCGTACATATTTACACCATGGAAATTAGTTGACAAATTTCTGATACTGCATACTGGCAGCAAGCATTTTGATGTCGGGTTCAATGTTTGTAGTTCCTATCCTAAGTACAGCAATGAAGTTATCATTGTTCAAAAGGTTTTTGTGTTGAAACTTGTTTAGTTTGCAAATGTAGGTGCTTCCAAAAAGACTTGCACGAAGAACAGCCTTCTTACGTAGGGTGGAAACTGCTCTAAAGAAAGATATTTGTAAAAATTCTGTATATTGCCTTACTGATATTTCGATCTCAATTGATCGTTGTTCTGCAAATCAATCAACTCTAAGTTGCCACAACGAATCGGCCTTGTTGATGGATGCTAAGGAAGGTTTGGAAAATGTTTAAAGCAACTAACAAAGCGTGTTTTGAAAACAATAAACTAAAAAAAAAGACTTAACTTGCACCACCAACGGTGTGACTCAATGTAAAAAGATGAGTTTTGGGCACAAATCTATACCCGTGAAAATATAATCTTAATATATAAAAAAGATTATCATTAAGTTTTCTATCAGTGACGATTCAGAATATATACTTTTGGAACTGAATAATTTTTTCACATATCAAACACAGATTTTCATCATATTCAATGAAAATTTTTGAGTACTTGTTATTTTGGGCCGCAACAAATGTCATTTCGGGCCGCGGTTTGTGCATCACTGTTGTAGTCAATGCACCAACTGAGTTATTGTTATTTCTTTGTCAGTTTTGTCACTTACCAACTAATGCCAGAAAGGTGATGACTTATTCAATTTGGCAAGCACCGGTGTCGCTCACCACGAGCATTTTCAACTGATTTAAAGAATTTAAAAAAACAGTTTTTTTAATTTTGACAGTGAACACCTGAAAATTATCCCTTTTTTATAGTTTATGGTAAGGTTGTGCCACAAAATAGTTTTTTGTGTATTTTGAATTCATCGCTGCACACATAGCACCTTTCACAACTCATGCAGCGGGGCTACACATAAAGCCATTGATTCTATCAATGTTTACACAAGTGGTAGAAATACTAATTTGTAAAATTTCTATAGATTATTTTTTTGACTACCTTTATTACAATCATAGTTTTCTCTCTACAATATATTGTATTAACTATGCATTTGCATATGTTGTTAACTTATTTTCGATACGTCGCGACTCGCGGTGCGCAGTTTGAGAACTTGTGTACTATTTTCAAAAAAGTAGTAAACCATGCGTCATTTTTCGATTCAAACAAAATCTTGATAGAACAATCGTGCTTTTGTGAATTATGAATTTTTGCCACAATGTTTTATCAAAGTTAATCTCATCCGATACAAGTTTAATGTTAACATCTGATGTTTCAAAGTGTTACATTCTAAAACAGAGGACGGCAACTCAGCGCTTGCGGGCACCCAGAAGTCCGCGAAGAATATCAATACAAACCGCCCACCACTGGCATTTTTTTGTCATTTATTCAATTACGCTTTTTTATTACAGTTTTTAATATCCCCTTAAAAAACACAACCAGACCAGGCTTTATTATATTAAAACCCGCATAGTGTCTTTTCAAATTATATCTATCAATATTATGACAAATCTCCTTTGCGCATGTCTATATGAATGTAAAAAAAAAAGGTTACAACATAATTTATCTTTAATACAAACATTACTATCAGTGGCAGATTACCCTATAAGCCAGTGCTTCCCATATTGGCGGCCGCGGTCCGCTGGGGGGCCACCACAGAACATGTTTTGTTTTGAGGAGGGCCGCGGATTATTTTTTTTCTGAGTTAAGGGGCCATGGAATGGAAAAGGTTGGGAAGCACTGCTATAAACGAACGATGCTCCCGCTTGGGGCCTCTGAATTTTAAGGGCCTCAAAAATAGCGACATATATACTCCATTTAGTCTTTAAATTTTAATATGTTTTTATTAGCGTAGATTAAATTTTCTGACGTTTTTATGGTATCTGGAAAACAGGGCCCCCAAATTTTATTGCGCCTAGGGCCTCTCTTGTGCTTAATACGCCACTGTTTATTATGAACTCTGCAATAAGAACAAAGATGATTCGTGACCTGAAACTCAACTTAAATTAACAACAGTACTATTTCACTTTTATAACTTCTCGCCTTTAGAAAAGAAAATAATCACTGATTATTCATGAATGGTGAGTTAATCAGGGCTGTAGAGTCATGAAAAAAACCGTCATTCTGAATCCAGCATTTAAAAATAGTTCCAATCTGACTCCTATTAAAAAAGGTGCAAGATTACTTACAGCACCTGACGAAGTCTCGGAAATACCACCGTAAACTGAGTTTCGAGAACTGATGCTTGCGTCAGATAATGGGGTTGACGTAGTTTGATTTCGTGAGGTAATCGAAGATTAAGGAAATTACAAGACAGCGCTCTGTTACTTTAGCTTTAGAGCATACATGGGCAACCACCGGCCCGCCAAGCTATTTTGTCCGGCCCTGATTCATCTCGGCGAAGTATTAGAGAAAGAAATTAATAGTTTCAGATAGGGATTAAATAATGGAGATGACACGGCCGCTTGCAGTGGCTCCACTCTACTAGTTCATAATCACCACCATATAAGAAAAAGCAACGTGTTTTATTTAATTTAATATTACTTTATTATGTTTAATAATTTGGTCCGGCCCTCGACTCGGAGACAGAATGATAATTTGGCCCCAGACCTAGGAAAGGTTGCCCATGCCTGCTTTAGAGAAATGGCATAGCAAGGAGGGCGTGGCAGCGGCGGACCGCTTCGGGGGGCACATTTTTGGGGGCGGCATTTTCAGAAAAAAATACTTTTTAAGATTTTTCAAGAAATTATATTTATACATAAAAAAAATTAAGCCACCTGTAGTAACAACTCATAGTGCATAGTTAAAAAATAGTAAAAGGGATTTAAAAACAAAATTAGAAGAAATATTGGGGGGCGCAAATACAAGTACCGCTCTGTGCGACAGGACACCTTCCTACCCGACTGTTTTAAAGGTCGTGGAAAGGTATTAGGTTGCTGGTAATGTGTTGCGGAAGCCTCCGAAAAGCGTTAATCCTGCCTGCTTCTTTTTCCGACTGGAATTCTGGCGTCCTGAGTGACCTTAAATATATATTCAGTTACGTTCCTAGGCTATGTGCCGCCCCTAGGCAGAGCTTAAAATAGCGCTCTATTCAAAATATATTTTTTTTTGAAATTACCTTATCTGCTGCCTATAGTGCTAAGATCAGTTAATGTCACGTTTAAAAAAGATTTAATGGAGATAAATTGAAGTACTGCTTACCCATCGGTCATAATATTATTATCATTGAAAATGTTTTTTATCGGCATTTTTTATCAAAGACATTGAGGCATCATTTTTATTCCAAACTAAATTCGTGTGTCAAAAATATTCAGTCATTTAAAAAAACTATGATCATTTCCCGCTTCTCTGGACTTGCCGCCCCTAGGCAACTGCCTACTCGCCTATGCCCTCGGAACGTCCCTGTATATATCTTTACGATATTACATTATTTCTTTCGACAACACATAAGTATGTCAAAAATATTATTCATTCTTAGACGCCCCTCCAAGTGGGCCGTGACACCAAGGTTAAGAACCTCTGTCTTTTATAATCATTGCATTAGTGATAAACAGGAAACGATGTGAATTGAATTGGCGTGTACATAATTACATGTTCAGGATATCGATCTATTATGTATTAAACGTTATTTTTTTAATTATTATGCTCCGTTCTGATCGTTTCTCTTTAAATATACTTCTCTGGAGTTTTTTTGTGTGAAATATGACGTAGTAGTTTTAATTAAAAATGCTATTTTCATGTTATAAGCTGATGAACTTAAACTAGTATAGAAAATTTTCACCTTGTAACCGTCATCGTTTTTAACACGGCGAGTCCTGGAGCCTCGCTTTCACGTGATAAGCTAGCCATGAGTTGAGTCCCGGAACCGTGTTTTCGCGTAATGCTCTAGTGCAGTGTAAGGTAACCTGCGGCCTCTTGGCTACTCTGATGCGCCCATTTGACTTGATCAAAATATTCACTTTTTATCAAAAAAATATACGCAAGCGTTTTGAAAAAGAGCACAATCAATCCATTATATGTTTGACGTTACTGCGGCCTTATGTTGAATCAGATAAATAAATGTGGCCTTTAGAAATGAAACGGTTCCCCGCCCCCATTCTAGTGTTTCTTAATAGAGCCATAACAGTAGTATTTCACATATTAGGAGGCCATTATAGGAGATACTCAAATCATTCTATAACAGTCAACTAATTATTATTTTCATTAAAAATAGTTTACTGATTTCACCAACCAAACTTTTAGGTTATCATAACGCATCTGATGCGTCCGTTGATCCTTCTGGAGACCACACGATGGTGCAGTCACCGAGTTTATTTGTTATCATAAATTTGGATAATACATCAACCAAGATGTGAAGAAACATTTATGAAAATAATTTGGCAATGTTAGCAGAAGCAAAAAATAAATAAACCCAGTAGAACCAGCATTACGTACACTAAGCAACAAAAAAAGAGTAAGCCTTGGAACAAATACAAACATTAGAATATGGCATTTCAGAAAATACTGGCAATAATCTCATTACACAATTGAATAGTCTTTACTATTTGAAGCAACCACAAATAGTTCCATTTGATTTAAATTTGTGGTTTCACAGTTTTAGCAAATTTAGAAAATCGCAAGGAAAAAAGGCATTTTTAATAACTAGGGCACACTGGAAAGTTTCATCCGATTTGACCCGGAGCCCAAAGAGTTAATCTAATATACATAGTGTATACAGCATTTAATAGAATGCGGAAGAAATAAAAAAAAACTGGTTTTTAATATTAAATATTAATAAATACAATATTTTCTAGTTTACAAGATGGTCACAGCACAGCCCACAGGTGTTATTCTTTTGATATTCAATGAGTTGCAAAATTCTTTCGTAAAATTTTTCATGTACAGTACGACTGGCAGTGGCAGCCGGTCAATGTGGCATTGGATTAATGCACCGCTTGTATATGTAGGGGCGGTCATATTACATGAAATATTATTCAAACACAGCATTTGTACCATTCACTCATTTTAAATTCTTCACGTATTTATTGTCTATAATAAATATTTTAGAACATTTTATTTTATTTTATTTTATATATGTTATGTTTGAATATTATTTCATGAAAAATAACCGCCCCTGCATATACAAGGGGTGCATTGATCCATTGCGACATTGACTGGCCGCCACTGACGACTGGATATCTAGCCGGCTCTCTGATTGGGTCCCTGCGTTAAAAAAAATATGTGTAATTTGTAGTCAGGGACGTTCCGTGGGCATAGGCGAGTAGGCAGTTGCCTAGGGGCGGCAAGTCCTAGGGAGCGGCAAATGACAACAGTTTTTATTAATTGACTGAATATTTTTGACACACGAATTTTGCTTAGAATAAGTATGATGACCCAATGTCTTTGATAAAAAAAATCTGACAAAAAACATTTTCAAAGGTAATAATATTATGACCGATGGGTGAACAGTAGATAAATTTATCGCAAAAATCTTCTTTAAATATGACACTCACCGATCTCGGCACTATAAGTAGCAGATAAGATAATTAAAAAAAAACATTTAGAAAAATAGTAGAAGCTCTTTTAGACTTTGCCTAGTGGCGGCATATAGCCTAGGAACGTCACTGTTTGTAGTATTTTTTTTTTTAAAACCATGTTCGCTCCCAATGTGGAGCATATGGACTCCTAATGGAGTTTATCTCAACAGAAGTGTTTGTACGAGAACTGCTTGTTAGACAGTTGCTCAACCTCTCTTTTTCTAAAGAGAGTAGGGATAGAAGGATAGAGGCTAGGACAGGATTAGTGGTAAGCTAATCGCTCTCGATACGCCCTGTTCGTAGGATAGGATAGGTGAGGGGGGAATTCAAGACATCACATACACCCATGCCTTTGAACAGAAATTCATAAATCGATTGAAAAATCAATTTATAAAAACTGTCCGTACCGGGATTCGAACCCGGGCCCTCCGTAGCCGAAGCCAACAACGTTGACCACTCTACCACACAGGCGGCATAGTATTACCAGAGTTTTATTTTCATGATTTTGGCGGACGCGTGGTCGAGTGGTAAACGTTGTAGACTTCGGATGCGATTCTTCCGCGCTCAGTATGGACAGTAGAGAGGACATAATGGACAGTTAAATTAATTAATTTTCATCCAATTTATGGATTTCTGTTCTAAGACATTGATGTCTGCGATGTTGAAAATTCACTCCCACCCATCCAACCATTACGTCATAGCAGTGATGCGCACCCTTTTTAAGTAAAATGCCACTTTTCAATTGTTAAATTTATAAAGTGGCACTCAACGAAAAAAAAAATTTCAACCATATCTTACATATTTGTTCGTCATATTTTAAAAACAAGGTTTAGTAAAATTAAATCACAATACATATAAAATATAATAAAAAAAATATTCAAAAAAGATCTATATATTAATAGTCGATAAAATATTCACAAATCACAAATCACCAATAATCACTAATATAATTTAAGATTTCGACTGAAGGTGCTTGGTGGAATTTCAATATTAAATTTGAATCGTTCAAACTATGTACATTCTCACAAATTTTGTCACTAACGACCCGGGTTTCGCCTTTCGGCATCTTCAGGCATTCAAGTGCACGGATGAACTTGAACTGACGCTTAGCAAATAAAAGTTTCGTGCTTATATAAGATACAAATGCATCACCAAGTCCAAAGCCATTGCTGGCGAAAAGGATGAGCTCATGGGAATTCCAACAGATTTGTGTAGTGAGCAGTTTCAAGAATTATATAATCTGTTTGTCGGCAAAGGTTTTATGATTATATGATTTTATGGTTATATAGGGTATAGAAGAGGAGATGTGGGAAAATTTGTTATTTCGTTTAAAATCGGAAGACTTTGCAACTGTGCTTTATTGATTTCTAAAATTTCTTGGAAAAAGAGCTTATGACTGTCCGTATTTGGGTGTAACATTTTTATCCCTTGTTCCTGATTGAACACGTGTCCTTCCGAAATTAAGTGATTAGCAAAAGTAGACGTGTCTTTTTTCAATCTAAAGGCTGCCATATGTTCTAAAACTCGGATGTTCAATGTTCTTTCTGTTTTGCCGATATAAAACTTTGTACAACAAGAGCATTGCAATCTATAAATCCCGGATTTATTTAAGTAATGTATTTTATCTTTATTATTAATTAATAATTTGCCTAAAGAGTTTTTACAGTAAAAAGCAGGTCTAACACTATCAGCTAGCTGTTTTTTAATTTTGAGACTTGTATTTCCTAAAAAAATGATTCTACGCCAATACCTAGTATGATCTATGTCCTTTGACACTATACCTTTAAATAACATTTTTTCTGCAAGTTTAGCTTGTTTTTTTTATAAAAGATTGTCTATAAGAGACATATCGTATCCATTGTTTATGGCGATTTGTTTGATGATTTTCAATTCAATATTAAAGTTTATTTCGTTTAAAGGAACACTCACAAGTCTATGTATTTCTGAATGAAAAGCGGCTAGTTTATAAGAAAATGGGTGCATTGAATTTTTATGGATTACAGTGTCAGAGAAGGTTGGCTTCCGAAATATTTTAAACTCGTGAGAATGATTTTCAATGTTAATATTTAAGTCAAGAAAGTTAATATTTTTGCCTCCGACTTCTAGAGTAAATTTAATATTTTTATCTAATGAATTTATAAAGTTATGAAAGTGAGTTATTTGTCTATCTGTTCCATTAAACAGGCAATATGTAGACGATATTATTTGCTGGTCGAAAAAACGTATGCGAAAATTTTGAGGAAAAATGCTAATGCAATGAGATGCACTTCGGAGAATCAGTTGACATATTCATTTAAATAATTAAATATTTCTTTATGAATACGAGTAATTAATTATTCAAAGAGGGTAAAAAAGTACCGGGGCGCTCCCCGCCTCAAAAAAAGTGACAGAGCAGCACCCCGGTTCCACAGCACATAGTTATTATTTATTTTATTTATTTAATTAACATTGTACAAGGTTGACAAATTATAAATTTAAAACTTTTACAATGGAGAAAAAAAATAGAATAATTTAACTCTTGCGGCTCGGAGACTAGAAAAATACTTGTCAGCCGATGGGGGTCTTTTGTGTCTTGGAAATAAAATTTGTGGTTTCACAGTTTTAGCAAATTTAGAAAATCGCAAGAAAAAAAGGCATTTTTAATAACTAGGGCACACTGGAAAGTTTCATCCGATTTGACCCGGAGCCCAAAGAGTTAATCTAATATACATAGTGTATACAGCATTTAATAGAATGCGGAAGAAATAAAAAAAAACTGGTTTTTAATATTAAATATTAATAAATACAATATTTTCTAGTTTACAAGATGGTCACAGCACAGCCCACAGGTGTTATTCTTTTGATATTCAATGAGTTGCAAAATTCTTTCGTAAAATTTTTCATGTACAGTACGACTGGCAGTGGCAGCCGGTCAATGTGGCATTGGATTAATGCACCCCTTGTATATGCAGGGGCCGTCATATTACATGAAATATTATTCAAACACAGCATTTGTACCATTCACTAATTTTAAATTCTTCACGTATTTATTGTCTATAATAAATATTTTAGAACATTTTATTTTATTTTATATATGTTATGTTTGAATATTATTTCATGAAAAATAACCGCCCCTGCATATACAAAGGGGGCATTGATCCATTGCGACATTGACTGGCCGCCACTGACGACTGGATATCTAGCCGGCTCTCTGATTGGGTCCCTGCGTTAAAAAAAATATGTGTAATTTGTAGTCAGGGACGTTCCGTGGGCATAGGCGAGTAGGCAGTTGCCTAGGGGCGGCAAGTCCTAGGGAGCGGCAAATGACAACAGTTTTTATTAATTGACTGAATATTTTTGACACAGGAATTTGGCTTAGAATAAGTATGATGACCCAATGTCTTTGATAAAAAAAATCCGACAAAAAACATTTTCAAAGGTAATAATATTATGACCGATGGGTGAACAGTAGATAAATTTATCGCAAAAATCTTCTTTAAATATGACACTCACTGATCTCAGCACTATAAGTAGCAGATAAGATAATTAAAAAAAAACATTTAGAAAAATAGTAGAAGCTCTTTTAGACTTTGCCTAGTGGCGGCACATAGCCTAGGAACGTCACTGTTTGTAGTATTACCAGAGTTTTATTTTCATGATTTTGGCGGACGCGTGGTCGAGTGGTAAACGTTATAGACTTCGGATGCGATTCTTCCGCGCTCAGTATGGACAGTAGAGAGAACATAATGGACAATTAAATTAATTAATTTTCATCCAATTTATGGATTTCTGTTCTAAGACATTGATGTCTGCGATGTTGAAAATTCACTCCCACCCATCCGACCACTACGTCATAGCAGTGATGCGCACCATTTTTAAGTCAAATGCCACTTTTCAATTGTTAAATTTATAAAGTGGCACTCAACGAAAAAAAAAAATTCAACCATATCTTACATATTTGTTCGTCATATTTTAAAAACAAGGTTTAGTAAAATTAAATTACAATACATATAAAATATAATAAAAAAAAATATTCAAAAAAATCTATATATTAATAGTCGATAAAATATTCACAAATCACAAATCACCAATAATCACTAATATGTTCGTACTAATTGTCCTCGGGTCTTTTTCTACTTCTACGAAATATATTTGCTAGCGTACCCTACTTGAAAATTAGTTGAATAAAATATATATCGTATATATTTTATATAATAGAGGTCTATTTTTGCTACTACGAAAAATTATTGTTAGCAAACTTAAACATTATCCAAAAATTAAATAATTTACAATTTAAATTCTGCAGGGCTGTCGATATATGCCCCGAGGTCGATTTCTGCTACTACGAAAAATGATTGTTAGCAAACATAAACATTTCAATTATTCTAAAAATTATATTATATACAATTTAAATACTGCAGGGCTGTCGATATATGCCCCGAGATATATTTCTTTTACTTTTAAAATTTCTGGCTTATTCAATAAATAGGTTTGTAATTTATTTGTCACGCCAGTAAATTTTCTGACTACTTTAAAATGCAACAAAAACCCCCCCGTTGAGGTCAACGGGCTTACAGCTAGTATTTATTAATATTTATATATGTTGAGGTGCGGATGATTTGTCACAGCGAGCTCGAAGCTCACACTAAAATTAGTACAGCTCACTTCATTACAGTTACAATTTAAATGGTTCATGTACGTGATAATAGGATATAATTTTGTTTCTATCAACTATGATAAAAAAATGCATTTTTTTTAAATTATTAAAAAACTTAGAGTGCCACCCAAATACATTGATTGCCTGTGAGTTACTGTTAATTTCCAACTGTCGGTGGATTAGGAACAATATGTGTATTCCAAAATTATGTATACGAGAATTTTTAACCATAGATAATAACAAACATTAATTACTTTTATTTCACGGCAATTAATTTTTCACGACAAAGGCCCTCACCAATTACTTGTTTTGCAAGGATTTTAAAAAATCAGTTATTTTTTTGAAGATTTAAATATGTATGTATATAAATTTAGGCCCCTTGAGACCAAGTGCATTTATTCTTTGCATAGGCCCCGTTGTATGGTGGTTACGCCACTGGCAACTGATGGTGCTACTCAGTGGTGGATTGTCGTATAAGTAAATGAGGCGCACGCTCGGGGCCTCCGAATTTTAGGGCCCCCAAAAATAGCTTATTTAAGTTTTATATATCTTTATTACATTGCTTGCGATTTTCTGACGTTGTTATGTAATCCGAAAAACAGGGCCTCCAAAATTTTATTGCACCTGGGGCCTACCAAGCGCTTAATCCGCCACTGGTGCTACTGTGTAGAGCAGTGTCTACCAAACTGTGTGCCGCAAGAAATACCAGGTGTGCCGCGTTGGAAGAAGCCTTAAAAATGTCAATTAAAAATAATGCCTATTCGGTACAAAACCGAGGATTTTAAATTCCTCGGTGAACTAAAAAAAAGGAGTTATTTCATTTCATTTTTTTAATTTAATTTTAAAAAATATATTTGACATTACAGCTTACGCCAATGCGTCAAATACTTTTAAGTTGAAAGATCATACGAGATATACTCGATGAGAATTTTTAAAAGTCACATGACATAAACTCAAGGAGAATTGACTTCACAAACACCCATGTCTTAGATCTCAAATTAAAATTGAAAAAATCCAATTATGGTTATGGAGATAATCTGCGGAAAAGAATACCAAATCGAGAATTTCAAATTCCTCGGTGAGCTATATAAAAAAGGGAGCTTTGGAGATAATCTGCCACATCTTGGTGTGCCGCGGTACTAGGTCCATTCATCACTGTGCCGTAAAGGAAAAAAAGTTTGGCAGACACTGGTGTAGAGCTATAAATTTGTTAAACGGTATTGCTGAGGATTTTGATAGGTATACAACATTGGAAAAAAGAAAAATACGATACATGGCGTTACAGCTGACGCCAATGCGCAATGAAATTGGCAAACATAGTTTTTTTTTAATTCAACATAAAGTAATAAAAAACATGCGAATAAGGAAAACGTTTCAAAAAGAATTCACCAAATTCGCTGCTGAATAAGTCCACCTCATTATGCAATGTCTTGATCAGCCAAACAACCCTTGCAACTGGTGACTCGATGACCGACACACAAGAAGAACAAGTTTTAGGAAAATATTCAAATTTACATTAATTATAAGTCTTAAAATAGACGACGTCGATGCTTGCCGAATATGTATTTTGGAATGTAATTTTTACGATTCAAAAAGCAACAAACTAAAAATCTTATTTTTATTAAAAAAAAATCGAGTGTATTCTATCGGCTCCTTGGTTGAGTGTTCAACGTAATGACATATTTTTCAATCGAATTATGGATTTCTGTTCGAAGCTGAAGTGTCTACGATGTCTGAATTTCAAAATGTGGTTTAGTTTAGAATGACATTTAACAGTAGTTGTTTTTATGAGAGAATTTATTTATTTATTCGATTTAACTTCGCAATACGAACATGAAAGTACTAGAAGTAAGCTAGTCCATTCACTGCAGTAAATTGTGAAAAAATTCTACTGCCGAGAGAAAAGGATTTCTTATCTCGTGCCTAATACTTTATATATAATACTTTGATATGTTTTCACCTTAATAATATTGTCATTCAACAAAATTCTGTGACCCTCTGTGGTCTAGTTGGTAAGAGTGTTGGCCTAGTAACTGCAATCCGGTCAGTGTTCACGTCCCAATAAGGTCAATGTCAAATACAGATTTTTTCAAAATAAATTTGACATTTTAGACATGGAAGTTTTGATGTCTTTTGCCTCTTCCTCGAGTTGGTATCGAGTGGCTTACATTATCTATCAATATTTGATTTTCTTATTTCAAAATGTTTGACGCATCGACATTATCTGTGATGCTAAATGTTTTTTATTTTAGTTTGTAAAATGAATAGAATATTTTAATTTAAGATTTCGACTGAAGGTGCTTGGTGGAATTTCAATATTAAATTTGAATCGTTCAAACTATGTACATTCTCACAAATTTTCAGTCAGTCAGTCAGTCAGTCAGTTCAAGTTCATCCGTGCACTTGAATGCCTGAAGATGCCGAAAGGCGAAACCCGGGTCGTTAGTGACAAAATTTGTGAGAATGTACATAGTTTGAACGATTCAAATTGAATAGAATATTGCTTTCTTGCCAAATTGTTGTATTTGGTAAAAAATAACACGTAAATCAATGCTTACATTCCAGAGAGACGTCGGCAGGATTGAGATGGTTGGCACAAACGCTGTGATCATCCATGAGCTACTCAATGGACTGAACTTAAAGTATAAGGTGCACTTCCCGTTGCCATCACCACTGCCCAAGGTCACCTCCATCATTTACAATGGACAGCAATACTGTTACGGTCCACCAGGTAATCTTAAGGACTCCATCACTTCCAGGCTGCTTGTCTAAACGAGCACCTTATTTAGTTTTACAAATGGATTACCGATTATTTAAGAATACATTAAAAGAGTTGTTGGCCATTGTAAATATTTTCAGGTCTTTGTCTGAGTGGTCAAAGTGTTGCAGTGTCAACAAGGGCAGTGCTTCTCAACCTTTTTCATGTCACGGACCCCTAAATCTCAAAACAATAATCTGCAGACCCTCGATTTTTTTTTATTTCACATGTTCATATATTATCACAAATAATATTGAAGAATAATAATTTTTCGTAGTCTCCCAGGGGTCCGCGGACCTCAGGTTGGGAAGCACTGAACTAGAGCATCCAATCTAGGATCCTTTTTGTGATCCCGGTATTTCGGGATTCAAAATCTTTCAATCTTACGATCCCGGGATTCCAGGATTAACATTTAAAATTAACATTTAAAATTATTAATTTACTGTATTATATGTATTTGGAATTGAGCACAACTTCGAAAAATTTGATGCCGTCTTAGTGGGACCATTATTCCATTCCAACGCACTACCTCCACACTTCAACCAGGTAACTCTTATTTGATAATTGTGGGGAAAATACAAGTAAATATAATATCTTGACTCCAAAGGTGATTTTTTTTTATATTTTCGTATCCAAAATTAAGCTCCCCAGAGAATTGAATTGTTTTTCAGGGTTTTGGCTAATTTTCTGGGAAGAATATTTACCTGTATTTTCCTCACAACTGTCAAATCAGAGTTACCTGGTTGAAGTGTGGAGGTGACGCATTGGAATGAAATAATGGACCCACTAAGACGGCATCAAATTTTTCGAAGTTGTGTTTGATTTCAAGTACATTAAATTATGAATGTGAAATATTAATTTTATGTTACCAGGATTCAATGCCAGGCAGCGGTAGGCTGCCGATACATTAACAAAGGCTCGCTTAAACTCAAAGCAATATGTAACAATATGCAATTTATCACAAACTTGTCAATCTTAATGGCTAAAAACGTACTACTGTACACACCGAAACTGTCGTAGATAATGTATGTCAGAAATTGCAGTTATATACTAATTTGATACGATAGTATTGTTTTCTCTTATATTAACAACGGGCTCGTCGGCCTTTGTAAAATTTAACAAGGGGCTCGCGCGTGCCCCTCCGAGCCTCCTCCAGCTCACCCCTGTTGCCAGATAAAAAACGAAATGAAACCCACAAATATATATAACTTGCCACATTCTTTTTTTCCAAAACAAAGGCTTAAAGAAAATTTTCCTCAACATTATCAAGCGTTTTTATTAATCAATTAAAATTAAAAAAAAAAATTATAACTGGAAACAATTAAATAGAGATTAATTCAAATTTGTAGAAGGAAAAGTAATATCATATTCAAAATGACCAAAATGGCCAAAATGAGAATTCCAACATTCTTGAGAATGTGAATCTAAATGTTCCTGATTATTTTTCGAGAAATCGTGGACATGAATTGTTTGTTCTCCCAAGGTGTAGAACCAGCCTGCCAATGGGGATGCCACTGGGGAGAGCTTTAACGGTGTTCAACAATATTGCTTCGGATGTCGACATATTCCACGTAGACGTGGGTGAGTTCCGACGAATACTATTTTTTATGTATTAAAGTAGAGTTCGTCGGAGCTTACTCAGTTGACTTCCTTGCCACTTTTTTTTTACTGCTTTTAATATTAACTTTTCCGTTTCTAAGCTCAAGAAATGCGACCCCAATACCAACATTTTCTTAAATATCTATTTTAATATGGGTGATACAATGTTTATAATTAATCACTTTTAATGTGTTCACTGTCAATACTTGGTGGAATGGCATTATAATAAAAATAATAAAACATTTTTAGTACTTTTTCCACATAAAATTTATTAGATCAGGACCGGTTTCGCTCATCGCGAGCATTTGATCATCAGTTGATAATGCTCGCGATGAGCGAAACCGGTCCTGATCTAATAAATTTTATGTGGAAAAAGTACTAAAAATGTTTTATTATGTTTATAATTAAGGTATTCTTATATCATAGTTTTTTGGACCTTTTGTAGTTTATATAAATACGCGATAACGCTTATCAGGTGATAAGCGCCCGCGATAACGATTGTTAATAAGATAGCTGAGAACGCTGAGAACATTCGTCAGTTGTAAATTCACATGTGTGCTGGGATGACGTCTTTTTTTCGCGCCACTTAAAATATGATTATTTATAAAAAAAAACCACAAATTTTTATAAAAAAAATGTATGAGGAATGATGCAAAGAGATATTTTAAAGCCCTTGGACTATTTTTTTTTTGAAATTCATAAGAATAAGGCCAATAATGAGGAAACCACTGGGGTTACAAAAGACCCCCATCGGCTGACAAGTATTTTTCTAGTCTCCGAGCCGCAAGAGTTAAATTATTCTATTTTTTTTCTCCATTGTAAAAGTTTTAAATTTATAATTTGTCAACCTTGTACAATGTTAATTAAATAAATAAAATAAATAATAACTATGTGCTGTGGAACCGGGGTGCTGCTCTGTCACTTTTTTTGAGACGTGGAGCGCCCCGGTACTTTTTTACCCTCTTTGAATAATTAATTACTCGTATTCATAAAGAAATATTTAATTATTTAAATGAATATGTCAACTGATTCTCCGAAGTGCATCTCATTGCATTAGCATCTTTCCTCAAAATTTTCGCATACGTTTTTTCGACCAGCAAATAAACCCCCTGATTGAAGCTAAGAATAATTACAAAACTCATTTTAGGTGCTTTTTTTTAATAAGAATTGATTTCAAGAAAAATATTTGAGATGTCGTTTTCGCTAACAGCCATTCCTTCGAGCTTCGAACAGAAATCGATAAATCGATTGATAAAACGCTATTCGTACCCGCGAGGTCAGGCATGAAAGCCAATGATGTTGACCACGGTGCCATGAATCCAAAAAACGCACGAATAATTTCAATATTTACAGAATTATTTATTTTAAGATGATTACCAGAAACGAAACAAAAAACACAGAAACGGAATAATGATTCCCCATAACAAGAAATTCAACACTACAAGGCCGTAATAACAAACAAACAGTGTCAGACATTTCTAGCGATGAAAGCGATTTATGTCTAGTCCCTCATTATAAAGTTGCGATAAACAGTTTTATTTTTTCTTAATTAAAATATATACTATTTTGTGTATTTTACTTGTTGAGATTTACAAAGAAGAAGAAGAAGCTGCTATGAAAATTCGACAGACTAGATGGAAAAATTCCTCAAAGAGCAGGCAAACTTGTCTTCCCGAATGTAAAACGGCGAATGGAGATAACCAAAGTTAAATAAAGGAATCCTAATTTCTGGACCAGCCAATTCATAAATGGCCACAGTTACTTCGCTGCCAAGCTCTTCCAGCTTGGCCAGTTAGTAAATAGTCTTATTAATAATTACGAGAATATGATTCATAAACTCAGTGGCGGTTCTAGGTACTGGGCTAGGTGGGCTAAGCCCGACCTGCATTTTTTACCCAAAACTTTAGATGGCTGAATAAAAATGAACAGCAATTTGGCCGCTGAACAAAATAAATACATTTATAAGTGTAACTAACCTTTCCCAAATTAATACAATATCTTTGTTTTGATTTTCCTCTGTCAATATAAGACAATGCTATGTGTACCTACAATAATATTCTCGATTGTGTTTTGTATTACAATTTTAAACCGAGCTGGCATAAAAAATATAATAACCCTATACATACTTCATAGAGAACAGGCAACGTGAAACACCTACGTATTAATATTAATAACAAAAACTCGGGGGCTAAATCTTTTAAAGCCCGAGTTCTTTCTTCACTGGGGCAAAATCAACCACGATTAGATTTTTTTGTATTTTTATTTACAGAAACGTCATCTAAACTCACACGACTGTGCTTCAAATTATCAAGCTTCTGTCATTCGTTGGGGGCTAAATTGAATCTGCCCATGCCCCATACATTCAAACACAAATACCAATATCGTTGTGTTGTATGAAAGTGACAGGTACTGTCTCTCAGTGACAGCCATAGATTGATATGTGACAGCTATGTATGGCTTTGTGTACTGGTTAGTTCGAAAGTAGAAAGAGACGATTTTAAGGGTCTAGTATTATTATTCTGTTATTTCTTACTTACATTAGCATTGATTTTATTATATAATAATTTATGCTTTGCAGCAGTGTCGTTATATTTGTTAATTTTCTTGTAGATTAATGTATAAGGTGAAGTGGAAACATACACAATTTCGTAAATTTAATAGTATACAATGCTAAACTTTCTTCTAGCCCTCCCAAAATTTTAGTTCAGGAACCGCCACTGTATCAGAATGCTGATCACATCCTTTGGGAATGTCTAGATTTTAACAACGAACGGGAAAATATGCTCAAGACGATAAGAGTATCTGTCGACCCTGTCGCTCATAGCAACTTGGTTACATCTAAAGCAAATTATAAGTTCTTCAAGGAATTCACCGCGTCTTATGGAAAGAGAATGAAATCAAATACATAAAAGCTTTCATTTTTAACTTGATTATTTTATTTATCATTCTGTACAGCGCATGCAACCAAGTCTTGATGAATTTTTTCTCGGTACATCCTTGGCAAAACATTGAACACAAATAAAGTTCTTACTAGGGCTTATCGGTTTTCAAAAATGGGTTTTATTAAACTTTGCAACCGGTTTTAAATACATGTTTTATTATTTAAATAAAAACGTTCATATTTTGATTTTGTCATGGTTTCAAATAAAACGAGATGAAAAACATATTTATGTACATAGTTTAATATTCAGTATACAATGTATACATACTACTATTATTTACAATTCAGGAATGGGGCTTGATTAGATCAACACTAAGTGATCGATCAGTGGAAGCTTTGTGTTTAATTAAATCAAATTTTCTGAAGAGTAACACCAAATAATTTCTTATTGTGTATTATTATGCACATAAATATTTTTTTTTTAAAGTTTTATCGCTATTTAAATTGATTTATCCATTTTTGTAAACAATATTGAGATTTAAAAACCGGTTTTTGTATAAGCCCTAGTTCTTACGATACGAAGTATACCCTGTAAGAAGAGTGTGATGCCGTAGCGGGGGGTTGTGGGTACACCGTTTTTTGTGAAGTGTATCTACAATGTAAAAAAAGAGTCTAGTGCAGGGGTGGGGAACCCTTTTTTCTCTAAAGGCCGCATTCATTTTTCTGATTCGACATAAGGCCGCAGTAAACATTGAAGGAAAAACATCTTTGGCCGGAAACAGGAATTTACGGTCAGAATATGTCAGGAATTTACAAATTTACATCAATTTACAGAATTGGCCAGAAGGCCACAGGTTCCCCACGCCTGGTTTAGTGTATATTAAAATAATGGTGTGTCTTATTGTCAATGGTTTCTTAAAACAGAGATAACATTGTATGAACCTAAAATGACGCGATCTTGAAAAATTTTCCTTATAGTTTTGCCCTTATATGCCTACGCAAGAGGAAAACCATAATGATATTTTAATGGTTGATTTTAGTTATTTTTACATGATTCTTTATTCAAATGGTGACACTCATTTGACTCACTCGGAAAAAAAAACAATTTAACCTTCCCAATGTTTCGAGAGATCATTATTAAGCCATTGACCCACAATAACTGCAAAAATGAAAATAGCTTCATGCACTGGTGTAGGAAAGAGTCCTGCCGCCCGGGGCGGTTCTAGATTTTGCCGCCCCCTATATTTCCTCTAATTTTTTAATTAACTTGGAGTTTTTACTACAGGTGGTTTAATTTTTTTTATGTATAAATATAAATTTTCGTAAAATATTGAATTTATTTCCGCCCCCAAAAATGTGCCGCCCGGGGTGGTCCACCCCTGTCGTACCCTCCTTGATACGCCACTGACTTCACGGAAGTAGGAGCTGCAATACCGGATGAATATATCAATCATTTAAATCAAGGCTGTGGAGTCGTGTAAAAAAAGACGACTCCAGCTCCAAAATAAAATATGACTCCGACTCCAGCTTTAAAATAAAAAAAACGACTCCTACTCTGACTCCGAAGAAATTTTTCAAAAAATTCATTTTAACTTATGTATTCCATCAGATCATCTTTAGTCAGCCAAGCATGCAATGTCAACACTATGGACTATTATGGTTGGAATCAGGGTTGCCAGGTGTCCCTATTTGAGCGGGACTGTCCCGAGTTCAATCGACCAATCCCGAGTCCTGCATTGCAAGTCCCTCTATAATCCCGACGAATACATGTATAAAAGTCTTCGAAATTGTGAATGTCCCGATCTGTGTTTTTAGAAATCTGGCAACCCTGGTTGGAATACACATCATTAAATTATTATTTTTTTAAATATATCTAGTCACTCATTTTTCAAGACTCTGACTCCAACGCCCTGGTTTAAATCATAGTTTCTCAACCTGTTTAAACCCGTGACCCCCGTTCCCGTACAAATAAGTTTTTCGAGACTTGGTGATTGAAAGATTCCAAAATAAAAAAAAGTACAGAAAAACCGGGATTTTGGTATTTGAAAAACAGCATGAATGTCGGGATCCCGGGTTAAGTAATACTGGTACTGAAATCCCTACTTGGAAACTATTGCAGTGCGGGTTTCGTACCATCTGACATGCTGATAATTTGCTTTCTCTTTGACAGAAACCTTCAACGGTCCATCCCAGTACGTGACGAGCATCAACCTGGAGCACAAGCTGGCGACGAGCGGCGTTTCGGGGGGCCAGATAGCCCGGCCCGTCGCCCAAGGCCCCGCCGCCCAAAGCCCCGCCGCGCCCCCCAGACAACCCTCATACACGTCAGTCAACCCGAATAACCAAGAATACAACCAAATAACACGAAACACATACTACCCCCGCAAACCGACACAAAATGACTACACAAATTACAATAACGACCCTAACAACCGGTTCGGGACACCTAATCGACCACCGATTTATAATAACTATTATACAAATAATCAAAATCCTTACAGTGAGGACCCATACAATGCCCTCAGGCCTGTTGATAGCGAACCGCAGTATAACAGGCCAACAGCGCCGCAGCAGAACTTTCCGGTTCAACCGCGGCCCAGCCCACAGCAACCACAGCAGGGGTAAGAAACGAATTTTTCATTGTTATAACGTCGATTTTAAGGATTTCGCGGTTTATGTTTTTTTAAGTTATTATTTTGGGTCCATATTATCATGTCCACACAGTTTAATCATTTCATGACACGACATAATGATTGGTGTTTATCGAACGACATTTCGGATTTGTTTCATATTTCATTGTTCAGATTTAACAATCCTCGTCTAATCATTGTTTTTTTTTGTTAAAATAAAACAGTTTATTGTAGATATTCTATAATTGAAAATTATATGTCAAAATTGACAATTTTACGTACCGGACCACTCGATAATTGTTTTTTTTTGACAATATTTAAGTATTTTTTTGTTTACGTATTAAATCGGATTTTCGTGGATCGTTCCGTGGTTTTCAAGCATCAAATTTGTCCTCTGCTTGGAACTTACCGTTTTGTTCATCACTGCACGCTTCCGACAATATTAGCGAAACGTTAGATTCCCACAATCATAACACAGCGCCTTCCCATAATAATATGTTTATATGTTTATCTTTATTGGAATACATGTCTATCGATCTCCTAATACATACTTTCGACTTCGGTGCTTGATGGATCTTCAAAATTTTACTGATCTAAATTTGGTACGTTTCAAAATATATGTTTTGCAGTAAATTCATATCCATAGAACTCAACACAAAGGGCATTATAGTGAAAATAATCAAACTCCAATTATTTTAAGGGCTGCCCACTCTAAATATGTCATTCGGTTTTGTGCATGACGTTTCAAATGTCAAACGTTTGATTAGCACTAGCGCAATGGTATGTTTCCGCGAGGTATGTGTCAAATATATTTACATGAAAATTTTTCGAGACAACGAACTGGGATCGTGTAGTATTCCAAATAAACGTTCACAATGAGATCAATCCTAGATATAATACATCTTTTTTTTGAGACCTGGATATGTCAAAGTCCGTTAGTAAAAAAAACTATGAAAACGTACCAAATTTTGAAAAACCAAAATGATATGAAACGATTTTTGTTGTTAAAACAGACGTCTTGATTAAAAAGACAGTTAACCTCAAAATTAATGTTGAAATAACGTTTTGACGTTAGCTGTCTTTAACAACATAAAATTGTTTTATTTTTTATCATTATTACATATTTTCGACATCATATATTCTCAAATTAATAATTAAGTTACAACGGTATATCTTTACAATTTATATCATATTTTATAAGCATATATTATACAAAAAACTCCATGAACTATTTTTTTATATTATATTATATTAATCAATTCTGCTTTTTTATATTTTCACTACAGGACTTACACTTACATCGAGTAATTAAAATTTATAAATCTCCAAAGTTTTTTACGCATATACAAGTCGAACACAATTTTGTTAAATAATAACGTATTAATATAATTTTCTTTTATGAAACTAAATGTTTATTGTTTTAAAAAATATTTCCAGTTGTAATATCATATTGTTTGTTATTTCAACAATGAAAACTTGATTATCTTCTTCACTTTCTGCACAGTTGTAGTCGCAGGAGTTGAAATGAAAAACGCACGATAAATATATTCACAAGCAGTGGTGGACTGGCTTTATTGTCATGTTTCCCAAAGGCGTGTGGGCCTCTCTATATGTTAGAAAATAACGGTCAAATTTAACATCTTCGCGAGTCTATTTGCAGTGGTGTAGTGCTATCTAAAAAAAGTCTTGAAACGTCGATTAATAATAATATTTTAATACCATCTACCCGCAGTGATCCATGAATCACCTGAAACCAAAACAGAATAAGAGACATTTTTTTGAGAATGTAGTTTATAGAGGATTCTTATTTCTATATGGGTATATATATTTCTAGAATAATGAAAAATAACGAAAAAAAAATACTTATAATGTTATAGTTAAAGAAATTCATAAGTTATTTAAAAAAATATTTCGAAAAATAGTAAGAGCGCTATTTTGAAGTCTGCTTAGGGGTGCTACATAGTCTAGGACAGAGGTGGGGAACCTTTTCTTCTCTTAAGGCCGCATTCATTTTTATGATTCGACATAAGGCCACAGTAAACATTGACTAGGGAATCTTTAACCGGAAACAGGAATTTACAGTCAGAATATGTCAGGAATTTAAGAATTTACTTCAATTTACAGAATTACAAAATTTGCCAGAAGGCCGCAGGTTCCCACGCCTGGTCTAGGAACTTCACTGAAGGAAGAGCGCACTTGGGGCCACCGAATTTTAAGTGGCTCAAAAAGTCATTATATATTATATTAATTCATTTAGTTTCCAATATTACTTCTTATTTTACGTAAATTTTTCTAACGCTTTTATGTTATTCGAAAAACTGAGCCTCCAAATTTTACTGGGCCTGAGGGCTGCTTAGCGCGTAATCCGCCACTGCATAATATATTTACATTCGATTAATAATTATACATATCAATAAAGTTGTTTAGTAACAGCTTTGTTTGTGGTACACAATTGATTGCCAATGTTAAATAATCATTTCAAACATCTAGAAATCATATTATTATCATCATCACTTCATTGTGATTCTTAGAAAAATACAGCTACATTATAAATTATATTATACATAGGTATAACTTTAATGGTTGCAATAAATTAAAGTGAGTGTATGTACTGTTTATCGAAATTTCAACCGTTTAAGTTAAAAGTTAGTTTTACAATGGTCAAGATTTTTTTACTCTTATACAGTAAAACCCCCATTTACACTATAGTCAGGACCGTGTAATTGGGGGTTTGAATCTCATATAAAATAAGGGATTTGGTTTTTTTCCGATTAGATATCCCTTCGTTTTGCAAAAAAATAAAATATGGACGAAATATTTAGTTTTTGTAGTAATAAATATCCCGCATACAGGCAGACGCCCAGCTATGCGTGTATAGACTGGCACGTGTTGAATACACAGACGCTACCCTAAATTTGACTATATACGCGGCACAGACGACCGTTTCGTAGTAACGACAATGGAATGCGACCGTGTAATTGGGGGATTTGCGGAGTATATTTCAAGCCAGCGCGTAATTCGGGGTAGTGGAATTGGGGTTTCCACTGTACAGTGGAACCCCCAAATACGCTACCTCGAATTACACGCTGAACAAAAATATTCGCTGCAAATCCCCCAATTGCGTGGTCGTATTCTTTTGTCGTTGCTGCTGTACACATTTAGGCGGCTGTCTGTGTGGCGCATACAGTCAAACGTTAGCTAGCGTCTGTGTATTCGGCACGTGCCAGGCTATACAAACACAAGCCGGGCGGCTGTGTGTGGTGCATACAGTCAAACGTCATATATTTTACCACAAGGAAACTAAATATTTCGTCCATATATTCTTTTTCATTTATTCTAAGTTTTAGCATTTTTGCATTTTTCGCAAAAAAAAACGTAACCCCTAGTTGAGATTCACTCCCCCAATTACGTGACTCCCAATCACGTGGTCCCAACATTCGCGTAAATGGGGGGTTTACTGTACCATATAAACTATATTATTTTCAAACAAAAAAGTAAATTTTTCAATATTATCTGAGAAAATTATTTGTAAAAAGCGTGGCATTTAAAAAAAATACATATTTACAACTACGCATTAGTTTACACTGTCTTTTGGTAAAATATTTTACATATTTTTATTAACGGCCAATACTTAACAACTAAATTCCGAATAGATGTAAACCAGTTTGTAGTTTTCAGCATGAACGCGCATAATGTTCAAATAATTATATGAAATATAAATGCCATTTCAAACCATAACGATCTGTCTCCACAAAAAGCATAAATTAAAATGTGTCGGTTTTGTAAAACTACTAGTACAACAAAACTGCCATTTGTTATAACCGGGGTGTTTGTTTCAAAATTCGCTTTAAAAAATACTATTCGTTGACTCCGTGATAGTTCTCTTGATACCGCAAAAACAATTCAACTCTCTGAAATGTTTAACTATATGCCTACAAAACGAATACGAAAATATCAAAATAACCTATAATTCATACGATATACAAATTTGCTCTATGCTTTGTTCTAAAAAGTTCCATTCGAAATGTTATGTTGACTTTTTCATACTCCATCAGTCGTATTTTGCGTGAATTATCGTTTCCCTGATTCTTATGTATGGCGATTCGGCATTTTCTTATTTGTCATTAAATTTCTTACAGAGCTAGACTGTAATGTGAAACAATTCATAAATTTTCCGGTTGAAAAAAATAGCATATTTACCCATAATTCAATCGAATTGCTTAACACAATCTTGAATACGACATTTTAACAACCCGGACCCACTATAATTGCTGCTGTTACTCGCAATATATAAAATTTTGTCGTTCGACAGAAATACCATAGACAACAACGTAGTGATTCAAATTCGCTGCCACATTTAATCAATGTTATTGTAAATATGTCTCGGTATTGAATAATCTTCTCTTTAAAAAATGTCTTGAACGAAATTACATTTATAAAATAAAATAAATTGACCGGATATTTAAACATCCGGTTAATTTGTTGGTATTGGAAAAACCGACTTTTTTCGTAAACTTTGCGTCACCCCTGTCATCGAGCTGTCAAACCGGAATTAGATTTCTGTATTCTATAAGAATTCAGTCATGTTAATTATTTATTAGTTTTTCCTTCGATATTATTTTAATTTATTGTAAATTTGCAATTCATATGTATTTAAAAACATATTATTATTGATTATCATGTTTCAGAACACATAACTAGATATCTATCACAACCATAAATTGGATATTACTCACATACAATGTTTTTTTATAAATCAATCATAATATTTACTGGCAGGGCTCGAATTTTCGGTCATGAATGTTTCGAAAGTAATATAGGCAATATTAATTATTAAAAATCATTGATTGAAGGTATAAAAAATTGCTAACGCGTCAAATACTTATTTGTATCACTTGAAATAAAGTCAAAACAAACTAAAAAATATCTTTCGAGATCAATACTAGATGAAAGATATGGCTAATTACAATACCTTGGATTTACAATGCAATCGCTTTCCTATTTGAAGAATTTGAAGCTTAATGCAATTGGAAAATGAAACAAAAATATTTGTTTAGTTGTTTTTTTACCACTATTCTAAATGGTAAACAGTCACCAACAATCGAGGGTTAAAAAAGCCAAGCATACTATGCATCCATAAATTCAGTCTTTCACCGTAACTGCATTACCCTACATTGACTGCATTTTTTCCATCCTTCAACATCCTCAATACACGATTTTGTCAGAGCGATTTGTGGTCTACCTTATCCCATCCTTGTATCGTATACTATTAAGAGACACAAATTAGGAATTAATATGGTAAAAAACGGAATATACATCATAAACAATTGAATACGAACCAAAGAGCTCTACAGCCTCATAAAACAACAGTTGTTAGTTACTATTACTGTCACCAGCTCTTATTATAGTATTTTTTTAAGCTGGTCTGTAAATCACATAATGTCGAATCAAGATGTTTTTCTTAAGGTAGAATCAATAAGCTAGAATTGAATTCTAAAATCTTCTTGTAATACTATTTTTTTGACAATATGGTATTATAAAAGGGAGTCGTAAATTTTAGAACCACTTAACGTCTTGCGCTCCATTAGCCAGGATAATACCATCTGGACAACTAATAGCACGGTCCAATCTCCAGGATAATGTCTTTTGTAGTCGGTCTCTTTGAAGCTTTATTTTTGGTATTTCCCGAAATATTTCCGGGGCATAATTTTACAATAGTGCACTTAAGGGATTAAAAAATGCAATAATTTTTTTAAATATGAAAATTACAGTAGAGAGCTGCCTTATATGTTGATTTTAATAATATTTGAAGTCTTTACCTGCTTTGTATAAATAAGTTAGTTGTTTTATCTGGAAAGGCTGTATCCACATCTTGTGGGCGTTAGAGTTGTATGAAGTGTTGTGACCATCATTTTATTAAGTGAAGGAAAAAGCAATTTCAACGAAATATATTTTTGACTACCATGAATCACTTGAACAAATTTTTACAGAATATAGTGATAACGATGCGTTCAGTTGATATAAGTGCACTATATGGTGACATAGTAAATAAAAATGTTGGTCATTTTTAAATTTCTGTTATGATACTTTAGAAAGCTTCCAAAATCACAGTTATAATGATGATTTATTTTTTATTTGATAATTTTGACATCATATATATTTTAATAATAAAAATACATATTTGAGCAAAGTCAGACTATGGGTATATTAATTCGCTTTTTTCACATTTCGCTTCCTTAACGATACATATTTGTATACGTTCTGACCTGATTCATGATTACATCATGAATTGTTTTCAATTTATTTAATAATTTATCTAATCCAACTCCGGGAGCTGAATTCCACTTTGAGAAAAAAGCTTTAATTGAAGACGGGAGAAACTATTTCATGTCTAAAAAATAATCAAATGCTTCTTGCTTGAAATGAAAAACGAATTGTTACCATGTAAACAAATAACGATAATATTGTAAAAAGAGCCGGCTGCGTGGTAAGTGGTCCATGTTCGGGTTTGGTTACGGAGGTCACTGGTTCGAATCCCAGTACTGACAGCTAATAAAATTTATAAGCTGTCAGCACTGGGACAATAATTAATTTTATACAATCGATTTATGGATTTCTGTTCGGAGACATAAACGTATATGATGTTTTGAATTCTTACCTATCACCTATCACATCATACAAAACGGAGAGAGAGCGATTAGTGTGAGTGTGTTCGAATAAAATACAATGAAAAGGGACATTGTATTTTTGTAAAACTTATGGCAACGTTATTTATATGAAAAACTTTCAGAAACACCGAGTATTTCTAAACATCAATATTGTTATCTATTCCAGCCTTTTGGGATGATCTTACATTGTTTCCAACATTGACTTCGAGGAAGTAATCAATATAAAACAAAATTTTAACCAATAATAGCAAACTGTAGGTACTATATTTTTTAAGAAGGACTGCTAGCATAATGCGATTGGGTAGGAATGTCGGTACGTTGTAAAATTAATTACCCCAAAGACGGGCGATGTCTGTTCTTGGACCCTCACACAATACGGTGGTCGTAAAAACGTTCATGCTAAAATATTTCTAAAGTAAATCGATAATAAAACCCCATTTTTTTCAAAATATCGCCTTAAATAATACAAGAATGGTTTTTTTTACAATCCGTGATAGCTTAGTGAATATTTTAGCTCAAATTAGTGGAATTTAATTACGTTTTCGAAGAAAATTATACCAAATATGATACGCGTTATTATGGTCACCATTGGAGCTACACAGATTGTCTCAAAAATACGTTTGACTTTTTGTTTAAAACCGTACTCAATTTGCTGGTAGTACGAGTAAAATCTGGACCCAGAGTAGACTATTGGTATTGAGTAAATCTAGTGAGAGTGCAAAGTGTTAATGATATACACATTATTCTACTTCTAAATTCGTTCGACATATTTCTATAAACTGATGTGTCATCAGCCCTGTGGTTGTAAACTTTGCAGAGGGTATACAGAAACGCACTCATTATGCGTGAAAAATCAGCAAACCACAAGCGGGTCGTTGAATCCCAGCCTCTACTAACAAATTTTATGGCGGTTATATGTGGATCGACTCAAAATTCCAATTTATGAGCTCATTTTTCGTTTAATATAACATGTTTGAAAGAAATATAAAATTTTCCCCCATATTTAAACACTCAACATGCTATCGAAACAATGACACTTGGATGCAAACTATATGCACCGATAGCCTAAAATGACAATTATAATGTGCTTACCGAAATAGGATATTATTTTTTCTGAAAGTAGTATATTTAAATTAAGCCAGAGGGTAAACGGCATACTCTCGTATATCCCCCACCACGTCACTAGGTGATTTGTTCCTCTTTCGTTATTGGTGTTTCTAAATTTCGCATTAATGTGCTATTATTTCAACGCAGCCAAAATATCAATGATTTTCTATATTTATGTGTAAGTTTTTTTTTTTTTTTCAAAATATAATTTCTGGCAGTTGGAATGGTTTGTGTTTCAACATTCCACTTTCAATTCACTAAATGAATCATTTTATACCGCCTGTATTATATTTTCATCAAAAACAGCTAAAACATTGAAATAAAGGTATGTGAAATTTTAAGATTAAATTTATGCATGAAATTTATGTCATTTTTCTGTATTTCATATTCACTTAACATTGTGTTAGTTTTATAATAATAGTAACTATTTGCAACAGAATAAGATGCTTCTAAACATTTAGTTCACCTTTCTATTCAGTTCAATGGTTTTGCATTAAATCCATTATATCCATTTAAGGGTAAGATAACAACATATTGAAGTTTCTGTGACAGTGACATCTGTTGTTGAGAAAATAGTTTTTGTTGAAACATTCATTTGTTTAATTGACAAAACACAATTATTTTAAAAGCTTTTTTTCTAATTTTAACAAAGCCCCATCGATTAAACATTTGCTATGTTGACACTTAATTATATATGAATGTCTAACAAATACGTGGAATATAGAAACAAATTCATCAACATTAGGCTTTTTCTTTTTGTTATCAAATGTTTATTGTAGCTTTAAAGCTAAGTATAGCATTTCAGTTAAGGTGGAATAGTTTATTGAAGAAAGAGTGGATACTTAAAATAAATAAAACTAACCTTCTTTAGCACAGTCTAATTTATTAAACCTACATATATTCATCCCCTATTTTTTTCGCAAAGCTACATGAATCATATAGCATCAGAAAGCCGAATAGAACTGATTGTTTAAAAGCATCTTTACAGTACGAATCGTAGATTCATATACTTAATTATTAATATACGAAGAATGGTTGGAAGTAAGGCATAGACACACTTGATTAGTGGTAGTATCAAGTGTGTACACACCTCGATAATAATGCATGATTTTATTAAACACATACTAAATAATGGATTATTCTTAAAAGAATGAGGTACTAATCCAGTGGTGGTATATATTAAAAATGTTAATAATTAGTGATAAATGATTTATATCAGACATTGTCGAAGGACAATTATTAATCATGCTTGATCTTTAATTATAAATATAAATTTGAAACAGAAAGGAATATGTTATCTATTGTAGACTTTGTAAAAAACATAATCTAGCTAATATACTTGTTACAACATTACACATAAACATCAAAACAAACCATATACTGATATAATGGAACATATCGATACACCGGGTCAACACGGGAACAAGTCTGAGAAACAACTTTTTGTGTTATAAACATCATTAGATTTGCTATGTCAAGGTCTATATTTTTCCATAAAGCAACAACTCTTATTCAATACTGTAGCCAAGATATTGCAGAAGTATCTTTATGGAATTTTAACTTTTCACTATATATACGCACATTCGAAATTTTAAAACGTGAAAATCTCCATATTACTTATTTTCAATAGTTCCCGTCCCCGTCTTGGACTGGTGTATTGATATGTGTTTAAGATAATACTATTTTTAACGAAGATTATTTAATATACGTAAAAAATGTATGAAAATATGTAAATAAACAATTTATTGTGAAATTACTCAAGGCTCAAATTACAACATCATACTTACCAAGAATAAAAAACTTCACGACACTTATCAGGTTTCAAGGCCTGATTTATGGATTCATGTCCAAAGGAGTGTTGAGTAACTGAATTACGACTAACGAGACCGGTTGAATTAGTGTCTGGAAGCTAATATCTTTAAGAATAGCCCCTACATTTTTCTTATAAACCACTTCTGCTGAGATTCCGCTTCTATGATGATATAATGAAACCTACGTCGGTTTCGAAACATAATATATACAAATTAGACATGTGACACAATTTAGAAATCAATTATAAAATATCCGCTAAATTTGACGATGGGGTGATTTAAAACATACCCAAAACTTCATTTGTGAACATTCCCTAACACCGTGCCAAAGCAAAAACTGAACGTAATTAAAATGTACCAATGGTGCTAATGATTGCAATAATAAGCCAGTAAGTGCCCGATAATTTGTTAAAATACTTATTTGGTAGAAAAGTTGTATTTTGATATTTCACTAAAACCATAAAACTTTTAATAAAACGTTTCTTCTCGTATTTTTTGGTGTTGCCATTTTTAACATTTAATTCTTTATCTGTGTGTAACTAACAAACTTAATAAATTGTAATTGAATGAATTAATATTGGTAATTGAGACAGTGCTAATCATCAGTGGTAATTGCTAATGAAAATCATGTTAGCTGTGATTAAAAAGATTTTGACTCTAATTAAATATATTAAAGAGATTAAGTTACTATATTGACAATCATATTCCGTGTTACCTAGGGCAGTTTTCCGCTAACGGGGGTCACAGGCAATGCTCCTAAGAGCTAGCTGTGCGGAAATTTCAAAGACTGCGCGGGCCAATCAAATATTAATTGAATAGTTGTCTTGGAGTGCGAGCCAACCCGGAATGAGTGCGCTGGGGCTGTTAAGTAGTTGCACGGCGGTGTGCCTGCACTGCTTAGAGGGAACGTTGGTCACAGGCTCTGTCAAAATGGTCCATGTGCTACAAAATAGGTTTAAATATGTATATATTTTTTTATTATTTTACAACAACAAACTACTGTTGCCAAACCTGTACCTGTTTTTAAAGTATTGGTTTAGAAATTCATGTAAAACAAGTAAATTGTTTTCCACAGAGGGTCCGCGAAACTTTAGACATTTTGTAGGGGGTCCGTGGTGGCAAAAAGGTTGGGGGACACTGCCCTAGGATATTCAAAGTTTCATCCACTGCCGCAGGTAATGGCTTCAAGCCTTTCTGGCAGGGTATATTCTACATTACAAAATCGTAATTTGTCTTTAAAAATTTTGTCTAGAGTGTGCAAGGAATAGTTTGTGATAAGTAAAAAAAAAATATGACATGTAGAAATCCACTATTATTTTGCATCGTCTCATTTGTGTCAACTTCCCAGCTAGAACTTCCCTATAAGTGAATATTCATTTAGCATATCAAAATATCCCAAATAGTATTACTGTAACATGGAAGCAAGATCTTTTTAAGAAATATATTCATTCAGTTAAGTTTTCACCGACAATTTTTATCATATTCTTTAACTGTGATTCACAGCTTACAACAATGTGGAAGAGGCAGAAAGGACAATTTCTTAATTGTGGGAGGGGAGGAAACGGCTCCTGGAGACTGGCCGTGGCTGACAGCTATATACACCATGAAGACCATGGGACCAGTTTTTACATGCGGAGCCACTTTGATCACAACCAAGCATGTTGTCACAGGTTTACTATATATATAGATGAAAATTATACTATCTAGAAGCTTAATTTGTTGACTATCTACAACCTTGATGAAGTGTCTGAAGATGCTTCTTAAAGAGGCGAAACATGAGTTACATTTTGTAACACAGCAAGTGGAGTAACAATGTTATAAAATATAATTTTATATTAAAAATTAACTCCCACAAAGTTACCTTCAAATTCATCGAAAAATTTAGTTTGCACCAAAGACCATTCAAATCCTTGGCCGATTGCACAATCATTCTCCAGACATTCCAATCTTGGGATCTTAATCATTGTCCTCTCATCTCTATGTAAAGATTATCAATATCGAAATTGAAACATTACATTGTAACTCAATCTAGTCAAAATTGTTTCAATCGATTTATTGAATTCGGATCGAAAGCATGGATGTTTGCGATGTTTAAAAATTTCTTCCCACCCTTCTGATCGTAAAATAACAGAGCCTACCGATAGAAATTATTTAACCACTTGTTCTAGCCCTATCTTTCTGTACCTACTATTTTGAAAAAAGGAGGTTGAGCAACTGAGTAATAAACAGTTCACGTAAAATAACTTTTGATAAGATAGATACCTCCATACGAGAGTCATACTATAGTTCACATTGGGAGCGGACATGGACTTAAAAAATGTTTAGTGTCGTAGTTTATTGTTATCGTTTTAAATTACAAATTATAAGAATATTGCTTTTGCAGTATAAAAAAAGCTTTAACATATTGTAAAAAGATTTGTTTATTTTTTTTAAAATAAACATTTATCGCAAAATTTCCAAATAGTCTAGAAAAAGTGTGGAAGTGCCAACCCCAGCCGCACCTGCTCCATTACACTACTGGTTGACATCCATAGAAATACTGCTAAAAATAGATAAAACTCCCCTCAGTGGCATTTCCATTGGCAGACAATTCATGTCCACAATTGTGAAAAAACAGTCAGGAACATTAACCCTCCAAGGACGAGCGTGACTATTTGGTCACAGTAAACACCATTGTCTATTGATCCCACTATTCATCCTTTTTCTACCTGAATATCGTTGCTTTCACTGATATCTGGTAAAGAAGGGTACAGACTTCAGTCAGTCATCAGCCGCGAGGACAGAAACGGCCACCAAAAGCACATGCGATTTTTTGAATTTCCATTTTTTTTAATGGACTTTTTGAAACTGTTAGCTATTTTTTTATCAAAAGATAAAATTATTTACTGTTCTTTTGCTAATATATTTCTATTGAAATTATGTTGATCTAAAAAGGTCAAATTGTAAATATTTTACAAAATTTCACGTTTAGCTATATTTCAACCCCGAATGTTTGCGTGCTGACAGGCCCTTTTCCCCGCGTGAAAAGTTGTAGGAAAATTAGCTTTCCTGTAGGTTCACCTAAGATGGAATAGAGGAGAAAGGGTAGTTCAAAGGTTTGCAAAGATCAAAATCCGTTACACAAAGGACAAGGTTTATTAAGAACAAAAAAAATATTGTAACAGAGCAATACAAATTAACACTTACACATAATCTTACACATTTCGAAATTAATTAAAGAAAGTGAAATAACAACAAAAAAAAATAATCTTACGGTTCCATTAAGATTCACTCACAAGGTATATAACATTGAATTTATTTCACCACCGCGTGTTTACTCGTAAGGAATCGATTATTGAAAGTTAAATTATTTACATTTATGACTAATTCTTAAGCGTCTAATAAGATGAATAGCTGCTGCCCACGTGGTCTGGCATGTCTTAAAATTAAATGAATTGACTTCCACGACCCACTTGCCGATCCCAACACCCCTTCGGACGCCACTGGTCCGGCAATAGATTTAGCCCTCTCGGGAAACAAATAAATCTTACTACCTAACATAGAAAAACAAAATAATTCTCACTGCTTAGTGACCTTACTCCCTAAAAATTCTTACAGCCTAAGTGAATCGCAAAGATTCCCGGCTTTACATGAGATCGTCAAGGGCGAATTAAAAAAAAAAAACAGCTACTCAAATACGTATTATTCCCCCGCCGGGGGGGAGGATAAACAATAACAAAGAAACAATACGACGAGAAAATCCGCGATGGTGAAACGTATAACCTTAAACAAAAACAGATAAACAAACACAGTATATGGGTTAGGCACAGATACACAATAAACAATGTATTAAAAAAATATATATATAATAATATTTCAAATTAGTAAAGTATTTATAAATAAACTTCTTACGGATCCTGGGGACCTCTCCAGATCGACGCCGACGTAATTGGAGATAGTGATATTTGGTTTAAATTAATTATATTGACGATAAATTCTCACCAAGTTTGTATTACTATCGGCGTGACCTGAGAGGCCCCCAGCGATTCCTCAAGACCTGCGGCTGTTGGTGTCCCAAAAAGAAGTGACCGAATAATCTATTTTTAAAATCAATAATTGGCAACCAAGCGGGGCAGGAGAAAAGAGGGGGAAGCGGGCGAATTATTGTGTTTTTAAGGGAGGGGGTAGCGTCCCGCATCAAAACGTCCGTGAGGTGGCTCCTTCGAGCGCTTAATATTTGAACTATGTCTAAATACCATTTCCAAGAAATTACTTCATGTTCCTAAATTTTAGAAAGCGGGCACGGCTCCCAGATGTTATTCTGCTTATTTGCCGTTGGTCGCTTCGATTTGAAAAAATACTTTAGTCGTACAACCTACCGCCACTAAGTTGAGCGGTGACCACTTTATAAAATATTTTGGCCAAAGTAGATAAAAATATTATACGCGATTTTACGAATTGATTGCGAGCTGCCCTTAGGAGGCGGGCAAGGAGGTCAAGGCACCTACAAAATGAAGTAGTGTCAGTGCCCATACGGTCACGTTCGTCATTACTGCTGTCTGTACACAATATTACACTGTAATAAAAGGATGAGCATGACCACATAGTCATGCGGGGTTTTTATACAACGATTTTGCGTTGTTTTTTTTAAATTTTGGTTAGGAATAAAAGTTATCCGTGAATTCTATATGGCTTAAAAATATTTTTTTTATCTAACAAAAAGCTCTCGTCTCTGGTGGTTAAGTTTGCCATTTTAGCATAAGCGGAAAGAAATATATGGCCAGGTGAATTCCTCTTCGGGCGTTCAAACTATTATATGAGAGCATGTCTAAGAATCCATATAGCATCAAAATGTGCAATTATTCTAAAATCATTTTTATATTGATAAATAAGTACAATGAATTGTAAAATAATTTATTTTCAGCTGGTCATTGTGTCTCGAAGCAGAACAAGCCATATTCGGTCGATGACATTTTTCTTGGCTTTGGTGGCCATAAGCTCTTCGACTTTGGCAACTCGAACAGCCAGGTGAGGTCTCCCTTGCAGATCTTGTTACATCCTAGCTTCAGCAGCTCGCCTCTCGTGTCAGATATTGCTCTTTTGTTGGTCGCCGAAGTCACACTCTCCGCCTACGTCAAGCCGGTCTGTTTATGGCAGGGAGACGATCGTCTAGAAAGGGTTGTTGGACAGACTGGAACTGTGAGTACAAATATTCTAGACTTTTTGGGTATTCTTATATAGACAGAAAAGGAAAAATAGCTAAAACCTGTGTGAGAAGAATCATATTAAATTTAAGATTTCCACTGAAGCTGCTTGATGTTATTTCAATCTTCTTCTTGTATAAATATATAAAAATTAATGGAAATCCACATTAGCAGGCTGGTTATACACACCTTGGGAGAACAAACAATAAATGTCCACGATTTCTCAAAAAATAATCAGGAACATTTAGATTCACATTCTCAAGAATGGTGGAATTCTCATGATGGCTTCGTTTAACCCGAAAGAAATATATGGAAAGGTACATTTCTCTTTGAACGTTCAAACTATTAAAGTTTAGCATGCCTAAGAGAAATTCACTGTTGCCACACATTCCAATGGTTCCGACAGATCCAAATTCAAACGTCTGAAAATTCCGGTGCGACTCACATTATTACAATATTATTTATTGCTTTCAGTCAGTTGGGTGGGGGCGAGATGGATCTGGGACGTCGCACACCAGCGAACCGAGGATGCTCGAGGTGCCCATCGTCAGCACCGACACTTGCAGAGGATCCCAAAGTGATTTCTTCTCCCTCACGTCTGACACTACGCTGTGTGCAGGTGAAAAATGATTTCAGTAGTTATTTAATTTTTATAATCGACATTTAGTGCATTATAGCAGTCATAAGACCTTTACGTGATTCTAGATTTCTGGATTGATCATTGCTTATTTGTTGTCAACACCCTAATTCCTCATTATTTATTATCGCTCTTCCTTGGAACTCCTCATTGCAAGAATTATCAACTGAAATAAGTGAAATGATAGTGGTTAATAGATATTATGAACACATTAACTCGATTACTTTATAAATATGTTTGTCAACAGAACTGATTCTTATTCAGTCACTCAGTCTTTACCTTCAGCTGCGGTAAGAATAGAAACAGAAGCCAGTTAATAACTCTTTCTACATTTCATATTCAAGATTGATGGGTAGTACACATATACAAGTGAAAATGACGGTATACCTAACGTGGCCATTTATTTTTTCCCCAAGCCGGGACACCTAAAGCAATTAGGTACTTTTAGGTGTCTCACTCTTTCATACAATACAATTGACTAGGTAGTAATGTGTTTTTCATGTTATTTTAGGTTACTTATTTATTAGAAAGAATATCAGTATGTTTGTGTAGGCACATAAAACAAATGAGTTCCCGTAAATACATACAGCTACGTACAGGAATTAATACATTGAAATTTATTTGGTGCTATATTTTGCGGTAGAAGAAATTTTCTTAAGTACATCGTCGTGTACACAGATGCGGCCAAATACATGTCGTGGATTCGCCAGACTACAGGATTTTAATACTAGGATTCCTTTTTTTGAGTTTTACGAATTGTCAAATGACTTCCATGTTTGACGGTTTCTGATTCTCGTCAGTCAGGAATGGAATCTACAATGTCATTTATTCAAAACTTTGCGATAACGAAATTTTCGGTGTATATCTGGCGTTGATTTAAAAAACGAATGAAATTCTTGACAGGATTTCTTCGAATTTACTTTTATAGTTAACATTCTTTAAAGACATCGACTTTCAACTGTGTTTTTCAATCGTCCACAACTTATTCAGAAGATATAAGACCTTTTCTAATGTGCATTAGTGCTAGGCAGACATTTAACGAAAAACTCTCTGATTCAAATTTTCGGCTTGAAAATGTTAAAACAATTTGACCCAACGACTTTCCGTTGAAACATTCCCAGTGTTCCATACAGACTTTTTTTTGCAGTATAATGTAGTTAAAAACAAGTGAATACTCGTCAAATATTTCTGTATCTTGGTCACAATTATGAATCTTTTTTCAATTCGCACCCATCATCTACTAGTCTAAATTCTATCATCAGGATTTTGATTTTGCACGCTTTTTTTTATTGTTATTGCGAGTTTTTCTCTTTTGGAAAACGGGACATTTTGGTGCCCCTAAGCTGTGCTTGGGGACACCGGGGCACGCCGCCTGAAAACAAGACGTCTGGTCACATTAGGTATACCACTAAGCCAGTGTTTCCCATAGTGTGGTACGTGTACGTGAAGAGTTTGGTGGGGGTACGCGCTGCACCGGGTTTTGGATGCGCCTGGTGCGACAAGCAGCTTATATATTTTGATTGATATTTAAGTAAATGCATTTTTCGACGAGGGGTACTCAGTTTTTCTAAAATTATAGAAGGAATACACATATGTCAAAAGTTTGGGAAACACTGCAATAACGGATAGGTGTTTTACTTTTTACCAATTTTTTTAAATTTCATCTCACGTGTCTTTAACAACTGTCATGCTATATTTGTGTTTTCAGGCAATAAAGATGGATCAAGCCCGTGCAACGGCGATTCAGGCGGGGGGCTGTACATGCTGCAGGGCGGAAGCTGGTCATTACGAGGTGTCATTTCAGTCAGTCTGAAAGACAAAAACTCCAATTATTGCGACACAAACCAATACGTTGTGTACACAGATGCGGCCAAATACTTGTCGTGGATTCGCCAGACTACAGGATTTTAATAATAGGATTCCTTTTTTTGGGTTTTACGAATTGTCAAATGACTTCCATGTTTGACGATTCTCGTCAGTCAGGAATGGAATCTACAATGTCATTTATTCAAAACTTTGCGATAACGAAATTTTCAGTGTAATCTTTTATTTCTAATGTTACTACTAATACTTTAAATATATTATCGGTGACGTAGTGGCAAAAAATATTATGTAACAATTAAGTATTTCGACTGAGGGTGCTTGATGGAATTTCAATATCAAATTTGAATTGTTTGAATTTTGTACTTTTCCATGAGTTTTGTCGCTAACGACCCGGGTTTCACCTTTCGGCATCTTCAGGCATTCCAAGTGCACGGATGTACTTGAACTGATGCGTAGTAAACAGTTTGTATCGTTTATAAACAAAAATATAAGTAGATCACTAAGTTAAAAGGCTATTAAAATGTAAATTAGCGAAAATTGAATGTATACAATTTTTAATGGATTAAGTGGGTTTGTTATAATTATGGGGATTTTTTGAAAATATTAATGACCAGATAATAACATAGGAATGTTTAAAATAAATCTAGGGTCTTATCCGACCTATTATTAATGAGTTGATTTGTTTTTAAGCCTTTGAATTAATATTTAATGATAGCAAGTGCTTGAATTATTAATAAAATGACAATTATTTAAAAGGGGTACAACAATGGAGAATTTGGTAGATAATATTGCTCGTTTAAAATTGGCAAACTGTTGAGCTGAGCTCGATTAATCTCTAAGATTTCTTGGTAAAATAATTTAAACTCGCCCCTGTTAGTATGTAACAAATCAATACCTGAGTCAAAATTAAACGTATGGTTTTCAAGAATTAAATGATTGGCAACAAGCGACAAGCTACACTAATTTACATTTTAATAGCCTTTTAACTTAGTGATCTACTTATATTTTTGTTTATAAACGATACAAACTGTTTACTACGCGTCAGTTCAAGTACATCCGTGCACTTGGAATGCCTGAAGATGCCGAAAGGCGAAACCCGGGTCGTTAGCGACAAAACTCATGGAAAAGTACAAAATTCAAACAATTCAAATTATGTAACAAAAATTCATAGTTTTAACGGCAAATATATTTTTTAGATTTAACGATAAAGCCTTTAGCACCAATATTTTATGTTACATAGATAATTATAATATCAAAATATACATGGATTTATGCCGTTTTGACACAAATTAATCTAAGATATAATAGGGGCGGAAAGGTGCCTGCTTTAAAATCTGCATTAACCCTGTAGGCGCAGATGCCTAAAATAGATTATCCGATGAATAGCAGAACGAGCTGTAGAAGAAAAAATAACTAGATGTAAAAACTGATTCCTGGTGACATGGTTTTTTATTTAAAGTTATTACTCAGAGACCGGCGATTTATTAGCGCTATATTGAAACACTAAAAACTCCGACCGTAATATTGAATATTATTTTTTTAATTATCACTTGGGTATACAGTTTCATAAAAAATATTCCTTATGTGTTTAAGATGTATTCAACAATTAAAATTCTCATTCATAATAATTCCACTTTTATTTAATAATATGATTGCTTGATGAAAAAAGTGGAATTACTGCAAATAAGTATTTTCTTTTTTTAATATAATGTCTTTCCACCAAGACATCGGCAGTGAACACCCTAAAAGTGTTTGCGTTGTGTCAAATTCCAAAATTCCAAAATCATTCAAAACTTCACCAGTTTTTTTTGGATTCAAAAAAATACAATAAAAAGTATGGATCATTTAAAACTTCAATTTAATCTTTTTAAGAAATCAAGTTATTTGAATTTCAGGTGGACAAGGTTCTAATTGAAGTTTAGGTATTTCTTATTAACTATGAAGAACTATTTTTAACAATATTTTATTAATAGCTATATCATGCCAATACTATCATTGATATATACAATCAAGAAGAAACTTGGAAACATTTACCATTTTCAGAATACAATCATTCAAAATTTCAAATGCCCATATCTTTTTTGGTGCAGCTGTCCACATAGAACCTTGTAGTACTCAGCTCGCGATTTGGTAAACTATTGTTATGAATATTAATATCCAAATTACATGTAATGACTCTTCCTGTCAACTACCACAGTTGATATGATTATCGGAATAGTTACACTTTTCTAATTCTATTCGTTCTGCTATAAATTAACCCTGATTATTTGAAATGTTCATATTTCATAATAGACACATACCAACATCATCTATATATTAATAGTCAATAAGGTTTGTCGCCTGTGTGGTCGAGTGGTCAACGGTGTTGGCTTCGGCTACAGAGGGCCCGGGTTCAAATCCCGGTACGGACAGTTTTATAAATTGATTTTTCAATCGATTTATGAATTTCTGTTCAAAGGCATGGATGTATGTGATGTCTTGAATTCCCCTCTCTCACCTTTCCTATCCTTTGAACGGGGCGTATCGACAGCGATTAGCTTACCACTAATCCTGTCCTAGCCTTATCCTTCTATCCCTACTCTCTTTGGAAAAAGAGAGGTTGAGCAACTGAGTAACAAGCAGTTCTCGTAGAAACACTTCTGTTGAGATAAACTCCATTAGGAGTCCATATGCTCCACATTGGGAGCGGACATGGTTAAAAAAAAAAAAAAAGGTTTGTTGGCCGGCCGTTCGTACGTTTGCATGTCCGCGATTTTGCCTTTTCGATGACGTCAAGAAAGATGGTCCCCTCCCCCCGCCCCGCTGTCGCTATTCTTTTTATTCATACTAGACATATTTTTTCATTACACTGACATTTGAAGAAGCACATTTTCGCTGAAAATTTGATTTCTCATACAAAAAAACCGCCGCGGTCAAGGACCGATACACGGAACATTGGATTACCAGCCAAACGTCTTAACGCTGAGGCAACCACCAGATTTGAAAATACGATAAAAATAGATCATATATATCAGCCGTCGGCAACTGGTGGTCCGCGAGGAAATTTTGGTGGTCCGCAGATGCATTTTTTGTCTCACTCTCTCACCTTGTTTTATATTCTTCGCTCTATTCACGCTTTATTCAAATATATAATATTTAGCACAAAAGTCCATTTGGTGGTCCGCCGGATCAAAATTTTGACATTTTAATCTATCTACTAGTCCGTGAGTCCAAAAAGGTTGCCGACCGCTGATTAAGCATTCGAAAAAGGTACTATTTTTGGTATTCAAAGTGACTTTGATTGTTTGTATTAAAAATTCAAAAATAGAATATGTCAAATAATGAGTGTGGTCTATTCAAAATATTGTTATGATACATTATTGTATCTCATTTAAATCTTCAGAATATATTTTTACATATAATCTCGACAGTTAAATGTAAATATTCCATGTATGTCATATACAGTCTGCGGAAGAATGTTTCGCGAATCTTACTAAAATTCAGTTTTGTATTTTTAAATGTCGTTTAAGGGTACAGATGAATTATATTATCTTTATAAATATCATTACAAATTTGTCTAAGCATGTACCCACATCTTAAATATAAGTGTTTTTACCGTTTTTAACATTTGGAACGACCAATAATGAGTTTATGATAACCAGGGTGGTAGAATTAACAATTCGTTGTATTCATTAAATATTTTTTAATTTAAATTTGTGATTATTTTTTTTATCAATTGTTAATTATTGCTAATTTTTAACATCCAGGGAATATTAAAATGCATTGAAAAATATCCATGTTTTCTTGAAAGATTTTTATTTCAATTCAGGGTATTTAGAATTTATCGCGATACTTTTAAAGTTTTGTATCTTTTGTTTTCAAAAACGAGTAAACAAGTATATGCTTTGGATGTGGTAAATTTATGCTCAAATACTACATATGAGTCCTATAGTATCAAAAGTAGAACTATCCATTTTTCGAAGTTGCGGGAAAAACACGAAAAGAGTATTGTTGGCTTTTTGAGTTTTATCAATTTAAACTCAATTTTAAACATAGCTCATCAACGAGTGCAACTTAAAATTTGTATGGTCCATCACTTAAAGTAACTCTGTGGTTGGTCGAAATCCTGATTTACCAAACTGTTCTACTTTTGTTTCCAACGTCGTGGACAGTTCTGCCTTTGATAGCAAGCATCATTTTCTTTTTCGTTTTTGTACCACATTTATTTGATTTTTAAACATTTTTTTAATTTCTAGCCATACACTATAACCAGCAGAATAATGTGACAGCATTAGTTTAATTTCGACATATATGGGATAGTTCTGTTTTTGATACCAGACGACTCATAAATAAATAAAGTAAGCCAAATAGTTTGTTAGATTGGGGTCAACAATACTAAAATACTGTAAAGTGAGTCAAGTTAAGATGGTGGAAAAAGGTGAACTGAACCCATCCCTTTTATTACATAATTTCAATCATTTTTTCTCTAAAATACATCATTTATACTTTCAATGGATTCGTCGGTAACTTTGTCGAAGTTCATTTTAATATAAAATAACTTAGATTATTCCACATATTGTGCTACAAACTGTGACACGTGTTTCGATGCGAAACGATGTTTCGATAATGCGAAAAAATCCTCCAGTTGGGGCCAACGGCTTACAGCTAGTTATCATTATTACCATGATAACCCAGAGGGAATGGGTGTTCTGACTGTATCCAACGACTCTCACCAACTCACTCTGTCTAAAGATGTCATAGCCGACTTCCAGTTCATATAAGCAAACAATAGTTATTCACATCTCCATCCAGCCAAGACATCTTTGACTGGCCCCTTTTCAATTACTGGACACTATGTTTTCCAGCGAGCACATGCTTTCTTCATTCAAAATTACATTGGGCTGAATAAATTCTTAAATGAAGTGTTTATATAATTATATAAGAGAAATTAATTTGGTGTACAGTGAAACCTCGATTCTACGTTTTTCAAGGGACCGTAAAAAACAAACGAAAAATGCAGGAAATCTTCAAATATTACCAAAATAATTTTTTAATTTAAATAAAACCTATTTATTTATTTACACTTTTTTTTATTAATATTTAACATTATTTATTATTTAAGTTGATTATTTGAAGTTTGGCACATAAGTTTTAGCAGAGACTCTTCAAACTAGCGTACTTTTTAAATTAACTCTTTTTGCTATGTCGACTCATTTTCTCCTTGATTTTTTTTAACATCTTGAACTGTTTTCAGTTTTGGCTAGAGTTCTAGTTTTCTTCATTTAGGCATTTTAATGATGAAAAAAAATAATAATTAACAAATGGTCAATATAGATAATATTTGTGACAGGACGATAATATTTAGATGATAGATCGAGGAAATCGGTAAATCAGAGAACGATTAACGCGTGAGTATTTAAAATTGTTATTATGAGGCTTGGCCGAGACTATTAAAATTAAACAATCCATACGAGAAGATGAAGAATGTAAGAACGCAAAATCGGAGTTCCACTGTACAAATGTTAAAGGATCTTAATACTTTAGTCTCAGACATATAAAAATATGATACTGAAATTTTACAATAATTTAAGGAAATTCTGTTTGGGTCCCAGAGCGCTTATTGGTAAGCTTAAACTATGCAAAAAAAACCTCACAGAGCCGACTTATAGACACATTCTTGTGATGTTTACTTTATAATTTACTTGTATATTATGCATACAAGTTTGTGCCAATGAATCCAGTCTGTGAGTCTTTTAATCACACTGATAGATTGCCACTCTGTGGCTCAAAAGACTTATGCTCTTTGAGTGTCTTTGCCTGTCATTTTTAAACGTTCTTTTTGCACCCTCACATATAAATTCATCTGCCCCACTTAAGTTATACTTAAATTATACATAAACTTAAAGATAGAATATTAATATAAATGTTTCATTGAATTTAACTGTATTTTATTTATAATGTTTGATTTTTAAATTATGTGTAAATTTTTTTAAACTGTATTTGAAGACACTGTTTGTATTATTATCTATATTTCAATGAAATGTTTTTATTGTGTGTTATTTCTGTGATGAATAAATTAACAAATAATATGACAGATTCATAATCATGTTTTTTAATAGTGTACTTTTATAATATGCCACTCTCCCTCGATTATAAATACATGTTTTATTTACTTCTGTGTCTATGGTATGGTATGTATTTGGGATGTTTCTTACATTCACTGTCTTATATCTTTTATCCTTTACAAGAGGGTCGCGAGTGTTATTTTTCCGTTATTCAATGAATGGCCGAATTCTATCGCGAATTTCATCAGTCAAAGATCTTGGCGTACAATTTGAGAGCAAACTAACATTCAATAATCACATTAAGATTACTTGCAAAAAAGCATTGCAAATGTTGGGCTTTATCACCCGTACCACCAGAGCCTTTTCGGGAGTTAAAATTCTAATATTAATGTACAACGCTTTGGTTCGAAGCAGACTTGAGAGTGGGTCAATTGTTTGGGCCCCAAGATGCTCGAAATATACCCTTATGGTGGAGAAGATTCAGAAGAAATTTTTGAGACTTCTCTATATGAGGGTGTATGGGGATATTACCCATGGCTTTATCCAACTGACTTTCTCTTAGGCATGCTTAACTTCAATAGCTTGAACGTTCGAAGAGAAATGTATCTGGCCATATATTTTTTTCGACTTATACGAGGCCAAAATGAGAATTCCACCATTCTTGAGAATGTGAATGTAAATGTTCCTGATTATTTTTTAAGAAATCGCGGACATGAATTGTTTGTTCTCCCAAGGTATAGAACCAGCCTGCCAATGGGGATGCCACTGGGGAGAGCTTTAACGGTGTTCAACAATATTGCTTCGGATGTCGACATATTCCACGTAGACGTGGGCGAGTTCCGACAAATACTATTTTTTATGTATTAAAGTAGAGTTTGTCGGAGCTTACTCAGTTGACTTCCTTGCCATTTTTTTTTTCTACTGCTTTTAATATTAAATTGTACTATTTTTTTTCTCCATTGTAAAAGTTTTAAATTAATAATTTGTCAACCTTGTGCAATGTTAATTAAATAAATAAATTAATTAAATAAATAACATGCAGCATTCATAAAATGTCTATAAAAAGTCTGGGTCAAATTATCATAATAGGTGCTCACTAAAAGTAAATCCCAGATACAAATTAACCTTTTAAGTGCAGGGCTGTGGAGTCGTGAAAAAATAAAACGACTCAGACTCCGACCTACACTAATACACTACTTTAACTATTTTTTTAGGCTTGGTAGCATGTAATGGCGCCACTTTTGACTGTAGAGATTGGAATACACACTTTTTTTTAAATGGACTCGAACTTATTAGTTTTTTTTAGTACAACTCCAGTTAAAACAGTCCGACCTAGGGGCGTCCCGTGTGCATAGTCCTAGAAAGCGGAAAATGATCTCAGAATAAATAAAAAAAATCCGAAAAATACATTTTAAATGGCAATTATATAATGAACCATGAGTGTTTACAGTAGTTAACTTTATCGAAAAAACCTTCTTTTACTGATAGTGGTACTATAGGCGGCAGCTTTGGCGCAAATTAACCCGTGACATACCATGCTAGAAAATCACGTTTCCTGCCACGATGGCATCTCAGTTTCACTCTTTATTGACAGTATTTAAACCTATTTTAGAAGCTAAAAAATAATTTAAAAAATCTATTTTTGCTTGCAAATATATTCTAGGTATCATTTTCACCTTCATTTTAATTAGAAATGCTTTAATAAGGGCATACAATCAGCTTTAATTAAATTCAAATATTTTGAATGCGATATTCAAACCTCGGCCTCAAAGCGATGTCTCAAGCATGTTTCATACGTGAAGGTCTAACGATGAATGAAAAAATGTACCTTTTTGTCATAAACTTGCCCCGCTGAGGCGGATGTAACGATAGCCAAACATAAGTTGATTATACAGCTCTTTGAGAAGTTCAAAATATTATTTGGACTATCCCAAAAATATTTCGTCAATAAGAAGTCATATTTATTTATTGCATATTATATTATATAAAGAAAAAAGGAAAGATTGCAGAGTGTGTCGATATTTTATAGTGATTTTAATTATATTAAAAATTGTTGTTTTTAACATGAATACAATTTACCAATCAGATTCTATCCAAGTTTTATAGACTGTTAATATTTAGTGAAATATATATACAAGTAAAAAAAGTATCATTATTGACTTTTAAACTTTTTCCTTACAGGTTATTTGCTTATATGATAATATGTTTACATATCCTAATAATTATTCATGAGTTTTAAATAAAAGATGAGTTCATTGAGTATCTCATCTTAAAATCTTAATTGAATATTTTATATTTAATATCACCGTTTAAAAAGATGATTAACTATAAATAGGTACATACATATATATTTAAATTAAATAAAAGCAACGAACTATTCAAATTATTCACCATGTCTTCATATAATCACATGTTGGACTTTATTGAATAGATTTATATTTTTCTCGTTGCAGTAAGTTTATTAGCATTAGAAAAAATATGTTAAGGAAATGAAGACGCAAAGCATAATAAATAGTCATATAAATTTTGATTTATTGCCCCACTTAGCAATGTTTAAAAGTATGTTGTCTTTGAAGATGTCGGCAACTATTTTTTGAAGGCGTAATTGTACTTTTCTGCAAACCAATAAAGTTATATTATCCAGTTTACAACATAAGTCACTAAAAGGTTCAACAACAATTTCTGCCTATAAATAGCATGTTATTTCATTTAGTTTTTTCTCGCGACAATAAACAAAACTATTTGTTTCGGTGCACATGTTAGAAAAAAGGACACACTCGACTTTTGGACACTTGTATAAGCACAAGAATGAAAAAAAATCTATTGAATTACCCACGAAAGTTTAAGCTTTTAGGTGTTAGGGTTTTTATATCGTCTTCTTTGTTTGACTTAAATGGATATTGGTAGGTCTCCCTCTAAGCTATCTGTGATGTCTTTACTTCTCGCATGTTTCAATTCGTATATGTCGATCGCATTTTAGCATAAAAAGATCGATTAATCGCTTAGAGCAATACAATTTCAATGATTTTGTGCAAAAGACGTAATATTTTTGAATTTATTTATTTATATTTGAATGTAAAACTATTTTTTCTAGGAATACCTAAAATGATAAATAATTATTGACAATATTAAGAGAAATATTGAATGTTTTAATGACTCGACCGGCTATGCCTATACCATGGGCACGGAGGTGTTAATCAAGGTGAGCGGAAATGGCCTTTGTTATAAAAGCTCATAGGCACAATTTTGATGAGTTGAGGATTAAAATTATAGGCGGCACAATGCCTAGAAATTTCACTGGTCCGACTCCACGACTCCGACTCTCACTCCACAGCTCTGTTCAAAACAGCATAAGTACATTTTATAAAATCACTTATAATATTCAAATTTATTTTTAGTACTTATATCGAAAAAAAAAATTGGAGGAAGCTAGAAAATTATTTAGCATGACTCAATAATAATTTAAAGTTAGAAATAATAAATAAATTATTACTTATTAGTAAATTATATATTTTTATATGAGGGCATTCAAAAAAGAACCAGGACAGTTATAAATGCAAAATAAAAATAGATAGACTATAAAAAAAATATTCAAAATGACAAAGCACATTATTGGTGTGATTTATGACATGAGTTTAGAGCCCCTGACGTACTGCGATATGTATACATAAGTGTAAATTTATTATTTAATGGCATCTCTGTAATTATTTGATACTAATGAATTTGCCGCATTTATAAATTCAGTCGGTAATACAGATTCTTTTAGTTCATATATTTAGGTACCGCACGATAGCGCCACCGTACGACTTCAATGCCGGAAACAACACATATGTTTCCCAACCTGACTAGCAATCAGCCATCTTTTCGAGAGAAAATTTATTTGTTTCGTGTGTTTAAAGTAAATTTCACAATTTTAATTAATGTCAGAGCCACAGTCTTCGCTTTTATTAAAAAAGCAGTTAGCGGGTAAGCATTTAAATTATTTTGTGTGTCTAATTTCCATTTTACGGTCTGAATGCGTTTATTTCAGAGAAATAACGTCTATCTATGACCTCCGAAGTAGACTCGCTTGTAATTGTGCGTTTTTATTTTGCAGAAATATATATTATATTTCTGAAAATGGAAATGAAATTATAAATTACACCTATTCTGAGTCGAGTCGCTTAATATCGGCACGGCGCATATGATTCGCAAATCGATACATTCGAGACAATATTTTTTTTGCGAAAATATGCCCGACGTTCAGCGATGATTGTGAAATTTTGACTGCAAAATGTATTATTTTTCATCACTGGTGTAATTTAGCATTCAGAAGTCGACGGACAATGTTTTGGATTGTTTATTGCTATTCCTAGGATTCAAATATCTCTGTTTTGCGACTGGGAACGCGGTGTCGCATTTCTCGCCGCGATTGACATGACTGTAAATTTTCTATTTACGATTTTCAGAACTTAACAAAAATCCAGTCGAAGGATTTTCTGCAGGTCTCGTGGACGACAATGATATATACAGATGGGAAGTCCTTATCATCGGACCGCCGGACACGCTGTAGTGAGTGTTCTGTCTTTACATCTTTGAATTGACATTGAAAATCGTGGGTATTTTGGGACAAAGGCCCCATGCGCCACAATTTTTTTTACGTGTTTGTCAATTTTGTTTTCAAATAGTGTTATTTTTATGGCCTTAAAGTTAATAAAGATGCAGTCGTCAAAACAAACGTTTCTTTGACTTGGAATTGTGTCGATTGAATGAAAAAAAAAAAATATATTCGACCAGTCACAGTGAGTCATATATTAGTAAAATTCAAAAGGCACCACCTAACCTAAAAATATGTGATTCGTTTTCTGGTAAATTATAATTATTAAATATTTCTTACGAGGGATTTCTAGCTAATAATGTATTATCAGTCTTGATTATAATCATTTTGTTTAATAGGTTAATATGCTTTACTACATCTCTTACTACGACTCTTTTTTATACATGAAAACAAAATACAGCAAAACAAACAATGAAATTATCTAGGAAATTTAATTACGAATATTAAAATACCAAAAAAATTAAAATCAAGGAAATCTATAATTTATGCGAAGCAAAAATATTACTACGAAAATTCGTCACCATATTTCAAAGTTCTTTTTAACATATTATGTTAGTTAATTATCGACTTCCCAGATTCCCATGTGAGAAAATTTAGCAATTTTATATCTGTTTTAAACTTTACTACAGAACTGCATTAGAGGCATTTGTTGTTAAAAGAAAAAAAATAGCAAACAAGTGCCTTATGTTACCCTAAATATAGTCCCATAAAATAGAGATTTTGGTGGTCGTATGACCATTTTGAATATATATAATTTTATGATACTGCATTTTAGCGGTTAGACTACAAATTATCTAATTACTACTTGTTCTTAACATCTTCCCGTTCACGCCCGAGTACACTCGGGCATTGTATGTAAAGCATTGCAGCCAATGCCAATGCGTCCAATATTTTGAATTTGAAAAATCACGAGATAAACTTGTTGAGTAGGGAAATCACAAACACCAAGATCTCAAATTTTAATATTGTCCTCGCTGGTAATTGAACTCCGATAGACCTGATGGCTAATTGTAGAAAAGTCCTTTCAATCAGACCGCAGAAGGCGATTAATCATCTATTCATAGTGTTGGTATAAAAATTCCATTGTCTCCACATTATATTTCCCATGATCTATTTCTTCAATTCAAACACCACAATTCTTACTAGGATGTGTTATCAATTGAAAGAATAATAAAACCAAGATGTTTTTGACGCTTATGGAATGATCGCTAATGATTTTCTTTTTTTTTATTTTATGTTAAACATTTTTTTGTTTGTGATTTTTCAGCGAGGGAGGATTTTTCAAAGCACACTTGCAGTTCCCGAAGGAGTATCCTTTGAGGCCGCCAAGGATGAAGTTTGTCACAGAAATATGGCATCCGAATAGTAAGTGTCGCTTTACAGCACAGCACGACGTATACCTGTGATGTATTCAGAAGCAATTCATAATTTCGATAGAGTTATCATTGTTTCTTAATGCAGACATAATACTTTTATTATTTGATTCTCTTTCGGAATCAATATCAGCAGTACCGCATGCCCTTGCATGAATTACTTAAGTAAATGCTTCTGAATTGGTCTTCGAAAGCTATAATTATAATGAAAGCTTATTTAGTTCAGATATTAAACATAAATTGTATTTTCACTTTCCAACAATCTACACCAGGTGTGGGGAACCTGCGGCCTTCTGACTAATTCTCTAAAATTTTGTAAATTCCTGAGATTTCGGATTTGAAAATTCTTTGAAGACTTAAAAAAAAGGTCCCACGCTGGTAATTTTGGGAAATCTGCATGTTTCTGGGCTTTAGAAATTGGCGTGAAACTGTTTCCGTAGTCAATGTTTACTGCGGCCTTTAGAGAAGAAAAGGTTCCCCGCCCCTGATCTACACACTAAAATAGTACTAAGTACTATTTTTTTCAGCTTACATATATTATTGTTACAGTAGAAATATTTCAAACATTTTAAAAGCAAATGTGGCTCTGTGGGTGAAGCGAGGTAGAAAACATTTGCAAACATGTCATGTGCATAACGTATTTGCAAACATCTGAATGTATTTGAGTGAGTGATTCTTTATTTTTCATATCATGAAAGCGTATCTCAATTATCTCAAAATAAATAGATAGGCTCGGATCGTGTGGAAATTGAAGTCTTGCCAAATTTTAGATGCAATTTTATTTTTCTTGTATTGACAACGACACTTCATAATCTGTCTTACCCGCATATTTCATACACTGTCAAATTTACTAATCGCATCAATTTGACTTGCGTCAAATATGTTACTGTGATGGTAAAAATTTGACGCAAGCGATATTTCATTCAGCTAAAACATTGACCATTTTTATCAATCTTTGTAGTTTCTCGTGGTTCGTGGAGCCCAAAAATTGACATAACGTGAACATTCGTGAAGTATTTCTCTGACATATTTTGTAATTATTCATTTCTTAAAAAAATTACAAATATTTTATTCAATCTGTCCCATGTCTAATTGACTCACTGTGCTCTTTATTTTTAATCAATTAACTAAAATTATCTACAGCCAATGTGAAAACTTAGATTAGTGTAGTATAAATATGATATATTTGTGAAATATATATTCAATCATACCTTTTATCAAATTTTCGTGGCTAACAACCGTAACACTGTATTATATGTATCAGTTATTACTGCATATCGTCGTTGCACCGTCAAAAATGCCTGTCTCTTTCCAAAACATTACAGGCGAAGAAAAACACAGTTTGATTTACAAAGTTTGTCCCATTTAATTCGACATATTTATTACTTAAAGCAATTCCAGAATACATTTAATCATATCATTTTTATTTTGAATAGAATGTTTAAAAAATTATGTTTTATTTTTAGTTATTTTGTGTGCACATTAAAATGACACCATTTTTGGCACATAAGTACCGCATAGCTTTTTATTTTCAAACGCATCTCCTGATGAATTTACTTGACGTACACATATCCGGTTTTGAGAAACCGTACGGCGAAGTATTATAAATTTTTTGGTGCAAAAATCTGATTTTATCAAAAATATGCACATGGCCGATTTCGCAGGCTCAATGACGATATTCTATATTAGTAAGTCAACAGGCATTGGAGGTTATTCTTGAGAAACAAACTTGCATCGATTTCAAAACATAAAAAAATACAAACAATCAACAACGGTACTCCCTTTTCTCAAGTTAAATATGTCTAAAGAATTATGTCATGATTTTGTTTCCCTAAAGTCGTTATCATCAGTTGTACGGATCTAATGAAGCTTCTGTTGACGTTTCAGTTGAGAAAAATGGCGATGTATGCATTTCCATCCTCCACGAGCCGGGCGATGACAAATGGGGTTACGAAAAAGCGTCAGAGAGGTGGTTACCCGTTCACACCGTGGAGACGATTCTCATCAGCGTCATCTCAATGCTGGCCGATCCGAACGACGAGAGCCCGGCCAACGTCGACGCAGCGGTACTTGTTTTCTTATTCTCTCGAAACTGTTTCGTTTGAGCCTCACAGTTCAGGTTATAGAAAATACCAACTAGATTCTTGAGACATTCAAGTTTATTATCAACCCATAGCTGTTGTTTTTTTTTGGAAATGATTATGCTGTATTTTAACAGTTTTTTCCTGTAATATCAGATGGGTGATTGAGACAATTGTTTTCCAAGCCCGCTCGTTCCAAAATTGTTGAAACATGAATGTAATTTAGTATTTTTAGAAATCAGTCTCAAACCGGGCTTGATAACATACAGAATATCGTTGCAAAGTAAAGTAAAACTAAAAATTCTTTTATAATATATATTGTTTTACAAAATGAAATTAAAGTTTCATTTTTTAACCATTTTGGAAAGAGCTGTTTGCAAATAATAGCCTCAAGTGATGCTTAAAGTATTCTAAAATACAGTAGAGAAAGGGTGCATTTACTCACTTGAATTTTCTTTTCATAATGAATAATGATATTTTTTTTGGTGGTAAGTACATATCGTCGTTATACTGGCGGCGGAAGGCAATAAGTCAAAAAACCTTACTTCGAGATAATCGTGAAATTTTAACATCTCAATGCACGATAACTATTACCAAACACTTCAATGCATCGATAATGATTAATAAAATCGATCTGCATATTATTTATAATTTTTTTAGCCAAAAATGACATTGAACGGAATTGACTTGATGTATATTATGTTCAAATTATTTAAAAATACACTGAATATGACCAAAATTTTTGTTTTTTTATGATGCGTGTTTAAATCTATTGCATTCATAACTCAAGCCGGTTTTTGACTTAACGCTTTCTGTCAATATGATGACATCCTCTTATTTTGATTCTTTGAGAGGGCCCATATTTAACAACCTATTTTTGTGCTGTACATTTTTTAATTCTCTTAATTATTAATAATTTATTATATTTAAAGTTTCAATTTCTAAATGCACACTACTTTTATTAACTAATTGTATTCAATGTGCTAATCTCTTGGATGTTGGTTTTTTTTTTTTTTTTTACTCAATACTGCTTCTGCATACTCGATCTATTTTCCCAATAATGCTGATAATGATTTTAAAATGTCTGCTGAATGTTGTCACTGACCGGGGCTTCGCTCTATGTTCCGCAGAAAGAATGGAGGGACCGGTATGCGGATTTCAAAAAGAAAGTAGCGAAATGCGTTCGCAAAAGTCAAGAAGACTGCTTTTAGACCCCGACGAGAGCGACTCTCGCATTTGTCGCAGCCGCGCCGACATCTGAGAGACGACCGCGACGCCCGCCCACTGAGACGCGCCGCCCCGCTCGCACCCCTAACGCTCGCTCCGCTTTACCGTCCCGTCGCAGGACTCCGTCTTCCGGAAGATTCATCTTCCGCAACGAAAAAAATCCACGAGGGAACGTCAGCACGCCCGGCCGGCGCCGACGACGGGAGCCTCCTCGTCTGTCTGAAAAATAATCTGGTGCTTTTTAAAGCGCATTTTATTTTTTGTTTGCAGAAAGAGTGGAGGGATTCGTACGGGGAGTTTAAGAAAAAGGTGGCGCACTGCGTCCGGGTCAGCCAAGACGACTGATGAGGGAGGCGCCCGCCCCTTCCCGCTGACTCTCGGCTTTCTCCGTATTGTCGCGTGGCCCGCAGTCGTCTCGGTAAAGCAAAAAAAAACGTGCGCATCTTGAAATTTCGTGACGTCGTCGCGCGGCAAACGCTATACTATCTAATGGACTTATTGAAATTAATCTGCCGGAGGAGTGATATTTATATATATATATTTACACGTATATATATATATGTATAAATGAATATAAATAATAATGAAAAAAAAATAATGAACAATTTCTACCAATTTGCATTGATATATATTATAATATAGTTGAATCGATTATGGCGGGAAGGTGTATCCTAAGTTTAATTGATATTGTTTTTTTTTAATTGTGCGACCGTCGCAGTTCGAAGTGCTTTGTCTCTGTAGCATGTGTACAAATAATTGGTTCTGTGTAAATATTTCTTCAACGTCACGGGACGGCCGATTCCAAGCGGCCGCTCTGCGAGTCGAATCCTGTTTCATCCCTATTTTGTATCTTACCTGTACTTATATTATAATATTCCGCCTCGAATGTTTGGACTCTGACTCCAGTCGATATTGTGTGCCCCGCAACTAGGCGCGGATATGAGATTTGATTTTTAAATATGTGCTGTAAGAAAACTACAGCATCGCTCGAGACTGCAAGTAATGTACAATTTTTAAATTTAGCATAATCTCAGATTGCCGTGTAATCACTTACATCTGTAGTAATGTTGTAAAACAGCTGAATGCAGAACATTAAATCACTTCTGGTATATTGTGTATGGGGGAGCCATTTGATGATTAAACTTATCAAATAGCTTTTAAAGTAACAAAGCTTTTTATCGGAAATTTACAATGTGAAATGAGGTTTATTGTATTTATCTAGAATAGCAACAGTTTTTACTTAGTCAGCAAAAAGGCGAAGTAAGCAAAATTTTATTTTACATGAGGTTTACCAAAAGATATATAACATTGTGTAGAATGAACTAACGAATTTTACGTTTTTACACAATATTAATTTAGGTAACGTCGGTTTATTCACAAAATTTTTTTATTTCCTACCCATTTACAAAATGCTGACATTAAGTACATAAAATATTTGAATGCATGTACATAATAATGAAAACCGAAATGAAATATATCAATCATTGTGAAAACATTATTGAATGTCTCCTAAACTTGAAAAAATACGGCTCAGGTTAGTTCTGCATTCAGCTGAGGAAATGCCAACGTTCCTCTGGTGTGAATCGATGACCACAAATAATATTAACAGTTGCCGTTTCTTAACACTGAATAACTTCTCTTAAAGATACAGGATGCACACTTTCCTCGCAAGCGTTAATTGACTGTAATTTGTTTCGAACTTGCGCACACGTCGGGCAATATCCCTTTTTTCTAATATATATTATTTTATATTCTATTTATTTCAACTCGTTCTTCTACGTTTATTTATTGGATTTGGTTTTTTAACGTCCAGGGTTTTTGTCGAGACTCCCGAACGTCTGCTTTGATAACAAATGTAATTTCCAAATCCTATGTACGTCTCCGAAATATTTATGTCTCATCGAACACTGTCAACCTTTGTCAATCAAATTATATTGAATTTATTCTCAAGTCTATCGCGGAATGAATGTTATGTAATGCTCTTGTATTATTTAAGTAGTCATAATGTTTTATAAGATTACTAAATCACCGGGCGATGTGTTTATTTTAAAAATAAAAAATACAGAAAAAAAAACATCACACGTTATTGTATTTTAATAAAAAAAAAATCAATTTTTGCACCACCGCAATAATCATCTCGCATCAAAAATTATTGGGGTGTGTACCGTCTTTATTTGATCATGGGAAACAAATTTCATCTAAATTATTATCATAGATGCTTCGAACGAATGTTGAGTGTCTTTAAAATTGTGCACCGCTAAACGAAGTGTGTATTGTTTGGAACTCTGACATCAATTAAAATGTATCAAACAAACTTTAGTTGTAAAAATATGACGTATAATGTTTTTTACTTTTTCGTTTCTCGTGACGCTAGTTCTATTTTGTCACCGTCGCATAGTTGCAGGAAACCTTCACCAATTTCTCATTGTTTGCAATAGAATCTGGATACGATTCACTTTCAACTTTTTTCTCTGAATTGAATCACTTTTCAGATACTAAAAATACATTGAACTACGTACCCCCTTTCAGTAGTAACTACTTACAATAAGCGGCGAGTGAATATATACAAGTAAAAGACGACTCAGTCTGACCAGCATAATATCCGAAACTAGTAAAAGTTTTGTGTTTTTTCCCTCAAATGAAATACTGTAGAGGGAGGGTATATATGAATTTTTTGTACAAGAATTAATTTCGTATATACAGTATTTCCGCAAGGAAGAGTTAATAATCAATTCAAAGAAATGTTCAATCTCAGGCTTGCTATTTATGAGATGTTGTAAGTATTTACAGCGACGCCAGTCGAGGTTTCTCTGCAGCGAACTGATGTTAAGAAATGTTACCAGAATAATTAAATTGAATTAAGTGTGTGAAATGTTTCTGTAACAGAATGTCTCCAGTTACATAATGAATAGGGTGACTAGATATCTGAAACAATTTTTGCCCGAATTACTGATTATTTTTTTTAATAAAATGTATTATTTAGAAACCTCACAGTCATCTTCTTTTATTTGTGTATTTATCTATCGGAATGAATTTGATCTCATAATAATTATTGTATTTTATAAAGCAAATTATATATTTTTGCAAATAGAAAGTGAATGATTTCCACCCTCGCCGTCTTCATGCAATATGTAAATTTGTATATTATGTAAGTTTAATTATTAACAATCAGCATTATTATTTTCACTTAATATAGTTTTCTCATAATAAAAAAAGTGGCTTGATTTAATTTACACCCAATAAATCAACATCGCCGGTGACCTCGGCAGGAAAAGAATACTGGACCGGATCGGTTCTCAAGAATATTATATTTCCTCATTGACTAGCAAGTTAAATTGTGGTATAAGCAGAGCAACCAGACATATTGCAGATTTTATTTATAGACAATCATCTAAAAGAAACTAACAGATTAAAATATGTAATTTTTGCTATACACCCGATCCTCTTTTTACTTTATGCAAATCAGTCTTATAAAATATATGAAGTGAATATAAATAAATTAAAGATTAGTTTGGTTACAATGGAGGACCGTGCCAATGGAGAATTGGGTCCTCATATAATTTAAGTACTTAGGATACAATTTAACGAGAATAAAAAAATACAATATACTATTGGGCATTCGCGAAAAAAACAATATCTTCACAGATCTGGCAGAAGTTGGTAACAGATTAATAGTTCTGAGTAAACAACAAATAAAAAGTTAGAACTTTTAGGATAAAATCTCTAGCATTGATATTTTATGTTATGTAGATAATTATAATATCAAAATATAGATGCATTAATGCCGATCTGACAAATAAGAATTTAAAATTAATCTACAGGGACGATTGTCTGCCTTAAATCGGCATTAATAACAATTGCCTTTATTCATTTGCTAAATTGGTATAATAAATGCACCAACTGAGTTATTCTACTCAAATAATCTCTTTGTATACTTAACTCAGTTTTGTTTGTTACCAACCTCTGTCAGAAAGGTGACAATATGTTGTCTGCCCACTCCACATGATTTTTGTTATCTCAAAAACTAACTGAACCAATAAGCTGCCTCGCTCTTACTAGGAAGGTGGCAGTGACTCAAAATGACAACCCATTTCACTCGTACTAATTATTAATATAATGTTTTCTGTGTTTATAAAAAAATATTGAAGTACCTACAAAGGTTCAAAATTAATAAGTATAAATGACAAGCCATGATGGAGGCATTTGACCTTTGACTTTGTAAGACCAAAATAACTATTTTAGTTCTACATTTTTATTCCGTTGATGGCTATTTCGGCTTTATGCCTTAAAATAAGGCATTAAGTATTTTTTGATACAAGTTAAGACGTCAGATAAGATGTATTGAGGGCTGGCTCGTAGATAGGTATATCTACTTATGTAAGTATGGAACTTTATACTAGAGCGGTTTCAATAGACAAGCTTGGTGTCAGTCAATCTTTTGATCGTTATACACTGAATTCTACTTACAATTGACAATGAACATCCCCCAAAAAGGAATATTTGCAAATATTATTATTAAATAATGCACTTGGGAAACCTTTCATAGATCCAAGGGAAGCGGAGAATGGATTCTATTACGCTGCATACTCAATTAGTTCCTCATTCATCATAAATGAGCCCAGTGGCGTTGCAAAGGGGCAGGGGTGGACCCCCAGACCTACATTAAAAAAATTAAGCCACCTGCAGTAAAAACTAGTTTATAGATAAAAAAGTTATTAAAAACAAAATTAGAGGAAATATTGGGGGCAGCAGGACCCCTTCCTACACCACCGAATGAGCCAGGTTGCTTTCATACAAAAATTAATTTAAAACTTTGCTGAAAAAGCTTGCATTAATATAAAATAATAGTTAATGACATTGTTTTATACCACTGGTTGTGACACGTATTTCACCTCTTTGAGAACACTTACAATTAAATCGATCGGAAGATTTTTGTTTATAATATACGATTGATTATAATTCCCAATCTGTAAATGAAATATAAGATTGTTTTTTTCTATTGAGTGCGGAGAAGTAAAACAAATTAGTAAAGAAAGCTTTAGTTGCAAAAAACGACTACACTACTTCAAATTCATTGATGTTGTAAGTAATTGGGAGCCCCCAAGCGCAATATGCTTCAGAGATCCCATTTTTGAGATAAAATTCCATGTAAATACAATATAAGCTTTCTTGAGGCCCCAAGCGTGCAACTTGTGCGCTTATGGGGTAATCCGCCCCTGGACACTACAATAAAAGCCAGTTTCTTGAGCTGTTTCTGTTTTTATTTATTTATAAAAATATTTGGTGCTCTACACAAAGAGCATAAATATTATCTGTCAGTGGTATGTGTGAACTGGCTGCTTTGCGTTTAGAACCAACTGAAATGTGAGATTTATAATAGAAATAAAAACACAGTGAAACATTTTCATTATATATTTTTTCGCCTTAACGCATTTGGAACAAATACAGCCATATTATGCAAAACAACATTTTCTTACATCAAGTACTGAATAAAGATGGACGTCCACAAGGCTCTGGGCAGTTATAATAATAACGCAAAAAAGGTAGACATTCAACACATTTCATTGTCGATTGTCCATCTTTGATTTTAGTGTCGTTTAATACAATTTTCAAAAATAAATATTGCTTTTTGGTTGAGATGAAATTTTTTATTGAAAAACAATAGGTCACTTTAAATGACACTGGCTTTCTGTAAATAGTTTACAGGTTATTGGGATAAAATAATAAGGAATGCTTAACTCAACATTTGAAAATTCTATTAAGCTAGATTTTTTCAATTAAGTACACCAATGTTTGTAAGTAAGTCACATAATAATTTGTCTTAATTAAAGGCGTCGCTGTAGATCGCTACACTCACCCTTAACATTATGTGCCGTCACAAAAATTGCTTTTTACAACATTTGTCATCTCGGCCATAGGTATCCGATGACCTCATTAAGCCCCTATTGCTGTCGCAAGTTGATCATTTCTCTCGAACATTTTCCAGCCAGCTCAAAAGTTTGTATGACTTCATTCAGTCACTATTGCTGCCTGTCACAAATTTTATTCCAATTTATAGTCCCCGCTCAAAAGTAAGTGTGACCACATTTAGCCTCAATCAAAAAAAAAGTCTGCAAGAGTCGCCATGTTGTTATGATGCCAGCTCATAATGTTTATGCTGATCCTGCAGTCATCTCTGTCTATTTCGCATTGTGAAATATTCTGACTTACAACTGAAATGCCTCGTAGGAAGAAAGAAAGGAGAATCTGTAAGACTTAAAATAATTGAAGACTTTCCTGTATTTATCGCTTTACTGAATTCACCGTTGTGTGGGTCCCTGAGATTCGGGGTTCCACTGAATATCACTGTAGAAAAACAATAGGACGTAACCTACACATTACAAATTTTACAGTAGGTATAAAAACGTTTTTTGATGATTTTGGGCCAAAGGCAAACTATTAAATATACACAACCTTGAAATGCACGAAGACTAGTAAACTGGTGTTTCATTAGATCAATCTAACTTTAATTAAATACATTGTTTAAGAAAAACCTTTTTGGTAGCCTTTTTTTCAAGAAAGAATTTTCACAGACCCATCTTTTTTCAAACTTCAAAGGTAAATAAATACACACACTAATTCGGCATTTGCAGCTCACATCCTTTTGATTGAATGTGTAAAAAGTTGTATACCTTACGATTATTCATTCTTTCTACAGTCGATATGGATTGTAGCTATTTTGGCATGTTCAACATATTTATCAATTTTTAAGACATCAAAACATTTCAATTTACCAGTGATTGACAGGTTTCATGATACGATAATATGCAAATACAATCGCTATCTTCAAATCGGCGAAATCAATTATGATGTTATTTTAAACAAGAAACTATTATCAGGTGTCAGTAATACCTGTCAAACTTCGCTCAAAAGTCAGACAGTGAGAGTGTGTGACGAACATAAAATATTTTTATTATAATGAAGAACAGAAGATGAAACAATAAAGAAAAAAATATTCATTTACGATAAAGCATAGATCATAAAAAAATGATTTACACACTGTCCACTTCATCTGATTGTGAACGATTTGTTAACCTTCGAGTACCTATATCTTGAAAAATCACACGGGTTCCGGAGCGGGGTACATTTGTACCCCCCAGAATTTTTCTCATTTAACGAAGTAAAAATTAAAATAATTAATGTCAGCAGTTCGAATGTTGATTTTGAGCATGCCCTGTCAAAATTAAGAGACAATTTGTCTTTTTGAATCATCCATATCATATTGCTTTGACGATACGTCAGGCGTATAGAAGCGGCGAGAGCAGACTGAACTAATCGTAAAGCGACGTCGTTCTCCCGGCGCGGGCGCAGGGTACGATGACATCAGGTGTGTGGAGTTTGCGCTCGGCACACGCACACATTCAAACGCAACGTGTATATGTGACCCAAATACCATTTGTTAACGAAAAACGTGAATATCTATTTTATTTTCTACAATTTTTCAGATTTTTTTTTTGCATTGTATTCAGTAGGATATGTTTGTAGATTACAATAAATATCAGCTAGATATTACCGATATTTAACAAATGGTTGGTAAAATAAGAATTAAGGGGCACGATTGTACCCCGCTCCGGAACGCGAAGGTTAAATAAAGTAGACATCGTTCCAAAACAAAACAAACCAAAAAATTCAACAGGTAACGTACAAATTGAATTTAAGCATTGAAAAATTAAAAATTCGAACAAGTTTACATATTTGCACATTATAATTGGCATTTTTAAAAAAACTAAGGCTAACATGTTTTTAACACATCGGATGGGACAGCAAAGAAAATATAATAACAAAAACAAAAAGCAACAAAGCTGTGCTGTTTTAGATTCATTTGTTTACCTGACAAATTTTCATGTTAAGCATTTTTGACTCATTAAGATAGAAAATAAAAAACGAAACATAGGATTTTGAAAGCAGTAGAATAGTTCTTCACTCAAAGTAAGTTTTTAAGTCACTGTACATATTAAACAAGGATCCCCATGTTTCCTTGGTCATAAAATAAACACTTATTTATATAATATTATAGCGATAACAAATACATATTGAAAATTTTATTATGTAAAATGAAGGCAATAGTGACAGTAAAGTGTTTAAATTAGGAATACCATGTGTGACCATTTTGTTCAATCTCTTAAACAGGGTATTTTTTATATCTGTTAACCAATAGCAATTTGCGATCGTTCCCAGGTGATACATACCTGTGCTCTGATCTTAAACTGTTTGCAAATCACAGAAAGCAATCTGAACGCTGTCAGTTCTTTTAAAAACACAAAGGCAAGTATGGTGAAAGTCCTACTCGTGCAACAGATCAAAATAGGAAAAAATATTTGGCTTGTCACTGAGGAAATATGGCATATTTATTCTACTAATAATATTAAATTTACTTATTAATATAGCAATATTCAGACATTGGCATGGTCTCAGTTCATGATTGACAAAAATATACACAAACATGACAGTCAGGTTTTAATTCAATAATATATAACATATTAGTAAATAAGTTTCACTATACATTTCTCACGAAATCCAAACATTGTATTCCAAATACCTCAAAGAATAACACAGTGTCAAAGTGATGTTTTATATCGTGATCTTAAAAAGTGCAAGTTTTCAGGAAGCACATAAATGTACGTTATTCTACCGCTATCGCTATTAAACACCACTGGAATGGTTTTGTCCTCAATATCTTTGAAGTAGTTAATAAGGAAGGAAGCAGAGGCGTTTCCATCCATGTCACCCCCTCCCTAATGCTAAACATAGCAGATGACAATATTATTTGCCATCATTTTTGTATAAGGTCAAATAAAACATGAAATATTTTTCGTTAACAAACTTAATGATGATTTAATTTAAGATTTCGACTGAAGGTGCTTGGTGGAATTTCAGTATTGAATTTGAATCGTTCAAATTATGTACATTCTCACAGATTTTGTCACTAACGACCCGGGTTTCGCCTTTCGGCATCTTCAGGCGCTCAAGTGCACGGATGAACTTGAACTGACGCTTAGTAAATAAATGTTTCGTGTTCATAAAAGCGATTCAAAAAAAAAAAAAAATATTTTTCCTTGTGAGATACAAGTTAAGGAAATATGCGAATATTGAAATTCTGAATTAATTACATAAAAAAACTCAAAACTGACAAAAGTTGAGATACGTGTTTGTAGAAAATTAACATTGCTACGTTTTATAAGCTATTACACACCAGCTACGTAGAACACACTTTTCATTAGAACTCTTTAACCCATTAACGCCCAAAAGAAAACCACTTCCGAAAACTATTTTTTTATGTTTTATTTTTTATGAGAAAATACAAACACTAGGGAAAAAAAAAACAAAAAAAAAAAAACGATTTTCATCGGAAATAATCGATACAAAGGCTTCTTCGAGTATTGTATAGTTATTTTGTCTCGTAAAAACGTGATGGGTTGCCATTGTAGTCTTTCATCAAAATCTAAACGAAAAGACTACCCGTTTGAGTACAGTGCAATAAAATGCAACATAGCACAAGGTAGATGAAAAATATTGTCATATTAAAAATGTATTATTATTTATACTAAGAAATAATTCAAATATCTAACCTAAATCATCTTGTTTTAAACCAATATTTCGATGATAAACTATGTACATTTATCTACGCATTTTTGCCAAATTGTATTTTTTTACAGTTTATTATTTTACAGTTTACTTCGAGTATCATATAGTTTCATAATAGGCTATTACTTTTGAAATAAACAAAGAAATAATACACCATATCACGCTTGGAATAGGTGTACTCAAGCGAGTACGGTGGGCAGTAATGGGTTAAGTAGAATTATAACTATGACATTTTTTTGTAATATCATAAATAATGTGGAATGAAAATTCCTCCTGAAATCTCATTATTTATATCTATGACACTGACTATCCTTACAATATACCGTGTAGATGTTTTATTACTCGTTCATTTTAAAAACAAAATAAAAAAAATACGTGGAAAAACACAGTAGATATCTATAGAAAATAAAATAATTAAAACAAGTTATCAAACCAAGTCTACATGTAACATTTTAGCAGTGAAATACTACATGTATGAACACATTTGGAATGTTATTTCCTGAATTAATATCATGAGAAAGTTATCAACATCTAAATGCCAGATGACATCACATGCAAATTTTGCCTAGCAATTGTGGGGTTATTAAAGCGTACTATTTCCAAAATGAGTGATATTGAGTTAGGAATGCAGATAGGGTAATTCAAGCCTAAGGAATCGACTCATCCTATTAGTTTTAATACAAAATGTCTACAAGACTGTCGTTTTCAAATTGGAAATCATATTTTTATGCAAATGTTATTTTGTTTGTGTTATTCGATATAGTATTTGACTCTACTGAAAAGTTCGAGTTTTGGAAATAGTATGTTTTGCATTATAACCCCACAATTATTGTTCCTAATTTATCAGCATTAGGAACTGTAGACCATAATAAGTATATTAACACGATAAATATTTTCATTATTTCACCGGATTGAAGGTCTGTGCCAAAATCGAAGTATTTGGTTCACGATTCATCAGTGTTCCTGAAATTATTTTTCATTCCACTAGAATCCCCAAATACCAATTTTTTCAATATTATACGAAATGTACAAAATCAGTCGTCACAGTCTGAATCTTCAGCCAAGACATTCGTTCCGAAGAAACGCGAAGGATCAAAGGTTGCTTCAAAGCATCTCTTAAAAATATTTCGGGTATTTCTAATTTGCGTATTATTAATGGGAGAACCGGGTATTTCATCATTGCAATCATTAATTATCACATCATTTTCATTGATATTTTCAAGATTATCTAAATCGCAGAGCTTTGAATCTATTTTGAATCCATTGACAGATTTTTCTGGAGGGTTTGGTAAATTGAGACTGTTTTTTGGCTCGGAGAAACTATCGTCAGGCATTTCGATGAAATTAAACAGGTGTGAATCTTCATCTAAACAGTTAGATACATCATTCGCATTGTCTAAATGCGGTTTCTTGTTAGCTCGTGAGTTTTCAGATCTAGGCATCGATTTGTTCTGCCTCTTGGTTGCAGTCGACGTCGTAATTTTTTTCTTTTCGTTGACAGGAATCTCCGTCAGCTGGGTGCCGGAGAATTCACGTTCGGTGGCCAGCACAAAATTTAATTCAAACGTCGTTCCGTTATTTAAAATAAATACAACGGGTTTTCCGGTCGTTTCAAAATGTACAGCAATCGGTATGTTGAGCGCTTCGGCAAAAGTCAATACTGCTTTGAATTCCTTCATCGAGAAGGTAATAATTGTGCTTTTAGTAATACAAAACGTTTCAAACTCGACTGGATTTAAGGACATTTGTGATCTAATTATTTTAGTGGTGTCGTTGCTGTCGGCATAATTCCTGAAGAGGAATTCTTTCGGAGTGACTTCAAACGTGACCTGGTCTTCAGATATTTGAAAGTTACTCACGGCTTCCGATAATACTTTGTGAAATACAGTGAGCCTGCAATGAAGAAAGATCATATTTCTACTAAAATTTAACATAACTAGTGCACAATTTTATATTGTCAATGAGTTAATTATTAAAAAAAATAAACCACTTTTTGATAATGATAACACTCAGTTGATAATGCCCGCGATGATTAAAACCGGTTCTGATCTGAATAAATATTGCGTGTATAAGTACAAAAACTGTTTTATTTTTGTAAAATAATGCCTTTTAATCAATTAACATCTTAAAAATGAGCAATAGTGCAATTATTTCAATTAATACATATAACGGGTATATTTTGATCATTTTTTCGAGTTAAGCATTAGTTATAAACCAATGTGACAATCTTTTATAAGAACATCAACCATATCCACTCTGTTTTGTTTTGCGACTTGCTAAGCAAAGCTTCTGAGAGTCATTGAAACTTTAGAGTTCAGGCCTCTGACCTATACAACAAAACTGGTCTCATGAAGGTTTTTCAAAGGTGAAAAAGAAAAAAAATTATGTAACTCAATCGATCTCTTTTTTTAAGAGAATAAGGATGAAAGAATCAGATTAGAACAGGACTAGTGGTTAGCTCATCGCTGTCACTGTGCCCAGTTTTTAGGATTGGACGAGTCACAGACATCCATGCCTTCAAACATAAATATATTGAAAAAACAAATTTATACAACTGTAAGTTTTCGTACTTCTCGGCTGAAGGCCTAGCATGACATTTTAAGGTGTTGTAGGTAAAAATCTTACCGGTTGGGAACGGCTTCTTTTGTGTACGACGCCTCCATTGTTTTACAATCCAATATGAACAATCTGTGAGTTTTCACCACGCCTTGTTTGCATCTCAACTGAAATATTAAATTAGAAGCATCGAGGTCGAATTTAATCTCGCACAACTCCACTTGCTTGTCCATATGACCGGGAGATTTGAACACTTTCAATGCGGATTTCATTGAAATTTTACATTTCAATCCTTGCTCTTCGTCCGTATTGAAGTAGTTGCAGTCGTAATACGTGAAGAATGATCTTTTAAAGATGACCATGCAGTAGGCAGACTCGGACGAGTTGATTGTTCGGAGGATTAAGCCTTCATCGACACTCTCGAGATACAGCTCGTCCCCGATTTTGGCCATTGCGTGGATGGCCCGTCCTAGAACTAGGAAAATAATTTAACTTTTTTAAATCATGTCTACTCCTCCTTTATATATTATTTTAATTAGAAAAATGGGTTTTTATTGTTCTCTCACAATACAATTCGTCAGTCGATCGAAATCAATAATAAAATTTTATCAATAAGTTACTCCTAGGAAAAAAAGTGTGGCCAGCTTAAAAATCAGTACATATTTCAGTATTGAAAAGACTGCCGATATAACAAATTCCTGGTTTCGGAACAATCGGTATAGAGATTCTTACTCAGGGTTGACGAATGTGACTGAGAAAGGACTTTTGGGATCAGATAGTTGATAGGGAAAGTAGACTTTAAAAACGTCCATGGCTTACATCAGTGGTTTCCAACCTTTATGTTACTGCGCCTCCCTTTGAAGAAAAAAATATCTTCGCGCCTCCCCATCCTTTATTTCATATAGTAATAAAGACACGTTTTAAAGGGTAAATAAATATTTTGGACTGTTTGCGCCTCCCAGGTTGGAAATCGCTGGTTTACATCAAGTCTCTAAATTGATTGAAAAAACCAATTCGAGAAACTGTGTATTCGGATATTCGAACCCGTGGACACCACAACCGAGTAGGGCAAACACCCAAAAGCGCTTATCACTCAGCAACAGAACCGGCAGTTCAGTTATGTTTCTTTAATATGTCAATCAACCATAGCTCATATAGCTATGAGAAGTTACAAAGCAATTAATAATTGAGTATCGTGTTACTACAGCAAGTATTTTATGAACGGAACATTATTTAGCCTTTGAAGGAAGTTATCATCCAACGCTAAGGTTACAAACAACCTTTAGTGAAAATGAAAATAGAAAACAACAATTTGCAATAGAATATCGTGGTTCATTTGAGTTGCTTACTTTTGACATTAATGCCTGGAATATGACACTTCATTTCTTTGCGATTGTTCTCACTTTTTCACATAATCAACTCGAAATTGAAAGTCGCGGCATATTGATGTTTTTGTGACTTTGACGTTTTATCGCATGAATGTTCACAGACAACACATAGTAGGTACATTCTTCACAATAATTATTAGAGTAACCAAAGATATTATAAAGAAGTTTTATCAAATAGCACAGTACAAGCTAGCAAATAATTAAAGTGTTCGTTATGCTACGAGCATAAATTTAAAACTATTTTGCAAAACATTGATAACAATTGTAAAACAATGGGATGGAGGCGGTAATGACTTGAGACAATAAGGTTATCAAATTTAATTTTATATTAAAAATAAACTCTCACAAAGTTACCACCGAATTCATCGAAGTGATAAATTTATTTACAAACTAATAATAAACCATTTAAGTTCATCCGTGCACTTGAATGCCTGAAAATGACAAAAAGCAAAACTTGGGTCGTTAGTGACAAAACTTTTGTGAAATTAAAAAAAAATAACGGTTGAAAGTCCTTTAAATTTTCTTTTCTTGAGGAATTTATAACTTATAATGAATCCATTTGTGATTCTTAATTTGTGAAATAAGTAATACTGTGTTAAATTTTTGTATCAAAAATAAATTATTACTTGATAAAGTTTCAGCCATTATTTGCGATACCTAGCATATGGGTTTTAGCCACGTGGTTATTGTTGTAATGGATTATTATACTAAAATAAACATTTGTCAAAAAAATATTGCGAATTGTTTTTTATTTTTTATTACGGCTAAATAGCTGATGCTGAGCTCGACACCAGCGTTAATATTGTCTTTGGTTTGTTGTGCTTCTTGCTGTTTCGATGTTGACGTTCTTTGTTGATATTTACATGGAATTTCATCAAATATGGGGACGTTAATCGCCGGTTTGGATTCCTTGACACTGCACGAGCCCATATTCAAAGATGTTAAGTACTACCTGTCCGGGGAAGTTCCAGAAAAGGTGAGTCGAGCGTCTCGTAATCCGTAAAGGTTATGGTCGGATGTTTTGCATTGCCGCGCGCAATAGTGTTACTTCGGCCAGGCCTGTCTAAAATCCTATCATCACGTTTCAGATATCCGAGCTGCTGAGGGCTGGAGGAGGCGAGCAGGCCAAATATTTTACAGACTTTGTCTCCCATCTCATTTGCGGACGCGACGCACCCGAGACAGATCTGACTGACGCGAACGATCTTTACGAGATTCCAGCGGCGACCTTCCACTGGGTGATAGCCTGCGTCAAGCAGAAGAAGATTGTGAGCGCGAAACCCTACGATCCCTCCAGGAACCGACTGTTCTCCGGTGTGGTGGCTTGCATATCCCGCGTGAGTCCCCGAGACGCCAAGAACCTTTACTCCCTCATATCTTACTACGGTGGCCGAGCAGGGCTGGTCTTGGATTCAAAATGCACCCATCTGGTGTCGGGGACGGCGTCCGGCGCAAAGTATACCGCCGCCCTCGCCATTCCCCAGGATAGACTGAAGACAGTCACCCCTGATTGGGTGACAGAGAGTGTGAAAGCCAAAATACAGTGTGCGCACGATGCATATCATCCGAAACTTCTGAAACCCCCTCCAGCTCCCTCGTATGTTCCTGTCTCCACTCCTCAAGCTGATACTCGCATTGGCTCTATTACTGGTTTTGATTTCGAGGAAGGCATCGCCAAGTCGGAAGTCCCGACGCAGAGTATGGCGGATAGTAACAAAGATCTGGAGAGCACCCAGGCGCTGCTCGATAAACTTAAGCAGCGGATGCCGTGGAATCATCCGGTATCAACTGCTTCTGCCACCGTATCTACGGTTGGTGTCAATATACCAACATCTGCGCCCACCCCCTTGCCCTCTGGCAAACCCTTAACGCTTCCCAGCCAGATGAACCGAGGTCTGCCCAAGACTCTCACTAATGTGAGTCAGCAGCATCCTCTTAATCCTCAACAGGTGATGCCGTTGCAAAATCAAAATGTGCCAGGGCAGCCTTCTCACCTAACAGTGACAAATATTCTTCAGCATCTGAACCCGACCAACTCCCCCCAAGGATTATCTGCTGTCCAGATACAGCATCAGAGGATGATGCAGCAGCATCACCTGCGGATGCGAATGCAGAGCAAGGTTGGCGTCCAGCAACCCGTCCGCCCGCCTGGTCTCAACCAGACTGAACATATCCTTGCACAGCAGCAGACTCAAGGTGTCCCCCACCAGCAAAATCAGTCTGTAGTGGTCTCCCAGCAGCAGCACCAGGGGCCAAACCCGAATCAATCTCCTAATCAGAATCAGCAGTTGAATCAGGGGCAGATTCTACACCAGCAGAAGATTGCCAACCTTGGTCTGGTGCAACAGATTGTTATGAATCAAAAGCAGACACATGCGGGAATTCTGAACCAGCAGCAGCCTCAGCAGGGCATCATGTCGAATCCGAGCCAGCCTGGTCAAATTCAATCTACGATGCAAAACATGATGTCTGGAGGCCAGCAGCAGAATCATACCCTGTCGCAGATGTCTCCGCATCAGCAGCAGGTTCAGCCAAATCGTGGCCCGCTCCCTATTCAACAGCAACAGCCAGGGGTGCAACAAATTCACGTCGTGAACCAGCAGCCCGCCCAGAATCTCAATATCAATAGGCAGCAGGTCACTGTCTCTGGTCAGCCACAGCAGATCAATCAAGTCGTAGGCGTCGTCAATCAGGCTGGAGTTCCCCCAACCTCCCAGCCCGGGGCTAATGTTGTCTTAAACCAGCAGAATCAAATTCACGCCCTAAGTCAGCAGGGTGGCGGTCCTATGCAGCAGACGTGGCGGCAGCAGCCTCACGCTCAACACCAGCAAGGCCTCCAGCTCATTCAGAATGCAGCGCAGGGTGCGATGGCTAATCAGCAAGCCATCCGGGGGGCCATGCTGCAGCAGAGGATCCAGATGCCTCAGAGTCAGATGATTCTGCAGCAGCAGATCGTTCAGAATCAGAATATTCTAAGCGATCAACCGCAGGGGCAGAGCTTGCAGCAGGCCAACGGTCAACAGACTCAGACTATTCAGCAGACAGTGCCTCAGAAACCGCAGGGCGTTCAGCAGATGAATGCCGGTCCTCAGCAGATACTGATCAACCAGCAACAACACCAGCAGATTCTGGTGCAGGGAAATCAGCACACGACGCTGCAAGGTAACCGGCAGATGATCGTACAAGGCGGAAAGCCTCAGATGTTGACCCAGGGTGGCCAGCAGATGATCTCTCAAGGAGGGCAGCAAATTGTTACACAGGGCGGCCAACAGATTCTAACGCAGGCGGGGCAGCAGATTCTCACTCAAGGGGGACAGCAGATGATTTCTCAGGGAGGTCAACAGAGCGGTCAACAGATTTTGACGCAGGCCGGGCAGCAGATTCTCAGTCAAGGCAACCGGCAGTCCGTCTCACCGGCCGGACAGCAGATATTAAACCAGGGCAGTCAGCAAGGGGTGCAGCAGATACTCACTCAGAGCGGGGGTCAGCAGATCCTCGCTCAGGGACAGCAGATAATCCAGCAGGGACAAGGCCAAGTGATCTCCCATCAAGGCGGCCAGCAGATGATCACCTGGCAACAGCAGCAATTCCTACAGCAGCGACAGCAGATTATAACTGGACAACCCGGGACTGTTGGTCAAAGGGTGAGTTACTTTCTACCCGTTCTTAATTACGAGAGTTTATACATATTTATTGAATATGGCTATTGGGCAAGTCTTACTCATTTACTCATAAACGCCCAGTGATAGCAGATTTTCATCGTTCACTGCCCAGCGGTCTCTAGAGGGACTAGGGAGTATCACTACAGGATTACATTGATTTACAATAACAGTATACAAAATATGGATACTAGATTTAATAAGTAATGACTACAATTGAGATATACAGTGAAACCGCGTTTTTATTTGCGTATATTTTTTTTACAATCCTGTTTTATTTTAGTACATTTATGTTTTATTTTATCAGACCCTTCTAAAACGTAAAAGCGGGGTTTCACTGCAGTTATTTTTGTGACTGACCAATTTCAAAATAAATTTTGCGAAAAACTACTTGGGGAGTGATCTTATGCTCAAAACGCCCGGGGGGCCCGGTACAGGTTAAATACTAGTTGAAAGATTGACGTTGGACGTTCCTTCCGTTTGGTTCGTACCATGTGGAAAAGCAATGTAAAGTATTTAAGTTTGCTTTGTAATTTTTGCCCCTCTATTAAGATCCGCGTTTGGAGATTGAGTCCAAACAATATATTGTCAGCCTAGAGTGAAAAGCTCATAACTGCATCAACTGCAAGGATTGTATAAAAATGCAATAACTCAGACGTAAAGAATTTTGCCTATTAACACATGCGGTGCATCGCTTGCTGCAATTGCTGCTTCAAAAAAATAGCTGAGTATCTTGTCCCTTTGTTCATTAAGCCATCGGTACGGAACCATACATCATCAGTTTATTAGTGCAACGAAAATATACTCTTTAAATTTATTTAATTAATAAAAATATTAAGAATATTAGAATGAAATAATATAGAGAAAAGTATTCTTTACAAATATTTCATGTTGTATTTTTAACTATAGCACTCCTATGACTCACAGAATATTCGTTGCCAGACCTTTGTCGCTTTGCATGACAAATTTATGTGACTTTCAGGTATCATGGGGTGCCGGAACTGGGGGCCGTCAGCTGATTCATCTGGATGCACATACGCATGCTCAACTTCAGCAGATGGACCCTCAGCAGCGCGCCCAGTTTGTTGCCCAGCTACAAAAGCAGCGACAGCTGTCTGCAATGAGGGCTGCGTCGCAACAGCGGCAGGGTGGAGCCACTCAAGGTGTCGCCTACGTCAGAGGACAGTTGCCACCAGGGCTCAATGCCCAACAGCAGGTAAATCAACTTACGGCATTCAGACAGAACTTTCGAAAATACATATTCTACAATTTTTGGAATTTATAAATGAATACGGTTCACATCTACATGATTTCTCTGTCACTTCAGGTACAATGGGTCCAGCAACAGCAGCAGCAGCAGCAACAACAACAAGGCGTACGGATGGTTTCACCCGTGCAAACCAACACAAACGTCAATGTGAACGTTGACAGCACACAGACTGCCGTTCAACAGCAACAACAACAGCAGCAGCAACAGCAGCAACGGCAGTACGCTCAGCTCCAACTGCAGAGGCAACAGCAGACTCAGCAACTGCAGCATTTGCAGGCGCAGAGGGAGAAACAAGCACAACTTCTGGTGAACATCTCATAAATATTTTACCTGATTTTCAACTAGACATGGGAATTGATACTTTTCACCTCTAATTGTAAATGGATATTTCTCAGTCATTTGTTTTCTCACTCTACCTGCTATTCACCTAAATGTGCTAGAATAAGAAAGCAAATGACTTGTAGTTCAATTTTAATTAGATTTTATGCAACTCAATTATTGTTCTTTTACACTGTTCTGCTATTGACAAAGACTTAAGGAAGTGCGTGGTCTGCGATGATACCTTATATTTTCTTGGTGTAGAACATAGTTTCTCAACCTTTTTGGACTCATGGCCTTTTTCGAGACTCGAGGAACTCAATTAGTTAGGGATGATGACTGGTAAAAAAGTGAGAAATGAAAAGATTCTAGAATAATTTTCAATTCTTTGAACATTTTACCCAGGAATTTACAGATTTCTTAAAATGAAAAAAATACGAGACCCTTTTTTGGTCTTCCCAGAATTTCATAATATTTTCTCACTGGCCAATTTCAAAAACCCCAGGAATTTACGGAATTCTCAAAATGAAAAGACGCGAGATCCCTATTTTTAGCTCCTCACGGAGTTCAAACAATTTTTTGTCACTGCCCGATTTCACCTTTGCCCTGGGAGTTTATGGATTTGCCCGTGGCCCCACAAAACTCCTTGTGAATCTTGACTTTTTCTCTGTGGCCACCGGTTGAGAAACTGTGGTGTAGAACAAGTGACTCTTTCACTACAAAGATTTGGAGTTGAAAGATCATAGGAGATATACTCGATGAGAATTTTTGAAAGTCACATGAGACTAACTCGAGGAGAATTGACTTCACAAACACCCATGTCTTAGATCTCAAATTAAAATAATCCAATTTGACATTGACCTTACCGGTAATCGAACCCAGACCCACCTGATCGGTAGAGCAAGCTCTTACCAACTAGACCACAGCGGGCGACAGAATGTTCTGGTGAAATGTTACTGTAATAATGATTTTTATTGTAACTCTTTAGGCAAGCGGGGTCACCGCCGGTGGAGTCATGGCAGCCGTTGCCGGCAGAACTCTACCAGATGCCGTTCCGCCTTCTCCTGACGCTGGAGTTGTCGCCCAGATACCGCCACCGGATCAAGGTTCACCATTATTCACTATCCTATAGATTTATAGTTACCCATCAGAATATAGATCCAGTACTGATTTATGTCACTAATTTTAAACATGAGATAAACGCAAGCGATGTTTACTATTAAAATTAACACATTCAGCACAAGTAGCACCTAAAACAGACGACATTCACTACTTAATATCAATGCTGTACAGCTATATAAGTTCAGCGGGGTTTTTTTTTAATTTAATGTGTGTGGTGTGTAGCACCAATTCGGGGATCCAGGGTTGCAAAGACGAAACTACAAAAATGTATTTATTTATTGTTTATTTATCATCTATTATTTATTTTATTTAGTACTATATTTTTTGAAAACAAAACAATTATAAATACAAACCTTTTATCTCTCAACTGTATTTTTTTACCGTATTGATCATATCTGTCCGATGTGCATGTTAGAGTGATTGGTAATGATTTAAATATGATTTACAACATGCTACTTGACAAACCTCTAATGACAAACAAAATAACCTTTTTGTAATGCAGGCTTTTTCCCTAGTACAATAAAAAAGTAGACCGTATTGTATCTTATGTTGCACTAATCCTTTTTGCAGTCGGTGGTGTTATTCAAGGGAGCGGAGCACCTCCGTTGGTTGTCAATTCCTCTCGAACGAAGACCGCCCTTGCCAACATGCTCAGCAACCGTTTGCAGGGAGCGCAGCCCTCTCCGATGCAAACCGACGTCACGGAACAACCTTCAGCTGCCGGAACCCTCAGGTAATAGATTAATATTTAATAGGATCGTGACTGCCTAACATAAATAATTGTACTATTAAATGTGATGGAGGTGCTAACGTAATTGATTCTAAATAATAAACTGATTTGCTTTTAATATTCCCATTATTGTTATCATCCCGGGAAATACTAAAATCAATCTATTATTCTTAATACTATATATATTTTTTTTACATAAGTTAGGATTTTAGAATAGAGGAGAAGATGTATTGTATATATATCTTCTAAGCTAGTATATATAACTCAGTTAATATATCGACTGTGGAAAGGAAAAAGGACTTAACCCACAGTTTCTTCAAAACAGGTTTTTTTCGATAATCAGAATGTATCAAACTTGATACACGTTCTATCAAAAGGATGCAAGCTGCAAATGCCGAATTAGTATCTAAATTTAGCTTTTAAGTTTGAAAAAATGACCTTGTAAAAAACTAAAACCAAGAAAAAAGACTGAAATAAAGGTTTTTCCTAGACAATTTCTTTAATAAATATTAGATTATGTCAATTAAACAACAGTTTAGAAGTCTCCGTGCACTTCAGGGTTGTGTATAATTCATAATTTGCATATGTCACAAAATCATCAAAATACGTTTTTAGCGCCTCCTGTAAAATTTGATATGTGTGGGTTAAGTCCTTTTTCCTTTCCACAGTCGATATGTTTAATCATAGTTCTATTATTTTGTCCTCGAACTACACTATATAGAAATTGTGACTTGTGCTAATCTTTATTCTGAAGTTACTCGTTCTGAAAAGAGAGTTGTAAAGTTGTAGGACTGACTTATAAACAGTTCTCATTGAACATCCTATGTTAAAAAGTTTATATACTTCATATACTTTTATATAATTGCCCACCGTTGGTTTTAAAACATTTTGTTTTTGGCACAGGCTGATGACAGCAGCACATAATGCACCGCCTCGAGCTCCCTCAGAAGTTGTGCAATCGCTACAGCAAAGAAGGCCTCCTCAAACTTTACACCACCAGCTGCCAGTGTCACCGCACACACTCCAACAACAGCCGTTACCGTACAACTGCGCCAACCCAAACACGATGGCGATCCCTGCAAAAGTGGGCGTCGCCAACAGCGGAGTCGGAGTCCCGGCTAGAGTTCCCGTCATCCCTCCGCCGGCTACACCTCAACCGCGGATCCAGTTCTACGGCCACAATCCCAATTTGAAGCTACCGCCGGATCTGTTCTTACTCGGGTGCATATTCCATGTTGTGGAATACGGGGATGAGGCCAAGAAATGGTCAGAGGTTGTGGGAAGACACGGCGGTGAAGTCGAACCCGGGTATTGTGCGAGGGTCACGCATGTCTTGGCGCAGACGCAGAGACACGGTGTCGTCATGCAGGTGATCAATCTCTTTTTATCGGATCATTGGAGATCTATTAACATACTTTCGATGGTTTCGGCGGTAACTTTGTGGATGTTCATTTTAATAGAAAATTTAAATTAACTTTGATTATTCCACGTATTGTGTTACTAAATACACAGTTAGTAACACAATACGTGGAATAATCAAAGTTAATTTTAATTTTCTATCTATTAACATGTTCACTGCTCATCGAAATATGCCAACATCGATGTTGCGCTAAGAAATTTCTATATACAGGTGTTGGCTGGAAAGGTTTAATACTGTGTATGTGAAGTTGGACTTGTTTTGTTGGAACCACACGTTAACCAAGCCCAAAGCATCCAATTCTATTGTCAAAAAGTTATAAATCATGTTACGATAGCATTCTCCATTAACAGTTACCATAACGCCACGTACATCTTCAAAGTTTTGTTTTTCAAGCACAGTGTCGAATTGAGGTTGATGGATTGTTTTGGAACATTTTCTTGGACACGAGCGATGTTTTCAGCTCATCTCCTCGTACAGTGTGGCCCAGGCTTGTTTGTCTGCTGTATAGCTTCTTTCTTCAAAATCATTCACACAATGATAAATATTGGGTTTTGATAGCACATTATTTGTACCCAAACTTTCGTATAATTTTCGTCACAATAGTCGATGATTGATATAGATAAAACGTTTTTATAATTAAAACAGGTTTCTTTATCGAATATGTTTCCATAATACATTTGCCACGTCTATACTTCACGACTGCCAAATATGAACAGTCAAAATTCATGTTTACCAACATAGCGACCAAGCAAAGTACTAAACTTTCCCGACGAACATCCTGTATTATGGAAGGCTTTTTTTGTCAATATACAGCGATACATCTGAAACGACGTAACTGCAAGAATTTTGTGGTAGTATCAAACGGATGAAGTGTCCTATATATGATGACAAAGATCGCTGCAATAGATATTTATATCCTTCCCTAGCAGAATGTTTTAAAATTCCTTTGTCGTAACTCACTTGAAACTATTTTATTATACCAGTTGCTCCAGTCGAATTTCAAACCCAGTGTTAATGGCATGCAGGCATTTGTGATCATAGCCGTCTCACAAATATTGTAAATTATTCTTTTTTATTACAGGCGTTGAGAGACGCTAAGAGATGTGTCACGGCTTACTGGCTATCGGACACCATGTGCCGGCGGCAAGTGGCGCCGCCGTGGCAAGCTCTGCACCTGCCGCTCATGTTTGCCGCGCACGACACCCCTGCCGCTAAACATCGAGCTTCTCTCTCCGGTTTCGGAGGAGAGGAGAGACACCGAGTGAGGTTCATGCTGCAGCATACGGGCGCTAAGGTAACTTCATTTCCATGATACAGAGTTTGTAAAATTCATTACTCTAAAGATTAAAATAAATAAAACATTTCACGTTACTATATTAAAGATCTGGATCACGAGTGCTATCAACTGATGAATATATTAACGGATACATTGCTGGCTTTTAGTTCCATACTGCTATAACTAGAAATTGGTGATCTTGAGATATGCCTGACCAACGTTTTGACGCATCTAAACTTGAGTTGTCATTATTATTTGTTTCATTTATTTTTGGGGAATCATTTATTCATTTATTTATGTCAATTCAATTAAAATTGATTGAAATGTTGACAAAACCATAAAATGATATTTCAGATTTTTTATATCCATATGTAAACATTTGCCCACCGAGAGAAAACTAGTAAGTTTTTCTAGTTGTCCTTTGATGGAGCATTCGAATATAATCTGTAATAAACCTCAAAACATAAAAGTTTTAACTTATCGTTAAATGAAACCAGGCCATCGGCAAGGTTATTAAAAAAAATAACAATATAGACTTCATTAATTATAATGTGAAATAATCCCATTTGCTAATTTTGATAGTTATTTTTGGCTAGATAGTTTTGATGGGCACCTTTGTTATTGATTTTTAATCATTATTTAATTTTTGATTGCAAATTGGTAGTATTCAATTTTAAGAGGTCCTAAACATTTTCAATTCATGAAATTTACCTAATTAGTTGCATTCATTTGTAATTTGTGTCATTGTTTATGAATTCTTTTCGCATGTATTTTTTTATCAATTGTACGTTACACCTTGTCATTAGCCGTGCTTTATTTTGTATAAATACCCCTGTATCCGGTGGTGTAGTGGTAAATAAATAGGTACCGGGTCGGTCATTGATTTCTTACCTATTTTTTTTATATCTTAAGTTAAAATACCACAAGTTTTAACAATGAAATCAATAAAAAAACTACTTGTACAATGCATTTAATGATAAAAATACAACAAAAAAAACAAATAAACCAATAATATTGATATTATGCTTTTAACAGTATTTTGAATATATGTTTGTACTTGAAAATTAAGTAACAAGTCAAAAAGGTGGTAGGGCGGTGCCCTGGCTCATTTTCAGGTGCCAGGTCGCCGACCTGGCCCCACTACACCACTGCCTGTATCGATATATATTTTCATCAGAAGATAATACTCGTGCTGATCTTGAAAAAAATAATGTGGAATTAGTTTTAAAGTGCTTTATTTTTCTTTAATATAAAGTCTTCCACCAAGAATTGACAGTGGACACCTCTAATATCACAATTTCAAGTAATTATCAGGAGTTTTGCTCGTCCGATTGAAAACACTCTTTAAAAGTTTGTTTATGCATCTTGTTTCTGTCACATGTGTTTTGCTTAATTGACAGACATTCTAGAACATTTTACAGGGGATATCCGAGTGTTTTGGTTAGCGGTGTCCTTGGGAAGATAGTCATCGTGAAGATTTGAATTCCGACACTGCAGTGGTGGAATCTAAAATTGCAAGAGGTGACTGTTTTAGGTGACGCTGTACATGACGAGAGACAATACGGTTTTGATCTGCAAGCGACCCGAAGGAACGAAATACCAGCGCGCTAAGGACTGGGGCATCCCGACGGTCTCCGCGCAGTGGCTCACCGATCTCTTGCTAGGAAACATGAGTGCCTTGGCTCAGGTAAGACTTTCTTGTTGTGACCTTTTAATCGTTTCGAGTACTGTATCCAATTATTTCTTATATGCTAGGAAATTTCTAAATATAAAAAAAGGAAAACTTATAGTTGCATAAATGGGGTTGGCACTGTTAATTAACTTGTCGACAGGACCGGCAGCTTAATGAACACATTTTAAAGGCTCGTACTTAGAGATAATATTACAAGTCTCGCTCTAGAACAGTGCTTAACCTGTAGTCCTATTTCTGCTAGCATAGTGGTTATTTTGGACGATCCGAAATACTCAAAACGTGATTGTGTTGAGTATTTCAGACTGTTCATGCACCATTGACCTTGGAATAGCACTGCTGTGGTGCGGGAGAAATTTCTATTTTGATTTCATTCGTTTAGTTTGAGACTGTTTACACTCGCTCATTCTATTCCGATTAAATATTCAGAATACATTTTTTAAGAGGGTGTGAGAACATTGGGCTCAGATCACCAAAAAGACTACTGCACTAGAACAATTTGTATGTACTGATTCTACTTTATTTATTTATAATCAGGACCGATTTCGCTATTCTTTTCAACTGATAATGCTTGTGATGAGCGAAACCTCCCCTGATCTTTAATAAATCATGCGTAATTAGTGTGAAAAAGTGTTTTATTTTTCATTATAATAATGCCTTTCCACCAAGAATTGTCAGTGAATTTCTCCTACTTTCCTTAACCTATAGAGGAGTGAATTGATCTATACTGAAATTACTTACTGGCGTTTTTTCACATGACAATTGTGTGACATTTTCCAATGAATATAATATGTAATTCATACTTAAAACATATATGCTCACAGACAGACACTACTGTGTTGAGTTAAAAGTACGTCTGTACTCCTTTACAGAAAAATGGCGCCGACATACATGGTACGTCCATACTCCTCTAAAGTTTAAGTAATCTAAAATATCTGTTCTTTTCTCCTTTCTAGATCGAACACACCAAGTACCAGCAGTTCAATGTTGCCAACCCCTTCAGAATGGAATACACACTGGTGCCGCATCTCATGAGTGAGTTTGTGACAATAATAAAGTGACATTTTATTATGTAAAAGTCGTCTACAGTGAACCTTCATGTTTTTTTTTCAACACCAAAACAAATAATTGCAAATATATCTCGGAAAAACATTGATAAAATTGGTTTTGAAAAATTCTTTTTTATATGGTTGATACTTTCACAAAAAAATGTGTATAGAAAGGTAATAAGGAAGACCAAATAACACAAAATATTAATCATACCGACTGTGGAAAGGAAAAAGGACGTAACCCACACATTTTACAGGAGGCGCAAAAAACGTGTTTTGATGATTTTGGGCCATATGCAAATGATGAATTATACACAACCTTGAAGTGTACCGAGACTTCTAAATTGGTGTATAATTGACATAATCTAATATTAATTAAAGAAATTGTAGGAAAAATCTTTATTTCAGTCTTTTTTCTTGGTTTTAATTTTTTACAAGGTCATCTTTTTCATGCTAAATTTAGATACTAATTCGGCATTTGGAGCTTGCATCCTTTGATAGAATGTGTATCAAGTTTGATGCATTGTGATTATCGAAAAAAACCTGTTTTGAAAAAACTGTGGATTACGTCCTTTTTCCTTTCCACAGTAGATATGTATTTTAATTCAGAAAAAAAGAATTCTATTCATCACTACTTGATTATATACTGGGACTTTTATGAGAGACTGTACGTAAATCGCTTTAATCGCTAGAAATGCTTAATGTGATAGGATCTGAATTCCATTATGTTTCTGGGAATTGAGTTGGAACAAATAATTTGTGTAAAAATATAGTTCCTTATATTTGTTCTTTTTAGTGTACCATATTATTTAAAAATTGTGTAAACAAGAGTTAAGTCTATTTAAGTTAGATACATGTTTGGTACATATATCATGCGTGTAGCCGAGTGGCCAATGTCATCGGCTGCGAAGCGGTGTTCACGGAGGCGGACGAACATTGTCACAGATTGATTTTTCTTTGTAGATGCGTGGAAAATGCCAATAAACATAACGCAAGAATCGCACGAGCGGGTGAAGAGAGGCGCCTTGCTCACCGGCGGCAGCAGAAAAGCGAAGAGGCCTCGCCTCAATCCTCCCAACAACAACATCAACACTCCGAACGCCATCAACAATACTGCAATGCAGATGCAGATCCAGCCCAACGCTCCCAGGGTCCTGTTTTCATACATCAAGGACACTACACTTTACAGTAACATTGTCAGGTAATGAGTCAATTGATTATTAGTTTTTCGGCTATTATATTCCATTGCTCGATAAGTTATACTTTGTTCTCGGCCACCATGTAAAATGTCACATTTATTCATTTTCGTATAAAACCGTTTCTGAAACTCCTGAATTTCATTTTGATTTTCTAGACAACTCGGAGGAATGGTGGTGACGCAGGTGTCGGAGGCCACCCACCTCGTGATGTCTGAACTCGTCCGAACGCCCAAGCTAATCGCAGCCCTCATCACCGTCGAGCACGTCGTCTCCGTTGACTGGCTGACCGAGAGCTCCAGCCTGGCCACGTTCGCCGACGAGAGCCGATTCCGGCTCGGTGACGAATCCTTCCGGCAGACTTACGACTGCGACATACCCAAGATAATCGCCATGGGAGCCGACCGACGGAAACTCTTCGAAGGTGTAACCTTCTACATGACGCCCTGCGTGACACCCAGTCGAATCATCCTGACGGAGATGGTGGAATTGTGCGGAGGAAAAGTCGACAAGAACAGAAAATCTTTCGTTTCCATCCAAGAGATGCACAAAGAGAGGCCGAACAGCTATCTGGTGCTCACCGTTCCCAACGATCTACATCTCGTTTATTATCTACTGCAAGCTGAGAAGAATTTGAATATCGTCTGCAATACGGAGCTGGTGCTTTCTTCTGTCATGCGGCAGAAGTTAGAAGTGGAACAGTATTTGGTTAAGATTAACTGATGCGTCGAACGCTCATTCGAATCACAGTTCATGGACTAAACTTTCGGATCTGCGGTCATTGTGTTCTGAAAATTGTGCAGAAAGATTTGCCAGTGTTTTCATTATCAAGGATTGAAGCGCAGAAGTGATAATTAATCTATTATTTTGGTTTGTGTTGCAACGGAAATAAGTAGATTGTATGTACGCCTCTTTTCCATAGAGACTTGCAGTATTCCCCTGTTATCATGTGGTGCAGATAATCATCATTTACATCGTTGTTGACGTTATAACAGCATTGGTCTTATTTGGAAGAAATAATAATGAAGTAATTGTACGGCACCATTTGCTTGTTTGTTCGCATGGCTAATAATTTTCCTGTCTACATGAATTGAAATTAAGCTATCTTATGATTTCGACAATTTCACATGCTTTTGATTTTTAATGAATTAGTCAATTATCAATTTTGTCTTGTAATAGTTACAGTATTAAAATCTCTTATATTTGTGTTATGAAATAGGTTGTTATGTTTAACTTCAAATTGTTAAGGCTATTCACGAATGCGCTATCGCTTTTCAGACATCTCAATCCTTAGTTCTTCCTTTTCAGCGAGACACATTAACCAATCTGGTATATTTTTCTACGTTGTCCGACCGTCTTTTACGATGGCTGCCTTGAGCCGCCGTATAAGTTCTCCAGTGATCAATTATTTTTGTTCTGTTTGTAAATGTGAATTTAGAATTATAGAAAAAACCCTGCTAGTCGATGTTGAACAGCTTCCCGACATTGAAAGTTTAGTTTTTAATTATGTAATTGGGTGAAAATATATGGATCCCTGTAAAAGATTTGTCCACCTGAATGAATTAAATTCAGTAGCTAATTTTATTGTTAATTATGAAAATAGGAGAACGATTACGCTACATTATTTTTCTGTTTTAACTAATCCTTGTAAATCTTTGGTAAAATTCACTGTGAACATTGACTGGTCCGTTTAACTTAACCTAGACTAGGAATCGGCAAACTCTCGGTTGAAAAGAGCCAACTGTTGGTAAAAAACCATATTACTTTGCTTGAAAGAGTTACATATTCATTTTTTTTTTTAATTTGTTTGATTTGGTAACGGGTTAAAGTTATTTATTTATCACGCTTTCTTGAATAAATCTCGTAATCCGTCAAATTATTTTTTGCAGACGATGAATATTTTTTTCATCCGCGAGGAATTCAAAATAGATTACAAGCTTTTGCGAAATTGACGATGTTTCAAAAGGATTATTTTACGCTTTTTAATTTTTTTTGCCACATCAGTTGAGATTACGTGCGCTTGTAAAAAAATGTGCAATTTTATATCGTTTTAAGTTTTTTTTTGTTCCCACTCGAGTGAGAATTAAATTGAATCTTTTTCTATTGACATTTATGTATCTACTTTTGTATAATGTCGATGAGGATTATGACATCCGTCATAATCCATCGTTGGCTTGTGGTTGTCGTAATTTGTCTGAATATAATTCGAAATTTCGTAGTTTAAATGTATGGAAATAACGATTTGTGTAAATATATTTTCTGGTACGTTTGCCTCGGGAAACTCTTCTGCGTCAATTTCAGTGTTTTTCTTTTGTGTCTTCGGATAGTGTCGCGGTAATTATAAATGAATTTTCATTGTTGTGATTATAGGGAATTGTAAAATAAATAAGTTTTCGATGTACATTGTTTAAAAAAATGTGTTAGCGAGTTATCATATAGTACTTTGTTAATAGTGTACCATAATTCTTGAATAATGAGTTGATTGTAAAAAATATTAATATACAACGTTAACGAGACGATTTCTGTTGGCCACGGAGAAACATAATAACGAATAAGAAATTTTGTATTGTTTGGTTTAATACTTTGGTGTGGAATTGCACTGTAAAATCAATGGAAACAACTATGTACAACAAATATCGTAACATTTTGAATTATCGTTTATCTTTCAATCAAAATTGAATAGATTAGTATTTTTCAAATAAGACTAGTAATAATGAAAATAATGTGACTGCAAAAAAACGATTTTTACAGTATCTATATAATATAAAATCCGTGTATAAAGTGTGAATATATTGACATCTCAAAGGAGCATGTGTTTGCAAATAGTATGCATCTCGACTTATATTCATTGTTCACCCTGCGAATAATCGAATATATATGGAAACATCAAACAATTTTCCAGGATATATGTGAATATTTATACAACTCGAGATTTTGTGCAAAATGCTGAATAAAATTGATGAATTATGTATATTAAATCAATATATACACGCCGTGCACGGAATTGATAATGATTTAATTGTAACTACGAGCCTTCTAAATGATGATGGACAACATAAAACTTGTCAAAACTTCTCAACTGGTTTAAGGACATATTTGTTTTTTCTTTATATGTATTTGTAATATTCAGTCTTAAATTGTATGTGATTTGACTTTCTATTGATTTACTCAAAAAAAAATGTTTTGTTTACAACTTATTCTGCTGGGTAACATAGGTGATTTTATTCAATCACTTTCACTTGAGCAGTAAGTTGTAGTGATGTTTTTTTAAAGAATATTTACCATACATAGTTGTTTAAATTATGTCTCAATTAATATATATTAATATTGTTTGCGGTTAATGTAACAGACAATATGAAAAAATCGGCTATTTGTCACTCGATCGTAATAAATTGAAACAATCAAACAATATTGGAATTAACCTGTTTTCTCCCGTACGATATTGGGTTTAATTACAAACTTTTTAATTTTTGTTTTCTTTACCTTTACACTTGTAAAGGAATAATATTAAAATTTTACACTGATAGAGCAAGTGAAAAAATACGCTCGTAAGATGGAATTGAGGGAGTTTTTACATACTTGATTGGGCCGATGTTTCAACTCTGTGGCTAAAAGTAAAAGGTTAATTTACAGATTAATTTTCAAATTGTATATGATCACTTGATCTATCGTTTTCAAAGGGACCAGTGAAACTGAACAATATTTACGCACGCAAGTAGGTAACTCTTTTGAAGTGTTGCCACATTTTTATGAATATTATATATCGCTCAGAAAATACAGTAATTGTGTAGACCAATTTATCGGCAACGGGGTAAGTTCGAATTATTCAAGACAGTGATTTACCATGAGTTGGATGGGTATTTTTACAGCAGATCAGTTGGCATGCAAAAAAGGTGAAACAGTTTCTCTTGCTTGTTGCACATTTTGTACTTAATTTCGTTAAAGTAAAAATGTTAAATTATGTATTGATGAATTTGTGTGATCAGATAAGAGCATTTTTTTTATTTTGTCAATGAAAGAAAAACAAATAATTGATGTGGAAATATTTGAACTATTTGAACTTCATCATGCCACCATACTTCAGTTCTGCTGAGTACAACCTATAGATCAGCAAACTTTTTGGGCTCACGTATCACTAAATTCACAATTTTAATCCAGTGGACTTTGGTGTTAAATATTACATATTGCAATAACAGTTATCAAATACGTCTACAAATGAACCAAGATCATAAAATAATGCCAGATTTCTTTGCGGACTACCAAAATTTTCTCGTGGACCACACTTTGCCGACTGCTGCTAGAATCTCACCGGTCGGAAGAATAGGCACGCATGACCACTGACGTACCAAGCCAATTGCCTCACGAATTCAAACCACGTCTCCTCAAAACGCAAGCATCTATTCTAGAAGATACGGATAAGTATATGGTTTTCCTGAGTTTTCTTCAGGTGCAATGATTCATTACTGTAATGCAGCACTGGTAGAATGAAATGTTACACAAAAAGCATTGTTAATAATTTCACCCATCGCCAAATAAAAAAATGAGTACATTTGTACACAAACATAAATGAATTATTTACTAATTTAAAAAGGTGACTGAAGTTGGTTGAAAGGTGGAATTTCTGACCGCTCCGTTTGAATAACATAAGTAATCAACAGTTGTTTTACCAGGTTTGATATTGAAAACAATAAAAATGTGTTGGCCTCAATGAACATAATTTATAGGCATTATGGTTTTTTCTTTGGCTGGCGGATAGAGTAAAATTTAAATATATATATGTAATGAATTAGCTTTTTATACTGTGTAGATTTGTTTTTCATTTAATATTGTGAGAGTATTTTAGTAAATTATAGTTTTTAGGAAATATATTTGAACTCTGTTATCAAATCATAAGTTGTGTTACCCAATAGTTTTGTTTGTTTATAATTTGCATAATTTAACAGAGTCCGAGGGAGCTAAAAGTTTATATTTTGTTTATATTAATTATTTAAATGGCAAAACTTCGCTGACGGCGTGCCGTTCCAGTCGGAGAGCTTAATCGGGCGATATTATTTACACTAAAAGAAGATTATAATTTTATAATGAATTACTTAAAACAAAAGACATCATTGTTGTTTATTTCCATGCCGTTTATTTTGAGACAGAAATAATATATTTGTATATATGAAATACCTACCTATCGTGTAATTTTATTTTTTTATATTGGATATTCATATGGTTGTAAATAATAAATAGTAAAATATCCTCTGTGATTTGTTTTATTTGGTTTTATCACAACTAAGGGTTAGGTTAGGGTGCGTGTCAGACACGCGCTCCATGAATACAAATGTCCTAAATCAGTGCTTCCCAACCTTTTTCGTTTCACAGCCCCCCTCAATTGTCTCCGTAACTCGTTTTTTTTTTTTTAGCTCACCGAGGAATTTGAAATCTGTGATTTGGTATACGTTTTCCTCAGATTGTCATAGAAACTCGTTTTTTTAGCTCACCGACGAATTCGAAATCCTCGATTTGCTATACTTTTCCCCCAGAATGCAATTTCCAATCCGATCCGGGGGCCCCCTTAAGAAATTCCACAGCCCCCAATATGGGAAACAACGATTTGATAGACTTAAATATATAGATTTTTGTACTTTCTACTGAATTTCGCGACCCACAGGTTGGGAAGCACTGTCCTAAATGACCAAAGATTTTAAAGTGGAGACTGCATGCAATTTCTTGCAAAACACTGTACACTGAGACACCCTTAGACTCAAAATGAATATTAACCCTTTGACCGCGGCTAAGAATATAGAGAACAACGTCCATACGCGGCACCTTTTTGGCGAGTTTGTTGATACGATTTTCGACCATAAATATAGATTGAAATATTTTTATAAGTATCTAGATATGTTTATTGGCATCTATAGTATTTTTTTAAATTATGAAAAACATAATATTTACTATAGTTTCGGTCTAATGTTCGAATAATCATTCTTCATACAATTGTATCAAGTCGCCGCCATTGCTTACGGGAAACAGGGAACACTGCGCCGTCACCGCGCGTAAAATAATATTTACCGGAACGTAATATTTTTACTTGCACTCGCTCACTTACAAACGCGATAACCTTTTTATTTACCGTCGAACATGTTTTTGGACGTAGTGATACTTAATGATATTCATTCAAGTAAATATAAAATGGTGAATACATAAATAATTTTCATGCAACAAATAATTGTAATAAAAAAATAAGATTTTACCATGAAAAGAGACTTCGATCAACTGTTGCCACAGTAGTTTTTTTTCATAACGGAAATCTGCTGCACTGACAAAAATCTCGTAAAATGTTCATGTTTACTCACATTATTTGAAAGTATAAACGTACATATATTTACACTACACTAAAATTATAATTAGGGCTTACAAAGCTACTTCGCATGTCACACACATTATTTTAGTAAATTTTTTTTTTCTGACTCGTAACACAGTTTACATCTTCGATAAATAGCTGTTCGCTTTGAATCACTCGTCAGAGGAATTTTCCGGGGCATATGTTTTAATATTTCACTTTTCAGTGATGTACTGGAACTCTGTGCAAGACTGGATGATGACGCAACCGACCTTTCTACTGAAAATTTGTTAATAAGTTGTCGAATAACAATCAGCTGAAATTCCAATTTTTTTGTCAGTTACGTGTTTATATAAATAATAAGCCCTACTTTCTTGTACCATTTTAGGGACTTCCGCATACATGAAAGGCTGCTTAGCATCATATCGCTTTTGTCAACGGTACCCATATTTTTATTATATTCCACAGCTGCTTGGGGTTTCATCACAGGCTGGCCCGTGACTCTGTTAATTTTCCCAGTTGGGATTAAATTGTCCGAATGTAGGGTTGTTAACATATGGACTTCTCTTCTATCATGCCATTTGATGGCCATCAACGGCCCTTTGTGGTACGACTCGATTTCACCTTTTTTAAGTTTTTTAAATTTAGGCATGAATTTTCGGTTGCTTCTTACTGTTCCACAAGCATTGATAGTTTGTTGATGTAAGTAATCAAACAATTCGGGACTACTATAATAATTATCACACCAGAGTGTATGGCCTTTGCCGAAGTAATCATTTAAAAGTGTGGTTATCACCGCTCCAGAAACACCAAATCGCCTACTATTTGTTATTTCGGTGCCATCACCACAATAAATTATGAAGTCGAGAATACTTCCGGTTTCTACGTCGCATAGGATAAACATCTTAATTCCAAACCTGTCCACAAGGACACATACATAAATAAGATAAATGCATTTTTTTGTTTCAAAAGACATCTTTGTTGACATTTTGGGCTAAAATGATTTCTAGTTAACAGTGGTTGAAAAATACTCCAAAATATGTTTATGAATACCCTAATAAACATCATTCTATATGGGACAGATTTGTGTCAAAAATTGAAATCCTTTGTTTATCAAATATGCCGAACACGGGCTGCAAATTATCCCACATGTGTTCTCGTTTACACCAATATTACATAAAAAAATACACGAATTCCTTTCAAATATTATATAAGTAGCTAGATGTTTGTAAATATCTTCAAATGACGTATTTGAAAAAAATATTGATTTAGTATTTGAAGATTTATCAAAAAAAAATTGCGATCTACATGAAGTATTTTTAACTGCTGGAATCTATTTTTCATAGCAATAAAAGTATTTTATCGAAATCGGTTAAACAACTACAATTATTAATTAATGTATAACTAGTAATTACATTATTTAGTTCGGATAAATAGTTTTCAATTTAAAAAAAAATCAATTAGAAAAATATATACTTATAAATATTATGCATCGGCGCATGGTTAATACAAAAAAAAATACATCGACAAGCGCCGCCATATTGTGGGCGTATTATTGGTAATTTTGTAGGTGTTCATGGAATTAATATTTTAGCTGGTATGGTTATTTTTTCTTGTGAATCTAATAGATGGCGTTGGTAATATACAATATTCAGTAGCATATTCAAGTGATTTGAGCTCTAAAACACCTATAATAGCTGAGATATTAAGGCTCAAATTCCCGTGCACGCTCATGGCTGCTATGGCAGCCATACGCGTATGAGGCATGTCAGCTTGGGCTGCTATAGCAGCCAGCCGCGGTGAAGAGGTTAACATTAACCCCTTACACTGCAGAGAAATTCTTGTAGCCATTCTTTAAGATGGTAAATTATGAGTAGTATAAAAACTTATTAATCAAAGATCATTGTTTTTAAATGTCGGTATGAAAAAAGCGAAAAAACCCAAGTCTGGAATGCTGGGAAGTTGCGTTAGGCACAAACAGAAGCACATACATGCGTATGTTGAAACATGACAGTGATAGACAATAATGCGTCTGCCCTGTGCTGTGCTACATTGTAGAGCCGGCACAGATTCCTACGTGCTCATTTGGATGTGTTCTTTCGTTTGTGCCATGAAAAGCGGAAGTAATTGAATTAGTGTGAGCTGAACATGGCTCATACAATACCACTCATGTAGACTACTTTAAAAAGATACCACAAGAGTAATTATGGATTATTTTGTGTCGTTCAGCTGTCACTTATGCGATGCAAAATACGCTCGTCGCACCTGCCAATTCTGTGCTGCATCTCAGCGTACGTAGGCATCAATCCTTTTTTGAATGCTTAGGATATGTGCAAGTCCTGAAAGCTTCACAGACTCAGCGCTGAGAAAAACTTTGTACAAAACACATAGTGGCTATATCAAAACTATGAAATTATCAAGACTCCAATACAGTTCTGTACTCTGAGAAGTTCAGTTCAGTTCTGTATTCTGAAAGCATGAATGTCTGTGTTCAATTTGTTTCAAAAGAGTTGTGTTCAATTTTTAAGAACCATGTTTCAGTGTCGGTAGCTGACCATCTGAAAAATTTAATGTTCCAGTAGTTGACCATGTTACTTCATCAAAGTAAAAATAGAAAAATGTATTTATTTTAGCAGCTTAGTACATACATAGTAAATTATAGGCTCAGTAACTTCCACCTCATATAAGACAAGTGATTTTTCTCACACAAAAATCTTCAGATATTCCAAATAAAGTCCAATTCCGGAACTGAAAAAACCTTAGGAGTTTTGCTTACTTGCGTTGGGTTATTTAAGTGGGATACTACCTCCATCCATTCAAAGCTAAGTACATCAGGCTGCTCTGGCCATTTCCATAGGCTCCCAAGCTTTTGCATTAGTTAAATAGTAGCTGCTGCTTTAGAAATATGGACGATTTGCCCCGGAAAGTATTTTCCTTCATATAAGAATACTACATGTTCATAAATGGCTTTAATAACAAGCAGCCAACGAGCTTTAGGCGCAATGCTTTCATCGGTAGACTCGTGCCATTCACTTCCCGTTGAGTCTGAAATGTCAACACTGAAGTAAGAAGACTGAAGAAACCGCATTTTCTTCTGTACTGCTTTCAATTTCCCCTTTTTTTCATCCTTTACTCACCCATTAAATTCTTTTTTCTTTGCCTCTCTGCAGCACGTTCTTTTTTCAAACGTTCCATTTCTTCTTTTTTCCTCTTTTCGTGTAGGAAATACTCCTGGCACAGTTTGCCAAAAACAATGGTGAGGTTTTTTTCCCTTTTCGCCCTTATATTGGATTTTTTCCTCCATTAACGGGCAAGAAAAAATGTCTCTTGAATGGACTAGCCACGGGTTCACTGGTAATTGGAGACGACATATCATCATTAGTCGTAAGACCAGCCACAAGTGCACTGGCGATTGGAGACAAAATATTTTCTCAAATCGTTGGACCAACCACAGGTGTACTGGTGATTGGCGACGAAGCATTATAACAATTCGTAGTATTCCACGCGGCCAAATTGCAATGATCTGAAAAAAATACACAAAAATCCAGTAGTTGACCCTATGTCATCTACTGGATTGAACAGTCCTGCACACTTCTAATTCATAAATATTCATCATTACAAACTTATTAATGACAATATTTTTCAAAAATTGGTGATATATTTTTTTATTAATTTATCAAGTAGTTGACAGTAGGTCAACTACTGAAAAAGCATGAAAAAATGTTTGAGTAGTTGACCCCCCTCCAAACTCGCTTTCCTGTAAATATAACTTAAAAATTAAAAATGATCTCAATACTTCAATATTATGGCTGCCCATAATGTATTAACTTGATATTATGAAGTCAAAAACCTTGAATTGCCATATGATTATATTCACTCATGTCCTTAACAATTTCCTTAAGAAATGTCAAATACAACACTTATCTCACTGTTGTTTTCAAATGGCTGCCATTACACTAAAATGACATAGATGGTTATGGGTTAGTTTCTCAATCTAACCACAGATGGCTTGACTTGTCTGAACTTTACAATTTAGAGCAATCCCGCGTCTGCATTTCTTATTTTGCGCAATTTTATTGCCAAAAGGACTACTGGTACATGGTCAGCCACTAGTACATTTACCTTACTCAAAGGGCTGAAGAATATAAAAAGAAAATTGAATCCTTACCCATCGCTGAAACCTTTTATCTGTGCATAAATTGCAATTAATGGGACACGGTTCATTGGAAAATAAGAGACATTTTCAGTAATATGTTATGCGCGTTTAATTACATACATAATAATATATTTATAAACTTAAAAGTAATATGTTTTTATCTTAATCTATACATGTTTGATAAACATACAAATCTTTGAAACAAAAACTCTGAATGTCGATCAAACAGTTCTTTGTCGAAAGATCTTTAAATAACTCTCAATACATTTTCAGTATTGATTAGTTTGGCCTTCATTGGAACGCCCTCAACAATTTTAACTAGGAAATAACCGTTTAAAAATGTTATTATTCATTATGGCCTAACGATTATCAGATAAACATTTCTTTACAATAATTGCTATATCTTTTTACACACTAATATAATTAATTTGATGGAATTGTCACAGCGGACGGTCGCTCGTGAATTTGTATTCTTATAAACACGTACTTGATAAATTTTACACCTTATTTAAGGGCAAAATACCCAATTCGATATTTACTGCTGCAATCTATCTATGACGATAAGCTAAAAATGCATCTCGAATGATTTTAGAAATTGGGAAAAGATAAAGTTAAGCAATAAATAATTAGTATTTCATTAATTTAAAAATAAATGAAGAATTCAAAGTAACTATTGTCATGTGTAACTTATATACAAATTGAAAATATTTACAACCATATTTCATATACCGGAGGATTATCTGTATTCAAAAAGATTGAGATTGCATACCACTCGGATCGTCACAAATAGATAGGAAGGATCTAAATTCTTCACTAAATTATTGAGTTGAAAAATAAATTTCATTTTATTTATTTGTAAGCTGTAAATATATTTCAGAAACCTAATTGAGTTCCTGATCACAGTGAAACCTTAACTATATCTTTAGCGAAATCATGGACATAGAACACGGTCAACTCTTTGTAACATATTAGTGGCATATGAGGAACTCTGTATAGATAAAAGGTATAAATTTAGCCATAATGAAACCATATATTGTATTGTATTCCATTGCAATTGCATATTTATATAGCTACCAACGCTGACCATGATAAATTAAGGTTCCGCTGCATCGGCCGATGAAAAATGAAATCTTCGGATTGTCATCTGTCCTAATACTTGAGGATGGTTTCGTAGGCTTGACAGACGATGGGGGCGACTTCCACGCTTCTACTCTTCACGCTGAGGGTGGCGTCCGGGTTTCCGGGCTGCAGCTTCAACTCCAGCAGCACCCAAATGTTGTTGGTGAGCCTCAGGGATTGGTAGAGCATGTCCTGTCCTTCGACGTTACGTTTGGCAATGGTGAAGATGTTGTGGGCGGCGGTTCGGGCGGCTACGGCGTCGGCCGAAGCGGGGATGCCTCTGAGCGCATGCTGAACTTCATTGGCCGCCGGGATCTCTTTCCACGTGGTCAGGAACACTCTCTTGTCCAGGTGGCCGTCTTCCGTGAAGTAAGTCTGCGGTGGAACTACGCAAGCGAAATAGAACACGTCTACGTTGTTCTTTATTGCCACCTGTAGAACAAAAACAACAATACATATATTATGTGTGCTTTACTATTGATACAATTAATGTTAGATAAATTGACAACAAAATTAAGCCTAAGGTTTAACCTGTAGATTATTGAGTGGCTCCATTCGTTGCACGGGTCCAGTCGTGGCGAGGGGAAGGCTAGTTTCAATACTCTGCGAGGGCTGTAAAGTTCCAACGGCTAAACCTCCCACTGGTAATAATCCAAAACTGCAAACAAAACCGTGACGACAGTAAGTAACGTTTGACATAATTGACAATAGAATCAGAGGAAAGTAAGACAGTGATAATGATGAAAAAGATTTACCTGTTCTTATTGAGTTGTACGGCAAACCCGGTCATAGCCTGCATGGCCTTATTGGTGAGAGTGAGTTCCATCTTGGGCTGTCCGCCTCTCCTGGAGAAAGTTCCCCACACTTCCAGACCCTTCCCTTTGTCGGCGGGCAACCAGCAGACTCTGGGCGGAGGGGGAGGGCCCACCGTGCTGGCCGAGCCGAAGATGTCACCCAACAGACCCGCCGCTCCGGGGGGAATAGCCGAAGATGTCTCCGGGATTCCACCCAACTAGAAAATGATTTATATTTATCATTACATACTGCAAACAAAAAAGTTATGGGCCATTCTTTATAATATTATTTAAAAGAAACTAATTAATTAATTCTTTTAAATAATTTTATAGAAGCTATTATTTCCAATTTGGGCCCAGATCTGTATTGCATTCACCTGCTGACATGCGAGTCTCTACTGACGCAGATTTCAGGAAGGGAATCGAACCGTAATGGAATAGAAGGGAAAATATTTGGATATATTTGTATGTACGGCAATAGAAAACTACACATAGTTTAAATTAATATAGATTTTCGCACTCACCAAAACGTCCAAGCCGCCTCCCAGGAGGTCCAAAGGTACGGAAGTAGTAGGGGCAGAATTTGTGGCGACGGGTGGAGGTCCGCCGATGTCCATTGAAAGTAAATCACCGATCAGAGATTCCTAAAATATAGATTGTCTCGTCAAATAATATCACTAGATGTCAAAAAAAGAAAACAAAAATAATTGTGCCGAGCATGACTTATGTTACCTGGTTAGGAATGACAGTGGCTGCGTTTCGTGTTTCATGAGTGGCATGATCGTCTCCCGATCCTTGACGGGTCGGTAGGGATTTACGGACACCGGCTCCGCGACCTGAGGAAAATATTACATACCGAATTGATATATCTGACAAATTATATTAGCACACCTAATAGTTATAGATAAACTCCATGCATCACCTTCGACAAAAGCTGTGGGCGGTTTGTGGTAGACTGATGCGAGAGAACTGATATGGCAGATGAGTTCATCGAGTAGCGTGGGTTCTAACAGATCCGTCTCTTCAGATATGAGAGGCTTGTCAGCCAGAACGACTTCTTTGGCGGCAGCGGGATCCGTTGACAGAAGTCGCCAATAGATGAAACCGCGGTCCCTGATAAAAATAATAATATTGATTGTTTTTAAAATCCTTATCTATACATATATTATTTTATGATAACCAAGTTATCTTCCATTTTAGCACTCGGATAGAGTTACAAAATTGATAGTGTACCATAATTTTAAGCCAAGTCTATACTTACTTGAGCGCAATAAAAAAAAAAAATATTTTAAGAAGAGACACGACATACCTGAGATCGGGGTTGTCTGAATCTTGCGTGGCAAGACTGAGCACGTGCTGTACGAGCTCTTGCGTATCTGCAGGGCGCTTCAGGAAAAGTTTTACCACTGCCGTCAGCAATTGAAGTTGGACCTGCAAATATATTAAATCATAATGGAAAAACATTTAACTTTTCTACTAGGCTATCAACAATAACAATTAAAATCTTCCTGCCACATTGCAATAAGTGTATTTGAAAAAAGGTTTAAAATCAATCGGTGAAGGAGCATAGTGCATAACGCTCAAAAGGATACAGTGTGTTGATTTAAAAATATTTTAAGTAGTACCATTTTTACAGACCTGGGCATTCTCATCCTGGAATCCTTCGAGGAAGGAATCGAGCAGTTCATCGGCGTTGTCGATCCTCTCTGCGTATTCTCCGATGATCCAAACCATGGAAGCCCTCGCTTCGGGTTCGTCGAGCGTGTCCAAGTTTTCGCAGAGCGTGCTGATGATGCTCTCGTACTTGTTGGGGTACTTGCGGAAGATATCTTTGATTACTACGATAGCCTCTTGGACCACATAGTTCACTTTGGTCTGGATCAAGTCGAGAAGGGTAGACACGCATCGCTCGGCAGACGGTTCCACCTAGTCAAAGACAATCATATGTAGAATGGTCAAGCGAAGCGTCTACACAAACACAAGTGTAGGTCAACTTGGAAATCGTAGATTCATTGGCAGCAATAGGTTATTAGAATGAACTAGCTGTAAGCCCGTTGGCCCCAACTGGATAATTTTTTCGCATTATAAAAAAAATTGAAATTTTCCGACATGTAACAATCAAATGCGTACTAATTCGCCAAACGAAGCTTGTTTTTAGGAATATATGAGTCTTTAAGAGTTGAAGTGAACCAAATAGAAAAATGGTGAAACTTTTCTATTTGACTTTTAAGTACAATTACGTTTTCAATTATTTGTAGTGCGAACCGTCATCAACTTTTCATTTTAAGTGAAAGTTTATTAAATAAATAAGCATAAATAAAATAATACAAAATAACTTAGATTATTCCATGTATTGTGCTAAAAACTGTGACACGTGTTTGGCTTATTTCAGAGGCATCCTCAGACAGACTTACTTTCAGTAAGTAAGTAAAAGTAAGTCTGTCTGAGGATGCATCTGACAGAGACGAAACACGTGTCACAGTTTTTAGCACAATACATGGAATAATCTAAGTTATTTTATATTAAAATGAACTTCCACAAAGTTACTGACAGATCCGTCGAAAGTATAAATAATGTATTTTAGAGAAAAAATGATTGAAATTATGTAATATAAGGGGTGGGTTCAGTTCACCTTTTCCCATCATCCTAACTTGGCTCACTTTACCGTATTTTAGTCTTGTTGACCCCAATCTATCAAACTATTTTGTTTACTTTATTTATATATGAGTCGTCTGGTATCAAAAGCAGAACTATCCCATATATGTCGAAACTGTCATTCTTGACGTCATCGAAAAGCCGAAATTGCGACCATACAAACAAACGAATGTACAAACGTACGAACGAACCTTATCGACTATTAATATATAGACACAATGATCTATTTATATTAAAAGTACGGATACAACAAATAGGTACGAGTGCGTTTGTGTCGAGTTTTACCTTGATAGCGCATCGACCTATAGCCCTGACAGCCTTCCTGACGAAGTCCACGTCGACTTCTGTAGCATACTCCTTGAGCTCTCCCAGCACCTGCGCGATGTTTGTTTGAGCGGCGAGGCGGATCATGATGTCCAATTTCTCCAGTTTTACATAAATCGGATCGTTGTATTTGACAAAGAAAACCTGGAAAATATACGGAATGTAATTTTGAGGCGAGATAACGTATCATAAAAAAGGTATAGAAAAATTTTCTTTCGCGGATCTCACCTTCATTTCGTGCTTGAGAATATCGGGCCTCTTTTGAACGATGAGATTGATATTTCTCAAGGCGACATATTGAACTTCAGGCTCGGCACTGAGCAGAGTGACCAGGGGCGGTGCCAGCTTCTTAGAGAGACCGGCGCAAAAATCAGCATCGCCTCCCAATATTTCCATCAGTTTCATCAGCACCTGTGGGAAAAATAATACATATTGTCAATTGCACAAAGACTCGAGTCGGGACAAAACTGCACATATTTTACTTGAGTGGTCACCTTCACAGCGGAAAGCACGACAGCAGCGTTGGCGTGAGCGAGACGAGGAGTGATCCTCTCGCAGATGCTTTGAGCTTCCCTCGCGTCTCCAGGAGAGTAGTTACTCAAAGAATCCAGAATGAAGACTTGACCCCATTCCGTGCACTCGTTCAGAGCAGTCAATAGTTTGTTTATTGTGGGAGCATTCATCTCTGAAAAATCAAAGTTTGTATTTGTGTTCCAGCACGTCTAATTGTTGCAAACACTAACTGCGCAGGCAAATATAACAAATTTTTATTTATTGGAGAGCGGAGGACAGTGAAAAGTCAGTGGCAGTGTCAGTGGTCTATCAAATGTAACCAAACTTTTAGTGGTACGTTAAATCGGGTGGTAATTTGATATATAAAGGATAGAATAGAAAAACTGACTAATATAAAAGCTAAATGTGATGTATATGGATATTTCAGATCAACGAGTTAAATATAAAATGACCGAATGGTTCCCCTGAAAGCCACTACGTAAATAAATTGACTTTATCGGGATTACCCAGCATATACTGAAAGGGGAAAATGAGTTGCAATGGTCGACAATTTGGGCAGTGAATAATTGTCTCACCGACAAGTGGATGTCCGCTGACGCTGGCTTCGTTTATCTCTGAAAGAGCTGCGACCGCATTCGCTACCACCATCGGGTTGGAGTCGCTCAAAAGATCTTTGAGTTGATCGAGGAAGCCCTGGAAATAAAATTTATTTGTAATTGATTTATGATAAAACAACAATAATAAATTTAAATTATTATTTATTGCGTACGAACTGAACAATTTAAAGGATGCTACAGATCGATTGCTCAATAAATACATATTTAATATGCTATATATTTGTGATGCGCTCACAATACTTGGGTCAATATATTTTGAAAAATAGATGGTTTTAAAAACATGATAATACGAACATAATTAAAAAACTATTAGCATGTTCACTGTCAATACTTGGTGGGAAGGCGTTATGATAAAAAAATAAAATATACATTTGTACTAATTACCACTTTATTAATTAAAATCAGGACCGGTTTCGGGAAAATGATGAGCATTATCAACTGATAAAATACATACATTGATTTGTGATTTGTGTAAAAATCTAAATGTCTTGATCTTAATAAATAAAGTGGGAATTAATGTACAAATGTGTATTATATTTTTTGAATATAATTAAAAAACATCAATATTTTACTGTCAGAAAATCGTTATCGTTTAATTTGACTTACTATGGATAGACAACTAATGTTTACCTGGTCTTCTACCATACTGGACGAGATATCGTAGAGCTTGGCCACGCAAACGGCCGCCGTCTTCCTGACGTAAGGGTCTTCGTCCCGGAGGCACTTCCTGAGCGGCTCGCAGAGGTACTCCGTGATCTTGTCCACCCGGATGCAGCCCATGGTGCGGACGGCCAGCGCTCGGATCAGCGGGTTGGGATCCTCGCAGTCCTGTCAAATAACACAAGCTCACACACGCTCAGAAGGGATTCGGCTTCTTATGCTAACATTGTGTTGCGAACGCGAGCGTCACGGTGATCGTTAAAAGTAATTCTCACTAAACAGAGAAATCTTTATAGCACTATTGTGGAATCTGTTATATTTCCTTAATGTTTCTTTGAGTAAAAATGATTTACAAGCATTGCATGAAAACAAATTAATCAAGACTCGATTCAACGGTTGGCGGGCGAATATTTTATAAAATTGATTTCGTAACAGACCATCAAAAACAGTTTTGCTTTTGTTAAATGAACACCAGTTACTTATATTCAAAACTGATATACTTTTTATACATGGAGCTATTTTTAATTTTTTTTTAAATGTTGGCATAATGAAAGATAAATATACATCAGTGTCCTTTTGATTAGTCAATGCTAATTAATGTGGACCGATTTTCTGTATAGGTGCGTTTTATGGAATAGAACAGTTAAATATATTTCTTATTTTACCATGTCCGTTTAATAAATTAAACTATGTTTTTTTTATTCCAGTCAAAATAATACCGATTGAGATTAGTCAGTCGAATTTTTCTAATGTGAAACTGTTTTCAAGTAATCATGCCATGCTTTAAGAATGTCCATCGACAGTCTTTACAACTTTTTTTTGTGATTTTTCAGTACGTTTAAAAGTAACAAAAAAACCCTATTTTTTTGGCCAAATTTACTGTTGATAACCTAGATATTAATACTATTGCAATAAATATTAATTCAATTTCTGCTGCTGTTGTTTGTTGATGTAACTCAGTTTTTTTTAAAAATAATCACAGCATGTCAACACTGGGATGTTACATCATCGATTGTTGTACATTTGCAGAGCAGTTAATTGAACTAATATTAAATAAAAAGAAATCTGTTTGTCAATCTGGAATCTACACGGCTACACGTTAAGCGCGCAGTCAAAAAACAATTCACCATATTATTGAAAGAAACAAACGTGTGTCGAAAGACAAAATTTGGCCATTTTGCAAATACTTTCTAAGCTGTATTCGGTTCCGTTTATGCCTCCGGTAGGTCAAAAACGATCTTCAAATTTAATCGGCGACATCTTCGTAGACGCAGGTCAATTCTGTTCGCAACATATGCACCGCACATAATGATCGTTATAAACTGATAATTTTTTCGTTTGACATATTTTAATCGAGATTAATCGTAAAAACAAGATTTGACCTGTCTAGTAGACGTTAGCGAAGATCATTTTCGACCCGAGACGAAATACTAATTTCTAAAAGTGAAATTCGCCATTGCAAATGTTTTTTTTTAAGGCGCGAGTTATTCGGATCGGGCGGCATAAACGGGCAAGCGTTTTAGACATATTAAACTTAGTAACAATCGACTACAAAATATTTTATCATAATATTATAACGCAACGAAGATGGGAGAAAGCTTCACCGAATTATTGCGTAAAACCTGGACACTTCCGATCGCCGTCATTGAAAGCGTCTCGACAGTTCAGAGAGTATGAATAACATTTAAGATCAAAGGAGTATGAATACGCTACGTCATTGTGAGAGAGTTAGTTATATACCAGCACAGGTCAAATTTCGTTACAACTATTCACGTTAATCAAATTGCCAAAATAATTAAAAATGGCGATAACAATTACAATAATCATTCAATTGACATCACATTGCAAAGAGATTTGACCTAAATACGATAAAAATTTTCGAAGATAACTATCTAGAATATTTATAATGCATCCTAATAAATGGATCGGCCGATATGCGTATTGAGAATTTACTGAAGAAAAACAATCAGCGCTAAATGAAAATATTCAAAAGGACACTGTTTTCTTATTCGTTCTTACGAGTACAAGCACATATTACAAAAAAATCCAATACTTTTAGGCGCAAAACATATATTTTACATCATTGGCTGATTTACCTACAATATTTAAAAAAAATACAATAAAATATGTTGAATATTTAGTATACAGAAGTCAATAAAATTAACAACATACTTAATAGCATTTGAAATAGCGAAAATAAGAAAATATACTTTATAGATATAACTATGATAATTTAGCTAGAACATTGTTAGTTTTATTTATTCGCTAATAAAATAGATCTATTGCGGGTACGGGGTCAATGAAGAAATCAACTTATTACGCCAATGTTACTAGTAAACTTATCGTTACCGACTGAAAAATACATTAATAAAAGTAATACAGGCTAATGAGGCAACACTTTTGATCGGGAAATAAAACAAGTTATTTTCATATTCAAAAAAAGGTCAAATCCCATCACAACCAAACTCCAAATGAAAAAGAAGAATTGCACTGTTTTTCATAAATATTTTTACTGTTTGATAGCTGGTCAGCCCCCGTGTTTTTTAACAGGGACTTACAAGTTCAGCCGGTAGAATTGATGTTTTTAATTATATAATATGTATATTAAAATAATCTCAGACGGTTTACGATTGAACGTCTCTACATTGAAGGGGTGTATCGATAGACGGGGGGCGTACAACAGGATATGACCTTTTTCATCTCATACTCCGTTGATTACGTAAGGCAAAAAGCTAGCAATAGTGAAACAAAACGGGGGAGCGTCGGGGTCCCATCTTCGATGCGAGACTGAGGTTCTGTCATCAATGCGTTACCTTGACAAGCTGGGAGGTTGGTAAATCCTTTGCGCCCGTGATTTTTTCAATAAAGAGGTAAAAAAGATAAAAAAACACGAATCACAACACAGAAACTGTGCTCTTCACAGAAAGGTAACAGATTCAAAGAGTAGAGAGCGATCGAAATGAGGAGAAATCATAAAAGAATGGATGAGTCGTCGTAGAATCGGTCGTCTGTGAAATGATCAGAATGGGGAAGAGCGCGATGGCATTCCAAAAATGAGATGACGAAAGGAATCCATTAAAAATGAGTCTTATTCTTTCAATGAACCATTTGTGAGAATACTTTCAGAGCCCTCGCGGTAAATTAGCCAAAATATCTGATGCCAAGAAATAAATCAAAGTAAAAAAGTAATATTTTTAATATATCGGTAGTCGGCGAGAGCTGGACTGATTATATCCTTGTAACATTTCCGCCGTGCGTACACTGATATGTACATTCTGTTTGTTGCGTTACATGGTTTGCTTCTGTGAAACTATTTGCAGGCGTAATTTTTTGTAAAGTTTTGACTTTTAACCTAATTATGGGCGAGGGAATGATTTTATCAAAGACTAAACAAATAGAGGAGGGCGAGGAACAGGCGGTAATGAAATTAACAGGAAGAATAATTTAAAAATACTCCCCTTTCATAAATAATATATTTAAGAAAATAATTATTGATTATCTAGATTTACTAATTTCATGGTAAACAAGTTTTTAGATAGGATTGGAGGCTTTCTTTTCTTACATTTGTTTTTGTTGGTTCCCCCCGCCCATAATTTTCTAGAACGTTTAATAATAAAGGGATTAAAAATAGTACCATTTTATAATAAAAAGTAGAGAAACGCTTTATTTATTGGCTTAAATAAAATTTACGGAACAATATAAATAACCCACAATAAAAAAGGTCATTGCATTAACTAAATATTGAAAATAAATATGAGTGTCGATTACACTCATTTAACAGAAAAATAATCAATTTTAGATAAACACAATCAGTTTTCAAATAATATGCTAACTGGAGTTTATCTAGTAAAATGGTTATACGCTGTATCAGTTTTAACCACTAGTGCTCGATGTTTCATATAGAATGATTTAAAGTAAATTAATTAAACCACAAATATTCATTAACGAAAACCTTATGAAAATAATTATGCCACCCAGCACTGGCGACTGCAAATGTAGACAGAATAGTTATGGTAAATAATGCATGGGTGACAAAAACGACTCTTGATGAAAACATCCATACAAAAAAGCTTTTTCAATTAGCAGCACTTATTTTATTATGGCAGTTTTACAAATAATACCAACATTCACTCTTTATGCAAAAATGTTATTTTTATACTCTCATGTTTAGTGACAGGACCATTCTTCAAAACAGTTGAATGATAAGTACTACCAGAATGTAAAAAACTTGCCATTTTGTGATCATATAAAAGAGGGACCGCAACAATTCATTAACCCTTCAAGCCCTGTCGACGTGCTGTGCACGCGGATCAAAAACCACACCAAGGGACGGACAATAACAGTCGTACAGTGATTGGTCTGAATATCACCAAATATGTTTTTCAAAACAATCCATTTATCATTTAATTAATGTGCGCTGGGCACATTATTGGAACCGAAAAAGTGAAATTCCAGTAGCAAGTGTTAATCGAATAAAAAAATAATATAAAATAATTTTATCAATGTTACCGCACAATCTGTAAACAAAATATGATACGTCCTTGGGACTTCAACTTTAGCCTGAAGAGTTAATACATTGTCCATGGGCGGATTCACAACTCAAGTGGCATTTAAGACCAATGATTAAATGGCATTATAATTTAGGATAAACAATAATTATTGAAGAATGAAAAAATCAAAAAAACTTGCAAAGTAATATTTTCTTTTGGGGTTTAGTTTAGAGATGAAACAATATTTTTAAAAAATATGCAAAAAAGATTTGTGATGCTCACTTCATAAGACATTTTTTTTTTCGCATAGGTTGACTCTGCGAGGTACAATATTTCTATTGGTAAATATATCACAGGAAATAGTGTTCTTATTCGGTTAGTCTAGTTGTAACGGGATTTGACCTTGATTGGTAAAAACTCAGACGGGCTCTTCGGTGTAAAATTCTCGAAATAGCGCAAGCAAAGAATTCATCATTTTAGATAATCGGTCTCAATTGAAATGTATGGCGGAAATTTTGATTCATGAATAAAGAATATTTTTTTAAACATGACATGGAGTCTACACGATGAATGTTGAACCTTAACAATACAGTTTAATCAATATTTCTCAAGTACTAGGGTAAAACTGAAATATATATTGAGCATGTCTCCATGTCTAAAATATATTATCTAGTTAAAGATTTGTCCAATACCAATAAATCTCTCAAAAGCAAAACATAATTCAAAAGAAACCTGTTGAATCAATCGTAATTAAATAATTTTAGCCTTATTACCCCTTTTGGCAAAAATTTGTCAAAAATTAAAGAAGATATAGCCATTTATATTTTTTTCTGCAGTTAAGTTCTTCTAGGAATTAACTTATCAAACATATATCATCGATATCTTTTGACTGAGATTTTTTACTGTCGCAGCATTTGATAATCAAAGCACACGGCAAAAGATAAAAAAGGTTAACAAAATGACACGGCAGACAAATTTAAAGTCTCATGGGATCGTTACACAATTAAGAAAACAGATGACAATACTTGAAGGAGATCAGATCAAAACCCAGTTGTTATCAATTTTGTCTCATTTGAAAACCATAACAGTAGAGTATTTCAAAATTATTGTGGTCCAGGACTTTCACACATCAGTGCCCCTTTTTTTAAAAATTCAATTACGGTTACAAAGATGACTACTATGCTATAACGTGTGGATGTATCTGTTTCTGCAATAATAAGCGCAGACAGTTTGAATGGACAAACCTGTCACAAATGTGAATGAATATATTATTGACAAAACTTTGGGAACATGAACTTTTCAAATATGAATTATTTAACGGAAAATTATGATCAACTTTTCTTTTAGAATTCGGCAAAAAATGAATGAATAAAATTGTGTTTTTAAGAAATTACTGCCATGGTAAAATTTATATATAATAACTAGGGGAGTGGCAATTGTGATCGGTGAACGACGGGACACTGCGCGGTTGTCATATGCTTCACATAGAGACGACGACCCAATGAGAAATATTGATTAATGTACACACAGTCATAATGAAATAGGAACATACACACACACACACACATTTATATTAAAACTGTGCAAAATATATAATCAAATTTTTAATGTGCTCTTTTTCTAAATCCTAGATATAGAATAATTATTTTCAAAAACATTCCTATATTATTATAAATTTAATAAGCCAAAGGAAATTTTAAACATCACCACAATTAGGTGTTTTAAATACTTATTTCGATTTGAATGAAGTTACAAGCTAAAAATAATACATTATTTGAAAGTAAATTATTACAATTGTAAATTTGACTTATATTGAATAACGGAGAAACAGAAAAAAGCAACAAAATATAGTAATTATTTGAAATATAAACATACTTTAGTGGATTTCATATAATAAATTGAGGTTTTAAAATGATTAATTATATCTGTGATATATTTTTAAACTCTAAAAATTCAGTTGACCATAAAAATTGTAGCCGCAAATCTTTTTAATATTGGTAATAAACAGTAATTTGAGAAAAATTGCCAATTAAATATTAAAAAACCAATAATTTAACTCACCAAAATATATGAAATCTCTCGGAGAATACTTACATGTAATAAATCTATAAGATATATGATAGGGTAGAAATAAATCACTATAATACAAGTAGTTCCGGTACAATAAACTGAAGGTGTGTTTAATTGTATTACGAAAAGTAGTGATAGACCAAAACAGGTGATTGAAACAAATATTGCAATTTTTTTTTGTGACAGGCTGAAAGAACCAAAAACACAAAACATGTGAAATTTTACATACATAATCGGTTTTGCAATTGGTTTTAATTTTATTATTAAGTGTCTTGTATTCAATATTTATTGTTCATCATAAATCACATGGATCACTTTTCTTTTCCATGGCTACCGGTCAAAAAAGATCAGCTTTATTTTACTTTTAGTCAGCTCTGGCAATACTCAAATAAACTATCCGAGAGATATCATGATGAAATAGATGTCAAACAACACCTCAAATCTCTACTGTTTGAAATTTAAGAAATAGAAAAAGAAAATACTTATTTTCAACAAAAATTTAATCATCCAATTATTTATATTGAACACGGGAGAAACAAAATGAATTTACCGACCTTGACAAATGTGTTGACGGCCATAATTGCCATATCAGGCTGAGATTTGGCGTAATTCATGAGGTAGAGGTACACCAGCTTCTTCAATTCCAGATTGTCGGTCTGCATGCAGTTCACGACGTCAGGGAAAAGCGCTGACACATCTTTTCCAACGGTCATGGAAGCTATCACCTGTCAAAATAAAAGAATGCTTGCATAAAAAAACCAATTTTGAAAAAAGAACAATACTAAATTCTTAAAAAAGTAGATTTGTAGGGTTTGAGGTTTAATAGAAAAACAGATTAGAAGGAATGAATGTTTGCATAGTACTATAAAATATATTTGAAAAAAGAACACTTTCGAATTGGTTTGAGGTAAAGGGGAAAATAGCTTGCATTAGAAAGTAAATATTGAATTATCAATTGTATTTATTTGTCAAGAGATATATAATACACAATACAATGATTAGCTTCTTCTATTTCCGATTAAAAGGCTCTAGATTTTCATATCAGTAATTGATTTTGCAAGGGCTGGTTATTGATCATTCATGCGGTAAAATTTCATTAGAGTTAGTGAACATATGCAGTTTAAAAAAGGACTTTGATAAATTCCTGTTCAGGACATATTCATTCAGTTAATTATTTAGGAGACAAGATTTTGGTAATTATAGAGTATAGCTCGTCATGGATTATTACGGCGATAAACTTCACAAACTAAGCTAAAACAACTCCACGATTTAAAGTTATTTTTTGAGAGCTTTATAATCGCGTTAAAACCACATCCATTATGGCCGCGCGGCCATAATGGAAAACAGAGGCGATGTACTGAAAAATATTTCGTATTTCGCATAATTTATCAGTGTTCTTCGTAATAATGTGTGGTTTTAACGCGATTATAAAACTCTCAAAAAATAACTTTAAATCGTGGCGTTGTTTTTAGCTTAGTTTGTGATTTTTTTCGCCGTAATAATCCATGACGAGCTATACTCTACTTTACCAAGATTTTATATCCGAGGCGTAAAAGCATTTAATTATATAAACAGCACCCTTCCTTTAAAATCCGGGAGGATACTAATAAACAATCATATTTCAAACTCACATCTATTTAGTGATGCATTCATATTGCCTTTTGAGGCAACAATTTAAAAAAAAACATCACTCCCATTTGAAAATGGGAGTATAGGTTAAAGGTTTCTTGGCATGGCTTCAATTTATAGATTACGAAGTAATGTTGAACGAAAATATTTAAATACGTCAAAATCATCACCTTTTTGACAGCTTCCTTTTTCTTCTCTTTCTTGTCATTATTCAATTCGGATTTCAGCTCAAATATTTCTCCCTTTTTAGTAGTTGTAAAATATTTGGAGTCCGTCATTTTGGTGGATTGATTTGAATGTTTGATAGGTCGGCGGAATTAAATTCTGAAAAATATTAAAAGATTACAACGATTCTACGCCATGACACATCATCGATCTGCCAAATTATGACATATCAGTGGATTTATGATACAACGGATTTGATATAAGAGTATCTTATAGAGGTACAAGAATATGAAATGTATTATCGATGTCAGACATTAAAATTACAAAGAGAATTACTTTATTTTACCACTAAATTACAGGCCGACTTACATTATTGAACCGCCTCCCAAAATTGTATACTGTTTTTTTTCGTTCAAAAATGTATGGCTAGTGACCAAAATAACTACTGTTAAGTACAAGCAGCCAGATAAGTTTTATTGAAATTTAAAACCTCTACAATACATCATTTTCATATTTTGCTCATCACGAACATCATCAACTGATCAAATTTTCGTGATGAGCAGGTGCTTTATTTTTTTAATAAATATCTTTTTACCAAGAAATGACAATAAACGCCTTGAAGTATCATTTTTAATTTAATCTCATCACCATATTATTAATATTTAAAAAAAAGTTTAAAAATCTTGTTAACTAAACAATAGTTATCTATAAAGAAAAACTCAAATAAATACCTAAATTGCTACTCTTTTCAACGTAACTAAACCATACAAATCACGGTCGCAATGTATAAATGGGTTGATCTTAATATATTCTTTTTTGTATTCAATTAAGCATTAAATTCAGTGTGTGTAATTCTTGAAAATATGTGATTATTAATACATTCAAATGATTTTTTAATGAATTTATGATTATGATTTTCTGTATAGGTAGTTTTGATTTACGCCTCAGACACGTTCCTGAATTTTAGCCGTAAGTCAAATTTCATACAAAATATCATTGTTATTTTTTCACACTGGGTATCTGAAAAAGTACAAGTTTTCAAGAAACACATAAATGCACTTTATTCCACCAGTTTACCACTCCGCTCGCTTTTTTGCTGAAGTCCAAATTTTATGATGTAATCATTCATTGCTGCATTAGAGGTGATTGCCGAGTAGAAATATTTTCACTATTGTTGAGGTGATGTAAGAGGTGATGGCTTCAATAAGTTTAAGAAACACTGAATTAGATGATTACGCCTTAAAATTTCTGAGGTTATACAGGTAAATTATCCGGGATTCGTTATCAGCTACATGAACGTTCAATCATAAATCAATGATTATACTAGCTGATATTGACATGAATTCTGAAAACATCTGGGATCTTAGAAGTTAAGATGAATTAAAAACACATTTGACCATTTCGTGCAGGCTTAAAGCTTTATGCTCATTGAAAAATAAATTTGCTAAAACTGTTTTCATTTTTTTAAATCCATGTCTGTTCCCAATGTGAAGCATATGACCTCCTTATGGAGATATGTCAACAGAAGTTTTTCTACGAAAACTGTTTTTACTCAGTCGCTCAACCTCTCCTTTTCAAGGAGAGTAGTAGGGATAGAAGGATAAGGCTAGGACAGGACTAGTGGTTACGCTACGCCCAGTTATTGAAGGATCGGAAGGGTGGGAGAGAATTTTTAGACATCACAAATACCCATGCCTTCGAACAGAAAGCGATAAATCGATCGAAAAAATGCTGCTTGTACTGCTGCTTGACTCGTACCTGTGAGATCCGGCACGGATTTCCATAATTTCATACTAATTACATACATACGTAATTTTATTATTCATTGTTTAATATATAGATGTCAGCCATTTGAATATTCTGTTATAGGCTTAATATTTTTTTTAACATGCCTGTTAGTACATACCACAGAAAAAAAGAAAAGGTGAAAATAAATCAACAATGAGCAACTGAATAAAATGATGACTCTTAACATCAATTTTTTGATTGCTGGTACTTTCAATTACCTTTCTTTTATCAAATATTTTCAGATTCTAATATTACTGAAATTAATGGCCTTTAACCCAACATGAAATTGTATGCAATTTCTTAATACCTTCATATCTTTTCAGACCAACAGATTGTATTTGATGGCCATTGCTTTTCGGATTTTCTAATTGTCCTGTTAATAAAATATTTTGCAGAAAGAGAATCAACATTTTCCATTATCAAGCCATTTGCGTGTTGAATATTCAACAGGAATATTAATGCCGCTAAAGTTCAAGTGTGGGTCAAGAATCAATTATCGTTCCCGCTATATCCTACGCGGCGACAAAGATATTATCGATGGGACATAGCAGTATTTTATTATACAATGTTTTATTGTTATGTAAGTTTAAAGCAAAAAAAATGTACCTAACTTACTATTGAAATCTTGTCTGAATCTTTTGAAAATTAAATTTTGGAAAATGTGTTATGTGGAAGAATTAAATTCAAATTCTATCCTCTTATAAAAGAGGGGTTATGCGATTGACTAACAAGTAGATCAACCATTAGGAGTCTATCCCCTCCATGCTTAGAGTGGGTTTCTGAAGATAGTATAATATGCTAAATCTATGCTATATCTATATACTTCATGGAAATATGAAAACCTACTCAAAATGATGTATTTCTTTTTAAATCATGTCCGTTCTAAGCCAGTGATTTCAAAAGTAGGGAGCGCTTACTTATTCAATGGGGGTAGTAAAAAGATTAACCTTTTCTTTCTTCTTTGCTTCGTATATTAAAGTATATTTTGTGACTTACAGAAATCATTTTTACCATGAATAAGGTGAGTTGGTATTGAGAAAGTTTTTGCAAACACGAGGCTTACAAGCGTAATGCTTGTAATCCACTGATCAAATCAGAAATTGCTTAACTGCTCAACTTTTCACTTTCGAAGAGATTAAGAACAGAATGATGGGACTGAGAAATTTATTAATTGATTTGGAATTTACTTGGTAGAACTCCATTATCAGAGGGTAAAAATATCAAAGTATTTTAGTTCTAGAGTTTTTAATAATTTGTATGCGTTGATAGCTATTTCGACTTTCGCCATCGTCAGAACTATTCTAGCTAGTTCTGACAATGGCGAAAGCCGAAATAGCTATCAACGCATAAAAAATATTAAAAACTCTAGAACTGAATTACTTTGATATTTTTACCTTCCGTACTGAGAAATGACTGTTAGTTTATTACTAATCACTCTTATAATACTCTGTTTTTAAGATTGAATGAGTATTAGGGAATGAATTCGCCATACCTTTGATTACAAATCAATAAATCACTTTATGAAATTGTTGGTACAGTAACTAGAACCAGTATATACTGTAATTTAAAACACAAACGGCCTGTGTTTATCCAAGAAAATGATTTTTCGAAAAGTATTTTCTTTTAGATGATAAAAGTAATGAAAATATAATCCCAACTAAGGAGTAACTACTGGAATAAATTGAGTCCACGCAAATATTATGAAAATGGTAAAAAGTCCTGAATTACCTGACATATATTCAGAAATCTAGACATTTTACTTGATTATTATTTTTCCAGTCAGTGATTAACAAAGTCTTTAAGGTTTGCTAAGACGATTAATAGCCAGCTCGCAAAATTTTTATGGAAAGAAAATAAATTTTCATTTGTTTTGTCAAATTTATGGCTATTCATCGAACTTAAAAAATCTTTCTCTCTGTTGTCTATGGTGTCCACAAATCATATTTAAATAGTGAAGGTAGTAAGAGTATTTTCTTGTAAATGCAGTAACTTTCTACAATGCAATGATAAACAATGGTTACAAAATATACATAGAAAAAATATTATAATAGACTTATAGGGTAACTTAGACATGAATAAAACATTTAAATGTATTCAACAGTTGTGTGACATTCTCATCAATAAATAATCAAGCGATGGGTGGTTCATTTATTTTATTATTATAGAACAAATTTATTTTTGATAATCTTTATTATGCATCTATGAGAAGACTCGTTTAGTGGTAGATAACAATACTATTACAACAAGGTAGCAAAATAAAATATATAACATGTAGCAACGGTGCTAGACATTTGCCCGCCCCAGGCAAGATTGTATTTTCTCTTAATTTTTATAAAATTCCCCTAGGCATTTAGGCATATGGCTGTCTCTCCGGATTTATCGCTATAGGCAGTCGCCTGCCCCGCTTGCATGTAGCGCCGGCATTGATGATATGATATGATTTTTTTATTATTTTCATTAATGATATCGTAGAAAGTATAAGTGGAATTAATTATCTGCTCTTTTCTGATGATTTAAAACTGTTTTTACGTATCAGTAAAGAGTCTGACCGTACTATTCTGCAGCAGAATATGAATGCGATTTTGAATTGGTCTATAAAAAACAAGCTCGACTTCAACATTTCGAAGTGTTTTTGTATTTCCTTCTCTCGCTCAAAATTTCCCATCATATATAACTATGCAATATCTAATGATGCTTTAAAACGTTTGTCTGAAGTTGTTGATCTTGGTATAAGATTCGACTCTTCTTTCACCTTTCATTCGCATATCACTTATATTGCACTGCGTGCAAGCAAACTCCTTGGATTTATTGTTAGACAAAGCAAACCATTTGAAAACCCAACTGTGTTTCGCACGCTTTATGTTTCTTTGGTCTTAAGTACGCTTGAATATGGATCCATCATTTGGAGCCCATATGAAAGTTCATACAAGCTGCAATTAGAGAGAGTCTATAAGAAATTTCTAAGATATTATTATTTCAAAAAATTTAAATTCTTGCCCTTTGATAATTCCTTAAAGGAATACTACCCCACCAAATTTCTTTTAGGAATGTTATCGTTTCACTCTCTTGAAGCTCGAAGATCTTTTTCAAGCTTAAAGCATTTTTCTCTTCTTCTTCGGGGCCGAGTTAATAATCCTGAAATTCTCATGACTATTAATTTACATACTCCCAATTTATTCTTGCGTGGGCGAAACTATGAGCAAAAACTTTTATTTCTAAAAACTTACACCTCGCTTAGGAGTTATGAGTCACCATTTCCAGGGGCCGTTCGATTGATCAACGCATTGCCTAGAGAAGTGGACATTTTTTGTGATGGTATTTGTGAACTGTTTGATAAATTTTTCTATTATATTTCTTGATTTTTTAAGTTGAATTTGATGTACTGTGTATTTTTATTTTATATTTTGTCTTATCAAATTTTTAAGTGCATGGCGAATTGGCGTCAGCTGTTATGTCATGTACTGTAATTTAAATTTTTAACAATAAACGATATAGTTGATGGCTGACGGGGTAGGACAGGGAGTCCTTGAAGAGCTAAATCATATGATATTTTTATTTTATATCTCTTAGCAGACATTATAAGAAATAATGTTAAATGATTTATTTAAATATTACTGTAATTGATATTAAAATTAATAAATAGCACTACGTTGATATAAATAAAATGAAAAATATAAAATCAAATAGGTAAGTAATGAGTATTTTATTTTTTGCGTGTAATTTCTTTCCACCAAGTATTGACAGTAAATACCTTTGTAAGTGTTTAATCCTTTACAAAAGAAACTATTTAACAGTTCTTGTAAAGATTCTTTTGGTGAAATTCTTGATTAGAAGCTCAAATTCTACACATTGCAGGTGGACGTACTTGGAAAAAAAATGTAATATCTCATTACAGAATTAGTACAGAGCATAATAATTTTAGTTGAATCCTTATATAGCAATTGACCCACCCCATAAAGTGTTTGAGATTCTTAATGAAATTTGCAAATGAATAATTTACATTTTATCGTATGAAACAACTAGTATAGTGTCAAAATTGTATTTTTTTTTACTGTTGTTTACTCTATTTTATAGATAAATTCGATACTTTGTAGAAAATCATCTTCAACATAAAATTGGCAGTCTTTTCATTTTACGTAACATTTATAGTGTTCTTAGTAGAATCAATGTTTACTGCGCTAATAAATAGCCTTACAATAGTTAGTCAAAGATGCTTCTCAAAGAGGTGAAACACATGCCAAAATTAGTAACACAATCAGTGGAATAATAAAGTTACCATAATTGTCTTATGATCAACCAAATGACTGCCATGAGCGTGTTAACACACTCTATGATTCCGTGCCTTTACTTCCCCGGCTGTAGAATCATTATTATAAATAATGGACCAAGATCTATCTTGTCACCAATATGTCAACAAATATCATATCACCCTGACGTCTCTTAGAATGATAGTGAAATGCTTAAAAGTAACAAATTATTATATATATTATAAAAAAAGAGTTTCCTTGGGTAACCAAAATGTGCAGGGTCAGGAAATGCATCACTGCTATATAATATTGTGGGATACGTTGCAACCCCCTTTAGTAAAGTCATATAATTATTTTGTAAATATAGTATGATATACTATATTTACAAAAATAGAAAAGATTTATTAGGTTTCATTATTCAAAGAAATTCGCGGCCTGCTGGGTACAGCCAAACTAATTTATTGCAGCACAGAAAAGTTCAAAAGAAACCAAATTAACATACCAACAATTCTTTTCATTTTCCTTTCAATAAAATTGATTTTTTATTGTCAAATAGCAAGGAGTCCCATATTTTCATAACTTTGCTAGTATTATTATTTTATTATAAAATGAAATATTCTTTTTTACTATTAAGATCAGGACTGGTTTCGCTTATCACAAGCATTTTCAATTGATAAAAACAATACTGGGTTATTTGAAAAAAACCAAGTAAGACCAATAAAGGTGTAACAAACACTGCTAATAAATATATGAAAAGAATTTATAGTTAATGATCTGATACATGAATAAGTGACACTTAACTGACTCACCCGGCTTAACTGGGTTTGTCCCGGCTTAGGATATTGGTCCTGGATTGGGTATTGGTATTTTATTCCGGCTATTTTTCGCGTCTGGCTGCTAAAAAAAGCTCTAGGAATCAATAAAGTTTATGAAAATTGTATAATATTCTAACCCAATAGCTTGGTGCCTTATCCCATTAGATTCCAATCAGTCAACCCATTATTTGGATATATTTTTTAACCTTTTGACCGCGGCTCGGATCCAAATCGGTTCAGATTGGGCTGCTATAGCAGTCATCCGCGGTCAAAGGGTTAAAACACAATGCAACCTAATATTTATTTACTTGTCTGTACAGGAGATGGAAAAATGTGTGCGCACACGTTAGCGGGAACATTGTTAATAATTATGAAAAGCATAAGAAAATATTACATAATGAAAAATGGCAATGATAAAAACTGCATTTACGACACTTTGCTATCACAGTATCGAGTTGTGTGTTTTACCACTGCTCCACAATGTCAGTTTTTACGAAACTTTTGTTTATATAAAGGTGCGCATTGAATAAAATACGTCAGTGGTGTCCGGCCAGTCAAGTGCCTATCATTCATATTCTCAATCACGCAATAAGTTTTCATATATACAATTTATTGTTTTAATAGTGTTACATCAGTTCAGTTATCATATTAAGGTATGTGAATGTATATTAAACTAATGCTAAATTGATGCCTTATAGCAGGCATGCACAACATTTCTTCTAGCGGGCCGCATAAAAATATATTATGATGGTTTCGGGATGCAAAGAAAAATGAAATTCATAATACACACTCTTTTTACATGGGTGATGTGTTCCACGTAAAACAGCCGTGCAAAATAGCCGTGTAAAAAAGACAAAGTGAAAATGAATAAATGATAGAAACGCTCCATTTCATTTGACTGTGTTATTTCGAAAACGTGTAAAAAGAGGGCTATGTGTACTTATTTACAGAATATGTTTGTATTTTAAATTATTTAGGTATACATATTGTATTGATCATTCAAAAGTCAATGCGATCTTTGTCTTTGTAAATTTCAATCTAATTCTTTAGAATTTGATTTAATGTTTGAAATATTAAGATGCAAAATTGTACTTGAATTTTCATCATTAAGCCTATTTCTATGAGCCAATTTACTCTGATTTATCAACGAAAAAGCTTGCTAGCATTTTTTATATTCAACGATTGGCTTAAAAAAAATTGTACTATATTTTAATTTTAAAATGGAACATTTGAGAGCTATAATTTTTTAAAATTGCGATTGGTGCATCCTTGCCTTAGAGAGGGAGAGTTTGAAAAAGAATACGAACAGTGCAAATATTAATGAAGAATTTAATAATGGAGATTATTTGAATCCTTTATTATTACTTATTCCTAATTTATCTTGCTTGCTGATTTATCTCACTTTATATAGTGAACTTAAAATATCTTTTAAACACCCTGCCAATCACTGAATCTGAGTAGCTGTTTTTTCATCATTTAGTTTCAACACTTTTATTTTCATTTTTGGACGTGTTTCAAAAATATTTGCTGATGTCTGTGATGCTTTTATCGCTCTCTGATCTGGTAATCAGGGAGTAAAGAAAACAGTTAGCTTAGAGTTTTAGTTTAGGCAGTGTTATTCGACGCAGCCCAGTGGATGATTGTCTTTTATTCGGCTTTTAACCCCGAATGGACATTTTATTATACTTACTTTAATCGATTCATGAATTTGTATTAGAAGGGATTGGTTTCCGTGATCTTTTAATCACTGAATCACTGTTAATATCTGATTTATTAAGCAAAGTGTATGTTTAGCAGTTATTTTATTATTTAAATTTAAATAGTGCGTTAGTTCGTGTAGTTGAGTGAATGCGTAACCTAAATTTGATACTAAGCCTCCAATCGACAAGTCATTTTCATTTAGAAGGTTCTAAGGACAAATGGCTCAAGCCCACAATCAGACCGTTGAGTAAATTCAATTTTAAGTAACATAAGCATGTTTTAATACCTCCAATCAAACAACGGCCATCACCAAAAGCTTTATACATTGAAGATTTGTTGTTTCTACTCATTCCAATTGGAAGGTATTGAGAGATCTTTCAAGCTTGTCAATTATACATGAATAACCAAAGCCACACAGATCAATTGAGCACTCGAAGAAGTGAAGTGAGCTAAGTAGTAAAATGTTTAAACTTTTCCATTGGACTTTTAAGTACAATCACGTCCTTACTTAGTGTTTTGGTCGATCGGCTATTTTTATTTTAGGGAGACAACACTGTTGCTTAGTGTATTAATTGAGCTTACTTCACTTTTAATATACTTTAAGATATTTAAAACATTATAACACATCTAACTCATGTGTTTACTAAAATACCACTTGACTCACTTCACTTCTCAGGGGCTCATTTATTAAACAACAGAACAACGGCCCAGCAGCACAATCTTTAAATAAACTCATCATCTGTGAGCAAAATCGACAAATATCTAAATTTAAATAATCTGAGTATAAATTTCTAGCTACCTTATACACTGCGGTGAGATGCCAATGCGTTAACAAAAGGCTCGCTTAATCTTAGAGCTATTAGAGTTCTAGACAAAGGGCGGATTTATTAAAATCATTGTTGTACAATTAAATGCAATAATTATTAAAGTGATAAAATGTTACTTAATATAATAATATTAAAATTTTCAATATAGCGTAAAATAATTAATATAGAAAAATGTACTTACTACCTCACGATTGCAAGAGTGATGGGTTTTAAGATTGATTGAGAATAAACTTTCGCAAGAGCCCCCTCCAGTATATCTCTGCTTATACAGTTAAAGACTAGTATCAATGACGATATGGGTTTTTTGGAGCTGGAAGATGAAATAAAGTTTTTCCTGAAAGTGTGAACCTGTGGCTAACTTAAAAAATCCTTACTTAGAAGATTTACTTAAACAGTTTATTAAAACAAATTATAAGAAACAGGAAAAGAAAATAAATATAGTCGGATTTTAGTGCTACTTGCCTTTTGGGTTTTATGATTCTTTATTTCTACATATCTTTGTGAAGGAAGGTTCTTGATGCATTTCAATTGAGAAGCAAAAACATGAAATAGACTAAATGTTAAAAAATCAAATATGGTAGGATTCAAAATGCTTTTATGAATTGCCATGAATTTTAAAACTTGTCACTAAGTGACGATTTCAACCATCTCATTATATTATTATATCCGTGTACGAAAGGCAAAGTCTGTCCAACTATATACTTATTTAGGATCAAGTCCTTGAGAAGTGAAGTGAGCCAAGTAGCAAAATGGTGAAACTTTTCTATTGGACTTTTAATAAATACAATTACATTTTTACTTAGTGCTTTTGGGGATTGAATATTTTTGTATTTACTATGTTCACTTCACTTTTACGATACTTTTAAACATGTATAATATTCAAAACAAAATCATGTTTCCTTGAATATATCACTTTGATCACTTCACTTCTCAGGGGCTCAATTATATTATGTTGAAAACTGATTTTCAATGCAATTCTTATTATTTTATTAAATATATCCTTTTAAATGTATTGCAGGCCACATGGTATTTATAAAAAGGGGTTGTGACTTAAAAAAAGATTAGGAATTCGTGGGTTAACAGTTAAAATATAAAAACAATTATACAGTGGAACCCCCAATTGCACTACCCCGAATTACGTGCTAGCTTGAAATATTCGCCGCAAATCCCCCAATTGAACTGTCGCATTCCATTGTCGTTGCTGCGAGACGGCCGTCTGTGCGGTGCATACAGTCAAATGTTGGCTATAGCATCTGTGTATTCAACATGTGCCAGGCTAAACACGAATAGCTGGGCGATATTCCCTTTTCGTATTAATGCTTTTGACAATTGAAATTACCACTTTTAATTTAAGCAATTACGATTATAATGTTGCATGTTTATAAAACACGAATAAATATTTATTTAATTAGAACGTGGATGTCCATTAGGTTTAATTTATTCGTAAATGTCTTGACCCTTACTTAAATTTCCCATTTTCTGCTTATCAAACAACATTATTATAATTTTTTGTTATAGGTGAAGTAGTACGTACAATGTGAATATCCTGTTAATGCTAATGGGGGTTATTATTCGAATGCTTCATAACTATTAATAGAAAAATAGCATTTATATTATCATAATAATAATAGTTACATAGCTTATTGTTTGATTTTGTAAATTGACCTTACCTTTTCGTTTAAATATAAAAATATTCACGTATATTTACTTTCCTTAGTTTCCTTAGTTTGTACTTATACAATCATTATTTCAGAGACTTTGCCATGAGAATGAAGCGTTATGAGATGAATATTAGGTAAATTTTATATTTGACAGTATGGCTCCCACCCCTCAAAATGAAGAATCCCACTCGGGGCACAGGCTGTCCCATCCGGCACCAGGTTATGAAGTTGTCATCAGCGGAGTCTCGGGAGCCTTTCCTGACTCCGACAATGTTGTGGCGCTACGGGAAAATCTTTTCAACAAGGTAAAGAATATATACAATCAATTTTACAATTACTCACGATCCATAGACATAAACGGAACCGTTTTCGAACAATTTTTATTTTACTATCTTGCATGCATTATTCTGTAATTATTTGATTAAGAGACGCATGTTTTTCCTATTTTGGTGTATCTGTGTTAGATGTGAAGACATCGATATCAAGAATGCAACAGTTTTGCTGATTTGAAATTCTCTTAGAATATAATATATTACAATAATATTTTAAGTATCACTAATAATATATGTATAATACACAGGTAATAATTGATATATGATTAAGAGTATTTCGATAATGAATCTCATTAAGTTAAAACTTTGGTGGTAAATTCTATAGAAGAACATGTTTAAGTATTAAGCCTTTAATCCATTTTCCTCGGTATTCTTATATTGGAACACACTTTTTATTCCCATTCCATTATGCGCTATAAATTGAGATTGTAGTATAGCAAGTCTTGGAAGTGTCTGGTGCAGTATTATTTCAGGTTTGAACATGTCAGAGTGAGTAGTGTTTTTTTATTAGCATTTTTCACAACGGACAAGATTTTAATCTGGCAAAATTTGGGCAAAAACATTATTACATACTTTGTTTCTTACAATAAAGTATTCATGATGTTTTTATTATTGATATTTAAAAATAAAGGTGTGTCTTTGAAAAAGTATTCAGTTATTAATCTAGTTGACAACACTGATACATAAGAGGATAACCCAAAAGAATGGATTAAATTTTAATATTTCAAGATAGTTTTGTAATTGTTATTAAAAATTGTATTAAAGGTTGATTTGATATCTGACGACGATCGCCGTTGGAAACTGAGTCATCCTGAGATTCCTCAACGAACAGGAAAGATCAACAATGTCAACCGATTCGATGCATCTTTCTTTGGAGTGCATTTCAAGCAAGCGCATACCATGGATCCCATGTGCAGGATGTTGCTGGAAAAGGCTTATGAGGCAGTTATTGATGCAGGTTAGACTTCTTTCGTCACACACAGTGGTGTAGCTAGACATTTTCTTAAAACAACGCTTTTGTTTCTTCTGTGAAATTTTTTCAGTGAGGGCTAATGCCAATGATGCCCAGTCCAATGACATTGTTTTTTTAGGAGCTCACTCAATTATGCTTTTCAATAAACAATTATTAAAATCAGTGCTTTTTTTCCCATGTAACGCGGTGGTAACGTGGTATCTTTTTTCTTGGCGTTTCTAATGTTTCAAATCAATATTCGAATATATTTTTTTTCTTTTTTATAACTCGTCTTAGCACCTATGACACTTTTCAATCCTTTAAAATATGTTGATCGATGGTCACTCAGAGGAGGACGAGGTTTCCGTGATGGATCTCACAGATTCGAGTCCCAGAATGAATAGTCAATAGATTTCTGTTCGAAGGCATACGTGTCTGTGATATCTAACAAATTTCCTTCCACCCTTCCAATCTTAAAATAAATGGGGCAAAGCGAGAGGGATTAATCGACCACTAGTTCTGTCCTAACTCTGTCCTTCTATCCTTACTTGTTCTAAGCATTTCTCGTTAAAAATTTCTGTTGAAATACCTTCATTAGGAAGCCATATTTTCCACATTGGGAACGGACATAGATTAGAAAAAATCACTGATTAAAACTAATCATATTCATCTTGGATTCTTGTTGCTATAAATATAACTTCAACTCTTACAGGCATTATCATTCATAAACATTTTATGACAGGCACGGCACATTTAGTTTGCAAACAAAAGGTTCGATTTAGAAAATTGTAATACAAAAAATAATATTTTTAATAGTTAATGGTGTTATTTAATCTGTGTCTTTAAGGGCTTAATCCACGCCAGCTAAAAGGATCTAAGACTGGAGTGTTCATCGGAGCTTGCTTCTCGGAGTCAGAAAAAACATGGTTCTATGAAAAAATGCAGGTCAACGGATTCGGTATCACAGGGTAAGTCCATAGAGCAATATTTAATTAAATTTAACTCTCACCAGATTGCATTCTGGCACAGACCTTTCTCTTGTGAGAAATGATATTTTAAATATTTCAATCATGAGTGTTGTCTTTGAATTCTTCGGAAAAGTAATGTAACTTTGCAAGTGTGTATAAGAGATAATATACAATAATTAATTGCATCACTGTCAGAGATTGTTATCTAACTTACAAATTCACGAAATGGAGTATTAACAACTAAAATGTTTAACACAGTTATGGAAATCAGGTTCCAAGAATGTTATCAATATCAGCACCTAAAGTGCAGAGCTCATTATTCTTAAAAAAACAGAAATTAAAACAGAATGAATGTTATATTTCATATTTTGAAAACTATTTTATCATTCTAAATATCTTCTTTCTTCTTCTTTGGCCATGTTCGCTCCCTATGTGGAGCATATGGCCGCCACGCGGCACCTCCATGTTTCCCTGTCTCCCGCCAATAGCTTTGCTTCCTCCCATGACATGCTAGCATCCCTCAGTTCCGCCGAGTACATCCTATGGATAGTACCCGACGGACGTCCAGGACGCCGGAATCCCACCGGTCGAAAGAAGAGGCAGGCAGGATTGAGGCTTTCCGGAGGCATCCGCAGCACGTGACCCAGCCAGTTCCAACGTCTCTCCATAACCACTGACGTGACGGGACGCTGTCTTGTACGCTCCCTTATTTCTGAATTCCTCACAAAATCAAACCACCTCACCCCCATTATCCGACGCAAGCATCTGTTCTCGAAGCTCAGTATACGGTTTTTCTGAGTCTTCGTCAGGTGCCATGATTCGCAACCGTAAAGCATTACCGGCAGAATGCAAGCGTTGAACAAGTGGCATTTGGTTTTAATCGAGTACAGCTGTGTGTCCCAGACAGTCCGCATTGAGTTGAATGTGGCTCCAGCCATTCCTAAACGAATGGCGAGCTCGTTTTTTGTACTACCGTCTTCGGGGATATGTACGCCGAGGTATCTGAAGCTGTCAACCCTCTCGATGATCTGTCCCGCGCTGGTAAGGGTCCTATCAGAGTCATGAGAGGTTTGGTTACACATCACATTGGTCTTACTAGTAACAATTCTAAATATCACAAAAACAAAACTCCACTATATAAATTTAAAAAAGCAAAAACATTTTCCAATCATTTTTTATCTAAAAGAAGATAGTACTTTTAATATCCTCTAAAATGATATGTAATTTTTATTCTTATAAATTTTTACACCATCTTACTTATATAGTGTCAATATATTGTTTTATGAGACTGAAAGCTTTGCACTCTTGTCACAAAATATGTGCTGTTTTCCGATGTTGATTTATTCTTATTTTTCCAGGTGCTCTCGAGCTATGTTGGCGAACAGAATTTCTTACTGGTTGGGCTGCACTGGTCCTTCATACACCGTTGACAGCGCCTGTTCGAGTTCACTGTATGCCCTCGAGCACGCGTATCGTGCCATTCGAGATGGTCATTGCGACTCTGCCATTGTAGGAGGCTCCAATCTTTGCCTACATCCATACGTATCTTTGCAGTTCTCCCGGTAAAACTATATACCATTTTTTTATCATTTAATAGAATCAACACACTCGTCAATCATTTTTACTTAATTTAAATGTTGTTTGACTGTGATGTTATTTTGTTTATTATTATTAATAAATGCTAGGAAGTTGAAAATGATAGCTTTGAAAAATTGCATCATAATCATTTGAAGATAAATGGTTATAGATGTAAATCACTTTTCTCTAGTCATGCTTAGACATAATAATTATTGTACCTATTTAACCATTAGTCAATATGCATTTCAACTTTTTAGGTTATGATGTTTATAGTATTGCAGTATTAATTAATTAAGTTAAGTATTACGAACTATGATAGAAATGTCAACATGACTACCAGTTTCGGGGCATTTCAGACTAGAAATTGTTTCCTTATCAATTATTATCATACGTCTATTCTTCTTCATAAAAATACATTCGATACATATTAAATCAAAATAAAACAAGGAAATTTAAGGGAAACATGCTTTTGTTTTAGACAATTTTGAACCTTTTCAAACACTGTTACACGGAATATCATTTGTTGAAATCAATTATATAGATTGGGAGTGTTATCGCAAGAGGGTCGCTGCAGAAGTTTTGACAAGAACGCAAGTGGATATGTCCGCGCTGAAGCCATCGTCGTTATCTTCCTTCAAAAGAGCAAAGACGCTCGAAGAGTCTACGCCCAAGTCTTGCACGCTAAGACCAACTGTGATGGATATAAAGAGCAGGGAATCACTTATCCCGCCGGAAACGTGCAAAAAATGTTGCTGAGAGAGTTTTACAGTGAATGCTCGATTGATCCCAGGAAGTTGGAATTTGTCGAGGCTCATGGAACAGGTAATTATTAAATTTTAGCTTTATTTTACTAGTTAGGTACCCGATATCCGGTTGTCAGAGACAGCTTCATAATTGTCTAATATTTTTTTTGAATTCTTTTGAGCTTTATGTTTAGTTCTATTAATATGAAAATCGCCTTTGCCAGGTGGTAAGACTACCGTAACAATGTGATTTCGCAATTGTAAATTTGAGTTCTTAAACAACATGTATTATACATGTATACCTACAGTGAGGACAGTTGTAAGAAGTGTCACTATGTATTATATTTCAGGAACAAGAGTAGGTGATCCTGAAGAGTTGACAGCTTTGGATGAGATCTTCTGCACTGGGCGCTCGGAGCCCCTTCTCATCGGTACAGTCAAATCTAATTTGGGGCACAGTGAGCCTGCCTCCGGTCTTTGCTCAGTAGCCAAGGTAAAATGAAAATTTTGTAACCAATAGCTGAATATTCTTTTTTCACAAATGCAGTTTTAATTTATTTAACTAGGAAGAAAAAATATAATGTTAATAAAATTTAAAAAGCTAATGACATCTATGAAGATATAATGCATACTACAAAATGTAATATATTTCTTTCATGTAAACAAATAAACATAATAAAACTTTTATGCCCTATAATCGTGAAAACCTGAAATCAATTTAAAGTGAAATATTTTTTTTTATCTGTTGTTTACTAAGACAGATACTCCGAATGATTTCATTATGACAAAGAGTACTATGTAATAATTTTGTTAAATGAGAAGGTCGGGAGCATAGTGTAAAATCACAAAACATTTATTTAAAGTAGGAGCGCACCCATACACTTTCACAAGTCTTGATTGGTGAGAAAAAGAATAATCTTATAAATGTCTAACTTGATCTATACTTGAAATGTGTCATAGGCAGACATTTTAAATATGTGCCATCTTGAGGAATAAAGCAGCTTCAGTCGTGGGAAATAAATATGAATCAACTATCGGTATTGATAAGCATATTCGATTCGTATTATTTTCTAGATGTGCATTGCCTACGATACCGGATACCTGCCACCCAATTTGAATTATCAGTCTCCAAGAGAAGGCGTCGAAGCTCTATCGGCAGGTCGGATGGTCGTCGTCGATGAGAAGAGACCGTGGAACCGAGGATTGGCCGGAGTTAACAGCTTCGGATTTGGCGGTGCCAATGCTCATTTACTGCTCAAGAACTTTGCCAAGGCTAAGGTATGTTCAATGCCAAACTAAATGTCTTTCTCATTTAGCCTCAGAGTAGAGATGCCGAGACTGAAAAACGACTCGGAGAGGGGATTGAACTGCGTAAACATTAATTTATCATCTTAAAATTAATATCATAGATTTTCGGCGCTAACGAAATTAAATTAAGTTTGCACCAATAGATCAGCTCTGTAAAGCTTTAAGGCACAATATCAGTGCGTCCATAGATCTGCCCTCTTAGGCCTAAAGTACACTTAGTAACATTTGGCAACTATTATCTACATCTCTGGACTGGTTCTCTAAACGGAATGCTAGACATTTCTTTCTTGAACTGTTCATTTTCAACCACTTTTTTGCTTAGATTTATTTTAGACAAAAATATAAAAGATATGCCATAAATTTTTTAAATTGCATTTACTGGTTTATAAGGTTACCATAGTTATAAAATCATTGCTGACAGGTCAATTTTCTTTTTTTTCGATGTCTGAATGAACTGTATTTTTGACAATAGTTGCATTGAAACTGATCTTTCTGTAAAGGTTGACGGAGGGCTTCCACGTGATAATCTACCTCGCTTGGTGTGCGTGTCCGGTCGTTCCGAGCCAGCTGTAAACCGAATCCTGGACGATGTAGAATCTCGACCGGTAGATGCCGAACACATCAGGCTTCTGCATGCCATCCATGATTTTGATATTGCGGGGCATGTATTCCGTGGATTTACACTTCTTCGTAAGTATTTCTTGCAATCTGTGTACATAATCAAATTGATATAGGCAAATTATTATTGAGTGGAAAAGTCCAATTATATTTGGTTCTCTTCCTGAAACCAATGTCAATTATGCAACCAAATATTTAACTAGATATTTATTACAATTTTGCAATAATTGATGATTGATATGTTAAGGTGAGGTTTGCAAAATGTGAGCTTATTTTTGACAAATGTGCTGCTATATTTAATACTTACACATGATACAAACCAAGTATATCGAGTGGCTACAGTCAATAGCAATCCAAAATTTGTTAAATAATCCCACATGTATATCAATTTGACGCATTTCTTCTGTATTACTTTAAGCAAAATATGGATTTCTCTTTAGGTCCCCGTAGTGATGTTATGAGGGTTTCTAGAGAAGTACAATACTTCCCTGGTGTCAAGAGACCTGTCTGGTTTGTCTTCAGCGGAATGGGATCTCAGTGGGTCGGTATGGGAACTCATCTGATGCGCATTCCCATCTTTTCTGCAGCTATTGAAAGGTTAATATAATTAACATCCTCGCACACTTAATTTTGTTTGTGTTTCTGTTTTTTTTTATGAAATTGAAGCACCAATTCCTTGTGTCCAATTTTGCAGATTGGACTTTGAAATTGTATCTGAAAATTTATAAAATTTTATTATTAATTCCTTCTCAATTATAATTGAATTAAAACAAAGCAATATTTTACTATTAATAATAATATATAAATATAAGGAATCCAAAGCGCAACCAGTGGAGTTCTGAATGTAAAAGCAGAACCTAGTAGTAATTAAAAAACTGCACAAATCAACAGATTTGTTCTAAGTTTTTCAGTGTGTGTGTATTCCATAATACAACTTTTATTTTGGTTATAGGTGTCATCAAGCATTGAAGCCAAAGGGCGTAGATATTGCAAGCATCATCACAAGCCCCAACCCCAAGACCTTCGATAATATTCTGCACTCCTTTGTTGGTATTGCAGCCATTCAGATCGGTTTGTGCGACATTCTTAAGGCATTGGAAATTGAACCAGACTTTATCATTGGTAAGATGTCCTTGTTACTGTTTTGTATATAGTGTATGAGATTGCGAGATCAGATGATGAAGAAATATTCATTCCTACAATTCTTGAATTATATAGTAAAATTTTATGAATAGTTTGATGTGATATTATTATATTGTCCACCGAAAGCATACAGCTTCATAACCTTCATTCAGGGGATATTCCACAGTCTAAGGTTTGACCTAATTCCACAGAAAAAACAAAAAAGTGCAAATAATTAGTGTTGGGCATCTTGCATTAGATGGCACTTATGGGCACTCTAAGTAATATACCACTACACTAAAGTGAGCATTAAGAAAATGAGGATGTAACATAAATAAAGAACTTTTACAAGAGGACGTTGTCAACCTTTGTGATTCGTTCAAAGTGTAACCATGACGGTGCTGACACATTTTTCCCATTTGTTGTTAATATCTGAATTCAGTGAATTCAAATTAGAAAGACTAATATTATTCAATTCAATATAGGACACAGTGTGGGAGAATTGGGCTGTGCCTACGCTGATGGTTGCTTCTCAGCGGAGCAGATGATTTTGGCTGCCTATTCCAGAGGTCTCGCCAGTATCGAGACTCCATTCATCAAGGGATCCATGGCAGCTGTTGGTATGGGATATCAGCAGGTAATTTATACTCATCAAATAACCTAAACAATATAGTGTTTGTTTTAATCTTAAAATAAACAAATAATTTATTGAACATTAGGAAATTGTTTATACCCTATACATATCTAATTCGACCTATGCATAAAATAGTTAATGATGATACTTCCTCATTTTTTGGATTCGGTTAGATCAACATTTTGTCATATTTTAGGTCTGTGAAATGTTTTGGAAGGAAATCAGCTAGTTTAAAATTTTAAATAAAGCTTTTTATTCATTACCAAGAATTATAATTAATTCACTTTCAACCTATTATTACACTGGGCTCACTTTTTACACAGGTTTCCTACAAATCAATTCAGGATATCAAAAAATAAAAAAGTTGAAAAAATATCGCACTTTCAACAACTATATATCTTTTTAAAACCACTAAATCTCTAAATAAATATCTCCAAATTAGGTAAAAGACTTGTGCCCACCTGAAATCGAAGTCGCCTGTCACAACGGTCCGGACTCCAGTACAATTTCTGGACCCGCAGACGCCATGAAACAGTTTGTCGCCAAGCTGACGGCCAGTGGAACCTTTGCCAAAGAAGTACCGTGCTCCAATATTGCTTACCATTCTAAATACATTGCAGAAGCTGGTGAGTTGTCCTGGATTATCTATTATATTATAAATTTATCAAAAAGTAAAACAGCTCAATTAAAATATGAAATGCTGTATAATTTTATTTTTATTGTTTGATCCTAGGTCCTACGCTATTGAAGTATCTTCGCGCCGTCGTTCCTGAACCTCGTCCGCGTAGCAAGCGTTGGGTGTCATCGTCAGTACCGCAGCATTTGTGGAATGAAAAAAATGCCCAGCTGTCTTCTGCAGAATATCACACCAACAATTTACTGGTTAGTTTGAATTACAGATGTAGTAGTGTTTTTGTATTCATATTATAAAGTCGATTACCATTCTATAGTTCAATATCACTGTTCACCGCATGTCTTTCTGGCATGGCATTATTTACTTGTTCTAGTGTGCCCTTAACATTCTACATAATGTACAGTAACATGAAATGAAAATCAAAATGCAAGTGTGGTTACTTCAAAAGACAAATAATACAGCTGTAAAACATTATTTCAGCAGTAGCATATACCAAGTTACACAGTTTGAAATACAGTAAAGAAACAGAAATTGCTGTAAAGTTGGTCCAGATGCCTAGCCCCCGGATCGGACGGTGGTTAGGAGGGCTAGATCATCGCTTGCTTCTTTCTTGTTCAAAAACAAAAATGGCAGCAGTGCATGAAGCTTATTTTATTTGTGTGAAACTACTGATGATTGCCGCCTACGTTCCCTCTAAGCTGCGCGCGTGCGCAGCAGTTGGGAAGCCCCCGCGCACTCATTCCGGGTTGGCGCGCACTACAAGACAGTTATTCAATTAATATTTGATCGGTCCGCAGCTTTTGAAATTTCTGCGCAGCTGACCTCTTGTCTTAGAGAGAACATTGATTGCTGCGGCTGTTGCCAACTGTCCCTATGTCGGTGTAATACAAATGTCTAAATAAAACTGATATATTGAGTTGACATGAAGCTTACTCTAAATACAGTTCGCTATCCACTAACTGATACTAAGAGGCTTTCAATGTACATACTTGTCTGAAAAAAAGAATCGTGTCAATCACTGTGTACTGAAAAATTGATTAGTTTTGTCCTCATTGGTTTCATTTGATTACAAAATAGAGTTCTTGTCAGATATAAAACATTTTTGCCATGTATATTATTCATTTAATTGGTTGTTATACTGATTGTTTATTCGTTTGCAGAGCCCAGTACTCTTTGAAGAAACCTCCAGGCTGATCCCAGGAAATGCTATCACTATAGAAATCGCCCCACATGGTCTTCTTCAAGCTATCCTCCGAAGATCCCTCAAGAAGGACTGCACTAACATTGCTCTTACAAAACGCGATCATGCCGACAACGCAGAGTTTATGCTTACTGCTATTGGAAAGTAAGTTAACAGTTGTTTTATTTTATCTATAATAGAAATTTCATAATGCAAAGTTATTTTATAAGTTGTTTCAAGTTCTTCTCCCATAGAGATCTTCTTTCACCAAACCACAATGGTGCCCCCTTTGATATCCATTATAGCTTTACGATTCTAAAATGATTTACCCAGCTCAGTAGAGTTATACATTTAAAACGATATTTAGGCCTATTCTAAATATGTCAATGTGATCCTCTGATGATACTGATAAATTTAATTTTGAGGAAGAATCAGTTTACTTATTATTAATTATGAATATAATGCCTTATCACCCTAAAAGTGAAATATATTTTCTACAACCAATGCCCTTCACTACATATCCTCATATTGTTATTACATAAGACCTTCTCCCCTTTCTTAGGTTATTTAAATTTCTATGCGCCATAAAACCCTCATAATTATCATGATATTGTCATTTTTAGGCTTTACGAAGTAGGATTGAGTCCCCAGATGGCCAACATATATCCTAAGGTCGAGTACCCCGTCTCAAGTGGAACACCGATGTTATCCAACTTGGTAGAGTGGGAACACAGTGAGGACTGGTAAGAGATTTTAATGCTCGGATCTATAAAATTTAATTGGTTTATCATAAAAAGTTAACAATTGCTGTCTGTCTTATGATTGTTTTAAAATCCTGTTATTGTTAACATAGGTATGTAACATCATATCGCGCTCAAGAGAAGATGAAATCTGGAGAAAGAACTGTCAGAATGACAATTGCCGATGAAGACATGGAGTACATGGCCGGACACGTTATTGACGGTAAATAATTTGGAATTATAGCATTTGTAAATGCTATATTGTGTGAATTTTATTTCCTTGATAGAATTGGTGTCAGATAAATCTATTGTAAAATGTAGCTTGATATGATAGGCAATGCGCAAGTGTGGTTACATCAAAAGACACATAGTAACAATGTTTACAGGAAAGCAGTAGACATACAGGTTACAAATTAAATGATAAGGAACTCCAGTAAAATAAGAAGTATCCAAATTTCATTGTAAGATCATTTCAAAAAAACAAAAATATTACATACAAGCTTAGTAAGTTAGCCAATGCTCCAGGAACTTATTTATGGGTATATTTAGTTATATAAGAACTGCTTTACAATATTGACAGCTCTTTTGGGATCAAATCATCTATAAAACTATGATCAAAAAGATTTTTGCTTACTTATACGTATAACCTACTTTTTTTTTCATATCAAGGAGAAATTGAATTTTAATCATCATACATTTTAACTAAACTTATTTTTATAATAATACTACTGTTGAATAAAATAATCATACTAATTTCAGGACGTAATTTGTTCCCTGCCACTGGATATCTGGTGCTGGTTTGGGAAACTCTGGGAATGATGATGGGAGAACTTTACACGGAGGTATCGGTAGTCTTCGAGGATGTCCGTTTCCAAAGGGCCACCAACATTCCAAAAGAAGGAAATCTGGAATTTATCATCATGGTGCAGAAAGGAAGTGGAAACTTTGAGGTTAGAATATTTTATTTTGTTCAACTACTGTTATCGGTGAGAATAGATGAACACGGTGAGTTAATTGTCCCCATTATCGATGACATCGAAGCTTCTCATTCCTTTGTGCTATTGATCCATCCCACTATTATTGGTTTCTTTGCCTCACAATCCTAATATGATGTTCATAGTGGCCCAATCATGAGGTTCAATGTTGTTAAATTTACCTTTTTATGAAGCTTTTATCCGTTATATTCATCAACATATGCATCTCGGATTCTTATAGGCAAAAGCTGTAAGATGAATTTAAAGAAAGAAAACTTCAGTTTATATAAAATATTTTCATTTCAATCGAGTTAAGCATCAAAAATAAATTTAACAAAAGCAACAACCATTTATTACCAATTACATTCTCCATGATTTGATAATTATATTTAAATATACAGGTCCTGCACCCAAGTAGTTAAAGTAACTCTTCACAGTTGTGGTGTCCCCAGGAGTAAAAATGTCAATATGGAAACTTAAATAGATTAATCTTCTAATAGGTTTATGGATTTGTACTTGAAAACATGGATGTCTCTGAAGTCTAAAATTCCCTTTCGCTCATCCGATCTCAAAAATGGGACAAAGTGAGATTGAAATAATAGTCTACCCTTGCCCTATCCTTCTACCTTTACTCTTTCTGAAAAATCTAAATAACTTCTACATGAGGTGCGAACATGGTAAAAAAATGTGCAGTTGAAATTTTGTGGCAATAACACCAGTTTTATATTAAGTTCAATTGGTTTAATCATTTTTTGGTGTGAATGTGCGTTTTATATGTTTCATTCTCTCAATTATAACAATTGCCTGTGTTTGTTTTTACAGATTGTTGAAGGAAACGCTCCAATTGTAACTGGTAGAATCTACGCGAAAAAAGATGTCTCCCAAGACTATAGACCCTTCCCCGACCCAACGGAAGAAACTGGACCCGATGTAAGGCACCTCAATATAAAGGATGTTTACAAAGAACTTCGTCTGAGAGGATACAATTATTCGTAAGTAACATTCTTAGTCCCCCATTTCAGTAATAGAAGTGTAAAGTATATCGTCGTCTTAAGGAGGGAAGTTGGAAGTTAACAAATTTAGTAAAAGGAAAATTAAAATTCGAGCTTTTAGGTATAGTCGCACGCCAAGATGTTTTATGTTATACTATAGAATATAGATGGCATGTCAGAATGATAGTGTAGAGCCAAAATAACTATCAACTAACTTATATCAATGGACAGGTTCCTATAATTTTGAATTATATTATACATATTATTTGAATACCCCTCTTCTACAGCTCCACAAAAGTACAAATAGAAAAAAATACTAGTTTTCTCTCACTAGGCAGATGTTTGTAAATGGAAATAAAAAATATAGACAATCTCTCTGTTCCATTTAAATACAAATCGATATATCGTTTTATGGTTCTGTCAACGTTACAATAAATTTGAATTGAATTGAGATAAATGAGTAAATAATTCTCAAATAGATGAGACAAATAACAATTATCACTTTTTACAACTCAGTTTAGAAGCGTCGAAACTTTGGTAAGCAACTATATCTCAAAACTACCAATGTAACAAATAAATGTTCTAACACTATAGAACAAAGCCAGAAAAATACAATTCTTGTGGATCCAAGTACTTTATTATATAATGGATTTCTTTGAGTCAAATGCCACTGCAATCAATGACATTCATCATGTTTTCCATCACTTTGAGATTGGTTTTCTGATTCGCCTTCTTCATATCACCCATTTCTTTTTCAGCGGTCTTTTTCGAGGAATACAATCGAGCAACATGGAAGGAACCCGCGGCACACTCAGCTGGGTAAACAACTGGGTCACTTTTATGGACACTATCCTTCAAATGAAGATACTGACGATTGACACACGTGGTCTGTTAGTACCGACAAGAATTGAGAAGCTCTCGATCGATTCCACCAAGCACTACGCTATTCTGTCGGCTATCGCTGACGATGAGACGAAGAGCCTGCCAATCACATGCTACAACGATGTGGATGTCATCAGGTATAATAAATATCCCCTTTTTTTAAAAATCTTCAACAGGCTATCAATGCTCTCAGATGCCTTAATCATCATTTTTAAAAAAATATTTGTTATACCTACTTCTCATTTTATCTCTGCATGCTATTTTTCCTAATGTTACTTAACCCTTCAGACAAATATATCTGGAATAGATTTTCAGTTCCCGAAACAGATCATTATTTTGAGGACATAGCGGTAAAATTGATATTGAGTATCAAACCAACACTTTTTTTTTTTTTCACAAGAATATTTTTTTTCATCTCCAATGATCCTCATTTGAACACAAATTAAAATATAAATCGATTTTTGTGTTTTGACAAATATTTCTGGTGACATTTTAGGCATTGCAAGATCGAAAAGCTCGGGGCATAATATTGAATATATTTATTTTTCAACATTTCAAATAACCCTTGAAAATATAGCCTCATAAACATAATTATTATGGAATTATGGTTGAGGACATCGTTGACTTTAGATGAGGAACTCCAGGTTCAAATATTAGTAAAGAGAGTTTCATAAGGCGATTTATGAATTTCTTTATGTGTTGTCTTAAATTCCCTCCCGCTCATCCGATCTTTAAAATAAGGCAAAGCGAGAGTCAGACAAACTGGCAGTCCTGTCCCTTCTCTTTTAAGATAAAAGAGGTTAAGCAACACAGTAATAATGCTGCAAAAAAGTTACATAAATATTTCAGCCATAGATCTTAGATAATCATTAATATATTTAACCTTTCAGGTGTGGCGGAGTTGAAGTTCGAGGACTTAACGCAACACCAATCACAAGAAGGAATCCGCTCGGAATACCTGTTCTGGAGAAGTACGACTTTGTGCCGAGCTTCCCCAAGAATGAAATGATGGTAACAATAAGTCTTGCTCGCTCATGATAAAATAATACCTAGTATTTATTCTACACAACACAAATTTTACACGGGATGAAAAAACTTATACCCGACATAATTTTTATGTAATAATTGTATTTGCTCTGATTATGAGGGATAAGATATATTGTATTTATAAAAGTAACAATAATTGTATTGCATCAAGCTGGAAAACAAGTCGCTATGATCATTTTTGTGATGCGAGATTTTGCTAGATCGTTTGTTTTGAAGCTATTAAATGCTCATTTTTGTCAATGTTGTGGAATGCGAGGTATTGTTTTATCATAATAGCAATATTTATCTGACATTGAAAACAATTCTATGTCTCCAAATTCTAATAATACTGTTTTTCCTAGTTTTAGCAATTTCATGAATTTATTCTGTTAACTCGCAGTTTGTCTAGTTTTCTTTGTGGCCCTTGAATGTTTCGTCCTGAAATTAAAATACAGTAAATTTTTTAATAAAGAAGTCGTTGAATTTAACAAATATTAGCATTTTTTTTGCACTTTATAATTTATAATTTGTTTTTATGCGGCGCGCTCACGACAAAGGTTGTGCAAGATTGTTTTGATTGCATAAATGTAGATGTCAAAGTAAATAAATAATGTATTTATACAGAATGAATAATTCTACACAGGTTGACGACATCATCAGAGTGGACATACAGTTAGCTCTTGAAAACGTTATGGGAATCAAAGTAAAGGTGATCGAGCTGATAGATTCCGCCACCGAAGCAAATGCTGAGCCCCTAGCTCCTTCGGTGCAGTTTGTGCTCGGAGATATGCCTCTTATTCAAGCGGAAATGCTCGTTGTTAGCGAGAAGAAGCTGGAATTGGGATCCGGCATCACTGTAGAGAATAAAAAATTGACCGGAGAGACGAACGCTCTCATCTTTGTGGGTTCCAAATTACTCCAAAGGAATGAGGTGAGTGAAATATATTTTAATGTTGTTTATTTTAATCAAATAAATATAAATGATAATTTTCAAATTCAAAAGCTATTCCATTTTGTCACACTGTGCAATGTTATATCGCAGTGATGTGTAAATTTTTTCGTTATAAAAATAAACAGGCATCAACACAAAAACCGCTTCAACAGTGATAGCCTCAGTAATATACTGTGGGTAACAACCAAAATGGTTAATCTCAATTGATGTTTTTTCAATATTTTTATCAATAGGTGCTACAGCAAGCCTTAGCATGTCTGAAGGAAAAGGCTTTCATAATATCACGAGAGAGCCTCAACATCAAACTGGACAAAGTCAATGAACAGCTTGACATTATATCTGCAGCTAATACACAAAACGAACGGCTCGTATTACTCCGCAAACGTGTAGCATCAAAACCGGCCAAGTTCATTCACATCAGCGCAGCAGACGACAAATTTATGTGGATTGAAAAGCTAAAAGAAGAACTGAAGGAGTGCGACAAGATGGTGCTCGTTGCACAGAAAGAACCACTTCACGGTATCATTGGCTTGGTGAACTGCTTGAGGCGTGAACCTGGCGGTGAAGTCGTCGGTTGCATCGCAATAATGGACGAAAACGCTCCATCTTTCGATCCTGACTCACAACTGTTTGAAGAACAGCTCGATAAAGACTTGGCCATCAACGTTTACAAAAATGTAGGTATAGTGTTTCAAAAGAAATATAATAGTTAACTAATGCACATTTAATCCTTCCATCACGGTTTACAAATAAGTTTTTATCAAACATTTCCAAAACTATCAAAATAATATTCTTATAAAACTAATTCTTACACAAAAAATTGATTAAATCTGTACATAAAAAGCTATCCACAAATGAGCCCCTGAGAAGTGAAATGAGCCAAGCCAAGTGACCAAAACGGTCAATCTTTTCTATTGGACTTTTGAGTACAATCACGTTTTTATTCAGTGTTTTTTGTGTATTGTATATTTTAATTTTATGAAGAAAACACTATTGCAGTGAATATTTACAAAGGTAACTTCACTTTTACAATACTTAAGACATGTAGAATATTATAACGCATCAAACTCAATGTTTCCTAAAATACCACTTGGCTCACTTCACTTCTCAGGAGTTCATATGGGCTAAGCTAACGGTTGATTATATTATGAGAGCTTATGACCACGATGGTAGAAGGTGACAATTCAAGAATTGGATGTAAAATAAAAAGTAGGGGGTAAATGATTTACTTTCTGGGCTTTAAAAATATGTTGGAACGTTTCACAGTTCTATTAATTTCACGATAATTAGGTTAAACTACTTCAGAATTAAAAATATTTATTATAATTTGTCGCTTTTGTAATTTTCAATGAGTAATCTCAATATTTGTTTTATAATGACAGGGTGCATGGGGATCCTATCGCCATCTGCTGCTTGAAGACATCGCAACCGTTCTTTCCGAGCACGCCTACGTCCACGTAACCACTCGAGGAGATCTCTCCAGTCTTAGGTGGATTGAAGGTCCACTGGAGACGGGTCCCAACAAGAAAATTGTACATGTGAGTAGACACTCTTTGGTATAAATGTTATTCTATACTTTGATTTACCAGATATCAATTGATAGGAGAGCCAAGTGCGCACATGATTCATCTTTTCGAAAACTGGAGGTTAACTATTAATTTTCAAGTACGCAAACAAATACATTTCGTAGAAGAAGAAAAAGACTCGAGGACATCAGTACGCACACATTTGTGAAAAGTGAAAAGCGAGTGATTATTTTATCAACTATTAATATATAGATTTAGTATGAATAAAAAAGTGGAGACTGGAAGGTGTGAAATCGGGGACACCAGACAGACATTATCGACTATAGATTGTATAGATTATAATTTTTGCGATTTTTTCGCAAAATTTTATTTCACCAGGTGAAATTTTATAAAAAAAAACGTGCGGTTGTTAAGCTGTTAAGTAGTTTAATTGTGTATTCTACAGTTGATTGTGTTACTTTTTTATAAACTGGATAAAAATTTATGTTTTATGCTTCTAATGCCTATGTGCTTTTTAAGAGTACCAAGTACCAAGAGTAGTTGTGACCATCTCTGGACTATTACATGCATAATTCTTATGATAAAAATCTATCATTTTAATTGTTGTAGGTTTACTATTCTGCTTTGAACTTCCGTGATGTCATGACATCCACTGGTCGTATTTCTGTTGAGACAGTGGCCAGAGGACGTATCGCTCAGGAGTGTGTGCAGGGTCTGGAGTTTTCTGGAAGAACTGAAAGGTATGATACCAACAAAATAGTTTATCAACAGCAGATTATGATAGATGGCATGGTAGATGTAAGAATTAAAAACATTAAGAGGTATTTATTTGCAAGAGATGTATTTGAAAATGAGTTAAAGTTACCATCTTGTGACGAATTCTGTAAGCTATCAAATGGCATACTAAGAGAGAAATAACAAAAATCACTGTTCAAGCTTCGAGCTTAAACATAAAACATTATCACAAAAATTACAATGAGAAAGACCACTTTAGTAAATACTAAAAAAGCTATAAAGCTTTCCGGCAGCTTAAGTTTTTAATTATGCGAAGAAAATTCACTTTAAACTGACTCTTGGATTAAATACAACATTAACGGGATAGTTTTTCCATTTTTCATTGGTAATTCAAAGAGGGAGGGCCCGGGTTCAAATCCCGGTACGAACAGTTTTTATAAATTGATTTTTCAATCAATTTATGAATTTCTGTTCAAAGGCATGGACGTATGTGATGTTTTGAATTCCCCCCTTTCACCCATCCTATCCTATGAACGGGGCGTACCGAGAGCGATTAGCTTACCACTAATCCTGTCCTAGCCCTATTCTTCTATCCCTACTCTCTTTGAAAAGAGAGAGGTTGAGCAACTGAGTAACAAGCAGTTCTCGTAGAAACACTTCTGTTGAGATAAACTCCATTAGGAGTCCATATGCTCCACATTGGGAGCGGACATGGTTTAAAAAAAAAAAAATTCAAAGTATCGAGTTCTGATATATTAAAGTTTCATTGAATTTGTAAAAATAAAGCACAATTTGTAAAGAAAATTCTAAAATTTTATAATTAGCAGAACTGGTTTATTCGTAACCTTTTTTTTAAAGTTATACATTTTTTAATGTTTTGTATGGAGTTTGTTGATGCGATGTTTATTTAAATTTTTTGTGTTTATTACTTCTAGTGGTTCCCGAGTGATGGGCATGGTAGCGTTTGGGGCTCAATCAAACATGGTGTGTGCAGATAACTTCCTGATGTGGCCGTTGCCTGAAGAATGGACTCTCGAAGAAGGATGCACAATCCCAATCACCTACGGAACAGTATTTTATGCTATGGTAAGTCTTTTAAAACTTTGAATTTACTAGATGTGTGAAGGAATGTGGCTGATTATAGGTATTGGAGTTAATTTGGTTTTTCATTTCATTAACATGAAATTAAACTCGCTCATACAAGACTTCAAAAAATAGTACATATAAATGCATTTCTAAATTTCTTAAATGTGGCTTAATTCAACTAAAGTTAAATGAATATAGCCTTCCGAAATGTAAAGTTTCGGAATTGTAATTGTGCCTTGAAAATTTTTTGAACTGAAAAAATATATCAATTCACTAAAACAAATAACTGTGATTCTTTCAGGTAATGACTGGTGGTCTGAAACGAGGGGAAACCGTTCTCATTCACGCTGGTTCAGGTGGCGTCGGCCAAGCCGCCATCAACATCTGCCTCTACTACGGCTGCACCATATTCACAACTGTCGGTACTCCCGAGAAGAGGGCGTTTATAAAGAATATCTTCCCTCAAATTGATGGTAATATCTGATCCTTCTTTTGGTTAACTTTGTGGCGGCCATAAGCGTGTTAATGTGCTCTACGTTTCCGTACCCGCAGGGCCAGCCATACAAAATGAGCGTATTTACGCATTCGACATTACACTCATTATACTAAGTCAAGATCGAGTGTTAAAGAAAAACATTTTGTCACACAGTGACATCTTTTGGAATGATAGTGAAATACTTAAAAGTGACAAATTAAAAATTTTACCAATATTAAATCATTAGTTTCAAAAAGGGCTTCGTTGGGTAAAAAATACACGCTGATATGCAGGGTTTTATGATGTATCACTGTTTGTAGGTAGACTATAAAATATTTTGGGATACTTTGGAATTTACCTTCAGATAAATCGTGATTTTTTAAAAATTTCGTTTTGATTATATATACTTTAAAATAAAACTTACGTATGCAACTAGTTTTCATACATAATTAAGTTCACAAATTTTCTATGATCAGGTTGTTATCAATTTTGACTTTATGTGAAAAGTTTAGTTTTTTTTTTTTTTTATTGGTGGCACAAACACACTGTGTAATGATTTTTATCGTCTTTACGACAAGTAAATTTTATTGTGAAAACTTCAATTTTGTGAAACTGAAAACATTTTCAATATTACAGATGACCACATTGGTAACTCTCGTGACACATCATTTGAGGAACTCGTTATGCGGCAGACCAAAGGAAAAGGTGTCGACATTGTTCTCAATTCACTGTCGGAAGAAAAACTTATAGTAAGTTGATATTGAACGATAATAAAACCATTAGATACACGCAAATAAGATTAACTTCTGTAAATAAACAGTAATCAAAAAATGGAAATGTCTGTCAACTGATTTTATCAATCATTCCTTTTTCGTCTTTGAAATAAATTGGATTTAATTGCGCTTGAGTACTAATAATATATAATATGAGTAGCCATACTAGTCTATATAACAAAAAAATAATTAATGATACAAATTGAGTGGCTCGGTGATCTTATCGTACACAAACTCTTACTATAATATTAAATAAATATAATATCTTCTATCCCGATTTCTTATTTCAACAATAAATTATAACTTTGATAATACCATATATTAAATATAACCAGGATTAATCGATGTACACACATTTCTTATTTGAATACAGTGGAACCCCAATTTTACGTTTTTCAAGGGATCGAAAAAACTCAACGAAAAATGCGGGAAACCGATAATACGGGAAAGCTGAATATAATAATAAAAAAATCTCAGTCATTTTTTAAAAAAGTTGTTTTTTGCAGTTTGACACTTCAATTTTAGCAAAGGCACGCCGTAAATATCCCGTGGTTCGTATTCTTCGACAATCTCATGTAATCTCGCTATCCATGCTGCAGTCGTGTCATGGTCCACAGCAGCGCTCTCGCCCACTAGTTTTTTTTTAAATATACAAGACCTGAAGAGAAATCTGAAATAGCTTTTTTTCGGCTATTTGCAAAGCTTTTTCTCTGAGTATGGTTCCACCAATAGGTATATTTTTAGCTCGCGCTTGCTGGTACCAAGCGTGAAGAATCTCCTCAAGCTCATTTAAAGTAAACTTTTTAGTGGACTTTCTTTTCATCGCTGATTTGCCGCACTTTTCGATTGATTTGCACTTTGCATTTGAAGTCACTCTTCCTAGCAACAATCGAGTTCAGAGTGGACGGTGCAAGTCTTAGACGTTTTGCTATATCAACTCGTTTTTCTCTTGGATTGTTTTCAACGTCTAGAATTATTTCGGTTTCTCCGCTAGAGTACTAGTTTTTTTCACGGGGCGCATTTTAATCCGAATTAGAACACTTTACGGCGCGAGATTCGTGGCAAAACTATAGGCGTTACAGGTCTTGAAATTCAGCGAGACAAATGAATAATGTGTACAGGAACTCAGTAAGTGAGTCATCAGCGAAAGCATTATGAGAAATCGTAAAAAAACAATTCTACGGCGCCTGCACACTATTCCAGTCTCATTTTTTTTTCACAAAAAATTTGTATGGGTCGAGATTATGAGAAGTCATAATAAACAATTCTACGACGCCTGCACACTTGCAGTCTTGTTTTTTTTTAAAAAAAAATGTATGAGTCGATCGTGTTTCTGAGCGAAATGAGAAATATGTATTCAAAAAAACGTTCAATCGGGATAATGTTTGTGAAAGAACCATCATATTTAGACGATAAATCGAGGAAATCGTAGAATCGGGCAACGATTAATGCGGGATTATTTTACATTGTTCTGATGGGTGTTTGGCCGGGACTATAACAAATGAACGACCCATGCGGGAAAACGAACAATGCGAGAACGGTAGATCGGGGTTCCACTGTACTGTAAATATTAGAATACATATATCTGTAAAATGAATGAAAAAACATGTTCTTGTTCAACCTATTCACTGTATAGGCTGGTTTGGCACTTCTTTGTCATTCATTTGGTCTCTTATTTTCAATTAAAGATATGATAAATGCAGATAATAAGATTTTTGTCAGTAACCGTCAATCTTATTATAGGCTTCAGTGCGCTGCTTAGGTTACAGAGGTAGATTCCTCGAGATAGGAAAATTCGACATTGTCAACAACACCGCCCTAGGAATGCAGTTCTTTATCCGCGAGGCATCCTTCCACGGCATCATGCTGGACTTGATCTTCGAGGCTGAATCAATAGAGCGTGAGGTAACAATTGGTGTATAGTTGCAAGAAATAGCTTTTAAAATCTAATTTGAAGAATTGGTTTTACAATAGTATATTTAGGCAGGCCTTAAAATATTGATTATTTGTATTTTTAATACTTTATACATATCATTGTCATTAGCAGATAAATCTATCGACACAGGCCTTGCGTCTATCAATCTTTTGATGGCATTATTTTGTATTTTGCCTGTAAAAAGGTTCAGTTAATTTTGCATTTTGTTTTCTGTAGAGACTCCACGCTATCATGTTCGAAGGAATTAAAAACGGGTCAGTTAAGCCACTGTGCCGTGTAGTCTTCAATTACCCTGACGTAGAAAAGTCTTACCGTTACTTGGCTGCCGGAAAACACATCGGTAAAGTCTTGCTGAAGATCAGAGATGAAGAATCTGACAGATTAGCCAAGCCGGTGAAGCTTTTTATCCCAGCGGTGCCAAGGTATTGTGAATTGAATTTTCGTAATACTCAATGCTCAAAATTATAAATTAAGTTTGATATACCGCGTTGTCAATTGCATCAATGAGTATAGTCAACTATTAAAACGTTTAATCTAAATGGTTATTTCAGATATGTGTGTTATCCGGAATATTCGTATGTTATTGCCGGAGGACTCGGAGGTTTCGGCTTAGAGCTGGTCGACTGGTTGATCATCCAAGGAGCCAGAAAAGTGGTGATGAACTCACGCCGCGGTATTATAAATGGATACCAAGCATCCAGACTGAGGTACAGTGATTATTCTCTATTAAGTTTGTAAACCATTGCAGTATTTAACCTTTTTCTCAGGTTTGTCATGTCATTTTACCCAGCTCATATATACAGAAATAAAGCCCATACATTATTAACCCTTTAAGCCCGATTGACGTGCTATGCACACGGATCAAACGCCACTCTCAGGGACGGATGTGAACGAAAACAATACCCTGCTTTGTCTTACATTTATAAGCGAAATAGTTAACTGATTTTATTCAAATAACTTGATTAATACATATAAAGAATAGATTCAAATTTGAGAGGTGAGTATTTTTTATCGTAATTGATGTGAATTGCAAAAGTTATCAACTGATAAATTTACTGTCTTTTTGCCAGTCAGCTGTCAGAGCTTTTTAGAGTTACCAAATAGGCAGTGTGAATGATATTTTTAAATAGAAAATGTTTGACAGCCACTGGTGTCAAGCAGCGTTTGACCCGAATGTCCCCAAATATGTTTTTCAAAACAAAACAATTCATTTATCTTTTAATTAATGTGTTCTTCATTGAAATCGAAAAAACCAAACTCCAGTAGCTCTCAGTGTTAAAATTTATTATATAATATTAATATCAACTTTACTGCGGTCTCTGTTTCAAAAAATGTTACGTCCCTGAAGGCTTAAAGAATTTAAATTACTATTTATTTTTTCAGTAACATGTTCAAGAATCCCATTTCATGTTTCATTGAACAATTCTTGCGGTTGAACTTTTCAAACCTGCTTCATCAACATTTGTGTTTTAAGATCAATGATTTGCTTTTTCATATATGTATAACCAAGCGGTCTATATTTGAATATAAAATAATATCTTCTATGTTAATTTTCGACTTTCTTGTTAAATTGATCTTCGGGATATCAAACAGGGCTATAGTCGTAAAAAAAAGGTGCGTCTCCGATTTATAAAAAGTCTTCGCGTATTTTTTAATATTTATTAAAATGCATAACTTTTCGTATTTAAAAAATTGTCTGAGTCGCCCGTTCTTTTACGAATCCGATTCCGACTCCACCCAAAACACCACTTTTTATTGAAATAATTGTATAATATAAACAAATCTTATTTAAACAAAAGTCAATTCAAGAATTTCAAGATAAAAGTTCAAATGATTGAAATAAATTTATATATTTTGTTCCACCGAGTTCATTCTCAATGTAGAAAATAAAGATTTCTAAAAGAACACCTAGACGGAAGTTGAAGACCTGGTAGCTATCCACTCGCCCAACCTCTCTTTTTCAGAGAACCTTATGATAGAAGGATGGAGCAAGGAAAGAGCAGATATTGTAGTTAGTTTATCACTTGTACTACATCTCATTCAAGGGTTCTGATCTGTAGGAGGGAATGAAAGCATCACAGAGATTCACGCCTTGGGACTCATATCTGTAAATCAATCAAAAAATCAATTGAGTTATTGAGAAGTGAAGTGAGCCAGGTAATAAAATAGTAAAACGTTTCTATTGGACTTTTAAGTACAATCTCGAATTTATTTAGTGTTTTTTTTTGTGTATTGTATATTTTTATTTTATGAATAAAACACTATTGCAGTGTGTATTTACTGAGCTTACTTCACTATTACAATACTTTAAGAGATGAAAAGTACAATAACGCATGTAATTCATTCGGGTCCTATGGCACAGCGGTTAGCATTGTGGGTTCCGTACCAGATCTCACGGGTTCAAGTCGCAGTACTACCACTCTCTTTGAATGTCTGTATTATGATTCGGATCTGTATACATCTCAACTGGCAAGGATAAATATCAAAAAATCTCGACTGCTCAAATTTATTACCGTGTGACAAATTCGTCACGCGGCATTCATTGGAAAGCTTGAACTGAAATTTCCATATATGTATATAGTTTTATAAATTTGTCAATGTATCTTTCTATTCCAGAGCTTGGCGTTCCTACGGAGTCAAGTACCTAATCTCTCGCGATGACATCACAACTCAAGCAGGCTGCACTGCTTTGCTGAAGGCTGCAAACACCCTCGGTCCGGTTCGGGCCATCTTCAACTTGGCTGTGGTCCTCAAGGATGCAATCTTTGAGAATCAAACCCCGGAAACGTTTGCCACCTCCTTTGCTCCAAAGGCCAAGGCCACTAAGTTCCTGGATATTGAATCAAGAAAACTATGCACACAATTGACGTGAGTATTCAATTATTATTTCAGCAAATAATAATGCAAACCGTTCATCCTTCTCTTCAACCTGTGTCTTCGTCAGGTAATATTGACCTGTATTAGGCAGAAAACCGTAACCGACAATTTATAAATTTTACAGGAGAAAGTTTTTTTTTAATTATGTTCGAAAAAGAAATTCCTTAACCCTTTGTTATCGCGTTTTCGACTATAAATATAGGTGTAATATTTTTTCAACTAATCAAATATGTTAATTGCCACCCAAAGTAACTTTTTCAATAATAAAATACAATATATTTCTTGTATTTTCGGTTTAATTCAACAATAATCATTCGTCGTCGCCATATTGCAAAATACCGCCACGCGCGACCGAGAACACTGCGCCACCACCATACCATGCTTATAGTATTAAATTCTCGGAACAATTTCAATTTCACCCGCACTCGATCGTTTATTTACATTATCCAAAATCTTGCATTGGTGACGTATGTTCACGGTGTGTTCCAGAAATAAATTATTTTAGCCTATATTGAATCTTTTTTGACTAATGCTATCTATTGAATTTGGTAAAATATATATTTAGTAATATTTTCAACCAAGTTATACAATTTTAACACAATAGATAGCTCTTATATAGGGTTTGAAATTCCATGACATCTATATGTGTCACGCGCGCTGAGGGCATGTTTGCTAGGTCATGCATAGATGTCATACGCGGTGAGAAGGTTAAGTGCGGTTAGTAAATAGTAATATATGGTCAATGCCTATCCTGATATTATAAAAAAATTGTCTGACTACTTTCAGTTCTCTAGATCAGCGTTTCTCAACCGGAGTCCTCATGGAACAAACGATAACAAGTCAAAACACTAAAATGCACAGGCTCTAAAAAAGATCAAGCAAATGAGATAACGCTCTAAAATTTTTTCACTGATATTGAACAATTATTGGCTTAAAACGCAATTTACAGAAATGTGTCGCTTATGTTCTTTTGCCGATTATAGGTTGATATAATTTGCTACAGTTGAGCAGCACTAGCAAGATGCAAATGTCATACAGTTACAATAGTTCCTGATAGTTGAAGATGACCAGTTGGCTTCAAGTTACAATGCCTCCTCTTAGGATGTGCACTACGGATTATCTGAAACTAAAGATCTGTAAATAATCTGTCTTATGCTGGCCAGAGCTGATAATATTAATATAATCTTCCCATCTCTTTCAGTGACTTTGTGATATTCTCAAGTGTATCGTGCGGTAGAGGAAACGCCGGCCAGTCAAACTACGGAATGGGAAATTCAGTGATGGAGAGGATCTGTGAAAAGAGGAAAAAGGAAGGATTCCCAGCGTTAGCTGTTCAATGGGGAGCGGTCGGAGAGGTAAATTATGATTGTGAAATCGATAGAAGCAACATTTGATGTCTATTATATAAAAAATAGTAAAGTTTTTTTGTGTGTTTTATCTATCGTCAGTAATTCAACATGTAATGAAAATGTTGACTGATTTAAAAATATATATTTTTAAATGATGATATGTAATAGATCCATATCTGTTCTATATTCAGGTGGGCTTGGTGGCAGATATGCAAGAAGAGCATTGCGAGTTGGAAATCGGAGGCACTCTTCAACAGAGAATCAGCAGCTGTCTCAAAACCCTCGACAAACTTCTCAAAGGAGATGCAACCATTGTTTCGTCTATGGTCGTAGCCGAGAAGAGAATCGGAGGATCCGGTGATGGTGATATTGTAAGCACTGTTGCTGGAATAATGGGTAAGTTGTCATGAAAATTAACATAAAAATCAAGATGGCGAAAGATTAAAGGTGATTTTATTATTTTTTGTGCTATTTATGCAGGTCTGAAGGATTTGAAGACGGTATCCCAACAAGTGACTCTGGCAGAACTCGGAATGGACTCTATGATGGCCGTAGAGATCAAACAGAGCTTAGAGAGAGAGTTTGAAATCTTCCTTACTGCTCAAGATATCAGGACACTCACATTCTCTAGGTTATTGGTTTTTTTAATACTTCTTTTGAATTTTTAATTATATTCTGTTTTTTTATACATTGTAAAAGTTATAAATTCTTGTCAAATGAATAAATAAATTTCAATATAATTTCCCAGGTTAGTGGAGCTCTCCGCTCAGCGTGAAGCAGATGCTAGTACATCAGCCACAAACAAACCCATAGACGGTCTCGCCGGCTTCAAGATCTTGTTGAGGAATATCGGAGATGAGTTGACTGCTTCTGAGCCCATTGTAGGAATGACAACTATGACTAGTGATGGCCGGGAGGTAATTTATGTGCCAATTTTTTTTACAGTAAATCATTTCTTCTCAGTTAATCGATGTTAATTGAAGATGGTATTAGTACATTTCAAACAAAATGAATAACAATCGTGCACGGTAAAAATATCTAATTTTCGGTACACTTAAGTAAAAGATGAATAGAGTTGGTCTAAAAAATCCACTATTCATCAATGGTGGATTTGGTTAACTTAAAAGAACACTCCATGGAAAGACACAATAGTGTCAGTTTTGTCGGAATGTGACAAATGGTTCTAAAATTCTTTGGGATCAAACCAAACAGTTTCAGTTTTTCACATATTCGAGCCCTTATCATAGCAAATTTAATTTTCTGGATTTTATTGCATCACTTCAAAGAGTTCTGAAGAACTCGTTGTTTCTCAAATTGAGCACAATGTGACTTCTGTTCGCAAACTTCAAGGAAAAGAATGATTCTGTTTCCTATACTTGATATTTTTTTTTAATACAATATTTTTCGCTTCTTTCCTAGGGCCACGATTCTATCTTAGATACTGATCCATTGATATTCATGGTGCCAGGCATCGAAGGCATGGCTAGTATTTTAGAACCAATGTGCAAGAGATTGAAGTGTAAAGCAACGGTTCTTCAATTGGGATACGATAATCCAAATGAAACTATCCCAGAAGTGGCACAGAGACTTCTTTTGGTAAGTTAGTGATACAATATGAAGTAACTCCTTTATCAGCAAACAATATATATATATTTTTTCTTTTACCATGTCCGCTACCAATGTGGAGCATATGGACTCCTAATGAAGTTTATCTTAACAGACGTGTTTCTACGAGAACTGCTTGTTATTCAGTTGCTCAACCTCTCTTTTTCCAAAGAGAATAAGAATAAAGGATAGGGCTAGAACAGGACTGGTGGTTAGCTAATCGCTCTCGATACGCCCCATTCATAGGATTAGATGGATGGGCGGGGGGGGGGGGGGAGTTCAAGACGTCACATACATCCATGGCTTCGAACAGAAATTTATAAAACTGTCCGTACTGGGATTCGAACCTGTGACATCCGTAGCTGAAGCCAACGGCGTTGACCACTCAACCACACAGGCGGCTGACAATATATATTTATGTTTAATTTATTTTATTTTACAGCCAATCCGGTCTCGTCTCGCTCCAGGATCTGTCTTCACAGTATTAGGATATTCGTTTGGTGTGACAGTCGCTTTGGAGATTGCCAAAATTTTGGAATCAGAAGGTAAGCATTTGCTTCATCAAATATTTGTTGATGGATGATTTATGTTTGCAAGCTTTTGGAAGACGCAAATCAAATGTATTTGAATCGAAAAACAATTCTTTTACAGGACACGAAGGCCGCGTATTCTGTATAGACGGTGCTCCTGAATTCCTGTACACCATACTCAGAGTGAATTTCAAGAGTTCTGAAGAATCCGAATTGCAAGACACCTTACTCTGCCACATCCTTGATATTCTCTCTCCTAAGCAACAGCTGAACATATATGAAGCGCTCAAAGAGTGCGACTCGTGGGAGAGCAAATTGGAAATCTTCCTCAAACACGTTCCGACTACAGTTAAGCACTCGAAACAATATCAGAGATCTCTGGCGACAGTCGTGTACGGACGATTAAAAGCAATCATGAATTACCAGAACACTAGTTCCAAAAAGTTGAAATCGCAAGTGATGCTGCTCAGGCCCAAGGAATATCCTTTGGGAGTCGTCATCGATGAAAACTACGGTCTGCACAACTTCGTAGAGCAGCCTATCAAGATTCACATGCTCGAAGGAAACCACGTGACAATTTGCGAGAACAAGGACTGCGCTAATATTATCAATCGAGCTATGATGGATCTCGTGAAAGAGGCGGCTGCCAAGGCCACTGGTGAAATTCTGAATATGTTCGAGTCATCCGTAAACGCATAGGACCAAACACTGCTGATTTTTACTACAACCTCCAATTAAACGTTTCGTTAATTAACTCAAGTCACCAAAAAGTAAAATAGTTTTCTTGAGCTAATTTTTTCTTCATCATACATGTCAAATTTTGATGTGAGATAAATTAACCCTTTTCTTTTGACAAAATATGTAAGATTTATTTTCATGCACCATTTTGTATTTTCCTGGCTGCAGCCAATTATAATAATTGTACATGATATGTTTGTTAATTTATTTCAATGTGGACCTGCAAATCGCTCTCCTGAGATATTCACATTATATTAATCAACCAAGTGATCTGTTTTTGAATGACATTTTTTATCCAGTTCTACCAATGTTTAGATTTGTACATCTCTATTCTAATTTTGAATACATAAATACATTCAATTAGTAATGGCTACCTTCTATCTTTTTATTTTAAATTAATTTGTCAAACAATCATTTAATAATTAATAAAAAAAGAAAACATAATTGTATACCTACTGACAACTTAGTGTATAAAATAATGCTGTGCTGTAAGACTTCTCAGAAACCCAATTTACCAATATAAATTATTTTTTTTACTTATGGTATGACAATGTCAGATGAAATGTGTGAATTCTGTTTTGTTAGCAATGCATTAGATTTAAACGGGTGGAGACTGAATGAAACACTATCATAATAAATAAAATAATATTCTTTATTTTGTTTGTTTTATTTCCTGGTTCAGTTTATGAATCTACTTTGACCGTGGCAGCTCCCGAATTGGAACATAATATAGTTGTTTTTCTAATTAGCAACACTTTTTCCAGCGACAAACAAAACAGCCTAAATGATCACAACACAATGTCTCTAAATCTATCATACTCTGTGCATTCTACCAAATCACGACGGCGTTCTGTACTTCCATGGAGTTGATTATATAGATGGTCATCAGATATGTTCCAGGATGACAGAATCCATCTTGACGGAAGAACGGAAAGGCTGGTGTGGTTGTTGCGAGTATCGTGTATCTTTATGCTGGGTAACTAGAGAGAGCCAGATATACAATGCATCGATGGCCACATTGTTATCAGTACTTTTAAAGAAAGCAGGTTGATAAACCTTCTGCTTCGGGTCAAGTCAAAAGTTTCACTCAACCCGGCCCTCCTGTTGTAGATTTCTGTTAGTTATGGCCAAAGCTGTATTGGAATATTGTTACAAACCGATAAGACTATCTTTATTCTTAGGCTTAAAAAAATACAAAATTGGCAAGATGTAGTTTTGAGCGGACTGCGGCAAATTTTAAAGAAAAGAAAATTTCTCGTGTAATGTATATTGGAGATATCAGCACGGATTTTGTAAATATTGAGCAAGATATTTTACTCTCGGCTTTGCAAATGTAAAATTCGATCTTCAGCTGGAGTTGTGTGATTTGCAAACAGACCATTTTTATACAAGGGAAGATTTTTTAAATTATTATCAGAAGGAAGGTATCCTAAATTGTGAAACTTTGGTCTCAAAATGAGCTCAATGCTTGGAAATACATAGTTTTTTGTGAAAGTATTCAAAGTAAAATTCATTAACACTTCAGTAGCTACAGAAACGTCGAAAGTAGGATCAAGGAGCGATGGGGAACAAAGTGACCCCATGCAAACTTGCATTTACACTGAGGTATCATTGAAAATTACAATAAATATCAGCTTGATATTATTGTTATTTAGCGAATTTGGCAATGTGAATGCACCCTGCTAGGAATTAAAAGGTTAAATCAAAATACTGATGTTCGTTGATAAATAAATCACTATCAAATTTGCTGCGTTTGGCAACAACAAACATCGAAGTTGATCTACATTAGTAAAACATACAGAAGCTCCCGCAGGATCCTCATTAAAATAAATTAAATCGTTTACCTTGAATAAAGCTCCAATAAAAATAATCAAACCGTATGACTTTAAAGTCATTTCATATAGTATTGTTTTTATTTTTTTATTGCGGCCCTTGGGTTACCTGAGATTGGGACAACCCTGATCTAATTGAACAATTCATTGAAATAAAAACACTGCAATAGAATTTTACGTAATATATTTTAATAATAGAAGTCTTCAACATAACAATCGTACAACAGGATTAAAAATGCAACTTAACGTAACAAAACAAGAATTTTGTACAAATGATCTGACAACAAAACTGCAAACAATGTAAGATAAAAGTTACATTGTATAAATACGAACCCTCCTTTTGATAATAATGCCAGTACAAAACAAATAATCTCAATGCCATGAACTCAACTCGATAGTGTTTTTAATAAACCAAATTTCCTAGACGATACAAAAACAATTATGTTGAAAATAAGCAGAAAACTTAAGCCAACAAATTATCTTAAAATGTAAATATTTGGTATTAACTTTGCCGACACTAATTTTAATAATAAAATTTGTCTAATAAATAATTTGCGAGCATTGACAACATTTTAAAAATCTCAACTCATTTTTTTTTAACTTGTACGTTAGGGGAATTCCTATTCATAATAATCGTTGATCCCTAATTTCGTAAGGGGAATATATCTAAAGATATTGTCGTCGTCGACTAATTTTAACATGATACGATAGATTGTCTATTTAAAATGCCTGGTCATTGTCGACGCTCGAAGATGCTGCGGATTATTTTAGACAGCTGACAATCATTCCCAATCAACCGGTTTCTTCGTAACAAAATACACCTAGAATTTATTTATATATTTGATTTAAAAACTAAAAATAATCGTATTCGAAAGACAGGAAGCGAGAATGATTGTCAACTTTTAAAAATACTCAATTTGCAGAATTGCTGTTGTACAGAACACAAGATCGATTAAGGCCAATTGATTTTTGGAGTCGATTATTAATTCAACATGAATTAATAAAAATGAACATTGTTGACTAACTTTTACAATCATCACGTGATAACAAAAACCTAAGACTTCAAATAATGTGTTTGAAATAATTCGAATGAATTGCACTCATAGATTTTTGACAGTAATGATTTACAACGTAAGTTGACAAAATGTGCACCAGAACAAAGCCGGTCATTTTTTTAAAATACTTAACTGGTTATTTGTAAAAAAAATATTTTAGACATAGGAAACATCAATTGGCCAAAATCTAATAGAAAATAATTTCACATAATTCCCCTTAAGGGTTTTTGGCAACGAATTCCTCTCCCTTCTTGATGTTTTTCTTCAGTTCTGGAAGGGCTTCCTTGAGGAGGGCGGTCTCGTAGGCGTTGAGCGTGCCGAAACCGAGGTTCTTCTCGATACCGTTCTTTCCGAGGAGGAGTGGCGTGGCGAAGAAGGACGCTTCGGTGATGTCGGATTTGACGTACGCGCACTCGACGACATTTGATTCTCCGTTGAGGGCACGGATGAGACTGGACGCGAACTGTGCTCCGGCATGGGCCATTGAGAGGGTGGCTGAGCCTGCTCCGGCCTTTGCCTTCACTACCTGCAAGGACCAAAAAAAATATTTAACAAGATGTTCGTTCTCCAGTCAGTATAATAGTGTAATTTGCACCCATGCGAGGAGGGACCCCAGTAAACAATCACTACAACACAATCATCTTCATAAAACTTATTTAAACATTTCTAAAAGATATGTTTGATGGATTCAGCTGTAACTTTGCAAAAATCTTTTTTTAATACAAGCGTTTTCCAATCATCGAATTGGAAACGATCACAATTTTAATGAAAGCAATAATATAAAAACACTCCCAACGATTAGGTAAATAAATAGCGATGAATAAAAATGAACAGATATGGAATTCTTGGAAAATTATAAGAGCCCTTAAAAATTTGATGGGCCCCTGTATTTAAACTTATTTCCCATAAGATTTTATCTTTAAAACAAGAGTATTAAGTAATGCTGTTGTTTGTGTCTACACACCTCCTCGCATCCAGCAGAAAGAAGAAGTACCACCCTTCATCTTTGTCATTTGTTAGGAATTTAAATCAATGTAATAAATAAAAATCGTACGATACTAGTTAGATTGAAGATGGTTCTCAAAGAGGAGAAACACACCAGTAACACAACAAGTAGATTAACTATTATAATTTAATATTTTAAGGTTTAGTGATTTTTTTATATTTACCTCAGTTCCGGCATCCTGAATCCTCTTGGTGAGGGCATCAATCTTGGCCTGGTCGAAGTCAGCTTTGGGCTTGCACTGACTGAGCAGGGGAATGATGGTGACTCCGGAGTGTCCTCCGATGACAGGGATGACGACTTCACGTGGGTCGACTCCCTTAGCGGCTCCGATGAAAGCGTGGGATCGGACAACGTCGAGTGTTGACACTCCAAACAGACGCTTGGGGTCGAAAACTCCGGCCTGGAAACAGAAAAGATATCGATGAGACATTTTGTAGCATACCAAACTTAGTTCTGTCGGGTCCGTAGTGCAGCGGTCGACGATGTTGGCATCTGTGACATGCATTTTTTCTATTAATTTATAGATTTCTGTTGGAAGGCATGCATGTTTGTAATGTCTAGAAATTCCCACCCACTCTTTTAAATTCTTGCAACTGCTCAGTTATCAATGTCATGCTTTTCAGTTGTGGTGTCCACGAGTTCAAGTCCTAGCATGGACATTTTTATAAATTGATTGCTCAATCAATTTATGAAGATGTTCGAAAGAATGGATGTTTAAAATTTTGTCTAACCCAACCATTCATTAAAAAATAAGGCAAAGCAAGAGGGATTAGTCAACATCCCATCTGTATAATACTTATTCTCTTTAAACAATCAAGATTGAACGATTGAATAACATGAAGTTTTCGCTGAGATGCCTCTATTACAAAATGAATAAAAAAACATTACCTTTGTGAGTACTTCAGCAGCGATTGGGACTGTGGAGTTCACGGGGTTGGAGATGATTCCGATCAGAGCCTTGGGGCAAGCGATGGCGCATGCCTTGATGAGGTCACGGACGATAGATGCGTTTGTGTTGAAGAGGTCATCGCGGGTCATACCAGGCTTGCGGGGAACTCCAGCAGGGATGATGACAACTTCAGCTCCTGTGGAAATATGGATAATACAATCACTGAAACTTTATAGAGAATATTTGAGAATTTCTTTTCGGGCTTTCCTATAAATAATACACTTATGATTGAGTTATCCATATTTTTGGACCAACCAATTCATAACTGGTTATGGTGACTTCGCTGAAGTTCTCCCAGGATGCTTCTAACATGTAAACGCACTATTATGATTTTGTCTATTGGTATTACTCGGTCACGGACAAATAGCAAAAATTTGCTTAAGAAAATTGGTTGTCTCTTTCAGTAATGCTGACTTATTTCCATCTAGGGCAAATTACAAAGGTTTAAGATATCCTATAGAGCAGGGTTTCCCAAACATTTTCTGGAATGGAACACTTCGTAAGTCTGGAAAATATAACGGAACACTTAGCTGAATTTTTAAGTTTTTTTTAAACTGTGTTAGCAGCGTATTTCATTTTTTTTCAGAACACCTACTCTGGCTCTGCGGAACACTGGTGTTATAGATTGGGAAACTCTGCTATAGAGACTGAATGTATCTGAGAGCCAGGGATTTGAATATTTTGTGACCCGTTTTGCTAAATCGGTTCGTAGAAATCTTTTATTTACCTATATTCACTTTATGTTTTTACACAGTTGTTTTACGTATCTCGCATGTAAAAAGAGGATTGAGCGTAATTTTAATTGTTTGTTTGCTGCCTGGAACTATAATTTGTTTTTATGTGGCCCGCGAGAAGTGCATGCCTGATCTAATCTCTTTGGAGATCTTTCTGCATACTACAGTGCATGCAACCAAGTCTTGAAAAATATTTGACGGATATTACAGATGAAATTTTGAATTACGATAAATTATGTGCAGAATGTGTTATAAGTGCTAAGTCGTCTATTTCACTAAGTACACAACAATTGTATAGAATATTTGGGATTATGTAACGTTAAAAATAAAACAGTAATCGTGTTGTTATCTCTAAAATTTGGTAAATATTTACTACAGTACAAGAATGTTATCGTCAAGGTGAATTATCAAGATAAAAGTATTTGCATATGCTTGTAGTCACCGGAAATAACTGAACTCTCGCATATCATATTACGAATCATCCTGAAGAGTTGGGAGTCTCGCAACCGATTATGCGATTTTAATTTGAATGAAACTTTGCTTTCGTACCACGATAATACCTAATAGATGAAATCAAGCACAGTTCACATAAAACCGCTCAAAAACATATTTATGAGAACTTATTTGTACTTAACAGTTTAGTAAGCAATTGAATGCTGAAACAGTGACAGAGGTTTTTTTTATTGACTATCTTTACAATGAATATCGAAGGCAGACTTCTCGACGAACTATGCAATTTTCTCAATTCATTGATAGAATATAATTATATGAATGCAGTTAGGCTGATTTATGCAGAAGGTAGAACCAACATGTTTTCTGCTAAGCACAATGACTTATTTATTTCCTTAAAACTTGGACTTTGCATTCTGCATAACTACGCTCAATTATAAATTGTCAAGATTATTTTTTTAAATATATGTGAGGCTTGGTAGCAAAATAGACTGGTTTGATTGTTTTTAATGACTCTCATCTTCTATTATTATTTTTTTGGAGAAAACTGGTTTACACCTAGTTTGTAATAGTTAAATTATGTTATAAATAATGGAGATTTGGGGTAGAGCAGGGGGTGGGGATCCTTTTCTTCTCTAAAGGTCGCATTCATTTTTCTGATTCGACATAAGGCCGCAGTAAACATTTACTAGGGAATCTTTGGCCGGAAACAGGACTTTACGGTCAGAATATGTCAGGAGTGTACGAATTTACATACATTTACAGAATTACAGAATTGGCCAGTAGGCCGCACTAGAGTAGCCAAAAGGCTGCAGTTTCCCCACGCCTGGTGTAGAGGAATAAAAATATCTTTCGATATATTCACTACTATAGTTGACAATACATTTTCGGGACGAAAACATTTACAAAGTGTTTTTTTAAATCTCAAGAATTGGTTGAATTATTTTATTTGCCAAATATGATTTACAACACAGTACTCTTTTTGTAAGTGAAAATTAACCAAATGGTGATAATTTAACAATGCAGAAATTGAATTAAGAATTTGAAAATGAAAAAATTATCATACACGGAATCAGTGAAATCAATAATTTAAGCAAAATATGACTATAACCTATCAAATCGAACATCTTAGATCAAACCATTGAGAAAATTTTAAATATGGCGATGAATTTTTGTAATAATATTTCGTAATTCGCATGAATTCTCGATTTAATCAAATCCAACGTTTGATTTTTTGATACTTGCCTATTTGCAAATAAATTTTCTAGAGAATTGAATTGTTTTTTGCAGGATTTAGCAAATTTTCAGGGAAAAAAGAGTAGCATGTTGTAAAGCAATTTTGTGGATTCAAAATAATAAAAAATTTGGACATCGGCTTCTTAAATGAAATTGCGAATAAAAAATCTATAAGAAGATTTGTGAGAATGATAAATCACAGATATCGATATATAGTTAATTGATTTTTAAATAATACGATTGATCAAAGTTCAAATCTAAAGAATGCAATTTCATAAAATCATGCAATGTCAAAATGATAGACTAGCTATGCTCTATGTTGCCCTTGATGTTATGTAACACTTTAAACACAAACCGTTTCAAATAATCTAAATATACACAGGAAAGCCGATACAAATATGCATGTAAATTCTTAATTGTTTTTTAATAGGAGTTACGAGATGATAAAATAATTACGTGTTTTTGTCAAGTTAATGAGTTATTTTTGTGTTATGACGAAGTCCGTACCTTTCAGGGATTCGACCAGTTGATCTGATCCGGTGAATCCCTTGACTGCAGCTGGTGTGTCAATGTGGGAAATATCAGCAGCCACGCCAGGAGTATATGGTACAATATCGTAAAGGTTCAATTCCGTTACAGTAGGGTTCAACTTCAAAAGAAGTGACAGGGGCTGGCCGATACCACCGCCGGCTCCCAGAACCGTGACTCTTCGGTTGTTCTAAAACAAACAATCATAGATGAAACATTCCACATCGACATTTTCACAGTTTTCACTCAAGATTTTCTTGTTAAAAATAACGTAGAATTTTTGAAAAATAGCACAAAAAATGAATCGACATACCTGGCCAGTCGTGGAGAATGCCTGGACATTGTTTTTCACTGCCGGTAAGACGACAGGCCTTACTAAACGGGAGAACATTTTGGATATTGTATAATTTTACTCGACGTGCCTGACTGATAAGTACAATCCGCGGTCCTTCACTGACCTTCAGGGTTTACGTAAAACGATAAACGCGAAAATGATCTGATTAGTATTGCCAGCGTAATAATTCGTATGACAGATAGCAAAAATATTATTATGCCACATCTTACCTACCTAAAGTACGGCCGATTTTCTGAAATTAGAAAATAAAAAATAATGAAAATTGAGTAAACTAAATCTTTCACAAAAAGATTATTTATGTTTATAGTTTAGTGTAATAAATGCATGCTACCTATTTATTCACTAACAAACAAGAGATTCAAGATAAATATAATAAATTATTAAAACATAAAAGTTGTTTAAGACCAAACTATATGTACTTATAAGCATATATCAAGGATAGTATGCAGTGGAAGGCTACCAATACATTAAAAAGCTTAATCGTAAAGCTATTAGCGGTGTTCGGGGAAAGATTTGTATTTTTTCATTTATTACCACTCTTATACCATTGTACGCAATAATTATCAGTATTTGAATTCTACTTTTACCTATATGATGTTACAATAAGAAATATACTATAATAATTAATATAATAACAATAACTGATAAATGTATTCACCTACCTTAGCTTGCAGTATCAAGATAGGCACAGAAACTATCGTATTCTTATCGCTTCAACTCCATGTTTTAAACGTTATCCTCAGGAGTGGGCTGGAGGGGGCTTGGAGGGCTCGCGCGAGCACCTTGTTAATTTTTTACTAAGGTTGGCGAGCCCTTTGCTATATTAAAAGATAACAATATTCTCATATCAAATTAGTATATAACTGCAATTTCTGACGTATATTATCTACGACAGTTTCAGTATACACAATAGTACGTTTTTAGCCATTTAGATTGACAAGTTTACGATAAATTGCATATTGTTACATATGGCTTTGAGATTTAGCGAGCCCCTTATTAACGTATTGGCAGACCACCGTTGGTTATCCTTACATACTTATACCTACTGTTGTAGATAATAATATTATTATGTTATGTAAATACAATATATCATAAAGACATTGTCTGAGAAAACAAATGTACATCGCATATTTATACAATTTATGTATTTTATACATTATATAACACATATTGATAACGACCCGGGTTTCACCTTTCGTTATCATCAAGCGTTCTGGTAAACGGATGAACTTAAACTGACGTTTAGTTTATACATGTATCTTGTTTATATAAGAAATAAATGTATCACTAAGTTTAACCCATTTTTGCCCGATTTTTTCTTGAATTTACCCGTAATTGATGCAAATAAAAAAACACTGCTCACTCAGACAGGTTCAAATCTGAAAAAATACTACACGAAACGATCCCCACACTTGCTAGCTATAGACTGATTGAGACTGATGCAATCTTAACTTTTATTGTGTCATGCATAAATGGAGTGGAAGTAAAAATACTAAATGTTCCAATATTGGAACACTTAGAAAAATTGGCTAAGGCAGCGATTTCCAACCTAGGAGGCGCGAACAGTCCAAAATATTTATTTTCTCTTATAAACGTGTGTTTATTACTATATGAAATAACGGATGGGAAGGCGCGGAGATATTTTTTTCTTCAAAGGGAGGTGTAGTGACATAAAGGTTGGAAACCACTGGGTTAAGGTCCATTGCTGGCGAAGTAGATTAACCCATGGGAATGCCTACAGATTTGAATAGTGAGTAATTTCAAGAATTATATTTTTTTTTGTTTTCTTGGAAAAAAATATGATTATATTAACTTACATATAGGATATAAGAGTGAGGAATTTGGCAGATTTACCTGCTCATTTAAATAGTTTACCAAGCACAGTTAAACAGTTAAGTGATACATTTATTTACTTAACGTCAGTTCAAGTTCATCCGTGCACTTGAACGCGATACCCGGGTGGTTACTGACAAAATTTTTGTGAATGCACATAATATGAAGGTTCAACTTTATTATAAACATATTTTACTTTAAATACAGACCTAATTCTTTCGATGAAAATGGAAAGAGTAAACAAGAATGTTTGGAAAATATATCATTTATAACAAGCAAGTCTCAACAATCAAACACCTTGTAAGATTTTCATAAATATATCAAATAGATCAGAGAGCTCGATAACGTCATTAGAAAATGTAAGGGTATATATTTATGACGCTATCCCGACCCAAACAAAGTGTCCTTTAATATCACCCCGAAGATAATAACTTCCCGACAAACTTTCTGATAGTGTTTATAACACTTAGATAGTATCGGGAAAAGTTTGCGCCGTTGACACCCCTAACGGGAAACCTCATTAATGCTCCGCAAAAAAGCAACTAGCCCGAGAATCAAAGCTGAAACTAAAGTTTTCTCAATTGTTTTTCCCGTCGCCGAGTTTATAAACAAACTTCAAGGCTTTGTTACACGTCGCGATGCGATCCTAGATTGTTGAAAGCCGATTGAACCGATATTTTAATTGATCTGCCGTACTATTCTCAGATTTGTTAGCGTCTAGACCAGTGGAAGGGAACATGCGGCCTCTTGGCTACTCTGATGCGGCCTTTTGACTTGATCAAAATATTCACTTTGATCAAAAAAATATACGAAAGATTTTTGGTCGGCGATTTTGAAATCATGGGATTTTTCAAACAATTTCATGTCGATTTAAAAAAAAACCCAGAAATTTGCGGATTTTACAAAATTATCATTATTATTAGAGGGACTTTTTTTTAGCTCTCCCAAGAGTTTTCGAATCCAAAATCACAAGAATTTACAGTTTTGCCCAAATTACCAGCGCAGCTTTTTTTTTTTTTAGCTCTTCCAAAAGTTTTCGAATCCGACATTCCAGGAATTTACGGTTTTACAAAAAAAAACTAAAATAGCTCTTCCGTGTTTAATTTCTCAATCCCGGTATTGGTACTCCGCAATCCCGGGATTTTGGGATCCTGAATAATTAAGAGTGATTTGTTTATTTTATTGTTTTTAAATATAGTTTTACGTATTTTTTTAAACCGTAGTCAAGCCTCTTCTTCAAGTCAAGTTTCTAATCTCGAATAAGACTGTAAAAGTCACATTGACTCGTGAAACACGTTCTTTCTTTCTTGGATGCGAAGTCACAACAAAGTGTCATATTAATTAAGTTTGCTAGTTTCTGAAAAGAGCCCACAATAAACTTGTTTAGTCTATGGTTTCTTATAATTTATATTTAGTTATAAACTATCAGAGACAGCATAATGATATGGGCTCTAATGTACGCCTTTGGCTGAAATTTAAGAAGTTTATATTATATAATGAAATTAGGATGATATAAACCAGTTTATTTTAATGTAATTACAATATTTCTTGTCATATTCTGTGGCGCTTTTATTAAAATGTCGCCGGCAATAGATCATATCTAAAAACACATATTCATAGTATTTTTCGATGGATGCTAAAATTCCCATTATGTGTTAAAATCGTAAAATATACGAATATGTACACGATAACATCATAAATGAATGCTGTATTATATTTATCGGATCCGTGGCGTAGTGGTCAACGTCGTTGCCTTCCGTGACAGATCTCACGGGTTCGATTTCTAGTACAAACAGTTTTTTTTAAATATCAATATATTTGGTCTATGCATATGTATTTTTTTCAGCTCTATGAACACATTGCTGAAAACTCTATTAAGCGCATACAACGTGTCATGAGTTTGATTGCGCAGCTATATAATCAGTTTTGCGAACAGTGTTCTTCAAACTTTTTACATTCGCGGACTGGCGTCAACCAGATACACATATTACTTACGACTATTTGCGGAACATCGCCGCACTCTTTGCACACGCCTCGAACCGGCCCTGGTCGTGCCATTTTTTTTAAATCCATATCCGCTCCCAATGTAGAGCATATGGCCTCATAATTGAGGTATATCAACAGAAGTTTTTCTACGAGAACTGTTGTTGTTACTCAGTCGCTCAACCTCACTTTTTTCAAAGTGAGTAGTAGGGACAGAAGGATAAGGCTAGAACAGGACTAGTGGTAGGCTAATCGCTATCGCTACACCCAGTTGCAAAAGGATCAGAAGGATGGGAGGAGAGGAAATAATGTCCCAGTCTTCGATCACAACTTTGAATTGAACAATTTTCAAATTCACTGTGATCTGACCGGGAATCGAGCCCAGACCAGCGTGATCGGTAGAGCAAGCTCTAACCAACTGAGCCACAGCAGGCGACAAATTTTTGGGCATTATTTTGTTAAGTAGTTCTTACCCAATAATCTACAACTTGTTACAAGTGCTATGAGAAATTACAAACGTCTTTTACTTAATAGGAAATAAAACACATTTTACTCATAAATAATAATTATATGTAATTAATCTGCAGGTATTTTGGCTTGTGCGCTCGGGTTAGAGATCAAAATATCGATAATACCGAAGCCGGGATCCCGGTAATTAAAATGATTGGTTATCTAACCCCTATTGTTAAGTCATTCGTTATTATTAACTCCGAAAAAGTTAAAAGCCACTGTTTTAGTTTCACGAAATAGAGTCTGCAATGCATAGTTTTGTCAACCAAGGCAAAGTTATTATACATTGGCTACAAGACTGGCATGCAGGGTTGAGTCTCTTCTGAATAGTCTAGCTAGATTAAATCCAACATATTCTAGGAAATATCATTTATTTACGAATATGCTTAGCAATATTGCGTCGATATTGGATACAGACAAATACTTTGAAACGTTATTTCTGTACTAGACTCAAATTATAAACTGTGCCAAACTTTCCCATACCGAAATCTAATTTATATTATAATCCTTCAGTAGGAGAATTCGATATTGATTGAAATTCATTTACAGAAGCGAATTGGTAAGGCAAAGCAACAAAAGCCACTACATTTCGACAACATTTTACACTTTGTATTTGATTGTAATAAAAACAGACAAATCTTTTGTATGCGTGTGATCTGCCCTGATAATGTCGGTGGCCGAATTCGATAGGTATGGTGATTATCAAGAGTATTGTTTTCCTAGTTATATTTACATACTGAGTCTGTAATGCGAGCTCTCAGTTGCCTGAATATCTATATATTAATAGTCGATAAGGTCCGTCTGTATGAAGGATGTCCGCGATTTCCCCTCCCCCTGCCCCTCACCTTCCTCCACTCCAGCACCACTGTCTCAATTTTTTTATTCATACTAAAGACATATTTCGATTATGTCAATGTCATAGGTCGATTTATGCAACTACGAAAAATGACTGTTAGCAAACTTGAACATTATTCCAAAAAAATTATAATTTACGAAATTTCTGTTACTACGAAAAATAGTTGTTAGCAAACTTAAACATTATTCCAAAAATTAAATATTTTACGAAATTTCTGCTACTACGAAAAATGGTTGTTAGCAAACTTAAACATTATTCCAAAAATTAAATAATTTACGAGATTTCGGTTACTACGAAAAATGGTTGTTAGCAAACTTAAATATTATTCCAAAAATTCAATATTTTACGAAATTTCTGCTACTACGAAAAACGGTTGTTAGCAAACTTAAACATTTTTCCAAAAATTCAATAATTTACGACATTTCGGCTACTACGAAAAATGGTTGTTAGCAAATTTAAACATTATTCCAAAAATTAAGTAATTTGAGAGGTCTATTTTTGCTACTACGAAAAATGGTTGTTAGCAAACTTAAACATTATTACAAAAATTAAATAATTTATAATTGAAATACTGCAGGGCAGGGCTGTCGATATATGCCCCGATACATATTTCTTTTACTATCAGAATTTCTGGCTTATTCAATAAATAGGTTTGTAATTTATTTTTCACGCCAGTAAATTTTCTGACTACTTAAAAATGCAACAAAAATCTCACGTTGCTGGACAACGGGCTTACAGCTAGTTTTTATTAATAGCGTGGATAAGAAGTTTCTCATAACATCCCTTTACCTCGTGTATTTAAGGTAAGTGTTATAAATAAATACTATACAATAATTATAATAAAATACGAGGATCATCGCGGATGATGATAATGCTTTCCATGGACGAAACCTGATCTGATAATTTAAAATAAAAGTTAAATTAGTAGAAATGAGTATTTTATTTTTTTGGATTTATAATATACTTTCAATATAAGAAGATAAATAAATTAGGTTTCGTTTTTAGAAGAAATTTGCGGCCTGCCGGGTATCGTCATACTAATATCTACCGGCATTTTAATGGTAACAGCTCCGTAAAGTCGATATTCAAAAGATAAAAACCTTACATTCAGTTGATTTAATTTAATTCCTAATCCTGCCCTGTTGTAAAATATCGTAATGAAGCGATGACGACACAACTCTATCGCTTCTCCGACGTATAATATTATATAAAATATGTGTATATTATTATACTTATGTATGCAAGCTATTTTAGGATTAGTCTCAAATGATGTAAATAGATTGTTATAATTCCAATAAATTCGTCACTAGTATGAGATAGAGTGAAAACTATAGGCCACTCCTTTTGAAATACAAATATACAGGGAATAAATAAATATGTATATCACTTTTAGTGAGTTCACTGTCACATACTTAGTGGAAAGGCCAACTAATATTAAGAAACAAACGCAACATTCATTTGTTCTTAATTTACACTTTTATTTCTCAAGATCAGATACCGGTTTCGCTCACGGCGAGAATTAACATTTGATGAAGAGTAAAATTTAACAGTGCTATTTATTACGTTAAATCTTCCGGCTCGGAGACTAGAAAAATACTTCTCATCCGATGGGGATTGTTTAGGGACCTCAGTGGTTTCCTCATTATTAGCCTTATATTCTTATGAATTTCAAAAAAAAAATAGTCTAAGGGCTTTAAAATATATCTCTGCAATTCGTGGTTTTTTTTAAATAAATAATCATATTTTAAGTTGCGCGTAAAAAAAATGTCATTCCAGCACACATATGAAATTACAACTGACGAGCTTAGCCCAGCTATCTTACAAACGAACGCTTATCGAGTTATCGCGTTATCGCGTATTTATATAAACTACAAAAGGTCCAAAAACTATGATATAAAAAAACATTAATTATAAACATTGTATCACCCATATTAAAATAGATATTTAAGAAAATGTGGGTATTGGGGTCGCATTTCTTGAGCTTAGAACCGGAAAAGTTAACAAAATTTCAATTATGATGATACAATACTTTATGTAGCAGGTGTCAATTTATTTAGTATAAATATTGAAATTTAAAAAGCCGCCATACGGGAACTTTAATCATTGAACCCCGAAACCGGGTAAGATGAAAACCTCATTGTTTCCTACATAAACCGATTGATAATATTTTACAGCCAGTCCATCCCGTCGAGCGACATGGCTTGCATTGAATTAATCTTTGTCGCACGTTTAATGTAAGAATGCCAACACCAACTCGTGCGTCCGGAAAAAAAGGAGAATATGAGTTTCGTAAGCGGCCCAAAATTTACGGAGCTGTCAAGCCGAACACTCCCCCGCAATGTTGCCGCAAACGAAAAAATAATAATAAATAAAAATGGCCGTTTGATGTGACTGAACACTGCCGACAATAATTGAATTTCTTCTTTAGTAACGTTTTGCCGCGTAAATAAATTTACGACGAGATTCCATTTTAAGTGTTCACAGCCCGCGCGGCTGATTAAAATTCCCGAATGTAGGGAATTTGTTTTTAATGTAATAAAGTCATTTTTTGTTTTTGTATGGTTATGGTATTTGACTCGGTACGAAACAAATGAAGACAGCTCTGCTATTGATTTAAATTTCGAAATCATTAGATTATTCACGAGGCGTGTATAATAAATAATTCGTGCATTGATTTGGATGCATTTTTATGTCCAACGGCTATTCATATATTTCGTGATATTTCAAAAATATGTTAGAGCTTTGCTTGGTCGCCATTTTGTTAAGCATAAAGTTTGGCAGTGATGTATAGACGTGGAAATATCATTATCAAAAATATTCCATAAACAAATGCCTTATATTTTTTTTATCAAAGTCAATCAACAGCAGCTGTTATGGCAATTAGAAAATTGCGTGTCAAAAAACTCACTATTTATAGTTTAGTGCAGAGTTTCACAAACTTATTTTACAATGGAACACTTTGAAAATCTGGAAATGTTACCGGAACACATCGTTTTTTAGGTTGGGTAATTCATAATTGTAGAAATATGTTATTAAATCACTTATTATTTAGGCATCAATCAACTATTTTTAAAACATTTTATATAAAAACACGAGTAAACAAAACTCTCAGTGACTTAAAATCTCCGCCTGTACATACATATGTAGATATTTGACGTTTTAAGCATCAGTGAAGATTTACCATCACTCAATTTTTCACATGAAGTAGAAGATGTTTAAATGTGTTATCGAGTATATTACCATTTTTGCGGAACACCTATTTAGGTCCTACGGAGCACCAGTGTTCCGCGGAACATAGTTTGGGAAATCCTGGTTTAGTGAATGATTTTGAAGAATGAGGCTCTGTAGCAGATATTCACAAGCCTGGGCCCCAAGGTACGAGACGTTGGATAAAAATATTGCTGCTGTCCAATAAAGCGTTCAAAACAATTCATCAACCTCAATTCAGGCAAAAGCTTCTTCTACATGACCTTTAAGGGCGCCGTACATAGGGCTTATACAAAAAACGACTTTTGAAAAAACCGGTTTTCGAATGTCAATATTGTTCGAAAACCGGTTTTATCCGGTTTTCGAAGTTTTACAAAAAATGGATAATTCAATAATAGCAAGAAAAAGTTCAATGTTTTTATGTTGTTTATTTAAATACATAATAATACACAACAATAAATCATTTGGTACTCTTCAGAAAATATGATTTAAGAAAACACAAATCGATCGTTTTGTAACCAAATTTCCTGATATCGAAAATACCCTTTCGCTGGGTGATATGGAGCACCAAAATATCGAAATTTTCTGTCCTTTTGTTTAAAGACTCGTTTATGGGAAATTCAACACAACCGGTTACGAAGTTAAAAAATCGGTTTTTATAACCGGTTTTTGAAAACCGACCAGCCCTAGTCGTACATATGCCAATAAGATGTTACAGCTTGCTCATGATAACCCTAATTTTCGTTAAAATAAAATGATGATTGATAAATTTACGCTAAATTACATATTGTTACATATTATAAGTTTATTAAGTAACAATCAATGGATTATTTAATTATTGCATATAATTGCATAGGAGTGACAGAAAAAAATCACTCCTTCCCCGGAACATCGATAATTTCATTGAGGTTAAGCAATCTCCTTGTTAACGTATTGGTAGTTCACTGCTGTGTACAGCTATTCAAGTCCTGGGTTAAAAAATGAAATCAAAAAAATATATCACTCGACCACGGCGATTTTTGACATATCCACCAACAAAATTTATTGATAACTGTCATATTAATTTATTTTATTCATTCAAGTGATAGGAAAACTTCTCTAAGCTCATTTATGTATGCATCGATAACGGAAGCAGAAAATGTCATTTCAAGCGTTCACCACTCTGTCATATAATGGAGTCATTAGGGCTTGCATCAGAGATGTTAAATATGCGGCCCGCTACTCAAGAAAAAAAAGATTATCTATCGACGGCACTGCCTGTAAACTATTTTATCAAATAGTAACATTATTTATTAACAATTAACATTTTATTTCAATCGAATTCTTTTCGAAGGCATGGGTGTTTTTTGATGTCTAAAAGTTCCTTCCCACGTTTTTTTTTAAAATAATGAAGTGTAAGGAGAGCGATTAGTAAAAAGCTTGTCTTATCCTGCTATCCCTACTCTAATCGATAAAAGAAAGCTTGGACCATTGAATAACCAACAAATTTCGTAGAAAAAACTTCTGCTGAGACATCTCTACGAGGAGGTCATATGCTCCACATAGGAAGCGGACATGGATTACAAAAAAAACAGTAATTTCTCACCTCTCAAAATTTTCATAAATACTTTTAAAGACTTCCATGTGATTATTCACCTCGTCTACATTATAACTTTTACGTCACTTTTGAGTGTTTCATTGATTAGAAAACATAATAATCCGAATATATATCGGCCGTGGAAAGTACAAAGGACGTAACCCACAGTTTTTCAAAGCAGTCTTTTTCGATTGTCACAATGTGTACAACTTAAGTCCCGTTTTATCAAAAGGATGTGAGCTGAAAATGCCGAATTAGTATCTAAATTTAGGTTTAAAGTTTGAAAAAAGAAGGGCCAGTGAAAATTGAGATCGGGAAAAAAGACATTTTATTTTTTACAATTCATTAAATCAATATTAGATAAAATCACTTCAGAACCAGTTTATCAGTATTTGTGCACTTCAAGGTTATGAATATTTCATAATTTGCAGATAGTCCAAAAACATCAAAACAACAACATCAATTGGTGACTCCTGTAAAAATTGTTAAGTGTGGGTTACGTTATTTTTCCTTTCCACGGTCGATATAAAGTAACTCCTAATTTATGGATAGAAATCATCAAAACAACATCATCAATTGGAGACTCCTGTGAAAAGTATTATTCGTGGGTTACGTTATTTTTCCTTTCCACAGTCGATATAAAATAACCTCTAATTCATGGATGCAATCAGTAATACATGTCACGTTTTTTAAATAAGTGTAACCGAATGCTAAAAATTATATAAAATGATCAGTTTGATATTAAAATAATAATAATTTTCTAATTTTCCAGTTTAAGCCCGGGGGTTTTCACAAAGTGTGCACGTATCACGTCTCAAACGAGCACCTGAGTGCACAGTTGGGAAAATATGACAAGATGGCGATAACTGGCTGTGACGTGGCGACCGTTGATGATGGCGATATTCCACCTTGATACCAAACATGTTTAATATCAATGGAAGAGCAGGGAGATATAAAGTTAAGGGAGTAAGTACACAGAGGGAAAGTTTTGCAGGTAAGTCAAGTATGGGAAGAGCTTTTAGTGTTTCGTATCTGCTCGTAATTGATTTACTTCAGCGTATTTCGCACCCCCTCTCCGCTATACCACCCCATTCGCACACACAGCACGCAGCTCGCAGACCGCTGCAACGGCCCACTGGATTATCTCATTGCAGTTAATACATTAATAAAAAAATACCAAATGATAATATTATATTAACTGACGAGATTATTGTATTTAGTTTAGTTCTGCAGCAGAAAATAAACATTTAGATACTTTCGATGGTTTCGGCGGTAACTTTGTGGAAGTTCATTTTAATAGAAAATTTAAATTAACTTTGATTTTTCCACGTATTGTGTTACTAACTGTGACACGTGTTTCGCCTCTTTCAGAGGCATCTTCAGACTTACTATCGCAAAGTTTGCTTAAGTAATGAAGCAAGATTGATTCTAACATTTTAAAATTATAAAATTACAAAATGGAGGTTTGGGTTTTTTCCTTTTAAGAGGAGCAAGGAGAGGGGTGTAGAATCGAAATAAAACAAACAGATAATGATACTAATGATACTAATGAGTTGTAATCAATCAGATTGGGATTTTTCCTTTTTAAGGAAAGCAAAGAGGGGATTATAAAATTTAGACTTTATTAAACAGTAATTAAATTTGTAATAAATTTGTTTGAACATCTCTAGTACAGTCATTTTGAATATAATATGCTTTTTTTTGCTCAAAATTTTATGATTAAAAACGTAGCAGTAAACTAATATCAAGTCAACGTCGTTGACTTAGAGCATGGAGGTCACGAGTTTGAATCCCAGTAATGACAGTTTTTATCAGGGCTGTGGAGTCGTGTAAAAAAATACGACTCAGACTACGAGAGCTTTTCTCAATAATTTCATTTTAACTTACATATATCGACTGTGGGAAGGAAAAAGGACGTATCCCACACATATAAAATTTTACAGGAGGCGCTAAAAATGTGTTTTGATGATTTTGTGACATATGCAAATTAAGAATTATACACAACCTTGAAGTGCACGAATATTTCTAAGCTGGTGTTTAATTGGCATAATTAATTAAAAAAATTGTATCGGAAAAACCTTTATTTCAGTCATTTTTCATGGTTTTAATTTTTAACAAGTTCATCTTTTTCAAACTTAAAAGCTAAATTTAGATACTAATTTGACATTTGGAGCTTGCATCCTATTGATAAAATGTGTGTCGAGTGATTTGTGATTATCAAAAAAAAAAGCTGTTTTGGAAAATTGAGGGTTGCGTTCTTTTTCCTTTCCACTGTCGATATGTATACCATCAGATCATCTTTAGTTCATGAAGCATGCAATGCCAACACTTTGTCCTATTTTGTTTGAATAGGCGTCATGAAATATATTTTTCAAAAAAAAAATCAAGCCGCTCATTTTTTACGACTCCGATTCCACAGCCCTGGTTTTTATAGATTGATTTTTCAATCGATTTATTGCTTTAAGGCATATATGTATTTGAAGTCTTGGATTCCCTCCTACCAATTCTATCCTAAAAACGGGCTTAGGGAGAGCGATTATCTAACCACTAGTCTTGCCCCATTAATATTTCTACACTCTTTAAAAAAGAAAGATTGAGCAACTGACTAACAAGCAATTATCGTAGAAAAACTTCTGTTAAGATATTGCCATAAGGAAGCCATATGCTTTACATTAGGAGCAGACGTAGATTAAAAAATAAAAAAAGGAAACTAACTCAATTAAAAGAATTTTTATATTGCACGGCTTGCAAAGGAAGTTAGCAATTGTATTTTTTTTCATCTGCCATCTTTTTAAAGTTTTCATACTTGATAACAGTTTTCAGGACTGTGGAGTCGGAGTCGTGAAAAATGAGCGGCTCGATTTTTTTTTGAAAAATATATTTAATGATGTGTATTTAACCCTTCCCTTACTATGCAAAAAAGCACAAGCTCCTGAGCTGTGTAGCCGTTATACATCAGGCAAACTGGAGTGAATCATGACAATTATATGTAGTACTGCTGTAGTAGTGTTATATAACTTTCATGATTCACTTCCGTTTGCCTGATGTGTAACGGATACTCAGCTCAGGAGCTTGTGCTTTTTTTGCATAGTAAAGGAAGAGTTAAACAAAACAGTCAAAAGTGTTAACATTTCATGCTTAGCTGACTAAAAAGATGATCTGATTATATAAATATATAAAAGTTAAAATTAAATTATTGAAAAAATCCTCGTAGTCGGAGTCGTTAATTATTTTAAGGCCGGAGTCGGAGTCGTTTTTTTTTCACGAGACTCTACAGCCCTGATAGTTTTGCTCATAGTTCCTGAGACATTACGTAGATGTTTAGGATCATATACCGGGACCTCTGTTACCAGGTGTTTAAGCCCTATTACAGACTAGTCGATCAATTAACGAATGCATCAAAATAAATCACAATGTGATAATTAAATAACTATCATACATTTCGTTCAATATTTTCGTATTTTTCAATAAAAACGTCGACTTATAAGTATAATATAGAATCTTTTTTAATTAAGAAAAAAATAACCAACCGCTACCGCGCACGTCTCATATTACTCATTTTCTCCGTTGCTTATAACTTCTTAAAAGAATGTAGGAGAAAAGCTAAGATGGAGATGAACGGGGAGCAAGAACACGGCATAATGGCGAAGTAATAATACCATTTCATACGCCATTGTTTTTTAGATTAACAGCTGTTTGGCATTAATTCCACGCCGCGAACTACTTCTATTATAATGTATAAACATTTAAAAAATATATAAAATATACATTACTAACTGCTCGATAAAGATTTTTTACTAAATTATGAAATTTAACCTCGTACACGTCGACCCGTAAAAGGTAGAAAATCGAAACCGAAGTAATAAGGTTTTTTTCTTAAATTAAGTTTGAAAAAGGTTATATGTCAATGCCTATCCTGATATTATAATAAAATTGTTTGACTACTGTCAGTTCTCTAGATCAGCGTTTTTCAACTAGATTCCACGCGGAAAAGCCAGGCCTAAATTTTTAAATTTAAGTAATTTAAACTAATAACGTTTTTAAAATTACGTGAAAATCACGTAACTCATAGATCATATTGACGTGTCAGATTTTTGTTGTTGTTTCAATGTGTGTTTTATTTTCACAATCTGGCTGTAGTATTTTTTTTCCACAATAAACCTGATTGAATGCTTTCAGATTACCTCTGCGTTCAAATTGTTTATTCTTCTTACAAACATATCCATAAGTATGAAATTCGTTGTAATAAAAAAACATATTTTGTATCAGTAATAAAGAAGAACACACATTTTTAATTTAATGATTTTGTACAACATTTAGTTGCTATAATTTCTTTTTTAAGGCAGTAAAAAGAGTTTTTCAATTTTAATTTGATATGTTGGCTACGGGTGTTTGTGACGTCTCTTCTACTCGAGTTGATCCTAAACAAATGTAGTTTATAAAAAAAATGCTACCTTTGTCGTTAGCTGGAATGCCAGTTATTTTTTTGTATTAAAATTAGTGATATGTAACAGAATGAAACTATAAATGATCAAACCTATAATCCCGGGATTGAAAAAATGTGAATCCCGAGATCCCGGGATCACAAAAATGACACCCTAGTCCTGATGATATTAAATAAATGTGGAATTAGCAGTGGCGGATTAAGCTCATGTTAGTCCACAGACGCAACAAAATTTTAAGGCCTTGTTTTACGGTTAACATAAAAATGACCTGATAAAAAATCTGAACAAAAATCTATATATTAATAGCCGACAATGTCTGTTAGTCCGTCCGTCTGTCCGACCAGATTTCACACCTTCCAGTCTCCACTTTTTTAAATAAAATAAAATAAAATAATATAATATAAAATAAAATAAAATAAAATAAAATAAAATAAAATAAAATAAAATAAAATAAAATAAAATAAAATAAAATAAAATAAAATGAAATAAAATAAAATAAAATATCGTTCATCGTTTAAATATCGTTCATCGTTCATCGTTTAAAATCGTTAGCAAACTTAAACATTATTCCAAAATTTCAATAATTTACGAAATTTCTGCTACTACGAAAATTGTTTGTTAGCAAACTTAAACATTATTCCAAATATTAAATAATTTACGAAATTTCTGCTAACTATAAAAATAAAATAAATAAAAATAAAATAAAATTAAATTAAATTAAATAAAATAAAATAAAATAAAATAAAATAAAATAAAATATATAAGCTATTTTTGAGGCCCCGAAGATTCGGAGGCCCCATGCGCGCGCCTCGTGCGCTTATAGAGTAATCCGCCGCTTGAAATTAGTATAAAAGACATTGAATTCGTTCAAACTTTTAACTTTTCCACTTGTTTATTTCACTAACAACCCGAGTTTCAAATTTGGAGATCTTAAGGTGTTTAATGTCTAACCAAAATTTGAACGACTCAAAAGTGATATTGAAGTTTGATCAAGCACTTTTAGTCGATAGTCGATATCGTAAGCTGTTTCACGTAAGAAAAATCTCTCAAATTGGGTATAATATTGAAAATTACATACCCCTCAATCAAACAGCAAATTGTCTAATTAATGTGTATATTCGAATAAAAAAAATGTTTTAAGATTTGGCCGCGATGAAAGAATAAAAAAACAAAATGTAAACTTTTTTATGATTACGACCGGACGTTCAGATTATGGAGCGCGTAAAACGTCATCTTTCACCTTTTATGACGGACTGAAAAATATAAAAAAAAGTAACAAAGAACATAACAACAAAGCGAGCTAAATATTACAAACATTAAATTTAAGTGTTTGAACTTACTTACCCGCGTTCATTTTTGAATTTGTAAAATTACCCTAATTTGGTCGGTTTTCGCAAAAATTTAACGGACCGTCTTCATTTAAAAATATGGTGCAGCGGTTTGCGCTGTAGGCTTCCGTGCCAGACCTCAGGGATTCGAGTCCCAGTACGAACAGCATTTTCAGCATGGGTGTTTGTGATGTCCCTTCCACCATTTCCAATCCTTCAACAACCGGACGTTGTGAGAGCGATTTGTTGAGCGACCACTTGTCCTGTCCTAGAGTCATCCTTCTATCCCTACTACTCTCTTTGAAAAAGAGAGGTTCAGCGAGTGAGTAGTAAATAGTTCTCTTAACTCTCGCGGCTCGGAGACTAGAAAAATACTTCTCTGCCGATGGGGTCGTTTAAGGACCCCAGTGGTTTCCTCATTATTGGCCTTATTCTTATGAATTTCAACAAAAAAAATAGTCTAAGGGCTTTAAAATATCTCTCTGCATCATTCCTCATACGTTTTTTTTATAAGAATCCTTGTTTTTTTTAATAAATAATCATATTTTAAGTTTCGCGTAAAAAGACGTCATCCCAGCACACATATGAAATTGCAACTGACGTGTTTAGTCCAGCTATCTTAAGAACGATCACTTATCGCGGGCGCTTATCGCCTCATCGCGTTATCGCGTTATCGCGTATTTATATAAACTACAAAAGGTCCAAAAACTATGATATACGAATACCTTAATTATAAACATTGTATCACCCATATTAAAATAGATATTTAAGAAAATGTGGGTATTGGGGTCGCATTTCTTGAGCTTAGAACCGGAAAAGTTAAGAGGAGGTATTAGGAGGCCATATGCTCCACATTGGGATTGAAAATAAATAAAAAAAATATATAGTGTTATCACAGAATAATATTTATAAGTTTATCAGAAGCAAAGAGTTGGCCCAGTGGCGGTGTGGTATTTCTATTATTTTCCGTAATTTTTGTATTGATTTATGTTCTGTAACACTTGTATTTCTTATCAATTGTTAGAATCTAAAAACGAGTCGCAGGGAGAGCGATCAGCTAACTACATGTCCTTTCTTTCACACTTCTATCCGTCCCCTCCACGAAAAAGAGAGGCCGAGTGATCGAATAACAAACAAATCTCTTAAAACAGCTTTTGTCGAGAACGCATTTGCTCTACATGGTAATTTTGGTATTATAAATTGTTATGTATTCAAGTGTTCCGGCTCGTGAAATTTTACATTTCAAGCTCTGGATTTTTTTGCAAATATAAAAAAGCTTTTGTCTACTAACAACATTTGCCGACAGTATAAACTTTCTGACAAAAAACAAATAAATAAAATAAAAACTAAGCGTGAACTTGGTACATAAAAACAAGTCATATTTGACTCATTTGATTAGTTTCCAAGGGGTGAACATGTTCTTTTTAATATATTTATATGTCATATTTCATTTGTATGTGGCATAAATAAAACATGTCATTACTTACACCTGCCTCCTTCGTGCATGTACAGCAGGGGTTCTTAACCTATAAAGCCCGGTGACGGGCACACTTGAGATTTTGGAGAAGAGTGGCGGGCGCAGGCCGGATTTTTTAAAAAACCAGATTTACATACAAAGTATTAAAAAGTGGTATATATTTATGTATTCATTTTATTATTGTTCCCTTAGCTCACGGGTTCCCAACCTGAGGGTCGCCAACTTTTTTCGATTTTGGATTTGAACAACAAAATATACTTTAGATCGAGGATTTAAAATTCCCCGGTGAGCTAAAAAAAAAGTTTTGGAGACAATCCAGGGAAAAAGTATAGCAAATCGAGGATTTCAAATTCCTCGTAGGGGAGGTCGCCTAGTCACATGGCTTTTATAAAAAGGGGTCGCCACCCGAAAAAGGCTGAGAACCTATGCCTTAGCTACTTTTAAATAACATGTATATGGTTATATTTTTGCGAATTCAATAAATCTATTAAAAAAATATAATGGCTTTTTAAAATTTTATCTGATACTTTGCCGGGCGCACAAAAAAGGCACCCGCGGGCACGGGGTTAAGAACCCGTGATGTACAATATAAATATGGCGATATAAATAACCTTTCAGTGTGCCATTCTTCTGTGCAAACGAACAAAGCAAGTAAAGGAATAAAGAAAATATAATATCATTCAGCTCTGTGAAGCGTAAGTTTTTGGGTCGTAAAATTCAATAAGTTAATAAATATTTACCACTGTGAAAAGAAACACTGTTAGATACATATAATCTAGCCGGGTCCGCGGCCGGGTGTTTGCTGGCTTCGGTCACGGAACTCATGGGTTGGAGTACCAGTATGGAGAGATTTGTCTGTGATATTTATAAATTTCCTTCCACCACCTCTCCGATCCTAAAAAAGAATACGGGTATAAGCTATTTTCGAGCCCCCGTATGATTCAGAGGCACTAAGCGCGCGCCTCATTTGCTTGTAGGGTAATCCGCTACTGTTCGTAACTGACGAAACGTGTGGGGGTGTACAAAATTTGACCGACTTATATTTAATTGATATTGAAATTTCGTCTAGCACATTCTGTCGAAATCTAAAATATCACTAAATAATTGTGTTATACATACAGCGGTGGGCGGCCAATACGTTAGCAAAGAGCTCGATATTAACAGCTTAACGACCGTGGACGCGTATTTGAATCTTTGAAAAACAAAGGTTGCTGGCCGGCGGACAGATTTATGCGTATAGGCGAAGTATCTGAAGGTAAGAAAATTAAATTTTGTAAAGATATCTCAATTTGCTTACAAATTATAGTGAATTTAGTAAAATTATAATTTTTCGCAAAATTTTACTTCGCCAGGTGAAATTTTATTAAAAAAACGTGCGGTCGTTAAGCTGTTAAGATCTCAAGTGTCTTATGCTTCTATCCTAATCGACTGTTACTGTACACATCTATAATATGAAAACATATGCAATTTACCGTAAAGTTATCAATGTAAATGGCTAAAATGTACCACTCTATATTGAAGCTACGACAGCTAATATCGAATGTGGAAAGAAAAAGGGACGTAACCCACACATATCAAATTTTACAGGAGGCGCAAAAAACGTGTTTTGGTAATTTTTGGCCATATGCAAATTATGAATTATACACAACCCTGAAGTGCACGGACACTTCTAAGCTGGTGTTTAATTGACATAAACTAATACTAATTAAAGAAATTGTCTTGGATTTTTTTTTTATTTATGGTTTCAATTTTCACAAGCTCATCTTTTTTCAAACATTAAAGCTAAATTTAGATACCATTTTTTTTAAATTGTCCAGGAAAAACGTTTATTTCAGTCTTTTTTCTTGGTTTTAATTTTTTACATGTTAATCTTTTTCAAAATTACAGGTATTTGCAGCTTGCATCCTTTTGATAAAACGTGTATCAAGTTTGATACATTGTGTTTATCAAAAAAAGCCTATTTGATAAATCTGTGGGTTGCGTCATTTTTCCTTTCCACAGTCGATATGTAAGTCAGAAATTTCAGTTATATACTACTTAATTTTTCTTCTGAGAATATTGTTTTCTCTTAAATTAAAGGGGGTCGCGCGAGCCCTCTCCAGCCTACCCCTGTATACATATGTAGCAGACATGGCATAGTCATTTATATAAGTAAGTACTCTGTTTATTAATTTTAAGACAGTTTAATTTTAACCTTTTGACGGAATGCGCAGTTACAGAAATGGCATCAAGTTAAAAGTAATTAAAATAACATAATAATGAGTTTGAAAGTAGACAAAGGATAGTAATAAAGTGTTTATTAGGCAGGTGTTAAACTGGAAAACAAATTAAACTTTTATTTGATATTTAAATGAGCCTAATGATATTGTTTATTACATATAAAAAGTTCGGTGCTTATGCACGACTTGCTATTAGGGTCAAAATACACGAGCAACAGCCGGCTTCCAGGGCTGTATATAATATATATTGGGTGGGCTGTAGAATGCTGCCGTGTGTGTGCCCAATATGAGTTTTATATGAAAAAAACGGTGATCACTGAGATACGGGTTGTTGGCTGCGACTAGGGTCTCCAATTCGGAATCCCGTAATCCCGCGATTGGTATGGCCGCGATCCCGGGAGTTCTGGATTGAGATTTTTTTTAGCAAATCCCGAAAGTTGGTAGTATTTTGTATTTGGAAGAGCTAAAAAAAAACGAGTCACCAAAACTTTTCTCAAATTATACACGATTTCACTTCAAGTACCCAATCCCGATATCCAGGGATCACAAAAAGGCTCCAGGATAAGATACCCTAGTTGCGACTAGGGCCTTCAATCCAAAGATTGTGACAGTAGTAGTCCCGAGATTTAGGGATTGAGAAAATGAGAGAAACTTGAGCGAGGGCTTAAAAAAAAGAAGGTTCCAAATTTTGGTCTATTTTGAAAAATCTGTTTTTGGATTCGAAATTCTCGGAAGAGCTAAAAAGAAGGTTGTTTATTTATTTATTTACATATTTTGAGTGGCCATGGTCTATATATTTAAAAAAAATACATATTATATAGTTCAAAACGTGTCAGACAAATTTTGTTTGTATCTGTGAAAAGGTTAACGACATTCTTTATTGAAGTTCAATATAATATAAGTAACATTAAAATTATAAAGGAGATGAAATTAAATGGTCCACAGCAAGATTCTCTTAACTCAAACTGACATCTTAAAATTTAATATAATCGTTAGTTGTTTGCAAGGAAGCGTTGCAAATAATTATTTCATTACGGATTAATACGTTCGTGCTCGAAGATGATCGCTAATGTTATGAATCAGGTGTGTCAAAAAACAGATAAATATAATTTAAATTAACACAATGTTATTTTATAACAAGATGCAAGAGTCATCAATGCTTCATTTGCATATTAAAAAACACAAACATTGATTTTGAACTGCCAATTTGTTAACAAAGGGCTCGCTTTATCTCAAAGCAATTCTCAGTGTTTTGGAGAAGGAGTGAACTTTTTATCACTCCTATGTAATTATATCGACTGTGAGAATGAAAAATGACGTAACACACACATAGAAATTTTACAGGAGGCACAGAAAACGTGTTTTGATGATTTACGGCCATATGCAAATTATGAAATAAATACAACCCTGAAGTACACGGAGACGTTTAAACTGGTGTTTAATTGACATTATCTAATATTAATTTAAGAAATTATCTTGGAAAAACCTTTTTCAGTCTTTTTTCTTGGCTTCAATTTTTACAAGCCCATCTTTTTTCATACTTAAAAGCTAAATTTGGATACTAATTTGGCATTTGCAGCTTACATCATTTCGATATAACGTGCATCAAGTTGTATACATTGCGATTATCTATAAAAAGCTGTTTTGAAAAAACTGTGAGTAACGTAATTTTTCTATTCCATAGTCAATATGCAATACATACTTAAATAAGCAATCGATTGTTACTTAATACACTTATAATATGTAACAATATGCAATTTACAATAAACTTATCAATCAAAATGTCTACAAATGTACTACTGTGTATACATAATGCTTTCGTAGATAATATATAATTCAGATATTGCAGTTATATACTAATTTGATCTGAGAATATTGTTTTTTTTATTAAATTAACAAGGGGCTTGCAGGCATTAGTAAAATTTAGTAAGGAGTTCGCGCGAACCCCTCCGAGCTCCCTCCAGCCCACCCCTAGAATAATGGTAGTTTACATTTAAATACGTCATTTTGACTTATATTATGTTATATGCAATAATGAAAACAAAATGAGAGCCAAAACGGTGTAGGATACATCTTAAAAAAGACAAAAAACAGGAAAGGGAACAAAGTTTTCAAAACAAAACTTTTTCTATAACAATGCATGTCAAAAAAAAACAAAAAAAATATACGAGACAAAATTATCAGAAAAAGTTTGAAATACGAATAATGCATTTTTTTGAGATAGGACAAGTTGGTTCTGAGGTACAAATATTATTATGCAAAAGTTTTCACGAAAAATCAATTAAAAATATGAATGTGGTGACCACGGGCATAAAAAAAGTTATTTAAATATATCCTGGTTAGAATGTAATTTTATTAAAAAATAAAACACTTTTTTGTTAATCACAATCATTATCAACTGACAATTACTGATATTAGTTGATTCATTAAAAAAAATGTAGAATCAATACAAATTAAGTGTTTTACTTTTAAAAATAGCACAGCCATTTTAATTACACCATGTAATACAGGGGTGCGCCAAGTTAGTCATTTCCAGTGACAACCCTGCTACGCCACCCGTACACCCTTCTTACTATCGTCATCCCTTCCAGGACGAGTTCCGATTAGATTAGTCTCACTACTCCACTCCTAGATATAGCGAAGAGAAGGTAGAAACGGATGTTTCACATCCTCCAAGCAATACCTCTCTAATACTTCGAACCTTTGATTCATAATAAACAAATACATATATATTGATAATTGAATATACTATACTAATTTAATTCAATTAAATTATGATGTACATACATATTATTGAGGGAATCTCTGCCATGTGTTGTTGAGATAAATTTATCATGAAATTGATGTTATTTTCAGTTTGTAGAAGTTATTTTCAATTCCAGTTTTTTTTTCGGTTTGCGGTCCCAACTTGGAGTTTAATGATCTTAATGAATGAGTTGCTCATCCTGTCTTTTTTTGAAGAGAGTAGTTATACAAGGTTAAGACTAGGACAAGATTATTGGTTAGCTAATCGCCGCCGCTACTTATTTTTTATTAGAATCAGATGAGCTAAGACACGGGTGGGCAGGAGGGGAGTCGGAAAGGCTGGCGAGAGCCCCTTCTTAAATTTAGCCAATTAATTTTAGAGAAAACAAAATTTTCAGATCAAATTAATATATAACAGTAATTTTTGACTTACATGTTATCTATGAAAGCTTCAGTATACACAGTAGTACATTTTTAGCCATTTATATTGATAAGTTTACGGGAAATTGCATTTTGTTACATATTATAAGTGTATTAAGTAACAATCGATTGATTAATAATAAAATTAGGCACTGCATATAATTACATAGGAATGATACAACTGTTCAGTCCTTCTCCAGAGCGCCGAGAATTGCTTTGAGATTAAGCTAGCCCCTTGTTGACGCATTGACAGCCCACTGCTGAGTTGAGGGAATTCACAATACAGACGATGACTTTGAACAGTAAATTCCTAGTCGGAAGACGTTGCACATACACGAATTATTGAGGGGGCTAAAAGCAAAGACAGCAATATACATACCACGGAAGCTATTTTGAAAAAAATGTTAAAAATCTGAAAAAAAAATGCTAATTAATTTAATTTATGTGTGTTTTACCTTCCTGTATAGAATACTATGATTTTCAATGTATTCGTCAATTAATGTACTCAGCAAAAATTTTATCACGTAACTTTTTGAATAAATTTGATTTTTTATAACAACTTACTGTCAACTAATTTCTTTCGAACCGTAACGGATTTTAGACAGATAATTAGAATTCTATTGAAGCATTTTAAAGTTTGTTTTTTTATACGAGAACTGGCTGTTATTACATAAAGTTGTAAGACTTTAATGGATTTAAGATAGAATGATGTGCATGAAAAATATAACCATTATTTTCAAAATGTATTTACACAATTTGCAAACGTCGTTCTGGCGTAAGTCTATTTATTCATGGTGAAATGGCAAACCAAACTGAGCAGCCGTCAAATTGACTCTCGCAGGGAAATGTGTGTTGTCTTCGAGAAAAAGCTCGAAAGGCGAACTCAAAAACACCCTGTTTGACATAAAAATTGTGCTATTTCACAAGTTTTAGCCAAAGCGTTACTCAGTGTTCAGACAACATAATTCAATCGGTAGCTGGTGAAATGGTTGGCGGTGGTCAGGCAAGGAATAGACAAACTTTTGCGCAGTGAATTTAGAAATTATTGTCGAATGCAGAAGTTGCGAAACTATTCCTAACAAATTCTCTATCTCGCACTGCGGAAGAGATCGCCAACTGAAAAGCGAAGATTTGTACGATATTTAAATTTTTTTAATTTTTGGGAAACACTACTTATTTTTGAAAAAAAAAGTGCCAAAACTCATTTCTTGTCGAGCTTTTTTGTCTCTAGTCTATGTCCGTTCCGTTAGTGGAGGGATTTCAACAGAAGTTTTTTTCACGAGAACTGGTTGTTATTCGGTTCACTTTTTTTTTACGAAAGAGTAAAGATAGGGCTAGAACAGGAGTGTCAATTTGTCGTTAATTTTCTACAAGCACGTATCTCAACTTTTGTCAGTTTTGATTTTTTTGTAATAATCAATTTAGAATTTCAATACACGCGTACTCATATAACTCGTATTAAACTTTTTAATTATATATTTTATGCTTTATTTAATATAATACAAAAAATTTGGCAAAAAAAAAAATTTCACAAATAATATGTCTAGGGTGTGCAATCCCGAAGCCTTTTTACAATCCCGGGATTGGGATTTTTTTGCCGAGGAATATACTTTTTCCCAGATTATCACAAAACCACAAAAGGTTGTTAAGAATTACTAACGAACTGATGTTACATGGCGGTCTCTGGCACGTTGCAAAATAAAAATACACTAAAATAGGCGAAACAATTGTCTCGTAATTTATGTGATGAACTTAAAGATTCTCGTGTAAAAAATATGCGTATTAATCCAAAACTGGGTTCTTCTGGTATAGCGTAAATCAAGACATGAATCGGATATCTACGAAATAAAAATCAATTTTCAATATGTTTTATTAATCTCCGAAGCGTTTCGTATCAATGCTAGATTTTGGGCTACTCTATGTTGTGTTAGATTCGAATGGTAGTGAATAATTTGACAAAGTGTTTCTGTAGTTTTGGAGGGAAAAGGACGGAAGGAAGCGCAATCAGCGGTCGGGGACTCCCACTGATCATAGACTATAATGTAGAGCGGCCGCTTGTTTATGGTGCGGAAAATTATTTCTCTATGAGGGGTCGCGTAACATAAAATACCTACCCAGTGATCCATCTTTGACTACAACGTTGGATTTATTTTTGAAGATCTAGATTCTGCTGTGATGTTTCTTTTGTAAATTAATGTAGGTTGAGAAGGAAACGGTTGAAATTTTGTAATGATATAATTGGACCGATTTTTTTTAAAAATATATACGATTCCTCTTGAATTGGCTATTTCAGCGGGTTTTATGAACTCCATTATACTGAATTTAAGAAAAGTAATAAACATTCAATAATCACAGATTACAAAAAAAAAAAACCAAGATAAGACGCATATTTGCACTGATTGTAGATTTGAACTGACCAATTCTTTTAATGATAATGAAATCAATTTCAAATAAGTTATGAAGAAAATGGTTACAATGTGAAAAGACAACAGCAAAAATGAGTATAATGTTTTTAATTTTGTTAAATGTTAAAAATAACATTGTTTTATAAAAAAATATTTTAAATAATACTCTTGACGTATTTTATATCGGGTTTATGGTAGAGTGGTCAATGTTGTTGGCTTCCATACCGGACTTCACGGGTTTGAATCCTAGTGCAAACAGATTTTTTTTCAATCGATTTATCGATGTTCCATCGGATGTTTGTCGTGTCTAAAAATCCCCCCTCCTCATCATTCCAATCCTAAACTAAGAGGGTCTAACGAGAGTGATAAGCCAACCATTAATCCTGTCCTAGCTCTACACTTTTTATTTCTAATATCTTCGAATAAAACAGTGATTGAGCAACTAAGTAACAAGCTGTTCTCGTGGAAAAAAAACAGTTGAGATACCATCATTAGGAAGCCAAATGCTCCACATTGGGAGCATACATGGATTAAAATAAATATATATATATTTTATATTGGAAACATATTTTTGATACAACATACTGTGGGACTCTATTACGTGCATTTACATATTTAATTAAAAATCAATTTAAGATTTCGAAGGTGCTTGGTGAAATTTCAATATTAAATTTGAATCGTTCAAACTATGTACATTCTTACTTTTAGGGTGTTCACTGTCAATACTTGGTGGAAAGGCATTATATTAATAAAAAAAATAATCCTTTGTACTTCATTCCACTTTATTTAATATGTCAGGACCGGTTTCGCTCATTGCGAGCATTGTCAGTTGACAATGCTCGCAATGAGCGAAACCGGTCCTGACATATTAAATAAAGTGGAATGAAGTACAAAGGATTATTGTTTTTATTAATATGTACATTCTCACAGATTTTATCACTAGCGACCCGGGTTTCGCCTTTCGGCATCTTCAGGCGTTCAAGTGCACGGATGAACTTGAACTGACGCTTAGTAAATGAATGTTTCGTGTTTATATAAGAAATAAATGTATCATTGAGCTTAAAGCCATTGCTGGCGAAAAGGATAAGCCCATAGGAATAAAAATCAATATTTTTTTTAATTATGAAGCCTTATTTTATAAGTTCTTTGTTTTTTTGCGCTGTTTTTATTTATGTTGGTTCGTGATAAACGTGTCTACCGCGTAAATCGAGGGATGCGCGCAATATATTAATTATGATCATTACGCTTTTGGACTGTTTGAAATACTGTGCGGTACAATTAATTAGTTAATAGTTAGCAGCAAACGTTTGTTTGAGTATTTGATGTAGTGAGTCGGAAACAACAATTATGATGAGGTATGTGTGACGCCATGACAACTAACAGACAGTCAAAGGAATCGGCAGTGCTGCCAACACTTCAACCAAATACGCAATATCCTTCTTAAACGTTTTCCACATATCATCGTTTCTGAATAATAGGTATCACGGGAGATTGAGGCACTCAAACTTTGCAATAAACATATTTAAAACGTAATAATGTGACAAGACATCGCCGATAAGCAGGTAATAAAATATCAGAAGGATGGGAGGAGAGGAAATAGTGTTAGTTGACGTCACAAATACCCAGTCTTCGATCGCAACTTTTGAATTGATTAACTCTCAAATTCACTGTGATCTTACCCGGGAATCGAATCCAGACCTGCGTGATCGGTAGAGAAAGCTGGGCCACAGCTAGTGACAGGGGCAGCGATAGCGATTAGTCAACCGCTAGTCCTGTTCTAGCCTTATCCTTCTTTCTCTACTACTCACTTTGAACCACCTCACCCCTATTATTCGACACAAGGATCTATTCTCGAAGCTCAGTTTTTGGTTTTTTTAGTCTTCTTTCAACGCTTGCATTTTACCAGTACTGCTGAACGATAGGGAATATTTTCTATAATTGACTTTATTAATTAACGTTGTTGAATATATTTCCATTGGGTTTTGCCACACATTATGAAAATAATTAATTTTTAATTACTAATATCAATGTTTGTACCATCGAATTCTTTTTCGAAAACATGTCACTTAAAAATTAGGCGTAAACAGATTTTTTTTGTAGTGTATTTGTATAATGAGAATAGAGAGAAAATATTTATAAAAATCTATAAAGTGTAGCAACACGGATGTCTTCAGTAACATCCTGTCATTTGAGAAGCGCTGACTTAAGTACCGGTTCGTATTTGCTGCGTCAGCCGACTCCAATATAGTGTGAGCGTGAGGTTTTAACACATTATTGACTTCGTCGAAAATGGGAAAAGGATCATTCAGGTGTAAGGGATGTGAGGCTTTCATTGTTAACAGTAATTGAAATCTATTTTCTAACCTTATAAATATTCACGTATAATAAATGATTACTAGCTGTAAGCCCGTTGCCCTCAATGGGGGGGATTTTTGTTGAATTTTTAAATAGTCAGAAAATTTACTGGCGTGAAAAATAAATTGCAAACCTATTTAATGAATAAGTCAGAAAATCTAAACGTAATTAATTCTCTGAATAGATTTTTTAGGAATACACCCAATTCTATAAAATAACTAAAATACACCGGGACTGCAAAACAAAATATGCAAATAGAGGATATTACATAATAATAAAAGAAGATTATCGCCCTTTCAATTGATTTATCATTTTTTTTGTGAAATTTCGAAAAACGGGCTAAACCGGGTTTTAGTGATTATTTTAATTTTAATTTAAAATTAATAATATGTTTTATAAAGATTGATTTAAAATAAAAAAAACCGATATAGAAAAAGCAGTAAGTATACGATTATTAACAACATATAAAAATTCGAACAACCTTAAAAACACTCTCGCGCCAGAAAGTTTGAATCTACTTTATGTCCTAAAATGACTTGTTTGTTTCTTTCCTTTTTCCAATAACGAATACATCACTTACACTGACTGACACTGTATTGGTAAAAGTTAAGCAGTAGCGTAACTAGTAAAGAATACAGTTAGTTGTTTATGTATATCTTTATTCCATGTCTGCACCTAATGGAGATATCTTTTCCGGTTCTAAGCTCAAGAAATGCGACCCCAATACATACCAACATTTTCTTAAATATCTATTTTAATATGGGTGATACAATGTTTATAATTAAGGTATTCTTATATCATAGTTTTTTGGACCTTTTGAAGTTTATATAAGTATGCGATAACGCGATTACGCTATCAGGCGATAAGCACCCGCGATAACGATCGTTTGTAAGATAGCTGAGAACACTCGTCAGTTGTCAATTCATATGTGTGCTGGGATGACGTCTTTTTTACGCGCAACTTAAAATATGATTATTTATTAAAAAACCACGGATTTTTATAAAAAAATGTATGAGGAATGATGCAGAGAGATATTTTAAAGCCCTTAGACTATTTTTGTTTTTGAAATTCATAAGAATAAGGCCAATAATGAGGAAACCACTGGGGTCAAAAAAGAACCCCATCGGCAGAGACGTATTTTTCTAGTCTCCGAGCCGCGAGAGGTATCTAAAGATAAGTCTGTTTGTTACTCAGTTGCTCAACGTCTGCTTTTTAAGTAAGTATGGATAGAAAGGATAATGCTAGGACCGGGCTGATGTATAGCTAATCACTTTCGCTACGCCTTGGCACATTAGAATTGTAATGATGCTAAGAAACCATCTATTGAATAGTAATCCACTATTTTTTTTTTGTTCTTATTCAGATTTGAACACGTGAGATCTGTCACGGAAATAAACGTCGCTGACCACTGCGCTACGTAGCCGACAAAGACAAAGACATGAGTGGTAGAGTCGAGTAAAAAAAAACTACCCCCACTCCGAATTGATGTTTTCGATCATTACAGTTTATTGATTGGATTTGCATTTACTTGGTAAAACAACATTATAATAAGGTGTATACATATACCAAAAGTTCTTTCACAGCCTCAGCCACATTTTTATATCCTAATCTATTACGAAAAGGAAAAGCGCAACAAATTAATTTAATAACAACCAATTCTCGTAAATACAAATAAATATCAAGTTGCTTAAATATAATTCAAATTATTGACATGAACGGTCGTGGTTGGAAAGAAAGTGACAAAATATCTTAATATTTTTTTCAAAGTGGTTGTGCTTGTAGTAACGCCACTGATTTAAACACTACTCTGCAGCCGAAAACGGCTATTACGCGTGAACGTTTTCAGATTTTCAATGTTTAGAGTTCATTTAAAAATAGCCACTACATAAAAAAATATAGCGCCTGCAACTGGCAGGTGAAATTTTCTTTTTCTTTTTATTCACCCAGTTTCAGTTTTTCGTTACCGGGTTCACTGTTGTAATAGACATGCTCGGCTCTGTGGGCAAGTGTTTGAATTGCCCTGCCGTTAAATTGTGAGTTTTCTATAAGAACATTGTGTATTCAGTCTTTTTAAATAGAACATAATGTTAATGTTATTGAAAATAAGTTTAATGACAATTTCAAGAGTCATCACTCAAAAATGGTATCACCATTAGGAATTATATGGTCACTAATCTATAAATATTAAAGTTCCATCAAGTACCCTCAAATGATACCTTAAACCAGCAGGCGCAAACCGGTAATCCGCGGCCCACTGGCGGTCCGTGATAAAAAAAATATTAGCTCACTTAGTTAAAAATTGAAAGAAAACGCAGAAACAAATATCATAACATATTTTCTTAAGCAAGTTTTATAAATAGTTCACAATTACAAACTTGACTTCCATGATCGTTATTTTTATCACTTTTATGGTGTTCACTGTCAATACTTGGTGGAAAGGCATTATATTAATAAAAACACAATATTCCTTTGTACTTTATTCCACTTTATTTAATATGTCAGGACCGGTTTCGCTCATTGCGAGCATTGTCAACCGATAAGAAAAATATATAAACAGTGCTATTTATACAAAATTAAATTGAAATTATTATTCTCTCAATTTATTTTTATTTTTACGTTATTATTATGTTTTTAAAACCAAATTTTATTAGTCCATGGCATTCAAAATTGTATATTTAGTTGCATGCTTGGTAACCGAATGTTTGGTGACCGCTGTCTTTGATAACTAAATTGTTTTTTTTTATAAGTCACCAATGTATATTGGAATGAGGGGACTAGAAGCAAAGTTAGCATTTTTTTTCAACGGATGCTGAATCAAAGAGCTAAAAATTCTTCAGATTCAATCGAAAATTTGTCTTCATTCCATAGAAATATTTTTTTTTCAAATTCGCTTAATTAATAACAGCTTAACGACCGCACGTTTTTTTTTATATAAAATTTAACCTGGCAAAATGAAATTTTGCGAAAAATTCGCAAAAATTGTAATTTAACTAAATTCACTATAATTTGTAAACAAATTGAGATTTCTTTACAAAATTTAATTTTCTTAACTTCCAGATACTTCGCCTATACGCATATATGAGTCCGCCGGCCAGCAACCTTTGTTTTTCAAAGACTCAAATACGCGTCCGCGGTCGTTAAGCTGTTAAACAAATTCAGCCTTTTCACTCAAAATAGAAAAAGACACGCGACAAAATGTTTTTTCAGCATATTTGACGAATTAATTGTGAATCACAGTATTCTACAGCACACATAAATTAAATTGATTAGTAATGCATTTTTCATTTTTTTTACGTTTTTTTTAAAATTTCTTCCGTAGTAGATTGCTGTCTTTGCTTTTGACCCCTCAAATATGACTGTACGGAGTTGGTTAATTGTTATTTTGAAGCATATCTTGATATAATTTTTAATAATAGCAAAGTTACTCGGTCATGTTGATCGGTTAATCGCCCGTTATTTTTTTTCAATTCAGTATCGCTAATTAAAAAAAATCTTAACGAAGCATCACAAAAGAAGTGGAAATATTGTTTTAAACAGATTAAAAGAAAAAAAATCTGAATCTATGTGAGTTAAATTAAAAAATTCATGGGAGAATAATTAAAATGAAATTGTTTTTAATCTAATTAAAATATAAAAGCGAATTTGCGGAATTTGTCCTGCGTCCTACGAATTAAGATGATTAAGTTTAAAGTTGTTTTTTTGTTCTTTTTTTGAAACGTTTTAAAAGTTAATTAAAAACAAAACAATTTTCCATTTTTGAATAACTAAATTAAAGCAGGATTCTTACCTACTTAAATTTTACGCGCTAAGCGAAAATTCCTTCTCGCGCAGGGTCGGCGCGGGTCGATCTCGCCGTTTTTAATTAATTAATATTTAATTCGGTTTGGGTCCCACATTGTAATTAAAAGCGGGGTGAAAAATGTATGGTTACCGGTCCCGTTCCCGACTGTGCGGGGGTTAACCGTATGTAATACAGGGCTGCCAAAGACCTAAGTGACATAATTTAATTTTAATTCATCACCGAATTACAAGTGCGGAATGTCAGGCAATTAAACACAGTATTTTGCAGCGGAGTCGTATAATATGATATTGGGATCTTATCCAGTCGACCGAGTTGTTATAAACGGTCAACATTTTTTTACACTGTTTTAAAATAACACGGTCCTCTTAAAACAAGGAATACTATTTTTTACACGACTTATTTGCTATAACACGATTTCCAAAAACAAAAACACAGAAGCGAATAACGAATTTCCTAATAGGTAGAAGTTCAACAACACCAAACAGTAATTACCAACAAAATGTTTCATTAGATCCTAAAAAATTACACGTGTCAGAAATTTCTAGCTATGAAAGCTATTTATGTCCAGTTTCTCATAAAATAATCTTTATACAATCAAGTAGAAATGTAAATTACTATATGAATTCTGATTTGTTATTCCACTTATTACACTACAACAGGGGTTCTTAACCCTGTGCCCGCGGAGCCATTTTTGTGCGCCCGGCAAAGTATCAAATACAATTTAAATGTCAAGGATCGTACTAAATGTGCTTTGTTATTTTTATGATTTTTTTGTAAATGTAAATAAATGCAGAATGTTTCGATTTAAATTAAATGTAACACATGTAAAGCTGTTAAGGAAACAATAATAAAATTAATAAATAAATATATACTACTTTTTAATACTATGTTTGTAAATCTTGTTTTTTTTTAATCTGGCCTGCGTCCGTCACTCTTCTCCTAAATCTCAACTGCGCCCATTACCGCAATAAGGTTAAGAACCCCTGCACTACAACATGTGACGCGTGTTTTGTCTATTTGAGAAACATCACCAGGCTTATGAAAAAACTATAAATTGATTCTAAATTTTAAATTATGATTTACAAAATAAAAGACGGAGATTCGTCATTATCTACTGGACAAAAACATTGATGGTAATAATTGCAAATTACTTTCACAAGTTATTGTTAATCACAATAAAAAAAAAATAGCAATGATGATCCGCCTTTACTAATGTTTATTTTCTGTAACTGACTTTGAAATACTCCATCTAGTAAATAATAAAGGCTTAAGTATGAATCGATTACAAATATTATGCATTTCAGATTACGCAAGAAAATATAATTCGCAAGTTGCGGCCCTTAAATTGAACACTATGCGACATTATGTATTCGAGAATTTTCGGTCGTAAGTAGAAACGCATAGTTGAGACATTTATTTGCGGTTCCGCTTCATTTGTCCAAAGCTAGATGTCGTTGGCGTAGCGCAGGCAGATGCCGGCGACATCTGTGGTCGGAAACCGCTACAACGTTTGCTTCCAAAGGAATATAAAATTAGGCAAGCACTAGGTATTGGGATGCGAAGATATTGCATTAATACCGAGTGAATTTATGGAGATAATTGTCACAGCATTTCGAGGGTTGTAACTTGGTTCACTGCAAAATGATCTCGCCTAGAATATTTAGCGACGTATAGTGCAAAAACAAAATGGCGAATGGATAATAAAACATTTAATTTTTTGATTGAATTGTCATTTACTTGAATAGTAAATATATCATAGTCCTACAAGCCAACGACATCTTAAATTAACTAGCAATTATCGACCCATCACTGTTACTAAAACCCCTAATGTAACTAATAATAAATACCAACTTAATACCCTAAATAGCATCAAACTTTTTATCGTTCTTAACCTTTTCAGTACCGCGATGTTATTAGCTAAAAAACATTCACTCGCATACCTACCGCATTTTTTTAATATTTTTTGAATAGTTTTAAAAAATAGGACTGAATTTATGAATATTAAAAGTTTACTTATAACATGATACATATATCGACTGTGGAAAGGAAAAAGGACTTAACCCACACATATCAAATTTTACAGGAGGCGCTAAAAACGAGTTTTGATGATTTTGTGACATATGCAAATTATGAATTATACACAACCCTGAAATGCACGGAGACTTCTAAACTGGTGTTTAATTGACATAATCTAATATTAATTAAAGAAATTGTCAAGGAAAAACCTTTATTTCAGTCTTTTTTCTTGGTTTTAGTTTTTTACAAGGTCATTTTTTCAAACTTAAAAGCTAAATTTAGATACTAATTCGGCATTTGCAGCTTGCATCCTTTTGATAGAACGTGTATCAAGTTTGATACATTGTGATTATCGAAAAAAACCTGTTTTGAAGAAACTGTGGGTTAAGTCCTTTTTCCTTTCCACAGTCGATATGTATAGTTTAATATTTTCAAGTTACATTCGTGGTTTTCAGTGGCCTCACGGATTTCACGCAGTTCGCATGTAGCGGCCATCAGGTTAAAAGCACTAAACTCAGGTTTAATTAATGTCAGTGGTGGATTGAACAGTTGGGAGGCCCTCTTTTTCGAATTGCTAAAACTTAATTAAAAATATTATGTGGGTTTTATAGAATATATTTAATTTTAGGACCCCTAAGATTGGAGGCTCAAAGCGCGCGCCTCTTGCGCTTATGGGTTATTCCGCCACTGATTAATGTAATACTATAACTGTAATATAAATTAGTATGTTAGAGTATTGTGTATTTCTTCTAATGCAGTAAATATAATGTTGAACAAGTGCAGGTTTAAAAATAGTTTTTTACGATGGCGCACGACGAAATGCCTATACAATAATTGTGTAAAATAATGTATAACTAAATACGTTGATATTTTTACGTAGATTTCGGACATAAATCGATCGAAAAAATGCTGTTCGTAAAAGGACTCGAGCCCGTGAAGTCCGGCACAAAAGCCCACAACGCTAACTTTTTAGACATCACAAATATTCAAACCTTGAGATCCGTCACTGAAGCTAACGACGTTTACCACTGCGTTACGGATTGGGGAAATAGCTCAAGTTAATTTTGTATACCAACCATTATTTTTGTTTGATTGCTAGCTCAGCTTAAAAGTTGGATGTTGACACTGTTGACAGTTGAAAATTTCATCATAGACTGTAATTTATGATACATTCACAACATTTTTTTAAACCATGTCCGCTCCCAATGTGGAGCATATGGACTCCTAATGGAGTTTATCTCAACAGAAGTGTTTCTACGAGAACTGCTTGTTACTCAGTTGCTCAACCTCTCTTTTTTCCAAAGAGAGTAAGGATAGAAGGATAGAGCTAGGACAGGATTAGTGGTAAGCTAATCGCTCTCGATACGCCCCGTTCATCGGATAGGATGGATGAGTGGGGGAATTCAAGACATCACATACATCCAACAGAAATTCATAAATCGATTGAAAAATCAATTTATAAAATTGTCCGTACCGGGATTTGTACCCGGGCCCTCCGTAGCCGAAGCCAACAACGTTGACCACTCGACCACACAGGCGGCACAACATTTAGTCATCAATTAATAATAAAGTCAATCAAAAGCTAAAATTTGTCTTAGAAATGCCATTCAGAGTGGCATGTGTAAATTTCACGACGTTGTTGTTGTCCGCCGGTCAGAGGAAGTTCTTGTAACACAGGCAGGGGTGGGATGGAGGGGGCTCGCAAATGCTCGTGCGAGCCCCTTGTTAAATATTACTTAGGCCGGCCAGCCCCTTGTTAAATAAAGTAAAACACTATTCCCAGATCTTCACGTTATGTAATCTATAAATATGCAATATATTTTTGAATTAAAAAGTGGTTATTTACATTTGGGATTTTTGACGTACATTTTCCAGCGACTGATATTGATTAAATTATATTGCGAACTCTTATAAGCATAGTTATAAGATTTAGCGAGCCACTTGTAACCGTATTGGCAGCCCACCGCTGAACAGTAAAGTAAAATAAGACATTTTTTCATCATAAAAATACGTATCATCACTATTTCTATCATATCGACTGTGGAAAGGAAAAAGGACTTAACCCACAGTTTCTTCAAAACAGGTTTTTTTCGATAATCACAATGTATCAAACTTGATACACGTTCTATCAAAAGGATGTAAGCTGCAATTGCCGAATTAGTATCTAAATTTAGCTTTTAAGTTTGAAAAAATGACCTTGTAAAAAACTAAAACCAAGAAAAAAGACTGAAATAAAGGTTTTTCCTAGACAATTTCTTTAATTAATATAAGATTATGTCAATTAAACACCAGCTTAGAAGTCTCCGTGCACTTCAGGGTTGTGTATAATTCATAATTTGCATATGTCACAAAATCATCAAAACACGTTTTTAGCGCCTCCTGTAAAATTTGATATGTGTGGGTTACGTCCTTTTTCCTTTCCACAGTCGATATGTATAAAAAAGAGTCTGTTTTCAAGGAAAGTGATCTAGTGTGCATAAATATATTGTGTACGGCTGTATATTGAAACCGCTTTCCGTAAAAGTTTAAATTTGCTGAATTAGCCAGATACATTTTTATTTAGATACAAATTAAAACGAACAAGCGAAGGCTCGGGCACAACTTTTAATTCTAAAACCGGATTAAAATAAAGCGCCTGCTACGAAATTAAATAAATACGCGACGACTGTGTGGAAAAGAAGAACGTGCGGATAACGAAAGAATTCTTCATAAAACGAATTTATGTTGAGCGCGGGATTCCCCACGGCGGGTTGGGGCGCCGCGGGGAATTTCCGGCATGCGGAGAGGCCTGTACTCATTTCCGTCGCCGACTTCCGGCTACCGCGCTAACCGGCTCCGAAATGCTGCGGGAAAAATTCAGACATGGCTCGCCGAAAGCGCGCGAAATTTCCTCTGCCGGATGCGTTATCTATGACAAGATGGACGCCGCGCATGTTGACAAGATGTCGCTGAATGATGTAGGTACACAACAGTAGGTGTTTAAACAACTATACACACATAGTATGTTTTTAACATATTGTATTATATGTTTATACATACGCGCGAGTTGGTGGCGTGGAAGCAGTAGGAGATTAATGTTTAAATTACCATTTCTGTAATAAGATAGAAATAGTAAAGTATTTAGTTGTACAAGAATAATAAAAATATAGTCGATTGCTATTTTGAAATCGTGTTACAAAGTTATGACAATGACATGGTGTCAAAATAGGTTAGGCTTTGTCTGCTCCCAACGTGGATCATATGACCATCTTATTAATAAAAACACAATAAGTATCACTTTGTACTTTATTTCCTATTTATTTAAAACCAGTGGGCAAAACCGGTCCTGACGTTTTTAACCCTCCCCTTACTATGCAAAAAAAGCACAAGCTCCTGAGCTGTGTAGTCGTTACACATCAGGCAAAAGGGAGTGAATCATGACAATTATATGTAGTACTGTTGTAGTAGTGTTATATAATTGTCATGATTCACTCCCGTTTGCCTGATGTGTAACGGATACACAGCTCAGGAGCTTGTCCTTTTTTGCATATTAAAGGAAGGGTTAAATAAAGTGGAAATAATATTTTGTACTTAAAGAAATATTGTGTTTTTATTAATATAATGTACTTCCACCAAGTATTGACAAGACAGTGAACACCCTAAAAGTGGTATGACCTTCTTATGAAAGTATCTTAACCCAAGATTTTTCTACGAAAACTGTGTGTTGATTATGTTCATCTTCTCTGTTTCGAAGAAAGTAGGGGTATAAGGATAAAGCTAGCACATGAATATTGGACAGCTTATCGCTTTTGTTACGCTTCTTTATTCTAAAATCTAAGATACGAAAAGCGCAAAAGATTTATTTGACATCCACGTTTTCCAACGGAAATCCACTAAGCTATCAAAAATCAAACTGTTCTTACTGGTGTTCGAGCCCATGAGCACCGCAATCGAAGTTCACAATCTTGTCCACTTGACTGTCTTCTTTCAATGCAGAGCACGCAGCCTCCTAATACAGATATTTCAACAGAAGTTTTTCTACCAGAACTGCTCTGCTACTCAGTTGTCTAACCTCTTATTTTCTAAGCGAGTAGTGTAGAGCAGTGGTTCTCACGTTAGATTTCATTGTGGCCGCATTATAAGCATCGGCGGTCCCATGGAAATGTCTCGTGGCCGCACTAAATGTAATAACAATAGCAGTTGCATTTACTTAACTTTTTTGATAAAAACAATCTTATATCCATTTCAACAGGTTTATATAAATTTTTCTTTCAAATTAGAAAAATACAGCATACAATAATATACAGATGCTTCCAAATATTAAAAAAAACAGTCAAAACCTTACTCACTTTCTTAACCGAATGTCTTTGAATAATCCAAGATTACAAGATTAAAATTGCACGTTATGACTAACTGAATTACTGCAATGCACTGAAGTCTGTGATTGCAGCCAGATGTCTCAAACGAGTTCGAAATAAACAAATACCAATATCTGTCACAAAAACAAATGCATAAAATTGTTCCCCTCTCTTTCTTTCTAATACGATAAATATGAAATAAATGCAGACATCTATTGTTTCCATATTCGGTCACAAACAAACACGTGTACATAAATATGATACCTCTGTGAGTCATTTGGAGTCAGGTGCATTCAATCAATTTTAAAAAATAATTATTTAACAAATGAATTTGTAAAAATACATTTTTTATTTGATTTACTATGAAACTGTTGGTGGCCGCAACAAAATCCTCTGGTGGCCACACATGAGAACCACTGGTGTAGAGGTAGGAAGATAGAGGTGCTATGACAAAACTAAAAGATAAGAAAAAAGGAGAGAACTTTCGGACAACATAAACACCCATACATTGAATAAAATGTTGTTCGTATCGGGACGTAACCCTGTGAGGTCTGTCGAGGAAGTCTACAACGTTAACCACTGTCACTGATTCGACATGACCACTCGACTTAAAACGTTATTTTTATTTATTGTAAGTAATCAAAGAAAATGTGAAATACAAAAAGAAGTCTGAGCCGCTCGGACTTCCACGAACTTTCCGCTAACAGCACCATTGGTCTAAATCAGGGATGGGGAACCGTTTCTTCTCTAAAAGCCGCATTCATTTTTCTGATTTGACATAAGGCCGCAGTAAACATTGACTAGGGCAGGGATGGCGAACCTTTAGCACGCGTGCCTGAGGTGGCACGTTGGAGAATTTGGATGGCACGCTAACAATTTCCAAGTTCAAAAAAAATTAGAATTTTGATTAAATTATTGATTTATTCCGTTTTATTAATTTTCAAATTTTGTTGTAATTGTATTTTTTAAGCTTGTAAAAAAATACATTTTTTTAATTTTTTCTATTTTGTTATTTTTGCCACACAATCAAGAAATAATATTTGAGGGTTTTTGGCACGCGGACCCAAAAAGGTTTGCCATCCCTGGACTAGGGAATCTTTGTCTGGAAACAGGATTTACGGTCAGAATATGGCAGGAATTTACATGAATTTACAGAATTGGCCAGAAGCCCGCACCAGAGTAGCCAAAAGGCCGCAGGTTCCCCATGCCTGGTCTAGATTATTATTTATATTTCAAGAAAAATATCCAACGAGCTTAAATGTAATGTTTAATAAAAAGCACTTACAGAATATTTATTTAATGAAATAAGTGAAATAAGAAATAAAATTTATTATTCTTTTTGGCGACAGATTTTTCAGACATAATCCCAAAAGGGTATTTGGTTTAGAGCAGCAGAAATCTGAAATCTTTGCTCACTAACCGAAGCAAAATGGTTAATGTACTTCAAACATAGTGAATTAAATATTTCTGTTACATCTTTTATTTGTGATAAATTTCATGGTCTTGTAGGCGGGTGTTAAAGACCTTTAATGGCTATAGATTATCTTACTTCACAGCTCTTTCCTGGCGCCTTTTACCTTACCTATCTATGAATTAAATGAATAAGCGATTGGACAATAACCATTTCTAGGAAAAAAAGCTTCTGGTGATAAACAATAACACCAGTTCCTTTGCTCGACCTTGGGAGTAAGCTATCTTCTATGTATATATAAAAATGAATGTTTGTTTGTTTGTTTGTTTGTCCCGTATACGTTTCTATACCGTTCAAAATTTTGCGATAAAAATTTGGTGAGTCCTAGTGCGGACAGTTGTAAAGGTTTCTGAATAAGTAGAACAAACGGTGGGGTGCCAATACGTTAACAACAGGGCTAGATTTTTATCAAAGCAATTCTCTGTGTTCTGGGGAAGCAGTGAGTTTTTTTAAATCACTCCTGTGCAATTATATGCAATACAATATTGTGTATCCAAAAGCACTTTGATGAGGGGCTGGACATAAATCGCTTTTATCGCTAAAAAATTCTAACACGTCTAATGTGAAGGATCTAATGAAGTATTTTGTTTGTTATTACTGCCCTGTGGTGTTAATTGGCTTGTTATTAGGAAGTTCGTTATTCGATTCTGTGTTATTTTTTGTTTCTGGGAATCATGTAAAAAAAAATAATTCTTGTAAACATATAGTATTCATTCTTTTTAGTGGATATAATATATATAAAGCATAGTTGAGTAAAGCACCATAAATTATGTCGCCAGTGGTTTTCAAACATACCACTTTCGCAGTTACGTTGATAAATTTCGCAGACTTTTGGTTTAGATTTATTTGGGTATACGAGAAATATAAAAATAATATTTTCTGATACCTACATATCACTGTTATGTCCATGCTAACGGAGAATATATCACGTTACAAGCTCAGTGGCGTTTCGAAAAAAGTTTTGACGTTGATAAAACGATGCCCGTGCTTGGAAAAAATCCTTCATTTTAATTGTGTAACACGAATACACGTTTTAACTGTATAAACACGACGCGGAAGATCACGGCACAGCGGCGTAGGGTGGTTAATACTTAATCAATTACAATTAAATTCAAAAAGAATTTAGATCGTGCTTGCATACGCTGGATAGACACGTGAATTAGTTGGTTGGTTTACTGATTTAAAAAATTGGAAAAATCAAGATCAACAATTTGGGAAATCATGTGAAGTTTTGACATTAAAAAGCTGGAAAGTGTATCCGGTGTCTTCAGCATTGAATTAGCTACTTTGAAAATAATGTGTCAGAGTAATTCGTTATTTTCATTCCCTCCACCACTCGCCACGGCCACAAGTTGGGTACCGGTAGCTGTTTCCCGTGGTGTAACAACGTTATGAAAAGGTTTAGTTTTTAGAGCTGATTTTGTTTATGCTGCTAACGTTTTATGGCCGCCTTCCACAATGCTATCGACAGAAAAAAAAGGAGTCAACCACTTTCATGGTCCAAGCAGAACTGCACGGGATTGATTTTGAATTTTTAAAAATAAAAGTATGACTAGCTGGGCCACTTAAGTATCCTGTGTATAATTCGTATACTAAGAGCTTGTTGTTATCTTCTATAAGAGCTTATTGACTCTAGTGAGGAATCAAGGTTATAACGATCATCGAATAAATTAGCAAACTTTTCAAATTCCGTGAAGTTAGCTATGGTTGCATTCAAGTCAGCGTGGCATATTGGGTCCGTGTGAGAACGGACCACAGCAAACCGTTCTTCTCGTTCGGATTCCATCTCAGGGCAGTCCCACAGAACACGATTAACGTCCTGCTCGGCATGCCCACAAGAGCAGTCCGGCCTTAAGACCAACTTGCCCAGCACGAATAGTTTACTAATTTAGCACATTTCTAGTCCACGGCAAATAATCTAGTATAAGTTCTACGTCAATGCTGGCCGGAGCACTGGTTCTCTGTGTTGGGGTTCATTGTTCGAAGAGAACAATTTTGTCGGAGCTGAACAATTTTTTCACTCTTTTGTTTCGTCCTGAATTACAACATTTTCCTCTAATACCCTCCCCTTCAACATTCACCCCTTGACACAATACTAACACGTTTATCTACTCACATACATAATTTTTTTCTTCTTTCATAAAAGTGTAAAAAAAGGTTTGTAGTTATAACAGTGGCGTGCTGTATAAAAAAATGTTTTAATCCTTCACATTTTGTGTGCTACTATAAGTTTTGTCGTGTTCATGGCACAGTTGGAAACGTCGTTGGCTGTCATGCCAAACATCACTCTTAAAAGGCATGGATGTTTGTGATATCTAAAAATAAGCACTATTACAAACCTAAAATAAAAAGTTGCCCGCTGTGGTCTAGTTGGTTAGAGCTTGCTCTACCGATCAGGTGGGACTGGGTTCGATTCCTGGTAAAGGTCGATGTCGAATTGGATTTTTTCAATTTTAATTTGATATCTAAGACATGGATGTTGTGAAGTTAATTCTCCTTGAGTTAATCTCATGTGACTTACAAAAATTCTCATCGAGTATATCTCGTATGTTCTTTCAACTTCAAAATATTTGACGCATTGGCGTAAGCTGTAATGCATATAATTTTTTAAAATGAAATTCAATTTTTTGAACGAGCTGAGTATGCAAATAGTAGTCTTATATCTACCTTTATTGATCAATGTAAATATTTAACACGATTGGGTTGGGAAAATGTTTATAAAAATATGTTTATTGCCTTTTTTGCAAATTATATCCTCATATAATACAAATGTAGTTCAATATGTTTTTAAATAATTCCTTATGATATCTATTAAAATGCATTTCTTTTCTATTAATCTTTTCTAATACCTCTTTTTTACGACTTTTTTACACAGCCAAGGTTTGAAGTTCACTCAATACTTACGTCAACATAAACATTCTTTCTGCGAATGCGCTGGAAGGTGTGTGTGTGTGCTTGAATGATGTCTTACAGACAGACAAATAAATATTAAAATATATCTCCGGTAGAATTAAAAGCATTACTATTTTTCCTTACTCAAAAAAATGTTACTTCAAGACAATTTTTCTTTAGATCATCCTCCTTCTGATTATTCCTTGAACGCCTTTGCTTTGTTTCTTTGTTGATATTCACAAATAGTACGTTTTACAGGATTTTGTTAATACGCACAGCCTTTGTGTGCTTAGCGAATATTTAATTATCGGATAAATAGACCCTGATGTGAATTTAAAATTATAATTAAAATGGCGAGAGAATTTGTTAAAAGAAAAAAATGCGATAAAAAACTACATACACGTATTCAACCACTGTAACACAAGCTAGTACCCCATAACTCGTTTCATATTGAGTCCTTGAGAAGTGAAGTCAGCCAAGTAGCAAAATAGTTAAACTTTTCTATCTGACCTTTTAAGTACAATCACGTTTTTACCAAGTGTTTTTGTGGATTGAATATGTTTATTTTAGGAAGATAAAACAATTGAAATGTGTATTTATTAAGCTAACTGCACTTTTACGATACTTTAAGACAAGTAGAATACTATTACAGATCAAATTCTACGTTTCATAAAATATCATTTAGCTCACTTAACTTCTCAGAGACTCATTTGTTTTTGTTATTTTCTATGAACAACTTCTATGCCGTATAAATAAAGCTAAATTTTATCTTGATGATGCCGGCTGCATGGTCAAGTGGTCAACGTTCGAATCCCAGGACGGACAGTTTTTTTTATAGAATATATATAAATAATATATTGTATATAAAATACCTACTGTAAGCTAATTTTAATACTAAATACCTATAAGCTTTGCCCAAGTGTAAGCAAAACGTTTGTCAAAGTTTTATTGCAATCAGATTAACGGTGTGGCAACCCATAAAATACAAACAAACAATCACTCCTTATGCACGAAACACATTTAAATATAATGTCAAAATGTAGACCACACGATTTGACAGAATTAAAATATACTAACTAAATGTATTTCAAGCCGAGATCGATACCGTGTTTTGATTGCTGTGGCAAATAAAAAGGCTTTTTCGCATACATATGTTGTGGAGAATTGAATTAGAATTTTTCGTCAAGGTTGACAAAGATTTATTGCAATCGGACAAGTGGCGTTCAAACCCATAGACACCAAAAATTATGCAAACATACAAAAAATCATTTATATATATATATGTCCCAAACCATAGATTTATATTGTATGTGATGTCTAGAACTCCCTGCCACCCATCCCATTCTAAAAATAGGGAGAAGCGAGAGCGATTAGCTTACCATTAGCCCTATTTGTTTTGGAAAAAAGAAGAGTAACAGGCAGTTCTCGCAGAAACACTTTTGTTGAAATAAACTTTACTAGGCGTCCTGCATAGCACATTGAGAGCGGAAATTATTTTTTATGCAAATCATTCTTTTTTCAATTCGTCATCAAAATTTGACACTTCTCCAGAACACTATGAATAGCTTTGAAATTAAGTGAGACCATTGTTAACGTATTTAGTAGGCTGTCGTATTGTTCATATTGTATCGGCCACAATTTTCTAGTGTTAGCTTTTTTGAATAATAAATGTGGCATGCTTTTTTGCTTACTATTATTTTAGTAATATAATATATATTATGTGATTCGGTAGGGATAATAGCATTTTGCCGTCCGTGTTAATGCGAAAAGATGTTTTGATGAAGCAAGAGAAAAGAAAAATGTCAGATTAAAAGAAAACAGAGAAGACGCTTGTAAATATCACAAAAGAGATGGCGCTACAGACGAAACCAAAACAAACAACGTAACTACATTGTCAAATAGACCAGTAATGAACGTTGCTTCTGGTCAACAGTCGTTGACAACAACTGGCGCACGAGCCGAAACACATTTTAAAATTTAATAACAACTTTCGACAACAATTGCAGGTTTCTCATTTCCTAAAATACATTATTATGTATATTGATTGAATTGACATTTATTTGGTAGTAATTCATTTTTCAAAATTCATATCCGCTCTACCTTCTAATGGAGGTATCTTAACTGAAGTTTGGTTCTAAGAGGACTGTTTGTTGCGTGATATTTAAAATATATATATTTTTGGAATTACAGCTGATGCCAATACATCAAATGTTTTTAAGTTGACAGATCATACGAGAAAAATTAAATGATAATTGACATCATAATCACGCACGTGGTCTCAAATTTAAATTGAAAATAAAAAAATGACGTTGATCTCGTCGGGAATCAAACCTAGACCCGCCTGATTGGTAGAGCAAGTTCTAATCAACTAGACCAAGGGTCGGCAACCTTTTGTTGTAAAAGTGCCAAATATTTTACGTGGGGATTAGTGCGGGCCGCACTTGGGTCACATTTAATAACACTGTAATGACATGTGTAGACAAATATTTTAATCTAGAGAATCTTGCGGGCCACAGGTTGCCGACCCCTGAACTAGACCACAGCAAACAACTCAGTGGCTCAATCTATGGAGTATGGATTTACGGATAGGGCTAGAGCAAGAGTAGTAGTTAACTAGTCGCTCCCGATAGGTCCCGTTATTTTAGGATTGGAAGGGTGGAAGGGAATATATAGACATCACAAACACTCATGACTCGAATCTGTGAGATCTGTTACGGAAGCCAACGACGTTGACCGCCTCGTCACTGATTCACTTTCCATAGCTATCATTGCATAGAACTGAAACACAGTCAATATGACTTTATCAAAACTCCCCTATAGTAAGCGTAATTCGCTGCTTCACAGAGACTTGAAAATACCTACCATCCGCAAGATCGTTCGTGAAATATCTCAAAAGTTTCATAGAAAGGTAGGAACACATTATAACCAAACGAACTCTAATCTTCACAACTATTACGAGACAATATCTGAGAATCGTTAAGACCAAGAGCAGTTCTGCTCGACGACCCACCATAGATTTTATGTTTCGTCTACAATTAATAAACTATTTAAGTACGAACTTGGTATCATGAAAATGACTCTCTTTGGTTGACTTCCTTGTATACTGTATGCGTATATGTATGTATGAACATGTGTGTGTATATGTATAGATATTGAAACGGTAGGGTTTATTGGCACACGCTTCCACTAGCACTTTTGTGAGGAAAACTGGCAAGATTTAAAAAAAAGATGTAGTTAAATTAATTGCGTTTGAATTTTGTTATCAGGTAACCCGTAATAGCAATTGTTTATTGTTAATGGCCTTAAATGGCAACATTGTTTTTCGATACCGATGTGATTTTTGCTTTTTTTTTCTTGCTCTTTTGGACACGAACCACACCTGACGTGTGTGGGATACGTCCTGGACGTGGTTCCAGAGACCTTAAGTTGTAAATTCACTTGCAGTTCTTTTTCTTTTGTGGTTTTGTTTTTTTTCCGAGATGAAAGAGATAATATTTTTCCATTTCGACGAAAATTAAATTCCATTTTGTTCTCTGCGCAGAGTTTAACGTCAAGTTTTTTTAACGTTTATAAAATCGTGTGAGCAAGCTAGGTTGTATAATAGTTATTGAAATTTTGTTTGTTAAATATTGTATGTAATAAATTCGGTGATTGCAATTTTTTTAAATAAACGTTTTCGTGATAGTAGAGCGATGTTTGATTTAATATCTACCTACCTGTGAACTCCGAGATTAGGCCAGCGGTATTTGTCGTAATGACTTTTATTAGTGGGGATTTATTCTTGAGGTTTAACATTGTGAACAATAGTAGAAATTTCTAACAATAAATGAAACTCGCTCAAAAATTAAATTAAGAGTAATGTTAATATAATATGAAAGGAAACATATAGAATTTGATTTGCAATTTAATGCATATGGAGTCCCAGGAAACTACCTTCACTAAGGATTTCTTACCTCTGTTTAACCTTTGAGTTTCTAGCGGGGTGCATTCACATTGCAGAATTCTTTTTTTTTAACAACCATGTGGTAAATGCCAGTGATATCTGGCTGATATTTATAACAATCATCAATGATACCTCAATAAATACAGTAAAAATATTACGTAACTTTGCCTGAGGTCAGTTTGTATCCTGTCTCTACTCAATCCTATTTTCAATGTTTCGGTACTCAAGTGTTTAAGTTAGTATCTTAATTTACTATGATGAACTACATTTTAGCTTAAAAAAGTGTTATGACGAGTGTATCATTAAAATACATTTATATTTTAATACTAAAACTTGTGTAATTGGGGGTGTGAACCTCATAAAAAAATATTGATTTGGTTTTTTCCGCGGGAAACGCAAAACTAAGATTTCCTTTAGTTTTGCAAAGAAAAAAAAAGGACGAAATATTTAGTTTTTGTAATAGTAAATATCCCGCACACAGCAGACGCCCAGCTATGCGTGTATAGCCTTAAAGGTGTTGAATACACAGACGCTAGCCAACATTTGACTGTATGCGCGGCACATACGATCGTCTCTTAGTAACGACAATGGAATTGTATATAATTAAGTATTTCAAGCCAGAGCGTAATTTGGGGAAGTGTAATTGGAGGTTCCTCTTGTAATCCCTAATTGGAACTCATCATAGAGCACACTCGATCAAAAATTACATTGCTTTCGTCGAATTTTTAACTGAATTATCTTCCTGCTAACCTTATGAATTATGAAAGTTGTTAATATTGAATATTGTATGGACATATTGGTTTTATTCTATAAAACTCAATTCACAAAACTCGAGCAAGTGGAAAGACCCGTATGAAAAAATGATATGGCGAATTCGGAAAAGGTTGTGCACTACCCCATCCACCGCACAAGATTAATTCGGTAAATATTTGATTTATTTTGTGGATACAAAAACGTAAATATGTTTCTCTTCTACAGTATTCTTATTTGATCAAAAAAGCTCTGTGTGGTATATTCAATGAAGCTTTTTTTCTATTTATGGTAGATGTTATCGTAGTATAAAATAAGTAATTACATGATAGAGGATGCTTATTTAGAAATATAGAACTTTAAAATGAAATAAAACACACAAATACCATGTATTGTTATGCCATTATTGTTTAAATGTGATTTCGTTCATATCGGCGCATATTCGATGGTCCGTTACGAAATAAATTGATTATGTGTGAGATTTTGCATTTTCTTGAAGCCACAGCCCTTCCATATTAGTGCCATTCAATTGGGGAACAAACATGTCAACAATCATGGATCTCTAGCGCTTTCCAATGACTGTAACGTACTGCCAGTCATCGTTTTTGAAGAAATATGGACCAACGATTTCATCAGCTCATAAAGCACACCAAACAATGACTTTTTGTGGAATTAACGACGTCTTGTGGATTTAATTTCCTCTATATGCAGAGATTTTGCTTATTTACGAAGCCATTTAACCAAATATGAGCATTTTCAAAACTTCCAATTTTAAGATTTTTTTGGAAAAAAAACTATAATTTACAATCATTTATTATGGCATATATTCATGCTGAAATGGCAAACCAAACTCAACAATAGAAAATTTAAATTAACTTTGATCATTCCACGTATTGTGTGACTAACTGTGACACGTGTTTCGCCTCTTTCAGAGGCATCTTCAGACTTACTATCGCAAAGTTTGCTTAAGTAATGAAGCAAGATTGATTCTAACATTTTAAAATTATAAAATTACAAAATGGAGGTTTGGGTTTTTTTCCTTTTAAGAGGAGCAAGGAGGGGGGTGTAGAATCGAAATAAAACAAACAGATAATGATACTAATGATACTAATGAGTTGTAATCAATCAGATTGGGATTTTTCCTTTTTAAGGGAAGCAAAGAGGGGATTATAAAATCGAAACAGAGCAAACAAATTTAATCATACTACTAATGACGTTAAACATTACAAACTATTAAACTAATGAGCTGCAATCAATCAGCTAGGTTTGTGATTACTCTATTAATTGGAAACAATTTGAGTAACGGGGAACCACCTGTGCTATTACGAATATTATTTAATAATATTTCTTTTTTGTTAAGAGTTTTATTAATTTCTAAAAATTCTAAGCTATTCATCTTTAAACCCTTTTTATTTACTCGGTGGAGTATTTCTAAATTACAAATCTGATTAAAATTATGATTATTTTCTATTAAATGATTGGCAAAGAAGGAGGCGAAACACGTGTCACAGTTAGTAACACAATACGTGGAATAATCAAAGTTAATTTAAATTTTCTATTAAAATGAACTTCCACAAAGTTACCGCCGAAACCATCGAAAGTATCAAACTCAACAAATCTATCTGCTTTCATCCGTCGAATTGCCTGTCACTAAAAAACGTATTGCTAATTCTAAAAACTACCCTCTAAAAAAACATCCTTTAAGTATATGTTAAATATATAAATAAGGTTTTAACGATAACGACATAAATTTACTATTCTTTAATTTACTTTTGATGTTTGGGGAGAAAAAATACAATTTAAAATATAGGCTAAGATTGTCAATATCATATATGAATGGCGGGCATGGTTAAAAATGTATGATGTTACGAGTTTTATTGCAAAAACAATTTATTTGCATTTATTATAAAATTATGTTTAAAAGGACGTAAACCACACATATCAAATATTACAGAAGATACAAAAAAACAATTTTTGATGTTTTTGGCCTAAAAGCAAATTATGAATTAATTGAATATTAAAAAAAAAAAAAAACTTTTTTTTTTGTTTTTTTTTCTGATCGCAATTTCCACAGGCCCTTCTTTTTTAAACTTTAAATCTAAATTTCGATACCAATTCGGCATTTTCAGCTTACATCCTTGTGATAGAACGTGTATAAAGTTGTGTACATTGTGGTATCGAAAAAAAAACTGTGGGTTACGTCTTTACCTTACCACAGTCGATATGTAGGATTGATCTTTAAGCCTCGAAATGTTTGTTAAATTTTGAATTGAATAGACGTTGTAACCATTCTTTATATTACCTTTTCTTTTGTATACTAATATTTTTGGTTATACTATCACATCCTTGTGCGATCATCACCATCTTGAAGAATAGGCTCGCGTCGCGTCGAGCCAACGTTGTACCCGCGTAATGATAAACGCACCATGGTTAACGGTGCGTCGCAAATGACGTAACAGTTAAATGTCTCGGAAGGGAAATAATTTACGGGACTTCCCGGCGAGTGAAAGTGAACGCCACCGGGGGAGGAGGGTGAGAGAGTCATGTTATTTTATTAGTTGCCGGAATGCCAGTGATGCGTGTGAGAGCACGTGCCGACGGTTTCGCGCCACTGATAAGTCATTTCAGCGGCAAAGAAAACGCTTCAAATAATATATGACAGTGACATCTTTCAATTACGGATTACGTAAATAAAAATGTACAGATTGCACTATTATTCAAAAATATGAGCACATTTTTTTCTAGTTTCATCCTTTAAAAAAATTACGACTGCCGGTTAGGGCATCCAATCCCGGGATCCCATCCAATTTTCTGATCCCGGGACTGATATGGTCGCGATCCCGGGATTTCGGGATTGAGAAATCTTGAGTGAATCCCGAAAATAGATAGGATTTTGGAAAAAAAAACTACGTTCGGAGATAATCTGGGGAAAAATTACACCAAATCAAGAATTTCGAATTCCTCGGTGAGCTTAAAAAAAGAAACGATGTTTGGAGATAATCCGGGGAAAAATTATAGGGAAATGAGGATTTCAAATTCCTCGGTGTCCTCAATCCCAATCCCGGGATTTGAAAAGGCTCCGGGATTGGATACCCTACTGCCGGTGTCTCCAGCGCAAAATATTTCTTTTACCGGATTTAACGTATTTTTCACTTGTTATCTTGAATCCTGAACTCTTGAGATTAGTGATAACACAATCCGGAATCCCGGGATTGTAGGCTCTCGTATTCAACTACATGCTGAATGATGGTTTAACGTGTGGCCACTGCCCTCCTTCTTCCTGTAATGGGTGATCAAAACACTGGCAACGAGGTCATCGTCATTCGTCTACCATCATACGCCGTCTTAGCCTTTTGATTGTCGTAGAAAAAAGTACGTATTTACCTAGCACGCCGGCTATAATGTGCAGTTATTAATTGAATTAGTTATTGACGAGTTAACTCGTATCTGGCGTGTTGAGCACTGAAATTTTAATCACTGAAACAACGCAAAACTACGAACAAAATGGTATGCACTCCATCATATATGTAAGCAACGGTGAAATCAATTCGCCACGAGACAATTAGCAAATTCGTAAAAGAAACGTTCCGGAAAACAATCCGGATAATCGAAAATACGGATAATCGAGGTCCGGATAATCAAGGTTCTTAGTAAGAATCATTTTCTCAGAGCGGTATCTATCGGCTGACCTGTCAAGCTTTGTATGCAAAGTAGATAGCTAAATAAAAATTAATTAACGGCAATTTAAAAAAAAACGTGTGTGTGAGAGGAGAATAAATTGTTTGTATTTGTAATATTGTCATTTTTTATATTTTTTCGCCTCCTTAATTAAATGTGACAACCTTGATTTTTAAAAAAAATTGGAGCATGTAACCCAAAAATTAATTGAAAATATTTAAAAAAAAAAATCATGTAATAAGTATTACAATTTCGATATTTCCGCGGTTTTCTCGTCTAGAATGATTTTTTTAAATTTATTTATCTGAAATCCCGGAACACCATTTCGAAAAAAATCCGGTCAATCTGAAACGGTTGAAAACCCTACTGCCAAGGACGCGTTTGAAAAAATGACTAAAATAATCGCCCCCGGGTGGGCTCGAACCACCAACCTTTCGGTTAACAGCCGAACGCGCTGCCATTGCGCCACGAAGGCTTGTACAATCAATGCCAATCAATCATATAATGTTCGATATAGCTGGCATATTATTTTTATCGCAGTATTGTTTATGATAACAAAAATATAATTTTATCTCAAAAGCAGTCAGTCCAGATTTGGTCTATAAATATCAGTATAATACAATATTATCTGCATTTTCACTTGAATATATATTTTTGTTTTAAGTAGTTTTAAGTTTGCACTTAAAGTGTACTGCCATCGAATAATAAAATAAGGCATATCGATGGCCATACGTTGACAACACGTCACCGACATTTGTTCAATTTTACAGGAGAGCCAAAAAACTTTGTAAATAAACAAGTATTGGGAAATCAATGAAAATTAAAGACACTTTGGAAAAAAATAATTATTATTTATATTTAAAATAATCTGTTGACACAATATTAATTAAATAAACATTTTGTTAAAAAGAATGTTTGATACGAGTTAACAATTTAAATTTTGTTTCTTCTTTTATGATGATACGAGGAAACAGTTCTAAGTATTTTGATCAATTCAATGTACCTGTTTTAACTTCATCATATAATAATAGAAAAAATATACATAATTGTTATATATTTTTAAAAAAGTGTTTCCAACTTTAGAACAATTTCAATGAAAAATATTTTTTGTAAATTACGAGATGTTAATATTTTAATAGAGCTTGAAAAAACAAAGAAAATGATATGCATAACTAATTTTATGAAAAAATGTCGGTTACGTGTTGTCAACGTATGGCCATCGATAAATATATTTTAAATAAGATAAAACACAACAAAATTTATATTTTGTAAAGTTTGTTCTTATTAAAAATCAAATATCTTAATAGAACAGTATGTTTTTAAGTGAATTCGGCTTTATAATTAAAATTTTATTAAAATATTCCTTGTATTAGAAGACATATCATACACGCAAATTATCCCAAGAAATCAATGTCTAAATAATCCTAAAATGTAGCCATACAAACTATAGAACTTGTAGTTGCTGCGTTTTTACTTAGCAGGGTAATATGGCTTTACAGAATCTATTTTACCAGAGAACGCACCGTAGCCCTTCATTGTCTACGCACTTACAGCCCCTTCTAGTCGTAGCCCGTAGCAAATCAGCGTCAAACGCTTTGAAATGATTGCCATGAGTGTATCAAGAGTAGTGAATTATAAGCACTAATTTTGGTTAAACACTTTATAAGTCAGAACTATATTTAGGGTGTTCACTGTCAATACTTGGTGGAAAGGCATTATATTAATAAAAACATTATTCATTTGTACTTTATTCCACTTTATTTAATAGTTCAGTACCGGTTTCACTCATTGCGATCATTGTCAACTGATAAGAAATATAATTTAACAATGCTATTTATACAAAAATGAAAAGGTGTAAACAACAATTGACATTGAAAAGAAATTACCAATTACATTATAAGTGATTCTATAATAACACAAAATTAAAATGTAAAACATCTAACATATAATTAAAAAGTCATCAAAGATTAATAAATTTCAAGTGGTGTAATTACTTAATTAAAGTGGAATAAAGTACAAAGGAATATTGTGTTTTTATTGATTGGAATTATTTCATAATATTACAGCATGCACAGTATAAATTTCGCTGGGCGGAGGAATATCATCAACCGTTAAAATTGCATCTTCATGTATCCTCGCTCTATATACAAGACTATTGAAAAAAAACTAATATTACACAAATTCCAATCTTATTGGTTTTGTAGTATTATACATATCGACTGTGAAAAAGAAAAAGAACGCAACCCACAGTTTTTTTCCAAAATAGCTCTTTCTCGATAATCACAATGTATACAACTTGATATACGTTCTATCAAATGGATGTAAGTTGAAAATGTTGCATAAGCTTCTAAATTTACATTGTAAGTTTAAAGTAATTGTAAGTAAGAAAGTCTTGTGAAAATTTCAACCACGAAAGAAGACTTAAAAAAATGTTTTTACTAAACAATTTATGAAATTAATATTTGGCTAAGTCAATAAAAAAAAACAGTTAATCAATCACCGTGCACTTCAAGGTAGTGTTTATTTCATAATTTGCCTGTGGCCGAAAATCATTTAAAAACATTATTTGTGTCTCCTGTAAAATTTGTTATGTGTAGGTTACGTCCTTTTTCCTTTCCACAGTCGATATGTAATTATAACGAAGCTTTGAAACGATCAACTTTATAACATACAAAACAGTAGGAAGTCGTCAAAACTCAATTTTGTAGTGTGTTGAAATCCGAAACAAAATTATTAAATTCAACCCAAAAACCTCGTTATATTATATTTTGATGTAATTTTCAAATAAACCATATTTTTTGTACTTTTTAAGTAAATGCAACATGTGGCATGATAAACCTTTGATGAAACCTTTGATGAGTATCAACGTACCTGTACGTTGGAGTAGCTTGTCATCTATTATCTATTGCCATTCTCATATTTTTTATTGATTTTTTTGTTATTTCTTCAGATATGGATGCTAGACACATCCACCAGTGACTTTTGGCCTCCAAATTATTTTTTATTTTGTATAGCAAATGAAAAAAATGTTGTTAAAAAAAGGGTAACATTTGTAAACAAATCGGTAGCCATGTAATATTGAGCGTAAAATTATATTTAGGATCGATTCTTTTCTGGAATCGAAGTCTTTAGAGCGGCACATGTAGACAGATGAGAGGAAAAAAAAATCTTGACGCAAAAGCGATGTAATAGCTTCTAGAAAAATATTCAAAAGTAAAAATGAACTAGTTTACTTTACATTTTTAACTATGAGTTTTATAATTTAAAAAAATATTTACTTCCTAAAATAATAACTAATATTCTTCCAAGATTGGTCCGTATAAAAAAAAGAAGGTTTTTATACATTTGTGTGTGGCAATACTATGTTATGTATACTCAACACCATAGCATACTATGTTTTATTCTCTATGACATTCTATTTTAAAATGTGTTTCATTCTAGAATGAAACAATTGAAGTATGAAACTATGTAGTTTAAAGAAAACAATTGCAACCTGTCATCTCACTATTTTTCTTCTTGATTATAAGATTGATTTATAAAGATTTATGTTATCAGAATAAAGTTAAACCAACATATAAAAGTGTTAAAATTATAAACATAACAACTACAAATAATCAAAATATAAGACAAAATCTTATTAAGTAAAATTTAACTCACCACTCAAAGAGTTAATTATGCAGCAAGAGAAACAAATATGTTTTCAAAATTATTTTTTTATATAATTTAAAGCCTTCAGTATAACATGACAGATATCGTCTCTCGTCGAAAACTATACAGACCGTTTCCCCATAACTATTAAATTTTATTAAACCTATTTCTGAACTCTGAATTCCGTCCCCAACCTTAAGGGACTACGTTTGACCTTTTAGATAGTAAAAAGAGTAAGTTGGTGTCATTAGAATAAGTGGTATAATAATATATGTATAAGAAAATCTTTACATATAAGTGCTATTCTCAGGTATTTGTATACTTGTATTCTTTTGCCAAGTAAATCAATTTACGTTTATTTAAGGGTGATTGAAACCATCTACAGTGACATATCGACTGTGGAAAAGAAAAAGGACGTTACCCACACATATCAAATTTTACAGGAGACGCAAAAAAAGTGTTTTGATTATTTTGGGTCATATGCAAATTATGAATTATACACAACCTTGAAGTGCACGGAGACTTCTAAACTAGTGTTTAATTGACATTATCTAATATTGATTAAATAAATTGTCTAAGAAAAACCTTTATTTCAGTCTTTTTTCTTGGTTTTATTTATTTTACAAGCTCATCTTTTTCAAACTTAAAAGCTAAATTTAGATATGAATCCGGCATTTGCAGCTTGCATCATTTGGTAGAATGTGTATCAAGTTGTATCCATTGTGATTATCGAAAAGTCCTTTTTCCTTTCCACAGTCGATATATAATAAACAAAAATAAGTGTTTTACAATTATTATTCGTATACTTGATAAGATCCCTGCTAATAACATAATTTATTATTGTACTATTCGACCACAAGTTTACTGTATAAAATGTACAGAGTCAGTAGCATGTTTAACCAGAGACCACGTATTTTTTAAATTATTTTTTTTTACTAAATGTATCTAATTTGTTTTTGCCGACGCTTCAAAATTTGGTGAAAATGTGACACAGTATTATCATTGAATATTTTTTTAAAACGCATAGCCACCTTCTTATGCTTCTCAATGTACGATGCAACAGTTTCACATGCTTTCAGCGTTTCTCTTATTGCGCCAGAAGATTGTTGATCTGCTACTACCTCCTCCTCCACTAACAAACTTTCCTCCACAACTTCTTGCTTCTTCCAAGCAGATGTGAGAGCCCTTTCTACGCCTTGTCTATCATCTTGAGGCAAGCAACGGTGTGAAAGTCTTCGTCACTCTTTATGCGAAATGTCGCTCGTCAAGGGAGCATTTTTCCCCCCACAATCTGTTTTGTTCGAACTATTCGTTGTTAGAGATGCTCGTTATGAGAGGTTCCAATGTACTAATTTGTAGGTGGGTATGATTCTGAGGTAACATAAACAGGTTAGTAACGTTCTTAGAAATAACATAAACTAAGTTTATTAATAACTTGCTGGTGGATTTGAACTTCAGAATATAGATACAAAATTATCCTTCATCGTCTTTCTTTTTGTTTCTATTTATATCGTAGTTCAATTTCATTTTATCCTATGAACAGGCACGTACTTGGGAGCCAATTGATAATATTAAATAATTATATCTACACTCAAAATAATTTTAAGCTGTGAATAGTACAATTAGTAAGAAGACATTTTATTTAAAAAATACATTTTTTATTTTGTACTACTTTCAAAATTTTATGAAATTATGAGAATCGAATACACCCATCGCCAGTATTTACGATTTTCAAAAAAAATAATATACCACGCTTATAATGACCAGGTCTGGTTTCGCTCATTGTTAGCATTTTAAGCCATTTATTTCGTTATATAAACTTTTTAAATAAGTAAAAAGTAATTGGGTATTATTATAAATAAATGCAAAAGAAGTCATGAGTAAAAATTGATAAATTAGTTTTCATATGGTATCTCGACTGACTTGTGCGACACGTGTTTCGATTTATTAAAAAGTATCGTCAGACTGACACTATTATGATGAGATTTAAATTTTTAAACTATACATTTATTTAAATTTTTCAAAAATTCTTCTACAAAAGTGGGTTTTTTGTAAATACAATAATAACGCTTATAAAATGTGATTGGATAGGGAAAAAGAGAATTATGGGTACTTGTTAAGTTAATAGTTGTGTGTTTGGCCACTGTAACGAAACGTAAAACGATTGTCATTATTTTAATTTGTGCACAATAAACTGTAATAAAAAAATATATTGACACATTCAAAGTATAAAATAATAAAAGTATTTACTTGAACAAAACAAGTAAATAAAAATAGTTATTATTTGGAAAGAGTAAACGGTTTTTGTTTCATACACATAATATTTAATTGATAGATAAAAATAGATACACAGACGAATTCTAAAATAAATAATTTTATAATAGTCGCTAAATATACAATTTTATTTCCAGTATTATTATACAAGTAACAGAGATAATTCAATTATACAAGCTTAATTAAACAGTTTCATTGCTATAGACTTAATAAAGTTAACAACAGTTTAAAATTAGTGTTGTCAATTAAAAAAGTCAGTAACTGAGGAGCAAACATTCAAAAAGTGTTTTGTCACAAATTTTGAAAAATGGCGTTTTATACCAATTCTGATAGCCCATAATAAAACATATGAATGGAAATCAAAATCAGTGTTCGAAAAGGTTTTTTTTCATATTAAAATGAAGTCATAAAGTTGACACATTCATACAAATCGTCACTTTTGCAACACTTAAATCATCATTTTCCAAGCTTTGTATTAATGTGACAAAACACTTTTTGAATGTTTGCTCCTCATTACTATTACAGTGCAAAAGCGGTGGAGCGAAATGTTCATGCATCATAGACAATAATATGCATATACAGCGGCAAAAAAGCGACCGGCTAATTGACAAGAACCAAATTTATTTGATTATATTTTTTTAGTATTTAATAAAGAAGCTCGTGCCACAGTTTTCTCAGTTATACTATATCATTGGACTATTTCACATTAATTTGACCGTGATACATGCTATTTAGTGAAATTAGCACTTAAACTATTTTCGTTTTTATGACATGTTTAAATACTTCTTACGACCCTGTCGTTATGTATTATTTTCATATGTTTGTGGGTTGCTTGCCAATACCCGCATTACTTATTTATATATTTATTGGAAAATTTCTCCCCACGTTATGTGATACAAATTCGATATGACGCTGTGCGGCGTTTGGGAACCGCTTGTATTTCACAGCAGATTTGAGACAGACCATCAATTTTTATTGATACCAGTCATTTTCAATCTGTTCTAGATGAGTTACTCGTCAGATAATTTTGGTTTTCTTCTTATTTCGCTATGAAATAATAACAAACACAATTTGATACATATTAAATATAACTTTGAGTAGGCCATTTTGTATAATACGTCTTATTCTATTGTATGATCAAGGGCTTGAATCCTCATTCACGTGTGACAGTGACGATTTCTTAATTTATCAGCTACCTTCTTAGCAATATTAAAAACAAAGGGTAAGGGTAGATCAAATTGTAAATTTGTTTGACACCTATGTATTCATTGATTGACTTCGCATTTACTTGGTAGAACTCCATTGTAATATGGTAAACATAGGAACGTATTTAGTTCTACAGTTTTAAAGTAAGCTGTAGAAATAAATACGTATTGAAATTTGATTGTATATAAATATAATTTTCTTTGTTCCAATTAAATTATTTTTTCGAAGACTTGCTACAGTGAATTGTCTCATACAGATTTTTAGCGCGTTGCCCATCTCTGGTGTAGACTATTGAGATTGTAAAGCGACTAACTAATCGCCTTGTACTGGTAACGTTGTAATATATTCTTGCATATTTAAAAAATAATATTGATTAAAACACATACAGCAAGTAACCTGAATATTTTTTTTTGTAGAAATGCTCACGAACGATCTGATGAAAGAAAATTTTAAAAAATCAACCACTATAAAGAATTTTTTTCGAAAGACTTTGACTAAGAAGTCAGTACAGTAAGCCCCCTATGACGTTCTCCACTTGTGGTACCCCAATTTAGCATAGTGTTTTAAAAAACGAAAAAAATTCAAGGTAGAATTAGAATTTTCACAAATATGTTATATAATATTATATTTGCGCATCGAAAAAATATTTGTCAGTAGCTGTTTGTCCTTTGACTTAGCTAGACGTATTTTATGAATTATATATAAAAATGGGTATTTTTTTTAATTTCGTTCAATTCACAAAAAACAATTGAAAGAACCTAACCTCAAATTTCGTGTGATTGCCTAGTATGACGTAGTCCCTATCTCTACACTGTAAGAGATCGACTGTACATGCAGTGTTATATCAAAACCGTTCTAAAAAGAGAGTCCAGTGTATATTTCAGATACTGTAAACTTTCTTAATGGGATAGTCTACTGAGATACACAAGGTGTCAAGTTGAATGAACTTAATGTTGACTCATCAAAGGAGAGAGTAAATTGGAAGCCAGTTCCCATGAAAGCTTAATTATTATTACTGTCCATTGACAAGCTAAACGTTTTAAAATAACGCGTTGACAGAATAATTACACACTTATGAAATTAAGTGTTTATAATTGATACGCCCTGTTAGGGACAATTTAAGGAGCATGCTACAGGGTCATTCGGGTCATATTTTCATAATATATTTTTTTTATTAATAAAATAAGAATGTGGGCAAAGATTATGTTTTTTCAAAAAGTTTCTTCTATGAAAGAAAGAGTACCGAAAATTTTAGATATCGACTGTGGTGATAAAAGGAACTTCAATATGGAATAGAATCATTCAAATAATGTACACGTTCATAAGTATTATCTAGCGATGGCCACGATCGACAGAAAGCGGATATGTCCAAAGAAGAGTAACGATATATTTTGAATTTACTAAATAATTTCGTTCAAATAGAGCAGGGGTGGGCAAATCGTTTGGCTATCGGGACACATTGCGGACGAAAGTTTGGCCTCGGGTCACATGAAAAGCCCGTTAAGTTAAGCTTTTTTTTTTAAAATAAGAAAGAGAAGTTTCATACCCAGGGATGGTGTCTCCGGGTGCGGTTAATCTTGTTACAACCCCTACACATTTTGAGCACAAAAATGTATCAATGCAAAACGAAATAATATCACATTATCAAGGTTAAACTTGTTTTAACTGTTGGAAAAAGATCTTTTTTTTGTTGTTGTTGTAGATAATAGCTACTCCACGTGGAAGATGGAAATTTGTCCAGGCCCTGAACTAGAGTATCTTTTTTTATTATTCATATTTGAATCACTTAAATTTTGTAAACTATCATATCGACTCTGGAAAGGAAAAAAAACGTAACCCACACATATAAAATTTTACAGGAGGAACTAAAAACGTGTTTTGATGATTTTGTGACATATGAAAATTTGGAGACTTTTTAACTGGTGTTTAATTGACATAACGTAATATTAATTAAAGAAATTGTCTCAGAAAACCTTTATTTCAGTGTTTTTTCTTGGTTTTAATTTTTTACAAAGTCATCTTTTTCAAACTTAAAAGCTTAATTAAGATACTAATTTGGCATAAGCTGCTTGCATCCTTTTGATGGAACGTGTATCAAGTTTGTTACATTGTGATTATCGAAAAAAACCTGATTTTAAAATCTGTGGGTTACTTACTTTTTCCTTTCCACAGTCGATATATAATAGTTTGTCACTAAAAAGCCAAGTTTCACCTTTCGGTATTCAATTTTTTCTTCTAATTCTTGTCCGCTTCCAATGAAGGTATCTTAACAGCTTTTTTTTTGCAAGAACCGATTATAACACAGACGGAATAGACTATAGATATAAGTATAAGGCAAAATTAGGACTAGCGGTAAACTAATCACTCTCGTAAGACACCGTTATTTTAGAATTGGATTGGTTTGAGGGAATCACAAACACCCATAGAGATTGGTAGAAGGATTACTAAAGACGTACCATTTTAACATGACTGTGGCAGAACTCAGAACTAAAATTGTCGCCCTAGGACGTGTTGACTATGGCAACGTTAATGATGCGATGGTGGCGCCCTCGCGGGCAGTAAAGTTACGCTGGTACATCTATAGCAGTGGCGTATGGTGAGTGTTAGCTTTGGGTGTGTTGTGTATGAAAATAAAATAAAAACTAAACAAAACAACAATTAGCTATATGAAAAAAGGTTGACTAACTGAATCACAAGCAGTTCTCGTCGAAAAACTTGTAACAAAATACCTCTATTAGGAGAACATATACTCCACACTTTGAGCGGGGATGGATTGAAAATATATATGTCAATATGTTTTTGAAAAATATTTGTAATTATAAGGGTAAAATAAAATCAAGAAGTATAAATATTAGTAATAAATTATATCACGCCAGAATATAAATAAAAAATGACCTGCTAGAATAATCTAATACAAAAGTAGAGACGTGAAATTTTCGAAAGAACGCCCGAGAAACTTCATACATGACGTGTGAGCTGTAAAGAAAGAGGACAACTTCGGACCTTAAAGTTGCGTACAAAAATATTCACTCCACGCTACGCGTACCCAGACTGCGCGTTTGTATGCAGTTGTATGGGAAGGCAGATCGTGCGCTTGAGACAACGCTCGCCTTTTCAAATACGGTATTTATACTACCGCGCAATTACTTTATGTTCTAGAATCTAGATTTTGCGGGCTTATGTTCCGGGTGTGCGGCGCACACCTTGCACACCCTGAATATACGCCCCTGGTTACTAATCACGACCAATGCATGTGATTCTTGAAACAGATCGAAAAGAGTACGGTTAGCTTACCATTTCATTCTCCACTCAAGATCGACTGTTATACAATCAGATCTTTTAAAAATAATGCTGTTGAAGTGCTCCGTAAGATTCAACATGATCCACATTAGAAACAAGCACGGCTAAAAAAATATGATGTAAGTATTTAACGGTAAAATATTCAACCTCTTATTATACAATAATATTTCAAGTGATTTTATGAGCAAACTAATTTACGAATTAAGGACATGACTTATCACAGTAAATTAAAATAAACTGCTAGGAACAATGAACCTTATCGCTAGATCACTCCATTAAAGCGTTTTAGAAGTGCATTCATGAACAATGCAGCGAGTAATGATAGCAATTGACTGTCCGATAATGCACTCGCCGCCTCTCCGCGTTGCATTGTGCATTTACTGCAGTCCAAAGTACTTCATTTTGACATTTAAAAATAAACGCCGTTGAAATTTTCAATGGCTTCGAGGGTTAATGGACAGATGCGGATTGATGAACAAATAGCTCGATTCAGAGATATTTTTCTAGACTTTCTAAAGCAGGGGATCCCAAGCGGTGGGGAACTCCACAAGGAGAAAGAATTGCTAGCGTAAATATTTTTTTTTCAATATTACATTCAATCCTCCTATACCACCGATGTCTTCACTATAGAAAACCGCTTTATAGGAGACCAAGAACCTATACTAAATTTGCGGCGTGTTTGTTTTAATGTTTTTTTATAAATGGCACGAAATTAATATATTCAATAGTAAAATACAAGGAAAATAAACTATAAATAAATATAAAATTTTGCTGGATTAAACTCTACTGGATTTTCCAAACTCAATTTGGTTGACAAGACATTAAGATTTATTTATTATATACACTAATTGTTGGTTTTTACTTTGGTAATGATAATTCATACCTAATTGATTTTTGTCATAATAGTTTCATTGCTAAGTGGTCTTCAACTTTTTATTTATAGTTTATTTTCCTTGTATTTTACTTCAATTCTTTTGCTAGGTTGTAATACCAATTGTTTGTCATACCTTGTTTTTTATCACTTAACTTTTGTATAAATATCACTGTTTTATTGTTTTTCTTATCAGTTGACAATGCTCATCATGAGCGAAACCGGTTCTGATCTAATAAATTTTATGTGGAAAAAGTACTAAAAATGTTTTATTATTTTTATTTTAATATAATATCTATTCACGATGTGAGAACAGTATTACAAATGAATGTGTCAACCGACAGTTTCGAAAAGGAAATCAATTCACAAGCCCCCTTACGAATACTGCAAGTGCTCAGTAAATAAAAGTTTTCGACTCTTATCATGATTTTTTTGTATGACTTAAACATACAAAGTTTTGTTAAACTTACTGACTTAATTATAAACCTTCTGTCAGAATTTTGAACACACAATATACATATTCTTAATTTTACTAAATTAATTTAATAATAATTTTGCCGCCTGTGTGGTCGAGTGGTCAACGTTGTTGGCTTCGGTTACGGAGGTCACGGGTTCGGATCCCAGTACGGACAGTTTTAAAATTTAATTTTTCAATCGATTTATGAATTTCTGTATGTGATGTCTTGCATTCCCTCCTCTCACCCATCCTATCCTATGAACAAGGCGTATCGAGAGCGATTGGCTTACCACTATTCCTGTCCTAGCCATATCCTTCTATCCGTACTCTCTTTGGAAAAAGAGAGGTTGAGCAACTGAGTAACAAGCAGTTCTCGTAGAAACACTTTTTTGAGATAAACTCCAATAGGAGTCCATATGATCCACATTGGCAGCGGATATGGATTAAAAAAAATAATAACGTTTTTACTCCCTTCTAGAGTTGTGAGCATTGCGCTCTAGTGTAACGAAATCAATTTTCAGTTAATCTAAAAAATATTTTTATCTACTTTGTGCATATCAGTTTCTTCTTGGAATTATGTGACGGCTAAGCAGCGCCCACTCAAATTGACATTATAGGTTTATTTACATAATAAGAATATATGACGTCAGCTTATATAAAAACCACAAAAACAAAAATGGTCAAGCAACTGAGAGCGCGCTTCGCAGACCACAAATACCTTCAGTGTGTAAAAAAGATGGTGTTAAAAATATCCGTAAAAAGGCACATTAAAAGTGGCGATGTTTGCATTCTAAGTTAAGATTTTCACTATCTTAAAAAACAGCCTAAAATTTTCTTTTATATACCAAAAAAAATAATACTTTGGAGGCGCCGGGTATCGATCCCGGTACCTCTCACATGCTAAGCGAGCGCTCTACCATCTGAGCTACGCCCCCGGTTGTCTTGTTCTATAGATAACGACGTTAAGAAGCACAATCACACATCCTTGATCTTGTTTTAAATACAACTAGCTGTAAGCCCGTTGCCCAGCAACGTGAGATTTTTGTTGCATAGTATTAATTTTAATTTTATTTTATGTTATTTTATTTTATGGTATTTTATTTTATTTTATTTTATTTTATTTCATTTAATTTTTATTTATTTTATTTTATTTTTATAGTTAGCAGAAATTTCGTAAATTATTTAATTTTTGGAATAATGTTCATGTTTGCTAACAACCATTTTTCGTAGTAGCAGAAATTTCGTAAAATATTTAATTTTTGGAGTAATGTTTAAGTTTGCTAACAACCATTTTTCGTAGTAGCCGAAATATCGTAAATTATTGAATTTTTGGAATAAAGTTTAAGTTTGCTAACAACCATTTTTCGTAATAGCCGAAATATCGTAAATTATTGAATTTTCGGAATAAAGTTCAAGTTTGCTAACAACCATTTTTCGTAGGAGCAGAAATTTAGTAAATTATTTAATATTTGGAATAATGTTCAAGTTTGCTAACAACCATTTTTCGTAGTAGCAGAAATTTCGTAAATTATTTAAGTTTTGGAATTATGTTTAAGTTTGCTTACAACCATTTTTCGTAGAAGCAGAAATTTCGTAAATTATTTAATATTTGAAATAATGTTTGAGTTTGCTAACAACCATTTTTCGTAGTAGCAGAAATTTCGTAAATTATTTAATATTTGGAATAATGTTCAAGTTTGCTAACAACCATTTTTCGTAGTGGCCGAAATTTCGTAAATTATTTAATTTTTGGAATAATGTTCAAGTTTGCTAACAACCATTTTTCGTAGGAGCAGAAATTTCGTAAATTATTTAATATTTAGAATAATGTTCAAGTTTGCTAACAACCATTTTTCGTAGTAGCCGAAATTTCGTAAATTATTTAATATTTGAAATAATGTTTGAGTTTGCTAACAACCATTTTTCGTAGGAGCAGAAATTTCGTAAATTATTTAATATTTGAAATAATGTTTGAGTTTGCTAACAACCATTTTTCGTAGTAGCAGAAATTTCGTAAATTATTATATTTTGGAATAACTTTTAAGTTTGCTAACAACCATTTTTCGTAGGAGCAGAAATTTCGTAAATAATTTAATATTTGAAATAATGTTTGAGTTTGCTAACAACCATTTTTCGTAGGAGCAGAAATTTCGTAAATTATTTAATATTTGAAATAATGTTTGAGTTTGCTAACAACCATTTTTCGTAGTAGCAGAAATTTCGTAAATTATTGAATTTTTGGAATAATGTTTAAGTTTGCTAACAACCATTTTTCGTAATAGCAGAAATTTCGTAAATTATTATATTTTGGAATAACTTTTAAGTTTGTTAACAACCATTTTTCGTAGTAGCAGAAATAGACGTTGTAAATTTTTAATTGTGATTATTTTATCGAATATTAATATATAGGTATTTATTTTTTGAAAAACTTATCACGCTTATCAATCGGATTTTATTATTTTCATACGATCAAGATGTACTGTGTTTAAAAAAAAATGTTATAAACCAAAAAAAAAACGCTCGGGGTCAGACTCGAACCACTGACCATCAGCTTACCAATCTAGCGCTTTACCTTTCGGGTACGTTGGAATTAATGAATGTGCAAAAATTAGGATATATATGCTGTGTTTCAAATAAAAAACAAAAGTTTCAAAATTCGAACGTAATACAATATATATAATGTAATTTTATCGTATCTGGCAGTTGTTTGTTTACCCGAGTGGTAGAGCTCTCAACTCATAATTCAAGGACCGTGTTTCGAATCCAGACCAAGGTGCTTTTTTGTATGAGAATTCAATTTTTCAGCGATTTGATATGTTCCATCAAATAAAAGTATATAATGACGTCATCGAAAAGGTAGGAATAAAAATTGTGACATCGAGGCTGGTGAGGGGGAGGGGGAGGAGGAGAGGAAATCGAGGAAAATCATAAGTAACAGTGTATATTGGAAAAATATGTCTTAAGTATGAATAAAAAGTTACAGCGCGGCTTGGCAGGAGGAGGAGGGGGAGGGGCAGGGGGAGGGGAAATCGAGGACATCTTACACTCAGACGGACATTAACGGCTATTAATATATAGATTACTCTAAAATATAATTGACAATAATATTTCACTTTCACTTATTTGACAGCCATATCGTTTTGCGTACAAACGATATATTTTCTGTATCGACGGTGATAAGCGAGAAAAATTCTGCACTGGCCCTGGTTTGGTTTGGGCGGGTAAGGGCTATATAGATTCGGACTCGGGCCGGGCGCCGGTAAGAAATTCATTTTTCAGAAATATATTACGGACTATTTTCAGATCATGCAACGTTCCCTCTAAGCCGAAGGGTTAGCTGCGCGAAAATTTCAAAGGCTGCGCGGAAGCTGCGTGGAGGCTGCGAGGACCGATCAAATATTAATGGAGCAACTATCATGCAGTGCGCGCCAACCCGGAATGAGTGCGCGGTGGTTTCTCAACTGCTGCGCGGCCGTGCACGCACGGAGCTTAGAGGTAACGTTGATCATGACCCACCTATGTGGTTACACTATCAATAAAAAAATCATTTGACAGATTTAATAATATGTTTAAAATTATCACGATATCATTAACAGTACTTTTTTGGGCTGGAAAGGAGCTTGGAGAGTCTCGCACGAGTCCCTTGTTAAATTTTACTTAGGCCGGTGAGCCTCTTGTTAATTTAAGAGAAAACAATATTCTCAGATCAAATTAGTATATATCTGGAATTTCTGACTTATATATTATCTACGACAGCATCAGTATACAAAGAAGTACATTTTAGCCATTAACATTGATACGTTTACAGTAAATTGCATATTTTAACATATTATAAGTGTAATAAGTAATAATCGATTGCTTATTTAAGTATGGCACATAATTGCATAAGAGTGATAAAAAAACTCTTCTTCCCCAGGACACCGAAAATTGCTTTGAGATTAAGCGGGACCCTTGTTAACGTATTGGGAACCCATCGCTGCGTATAGCGTCATTATACATATTCATATATTTATTTTGAAAATATGACACTAAAAATCCCTACAATTGAGTAACTTTATTTGAACTAAATTTAAATCAATGATTTCTTTAATAAGAAACAACTAATCGTAATTTTATTGTAATTATTGTTTATGTTTGATTTTAAATTTTAAATTAACAGTTCAACAACATATCATATTATTATTGTCAGTTAAAAAATACTCGGGTCTGGAATTAGTCGGACCTGAATTAGCTGGGCTCGGACCATGTGATTTCATAAAATTTCGACCCGTGAAGACCTCTGTAAGCGAGAGACTATTTTCTTGCTTCTACTAAATTACTTGGACTCGAAATGGAAATCTAGATATAAAAATATCTAGATTCCTAATGTTCACAACAGCTAATTAATAGCTGGACTGGACACGGGGTTTTGATGCTAATACACCATACTGTAAATTTAGCAGCTTATCACAGACTGTTAATACGTCTAATGAAAAAAATAATAATTTTGCTAATCGGTAAGCGATTAGATTTAAATTAAAAAGGCTTTGGTAAAAACAAAGTAATTTAAAAAATGATAATGCTGTATGTTAACTCCCACAAAGTTACCGCCGAATCAATCAAAAATAAGGAGATAACAAAGAGTGCAATAAAATATTAAAGTGTTCTAAGGTTGACGGGGTCCACTGAGTTGGTTTTTTGATTTAAAGTTTTAACTTGGCCACCGGCAGAAGTCTGAACTAAAATAATCAGTCTAAGGATTGTAGCTGTCAAAAGCAAGCAGACGAATGTTGTGAAATTTGTTTTTATCTGTAATACTGTTCTAATATAACAATTCGTGAATACGTATACGATGCTTTTTTAAAGGTCCGACTGCTCTGTAAAGACGACAAGTCATAGAAATTAAGTAATAATTCCAATAAATTCCGCTGCATGTGTATGTTTACATTTTAGTTCCGTGATACTCCCCATCTAAAAGGACAACTTATAATGTTCGATATATAGTTGAAGTAAACCTACTTGTGTGCCCAACGAAAATTTTCGACTCAACAAGTGAAAGTAATGTTGTCCATGCGTAATTTGATATCAGGTGAATATAAATTAAATATATTTAACTAGAGCAAGGTTCTTTGCTTTTATTTTAAGTAGACATTATTTATAGACACATTCAACTGGGGGCGTAGCTCAGATGGTAGAGCGCTCGCTTAGCATGTGAGAGGTACCGGGATCGATACCCGGCGCCTCCAAGTTTTTTTTACACGCAATATTATTTTACGTTCTATATAAAAATATCGACACTGGGAAGGAAAAAGAATCTTACCTTGTAAATAACAAATTTTACAGGAGATTTCGTAAATTTTTGTTTTAAGTAGGCTTAGCTTTCAGCAAACGATTGGCATAATTATGTTTGTGATTAAACTTATCTCTAAACCAACTTTTTAAAGTTTATTTCACTGTTGCTTTCGAGTAATGATATCGCATATTGCAAAGTACATTGTTGTATTAAGACGACATCCAAAATCAGTTTTGAAAAAATGTAAGCTTTCTATATATTTTATAATGACGATGTATTATTATATACAACTGAACTATATTTTCAATTTAAAGTTTTCGAAGGATTTGAAAAAATGTTGATAAGGCGTCTATAAAATATATATACATATATTTAACAAAAAAAACATGAAAATTTGTAATGTATCTACATTTTTATCAACACCACCAACAAATCAGTAACTTTAAATTGATTTTGAGGATGCTACAGGCTTGTAAAAATAACAAATGCAAATAAAGTGATTGACATTGAATAAAAACCTTAATAAATAAATTATAAATTAATGTTGATTTATAATTTATTAATTTAATTAATGTTAATTTATTAATTTAATTAATGTTAATTTATTAATTTATTATCTTATTATTGTTAAGTACCTAGTGCAATAAAAACCAAGGATGTGGAGTCGGGTAAAAAGAAAACGATATTATATTGTAAATCTTTTCTATTAGATAAGTAAGTTCAATCACATACATTCGATGGTTTCGGCGGTTACTTTGTGGAAGTTCATTTTAATATAAAATCAAAAATAATTTAGTTTATTCCACGTATTGTGTTACTAACTGTGACTCGTGTTTCGCCTCTTTCAGAGGCATCTTCAGACTTACTATCGCAAAGTTTGCTTAAGTAATGAAGCAAGTATTATTAAATAATATTCTTAATAGAACAGGTTGTTCGCCATTACTTACATTGTTTCCAATTAATAGAGTAATCACCAACCTATCTGATCGATTGCAGCTCATTAGTTTAATGGTTTGTAATTTTTAACGTCATTAGTAGTATGATTATATTTGTTTGCTTTATTTCGATTCTATCACCCCCTCCTCGCTTCCCTTAAAAGGAAAAAAAACCCAAACTCCATTTTGTAATTTCATAATTTTAAAATGTTAGAATCAATTTTGCTTCATTACTTAAGCAAACTTTGTGATATTAAGTCTGAAAGAGGTGAAACACGTGTCACAGTTAGTAACACAATACGTGGAATAATCAAAGTTATTTTAAATTTTACATTAAAATGAACTTCCACAAAGTAAACGCCGAAACCATCGAATGTATGTGATTGAACTTACTTATCTAATAGAAAAGATTTACAATATAATATATATAATGACAGTAACGATACACCCAATTCTTTCTTTGCATAGGAGAGTACGTTCCATGCTAAAAAGCAGTGCAAAAAATCGTGTAAAAAACATAAAGTGTCAATATAGGAATTAAAGATACGTTCCGTTACATTGGGCGTGCAATTTCGAAACTGTGTAAAAAAAACGAATTAGGTGTACATATATACATTCAATTGAATGTGTTTATGAGTTAAGTAATATTTGAATAATTCAGATGTAATTCGCGTGAAATACAAGTTATTGAATATAGTGATATCAAACTGGACTGCAGAAGTGCACACACATAGTGGAAGAGGCGAATACCGGACGCGGTAAATCGGGGTTTCACTATATTTGAATAATTTGAATCGAGAACAAGAACAGCTCGTGAACTAGGGTCATCACTGAGTATACCAGATATAACTTTAAAAGACAATAAAAAAAAAGATATCCTTGCGCTTAAATTTCTGTCTCCGTATAAGGAAGGACGCATGAATAAAAATAAGCTAATCCTGCAGCACTTCGCGCAAGAGTGAGCTGTTCCTATTTTTAATTAATTTGAGGTTTTCCTTAAAGCAAAAGTGTATGACTATTCCAACGCAGCAATTCAGTTTCTTTGTTAGCTAATAAGATTTTTTATGTTTTATGACTTCCTGAGAATTTTTTTTTGTTTCATTCATTAACACTGTCAGAGCATAAATTACATAAATTATGAATATCTGCATTTTTAGCAAATTGTATTTATTTCTCTCTCTGAGGATCTAATTTAAATGAGGCTTCAAGTATCAAAAACATACAAGTCAGTTTTGATTAATTTTTCAAGAGAGAGTCGAAAGTTTCAATGACTATTTTTTAAAACAAAATTTTAACAGCAAAATAGCTGATCTAGATGATTTATTATGTAGTAAATAACCCCTGTGTGGTCGAGTGGTTAACGTTGTTGGCTTTGGCTATGGAGGGCCCGGGTTCAAATCCCGGTACGGACAGTTTTTATAAATTGATTTTTCAATCGATTTATGAATTTCTGTTCAAAGGCATGGATGTATGTGATGTCTTGAATTCCCCCCTCTCACCCATCCTATCCTATGAACGGGGCGTACCGAGAGCGATTAGCTTACCACTAATCCTGTCCTAGCTCTATTCTTCTATCCCTACTCTCTTTGAAAAAAGAGAGGTTGAGCAACTGAGTAACAAGCAGTTCTCGTAGAAACACTTCTGTTGAGATAAACTCCATTAGGAGTCCATATGCTCCACATTGGGAGCGGACATGGTTTAAAAAAAAAAATAACAATATTCATTTATACTTATTTTCACTTTTATTTACCAAGATAAGGGCCTACTTCGCTCATGGCTCAGTTAATAATGCTCGCCATGAGCGACACCGGTCCATATCTTGGAAAATAAAAATAAAAATAAGTGCAAAGAAATATTGTGATTTTCTTACCGAAATGACTATGAAAACCCCAAACACTAAACATCATTTCATACAAAATACTGAATGACATTCAGTCAGCTGATTTTATATTCTGCGATTTGATTGGCTCTCAATGACTTGGGCAATGTGACAACGAGATGTCTTTGACTTAAACACTTTTGATAGTAAAATCATTATTTAAATTTGATTTCCATACACTTTTACGATTTTGAAACTAAAACATAATATGTTTAATAGTGAGTAGTACAATTCATCTCAATTATTTAGTCAGTGTGTTAAAGAGATGCCTTAAAACATACCTCCACCTTTGCCAACCATTTAATTCTTGAAAACCATACATTTAATTTTGACTCAGGTATTGATTTGTTACATACTAACAGGGGCGAGTTTAAATTATTTTACCAAGAAATCTTAGAGATTAATCGAGCTCAGCTCAACAGTTTGCCAATTTTAAACGAGCAATTTTATCTACCAAATTCTCCATTGTTGTACCCCTTTTAAATAATTGTCATTTTATTAATAATTCAAGAACTTGCTAACATTAAATATTAATTCAAAGGCTTAAAAACAAATCAACTCATTAATAATAGGTCGGATGAAACCCTAGATTTATTTTAAACATTCCTATGTTATTATCTGGTCATTAATATTTTCAAAAAATCCCCATAATTGTAACAAACCCACTTAATTCATTGAAAATTGTATACATTCAATTTTCGCTAATTTACATTTTAATAGCCTTTTAACTTAGTGATCTACTTATATTTTTGTATATAAACGATACAAACTGTTTACTACGCGTTAGTTCAAGTACATCCGTGCACTTGGAATGCCTGAAGATGCCGAAAGGCGAAACCCGGGTCGTTAGCGACAAAACTCATGGAAAAGTACAAAATTCAAACAATTCAAATTTGATGCCTTTTACTTGACCGTTTTAGACAGTAAGATCATTATTTAAAAATTGTCAAAAAATATATGTTAGATGTGTTAAACATTTTAGTTTTGTGTTATTTTAGAATCACTTATAATGTAATTGGTATTTATTCTCACTGTCAATTGTTGTTTACACCCTTTCATTTAAATTTATTTTTGTATAAATAGAATTGTTAAATTATATTTCTTATCAGTTGTGAATGCTCGCAATGAGCAAAACCGTTCCTGACCTATTAAATAAAGTGGAATAAAGTACAAAGGAATATTGTGTTTTTATTAATATAATGTCTTTCCACGAAGTATTGACAGTGAATACCCTAAAAGTGATCATTATATAAAATTGATTGTCATACACTTGTACGATTTTGAATCTAAAACATAACATATTGAATTGCAGGTATTCAAATTCTCTACAAGAATGTGTGTAATAAAGTATACATTGCCAAAAACATGAGTTGGCTTTGTTTGATTCTGGACGCCTTAAATGTACTGTATGTAAAATGTATTTCTGATTTAAAATAAACTTTATTTTAGCGTTTTTTTTTAATTATTCACCAGGGTAATACACTCATCTCTGATTAACATGACTTCTTGGTATTTACTGAGATAAAAATTCTATTTTTTTGTTTGTTTTTGTGTTGTTTTGAACGACCACAAAGAAACCACTGAATTCAACGAAATTGATATTTATTATTTTAATTAATATTTTTAATTATGTTATAGCACTGACTTCATGTGAGGTTACTGATAAAATAAAACCATTAGTAAAATTTATTCTGATCGATATCAATAACTTTACTATTTACTATTGATAAAATGTATGTAAATGTAAAAAAAAATAACGATTGAAATTCCGTATTGAAATTCCATCAAAGAACTACAGTCGAAATCAATTTATTTTCCATCCACGTCCTCTATGGAATCTTAATGCAGGTATGTCAATAGAGGTTTATCTACTAGAATTGCTTGTAACTCAGTTTCTCACTTTTATTTCTTATTTCCCTCGAAGAGAGTAAGGAAATAAAGTATAGTACTAAAACAAGACTAGTGCACGTTATTTTAAACGTTATTTTAGGAAATTTTCTTAGACATTACAAACATAATACCTTCGAAAAGAGTTGAAAAAATGATGTTCATACTAGGATTAGAGCCCCTGAGGTCTGGCATGGAAGCCATCAACACTAACCTCTGCGGCATAGGACCCGACAAATTTAAATGTGCATTAGTATAATTTTAGGTTGATGTTGGAATCGGAGTCATTTTATTTTTTCTATCGACTCCACAATCCTGATTGTTATCGAAACTAAACGTCAAATTTAAGTAATTTAAAAAAAAAAACACTTTTAATTGCTAGTTTCGTACGGTTGAAATCAGAGGTGGGCTGGCAATACGTTAACAAGGAGCTCGCTTATTCACAAAGTCGTTCTTGTTGTTTAGGGAAGGGGTGAACATTTATCACTATTATGCAGTTATTATAAAATTAATGAAATATTATTATATATTCAGATATTATGTAAAAATATACCACGTACCGTATTTTTATTGTTTTCAATAGCCTTAAAATATTGATAATGATATACATATGACAGAAACACAAATTTTACATCACTGCTTTTTATATTTTATAACTATTCATGTTAACCTTTTAGCTGCCGTAAAAAAAGTACGTAATTACCTAGCACACCGGGTATAATTTGCAATTATTAATGTAATTAGTTAATGACGAGTTAACTCGTAACTGGACGAAAAATTTTACGAGATATCTCGTATGTGGCAGCCATCGAGTTAATATATTATATAAAGTTTGGGAATATATTTATATTAATTTAATAAGAAGCTCGCCGGCCTGAGAAAAACAGAATAAGGGGTTCACACGAGCACCTTCCAGCCCACCCCTGGTAGAAATGTCAAATGAAAATAGAATTACTTTCTGAAAAATTTATTTCATTACAATAATTATTCTCTCCAAAGGCACCCGAATAATACAATTTACCGCTTGATACAACTTCCTAGAATTTTTGGATGGATAATAAAATAATAAAACTCCGTCATATTTGCGGTACGAATGTGGAAAATAATGGCTGCGTTATCATTAATATGTCAGTTACTGTCGCTTTGTAGAAAATATTCCTGTGGAAGTTTATGAATTGCGCACGGCAATGGAAAATTAAAACAGAATTGTGGAATACGTCAAATTGTTGTTCGCATAGAGCTTGGCGTAGCCCAAAGACAAGTGACACCGACGTATTTATATGGTAATTGCATAAAACTAAATATTACAATACCGAATGAAAGTAATTATGTAAAGTAGTGCTTCCCAAAATTTTCCCTGGATCTGAAAAAATATTTTACGGACCTTTTTACGTATTTTTTTATTTTTATTTAATATGTTTATAATTAATCTCAATAAATAGTTTTTTCTATCCATGTCCGCTCCCAATGTGGAGCATATAACCTTTTAATAGAGATATCTCAAGAGAAGATTTTTAGACATCACGAAAATTCATTAATGTTCATCTTTGCGCTTGTCAGCAGAGCTAAGTCTCGTTCTAGCTACACTATCGTAAAAAAATAGCAAAAGTTATAGCATGGTTTTCAGTAATTTAAATAATGTATTGATTATCAATTTATTTCAATCGAAAAGACAATGCATATATGGCATCACGGCTAGGGTCTCCAATCCCGGGATCCCGGATCCAGACCAATTTTGTAATCTTGTAATTCCGGATTCGTAATACTAATCCCGAGATTTCGGAATTCACTATAGCACGCGAAATTTGCTAAAAATATTTTTTAACGAATTGGCGAATTGGTCACTGGCGATCACAAAACTTCGGAGGAGCGAGCTAAAAAAGCTCTCAAATTTGTAAATAATTGTACAATCTGTAAATTCTCACATTTTTTTTTAATTCATTGAGCTCAAAAAAGGTATTCGAGTTGAAAATTATTTTGGAATCTCTCAATTTATCTCGTTTTCCCCAGTAAATTATCCCGGAATTGCAAAAGCTCAGATCCTGAAACTATTGTTAATCCCGAAGTCCCGGGATCAAAAAAATTGTCTAGAATTGGATGCGCGCTAATTGCTGTTGTCAATGCGCCTTGGAAAAGAGTAGAAAATATCAAATTATTTCATTATGTAGGGTAAAATAACAAAACAATACATTAACTATTTTCAAAACCTCTGTCTAAAATTGATAATAATAGCACTAACAGAATTGTTGTTTTTACTGAGTGACGATGAATAAAAAAAGTAATTAAAAAAGCCTTTCCGCTGTTTCTAAAATGTGCCCGGCGATAAATTAATTAACACATCAATGAACTGTGCATATTAATAAAACAGATACATACTTATTCAATGTACAGCGTGCAGCGCTAGTGAAATTTATCACAGGCTCCATAATTAAAATGCGGGGTGGTTCTATTTAGACCACCAAAATAAATAAATAAAATAATACACTTTTTGTACTGACTCACGTTTATTTATTTATATCAACACCAGTTTCGCTCTAAGCGAATATTTTCAACTGATAAAAATATACATTGGTACAGGATTATTTATAAAAAAAACCATATAACACTTATAAAAGTGTAAAAAACAATTGGTAAGTCATAGAAATATTGAAATAACCTGTAAATAAATGTTAAAAATATAAATAAATGAATATAATTTGTGAAAAATTATGGCATATAACAAAGATGTCTTTCCGAAAATTGACAGTGAACAACTTAAAATTGATAATGGTTTATGTTTAGGCAACCCTTCTTATAACTAATCGCATATGATTTTGGTTGCTGAAATTATTTCGAAATATTCAGATATGAAAAAATGATTCTTCCTTGTTTAAAGCCAGGCACTGAACAAGGCAACGGTCGTAAGTGCACTTCCATGTCCAGATGAGATGCTAATCAACCGGATTCAAAATATAGAAATAACATTGAAAACTGCCTTTTTTATGTGTTCTCGAACATCGACTTCAAGGCGTTAGTAACGCGATAATTATGGCTATGTGACCATTCATTGTTTCCTCAAAACGCGACATCGACTTATTTTTTAGCTAACAGTGAGCTTTCTTGAATACACACTATTCAAGAAAACGAATATTTCTTCATAGTTTTTTAGTTAAAACAACAAAATATCCCTAGTGTTCTATTTCGTTGCTTTTTGCAGTGTAATGTAGTTAGAATAAATCATCAAATATTTCTGAATCGTGATTATAATGTAGTTGGATGACTTTTTGATTTATCGCGATTTTAAATTGTTAATTAAGTTTCCGTACTTCAAAAAACAAGCAACCAGATAAAAACCTAAAACGGGACGAATGATCATATTTCATATAATGTGACGTGTCGTTTGAAAAGGTTTCACCACCTGGCGCTAAACAAAGATGTGCCAAAAAAACAGACTGTAAAAAATGTTCAAGATGATTCGAGTATTAGTCGAATTTGTATGTAATATCAAAAATCCCGACTAAATTGAATCCACTGTAAATAACAACCAAGAGTCAAAAACTTTGATTATTATTAATGACGGATAATAAGTGAAATAAGCTAATTGAACCACCCCTGAACAGTGCATCAACGAAGTGCATCACAATATTCAAAATAATCATCTTCGCTACAGTGTAACCACTCCTTGTTGCTACGAGCCCAGTTGCTAAGTAACCCACTTGTTATTTTATTATTGAATATTATATGCAGCTGCATGGCTGCATTATGGTTATAGTCTCGGCGAGGTTTGGCGGGGCCTGGCTGCCGCACCAACAAAATAACAAATTCACGCAGGCAACTACCGACTACAATTAGCGGAACTCATAAATATTCAATTCGATGCAACGCATCTCTGCTGCACTTTGAAAATAATAAATAATATTTAATGGAGAAACTTGTGCTCGATTCGTTTTTATTTCAGCGAGCTGGTTTATTTGTTGTCGATTGCTAGCTGTCAATAAAATTGTAATAACCAATTCTATTTAAGCCAATTAAGAAAATCTGACAGTGTTAATTGATTCAACGACTGCTTTGTATAGATGCGTTTTTGGTGTAATATAAAATTCTTATCCTGGTTTGCAGAATTTTATGGTTAACTTTTTTTACACAATTTAAAAATAGCACTATTATTCGCTTAACTTCTTTTTTCCCTTTCTGCACCACACCAAAGATGATATTTCCTCAATAATACAGTTAAGATTCATTTTTTTAGATACAATTTGACAGGCAACAATAAATAATAATTAAAAATATATAGATATTAATAAAGGTTAATTAAATACATAGATGTCGCCTGTGTGGTCGAGTGGTCAACGGTGTTGGCTTCGGCTACAGAGGGCCCGGGTTCAAATCCCGGTACGGACAGTTTTATAAATTGATTTTTCAATCGATTTATGAATTTCTGTTCAAAGGCATGGATGTATGTGATGTCTTGAATTCCCCCCTCTCACCTTTCCTATCCTGTGAACGGGGCGTATCGACAGCGATTAGCTTACCACTAATCCTGTCCTAGCCCTATCCTTCTATCCCTACTCTCTTTGAAAAAAGAGAGGTTGAGCAACTGAGTAACAAGCAGTTCTCGTAGAAACACTTCTGTTGAGATAAACTCTATTAGGAGTTCATATGCTCCACATTAGGAGCGGACATGGCTTAAAATAAAAAAATAAAAAAAAAATTACATAGAATTGGTATAAGTACAAGTAAAAAATACAATTAAATGATAATAAGCAAGAATGATAGTAAATGGCACTAATAAAATAACTTTTAATTTTGAAACAGATGTGATTAAGGATTGAATGGTGAGGGGCAGGGAAAGTAAACTTTTTCTCCTAAAGAAGTAGCAAATTTTTGTGACTAGATCTGGATGCCCGATAGGACCATCATAGTTATTTCTACACAATGAAAAGAATAAACCTCTTTCTACAGACATAATCGGACAATGCCAGAGAATATGCTCTGAATCTTGATTACTGTCACCACTAGGGCAGTGTGGGCTAAGTTTGATTTAAAATGTATGTAACTTGGCATTAAACGCACCGTGTCCGGTGATAAATTGTGAGGTCCAGTGATCCGGAGAGAGCCAGGTTGCATTCTGACAAAAAGCAATAACTGGAAAAAATAAATAGGTAATTCTACCACGAAGAGACTTTAACCATCGACTTTGCCAAGTAGTTAAAACGTTTAGTGAGCAGAGTTTTTTCACTTTAACTTTTAAAAATTCTTGTGAATCAACGGATGAAGAGTTGTGCGACCAATTTGCGCTGGTTTCCCGTGCAAAAGGTGATGAATTGCAGCTCGTCTTTGGACCTCTAGATCCAATGGAGTAATTCCTAACATTACAGGAAGACATTCTGTTGAGCGAGTTCGGTAAGCTTTGGAAATAGCCAGAAAAGGAAACCGTTGTCCCCGAAGAAGTATTTGACAAAAAGCACTATCTACTAAATATAACAAATACTATATTTGTGGACGAATTATTAATTATAACCAGGGCTGCGGAATCTTCAAAAAATAAGACGACTCCGACCCAACGTTCCCTCTAAACTGCACGCGTGCGCGGCCGCGCAGCAGTTGGGAAGCCCCCGCGCACTCATTCCGGGTTGGCACGCACTACAAAGCAGTTGGTCAATTAATATTTGATCGGTCCGCGCATCCTCCGCGCAGCCTTTAAAATTTCCCCGCAGTTAACTTCTTGCCTTAGAGGGGACATTGCTCCGACCATTGCTTAAAACGCGTCTTTAATTATTTTTTTGGGCCAAGTAGCATGTACTGTCGCCACTATTGACCCTACCGATTTGAATACACATTTTTTTTAAAAAAAGGGCTCGTTCTTTTCGGGTCCGACTCCAGTTAAAACACTCCGACTCTGACTCCACGACACTTCGTTTTTACACGATTCCCAGACACAAAAAAACGCAGAAACGGATAACGGATTTCCTAATAACACGAAATCCAAAAATGCAAGACGGAAATAACAAACAAAAGCCTTCATTAGATCCCAACACATTAGACGTGTCGGAAATTTAAAGCAATCTTCCTCATAAAAGTCCCCGTATATAATAATATTTTGTGTAATTTAAATATTGTGTATTCCTTATTATTCTTTTAACTTTTCCGTTTCTAAGCTCAAGAAATGCGACCCCAATACCAACATTTTCTTAAATATCTATTTTAATATGGGTGATGCAATGTTTATAATTAATGTATTCTTATATCATAGTTTTTTGGACCTTTTGTAGTTTATATAAATACGCGATAACGCTTATCAGGTGATTAGCGCCCGCGATAACGATTGTTCGTAAGATAACTTAGAACGCTGAGAACACTCGTCAGTAGTCAATTCATATGTGAGCTGGGATGACGTCTTTTTTACGCGCAACTTAAAATATGATTATTTATTAAAAAAACACAGATTTTTATAAAAAAAATGTGAGGAATGATGCAAAGAGATATTTTTAAGCCCTTTGACTATTTTTTTTTTGAAATTCATAAGAATAAGGCCAATAATGAGGAAACCACTGGGGTCAAAAAAGAACCCCATCGGCTGACAAGTATTTTTCTAGTCTCCGAGCCGCAAGAGTTATACACGATTTTTATACTAAATTGTTGTATTTTTTCAAATAACACGGTTTTTAAGATTCAGGAAACAAATCTTCATTCAAAATCTACATTGTTTTTTTTACACGGTAAGTAACGACTTTCTAGTTTTCCATTCAATTCAATAATTGGCCCATAGGCAACATAGTTTGTAATTAAAGTTTGATTAAAAAAAACACACCCTAGCTTGATATTGTATCCATTATGAAATTTCTGATATTGAAAATTATTCCACATCTCAAGGCATATTTTTATTTTAGGTTTTGTTCGATATTTCCACGAGAGATTAAAGTCCCGTAATAGATTTTTCTTTTTCAATGTTATTCTTTACCAAACTCTCGATTTTCATTCTGTTAATGACCAAAAACTTGAGAGAGTTTAAATCGCTTAATGTACCCTGCTCGGAAATAGATTAATATTCTTCGGAAATTATGTTTTTCTTCGTAAATACAAAGCATCAACCGAAAGTTGTGCGAAGCTTTTAAAAAAGCTCACAGAATATAACTATATTTTATATTTTTATGATGATTTTTCCTGCTGGCTTCTTAAGAGAAGGCTCAGGAAACAATGGCGACAGTTTTCATTATCCTTAAATGTCGGGAAATCAAGTAAAACAGGGGTTCCCATTGAGAACTTCCCCTGGGAACTTACCAGGGAACTTCCCAACCTGTGGAGAATTTTACTGAGGGGGAATTGACGTTTTTTAAAAGTATTATTTTAATTACACACAGCTGTACTCGACTAAAACCAAATGCCACTTGTTCAACGCTTGCATTAGGCCGGTAATGTTTTACGGTTGCGAATCACGGCACCTGACGAAGACTCAGAAAAACCGTATACTGAGCTTCGAGAACAGATGCTAGCGTCGGATAATGGCGGTGGGGTGGTTTGATTTTGTCAGGAATTCGGAGATAAGGGAGCGTACAAGACAGCGTCCCGTCACGTCAGTGGTTATGGAGAGACGTTGGAAATCCTGCCTCAATCCTGCCTGCCTCTTCTTTGGACGGGTGGGATTCCGGCGTCCCGGACGTCTGTCGGATACAATCCATGGAATGGAACTGAGGGATGCTGGCATGTCATGGGAGGTAGCAAAGCTATTGTCGGGAGACAGGGAAACACGGAGGTGCCGCGTGGCGGCCATATGCATAGGGAGCGAACATGGCCAAAGAAGAAGAATTATTTTAATTTAAGATTATATGTTCATCAGTAATTATTCATTTAATTACTTAACATGCACATAAACCTTCATATGTAGAAACATAATATTATGAATGAACTGTTTGTTGCTTAACATCTCTTTTTCAAAGAGAGTAGTATTGATATAAGTATAAGGCTAGGATAGGACGGGTGGTTAACTAACGCTCTCGTTATGCCCAGTGGAATGCAAATTAAGACATCACAAACACCTATACTTTAGAAGAGAAGTCGATAAATCGATCTAAAAAAATGTTGTTTGTACTGGAGCTTGGACACGTGAGATCCGGCACGGAAGCCCACAACGCTAATCGCTGCGTGATAGGACCCGATACTATATGTTGACATACGACAAAACTACATTTTTAATAATATAATATTGTATCTTCAACTAAGGCAGTGGAAATGTATCATACAACAGATTTACTAGATTTAACAGGAAGGTTACAGCACTTATACGTCATATATGTATTTGTTGAGTTTGTAGCAATGCTTCCTCTAAAACAAAAGGTTAGTTGCGCGAAAATTTCTAAGACTGCGCGGGTCAATCAAATATTAATTGAACAATTGTTTTGCAGTGCGTGCCAACCCGGAATAAGTGCACGGGGCTTTCCAGCTGCTGCGCTGCCACGCGCGCGCGTAGCTTAGAGGGAACGATGGTCTGTAGCACAGTGGTTAATGTCGTTGTCGTTAACTTTTCCGTTTCTAAGCTCAAGAAATGCGACCCCAATACCAACATTTTCTTAAATATCTATTTTAATATGGGTGATACAATGTTTATAATTAAGGTATTCTTATATCATAGTTTTTTGGACCTTTTGTAGTTTATATAAATACGCGATAACGCTTATCAGGTGATTAGCGCCCGCGATAACGATTGTTCGTAAGATAACTTAGAACGCTGAGAACACTCGTCAGTAGTCAATTCATATGTGAGCTGGGATGACGTCTTTTTTACGTGCAACTTAAAATATGATTATTTATTAAAAAAACACAGATTTTTATAAAAAAAAATGTATGAGGAATGATGCAAAGAGATATTTTTAAGCCCTTGGACTATTTTTTTTTGAAATTCATAAGAATAAGACCAATAATGAGGAAACCACTGGGGTCAAAAAAGACCCCCATCGCCTGACAAGTATTTTTCTAGTCTCCGAGCCGCAAGAGTTAATATGTTAACTGCCAATTCTTGGTGGAGATGCATTATAACCTTTGCAGACTTACATTACAAAATACAGGACAACTTTAAATATAAACTTAACACGAAATAAAACTTAAATAATATTATACAATTAAAAATTGTGCGTGTTTACTTTTCACCAGCCTGTATAAATTATAAATCAATGCTTACCTTTGGAATAAGGAACGGTCGAAAAGTTCTTTCACTCGATTGATCTTTAATTCATTTAGTTTCGAAAATGCTTCAGCTTCTGCAAACATCATTTATTAGAAAATCGCTGAACTTTACAATATTCAAGGGTAAGAGGGCGTAGGTGGTTTGGTTGTTCAAATAGCTGAACATTAAAGTAAGATTAAATGAAGTAGCTGATGGATTGGTTTGTTAAGTGCTGGATCAGCATTTAGACGGTCCCGGATTTAATTGAAGAACCAAAGATTCAATAGTTTAAGACGATTCTGAATTAAAGTGAAATCTGGAATACAATTTATAAATAACCCAAAATTCATAAATTACGTAATATTTCATTGTTAAAGATGCTATTTCTGTTTAGTAAAACCTATATTATATCGAATATTGTAACGTGACTAAATTCATTTTACTGACATTATTTGAAAAATCAATCTTTTTTAGCGATAATTTTTTCGAGTTAAATGTTTACATAAAATTTACATTGTCACTTTTAAGGTGTTCACTGTCAATACTTGGTGGAAAGGCGTTATATTAATAAAGACACAATATTCCTTTGTACTTTATTCCACTTTATTTAAAAGGTCAGGACCGGTTTCGCTCATTGCGAGCATTGTCAATTGAATCCCGAAATCTCAGAATTGGTATGGTCGCGATCTCGGGATTTTGGGATTGAGAAATTTTTATCAAATCCCGAAAATTTATAGGATTTTTAAGAGATTTTTAATTCATTGAAACTTGCATACAATCAATTTTCGCTAATTTACATTTTAATATCCTTTTAACTTAGTGATCTACTTATATTTTTGTATATAAACGATAAAAACTGTTTACTACGCGTCAGTTCAAGTACATGCCGAAAGGCGAAACCCGGGTCGTTAGGGACAAAACTCATGGAAAAGTACAAAATTCAAACAATTCAAATTTAATATTTTTGAATTGGTTAATAAGGAATTTTCCCAAATTTATTTTTGCCCATTTAAGCATTTCGACAACGTCCGATTAGTGATATCAGTGGCTTGGCTCTTCTTGTTAAATTCGTTACAACGGATTGCCGAAAAACATTTTTTTGCGAGGAACAAAGCAATTTAGTAATTAATTTGAGCGCGGCTAAAAGTCCTGTAGCGATTTGTTTGAAGAATTCGATCATTTCAGTTTGTTTTATTTTGCTTTGTCAAAGAAGCTTATTGGAAACCTTTTATACAAAAAAAAATAATTTGAAATAATTCTCGGATTTTGTTTTTTTTTTTAAATTTTAGGACAGAATGGTTTTTCTACGAATTAAAAAAAATAAAACATTTACTTTACGAAAATAAACATCTTTGCCTCCACGAGAAGCAGGGGTGGGCTGTAGGGGGTGCAGGTTTTTTTTTTTTTGACAAAGTAAAGGTTAATTCACTAAATAACCTTAGTATGTAATCAATCTTTGTTCATTACAGATAACACAACCCAGCACTCGACAATATTGAACGGGGGTGGTCAAAGAAGACAACAGTCAGTTGTTTTAAAAAGTTTATTTTTAAGCCAGACTTTCATCACAGATTGGTGAAATAAAATTAAATGTTAGATTCGTTTATATAAAATAACCAAAAAACTAGAAGATACTCTTCTATAAAAAATGAAACACTGTCATTGTCGAAAAGGGTACAATGAGTTGGTATTCAGTTGATAATGCTCGCCATGAGCAAAACCGCACCTGATCCTTTTAAATTAAAGTAGAAATAGTACAAATCAATATTGTATTTTTTTAATAGTTTATTTATTGTTAAAAATTAAAATTACAGTACATGACATAACAGCTGACGCCAATTCGCCATGCATTTGAAAAACATAATAAGACAAAATATAAAGTAAAACTACACAGTACATCAAAATCAACATAAAAAATCAAGAAATACAATAAAAAAAATTTATCAAAGAGTTCACAAATACCATCACTAAAAATGTCCACTTCTCTAGGCAATGCGTTGATTAATCGAACGGCCCTTGGAACTGGTGACTCATATCTCCTAAGCGAGGTATAAGTATTTAGAAATAAAAGTTTTTGCTCATTGTTTCGCCCACGTAAGAATAAATTGGGAGCATGTAAATAGTTGTTAGGAGTTATATCTGTTGTATCGGTATATAATGTAAGCATCTATAAAACTGGCATTGATACAGATGAAAAAGTCCAAAAAATCTGTGAAAAATGTATTTTTTTTAATATGTGAGATATATTCATTTGACTTACCATCATCAAAAAAATATGTAATTGACCAACGATATAATAAATGATTGCATTATCAATCAGTGGTGGATGTGATTGGGGCGGATGACGGATTAATTGAAAATTCTTGTATCTTTATATTTATTTTTGATCCCTGTCAGCGGAAAATTTGCTGAACGCGATTTTTATCGAATTGAATTTTTCACGAGTTCCGCAAACGAATTTGATGATTTGAGGCAGTGCTGGATTTAGGTATTTTTATGCCCGCGTTTACCGAGGGTGTGATTGAAACAGTGAAACTGTTATCTTCTTCGGCTTGGTCATATATATATTATTTATGACATTATCAAAACCTTGGATTTAATCAGATTTGTAATTTAGAAACACTCCACCGAGTAAATAAAAAGGGTTTAAAGATGAATAGCTTAGAATTTTTAGAAATTAATAAAACTCTTAACAAAAAATAAATATTATTAAATAATATTCTTAATAGCACAGGTGGTTCCCCGTTACTCAAATTGTTTCCAATTAATACAGTAATCACAAACCTAGCTGATTGATTGTAGCTCATTAGTTTAATAGTTTGTAATGTTTAACGTCATTAGTAGTATGATTAAATTTGTTTGCACTGTTTCGATTTTATAATCCCCTCTTTGCTTCCCTTAAAAAGGAAAAATCCCAATCTAATTGACTAAAACTCATTAGCCCAAAAACCCAAACCTCCATTTTGTAATTTTATAATTTAAAATGTTAGAATCAATCTTGCTTCATTACTTAAGCAAATTTTCCGATAGTAAGTCTGAAGATGCCTCTGAAAGAGGCAAAACACGTGTCACAGTTAGTAACACAATACGTGGAATAATCAAAGTTAATTTAAATTTTCTATTGGATTAATATCAACTAAGGCCAACTTGTAATGACACTGACGACTCTGACTAAAAATTATCCACATATGTTTACTATTTGAACATGAGCTGTAGTCGGAGTAGAACCATTTAAAAGGGAAAGCGATTATAACTCGACTCGCAGTTCTTAATTTATTCAAAGGTATCAATTAAGTACACGCTACTAAGTCTTGGGCAGTTGCTCCTAAGGCAATCCCAAGTAAGGAAAAAAACTGTAGATACGCTACTCGATACTGTGATAGTGGCAGGGAAGAAAGGCTAGTAATCAATAATAACATTGTATTAATTTATTTATTTTAAGGTGTTCATTGTCTATACTGATGGGAAGGCATCAAGACCGGTTACGCTCATCAGTTGAAAATTCTCTCAGGCGAAACCAGTCTTGTACCATAACCATATTAAATAAATGTGAAATGAAAATAAACAGTTTTGTATATTTATTAATTTTCAAGGAGTAAACAAAACACAGTGCATCATAAAGTTTTCACTGGTGTGATGATAATAAAAAATAATGTTCCTACAAGAAGACAGATTAATATTTTTTTAATATAATTTTAAACTAATATTATTTTTCAATGTTTTATTGTCTAATGACTAATAAGAGATTAATAAAAAGACAACTTCATTACCAGAAATAACGCAATTTTTATATTTCAATCCTAGAAAGAAATAAAGTTTGTCGAATAAAAAATAGTCCTTTGCTAGCCTTATTCTTCTAACCCTACTACTCTTTTAAAAAGGAGAAATCGAGCGATTAAGTAACAAACAGTTCTTGTAGTTTTTTTTTATTGAGATACCTCCATTAAGAAGCCATATTATCCACGTTGAGAGCGGACATGGATAAAAAAGGAAATTACAATGAATTGTTTGTATAAATCAATATTACCTTATCTTTATCTAACATTTATAATAATTATAAAACAACGAAGTGGCAAAAGAATATTAATATTTTTATAATTTAAATTTCGACTGAAGGTGCTTGGTGGAATTTCAATATTAAATTTGAATTGTTCAAACTATGTACATTCTCACAGATTTTTTCACTAACAGCAAAACAGAAAGGACACTGAACATCAGGGTTTTAGAGCATATGGCAGCCTTTAGAGTGAAAAAAGACACGTCCACTTTTGCTAATCACTTAATTTTGGAAGGACACGTGTTCAATCAGGAACAAGGGACAAAAATGTTACACCCAAATACGGACAGTCATAAACTCTTTTTCCAGGATTTTTTGGAAATTAATAGAGCACAATTGCATAGTCTTCCGATTTTAAATGAAATACTCAACCTACCTGGGTCTCCACTTTTGTACCCTATATAAATATAATCATAAAACCTTTGCCGACAAACAAATAAAATATTGTTCTTGAAACTACTTACTTCTCAAATCTGTGGGCATTCCCATGAGCTTATTATCCTTTTCGCCAGCAATGGCTTTGAACTCAATGATACATTTATTTCTTATATAAACACGAAACATTCATTTACTAAACGTCAGTTCAAGTTCATCCGTGCACTTGAACGCCTGAAGATGCCGAAAGGCGAAACCCGGGTCGTTAGTGACAAAATCAGTGAGAATGTACATAGTTTGAACGATTCAAAATTAATATTGTTTATCTAAGTCTGGGCAATGTGTGATGCGGTCCTGTTTAAAACATCGCGCATGAATAAAAGTGTGAAATAAAAATCGGAGTGTGACTTATCAGGTCATCTCACGAGCATAACTAACCCACTTCTGGCCACAAAACTCTGATTGGGTCACGAATTTATTTATCTTGCTGGAGAATTTACAAACCTCCATTAAAAATAAACCATCTTTGGCCAAAAATCACGTAGACGTTTGATTTTTAAAATAACAATAAAAAAATAGGCGATAAGATTTTTTTTTGAATAAAAAAATAATCAAATTTGCTTTTTTTAAGGAACGAGGAATTTTTAAGGAACGAGTACCACCTCTTGTTGACGATTTCTTATTTGTTTGCGATGGAGCATACACATTAAAACAGTTTCTGGGAATGGAAATAAATGTTTTGAAAACGGTCGGATTTGATCATGGAATACCACTTTCCTACAGATTTTTGAGACGCTATGCAAGAGTATGTATCATCTTTATTTTTTTTATCAAAATTTTGGTTCACCTACCGATATTATTTATATGCTACTGTTTTTACAAATGTAATTTCATGTACAATGTAGTAAAATATTAACCGACATTATATTTGGCTCTCCGTATGAAATAATTAGGTACATGGACCCCCACACATGTCCATTGCACAGGTAAGCACAATTTCTTTACCGATATAGAACGTCCGTATTGTCAATATAACCCGTGGAGTCGTGAAAAAAAACCGCAACTTCGACTCTGGTTAAAAAAAAAGTACAAAATTTAAATTAAAAGTGGGACGTTCCTTGGAAAATGACAAGTGTCTGAGGTGAAGCGTATACTAAGATGCAGGTGATGCTGCTCAGGGTTGCACAGAATTAGCAGGTACAGGCAGGTGAAACAGACATGAGCGACCAGGGTATGTTGTTACAGCTGCGTCAAAATATGGAAATGTTTATTTTAATATCAGAACAAACAGCATTTTTTCAATAGATTTATCGTTTTCTGGTCAAAGGGATATATGTTTGTGTTGTCTTAAAATCCCTTCTCTCCAAGCTAAAATAACAGGATGTAGCAAAAGCAATTAACTAACCACAATTATCATATGTTCTTGAAAGAAAAAGAAGAAGTTGAACAACTGAGTAACAAGCAGTACTGATCTACCTCTACCAGGAGGTCATATGCTCCACATTGGCCAATTTAAAAAAGCCAAGAATTCGTGAATTTCCAAAAAAAAAACTACCCTTTTTGGCCTCTTTTCAAAAACTTTTCTCCTTTTCCTCAATCCTGAAATTCCGGGATAAGTACAATACAATATTGGGATTTTAGGAACCGGGATCCTGGGGTAAAAGGCCTTAGTTGGTTTGGTCAAGCTTACCATGTAGCATGTTGTAAAGGATATATGGGAAACCACTGGCTCACTGAGCTATTTTGTCCGGCCCGGATTCATCTCGGCAAAGTTATAGAGACTGAAATTAATAGTTCCAGAGAAGGATTCAATAATGTAGATGACACGGGCGCTTGCGGTGGCTCCACTCTACTAGTTCATGATCACCACCAATATATAAGAAGTAGCAACGTGTTTTATTTAATTTAATATTACTTTATTATGTTAAATAATTTGGTCCGGCCCTCGACTCGGAGACAGAATGATAATTTGGCACCAGACCTAGGAAAGGTTACCCATGCCTGTTGTAAAGAATATTTGTGTCAATTTTTTTTTTGATATGAATGGCAGTTCACACGATTAATTAGACAAAAAAAAACTTGAAATAATAAAAAAAATCTGCTAATCGTTAGCTTTTGACCGATCAACAATAACAACAATAACAAAATAAGCAGCTATTTTATTTTGGCTATTTTGATATGAATCTGAGTAACATTTTATCGAGTGCGAATTAAACACGAAATCCCTTCTGACAAAAAGACAGCTGTCTGTAGGGCAGAAAATCCTCACTTAATTTGAACCCTGGGAGGGTCGCGTCAGCCCGTTGTCCGGTCTATTCACAGGATTTAAATATTTAACACGAGTGTAGAACTGCGAGGTAGGGTTACCACTACGGGTATTACCAAAAACCGGGACACTTATAAAATTTTCTAAATGATAAATACCGGTAATGTAATATTAAAAAATTTACAAAAAGGTAAATGTCATTATTATTTTTTATTTATTATGTTAATTTAAAAAAGTGCAATGCTTGTTAGCCGCTGGATCATCCCTTCTTGTCCTTTACTTTTTTGGCGGTTTGCATCGCTTTTCTTCTACTGGCCGCCTCTATTAAAATGCAAGTCATTATTTATTGTTTAAAAATCAAAAATACAATACGTGACATAACAGCTGACGCCAATTCGCCATGCACTTGACAAATATGATTAAAATTAAAAATAGAATATACAAAATCAAGAAATAAAAAAGTGAAACCTAATAAACAGTTTACAAATATTGTTACTGAAAATGTTCACTTCTCTAGGCAATCAGTCGAACAGCCCTTGGAACTGGCGACTCACACGTCCTACGCGAGGAACAAGTTTTTTTGGTTATAATTTCGCCTACGTAAAAATATATACCAATGACGCATTCTCAGTCACAAAAAAATTATCCTTATAGCTGTTTTTACACACAGGTGCTTTCACTTGCGATGTTATAAAATATATGATAACAAGAAAAAGTATGTGTAAACGAAATGTGTGTTTTTTCATCTTATAGCATATTGAGTAGTGTTTTTACTAACGAAATACATTTTTTTTCTATATATTATATTCGCCGCCTGTGTGGTCGAGTGGTAAACGTCGTTGGCTACCGCTACGGAGATCACGGGTTCGAATCCCAGTACGGGCAGTTTTATGAATTGATTTTTCAATCGATTTATGAATTTCTGTTCAAATGCATGGATGTTATTGTGCAACGTTCCCTGTAATCTACGCGCGTGCGCGGCCGCGCAGCAGTTGGGAAGCCCCCGCGCACTCAATCCGTGTTGGCGCGCACTACAAGACAGTTGTTCAATTAATATTTGATCGGTCCGCGCAGCCTTTGAAATTTTCGCGCAGCTAACCCTTCAGCTTAGAGGGAACGTTGGTTATGTGTTGTCTTGAATTCCACCATCTCACCCATCCTATCCTATGAACGCAGCGTATCGAGAGCGATTAGCTAACCTAGCTGCTGTCCAAGCCTTTTCCTTCTATTCCTACTCTCTTTGGCAAAAGAGAGGTTGAGCACCTTAGTAACAAGTAGTTCTCGTAGAAACACTTCTGTTGAGATAAACTCCATTAGGAGTCCATATGCTCCACATTGGAAGCGGACATTGTAAAAAAAATATATATTCTCATATCATCAGTTTATAATGATCGCTATAAGCAAAACCAGCCCTGGTGATATTCAATAAAAGTGTAATTAGTATAAATGAGTATTTTATTTTTTGAATATAAACAGTTCTCTTAGAAAAACTTCTTCTGCGATAACTCCACTAGGAAGGCATATACACTAAGTGTCATATTTGAATAACCGGTATTTAAAGATATAATAACGTAAAACTGGTTTTGCCATCCTTGTTTAGAGGTATTTGAGAATTACGAGACATTTAAAAATAGCATTGCTGAAAATATAACAATAGAATATGTATACTATATGAAATAGCTATGGAGTGTTTGGTCGATATAGAAAGTTAGCTCTGCTAATTGTATACACGACTTTCTTACCGTCGTGTAGATTGAACGTATTAATAAAATAGCCATCTATTGTATGTCGCCTGTGTGGTCGAGTGGTCAACGTTGTTGGCTTCGGCTACAGAAGGCCCGGGCTCAAATCCCGGTACGGACAGTTTTATAAATTGATTTTTCAATCGATTTATGAACTTCTGTTCAAAGGCATGGATGTATGTGATGTCTTGAATTCCCCCCTCTCACCCATCGTATCCTATGAACGGGGCGTATCGAGAGCGATTAGCTTACCACTAATCCTTTCCTAGCCCTATCCTTCTATCCTTACTCTCTTTGGAAAAAGAGTGGTTGAGCAAATGAGTAACAAGCAGTTCTCGTAGAAACACTTCTGTCGAGATAAACTCCATTAGGAGTCCATATGCTCCACATTGGGAGCGGACATGGTTTAAAAAAATGTTGTGAATGTATCATAAATTACAGTCTATGATGAAATTTTCAACTGTCAACAGTGTCAACATCCAACTTTTAAGCTGAGCTAGCAATCAAACAAAAATAATGGGTGGTATCCAAAATTAACTTGAGCTATTTCCCCAATCCGTAACGCAGTGGTAAACGTCGTTAGCTTCAGTGACGAATCTCAAGGTTTCGAATATTTGTGATGTCTAAAATATTAGCGTGGTGGGAGCGGACATGGTTTAAAAAAAATGTATAATAACATCATCTGTGGTCAAGTGGAAAGTGCGCTGCCTTAGCAATCAGTGGTGGGCTTGAGTTCGAATCCCGGCAAGGTTCAACTTTTCTTAAATTTGTATTTGAGATCTTTGACATCGGTGTATGTGATGTCATTTCTTCTTGACTTGATCTTAAGTGACGTATAAAAACTATCATCGAATATATCACGGATTAGTTTCTAATTTTAAAAAAAATGTAAATTATCATATGCTGTAATGCCAAATATTTACAATGAAAAATATATTTTTTTAAAATTTATATCAATGCATCATATTTTTTTAATCAATGTCAACGCCAAATGTGGAGTATATGGCCTCCTAATGGAAGTATCTCAACCGAAGTTTTTTCTACGAGAACTAGTTGTTATTTAGCTAATCCGCTGTGAATTCGACTATGATGTTATTTAAGTTTTGGACAGTTGCTCCTAAGACACTCACAAGCAATGTCAAAAATATGGATACGCTTAACGTTTGTTACGCCATAGATACATGGATGAAATAAGCGGATGAGAGAGTAGTGGTGGGTGGAGGATGGTAAGTCAGTTTTAACAATGGCGTGATGCCGAAATAGCGTTTATCATACTTTCGATGGTTTTGGCGGTAACTTTGTGGAAGTTCATTTTAATAGAAAATTTAAATTAACTTTGATTATTCCACGTATTGTGTTACTAACTGTGACACGTGTTTCGCCTCTTTCAGATGCATCTTCAGACTTACTATCGCAAAATTTGCTTAAGTAATGAAGCAAGATTGATTCTAACATTTTAAAATTATAAAATTACATTTTATCATGTTTAATCGTTTAAAATACTCTACACGTAATTTCACTACTAATGAATTATAAAGGAATTTTTTAAAAACGTTTTTAAATAAGCTTATGACAGTTTATAATTGAATAATTGGTCGGACTAAATGGTTATTCGAGAAAACAAAATTTAAATCAATTTATAAAACACTTTCATATAAAATATTCCCAATGCGTGGGTTGTAGTTGTAGTGGATTAAAACCAAATTAATAATTGAAACGGATACAGCATTTAACGTTAAACCCTAATTCTTTTTCAAAAAGGCGATTATAAAAATTAGAAAAATGTAAAAGTTTTGTTAAAAAGCTGCCGGCGGATTATTTTTATTACTTTTATTTTATTTCATGAGTAATATTTGGAACATTTTTCTGACATAGTAGATAATAAAATAAAATTTAAAAATCTATCTATAATTTGAAAATTCCAATGAGTAAAAAAGGTTTTTTTGTTTCTTATATAATATCGACAGTGGAAAGGAAAAAGGACGCAACCCACACATAGAATTTTTTTACAGGAGGCGCAAAAAACGTGTTTTGATGATTTTTGGACAAAGTCGAACTATGAAATATACACAACATTGAAGTGCACGGAGACTTCTAAAATGGTGTTTAATTGACGTAATCTAATATTAATTAAATAAATTGTCTAGGAAAAACCTTTTTATTAGTCTTTTTTCCTGGTTTCAATTTTTACAAGCTCATCTTTTTTTGAACTTGAAAGCTAAATTTATATACTAATTCGGTATTTACAGCTTACATCATTTTGATGAAACGTGTATCAAGTTTAAGACATTGTGATTGTCGAATCTTTCAACGTCCTTTTTCATTTCCACAGTCGATATAGAATTTAATGTCGGAGGGTAAATATTTTAAAGCAAAGGTATCCAACCTTTTCGAGCTGTCAGTTTTACAAAAATGAATGTGGCCTTTAAAAATGGAAAGGTTCCCCACCCCTGTACTATGTGAGGTGTAAATTAAAATATAAAAAAAGTATAGTATCTTTCATTATACATTGCGTTTATACATAATGCATAAGCTTTATTTGTAGAATAATAATAGAAAAATATCTTTTATTTTTTCGTATTTTCACAAAAAAATAATAATATTCGACAATGTCACCGCGAAAAAGGAAAGGTTTTTCCATTAATTCCACTCTCGCAGGCGAATGTCCGCTCGCTGAAGTAAGTTTTAATCAGAGAGAACGCTTTCCAATTATTTATCTGTGGGCGAAAAAAAATCCTAGCACGTCACTGGTAGGAAATTACGGCGCGATCGCTTCTGCTTGGCCAGCCTACACCGGGACAGTGACAGCCGTGGCTGAAATGAAAGAAAGGCGCCGAATATATCATCATCAGTCGCCGATGATGTCTTCACCGATGTAAGTAAGTGAATTGCGCAAAATCAACGGCTGCCAAACAGTGGTCCGCAATATTATCGCAGTAACATTATTTAAACCAAGAACCCATAAACTAATTCAAACACGCATCAACAAATATCGCTCTAATATTTTTTTTTTTTACCATGTCTGCTCCCAATGTGGAGCATATGGACTCCTAATGGAGTTTATCTCAACATGAGTGTTTCTACGAGAACTGCTTGTTACTCAGTTGCTCAACCTCTCTTTTTTCCAAAGAGAGTAGGAATAGAAGGAAAGGGCTAAGTCAGGAATAGTGGTAAGCTAATCGCTTTCAATACGCCTTGTTCATAGGATAGAGTGGGTGAGAGGGGGGAATTCAAGACATCACATATATCCATGCCTTTGAACCAATCAATTTGAAAATCAATTTATAAAACCGTTACCTCCGGAACCGAAGCCAACGACGTTGACCACTTGACCACACAGGCGGTAAATATCAAAAAAAAATATGTCCCTTTAATTTTCATCTTTTTAAATAACAAAAATCGTAAAAGTGGTCCGCGAGATTAAAAATTGCAAGTTCAGTCGTTTATTATGTCATAAAAGTTTGGCGAGCATAGCTTTTAATCACGGGTTCTTAAACGTTTTGTCTGTGACCTTCTGTTAGTGCTAATCTTCCATAAAAAACAATCTCTTTCAAGTATTTATGATGAAAAATAAATAATCCAAAACTAAATAACATTGGCGTAATGGTTAACGTCTTTCCGTAAGAAAACAAACGTGTTCATGTTTGCTACTCAGTCGCTCAACCTCTCTTTTTTCAAAGAGATATATATAAAGAGACATATATAAAGGGTTATAAGGATAAGGCTAGGACAGGACTAATGGTTAACTAATCGCCTTCGCTACGCCTAATTATTGAAGGATCGGAATAGTGGAAAAAAAAATTTAGACATCACAAACACCCCTGAAAAAATACTGTTCATACTGGGAGACCTGTGAGATACGCCGCTAACCGCTGCGCCATAAGACCCGACAGGGACAACTGCCTGTCTTACAAACAGCATTAATTATAACTTCCTATATAACTAAATGCCTTTTTTGGCAAACTGTTGTTATCAATGCACCAACTGTTGTCAGTTGGACGGTCAATGTGGCATTGGATGAATGCACCCCTTGTATATGCAGGGGCGGTTATATTTCATGAAATAGTATTCAAACATAACATTAATACCCTTCACTCATTTTAAATTCTTCATGCAGACACTCAAGATGTCAATTCTCCTTGAGTTAATCTCATGTGACTTTTAAAAATTCTCATCGAGTATATCTCGTATGATCTTTCAACATCAAAATATTTGACGCATTGGCGTAAGCTGCAATGTCAAATATTTTTTAAATTAAAAAAAATCTATTATTATTGTAGACAAATAATTGATATAAAAAAAATCTAAATTCACTTATGTCTGATTTGTTACTTACCAAGTTCTGCCAGAACGGTGACGATATGTTATATGATTGAACATAATAAAGACGCTACTGGTTTTAAGTGCCCCTACCCACTACTTGTTTTACAACCCCGGAACAAAGCGGGGATGAATTGAGGCATCGATTCAAGGGGTGTGTTGATTTTTTGTTGTTATTCGATGAACATACAATCAAAATATATTCAGTTAACTTTCGGGTAGCTAGCTGTAAACGTTATCCAAGAGATTAAAAATATATATATATGTTATATCGATATGTATTTGGAAATTTTCAAGGTTTTCACTGTCAATTATAGATTGAATATTTATTCACTTGGTAGAACTCCATCGTTATTAATTGAAAGAGGTATCACCGTTGCTAACACAATTTCAAGATGCTATATCAGTGGAGGGGAACCTGCGACCTCTTGGCTACTCTGTTGCGGCTTTTTGACTTGATCGAAATATTCACTTTAATCAAAAAAATATATGCAAGCGCTTAATAAAGAGCGTTATCAACCTATTGTATCGACTGTGGAAAGGAAAAATGACATAACCCACACAGGAGGCGCTACAAACGTGTTTTGATGATTTTGGGCCATATGCAAATTATGAATTGTACATAACCATAAAGTGCACGGAGACTTCTAATTTGGTGTTTTATTGACTTAATCTAATATTTATTAAAGAAGTTGTCAAGGAAAAGCTTTTATTTCAGTCTTTTTTATTGGTTTAATTTTTTTACAACGTCGTCTTTTTCAAACTTAAAAGTTAAATTTAGATATTTATTTGGGATTTGCAGATTGCATCCCTTTGATAGAATGTGTATCAAATTTGTTACATTGTGATTATCGAAAAAAACCTGTTTTGAAAAAACTTATATACATAATAATACACAACAATAAATTATTTGGTGTTACTCCTCAGACAATATGATTTAAGAAAACACAAAGCGTTCACTGATCGTTTTGTAACAAAATTTTCTGATATCGAAAATACCCATTCGGTGGGTGATGATGTGGGGCATAATATGGTCTTTAAGCCATCAAATAAAAGATCCAAATTTTCTGTCGTCTTTTTTATAGAATCGTTTATGAAAAATGCGGCACAGCCGGTTACGAAGTTGAAAAACCGGTTTTCGAATGTCACAAATATAGCAAAAAAAAAACGGTTTTTGAAAACTGACAAGCCCTAGTTAACAGTGACTGACTAACAATCAGTTTCTTTCAAAACGCTTCTATAGAGATGCTCCACAACGAGAGTTATGAACCGAATAATGTGGACAGTGATGGAACAAAGAACCTACCCTAAGGTCCGTAATCGAACGAACCGGATGACTAGTCGAAGAAGAAAACTATTATATAATAATTGAGAGGAAAATAAAAAAGAACCTAGGATATGCTAGAATCAAGTTGTACTACTAAGCCACAGCGGTAAATATTTTTTTGTTGCTATTTTTCCTCTGTATATTTATTTTTCTTGCGAAAAATCAAACAGGTAGTGTCTTAATACAGAGTGCCCCAAGTTTGCACAGGCGAAACGAAACACTCTGTACAGTGTACTCTGCCGCAGGATTAACCCGGGATTACAGATTTTACGTGAAAAAAAAACATATTTATTTAACCCTCTCGGTAAGGGTGGCGGTGGGGCGGCCCCCATTTTCCCCAGGCTCCCTTTAAAGAGTTATCGCTAATTTTGTCGGCTATGTAATTATTTTTTTTAGCACCGCATCTGAAAAGAGGCTAACGGAAAACATAGTAGGCCGATTAAAGTATTAGAAAATAACTTTTTTAATTTTTGGCTAGTTAATAACTTAAAGTCGTTTTTTTAAGCATAATTTTGGTTCTTTATTTACTAATTTTGATCCTGTTTAGTTACTAATTTTTAGATTGTCAGCATGCGGATACAGGGCATAAATAGACACCTTTTTTTACGCGTTTTGTTTTTTTTTGGATATCAAATTTATGAAGCTTTAAGTGCCAGGACGCGCTAGCGTCAAGGTTTTTCTAGTCTCTTTCATCGATAAAGTTTTGGAAAATTGTAAATTGTATCCCCCTTACCATCAATATCAGACGGAAGGGCGTGATCACTACAGAAATAAGAAGTTCACGGGAACTCCATATGCATTATTACTGTATCCGTACATGTACACACACATGCGCATATATACATACACAAAAACGTCAAACAAAGAAAGTCATTTTCGTGATGCTAAGTTCGTTCTAAAATTGCCATTTTTAGACGACATAAGATCTATGGAGTGTCGTCGAGCAGAACTGCTCTCGGTTTAAAACGATTCTCAGGCAGTGTCTCATCATATTGGTTCCAGAAAGTGGCGCGTAAAAAAAACTACATTTTCATATAATTTGATAAATCGGTTCCAAATCCGCTTAAAAAAAAGCTCAGCAATATATGAAAAAACGTAACAGTGCAGTCCGAAAAAATTGCGTAAATTTTTTTTTTTTTAAATCCATGTCTGATTAATAATGTAGAACATATGTCTTTCTAATGAAGGTATCTCAACGGATTTTTTTGTTTGTTTATTACTCAGTCGCTCAAGCTCTCTTATTCAAAGAGAGTAGTCGGGGTAAAGGATAAGGCTAAAACAGGAATAGTGGTTAGCTAATCACTCTCGCTACACCCAATTATTAAAGCATCGGAAAGGGTGAGAGGGATTTTTTTTTTACCATGTCCGCTCCCAAACTCTCCTAACGGATTTTATCTGAACAGTAATTTTTCTACGAGAACTGCTTGTTACTCAGTTGCTCAACCTCTCTTTTTCCAAAGAGAGTAGGAATAGAAGGAAATAGGTTAGGACAGGACTAGTGGTTAGCTAATCGCTCTCGATACGCCCTGTTCATAAGATAGGATGGGTGGGAGAGGTGAATTCAAGATATCACATACAACCATGTCTTTGAACAGAAATTCATAAATCAATTTATTAAAACTGCCCGTACTGGAATTCGTACCGTGCCCTCCGTAGCGGTAGCTAACGATGTTGACCACTCGACCACACAGGCGGCTAAATTTCTGAGGGAATTTCTAGACATCACAAAAACTCGTGGCTTCGAACTGAAAACGATTTTTGTCAACGTCGTTGGATTGGGTTACGGAAGTCACGGGTTCGAAGCCCAGCACGGAGAGTTTTAATAAATTGATTTTCAATTGATTTATGAACTTCCGTCCAAACAAAGAAATGTCTTAAATTCCTTCCCACCGATCTTATTCTAAGATCGAGCGTATTGAGAGTGATTAGGTAACCATCAGTCTTATCCTAGCCCTATCCTTCTACCTCTATTCTCTTATCAACTGAGTAAAAAATAGTTTTCGTAGAAATATTTATATTGAGATAAACTCAGCTTAGAGTCGATATCAGGGTTTTTTTTAGCACTGTGCTTGCATAGCATAGCTATTTTTATGTAATAATGTACAAATTATCTCTTGCGGCTCGGAGACTAGAAAAATACTTGTCAGCCGATGGGGATCTTTTTTGACCCCAGTGGTTTCCTCATTATTGGCCTTATTCTTATGAATTTCAAAAACAAAAATAGTCCAAGTAAATCTGTGGTTTTTTAATAAATAATCATATTTTAAGTTGCGCGTAAAAAAGACGTCATCCCAGCACACATGTGAATTTACAACTGACGAATGTTCTCAGCGTTCTCAGTTATCTTATTAACAATCGTTATCGCAGGCGCTTATCACCTGATAAGCGTTATCGCGTATTTATATAAACTACAAAAAGTCCAAAAAACTATGATATAAGAATACCTTAATTATAAACATTGTATCACCCATATTAAAATAGATATTTAAGAAAATGTTGGTATTGGGGTCGCATTTCTTGAGCTTAGAAACGGAATAAATATATAATAACAAAAAATATGAAATGCACTGTTAAATACTGCAGTAATTGTGCTTTGTTATTTTGAAGATATTGTTTATACCGGTCGTGGTGAACCTGCGGCCTTTTGGCTATTCTGGTGCTGCCTTTTGACTGTTCTGAAAATTCTGCAAATTTTTGTGAATTCGTAAATTCCTGAGATTTTGGATGTCAAAAACTTTGCAACACCTAAAAAAAGATCCCGCGCTGGTAATTGAAATCCGCAAATTTCTGGGAAGATTCCCTATCAATGTTTACTGTTATGTTGAATCAGAAAAATGAATGTGACCCTTAGAGAGAAAAGGTTCTCCACCCCTGGTTTATATTATTTATTGTATTCTATCTCTTTTTATTTTTTTAAATGCTCTCATAGGCTTATAAATACTACTCTATAATTAACCAATCAATAATAATAATTAAACATTGTAATTCTAGCAAATATTACTGAAATTGTGTGTTTTTTTAGGAACATGGCGTTCGCTTTATGCGGATTATTGGGAGGGGAAGTGTTAATTAAAAAAAAACCCAAAACTCTCAAATAACAATTCTATAAATTTTAATTAAAAATCAAAAAAAATAATTTTCTTAAATTCACCGACGAATCCTGTAGCCTGAAGTATGCTTCAGGAAAGTGTGCCTGGATTGTCCAGATGAGTTTGATATTTATTCAATCTCGCCCAGTGTTATGGAGAAATTAATATGTTATTTTACAAATCTAAATTCCAGATGGTAAGATTTTTCTTTCTCCTACATTCACAACTGTTTCAAATATTATACAATCGGTCGTGTTATTAGAAGAAAGTAGGGCTTATACAAAAACCGGTTTTAGAATGTCAATACTGTTCGAAAACCGGTTTTATCCGGTTTTCGAAGTTTTACAAACAATGGATAATTCAATCAAAATTTAGAGAAAAAGTTAATTTTTTTAATGTTGTGACTGTGGAAAGGAAAAAGGACGTAACCCTCAATTTTCCAAAACAGGTTTTTTTCGATAATCACAATGTATACAACTTGACACACATTCTATCAATAGGATGGAAGCTGAAAATGCCGAATTAGTATCTAAATTTAGCTTTTAAGTTTGAAAAAGATGACCTTGTAAAAAATTTAAACTAAGAAAAAAGACTGAAACAAAAGTTTTTCCTAGAGAAATTCTTGAATTAATATTAGATTATGTCAATTAAACACCAGTTTAGAAGTCTCCGTGCACTTCAAGGTTGTGTTTAATTCGTAATTTGCATATGTCACAAAATCATCAAAACACGTTTTTAGCGCCTCCTGTAAAATTTGATATGTGTGGGTTACGTCATTTTTCCTTTCCACAGTCGATATAAACATAATAATATACAAAAAGAAATCATTTGGCTTTACTCTTCAAAAAATATGATTTAAGAAAACACAAAGCGTCCTCTATCGAAAATACCCATTCGGTGGGTAATGATGGGGCATATGGTCTTTAAGCCATCAATTAAAAGATCCAAATTTTCTGTCTTTTCATTTATAGACTCGTTTATGGAAAATTCGGCACAACCGGTTAAGAAGTTGAAAAACCGGTGTTCGAATGTCACAAATTTAACCAAAAAACCGGTATTCGAAAAACGACAAGCCCTGGTAGAAAGTAATCTATTTAAATAACAATGAAGAAAGTTGTAGACAGTTTTCAATTACCCGGTAGATATTCACATGTTGAGTAAAGTTGGATTTAATCTGGTTTTGAATAAACCTCTGCCAGAATTCGCGGAAAATGAGAAACGTCATAAATTATTTCTCGGGACCTTTTCTGGAGGAATGAAAATAATGTTTGCTGGGTATAAGAGAGACAACCTCATCTTAAGGGTACGTGTGACGTAAATAATAATATAAATTGTGTTCCGTGTGACTCGGTTAACAAACTGTCAACATTGATATAAAATAATAATGTTTTTGAAGTGTTTCGTGTACTGTCAACTCTTGGTGGAAAGGTATTATAAAAAAACATTCTACGAAGTTAACCGTTTGAATACCGCGCAAATAAATCATTGACACGTTGGAACCCGGAGCCGTGTTTTCACGTGATAAGCTAGCCGAGCGTTGAGTCCCGGAACCGTGTTTTCACGTGATGGGCTATGCTGTAAAGTAAAGCCATCATTGTGGTATCAAGCAACATTTTGTATAGAAGACTCAATATAATCATTATAACAGATACTCAAATTATTCTAAACCAGTTTTTTAATGATTTTACCAACCAAAATTTAAGGATATCATAACGCATTTGATGCATCCATTTTTCCTTTTGAAGATTACATGATGGTGGAATCACTGAACTCATTTTCAATTTAAGCTTAAAATATTCTATAAAAAAGAATGTCAAAAAGCATTTCTATAAATATTTTGTTACTAACAGCAGCAAGAAAAAATAACTACACCCAATTGAACATGCAAGGTGGGCGCCAAGCAAAATATAGAGTAGGACTCGGTACATGTGCAAACATTGTAATATAGCTTTCCATATCAGAAAATTATAGCAATAATACCATACATAATTGAATAGTTATAATCTTTCAAGCAACCACAAATGGTTTCATTTGATTTGACTTTGTGGTTTCACATTTATAGCCTTTTTAGTAAGTCATTAAGAAAAAAATCAATTCTTCAACAATAAACCGGGCACACGAGATAATTTTACTTCATTTGGGCTGGGGCCGAAAGTGTATGTCCCAGAGATACTGCGTGTTTTTGAGAAATATAATTTTGCCTAATATACACTCGAATTCGATATTTTAAAAACCTATATTGACTCAGTATAGATGGCACTACAGATATTAATCAAAATATTGTTTATATTCTAGTATTTGATTTTTTAAATGTCTTGGACATCCGTGTTCGCTTGCATATTTTCCGGACACCTGTGTCCGCTTGGTATTCAAGTGGTTAAATAACTTAATTTCTTATGAAAATTAGATTGTAGTACACTGTCCGCAAATTTCTGCCTATTAAGCTAGCATCCGCTTAGCTTATTAATAACTGTTTTAGGTCCAAATAAATTTCAGAATAACCCAGCGGATGTATTTAAAAAATGTACTTTGCCTGCGTCAGCAAGTGTGAGAGTTATTGTGGGTTACGTCATTTTTCCTTTCCACAGTTGATATGAAAATTCCAATTGGATATAAAAACATATCAGACATTGAATATATATATATTTTTTACCATGTCCGCTCCCAATATGGAGCATGTGAACTCCTAATGGAGTTTATCTCAACAGAAATGTTTCTACGAGAACTGCTTGTTACTCAGTTGCTCAACCTTTATTTTTCCAAAGAGAGTAGGAATAGAAGGAAAGGGCTAAGACAGGACTAGTGGTTAGCTAATCGCTCTCGATACGCCCCGTTCATAGTATAGGATGGGTGGGAGGGGGGAATTCAAGACATCACAAACATCCATGTCTTTCGAACGGAAATTCATAAATCGATTGAAAAATCAATTTATAAAACTGCCCGTACTGGGATTCGAATCCGTGCCTTCCGAAGAGGTAGTCAACAATGTTAACCACTCGACCACACAGGCGGCATTGAATATATTCTACAAAATATTAAAAAAACTCTTATGTGGTAACTTGTCATTTTTTAATATAATCAGAACTGCTATGACAAGAATTTATACAAAATTGTATTTTATTATCAGTTGATAATTCTCACCATGAGCGAAATCGGTTCTGATATTTCTTAATAAAAGTGTAAATGGTACAAATGAATATTTTTTTTTTAGTAATTATTGACAGTGATTAAATCAGGCCGCATTCATTTTTCTGGTTCGACATAAGGCCGCAGTAAACATTGATTAGAGAAAAATTTCTATCTCACCTTTCCAACACTAAAATAAGATGATAGTAGCGAGAGCGATTATTTAACCCAAGCGTGGGGAACCTGCAACCTTTTGGCTACCCTGGTACGACCTTCCGGCCAATTCTGAAATTATGAACATTTTGGATTTGAAAATCTTTGAAAGACCTAAAAAAAAAGGTGCCACGCTGATAATTTTGGGAAGTCAGCAAATTTCTGGGCTTCAGAAATTGGTATGAAAAAAGATTCTCTACTTTGGCCGGAATTTTTTTTTGCCGGAAGGTCGCACCAGGGTAGCCAAAAGGTTGCAGGTTCCCCACTCCTGGGTTAAATAATCGCTCTTGCTACTATCATCTTATTTTACTGTTGGAAAGGTGAGATAGAAATTAGGTTGCAGGTTCCCCACTCCTGGGTTAAATAATCTCTCTCGCTACTATCATCTTATTTTAGTGTTGGAAAGGTGAGATAGAATTTTTTAGACATCACAAACACACATGCCTTCGAACAGAAATTGATTTTCCGATATCCATAAATTAATGTCGTTGAAGAACGCTGTAAGTGGCATATTATTGATTTTGCTATTTTTAATACACCAATACTGTAACATTTATGTTAAGTTAATCCTTGAAATATAATTTTCTTGATATAATAAGTGAAGAAAATAATTAATATTTGGCTTTGCGTGAATGTGTATGTGTGATATTTTGCCGGCAGGTCGGTCTCTCCCTTACCGTGTTCGAAATTCGAAATCATTCATCTCCGCGCAGTGGAGTCGAGCAGACGTCTGCAAGCTTTCGAAGCACTCGCGAGATTGTACCGCCTCTTCGTACAATAATATCAAATAATATCGTGGTGAAATATTGTTCTTTGAATCGGGAATTTCCGTGAGTTTAATTTTATCCACTGAAGTGTACACACAAACGATTTATTTTAATTTCCTTTCGAGAGTGTTTTTTTAATCAAAAAAAAATAAAATAGCAATCAATTTATTTAAATCGTTAAAAAAATGTTAATTCCATCGTTTATTAAATAAATAAAATACGTTAAAATATAATTAAATTGGGGAGATAGTTTTTTTTTCTGACATCTAACGATAAAATTCAATATACTAAATTATAACTATATAATACAATTTAAAAATAATTTGATAGTGTGCTTAATCTTTTTTTAATATATCATTTAAAATAAATAAAAAAAAACATTAATTGAATTTGCAATTACTTGGAAGAACTCCATTGTAATAAAGTTAGAAATTGTAAAGTATTTATTTCTACATTTTTAAAATATAAAATTAGTTGAAAGCTATTTTAGCGTATGCTTATATCAGAACTACGTATTTTCTTGTTCTGATGAAAGAAGGCATTAGATTAATTTTAAAAAATAAATGTAGAACTCAATACCTTGCTATTTTTAATCTTATTAAAATATAAATCTTGCAATATTTTGCATACTTTTCAACTATTTTTTGTGTTGCTCCTCATTACTGTAATTCAGTTTTGTGTTAGTTTCGTTCAAATAAAATATTTAATTTAACAGTAATTAAAAAATATAATTAATAGCAATTCCGCAATTCCACAATTGACAATCTACCTCAATCATATTAGTTTTGCTTACAGTACAAGAAATTAGTATTTTATGTATATTTTTTAAACTTTAAATTGCTTCCAAATTTTATTTTTCTCTAGGGAACATTTTGTGTGAACTATTTTTTTTACTGAACAACCATTTAGGTTTATTTTAAAATAACTAGAGAGGAGCAAACATTCAAAAAGTGTTTTGTCCCAAATTTTGAAAAATGGCGTTTTATATCAATTCTGATAGCCCACAATAAAACCTATGAATGGAAATCAAAATTAGTGTTCAAAAAGGTTTTTTTTTATATTTAAATGAAATCATAAAGTTGACACATCCATACAAACCGTCACTTTTGCAACACTTAAATCATCATTTTCCAAGCTTTGTATTTGTGTGACAAAACACTTTTTGAATGTTTGCTCCTCAATATAATAATAAAATTGTAGACATCTCAAAACTGTAATTGAAATAAGAATGCAAGTATATTATTTTTTTTATTTGTAACACTTTGCTTACACGCGAAATCTTTCCTTTAATGAATAATTTAAAAAAAAAACCCAATTAAAACATTACTGACAAAAATAAACCAACATAAATTTCAGACTTTTTTGTTTGGTGCTTTCGCTGTTAGTTAAATTGGCATTTACGTGACAGAGCTCAATAATGATAACAAAAGATTATAAAATATTTTTGAAAGCTTTTTCAGCATAATCCGAAACGTTATATTTAGAACTTTAAAAGATCCGTGCCTGATAACAATCAAATATTATATTTAAATTGATAGTTTTGTGACTAAAGACGTTCTTTAGAGACGCGAAAAACTTGTCAAAATTAGTATCTCAACGAGTGGAGTTCTAAAATTATTATTTTCTATTTTATATCGAAAACGTATTTTCACTAAGCGACCGCCAAATCGTTGATACAAATTAACTACCATATTATACAAAACAAACTCGTCACATTAAATGAAATGTATTTAAACACCTTTTTTTGTAAAATATATTAATTATTTATTGTATGATTAGAACCGGTTTCGTTCTTTGCAAGCATTAACAAATTAATAATTTTCTGCTTATATTAAACAATACTATAATTAGATGAAAATTCTTGGTTCTAATCATTGATAAATAAAGCAGAATTAGTGCAACAAACTGTTCATTTGTTAATAGTATAATGCCTTTTTTCCAAGAGTTGACAGTGAACACATTAAAACTGTATTATACAAAAATACTGATGCCATATATTCAGCGGTGGGCTGTCAATACGCTAACAAGGGGCTCGCTTAATCTCAAAGCAATTTTCGGTGTTTTGGAGAAGGAGTGATTTTTTTAACACTCTTATGCAATTATATGCAATACTTAAATGAGCAATCGATTGTTACTTAATACACTTTTTATATGTAACAATATTCAATTCACGGTAAACTTATCAATCTGAATGGCTAAAACTGAATAACTACTGTATACACTGAAGCTGTCGTAGATTATATATATATATATGTCGACTGTGGAAAGGAAAAAGAACGCAACCCACAGTTTTTTAAAAACAGATTTCTTCGATAATTACAATGTATAAAACTTGATACACGTTATATCAACAGGATGCAAGCTGCAAATGCCGTATTAGTATCTAAATTTAACTTTGAGGTTTGAAAAAGATGACATTAATTAAAAAATTACAAAAATTAAAACCAAGAAAAAAGACTGATAAAAAGGTTTACCTAGACAATTTCTTTAGTTAATATTAGATTATGTCAATTTAACACCAGTTTAGAAGTCTCCGTGCGCTTAAAGGTTGTGTATAATTCATAATTTGCATATAGCCCAAAATCATCAAAAAACGTTTTCGCGCCTCCTGTACAATTTGATATGTGGGGGTTACGTCCGTTTACCTTTCCACAGGCGATATGTCAGAAATTGCAGTTATATACTAATTCGATCAGAGAATATTGTTTTCTCTAAAATTAACAAGGGGCTCGACAGTCTTAGTAATATTTAACAAGAGTCTCGCGAGAGCCTCTCCGAGCCCCCTCCAGCCCACCCCTGCATCTATCTATTCTGAGTTATTATATTATAAATGTATTTTACAGTTAATTTTTAGCATGATTCTAAGCAGTAGCTGTTCGCTGGAATAACAAAGCAATCAAATATATTTTAAAATTCTTGACGGGTTATTATATCGACTGTGGAAAGGAAAAAGGACATAACCCACAGTTTTTTCAAAACAGCTTTTTTTTTCGACAATCACAATGTATTAAACTTGATACACGTTTTTATCAAAAAGATGTAAGCTGTAAATGGCGAATTAGTATCTAAATTTAGCTTTATGTTCGAAAAAAGATGAGCCTGTAAAAATTGAATTTATTGAAAAAGATGAAGTTGTAAAAAAATCTTAATTTACTTTATCTAATATTAAAAAAGACAATTTCTTTAATTAATATTAGATTACGTCAATTGAACACCATTTTAGAAGTCTCCGTGTACTTCAAAGTTGTGTATATTTCATAATTCGACTTTGTCAAAAAATCGTAAAAACACGTTTTTTGCGCTGTAAAATTTGCTATGTGTGGGTTACGCCATTTTTCTTTTCCACAGTCGATATATAAGGGTACAAAAGAAGTGTATTTTTAAATTTAAAATAATGTCTGCTTCAAATGCCACTGTGATGCTTTTCGAAACACGAATATAGCTTCTTTTAAAACCGCCATGGGACTGACAGGGTTGTAAAACAGAGACGTTAAAACTTATTTAATGTACATATGAATCATTTTGAATAGGGGAACAATTTAAAAACACAGTTAACATAATAAAAACAACTTGATAATAATAGATTGAACTGTATTATCAAATAAATATCAATTAAATAATAATTTAATAGCTTTTTCGAATAATGTGTTAAAAAAAAAATGTTTTATTTGCATCTATAAGCAATCATTTTTTTTAAATTAAATTAAATAAATTAATACCGGCTGCATGATGGAGTGTCAACGTGGTTAGTTTAGAACATAAAGGTCACGTATTCGAATCCCATTACCGACAGTTTTTTATAGATGGATATTTTAACCGATTTATGGATACCTGTTCGAAGATATAGATGTATGTGATGTCTTGAATCTTAAAAGATTGGGACAGGTGGAAGGAAACTATTAGATATCACAAACACCCATGCCTTTGAACAGAAATCAATCGAAAATATGCTGTGAAACGGAAGCCCACAACGCTAATCGCTGAGCCATGTGTAATAAAATTAATTTTTATCAAAGTTCACGACTAGTTTTGCTTGATTAAAAACATACTTCTTTTCTCAAATAATTGAAGGCTGTTAAATTAAAGTGACATCGCCTGCTGTGGCCCAGTTGGTTAGAGCTTGCTCTACCAATCACGCAGGTCTGGGTTCGATTACCGGTAAAATCTCAGTGAATTTGACAATTATTAAATTTAAACATGTGATCAAAAACTGGGTACTTGCGATGTCAATTCACTATATTTCCTCTCCTCGCATTATTCTGATCCTTTAATAACTGGGTGTAGCGATAGCGATTGGTTAACCACTAGTCCTGTTCTAGCCTTACCCTTCTTTCCCTGCTACTCATAAGGTGGCCATATGCTCCACATTAGGAGCGGACACATGGATAAAACAAATAAATAATTAATGTTCAGCTTTTAAAACGTTTGATATAATATACTATTTTTCTATTTTAATATTTTCTGCTATGTACGTTAAAAGGTATAAATAATAAATCAACTTTTTAGCGTTTGATGTCAAATAAAAAAAAACTCTTCTTAAAACTTCAATTGAAATTAATTATTTGTGACTGTTCAGTTCATTTCAGGATATCAGAAGAAATTCTACGCAAATCGAAAATAATTGGGTAAGGTCATTTTTCAAATTGCTTTTTTTAATTATTGTTAAATATTGTTGACTGTATTCACGGACTCCAATCCACTTGAAGACTGCTTTATGGACTCGTGCTCAAATTAATGCATTCAAAAAAAATCCTCTATTGATATACCTCTATTAGGAGGCCATATGCTCCACATTGGGAGCGGACATGGTTTAAAAAAATGTGTAGCGTGTACATAGCTTCCCAATGGAGGTCTCTCAAGTTTTTTCATCAGATCTTTTTGTTAATTAGTCGCTTAACGTCTCTTCTTTTGAAACGAGTCGAGGTAACAAGGATGGGACTGGGACAGGACTTCAATGGAACTGCACTATAGTAATTATCTGTCATTGAACAACTTATGTTGGTATAATTTAAGAGTTCAACTGAAGGTGCGTGGTAGAATCTCAATACTACTCAATTAAAAAAATTACTCGAAACTGGGTTTCACTATCAAACGGAAAATCGCCAAAATATAACCAGGTTTTTTATTTAAAAATGGTTATTTCAGACTCAGAGTGTAATATTAACTATTTTAAATTTGAATCGTTCAAACTATGTACATTCTCACAGATTTTGCCACTACTGACCCGGGTTTCGCCTTTCGGCATCTTCAGGCGTTCAGGTGCACGGATAAACTTGAACTGACGCTTAGTAAATGAATGTTTCGTGTTGATATAATAAATAAATTTATCATTGAGCTTAAAGCCATTGCTGGCGAAAAGGATAAGCTCATGGGAATGTCCACAAATTTGAGTAGCAAGTAGTAACTACTAAGCGTCAGTTCAAGTTTATCCGTGCACTTGAACGCCTGAAGATGCCAAAAGGTGAAACCCGGGTCATTAGTGACAAAATCTGTGACAATGTACATAGTTTGAACGATTCAAATTTAATATTGAAATTCCACCAAGCACCTTCAGTCGAAATCTTAAATTAAACTATTTTACCAAAGGTATGATGCTTGTGTTGATGACTTCACCGAATATTAACGCAAAACAGTATCCTTAAATTATTTTTAATTTTTCCACAAACTGGCATAATTCATCGACTGATTTTGTAAATAAATTTTCTAAAATTTTCTGCTGAATTTTCGCAACATTTTCAACTCTTCAGGCTTTCGGCTAAAATAACTTTACCGCGCAGAAAATAAACAAGTACAATTTTGAACAGCGAAATTCTTCAATATTAATTCCATACTTCACTTTCCAAAGTTCTTCGGTATAAAGTTAGAATTATTGTGTCGAGGAATTATGAAAATAAACCCATCAATATAAATATTAAACACAAGGGATTATTGTTGTTACTTAATAACGCCTCTCTTATGTTTTAATTCGTACCTCCTACCTATTTGAAGAAAATGGACATCACACTGTACCTCAAAGACTCTTTTTCCCTCGCCATTGCTTCCTCAGAAGTCATCTCAGCGACTCGTTGTTCTGCGTACATATTCAGATGGTCTTTCACAACAATGGTATCCATTCGGTTGGTAGACGAGACATACAGTGTTCAAACTCTCTTGGGGGATTATCAGAACATTTAAAAGCCAGGTCCATCGTTGAGATTAATGACGGGCTGGTAAGTCTGCTCTCTCATCTCCGTTTCCATGACAAAGTCGAGCAACCGTACCTCTAATATTGCCAGCTATAATGCCATTTCGCCTGCCGTAGCCCAGTTGGTTAGAGCTTGCTCTACCGATCACGCAGGTCTGGGTTCGATTCCCGGTCAGATCACAGTGAATTTGAGAATTATTCAATTCAAAGTTGTGATCGAAGACTGGGTGTTTGTGATGTCAATTCACATTATTTCCTCTCCTCCCATCCATCTGATTTTTTAATTACTGGGTAATAGCGATTAGTCAACTACTAGTCCTGTTCTAGCTCTATGCTTCTTTTCCTACTACTAATTTTGGAAAAAAAGTGAGGTTGAGCGACTGAGTAACAAACAGTTCTCGTAGAAAAAACTTCTGTTGAGATACCTCCATTAGTAGGTCATATGCTCTACATTGGGAGCGGATGGATTGAACATGGATTTAAAAAAAATGCCATGTACTGTACTTTTTCTTTAAAACAATATTCGCCGCAGGAATCTGTGTAAAAATCACAGCTCACTGTATAGAGTGCCATGTTTCGCAATCATAAAGCAGCACTTTCAAGATGCATGTGTTGAACAGGAGGCACTTGGTTCTGACCGAGTAGAACCGCCAGTCCCTGAATTTAAGCACCCCTAATCGGATCATGAGCTCTTCACTCAGATTCCCATCTTCCGTATGTGTTCCCTCAAATACCTGAAGCGGTTGACTCTTTCGATGTTTTACCCAAAATTTTTCAAAAAGTAGTCTGGGTACAGGACACGCACTGTTTGTTTTTACTCTCATTGACTTTAAGACCAATGCGATACGAGTTGTTCTGCAGCCTATCCATTGTCTCCTGAATACCCTCGGTGGATCTCTCAAATATGACAGCATTGCTGACAAAATCGAGGTCACACAGCTCTGTTGTTTCTTGGTGGATTTAAAATATAAATAAATTCAGTAGTCTCTGGTACAGTGATGTGCCTAGGCTATGCGCCGCCCCTATACAGTGTTTAAAACAACGTTCTTACTATTTTTCGAAATATTTTTTTTACATTACATTATATATGAATCAATTAATGCCGTAAGAATAAAAGCGACATATTTTTCATTATTCTATATACAAATATAAAAATCTACTCATCTACGTGTTAAAAAAAATATGTTTAAATTTGTCCACTTAGTACTGTTATGAACCAGGCCATTTTCGTTTGGATTATCTAATTCACGTCAAAGCTGTCATATTAAAAAAAGATTTTTGTAATAAAGTTAACAACTATATACCATAATATTATTACCATTGAAAATGTATTTTTCGTCATTTTTTTTAAACAAATGCATCGTATTTGTTCTAAGCCAATCTTGTGTGTCAAACATACTAAGTAACTTCACAAAATATTCTGTGATAATTTGCCGCTCTCTAGGATTTGCCGCCCCTAGGCAAATACCTACTCGCCTATGCCTACAATACGTCCCTGCCTCTAGAGAAGAACATATGTATATTTCTATGTTTGTTTTTCGTTGCCATATTCAATTTGAAGTATATATTATGTATACGCTAAATCAACCACTGTGAAATGTTGATTGCCCCTGACATAACATAATTAAAATTTGTCCTATTTGATTGCACTCTGTATTGTATATAATTTCAATGCAACAATAAATTTTCAACAGACAAATATATATATTGATTCCTTCAAAATCGAGAGTTTAAATCGAAAAGTCGTCGACTCAGTAGAGACTTCTTGATACTCACGTCGTTATTATTTTGATTATAAGATTCAGTGATTTAAGTGTTAAAATTATGTTATTCGAATAAAAGTTGAACAAACATTTAAATAGTGTTTTAGTAATAACTATATCCGTAACATATATATAATTCTAATAGGTCTTATCTAAGCATACATTGTTACACAAAAAAATCTTTTTCCAAAATAAAAGAATTAAAAAATTCTAAGATGTTTTCGCAGCCGTGTAATTCTCTTGGATATGAATTGTTTGCAAATCATTATTTTCAAGTTGTTTTCTACTCGATTTCTTTTGAAATATAAATAATACAGTAAACAATGATGCCAAGTCAGTAGCCGTGTGCTGAACGAAGTTGGGTTTAATTGTGACCTGAAGTTCGAATCAAAATACTGATATTTGTAAAGAAACATTTTTTCAATCGATTTATGATGTCGTTTTCGAAAGTGATGGTTAAATTCCCTTTCATAAATTCAATTCTAAAAACAGGGCCTAGCGAGAAAGATTAGCTAATTCCTAGGGCTTGTAATTTTCAGAATTTATATTAATTGGTCATTATATATTGGTCAGTGTCAATAGTGATAATTTAAATGAAATTTTAAAAAAAACCTAACCCAACCAAAATGGTTATACAATATTCTGACCGTATAGTATTTAATTTGTGCCTAATTCCTAGTTCTGTTCCAGTTCATCTTAGAAGACGGTGATGTTGAGCAATTTGCTTAGGGGACCTCTGTGGTCTAGTTGGTAAGAGCTGGTCTGGGGTCAACTCCTGTTGAGGAGAGGGTCAAATATAGATATTTTTCAATTAAAATTTAAAATCTAGCACATGGTGGCTTGTGATGTCATTTCTTCTCGAAATGATATTGGGTGACTAAAAAAAATATGATTTTTCATCTTCAAAATATTAGCGGGCATTGTAAAAATATTTTTTTACCATTTTGTCGCTTATAATGTGAAGCATATGGACTCAAGCATTTGGAAGTTTTTATACGATAACTGCTTGTAACTCATTTTCTTAACCTGTTTTTTTTCCCAAAGAAAGTAATAATCGAAGGATAGGACTAAGACAGGACTAGAAGTAAGAAAATTTCTTTTGCTACGCTCAAGCGCTTTTTTAAAAATATTTACAAGCAATTCTCATTGGAAAACTTATGTTGATATAATTAAAGATTTCAACTGAAGGTGCGTGGTAGAATTTCACTATAAATGTTTTTATTTTTTAACACAGTTCAAGTTCGTCCGTGCACTTAAGAGCCTGAAGATGCCGTAAGGCGAAGCCCGGGTTGTTAGTGACAACACTTGTGTGATGTTCAAAATTTGAACGATTCACATTTAACTTATGTTGAAGTGAGCTATATAAAAAGTGCATTTGTTTTACGTTGAAAGTTGACATGATATGAACAAGAAAAGATTAATTGCGCAGCTGTAAGTGTTGTTGGCTTCCATGCCGCATTTCACAGGTTCGCGTCCTAGTACGAACAGCATTTTTTCGATCGATTTCTCGACGACGAAGGCACGAGTGTTTGTGATGTCTAAAAATACGCTTCCGCCCTTCCAATCCTTCAATAACTGAGCGATGCAAGAACGATTATCTAACCACTAGTCATACCCTAGCCTTATCATTCTATCCCTCTGTATGGAAAAGAGAGGTTGAGCGAATGAGTAACAAACAATTCTCGCAGAAAAACTTATATTGAAATACCTTCATTAGGAGACCATATGGTTCACATTGAGAGCGGATATGGATTAAAAAAATCATTAATTGCCAAGATAATTCATATGCACAGATTTTACAAAAAACCGAATTCAATTTTTTTTTAAAAAACTCCATTAGCTTTCAAAGTTTGTTAAAAATCTGTTAGCAGCGGGTACATTATTGATTGCCATGAAACAACATAAAATCAAAAGCCTGGTTTGCACAAATGGTTTTCAATTATTTTTATCAGTGAAAAATACATTAATGCTTGATTGATATTTCATTCACTTCGGCTTTCATAAAATTGCATGTACAAATACATCGTATATATATATACACAATGTAATTTAATGTACAAGTAATTGAATTTTCATGTAAAATCGACGTAAATGCGTGCTTTATATTAATAATTGCGACTGTATCTGGCATTGAATAATATTGCTCTAATGATTGAAAGCAGGGCTTCAAATACTGCAGTCCCGGTAATTCCGGAAATCCTTACTTTTGCTATGTACACACTCCATCATTCACTGTACAATAATGATTACCCCTGACATGCTATAATTATAATTTATCTTATTTAGTTGCATTCGAATAGTATGTAATGTTTCAATGTAACAATAAGCTGTCAATCGACAAAAACAAACATTCATTCGAAACGCAATCAAAAGGATCAATGCCCAGTTTGACTTTGAGCCAATACTTCTTTGCATTCTGTTTTTTTTTGCTCAAGTGAATTATTATAATACAGTTGTATAAACTTATATTACGTCAATAAAGTGAAATATCAAGAGTAAAATTAAGTGTTTTAATTAAATCCATAACACTTTATTAGTTGGAAATTTGAAAAAAGCTACTTATAAGATATACATCAATACAGTGGTAGGCCAAAAAGGTCTTATGGGCTTTGAGTGCCACTTTTAACACTTGAGAATCTATACGTCAAAAATAGGATCGTTGCAAGAGCGATTATCTAACCACTAGTCGTTTCCTTGTGTTATTTATAGTTGCTAATCGTGATACACGTGTATCATTGAGTAGACTTGATAACTCCATTAGAAGGACATTAGGAGCGAACATGAATAGTCCCGGAAATATAGCTGAATACCGGATCGCCAACCTTGGCCGTAACGATCCCGGCCACCCAGTCTTCTTTGTGCCATGATTAATGTGAAATATAGCGGTCTCACTTACAGGTAGACGAGCAGAGTGTCCCGCTCACCACCGCCTCATTATTTCAACACGAAAAGATTTATTTAATTCGAGTCTATCATGTGAAAAGCGAAAGCATTTGGAAAAAGGGTAATTTCGGACTGCTCCGTATATAATACTATCTACTGAAAAACGTATTCTTCTCAAATAACCACCATTAAAACATCGATTTATTTCAGTTTGCCGTAGCAATTTACTTTAATAATCTAGATTTCTGTATCGAAGTGCTTTCACCTTTTCTCTTTTTACTGTATATACTAGCGGCCGGGAAAGTGTGGGCCGCGAGAAAAATTTTCTGGTCCGCAGAGAAGTCCTACATTAATTTATTAACTTATTGTAGTTGATCACTTTTATTTCTATATCGACTGTGGAAAGGAAAAAAGACGCAACACACAGGTTTTTCAAAAACAGTTTTTTTTTGATAAACACAATGGGGAGCCGGTAAATTGCTCGAATTATTTAAACGATTTTTCACGACTTTTTCTACGAATTTCATTTTTATCTTGTGCGACACTTGTTTAGAGAGTGAAATATAAAAATAAGTATTTATTTTAACTGTGTTCGCTCTAAATGCGGAACATATGATCTTTTAATGGAGTTTATCTCAACAGAAGTGTTTCTACGAGAACTGCTTATTAATTAGTTACTCAAACTGTTTCTACATATTTCCAGAAAACATAGAAGACTAAGGCTAAGACAAAACAAACGGACAGAACAAACGGAAACAAATTGATTATCTTGTTATTCGAGCAATTAACCGGGAACCATCACAATGTCACCATCACCTTGATACACCTTCCATCAAAAGGATACAAGCTGCAAATGCCGAATTAGTATCTAAATTTAGCTTTAATGTTTAAAAAAAGATTAGCTTGTGAAAATTGAAACCATGAAAAGTGTTTTTCCTAGACAATTTCTTTAATGAGTATTAGATTATGTCAATTAAACACCAGTTTAGAAGTCTCCGTTCACTTCCAGGTTGTTTATATTTCATAATTTGCATATGGCCCAAAATCATCAACACACGTTTTTTGTGCCTCCTGTAAAATTAGCTATGTGTGGGTGAAGTCTTTTTTCCTTTAAACAGTCGATATGTAATATTTAACATAACAGTCCAGTTAGTGGTACGCTGGATTCAAATTGTGAATTTAGTGGTTCGTAAGCCCAAAAAGTTTGCCGACCGCTGGTATATACTGTAGGGCTTGTCGGTTCTCAAAAAGTCGGTTTTGTAAGCTGGTTTGGTTTTGTAAGTCGGTTTTGTAGGCTGGTTTGTAAGCTGGTCGAGTTAAATAAAGAAATTGAATATTGTAATAAAACATCTTTATATTTTGTCAAGATTAACTATGTTAAAAACTGAATAAAAAATGAACCTGTAAGTGAGTATCAATTAATAAATAGACTCTAATCGTATCAAACCTCAACCGAATGACAGTCGGATCCGTAGTGCAGTGGTCAACGTGGCCAGGGCCGGCGCTTTCATACAGGCAAAATAGGCAACCGCCTAGGGGACAAACCATTAGGAGTATCAAAATTATTTTTATATACATTGTAATGTATACACAACATTATAGCATAGAGTGTTATGTTAAATTATCTATGACAACTAATTGTAACAATAAACAGCGGTGGGCTGCCCATACGTTAACAAGGGGCTCACTTATTCTCACAGCAATTTTCGGTGTTCTGGGGAGGAGTGAATTTTTTTATCACTCCTATGCAATTGTATGCAATACTTAAATAAGCTATCGATTGTTACTTAATACACTTGTAATATGTAACAATATGCAATTTACCTTCAACTTATCAATCTAAATGGCTAAAAATGTACTATTGTGTGTACTGAAGCTGTCTAAAATAATATATAAATCAGAAATTGTAGTTATGAACTAATTTGATCTGAGAATATTTTTTTCTCTTAAATTAACAAGGGGCTCGCCGGCCTTAGTAAATTTTAACAAGGGGATCGCGCGAACCCCTCCGAGCCCCCTCCAGCCCATCCCTGACAATAAACCTATATCGATATCCAGTTCCTTCTCCAAATCTAGCCAGTTCAAATCGAGAGTTCAAATCGAAACGTTTTACAACGAAGTAGAGACGCCTCGATACTCATATCGTATCATTAGATTAATAAGATTAAGTGATTTATTTTAAAGTGTAAATTGTATATGGAATAATGTTGAACCAATATTGAATAAATGTTTTAGTAAAAATATATCCATAACAACATAATCTAATAAAAACAGTACATTTTATTTTATTTTGATGTTTGTATTTGTTCGTTGTAATAATGTCTCTTTTTTTATGTATTTAAAAAAAATGAAAATGACCGACTGAGTAACAAGCAGTTCACGTAGAAAAACTTTTGTTGAGATACCTCCATTAGGAGGCCATATGCCCCACATTGGGAGCAGACATGGATATATATAAAAAAATATTTCTATTGATTTTGAATTGTTTTTTATTCCATTATTTCTAAAAAAAAATGGAACGATTTGTTAAAAAAGGAAGCGCGCCAATAACCGTAGCCTAGGGCGTAAAATAACCTCGTGCCTGTACTGAACGTGGCGTATCTCACAGGTTCGGATCCTACCACGAACAGAATTTCATTAAATTTATCAATTTTCGGTCGATGTCATAGGTGCTTGTTTTGCGTAAATATTTCCCCCCACCTTTGCAATCCTTAAATATAGAAAGGAATAAGTTAACCAATTGTCCTGTCTTAGCTTTATCCTGCTATCCTTAGCGCTCTCTTTGAGAAAAAGAAATCTAACACTGAGTAATAAACGGATTTTGTAGAAAAAAGTTCATTTGAAATTAATAAGACATATGGAGCAGATTTGAATTAATATATATATATCAACTGTGGAAAGGAAAAAAGACTTGACCTACACGATGCAAATTTTACTGGAGGTACAAAAAACGTGTTTTGATGATTTTCGGCCATATGAAAATTATGTAATGTACACAAGCTTGAAGTGCACAGAGACTTCTAAGCTGTTGTTTAATTGACATAATCTAATATCAATAAAAAAAAGTAGTAAAAATCATTTTTTCAGACTTTTTTTCTTGGTTTCAATTTTAAAAAGCTCATCTTTTTTAAAACTTTAAATTAATAAAAACACCATAATCCTTTATACTTCATTCCACTTTATTTTATATGTCAGGACCGGTTTCGCTCATTGCGAGCATTGTCAAGTGATAAGATATATAATTTAACAATGCTATTAATACAAAATTGAAAAGATATACACAACAATTGGCATTGAAAAGAAATTGCCAATTACATTAAAGTGATTCTAAAATAACACAAAATTAAAATGTTTTAAACTTTTTAATTATATGTTAGATGTGTTAAACATTTTAATTTTGTGTTATTTTAGAATCATTTTAATGTAATTGGCAATTTCTTTTCAATGCCAATTGTTGTGTATAACTTTTCAATTTTGCATAAATAGCATTGTTAAATTTTTTTTCTTATCAGTTGACAATGCTCGCAATGAGCGAAACCGGTCCTGACATATAAAATATAGTGGAATGAAGTACAAAGAATTATTGTGTTTTTATTAATATAATGCCTTTCCACCAAGTATTGACAGTGAACACCCTAAAAGTGATAAAACTTTAAAGCTAAATTTAGATTCTAATTCGGCATTTGCAGCTTACATCTTTTTAATATAATGTGTATCGAGTTCTATACATTGTGATTATCGATAAAAACTGTGGGTTACGTCTTTTCGTTTCCACAGTCGATTTATAGCGTTGTAAATAGTTGAGTTAAAATTCTGATTAATACAGAGAAATGTTTTCGATATTATTTAAAACCATTGAGGCATAATATAAGGTACGCTTTTTAATGTTATCAGGAAAATCTTTTTAATGTAAGAAACCAAAAAAAAAACAAAAACAAATGGATAAAAAGGCCGGCAATAGAATTAGCCATTCAAATATAATGTGCCTTTTATTTAAAAAGGATACAAAATGAAGTCACGTTGGCGAAGGATATTGTTCGTATATAAAATTATACAAAAGTTTTTCCAAGGGGCGAAACTTTATCCGGAATTTACCCTGCTCGTAATAAAAATAAAAATGTAAAAAAGTTTTTTTTTCGGAAAATTCGGCAGCAGTTTCTTTAAAGTGTTCGCGTTTATATGGTGATAGAAAAAAAACAACCAACCCTTGCTTATTCATCCCGATATGAAATTTCCCGTGAAATGTTCTGACCCTCGGGAGAAGCCCACCGAGCGTCAGAATTGACAGGGTGTACCAAAGCAGTTTCCGTGGACCACTATTAGTTTTTTTTAACACATTTTTTTATTTGAAATCTATTTCAGCTCCCAATTTGAATGAAAGTATCTCAACAGATTTTTTAAAACCGTTTGTTAAGTAATCTTTTTTTTAGAAAATAAACGGGGCTAGGACAAGACTTGGCGTAAGCCAAACCCTCTCGCTATGTGGAGCGTATGTTCTACTGATAGATGTATCTCAAGGAGTTGGTTTTCCACCACCACACGTTGTGTATATGCAGTCAATGTTTACTGGCAGCCTTCCACAACTCCATCGACACAAAAAATTCGACCACACTGGCGGCAAGATATAATTAATATATATTATGAAATGTTTGACTAGTAAAAAAAAGTGTTTTATGCTTTTAATTTAATGTCTTTCCACCAAGTATTGACAGTAAACACAGTAAAAGTGAAATATATCTGGATACAGGCAGACCTCTACTTTTGAACATTCTACTTTCGCACAAGATTAGATTTTTTGGCGATAATGCAAAAATGTTTTGTTTTGACAAGTAACGACTGGTTTGACAAATTTAAGACGAGGTTTTATTATTATTTACACAATATTTAATTCATTAGAGAATCGGCTAATGCGGATAGAGATGCTGGAAAAGACTTTATTTCCTCATTGTTCAAAATTATTGATACACCCTATGTCAAATATTCAATTAAGACGAGACTGGTTTATTTTGGAAGAAAATGCTTAATCCTACATTCTTATCAAAGGAAAAATCAGTTGCCCCTGTTCACAAACTTTCTAAAAACCGATTGACATTGCTTCTTGGTGTAAATTTAGCTGTAAATTAGTAAATTTAGCATTGATGCTAATGTTGTTAGTTTATCAAGCAGATAATTCTAGAACATTGAAAAGAAAAGATAAATACAACTAACTCTTGACAAGTTTATTAAAAAAACATAATTTTTATCAAAAAAAAATAGTAAAGGACAATTTTCAGTGTTTTTTTTACATACTTCTAATTTAGATCATTCAACATTCGCACATGTTTTCAGGAACCAATTGTGTGCGAAAGTGGAGGTCCGTCTGTACACACAATATGTTATATCAGTTTGCGAGTCGCGGTTTGATAGCCCGATAAGTACAGGCTCTCGGGAAATAACGGGAAACCGGCGCTTGAATAAAAAGCCCTGGATAGGTCCTTTTTTGTTTATATATATGAAATAATCGTAAACAAACGTGTAGTGTTTTCCTTAAGCCTCCGTATGGGACCAGTCTTCAGATCGATAGTCTGTCGAATTGATTCTATTCTCTTCGCGTTTATAGTGTCTTCAATATGCCGTTTGATTTGTATGTCATATAAAACTTTATCTATATTACACATGCTATTTTACTATGTAAATATATCACTTTCAGGGTGTTTACTGTCATTGCTTGGTGAAAAGGCATTATATTAATAAAAACCGGGGCTGTGGAGTCGGAGTCGGAGTCGCAGAGTAGCGGTATTTTGACCGGAGTCGGCTTTTTGAAAAATGAGCGGCTCGATTTTTTTTGAAAAATATTTTTAATGAAGTGTATTCAAACAAAATAGTACAATGTGTTGCCACTCCATGCTTGGCTGACTACAGATGATCTGATGGTATACATATATATATATAAGTTAACAGCTTAACGACCGCGGACGCGTATTTGAGTCTTTGAAAAACAAAGGTTGCTGGCCGGCGGACTCATTTATGCGTATAGGCATAGTATCTGCGAGCTAAAAAAACTTATGTAAAGATATCTCAACTTGTTTACAAATTATAGTGAATTTAGGAAAATTACAATTTTTAAATGATGAAAAATGAAAAATTTCCTCAGAGTCGGTGTCGCTAATTATTTTAAAGCTGGAGTCGGAGTCGTCTTTTTTATACACGACTCCACAGCCCTGATAAAAACACAATATTCCTTTGTACTTTATTCCACTTTAAATTCAGGACCGGTTTCGCTCATGTTTAGAGAAAAACACAAAATTATCATTAAGTTATTTACTTTAGTAATGAAGAATTTCACTTTGTTAAAAAATTCCTAAATTTTAATTATGTTTATAATGACCATCATGCACCATTTAAAATTTATTAATCTTTGATGTTTTTAATTATATGTTATGTTAAACATTACAATTTTGTGTAATTATAGAGTCACTTATACTGTAATTTGTAAATTCTGTTAATTGTTGTTTAAACCTTTTATTTCAATTTAATTTTGTATAAATATCACTGTTTATATATATTTCCTGAACTATTAAATAAAGTGGAATAAAGTACAAAGGAATATTGTGCTTAAAAAATAATGTAGTCGAGTGATCAATGCTGTTGACGTTAGTAGCAATGATCACATGCTCGAATCTCAAATTTAAGGATATGCGTCCGAAAGTTTGGGTAAATAAAAAATACTTTTACTACCTATCCGAATTAAAAAAAATAAAATACCAATTTGTACTAATTCCACTTGTATTGTATTTGATGTGATGCGGACCGGTTTTGGTCATGACGAGCTTGATAATCAACTGATATTACATTAATTTAGAATTTCGACCGAATTAGCTTGATGGAATTTCAATATTCAATTTGAATTGTCTGAATCCTGTACTCTGCATATGAATTTTGTCACTTCAAGTAAACTCGCGTAGTTGAAAAGCCTGAAGATGCCGAAAGGCGAAACCCAAGTCGTTAACGACAAGATTCATTGATATTACAGTGTTATTTATAATGTGATCATTGCTACTAACGTCAACAGCATTGATCACTCGACTACATTAATTTTTAAACACAATATTCCTTTGTACTTTATTCCACTTTATTTAATAGTCGCCCGCTGTGGTCTAGTTGGTTAGAGCTTGCTTTACCGACCAGGTGGGTCTAGGTTCGAATCCCGGTAAGGTCAATGTCAAAATTGGATTTTTTTCAATTTTAATTTGAGATCTAAGACATGGGTGTTTGTGAAGTCAATTCTCCTTGAGTTTATCTCATGTGACTTTTAAAAATTCTCATCGATTATATCTCGTATGATCTTTCAACTTAAAAGTATTTGACGCATTGGCGTAAGCTGTAATGTCAAATATTTTTTATAAATTAAAATTAAAAAAATATTAAATAATAAACAAAATAATATATAAATTTGCGTAAATAAAACGAATATTGTATTGTATTATAAGTTAAAGAAAATGAAATTAAAACAAATGAATATTTAACTTTTTAAAAGTGGTACCTATCTGATTCTAAGCGTGCGACGTATTGGTAGCGATTAGCTAACAACTAGTCTTGTTTAAGTTTTACCTTTCCACCAAAAATCACTCAAAAGTTTGACAACTGATTCACAACTATTTCTCATAACAAAATACCTAAGTCTTCAAATGTGGAAAGTCAAATTAACTGGATGGCTCCCACATACTAGATATCACGTCAAATTTTTCGTGCTCAACACGCCAGAGACGAGTTATCTCGTCAATAATTAATTAAATAGATAATTGCAAATTATAACCGGAGTGCTAGGTACAGACGTACTTTTTTCTACGGCGGACAAAAGGTTAAATGATTTCGTAGTTGATTAAGATATTTTTCACGAAACATGTGGATCATATGAGCTTCCGGAAATACAAAAAAAAGAAGAACTTTAACACTAACGCGTCCTGATACTTAAAGCTCCATAAATTTGATATCGACAAAAATAAATGTGGAACTAGCTTTTCCGGTTCTAAGCTCAAGAAATGCGACCCCAATACCCACATTTTCTTAAATATCTATTTTAATATGGGTGATACAATGTTTATAATTAAGATTTTCTTATATCATAGTTTTTTGGACCTTTTGTAGTTTATATAAATACGCGATAACGCGATAAGGCGATAAGCGATCGTTCGTAAGATAGCTGGACTTAACTCGTCAGTTGCAATTTCATATGTGTGCTGAGATGACGTCTTTTTTACGCGCAACTTAAAATATGATTATTTATTAAAAAACCACGGATTTTTTATAAAAAAATGTATGATGAATGATGCAGAGATATATTTTAAGGCCCTTAGACTATTTTTTTTTGAAATTCATAAGAATAAGGTCAATAATGAGGAAACCACTGGGGCCCCTAAACGATCCCCATCGGATGAGAAGTATTTTTCTAGTCTCCGAGCCGCGAGAGTTAGTACATATGAGTGTTTTATTATTTGAATATAATGTCTTTCCATCAAGTATTGTCTGTGACCACCTTAAACGTGATATATTTACTTGAGCATTTTTTTGAAAGTGATAATTAATTTCAATGTTTTAATGATTTCATTTCAAATGACTTCCATCGTCACTTATTGTTGCTTCATAATAGCTTTTCGATATCGTCTATTCAAAACGTAATAGAATCATGGGCACGCAATAAAAGCGAGCCCGTCATAATCGAACAAGCACGTCGGCAGTTAATAATCAGCCCGCGTCACTCCGCTCGCCAATAAACGGAATCGATAATTATTTATCGCCTCTCCCCGCCGCCGGCCCTGCTCATCGTTAATCATTCAATTTTTGGATGCCATTTGCACGGGGCATACTGCCTCGCTTTTTCACGCACGAAATTAAATTTTTATCGCGGACCTGGGAGTCGGAGCCCCAAATCCCGACACAATAAGTGCCTAAGTTATTGATTCGTAGGTGATTTGTCACAGTTTTAATGTTTTATTGTCGTTTGCGTGTTGTTAAATTATTTTTAACTAAGCTACGACAGCCCCTGAAACGAAACATTACCAATCAACTTCATATTGCGTTATTTTTTTGCGCGATATCAGTTGCCGGAGAAGTGAACACGGATTTGATGTTGAAAATGTTGTTGAAATGTTGCTGAAATGTTGAAAAATTTGCAAAACTATGGCTTAGAATTAAATGAACTTTTGGTCAGATGATTTGCTTAATAAAAGCTGACATCATTACATTTCACATTCACTTTGACAAGTCAGTATATAAATATACAAGTAGCTATAGTCAGGTCATATGGCACAGCGGTTAGCGTGTTGGGCTTCAGTCATATTACGAACAGAATTTTATCAATCGATTTATCGGTTTCTGTTCGAAGGCATGGGTGTTTGTGATGTCTAAAAAAATTCCATCCCACCCTTTCCGATCCTTTTATAATTTGGTGTAGAGAGAGCGATAAGCTAACCACTAGCCCTGTCTTACCCGTATCTTTATAACCCACTACTCTTTGAATAAGAGAGGTTGAGAGACTGAGTAACAAATAGTTCTCGTAGAAAAAAACTGTTGAGATACTTCCATTAGGAGGCCATAAGCTCCACTTTGGGAGTAGATATGGACAAAAAAATATATGTATATCGACTATGGAAAGGAAAAAGGACGTAACCCACACATATCAAATTATACAGGAGGCGCTAAAAACGTGTTTTAATGATTGTGTGCCATATGCAAATTATAAATTATACACAACCTCGAAGTGCACGAAAACTTCTAAGCTGGTGTTTAATTGACATAATCTAATATTAACTAAAGAAGTTGTCTAGGGAAAACTTTTATTTCAATCTTTTTTTATTGTTTTAATTTTTTACAAGGTCATCTTTTTCAAACTTAAAAGCTAAATTTAGATACTAATTCGACATTTGCAGCTTGCATCCATTTGGAAGAATGTGTATCAAGTTTGATACATTATGATTATCGAAAAAAAGCTTTTTTGAAAAAACTGCTGGTTACGTCCTTTTTCCTTTCCACAGTCGATATGTATATATATATAAACTCACTAATGAGTGTAAGACAAAGTTGTCTTGAAATAACTGTTAAGGCTAGGTTAGGTTAGATATTTTGAATAAAAAAGGCAAGAACGCCAAAATTATAATAACGCATGTGTGATATGCATATTTTTAAAATTCATGTCCGCTCCTAATGTGAAGTATATGGTCTCCTAATAGAAGTTTTTTTTCTACGAGAACTCAGTTGTTTAATATCTCTTTTTAACGATAATAGAGATAGAAAAATAACACTAGTGGTAAGTTAATCGCTTTTTTCTTTCCCCGAAATCTATAAACCAAGTGAAAATCAATTTATAAGAACTGTCCGTACTGAGATTCGAACCAGTGATCTCCGTAATCAAGTGCCAACAATCTTAACCGATCGACCACGCAGCCAGTATACGTGATATTAAACATAGTGTTATGGAAGTAAACATAACACAGCTTACAAGAAAACAGCGTAATTTTTAACTGGAACGCGTATCGTGTTTTCTCACAATTACTTTTGCCAATTATTCCCACAAGAACAATTTTATAAAGGTATTTTTCTTAATTGCCGACCCCGAATAAGAGCCTTTGGTAATAAAATAAATTTTCACTATTTTCCTGGCCTCCTGGCCGCCAGGGGACGGTTATGTACGAAAAGTTATACCATATTTTTGACAATGTCAAGTCACAGCGAAATGATTTCTCAAAAAAAAGACGCCATTTAAGAAATTCAGTATGGTTATTTTTATTAGTGATTATTTATGTGTCTGAGATTTGTGATTAAAAACATTCGCTGGCCAATTAACCGTGCTATACGAAGGCTGGCTATGTGCTGTACGTTTATAAATAACAATTCACTTACCAGTGTCCTAGAATCTAATGAAACTTTTTAAGGTTTTGTTATAACTGTCTTCTGTCGCTGAATTTCTTTGATATTAGAAAAACACTTTTAGGATGTCCACTGTCAATACTTGGTGGAAAGGCTTTATATTTGAAAAAAAACACAATATTCATTTTTACTTATTTCCACTTTTATTTTCCAAGATCAGGCCCGGTTTCGCTCATGGCGAGTATTAAAAGTAAAAAGTATCAACGAACTTAGTTCTACAATTTTTTTATTAGATGAGTTTATAGCTATTTCGGCGTGCGCCATCGTCACAACTATGCTAATGATAATAATTGTAATATAAATTAGGATGTCAGAGCAAATAACAGCATGTATTGTGTATCTCTTCTAAGGCAGTATATATAGCTGAGTATATATGTACATAGTTCTGACGATGGCGATCATCGAAATAGCTATAAACACATGTTATAAAAAAATGCAGAAGTAAGTGCCAATTCAATCAATCGCCACTTAAGCTTTGTTAGTCTTTGATGATCTGTATAATTACATGTTAGAGGTGTTAAACATTTTAATTTGTTCTAGTTCAGAGTCACTTATTCGTAATTTTTAAATTCTTTTCTGTGTCAATTGTTTTTTTACACCTTTTTGTTTCAATTTTTTTTTCTATAAATAACACTGTTAAATTCTATTTGTTATCAGTTGATAATTCTCGCCATAAGCGAAAACGGTCTTGCCAAATCGTTAACAAGGGGCTCGTTTAATCTCGAAGCAATTATCGGTGTTCTGGGGAAGAAGGGAATTAGTTTATTACTTGAATGCAATTATATGCAATACTTAAATAAACAATCGATTGTTACTTAATACACTAACAATATCCAATTTATACGTGTATAGCCTGGCACCGGTTAAACACACAGACGCTAGCCAAAATTTGACTGTATGTGCGGCACAGACGACCGTCTCGTAGTAACGACAATGGAATGCGATCGTGCAATCGGGGGATTTGCGGCGAATATATCAAGCCAGCGCGTAATTCGGGGTAGTGTTATTGGGGGCTCCAAATTAATATTAAATTTGTAAATTAAGTATTTTGGCCACTGCATTATTGAATTATTAACACTGCATTATTGCATTATTGATTACTTTAATGCGATCGTAATTATGGCTTTAAATTTTTGTTTTTCTTAATATTCTTAATTTTAAACCATGTCCGCTCCCAATGTGGAGCATATGGACTCCTAATGGAGTTTATCTCAACAAAAGTGTTTCTACGAGAACTGTTTGTTACTCAGTTGCTCAACCTCTCTTTTTCCAAAGAGAGTAGGGATAGAAGGATAGGGCTAGGACAGGATTAGTGGTAAGCTAGTCGCTCTCGATACGCCCCGTTCATAGGATAGGATGAGTGAAAGGGGGGAATTCAAGACATCACATACACCCATGCCTTTGAACAGAAATTCATAAATCGATTGAAAAATCAATTTTTAAAAACTGTCCGTGCCGGGATTTGAACCCGGGCCCTCCGTAGCCGAAGCCAACAACGTTGACCACTAGACCACACGGGCGGCAATTCTTAATTTAGTAATGTTAAATTAAGTATTTTAGTAAGTTAGCTTAGTAATGTAATTAAATGCTTTTTGTTAATATTCTTTCATTTAAAGGTTGGCGATCGTGCAATTGGGGGATTCGCGGCAAATATTTCAAGCCAGCGCGTAATTCGGGGTAGTGTGATTGGGGGTTACACTGTACAAATGAATATTTTGTTTTTCTTAAATTACAATTCGGTCAAATATATTAGAATGTTTTCAGTACCATATGGGGGTAAGTTCTAAAAAGATCTTTTAATCTGAAGATATTTAAATATTTAATATTTTTAATATTACGAAATTCTGATAAGAAAAGGTATTACAATATTGCAGTCAGTCCGCAGTCATAAATCAGGCGTCCCGGGTCGTACTTTTCCCTACGTGACGTATATTATACTATGTATATATCGCACATCTATCTACAAACGTGTAGTTTATATACCAGCGTTTCTCAAAGTTAGGGGGCAGCAAAGTTTACTTTACGACAAAGTATTTTTTCTCGATTTGATTAGCTCAAATGTGGGCAAACTAAGTTTTGTTAAACTAAAATTACTAACAGCAGTAACTATACCACAAATAAGAATATTAGATAAGATAGATATCTTAATTAAAATGGACGATTTTTTTTTATCCATGTCCGCTCCCAATGTTAAGGATATGGCCTCCTAATGGAGGTATATCATATAAACAGAAGTTTATTTCTACGAAAACTGTTTGTTACTCATTTGCTCAATCTCACTTTTTTAAAAGTGAGGTTGAGAGTAGGGCATCCAATCCCGGGATCCCGTTCAATTTTCTGATCCCGAAATTCCGGGATTGAGATGGCCGCGATCCCGGGATTTCGGGATTGAGAAATTTTGAACAAATTCTCGAAATTTATACGAAATTGGCAAATTGAAGATTTCAAATTCCTCGGTGAGCTAAAAAAAAAACAACGAGTTTCTGTGAGATTCCGGGAAAAAGTATACCAAATTGAGGATTTCGAATTCCTCGGTGAGAAAATTGTTGGAATTGCTCGATTGGAAAAAGGCTTCGGGATTGGATACCCTAGTTGAGAGTAAGGAAAGATAAGGCTAGAACAGGACTAGTTGTCAACTAATCGCTATTGCTGCACCCAGTTATTAAAGAATCAGAAGGATGAGAGGAGAGGAAATAATGTGAATTGATATAAAAAACACCCAGTCTTAGATCACAACTTTGAACTGAATAATCATCAAATTCACTGTGATCTTACTGGGAATCTAACCCAGACGTGTGTGATCGGTCGAGCAAGCTCTAACCAACTGGGCCACAGCAGGCGACGCAATATATTGTATAATTAAAATTTTATATTTTCTTCCTATTAAATAAATAATTCCGGTTTTGCTCATGACGAACATTATCAACTGACAAGGGAATACAATATTACAATATTTAGACAAAGATTTTTTTAAAGTTATATGAATTATTTTGTAAATAATCCCAAATTATAATTTATTGTTATTCACCACATTAACTTATTTGTTCTTTTATGAGTTTTCAAATTAATTTTCAATATTTTTTTTAAGAGGTAATACAGATTTTATTTATAGTTAATTTAGTAGGACTGATTCATACTCTGTATCTTTATCTGTAAATTACTTTCTTAAACGATGGTTCGTTATACCCTAATAATTGTACTTTTTTCGGTATAAATAACACTATAGTATTGTATTATATTTTTTTACTACATGTTTGCTCCCAATGTGCAGTACCGGCGCAAAGTTATTTGGCGCCCTAAGCAACGGTTATTGGAGCGTCCCTTTTTTAACATATTGTCAATTTTTTCTTGAAATAATGAAAAAAAAACAATTCGGGATCATTAGAAATATCATTCTTGCATATTATTATTTGATTGTTTTTACTTGTAATTATACCAATTATTTGTATTTAATTAACCTTTATTAATATCTATATATTTGTAATTATTATTTATTTTTGCCTTTCAAATTGTACCTAAATAAAATGTATCTTAACTGTATCATTGAGGAGATATCATCTTCGGTGTGATGCAGAAAAGAAAAGAAAAAAGTTTATCGAATAATAATAAAAAAAAAGCATTAGAAATATGTTTTTATATACATCCATGTCCGCTCCCAATGTGAAGCATATGTCTTCCTAATAGAGGTATCTCAATAAAAGTTTTTTCTACTAGAAATGTTTGTTACTCAGTCGCTAAGCCTCTAAAATAGAAAACGATATATAACTACAACGAACAAATACAAAAGTCTAAGTGAAATAAAACGTACTTTTTTTATGAGTTTTATATTGTAGTACTCCATTTATGCGCCCCCTAGTGGCTTGCGCCCTAGGCGGTTACCTATTTTGCCTGTATGGTAGCGCCGGCCCTGCCAATATGCCTCCTTCCTGGAGGTGTTTCGACAGAAGTTTGGTCTGCGAAACTGTTGGTTACTCAGTCGCTCAACCTTTTTTTTTGAAAAATAGTAAGTAATTAAGGATAGAAGAATAATGCTTAGACACGATTAGTGATAAACTAATCACTCTCTCTACACCAAGTTATTAAAGAATCAAAAAGATAGTAGCGAATTCTATGGCGCAGTGGTAAGCGCTGTTGCCTTCCGTGCCGTACTTTCGTACATACGGGTTTGAGTCCCAGTACGAACTGCATTTTTTTGATCGATTTCTGTTCGTAGGCATTGGTGTTTATGATGTCTAAAAATTCTGTCCCACCATTCCAATTCTTTGATAACTGGGCGTAGCGAGAGCGATTGGTCAATCACTAGTTCTATCCTAGTCTTGTCCTTTTATCCCTTCTTCACTCTTTGGAAATGGATGTTGAGCGGCTGAGTAACAAAAAGGGTAACCGGATAAAACAGAACATGAAAAAACAGAACATCACAAAACGTACAATATATCTTTAGAAAACACTAGTATTGATATGTTTTACAATCAATTAGTAATCTCTATGTCGTATTAGATACAATAAATAAAACATCAATCTTGCATATCAATTACACTTTCAATCTGAAATTGTCGTAAATACACTTATATTCGACGATTATAATAGTCGCCATTGACTGATAAAGTAAAGCGCACGTTATTACACACTGTTCTGAAATTATTACCTGTTAATCTATAATATTTTTCCAATAAATAGTTAAGAAGAAACTGTGTTCTGAATTGTATATGTTCTATGTTCTGTTTTATCATGATCTGTTTATCCATGGAATCACAAAAAGATGTTGCAGAGAAACTTAGAAGCGGAGATGGATAAAAAAATGATTATATTATGCTTGCCAAAGATTGAGAAGCCCTGACATACGAAGGACTGCGGTTGCACGCGATATTTACACATGACATTTCAGTTCCAATTATTCCCCTAACGATCCCATCTAAAAACTGTTGCGTCAGATCCAATAATAAAATAATATTGACGTATATACGAAAAAGGAAAACCACCCCCTCAGCACAGATGACTTATTGGGTGTATTTCGTTTCTTTTCTTCGTCCTCTTTACTTTTTCGCAAGCGGCTGTTATCGTATTTTTTTTATTGCTGATATATGCTTCTTTTCCTTGAAGTGTTCTCCGGTTTATTCAAGCAAACATTCATGTTTTTCAATGTTTAGTATTATGAACAATGAATCCCAGCAACTCTTTTTCTATATCGGGCACGGAAAAGTGATATCTGGACAAAAGAGAAAAATATACCACACAGCTGTGACAAGACATGACCGGGGAAAAATAACCTACATATTTTCGCTATATCTATTTATGAATTGAATATTATGGTTCTGTGATTCTTCTGAACACGAATTATTCGTACCCATATTTCTCACAAAAAGATTCCTTCGCGCACAGAATCTTTCGTACATATAAAACTACGTCACTACGACAACATTTTTTTTTATTCATGTCTGATCTCAATGTAGAAAATATGGCTATCTAATGATAACTCAGTCGCTCAAAGTCCTCCGTATTGAGAATAGAAAGATAATGCTAGTAAATGACCAGGGACGTCCGGCGGACATAGCCGAGTATGCAGTTGCCTAGGGGCGGAAAGTCTTAGAGAGTGGTAAATGATCACAGAATACATTTTTAAAATGATTACTAAAAATTGTAAGGGCTCTAGTTTAAACTCTACCTAAGGGCGGCAATAGCCTAAGAACGTCACTGTATAGGACTTGTGGTTAACTAATCGCTCTCTCTACGCCCAGTTATTGAAGAGTCGGAATTGTGGGAAGGAATTTTCAAACATCGCTAGTCAACAATAAAATAAATAAAATCTTAAATCATGTAAATATTTATAATCTGTACGGTTATCTGCACAATTAATTTTATTTTAGTAAAAAAATATCAAAGTATTTTAGTTCTAAAATACTTTGATATTTTTACCCTGTTATAATAGAGTTCTACCAAGTAAATGTCAAACCAATTAATTGGCAATAGTTAATAGTTACTGTCATTACTGCAGACAGTCGGTCCAAAATTCAGTAAAAAGTACACGTAAAGATTTAAAAAAAAGTTTAATTTTGTTATTCAATTCAGTTTTCAGATAAAAAAAAAAACGTTTTGAGTAACCAACTCCAGATTTATGGTTTATTTATTTTACGAAAGCGATCGACTCTCGAATGAACTAAACCAAAAGTATAAAATCAACAGAAATTCTTCATCGAACTTTTACACCGTGTCGATTTTTAATATTATTAATTTCAGAATTATTAATACTGTAAAAAAAATGAACATTATACCTATATAGGTACTGAGCTTTGATTGGAAAACAAATGGATGGGGATGGGGGTGTTGGGTTAGGGGTGTTATGCCGCGAAGTTTTAATTGGGAAAAGTTAGTATCGTGAAATAATAATAAAATTGGCCTTATCAAGTCTGGTATTTACTTTTAACATGCCTGAGAGATTTTGGATAAAAAAAATAAAAACCAAGAATTAGGCCTGATCTTCGTTTCTTAATTAATTCATTACGTATCGAATATTCAAATTGTAATTGAGTTTTTTTTACTTACTGGTGACATTAGAGTAGGGTGAGCTTAAAATATTTAAGTGTTTTTAGTCTAGTCGGAGTCATTAAATTAAAGTGATACTTTATAGGAAGACTTTTTTCCACATGTAACGCGGTGGAACGGCTTTTCGGCACCTTTTTCTCGTAAAGTTTCAAATAAAAATTCACAGATTTTTTTTCTTGGAAAACATTGGCTGTTTTTTGCTAACTTATGTGACTTTATAATGTTTTGTGACGGGTACCGTAACACTCATAAAAAAACAATCCTTAAATAAAAAGTTTAGGAAGAATGATTAGCTAACCACTAGTCCTGTCTTAGCCTTATTTTTCTATCGCTTCATTCTTTTCGAAAACGAGAGGTTAATCAACTGAGTAAAAACAAGGTCTCGTAGATCTACATTAGGAGACCATATTAGCTCATCAGAAGTGAAGTGAGCCAGGTGATATTTTAGGAAAAAATGTGTTCGATACTTTTTAATATTCTTAATGTCTAAAAAAATGTTATTATGAATTTTAGCTTCGTAAAAATATACTGCAATAATGCTTTTTTCATACAATAAAAATAAACAATCCACCACGTAAAAACGTAATTCTATTTAAATGTTTCGGCATTTTGTTATTTGACTCATTGGTTCATTTCATTATTCAAAGGTTCACTTGGATTTCATGGATTAAAAAATAGGTGCAGTGGAAAATATTTAAAAAATATATATATTATACAAAAAAAAAACGGAAACTCTTTCCGACCACACTGCTATAATGACTATTTCTACCCTAATTACAGACTTAAAGTTACAAATTTTTAATTAACTGAATTTGTAAGAGAAAAGTCGGAAATGTCAATTCTATTCTGGCTCGCTGATTGTTTATTAAAAGACTTCTTCAAGCATAACTGATTTACTTTCAACTTTTACTTATAACCATTCAGAAAATTATTCCACAGTCTCTTGGATCACCTTGTTATTAAGCAAATATAAACATAAGTGTCAAATAAGTCCAGATACAGTGGAACCCCGATCTATCGTTCTCGCATGGATCGTTTATTTTTCATAGTCGCGGCCAAACACCCATAAGAACAATGTAAAATAATCCCGCATTAATCGTTCCCCGCTTTACCGTTTTCCTCGATTTACTGTCTAAATGTTTTGGTCCCGTCACGAATATTACCCCGATTGACCGTTTTCGTTGAATATTTCTCACAAATAGTCCCGCTTCGCATTTCATTTCGCGTTTTATTTCCAGTGGAACCACAATTTACCGTTCTCGCTATTGATTGGCCGTTTTTGTATAATATTTTTTTGCACTCATAAATAGTCTTAAATCGCTACTCAAAAGTCAAAACTGATATACCTAAATGAAGAAAACTAGAACTCTATCTGAGAAACTGATAACAAATCAAACAAAAATGAAAATACGTGAAAAAACGAGTCGACATAGCAAAAAAGAGTTGACTTAGAAATAAATGTACGCAATTTTGAAGGATGTTTGTTAAAATTTAAGTGCCAAACTGCAAATAGACAACAAAGTTTGTATTAAACAATTTTAAAATATATTTATTCATACTTTAATAAAAATAGAGTTTTTAAAAATTAAACATTGTTTTGGTATTATTTGAAGATTTTCCGCATTATTCGTTCATTTATTACGGTCCCCTGAAAACGTAGAATTGAGGTTCCACTGTATTAAAAATATTAACTTACAGAATTACCTCGATAACAACAGATATATACACTCAATCAATAGTAAATTAGTCATTTTAAGTTAATTGTTAACCGCTTTCGTCTAGTTCAGTGTCTGTCAAACTGTGTGCAGCGGCACACTACTGTGCCGCAAGAAGTCCCAGGTGTGCCGCGTTGGAAGAAGCCTTAAAAATGTAAATTTTAAATAATGCCTATTCGGTACAAAATCGAGGATTTTAAATTCCTCGGTGAGCTAAAAAAAAAAGTGTTATGGAGACAATCTGCGGAAAAAGTATACCAAATCGAGGATTTCAAATTCCTCGGTGAGCTAAAAAAAAAAACGAGGTTCTGTGAGAATCCAAGGAAAAAGTATAGCCAATTGAGGATTTCAAATTCCTCGGTGAGAAAATCTCAACCCCGGTATCCCGGAATTCAAAATTAATCAATCCCGATATCCCGGGATTGGATACCCTAGATATGATAATAAACATTTTAGTATTATTCTAATTTTTAACTTAACTGTGTATGTCACTTTGATATGGGTTCTTGAATAATTGTTTTTGAAAAATACTTAATTATATTTAAGTATTTTTTGCCTCGTATAATACAATATGAATATACTAAAAATTAGGCCCCCAGCGGAATTTGCATACGAAATTTTCGGTCTTATTTATTAACAAAAAAAAAGATAAAAATATTTTTACTCACCTATATGGAACATACACTCTTCAAGTAATTCAGACAAGTTGGGAATTATAAAGTGTTTCTTTACTTACAAAAAGCAACAAAACTGCATCCTCTCTTTTCTGTTAGGTATATAATATATGGATTTATGATGGAGCATCTCAAGAAAAATATTTTACGAGAACTAGTTTTCTATTCAGTTGCTCGTATTTTTTTTCTGATAATACACAGATAATTGTGGGGTATTATTACAAGTGGTTTTTTTGGTTAGTTGATCTCGTCGAAAAATCTGTTAAAATACTTATTATATATTAGTAGCCCTACATTGGGAGCTGACGTGGATTCAAAAAAAATATATCGAAATGTTTTGAATACTCATTGAATAGTCATTATTGGAAAAAAATAAAATCTAGAAATAAAAATATGAATGTAAGTACATAATACAATAAAAAAATAGAGACATGATTTTTTCAAAGAATATCAAATGAATTCGAGACACGCGTGTGCTGCAACTTGACAGGTCTCCTTTCGCCGTTAAAGTTAGGAACGAGATTATTCGCTACACGCTATGCCTACCCAAACTGCGCTACTGTATGCGTTGGCATATTCATGTTGCTAGGCACAACGCTCGAATTTGCGTATGTATAATATACTTCATGCCCTAGAACAGGGGTGGGGAACCTTTAAGTTTCTAAAGGCCACATTCATTTATCTGATTCAAAATAATTCCACAGTAGAGAAAATGTTGACACTTCCCCCCTTTCTTTTCGACTGTCAAACATTTAATGAGTTGATTACGCTCTTTTCCAAACGCTTGCGTATAATTTTTGATCAAAGTAAATATATTGCATTATAAAGTTGTGTGCTTATTAAAAAAATATCAAAAGGCCGCATCAGAGTATCCAAGAGGCCGTAGGCTCCCCAACACTGCTCTAGAATTTGCGGGTGCATATTCAAGGTGTGCGGCGCACACCTAGCACGCCCTGAATATACGCCTCTGCACAAAAAACAAACAAAACTATTAGAATCACAAAGTTATTATAGATATGTATATATGAAAGCTTTATTAATGAGATTTTAAATTATTTGTCAATACAAACAAACGTCAGCTGTTTAATCAGGAGTACAATCATATTTATTTTTTTATTATACAAGTAATGTTAGGAATTATATTTTATTATTAAATATGATAGTAAGTCGGGAGGGGAGGTATTGAGATTTAAAATTTGAATCGTGAAAAGTTATAGTGAATTTTGGGATCAGTATTCAAACGATCCCGGAACTACAAAATCGCCAAATTGATCGGGATCCCAAAATCACAAGTCTTGGTCTCACTGTATATATATCGACTGTGGAAAGGAAAAAGGACGTAACCCTCAATTTTCCAAAACAGCTTCTTTTCGATAATCACAATGTATACAACTTGACACACATTCTATCAAAAGGATCGAAGCTAAAAATGCGGAATAAGTATCTAAATTTAGCTTTTATGTTTAAAAAAGATGACCTTGTAAAAAATGAAAACCAAGAAAAAACACTGATATAAAGGTTTTTCCGAGACAATTTCTTTAATTAATATTAGATTATGTCAATGAAACACCAGTTTAGAAGTCTCCGTGCACTTCAAGGTTGTGTATAATTCATAATTTGTATATGTCACAAAATCGTCAAAACACGTTTTAGCGCCTCCTGTAAAATTTGATATGTGTGGGTTACGTCCGTTTTCCTTTCCACAGTCGATATGTATATGACAACGTTATAAATACTTCTGGCTCAAGTAACTTGAAAACATTCTCGCAGCTAATTATGACGCGCTGTATTGTTTCAAAGCTCGAAGCTCAAACTTTTACCCCCGGGGGGACATTAAAAGTTCAGTGTTGCAATATATTATGAAAATTTCTCCTAACTCGGAGAAAAATATGAAAATAAAAAACACAGGATAAAAATGCGCGCGGCCAGATATCTCATTCGGAAGGGTTGCTAGGGTGGAATTATAAACGGTCAGCAGTAATGCGTTTAATTTTATTTTACTTTTAGTGGCAGCACAAATAATAATTACTTTCGCCCCACGAATTTAATTAATTGAAATTCCTCGTATGCCACATCGCCCACATTGTTCATTTTTTTATTGCCCAAAAATAAACGTTTATATTATTCATGCAATGTTTTTAATGTTAGGGTTGAATTGATGGGAATATTTTAAACGCCCCTGCGGTCTTCCAGTAAACTAATTTATTACAATATTACAAATAATCCTCTTTTAACACTGTTTCAAAACAACACGCTGTTAAATTTGCAAATCTATTCATATAACACGGTTTCTATGTACAATTATTTTTTCCGTCACTATTTTTTGTCGCCTGCTGTGGCCCAGTTGGTAAGACCTTGCTATACCGATCTAGCAGGTTTGGGTTCGATTCCCTGTCAGATAGATCACAGTGAATTTGAGAATTATTCAATTCAAAGTTTTGATCGAAGACTGGATATTTGTGATGTCAATTCACATTGTTTCCTCTCCTCCCATCCTTCTGTTCATTTAATAACTGGGTGTAGCAATAGTGATTTGTCAATCACTAGTCCTGTTCTAGCCTTATCCTTCCTTCCCTACTAATCACTTTGAAAAAAAGTGAGGCTGAGCGACTGAGTAACAAGCAGTTCTTGTAGAAAAACTTCTGTTGAGATACCTCTATTAGAAAGACATATGCTCCACATTAGGAGCTCACACAAACTAGTGATTCATCAGTTTTGAGGTCAATTACACTGTACTAATTCCACAATTATTTGTGTATGTATCTATTGAAAATTAGTGTCAAAAGCTTGACATTAAATCTTGGGAAGGTTAGTCATGTATGTTAATGTAAGCTTAACCTTTTAACTGCCGTAGAAAAAAAGTACGTAATTACCCAGCACGCCGGCTATAACTTGCAATTATTAATTTAATAAGTTATTGACGAGTTAACTCGCAACTGGCGTGTTGAGCACGAAAAGTTTTACGAGATATCTCGTCTGTGGCAGACATCGAGTTTTAAGCACAATTCCGATGAGCGCACAAGTCAAAATAGCTTTCAACCATATCGACTGTGAAAAGGAAAAAGGACGTAACTCACACATATTTTACAGGAGGCGCAAAAAACGTATTTTGATGATATTGGGCCATATGCAAATTATGAATTATACACAACCTTGAAGTGCACGGAGACTTATAAACTGGTGTTTAATTGATATGATATAATATGAATTAAAGAATTTTTTTAGGAAAAATCTTCATTTCAGTCTTTTTTATTGGTTTTAATTTTTTACATGGTCATCTTTTTCAAACTTAAAAGGTAATTTTAGATACTAGTTCGGCATTTTCAGCTTGTATCTGTTTGATAGAACGTGTATCAAGTTTGATACATTGTGATTATCGAAAAAATCCTGTTTTAGAAAAACTGTAGGTCACGTCCTTTTTCCTTTCCACAGTGGATATATACAATAATATTTTTAGAAATAAAATACTTTCATCTATTTTTTACATTATTACAATGGATTTCTACCAAGTTAATGAGAATCATTATCGTTATCATTTTCATAAATATAAGTAAGTCTAGATTAATCATTTAAGATCAAGTCTTTGTCGTTTTCATATCAAATATATAAGCTGGTAGTCTGTATGTCTTAAATATGCATGAGAAAATCTTTGAAATATACCAACATTGCATCTTTATGGCTCTTCGTAAATTGATAGAGGCAGCTGTGCGCCACCATCTGGAAAGATATTTTTTTCCTGTCAATAAGTTTCTGTGCACCTGTCCTTTCTTCAATAAATCTGTAGCTGAAATCGAAGTATTTCCTGTTATAAGGATTTCAATTTCGGTCTTTTTACAATTTTTAAAAACCGATGATTCTTCCAAGATTATCTGTCCCCCGCCAGTCTTCTTGCTTCTTCCAATGCCATTTCAGCATCCCGTAGCTCCGCCGAGTACAACCTATAGTAGGTCATCAGAGGTCTTCGGATTCCACCGTCGTGGAAGGTCACTGGTGACCAAAATATTCTCCATCTAAAAGTGAAGTGAGTCTAGTAAACACACACTGCAATAATGGTATCTTTACAAATAAAAAATATTCAATTCACAAAAAAAACTTAATAAAAACGTGTATGTACATAAAAGTAGGGCTGCTGTGGAGTTGAAGTTGGTGTCGGGGGTTTTGTCCGGAGTCGGAATTTTTTTACCAATTGGAACCATTTAAAATATATATATAATGATGTGTATTCAAACGACAATAGTCCATAGTGTTGACACAGCATACTTGGCTGACTAAAGATGATCTGATTGCATACATTTATATAAGTTAAAATGAAATGATTGAAACATTTCCTTGGAGCCGTGATTAACAGCCTAATAGACGAGTTTAACCATTTTGTTACTATGCTCACTTCATTTCTCATCGGCGCATATGATAATAATATTCCATTGAGAGTCATTTGGTAATTTTAAGCAAAGTAGCATCGAAATATAAATGGCGTTGTTTCTTTGATTCGATACTTAGCGATCACAAGTATAATTACATAAATATTTCAATTGTTTTTGATTGTTATATTATATTGAAATTATTTTAACTAGAATACTTTCATGAGCTGGTTCGCAGCGACTGCCATTATGTTCTGAAAGCGTAGCCAAATTGCAAGAATCCTCGCAGAAACTTTTGCCGCGACTTTCTCAAATAACTTTCGACTCCTATAACAAATCGCAAATAATATTGCTTTCTGCAACGAAGCATTCCCAAACTTTAAGCTATTATTCGGCCGCATTTGGCTTCTTCGAAAACTAACTTCAATAATAGGGTAAATAAATAAGCTTAAATATTAGAATGGAATCAATCAAGGTAACAAAAAATAAAGATTGATTTAATTCTACGAAAGTCACCAAAGATCTAGAATAAAAACGGACAAGAAACAATCGTACATAGCATTTAATATTCACATTTAAACTATTTTTTTAAACTAGTCTTTTAGCTTAACCTCTTCCCGGCCACGGCCGAGTATACTCGGGCATTGAAAGTCGTCAAAAAGGACACACGAGATAACTTGGGCAAATTCCATTAAAAAAAAACAATAAATTCTTTCACTAAATATGCATGTTTTATAATTATAACACTTGTGTTTGATATTCGAGTATAATAAAAAATATGTAATCCTTTTTGGAACATTTGTTGAAGTCAATTGGACCGGTAAGTGGTTAAATTAAAGGAAAAACATTAAATTTATAGAATCATGGGATATAGCAATCCACATAAACAGTTCTTGATCCGATTAGAAATACCTGGAGTAACCTTTGACTCAGTGCGGACTAGGGCTTATACAAAAACCGAATTTTTAAAAACCGGTTTTCGAATTTCAATATTGTTTGAAAACCGGTTTTATCCGGTTTTCTAAGTTTTACAAAAAATGGATAATTCGATTAAAATTTAGAGAAAAAGTTCATTTTTTTAATGTTGTTTATTTATCACAACAAGAAATTATTTGGTGTAACTCTTCTGAAAATATGATTTAAAAAAACACAAAGCGTCCACTGGTAACAAAATTTCCTGATATCGAAAATACCTTTTCGCTGGGTAATGATGTGGGGCGTATGGTCTTTAAGCCATCAAATAAAAGATCCAAATTTTCTGTCTTTTTGTTTATAAACTCGTTTATGGGAAATTCGGCACAACCGGTTACGAAGCTGAAAAATCGGTTTTCGAATGTCACAAATTTAGCCAAAAAACCGGTTTTTAAAACAAGACAAGCCCTAGTGCGGACAGACTGGGACTCGGGTCCCAAATCCAGGAATCCCGAAATTCCGGGATTGATGGTATAAATGTTATGTTTGAATAGTATTTCATGAAATATAACCGCCCCTGCATATACAAGGGTTGCATTGATCCAATGCCACATTGACCGGCCGACACTGATCACCTTATTATGGAGATTATTAACTCGATTGCTGCCCCGGACGAGTTATCTCGTCAATAAATAATTATTTAATAATTGCAAATTATAGCTGGCGTGTTAGGTGATTACTATTAATTATCTAAGGCAGCTAAAAGGTTAATAAATCTCTCAATTTTTGTCATTTTCCCAAAAGTCCACATTCCTTAATATTTGTAAATCCTAAAATTCTTCAAGAATCTTAAACAATTGGGACACGATTTTACGGTGAATGATTAATCCCGGAGTCCGAAAAAATACGAATCCCAGAATCATAAATATAGTCCAGGATTGGATGTCCTGGTTAGAACCAAATTCCATTTGTTCAACGCATTCAACGTGAAAGTGTTGCTTTACGGTTGTGGGTTATGGCACTTTACGAACGGGCAAAGTAAACGTATAATGTGCTTTAAAAACAAAAAAATACGACGAATATAAGTGGTAAGGTGATTTGTTACGGTAAGGTGAAAATTACGTACATTCACATACGTTTTGTCACTAACGACCCGGGCTTCGGTTTTCGGCATCTTCAGGCGTTTAAATACACGGATGAACTTTAATTGAGACACAGTACATAATTTGAACGATTCAAATTTAACATTAAAATTCCACCAATCACCATCAGTCGAAATTTTAAATTATTTGACTTTGTTCAAATGCTTTTTTTTCTCACTCAAAGACGCTGTTATCATAAAATATGATTCAGTCTTAATATTATCCCTATGTAATGAAAAACTATGGTTAAACTTTAGTGGCAGTGGCGTGGTGTGAAATGAAGAATTCTCTTTCACAACTAAAAATCACTGCAAAAGAATAGGTATAGAGAGTTATGACTCACTTTGTGATAATGCTCGACTTCTCCACACACAGGCGCTTCAAACTATACACCAGACGTGACCAACCCGCGTCGCGGTCCGAGACTGGCCCAATAATGTGTTCATTAATATTTTTGAACAATTTCGATTTCATTCTCAGTTGATTAAGCAACGTTATTTACGAATAGTTAAACATAGATTTACGATCATTCATGAATGGTAATTTGTATGATCCGTGGTGGTGTGTTCAACGTTGTTGGCATCGGACGCGCTGCTCACGGGCTCGAATTTCAGTACGAACATCATTTTTGTTCGAAGGCATGGATGTTTGTGATGTCTAAAAATTTCCTTCGATCATTACAATCCTAAAATAACGAGAGCGGTTTGACAACTACAAGTCTAGGGGTGGGGAACCTTTTCTTCTCAAAAGGCCGCATTTTTCTGATTCGAAATAAGGCCGCAGTAAACATTGACTAGGGAATCTTTGGCCGGAAACAAATTCAAATGCCCAGAAATTTACGGATTTTTCATTTTAATTTTTTTAAGGTCTTCCAAGAATTTTCAAATCAAAAATCTCAGAAATTTACGAATTTACAAAAATTTACAGAATTGGCCAGAAGGCCGCACCAGAGTAGCCAAAAGGCCGCAGGTTTCCTACGCCTAGATTAGTCCTATCATAACCCAATCATTCTATCCCTACTCTTCTCAAAAAGACAGGTTGAGCAACTGAGTAGCAATCAGTTATCGTAGAAAAAAATAAACTCCATATTAGGAGCGGACACGGATATAAAAAATATTGAGATTCAGAATTGGGTCTTGTTTGACGCCAGGCGGCGAAACCTTTCTATATAATATGTCACATTATATGAGATGCGATCATATTTCCCGTTTTTAGGAAGTGTTTAGTATTGTCCCCAGGCAGAGTTTAAAATGGCCCGGTTTCTGGAGGACGGAAACCTCATTAAAAATTCAAAATCGCGATAAATCAAAAAACTACACTATTCATTTATTTTTATTTATTTAATTAACATTGCACAAGGTTGACAAATTATTAATTTAAAACTTTTACAGTGGAGAAAAAAAATAGTACAATTTAATATTAAAAGCAAGGAAGTCAACTGAGTTAGCTCCGACGAACTCTACTTTAATACATAAAAAATAGTATTCGTCGGAACTCACCCACGTCTACGTGGAATATGTCGACATCCGAAGCAATATTGTTGAACACCGTTAAAGATCTCCTAAAGTGGCATCCCCATTGGCAGGCTGGTTCTACACCTTGGGAGAACACACAATTCATGTCCGCGATTTCTTAAAAAATAATCAGGAACATTTACATTCACATTCTCAAGAATGGTGGAATTCTCATTTTGGCCTCGTATAAGTCGAAAAAAATATATGGCCAGATACATTTCTCTTCGAACGTTCAAGCTATTGAAGTTAAGCATGCCTAAGAGAAAGTCAGTTGGATAAAGCCATGGGTAATATCCCCATACACCCTCATATAGAGAAGTCTCAAAAATCTCTTCTGAATCTTCTCCACCATAAGGGTATATTTCGAGCATTATAACCAAGATTCAGAAGTATTTGATGGGTATTTCCTTTATTCTAACTACATTACACCGCAAAAAATGCATTAGAACACTTTCTTTAGGAATCTTTCGTTATATTCATTAAAAAAAAAATGAATGGTTATTACGTTGCGATGATTATCGCGCAACTAACGCCTTGAAGTCAATCTTCAATAACACATAAAAAAGGCAGTTATTAATGTTATTTTTATATTTTAAATTTGGTTGATCTGGACATGAAAATGCGCCTACTACCGTTGCATTTTTCAGTGCTTGGCGTTAAACAAGGAAGTAACCAGAATTTTTACTATGTGATGGTATTTATATATCGACTGTGGAAAGGAAAAAGTACGTAACCCACACATATCAAATTTTACAGGAGGCGCTAAAAACGTGTTTTGACTATTTTGTGACATATGCAAATTATGAATTATACACAACCTTGAAGTGCACGGATACTTCTAAACTGGTGTTTAATTGACATGACTTAATATTAATTAAAGAAATTGTCTTGGAAAAACCTTTATTTCAGTGTTTTTTTCATGGTTTTAATTTTTTACAAGGTCATCTTTGTCAAACTTAAAAGCTAAATTTAGATACTTATTCGGCATTTTCAGCTTCCATCCCTTTGATAGGATGTGTGTCAAGCTGTATACATTGTGATTATCGAAAAAAAGCTATTTTGGAAAATTGAGGGTCACGTCCTTTTTCCTTTCCACAGTCGAATTATTGAATTGATAATAAAACGTACCATGTATGAAACACGGCCCTCAGTTTACTACTCATGAACTAGACAATTTTCTACCACATTAGATAACGGTCACTCACATTGTGAAAACGAAATGACTTTTATTTTTTTATTACAGACCATAAGAATAATAAAAGACTCAGAATCAAAACCGACATTTAACGCGGACGTAATGATGGACTACATTGTAAGCTTTGATCCTTCAGTGGCCATAAAAGCATTGATAGGTTTCTTTATGTTGAAGGGGGCAAAAAAAAATGCAGTTTTAATAGACATTTTTTTACGGTTATGTTTTGTTTATGGTACATGTAAAGTATGAAAGATAGAGGGGCGTATTTATGTCCAACGGGTTGCCAGTAAAGATAATCTTATTATCATTACCTAGCTGTATTTTTTTTATGGTGGCAACACCATAAAGATAATAATGTTTATTGTGTGGGCATCACTTACGTATTTTTTAGTATATAAAATAAAATGATTTTTATTTTAGTTTCCTGCGTTAAGAATATAATGCAGAAATTTAACGACTAATGGTCATTTCTCAAAGGCCCTCTTGTAAATTTTAATAATCAACACTATTGAAAGCTTTTATCTTCGTCCGGAAAAAAATATTGTAGAGTTGAATTATTAAAATTGTTCTGAAGTCATTAATATAACAACGAATTTGTGTACAATTATTGCAGCTGAACTCAATCAACGGTTTTCAATGTTTTCCTCTAATTTCTGTCATTTACTTGATTTTATTTATTCTGGAATGAATATTTATTGACAAAAAACTGTTTTTATTAACATTGTGTATTTTCTTTTATTTTCAGGTATTAAATTTATCAAAAGTGAGTACATAAAAAATTGAATTTTAAATTGAATCAAAAGATTGACACAAAATAAAAAAAAAGTTTTAAAGTTTAAAGTTTGAATTAAAATCACAGATCGAAATTGTTTCTTATAAGAGATCTGATCCACGATAACCTGTTGAAGATGCGGTGTTTTTGGTTGATACCGATTTTTATGGTGCTGATGAAGTCGCGCTTTGCAAGAGCCGGCTCGTGTGCTGAGGCGAAGCTCTGCTGTGCAGGCCGAGACTCGTCCTGCGTGGTGCAACGGGCCCCGCTCAATTCTATCGTCGAGGAGTTGGGAGACAAGCCTTGCTACTGTGATCATGCATGCCTGAAGCTCGGAGATTGCTGTAGTGACTTCAAGGATGCTTGCGGGGGTGAGTAGTAGCGATACTGATTGTAAATTATTTACGTGAATCCAAATTTGATATGCAAATTTGATCAACTATAAGATTACATTTAACTTGCTTTTCTTAGAAAATATGATTGTATAAAACAATTACTATATTCAAAAACCCTAAGGGTACTCAAATTTTTATTTTTTTCAAGCGCTTTGGCTCATAAAAGGAAACATTGATTATAATGAATTTAAATCATTTAGACCCCCCCCCTAAATAAATGACTGATCTGCCACGTAGTGACTAGGATACGATAGCTCATTGGCGTGCCACCCGCGAACGAATATGCAGATTCAATATTTTGATATGGTGATTCATTTTTTTACACAACTTTATCTCATTGGATGACATTTTTGGAACATTCTTAAAAATGTGTATTTATCTGAAATTAAATTTGGAAAGTATTCTGGTTTGTTTGTATAAACCAGGGTTTCCCAAACTATGTTCCGTGGAACACTAATGTTCCACAGAACCTAAGTAGGTGTTCCACGAACACCAACATAATTTAAAACCACTCTTTTTCAACAATTATGATTCCTTGGATTGAAATCCATTTTCCGTGACAACAAAATCGACATGCTTAATTCAGCGCAAGTGATTATGCAAATCTGAGTGATTTTATTAGTGATTCTGATATAAATGTCATAAAATTCTTTCTTGGCAAGTTTGTCAAAAAAATTCTCCCAATGTGTCAAAACAAGTGTTTTATTAACATTTTTTTTTTTGTTGATTTTTACTATTATGAATTACCAGACCTAAAAAATAAGCCAAATGTTCCGTTAAAATTTCCAAAGTGTTCCATTGCGGAAAAAGTTTGGGAAGCCTTTTATAAACTAAGGGTTATACAAAAACTTAAGCTCGTCTTAACTCAGTTTTTCAAGATTCAAAAAAAAATATACTTGGAGAGTAGCGTTCAGTAATTAACTTAAACTTGTTAACGAAATTTCCTTATATAGAAAATACTCTTTCTAAAAATAGTTTTAGCTCTTTCGGTTCCGGGCCAAATCAGGTGGAATTATCTTGTGTGCCCAGCTTATTTTTGAAGAATTGCATTTTTTCCTTAATGACTTAATAAAAGTGCTATAACTATGAAACTACTAAGTCAAAATAAATAAAACCTTTTGTGATTGTTTGAAAAACGATATCTGTTAAATTTTGTGTGATTTTATTGCCAGTATTTTCTACCATGGAAAGCTTTTTTTTTGCACATGTATCAAGTCTTACTCTCTTTTTTGCTTGAAAAATGACAATCCGTATAATACACCCAACATCACAGAGTGAATTCATGGAAATCACGAAGTTCATAAAATTGATTGAATGTGTTCTTATCTACGATCCGGTACGCCACTGCGTTGCCTGTCAAATGACAATCGTGTCCAATCCGAAAAGTGACAAAAAAATATGCAACCAACCCGAACAGAATAATACCATTGTTGTCAAATACACTGCTTTTTAAAACGGACAGAGCATCTCAAAGATTCAATCACCTGGAATGGGATTATGATTATAAATTCATTAATTGAACTTGCTTTTACTTTGTAGAACCACGCTTTAAAACGACAAATATTTAGTTGTACAGGAATCATAGCACAGCTATTAGTTTTATTTTATAATTTGGCTGAAACTGAATTCTTCGCTATTTTAATTGCTATTTTGTTTTGGTGAGAAGTAGGGATTCTGTGTCGAGACGTCCCGGGACAAAAGTCCCGGGACTTTTAAGATTTTTTGCTGTCTTAAGTCCCGGGACATTTAACAACCAAGTCCCGGGACTTAAGACAGCCAAATTGTACATTTTTAATTTTGAAAAAACCATTCTAACAAATAAAAATTGGATGCAAGCAATCGCTAATGTGACCTAAAAAGTTAATTTTAAAGTTACATTGGTGTCTATCCACGGGATCAGTTTTGAAAAAAATGCATTATATTTAGGCTAAGGATTAAAGGCCGGGGTTTTAACAAAATTAAGTATGCATATATAAAAGGAATCTTATAAAAGAAACAGCTGTTTGGATTTATAATTGTTGAAGTTTCAAATAACATCTATTTATATATTGTAATACAAAACGACCATTTTTAATGGTTAGAGAGAGACAGGCAGAAATACAAAAAAAAACTTAGACACGTGTTCGCTTAACTATTTTTGCAGCATGGGATAATCGCACAGAATTCTAAGAATTAATGGAACCAATAGTTATTTCTAGAAAATTATGTTATAAATCAAGGCGGCTTATAAACTTTTATTACCAACCGTTCTGCTAGGACTAATTGATTTTTGAAAAGAATACACGAAAGATTTTGACAAATGCTCCAAAACAATATTTTTGAAATACGGAGATAATTTACTACGTCTTTTCTCCGTGGAAAAAGATATCGAGGTATCTGAAGAAAATACCGATGATGAGATAAATATTGCAGAACTGGACTACAAAAAAACAAAAGATTTCTCCATTAAAAACTAAACGAATTTAATATTTTAAAATCAACTGAAGAACGGAAACAAAGATTATTTTTTATATATAACATTAAAGCAACATCGACTTACAATGAAGATGAGCAACAACGTTTATTACAAAAATAAGAAATCGGCTGTCTGATTCGTCATTAAATTCATTATTATTTTTAAAAGCATATTTTGATAAGCAAGAATAAAATATTAACTTTTGTGTAAATAATACATGCTATGTATGATTTGAGGTTGTGACTTTATTATTGAATTAATTTAATATTTTTATTATTAATAAATAAATGTGTTCAAAAGATGTATTTTTTTTAATTAACGCATACTTTCGCCGCCCTTTTAAAGTACGCATGAAAAAAAATACGTCTAACTGCGTAAAAAAATGCTCAAAAAAAATAGTTTAATTGAAACGAAATATTAAAAACGTTTGGGAGAAAGATATCTTCATTTATGTTATTAGAAATTTGTTTAAATCAATTCATAATCGTATTAAAAATATAACTGTAGCAAAAACAAATTAAAAATATTATAATTAAGTGGTTCATACCTGATGTTGTTTTATTTACAAATGTTTTTCGCTATTCTACAAAGTTACCAATGTCTCAATAGGACAAAAAAGGTATAAAAGTTGTATTGTGATTTGTGAAGTAACGGTCATAATTTTACCCAATTCATTGTTATTTTTTCAATACATGAACCGTTATCATCCCTTTTTAGTAAATAATTACATACAAATATTTAATTTTAATAAATTCATAATTTTATTAAAGGGGAAATAAAAGTCCCAAGTCCCGGGAAGTCCCGGGACTTTGACTTTATCACGTCTCGTGTCCCGGGACTTTGAAAAACCCGAGACTTCAGAATCCCTAGTGAGAAGACATTACCAAATACCAATGTATCAGTTGATAATGTTCGCGAAGAGCGAAACCGGTCCTGATCATTTATGTAGAATTTATTATAATATGTCTAATTTAATTTGAAATTGCCATTTTATTTGCCAACTTGCTGTGTGCACACTGCCAAGTGATAGTGAACATATTTTATATTTTGCATAATTTATCAGTGTTCTTCATACTAATGTGTGTTTTCAACGCGATTATCAAGCCCTTAAAAAATAATTTTAAGCCATGGCGTTGGTAATCCACGACACGCTAAATGACATATTTACCAATATATTCTGGGAGACGAGTTCATGAAATATGTGTGTATTGAAACTTTGAATTCACTGCATCAAAAAACTCAAAACTTACAAACATTCGGATACAAACTTTTAGAAAAGTTAAGAGTTCCTCACATTGTCAGTGGAAATGGATGATGTATCACATAGGGATTCTGTGTCGAGACTTCCCAGGACTTGTCGGGTTTTTTGCTGTCTTAAGTCCCGGGACTTTTTTGGAAAATGTCCCGGGAATTGTGACCGTAATTTATAATGTGCTAATAACATGTACATTTTGATTTTGAAAAAAACAATTCTTGTGGTTAAGAAACCCCCAAAAGGACTGATGTGTATTGAATGAATGCAGATATAAGAGGGAAGCCCCAATAAAAACGGACACGACATGGTCGGGACGTGACACTTACCCGAGGTTTTAGATATTTAAAAGGAATCTGTTGGAAAAATAGATGCTTGGGATTTATAATTTCGTAGAAGTTTCAAATACCATGTGTTTATATATTGTAATATAACTGTAGCAAAAGAAAATAACAAAATATTAAAATTAAATGTTCATACCTGATGTTTTTTTATGTACAAATGTTATTTCACACAGGTATCAATGTCTCAATAGAACAAAAAAGGTCTAAAAGCTGTATTGTAAAGTTACGGTCATAAATTTACTCCTGACGGCGGTTTCATTGATATTTTTTCATTACATGTACCGTTATCATCCCTTCTTAGTCAAAATTAACCGTTAGCATTGCAAACATCCATTACATAAGAAAAATAATAATTATTAAACATTGTATTAAAAAAACACAATTTTTACTAGTTCGTACTTTCAAAAGGCGCCGAGTGTATGTAATACATAAATACATGCCAATATTTAATTTTAGTAAAATTATAATTTTATTGAAGGGGAAATAAAAGTCTCGAGTCCCGAGATGTCCCGGGACTTTGACTTTATCACGCCTCCAGTCCTGGAACTTTAAAAACCCCGAGACTTCAGAATCTCTAGTATCACATCTAAAAGTAGCAGAATTTAATATCCGGTTTCAGAAATAGCACCTCTGAACCGCGTCGGCTATTCCATTGCGTAACTTAGTATAGACAAATATTTTAGAAAACCTAGGATAAAACAATACAATACAATTCCACAAGGCCACTGCTGTCCATCCCACATTTTTAGGGTCCATTCTATACGCCTCAAAGTGTATTCTTTATTATGAAACAATAGAAGACACGGGACAGAAGGGTTTGCTTGATGCGGTGTCGGTTCCCTTGTCTCCTTGTCGGCGTCATTTTAGCTATCCATTATTATCACATTATAATACATTATATACCTCCAGCATTGCATTGTTCTTCTACTCAGAAACTATATCATTATCTGCTTGACAATGGCGGCAATATAGAAAACTTCTTTACCGACAGTTGAATAATAGGCGGCCATCTTTGATGGAACAATTTAAAAATGTTTTTGACGTTTACATAGAATAACATTGTAATTTTGATGTTGTTATGACACGAGAATATGCCTACGAAAGTTATGATTTGTGCCCGTCACCTATATTATATTTATAATTGCTTGTGGCACTTTTAATTCATGTTGAAACTAATTGTCTATGCCGTAGTCATTTGTAATCAACAGATTTATTCTTAGCGAACATTATCAAGTTAATTTTATGACATTTCCTCAACCAAATAAACAACGGGGTCGTTCGATTATGAGGAATTTAAGAAAACGTTAGAACCACCAAGAGAACATTATTAAGTCCAATAAAGAATTTGAGAGAATTTAGCTTGACACTATCGAATGATGCTGTCAAGTTTGATAAGTTGATCATGCTTCTAATTAATATTAAGGTAATTTGCAGTGAAATACGGCTACTAATAATTTGATTATAATTTTGCGATTTTCCTTGTATAAATCAGTAATCAGTCACCTGACAGAAAAATTCAATTTCAGTTCCGCGTCAAAGCCATATTATGCTACGCAGGAACTCACTTATTTTCAAGCTTTCTGCTAAAGTTTTTTTTCCATCCATACCGGCTACCTAATGAAGACATCTCAAAATCAGTTTTTTTACGAGAACTGATTGTTATTCACTCGCTTAACTTCTCTTTTTTCGAAAAGTAATGACATATGTATTGGACTAGTGGTTGATTAGTCACTCTTGCTTTGCCCCGCTAATTTTAGGATTGGAAGGCTGGGATGATTTTTTTTAAGATATCACAAACACTTATACCTTCAAACAGCGGTGGGCTGCCAACGTCTTGGCAAGGGGCTCGGTAAATGTTATCCATGTCCGCTCCCAATTTCGAGCATATGGCTTCCTAATGAAGGCATCTTAATAAAAGTTACTTTTCTACCAGAACTGCTTGTCGCTCAACGTCTCTTTTCCAAAAAGTAGGGATAGAATGACAAGGATAAGATCGGGTGGTGGATCACATGGAAGTGGATCAAAGTATCCGGGGGTAAAATGCTTGATATAGTGCGTTGTTTTCTGTCACATGGGTATAATCTGCAATAGTTTTTTCATTTTTGTTTATCAAACTCGTCAGTGCACCTTTGACACTTTTCTATCCTTACATTCAAAAGGTTCCTGAAATAGGGACAGTGAATTTTTTTAATGAATCACTAAAATGCCTAAAAAAAAGGTGCCGGAACGCCGTTCCACCGCGTTATATGAAAAAAAGCATTAAAGCTACGCATTTTTTTTAACCGTGTCCGCTCCCAATGTGGAGCATATAGACTCCTAATTGAGTTTATCTCAACAGAAGTGTTTTTACGAGAACTGCTTGTTAATCAGTTGCTCAGGCTAAGGCAGGACTAGTGGTTGGCTAATCACTCTCGATATGCCCCGTTCATAGGATAGGATGGGTGGGAGGGGGGAATTCAGGACATCACATACATCCATGCCTTCGAACATAAATTCATAAATCGATTGAAAAATCAATTCATAAAACTGCCCGTACTGGGATTCGAACCCGTGACCTCCGTAGCGGTAGCCAACGACGTTGACCACTCGATCACACAGGCGACCGTATTGGACGCAAATTCGGCGGGGTTAAAGTCAATAATAACATAAAGATTTCAAATTAAAAATGTCTGAAGTGAAATAACGTAAGGAGGTGTGTACTAGGGTATCCAATCCCGAAGCCTTTTTCCAATCCTGGGATTTCGGGTTTGATTTATTTTGAATCCCGGGATTGAGATTTTCTCACCGAGGAATTTGAAATCTCTGATTTGCTATACTTATTCCCGGAATCACACAGAAACTCGTTTTTTTTTTTTTAGCTCACCGACGAATTTGAAATCTCCGATTTGGTATACTTTTTCCCAGAATCTCACAGAAACTCGTTTTTTTTTTTAGCTCACCGAGGAATTTGAAATCTTCAATTTGCCAATTTCATATAAATTTCGGGAATTCGCTCAAAATTTCTCAATCCCGAAATCCCGGGATCGCAGCCGTTTCAATCCCGGAATTTCAAAAATGAATAACAAAGTTGTCAAAATTCATTGTATTTTTTTTTTGTTGGAATATACACTAAGTTTACTTTTTCATTTCTTTTGTTGCGTAAATTTATAAAGATTACTTAATTTTAACACAATCAGAACTGACCCTAAAACTATATTGGTTCACAGGCTAAATTAAGTTTCAAGTAGAATTTGTTGTGGAAATCCTAAACAAATATGAAATTCGGGTTGAAATTGAATAATGAACGACTAAAAGAATACTTAATTAGTTAAAGGGCGGCTTAAAATAATGTTTTTGAAAACACTGGGATATAGATTTATAATAGTATTACAGTATAATACTGAATAAACATTTTGAGTATTCATTGAATTATTTCAAGCTCACAATATGATATATCACTCAATGTGTTTAGTTGTGGCCAATAGTTTTTTTTTTAAATATAAGATAAATACATTTATTTGTTATACAATGTATACACGATAGACTTATTAACCAGGCGTCCTTTAAAGCTAATCCGTTTACTTGAACGCGTGGAGATACTGAAAAACTAAACCTGGGTCGTTAATGACAAAAGTGTGGGGGTGTACAAAATTTTAACGGTTTTGATTTGACTTTAAAAAGCTTCCAACATCATGTCGACTGTGGAAAGGAAAAATAACGTAACCCACACAAACCAAATTTTACAGGAGACTCGAAAAACGTTTTTGGGTGATCTTGGGCCAAAGACAAATTATAAAACACACACAATCATGAAATTGACTTTATCTGATATTAATAATGGAATATACTTTAAAAAAACCTTTTTTTATGTCTTTTTTCTTGATCGAAATTTCAAAAGACCCTTCTTTTTTATACTTAAAAGCTAAATTTAGAAATTAATTGGTCGTTTTCAGCTCACATCGTTTTGATAGAACGTGTATCAAGTTATAAACATTGTAATTATCGAAAAAAGCTGTGGGTTACGTCATTTTTCTTTTCCACAGTCGATGTGGCTAAATCTGGAAAATCGCTTGAAACCCGGCTTTTCAAAACCAATTTTTGAAAACTGACAAGCCCTAGCTCAAAACCACAATATTTATTTTGTAAAAATCCGGAGTATGCGAAGTTTTGATAGATATTTGTTAACCAATGTGGAGCATATGGTCTTCTAATGAATATTATCTTAACAGAAGATTATCTACGGGAAGTTTTAGCTTCTCAGATTCTAGGCCGGGTCCTATGGCGCAGCGGTTACTGTTGTGGGCTTCCGTGCTGGATCTCGATACGGTCTCGATATTGGAATAACACGCATTAAGGATTATTTGCTGTATTGCATTTTTTGTATATTAAAAATAGTGATTGCAAAAATACGTTGACCCAAAATAGCAATTTAAAGAAGCTAAAAAAATGTTATTTTAGATTATAGTATTATCTTGCATCCGCGTGTTGTATTAGAATCAGGGCCGGCGCCACCATACAGGCGTAATAGGCAACCGCCTAGGGCGCAAACCATTAGGGAGCGCATAAATGGAGAATTCAATTTTTTTTTACATACTCTAATAATAATGTTTATTTTATTTTGACGTTTGTATTTGTTCGTTTTAATTCTATTTAATTTGAAAATGAGAGGCTGAGTGACTGTGTAAAAAACAATTCACGTAGAAAAACTGCTGTTGTTTTAAGACTAAATGCTTCACACTGGGAGCGGACATGGATATATAAAAAAATATTTCTATGATCCCAAGTTATTGTTATCATAATTTTGAGAAAAAAATGGGACGATTTACTAAAAAGGGGGCGCGCCAATAATCGTTGCCTAGGGCGCCAAATAACCTTGCGCTGGCACTGATTAGAATTCATGAAAGAATATGATAAGGGGCTCTCAGTATTAAACGGTGCTATCGATTCATCTTCGGCCCAGCCATAAAGCCTATTTTACAGCACTCTGTCCGTCTGGGGATCGTTATATTTTATATTATACCAACTGGACAGCTTTACGACGCGTTTTACAACAGAGGACGAAGATCGGCGTGCAAGATCGCCGGCGAGGATCGCTCGGTAGCCAATGGGTACACTATCGCGAAATCGGTACAACATCGTAAATATTCCAAAATGATTTTCAAATTTTTCATACGCCAGGGAATCTTAATCCTTCGGCCCGGTCCTAAATTAGTTGAAACTATCCATTGATCTCGGCTTTTTTAGAAGATTTCCATAACTTTGTCAAATCAAATGATTCCTATTGCTCTTTTATCCTTAAGCTCTCTGAAAAGATCGTGTACACTTTCTTAAATTGCTCGATCTGTTGATTATTCTTACTAATCAGTCATAAAACTGAATGTAAAACCTTGTGCAATTATTGGAAAAATAATTGTGTTAAAAAGTATAGTCAACTGATCGACCAATTGAAAAAAAATCTGATTGAGGGACATACTATCAATGATGTCTTTTAAAATGGCTTAAAGATAAAATAACAATAGCTTGTTCTTGGTACAATAGATTTGTTTTCATTGTCATCTATTTATATGACGTATCAGGGTTTCCCAAACTATGTTCCGCGGGACCTAAATAAGTGTTCCGTGAAAATTGGGAATGGTTTTTTACGATGCTAGACATTTAATTAAACATCTTCTAATTCATATTAAAAATCGAGTGAAGATAAATCTCCATTGATGTTTAAAACGTCAAATATCTAGATACAGACGGAAATTTTAATCACAAACAGCTTTATTTACTCATATGTGTATGTAACATGTTTTAAAAACAATTAATTAATACATAATAAGTGATTTAATAAAACATATTTTTTCAATATTTTTACTATGTATGTATTATGAATTACCCGACCTAAAAAATAAGCTGTGTTCCGGTAACATTTCCAGATTTGTGAAGTGATCCATTGCACAATAAGTTTGGGAAACCCTGACGTAAACCATGCTGTCCCTCGAGTCTGATCCATCTTGAATACTTATCGTAGAGTGGTCGAGTAATTAACTACTACTACATTTTCAGCCCCACCCTTATTACAAGCATATGTGCATCACCATAAAAAAGACCGATTAAATAAAAAGCTTTTATTGTTCAAATAACTACTGTTGAGAACCTAAGGCAAGGTGGGCTTGGGTTCATGTCTCGCCATGATTAATCAAATCTAAGCTTCTAAAAGAATGGATTTTCTGTACAATTAAAAGCACGCTACCATGACTTGGGCACTTGCGCCTAAGACACTCTTTTACATACACTTATTGCTTAATACACCACTTAATACTATCGTATAAGATCAATGGATTGTAAAGCAGTAGTAGAACCAGTAAAGAAAGAAGCTTTTATTCAAAATATTTCATTTAATAGCTATTAATTGTAAAAATAAATATGACACACATTACGAGCGAATGTGCTTTTAGATAAATATTAAATTTACATTTTTCAATAGCCCGCGGGTTGGTGTTCTCTTGGTATATAAAATATTTCACGTCGGCTGAAAAAATCTCGTAAAATGAGCATCCTTTGTGTTAACATCATAAAATGAGCACGTATTTTTCCAAAAAAAAAAAAACTAGCCACTACATGTCCTTTTTATCTCGTTCTGCACCGCTTTCGTCACTCCGTGTTTTGAATATTTTTTCCTGGTTGGTTTTTTTTAATGCCAGGACGATTCAAAATTTATTAAACGGGTAATGTTCACCAATGTTTTATTTAATTGTGATTGCTATACACGCAAATGGAAGCTTTTAAAGCGTTCATTGTAAATAGTTATATTTTTTCTCTTTTTTTAATCCACGTGCGCACCAAATTTGGAGTATATGACCACCTAATAAAGTTAACAGAAGTTGTTATCTACGATGATTGTTTGTTACTTAATCGATCAACCTCTCTTTTTCAAAGAGAGTAGTAGAGATAAAAGGATAAAGGTAAGACAGGATTAGTGATTAACTAATCACTCTCGTTACGCCCAGTTATTGAAGGATCGGAAGGGCGGGAGTGAATTTTTAGACATCACAAACACAATTAAGGTTTTGAACAAAAATCTATAAATTGTTTGTAGACTTGAACTTGTGAGAACGGAAGCCCACGGCGCTAACCACTGCGCCACAGGGCCCAATTTTTTTCTATTATTAAAATCATTGTTTTTTCAAAAATCGTGGCCTTCTTATAATATACAAAATATAATAAATTGATGCAGTTATAATAGAGACAAAGTCTGTTTTAGTCCACCTAAAATTGCCATATTTTCTCGACTACCAAATGATAAAACAAAACAAAAACATTGTTTTAAGAATGGAGTCATATAATGACAATAAAAAATATGTTATTTTAAGAGTTGCTGAACGATTCAGATTATTTTTTTGTACATATAGCTACCTGGAAGTAACTGAAAATGTAGCATTTTCAATCGAAAATAACTTGATGATGCAGACACAAATCGAAGAATGTTCCTATGGGGTTATGTGTTGACAGATGCCCAAGTTTATTGCACGGCGTCTATGATATATTTATTTCTAACACTACTTACTGCTAAAGCTATGGGAAAACGGCGGAAGTAAAGCTGTACACATATGTAATTAAAACAGTTAATTCTGAGATACAAACTCAACTCTTTTTCACACTATTTTGGAATAACACTATCAACTAAATATAACAAATTTATTTTTACACGAACTGTTTGTTTTAACACGATTCGTAGACACAAAAGACGGATTTTCTAATATTGATAAAAACACAATATTCCTTTGTACTTTATTTCCACTTTATTTAAAAAGATCAGGACCGGGTTTGGTCATGGCGATCATTGGCGGTCAATTGAATTGAACTAACATCAGTTGACAGTTTTAGTTGACGATGCTCGCCATGAGCGAAACCGGTCCTGACCTTTTAAAATAAAATTGAAATAAAGTACAAAGGAATATATATTGTGTTGTTATTAATATAATGCCTTTCCGACAAGTGTTGACAGTAAACACCCTAAAAGTGTTTTTTTAATATCAAAGAAATTCAGCAACACAAAACAGTAATAACAAACCTTCAAAAGTTTTATTAGATTCTAGCAAATTTAAACTGTCAGACACTCTCTAGCGACGAAACATATTATTTGAAAAATTTGTTGTCTAATTTACTCATTGGGTACTTTTTTGTACGTTTTTGTATACCACAATGTTGTTTTTTTTTCACATAACACGATTTTTTAAATGCAGAGATTTTCTATGTTTTCTATCATTTTTAAACAGCTTTTTGTGCAACGTATCTACAGTGTTGAATCTACTTGAAAGCTATTGTAAAAAATATATCGACTGTGGAAAGGAAAAAGGACGTAACCCTCAATTTTCCAAAACAGTTTTTTTTTCATTAATCACAATCTATAGAACATGACACACATTCTATCAAAAGGATGGAAGCTGAAAATGCCGAATAAGTATCTAAATTTAGCTTTTAAGTTTGAAAAAGATGACCGTGTAAAAAATTAAAACCAAGAAAAAACACTGAAATAAAGGTTTTTCCGAGATGATTTCATTAATTAATATTAGGCTATGTCAATTAAACACCAGTTTAGAAGTTTTCGTGCACTTCAAGGTTGTGTATAATTCATAATTTGCATATGTCACAAAATCATCAAAACACGTTTTTAGTGCCTCCTGTAAAATTTGATATGTTTGGGTTACGTCCTTTTCTCTTTCCAGAGTCGATATGAAAACAGTCCATCACCCAATCACTGAAATATTTAAAAAAAAAATGTCATATTTAAAAGTAATTTTTTACTGTTACAATAGTGTGTAATTACTGATATTGTCCTGTAAATTTAAAGCGGTGCGTGAGATAAAAGGATAACTGAATCTAAAAGAAAGTCTTCTCCCATTAACAGCAAAAACACTGTTATCAGCTTTTTAAAAAGTATGAAATATGATTGATATCAGAATTATTTTTAGGTAGCGATTCATGTAATACCTAGATCGAAAAATGAATAATTATTTAATGATATATCTTGGAAATATCCGATATTAATTTAATTAGATACTAATATCAATAACCAAGTGCCATTCATTCATTATACAGAAGTGAATCGAGATTCAAGGCAATCTAATAATGATTACAATTAATTAGCAAATATCCGTAATGTGATATTCAGGGAATGATGTTGATTTGATGTGAAAATGATTTATTATATCCTATAATAATATAATAAATATAATGGTCGATGAATAATAACGTTAGGATTATGAAAGGGTAGGAAGGTCAAAAGCCCAAATAACGAAACCAATACGTTTCCCTCCACAAGCTTTCAATGGACTAGCCCAAATTGGATTTTATCGGACAGCATAAAGACAGGGCTGCCGCTTGAGAGCTTAAAATAAATAATAGCACATTTAATATTCCTCAATATTTTTGGAATTATCAGGTTCACTCAATAAGTTCGTAGAATAAAATAACAAACACGGTACCCACTTCGAACGGAGCTTTCTTAAAGAAGTCGACGAAAAGTTTTAAATTTTAGTTTCATATTTTAAAAATAAATTTGTACATTTATTGCCGAATCCATCAAAAAATGGGCATTGTTTTTAAACTGATATGCTTAATATTAATGTAGCATTTTAGCAGCAGTTTTAAATATTATTTTTTTTAAAACTGCTTAATTTTTAAGCTGTGTAGATCCAAGTATCCAGATAAAAAGCTTTAACATTTTTGGGCGGATTATTTTACAATACAGTTCAAGATTTAAGAGCAAACTTGAAAATGTTCTTCTGTACCTGTTTTTAGCAAAGCTAACCTGAATTAAGTTTTAACATAGTCTGGCGACGGCGTGAAGCCAGGAGTGGGCTGGAAGGGGCTAGGAAAGGTTCAAGCGAGCCCCTTGTTAATTTAAGAGAAAACAATGTATATATTACAATATCACCTGCTGTGGCCCAGTTGGTTAGAGCTTACTCTACCGATCACGCATGTCTAGGTTCGATTCCCGGTAAGATCGTAGTGAATTTGAGAATTATTCAATTCAAAGTTGTAGTCGAATACTGGGTGTTTGCAATGTCAATTTATATTATTTCCTCTCGTTCCATCCTTCTGATCCTTTAAAAATTGGGTGTAGCAATAGCAATTAGTCAACCAATTATCCTGTTATTGCCATATTCTTCTTTCCCTACTACTCACTTTGAAAAAAAAAGTGAGGTTGAGTAACAAACAGTTATTATTTTTAAGCCAATTCAAATAATAGGAACGGGTGTCGATGATACAAAACACTAACGTGTCAACCCTGCATAACAAGGTTGAACAACCACTCGTATAAGGAATATGTTTTAGATATTGTAGTTGGGTTAATACGTGATCTCTGCAGAACTGGCTATGCGCGTTCATGCGGAAGAGAGGGGTTCAAATCCCACCAACGTACATATATGTATTATTATCTCGTCTCCGAGGATTGGATGTATAACGCTTCGCAGAGCTTCAATCATTTTTACGATTCGTTCTTCATTTAATCAGCTCTCCAAATGTATGCTGAAATCCTTTGTCCGTCCGCATTATTTTTACAGTTCTCTTTCGTTGTAGCATTCATCTTCAGCTCAGTCTTGGGTTTGTGATGAGCCCTTTTTATAAGTGAAGTGGGCAAAAGGATGAAATGGACAAGTTTTAGATTTACGTAAACATCTTTTAAAACTATCTCATTTTATATACTTATTATACAATAAAACATTTCGATAGAAATTCTTTCTTCTTTCTAACAAATATTCACTCCCTAAGTGGAGCATATGACTGCGACGTGGCACCTCCATATTTCCCTATCTCCCGCCAATTGCTTTGCTCATAAAATGCCAGCATCCCTCAGTTCCGCCGAGTACATCCTATGGATAGTACCAGATGGACGTCCGGGGCGCCGGAATCCCACCGGTTGAAAGAAGAGGCAGGCGGGATTGAGTCTTTCCGGAGACATCTGCAGTATACCATTGACGTGATGTGGCGCTGTCTTGCACGTTCCCTTATCTCTGAATTCCTCACAAAATCAAACCACCTCACTTCCATTATTCGACGCAAGCATCTTTTCTCAAAGCACAGTATACGGGTTTTATGAGTCTTTGTTATGTGCCATGATTCGCTACCGTAAAGCAGTACTGGTATAATACAAGCGTTTAACAAATGCCATTTTGGTGTTAATCGTGTACAGCTGTGTGTCCCAGACAGGGTTGCCAGATTTCTAAAAACACAGATCGAGACATTCACAATTTCGAAGACTTTTATACATGTATACGTCGGGATTATAGAGGGACTTGCAATGCGGGACTCGGGATTTGTCGATTGAACTCGGGACAGTCCCGCTCAAATAGGGACGCCTGGGAACCCTGGTCCCAGACCGTCTTCACTGAGTTAAATCCAACCATTTATAAAATTAATTCAAGTTTCCTTCATCGCTAATGTTTTGATATTTTGTATTCCCTTACCATCGTTGCTGATAGAAGAGCTTGATTGCTACAGAGGTGAGAAAACTTTAGTGAAGTCAGTTTACGGGGACACCATATACTTATTTGCGAATCACATTATATATACCTCCCCACATACCATACCCATACATGTGCGCACAGTTGCCATCATCGGAACAATCTAAAAGGCATACGCCGAAAGAGCTATACACTTATTTAATGATTATACAATTTTGTAAAACTAAATACTTTTAACCTTATTACAATGAAGTTCTACTAGGTAAATGCTAATTTAAATAATCAATTCTTTATTAGTCTCTAAGTCTCTCTTTTTATAATGGATAAAGATAGTTTTCTATCAAACTCCATTTTTTTCGATCATATCGAATGTTGAAAGAAAAAAGGACGTAACCTACAGATAGCCAATTTTACAGGAGGCACAAAAAACGTGTTTTGATAATTTTGGGTCATATGCAAATCGCAAATTATGAAATATACACAACTTTGAAGTAAACGGAGACTTCAAAACTGGTGTTTAATTGACTTATTGTAATATTAATAAAATAAATTGTCAAGGAAAAACGTTTTTTTCAGTATTTTTTCTTGGTTTCAATTGTAACAAGCTCCACTTTTTTCAAACTTAAATCTTAATTTAGATACTAATTTGGCATTTGCAGCTTACATCCTTTTGATAGAACGCGTATCAAATTTGATACATTGTGATTATCAAAAAAAAGCTGTTTTGAAAAAACTGTGAGTTACGTCCTTTTTCTTTTCCACAGTCGATATATTATATGTGAAAGGTTAGAATTTCAATAGTAGTAAATATAGTAGATCAATACCGAATTTTGTTACTTGGTTGATGTTTTTAAAGCCATGTCTCCCCCTACTGGCAACACTATTCAAATTATAGTTATTCATAGATTTATTAAATATCAAGATTCTGGCTCTGATGAAATCGTCCGGTGTTGTTAATTTTTATTTAATTCGTCAACGTTGAAACTAAAAACGTTAGGCCGAGTTGTTAAAATGGTTAGCCATTTTCTCTTTTCCCAATAAGAGATTTCTAGAGTCCTGTCGGGATCAATCACCGTGCTGTCCTCATAGTAAAGGTCCTTCGAGGATCGGATGCCTTAGTAGCAGTGGCGGTTCGTGACCTAAAATCTTGGATGGGCTAGAGAAAAGTTTAGCATTGTATACTATTTACGAAATTGTGCATGTTTCCACTTCACCTTATACATTAATCTACATGAAAATCAACAAATACTACAACACTTCTGCAAAGCATAAATTATTATATAATAAAATCAAAGCTAATGTAAGTAAAAAATAATATAATAGTAAAAACTGGACCTCAAATTCGTCTCTTTCAAAGTGAACTAACCTGTACAAAAAGACCTGTCATCAACTGTCATACAATACAACGAGATTGGTATGTATTTGTGTTGGTGATTTTGCATGTATGGGCTAATCCGAAGTACTCCCTAGGCTGAGACGTACGAGGCGCATTCGTGTACGTTTATATGACGTTTCCGTATGGCCAATTTGAATAAAATACATACCTTTCTAATCGTGCTCGATTGCGCCTCAGTGTAAACAGAGTGCTCGGACTAAATACAAAATAGCCCGAGCCTTCATCATTATTATTAATACGTAGGTATTGCCAGACTGATGCCACGTTGCCTGTTCTGTATGAAGTAGGTAAAGGGTTGTTGTTTTTTTTTATGCCGGCTCGGCTAAAAATTGTAATACGAAACACAATCGAGAGTATTATTGTAGGTAGACATAGCATTGTCTTATATTGACAGAGGAAAATCAAAACACAGATATTTTTTTGTTTTGGGAACGGTTAGTTACGCTTATAAATGTATTTATTTTGTTCAGCGGCCGAATTTCGGTTTTTTTTTCTACACATTTTGGGTAAAAAATGCAGGTTGGGCTAAGTCCACCTAGCCCAGTACGTAGAACCGCCACTGCTGGTAGTAACCAGCTATCTAATTTTTTAAAGTATAAGATGGCTATCTGTCTTCATCTATTGCACATTTTGTTATTTAGGTAAATTCTTTAACAAACCTTGTATCTTGAACTTCACTATCATTTTGTCAAAAACGATGACGTTTTCAGAAGGTATAGCAAGTGAAACAGAATAATTCTTTATCTTACCACCTTTTTGCTTCTGCAAAGAAAGTGTCACACCGTTGGAAAGGCGTCGTAAATCGTAGAGAATTTATATTGGTTTGATCAAATTTATCGACGCGTTTCGCCCGTCTGAATTTCGTCATATTTTTTTACGCCTCCCAGTACCTTATATAAGAGAAGCGATATGAATGGTCAGCAACTACGCTTATCTGATTAATTCGGATATATTATATCAGCAGTATTTGATTCAATTAACAGTATAGGAACGTGGTAAATTATTTGTATTATAAAGTTATGATTTTAGAGTTAATAATATTAAATTTCAAACCAAAAACGTGTTCCTCGCAAGCGTTGCAATGCCACTTAAAGAAAGAAAGTGTTTGTGTTTGAATTGTGTTTATTGAAGTGTTTCATTTTTTCTTTTTCTGTCTGTTTGCTATCAGCTAGGTTGGTGATTACTCTATAAATTGGAAACAATTTAAGTAATGGGGAACCACCTTTGCATGATTGCAGTTCATTAGTGTAATAGTTTGTAATGTTGAACGTCATTAGTAGTATAATTAAATTTGTTTGCTCTGTTTCGATTTTATAATCCCCTCTTTGCTTCCCTTAAAAAGGAAAAGTCCCAATCTGATTGATTGCAACTCATTAGTATCATTATTTGTTTGCTTTATTTCGATTCTACACCCCCCTTATTTGCTCCTCTTAAAAGTAAAACAAACCCAAAACTCCATTTTGTAATTTCATAATTTTAAAATGTTAGAATCAATCTTGCTTCATTACTTAAGCAAACTTTGCGATAGTAAGTCTGAAGATGCCTCTGAAAGAGGCGAAACACGTGTCACAGTTAGTAACACAATACGTGGAATAATCAAAGTTAATTTAAATTTTCTATTAAAATGAACGTCCACCAAGTTACCGCCGAAACCATCGGAAGTACTATAAGTTAATTGCATTATAACCTTTGCGCAAGTACAAGCATACATTGTGAAAAACTGAACTTTATGGCAGACGTACAAACTTTGATTTGAATAAACAAAACCTACTGTAAGTTAATTTTACTATGCCTATAACCTTACCGGAAGTGCAAACAAACAGTTTGTCAACGTTTTTTTGCAATCGTAGGAGCGGTGTGGTAACGCATACAATACAAACAAAAAAACATTCATTTGTATATATTAGATATATCAAACTGTTATTATTTTAAGGTTCTATCATTTGGAGTAGAAGCAATGTTAATAATTGTTTTATAGCACAAATTTAAAATGAATATTCATTCGCACTTTACTGTGTGCTAGAAAACTTTTATTTATTAAAAATATTATCAATACGTAGTAACATACAATGAAACGTAAATATAAGTGCCTACAGCATCGTATCAACGAAGTATTTTAAATGGGTTCAGCAGAAACTTTATGGAAGATCATTTTTAATATGCAATGTGAATTGATAACTCATTTGAAGGGCCCATACACCTAGGAAGTAGGAACAAATGTCTTGGGACATGATCCTGAACATCTACGTTATGTCTCGAGAACAATATCCCAGAACATGCTCTTGAACACACGAAGGGTCACAGAAATGTCAACCGTTGAGGTTATGTTGGCCATGTTGCGTCCAAACGAACGTTATTTGATTTTATTGGATGCAAACAATGTAAGTAAAGTTAATTACCAATGTTTATAAGCTTTATACAATGAAAATACAATTATTTTATCATTCACGATGACAGATTATACCATAGACTAATACAACTTACGCAGAGGCGTTTATTTTGACAGCTGTCACCATAGAAAGATATTTCAAAGTCGAAAATAGATCTCTAAAATGACTCCCGATTAGTTTATGTCGATCAGTGCTGCCGACGTATATATTCATTTTTTATAATTATAATTATATGTATCCCATTGTCCTTTATAGCTAGCTTTCTTAAAGAGCTCAATTGCTTGCAAAACAGTATCGTTCCGCCACACCGAAGTTATGACGAAAAATACGTTGACAGTTCATCTACAGCTGCGCGCGTAACGCATGTTCCCCGGGATCCACGTTTGCGCTCGCTTCCAGACCGTGAACACGAGGACTCATTTCGGGTCACTCGAAATGTTCCACGACACGGCGTGACCACGTGAATTTTGTGTTCCAGGACATGTTCTGGAACAATTTGGTGTATGGGCAACTTTATCCTACAGGCTGTGCAACAAAGTGTTTCGCCTCTTACTGATTTTCTAATCAATTCAAATTATTCTGCTAATACAATTTTTAATATAAGACATTATGTAAGCTAAAAGAACTAGTTTTATATATGTTATTTATTTGATTCCAATTATTCTCTTTAAACATGAAACTGCACTGGAATTAGGGGGGACAGCTTTTTTGTAACTACCTTTTGTCCGCAGAGAATTCTCGTTCCGAGAAATATAACAGCAAATAAGCTTTTCGAGAAATTTTATATACACTGTTCTCAGAATCACAGCAAATTTATTATTATTATTTATTGTACATACTTATAACAACCAACGAATTTCATTTTTGTTATTTAACATATTCTGCACGGAGCTTTAGTTGTGTATGTACGAGTGTGTTGAAGAAAGAAAATATTTGGCATGCAAATAAAGTTCATTTACATATCGTATTGTGGACTAAAGTTGTGAGGAAGAATTTTGACATAAGGTACTAGCACTTCGTCACTTAAATATTGATTTCTTGAATGCTCCCAACACCAGTTTAAAACACTTTTTTTTGTTTTTAATCGGGCTATAGCCAAAAAGTCAACGCCCACGTTCAAAAACTCTGACAAATATTTTTTTCTCCGATTTATAAATTCGCTTAAAAAATCTTCGTTATACAGTAAAACCCCCATTTACACTAGCTGGGGCCGTGTAATTGGGGGTAGTGTGATTGGGGGTATGAATCTCATACAAAATTGTGTATTTGGTTTTTTTCCGCGGAATATGGACGAAATATTTAGTTTTTGTAGTAGTAAATATCCGGCACACAGACAGACGGCCAGTTAGCCAATATTTGAGTGTATCCGCGGCACAGACGACCGTTTCGTAGTAACGACAATGGAATGTGAACGTGCAATTGGGGAATTTTCGGCGAATTTTTCAAGCCAGCGCGTAATTCGGGGTTGTGTAATTGGGAGTTCCACTGTACAGTAAAACTTCCATTTACGCGAATTTTATGACAGCATAATTGGGGGAGTGAATCTCATACAAATTTAGGGGTTACGTTTTTTTTCACGAATGTAAAACTGCCAAAATTAAGAATAAATACATGGACGAAATATTTAGTTACCTAGTGGTAAATGCAAACGTTTGACTGTATGCACCACACAACCGCCGCCCGGCTTGTGTGTGTATAGCTTGGCACAGACGCTCGCCAACTTTTGACTGTATGCAATACACAGACAGATGCCCGGCTGTGTGAACAGCAGCAACGACAATAATATGCGACCGCGCAATTGGGGGAGTTGCGGTGAATATTTCTGTTGGGCGCGTAATTTGGGGTAGCGTAATTGGGGGTTCCATTTTACATCTAAACCTTAAAAATGTCGAGTTATCCAAAAGGAAAGCAACTGCAAATTTGCAGAATGGAGATTTTGTATCACGTCTGTTCCCAATGTGGAGATTATGAACTCTCATAGAGTATTTCACAACATATTTTTTTTACGAGAATTGCTTGTTACTCAGTTGCTAAACCACCCTTTTTCCAAAGAGAGTTGGGATAAAAGGATAAGGCTAGGGCAGATCTAGTGGTTAAATAATCGCTCTCACTACGGCTCCTTTATAGGATATGATAGGTGAGAAAGGGAATTCGAGAAATCACATACATCCATGCATTTAAACAAAAATTCATAGCCTGATTGAAAAAATCGGGATTAGAACCCGTGACCTCTGTAGTTGACCACTTGACCACGCCATCCTTACATCACTTGTGAATTAAGCAGTGGCGGATTATCCTATAAGCGCATGAGGCGCGCGTTTGGGGTCTCTGAATCTATGGGGCCTCAAAATTGATTATATTACCCATATATATTTTGTTCAGATTTTATATATTTTTGTCGTCCTTACGTCCAAGACGTCCATGACGTCCTTATGCTATCCAAAAAACAGGGCCTCAAAAATTTATTGCGCATGGGGCCTTTCTTGTGCTTAATCGGCAACTGGAATTAAGCATAACGGATAGTTCTTGATTTATTTTTCATAGCAAAATAATATACATACTATATTACTTTTAGAGAATTTGCTCGCTAAAAAAAAGGTAAAAATGCAAATAAAATTCTATGTACGGAATGTTCCGTGTTCGGCAGCATCGTTGTACGGAGAATTCGTGTTCGGAGAATTCGTGCTCGGAGAATTCGTGCTCGGAAGATTCTTGTTCGGAAGAATCCGTTCACCCTTTAAAAGTGACGACAATGCAAATAAATAAAATAGTATGCATACTATGTTAAACGTATGACCAAAATTTATTCTTATTTCAGTACATACATAGTTTCTTCACATAGTTCATAATTCAGACACGAATGGTCATAAAGATGAACTGTCGAGAATGTATATCTTTTTTATTCTGCACGTGATCACAATAATAATATGGCAATTGAATAAATAACAGAATCCAAAAGCATTATTAACATAATTGTCCGGAGCGTTTTCTTAGAAATCATATCTATAAATAATTAAAAGAAATTTTTCATTGTGTTCGCAAAAATTCCAGAGTCGTATTATAAACATTGTTTTTTCAATAATGCTCGCTATATGTGTGTAGCAAGTAGTCTTGTCAGACGCGAAAAATTACGACTTAGTCTGTAACTAGGGTATACAATCCCGGGATCCGGGATCCCGTCATTTCTGAGTGTTAACGTTAAGTGTTTCCGTGTTAACGAGTTTCTGTGAGATTCTGGGAAAAAATATACCAAATCGGAGATTTTAAATTCCTCGGTGAGCTAAAAAAAAAAACGAGTTTCCGTGAGATTCCGTGAAAAAGTATAGCGAATTGAGGATTTCAAATTCCTCGGTGAGAAAATCTCAATCCCGTAATCCCAGGATTCAAAATAAATCAATCCCGAAATTTCGGGATTGGAAAAAGGCTCTGGGATTGGATACCCTATCTGTAACCACCCTACCAAAAATATTGTCCAAGAAACAAGGAGTTTCAGTAGAAAAGAAAATGTGCAAAAATAATGCGACCTAATCTATTATAGTAATAAGCAACTCACCCACCTTATCTAATCAATCAGAAAGTAAACTGACCATGGTTGAATGCATCACGTACCTCCTTATTTGACCGCTCTCTAAAGATATCATATCGTAGTTAATCTTCTACATGCACGTATCACAACTTTTGTTAGTTTTGAGTTTTTTGATGTAATGAATTCAGAATTTGAATACAAACTTATATTAAACCTTTTTTAACCTAAAAAAAACGTTGGCAATTAATATAGTCGTGTGTCATGTTTAGCATAAATGAAATGATGGCATAGATGGAAACGTATTTTCTTTCCTTATTAACTTCCTCATAGATATTGAAGACAAAACCATTTCGGTGGTATTATAAAGCGACATAAAGCGATCCTTGTAGAATAAAGTACATTTGTGTCTTTTGAGATACGAGATTAGTAGTGAGCTACCAAGAATTTCGATTTACTTTCTCTCGAGATATATTTTATCACTTTAAGGGTGTTCACTGTCAATACTTGGTGGAAAGGCATTATATTAATAAAAACACAATAATCCTTTGTACTTCATTCCACTTTATTTAATATGTCAGGACTTTTTAATTATATGTTAGATGTGTTGAACATTTTAATTTTGTGTTATTTTAGAATCACTTTAAAATTAATTATCTTATCTTATAGCAAATTATCTTCAATGCCAATTGTTGTGTATAACTTTTCAATTTTGTATAAATAGCATTGTTAAATTATATATCTTATCACTTGACAATGCTCGCAATGAGCGAAACCGGTCCTGACATATTAAATAAAGTGGAATGAATTACAAAGGATTATTGTGTTTGTATTAATATATTTTATCGATAGTTTCTGATGGGCGCCAGAATCCCACTGCTTGGAAGAAAAGCCAGTTTAAATATTTCCGTATAACTTCTGACAAAATCGAGCTCTTTACCACAAAACTGAGTGAGACAAAAACCCACTCGGCTACGGCGCAAGCAATGTATTCTACTCGATAAGTATTATTTTTGCGAAACATATTGCAGCTTCTCGAACTTGCGATTTATATCCAACTTTTTATTAAAGCTGCGGTATTAACATCACAAAGTACAGTTTGAGAACGACTGTACTGTCGTGAATTATACATATTTTTCAAATGCAAAAATATTCAAAATTGTCACAGTGCGGTGCACTGCGGATTGAACGAGGGGCTTTGGAAAGGGGCGCATTCGCGACCAAATGCTATCTGATCAATACACCAAACATGCTCCAGTGTTTTCAAGGAACTCTGTCGCTTTGATATTCGCAAAACAACCGATGAATATTCATGAAGCAAGACTGAAAATCAAATTTTCTACGAATTTAGAGAGTATTTAAATAAATTATTGGCTACAGCTGTTTGGGGGCCATTGATTGTTTTTGAGAATTTTCATTTTGAATGAAATTTTAAAATTATAATATTTACGCCACTGGTTTACCCCTCACCGCCGCTTATACAATACACACTAATCTCGTTTTAACACGGTTTTAAAATACCACGATCTACTAAAAATAATGAATACGATATTTTTACACGAAATATGTTTTAACAACAATTCCCAAACACAAAACAAGACAGTTTTAATCAGATCTCATTAGACATTAAACGTGTCTGAAATTACTAGCGGAAAAAGCCATATATTTCCAGTCCCTCATAAAAGTCCCCGTATATAATCAAGTAGCGATAAATAGTTATATGTTCTCTCAATTAAAATACACATCGACTGTGGAAAGGAAAAAGGACGTGATCCACCGTTTTTTCAAAACAGCTTTTTTCGACAATCACTATGTAAGCTGCAAATGCCGAATTAGTATCTAAATTTAGCTTTTAAGTTTTAAAAAAGATCAGCGTGTGAAAATTGAAACCAAGAAAAAAGACTGAAATAAAGGTTTTTCTTAAACAATTTCTTTAATTAATATTAGATTATGTCAATAAAACAACAGATTAGAAGTTTTCGTGCACTTCAAGGTTGTGTATATTTCATAATTTTCATATGGCCCAAAATCATTAAAACACGTTTTCGCCTCCTGTAAAATTTGATATGTGTGGGTAACGTCCTTTTTCCTTACCACAGTCGATATACAAATTAAATTTAACTAATTAATTAAGTCAGTTGAAAACGCTTTGATGAACGTTTTCGGCAAAGAAAAATTGAAGCAATCGCTTAACATTTAATTTAAATAAAACGAATTAGATAAACATACAAAAGGATGTTTGTCTCCATTGTGGATAAAAAATTAATCTACCCGATCATCAAAAAATAAACGAAAAGAAAAACTCTGCTTTCTACTCTTTGAAAAAACCAATTTCCATTACGTCAGCTGTGACAGTATAATCTTTTTGCTGCGCGCCCGTTATGAAGTCGGTAAAAAGAAAAAGATAAAAAATCCGGGAGTGATCAAAGGAAACGAGGTGATGTCGCACGAGTGCGCTGTTATTGTCATTACAGTAAAACCCCCATTTACACTATAGTCGGGACCGTGTTATTGGGGGTGTGAATCTCATACAAAATTATGGATTTGTTTTTTTCCGCAAAAATGCAAAACTAAGATTTCCCTTAGTTTTGCAAAAAAAAATATGGATAAAATATTTAATTTTTGTAGTAGTTAATATCCCGCACACAGACAGACGCCCAGCTATGCGTGGATAGCCTGGCACGTATTGAATACACAGATGCTAGCTAAAATTTGACTGTATGCGCGGCACAGACGACCGTCTCAACAGTATCGACAATGGAATGCAACCGTGCAATTGGGGGATATTTCAAGCTAGCGCGTAATTCGGGGTTCCACTGTACTTGCTTTTTAATTTATGAAAGCAATCTGCACCACGACCGTACACATATTTTGTTTACAAGGTAGATATGTTGCATGCACATTTTATATTCTTTCTAAGCTTTTGCCTTCATTTGAACATTTCGCAATTGCTAACCATAATATATAAACTAATAATTTGTAGAACCAAAATACTTTAATATTTTTTCACCGTACTGCGAAAGAGCTATAATTAGGTAAATAAAAAATAATTGAATGCATGAATAAACTTGAACCGACGCTTGGTTAAGGTGTAACAATTTAAATTGAATATTAAAATTACACCATAGACATTTCATCGAAATCTTATGCCATAAAAACATACATATTATTTTGTGTGATCGGCTGTAAAAAAAAATACCAAATTTTAATCTGACGTTCGCTGCTACAGCGGTATAAACAATTCCGAAACAATTTCCAACAAGCACCAAACGACAACTTGTCAAACTGTATTTTTTTCCAAATTGATCACACGGTCGTTTCAAGAAAAAAAATCCAACGACAACACTAAACGCGTCCAATTCCGCGCCGGCTCCGCCGTTATAAAGGTTTTACGGGATTTCCCGTGCCCCTGGAAACTTTCCGACGTAAAATTACTTTGTGTCTGCCTTCTTAGAGCTAAAAAAGACATTATTTTTTATAGTTTAGCGAGTCATAAACATTCAAGATAAGTGCGCGCTATTTTTCGTTTATTTAACGCGGTTTATATGAGTGATATAAAGTAAAAGTTTTAAGTAACGCGGTTATTAGGATTCTTAACTGTCAATAAAACGGAGTGATGAAATATTGTGAAGTTAGTTATGAATTATACGTTGCCATATTGTGACGAAGTTGCAGTCAATGTTGACGAGTAATTTTAGCATATACGACTAACTCAAACGAACTAATCTTTTAGTGAACGAGAGTCATTCCTTCTCCTCCATAAGTAAATAACAAATCCCTCGCAAATGTACTCTCGTACTCTAAAAATGTTTGCCGCCTGTGTGGCCGAGTGGTCAACGTTGATGGCTTCGGTGACGAATGTCACGGGTTGGAATCTCAGAACAATAAATTGATTTTTTAATCGATGTATGAATTTCTGTTTGAAGGTATGGATGTATGTTATGCTTTGAATTAACCCCGTCCAACCCATCTTATCCTATGAACGGGGCGTATCGAAACCTATCCTTCTATTCCTACTCTCTTTGGAAAAATAAACGTTGAGCAACTGAGTAACAAGATGTTCTCGTAGAAACACTTCTTTTGAGATAAACTCAATTATGAGTTTATATACTCCACATTGGAAGTGGACATGGTAAAAAAAAATGTTAAGCGACACAATTCGGTAAATTGCCTTTTAATCCAATTACGATTGATAAATCTAAAAATCAACTTTTTACAGGATTTTACAGTGTGCTGTCAGTTCATATGTAAGTAAGCAAAATTCCGCCGAAAAAAAATCTGTTTTAAGCCGGTTACCCGGTTTTTTTCATTTGAAAAAAAACTGAAAACCGATAAGATGTTTTGTCCAGTTGATTGAATGTCCTACCTGCTTAAGATCCTGAATCCTGAAGAAATTGTGCCAATATATGTATGATATTTATTTTCCACCCTTGCTTGATCGACCCTTGTGTCTAGGTTCTTTACAATTCACCCTTTGCAACGGAACTGTCACTAATCATCGTTCAGTATAAAAAAGATTTTTCTTATACAAGTGATTCCAGTGTTGATTAAATAATGTGTCTATAACAGTGGCGTGCGGTGACGATTAATAGCAGGTACTGCAGAAAAAAAAGAATAATAAATTAATAAATAATAAAAAACAATGTTTATGATAACATATAAGTTCCAAACCTTTTTCGGGTGGCGACACCTTTTTATAAAAGCCACGTGACTAGGCGAACCCCCCGAGGAATTTGAAATCGTCGATTTGCTATACTTTTCCCCGGATTGTCCCCGAAACTCCTCTTTTTCATCAGGGAACTTGAAATCCTCGATCCCAAAATCGAAAAAAGTTGGCGACCACCCCAGAAAACCCTTCGCGACCCCCAGGTTGGGAGCCCGTGTGTTAACAGGACGTTGCGGCAACCTGGCATAAGTCAGTTGTAGCTGTAAGTTTTTATTTACTTCGAAAAAGATCGACATATTTAACCAAAAAAGCAGTGAATATAAATCATAACGAGGCAAAATGCGTGAAATATATTTTTTTATAGAAACTGTAGAATAACTAAGTTATCATTTTTTTTAATGTTTATATAATATTATGCAAACTGCGGTTTATATTTTTCATCGTTTGAAGGGTTGTTAAAGCAATTAATTGCTGAAGAAAAATGATCAATTATCTGTATTTCATTTTTGATAAAATCCCTTCAAAACTTAAATATTTAATCAATCATTAATCCAATCTAAGATTTCGACCGAAGGTTAAATATTAGTGAAATTTAAATATTAAATTTGAATCGTTCAAATTATGTACATTCACTCAGATTTTGTCACTAACGACCCGGGTTTCGCCTTTCGGCATCTTCAGGCGTTCAAGTGCACGTATGAACTTGAACTGACGATTAGTAAATGGATGTTTCGTGAGAGGGTAAAAAATCAAAGTATTTTAGTTCTACAGTTTTTAATAATATTTATGGGTTGATAGCTATTTCGGCTTTCGCCATCGTCAGAACTATCTAATGAATGTTTCGTGTTTATATATTATAATAAATAAATGTATCACCGAGCTTAAAGCCATTGCTGGCGACAAGGATAAGCCCATAGGAATGCCCACAGATTTGAGTAGTGAGTAGTTTTAAAAATTATATTTATTTTGTTTGTCGGAAAAGGTTTTATGATTATATTTATATAGGGTATAGGAGTGGAGATCCCGGCATGCTTAGTATTTCATTTAGAATCGGAAAGCTGTTCAATTGCGCTCTGTTTATTTCCAAAATTTCCTGGAAAAGAGCTTATGAGCGTCCGTATTTGGGTGCAACATTGTTATCCCTTGTTTCTGATTGAACTGCTAAATTTATTATACTAGTGCGTAGTCACTAAGTTCACTTAATTTTTACGATGCTTTGAGACATGTAGAATATTATTGTATAACGCATCTAGCTTATGTTTTCCTAAAATACCACTTAGCTCATTTAACTTCTTAAGGGTTCAGCTGTTTTTACGAGAACTGCATTTTTACCCTGCCTAAACTCTCATTTTCCGCAATGCTACACAATAAATAGCTAATTGTTCATATTATGCATTATTTTGTTTACACTTATTATTACTGGAATAAAATCATTTTTTTTAATGCTGAGCACCCACTATATTATATAACGTTATGTCACTGGTCTCTATAGACCAGGGTTTCCCAAGCTATGTTCCGCGAAACACTGGTATTCCGTGGGACCTAAATAAGGTTACGCGAAAATTGGGTATGGTCATATACGCTGCTAGACATTTAATCTTATTCAAAACCGAGGCAAGATGAATCTCCGTTGATGTTTAAGCCGTCAAATATCTAGCTACAGACGGAAATGTTGAATTACAAAAAGCTTTATTTACTCATATGTGTATGTAACATGTTTTAAAAACAAATAACTAATACATAATAAGTGATTTAATAACATATACATATTTTTTCAATATTTTTACTATGTATACACAGTAAGACCCCCATTTACACTAAAGTCGGGACACTGTAATTCGGGGTAGTGTAATTGGGGGTATGAATCTCATACAAAATTAGGGATTTGTTTTTTTCGCAAAAATGCAAAACTAAGATTTTCCTTAGTTTTGCAAAAAAAGTATAATATTGACGAAATATTCAGTGACCAAGCGATAAAATGTAAAGGGCGCCAAAACCCCACACAAAGACAGTCGCCCGCTATACGTGTATATTCTGGCACGTGCTGAATACACATACGCTAGCCATCATTTGACTGTATGCGCCGCACAGACGACCGTGCAATTGGGAGATTTACGGCAAATATTTCAAGCCAGCGCGTAATTCGGGGTAGTGTGATTGGAGGTTCCACTGTATTATGAATTTCCTAACCTAAAAAATGAGCTGTGTTCCGGTAACATTTTCATATTTGTAAAGTGTTTCATCGCACAATAATTTTGGAAAACCCTGCTCTAGACTATCGCAATAAAGCCTTAATATACCGTAACAGATTTCATTTATGGTATATGAAAAAAAACCTCATCGTTTTCGAAAATTGTCGCCCGCATGGAGAACCTTTCGCTTGGTAAGTACTGAGTAGGCATACGGAATAAAAAAAACCCTACGGAGAAAGCTTTTACATGAGTTTAATTAATTTTAGTGCCGATAAACGTCACCGCGATACTATCTTTGCCATGCTATCACACCGCCCTGCGGGACTTTTCCGAATCACAGTATTTTTTTTATTTTAGCCAATTTACTTTCCGACTGCGTCACTAAATGTATTTTCACAGCATCACAATTCACAGATACCCATCATTGTACCACGGACGATCTATGTATGTAATTCGAAACACTTTTTACAGGGATGCTTCTGCAGCGCAACAAAATAAAGTATATGAAATCTTCAACTCACTGCTTCATATAGACTTGAAAATACATACAATCTGCGAGTTTGTTTGTATAACCTTCCAAAAGTTTCACAGCAAAGAAGGCAATCAATATTACTCAACGAGCTTTTACCTTTTTAATTAAGACGAGACAATTTTGAGCCGAGAGCAGATACTCATCATTTTACCACGAATGATCTACATATGTAATTCAAAACACTTTTTACTGGGAAGTTTCTGCAGCGCAATACAGTAAAGTATCTTAAAACTCTCTAGACCTATGACTCAACTCACTGCTGCACATAGACTTGACAATACTTACAATCCGCGAGTTTGTATGTGAAACCTTCCAAAAGTTTCACAGCAAACTAGGCAATCAATATAACTAAACGAATTCTTACCTTGTTAATTAAGACGTGACAATAACTAAAACCATTTTAGGCCGAGAGCAGATACTCATCATTTTACCATGAAAGATCTATGTATGTAATTTGAAACACTTTTTACTGGGAAGTTTCTGCAGCGCAACAAAGTAAAGTATCTTAAAACTCTCCAGACCTATGACTCAACTCGCTGCTGCACATAGACTTGACAATACTTACAATCCGCGAGTTTGTATGTGAAACCTTCCAAAAGTTTCACAGCAAGGTAGGCAATCAATATAATTCACCAAGCTCTTACCTTGTTAACTAAGACGTGACAATAACTAAAACCGTTTTAGGCCGAGAGCAGATACTCATCATTTTACCATGAACGATCTATGTAATTCAAAACACTTTTTACTGAGAAGTTTCTGCATTGCAACAAAGTAAAGTATATGAAAGCTCTCCAAAACTATGACTCAACTCACTGCTTTATATAGACTTAAAAATACCTACAATCCACGAGTTTTTTGTAAAACCTCTCAAAAGTTTAACAGCAAGGTAGGCAACCAATATAACTCAACGAGTTCTTACATTTTTAATTAAGACGAGATAATAACTAAAACCATTTTAGGCCGAGAGCAGATACTCATCATTGTACCACAAAAGATCTATGTATGTAATTTGAAACACTTTTTACTGGGAAGTTTCTGCAGCGCAACAAAGTAAAGTATATGAAAGCTCTCCAGACCTATAACTCAACTCGCTACTTCATAGAGACTTTAAAATACCTATCACGAATGAGTTCGTTGGTGAAACCTCTCAAAAGTCTCACAGTAAAGTAGGCAATCAATATACCTCAACGATCTCTTACGCGGGATCATTGTCAAATGCGTTAGTTTCCATTAAGTATCTCACGGGGTTGAGTGTCAGCAGAAACAGCATTTTTTAAATCGACTTCTGTTCGTATCTTTGTTAAATTCGGCGGTAACTTTGTGTACGTTCATTTTTAATATAAAATTAAATTTGATAATTTTGTTATTTAACATTTTTTACTACAATTTTTGACACGTGTTTCACTTTTTTGAGAAGCATCATCAGACCATCGCAACGTTTACGAATAAACTAACAAATCTTCAATCAAATCAAAATTGCTTCAAATCAAATGATATAAATTACAAAATAAAAGTTGGGGTTTGTCCTTTTCTACTGGATACAAAGTGGAGGTAATAATTAAAAAAATAATTACTTTAATTATGTGTGGCGAAGCCCAAATGGAAATAAATTCAACAATAGTGATTAACCTAGCTTATTCAAAATGTTAGTAACTAATGCTTTCTTTCTATCATTGACTTTATTTATTTTCAAAAACTCGGAGATATTCAATCTTAACCCTTTACTATTTACTGTATGGCGTGTTTCAACATTTTTATTGTTATAAAAATAAGCTGAACTCTCTCGTTTTGGATCAGTGGCAGAAAGTTTTAGAAATCACAAACATCTTTGCCTTCGAATATATTCAGGGAATCGAAACCGTGAGCACGTCAACCGAAGCCATCAAAGTTGACCACTTGACCAAAAATCCGGAAATAGCCTTAATGCGACGATTCCAAGAAGTAGTTTATGTGTTGAGTTTTATCCAACACATTCCACGCTGTAAAGGGTAGAGCTTTGAAAGCTTCTATTCGGAAATGAACTAAGCTGAAATACCTGAATTCGCCATAAATATAATATAACTAGACTCACTGCCTGTGATTTTTTTCCTCTGCGGCTGAAATCTTTTTTTCAAAAGCTTGAGAAAAAAATAGTTTGATTTAAGCCACGTGGATTATATTCCAAATAGCTATATTGGAAAAGTTGCCACACGTTGGAGAGCTTTTTGGGATTTCATAATATAGTTTATATAATGTATGTCATTTTGAAGTGATTGAGAAACGATTGATTTATAGTGCAAAAATAAAATAAAATTTATTATTTATAGCTTAAAAATTAAAAGTACAGTGCATGACATTACAGCTGACGCCAATTCGCCATGCACTTGACAAATATAATGAGACAAAATATAAAATAAAACTACATCATACATCCAAAATCAAGAAATAAAATAGTAAAACTTAACAAACAGTTCACAAATATTGTCACTAAAAATGGAACGAAAAATGAAAACCTTATAAAAGTCCATGTAATTATTTTTTTTAAATCGGATGTAAATCTATGAATGTTTAGTATATATAACCACGCACCCGAGTGGGAGAAAAACTTAAAAGTATTGTACTTAAATTAACGTGACGGGATTATTTTTTATTTTAATCTTTAGTTTGATATGAGAGTTTTTTTTTCATTATTTGGTTCAATGAATGCTTATAAAATATTTTTTAAATCAAGGCTACAACATCATTTATCAAAAAAATTAGCATCGCCATCCCCATATTCCCACTCTCCCACCGTTTCGCTTGACAAGTGCCCGTTCTTTCATATTGAAAGCGAAACCCGCACGTCAAAATAATAATAAATAAAAAATGGAAGATGTCAACGTCATTGTTTTAAAATCACTGTCAGGGTATAAATATTTTGCAACGGCCTTATTCAAAAATTGAAAAAGAATAATAAAAAATAAACAAAACACAGAGACAGGTGGGCAATACAACACGGACGTCAGCCGAACAAAAGATCGTTTCCAGCGCTCGGTTAAAAACAGGGAGACAACAAAAAGAACAGGAAAATAATAATGACACTTCCAAGGAAATCGCTGCCATTTTGAAAAATCATATTATTTTGACGTTCACATATGAACGAACGTAGACGAGTTGAGTTAAGTTGAGTTGAGTGGACCAAAGCAAGTTCAGATACTCACTTTTTAGGACAGGGCAATCATTCTATAAATGGATTCTGATTGTAAATATCCTTTATGATTTGTTTACACGCGTCAGGTACAACAAAGAATCATTAAATTTATTTAAATAGCCCGTTAATGCAAACTCAAATATGTTCAACGGTAAATTTGAATCGTCAAATTATGTACATTCACACAGATTTTGTCACTACCGACCTGGGTTCCGCCTTTTGGCATCTTCAGGCGTTTAAGTGCACGGGTGAACTTGAACTGACCTTTAGCAAATTAATGTTTTGTGTTAAATAAGAAATAAATGCATCACTGAGCTTAAAGCTATTGCTGGCGAAACGGATACGCCCATGGGAATGCCCACAGATTTGAGTAGTGAGTAGTTTTAAGAATTATATTTATTTTGTTTGTCGGAAAAGGTGTATAAAAGTGACGACCCAGGCATGTTTAATATTTCATTTTAAATCGGAAGACTGTTCAATTGCGCTCTGTTTATTTCTAGAATTTCCTGGAAAACTTCCGACCTTCAGTCGAAATCTTAAATTACATACAACGGTGTTTTTTTAACCCTACCTTAACTAAAATGTGTAAATAGTACACGTACCTTCTAATCATTTACATTTCTCTGTATATATAATAAATACTCAGGTATTCTTCCCTTATACATTTACGCATTGAGTAATGCAATAATATTAGTATTGCAGTAGTGTTATATATATGTCATGATTCACTCACGTTTGCCTGATGTGTAACGGATACACAGCTCAGGAGCGCGGGTTTTTTTTTACATAGTAAAGAAAGGGTTAACCAAGTCTACCCCCGTTATGAGCTATCAAAGAAGCATTACTTCTTACGGCAACTGTTTGTTTATCTGTCACTTTTTTTTCTGAAAATTGTATGATAAATGTATTGGGCTAAGTAATGATTTTTTCTTTTTTTAATCTGTCTGTTCATATTAAAGAACGTATGGCTTCCTAATGGAGGTATCAAGACAGAAGTCTTTTTACGAGAACTAATTGTAACTATTTTTGTTTTCGAATAGAGAATGTATAGAACGGATAAGGCTAGGAGATGATTGATGGTTAGCTAATCGCTCTAGCTACGCCCCATTATTTTAAAATTGGAACGGTGAAAGTGTGGAAGCGTTTTGAATGAAATGAAATGGTAATCTTATATATCGACTGTGGAAAGGAAAAAGGACGTAACCCTCAATTTCCCAAAACAGCTTTTTTTCAATAATAACAATGTATACAACTTGACACACGTTCTATCAAAAGGATGGAAGCTGAAAATGCCGAATAAGTATCTAAATTTAGCTTGTAAGTTTGAAAAAGATGACCTTGTAAAAAATTAAAACCAAGAAAAAACACTGAAATAAAGGTTTTTCCGAGACAATTTATTTAATTAATATTAGGTTATGTCAATTAAACACTAGCTTAGAAGTATCCGTGCACTTCAAGGTTGTGTGTAATTCATAATTTGCATATGTCACATAATCATCAAAACACGTTTTTAGCGCCTCCTGTACAATTTGATATGTGTGGGTTACGTCTTTTTTCCTTTCCACAGTCGATATATAAATGAATGTTTTTTTGTTCGTCAAACGTTAAACATACAGGCAAATAAAACATGCACTTCAATAAACACAATTTCATTCTTTGAGTGTCATTGCAACGTTGGCCGGGAACTGGCTAGTCTGTTATCATATAAAGATTATATTCTATAAATAAATATATCAATTATTTAAAAAATAAATAAAAACATCATTATACTAGACTATTTTAGTTTTCATAGTAAAATTTTGCGTAGACTCTTTAGGAAGACTTTGGTGATCGGTAGATAGACCGTTAGTGTTGTGAAAAGCTTTTGATGGGGAAAACTGTAAAACTTTTTTTGTTAGCGGAGTTTTTTTGATGCCACTCGAAGCTTTACGATACGTGCAAAACTGAGTTTAAATCGTTATTTATTTAGATAGAGGTCTCATCTGTTGACTGAATTTAAATAAATATTTTTTTACTGTATTTTTTTACAAATGAAAATAAAAACGGATAGCCTCGCGGGGTACATAAAGTGTCACTTTATTTCGTCAGTATGCTAACAGAAAAAGTTTAATCAAAAACTGGGCGATATATGCGGTCAATAGATTTAAATACACTCTATCGCATAGATTCTCAACCTTTTTGAGCCCGTGGCCTCTTTCCTCGAGTCTCATATTTCCGTGGCCCCCAATACCCGTACTTAATAGTTTTTTTTTTTGATACTCTGGACAGAATTATTTCGGGATCTCAGGATTTATGACCAGAAAAAACGTGAGAAATTTAAAGATTCCAAAACCTTATTTTTTTAGGTCGCTGAAAGATTTAAAAACGTTTTGCTCGCTGTCCGATTTTAAAAACTTGAAAATTTACGGATTTCCCAAACTGAAAAAATGGGGGACCATTTTCGTAGCTCCCCTAAAATAATATTTTCTCTGTAGCCCCCATCAAACGTGCTGTGGACTCCGGTTGAGAAACCCTGGCAGACACCAATAATAATTACTTAACGCTTTTTAGCCGTACAGATTTTTTATTTCTATTACTAGCCAAACACGATTACACAACTAAATGCTGTAAAATTTTTGGCTAATTTTTGTTTATTTTTTTGTCTTTTTGTTTATGGCCACATTACTTTAACAGTTCGCTTCATTATATCCGAAAATGTCGTTTGTATCAAAACACGATTTGTTTGTTGACTTAACGTTTTCTGGCAGTATACTAACCTTGTGGTGACACTAATCAAAATACTGAGCATATTTTACATTTTTTTTACATTTTGGATAAGAATAAAAGTTATCCGTGACTTCAATATGGCTTTGAAAATATTTTTTTTATCGGAAAAAAGCTCTCGTCTCTGGAGGGTTAACTGTGTCATTGAGGAGATATCTTCTTCGATGTGATGCAGAAAAGGAAAAAAAAGTTTATCGAATAAAAAGAGTATGCTTAACATTTATTGTATCTAGTAAAGAAAAGATCAAAAATAAGCTTATACTAGATAAAAAATAGATTTTATAGAAAAACTTTCGTAGAGATGTTTTCCTGGAGCGGATGTCAAAAAAATTGAACTCGTCTTTCACATACGCTGTGTATTTGGAAAACTATTATGAGAAATATAAAAACGTAACAAATTTGAAATACAGAAACAGCTTTAAGTGAAAAAGAACGGCTTAAAAGATACAAAGAGTAATATTTGTATCAATAGAAACTTGAGAATTTCAACGACATTGCTTAGTATCTGGAAAAATTTCTATATAGGATTTGTGAAATTCGCAAAAGAATTTTCCAACCCTTTGTCAAATCAATTGCCAGCAAGATTTTCCGGGCGAATCAATCAGCCGGCAGGTTTTCGAATTATCTAGTTCTTTTACTTCGATCTCTCAACGGGAAACTGCATTACCGACGGAGCGTGAAAGAGAAAATAAAAACATCTGTTGGAAATCGATTGTTTTCCGGGTAACTTATTTCTTAATTATCTATTCTGCAGGCGAATAAAACTATTTGTTGAAAGAAAATGCTGTTTCAGATAAAGATTATATTTTCGTTAATTCAATTAATGTCTGCTTACAATATAGTATGGGCGAAAAATTATGAATATTCTTCTATGAACGGACAACTCTCAGTAACAACACATTTTTAAAAAATCAATGGCTGATGCCAGTTTAGGGCAGATGGCCTACTAATGGAGGAATATCAGCAGAAGTTTTACTACAAGAACTGATTGTTACTCCGTTGCTGAAAGTAGGGATATAAGAATAAGGACTTAAATAGAACTAGTGGTTAACTAATCACTCTCGTAACCGCTCTGTTTATTTAAGGGTTGGAAGGATGAAAAGGGGATTCTTAGACATCGCAAACCAAGCCAACGACCCAACAATTGTAAAATCGTTAACACTTTTTTACAAGGTAGATCAGATACCTTCCACATTAAATCATGTAAAAAAATGACAGAATGTATATAAAAATTAAAAATTGGTTTCCTTAATTCCAAAGAAACTATGTTATTTGAAAAAACAACAATATTATAGTACCCTTAGGAAATCTCGTAAAAAAGTAATAATGAAGAAGTAAATTACATAAAATATTATTCATAATATGAACTTAAATAAAAAAAATACTATTCATTGCTAATTGAATATATACGAAGACTTTTATGAGGCACTAGAAATCAATTGCTTTCGTTTGGTAATGCTTGTGATGAGCTTTAGTAAATAATTTGGGATTAACACATCTATATTTTTATATTATAATTATCTATGCAGCGTAAAAAGTATCGATGCTAGAGGATTTACCCTAAAAGCTTTTTTTTCATTTGCTGTTTACTCAGAACTATCAATCTGTTACTTAACAACTTCTGCCAGAACTTTAACGATGTATTAATTATTATAACTAGCTGAAGTGAGACGCGAAAACTTAAACTTTACTTTTTCATTAAAACATAGTTCAATTTTACCATTAGTCACCACTTTAACTTTATTACTATTTGATGATTTTTTTAATTACATGTTAGAAGAGTTAAACATTTTAATTTGTGTTATTTAAGAGTCACTTATTGATAATTTCTACTGTAATTTGTAAATTCTTTTCAATGCTAATTGTTTATTACACCTTTTTATTTCAATTTGTTTTTGTATAAATATCAGTATTTAATTATATTTCTTATCAGTTGAAAATGCTCGTCATAAATGAAACCGGTCCTGATCTTGATAAATAAAAGTGGGAATAAGTAAAAAGTAATATTGTGTTTTTCTTAACTAATATAAATTGTACATATTACAAAACGAGAGCAATAACTTGACTGCATTTCCTATACAGAGCTTTACAATGCGATTTTCCATACTGAGGTATATATCATTCCATTTATTCCATGCATTCAAATAAACTTACATATCTTTGTATTTATTATATTATTACACAATATGCGCGGTTTCTATTTTCAATATATGCATGCGGCATATTTAATATGCCAGGTGCGGTATTCTTGCCGTATTAAGGCTGCTAGGGATTGCTTTACTAGTGGAAACATGCCGAGACTTATTTTATTTGTAAAATAAATTAAAACATCATAAAATTGAGACATTTTTTTATTAATTCCATACAATACTCGCTGCCATTGTAAAATATTCGAGTATCTTATATAAAACTGCCTGTATGCCAGTCAGTCAACGGATTCTTTCGTACAAGGTTTCCAAACACGAATTATTCGTACACATAAACGTTTGTACATAGAAAAATACAGACACAATATTAAAAACTGGTGTGACATGATTTTTTTTGAAGACGCATTTTCAAATATATAAAAATTGTGATCAAATGACTTAAAACCCTTTACACAATTAGAGACTTAGAGAAACCTTTATTAAATAGTAAAGATCAGCTAGAATAATTTTCTCAGAGTGGTATTTATCGCCTGACTGCCAAGCTGCGTATATAAGACATACAAGTAAAAAATGTAAGAATTCAAAACACGTAAGATGACTAAAAAGAAATATGTTTTCAAAGTTTGCGAATCATTTGATGGAAAACGGTCACAATTTTGATTACAATATTTTTGTTTAAATACTCCATCTAGTAAATAATAACGGACTAAGAATAGTGGAGGGAAATTAAGAATTAGTAAATAAAATTTTAAATAAGATAGGCAAATCACTATTATTGAGCATATTTCCATTGTGATTTATGTACCCAATTTATGTTAACTAGATTGCTGCCACAGACGAGATATCACGTGAAATTGTTCGTGCCCAACACCCTAAAGACGAATTACCCCGTCAATAGCTAATTAAATTAATAATTGTAAATTATAGCCGGCATGCTAGGTACAAACGTAGTTTTCACTAAAGTATCCAAAAGGTTAAGTCGTTGATTTGCATTTAGTTTTTAGTGACAAGCATCACTGCTTAAATTTTACTCCCTACCTGCCATTGCTATCCAATTGAAAAGGAAGAAACATTGACTTTCAATATGTAACTTAAAGCTTAACATTTTTTAATTTATTCGTAAACCTTACGATGTTCTGTTTGATGATGCTTTTGTAACTAGCGAAAGACTTGCCACAATCTGTAAAATAACAAGTGGAGTAAAAAAATATCAAATTTAATTTTATATTACAAATATATGATAGATGTATATCGACTGTGGTAGCGAAAAAAGGACGTAGCCTACGCATATCGAATTTTACAGCAGGCGTAAAAAACGTGTTTTGATGATTTTGGGCCATATGCAAATTATGAATTATACACAACCTTGAAGTGCACGGAGACTTCTAAACTGGTGTTTAATTGACATTATCTAATATTAATTAAAGAAATTGTCTAAGAAAAACCTTTATTTCAGTCTGTATTCTTGGTTTTATTTTTTTACGAGCTCATATTTTTCAAACTTAAAAGCTAAATTTAGATACTAATTCGGCATTTGCAGCTTGCATCCTTTTGATAGAACATCTATAAAGTTTGATGCATTGTAATTATCGAAGAAAACCTGTTTTGAAAAAACTGTGGGTTACGTTATTTTTCCTTTCCACAGTCGATATGTTTAAATATATCCGATTTGCAACATAACATTAGAAAAGTAAAAAACGATTCACAATAAATAACAACTTAAGTTTTTTGATTTGGTAGCCAACCTTCATCAGACGAAAAAGAAATACTTAGATAGTTGTTTGATAAAAAAAATATTCTCGTTCCTCTATTTTGAAACAACTCGGGCGAATATATGTCACAATGCGACACTGTAACAAACGCGAGGCAGAGGTAGATACGTTTACATGCATTATGCATGTTCAACGGAAGAGTGCATGTCGACTTCCACTTGCATAATAAAATGCAGGATGCACGTCGCGCTAGTCACTGTGGAATCCTTAGAGACCGGATTGGGTTACTCGTGTAGATTTACTAACCTGGTATAACCCTGTTAACGGAATCAAATTAATTACGGATTATTCCGTGTCATACTGGGATAAAAACCGACATGTTTTACGTAAAACACTATAACAGAAATAATAAAACATTTTTAGTACTTTTTCCACATAAAATTTATTAGATCAGGACCGGTTTCGCTCATGATGAGCATTGTCAACTGATAAGAAAAACAATAAAACAGTGATATTTATACAAAAGTTAAGTGATAAAAACAAGGTATTACAACCTAGCAAAAGAATTGAAGCAAAATACAAGGAAAATAAACTATAAATAAAAAGTTGAAGACCACTTAGCAATGAAAACGATTACAACAAAAATCGTTGTCATCAAAAAATTGTAATCGTTTTCATTGCTAAGTGGTAAGAGAGAAAATTCTTGATAATAAGTGAGTTTCGGTAACTTTTTTTTTTTTAAAAAAAGCACTGCTCTTATTCTATATGAAGGCGATGATGTTTCTACTTTAAATTAGTGCATTAAAAACAAAAATCTTAAACAATTTCTCTAAAAAAATCTTAGGAATCAGTCAGTACAGGATATGCCAAATTTGACAGTCTGTTAATCCGTAACTGACGAATTCCGTTTACTATCCACAAGGAATACTCGAAAGATCTTACTTACACAGCATCCAGAATAAAAGAATTAAACTATCCTATTATTCAGTATACTATGAAGAGTTATACCAGTGCATTCCTTTGTTTCCTGAATTAATCCTGACATCTTGACACGGCTGAAGTTCGTTTTCCAGACAGGAGGAATGCAAAATTATTTATTCCAGTAATATTTCACCATACAATATCATACAGATAAATTAATTCTGGCAATAATTCAAAAAGTCTTCGAGGAATATGCGAATGAAAGAAAGTAAATTATCTTAAATACTATTTTAGATTTCTTTATATTTCCGGTTAATTTTGCGGTAACTTTATTGTTGTTAATATTAAATCGATGACATTTTAAATTTAATGGTTTTTTAAATAATGGAAACTTGCTTTTCGCTTCTTTGAAAAGCTTTTTTGTCTTGAATTTTTTTATATAAATCACAATAATTAGTGATGTAATTTGTGTAACCAGTACCTAGCCGTTTATTTCATCTGCCAATCAATTAGTGTAAGTCATGGGTGTCCAACCGGTCGATCTTGGCAAAGATCTTTCTTTCGAAAGCAAAATTTAGTCGATCCCGAAAGCTTCCGTGAATTTCGAAAAAATATATAATTTAAATATAAAATATACAAACATACTTAAATTGAATTATTTTGTAAACTCATACCTATCTAATTATATGTATTTCGCATCTAAAATAAACATTTTTCAGTTTGAAGAAGGGAAAAAACCCTAAATAAACTTTCTTATAAGAATCATGTTAGAAGTCGATCGCGAGAAAACTTAAGATTGAAAAGTCGATCCCAGGGCAAAAAAAGTTGGACACCCTTGATGTAAAGTATCTTTAAAGTGAAATGAGCTTAGTAAATACACTCTGCAATTATTTTATTTTCCTAAAATAAAAATAAAACACAAAAACTCTAAGTAAAGGCGTTATTTTACTTTAAAATCCAAGAGAAAAGTTTTACCGTTTTTCTATTTGGCCCATTTCACTTCTAAATGACTCATATTATGTGTACGTATTCAAACATTCTAACGTGATTCTTATAAGAATTTTTAATTTTAATTTTTTTCCCCCTTCTTCAAACTGAGACATATTTATTTTAAATGCGAAATACATATCATCAGATAGGCATGTGCTTACAAAATAATTCAACTTTAGTATTTTTGTTTATTTTATATTTAAATTATATATTTTTCTGAAATTCACGGAAGCTTTCGGGATCGAACAAATTTTGCTTTGGGATCGATCGGTCGATTGCGATCTACCGGTTGGACACCCATGACTTACACTAATTGATTGGCAGATGAACTACACGGATAGGTACTGGTTACACATATTACATCAGTAATTATTGTGATTTATATTAAAAATTGCAAGTCAAAAAAGCTTTTCAAAGAAGCGAAAAGCATGTTTCCATTATTTAAATAACCATTGAATTTTTAAATGTCATCGATTTAATATTAACAACAATAAAGTTACCGCAAAATTAATCGGAAATATAAAGAAGTCTAAAATAGTATTTAAGATAATTTACTTTCTTTCATTCGCATTTTCCTCGCAGACTTTTTGAATTATTGCCAGAATTAATTTATCTGTATGATATTGTATGGTGAAATATTACTGGAATAAATAATTTTCGCAATCTACCGGTTGGACACCCATGCTTTAAGGCATGTAGAATATTATAACGCATCTAAAAAAAATAATCTTACAATACAATTTGACTCACTTCACTTCTTAGGGGCTCATATGATAAATGGTGTTGAAACAAAATTCATAATAGCATAGTAGAAAATTACCGTTGGCTTCAATTTTACAATACAAAAATTCTCTGTCAATTAAAATCCTTTCTTCGTCTCAATTATAAGTTTCATTTCTCATCAATCACTATTACATCCATTGTATTTTTTGTGGATTTTTGTTGATTATCAAATGCTTCCAAAATAAATATAAAAAAAACAACAATTCGACGTAGCGTTTATAGTCTCAAGAAATGTACATTGAAAATACCTTAGCAGTACAAAGCATTGTGCAAATAGTTCACAAAGAGAAACGTCCGTTTCCTTTCATCTTTGTGCCCCTCGCTTCGGAGCTATGACGATTGTCTAGCGTAGTTTGCGAATGCCTGGGACACTAGAGCCTTCCCTTACCTAGCTGCTAAAGAATGTGTATATTTTAAAGCAGCCACCCTGGAAACAACGTTTTGCATTTGCGTCTTTGACTTCCCAGCAAGATTTTTCGAAACATAAAATTCATGAGAAAAATGCAGTTGAATAATTAATTTAATACCTCCAACAAGATCGCTTTTATGGTTTTCATTAGCTATTCCTTGAGAAAATTCATTTTATTATTTTTATAAAAAGTATTTCCACAATTTTGCAAAACGATCAGGGATCGTCAGTTTTTTAATATATTCATATTTTGTCAGTAACGTGAAGCAGCGGTCAAAAAAGCGTGTTTCCCGCAGTGGTATAGTTGGTTAGAGCTTGCTTTACCGACCAGGTGGGTATGGTTTCGATTCCCGGTAAGGTCAATGTCAAAATTGGATTTTTTTCAATTTTAATTTGAGATCTAAGACATGGGTGATTGTGAAGTCAATTGAGTTTATCTCATGTGACTTTCAAAAATTCTCATCGAGTATATCTCGTATGATCTTTCAACTTAAAAAATTTTGACGCATTGGCGTAAGCTGTAATGTCAAATATTAAAAAAAAAAAAACATTGTTGGTTTCCTGAGGTTCGAGTACGAACGGCATTATTTTCAATCTGTCTATTGATTTATGTTCGAAAACGTAAGTGTTTTTGATTAAGGCATCCAATTCCAGGACTCTGGATCGCGAAATTCCCGGGATTTCGGATTGAGGATAAGAATTGCAAAATTATCGAAAAGTTTTTTTAAAACTAGGCAGAATTTTTTTAAATACACGTGAGACGATGAGCATTTTTTTTTATTTTGGGAAATTCATAAATATTTAGGTTTTTAACATCAGCAGCCAGTCAAAATTTTAAAAATTCGCGCGAGCGTTAAAATAGAAAGTTCCCACATTTTTTCAATTTGGGAATTCCGGGGTTTTGAAATTGGCCACTGACACGAATTTTTCCTCGATTTTGCGAAGAATTTTCAATCCCGGAATTCCGGGATTTTTCAAAAAGGCTCTAATTGTTATATAAAAAAATCAACAAAAAAAAATAACAGAGCGTAGCGATAGCAATAAGTTAACCATCAGTCGTGTACTAACAATATCCATAATCTCTTTTATAAGATTAAGAGAGGTTTAGCTACTGAATAACAAACTGCTGAGATATTTGCATTAGTAGGTAATATGCTCCAAATTCGCCTGCTGTGGCCCAGTTGGTTAGAGCTTGCTCTACCGATCACGCAGCTCTGGGTTCGATTCCCGGTCAGATCACAGTGATTTTGAAAATTATTCAATTCAAAGTTGTGATCGAAGACTGGGTGTTTGTGATGTCAATTTCACATCATTTCCTCTCCTCCCATTCTTCTGATCCTTTAATAACTGGATGTAGCGAGCGCGATTAGCCAACCACTAGTCCTATTATAGCCTTATCCTTCTTTCCCTACTAGTAACTTTGGTAAAAAAGTGATGTTGAGCGACTGAGTAACAAACAGTTCTTGTAGAAAAAACTTATGTTGAGATACCTTCAATAGGAGGCCATATGCTACACATTGGGAGCGGACATGTATACAAATATATATAATATTGCGGAATATCACTGGTATTAAATAATAGACACGCAATAAAATCTCAATATATCGAAAACGGTCCTCGTTAAATAAAATAAATGTTGAGTTTTTTTTTTAATATTAGATATCTCATTGCCAGTGGATGCAAGGCAGTTTCAATTATTCTTGTTTTGAAGTAAAAGCTTTGCCAATATTAATATAGTTCTGAATTTCACTATAAAATCAATTTACAATAGAGTAAATTATCCCATTTCCTTGCTGTTATTTATTGCCATTTCAATGAATGAGGTATTGAAACATTGACGGATATGTCTGAGAAATGAAATATGAAATCATGAATCTTGTTTTAATATATTTCAAATAGATTTATCAGCCTTGTCCAAGGAAATCTGACAGCTAAAATTTATTCGTAAAAACTAATTCGTGATAGTAATTCAACAATTATTTTATATAAAATCATCAGGACTTCAAATTGAATGACCATTTTCATTTGTAATATAAAATTTAATTTGATTACTTTGTTATTTCACTTACTGTGTTACGACCTGTGACACGTGCTTCGTCTTTTTGATAAGCACCGTCAAACCATCGCAACGTTTAGGAATAAAGTAAAAATTGATGGAGTTTCAATATTAAATTGCGCCAACTCGATGCGTTCAAGTGCGCTGATGGATTTGAACTTACGTTTAAGAGGAAGATTCCGAAACGCGAGGCCCGGGTCGTTATTGACGAAATTTGTGTAAATGTTACAAACATAATTTGAACGATTTAAATTTAAAAAATATACAATGAATTTGCTTATTCTTTTTTTAAATTATTTGAATTAGGGAACGTACAAGACAGCGCCCCATCAAATCAGTGGTTATGGAGAGACGTTGGAACTAGGGTATCCAATCACGGAACCTTTTTCCAATCCCGGGATTTCAGGATTGATTCATTTTCAATCGATTCGGATTTGCTCACCGACGAATTTAAAATCCTCGATTTGGTATACTTTTTCCCAGATTGTCACAGAACCTCGTTTTTTTTTTAGCTCACCGGAGAATTTGAAATTCATTCGGGATTTGCTCAAAATTTCTCAATCCCGAAATCCTGAGATCGCAGCCATGTCAATCAGAAAATTTAACGGGATTGGATGCCCTAGTTGGAACTGGCTGGGTTACGTGCTGCGGATCCCTCTGGAAAACCTTAATCCTGTCTGTCTCTTCATCCAACCGGCGGTCCTGTACGACCGTTGGGTACTATCCATATGATGTACTCGGCGAGACTGAGGGATGCTAGCATGTCGTGGGAAGAAGCAAAGCAATTTGCGGAAGATAGGGAAACATGGAAGTGCCGCGTTGCGACCATATGTTACACATGGTCAAAGACGAGAAGAAGAGTGAATTTGCTTACTTCTACGTGTAGTATCTGTCTTTTAAAATGAATTAAACCCATTATAATACCACTAATAGCTTGACAATTAAGCTTGACACTAAATTATATATAAAATAATTATACTAAACTGATAATTATACAATAATTTAGTGCGTAATGAATAATCCGTAACTTTAGTGCGGTTGGGCTCATGGCGCTAATAATTCTCATGTAATATTCATCCCCAGTTAATGGTTTTCTTATCTCTTCTTTAAAGGCAGTTATTCTCCGAATTTATTCGCGGAGCGGAGATATATTTACGCGCGCGTACGAACCGGGGGTAGGGGGTTGATGCCGGGTAATGGGCACACATCAAAATTGTTGCAAAAGGTGCGTTGTAAAGAACCGAGATATAAGGGATGGCAAAGCTTGCGTGAAAAAAATATACAAAAGGGTTTAAACGTTGAAACTCTTTTCTGGATACTATGTTCTTCTTTGACCTTATTCTCTCCTCCGCGCGGCACCTCCATGTTTCCCTATCTCTTTGCTTTGCTTTGCTTCCTCCCATGACATGCCAGCATCCCTCAGTTCTGCCGATTACATCCTATGAATAGTACCCGACGGACGTCCAAGGCGCCGAAATGCCACCGGTCTGAAGAAGAGACAGGCAGGATTAACACTTTCCGGTGGCATCCGTAGCACGTGACTCAGCCAGTTCCAACGTCTCTCCATAAACACTGACGTGACGGGGCGCTGTCTTGCACGCTCCCTTATCTCCGAATTACTCACAGAATCAAACACCTCACCCCCATACTATGTTACTACAAGCTAAATGCACTTTAACAACTAGAAATGTCCTATGACGTAGCGGTTAGCGTTGTGAACTTCGGTTCTGGATCTCACGGGTTTGAGTCCCAGTACGGACAGCGTTTTACGATTGATTTATCGACTTCAGCTAAAAGGCATGGGCTTTGTGATGCCTAAAAAATCCTTCCCACTCTATTTTTTACCATGTCCGCTCTCAATGTGGAGCCTATAGACTCTTAATGAACTGTACTCAGTTGCTGAACCTTTAAGAATAAAGGACAGGCTTAGGCCAAGACTAGTGGTTAACTAATCGCTCTCGATACCCCCCGTTCATAAGATAGGATGGGTGGGAGGGTGAAATTAAAGACATCACATACATCCATGCTTTCAAACAGAAGTTCGTAAATCGATTGAAAAATCAATTTATAAAACTGTCCATACTGGGATTTGAACCCGTTACCTCCGTAGCCGAAGCCAACGACGTTGAACACTCGACCACACAGGCGATAAAGATTTTGCGGTCTTACTTAATGTTATTAAATGAATTTACTTATTTTTCTTTAATATAATATATACTAATTGAGCAAAATATCTTATATACAAGAATATTTAAAGATAACAAATGTACCATGTTAACTTACTAATCTGCGGTAGGTATATCTAAATGTAAATTGAAAAAAAAAAATATATTCACCGCTCAAGTAATACATGTATTTTTTTATTTATATAAAAAAAAACTACTTCGAAAAGGTTGCAGGTCTCTGAGCTTAGTGAATTACGAGTGAGTTGAGTTTAAGAGGATTTAAGGTTATCTTTCTAAAAACATATTCCCCCTCTGTGCGCACTCTCTCCCTCGCCCTCTCGCCGCTATATGTACGTATGTATGTACATAGCCTGCGTTCTAACACGGTGGGTATCAAAAAGTCATAAACATACATTAAAAATAAAACTAACATGGTCGTAAAACAAAGCGTATACAGGGCCGACCCAAAAGTCCTAAAATAACATTTCACATTGTAAGTTTTGATTAAAATTTCTTACTTTTGTGAATAAACAGGAAAGCAAAAATACACACGTTTACTATGCATGCAAACGATGAAAAGAAAACCTAATTTGAAAATATAATTTTGTTTTTAATACGAATATTTTGCAAAAAATATGTTTTGTAAATTGAAATTAAACGATTCCCATGTTATAATAAATTGTAGCTTCACGTGAAAAATGGTCGTCGATCACCTATGTTTTCTAGTCTTTGGATATAGATTTAAAATGAAGCGATAAGTCAAGCATTCTAACCATCATTGACTGAATTCATAGAAGCTTTTGGTGATAGAAATCGGCTTATTTGCAAACGGGTATCTATTATATAAAACTTGCATGTAACCGGTTGTCTGTCACATAACCCTCTCTCAGACGATAAACAGTAAATACGTGATCGTTTTGGGTGCTACTTCTAGATCAAATGTGTTGTTTTTAATATTAACCTTTCATCATTAGTATTAATTAAAAAGCTATATTTTGCATATATTTTAAACATTCAATTTTAACTATCCCATGGTTGAGTAGTCAGCGTCATTGGCTTCGATTACAAAGGTAACGGGTTCGAATCAGGGGTGAGCTGGAAGGAGCTTGGAGGAGCTCGCGCGAGTCACTTGCTAAATTTTGATTATTACATAACTGCAATTTCTGACTTATATATTATCTAGGACAGATTCAATGTACACAGTAGTACATTTTAGGCCATTGACATTGATAAGTTTACGGTAAACTGCATATTGTTACATATTATAAGTGTATCAAGTAGCAATCGATTGCTTATTTAAGTATTGCATATCGACTGTGGAAAGGAAAAAGGACGTAACCCACACATATCAAATTTTACAGGAGGCGCTAAAAACGTGTTTTGATAATTTTGTGACATATGCAAATTACGAATTAAACACAACCTTGAAGTGCACGGAGACTTCTAAACTGGTGTTTAATTGACATAATCTAATATTAATTCAAGAATTTCTCTAGGAAAACCCTTTATTTCAGTGTTTTTTCTTGGTTTTAATTTTTTAAAGGTCATCTTTTTCAAAATTAAAAGCTAACTTTAGATACTAATTCGGCATTTTCAGCTTCCATCCTTTTGATAGAATGTGTGTCAAATTGTATACATTGTGATTATCGAAAAAAACTTGTTTTGGAAAATTGAGAGTTACGTCCTTTTTCCTTTCCACAGTCGATATAGTTCCATCGGAGTGATAAAAAAAACTCACTGCTTCCTCTTGATAACGTATTGGCAGCCCACCGATGGTTTTAACCCTATAAAGATGGTTTCAATAATTGATTTTACAATCGATTTAAGAATTTCTTTTTATCATTCTATCCTTAATATCTTAAAAAAACAGACAGGAGCAACTAGGTTAAAAAACAGATCTTGTTAAAACACTTCTGCTGAGATCCACTACATTTGGAGACCATATCGTTTCTATTCTGGCAGAATTTGGTAAGTTACAGATTGATAGTTCTGATCGCTTTTAGGGTGTTCACTGTCAATAACCGGTCCTGATATTGGTAAATGAAAGTGGAAATAAGTACAAAGGAATATTGTATTTTTTCAGTTCATGAAAAAATTCAACTATTAGGATAAAGCTTTTAGCATCGATATCTTATGGTAACATACATATATAATTATAATATCAAAATATAGAATCATCAATATCGATCTGACACAAATGAGAGCTTTAAATTAAAATACAACCATAAGAGAAAACCAGCATTAATAATAATTGCTTATAAGAATAGGTCGCCTGTGTGGTCGAGTGGTCAACGGTGTTGGCTTCGGCTACAGAGGGCCCGGGTTCAAATCCCGGTACGGACAGTTTTATAAATTGATTTTTCAATCGATTTATGAATTTCTGTTCAAAGGCATGGATGTATGTGATGTCTTGAATTCCCCCCTCTCATCTTTCCTATCCTATGAACGGGGCGTATCGACAGCGATTAGCTTACCACTAATCCTGTCCTAGCCCAATCCTTCTATCCCTACTCTCTTTGGAAAAAGAGAGGTTGAGCAACTGAGTAACAAGCAGTTATCGTAGAAACACTTCTGTTGAGATAAACTCCATTAGGATTCCATATGCTCAATATTGGGAGCGGACATGGACATGGTTTAAAAAGTAAGAATAAATGCTTTTTTTAGTTATTCCAGACAATAAAAAAAATCTATTTGTATACCTTACTCATTTTTGTTTCTTACTACCTTCTGCCAGAATGATGACGATATAGTCCACGTTGGGAGTGAACACGCTAAAGAAATATTCGCAAACGGATTGATTGGAAATAAATCTTCAAAGCAATTTAAGTTTTTTTTTTCAAGTTAGTGATACAGCGGTCATACCAGTGCTTTCAACAACGACTTTGGTTAAGCCCTTATGGGTTACAGCGTCTACTTCCTTTATCCAGTGAAATATTTACATAAACTTATCATGAGATATTTACATAAGAACGCGATACTTTTATCTTGTTGAAAGCAAATAAGGGTGCAAGTGAAATCATTAACTTAAACTGTAATTATTTTATAAACATACTTTTCTTTACACATAAATTTCAAAGAACTAAAATAGAAATGTAAATAATGGAATATGAAGGGTTTTTTTGATTGATTAAAATTTTGCAAACTTTAACATTTTACTAATTTACACTGATCGTCTCCAGTAAATTTCAGACACAAAATTTGCTACTTCTTTTGAAGAAAAAGTTGATCTTCCCTGCCCTTCACCATTTAATCTAAAAGTTGTTTTATTAGTGCCCTTATCTATCATTATTGCTTGTTATTACCTAATTACTTAATTACCAATTATATTTAATTAATCTTTATACTATCTATATATTTAAAAAAATATATTTATTATTGTCTCTTGCTGTGGCCCAGTTGGTTAGACCTTGCTCTTCCGATCACGCATGTCTGGGCTCGATTCCCGGTCAGATTACAGTGAATTTAAGAATTATTCAATTTAAAGCTGTGATCGAAGACTGGGTGTTTGTGATATCAATTCACATTATTTCCTCTCCTCCCATCCTTCTGATCCTTTAACAACTGGGTGTAGCAATAGCGATTAGCTATCCACTAGTCCTGTTCTAGCCTTACCTTTCTTTCCTTACTACTCACTTTGAAAAAAAGTGAGGTTGAGCGACTGAGAAACAAACAGTTGTCGAAGAAAAAACTTCTGTTGAAATACCTCCTTAAGAGGCCATATACTACACATTGGGGGCGGACATGGATATATATATATATATATATATTTATTGCTGCCTATCAAATTGTTAACAAAAAAATGTATCTTAACCACTTGAATACCAAACGGACACAGGTGTCTGGAATATATGCAAGCGAACACGGATGTCCAAGACATTTAAAAAAATAAAATACTCTGTATTCTAATAGAATATAAGCAATATTTTGATGAATATATGTAGTGCCATCTATACTGAGTCAAAATAGGTTTTTAAAATATTAAATTCGAGTGTATATTGGGCAAAATTATTTTTCTCAAAAACACGCAATATCTCTGGGACATATTATTGATTTATTTTCCCGGTAGTCAAGCGTTTAACTGTATCATTGAGGGGATAGCATGGTGTGATGCAGAATGGAAAAAAAAAGTTTATCGAACAAAAAAAAATAATCTACGAGGTAAAGACAAGGATTGCAATCCCAGTTATATTTCGTGTTTACAACAAAATTTCAAAAACTTATGATGGCTCTCCTGGTAAAATTTCAAATCAGACGGTCTAAATTTCCCTGTATTCGCGTTGTGTAATATCAATAAATACGATGAATTTAATGCCATCGCAATTCGCAAATGGTAGTTAACGCCTTATGCCAGACTGGGCGTTACTTTGAAGGATACTGGGGTGTAAAGCGTGGAATGATCAGTATCCGAGAGTTCGCATGCATAAATTTGCACCGCGTTAACTGCCAAGTCGTATTTTTTCTCCGCGGTTAGATAGACCCCTTCTCCGCCAGCCCACGTAGCCCATTTAAATTGTTCGAAATAGCTGTAAGTACATCGATTTAAGTGGATAATTTACTTATTTATATAAAATCTCTTCCAGGAAGCTTGTACAATAGTTCGATATAAAAGGTTAGACTATTAATTAAGTATGTTGTATGTAGTCGATTGGAAAAAGATTTAATTAAGCTAAAAAGGTAAAAATGTCAACGTTCTTCAATTTAAATTTGAATTGTTAAAATTATGTACATTCACACAGATTTTGTCACTAACGACCCGGGCTTCGCCGTTCGGCATCTTCAGGCGTTCAAGTGCACGGATGAACTTGAACTGACGATTAGCAAATGAATGTTTCGTGTTTATTTAAAAAATAAATGCATCAATGCAATCTACATAATTTGAACGATTCAAATTTAATATTGAAATTCCACCAAGCACCTTCAGTCAAAATCTCGTGATTGAATTGGGACTTATTTGGTAGAACTCCATTGTAATAAGGTAAAAAATATCAACGTATTTACTTTTACAGTTATTTAATTTAGCCATTCGATGGGCCTGAACTAAAATCCTGGCAAGATCAATATCAAATTTAAATTATATCAGTAAAGCTTATCCACCATGTTTTGGTACCATATTTTATTAAATTGATCTGTTGTAACTTGTAGAAAAAATTCACAGAGTTTCTTACGCATTTGCAATAGTTAACTATAATTTTAAACATTTTTTATTTGTTTATAACATATTGTACAGAAACGACTTGGTATAAATGACAATGATATATGTACCATATTTATAAATATATATATATTAATATTTCCGCTCCTAATGTGGAACATATGGACTCATAATGGAGATTATCTCGTCAGTAGTGTTTCTATGAGAACTGTTTATAACTGCTTAGTTGCTCTAGCTCTATTTTTTTCCAAAGAGATTAGGAAAAGGAGAATAAGGTTAGAATATGATTGGTTATAAGCTTATTGTTAAAACAATATAAATTCTGATAATCAGGAAATTTAAAATGGTAATCAACAGTACCTTATATACTTTGTTAAACTCATTAATTTGATATTTATTTTAATATTCGGCAAGTTTTATAGTTGGCTGGTCCACAATTCACTATTAATACAAATATATTTTTATTGAATTATTATAAATATACTTTTTTATATTTTTCGCGTAGTTATTAAAAGTTTATGAATTTTATTGAGAATTCGAAGGGTGGATCGAGTAACATAATATTCAGATGAAATTCATATCTACCTTTTTGCCATCGCTTCCGGAGAATAATTTATTATTATGATTTATTTATTTACTAAAATTGTTTAAGGCATAAAAATGAAACAATTAATTCTACGAAATGGTATAATAATAAGTAAAATAATTAATTTGAATCATTCTGAAAATGTTACTTTATAACAGAACAGAAAACAAAATATTGTTTATATATTTAATGAACTGACTGTTAAATAGCAGGGCTGTGGAGTCTTGAAAAATGAGCGGCTCGATTTTTTTTTGAAAAATATATTTAATATATATATTTATTATATAATAATGTGTGTTTAAACAAAATAGTCAAAAGTGTTAACATTTCATGCTTGGCTGACTAAAGATGATCTGATGGTATATATATATAAGTAAAAATTAAATTTTTGAAAAATTTCCTCGGAGTAGAAGTCGTTAATTATTTTAAAGCTGGAGTCGGAGTCGTCTTTTTTTCACGCGACTCCACAGCCCTGGTTAATAGGGTTTGCAAAACCAGTACTGCTGAAACTGGAAAAAATACCAGTTTTTAAAAAGCAAAAATAACGGTATTTTGTTATTGAAAATTAACCAAAAACTAATTTTGAATAAGCAAAATATCTCACTATAAATTAAAAGAATTTTAATCATGTATTTTTATTTTAAATAAACTGTACGATTTTTATAAAAAAAACCATCTGTTTTTTACCATGTTCACTCCCAATGCAGAGCATAATATAGACTCTTATAGAATTTATCTTAGCAGAAATGTTTTTGCGAGAACTGCTTGTTACTCAGTTTCTCAACCTCCCGTTTTTCAAATAGAATAGGAATGGATGGATATGGCTAGGATAGGAATATGTAGTGGCAAACTTATGAGAGGTGGTTGTTTTTGAGCTGTAATTTTTTTAGTCAATTGTTGTTTATTTATTTGTCTCATCGTTTACCGCCTCGCTACATTTTATTTTGCTTCATGATATTTATAAAATTCGATTATCTCAAAACAAGGACTTAACGTTTTCTGGCAGAATACCGATGATGTATATTATATACATAATCACCACACTTGAATAAATAATATTTTAATAAATTCAGGAAACCAATATTATGTCACTTTTTTACGTGGTTTTTTGTGGAACGTATCTACCGTGTAAAAAACTGGTCATTCAGGAAACTGGCTTTGCAGCTATTAGAACATGTCCTCAGATAGCATTCACGTAACACGATGTTAAGTCGGCGTCCGCTTCACGCTGATAAAAATAAGAAGAATGTCCAACAGGCAATGGAGCAGTGACCTCTTCTTAAATCAGCCACTGGACAGATCAGGTGGAAACAGTGGCGTGCACACTTGAATTATTTTTTTAGAGCAGAAGTTATTTCGTTAATGTTAAGAACAAATTTGATTGAAAGGTTGAGCTTTTATGATTAATTCTTTTGCATCGATAGTTAATGTCACCTAAATAATTTAGCCGACTGTGTGGTCGAGTGGGCAACGTCGTTGGCTACCGCTACGGACGTCACGGGCTCGAATCCCAGTACGGACAGTTTTATAAATTGATTTTTCAATCGACTTATGAATTTCTGTTCGAAGGCACGGATGTATGTGATGTCTTGAATTCCTCCCTCTCACCCATCTTATCCTATGAACGGGGCGTATCGAGAGCGATTAGCTAACAACTAGTCCTGTCCTAGCCCTATCCTTCTATTGCTACTCTCTTTGGAAAAAGAGAGGTTGAGCAACTGAGTAACAAGCAGTTCTCGTAGAAACACTTCTGTTGAGATAAACTACATTAAGAGTCATTATATGCTCCACGTTGGGAGCGGACATGGTAAAAAAATAAATAAATATTATAATTTCAAAATATTTACTCTTTCTATTGTTTCAATACACGTGCTAAAACACTATAATCTTCATTTTTACAGAGCAAACTAGAGTTTTGACAGCCATTGATTTTCGACCGTGTTTTAATACAATTTTTACAATAAAAAAAAAAATCATCATAAAAAAAAATACCATGCCCGCTCCCAATATGGAGCATATAGACTCTTTATATATTTTATATCAACAGAAGTGTTTCTACGAGAACTGCTTGTTGCTCAGTTAGAGAGTAGGAATATAACGATAAGGTTAAGACAGGACTAGTGGTTATCTAATCGCTCTCGATACGCCCCATTCATAGAATAGAGTGAGTGGGAGGAGGGAATTCAAGACATCACATACATCGATGCTTTCGAACAGAAAATAATAAATAAAAGTGTCCGTACTGGGATTTGAACCCTTGACCTCCGTTACCAAAGCCAACGACGTGGACCACTCGACCACTTAGGCGGCATCATAATAAATAGTGTTACCTTTTTATAAACTGGATAGAAATTATGTTTTAAGCCTCTATTGCCTGTGTGCTTTTTTAGAGTACAAAGGATTTTTGGATAAAAAAAAATAAAGCATCGAAAATTTAAAAAAATATTTTTCTTGGAATCACACCCTCCAATTGTGTATGAAAATATTTTTTTAATTAAATGTAGAAGATCTTGCATCTGAGGGTTAGATTATTTCGAATAAAATATATTTTTTTAATAAATGTAATATGTTTATATAAAATTGTTTTTTTTTACATTGTAGACACAATTATCACACATGTCGTTCTGAAATATAACTACCAGGGCTGTGGAGTCAGAGTCGGAGTCGTAGAGTCGCGGTATTTTGGCCGGAGTCGGAGTCGTAAAAAATTAGCGGCTCGATTTTTTTTTCAAAAATATATTCAATGATGTATATTCAAACAAATGAGTCCAAACAGCACATTAGTGCATGGTTCAAAATCAGTCCCGTGCAGTTCTGCTCGGGCCATGAATGTGAGGGGTAAACTCCTTTTTTTTCTGTCGACAGCGTTGTGGAAGGCGGCCATTAAACGTTGGCTGCATATACACAACGGGTGGTGGTGGGAAACCAACTTGTAGACATTGCATGCTTGGCTGACTAAAAATGATCTGTTGGAATACATGTATATAAATTAAAATGTAATAATTGAAAAATGTCCTCAGAGTCGAAGTCGTCTTTTTTTGCACGACTCCACAGCCCTGAAACTACTCGACGCAAAGTTTCTGAATACATCTGAGCCAACTTGTTGAAAATAATCTGACGTTTGCCTTCAAACGTAATTTGGTTGGTACGCGTGATAATTATTGCCAACCACGCCCCTCTCGGCAAAACCATCGACACGTCCGTCGCGTTATAAGTTGGCCGGTCGGGTCGACATGATCGGGTGGGTGGGTAGGATGACCTCAGCGGGAGCTTGAGGTTATGGGTTCGATGCCATGGTAATGGCCGCACATTGATATAGGGATATTTCACGAACCTGAATTACTTATATACTCCCCTGCAGAGGAGGTCAATGCTATTTTCAAGAGTTATGGTAATTGCCGGCTATTAAAAATAAGATTTCGGCCATTATTATTAAGCCTCGAAAGATATAATAGAATATTAGAGAGAGGAATTCAATGAAATATTATTTAAAAAATAATTGTATAATTTAAAGAACTTGTTTTCAACCGAAAGATATTATGTAACTCAGTGATTATTAACTAGGGGGCGTCTTAAAATTAATTAATAAATTTAAAAAAATAAGAAGAAAAAAAGGTTGGCAAGGCAAAAAGAGTTGATTTATAAAATAACACGAGTTTGAAAGGTCTTATTTCACGGGTTCCCAACCTGGGCTTCGCGAAGGGTTTTCTGGGGGGTCGCCAACTTTTTTCGATTTTGGATTTGAACAACAAAAGGAGTTTCGGAGACAATCTGGGGAAAAGGTATAGCAAATCGAGGATTTAAAATTCCTTGGTGAGCTAAAAAAAAAGGAGTGTCGGAAACAATCCGGGGTAAGGTATAACAAATCGAGGATTTCAAATTACTCGGGGGTCCCCTAGTCACATGGCTTTTATAAAAAAGGATCGCCACCTGAAAAAGGTTGGGAACCTATGTCTTAGTTAGAGGTTAAATTTAAAGAAACTTTTTTTTTTTACCATGTCCGCTCTCAATATGGAGCATATGGACTCCTAATGGAGTTGATCTCAACAGAAGTATTCTACTAGAACTGCTTGTTACTCAGTTGCTCAACCTCTCTTTTTCCAAAGAGAGTAAGAATAGAAGGAAAGGGCTAAGACAGGACTAGTGGTTAGCTAATCGCTCTCGATACGCCTTGTTCATGGGATAGGATGGGTGGGAGGGGGGAATTCAAGACCATAAATCGATTGAAAAATCAATTTATAAAACTGCCCGTACTGGGATTCGAGCCCGTGCCCTCTGAAGCGTTAGCCAACGACGTTGACCACTCAACCACACAGGCGGCGACTTATTATTAAGAATTTAAAAAAAACTATATTCTATAATAGAAGTAAGCGTAATACATATTTTTTAAAACAATCAATTTTTTGGTATTATTTGAAGCTTTCCCGCTTGTTCCTCCACCTTGCGGTTGGTAGGAAAAAACCCCCTACCTCCATTTCATAATTTAATAACTTTTTGATAATTTTTCATAAGTCATGAATTTATTGAAGTTTATTCGTAAATACTCTTATGATTGTTTTTCAAAAGCAAAGCAGTGGTTATCGGTGTTGGTTTCATGGGTTCAAGTCCCAGTACGACCAACATTTGTAAATCGATTTATCGCTTTCTGTTTGAAGTCATGGGTGCTTGTGATGTCTGAAAAATACCTCCCACGAGAGCGATTAGTCAACCACTAGTACTGCCCTAGCCTCATCTTTCTATCCCTACTACTGTCTTTTGAAAAGAGAGGTTGAGCAATGTAGAATAAACTTATGTTGAGATACATTCTTTAGGAGCCATATGATCCACTTTGCTATCGGAAATTGATAAAAAATAGTTAAAAGATAACAAAAAAAAAAGTGTCAGTTGAATTAACTTATTAATAAAAACATTATTAACAGAATATTAAACAAAAAAGTACTACACTCTAATCAAATTATTTAATTTTTCATATGATTTAGTAAGTTTTTTGTATTAATAAATAATATACACCGTTGCTGGGAAATGTAATAAAATTACATCGCTACACAAAAATAAACACTATTAATCTTTCTTATTTGGGATGGGGCGCCCAAAGGAAGGAGCGCGGTCGGAAATAGCACAACAATGACGCGCGTCTATTGTGGGAAAAGGAAACAAATCGAAAATAAATTGGATTTTTTTTTTATATGTTGTACATATGTTTTCAATTGTCGGTTGTCATGGCCTGGCTGATTCCGTCGTGACCACTGGCTTCAAACGGACAATTTACTAGGTTATTCAAAAATGTGTATACAGCTGCAATTATTTCAGATATATCGATCTCATAGGGTTAACTCGAATAGAAAAAATATCAATGACACCCCTGTCAAAGATTTCAAAAAATAAATTTTAACCTTGCCGGGAATTTAGCCCAGACAGAACATATCGACCCAAAATAGACAGAAAATCGTAACCGATTTTTTTAAATTTTACAGGATGTTTTTTTTTAATATTATATTAAGTTCGATAAAGGAATTCCTTACGTGCGGTTAGTAAATAGTAATATATGGTTAATGCCTATTGTCTGACTACTTTCTGTTCTTTTAGATCAGCGTTTCTCAATCGAGGTTCACGTGGAACAAACGATAACAGGCTCTAAGCTATTTATGATGCTTTTTCTTCTCGAAAATTTCAATTCTTATATCTCTATCGCATTCTAACATTCAAAGATCAATAAATCGATTATAGCAATTAGGGATTCTGAAGTCTCGGGTTTTTCAAAGTCCCGGGACACGAGACGTGATAAAGTCAAAGTCCCGGGACTTCCCGGGACTTGGGACTTTTATTTCCCGTTCAAAAAAATTATAAATTTATTAAAATTAAATATTTGTATGTATGTACTAAAAAGGGATGATAACGGTTCATGTATTGAAAAAATAACAATGAATTGGGTAAAATTATGACCGTTACCTCACAAATCACAATACAGCTTTTATCCTATTGTCCTATTGAGACATTGGTAACTTTGTACAATAGTGAAAAACATCTATATATTAATAGCCGATAATGTCCGTATGTTTGTCTGAGTGAGTGGGTGTAAGGTGTCCTCGACCTACCAGTCTCCACTTTTTTAAATAAATAAAAAAAAAAAAAAATCAAACACAATGCAACAAAAATCTCACGTTGCTGGGCAACGGGCTTACAGCTATTCTTCTATATATTAATAGCCGATAATGTCTGTCCGACCACATTTCACACCTTCCAGTCTCCACTTTTTGAATAAAATAAAATAAAATAAATTAAAATTAAATTAAATTAAATTAAATTAAATTAAATTAAATTAAATTAAATTAAATTAAATAAAATTAAATTAAATAAAATTAAACTAAATAAAATTAAACACAATGCAACAAAAATCTCCCGTTGCTGGGCAACGGGCTTACAGCTAGTTTGTAAATAAAACAACATCAGGTATGAACACTTAATTATAATATTTTTTTGCTACAGTTATATTTTTAATAGATTATGAATTTATTTAAACAAATTTCTAATAACATAAATGAAGATATCTTTCTCCCAAACGTTTTTTAATATTTCGTTTCAATTAAACTATTTTTTTTTTGAGCGTTTTTTACGCAGTTAGACGTATTTTTTTTTCATGCGTACTTTAAAAGGGCGGCGAAAGTATGCGTTAATTAAAAAAAATACATCTTTTGAACACATTTATTTATTAATAAAAAAAAATATTAAATTAATTCAATAATAAAGTCACAACCTCAAATCATAAGTATGTATTATTTACACAAAAGTTAATATTTTATTTTTGCTTATCAAAATATGCTTTTAAAAATAATAATGAATTTAATGACGAATCAGACAGCCGATTTCTTATTTTTGTAATAAACGTTGTTGATCATCATCATTGTCAGTCGATGTTGCTTTAATGTTATATATAAAAAATAATCTTTGTTTCCGTTCTCCAGTTGATTTTAAAATCTTAAATTCGTAATTCGTAGCATTTATCAAAATCTTTCGTGTATTCTTTTCGAAAATCAATTAGTCCTAGCAGAACGGTTGGTAATAAAACATTTATAAGCCGCCTTGATTTATAACATAATTTTCTAGAAATAACTATTGGTTCCATTATTTCTTGGAATTCTGTGCGATTATCCCATGCTGCAAAAATAGTTAAGCGAACACGTGTCTAAGTTTTTTTTTGTATTTCTGCATGTTTCTCTCTACCCATTAAAAATGGTTAAATATAATGGTCATTAAATATAATGCATTTTTTTCAAAACTGATCCCGCGGATAGACACCAATGTAACTTTATTTTAAATCAAAATTAACTTTTTAGGTCACATTAGCGATTACTTGCATCCAATTTTTATTTGTTAGAATGGTTTTTTCAAAATTAAAAATGTACAATTTGGCTGTCTTAAGTCCCGGGACTTTGTTGTTAAATGTCCCGGGACTTAAGACAGCAAAAAACCTTAAAAGTCCCGGGACTTTTGTCCCGGGACGTCTCGACACAGAATCCCTAATAGCAATACAATTTCAATGATTTTGTGCAAAAGACGTAATATTTTTGAATTTATTAGTTTAAATTTGGATGTGAACTATTTTTTCTAGTAATACCTTAAATCAGGGGTTACCAACCTTTTGGACCCTAGAGCGCAATCTAAAATATTGGTAGAGCGGCGAGCCCCACATTTTTTCAAAATCTTAAAACCCGAAACTCGTTTTTGTTCTCGAATTTGAAATCCTCAATTTGCTATACTTTTTCCCCAAAATATCTCCGAAACTTGTTTATTTGTTCAGATCACCGAGGAATTTAAATCCAAAATCCTAGGAATTTAACGATTTCATAAATTAGTTGACGAGCGCATCGAAGTCAGTCGTTGAAATCAGTTGGTAGCCCCTGCCTTAATTGATAAATAATAATTGACAATATTAAGAGAAATATTGAATGTTTTAATTCCTCAACTGGCTATGCCAGCATCATGGGCATGGAGGTGTTAAAAAGATCAGGCGAATTAGATAACGCTTTCAAAAAAAAAATTCACTGAAATGATATTGAACAACTATTTGCTTATTTGAGAATTTTTTATTCTATCCAAAAGAGTTTACTAGTTTTAGAGATAATGTTTTTTGTATACATCTCAACATATTGCTCGCGGTGGACGGGCATGTAAAGGTTAAAACAGACAGTAACAAAAAAATATAATTTTAAAATCAGTCTTCGCGGACCATCGGTTAAGAAACTATGATAATCGAAGTATGGGATAAAATATTTCTAGACTCGTTGCTCACCTAAAACTTTTGACTATCGCATGATATAAGAATTGATTTGTTTAATTTTGTCGTTTTGTCCGGCGTGAACAATGTGTATTCCTTAATTTAATACTAGAACCGAAATAAATTGAATCTCCAATCAAATCGTTTACCTCAAGAATATCCTCTACCCCAGAGTTACTCAAACTGTTCTTTTGGGGCGCCGTGAAAATTTTCCTTTACAAAATATTATTACTTTATAAAAAGTTCAAAGTATCAGTACTTGTTCGAGATCCTGAATATATTTATGTTTGAAAATAACATAGAATGGATAAAGTTTGAAATTCTTGGAAGAGTTAAAAAAAAAAACGAGTCACGCCGATATTTGGGGCAAATTGGTAAATTCCTGGGAAAAAACGATTAGTAACATAGGTTTTGCCATGAGATAATTAATGTTTTGACTTAGGGCGCAATTAAAAAAATTCTGATATTTAAAGGGCGCCGGAAACCAAAAAAGTCTGGGAACCTCTGCTGTACCTTATCAAAGGTAGATACTTGTATGTAGATCAGACGATTTCCCTACCCGTGTTCATAAAAGGAAGGCAAATGGTTTGTCTCCCTAAACCTAAACTGATGGGTGGATTTGGTCTCGTTGAAAATGTAGTAGACTGTTGAATAAGTAGGCAGGGATGGAATTCCCGCCCACGAGTTCTCGGCCCTCATCCTGCAACCGTAAGGTCCCTTATCTTGTGCAGCTTTACCGGCAGGGCTGTCCAAACACGTTTGTTACACAATTTCATGCACGTCACAATTCAGGAGTAGTAAATTTTGACTCATATACATATTTAGCCTATTTGTTAACATCAACCACAGAGGTCGAGCAGTAATAGTATTGGAGCTTTACATGGGAATCAAAAATAAATATGTTCAATCCTGTCACAAAAATGTTTGACATGGGCATATATTATTGTGATAGTAAAACTTTATGCCGCCTTTGTGGTTGAGTGGTCAACGTCGTTGGCTACCGCTACGGAGGTCACGGGTTCGAATCCCAGTACGGGCAGTTTTATAAATTGATTTTTCAATCGATTTATGGTCTTGAATTCCCCCCTCCTACCCATCCTATCCTATGAACGGGGCGTATTGAGAGCGATTAGCTAATCACTAGTCCTGTCCTAGCCCTATCCTTCTATTCCTACTCTCTTTGGAAAAGGAGTTAACCTTTTACTATATATTTTACTTAGTATTTAAATTTAAGTCAAGTCCAAAAAGTTTTTTGTAAAACATGTTTAATGTTTTTAACAGTAAACAAACTTTGGAAGAACTAAATGAATAATATACAACTAGCTGTAAGCCCGTTGCCCAGCAACGTGAGATTTTTGTTGCATAGTATTTAATTTAATTTAATTTTATGTTATTTTATTTTATGGTATTTTATTTTATTTTATTTCATTTCATTTTATTTTATTTTATTTTATTTTATTTTATTTTATTTTATTTTATTGAATTTAATTTAATTTAATTATATTTTATTTTAATATATTTTATTTTTATAGTTAGCAGATATTTCGTAAATTATTTAATATTTGGAATAATGTTTAAGTTTGCTAACAACAATTTTTCGTATTAGCAGAAACTTCGTAAATTACTTAATTTTTAGAATAATGTTCAAGTTTGCTGACAACTATTTTTCGTAGTAGCAGAAATTTCGTGAATTATTGAATTTTTGGAAAAAAAAAGTTTGATAACAACCATTTTTCGTAGTAGCCGAAATTTCGTAAATGATTTAATATTTGGAATAATGTTCAAGTTTGCTAACAACCATTTTTCGTAGTAGCATAAATTTCGTAAAATATTGATTTTTTGGAATAAAGTTTAAGTTTGCTAACAACCATTTTTCGTAGTAGCAGAAATTTCGTAAATTATTTAATATTTGGAATAATGTTCAAGTTTGCTAACAACCATTTTTCGCAGTAGCATAAATTTCGTGAAATATTTAATTTTTGGAATAAAGTTAAAGTTTGCTAACAACCAATTTTCGTAGTAGCCGAAATTTCGTAAATTATTGAATTTTTGGAATAAAGTTTAAGTTTGCTAACAACCATTTTTCGTAGTAGCAGAAATTTCGTAAATTATTGAATTTTTGGAATAATGTTCAAGTTTGCTAACAGCCATTTTTCGTAGTAGCAGAAATTTCGTAAATTATTTAATATTTGGAATAATGTTTAAGTTTGCTAACAACCATTTTTCGTAGTAGCAGAAATTTCGTAAAATATTTAATTTTTAGAATAATGTTTAAGTTTGCTAACAACCATTTTTCGTAGGAGCAGAAATTTCGTAAATTATTTAATATTTGGAATAATGTCCAAGTTTGCTAACAACCATTTTTCGTAGGAGCAGAAATTTCGTAAATTATTTAATTTTTGGAATAATGTTGAAGTTTGCTAACAACCATTTTTCGTAGTAACAGAAATTTAGTAAATTATTCAATTTTTGGAATAAAGTTTAAGTTTGCTAACAACCATTTTTCGTAGTAGCAGAAATTTCGTAAATTATTGAATTTTTGGAATAATGTTCAAGTTTGCTAACAACCATTTTTCGTTGGAGCAGAAATTTCGTAAATTATTTAATATTTGGAATAATGTCCAAGTTTGCTAACAACCATTTTTCGTAGTAGCAGAAATTTCGTAAATTATTGAATTTTTGGAATAATGTTTAAATTTGCTAACAACCATTTTTCGTAGTAGCAGAAATTTCCTAAATTACTTAATTTTTGGAATAATGTTTAAGTTTGCTAACAACCATTTTTCGTAGAAGCAGAAATTTCGTAAATTATTGAATTTTTGGAATAATGTTTAAATTTGCTAACAACCATTTTTCGTAGTAGCAGAAATTTCCTAAATTACTTAATTTTTGGAATAATGTTTAAGTTTGCTAACAACCATTTTTCGTAGAAGCAGAAATTTCGTAAATTATTGATTTTTTAGAATAATGTTTAAGTTTGCTAACAACCATTTTTCGTAGTAGCAGAAATTTCGTAAATTATTGAAATTATTGAAGTTTTGGAATAATGTTTAAGTTTGCTAACAACCATTTTTCGTAGAAGCAGAAATTTCGTAAATTATTGATTTTTTAGAATAATGTTTAAGTTTGCTAACAACCATTTTTCGTAGTAGCAGAAATTTCGTAAATTATTGATTTTTTGGAATAATGTTTAAGTTTGCTAACAACCATTTTTCGTAGTAGCAGAAATTTCGTAAATTATTGAATTTTTGGAATAAAGTTTATGTTTGCTAACAAACATTTTTCGTAGTAGCAGAAATTACGTAAATTATTTAATTGTTGGAATAATGATTAAGTTTGCTAACAACCATTTTTCGTAGTAGCAGAAATTTCGTAAATTATTTAATTTTTGGAATAATGTTAAAGTTTGCTAACAATCATCTTTCGTAGTAGCAGAAATTTTGTAAATTACTTAATTTTTGGAATAATGTTTAAGTTTGCCAACAATTATTTTTCGGATTTTAAATTATTTAACAATTATTTCCAATAAAAATCAAAAGATCAAATCCAATTTTTCAATAAAAAATCAGTTGCACATTTTGTCCAAGTGTATGAAAAAAGCAAAATATTATTCTATCATATATCCATATCATAATTTGAATATTCTTAATGTATTAAAGAATTCTAACAGATTTTCAAGGTCAGACGTGAAAAGATTCATCATTATGATTCAATTGATCAAATCCGCTCCAAAAAATATTAGTCTCACATCGACTCACACGATCAGACGATTCATTTCGATAGCCCTATAATCATAGTTTGCAATAGTCGAATTAAAGTCTTTGATTATTCGAATATTATGATGTATGGTGATACAATACTTTAGCTCTACACCAAGAAATATCAAATTTTCAAACGTGGCGATATCAGAACATTCACGCCCGGTTTAAAATAAGCCGCTCCCATTGGATAGAACAACATTTCAAAAATGTGCTGTTCAGAATAAATCGAAATCATTGGTCTGTACCTTACTGCGGACGTCCTTACAGACAGACCTTATCGGCTATTAATGTTAAGATAGATTGTGCATTGAACCTTGTGACAGAAGACCTATGCGCCCGCCTTTGAACTAGTTTTAACTTCCACTTGGACATAAATATAAGAGCGTCAAATACGTCCTTTAAGATTTTTGGCGAAGAGAATAGAAAAGCTTAGACCCAAAAAATAAGAACAGATACAGGTTTCACACAGTTTCAGGAAGAATTTATGCTTTGATCATTTCTGCTCTATAATTGGAGCTTGCCTCTTAGAATCAATCTGTTTGGTTAATCTCAAGTCATCCCAACGTCCTGTATTGCCACCATGTGCATCCTCTGGATAGTCAAAAATAGTCTTCCAGAGTAACGAAAATTCGTCTGGAAGATTCGGATAACCCCGAGAATCAATATTACATCTTCATATCAGATCTTTTGTTGCTTTCTTATTTAGAAGACAATGTAGGACTAATAAGTGTGCTTTTTTATTTCAGAGTTTCTGACGAAACCAAACTGTACCCCTAGTATTCCGTTCTTACCTACGTGAGATCAAATAAAAAAAATATTTGGTATTCAAAGCAAGTTCACTGTCACTTTTTTATTATTATTCTAGACGTAATAAGGATGTGCTTAGTCAAGAAAAAGACAGCAAACCAAAGAGAGAAAAAAACAGCCCCTGATATTGGATCCAGAGTACGTGTGCGAATGGACAAGTGTGTGGCATTAGTGAAAAAGCACGAAGAAAGGGGGGAAAATAAGAAAGATGGCGAATTGAAAGGTTCCTAATTCAGCCGTCAGACAGCGACTCTGTGATTGATTGCGTCGACAATCTTCGAACAGAGATGGCAGTAAAAACTTGCCCGGCCCGCAATTAACCTAAAATCAAATATCTACCGCATTATTTTTGCTCTTCGTTTTTTTTTCTCGATTTACTTTCTGCGCTGTTTTCAGCGGATTTTCTGCGGATATCAACGACCGCTAACTGGTTATCGATGGCTGATAAAATTTTCTGTAGCATAATTTGATCTTGACTTATTACTGTATTAAAAAGATCGAAAATTGAGTGTTTCTCATGTCATTTCACTCTACCTTTTCACGCAGGTCTGGATTCAATTTCCGGTCAGATCACAGTGAATTTGAGAATTATTCTATTCAAAGTTGTGATCGAAGACTGGGTGTTTGTGATGTCAATTCACATCATTTCCTCTCCTCCAATCCTGCTGATCCTTTAATTACAAGGTGTAGCAATAGCGGATAGTAGATGAGTAGGGATAAAAAGATGTGGTAGGGCAGGACTAATGGCAAGCCAATCACCTTATCTACGCTCCGTTTTTGGAACCGTATGGGTTGGAGGACATTTCAGGCATCGCAAAAATAACTATTTCTCTCTAGAAAAATTAAATAAACTGTACATCCTAGATCTTGAAGCCGTTAGGACCATGAAAAGTCAATTACGTTGATCATTCGACCACTTAACCATGAAACCAACATTATGGCTTTAGTGTAATCTTTTTTTAATCCATGTCCGCTCCCAACGTGGAGCATATGGCCTCCTAATGCAGATATCTCAACAAAACTTTTTCTACGAGAACTGTTTGTTACTCAGTTGCTCAGCCTCTTTTTTCAAAGATAGTAGAAGTAGAAGGTCAAGACCGGGGGTGGGGAACCTTTTCATTACTAAAGGCCTCGTTCATTTATCTGACCGCTGCCAATGCGGAACATATAGACTCCTAATGGAATTTATCTCAACATTAGTGTTTCTACGAGAAATGTTTGTTACTCAGTTGCTCAACTTCTTTTTTTCAAAGATAGTAGAAGTAAAAGGTCAAGACAAGAGGTGGGGAACCTTTTCATTACTAAAAGTTCATTTATCTGATTCAACATCGCAGTAAAGAAAACGTTGACACCTTTTTTTTAGACTGTCAAATTTATATTTGGTTGACTATGTTCTTTTTCTAAACGCTTGCGTAAAATATTTTGATCAAGTCAAAAGGCCGCATCGGAGCAGCAAAGAGGCCGCAGGCTCCTCTCCACTGTTAAAGACCATTGCTTAGCTGATTGCTCTCGCTACTCCCCGTTTTTATGGTAGGGTGGGTGGCAGGGGTAATTAAATACATGATGCCTTCGAACGGAAATTCATAAATCGATTGAAAAATCTAAGATACTGCGATTTTAACCCGTAATCGTCGACCACGCAATTTAGTTTACAAGATTATTATCTGTAAAAAATATTAATTGAAAGCATCTGCCATCTTGAGACATCGTTTCAGGATCGTTAATGGCCTTGCCGACCGTCTCCGCCAGGTTATACGTATCTATACAAGTCTATTACGCCCTTCAAGTTGGGTCTATTGAATATATTAAACGCAAGCGAACATCCATCAGATATTAAATGATCCTATTTAGGATATGACGTGAAATGTTTCTCCGGCCTGTATTCGTATCTGTACAAGATCTATCCCGATTATAATACAGTATAAGGCTAGGGCTTCCAACCGGTTAACCGGCTTATTGCCTGTTTTAAGAAAAACCGGTTTATTTTACTCGGTTAACCGGGGTTTATCGAAAACCTCTTTACGCCTTTTGTACAATGGATTTGTATACAACTAATCATATGTTCTTGAGAATGTGAATCTAAATGTTCCTGATTATTTTTTGAGAAATCGTGGACATGAATTGTTTGTTCTCCCAAGGTGTAGAACCAGCCTGCCAATGGGGATGCCACTGGGGAGAGCTTTAACGGTGTTCAATAATATTGCTTCGGATGTCGACATATTCCACGTAGACGTGGGTGAGTTCCGACGAATACTATTTTTTTATGTATTAAAGTAGAGTTCGTCGGAGCTTACTCAGTTGACTTCCTTGCCACTTTTTTTTTACTGCTTTTAATATTAAATTATACTATTTTTTTTTCTCCATTGTAAAAGTTTTAAATTTATAATTTGTCAACCTTGTACAATGTTAATTAAATAAATAAATAAATAAATAAAATGTTGGTTCCGTGGAGCAGTGGTCAACATCGTCGACTTCCGTGACGTATATCACAGATTCAAGTGCCAGTATAAACAGTATTTTTCATTGGAAAGCATGCGTGTTTGTAACTTAAATGTTCCTTTTGAATCGTTCAATCTATGTACATTCTCACAGATTTTGTCACTAACGACCCGGGTTTCGCCTTTCGGCATCTTCAGGCGTTCAGGTGCACGGATGAACTTGAACTGACGCTTAGTAAATTAATGTTTCGTGTTTTAGTAAATTAATGTTTTATTATTTTTATTATAATGCCATTCCACCAAGTATTGACAGTGAACACCTTAAAAGTTTCGTGTTTATATAAGAAATAAATGTATCATTGAGTTTAAAGCCATTGCTGGCGAAAAAGATAAGCTCATGGGAATGCCCACAGATTTGAGTAGTAAGTAGTTTTAAAAAATATATTATATATATATATTTAATATATTTTTTATATATATTTAATTGTTTGTCGGCAAAGGTTTTATGATTATATTTATATAGGGTATAGAAGTGGAGATCCCGGCATGTTTAATATTTCATTTTAAATCGGAAGGCTATGCAATTGTGCTCTGTTTATTTCCAAAATTTCCTGGAAAAACAGCTAATGACTGTCCGTATTTGGGCGTAACATTTTTATCCCTTGTTCCTGATTGAACGCGTGTACTTACGAAATTAAGTGATTAGCAAAAGTAGACGTGTCTTTTTTCAATCTAAAGGCTGCCATATGTTCTGATAATCTGGTGTTCAGTGTCCTCTCTGTTTTGCCGATATAAAATTTGGTACAACAAGAGCATTGCAATCTATAAATCCCGGATTTATTTAAGTAATGTATTTTATCTTTATTGTTAACTAATAATTTGCCTAAAGAGTTTTTACAGTAAAAAGCTGGTCTAACACTATCAGCTAGCTGTTTTTTTAACTTTAGACTTGTATTTCCTAAATAAATGATTCTACGCCAATACCTAAATATTCCTTCCTTCCATTCCTATACTAAAATAATGGGGCTTGAATAAAGCGGTGTGTTAACTTTTAATTCTTTTCTAGCACTATTCATATATCTCTGCTCTCGTCGACAAAAGACAAGTTGAGCGAGCAACTTAATCACCAGCAGTTCTCGACAAATAACCTTTTTTTGGATAGACATACTTTATTTGAAGTCCATATCATTCACATTAGGAAAGTACGGGATTGGAAAAATAAAATAAGTCAATCTACTCTTTTATGCACCTTATTTAGGTAATCAAAATACGAAGTTCGAAAACATCACAAACATCCATATCTTCGAACAGAAATCGGTTGAAAAATTCTGTTCGTACTGGTATTCAAGCCCATGAGGTCCAGCATGGAAACCAACGACGTTCACTAGAAGCTTTGTTCTTCTGCGTACTTCTGATGGTTTGCTGACTGTTTTCGAGTAGAGTAGTTTTCAGAAGTTCGCAGAAGAACAGAGCTACTGTGTCATAGACCCGACATGTTTTATATTCTAGGTGTCTTTAAAAATCATTCCATTCAAATTGTGTCAATCACTAAACAATTCAAAATGCTACCAAAGGGTTTATTAAAAATGTTAAAATATAGAAAGGTGAAAAAATATGTTTGTATATTACTTTTTTATATAATATATATCGACTGTGGAAAGGAAAAAGGACGTAACCCTCAATTTTCCAAAACAGCTTTTTTTCGACAATCACTATGTATACAACATGACACATATTCTATCATAAGGATGGAAGCTGAAAATGCCGAACAAGTATCTAAATTTAGCTTTTAAGTTTGAAAAAGATGACCTTGTAAAAAATGAAAACCAAGAAAAAACACTGAAATAAAAGTTTTTCCGAGACAATTTCTTTAATTATTATTTGGTTATGTAAATTAAACACCAGTTTAGAAGTTTCCGTGCACTTCAAGGTTGTGCATAATTCATAATTTGCTTATGTTACAAAATCATCAAAACACGTTTTTAGCGCCCCCTGTAAAATTTGATATGTGTGGGTTACGTCCTTTTTCCTTTCCACAGTCGATATGTTTAAGATTACATCAACATACACTGGCTTAGGAGAGGTACACAAAACATCTTTCACCAATTCTAAATTCCTGATTCCTGGCATTAATAAGTTGGCTTTATATTTTTCCCGGAACCGTTACATGTATTAGATTATTCAGTAGACCATAAAACAAATTAATTTAAATTTAAGCACTTATTTATAATTTCCCAAACTTCTTGTAAAACTTATATTATATCTATGAATATCAAATATAATTGAAAGTTATAATATCAAAGATTCTGTTAAATATTACACAGAAGTTTAGCAATCGTACAAATCGACTTACATATTTATGCAACATAGATAATATCATCTCCTGGATAAGTAACAAACTGTGTCCCCATTTACAGAATTAGCATAAACTATTAACGAAAGTTTTGGGTCCGGTTGTTTACATAGACAGGGCAGAACCTGGGACACGGGCGGCCCTTTTTGGGGACGGAAGGGCGCCGTCATATTGTAAGTAATGTATTTACACGTGGAGATTATTCACCTGTCCGCCCTCAAGCGGGAAGGGGTGGAAGATTTAGTGCGCATTTTCGTATATTAGTCATTTATTTTTAGGGTGAATTTTAAGCAAGCGAATTTTGCCACCTCTGCTTAACTTGTAAACATTTTGATTAGTATATGTGTTTGTATACAATATTGAAAGGGTTAACAGAAGGGTACGTATGACCGGTTCTGTGGAAGGGTCAAGTTAAATATTATATTAATTAAAATGTTGTCAAATTATTGAAAGGCACGATGGGTTATTAAATTATCTTAATTAAAATATGTGAAATTATAGACTTATAATTGACACGATTTTTCACATTAATTTAAATGTTTTAAAAGCAATTTTCAATAACACAAATATATGAAATATGACTATTGTTGTATTGATAATAAGAGGCATCCTAACATAACTTATTTATATAAGAACTGTACTTTTTTATCCATGTCCGCTCCCAATGTGGAGCATATAGCCTCCTGATGGAGGTATTGGAGGAGAACTGTTTGTTAGTCAGCCGTTCAACCTCTCTTTTACAAAGAGAGTAGTAGGGATAAACGAATAAGGCTAGGACAGAATTAGTGGTTAGCTAATCGCTCTCGCAACGCCCAGTTATTAAATGATCTTAAATGGTGGGAGGAACATCACAAACACCCATGGCTTCGAACAGAAATCGATCGAAAATATGCTGTTCGAACTGGGACTCCAACCGGTGAGATCCTTAACGGAAACCCACAACGCTAACCACTGCGCTATAAGATCCGACGAATTGTAGTCATAGAACAACTTTAACTAACACAACATAAATTTCCTAAACATATGGCACAATTTTCACGAAATATCCTTAATTTGTATTAAATGATCAGAAACAAAAAAAATATAATGTTAGCTGAAACATTGCTGATCGAAACTGTTTGTACTGTCAGAATACAAATATTAAAAGGTCAGAATATTTCATAAAAATTTTGGTTAGTAGGTAAGGTTAGGTTGGGTTAGGTTTCTTTTAAATTTCATTTAATTTAAGACTATTTATTCTGACCGATATATTATGACCATTTATTATAAATTCTGACCAATGTTATTTAAATTTTGACCAGAAAAATACGGAGCATTATAGAATGTCCATGTGGCCCATATTGAAAGCCAATATGGGCTTACTATAACATTCTTCTTCTTCTTTGGCCATGTTTGCTCCCTATGTAGAGTATATGGCTGCCACGTGGCACCTCCATGTTTCCCTATCTCCCGCCAATTGCTTTGCTTCCTCCCATGACATGCCAGCATCCCTCAGTTCCGCCGAATACATCCTATGGATAGTACCCGACGGACGTCCAAGACGCCTTAATCTCACCGGTCGAAAGAAGAACCAGGCAGCGTTGAGGCTTTCCGGAGGCATTCGCAGCACGTGACCAGCCAGTTCCAACGTCTCTCCAAAACCACTGACGTGACGGGACGCTGCCTTGTACGCTCCTTTATCTCTGAATTCCTCACAAAATCAAACCACCTCACCCCCATTATCCGACGCAAGCATCTGTTCTCGAAGCTCAGTAAACAGGCTTCGGCAGGTGCCATTGTAAATTAAAAATCACAAAAACCGCCAACGGAATCAAACGACGTTGGCCACTGCTCTACGGAACCGACTAATTTGTAATTAAGCTTAGTAAATTAAAAAATCAATCGATTTTATCACAACTGTGAAAATTTAATAGAATACAGCCCACGTACAGTGGGATCTGGGTCAGCAAAATATTTACAAAATAATTTGTTTGAAAATGCAAAACGTTTGCTCGTGCGGTGATAAAATTTACCGAGGGAAAGTTTAATACGCAATTAAAGCCACCGGTACGGGCCTGCATTTATTTACTTCCAAACTTTTTGTGTGACGTAAAAGCAAAATTACGTTTAAGGATAATAAACTGAAAATTTTTAATGAAGTTTTGTGTTTTATTACAATATCTGTAATATGTAATTGATTTTGTATTTTGGTGCTACATGACCAGGGTCATATCTAGGGGATTGGCTGCCCGCGTGCGAACTGGCCGCGCCCCTTCTATTGATATGTAAAAAAATCAAAATTATATCCATCATTCTATTTTCAGGATAGGTATGCAACGTCAGATTAGCACGAAACTCCAACCCGTGTTAAACGAGAACAAAAAAATATCATAAAATGAAAATAAAAAGTTTCTCGAAGAAATTCTCATAACAAGAGCATCAAATTGCAATTTTTAATAACTTTCATATTAAAATAGAGGAAATTTGAATTTTTCAAATTATGCACATTCACACAAGTTTTGTCACTAACGACCCAAGTTTCGCCTTTTGGCATTTTCAGGCGTTTGAAACTGACGTTTAGTAAATAAATGTATTGTGTTTATATAAGAAATAAATGTATCACTTAGATTAAAGCCATTGCCAGCGAAATGGATTGACCCATGGAAATGCTTACAGATTTAAATGGTGAGTAATTTCAAGAATAATATTTATTTTGTTTGCTGGAAAAATTAATGATTATATTTACTTACATATGGAATATAAGAGTGGCGAATTCGGCAGATTTACCTGCTCATTCAAAATTGGTAAACTATTTAACGGTGCCTTATTTATTTGTAAAGTTTTATGAAAAATCATCCGTGCACTCTAACGCCTGAAAATGCGAAAAGGAAAAACTCTGGCCTTTAGTAACAAAACTTGTGTGAATGTACATAATTTGAACTATTTAAATTTAGCAGTTGTATTAACTATTTTATTCAAAAGTCTGCATTTGACGGTTACTATTTTAACATAAAATTAGCTATGAATTTTCAATAAAAGCTGAAAGTTTCGAAAGTTCTATTAAACTAGATTTGTAATTAAGTCACTTGGTAATTTGTCATAAGTATTGATGTCGCCTAAGACCGCGATTCTTACCCTTAACAAAGACACAAAATTAGTTTTTTATATATTTTATTATTTGATTTATCAATTCTAGTAAATTTTAGTACAATTTCCAGTGCTCTAACCGAGTGTTCAACGCTTCCTGAACACTTATTCTCTTGTTCACAGGTTCAAATACTGGTAGCAAAAAAATCATCAATAGTTTCTTTAACATTTACAGATTTGTGTTAAAGTCTTGGATGCCTGTTAAAGTCCTGTTCTAGTCCCACTAGAATATCATTAGAGTCATAAAAAACGAGAGGTTTAGTGACTGAATAAAAACAATTTGTCTTAAAACTACTACTGCTCAATTATACAAAAAAAAATCAAAAAGAAAATAAGCAATTAAGCGAGTGTTTGTATAACTTATATAATTGATAAATATTTAATCCATTGGGCCATTACGTTATCTTTGAAGACGTGTCGCATCACTCACCGTGGGACAAAGATATGAACCTCCCATGTAGCTGCGTCCCTGTCTACCGTCATTTATCAGGCGAGGTAGGACGTGGTGTGAGAGGAATGGAAACATGACAGTATTCGTTCGCGCTGGCGGACGGATGATTTACGCAAGTTTGGTTGAGTAGGTAGTCAAGACAGTCCGTCAAACAAACCACCAAATAGTACCAACTACACGTTATGTGTTATGTAGTAAACATTTAGAATTATTCATACTTCCTCACCTTAGTAATGAACGATAGTTACTCGTTTGTTTCTATTTAAACGTAAGTTTTCTCACTCTAACGTTGCTCAGTCAATATCGGACAGAGTGAGAAAATAAATGACTCGAGAGGAATACATGCCTGATGCATTAAAAAAATGGAATAGTACTCTTTTGTACTTGTTGCACAATTATGTATTAGAACTAGAATCTGAACAAGTTTCGCTTACTTTCAGCTGATGCTCATAATAAGCAAAACCGCTTCAGATCGTAATAAACAATTGTGAAAATAAGTACAAAATAGTGTTTTATTATTTTTTAATACAATGCCTTTCTAGCAAGTATTCAACAAACGGATTTTAATTGGATTTTTTCGCATATATTCTGTAAATTCTCATACATAAAATTTCTAACGAAATAAGAATGTAGACAATTTCATATTATAAAAACCAGTTTAGTATTTTTTTTTTAGTTGAAGAACCGAATCTTGACGTGGAACAGAAGTAAACAATGATTCCACTGGGTATAGTAACCCCTTTGTTGCTATCATCGGAACATTAATAACGTGGCATGCATAATGTACTTGCAACTATTCTTCCTTGGCCGGTAGTCGAAGGAGGAACTCTCCTAATAGTAGGCCGAGTGTCGCATTGGTGATCATTTATCATTGTCCAGTAGACGTCTAAGGCTTGCACCTTCTTCAGACAAAGTCTCCTTGCGCAGGACCGGATGACCTAAGGCAATATTCGTCAATGTGAAATTCCTGTAAAAGTGTTTTAATTTTAAAGTTTTGATCAAGTGTTTTTATATTCATAAAATATGTCAATGAAACAATATATTATTTCTTTCGGTGGATTTGGCGGTAATTTTGTGGAAGTTCATTTTAATATAAAATTAAAAATAACTTAAATTTTTCCACGTATTGTGCTAAAAACTGTGACACGTGTTTTGCCTCTGATAAAATTACTAATGTACTATTAAAAATGTACTATTCTGACAAATAATGAAAATAAAAACGGGAAGTGAAGAGGGGAGGACAGAAAAACAAACAAACAATTATTTTTTATTTATTTATTTATTTATTGTTAAAAATCAAAATTACAGTACATGACATAACAGCTGACGCCAATTCGCCATGCACTTGAAAAATATAATAAGACAAAACATAAAATAAAAATACACAGTACATCAAATTCAACATAAAAAATCAAGAAATACAAAATTATGATACTACAAATGGCAAACTAATGAGTTGCATCAATTAGGAAGGGTTAAACCAATTGGAAATAAATTTAGCAGTGGCAAGCAACCTGTCTAATATTTCAGATATTATTTAGTAATAATTCTTTTTTGTTAATACTTTAATTTATTTCTAAAAATTCTAAGCTGTTCATTTTTAAACCTTTTTTTATATTAATATATGATTTGAACTGGCCATTTTATTGTCAATGAGACTTTCTTTATTTTCATGCGTGTGGCGACAAGAAACGTCAAGTCGTTAATATTGGCATAGAATAAATCTACGTTGATTGTTTTTAGATAACGGATTCTTCCGTACAAAAATAGTCTTAGCACGAATTTTTCGTACAACGATTACGAGGAAATTTCTGCAATGAAAAGAATGAAAACATTAACTTTAAATAGTTTAAATGAGAATAGATTGTCAGCTCTTTCATTAATAATAATCGGAAGAAAGCTTTTAGGCAAATTAATGAAAAAAAAACAGTTTATTAAAGCTCCTGAGAGTTGACGTAAGCCAAGTGGTATTTTAGGAAAAAAGTAGTTTGATACTTATAATATTCTACGTGTCTTAAAGTATCATAAAAGTGAAATAGGCTCAAAAAATACTACACTACAATAAAAACAAGCAATTCACCAAAACACTAAGTAAAGACGTGATTGTACTTAAAAGTACAATGGAAAAGTTTTAGCACTTAACTACTTTGCTCACTTCACCTCTCGAGGGCTCAATTATTATGTCGTTATTGATGACTTTTGTACGAAAGAGCGTTGAATAAAATTAATCTTAAAAAAAAATACATTAAATGTTATAAATAAGGAAAATAAATTTTAAAAGTATAGTTTTTGTTCCTACCTCTCCTGACCGCATGCCCTGTTTCAAAAGTCACCGCACGCCACTTGTATATATTATGTATTTTTAAAGTAAAAAACACCAACCCCTGGTCTAGGCTTAAATCTAAATTATTCTAATACTTGACATCTTGAGTATAGGTAAGGTGTGGGGAACCTGCGGCATTCAAGCCGCATGTGGCCTTTTGTCTTTTCTTCTATAATTTAATGTAAATTCGTAAATTTCTGACATATTCTGATCGTAAATTCCTATTTCCGGACAAAGGTTCCCTAGTCAATGTTTACTGCGGCCTTATGTCGAATCAGAAAAATGGATGCGGCCTTTATATAAGAAAGGTTCCCCACCCTTGGTATAGGTGTTTATGATGTCTTTTCTCCTCAAGTTAATCTTAAGTGGTTGAAAAATATCTGCCACCCTGGGCATAATTAGTTTTAATGAAAAATCTTTTTTTCACTTTTTTTAATTTTATTTATTAAGGTAAAGGTATATTTTGTTTGTTTTTTTTTATTACACCATCCAAAGTTTATTTTGTCTACAATGACAGACAACATTATTCAATTGGCAAACTTAATTGTGAATGATGAATTACACTTGTATTGTACACATCAAAATAAAATGCATTTTAGATTTTACTAGATATGATATTACAATTTGTAAACAACTTATCACTGAAAGAAGTCTTAAAAATAAATAATACTAAACAAAAAGAGTAAACTGTCTTCTTAAAAAAAACTTTGACAGCTGAAAAATCACCAGGCAATTAAAACCCTTCGTCCCACCCTGTTACCTCACCCCACTAATCCTGGAGTACGTTCCCTGTTCACTGCCAGCAGGCACTCCATCTTTGTGTCTTAATGAAAGCGTTAACAACGAATTTATCTTGTCCCCTCGCAGCGTCTTGTACCGGGCTTGTGTCCCGGCGCGCAGTCACTTTGCCGCTCAGGGCCGGCGTGATGAATTGTGGCGCCCAGAAACAATTAACTACAATGTTCTTCACTTCTCTTTACGGCCGTGTATGTTATTATTTAAAGTACGCGAGGATATATTTTAAGTTAGACGCAAACTGCTCTGTTTGATTTATGACTCAATTACAAAGTTTCTGTATGAACACGGGCGTGTATTAATTTAATATGAATTGGCTTTTTATACAAGTATATCAATAATTCATATGTGAAATTACTTTTTATGAAGAAAAAAAAACTGTATTCGGTTATTTCTAGACAATTCAAAATCTTCGAAGATTTATTCGAAATAAGGGTGTACAACCCGCGGACCATTTGATTTTTTTAATCTCATCAAAAGTACGTATGTTTCCAGAAAACGTTAAGTAAAAAAAAATATTTTGATATTTCGAATACCAAGAAGTGAACTGTCAATGTAGCGTGGCCGTACACAATAAGTCAGTCAAAATAATAAGAATTGACCAAAATATTTACAGTTCAAAAAACGTTAAATCGTCTAAACGTCTTCGGATGGCTTCAGAAATAAGAAATATGTACAGCTAAAAAGCGTTTAGTCATTTATAGGCTTCTGCCATAAATAACTGCCAACGAAGTTTTATCAAAAATAAATATTTGTTGATTGAGGTTGTTTTTTTAGACGATAAAACGTGTTCAAATCTATCGATCTGCATACATAACTGAAAACACCCAATTTTTTGATTTAACGTTTTCATCATTTTAATAAATTAAATTTTATCGTTTTTTTTAAATAAATGTGAGCAAACTTTTTCGTTGATGAACCAGAATAAATCGGTTGATAGAAATATGCTCGTTAAAAAATAAAACGACTCCGACTCCAATTTACAAATTTTCTCAGACAATGTCGCTTTAATTTTTGAATAATAAATAAAACGTGTATCATTAATTCCCAATAAGGCATTAATTTAAATTTCATTTTTCCTTGCGGCCTTAACCGATAATATTTTTGTATGCCGTCCAGTTGAAAAAAAAAGTTTGTGCATACCTGATTTAGAAACAAAACCATTTTTTTACAATCCCTATGGTACTAAGCGTTGTAAACATCATCAGATCATCCCGGATTTATTCCACAGAGTAACAACGTTTTTCGTAAAATAATTGCCATCAAATTGAAAATTTACTACTGTACTTTTAACCCATCTTAATGTGACAAAAAGTGCAACCAGGTAATGATTCGATCAGAGAATACTTTTTTTCTTAATTTAACTAGGATTTTGCCGGCCTAAGTCAAATGAAACAAATTGCTCGCGTCAAAACCCCTTTTATCCTTTTATTGATATTCGGCATTGAATCGCGAATTCATCCCCATCATCATCATCAGCATGTATTTACATTCATGTCGGTCACTTAAGTGTGTGAAAATCTAATATTGAATTCTACTCTGTCCAACTAAGAGTCAGGGGCTTACGTCTTATGGGACTCTCGATATCGGACATAACGGTGCCTACCAGTGGGGAGGGTTGTTATACCCTCCGTCTCCCGATCCGTCTGCTAACGTCCAGTTAGCGACAAATCTCCACGGTCAGAGCTCACAACTTGTGTTCAGAGTTAGTATCGAATGATGCTGACTTCTTCCCATACGCTGCGCCCTGCCCATATGCTGGACGCTTCTTATACTTAAATCTACCATGCTCGTCCTTGTTCAGGTAATCGGAAGGCCGGGCGAGAGGGAGTAATTGCTAGTTTTTAGCCGATCGCTGATTGGATAGGTGAGACCCCTTCGTTAGAAAACTATTCGGCAAAATGACCGCCATTTAATTTTCCATATCCGAAAAGTATGACATAAATTGTTGTGAAATAATCAGTCTAATTACGGAAAAACAACTACCCAACTTCCTTCATCATCATCATCACCGCCGTAAATCGTCTGCGGCTAGCACAAAGTGTAAATCTGAATTTAATTAATTATACAGGGGCGTTCAGGGCACCCGCGGGGCACATAAATAACCGAACTGACGCCAGGCGCAAGATTTGGGGAGCCGCGGACCGAAATCTTTGGCTAATAATGTGCCTACTTTCGCCTTTTCGTTTCGCAATTTGTCTACATCTTAGCACTAAATATTAAACTGTATAGTTACACTTTACTTATTACAGCATGTATAATACATATGACTCTTTTAACGCGGTGGAAACGTTCTATGCAATACCGTGTAAAACATATCGACTGTGGAAAGGAAAAAGGATGTAACACACAATTTTTCTAAAACAGCTTTTTTTCGATAATCACAATATATACAACTTGACACAGCTGAAAATGCCGAATTGGTATCTAAATTTAGCTTTTAAGTTTGAAAAAGTTGACCTTTTAAAAAGCCAAGTAAAAAGACTGAAATAAAGGTTTTTCTGAGGCAATTTCTTTAATCAATATTAGGTTTTGTCAATTAAACACCAATTTAGAAGTATCCGTGCACTTCAAGGTTGTGTATAATTCATAATTTGTATATGGCCCAAAATCATCAAAACATGTTTTTTGCGCCTCCTGTAAAATTTGATATGTGTGGGTTACGTCCTTTTTCCTTTCCACAGTCGACATACTAAAAATTAAATATTTGTGAATACGTTTTTTTTGTCAGGATACCAAAAAATATACACTAAACTTTCTTACGCGATTTTTTTTATACGAATTTGAAATAAAACGGTCCACTAAGCATAAGGCGATAACAAACAAAAGGATTAATTAGATCCTAACACATTGTACTAGTTAGACGTTTCTAGCGATGGAAACGATTTATTTATTGATTGAAAATTAAAATTACAGTACATGACATAGCAGCTGACGCCAATTCGCCATGTACTTGAAAAATATAATAAGACAAAATATAAAATAAAACTACATAATACATCAAAATCAACATAAAAAATCAAGAAATAAACTGGTAAAATTTTACAAACAGTTTACAAATAATATCACTAAAACTTATGTCCAGTCCCTCATAAAAGTCCCTGTATATAACCATGTAGTAATCAATGGTTTTTATTTTTTCTCAATCAAAAAACATATTATGAATAATATATTGTGTATTTTATATATTGGGTCTTCATTATTGCTTTTATTTACACGATTTCCTATTTCGCAATGTTGTTATTTTTTCAAATGATACGGTTTTTAAATTCAGAGAACCAATCATCATTTTTTACACGGTTTTTTATCGACTGTGGAAAGGAAAAAGGACGTAACCCTAAATTTTCCAAAATAGCTTTTTTTCGATAATCACAATGTATCAAACTTGATACACATTCTATTAAAAGGATGGAAGCTGAAAATGCCGAATTAGTATCTAAATTTAGCTTTTATAATTGAAAAAGATGACCTTTCTTTTCTTCTTTTAATTTCTTTAATTAATGTTAGAGTATGTCAATTAAACACCAGTTTAGAAGTATCCGTGCACTTCAAGGTAGTATATAATTAATAATTTGCATATGTCACAAAATCATCAAAACACGTTTTTAGCGCCTCCTGTAAAATTTAATAAGTGTGGGTTACGTCCTTTTTCCTTTCCACAGTCGATATGTAACGTATATACCGTGTAAAAAAGTGTTGAGTTTACACTCTTGTGTACATGCTTTCGAACATAAATAGATGTGTGAATATTTGGATAAGAGTTTGTTGACATTGTCACCAGAGAGAATAATTTTTACTACTAAAAAAAGCTTAAAATGCAAAAAAAATATTGATAACTAATTATCCATAAAATCGTCGTAGCTATTCTTCTCAGTTTGACAACCTTCCGCCACAATTCACCGACACTCCTTTTGAAATGCGCCCCCTCCCCATTCATTGTTCAGGGTTGTACCTGTAATTAAAGGAAGCATCGAAGCGGTTGGCGCCCAAAAGTAATATATCCGCTCGTAAAGTGTCGCGTGGCCCCCTGTGGGTGCTGGGGGTGATCATGGGAGGCAGGTACTTTACCGGCGAGAGGATTCCCGCTGGGGCTCGTTTCGCGAAACTAAAGTGCCCTAAAATACCCGCGGTTGAAAAATAAGAAACCATTTTGTTTATTTTATTTTTGACAGGTTATATAAATAGTATACATTGCGATACTTACTCTAAAGTTATAAAAGGAAAGAAATCATCTTACAGCAGAACGAAATCTATCAATCAAACATAGATATAAATATATATATTACTGTACCCGCTTTTTCTCGTAGATTTGCTCACCACACCCCACTGGTCCATTTGCTTTCTCCCAGGCTATTAAACCTTCCTGTAGATCCACCGAGTACATCAGCGGTCATCCAGGGCGAAGAAATCTATCCATTTAGTGGAAGAGACAGGATTCAGGGTCTTTTGGGAAATCAGATTTCAATACCAGATTTTTTATTTTGAGCGTAATAATAAAGTAGTTCACTCTCTTATATCGAGTTTCAGAAAAAGTCAAATCAATTTACTTAAAGTATTTTTCGCTTTATGGTTTCAAGTAAAAAAAAATGTCTTTCGATGGTTTCGGCGGTAACTTTGTGGAAGTTCATTTTGATAGAAAATTTAAATAACTTTGATTATTTCACGTATTGTGTTACTAACTGTGACACGTCTTTCGGAGGCATCTTCAGACTTACTATCGCAAAGCTTGCTTAAGTAATGAAGCAAGATTGATTCTAACATTTTAAATTATGAAATTACAAAAAGGAGTTTGGGTTTTTTTCCTTTTAAGAGGAGCAAGGAGGGGGGTGTAGAATCGAAATAAAGCAAACAAATAATGATACGAATGAGTTGCAATCAATCAGATTGTGATTTTTCCTTTTTAAGGGAAGCAAAGAGGGGATTATAAAATTGAAACAAAGCAAACAAATTTAATCATACTACTAATGACATTAAACATTACAAACTATTAAGCTAATGAGCTGCAATCAATCAGCAAGGTTGGTGATTACTCTTTTAATTGGAAACAATTTAAGTAATGGCGAACCACCTGTGCTATTAAGAATATTATTTAATAATATTTCTTTTTTGTTAAGAGTTTTCTATACGTGGAATAATCAAAGTTAATTTAAATTTTCTATTAAAAAAATGTCAGTCAGAATTCAATTGTTCAGTGATTTTGGCAACTATGCTACTATTAAAAGATTTATTAATTTACCTTCTTTTTCAATTCATAATTTTTCAAGTATTGTTCCGTATATTTTTGAAGACAACTCATTCGTCTTGGCCTTTCCTTTTCATAACGGGTAATGATTTAAAAAATTCCCTAGACGATTATATCATCAGTCAAGTGTATTGATTGACCTAGGCAAAGATTCCAACATAGTTGATTTTTTTTAAAACTAAAAAGGCATTCAAATATTACTGGGGGAGAAAGCACCCCCATCGTCTGAGGTGTATTTTTTTCACCCAGGACCGTAAAATTTAAATAAAACTTCAGACTTCCATCAGAAGTGGCAACATCTTCACGCTTAAAAACTTTTCATAAATTATGAAACATTTTATCAACACCTCATTATGTTCTGAAATAATTTAAAATGTTAAAGATGTTACATTTTGAAAATTGAAAAACTAAATCCTGTTACACTACAATACACTTTGCAAATTTGGCGTAGGGCTGTGTTTGGTGGTGTTCAGAAGACATTCTAAAGTATACTTTTTTCATGTCCCGGGACACGAGACATAAAATTATTATTCCCGGAAATTCTCGCGTCCCGAGACCTTAGCACTGTAGTAATTCTTATTTACGAATATTTGTATGAATGAACACTACCGGTAACCCAAAACTCGTGTTTCAGTTTAATATTAAAAAGTATGACCAAATTGTATTTATTTTTTACTACACAAAATTCGAGGGATTCGTTTGATTTTTTCGATAAAACTATTTTATTTGAAAAATAATACATCGGGTCAGTAGTTTTATGATCATTTTTTTTAAACAAGCATCTGTCAAAAGTACTTCCAGTGGTCATATTCTTTTTTATTCAAATTTAAAAAAAAATGTTTTTTTAATCCATCTCCGCTTCCAATGTGGATCATACGGCCTCCTAATGGAGGTACCTCAAAAAAAGTTTTTTCTACGAGAACTGTTTTTTACTCAGTCGCTCAACCTCACTTTTTTCAAAGTGAGTAGTAGGGAAAGAAGGATAAGGCTAGAACAATACTAGTGGTTGGCTAATCGCTATTGCCACACGCAGTTATTAAAGGATCAGCAGGATGGGAGGAGAGGAAATGATGTGAATTGACATCACAAACACCCATTCTTTTAATTGAATAATTCTCAAATTCATCTGATCTGACCGGGAATCGAACCCAGAGCATGATCGGTAAAGCAAGCTCTAACCAAATGGGCCACAGCAGGCGAGCAGAAAATTGTTTTTTTTATTGCCATCCGAAATGATCAAGTATTCTCAAGGTATAAAGATTCTCAAACATTATTTATATTTAATAAATAAAATCTACTTGGTACAAAATAAAACTAACAAGTTTCAAGTCTCGAGTTGTTTAATTCAAATGCCCCGGTAATTGAGACTGGCAAATGCGTCTATTTCCCGGGAATTTATTCTCGGTTTATTTCGACACAGAATCCATAGTAAACTCTTCAATTCCTGTGGGATTTAAGTAATATTAAACTAGCGCCGTACTTAAGTTAAGTTAACACATAGTTACTAGCTGAGCGAATTTAGTTATTTTATTAAATAAATATTAACAAAATTTGTGAGATATATTTTTATTCGTGTAATCTTAAATTCTCTTTCCACCGATCAACCAATTATAAAATATACACGTGATTTCGACTGAGAGTGCTTGGTGTAATTTTAATATTAAATATGAATCGCTTAGATTTTTTACAAACATACAAATTTTGTCACTAACGACCTGGGTTTCTCCTTTTGAAATCTTTATAGTTGCACAATTGCACTGATGAAATAAAACCAACGCTTGGTAAATAACTGCATATCGTATATCCGCTCCCAATGTGAAGCAAATAGCCTTCTAATGGAGGTATTTTAACAGAAGTTTTTTTACGATAACTGTTTGTTACTCAGTCGTTCAACCTCTCTTTTCCAGAGATATTAGTCAAGAAGACTAGGGCAGGTCTAGTTGGTTATCTAATCGCTCTCGCTAGGCCAAGTTATTGAAAGATCGGAAGAGTGGAAAAGAATTTCCAGACATGGAAAACACCCATGTCTTCGAACATAAATCGATAATCGATCGAAAATAATGCTGTTCGCACTGGGACTTGAACCCGTGAGATCCTGTACGGATGCCAACAACGCTAACCGCTGCGCCATACATATGTACGACATGCATAACCAGTGACGTTCCTAGGCTTTGTGCCGCCCCTAGACAGAGGTTTAAAATAGCGCCCATTTGTTTTCATTGTTTCCCATTATTCCAGGAATACATATACAAATATAGAAATTCGAATTCTCTACGTACTCAAACAAATGTTTTGACAATTATTCCGTTTTACTTTCAGGTAATTCATAATATATGTGTACCTTATAGACAAAAATCCTCACGAATAAATATGATCCAAAACCCCATATTTTTGTTCAATAATTATGAAAAAATACCTATTACCTTTACTAGACACCATAAATCATAATTTAAATTTAATATGCACTCACATTATGCAAGTATCGATTCCTAATTTGGTATTTTGTTAAAGACATTGAGGCATCATATTTTTTCTAAGCCAAATTCGTGTCAAAAATATTTCATCATTTAAAAAATCTGTGAATATTTGCCGCTCTCTAGGACTTGTCGCCCCTAGGCAACTGCCGACTCGCCTATGCCCTCGGGACGCCCCAGTGAATAACGTACATTTACGATTAAAAATTATTAAACCAAAAAAGTTTAAATCTGTTAAAGGCCATCTGAATGAATTTTACTATTGGATTAATTTTAATGAAATTCAATTAATTTGTGAAATAATCAAAGTCAAGTTAATCCATCACTATTTAGTATCTTATCGCCCTCTATAGCTTTTTACTTATTGATAAATGAATTCATTTCTTATATATACACGATACAATTATTAACCAAACGTTAGTTTAAGTTCATCCATGTATTTGGACGCCTGAAGATGCTGGGGTCGTCATTGACATAACATGTGTGAAAGTACAAAATTTAAGCGATTCAAATTTTATAAATCTTCCGTTTTACTACTGTTGTTTGCAACGCACATCAAAACACTTTCAAACGGCGAATTATGCAGAGAGAAAGCAGAAGTGTTAAGCGAATTTAAAAAGGTGGCACATTTTCATCTAGTATATATGTGTACATGTTAGGTTAACTATAATATGTCAATTGTGGTTAAATTGAGATGTCTACATAGTGTAGTATATCTCGTGACGCCAGTGACGCTGTCACTAGTCACATTGTGGAAACAAACACCTAAAGTATGATAAAAATAATGATCATAGTCAGTAGCACCCGGTCAATGTAGCATTGGATCAATGCACCCCTAGTATATGCAGGGGCGGTTTTTCAAGACTCGGGGACAAAACTATTTCGGGATTGATAGAGTTTTCAATTCTTTGAGAATTTTGCCCGCTGATACCTTTTCTCTCTGGTACCTTTGGAACATGCTGTGGTCCACGGTTGAGAAACCGTGGTGTAGAATGTAAATTACTTCCCAAATACAAATATTATAACAAAATATTTAAATTAAAAGTATTATTTACCTATTTTTATTTTACGCCATTGGTTGCTAATGACTTTATGTTTTATTTATTTGCATATCCAAAATTTATACAAATTACTTTCGAAATTAAAATAAAACAAATCGTTATGTAGCTTAAAACAATTAAAAAAACAGACTAAATGTAATTCCATAAAACACTGTCGACATTATTTTTTAATTTGTAGAATTAGAGGAATTAAACACCTGGGCGTGTATTGTTCCAGAGAACGCGAACCAGCTGCTTACATTGATGCGCACTTATTGAATTATTTTATATGTTTAGTATTTTAATACATTATATAATGTACACCTAAATCTCGGTTTGCGTGGTAGATAAGTTGCTTAAAATTTTACGCAAAGCTAATTAGCATATCGATTGTAGAAAGGAAAAAGGACGTAACCCAAACATAGCAAATTTTACAGGAGGCACAAAAAACGTGTTTTGATGATTTTCGGCCATATATAAATTATGAAATAAACACAAACTTGAAGTATAAACTGGTGTTTGATTGACGTAATATAATAATAATTTTATAAATTGTCAAAAATGTTTTTTTCAGTCATTGTTCTTGGTTTCAATTTTCACAAGTTCATCTTTTTTCAAACTTAAAAGTTAAATTTAGGTACTAATTCGGCATTTTCAGCTTACATCCTTTTGATAGAACGTGTATCAAGCTGTATACATTGTGATTATCGAAAAAAAAACTCTTTTGAAAAAACTGTGAGTTACGTCCTTTTTTCTTTCAACAGTTGATATCATATAATGCATACAAAAATAGAAGATAGGTTCCAAAAAAAAAATACTCACGATAATCGGGGCGGGCATCGAACTCATACAAAATTGGGAGATATGTTACAAAAAATACGTAAAGTAAACGCATGTACATTTTATATGTGTACAAATATTCATTCTCATGTATAAATATATAATATACGATGGAAATGTAGAGTTAACATATTAATGATTATTACTTTACAATAGTAATTAACAGCCGAAGGTCTATGGCACAGTAGTCAACACCGCTGGAGAAATAGATGAAAAAATATATTCGCCAAATATTTTAATTAAAATGTTGACCATCGCTGTTCCAATAGAATTAACTCTTGTATGAGAAAATTCCACGGGCTATAGAATTCTCCGTAATTCGTGGATCTGGCACGGTTCTAAAATTGAAGGCACACTCTTTCACGACATTACAAAACAAGACCATCAAACTTTAGAGGCAGATAATAATAATTGATATTTCATTTACATTCAAAATTCTAACTAATAATAAATTTCGACACATCTACTCAATCATAGCAGTAAATGAAAAGCTATATTTTTTATAATGTTTGCTTTGTGGACTTGCTGTATAATCTTTACTTTAAACTTAAATTTGAGATCATGTTCATAGTTGTATGTATTTTTTTCGATGGATTTCTACATATCTTTACAAAATATGTTACTTGACTCGTCTTAATTTTTTTTTTTAAACCATGTCCGCTCCCAATGTGGAGCATATGGACTCCTAATGGAGTTTATCTCAACAGAAGTGTTTCTACGAGAACTGTTTGTTACTCAGTTGCTCAACCTCTCTTTTTCCAAAGAGAGTAGGGATAGAAGGATAGGGCTAGGACAGGATTAGTGGTAAGCTAGTCGCTGTCGATACGCCCCGTTCATAGGATAGGATGAGTAAAAGGGGGGAATTCAAGACATCACATACAGCCATGCCTTTGAACAGAAATTCATAAATCGATTGAAAAATCAATTTATAAAAACTGTCCGTACCGGGATTTGAAACCGGGCCCTCCGTAGCCGAAGCCAACAACGTTGACCACTCGACCACACAGGCGGCAATGCGTGCGTCTTAAATACTATCAACTAATGCAAATAATTTTAATAAATACAGATATATTCATAGAAACTTGAATAAGAGTGTAAGACAAAATATAAAATTACATTTGATAACTTTTTTATTTCACTTTTTGTGTTAAAAAATGTGACACGCGTTTCGCATATTTGAAAATAATTTTAAATATGATCACCATTGCTGAATTTATTTCCATATCAACTGTGGAAAGGAAAAATGACGTAGCCCACATTTTTTTCAAAACAGCTTTTTTGCAATAATCTTTGATTACTATTTAAAATTGATTTCAACTTTATACACTTTCTATCAAAGGTATGTAAGCTGCAAATGCCGAATTAGTATCTAAATTTAGCTTTTAAGTTTGATAAAAGATGAGTTTGTGAAAGTTTTTTCTAGACAATTTCTTACATTAATATTAGATTATGTCAATTAAATACCAGTTTAGAAGTCTCCGTGCACTTTAAGGTTGTGAATATTTCATAATTTGCATATAGCCCAAAATCATCAAAACTCTAAAAAAATTATTGTGCCTCCTGTAAAAAAATGTGTGGGTTACGTCCTTTTTCCTTTTCACAGTCGATATGGTTTTACCGTACCTAATTTAAGTAATTAATTTGTAATAAATACTACCAATGTTTGTCTCTTACCGCCTTCCTGCGTCCAGTGAAGAGGAAAAATCTGAACTATTATTTTGTAATTTATAACATAAGAAATATAATCAATTATTACTTTATTTAAAAAATATATTTTTCCGTCTAATGATACTTCTCAATCCCCAGTATTAAAAAAAGTGTTTAGTTTTTTAATATAATGCCTTTCCTACAAGAATTGATAGTAAACACCCAAATAGTGGTTGTTTAAAAAGTTAATTTTTCACCTCGACAAAGACGTAGAATTGATTATTAGGAACCAAGTTTCCACTAAGCTCGCAAAGCTCGAGGGGCGAAAAGTTTGGGAACGTTTTTACTCTTGCGCTGATATTGGATACAGGGTGTCGCTACAATTATTAATGCCTACTCTAATTGAATTTCTACAACACAATGTTTGAGAACGAATACCTGATATACGTGTTTGACGTTTTGATTCCAATTAAGCCCTCAATTTATACACGCTCGTACATGCCGAATGTACACCTGTATTGTGTAATAATTTATTAATTTTCCTACGTATAAATGTGGAGAGGATTTCAATTTAGTTCTAGATATATAATTAATTATTCAACGTGTATAACAGATAATATTCAGTACAAAATATTTGCGTAATATGAAATTTCTCGGGTGGCTATCTCACTTGGAAAACACTAAATAATCATGAACTTCGATGGAGTGACTTATGAAAATTAGTATTTCCCGGTAACCAAGGATTATTACAAATGCCGACTATTGAATAAACCTACAATATTTCCCTCAACTCTGTTAAAACTAGCCTTTAAAGTTAAAAAATAAAAAGTATAATTCAAATAAAACAGTTTAAAAAAGTATCAATTATTTTAAGACATTCTTTATTAACCATTATCCGCTCGCGCGCTGTGCGCAAAAGAAGTAGCACACTGCGACAAACGCATCCGTTAAAAAAATATAAATCTCTAAAACTAGTCATCCTGGTTGAGTAAAAAAAAATATTTATCAAAATAAAAGATTGTTTATTATTTACAAAAGCTTTATTTGTGTCCGAACTGATTTATTACGGTCTGCCTTAAATTACAAAACGGATGTATTATTTCTTAAGAGTCGGACCTTGTAACGCAGATTTTTATATTACTCGTATGACAAAAATATTTATCGAAACCGAAAATAAAATTATGGATCAGTATCTCAAATACATTATTTATGTAACCTAATATTCATATCTTGAATAATATTATCATAAATCATTGTAATCCTATAGCGAAGTGAACCATAATCAACGGTCCCGTACGAGACCGCTGGGCGTATAAAGGTTAAAGTAAGTATATTTTAACACTAATGTCTTATGGCGCAGTGGTTAGCGTTTGGATCTCACGGGTTCGAGTCCCAGTACGAACAGTATTATTTTCCGATCGATTTATCGATTTCTGTTCGAAGGCATAGGTGTTTGTGATGTCTAAATTTTCGTCCCACTCTTTCGATCATTCAATATCTGGACGTAGCGAGAGCGATAAGTGAACCACGAGTCCTGTCCTACCTTATCCTTTCTATCCCTTCTACCCTCTTTGGAAAAGAGAGGTTGAGTGACTGAGTAACAAACAGTTCTCGTAGAAAAACTTCGAATTAAATTACATTCTTTATTTAGTAAAAATCGATTGTTTATTTAAGTATTGCATATAATTGCATAAGAGTGATAAAATTCGTACACTCCTTCCCCAGAACACCGAAAATAGCTTTGAGGCTAAGCGAGCTCCTTCTTAGCGTATTGGCAGCCCACTGCTGGCTTACCTTGCCTATCCTTCTATCCTTACTTTCTTCGAAAAAAGAGCGATTGAGGAACTGAGGAGCAAGAAGTTCTCTTAGAAAATCTATTTAGATAATTTAAGATTTCAACTGAAGGTGCTTGGTGGAATTTCAATACAAACTTTGAATTGTTCAAACTATGTACATTCTCACAGATTTTATCAATAATGACCCGGGTTTCGCCTTTCGGCATCTTCAGGCGTTCAAGTGCACGGATGAACTTGAACTGACGTTTAGTAAATGAATGTTTCGTGTTTATATAAGAAATAAATGTATCCTTGAGTTCAAAGCCATTGCTGGCGAAAAGGATAAGCTCATGGGAATGCCCACAGACTTGAGAAGTAAGTAGTTTCAAGAACTATATTTTATATGTTTGTCGGCAAAGGTTTCATGATTATATTTTATATAGGGTACAAAAGTGATCTGAAATTATCCTTTTCGCCAGCAATGGCTTTGAACTCAGTGATACATTTATTTCTTATATAAACACGAAACATTCATTTACTAAACGTCAGTTCAAGTTCATCCGTGCACTTGAACGCCTGAAGATGCCGAAAGGCGAAACCCGGGTCGTTAGTGACAAAATCTGTGATAATGTACATAGTTTGAACAATTCAAATCTATTTAGATAAACTTCATTAAAGGTCTATAATATGATCCATATTATAAAAATACATGATTGAAAAATAAGCCGGGCATATAGGTTAATTTTACTTCACTTGGGCAGAGACTGCTAGTGTTCAAATTGCTCAATTGGTCTGCTATTTATTATTATACTGAAAAAGAAAACCTATATTTTAATATAAAATATCTTAGATTATTCCACGTATTGTGCTACAAACTATGACACATATTTCGCCTCTTTCAAATGCATCTTCGGACAAACTACTTCCACAAATGCTTGCTTGAGTACGAATGATTTCAATTTTACTATACTGATGTATTATAATAAAAATCAAATAAAAATTGGAGGAAAGGAGGAACAATTTTTCAGAGTTTGCCAATCATTTAATCGAAAACGAACATAATTTTAATCAGACCAGTAACGTAAAAATACTCCATCGAGTAAATAAAAAAGGTTTTAAAATAAATACTGTAGAATTTTAAGAAATAAATTAAAGTATTAACAATAAAGAAATATTATAAAATAATATCTTGAATGAAACAGGCGGCTCGTAACTATTAAATTTATTTTCCAATGGTTTAACCTGTTCTAATATTGATGCAGCACATTAGTTTATCATTTCTTACTGTAAATGTCATTTGTATTACCATTATCGATTGTTTTTTTTTCTATCATCCCCTCCTTGCCTCCCATTTTTATTTGATTTTTATTAAAATATGTCAGAATAGTAAAATTAAAATCATTCGTACTTAAGCAAGCATTTGTGAAAGTAGTCTGTCCGAAGATGCCTCTGACAGAGGCAAAACACGTGTCACAATTTGTAGCACGCGGAATAATCTAAGTTATTTTATGTTAAAATGAACTTCCGCAAAGTTACCGCCGAATCCTTCAAAAGTAACCGATATTTCAATAGTTACAGCCATAATACCGATATTTCAGTTTTCGGAGTGTCAGTCTAATGTTGAAATGGTTGCCGACCACTGATCAATAGTATGTCATGACAAAACTAAAACTTTTTGATTAATTTGAAATGCGGTTGTCTCTTATTGTTTGACTTTAATTAAACTTCGTCCCCCACAAAGAATAATTCGCATTGTTTTTTCTTGTTTTGTTCTGCTAATTCAGAATAAATAAAAAGACCATTCTTTATAAATCGTGAGACTAATTTTCATTAAAAAATATCTATTGTCGTGGAGACAATTTTTTATTCATTTTAGATTTACATAATGTTTACAAAATATTTCACTGTCAAATCAAGGTGGAAAAGCATTCTATCAACAACTAGGGCATCCAATCCCGGGATCCCGTTCAATTTTCTGATCCCGAAATTCCGGCATTGAGATGGCCGCGATCCCGGGGTTTCGGGATTGAAAAATTTTGAGCAAATCCAAGATTTCAAATTCCTCGGTGAGCTAAAAAAAAAAAACGAGTTTCTGTAAGATTCTGGGAAAAAGTATACCAAATCCAAGATTTCAAATTCCTCGGTGAGCTAAAAAAAAACGAGGTTCTGTGAGAATCTAAGAAAAAAGTATAGTGAATTGAGGATTTCAAATTCCTCGGTGAGAAAATCTCAATCCCAGGTTCAATACCAGGATTCAAAATTAATCAATCCCGAAATTCCGAGATTGAAAAAAGGCTCCGGAATTGGATACCCTATCAACAACCACAACAAAAACGCTTTTTATATCAATTCGAAATAATAAACTAAAGATCCAGCCAATCAGCTTCGCAAATCGCAAGCATTATCAACTTATGATAAATATGTCGATTCATAGATTACTTAATTTTGAATGTATAGCCATGTAACGATATTTAATTGTGTCCCTTGATAATGCTGGTAATGGGAGAAACAGATATTGATCATTTAAAATTAATATGGAATGAACAAAAAAATGGTAGTTTTTTTATTGTTCATTTTTTTTATTAATTTTTTCTACAAAAACTGTTTGTTACTCAGTCGCTCAACTTCAAAATTTTTCTCAAGCTTTAGCTCAACTTTTTATCAAAGTGAGTAGTAGGGAAAAAAGGATAAGGCTAGAACAGGACTACTTGTTAACTAATCGCTATTGCTAAACCCAGTTATTAGGGAATCAGAAGGATGGGAGGAGAGGAAATAATGTGAATTGCCATCGCAAACACCCAGTCTTCAAATTTTGAACTTTGAATACAATGTTTCTCAAATTCACTGTGATCTGACCGGAAATCGAACCCAGACCTGCGTGAAAAGGTAGAGCAAGGTCTAACCAACTGGGCCACAGCAGGCAACAAAGTAATATTTATTTATTGTAATATAATTTAAAAATATATTATTTTTTCAGAACTGTTGGTAGAGTCGTGAAAAAAACGTATCTCTGATAATACAATTGTATAATACACTAACAAGGGACCCGCTTGAACTTTCAGAAATGATTGTTTTTATTTAAAGTCTTAATTATTCAATTTATGTGACCCACGAGATAACTTTTTTAAAAATTAAAAATCAAATTTGACCCACTTGCGAAAAAGGTTCGCCATCCCTGCATTAGTCTCTACGATAATATGATTTTACGTTCTATTTAATAACTACTAAAATGTATATCTTAATTTATTTTAGCTTAATTTAAAGCTCTATAATTTTTAACATAATTTGACTTCTTCTTTGTTCTCTCAATTTTGTCAAATTGTTATAGTTTTGTATATTATGTACATTAAATATTATGTGTACCCATAATGCAAGGCGTATTTTCGACAAAAGTTGGTTTTTAATTATCCCACCCAGCGGTGGTGGGCTGAAGGGGCATGAAGAGGCTCACGCGAACCCCTTGTTAAATTAAGAAAAAAAATAATATGTCCAGATTAAATTAGTAAATTACTGCAATTTCTGATTTATATATTTACGACGGCTTTGGTTTGAAATGTGTCACTAGAGCGAAATAATAGTACACAAACTGTTCAGCTCTTGATATTCACTATTTTATGCGTTTTGTTACATTATATAAGGGTTTTGAGTAAATTTGAATCGTTCAAACTATGTACATTCTCACAGATTTTGTCATTAACGACCCGGGTTTCGCCTTTCAGCATCTTCAGGCATTCAAGTGCACGGATGAACTTGAACTGACGTTTACTAAATGAAAGTTTCGTGTTTATATAAGAAACAAATGCATCACTGAGTCCAAAGCCATTGCTGGCGAAAAGGATAAACTCATAGGAATGCCAACAGATTTGAGTAGTAAGTAGTTTCAAGAATTATATTATTTGTTTGTCGGCAAAGGTTTTATGATTTTATTATTATATAGGGTATAGAAGTGGAGATGCCGGAAAGTTTAGTATTTCATTTAAAATCGGAAGACTTTGCAGCTGTGCTCTATTTATTTCCAAAATTTCCTGGAAAAAGAGCTTATGACTGTCCGTATTTGGGTGTAAAATTTTTATCACTTGTTCCTGATTGAACACGTGTCCTTACGAAATTAAGTGATTAGCAAAGTTTGAGTAACATTAGATTTCTTTGATAATTATTGCGTTTGAGTGATACAAAAATCCGCCCCTTACCCGGTATATAATAAAAAGCACCTATATTAAGCAAGCCTCTTTTTAACGTCTTGGCAGCCCACCGATGATCGCATCACTATCCGTTATCCGCTGTTTTACAAACACTTTTAAATATAACGCAATAACGGTCAAGAAAATTACGCATTTTCGTTAGCTGTGATGGCAAATTTAACCCTTCAATATGTACACAACATATTGAATAGGTTTGGAATGCTTATTGGTCATCTAATTTTAATATATAAAAATCAATGTGTGTATGTCTACCGTTTGTGCAATTCAATCGTTGACTGACGATCAAACAGCATTCAGATAATTCAAATTTGACGTTCGATTGTTTGTATTAAAAATTAAAAAATGAAATATTTCAAATCTGTCAAATCGTGTGCTCTACATTTTGACACTCCGTTCAAATGTGTTCCGCGCATTAGGTGTGATTGTTTTTTTCGTATTTTATGCGTTGCCACACCGCTAATCAGATTTAAATACAACTTTGACAAACTTTTTGCTTGAACCTGCGCAAAGCTTTTAGGCATATACAAATTAGCTTACAGTAGGTTTTTATATATAAAAATCAATGTTTGTATATCTGCCATACTGTTCATGCAACTTGCGCGAAGGTTATAGGCGTAGTCAGTGGTGGATTTATATTATATAAACAATATATTTTTTGTTCAGATTTGAATGTATTTTTACTATTTTACATGAACTTTTCTGACGTTTTAATAGTATCCGAAAACAGGGCCTCCTTTATTTTATTGCGCCTGGGGTCTAGACAATCGGCAGCAATTGTTAAACAGACAGTAAAAGAAGACATGCACTTCAATAAACACAATTTAAAACATAAAACACTGTCTTTTTTTGAGTGGCATTGCAATAAAAAATGGGAACCGGCTAGTATGTTTATATAAAAAAAATTGAGTAGAAAATGCTTAGTAGATGCTCAAAGCAATAATAAATCGACCCACAGGCCACTTTTCCTCAAAGCTTCTTAGTTAATTCATTATTAAGGAACATCCGTAATTTTCACACGCGCTTTGCGAGGATCTCTTGGGAAAACTCGTTTCTATCTTGGGGTTTTGCGGAAAAACTCTGACCATTTGTATTTTTTTTCTTTAAATAATACACAACTATTTGTATTAATGCAACTTTTTTTTAATTTCTCATCGCGAGTAATATTAACCAGTAAAATATGAATCTGAACAATGTATTTGAGACAATATTTTTGCCTGTCAATTTCTTACAATTATTCTTATGTAAAATCATTTCAGAAAAACCTTTCAAACTCTAAACGACAACTTAGCTATACCATTAATGACGTAAATAGTAAATATTCTCAAAAATATTCAAGATAAAAACACAATTGGGGGTATATAACATCATTAAAATGTCAAAAATAACTATTTCCCGAGTGACGTTTCCAGCTCTGGTGGCAGGAAATGGAACTAAAGTTAACTTTGAAACCGAAATATTTTAGAACAATTAATTTGATAACTTACTGTCAACTTCTAAGAAAAATCCTTCCAATCTCCTTATCCGACTAGAATATTATTATATTGAAACTTTGAATATGCTTCTAAGAAAATTGTATTTATTTTCGCAGTCTGCTTAACTTGCCTATGATTTCTGCTGTCAAAGCTTTACTAATGATGTAATTTTTAACACAAAAGTGACATTTGTGACACAATAATATAATTAACTATTAATTTACAAACAAATACAACTATCCCTCGATTTACGCGTTAGATACGTTCCAAGAGATATCTCGTAAACCGAAACCGCGTAAATCGAGACTTCAAGTTCATACAAAAACGGAAGATAGGTTCCAGAAAATAAAAATCCGCATAAATCGAGACTTCGAGATCATATAAAGTAGGAGGATGGTTCCAGAAAACCGCGCAAAGCGAAACATTGTACAGTAAAACCCCCATTTACACTATATCCGGGACCGTGTAATTGGGGGTGAGAATCTCTGGCTATGGCTTGAAATATTCACTGCAAATCCCCCAATTGCACGGTCGCATTCCATTGTCGTTGCTACGAGACGGTCGTCTGTGCCGCGCATACAGTCAAATGTTGGCTAGCGTCTGTGTATTCAACACGTGCCAGGCTATACACGTATAGCGGACGACTGTCTATGTGTGTGGATTTTGGCGCGCTTTGCATTTTACCACTTGGTAACTAAATATTTCGTCAATATTTTTTTTTTTTTGCAAAACTAAGGGAAATCTTAATTTTTTGCGGAAAGAACCAAATCCCTAATTTTGTATGAGATTCACACCCCCAATTACACTGTCCCGACTTAAGTGTAAATGAGGGTTTTACTGTATTTAAAAAAAATGTCCATGTGTCTCTTAACTCTCGCGGCTCGGAGACTAGAAAATACTGGATGGGGTCGTTTAGAGACCCCAGTGGTTTCCTCATTATTGGCCTTATTCTTATGAATTTTAATAAAAAAAAAAGTTTAAGGGCTTTAAAATATCTCTCTGCATCATTTTTTTTTTAAATCCGTGGTTTTTAATAAATAATCATATTTTAAGTTGCGCGTAAAAAAGACGTCATCCCAGCACACATATGAAATTACAACTGACGAATTTAGCCCAGCTATCTTACGAACGATCGTTATCGCGGGCGCTTATCGCGCTATCGCATTATCGCGTATTTATATAAACTACAAAAGGTCCAAAAAACTATGATATAAGAATACCTTAATTATCAACATTGTGTCACCAATATTAAAATAGATATTTAAGAAAATGTGGGTATTGGGGTCGCATTTCTCGAGCTTGGAACCGGAAAAGTTAATAACGTGCTTACCATAGATTCAACACCGTGACGTTGGCAACACTTTTCATTTGTTAATTTCAATTTCAGATGCACGGCGACGGTAATACAATAAACAAGAAAATACCTGCGCCAAGACGTACCAACTGCAAATCCGTTTAATTAAAAAAATATGTCGCGGGAGGATTAAAAATAAAATAAAACAGAACGGCGCGCTCTCCCGCCAATTCAATTAATGCAACTCCGGTACGGTCGTATTCGTCGCCATTTTTGTTTTATTTTCGTCGTGCTTAACGTATTTACTATTTATTTTAAAGCCATGTACAATTCGCTCAATTTAATGACTGGAAGTATTGTATAACATAAAAAATACTTGTTTTACTTATCATATCGAGTGTAAAACGTATACCCGGGGTACTAAACTAAATTTTGTAAATTTGAACTGTTCAAATTATGTATTTTCACACAAGTTTTGTGAGTCAGTCCGACCGTGCACTTAAACGTCTGAATATAACGAAAGGCGAAACCTAAGACGTTAATGACATAACTTGTGTTATGTACATAATTTAAACGATTCAAATTTAATATATATTCCGTGTTACTACTGTCGTTTGCAACACACATCAAAACACTTTTAAACGATGAATAATTCAGACAGAAAGCAGAATTTAAAAAGATGTCACATTTTGCACATAAAATAACGTCAGCATAAGTATTCGACTTACCACTCCCGCTACACCCATTTTTTGATATTCGAACTTATAGAGAATTTAGAACTGGATTTAGAAAGGAGAATTTAGATCCATAACTTTGAAGACAAATCTATAAATTGATTGAAACATCAATTTATGAAACATTTCATACTGGCATTCGAGCTTGTGTACACCGTGATTGAAGCTAACGACGTTAGCCATCGAGCTACAAAAAATACATGAATGCTACAAGAAAATGTAGTTAATAAAATCCAATGAGGTATTTTGTAGTCAGCTACATGGTCGAGTGTCAACTAGGGCATCCAATCCCGTTCATTTTCTGATCCCGAAATGCCGGGATTGAGATGGCCGCGATCCCGGGATTTCGGGATTGAGAAATTTTGAGGAAATTCTCGAAATTGACACGAAATTGGCGAGGTTCTGTGAGATTCTGGGAAAAAGTATACCAAATCGGAGATTTCAAATTCCTCGGTGAGAAAATCTCAATCTCGGGATTTAAAATAAATCAATCCCCAAATCCCGGGATTGGAAAAAGGCTCCGGGATTGGATACCCTAGTGTCAACGTCGTTGACTTAGGACACGGAGGTCGCAAATTCAAATCCCAGTACAAACATTTTTAAAGATTGATTTTTCAATCGGTTTATGGATTTTTGTTCGAAGGTATGGGTGTATCTGATGTCTTTAATTCTCTGCCACTCATCCTATACTAAAACGGGCGTAGCGATAGCGATGAGTTAAACACTAGTACTGTCCTAGTTATATCCTTCTATCTCTACTCTCTTTGAAAAATAGAGGTCGAGCAACTGAGTTACAAACAGTTCTTGTAGAAAAAAAACAATTGAGATACCTCTATTAGGAGGTTATATACTTCACATTGGGAGCGGACATTGATTAATATATATATATATACTTATATCGACTGTGGACAGGAAAATCTTTCGATAATCACAATGTTTCGATAATCACAATTTATACAACTTGATACATGTTCTATCAGAATGACGTAAGCTGCAAATGCTGAATTAGTATTTAAATTTAACCTTAAGTTTGAAAAAAGTTGGGCCTGTCAAAATTGTAAGCAGTAAAATAGATTAAAAATAGGTTATTCTTTAAAAAAATATTAAATTATTTATTAGAAGTTTACAAGTCTTCGTGCACTTCAAGTTTGTGTATATTACGTAATTTTCCTATGACCCAAAATCATCATAACAGGTTTTTTGGGCCTCCTGTAAAATTTGGTATGTGTGTGTATATATATCGACTGTGGAAAGGAAAAAGGACGTAACCCTCAATTTTCCAAAACAGCTTTTTTTCGATAATCACAATGTATACAACTTGACACACATTCTATCAAAAGGATGGAAGCTAAAAATGCCGAATAAGTATCTAAATTTAGCTTTAATGTTTGAAAAAGATGACCTTGTAAAAATTTAAAACCAAGAAAAAACACTGAAATCAAGGTTTTTCCGAGACAATTTCTTTAATCAATATTAGGTTATGTCAATTAAGCACCAGTTTAGAAGTATCCTTGCACTTCAAGGTTGTGTATAATTCATAATTTGCATATGTCACAAAATCATCAAAACACGTTTTAAGCGCCTCCTGTAAAATTTGATATATATATGTGGGTTACGTCCTTTTTCCTTTCCACAGTCGATATATATATTGACTTCAGCGTGTGACCATTTAACTACGAAATTTTCGAAATATACCGATAATCAAAAATATATATGATTTGTACCGTATAAATATTGTCATTTTATTTTCAAATGTAAGCAAAAACACGTACGTGCAATAAGTAATAAACAATCATACAATGTAAAACCCAAAATAAATATTATTTTATTATTTTGGATCGTAAACTTTTAGCTGCTTGACCCAAAACACCCGAATATGTTTTTATCATTTACATGCTGGCGAATAATTTCAGCACGTGCAGAATACCCTTCTGAAAACGTTCTTTAAACCTCCCCTAAATACAAATGTCAATGAGGGAAGTATGGTGCTCAAGTCTGTAATATATATTATATAATATAAAAAAAAACTTCAATCGTGTTTTATATAAAGAGTGTAGAATCCTTTTTTAATAACTTAATATAAGTTTTTCTTTGATAACTGATCGTTAGTCACTCGAACAAACTGTTTTTAATACTACAAGAATATTATGACGGAACTAGAAAAAGACTTGTAGTCAACGTTGTTAGTTTCCATGCTGGACCTCACGGGTTCGAATTCCAGTACGAACAGCATTTATTTCGACTTCAATTCGAAAACATGGATGTTTGTGATGTCTAAAAATACCCCAACCACAATTTCAATCCTAAAATAACGGGGTATGGCGAGAGAGATTAGTCAACCACTAATTCTGTCCACACCTTTTCTTTTATATCTCTAATCTTTTCGAAAAAAGATAGCAACTGAGTAACAAGCAGTTCTTGTAGAATATACCTCTGTTGATACTTCCATTTGAATTAAATAAAAATAAGTTTTAGTTGTTTTTAGTGGACCGGTCAAACAAAAGGAAACTGGGGTTTAGGGGGATTAAGGAACGTACAAGAGACCGCCACGGCACGTTAGTGGTTATAGAGAGACATAGGAACTGGCTGGGTCACGTGCTGCGTATGCTTCTGGAAAGCCTTAATATTGCTTGCCTCTTCTTCTTACCGGTGAGATTCCGGCATCTTGGATGACTATTCATAGGATGTACTTGGCGGAACTTAGGGATGCTGGCATACCAAGGTAGGAAACAAAGCAATTGGTAGGAGACAGGGAAATATGGAGGTGCCGCGTGATGGCCATATGCCATATATAGGGAGCGAATACGGTTAAAGAATTATAAGAAGAGTTGAAGATGAGTAAAAAAGTGTGTGCTGAAAAAACAGTTTAGGAAATCTGTCTGTATTTAGTTTTGCACTTGTTTACATCGAATCCAACGCAAGTCACGTTAACTCGTTTTTTTCCATAGATCATTATTCTTACACTCTTACACAAATTAATAAATGAATGAAAGATAAAGCCGTGATGATTTCAATGCATTAATTGCGTATCTTATTATTCTATTGTATACGAGTTTGCCATATAACCAAACTAAGGAAGAATAAAAAGAAAATAGGGTACGTTATCTTTCAGAGTTGAGTAAAATTCCTCACTTTATTCTCGTCACGAAATCTCAACTGTGTCCCACTCAATAAAACACTAAGTGCTGATAAAGAAAACCTTTACAAATCTCTATTCCCCGATCGCCCTGCGCCCTGCGCACTTCGCCCGATACCCACACCCCACCGCCGACCCTGCTGAGGTTACAACACATTCTACCAATGTCAGGTTACACTCTTTTAGACTGTTCTTAGAGCGCTACTAGAAAAAATGTGTTTTTTTAGCTAGGGTTGACCACTACAATATATTTGTGTGCGAAATGAAAAGAACTTTAAAAAATCGTTATTTTTCAAGAGTAGGGTTTAACAATACCGGAATAATAAAAAATACGGATTTTTTATATCATCACAAATTTTCCACACCACGGTGTGTATTAAAAAAAGTTTTCAGAAGACACATAAATGTACTTTATTCTACCAGTAAACATTATTCACATCCATCACTATAAAACATCACTAAAATGGTCTTGTTTTAACACGTTGGATCCCGGAGCCGTGTTTTCGCGTGATAAGCTAGCCGAGCGTCGAGTCCCGAAACCGTGTTTTCACGTGATGGGCTATGCTTTAAAATAGAGCCATTATTGTGGTATCAAGCAACATTTTTCATAGAAGACTCATTACAAGAAGTATAATCATTATAACAGATAATCAAATTATTCTTAATCGGCATTTAATTATTACTTTTATTAAAAATAGTAACTGATTTTACCAACCAAAAAATTTAAGGATATCATAACGCATTTGTTGCGTCCATTTGTCCTTCTGAAGATTACACGATGGTGCAGTCACTGAGTTTATTTTCAATTTTAGCTTTATATATTCAAAGAATGTCAAAAAGCATTTCTAAAAATATTTTGTTACTGATAGCAGCAAGAAAAAATAAATAAGCCCAATTGAACCTGCAAGTTGGGCGCCAAGCAAAAAATGGAGTAAGGCTCGGTACATGTGCAAACATTGTAATATGGCTGTCCATAGCAGAAAATCCTAGCAATAATACCATGCACAATTGAATAGTAATAGTCGTTCTAACAACTACAAAAAGTTTCATTTGATTTTATTTTGTGGTTTCACAGTTATAGCCTTTTTAGTAAGTGATTAAGAAAAAAATGCAATTCTTAAAAAATAAGCCGGGCACACGAGACAATTTTTCTTGATTTGAGCCGGGGCCCAAAGTAAATAAGGTAGAAAGCAAAGACGTGTCCATTAAGGTATCCAATCCTGGACACTTTGTGTGATCACGGAACTTAGAGATTGATAATTTTTCCAATCCCGGGATCCCGGGACTTAACCTTTATTTTTTTTAACACTTCCAAGATTTTGAAATCTCATTTCCAAATATACCAAAACTTTGATGCTTCTTATTTTTAAATTTTGTAGCCGTCGCTTAATATTCTATATATTTTTTAATCCCGATATCCCGGGCTTAGTACTGTCACAATCCCGGGATTGGAGACCCTAGTTTCCATCCATGTCACCTTTTTCTTTTCTCATAATCATATTATTATTTTTCCAAAAATTTTGGTATTAGATTAAATAAAGCATTAAGTAAAATATATTTTGAAATACACGTCAATTGATTATGTGTGTATTGCAATTATGAATTCATTCCATCAAAAACTCAAAACTGACAAAAAGTTGAGATACGTGATTGTAGAAAATTAGCAAAAATATTAAATGCAGGTAATTTTGGTTTTTTTCATTTATCAATTTGTTATAATTGTATTACAAAGAATCTGTAGAATTGCTTACTTCCTGCAAAATAAATGGATTTCAAAATTATAAATTATAAACCACACGCATTGTTTAGCTTCAGTGAGACCTAAAAAGTATTGACGTGAAGTATTAAGAAAAATACTAAAAATCAATTCAAATTAAACAAAAAAATATTTATAAATTATCTAACACGGGTAGTAAACTTGGTTGTTTGTTTTTATTAACTATCGTTTATTAATTTCCCTTTTCCCATCAGAGTGATATTATCGACTGAATAACATGCAGTAATCGTTAACACAGCTTCTTTTGAAATGCTCCATTAAGAGTCGCATTTTTAAACTGGGAGTGGACATCAAAAAACGTATTAGTAATCACTTTTAAGGTGTTCACTGCCAATACTTGGTGGAATGGCATTATAATAAAAATAATAAAACTTTTTAGTACTTTTTCCACATAAAATTTATTGGATCAGAACCGGTATTGTCAACTGATAATGTCACTGTATTTGTATAATATTTCTTCTGTCGACTCTCTGTTCGACTGTAGACTTCGACTGTCATTGTATTTCTTATCAGTTATTAGACATTAATGATAACACTTATGTGAAAGTATCCTTTCAAAGTTGATCATCAATTTTCGTCGATATGGCTTAAATATATTTCAACCAATCAAATGGCATGATCATATTGTAATACTCTACGCCAGGGGTCGTCATCCTTTTTACACATACCGCCCACTTTGTGTATATTTTTACGGTAAAATTTCTTTACCGCTCATTAAAATCGCAGTAACTTAATCCAACGAAAGCGTGACCTACATTTTGTCAAAATCTTAAATAAATTTTAGAATCTGTGTAGATTCTAAAATTACTTAATTTAAGTAAGGTCGGAAAATCTGGAAAATTGTTGGGATTTTTTTTTAAATGGTGTCAGAAGATTCTGGTAAATTCCAAGCCCAACAAATAAAAGTCTCCCCTTTGAGTGATTTTCAAACCATTACTCTTCTCCGATAGCTTCAATGAAAACATAAAAAAAAAAATAAGAAAACATCCACCCCCCATCGTTAAAGCTTTAACGGCCCGACCCCTCCTTAGATAGTACAGACTACCTTAAAATTAATAACTCCTTTACGTCCCTATGCATAATTTTGATATTTCCTTTATCTCAAAACTTATTAACAATAGATTAAAATATTTTTTAAGAATGGATTTGCAAGAATCGACAACCCTTGTTGTAACAGAAGCCAATTGAATTGCTGGAGGGTGAAAAAGTTTCCCAAAATTGGCTCCGCTCTAAAACGGGGGTTTCCCTCTTGCCCTTATCTTGTTACCAACTATGTATATACAAAAAAAGCGTTCACTGAAAACGTTTTTATACAATGTCTCCTTTCAATAGGCAGATATTTGTAAAGCAATGTCTATAATGACATATATAATGAAATATTGCGTGGAAAATGTATTTAATAATTTTCAACCATAAAGTTTGACTTCGGCTTACGGATAAAATCTCAGAAAGAGAGTTTCCATAGGTTATTCTAGCAACACTTTTTCCAGCGACAACCGATATGTAGCATGTTGCGTCATTTTGTTGAAACTAAATAAGTGCCATTCAATTGGGGATCTAAAATGTCCGTAATTATGGATCTACAGCGCTCTCCTTTGACTGGCCGGTATAATCTTTAAAGAAATAAATTTGTACAACCTGCCAGCTTTGCTTTGGGTCAAGTCTATTCACAGTGAAATGGCAAACAATCTAAGCATAAATCAGCGGTCAGCTGTTAAATTTTTTGTCACTGGATTTTTTCACTATGGGTGAAAACCCAGTATGATGTCCAATGCTCAACATCAATTTCAATGTCTTATTGACTTATTTAGAACATTCTTGGTAGAACTCAACTATAATAAAGAGAAAAATATCAAAGTATTTTAGTTCCAAAAATATTTTTTTATGTATAGTTGATGCTAGATCCGTGGCGCAGTGGCCAACGTGGTTGACTTATGTGACGTATCTCAGTACGAATAACATTTTTTTTCAAATGGATTTATCGATTTTGTGATGTGTTTGTGAGGTCTAAATATTTACTTCCATCTTTGCAATCCTTGATTAACAAGTTATCTTGGATTAGCGAGAGTGATTAGTTAACCAATAGTACTGCCTTAACTCTGTTTTTTAAAAAGGGAGAGGTTGAGCAACTGAGTAACAAACATTAATAAAAACAATAAGCCTTTGTACTTCATTCCACTTTATTTAATATGTCAGGACCGGTTTCGCTCATTGCGAGCATTGTCAACTGATAAGAAATATAATTTAACAATGCTATTTATACAAAATTGAAAAGTTATACACAACAGTTGGCATTGAAAAGAAATTGCCAATTACATTAAAGTGATTCTAAAATAACACAAAATTAAAATGTTCAACACAACTAACATATAATTAAAAAGTCATCCCAGATTCATAAATTTAGAATGCGATTGAAAGTAATTACAAACATAATTAAAATTTGGGAAATTTTTGACAAAGTGATAAAATGCTACATTAATAAAGTGAATATGCTTAATGATATGAATATGCTTAATGATAGTTTTATGTTTTCCCCGCTTCCAAGTAGTTGGTGTGTTCATTCATCACTTAAACAAAATTTATTAAATAAAGTGGAATGAAGTACAAAGGATTATTGTTTTTATTAATATAATGCCTTTCCACCAAGTATTGACAGTGAACACCCTAAAAGTGAGTAACAAACAGTTCTAGCTAAAGAGGTAAATCCATCAAGAGGCCATTTGCTCAACATTGAGAGCAGACATTTTTTACACCAAGCATTAATAAATATTAATTAAAAAGTTATTTCACATTACAACGATGTTGAAGGATAAAATATTGTGAACACCACTGCAATATTTCGTCACATAATTTACAATATTGCATCAAATAATCTCACCCCCGTGGTATCATTTAGACTGCAATCTATTGCAAAAGATTCCACCCTTTGCCATTCTATTTTAGGCTTTGGGCAGACATTTCTTAATAAATAATGTCCCTTAATCCTCGGCAACTTCAACAGCGACAACTTTTGGAGGACAAATTACTGGAATTTAATTTAGATTTAGATGTTGCGAACTCTCGGCTTTATTATTTCTTGCTTCAACTAAAAAGACATTCTCGCAGCAATTACAAAATTTGATAGCAGGGGATGATCCCACTTTGAAAAGTTTACCGTTAAACTATTTCATTATATATATATTCATGAAGGATGCTCGTCAAAATTGAAAATAGATTAAAGACTTTTTTACGGCCAACTTATAATATTCTTAGAACTTAAAATGGCGGCATCTTTTTAATTTTTATTTGCAGATAAGTCGCTCAAACTCCGTCTGCAGCAGTGATGCACAAACCGCGGCCCTTTTTAAATTTTGTGGCGGACCTTAAATCACTTTCTCAAACATATTTTTTTCAAGTAAAACATTTATTTTATAAATGTAAAAAACCGTTTTCTTCAATGAAGGAGAATAAATCGGTTCATAGAAACAGGCTTACAAATATTATGTCAAATTAAAAAAAATAGTGAATTTATGAATAACATATAAATGAAACATAAATACTTCACAATGAAACGATTTTTAATAAGCAAGTACTCATAATCCTTTTTTTTTACGTGGCTTATTTATATTCTAAATAACACGGTCAAAATAATATAATGGAACCTATTATTTATTTAAATTCACTTAATCTTTTTTACACGATTTTAAGGCTGTTTTACATGGAACGTACATATATTCTGTAATAAAGGATTGAACGTACTTTAAATCATTTTTTTATTTGAGACCCGAACTCACGATAATTTGTTTAGTGCGGCCCGCTTGAAGGTAAAGATTGTGCATCACTGGTCTAAAGTGTTGAAATCGATAGAACGAAGGAGTCTCACTCCGATGGTTTTTAACTAGTGCTCCGCTTGTCAAAAGCTCTCTGTGAATTTATAAGGAAAACAAATATTAAAGTATTTTTGAATGAAAAGGTACCCCACCTTTAGTGCAGTTAGTTGTCGGCTGGATTAAAATTGTGAATTTAGTGGTCCGTGAGCCCAAAAAGATTGCCGACCGCTGAACTAGACCACAGTGGGCAAAACTGACCACTAGTCCTGCCCGAGCCTTATCATTCAACCCCTACTCTTGAAGACTATTTTAATACGTGCCCGCTTCCATTGTAAATCAAACGAACTGCCGATGGAGTCTCGACAAAAGTTTTTTGGTCCTTATGCAATATAACGATAAGGACCGCCTTTTGTAGTAAGAATATTACAATGATCTGAAATAAATGTCATTCTTTTTTTTTACAGTGGTCGACTGCCAAGTGTCTCCGTGGGGGCCATGGTCAGCCTGCGATGCGGCATGTGGTCCGGGTGCTATGGCTAGATCTCGCAAAGTGATCCGGACCCCAGTTCACGGCGGACGTCATTGCCCTGGACTGGTGCAGCGGAGGGCCTGCCAGGGGGCTGACTGCCCAAGACACGCTGGTACTGCAATTCGAGGTAAGTCAAGCTTTTTAGCAAACCCGCCCCCCTTTATTATCCGGAAACAGTATCTTTAAATATACACTTATCATAGTAAAAACACAACATGTCTTTGTACTTCATTCCACTTTATTAATTAGGTCAGGACCGGTTTCGCTCATTGCAAGCATTTTCAACTGATAAGAAAAATTTATAAACAGCGCTATTTATACAAATTTAAATTCAAGTAAAATGTGTAAGCAACTATTAACAATGAAAAGGATTTACAAATTACATTATAATTACACAAAATTAAATGTTTAACACCTATAACATACAATTAGAAAATCGTCAAAGATTAATACTTATAAGTGGTAAATGATGGCAATTATAAACCCAATGAAAATTTGGGATATTTTTAACAAAGTGAAATTCTACATTACTAAAGTAAATAACTTAATGATGATTTTGTGTTTTTCCCGCTTCCAAGTTATAAGTCTGTGTACTTCGACAAAATCAACAGCAATGAAGATTCTGAAAAAGACATTTTTAAAAACCATATCAATTCTTACAAAAGAAATAAAATTTTATAAATATATTTATATAATATAAAAGAGCAGTTAACATAGGCTAATGCAAAGGGTAAAGTAAAGGAGAACTTGATAATTAATAAAGTGGAATGAAGTACAAAAAAATATTGTGTTTTTACTAATATAATGCCTTTCCACCAAGTATTGACAGTAAACATCCTAAAAGTGATAAACAAAACTAGTTTATATTCATCATTATAACATTATCAACAGTTGATAATATTTGTGATGAGCGAAACCGATCGTCATTTATATATTAAAAAATCTGGAATTACACTTATCAGTGATTACACTTATCAGTTATAAATTGCCATTTGGTAAAATGCCACAGACATTATTGTTAATAATAAAATTTCGTTAAGATAGATCAGGTCTGTAGTACAGTGGTTAACGTTATCGACTTTTGTCTCGGATCTCATCTGGTCGAATCCTAGTGCGAACAGCATTTTTTCATTCGATTTATCGATTTCTGTTTGAAAGCATGGATGTTTGTGTTGTCTTAAAACTCCCTCTCACCTTTCCAATACTTAAACAATGAAGCGCAGTGAAAACGATGAGCTAACCACTAGTTCTCTCCTAACCTTACTTTTCTTCTTCAAAAAAAGAGTAGATGTTTACCTGAGTAAGAAGCAATTCTTCGTAGATTTTTTTTTTGGACACCTTCATTTGGAAACTATATAGGTTCAACATTCGGAGAGGAGATGGATTCAAAAAACAGTATTAAAAATAATATATTATTTATAATTAAATTTATTACACAATATATATATATCGATTTTGGAAAGGAAAAAAGACGTAACAGACAGTTTTTTCAAAACAGCTTTTTTTCGATAATCACAATGTATCAAACTTGATACACGTTCTATCAAAAGGATGCATGCTGTTAATTCCGAATAATTATCTAAATTAAGCTTTTAAGTTTGAAAATAGATAAGCTTGTGAAAATTTAATCCAAGTAAAAAGACTGAAAAAAAGGTTTTTCCTAGACAATTTCTTTGATTGTAATATTAGAATATGTCAATTTAATCCCAGTATTGAAGTCTCCGTGCACTTCAATGTTGCGTATATTTCATAATTTGCATATGGCCCAAAATCATCAAAACACGTTTTTTGCGCCTCCTTTAAAATTGGCTATGTGTGGGTTACGTCGTTTTTCCTTTCCACAGTCGATATTAATACAACTCCCAATGTATAGCCTAATGGAAATATTTCAACAAAAATTTTTCTATGAGAACTGTTTGTTACTTAATTATTTAAGCGCTTTTTTCCAAAGAGAGTAGTAGGGCTAAAAGAATAAGGCTAGAACTTTTTTAAACTTCACAAATACCCATGTCTTTGAACAGAAATCGATAAATCGATCGAAAAAACACCGTTCGTACTGGTATTCGAACCCATGAGATCCGGCACGGAAGCCAATAACGATAATCACTGTGCCATAGGACCCTACAGAATTACCATTTTTTTTAAATTATTTAACATTCAAAATTATTGTAAAACATGTCTTCTAGTCTATAAATTCTGTCTGATAAAAGATAAATAAAAAATTGTGTTCATTAAAAATGACAGCTATGTAAAACCATCGATTTTTTGTAATCGAATAGCATTGTTTACGAGTTAATTAATATCGAAAGGCCGCAATTTAAAATACGGTCGCTTGTGTGTGTTTTTAAAATGTAAAGCATAGTGTACCTTTTGTTGGTCCATCATTAGTGGAGTGTAAATGAAATCTGCACATACGTGCTTCATCCAATCACTGACATTTTCCAATAATTAAATTCGAGCAGACAGGTGTCGAAAAACATTTTTATCATTTACAATGTTCACTGCTGATGTTGATAAAATGAGATTTTTTTCATGACATAGAAAGGTTATAAAATTAAAAATAACATTTGCGTTTTTTTGGTATAATAATTTATATGTAGATAAATATGTCTTTTAATTGTCATTTGTATGTAATTCTCAATCAAAAAGTTTCTTTAATACTTATTACTATTTTTTATTACACACTCAATTATTTTTAACACTATTTTGAAATAACACTGTCTACTAAAAATAAATGATTTTTAATTTAATGAATAATATAACTCAAAACATCAAATTTCTGACTTATTTTTATGTGTTATATAGGCTATACCAAAGGTGGAGAACCTTTTCTTCTCTAAAGGCCGTATTTATTTTTCTGATTCAACATAAGGCTGCAGTAAAAATTGACTAGGGAATCTTTGGCCGAAAACAGGAATTTACGGTCAGAATATATCAGAAATTTACATAAATTTACAGAATTGGCCAGAAGGCCGCACCAGAGTAGCCAAAAGGCCGCATGCCTGGGCTATACGTATAATACATTAATGTTTTAACTATCGTGCCATCCGTTTTGTGAAATTTCTCGTTTCAAGTAAGATATCTTACCCCGGAGCCTTTTTGTGATCCTGTGATTTCGGGATTGAACACTCAATATGAAATCGTAAATAAATTGTGATTTGGAATTAGCAAAACTTTTGGTCTGCGATTAGGAAATTATAGAATTTTTCAAACAATTTCATTTCCAATTAAAAAACCCAGGACTTTACCGATTTGCTCAAAATACCAGCGTGACTCGTTTTTTTAAGCTCTTCCAAAATTTTCCAAATCTAAAAGCCCAGAAATTTTCGGATTTGCTACAAGTTTCTCAGTCTCGTAATCTTGGAAGTGGTACGGTCGCGATCCCGGGATCCCGGGATTGGAAACCTTAGTTTCAAGCCTATAATATAATAATCAAAATGCCCAGTATTTAACTTCTAAAATGATTAGTTCGTGACCCGAGAGCTACAACGTTCTAAGTGAAGTTTTTTTACGGAAACAAAGTAACACTGAAGTAGTATTCTGAGTAATATTAATAGTATTCATTGTTACTTTTGTTTTATCAAAAATCAACCCTGAACCGTGTAGTTCTCGGGTCGCTTGTTGTCGAGCCACGATGTAAAACAACGCACGTACAACGTTGCGGTTGGACGTTTAAGCGTGTAACAACATCTTGTCAACCTTAAACGTGCGTCTTTGAATTTCTAAACGCAATTATTACTTGACATTGTGGGGTGCTTAAATTTCAACGGAGAATACTTGAAAGGCTTAATGTCAAATACGCTATAAGCTTTGACCATATGGATCCATGGTGGGCGTCAAGATTATTTACGAGTAAATTAAATAGGAATAGATATTCATAAAAGTACTACTGAAAAAAAATGGTTTTTAACCTTTCTACATGATTTTTTTATTTAGACTGTGGAAAATAAAAATAACGTAACCCACAGTTTTTTCAAAACAACTTTTTTGCGATAATAACAATGTGTAACTTGGTACACGCTCTACCAAAAGGTTAAAGGATGAAAATGCAAAAATAGTATCTAAATTTAGCTTTAATGTTTGAAAAAAGAAGGGCCTGTAAAAATTGCGATCATGAAAAAAGACTTAAAAAGGTCTTTTTTATTTTTTTTAAAAATTAATAACAGATAAAGTCAATTAAAAACCAGTTTGTGCACTTTCAGGCTGCGTATATTTCAGAATTTGTCTTTGACCCAAAATCATCCAAAAACGTTTTTAGTGTCTCATGTAAAATTTGTTATGTGTGGGTTACGTCCTTTTTTCTTTCCACAGTTGATATTGAAGTTACACCTGAATGATGGTCCTGTGATATTCATCAGGAATACTTCCTAGAATCCGGGATTTCGACCAACTTTGTGATCTCGTAATCCTGGGATTGTCTTAGTACTGATCCTGGAATTTCGGAATACACTATAACAAATGAAAATTCAGTCTAATCTGTTTTAGAATTCCTGTAGAAACCCGAAACTTTTTTGGAGGATCGAGCTCTAATATTTTTCAATAATTGTGAAATCTTTAAATTCTCTACATTAAAAAAAGCTAAAAAATGGTGTTTCAATTCTGTTCAATTTCTGACTTTTTTCCAGTGTTCAATCCCGGGATGTCGAAAGCTTACATCCTTTAATAACTATCATTCCCAAAATGCTTCGAGAATCTTCAGCAATTGTGTGTTCACCATATTATAATGAATGACCACTCCTGGCATCGAAAAATTGTGAATCTCGAAATTCCGGGATAACAAAAAAGATCAGGGATTGAATGCTTTAATCAGGACATCCTTTACAGCAGGGTTTCCCAAACTTATTGCGCAATGAAACACAATCTGGAAATTTTAGCGGAACACAGCTTATTTTTTTAAGTCGGGTAATTCTTAATAGTAAAAATATTAGTTATTGAACCACTTATTAATTATCTTTGAAACAGATTAAATCTCCACCTGTACTTAGATATTTGACGTCTTTAACATCACTGGAGATTCACTATCACTTGATTTTTAATATGAAGTAGAAGATTTAATTTAAGATTTCGACTGAAGGTGCTTGGTGGAATTTCAATATTAAATTTGAATCGTTCAAACTATGTACATTCTCACAGATTTTGTCATATATTTTATATTTTAAATGAAATATCAAACTTTCCCACATCTCCACTTCTATACCCTATATAACCATAAAATCATATAATCATAAAACCTTTGCCGACAAACAAATTATATAATTCTTGAAACTGCTCACTGCTCAAATCTGTTGGCATTCCCATGGGCTCGTCCTTTTCGCCAGCAATGGCTTTGGACTCAGTGATGCATTTGTATCTTATATAAACACGAAACTTTCATTTGCTAAGCGTCAGTTCAAGTTCATCCGTGCACTTGAATGCCTGAAGATGCCGAAAGGCGAAACCCGGGTCGTTAGTGACAAAATCTGTGAGAATGCACATAGTTTGAACGATTCAAATTTAAATTTGAAGTAGAAGATGCTTAAATGTGTTGCAGCGTATGTTGCCATTCCAAATTTTGTGTGTGTTCACAACACCAGTGTTCCGCGGAACATAGTTTGGGAAACCCTACTTTACAGCATGTAATTATTAAAATATGAACATATAATTCCAAATTTACGTCTGTATTTCTTTATTAAAATTTTACATTGTAAATCATTGTGCGTATAAAGGTTAATTTTGTATGTGAATTTCATGCTTTTCAAACTTCAGCAAATCATTCGGCAAAATGAAACAGTTGGTGATGTAAAAAGCACAGAGTAAAAATGTTTTTATTTTTTAAATTATTTCTTCCGCCGTTTTGGCTTTCATGCTTCAATATACTCTGCGGCCTTTTTAGTAAAATACAATAATACCTAGTGTAAAATTTTAACATTTTTTGATGCAATGAATTGGATTGGAATTATGGTTTTGTTCTTGTTAACTACTCGAAGAGAGGTGGTATGATGAACTCATTATTATTAGTTTATTCGTAAACCTTTTAATCAGATTATTTTTTTTAAAAAGTTGGAACAGGTGTTAGAATTTGTAAAACATAAAGTGGAGTAACCTATATTGAAAACTTTAAAATTCAATTTGAGCTTAATCATAAGATATTTTAATAAAACACACAATATTCCTTTGTACTTTATTCCTCTTTATTAAAAAAGGTCAGGACCGGTTTCACTCATTGCGAGCATTTTCAACTGTCGGCTGATGATGAAATAAAGTGGAATAAAGTACAAAAGAATATTGTGTTTTTATTAATATAATCCCTTTCCGCCAAGTATCGACAGTGAACACCCTAAAAGTGATCATAATATATTTGTTTTCTTTATTCTGACACTGCTTTATTAATAGCAGACAGAGTGAGAAAACGAATGACTTGTGGAAAATCAAATTAATATTAAAACAAATCAAGCACTGCGGGGGGTAAATTTACGATTATTGCTTATAGTCAAAAGTTTACTTTCTTAAAAAACGCCAAAAATATCCAGGGAATGAAAATTGTTAATCCCGAAATTCCAGTATTAAAAGTGTTAAGAATAGGATTCCCTAGTTCAGGGGGGGAGGACAAACTTTTCGGATGGAGGGCCAAATTCAGGAATTCAAAATGAGCGACGAGCCGCAAGTAAAATATCATTGTTCTATGTACACTATTTTTCATGAAAAAAAACTATCTAATATGAGTAATGGAACTGTTTCAAAATTTAGGTGCTAATTTTGTCGTTGAGATTCTTAAAACTTGTTGTAAATGTTCAACAGTGATGTTTGATCGTAAAGAGTTTTTATTGAGGTTCACGATTGAGAATATTTGTTCACATATATAAGTTGATCCAAAAATAGCTATTATTATATTTATTTTCAATCTTTTTTTAAAAAGGCGTTAAAAGATAAAAACATTAATCTTTTTTCAAAAATATAATATTGATCGCGGGCAACAGAAAAATACCCGGCGGGCCTCAGTTTGCCCGCGCCTGCCCTAGTTGATACCCTTAAGCCAAAATGTTTACTACCTCATTAGTAGAAAATCAATGCGGTTGCATATTTAGGAAATATAACCCAGGAAATTTCAAGTTCCAGCCGCGTACATTGCCAATCGAATGAGCTGTATTATACTGTATACACAATCAATTAAGCTTTGTGTTGGCATTTCCAAATTGGCAATCTACGGTTCAGGCTCATTGGCGCGGAAACTAATTGATTCCATTGATGATTGAAAATAATTCCAAAATAATAACGAAATAAAGGACGAAGCGTTTGCTGGCATTTGTTTTGTCCTCTCGCTTCAATTGATCGATTAGCTGTCAAAGGGACGGCCAAAAATTTTAATAGAAATCCGCGCCAAACTTTGTACAGTTGTTGCTTTGTTCGTTGAATTTCTTAAAATCTTCTTGAATCGATCATTAATTAACGAATACCCTGTACAAAAATAACGCTGTATTCATTTACACAGGAAATCTAAAGATATCAACCGAGGCTGTTATTTGCAAGCACGGCTCGTTCCGAAATTGTTGAAGCATGAACCTTGAAATAAATTTTTAAAGTATTTTTAAAAATAAGTCTGAAACATGACATAAAAAATAACATTCAAAAGGGCTAGTATTTTTCTGGTCAGAATTTAAATGACATTGGTCAGAATTTATATTAACCCATTAACGCCCAAAAGAAAACCACGGGCGAAAAATATTTTTTTATGTTTTTAATTGAGAGTTTATGAGAAAATATAACACTAGAAAAAAAAAATCGGAAATAATCGATACAAAGGCTTCTTCGAGTCTTGTATAGTTATTTTGTCTCGTAAAAACGTGATGGATTGCCATTGTAGTCTTTCATCAAAATCAAAACGAAAAGACTAGAGCAGTTTTGACGGCTAAACGCCCATTGTACTCGCTTGAGTACAGTGCAATAAAATGCAACATAGCACACGGTAGATGAAAAATATTGTCATACTAAAAATATAGTATGTTTAAGTAAAGCCTAAGTATACATAATAATGAGAAACAATTAAAAATATTTTATTATTTATACTAAGAAATAATTAAAATATCTAACCTAAATCATCTTGTTTAAAACCAATATTTCGATGATAAACTATCTACACATTTTTGGCAAATTTTATTTTTTTACAGTTTACTATTATCATAAAGTTTCATAATAGGCTATGACTTTTGAAATAAAAAAAGAAATAATACACCATACCACGCTTAGAATAGATGTACTCAAGCGAGTACGATGGGCGATAATGGGTTAAATGGTCATAATATATCGGTCAGAATAAATAGTCATAATTTAGATGAAATTTAAAAAAAAAAACTAACCTAACCTACTAACCAAAATTGTTATTAAATTTTCTGACCGTTCATATTTTTATTCTGACCAAAAATTTATTTAAATTCTGACCATTTAATTTGTTTCCATTCAAAAGTAATGTACAACTAAAAATACTTACATGAAATGTACACTGTTTAGCAAAATGAAATTCATGATTTTTTAACCATTTTGGAACAAGCCGTGTTTACAAATTATAGCCTCAATTGTGAGTTATAAATAATATTTAATTGAAAGCTTTTGATTGAATTGACATTTAACAAATGTCGAAATACCATCTATAGTAGAGCTTTGATAGCAGAAAACACCGGTAAGTACAGTAAACTTTTAATTGCGTACCCTTATAGAGAAGTTTCCTATAGTGTGTTTGGCATTTCCTCGTAAAGCCTTCCCCCCTAAAGCGTGGTGTCTTAAAATAAATACTAAAATATAAAATGTGTAATTTATGTAAAAGGAAAATAGTGTGAGAGCTTCTTTTTAGCTCGTTCGTCCAAAAAAGATTCAAATTGACCGTTTGCACAAATATTCACAAATGGGGAGACATTTGTTCAGCTTATTTACGTATATTTTAATGAATCAAATGCCTTGTTTGAATACAAAATTTGCAATTTCTGTATTGTATTTATGGTGCCCGTGGCCCCCCCAAAACTGTGCTGTGGCTTTCATAAAATAATATGTTATTTGTGGCCTCCCTTAGAATATGCTGTGTACCCCAATGGGGTAATCCAGTCGAAAAACCTTGACTTAAAGCAAGCGTAGGGAACTTGCGGCCTTCTGGCCAATTTTGTAATTCTTTAAATTTATGTAAATTCGTAAATTCCTGACATGTTCTGACCGTAAATTCTTGTTTCCTTTCAAAGATTCCCTAGTCAATGTTTACTGCGGCCTTATGTCGAATCAGAAAAATGAATGCAGCTTTTAGAGAAGAAAATTTTCCCCGCCACTGACTTAAAGTATATAGATACAGAAAATGTTTCTATAATATTATACTAAAATAACCTAATTTAACCTAATAAAAAATACTGTATTCCTTAACACCCACACAATTTTCACTGACGTTGAATAAAAGTTTAAAAGGAGTCTAAAATATCGACATGTATACTATCTCGTGCTTCTTAACAAAACCGTGGCCCATTCAACTTTTGAAAAATGCTCAAATTAATATTATAAGGCAAGGAACGGATACGAAGAAAAAAAACCGGATGTGAAATATCTTGTCTGTCTTTTGTTATAAAGCGGGAGAAATTTCCGGGAAACGAAAGCACATCTACTGGAAACTATTATATATTACTTTTAGAGTTTCTCTTCAAATATTCCAAGAGAAAAGTAATGGTAGGGATGCATCAAATATTGGCTAGCTTTCAGGTTTCTGATATATGGATTTATTTTTAAAAATACACTCGCTTGAAATACTCAGAATAAAGAATCATTATAGAATTGTTTGATGAAGTTAACTGTCAGCTTTTCGTTATTAGAAAAGGGTAAGATTATAGTATTATTTTTCAGCCATATTCGCTACTTTTGTGAAGCATATGGGTGGGTTGGAGGGGGCTTGAAGATTCTCGTCTTGTCTGATGTCAATTGATTTTCTCTATCTCATTACATGACATTAGCACGTTTCACACTGGAGAGCATTAGGTGACGTGTGTTCCTAATACCTAATGTGCATGAGAAACACACGTCACCAAATCGTAGACGACTTCGCGCCAGTGTAAAGCTTGTTATTGTCCCTCACTCCAACTGAGTAAATCCTTTTGATATAACTCGAGGGCCGTCTAGGATATCAAAATCTAAGCGGTCTGAAGATGGAGTAAGCAAGATTGATGCTCTCTGGATGTAAAAACCAGTTGGTAATATAACACAATTTAACATTTCACTGTCTTTAACGTTTCCTAATCTTCAAGTTCTTGATGAAGTCAAACTAATAGATGGGAAAAAAACCAACTTAAAATATCCTTTAAATATTAATGTAGGTAACTAATTCCTGTTTTCTTCTTCTTTGACTATATTCGCTCCCTATGGCCGTTACGCAGCACCTCCATGTTTCACTGTCTCCCGCCAATTACTATGCTTCTTCCCATAACATGCTAGGATCCCTCAGTTCCACTGAGTACATACTATAGATAGTTGTCCAAGACGCTGGTTGAAAGAAGAGGCAGGAAGGATTGAGGCTTTCCGGAGGCATCTGCAGGGCGTGACCCAGCCAATTCCAACGTCTTTCCATAACCACTGACGTGACGGGGCGCTGTCTTGTTTGTTCCCTATTCTGCAAATTCCTCACAAAATCAAACCACCTCACTCAAATTATCCGACGCAAGTGTCTGTTCTCGAAGCTTTAAAAACTAACCGCTCTCACTACACCTTTTTTGAAGAAAGGAAAAAGAATGCGTGGAAAAAAATGAAAAATGTTTACTTTTGGCCTCAAACTTGATAAAGCATAAATCGATTGAAAAATAATGGATACAGAACTTAAAGTCGAAGAATTTAAAACTTCGAGTCGATATACAAAAAAAAAACAAAATGGCAATTTGTAAAAATGGAAATCGGACCATTTCTCGCAAAAAGTCTGTTCATTTAGTCAACACAAAGAAAACTAAACAAATAATAAAAATAATAAAACATTTTTAGTACTTTTTCCACATAAAATTTATTAGATCAGGACCGGTTTCGCTCATCGCGAGCATTATCAACTGATAAGAAAAATACATAAACAGTGATATTTATACAAATTTAAATTGAAATAAAAGGTGTAAGCAACTATTAACAATTTAAAGGATTAACAAATTACATTATAATTACACAAGATTAAAATGCTTAACACCCATAACAATTAAAAAAAAATTCATCATCAAAGAATAATAAATCTAAGTGGCAAACGATGTCAATTATGAACACAATTAAAATTTGGGAAATTTTTAAGCAAAGTAAATATCCTAATGATGATTTGGTGTTTTTCCCGCTTCCAATCAATGATGTACAAGCAACAAAATCAGCAGTAATGAAGATTCAAAATTGAGTTATTTACTGTTCCACAGTTTGTATTAGAACTTTCTTTAAAACTTCTCATACAGTGCTAAAAATGCTTCCGATATGTTACTGGCCCTTAAAATTTTGGCATAAAATGACCTTTTGGTCGGAAAATGTTGTATTTGTCACAATCTAAAATATATATTAATTTCAGAGTCATACATTTTTAAATAAATAAGTAAGTAGGATTCTAGAGTTCTATCTGCACACTTTCTTTCATACAGTAATTTTACAAGCATCTTACTGACTTACCGCCCGTCCTTTGATGGACGGTAAAAACCCAGGACGTACATTAAAAAAAAACATGTTTTACATTTGGTTCTTAAAGGGCCAGCAATATATCAAAAACACTTTTAAGCACCGAAGTGTTAAAACGTATCTTTAGCAATGATAACAGTATTATAAAAATACATAAATACTTTACTTAGTAAATTATAAAAGTGTTGGACAGGATTGGCAGATTTCCAAAATCACAGATCGAGACATTCACTATTTCAAAGATTTTTATACATCTACACATTTTCTTAAGTCGGTATTTTTAGATAGACTTGCAATGTGGGACTTTGGATTTGTCTATTGCAGGGTTTCCCAAACTATGTTCCGTGGGACCTAAATAGGTGTTCCGCAAAACTTTGGAATGGTAACATACGCTGCAACAAATTTTAGCATCTTCTACTTCGTATCAAATGATCGAGTGATAGTGAATCTCCAGTGACGTTAAAAATGTCATATATCTCTAGGTACAGGCGGAGATTGTTAATCAATATGAACTTTTTTTCTCATATTTTTATGTAATATGTTTTAAAGATAATTAATAAGTGTTTTAATAACTAATATTTTTACTATTAAGAATTACCCAACCTAAAAAAAAGCTTTGTTCCGGTAACATTTCCAGATTTGACAAGTGTTCCGTTGAATTTTCCGGACTTGCAAAGTGTCCCATTCCAGAATAAGTTTGGGAAACCCTGGTCTTTTAAACTCGGGAGCGTCCCGCTCAAATAGGGACGTCTGGCAACTCTGGGATTGGGATTGAACAGATTAAGGTTCATGGAAATTAATTAAATCATTAACAGTAATGAATCATTAGTAAAAAAACTTGTGTGGTTTGACATTGTTAAGTCATTGGATACACCGCTAAAACGTTACCTATTATTAGGAATAATATTAATGTATTTACTTTGCTTTTTATATTTGTATTTTTTATATACATGTCCGCTTTCAATGTAGAGCATATGGCCTCCTAATGGAGGTGTCTCAACAGAAGTTCTCTATCTCTCTTTTTTTAAAGAAGAGTAAGAGTAGTAGGAAGAGAAGGATAAAGCTAGGAGAGAACTAGTGGTTAACTAATCGCGCTCGCTACGCCCAGTTATTGAAGAATCGGAAGGTTGGTAGAGGAGAACATTTAAGACATCACAAACACCTATGTCTCTGAACCGACCGAAAAATGCTGTTTATAAAGGGACTCGAACCCATAAGATAAGGCACGGAAGTAAACAACGCTGCCTCTGCGCCATATGACCCGACAGTATATATTTCTATGGAACTGTCTATTGTGAATGCACTCGTTTGTTATAGTATCCTAGATTATTACATATTTTTATCAAGGTTTGACTTCACTGATAACTGGTCTGTTGAATGAACACTAATATCGAGGAAAATATTTTTCCGTTTGAACAAATCTCGGTAAAAAACATAGCTCGTATTGTAATGATATTATAAAATCTTCTTTGATAATTCATTTTTGTAAAAACATATTTTTCTGTATTTTTGCTTTGTTTTTTTTTTAAATAATTCTGAATATTCGTAAAAAAACTAATTTAAAAATATGATAAACAGGATTTTAACAAAGAGTTAATGATCACTTTACGAATAGCGATGCATTTGAAAACATATTTTTAATCGATAAATAATTACTTTAAGAAAGTTTCAAAGCAAGGATTTAAATAAATCCGCTGTGGAAAGGAAAAAGGATGCAACCGACAGTTTTTTTTCGTTAATCATAATGTATCAAACTCGTATCAAAACACGTCCTATCACAAATATGTTAGCTGCAAATGCCGACTTACTATCTAAATTTAGCTTTTAAGTTTGAAAATATATGTGATTGTGAAAATTAAAACCAAGAAAAAAGACTGAAAACGAAGTTTTTCCCAGATAATGTATTTCATTAATATTAGATTATCTCAATTAAACACCAGTTTAGAAGTCTCTGTGCACTTCAAGGTTGTATATAATTCATAATTTGCATATGGCCCAAAATCATCAAAACACGTTTTTGCGCCTCCTGTAAAATTTGCTATGTGTGGGTTTCGTCCTTTTTCCTTTCCACAGTCGCTATGTATATAGCACATTTCCAAAAAAAAACAATAGGAAACGGGCCCGAACACAAACTAATAAAATTAAATATGATAACACTTGTAAAAAAATAATTATTACAATATAATGAACTCCAGACCGAAGGGAGATTGGAGTTAAGCTCCATAGTTTTCCATTTAATGTGAAAGACACCAATAAATGATTTAGATAAATGCTTTGCACTCATTTCAATCACAACAACTCTGATAATACAAGCAAACTCTCTAGCGTCGCCACGATAACAACTGACACTCTATCAACCCCTAATTTAAAACCATCCCTCGCCGCGATACCCTGTCCAAAGAGCTTTAAGTTTCCCCCGCCGGAGCGCTAAACCGGAAGAGTAATCTGTAGTTCCACTTCCGCCGATAATGCCCGCGCAAAGTTCCACGCTTCTTGTCGTACAAAGTTCCGCGGAGTTCCCCTTTGTTCGGATGGTTATTTATGGTAATTGAGAACCGCTTGAGCACGTAGAAAAACAGGAGCTGCGCCTCTTATATCTTCCAGGAACTTTGTCACATATTATTTAGGGATTTGCACAATGCCGAGCGCATCCCTTCTCACGGTATTCTTAGATTACTATTGTTGTTTTGTCACTTCGGTTTTGAGAAATTTGGCCCAGTTTCATTATTTATTGTTATGTATACAAAGACAAACCCATATTCAATAAGTGGAACCTTAATTCAATAAAGGGTTTATAACCAACAAATAATTTTACTGAGAGATACAACGTTCTAAATAACACTCTTTGATTTTTTTTCCATTATAGATCTTTCGTGAAATGGTTCACAAACTCATGACTCCATTCTAAATTTTGTGGTAAACCTTACCTACATACTGAATCTAAAATATCATAATATGCGAAGTTTCTCAGTTTCCTGGCTATATTTTTAATTTAGAAATAAAGTGCAAAGAAATAATAAGAAAAGAGTTTGATATTGTTTTACATCTGATTTTATAGATCAATCAACATAATACGTTTCAAGTCTAGTTAAATTTTTTAAAATATGTGTTTTTCACTAATTGCCGAATAAAACAGGAAAAATTTAAAAGCTTCACCATTTACAATGTTGACAGGCTGTTAAGAAGTAAATAGATTGAAAAAGAGCAAAAGAAATAAACGTTAATTACTGCGGAACACGGGATATGGAATTCTTTAATTAATGAGTAAAGGAAGAGGAGGTTAGACATGTTTTTTAGTAACTGGCAGGGCCTCCAATCTCGGGATTACTATTGATTTGGTGATTATATTATTCCGGTATCGTGTTCGTAATAATTGACCCTGAGATTTCGGATTCGCTAAAACATATAAAAAATAACAAAATCTAAATACTTCTTAATTTACTACTACATTTAATAAAAAAAAATCCGAATGTGTACCTCATTTCGCTTACCCTTTTTCCTCTTCCTTTGAAATTGGATATCTGATTTATGTTTAAAAAAATAAATTATTATAGGAATTAGTACTCATTTGTACTAATTTCCACTTTTATTTAATAAGATCAGGAGCGGTTTTTCTCATGGCGAGTATTATCGTGTTGGGCCATGAGCGAAATCGGTTCTGACATTATAAAATAAAAGTGAGTATTTTATTTATTTAATATAATGCCCTTCCACCAAGTATTGACAGTGTACACCAGGGGTGGGGTATATTTTCATTTCTAAATGCCACATTCATTTATGTAATGCAACATAAGGCTGCAGTAAAGAAAACGTTGCCACCCTCCTCTTTTTTTGTTCGGTTGTCGAACATATAATAGACTGATTGAGCTCTTTTTCCAAACGCTTGCATATAAGTCAAAAGACCGCATCAGAGTAGTCAAAAGGCCGCAGATACACCCTTCACTGGTGTAGACCCTTAAAGTAAATAATTTGAAATAAACAATGTCCACTAAAAAGAACAAATACAATATTTTTACACGAATTATTTGTTTCAAGACGATTTCCAGAATAAAAAACACTGAAGCAGATGACGGATTTTCGGACGGAACACGAAACAGTAATAACATACAAAAAAATTTATTTGATCCTAACTAGGGTATCCAATCCCAGAGCCTTTTTCCAATCCCGGGATCGACTAACTTTCAATCCCGAGCTCACCGAGGAATTCGAAATCCTCGATTTAGTATTCTTTTTCCCGGATTGTTTCAGAAACTCGTTTTTTTTTTAACTCACCGAGGAATTTTAAATCTTCAATTTGCCAATTTCGTGTAAATTTTCGGGATTTGCTCAAAATTTCTCAATCCAGAAATCCCGGCCGTGTGAATCCCGGGATTACGGGATCCCAGATCCCGGGATTGGATGCCCTAATCCTACATTTCTAGCGGTGGAAGTAATTTATGTTCAGTCCATCATAAAAGTGCCCGTACGTAATCAAGTGACGATGAACGGTTTTATTTTTCCTTAATTAAAATATGTATTTTGAATAATGTTTTGTGTCTCAATTTCTAACTTTTTTACACGATTTTCTACAGCACAACGTTGTAATTTTTTCAAATAAAAATGTTGTTCATAATAACAGGGAACCAAGAGTTAATTTTTCTATGAATTATAAAGTTTTTTGTGAAACGTATCTACTGTGTAAAAAAGAATTAAGTTTACATATTATTTAGATGTATTATAAATAATTTTAAGAAACGTTATTTTCTGGAAATCACAGCGTTGATAATATTCTGTGTATTTTTTCCGAGACATTCTTTGTAAGCGTACTTCTGAGAGGGTGGTACGGATGAGGATGGTTGTAAGTTTCGAAAGGGGCAAGTTGCAAATGTCGACTTAAGGTTACCGTCGTTCATGATTTGAATAAAATTTCTTAGCGCATAGTTTTCAGCTTAAAATCAGCTTTACATTTTAAATTCGACGAGTAAAACTTAAAATATTTATTTTAAACTATTTGGAATGTTATCTCTGGTATACTTTTTCGAATAATAATTTATTATCTTATCCTAAATATTGGAATTAAAACAAATCAGTTAATTATTAAATTGCACTTTTATAGTATTATATATCGTCGTTAATTATATACAAATACACATTTGAAGGAGACACATAAATGTACTTTATTCTACCGCTGTTTCTATTGCTTTCGCGATTAAAAAATCGACTGGAGTGGTTGTTTCCTCAATATTTGTGAATGAGTTAATAAGACTTAAATCAAAGATATTTACATCCATGCCAAACCTAGCAGTTAGCCTAATCGACTGTGGAAACACAAAATAACAGGAGACACAAATTTCTTTTTTTGTGATTTTGGGTCAAAAGAAAATTATTAAATATACAAAACCTTAAAAGTGTATCAAGTTGTATACATTTTGCTTAGATTAACAAAAGACACGTTAACCTAATGTCGGAGAACCATTCATTCAACGCGGACGAAGGGATAAAAATTCTACATCCAAACACGGGTGAACATAAATTATTTGTCCAGGAAATTTTAGAAATAAATATGCCACAGTTAAATAGTTTACCAATTTAAAATGAGCAGGTAAACCTGCCGAATTCCCCACTCTTGTATCCGATATGTAAGTAAATAAAATTATAAATTTTCCTGCAAACAAAATAAATATAATTCCTAAAATTACTCACCGTTAAAATCTGTATTCATCCCCATGGGCTAATCCGTTTCGCCAACAATAGCTTTAATCTTAGTGATATATTTATTTACTAAACGTCAGTTCAACTTCATCCATGCGCTTGAACGCCTAAAGATGCCTATAGGTGAAACCCGAGTTTTTGGTGGAAAAAACGTGTGTGAATGTACATTATTTGAACATTACAAATGTACACATTATAATTATCGAAAAAAAGCTGTGCAAAAAACTGTGGGCTACTTCTTTTTTCCTTTCCACTGTCAATATATTTTGTTTCCTCGCGTCCTGTATTAGATTAAATAAAGCTTGAAATAAAATATAATTTAGGATACGAGTAGGGCATCCAATCCCGGGATCCCGTTCAATTTTCTGATCTCGAAATGCCGGGATTGAGATGGCCGCGATCCCGGGATTTCGGGATTGAGAAATTTTGAGGAAATTCTCGAAATTTACACGAAATTGGCAAATCGGAGATTTCAAAATCCTCGGTGAGCTAAAAAAAAAAAACGAGTTTCCGTGAGATTACGGGAAAAAGTATAGCAAATTGAGGATTTCAAATTCCTCGGTGAGAAAATCTCAATCCCGGGATCCCGGGATCCCGGGATTCAAAATAAATCAATCCCGAAATCCCGGGATTGGATACCCTAGATACGAGTTAATGAAATATGAGATAACACACCCATGAGAAACATTATTTTCGTCATTCTTTACCCATGATAAAAAAAATGACCATCCACTTATTATGTACAGCATTTGAACTCTTATTATGGGAATGGTAGAAAATAATTTTTGGAACCATGCAGTCGAACAGAAATCGATTAAACGTTTGAAAAAATGCTGTTTGAATTTTAGCTTGAGTCCGTCACATCCCTTTTGGAAATTAACGAAGCTAATCACTGCACCACTTACCCGATAATATTTACATATTACTCCACCATTAAATGTAATATATTGAGACTGCAATAATACTCACTGCAAACTTTGTTTGTAGACACCTCCCAGAGGGCTTTGAAAACTATATTGTGTGTTAGCTTGTTTCTTGCTGTCTCGACTAATACTTAAACAAGAGTTTCTTGTGTTACATATTGTAAATGATAATGCATTTTCTATATTGTCACATTAGTGGCGAATTAATCTATTACATAATTTTTCATCGAGGGCTTAAAGTCAAACAACACTATCAACAAATATAAAATTAAAAATAACTTTGATTATTCCACGTATTCTGCTACTAACTGTGACACGTGTTTCGACTATTTCAGAGGCATCTTCAGACTTACTATCGCAAAGTTTGCTTAAGTAATGAAGCAAGATTGAAGTAATCACCAACCTATCTGATTGATTGCAGCTCATTAGTTTAATAGTTTGTAATGTTTAACGTCATTCGTAGTATGATTATATTTGTTTGCTTTGTTTCGATTTTATAACCCCCTCCTTGCTTCCCTTAAAAGGGAAAAAATCCCAATCATATTGATTGCAGCTCATTAGTATCATTATTTTTTTGCTTTATTTCAATTCTATCACCCCCTCCTTGCTTCCCTTAAAGGGGAAAAAAACCCAAACTCCATTTTGTAATTTCATAATTTAAAATTTTAGAATCAATCTCGCTTCTTTACTTAAGCAAACATTGCGATAGTAAGTCTGAAGATGCCTCTGAAAGAGGCGAAACACGTGTCACAGTTAGTAGCACAATACGTGGAATAGTCAAAACTATTTTCAATTTTATATTAAAATGAACTTCCACAAAGTTACCACCGAAACCATCGAAAGTACTATCAACAAAAGTCAATCTTTTCAGTAGAGCCAAAAAAGCTTTACATTATTTAGTAATATTACAAAGCAGGTGTTTATTTAATGAATAATTTTCATATTTCATCATTTATTCCTTACTGTACGTTTATATTTCCTCTGGTGATTATAATATTTGAAGGTTTGATCGTAAAAAAACATTTAAAAAGACAACTTTATGTAGTTAAGGTAAAACTTCATAAGTGATTTAAGAATAAACTAAAACATATATATAATATTGTTTGACTATCATGTAGTTGGAACGAATTGGAGATAGAAATATACCGACACAGTATTTTCCATGAAGGTTCATTTTTAATGTAATATTATATTTAATAACCATGCTATTCCACTTGTTGTTTTAAAAAATTTGACACTCAGATATATGTTTGATGTAATGTCTAATGATACTTCTCAAGGCTTTGAAACACGTGTACAAGTGTAATAACGAAGTTATCAAATATTATTTTATGTTATTGTACTCAAAGTGTTCGATTTGCGTGTAAGTAACTTGTTGTCTAGTTCAGGCGTGGGGAACATGCGGCCTTTCCACTGCTCTGGTGCGGCTTTCTGGTCAATTCTATAATTCTGTAAGTTGTTGTAAATTCGAGAATTCCTGATATTTCGATGTCAAAACTCTTTTTAAGACCTAAAAAAATCCCTAGTCAATGTTTACTGAGGCCTTATGTCAAATCAGAAAAATAAATCCAGCCTTTAGAGAAGAGGAAATTCCCCACCCCTGGTCTAGTTCTTTGGCACATAATCGTTTATTAGAGTATCATAACCAGGTTCATACAACACAATGAAAGAAATAACGTGTAAGATTTAAATAAACGAATTTGTGCTACATGGTCAAAATCCCTCGTGGGAAATCACCATCTGTTGCAATTAACTGTCTCTAGATCAAATCACTTGAACCGTGTCAGAACCAAATTAACTATAGTATTCCCGGGGGACCCTTCGGAACTATACATGAATTGGGTACTCACCCGCAATGGCCTATCAGAGGCATGATGGTTCTTGTTTTTTTGTTTAGTTATTATTATTGTAATTGAAAGTGTTTTTTGTTCATAAAAAAATGATGAAACATACAAAAAAAAACTGATTGAAAATCAATTCTACTCAAACTCTGTCTCCAAAGAAAGTTAAATTACCAAATCGATTTTTCTGCACTGAATACAGGATCAAATTGAATAGAGAACGGATTAGAAAAAGTGACACCAGATATTAATGTCCTTTTTAAATAGATCTATAAAAAAACTCCTATTATTTTATGAAAATATCGTACCGTGCAGACTTTCATTTTATTTTATTTTGCATTATAACATTGCATTTACTCAGCAAAACTACTAGATTTTAAGATGATCTAAGTCCTAGAAGGAAGCAGAAACTGGTGGGAAATAAAGGATCTTTGAGTATCCGTGAAGAAGCCATATTCTCCAAATAGAGAGCGGATATGGTTTATAAAATATATATTCAATGTATTCGTTTAGAAGTCTAATACAACCAAGACGAAGCCGGGCAGTACACCTTCGCATTATTTTTATGAGAACAGGCGTTGATATTATAATATCTTGATAAATAAACTGTCGGATCCGTAGTGCAGTGGTCTACGTCGTTGGTTTCTGTAGCGGATTTCTCGAGTTCGACTACCATTACTAACAGCATTTTTTCAATCAATTAATCGATTTTGGTTCGAAGGTAAAAAATCCCATTTTACTTTCCAATCCTAAAATAACGTTGAGCAGTGAAAGCGATTAGATAATCACTATTCCTGTCTTACCCTTATCCTTTTATCACTACTCTTTTTTCAAAAAAAAAACAAAGAGGTTGAGCAACTAAGTAACAACAACTTCTTTTAACACGTTGGATACCGGAGCCGTGTTTTCACGTGATAAGCTAGCCAAGCGATGAGTCCTGGAACCGTGTTTTCACTTGATGCGCGCGCTATGCTTTCAAATAGAGCCATAATTGTGGTATTTAGCATTTGTTTTCATAAAAGACTCAGTATAAAAATTATAGCAGACTTATTTAAGGTTTCGACTGAAGGTGCTTCGTGGAATTTCAATATTAAATTTGAATCGTTTAAACTATGTACATTCTCACAGATTTTGTCACAGTCATAAGCTCTTTTTCCAAGAAATTTTAGAAATCAACAAAGCACAGCTGCAAAGTCTTCCGATTTTAAATGAAATTTTAAACTTTCCCGCATCTCCACTTCTATACCCTATATAATCATATAATCACAAAATCTTTGCCGACAAACAAATAATATAATTCTTGAAACTACTTACTACTCAAATCTGTTAGCATTCCCATGAGCTCATCCTTTTTGCCAGCAATAGCTTTGGACTCAGTGATGCATTTATATCTTATATAAACACGAAACTTTCATTTACTAAACGTCAGTTCAAGTTCATCCGTGCACTTGAATGCCTGAAGATGCCGAAAGGCGAAACCCGGGTCGTTAGTGACAAAATCTGTGAGAATGTACATAGTTTGAACGATTCAAATTTATTATAGCAGACATTCAAATCATTCTAAGCCAGTCTTTTAATTATTACTTTTATCAAATATAATTACTGATTTTACCAACCAAAATTTAAGGATATCATAACGAATTTGATACGTCCATATGTACTTCTGAATATCACATGATGGTGCAGTCTCCGAGTTCATTTTCAATTGTAAATTAAGATATCGAATGAAAAAGAATGTCAAAAAGCATTTCTTAAACAATTTTGTTACCAATGGCAACAGCATAAAATAAATAAGTCCAATTGAACCTGCAAGGTGTGCGCCAAGCAAAAAAAAGAGTAAGACTCGGTACATGTGCAAAAATTGTAATATGGCTTTCCATAGCAGAAAATTCTGGCAATAATGCCATAAATAAGTAAATAATTATAGTCTTTTAACTCTCGCGGCTCGGAGACTAGAAAAATACTTCTCATCCGATGGGGATCGTTTAGGGACACCAGTAGTTTCCTCATTATTGGGCTTATTCTTATGAATTTCAAAAAAAATAATAGTCTAAAGGCTTTAAAATATATCTCTGCATCATTCCTTATACATTTTTTTATAAAAATTCGTGTTTTATTTATAAATAATCATATTTTAAATTCCGCGTAAAAAAGACGTCATCCCAGCACACATATGAAATTTCAATTGACGAGTTTAGCCCAGCTATCTTACGAACGATCGCTTATCGCGTTATCGCGAATTTATATAAACTACAAAAGGTCCAAAAAACTATGATATAAGAAAACCTTAATTATAAACATTGTATCACCCATATTAAAATAGATATTTAAGAAAATGTGGGTATTGGGGACGCATTTCTTGAGCTAAGAACCGGAAAAGTAAAACAGCCACAAAAAGTTTCATTTGATTTGACTTTGTGGTTTTACAGTTATAGAACTTTGAGTAAGTAATTAAGAAAAAATGCAATTCTTCAAAAATACGCTGGGCACACGGGATAGTTTTACCTGATTTGGGCCGGGGGCGAAAGTGTTGATATTTCAATATGCTCCACATTGGGAATGAACATGAATTTTTAAAAAATCAGTAAAAATTCGCATGCTTGTGATTTAGTAGTCAGTTAGCACAGTACGTACGTATGAAACCAGACAGTAAAACCAGTTAAATTATATGGATGATTGATTGATTATCATTTAAAGATTTACTTTTAGTTTTTTTTTCAAATGTCAACTCCCTTTTGCGTGATAAGCATGCGCAAACGTACAAGCCTATAGGCATTTAGAATTTGTATGCCTAATGATTAGTCAATAGAGACCTTAATTGGCAATGTTCAATCAATACAAAATATCAAATTCACGACAGAGAAGTTTCCAAACAGAAGACACTGTTATACTTTAAGAAAGTAAATATTAATATACCATCACATTTCACGTAAATTTGTAAACGATCTCATATCACGATTAACGACATAAACGATTTCAATCTGTTCCTTGTTAACTGCATGTTTTTCATTCACAAAAATATTATTTTTTTAAAAGAAAAGGGACTTTATTATTAAATCGAAAATTTTCCTAATCAATTTCGATGGCATTGACCTTCTGAGATTGCGTGCTATTAGAATTAGATGTTAAATAAAGCATGAAATATTTTTTGTCTTGGAATATTAGTTAAAAGAATGTGTGTATAGAAATTCTGAATTCATTACATCAAAAAACTCAAAACTGACAAAAGTTGAGATACGTGTTTGTAGAATGTTAACTTTTTCACCGCGTATGACATATATGCATGTCCTAGCAAAGATGCCCTCAGCGCGCGTGACACGTATAGATGTCATGGAAATTTCAAACCCTATATAAGAGCTATCTATTGTGTTAAAATTGTATAACTTGGTTGAAAATATTACTAAATGTATATTTTACCAAATTCAATAGATGGCATTAGTCAAAAAAGATTCAATATAGGCTAAAATAATTTATTTCTGGAACACGCCGTGAACATACGTCACCAATGCAAGATTTTGGATAGTGTAAATAAGCGATCGAGTGCGGGTGAAATTGAAATTGTTCCGAGAATTTAATATTATAAGCATGGTATGGTGGTGGCGCAGTGTTCTCGGTCGCACGTGGCGGTATTTTGCAATATGACGACGTCACGCCGCAATTGTATGAAGAATGATTATTGTTGAATTAAACTGAAAATACAAGAAATATATTGTATTTTATTATTGAAAAACATACTTTGGGTGGCAATTAACACATTTGATTAATTGAAAAAATAATACAACCTACATTTATAGTCGAAAACGCGATAACAAAATCCGCAAAAAAGCAGCCGCGTACAGGGCATGCTCGCTTAATTTGGCGACGCGGACAAAGGGTTAACGACGATATATAGATCTATTATATTACACTAAATATCCCAGCAATAATAATTATTTGTGTTATTCGGGTGAAGTCTCAACAGGGTTGAATCTATGCTTCAGGACACAGCAAACAAGCTATGACGAGCGTCAGCGAGGGTTGACCAATCGAGTACGTGTCTAACAAATATAGATTTAAGTTTTCATTTCCTAGTTTCTAAAAAGTGCTTTTCAAAAAATCATTTTCTGTAAATATTTAATATTCGTATATCCTGGAACGTCGACGTTTCAATTAACGTTAAGCATACACGCTATTACTGGGTGACCCGAATTTTACGAAAATATTTTCGTATTTTATACGATATTGCAATAAAAAACATATCACGATAGTAATTATCAGATTTGTTTTTTCAAGCGATTTATTGATTTCTGTTCGTAGGCGTGGTTAACTTAAGTAACTAAAGCAAGCATTTGTGAAAGTAAGTCTGTCTGAGAATGCCTTTGAAAGAGGCAAAACACGTGTCACAGTTTTTAGCACAATACGTGGAATAACCTATGTTTATATTTTATATTAAAATAAACTTCCACAAAGTTACCGCCGAATCCATCGAAAGTGTATTTTTTTATTTTAATAAACTCGATGATCAGTATAGCTCGTCACACATTGCCTGTACCCAGCGGTGGGCTGCCAAAATGTCAACAAGGGGCTCGGGTAACCTGAGAGATATACACGGTGTTCCAAATAAGGGGTGGTGCTTTTTTTTATTTATTTATTTATTTAATTAACATTGCACAAGGTTGACAAATTATAAATTTAAAACTTTTACAATGGAGAAAAAAATAGTACAATTTAATGTTAAAAGCAGTAAAAAAAAATGGCAAGGAAGTCAACTGAGTAAGCTCCGACGAACTCTACTTTAATACATAAAAAATAGTATTCGTCGGAACTCACCCACGTCTACGTGGAATATGTCGACATCCGAAGCAATATTGTTGAACACCGTTAAAGCTCTTCCCAGTGGCATCCCCATTGGCAGGCTGGTTCTACACCTTGGGAGAACAAACAATTCATCTCCACGATTTCTCAAAAAATAATCAGAAACATTCAGATTCACATTCTCAAGAATAGTAAAGTTCTCATTTTGGCCTCGTATAAGTCGAAAGAAATATATGGCCAGATACATTTTTCTTCGAACGTTCAAGCTATTGAAGTTAAGCATGCCTAAGAAAAAGTCAGTTGGATAAAGCCATGGGTAATATCCATACACCCTCATATAGAGAAGTCTCAATTGGGATTTTTCGGTTGTTCGCCATTACTTACATTGTTTCCAATTAATAGAGTAATCACCAACCTATCTGATTGATTGCAGCTCATAAGTTTAATAGTTTGTAATTTTTAACGTCATTAGTAGTATGATTATATTTGTTTGCTTTGTTTCGATTCTATAACCCCTTCCTTGTTTCCTTTAAAAGGTAAAAATTCCAATCTGATTGATTGCAGCTCATTAGCATCATTATTTGCTTGCTTTATTTCGATTCTATCACTCCCTCCTTGCTTCCCATAAAAGGAAAATAAACCCAAACTCCATTTTGTAATTTCATAATTTAAAAATTTTAGAATCAATCTTGCTTCATTACTTAAGCAAACTTTTCGATAGTAAGTCTGAAGATGCCTCTGAAAGAGGCGAAACACGTGTCACAGTTAGTAGCACAATCCTTGGAATAATCAAAGTTATTTTAAATTTTCTAATGAAACAGAAGTTGTTTATTTCACATTTAAAAACGTAAACTTCTTTCTGTGCAGGCTGTGAAACGACGTTGACGACCGAAACATAAATACCGAGTTTCGAAATTGCCAAACACACTTCGCGCTTACAACTTTTCATAGAAACAAACTCCAGCGCAACCCAAATCACATGACATTAAATATTAATGGATACAGATTTAATAAAATGTACTTTACGTGAATTTGCGATGCTTTTTTGCGAAAGTGATTATATTTACTGTAAAAGCGTTCCCAATGTTCGTCACCACCACCCACTACGGCGGCAGACACATATCGACTGTGGAAAGGAAAAAAGACGTAACTAAAACATATCAAATTTTACAGGAGACACAAAAAACGTTTTTTGATAATTTTAGGCTAAAAATTATTTATGAAATATACACAGCGTTGAAGTGCACGGTGACTGATAAACTGTTTTTTTATTGACAACTATTTGTCGTATCTTTTTAGTCATTTATCTCAATTCAACTCAAATTTATTACAACGTTGAAGTACAAATAAAACAATATTTCAAGTTATATTTATATGGAACTGAGAGATTGTCTGTATTTCATTATTTCTTTCCATATCGACTTTGGAAAGGAAAAACGACGTAACCCACACATAGCCAATTTTACAGGAGGTGCAATCTTGAAGTGCACGGACACACTGAATTTTTTATTGATTTAGCCTAATATTAATTCAATAAATTGTTCAAGAAAAACCTTTTTTATGTCTTTTTTCCTGGTTGCAATTTTAACAAGCCTTTTTTTCACACCTAAAAGCAAAATTTAGATACTAATTCAGCATTTTCAGCTTCCATGCTTTTGATAGAACGTGTGTCAAGTTGTATACATTGTAACTATCGAACACACTGAGGGTGACGTACTTTTTCTTTTTCAGAATCGATATCTGATTCTTAACAATGTGATTATGAATTGCTTTCAAGCTGATCACTTTTTTTTCCTTTCTGCGTCACACCGAAGATGATATCTCCTCAATGATACAGTTAATAAAGATATATTTTTTATAACAATTTGATTGGCAGCAATAAATAATAATTAAAAGTATATAAATATTATTAAGGTTAATTAAAAAGAATTGATCAAGTTTGCATCAAAGTGATTACTGTCAATACGTGGTGGGAAGGCAAACTAATAATGAATAATATAACACTTTTTCTACTTATCACACAAGCTTTTTTAGGATCAGCATAGGTTTCGCTCATCACTGGAAATTTACAGCTGATATAATATGAATAATATAAAATTCAAAAAATAAAATACTTTTTCCACTTTCATTTAATATTATCAGGACCGGTTTCTGTTATGACGAGCACTTAATGTTTTGAATCTCGCCATCATCGAAACTGGTTTGTTTTGTTTTTTAATATAATGCCTTTCCACCCTAACACCCTAAAATTGAGAATATAATATATTGATACAGATATGTCAATAAAGAAACAAAAAAAACTAATAAGGGTGTGACAAATAATTGGTGATATAAATATAAAAAAATAGTTTACAGTCAATTTAATAATTTTTGTGATATTTTCAGCTGTATTGCTTGCTATAAATTGCATAACGGGTTAGTTTTAATAATTTAATATTAAGTGACCTTTTTTACTAAATTATTTTTTTATGCAATTGCAAATTAGTAGAAATTGCTTGCAATCACTTAAGTTATAGTAAAATATGTTTTTTTAACAAAAATGTAAGCATTCTTAAATTTGTGGACAAAAATTTCACCCATTAACCCAACTTAATGTATTTTTAAATTGAATATATAAAAATGAATGTTTGTTCGTTTGTACTTTATGCGTTGCCACACCGCTCGTCCAATTGCAATAAAACTTTGACAAACTTTGCACTTCCGGGAAGGTGATAGAAATAGTAAAATTAACTTACAGTTAATCTTATATATAAAAATCAATGTTTGTATGTCTTCCATACAGTTCATTTTGACAACGCATGCTTGCACTTGCGTGAAGGTATTTATTATAGAACAATTATTTTACAATAGGTGGTGCGTGTGTCGTACCATAGTCAATCGGCAGCAAACGTCAAACAGACAGAAAACGGAAACATACATTTCAATAAAAACAATTAAAACACAGACACTTCCTTTCTTTGGGTGGCATTGAAACGCTTGGCGGATACCAGATAGTTAATTTTTAAAATCAAGTTCAAAGAAAAATAAATATTTGTTCGTTGTTTATATCTTCTCATAGATCTTTTTTTAAAAACGGGGCGTAGTGACAGTAATAATTGACTAACTACAGCTATTTTACAGATGCATCCTTATATTTTTACCTTATCTGTTATTACAAACAGTTAAACATAAATTTTCTTTCCGCATTTTGAATATTCTTACCGTCGTTAAACATCTAATACTCAAAATGAAACGTTGTACAACGTTTATTTTTGTTTCAAGATTTTATTTAAAAAAAAAATGCAAGCATAAGATTAATCAAAATATATTCCATGTAGAACTTTTTTCAGAATTAATTACATCGTTTCTACCGAATGCATTTCACCACATCAGATACTTTGCCTTAAAATCCTTTGAAATAACACGATGCTATTATAGTTGATTAAAAAAGGATGAAGGATTCTCGTAGGAGATTAATATTTTTAATATAAATATCTACTCACAACAAATCTTTGTGTACAAGATGTCGTCAATATTCTGCTAGAAAACGTTAGTCAAAAAACATAAATATTTAAAATAAACATAACATTCCTTTGTACTTATTTCCACTTTTATTAATCAAGATCAGGACCGGTTTCGTTTACGGCGAGCATTGTCAACTGATACGAAATAGAATTTTACATTGCTATTATATTTGACCAGCTGTGTGGTCGAGTGGTCAACGTCGTTGGCTTCGGTTACTGAGGTCACGTACTCGAATCCCAGTACGGACAGTTTTATAAAATGATTTTTCAATCAATTTATAAATTTCTGTTCGCAGGCATAGATGTATGTGAAGTATTGAATTCCTCCGTCCCACTTATCCTATCCTATAAACGGGGGGTACCAAGAGCGATTAGCTAACCACTGTTCCTGCCCTATCCTTCTATTTCTACTCTCTTTGGAAAAAAGATAGGTTTAGCAACTGAGTAACAAGCAGTTATAATAAAAATCACTTCTATTGAGATAAACTCCATTAGGAGTTCATATGCTCCACATTGGGAGCGGACATGGTTAAAAAAACGAAATGAATAGGTGTTATAAAAAATTGGCATTGAAAAGAATTTACAAACCACAGTAGAAATTATGAATAAGTGACTCTGAAATAGCACAAATTAAATTCTTTGACACCTCTAACATGTAGGTTAAAGGATCATCAAAGAATAATAATGTGATTGTTGCTATATTTAATATAAATATATATTTGAATCGTTCAAATTATGTACATTAACACAAATTTTGTCACTGACGACCCGGGTTTCGCCTTTCAGCATCTTCAGGTGTTCAAGTGCGCGGATGAACTTGAACTGACACCTATATACATAATTTATATAGTAATACACTAATACATAATTTAAACGATTGAAACATAATGTTGAAATTCCACCATGCACCTTCATTCGAAATTTTTAATAACCACTTGAATATCAAGCGGACACGGGTGTCCGGAACGTATAAAAGCAAACACGGATTTTCAAGACATTCAAAAAATCAAATACTTGGTATTCGAATAGAATATAAGCAATATATGATGAATATGTGTAGTTCCATCTATACTGAGTCAATATAGGTTTTTAAAATATCGAATTCGAGTGTATATTAGGCAAAATTATTTTTCTCAAAAACACGCAGTATCTCTGGGACATATTAATGATTTATTTGCGCTGTGTTCAAACGGCTACTAAATAGAGATGCCAAAATTTCATAATTATAGAATATTTAAATAAAGGTTTTTTTGACTAACGGTTTTGGCTAGTATTCCATCGAATTATCAAAAGTGACAGAAATAATTCTGACAATGACAAAATAGTCGTTCAATTTTTATATACAAATTTCATTGTAATATATAAAAATTCTACCAAATTAATGTATATTGTACACGACACAACCCTCGCGTAGAATCTGGGATTCCTGAAGTCGTAACTCGCTTCTTTTAGACGAAGCTTTATTTACCTTTTATTTACACGTATAGATTGAAAAGTATCGATTTTGTAATGTGGTACAGTATTTGTATCGATAACCACAATCTCCCTTAACTAGGATTTAATCAAAAAAGGTTGAGTACTAACGTAAATAAACGTATTTTTGCACGGCCTACCCACTCTCAATAGGTATTCAATTTATTTAACAGAACGACCCCTAACTTAGTATGCGAAACGTTTTACCAAATAAGTTAATCAGAAATCAGTTAAGCGAAGAATGTCCTCTATCAGTGTCAGCAGTACATATATTTAAGATTAATACAAAAGGTTTTAATTAATTATTTAAGACTATCTAGACTATGACGCAGCGATCAACTGTGTTAGCTTATGTGACAGATCTCACGGCATTGAGTCGCAGAACGAACATCATTTTTCAGTCGATATATCAATTTCCGTTCCAAGGCATAAATGTTTGTAATGTCTTAAAATTCCCTTTCAAAGTAGAAAATTAACGACGATATGCTCCATAATGGGAACAGACAAGAGGATATTTCTCAGACTTTCTGAAAAGCTATTTTCTTTCTTTTTTTGCGAATCGATTTTTTTAAATTAAACATGGTAGTCGATGTTTTACCTACCGTCATAGTTCCAACCTCTTCTTGTCAGGTATATTCCACGATTTCTCTTCTTCTTTCGACTTAGGTTAACCTTACAGAGACGAGAGCTTTTTTTCGATTTTTTTTAAAGTCATATTGAAGTCACGGATAACTTTTATTCCTAACAAATATTTTTAAAAAAAAAACGCAAAAAGTTATTGTATAGAAACCCCGCATGACTATATGGTCATGCTCATCTTTTTATTACCGTGTAATATTGTGTACGGACCGTAGTAAGGACGAGCGTGACCGCATGGGCACGTAAACATTCGGGGTTGAAATATAGCTAAACGTGAATTTTTTTTAAATATTTACAATTTGACCGCATTAGATCAATATAATTTCAATACAAATATATTAGCAAAAGAACTGTAAATAATTTGTGTTTTGATAAAAAAAATAACTAGCAGCTTTAAAAAGTAAATTAAAAAAAAACGGAAATTCAAAAAATCGCATGTGCTTTTGGTGGCCGCTTCTGTCCCCGTGGCTGATGACTAACTGAAGTATGTACTCTTTTTAACCAAATATGAGTGAAAGCAACGATATTCAGGTAGAAAAGGGATGAATAGTAGGATCAATAGACAACGGTGTTTAGTGTGACCATATGGTCACGCTCGTCTTTGGAGGGTTAATACTGTTGCGAGATTGACAAGATAACTAGATTATTGAACATATTAAGTTTCTTACTTGAATACGAAATACGATAAAGCAATTTTTATTGTAATTATGTTTCCAGAATGCGTTAAGTTAAAAAAAGAAAAAAAATAAAAAAATATTTTTAGCTTATTTCCTTTCTTCTCAAAAATCAATAAATTAAGGCTTTTTTGCAGTGGTGGGCGGTTGATGGATAACAAACATACAAAAATGGGTGGCAGGTATTTGAGGGTGACGAAATCCGGTCTTAGGGAATCGTCGTGGATGAATTTATTATATTTTCATTTTCTCCCGCTTTTGTTGTTTCGTAAAATCTTTTTATAAAGTTTATTCTAAGAGAAAAAAAACGATGAGCCTAGCGATTTTTCGGAATCAAAACAAAGTGAATTATAAGCCTTCGTGTCATAAACAACTTCATTGTGTTAAATATAAATCAAATTTCTTGGTAAAAAATTCTGTCGTGGTCTTTTTTTGTAGTAGCAATGCTATTTTTCATAATAAAAGCTTCTTTATCATACTGTACTTTCCGCTCCTTAAACGATTTTGAATGGCTTTGGATTTGTGACAATTTGAACAAAAATTCAAGCTTTCTTTTCATCTAATATCTTGCCAAATCTAACTGACAAAAAAACTATATTTAAAATTTGGGCATAAGTGAGATATCAGCCGAAAATTTTCACTTTTTCTTTAATTTCATTTTGTATAAAGTCTGTATAAAGTATTGATTTTTGGGGATATTATACAATATTTTATATTAAATCTTTTTTCATTGAAACAGATTATGTCAATTTTTTTTAAAGAAGTCTTTATCTAGTTTTTAATAATATAGAATACTATCTACTCGAAATGCGTCAACTGCTTTTCCTGTGCCTATATATTTTTTTTATTATGGTATTTTCAATTTTTGTTACAGAAACTGCCATGCTTCTACCTGCATCCTTGTCCCAGAGCAGACGAGTAAACGAAACAGAAGATATCACTAAAAATTTACGACTTAGAGACCCTCTTGATCCCGAGACAACACCACAAAAAGAGTGAGTAGACAAATATTTATAACTTTAAAATAATTATTTTTCTCAGTTTATTTTTATCTTTTTAAAGTATTCAATTTTAAGCCCGCTGACAACCACTTCAAATTAACGGTTCTCGATGGATCTTTACTGAAACACAGAAGAGTTTGGTAACTTTACGTAAAACTGTGTGCTGAAATAAAGATAGTTGATACTTGAGGAGGTTCTATGAGTAAAGGTATACACGCTTTCCGTATGCTGCCGTAAAGTTAGAAAATGCAATTTACCCCTCCTTTGTCGCCATCAAGTCATACTGGCTTAGTTGACGACATAGAAACCTTTCCGTAGTGTGTGATTGATATTTTGTAATGGACCGCCACAAATAAACTATCACTCAATCGGCCAAGATAAAATATTCCGTCAGGGAAACCATCGTGACCTTTTGTGACTATACTGGTGATAAAATAAGATTTCGTAACATTGGATACAAATTAAGCCTGTGAGAAAGTTTGGCTGTCTGTTCTACCTTCTTGGGTGTTCTTATTATAAAGAAAATGTGCCCGCGACACTTGTGAATTGATTTTTTAATCGATTAATAAATTTGGATGACAGGGAAAAAAATCTGAGATTCGATCTTTGTCCCTCTTACATAATTGAATAATAGACATTTCTTGTATTAAAGTTTATGTTGAGATGCTCCATTAGGAGTTCGTATTCTCCACATTGAGAATAGACATAATTGTAAACTAAATAAAAAAGGAAGAATTAAGTAACTACGGCACCAGAAATTTCTCCCCGTCGCCGAGTATATAAAAGCACACGGTAGATATCAAATTGCTGACTAATGCCTTCTTTCTTATTTGTCTTTGATCAAATTAACTCCCTACGTGAAACATGTACCCACTACGAGCCGCTTTCATGATTCTTTATCAACAGCCAGTTGCTTTGCTTCCTGCAGTAATATTCCAGGATCCTTCAGTTCAACCAAATCTATCCTATGAATGGTAACAGATTTTCATCCAAGACGAAGGTATGATTGAGGCTCTATGGAGCACATGCCCTAGTGGTAAATTTAAATGTCTTTGTGACTACCGGACTACTTGGTATGAAGTAGTTTGTTTTTTATATACGTTTCGCTTTTAACAGCTTATCTAACCAAATGAAAATTTTCCAAATTGAACACTATCCAATAATTCTCTATCAACATCCAGCTGCTTTGCTTCCTGCAGTAATATGCCAGGATCCTTCAGTTCAACCAAATCTATCCTATGAATGGTAACAGACTTTCATCCAAGACGCTGGAATCCCACAAGACGAAGGTATGATTAAGGCTCTATGGAGCACATGCCCTAGTGGTAAATTTAAATGTCTTTGTGACTACCGGACTACTTGGTATGAAGTAGTTTGTTTTTTATATACGTTTCGCTTTTAACAGCTTATCTAACCAAATGAAAATTTTCCAAATTGAACACTATCCAATAATTCTCTATCAACATCCAGCTGCTTTGCTTCCTGCAGTAATATGCCAGGATCCTTCAGTTCAACCAAATCTATCCTATGAATGGTAACAGACTTTCGTCCAAGACGCTGGAATCCCATAAGACGAAGGTATGATTGAGGCTCTGTGGAGCACATGCCCTAGCGGTAAATTTAAATGTCTTTGTGACTACCGGACTACCTGGTATGAAGTGGTTTGTTTTTTATATACATTTCGCTTTTAACAGCTTATCTAACCAAATGAAAATTTCCAAATTGAACACTATCCAATAATGATTGACAACTCAAGAACATAACGCCTTGATTTAACACTTGGTAGTTTATTTTTGTATCGGTATACTGATCCGGTATATCTCTGTACGGAGTAATAAATCGAAAAATAAATACGCTTCGTTCTTTGCAAGACGGATAGAAGATACTCTGAAAACAAATACTCTGGCTTAAATTGAAAAGCTCGTTCGCAAACACTCGAGGTGTCCCCGACGATATACCCTCTGCCGCAAAATAAACCTTACCGTGCTTTCTATTACACACTGTTGTGACAGCGGTAAAAAACACGGCGGTACATTTAACTACAGCGATAAAATGAAAACATTATACGTGATTGGAGATCTTCTAACTCTAGATAGATTTAATAAGGTATGTATATCTTTTCATAATCGCGTGATAAGTAACAATATCATTTGGGAGACTCACAAGTATGACACATGAAGCGTAGAAATTTTGTGTCGTTATCTCGAGAACGATTTCTTGGGAAATTAATGGTTTCGGCCCACCTTGGTTGCCGGAACATTTGAATAAAACAACCCTAGACTTGAGACTTGCTTATTTCATAATAAAATGTATACAAAGTTAATGTGATTCGCTTAATAGTAGTATTGTTTTAAATTCTCTATACCTAGAGAACATTTGTATTTTTTGGAAGACAATAAAAAATAAGCTTTTAAAAACCTCCATATTTTATTTATTAATATGTATTATAATATTACCATTATAGTCACAAATTAATGACTCACTATGTTATTATTAAGAGTAAATGCTTTCGTCGGTAAAAATAAAACGAATCCCTCAAATGATGTGTAATAAAAATTATTGTAATTATTGAAAGTAGAATATTGTCATCTTTTGTAATATTTAACTTAAAAAATATGTTTTCATCTACCAAAAGTTTTATAAATATCATTCAAATAAACACAAATCTTTTAAATATTTGTTTACTAGAAAACGATCTTCGACTATCGTCGGTAACGACCGTGTTCCGTTGAATTGATTTCGTTTCCGCCGTATTTTAGTAATTTCGTCCCAACGAAGGACGGCTTCATCAACAAAATGTTCCCAAACATCAAATCACACCAATCACAATTGGTTGAGTGAACGAGCAGTTCTTACGGCGAAGAACAAAGATGTGAATCATTTAAACTTCACAATTCAAAATCAAATCGTTGGTCCACTACATTCCTTCAAATCTATCGACCGTGTAACAAACGAAGACGAAGCAACCAACTATCCAACTGAATTTTTAAACTCATTGGATCTGCCTGGCTTGCCACCGCACAATTTACAACTAAAGGTTGGCTCGGTAGTCATCATGTTTCAAGTTATCAAGTTAACACAACACGTATTGATTCTGAGGCGTTACGAAGTTCGTTGGGTCAGCTAGTTTGTTTATAAAAAAATACTACAGCACTGCTTCCTCGGGACGTGAGAATTTCTCGTGTCATAACAATTTTATGTCTCGTGTTCTTAATCATGAAAAATCCGAGATATTAGAATCCCTAATTATTCAAGTGTAAAAAAATAACAATATTGAAATAATTTTCGGTTTCTATCAAAGTATTATTATGTAGGTATATGTAATGAAACAAAATCTTTGAAAATAAAAAAAGACCTTATATTATATTTTGATTAACAAGGAATATAGATTTTCTTATCTGCCTCTAAGCCTCGACGGTAATATAATTTATTTTCGGGGCAGATTGTGTATATTAGAGAATCACAAAGTCACGTTTACACAGGTAATTTCCACTTCGTAAAGTATTGCTTGTTGTTGCAACTTCTTGTTAGAAAGACATCTTACGTCATAGATAGGTGGATGGTTGTATGTGGAATAACACCTTAGCACTCTAGAGAACCAAAATAGACATTGGTAACCATGTACTGTAAGGTATACTCGAGTTATACAGTTGCGTGCAAAGGAGTGGGGTTTAAAAATATATAATTTATTCTCTTAATTAACCCTTTGGTTACGGGCGAAATTTCGTAGGTATGTGCGAAAAAAACGGGTAAGAAAATGGGAATTTTCCAGTGTTTTGGAAAAACTAACGTAAATCTCAAAATTTCTAATACATATTATCAATTTTTTTTTATAACGTGCTAAGATCAATATTATCTACGCGAATTTATAGTAAATTGAATAATTATCTGACTTGATATAAATAATAATAAGCGATGAAATCAAAAAAACGTTTTTCTCATACCCTAAATTCAACTTTCACTCCAAATATATGTTGTATAAGAGAATAAAATGTATTTAACAATTATGCTAATCAATAGTATGGATTGTCGTTAGTATCATCATAAAAAAATCACGAGGAGTTTTGGATCGAAAATGACCAGATCCACCTTTTCCTGAACGTAGAAAAACACACTTTTCTTATAAAAAACTAAGACAGTTTTGATTATTAGGTCATATTTAAACCCTTAATTTATTTGAAACTAAGAGGTTTTTGGCGACGTTAAAAATTTTATTCTGTTCTTTCGAATCAGTACTCCAATATTATAGCGATATTAATTTTTTTTCTCTTAACTGAATTTGGGCGTATTTGATCCCATACTCCTCATAATAATACAATCATAAAGAGGAATAAACGTCACGTAAGATCATGTAGCGTCTTTCGTTTTTGTCTCAAATTACATCATAATTCATATATTACTGATAACATTATAAACTATAATTTATATTATGATTATTTTACAAAACGAAATCATATTATCTTTATGTAAAATCACTTAAAAATTACCTGGACTATTATCGTATCACTAAAAAACTATTACGTTTTTTTTCTTAAAGGATTATATTATTTCGCAACAAAAAAAACACAAACATGCTTTATTTATTGTCCTCAATGTAAATCGGATGCAAACCTTTATCAATCTTTATGGAAATATACTTTAACCGTCCCACCAGGGGTGGGCTGGAGGCGGCTCGCAGGGGCCCGGGCGAGCCCTTTGATAGTTTTAAGTTGGGTCAGCGAGCCCTTTGTTAAATTATGAAAAACACTATTTTCTGGCTCAATCAGTACTTAACTGCAATTTATGACCCATATATTTATTATCTACAACGGTTTCAGTATAACGTTTGACTGAAAGAAATAGTACCTATTTCTGCGTCCATCTTATAACTCTTCACTCTTGCGATCTGAGGTAGGTAATTTCATTTTTTAGCTATAGATATTAATAATTTTACGGTATATTACGTATCGCTACTAAATTTAAGTATAGTAAAAATTAATTGTTTTAATATTTATTGTGTAAAATTGTAGGTATTGATAAAGAAATCTGCCCATTGAACAGAACACTGCGAATATATCTGTGATTAGGCGTACCTTTTGCTAGCGTATTGGCAGCCCACCGATGCGTTTTACCATTCTTTCAACGCTTTTATTACTGGCTGTTAAGTCGGATAACAAATGACTCCTACTTCGGCCTTAAATTGAAAGCGACTAAGACTCCGACTCCGAATTGATATTTACATATATCGATGGCTTAGTTCCATACTGCTACAACTAAAAATTGTTAGCTTTGAGATATGGTTGGCTGACCAATGTTTTGACACATCTAAATTGAGTTGTAGAAAAGTGATATTTATTGTTTGTCTCATATCTTTAGTGAATCATTTTGTTATTTATCTCATTTCAGTTCAAATTTATTGAAACATTGACAAAACCATAAAATGATATTTCGAATCGTATATATTATACATGTAACCGAGATATTGTTTATATATCTTTATTTCCATTATGCCAACTTTGGCCGACCGGGAGAAAACTAGTATTTTTTTCTAGATGTTCTTTTGTGAATCTATAGAAGATGTATTCGAATATAAAGAGGTAATATAACTCAAAAGATCAAATTTTTGACTTATCGTTTTATATAACTAGGACATCAATATATATATTTCGCGGGATTTTTTAGTCCAACAAGATTTATGATTATTTATGTTGTCATGTAATGCTCATTTCCAAAATAACTGCTATAAACGCTTTGATTTGATATGCAGTTATCGGATTTCATTATTTCATCTTATTTGAATGTATCCTAGTATAAGCATATTTATTTATTTCAATGGTTATCATGTTCAACAATTGAGCATTAAAAAAAGATTGATTCAAGAAATAGCTTCAACTGATTTTAGGTGAAAATGCTCGAGTCATAATAAATCGTTAAATAGAATGGGCAAGGGTGAAGTGTCATTAAAATTTTACTAAAATCTGTTCCACAATTGTAATTATCAGCGTATTTTCGGCTGGATGACGTCACTGTATGATTTTCTTCAACCATAAGAATGATTTGGCATTATGGGTATTATACCAGGGCTGTGGAGTCGGAGTCACGGAGTCGCGGTATTTTGACCGGAGTCGGAGTCGTGAAAAATGAGCGGCTCGATTTTTTTTTGAAAAATATTTTTAATGAAGTGTATTCAAACAAAATAGTACAAAGTGTTGCCATTACATGCTTGGCTGCCTACAGATCATGTAATGGTTACACATATTATATAAATAAATTTTAAAAATAAATTTTGAAAAAAATCCTCGGAGTCGGATTCGTTCATTATTTTAAAGCTGGAGGCGGAGTCGGAGCCGCCTTTTTTTTACACGACTCCACAGCCCTGTATTATACATATTTGTTATATAAAAAAACTTTCAAAATATGAAACGTCCAAATTTCACTGTCGACGAAAACAATCTGAAGTAAAACTCTCCACATCCGAAATATCCAGATTTCAAGCAGTGATTTTTACAAAAATAAAGAAAGCACTTTTATTGCGAAGTGAATTCCCAATATTTTGAGCCATGTAAATTTTATGAAATGCATAATTTTGTTCTGCAAGTCCTCGGATTGAAATTTTATTTATATTTATCTCTTTATGTGTCATTGTATTTGGTGCATGCTTAGCCGAAATCATCATATACACTTTACACCAGCGATTTTAAAACTAGTACTAAGCCAATATCGTTTTGCAAATTCAAATGCAAATTCTTTTGATGTGTCTGATTTTTTTGTTGACTCAATGCGTGTTTTTTTCACATCTAGTTGTGGTATTATTTTTTTTCAATTACCCCGATTGAATGCTTTCAAATTACCTCTGCATTCAAATTATTTATTGTACTAAAAATATTAATAGGTATGAAATTCGTTGTAATAATAATAAAAAAATATTGTATAATGTTTGCATGTATGTGCGGTTCTTAGGCAAATTTAATTTTAACGTATACATATTGTAACTTGAATTTTCGAAAATTTCTGTATAAATATTTCATTTTATTTATTCATATTATGAAGGTTGGGGAAGCCGCCAATACTTTTTTTGAAACGTTGTTAGATACTGCTAAAAATCATTTATTTTTAATCATGTCAGCTCCCAACCATTTTTTTCTATTAGAACTGCCTCAGATGTTCAAGCAATCTTTTTCGGAGAGAAAACAGATTACAAATTACAGGTCAGCTAATTACTCTCACTACGCCCTGTAATTTTAGAATTGGAAGGGTAAGAAGGAATCTTCAGACATCGCAAACATCCTTGCCTTAGAAAATAATGATAAATTGTTTGAAATGTGTTTCGAACCAAGCGTCTCGGAAGTAGATGACGTTGACCGCTGCACTGCAGAACCGAATCTCAAATTTAATTTATTATTTTTAAAATCAATTAACCTAGAAGTATAGCAGTTTTGTCGGGTCCTACGGCGCAGTGGTAAGCGTTTTCGGCTTCCACGCCGAATCTCACAAACTCGAGCCCCAGTACAAACAGCATTTTTTCGATTGATTTATCGATATCTGTTCGAAGGCATGGGTGTTTGTGATGTCTACAAATTCTCTCTCACCCTTCCAATCCTTCAATAACTGGGTGTAGTGAGAGAGATCAGCTAAATACTAGTCCTGTCCTAGCCCTATACTTTTTTCCTACTACTCTCTTAGGAAAGGAGAGGTTAAGCGACTGAATAACAATCAGTTCTCGTAGAAAAACAAATTTTGAGATACCTTCATAAAGAAGCCATATGCTCCACATTGAGTCCGCTTCTATTGGGAGCGGACATAGAATTTTAAAAAAATAGCAGTACAGATACATTGCGACTCTATGTATACGTATGAAATCAATTACACCACTTTCCCCGTCAAATAATAAATGCTATTGAGAAATGCATGTCGATAAAATATTTTTTAAGAAATCATCAGTGCATATTTATTTTTATATTACATTCAACCTTTCAACGTTTTTATTGTTGCAAAATGCATATATTTTATTCGCTCAGCTCTTTCCAAAATATTTTGATTGCAGCAGTTCAATCAATACAGCAGGAATTAAAACTGATTGTCAATTTTCCACGTGTATTACGTAAAAAAACAAGATCCTTTCAGAAACTATACATAAGTTAAAGAAAATAATCTAGAAAGTGTTTGTTTAATTTTAAAAGTTAAAGTGAAAAAAATGATTACAAAAAAATTGTCTTTTTATAATCATTAAAAGAATGAATTAAAGTAAAAAAAATGTTTTAAAATAAGTTAATTTATGTATTTAACAATCATTAGTCATATATTCACCAAAAATATTAAATGATATTCGCATAAATATACGTTCATTAAGCCACGTTATATGACACCAACCAATCGTCGCAAAATCGACGCCCCGATCTTTTCGCATGGGAAACGATCGTCGCAAAAGCGATTGCCCGTATGCAAAGGGTTAATAACAAAATATTTTGTCCTTAGCCTTTTAGCTGCCGTAGAAGAAAGTACGTAATTTCTTAGCTTGCCGGCTATAATTAATTTAATTAGTTATTAACGAGTTAATTCGTAACTGGTGTGTTGAGCACGAACAATTTTAAGAGATATCTCGTCTGTGGTAGTCATCGAGTTAATAGTGATTTAGTTTTTCAAATTTTGAAAAATAATGTTGATAGCTATCTTTTAATTCTCAATATAATAGTTTAATTCGGGGTTTCTTAAATGGAGACCACAGCATGTTTCAAGGGGGCCACAGAGATTTTTTTAGGGGAGTCACACTACATTTTTTGTGGGCCACGAGCAAATTTTGTGAAATCTGTAATTACTAAATTCCTAAGATTTTGGATTTGAAATTCTTGCAAGAGCTAAAAAAAGAAGGTCTCACGGCGCTTATTTTGGGAAATCTGTAAATTCCTGGGATTTTTGATTTAAAATTCTTGCAAGAACTAAAAAAAGATACTGCGGCGCTCATTTTAATTTCTGCACTGGAAAAGCAACAACTTTAAACGCTGTGACTACTACTATTGTATAAAACAAAAAAACACAATATATATAAATAAATATTACAGTTTCAGATTCACTACCCTATTTTATTGAGGGTGCAATATGATCCAGAGTGGGCACTAGAGATAAAGGTTTTTTTAAACCATTTATACAAAACCGGACAAACCCACATTACCCTGATCGGCATTGGCATTAAATATATTTCGTTCATAAAAAAAATATTACAATACGTTAACATAATTCTAACCTGTTTGGACACGGGATAAAAAGTTTTTTTTTAACTTTTTATACAATTCTGGCCAAACCCACATTGTCACTAATCGACACTGGCATAAAATTAGTCTAAATATTTATCGTGTATAACACAAATATATTAACCCTTAACATAATTTTAAAGTGTTGTAAATAAATTAACCGTACTCCACTGCCATCAGGCATTCTGAACTGACTGAATACAGTGGAGTGTGGTAGCGGAGGGGGGGTTGAGTGGTGGAGAAGAGACACATACACCGTTAATAAGACACTCTTGGGGTAGTACAAATAACAGAAGCGCTCCAAACTTCGTCGTAGACTTACCGTAGAGGCGTAGCACTCATGCGGGCACCTCTACGGTAGTGTCTACGCGGAACGAATCTGGCACACGGTTTTAATATTAAGGTTTGCGTAACATCATTGAACATCCTTTTTTTATATCCGCTACTTTAATTTTATTTTTGAGTCAGTGAATGTTTCCTTATTTTCCTTTCGAGCAACAGTAATGCTGTCGTTCATATTTTTAAGCCATTTTTGTTCGTTCTCAATATAATTTATCGCAAGTTTCTCATTTCCTGGTATTTTATGGTTTTCGGGATAGCGGGAAATAAATATACGGACTCCGGGATTTTTCCCAGAAAACTAAGGCATGCATAAACTTCTATAAAACTAAAAATTTAACAGTAAACCAATTAAATATAAAATATAAATATTTATGGCATGTATTTTTCCGGTCAGAATTTGTATTACATAGGTCAGAAGTTATAATATATCGGTCAGAATAAATAGTTATAATTTTAATGAAATCAAAAAAAAAGCCTAACCTAACCAAAATGATCGTAAAATATTCTGTGACCGTATAATATTTTTATTCTGACCGTTCATATTTGTATTCTGACCATTTAATTTTTGTTCTCAATATTTATTACTATATTAAAACAACAGATTATTAATAATAATAATAACGTGGTTTGTCAATACTTATTAGATGTCTTAACCTTCTCACCGCGTATGACCGCTATGCATGTTCTAGCGAACATGCCCTCAAAATACAATAAATATATTTTATTTTATTATTGAAAAAGTTACTTTAGGTGGCAATTAACATATTTGATTAGTTGAAAAAATATTGCAACCTATAGTCTAAAACGTGATAACAAAATCCGCAAAAAAGCAGCCGCGTACAGAGCATGCTCGCTTAATTTGGTGACGTGGGCAAAGGGTTAACGACGATATATATCTTTTTTTTTTTTAAACCATGTCAGCTCCCAATGTGGAACATATGGACTCCTAATGGAGTTTATCTCAACAGAAGTGTTTTCTACGAGAGAGAGTAGGGATAGAAGGATAGGGCTAGGACAGGATTATTAGTATGCTAATCGCTCTCGATACGCCCCGTTCATAGGATAGGATGGGTGAGAGGGGGAAATTCAAGACATCACATATATCCATGCCTTTGAACATAAATTCATAAATTGATTGAAAAATCAATTTATAAAACTGTCCGTACCGGGATTTGAACCCGGGCCCTCTGTAGCCGAAGCCAACACCGTTGACCACTCAACCACACAGGTGGCTATTATATTACACTAAATATCCCAGCAGTAATAATTATTTGTGTTATTCGGGCGGGCAAAGGGTTAAAAGAGGACAAGCAAAAAAAAATACATTGAATAATTGCTTTAGAATTGAGACATTTTGCAGTATCTTGGCTTTTTATGTTCAAAATATTTCCACACTTCAGATTCCAGTTGTTTAATTTTCGTTTGACAAGAACATGAACGTTTGGCATGAACATTGAAAAAATAAATTGGACTATTTGTTCAATAATTAGTTAAATCATAAATTACTTTTTTTTTCGCCAGCTATTCTTTTCTAATGCAATAAATAAGCTCGAAGAAGCATCACGGGTAAATAATTTGGCTCCCTATTACATGAAAAAGTTTAAAAAAACGCGTATTTTTTTCTCGGGATTAGGATTTTTAAGTGAAACCTCTGGTGTTTGTTAAGTGTTCAATCAATTGCATTCTAATCTAATTGTATATTAATAATTTTCATCCAAATTGAACACACAGTAAATTAACGTTCTCAAAAATATTAAATGGAGCTTAATTTTATTATGGATATTCAATATTTTTTCTATGAATAGATATGTAAACTACTGCCGCTTGTGTGGTCAAGTAGTCAAAGTCGTTGGATTTGGTTACGGAGGTCACGGGCTCGAATCCCAGTGCGGAAAGTTTTATAAATCAATTTTTCAATCGATTTATGATTTTTTGTTCGAATGCATGGATCTTGAATTCCCCCCTCTCACTCATACTATCCTATAAACGGGGCGTATCAAGAGCGATTAGCTTACCACTAGTCCTGTGTTAGCCCTATCTTTCTATTCCTACTCTCTTCTAAAAAGAGAGGTTGAACAACTGAGTAACATGGAGTTCTAGTAGAAAAACTTCTGTTGAGATAAACTCCATTAGGAGTCCATATCGACTGTGGAAAGGAAAAAGGACGTAACCCACACATATCAAATTTTACAGGAGGCGCTAAAAATGTGTTTTGATGATTTTGTGTCATATGCAAATTATGAATTGTACACAACCTTGAAGTGCACGGATACTTCTAAACTGGTGTTTAATTGACATAAACTAATATTAATTGAGAATTGATTTAAGAAATTGTTTCGGAAAAACCTTTATTTCTATGTTTTTGCTTGGTTTTAATTTTTTACAAGGTCATCTTTTTCAAACTTAAAAGCTAAATTTAGATACTTATTCGGCATTTTCAGTCTCCATCCTTTTGATAGAATGTGTGTCAAGTTGTATACATTGTGATTATCGAAAAAAAACTGTTTTGAAAAATTGAGGGTTACGTCCTTTTTCCTTTCCACAGTCGATATGTTTCACATTGGGAGCCGATATGGTTTAAAAAATGGCTTGATTATGTTCAATATTTTTTTAATTTAAATTGATTTTTCTATGAATAGATAAAGTATACTGTTATAATTAACGTAGTTAATGTAGTTATTTTCCACTTTTAGGGTGTTCACTGTCAATACTTGGTGGAAAGGCATTATATTAATAAAAACACAATAATCCTTTGTACTTCATTCCACTTTATTTAATATGTCAGGACCGGTTTAACATAAAACTATCATTAAGCATATTCATATCATTAAGCATATTCACTTTATTAATGTAGCATTTTATCACTTTGTCAAAAATTTTCCAAATTTTAATTATGTTTGTAATTACTTTCAATCGCATTCTGAATTTATGAATCTGGGATGACTTTTTAATTATATGTTAGATGTGTTGAACATTTTGATTTTGTGTTATTTTAGAATCACTTTAATGTAATTGGCAATTTCTTTTCAATGCCAACTGTTGTGTAAAACTTTTCAATTTTGTATAAATAGCATTGTTAAATTATATTTCATATTGACAATGCTCGCAATGAGCGAAACCGGTCCTGACATATTAAATAAAGTGGAATGAAGTACAAAGGATTATTGTGTTTTTATTAATGTAGTTATTTTCGTGTTGATGCTGGCAACATTGGGTTCTTTTTTTACTCAAAACAAATAACTCTGCTTGCTTGCATATTTTTCATCCGTTAAAAATTCTACCCTCTCAGATACAGTATTATATAACAGGCAAAATACTCGCGAACGGATTGATCCGGAACTGCGGACGATCTAAAAACAGCAGCTGACATAGCTATCACATCGAACTCTACGAGCTCGATGTATCTGCCGAATCCTACACATCCGACATATTTTTCTGATTCGACGCTGAATTCCCGCGCGAATCGACGATTCCCGATACGACCGCCGGTTCGATGGAGTGGCAGGGTACCCGATTTTAGCAGCGCTTTGCAAACTTCAGGATATAAATAATTACTTTTATTTAAAAGTCGCCTGTGTGGTCAAGTGGTCAACGTTGTTGGCTTCGGCTACAGAGGGCCCGGGTTCAAATCCCGGTACGGACAGTTTTATAAATTGATTTTTCAATCGATTTATGAACTTCTGTTCAAAGGCATGGATGTATGTGATGTCTTGAATTCCCCCCTCTCACCCATCCTATCCTATGAACGGGGCGTATCGAGAGCGATTAGCTTACCACTAATCCTGTCCTAGCCCTATCCTTCTATCCTTACTCTCTTTGGAAAAAGAGAAATTGAGCAACTGAGTAACAAGCATTTCTCGTAGAAACACTTCTGTTGAGATAAACTCCATTAGGAGTCCATATGATCCACATTGGGAGCGGACATGGTTTAAGAATTTAAAAGATCTTTTGTTTTTACACTATTTGATTATTTATTTCCAAGACCAATGTACAAATAAAATGGTTTTTTGTGGACAGTGAAAATTAACATGAATACAAGTTTTCTTCAAACATTTGGCTTTACAGCTAATGCCAGTGCGTCAAATATGTTGAAAGACCATAAAAGATAAAGTCGATGACCCCACGTCTTAAGTCATTGAAGTTGAATTTAAAAATATCTAAATTTGATACTGACCCATACCTGGAATTGAACCCACGGATTTTTGACTACTCTGATGCGGTTTTTTGACTTAATCAAAATATTCTCCTTAATCAAAAAAGTATACGCAAGCCAGTGACGGATCCAGAAATTGTCCCAGGAGGGGGCCATTCAATTTGAAAATAATCATGATACATAAATAATACATTAAAAATAAATTAAAGACTTTTTTTTCGCGATTTTTTTGGACAGCACCGTAAAAAAATATTTTTTGCGCGAATTTAACAAACAAATTTTTTGATACTTTTTTACGCGATATTTTGATTTTTGGAACCGATTTATCAAATTATATGTGAGTGAGGTTTTTTTACGCGCCACTTTCTGTAACCAATGTATCGCGTAAAAAAAGATTAGGTGTATATAAAAATAGTCAATACATAATTAAGTAAGTATGTATTCTATAAAACATAGTTAACTAAACAATTTAAGAGCCCATTTCAAAATAAAGTTTTAATAAATTCTCCCAAGGTTCAATATATATTGTTCATGGCCCCCATGGCCTCCCCCTTGGATCCGCCAATGACGCAAGCGTTTGGAAAAACAGCCTTATCAACCCATTATATTTTAGACAGTCGATTATAACTAGAATTCACAACTTTACTACACCTATCCAGTCTGGATCGCAAAAAACCTATAGTAACTTAGTCGTTATTCTTCGTTAACAGAATCGGATAAGTGCTTAGCATCAAGAACTAAAAATAATACAAAAATTGCTTATCGAATATTATACTCGAATGACTTTTATACTTTTTGAGAAGCGCTGCCATATTTGCAAACAGAAATGTATTCCGCATGAGGTCTTGAGGGTAGCAGAGTAAATAAATGCTTGTCTTTTCTTTTTTTTAATAATGCAACATCAATGTGTTGTTTTGTTTTTGTTTTCCCGCTTTTTCTGCTTGCCGCTGTTGTTTTTTTTTTCGCCCGCCTTTTGTGGCTGCTGCGTGAATATTTATTTTATTTTGCCGATAAGCGCTCGCATTAACGGAAAAAGTGACAAAATCGAGGGTGAGGAAAAGCCAGTCTAATGGGTAGCTAATATTTTATTAAAATGATATAGCGCACCTACGTCAACACAAAAGATTTTTTTACACGAAATTGATTGAGGGATATTGTATTCCAGTCAGCGGTTTTGCTTTGAATTTAAAATTAAAATTTGCCGTGGTTGGGTGGCAACACTAACGTTCGAAATCGCTGAATGGAAATACGAAATATTTGTGTACATTTTACAGTATAAGTAGACAACGGTGTAATGTTACACAATTAAAGACAATTTTGGGAGAATAAGGAGTCGAATAGAGTTTTTAGGCTTTCATTTATAACAATCATCACAGTACTATTTTGTTTAAATAAATAACATATTTCAAGAGCTTAACTAATATTGTATTAGTTTTTAACTATTATAAAACGTCACCTTCGTGATCTGGTTGGTAACAGCTTTGCTTTAGCGATCATGCAATCAAGTTAAAATTTGGATTAGGTATTTCAATTGTTTGTTAAGGTTATCTCGTACGATTATGTGATAATCATTTTTTTTTTGTTGGATGTACATTAGCTGTATTGCTAAATGATTTTATTAAAAAAAAAATGTTTAAAATGCACGTTACTTAGTAAATTAATTATCTCAACTGAAGAAAAAAAATCTACAGTTGAGTTGTTGTCTATTTTGTGCATTTATATTGTTTTTATCTAACTTGAAAATAATCAATTGTATATAAATCCAATCAATATTATGACATATAAAATTTACAGATGTATTAAATTTAATTAATAAACTATGTTTGCGAACATTATCGGTTTTCGATAATCTCGATCTACTTTGTTTGGTTGTTGGTTTGTTTTCTGGTTTTATTAAGCAATTGGTTTGCTACGTGATTAAAACCGTTACTGAATCAGAAGATTGCTAGGAAAAACAAATCCAACAGAAGTAAATTAATTTTACATCGAATTATGACTGTTGGTTTTGAAAATATCACATTTTAGTTAATTAAACGGAATTGGCAAATAAAAATTTAAAAGTTGTCTTTCAATTTAATAATAATTAATTGAGAATAGCTTCGTTTCAATAAATTAATAGAAACCTGTAAAAAGTTTACATTTTTAATACGTTGGAAGACCGAGACTATTATACATATTCTTTTAAGCAAGGGGATCTCAACCCTTAGGAGATTCCTCAACAACTTTTCAATAATAAATATTTTAAATTCATCTTTGAGTTAGAGTAAAGTATTTTTTTTGGGGTAGGGAAAAATACATTCTGGGGGAAATTGAGCAAAAGAGGTTGAACACGCTATTTAAGTGAATTTTCTTTTCAAAATAATAGTAATTAATTTTATGACTGTTAATGACATCACTGTCGACCATTCATATCCTTGTCCGTTCCCAATGTGGAGCATATGGCCTCCTAATGGAGGTATCTCAACAGAAGTTTTTTTCTGCGAGAACTGTTTGTTACTCAGTCGCTCAACCTCACTTTGTTTCGAATTGATTGGTATGGATAGAAGGATATGGCTAGAATATAACTAGTGGTTGACTAATCGCTTTTGCTACACCCAGTTATTAAAGGATCAGAAGGATGGGAGGAGAGGAAACAATGTGAATTGACATCACAAACACCCAGTCTTCGATCACAACTTTGAATTGAATAATTCTCAAATTCACTGTGATCTCACCGGGAATCGAACCCAGAACTGTGTGATCGGTAGAGCAAGCTCTCACTAACTGGGCCACAGCAGGCGATACTTCTAGCAAAAGAAGCAATGTTCTAATATTTTATATAATCTACGCAAGTAGTTATGACCAACGTCTAGGTTATCTTGTCCGTTTCTAAGCTCAAGAAATGCGACCCCAATACCAACATTTTCTTAAATATCTATTTTAATATGGGTGATACAATGTTTATAATTAAAGTATTCTTATATCATAGTTTTTTGGACCTTTTGTAGTTTATATAAATACGAGATAACGCTTATCAGGTGATAAGCGCCCGCGATAACGATTGTTAATAAGATAGCTGAGAACGCTGAGAACATTCGTCAGTTGTAAATTCACATGTGTGCTGGGATGACGTATTTTTTACGCGCAACTTAAAATATGATTATTTATTAAAAAACCACAGATTTTTATAAAAAAAATGTATGAGGAATGATGCAAAGAGATATTTTAAAGCCCTTGGACTACTTTTTTTTAAAAATTCATAAGAATAAGGCCAATAATGAAGAAATCACTGGGGTCACAAAAGACTCCCATCGGCTGACAAGTATTATATTTTTCTAGTCTCCGAGCCGCAAGAGTTATAGTAAAAAGTGTGATGGTGGCGGTAAAACACGTGATACACTTAGTTACACAACCAGTGAAATGGTAAATATACCAATTTTCATGTTATATTTCAATCGGAAAGGTGAAAAATATCACACACAATCATTAAAATTAACCATTATACAATCATCGTTTGAATGTTTTTAATTGGAGAAACTAAATAGCATGAAATCTCATGAGTTTTAATTTAATACCTATCACCAGTATCCATTGCAAAAGTCAATTAAAAAGTGCATAAAACAAATCTCACAAGGCAGTTAAACAAAATTCCAAACACAAATTAACACGAAATGGCGGCCGCGCAAAACACGCGGGAATATTCTCCCGCCAACCCTCGCGTGTTGTCATTATAATAAACCACACCGCCGTAGGTACATGGAAAATAAATTTTCCCCACAGAGCGAAACAATGGAGACGCCTTGAGCTGGCTTTTATATTTAATATGATCTACAGTCGGAGGTGTTTATATAAATCGTTGCCAGGTTGAATTATTTATAACTGACATATATAATAAGCCCCTTCGCCAAGGATGATACTTGAACGTCAAGTTTTTGCTATATGGTATCATTGTTATTATTATTTTGAATTTAGAACCGCTCCATATAACGATATGTCATTTTTTTTTAGGTTATATAATCCATCATATTCGAATACCACTATTATATAGCTCTGCAAAAGCACAAATAGAAAATGATACTTGTTTTCAATGGGTACGTAAATGTTTAAATGTAAATGCTGTTTAAATTAATAAATATGGCTGTAAAAAAGGAAAAAGGAAGTTACCTTTTTTTCCAAATCAGCTTCTTTCCATAATCACAATGTATACAACTTGACACACGTTTTATCAAAAGGATGAAAACTTAAAATGCCGAATTAGTATCTAAATTTAGCTTTTAAGTTTGAAAAAAGAAAGGCTTGTGAAAATTGCAAACAGGAAAAAGGACATAAAAAAAGGTTTTTCTTTAACAATTTATTAAATTAATTTTAGGCTAAGTCAATAAAAAAATCAGTGTGACCGTGCACTTTAGGGTTGTGTATATTTCATAATTTGCTTTTAGCCTAAAATCATCAAGAGACGTTTTTTGTGTCTCTTGTAAAATTTGATTTGTGTGGGTTATGTCGTTTTTCCTTTCCACAGTCGATATGGAAAGAAATAATGAAATATAAACAATCTCTCAGTTCCATATTAATACAGCTTGAAATATTGTTTTATTTGTATTTCAACGTTGTAATAAATTTAAATTGAATTGAGATAAATAACTAAAAAGATACGACAAATAATACGTCACTTTTTTACATCTCAATTTAGATTCGTCAAAGCTTTGTCCAGTCATATCTCAAAACTACCAATTTATATTTGTAGCACTATGGAACCAAGCCATCGATATAGCTTCTTTATGTATCTCAACTTGAAGTTTTTCTACGAAAACTTTTTGTTACTTAGTCACGCGACCTTTTTTTTTCGAAGAGATAGAAGGCAAGACAAGACTAGTGGTTTGCTAATAGCACTCGCTTTGTCCCGATATTGTATCGGAAAGGTAAAAGGTAATATTTAGATGTCACAAACACCGATGTATTAAAAAAAGAACAGAAATTCCAATTGAAAAAATGTTGTCCGTACTAAATACAAAGGTGTAATAAACAAAAGCAGTTTATTACACATTTTTAAATACAATTTTGTTTTGTATAAATAACATTGTAACATATTACTATCTTATTAGCTGATAATGCTCGTCATAAGCAAAACCGGTCCTGATCTCAATAAATAAATTTAAGAAATAGTACAAATGTTTATTGTATTTTTTAATATAATACATTTTCTCCAAGTATTGACATTGAACACCCTAAAAGTGCTTTTTAATACTTAATATTGCTCTCCTGCAAAATGGCTAATTTAGTGTATTTTACTGGGGGTGCGTTGTTTAATATAAAGCATATTAATTACATCTAAATAGTGGAAGCCAAAACGGGGAAACAGAACTCACTAACGTTAATATGATAAATATTTACGACAGCTCGTAAAACAATTCTGGGCTTCCAAATGGCCTGTTCCACAAATCTCCCAAGACAGTATCTATGTTATATTATGAGTTTCTCAATATAGTTTTTCAGCTTTTGTAACATTTTTGCTCCTTCCAGTTTGTTATGACTTGTTATTTATTGAGAAGTCAACCAAAATCATGAACCCAGTTTAGTATTCTGCTTTAAAGGGTCGTGAATAGCCGGTGGATTTTGTCTCAACAGGAATTGAGGAAGGAAGACATCACATACATCCTTGCCATTGAACAGAAATGCATGAATCGATTAAAAAATCAATATTAAAAAACTATCCGTTCTGGGAATCCAACCCGTGTTCTAAGCCAACGACGTAGACATTCAACCACGCAGTCTTTGATTTTGTATAATACTTTTAACTTTTAATGTTTGAATTTAAGATTTTGACTGATGGTGCTTGGAGGAATTTCAATATTAAATTTGAATCGTTCAAACTATGTACATTCTCACAGATTTTGTCACTTACGACCCGGGTTTTGCCTTTCGGCATCTTCAGGCCTTCGAATGCACAGATGAACTTGAACTGACGCTTAGTAAATGAATATTTCGTGTTTATATATAAGAAATAAATGTATCATTAAGTTTAAAGCCATTGCTGGCAAAAAGGATAAGCTCATGGGAATGCCCACAGATTTGAGTAGTAAGTAGTTTCAAGAATTAATTTATTTGTTTGTCGGAAAAGGTTTTATGACCATATTTATATAGGGTAAAGAAGTGGAGATCGCGGCATGTTTAATATTTCATTTAAAATCAGAAACCTGTGCAATTGTGATCTGTTTATTTCCAATATTTCCTGGAAAAAGAACTTATGACCGTCCGTTTTTTGGGTGTAACATTTTTATCCCTTGTTCCTGATTGAACACGTGTCTTTTCGAAATTAAGTGATTAGCAAAAGTAGACGTGTCTTTTTTCAATCTTACGGCTGCCATATGTTCTAAAAGTCGGGTGTTCAGTTTCCTTTCTGTTTTGCTGATATAAAATTTTGTACAACAGAACATTGCAATCCATAAATCCCGGATTAATCCCAGGTCGTTAGTGACAAAATCTGTGAGAATGTACATAGTTTGAACGATTCGAATTTTAATGTTTGCATTTTTAACTTATTTCTAATACACTATCGTGTTTCGTGAAAACTCGCTTGGGAATTGCTGACTTAACCTCTTCGAGGCGTGGGATGTTTAATGACTCGACATACTAGAAACCATTTGATACGCCATTAACGCATATATTGTACGCAGTCATATTTTTGCTGTAAACACAACGTGGGGATCGCAGTTAAATCGGAAAGTATTGTTTCAGATATTTATTGAGGCATAACGGCAGAATAAAATTCAGGGAATAACTCAAAGGGTGCGCGTTAAGAGATGTTTTATTTTTTAAACTGTACAGCAATGCGTTTTGTGAGTGTAGGATTTTAGCACGCGCTGAAGATTTAATATAGCGCTAACGGTCAATTGTAAACAATTAAATCTCGTATTGATGTGGTCTTGAAGTGTGCGATGTGTAAAATAAATCAATGTTTCAAGCAAATTGTGTTTTGTTTTTGTAAATAAAACAGAATTGTATGTAATTTATTTTACATATTTTTTTGTAATTATCACGAAAGGATTTTGCTCATCGCGAGTTTTTTCGTTTATAAAATATTGCGTGTAATTATAAAAAATAATTAGCATATAGTATTTTTTGGTGGTAAGACATCAAATATTTTTTTTTTACTGTTTATCAATACTTAATCAGTTTTTTTTTCACCATTGTCAATTAATCAGTTGATAATTCTCTCGATGAGCAAAGTCAGCTTGTTGTAAAACTCTTTAATATATGTTAACACTTAGGGCTTATACAAAAACAATCTTATAAACTTTCCGGTTCTAAGCTCAAGAAATGCGACCCCAATACCCACATTTTCTTAAATATCTTTTTTAATATGGGTGATACAATGTTTATAATTAAGGTTTTCTTATATCATAGATTTTTGGACCTTTTGTAGTTTATATAAATATGCGATAACGCGATAACGCGATTAGGCGATAAGCACCCGCGATAAGCGATCGTTCGTAAGATAGCTGGGCTAAACGCGTCAGTTACAATTTCATATATGTGCTGGGACGACGTTTTTTTACGCGCAACTTAAAATATGATTATTTATAAAAAAAAAATGAGGAATGATGCAGAGAGATATTTTAAAGTCCTTAGATTTTTTTTTTTAATTCATAAGAATAAGGCCAATAATGAGGAAACCACTGGGGTCCCTAAACGAGCCCCATCGGCAGAGAAGTATTTTTCTAGTCTCCGAGCCGCGAGTGTTAAAAAAAATGTTTTTGAATTCTAATAAATCTTGAAATTCGACTTGAGTCAGTTTTTGAAGTCTCACAAAAAGGGCATTTCAATTAAACCAGAGGAAAAAATAAAATTTAAAAGAAACCTAAATTCACAAACAATTAGTTCATTGTTCATATTCAGCGATGGACTAAATATACCTACCTCGAAGTCGAAAAGTTTATTCAGGTCAAAATGCATAATTAAAATATTAAAAAAAACAAAGTTAATTACACATAAGACTTTCAACGCATTAATCTATGTGTACTAATTTTTATACTACATGTTTTATCACGTTTTATTTATAAACAAGGTAATATCAAGTCAAAATACTGACATTATTGGTTGAATAATAATAATAATTGAATTAATTAATTTGGGACAGTTTTTATAGATTGATGAGTCAATCGATTTATGATTTTCTGTCCAAAGGCATGGATGTAGGTGATGTCTTGAATTCTCTCCCACTCATCCAATCCTAAAACGAGCGAAGCAAGAGCGATTAACTTACCACTAGTCTTGTTCTAATTGTATCCTTCTATACCTACTCTATTTAGAACAAGAGAGGTTGTTTTTTTCTATGCCTTTTGCCAATGTGGAGCTCAGTTATCAAAGGATCGGAAAGTTGGGAGGAAATTTCCAGACATCACAGACACCCATGCCTTCAAACAGAAAACGATCGAAAAATTCCTGTTCGTACTGGGACTTGAACCGCTGCGCCATAGGACCAGGACAAATACAAAGATTACGTTTATAAAAACCACAAAGTTATTTCACTCCATTTTAATTGAAAAAATGAAAGAACGTTATTGTAAATGCACTCTTTCTATCGGTCAACTTAGAATAAATATATTTTGTAAATAACATCAATATCGAGGTTGAATTGTCTAGTGAATTGTATCCTATGAAGTTTGTCTGTATTATATACCAGGAGTGGGGAACCTTTTCATTTCTGAATGCCACATTCATATATTTTATTAAACATAAAGCCCCAGTAAGGAAAACGTTGACACCCCCCTTTTTTTTCGAGTGTCGAACATATATATGATGGGTTGATTACGCTTATTTTCCAAACGCTTGCGTATAATTAATAAAAACACAATATTATTTTGTACTTTATTCCACTTTATTTAATAGGACCGGTTTCACTCATTGCGAACAACATTGTCAACTGATTGCGTATAATTTTTTGATCAAAGTGAATATTTTGATCAGGTCAAAACAGAGTAGCCAAAAGACTGCAGGTTCTCTTCTAGTGTTCTTTGCAATATTTTTTTTTGTTAAAATGTTATTTTTTTAACTCATTTTTGTCACGTAATGGAACTAGTTTAATAGAAAATTTAAATTAACTTTGATTATTCCACGTATTGTGTTACTAACTGTGACACGTGTTTCGCCTCTTTCAGAGGCATCTTCAGACTTACTACCGCAAAGTTTGCTTAAGTAATGAAGCAAGATTGATTCTAACATTTTAAAATTATAAAATTACAAAATGGAGGTTTGGGTTTTTTTCCTTTTAAGAGGAGCAAGGAGGGGGGTGTAGAATCGAAATAAAACAAACAGATAATGATACTAATGATACTAATGAGTTGTAATCAATCAGATTGGGATTTTTCCTTTTTAAGGGAAGCAAAGAGGGGATTATAAAATCGAAACAGTGCAAACAAATTTAATCATACTACTAATGACTAGTTTACTTTGAAAAAATACTAAAATAAAAATTAACGTATTATTGAGTGTATAAACTTCATGCTTTTGTGGTCTGTTGTTAGATGGATCATAAAAAAATGACTGCAGCACATGTTTTGTTTCTTCCCAAACAAAGAAAAGTGGTACAATTAAGTAGGTAGGGTCATTACTTTTTTTTATTTATCTCTTGTACATTATCCTTTTACACTCTTTCGTATATCCTTTGCACATATAACTATCGTCAGGAATTCATGTATGATGCTTAGCCAGTGTCGCGCTTCTAAACATATATTATATATTTACGTCGGATCAAAAGAGTAGGAAGAAGTTTAAGGTATCAGAAACATCTTCCTATCCAAGATAGTCTAGTTCAAAGGGTATGTTCGAAATAATATGCGTGTAAATTAATTAATACTAGAGCTGTGGAGTCGTGCAAACAAATGACGACTTTTAACTTATATATATATTTATTCCATCAGATCATCTTTGGTCAGCCAAGCATGCAATGCCAACACTGTATACTATTGTAGTTTGAATATATATCATTAAATATATATTTTTTTAAATGTTTCCAGCCGCTCATTTTTCACGACTCCGACTCCACAGCCCTGGACTTAAAACTCATTAAAAAATATATATCAGTAGACATGTTTTTATAAAACATAACATTAAATTATCAATTTATTTAGATTTTTTTTACTAATTAATTACTGACAGAATAAAATTACTGAAGTATGTTTTAATGAACAATAAAAACAGTAAAATCTTTCAAATTATGTGTACATTCACACAAGTTTTGTCACTAACTATCCAGGTTACGCCTATCGGCATCTTCAGGTCTTCAAGTGCACGGATGAACTTGAAATGAAGTCAGTTCAAATTATGTACATTCACACATGTTTTGTCACCTTCAGTCGAAATCTTAAATTATTTTTTTTAAAAATCAGTAGAATTAGACTTATTCAAATTTATTATATACTTTGAAGAGTTCGATCAATAAAAAACACGTGGTTTTTTTCTTTGAGAAGCATCATAGAATAAACTGAAAAAATATATATTATAAATCATAACTTATGATTAACAAAATAAAATTTGTTAAAATACAATCATTAATAGTACTAATTACAAATTAGGTATGGTTAATCACAGTGAAAATAAATTCAACAATGGTGATCCGTCTATCTTATTTAAAATGTTATTTACTAATGTTTCCTTTCTACTTATGACTTTATGAATTTATAAAAACACAAAACTATTCATTTTTAATTCTTCGTTGTTTTAAATATTTCAAAAAAAATATTTTTATCAAAATTGTGATCATTTTGTATCAAATGAGTCGCAAACTCTGAAAAATTAGTGTATTTCTTTAATTCTCACATAAACAGTTCTTCTTGTTTGTTCCATATACGCAGTTCGACAGTCTTGACATGTGAGGCGATAGATACCGCTGCAATAAAATGATTTTATGTATTTTTACTATTTAATAAAAAAAATTCTCAGTTGTTAATTGTCACACAAACATACAAGTAGTGTAACATTTTATTGCACAGCAATTTCTTGCTAAAAACATAATTCCACAAAGTTACCTCTGAATCCATCGAAAACACTGTCAGTTATTGTTTAAGATAGTACAAATAAAGAACTATACAAAATAATCTAGCAATTCAGTGATTCACTTACTGGAACTCTAAAATTCTCCCCATGGAAATAACAATCTGGTTGGGAAGGCGTGCTTTAAACAGAAATCTATAAATCGATTTATGAAACTTCAAAACAAAGTTAAAAAGTCGACAACAGACCTCGACAATAACTTTGTTGTAGTTCTCTTTTAAGTTAAAAAAAAAAACTTCGGTGTACTGTTTTTTGTCTGTATCATATTTAAACACTTACAGACAGATAATCAATACACTCTTCTTATCGGAAATCTTTCGTCGAAAATATTCAATAAAACAAACTTTGCGATGTTTTTTTTACGAAGAGTACAGATATTTATTTTAAGTGCGTTTTTATGCTCTTTCACCCCGCCGTCGTAAATATATTTCTACGCCAGTGGTTATTTTTGACGATGTACTGAGAATGATAGCTAGTAACATTGGTTTTATGTTTAGAAATAGACGATCCCACAGTTGATGGAATATCATGCTCTTATTGATTGTCTGTTGGGTTCATATGGAGACTGGGTGTTATCATGTTTAGCAATAGCTTATTTATATACTAACTTTAGATAGATTAACTTTCTTAATCCAGTTTTTGTCTGGACTGTTATAAAAATAGATATAACCTTGGTACAATTATCACGAACTGGTATCATAGAACTTCAAGAATTTAGCTTTTGCAACGCATAGCTTTATTTCACGCTCTCTCGATATAAGTGCAGTGAAATTAAGTTTGCCATTGAAATCGAGACAACATGTAAGTTTTATCTCCCACTATTAAGCGATATAGATAACCAAAAGACTAAACACATGTTTAGTCGTAAAAGAATTATGTGATTAAGCATCACGTCGTGAGAAACAGTTAAAAAAAATAGTTTAAGCCAGGGGGGGGGACCTTTTCATCTCTAAAGGCCGCATTTATTTTTCTTATTCGACATAAGGCCGCAGTAAACGTTGACTAGGTAATCTTTGTCCGGAAACAGGAATTTACGGTCAGAATATGTCAGGAATTTAAGAATTTACATAATTACAGAATTGGTCAGAAGGCCGCACCAGACTAGCCAAAAGACCGCAGGTTCCCTATGCCTGGTTTATCACATTTACGGTTTCTACATGTCAGGGGAAGGTGAAAATTCGGTCGATAGGTTTTATCGGTAGAATTTGAATTCATTTTTAAGTTATATTGTGACACGTGTTTCGGTTCTTTGAGAAACATTCAAAGGTAAGCTAGAAATGGCTTGAAGAGGCTTGCACGATCTGTTTATTAAGTTTGTTACACAAATGTAGAAAATATTTTTACTTTTTTTATTAAATACTATCCGGTTTCCGGCAAGCGTTGCAATGCCACTCAAAGAATGAAATTATTTGCGTTTTAATTGAGTTTATTGAAGTGCATGTTTTCTTTTTCTGTCTGTTTGACGTTTGCTGCGCCACCTACTGTACGTTAATTGTTAAATAACCTTCGCGCAAGCATACGTTGTCAAAATGAACTGTATGGCAGACAAAATATATTGATTTTTATATATAAGACCTTCTGTAAGTTAATTTTACTATGCTTATAATCTTCCCGGAAGTGCAAGCAAAAACTTTGTCAATGTTGTATTACAATCGGATGAGCGGTGTGGCAACGCATAAAGTACGATCAAACAAACATTTTTTTTTTTTATATATTAGATTGTTTTTTTTTCAAATATCACAAACACCCATGCATTTTAACATGCTGTTCGTACTGAGATATGTATTAGCGAATATTGTTTGAAAACATTAAAGATGCCAAGAAAAAAGGTGCCGAAACGCCGTTCCACCGCGCTACATCGGAAAAAAGCACTGCATATTTTTTATAATCAATAAAGGCTCTCGATTTTAAACTGTCGCCGTTCGCTAGCGTATCAGGTCGCCGGAGCATATTGTTGTCGCAAACTTCAAAGAAACTTTGCCCAGTCGCGGACCGACTTAAGACGAGTGGCATCTTCCGGATGCAAATAAGTCCCTGATCCCGCTCTGTGCACTTGATATTGACGTTATCTACGTCGAGGGATTAAGTCAAGAGTTGTTTAGCTTTGGTTTTGGTGTTCAGGACTAGTTTCGCTCGGCTTGAGTTTAATTAAATGTTTCACGACATCATACAAACAGATGCAAAGGAATGTTTAATCAAAATATAAACACCAGCAAGCAGCGGTTTCCAACCTTTATGTCACTGCGCCTCCCTTTGAAGAAAAAAATATCTTCGCGCCTCTCCATCCTTTATTTCGTATAGTAATAAAGACACGTTTTAGAGGGTAAATATATATTTTGGACTGTTCGCGCCTCCCAGGTTGGAAATCGCTGGCTTAGAGTTCAAGTCCTCCCAGGTTGAAAATCAATAAAATCATTAATATAAATGAAATATTAGTAAATAATATTTAAAACTATTGTTGAAGCTACTTCCATTGGGCTTAACTTTCCTTAAACATTGACATTCTTCGTAATGAGCGAAACCGTTCTTGACCTTTTAAATAAAGTAGAATAAAGTACAAAAGAATATTGTGTTTTCATTAACCTAATATAAGTAATTAGTACTAAGGCATCAAATCCCAAACCCTTTTTGCAATCCCGGAATTTCGGGATTCACAATTTTTCCAGTCATTCACCGTAAAATCGTGAATTTGGGACTGAGAGATTACAAAATGTTTTTAGGTCGCTGGCAGATTTTATTAATTTTTGCTCCCGGAATTAACGGAATGAATTTTTCTTAACTCTCGCGTGGATTTCCAAAAATTTTAGTCACTAGCCGATTTCAAAAAGCCACAAATTTGCGGTATTCCCAGATAGCTCTCTACCTTGTTAAGTTCTAAGGAAGACTGTTTCCAAAAACCTTTGTTACTTTCACAATCCCGGGATTTCAAAATCCGACATCCTGGAATTAGAGACCTTAATTAGTACTATCAATTTTTGCACTCTCTGCGTTCAGTATAAATGGAAAAAAAAGACTAGAATTTCATTTTTTAATTTATAATATAAGAATCAGAATACAATTTAATATTATTCGTACGTCTTGTGATATTCTGTCTGATGACGGCTTGTAAAAGACGAAACACGTGCTACAATGTGTAATAGTGGAGTAACAATTTTTTTGTTTTATTAACCTCATTTAATTAATTAGTTGTAATGTTTTTATTTTTATTCACATTATTTCCTCTCCTCCCACCCTTCTGATCCTTTAATAACTGGGTGTAGCAATAGCAATTAGTCAACCACTAGTCCTGTTCTAGCCTTATCCTTCCTTCCCTACTACTTACTCACTTTGAAAAAAAGTGATTTCGAGCGACTGAGTAACAAACAGTTCTCGTAGAAAAAACTTCTGTTGAGATACCTCCACTAGGAGGCCATATGCTCCACATTGGGAGCGGACATGGATTTAAAAAAAATGTTTTTACTTAGCATGGCAGTACACCTCGCCATAAGTATTACTTTTTTTAAAAAAACCATGTCCGCTCCCAATGTGGAGCATATGGACTCCTAATGGAGTTTATCTCAACAGAAGTGTTTCTACGAGAACTGCTTGTTACTCATTTTCTCAACCTCTCTTTTTCCAAAGAGAGTAGGGATAGAAGGATAGGACTAGGACAGGATTAGTGGTAAGCTAATCGCTCTCTATACGCCCCGTTCATAGGATAAGATGGGTGAGAAGGGGAATTCAAGACATCACATACATCCATGCCTTTGAACAGAAATTCATAAATCGATTGAAGAATCAATTTATAAAACTGTCCGTACCGGGATTTGAACCCGGGCCCTCCGTAGCCGAAGCCGACAACGTTGACCACTCGACCACACAGACGGCTATCACATAATAATATTTAATAAATACGGTAGTGTATATTTAACTGTCATACCTTCACTTTTTTGCATAAAATATATTATATTTCTGATTGACTAAAATATTAGATTTTAGTAGACGAAATAAGAACAATCCAGTGAGGTTTCTAGGAATATTCATCTCTCGGAAAACAAGCAAACTTTGTCGCCGAGTATTCTGTAAGCACCCGAAACAAAACAGCAATAATTACTTTCCCGTCACTTTCAATAATTTTGATTACCCAAAAACTCATTTCTCATTCAAATTCAAAATAAATTAACTCCCTACTTTTGTGTACTTACCTTTTGCGCTTAAAATGTATATTCTTTATACGGCTTAAGAAAGTTAGACTTCGCGAAGAATAGACGGGCTCGCGAGTTACGAACAATTTACTTAATTGAGAAGCGTTTTATGGGACACCCTATTTAATCAACTCTCTTCGAACGCTTCGGTTCGCAAAATACAATAAAAATGACAATTTGTTGTTAAAAGACAAAGAAGTCAAACAAATACAGTACACACTAATAGATTTTGTACAGTTAAAATAAAATCAATGTATGATAAACTCATTTGTAGGGTCCTACGGCGTAGCGGTAAGCGTTGTGGGCTTCCGTGCCGGATCTCACAGGTTTGATTCCCAGAAAGAACAGCATTGTTTCGAACGATTTCTGTTCGAATGCATGGGTGTTTGTGATGTCTAAAAATTTCCTCCCACCCTTTCCGATCCTGTAATAATTGTGTGTGTAGCGAGAGCGATTAGCTAACCACTTGTCCTATCCTAGCATTATTCTTCTATCCATACTACTCTCTTTGAATAAGAGAGGTGGAGCAACAGACAGTTCTTGTAGGAAAAAAACTGTTGAGATATTTCTAAAAAAATGTTTTTTTTTAACTTTTGGTGGTCCTATCCACAGGATCCTGGAACCCGTTTAATTTCAACGATACCGTAATTCCGGGCTTAATTATTCTGCTCCACTTACCACTTCCATTTTTTCCTTGAATGGGAGTGTCTTGGGAGAAACAGCCCAAAACTTGGTGGTGTGTACTTAAATGTGCAGAAAATTAATATCTTAGAATAAGAAATACTACTTGCTTTCCGTACGATGTGTTTAAAGGTCTGATTATTTGTCTTATTAGACACCAAGTTGGCGTGACCGTTTGGTCTAATGCAAGACTGGATTGACTTTCGCAGTTTTTTCTTCTCGTCCATCATGCTTTAAACCAGATTTTCTTAAAGAGGGGCCACAGAGATTATTTTTTTAGGGTATCCATTTCAAAGGGCCACGGGAAAATTTTCCGAAATCCGTAAATTGTTGTGTTTTAGAAATTGATTTTTTTATGGGAAGAAAATACAGGTATGGTTCTTGAAGAAATAATGTATTTATATAATATTCCAATAACTAATAATAAAAAAACGGTAAAGTATATCGAAGCGATGCCAAGTCTTTCTTGATCAGTTACGACTAAGTCCCACAGTTTGAAGTTTCCAACTTCTCGACAGCCAAAATGTCTTTGTTTCGGGATTATTGGGAAATCCCTTGTAATAAATATTATGCCAGCGTTATACATAGACAGACTCAAAATAATGGAGAAGCGCTTCCTCTTACCTATCCAACTGTACCCCTATGTGAAAAGTTTTCAAAGCAGGGATTAACTGAAACAAAATAATTACTATTGTGATGGGTACTCGATTAATTTGAAATGTTCAGGACTGTCAAAAACATTATTCACATGTGAGCAACACAGTAATATACAAAATATATTACAAACACCTGATACTATTTTTGAACGAATTATACGTCGAATACCTTAGAAGTGCGAGCAATTATTCAACATGTGAAGACTGTCAGGGTTATTACGTTGGGTTGACAGGTTTGTTTTTTAGTGTTATCAATGAGTTTACAGAATGAATTGGGGTTCACTTGAAAGTCAATGACATTAAAATTACAAAAACAAGTGTCAATCCTTACTAATATTTTAACAAAGTATTTTATTTCTACAGTTTTTAATAATTTTTATGCGTTGATAGCTATTTCGGCTTTCGCCACCGTCAGAACTATGTTTAAACTTATATTTTGCTCAGCTATATATACTGGCTATGAAGATATACACAATGCATCAAGTTATTCACTAATTCAAATTAATTAATTGACTAATAAACTCAGTCTTTTTGTATTTTTTAAATAACATATTTCATGACATGAAAATAAATTTTAAAATGTATGTTTCAACTACATAATGCAATATTCTTCATCCCACTCACGTTTTGTTATCATTATTTTAAAACTTCGTGCCTTCATTAATACTCTAAAAATGTTTTTCTTTTTTGAAAAGCTGTTTTTGTCTCGCGCTTCGTATTTTTAAGCGCATACATAATGATATAAAAGGCAGCTTTTAGTGAGTATTAAGCAGAATACGATTTTTTTTGTGAAAAAATCCTTTTATAAACACGTGCAGCGAAAAATATCGAATAGAAAAAGTCTTAATGGATGGCGATTTTACAACGACGCAGTACTTTCATAATGACTGACTTTAACAAACATTATCAAAACATAGACCATTACGTCACAGACTCTCATATTGCAATAAACACGACCACTTAGAGTGGTGTTTCAAAAAATATACCAATGACACTAGTCAACAAGAATAAAAAATATCCATTGGATTCAAATATCAAATATTATAAATCATCATTGGCTGGGTGTTATTGATTTTACGCCATTGGTATATGTTTTGAAACGCCGCTCTAAGTAGCCACGTAGAATGTTTAATAAAAGGTGACAGTTAGTGACATTAAAGTTTTGTTTTGACGATGTTTGTTAATGTTTTATAATATATCAAATATTTGAATATCAAAAAAGTGTGAAATAAAATCCACCTCTAATGGTTAAGTCTTAACACGACACTACGCAGAGGCCTAAACATCGATCACAGAGAAGAAAGATAGAAAAAGAGAGCAAGCGCTCTTCTCTCTGTATAAGATGAAATACACCTGTTAAGTTAAGTCCTAACAAACATTGTTTAATGAGCGGTAGTTGAGAAAACCTGGAACCATGTGGTTACAATACAAATTGTATAACTATATATTATCTAGGTATATTAAAAGTAAGAAAAAGTCTAAATGAAGGCCTTAGAGTCACTCCTGGATGTCAAACAACTATTGGGCGAGGCTAGAGGAAACTTCCCCTCAAGTTATTGGTAATAGTGTGGCACATTTATCCATTGCACGTTGGCAATTAATGCTAGTAATTGTGAGGGGGGTTTTAGTTTCCCTTGCAGCAGTAATTAGCTGCACAGGCAATTTTCATATTTTCATTTACAAATTTAAAAGGCTTATTGAGGGTATTGAGGTCAAAATACTTAATGTTATTTTAAGTATGGAAAAAAAATATTTTAAAATTTAAAACAAGCGCCATATATTATTTGAATTATAATAAAAAGCTAAGTAGTATAAAATCTGGATATATGCGAACATATTGCACTATTATATTATTAACGACCCTCTGCTTTAAGAGGGTAATAACAATAAAAATTCGTTTTATATTTTTACTGCGTTCATTTTTGAGATGTCATAAAAAATGTCATAACAGCCGCGTACAAGCACGCGACCGGGTTTTAAATAGTTAACATAAAACAATATGGATATATGTATAGTTTTTAATCGAGAAATTGTGAATAATGCTTATTTTCTAACGTAAGAATATCGAAATTCATTAATATTTCACAAGTCGCGACCCGAGTACTACAGGGTTATATGTGAATTTTTTTAACAAGGCTCGCTTTATCTCAAAGCAGTTTCCGGAATTCTGAGAAAGGAGTTAATTTTTTCATCATTCCAGTGCAGTACTTAAAAAATGGGGTGTGGCTGTGTCATGGACACGGCCGTGTGTTGTACGTGAATACGTCTCGTAATAGGTGATATTACGCCCCATTTTTACGTTCCCGCACTGCTTGACTCGGTCATATGGTGTTTCAATGGTACCATTCGATTGCTCTTGAGAAGCTCTTCCAACCGTATACGATTTGGCTTTTTGACGCATATAGCTCGACATTACATATTTTCGATATATTTTTTTTATGTTTTAACATCCAACTATAGTTACAGTCACAATATTACACTAATGCTTTATCTATAATCGATATATTTTGTTGAGAGCTAACGATTGAAACTTAAACGAACATCGTAACTTCTCCAAGTCAAAAGTAATAATAAATTGAATTCTCGATACGCAGCAAAATTACCTCAAAATGGCGGCGCTTCCCCTTCCGCCCCGCGCAATGTATCACAGTCCTTATATAGCGCAATATTTTTTTTTGATTCTTTAGCTATCTAGTGGTGCAATTGAATTTTGGATAGCGATGATAGATATAAAGCTGCTTCACCAAACTGTATCCCCCGATTTTTTGGATTGCCTCCCTATGGAAGCAATTTTAAAAACGTATTCACGTCAAAAGAAATCGATTGTTACTTAATACTCTTAATACAATATTTAAAAATATGCTATTTACCGTAAACTTATCAATTTAAATGGCTCATAATGTACTACTGTGTAAATTAAAGCTGTCGTAGATAATATATATTTGTCAGAAATTTCACTTTCATATTAACATTATCTGGGAATATATTTTTCTCTTAAATTAACAAAAGGTCTCGCCGGCCTTAGTAAAATTTAACAAGGGACATTTAGCCCCTCCAGCCCATCCCTGGTTTGTATTAAAAAAGTGTTGTATTTTTAAAATACATAAAAAACAGTATTCAATACAAACATTCTTCAAGCACGTTCGATAAAATATTTTCGTATCTCATTTATGATATATATACATTTAGGTAAAGTAGATCGTTGTTTTATCAACTCGGCTACAACGCCGGATTGTTGAAAATACATAATAAGACAAAATAAAAATACAAAATGGAATAATTCATTTTGACGTAGCATTTTTTCGCATTACAGCGCCTGTACACTTAACATTGTAACTGAGTGCCTTTTCTTTATCGGGTTCAAAGTGCCTTTATATTTTGATTTTTAAAAAGGCTTTTTTTATTCATCCGAAAACGTTTCGTAAGAATGCCTCATCTGGAATATATTAAAAAGCCTACAACAGGGTAACCGTTAAGTGGCGAAATGAATATATTTAGTTCATTAACAAAAAAATACTTACTTTCGATGGATTCGGGGGTAAATTTGTGGAAGTTAATACTTTCGATGGTTTCGGCGGTAACTTTGTGGATATTCATTTTAATAGAAAATTTAAATTAACTTTGATTATTCTACGTATTGTGTTACTAACTGTGACACGTGTTTCTTTATTTCGATTCTACACCCCCCTCCTTGCTCCTCTTAAAAGGAAAAAAACCCAAACCTCCATTTTGTAATTTTATAATTTTAAAATGTTAGAATCAATCTTGCTTCATTACTTAAGCAAACTTTGCGATAGTAAGTCTGAAGATGCCTCTGAAAGAGGCGAAACACGTGTCACAGTTAGTAACACAATACGTGGAATAATCAAAGTTAATTTAAATTTTCTATTGTGGAAGTTAATTTTAATATAAAACATAACATAACTTTAATCAACAATAAAGAATTATTATTAAAGGATAAAAATATCAAACTATTTCAGTTCTACAGTTTTAATACTTTTTATGCGTTGATAGCTATTTCGGCTTTCGCCATCGTCAGAACTATGTTTAAACTAATATTTTGTTCAGCTATATATACTGGCTCTGAAGAGATACACAATGCATCAAGTTATTCACTCTTACATCCCAATTCAAATTATAATTACAATACTACATGCATTGTGTATCACTACTGTAGAACTAAAATACTTCGATATTTTTACCCTCTGATAATGGAGTTCTACCAAGTAAATGCCAAACCAAATAATAAATTATTACTAAATAACATCTTAAATAGGACAGGTTGTTCGCCACTGCTAAATTTATTTCCAATGGTTTAGCCCTTACTAATTGATGCAACTCATAAGTAAATCATTGTAACGTTAATTTCATTTATAGTATCATTATTTTTTGATTGTTTTTCTGTCATCCTCTCCTTGCTTCCCGTTTTTGTTTTTATTTTTAAAATATGTCAGAATAGTAAAATTTAAATCATTCATGCTTAACCACTTGAATACCAAGCGGACACAGGTGTCCGGAACATATGCAAGCAAACACATTTGTCCAAAACATTTAAAAAATCAAATACTTGATATTCTGATAGAATATAAGCAATATTTTGATGAATATGTGTAGTGCTATCTATTTTTAGTCAATATATGTTTTTAAAATATCGAATTTGAGTGTATTAAATTATTAAAATTAATTAAATAAAAAAATTAAAATTATTTTTCTCAAAAACCCGCAGTATCTCTGGAACATATCAATGATATATTTGCAAGGTATTCAAACGGTTAAACAAGTATTTGTGAAAGTAAGATTGTCTGAAGATGCTTTTAAGAAAGAAACAAAACACGTGCACAGTTTGTAGTACAAAACATTGAATAATCTCAGTTTTTTTATATTAAAAAACGACTTCATTATTCTTATAAATAAAAGTGATAGGTGTTTGTTTCGTTATAATCCATTCGCTCCAACAACACAGTTCCAACGTGGCAATATGACATGAGGACAATGGTCATAACTAGTCTAAAGTGAATAATTGCTTGATATTAAGGGTTTTTCATCTTACTAGTTATATATAGTCGAGTCTGTGACGCAGTGGTCAACTTCGTTGGCTACCGTGACGGATATTATTGACTTGAGTTGCAGTACGAGCAGCATTTTTTAAATTGATTTTATGACACCGACAAATTTAATCTCAGAAACAAAACAAAAAGAGATTTACGGAATACCTTGTTTTATTTCCAGGGAAAGCTCAGCCGACTTCTTGTTGCCAGTCTCACATATTCATTAGGCCGAAATTCTCGGAATTTTCCCGTTTTTCGAGTAATTTTGTTTGGATATTTTTCAATCCGGCGGAATTTCAATTCGGTAGGAATTTCATATCTGATATTGATACACAGGCACTCACTTCCCAGTCTAGGGATTCTGAATTCTCGGCATTTCTCTCGCCCCGGGACACGAGACGGAAAATTGTCACGTCCCGGGAAATTCTCGCGTTCCGAGACCGTAGTTTTTTTATAGACAGTCTGTTACTCAAAACTTTTATGTTAGATACTGCATAAAATGTTATATATTGCTTTTAATTACAAACAATAGTTTCGAAAAATAATGCATCAGTATTTTGATGATCATTATTGTAAACCAGCATCTTTCACGCGAACGTTCAGTAGTCTTATTTAATGTTATTAAGCAATTAGAAGATTTTTAATTTTTTTAATTGCCATCCAAAATGTACAAAACTTTTTAAGGTATTAAGATTGTCGAGTCCTATGGCGCAGCGGTTAGCGTTGTGGGCTTCCGTGCCGGATCTCCGGTGCCGGTTTGAGTCCCAGTATGAACAGCATTTTTTTGATCAATTTATCGATTTCTGTTCGAAGATATGAGTATTTGTGATGTCTAAAAATTTCCTCCCACCTTTTGGATCCTTCAATAACTGGGCGTGGCGAGAGCGATTAGTTAACCACTAGTTCTGTCCTAGCCCTATCCTTCTAACCCTACTACTCTCTTTGAAAAAAGAGGTTGAGCGACTGAGTAACAAAAAGTTCTCGTATTAAAACTCTTCTGCTGAGATACCTCCATTAGGAGGCCATATGCTCCACGTTGAGAGCGGACGTGGATAAAAAAAAGATTTTCAACTTTGAATTGAATGAATAAAATACATTTTTTTAAAAAATAGCATATCTCGAGTCTCGGATTTCTTAATTTAATAATACTGGTGTAAAGAGTTGATATCCCAGGAATTTATTCTTGTGTTGTCTCGACAGAGGATCTCTTGTTCTCACTGATGCATTGTAGTCATTTTCGTTTATTGGAATTTAATTCAAAATATCATATTTCCTGCCATTGGAGGCCGGTCAATTTGGCATTAGATCAATTCACCCCTTTTATATGCAGGGGCGGTTATATTTCATGAAATAATATTCAAACATAGAATTTATAATATTTCATTTTAAATTCTTTATGTATTTATTGTCTATATATTTATTTTATTATAGACAAATTCTAATATGTATTATAGACAATAAATACATGAAGAATTTAAAATGAGTGAATGGTATAAATGTTATATTTGAATATTATTTCATGAAATATAACCGCCCTTGCATATACAAGGGGAGCATTGATCCAATGGCACATTGCCCAGCCGCCACTGTTTCTTGCCGATACTTTGTTGAATTTGCAAAGGTGTATTTCCATTTATCGATTTAAGTTTTAACAACTTATGTCAGTTGATAATTTTACTGCCGAGCGAAACTGGTATTTTTTTGAACGAATTAGTTAAAAAAAGTATTTAATTAGATATCTTGCGTTAAGTTATTAATTTTGTACTATGTTGTAAAAATAATCTATTTTTTTTTTATTTGTCTGAGTTGAATTTTATGTTAAAAATCTTTATACATTAGTAGATGAGGTAATGAAGACCACTTATATCCGAAGAGTGAAAATATTTAAGAATAAGATACGGACTAGAAAACCGGAATTTCGGTATTCATAATGTTTTTTTTTAAATGCGAAAATACCAGTTTTCTTATATCGAAAATTAACAAAGTAAAAAAATGTAAAGAAATCATTACGTATATTAATAGAATTGTTTACGATGATGAATTGAAATATTTAAATTCTGATAAGGGTATCATAACTATAAATTCTAGAATAGATGACCATTTTTAATAGTGTATTATTATTTTACGAACCCGTTGTCTTTAAAAATAATCCTTTTAAGATTATGTATATTTTTAATGGCGCTTTTTATTAAATATCGAAACACAGATTTTAATTTACTCGCCCTGAATTGAAATTCAAATCGTTTGTATTTTTTTTGTTATTCCGATATTGTTATTTACTTTAAATTATTTTATTTATTTTTAATTCATGTCCTCTCTGAATGTGGAGCATATAGCCTGCTAATTGAACTGTGTTAAAAGATTAATTAAATCACAATAATCCTTTGTACTTTATTTCCACTTAATTTTAAAAAATTATGACAGAAAATGAAATTCAGTTGAAAATGCTCGCCATGAGCAAAATTGGTCCTGACCTTTTTAATAAAGTGAGAAATAAAGTACTAAGGAATGTTGTGTATTTATTAATATAATGCCTTTCCACCAAGTATTGACAGTGAACACACTAAAAGGCTATTTTAAAAGAAGTTGTTTTTACAAGAATTTTTTGTCATTCAGCTGCACAACCTCTCTATTTTAAAGTATCTAAGAGAGTAAGAATAGAAGGATAGGACATAAGGGTTAGCTAATCGCTCTCACTACTCTAGTTCAGGCATTCAAGACATTGCATACATCCATGCCTTTGAATAGAAATTCATAAATTAAATTGATTTATAAAACTCTACGTTTTGGGATTTTAGCCTGTGAACTCTGTAACCGAAGCCAACGACGTTAACCACTCGACTACGTCGACTTTAGATTCGGATATTTGTTATATCATTATTGATGAGGACCTCCAATCCCGGATTCCAACTAATTTTGTGATCCCTTAATCCCGGGATCGTCTTACTACTATGCCTGGGATTTCAGGATTAACTACAGAACGTAAAAATCCATAATTAGAGGGAAAAAAATATACAGTATTTATATCCGTAATCCGAATTAAAACCTTTTGAGTAGTGAGTTAATTTTTTACTAAATAAGTTATTTCTTATATTTTGATTATTGCCGCACACAATAATATAAAAACCTTTTTTTTCGGATACGGACTAATCTGGGAAGAATATTAGTTATTATTTTAAGAAGTAAGTATTTTTTTTTAATTATAAAATTCATAGTTAAAAGTGTAAAGTAAACTATTTCTTTATTACTTTTGAATATTTTTCTAGAAGCTATTACTTCGCCTTTGCGTCAAGATCTTTTTGCTCTCATCTGTTTACATGTGCCGCTCTACAGACGTTGATTCCAGAAAGGAATCGACCCCAAATAGAATTTTACGCTCAGTATTATACGGCTACCGATTTGTTTACAAATGTTACCCTTTTTAAAAAAAAATCTTCATTTGCTGTACAAAATAAAAATAATTTGGTGGCGAAAATTCACTGGTGGATGTGTCTAGTATCCATATCTGAAGAAATAACAATAATTCAATAATTCAATAAAACATATGAGAATGACGATAGATAATAGATGACAAGCTACTCCAACATACATGTACGTTGATACTCATCAAAGATTTAATCAATGAAAAAAAACTTATAACGAACTCTTGACACACTTGTTTTGCACATGAGTTGGTCCTAGGGTATACTTTGTATTTTCTTTTATTTACATATGTTAAATTGAATATTCTTTTCTTTCAGATATTGTGTGGAGTTTGAAGTGCTGAAAGCATCAAAGGCTTGCTGGAAAGAATCCTCTTACAAGACTCTGCAAGAAGGTAAAATATCTTGAAACTTTTAAGCTGATTACGACTTAAGTTGTGCGCGAAGAGTTCAATTTTAAAAGTATCCATAGAACATACAATATTTCAACTGTAAACGTAACAGCCTCTCTCTTTGAAGAGAGAAAGTCGTTATCTATTATTTCGTCACCTCTCTGGCAGAAATAGTTAATTAACAAAACAGAATACAAAGGATTTTTTGATATAATTTAAAATTTCGACTGAAGGTGCTTGGTGAAATTTCAATATTAAATTTTAATCGTTCAAATTATGTACATTCACACAAACTTTGTCACTAACGACCCGGATTTCGCGTTTTCATGCGTTCAAGCGCACGGATGATTCCCATGGGCTAATCCTTTTCGCCAGCAATGGCTTTAAACTCAATGATACATTTATTTCTTATATAAACATGAAACATTCATTTACTAAGCGTCAGTTCAAGTTCATCCGTGCGCTTAAACGCCTGAAGATGCCGAAAGGTAAAAACCTGGGTCGTAAGTGACAAAATTTGTGTGAATGTACATAATTTGAACGATTCAGATTAAGGATTCTTTTATTAATAAAAACAATAATCCTTTGTACTTCATTCCACCTTATTTAATATGTCAGGACCGGTTTCGCTCATTGCGAGCATTGTCAACTGAAACCGGTCCTGACATATTAAATAAAATGGAATGAAGTACAAAGGATTATTGTTTTTATTAATATAATGCCTTTCCACCAAGTATTGACAGTGAACACCCTAAAAGTGATTAAGATTCTTTGATATTAAATCCTTGTCTGGTGGTGCATTTATTATACGTTTGCCAAAAAAAAGCATTTAATTGTATAGGCTAGTTGAGGAGAACCTGCGGCCTCTTGGCTTTTCTGATGCGGCTTCTTGACTTGATCAAAATATTTACTTTGATCAAAAAGTTATACACAAACGTTTGGAAAAGAGCTTGATTACGCTATTATATGTCAAAAAAAGAGGGAAGGTGTCAACGTTTAGAACTTAAATTTCGTTTTTGCTGTTTACTCAGAACTATCAATCTGTCACTTGCCAACTTCTGCCAGAAGGTGAAGATTTGATAACGACACAGATGTTCGTGATTGAAATATTAACGTTTGAATGTTTTGATGTTTGACTTTTTTATGAAAATGCTTTTTTATACCATTCAAGTATTCATTAGGGCACCCAATCTCGGGATCCCGTTCAATCTTCTGATCCCGAAATCCCGGGATTGAGAAATTTTGAGCAAATCCCGAAAATTTACACGAAATTGGCAAATCGAGAATTTCATATTCCTTGGTGAGCTAAAAATAAAATAAAATCGAGGTTTTGTGACAATCTAGGAAAAAGTATACCAAATCGAGGTTTTCAAATTCCTCGGCGGAAAAAGGCTTCGGGATTGGATACCCTAGTATTCATTCGTAAATTTGAAGATAGACATAATTAGGTGGTGATATCGCGAAACGCGCCACCACGGCGCGACAGTATTTTTTTGTTTTAATTCAAATTCAATAATCATAAATAGTTTTAAAAATTGACACCAACTTAACTAACGGTCCCTGTGTGATTGTGAGTATGTATGTCTTGCCATAAAATTTTCTGCGAATTCTAAATTTCCACGACCAAAACTTTGCATGAACAATTCGCAAAACTATTAGAATTAAACATATCATGTTAATTACTTAGCCCTTAGAATGCTTTGTTTTGTCATGCCTTCGTTCAGTATTAATTAATTTGTTTAATAATAAAATTTAAGATTAAAATTAGTTTTGCTTTGAAACTAAACAAACCAAAGACAAATCCTTGTATTTAACAAGATTGCTGTTGTAATTAATAAGAAATAATTCAATTTGTTAATATTATTTCAAGAGAGACTGTTTTTGTTATTTCTATTGCTGAATAAAACACTTTTTAACTACAGTGCCGCAAAATATTGGTGTGGTAAAAAATGTGTGAAGAGTTTTGAAAGCCTTTCCTGTATCTATTTTAACATAAATATTACTGGTGATTCAGTGATCTAAAAATTAAATAATGACAACATGTCATCAACTGGACGAGATTGACTGATCAAAAATCATTAATAACAAATCGTTACCTTACTCTGTAAAGGTTCTATTTGCACATTACCATGTTTTGAAATACGAGCGTTTGAATATTTGACTGATCTTACAAATGGTGTTTATACATCGATTATAAAAAGTCCTATTGTTTCTTAGAAGCTTGTAAAATTACTGTATGAAAGAACGTGTGTAGATAGAACTCTTGAATCCTGCTAACTTCTTTATTTAAAAATGTATGACTATGAAATTAATATATATGTTAGATTGTGGCAAATACAACATTTTCCGACCAAAAGGTCATTGTATGCCAAAATGTTAGCTAGAACTTTTTCAAAGTAAGTTTTAGATGCGAGACTGAAAATTCGTCTCTTCTTCTTTTCTGACGGTTTATTTATTCGTAAATCTCGTCCACATCCATCTTTTCCTTTCGCTCTGTCTTCTCCAAACGCTGAAACCAGCATTCGTCAGTCTTGTCAGAAACCCAAACCATCCAGCGATGTCACGGTCTTCCAACGCCACTTCTCCTTCAGGAATATATGAAGAATTCTGGAGGTATCCACTCATCCATCCGTGATATGTGTTTAAAGGCATTTAGTTTTGAAGTGTGTCAATATCTGGCTCGTAGCAAAGATTATTAGTCTCATAGTGGTGCCGCCACTGGCAAATACCACCTTCGTAGTCAGGGTCGAATAATCTTTCGCAGGATGGTGTGTTCAAACACTTTCAGTTTTTTTCTTTATGAAGATTCATGTTTATTATTTGATCATTGTAAATTCTGTTGAAGCAAAAATGTTCTGTAATGTAGTGTTTTTTATCGAATATTAATATTTTGTTTCTTTTCAGTTTGTAAATCATTATTAATTTTACAAGCATATGTCAAACCTAAACTTACGAATGCTTGTGGGTCTTTTAGGTGAACGAGTGTGCGTACGATGTGAAACCGATGCCTTACGCAAAAGCTTGGACTGGAGGTGCCAGGGCCATGGTGTGGTATCGAGGACGACCCGTTTCTCCGCCTTATCAGCCCCTCACTGCCACGGAAAATGGCTGAGGATTACTCCTGAAACCGACGAAGACCATATTCACTTCAGCAACGCGCTGACGCACAACCTAACCGACGTAGGCAACACATGCGCGGGAAAATCGTGCATCAAAAATGGCGCCCAGTTCATTTTCGTTTGAATCTGACAGTTTGTTAAGAAGATGGCGGCCGTGTTGTGCAAACTTCGAGTTGGTCTACTGTTTATGGTACAGATTGAGAGGTTTTTTGTAAGTATGGTTATAAATGAGTGTGTTTTATACTTACTTAAATCATTTTGGTCAAATTATATAGTTAATTATATTCTCTACTTTATTCCGTAGCATTAATTAATTTGAGTTTATATAAGATATCGACACAACTGTCAGATTTCATACATGCGTTTGACGTATTCAATTGTTTTCGATTATGACGCATTTAGATAGTAATATGATACTTGGATGAAAAAAAATACTATATCAAAGCAAATATTGAGGAAATACAGAATCATAGTTCAAGTAACTGAAACTATAAATATGAAAATACCGAAATAAGTTCATCATAAAAAGAAGAATCTAGTTTAACATCGTATTTCAGTGTAACTTAATTTGTAATTTAAAAATAAATCTCAAGAGTTTTATGGCTGCTGGACTCTTTGCTAAAACTATATTGTTTTCCATCACGTTTTGTGATTCAGGACTTGAAAAGAGTTCAGGTGTAACTACTTTATTTTCAAATGTCATAATTTACTGTGTGCTTATTAAAATTTTCGCGTAAAATCAAAGGATCTTTAATGGGAAAACTATGGTAGATTACAAAAAAACTAAATAATTTGACCAAAAACTATTTTATTATATCATTACTATTAGACATTTCAACAATAACTTGTTTTTTTGTGCATTATTTTCTAGATAAAAATTAGTTTAAATATGAGAATTTTGTTTTATTATTTTAGCAATATTTTGCAAATTTAAATTGGGATCATTCGGTTTGTTTACACCTGTCACTCTAAATTCAAACGTATCTTTAAATAATTTAAAAAACGTTGTTTTGTGAAAATTTTCAACAGATCAATGAACTTTTTGACACTTTTAAATAAATTTAAATTTATATTTAAAAAAAAAAACCAACATTTAGTTATACTCAATGGAAAGCATATGATACCCACAATTGTTAATAATAAAAATAATTGAAGTAATTTTAATTTTTTTTTTAATCAAAATTATGTTGTTAATAATTATCATTGTCAAACTATATCAATTTATAAAATGATATTAAATATAAATAAGTCTTTAGTTTTTAATATAGACTGCCCTTAATAATATGTAAAGATTTGACTAACGACATCGATATTAAGGTAAGGTTATAAGAAGAAATATTAAAATATTACTTTCAAAGTAAAATAAAATAATTGCGTTATTTTATTTTCTATTCTTTGTGGTTACAGCGGGAATGACCTTTTTTATTCATATGTGTATAAATTATATTTTCTTGATCATAAACCAATGCACAGTTCAACTGAAAATTGATTTCAGTTAGTATATCCGATTGGTCGCGCACATGAATAAATCGATTTCTTGAGTAAAAAGTATACCAATTGGTTTATAAATTTTCATCCCAACAAATGAATGTCTGTTGACATTTTCAACCCTTCCGAGCTGCTCTACTGAGCTTAACAAAATAAGAAATAGCTGTCTACATTCACTCTGATTTTTTTTAGACTTGTTTTGTAATGCAGTGAAAGTTTTGAAAAAACTTGCGTGCTTCATCTTTATCAACCATCTCAACAAACACTGTTTTAAAATCAACACGTTTTGTTTGGTTGTTAAACCATTTACTTTCATACTATTCAAGGATTAAAAGATTTTACTATAAAAAGTGTAGTAGCTATTTTCAATGATTTCGTTGGTAATTTTGAGGGAAATCATTAATAATTTAAAGGCGAATTTGATATTTTATTGATTGTATTACAAATTGGTTATAATGCAAAACGTACTATTTCCAAAACTAGAACTTTTCAGTTGAGTCAATTACTATAACGAATAACGCAAACAAAATAACATTTGCATAAAAATATGATTTTACATGAAAACGATAGTCTTTTAGACATTTTATATTAAAACTAATAAGACCAGTCGATTCATTAGGCTTGAATTACTCTATCTGCATACCTAACTCGATATCGCTCATTTTGGAAATAGTACGTTATGCATTATAACCTCACAATTGTAAGACTCGTTTAAATTCTTTTGGACCGGATGCGTAGATGAGGATGTTATTTATCATCACGTGTATCCATATATCGATGGAAAGATTATCCAAACTGGGATTCGATCCTTGAACACTCATTATTTCAGATTGCCAAATTCGATCAATAACAACTTCTGTATGTGTTCAATTATCGGTAAATCATATTTTTTTTATATAAATAGTAGGTACAAATTTTGAGTTGTGCGCCAAATTTTAAACAAAAATGTCTTTGAAATTCAAAAATATTCAATTTTTGAATGATTCTATTACGTAATATCATCCATCATATCTTGATAAAAATTATACTTAGAAATGTTTAGCGAAATAAATAATTATGATTAAAAATATAATTAAATATCATGTAAATCACAATAATTATTATTTCCTGTTTTATTATCACTGTAAATAGGTTTTAAAACTAATAAAAAAATGTTTGAAGCATTTATTAAATAATACATGTATTTTCATTTTAAACCCTTAATCCTTGAAGAAGACAAATAGTTGGATGTAATGTGAAATAATGTAGGGAATTGTATGCAATGAAAAAATTCAAAATATGCATTAAAAGAAGGAAAAAATGAACCAGAACTAAATTTTCCAGCTAAGATACAATTTTCGGACAAAGTGTAAGTATTTTAAACTGGTCCTTAATCAGTGATGCCCATCCCGCGGCCCAAGTACTTCATCACTAAAAAAGTTCCAAATGAATTTGCACAATTTGAAAACGTTTTTCCTACGTAAGTAGGAAGAATGGTGAAATGGCAAACCAAACCGAGCACAAACCAGCAGTGTGCTGTCAAATTGACTGTCGCTGTAAAAGTGTTGCTTATTCAAATAACAATCCTTTACAAAATACACCCAATACACTTTTATCCATGCGGACCGTTAACAATGTGTAAAATGATAAGCTGGCTCTCCTGCCAAATAAGTTCTGCATCACTGTACGACATTTCACAGTTAAAGTGTGCAAGTCTCGTCAATGTATAATATAAATCAGTCATAGTTGAAACTTAATTAGTAAAATTGTATTCACATTCACCAGTCAATGTACGAATTAATTGATTTGTGTATACAGGGCCGGCGCTACCATACAGGTGAAATAGGCAATCGCCTAGGGCGCAAATCAGAAGGGGAAGCGCATAAATTGAGTAATCAAATTATATTTTTATAATCTAATAACAAATAATAGTACGTTTTTTTATGCTTGTATCTGTTCGTCATAATTATGTATCGTATTCCACATACTTCGAAAAAGAAAGATTGCGCGAATGAGTAACAAACAGTTCTCGTAAAAAACTTATGTTGAGATACTTCCATTAGAAGGCCATATGATCCACATTGAGAGCGGACATGCATATAAAAAAATATTCCACATTTTGTTAAAAAGGGGGCGCGCCAATAACCGTTGCCTAGGGCGCCAAATATACTCGCGCCGGCACTGTGTGTATAACCTGCATAAACTCACTGACGAGCGCTACACATAGTTAAAATTATTACATTATGACTTGAGCTATATTAGTATCAAGGCTTTGGAGTCTATAAAAAAAGACTATGACTCCGGTTTTAAAATGAATACAGACTCCGACTACAAACTATTCTTTTCAACCATTTCCGTTTTACTAACCTATGTTATATATATATACCATCGGATCATTCTAATTTGTAGATAGTTTTTCAATATCTTTAAATTGTTTTTCTCCAATTTTTTTGACTCCGACCCTACAGTCTATGTTAATTTACATAAATATCAACTAGTTTAAGTGCTCATTTGTTCTTTCATGTATACTTTATCTGGATAAAATGGACCAAATATACATTTAGTAGTTCATTTATATATTGATTAACCCTCCAAGAACGAACGTGACCATATGGTCACAGTAAACACCGTTGTCTATTGATCCCACTATTCATCCTTTTTCTACCTGAATATCGTTGCTTTTACTCATATTTAATCAAAAAGGATACAGACTTCAGTAAGTTATAAGCCGCGGGGACAGAAACGGCCACCAAAAGCACATACGATTTTTTAAATTTCCATTTTTTTTAATGGATTTTTTGAAACTGCTATTTTTTAATCAAAAAATCAAATTATTTTTCTAATATTTTTGTATTGAAATTATGTTGACCTACAGAGGTCAAATTGTAAATAAAAAAAAAATCACGTTTAGCTATATTTCAACCCCGAATGTTTGTGTGCCCATACGGTCACGCTCGTCCTTACTACTGTCCGTACTCAATATTACACGGTAATAAAAGGATGATCATGACCATATAGTCATGCGGGGTTTCTATACAACGTCTTTGCTTTTTTTTATCGAAATAAAGCTCTCGTCTCTGGGGGTTGAGTGGTAAATGAAAATTACATAATACAGATTATTAATCAACTAAAAATAGTCAATTTAAAAATGGATTTATTTATTTAATATTCGTACGGAGTAACTCATCGTAATTTGACCCCTATAGCATAGTAGTAATAGTATTTCACTAACTATCAAATGGGTCTAGGTTCACGTCCTGGTAAGATTAATATCATTTATTTTTTCAAATACATTTGAGATATTAGTTGTCGATGTGAAATCAAAAATTCTCATCAAGTTTATCTCTTGTAATCAATAAATAACAGCTTTAACATATTTTTTTATTCATTCCCGCTCCCAATGTGAAACAAATGGCATCCAAATGGAGGTAACTCAACACTGTTTGTTACTCAGTCACTTAACCTCTCTTATTTTCGAAGAGAGTAGTAGGGATAGAAGGATAAGGCTAAGACATAACTAATGATTAACATATCATTCAAGCTACACCCGTTATTTAAGGATTGTTAGGGTGGAAAGAAATATTTTAAACATAACAAACACCCATGATTTAGAAAGATGAAAAAATCACATCCGACTGGCCTCTCTTCCGAGGAAAGTTGTAGGAATAGAAAATATATAACAGGACAGGATTTTTTTTTTAACCATTTCCGCTCCCAATGTGGAGCATATGGACTCCTAATGGAGTTTATCTCAACAGAAGTGTTTCTACGAGAACTGCTTGTTACTCAGTTGCTCAACCTCTCTTTTTCCAAAGAGAGTAGGGATAGAAGGATAGGGGCTAGGACAGGATTAGTGGTAAGCTAATCGCTCTCGATACGCCCCGTTCGTAGGATAGGATGGGTGAGAGGGGGGATTTCAAGACATCACACACACCCATGCCTTTGAACAGAAATTCATAAATCGATTGAAAAATCAATTTATAAAAACTGTCCGTACCGGGATTGGAACCCGGGCCCTCCGTAGCCGAAGCCAACAACGTTGACCACTCGACCACACAGGCGACAGGATTAGTGGTTAGCTAATCACTCTCGCTACCATGCCTTCGAGCGACGACGACCATTGTGCCACGGACCCAAGACATTAACATTACTAGGGTATAAACCAAAGCCCGTCAAATCTTTAACCATCTAGACCAGTTTTTTTTTTTAAACCTTTTTTGAACTGTGGCTCTTTCAGGGTGTCTTTTTTTTGTGGCCCCCATACTACTGTTTTGTCTTCCCATAAAAAATCGAATTTCAAAAACACAGGAATTTGCGGATTTCCCAAATTTACCAGCTTCGAACCTTTTAGCTCTTCTAAGAATTTTCGAATCCAAATTTGTCCGTGGCCCCCTAACAAAAATAAGTCTCTGTGGCCCTCCTGCAACACGCTGTGGCCTCCCCGTTGGGAAACCCCGATCTAGACTACAGAGGGTGACAAAAATATCGGCTCTTATCACAATATGGTTTTTTCACTACATGAATCGCGACCGTGTGGATAAAATAAATAACTTAATATTTCGCAGAGGGTTTTTGAATTATGGCAGCCGCTCGCAGCCAGACCCACTAAAATTTTCGACATCCCGATTTATTACGAAATGAATACGTAATGGTCCCGCTATCTGTCTGAGTTACTAACGCAGTAGCGGGTTTTGTGGATCCGCGGGAAGGGTTGTAGGATGACAATGTAACCAGACATACGTCCATATTGTGACGATAGCAAAAACATCCAGACACGCACGAAACGATTACGCTTAAAGTCATAGAAATATACCTAAAATCAATGCGTCAAATATTTTTAAGTTGAAAGATCATACGAGATATACTCGATGAGAATTTTTGAAAGTCACATGAGATAAACTCAAGGAAAATTGACTTCACAAACACCCATGTCTTAGATCTCAAATTAAAATTGAAAAAAAATCCAATTTTGACATTGACCTTATCGGGAATCGAACCCAGACCCACCTGGTCGGTAAAGCAAGCTCTAACCAGCTAGACCACAGCGGGCGACGATTATGACATTTACACAATCTTGAAGTGCAGGGAGACTTATAAACTGGTTTTTAATTGACTTGGTCCTATATTTATTTAACAAATTGATCAAGAACAACCTTTTTTTAAGTCCTTTTTCCTGGTCTCAATTTTCACAGGTGGATCTTATTTAATATAATTCGACCAAAGAATGAACTTTTTTTAAATCAGGACTGTTACCCACCTGCGACCGGCTTTTCTTTTTCACCAGTAATTCTTTTCATTTCTCGGGATTGTGATTCCGAAATTCCGGAAAACAGGGAACTAACGGCTAATCGGAATTATACGATTTTGGGTGCCGGGAGGGAAACCCCACTTATGAATATGCTTCATATAATATTTTATTAAGAGCATAAATTATTTTTAAAAAACCTTGCATTCGCTTCATTGTTGTTTGTAGAATGTGCGTTCAAATAAATAATCATTAAATTTAAGACTCAAATTATTTCAAATGTTACCCTCCTTCCGGATTGACAAATCTGCACCACAATGCATTTAAAGAGTCCCAAAATCATCCCTTGTGAGAATAAACGCGTGTCTGGAGATGGGACAGTCGATTTTCAAACCGTAGTTGAGGGGCGAAGAGCAGCGGGGTAAAGTAGCTCGGGGGTAATTTATAACGGGTAAGAATCAGGGATAAGCTTTTGCCTTTTCGTTTTGGGAAAGGGAGGATAAATCTGATAATTTAAAAATAATATTTGTCCCTTAAAATTACAACTCAATTCTATTTCGTTACGGATATCTACAATTACATACAACAGCCAGTTTTCTTAATGTAGATTACATCGTGTTCTATATCAATATTAAATTGTTTTTATATAAATAAAACATCTATATTTATTTACTCGCCAACATGGATTTCTTCCAATTGAGCTTAGTTGTTCAGAAAGCAGATATAAGCACTTTTGTATGCTGTGAACTAAATGTTAGGACTCGAGTGAATGTCACATATTAATCCATGTTCGCTCCCAATGTAGAACATATGGCCTCCTGATGGACATAATTTAAAAGACTTATTTAACTCTTTGTAATTTAGTCGCTCAACCTCTCTTTTCCAAACAGAGTAGTAGGGACATATTAACTAAACAAATAATGATTTGAAAGAAGTGCGTTTACTTTCTGAAATTAAAGTTTAGCTGATTCGATTTTTTGGCCTATTCTTCTTACTTAACTCTATCTGAAAAAGAAAAGTTGAACGATTTAGTAACAAGCAATTCCCTTAGAACAATTTTTGTAGAGATAAGTTCTATCTGAAGCCAATAAACTTCATATTGGGGGCAGACATGGAACACGTAGACGCTGATTCTAAGAACCATGTTTTCACGTGGTAAGCTAGTCAAACTTCGAGTCCTGGAACTCAAAACTTTCTTAAATAGTAATTCAATTATTATTTTAATTAAAAATAGTTTCTGATTTTATCACAACACATTCGATGCCTCTATTTTCCAGTCTGAAGACTACAAGATAGTGCAGTCACCGATTCCATTTCGAATTGTTACATTATATCCATAAAGCAGATCCCTAAAAATGTTTTGACACATTAGCATTAAGCAGCAGCTTAAAATAAATAAGTCCTGTAGAACTTACAAGGTGTGCTCCAAGCAAAATAAAAAGTGAAACTGGTAATATTAAGAAATTTTAAAATGGCTGTCCTCAACAGCAAAAACTGGCAATAATATCATACAGAATTGAATAATTACAGTATTTTAAATATGTTAATGTCAAAAGGTATAATTTAATTCAACTGAGTAGTTTCAAATTTATTGCACTTTTAACTCTTAACAAAAAATTTAGTTCTTTAAAAATATACCGGGCACATAGAACAATTTACCTCATTTATATCGGTAAATAACTAACAGTAAATTAATATTTCTCTTCAAAGTCGGTAATGAAAGGAGAATCGAATTGACAAGATAAAAATGTAAGCTAATTTCCTTCCGTCTACGTTTTTCGGGATAGTTTTATAATGTTTTTTCAATCTCTATTTTCAATAGGATAAGGAAAGAAGGATTAAATTTTTTAAGAACTAGCAGTTACATAAAGGTTGTCTCTTTCATTTTCAGGATTGGATTAAAAGTAGAATGAGAGCTATTATAGAAGCCTATGTCTTTAGATATAAGTCTGTTAACCGAATAAAAATAATATATAGTATAAAAGTCTCCTGGGCTGAAAGCCAGGATTCGAGTGTAACAGAAACAGGCAGTCTTACTTTAAAGACGACATAATACAATAATAATAAACAAACAAAATTCAATTTGATGAAGAATAAACAAAATGAAATTTATATCATTCAAGCAATATAAATCAGGTGAAATTTTTAACACAGACAAATATTATATTACCCTTGCCCTCCGTCAGCTCAAGTTACACCACTCTACCTTGATCTTCCTTGCAGATCTCTTTCTTCCTTCGGGCGCTTTGCGAATCCAGGATCGCACGATATTTTATTTTATTGGCAAATTGTGATTTATATTGAGCTGCACGATGCTTTGATAATAAAGTATTCCAATTTTCACAAATACACTACGATCAAAAATAAAAAACGAAAACTATCATGAATTCAAATATATTAATTCAATCTAGCTACACGCATTGAATCTAAACAATTTTATGTAAGTTTTTCAAAAATTTTCGCTTCTATTGAGTAGAAAGTCGACTGCTTAATTTATAAACCGGCTAACCCTACGCGCCGTTAAAACTTTTAAGACAAAGGTAAAAACTTTTTAACCAAACAAAAGTATTAATAAAAACACAATGTTCCTTTGTAATTTATTTAAAAAGCCATTACTGGTTTCGCTCATTGCGAGCATTGTCAACTGATAATAAATATAATTCAACGGTGCTATTTCTACAAAAATTAATTTCAATGAAAAGGTGTAAACAACAATAATTTACATTGAACATAATTTACAAATTACAGTATATAAGTGATTCTATAATTACAAAACATTAAAATGTTATCAAATAATTTTAAAAATCATCAAAGATTAATAAATTTCAAGTGGTGAATAGTAATAACAAACAAAGGAATAATGTATTTTTATTAATGTAATGCCTTTCCACCAAGTATTGACAGTGATGACCCTAAAAGTGATAAACAAAACTAGTTTATACATATCATTATAACATTATCAAAAGTTGATAATATTCGTAATGAGCGAAAATGATCGACATTTAAATATTTAAAAATCTGGAGTTGATAACAAAAAAGAGGTTGTTTTTTTTTAATATAATACCTTTCCACTGAGAATTGAGGGGGTCAAAAGCAAAGACAGCATTCTAGCATGGAAGCCATTTTGAGAAAAACTGAAACAAAGCATTACTAATTAATTTAGTGTATGTTTGCTTTGCCTTACATCAAAATATTGTGATTCACAATGAATAATGTGATTCAAATATGCTGAGCAAACACTTATTCAAGTGATTTTTTTTATTCGACGAAACGTTTTTTTTTTAGCTTCCGCGTGGAATACTTGTTGTAATAAAGATATTGGTTTTTTAAAAATGCTTTTTACATAAAATACTGAACAAAATAATATTGATGCCATCTTTCCACTCGAGAAAATGACCGAGTGCGTTTTTTTAAGAAATTTTCATAAATAATTATTATTGTCTTTAATAGCAGGTTCATGGCACAACGGTCAAAGTCGTTGGCTTCCACGCCGGACCTCAAAGGCTCAAACAACATTTTTAATCGATTTTTCAATTTCAGTTCAAAGCATGGATGTTTGTGATATCTAAAAATTAACCCCCCCTCCCCCAACCATTCCAATTTTTAAAAAAAACGGGTTGCGGCGAGTGTGATTATTCAACCGCTAGTCCTGTCCTGTCCCATCATTTTTATCCCTACAACTCTATTTAAAAAAAGAGGTTGAGCGACTGAGTGACAAACAGTTCTTGTATAAAAACTAAATCAGTAATTCAAATGTAATATAAGGAGTCTTAATATTGATTGCAATTCTTTAGATTGTTGTTTTTAGTATTAGACAGTTACTATATGGTCGCCTGCTGTGGCCCAATTGGTTAGAGCTTGCACTACCGATCACGCAGGTCTGGGTTCGATTCCCGGTCATATCACAGTGAATTTGAGAATTACTCAATTCAAAATTGTGATAAAATACTGGGTGGTTGTGATTTCAATTCACATCATTTCCTCTTCTCCCATCCTTCTAATCCTTTAATAACTGGGTGTAGCAATAGCGATTAGTCAATTACTAGTCCTGTTCTAGCCTTATCATTCCTTCCCTACTAATCACTTTAAAAAAAAAGTGAGGTTGAGCGACTGAGAAACAAACAGTTGTCGTAGAAATAACTTCTGTGGAAATACTTCCATAAGGAGTTCATACGCTACACATTGAGAGCGGACATGGATAAAAAATAATATGAATATGTTGACGATGTGTTTGCCCGGTCCTGCAAGCCGTATGTATTTTATAAACACGTAAATATAGAGTTTATCTTTATTATAAATAATTGAGTAAGTTCACACTCTTTTTGGGCAGCACTGTCCAAGGCATCCTCTCCTTAAAAAAGTGCTGTCGGGAATTGTATATGAGAAGCAATTTAAATTCGAAAAAAGGATTTTTCGGAATATGGAAGAAGGCTATCACAAAGAAAAAAAAATATTATTTATCATACGTGCTGTGGAATAATAATATTGTGAACACAATACACCCCAACAACCCCCGCACCCTCTCGGGGGTATTGAAATAATGTTTAATCTAGAACAGGACCTTTTCATACGTTTTCCGTTGTTTGTTTTTGAGCAGTGGTGTTAATTATAAATGAATCGAATGTTTTGGTAAAACAATTAATATTTTGTAATAAACAAACGAATAAATAATCGTCGTTCGTCATAGCTGGGCTCTCCACTCCCGGGATCCCGTCCAATTTTGGGATTGAGAAATGTTTAGCAAATCCCGAAAATTTATAGGATTTGGAAGAGCTTAAAAAACGATCCACGCTGGTATATGGGGTTAAATTGGCAAATTCTTGTGTTTTGAGATTTTCAAATTCGTCAAAGAGCTAAAAAAAAACGAGTCTTTGAAATTTTTCTCAAATTGCACGATTTCACGTTAAGTGCCCAATCTTGAGATTGGAAATTAATCAATCTCGAAATCCCGGGATCAGAAAAGGTTCCGGGATTGCGTACTCTAGTCGTAGCTGGCAGTCGTTCCAATCGGTTTGATATTTAATCTGTAATGGCTAAATGCAATTTTGAATTTGGATTTCAATAAAGGTAAATGAAAGCTATGATTAAAAGTTACATTTATCAATTCAATTCAATTTTTAAATCAGAATAAGCCTAATATCAAATAAATTTTGATAACTTTGTTATTCCGCTTGTTGTGTTTCAAACTTTGACACGCGTTTTGCCTCTTTGAAAAGCATCATCAGACCATCGCATGGTTAACGAATAAACTAAATATATTTATTCGTGCTATAATAATTCTCTATTAAGATGCATATGATCCACAAACTTATTTTTAACAAATTATTAAAAAAATGCGACTGCCATAAATCGCAGATATGTATTTTTTTTATCTATATGTGAAAAAATAGTGACAACTCAATTAAAATCATGAGAATGGCAATACATAATAGACAACACAACATCTTGCCGGACGTATGCGACCATGCTTCTCAAAGGGTTAAATATTATCATCGAATCTGTTATATAGTGGCGGATTACCTTATTAGCAAATGAAGCGCGCGCTTAGGGCCTCCGAATTTGTGGGGCCTCCAAAACAGCTTATATAATATAAACTATATAGTTTTTGTTCAGATTTTGTATATTTTTATAATTTTCTGACGTTTTTATGTTATTCAAAAAACAGGGCTTCAAAATTGTATAACGCCTGGGCCTCCCATGTTCGTAATCCGCAACTGCCGTATATGCACGTTCCATTATCGAAATTTCGATAAAGAGTATTATATTAAAAAATATATTTAAAAAAAAACGGTCATTATCATATTTAATAAATGTGGAATTAGATCAAAAGAAAGTTATTATTTAACATAATGCCTTTCCACCATGTATTGACAGAGAACACTTCAAAAGCATAATACAGTCAAACTGGGTTATTACGATCTCGGAAATAGCGAAATATCGGATGCAATGAGGAAACATTCTAATAGAAAATTCAAATTAACTTTGATTATTCCACGTATTGTGTTACTAACTGTGACACGTTTTTCGTCTCTTTCAGAGGCATCTTCAGACTTACTATCGCAAAGTTTGCTTAAGTAGAGAAGCAAGATTGATTCTAACATTTTAAAATTATGAAATTACAAAATGGAGTTTTTGGGCTTTTTTCCTTTTAAGGGGTGTAGAATCGAAATAAAGCAAACAAATAATGATACTAATGAGTTGCAATCAATCAGATTGTGATTTTTTCCTTTTTAAGGGAAGCAAAGAGGGGATTATAAAATCGAAACAGAGCAAAAATATTTAATCATACTACTAATGACGTTAAACATTACAAACTATTAAACTAATGAGCTCCAATCAATCAGCTAGGTTGGTGATTACTCTATTAATTGGGAACAATTTAAGTAGTGGGGAACCACCTGTGCTATTAAGAATATTATTTAATAATATTTCTTCAAATAATCAAAGTTAATTTAAATTTTCTATTAAAATGAACTTCCACAAAGTTACCGCCGAAACCATCGAAAGAGGAAACATTCGTTGAAATATTAGTTTATGGTTTTCTCCATAGATTTATTAACTTCTACAACGAGCTACTTCTCGAGCATACCGAGCAAAAATATCGTCAATAATCAAAACCAGTAACGACGATCTCTAGAGCTCATGATAAATATTTGACGAGCTAGTTGAATTTTTCGTATTGAGACCACCAGAGTATTTTAATGGGTTGAGTGTTTTGGGGAGAAATTTAAGAAAAATGAGAGTGAAAACAATGAAACAAGCATACATTTTAAATTTTATACGAAAAGTGGATTGACAGACAAATGTAATATGTGTGTGACGGGTAATAGATTCAAATTGTGTATTTTTGTTTGAACAGCGACGCTTTGTGTTATGAGACCGATTCAGATACTTCATGTCTTCGTGTGATGGGTATGTAAGCTTATAACGAGCAAATTCAGTCGGTCCCATCTTTCTCTTAATAACCATGTTCGACTGTATATTGTTTCAAAAACTAACTAATCCAATTTATTTATCGCTCACTTTTACTGCTTTCACCCTCGGTCATTAGTGAGCGCAGTGAGTAAGTGCATACTGGGTGTGTATAAACTTAGTTTGTAATAGTAGTAACAAATAATGCACTTATTTCTCTTTTGTGTGACTGCAGATGCACTAATGCACGCGCTAATATTGCCGGCGCTCTCGACAATGTTGACTGCATTTCAACCCACCTTAATTGCTACCTACAGACATAGCTTTTAATTAGAGGCCGACTGGAAAGAGAATGCAATCAACATTTTTTAATAATTAATTTTACTTATTAAAAATTATGTCGGGTCAAATGGCGCAGCGGCTAGCGTTGTTGGCTTCCATGGCAGACATCACGGGCTCAAGTCCCAAAATTACACAACATATTATTGATAAAAACACAATATTCCTTTGTACTTTATTCCACTTTATTTAATAGGTCAGAACCGGTTTCGCTCATTGCGAGCATTGTCAACTGATTGACAATGCTCGCATCGATTAATATTATTGCTTTTTTTTAATTGAAGTACGTAAATATGTTCAATTAAAAAAAAGCAATAATATTAATCGATTCTTGATTATATAGGGGGAATTTTAAGGTACTGGACATAATCGCTTTCATCACTAGAAATGTCTGGCACGTCTAATGTGCTAAGATTAGGGTATCAAATCTCGGAGCCTTTTTGTCATCCCGGGATTTCGCGATTGGTTAATTTTCAATCCTGGGATCCCGGGATTGGGCACTCAACGTAAAATCGTGTATAATTTGAGAAATGTTTTTGTGTCGGAATTTTTCATTATTTTATTTCCAATTTCAAAAATCTAGCCTTTTGGCTTTTCCAAGAATTCGAAAATCTCAAAACACAGGAATTTGCAAATTTACTTATTATACCTACGTGGCTTGTTTTTTTTATCTCAACCAAATCCAAAATCCTATAAAATTTAGGGATTTGCTAAAAATTTCTCAATCCCGAAATTCCGAGATCGAGACCATACCAATCCCAGGATTACAGGATCCCGGGATCCCGGGATTGGAAAGCCTAGTAAGGATCTAATAAAGCTTTTTGTTTTTTATTGCTTACTGCCTTGTGGTATTAAATTTCTTGTTATTATAAAATCCTTAATCCGCTTCTGTGTTTCTATTGTGTCTGAGAATCGTGTGAAAATAAATAATTAGTATGTTTTCTTTTAAGTGGACCGTGTAAAAAAGAGTTGAGTGTATATACAACTTTATTATGTCATTATATCTCAAAACTAACTATATAAATATAAAAATAAAATAACTCAAAACCAAAATGCCATTCTTAAGTTAGGAGAACTGTATTTAATAAGTTTGAGCTTTTTCATTACATACTCTTCACAGCAATGAATAGTCAAGTTAGCTTTTAACTCACTCGGCACTTTAATCAATTTCATTATTTACACAGCGAGTTACTGAATGTGTAGAATCAGGTTTAAATGTTAACCTCGTAATTTATATTGTCAAAAAAATTGTCAGTCAGCTTCATTTTAATAGATTGATTGTTTATCAAAAATTTAATACGAAACATTTTACACATCGACTGTGGAAAAGAATAAAACACCTTTTTTTCGATAATCACAATCAATACAACTTAATACACATTCTATCAAAAGGATTGTAAGCTGAAAATGCCAAATTAGAATCTAAATTTAGCTTTTAAGTTTAAAAAAGAAGAGCATGTGGAAATTGCGATCAAGAAAAAAGACTAAAAAAATATATTTAATTAATATCAGATGAAGTAAATTCAAAACCAGTATATCAGTCTCCATTAGGGATTGTGAAGTCTCGGGTTTTTTAAAGTCCCGGGACTCGAGACTGTTATTTCCCTTTCAATAATATTATAATTTTATTAAAATTAAATATTTGCATGTATGTATTTATGTATTAAATTTTTACTATTTTAGACCTTTTTTGTCATATTGAGACATTAGTACTTTTATGAAATAGTGAAAGAACATTTGTACATAAAACAACATCAGGTATGAACATTTAATTGTAATATTTTGTAATTTGCTTTTGCTACAGTTATAAACCAATATATAAACACATGTTATTTGAAACTTCTACGAAATTGTTAATCCCAAACATCTGTTTTTTATCAGATCCCTTTTATATATGCATACTTAAATTTGTTAAAACCTCGGGTAAGTGTCACGTCCCGACCATGTGGTGTCCGCTTTACATCTACTTTCATTCAATACACATCAGTACTTTTGAGGGTTTCTTAAACACAAGAATTGATTTTTTTTTCAAAATTAAGATGTACATGTTATAAGCACATTATAACAATTCCCGGGACATTTTCCAAAAAAGCTCCGGTACTTAAGACAGCAAAAAACCCAACAAGTCCCGGGACGTCTCGACACAGAATCCCTAGTCTCCATGCACTAAAAGTTTGTGTATATTGGATAATTAACATTCGACCCAAAATTATCAAAAAACATTTTTTGTGTCTCCTGCAAAATTTTTCATTAACACATTACGTCTTTTTTCCTTTTCCACATCAAAGATTTTTAGAGTTTCTTTTTCCGATTGATTCTCAAGTAACTTTGTAAAGATTCATTTTAATATAATATTGATATTGATTAGTTTATTTTCAAAAAATAAAATACTCATTTGTACAATTCCAACTTTTATTAAATAATATCAGGACCGGCTTCGCTTGCGACGAGCATTATCAACTGCTGTTATTTATACGAATCAAATAAAAAAAAATGAGGTGTGGAAAACCAAAAATTTCCAAGATTATAATTATGTTCGAATTTACTGTTTGTCTCCACTATAGCTTAATTAATCTTTGATGAGTTTCTTAATTGCATTTTAGAGGTATTAAACATATGTATATTAGTCAATTTAGTGTCATATCTTGAACTTTCATTTATAATATTCTTTTCAATACCAATTGTTTCTTACACTTGTCTTCTTTTGTATAAATAACACCTTTCCACCAGGTATTTGACAGTTTGCGACCCGAGTACTACAAGGTTCTATGTGAAACAATATTGTATTTTTTTTAGAAAAATGAAAGGCTGAGACTTTTTTAAGCAAGCAGTAGGCGTTCGTTTTAATCAGCTGTGATTTCTTCTGTTTCAAATCACACACTACCTCGATCCAAATTTATTTTCATCAAACATTCCAAATTATTGAATTTTCCGATGAGAAACTATCAATAAAATTTTATTAAATTAGAGCGAGATTTGATTTTGATTAAAGATTCGATGATTTTGATTTGATTTGTTTTAACTCTTCAATTTTTCATAAAGTCTCTTAAATAATTACATTTTTTACTTAGCAAGAAATATTAATTAAAAAATACTGATTTTTATTATCAAAATTCGTATATTTTTAAGTGAAAGATTCTTTGTTTTTTTATTTTCTGACATTGTCAACTCTAACAAAAAAAAACCGTAAAAAACTATTTGTTATTTTGCACGAGAGCAAAGTAAAAAAATTAAAGATAGAAAATGAATTGCTACTAATTCATAAAAATAATGAGAAATTAATTTATTAAAGTAAAAAATTGCCATCCTTGAAAAATACCAAAAGTGAGTCTCTGTTTGATTTGTCAGGGGTGTCGATGAATTAAAAATTAATTCATTCTTTAAGAAAGACAAAATTAACCTAACTATGCATACAATTTAATTATAGCTATAAAACCTATACGCAATATTAATTATTGATTTTATTAATTTTAATGTAAAAATTGAAATCTCTCTCATGGCTTATTTCACAGCTCAATAATAAACATCTCAAATAAAGTTACTATTTCTTTTTCACTGTGGACAGACAAAGACAAAGTTTTCATTTCTAGCAGGTACGTGGCAGGTAGGGCTACCAATAATAATAATGAAATATACAGTGATAGTTTCCCAGCAATTTGGTAAATTAATACGCAACAGGGACTGCATTGCCAGTCGAATATGCCAATACCGGGATTACATAACCGGATTTAATATAACATACCGATTTAGCGAAATTTAATACTTTATTGAGTCAAATAAGAAAAAGAGATTAGACCATATACAATATTTCTCAATTTAAGTAATAACATCGACCCATAATCAGCAAAAGAACTTAAGCGACACAATTCAGTAAATTACGTTTTAAAAAAAGTAGAATGTTATCTCATTTGCCTGATCTTTGTAAGGCTTGTGCATTTTAGCGTTTTGACTTGTTGTTGTTTGTTCCACGTGGACCCCGGTTGAGAAACGCTGATCTAGAGAACTGAAAGTAGTCAGAAAATTGTATTTTAACATCAGGATAGGCATTGACCATATATTACTATTTAAAAACCGAACTTAAGGACTTCTTCTACTTTAAAATGAATAAATTTTCGGTTAAGATTTTCTGCCTATTACTGGTCGATATGTTACAGTTAATGTCAGTATAAGGGATACTGTGTCGATATAATTTAGAATTTCAACTGAAGGTGGTTGATGGAAATTTAATGTTAGATTTGAATTATTTTCATTCTGTACACTTCCATAACATTGTTTGTCAATTTGAGTGCATTCGTACACTGGATAGTACCAGAAGATGCCGAAAGGTGAAACCCGGGTCGTTATCGACAAACAATTTTATGTAAGTTGACAGAATGAAAATAATTCAAATCTTATGCTGTGTCGAGACAACTCAAGAAAAAATCCCAATAAATCAACGTGTTTTGCTTTAACAACTTGAGACTTTATCTTAACTTAGTTTTTTATCGTTCAATACCAATATAGTTTGAGAATCTTTATTCCTTGAGAGCCTTTGTTTATTTTAGAAGGCAATAAAAAATTATCAAATGAAATAGTTGTAAAGGAAAAATAAATTTTAATCGGATAATTTAAATATTATTAACAAATGCTTACTGATTTTCAATGGTGAGTATTTTAGTAAGATTAGGGTCCTTATTCATTTATACTATTCATGAAAGGGTGGGAAAAAATGAAGCGACTGGCAGCCCTAACTTTAAGGCAGCGGCAAAAGTTTGCCAATTTCTCTCCCTGTAAATAAATAAAAGCCTCTGTTATTGACGTCTAGCTTGTCGTCTGTCAGAAGCGGGGTGGGTTTTTTCAGTCCCGTTTTAGATTCCCAGAAACGAAATTATACTCCCGAATCACTCTTGTTATTCTAAAGTTGTTTTCCTCTGCGGAGTGGCCTTATTTTGTTATGAATAATAGATTGTTATACGGCTCAAAGTTTTCTGATTGATTTTTAAACTTTTCGTTTTTTCGCACCGGAAGGTCGAGTGATTATTTTAGATTAAAAATTAAAAAAAATACGTTAGTTTTTAATTTAACAAGTAACAACTTGGGACAGGTCAGTTAAAGATATAAAAACTCAACAATTATACGTTCAAGTTCTTTCTATTATATAAGTTTAAAATTTTATTTCCGCAATTGAAAACCATTCATAATTAAGAGAATGTGTTCATTTAGTATTTCGACTGAGGGTGCTTGATGGAATTTCAATATCAAATTTGAATTGTTTGAATTTTGAAATTTTCCATGAGTTTTGTCGCTAACGACCCGGGTTTCGCCTTTCGGCATCTTCAGGCATTCAGGAATGTACTTGAACTGACGCGTAGTAAACAGTTTGTATCATTTATATACAAAAATATAAGTAGATCACTAAGTTAAAAAGCTATTAAAATGTAAATTAGCGAAAATTGAATGTATACAATTTTCAATGAATTAAGTGGGTTTGTTATAATGATCTACTTATATTTTTGTATATAAACGATACAAACTGTTTACTACGCGTCAGTTCAAGTGCATCCGTGCACTTGGAATGCCTGAAGATGCCGAAAGGCGAAACCCGGGTCGTTAGCGACAAAACTCATGGAAAAGTACAAAATTCAAACAATTCAAATTTTCAAAAAAGAGAATATGTTTTGAAGTCTGAAAGATATAATCAAACCATTACGTAAAAGTGGTGTTTATACCAGGGCTGTGGTGTCGGAGTCAGGAGTCGTGAAGTCAGATGTTTTTCGGAGTAATAATTTAAAGTTATTGAAACAATATTAATCTATTCATCATATTGATGAATGAAATGTACTAAAAAATATTCTAGTAACTAAAATGGTTTGATATTATACAGAAATGTTGGTGAAATGGAAATGTTTGAAAGTATAAATTAGTAGTCGGTTTTTAATTTTAAGCTGGAATCGGAATCGTCTTCTTTTTACCCAACTCAACAGCCTTGATTTAAATTCTAGACCACGCAGTCGGTAGAAATCCATAAACGAATTTATAAAAACTGTCAGTACGAGGAAACGAGCCCGTGACCTCCGTAACCGAACCCAACTTACCTTGACCACTTGACAATGCAGCCAGACTACAATAACATTTTTGTTTTATCGTCTCGTTATTACAAAATTTTAAAATAAAATGTCTTAATATTAAATAATACAAAAATTGCATTGTGTACTTTATGTATTAACATAGCGATGTTTCCATAATACTTCAGTTGACGATCTATTTGTAGAACGTCAGCGAGGCTGACCGCATTTCTCCGGATATGAGATGCAGTGCAACTTTTCATTTCGTGAAACCGGAACTAGTGTTCCGGAACCGCACTTTTGCCGGAACACAGAACATTCTGCTCCACACGTAACAGTTACGCTTAACCTGACGCAATGGCATTGCATTATAAATGCAACACACTGCAAATAGCAGTTAACCATCTGGTGAGAATTGCCGCACTAGTGCAGCAAAGTATTCTATCATTTTTTATCTATTGCCATTCAGATATTTTTTAATATAACACACATCTATCAGTGATTTTTGGTTATCTATCTATAAGTATCTATCAGTGAATGATTTTATTTTATAAACAAATTGGTAGTTATAAAATATTGAGCGTAAAATCAATTTCGGTTCAATTCCTTTCCTGGAATCAGTTTCGGTAAAGTGCCACGTGCCTACACATGAAAGCAAAAAAAAATATATGCACGAGTTGAAACGTATAGCTTCTGAAAAGTTATTTAAAAGAAACATTCAGTTAGTTTCATTCATGTTCTTAACTATACGTTTTAAGATTTTTAAAAAATGTTCTTATTGAAATAATAAGTAATATTCTTTCCACATTGATTAGTAAGCAAAAAATATGTTTTATATTTTGTGTGTATAAATAACCAAAATTGACAAAAAAACCTTATTTAGTAAAAAATAAATATTGCTCAAAAGGAAACAGTTTCCGTAGAAAGTTTTCGTTCATATAAGTATCATTATGGGTATTCAAAAAATAAAATACTAATTCTTAATGATATTATTTTTATAATTTAAGATTTCGACTGAAGGTGCTTGGTGGAATTTCAATATTAAATTTGAATCGTTCAAACTATGTACATTCTCACAGATTTTGTCACTAACGACCCGGGTTTCTCCTTTCGGCATCTTCAGGCGTTCGAGTGCACAGATGAACTTGAACTAACGCTTAGTAAATGAATGTTTCGTGTTTATATAAGAAATAAATGTATCATTGAGTTTAAAGCCATTGCTGGCGAAAAGAATAAGCTCATGGGAATGCCCACAGATTTGAGTAATAAGTAGTTTCAAGAATTATATTTATTTGTTCGTCGGCAAAGGTTCTATGATTATATTTATATAGGGTATAGAAGTGGAGATCCCGGTAGGTTTAATATTTCATTTAAAATCGCAAGGCTATTCAATTGTGGTCTATTTATTTCCCAACGTATTTGGGTGTAACATGTTTATCCATTGTTCCTGATTGAACACGTGTCCTTCCGAAATTAAGTGATAAGCAAAAGTAGACGTGTCTTTTTTCAATCTAAAGGCTGCCATATGCTCTAATACTCTGGTGTTCAGTGTCCTTTCTGTTTTGCCGATATAAAATTTTGTACAACAAGAGCATTGCAATCTATAAATCCAGGATTTATTTAAGTAATGTATTTTATCTTTATTGTTAACTAATAATTTGCCTAAAGAGAGAAAGGCGAAACCCGGGTCGTTAGTGACAAAATCTATGAGAATGTACATAGTTTGAACGATTCAAATTTGATACTATTTTTATTTAACAGCTTAACGACCGCGGACGCGTGTTTGAGTCTTTGAAAAACATAGGTTGCTGTCAGGCGGACTCATATATGCGTATAGGCAAAGTATCTGGAAGCTAAGAAAATTAAATTTGGTAAAGATATCTGAATTGGTTTACAAATTATAGTGAACTTAGTAAAATTACAATTTTTGCGAAGTTTTTAATATGATTACTCATGACGAACATTATCATCTGAAACCGGTCATCATTTAAACTTTTGATGAGATGCATTCATTAGGAGGTCATGCATTTTTAAAAAAATGATTGTGGAAGAAAAACAAACAGTTTATTTCTACAAATAAGTTTTTTGAAGATTGTTGTAAGGAAAGTTTTAGCTTATTTACTGTATGTAACACGGCGTTAATAAGGCAAAATAAGGTTTCCAATCACTTCTCGTCACAGTTTTTGAACATTGTTTGCTTTTCAATGTGGTTTTGTTCGTTTCAATGAATATTGATCGCTTGTGGTAAATAGAAACTGCTTGTAGCAACTGGCCAGAAAACATACAGAGTAAACAAAAGGGTTTTAAAAGTTTGTTTAAATTTAGAAACTTTGGCAAACCATGCAATTGTTTGCTTGGTTTAGATTCGTTTTAAAACTTTTATACCTGTTTACCTGCACGCTATTATGGAAGAATTATAAATAATTTCATTAAAAAATAAAAGATGTGAGTTAATAATAAGTGAAGAGGTACAGTGTATGAATGAAATTATATCGTCATCTATCTGGCAGTAATTGGTAAGTTAAAGCTCTGATTAAACAGCAAATTAAAAAAAAAACATCTTTTAGGATAAAGCTTCTAGCATCGATAATTTATGTTACGTAGATCAGTGTTCTTCAACCCTATGATCCGCGGACCGGCACCGGTCCGCGAGAGTTTATTACAGGTCTGCAAAGACTTTTATGTTTCGAAATTTTTTCGACTTGTTTATCACCTCGATGTTGATGCAAAATGGTGAATGAACTGCCTTCTGATATCTTTTTTTTTTTTATTCGATAAACTTTTTCTATTCTTTTCTGCATCACACCGAAGATGATATCTCCTCAATGATGCAGTTAAGATACATTACAGAGTTAAGATACATTAGGTACAATTTTAAAGGCAACAATAAATAATAATTACAACTATATATATATTAATACAGGTTAATTAAATAACAAATAATTGGTATGATTACAGATGTGATTAAGGATTGAATGGTGAGGGACAGGGAAGGTAAACTTTTTCTCCAAAAGAAGTAGCAAATTTCTTGAAGTGACAGAAATTTTCTGAAGACGAAACTAGATCTGGATGCCCGATAGGACCATCACGATTATTTTTACATGACAAAAACAATATTTTTCTTTCTACTGACATAATTGGGCAATTCTGCCTTCTGATATCTGTAAAGTGTCAGTTATCTAACGTATTTTCAATTAAAGATCGGTCGAAACTATATTGTGGACTTTTTTATGTTTTCTGGAACAACTGCCGAACTCGGGTGACCAGATCGTTCGAAAATCAATAAACCACTTCTTTACCATTTATCTCGATAACAAAGTCCAAATAACACTTGTCAAGCCATTTTTTTGCTTGAACGGTATTTTTTCTCATTAAAAAGCAATGCTTTATCAACACACGAAATTATGATTTATCCATTGTTTTGAAAATTACAAAAGTAGCGTCACTAAAACCACGGTACTGTAACTTGTGAACTAAACCTTAATTGTTATGAAATTTCAACAAGTATTATTTGAAGGTTGTTACTTTCTAAAAATCATAAGAATTTGTCAATAGTGGCACGATCTACATGTCATCCTACAAACTTATTGAGTGATGTTGGTTGACGCCGGTCCGCGAGATATTTTAACAATTTTTAGCGGTCCGCGGATGTAAAAAGGTTGAATAACACTGATGTAGATCATTATAATATGACACAAATAAGAGTGTTCAGTAAATAGATAGTTACAATTTCCTTTTTTTAATGCAGTATTAATATTAGGTGCTTATAAAAGAAAGTCTTTTTTGCCAAAATGGTCTTATGAATAAACAAACTGAGTTATTTGTCCTTTTTGTCATTTTCGTTAGTTACCACCTTCTGGCAGAAAGGTGACGATATGCCTTGACTTGGACATGTGTTTTGGATGCCTCAATAAGCCCAGTGGCGGATTACCCCATAAGCGCACGAGGAGCTCGTTTAGGGCCTCCAATCATTGGGACCTCAAAATAAAATCTTTTCTATAAAACCTATATTATATTTTAAATTCAGTTTTAGTATTTTAATAAACAGGGCCTCTAAATTTGAAATTAATGAAATAATTGATGAATGAAATTGTTTATGCTTATTTATTATTGTAATGCTTCCATAGTAAATATATATTACAACTGTTTGCACAAACATCGGAAAAGTTCTCTCGCCGCAAAATCAAGTAACCCAACTTTTCAAGTATTGCAGCAACACCAAACTCCATCCTTACTCTGTATTTAACTTCCCTTTGAGATTCTACGCAAAACTTCCAACTATTAATCTATATGTTACCGTCAAAAGAGTTAATTTACTGTGAAACATGAAACGTCTTTTGTAAAGAAACTAATACAAATTAAGAACGGAGAAAATAATTGCAATCAAAGTTTTATACATTCTTAGTTACCAACTCAAATAATGATACCTTTATTCTTACCAAAAAGTTTAACATTGTAAATAGTTATTATTTTACGTTTTATCGGATTGCCGGCACCGTAACCAAGTGTTCAAAAACTCTCTGGTTTTATTTACTCAGTTGTTGTACTGTTGAGGCACAGTTATATGTGATTAGCAACAGTAAATTTAATTAGAATTAAATGTAAATATTAAAGTCATACATAAATAGTCACTTAATATAATGGCGTTACTACAATTACTTCAAATAATATGTTTTTACCATGTCAGCTCTCAATGTGGAGCATATGGACTCCTTATAAAGTTTGTCTTATTGTTGTTACTGATTGTTACTCAGTTGTTCAATTTCTGTTTTTTTTTTCAATGAAAGTAGGGATAAAAGTATACGATTAGAAGATAACTAGTGGTAAGTTAATTGCTCGTTCTACGCCACGTTTTTAAGATGGGATGAGTGGGATCATATACGTTAATGTTTACGAACAGAAATTCTTGAAATAAATTGAATTGAAAATGTATTTCTTTCCGTACTGAATGGACCACTCGACCACATAGCCGACTAATAAATTGAATTAAGTATTAAATGGTGAAGGGCAGGGAAAATTAAAAAAAAAATACAAAAGTATTAGCTATTTATGGATTTTTTTGGGAGAAGAAATTATAATAGATCTTGGATTTTCGAAAAAACCATCGCGATTATCTCTACATGATAAAAACAAATTATTTCTTTCAATAGACGTAGTCGTACAATTCAAAAGAATACTCTCTAAATCTTGATTACTGATATTTTATAAAATCATGAATTACACACGTTTACGTCAACATTTCAAGTTAATTTTAACCACGACCAAAATATGTATATAAGCAGATATTTCAATAGGTAACAAACAGCTCCTCGGCTTACCACGCTGTGTGATACAATGCACTTCAGAAAATTTCCGGAGCAATTCCCAAACACACATTATTTATTACGGTTATCGAGTCAATATGTATTTTTTAAATTCATTATATTAAACTTCATTGTATTAGCCACATGTGTGGTCGAGTGGTCAACATCTTTGGGCTCGAATCCCAGTACGGACAGTTTTATAAATTGATTTTTCAATCGATTTATGAATTTCTGTTCGAAGGCATGGATGTATGTAATGTCTTGAATTCCTCCCTCCCACCCATCCTATCCTATAAACGGGGCGTATCGAGAGCGATTAGCCGACCACTAGTCCTGTCCTAGCCCTATCATTATATTCCTACTCTCTTTGGAAAAAAAGAGGTTGAGCGAATTGAGTAACAAACACTTCTGTTGAGATAAACTCCATTAGGAGTCCATATGCTCCACATTGGGAGCGGACATGGTAAAAAAAAAACTTCATCTGCAATAAACTGGTTTATTATAATGTTGCTTTTATTTCAAGAAACCATTGTACGAAATATAAAATTGTTGACATACGTTGACATACGGGTTTGGTTCCGTGATTCTTCCACACAAGAAAACTCCGTACACTGATGTTTCCGCACAAGAATTTTCCGCGCACCGAATGTTCCGCACATTTTAATATTCGAGATTCTTCATCGATATATTTTTTTTGATTCATATCTTCTTCCAAATGTGGAGCATATCACCACCTAATGGAGTTATCCCAACATAAGCTCTACGACAACTGTTTGTCACTCAACCTCTTATCCTCCATCAATAATGATTTCTAGGATATTTATCAGCGGTGGGCTGCCAATGTGTTAACAAGGGGCTCGCGTTGTTCCGGGAAAAGAGAGCTCGGACTTTTTTTACCACTCTTTTACAATTTAATATGTCCGTGTTCGCTCTCAATGTGGAGCATATGGCCTCCTAATGGAGGTATCTCAAGAGAAGTTTTTCTACGATAACTGTTTGTTATTAAGTCGCTCAACCTTTCTTTTTTGAATGTAGTAGTGGCAATAGAAGGATAATAAGATCATCGATATTGCGTAGATTATTTATAGAAATGAAAAATAAAAATATAACTGTATAATCTTTTCGTGTTCGTAAAAACATTTGGAACCTTTGACTTATCAGCTAAGATATTTATCATTAAGATAACGTTGAAATAAAACAAAAAAAAAACATTTAACTCTAAAATTCCCCCTCAGGGGAAACTCCCTGCTGTTTGAGAACCACTGCTTTAAACAGTATGTATACTTTTTTATTTCACATATGTAGTTAAGTTATTTATCAATTGTTCGACCGTTTTAATATAAATTTCATCAACATCTTGAGTAGGGTGTTTACATTGTTAAAAAATATTTCCGGATGACTGGCACTCTTTCTCTTTTTAATAATACATAATACGTAGTCATCTGCAGCAGCACTCGTGTCGGAAAATAGGCTTTCAAGAACCGATTATGGACCGCCTCCATAGAGTGTCCATGCGTTTTCAATGGTGATATTTATTTAATTAACACTTTATTATTAATACCATCAATTCAACATTGGTCAAAATAACACTACGCATTTCAGTGCGTTTATACACTTGAATTTGAGATTACATACAAATAATTTAGCACCAATTCAATTCTATAATACAGTCGGAATCTATTACGATCACGGAAATAGCGAGATCTCGGATGTAATGAGGAAATATTTGTTGTCATTTTAGTTTATAGTTTTCTCTATACTTTTATAATGAGATACTTTTCGGAAATACCGAACAAAAATATCGTCAAAATTTTCACGATCTCCAGAGCTCATGCAGTGGCGGATTATCCTATAAGCACAAGATGCGCGCGCTTGGGGCCTCCGAATCTAAGGGGCCTCAAAAATTGCTTTTATAATATAACCCATATACTTTTCAATAGAAAATTTAAATTAACTTTGATTATTCCACGTATTGTGTTACTAACTGTGACACGTGTTTCGCCTCTTTCAGAGGCATCTTCAGACTTACTATCGCAAAGTTTGCTTAAGTAATGAAGCAAGATTGATTCTAACATTTTATGCCTCTGAAAGAGGCGAAACACGTGTCACAGTTAGTAACACAATACGTGGAATAATCAAAGTTAATTTAAATTTTCTATTAAAATGAACTTCCACAAAGTTACCGCCGAAACCGTCGAAAGTATCATATACTTTTCGTTCAGATTTTAAATATTTTACTTGGAATTTTCTGACGATTTTATGTTTTCCGAAGAACAGGGCCTCCAAATTTTATTGCGTTTGAGGCTTCCAATGTGCTTAATCCACCACTGAGCTCATGATATATTCATTGGACGAGCTATTCGATTTTTTTGCACAGAGCACTGAGACCACCTAAGAGTCTTTCAACAGTGAGAGTGAAAGCAATGATACATGCATCAATTTTTAATTGTATAAGAAAAGTGGATTGACAGAGAAAGTTTATATGTGTGTAACGGGTGTGTAAATAAATTTTAATTGTGTATTTTTGATTGAATTGCCACTTTTAGTGCTATGTGACCGATCCAGATACTTAATTAAGATAAAGGACTTAATGTGTCGTTTTTGCTCTCGTCTTCTTGTCTTTAGAAGTAGAGATCGATGTCACCCATGCCATTTAGCACAAAATCATGAATAGATGAATAAAGCAACACGAAAATTGCTATTCAAATCCGTGATCACCGTAACCGAAGCCTACGACGTTGACCACAGGGCAACAGTCTCGACAAATGGTTTATATATACCATATCATGAAAAAACATTATAATCGATGTGCATACGTTGACAACATCACTTTCTTTGTTTTTTCAAGCTCTATTAAAACATTAACGTCTTGTAATTTACAAATAATATTTGTCATTGAAATTGTTCACAAAAAAAAGCCCACCAAACTTCCAGAAGATAGTAGAAGAGCTACATCGTTTTCCTACTATTTGAAAATAGGTGAGAAAAAATTCCAACATGTTTACTGCAACATTTTGTATTGGAAAGTGGACAGTCCGTAACTGGATTAAAAAAAATATTGCAATTATGTATAATTTTTTTATTATTTAATGGATTAAGTTAAAACAGGTGCATTGAATTGATCAAAATACTTGGAATTATTTCCTCGTATCATCATACAAGAAGAAACAAAATTAAAATTTGTATAGAAAATTTAAATTAACTTTGATTATTCCACGTATTGTGTTACTAACTGTAACACGTGTTTCGCCTTTTTCAGAGGCATCTTAAGACTTACTATCGCAAAGTTTGCTTAAGTAATGAAGCAAGATTGATTCTAACATTTTAAAATTATGAAATTACAAAATGGAGTTTTGGGTTTTTTTCCTTTTAAGAGGAGCAAGGAGGGGGGTGTAGAATCGAAATAAAGCAAACAAATAATGATACTAATGAGTTGCAATCAATCAGATTCGGATTTTTCCTTTTTAAGGGAAGCAAAGAGGGGATTATAAAATCGAAACAAAGCAAACAAATTTAATCATACTACTAATGACGTTAAACATTACAAACTATTAATCTAATGAGCTCCAATCAATCAGCTAGGTTGGTGATTACTCTATTAATTGGCAAAACTCTGAAAGAGGCAAAACACGTGTTACAGTTAGTAACACAATACGTGGAATAATCAAAGTTAATTTAAATTTTCTATTAAAATAAACTTCCACAAAGTTACCGCCGAAACCATCGAAAGTATTGAAAATTTTAACTCGTATCAAACATGTCAATAAAAAGTTTATTTAATTAATATTGTGTCAACAGATTATATTAAATATACATAATAATTATTTTACTCCAAAAAGTCTTTCATTTTCATTGATTTCCTAATACTTATTTATTTATACAGTTTTTTGGCTCTCCTGTAAAATTGAACAAATGCCGGTTACGTGTTGTCAATGTATGGCCATCGATAATATAAAATGAAAATTTTCTACAGATGACTTATTACATTCTATTCATAAGATAATAACATTGTCAAGCAATTCTAAATTGTTCCATTGATTTAATTATATATTTAATCAAACAATGTGTGTTTCTCGAAACGTTTTCATCGATAATGGAATAAGCCAGGGATTCCAAAATTGTTTGCATTCGATCAACACTGCAGTATTTCAAATTCAGAATAATCAAATGATACCCTGCAGAAATTGTGGTAGTAGTCAGTAGCGTGCAGCTTGTACAAGATAGGTGATTTATAGTAATACACTTATTCCTCGATTTACACAGTATTTTTATTAGACGTTTTCGCTTTTACACGGGTTAAAAAAGTTAACTTTAATTCTTCATATTCGTAAGTAAAAAACGAGTAAATAATTTTTAATTACGTGTTTTATATCTTAAATAATATTTGTAGCCTTATTATGTCGAAAGAAGTAAAAAGAAAAGATATTTCGTTAGCAAAAGAATAAAAAAATTGGATCTTTTACAAAACGAAGAAAGAGTAATAGATGTTGCTAGATTATATAGCATGAATGAAGCTACAACAAGAACCATTGAAAAAATGTAAAACTCAATTAGAAAGAGTGTGTCAGCTGGCACTACGAGTACGAGCACAACTTCATATATCAGAGATATTGCAATGGAAAACATGGAGAAGGCATTAATGATTTGGATATAGGACCAAACTCAAAAACGGATGCCAATTGATACCAATGCTTATTACAAATAAAGCATTGCGGATTTATGAAAAAAATAAATAGAAGATACCATCCTCTTCATCATCTGAAGAGAAGCATACTTTCACAGCAAGTCATCAAGTCAAGTCACAGTGATTTGTGATAGTGATGAATGATAAAAACTCCACCAACCCTTGCAATATTTATTTAATAATTCTTTTGGATTTCATTTTTTTGTTACTCTATAAGCTTTACCTGTATTTAATTAATAAAAGAATACGTATGTTTATACTTTTTAATAAAAAAAAAAATATTTATTTTAGAAAACACCCAAATTATGCGTTTTTCGTGTACTTTTCGATTTACAAGGTTTTGCATTAAAAAATATACAATTTCGATTTACTCGTTTTTCTCAGGAACCTATCTGCCGTGTAAATCGAGGGATAGGTGTAAAAATATGTTATGGATTAATCAGAAGGTTGAGTGGATTGTTTTTATATAACACAGTCATCAATTTTTGGACCCTGAACATTAAAAATATAATTATCCATACCCGCTTTAACACGGTGCATATGGACATTTAAAAGTTTATCGCAACATCTGTTTTGAGATCTGTTTGTTACTCAGTTGCTCGTATGGACTTTTTTAATGATCTTGATTGAAGTTATGTTATTAATAAAAATTAATTATCGTCTGTTTTCTGTCATAAGTTTGTAATTAACAAAACTGATAAAATTAAACGAAGTATACAACGCCATTCTTTGTTGGGGAATTTATTATGTATCTTTCGTCAAAAAGGGCATTTTTTTTAAAAAGACAACGTTCATTCAAAGGCAGGCAACTGTTACTGTATTTTATTTTAAACTCTTATTTGTGTAAAATCTGAAGTAATTCATTTATAATACTTTCGATGGATTCGGCGGTAACTTTGTGGAGTTAATATCAAATAAAATAACTTGTTTCACCTCTTTCAGAGGCATCCACAGACAACTACTTTCGTAAATGCTTGCTTGGGTGCGAAAGATCGTCACACATTTTGAAACACAATACGTGGAATAATCTAAGCTATTTTATTTTATATTATTAATGCATTTATATTTTGATGTTATAATTGTTTTTTTTTTATATAACATGTCCGCTCCCAATGTGGAGCATATGAACTCCTAATGGAGTTTATCTCAACAGAAGTGTTTCTACGAGAACTGCTTGTTACTCAGTTGCTCAACCTCTCTTTTTCCAAAGACAGTAGGGATAGAAGGATAGGGCTAGGACAGGATTAGTGGTAAGCTAATCGCTCTCGATACGCCCCATTCATAGGATAGGATGGGTGAGAGAGGGGAATTCAAGACATCACATACATCCATGCCTTTTGAACACAAATTCATAAATCGATTGAAAAATCAATTTATAAAACTGGCCGTATCGGGATTTGAAACCGGGCCCTCTGTAGCCGAAGCCAACAACGTTGACCACTCGACCACACAGGTATGTAGCATAAAATATTGATACTAGATTTTTACGAGTTTATTTAAAACTGATTTTTTTCATTAGAACTATCAATCTGTTATTTAACAACTTCTTCCAGAACAGTGACGAGATGCTCCATATTGGACGAGGGCATGGAATATATATATATATTAATATTTAATTATCTATACCGTACTTGCGTGGACTGAGGACGACACTGCTGGGATTGGTGGAAGGATATGCCGGGAGACATGCAGGTGGAAGTAGAGGTGATGCATCAAGAGTTTAGTGAGTTCAGAGATGAAGATTGCAATTTGCGCTTCTGTGGTGCAGCACCGTGATATTTCAAATTGCATATTGTTAGTTATGCATTAAGCATTCGGTGTATGCAGCTATTGACAACTTTTTTTTATTAAAATTAAATATTGATATATTTGAAATATATTGCCGCCTGTGTGGTCGAGTGGTTGTTGGCTTCGGTTACGGATTGATTTTTCAATCGATTTATAAATTTCTGTTCAAAGGCATGGATGTATGTGATGTCTAGTATGTTTTGCGTATTTACGTGAAAACATAATCTTCTTTAAGTTTCATATAAAAAGCTCGAAACATCATTGTATTGTTTTCTAAACTGTTCAACAAATAGTAATTGAATTTAAATTAGTGACGAAATGATTTCATAAAAAGATGAAACAAACAGTAATAATCAATTTTTACAAACTTAGTTTAGATCAGGGGTGGGCTGGAGGGGGCACAGAGGGGCTCGCGCGGACCCCTTGTTAAATTATGAGAAAACAATATTCTCAAATCAAATTATTATATTAACTGTAATTTCCGACGAATATATTATATAATCTACGACAGCTTCAGTAAATACATTTTTTAGTCATTTAGAATTATATGTTTACGGTAAATTGCATATTGTTACATATTATAAATGTATTAAGTAATAATCGATTGCTTATTTAAGTATTGCATACATAGGAGTGATACAAAATTTACTCCTTCGCCAGAACAGCGAGAATCCCCTTGTCAAAGTATTGGCAGCCCACTGCTGGTTAAGATGTGTCAAAACTTTGGTCATACATATCTCAAAAAAAAACAATTTCTAGTTTAACTTCACCATCGATATGCAGTGCATAATTCTTTCGGAATTATTTCCTCAATATTTTTATATAACGTCTAAAATCTAAATAATATATTCTCAGCAAGTTATTTTGTTTTTCCGACGTTGAAATGAGTGAAATTTATAAAAAGGTTTGTTATATATGGACATATAAGCAACCAATCCATATTGGATCACTGCATTATTGCTTCTCACTTCCGTTACATTTATACATAAGTAAATATAACTACATATAACCACGCCTGTGTGGTCGAATGGTCAGCGTCGTTGGCTTCGGCTACGGAGGGCCCGGCTTCAAATCCCGGCACGGACAGTTTTATAAATTGATTTTTCAATCGATTTATGAATTTCTGTTCAAAGGCATGGATGTATGTGATGTCTTGAATTCTCCCCTCTCACCCATCCTATCCTATGAACGGGGCGTATCGAGAGCGATTAGCTAACCACTAGTCCTGTCAAAGCCCTATCCTTCTATCCCTACTCTCTTTGGAAAAAGAGAAGTTGAGCAACTGAGTAACACACAGTTCTCTTAGAAACACTTCTGTTGAGGTAAACTCCATTAGGAGTTCATATGCTCCACATTGAACACACAAAAAAAATGTATATAATATAATAGTATGTATACATAAGTTGATATACCAAACAGAAGTGGGATGAATAATATTTGAACAGTAATTGTAATGTAAGAAAAGTATTTTTAGTACACACTGTTATTTTCATTTTTTTTGTATCCATATACGCTTTCAATGTGAAGCATATGGCCTCCTAATGGAGGCATCTCAACAAATTTTTCTACGAGAACTGTTTGTTACTCAGTTGCTCAACCTCTCTTTTTCCAAGGAGAGCAGTAGGGATAGCAGGATAAGGCTAGGACACGACTAGTGGTTAACTAATTGCTCTCGCTACACCCAGCTATTAAAGAATAAGAAAGGTAAGAGTTAAATTGAGGCATCAAAGACACCCATGCCTTCGAACCGAAATCTGAAAAAAAACCTTTCCAATTTAGTAGTTTTTAATTATTATATGACAAGTATGTAAGCTCTAAGGCTGCGGAGTTGTCAAAAAAACCGCCACTCCTACTCGGGTATTTACAAATGGGACCGTTTTTGATTTAAGAAATACATATTGAATGTGGAAAAGAAAAAAGACGTAACCCACACATATCAAATATTACAGGAGGCGCTGAATACGTGTTTTGATGATTTTGTGACATATGAAAATTATAAATTATACACAACCTTGAAGTGCACGGAGACTTCTAAACTGGTGTTTAATTGACATAACCTAAAAGGGATTAAAGAAATTGTCTCGGAAAAACCATAACAATGATCAAAATCAAACCAATCCATCCTCCCCATCTTTTATTTTGAATTAATGTCATAATAAATTCCTCAATAAGTTATTCAGCTTTATTATAATTTTGTGACGTTAATACACCCCTTATTAATTATTACAAAAACCACTTTAGTGAAGAAACCTAATGGTCACCGTAAAGTGTTAATATACGTCCCGTATATTCCTAAATAAACCCCAAATAACTCGGTTATGTATAGTCCGTTACAAAATATCCGGGTTCAATAAAGTGAATTTCGTACTGGGGTTTCAATTGCAAAACATTTTAACATGAATATTCGTTGATTTGTAAGGAAATCGGTCGCATTAAAGGATAAGCGATGTGGGCAACACAGATTTGGCAAGTGATACAGAATTGTGCGATCAGCGTACGCTGTGACAGCTGCGTCACGCAAGTGTCACATATGAATGACACATAATAGCATCATTTTAAAATGAATATTTCTTTACAAAGCAATTCAAATAAAGCTCAAATCTTTCAGTAAATTTAAATAAAACTTTTAATATAAAGCTTCTAAATAAAAAAAACCTTCCACTGCGACTGAAGGTGCTTGGTGGAATTTCAATATTAAATTTGAATCGTTCAAACTATGTTCATTCTCACAGATTTTGTCACTGACGACCCGGGTTTCGCCTTTCGGCATCTTTAGGCGTTCAAGTGCACGGATGAACTTGAACTGACGCTTAGTAAATGAAAGCTTCGTGTTTATGTAAGAAATAAATGTATCATTGAGTTTAAAGCCATTGCTGGCTGTGCAAATCTGTGGGCATTCCCATGAGCTTATCTTTTATGTGTGTATCCATGTATGCGCATGTGTGTGTACATGTACGGATATAGTATGGGGAGAAGCATATAGAATGTGAATTGCAAAATAATGCATATGGAGTTTCCGTGAACTACTTATCTCTGTAGTGATCACACCTTTCCGTCTGCAACGATGCAATTTTGGAGGGAATACAATTTTTCAAAAAAATAGCGATGAAGGATACTAGAAGAACCTTAAATTTGATATCCAAAACTGATATCAAACTGCGTCTCGTAATCTGTTTTGAAATATGAGGCCTGCAAAGGCGATAATGTAATGACAGTGCATATTCTTAGCACACTATGCCAGGCGCGATATCGCAATATTGATGTTTGACCATTTAACGAGGAGATCATCCCCTATGGAACACAGCCTTCGAATACTGAGGCTCGTGTTTTCGGCTAAATAACTTTTTTGTGGCCATTACTAACACATTTTTACTTTCAATAAGCCGTAGGAAAAACAACAACGTTTTTCATCGTAAATATGTGAGCTTTAAATTCGGATCTGATAGATAAGATGAATGACGTGAACTGTTTGTTATTCTGTAACTCAATTTCTGCTGCAATTTGTGCTGCCAATACGTTTACAAGGGGCTCGCTTAACCTTAAAACAATTCTCGGTGTTCTGGGGAAGGAGTGAATATTTTTATCACTCCTATGCAGCTATATGCAATACTTAAATAAGCAATAGATTGTTACTTAATACACTTATAATATGTAACAATATGCAATTTACCGTAAACTTATCAATCTAAATGGCTAAAAATGTACTACTGTGTATACTGAAGATGTCGTAGATGTCGTCAGAAATTGCAGTTATATACGAATTTGATTTGAAGGAGCTCGCGCAAGCCTTTTCGAGCCCACTCCAGCCCACCTCTGGGTAGTAACATTAGGGTGGTAGTAAAGAACTTGTAGCTAGCAAGCTACCATTTTTTTGTTAATTATTGCTCTCGTAACGATCCTAGCGGACAACTGGATATTGTATAATGTTAGTTACACCATGGGAAACGTCTGTTTGATACAAATGTACAGCAGTAGCAGGTGGTGGAGGGAATAGAAACGCTCATATTTTTTTTGGGATGAGATATTTATATTATGTCCCTACTCTCTTTGAAAGAAAGAGGTTGATAAAATGAGTAACAAAATGTTCTCGTAGAAAATCTTTTGTTGAGATACTCTAATAACATGGTCTTATGTTTATTATTGCATGAAGACATAAAATATGTTTGCTGACAAAACTGGAACGGTTCAAAAACATGTCCGCTCCTAATGTAAAGCATGTGGTGTCCTAATGAAGGTATTTACAACAGATTTTTTCTACAAGAACTGCCTGTTGATCAACCTCTCTTTTAAGATATAGAATAAAAAGGATATAGTTTTTTATCCATGTCTGCTCACAATATCGAGCATATGGCCTCCTAACGGAGGTATCTCAACAAAAGTTTTTTCTACGAAAACTGTTTGAAACTCAGTCGCTCAATCTCACTTTTGTTTTCAATGTGAGTAGTAGGGAAAGAAGGATAAAGCTAGAACAGGAATAATGGTTAACTTATCGCCATTTCTACAACACGTTATTAATGGATCAGAAGGATGGGAGGAGAGAATGTGAATTGATATCATAAACACCCAGTCTGCGATCACAACTTTGAATTGAATAATTCTCAAATTCACTGTGATCTTACCGGGAATCAAACCCAGATCTGCGTGATCGGTAGAGCAAGCTCTAATCAACTGGGCCATAGCAGGCGAGGATACAGTTGTACACAGTTATTTAAGAATTGGAAAGGTGGGAGGGAAATTTATGATATCACAAACATCCAAGCCTTCGAACAGAAATCGATAAATCAATTTAATAATTGCTTTTTGTACTAGGATTTGAGCCCGTGAGATCAGTCACGGAAGCAACAACGTTGACCATTGCACTAATATACCCGAAAGTATTCACCCCAACATGTAACAATACACAATACATACATTTTACAGGGTACACCTGCATTTTGTATTTTACATTTATATGATTAATAAATATTTGAGTTGGTTCAACTTCAGAAACACTCGATTTCGCCAAAACTTATTATCGGCAATTAATATCTCGCCATACTCATGCCATCTGTTGTTTCACATAGTACATTATTGTTCTAAGCATGATATTGTACAGCTTTTGATATCAAAAGCTTATTGAAACAGTTGATGGAGATACGCAGAACTACAAAGACTTAAGATACATTTTGACTTTACAATCGAAATATTGATATACCAAGTGTGGGCTGTTGAACAACATATCAAAGTATTTGTCTTGCGGCGCTGATTCTAGATATCAACTGGGCTAAAAATAGCGTAATAATTGTAATCGAAAGCTGTTTATATTTATATAAGACCCCTTCATCCCTTAAGTATAAATAATTATTATTATTACGCATGTTATAAGAATAAGCAACAATTTTTTCAGTAGCTGCTAATTTGACAGCTGACAGTTGATTGACAGTGCACAGTTTGGTTTGCCATTTCACAATAATTAGACTTACGCCAGAACAACTCTTGCAAATTATGCGAACTTATTTTGACATTTTATGAGTAGTATAGACGGATATTTTTAGAATTTTCAACAGTCAATAGCGACAGCCAATTTGTTAGCTGAATTATTCTCAGTTTGGTTTGCCATTTCACCTCGAATAGACTTACGCCAGAACAACGCTTGAGAATTCTGCAAATTTATTTTGACATTTTATAATTTTTGAAAGGTTTGTTTTTAGAATTAACAACATTTTATCGAGCGATAGCCAATTTTACAACTGATTTGTGCTCAGTTCGGTTTGCCATTTTACCTCGAATAGACTTACGCCAGAACAACGCTTGAGAATTCTGCAAATTTATTTTGACATTTCATAATTTTTATATAATTTTTGAAAGGTTTGTTTTTAGAATTAACAACATTTTATCGAGCGATAGCCAATTTCACAACTGATTTGTGCTCAGTTCGGTTTGCCATTTTACCTCGAAAAGACCTACGCCTAAGATACTTATGGTTTATATATGACGGCTATTTTTTTGAGTGTTTGTTTTTAGAATACACAACGCTTTATCTAGCTACAGCCATTTTTTTAGTTGAACTATGCTCAGTTTGGTTTGCCATTTCACCACAAATAGACTTACGCCAAAACAACTCTTGCAAATTACGTAAAAAATATTTTCTCATTTTATAATTTGTATGTAAAGGTTCGTTATTCAAATTAGCAACACTTTCCAGCGACAGCCCATTTGACAGCTAACAGCCGATTAGTTCTAAGCTTAGTTTGCCTATTTGCAACATTCACAAAAACAATGCTTGTGAATTTAGTAAATTTAATTCTTCAGAAATGATGCCTGAAATGAAGAGCGAGAGATAAATTTGATAACTTTGTTACTCCACTTGCTGTGTTACAGATTGAGCCACGTGTTTCTTCTTTTTGAGAAGCGTCGTCAGATAGAACATCAGAGTGAAATTGACTCTTATTCTGTAATTAAACTATAAATTTTTGTATTTATATTAATATCTAGCCGATTTTTATCAGTCGATAAAACAAGACGTTACATAAAAAAGCGGACGGTGGCGGGTACAAAATTAAGTACATTTAGAAAGTAATTCCGTAGTCCTTTTATCACGATAGAACGAAAAAACTATGGAGCGTTCGTCAAGCAACGTTCAGGCAGAGATGCTTTACTATTCATCCCTGTCTTCGACATTGGAACCAGAGGGTGGGTTTATTATACTGAATGCAAATCTTGGCCTATTGAAAAAGAAATATGTTTACGAAATCGGTACAGTGACGTGAACAAAGTCGGGTGACTATAAGACAAATTGCTTAGAATAGTATGCAGTATCTATATATTAATAGTCAATAAGGTAAGTTCGCACGTTTGTACGTTTAATTGTTTGTTTGTATGGTCGCGATTTCGCCTTTTCGATGACGTCAAGAATGACAGACAAATTTTAAAAAAATCGTACTTATTTTAACACTATACTGTTTTTTCTAAAAGAGTTTGTACAGAATAGATGAGAATATTATTTTGTATGGTCTGTATGCACTCACAACTTTCTATGTAAACGAAGGTGTGCATTTCTCTTATAAGTATTTTATATCATTACCTCGATGAATAATTAAAAAGTCTTTCCCTGATCTTTTTATTATCATTTAAAATGCTATTTATTTAATAGTTTAATTTTTTAATGGGTTTAAGCCTCTGATATTTTTAGACATAGTAGCATTTAGTGGCGCCACTTTTGACTTTTTACGATTTGTGTACAGAAAGGTCTAAAAAAGGAGTCGAAGTCGTATGTTTTTTTTCCGACTTCACAACCCTGGTAACTGGTAGTTTTCGTAGAAAAATTGCGTTAAGATCATTTTCAATATAAGTCCATATGAACCCTGTGGTCTAGTTGGTTAAAGCTTGCTCTTCTGACCAGGTGAGTCTGGGTTTGACTCCCGGTTAATGTCAAATTTAGATTTTTTAATTTGAGACTTAAGACGTGGGTATTGTCAATTTACCTCGAGTTTATCTCGAATGTCTTGCAATCAAATTCTCATCGAGTTTTTCTCGAATGATCTTTCAACTTTAAAATATTTGGCGCATTGGCATAAGCTGCAAATTTTTATTAAATTAAATACGTTCTTGTGACAAAAAAATGCATGTATAATTAATTTGTTATGTTTAATCAGATATCAATCTTGCTTAATTTTACAGTACAAGATTTCAACCGTTAGCGTTGTAGTAAATTTATTTATATTTTTTTCCATGTCCAATGTGTTTCCTTTAGAATTAATAAATCATTTATTGTGCCAGCGTTAATTACGGTCACCCTTCTGCAGCCTCTCTTTCCCTTCTGTCACATTCGCATACGCCTGTCTCTCTCCGTAGGCCGTTTGGCAAACGATTCACGGCTCTTTGGGTTGACAATGCCTCCCGCCACACAATGGGACTACGCGCGGATTGTTGAGGGAAAATAAGCCGTTTTTGTGTCGGGAAATGTCGGCGGAATCATTTTACACTTGGCTATTCGTCAATACACGCTATCTAATTTTTTTAAATGTGAATTTTTCAGCCACGTATTTCTCTATAGCTTACTTTGCCAACTTTTAATATTACAGTGGAACCCCCAACTACACTACTAAAGTGTGATTAACTCTACTCTTTATTAGGACCGGACTAGTGGTTCACTAATCGCTCTCGTCACTCTGTTATTTTAATAATATAAGGACGGGGGAGGTTCTTCTTTAGACATCACAAACACCCATGCTTTTGAGCAGAAAACAATTGGCATGGGTGTTTCCTGTTGTCTAAACATTCCCGCCTACCCTTAGATCGATTAGTGATCCGTTAGTCCTGTTCTAGCCCAAACCTCTCTCCTTAATTCTAGTCTGTCTTCGATCTAAGGATGTTGAGCAACTGGGAAGAAAATAGTTCTGTTGAGATATTATCAAATGGAGGCCATATAGTTCATCACCTTACTTGCAGAAGTTGGTAAGCAACAGATTGATAATTCTGAAAAAGTTTCAGCTTTTAAGATAAGGCCTTCAGCATCGATATGTTATTTTAAATAGATAATTACAACAATAAAACAAAGATGTACGCTGTTATTAACCCTCCAGAGACGAGAGCTTTTTTCGATAAAAAAATATTTTTTTAAGCCATATTGAATTCACGGGTAACTTTTGTTCCTTACAAGTCGTTGTATAGAAACCCCGCATGACTATATGGTCATGCTCATCCTTTTATTACCGTGAAATATTGTGTACGGACAGTAGTAAGGACAAAAGTGACCGTATGGGCTTGCAAACATTCGGGGTTGAAATATAGCTAAACGTGAAATTTTTAAAAATATTTACAATTTGACCTCTTTAGATCAACATAATTTCAATACAAATATATTAGCAAAAGAACTGTAAATAATTTTATGTTTTGCTAAAAAAATAACTAACAGTTTCAAAAAGTTCATTAAAAAAAACGGAAATTCAAAAATCGCATGTGCTTTTGGTGGCCGTTTCTGTCCCCGCGGCTGATGACTAACTGAAGTCTGTACTCTTTTTAACCAAATATGAATGAAAGCAACGATATTCACGTAGAAAAAGGATAAATAGTGGAAATAGACAACGGTGTTCACTGTGACCATATGGTCACGCTCGTCCTTGGAGGGTTGATAAACTGGCAAAATAAATGCACCATCTGAGTTTTTCCATACAAAGAATTGATACACAAGAATCTTTTAGTATATTTAGGTCATTTGTGACAATTTTGTTACTTACCAATAGGGCTTGTCGGTTTTCAAAAACCGGTTTTTTGCCTAAATTTGCGACATTCGAAAACCGCTCTTTGTCAACTTTTTAACCGGTTGTACCTACAACTTTTTAAAAAACCACGAATCAATCAATAAATGGATTTCTTGAGGAACCACAACATAAAACTTCAAATTAAATTATACTAAATGCCGAATTTTCCATATACGAGTCTACAAACAAAAAGACAAACAATTTGGATCTTTTATTTGATGCCTAAAAAACCATATGCCCCACATGATTACCCAGCGAAAGGGTATTTTCGATATCAGGAAATATTCTTACAACAAGTGATCGATCAGTGGACGCTTTGTGTTTTTTTTTTAACATATTTTCTGAAGATTAACACCTAATAACTTCTTGTTGTGTATTATTATGTTTATAAATAAACAAAATAAAAAAGAATTTTAAACTTTTTTTCGCTATTTTAATTGAGTTACCTATTTTTCGTAAAACTTCGAAAACCGGATAAAACCGGTTTCCGCACAATATTGACATTCGAAAACCGGTTTTTTTCAAAAGTCGATTTTTGTATAAGCCCTACTTACCAACTTATGTCAGTACAGTGACGATATACTGTACATTGGGAGCGGATTTGAATTTAAAAAAATACCTTTCATAGTAGTGGCTGTAGAAAAGAACCTGCCAATATTTGACAATCGTTCCACAACGCAATATATTTATTTAATTAAATTAAGTTATAACGATTGAAACAATTAATTGCGTTGGTTGGAAAAAAAGGATATGGAGGCGTTTGAATAAGGGAGGTGTTCTTTTATCCGTGGGTGTAACAATTGGGGTTTACCGTGGCGTAATACAAACACGGGGAGATAGGAGTTGATGGTAGTACACCCTGGTAGGTAGCTATACTTTCTAGAACGCCATTATACCGCGGCGCCTACACCTCGTTTGTAAAAAAAAGTTTTATAAACTTGCGAGGCCGTATAAATTGTGCAGTTCAATTATTTTTACACTTGTAATACGTAAAGATAACAAGGCGTCGTTATAAACATAATATATTATACGTGCCTATTAAAGGTGAAGTGAGCTAAGAAGTATTTTAGATAAAAATAAGTTAGATGCGTTGTAATATTCTACACATCTTAAAGTTTCGTAAAAGTGAAGTAACCACAGTTGAAACACATTGCAAAGTATCCAGTCGTTAACTCGTTTTGTGATCCCGAAATCTCGGGATTGACAATTTTTCAATCCCGAGATTGAGCACTCAGCATAAAATCGTGTATTGAGAAAATTTTTGGTCGGCGATTTTGAAATTATGGGATTTTTTAAACAATTTCATGTCAATTTCAAAAAATATCTTTTTTTACCTCTTCCGTGTTTCATTTTCTCAATCCCGATATCCTGGAATTGGTACTGTCGCAATCCCGGGTTTTCTAGATCACAGAATTGGATGGAATCCCGGGATTGGATACCCTAATTGCAATAATGGTATCTCCGTAAAATTTAAATAAACAATCTACCAAAACTTCAAATAAAGACGTGGTTGTACTTAAAAGTCCAAGAAAAAAAGATTTACCATTTTTCTAGTTGGCTCACTTCACCTCTAGAGGTGTTCCTCGATTAACGCAGTATATTGCATAGGTATACTGCTGCGTATACCGAGACTATCATTTGTATAATTATCATGGAAAATTACTGACTTGTGTATTTCATCGTTTACAGAGATAAGAGCACTTGCTTTATGTCTTCTAATGTGTTCTGATGTTTTAACCATTTTTTTCGCCTTCTTTCCCTTTTTTCTTTTCTTCAGTTCCTGTATGATTCTAATTAATTATTTCGGTCGATGTCTTTTCAATATTTCCAGGGTTTAACTTTGTCAATAAGGCAGAAGTGAAGAAGTTGTAAAATTATCATTTTTTTATATACTGTATCCAGGGGATTATCGAAGGGTTAGGAAAATTGTGACAAATAAAATTTGAATCAATTTTTAGTTTATTCATAAATATTATTCTACGGTAAAGATATTCTGATGCTGCTTCTCAGAGAGTTTGTAGCACAAGTGGAATAACAAATTTATTTTTTATTTAAAAATCAGCTTTTTTTTAAACTGACTGAACTGTGATTTGAACATTGTAACGTTTAGCACCAGAAACGTTCTCTCTAAGCAGCGTGAGCGCGCGGCCACGCAGCAGTTTGTAAGCCTCCGCGTACTCATTCCGAGTTGGCGCGCACTCCAAAGGGATCATTAGATACAATCTTTAATAAATAAAAGCCTTTAGATGCCATTAAACGTTGGCTGCATTTACACAACGGGTGATGGTGGGAAACTTACTTAGATTCAATATTTGTACTTAATACTACAAGGAAGCTTGTCTTATATTACATAATATACATAAAAGTCGATTATATTTCAAATATTATGAGAATTTATTTGGCTGTTAACATTTTCATTTCATGACGATCTTGTGTACATATTAGAAACCGCAAAATCGCATTAGCGGTCAGATGAGATGTAATAACACCCATCTCCAAACACGAAGAAGACATTAGCCGTGCGAGCTTCCCAGCCATTACTGTTATTAGTATTTCAACCCTAAACTTATAACAGATATTCTGAACCATCGTCCGGTGAACGTCAAATATGTTTGATTTTTTCGCACCTGGTCATCACCAAAGGCATTAAATATATTGTACTTTTATACTTGGTGGAAAGGCATTATATTAATAAAAACAATAATCCTTTGTACTTCATTCCACTTTATTTAATATGTCAGGACCGGTTTCACCCCGTTACTTTATCCATTGCATTAGCCCTTGTTAACTATTCTTTTATATAAATTAAAAAAATAAATAAATATAGATTTCTTTTGTGAGAATTGATATGGTCTTTGAAAAATTTGTTTTTCAGAATCTTCCTGGCTGTCGATTTTGTTTAAGTGATGAATGAACACACCAACTACTTGGAAGCTGGGAAAACATAAAACTATCATTAAGCATATTCATATCATTAAGCATATTCATTTTATTAATGTAGCATTTTATCACTTTGTCAAAAATTTCCTAAATTTTAATTATGTTTGTAATTGCTTTCAATCGCATTCTGAATTTATGAATCTGGGATGACTTTTTAATTATATGTTAGATGTGTTGAACATTTTAATTTTGTGTTATTTTAGAATCACTTTAATGTAATTGGCAATTTCTTTTCAGTGCCAACTGTTGTGTATAACTTTTCAATTTTGTATAAATAGCATTGTTAAATTATATTTCTTATCAGTTGATAATGCTCGCAATGAGCGAAACCGGTCCTGACATATTAAATAAAGTGGAATGAAGTACAAAGGATTATTGTTTTTATAAATATATTTTAGTTGGTTAGAGCTTATGCAGGTCTGGGTTCGATACCCGGTAAGATCACAGTGAATTTGAAAATTATTCAATTCAAAGTTGTAATCGAAGACTAAGTGTTTGTGATGTCAATTCACATTATGTCCTCTCCTCCCATCCTTCTGATCCTTTAATAACTGGATGTAGCAATAGCGATTAGTTAACCACTAGTCCTGTTCTAGCCTTATCATTCTTTCCCAACTACTCACTTTGAAAAAGTGAAGTTGAGCGACTAGATAACAAACAGTTCTCGTAGAAAAAACTTCTGTTGATATACCTCTATTAAGAGGACATATGCTCCACATTGGAAGCGGACATGGAATATAAAAAACTAAAGATATATTATTTTTAAATCATCTACTTTTTAATGTATTATTTATGTATCATGTTTATTTTCAAATTGAATTGCACACTCTTGGGACAATATCTGGATCCGCCACTGGTAACAGTTAACACCGTTGTCTGTTGATCTTTTTACACCTGAATATCGTTTGCATTTGTTCAATTTTGTTAAAAAGGATACTGATATGATTTAATTAAGTATTTCGACTGAGGGTGCTTGATGGAATTTCAATATCAAATTTGAATTGTTTGAATTTTTTACTTTTCCATGTACTTTTCCATGTACTTTCCAAGTACATCCGTGCACTTGGAGTGCCTGAAGATGCCAAAAGTCGAAACCCGGGTCGTTAGCGACAAAACTCATGGAAAAGTACAAAATTCAAACAATTCAAATCTGATATGATTTGTTATTTCTGTTTATTATAAAAGGATTTTGAATAATTTAGACTACTTTTGCAACGCGGCGTTTCTATAGAACGAGATTATTATTTTTGCTGAAAATAAAAGTTTTTTTGAATTCAATATGGCTTTGAAAAAATAAATGGGAAAAAAAATCTCATTTCTGGAGGGGTAAATGAAATATGCCAATATTAATTTTCCATCAAAAGGTTTACAACAACCGATAAACGTATACCCTTATAGTTAATTAGATTCATAGTGTATCGGCTAGCCGAAGAAGCCAGTTCGTTTATGATCTCAATTATCCTCATTTATGGGGGTAATGTCCTCCATCATGAGTGAAATACCTTCTCCGTCCTATCGTGTTTTCTCTACAATTTGCCTTACGATTTAATTAGATTACATTGAAATGATAATATTTTATCACATTAAATGTCTAGTTAATACAGAAAAAAAAAAGTTTTGTCTATGGCATACTTAAATCCACCAAATATTATGTGGTGAGCGCTCGTCGGTCACAATTAGGGATTCCGAAAATTCGTCATTATCGACTGTTCGAATATCGAATAATAAAGTTTAACTATTCGAATATTCGAAAAGTTACTGAATTATGGAAATGGTATAAAAATCAATTATTAATAAATGTATATTGAAAATAGTATATACAAAATTATAAGTGGGTAACTGATAATTTTATTTTACCCAAATATTATTTCTTAATTAAATAATATTTTACAAATGAATTTATCATTTTATCATAATGATTTACTTTTCACTTTTAAGGTGTTCACTGTCAATACTTGGTGGAATGTCATTATAATAAAAATAATGAAACATTTTTAGTACTTTTTCCACATAAAATTTTATTAGATCAGGACCGGTTTCGCTCATGATGAGCATAAGAAAAACAATAACACAGTGATATTTATACAAAAGTTAAGTGATAAAAACAAGGTATGACAAACAATTGGTATTACAACCTAGCAAAAGAATTGAAGCAAAATACAAGGAAAATAAACTATAAATAAAAAGTTGAAGACCACTTAGCAATGAAAACTATTACAACAAAAACCAATTAGGTATGAATTATCATTAACAAGGTAAAAACCAACAATTAGTGTATATAATAAATAAATCTTAATGTCTGTCAAACCGGTCCTGATTAATAAATTTTATGTGGAAAAAGTACTAAAAATGTTTTATTATTTTTATTATGATTTACTTTTCATTTTGTATTTGACATCTCTTGTTTTTTTTAAGCCGACGAAACTTTTTCCTTGAAACTATACCGTAAAACTCAAAAATTGAGTGGAGCAAATCACTCACTTACTGTGGTATTTATTATTATTCTTGAAATCTAGAGATATTTTGTTGTTAAATAGTCAATAAAAAATTACTTTTTTATTTTTAAAATATTTCATTTACAAATATTACGAATACTGTTCGAATAGCTGCCTTAATGTTCGAATATTCAATTGGGTTGGTAAGACGTTGATTTGCCGATCAGGCGCCTTAGGTGAAGTCAAATTTAAATTTGAGACCTAAGGCGTAGGTGTTTGTAGAATCAACTATCTTTATTAAGTCTATCTCGTATTTGGGGCATTGGCATTAGGCGTAATATTTATTTTTTTTAATTCACAATAGTTGAAAGAAAATATATATCATTTTATGATTTTGTACGACGAAACAATTACTTTTTCACACCTCAGTTTGGATGTGTCAAAACTTTGATCAGTCATATTTCAAAACTACCTGATTCTAGTTGTAGCGGCATGGAATTAAGCCATCGAAATGCTCTCTATTTAGAGTGACTACAGCCTAAAAATTATAGCATGCATAAAATATTACTCAGAGAATGATTTATACAGCGTTAAATAAAATCTTCCCAGCCGGGTCGGATAACCGTAATGTCATCGCAAAGTTGGCGGTGTCGGTGTTGGTTATTTGCAGATCCGGCACGCACGGCGGAAGTGTCCGGGGTCAGCAGGGTTGGCGGGCTTACGGGCTGCTGGGGTTTTCGGGGGTAATTAGGCGGTTTCCAGCCCGCAGAACGCGGCAGCGACACATCTGTCGCGGGATATCAGAAATATTCGTTGGGTGCGCCGATCACCACAATTTTAATTGAACGCTGATGATAAATCTTTAATTTGGTGATGATTTTATTTCACCGAACTATCATCGGAATCCTGGTTGAGTATTTTTTATTTTATTTTGTATGTTTTTTATCCCTCCTCATTGAAATTCAATCTTAAACACGAGGCGCAACCATATCGGTTAACTAACCAGTAATCCTGTCCTGGCATTTCCTTTCCAGCCTTAGACCCAGGGATGGGCTGGGGGGGGGGCTCGCGCGATCCCCTTATTAAATTTTGGCGTGGCCGGCGAGCCCTTTGTTAAGATAAGAAAATCATTCGTCTTAGATCAAATCATCACATAACTGCAATTTCTGTAGATGGATAAAATTGAAAATTAGTTGTCCCTTCATTATCCAGTACGAAGCAGCATTTTTCGATCGATTTATCTATTTTCTGTTCAACGGCACGGGTGTTTGTGATGTCTTAAGACTGCCTCCCACTCTTCCGATCCTCTATTCACTAGCCCTGTGTTATGCTTATCATTTTATCCCTACTTGTATCTTTGGCAAAGAGAGGTTGAGCGACTAAGTAACAAGCAGTTCTCATATAAAAATAACTTTCGTTGAGATACTTTCATTAGGAAGCCTTATGCTCGACATAGGGAGCAGACATGGATAAAAAAATTGATAGCATCTATCGAGCCCCTTGTTAAGATATTGGCAGCCCACCACCGCCTCGAACTTTCGAAAGATTTAACAACTTAGTTACAATACTAACTGGTTGTTTTCATAGAAATCAATATTCGAAAAATAATATTTTTATTTTGATTAAAATATTTTGTTTTTTTTTCAACAATCCCATTTCCATAGACTTACTCTGTGACCAGAACAAGAAGCATAATGCTTGATATACTGTTTTTTTAAAAGGTTGATAAATTTAGTTAAAAGCAGTTCTCATAAAAAAAAACTTATGTTGAGTTACCTCGATTAGGAATCCATATGCTCCACATTGAGAACAGACATGGATTAGAAAGAGAAAAATCTTTAGTAACAAAACTTGACGAGAAGTGAGTTCCAAAATCAAATTGAAATGAAAAGGTGTAATAAGCAATTGGCATTGAAAATAAAAGTGGGTATTATGATAAGTGACAAATTAAAATGCTTAACACCCTTAAAATGTTTATAAAAAATCAATAAACTTGAAGAGTAAAAAACATTTTCAATTAAATTTGTTTTTGTATAAATAACACTGTAAAGCTATATTTCTTATCCACGAGCCATGAGCGAAACCTGTCCTGATCTTGATAAATCAAAGTGAAAATAAGTATAAAGGAATATGAGGAGCAAACATTCAAAGAGTGTTTTGTCACACAAATACAAAGCTTGGTAAATGATGATTTAAGTGTTGCAAAAGTGACGGTTTGTATGAATGTGTCAACTTTATGATTTCATTTTAATATGAAAAAAAACCTTTTTGAACACTAATTTTGATTTCCATTCATAGGTTTTATTATGGGCTATCAGAATTGATGTAAAACGCCATTTTTCAAAATTTGTGACAAAACACTTTTTGAATGTTTGCTCCTCGTATTGTGTTTTTCTTAATTATAGCAACTTACTATCGACGCAGGTGTGATTGATACACCCCCTCAATTTTCTCTCACGATTGCGTTTCATAATATTATTGTTGTATACATATTTGGCGAAGCAGAATACATAGTTGGGTAGTTACTTTAACGATTATGTGTATCGCTTTGCAAAACTTTTAACTATATTCTTCTTGCAATGGGTCCACGACAACGTGACGGCAAACTTTGTTAATATCTCGTTATGGCGCCATATTCGAGTACACTGAGCCAAAATTGCCGTACCATTTAATGTCATTATCATTATCTCACCTAATTTCTTTTGCCCATATATTTTACTTAGCGTAAATTGAATAATATTTTGAATAAAGTAATATTTACACGCAATGTTGAACGTATTTCAATTAGGAAACAAATTAAACGGTCAGAATTTAAATCAATTTTTGGTCGGAATAAAAATATTATACGGTCAGAATATTTAATAACAATGTTGGTTAGTAGCTTTTTTTTTAATCCATGTCCAATGTGGATCATATGGCCTCCTAATGGAGGTTTTTCTACGAGAACTGTTTGTTAATCAGTCGCTCAACCTCTCTTTTTCTAAAAGAGAGGGGATAGAAAGATAGAACTAGGACATAAAGAGTAATAGCTCTTGCTATACCCATTTTATTTTTTATTGAAAAAAAAATTATAGCTTAGGCCAATACGTCAAATATTTTAAAAGTACATACGAGAAAAACTTGATGAAAATTTATTGAATTGTAAGTCACTCGAGGTAAATTGTTGTCACAAACACCCATTTTTAAATATGTAAATTTGACAATGACCTTATCGGGAGTCGAACCCAAACCCGCCTGGTTGGTAGAGCAAAAGCTAACCAACTAGACCACAGTGGGCGATTTTTGGGATAGGATTGATGGGAAGGAATCACATACATCCTCGCCTTCGGGCAGAAATCCATAGATTGATTGAAAAATCAATCAATAAAAACTGTTTGTGGTAGGATTCAAAGCCGTTACCTCCGTGACGACGTTGATACTAAGCCACACATCCGGCATTCATTGCATTTATTAGAGTCTTTTAAATTGATTTTTTTGTCAAGTAGAGACAATGCACATATTATATTTATGTAAATCTTTTCATCTTGCGTACGAAATGTTTTTATAGCCCGGCAGGTAGATAGATTAATTGAAGTAGCTCGTTCAGCGAGAAAATATATTGTTTTATATCTCAGAGTTCATAAAACAACTTTGCTTCTCATGTATATTATATTCTTTGCTAATTAAAATGTATTTATTATTATTATGTTAATATTTCAGAAAACAAAAATGAAACCTTTTCAAAGTATCGTAATTGTTTGCCGGAAAATTCAAGACTAGTTGTAACCTCCGCAGTGGTGGATTATGCACTTTGGAGGCCCCAGGCGCAATAAGCTTTGAAGGCCCTGTTTTTCGAATAACATAAAAGTGCTGCAAGCCTCTTCGTAAAATAATAATAAATATTCAAAACTGAAATTAAAATATAAGGGTTTATATTACATATTCTATCTTTGAGGCCCCCAAGATTGTGAGGCCCCGTGCACGCGCCTCTTGCGTTTATGGGTTAATCCGCCACTGAACCTACGTCAACAATATAATGTTAATATAGATTTTTTCTTTTATGTAATATATTCAATACCTGATACAATTATTAAGAACGATTGTGCGGTTGTAGTCAATATGGAATATCAGCTGCCTTTGTGAAGCATGTGGACTAGGGCAGAGTTTCCCAAATTTATTCGCTCCATTCCCCCTTTTACCATACTTCAGAATATAATTCCTCTCCGACCCAAGATAGTCTAACTCAAAAAGTATATTCCAAATAATAAACATATACTGAGTGTTGAAACTTTTTTTTTGTTATATGTATGTAAGTTATTATATTATATTTAAATATTACTAGCCGGTTCCCGGCAAGCGTTGCATACCACTCAAAGAAAGAAAGTTTTTTTTGTTTTAATTGTGTTTATTGAAGTGCATGTTTTCTTTTTCTGCATGTTTGAAGTTTGGCGTTTGCTGCCGATTGTCTATGGTACACTATGGTACGCTCCAACTACTGTAAGTTAATTGTAGGTTAACCTTCGCGCAAGTGCAAGCATACGTTGTCAAAATGAACCATTGGCGGATCCAGAAATTGTCCAAGGAGGGGGCCATTCAATACTAAAATAAACATCATACAAAAATAATACAATAAAAAATAGGTGATTTTAAAATAACATATCTATATAAAAGAAGCCAATACATAATTAAGTATGTATTCTATAAAACATCGTAAACTAAACAATTTAATATTCCATTTTACAATAAATTAGACAAATTAAGGGAAAAAATCTCCTCAGGGGGGGGGCATGGCCTCCATACACCCCTCCCCCCCCAACCCTTGAATCCGCCAATGAAATGAACTGTATGACAGACATAAAAACATTATTTTTTATACATAAGGCCTACTGTATGTTAATTCTACTATGCCTATAACCTTCCCGGAAGTACAAGCAAAAAGTTTGTCAAAGTTTAGCTTAATCGGGAACTTTTAGACCTTACTGCGTAGTTCTTTGTGGATATTATACAGTAAATAATGCCAAACTAACGCGTGAAATAAAATGGCGACAAGACTAAAATCCTTTCCTAGTACGTGTCGGCATTATCATTTAGACGTCACGAAGGAATATTTCCTCCCTTTAAAGTTAAATTCAAGGTTCTCAAAACAGTAATTTTAATAATAATCCCTTCACAACACGCCCAACCCCATCTTAAGAACTACCTTTTGAATGAAATGCGTGCATAAAACAACCCTCCGCGTTTAATTTTACATTCTGTTCTTAAATCTGAATCAAACATGGATAAGGCAGTTGACTAAGACTTCGTAAAAAAATCATTGCTTTGTTATTTTATTTGTTAAATAAGTATTATTTATTATTAAGTATTTGTATGGATATACATGTACAAACACATGCACATACATACAGTACACAAAGAAGTCAACCAAAGAGAGCCATTTTCATGATGCTAAGTTTGTTTTAATATAGTTTATTGATTTTAGACAAAACATAAAATCTATGGTGGGTCGTCAAGCAGAACTGCTTTCGGTGTAAAACGATTCTCATGCATTGTCTCGTCATAGTTGTGAAGATTAGAGATCGTTGGGTTATAATGTTTATCTACGTCGCTGTGAAACTTTTGAGATATTTCACGAACAAACTCGCGGATGGTAGGTATTGTCAAGTATCAGTAAGCAGCGGGTTTTGCACGTACCACGTGGCTTTTCATATCTGTCTTAGAGATTTATCAGTTGATAATGCTTTTTATGTTATTAAATAATAATAATTGTTAATTTTACGACCATATAAAATTCGACATTTTCAGCTGTTTGCCATGGTTAACAGTACTTCTCGACTCAAAAAGTCACTGTCGATGAGTTTTTTTTGTATGGTCTGTCGTATCTCGTTTCTTCTACAATCACTGTTTGTCTACCCTTTCTTATTTTGAAGCATTATAATAACATTTCAAGATCATTGTTTCGTGAGATACATAGAATATGTACAGTTAAAATTTGTATTTACATTTTCGTATAATAACTGAAGCGAAAACGCTGTTTTATATTTCATTACAACGTCATAAGACTTAAGAGCTCTTTTGACATAATGGAGAGGTGGCTAAATAAATCAAATTTACGTGAACGAAACCATAATAACTTTTTTTCTTAAAAGGTATTCTTCACTTCAACTATATGAGTTGCCTGTTGCAAGGGTTATTATGCCGCGCACGGACCATGTTCTCTATATTCTTAGCCGCGTTCAAAAGGTTAAGTCAAAGTTAAATCATTATCGGATCCTATGGCGCAGCGTTGTGGGCTTCCGTGCCGGACTTCACTGGTTCAAGTCCCAGTACGAACAGCATTTTTTTGATCTATGATTTATATTTGAAGGCATGGGTGTTTGTAATGTTTAAAAAAAATCTCTCCCATTCTTTTGATCCTTCAATAACTGGGCGGCAGCGAGAACAATAAGTAAACCACTAGTTCTGTCCTAGCCTTATTGTTCTATCCCTACTACTCTCTTTGAAAATGAGAGGTTGAGCAACTGAGTAAGAAATATATAGTCCTCCATTAGATGGCAATATGCTCCACATTTGAGAACGGACATGGATAAAAAAAATACGTTGTCTGCTGTTATGTTAGTTAATTTTAAAAATTCACAGACTGAAAGGCTTGATAATTATAGAAAATCATTATAATTTCCAATACTTTTTTCTGCAAAACAATTTTAAAAGTCAAAAAGATGCTTTATAACAAATCAATCCAAATACATTGTGAGTTATAAGTTGTCCAAAAGTAAATAATTCTCGTTGCATTGGAAATAAATAATGAAATATTTGTTCGAAATAGTAATAAAATTGTAGCTTGTAATAAAATAAAATACAAGGAATGGCAGAACCGACATGAAAAAGAAAATCTTGAGGCGATCAGAGGCTATTGGATGTCGGATGCATCTACCTCCTTCATGCCTTGATTGCTTTTTAATTTACTTTGTTTCTTAGAAAATTCCATCCTTGTTCAAGGGATTGTATTAGTTCAGTAGCGTCCACATTGCTTCTAAAGTGACCAACGATAAAAAAAAATCAAATATTTGGATGTATGTCTCTCTCTTTTAATATTCAGCTATTCGAATATTCGATAATTTTTTCGGGTATAAGCGGTCGTCACCCGCTGTGGCCCAGTTGCTTAGAGCTTGCTCTACCGATCACGCAGGTCTGGGTTTGATTCCCGGTCAGATCACAGTGAATTTGCAAATTATTCAATTCAAAGTTGTGATCGACGACTGGGTGTTTGTGACGTCAATTCACATTATTTCCCTTCCTCCCATCCTTCTGGTCCTTTAATAACTGGGTGTAGCAATAGCGATTAACCTTATCATTCTTTCCTAGTTGTCTATCGGGTCCTAGTTGTTCAGCGGTCAGATTTGTAGGCTTTCGTGCCGGACCGTTCGAGTCCCAGTACGAACAGCATTTTTTTAATCGATTTATATTCAAAGGCATTAGTGTTTGTGATGTTTAAAAAAATCTCTCCCATCCTTTCGATCCTTCAATAACTGGGCGGTAGCGAGAACAATTAGTTAACCACTAGTTCTGTCCTAGCCTTATTGTTCTATCTCTACTACTCACTTTGAAAAAGTGAGTTTGAGCGACTTAGTAACAAACAGTTCACGAAGAAAAAACATAATGGTCAGTATACTACCAGAAACTACTGTCGTACTGGGTCTCCGGCGTTCGCCACAAAGAAAAAATACACGAAAAACACGGAAACGGATTTCTAATTTTTCTTTTTTTTATTTCTTTCGTTTTGCTTACAAAACACTGTAATATTATATTTCCTTATCAGTTGATAATGCTCGTCACAAGTTAAGCCGGTCCTGGTTTTTTTTTTAAAAATAAAAATGGAAGTAGTACAAGTGAATATATATATTTTTTAATTTAATGTAGTTTTAGATATTTATCACTATCTTACACCGCACTGTTGGCTTCAATCTCTATTGACCCAATATTTCTCGCTATCAGAAAGTATTATAGGATCCTATATAAAATAGAGTCGAGAGCGTAATTATTATCTGGCGAGAAATTCTCGTTTGAACTTCAAAGAGATATAAAACAACGGTTTAATCTCCCGGATTAAGAGCTCACCGAATGAGATTTCCGTCAATAATTTATTGTTTATGGCTTTTAGATTGCTATAGCGAAATTGCAATATCAGATTTCATATTATGATTTGGTGATAAACACGAAGGGGTTAATGCTGTTAATTAACGTTATTACGAGTTAGTTATATTATATTAACATTTTCAGGTACAACACTGACTAGATAACGAAAATTCAACCTTTGATACTTTTGCATGACTTGACACATCCAAACTGAGTGAATAAAATAGTGATTAATTATTATTCGCCTCATTTTTAAGAGAATCGTTCAAATCATGTACATTCACACAAGTTTTGTCACTAACGACCCGGGTTTCACTTTTAGACATCTTCATGCGTTCAAGTGCACAAGAATGAACTTGAATGAATGTATTGTGTTTATATAAGAAATAAATGTATCACTAAGTTTAAAGTCACTGCCGGCGAAATGAATTAACCCATGGGAAAGCCTACAGATTTAAATGGTGAGTAATTTTAAGAATTATATTTATTTTTGTTTGTAGGAAAAAAATATGACTATATTTACTTACATATATGGCATAAGAGTGGGGAATTTGGCATATTTACTTGCTCATTCAAAATCGGTAAAATACTCAAATGTGCTCTGTCAAAATTTCCTGTAAAAATAGCTTATGACTGTCCGTATTTGGTTGTAACATTTTTATCCCTTGTTCCTTATTGAACACGTGATTTTCTGAAATTAATTGATTGTCAAAAGTAGACGTGTCTTTTTTTAATCTAAAGGCGGGCATGTGCTCCGAAAGTCTAGTTTTTAATGTTATATCTGTTTTTTCGATTTAGAATTATTTGCAACAAAAGCATTGTAGTCTATAAATTCCAGATTTATTTAAGTAATGTATTCTATCTTTATTGTTGACTTATAATTTGCATATGGAGTTAATTATCAAAATATGTATCTTACCTTCTCTTTGTTTCTAGTAGAAAAGAATATACCTGGAGATTTATTTTTTTAATTTTTAACATAATAATTATTATTATTTTTTTTTTGTATATTAGTAAACCTTGCAATTTCACGCCTGATGATGCTTCTCAAAGAGGTAAAAATATGTGTTATATTTTGTAACACAAAATGTTACATAACAAAGTTATCGAATGAAATTTTATATTAATATTTATCATAGTTCAAACAGAAAAAAAATCAGTCAAGACAAAAACATATTTTGATATAAATCCTTTGAAATTACTCAATCTTTGCGTTGATAAACCGATTTGACAAAGACAGGCGTTTGTCCCTGTTTATTAATTTTAAGCTCGTGTTTTAGATTAGTGCATATATCTTTTGATATACTTATTGTCTATGTAACATATATCGACTGTGTAAAGGGAAAAGGACGTAACCCACACATAACAAAAATAAATACAGGAGACACTAAAAACGTTTTTTAATGATTTTGGATCAAAGGCAAATGTGCAATAAACATAAACTTGTTGTGCATGGAGACTGATAAACTGGTTTTGAATCGACTTTATCTGATATTAATTGAATATTATTTTAAAAAAAAAACCTTTATTTCAGTCTTTTTCTTGATCGCAATTTCCACAAGCCTTTCTTTTTCAAACATAAAAGCTAAATTTAATATCCTAATTTGGCATTTTCAGCTGCCACCTTTTTGATATAATGTTTATTAAGTTGTATAGATTGTGATTATCGAAAAAAACCTGTATTGAAAAACTGTGGATTACGTCATTTTTCCTTTCTACAGACGATATCAATACTAGTGGCTTTATTCAAAGAACTTAAATTGTTCATTTACTGTTTACTCAGAACTATCAATCTGTTAGTTACCAACTTCTGCCAGAAATATGATAATATGTATATTGTTAATTTAATACTGCGACAAATAGATATAATACTTACCATTATTAATAGCTGTAAATATTGTATTGTAAGTGTTATAAAAGTGTGTTTAAAAAATATTAAAGCCTTTTTTGCTATATAAGTAGGGTTGTCAGATTTCTTCGTCAAACCGGGACATTTGTCTGATGTGCCGAATTTGTTCGAGGCTTTCGAATCCAAAAACCCAGGAATTTACCAATTTCCCCAAATAACCAGCGTGGGTCATAAACGGGGACATTTGGGCGTCCCGAGAGTCTTGTTCGGGACACCGGGACACGAGACTAAAAACCGGTGACAGTCTCAGTTAATCGGGACGCCTGAAAAACCTATATATAAGTAGAATCAAAACGCCAAGCTTGTTCCTGACAAGTCGAGTCAATTTTTTCCAACATAGCCCGTTACAATAAAAGTTTTTCGATTCTTGCACTTGACCACAGAGCCAAATCGATAAAAGTTATTATTTTGGGAAGGCAGCATGTTAATACTATTTTAGAATAAAAATACTTGAATTAAACAACGGCGAAAATGTCTGTTTTCATTTTTATTCCTTCCCTTGCACCGATCGTTAAAAAGGGGATGTAAAAAGAACGTTTTGTTCTGTGCATGAAAGGAGATTGGCGTCTAATCTTTTCAATTGAAAAACGAGGAAATTGAATTTGATGAAGTTACTTCAATTCGTATACACTGGACTCTCCTTTTACACGGCTTAAGATAACACGGTACCTCACCCATTCGCATGTATTTACTACTAAGTATTATGTGCAGATAAGTTTATTCCATTAAGCTCAAAATTTTGTAAAGAAGTATTACACATGCTGTGGATATCTCGTATGTCGTACCGAACGTGCGTAAACGAGTTACCTGAATGTTAATAATCTTTGTAACGATTTTGTGAAGTATTTTTTTTTTAATAAAACAAAGATACAATAAACAATAATGATTTTTATTTTTGGATATCTTGAATTGATTTTTATGCAAGGAAATTGATCCGCAAATAACAATAATAAAGCAGAGATAGAAATGCAAAGCTACAGCTTAAGTAGACGAAACTTCTGTGGCGATACCTCTACTAACAGGCCATTTATTTCACATTGGTAGCGGATATGGATTTAAAAAAAAATAACGACGAGATGTAAGTAACGGAGCTTATATTCCTGATGATTCTCTTACCCTATGTTTCACCCTCGCTTAAAATATAGGGGTACGCAAACTAATACCATAGTATTCAAAGTGAACAAACTACATACACGTAGACATTCTATGATCTGTTTCCAAATACGCATCCGCTGCAATATTATCTGCCCCCAGAGTTGAATTTTAAATCGATAACAAATTCCCACAGAGGCATTCTCTTCTCGTTTCCGGTTCCCACACTCAAAAATAGAGAGAAAAAACTGCAAATCCGTGATCTGGTTTGCCAACGAGGGGAGGGAAAGTCCCCTGGCGTCGATTGCAACCCTCATTCTTATGAATAAAAAGAAAATACGGCGAAAAAGGCGCATGACATACAAATTCTTTTTTCATATGAAAAGTACTGAATTTACGAGCGGAATGAAAAATGTAAAATTCAACTCGAATTTTCAGCGGTAAATTTGTATCGCCATTTTAAGACAAGTCCTGTAACATTATAAACCATATGGACTTAATATTTTCGATGCTTTCGGCTGTAACTTTGTGGAAGTTCATTTTAATATAAAATTTAAAATAACTTTGATTATTCCACGTGTTGTCCTACTAACTGTGACACGTGTTACGCGTCTTTCAGAGGCATCTACAGACTTACTATCGCAAAGTTTGCTTAAGCAAACTTATTATTAAAATTACTTAAGTAATGAAGCAATATTGATTCTAACATTTTAAATTATGAAATTACAAAATGGAGTTTGAGTTTTTTTCCTTTTAAGGGAAGCAAGGAAGGGGTGATAGAATCGAAATAAAGCAAACAAATAATGATACTAATGAGCTGCAATCAATCAGATTGGGATTTTTCCTTTTTAAGGGAAGCAAGGAGGGGGTTATAGAATCGAAACAAAGCAAACAAATATAATCATACTACTAATGACGTTAAACATTACAAACTATTAAACTAATGAGCTGCAATCAATCAGATAGGTTGGTGATTACTTTATTATTTGGATATGTCAGTAATGGCGAGCAACCTGTCCTATTAAGAATATTATTTTAAACTCTTAACAAAAAAGAAAAAGAAAAAAAACCCAAACTCCATTTTGTAATTTCATAATTTAAAAATGTTAGAATCAATATTGCTTCATTACTTAAGCAAACTTTGCGATAGTAAGCTTTACATTAAGAATTAAAAATATTTAGTTTATGTGGGGGAAGGGGTGTCAACGTTTTCTTCACTGCGGCCTTGTGTTGAATCAAATAAATGAATGTGGCCTATATAAATGAAAAGCTTACCCACTCTTGGTCTCACAAGAGTATGTATCTACATTTATATTCCTGCAAAATTATGTTTAATCAAATACGAAACACTAGTTGTATCACTTCGATTTTTGAGTTATTCAATTTTAATTACATAATTACTATTTTTTTCTATATTGTTGATAATGCTCGTAATGATCGAAACCGGTCGAATAAAAGTCGAATCAGTGCAAATGAGTATTTTATTTTTTGACAATACTTGTTTCTTCAAAAACTGTTTGTTACTTAGTTGCTCTGAAGATATCGTTTGTACAGGATCAATGGCTAACTGCTACGCCTCATTTTAGGGATAGTATATTATGTGAAGGAACAGGGAATTTAAGACATCCATGCTTTTGAACACAAATTCATACGTCGATTGAAAAATCAATTTATAAAACTGTCCGTACTGGGATTAGACTCCGCGACCTCCGTACCCGAAAACAACAACGTTGTCCACTCGACGAATGATTTATATAGCTTAAAGTATATCATCAATTTAACGTCGAAGCCCATATACTTGCACAGGTGTATCCAACCCACGGTTCAAAAAATCAATTTCAGAAACGTAGTTTATTTTCAAATTAACAATTATGCAGTTATGCTAATTTATTTAATACAGGAACTCGATAATGACCTACAATATTTCGAGAAAAAATCATCTTTCATTGTGATATATTCAAAATTGTTTTCAATTAGAGTAACAATCAAGCATTCAATTTAATGAATATTTTTTTCATGTAACCATACAGAAATTTTAAGAAACGTATATCGATGGCCATACGTTGACAACACGTAACCGATTTTTTTTTTCATAAAATGAGTTATGCATATCATTTTCTTTGTTTTTTCAAGCTTTATCAAAATATTGACATATCGTAGTTTACAAAAAATATGTTTCATTGAAATTGTTCTAAAGTTGGAAACACGTAACAGAAAAAAGGCCCACCAAACTGCCAGAAGATAGAAGAGCTACATCGTTTTCCTACTATTTGAAAATAGGTGAGAAAAAACTTCGATATGTTTACTGCAATATTTTATATTGTAAAGTAGACAATCCGTAACTGGATTAAAAAAATATGAAACAATTATGTATAATTTTTCTATTATTATATTATGAAATTAAAACAGGTGCATTGAATTGATCAAAAAAATACTTGGAATTGTCTCCTCGTATCATCATAAAAAAAGAAACAAAATTAAAATTGTCAACTCATATACACATTCTTGTTAATAAAAAGTTTATTTAATTAATATTGTGTCAACAGATTATTTTAAATATGCATGTACTATTATTTTCCTCCAGAGGGTTTTCATTTTCATTGATTTCCCAATAATTAACTATTTATTCAGTTTTTTGGCTTACCTAAAAAATTAAACAAATGTCGGTTACGTGTTGTGGTCATCGATATATCGACTGTGGAAAGGAAAAAGGGCGTAACCCACACATATCAAATTTTACAGGAGGCGCTAAAAACGTGTTTTGATGATTTTGTGACATATGCAAATTATGAATTATACACAACCCTAAAGTTCATGGAGACTTCTAAACTGGTGTTTAATTGACATAATCTTATATTAATTAAAGAAATTGTCTAGGAAAAACCTTTATTTCAGTCTTTTTTCTTGGTTTTAGTTTTTAACAAGGTCATTTTTTCAAACTTAAAAGCTAAATTTAGATACTAATTCGGCATTTGCAGCTTGCATCCATAGAACGTATATCAAGTTTGATACATTGTGATTATTGAAAAAAACCTGTTTTGAAGAAACTGTGGGTTAAGTCCTTTTTCCTTTCCACAGTCGATATCTAAGCTGGCATTAATGTGTTTTGACACTACCTCGTAATATTTGGAAAAAAAATCAGTATCATTTATATGGGTATCAACAGAGTGTTAGCTTTGCAAATATTAGTATTACAGTTCAATCTACTGTAAGAACTACTATGATTGCGTTGTCTACAGGTGCACTTCACAGATGGCATTATCATGACGACCCTCCGCCATTTTTCTCGAAAAAAACTTAAGTACAATAAAACATTGAATGATTTATCAGTTTACTGTAGTTCTCAACTCATCATTTCACTTTTCACAAAATTGCCATCAATCAAATTTTGGATGATGTATCACTTTACTATAGTTCTTAAATCATTATTTCATATGTATTCAGTATTTCCTGCTATTTTGTTATAAAAAGTTTACAATTGCTAATTCGTCTTTTCATGTAACCACGGTTGCGTGTCATGTATTACTCATATTATTCTGCTCAACATAAACAAATATTCTAATAGTTTTTAATATCAATCTTTTAGTAGTATTACAATGAAAATTATTTAAAACATATTATTTATACCAAATTTATTATGTGAGGCCAAAAAACAAACACACAAAACTCTAAAAGTTGAACAGCCACGTCTTAACACGTGTGAACAGTTTAAGCTTGTGAATAGTTCCACGTGAAGAATTGCAAACGACTGTCCCGAACACCTGCTAATCCAAAAAGGTTCGAATCCTGCAGGATATTTATATAGAGAACACATTGAGTGGAAAAGCTTTTGTACAAACACTCGACCATTTCCGGGTTGTAGAATTTTCATTCCCCTTTCTATTGGCTATGGCAGTGCTCTCCAACCGGTGTGCCGCGGCACATATCTCCAATAAACTAAGAAAAAAAATCAATCGATGTATGGATTTCTGTTCGAAGACATGGATGTATGTGATGTCATTTAAGATTTCGACTGAAGGTGCTTGGTGGAATTTCAATATTAAATTTGAATCGTTCAAACTATGTACATTCTCACAGATTGTGTCACCAACGACCCGGGTTTCGCCTTTCGGCATCTTCAGGCATTCAAGTGCACGGATGAAGTGAAGATGAAGATGAAGTTCAAGTTCATCCGTGCACTTGAATGCCTGAAGATGCCGAAAGGCGAAACCCGGGTCGTTAGTGACAAAATCTGTGAGAATGTACATAGTTTGAACGATTCAAATTTAGTATGTGATGTCTTAAATTCCTTCTTCCCACCCATTCTATCCTTAAAAACGGAGGATATCGAGAGCGATTAGATAACCCACTTGTTTTGTCCAACCCTTATTCGTGTATCACTACTCTATTTGAAAACAAAGAGAGATTGAGCAACTGAGTAATCGGCAGGTCTTGTAGAAACTCTTCTGTTAAATTATCTCCGTTAGGAGTCCATGTGCTCTACATTGGTAGCGGACATGGTTATAAAAATATGCATATGATTCTTTTATGGTTTTTATCGTATATAAACACAAACTAATGTAATTTATGTATATTATGGACATTTTTACTATTGGTGTGCCGCGAAATTTTGGAGAACACGCCGGTGTGCCTTGGAAGATTAAATGTTGCGGAGCACTGGGGTATGGTATACATCTTTTGAACGTATGATATGTTATATCGCCTGCAGGACTGTAGTGGAATAGAATGCAGTTTTTCTATCCTGGAATCGAATACTTGACTTTACAATTATATATTTTTTTACTCATCCCCGAAACACACTATAGATTTTAAGAACGAACAAAAAAAAATACATTCATTTAAAAAGTCTTCTATATTATAAAATAAAACACATTTAAAGTGATTGGTGAAAAATATTTCAATAATATTTAAATTATTGACTCAACTCTTTTTTTGGAGTGGGTGGGGACATACAGATAAACGGAAATGAATGTTTAAATGTTCGTACTTTATGCGTTGCCACACCGCTTATCCGATTGCAATAAAACTTTGACAAACTTTTTGCTTGCACTTCCGAGAAGGTTATAGGTCTTATATGTAAAAATCAATGTTTGTATGTCTGCCATACAGTTAATTTTGACAACATATGCTTGCATTTGCGCGAAGGTTATAGTACAATTAACTTGCGCGTGTGTCGCACCACATACAATCGGCAGCAAACGTCAAACGTAAAACACACAGAAAAAGAAAACATGCACTTCAATAAACACAATTAAAACACAAAATCTTTCTTTCTTTGGGTGGCATTGCACTGCTTGCTGGGAACCGGCTAGTTATTTAATAATAGTTCTGAATTGTCAATAATTTTATTTATTTTCAGTAAAATCATTTGTAGTTAATAAAGCATTTGTGAAAGTAAGATTTTCTGAGGATGTCTCTGAAAGAGACAAAACACGTGTCACAATTCTTAGCACAATACGTAGAATAATCTAAGCTATTTTATCTTTTATATTAAAATGAACTTTCACAAAGTTACCGTCGAATATGTCGAAAGTATTAACATTGTTCTTATGCGTGTTTGGCCGGGACTATTAAAAATAAACAATCCATGCGGGAAAACGAATAATGCGTGAACGATAGATCGGGGTTCCACTGTATAACCTAAATAGTGATTCTGAATCAATTTCATCTATATCCTTTGTGATAAAAAAAATACTAATAAGCTAATCATTCTTCGCTTAATACTATATGAGTCGTATAGTATCAAAAGTATAACTATCCATTTTTCGAAGTTGCGAGAAAAACACGAAAAACGTATTGTTGGCTTTTTGAGTTTTATCAATTTAAACTCAATTTTAAACATAGCTTATCAATGAGTGCGACTTAAAATTTGTATGGGACATCACTTAAAGTAACTCTGTGATTGGTCGAAATCCTGATTTACCAAACTGTTCTACTTTTGTTTCCAACGTTGTGGACAGTTCTGCTTTTGATACCAAACATCATTTTCTTTTGCGGTTTTGTACCACATTTGTTTGATCTTTAAACATTTTTTATTAATTTATAGCCATATACTTTAACCAGCAGAATAATGTGACAGTATTAATTTAATTTAGACATACAGTGGAACCTCTTATAACGAGCTTAATTCGTTCTAGAATCTTACTCGTTAAGCGAAACAATTGTTCCCATATAAAACAATGTAAAATACAATAATGCGTTCCATGCCGGAAAAAAAACAATCTTCATATTTGTAAGGAGTGTAACAACCTGGAATGCGATACAACAACCGATAAAAGCTCATCAATATCGTTGTTATCCACCTCCAGTCCCATGGTATTGGCCAGAGATACAATTTCGTTGACTATAGGCTTCTCAGGTACTGTTTCAAGCCCCTCAAAAGCTTCTTCCAAGCTAAAGTAAGGGGGTTTTCTTGGAAACTCCTTCCCACGCCTTGTCAATCATCAATGAGTCAAGCAACGATGTGAAAGTGATCTTTCCAAAACTCTGCGTCACTCGCTATGCGAAAAGTCGCTCGTAAAGGAAGCATTTTTTCCCCAATCTTTTTTGCTCGTTATGCGAATTACTCGTTATAAGAGGTGCTCGTTATGAGAGGTTCCACTGTATTTGGGATAGTTCTGCTTTTGATACCAGACGACTCATATTGTGTTGAACTTAACCCATTAACGCCAAAAAGAAAACCACGTGCGAAAACTATTTTTTATGTTCTTTAGTTTATGAGAGTTTATGAGAAAATATAAACACTAGAAAAAAAAAACAAAAATCAATTTTCATCGGACATAATCGATACAAAGGCTTCTTCGAGTCTTGTATAGTTATTTTGTCTCGTAAAAACGTGACGGGTTGCCATCGTAGTCTTTCATCAAAATCAAAACGAAAAGACTAACGCAGTTTTGACGGTTAAACGCCCATTGTACTCGCTTGAGTACAGTGCAATAAAATGCAACATAGCACACGGTAGATGAAAATATATAGTATTGTCATACTAAAAATATATTATGTTAGAGTAGAGCCTAAGTATACATAATAATGAAAAACAATTAAAAATGTATTATTATTATTTATACTAAGAAATAATTCAAATATCTAACCTAAATCATCTTGTTTTAAACCACTATTTCGATGATAAACTATTAACATTTATCTACGCATTTTTGCCAAATTGTATTTTTTTACAGTTTACTACTAACATATAGTTTCATAATAGGCAAAGACACAAAGAAATAATACACCATATCACGCTTGGAATGGGTGTACTCAGGCAAGTACGGTGGGCGGTAATGGGTTAAATAGGGGTAATATTTATTAGGGGTAAATATTCTCTAAGCCGAGATTGCACATGGTTAAGAAGCAACAACCTAAAAATGTCACGCGATTTGAATCTAGTTGACATGATTTATTTCGTAGCGTGACAGTGAGTGCGTTTTCGGAAAATGTGACGAAATCCTCTTCCTCACTTTGGAGGATTGATTTCGATTCAGGGCAGGACGTGACGTCACGAAATTGATTTTCCGCAATCGTGACGTCATGGCGGATCGTTATGTCAGTGTCTGTTGGGCCATCAAATAAAAGTGATCATTATTTTTGTTGAAATAGGATAAAACATTGCATCGTTTGAACTTTGCTAGGTAAAAGAATCAAAAAACATCAAAGTGTTTTAGCTCTGCAAATTTCGTTTTATAAAATACATATTATGGCTGATAGACATTTCGGCTTGCTCCCTTCAATTATGATTATAAAAAAGTCGCATGGAATTACTTTTAATCCAGTACCTACATGTTCACATTTTTTTATTAAAGGCTTTAAGCTAAATGCACTAGAACAGGGATACCCAACTGAAATCATTTGGTGGGTCAAATCAAATAATGCATGTCTCTGATGGGCCAAGCATAAATATTTAAAACCTTCATAATAATATGATATTTATTTTAACTAACAAGCACCTCACAATTGAATATCTTTTTTATATTTTTAAAAAAATATTTTACCAATAAAAAATGCGAAAATTTAAAAAAATAAAAACAAAGAAAAGGCCACACGAAATCTAAGCGTGGATCATAATAGAGGTATTAAAGCAGATTTTTTTTACGAGAACTGTTTGTTATTCAGTTTCTCAACATCTCTTTTTCAAAGAGAGTAGGAATAGAAGGATCGGAATATGACAGGACTAGTGGTAAGCTGATGACTATTGCCACGCCTGTTTTAGGGTAGAATGACTGGAGATAAATTCACGACATCAGATACATCCAGGCATACGGACATAAATCCATAAAACTATAATTAAATTAATCTCTGAAAACAGCCCGTACCGGGATTCGAACACATGACATCCGTGTTTAAAGTCAACGAAGTTGACACCCGACCACGTAGCCGGCAAATGCAAATAATGCGACATAGATATATATTTTAATTTTTGAAAGAAATCGGCAAGAAAGTCTTGAAAAATCAACTCTAATACATACAAAATATTACTCGTCTAAACTCACTCACGTCCGCCTGGAATGTGTCCAAATAATAAGCAATACAGTTGATCATTTTTAAATATATTTCTAGCGGATTCTTCATTGTCATGCTGGTTCTACAATTTGTTTGAAGATTCAAATTTTGTTAAGTAACACTAAGTTTAATATTAGCTAATGTCTCATTTTGGCGTCGTATAGGCGAAAGACATATCGACTGTGGGAAGGAAAAAAGACGTAACCCACACATATAAAATTTTACAGGAGGCGCAAAAAACGTGTTTTGATGATTTTGAGCCATACGCAAATTATGAATTATACACAACCCTGAAGTGCACGGAGACGTTTAAACTGGTGTTTAATTGACATAACCTAATATTAATTTTAAAAAATATCCAAGAAAAACCTTTATTTCAGTCTTTTTTCTTGATTTTATTTTTTTACAAGCTCATCTTTTTCAAACTTAAGCCTGAACACTGACGAGCGCGAAAAATCAAATTTTCCCATTAAAAGTTCAGCTCATGCTATAAATCAAGACCATTAAAGTCAAAATCGAGTGAATTATGTTCACTGCCAAGCGATAACCTGATATTCAAACGTGCAAACTGTCACATAAATGCACTAAATTGCATCATTAAAATTAAATGACCCCATAAACAACAGTAAAAATGTTTAAATTTCAAAACAAAACATAACATCTTTGCAAACATTTGCGGAACGAAAGGATATCCAATAGGTTGGAAGTTCAACTGGAAATGTAGGTATATTATATACATATACCGTATATGTATATATTTTTTAATTAAAATCCAATAATAAGTAGTTTGCATTGCAAGTACATTATAAAACAACATTAATTATGCAATTCTAGTACTCTATAATCAAGTTCTAGAAAATCTATTCCATCAGAATTGGACGTATATATTATGCAAAAAGATACAATCTCTCAATCATTTGAAGATTCAACAGTTAGTTAATCTTAAAATAATACTGAACTTTATGTTGTGTTACAGTATTGATTTATATTGTCATCAGTTTATAACGTCTGCGATAAACGAAGCCGGTCACAATCGTTATTAAAATAATGTAAAATTAGTACATAAGAGTAATATTTTTCGATATCTAAAATTTCATCCCCCTATCCGATCCGATCCGAAGCAACGTGCAGGGAGAGCGATTAGCTTACCGGTAGTTCTGTCTTAGCAAAATCTCTGTACGATTATATAGACTCGTAATGAAGATTATTTTAACATTTTTTTTCTACGACACTTTGTTAATCAGTTGATCAACTCTTAAAAAATATGTAATTTTATATCCATAGATTTCGCATGTAAAAATTCCTCATAAATATATATAACATTTTCATTATTACCTATCAAATTAAGAAATTATTAACATTGCTTCAGAATCGGCAGATATCTCTTTATCCTTTTGATTTTAACCCTTTGGGTAGTGAGTTTTACTAAATTAGGATTTTTTGTATTTTTTGATTCATTTACCATTGATACACACAAAAATATATAAAAAAATTGTTTATTGGTCAGTCTGGTAAGAATATGGAATAATATTTCAGGTGGTAAATATTTATTAATTGATTCGGCATTTACTTGGTAGAACTCCATTTATAACAGATTAAAAATAACAAAGTATTTTAGTTCTACAGTTTTTAATAATTTTATTCGTTGATAGCTATTTCGGCTTGCGCCATCGTCAGAACTATGTTTAAACATAGTTTAATCTGTTGGTAAATATTTCTTTTATAATTTTACAATGCAAAATCAAAAATGTAAATATACAAACATATTACTACTTTTCAACAATTTTCAAGAACCTATTACTTCCAATTTGGGCCTAGATCTTTTTTTCCTTTTTACGGCTACCGATTTTGTACAAATATGTATTAACATTTTTACAAATTTGTTTTGTTCATTTGCAATAAATAATAAATAACGCGATCGTCAAAATTCACAGATACAAATGTTTTTTACCTATATGTGAAAAAATAATGACAATTCAATTAAAAGCAAGAGAATATCAATAAGCATTAAGCACCAAAATATTTGTCCGTACGAAGCGGCAATACTCCTCAAAGGGTTAAAAATATACTTACTTATTTTTGTTTTGTACTTCGACATTGTTCACAGCTAATGGTAATAAATTAGTCAAAGTCAGTATAATAAAAATGTCTGTTACGAGTTTGCAAAAACCGCGATAAAATCACTTATATCAGTGGTGGCGAAACTTTGTGCCTGAGCGAGTCCCATTTTTTTTTCAATTTAATAACGCGTGCCACATGCCATAGAAATAAAAAATGTCTAAATGACTTTATGACTCATGACAATTAATGGCAAAATAAGAGACTAAATTTAAAAAAAATGTAGAACCTTCAAAACATTATTATATGTAAGATTTTTGTTGTTGGATGCTAGATGCCAAATGTTTTATATCGGTATCATAGTTAGTAGCTTTTAATACTTGTTGCTTCTAAAGCATTTTCAAATTGTTCTATTATTTTCCGGCATTTCATGAATTTCCAGATTCATCATGTATTTTTTTAGGTTAGGAAAATACTTGAAATTTATGATCATTATATCACGTTTAAATATTTTTAACTATGTTTTAAATGATTTGAATTTTTTGTACACTATTTTTAAAACTTTTTTGATTTTTTTGTATTATCACTTTATTTTTTTTTCTTCGTAATTAAACGTTCGCGTGCCATAGGTTCGCTATCCTGTAATGTACTGGCGTCTCTGATGAAAAAATGTCAATAAGCGAATACACAGCTACACCTACCTTCAAATATTGTATGTCTACAAAAAATCCAGAGGCGGATGAAGTTCTTGGAATGTGTAATTTTCATATTTCGTACTTACACTTACACTTACAATTTATATGTAAACCGAAAAACAAATGCATATTTAGAAAAACGATACATTGAGTAATTATCAATTTTTAAGTGTTCAATGTCTCAATTATATTGAAAAACAATAGAACAATTATTTTTTTTATACAATTAATTTATTGTCATCAAGACCAGGAATATGTATATATTTTTTCAGTTGAAAATGCTCGTGGTGAAATGTTGAAACCAGTTCTGATTGTGATAAATTAAGCGTAGAATAAGAACAAAAGAGAGATTCATTATTTTTTAGGGTATTTATTAAACTCATACATAATATAAACCAATAATAATGTCTTATGTGCTACTTCGCAAAAACAAATACAGCGCATTTACACTACAAGCTAGATAAATAGTCTTAAAATAAAAAGATTTTTTGTCTATAAAAAATATTAAAACAAATTTGACTCGACACATATATTTCTAAATATTTAATATAACCAATTTTATTTAAGTACACCCCTGGAAGTAAAATCGATGGCGCCACATAATGGCCTATTGACCAAGTCACCAAAGTGTGTTGACCTTGACATATAATTAGATGCTTGCTGCATTTCGCTAATATTTAGGTCGACTGCCGTATGTAATATTTCTTAATTTTTCATTGAACAAAAAATTATATACCTCATCGATCAGAGTAGTTTCACATTTGACTTAAATTTGTATTTAAATATAATCATAAAAACAGAAATCTGTAATGTAATGTTTAATTATGTATATCAATATCTATTTCAAATGAAACGGGAGCTAAAATGCATGAATTTCAAGAGGATTTAGTAACAAGAATGTATTTTTCCAAAGATTTCTGCGAATTTAATAAAAAAAATATTTCCGAAGTCATAATTGCTGTTTGTTTGCAATTGGAAATAATAATCATGACAATATGAAACAATCAATGGAACACTTTTGTACTTATTCCAGATATTGTAGTTACTGGAGTGCTATATTGCAATTTCTAGTCATTGTATTTAAAATTATAATGAAGTTTTGGGTGTCTCGTGAAATATATTTCAAATAAAACCGCAGTTTTCTCCGACGATGGAAAAAATGAAATTGTTTAAGCTTCATTCATAACTAAAATTAGCCAAAATGCAGACTACGGCAGTTTACTTATTAAGAGTGTTTTTATTTGGCAACGCGTTGGAATGATGGGTTTCTCTCGTCAATGGTGTCGAAAAATCTTGCCATCACCCAAACGATTAATGTTGCATTTAATCGGTTTATTACCCGACAGTTTTGCATTTCGGAATGATCATGAATGGAGACCATAAAAGCTAAATTTAGATACTGATTCGGCATTTGCAGCTTGCATCCTTTTAATAAAACGTGTATCAAGTTTAATACATTGTGTTATTAAAAAAAAACTATGGGTTACGTCCTCTTTCTTTTCACAGTCGATATGGTATGAGGTACATTCTTCTTTTTTTAAAAATCCGTGTCCGTTCCCAGTATAAAGCATATGGCATCCTAATGACACCTTAACAGAAAAAAAATCTACGCACATTGAGTGTTACTCAGTCGCTCAACCTCTCCTTTTTTTCAAAGAGAGTAGTAAGGAAAGAAGGATACGTGGTTCACTCATCGCTCTCGCTACGCCCAGTTGTTCAAGGATCGGAAGGGTGGGAGGGAATTTTTAAACATCACAAACACCCATGCCTTCGAACAAAAATTGAACCCGTGAAGTCCGGCACGGAAGTCCACAACGCTTACCAAAGCGCCATAGGACCCGAATTCCTTTACGGGCGTTCAAATTATTCAACGTGAGCATTCCCACGAGAAACCCAGTTGGATAAACCCATGGATAATAGTCGTACGTCCTGAATTCTCTTAAAAGTCTTCTGAACCTTTGTCAATCATAATTGGATATTTAGAACTTCTTGGGGCCCAAACAATCTACCCACTCTCAAGTCTACTTTGAACTAAAGCATCGTACATTAGTAAAATATAAATATACGAACGTATTGTGCTCATCCCTCATTTTTTTCAACTACTTTCTCTCCTTCAACAAAAAAGGGTCAGCCACTTGACGTCTCTTTCGCAAAGGGTTGGAATATAATGATAGATAGGATAAGAAAGGTTAAAAAAAAAACAATTGATTGCTCTCTTGATCATTCATTTTTATTTTTAGAAAGATATTGTGTGAAGTAGGGTATCCAATCCCGGAGCCTTTTTCCAATCCCGGGATCCCGTGATTGAAATTTTCTCACCGAGGAATTTGAAATCCTCAATTCGCTATACTTTTTCCTTGGATTCTCACAGAACCTCGTTTCTTTATTTAGCTCACCGAGGAATTTGAAATCTCCGATTTGGTATACTTTTTCCCGAAATCTCACAGAAACTCGTTTATTTTTTTTAGCTCACCGAGGCATTTGAAATCTTGACTTTTCCAATGTCGTGTAAATTTTCGGAATTTGCTCAAAATTTCTCAATCCCGAAATCCCGGGATCGCGGCCATCTTAATCCCGGAATTTCAGGATCAGAAAATTGAACGGGATCCCGGTATTGGATGCCCTCGTGTGAAGATACAGAAAAACAGCACAAGTATCCATTTATTTAGGTACTAGTCAATTAATCGACTTAAATATTGATACAATTTAAGATTTTGACTGAAGGTGGAATTTCAATATTAAATTTGAATCGTTCAAAATATGTAATTACACACAATTTTTATCACTAACGACCCAAGTTTCACCTATGGGCATCTTGAGGCATTCAAGTACACGGATGAGTCGGTTCATAGACAATTCAGTTTAAGTTAACCCGTTCACTTGAAAGCCTGAAAAAGACGAAAGGCGAAATCCGGGTCGTTAGTGACAAAATCTGTGTGAATGTACATAATTTGAACGATTCAAATTTAAATATCGATGTTTGAAAGTTTCCATTCGAAGGATAATAGGATGAAAAACTTGTATTTAGTAATCAGCCATTATTCTAATATTTTTATGTGTTGTGAGTTTACATTGTGTAATTTAGTAATTTATATAAATTTTTTATTCCACTCGTTGAGTTAAAAAACGCGTTTTGCCTGTTTGAGGATCATCATCAAACAGCATGAAATTTTTAGAAATCAATAAAGTGTGTAATAGAAATGAAACATAAGTTAATACAATTTTATACTAGATAGGCAAATCACAAGTGTTGAATTTATTTCCGTTGAAATTTGCCGTAGTTAATGTTTATAATTAATTTGTAATTAGTAGTATCAATTTTTTTCTCTCACCTTCTTTCTGCGTTCAGTAGAAAAAAAGACAAAACCCCGACATAATTTAAGATTTCGACTGAAGGTGCTTGGTGAAATTTCAATATTAAATTTGAATCGTTCAAACTATGTACATTCTCACAGATTTTGTCACTAACGACCCAGGTTTCGCCTTTCGGCTTCTTCAGGCTTTCAAGTGCACGGATGAACTTGAACTGACAAAACCCGTGTCGTTAGTGACAAAATCTGTGAGAATGTACATATTTTGAACGATAAAGCATATATGAGCAACCACCGGCCCGCCGAGCTATTTTGTCCGGCCCTGATTCATCTCTGCGAAGTTATAGAGAAAGATATTAATAGTTCCAGAGAGGGATTTAATAATGAAGATGACACGGGCGCTTGTAGTGGCTCCACTGTACTTGTTTATGATCACCACCGCTTGAACGATATATAAAAAGTAGCAACATGTTTTATTTGATTTAATATTACTTTATTATTTTTAATAATTTGGCCCGGCCCTTGTCTCGAAGACAGAATGATAATTTGGCCCCAGACCTAGGAAAGGTTGCCCATGCCTGATTTAAAGCATAAGAATTAGAAACAATTGTAAGTTAGTCGTAAAACTTCCACAGTTCTGTCTGATGATGCTTCTTAAAAAAAGCAAAACGTTTTGAAATAACAAAGTTATCAAATTGTTTTTTTAAAAAACTTAATTTAATGTCCGTTGGTTACAATATAGTTAATGATTATGTTTATACTTTTATTTGTAACTGCAGTTTATAATAAAATATAACATTTGACGCTTTACCTTGGTAAAACATATAGTACATAAGCTTCTAGTGGTTGCCTTCTTCTAACATTGCAGGCTTCTTGCGTGTACATAAAATATTTAGAGGCAGTAAAGGCCAGTTTGTATTCTAAATGGCACCATTTCACAATAATACGTGCCGGCACATTTTAAAAGTACACTTTGTGAGTCGCTAAAAGCTCCGCAGAAATGTATTAGCCACCTTCAAACCGAATAAACGTCGGTTTGTCAAAGCTAAAGGTTAGTGAGGATGTCCTGAATGAGCTACGAATCGTGCTCTACGAATTTCGTAGACATCGCTACGAGACCTAAATCGTTCAGATATTTTACAACTAATGAATCGTAAAAAATAAATCATTCGTGGTAAAACAGCATGTGTTTAATATACACTTAACTTTTTTTACACGATTTAAAAATAGCACTAAAAAGAACACTTTCTAACTTACACGATTCTTAGACACAACACAGAAGCGGGTGACGGATTTCCTACTATTAAGAAATTCAAACAACAAAAAAACTTTATTTATTACGCATTAGACGTGCCAGACATTTCTACCGATGAAAGTGATTTATCAAGTCATTCCAGTCCCTCATAAAAGTCCCTATATATAATCAAATAGTATTATTTATTTTCAATTAATATTCATATTACGAATAATATGTTGTGTTTTTTACTTATTGAGTTTAGTTACTCAATTCAAGTTCATCGGTGCACTTGAACGCCTGAAGGTGCCGAAAGGCGAAATCCGGGTCGTTTTTGACAAAATCTGTGTGAATGTATATAATTTTAGTCTTTATTATAAGTTGCTTATGAAAATTTTGATCTTTTTGTTCAAATAATACGGTTTTTTTTTAAATTTCTATTAATTCTATCACACAGTTTTTGTGGAACGTATCAACCGTGTAAAAGAAGAGTTGAGTGAAAAAAAAAATAGTGCTTGATTTATTCAGATTCACAATAAAAAAATATACGAAAAATGAATTCAGTTTTTTTTTTGTTTTTTTTGAATTTGGTTTTTATGGTTGGTATCATATTAGCGACGATAATTTAAGTAAGTCTTTATTTTCCTTTCACGCATGTAAGCTAACTAAGTAATGTCTTTCTAAAAGATCAGCTGAAGGATTTGTGGGATTGAACAAAAATGTAAGATATCTAAAAAACTATTATAGTTGCATCTATGGGACACAGCGCTAGTTTTAAGCCGAGCGTCAAACGTTAAGGCAAGTGCTCTTCGAGTTTTACCGCGCGAAACTTCAAACGAATCAAAATGGCCGTCGCTCAAACGATAACAAAATGGCTGCTATTTAATTATATTACGTTCGCAAACATTTTCATGCATTCTCGAAACCTAAAGCAGTGGAAGAGGATTACGGAAGCAGAATTATTTTTTGCAGACAGTGAAAAGACAGTTTTCTACTTGCATTATGGTATGTATTTTTTGAAAATTCTAAAGACATCTAGTGCTGTGAGCTTAGATCGACTTCCAGGTATGTTTGTTTTACATGATTAGGCTGTATTATGATTTAATATGAATTGCATTGAATTATTTTAGAGGGCCACTAAAATATACGAAAGTATAATGCAATTATTTTTTAAATGATTAATGTATTCGCTTATATGGCCGCCACACGGGACCTCCGTGTTTCCCTGTCTCCCGTCAATTGCTTTGCTTTCCCTTATGATACACCAGCATCCGTCAGTTCCACCGAGTACATTCTAAAGATAGTACCCGACAGAAGGTCCAGGACGCCGGAATCTCACCAAACGGAAGAAGATGCAGGTAGAATTAAGGTATCCATTTCACGAGACCCAGCCAGTTACAACGTCTCTCCATAACCACTGACATCTCTGATACTGTTTTTGTTCGATTACTTCTATCTCATCTCTGTTATATCGAATCTCAAATGAGTTTATATTGACAGACGTTTTTCTACAATAACTGTTTGTTATTCAGTTGCTTCACTTTTCCGTTGTAGTTTTATTATTCCTGCATGACCCAAGCATGTTTGTACATAATCTTTTAGTTTTGCCACGAAAATGACCGAGACACTAATGAATTTGTGCGAACTGAACTTTGTTTATAGGATACTACTAATGTAGACTACTTTTAAAAGACATTCAAATAGTTATTAAGGGTCATTGTCAGTCATTCATATATGTCACTTGGTTCCAAATGTCTGCACCTGTCAATTCTATAATGTTCTGCACTGCAGCAAACGTTTCTCTATGAATCACGCCACCGAAAAATACACAATTATTTATTGTCGTTGCTATTGGCAACACGTTGCTTGCAAGTCGGTTGTTATTTTCCTTCTAGATTTTTCGACACACAACCGTGTGTTCTACGAAAACTGTTTGTTACTCAGTCGCTCAATCTCACTTTTTTTTCAACTAGTTCAGGACTAGTGGTTAAGTAATCGCTATTATGACATCCAGTTATTAGAGGATTAGAAGGATGGGAGAATAGGAAGTAATGTGAATTGACAACACAAACACCCAGTCTTCGATCACAACTTTGAATTGAATAATTCTCAAATTCACTGTGATCTTACCGGGAACCGAACCCAGACCTGCGTGATCGGTAGAGCAAGCTCTAACCAACTGGGCCACAGCAGGTGACATATTTTTTGCTCTATAAATCCTACAGTATTATACTTCTTTCACTTATGATGTTAGTCGTATGCAACTCGTTACGCAGAAACAATAAAGTTGAAGAAGTTGCGAGATATTCATCTCCTGTTTCAAGTCTTCGTGGCTTTGTTATTAAATGCACAATATTTACATATGTAATATGTTTTATATGATAATAAACCGGTGGGAAATTTAATTTCCTGTTCATGGGAATCCCATACGCCTTGCATATCCTACGAAAACGGAACAAAGAAAACCAAACTTATTGTCTGACTTTGTTATTTTGTAATATAACACATAATCTCTAAATATAAATAATAAATGATTCATGTCGATTTAGTATTAAAACTCGAGATAATAACTGCGTTAGGCGCTTGTGTGGTCAGCGTCGTTGGCTTCGGCTACGAAGGTCACGGGTTCGAAACCCAGTACGGACAGTTTTATAAATTGATTTTTCAATCGATTTATGAATTTCTGTTCGAAGGCATGGATGTATGTTATGTCTTGAATTTCCCCCCTTCCACCTATCCTATCCTAAGAACGGAGCGTATCGAGAGCGATTAGCTAACCACTAGTCCTGTGTTAGCTCTATCCTTCTATTCCTACCCTCTTCGGAAAAGGAGAGGTTGAGCAACTGAGTAACAAGCTGTTCTCGTAGAAACACTTTTGTTGAGATAAACTCCATTAGGAGTCCATAGGTTCACATTGGGAGCGGACATGATAAAAAAATTTAAAAAAAAAACGTACTATTTCCAAATCTCAAGCTTTTCAGTAAAGTCAAATACTTTATCGAATAACACAAACAAAATAATATTTTCATAAAAATATGATTTCCAATTTGAAGACTGACAGTCTTATAGACATTTTATATTAAACTAATATGATCAGTTGATTCCTTAGGCTTGATCTATCTGCATACAGTGCCAGTGCGATGTTATTTGGCACCCTAAGCAAAGATAATTGGCGCGCCCCCTTATTAACAAATAGTTATATTTTTTTTTAAAATAATGAAAAAAAAACAATTTGGAATCGTTAGATTTTTTTATATACATCCATGTCCGCACCCAATGTGGAGCATATGGCCTCCTAATGAAAGTATCTCAACGGAAGTTTTTCTATGTGAACTGTTTGTTACTTAGTCGCCTCATCTCTCTTTTTCGAATCATACGGGAAAAGATACACAGTTACAACAAACAAATACAAACATTAAAATAAATTAAAATGTACTATTATTTATTAGTATAAGAGTTATATGAAAAGAATTTTAATACATACTCCACTTATGCGCCCCCTAATGGTTTGCGCCGTAGACGGTTGCCTATTTCGCCTGTATGGTGGCGCCGGCCCTGTCTTCATACCTAACTCAATATCGCTCATTTTGGAAATAGTACAATTTGCATTATAGCCCCGCAATTGGGGACTTAGTACAGCGGTGGGCTGCCAATAAATTTACAAGGGGCTCGCTTAATCTCAAAGCAATTCTTGGTGTTCTGGGGAAGGAGTGAATTTTTGTATCACTCCTATCCAATACTTCAATAAGCAATTGATTGTTACTTAATACATTTATAATATTGTAGCAATACGCAATTTACCGTAAACTTATCAATCTAAACGGCTAAAAATGTATACTGAAGCGTTTGTTAATAACATACAAGTCAAAATTTGCAGTTATATACTAATTTGATATAAGAATATTTTTTTCTCTTAAATTAAAAAGGGGCACGCTGGCCTAAGTAAAATTAAGCAAGGGGCTCGCACTTGTCCCATCGAGCTTTCTCCATCCCACCTCTGGGGTTAGAGTGACAAGGGTGAAACTACAAACATTTTTTTTTATTTGTTGTCTATTTCATTAACCACTATTTATTTTATTTAGTGATATATAAAGATACTAAATTTTATCGAAACTACTTTATTATAAAGGAAAACTTTTAATCTTTTAGTTGTATTTTTGAAGAGTCGGAGTCGTGGAATCGGACTGTTTTAATTGGAGTCGTGCTCGAAAAAAACGTACAACTACGAATCATTCTAAGCCTTAAAAAAATAATTAAGGCCGTGTTTTAAGCTACGTTCGGAGTTGGAGTCGCCTTTGACTCCACAGCTCTGATTTTTTTTTGTCGCTTAATATAATGTCTTAAGGCGACTCAGTAGGATTGCAAAACTTAAATTTGACCTACAGCATAAATATTGCACTGACTTAAATAAGTAACCACCACAATACGTATTTTTACAGTATCAAAACAAGCAAAACATTTGTATATTTCATTACAAAAATAGCAATACCACCTAACACACGGATGGATATTTAGACAGTAATAAGGGTTTTTCATATAAAACAATTTGTTATTGACGAAAATCAGTAAGTACTTTTTTATCTTCGTAGCAAAGACTGACAATCTAATTTACTTCCCCAAATATCTGTTGCAAAAATTATATGTAACTGAAACAATGCGTTAATTATATATACCGTGAAAATGACTTATAATGCTACATATGAGTTATTGATAGCAACAGTAAGCCATCGTATTTAATAAATGTAAATCAGAGACGGTGTTTTGTCAAACGAAATAATAAAAGAAATAAACAAGATAAACCATACAATACAAATTTCTCAAACTTTCTCTAATATATTGAAAGAATTTGTTTTTATTTTTAATTTTGTATAACCTATTTGTTATGATATTGATTTTAATATGAATACAGTTAAAAACATTCTGTTGAATAAAAAATATTGACATAATAAGATTAAAATGGAAAAAGTATTGAGTTCTAAAATAAATATAAATTTCAGTTGATAGTTATTTCTGGTTCACGCCATAGTTCTGACAGTGGATTTTCCGAAAATTATATTAACTATGTCTTATATTTCTTGTTGGACATCTAAGCTATCTTGGAGGATATTTGTAATCATTTTCAAAAAAAAAAAAAATGTACTGAATTCACGGAATAAAAACATGTTTGCTATCAGAAAACTTAGTTATTCCACTGATTACTTAGAATAAAGGTAAATTTCATTAACTAATAATAGCTTTAAGATAGTTGGTATGAAGACGCTTCTCGAAAAAGCCCAAAACGTGTTACAATTTGTAAACAATTAGTGGAATGACAAAGTTTATTTGTTAATTTGTTATAAAATGATTTTGTCTTTAGTGAATGCCGAAACTATCGAAAATATTCATAATCCATGCATGTCTTTAAAGTCATAACCAAATGTTATGATGTGTTTATTTTTACTTCAAGTTTTTATATAGCCTAACACTAATTCAATAAGGAAGAAACTAAATGAATAGTATGCCTGATCAAAAAAAGTTATTTGTATAATTTATATCAATTGCATAAATATATTCGTATTTTTGTATAATGTTTGGGAACTTTTTTTCTCTCGCCAATATACAAGTTCGACATTCAGGGCTGTGACAAAAAAACATAATACTAATAATATTAAAAGTAATTCAAACCATGTGATTGATTTGAATATTAATGTATTGTAGGTATAATATTGTTACATAATTTGGTAAGTTATCGAAAAAATATGGTTTTCAATCATTTAATATAATAGATAAATTAAAGTCGTTAAGTTATATCGGCTGCATCGGACTAACTTTGTTGGGTGGTACAAAAAATGACTTAAATGTATGAATTAATATATTTCACAAGTTTATTATGTATCCATACATATGTATATATATTTGTCATCTATCAATTTCGAATATTTTCTAGCATTCTGTTTTATTCAATTATAACTTAAAAAAAACAAGTTTGACGGTAGAAAAATGTATTCAATTAAAAAAACCAGGGCTGTGGAGTCGGAGTCGCGGTATTTTGGCTGGAGTCGTGAAAAATGAGCGGCTCGATTTTTTTTTGAAAAATATATTTAATGATGTGTATGTAAACAAAATAGTCAAAAGAATTAACATTTCATACTTGGCTGACTAAAGATGATCTGATGGTACACATATATATAAGTTAAAATGAAATTATTGAAAAAATTCCTGATAAAAACTCTACGTTGCAAAAAAACATGGTTTACCATCTGTATAATGATTCTTAAAAAATATTAACTGTTAATATCTTACCTTATCTAATAATTTTCAAGTTTTTTTTCGATTTAGATGACGAACTTTGTTTTTTTAGCAAAAATCTTTTGAAATATAGAAATGATTCAAAACTACTAATGTGAAAAATCTTTTTATTCAACTACTGCTACTATTATATTTAATAGAATCTCTTTTTAAAAGCATTGCCAAATAAATATTTCAAAATGCTTATCCATTAAGCTAAATACTGGTCTTTAAAATAATCGCTATTGGAAAAGACATTATTGTATTATAAATAATAATATTATTTGTAAGCGCATTGAGCAACCCTAACCCTAACCGCTATTTTGGGCAACAACTTTTTTATCGCAAAATAAAAAATACATTTCTTCGATTCATTTGTATGACCAGTGTTTTAAGTTAATGCAGAGTAATATGTGACACGTGCACTCAGTACAAACGTCTTTCTCACACTGACTGGGTCTGCGAAATTTACGGCAAGAAAAACACATCCCCGAAAAATAGTTATTATTTATTGGTATGACAATTTTTTAATTTTTTTTTTGCTTATAAATGTAAACAATAAAATGTTTTATTATTCCAATTTTTTTTAGAAGTATTTACGATCCAATTATGCTTTAAAAATCAGTCAGAAAAAGTGGGAAAAATGGTACATTTCAAATAGATGTACAATCATTATATTACATAAATTGGAAATTCTGCTCAAATCACTTTCTTAAACAAACCTTTATCTGCATTTCTTTCTAAGACATTAAACTTCGGTATCTTACAATAAATTCTAAAAATGATCAAAACGAAAGCAGTTAAAAAATATTTTGTGAACTTTTTGCCTTTTATTCTTGAAAATATGACTATTTTCATGAAAAAAAAAATGTAATAGTGTAAAAAAGCGTTTGGAAAATGTAATATTTGAAAAAAAAATTTTTTTAAGTGAACGGTTCACGAGATTTCGTCGATGGCAAACGATCGATTTACTCTGTTTTCAGGCTTACGCAGACAATAACTGTTTCCGCGTTGTTTTGTATTTTCGCCAATGTCAGTCTAACCAATGGGGAACCTTATATTAAAATATTCACTTTGATCAAAAATTATACGCAAGCGTTTGGAAAAAGAGCGTAATCAACCGATTATAAGTTCGACAGTCGAAAAAAAGAAGGTAATGTGTCAACGTTGTCTTTACTGTGGCCTTATGTTGAATCAAATAAATGAATGCGGCCTTTAGATATGAAAAGCTTCCCCACCCCTGATCTAACCTCTCAAATTAGAATTCATAAGTCACAGATCATCAAGCCATCTATGTTGATTTTACTTATTTTTTATCCTAAATAATAATAAAATGGTTATTTATTTACAAAAACAACCAATGTCATGCCTTATAAAATAATATTTACCGTGGTAAAAATTAATTATTACAATGTCAACGGAGATTATTAAGTAATATTATATACGACCAAAAAAAAAATTCATGAAACCGCTAAATTCTATATTAAAGCAGATTATCGTCATTTTGCTGCTTCGCCTAATTAAGTGTTAGCGCAAGCCGTCGAAGCTCAAATAATAAAAAGATACGCGTTAATTACAACGGCTTTTAAAACTAACACGACAAGATGTCTTCTCGGCAAGATGGCGATGACATTAAAAACATGGCGGCGAAATTAAAACGGCGCACTCTGCCGTAAGTTAGCTTTATAATGGCTGCTAATTTTTAAATGAATATTTAAAAGACTGACACAAGACTTTGTGTAGTATCACAGGTGTAATTTTGTTTTACATTATTGATTTCGATATTTCGGTTCATTTGAATTAATTGATTTTGGATGAAATTGGATCGAATATGGATGTCATAGAAGGAAACAAAATGGCTTTCGGGTGACAGATAATTCTAAAGGCGCCTTTTTACGGCCACAGAATGAATTTATTTTTTAGTATCAAATGATTCAAGCCAAGGGAAGCTCGACCAACTTATTCTTTCCGGAATTCAAATGGTGAATGAAGATAACCAAAGTCTTGACTATAAATCATTGGACGAGCTTATCTATTACTGGATACGGTGATTTCGCTGCCAAACTATATGATGCTGGATCCTGAACAGATCACATATGAGTGTCGTTTTGTGCACGAGGAGATGAAAGAGCTGTGCAAGTCGTTCCAAGCTTCCATTGGACCGATCGGTCACGCCGATTTGGTGGCTAATTACGAAAATTATTAGGCTTTTAATAATTTTGTGACGTCGAGCGAAAAGCAAGTAAACCCCAACTTATATAAGCTTTTCAATTGTGTTGAGGTATTGATTTTCTGCACACTGGAGTGCACGTCATCAAGTCTCGCAGTTGTTCCGAAAATACTCAAAGTCAATGAAAAAAACTTTCAATTTTTATTGTCTATTGACCAAATATTTGTTTATGGCATGGTATCAATATATCCCGTGCCGAATATCGCTTCTTCAGAGAATTACGCAGATTTTGAAATGTTCATCTTGTAAATAATAAAACTTGTTTCCGTGTTATACATAAATTAATATTTTAATAAACTAACAAGAAGTTGTATGCTTGTTGCCATAAATAAAACAAATATTTTGAGAGTAAGTAAGTAAGTTAAGACAACGGCTTACATACTAATAAGCAATTCCGTTTCACCCTCTCTAAATTTTTCTTTACAGTGAGAAGAACAAGGCTTTTAATCAGTAGCGTACAAAAGAGATTGAGGGGTTAACTATGACTACTCGAGACCGAATAAATGCAAATTGGCGTTAAAAGAAAAAAGGTCTTACTTTTTCTTCGATTTGGTGCTCTGACCTGTTAGGCACATAGTGCTACAAATTTTGTAAATTTCGAATATTATACATCGATTAACAAAATTGCCGCCTGTGTGGTCGAGTGGTCAACGTTGTTGGCTTCGGCTACGGAGGGCCCGGTTTCAAATCCCGGTACGGACAGTTTTATAAATTTATTTTTCAATCGATTTATGAATTTCTGTTCAAAGGCATGGATGTATGTGATGTCTTGAATTCCCCCCTCTCACCCATCCTATCCTATAAACGGGGCGTATCGAAACGATTAGCTAACCATTAATCCTGTCCTAGCCTTATCCTTCTATCCCTACTCTCTTTGGAAAAAGAGAGGTTGAGCAACTGAGTAACAAGCAGTTCTTGTAGAAACACTTCTGTTGAGATAAACTCCATTAGGAGTCCATATGCTTCACATTGGGAGCGGACATGGTTAAAAAAAAAACAAAAGAACATTTTTTTTAATTTGATCTATAACAGTTATTGCAACTGAGACTTACCCTTATTATTAAAAATCGGTTATTAACCCTTTGCCCGCGTCACCAAATTTAGCGAGCATGCCCTGTACACGGCTGTTTTTTGCGAATTTTGTTTTCGCGTTTTCGACTATAAATATAGGTTGTTATATTTTTTCAACTAATCAAATATGTTAATTGTCACCCGAAGTAACTTTTTCAATAATAAAATACAATATATTTCTTGTATTTTCGGTTTAATTCAACAATAATCATTCTTCATACCATTACGGCGTGACGTCGCCATATTGCAAAATACCACCACGCGTGACCGAGAACACTGCGCCACCGCCATACCATGCTTACAATATTAAATTCTCGGAACAATTTCAATTTCACCCGCACTCGATCGCTTAAATAAATAAAATAAAATGTAAATACTTTATCCAAAATCTTGCATTGGTGACGTATATTCACGGCGTGTTCCAAAAATAAATTATTTTAACCTATATTGAATCTTTTTTGACTAATGCCATCTATTAAATTTGGTAAAATATACATTTAGTAATATTTTCAACCAAGTTATACAATTTTAACACAATAGATAGCTCTTATATAGGTTTTGAAATTTCCATGACATTTACACGTGTCACGCGCACTGAGGTCATGTTCGCTATGACATGCATAGATGTCATACGCGGTGAGAAGGTTAAAATCGATTAAAAAACCAATCTATTAAAACTTTCCGTATTGGTATTCAAACCGGGTGACCTCCGTGTTGTAAGCCAATGACGTTGACACTCGACCATGCAGCCAGCAACTAGTGTATTTACGTAAATTGATTATTATTGAATCAACATTTGAAGTGCAATCAGCACGCCATTGATGCCAATTTTCAGCCTTTTAAGTAACGTTTGTTTCATCGTGTTGTATAAAGAAGTGGCGCATGGCTGATGATGAGTGGAGAGCTATTAAATGTCTGAACTTGTCAAGTTAACCCTTTCAGTCCACAAGTCACACATATTCGAAAATTATTCAATCGAAGAAAATCTCTCAAATCGATAAGTAACAGCTACCCATAGACGGTAGGCTGTGAATATACAATTAAACAAATATAACATAATGCATATATAATATAGTCTAAATATCAAAATGCTTAGTTCTACAAAAAAACACTGTTGTATTGTATTATAGTTTGAATACGCATCATTAATTATTTTTTTTAATGGATCTGAGTCGTTCATTTTTCACGACTCCGACTCCACATTCCTGATTTTAACTTAAATTCAATCAATCAAATTATATAGTACGTTACACTGAATAACTAAAACATGAATTTCCTACCTTAATACAGTAATTTTCAATGATAGCATTTTCCAATACAACAAAGGTTAAATATTTTTTATCCATGTCCGCTCCCAATGTGGAACATGTCTCTCAACAGATTTTTTTTCTACTAGAACTGTTTGTTACTCATTCGCTCAACCTCTCTTATTCAAAGAGAGTAGTAGGGATAGAAGGATAAGGACAGGAATAGTGGTATGCTAATCGCTCACGCGTTTTTTAAAGGATCGGAAAGAGTGGGAGATAATTTTTAGACATCACAAACACCCACGTCTTTGAACACAAATTGATAAATCGATCGAAAAAATGCTGTTCGTACTGGGACATTAACCCGTAAATCCAGCACGAAAGCCCACAACGCTAACCGCTGCGCCATAAGACCCAACATAAATAATTCAACCCGTCTTAATTGAGCAAACGGATTGAGGAACCCAAAACTTCTACGCGTTAAGTGAATTTCAACCACTACGCGACATACACCTAAAATTAAACCGATTCGTTGCGGTATTCGACGTGTTAAATAGCTGTGAAGTTGTCCGCAAAAGTTACCTAATGAATCGCCATTTTGTTGTATCTACGGCCTCCATTTTGTGAGGAGGCTTCTTAAATGCTCGGAAGCGGTTCCCATTTTACGGATAAGAGGATTATAACTTTGGGAAAACTTTTAAATTATCGCAAAATTTAACTCTCATTAATCTACTCTCTCGGCACTTCGAATGCTATTTCACATTAACGAATAAAATAGTGTTTCACAATGGACTATCGCCATTCGACATTCAAACTCAAAGTTGCCCAATAAAAACTAACACATAAGTAAATTAAATCGAAAAATAATAAATTTTGGAATAAACAAACATAGTATGGAAGCATATGGCAATTGTCTGATGATTTGTAGACTCCCAAGTCATTGGCGGATCCAGAAATGGTCCCAGGAGAGGGGCATTCAATTTGAAAATAAACATGAAATAATGTATCGACTGTGGAAAGTAAAAAGGACGTAACCCACAGATTTTTTTCGATTATCACAATGTATCAAACTTTATACCCGTTCTATCGAAATGATGCGAGCTGCAAATGCCGAATAAGTAACTAAATTTAGCTTTTAAATTTGAAAAAGATGACCATGTAAAATATTAAAACCAAGAAAAAAGACTGAAATAAAGGTTTTTCTCAGACAATTTCTTTATTTAATATTAGATTATGTCAATTGAACACCAGTTTAGAAGTCTCTGTGCACTTCAAGGTTGTGTATAATTCATAATTTGCATATGGCCCAAAATCATCAAAACACGTTTTTAGCGCCTCCTGTAAAATTTGATATGTGTGGGTTACGTCCTTTTTCCTTTCCACAGTCAATACCTATATAAAAAAAATATATATAATTAAGTATGTATTCTATAAAACGTAGTAAACTAAACGATTAAAGAGCCCATTTAACAAAAAAGTTTTAATAAATTAGAAAAATGGAAAGTAAATTCTCTTCAGGGGGAAGGAATGGCCTCCATGGTCTCCCCCTTGGACCCGTCAATGTGCCAAGTGTACCTAGAAATGAAGGATTAAGCCAGGAGTAGGCTGGAGAGGGCTCGGAGGCTCTTGCTCAATCCCTTTGTTAAAAAATTCTACGACCGGCGAACACCTTTTTAATTTAAAAGAAAACAATATTCTCAGATCAAATTAGTACATAACTGCAATTTTTGACTTGTGTATTATCTACGATAGCTTCAGCATACACAGTAGTACATTATTATTAATTTACATTGATAAGTTAACGGTAAATTGCATATTTTTACAAATTATACATGTATTAAATAAAAATCGATTGCTTATTCAATTATCGCATAGGAGGGATAAAAATTCACTCCTTATCCAGAACACCGAGAATAGCTTTGAGATTAAGCGAGCTTTTTGCAAGCGCATTGGCAGCCCACCGCAGGATTAAACACAACGGTAGCTTTCTTTGAAATAACACTTAATAATCAACGAATGTATGGTCACCAACTTATTGGCTGACGCTCCAAAAGAAAACTCGTTGCTTAAAATTCACTTCAGAGTTAAGCCTAGATTTTTTCATTCCAAATGTTTCCTTTCATGGGCGTAAAATGGGCGCTCAATACATTTAGTGCTTTTGTGTGAATTATAATGTTCTACTGTAAGGTATGGCACACATGAATAAAATTAATTTGTAATTCTTTTAATCAAGTTCGATAATTTTCTCAAAACTATTACTGCGGTAGAAAGCTGCTTTTGTTTTTACGCTCCTCAAATTTAAGTAGACGTTATATTAGTATACCAGTGCCTGCAACATGCAAGAGATAAAAAAAGAGCTAACAATTTAAATATAGAAAAGGTAAGACTGAGGTTTTTATTTATTGTTAAATTATCATTAGGTTATTAACAATACTATGTATCCCTTTGAAGGTTTCGTTTTTTTCGCCATCACTGCTCTTAAAACAGCTTAACGACCGCACGTTTTTTTTTATAAAATTTAACCTGGTGAAATAAAATTTTGCGAAAAATTCGCAAAAAAAAATATAATTTTACTAAATTCACTATAATTTGTAAGCAAATTGAGATATCATTACAAAATTTAATTTTCTTAGCTTCCAGACACTTCACCTATACGCATATATGTATCCGCAGGCGAGCAACCTTTGTTTTTCAAAGACTCAAATACGCGTCCACGGTCGTTAAGCTGTTAATACAAAGTTAATTAAAGTAAGCAACGAATTATAGCAGCTTTGCGGTGAAATAAAGGGTTGTCAGTTTAATAGTCAGAGAGCGATAGTCTTAAAAATTTATCATTATAACCAATTTTCCTACATTTACCCTTCCTGTTGGTACTTGTATGACATAATCTCCCGTTCCCTCATCACAATATTATCATCGTACTACTCCTGTTCAAAGTTCTTCAGGAATGAGAGAACGTTGCTGGTCTCGAGTTTGTTGCAGTTCCACAGCACGATGGAGCCTTCTTGGAAGGAGAAAATGTGTCTCGGTTCGTGGCCTACACGGTACTTAGCAACAGTCAGCAAAACATCGGGAATGTCTGGATCGGAGACTCTATAACAATAGAATGATGTTTATTACATTAATTCATTGGTTTTTTAATAAATAAACTTTTATTTAGAGCAGGGAGAATATACACATCGAATAACTAATCGATGGGTTCAGTACGGGGGGGGGGGAACTAAATTTAAAAAATAATAAGCTAAGCTGTTAAAAAAAATTCAATCTCTAAATATAGCTCAACGCATTTTTTTTGTTAGAACCGTACAGCTATATCGAGTTTCATTGTAGATATTTATGCATAAAAGTAAAAATGCACACGTGCTTCTGAGTCACTTTAGTCATTCTAATGATTGGCATCCATTTAATCAATGCTTTTAAAAAAATGTATAACTTTTAAATATTTCAGACGTAAATTGCAAAATATCAAAACGTAAAAGCGGGTACTGAATGTTTTAAAATAAATCAGAATAAAAAAAAACATACGTGATTTCCGGGCACGTGGAATCGGGGGCTATCTGTAAATGTTACTAGAATATTCTATTTCGTATTCAGTATCTTTCTTTTCATTTTTTTTTATCATTAAAAATACCATTACAGTGATTTAGTTTATTACTGAACTCTTGAAAAAAGCTTTTGATCTCATAAATTGAAATTCTATATTGTTACATTTGATAGATGATGTAGCTCTACATCATTTGAAGAGTAACAACGTGTCTCGACAAAAAAAAGCTAAAATCACTTGTGTCGTTATTGGCAGGAAACGGAGAGATATCGAATTCGTTGAATATATGAATACGCTTATTTACGTGCAATACTCGAACACAACTTTAGTGATGTGCCATGGACCATAGACAACTAATCATTACAGGTTTAAATATATTCTTTCTATAATTTAAGATTTCGACTGAAGGTGCTTGGTGGAATTTCAATATTAAATTTGAATCGTTCAAACTATGTACATTCTCACAGATTTTGTCACTAACGACCCGGGTTTCGCCTTTCGGCATCTTCAGGCATTCAAGTGCACGGATGAACTTGAACTGACGTTTAGTAAATGAAAGTTTCGTGTTTATATAAGATATAAATGCATCACTGAGTCCAAAGCCATTGCTGGCGAAAAGGATGAGCTCATGGGAATGCCAACAGATTTGAGTAGTGAGTAGTTTCAAGAATTATATAATTTGTTTGTCGGCAAAGGTTTTATGATTATATGATTTTACACGAAACTTTCATTTACTAAACGTCAGTTCAAGTTCATCCGTGCACTTGAATGCCTGAAGATGCCGAAGGGCAAAACCCGGGTCGTTAGTGACAAAATCTGTGAGAATGTACATAGTTTGAACGATTCAAATTTAATATTCTTTTTAAATGAATTGGTGGCACATTAACATAAGAAGTTTTGACAAGTATAACAATTGTTTTCAGATAGTATTCTAACTTTTTTTTCAATGTCTACATTAAAAATAAATACTATTAATAGTATGGTTAAGTGACCCTCACTTTGCGCCTTGTATTAGTTATCGAATAGAAAGTAAATAAAAAAATATTGAACCCATTACAAACATACTTACATATTTTTGCAATAACATCCAATAATCATAGAACCACAAATTCATTTAAATAATGATGTGAAAATACTCCACCGAGTTAATGATAGATACGTGATAGTACATGATCAATAATGAATTTTAATTCTCATCAATTAACAAAGTTTATGACGAAATTACGTATTTTCGAAAATTTCTATGTCAAAACGGTGTCTCACACTTTTAAATTATTGGCCTATTAAATTTTCCCTCCTAACACAAATAATTAATATTTTTATCTGCTCCAACCTCCTACCCACGTTGAAGAGGAAAAATCAAGTCGTGGTAATTTCTCATTTGAGGAGTGATTTTTCGAAAGGGCTTATGCTGAAAAAAAATTCAATCGCAAAAAAACTGTGATAGGAATATGCCGAATCGTTCGAAACATTTGTTTTAATTAATAATAATACGAATAAAGTCTGTTTTTTAATGTTTTATACCATATTGCGACCCGAGTAGTACAAGGTTCTATGTGAAGTTTTTTTGCCGAAACAGAAGTAACAATGCGGCAGTCTTTCAAGTACCAGTATCGGATACATTGCTATTTTTATTTCGTCATTTTTTTTCACATAGAACCTTGTAGTACTCGAGTCGCGATATGGCTATGCTTTTTAACCCGTGACATGCCATGCTAGAAAATCACGTTTCCTGCCACGATGGCATCTCAGTTTCACTCATTATTGACAGTATTTAAACCTATTTTAGAAGCTAAAATATAATTTTAAAAAAATATTTTTGCTTGCAAATATATTCTAGGTATCATTTTCACCTTCATTTTAATTACAAATATTGCTTCTCGCATATTTCAATTCGTATATGTCTATCGCATTTTAGCATACAGAGATCGATTAATTGTTTAGAGCAATACAATTTCAATGATTTTTTGCAAAAGACGTAATATTTTTGAATGCATTTATTTATATTTGGATGTAAAACTATTTTTTCTATGAATACCTAAAATGATAAATAATTATTGACAATATTAAGAGAAATATTGAATGTTTTAATGACTCGACCGGCTATGCCTATACCATGGGTACGGAGATGTTAACATGACAAAGATGCATTAAGGTAAAGAGTGAAAATAACCAATTGTGAAGTATCACTCTAAATTTATAATTCCTCTACAATAAATATTTAGAGTCTTAATCAGCGGTATAATTATAAATCTTACGATATTTAGTCTGGAGATGCTTCTCAAAAGAGGCAAAACTCGTTTTAGGACTATGTTATATATATACACATATCTGGTGGAGTAAAAAAGCAATTATTATTGATTTTTTTACGCGAAACGAGTATTGATATGAAATGTATGATAGTGGATGTTATGTAACTAAATATATGGATCTGTTAATCGACTACATTGACTGCGGCACATCCCTACTATGTCGCATTATGCGACACGCGGAGTCTTCCATGCAAATTCGTGTTCCATAAATAATTTTACAAGTCCTGGATTCCTGGAGTCGGAGACGACGTATTGATGGAAGTTTTCACCACGCCGCTCGCAAGACCTCACTGACTGTGTCTACGAGTTTACGTATTCAACCGACAACCACATCCGAATTACAAACAATCAAGAAGGTTGTTCAACTTTATTTTTGAAAAAAGTAAATCCTGAAGACACCAAAAGATTTTTTTTTTGTTTCGCAATTCACGTAAAATTGATACGATATTATTATGTTTATAAACCTTTTTAACTTTTCCGGTTCTAAGCTCAAGAAATGCGACCCCAATACCCAAATTTTCTTAAATATCTATTTTAACATGGGTGATACAATGTTTTTGTCAATCATAGTTTTTCGGACCTTTTGTAGTTTATATAAATACGCGATAACGCGATGAGGCGATAAGCGATCGTTCGTAAGATAGTTGGGCTAAACTCGTCAGTTGCAATTTCATATGTGTGCTGGGATGACGTCTTTTTTACGCGCAACTTAAAATATGATTATTTATTAAAAAAAAACACGGATTTTTATTTAAAAAAATGTATGAGGTAAGATGCAGAGAGATATTTTAAAGCCCTTAGACTATTTTTCTTGTTGAAATTCATAAGAATAAGGCCAATAATGAGGAAACCACTGGGGTCCCCAAACGATCCCCATCGGCAGAGAAGTGAGGAGCAAACATTCAAAAAGTGTTTTGTCACACAAATACTAAGCTTGGAAAATGATGATTTAAGTGTTGCAAAAGTGACGGTTTGTATGAATGTGTCAACTTTATGATTTCATTTTAATATGAAAAAAAACCTTTTTGAACACTAATTTTGCTTTCCATTCATAGGTTTTATTATGGGCTATCAGAATTGATATAAAACGCCATTTTTCAAAATTTGTGACAAAACACTTTTTGAATGTTTGCTCCTCAAGTATTTTTCTAGTCTCCGAGCCGCGAGAGTTAATCTAAATTTGAATAGTTCAAATTATGAACATTCACAAAAGCTTTGTCACTAACGACCTAGGTTTCGCCTTTTGGCATCTTCATGCGTTCAAGTGAACGGATGAACTAGTTAAAAGTTATTTGTTCAAATTGTGATTTGACCGCTCCTCTACGGACCCGACAATACAAAATTACTTAAGATTTGTGTTTTTACCCAAAATATTGTCGAAAATCGAAAAAATGAGATATGACACGAAAGCCCACAACGCTAACCGCTGCGCCATAGGACCCGAAAAAAGTTTTCTACGGGTATACAATATTTTATCAAAAAAGCACTGTTATTTATATTTAGAGAAATCTTTCTGTGAATTTTACCAGGGCGGCTGTGGAGTCGTGGAGTCGCGGTATTTTGGCCGGCGTCCTAAGTGTTGACATTGCATGCGTGCTGACTAAAGATGATCTGATTTAATACATATCGACTGTTTTCTCAAAGCAGGTTTTTTTCGATAATCACAACGTATCAAACTTGATACACGTTCTATCAAAAGGATGCAAGCTGAAAATGCCGGATTAGTATCTAAATTTAGCTTTTAAGTTTGAAAAATTTTACCTTGTAAACAATTTAAAACCAAGAAAAAAAACTGAAATAAAGGTTTTTTCTAGACAATTTCTTTAATTAATATTAGATTATGTCAATTGAACACCAGTTTAGAAGTCTCCGTGCACTTCAAGGTTGTGTATAGTTCATAATTTGCATATGGCCCAAAATCATCAAAACACGTTTTTTGCGCCTCCTGTAAAATTTGATATGTGTGGGATACGTCATTTTTCCTTTCCACAGTCGATTTAAGAATCAATCGATCGAAGTTAAAATGAAATTATTGGAAACAAATCCTCAGAATCACAGTCGTCTTTTTTTACACGACTCCACAGTCCTAAATGCTACCTCTTTTTTGCACGATTTTTCGTGGAACTTATCTGCAATACGAAAAAAAGAGTTGAGTGTATAAAATAAAAGTTTGACAACCGTCTTGTCCTTTACGACTCACGTAGTTTTGTAGGCGCGGTGTCAAAAACGAGGATCTCGTGACGATTTGCATGCCTGGCCACACAGTCGAGGCCCGTTTGCTTTACTTCATCTCAGACCGTAGTCTGTAATATAACATGTCCGGGAACATTTCCAGGGGTCGTGTCCGCCCCGGGCGCATTACGGAAGGAAGTTATTTCGGCTTAGATTTGGTTTAAAACAAGTTCCTCTCATTCGTACATACGTACTCAATTTAAGGGCAAATCTATTTATATTGAAAGGTTTTCGAAATTGTAAAAACAAACAAAATGATGTTGTATTGTTTCGACTACACTTTTAAAAGCTGACCATAATAATGTAATAGTGTTGGGTCCAGTGTTCCCTCTAAGCTGTTCGCGTGTGCGCTCGCACACACATTACAACAGAGCGCACAAAAGTTAAATCAGCTATACCACCACCAGAATAAATTAATTGACATTAAATAGTGTTTTTAATTATTGTCATCATTAAAAATCAACCTTTTCGTTTAGTAGGTCTAAATACCGCTATGTGGCGCACAAATCATTTTATTTCTTGTCAAAGTTGCACAGCCAATGTCTTTTGCGCACATAACCTTCCGAAAATTAGAGGGAACATTGGTTAGGTCTTGTGGCGCAGCGGTTAGCGTTATGGGCTACCGTGCATTAGAATTCACATAAAATGTAATAATGAAGACCCAATATATAAATCACACAAAATATTATTCAAATTATGTTTTTTAATTTAAAAAATAAAACTATTCTTCGCTACTTAATTATATACGGAGACTTTTATAAGGGACTAGACTTTCATCGCTTTCATCGCTAGAAATTTCTGAGACGACTAATGTGTTAGGATCTAAAGAAACCTTTTGTTTGTTTTTTCTGTTGATTTTCTTGTTATAAGGAAATTCATTATCCAAAATGGTGACAATATTTAACCATATCTACGTTTATTTTTTAAGTTTTTATAGTTATGCGATTCCTTTCCGACTACTTCGAATATTTCTTAAAATATAAGATGAAAATTATTCCAGTCGACACTTGAACGAGAAATAAAATTTCAATTGAAATACAGTAATAATTTAACTATTATGGATTGGAATTATTAAGTAATTGAACCCTTAATTGCTGCGGAGCTGTGTCGGGTTCATGAACCCGTAATAGCCAATTAGCTGCAGCGGTTCGACTTCAATAAAACGTTAAAAGAATACTTTAATTGTAAGAAATTATTTTCATCGCTTTGTAACGCATTTCCGTATTACATAGGGACATTAGTAACCAATTAGTGAAGAAATAAACGCGAAAGTGCAAATTCGGTGCGTAGAGGTATTTTTATTAAATGATAAAATCTGGCATAATTAAGTAATTACAACTTAACACACAAGCACATTATATTTACAATAAATTGTGAAATATCATTTAAAACAACACACCGTGGTTGCAGTGCTACACCATAAATAATCTTCTTCTTCTTGGCGCTAAAATCAGGAGTGAACCTTGGCCACCTCATTCAATCTCCTCCACACCAGCGGTGAGCTGCCATACCTTAACAAAAGGCTCGTTTAATCTCAAAGCAATTATATGCAATACTTAAATAAGCAAACGACTGTTACTTAATACATACACTGATTATATGCAGCAATATGCAGTTCCATAAATTAATCGATGTAAATGGCTAAAAATGTACTACTGTGTATACTGGAAGCTGGTGATATACTGGTTATGTACTAATTTGATTTGAGAATATTGTTTTCTCTTAAATTAACAAGGGCTCGCCGGCCGTAGTAAAATCTAGCAATGGGATCGCGCGAGCCACTTCGAGCCCACCCCTGCTCCACACCACAAGATCCTTCGCTCGCTACGCCAGTCGTTGACATCCGGCACTCACAGGTCCTGTGACCATTGACGGATCTAGGGGTCGGGCATGCCCCTCCCCCTAAATTTCTAATTAATTAAAACTTTACTGTGAAATGGGTTCTCTAATTGTTTGGCTTTCTATGTTTTATATAATACATATTGTTTTTCATTGTATTATTGATGTATCATAATTATTTTCAAATTGAATGGCTTCCTCCTGGGACAATTTCTGGATCCGCCATTGATGTCAGAGCCCAATCCTTTCGATCCCTACTCTCTTGGAAAAATGCGAGTTCGAGCAACTGATTAAAAAGCAGTTCTCGAATAAAATTTTCTATTGAGATACCTACATTAGAAGACCATATACTCTACACCAGTGCTTCCCAACCTTTTTCATGCCACGGACCCAGCGGTGGACTGCCAATATCTTAACAAGGGACTGGGTAAATCTTGTCCATAATGCCTTCAAGTCATGGAATATAGATGATGCATAAACCGTGGCCCGCGAGCCACATGCGGTCAGCTAGGGTCTCTTTTATTATGCAACCGAAGTTAATGTATTTTTTTAAATACATAAAAGGGCAACCAAGTCTTGTTAAATAAACAATGCAATCATCTACAGAAACTGCAGTTAGGTTCTGATTTTATTTGAGACAAATGACTTTCTTATCTTAACAAGGGGCTCGCCGGCCGCGCCGAAATTTAACAATGGGCTCGCGCAAGCCCTTCCGAGCCAACCCCTGCACGGACCCTTAAATCTTAAAACAATAATCTGCGGACCCCCGACAAAAATGTTCATACTCTATCACAAAGAATGTTGAAATAATGAAAATTTTCGCGGACCCCCGCAAAAAACCTGCGGATCCCAGGTTGGGAAGCATTGCTCTACACTTAGAGCGGACATGGATTTAAAAAATATATATTCCGCGCAGTGAGTCAGCATTTGTAACTGATTTGAAAACCGTTATCATAAATTGCGATTAGCTAACCACTAGTTCGGTCTTATTCCGATAATATTTATCCCTACTCTCTTAGAAAAAAAAGATAGGTTGAGCATCTGAGTAACCAGTGGCGGATTAAGCACACAAGAGGCCACAGGCGCAATACAATTAAGAGTCCCCGTTTTTCGAATCACAAAAAAACGTCAACAAATTTCATGTAAAATATAAAAAAATCTGAACAAAATGTATACTGGTTATTCAATATAAACCATTTTTGAGGGCCCCAAGATTCAGAGGCCCCAAGCGAGCGCCTCGTGCGCTTATAGGATAATCCGCCACTGTGAGTAACAAGCAGTTCTTATAGAAAATTTTCAGTAGAGATATGCCATATGCCTCTATTAGGAGACCAAATTTTTCAAATTGGGAGCGGGCATCGATTAAATAAAACATAGCAAAAAATTATCCACTTAAATGCTTGCTTTGAACAGGATTCTCATGCCTACAGTGCTATTCCCGCACGTGTGGTACGTATTTGTAATGATCTGATATACCCAACACAATCTCAGTTTTAGTATACAGATCGTCCGACACAATCACATGTTTAAATCTTCCAAAATAGCACTATTGATAATAAATAAACATTTTTCAAAAATACAATGTTTGATATTCTCAAGAATGGCAGAATTTGCGTGTCGGCTTCGAATCAACTGAAAGAAATGTTTGACCAGACACATTTCTCAAAGTAAAAACACCTCGTATTTCTAGTTGCTTTGAATTTATTGCAATAAATTAACTAAACTTTGTTTAGTTTAACTTTCGAAAATACTTGCCAAACAAAAGACGTTCTAGTCAACATAAATCAATTTTATTAAATTAATAGTGTACACCTTTTGTTTGCGCTACAAAGAAGTTATAATATTTTCTAGTAACAAGGTAAGAATACCGCTGTTATTCACACAGCAAGCAGAAAGCCATTAAACTACCAAAAGAGAATTTCTCCGGAAGCATTTCTCAGCATTTTTCAACCGTTTTCACACAAAAGGGCGCGAATTAACAAAAGTCGCGAAGTTTATGTGTTTCAGCTTGGACAACTTTGTGACAAAGTCAAAAGATATTTCATACATTAATCTCAGAGAGGAAGAAGAAGACGGAGCGGGGGTGGACTTGACGGTGCGGGAAGACGGCCGTCATAATATTTTGAATGGGCCGCATTTTGAAGCAGGGGCGTACTAAGGCGTGACATTGTACTGAGCGTCTAAGGTTTAGATCGGCATTTTAAAAAATCACACGATTTTACAATAGGCACATTAATATTGAGTACATATTTACCTATTATATAAATTGAAACCATAGCTTCAAATTTCGTTTAAAATTCATGATGCATATGGAAATATTAAATACTTTTTCATTATTGCTTTATTATTGCAAAAAATCATTCATTTTTCAGTTTGCTAATTATGAAATAATGATAAAATCTAGTAATTTTCTTTTTAATCCATGTCCGCTCCCAATGTGGAGCATATGGCCTCCTAATGGAGGTATCTTAACCGTATTCTTTTCTACGATACCTGTTTGTTACTCAGTCGCTCAACCTCACTTTTCTCAAAGTGAAAAGTAGGGAAAAAGGATAAGGCTAGAACGGGACTAGTGGTTGTCGAATCTCTATTACTATACCCAATTATTAAATTATCAGAAGGATGGGAGGAAAGGAAATTATGTGAAATGACATCACAAACACCCAGTCTTTGATCACAACTTTGAATTGAATAATTCTCAAATTCACTGTGATCTGACCGGGAATCGAACCTAGACCTGCGTGATCGATAGAGCAAGCTCTAGCCAACTGGGCTACAGCAGGCGACTAATCTAGTAAATAGTGAAGGGATAAAAATAAATCTCTTAGAGCTTTTAAAAATAAAAAAGTCATTTTAAAAAGGAAACATTACCCAGTAAATAGCATTTTAAATAAGATATGTGAATTACCATTGTTGAATCTCTTTCCATTGGAAATTACCGTACCTAATGTAACTTATTTATTTGTTATTAGTACTATCATTGTTTTTTATCTTAGCCCCTCCTTACATACAGGAGAAAAGAACAACCCCCCGATTTTTATTTTGTAATTTGTCATTAAAGAATTATATTCATTTTTTTGTTTATTCGTAAGCCTTGCAATGTTATGTTGGATGATGATTTTTAAAGAGATGAAACACGTGTTACATTTAGTAAAACAACAAATGGAATCGAATTTAATTTTATATTAAAAATTAACCTCCACATAGTTATCTCCGAATCCGTCAAAAATACTTTAGATAAATCTCATAACTTTTTATTAGAGACATTTTTAATCTGTTTGTATTTTTTATTGTAAATTAATTATATTCTTTTGTTAAACGTGCCAGACATTGTAATGCTAGATACTTTCGAGTCATATATTTATAATACGTAATTTGTTTCATTGTTTATAAGTTCTTGCATATTTCTTTTACCACGTGTTTGTCACACCTTGATTTAAGTCTTGTTTATATATTTTTGAATTGTATCTGTTGATATAGTCATGTGAAATTAGTACAGAGGTGTTTTATTTTTTAATATATCCTTAAAGAAAGAATACTTTGAAAGTATATAATCATGATGTTTGAGGAACGGGCAAAATATCTCATGCTGCGATCCTGTTAATGTCTTTTGTAAGGAAATTTCCGGTGTCCTGTGAAAGGCGCCGTGACACCAGACAAGGCCGGCTCCTGCAAACAATGTAGCCATTTTGATAACCGTTTATTGTCGCATTTTTCAAGATAGGCATAATAACTTTTTTGTTACAATTTTCTTGATGGCCTCTTCTTTCCGTCGCAGGAGGACAAAAACAGCATTTCTTTGATGTCATAAAAGTCAGGTCTTTTTTTTCGACTTGTTATTTTTTCTCGCATTAAGGGGAGAGATATTTTAAATGGTTTCACAACAGTGCCGTAACTAAAAACACCGCCGCAATGCGGATGGGGCATGCGAACTATTATATCAATCACAATATGTGGGCAGTATTATCATAGACAATAATTTCTGAATAAAAAGTAAGTGTGTACAATTAAAATACTATTTACAGAAAGTAAAATTCTTAAAGTTGTGTTTGTACATTCTTTCTTGTCCGCTTAGGCTTGTATTATATCAGTGTTTCCCAAACATTCGACATCTATGTACCACTTTTATAATTTTCGTAAAACCGAGTACCCCTCGTCAAAAAATACTATGCTTGTAATCAAAAAAAAGTAAGTCACATGTTAAACCAGGCTGCAAAATGCAGCTTGCCTCCGCGTACCCTAAGGGGTACGCGTACTACACTTTGGGAAGCACTGTATTATATGATAAAACATGAGACACAGTGGCGGATTAAGCACATTTGTGGCCCCATGCGCAATAAATTTTGGAGGCCCTGTTTTTCGGATAACATAAAAACGTCAGAAAATTGATATTATTATTTTTAATCTGAACAAAAAGTATAATATGGTTTATATTTAAAAGCTATTTAAAAGCCCCGAATACGCACCTAATTTGTGTATAGGGTAGAGGTCTGCACGGGCCCGGGCCTGACCCTTGGGCCCTTACCCGGTCCGGCCCGCGAGCCGGGTTCGGGCGGGTAAGTACAATTGAGATTCGGGCTCGGGCCGGACCCAATTAAGGAATTTATTTCTTCAGAAAAATATTTCAGACTATGTTCGTGTCATAAGTCAGACATGATGACTTTAATTATTACCAGTTCTATAGAGAATCGTCAATAGTCTTAAATTTGTAAAAAAACGGGGTTTTTTCGGACTGAGGAGTATAGATCTGGGCTTCGGGTCGGGTTTGGGTAACAAGTGTGGTCTTAGACTCGGGCCCTTGCCGGGTCGGGCCTGAAACTTTCGGGCTCGGACAAGGTAATTTTGTAAAATTTCGGCCCGTGCAGACCTCTAGTATAGGGTAATCCGCCACTGATGAGGCAGCAGTATAAAAGCCCTAACCTGGGCTTAGTGGTAAATTTAGATTTTTCAAATTATATTTGAGATCTTGGACCAGGCATGCTGAACCTTTTTTTTCTAGCTGGTCACATAAAGAAAATAAGATGGTTTTGGATCGTATATAAACAAATATTTTGTTATAATTATAGTGACATTTTTTAAATATCAATGGGTAATTTAGCCGACGCGCATCGCAGTTGATATGTCGTATTTTCATTTAACAATATTCTGCGTCACTTTGTTTTTAGTAAATTTAATTTTGAAAATAAATATTCGAAGTGATATGTAAACATGTAGTCCAAAATTCTTTATCATCACCCATTGCCAATCTTTTTGATTTTGGAAATTCATTTTCGAGGATATATTTCTGATAAAACTTACGGTTCTCAAAGTGCAGTAGGTGACGTAAAGAGTCTTCTAGTCGCGGGTTGGCTATGCCTGTCTTAGGCATAAGTGCTTATGATGGTTCTTCCCTTAAAGTTTACTTCCAATTTGAAAGTATTTGGCAAATTGGCAATAGCTATATTGCCTGATATTCAAAAAATGCATTCTTACTATATATTTGGTTTTTGTATTAATAAAAGTACGTCGCTTTTAAATATGAAACGGCACGCAATCACCTTTTGCATTCACTTTGACTCTGACAATAAAATGCCATTTTTGCAAGAACACGTCTGATATAAAGTTCTTTAAATCTAAAATAAACTTATTTTCAACAACGTTTTATCGATAGTGTAAAAAATAATCTAAATAAACAAAACACCAGCTAAAAAACTTCTAAAGTGGTGCTGTAGAGCAGTGCTTCCCTACCTGGGGTCCGCAGGTTTTTCGCGGTGGTCTGCGAAAATTTTCAGTAAAAAATACAAATATCTGTATGAAGTATACATATTTTTATAGAATGGAACAAAAAAAGTTTTAGCAAACTAAAAAACTATCATTATAATTTTTAAAAAGATAATGATATTAAATATGATACAACTATTACAATATTTACAAATATTTTCTTAACTAATTTTGCCTCTTTAAAAAGCATCATCAGACGTGTTATTTTTATATATAGATTATTTAATTTTATTTTGCATATAGTTTTTTAAATCAGTACTTTTGCATATTGAATAAAACTTAAAAAATATGAGAGTAATTTTAATTTTTTCATTGAGATATTGTTACATTGAAAGATTTCATGAATCTAATATATTTTTTAATTGCGACACGTTGTTTTTTGACCAAATGAACTTAAAAAAGCAAAGAAATTATTTGATCCACTAGAATAAAAATCAAATTTTAATATTACTTCAGTGAATTGACAAAATTAAGGCATTTTCTTTTTTTTACTCAAAGTTGTTCCTATCACCACTACTGCTTCATATTGTTCTTGCGAGTCGCGAAATGGAAAATTTTCAAACTACTTAGAATTTATTATATTTATTTTCTACGCTGTTCTACTTTTAAATTTGTAATAAAAAAATAGCATACTTAAAAGCGAAACCAAATAAAAGGTTTTAATACTACAGATATATTATTAGTTTATAGCTAAGTAGTTTCAAGTTTTAAATGTGTAAATGAAAAATAGAATGAATATTTCTTTATAAAAAAATTTCTTTATAAAAAAATTTCTTTATAATAGCCTTACTATAACTAGTTTAAAGTTGCTTCTCAAATACGAGAAACACGTGCCACGATTTGTAATACAATCGGTGGAATAACTAACATCATAACATTATGTGAAAAATGAGTTTCCATAAGGTTACTGCTAAATCTTACTTTCTTTGTATATTATGTATCCCTACCTATAAATAATATGCATTATCTGACTGCATGGAGTGAACAGCCATAGACTATATTTTAAAAAACAACAAATTCAAACATAAACATAACCTTACCGTTGTCAACTGTCATTATTTTTCCAACGTATTTTATCATTAGCGAATTCGTAAAATTGTCAAAATGATGTCTTTTCATAAACATGTAAAGAATCTATTTGACCAAGAACTATATTCAAATGTAGTCACATTGGTAATTATTTGTTTCAAGTCGAATTAAATGTTATTTTGGCGAAAGACTTTTTTTTTTTACTCCAAGCTCTGGAAGAATCTGGCTGGAATACGGGCGATCTTTTTGACACATAATATATTAATATTGAATTATAAATGAATTATTGATTTTTATATAATGGTAAAGTTCAATCGCACCAAATTAATACAATATATGTTAAACAATCGATAGTATTGCTTATATTCAGTGGGTACGGATGGAAATATTTAACAAAACAATAAAGAATTTAGACGTATTAAGCCAATACTTAAGATTTACCTCAATAAGACTAAAGATTAATTCATTAGAAGTTTAATTCCTTGATAGTCAATGGCTAATTTTTTTATACTGAACATTGCAACCAACAACAATAATTACATCAACAGTCATTATCTTCTGCTGCAAAGCTTCATAAGATTCAGCGTCCCCAAGGAAGAGTCTACAAGTATCGTGGTATTCCGATGCCATGCGGCTATTTCAGATGTCAATTCGTGAAGCCATCTTGGCCTTTTGATTATTATTGATCAACAAATATTTATGTCTGGCCTCATTAAAATTTCATTCCCATTTTTTAATAGCGGGGTAAAACGAAAGTTATTAACTAACAGTTAGTTCTTTTTCTATCCCTCTCTTCCAATTATTACAATCTCTATAAAAATAGAAGCTGCACAGCTTAATTACAAATTGATCTATGAAGAACACGTCTACTCGATAACTCTGTTGTTCTGCTGGTTGTGTTGCTTGTGACAGATATTTCCTTTCTTTGAGAAGCATCTTCAAGCTAACTCTATTATGAGATTTTTATACATTTAAGTCTAAACAGGACATTGCCTGTGTCACAATCAACGTTCCGTCTAAGCCCCCGCGCACTACATGACAGTTATTCAATTAATACATGATCAGTCCGCGCAGCTAACCTCTTGTCTTATAGGGAGCATTGTTCAAAATTAATAACACACCCACTGTAATTATAAAGTTATTAATTTGAAATCAAAAATAAATTTTCACAAAGTTACCGCCGAATCTATCGAAAACATTAAAATCACTTACGTCTATGCTCCACATTGGGAGCAAACATGAATAAGAAAGAAAAAAGATTGAGATGTGACATGCAGTAAAGTATTTATACCTTACCTTTATTAAACGTATACATTACAATTCACCTACTCCATAGATTTTTAGAAGAGAGTTTGTTATTTCCGATATTCCAATAAAAATATATAATTCAATGATGTTCTGGTAGATTAATCTATAAGTATTTCGTGACACTCATAATAAGCAAAATTATATGCATTTTTCTACAGTCAACTCGTTAGTGACCTACAAATTGAACTATAATGCCAAGAAGAGCTCCCATTACAGTATTTTTCAATTAATTCATCTTCACTGTTATCGCACGCTAATCTTCTCAAATATCCATTGTAATTGATCATCAACGTGTACAACAGAGCGTACAAGCGTCGTACAACATTTTTTTTTATTCTTCAAACAATTTCAGTCACCAAACTTTTTATGCCACAGAAAGAGTGTGAATTTCAATGCATCATTGCCATATACAGTGAAACCCCGATTCTACGTTTTCCAAGGGACCGGAAAAAATCAACGAATAATGCGGGAAACCGATAATGCGGGAAATCTTCAAATAATACCAAAAAGTGTTTAATTTTCAACCAAATCATATATTAATTCACTTTTTTATTAAAGAATATATAAATTTATTCTTTAATTGCTTAATTAATAAATACTAAGTTGCCTATTCGCAGTTGGGTACTTTTTGACAGACACCCACCCTTCAAACACCCGTACTTTTCCAAGTTTTTTTTGCTATATGATTTTTTTTCAACGCCTTGAATTGTTTTCAGTTTCTCAGCAAAAGTTCTAGTTTTCTTTATTTAGGCGTTTTAGTTTTGTCTTTTAAGTTGGAAAAATTCGCGCAACCAGATGCAATGTAAGACGATTTATGAAAGAAATTATCAACAAAAATAGTCAATCGGGATCGTAATTAGGACAGGATGATAATATTTAGATGATAGATCGAAGAAATCGGTAAATCGGGGAATTATTAAACTGTGTTATTACGAAGTCGAGTAAAAAATAAACGATCCATGCAAAAAAACGAAGATAGCGAGAACGGAAGATCGTGGTTCCACTGAAAAAAACGCAAAACGAAATACAAGGCAAGACTATTTATAAGAAATATTCAACGAAAACGGTCAATTGGGATAATATTTGTGACGGGACCAAAATATTTAAACGATAGATCGAGGAAAACGGTAAATCGGGGAACGATTAATGCGGGATTATTTAACATTGTTCTTATGGGTGTTTGGCCGGGACTATGAAAAATAAACGATTAATGCGGGAAAACGAACAATGCGAGAACGGTAGATCGGGGTTCCACTGTAATAAACAAATCATTTTGGTAATTTATTTAAGTTCCTCTCTCCCACAATTGTAATAAAGAACAATGTGACGAAGCACTTATTTCTAAAATATTTACAAGATAAGATGATAAAACTTCATCAGATCTGTCGGCGTGCTTCGCAAATGTCAATTTAGTTTCATGTAAGGTAAATTAAACGGTTTTCGTATGATTCACAGCACTCCGCGAAGAGCTCTCAGGAGCTCTCCGATTATTTATGGAACATTCTTAGTTTTACTTCTGATTGCTTAGTCGGTGCATTCAACAAAGTTTTACGAAATAAGCCTTAGACCTAAGTCCTAAAACGGACCGGAGTGCTTGAAATGTTGCATACATAAAAGCTGCGAGTAAACTAAACATATTTTGGATTTTTTTTCTTCTAAAATCAAACTTATAACAATCAATGGTTGCTTATGAATACCTGACACCAAACTGTTGCTTTTTTAGGCTCCGATGGTCATAACAATAAGCGACAACAACTTTAGCGAGTACATCACACCTCAAGAGACATTCCAAGTTTATTGCTACTATGCAGATTCCCTCTACCACATGCATCAATATAGAAAAGCAGAGTCTGTCTACAGAAGGTAACCATTTTTTCTTTTTTTACTCACTCATTTCTTTATATCTTTAGTGCTGAAAATGGGCCTAATGTATTATCTCACCTGTTAAGATTGCTGCTTCAGAAGACAGCTAAGTGTTTAGTTCCTTCAAGCCCTGTTGAATTGCTGTGCACAATGCCCTGTTTTATCTTCCATTTATAAAAGCAATAGTTAGCTGATTTCATTCTAATAACATAATTACTATACAAAATAGGTTCACATTTGAGTTGTGGTTATTTTTTATCGTATTTGATTTGATTTTAATCGAAAAAATTATCAACTGATAAATTGAATGTTTTTTTACTACCTATGAGCAACGTTCCCTCTAAGCTGCGCGCGTGCCCGGCCGCGCAGCAGCCCCGCGCACTCATTCCGAGTTGGCTTGCACTACAAGACAGTTGGTCAAATAATATTTGATCAGTCCGCGCATCCTCCGCGCAGCCTTTGAAATTTCCGCGCAGCTAACCTCTTCCCTTATAGCAGTGGTTTCCAACCTTCATGCTACTGCGCCTCCTTTTGAAGAAAAAAATATTTTCGCGCTTCCCCATGCTGTATTTCATATAGTAATAAAGACACGTTTCAAAGGGTAAATAAATATTTTGGACTGTTCGCGCCTCCCTTTGCAATAGCCCACTCCTTTCTAGGAAGGCATGCCTCCCAGATTGGAAATCGCTGCCTTAGAGGGAACATTGCCTATGAGTTGACGGTCGTAGCTTTTTAGAATTACGCTACATCTTATGTGAGCGAAGTCACTGTAAACACGATTGGAACGCGGCTTAAAGTGAATCAAAATATCAAATCAACCGATCGCGGCGTCGTTTTTGTCACGTAGAACACTCTATCGTGGTATGTAAGACATGCAGTTAGGCAGTCTAGGTGATATTTTTTCTACTTGACAACCACCGGTGACCGAGTGATTGGCCCGAATGTCACCAAATATGTTTTTCAAAAAACATAATATTAATATCAGCTTTACCGCTGTTTCCGTAAAAAAAAATGTAGAGCCGAGCCCGAAAGGTTAAGCACAGGACTATTCTTCATCGCAATCAGATTCTTAATATATTTTAGTGCAGCATCAATATACTCCTAGTGTACCATCTTACTCTAGGATTTCATAAGACTATTTGCCGGGTTCGTGTTCAAGTGTGCAGCGTTGTTAAAGTGGAACATTGAAGTCCTAAATTAATTTTTCAATCTAATTATAAAGTCCTGCTCGAAGTCATGGATGTCTTAAATTTCCTCCCACCCATCCGATCCTACGCTTAGCGAGAGCTATTTGCCAACCACTAGTCCTATCTCACAATTCTGTCGCCTGCTGTGGCTCAGTTGGTTAGAGCTTGCTCTACCGATCACGCAGGTCTGGGTTTGATTCCCGGTAAGATCACAGTGAATTATTCAATTCAAAGTTGTGATCGAAGACTGGATGTTTGTGATGTCAATTCACATCATTTAATCTTCTCCCATCCTTCTGATCCTTTAATAACTGGGTGTAACGATAGTGATTAGTCAACCACTAGTTCTTTTCTAGCATTATCCTTATTTCCCTACTACTCACTTTAAAAAAAGTGAGATTGAGTAACAAACAGTTCTCGTAGAAAAAACTTCTGTTGAGATACCTCCATTAAGAGGCCTAACTCTGAAAAAAAAAAATTGAAAAAAGTCTTTTCTTGGACCTATCCCTCTATCCCTACTCTCTTTGAAAAAAAAGGGGTTGTGCAACTGATTAACAAGCAATTCTCGTAGAATCACTTCTGTCGAGTCGGTATGCGCTACATTGGAAGCGGCAAATATCTTTGACAAAATCAAATTCTGATAAATTACATGAATCGTTAATACTAACAGTGTTAAATAAACAAAAGCTTTTAATTTTTTAGGGCTATCCAACTTCGTAAATCCATCCTGAAACCGCGGGGAGGTGGGAAACCACAGGAGCCTGCCTGCAGTAAAGATTGGCAATCAGACACCGAGATCAAATATAAAATGCACATCTGCTACATCCACATGAAGCAGACACAGACTTCGATTGATATACTTCAGAGCATTCCAGGTAAAATAACAAAATGTTCTTACCAAATTGCCGTTTATCAAGCGATATTTTTTACCACGCCAGTTTCAGCTAGGGATATGTAGACGATATTCTTTGCCTGTTTAATGGAACAGATAGACAAATAACTAACTTTCATAACTTTATAAATTCATTAAATAAAAATATTAAATTCACTCTAGAATTCGGAGGCAAAAATATTAACTTTCTTGACTTAAATATTAACATTGAAAATCATTCTCACGAGTTTAAAATATTTCGGAAGCCAACATTCTCTGACACTGTAATCCATAAAAATTCAATGCACCCATTTTCTTATAAACTAGCCGCTTTTCATTCAGAAATACATAGACTTGTGAGTGTTCCTTTAAACGAAATAAACTTTAATATCGAATTGAAAATCATCAAACAAATCGCCATAAACAATGGATACGATATGTCTCTTATAGACAATCTTTTATCAAAAAAACAAACTAAACTTGCAGAAAAAATGTTATTTAAAGGTATAGTGTCAAAGGACATAGATCATACTAGGTATTGGCGTAGAATCATTTTTTTAGGAAATACAAGTCTTAAAATTAAAAAACAACTAGCTGATAGTGTTAGACCTGCTTTTTACTGTAAAAACTCTTTAGGCAAATTATTAGTTAATAATAAAGATAAAATACATTACTTAAATAAATCCGGGATTTATAGATTCCAATGCTCTTGTTGTACAAAGTTTTATATCGGCAAAACAGAAAGAACACTGAACATCCGGGTTTTAGAACATATGGCAGCCTTTAGATTGAAAAAAGACACGTCTACTTTTGCTAATCACTTAATATCGGAAGGACACGTGTTCAATCAGGAACAAGGGATAAAAATGTTACACCCAAATACGGACAGTCATAAGCTCTTTTTCCAAGAAATTTTAGAAATCAACAAAGCACAGCTGCAAAATCTTCCGATTTTAAACGAAATATCAAATTTTCCCACATCTCCACTTCTATACCCTATATAACCATAAAATCATATAATCATAAAACCTTTGCCGACAAACAAATTATATAATTCTTGAAACTGCTCACTAGTCAAATCTGTTGGCATTCCCATGGGCTCATTCTTTTCGCCAGCAGTGGCTTTGGACTCAGTGATGCATTTATATCTTATATAAACACGAAACTTTCATTTGCTAAGCGTCAGTTCAAGTTCATCCGTGCACTTGAATGCCTGAAGATGCCGAAAGGCGAAACCCGGGTCGTTAATGACAAAATTTGTGAGAATGTACATAGTTTAAACGATTCAAATTTAATATTGAAATTCCACCAAGCACCTTCAGTCAAATCTTAAATTATATTAATTAGTCAATGTGACAAACCCCATTCTCCTAAAGTAGAATTCGAGAGAGAAAAAAAATCTCTCCCGCCCCCGACTTGTCGGATTTGGTATAAACGGGATGGTCCTAAATAGGTATGCAAATTTCTATGGGATTTTTGGGAAACAAAAAAAACAAAAAGTAACAATGAAATAAAACTTCTCAATCAAGGTCAAGTTATTAAATGTAAACATTTATTCTGGTCTACCTACATGTCATTACAAATTAATACAAGTATGGTAGGTATACAAAAATATTTAAAACAATTCAAATTGCAAACACAAAGACATTGTAAAATTATAAAGTCCATCTGCGATAATGAAGGTATCTAGTTTTACGCTCCAAGCGTTATATTATACTTCATTCAAAATCGAAGTGTAATTAATAACAGATAGTGTTTAAGAAATTAATTTTTGTGTAATAAAAATGATAGATAATCTTTTAGAAATTCTACAGTTAAAATATTGATATTGATAAACAATGTTAATTTTTGATACAATATAAAACAAACAAACTCCTTTCGGAGAGGCTAGAAATTTACGACTGGTTAATCAGTGATAAGAAAATACACGACCCACCTTTGAAGACGTTTACTCTCAGCTAATCGCTAAAAAAATAGAATCAATAATAAAAGTAATTATAACGATGGCCATAGATTCCTTCAAGGGTGGGCGTCCTATTTCTTACAAAAATACATCTACATGATTTGTGGAAACCCTATTACAATTTCGGTTACACATTTCTTTATAGTTACCAGTATAGCAAATATTATATAATTAATTAAGAGTTCATTGTGTATAATGCTTCTACTTCAATATTTCAAAAGTATATAATCAAACGAGAATTTATCTATACAGTGATTTCTAATTCAGGATTTTAACAGTAGTTAATCAACAAAGTTTATTTTGTATAATGTCTCTCAATTCTAACTTTGACAGTAGGTAATCCAACAAAAGCTTATTATATATAATGTTTCTTAATTCTATTTTTAATATTAGTTAATTAAAGGAAGTTATTTGTGTAAATAAACGAATACAATGACAAGTATTTAAGATTTTAATATTATTATTATATATATAATATTTAAGTATTTAAAACAAATACAAATCTATATTTACTAATTTAAATCGTTAGTTGTTTACCAGATCGCGGTGCTAGGGGAAGGAGATGGGGAACCTTGCTAGGGAACCACCCACTCTTCCTGGCCAATTCATTGCAAAACCTCTTAATCTAAGTTCGGATACAAGTCCTTTGACTTACGTATAACCAATACGCTCCTAGCTTTTCGGTGACTCTTTCAATAGTCACTAGCCAGCTTCGGCTAAAAATCGCAACTGCCAAGCCCCAGGCATGGCGTTACTAGTCCCGTCCTAGTCCCAGACTTGGACGTGACTAACCCCGTCGGGCATTCGAATTACATGAACTTTGGCACTAACAAATACTACGTTAATTACTCGCATATTATTCACGGCGATCCAGTTAACATTAACAAACAAAGGAAACCTTTTTGGTTTTAACTAACCATGGTTCTAAAAAAAACAAACAAAATGTATCTCAACAGTCCTCGTAACATTTATCTCTACACTAATTACAGCTTCGTACATCTTACAATTAGCTTCCCAAATAAAATACAATGGAGAGGAAACAATCTTTTCCAATTCCCATTAAGTATAAAAGAAAATTACTTTGCAATCTCGTAAGGAGAGATATTATTTAAACACTTAAAAACAACAAAAACCTTACTCACGATTTTCATTTGTAGAGACAGCTCGCTTTGGACCACTATTTTTCCTTACCTTAATTAAATAAACACAATAAACAGCTGGGACACCAAAAGCGGCTCTCTCTACAGATGTGAGCTAGATTCTGTTCACTTGAATTGAATATTTAATTTAAGTTAAAAATTAAAATAGAACAACAGGGTACCGACCGATTGGTACCCGTCAAAATTAAATCTTACAAATTACATGTTCGCGAGCAGAAAGCTTGGAAGTGAGATTCCTAGTGAGAGTGTGTCGAGATAAGCCCGTGTATTAGATTTGTCTCGCTTTTTATTCTCCTTTCGTCGAATTAATTCCTCCGCCATTTGGGACTATTTTCTTTAAAATCAAATCCGATTGGTTGCTTCGTTTTGCTTACTGATTTTGGGGAATGCGACATTAGGTTCTCACGCCTCTCGACAAAAAAATAATATGGGAATAACCTATTTATTTCGTTGCGTTTACCGCTTACATCTACTTCCTATATGAGGCAACAATTATAAGGAATGCGTACGTGTTAAAAACTGAGGCGCCATTGTCACGCTTGAATAGTATTGTGAAATTTTCTTTGTGATGAGTAACTCGCCTGTTCGCATGCTAGTCGATAAAAATTTTAAAAGGGTTATCGTAAACGTGGGAACTAGACCATTAAAAACCGTCTCGTATCAAATGCACCCATGAAATTTGATTGGAAACTAAAGCTATCGATACAATAATAAAATTGTCCAGTCATGAGAGTTTTAGTTGCATTGTCTTCTTGCATTAATTTTAAAGCCGGTTGAAAAAGTATTATGTTTTTTTTTGCAGTAAAGCAACGCTCAGCGAAAATCTACATGTGCCTGGGGCAGGCGTACGAACGAGGTTGTTTGGTTCGGCCGGCTGCTGCAGCTTACAGAGAAGCTCTTCGAGTCTGTCCGTTGGCTTTGGAAGCCGTGGAAAGACTCTTTGCGCTGGCTGTCAGGCCGCACGAGGTTTTAGAACTCATGACAGAAGGTTAGAACAATGATTGAGCTAACCGACAGAATATTTTCTGATAGATGTTTTTCTATACAAAGTTAAAAACTTCTAATAAATAATTAATAATTTAGATACTTTAAACATTGCTGGTATACTTTTGTGTCTAGGTTTGACGGGCTGGGAAGGCGGCCCCATAATGGCAGCGTGGGTAAACGCCTGCGCCCAAGCTCATTCCAGAAAGTGGGCCCCTGCTGTGAGAGCGCTGGAGGCCTTGGACGCTCCGGGAGCACCGTTACGAGGATGTCCAACTGTACTGGTGACGTTGGCTGAAATACTTTACTGGGCAGGAGATTATGCTCTCGCTATCACTGTTTTTCAAAGGGTATAAAAATTTATTGAAATACACCTATAAATGAAATATTCCATTATGAGTTCATATGCTCCATATTGGGAACATAAATATTATAAAAAATATTTAAGATGAAACGAAAACATTCGTAACATTCCCAATTGTGAAGGTGAATCATTTCCTATCTTAAATTCAAAAAGGTGAATAAATATCCTCATATTCTAGGCATTTTCGAGAGAACCCCTGATGTCCCGTGGCCTGGGAGCTTACGCAGCGTGTCTGACGCACGAGGGTCACTTTCGAGAACGGGGGGCACCACCCCTCATGCCGTGGTCGCAGATTCCACCGTCAGAGTACACAACGGAGGAGTGGATAGCGCTGGCCCAGGTCCACGCCGAGAGACTCAAGTTACCGAGAGCTGCTTATTTCTTGCAGAAGGCTTGCTTGTTAGAACCGAGAAACGTTGAAGCTTTATTATTGAAAGGTGAAGGCTTCCTTTTCAAGAGATGTTGATTGTTTCTGCACTCTGTTTGCGTGTCCCACTATGTGACTCAACCAACACGCAAGAACCAATACATAAATTTCCTCAATTCGCCAGACATTACATAATTAGCATAATCTTGATTCCTCACTAGAGTCAATAAACTCGTCTAAAATGAACGTCTTTCAGTACACAGAATACTTAATATCAAGATGATTTGATTGGGTGAGCTAGTCACACCACTTTTTTCATTGTTATATACTTTTTTCTTATTTTTTTCAAGCACACTAGTGCAATGTTTCTTAACCTTTTTACATTCGCAGACCACCTAAAAATCTTCGTGGACTACCAGATAAGAGATATTGCACTAGTGCATGGTTCAAAATCAAACTTATGCATTTCTACTCGAGCCATGAATGTGAGGGATAGACTCTTTTTTCCATCAATAGCGTTATAGAAGGCAGCCATTAAACCTTGGCTGCATATACACAACGGGTGATGGTGGTAAACCAACTTGATCCATAATGTGTAGACATATCTACATAATTCTATTGAAAATCACTCATCTATGTGCTTTTATCCAATTTTGCGAACAGGCAAAATCTTACTAGGCATGAAAAAATTTCCCGAAGCGCTCGCACACTTCCGGGAGGCAGTGCAGGGAGCAAGCTGGCGTCACGAAGCATACGCAGGCCTTGTAGACTCTCACCTCGCCCTCCGCCGCGTTCGGGAAGCTGTAGCCGTCGCAGTCACCGCTTGCAAGCAACTTCCACTCTGCCCTCGATCTCTAACTGTGAGTCTGCAAAAACCCCTTTTTATGATGAAATTGATTTATTGAACATCTTGTATGATTTTATAATCCTTCTGCTATAATCAACATTTTCATCCTTATCGATTTGTTTTAATGCATTATTTTATAGGAGAATTATTTAATTATACAGTTATTTCTCTAATTAATGTGGTTTTGCAGTAATAAATAAATAATTATTTCAAGCAAATTTTAGGTTTCCCTATTGTATATATTGGACGGTCGACTGAATATTTGCATTCCACTATTTTTTCAGCTTTATGCCAACGTGCTGCTGAGAGAAGGGGCTACAGGTGCGACCGCCCGAGCGAAGACACTTCTCGAACGAGCTCTCGCCCTCGACGAGAATCACCTCATGGCTACCCTATCCCTTGCAAGAGTGCTGGATACAGAGGAAGATTCGCAGATGTCCATTGATTTGCTTGAAAAACGAGTAAGGCTATTCTCTCAAAGTTGCTCATCTCGAGAGTTTATACAGTATCCAGGTCCAAACTTGTATTTTTTTTCTGTACGCCTCATTCAGACTATAATTTAAGACTTTTGCTATCATGGGGTCACCAGTGACCAGCAAAGAAGACCTAGCTGTGAGTTGTTATTTGTTATACAATGCCAACGGGCATGCTTACTGAGAATCTGTAAAAAAATAAACATTATATTCTATCAAATAGTATTTAAAAACAAAGAATCATTTTCTAACCATTTTACATACATTTGGCGATCAACGTGTAAAGTTAATCAATATTAAACGTAGTGGCAAATTTTGTTGACTTCAGTTTGCGGTGTTTGCTGGTTTGAATCCCAGTACAGACAGTTTCATTGATTGGTCAATGGATTTCTTTTCAAAGACATGAGTGTTGATATCTAAATTCTCACCTAAAGATCCTTAAAACGGGGCATAACGAGAATGATTAGCCAAACACTAGTTTGGTCCAAGCGCTATAATTTTCTCTCTGAAAAAATGGATGTTGAGTGATATCTGTCAGTCATTCGTAGTGCAGCAATCATACCTTGTGTTCCAGCTGGCAGTATACCCAAATGCAGAAATCCACCAAGCTTTGGGCGAACTGTGGGCGCGGAGAGGTGGCGCCGTCGGGGCAGAACGAGCGCTTCAACATTACGGAGCCGCATTAGCTTTGGAGCCCGGATGCAGAAGAGCACTGGATGCTCTTGCAAGACTTGACAGAGCTCCCCCCGCCCCGCAGCCGGCACCGACGGATCAGCAACCTGGTGAGAAACTTGTTTTTGAAATTTCCATTGTGACTAAGAATATTGAAATTTGAAAAGATTAAAAAATTATATATATTTAGCATTACAGCTAATGCCAGTGCGCCAAATATTTTAAAGTTCAAAGATCATACGAGAAAAACTCGATGAGAATTTATTGTAAGTCACACGAGATGAACTCTCATTTTACAGTGGATAAGATGTACTTTTATTTCAATCTAATTACTGCCGAAAGATGACCGAGTGTTCATCAAAGGGTAAAGATGTATACGAGCTGTAAGCCCATTGCCCCCAACAGGAGGATTTTTTCGCATTATAAAAAAATCCAGCAATGTTCCACACCACAAAATGCTTCAAATATCTACACATAGATGTCAGTGTAATGAAAAAATATGTCTTTAGTATGAATAAATATGCCGCCTGCTGCGGCCCAGTTGGTTAGAGCTTGCTCTACCAATCGCGCAGGTCAGGGTACGATTCCCGGTAGGATCACAGTGAATTATTCAATTCAAAGTTGTGATCGAAGACTGAGTGCTTGTAATTTCAATTCACATTGTTTCCTCTCCTTCCATCCTTCCGATCCTTTAATAACTGGGTGTAGCAATAGCAATTAATTAACCACTAGTCTAGCCTTATCCTTCTTTCCCTACTACTCACTTCGAAAAAAATTGAGGTTGAGCGACTGATTAACAAACAGTTCTCGTAGAAAAAACATCTGTTGAGATATCTTCATTAGGCCGCCATATTCTCCACATTGGGAGCGGACATGGATAGTAAAAAAAAATCCCACTCTTTTTTGAATTGTAATTTTATAAATAAACCTTTTTGGTTTTTAGGAGTTGAAGATGCAGATACCACTTACGAACTGGTCACGGAGGGAAACGTGCCGAGCGACACGAGCAATGGCCCAGAGGAGAGCGAAACGGAAGCAGTGTGGAGTGACATGGACTTGGAAGTACCGTGAACGACTCAAAATTCAAAATGACTTAACGTCAATACTAAGTTGCGGCCATTTTTAGGATTAATCGACGTGTCAAGTATACATATTATTTATGATTACGTTCTTATATTTTAAGAGACATTGTTTTATGTTATAGAATCGTACTAAGTGGAAAAGGGTTATCTGCAGTATAGTGTAGTGGAAGAATACGACCAGTGCATTTTTTTTGATTGACCAAATTGAAGTAGAATTGTGGCCTGACCAAATCCTGACCTTTGAAAGAATACTTATATAAATGTGTTCTAATATTAATACCTTAGATGTCACTCCCGCTCCTTTTTTTATCGATCACACCAGGAATATTTAAAAATATATATCTGTATTTGCATGCCAGTGGGATTACTCATTTTAAATTATTTTTAAAGAAATGTCGGAAAGTCACTATGTCCTAAAGTAAAACACTTTTTTACTAATTCCACATTATTTATTATAGATCAGGACCGGTATTGCTCATCACAGATGACTTGTGCCAAGTTCTTGATATTTAACCGCTTGAATACCGCGCAAATAAATCATTAATATGTCCCAGAGATACTGTGTGTTTCTGAGAAAAATAACTTTGCCTTAATATATGCTTGAATTCGATATTTTATAAAACTATATTGACTCAGTATAGATAGCACTACACATATTCATCAAAATATTGCTAATATTCTATCAGAATACCAAGTATTTGATTTTTGGACATCCCTGTTCGCTTGCATATGTTCCGGACATCGGTGTCCGCTTGGTATTCAAGTGTTTTATTTTTTACTATTTGAAATTGTTAAAATCTGGTTCAGAGTAGAAAGTAATATCGGCAAAAAACAACTCGAGATCAAATTCTCGTACATTGACTTATATTTTTAAGTTATTTAAAAAGTAAAACAATATCATGTAGATTGCATTCCTGATAAAAATCTCAGTTAATCAAATTGTAGGTTAAATCGTGTTTTAATCAAGCCATTTTTATATTTATGAATTGACTCTTTTCAATTTTAAGAATTAGGTTAAAAATTTCTGTTGTATAATAAATAATGTAAATAAATGAATGATGTATTTGAAATGCAACGTGTTTTCTTTTATATTCTAAGAATTTGACTTACTTTTTGAAAATTATAAATGTTAGACTTGGAAATAACTGTGTATTGCTCATGCATCACATAAAGTGATCTTCGTCAATATATTTACAATATTTATGTAAAGACATCTTGGAAGAACGATGAAATGCTGTAAGCTTGCTGTAACTTAAGATACAGCAAAACAATCGGCGTACAGTACAAAGAATCTTGGGTCAAAAGCTTTTCAATATCTTGCTATCTGTTCAATTTAAGTTCAAGGCAAGTGGTCGCATATTTTCCTGCACGGTAGTTAAGCAGTTTTCCCAACCTAAATCCGCTTTATAGCCACATTTGGTTAATTCCATGAATGTATTGGTTGGTATCAAAAAAATTTGCAAGAACCTGTCACTCCCTCAGTATCGCATCAACAGTAAATTTTCTCCTAATAATCTCCAATACCTCAACTCTGCCAAAATTTTAAGCAGTTTAAGACGAATGGCGGAAGTTTTTTTTAATCCATGTCCACTCCCAATGTGGAGCATATGGCCTCCTACAAGGGTATCTCAGCAGAACTTTTTCTACGAGAACTGTTTTGTTAGTCAGTCACTCAACCTCTTTTTTTTTCCAAAGAGAGCAGTAGGGATAGAAATATAAGGCTAGGACAGGTCTAGTGGTTAACTAATCACTCTCGCTACGCCCAGTTATAGTAGTATTGGAAAGGTGGGAGAGAATTTTCAGACATCACAAACCCACTGTTCGAACTGGGGTTCAAACCCGTGACATCCAGCAAGGAAGCTAACCGCTGTGCCATAAGACCCGGCAGAGTGGAGAAGTAAAGGTTGGAAATATTCGATGAGCATAAAAAATAGATTGCGCCCTGGAAGACGAATCCTAAATGGCAGAAAACGAGCAGACATCATTTGATTGAAGTTAAGGTGAAAAGAATACCAACAGAGTTGTCAGAGAAACTGCTGAAACCAACTAGAGAACGTTGATACAGCGCAAGAAGGGAAGCAGTGGATATTCTTGGATAAGAGTAGAATCTGGGTTGGTGATAGGATAGAATGGTGGTGAATAGGTAATACAACTCAGGTACATTGATACAACAACGATTAAATAAAAATCATATATTTTTCATATAAAATACAATTATTCTTATAAACAAAATCACATTTTATTCTAGTGTCTAACAAAATTATTACAATTTCTTTGGCCAAACAAAAATACAGATCCTTGATAAAATATTTCAAGTGCAATATACGTCAACAACAAAAAAAAATCATACTTCGAATACGACAATGATAATTGTTGGAAATGTGGGATTCCATACACCATGGGATCTCAACAATCTTGAAGTCACTGTTGCTTTTTATAATAACCACTCAAAGAGTGAACCCCTGCCACATTTTGTATATGGCAATGAAAACGTATTAAAAATTATTACTTACATGTTTTTTTCTATGAATTCCACAGTAACTTTGTGTTACAAATTGCGACATGTGTTTTGCCTCGTTAAGAAACATCTCCAGACTAACTATCGTAAGGATGTTTATGAACAAAGTAACCATTGATTCTCATTCTTAAATTAAAAAATGGAAATTGGGGTTTTTTTTTATCCACTTTCCACTGGAGATGTTTCTTAGATGCATGGAGGCGGTTAGATACAAAAAATAATATTTGTATTTGGAAGGAAATAAATTTAACAGCGGCTCACCACCTGCACTATTCAAAATGTCATTAACTGATGAATTGTATTGATTTCATTATTATGATTACTGAATTGGTGTGAAGATGGTTTTCAAAGATGTGTCACAATCAGTGGAATAACAAAGTTATTAAATTTTATATTGAATCATAATTCATTAGAAATATTTTATTTCAGTTAACATTTAGTGCTGAAAACGCACCTAAGGTGTTTTGTACTATATACAAAGGGTGCACATATCGTGCTAGATGCCGTCTGTTGCAATTGCTGTTTCACAAAATAGCCAAACATGGTTTTCCCATGTACATTTATTATCTTATAATATACTCCTCGGTTTTTTACCAGTGAATATGTTAAGAAGCAATTTAAGATCTCTCCCAGGAAATAGTACTGCCCAAGTTCCACTGGTCATACACCAGGGCTTTAAAGTACACAAGAAGGGACTGCACCTCATTCAAGTGAGTCAATATTTCAAATGTGTCCTAGTTTTATCGTAGCATATTGGTCTTCTTGAATTAACTACAGATATAAAGAAGAAAATATGTAAATTTTACCTCTCCATTTTAGCTGCCCAAAATCGAAAGGACTAATACAAAATCGATACAACTAACATATCTTAAAAACGATTGTTTGAATGACACTATTCAGCGGAATGCCAGTATCTCTCGAGGAAATGAAGAGTTTCGAAGCCCACTTCCACCATGATGAGAATGATGATCATCCACTCGAGTCGGACGTGATGCCTGTCGCTCAGTTGAGCAGCAACCAGCTCCACCAGATCGGAGCAGTGGGAAACTTTTTCATTCAGCACCTGAAGCAACAATTACACCTAATAATTTTATGGGGGTGATATCAAAAACTGAATACAGTGGAACCCCGATCTACTGTTCTCGCATTGTTCGTTTTCCCGCATGAATCGTTTATTTAGTCCCGGCCAAACACCCATAAGAACAATGTAAAATAATCCCGCATTAATCGCTTAAATATTTTGGTCCCGTCACAAACATTGTCTCGACCGTTTTTGTTGAATATTTCTCATAAATGGTCTTGCCTCGCATCTTGTTTCGCGTTTTTTCAGTGAAACCCCAATTTTCCATTTTCAATGGTGATGCTAAAATTTTTAGGTATTATTTTAAAAAACATTTAAAAAAAAGACAACTTTGTGTAGTTAACGATAAACTTCACTGGAGATTTAAGAAGAAAAGATTGACATTATGTTGATTGACTAATCATGTAGCCGAAAATGAAAACTAAAGTAATCAAATTTGAATTGTTTGAATTTTGTACTTTTCCATGAGTTTTGTCGCTAACGACCCGGGTTTCGCCTTTCGGCATCTTCAGGCATTCCAAGTGCACGGATGTACTTGAACTGACGCGTAGTAAACAGTTTGTATCGTTTATAAACAAAATTATAAGTAGATTACTAAGTTATAAGGCTATTAAAATGTAAATTAGCGAAAATTGAATGTATACAATTTTCAATGGATTAAGTGGGTTTGTAATAATTATGGGGATTTTTCGAAAATATTAATGACCAGATAATAACATAGGAATGTTTAAAATAAATCTAGGGTTTTATCCGATCTATTATTAATGAGTTGATTTGTTTTTAAGCCTTTGAATTAATATTTAATGATAGCAAGTGCTTGAATTATTAATAAAATGACAATTATTTAAAGGGGGTACAACAAAGGGGAATTCGGTAGATAATATTGCTCGTTTAAAATTGGCAAGCTGTTAATCTGAGCTCGATTAATCTCTAAGATTTCTTGGTAAAATAATTTAAACTCGCCCCTGTTAGTATGTAATAAATCAATACCTGAGTCAAAATTAAACGTATGGTTTTCAAGAATTAAATGATTGGCAAATGTGGAAGTATCTTTTTTTAAGCGAAAAGCGGCTAAATGCTCAGCCACTCTTATATTTAAGGTTCTAGCAGTTTTACCAATATAAAATTTGGGACAATCACTACACTGCAATCTATAAATCCCAGATTTGTTTTTATAATCTATAACATCTTTATTATTTATCAATAATTTACCTAAAGAGTTCTTGCAATAGAAAGCCGGTCTAACACTTTCTGAGAGCTGCTTCTTTATCTTTAAACTGGTGTGTCCTATGTAATTAATACTACGCCAAAACCTAATATCACCTGAGTCTTTCGTTATTAATCCCTTGTGTAAGATTTGTTGTGCTAGCTTAATACGTTTTTTATATAAAAGATTGTCTATAAGAGACATATCATAACCATTGTTAATGGCGATTTGTTTGATGATTTTTAATTCAAGATCAAAATTTAATTTGTTCAAGGGAATACTGACAAGTCTGTGAATTTCGGAATGAAATGCAGCTAATTTGTACGACATTGGATGTACTGAGTTTTTATGAATACATGTATCTGAAAAAGTCGGTTTACGAAAAATCGTAAAATTGTGGGTATCGTTTTTAGGACACACCAGTTTAAAGATAAAGAAGCAGCTCTCAGAAAGTGTTAGACCAGCTTTCTATTGCAAGAACTCTTTAGGTAAATTATTGATAAATAATAAAGATGTTATAGATTATAAAAACAAATCTGGGATTTATAGATTGCAGTGTAGTGATTGTCCCAAATTTTATATTGGTAAAACTGCTAGAACCTTAAATATAAGAGTGGCTGAGCATTTAGCCGCTTTTCGTTAAAAAAAAAGATACTTCCACATTTGCCAATCATTTAATTCTTGAAAACCATACGTTTAATTTTGACTCAGGTATTGATTTATTACATACTAACAGGGGCGAGTTTAAATTATTTTACCAAGAAATCTTAGAGATTAATCGAGCTCAGATTAACAGCTTGCCAATTTTAAACGAGCAATATTATCTACCGAATTCCCCTTTGTTGTACCCCCTTTAAATAATTGTCATTTTATTAATAATTCAAGCACTTGCTATCATTAAATATTAATTCAAAGGCTTAAAAACAAATCAACTCATTAATAATAGATCGGATAAAACCCTAGATTTATTTTAAACATTCCTATGTTATTATATGGTCATTAATATTTTCGAAAAATCCCCATAATTATTACAAACCCACTTAATCCATTGAAAATTGTATACATTCAATTTTCGCTAATTTACATTTTAATAGCCTTATAACTTAGTAATCTACTTATAATTTTGTTTATAAACGATACAAACTGTTTACTACGCGTCAGTTCAAGTACATCCGTGCACTTGGAATGCCTGAAGATGCCGAAAGGCGAAACCCGGGTCGTTAGCGACAAAACTCATGGAAAAGTACAAAATTCAAACAATTCAAATTTGATATTGAAATTCCATCAAGCACCCTCAGTCGAAATACTTAATTATAAAGTAATCAACAAAAAAAAACAACTTCTCGCAAAGGCTCTCAGTTTCTATAATGGTGAGATTACTATTTCTATCTTTTAAGCATTACTACATTGGCTTGCTTATATTGCAACCATATATTGTTTTACTTATTTAATAAAACAACTATCAATCCGTCCAGTCAAAAGACTTACACGCCACATCCAAGAATGGCCATAGAAACTACAAAGCGTGACAACGGCAGTTGCAACTAGCATCAGGTTATGCCATATGAATGAATATTCGAATAATACAATATTCTATTTTCATGTAACCAAAGTAAAATTCTATTTTAATGTTTTGACTTTCTAATAAAATCTCGAAATTTTGAGCGTGAGAGTATATCGCGTTTGGCGACTGGACAAGGAAAGGGTTAAAATTTACATATTTACCTTGGTTCTCCGTGCTAAGCTGAAATACAATATGATAGATGTGTAGAGCCTCTCTAATTCTTCTTGTTCCCAGTAGAAGTCGGGTGTGTCGAGAAGATCGGACTCGAGGTTTATATGGTGACGCAACAAAAACAGCGATCCAGTTTTACGCAGAACCTGAACACAAGAAAAGAATTATTGGCGTCAGATTTACTGCCATGTATTTCCAGCATCCAACAGAAGAAGACAGCATCAAATGCGTTTATATAACTCTGTGAGAAACATTAAATTGCTTTGGGCTCTATTCCAATCGCATTTTACAATGGATAAAATGTACTCAATTCAATCTAATGACTAAAAAAATAACTGAGTTCATCAAAGGATAACAATATATACCAGCTGTAAACCCGTTACCCCCAACGGGAGGATTTTTTCGCATTATAAAAAATCCAGCAATGTTCCACACCACAAAATGCTTCAAATCTCTACACATAGATGTCAGTGTAAAAAAATATATGTCTTAAGTATACATAAAAAGAAAACCAAAATGGCAACAGCGAGGCGGACCATCTTTCTAGATGTCAGTGAATAATAATGAAAATAAAATATCTTTCGGGAAAAAAATAAGAAAACCAACATGACGGCCGCGGCATGACATACAAACATTATACGAACAAACATTATCCACTGTTAATATATAGATTAATACCTCTTCTCTAGTCATCTTGAGCGGTCGACCTCTTTCCAGATCTTCAGTGACGGAGGCGATCGAATCGGCATAGTTATCCAAAGTGGCTTCCCACACCCCTAATTTCACCGATTGAGCTATCGCATTGGAGAAAGTGTACCTCTCGAGAACATTGTCTGGTTCTGGACTTAGCATGAGTGACGATTCTACCAATTGGCATTTCTTGCTGCAAATAAATAATAATCAATGAATTCTCCACTCCATCTTCTGTCTGATTATATAAAATAACTTTGATTATTCCACGTATTGTGTTATTAACTGTGACACGTGTTTCGCCTCTTTCAGAGGCATCTTCAGACTTACAATCGCAAAGTTTGCTTAAGTAATGAAGCAAGATTGATTCTAACATTTTTAAATTATGAAATTACAAAATGGAGTTTGGGTTTTTTTTTCCTTTTAAGGGAAGCAAGGAGGGGGTGATAGAATCGAAATAAAGCAAACAAATAATGATACTAATGAGCTGCAATCAATCAGATTGGGATATTTCCCTTTTAAGGGAAGCAAGGAGTGGGTTATAGAATCGAAACAAAGCAAACAAATATAATCATACTACTAATGACGTCAAACATTACAAACTATTAAACTAATGAGCTGCAATCAATCAGATAGGTTGGTGATTACTCTATTAACTGGAAACAATGTAAGTAATGGCGAACAACCTGTCCTATTAAGAATATTATTTAATAATATTTCTTTTTTGTTAAGAGTTTTATTAATTTCTAAAAATTCTAAACTATTCATCTTTAAACCCTTTTTATTTACTCGGTGGAGTATTTCTAAATTACTAATCTGATTCAAATTATGATCATTTTCTATTAAATGATTGGCAAACTCAGAAAAATTGTTACTTTTTATCATCTGTCTGTTTCGTCTAGGTTTAGAAACCAGGGTTGTGAAGTTGAAGAAGCGGACTTGCATCACTCTGGCTCTAAATATAACAATTGAATAACAATTTAAAATATTGATAATATTGATAAACTTAAAGGTTAAGTTAATACAAAGTTAATTAAAGTAAGCAACGAATTATAGCAGCTTTGCGGTGAAATAAAGGGTTGTCAGTTTAATAGTCAGAGAGCAATAGTCTTAAAAATTGATCATTATAACCAATTTTCCTACATGGGGAAAGGATGTAAATAAAAAAAATGCGAATTTACCCTTCCTGTTGGTACTTGTATGACATAATCTCCCGTTCCCTCATCACAATATTATCATCGTACGACTCCTGTTCAAAGTTCTTCAGGAATGAGAGAACGTTGCTGGTCTCGAGTTCGTTGCAGTTCCACAGCACGATGGAGCCCTCTCGGAAGAAGAAAATGTGTCTCGGTTCGTGGCCTACACGGTACTTGGCAACAGTCAGCAAAACATCGGGAATTTCCGGATCGGAGACTCTATAACAATAGAATGATGTTTATTACATTAATTCATTGGTTTTTTAATAAATAAACTTTTATTTAGAGCAGGGAGAATATACACATCGAATAACTAATGGATGGGTTCAGTACGGGGGGGGGGGAACTACATTTAAAAAATAGATACTATTTATACAAAATTAAATTGAATTTTTCACAATTTAATTTTATGTAATTGTAGTCACTTATACTGTTATTTATAAATTCTTTCCATTGTGAATTGTTGTTTACACCTTTTATTTCAATTTAATTTTGTATAAATAGCACTGTTTATATAATTTTTTCTTATCAGTTGACAATGCTCGCAATGAGCGAAACCGATCCTGACCTATTAAATAAAGTGGAATAAAGTAAAAAGGAATATTGTGTTTTTATTAAGATGATTTGAGTGTTGGAAAAATCAGTGTCAACTTTATGATTTAACTTTTAAATGGAAAAACCTTTTTTGAACACTTATTGTGATTTCCATTCATAGATTTTAATATAAACTATCAAAACCGATAATTTACGGCATTTTTCAAAATATGTGATAAATCACTTTTTGAATGTTTGCTCCTCATATTTCTTTAATATTTAATCAATGAACAGATACGATAAGAATATTATTTTTAGCTTGTTCTGTTTTATCATATTTTGTTTAGTCTGTTTAGACTCGGAACCAAATAGAAACTATCAAACATGCTCTGTAGAATATCCCTAGCTCAATTTTTTAGGTCAGAGATTTTAATTTGCACACTATTTTTATTTTATTGTCATGGGATTTAAAAAAAAGTTTTTTACAATTATACAGTGAAATAACTGACAACGATAACTCCCGCATGACAACATTCCGTTTACATTAGATAAGTATATGAATATTTAGAATAGTCAACAATGATAAATCAACAATTCAAATTTAAAAATTTATGACAGTGTTAACGAAATACACTTACAATATAATACAAACTATACAAACATTATATAAATTCTAGCACAATTCAAATAGTGAATGTTTGTTTTTTTCTAACCATATCAGTTTCAATTTGAAACATTTAGATTTATATTGACTGTAGAAAGGAAAAAGGACGTAACCCACAGTTTTTTCAAAACAGGTTTTTTTTTGATAATCACAATGTATCAAACCTAATACATGTTCTATCAAAAGGATGCAAGCTGCAAATGCCGAATTAGTATCTAAATTTAGCTTTTAAGTTTGAAAAAGATGACCTTGTAAAAAGTTAAAACCAAGAGAAAAGACTGAAATAAAGGTTTTTCCCAGACAAGTTCTTTAACTAATATTAGATTATATCAATTTAACACCAGTTTAGAAGTCTCTGTGCACTTCAAGGTTGTGAATAATCCATAATTTGCATATGGCCCAAAATCATCAAAACACGTTTTTTGCGTCTCCTGAAAAATTAGATATGTGTAGGTTACGTCCTTTTTCCTTTCCACAGTCGATATAGTAAATGTAAGCAATGCTCAACTTTTACGTCAGAGTATAAATACGCATGGATGAGGTTGGGAAGGATGGTATTTAGCATGTCTAACTAAAGGAGGCATCTCTAAGATAACTGCTTGTTATTCAGTTACTCAACCCAGCTTTACTCGGAGAGAGTAAAGATAGAAGAATTACTTAATCGATCTTGCTTAGTTCCATTTTTAGATATCCATGACATCAACCAAAAATCAAATTAAGGATGTTTCCATAATGAAATTACAGGTAGAAAAGAGTAGCATTAGTATGGCATATTGACTAAAATGAAAATGTATTGATTGCTACCGTTTATACTACATGATATCACCATGAATAGACACACTCAAAATTTTTATACTATGCCTACAGTCCAGTTATCAACCAGTTAAAGCGGTTAAAACCATTTATATCTGAGATGTGGATACATGCTTAAACACAATTGCAATGATATTTATTAAGATATAATTTATCTGAATTTTCGCTAGGTGCGCGAAACTTTCTTGCACGGACTTCACATGAGAAATATTAAAATAAATTATTGACAATATAAATAGGTTTTCGTTATTCTGAATAAGTCATCGAATGCTTATACAACAATTTTATTAAATCTTTTTCAAGAGAGAAATATATTATTTAGGTAAAAGTGTATTAAAGCTAGTCATGGATTATTTCGGCGAAAAACTTCACAAACTAAGCTAAAAACAACGCCACAATTTTCAAATCTTTATTGAAGCTTTGATAATCGCGTTAAATCACACATTAACCTTTTCAATACCGCGATGTTTTAAGCTAAAAAAATTCACTCACATACCTACCACATTTTTTTAATAATTTTTGAATAGTTTTAAAAAATAGTACTGAATTTATGAATATAAAAAGTTTACTTATAAAATGATATATATAGTTTAATATTTTCAAGTTACATTCGTGGTCTTCAGTGGCCTTAAGGTATTCACGCCGTTTGTATGTAGTGGCCACCAGTGGCCTTACGGTACTGAAGCGGTTAATACGAAGAAGACTGATAAATTATGCGAAATACGAAATATTTTTCCCTACTACGCCTCCATTATTCAATATGGCCGCGGTCCGCGGGCTGTTAATGAGTGAATGAGTTATGAGAGTTTTAACGCGATTATTAAGCCCTCAAAAAATAATTTTAAATCGTGGCGTTGTTTTTAGCTTAGTTTGTGAAGTTTTTCGCCGAAATAATCCATGACTAGCTTTAATACACTTTTACCATTATTTATTCATATTATGAGATTTTGGTTTTTAGAATGTTGAATTGTTTTCAAATAAAATTTGAATGACCAAAAACAATGGATACGTTATGGAAGCAGAAATATTTGAAGTGGTAAAAAAATAAATGTCAGAGAGTAAGATACTGAATCTATAAAATATGCGTGTTTTAAAAATATAACAAATATTTTTTTCCTCGGTGAAACTTAACTTGTACAAAACTTACTCACTTTTGTGGCGCATACAGATTTTGAGCTTTCAAAGCCATCACAAGTTTCTCCAAATCATATTCTTTGGCTGTAGAGAATGCGACAATAGGATATCGTCCTTCCTCAAAATTATCGGGATCAATTTCGGACGAATATTTCTTTTTTATCGATCTTTTCTTAGTTAACGGAATCTCGCTTTTCACAGATTCTACGGTATAATTTCTTGATTGTAATACACCCGCGAAACTATTATGATATTTATTATAAAGGCTAAAATTTTTAGTGAACCCTTTGCATGTCGATCCTCGATCGTAAGTTAAATACGTTCTCGAAATCGACACACGACATTTGACTTGTTTAAAAATTATATTCGAAAAAATTGAGCTAATTGATAGCCCATGCTTGAATGTAGCAGTACAATTCATTTTTAAATTATACTGAGTATTCTTATCGGTTGATTATTGCTCACGACCTCACGTCTATTACGATTTTCTGCTCGAAACAAACTGCCGGTAAGCAAAATTGACTTTATCTATGTTTATGTAATATACAGAAATTAACCTCAAATTTTGTGACAGCTTGCTATAGACAACATGTTGAATTGATCTGTATATGATCTGTGATTTGTAGGCAATATATTTTTAAACCTCAAAAATATTTATCAATCTAAAAAAAAGCATAAAAACAGCTTATTAAAATTATGTTTTCTGTGTACTTAATTTATGTACTTTAATCGATGCTTGTAATGAAATTGATGATCCAGAATAATATTAATTACAATCGATTTCGAAAATATTTTTAACAGAACTGGCAGCACCGTGATACCTATAACCTAAAAGTTCTCAAATAATTCAAACCATAGACATAACTTTGACAGCTACATAATACAAAAATGAGGTTAACTAACTTACTTTTCCGCAGAAATCGTATGCCGAATGGTAATATATTTGCTGGAAAAGACCGTGTAGTCAGAATAGTCAAACCGGAATATATAAAATCGCTCAAAAGGGATTATGAAACTGAAGAAAAGAATATGTTGTTCCTTCGATACCCTTACCTAACTGAGGTATGTAACTCTTTAATTACTTAAAAAAAACACTTACCCATTTTAACTAATGTTCCTAATTAGATACATATATACCAATCATTATTATCTTTTATTTAGTTTCAGTTGGTATCGGTCATTGCTTTTTAAATTTAGAATTTAATACTTGCGACTATAATTAAACATTTCATTTCCGAATCTGAAGTTTTTTTTCAATTGCTTGTGAGTTTTTATGGTAAATTTGTTATAAATCAGGGCACGATATTTCTTGGCGAAAAATAATGGTTAGGTAATAGCTCCTCGCTTAGATTGGTCGTATGTGAAAGGAATGAAACATCTTTGACCATGCAGCGAAGTAAAACAAATGCCCAACAACTTAAGAACTCTTCTTCGACCATATTCGCTCGTTATGTGGGGCATATAGCCATTGCGCGGCACCTCCATGTTTCCCCGTCTTCCGCCAATTGCTTTGCTTCCTCTCAGTTCTACTGAGTACATCCTATGGATAGTAACTGACAGTCGTCCAGGACGCTTAAATTTCATCGGTCAGAAGAAAAGGCAAGCTGAATTAAAGACTTAGAACTCTATAAATGTTTTATATTATAAACACTCTTACTACGTACTAATTCCACAATTATTTTATCTTATCAGAATCAGTATTTTTTGAATATAATGCCTTTTTTGCGGACTTGATTAACGCAATAAGTCACACATTATTATGAACATCACCATAGCAGTCTTAAGTTCCAAGCAGTGTCGTAGAAAAAACATCAAAAAAGACCGGGCCGTTAAATCCCAGCCGCTCCTAACAAATTGTATGGCAGTTATACGTAGATTAACTCTAAATTCCAATTTATGAGCTTATTTTCGTTGAATATAACATGTATGTTTGAAAGATTTCTTGTATGGATATTCTGTGATTCTTTGGTGTTATTAATTTACAATTTACGATACATCGAAAGGGTCATATATGCAAATTAAGTAATGATTGTAAGAAATATAGCGAATGGCAAGAAATGCGATGTGTGGTAAAACAAATAAAATTTAACTTCCCACTATTAAATATCACAGTTATATAAAATATTGATTATAAATAACATAAAACAACAGTTACAAGCGGAATCCATATTATATTATATACGATTTTGACGCCTATTGTGATATTATGAAATAAATGCTGCGTCCTATCATATAATAATGGCAATATACCAAGTAAATGATGAGTTAATCAATATTAATATTTAAAAAATAATGAAGTGAAATATGCTACCCTTGTTTGACTTACTGATTTTTGATTACTGATATGACTTGAGAAATCCTATGGAAAGATTGAGTAACGAACCAGTGTGCACAAATAAATTTTGAGATTAATTATTAATTGATTAAAATCCCAATAATAACGTTGATTTTTTTAATGAACTATCCAACCTCATATTCTGTATTGAAATATTGTAAAAAAAATAATTTTAATAAAATGATTTGCCTTCTTTGTTTGCTGTTGTTCTCCGAGATTTTTCATCAAAAACCTTAGAAAATGTGATTTTTTCTTATTTTGAAAAAGATGTAATTGAAAAGATATATAATTACAATATAAATATGTATTTTCTACAATATATTAGAAACAAATGGCTTCACAATGATGTGATATTATTTTGAAAATTATGACGCCGGCCCGCTTATCTGAAAAAAGTACCTGTTTTCAGCTCCATAGCATGGCTTTCAATATAGGTGACTTTGACATCACTGATAAATTATGCGAAATACGAAATACATTTTAGTATGAAAACATCGCTATCGTACATGAAATGTTCAAGCTTCGATCCTTTATCCACATCTCTGGAACAGGTAGTTGCCAGGTGCAAGGAAAATTAGCAGAATTTTTTTTTCTCTACATAATTTCAACAGAGAAAAAATAGTCATAGGTCAATTTACAATCCTACTATGTATTTCGAAAACAAATTATGCTTATTAGACATTTTTAAAATGTATTATCTGGTCCATCTTTATTTTTTCAATCATCTCATCTCATGAAGATGAGCATTATATTAGGTAGTTCGGAAAGAAATGACCATTTTTTTTTTGCGTCAGTTTGTCACTGGTCGCCGTTGAATTAGCGCGTCGTGTTTGGTATCATTTTAAAGCTCTATTAGTATTTTTTAATTATCAGCTGGTGGGAGACAATGTTGACTACAGACCCACCAACATATTCATAAATAATTTAGTATTAACGAGTTATTGAAATTTTACATTTCAGGAAGAAAGTTTCGGGCATGCAAAAGCCTTAGGTGCAAGGGATGCATACAAGGCCAAATGGCAGAATAAGACAAGGAGCCAGTTCAAGCCTGATGTTACATTGAGTGAAAGATTAAACCACCTCAATGTGCAAAACGCCTGGGATTAAATGATAGATGCACTAAATAAAAACACTATCTTTAAATCCAATATGCATTTCGTTTTATGCAATATCATAATTATAGAAATATCCAAAAAAATTCATTGATATGGTGTTGTAAATATTTAATTTTTCACTGTGTTGTGATTTCTACTTTCCAACTGAGCTTAGATGAAATTGATTAATAGATAACTATTATGGTAGAATATGTTTTAATATAGTGTTCTAGATTTAAGAGGCATAGATTTCTGAGAATTCAACTCCTAACTCTATGATATGTACCGTAAACAATTTATACTTGTCTATTTTTTATAGACCGACAATTCTATCAACTTTATTATCTGCCTTGCTACTGTTACTGAATTTATGTTATAAACCTTAATATCTGTATTGCTTAATAACTTTAAGATATTACTATGTAATACTTTAATAAATAATATTGTTAAAAAAAATGTTTTTTTTTATTTTTTTCTTTAAGCTTAAAGTGGCGACTGTATGGACCAATTTAGCTTAATTACTCTTTGATGATGCTAGTCTCTTATCAGTTGATAAGAGACATCGCCATGAGCGAAACCGGTTTTAACAAGTAACATTTAAGATCTATTTTTTTGAGAAATTCTAGAAAATGTGAGCACTCAAAATTATCTGGTAAATTGGGTAAAATTGAACATGATTGTAAATCCTTGCGAATATATATAAATAATTGAAGACATTGTGATATCTTTGAATCAAATAAATTTTATAAAAACATACAATTGGTGAAATTTTAAAAATAAGTCATGGGGAATATCAATGAAACTAGATGGTCATACTTAGTTTTTAATCATAACAATACATTTACATACACATATTATTGGTATTTTTAGGTAAAAAGAAGTAACTTAATCACAAAATAAATAAAAATTCGACTAATCACCCCGGCATCCACTTTTAGATGTTTACTTAGATTCTTCCTTGCTAGCACATTATTTATTTATTTTTTGTTTAAAATTACAGTACATGACATAACAGCTGACGCCAATTCGCCATGCACTTGAAATGAGTGGGCTTTGCTAATAGCTCACTGCTACGTGCAGCTGGCGGTATTTTTTTTGGCCTACACTAAGTCCAACATCTTTAAAACATTCTGGGAAACCTCGATTTACTCTCATTGTTCTGCACGACCTTATTTTATTTTTTAAAAGGGCTTCACTCGTTTTAACACTAATAATTGTCTATCTATATGTGTATACATGATGCCACAAATTTAGATACTTAGCAATGGTCTTCCTTATACTGTAAATTAAAATATATTGCATATGTACCACATAGTAGCTTGAATTATGAGTGGGCTTTGCTAATAGCTCACTGCTACGTGCAGCTGGCAGTATTTTTTTTGGGCTACACTAAGTCCAACATCTTTAAAACATTCTGGGAAACCTTGATTTACTCTCATTGTTCTGCACGACCTTATTTTATTTTTTAAACGGGCTTCACTCGTTTTAAAACTAATAATTGTCTATCTATATGTGTATACATGATGCCACAAATTTAGATACTTAGCAATGGTCTTCCTTATACTGTAAATTAAAATATATTGCATATGTACCACATAGTAGCTTCACTAACCATATGCACGAAAATTCTATATTTTATTATTTTAGATGCATTATATACTTTAAAGACGAGTTTTCCTCGCCAAGGTATAATGCTTTCGTTGGGGGGAATTTGTTATGAATAAATATTTCAGAAAAAATATGATCAACGTTTTCCATTTACTTGGTACTGAATCAGTTATTGCACAATGATTTGTTGAATTATTAAGTGATACATAAATATCTGCTGTCACTGTAGATTTGACGATACAAAATTTCATTAGTATTTCAGATTTTTGTCTCCGAGCCATTTCTGCATTCATGTTTTAGATTTGCCAGAGTCAGAGTTGTATTTAACTGTTAACAATAGTAAGAAGCATTGTCAATAACTATAATGGAGTTTGGCAGTAAATTTGGCTATAATTGTGTAGACATCCGATGCGTACAATTCTCAGTGTTTATATCATCGTGGCAGTGCAGTCACCTGTTTTACATTTTGGCTAAAATGCGTATAAGAGACTAGCTGCAACCCTTCGCTTTCTCGCGTCAGGGATGACTTATGGATAACTGAAATACATAACTGCAATATTTCCCCAGCATAACGCATTGCACATATAGCCATATATCCAGATAAATTGCTCTAAATACAATCAGTTTACTCTTCCTCTTGGACACAATTAAAAGAATTCATGTATGAATTTACTTTAGGGTTTTGGATGCCAGTAGGATTCGGGTAGGTCATTTGGGAGTACGAATCATCTGTAACAATCCTTGCGATAAATTGAGGGTATTGATTTCAGCGTAAAACATGACATCGCTTATAAGCCTTTGGCATATGACTACCATTCTTGGAGGCGGAGAACGCAATTTGTCAGCAATGTACTCTCCAAATATACCATGCTGTTTTGATGGTGTTTCAGTAGTTTGAAGAGGTTGATCAATTCGTTATGTTATTTTTTCCAAAACTCGGTCGGCTTTCGATCTGGGTCTTTTAAAACTTTACGAGGCCGGGCTAGGAGTTGATTGATGAAATGATGAAGCGTAGGTGACGTTCAAAAATTCTTCATGGTTATCCTACAAATAAAAACATATTTTTTCTTAAATATAAACATAGTGTTTCACCGCAATAGTCCGTGCGGTGAAGTATGACAATTTTACCTAATATTGGACATATTTTTACATTGCACAAATACCAAAAATTGGTTTAGAACGGTCGTCAATGGGTATTGTAAGCCCCGAATTTGAACTCGCATTTAAGTTGGTAATACATTAACTAAAGTAACTTCCTACCCGTCATTTGGTGATACGTTAATTTGCTTTTTCTAGAGGAATTAAAGGTGATCCGTGTAGCTTGTCTTCTTCAAAAAACTTGGTAACATTGACCATGATATTTTTAGCTTGAGAGCGCAAATATTGAGGCATATTCGGCATAATTCAAGCGGTAATCAGTATAAAGGGTACTGGCGAAAAAGGCAGGAAAAGGGTAAGAACCAGAGATAATATATAGATAGATTAACAAGATGGACGTAAAGAAAGAAATTATTATTATTATTATTATCTGACAGAAATGCTTACGTCAATGGAATGCAAACGGCCCCCTGGAGAAGTTCTCAAAAGCATTCATTTCGGCGGGAATTTTAAATAATTGAAATTCGAAAATTCATAAAAATATACTTTTTTAATTTTTTATTCAAAACAGATACAATACACTTTATGAAACATGGTTAAAACAAATAACATAGAAATCAAAGTACTATCTTAAAATATAAAAGTACAAAATAATCTAAGTATAATAATAATAGTAAAAAATCATATTTAATGAAATCGGTAATCTTTAATTAGCTTCAAGAAGACTTCCCTCTGCAGATGTAGGTAGATGCTTGCACTTCTCATATCCAGTTTTTGTAGTATGCTGTTGCTTTTTCAAAAAATGGTTTTTAAATTGCGAGTCTGATTTTGTATTGTTAAAAGATCTTATGTCTCATGACATGAGTTTAAGTTTAGCGCCAACCATTTTGCATCTTTATCATAAGGATCAAAAACTAAATTTATTAGAACAACTTGAAATTAACAGGCATAAACAAAACACAATACAAAATTCGTTCTTTGAAACAATAGAATCACATTTAATAAGTGTAATATTGTAATTATAATTACGATGTTAGAGTGAATAACTTGATGCATTGTGTATATCTTCAGAGCCAGTATATATAGCTGAGCAAAATATAAGTTTAAACATAGTTCTGACGATGGCGAAAGCCGAAATAGCTATCAACGCATAAAAATTATTAAAAACTGTAGAACTAAAATACTTTTACCTTCTCCTACATCTATCAACATGCCTTGCAAAATATATTCTGTACAATTGTGGTATTTTTTGTAGTGTAATGAACTAATTAAATGATATGAACACTTTGTCAAGTGTATATTTGATTCTTACCATGGGTATTTATTTAAAAAATATTTTTGAATGTTATTTAAATCATCAGAAGTGTACAAAATAAGATGAGATTTGCAAGATACGTTGACAATACATGACTGACCGTACCACTTACTAATAATATTAAAACCCATGAACCGCCAGCAAATGACGTCATTTCCTTAAATTATTAAACAACTATTAATCAAAACAGTGGGTAAGTTGTTACTCGGATGACTGTCTATAAATGCAGGTAATATTGTACAAAATTGAAAAAACAAAATATTTGATAACTACCTATATGTGGCTAAAGGAGATTTCGCTTGGCCTTGCTTTTGATTTTATTTTGAAATTTTCGTACTGCATGTGTAAATAATGCATGACTACCTTTGTATGACATTTTACCATTTACACATTTATTGGTATTTCTATTAAAATAGTGAATTTGCAACGAAAGCATTGCTTCTATATACTTATCAATAATTATCTCTTTGTGCAGAGTGCATGTGAACACTGTTAAATCAATAGTGTCACGAATTTTCTTACTTAATTTTTTCTTAATATTACGAGTAAATGCTCGGTCAGCCAAAAAACTTCTAATCAACGATCCAGTGGCATTGAAGCACTGAATCATTCCAAGTGAAGCGTATCTTAACTTCTTCTCCTCGGAGTATTCTGAGCAAGCTACAATTCTATGCATTTCGGTAGGTTTACTAGTCAGCATTCGCTGACACTCTTGACAAGAAGAAGAACTTAAGATTTTCTTCACAATGAATCCAGCGGTGTATATTTTTCCATCTGAAAATTGAAAACTATCCTCTGGTGGGTTTTCAACTACCGCTGGATTTTCGGTTTCATCAATACAGCGCTGTGGTTGTGAATCATTTTGTTCAAGAAAATCCAAAAAATTGTCAAACAAGCCGACAGCGCCGTCATCCGCACAATTTTGTTTGAGGGAGTGTCTAGACATCATGTTAGTAATAAGTAGGCTTTTAAAGCTACCTGCAAATTGGTAAGGTGTTGGGTTGATATTTCTTACACCTTGGCTTCTTATACATCCAAAGAAATTTTCTAGTGGATCTTGATTAACATTTCTTGGTGCTAAATATCGAAAACCTTTGTTTTTCAAAATATCCCACAGCTTTACGAAGCCTTCTAATGTCACTACCCAATTTTTTAAAGTCGAAACAATGCGTGTTGGCCACCTAGTACGGCTGTCCACGAACCGCATTTTTTTAATTTGCTTTCCGCTCCAGGCGTAACTGAAACAGAAACAAATAATATTATGTAAGGTGTTGGCGCCTATTGTGATATCATTCATGTGGAAATAAATACTGCGTTTTTAATCATATAATAATGAAAATTTACGAAGTAAATGACAATTTAATCAATAACAATATCTATATATGATAAAATGAAGATTGTTTTATTAAATAAATCAATTCTTCTATAAATAAAAATGTTTTTTTAAGTTCGTTAAGATTTTAAACAAAACGTAAAGCATGTCATTCGTGCTATAAAAATAAAGCATATTCATATAAGAGATTGAGTGGAGTCATTGGCAATAATTGTTTCGACTATTTTTTTTTCAATAAAACTTACTATATCTGGCAGTTTGTTAGTCAAGTTTGTTAGCCAACACCAGATCTTAGAATGAACGACGCTTTCAATCGAGAATTGGAACGTAAACGTGAATATAATCGAGATGCATTGAGCTAATCAGCTCGAACAAATGTACCACTATTGAACTCCCAACAGAAGGAAGTGCACGATACGTTAATGAAGAAAATTGATGATGGAAATGGTGGCTTATTTTTCCTCGATGCGTTCGGTGGAGCTGGGAAGACATTCCTCATGTCATTGATTATGGCCACTGTTCGTGCGAGATATAAAATTGCTGTAGCAGTTTCTTCTTCTGGAATAGCGGCCACGTAGATAGAAAGATGCCGAACGGCTTATTCAACTAAAGGTTGGCTCGGTAGTCATCATGTTTCAAGTTATCAAGTTAACACAACACTTATTGGTTCTGAGGCGGTACGAAGTTCATTGGGTCAGTTAGTTTTAAAATAAGGAAGTGAATTGTGTACCCTACTTTGACTTCCTTATAGTATCATTAATTTAGGTTTATAGAAAGCAGTACCTGGTGTTGAAGCGAACACTAATTTGCAACCGAAGCTTCGGCTTAACACCTTAGCGCAATCCGCCACTCTCATTTTATTCATCTTGTTTTCTCTGATATGGCATTCGGTGATGTTGGGCAGAATTCGCTCAGTTCCAAAACGTTGTATATCTAGTTCATACAATTGAACAATGTGCTTCCAAGATGCATATCTTTTTATTGACATTTTGTCAAAATACTCTAAGTCCTTCGTCAATAAATTGTTCCGTATGCCTTTCAGTAAATGAGGAACGTCATACAACACCACAACTTCTTTCCCAGGGATTATTTCAATGGTGTTTCCTGAAAATGAAACGAAAACATAAACCAAATGACATTTGTAAGTTTACAGGCTTAATATGAATTAAAACTATCATGCAGAATTACTTAACCCTTTGCAGTCTTTAATTGAAATATGTTTTCACATTAATTCGTCTTTAATTAATTTATTATCGTATAATTATAATAAAAAACATTTTGAATGTTTCAGTATAGCAAAATTTATCTTCCGCACAATGCGTATTGGTAATATTTGGATGAAAAAAAACTTATATTATTAAAAAATCAGTAAATAAATATTAAAAAACAGTAAAAATTGTCCCCTGTGTGGTCGAGTGGTTAACGTTGTTGGCTTTGGCTACGGAGGGCCCGGGTTCAAATCCCGGTACGGACAGTTTTTATAAATTGATTTTTCAATCGATTTATGAATTTCTGTTCAAAGGCATGGATGTATGTGATGTCTTGAATTCCCCCCTTTCACCCATCCTATCCTATGAACGGGGCGTACCGAGAGCGATTAGCTTACCACTAATCCTGTCCTAGCTCTATTCTTCTATCCCTACTCTCTTTGAAAAAAGAGAGGTTGAGCAACTGAGTAACAAGCAGTTCTCTTAGAAACACTTCTGTTGAGATAAACTCCATTAGGAGTCCATATGCTCCACATTGGGAGCGGACATGGTTTAAAAATAAATAAACATTGCCAAATCTGTAATGTCGAGTCCAGCTCAACATAGGACTTCTAAGAGTTAAGATTGGGTAATTATAGAGTATAGCTCGTCATGGATTATTACGGCGATAAACTTCGGCGATAAACGGCGCCGCCATAATGGAAAACAGAGGCGATGTACTGAAAAATATTTCGTATTTCGCATAATTTATCAGTGTTCTTCGTAATAATGTGTGGTTTTAACGCGATTATAAAGCTCTCAAAAAATAACTTTAAATCGTGGCGTTGTTTTTAGTTTAGTTTGTGAAGTTTATCGCCGTAATAATACATGACGAGCTATACTCTACTTTTACCATAGAATCTAATTCATGTTATTATGACACTTACTTTCGTAGCCATTTGCAGATCTGATTCGAGCAGTATCCTTTCGTAGAATATTTATGGCAGCCTGGTTGGTCGAGCTTTGGTCACATACAGTTGCTATAATTTCTAAGCCTAAACTGATAATTCAACTCTATTTATTGTCTATGGATAAGCTGGGAAGTCAGAGTTGCCAGGTTTCTAAAAACACAGATCGGGATATTCACAATTTCGAAGACTTTTATACATTTATACGTCGGGATTATAGAGGGACTTGCAATGCGGGACTCGGGATTTGTTGATTGAACTCGGGACAGTCTCGCTCAAATAGGGACGCCTGGCAACCCTGTAGGAAGTAGACGGAAGTATACTAGTTTATGAAAAACGGTACGAGTATAGACTAGTTCAGTGAAAAGGAACCTGCGGCCTCATGACTACTCTGATGCGGCTTTTTGACTTGATCAAAATATTCACTTTGATCAAAATATTATACGCAAGCACTTGGAAAAAGAACATAATCAACCCATTAAGTGGGGTTGTCAACGTTTTTTTTTACTGCAGCCCTATGTTTAATCAGATAAATGAATGAGACCTTTAGAAATGAAAGGTTCCCTACCCTTGGACTAGTTCATACAAACCATATAACTATTCAGACTAAACTATGCACTAGTCCAGGCGTGAGGAACCTGCGGCCTTTTGGCTACTCTGGTGCGGCCTTCTGGCCAATTCTGTAATTCTGTAAATTTATGTAAATTCGTAAATTCCTGATATATTCTGCCGTAAAGTCCGGTTTCCGGTCAAAAATTCCTTAGTCAATGTTTACTGCGGCTTTATTTCGAATCAGACAAATGAATGCGGCCTTTAGATATTAAAAGTTTCCCCACCCTTGCACTAGTCTATGACTATGCGTATGAAATAAATGTAGTTAATGGAATGCTTTTTATAGAAGAGGATCCGGATGCATAATGTGAACGGCGTATTATTATTAAGCCATTGGCATTGGTTCATTTAATTAATATAGTTGGTTTTCCTTATATATTAGTTATATTAAGCTTTAGTGCTCAAATGTTAATAAGTTTAACTGAATAATAAAGAAACCATTAAACACCACAATCATCAAAAACGTGTACATTATTGTTATAAATTTTTGCTTATAGTAAAAATAATAAAACATTTTTAGTACTTTTTCCACATAAAATTTATTAGATCAGGACCGGTTTCGCTCATGATGAACACTGTCAACTGATAAGAAAAACAATAAAACAGTGATATTTATACAAAAGTTAAGTGATAAAAACAAGGTATGACAAACAATTGGTATTACAACCTAGCAAAAGAATTGAAGCAAAATACAAGGAAAATAAACTATAAATAAAAAGTTGAAGACCACTTAGCAATGAAACTATTATGACAAAAACCAATTAGGTATGAATTATCATTACCAAAGTAAAAACCAACAATTAGTGTATATAATAAATAAATCTTAATGTCTGTCAACCAAATTGAATTTGGAAAATCCAGTAGAGTTCAATCCAACAAAATTGATTCCTGCGAAAAGAATAAAGGCAATATCAATTCTTACAAAATAAAAGCAAACTGAGAAAATTAAAATTCTAAAGAAATAAAAGAGTACAAAAAAAGGAAATATAATAGGCTAGAATTATGTTAATGAAACGGATATAACAAGGATGATGATGCAAATACAAGCTGTTCATTTAATAAATTAGAGTCCGGCAAGAATTTATGTCTATTTATTTCTAAGATCTCTTTTTTATCAAGTTTTAAAGATTTATTGTTAACATGCAGGATTTTAAAGTTTTTAGAGATATCAAATGTATGCTTATTTATGAATAAATGGTTCCCAAACGAAGATAATTCATTCCCTTTACGTGAGCAGGCTAGATGTTTTTTAAATCTGATATTAAAAGCTCTTCCCGTTTGACCAATATACCTGGCTCCACAAGAATCACAATCAATTAAATATATGCCACTTTGGTTAAGAATGTTGAGTTTATCTTTAGAATTTACTAAAATGCGTTGTAAGTTAAAAGAATTATAAAAAGTGACATTTAAAAGGTTTTTGTTGAATTTCCTTGAAATCTTTTCTGAAACTCTACCCAAGTAGCTCAATTTCACTCACTGTTTCTCAACAGCTGGCGCATTAATCACCAAACTAAACTTTTGCTTATAGTATCAAAAGTTTATTAAAAAATATTTTGATTTGGTCATCATATCAATGTCTTAATAAATTGTTCTGAAACATCTTAGAAATTGAGTATTATAAAAACATAAATTTTAAATACATTTTTTTATAATTATATAATAGTCTATGGTCGACTGTCATGTTATATTATGGCAATCTCGTTATCCAAATGACAAATGGCAGATTCCAGGTAGTCAAGTAAACAAGCTACTGAGGTCGAAAAACTTTACTCAAATATCAATTTAATGGAGACACGATTCTATGAGGGCTGCGGCCGAGAGGGACCGATACGATGCATATTTCTCTGCGAATTCGACCCTGTCGCTGGTCCCAAGATAACATGCCAAGTATGTAATAGAAACACTTTGCTGTGCCGGCAATTTTTTTGCAATTTAATTATACCTATCCGCAACAAAGCTGACGAATTTCTTGCACAAAAACATGCTCTTATTTAATGTTATTTTCGCTGCGTATGCATGTTTTTCGCGCAGTGCTAAGGAAACGCACGTATTCTATTTTTTATGTCAGCTAGCACACCTTCGACTATTTTTTTTAAATTTTAAGTTTTCCCAGAATTCATGCGTCACAGTTTAAGAGGATATAGTACCTTTACGCCTGAAAACAGAGTAAATCGATCGTTTGCCATCGACGAAATCTCGTGAACCGTTCACTTAAAAAATTTTTTTTTTCAATAATTACATTTTCCAAACGCTTTTTTACACTATTGCATTTTTTTTTATGAAAATAGTAAAAATGTCAAGATTACACGGTAAAACATTGACTTGGATTTTTTTCAACTACTTTACGCGAAGATCGTTTTAAGGTTTATTATAAGATACCGAAGTTTGAAGTCTTAGAAAGAAATACAGATAAAGATTGGTTTAAGAAAGTGATTTGAGCAGAATTTCTAATTTATCGAATATAATGATTATACAGTCATTTGAAATGTACCATTTTTCCCACTTTTTCTGACTGATTTTTAAAGCATAATTGTATCATATACACTTCTAAAAAAAATTGAAATAAAAAACCATTTTATTGTTTACATTTAAAAGCAAAAAAAATAAATAAATAATGATAATACCAATAAATGGTAACCATTTTTCGGAGATGCCTTTTCTTACCTACTATGCTATCAGTTTGAGCTTCAGTCTGAGATTGTACGTGGTATGGAGTGGACTTATCAAATGTTTTATTAAAAAATATTAAATCACTGGTCAACGAATATTAGAGGTAATCAAAGCAATGTTTTTTTATTCTGCCAAAAAAACGCGTTGGGGTTAGGGTTGCCCAAAGCGCTGACAAATAATATTATTATTTATAATACAATAATGTATTTTTCAATAGCGACGCTTGTAAAGACCAGTATTACTTTAGCTCATGGATGTTCAACTGGTAGATCGCGATCGACCGGTCGACTCCAAAGCATAATTTGTTTGATCCCGAAAGCTTCCGTGAATTTGGAAAAAATATACAATTTAAATATAAAATATACAAAAATTGAATTATTTGTAAGCATATACCTATCTAATTGTATGTATTTCGCATTTAAAATAAACATTTCTAAGATTGAAGAAGGGAAAACCCCTACTAAATAAAAATTGTTACAAGAATCATGGTAGAAGTCGATCGCGAGAAAACTTAAGATTGAAAAGTCGATCTTAAGAAAAAGAAAGGTTGGACACCCTTGCTTTAATTTAATGCAGCGATTTCCAACCTTCAAAAGAAGCGCGAACAGTCCAAAATATTTATTTAACGTGTCTTTGTTACTATATGAAAATAAAGGATGGGGAGGCGCGAAGATATTTTTTTTCAAAGGGAAGCGCATTAACACAAAAGTTGGAAACTACTGGCTTAATGGATAAGTATTTAAAAATAATTATTTGGCAATGCTTTTAAACAGAGATTCTATCTATAGATATTTGTATCTAATAGTAATAATAGATGAATAAAAGCATTTTTACATTAGTATTTATGAATCATTTCTATGTTTCAAAAGTTTTATGCCGCTTACAGATGGGGAAGATTTTCGCTAAAAAAACAAAGTCGTTTAAACGTAAAAAAAAACATTATTATTAGAAACAAAAAAATATTGGAAAAGATGTTAATATGGCACAACCCTGCATGTCATCGAACATGCAAATTGCCAGTAAAGAAAGTTCTCAAACATTATATAAAGAAATACAAATATATCTATGCATTCAATATAAATTATTTGAATGACTACTTTTGATCTGGTCTAATATTCATTTAGTTTCTTCCTTATTGAGTTAGACTATAGAATATTGAAGTAAAACTATTTGCATTCAGTAAAATATACACCCAATACTTTTTTTACTCGATTATTTTGGATAAACCGTTACGTTTTTTCATACATTTTTGGTACTTTTTTTACACGGATTTGAAACCGATTTATCAAATTATATGAAATGAGCTTTTTTTACGCGCCACTTTCTAGAACCAATGTGTCATCCTGAGATTTTGGATCTTAGATTCAAAAGGTCAATAGAAATATATAATAGAATCCGCAATACATTTTAGATGCTATTAATAAAAAATGTAAAGGAGTCGCTGTGCGACATGTTCAATCGATTTGTTAAGAACGATTACTTAACATACAATGATTTAAAAATATTGAAGTTTTTTGTCTCACACGATAAGACATAGTTAAGATAATTTTCGGATTAAATTCATGGTCAACTATAGCGCGAACCAGAAATAACTATCAATTGCAACTTATAATTCTTTTAGAACTCAATACTTTTCTATTTTAATCTTGTTATGTCAATATTATTATGTTTTAAACTTTTTTATGCAACAAAATTATTTTTCAAAACTGTATTCATCAATATCATAACAAATCATATCAAATCAATATCATAAAAAATAGGTTATAAAAAATTAAAAATAAAAACTAATTCAATATATTAGAGAAAGTTTGAGAAATTTGTATTGTATGGTTTGTTTAGCGTCTCTTGTTACCTTTGGCAAAAGCCGTCTCATGATTTAATTTATTAGTACGATAGCTTACTGTTGCTTACATGTAGCAACACCTCATATGAAGCATTTTCAAGGAATATATAATTAACGTATAGTTTCAGTTACATATAATTGTTGCAACAGATATTTGGGGAAGTAAATTAGATTGTCAGTCTTTGCTATGAAGATAAATAAATACTTATTGATTTTCGTCGATATCTAATATTAATACAAATTGTTTTATATGAAAAACCTTTATAACTGTCTAAATACCCATTCGTGTGTTAGGTGGTATTGTTATTTTTGTAATGAAATAGAAAAATGTTTTGCTTGTTTTGATACTGTAAAAATACGTATTGTGGTGGTTACTTATTTAAGTCAGTGCAATATTTATGCTGTAGGTCAAATTAAAGTTTTGCATTCCTACTGAGTCGCCTTAAGGGATACGGTAATAAAATGTGCTAATAGCGCCAAGGATGATACATCTTTACTCATGTGATATAAATTGTATTATTTCAAATTGATCCTCTAATAATAATAAATGATGTTTATATTTTTTTGAATTTCATAAACAAACGTTAAATGTCAAAACTTATGATTCTTTTTTTTAAATTCAATTTTTATTATAATATGCAGGCTTTTTATTTGCTACTCTAGAACAGTGCTTCTCAAATTGAGGGCCACTGAAATCACGAAAAATGTTTATTATATATTAAAATTAGTTGGATGCCATTTGTTTTTCAATATGCTGATAAGATTTACATTTATAATATTATACACTCGTCTCTTTTTTACAAGATTTTGAAATGACACGTTCCACTCGAAAGAACGAATACTAAATTTGGTAATAGTGTGTTAAAACTAGTCATGGATTATTACGGCGAAAAACAATGCCACGATTTAAAATTATTTTTTGAGGGCTTGATAATCGCTTTAAAATCATACATCAATATGAAGAACACTGACAAATTATGCGAAATACGAAATATTTTTCACTACTTTATTACCTATGCCTACATTATTCATTATGACCGCGCTCTAAAAACGTGTAAACTCTCCCCGCACTCCAGGTCACGCGTGTGAAAGCGCTTTTAGAAAAGAAGTTGTCGATAAGTTTGATGGACTTTGTTTAAAAGGCTATTTCAGTGGAACATTACTTATTTTACATTCAAAACGATAAATGGCTCGATGAATTAAAACATTTTTTTAAGTTAATTCAGAATACACGTATACTGTGCTTGAAAACAGATACCTGCAGCGAAAACTAAGGCTACGGTGGTTTGACTTTGTCAGGAAGATCTTGGCGTACAATTTGAGAGCAAACTAACATTCAATAATCACATTAAGATAACTTGCAAAAAAGCATTGCAAATGTTGGGCTTTATCATCCGTACCACCATAGTCTTTTTGGGAGTTAAAATTCTAATATTAATGTACAACGCTTTGGTTTGAAGCAGACTTGCGAGTGGGTCAATTGTTTGGGCCCCGAGAGGCTCGAAATATACCCTTATTGTGGAGAAGATTCAGATGAAATTTTTGAGACTTCTCTATATGAGGGTGTATGGATATTACCCATGACTTTATCTAACTGACTTTCTCTTAGGCATGCTAAACTTTAATTTATTAATAAAAACAATAATCCTTTGTACTTCATTCCACTTTATTTAATATGTCAGGACCGGTTTCGCTCATTGCGAGCATTGTCAACTGATATTAAATAAAGTGGAATGAAGTACAAAGGATTATTGTTTTTATTAATATAATGCCTTTCCACCAAGTATTGACAGTGAACACCCTAAAAGTGCTAAACTTTAATAGTTTGAACGTTCGAAGAGAAATGTACCTGGTCATATATTTGTTTTGGCTTATATGAGGCCAAAATGAGAATTCCACCATTCTTGAGAATACGAATCTCTGGACATGAATTGTTTGTTCTCCCGCCTCGAACCAGCCTGCCAATGGGGATGACTGGGGAGAGCTTTAACGGTGTTCAACAATATTGCTTCGGATTTCGGCATATTCCACGTAGACGGGGGTGAGTTCCGACGAATACTGGTTTTTATGTATTAAAGTAGAGTTCGTCGGAGCTCACTCAGTTGACTTTTTTTTCTACTGCTTTTAACAGCTTAACGATCGTGGACGCGTATTTGAGTCTTTGAAAAACAAAGGTTGCTGGCCGGCGGACACATATATGTGTATAGGCGTAGTATCTGGAAGCTAAGAAAATTGAAATAGAATAAGAAAGATATTTTTTTGCTTACAAATTATATTTAATTTAGTAAAATTATAATGTTTGCGTATTTTTCGCAAAATTTTATTTCGCCAGGTGAAATTTTATAAAAAAACGTGCGGTTGTTAAGCTGTTAATATTAAATTGTACTTTTTATTTTCTTCATTGTAAAAGTTTTAAATTTACAATTTGTCCACCTTGTGCAATGTTAATTAAATAAATAAGAGAGCGAATTACCGGCCCTACATGATGTCCAAAATAAAAAAAAGCAATGGCGGATCTGGCTTAGACATGTGCTGCGGATGCTCCAAGGGTGTCCCGTCTTCTTACCAGATGGTCTCGTCTTTGCGGAAGACCACTGTTGATCATCTATATTATGTGTTAAGCGAAGAGGTTGGTGAGGGATAGAGAATCTAGGAGGAACAGTGTGGTGGCCTAATGCTCCAAATAGAGAGCGGACATCAATGAAAAAAAGAAGAAAACAGTTTCTATTGAATTTTTATGGGTTCGAATAAAACTAAATAATTCGTTGTTACATGACAATATTCTTGTTACAATGTGTGTAATTTATTTCCAGTTTCCCGATGAATATGTCACCAAAGAGATATTTGATGCGATAAATGTATACATCATTCCAAAACCGCCACTGCAGAGATGCCTCATGACAATGTGAGTGAGACTCTTAAATAATAAACTACGCTAATTCAATTTATTGCATTAACTAGGTCGGGTGGGTCGTGCTCCGTCTACCAATTATATTCAACTCGATAAAACATAGGTACCAATCTAAGAAGAGTTATTGTTATTATTCAATTGTGTCTGAAATATTTCCAACTACCAAATGAAACATGCATATACCTCACTTTTGAGGTGTTTGCTGTCAATATTTGGAGGAAAGGCATTATATTTAAAAGGTAAAATGCTCTTTTGTGCTTATTCCATATTTATTTAATATAATCAAAACCGGTTTTGCTCATCATCATCATCATTTTCAACTGATAAGAATATCGACTGTGGAAAGGAAAAAGGACGTAACCCTCAATTTTCCAAAACAGCTTTTTTTCGATAATCACAATGTATACAACATGACACACATTCTATCAAAAGGATGGAAGCTGAAAATGCCGAATAAGTATCTAAATTTAACTTTTATGTTTGAAAAAGATGACCTTGTAAAAAATTAAAACCAAGAAAAAACACTGAAATAAAAGTTTTTCCGAGACAATTTCTTTGATTAATATTAGGTTATGTCAATTTAACACCAGCTTAGAAGTATTCGTGCACCTCAAGGTTGTGTATAATCCATAATTTGCATGTCACAAAATCATCAAAAAACGTTTTTAGCGCCTCCTGTAAAATTTGATATGTGTGGGTAACGTCCTTTTTCCTTTCCACAATCGATATACATTGATAAAGAGTAAATTATACTTATTCAAGTAAAACTGTTACGCGTGTAGGAAACAATTAGGTGAGAGAAAATATGCAAGGAATCAACAGATAAAGTAACAAAATATGAATAACTGGCACTGAATTGAATATAATTAATGTGTTTATTACCTCTTACAAATAAATAATACTAATTCACATAAAAAAACAATTATTAGAGGTCACTAACAAAAAATTAAAGGGTATTTTAAAAAAAACTGGTAACTATTGCAGTGTAGTTAATAATATTACAATCAATTTTTTTTTTTTTAAATCATGTCCGCTCCCAATGTGGAGCATATGGACTCCTGATGGAGTTTATCTCAAGTATTTCTACGAGAACTGCTTGTTACTCAGCTGCTCAACCTCTCTTTTTCCAAAGAGAGTACGGATATAAGGATAAAGCCTAGGACAGGATTGGTGGTAAGTTGATCACTCTCGATTTGTGGTCGCCTTTGTGTTCAACGTTGTTGGCTTCAGCTACGGAGAGCCCGGATTCAAATCCCGGTACAGACAGTTTTATAAATTGATTTTTCAATCGATTTATGAATTTCTGTTCAAAGGCATGGATGTATGTGATGTCTTGAATTCCCCCCTCTTGCAATAAATGACAATCAATTGACTTCATGTTTTCACTATTTATTACATTTAATACTGTATTTTTCAATATAAGTTAGAATTTTAAATGAGAAGATGAATTGCAAGTCGGTATATATAGCCAAGATTATGTAAGTTTAAGCCATTTTTGCCCAGTGTTCCAATATTGGAACATTTAGTATTTTTACTTCCACTCCATCATGCATCATGCAATAAAAGTTGAGATTGCATGAGTCTCAATCAGTCTACAGCTAGCAAGCATGGGGATCGTTTCGTGTAATATTTTTTCAGGTTTGAACCTGTCTGAGTGAGCAGTGTTTTTTTATTTGCGTCAATTACGGGAAAATTCGGGCAAAATTGGGTTAAACGTTGTTCTGACAAGGGCCAAAAGAGCCATCAACTATATATAAAATAATAATCTAGAACCAAAATACATTGATATTCTTTCACTCATCTACTCTCAATTATCTTGTGACAGATGATATTCAGATGTGGTAGAAACAGTTGTCTGTCCGTGGGAGAAGAGAGTTATCACTCTATTCTCGATAGAATCAAAAACATATCTTTCCCCGAAGAGTTGATTGTAAATCATTCTGGTTGTTTTAGAAACGCTTTGGGCCACAAAATCATCGGCTTTCCAGTGCGGATTGAGCACGCGCGGTACGAGCGCAACGCCTACATGTTCAATCTCTGTTTTGTGTGCGACACGTGGGCGCGCACCGTCCAATATGAACCTGTTGTAAAAAAGCTGGCCGAGCATCTGGTAAATATAAGGATTATTATACTATTCAAAAAATGTACCCTGCCAGTCACTTGTGATATTCTCTCAACTGACATCGTAGTTGATACTGATTTTAGTATATCAGTCAAATGTGCTTGATATCAATTTTGTATTTGATATTGTATTATTAAATATTTGCGGAACGGTAATGCTCCTTGCCTGTTGCCGAGTGGTTTACATCGCTGTTGATATTTTTTATAAATTAAGTTTTCAATTATTGAAGTGGGAGTAGGCAAAGACAGAGCTTATCACAAGTTCTGTTCTCGCCTAATCTTCTTACCCTTAATAAGAGAGTTTAAACTACTGAGTAATGAGCAGTTGACACCTGTTGAAATAAGCTCTATTAGGAGTCTGTAAGTTCCACATTGGCTGCAGACATGGTTTTGACGAGCACTTTTAACCTTATTCCATCCAGACATCATCCCCATGACCATGGTATAATTATTTAACGCAAGTTGAAACAAAATTTCAAAATCACACGTTTGTTAAAATGTTTTTCATGCAATGCATTCCTTTATAAAATAAAATGGACCGACTAACAATCACGCGAAAATAAGTTTGAATGTTTTCCTAATGGCATTTGGTTATAAACTGATCAACTCTTTCAATAATATTATTAATTAAACCATGACCTCTAATCGAGTCTGTAATTCTTCAATGAATGTCCAGCAGTTGCGCAATAATATTTTGTTGACTTTGGTAGTTGTATTTTATTAATTTCAATCAAATTCCAAATGTTCGAGAGTTCCAGTTTAATCGCACGGCATGAGTGCTCTATTGTTTTCAATATCAACATTCCGCTGTGGTGTGTTTTGTTATCATTTATAGTTGGCATATGTTCTAAAATAGTTAAAAGGCTTTAGCTCGTAATTGCCGACATTGCCAGAGATAAAGAAATGAGAATTTTATTACAGCATGGCTTGTTAACACTCAGTGTCAAAATCCCGGTGCCGTTAAGTCGAGAAATACTACTTTGGATTAGTTTTGAGATATGGTTCACGGACGACTGTGGTGTTTTTAAACCTCACGTCATTTAACGCAGTCGGTTTCAAAACATGTCAAGGGAACTTGCATAAACATCGACTTATTTGAATACTGTCCACCTTTTGTAATAATTGATAATGCGAGACCTGCCGCCGTGACTGGGGCAGTGTCTGCGTAAATATTATTACGAAATGTAACGGGGGCACATTATTGATACAGCTGGCCGTGTGTGAATTTGGTTTTTAGAAAAACAATCCTCAGAAACCGTTCGATTATGTTATATAAATATCATGGAACAGAGAACAACAGGAAATTAAATAAATTTGTTTGAACGAGTGTTGCCAGAGAGAGAAACATTCACCTCACATATTGTCGCTTACATAGTTAGTGCAAAAGTTGTTATCGTATTAACTTGTACTTTATTTATCATACCTTTATCAAATCGGACTTTATTCAAAATATAGCAAGATGTTTTTTTTTTCGTTTTATAATTTTTTTATAATACGACTGTAAATTTTTCTTTATTTCATTCTTTTAACTGTTCCTGTGATGTGAAAATGATTCTCTAATCCAGCCATATTTAAGGTCTGCAGCCGAGTGGTGAACGTTTATGAACCTTTGTCTGATTCAGTCGCCATGTTCGTATGTTTTAATGCTTAGATTGATACTTGAATACGTAAGACAATTCATAAGATTCTATGATACAAACGAAGTTTTCATATCATGCTTCCAATCTTACATTACCTGTAAAACATACTTCTCAATTTCAACTCGGTTTTGATTAGTTATGATCAATTAAGGCAAGAGGTTAACTGCGCGAAAATTTCAAAGGATGCGCAGACCGATCAAATATAATTGACCAACTGTCTTGTAGTGCGCGCCAACCAGGGATGAGTGCGTGGGGGCTTCCCAACTGCTGCGCGGCCATGGGGGAACTTAGAGGGAACGTTGGTTATGATCCTTAATAATTTTATTTTTAAAAACAGATGATTTTGGAAGAAGAAAGTCGTTTTCTCTCTGATGCCGCTGTGGGCCGGAACAAGTTGCCGACTCTCCTAGCTCATCTTCTGCACGACCTCAACACTCACAGGAAAGCATCCATCGTTGGTAAGCGGTTTCATATTACTATCATTTGGGCTCATCAGAGGTGAAGTGAGACAAGTGGTATTTTAGAAAAAAAACATTTACATGGTAATATTCTACACATTTTAAAGTATTGTAAAAGTGAAGTAACCTCAGTTAACCCTTTTCATGCCGGATACCAAATTTATACCTATTAAATTCTTATTTGTATTATTTAACAGATACGTAAAATGTGCCGGACCGATTTTTCAGCCCGGCATATCAATCTATTCCATCGACCCATATCAATCTTTTCGCAGTGTAACTTGACATTATAGATAAACTCACTTTTTTCACTTGCATGCAAATATGCGAAAAAAATTGGTGCTTTGTAAAACAATAAAATATGTTCATTTTTTTTTCATTCAATGACTACTAATAGATTTTACTACATGATGACATAAAAAGTGTATTTTTTATTATTGTATCATGTTTGTAAAATGCAGAGAATATCTCTCAGAGTATTATTTCCATAGATCATTGAGAATACAAGTATTTTTTTTAAGTTCCTAAAAATGCTTTTTAATACTTTTTTTGAAAAATTGTAAAAGACTATTTTTTTTTATAAAAAAACGCTTGGCAATTTTAGCATATGCATAGCAAAATCGTCTGGCATTAAAAGGGTTAATACACATTGTAGTGGTGCTATCTCCGTATAATAAAAATATGCAATCCACCAAAGCACCAATTAAAGGCGCGATTGTACCATTTTTATCATTTTACTAGTTGGCTCACTTCACCACAAACGGGCCCATATATAAGCCTGTTGAACCGTAACATATCTAAATTATCGGAGGTATCAATTTTTTTTTACTTTTAAACAATTCATGGCCTTGTTGGCTCAGAATAATTTAAATATTTTAATGTTTGGCAAACATATTTCTGTCGGTTTTGAAATCTCAACTTTTTGAATTACGAATCAACATGACATTATTCAAATTTTGGTTAGATAAAATGGTGTCATGTTTGTGAGCCAGTCGCCCAACCTCTTTTTTCCAAAGAGAGTAAGTAGTAGGGAAAGAAGGATAAGGCCAGAACAGGACTAGTGGTTAACTAATCGCTCTTGCTACGCCCAGTTATTAAAGGATTGAAAAGGGTGGGAGGGAATTCTTAGACATCACAAACATCCATGCCTTCAAACAGAAATCGATAAATCAATCGAAAAAATGCTGTCCATACTGGGACTCAAACCCGTGAGATCCGGCACGGAAGCCCACAACGCTAACCGCTGCGCCATAGGACCCAGCATCTGTATTATTTTGTAATTTACACCAATCGCATTAGCTTTCAACTGGGGCTTGCAAACATTGCAATTTGTATTAGCAGCAAATTCTTTTCCGAAAAAAATACACTTAATATGTTAATCAGTCTCGAAAGATTATAATATATTGCGTAATTATTCGCAGAAGGCGAGACAATGATGCATTTGAAAGTGGTGGAGGTATTCAGAGAAGCACCCGCCGTTCGAGACCACGACGTGCCCGTCTTCCTCAAACCGCCGGCCCCCGATCCAGACTGGGATTTGACCACAACTCAAGTTAGTGATACGCACTTTGTTTTACAATATACTCTCACGGGATACGTTCCCGGGTAACAAATTTTGTGCTGCAGCATTGTTATGATGAATCTTTACTTTATTTTTTAGGTCCTGCCTTATATTGACGGTTTCAACCACGTTTCAAAGATATCGGCCGAGGCTGACGTTGAGATCTCACTAGTGAAAGCGTGTATACAAAATCTAGCATATTACGGTGTTGTAAGTATTTTGTTATTTGTCAATATGAAAAGCATACTGGTTTTTTAAGGGACCGGAACCAAATATGATGAGCTTACTTAGCTCACTCTACAGCATAGGTTCCCAACCCTTTTCAGGTGGCGACCCCTTTTTATAAAAGCCATGTGACCCGCGGCCCCGATGTGATTGAAAAAGGCATTTTTTTTCCATGAGGTAATTTTAGTTGACTGTAGTTTTAGTTTTGTTGTTCAAATCCAAAATAAGTTGGCGACCCCCATAAAATCCGTCGCGACCCATATGTTGGGAACCCGTGCTCGACAGATAGAGTAAAAGATGTGTAGATATGGAAATATATCAAGAAGGTATCCATTTCAACGCCTTGCTTTTCTCAAACAGTCTTGAAGTGCCAGAAACTTTAACACCATTTTAATTCTACGCATACAACTGAATATCTTTTGAAAAATTTTAACAGTCCGTGTTTTCACCTTTCAGGTTTCTCTAGTTCCTATCCTAAAGTTCAGCAACATGTACCGCAGCACCCCCGGCCTGTCCCGCCTCTTCAAAGACGTCGCCCTCCAGCGGGAGTGTCTGCGGTTCGTCGCCACCGGTCCCGTGCTACCCAGCATCCGGAGAGTCCTGCAGATGTACTGCGGACTCATGCAAGGCAGCACTCTCAAATCGGTGTGCGTCAGATACACCCCCAACACGTCCAGTATCGATTCGCGGAAACTGATAATCTTCGGCCTCCTTCACAAATTACTGAAATGTCTGCGAAAGTACCCTGTTTTTATGGGCGTAGGGAAAGAGTACGGGCTCAGGTCTCTGTTTACGGGGGCGCTGTGCGTCGACCGCATTTGCTGCGTGGCCAATATTGATTTGCCGCAGTTGGAGCAAATTATCGAAGACGATCCGGATGTTACGATCGTTTGGAGGTAGATCTAGGGGTGTTATATTTCTTTCTTATTGAATACATTTTACTAGAGATTCTTTTACAGATTTCTTTATAACTGTATGGTTTAAATTTAATACAAAGTAAGCATTTCTTTTTTGTCATCGATACCTAAGGCTGAGAGTGCTCGATGCAAAACTCGTATAATGCTGTCACCGACTATGTGATGAAGAATGACAAAGCAATTCAATTCTAACATTCCATCATCTTCACTGGCATATAGGTTCTGGCGAGAAACCGAATAAATCCTGGCACCGGTTGCTCTTATTGCATTCACCCTATATGATGATTATTATTTGATAACCATTTTTCATATCGTAGGGTGGGAGGAGAAAAATTGTATTTTGGAATTGGTAATAATTTGATTGCTAGATGCAGTCTCAGTCCATCGATATGCTTCTGTTACAAAAATAAATTACAATGCAAATTTTAAATTGAGGCAAATTGAAATGATGGTCTCCGTAAAGACAAAGCATCGACAGTTTTATTCTGTATGCTAATCACCATTTTTTTTGCATCCAGATTCTGAGCCCGGATTTGAATATGTTAATATGTTTCTTGATGCAATTTACACAATGAAAAAACTGCTGGTACCCAACATTAAGTGTATTATTTTTTGTATATATGTTAGCTATGATTGTAATATATGATTGAATTATCAGTGATGCACAGTTGACGCTCAAGCGTGTCTGTCAACGAAGACGCTTATTCTGATTCTAGTATATTGAACCAAACAAATTGGCTTTCAAAGGCGAAAATTGATGTGATAATGTTGCCAACATAACATTATATTATTCCACAGAGTATTAGTATTTTTACTGCGTTTGTATAAATTGTTTTAACTATTTTTGGAATTAATATTTATTGCTTTGAAAGTACGTGTTAAACTTAATAATCTTTCATGCGGATTTTAGCATCACCGTGCTGACGTCCTAGCTATGGTTAGATGTATTTTTGTTAATATTTTTTATATTTTTTCCTTTATAAACTTGTGTATACATTAACAAGTAGGAGATAGAAACTTAACCATCTTATTTACTCTAGTAGCATCTTTCATGCATCATTTATTGTGATTAGGTTCAAGTTGATGTGACAGTGTCAGGATGCTGAAATAGCTGTCGACAATATATTTTATTCTTGTGTAATTAAAAACTTTGTTGTTCATAACGTATAAACACGCTCTCCATAATCATTCACAACAAATGGTCAAGTTTTTTTTTTACCGTCTCATTTTGCAAATAGCTGTAGGGGGTTGAACTTTTGAATTACAACCAGTTCTTTTTACACGATCTCTGCCTGCCATGATGGCCTATTTGGAGGATTTATGCTCTACATTGGAATTGAAGTTGGTATTGAAGCGTGCTGAAGCGGCATCATCATCGGCAGGCTGTACATTCCGTAATCCATTCTGTGGATCATCTCAATTATTATTCAGCCTCTACATTAAGGTATCAGTGGCAGAATTGTAGGCGTTTAATTCAAAATGAAGTAAATTTCGTCATGTATGTAGAACAAAGTAAATGGACGGCATTCGAATACTGAAATGTGTGAAGTATTATGTTGTATTGCGGTTTGTACGGAGAGGATTTTGAAGAAAAATGATTTCACGCGCGGCTATTTGCCAACGATGGACAAAATAAGCTGCTTCTTGAATCTTCCTTACTTAAAAATATACAGTGTTTTGAATAAATTAGTTGTGTAGTTGACACCGGCGGCCTGCAAGTCGGTATAATAATGAATTAGGACAATTATACTAAACTTTATAAAACAATTTCAAAAATAATGAATTATTATCGTGTAATTGAGTGAATATTGGTTGCAGTAAAACCTAAATGTAGAAAATAATACCAGTTTTTGAATCAAAGTTATAATCGAAAATTTTACAATAGAGTTGGACTCAAGATGCTTTTCATAGAGACAAAACATGTGCCACAAGTAGTGGAATAACAAAGCTATTATAACAGGGTGTCTGTTAATGCCAAAGGTCTCTTATGCCGTTTGATTTTTTATGTCATATCACACAGATGTAGGAGGTACAGACATTCCTGACTTTATTTCATGTAACATTAATCATTTTCTGTAACTCCATATTTTAAAGGTAGAATAATGGCAGTGTGCTTTCGAAGATAAACAAATTAAATGCATTCTGATTGTATGCCGATCATGCACAAAATATGTTGACAAACGGTGATTCTTAGATTTAAACGTTTATATCTGTTATAGTATGCTTATAGCAATTTTCACTCTTTATTTGTCACTTCAATAATTATTGCCAAAGTACATTTGCGAGAATCTTTTCGAAAACCGACTCTTGAAACAAAAACAATCGTACAGTAATGAAGTTGTCGAATGTTTTGCTTCTCGCTGCTTTAAATGAATTGAATCTTCTTTACAATCACCTCATTTGTAGCTCTAGCTATCGTCAACTTTCTGGCGGAAGTTGGTAACTAACAGAATTAACAAAAATGAGTTAAGTATACAGTAATTGTTCGGTATAAATTTATTGTCTGGAATATCTCAGTACACAAGGCAATTTTATTTAACGAATAAAATACTCATTTGTAGTAATTCCCACTTTTATTTAATAAAATCAGGACTTCATTATACCAGTTTGCCAAAAAAACAGGTATTTATTAATAAGTGGTAATGTTGGCTTAAAGGCAGGCAATTGTCCTTGTGTATTAATTTTAAATTCTTATTTGTGTAGAATCGGAATTAATCCATATTTTGATATTACAATTATCTGCGTAACATAAAATATTGATGATGCAGGCTTTATCCTAAATGTAGAATTTTTTAATTTTCTGTTTGCTCAGAACTATGGATCTGTTACTCGCCAACTTCTGCCGGAACAGTGACTCTATTATATTGCCTTTGAAGATACTGTAATTGTGCAAGATGTATTTTGATACGTTTCAGTTGAGCTGATAATCGTCTGTACATTGAATGAAACTTAGTCAAAAACACATTCAATAAGTCATTTTTGTGATGTTCAGTCGAGTATGAGCCATCTTGAATGTTTTCGTGTACGACTTGCAGGCATATTTATTTTTGAATTTTCGAGGTTAAGGGAAGGTTTTGACTGATTGATAAAAAAAAGGTTTACTTATGAATATTTTGAATGCTTATTGATTCAATGATTTTTATTTTTAAGTAATTTATTTAATTAAGTATGTATCAATGTGCAACTGAGTTAGGAACGCTGGTAAAAAAGATATGACATTTTAATTATATCGATGTTTATTTTAAGATAATGTCATACCATAGAAAATCACTCCATAGTGGAGTGAAGTGAATCTTTGTGATCAATTAATATATATTTTATTCTGAAACACAGTCCAGTCATTTATACTGATGTGTTGAAATGATTGTTTTGTTGGGTTTTTTTTTATTAAAATATTGATTTATTGATTGAATTTCTAGTTACCTGGTAGAATTTCATTATTGTAAGATAAAAAAAAAAACAGTTACTCTACACGGAAATACATAATCATTGTGAAACCTCGAGTTTTCATTCTAGCAATAGTTAGTTTCTGTATTTATGCTATATTTTACAGTTGAAAAATGGTATAAATATATATTTTTTACCATTTTCTATATTATGTAAATATGCATTTAGAATATTGCATTCTGAAGGGGTGAAACCGTCTATGGACGTGTTTTATTTCTCAAATTTCAATTTAATATTGAAACACGACAAGGCTCTTATATTAAAGAACACATGAAACTATATTATTTGTGAACATTACTCATTAATATTGAATTATTGTATAGTGTCCTTCATCCAGGTTCAGTTGAATGGCTTCCTAGCTCAATGTTGCCAATAAAAAAATTAAAAAAACATTGGTTTGTTTACGTAGATTTCTCATGAAACAGTATTATTTTAAGTTATTAACTTTTAACAACGTAGTTCCTTCTTTAGTTATATTATAAATCCAAATATTTATATTGAAATACTGCAGTTGGCATGTGAGACATATGCTTCAGACCAAAAACTGTCAACACTGCGTGTATCATGTTCGCATTGCATGCCTTGTAATTTTACTGAAACTATTCGATTGACGATAGAAAATCGACAGTCAATCGTAGTTTGAAGAAAGATGCTCAGGCAGAAGGAGCAATAATGAATGTATTATATTTATAAGTAACAAAAAAAAAACATGTATTCATTATCATAGACAATAGAAGAATGATCAATGCAATAAAACTTATTAATGGAAGGATTGCATTTTTATTTTCTCTACCCTTATTCTCTTTTTTTGTCATTAGTTTCAGCGTAAATCCATCGATTGAAATAGTTCGTTCAATATCAACATAATAGCTTGAATATTTTGACAACTCAATACAGCACATATTGGTTTAATGCCAGAAGTTATTTAGTAGCAAAATGTTGATTCTGAGACTGATAATCAAAAATAAATAAATAATGGTGATGATATTTTTTCTCGGTATGCCCGAGAAGTAGCAGAAAATCATTTACTAAAATGTCAACGAATGTTTCTTCATTACATTCAGGATCTCGCTATTTTCGTGATCGTATTAACCGAATTTGACTATATGTACTATATTTGTAATTTTAATAAAAAACTTCCGAAGGCTGTAAAAATTCTCAAACAGGTCATGGATTGCGCATCCCTAAAGTAAATCCACGAGTGGGTCCTGAATATTCCTTATTACCTCAGTCCAAAGTAGCCGTCCTCTAACTTGGGTCTACAACCTAAAAAATATATTTTTAAAGTTCAATCCACTCCTATTTTTTATCACTATTTTTGGCCCATTATTTCCGTTCATACGATGAACATGACCTAACCAGCGCACCCACTCAATCTTAATTTAAATTAACTGTTATAAAAGTATCTCATTTGCCAGGAACAAAAGAAAACAATTTTATATATTTTAATAAATATCATTTAATTCTCATTTTTCATAGGCTCATCTGAAATTAATTAGTAAACATTACGCATCCAGCATAATTATCAATACGACACATTTTTAGCTGCGTTACGTGGATTCGTTAGCCATATCCCCTAAATGTGAATACAACAAGAGTTTTCTGTTTACATTATGGGCTGTAAAAATTGCTAAATTAGTAGGAAGAAGCACATTTTTCATAGGCAGTTTTAATTAAGAATACTTCTTTAATTATTTGAGATTTACACTTTTATTTATTCTTCGATATTCCTATTAAACTATTTTCTAATTAATATCTTTATGTAGTAGTTACATCAGGTGAACACGATATATTTTTATATTATTTTAATTACAATATTAATGTTATTGTATATTTTCAGTGTTACATCTACAGGTTTTCAAATTTTACATCTATGGACAGCAAAAAGCATTAAATATATCTACAATATTAATTTATAAAAATAAAACGCAGTTTTTTTCTATAGGAATGATTTTACTCAAATGACTATCACTATGAGCAAAACGATTACTAATCAATATAAAAATTGTGGAATAGTTACAAGACAATGTTTTTTGTTTTTTTAAATACAATGCCTTTGAACCAAGAATTTACAAGTAACACCTAACAGCAGTAGTGTAGTGCGATAAATGGTTATTTTTAAAAAATAAAATTTTTGTTACTATGTATTGGAAGAACATTTTGTTGAAGATTTGTTGGTGCAGAAATTCGATCACTACAGGTAGGGGGTAATAAAATATTATAATTAATCAACGTCCCAAGATTTTTTTAGTTACCAACACACCACTGCCTGAGAGATGTACAATATTAGTATTTCTACATAATATATTGTTGTAATAAGTAAAAATAAAGCTAACGGCAAAAGGCATATTCTGAGCAATGAAACGTAAGCGTCGATTTTAATATTACAAAAAATAACCAAAGTAATCAATAAAATTAACTTAAAACAAAAATAAATTCAATGTATACAATTTTGACAGTTATGTAGTCTACTGGAATTTAAAAATAAGGACATTGCAACATCACTAGAAACCGCAGCATGGACGTTTGTGACTCTTCAGACATCAACTCTTGAAGTTGTTACCCTACAAATCTATAAATTTATGCCTCTCTGATACATTTGCTATCCTGTTTCCTTGACAACATAAAGTCTGCCAACCCCTGCGATAGTCGGTTGAAAAGTATGATAGCTGAAATGGATATTGATTACAAAAATTGTTGTAATTTGAAACATTAAGTTCATTAAAAAGTGATTAATGATTTATCCAAAATATGTAAAATGAGAACGGCCTGATTTTGATAGTTATGGTGACACATGATTCAAATCGGCCCAGGCGGATATCACCAAGTGAATACAAATTACAAAGGACTTTCCGTGAAAGAGATTGTAAAAAAAGGCATTACAGCTTACAATTGGCAATGCCAATGCGCCAAATATTTTAATGCTGAAAACGAGAAAAACTCAATCAGTCATTTAAGATTAACTCGAGGAGAATTGACCTGACAAATACCCACGTCTTGGGTCTTAAATTTAAATCGAAAAAATCTAAATTTGACATTAGCCTTGCTAGGAAGCAAACCCAGACTCGGCTGAACGGTACAACTAGACTACAGAATGGTTGCAGTTTCCCACTCCTGGCAAAGCTCTTTGTTCGGTCAGAAAAAAAATGTCCAGAAGTTCACTATGTCCACAGAAACAAAATATTTGTACACCAAAGCGGTACCAAGGCAATGTTTTCAATTCATACTTTTGATTTAAAGTACATAATATTCTTATTTACAAAATTTAAGAAACTAAATTGGCGTTTTTGTTTTTGGACCCAATGATTACTGCATACATACGACAACAATTATTATTTTTTTATATTCAACAATACAATTTGGTTTCAAAATTATTTGCATGGTTATAGTAATAAATAGAGATTAAAAAATAATTTTTTTTACGACTTTGGAAAGGGAAAAGGACGTAACCCACACAATGCAAATTTTACAGGAGGCACAAAAAACGTGTCTTGATGATTTTGGGCAATATGCAAATTATGAAATATACACAACCTTGAAGTGCACGAAGACTTCTAAACTGGTGTTTAATTGACATAATCTAATATTAATTAAAGTAATTGTCTATGAAAAACCTTTTTTTAGTCCTTTTTCTTGGTTTCAATTTTCACAAGCTCATCTTTTTCAAACTTAAAAGCTAAATTTAGATACTTATTCGGCATTTGCAGCTCACATTCTTTTGATAGAACGTGTATAAAGTTTGATACATTGTGATTATCGAAAAAAAGCTGTGGGTTACGAACTTGTTCCTTTCCACAGTCGATATGTATTCAAGTGTGTAAGGAATGTTTTTAATTACTGATTTGTTTTTTTTAGTAAGTATTAATCTCTGGGTTCATAGTTAGATGTTTACAGTAGAAATATCTATTAATGCAACATTTTATGAATGTATATTGTCTGTATTTTCAATTATTTATAGAAAAAACAATGTTTTAACAACTACCGACTGAAAACAAACAGCACATTGAATTTTGGAGCACACTTCAATGTGTTAAAATGCATCATATTATACTTAACTAGATTAGGGGTTACCAGGCGTTCCAATTTTAAGCATCTTTTTTCGATTTTTTTTTCCTGCAACTAGATCTTTTAGGAAAGCTACAGGGGTGTAATGAAGGAGGCTCGGAGAGTCTTGCGCGAGCTTCTTGTTAAATTTTACAAAGGCCGGCAAGCTCCTTGTCAATTCAAGAGAAAAAAATATTCTCAGATCAAATTAGTACATAACTGCAATTTAGCTACGACAGCTTCAGTAGTACATTTTTAGCCATTTACATTGATTAGTTTACGGTAAATTGCATATTGTTACATATTATAAGTGTATTAAGTAACAATCGATTGCTTATTTAAGTATTGCATATAATTGCTTTGGAATAATAAAAAAATCACTCCTTCCCCAGAACACATAGAATTGCTTTGAGATTAAGTGTGCCCCTTTGTTAACGTATTGGCAACTCGCCGCTGGAGGGTTATAATTCAAATTTAAATGGCCCGGCATGGACGTTCATAAATCTGGCAACCCCAAACTAGACTCACAACGATTATTATTAAATTTAAAACAGTAATTCCGACATAGCATTCTTGTCAGAACGTCAACGAATGTCATTTAAGCCAGTGCTTCCCAACCTGTTTCATGCCACGGAGCCCTATGTCTGAAAACAATAATCTGCGGATACCCGATTTTTTTTATTTCACATGTTCATATTTTATCTTAAAGAATGTTGAAAGAATGAAAATTTCGCAGGTTGGGAAGCACTGATTTAAGCAACAATATTTATACTAAAGTTATTCCGCAGTAATCTGAATCCCGAAAATCACATTATCTGCGATGGGTGTCAAGCTTAGCGTGGATTATCACTCTTTATTGAAATTCTTTATAAATCAGTCGCGATTCGGATTAAATCCTGTTCTCGTTCAATTTAATGGTTTCAAAACCAGGTTCAATATTATTGTCTACGTCAGTCTTGGGGGCGAGCGTCAGGACGGTGTCTCCGACAGTCGAAGCGCTCTTCTTCAATCGCGGTGGCCTGACGGGAGCCTCGGCGGGAATGGGGGACTTCGCCCTCTTCATCAGGAGATTCTTGATGCGATGCCCGCCGCGATAGTAGTACAAGTAGAACAGCGACATAAGCACCAACACAACAAACAAAGTAAGAACCGCAATGAGTAGTCCAACCCAGACGGAGTGGCTCTCTTCTTCGATCGGAGACTCGGTGGAAACTCCCGAGGTTTCCGTGACATCCTTCGGCGTAGCTTTTTGAGTTGTGGTCTTTCTGGTCGGCATGACGTACGGGGGGCGCGGTTTGAGAGTGGTAGATAGCGTAGGAATGACAGATTCCCCGGTGAGACCTATGGCAACGTCAGCACACGCTCTGAATTCTTCTTGATTACCACAGCCGACGGCACCGGTTCCGTCTTCGCACGTTCCCCAATTATTGCCAGCTATATATCTCCATTGAATCACACAATGTTCACAAGTTAAATCTTTAGGAAGTCTATATTGCATTTCGTAAATTCTGTTGCCATCTTTGGGGTAAAATCTTGCAACAGTTTCTCCGGCTTTGGCATCTGGACTGTTATAAGCTTCTAACAAATACTTGTCCAAGCAATCTTGAGTTGTGTTTTCCATTTCTGGACATAATCTAAATTCAAAGTATCCATTGTGATTGGCTGTGAGTTCTATTCTTACAGTTATCACGGAATTGATTAAGTATTTTCTGACTGTAACGCCGAGTCCGAACCTTCCGCCGTATTCGTGAGGCCGAGGAGTTTTCTGATCCCATGCGTCTCCGCAGATTCCGCAGTTTCCTCCGTTCTTAGCCCACTGCCTGGTGAAGCCTCCGCAGTAGAGCTCGTGGTCGTTGTAATTGTGGGGAGTGGCGAACCCGTATCGCCAGGCGGTCGCTCGACTCGGGGGCTCGATCAGGCGGCCGTGGCCAGAAGCGGACGGCCATTGCGAAAGCGAAACCGACAGGAAGAGAAGCAAGGCGAAGCAGTGAGGGAATGCCTGGAATGAAAAATAGAACAAATTAGCAAGTGCCTAATACAACCAATTGTAGCAACAAACAAACTGGGAAAACATTCGAAATTTTTTGATGTGCTAATCACGACTCTGCCAAATCAATCCGGCAAACAGGTTGCCAATATAAATACGTACAAAAAAGATATTTCTAAGAAACTTTGTTTGCGAAATATATCTTCCTTGTGAACATCGTTTATCATTGGTAAAAGAATTCAGTGCAAAAACTTAAAACCGAAAATGTCGTCTTGATAGCATCCTGTTTCACAGGGACGTCCGGCGAGTATAGGCGAGTAGGCAGTTGTCTAAGGGCGGCAAGTCTTAGGGAGCGGATTATGTAAATAGATTTTTTTTCAATGAATTAAAAGTTCTGACACACGAATTTGGTTAGGAATAAAATATAATACGATGATATGACGTTTGCAATGCTTATAATATTATGACAGATGGGTATTCAGTATTTATATTTTCGCAAACGTATTCTTTTAAAAATATTTGAGGGTATTACTTACAAACACGTCTTATTCCAAGATGGTATTTTTAGTCTTACGTTACTTTAGAATGATATTTTGGATGTTGTCATGCCATCCATGTTCGAGACTGATTTCTAAAAATACTTTCAAACTATTTATATTTACGTTTTTTTTTTAATCCATGTCCGCTCCCAATGTGGAGCATATGGCCTCTCCTAGTGGAGGTATCTCAACAGAAGTTTTTCTACGAGAACTGTTTGTTACTCAGTCGCTCAACCTCACTTTTTTCAAATTGAGTAGTAGGGACAGAAGGATAAGGATGGAACAGGACCAGTGGTTGGCTAATCGCTATTGCTACACCCAGTTATTAAAGGATCAGAAGGATGGGAGGAGAGGAAATTATGTGAATTGACATCACAAACACCCAGTCTTTGATCACAACTTTGAATTGAATAATTCTCAAATTCACTGTGATCTGACCGGGAATCGAACCCAGACCTGCGTGATCGGTAGAGCAAGCTCTAACCAACTGGGCCACAGCAGGCTATTTACTAAATTACATTAATGGTTCATGTTTCAACAACTTTGGATTGGGCTGGGCTTGCAAGCAATACCCTCATTTACATACATAAATATCGATACTTATACAATGCAAGTGCATTTTAAATTTATATATTTTTGTTCTGTTGTGTAGTGATGATATGCATTATATATTTTTCAATAATATTGAGTTTGTCAGTTAATATGGAGGACATTTGTTTATAAAATACACATATAACATGAATCACCTGAAACCAAAACGGAATAAGTAAAGATATGTTTCATTTAGTACGTAGATGAGGAAAGATTTGAATTTATATATTTGTATTTTTATTCCTAAAATAATGGTAAATAAAAATAAAAAAATCGGCCTAAAGATATTCATATGTAATGTATTTTCAAAAAAAATAAAATCGAAAAATAGAAAGGCTTTTAATTTTTGCCTAGGGGCGGCACAAAGCCTAGGAACGTCTCTGCAATTACATTACAGCGTATGTTCAATATTGATTATTTGAAAAGTAGTACGTATTTATGAATCAACATTTTCTCAAAGGATGGGTGGTTAGTCATATCAAAATAATTCGACTGTGGAAAGGAAAAAAGACGTAACCCACAGTGTTTTTCAATACTCACAATGTATCAAACTTGATACACGTTCCATCATAAGGATGCAAGCTACAAATGCCGATAAACTGAAATAATGGTTTTTCCTCGACAATTTCATTAATTAATTTTAGATTATGTCAATTTAACACAAGTTTAGAAGTCTGAGTTCACTTCAAGGTTGTGTATAATTCATAATTTGCATATGGCCCAAAATCATCAAAACACGTTTTTTGCACCACCTGTAATTTTTTTTTAAAATTTGCGAATCATGGCACCCGACGAAGACTCAGAAAAACCGTATACTGAGCTTCGAGAAGAGATGCTTGCGTCGGATAATGGGGGTGAGGTGGTTTGATTTTGTGAGGAACTCAGACATAAGGGAGCGTACAAGACAGCGTCCCTTCACGTCAGTGGTTATGGAGAGACGTTGGAACTGGCTGGGTCACGTGCTGCGGATGCCTCCGGAAAGCCTCAATCCTGCCTGCCTCTTCTTTCCTACCGGTGGGATTCCGGCGTCCTGGACGTCCGTCGGGTACTATCCATAGGATGTACTCGGCGGAACTGAGGGATGCTGGCATGTCATGGGAGGAAGCAAAGCTATTGGCGGGAGACAGGGAAACATGGAGGTGCCGCGTGGCGGCCATATGCTCCACATAGGGAGCGAACATGGCCAAAGAAGAAGAAGTAAAATTTTATATGTGTGGGTTTCGTCCTTTTTCCTTTCCACAGTCGATATATAATAATTATAGCTATAACTCATGATTAGTAGCGATTAGCGAGCGGGTAAGCAAAGTCACTAAAGATTTTGCCATTATTTGTAATGCACTGGATATGCAATCAGAATTAACATTAAGCAATATTAAATATTGTAGTCCTATTTCAAAGTGTATACACACAACATTCACAGCTGCCTAAAAACAAGTTTTGTCATTTGAAATCATGGAACATTAAGTAGCGGCGATAAAAAAAGACTTTTTATGTTCATTATTTTGTTTATCTCGATGTATGCTTTTTTCCTTTCTCTAAGATTTTTGTCCGCAGAGCAGAGAAAAATAAAAAAAAAACGGCCAATTTACTAACGTTCATGTGGCCATAAATATGTTATTATATTTATAAATACAAACGTATGAATTATGATGTGTAAATTCTAGCCGGAAGTGGAGCGTAACACTTCCTGAATGTTAAATCTATACTTTCCGAACAAGAAATAGCAGACAACATAACGTTATACAATTTAAAATGTCAATGTAATCTAAATGTAAACATTGTAATCGTAAAGTGAAGATTTTGTTAGCAAAAACAATAAAAAAAAAAAAACACAATAGCCAGCAAAGAATAGAAGATAATTTAATTTGTTTAAAAAAACAAGACTCGCCAAGAAGAAAGTTCACTGTGGCAAGATTGCGTGACAAAAAGAATTTAATAGTAATCATTATGCAGGTAAATACGTTCTATTGTGTGGATTCTGAATAATAATGTTTTTACCACTCAGAACAGATACTTACTCAGGGAGGGGCGAAAACTATGCGATGACCAATTGAGGGTATTATTTGCAAACACTGCTCATTCCAAAATTGTTCAAACACGAATGTAATTTAGTAAACAAATAAGTATTTCTAGAAATCATAAGCTTGATAAAATACAAAACATCATTCCAAAGTAATGTAAAACTAAAAATACGAAAGTTCACCTCGTACTTGAGGGTTATTACTTGAAAACCCGGCACATTCTAAATTTGTTGAAACATGAACCATGAATGTAATTTAGTAGATAAAAAACAGTTTCAAACATGGCTTGACAACATCCAAAATATCATTCTAAAGTAATGTAAAACTAAAAATACTTCTAAATTGTTTACTGTTACACAAAATGAAATTCAAGTTTCATTTTTTAACCATTTTGGAATAAGCCGTGTTTGCAAATAATACCATCAATTGAATCTCTTAAAAATGATATTTACCTATTACGTCGATCGGATCACATGGGCTAATTCTGGTTATATCTATAATAGTTCTTGTATTTCTTTGTATAATATAATATACATATATTATATTGTAAAGTATAATAGAAGGAACAATGAATTACTTTAATATGTTTCAATATTTTCAAGAATAATATTTTTTTATAAATATTAGCAGACTTTTATTTGTTTAGTTTTGCACTGAACGAACTAGAGCCTCTAATCCTGGGATCCCGTCTTATTCTGTGATCCTGAATGCCCAGGATTGTGAATTTCAGAACTGAGAAAATTGAGCGAGGGGTAAAATATAAACTCAATTTCCAAATTAATACACGACTTTATGTTGAATGTTCAATCGCAGGATTGGAAAAATTGTCAATCCCGGGATTACATAAAAGGTCCGGAATTAGATACCCTTGTAAGTACTTTAAAATGTTTTTGTTTTCAGTTGCGTTCATGCACATATAAGGGTTGAGCATAATTGTTAAATCGTGGTCTAGTGTATACAGCACCAGACTTCAAGATAAATTGTTTAGGAGAGAGAAAAAAGTTGACACTTTTTAAATTCATGATTGAAATAAAATAAAATTTGTTTTACAAGTTGACTACAAAAACGTTGATTAAAACAAATACAAATTAATGAAATGAAAGTAAAAAATCATGGAAAAACACAAATGGCGTCGAGTGGCATCATTTAAAACGATCGCGGTGTTGCATACCGAACAACGAAATAGATGTTTTTTGTCTATAGCCAGTTAATGTACCATAGTTAAAATGATTTTGTGAAGAGTATTTTGGTTGATTTACCTCTATAGTCAACTGATTGCAAGTCTATATTGCAAAATACGTGATTATTCAATAATACACAGTGAAGAGAAACAAATTGGTGTTCATTTATTTAAAAATACACATCCACCATCAATCGTATGCATGAATTTATTTAAATTTCATTTACTTCAAGACGTTTTACTTTTAGGCACAAGCCAGCGTTGACCTGCCAATACGTTAACAAGGGGCTCGATTAATCTCAAAGCAATTCTTTGTATTCTGGGAAAGAAGTGATTTTATTTATCACTCCTACGCAATTATATGCAATACTTAAATAGGCAATCGATTGTTACTTAACACACTTATAATATGTAAAAATATGCAATTTACCGTAAACTTATCAATCTTAATGGCTAAAAATGTGCTAGTGTAAACTGAAGCTGTCGTAGATAACATATAAGTCAGGAATTTCAGCTATATACTAATTTGATCTGAGAATATTTTTTCTCTTAAATGTACAAGGGGCTCACGCGAGTTCTCCGAGCTCCCTCCAGCCCACCCCTGGCACAAGCTCACCCGAAGATAATATTTAATAAGCCGAGATAAAATATCAAACGTTGATTTCCTCAATCAATCGCTGGGTTTGAAGTCTCGTGTTTAACTTGGTGCTATCATCTAAGCACAGAAAATTTTGAGATGGATGTCTCGATTCCCTTCCACTTATCCGATCTTAAAAACAAGACGTATCGACAGTGATTAGCTAACGTATAGTCGCGTGATTGCACCACCCTTGTATCATGTATCTTTTTAAAAGAAAGAGTGGTTGTACGATCGAATAATAAACAGTTGTCGTTAACCTCTGTAAAGATTCATTTAAAAAAATGTAATTATGATTTAAAACTTTATTTTAATTGATCCCGTTTTTAATTGATGTTTAGTTTTATAAGATTTTATTTGGAAAATAATGTTGTACGAAATATGATCCAATTCTAATATTGTGTGAAGTTTTTTATTAAATTTTACAAGTGAGGGTATTACTTGCAAACACGGCTTATTCCAAAATGGTTAAAAAATAAAACTAGAATTTCATTTTGAAAAACAATGTACATTTTAAAAGTATTTTTAGTCTTACATTACTTTGGAATGATATTTTGGATGTTGTCAAGCCATGCTTGAGACTGATTTCTAACAATACTTTCAAAATTTATTTTTATCTACTAAATAACATTAATGGTTCATGTTTCAACAACTTTGGAATGAGCCGAATTTTTCAATTAATCCTCTTAAATACAAGGTGAGTTTTACAACAAGTTATCGACAACTTAAAAAATGTTTAATCCAGCAACCCACAAGAGGGCGGTTTATTCTTTATTTCGCTTCTGTATTTTTTTTAACAAGTCGTGTGTTTATTTTGTGCATGCAAGTGGCGTGCATTGACGTCCGCCTCATCTGATTACTTTCTAATGGAGAATGTAACAGGCTAGTCCGAAGAGCCACCACTGATTCGAATATGTTATGTTCGCATAATAGCCATTAGGGGTAACAGATTTACAAGTGTAATTGAGTATACAAAGATTTGCCGATGAGTCAGGGAAATGAATTACATACGGTATGCAAATGAAATATGTCTACAGTTCCGGTTTGACAGCAAGACAACAATGTTCATATTTTGATTGTTATTTTCGATCAGTAGAGAAATTCACTTAGTGGAATTTTATTTTGAATATTAATTACTTAGTTTCAAAAAAGTGAAATCGAGCAAAACGGTTTTAAATGACAAAATATAATAAAAACTATTTGAATTCACATATCCTAACATATGAAATGAAAATCGAGATATACATGAAGAGCAAACAGTGTCACACACCTTCGGTTACCATCGGACCGGATAAATCTAGATTTTAAAAGCTTATACTGGACTCCACCCGGATTTTGTTCGAGACCAGATTTTTGTCATGCAACTCAATAAAATATTATAATTTGCTCAAAACCATAGGCACTGCACGTAGTCAAATGAATACGATGCTTAAATAAAGCTTTTAAAATTATTTTCTACCAAAGTACGGTCATTTAATCACTTGCGACCTTCTTCTCTATCTTATTGTAACCTGTGAAACTTTAACCGGCGCGCATAAGTGTGTTTAAATTTAATTGTGTTAATTCTTGTTGTTTACATAATTGATAAAATATATATAGATAATATACTTATGTGCAAAAAACTGCATTGATAATTTTAAGCTCATGGTATAAGAAAACTTCATATCGACTGTGGAAAGAAAAAAAAGGAAAGGTATACAACTTGATACACGTTCTATCAAAAGGATGTAAGCTGAAAATGCCAAATCATTCTATAAATTTAGCTTTTAAGTTAGAAAAAAGAAGTTCTTGTGAAAAATTTAACCAGAAAAAAGGACATAAAAAAGGTTTTTCTTTAACAATTTATGAAATTAATATAATGTTAAGTCAATAAAAACCCAGTTTACCAGTCACCATTCACTTAAAAGTTGTGTATATTTCATAATTTGTCTTTCGCATAAAAACATTAGAAAACGTTTTTTGTGTCTCCTGTAAAATTTGTTATGTGTGAGTGACGTTCTTTTTCCTTTCCATAGTCGATATGTATTTAACACAAATATGTTTAAACACATTTGAATCGTTTGAATTTTGTACTTTTCCATGAGTTTTGTCGCTAACGACCCGGGTTTCGCCTTTCGGCATCTTCAGGCATTCCAAGTGCACGGATGTACTTGAACTGACGCGTAGTAAACAGTTTGTATCGTTTATAAACAAAAATATAAGTAGATCACTAAGTTAAAAGGCTATTAAAATGTAAATTAGCGAAAATTGAATGTATACAATTTTCAATGGATTAAGTGGGTTTGTTATAATTATGGGGATTTTTCGAAAATATTAATGACCAGATAATAACATAGGAATGTTTAAAATAAATCTAGGGTTTATCCGACCTATTATTAACGAGTTGATTTGTTTTTAAGCCTTTGAATTAATATTTAATGATAGCAAGTGCTTGAATTATTAATAAAATGACAATTATTTAATGCCGAAAGGCGAAACCCGGGTCGTTAGCGACAAAACTCATGGAAAAGTACGAAATTCAAACGATTCAAATTTGATATTGAAATTCCATCAAGCAACCTCAGTCGAAATACTTAATTAATGTTTAAACACATCAACGATGCAATACAATACAATTAAATCTTACGGAGGCCTTCATTCCGTATCTGACGGATGAAATATTCAATGAATTGAATGATTAAAACTATTACGAGAAGGTCGTTAGACTTGCCTCAGTACAAACAATACTTTTATTGATTATAATTAATTTTATTCACGGCGTGCGCTCTGAATGCGTGATTGACGAAATAAAGAAATTCTTCTTACAATTAGTGCAATCTGTAACGGATTGTAAACCATAGAACGTGCGAAATTAATTTCGTACTTTATCATGACAAGAGGTATTAACTGATTGCTAGGATTCCTAAATTAACATCACAAATTGTAATTAACTTTCCTTTTAATTTTTGGCGGTCGTGTGCGTCAACACGTTTTGGCAAAAAAAAGAAACGCCACTGCGAAGATTCGAGTTCGTATTTAATCGGCGTGAAATATTTATACGTCAATTAAATTTAAAAAAAAAATTCTTAAATAATTAACAGATAATAATTGTCGAGCGATGAATGCATATTGTGAATCTGTTTTGACGTCGTCATTTTTCAAGCAGATTTTATCGTGCTGGATTGTGTTTTTTTTTATCCACGCCCGCTCCCAATGTGGAGCATATGACCTACTAATGGAGGTATATCAATAGAAGTTTTTTCTACAAGAACTGTTCGTTACTCATTCGCCCAACCTCACTTTTTTCAAAGAGAGTAGTAGGTATAAAAGGATAAGGCTAGGAGAGAAATAGTGGTTAATTAATCGCTATCGATACGCCCAGATAATGAAGGATTAAAAGGGTGGAGGGAACTTTTAGACATCACAAACACCCACGCCTTCGGACAGAAATTGATAAATCGATCGAAAAAATGCTGTTCGTACTGGAACTTGATCTCTTGAGTTTCGGCACGGAAGCCAACAACGCTAACCGCTGCACCATAGGACCTGACAATATATATGTGACAGAACAGGACTAATGGTTAACTAATCGCTACTGCTACACCCAGTTATTAAAGGTTCAGGATGGATGGGACGAGAGGAAATAATGTGAATTGACATCGCAAACACCCAGTCTTCGATCACAACTTTGAATTGAATAATTCTCAAATTCACTGTGATCTTACCGGGAATCGAACCCGAACCTGATCAGTAGAGCATGCTTTAACCAACTGAGCCACAGCAGGCGACAGGATTGTGGTTTGCTGAATGATAAAGCTTAAACATATTTTGACACAAATAATTCAAAGAGCTTCAGGATGAACGGAAATGCAATATCATACCAGTTCTGGAATTCGCGACAAATTACTAAAGCATTTAAATCATATTATAATATTGAATCTATTAGAGATACTCAGTTTTTTATATACAGTCAACATCGGTTATTAGAAGGAAGATGAGACCGACTGAATTTTCCAGTTATAAGCATTACTAGTTATATCAGAGAATGGGTATTTTGAAATGCTTACAATACAAAAATACACAGTTAGAATTTATTTACACACCCGTTACACACATATTACATTGCTCTTTCAATCCTTGTATGCTTGCTTCATTGTTTTGACTCCCATTGACGAAATTTTTGGTTGGTATTTGCCCGAGAATTAGCTCGTTATAAAAGTGAATAATTGTATGAAGAAAACCATAAACAAAATTGTCAACGAATGTTTCCTCATTACATCCGAGATCTCGCTATTTCCCTGACAGTAACAACCGAGTTCGACTGTAGTCAGTACCAACGCGAGGTTATTTGACGCCCTAGGCAAAGGCTATTGGCGCGCCCCCTTTTTAACACATCGTCTCATTTTTTTAGAAATAATGAAAAGAAAACAATTCGACATCATCATATATATATATATATTTATAAATCCATGTCCGCTCCCATGGAGATATCCCAACAGAAGTTTTTCTACGTGAACTGTTTCTTGCTCAGTCGCTCAATCACTCTTTATCGAATCATATAGAATACGATACATAATTACAACGAGCAAATACAACCATCAAAATAAAGTATAACTTACTATTATTTATTATTATTAGAGTATGTAAAAATAATTTTAATACTCTATTTACGCGCCCCCTAATGTTTTGCGCCCTAGGCGGTTGCCTTTTTTGCCTGTATGGTGGCGCCGGCCCTGACTGTAGTTCTAAGCTGTTTAAAGTGACGTTTCTATTAATATTTTTTAATCGATTTTTTTTACAAATTTCAATTATCCAAAGCTTAATTTGGTGAAATTTTGTGAGGAAACTTAACAGATTAATAAATTATTCGCCGAAACACAGCATCAAACAGGCGCGATGGAAGATTAATCAAGATGGCGTGAAGACGCTTTTAATGTAAAAACGAACAGCGAGTGGAATAATGACTCAAATTCCTTCGTGTCTGGTTGATATTGTGTCACGGCCTTGGGAGTGTCGTCATCCCCTTTACAGCTTAAAAAGCAACCTAAACAATTATTTATCTACATATGTTCTGGAATTGGTCAAAAATTAAGATTTGAACAGTAGAAAGTTTAAGAACTCCTGTAATATTGTAATCTATAATTAGCTATGAATCAACAGCCGATACATAATTATAATAATATTAGAAACAATTTGCATTCAGTAAAAGTCTGCCGACCTTGAAAATATGCGTTATGAATAAAATGCGGTGACCATCAGGTTAGTGCAGTATTTTCTCTAGACCGAGAAACATTTTTTTTTAAATTATGATTGCAAATGTTGTAATGCTAAAAGCTATCAAACCATGTAAATTTGAACTATATACTTTAATAATTGACTGGTTGTACATAAATCTGTATTTTCATGCAGAGGTGGTCTGCCGATACGTTAAAAAGGGGGCCCGCCTCATCTCAAAGCATTTCTCGGTGTTATGGTGATTTTTTTTATTACACTTAAAAAATGATATGTAATACTTAAATAAGCAATCGAATGTTACTTAATACACTTATATATGTACCAATATACAATTTAACGTAAATCAATCAATGTAAATGGATAAAAATGTTCCGCTGTGTATACTGAAGCTGTCGTAGATAATATATAAGTCAGAAATTGCAGTTATGTACTTATTTTATCTGAGAATATCTTGAATTAACAAGGGGCTCGCGCAAGGCCCTCCGATCCCCCTCCAGCCCACCCTTTTTTGCAAGCATATCTCTCAATAAGATTAAGTTTCTAAATGCTTTTTAGTGTGTCGCTTTTTTCAATTACTTGAAAATTTTCTCTTAGTTAGCTTAGTTAAGTGATTAATTGACGTATGCATTATTAGATAAATACTTTTTTTTATTCCATGCCCGCTCTCAATGTAGCGCATGTGACCTCCTAATGGAGGCGTCTCAACAGACGGTTTTCTACGAGAACTGCTTGTTACTCAGTTGCTCAACCTCTCTTTTATTTCTTAAGAGTAGGGACATAAAGGGTAGGACTAGGACAGGACTAATGATTGGGTTATCACTCTTGCTACACCCCATTATGTATGAATTGGAATGATGGGGGGGGGGGAATTTTTGGACATCACAAATATCCATGCTTTTGACCATAAAATCAAGGTAAGTAAGGTTAAGAAGAAACCTGTCCATTTGATTGCATAAAAACCAAGCATTATGTAATCTGTGCAGTTATTTCATTGCATCTCACTTTATTACCTCGATGGCTGCCACAGACGAGATGTCTCGTCAATTTTTCGAGCTCAACACGCCAGAGACGAGTTATCTCGTCGATAACTAATTAAATTGATAATTGCAAATTATAGCTGGCGTGCTAGGTAAAGACGTACTTTTTCTACAGCAGTCAAAAGGTTAAGAATAATTATATCAGCCATAAGAAAGTTTCACGTGAAAACAACTAAACGGAAAGTATAATATGTATGTACATGGTAATGGAGTAAGTTCTAGAACAATGCAAATACGTGGTTACCCTAATGGTGTATCTTTTCCAATATGACTAATTGCTAATAACTTATGTCAAGGAAGTAAAATTTAATGCTGATTATAATAAATGATAACAGACAAACATAGCAATTAAAACTTTTTAATAGCATTGCCACCATTGATATATTGAAATAGTTGTACCAAATTGTCACTTAACCAAAGCTTAGTATTTTTGTTATTGATCGTAATTGCTTACTTAATAATTACAAATTGCAATGGAAAATTATTTAACGTTATAGTTGACTATTTTCGTATTTTTATTTTGACACTTTGACTAATAATTTTGTGGTATTTGAAAGAATTGTATTGTCGTTCATTTTGCAAGAAGTGGTTAATTAAAAAATGTCATTATTTCACACCATAAAGAGTAAACTAAAATAAAAAAAAAAGCAACGAAGTCAAGACTGCGTAGTCGTATCGTTTTACTTTGCAAGAATTTGTGAAATTTATTTTCATAGACTAGTAATGTTTAAAGTAAATTATATTAATTAATGCCAAATAACCGCGAAACCAACAAACTGCTGTAATAGTTTTAATCAATATATTTCGCTCTAGTGAAATATTTGCGAGAAAATGTTCTATGTAAACTTATAAACAATAGATTATTACCATTTTCACTTATAGATGTCAGCTAATCCGATCGCTTTTCCCGGCCACAAAAAAAACACAATAACAGTTCGGCGTTTATCACAAATTATCAAAACTAAAATGTCAAGTGTTTAATGACTAAAACTATGCCAAATAATTTAAATCGGCACATGCCAAATGAAGAACTTGTTTGCAAACATAGCGATACAAATTGACCTCAATATGGAAGTCGTCCACTCGACATAATAAACACATGCATACTGATGCTCCGTAGCGTGTTCATGTATTGCCGAGAAAAGTATGTTATGTTATGTGTGGTTTCGCGAAGTAAGCGGCCGAGTATTTATAAATAGAAAGTAGAAGACGAAGAAGAGGGAAGTCTTAAACTCATTTGCAGTCGGCGAACAGTGAATGTTTACGTTTTTATTTCAATACTAATCGAACAAGTTTTCCAATAAGGCTTTCTTATACGCGTTGGGTAATAGATAATGATTACGTAGCACGGTTGACAGAATAGTTAATAGTGCTCTTGATATAACATTATCATGGGGCGCCAGTTGCGAGAGCTGTGTTGCTTATCAATGTCGATCAATAACTAAGCAAATACGCGGTAGATATTTGTGCATTAAAATAAACGTAAATATGTTTTAAAACGTGCTACTCTTTTTCTCGTCGAAAAGTTACTAAATCCCGCAACAAAATAATGCAATTATCTGGCAAGCTTAATTGCAGATACGAAAATATCAAAAAACCCAACGTCGGAATAAAGAAAATTGATAATTCATGCAAGTTACGACAATTCGTCACCATATTATTTCAAATTTGCTTTATGTTTTGTTCTAAAAAGTTCCATTCGACGTGTTATGTTGATTTGTTTATATTGATATTATTTTCGTATTTTGGGTAAATTATTGGTTTTCCTCATAACCATATAAACAAATTTGGCATTTTACGATTTGTAATTTAATTTCGTTTAGAGCTGCATTGTTACTAGCGCCATTTTGTTAATTTTCACGTAGAAAATGATTATCATGTTGTAAAGCATATTTACATAAAGGAATACTTATTGCATGTATTTACATTTACTTTATTAGAGCTTCATTACAATAAGGTAGCTCATTAGTTTAATAGTTTGTAATGTTTAACGTCATTAGTAGTATGATTAAATTTGTTTGCACTGTTTCGATTTTATAATCCCCTCTTTGCTTCCCTTAAAAAGGAAAAATCCCATTCTGATTGTTTACAACTCATTAGTATAATTAGTATCATTATCTGTTTGCTTTATTTCGATTCTACACCCCCCTCCTTGCTCCTCTTAAAAGGAAAAAAAAACCCAATCCATTTTGTAATTTTATAATTTTAAAATGTTAGAATCAATCTTGCTTCATTACTTAAGCAAACTTTGCGATAGGAAGTCTGAAGATGCCTCTGAAAGAGGCGAAACACGTGTCACAGTTAGTTACACAATACGTGGAATAATCAAAGTTAATTTAAATTTTCTATAGCACAGGTGTTTAATTTCACAATAATTCTGACAATTTCGAGATGTCCTAATACTTCTTAACTATTTTACCTACATTTAAACAATCGTTTGCTTCTTTCTTTATTAATTTGTATTTGTAAGTTTTTCATAACATATTTTTAATATAAATCACAATATGTGCATAATTGAGCATATCAGCCAAAGGTTGCTAGACCTTTATTTTCAGATATACAATAATTAAAGGATGTAAAGGATTTTTAGTATGCATGGAAAATATGTCAGCCTAAATGGTTTAGCAACCAGTAACGTAAATACTAGATTTAGATTCCAGATCTGGACAAGGTTGTTCATGGTGTTTTTCGTCTCTAGCTTATCTCACGTGACGCCTTGACAGATGACAGTTGTCAATTGTAATGGCAGATATTATGTTTTTTAAATTGTCAAATATGTTGCATTATAAAAGAAAATAGAAGAAGATTATGAAAATATCACATATACATATAACATACATACACGTAATAATACCACAGGAAGTAGTATTATAATATCTAAGCCAAAATACTGTAAAAACGGCATCAATTGTTTCAACCCGAATATTTTGTTATTACTCGCTACTTTTGCCTAAATTTGAAATAAGAATTGAACGGTGTTGCCACTGATCAAATGTCATCGAAAACACCATAGTATAACAGTAAGTTGATGTGTCTTTGGTCAGAATATGTCAGTGTGACAAAAATATTCAAAATGCACATACAAATTTCTATACAGTGTCTATTTAGAATAAATAATGCGATTTATGCGAATATGTTAATGGCGTAGAACAAAAAGCATTTAGAAATTTCGAACATACTGTTGATGCGTTAGTGTGAAGAAACGTTGTTGGCAAAGGCTGTCGACCTGGCCGCGAAGAAATTGAAAACAATTTGATTTGTAAATATTACGAGCGTATAAATGTTATAAAAACGCATTCCGAATCGCAATTATTTCGAGCTAAAGAATTACTGACTGGCTCCGGCATGCTATTTACTTATTTATTTATTACACAAGCCTTTAGGTGAAGAAAGTAAATTCTATAATACAGGAATATTCAAGACATATAGTAATGAATTTATATTATTTTGCAAAGTTCTACCGCGATTATAATCGCACGGTATAAGCAGGAAAACTTGTAAAAGACGTACGTATCAAATATAATTGTAATTAAAATCAGTCTGCATCACAAATATTTCACAAAGAATGTTTGACTATGGACGGCATATTGATTCACTATATTTTATAATGTCTTCATGGTCATACTTAAGATTAACAGTAAAATAGTAAAATTCCAGTTACAAATATTCAACTCTAAATTGTATAATATTATTATCATTTTATTTACCAAGTACGCTACTAATGTGGGGTATGTGGACTCCAAATGAAGTGTATTTCAGAAATGTTTCTACGAGAACTGCTTGATACTGAGTTGCTTATCCTGTCATTGTTCCAAACACCGGAGGAATAGAAGGATATAAGTGGTAAGCTTATTGCTCTCAAATTTGAATTGTTTGAATTTTGTACATTCCCATGAGTTTTGTCGCTAACGACCCGGGTTTCGCCTTTCGGCATCTTCAGGCATTCCAAGTGCACGGATGTACTTGAACTGACGCGTAGTAAACAGTTTGTATCGTTTATATACAAAAATATAAGTAGATCACTAAGTTAAATTATTGATAAATAATTAAGATGTTATAGAATATAAAAACAAATCTGGGCTCTATAGATTGCAGTGTAGTGATTGTCCCAGATTTTATATTGGTAAAACTGCTAGAACCTTAAATATAAGAGTGGCTGAGCATTTAACCGCTTTTCGCTTAAAAAAAGATACCTCCACCTTCGCCAACCATTTAATTCTTGAAAAACATACGTTTAATTTTGACTCAGGTATTGATTTGTTACATACTAACAGATTGAAGACATCCGTGTATTCGAACAGAAATTCAAAAATCACAATACAGTTTATAAAGATGTCCGTACTGGGATTCGAACCAGTGACCTCCGTAACCGAAAGCCGACGATGTTCAACACTCAACCGCGAAGCAATTATTTACAAAACTATATTTTTTATGTGACAGTGTCGATTGACAGCAGTAGCTGTTCTTCTGCGTACTTCTGACGGTTTGCAAACTGTTTTCGAATTATAATCTAAAAGCTTTCAATTCGATTCTAGGATTGAATTTTCTGTGAACGATACGCTGAGAGAGAAAGAGAGATTGTGTGCTTGTTGCGTTATAGACAGCCAAATAGAAATAACAATCATGACATTGTAACGGCAATTCTCTTAGACATCTGTCCTTACTTAAGCTGTGCGGTGGTCAAAAGCTTACATTTTCAAAGATTTATGGCTATAATTTTTTCATTGATTCCTGCCTTAATAAATTTTGAAAGTGATCAAATTTACAGTTTTTTCCCTACCTCATTCTGCCATTCTTCGGAAACTTATTAAGGTATACTTTAATATTTTCAATTTAATCGGTACTAACTTTGAGGAAATTAATTTTAAATATAAAATTGATACATTTTGTTATTCTGTAATAATTGCAATGAGGCAAAACACACCCAGTGACACAACTAGCAGAATAAAAGATTTATATCAATTTCAATTGTAGGCATATTGATACATGTAACCTCAAAAATCTGTCATTTAAAGTCGACCACACGAGTTGGAAGTAATTTTGAAAAATATAACGTCATATTCAAACAGTTATTTGACTTCTTTACAAAATATTTAATATACAATAAAATGTATTCCTTAAACATTATGTATAAAAGAAATGTACATTTGGTTTAGTATGAGAAAATCACATGTAAAAACAACAAAGGCTCATTAGAAATATTCAAATGATGTCTTCAATTGTTTGAAAATGCTCATTTAATTAATTATATACATGCATATATAATAGATAATTATGCAAATTTTGTTTTTAAATGGATTTAAATGGTTTTTAAAATTTGTCTTTGCTTACACGAATAATATAATATAATTTAATAAAAACATGGTTTTATTATCTACTGTGTGGTCAACGTTGTTGGCTTCGGCTACGGAGGGCCCGGGTTCAAATCCCGTACGGACAGTTTTATAAATTGATTTTTCAATAGATTTATGGATTTCTGTTCAAAGGCATGGATGTATGTGATGTCTTGAATTCCCCCTCTCATCCATCCTATACTATGAACGGAGCGTATCGAGAGTGATTAGCTTACCACTAATCCTGTCTTAGCCCTATCCTTCTATCCCTACTCTCTCTGTAAAGAGAGAGGTTGAGCAACTGAGTAACAAACAGTTCTCGTAGAAACATTTCTGTTGTGATAAACTCCATTAGGAGTCCATATGCTCCACAGTGGGAGCGGACATGGTTTTTTTAAAAAAAAAGGTAATTGATATTATGGTCTGTGATAACGTTATGTTTTTTTAAATTGGAGTGATCAGTTTCAAGTTCTACATTCATTTATTTATGATGTTCAATCAATCAAACAACTGATTCCAGTTTATTCTCATACTCCGAGGCTTTTTAATGTTTTAACATACATTTACTGCCAATAATTTGATAGATGTTAACAAAATTAAATTAAAACACATTGTCATTCCAATTTAAAATCATTTATTGAGTATTTAAAACATATTATACGATTAATAATACGTTTTTTTGAGTTTTAGCTTCACGCCATCTTACCTTTTTATCGAATGGCTGTCGATTTATTCAGATAGTCTTGTTGAATTTAACACGCGATATTATTTTAGTTATTTTTATAATTATGCATAAAATAACTGCAAGCCACTTTGACAGGTTTCATTTTGTTGCAAGGTTTTGTTATCGTGCCATGTCTAAGTATGACATGGATTGGTTTTTTCATGCCGTGTGATTTGAAATGAAGTCAAGTATCTTGACAAGTGAATATTGCTCACAGAATATAACAAAACAATGTACGAAATATTCAAATTGAGAATCACATTTTTTATTTATTACTTCGCGTTAAGTTTGCGATGCTTATTTTGGGATTTGAGGCATTCAATGTCAAACACGACACGACCAACGTTCCCTCTAAGCTGCGCGCGTGCGCGGCCGCGCAGCAGTCGGGAAGCTCCCGCGCACTCATTCTGGGTTGGCGCGCACTACAAGACAGTTGGTCAATTAATATTTGATAGGTCCGCGCAGCCTACGTCCAGCCTCCGAGCAGTCTTTGAAATTTCCGCGCAGCTAACCTCTTGCATTAGAGGGAACATTGAACACGACCAAGTCATTTTTTAGCCAATGTAGACATTTTTTATAAATTCCAGTAGGGAATTGAAATATCTACAATCCTATATATGTTTCAGTTTCAAAATCGCACTGCAAGTGTTTGAAAATCAGCTTTTTATAATGATTTGAAAACCAAAAGTGGTCAAGTCAAAAACATCTTGTTAAGTCTAAATCATCGAGAGCCAATCATATCGCAGGATTTGAATCAGCTAACTCAGAGGAGCCCAACCGTTTCGGAGGTGGAATCGTTGAATCGCTAGATTCTTGTTTTTTTTTGTAAAATTCTTCAAAGTATTAACATGAAAATTACTAATTGATGAGTAATTCTACTAAAGTTCTTGTAAATTGAAATATACATTAGTATTTTTTTCCATGTCCGCTCCCAATGTGAAACATATGGCCTCCTAATGGAGGTATCTCGACAGAAGTTTTACGCTGGTTACGACAACTGTATGTTACTCAACCTCTCTTATTCACGGAGAGTAGTAGAGATGTAAGGATATGGCCAGGACAGAACTAGTGGTTAACTAATCGCATTGCGATAGTACTAATCCCGTGATTTCGGGATCACAGAATTGAACGGGATCCCGGGATTGGAGACCCTAGTATATAATATACAATATGTAATCGAGCACGGAGACAATAGACACTGCCGTACAGAATCAATTAGCAGAAAGTATAAAACTAATAAACTATTTAGTCAACTAAACAGTCACCCGCTGTAGTATAGTTGGTTATAGCTTGCTCTAACGATCAGGTGGGTCTGGGTTCGATTCCCGGTAAGGTCAATGTCAAATTGGATTTTTTCAATTTTAATTTGAGATCTAAGACATGGGTATTAGTGAAGTCAATTCTCCTTGAGTTAATCTCATGTGACTTTCAAAAATTCTCATCGAGTATGATCTTTCAACTTCAAAATATTTGACGCATTGGCGTAAGCCGTAATGTCAAATATTATTAAAACAAAAAATAAAATTAAGTATTTAAATTTGAACCGAATGAATTAATTTCCGATGAAAGTAGTCCACCCCTGTATGTATATATAATATGATATATACGTATGCATAATGACAGTAGTTTTTGCAAGGTTCTTAATCAATATCCTGATCGCTGCATGGTCTACTTTGATAGAAATTAAATAGACGGCATTATGCAATTTGCTTGAGCAATGAACTGGATTGCTTTTTACAGCCCGTGTTGCCTACTGTGTGTGTTTTATAAACATTATTATTATCGGTTGAATGGACATATTGAATATTAAGTGTCACAGCCCAACAGCGCAATATTAATGATATTACATTTCAAGTTAAAAGTTTCCTAACCGCGTATCAAACACTTGTTACGTCCATTTTATATTATTATGAAGATGCGTACTAGGGTATCCAATCCCAGAGCCATTTTGCAATCCGGGGATTTCGGGATTGATTAATTTTCAATCCCGGGGTTGGGCACTCAACGTGAAATCGTGTATAGTTTGAAAGTTTTGGTGAGTCGTTATTTTTTTTAGCTCACCGAGGAATATGAAATCCTCAATTCGCTATACCTCTTCTTCAGATTATCTCCAAAACGTCGTTTTTTTTAGCTCTTCCAATTCCAAAATCCTATCAATTTTCGGGATTTGCTCAAAATTTCTCAATCTTGGGATCGCGACCATGTCAATCCCGCGATTTCGGGATCAGAAAATTGGACGGGATCCCGGTATTGGATGCCCTAATGCGTACCTACAACGAATTCTGTTTCGAGACACCTCGGGAATAAAATTCCGGAAAATTTGCGCTATTTAGCTGTCTCGGTTTATGTAGCATTTGAATCAAACAACCCGAGACTTGTTCAAGAAGATTTCATTCATTCAATTCAAATATGATTTGAGATTATCTATACCAGTGGTGGGGACCCTGCGGCCTCTTGGCTACTCTGATGTGGCTTTTTGACTTGTGCCATTTTTTTTAGATTACATAAAGATTTTTTAAATTGCATTTTGACTAATTTACATTGTGAATAAAAAATATTTAGTTTTTAGTTGGGGGGTGTCAATATGTTGAATTATGTTGAATAATCAGATAAACGAATGTGGCATTTATAAACAAAAATGTTCCGCATCCCTGATCCATACATACCTTGAGAACATTTGTAAATTTCGGTAGGCAATAAAAAAAGGTAACAAAATTTAAAAATCTTTCATTGATTTAATAAAATAAAATTTGACAACTATGTACATACTTCATCTAGATACTAGTTTGAAATAATAGCCATACAATCACCGACCCAATGTACTATTTTTTGAAGTAAATAGTTTCACCGACAAAATTAAGCGAATCCCTCGAATGATGTGTAATAAATGGCACTATAAATGTCTACAATACAATATTGTCAACTTTTGCAATGAGTTACCAATAGTGTTCATGGATAGAAAAAATAGTTTAAATATGTGTTCATAAATTACTATAGTACTTCGGTCTCGGGATTCGAGAACTTCCCGGGATACGAAAAAAGGCGGGACTTCAGAATCCCTAGTACCTACACTAACAACATATGAGAATTTTTCAGGATTCGGGCTTTCAGGATCTTTCAGGATCCGGCGATAGATCACTTACCATTGTTTCCAAAAATTCTGTCCTCCTATGGAGGTAGCTTAACGGTAGTTTTTTTACGAGTACTGTTTGTCAGTCAGTCGCTCAAGCTCTCTTTTTCGAAGTATATATAATACGATACATAATTATAACGAACAGATACAAGCATAAAAAAACGTACTATTATTTGTTGTTAGATAAAAAAAAATATTTTGATTACTCAATTTATGCGCCCCTAGCGATTTGCGCCCTAGGCGATTGCCTATTTTGCCTGTATGGTGGCGCCGGCTCTGTGTACATTTACAACAACCATTGTACATTAAAATTGATTGTACATACCTTTAAACATAATAAGCTTTTAACTAAGAGAACATATCATTAGCTCGCACGATGTAAGAACGGTTGGGAAACGGAAGTAGTGGAAAGTGATAAAACAATAAGATACAGTCGCGGATGGGTTAAGATAAATGAGGCTGACACAGAAACCTGCATACAAAAACAGGATTTGACTTTATTTCATAAAATATATACATACATATTCATTTATCAGGCGAGAAGCATTCTCAGCTGGTTTGCCAATGTCAAGAGAACTAGTGTGAAAATATTTTACCGAATGTATTGACAGTTGACCTGCTAAAATGAAGCCGCTCTCAAATTAATTGACGCGCATTCAAATACACTCAACTCTTCTTTAACACGATTTTCAAATAAATCTGAAACTAAAAAAAATTATAAGCGTTGTACGAGCATAACTATCCTAAAATAAGTGGCGGCCGGTCAATGTAGAATTGGATCAATGCACAACTTTTATATGCAGACGCGGTTAGATTTCATCAAATAATATTCAAACATAACATTTATAGCATTCACTCATTTTAAATTCTTCATATTTTTATTGTCTAAAAAATAAAATAAAATGTTCTAAAATATTTATTATAGACAATGAATACATGAAGAATTTAAAATGAGTGAATGGTCTAAATGTTATGTTTGAATATTATTTGATGAAATAAAACCGCCCCTTCATTTACAAGGGGCGCATTGATTCAATGCCACATTGACCGGCCGCCACTGCCTAAAATATGACTTTTAATGACGCATTTTTGTAAAAAAGCATACGGTAAATTTTACACGCTGGATAATTTTTATAGATACGCCACTGTGTAGACCAGTGTCTGCCAAACTGTGTGCAGCAAGTAGTCTCAGATGTGCCGCGGACAAAGATGCCTAAAAATGTTCATTTTAAATATTGCCTTTTTATTTAAATTTTAAATTAATTCAACATCCAGATATTCATGGAAGTGTACAGAATAAAAATAATTCAAATTTAACATTAAATTTCCATCAAGCACCTTCAGTCGAAATTCTAAAAAAAATAATCTACAAATTCACATAAATATTTGCCACGTTCGTAAATAGTGATCGGGGCGACACGTTTTCCACATTTATTTTTTTTAATGAACATTTTCTTTTTGAAAACACTTTTATTTGGTGTGCCGCGAAACGAATCTTATTCACCAGTGTGCCGTGAAGTAAAAAAGTTTGGCAGACACTGGTAGACTGTAGAGCAGTGATTTCCAACCTGGAAGGCGCGCCTCTCTGGGGAGGGGCGTGGACTATTGCAAAGGAAGGCGCGAACAGTCCAAGATATTTATCTATCCTTTAAAACGTATTTTTATTACTATATGAAATAAAGGACGGGGAGGCGCTCAGATATTGTTTTCTTCAAAGGGAGGCGCAGTAACGTAAAAGTTGGAAACCACTGCTGTAGAGTAATAATATACAATTATTACATTCATCTCTATGTACATAACAGTAAAATTTTAGCGTTAAGGTGTCAGAATTGTTTCCGAGAATATAAAGGTCGTTTTATGTTGCAGTTATTTGTTGAATTGAGGTCAATAATAACTACCGTATGTAAGAAATTGTGATTGAAAGCGCTTTTAGAGAAAAAAAATAAAACCAAACTATTTGGTATGAAGGAAGTAGACTTAATTGAATGTAAAAGTGTACTTACAGTACTTTTCAGTGGGTCAAACAGACTGCGCGTGCCCGGGGCCGATCTTCGGATCGATTTTTTCTTTTAATTTAATTTTTATCAGCCTAAATATCCGTGGGAAGGCATTGAATTTTACTCGATAACATTTTGCCGAGTGAACAGACGTTGAAATAGCCGCGAGCAAAAGCGCTGACTGAGAGGCCTAGTCAATACCAGAGAGAATTTCCAAAATGGCTATAATACCAGAAAGGTCAGAAAGAAAGTTGTTTTTATCCATTGAAATTATGTAGGGTTATAAAAGATGCAATATAATGTGTATATTAGGGCTTACACAAAAACCGACTTTTGAAAAAACCGGCTGTCGAATGTCAATGTTGTTCGAAAACCGGTTTTATCCGGTTTTCGAAGTTTTACAAAGAATGGATAATTCAATTAAAATATCGAGGAAAAGTTCAATTTTTTAACAACTTAACGACCGCACGTTTTTTTATAAAATTTCACCTGGCAAAATAAAATTTTGCGAAAAATTTGCAAACATTATAATTTTACTAAATTCACTATTATTTGTAAGCAAATTGAGATATCTTTACAAAATTCAATTTTCTTAGCTTCCAGATACTTCGCCTATACGCATATATGTGTCCTCCGGCCAGCAACCTTTGTTTTTCAAATACTCAAATACGCGTCCACGGTCGTTAAGCTGTTTTAAAACAGTATTGATGTGTCAAATCTTAAGTGTAAACAAATCTATATATACTTGAAGAAATACATTCCCAAATTAGGATACATATTTATATTATGAAATATATATTAAAAATACTTTTTATTATTCAGGGCCAGAAGTCAATATTTGAAGCCTATGTAACATTTGGACCTTTTTGGAAATCATCAAAGAAAACTATTATTTACAATTCATATTTTTATGTAATACTTTTTGCATCTTCATGACTGATATAAACTCTCGTGTAATTCTTCATTTTGATATTGCATAAGTTCTTATTACAGAAAGGCCAGCATAAAGGATTAAAACAAGCAAATTAACGCGGCCAGATCAAGAACTAAATATACCAATTCAAACTTTAAAGTACAATATTCTCATTCTACAAGTTGTACATATTTTTCTACAATAATAAACGAATTGCCACGAATTGATGATCAAATCTCTGATATCATTGCACAATATGAAATTGTATTTTGATTTAAATCAGCATTCATTTGCTATTACGACATGAAGCTTTAATTATTTCATTGTGTATCTATATCTAGATTTATTTTTTATTACAAAAAATAATATCCTTCTCTTTGCGTGATATTATATTATCTTGAATGACTTACTAAAACAATGATCTGCTATGATTTCCGTTTATTATATTATAATATCAATTCAAATAAAGAACATTTACCATATTCTTTTGTTTATATTTGAAAATAATGATTGAAATATAGATATTGACGTTATCTTATATTTTTTACCTGTCAAACTTTATCAAGATATACTTACTTTGTTTGTGCGGAATAAACAAGTATCCGGTAAAAGTCCGTATTGCTAATTAATACAATAATAACGAAGAGGTTGTGCCACAAAAATACTATGTCACAATGGGTAATGATTAGATAAAAAAAGCAATCTAAACAAAGGCAAAAATTTAATCTATATTATTATGTGTATTCAACGTGATATTGAATTAGACATGACGGTGATTGTTAATCAAATATAGACACCTTTTAACGTTCGAGTAACTATACAAAACTAACGTCATTTATATTTCATATTTACTTTAACAAGTCAACGTATCAATTAATTAATAAGTGTATACACTCACTGACGACCGCTAAACGCAGTAGAAATGACATTACGGCTCAGGTTAGGTTAGGTAAGGTAAAGTTTGGTTATATATATAAGGATATTATTTGCAAACCAGGCTTATTCAATAATGGTTAAAAATGAATCTTAAATTTAATTTTGTAAAAAAATATACATTTTAAAAGTACTTTTAGTTTTACATAACTTTGTTATGATATTTTGTATGTTATCTAGCAATGTTTGAGACTACTTACTTATTTAATAAAAATACTTTGAAAATGTATTTTTATTAATTAAATTACATTCATGGTTCATCATTTACCGATTGTGGAACAAGCCAGGTTTGCAAATAAAAGCCTCTTATGTTGAATAGAAAGATCGCGAGAATGACAAGACGTCGACATTTTTGAGGTTATGTGAAATGTCAGATGGCAATTAAACACAACATCTACGCTATTGCGTGCGCGGTGAGCGGAGTGTAGCTAGCAATACTATGAGAGCATCTGTAATTATTATTCAAATTTGAGACAGTGCTGTGGAGTCGTTAAAAAATAAAACGACTCCGACTCTTTAAATTAAAGCACGGCTCCAACTACAAATTCAAATACGACTCCGACTCTGAGTTCGTATTAACAAACAGTGAAAATTGTAGTTACATATAGCCAAATATATTCGAAAATTAGCCTATTCATCGAATTGGATGGTGACATAACGACTGTTTATACAAGATGAAAGAGAAATGTTTTAACAAATTGAAGACCAATTCAAATTTGTAGTAGCAATCAGAGTCGTTTGAATTTTGTTTTGGAGTTTGAGTCGTGTTTTAGTTATAGGTCTTTTTTTTTTTACCATGTCCGCTCCCAATATCTCTAGTAGGACTAGTGGTTAGCTAATCGCTCTCGATACGCCTCGTTCATGGGATAGGATGGGTGGGAGGGGGGAATTCAAGACATCACATACATCCATACCTTTGAACAGAAATTCATCAATCGATTGAAAAATCAATTTTTAAAACTGCCCGTATTGAGATTCGAACCGGTGCCCTCTGTAGCGGTAGGCAACGACGTTGACCACTCAACCACACAGGCGGCAGGCTATAGGTCGGAGTCGTTTTATTTGTTAACGACTCCACAGCAGAACGTTGAAATCCACAGAATAATCTTACCAAGACGCACCATAAACATGCTTTACATAAGCATTGACAATATCTCAGGCTTTCATATTGTTTTGTCTATTGTCTTTTTCGTCCATTCTTTATCGACATTCCCATAGACACTTTCTTCTGTCCAACATCATAAGTCATTCACTGAGGCATCAAGGCAGGCTCGAACGCACATCATCATGCAATAAGTATCCTCATTAAGAGAGTTCTCATAGTAATTACACACGGAAATCAGCAAAATTATATTGTGTTTATTACAATACAAGTGTGATTAAAAATATGTTTTCCTTATAAAATAATCACTTATATTAAAAATATTTTTTTATAGACACGTCACGAACTAAAATTAGTAAACTTGGCGAGATTACCGTGCCATTCACGGTATCGGAATTGAGAAATGAAGTCTTTCGCTAAAGTCTTAAACTTACAAATCTATTTAATGGTAAAAAAACTCACGTTGTAATTAAGTCTTGGCAAAATATTCAATGTCAATTACACCAATCAACCTTCCTCAACTTAACCTAGTGGCTAAAGTCGTCCTTTTCAGTTGCAATGTCCACGATTTTGAATCTCTGTACAAACTTTTTAATACGTTGATTTGACAGTCGATGTATGGATATATCTTCAGTGATATGCAGGACCGGCGCCACCATACAGGCGAAATAGGCAACCGCCTAAGGCGCAAATGGAGGAGTCAAGTATTTTTTTATGCTTCAATAATATTAAATATTTATGCAGTGGGCTTTAAGCAGTAGCTTGAAAACTTCACATCACAAAAAAGTACTGCTCTTTATAGTGCAAAAAAATATTGAGTGAGAGCTTAAAGCAAGGTCTCACATTTTATTCATTTTAGGAAATCCGTAAATTCCCCAGAATTTCAAAACCACTGAGAAAAAAAAATCAATCCCGATTCCGAAATTCTACATAATTTTATGGTGAATTCTGCCTAGGGCAGCGGTTGGCAAACTTTTTTGGCTCACGGACCACCAACTGGAATCACCATTCACAATTTTAATCGAGCGGACCACTAACTGGACCTTTTTGATAAATATTACATATTGAAATAAAAGTGATTGAATGCGTCTAAGGATGCACCAAGTTTATAAAATAATTTAATATTTCTCTACGGACCACCAACATTTTCTCGCGGACCACACTTTGCCGACCTCTGGCCTAGGGCATTAAATAACCTCGCGTCGGCACTGATGATGTGGATGTACATATAATATGCGATGTCTATATTCTCGATATATGAGCGAATAACTTTTTCTGAGGTGATTCATTGAGGTAATGGTTGAAAAAGGCTTGGGTATTTTTTATATGTTATCATACTCTCTACAATTGATAATAGATTTCTTTGTTTAATTTCTCCTACATTAATATTAAATGATTTTTAATTCAAGAGATACATGAATGAATCAGTAATAAAACTTAAATTAATTCATATCTGGTCGACATAAAAACCAAAAGTGGTGCTTAACGGCTCTGTCCCAATTTAAATGTTCTTTTGTGGTTAATTTATCGACCGTGTATTACTATTATTTGAGTTAAACTTTGAGAGAATTTCGCGTAAAGTTTGCGTGTAGATTTCAAAATTTATTGCGCACTATTAAGATAAAAACTAATAACTATTGTAAAATATTGGAAACCGTTGTGCTAGATTATACAAATTAATACTATGGGAATCTTCTCAGTCACCAACCGAGCTGACGCCTAATGCCTGTATATGGATGGAGATCGACTACAATGGAGTGTAGTGTAATTTGGTCACTAGCTTTCAATAGAACGCAGCAACACATTGAAGAAGATTAGCTATGTTATGAATATTCCGAACAATTCAGAAGACCATTTTCAATTGTCCAATTCGATTCAAAAATTCAAAAGGGTGGTAAACTATTTATGAAATTACTAGTTAAACCATGTCCGTTCCCAATGTGGAGCATATGGACTCCTAATGGAGTTTATCTCAACAGAAGTGTTTCTACGAGAACTGCTTGTTTCTCAGTTGCTCAACCTCTCTTTTTCCAAAGAGAGTAGGGATAGAAGGATAGGGCTAGGACAGGATTAGTGGTAAGCTTATCGCTCTCGATATGTCCCGTTCATAGGATAGGATGAGTGAGAGGGGGGAATTCAAGACATCACATACATCCATGCCTTTGAACAGAAATTCATAAATCGATTGAAAAATCAATTTATAAAAAAAGCCGAATAAAAAAATTATTTAGCCGCCTGTGTGGTCGAATGGTCAACGTTGTTGGCTTCAGCTACAGAGGGCCCGGGTTCAAATCCCGGTACGGACATGAAATTACTACAACAGTAAAATATGTATGTCTCTTTTATTATAAAACTTTCAAATATTCGATTTCTAAAATATTAAATCTCATATTGCAAGGGATCAAAATTTTACGCAATTTGGCCAGCGTCGAATTGTAAAATTTCACGAATCTGAAATATCGACGATTTAAAAAAGAATGAATGTTTTCGATTTTTCTTCAAATCTAAATTTACAATATATATATATCGATTGTGGAAAGGAAAAAGAGCGTAACCCACTCACGCTTTTTTTAATAATCACAATGTACCTATAAACAACTTAATACACATTCTATCAAAAGGATGTAAGCTGAAAATGCCGAATTAGTATCTATATTTAGCTTTTAATGTTTAAAATAGATGGGCCTGTAGATTTTTTTTTAATATATTAAATGCATATCAGATAAAGTCAATTAAAAACCAATTTATCAGTCTCCATTCACTTCAAGGCTGTGTATATATCATAATTTTCATTTAGCCCAAAATCATCAAAAAATGCTTTATGTGTCTCCTGTAAAATTTGTTAAGTGTGGGTTGCGTCCTTTTTCCTTTCGATAGTCGATATTATTTTGAATGTTAAAATACTACCAATTTTTCCCATTACTATTTCAATAGTTAATAATTATTGAATATACATATGTTCTAAGTACTATTTAATAATTTACACACCAAAACATAAATTCTGACGAGACAAGAAGGCGCCCTACTTTCCTAGATTTTAAGGTGCCAGTGCTTTCCGGTCGAAATAAAAATCTGATTTTGATTTATTTCGAAATTAAAGTTGCTTGCTCCTAATCAAAACTATTAAACTATGAAAAAAATACAAATTGTAATATTTTGTCTCTACATAATATATTATAAGATGTGTGTTTCTTGCGGGGTCATCCGCCTACTTTATTACAAAACCAGAAGTATTATCAATACACTATCTGTTGAAGAATACAATTAATATAGTACGGTGCATCAGCTATATGATGTCACCGCTTAAAAAAATGTGTATTAATGTGTACAATGACATAAGACAGCATAATATAAAAAAAAACAAGCATAATACAATTTTAAATAAATATCAGTTCAAACATACATATTTGAGACGTTTCAATTGTGATTATTAATTTGTTGTTGTATGTCATCTACCTATTGTCACCATTGCAATAAAGTTCAGAGACATACACATTATTATCTGGGTAAAATATTATAATTTCCCTACGAATCGAGTTTCGCGCTTCCCATAGCGTCAAGCTCTTTTCTGCGTCACTTGTAATATTGTTTTTGAAACTGCAATAAAATTATTAATTTAATTAATTAATTAATAACCGTACCAGTTATACCACAAGCTTGCTAGAAAATTCACCTGTTACTTGTGTGAAGAGATTGTTTTCTTTACAATAGCAATTAACTTATTATAGGTAGGTATTATATTTTTATTCTTTAAAAAACAACTACAATTTGCCATCATTATTCCAAACTTTTAATGTACATATCCTGACATTCTTAAATATGTGCATCGTATGCAACGGTGGGCTGCCATTACGTCAACGAGGACCTCGCTTAATTTCAAACCAATTCTCAGTGTTCTGGGATCGAGTGATTTTTTTATCACTCCTATACAATTACATATATGTATATTGTCAGATCCTATGGTGCAGCGGTTAGCGTTGTTGGCTTCCGTGCCGGACCTCAATAGATCAAGTCCCTGCACGAACAGCATTTTTTCGATCGATTTATTGATTTCTGTCCGAAGGCATGGGTGTTTGTGATATGTCTAAAAATTCTTTCCACCCTTCCAATCCTTCATTATCTGGGCATATCGAGAGCGATTAATTAACCACTATTTCTGTCCTAGCCTTATCCTTGTATCCCTATTACTCTCTTTGGAAAAGAGAGGTTGAGCGACTGAGTAACAAACAGTTCTCGTAGTCACTTCTGTTGACATACCTCATTGGGAGCGGGCGTAGATTAAATGCAATTATTTTTAATACTTAAATAAGTAATCGATTGTTACTAAAAACACTAAAAACACTTATAATATGTAACAATATGCAGTTTACCGTAAACTAATCAATGTGAATGGCTTAAAATGTACTACTGTGTATACTGAGGCTGTCGTAGCTATATTGCAGTTATGTACTTATTTGATCTGAGAATATTGTTTTATTTTAAATTAACAAGGGGCTCGCTTGAGCCCCTACAGCCCACCCCTGATCGTATGGTTATAAGTTTAGGCATTTTAAAAAGACAATGGAGATTGTAAAGAGAGTAATGTGGACTGTAAATGTATTTACGAGCGATAGCAGATATGTAGTTAGTCCAAATTCAACTTCATTTGTATGCAATATGCGACGGCCCACTTACATCAAACATCTCAACTTCTCTTGTGAAAAATAAATATTTGATTTTTTTTTCAGTTAAGAACAAGATATTAGTTGCAAACAATGCAGTATTGTTTTGAAACTCGTGCTGATTGAACCAATAACAATAACAGTATGGACGTTTGCAAAAATGTAACTCAAGTTACGCAAGAGATGTTGCAACACCTAGCCAGGTTTTCAATTCTGGCATTTGCAACTAACAAGATACATAATGCAATAATTTGAACTCTTTGAAACTAGTGTAAGAGTATTAGCATGTTTTTATTATATTATGAATAAAGCTACTTTTTATTTGACCAGTACCTATCTTTTTTTTTTAAATTGAATATACATAAGTATTAACCTAAGCTAAACAATTTACTGACAAAAAAGATTGTTTTACTTAATCATTCATACTGTTTTCATTTTTAAGTATGACGATTTACTTAAGGAGGACAAATATGAAATACACATCTACTGTGGTAAGGAAGGCAAACAATTGTCCTTATGCATTCAATTTAAATTCTTATTTGTGTCAAATTGGCATTAATGTTTAAAATCCTTCCCACTCTTTCGATCCTTCAATTACTGGGCGAATCGAGAGCGATTAGTTAATCACTTGTCCTGTTCTAGCCTCCCTACTTACTCTCTTTAAAAAAAAGAGGTTGAGCGACTGAGTAACAAAAAGTTCTCGCAGAAAAAAATCTGTTAAGATACCTCCATTAGTATGCCATATGCTCCACATTGGGAGCGGACATGGATAAACAAGTATATAAATTTGAATCGTTTAATACGTGTCACTAACAATCCGAGATTCAGCTTTCGGCTTCTTCAAGCATTCGACTCCACGGATTATTGATAACTAGTTAACAATACATGCGGAAATTTACAAAATATGAACGATACTGTAAAACCATCGAGAGGCTTCAGTTGAAATTTCAAATTATGTAACAAAGATTTCAGGCCATATGCTCCACACTAGGAGCGGTCATGTATTAAAAAAAAAATCAAAGCTTCGATACAATATAATAAATACCTAATAGAAAAAAAGGCAACGACACTGAAATAGCCGTGACGAAACAACTTAACGTTTCTTAGATCAATTTTGTATCGTGAAAAAAAGTCAGTTTACATCTTAAACAGTCTAATTGAATGTAATCTTGTAAGCAATGTTACCTAACACATTTCTTGCAGCTGATTTACATTTTGTCTTACTTTGGTTCTCATGCTATTTACCGAATAATCTTGTTCAGCAAGGCGTCGATAAATTGTAGGAAGATGGCGGAAGCGGCTGACACAATAAATTTTTCGAAAGAACGAACCACAAAAATAATGATAAAGAAATAGTAAACCGCAGAGAGTTTCCGCTGGAAAAACGCGCTCGGATAAAGAGATAAAGTACTAAGATTCTAGACGCGATTACACTTAATATTGTTGTGTTTTTTTTTCGTTATCATTATCCGCATTTTGTAAGCCAAATATGGTTTTAAAAATCCACTGCGTTTTCCTGTTACAGATATGATGGTTGATATTGTTGCATATTATGAAAACGGCATAAGAATTCAGACACGTAAAAACAAACTAAATACTCGATGACGAAACTTGCCTTAATTTATGTAATAGGGTAAAAATAGCTACGTATTTAGTTCTACATTTTTAATAATATTAGTTAACAGCTATTTCAACTTATTTAAACTTACATTTTGATCAGCTATACATGTATACTGGCTCCGAGGAGATACACAATGCATCTTGATATTCACTCTAACATCCTAATTCATATAATTTAAAATTTCGGTACTGAAGGTGCTTTTAGAACATATGGCAGCCTTTAGATTGAAAAAAGACACGTCTACTTTCGCTAATCACTTAATTTCGGAAGGACACGTGTTCAATCAGGAACAAGGGATAAAAATGTTACACCCAAATACGGACAGTCATAAGCTCTTTTTCCAGGAAATTTCGGAAATAAATAGAGCACAGCTGCATAGTCTTCCGATTTTAAATGAAATGTTAAACCTTCCGGCATCTCCACTTCTATACCCTATAAAATCATAAAACTTTTGCCGACAAACAAATAATATAATTCTTGAAACTACTTACTGCTCAAATCTGTTGGCATTCCCATGAGCTTATCTTGTTCGCCAGCAATGGCTTTGGACTCAGTGATGCATTTATTTCTTATATAAACACGAAACTTTCATTTACTGAGCGTCAGTTCAAGTTTATCCGTGCACTTGAATGCCTGAAGATGCCGAAAGGCGAAACCCGGGTTGTTAGTGACAAAATCTGTGAGAATTTACATAGTTTGAACGATTCAAATCCTAATTCATATTACAATAAATTGAGGAGCAAACATTCAAAAAGTGTTTTATCACACAAATACAAAGCTTGGAAAATGATGGTTTAAGTGTTGCAAAAGTAACGGTTTGTATGAATGTGTCAACTTTATGATTTAATTTTAATATGAAAAAAAAACCTTCTTGAACACTAATTTTGATTTCCATTCATAGGTTTTATTATGGGCTATCAGAATTGATATAAAACGCCATTTTTCAAAATTTGTGACAAAACACTTTTTGAATGTTTGCTCCTCATTATAGTATTGCACATTTTCAGCGAATATAATAGTATTGCTTATTTTATATCGGGTTCGTGTTCCAGTGGTCAATGTTTCGTTTCGTCAAGGCTTTGGTTACGGTGCTCGCGGATTCAAATCCCAGTACGGGCAATTTCTTCTATTGATTTCTCGATCTGTCCATAGGCATGAATAATATCCACCCAAATGATCATAAAAACGGAGCGTAGTCGAGAGATTAGCTAACCACGTTCTTTTCGAAAATGAAAGCTCGAGCAACTGAGTAACAAGCAGTTTTCTTAGAAAACTTATGTCGAGACATACTTTCGGCTCTTTAGAGAACTGTATCTACACACAAACTAACATGACAGTCTAAATTCAAAAATAAATATGTAGTTACATCTTACGGTGGATTCCTCACTTTCCTAAATACGAAATGTTCGTAAATAATGATAATTATCGTTTGTAGGTTAAAAAATTGTCCATAAAAAGATTTCCATTGCTTAAAAAGTTTAAATTTTCATCTGACATTAACTCCGACCCTTCAAATTTGTATTTAGAAGAAACAAAACGTCAAGCTGTCAAAACAAACAAAACAAAAGACTGTCTAAAACAGTGGAAGTACTAATTCAAATTTTAGTCACATAGCATTAAAACTATGTCAACTTTATGTTTCATAGATAAAACAAATTTGACTAACAAAGACATACCCGCCGCCATGTTAACTAATTTTAATTGTCTCATCATTAATGACACATTAATGTTTTTTTTTTTATAAATATCTGAAAGCGTAATGTTATAATAATATTTAAATAGTACAATTAATATTCTTTGAAATCGTAAGCAGGTAACCAGAAATGTATTCGATCGCATAGCACAGGTATTGGTCACTCGCGTTGAATCAGATTTTTTCCTAGGAATAGATTCGTTTACAAATCCAATAAATACAATTGTTATTATTAATAAGGCATGCTTAAATTATATCGCAGCGATATTGATTGCATACTAAACGACTGACTAAGACAGTCTGGTATTGTAATTGAATCATTTGAATCTAAATATAATTAGTGTATTTTAAATTGTTTACTGTAACTCTTTGTTGCAAGTGGCTTTCAATTTCTGAGATGTAAATTATATATATTAATATTTTAGGTTTTATTCCAGCAAACCCAACAATTTAGAATGAAATATAGCACAGACTTTGGAATTGGATATATCATGAAACCGATGTAGCACCGAATGTGCGTAAACGGGTCCGCCTATACTCAATACGCAGGATTTCCCAAACTATGTTCCGCGGAACACTGGTATTCCATTAAACCTAAATAAGCGTTCCGAGTAAACATTGACAACATAAAAAACATATTTTTCGCAATATTTTCCGAAAAATAGTAACCATGATTTCTGGTTTCGGAATCTATTTCCCGTGACAGCAGAATGAGTAAGTTTAATAAAAGGCAAACGATTATGAACATCTAATTGATTTTATCTGTGATTCTAATTTGAAACAAAAAAAACAAAGATCAGCAATTCTTGACAAGTTTATCAGACCAGCCCACAATGCGTAAAAACAAGCTATTATTGTTTTGCTTCCGTTTACTTCAATTAGAGTTGTATTTTTACTCATATTTGTGAGATATCTTAAAAAAAAAAAATTACCATGTCCTCCATGGAGTTTATCTTAAGTGTAACTTTTAAGTGTTTCTACGAGAATTTCTTGTTAATCAGTTGCTCAACCTCTCTTTTCCCAAAGAGAGTAGGAATAGAAGAATAGGGCTAGGACATGACTAGTGGTTAGCTAATCGCTCTCGATACGCCCCGTTAATAGGATAAGATGGGCGGGAGGGGGGAATTCAGGACATCACATACATCTATGCCTTCGAACAGAAATACATAAATCGATTGAAATATCAATTTATAAAACTGTCTGTATTGGGATTCGAACCCGCGACCTCCGTAACCGAAGCTAAAGACGTTGACCACTCAACCACACAGGCGGCTATAATTACTAAATAAAAAAAATATTTAGATTTAATTAGATAGAGAATAATATGAATTACTCAAACTAAAAAATAAGTGAGTGTTGCGTTCAAGTTTACGGATTCGCGAAGTGTTCCATTGCAGAAAAAGTTTGGAAAACCTTTCTCTATGGTCTGATAGCGATATATACAATAAACAAAAATGATTTTTTTTTATATAATATTGAAATAGCAATCTGAAGTTTGGAATGTAATATGTTTCCCATTCCTTCTAAGATTGAGGAAAAATACAAAATAACATCTTCGCATTTTCGATACACCTCCACAGTCATTTTTATCTTTAAAAACAATTCATTTTAATTCCTTACATTGAATGTTTTAACTTCTTGTCAAATTATAATCATTATGTGTAGGACGAGAAGCGAGCGTTTAAAATATTATTTATCATATAACAATGATATTGCATATCGACTATAATTAATGCAATTTTATCCTATGTCAAGGCGATGTGATGTGCAATATTTTTTTGTTTAATAATTTACCTTAGTAATAGTTTTAATTATTGATTTTAATTAGAGGCGAATAACTTTTAGAGTGTTCACTGTTAATACTTGGTGGAAAGGAATTATATTAATAAAAACACAATATTCCTTTGTAATTTATTCTACTTTATTTAATAGTTCAGGACCGGTTTCGCTCATTGCGAGCATTGTCAACTGAACCTATTAAATAAAGTGGAATAAAGTACAAAAGAATATTGTGTTTTTTTAAGATGTGAAGAAGTAGATGACGCACCTGGTGACAAGGATCTAGTGGAAGTTATATATATTAAGCAGCGCTGGGCTGCCAAAATGTTTACAAGGGGCTCGGTAAACCTGAGAAATATTCACGGTGTTCTAGAATCTAGATAAGGGGTGGATTTTTTATCACTCTTATAGGATGATTCGCAATAATTATGAAATCAATCGAATGTTGCTTAAAATGATTTTATTATATAAAAACTTACTGCTATATATATATATATTTAGAAAACTCATATATTTATATCTTTCAGTATGCACCCGAAATAAATTTATTTTTGGAGAAATTTCCAAATGCAACAGTCTTTTGTTTCATAATATATATATATATATATTTTTCTTAAAACTTATACCTCGCTTAGGAGGTATGAGTCACCAGTTCCAAGGGCCGTTCGACTAATCAACGCATTGCCTAGAGAAGTGGACATTTTTGGTGATGGTATTTGTGAACTGTTTGATAAATTTTTCTTTTGTATTTCTTGATATTTTTTGTTGAATTTGATGTACTGTGTATTTTTATTTTATATTTTGTCTTATTATATTTTTCAAGTGCATGGCGAATTGGCGTCAGCTGTTATGTCATGTACTGTATTTAATTTTTAACAATAAATAAATAAATATATATATAAACCATCTACAGTAATAACTGTTGATCTGAGAATACGTTTTTTACTTTAACAAGGGGCTCGCCGACCTTAGTAAAAAAAATAACAAGGGGCTCGCGCGAGCCCCTCCGAGCCCCCTCCAGCTCACCCCTGATATTAAGTATTATCGTTTAAGCTAAGTAAGTACTTATTTGGTCAAAATCTTGAAAAGAAAGTGTTATGCCATCGTAAAGCAAAAGCAATTTGTTATTTTCACAAAAAACGGCAACCGGAAGAAACAATATAGAAATATAATCACTTTTTAACTATGATCTTCCAAATAATGTTTGACGAAAATTTTTGTAATTATATTATATGTGTGCATTATCATTAAAATTGCCATGGGCGATTGATAATGAGACCATATGTTTGGTTTCATAAAATGGCATAAAAATATGTGACTTAGGCTATAGTATGCTCAATATAAAGAAGTCTTCAATGTAACAAAGCATACGAATTATAGAATAAAGTTATTTCGAAACCACACTTGTGTCTTTGCTATGTCTAAACGAATTTTCGGTAACCTGTGTTAATTAAATATGTATACATAACCAGATTGTAAATCAAGTAAAAACTATGATTATTTCCCTTCAAAGAAAGTATATAATGATAAACACTAAATCAATATGTGTTAATATTTGTCGATGGTGTGTATAACTTTTATGAAACGTCAATGCTTACACCAGGCGTGGGGAGCCTGCGGCCTTCTAGCAAATTCTGTTATTCTGTAAATTTATGTAAATTCCTGACATATTCTGACCGTAAATTCCTGTTTACGGACAAATATTCCATTGTCAATGTTTACTGCGGCCTTATGTCGAATGAATGCGGCCTTTAGAGAAGAAAAGGTTCCCCACCCCTGGCTTAGACTCTAAGAGTAAAAGCATTTTACTATATTGAAAAATATAACACTTTTAGAATTTATTTCACATTATTTATTCAAAACAGAATAGTTTTCATTCATCGTGAGTTTTATCAATTGATGAACATAGCCAGTCCTGATTAGGGCATCCAATCCCGGGATCCGGGATCCCGTTATCCCGGATCCCGTTCAATTTTCTGATCCCGAAATTCCGGTATTGAGATGGCCGCGATCCCGGGATTTCGGGATTGAGAAATTTTGAGCAAATCCCGAAAATTTTCACGAAATTGGCAAATTAAAGATTTCAAATTCCTCGGTGAGCTAAAAAAAACGAGTTTCCGTGAGATTCCAGGGAAAAGTATACCAAATCGGAGATTTCAAATTCCTCAATCCCGGGATTTAAAATTAATCAATCCCGAAATCCCGGGATTGGAAAAAGGCTCCGGGATTGGATACCATAGTCCTGATCTAAAATAAATAATGTCAAATTAGTGAACATACGTGTTTTATTTTTAATATAATACAGTGTGATACTTATTGGCTTTAAAATGATATTAAAATACTTGTAAAACTTTTCTACTTGTTACTTAATTTAACGTAAGCTAATCGGTTGATAATTTTATGATAAACATAACAACCGGATATGTAGAGGGATACAATATAATAATAAAAACGACTCTGTTAGTAAATTAAATTAAATATATCTGACATTTCCTGTCTCGTTTATGACATTAAAAATAGTTTCTAATTTGGCAAAGGCGATCTCATGGATAGCACTAATTTTATTTATAATCAGTCCGTAGGAAAAACGTATGTAATAAAAATACCTTCACCAAAACATGCAATTATTGTCATTTCTAAAAAATATTTACTTTCCAATATGCAGCTGCTTTCCACTCGTCAAAAAAAAGAAATACCGTAATTCAATGCATTCATATAACATAGAATTATCTGTGACTGTATAGTAGAAACTGTGAATGACACACTCGTATAAAATGATTATCCATAATAAAAAGGTTAGTGGTTAGTTGATCAGTAACATTATGAATTATAAGTGGTCAGGTTTCAAGTATTAAATATAAATGAAGATTGAATATTATAACTTGACTGCCGGCCAGATTTGAAACTAAATGTATGGGGAAAAAGGCGCCCGTACACGAGCATCAAAAGTTGCACATGGTAAGTAGGGCTTCCAAACCGGTTTAAACGGAAACCGGTTAACCGGTTTATCGCATGTTTTGAAAAAAACCGAAAACCGGTTTATTTCACGCGGTTAACCGCGTTTTATCAATAATACTTATTATTCATTTTTTTTTCAAAAAGAAAAATCTTTTACAATGAATTTACTGTGTAGAAGCGGAAAAAAATTACATAACACAAGACACATGCATATAAATTGCATATAAAAATCTACTTATGTCTCAAATTTGTCCATGTTGTGAACAGAAATGACTTTTTCAAATAATTTAATATTTTTTCGTTATTATTGACAATTATTTATCAAAAGACGGAATGATTCTTACATAACTTACACTCAATAACCTTTATTGTAAATTTGACAAATCATCCGTATAAATCTTGAAAAAACTATTAATAAGGATACTATATATAACTATGTACCATTTTAAAACGTATACAATTTAATTAATGAGTAATAATCTACATCTCCTCACCCACTGTTATTTTTTTGTGTGCTTGTTAGTAGATATATTCTTCCTTTGCATGATTATTGCATTATAATTATTCTAAGTATACCTGATTTTGTCTTCAAATCAAAGAAATCGCTGCTTTAAATATGATATTTTTAATTATTGTATGAACCTTTTATTCTGCATCATAATGCAATATGTGAAAACTAATATCCAAGTGTTAATTGTAAAGTTTTACCTAACGGGCGGTCAAAATTATTCCAAGAACTTTGTCCCATGTCACTTTTACTGTATTGTTGAATTATATGGTTGCTTTTTGTTAACTTCATACGTTTCCGTTTGAAAAATGATGACAAAAGATGCATTAGTATTTTATAACCTAAGTAGGTACTCATCCTTTCTCAGTTGTCATTAAATTAATACCAGATGTGGCTAAAATTTTACAGTCCCACAAAGTCGACGAAGTAAGTTAAATAATAATTAAACAATAGAACGGACAAACCTAGTAGATGTTTTATGACCTAGTAGAGTTTAATCCTAATACATTTACAGTATTTTTTAATGCGGAAAAAATGTTTCTTTTTAATAAAACAATATGAGATTATTGATAGTTTCTCAGTAATATACAAATTGCTTATACGCAGCGATTATGAGGTTATAGGAAATTAAGAAGTCATTGATATTTTTCAGGTAAATGGCACAATACCTATATTAACTAGAACAATATAAAAAATATATTCAAATACAGCTTTGCTTGGTGCCTATTTTGATTGATACAATTTTTTAATTCAAATTTGTAGTTTCGTGAAATATAACATTTTTGATGCATTCTTTTTTCACGAATTATTTTCTTGAGCAATAAATAAACAAACACTGTGAACTATGATTTTTTTTAACATAATATTATGTAAATAATTTTGTACATGATACGTAAATGTAAATTTTAGTATCGTATAATACCTATATGTATAAATAAATAATTGTTCAGAAAATAACATATACCCAATAAATAATTGATGTTATCATAAAATATAATTATTATTGTGCTTGTTATTCTCAAGTATTATGGTCTGCACATGATGAACATGATAACGCCGCGTCCATGGGCGAGTGGTCAACGTCGTTTCTTTGGGTTGCGGACCAAACGAGCTCGAGTCCCAGTACGGACGGATTTTCGCAATCAGTTCATAGATTTCTTATCTATTGCATGGATGTCTGTGATGCCTAATATTCTATTCCACTATCCCTTAAATTACTATGCCGTAGTGAGAGTGATCAGCCACCCATGATCTAGCCATAACTTTAAATCTCTTCTCTCTTCGAAAAAAGAGGGAGTTGAGCAACTGAGTAACAAGCAGTTCTCGTTAAAAATAATAGCTTGAGTCTATATGCTTCAAAGTGGGAGTGGAGACATAATATAAGCTAAAATTATTGCATTCTACTATATTTTTGTCTAAGCACTGGATGTCCTATTTAGTCGATATGCTCAAAAAAATCAATGCATTTATTTAAAGATCTTTCTTTTGATGAGTTTTATTATCAAGTTCTATTTTTTTATTTGACATATTTTATCATAAAATATTTTTCCAGATATGTATTCCATCTATAAGATAAATATCGATTTTTCATTAAAATTGGAGCATTTATGACAAATATTTTTAAAAAATCCAGTTTTTTTTTTTTGCATACCTACCTACCTAAAATACGTTATATTTCGGTTTAAACCGGTTAACCGGTTTTATTGCCAGAAATAAACCGAAAACCGGTTAGTTGGAAAGTCCGGTTAGTTGGAAGCCCTAATGGTAAGCATCATTGCCAACATAGTCAGGTAACTTCTCCGACAGTACTATTGCGAACATATCTTGACAATTGGTATCAGAATACTCTTCATTATTGTTGGAGTAGGTGGCCAATAATGTTAAACTGATTTAAAACAAAATGGCCGAAAGTCATTGCTTATTTGACAGCCGTCACTTTTACCACAGCAATAGCAACTAGACAAAAAGGACGTTTTCTCACTATTTAAGTGCAGCTATTGTAGTCCTGTTTCAAGTAACTACATAAGATAGCAACTTTTATGTTGCCACGTCTCGGAATTCACGTCTAAAATATCCATTTTGAGGTGAATTGATAGCCTATAAATCAATTTTACCAACCCCTGGTATATTTTCTAGATCCGCCAGTGGCAAACAAAGATGCAAATTTTGAGAAGAGCTAGGGGGAATAGATTTATCCTGGCAATACCGTCGTATTTTCGGTGGCGGCAGATCATTTATCTTTTAAAATCATAAAGATCCGAACACATTCATAACCTCAAAAATATCCCATTAAATACAGGCTTGACAGTAACAAGTATATATTATTGTAGAAAGAAATACCCTTTATAAATTTAATATACATATACGTGTTGTACACACTCATGTCTTTCTCAATTTCATGACCCACAATATCATTTTAACTGATCATCTTGGTGCGTCATTGCCCATTAGTTTCGTCCAGAGGTATTATGTATTATATCATTATATGTATGTATTATAACTGGCGCATTCTTGGAAGGCTTAAGGAAATGCATACATGGACAAAGATGCAGTTGATTACTAAAAGAATTTGTGATGTCACTGAGAACTTTTACCTGAACTTGCTATAGGCATTATTTTTTGAGTGAATGTATTCAAATATAAATAGTCTTGGATAAAGTCTATGTTGGATATACTGCGTTAATAACAATGTTCATTTATTATAAGTTGGCAGTGCCAGTTGCCACCTTTTGCAGGCTCAGACAGAGAGCATTTGTGTGTGTTGTGCGTTAAAAAATCTTCTTCTTCTGCTATGGAAATATATGTTCCCTCTGTAGAGAATTTGGCGTTGATGCTTGACCTCCATGGTTCCCTGCCATCCGCTCTCTCTCATGTTATGTCAGCATCTTTCAGTTCCACTGTTTATACCTTTTTTAGCACAAGTACGTAATTCTTCTTTTGTTAACTGTGTTATCGAAATTTGATGTAATTACTTTAATGTTCAACTTGATATTATTAATCAGCCATTTCAAATTAAAACAGACCGCGGTCGACAAACATGGAATTGATTACTTCGACATTAAAGGATGGATGAAAAGTACATAATCTAGTTCTAAGTAGATGCTGCATTTTAAATGTATCTACCTTCAAATTAATTTCATTTCCGCCTATCGGGCATTATGAAGCAAAAAAAAACATTATTTCACAACACTGAGTTTAGTCAGTACAATTGCTTTTATCGACTAGCCATATTGAAATTTTTGAAAGGTATAATTAATTAATTTGAAATACAACAATCGGCAACAGGGAACCCTTTAGAACAGGGGTGACCAACCGTTGAGGAAGTTTAGCATTGTATGTGGTGAATTGTAAGATTATTAGATTATTGTTTTTGACCTGAAACTTTAATACTTTGTAATAGTTGAAACATTCTTCATTTAGTTTTTGAAATTTGAATCGTTAAAAGTCACTACATTTCCAAAACGTTTTGTCACTAACGATCCTGGTTTCGCTTTTCGGCTTCTTCAGACATTCAACTGATCGAATTATTGATAACTCGGTAGCAAAACATGTAGAAATTTACAAAATATGAACGATTTAATATTGCAATTCAATCGATAACCTTTAGTCGAAATTTCATATCAGTTGCTAAAAATCATCTCAAAAAAACTATAATATTAGTCAAAATTATAATAAAAAACAAGAGTTTCAAAACTACGTAATATGTAAATAAGATTCAGAAAAGGCATTTTAAGTTAGACTGTCATTGGTAGGGGGGAATCATATTCTGAAAAATATTGAAAGGGGGAATGGAGCGAAAAATGTTGGGAATACTTGATTGGAGACGCTCAAATGAGATGTTTATTCTTGAACGAACAATCTTTTTTTTGTAACCATGTCTGTAGATGTAGTGTTTCTTTTGTACATTGATTTTTTAAAGCCACTCATTTTCTTAAACATAGGAATATTGATGGATTATGTTTTAATATATGTTTTTTTTTTAACCATGTCCGCTCCCAATGTGGAGCATATGGACTCCAAATGGAGTTTATCTCAACAGAAGTGTTTCTACGAGAACTGCTTGTTACTCAGTTGCTCAACCTCTCTTTTTCCAAAGAGGGTAAGGATAGAAGGATAGGGGCTAGGACAGGATTACTGGTAAGCTAATCGCTCTCGATACGCCCCGTTCGTAAGATAGGATGGGTGAGAGGGGGGAATTCAAGACATCACACACACCCATCCCTTTTAACAGAAATTCATAAATCGATTGAAAAATCAATTTATAAAAACTGTCCGTACGGGGATTTGAACCCGGGCCCTCCGTAGCCGAAGCCAACAACGTTGACCACTCGACCACACAGGCGACATGTATGTTTATGTCATATATAATGTTAACCTAACCTACTGAATTCTTATTACATGTTCAAATGCGTGGGTGTCTGTGATTTCACATTCCCTCCTACCTGTACGGTAATAAGAATAACGAGGCAAAACGAGAGTATCTGATGAGCTAACTACTGGTCCTTCAGAAGCCCCTCATTATATCGTTAGTCTTAAAAAAATAGTTAAATGATTGAATAGTTAGTAGTGATTAAAAAAAGTCTCCTTTGATCCTCATTGGTAGAGGACAAGGTTAAAAAAACTTAACAATACATCCAACTACAACAACAAATAGATTACTAAACACTGAAATAATATTCCACACTTCCTTACCTACACAATGGAATGATATTAATTTGCATAATGTTTTTTTTATCGTATCACAAAAAGTATCATATCTTTAGATCATCTTATAAATTAATTTGTACGATTGTCTTAAAACGTTTATTAATCATTGTTTCGTAGCGTCTGGTAAAAATAAATAAAAATACTGCAGATTCAATTACTTTAAACAATTTTCTTGCTCTTCCTTTCTTCCTTCGTTAATATGTATCCATTAAGGTCTTCGATAGCTACTAAAGACGTATCTAGGACATAGATATAATGGAAATCAAACATACTATTTTTCAGAAAATAAATGGGCTTTTTAATTTTGTTTATAAGTTGAATTAATTAAGATTAAGAATGTTTTCAACTATAATAACTATAATATAACATATTGCAGTAAATTCAACAATTAAATGTTCCGATTTCCAAACTGCAGACAGCGCAATTCGTATTGTACTCGATGCAAGGTTAACTCGTTCGTCGGCTCTAGGGCTTCCGACCCGGCCTAAACCGAAACCGGCTAACTGGTTTATTGTCTGTTTTAGGAAAAACCGAAAACCGGTTTACTTTGCTCGGTTAACCGGTTTTTATTGAAAACCTCTTTTTGACTTAACCGTTCAACTGCCATAAGCGTCTTTAGGCGTACAATTTTTCGTGGATGGAACGCCGGTCATACAAATTATGCGTCTTTAGACGCTCCGCTTTAAAAGGGATTTTACTAACCTAAATTTTTTTTTAACCATGTCCGCTCCCAATGTGGAGCATATGGACTCCTAATGGAGTTTATCACAACAGAAGTGTTTCTACGAGAACCGCTTGTTACTCAGTTGCTCAACCTCTCTTTTTCCAAAGAGAGTAGGGATAGAAGGATAGGGCTAAGACAGGATTAGTGGTAAGCTAATCGCTCTCGATACGCCCTGTTCGTAGGATAAGATGGGTGAGAGGGGGGAATTCAAGACATCACATACATCCATGCCTTTGAACAGAAATTCATAAATCGATTGAAAAATCAATTTATAAAACTGTCCGTACCGAAATTTGAACCCGGGCCCTCCGTAGCCGAAGCCAACAACGTTGACCACTCGACCACACAGGCGGCTTATTAATTATTTTAAGCAAACAAATATTTTGAACACACGACAACATTGCCGCACTCTTCATTTATTTAGTAAGTTTTTATAATTAAACTTTAATACATTTTCAATAACGATATATTTGGAAAGCTTTATTTTTGCATTTAAATTCGCGGCGTGCTAAGTACCACCATAATTACACCTAGCGGCAGTTAAAAGGTTAAGTACAATAAACTTGTATACAACTATTTATATGTCAGGTCCGTGGAACAGTGGTCAAAGTCGTTGGTTTCCGTGACATATCTCGCAGATTCAAGCACCTGAACAAAAAGGTTTTTTTCATTCAAAGGTTTGGGTGTTAGAGATTTCAAAATTCCCTCCTTCTATTTCAAAACTAAAATTACGCCACACAGCAAAAGCGATTTCTAAACTATTTGTTCTTTCATATCTCTACTACATTTGAAAAGAGACTCAGCGATTGAGTAACGTATAGTTCTAGAAAAAAAAACTTTACTTTAGATGAACTTCATTAGTAGTCCATATGCTTCACATTATCCGCTCGTAATGGTTAGAAAAACGTTAATCTACTCTTTTATGAAACTTATTAGTTCATATTTAGGTAAGCAAAATGCCCTATATTTTATTTTGAATATTGGTTTGTGCGTTGCTAAAATTGGTTTTTTTTAAACAATTCCGGCTTAAGCTGGTTAGCCGGTTTTTTTATTAGAAAAAAAACCGAAAACCGGTTTGTTACATTGGACGGTTAATTTGGATGCCCTAGTCGGTTCTGTACTATTTTATTGTAGTACTACTATAAGAAACTTTTACCTTGATGACGCGTATTCTTGATTGTCCGTCGACCGTTGTTAAGAATAAGCAACATAATCTGCCATTATTATCAGACATTAATTTAATAAATTGTTGACAGAGACTATTTCCACAGAATTATTCCAATAAATAATGACTGATTTCTTAAGTGTATATATCTGATATCACATGTAAAGTAAAGTAATGATATTCAGGTTCTGTGGAACACCAGTTTTCCGCGGAATATAGGTTGGGAAACCCTGATCTATAGAATGTATTCGGCGGAGTTACGAGACGCTGGAATGACATGGGAGGAAGCAAGAAGACTGGCGGGGGACAGAGAATCTTAGAGGAACCACTCGATGGCCATATGCTCCGACTAGGGAGAGGAAGAAATATTATTTCGAATATTTTTAGTGAAGGGATAATGTTTATATGCAGAATTTTTAATTAAAATAACCAACGTGTATTATGTATGAAGTAATTCAATTAAAATTGCTTAATTTTTTGATTAAAAATTGATTTTCTCAGAGGGATTTTTTCATTCGCTGATTTTTGAGCATCGCTTTATGACGCATTTAGGAACAGTATTACTCATTAAACTGGGGCGTCATTTTTGAACAAGATTCATTTACTTACACTAACTTCAATTAAAGTAAATATTAAACCGAATGCTACAAATAAAACAAAATGGACCACAACACGGAAAGCGAGTGACACAGGAAACCGCTGACCAAATTTAATCTCCCAAGTGAGACATTTCACAGCAAAAAAATCTAGCTCGCGTAAAAATGGTGATCGTGACTAAGCAGTTTGCTTATCCTTTTTAAGCTGATAGATATATATAAGCACTTTGTTGGTAAAATCAATTAAAAATTTCAGACACTTACTCGACCAGAGTTATTGAACCTTATCCTGGTTAGATTAATTGGGTCCATTAACCCATTTTTGCCCAGTGTTCCAATATTGGAACATTTAGTAATTTTCCTTCCACCCCATTATGCATGACGCAATAAAAGTTGAGATTGCATCAGTCTTCAGCTAGTAAGCTAGGGGATGGTTTTGTGTAGTATTTTTTCAGATTCAGAGTGAGTGTTTTTTTCTTGCATCAATTACGGGAAAATTCGTTCAAAAATGGGTTAAAGGTGAAATTAGCCGAGTGCTATTTAATTAAAAAATAAGTTAGATGAGTTGTAATATTCTACACATCTGAAAGTATCGTTAAAGTGAAGTATCTTCAGTTAAAACACATTGCAATAGTGTTATCAACGTAAAATAAAAAATGCAATCCATCAAAATACCAAATAAAGACGTGTTAAAAGCAGTTCTTACAGGAAGATTTACTTGTGATAGACCTCCTTTAGGAGGTCATATTCTCTACATCGGGAGAGGACACGGGTTAAAATAAAAATATGTTTATAATGTAACACTTCATTAACTTAATTATGATATAGTGCCTTTTGTCGTAAGCAATCCATTCAGGGGTGTTCTTCTGAGGAAAAATTTAAACTATATATAGATTTTATTGAAAGGAATGAAACTATTAACCACAAACATGCCTTGGGTACACATTTCGTTTGGCGATTCGAACCTAACGGAAACGACGGAAAATGACAAAAGTTCAAGGGCGCGAATCACTAGACTGCGGTACGGGCATGGTCTTAGAAATATTTTCAATTGATATAATGTGCAGTAAAAAATATGATTTATATTTGATTCTAGTGTTTTGAGAGCTTTGTAGTGTAGGCCGGAGATATCCTAAAATAATAGCTCATTTTTTTTTCAAGGCGTGGTTATTTTTTCCGCATCGCTTCATTTAGAATGTCTGATATAATAATACACACGTCGATTCATTGAACTCGAAAAAAATATGACATTGCAGTTTCTGCCTACAATCGACCACTTCTGCTCTTTTCGAACTAAGTTCAAGTCGATGAAACAAAGAGCAGGCGTATTTACATAGGGTTACCAAATTGTATCAGAACCGAGAACATATCCCCCTCGATAAGAATGATCGTTAATATCATGATTCATTGTGTTATCGACACAGTTGGTGTAGTTGGTTCTAGGGTATCCAATCTCGAAGCTTTTTTCCAATCCCGGAATTTCGGGATTGATAAATTTTCAATCCCGGGATTGGGATTTTCTCACCGAGCAATTTGAAATCCTCAATTCACTGTACTTTTTCCCCCGATTACCACAATACCTCGTTTTTTTTTTATCTCACCGAGGAATTTGAAAACCTCGATTTGCCAATTTCGTGTCAATTTTCGGGATTTGCTCAAAATTTCTCAATCCCGGAATTTCGGGATCAGAAAATTGAGCGGGATCCCGAATCCCGGGACTGGATGCCCTAGTTGGTTCCACATCTGAAAAACAGTTTTACTTGCCCAGTCGTGTGATGTAAAAAGAAAATATACTAGCCAACGAATTACTAATTTTTTCTGATAAATGCCAAAATTGGCTATGATGATTTTATAAACTATTAATAAATAAATATAATATATTTTAAAAGTGATATCACTTCGTTCAAATATATAAAAATATTTAACTACAATAATTATTAGGTTCTCAATAGTTATCGTTTCCTATGGCGCAGTGGTTAGCGTAGTGGGCTACCGTGCCGGACCTCACGAGTTTGAATCCCAGTACGAACAGCATTTTTCGATTTCTATTCGAAGACATGCGTGTTTGTGATGTCTAAAAATTCCCTCCCTCCCTTCGTATCCTTTAATAACCGGGCGCAGCGAGATCGATTAGTTAACTACTTGTCCTGTCCTAACTTTATCCTTCTATCATAATCTTTAAAAAAGAGAGGTTGAGTCACTGAGTAACAAACAGTTCTCGTAGAAAAACTTCTGTTAAGATACCTCTATTAGGAGGCTATGTGATTCACATTGGGAGAGGACATGGATAAAAAAAATTATAAGGTTTTATTCGAATGTGCTAATTACTAAAAGTGCCAAAATAAACTCAATTGCATTTAAAAACTTTAGCAATAGAATAAATGTCAATATATTTGTTGTATAAAATTTTAAATGTTCTTTTTTCAAATTCAACTGCCTTTCATTTATTTTTTTCCATCTGGTAACCCTGGGCATAATAATTGGTATTAGTGGTGAGATAACATCAGTGGGTTGCATGGCAGAGATGGATCCATTATTTAACAGATTTATTGTATTCAAGGTTGTGCTTAATGCCATTTAATAAAACAACACAAAGGAAGAAGAGTTATTATTGAATGTAAATAGTCAAAAAAGCTACTTATGTACATATGTATTTTAATAATATATATTATCCACATTTCAGTGGCATTGCAATCTTTGTGCGTAGGTTTGAAGGTTTACGCGTCTTATTTTTATGCGTTGTTCAATATTGTCTCAAGTGCAATTATTTATTTAAATATTTTTTTAATTATAGGTGTAGAATTTGTTAATGTGAACTTCATATTCTCCCAAGAGATACAAATAAAACTTACTATATATATTATTTTATAGGTTTTTGAGTATCAGTTAAAGATTAGAAAATACTTACGTATTTTGAAAACAAACTGTTCTTGAGATTCAGAAAATCAAATCTGAAAGACAGAGTCATAGTGGGAAAACTACGAATGTACAAATAGCTATTTTAGTGGCTTTCATTTTTTAATTGAAGACTTATTCCTGGTACTGGATATATATACAATATTCAGGAGTTTATGTGTATACACAGTATACAAATTGAAAACATATTTTATATCGTTTAAATCAGTTAAAAACATTAAGAACAACACATTTTGTTTTGTTTTTACAAGTATAAAATTTACACTGTTTGTGATAATTTTTAATGCGTATTATATTTTCGACGGATTCCGGGATAAATTTGTGGAAATTCATTATTAACAAAAAATAGGTTAACTTTGTTATTACACGTGTTTCTCCACGACAGACAGAAAATCGATGTTTACGAATAAACAAAAAAATGATTCTAATTCTTAGCTTATAAATTACAAAATAAAAGTCGGGGTTTTGTCATTTTCTTCCGAACACAGTAAGAGGGTACGATATAATCATTGCAAACATGATATTATCATTTTTTCCAAACCTAAAACTAAGCGTAAGTGGTGAAAAAAATATTGAATCGTAATATGTCCTTCCACTTAGTATTACAAGTGAAGAAAAGGAAATTTATATCGATTGTGGAAAGGAAAAAGGACGTAACCCACAGGTTTTTCAAAACAGGTCTTTTTCGATAATCACAATGTATCAAACTTGATACGCGTTCTATCAAAAGGATGCTAGCTGCAAATCCCGAATTAGTATCTAAATTTAGCTTTTATGTTTGAAAAAGATGAACTTGTAAAAAGTTAAAACCAAGAAAAAAGACTGAAATAAAGGTTTTTCCTAGACAATTTCTTTAATTTATGTCAATTGAACACCAGTTTAGAAGTCTTCGTGCACTTCAAGGTTGTGTATAATTCATAATTTGCATATGGGCCAAAATCATCAAAACACGATATGTGTGGGTCACGTCTTTTTTCTTTTCCACAGTCGGTATATTACCTCCATAGTTATTATGGAACTAAGTATTTTGCTAGTTTTACCAACAGAATGCTAGTTGCAATGTTTGTACATTGGGAAATGTCAGCACATTTTAAGTAAGCATTCATATGATAAAGATAACGATGATAATTTATTTTTTTGTTGAATGAAGAAATTTGTCGAAGAGCTGCCTTGCAACGAAATAATTATAAACATTAGTGGGCATCCGTTTAAAAATTTGCCTCAATCTAAAGAATTAGAGGTGGGCTTTTGACCTTACGCAATTTCTGCGATTAATCGATTTCTTCACAACCTATTATGTTTCTTCGTCACGTATATATCATTGTTTCATTTAAGTAACTTGCAACACAATAATTATACGTGTTTTTGTCTTAAATTATGTTGTACATGTCAGACAATAGGTAGAACACCGCAAACGACTCAATTCTCTTTACATTCGTAAATCTGTAAAATATGTCTTCATTTTTGTTTAACCATGTCCGCTCTCAATCTGAAAATTATGATGGAGCAGATGGTGCTATTATATGAAGGAAATTTCGTACCCTATCACATAATGCTATGCACATAATCTTTCATCGTTCAGTCGAGATCTGAATTTCGCGAAGATTTGTCCTGCATCCAAAACAGTTCGTTCTGGTTCGACACTAACTTGTTGGACGACAAGTCATCAACATATTCAAGACCTGATCTATCGTATTGAAAATATGTCACATTCGAAATTATAAATCGGTAAACCAGAAATGCAATCACTATACCGAACACAATACGACAAACTTTTAGGATCGTATTTAAGAGGTCCGAATTTTAATACAGTTTCGGTCATAATTTTTATCACATCGGTCTTAACTAATATAACATTGGTCAGAATTTGTATTAAATGGTCATAATATATCGGTCAGTGAACAGAGGGCAGAATAAATAATTAATGGTCAGAATTTTTATAAAATAGTCATAATTTAAATGAAATCAAAAAAAAACCTAACCTAACCGAAATGGTTATAAAATCTGACTTTTATTCAGACCGAAAGTTTATATAAATTCTGACCAAAAATTGATTTAAACTCTAACCATTTTTTTTGCTACCAAAATTTTAACGGCGTTGATTTCTCGATTACTGAACCAACATATGCAGGGGTGTAGTGGAGAGTGCTCAGAAGGGGTTACGCGAGCCTATTGTTAAATTAAAAGAAAATGAATTGTAAAGAATTAATTTAGTATCTGTCGAACTATTTCGTAAATACCAAATCAAATATACTGAATAAAGAACGCGCTTTTGCAAACTAAGACGTCGTGTTCGTAAAATTTTATTACGCGTATTGTGGACAACCATAATAGGTCAGTTATACCACGTGACGGCGAAGGAGTGAAGAGCCTTAGATGTCAATATTTTTGTTAAGGCGTGGGCCAGGTTCGACGCCCTGCCGATGGCGGAAGACAAGCATAACAAACGAATACAGAGCGTTTAGTTGGTCAAAGCAAATTGTATACATACATATATGTATGTTATCTGCGGAGGTGTCGATACGTTTATGTTTATTATTGCTGCAATCGAAAACATGGGATATCTTGTGTAGGAAAATATCTTTTGTCAATAATGAAGGCAGTATTTAACAAAAGAAGATGTATCGATTAAATTTTCGTCATTATTTTAAAGTTTGTAAGCAATTTAACTTTTCTGTATAATTAATGTACGCATTCACTCTTTAAAGCAGCGATAATCAAACTATTTTTTTGGTCTGGGCAGTGAGCTGGTTTTTGATATAAAAATAAAAAAAAATATTCATTTGTTTACGTAAAGTTTTGCAAGCATGATCTGAGGTATAAAAAGGCATCTTTTTTTTGGGGTAAGCATAAAATCTAAATGAGAAATGTCGTCTTGAATTGACAAATTAAGAACGAGCTTAGCATCACGAAAATGACTCTCTTTGATTGACTTTGTTGTGTTCTGTATGTGTGTATGTATGTATGCTCATGTGTGTACATGTACGTATATAGTATGGGGGAAGCATATAGAATGTGATTTGCAAAATAATGCATATGGAGTTCCCGTGAACTTCTTATCTCTGTAGTGATCACGGCCTTCCGTCTGCAAACGATGGTAAGGGGATACAAATTACAATTTTTCAAAAACTTTATCGATGAAGGAGACTAGAAGAACCTTGACGCTAGCGCGTCCTGGCGCTTAAAGCTCCATAAAATTGCTATCTAAAAAAAAATGAGAATCGCTGTGTTAAAGTGTAAATTTTTTCTCTTGTGTATACTGTAACTCATAGGATCCCAACCTTTTTCGGGTGGCGACCCCTTTTTATGAAATCCTCGATTTGCTATACCTTTTCCCCGGATTGTCCCCGAAACACCTTTTTTTTTTTTTAGCTCACCGGGGAAAGTTGGCGACCCCCCTGAAAACCCTTGGCGAACCCCAGGTTGGGAACCCGTGCTGTAACTGGATAAAATATTCAACGTATGTATATATTGAATAAGTGCATAATTTTACTGTAACATATATATTTTTTATTATATTGAAACCATGACGCATTAAAATATAACTAGCTGTAAGCCCGTTGCCCAGCAACGTGAGATTTTTGTTGCATAGTATTTAATTTAATTTAATTTTATGTTATTTTATTTTATGGTATTTTATTTTATTTTATTTCATTTCATTTTATTTTATTTTATTTTATTTTATTTTATTTTATTTTATTTTATTTTATTGAATTTAATTTAATTTAATTATATTTTATTTTAATATATTTTAATATATTTTATTTTTATAGTTAGCAGATATTTCGTAAATTATTTAATATTTGGAATAATGTTTAAGTTTGCTAACAACAATTTTTCGTATTAGCAGAAACTTCGTAAATTACTTAATTTTTAGAATAATGTTCAAGTTTGCTGACAACTATTTTTCGTAGTAGCAGAAATTTCGTGAATTATTGAATTTTTGGAAAAAAAAAGTTTGATAACAACCATTTTTCGTAGTAGCCGAAATTTCGTAAATGATTTAATATTTGGAATAATGTTCAAGTTTGCTAACAACCATTTTTCGTAGTAGCATAAATTTCGTAAAATATTGATTTTTTGGAATAAAGTTTAAGTTTGCTAACAACCATTTTTCGTAGTAGCAGAAATTTCGTAAATTATTTAATATTTGGAATAATGTTCAAGTTTGCTAACAACCATTTTTCGCAGTAGCATAAATTTCGTGAAATATTTAATTTTTGGAATAAAGTTAAAGTTTGCTAACAACCAATTTTCGTAGTAGCCGAAATTTCGTAAATTATTGAATTTTTGGAATAAAGTTTAAGTTTGCTAACAACCATTTTTCGTAGTAGCAGAAATTTCGTAAATTATTGAATTTTTGGAATAATGTTCAAGTTTGCTAACAGCCATTTTTCGTAGTAGCAGAAATTTCGTAAATTATTTAATATTTGGAATAATGTTTAAGTTTGCTAACAACCATTTTTCGTAGTAGCAGAAATTTCGTAAAATATTTAATTTTTAGAATAATGTTTAAGTTTGCTAACAACCATTTTTCGTAGGAGCAGAAATTTCGTAAATTATTTAATATTTGGAATAATGTCCAAGTTTGCTAACAACCATTTTTCGTAGGAGCAGAAATTTCGTAAATTATTTAATTTTTGGAATAATGTTGAAGTTTGCTAACAACCATTTTTCGTAGTAACAGAAATTTAGTAAATTATTCAATTTTTGGAATAAAGTTTAAGTTTGCTAACAACCATTTTTCGTAGTAGCAGAAATTTCGTAAATTATTGAATTTTTGGAATAATGTTCAAGTTTGCTAACAACCATTTTTCGTTGGAGCAGAAATTTCGTAAATTATTTAATATTTGGAATAATGTCCAAGTTTGCTAACAACCATTTTTCGTAGTAGCAGAAATTTCGTAAATTATTGAATTTTTGGAATAATGTTTAAATTTGCTAACAACCATTTTTCGTAGTAGCAGAAATTTCCTAAATTACTTAATTTTTGGAATAATGTTTAAGTTTGCTAACAACCATTTTTCGTAGAAGCAGAAATTTCGTAAATTATTGAATTTTTGGAATAATGTTTAAATTTGCTAACAACCATTTTTCGTAGTAGCAGAAATTTCCTAAATTACTTAATTTTTGGAATAATGTTTAAGTTTGCTAACAACCATTTTTCGTAGAAGCAGAAATTTCGTAAATTATTGATTTTTTAGAATAATGTTTAAGTTTGCTAACAACCATTTTTCGTAGTAGCAGAAATTTCGTAAATTATTGATTTTTTGGAATAATGTTTAAGTTTGCTAACAACCATTTTTCGTAGTAGCAGAAATTTCGTAAATTATTGAAATTATTGAATTTTTGGAATAATGTTTAAGTTTGCTAACAACCATTTTTCGTAGAAGCAGAAATTTCGTAAATTATTGATTTTTTAGAATAATGTTTAAGTTTGCTAACAACCATTTTTCGTAGTAGCAGAAATTTCGTAAATTATTGATTTTTCGGAATAATGTTTAAGTTTGCTAACAACCATTTTTCGTAGTAGCAGAAATTTCGTAAATTATTGAATTTTTGGAATAAAGTTTATGTTTGCTAACAACCATTTTTCGTAGTAGCAGAAATTACGTAAATTATTTAATTGTTGGAATAATGATTAAGTTTGCTAACAACCATTTTTCGTAGTAGCAGAAATTTCGTAAATTATTTAATTTTTGGAATAATGTTAAAGTTTGCTAACAATCATCTTTCGTAGTAGCAGAAATTTTGTAAATTACTTAATTTTTGGAATAATGTTTAAGTTTGCCAACAATTATTTTTCGGATTTTAAATTATTTAACAATTATTTCCAATAAAAATCAAAAGATCAAATCCAATTTTTCAATAAAAAATCAGTTGCACATTTTGTCCAAGTGTATGAAAAAAGCAAAATATTATTCTATCATATATCCATATCATAATTTGAATATTCTTAATGTATTAAAGAATTCTAACAGATTTTCAAGGTCAGACGTGAAAAGATTCATCATTATGATTCAATTGATCAAATCCGCTCCAAAAAATATTAGTCTCACATCGACTCACACGATCAGACGATTCATTTCGATAGCCCTATAATCATAGTTTGCAATAGTCGAATTAAAGTCTTTGATTATTCGAATATTATGATGTATGGTGATACAATACTTTAGCTCTACACCAAGAAATATCAAATTTTCAAACGTGGCGATATCAGAACATTCACGCCCGGTTTAAAATAAGCCGCTCCCATTGGATAGAACAACATTTCAAAAATGTGCTGTTCAGAATAAATCGAAATCATTGGTCTGTACCTTACTGCGGACGTCCTTACAGACGGACCTTATCGGCTATTAATGTTAAGATAAATCGCCCTTACTACATTTTTTATCCATGTCCTCTCCCAATGTGAAGCATATAGCCTCGTAATGGGGGTATCTCAACATATTTTTTGTTTGTTAATCAGTGGATCAACCTCTCTTTCCTAAAGAGAGTAGTAGGGATAGAAAGATCAGGCTAGGACAGGACAAGTGGTTATATCAGGGGTGGGGAACCTTTTCATTTCTAAAGGGCATCAGATTCTACATAAGGCCGCAATAAAGAAAACGTTTACAACCCTCCCCATTTTTTTCGACTGTGTAACATAAAATGGTTTTTTTTTTCTAAGCGCTTGGGTATAATTTTTTGATCAAAGTGAATATTTTGACCAATGCAAAAGGCCGCAGGTTTCCTTCCACTAGGTTAGATAATCGCTCTCGGTACGCCCAGTTATTAAAGGATGGGAAGGGGTAAAGAAATTAAGACATTAATTGTCGCCTGCTGTGGTCTAGTTGGTTAGAGCTTGCTCTACCGATCAAGTGGGTCTGGGTTCGATGCCCTTTAAGATCAGTATTAAGTTGGATTTTTTCAATTTTAATTTGAGATCTAAGACATGGGTGTTTGTGAAGTCAATTCTCCTTGAGTTAATCTCATGTGACTTTCAAAAATTCTCATCGAGTATGTCTCGATGATCTTTCAACATCAAAATATTTGACACATTGGCGTAAGTAATGTCAAATATTTTTTTTAATTTAACACCCGTGCCTTAATGCCTTAATAATATAAATCGATCGAAAAAATACTATCCGAACTGGGTCTCAAACTCGTGAGATCCGACGCGGAAGCCAGCAACACTACCCTCTGCGCCATATGACCAGTGTTCCCTCTGAGCTGTGTGCTTGTGCGCGCGCACATGCATTAGAACCAGGGTTGCCAGATTTATAAAAACACAGTTCGGGACATTCACTATTTCGAAGAGTTTTATACATGTATACGACGGGATTATAGAGGGACTTGCAATGCGGGACTCAGGATTTGTCGATTGAACTCGGGACAGTCCCGCTCAAATAGGGACGCCTGGCAACCCTGATTTGAACAGAGCGCACAAAAGTTACACCAGCTATACCACTACCAGAATAAACTTATGGTCATTATATAATGTTGTTAATTATTGTCATTATAAAAATATAACCAATTCGTTAAGTAGGTCTAAATACCATTATGTGGCGCACATTTTTTTAATTTCCTTTCAAAGTTGCACAGCCAATGTATTTTGCGAACACAATCTTCGGAAAATTAGGGGGAACATTGCATAGGACCCGAAAATTTACAACAATACTGAATGATTACTATGTCAAGTTAAAAGCACGTGTTTATTTCATAAATATCCCACAATTAGTATATATATACGTATTTCGTGACTACATGATTGCTTCGAATACAATAATTGTCGAGTCTTTTGACATACAACTGATTTGTTCACCAACGAATCTTATTATAAAAAAATAATGCTCATCTAACTGCGCAATCATATCGATTTCTACAGCTGATCCTACGCAAATTATTAAAAAAAAACGAAAGTTTATTTTTCGTGGCGGGTCAAAGTTATCTTAACTCGGACAGAAGAACCTTCGATTATAATTTAATACTGTTATGTACTCTGTACCAATACGGTATTTGTGGGCAGTCGTCCATCGAATCGAATCATTTGAACGGTTCACTGCGTTGGATCGTTTACAGTTGAACTTGTTAATCTGAATCAGTTCCGCAAAAATGATTCACAACTATTCTTCTTTTCGTAAATAGAAATGCATCAGAATTTTACATTACGTTGAATGAATGATATCAAAACTGATGTATTAATGGAAGTCTTATTTTGATATATATAAATTTTTTTAAGAGTATAGATAGTACTTCATAATAAATAGGTTTTGAGGGTGAGCCAAACGGTCTCTGATACACCTATTAATTATAGCAAACATTCGATTTGATAAAGGGATTCCTTTTTATACTATTGCACTAATAGTTTACCGTATATAATAAGCAGAGAGTCTTGTGTAGCCATATATAGCGCGCTAAAACAGCGACCTCTTATTTTCTTACAAAAAAATAATAAATCTCAAACGAGACAACTTATTTATTTTTGAAAATTATATGAAACGTTAAAAAAATCGATACATTATTTGAAGGTATTATTTGCAAACACTGCTCATTCCAAAATGGTTAATAAATGAAACTTTAATTTCATTTTGTTAAACAATATACAGCATAAAATTATTTTTAGTTTTACATTACTTTGGAATGATATTTTGTATATTATCAAGCCATGTTTGAGACTGATTTTTAAAAATACTGTGAACATTTGTTTTTATTTGCTAAATTACATTCATGGTTTATTTTTCAACAATTTTGGATTGAACCGGGCTTGCAAATAATAGCCTCATTTTTAACATTTATTTTTTCAGCTTTTATTGGACATTCATAGATAGTTAAATGTTAAAAAAGTAACTGTCAAATGGAGAATTGATAAATGATAAAAAAAGGAATGACGAAATTAATCTTTCACTAATCGTTAGTGCTAACAATATTTGTGCGTAGTAGGGATTCTATGTCGAGACATCTCAAGAATAAATTCCCGGGAAATTGACTCCTTTCGCCAGTATGGTTCCCGGGACATTTGAATAAATTAACCCTTGGCGTGAGACTTGTTAATTTATAAATAAAATTTGTACAGATTAGACTTTGAGAACCTTTGTACATTTTGGAGTGCAATAAAAAACGTAAAAAACTTTTAAAACCTGCTTTCGACTATTAATTAACATAAAATATGACCACTGACCGCACGTGTGACAAATTTTTTCTACAGTAAAATAAAACGAATTCCTCGAATGATGTGTAATAAAAAGAAAAGAAAAATATTTACAATACAAAATTGTTATATTTTGCAATATTTTACTAAAAAATAAGTTTTGAATTACCAACAGTGTTCATTAATTGAAATATTCATTTAAATATTTTTTCATAAAAACAATACTGAAGTTCGCGAAGAGAGAATTTCCTAAGACATCGTGTCCAGGGACATAAAAAAAGCCGAGGCTTTATAATCCTTAATGCGTAGTCAAGAAAACTTCTTTCCACCTGGAACTCTGCAGCATTCCTCTATTTTGATTTGAACTAAGCACAGTTTTTAGTTTTTGATCTACGATCATTCATCTTATTGGGTTGTTTATAAAAACGTTTTCATTGGTGCTTGATTGGCCGAAGACATCTTCAGTGTAAATTGATTTTCTGGTCAGTAAAAATTAGACCATATTCTTTGGAGCGTTATGAGAAATTTCTTGCGGTAAATACCTGTTGATACAACTTGAAAATAATATATTTACGGAATGCAATGTACAAATCGGTTTCAACACTTTGCATGCGTTCTATAAACAATATAAAATTACATTTACTACCAAAGTGAATGGTTGATTTCCATTATGTTAACAAATAATAATGAAACGATATACCTAGTGTGTGAACTTTTTCAGCATCGAAGAAGTCTGAGCAATTTCAGTAAGCGTTTCTCACGACTGATTGATGGATTGTTTGGGATATTTATTTGATAATAATATGATTGGTCACCCTGAGCACGAATGTAACTTAACACTTCCCTTACTATGCAAAACAAGCACAAACTCCTGACTACATACTAACAGAGGCGAGTTTAAATTATTTTACCAAGAAATCTTAGAGATTAATCGAGCTCAGCTTAACAGTTTGCCAATTTTAAACGAGCAATATTATCTACCAAATTCTCCATGTTTGTACCCCTTTTAAATAATTGTAATTTTATTAATAATTCAAGCACTTGCTATCATTAAATATTAATTCAAAGGCTTAAAAACAAATCAACTCATTAATAATAGGTCGGATAAAACCCTAGATTTATTTTAAACATTCCTATGTTATTATCTGGTCATTAATATTTTCAAAAAATCCCCATAATTATAACAAACCCACTTAATCCATTGAAAATTGTATACATTCAATTTTCGCTAATTTACATTTTAATAACCTTTTAACTTAGTGATCTACTTATATTTTTGTTTATAAACGATACAAACTGTTTACTACGCGTCAGTTCAAGTACATTCGTGCACTTGGAATGCCTGAAGATGCCGAAAGGCGAAACCCGGGTCGTTAGCGACAAAACTCATGGAAAAGTACAAAATTCAAACAAGCTCCTGAGCTGTGTATCTGCTACACATCAAGCAAACGGGAGTGAATCATGACAATTATATAACACTACTAAAGCAGTACTACATATAATTGTCAAGATTCACTACCGTTTGCCTGATGTGTAGCAGATACGCAGCTCAGGAGCTTGTGATTTTTTTTTGCATAGTAAGGGAAGGGTTAATAAAAACAAGCAACTCCGCTAATATTATAAGAAACTAAACTGAAATGATTTGTTTAAATGAACATTGTTGAAATAATATTTCCTTGCGCTGCAGATTTTAATAATTTTCACTACATACACTTTTATGGTGGATAACTGAAATATGAATAGGTTCCTACAGTAAAACCTCAATATAGCAAACCACTATAGAGCGAATTAACTAGAGCAAGGTTTCCCAAACTTTTCCTGCTATGGAACACTTCGCAAATCCGAAAATTTCAACGAAACAATTCTTTAGGTCGGGTAATTCATAATAGTATAAATACAAACAAAATGTTTATACGCCACTTATTATTTTTAAATGGTGTGACGTCGAATCTGTTTCTGCACTTTAACTTTGTTGCAGAATAAAAAAGAAGTCCTGATTCGTATAAATAGGTTACGGAATTAAAACAATAATAACTCGTGTAGATACATCGGGGGGAATCGTTTGACATACTCACTAAGATAGAATTTAGTGACATTTGTATCAGAATCACTGATAAAATCAGTCAGATTTCCATGACCACTTGCGCTGAATTAAGCATGCTCGTTTTGCTGTTACAGAATATGTAGTCCGAACCAAGAATCTATAGTTTTTGGAAAACATTGAAAAATAGAGATTTTTAAGTTATGTGGGTGTTCGATGAACACTTATTCATGTTCTGTGGAACACCAGTGTTCCGCAGAACATAGTTTAGGAAACCCTGATACTAGAGGGTGTCAACGTTTTCTTTACTGCGGTCTTATGTTGAATCAGATAAATGAATGTGGCCTTTAGAAATAAAAATGTTCCCCATCAGTGCTGTAGCTTATTAATGACTCTACAGCCTGGGAAAAGATCAGAAGAAACGTCTCTTTCTCATCTACGATAATTATAATAATTATAATTTTGATAAAATCACAAAGGAATCAGATACGCGTTCGTTTTGCAACGGAGTCATAAACAGTTTGATGATGCTTCATGATTTATTTTAGTGTGTAAGAAATTACCACTCAAATCCAAGACATTGGTTTTGTAATTATTACAATATTACTTTTACTATCATTTGAAGTGCGGAAAAAACACACACTGCAGGTAATTGATGACAATTATTTAGAGCTAATAGTCTTCGCTTGTTTTCTGTCCTTTCACTTTTGTTTTAGAGAATGCATTGCCTACAACTATCGGGTTTTTTTTTGTTTTGCTTGCAATGAAAGAATGTTATTATACGTCAAATAACGTATTTGATATCCGGGTAAATATATAACGTATGTTTGTCAGTTTTATTTTTATTATTTTATAATGACCAGGTACGTATGTAGGTATAGGCAAGCTGTGCAATGTCTAAAACACGACATATTCAAGGGGGCGGCGAATTTGATAGCAGAATATATATTTTTATAACGTATTATAAGTGGAAAAAGTCTGTGACCATTTTTCATGTACCATCTATCAAAAGCTATATATATAATTGAACATTTTACTTTGGATGAATCATAGGAGCGATTTTTTTCATTTTACCTTAGATAAACACTTTGTTAAGCGACGGTCCTCTCTAGTTTCAAAGAATTCCGAAGAAAAAAATCATGTATTGAGTCATAATAATAAATACATGTTTTATTATAAACTTATTATGATGATATCTAGATAGTTATCATGCTTCTTTGTTTTTTTAATGCAACTCTTTTTAACTTGTGTTGTTGTGAAAAATCTGATTATAAACTGGTCTATTAAAAACAAGCTTGACTTTTTACCATTTCGAAATGTATTGCCTTGCCTTTATTGATTAGAGATTATAAAATATTTGCATGATACAATAAATAATGTGTAGTATTTGTTTGAGACTTCAGGTCTCAGTTTGACTCTTTTTCACTCTGCGTTTTTATAAATGTCGTATGCCTCGACGTGTAAGAAAACTTATGTAATATATACCTAGTAAAAAAACATATGATATTGAAAAAAACCAAGTGCTTTTTTTAACACTCTCCTTTGCATAGGTCGGTGGGATTCCGGACGAACGTTGAGTACTATCTACTCTACGGGATGTACTCTGCGGAACTGAGGGGTGCCAGCTAGGGTATCCAATCCCGGAGCCTTTTTTCAATCTCGCGATTTCGGGATTGATTCATTTTCAATCCCGGGATTGGGATTTGCTCACCGAGGAATTCGAAATCCTCAATTCGCTATATTTTTTCCCCTTATTATCTCCAAATCTCGTTTTTTTTAGCTCACTGAGGTATTTGAAAACCTCGATTTTGTATACTTTTTCACAAAGAAATTGTCACAAAACCTCGTTTTTTTTAGCTCACCGAGGAATCTGAACTTCTCGATTTGAAAATTTCGTGTCAATTTTCGAGATTTACTCAAAAATTCTCAATCCCGAAATCCCGGGATTGCAGCCGTATCGATCAGAAAATTGAACGGGATTGGATGCCCTATTGCCAGCATGTCATGGGAGTAAGCAAAGCAATTGGCGGGAGACAGGGAAAGATGGAGATGTCGCGTGGCGGCCACATGCTCCACATATGAAACGAATATGGTCAAAGAAGAAGAAGACAACTAGAAATTGGTAATTTTGAGATATGGCATTAGCGTGTCCCATTGGCAGATAACAAATCTATAAAATATCATAATATGATGATTGAAAAAACACCAAATAACTGAAAATTAGCATTATATTTAAATATTTATCAATCAATAAGTTCACCATGTATTAGAACTGCAGGATTTTTTTGTAATGTCAAAGTTAGACATTCTCATGAATAAGTTGTTTATGGACGATATTTGCCGACATTTTTATTTTGGCATCATATTTTGAACATGTTTGGTAACGCGTGATAACTGAAAACGAAATTTGCAGATTGCTTATAACTAAATTATAAATTTCTCAGAGAATTTTATTCACAAAAAATTAGTAGACTTTAATCTGGCAAGTGACAAAAAATAGCAATGTGAATTAATACATACATATGTTCTTTTTTATTTAAATCAGATAATGCCAACCTTAAAACGTTAACATGTGTTATTATAATTTGTATCGGTCGTCATTAGCAACGCTGTCACTTTAGTTATTTTGCGTGACGAATCTTGCAAACGGCAGGGTTGATGTGATAACAATATTTTTAGTGGTAACCAGTAACAACCAAGGAAAAAATATAGAAAGGCTCACGAAAAAAAAATCGTTTATACAACAATCATTAATTACTCTATGGTCGCAATTTGTTACCAATTATCTTTTTACCGCCACTTCTTTTTTGCTGTCATACTGAGCATCTGACAGCTCAGTTTTGCGGTTAACCGAAATAAATTTAACTAAATATTTATTATGTAAAGCGAAAACAATATGAAGTGAAATAATATGTATTATTCAGTCATTGTTCTCTTTCAGGTTTGTGGCTATGAATTTTTGCTTTCTACTTAATGTTTAGTTTCTGATTCTAGTTATCCTTAATTCAATGCTGATTATTACAATATTTATTTAGCACAACAAATTGTGTAGATAAATACATATATGAATATCGATGTCATATAAGAAATTATACGATGCAGTAAAAGAAAAAAAAAACAGTAAAAAGATACACTTTATTAAAGTATTTTAATGTTGATTAAATCATAAGTTTATTGAGATTCAAATGTAGGTTATCGACATTTATCTCATTCTGAATTACATTGCCGCAATCGAATTATTTATAAAACAAGCAGTGGTGGATTAAGCATATGGGAGGCCCCAGGCGCAATAAAATTTGGAGGCCCTGTTTTTCGGATAAAATAAGAACGTCAAAAAATTCCATGAAAACTATTAAAAATATGAACGAAAAGTACATGGGTTGTATAATATAAGCCATTTTCAGGCCCAAAGCGTGCGCCTCATTCGCGTATAGGGTAATACGCCACTGAATACAAGTGTGGACAAAAGTGGTTTAACACTAAATATTATATATAAAAACACTAAATATATAAAAGTCAAATTATTTTTATTATTATTACTAGTTTCATGTCAAAGTTCTGGAACTCTGTTTTTCAAGCAGGCAAATTAGAACGGACCCAATTCGAATCCCGGTACCAAATCATAAATCGATTGAAAAATCATTTTTTTATTTTTGTTTGAATGCATTGATGTATGTCTTGAATTTCATCATCTCGCTCGTCTTATCTTGAAAACGAGGCGTAGGGATAGCGATTAACTAACCACTTGTCCTATTACAGCCATATCCTTCTATCTCTACTGTATTTAGTAAAAAAGGCAGGTTGAGCAACTGATCAACAAGCAGTTCTCGTAGAAACACTTATGTCGAGATAAACTCCACTAGTAGTCCGTACACTCCACTGGAAACCATGGTTAAAAATTATATAAAATGTGTCATGACTATATATCACTGGCCGTTTCAGAAAATATGCCAGACGACGGCCATTCAATTTTAAAATATAGATCCTGAGATTTTCTTTTAAAAAAGTAAATAATTTAGCATTTACCGATCTTACTTAATATAGTGGGGCCCCGAAGCACCAAGGGCCCCCGAGATATTGGAATGTCTAGAATAGTTATAGAGCCTTTTTAGAAATAATTTGATTGGAATCTATCAATGGAAGAAAAGAAGTGTGCGGTAGAAAAAAAGTTGATGGATATTTACAGAGAGGTCATTGACGTTTGTACTTTTGGCAAAGAATTTGACTTTATTTAATAATTATAAAAGAAAACAAGAGCGCCATAAAAACCACACCAGACATCTATCGAGGCATCGAGCCGCTAAATAAATTTCTTGCACATTCCCAAATATTGACAAAATAATGATTTTTTTAAACAATTTTCATATCTAATGCGTCAGGTGAAAGATCATTTTCTGTTTTAAAGCGTGTAAAAAAATATTTAAGAAGTACTTTGGGAGAAGAAAGATTAAATAGTATTGCCATTTTGTAAATGGGGGAAGAAAGTTGTAAGCCGAATTGACACTGCCAAAATAATAGACGTATTTGCAAAAAGTAAAGCAAGTCGAAAATTTATTAAAAAAATATGTTTTTTTTTATTTCTGTGTATATTTTATGTTGATAAACTAATGAGATATATCTATGTATAAAACTTTAATTTGAAAGCTCCAATTTTTTACCGCTCGAGGCCTCCACTTGACTTGATATGCCACTGCTTCTACAGTGGATATGATTTGCTTGTCAAATCAAATCCAACTGTGATTGCAATAAAAAAAATATGTACCGGAAGTAAGTCACATCCAAGAATATTGACAGTTTGCTCTGTCACCTGTTATTTTAAATGAGAATAAATAAAGAAGACATGGAAACAGAAAGAAGATTATCATTATTGTAAAGGAACTTGAAGAATACGATAAAATCTTTCGTTCTCTTGAGTTCAGAGGAGAAAGCAAAACACTTTGTTCGAATGCCATGAATGTTGCGAGTTTAAACTGATTTACGTGAGGAAATAAACCTCATATACATTGTTATTATTCATGCCGTGTTGTCACGACGCTTAAAACTGTCGTGTATCAAAATAGCAATTCTTGTCTTTGCTGGACGCGACTTAGTTTAGTTTAAGTCTTGTCTGGTGACTCGAGTACTCGCTTATATTCAAATTAGTAATTGCAGGGATGCCACCAGTGGCGGTTCCTGACCTGAAATCTTGGGTGGGCTAGAGAAAAGCATAGCATTGTATACTATTTACGAAATTTTGCATGCTTCAACTTCATCTTATACATTAATCTACAAGCAAATTAACAAATACTACGACACTACTGCAAAGCATAAATTACTATATAATACAATCAACGCTAATGTAAGTAAGAAATAATAATACGTGACCTTAAATTTGTCTCTTTCAAAGTGAAATAACAAGTAAAAAAAGCAATACAGAACTGTCACTGAGATTCGATACCTGTCACTTTCATAGAATACAAAGATATTGGTATGTTTGTATGGGCCATGGACTAATTTCGATTTAGCCCCCGATGAATGACAGAAGCCAGTAAATTTGAAATACAGTCCTGTGTGTTTGATGACGTTTCCGTACATACAAATACAAACAAAATCGAATCGTGCTAGATTGCGTTCCAGTGTAAAGAAATATTGTCTATGGTTTTGGGCTAGAAAGCCGCAGCCCCTGACCAATAGCATGTACATAGGTGTTGCCAGACTGACGTCACGTTGAATGTTCTCTATGAATTATTTATAGGGTTATTGTTTTTTTTATGCCGGCTCAGCTTAAAATTGTAATAAAAAACAATCGAGAATATTATTAATAGAAAATTTAAATTAACTTTGATTATTCCACGTATTGTGTAACTAACTGTGACACGTGTTTCGCCTCTTTCAGAGGCATCTTCAGACTTACTATCGCAAAGTTTGCTTAAGTAATGAAGCAAGATTGATTCTAACATTTTAAAATTATAAAATTACAAAATGGATTGGGTTTTTTTTCCTTTTAAGAGGAGCAAGGAGGGGGGTGTAGAATCGAAATAAAGCAAACAGATAATGATACTAATTTTACTAATGAGTTGTAAACAATCAGAATGGGATTTTTCCTTTTTAATGGAAGCAAAGAGGGGATTATAAAATGCAAACAAATTTAATCATACTACTAATGACGTTAAACATTACAAACTATTGAAACTAATGAGCTACAATCAATCATCTAGGTTTGTGATTACTCTATTAATTGGAAACAATTTTAGTAACGGGGAACCGCCTGTGCTATTAAGAATATTATTTAATAATATTTCTTTTTTGTTAAGAGTTTTATTAATTTCTAAAAATTCTAAGCTATTCATCTTTAAACCCTTTTTATTTACTCGGTGGAGTATTTCTAAATTACAAATCTGATTAAAATTATGATTATTTTCTATTAAATGATTGGCAAACTCAGAGAAATTGTTACTTTTTAGACATCTTATATGTTCTTTAATTCTAATATTAAAGTTTCTACCTGTCTGTCCAACATAAGACGCTTGACAGTCTCCACAAGAGAGTCGATAGATACCACTCTGTGACGATGAATCTACGCGATCTTTACTGTTCAATAAAATTTTACCTAAATTATTTACTGTATAAAACGCGGGTTCTATATTGTCTGGCAAAAATTTAACTATCTTTGACGAGATGTCTCCTAAATAAATAATTCTACGCCAGTTTTTAATATTATCGTTTGCTTTCTTCTCTCCTGAAAAAATATTATTTACTATGAGTTGTTTAACTTGCTTACGTTTAAGTAAGTTAACTACTACGTCTGTGTTGTAACCATTATTTACAGCTATCTGTTTAATAATGTTTAACTCTAATTCAAAGTTGACTTTAGTGAGAGGGATGTTAACTAATCTATTAATCATTGCATGGAATGATGAGAGTTTTTGCGACCACGGGTGAATTGATTGATGGTGAATGACGACATCTGTATAAGTAGGCTTTCTGTAAATGGCAAATTCTAATCTGTTGCTATTATTTTTCTTTATTGTTATGTCAAGAAAATTTAAGGTTTTTATTTAAATTTAAATAAAAACCTTAAATTTTCTTGACATAACAATAAAGAAAAATAATAGCAACAGATTAGAATTTGCCATTTACAGAAAGCCTACTTATACAGATGTCGTCATTCACCATCAATCAATTCACCCGTGGTCGCAAAAACTCTCATCATTCCATGCAATGATTAATAGATTAGTTAACATCCCTCTCACTAAAGTCAACTTTGAATTAGAGTTAAACATTATTAAACAGATAGCTGTAAATAATGGTTACAACACAGACGTAGTAGTTAACTTACTTAAACGTAAGCAAGTTAAACAACTCATAGTAAATAATATTTTTTCAGGAGAGAAGAAAGCAAACGATAATATTAAAAACTGGCGTAGAATTATTTATTTAGGAGACATCTCGTCAAAGATAGTTAAATTTTTGCCAGACAATATAGAACCCGCGTTTTATACAGTAAATAATTTAGGTAAAATTTTATTGAACAGTAAAGATCGCGTAGATTCATCGTCACAGAGTGGTATCTATCGACTCTCTTGTGGAGACTGTCAAGCGTCTTATGTTGGACAGACAGGTAGAAACTTTAATATTAGAATTAAAGAACATATAAGATGTCTAAAAAGTAACAATTTCTCTGAGTTTGCCAATCATTTAATAGAAAATAATCATAATTTTAATCAGATTTGTAATTTAGAAATACTCCACCGAGTAAATAAAAAGGGTTTAAAGATGAATAGCTTAGAATTTTTAGAAATTAATAAAACTCTTAACAAAAAAGAAATATTATTAAATAATATTCTTAATAGCACAGGCGGTTCCCCGTTACTAAAATTGTTTCCAATTAATAGAGTAATCACAAACCTAGATGATTGATTGTAGCTCATTAGTTTCAATAGTTTGTAATGTTTAACGTCATTAGTAGTATGATTAAATTTGTTTGCATTTTATAATCCCCTCTTTGCTTCCATTAAAAAGGAAAAATCCCATTCTGATTGTTTACAACTCATTAGTAAAATTAGTATCATTATCTGTTTGCTTTATTTCGATTCTACACCCCCCTCCTTGCTCCTCTTAAAAGGAAAAAAAACCCAATCCATTTTGTAATTTTATAATTTTAAAATGTTAGAATCAATCTTGCTTCATTACTTAAGCAAACTTTGCGATAGTAAGTCTGAAGATGCCTCTGAAAGAGGCGAAACACGTGTCACAGTTAGTTACACAATACGTGGAATAATCAAAGTTAATTTAAATTTTCTATTAAAATGAACTTCCACAAAGTTACCGCCGAAACCATCGAAAGTATGAGAATATTATTGTAGGTAGACATGCCATTGTCTTATATTGATAGAGGAAAATTTAAACAAAGATATTATATTCGTTTGGGGAAGGTTAGTGACGCTTATAAATGTATTTATTTTGTTCAGCGGCCGAATTGCTGTTCATTTTTATTCAGCCATCTAAAGTTTTGGGTGAAAAATGCAGGTCGGGCTTAGCCCACCTAGCCCAGTACCTAGAACCGCCACTGGATGCCACCATGTTGAAATACTTCATATTGATATAGGTATCTGGAATCAAATAATTTTACTTTTTGGCCAGTGACTATATGTAAAAAATAATTTAAACATATTGGATGGCTTGTTGCCGATAAATATGACATCTCAATATAAGGGTGTTTGTAAACTGTGATAATATGTTAAACAACGGCTAAAAGTGGTTTTATTAAGTGTCACTTCACATACCTGACAAATTAAAAACACTTTTTTCTGAAAATCAAATATAAAATACTTAATTATTCAACGATTTTGATAGAAAAAATGTGAATAAATTTTAGTAGAGGGAAAAACATTATTCATATTATAGAAGGCACTTTTCTAATTGAGTATTGTTTTAACAGCTTATCTGGATATCTTCGCAGATGTTCACTTTTTTCTGACCGAATGGAAAGTATTTTTAATAATTGTACATGTTGATTCAAATGTTTGAAATAGTTTTTTTTGGCCCATCCATTAAGGCGTAGGAAGTAAAAGAAGTCAAGGTTTCGCCAATTGTATTGAATTGTACATGACTATTGTATATATGATCGAAGCCTAGCAGTGACAGTTGTTGCTGGAAGTGTGAAGTGAAGGCACATTGTGAAATGTTGCACCGTAGATTCTAAAAAAGTATAGCTCGTAATCCCGGGATAGAATTGTCAAAATCCCGAAACCGCAAACCCTGCTCATAATAGTAACGATGTATAATAATAAGACATTCTGTGGACGTTTAACGGTCATAAAACGTGCGCGGGAGAATCATGTTCGCCCTGTTTATTGATCCTTGCCTATTAGCTATTTATAAACTTTGCAATTTTTTTATGCATTTATTTAACCTACTCTTTGTCTCATGTTTGACTCAATTGCATCTGACTTTGCACCCCTGACGTAAAAATGAGATGTTTTAACCATGGCCGTTAGTTGTGCGGAACATATGGACACTCAATAAAACAGTTCTTCTCAAATTGGTGGCTGCAGACCTACGGGGGTCCGCTATTTACATATCTAACTACATAACTATGTCGAGCAGAATTTTCATCATTTCTTTTTATGAAAAAATAAGCACAAGACTTTGGAAGATTCTTTACGAGCTAGAGTTTCTGACATTACGCCAGATATTGATTTTGTATGTAAAAACATGCAACCGCATCTATCTCAATTGTTTTTGTAAGCTTCATTAATGCGTAAGTTTTCAGTATTTTATTTTGAAAAAAAAAAATTAAGCTCATATCATTGTTTATGTATTAATTATAATAATTAATGCCAAATAAGGATTTCACAATCGAAAACAACGATCAGCCAGCAATGTCGACATTGCCAGCATTGACTTGTGAAATAATTAAGTCGCTCTTTGTGGTTTCTATGTTACTAAGATGTATTTTTTCATTCAAATTTTAGATCTTAAAGATGGGTGTTTCTGATGTATCCAGTGGCGGTTCTAGGTACTGGGCTAGGTGGGCTAAGCCCGACTTACATTTTTCACCCAAAACTTTAGATGGCTGAATAAAAATGAACAGCAATTCGGCCGCTGAACAAAATAAATACATTTATAAGCGTAACTAACCTTTCCCAAATGAATATAATATCTTTTTTTAAATTTTCCTCTGTCAATATAAAACAATGCCATGTCTACCTACAATAATATTCTCGATTGTTTTGTATTACAATTTTAAGCTGAGCCGGCATAAAAAAAACAATAACCCTATAAATAATTCATAGAGAACATTCAACGTGACGTCAGTCTGGCAACACCTATATATTAAAGGTTCAGGGGCTAAAGCTTTCCAGCCCGCAATCATAGACAATATTTCTTTACACTGGAACGCAATCTAGCACGATTCGATTTTGTTTGTATTTGTATGTACGGAAACGTCATCAAACTCACAGGACTGTGTTTCAAATTTACTGGCTTCTGTCATTCATTGGGGGCTAAAATGATTTAGCTCATGGGCCATACACAAATACCAAATCGATGTATTGTATGAAAGTGACAGCTCTGTATTGCTTTTTGTACTTGTTATTACTACAAATTTAAGGTTATTATTTTACTATTTCTTACTTACATTAGCATTGATTTTAATACATAGTAATTTATGCTTTGCAGTAGTGTCGTAGTATTTGTTAATTTACTTGTAGATTAATGTATAAGATGAAGTGGAAGCATGCAAAATTTCGTAAATAGTATAAAATGCTATGCTTTTCTCTAGCCCACCCAAGATGTCAGGTCAGGAACCGCCACTGGATGTATCATATCTTCGAGTTGATCTCGAGTGACTTATACAAACTGACATCGAATTGGTCTCTGCTTTATTATATTTAATAATAAAATTGTTAGATTCATATTTAATAAAGTAGGTTTTGAAATATCACATGTTTCAAAGTTGCGATACACAATCTTTCTCAATTTTTTACATACAATGGTTGAGACATTGTGGCTTGCCGAATTAACCTCGAAATTTGTCGACGAAAGTTGGCTTATGTTAGGTATACAATAATTGATTTTTATTACGTGTTTATGCATCGTTAAGTAACTCTTTCAAAATTTTAAACTATCGTAATTGTTGACATTTAGGAAACAGATTCAAATGTCAAGGACGAGAATTTGTATTATTTTAATTTAAAATATTACAAGTAAGTCATTAGAAGCGTGGGATGTTTGGCATGCAGCATCATAATAGTATAAAGATGCAACTGGCATTTTAGATTTATTTAAATTATTAATTTGTATGCACATCATTGATTCGAGCTCGAGAAAGATTTACCGTATTACTTTTCACTACAATATTGTTAAATATCAATTTATTTTCAGTGGAAAGACGTAATATTTTTGAAAATAAATTAATTCTTAAAATGTCCTCCAATTGTGGAGTGAGAAGTATTACAAATTGTGTTTTATTCCATAGTAGAGATTACGTGTCCGGAGTCAGACAAGGCTGCATGTTGGCTGCGTTCCTCTTAATCTTTGACTTTATTCCACCTGACTGAGGTGTAGCCGTTGCCCCCAATCTGAAGCATTGCGACCTCGAGTATACCAACGACCCAGCCATATTTTAAAAAAATTGTCGAGGGTATTTATAAGTAAATGGATAGATTGCGTATTGCATTTGTCCAATGCGAGTAAAACCAATGTGCTTTGCAAAAGTGCCTGTCCAGACTACCCAGACTAACTACCCTTTGACGAGCGCAAGGCAAAACATCGAGAAAGTCGACGCCTTAATATATCCTTTAATTTTGTTTTAAATCACTTCAACTTTTTATAAAATATGGATGTTTTTCCCACAGGTGGCTTAATTTTTTATGTATAAATATAATTTCTCGCAAAATATTGTATTTATTTTTTAAATTGTCGCCCCCAAAACGTGCCGCCCCTGACGCGCCCCCTTACTACGCTAGTAGAGCCATGACACCTTACGAAAGCTCAGGGTAACCGTGCTTTGAATACGGATATAAGAGAGCGGACTAACCAGCCCCTTATTACGTCAAAAATAAAAAAGCTGCGAATGCCTTAAAAGAGTTTGAATATTACCTGTCTCTTTAACAGACCGGATGAATTGTCGCCGTACAAGACTATTGATGGTCATCAATATGATGTACTCGGCGGAGATGAGGGACGCTGGGATGACCTGGGAGGAAGCAAAGAGCCTCGGGGGGGGGACAGAACTTTGGAGGAACCGTGTGATGGCCATATGCTCCGAACGAAGAGCGAATATGGATAATGGTTTCAAAGCACATATTACAAATTACGGCTGTAGAGCAAATCTGGAGAGGCGGTCAAATGACTAGCGTCTAACCCAGCCATACTCAACCTTTTTTTCCTCCGGGACGCATTCCGATATTTGCTTCCCTACGTGGGCCGCAACATATTTATAGTAATACTCCTTTTAAAGAATTTGAAATATTCGATTTGGTAAGAGCTTACTGGGCCGCAGGTTGAGTATGGCTGGTCTAACCCAAAGACCACGAAACTTTAAGCTCGCACAAAAATGTGTATGCAAGTTTGCAACCATTTACGAATTTGTTTATAGCGCGACGTTTTGTGACCATGTTGTGGAAAAATAAAATCTTGCCTGGGGCGGCCAAACGTCTTGCGCCGGCCCTGATTATTAATATAGCATGACACGTGTTAAGCTACATAAAGAGCGAATAATACACTATCAATTATTATTGTAGTACTTAACTTACAACACTTTTTTCCACTTGTGCGAACTGCTGATAAAAGTCGAATATTTTTTATATTGAAAGTTCACAGAAAGTTTTTATAAAGTTATAATAATGTTAAAAATGTATTCAAAGCAGATAAAGTATCGGATCAAATAATGTCTTCTATTGTTTTATTGTCAGTCGTGTTTTAATTTAATAATAATATATATATGATTTGTAATTATTTTTGCGGAATATACAAGACAAAAAAGATGTATATAATTAACGTTAGCTTATTGTTTACAGAATAATAAAACAATGCATTTTACATACCATTCTAATTCTTTCTACGATGTGTCCACTGCGACATGCAATATGGTTTCTTCTTTATAATCAGTTCTTCAAAAGTTCAACAACATTTTACTGAATAAATTTATGTCAGCAACATCAAAATACCAAGTCCGCACTTTTAAAATTGATATTATGTCCGCAGCGATATGAAGATTTGTATAACCGTCTTCTACAGTTAGAGTAGCCTACTTTCTTGGACTAAGCTGAAACTAAACGATAAAATGATTCTCTTGTTTTATTATACGAGCACTTTTATGTAATCCACTTGTCACAGATATTCTGCAAACAAATAACAAAAGGAAACTTTTACGGTTTCAGTTTGAATAAAATGTCCGTACGTCACAATTTTTAAAAATGGAATACTTGAATCAGTGTTTACATCACGGTTTTTTATTGTTAAATAATGACGTTTAGTATAATAAAATGATACGACTTAGTTTATATTTCACTTTTAAAAACGAAGTCACATGTTTTGTATTTATTAAATTGATATTATATTTTTGACTGCGAACGGCTGGTGTAGAAGTTTTGAAAGTATCTATTGAGAAACGAGAAGCGTTTTCTTTTTTGTTATTTTTATTGCATTCTATGAGTCACGTATCACATCAGTGTCTCGCGATCAATTGCCTACACCGACTACGGCTACGGCAGAGCCTTTACTGAGCAAGTTAATGAACATATTCTCTACATTGGAGTGGTAGCGGATGGAAAACAGTGTGTTTCTTAAGTGACTTTCACTTTATAGTCCGGTTATTAATATACCTTAAATATATTTATGCTAAGATAGAGCACGAATCTAACAGTTTAATATTGAATAGGTAAATAATTTTAAGCGAAGAGAAATTCGCTATATGTTGAAACATTTTAAGATCCGTATTCAATGCAGAGAATATCATTGTAGCCTTGACAGTCTTTACATTTACTCCTAAACTGAACAAGGTATGAAGACTTATTTCTTGGGCTGTGGAGTCAGAGAAATGAGCGGCTCGAAATATTAAAAAAATATTAATTTAATAATGTGTATTCAAACCACAATAGTTCACAGTGTTGACAGTGCATGCTTGACTGACTAAAGATGATCTGATGGAATACATGTATGAAATTATTGAAAAATTTCTTCGGAGTCGGAGTCGTTTTTTTACACGACTCCACAGCCCTGCTTATTTCTTAACAAAATCTACGAGCATAATAACCACGTGCAGTGGCGGATTACCCTAAAAGTGAATAAGGCGCGCGCTTGTGGCCTCAAAAATGTCTTATATTATATAACCCGTATATTCTTTTGTTCAGATTTTGTATATTTTTATTATGTTACATGGAATTTTCTGGCGTTCTTATGTTATCCGAAAAACAGGGCCCCCAAATTTCATTGCACCTGGGGCTTCCTATGTGCTTGAACCGCCACTGACCACGTGCACTTCTACAAAATTACCTCAGACTTTCCGTACACATGCACGATAACCCTCAGTCCTTTGCTTGGCAGGCGTGAGATGTACGCGGGCGCCCCGATTTTAGGGGCAGCTAAAGCAAACGAGAAAGTTTTTTTTAAAACAATGCAATTATTCGGTTCAATTTTTAACCTTTTAGCTGCCGTAGGTAATTAATAGTAATTACCAAAAACGCCGGCTTTAATTTGCAACTATTAATTTAATTAGTTATCGACGAGATAACTCGTCTCTGGCGTGTTGAGTGCGAAAAAAATTACGAGATATCTCGTCTGTGGCAGCCATCGAGTTTACGTTGCTTACACACGGTTGGCTTACATCTATTGTTTTCATGAAGGCCGCCCCAATAGAACGATTTGAAAAGTACATTGCAACGGTTCTGGTATTCTTTATTTAGATTAGAACGACCGTTATTGGGTGGGTATCAATATTTAAAAAAATGACGAATCTATTAATTAGTGAAGGAGGAATGTTCCATAATGTTGAGATAGCTAGATGAAATATCATTTCTTGACAATTACTAGTTAACTAATTATATACTAATTTTAACGCCGGCCACCCTAACTTTCCCCGGCTAGATAGTCAATATCATAGTCTAAATATGGATGTATTATTTTCGCTATATATTACTTTGAATTGTGCATTTTTAATTTTATACTGTATGATTGTTCCTACTTTTGTTTTCTATTATTATGTACTTACTTCTAAAATACAAACTTTTTTAGGGAAATTTTTTATTTCCGTTTTCTGGTATATTTTTTCAACTTATTTTGATTACTGATGCCGCCTGTGTGGTCGAGTGGTCGACGGTGTTGTCTTCGGCTACGGAGGGCCCGGGTTCAAATCCCGGTACGGAAAGTTTTATAAATTGATTTATCAATCGATTTATGATTTTCTGTTCAAAGGCATGGGTGTATGTGATGTCTTGAATTCTCACCACTCACCCATCCTATCCTATGAACGGGGCGTATCGAGAGCGATTAGCTTGCCACTAATCCTGTCCTAGCCCTATCCTTTTATCCCTACTCTCTTTGGAAAAAGAGAGGTTGAGCAACTGAGTAACAAGCAGTTCTCGTGGAAACACTTCTGTTGAGATAAACTCCATTAGGAGTCCATGTGCTCCACATTGGGAGCGGACATGGTTTAAAAAAAAAAAATATACAGGTTGGATTTTAGTAGCATACATTCTGTAGAAATCGAATGGAAGGTATAATTATGATATTTATATTTTTCAATGGGGGCTGCCAGTTTGCATGCAGGCGGCCTAACCCCTAGACGCGGTCCTGCCTTCCTGCATTTATAATAACTCAATAATCAGGCAAAAAATGTGATTGAAAATTTTGTGTAAAATTATGAAAAGACCACAGTTAATTTATTTATTATGTTAGTAGGTATTATACAAAAACATGTATGTATATAAAAAAAATAGTACATTATCGGGAATTATGTTTTCATAAATGTTGTAGTAAGCTGAGAAGTAATTAGATTTTAAATTAAGTTTTTACGTGTGAGTCCCAAAATCCCGGGATCGGTATTAACATGATTACCCCGGGATTACTGGATCGCCAAATTCATTGTGATCTCTGATTCCGGGATTGGACGGCTAAGCTCCCACTTTGCAAGCCCTTGTATAAATGCATATATCACTTTTAAGATTTTCAATGTTAATGGTTTACTAACAAAAAATATCTTTAAAGCATTATCTTTATAAAACAAAGCATATTTTTGTTCAAATTTGACATTTTTAAGAAATGACTAAAATGGTTTTAATCATCATGGGCGTTATTCACTGATAATTTGATAAAAAAATATGTTCAGTGAATCATCGGTCTACGCTATGAATATTACGATATTTGCATTTCAAAGTACTATTGTGAATTAACGTGTGTTACACCCGGTAGCAGATCAATAGTCGATTGCCAGACCAAAAGCAAACCTTGGTTGTGTAAAATGTTCCAGTTTTGGTCAGAGACCGAGACCAAACAATTAAAGCGAGCGATCCAGCAGACCTCCACACTCACTCGTTCATACTCCAGAATAGTGGCGGTTAGTGGAAGAAAAGTGTACTCAAATCATTGCACTCTATCTCTCTTATAAAAAAACATTTACTGCTTCGGAAAAGATAAGTATTTTATTGCATACTCAAAATCCACTATCCTCAACGACTCTTAATGGAGCACGTCAACAGAAGTTGTTTTGTTATTTTTTTCGTTCCGGTTTTCGTTCCGGTTCAAGTAAAAATATATATATCTGTTCGATTCCGGTTTTCGTTCCGGCAAAAATAACGATTTTTCCGGTTTTCGGTTCAGCTACGAGTGATTCATTTTAGTACTTATCTGTTAGCGCTAGGGTTTCCAGATTTCTTGCAAGTCAAACCGGGACATTTGTCCGATTTGCTGTCGTTCGAAAGCAAAAACCCAGAAATTTACCTATTTGCCCAAAATACCAGCGTGTTTTCGTTTTTTTGTTTTAACTCTTTCGAGACTTTCGAAAACTGAACTGAAAAAAACCGATATTTTTTTCGGTTCGGTTTCGGTTTTCGTTTCTACAAAAATAACGGTTTTTGGTTTTCGGTTCAGTTGCGGTTCGAAGTCCTATTTACAAGTAACGGTGGAGACAGATACAGATCAAGATAGGTAGTGGTGTAGTGCTAACTAAAATAGTCTGGGAGAATATTTGAAGGTCAAGTCACGGTCTACAGCAGAGGCTACCAACCTCGTGCCCGCCGACCGATTCCGATGCGCCCGCCAAACAATTTTGAGATTTTCAAATTCATCGGTGAGCTAAAAAAAAAAATCAGTCACGGTGATATTTTGGGCAAATCGGTAAATTCCTGGGTTTTGAGATTTTGAAAAAATGTGGTGCTCGCCGCCCTAGTCGTATTTTAAATTGCGCTCTAGGGTTCGAAAAGGTTGGTAGCCCCTGGTCTACAGAGACCCAGTTGAGTAAAGCACTCCTCGTTAAAGTGTTGTAATAAAGTTTATTTGTAAAAAATGAACTGGGAGCCCGTGGCACGCATAAGCAAACACCTCCTATTTTTTCAATAGAAAATCGCATATCAACCAAAATGCAAAACGCAAGCAATTATAGGTGTAACTCTTATCTTTAATGCTCTCCAGCCGTAGTTTCCGCACCAACAAGTTTCCACCAAAACATTCTTCCAATACATTATTAACCTGATCTGTGCCGTGCGGTATTCATATAGTCGTGCTGTGATTTTCTTAAAATCAAAAAAAAACCTAATAAATATGTACTTTTTGGACATATAATAATAGTAAATTACAAACACTTACCGTATAAATACACGATGGATCATTTCCGCCATCATTTATCCAAAAATGTTTCAAAAACGAAAGTTACCGCCATATTCGCTTAGCCCTGCTCGCAACACATTTGAACACAACAAAAAAGCTTTTTTTAAAAATCGATGTATTATAGATTAAAAACAATATCTTTAAAATTTAAGTATCATACTATGATTGCAAGAGATGTCACTATATGCATGATATTTTAAAATTATTAAATACGTTTCTTGTGGCTTTTAAACCGCGTCTCAAATACTGCGTGTAAACACGCACATTTAGTATGGACGACCCTACGAGCACGACATTGTATGGCGTGTTAACACGTCCGTGGCAGAGAACCGGTTAAAAGAGTTACTGGTGTCTTGTAAATCAAGTATAAAGTAGAGCGTATTAATTCGCTCATTTTGTATGGACGGCCCTTAAACACGGAATTGTAAAGTGAATAAACTCGCTTGCGGCAGAGATCCGGTTAAGAAATAATTTTCTTACATTTGCATAAAAATAAACATTTATCTCAAAAAATATAAATCGTCTAGAAAAAGTGTGTGAGCGCCGACCCCACGCGCGCCCGCCTCACTACACCACTGGATAGGCATAAGAAATGACTGGTACTAAGATAGTTGTTTTCTCTTTTTTATATTTTTAGAAGAATCCGTCCACCAACATTAATTTAAGGTAATATCATCTTAAAACAAATAATGAATGATGATTTAATGTTCTTATAATAAAATCCATAAGCCGCATTTTTTCTTCTGATCTACACACCACACGCATGCGTTTTGCAGTTTTACCAAACATTACCAGCAAAGACCATGTTAATAATTTTTGCAAACAATCCAAGAAAGAAAGTTAAAAAATATACAAGTATATAAATATACGTATGAAAATATCATATTAAGTTTTGTTTATGTAATTTTTATTAAAAATGCATCCGAGATACAAAAATAGCATTTCTTTACAGTACTTTATTATACCGTAAATTTTTTCGCCTTTTTATGAACTGTCATAAAAATAAGTATACCTTGCATATCCATGATAATATAAAAAATACTTACGTATTCAAAAGTAAAATATTTTTTAGTAATTATTTTATTTTGATTTAAATATTATTATGTTTTTGTTTATATTATGAACATTTTATATGAAATTTATGACTATTAAATAAAACTATGAAGTACAAAAATAACAAATTGCTCATCTTCAATCATTCTTCTCATTCTATGGTTACCCCCACCAAAATGGCGGCGAAGTCACAGCGTGTGCACGACAGTTGTGTAGTCGAACGTCGATTACGCCCGATTTACGGTAAAATATACCGAGAATATCTTGCCAACATGTTTATAAGACCTCATTTGATATATCCTAACCCAGCCGTGTGATTTTTCGTGTCATAGATTCGATTGCGCCAAGTGTCAGTGCGGCGGACGTGCGGCTATTTTGTTTTTAACAATGTTTCGTTTGTCTGACTGCAGATTGGCTAGACGTCGGCAACAACAAAAAAGCGCTCCAGGAGATTGAAAAGGTTCTGAAGAAGTCGCCCACATTACAATGCGCCCGCGCTCTGAAATCCCTCGCCATTTTGAGGTTAGGGAAGGAACAAGAGGCCCTGACTATTCTAGACACCCTAGCGAAAGAGCTGCCCTTCGACAATGCCACTCTTCAGGTGATGACAATCAGCTATCGAGAGTCTCAGCAGCGTGAGTCTTTTTATATAATTGCTATTATCTAATTGTTTACACTAAAATTTTCATCACTGACATTTTATTGTCTTATTATTCAAAATATATGAGCAACATGACCGTCATAAATAGACATTGCCATCAAATGTATGTTTATTCTACTACTATTAAGGGATATATCCTCTAATGTTATCACTCACCATCATTATGAAGTTGAAAGTATAATCATTCATAATTGGACTTTTTGGAAAACGCAACTATCATAAATTCCAGTCCTGCAGTTTAGTGGTTAAGAGCATAACTCCTACTCAGTTGAGTCTCACTGAACCAAATCCCCCAAAAGACACATTCATATATTGATTATTTTTATTTAACTTAAATATTTTTTTTTTCTTAGTTTCTTCTTTCACTATTTGATCGCTTGTAGTTGTGGTTTTGGAAATTTGACAATCCTGGTGTTGACGCGGCTTATAAATGTTAATAATTTTATTATAACTGTTTCAGTGGAAATGGTTTGTCAAGTTTACGAAGCTGCTGTAAAAAAAGACCCCACAAATGAAGAACTCCACACGCACCTTTTTATGTCTCACGTGCGGGTGGCGCACTTCGAAAAGCAGCAGCACGCGGCCATGGCCCTCTACCGCCTCATGCCTAAAAACCCATATTACTTTTGGGCCATCATGAGCATAGTGTTACAGGTATAATAATTTCTTCAACTATTTTGCCGATGCTAATATTCAATGCGGAATATAGTGCAACCCTGATCTATCGTTCTCACATAACATGTATTGCTAACTTTTTATTATCCTGATCAAACACAAAAAAAAGCATATCATTAATGAAATTTTAGTGACGTATTCTCATAGAGGTCTTAATTTTTAGGCTACGAGAGGCGTCGGATGCAAAGAGCCGAATAAGAAAAGTGTCCTCTTAACTCTGGCCCAGCGAATGATTGATAAATTCATAGCCGAGAATAAACTTGAAGCCGAGCAAGAAGTCCAACTGTACATAATGATCCTTCAATTGCAAAATAAACACTCCGAGGCGCTGGAATTCCTCGAGGGCCCTCTGGGGAGTAAACTCATGCCGGGAGCCATGCCGCAGGCCGGTATACCCTTCCTAGTCACGTTAGAAAAGTGGGAGAGGCTCAATCTCTTATCCAAGGAATTGATCTGGGACAATCCGGACCGGTGGGATTTTTACATGTCATATTTTCAATCGGCATTTTTGCTTATGAAAAAGGGCTCGGAAAATTGTGTAGACGTCACCGGTAGTAATTGCAAAAATGACTCAGCGAAAAGCGGTAATATTAGGAGTTCCTGTTTGGACACTGAAGACGATTCCCCTGAGAAATGTTACGAGTTCCTCTGCCAAATAATTGAAAATGTCGCCGAGAGCGGGAAACTTCTGAGAGGACCGTACTTGGCAAGATTGGAACTCTACAAAAGGTTGGGAGAAAATGACAAAGATCCTCAAGGTAATTCATCATATCCTTTATTTGAGCCGTCTGGTATCAAAACCAGAACTGTTCCATACATCATGTATGGAACAGTTCTGCTCTTGATACCAGACGACTCATTTATGCATTTTCGAATAAATCCATCTGCAAGCTCAAAATATGTAATAGACCAGTAGAATAATTTTGTTTCCAATTCATGCGGTTTTTTTTATGATCATAAATCATTCCGAAAACGTGTTTGTGATTAACAAAATTTTCCATTAGAAATAATGAATGCTCAAAGGATTCATCTAAAAATGATCAATGAAAAATACATACACTTTTATTATTTGATTTTATTACAAATCAATTAAATGCAATCGTGGCTTATGAAGCCAATGAGCCTCTTTCATCTACTTCACATTTGAGGAATCGGAGGCATAGAGCTATTGTTTAAGATGACTATAGAATCTCTGCTACTTGTTGACTCGCTGGAAACTTCAACAAGGAATCAATCCAACGACACTCCCTTCTGCGTCCGTTTGAGGATTTTTATAGTAACGTTAACTCACATTGAGAGAGAGATAAAAGATCATTACTTGTCACATTTTTACACTTAGTTATAAAAGAGAACATTTGCTTGCTTCCTTTAAAAAAAAAACATCTTACACCATTCCTAATATTTTCAATCTATATTTCAGTGGTACTTGACCCTTCCATAAACTCAGAAATCACTTATGGCATACAAATAGTCAGCTTAAAAGAGAGCTTCTCGTAGTTACCGTTGATTCGATTGAAAATTTCAGAATTGATGGGAAACGCCGCAGATCTACTGGTGGAGTATTTTAGAAAGTTTGGACACAAAGCATGCTCGGTGAGCGATCTCAGGCCGTACCTCCGACTTGTGAAAGAAGAAAAGTTGGAAGAACTCGCTCAGCAATTCATCGACACCATCGGAGTGTCGCAGCCTGTCATTGAAAATGTATGAGGCATACTATCGTGAAAAATAATTTCTACTGAAACTATAATTTTATTCTTCAACTTTGATCAATCTGAAACCGCATTGTGAAGTCATCTGTTGTTTCGGAGATTATTTTATGACAAAAATGATTTTCAAGTATTTTTCTGTTTAAAAATAGCGCTCTGGCACTTGAATTACTAACTCTAAAAAGTTCCAACAGCCGATTTCTATGAATACCTTTGAAATACACATTATGGTAGCATTTAAAAAACGGATTTATTGATTTGATTTGTAAAAATCTTTACAAATTATGTATATGAAAAATGTTCAATTCTCAGTTGATAACTTTTTCGAATCAAATAAAATATGACAAAAAATAATCACCACTCAAACTTGAATCTATTCTTTATAGTTATCAAGTTATTTGAACGAAATCGCTTGACTATTACTCTTATAAACGAAAGATAAAACAGTGCACTGTGTGTCCGTCCATGAGAGTGGTTTTTGATTGACGTGCACAGCCACCTCAAACTGGCTTAAAGGGTTAAACAGGGCCGTGGGAAGATAATTAGCTAACTAGTAATCTTTTAATAGCCCGGTGCTAATATTCTCACCCTTCCTGAATGGAATGGTTGAGGAACGAAAAAATACTTTTTACTACCCGAAACATTATTTTGACTGCGTTACATTTTTATAGAGAATAGATCGAAAATCTCACTTGAAATTGTTTGAATTTCTCAGGATGATGAAATGCAGAGGCACATCTGCTCTTTGCAAATGTCCCGAGCGTGCGGCCGACAAGCGAAACTTACGGGCGACCACGCTCGGGCGCTGGCGTCCGCTCTGGCCCTCCGATGTCGACACGCCACTATCAACATCACTCCCTCGCCCACCGAGAGAACCATAGCCGATCCTTACTGCCTTCTAGTCGCCCATATATGTTACGATCTCGGTAAATATATCCACCGCCCACTGCTAAGTCGTTAGCTGCAGACTGTCATATTTATTGCAAATAATACTCTAAAATCCTTTACACTTAGACATTTATGACTATTTTCTATTTAGTCTTAATGCCAGGGACATAAAGTTCAATGTGACGGCGGTATAGATACTGCTACCTCAGAGTGGAAGAATGACTGGTCCTTTATGATTCGTTCTCGCCACAGTCTTTTGTTATTCGTTAATTTAAAAATACTTAAATAATGATGCAGGAAACAACTAACGTATTTTAAATTACAGCAGTAAAAACGTGCAGCTCAAAACCGTTGGTGGAAGCCCTGTGCCTTTTAGAATACGCTCTCGAGAAGAGTCCCAGCAATTTTCACTGTAAGCTGCTCTGCCTCAAGTTTTATCATCTTATAGGTGAGTTCTCTCGTTCAATGCATTTATGATTATAATTTTATGCTGAAACTGTGTCCGTGATAATTATAACGCTCCGTTTGACTTTTGAATAATTTTGAAAAGTGCACCCTTTTCAGTCAGTTAACGTTTTCATTTTCAAGATTGCTTCAAACTTTGAACGGTTTTTAATCTTCATAACAATTTTTAGACCGTACAACTGATTACATTATCTTCCCAATATCGTTCTGGTGCATTCGAAATCTATAGACTGAAAATCCAATGCGTGTTGAAAACTTTTTTCAGGATGTGGTTGGGGGGCTCAGACAATATATGAAACGCTAGACGTGAAGCACGTTCAGTTGGATTCCCTGGGACACGTCCACTGCAATCCTTTAGCCCTCACTGCCCTGCATCAGCTCACCAAGGACGCCTACGATGCCACCCTGGCCTTCTTCACAAATACCTATAGAGATGTAAGACTGTCAAATTTTGTTATAATTTTCTATCTCGCGGGTATTATTGATGTTGTCAATGAAATGTTGCATACGGTTCCACTCGGTTTTCACAAGATTCTCTGCCTCGTCGGTGTTCTAGCTTCGACGTTAGTCATACCATCTCTTAGCTCTGCTGTCATCGGCAGCCTTCTATGACAGTCAGTTAGAAAAATGGCATCCAGCGGTGCTATTCCAGCACACATACATTTATTTCGGACGCCTTGAAATACTCATTACATAAATGTGCTGGTGTCGTGTGTATACTCAAAAAGTGATAGTGTTGAGTGTTTTAGACAGTTCAAAATACATACTGTGTTCGCGGAAATAGCACCTTCGAAGACTGCCCAGTCTTTTGTCTTTTTAAGCCTAGTGGATAAGTGGTACTCGAAGATTTTATACTCAAAGTTGGGTGAATCTAAAAAAAAAATATTTTTCAAATTTTTATTTAGATGTATGTTGGTTAGTCTGGTGTTTTTACTTTGTTCAACAATTTTATCCTGGAAGAGGACACAGAGTGAGTTGGTATCTTCAACAATGTGGTCAGCCGGTTTTCTATCACTTCCCGAATGAACCTTCTGATGATTTTTCAAAAATTTTCAGAGCGTGGACCATCTGACTTTCTCATACAAATTTGGTTCATTCATGAAACTGGAAGAACTGATGGAGTTTCGAGAGAGACTGTATGCGTCGCTGCACCGAGCGGCCACGGGAGTGGAGTGTGCCCTCCTAAATGTAGTGATGGCCCCCACCCACTCGGCCGCCACGAAAGCTGTCGCGGAAGCCCCCTGCACTCCCGATGATGACCGGATCAGATGGGATCTTCTCAGGTAGTTTTTCATTATGGCTTTTACAGCCATCTGCTAAAAATCGATAGTTAATTTGTAGCTGAAATCAGTGGTACGATTAAATATCTTTTTATCACTGGCTTGAAGTTGGAAGCACAATTATTAATAGGGTGTCTTTAGTCAGGAACTTTTTCTTAGAAAATTCAAACGATCATTAGTGATCATGCCTAATCGGAAGCAATGGGTGAGATCCATACCCCCTCCAATAGAGAAGTCTTAAAAAATTCTTCTGAACTTCTTTCTTCAGAAGGTATATATTTGGAAAATTTTTGAGCCCAAAAAATCGGCTTACTCTCAAGTCTGCTTCCAGCAAACGACTCCCAAAAAGACTGGTTGTAAGGACGATATCGGCCAAACATTTGCAATGCTTTGTTGCAAGTAATAATCACAATATTAAAGAACGAAATACTCTTTTGTACTAATTCTACATTTATTTATTAAGATTGAGATGGGTTTTTGCTCATTGCCAACATTTTTAACTGATGATTTTTTAATATACTGCCTTTCCACCAAATATCGACAACTCCGTAATATGAACTCCGTAAAAGTGATCACTATATTCCTATCTCAGAAATTTAATAAACATTTGCTTTATTTCAGAGATAACCGCGATTTGGCTGTCTACACCCATTGGGATCCCGTCTATATGGATAACAAAGAAGCTCCCGCTAAGCAATTCGACCAAGACAAAACCTTTCTCCGAATAAAAGTTTTAATCCTGCGGTGCCTCGTGACGTGCGTGGACATCAGTTCGAGTGCCGAACGAACCGACAGTGCGCAGCGCACTCAGAGAATAGACACCTTAGAATCCCTCATAGAAGAATTTAGCAATTTAGTTAGGAATATTCAAGGTAACGAATTGAAAGCCGCCGACGTGGCGAGCCCCACCGGCCAGCTGCCCTCCAGACTGTTAGGATTCACCAATTCACCGCTGCCTTTTAGAGAGATCTACTCCACCTCCTTCAGGATTGTGGTTCTGTACATGAGAAATGAGACTGAAAGTTTGCAGACGGCCGTCGAAGAGGCCGCCAGGAGGCTGGAAGAGTGCTTCAAGGCGACGGAGCGGTGTATCCAGAAGCAGACGGAGAGCGCAGATCCTCTGTGGACCTGTAAGGAGACGTTGGAGACCGCAGTCAATTACCTCGAAGTGAGTGCACGCTTCTATTCTTTCTATGTTTAACACATACATTTTTCATTTAAACATTTAAAATTTCTATAATTTTATTTTGGATTAAAAAAAATATGATTTCTAAATGAAAACGAAAATACGAGTATTTGTGATGCAAATTTCCATCTAATCTTTATAATGAATCGAGTTATTTGAATAAAATCGGTAAACTTTTACCATTATAAATGTAAATCAATATTTAGCATTTCTTTTTGTCGTCTTTTGCATGTCAAACAGGCTTGAAGGGTTAAGGAACACCGGTTTTAATAGTGAACACAGTTTGACTCTAATTTCATTTATCTTCACAGATGATATCGATAGTGTGCGTCTGTATCGGAGTGTGCTGCGAGGCGTCACGAATGGCAAAGGTCAGACGGAAAAAGAAAAACGAAACTCCGGCGCCGTCCGCTCCCAATCCTCCCTCGTCCATTCTGCGGCAGATCTCGTCGCAAGCCGAATCCCTGACGAAAACTCTCGAAACGTGGGTCTCGCCCCCCGACACCCACAATCTGGAAGTCCTCCTCGCCGGACTGACCGTAGGCGACAATATCGCCGATCGAGTTCCCAAGAAGCTCCGAGAAGGGCACGACAGGTCGCTGGGGTCTCTCAAATTCTTACTCAAAGAAAAATCTCGGTACGCCGCATCGCTCGGAGCTTAGCGACTCACCGCGAATCGAATTGTACAGTTTGTAGATTTTGAAGATCTTTTTAAAAATATTAAATATATTTCGAACGAGCGATGGCATCTTTAAATTGAGACACCGAGGAAAGCGACTGGTTCGCCATTATATCGTGTTCTTAATGTGAGATTTATTTTGTGGATAAAAAATATTTATATCCAAACCCGATCGACTTGTTTTACACAATATACAAAAGGTTGATGCATAAATAGTGCTGTATTTTTATAACAAAAACGAGTGTTTTACTTCTCAGCTCAACAAAACATTTTAATCGATGTTGCCAAAGAATGGATTTTTCTTTCTTATGAATTGTGCGTTAAAACTATACAGGCTGACATCGCTGTGCATTTTCAAATGAAAGTTTTCAATTCAAACTTATAAAAAAATAGTCACATTAATATTAACGTATGGTTAATGTAGTAGTCACCGGGTCTTTCCACGGCATTTTTTTTATCGATTAACGATTAAAGTATGGATGTTTGTGACGTCAAAAATTACCTCCCACCCATCTGATTACTAAAATTAGCGATAAGCTAACGGCTAGGTCTATCCTAGCTTTATCCTATCTCTACTCTCTTAAAAAAAGAGAGTTGAGCAACTTAATAATGAGCAGTTTTCATAGAAAAATCTGTCGGTACCTCCATTAAGAGTCCACATGTTTCAAATTGGAAGCAAACAAAAAAATAAATAAATATATAATTGGGAATTAAAGTACTTCTTTTGGAAAAAAAAAACAATACATATTTCTTTTGATTACTGAAGTATATTTACTTCTTTTTGAATTCATTTACAATGAAACGATTGGTCATACATTCATAACTTCGTAGTGTTCATTCGATCAGTCCTGGTAATACAAAAAAAAAATTGAAACACGTTCATATTGTATTTTATTTTTATAAATATGATACTTTATCGTCACTAATAATATAATAGGGAACAGAGGTGAGCAGAAAGAAGCGAAGAATTGATTTTACTAGTACACCCATACCTCAATTTATGCGAGACACATTAACGTGGTCAAGAAAAATACTTTTTTTCAATAATAATTAAATATAAAACGCAAAAATCAATCACAGTATATTTCACAAGGAAAACCCAGAAGAATTTGCTGCTAAATATGACCAATGATAATGACTGAACCAATTAAAAAAAAACATCAGTGACAGAGAGGAATATTAACCCTTTGATTAGCGAGTTATGCATACATTTTTTTTTTTTAATATTATGATTATTTTTACCATTGATACACACAAAAATTTAATAGCAATTCTTTCGGGTACGGATCAGTCTGAGAATAATTTTATTACATATTATTTAAAGAAGAAACTATTTCTTTTTAAATTGTAAAACGCATAGTTGAGAGTGTTCTAATTCATTATTACTTTTAAGTAATATTCTAGAAGTTATTACTTTGAATTCGGGTCTAGATATTTTTTTGCTCTCATCTGTGTGCATGTGACGAATTTTACAGGAGGCGCAAAAAACGTGTATTGATGATTTTGGGCCATATGCAAATTATGAATTATACACAACTTGGAAGTGCACGGAAACTTCTAAACTGGTGTTAAATTGACATAATCTAATATTAATTAAAGAAATTGTCGAGGAAAAACCTTTTTTTTTCAGTCTTTTTTTTTGGTTTTAATATTTTGCAAGATCATCTTTTTCAAACTTAAGTTTTAAGCTTTTAAAAGCTAAGTTTAGATACTAATTTGGCATTTGTAGCTTGCATCTGTTTGATAGAACGTGTATCAAGTTTGATACATTGTGATTATCAAAAAAAAACCTGTTTTGAAAAAACTGGGTTACATCCTTTTTCCTTTCCACAGTCGATATGGTTTATTTGCAACAAATAATAAAAAAAATGTTACTGCTAAAAATCACAGATATATTTGTTTTATATCCATATGTTAAGAAGTAATGACGATGCCAATAAATATTAGACAACACAACATTCGGATGCACATATGCGGCCATACTCCTCAAAGGGCTAAAATTGTTATCCCGTTCTAAGTAATATATTATATAGTGCAGCGATCAGTAAAGTGTGGTCTGCGAGAAAAATTTGGTTGAAAAATTTCCGCAGAGAAATCTGACCTTAATTTATGAACTTGATGCATTCTTAGACGCATTTGATCACTTTTATTTCAATATAAAAGTCCAGTTAGTGGTCCACTGGATTAAAATTATGAATTTAGTGGTCCGTGAGCCCAAAAAGTTTGCCGATCGCTGATATAGTGTGTTACCTAACATATTGCCTGAATACATATTACCTAAAATGCAATTGTAAAGCAATAATAAATATTTTTATCCCACACAACCATACCTTTTTTATTGATATACGAGAATGTACATATGCACATATGATCTTATATAAAATGGATATTTAATTGTGCGAGTTCACTTTATGTGATTTTTTAAAAGTGTAAATTTTTAGTTTTTATTTATCTTCCATTTTTGTATGCATTCTATGTATTGATTTACACTAAGTCGCTTTGCGCGAAATTTTGCAGAACCTTGCGGATTGAGGTATGGGTGTAATTAATATTGGTTTTATTTTTCAAAGAATACACTTATTTATGCATCATATCAACCTTCCATTTTTTGTCCAAAAGTATTCGCCTGAAGTAATTTTCTTATCACTTTGCTTATTTTGATAATTGTTCGATAACGATTTATTAACTTTTCTATTCAGGTAAAAATGATATCAATTTTTGTACTTTATACTAACCGGAACCTTTTGGACCTTGCAAAAAAAAGTATCAACGAGTTGCAGCAGTTCATTGTAACACACAGTAAAGAGTGACTTTATATAATGAAGATGCAAATAAAATGTATTTTGAAAATATTTGATTACAATATTATTACGAGTCAATCTGTGTTAGTAAATTCTGGGTATTTCTTGTGAAAATTAACACCCACTTCATCCATCGATCATTCGTTGTTGATTTGAACTTGAGTGAAATTATTATATGATAAATAAATTTACATTTTAAACAATTTTGAAAATGTAGAAGAGCTTCGATTATCTGGACGTTTGAATACCCTGATTGTTCAAAATAAATACAAATTTGCTACTATGAATGCGTGTACGATAAAATTTCTTCCATATAATAACACGTCTGTAGTACAATCATTAGATCAGGGTGTAATTGAAACACTCTTAAATCGGTTAACGCTTAAAGCATACGATTGTAGTTAAGAAACTGTTATCGGCTTCCACAAGAAAACCAATATAAAAGACTGTCGCTACATGGCAGACGAGAGTTGGAATTCTTAAGATGTGTCAATGAAAAGACCATTAGTAAGATATTGGAGACATCACAGGAGTAATAGCAAAATTTTCAATGTTTGCTGAATGTTATAAAAAAATATGTCATCCTGAACGATCCTGTATTCTATATACTGAATGATGCAGAGACAATTGAAGAAATTTATGCCTCAGTGGAACAAGATCGAAGATATTTGTGAGGGGGGAATTTTTTTTTCTCACATTCTGAAGCTGTCTCTATGAAACGGTTCGAGAGACGAAAAGAATGTATCTCGAGACAACATACGTGTCTTAAAAGTATTCACAACATGGTATGTAGCTTCAAAAAGAACAGCTAGCTAATTGAATAAAGTGAAGAAATAGTAAAGTGTTTTAGTTCTACAAATATTATTTTATATTAAAATGAAATTTAAAAAAATATTTTATATATAGCTGATAGTTATTTTAGCGTATGCCTTCACCAGAAATATAGTATATATAGTCGAGTTAATGTAAGCTTAAACATAGTTCTGATGAAGGCATACACTGAAATAGCTATCAGCAATATATAAAATAATATTTTTAGAACTAAAATACTTTATTTTTTCACCTTATTACAATCGAGTTCTATCAAATAAATGCCAATTAAATCAATCAATAATTGAATTTCTTAATCAAAAAAATATGCCAACTAAATGCGCTTGTCTTCTGGACTACTTTCATTCCCAATTAGTCCAGATAATGGAGGTTCTATTGTACTTACACTGTAGCGAATAATATTCGATGATTGTGAAAGATGTGGTGTCTTATCTCATTTGAAGATTCAATATGTGATGTCGACTCTTGTAATTGTTTTGTATTTTTTTTGTGTAATAGAGCTAAACTATAATCAATGTGCTGGTTCTCATTCTAAGGTTTGAACCCTTGGCTACGGGATCATCAATACTTGATTCACTGTCAAATGAATGAATCAGAAGGATCTAATCTTCGCGGTGAATGAAAGTCACTCCTTCGTCTTTTCTACAAAAATGATTAATCAACCGAGCCTTGATCTGCATCCGTATATCTTTCTCATCCTTATGAATTGTGATAATAAACATTCGGAAATGTATAAATAAAATCCATCCAACGGTCGTGATGATCACTATAGGGGTGTCCGGAGGGCCTTCTTACTTCTATGCATCGACCGATGAAGACATATCTATGAATTGCTTATTATAATGAAAGTTGAGATAATTATCCCTATTTGACATAAAATATAGTTTAAAATTTATTATTTAGTATCTTTCTATCGGGATCAGATTATTTATTTTCTTCAATTGACTTCTCAGTAAGTAAATACTTAAGATGCGGGGGGCATCATTGGCTATAGAGAATTTGGTTGCCTTTCTGGGTTGTGCCGGATGGACATTGAATATTATATTTTTGATACCCTTCTCGTGATTGGTCAACTGTAGAGTATTTAAAATTTATCAAAAGTTGCCATATAGCAGTTACATTCAACTCCCTACTCATTACCACATGATCTAATGTGATCATGAGCTAATCTCGTACACATCTTAAAATAGGTATAATCAAACAAAGTAACTGCGCCGTCGATGCAAATTCACAAAAACAACACTAGCACTTCCTAGAGGTTTGTCACACCATGAAATTCTAACAGTTAGGTTGTTTTGGATGCCCTAGTGTGCTACCATAATATATCTGAATTTCTTCGAATGCGGCATCAATGTTGGCTTATTTTAGAGTAGTGTCAGTGCTAAATCAAAAATGTCTTCCACCCAATTTTCACTTTTACAAACCCGTCTACAAATTATTTATAATAACCTCACACTTACAATAATCTAGTTTTATAACAAAACATATATTAGGGAAATTATCTCAACTTTGGTTATTAGAACTTGCAGAGCTTCATTTATCAAGCTATGTAAATAATAAAAAATATAATATTGATTATCTATATTTTAAATCGCAATACTGTTTTTCTTACACTTCTGTGAAACTCGTAAATTAATAACACTCTTTATTCTTCGTGTTTATTTCACATGGAATGAAAACCGAAATGTAATATACAATAATCGTTATTTGGTATAAGTAAAGACTCTCTAGTTGTGATTCTGTTTTTAGAAAGGAAACTATTTTAGATTATAACGTTTTTGTATCGCATCGTCTAAAATTTTAATGCGTGTAAATAAATACTATAGCAGCCCGTCGGGTAATTAGAATAAAACTTATCTAATATATTGAATTCGATGCATCTAACAATCATTGGAAAAGTGTCACATTTTTCAACAATTTTGCTTTTGATAAATTTATATTACTTACCATTATGTTTTGGTTGTCTCTGCGTCTTATTCGATTGTTCGTGTCATGCATTTTTTGTATTTAATTTGTTAGTATATCTTATTTCTTTACATTTAATGACAATCGAAAACTATTACCAAAAGATGTTTTTTTGATAATCAAAACTGGAAAACGTCACATTGCATTTTCACTGTATTTGTTTGTACTCGATAACCTTTTAAATTCAATATATAGTTGTTTACGAAAACAGTGAGAAATGCTAAACAATCTTGAAAACTAACTGTGTTATAGTGTCATTTTTTTTAATTGAAAATTGGAGAAGTACACAATAAAGAATTTTCAGTTTTCAATGACAAATCACATGCTTAGTATTATTTCAATCTAAGTACAAATTTTCATTTACCGTTTTGAAAATCTTCTACTAATAAATATAAATTTTGGTGTTTAGTTTGTTTATTATACTAATCATAATTCTTGTATTCTTTATGACAGAGTGACGTTAATTCTAAGAGTTAATAAAAAAATGAATTGTTTTCCAATTGAGTTTCATTTTTCCAAATAAATTATTTATTATTGAGTAACTAACAGACTGCAGCCCCCTATTGTCGAATGTTGGCGATGAACTCTTATTAACAAAAGCAACAAGAGTATTATTCTTTGTTATACAGGTTTTACACTCCATTAAAAATTTAATAATTGGTTTGTATATTGAAAAAACTACACAAGAGATTTTTACCTTTTTATATACCACATTCTCAAAAAAAATCTCAGTTAGTTTTGGACAACGCAAGTAATTCGCTGAACACACAAAACCATACTCTAATTTTTCTACAACTGATTCGAATGTCAATGATCCCATCGAAGAAGTTTTTTTGATGAACCCGTTGCTAATGTTACTTGTATGTATTTGAAATTGCCTTCAACTGCCCTGCATTAAAACCACTGTGAACTGTTAGACATTTCTACACGTGTGTTCAATTAAGTGAATATTAAAAAAAATTATCTTCTTTGGCCATGTTCGCTCCCTATGTGGAGCATATGGCCCCCACGTGACACCTCCATGTTTCCCTGTCTCCCGCCAATAGCTCTGCTTCCTCCCATGACTATGGATAGTACCCGACGGACGTCCAGGACGCCGGAATCCCACCGGTCGAAAGAAGCATCAAAGTCGCATTTACTTGGTAGAACTTACGTTCCTAATTGGCAGAGATTCAGGAAAAAGCTTCACGTTATACACAACAAAAGATCCGCACGTAGTGTCAGATCCAGCCCCGGCCCCGAGCGTAATATAAAATGTAGGCCCTGCCCTGTTTTTCGATATCAAAAAAGCATCATAATTGTTTTTTAGATTTTCTTATACAATCGAACTTGGTTATTATGAGGAAGATGGGACCAACTGAATTTGCTCGTTATCAGAGAATAGGTATTTTTAAATGCTTACAAACTTACCCATCACATGAAGTATCTGGAGCGATCACATAACACAAAAAGTCGCAATTCAAACAAAAATAAGATTTTTTACATGCAATTTCAACCACATGCATGGATACTTTTTCAATACCAATTAGGTACTTAGACACTCAACTAGTGTCTAAGTGCCTAACTATCTAGTAATCCGATCACGGCGGCATCAATCTAGTTAACTGCCCGGTCGGATTTTATTGCTTAAGGTTGAAAATGTTGTTTTTAAACGATTTTTTTTGACAATATTTTTGCTCGGTATGCCCGAGAAGTAGCTAATTATAAAAGTGAATAAATGTATGGAGAAAACCATAAACCAAAATGACATTGAATGTTTCATCATTACATCCGAGAACTCGCTATTTCCGTGATTGTAATAACCGAGTTCGACCGTATTTCATACATACATATAAATATATTTTTTCTATTTGTAACTTCTTCTGTATAATTAATTTTTGATGAGCTCATAGGGTAAACTGTGCATATCATCCGAGCTTGAAAAGTTGGGAGATGGGGATACCTAACGAAAATAAAAAGCAAAAAAATCCTTGAACGAAACACTTATTTTATTATGCAAAAAAATTCAGTTTACAAATACCATTTAGTACATAAGGCCTCATTCCCCGCTCGCTCACATTCCGAGGAAAAAATAATACAATTTACAATATTTATATCATCGTACAAATTATAATAATATTAACTCTTAATTAGGATGTCCCGCACGAGTCGGCGAACGCTCGGCGACACTTCTGATGCTACACAAAAGAGCTTGCAAGGAATCAATCGGCGGTCTGCAATCGTGGACGACGGATTGCGCATGTAGATATCGCCACTGGAACATTGATTGCCGGAAAGAAACTTTATATTGCGAGAATCATCGAGATAAATTGAAGACGAGTCGATATCTTGTTATAAAGGCTTTGTAAGGTCGTCACGCTGCGTTTGAAACAAAGTTTGAGCTCCAATGCAATGCGTAATCTCTTGCAAAGCGAGGTGACACAAGTTTTCAACCAGGATAAAGAATTCAACATAAGTTGATAATGAATCTGCAGCCGTTTGCATTTTTGTCAAATAACACAACACTTGAGCTTTGATTTTGTCAATTTTAATATTACAAGTGTTTATAATATAAAACCTTCAAATTAAAAAGCGGCGATAGACCTCTGGCTGTCTCTTCTTAAAACCGGACGGATTCTATTGCCCAGAGCACAGAGAATTGTTGAATAGGGAGCCGACACGACCCATGAACTGAATTGGAATGGGTCACATCTCGAACAGTAACTCTGTTACCTGAATATCGAGCGTGGAAGGGTAAAGAAACTATTCTTAATAGAACATTATCAAGAAAAACTAGACTCCGTTCTGTCGCTAGTGAAAGTTGAAGTCGATCCCCGATTGAAGTTTGAGAAAGAAGAATAATCATACGCCAATTACCGCACATCTCCTGCAGACTAACCGTTAAAAGCAAAATTGATTGACTAAGCCGATACAGTTTTTTTCCATATAAATTAGATTTTTTAAAGATATATGTCGAATAATAATTCTAAAATTTTAATAATTAGGTGTTTTTTTGTTTACACAAGAGTTAATTGATTTTATGTGTTTCCGCAATAATCTTGACATACGTTTCTATTTATATGTCGTGTAGTCAAAAAGGCCTATATCTATATATAAAATTGGCATTCGACTGAAGGCTGCTGCAGTGGGAATATTGCCAATATCGGGGAGTGGTGGGATGAACGCAAACACGCCGTGTATTTTACATAAACAATATAAATAATAATTTCACTAATATTCAATGCAAAATTTACTAAATCTAGAAATACCTGTAAAGACATACAGGTATAAAATGTAATATATTACAGGAAAAAAATTCTACAGGGCGAGATTAGCTTTTTTGCCGGATGATCTTTTGATTTCCCGAACCGAGAAATGAAATACCCTGTACAGTGCGGGATTTACGCATCGAGCGGAGACAGATCGAGGTGAGACGGGATACGGATCCGCTAGTGACCGTCGGTTTGGAATAAATCGATTGTGTTAACTTTTTGCAGTAAATAAACTAATACCTAAACATAACGATTATTAGTTTTATCATAATAGAATCCCGGAGTAACAATCAGGCGATCCTCGGAGGAGGGCCATCGCAATATTGATTTCTCGGAGACGCCTCATCACACGAAGCACCGAAAGTATATCGAATAAGTATTTTATAATATTCCCATATTGCACGGCTACGATTAAAAAATTCAATTTGTACAAATCTATTATAAAAAAATTATCTATTCAACTGTGAATTCGAACCGCCTTCGTCGAAGCGGCCGCATCTCGGCTTAAATGAACCGACTCTATCGCCGGAGCCGTCGCAAGCGAAATATTACTATTACACATTGACCGGCGACCCGCTCCGCCTCCTTGTCGCAAAATCTGGAGTGCGCCGCTAATCGTCAAAACCTGCGCCTACTTAAAGTTGTCATATATCTGAAATCGTACCCGATACACCTTATATACATAATTTTCAATAATAATTATTACTAACTTATAATTTTCTCCGTGTCGGCATTTTCTCTCCGATAATTATTTAGAAGAGAAATCACGACAGGACGTCTCTTCATTCTCGCTGTCGATCGACTCACTTTTATTTTAACAGCTTAACGACCGCACGTTTTTTTTAATAAAATTTCACCTGGCGAAATAAAATTTTGCGAAAAATTCGCAAAAATTATAATTTTACTAAATTCACTATAATTTGTAAGCAAATTGAGATATCTTTACAAAATTTAATTTTCTTAGCTTCCAGATACTTCGCCTATACGCATATATGTGTCCGCCGGCCAGCAACCTTGTTTTTCAAAGACTCAAATACGCGTCCACGGTCGTTAAGCTGTTAATAACAGTCAGCTAATCAATGGGGAAAGCTTAAGACGGAGGCCGCATGACGCGCGCGCATATTTCCCGAGTGTTCTAAATTATTCTTAACGGATACGCGGCGCGCGGCGGACGCGAATAATACTTCCTCTAAATCCGTATGATCGGATAGTGACGAATCCGCCGGCGTGACAAATATCAAAGTATCATATAATAAATTAGCAGTCCCGGACGTCCGGCGGAAACTAAGACGCCGCCGCGGCGTTCCAACGGAGGGGCGTCTAGTAGATGTCCGGGCTTCGCGTCCAGTCTCCGCTCCTCTTGCACTCCCAGTAGTCGCCGTTGTAGACGTGCGTGGTGGAGTCGGTGCCCGCGGGGGCGTGCTGCCTCGTGAACCAGACTGGCTGCTGGGAGTTCTGGGGTGACTCGCGCCGGGCCGCCAGCTCTTCCGCGATAGCTTCGCGCTGCCGACGCTTCGACCGCTGCTTCTCTTCCAGACGTAACTGTTTTGGGAAAAAAATTGAATGTTACAAATTTGGACAGATTATGAAAAAATAAAAAATAATATTCATTCCATTGCCAGAACCAGTTCGATGTAAAGCCAAATTATTTATGAACGTAATATAATTCTTGTAAAACTAAGTACAATAAGATAAAAATAATAATATCTATATAGAGCATGGGTTCCCAACCTATGGGTCGCCAACTTTTTTCGATTTTGGATTTGAGCAACAAAACTAAAACTAGTCGACTTAAATTACCTCATTGAAAAAAAATTGCATTTTTCAATTGCATTGGGGCTGCAAGTCACATGGCTTTTATAAAAAGGAGTCGCCACCCGATAAAAGGTTGGGAACCTATGATATAGAGTGAAGCCGAAATAGCTATCAATTATAACATTTTTTTGTGGTACAAAACTACAGTTATTGAAAATATACTGCCGGCTGATGCTCAAAATTTGTTTATAATGTTTTAATATAATTCAACATATAATCTGAAGTCACCTTCTCTTCGTTGGCCTCATTCCATTTGCCTTCTTCCATCAGTCTCTGGTCAGGCCGCAGGCGAGTGTCAGTGGGAGCCACACCCTCTTCCGGCTCATTCAGCTGAGCTGCCAGTACCGTGAATCCGTAATATCTACGAAAGTTAAATACAGTCGGTCAGTAATACGTATCAAACTTCACGTAAACAGCTTACAGGATAATTTTACAGTTAATATTAATTCTTTAAGCATTTCTGGAATAATTATCCATCCCAGAGGGGTGAATAAACAATGAATATGATATATCTCACTTATCACTGTCCTCCGGGGGCATGACCCTCTGCCAGGCCGTTTGGAATTTGGAAGTCTTGCAGACGGTACTGTCGGAATTGGTGCTGGTCACCGGCGCTATCTCGATCTTGTTGTCCCAGTGACCTTGGATCACCCACTTTGGCTGCAATCACAACATAAAAAATTATGATGATAAAAATATATTCTATTGTTTATATATATATATATATAAATGACCTCGCACTATAACACCAACCAGTGTTACAAATCGTCTTATCAAATTATCGTCATTAATTTCATTTACGCTTTGGTGGCTTTGTCACGTTGATGTAATATAACAAAACGTCTATACATGTCACTTCTATAGTCCTATTTTTAAAAATTAGTGTACTGTTTCTGTTCAGTTTGTACTATTCCCCCAGGGAATTTTCGAATGCAAATTAAGATAGAAAACAATTCACGACACAAAATGAGTCTTTTCTAATGAGACCAAGCGGACACGGACGTCCAAGACATTTAAAAAATCAAATACTTGGTATTCTAATAGAATATAAGTAATATTTTGATGAATATGTGTAGTTCCATCTATACTGAGTCAATATAGGTTTTTAAAATATCGAATTCAAGTGCATATTAGGCAAAATTATTTTTCTCAAAAACACGCAGTATCTCTGGGACATATTAATGATTTATTTGCGCAGTATTCAAACGGTTAATAGTAAAAATTAAAGATTTTTCAAAGCATTCAAAATGTAAGAAAAAATGTTAACCTTTCCGTTAGCATTCTTCACAAGTCCGGTGACTTTCCTCTGCGACTCCTTGGAGAAGTAAGAATAGGGAAGGTACTTCAGGTGACACTTCATCCCGATGGCTGCACCCTCTCCAATTATTTCCATGTCTCCGTGCTCGTCCACCCACAGCTTGCCCACAATTATGTTGTGCACTGTCGTGGTTACCTTAAAAATTCAATAAAATCATCACATCTTGTATGTATTATAATTTAAAAAAACATTAGTGATTTGAATTAGCTGTTTCGTAATTGCTACAATTCATTTGTAGTTACATAAAATGTTTTTTCAGAAAACAATTGATTCTACAATAGAGACTCTAAATTCATGGTTTTAACCCTTTTAATGCGAATTAAAAAAACGTTTGGCAATTTTAGCATATGAATAGCAAAATCGTTCGGCATTAAAAGGATTAATACAACAGTTTTGTTAGCATATTATTTTTAACCGGTTCTCTGCCACCGACGTGTTAACACGCCATACAATTTCGTGCTCGTAGGGCCGGCCATACAAAATGTGCGTGTTTACACTCAGGAATTGATACGCGGTTTAAAAACCACAAGAAACGTATTTAATAATTTTAAAATATCATGCATATAGTGACATCTCTTGGAAACATAGTGTGATACTTGAACTTAAAAGATATTGTTTTGTAATCTATAATACAACGATTTAAAAAAAAAAAGCTTTTTTGTGTTCAAATTTGTTGCTAGCAAGGCGGTAATTTCCGTTTTTGAAACATTTTTGGATAAATGATGGCGGAAATGACCCATTGTGTATTCATATGGCAAGTGTTTGTGATGTACTATTATTATATATCCAAAAGGTACGTATTTACTAGGTTTTATTTTTTGAAAGAAAATCACGGCCCTCCGCACGGCACAGATCAGGTTAATAGTGTGACGAGATTTTGCGTCACTGACGGTTGCAATACACAGCTTAAGAAATAAAATGTTCCCTCGTGCAGAAAATAATTGATGAAGAAGTTTTTTTCATTCAATTAATTAAAAGATTGATTAAAACACGCACCTTCCTCCATTTGTATCTGTGGCCAGTGCTGGTGAATTCGACGTACGCGCTGCCCAGTGGGATGATTTGCAAATATTTCCCCCGGAATTTGGACGTCATTGTGAACTCCTGCCAACAGCGCCAGCCGGCCGCCCCTTCACAGTACTGAGCCACCATCGGAGGGTGGTGAGACACCTGCGCAAGACAATCATTTCCATCAATATACTATAGAGCTCACTTTCCTATACGCGCAGTTTAAGTCGGGTACCCGCTCATTTAAAATAAACCGAAAAAATGGTAATTTTTAACGAGCAGTGGTCATTTCAGTTCAATATTTGATTTCTCCAAATTAAATCTTTCAAGAGTAGAATACTAGACAAATTAAAAATACCTTTCTCAATATAAAAAAATTGGTTAGAAAAATACATTTTTTTTAAAAGTATCTCATATTACATTTGACATTATTAAATTTCCGCCCCCCACAAAAATAAAAAATGTATGCACGTATTCGAATTTCTGTACGAACACTTTCATCGCCCGCTGTGGTCCAGTCGGTTAGAGCTTACTCTACTGACCAGACGAGTCTGGGTTTGATCCCTTGTAAGGTCAATGTCAAATTTAAATTTGAGACATAAGATGTAGGCGTTTTTCAAATGTCAATTTACCTCGAGTTGCTCTCGAGTGACTTACAATAACTTCGCATTGAGTTTTTCTCGCATAATCTTTCAACTTTAAAAAATTTTTGGCGCATTGTAATGCTAAATACTTTTTTAATTAAAAATAATTAAATAAGATGACTTATGGATTCAAAGTATGGATGGTTGAATTACTTTCCCACCTATTCAATCCTTAAATTGGCAATAAAGCCAGAGCGATTAGCTTCCTGTCTTGGCCAAATTCTTCTATCTTTACACTCTCCAAAAAAGGTAGGTTAAGCAATTGCACGACTAACAGTTTTGATAGAATAATTTCTGCTGAGCTAATCTGAATCAGCAGTCTATTTGCTCATTGCCAGCAGATATGGATGTAAAAAAATATATTTAGCTGACCTGCTCAGAGATGGCTCTCCATCCGAGGTCTTCCATCCTGTCGCATTCGTACGTCTCCCCGAGCAGCGGGTTGAAAGGTTTTCCAGTCCTACGCAGGAAAAAAAATGTATACAACGTGATAAACGCCAAAGTGAAAATTAAAACGAGGTGCTTATGGTATGTTTTGATAAAATAATCACCTGTTAGTGGTGGTAGCGTAAGACGAGACGGTGAAAGCGGCCACGTGAGCCAGCTGCTCGCACGGATCGGTGCATCTGGCCGCCGTGTCCAGAACTCCCGAATATTCAAACTCCTCCGTCAAACGCTGCAACATGGAGAGCGGCTCGCTGAAGTTCACCGGGATCGGTATCTTAGACAGTTCCTTGCCTGGAATCAAAACAATAAATTCATCATATGCTTCCATATTTCAAAACCGTACCTAGAAACGATTTTGTGATTTGGCTCGCAAAAAAGATTGAAAACAAATGCACTTACATTTGTTTTATTGTATTCAATTTAATGATAGACATATTAAACATGCTTATGATTATCTAGCATGTGCTTAAGACGTTAAGACCAACAGAATGAGTAAACTAACCGATGCAGTTTTTCATGATGGACCAGAGGTTGAGAGGATAGTTGGGCTTGTCGGCGATGCGGGTCCGCCGCACCCTCCCTGCGTTTCCTGAAGGCATCACGCACGTCACGTGCGACTGCAAAGGAAACAAAACTTCATTACATATTTGGATTGATATAATTTACTGTCAGATTGTTTCTTGCAAACTTGACACTTATGTTTGTAAAAGAAATCGATTCTAAAAGGTATTTTTCATAATACAGTAATACCCCGCTTAGCGCGACCCCGTTAAGCGCTGTTTCACTATAATGCGAATTTCAAATTTCGCGCTCAAATGCCTCGCATTACGCGAAAGAGTGCGTATAAACATATTTAGTCATTAACTTCTCTATGGTCGCTGGATCCCCGCTTTCTCTGAATATTCTCTTTGAAGAATTGGGAATTCCCCGTCCTTCGACTTTGTTCTATGGGGATTTCCTCATTCGTTTCGTGTGTTCATTTGTTCCGTAATGTTAGTTAATGTTAGTACAGAATAATCCTATCTACGATGAGGAAGAACAGGTAGAAGAGAAAGTTTTATCTTCAGGGGAAATACAAAATGCACTTTCAAAAATTTATTCAGGTTTGGACATATTGCAGAGTATAGACAATAATGATGACCGTGTCTTGACCGTGTTTCAAACAATTAAAAACAGTGTTGGGTGTTATGAACGTATTTTACAAGAACGTAAACAAAACGCTACCCAAAAGACAATAGATGTATTTTTCCGTAAAAAATAAGAGTATGTATTGCATAAAGTGTTCTTAGAATTAAAGTGATTGATTAAAATGATTTGTATTTTTTTGTATTCAATTTTGACTATGTTTAATCATAAACCTCGATATACGCGAATTTCAGTTAACGCGATTTTTTTCGGAACGTATCCCTCGCGTAACGCGGGGTATTACTGTAATCGTTTTTCCGGTCATGGTATTGGCTTCATTGGAAAGATAATTTTATCCCATTAGTGTTTGAATAATACCAATTTCGTACAAAACATTTAACTGTATATAAAAAAATTGTCATAATTAAATTAAAAGATTCATGTGAATCCTAACTTTGCATAAGTCATGGAAAAAATTCTCTAAAGCAAGGTGTTAAGCTAACCCTGTAAGTTTGACCGTTGGGATGTCTGGATGACCTCCCTTTCTGAGATCGGAAAGAGTTCTCCCTCTCCCTTTCGCTTCCTTCTTCTCCTTCGCCGGAGGTGGATCCCGATCCTGTTAGCTCCCCTCCCCTGCCGCTTCCGCCGCCCCCGCCGTCTTGCTCCGATACGAATAGCACCTGAAAAATTAAAATTATGCCATTAATTTGATTTATAATTACTTTATTTTCATTATTAATTATTAAAATAACAGTTTGATGCTTTGAGCACACTGCGGTTGGTTATCAACCATTGATCAGCAGGTTCATAGATTGCTGGTAATAAATTATCTAAGCCAGGGTTTTCCAAACTATGTTCCGTGGGACCTAAATAGGCGTTCTGCGATAATTCAGCATGTTAATATATGCTGTAACACATTTAAGAATCTTCTACTTCACATGAAAAATCAAGTGATTGTAAATCACCAGTGATGTTTAAAACGTCAAATATTTAGAGAACAGGCGGAGATTTTTATCACTAAGAGCTTTGTTTAATCATATTTTTATCTAACATATTTTAATAATAAATAATCAATAGTGATTTAATAACATATATTTTTTCAATATTTTACTTTTATGAATTACCCGACCTAAAAAATAAGCTGTGTTCCGGTAACATTTTCAGATTTGCGAAGTGTTCCGTTGCACAATAAGTTTGGGAAACCCTGATCTAAGCTATGCACTTCCCAAATCTTGATTGATCAAACCGATCGCTGTCGCTCAACACATAGAGCTCAGCTTCTCAATAAGTTTCTATCATAGACAGACAGAAATTGTTTTTTTTTTGCGTGTTATTCAGTTTACGTTGAAATATTAAGACTACATCTAATGACCAATTTTGTCACTTTTTAAGTCAACAAGAGGACTTGATTTTAAGCATAGACTTAAGCCCAGAATGTTACGATCGCTAAGCAGAGGACTGCCCTTGGTGGAAGGACAAAGTGGATCGGTCCATATGAGTGGCCGATTGAACGGAGACCATACCTGCTGTGTTTCTGTGACGGTGTCCGTTTCCGAGTCCTCTGAGCTCTCGTTGTATGTTGCTGAATTTCTGCGGTTGCCTTTTATCTGCAAACAAACAAAATGTCTATTTAACTCTAATTGCGTCTATCAGTGTTATCATCAGATAATAAATATGGTCTAGTTGCCCGGGAGTTGTCGGGTCCGATGGCGCAGGGGTTAGCGTTGTTGGCTTCTGTGCCGGATCTCACGGCTTCGAGTCCCAGTGCAAACAGAATTTTTTCGATCGATTTCATTTGAAAAGTGGCAAAATGTTTCAGTTTTACAGTTTCTTAAGCCGGTCTTACATGTATCGAAACATCTGCTCGCCACTGACATTGAAATATATTTTTTTATTTAATGATAATTTTTTTTAATATCTTGCCAAAAACACATCTACAATGTCAAATGTCTCGTTAATATTTTTCATGTTTTTAAGTTTATAAATTGAGCTATAATTAGGTTGTATAAATTATTATTAAATATTGTAAAAGAAATGATTATGAATTTACTATATGCTCACAACACTCCCGTCTAACAAAATTAAAATATATGTACCCTTATGCGAGTCAAAAAATCCACGAATTTGTGATAGGAGACCGTAATTGCTAAATATTTGGGCTGGTCGCAAGGAAGCAGGCTTGCTTTAGGAATATTTCGACATCAGAATAAGCGGGATCGTGACACACTTCAACGCAGCAATCAAAGTTTACTTTGTCAATGTTACAAAACACAATTACATATTATTTATCATACAGCAATCGAGAGTGTGAGAAAACAATAAACGCGAGTCGGTCGTGATATTTTGACAAAACAAATGCAGAGCTCGGTGAGTTAGGAGCACCTGTTGGCGACCGTCCAAACTATTTACCGCATTCATTGTCGGTTCACTCTGCAAGAACAAGAAGGGGCAGCGTAGCTTTTGCGCTGTGACATAATTGCTGTACTGAATCGAGTCTTTTTGCCTTTCGCTGCACGCAGTGAGCTTTAATATGAGTCGACGGATTCATACATGAATCCATGACGTTTATAAGTTAAGATTGTAACACAGTAACTCGGAAAACTACATGGCGCTCAACTTCATGATCATTCAACCGACTACACTGTACTCTCAAATTTGATCCACCAACAGCAGACAACGAGCTGCTCCTCTTCCAAAAAATGGAAAATTAATCTCTGAGAATGGTGTCTGGCGTGGGGCCAGCGCACTCGAACGAGATCTCTTCGTGCCCGTTATAAAGACTTATGAAAACATTAATCTCCACTGCGCTCGCTTCAAAGAGAGACTAAGCAAAGGGCATCCTCGGACATACAAAATCAATAACAGAACAGTCATTCTCGAAACTCATTTAGGCACTTGGCAAGTTTACGTCAATTGTTGAAATTTAACCACATTTAAAACAGTTCCGATAAGAATTGAATTGAATTGGACAGTCAGTATTTACAATAGGGGTTTTACTTCATGAAGTACTTGCAAAGAATATAAAAACTTAGAGAACTGAGAACCTGCTTCCCTGGTATTATGTAAAGTTTAAACGAATAAATGTAGGTAATAAAAAAAGGTTCCTCTGCAGACGATTTATTGGAAGACTGTTCTGCTCAACCATTTGAACACAATTAAAACCAAATGTCATTTGTTCAATGCTTGCATTCTACCATTACTGCATTACGGTAGCGAATCATGGCACCTGACGAAGACTCAAAAAAACCGTATACTGAGCTTCGAGAATAGATGCTTGCGTCAAATAATGGGGGTTTGATTTTGTGAGGAATTCGGAGATTACGGAACATACAAGACAGCGCCCCGTCACGTCAGTGTTTATGGTGTAACATTGGAACTGACTGGGTCACGTGCTGCGGATACCTACGGAAAGCCATAATCGGTGGGATTTCGGCGGCTCGGATGACTGCCGAGTACTATCCATAGAATGTACTCGGCGAAACTGTGGGATGCTGGCATGTCACGGGAGAAAGCAAAGCAACTGGCGGGAGATGGTGGTGCCGCGCGGCGGCCATATGCTCCACATAGAGAGTGAATATGGTCAAAAAAGAAGTCCCCGCAGCCTTAAGGTAAGCACGGTGGAAAAGATGCCATCGTCCGTAACAGTAGCGAACCTGCAAACCATTGATCCAGACAATTAAAAAAAAAAGTGTGCAATCGTACCGGTATCTTAATGATGAAAGAGTTCTCATCCCCAGAGTTGATTCCGGAGCCGGTTCCTCCGTCCTGCGCATCATAGAACTCGTGCTCGTCCTCGTCCTCACTCTCCCGAGAGCTTCCGCCTGGAACAAACGGACAAAATAACATTACTACGCAACTCGGAGCGAACAATCTGCAAAATTTTAATGCACTATTACGATGCAGATGTTATGTGGTCGTTATCGAACACGCCTAATCGTCGGCCGCACAGTCAAGATCATATTGTGACCTTTAGGCCAACCGAAACAATCAATCACAATTAACAAACAATTCTTGACAATTCATTATACAGTTGTTAGTTTCATTATCGTGAATTGAATGTAATATTAACTTATAATATATAAAACACATGCATGCCCGAGATCTGCGTGTAAATTTAAGTAAATATCCAGGACAATTTTCAGCTAACTACACCATTCCCTTCCCAAGTCATGTTACAATAAGTAAAGGCGGGTGTTTAATTTGCCATAGCCACTGTGGTGCGAGACAATTCCTTACTGAACTGAACATTATATATTAATCGATGTTTAAACACGAGATCAACTCGAGGACTAAAGTATCAAATTCGCCTGATCGCCAGGGTGAAACTCCTACACACCTAGACTGCGGACGCTTACACAAATAAGCCCATAAATCTGTTAATGAATCAATATACCAACTGCATGGTCAACGTCGTTGACTTTGGTTACGTCGTTGGCTTCGAATCTCAGTACAGACAGTTTTTATAAATTGATTTATGGATTTCTGTATAAAAGGCATGGATTTGTGTGACGTATTAAATTCACTCCCACCCTCCCTTTCCTTAACACTTCCTCCACGGTGCTAAAAAATACTTCCGATACGTTTCTGGTGCTAGTCCTAGGTTTTTGCTGTCCATCAAAGGGCGGTTAAAACATGTTTTTTAGCACCGTAGGGGAAATTCTTAAAATGATTTTAGCGAGAAAGATTTGACAAATCGGCTAACAGTCAGTTCTCGTAGAAACACTATGTTGAGATAAACTACATTGGAAGTCCACATGCTACACATTGCGATCAGACATGGTTAACACGTTGGCTGCTGAAAGCGCGGCTAGCGCGTTTTTCCTTAACATATTAGCCACGTGCACCTTGTCAACGGAGCCATGCGCTAAGGTACATTCACACAACTATATTATCTATTTTTATTTCATTTTTTATTTATATAATAATAACTCGAGTAAATACAGATGCTTCCAAAGTTTCCTCACGTCTCACCTATCACACAACGTATTAAAAAAAATCAAATACAAATAATTTACGAATGCACTCCAACAACCATTTCATAAAAAGTCAGCTGACAACAATCACAACAAATTTAATTAGCAGTGAACGTGTTAAAAAAAATAAAAAAAAACAGCTTTTGAACTTTGGATATTTTGGTATAATATTGAAATTTGTTTGTTTTTTTTTTACACTACTCACGTCTATTAAAAATATAATAATAAATTTAATGTAAAATAATTAGCAGCGGTTTGGCAGACAATGCGGTAAGAAAACGGAAAAAAACGGCAGTAAATTTATTTTAGTATTTTAAATGTGCAGTCCATTGAAAAAATATCGACATACCGAAATATATTATTACATTTGGGAGTTGAAAGCCAGCCGGCCAGTATTATCTATTCGATATTTAGCGTGCAGTCGAGTGTTGCCAAGTCGACCGATCACACGAGACAAGGAAAAAAAATACATTAAAACAAAAACAAAAAAACAACGCAGGTAGGCAGTCACGTAAATAGATTTGTTTGATCGAAATCCGAATGATTCCCGAAATAGCTTCACTGTTATTAGAATACTCGCGATGCACTTACAATCGATTTTCGCATTTTTAAAATAAACAAATGCACTGAGTTCGGTCGCTAAGCAGGAGGGCGAAATAACAAATATCACCAATCAACAATACGAGTGAACAGCCATAAAATTATAAACGAAATAATCAAATTTTCTGAACAACTTGTTTTCGCTGTATTGCAATATAGCCGAAAGCGAATTACCGTTTTATTAAATCTTTGGATTTGATCATTATTGTAACACTAAATAGGGCTAGTCGGTTTTTAAAAACCGGTTTTTTAAAACCGACTAGATTTACATGCGAAAGCCGTGTTTTTTTTTATCTTCGTAACCCGGTTTTGTATAGTAAGTTATTAATTTTCAAAGTTTATAATTTTATTTGAAAACACAATAGAAACAAATGAAACGAGATGAAATATATAATTAAAAAGTTCAGCACAAATAAATGAATAATATGAACGCGTTGAAAATATTATATTTCGGTTTATTTTGAAAACATTTCTGCAGTGCATTTTGATGTACAGTTAACGGGTATGTAGGTATATTAAACTCTGAGACATTCAAGTCCAAATCAAAGGACCAAAAAATATACCTTCTATTAACTATTTTATGCTTTTAAAACTATACGACCTACTGCATTACGCGGCAAAGGAGTACCCTTCTACAGTGGCGGCCGGTCAATGTGGCATTGGATGAATGCACCCCTTGTATATGCAGGGGCGGTTATATTCCATGAAATAATATTCAAACATAACATCAAGACCATTCACTCATTTTAAATTCTTCATTTATTTATTGTCTGTAATAATTTTAGACAATAAAAATATGAAGAATTTAAAATGAGTGAATGATATAAATGTTATGTTCGAATATTATTTCATGGAATATATCCGCCTCTGCATATACAAGAGGTGCATTGGATCCAATGCCACATTGACCGGCCGCCACTGCCCTTCTATTTCAGGAAATTTCGCAAGCAAAATCACTTCGTGTTTTATAAAACATATTTAATAAAACGGAACGAATAAGTGTTTAAAAAATAATAAAAAAAAACGCTATTTTAATTGTAATCGACGCATTCCCTTTTTTGTGACATGTCAAAAAACCGAGTAAAGCGAGAATTTGAAAACCGGTTTTTTTAAAAGTCGGTTTTTGTATAAGCCCTAATACTAAATATGTTTAATAATTCTTGGAAGAGATATTGATAAAGCTAGTTGTTTGTGCGCGTGAATAAATAAATTATATTTCGTCATGAATAAATTATTGCAATATAACATAACAGATACAGGCTATCAAAATATTGTATCTGAGATGATTCACTATGCACGTGTCGCATGTCGCCGCTGCGATATCTCTTTGTGACGCCTTGGAGACGATGGTGTCAGCTGATTCCTGACGGACAGCTGTTCGTATGATTGATTTGACATGTCATACTTCATATTGACATTGTATGCCTCGATCTCTATTACATGGATAATAATATGTCTATTTCGTTTCAAATACTCAACAATGACACTCTATCTCACGACCTGTGATTATTCGGCCGACACTTCGATTTAACCAGGGACTGCATGCAATACCGAACGAATACATCGATACCGGTACCTCAAATATTGCAAATATCAATACCTTTATTTAACCCTTTTAATGCCGGACGATTTTGCTATGCATATGCTAAAATTGACAAGTATTTTTTTTCAGAAAAAATCATCTTTTACATTTTTTTTCAAAAAAGGTATTGAAAAGCATTTTTTTAGGAACTTAAAATACTTGCATTCTCTGTGATCTATGGAAATAATATTCGGAGATATTATCTTCATTTTACAAACATGATACAACAATAAAAAATAGTAACGTTGATTAAAGAAAGTTTAAAACAAATAAAACTAAGTTCCCCTTAAAATAAACAGTTTAAAACATATTAATTTTGAAACACTTTTTATGTCATTATGTAGTAAAATCTATTAGTAGTCATTAAGTGAAAAAAAAATGGATATATTTTATTTTTTTACAAAGCACCAATCTTTTATCTACAATGTCACGTCACATTGCGAAAAGATTGACGACGGGCTGAAAAATCGATCGGGCGCATTTTACGCATCTGTTGAATAACTCCCATAATAAAAATACAAATTTAATAGGTATAAATTTGGTATCTGAAGCGCCGGGCCGATTTTTCGGCCCTACAGCATTAAAAGGGTTAAAAAAAAAACGACCAATTGGTGGGATCATACCCATGGAATCCAATCCCAATCACTTCAACAATGAACATGTCCGCCGATCATAACGATTCCTTTTATCTCCGATACCTACGATAGATACTTATGGAGTGTTTTAAGAAAAATATGCCAGTGGAGGGCAGCTAATCAAATAATTAAAATAAGGATAAATTTATTATCAGATAATATGCCCAACGACCGAAAGTTTGTTTGTTGAGGGTGTCGATAAAGGGTAGATTTACCGACAACAATTACCTGTAATGCTTTGCGCGGTCGGTGTGCTGTAGGGTATCCAATCCCGAACCCTTTTTCCAATCCCGGGATTGATTTATTTTGAATCCCGGGATTGAGATTTTCTCACCGAGGAATTTGAAATTCTCAATTTGCTATACTTTTTCCCGGAATCTCACGGAAACTCGTTTTTTTTTTTTTTTTTTTTAGCTCACCGAGGAATTTGAAATCTTCAATTTGCCAATTTCGTGTAAATTTCGAGTATTTGCTAAAAATTTCTCAATCCCGGGATCGCGGCCATCTCAATCCCGGAATTTCGGGATCAGAAAATTGAACGGGATCCCGGGATTGGATGCCCTAGTGTGCCGATATACCGATGATTAAAAAAAATCACTTCATTAATACGGACATTTCGCAATGAAACAATGCTTACAAAATATGTCTACAATGAAGGAATAATTAATTCTTATCAGTCAGCGCTGCTAGCAACGTGTGAGTAAATATGTCGACAGTTATTATTCTTTGATAAGCGAGTACCGCCAGCCAGCTGCTGTTGTTATAAATGTTGCAGATAATTATTTTGAAATTGCCATCCGATGACAGTTAAAGGTTTATTACCAAGTTGAGCAACAAACTGTGTCAGCGGTTTTTAAAAGATGACCCGCTTTGAAACATACATCGCCAGTAAAATTGTTCAACATACCCATTCCCGTCCCCAAATAAACACTCGATTTCATTTATTTATTTTAAAATTTAAAACTCAAATACTAATTCCACAATTTCGGCATCATTCTTCAACATTTGTATATATATTCGTGCAATGGATTTCTGTAAAAAATAATAAAGAACGCGGGATATAATAGCATCACCCTACTACAGATGAAAGGGAAATTGAAGCACGGCTTCGCTCCCTCAGAATACGATGGAAAGACACAGTGGCGGACTATCCTATAAGCAAATGAGGCGCGCGCTTGGGGCCTCCGAATTTTCGGGGCCTCAAAAATAGCTTATATAATACAATCCATATACTTGAGGTTCAGATTTTTACTATTTCAGTAGGAATATTCTGAAAATTTTACGTCATCGGTAAAACAGGGCCTCCAAATTTGATTGCGCCTGGGGCCTGTTATGTGCTTAATCCGCCACCGGAAAGACACCATGCAAAAATTAAATAAAATCGTTTTCAGAGTAATACAATTAAATCAACTACAAAAATATTATGTGACGCACTATAGATGGCGGCGTTTCTAAAGGTCGTCGTGGATTAGTTGAATTGATACATCGCACCCCAGTAAAAAAAAAAAAAGTTATCGAAAATTTTCCGTAAACACAAAAGAAGTACGGATGCAAAAAAAAAATATTGCTCTTTTTCGTGAGAAAACAACATTTAAATATAAACATACACATTGGCTTATTTTTACAATCGATAGTAATCGTCAACTCAGTTGACAACGCTCGCGATTGGCGAAAGCGCTGATGATCTAAAATAAATAATGCAGAAAAATTAATAAATTAGTCGAAATATATAATATAAATCAATCAACATATTTCTTGATTTTTTTCCGTTTTACGACTACGAAGCGCACATGAAATGAAAAAAAAAAAACTTTTAAGCATGTCGCTTGGAGCGGTTGTCTTCAACCGGTGGTCCGCAGGAATCTATTAACGGCCAGTGAAAATTTTCACCATACTATATACCGCTAATCCGTACCGTCAAATCGTTCACTGATCCACGAAAACGCTTCGGTGTTCAGACATAAAACTCAATTATCCCAATTTTGGACATTTCTCGATAAAGAATATCTAACATACCTCAGAGTTATTCGGTCTTCTCAAGACTTGTTCAACAATGACAGCAATAGAAAACCAAACGGCGATATTCCAGCGCTTTGCCTGTCAGAAACAACGCTGCAACCGCGTATGTCAAATTTGCACACAAAAAAGCAACAGTAGATGTCGCAGTAACCAAAATTTTGTAAACTTACAACATTCGATTCAATAAATAAAATTCTATTTAACATTGGTTTAAATTTCTGGCTGACGCCGGCCTCGAAATAGTTTCCAATTTTTGCTGGGCCGTGGTCGTTAAAGGGTTGAAGAACACTGCCTTACACGCTCACTCTGTCAATGTAACACTCAGCAGCCTACTCGTTGGGTACAAAGTGAGAGGTTATATTCATTAATAAGATAATGATTTTCCAAAATCAACTAAAAAGTTGGAGACCTTCTATAAACCTACCCCTTCTTGTCGCCCGCTGTGGTCTAGTTGGTTAGAGCTTGCTCTACCGATCAGGTGGGTATGGGTTCGATTCCCGGTAAGGTCAATATCAAATTGGATTTTTTTTCAATTTTAATTTGAAATCTAAGACATGGGTGTTTGTGAAGTCAATTCTCCTCGGGTCAATCTCATGTGACTTTCAAAAATTCTCATCGAGTATATCTCGTATGATCTTTCAAGTTCAAAATATTTGACGCATTGGCGTAAGCTGTAATGTCAAATATTTTTTATAAAAAAAAAAAAAATCAAATCATTAAAATTATGTACAAGTTTTGTCACTAACGAATCAAATTTAATATTGAAATTCCACCAAGAACATTCAGTCGAAATCTTAAACTTCTCTAATTATATTTAAAGAGATTCTTTTTTGAAAATTTGTAAAAAAACCGCATTTAAAAATCGCAAAAAAAATCTCCTGTCAAACAAAGCTCGGGGACCGCTACTGGAAAATGTTGACGTCGATTACAAATGTTAAAACTAAATCGACACGAATTGCCACGTAGATACATGTGAATTTATATTCGATTATATGGTCAATGATGACATCAGCTAGCTAACTCTAGATATGTGGACATAAAGTATCAAATACATATCTGATGGCTCCCCATTACAAATAATTGAATGTGGCCAGTGGCTAGCGAGTTGCAAAAGGCTATCGATCACGTCCCGCCGTGACTCACAATGCCAACGAGCGTTCGACGACCAATGAAACCCGAAGCTTCCTTTACCATGTATGCGAAGCGTATTATCACATCATACTCATAAAAACATAGCACTTAACCTTCCAATATCAAAGATACGATTTGTTACATCCAAGTACCAAAGTAGCAACTCGAAACGTAATTAGATTGCATCCATGTTTTGCACGTAACCTCAAATCACTGTACTCAAGGATGTTTTTAGAATTAATAACACTTTTTTCAGCGACAGATAATTCGACAGCCGATTTGTGCTCAGTTTAGTTTGCCACTTCGCCTTGAAAGGACCTGTGAAAAAATCGGTTCAGCTCCCCGAAGTTCAGCGATGAGGCTCTTTTTTAGTTGCATGGCTACACACCGATAAGCAAAATTGCCACACTTGGAGTAAAGACAGTCCACAGCACGCCATTGTTTAGACCAGAGCTTCCCAGATTGGGGGGAAGAAAAAGGTTGGGAAGCACTGGTTTAGACGGTGTTACATCTACAAAAAGTCACTGTCTCGTGTGCTCTGTGAGCTGGTGGAATGATTGGTCTATATTTGATTCTAAAAATGATTCCGGCCAGAACGTTTCAATGGGGAGCGCTTGAGATCCATGATTACAGACATTTTCATTCGCCAATTGAATGACATAAATGAGGAAGAGCTGTGGTTTCAACGAGACGCCGCAGAATGCCACACAGCGCCACGCCACCGGGAATTTACGGATTTCGTGAAATGAAAAAAGGTGACTGCACGATTTCAAAACCAGGAATTAGAGGAATTACAAAAATGACAAAAATTGGGACCTTTATCGTGATCACCAAACTGGAAGTGATCCTGTCAGGGCTGTGGAGTTGGGGTATTTTGGCCGTCGAGTCGGAGTCGTAAAAAATGAACGGCTCGGTTTATTTTTGAAAAATATTTTTAATGTGTATTCAAACAAAATAGGTCAAAGTGTTGACATTTCATGCTTGGCTGGCTAAAGATGATATGATGGAAAATATATCGACTGTGGAAAGGAAAAAGGACGTAACCCTCAATTTTCCAAAACAGTTTTTTTTCGATAATCACAATGTATATAACTTGACACACATTCTATCAAAAGGATGGAAACTGAACATGCCGAATAAGTATCTAAATTTAGCTTTTAAGTTTGAAAAGACGACCTTGTAAAAAAGAAAAAACACTGAAATAAAGGTTTTTCCGAGACAATTTCTTTAATTAATATTAGGTTACGTCAATTAAACACCAGTTTAGAATCCGTATCCGTGCACTTCAAGGTTGTGTATAATTCATAATTTGCATATGCCACAAAATCATCAAAACACGTTTTTAGCGCCAACTGTAAAATTTGATATGTGTGGGTTACGTCTTTTTTCCTTTCCACAGTCGAATAAAAAAATTCCTCTGAGTCGTAAACTATTTTAATGCTCGAGTCGGAGTCGTCATTTTTTTTACACGACTCCACAGCCCTGGATCCTGCGATTGGAGGCCCAAATGTCAATGTCAAATGAAGCTTTTGATAACCATCATAGATTATTTTCCGTAGAAGGGGCCGTGGTGCGAAATTTTTGAGAAGCACAGAACTACCAGTTACCAATTTACGAACCTGCACGAGTCACGAGACAGATCTAAAGCTGAATCAAAATAATTAAAGCCACGGCAAGTGCTCGGCGGGGATCGATTCGGCGATATTCTTTCCAACCTTGCAAGGAATAATATACATACTAAGGTTGGGTCGCTGAAGCCGCACCGACTGGTCCGCTCCTCCGCTGTCCGTTCCGGTTTAGTCCGGTTTCGTTGAGCCCGCGTCTGTGTTTATTTATTTTTTTACACTACAAAAGACGACTAGCGTTTTTGTCTGCCGACCTTGAAATCGAAAGGCCAGCGCTGAATGCTAAGCAAACTGTGGCGCCGTTTTATTCATTTATACATAATTCCGAATTAAAAAAAAAACACATTATTTATTGATTAAATTAGCTAATAATTAATGAACGTGCCATGACATGAATGAGCATTGGCGGCGTTGCTTTAAAATTGTATAATTTCGGGCCGTTATGCTGACGCAGATTTTAACCCGATGAGATCCGAGCCTAAAATAAAATAGACATGTAGCTAAAACTGAAATAAAATTAACGCGTTGATCTTAGAGCAAGGTGCGCACTATTTTCAAAACCCAGTGCTTTTTTCCCATAAAACGAGATGGAACGCGTTCCGACACCTTTTTGTAGCATAATTTACAATGCTTCATGTCGATATTAGCAACAAAGAACTTTTTAAATTGATTTTTCAATCGATTTACGAATTTCTGTTCTGAATTATCCCCCTCCCACCCATCCTATCATATGAACGGGGCGTATCGAGAGCGATTAGCTAAGCCTTATCCTTCTTTCCCTACTACTAACTTTGAAAAAAGTGAGGTCGAGCGGCTGAGTAACAAGCAGTTTTCGTAGAAAAAACTTATGTCGAGATCAACGTTCCCTCTAAGCTGCGCGCGTGCGCGGCCGCGCAGCAGTTGGGAAGCCCCCGCGCACTCATTCCTGGTTGGCGCGCACTACAATACAGTTGCTCAATTAATATTTGATCGTTCCGCGCAGCCTTTGAAATTTCCGCGCAGCTAACCCTTCGGCTTAGAGGGAACGTTGGTCGAGATACCTCCATTAGGAGACATGGTAAAAAAAAAATGCTCTACATTGGGCACGGACATTCTGAGGCTCAGGCACCTATTTTTTTAAAGCGCTGCCAATGGCAAATGAGTGGCGTGCCACTGTAATACATTGTATGCCACAAGAATTGCATCGCGTTTCATTTTTTTGTAATCGTCCGTCATCCAAATCAGTCAATGCCGTTGCTATTGTATGAACAATGCATTTTTAGTTCGTAATAGGCAAGCACCGAGCCCACAGCCTTGGCGGCTCAGTGCTTAAGTTATTATTAAAAATTAAAAACATAATAAATATAATGAAAGATTAATTGATGAAATCTTTTCAGCTGAAATCATTATTCGCAGCGTGAAGGTGTTATAAACATTAAAATTAAACAAAACACACATAATCGTCGTACTGGCCGTGCTATTTTGGCTTTATTGAAAACATAATCGTGTGCCATTGGTGTTTAAATATGATTTTGGGGCGCCGTGGCCAGTTCGAAGAAAGCATCATCAAATGTTTGAAGCAGCCCAAGGGCATATGTATATATGTAAAGCTAACTTCAAAAATAGAACCACGATTTTCAAAATAAATTTACCCAACTCGCAAACGTTGCTCTGTTGTTATTCTGTCAATGTGGCATTGGATCAATGCACCCCTTGCATATATATATATATATGCAGGGGCGGTTATATTTCATGGAATAATATTCAAACATAACATTTATACCATTCACTCATTTTAAATTCTTCGTGTATTTGTTGTCTAAAATAAAATGTTATAAAATATTTATTATAAACAATAAATACACGAAGAACTTAAAATGAGTGAATGGTATATATGATCCAATTGATCGAATACCACATCGACGGGCCGCCACTGGTGAAATGGCAAACCAAACTGAGTGCAAATCAGGAGTCAGCCATCAAATTAACTGTCGCTGGAGAAAGTATTGCTACTTCGAAAAACGAACCTCTATAAAAATAGTACTTTTGCAAGTATGTATTCAATTGTTCGTAGATTGCCTAGATTTTTCTAAAGTTGAAACATGTGAAATAATATCATGTACATGCGGTGAAAAAAAATATGCAATAAAGATTGAGAAGGCGGCCGGAATGCGGTTTCAGTTTGGGCTTGCAAAGAATGCTGATCGGATATGCCTGCCGCAATTTTACCCTGTAATAATTTTATTACTCGCACAGCACACACATGTGTTATGAATCGCGCAGTAATTATACATAATACGACAACATAATGAGCGATTTTGCAAAATGCCACAAGCAGTCGTAATAACAAATGCATTGCATCTACAATGCTGCCAATCAAACAATATTTGTCTCGAGCAACGTACGAACAATCGAATACATACACCCGAGTCTTTTTTTACACTATGAAATGACGCGGTCCACCAAAAAGAGCATCATGATGTATTTGTTATAAAACGACTCCCATAGACAAAAAACATAGAGGCGGATTTCATAAAAACAAGAAATTCAACAACACAAGACAGTAATAACAAACGAAAGGCTTCATTAGACACATAAGACGTGACGAGACATTTTTAGGGATGAAAGCGATTCATTTATTTATTGTTAAAAATTAAAATTACAGTACATGACATAACAGCTGACGCCAATTCGCCATGTACTTGAAAAATATAATAAGACAAAATATAAAATAAAACTACATAATATATCAGAATCAAAATCAAAATAAAAAATCAAGAAATAAAAACGAAAAACTTAACAAACAGTTCACGAACACTATCACTAAAAATGTCCACTTCTCTAGGCAATGCGTTGATTAGTCGAACGGCCCTTGGAACTGGTGACTCATACCTCCTAAGCGAGGTATAAGTTTTTAGAAATAAAAGTTTTTGCTCATTGTTTCGTCGACGTAAGAATAAATTGGGAGCATGTAAATTAATAGTCGTGAGAATTTCAGGATTATTAACTCGGGCCCGAAGAAGAAGAGAAAAATGCTTTAAGCTTGAAAACGATCTTCGAGCTTCAAGTGAGTGAAATGATAACATTCCTAAAAGAAATTTGGTGGGGTAGTATTCCTTTAAGGAATTATCAAAGGGGAAGAATTTAAATTTTTTGAAATAATAATATCTTAGAAATTTCTTATGGATTCTCTCCAATTTCAGCTTGTATGAACTTTCATATGGGCTCCAAATGATGGATCCATATTCAAGCTTACTTAAGACATTATTATTAGACTTACTTATTTATAATTTAAGATTTCGACTGAAGGTGCTTGGTGGAATTTCAATATTAAATTTGAATCGTTCAAACTATGTACATTCTCACAAATTTTGTCACTAACGACCCGAAAGGCGAAACCCGGGTCGTTAGTGACAAAATTTGTGAGAATGTACATAGTTTGAACGATTCAAATTTACTTATTTATGTTCAGTTCTTCATAAATTCCCTGTATATAATCAAGTAGCGATTAATTTAGTATTATTTTATCTTAATTACTATGTTTTTACACGATTTTATATACCAGTATTGTTCTTTTTTTTTCAAATAGCACTTTTTTAATATTCAGGTAACCAATTTTCATTTTTTTTTATGAACTCTATCACCTTTTACACGGTTTTTTGAGGTATACCAATCTAATAAACTTTTCCGAAAGATATAAGTAGTAGGTCTGACAGACCGTTCTCGTAAACTACCTACTGTCAAAGTGCTCCGTTAAAATTGGTTACGATCCATAGTGGGAGTTGTCATGGTTGAAAACCTACACAACACAACAAATGATATAAAAAAAAACGGAAAAATTTATTCAAAATAACAAATTGTGCTCTCGAGAGGCCGACGAATAATTCTGCAATAATTCACGAAATCACAACTGCAGTGAGAGTTTGTGTGACGTGCGTTGAATAATACCGCGTAAAAGGAATTCTGATAAATAAACGAACACGTCCGTGTGTCCACGATACGATGGCGTGCTGTAAATATATTCTAAAAAAGGGCTGAAATTCCGTAGCCCTCCGCAACATATATATTGCAGTGATTCTTAACCTGGGGTGCGCGCACCCCTCGGGAGTGCGAGAAAACATTTCGGGGGTACGGTAGAAGTTTCTATCAGGGAGCGGAGCAACAAATTTTTGGCCGGAGCACGGAAATTTACTGCGCTCTACTCCTCCGATGTATATATATTTTAGTTTTATTCAAAAATTAAACGTTTTTAAAATGTATTTTCAATTTTGGAATAACCTAATGCGCACCATGTGGTCGAGTTATATGTATTATTTATATTTAATATGTATGTAGGCGTGTATTATTAATAATAAAACAATAATAATTTATTACAATATATATTAAATAAATTCATATAAATAAAGTTTTTTTCTAAGCCTATATAAATAAAATTAATAAATAATATGCCTGTTAAAACAACATATTCGGAGCTTGGAGCTGGAGCAAGTATTTAGGTGTCGGAGCGGAGCGACTCAAAACACTAGTTGCTAGTTATCCCTGGCTTCTATGTTGATATATATAAAAAAAAATGTACACTAAATGTATTACAAATACGTAAATAAATTTTAAAGGGGTCCGAGAACATATTTTCAGATTCAAGGGGGTGCGGGTCACTAAGAAGGTTAAGATCCACTGATATAGTGGGTTGGTGCGAATTTATTGCGTCATCGTTTTTTATACATTAAGTCGAGGTTAGGATATAATTAATTTCTACGAAAAATGAAATAACATGTATGTATTCCTATAAATTGGTGATAATCAATTGATAAGCAGTATGAAACAAAAAAGGGGGCAACGGGTAATTTGACGAACCAAAAAAAAGTCCATAGAAACCATTTAGGGAAAAAGTCATCTATAACACTATTTCCTGAAGTGAGGTCAGCGAAAATTTTCTTGTAACCGAATTGAATGAAAAAAAAAAGAATTTTATACTAAATATATATTAGATAAGACGACAGCAAAAATGTCTGTACATATATGTATTGAAAAAAAAACCTTCTTTATTCCTTTCATGACTACATCCTTATGTGAAACAGGGACTTTCCACGGGGAAGATTCCATGAGAAACATTTTTGATATTGAACCAGCAATTCACGGGAAAAAAATGTCTTTACGGGGGTGAATTATTTTTCAGATTCAGGTGGCCGTGGCGCGAAAAAGTTTGGGAGGAACTGATCTTTAAGATCTAATAAATCTAATAAAATAATCTTTAATAAAATCTAATAAAATAATCTTTAAACACTAATTTTAACCAGTTACGTCATACATTTATTAATACCATTTTAAGAAGACACGATATGTTTTTTTTATTCTGTTCCAATTTTAAAAAGTTTACAACCGTTCAATATTTTTTTAAGTATCTGTCGGTATGTCTTCCACAATACACATTATGAATTTGCTTGTCATTCGTTTTATCATTGACAATAAAATGTGGTTAATGTAGCGAGTAATTAATTTTGCACAATTCCATGACCACATACTTTCATTGGAAAATTTAAAACATACAGCAGCTCTCATTAATTTGAGTTACCTACTCTTACTATATTGACTCAAGAACGAACCTATCCAAAAGCACTTTACGACATCATCATCCCTACAGAGAGAACATACAAATTACACCCTTCAATATATGACATCATAGGCACAATACATGTGTTAATTACCCTTCCCGAAATAAGGCACTTATCAGCAGACGAGCGCATAATTTTGATCGCCGGCCTCGTTTTTACTTTTAACCCGTAACATGCCATCCTAAAAAATCACGTTTCCTGCCATGATGCCATCTCAGTTTTACTGTAAATTGACAGTATTTAAACCTAAGTTAGAAGCTAAAAAACAATTTTAAAAATGTATATATGCTTGAAAATATATTTTAGGTCTCATTTTCACCCTCATTTTATTTATAAATGCTATCATTTTATTTATAAATCCCTACAGGGGGAACATACAAATTACACCCTTCAATATAGTACATCATAGGCACAATACATGGGTTGATTACCCTTCCCGAAATAAGGCACTTATCAGCAGACGAGCGCAGAATTTTGATCGCCGGCCTCGTTTTTACTTTTAAGCCAATTGTCAAATTATTTCATCGATTCAATTTCACTCACCCCACGCGGGCTGTCAGAATTATTAATTCAATATTCAAACACTGCGAGTCGATTTTTCGATAACTTTAATAACAAAATTAATCTAAAAGCTGGTTAAGTTCAGCGACCCGCCCTCGGTCTATTTATGTATGTTGCCGTTTTCAATGAACTTCTCTATGTTTGGATTGTTTGGAACTCACCCGTAGGATAGTTAACACTCAAGCAACCGGCAGTTTCGCGACAAAGTTACGCTTAAACCCGCACATTTCGCACATGCAGCCGGATTCGCGCGTTTTTTCTTTAAAAAATCATATCTTTTTATTTAATCGACACATTTCTTTGAAACAAAAAAGGCTCGGAAGCAAAGAGCCTTACCTATGAAAATAAACAATGAATGGTCTTGTGAACGAGTATGTGACGCGATAAAAATGCATAATTTCACTGATGTTGACATCATTGAAAAGAACCGAAAATAATAAAAATTTGACACGCGTAATTAAAGTAAATGCCCAATAAACATGAACAATCAATAAATTAGGACTCTTAATTGTTTGATTTTAACGGCATCCAGAAAATCTCAAACTGTGCAATATTTGTTTGCGTTGACGTATTATATGTACTTTTTTTTATGTTATTTCAAAAGTGATTTTCACCCGTAAATAATAAGGTAAATCGACAAAAAAAATACACATACGCAGCAAGCCCTCTTGAGTAGCATAAAAAACAAAAACCCGAAATAAGTTAGTTTTGCCTTAACGGATACCGATCACACGCCGACGTGTGCAAACCCGCGCTAGTGCGGGGCCGGGGTTTAACGGATAAAGATCATTTCCGCGTTAGTGCGGGGCCGGGGTCTTGAGTGTCAATAACACACAGTTTCTCGATAGTGTGTTAGAAGTTCTTCTGTCGTAAAAACTTTTATATAAAAAGTTAAATACACTCGACACTTATCGTACACGATTGTGAAATAGCACGGATGACTAAAAATAACGAATACTATATTTGATCTAACACGATTACCAAAAAGACGGATAAACAATTTCCTAAAAACAAGAAATTCAACAACACAAGACAGTAATAACAAAACAAAAGGCTTCATTAGTTCCTAACACGTTTTAGACGTGTCAGAAATTTACGGCGATAAAAGCGATTCATGTCTAGTCCCTCATAAAAGTCCCCGTATATAATCAAGCGGCGGTAAATAGTATTATTTTTCTACATATTTATTATAAATAATAGTTTTGTGTGTTTAACTAATTGGGTCGTCTTTTACACGGTTTTTTTTTAAAACATACTTTTACATTCAAGGAGGCAATCTTATTTTTTTTATGAACTCATCATTTCTACACGGTTTTTTCGTGGAGTCGATTTTCATACAAAAAGAACCTCTCTTATAATCTGTTTTTTTTTTTTGTTAATAGATATCTAATGACTTGCATGACTGTTGTTTGTATTTTAATATGATTAATAATTCTACTGCTAAAATTACATAAGTAAATTTAATATTCTGTCGTGCTGCAGATAACATTACAGTAATTTGCAACATTGATGTGCTGTGCGGACATAAATGGACATAAACCTTTTCACTCCCGGCACATTAATAATTCCATCGAAGCGAGTTTCGCCTTCCGGCCCTCCGGCAATCACAACACTGCCCGACTCGACATTATGCGACAAACAATAATTATAAGAACGACCCTATCAGTCATTCTCTGCCGCAATGTACAAATCGTACGACGCAGTGCTCGACAACCGACGGTCAGCGAACCGCAACTGGTATACAACACCCGAAAAAAACGCCGGGTACTCGGTCGTCGGTTGTCGACGCAGTATGTCGACTACGAATAGATTTTTTAGCTAAGTTTATAATTTTTTGTTCAAAGGTGTGGAGTAGGTGCAATCCCGGGATCCCGTCAGATCCGAAAATTAATAGGATTTTGGATAAAGAGCTAAAAACAACAAAAAAAAAATCTGGGCTTGTGAAATTGAAAAATTCCACCAAAAGTTTTGTCAATTCCAAATAATCTCAATTTATACACGATTTCATGTTGAGTGTTCAGTCCCGGGATCCCGGTATTGAAAATTGGTCAATACCGAAATCCCGGGTTCACGAAAAGGCTCCGGGGTTGGACACCTCAGTGTGGAGTCTGTGAAGTCTAAAATTCCATACCGTCACCTATCCGATCCTAAGAATGGGAGTAGCGAGAGCGATTAGCCAACCAATAGTATGTATGTATTACATTTGGTATCGGATACGGTTAATAATCGCGTATCATTTGCAATCCGACTGCTATATTTTTTACCGGTTCACATGTGTGCAAAGTTAGAGAAACGCTGGCATGACGCACGGAGGCTTACAACCAAGTTGTGCTGCGTTTTGGTTGGGTTAAAATTGATTAGAAAAAATATTTGGAATTAATTCTTGGATAAGTGTACGTAATGATTCAAAGTATATAATTTAGTTTGGCGAGAAAAATACTGTTTGTATCATATACAGTTAAATTCCATTTACACTAAAGTAGCGACCGTGTAATTGGGGGGGTGAATCTCATACAAAATAAAAAATTGAGTTTTGCAAAAAAAAAAAAATGGAAGAAATATTTAGTTACTAAGTGATAAAATGCAAAGCGCGCCAAAATCCATCACATAGACACTCGCCCGGCTATACGTGTATAGCCTGGCACGTGTTGAATACACAGACGCTAGCTAATAGTCTCGGAATTGGAATCACTGTCCCGTATTCCGGATGACTACTAAATTGTCCCGGAAATTAGAGCAAATCCCGAAAATTAATAGAATGTTTCGAATTGGAAGAGCTAAAAAACAAAAAACGAGTTTCGGAGATAATCTGGGGAAAAAGTATAGCAAATTGAGGATTTCAAATTCCTCGGTGAGCTAAAAAAAAAAAATAACAAGTTTTGAGATAATCTGGGGAAAAAGCAGGATACGGGATTGAAAATTAATCAATACCGAAATTCCGGATTACAAGACTTTGGGATTGGATACCCTAATTCCTGGGTTTTTGGATTCGAAAGTAAGTAAATCGGACATAAATGTCCCGGATTCACTTGCAAGAAATCTGGCAACCCTAGTCAGGAGTCAAGTTGCAAAATGATTCAACTAGCCTCAGTAACTGACAGTCGTCTTCTTTACTATTGCGTCGTGTGTAATGAATGATTCGATTTGAAATACGCGGTTAAAAATAAGTCAGCTATGCTGAATCGAGTTATCGTTCTCTATCGGACACTACTTATGGCAAGCAATTAGAGTTCATGCCAAATATATGCGTACCAAATCGCGTGTTTTTATTTGACTAGTACCGTGGGCAGTAATGCCTCGTTTGCACGGGTCGAGTAGAGAAGATAGTCCACGTTCGAGTCAAAGTTTTCGAACGTGTCAATCGAATTGTTAGTTGAACGTGGTTCAAATAAGCTTTCGGCGTTAACCGTCATTTCACTCCAAGAGAAAAGAAAGTCTTAATATAGACTATAGTGTGTAAGAACTTCTACGCCACTAAGTAAGTACATTATTAACAGTATATTAGCAAGACTAGCCTTAAGTAGGTGGCTTAATTAATATTTCTCTTAACACATCGACCCCGGAGGCGTAATTTCACGTGATTAGCTAGACAGGCGTTGAATACCGGAACTGACTTTTGAAATAGTATTGTGGTATTTAGCAACATTGTTTTATTTAGAAAAGACTCATTATATATCCATTATAGCAGATACTCGAAATCATTTTTAAAACAGTCCTACAAGAATGTCAGAGGACATTACTTAAAATATTTAGATACTAATAGCAACAGCAAAAAAATCAGTAAATTACGGTTCATATGCAAACATTGTAATGTGGCTATTAGGGATTCTGTGTCGAAACGTCCCGGGACTTTGTTGTAAAATGTCCCGGGAATGGAGGCTGTGATTTAAAATGCGCTAATAAATTGTAGATTTTAATTTTTAAAAACAATTCTTGTGTTTAAGAAACCCTCAAAAGGACTGATGTGTATTGAATGAAAACAGGTATAAGAGGGGAGCCCCAAGAAAAACGTAACTGTACATACAAAATATAACTGTAGCAAGAGCAAATTACAAAGTATTACGTGTTGTGTTAGGAAATACGACATGTGTTTCGCTTTTTTGACAAGCATCAACAGACTCACGAATAAAAAGAGGTTCTTAAAGTTCGCTAAACATAAACTGTTTGATAGTTCTGACGATGGCGAAAGCCGAAATAGCTATCAACGCATTAAAAAAATTAATGTTTACCCTATTATGGAGTTCTACCAAGTAAATGCCAAATCAATAAATAAACTGTTCTATTAAGAAAAAAAAACACAATATTCCTTTGTACTTCTCATTTATCAAGATCAAGACCGGTTTCATTCATGGCGAGCATTTTCAACTAATACGAAATAATTAAGTATTTCAACTGAGGGTGCTTGATGGAATTTCAATATCAAATTTGAATTGTTTGAATTTTATACTTTTCCATGAGTTTTGTCGCTAAAACCCTAATTTATTTTAAACATTCCTATGTTATTATCTGGTCATTAATATTTTCAAAAAATCCTCATGATTATAACAAACCCACTTAATCCATTGAAAATTGTATACATTCAATTTTCGCTAATTTACATTTTAATAGCCTTTTAAATTAGTGATTTACTTATATTTTTTAATATAAACGATACAAACTGTTTACTACGCGTCAGTTCGAGTACATCCGTGCACTTGGAATGCCTGAAGATGCCGAAAGGCGAAACCCGGGTCGTTAGCGACAAAACTCATGGAAAAGTACAAAATTCAAACAATTCAAATTTAATACGAAATAAAATTTTAGCAGTGCTATTTAATAGAAAAGGTGTAATAAACAATCGAAATTGAAAATAATTTACAAATTACAGTATTAATTATCAATAAGTGAATCTAAAATCACACAAATTAAAATGTTCAACACCTCTAACATGTAATGAAGTTTTTTTAGTTGTACATATTTAATTGTGTAATATTGTGTTTTTTTTTTCTCTTAATATAATGCCTTTCCACCAAGCATTGGCGGTGAAAACTGTTCTTGTGCAGTATATTACTTGAAGCATTCATTGTGTGGCATGTTTCACGAAACGCAAATTTATCAATTTCGCAGCCTGCCAAAACAATAACTCGGTCACTGTTAAAAAATGGCCAGAGGACTGAAGCCAGCGGCTATCTTCCGAGACTTGAAAAACATGAGAACAGGGCATACGATAAGTTGAATGAACGATGCGATCCGATGGCACGGGCAAGGAGTAGTTAGGAGTTGTCTAAAAGTTGAGCGAGGCGGCGGCGGCGGCGGCGATGACGCGGGTCCCAAAAGGATCGATATTATCGACCGGAAGCGGGCGGACGAAAGAAAGAAAGAAAGGTGACCCGGTATGGAAGGAAAAAAATAGCTTAGTACTCGAGACGTATCAATAATAGAGCAAAAGCGAAAGTAGCACCGAGACCTTCGCTGGCCGTCCTCATTCAACTTCGCGTCAATATTTTAAGCAGTAAATACAGTCATAGGACATACAAATTGAGTTGCCGCTCTCGGAATTCGACACACACTCATCGTTCATATAAATCTCGATGACATTAATTTATGAATATTCGACAAGCGCTTGTGATCATTACATTTCGTTTAATGGGTCGTTTTACGATTCAGTCAAAACTTTCTTCTACGCCATTTTCTTTTTGCACGCTGAATGAAAACGGACGAATTATATTTTTACACTATAATACATGTATTTATGCTCGTGTTCGATAACCATGCTAACCTAATAAGTAATAGGGTTTGTCAGTTTTGAAAACTGGTTTACTAGTTAAATTTACAACATTCTAATGTCGGTTTTTAATAAATACTAGCTGTAAACCCGTTGCCCAGCAACGTGAGATTTTTGTTGCATTGTGTTTAATTTTATTTAGTTTAATTTAATTTAATTTAATATTATTTTATTTTATTTAAAAAAGTGGAGACTGGAAGGTCGAGGACACCTTACAGACACTCATACACTCATACAGACGGACCTTATCGACTATTAATATATAGATTGTTTTTTGTTTATATGTAATTAACCACTCTAAAGCTAACGACCCACCGGTGTGTCGCATACCTACTAACCACACACGCTACCACCAGTGTGTTTTCATTATTACGACGTTAATAAAGATTTTTTAGAGTTTGCATCATTGAAAAAGGGTCCGACATCTCTTAAGGGCTCACGAAATGAATATTAAGTTTTCCTTTATTAGTTTTTAGACAATTGCTAGCTTACAGGACAAAAAACGTTATTTTTTTTCTAGCTGTTAACGGGTTAAAAACCATAATATTTTGCTTGAAACTGCTATGATTAATAATAAATTGAAATTAAATATGTAGTTGATAAGTGAGTACGTATAATCAATGAATGCATTTTTTTTTTTTTTAAATGAAAATATGTTTGCTGTCCATTTTGTTTCTAAAAACATATTTTTTGATAATGAATAACGAGTAAAATTATAGAAATTTTGAGTAATTTTATTTTTACAAAACATTAAAATTAGAGAACCGGGTTGTTTTTATTAAAACATTTTTGATATCAAACATAACATTTAGTTATTTAATCGAAAACAAAAGTATATTTTATACAAGGCGACAGTGCCACCTGTCGACATTCTCTCAGTGCGCAGCATGCGCAGACATATATACATAGTATGTTTGTACCTGCGTTAAAATTTCACTCGACACTTATGCTCACACACACGATCTTTCTCTGCGCTGTCAGAGTACGTCCGTGCGTGTGTGATGCTTTACAGTTAAAGATAAACACATAATAATATTATGATAGGCATGCTAAGCTTTAATAGTTGGAACGTTCAAAGAGAACTGCACCTGGCCATATATTTCATTCGGCTTATACTAGGCCAAAATGACAATTTCACCATTCATGAGAATGTGAAGCTAAATGCTCCTGATTATTTTTTGAGAAATCGTGGACATGAATTGTTTGTTCTCCCAATGTGTAGAACCGGCCTGCCAATGGGGATGCCACTGGGGATAGCTTTAACGGTGTTTGACAATACTGCTTCGGATGTCGACATATTCCACGTGGGCGAGTTCTGACGAATGCTATGTTTTATGTATTAAAGTACAGTTTGTCGAAGCCTGACTTTCTTGCCAATATTTTTTTTCTACTGCTTTTAATATGATATTGTATTATGTTTTTTTTCTTCATTGTAAGTCCTAAATTTATAATTTGTCAATCTTATTCAATGCTTATTAATTAATTAAATAAATAAATAACACGATACGGAAAACATTGTAAAATGAGTGATCGCGCGTATTGGCTAATATCAGCGAGTGGGCTTCTCTCGCAAAGGTAATCTTTCGCTTCGCATGAAGTAAGAATGGGTCGGCTCATTACCAACCGTGGCCTTCATTAGTAGAGATCGCGGTGAAGGCGGCGGGGGTGGATTAGCACGGCACTGCTCGACTGCAGTGAAGCCTCCAAAGTACACCACCGAGGATTCAACTCGGAAGACATATCGACTGTGGAAAGGAAAAAGGACGTAACCCACACACATCAAATTTTACAGGAGGCGCTGAAAACGTGTTTTGATGATTTCGGGCCATATGCAAATTATGAATTATACACAACCTTAAAGTGCACGGATACTTCTAAGCTGGTGTTTAATTGACATATTCTAATATTAATTAAAGAAGTTGTCTAAGAAAAACCTTTATTTCAGTCTTTTTTCTTGGTTTTAATTTTTTACAAGGTCATCTTTTTTAAACTTAAAAGCTAAATTTAGATAATAATTCGGCATTTGCAGCTTGCATCCTTTTGATAGAATGTGTGTAAAGTTGTATACACTGTGATTATCGAAAAAAGCCTGTTTTAAAAAACCTGTGTGTTACGTTCTTTTTCCTTTCCACAGTCGATATAATCTTGACCGACACAAGCGGCGTTACCTCTCGCAACACACGAAAACGAGGAACAATTTAAATTATTGTATCTGTGGAATATTTTGACTCCCGGTGGTGCTACGCCCAAAAGAAGTTGTTCTGCGAGAACAGCTTTTTGCTCAATTGCCCAACCTCTCATTTTAGGAGAGAAAGGATAGGGGAATTGAGCTGGGGCGGGACTATTTGTTAGCTGATCGTTATCGCCGCGGTTCGTTTTAAGGACCGATTGAAAAAAATCGTTTATGAAAGTCTTCGTACTGCAATTATAAATGAAGCTTCAAGTCCTAGGGCGCATAAGCGTCAGAGTTCTTCGAGTCTCCTTCATCATCATGGGTGATTTGCATTTATTTTCCATCGTTTTTGACGGAGCGGCGGGGTCGCTTCCGCAAATTACATGATATAGAGGTGAAGTGGCCAGAAGAACCAGCAAAATGGCGTAACTTTTTTCTTTGATTTTTAGCATAAATGATTATGCCGTGGTCGGGGTCGTCTTATTTTTTAACCCTGGCTTATCCTGGTGCCAACGATTTCTTTACTGCGGCCTTATGTTGAATCAGATAAACGAATATGGCATTTAGAAACGAAACAGTTCCCCACCAATGCTCTAGATCATTATGCACACGAGAATAGCCTCACTGGTAATTAACGATCTATAGACATTTGCTGTTCTATCAATCTGTTTCAGTACGATTGATTTTCCTCAAATAAAAAAATTCAACCAATTTAAAATAAAATATACTACAGAACATCCCACAGTTGGCAAATCAATAATAATTACATGTTTAAGTCCACAAATTGCTAAAGAAAATGCTCAAATAATAATTAATACACACAACCTTTGGAGTGTGTCTAATAAAACAAAAATGAATTTCAATTTCGCGGCCAATTGAGCAGGCGAATTCTGATGATCGTCGCGTTCAATAATGGCCAATAGACAATATTTAAAGACTGTTTTACAAGACTTGATAAATTCAATAAAAAATACGCTATCGCATTCCTCTTAGGGCTCCCACAGAATACAAGCGAGTCCAGATGTGTATGGAAAATAAACGTTGGGCATCACATAACTAGAATGGTCCACTCGCGCCGCCCCATTGGTGAGCACACAGTACAGTGGAACCCCCAAATTCACAACCCCGAATTACGCGCTGGCTTGAAAATATTCGCCGCAAATCCCCCAATTGCACTGTCACATTCCATTGTCGTAGCTACGAGACGGGCGCATACAGTCAAATTTTGGCTAGCGTCTGTGTATTCAACACGTCCCAGGCTATAGACGCATAGCTGGGCGTCTGTCTGTGTGCGAGATATTTACTACAACAAAAACTAAATATTTCTTCGATATTTTTTTTGTTGCAAAACTAAGGGAGATCTTAGTTTTGCCTTTTCCGCGAAAAAAATTCACACCCCCAATTACACGGTCCCGACTATAGTGTAAATGGGGGTTTTACTGTACACGGTTTTTTTTTAAATTGTGGAAAAGGTGGACCAATCTTTAATTTGCTACGAATTCGAACACTTTCTCACGGAACGTATCTACCGTGTAAAAAAAAAAGAGTCGAGAGTACTTAATCGCGGGTGAAAGCGTCCGTGTGTACATCCCGCCAACAGGTCCAGGTGACAGCCCTATCTTTAGTGCGAACTCCAAGCACGTCGAGATAATATGAGAGCCGTGTCGGTCTATTTGCAGAGAGCCGCCGAGTGTGTGTGTGTGTGTGTGCGCAGTTCGACGTCGTGTACGGACGGTGTACCCGAGAGGCGGCGCGCGCGTGTGCGTGAGTGTACCCGCCAAGGTCGCGGGCGGATGACCGACTACACTATTGTCATATCTCACGTCTGACGTAACGACCCTACGCGTTCGCTGTTGCGGCCTCTTCGTGTATTTTTTTTTTATTTATTCACAGATTTTCGACTGTGACAAAACTCTCTCAACATTGCCTCAAATAATCAAAGATGCCGAAAAATAGCGAGACCCACCAATAAATCCACGTCCGTTCCCACTGTGGAGCGTATATGGCATCCTAACGGAGGTACATCAACAGAAGATTTACTACAAGAATTGTTTTGTTACTCAGTCGTTCAACCTCCCTTTTTCAACGAGAGTAGTATAGATAGAACGATAAGGACAGGACTAGTCAGTGGTGTAGTGGGGCCAGGTCAACGACCTTGTACTTATTATAATAATAATATAATAATTAAAAAATATATATTTGACATTACAGCTTACGCCAATGCGTCAAATATTTTTAAGTTAAAATATCATACCGAGATAAACTCGATGAGAATTTTTGAAAGTCACACGAGATAAACTCAAGGGGAATGACTTCACAAGCACCCATGTCTTAGATCTCAAATTTTTTCATTGACCTTACCGGGAATCGAACCCAGACCCACCTGGTCGGTAAAGCAAGCTCTAACCAACTAGACCACAGCGGACGACAAAATGAGCCACCTTTTTGACTTGTAACCTAATTTTCAAGTACATATATGTACATATATTCAAAATACAGTTCATAAAATTTATGAGCATTATATCAAAATTGATCTACCCGACGGATTTTACAAAAAAAAAGATAGGGAAGAAATCAATGACCGACCTGGTACCTAGTTATTTACCACTACACCACTGGGAGTAGTGGTTAACTAATCGCTCTCGGTACGCCTGGTTGGTGAAAGATCGGCAGGGGGGAGGGAATGCCTTCGAACAGAAATCGATACGCACTGTGGAACTGCAGCACCCCCAAGAAAATTGAAAAAATAATAATATTATGTATGTTACATGACAATATCAATATTATTAAAGCAAACTCGCCCGCGCGCCAATACATCCAATAGTTATCATATACCGTGGTAATAATATCAGAAAACGATACATTACATTTTACATGTTGCACAGTACCGTTTTCGATGGAATACGCTCGCATGCGTGAAGGAGGGGCGCGGAGAGAACGCTTGAAGTTAAAATGCTTAATTTGTACTGCCAGTCTGGCAGTACAAGCGAGTACGAGAACGACGCGACCACAGCGACTCTAACGCGTGCGACATTTTCCGAGTTTACTGAATACATTAAATGATAATCATTTTTATTTTGGTAAAAACCATATTAAATACATGTTTTGATATATAATAAAATACCTTCCAAATTTCCCTTTTTCAATATTCCGCAGCACCCCCGGATATTTTATCTACGAGCCGCCACTGGTTATAATATCAAAATATGGAATCATTGATGCCGATCTGACACAAACAAGAGTTAAAAAATTAAAAGACAGGGACATTTTCCTATCATTAAAATAGCGTTAACAATAAATGCTTTTGTTGGCAAAACTGGTATAAATAATGCTCAACAAAGTTACTCCAAAGATTACTATCAAAGAATCACTCTGTATTTTTTTGGTAATTTCATTAGTTACCACCGAATACCAGAAATGTGAAGATATCATTGTAATTAGACTTATGGATCATTCAATTCTCCACAGGTGAATGAAGCAAACTCAGTTTACATCATGGTTTTTATGAAAATACCGGAAGAGATTAGTGCACATCAATAAGAGAGATCCAGTGACTGGATTTTAACGACTGTAGTGAGAGAGCTCAAGAGAATGAGGGATGTGAGCGGTTCATGGAGCATAAGCAAATCCTATTCCACCCACCCTAAGCGGGCCATTGTTAGTCAACCACCTCTGGCTTCGATGCTTATCTCACCAGTTGATTTTTTTCTCCCGCTGAAAATGCGTACGAATTTCACACAAACGCGTCCGAAATAATTTTTCGAGATAAATAAGCATTATTAATAGTCATGTAATTATGCCGAGCGTGCCCCTTTGTTAAATCACGGTCAGACAGGATATGTCATTCGGACAAAGAATATGGGTACAATCAAAACGACAGCTGCTGATAAGAGCGAAAACACGACACCGATAACTCTCGCCTGAAAAGTTATCTTTTAACAATAATAGATTTTTTACATTTATGATGTTCACTGCCAATACTATATTTAGAAAAAAAAAACACAATATTCCTCTTCACTTAATTTCCACTTTTTAGCTATCCAAGATCAGGGCGGTTTATTACTATTTGAAGATTTTTAAATTACAAGTGTTAAACATTTTAATTTGCGTCACTTTTTGATAATTTCTACTGTAATTTGTGATTTTTTTTCTATGCATGTCAATCGTTTGTTACACACATTTTCATTTCAATTTGTTTTTGTATTGAATAGCACTGTTCAATTTTAACTTTCCCGTCAGTTGACAATGCAATGAGCGAAACCGGTCCTGATCTTGATAAATAACGAGTGAAAATTAAGGAATATCGTGTTTTTTTTCCTAATATGAGAGATTTTTCTCTACGGCACGCGTTTAATCTAAGCTTCAACAATTTGTGACTAACGGTCGACTGGTTCTTAAATTACGATCATTATTTAACCTTCGGGTTCCTATGGGGTACACATTCGCCAGTGGCGGTTCTAGGTACTGGGCTAGGTAGGCTAAGCCCGACCTGCATTTTCACCCAAAACTTTAGATGGCTGAACAAAATAAATACATTTATAAGCGTAACTAACCTTTCCCAAATGAATATAATATCTTTGTTAAAATTTTCCTCTCTCAATATAAGACAATGCCATGTCTACCTACAATAATATTCTCGATTGTGTTTTCGTTTTGTATTACAATTTTAAACTGACCCGGCATAAAAAAAACAATAACCCTAAAAATACTTCATAGAGAACAGGCAACGTGACGTCAGTCTGGCAACACCTACGTTTTAACGACGCAGGGGCTAGAACTTTCAGCCCGCAACCACAGATAATATTGGATAATATCCTGCAATATTTCTTTACACTGGAGCGCTATCAAGCACGATTATATATTTTTTGTATTTGTATGTACGGAAACGTCATCAAACACACACGACTGTATTTAACTCCTGTCATTCGTTGGGGGCTAAAATGAATCTGCCCATTGATTTTATTATATAGTAATTTATGCTTTGCAGTAGTGTCGTAGCATTTGTTTATTTGCTTGTAGATTAATGTATAAGGTGAAGTGGAAAAATACACAATTTCGTAAATAGTATACAATGCTAAACTTTCCTCTAGCCCACCCAAGATTTTAGTTCAGGAACCGCCACTGACATTCGCATTGCAAATGTCTTCTTATTTCAACCATTCGCTAACTATCGCTAATGTCTATCTGATATGTATTGCAATCTACAGTTATACCTCTATCAATGCAATGTAAATATTACGCAAACTTGTCTGGGGTCAATTTTAAACTTCATCGTTCTTCGATCATATGTATTTGCGACGTTTCGGTACTAGAGTGTTAATAAAGCAAATGAAATCAGAAAGCATCGCAGCATGTAAAGGCATTATGAATGTATTTTTTATTATAATTGTTTATATGGCATGAAATTGCTTCAAGGTAAAGTTTTTAAAAATATAAACGCAATATGTTATCGCATAATGTTTTAAATTACATAAAATGCATTAAATATGCCAATTTAACAGCAATTGAGATTTGGTGTCGATCGTTTTACGATAAAGGAGGTTATTTAAACATTCACGCACGCGCAGCACTTGACTGACGATAATAGGCGAGTACTGCCACATGAAAAGTGATGTCGGGGGAAAAGTAGTTATTCCTCTAAGGCAGAGGCGTCCAAAATTTCTGACCGCCGGGCCAGATTGAAAAAAATTCAAAAGCCAGCGGGCCAAGAGTCGATTCTCAGTTTATTTCTTTAAAAAAATATTCACACAAACAAAAGTTGTAAAACACTATTTCTTCGGTTGTGCATATTTAAGTACACGGTTGCTGTAATATATAACGTACGTTGCGAAAAAATCCAAACACCCGTTTGATTGTTTTGATGACGTGGCTGGAGAGGGGATAGTCACGTGTCGACCTGTCAGTGATTTGCAGTCAGCCGATTGATAGATTGTCTTAGAGCATATATGGGCAACCACCGGCCCGCCGAGCTATTTTGTCCAGCCCCGATTCATCTCGGCGAAGTATTAGAGAAAGAAATTAATAGTTCCAGGAAGGGATTAAATAATGGAGATGAGACGGGCGCTTGCAGTGGCTCCACTCTACTAGTTCATGATCACCACCATATAAGAAATAGCAACGTGTTTTTTTAAATTTAATATTACTTTATTATGTTTAATAATTTGGTCCGGCCCTTGACTCGGAGACAGAATGATAATTTGACCCCAGACCTAGGAAAGGTTGCCCATGCCTGTCATAGAGTCAAAGGCAGGGGTGGGGAACGTTTTCTTTTCTAAAGACAACATTCATTTATCTGATTCAACATAAGGCCACAGTAAAGAAAGCATTGACACTAGCGAAACTTTGGCCGGTGATTTTGAAATCATGTGATTTTTGAAACAATTTCATGCCAACTTCTAAAACCCATAAATATGCGAATTTCCTAAAATTACCAGCGTGGAACCTTTTTTTTTTTAGCTCATACAAAAATTTTCGAATCAAAAATCTCAGGAATTTGCGGATTTACAAAAAATAGCAGAATTGACCAGTCGGGTCAAAATGCCGCACCAGAGTAGCCAAAAGGCCGCAGGTTCAACCGAAGAAAGGTAGAGTGACTGACTTACAACTTTTTATCTTTCGATGGTTTCGGCGGTAACTTTGTGGAAGTTCATTTTAATAGAAAATTTAAATTAACTTTGATTATTCCACGTATTCCTCTGAAAGAGGCGAAACACGTGTCACAGTTAGTAACACAATACGTGGAATAATCAAAGTTAATTTAAATTTTCTATTAACTTTTTATCTCCTCCCGACGCATTTTTGTGAAAATGCTCCTTCATAAAATACCTTGATACGATATGGTTTAAAAAAAAAAAGAAATAACACTAGACAAATCTATCAAATATAACAATTACATTGTTCTCGACGAATAAAATCATTGTTAGGTTGAAATCCTACCTAGCCTTTATCGCGGAACGCGCGTGATCGGTAGGAATTATTCAGTGTGCTGGCGTGTAATCTCTCGTGTAGATTTTACATTGAAAAAGTGTGGTTAAAATGCCTTATCTGACCGCAAAAATTTATTCAAGGAGGGTTAGTTTAAAACGAAGAATTACGACATCGCAATGGTTGTAAGCTGTGACACATAAAATACGAACCTACGTCTGACGCAAAAATGTTCATACGGAAACACAAAGCCATCTGAAGTGATAATATATTGTACATATTTTGAATGATGAATTATTACAAATCAGTTGTAGTTACCACAGCCGCCACTAGAGATTGCTATACCGTTATTCCCGAATCCGGGATCCCGGTGTGCATGGTATAACTGTTAAGAGTTAATAGAAAATTTAAATTAACTTTGATTATTCCACGTATTGTGTAACTAACTGTGACACGTGTTTCGCCTCTTTCAGAGGCATCTTCAGACTTACTATCGCAAAGTTTGCTTAAGTAATGAAGCAAGATTGATTCTAACATTTTAAAATTATAAAATTACAAAATGGATTGGGTTTTTTTTCCTTTTAAGAGGAGCAAGGAGGGGGGTGTAGAATCGAAATAAAGCAAACAGATAATGATACTAATTTTACTAATGAGTTGTAAACAATCAGAATGGGATTTTTCCTTTTTAATGGAAGCAAAGAGGGGATTATAAAATGCAAACAAATTTAATCATACTACTAATGACGTTAAACATTACAAACTATTAAAACTAATGAGCTACAATCAATCATCTAGGTTTGTGATTACTCTATTAATTGGAAACAATTTTAGTAACGGGGAACCGCCTGTGCTATTAAGAATATTATTTAATAATATTTCTTTTTTGTTAAGAGTTTTATTAATTTCTAAAAATTCTAAGCTATTCATCTTTAAACCCTTTTTATTTACTCGGTGGAGTATTTCTAAATTACAAATCTGATTAAAATTATGATTATTTTCTATTAAATGATTGGCAAACTCAGAGAAATTGTTACTTTTTAGACATCTTATATGTTCTTTAATTCTAATATTAAAGTTTCTACCTGTCTGTCCAACATAAGACGCTTGACAGTCTCCACAAGAGAGTCGATAGATACCACTCTGTGACGATGAATCTACGCGATCTTTACTGTTCAATAAAATTTTACCTAAATTATTTACTGTATAAAACGCGGGTTCTATATTGTCTGGCAAAAATTTAACTATCTTTGACGAGATGTCTCCTAAATAAATAATTCTACGCCAGTTTTTAATATTATCGTTTGCTTTCTTCTCTCCTGAAAAAATATTATTTACTATGAGTTGTTTAACTTGCTTACGTTTAAGTAAGTTAACTACTACGTCTGTGTTGTAACCATTATTTACAGCTATCTGTTTAATAATATTTAACTCTAATTCAAAGTTGACTTTAGTGAGAGGGATGTTAACTAATCTATTAATCATTGCATGGAATGATGAGAGTTTTTGCGACCACGGGTGAATTGATTGATGGTGAATTACCCAAATTACACAAACCCTTGATACCGATTCGTCCCGTGGTATCTTTTTGTAGTTCTCCATCTTACAAAATCGCCCGTGAATTAAATGACGTTTTTAATTCTTACAACGTGTTTAAACCGAAGTATACAGTTAAGAATAGCATAGACTTCACAGAAAAAATCAAAGACATACAATTAACTAGTAATTGTAAATTAGTATCATTCGACGTAACAAATTTATTTACTAACGTACCAACGGAAGAGTGCAAAAATATAGTCAGCGAAATTTTAACTTTTTCGGATATTAATAGCAACGTCGTTAAAGAAATGCTTAGACTTTTTAATATTTGTATCGAACAAAACTATTTTTTGTTTAATAAAAAATTTTACAAACAATCGGTAGGATTACCTATGGGTGGTCCTATTTCACCTTTGCTCGCGGATATTTTTATGGATTATTTTGAGAATAATCTCTTTAAGTCAAATCACACGTTACTTAAAAATGTAAAAACTTGGTATCGTTATGTAGACGATATCTTTTGCATTTGGACAGGAACAGATAGACAGTTAGATACCTTTTTACGTCATTTAAATTCATTGCATACAAATATTAAATTCACACTAGAAATCGAGCAACAAAAAACCTTAAATTTTCTTGACATAACAATAAAGAAAAATAATAGCAACAGATTAGAATTTGCCATTTACAGAAAGCCTACTTATACAGATGTCGTCATTCACCATCAATCAATTCACCCGTGGTCGCAAAAACTCTCATCATTCCATGCAATGATTAATAGATTAGTTAACATCCCTCTCACTAAAGTCAACTTTGAATTAGAGTTAAATATTATTAAACAGATAGCTGTAAATAATGGTTACAACACAGACGTAGTAGTTAACTTACTTAAACGTAAGCAAGTTAAACAACTCATAGTAAATAATATTTTTTCAGGAGAGAAGAAAGCAAACGATAATATTAAAAACTGGCGTAGAATTATTTATTTAGGAGACATCTCGTCAAAGATAGTTAAATTTTTGCCAGACAATATAGAACCCGCGTTTTATACAGTAAATAATTTAGGTAAAATTTTATTGAACAGTAAAGATCGCGTAGATTCATCGTCACAGAGTGGTATCTATCGACTCTCTTGTGGAGACTGTCAAGCGTCTTATGTTGGACAGACAGGTAGAAACTTTAATATTAGAATTAAAGAACATATAAGATGTCTAAAAAGTAACAATTTCTCTGAGTTTGCCAATCATTTAATAGAAAATAATCTATATATTAATAGCCGATAAGGTCCGTCTGTAAGGTGTCCTCGACCTCCCAGTCTCCACTTTTTGAAATAAATTAAAATAAAATAAAATAAAATAAATTAAAATAAATTAAAATAAAATAAAATAAAATAAAATAAAATTAAATTAAATTAAATTAAATTAAATTAAACTAAATAAAATCAAACACAATGCAGCAAAAATCTCCCGTTGCTGGGCAACGGGCTTACAGCTAGTGATTATTTATTAAAAAACCACGGATTTTTATAAAAAAAAATGTATGAGGAATGATGCAGAGATATTTTAAAGCCCTTAGACTATTTTTTTTTTGAAATTCATAAGAATAAGGCCAATAGTGAGGAAACCACTGTGGTCAAAAAAGAGCCCCATCGGCAGAGACGTATTTTTCTAGTCTCCGAGCCGCGAGATTTAATCATTGTATCTATCCGTATGTCATAGCCTACCTAAATTACTTTATTGTCACTGTCTTCGCTCTCAATGTGGAGCATTTGAACATGCCGATGAAGGCATCTCAACAGACGATTTCCAACGTCGCTTAGCAAAGACAGCACCGATTATCATTACTATACGATGACTGTAGATAGACATCGCAAATTTTATTGTGATGTTATTAGGTAAATAATGATTCGTAGTGAGTGCCGGATTACAACATTGACTCGCAAATGAGCGAGTGGGCGGTGCCGTGCGAGAGGGAGGGAGGGAGCAGCGAGTGTTTGTAAAAGTGTAAGAAGAATACAAACTTAAAATGTGTTTATTTAGATTTTGAATGATGCCAAACAAAAATATCTCACCGAGCCAATAATACAGTTATTATCATGTGTCCATACTGAAATAACGCGCATGCGCAGAATATATTTTATTTTATCTACGGTTCGTGTTATCTGTAGTTAAATTCAGGGCTGTGGAGTCGCGGTGTTTTGGCCGGAGTCTGAGTCGTGAAAAACGAGCGACTCCGACTACTTTTAAAAAAAATGCATTTTTTTTAATTATCATAAAAGATTCAGCATTGCCGCCGACCCAAGTATCCGTAGAACGGTTATTTTCTGCTCTTAAAATACTTTAAACTGATTTAAGAGCTTCTACAAATGCAGATTTGATAGAAGCAATGTTATTTTTAAGAATAAATTCAAACCAATAAAGTTCAAACTTATATTTAATTATGTTTTATTTATGCCTGTAACATGTATAATATGAAAAATTTGCCGGATTAACTGGTTGATCTGTAATTTAATACACATAAATAGGAAAGGAAGGTATAAAACCTAACAACATTAAACTTTTTTTTAGTCAAGTCGTAGTCGGAGTCGTGTTGTTGGTAAATGTCAGAGTTGGAGTCGGAGTCGTGATTTTTTTCAACGACTCCACAGCCCTGGTTAAATTCTCATAGAACGATGGTCAAGTTTCAACATCTTCGACGTCGAATTTTTAATAATGTTTTCTCGGCTCCCAGTGTTGAGCACATTCACTCATCTATCAGGCCCTCGATCTCTCTTTTTGGATACGCAGAGGTAAGTACAAGGGTGGAGCTAAAAAAAATACTAGTGGTCAGCTAATCGATTTTGCTAAGCCTTTTTGCAGTATCATATGGGAGAAAGGACAGGAAGGATGAAAATGATTATTTTAAAAAAATAAAATCATACTTCGATATTTTTTTTGATTTTCCTTTAAGGGATTCGAGCCCTTTCTTTTTCGAACACGGTGATAAAAAAAATACTTCCGATATGTTGCTGGCCCTTAAAGAATTAAGTGAAAAAACATGTTTTAACACTAACCGCCCTTCCTTGGCCCTACACTTGCCCTTCACTTTGTTCCTAAAGGGCCAGCAACGTATCGGAAGTATTATTTAGCACCGTAGGTCAGGTGTTAAACGTGAAATTCTCCGTGGCTGTGCTAAAAACTAATTCCTCTCTCACTCTGCTAAGGTAACCTCGGAAAGTCTACTCGCTCCCCGTGTTTCATCCAAAGGCGGATTATCCTATAAGCACATGAGGCGCGCGCTTGAGGTCTCCGAATCTTAGGGGTCTCAACAATGGGTTAAATTATAAAACCAATATACTGTTTTACTTGAAATTTGTTGACGTTCTCGCTCCCCATGTTTCATCCAGTGGCGGATTATCCTATAAGCGCATGAGGCGCGCGCTTGGGGTCTCCGAATCTTAGGGGGCTCAACAATGGGTTAAATTATAAAACCAATATACTGTTTTACTTGAAATTTGTTGACGTTCTTATGTTATTAGAAAAACAGGGCCTCCAAATCTGATAGCGGGTGGGGCCTCTCGCATGCTTAATCCGCCATTAGTTTTCATCGTATTTTTAAGACCTGATATGTAGCCACAACTACAAGGCCCAATGGATCTCCAACGAGTCTACTGATTGGAATATTTATAAAGGGATAAAATGAATATTCGCCAAGTTACCGCCGAATCTCTCGACAATATTAAAGAGGCAAGAACTGCAAAGCGCTTTAATGGAGAATCGCAAAAAAAAAAAAAACACTTGTTGTAAGAGCCGAGATAGGCTGACAATATCTGCTGTACATTGCGGGTAAACAATAACGTTATCAACCAATGATAAGAGAACATATAAAACTTACATTGAAATTCGGTATTCTCGTACACTGCCAGCTAACTTGGTAATCCTTCGGTTTCCCCTCTTCCTTGGCTGATGACACAAGTTTAATTAAACACACACTTTTAGTATCTTTTTTTTTTATTACACTAAAGAAAATGTAGGCACGACAGAAAAATATTTTAGTTATTCAATACTATCGGGCTCTTTTGAGACTGCGCGATATCGTGAAGATTTGACGTAGGGAATTCAGAGCATGAAATCCGCAGCCAAAACTGTTTACAAGTCAACCCTTTGGTTCCAAGGAGAATTTTCAGAACGAAAAAACGGGATTTTTTTTTAGGAAGAGCTTGTTTTGTATGTATTTGGTAAAGAAATAAAAGTATACTTTATAGATACAAAATGCATAAATCGGAGGGTAAGGAATTTTAAGGGTAGAGGGATGGAGCCAGAATAGGATTAGTGGTTAGTCATTGCGAAGTAATGTAAACATTACAGACACCGATGCATTTAGTCACAATTACATAAATCATTTAAAAATTGACTCGTGTGTTGTCCATTTGTGGATTCGATTTATTGACAAAACAACCGGGTTGGATATAAGTCGTTGACTACGAGACTGCAACTCATACTGCAAGAGCCCGAATAATGAAATAATAATTAATACTCTTGACCCTTTGACGAGTATCAACGTACCTGTACGTTGGAGTAGCTGTACGTTGGAGAAGCTTGTCATATATTATCTATTGCCATTCTCATATTTTTTTAGTGAATTTTTGTCATTTCTTCAGATATGGATACTAGACACATCCACCAGTGACTTTTGGCCACCACATTATTTTTTTTATTTTGTATAGCAAATGAAGAAAGTGTTTTAAAAAAAGGGTAACATTCGGTAGCCATATAATATTGAGCGTAAAATTCTATTTGGGATCGATTCCTTTCTGGAACCAACGTCTGTAGAGCGGCACATGTAGACAGATGAGAGCAAAAAAGATTTTGACGCGAAAGCGAAGTAATAGCTTCTAGAAAAATATTCATAAGTAATAATGAACTAGTTTACTTTACATTTTTAAGTTACGAGTTTTATAATTTTAAAAAAATATTTACTTCTTGAAATAATAACTAACATTCTTCCCAGATTGGTCCGTATTCATAAAAAGAATTTTTATATTTTTGTGTGTGGCATTACTACAAATAATCAAAATATAAGAAAAAACCTAGTTTAGTAAAAATTAACTCACCACTTAAAAATTATCTTAAAAATTAACTCACCACTCAAATTGATTCGTTTTCAAAACAAAAAAAGTTTTTATCAAATTATACGAAAACGAAAACGCAAAAAAAGAACTCGCGTTTCAAAGGGTTGAATGCCACCAAAACAAGAAGAAAAAACAAAATCTCTATAAATTATTAATCATATGATCACAAACACACTGCCCTCAATCTTTTATTGCTACGCTTTTAGGGTACATGAGAGTTTGGGAAAGACCCCTATTATTGGACATACTCCAAATTAAATAATTCAAGTTATTATTCGAGAAAAAATGTTTTCACGTACGGCCAAGTATTTATTTTTGAAGAACGAGAGATCGCGCAAAGAGGTCGAGGTGGTACTTTAACAAATAAATATTTTTATTTATTTCTTTGGCACTCTCGGATATTGTCATCTAGCACGTGTAAAGCGCCAACATCTTCAATGGCGAATCAACCCGCAACTCGGCCGAGTCGGGAGTACGTGCGGGTGATTTATGGCAAGGCTATCCCGGAATCCCGGGATTGTGACGGTACCAATACCGGGATTGAAAAAATAACAGAAGGTTGTGCGAAGTCTAAAAAAAAGATTCCAAATACTGGAAAAGTTTTTAAAAAAAAAGCTCTCACGCTGTTCGTTTTGGGAAATCCGCAAATTCCTAGGATTTTGAACTCTACATGAAATTGTTGTGAAAAATTGTCAATCCCGATTTCACAAAAACGGTCCGGCATTGGATACCTTATTTAGGGACCAACTAACATAACCAGTGGCGGCCGATCAATGTGGCATTGGATCAATGCACCCCTTGTTGTATGTGCAGGTGCGGTTTTATTTCATGAAATAATATTCAAACATAACATTTATACCATTCACTCATTTTAAATTCTTCACGTATTTATTGTCTGAAATAAAATAAAATATTTAATATAGACCGGCAACTGGTGGTCCGCGAGGAAATTTTGATGGTCCGCAGAGAAATCTGACATTATTTTAATTTTTTAATCCTATCACCAGAAAAAAAAATCAACTGAATCTCGTAACACATACATATTATATCTTGATGCATTACATTACAAAAGTCTATTTGGCGGTCCGCCGGATCAAAAGGTTGACATTTTAATCCATCTAGTGGTCCGCGAGTCCAAAAAGGTTTCCGACCGCTGATATAGACAATAAATACATGAAGAATTTAAAATGGGTGAATGGTATAAATGTTATGTTTGAATATTATTTCGAACTGTCAGACGGATGTTGCGGTTGGCGAAACAGTGTCATTATCAATCTATTAACAGATTTGATTTTTTTTTATTTCATAAATATATAATACGCATGTACACTGTACGGCAGCGGTTTCCAACCCTTTATGTTACTGCGCCTCCCTTTGAAGAAAAAAAATATCTTCGCGCCTGCTCTTCCTTTATATTATATAGTAACAAAGACAAGTTTTTAAGGGTAAATAAATATTTTGGACCGTTCGCGCCTCCCTTTGCAATAGTCCACGACTCCCCAGTAATGTTCCCTCTAATTTTCGAAAGGTTATGTGCGCAAAAATTATTGGCTGTGCAACTTTGACAAGAAATAAAAAGATTTTTGCGCCACAGGTTGATTTTCAATTATGATAATAATTAACAACGCTATTTAATGTCAATTAATCTATTCTGATGATGATATGGCTGATGTAATTTTTGTGCGCTCTGTTGTAATGTATGTGCGCGCACTCGGCGAGCTGTGTGTGCGCGCGCATACGCGCACAGCTTAGAGGGAACACTGCTCCCCAGGGAGGCGCGCCTCCCAGGTTGGAAATCACTGCTGTACGGCAATATTATTGGTATGTCTATAGTTTTTTAAGCACGGTAGGTCATATTATATTACCATTTACCGCGATATGCGACCGCAAACTAAATTGCATTCGAAACGTAAAGGTTAAATAAGTTTCGCGTTGGGTCATATTTCTTTAACCAGTTGTTTGTTACAACTCATCATTAGTTAACTCAATTTAATATAGTATAAATAACCTAATATCAATTTAAATTTTCATCGTTTGATAGCGCTCGTGGTGAATAAAAGCGGTCCTGATCATTATTAAAAATGTTGAATTAGTACAAAAAATTGTGTTTTATTTTATAATGCCTTGCCACAGATAATTAACAGTGAACACCTTCAAAGTGATATAAACATATTCAATTTAAAGGCTTCCAAAATGCATTTTTTTTAAACTCACTTTATGTCACTTGAAATCACATTTTCCAGTGAGGAGCGTATGGACGGCTAATGAACAATATCGAAATAATAAGTAAAATTAAGAGAACTGACCATTCGCTCGACTTTTCGTCAAAAACAGAGAGGTTATAAGTATAGCGGTAGGAATGAATTTATGGTTAACCCAACTGAAAAAAAAAGCACCCATTTGTAGATTTCAACCCGACGACGGTCGTCCAATAGCAAAACTTGAACTCATTGGCGAATCCAAGGAGAATTTACTATACATTTTTCTAATTTATTAAAACTTTATTGTGAAATGGGCTCTTTAATTGTTAAGTTTACTATGTTTTAAAGAATACATACTCAATTATGTATTGACTATTTTTATATAGATATATTATTTATGTATCATGTTTATTTTCAAATTGAATGACCCCCGCCTGGGACAATTTCTGCATCCGCCACTGCTTGAACTTATATTAATAATAGCTACATTGTTAATGTAAAATAACTTAGATTATTCTACGTATTGTGCTACAAACTGTGACACGTGTTTCGCCTCTTTCAGAGGCATCCTCAGACAATCTTACTTTCGCAAATGCTTGTTTAAATGCGGAAGATTTTAATTTTACGATTCCGATATATCTGACATATCCGTAAGAGGCGAAACACGTGTCACAGTTTGTATCACAATCCCGTCCCGTGGGCATAGGCGAGTAGGCAATTGCCAAGGGGCGGCAAGTTCTAGGAAGCGGCAAATTATGGCAGATTTTTTAAATGTCAAAATATTTTTGACATCAATTTTAATAGTGTAAAAATATCAACGTATTTTAGCTCTACAGTTTTAAATAATTTGTATGCGTTGATAGCTATTTCGCCTTTCGTCATCGTCAGAACTAGTTAAATACTTCTGACGATGGAGAAAGGCGAAATAGCTATCAACGCATAAAAAATATTAAAAACTGCAGAACTAAAATACGTTGATATTTTTACACTATTATAATGGAGTTCTACCAAGTAAATGCCAAATCAATAAATAAAAGACATCAATTTTGCTTAGAATAAATATGATGCCTCAATGTCATTGATAAACAAAATAGCAGATCAAGAATCGATACTTATATAATGTAAGTGGATTTAAAATGAACATTATTTTTCTTCTATATTTATATATGTATTCCGAGAATAATGAAAAAAATGGGACTAAAAAATATTTTAGGGCTCTGCCTACGGGCGGCGCATACCCTAGGAACGCCACTGGGTATTTTTATATTAAAATGAACTTCCACAAAGTTACCGCCGAATCCATCGAAAGTAGCTACATTATTGTTTATTAGGCAAAGCGAACTAGCACATTAAGCACAAAAAGTAACGGAGATTTTTCAATTATACACTCTACAATAAGTTTTAACTATCGGAATTACACTCTTTGTACTATACTAGGACTAAATCCCAAAACATTCGTAGTCGGACAGCAGTTAAACCAGATTTAACCATTGCTCACTGACGCAGACGATGACGCTCATAATTGAATAATGAATAATCTGCATATGGTTAATTTTCCATCACACGTAAAATTAACAGGCTATTATTTTTCGCATGAATCAAGATTTACGACACTGAGGTGGTTGGTAGACAACCAGGGCGCATATTAAACAACATCACTGACGTCACCGCGATGTTTGAAAAGGAAAACCACACAACTCCAACAATCGCTCGACAATTAATAACTGTACTCACAGAAGGAAAATTAGTTTTCCGTCACAGTGGTATGAAAAAAAAATATTTTACGTAGTTTGAATATTGTGCACTGTCACGCGATGCGGATCGACGCAACACACCACCGCGGCTGCTCGAGAGCGACTGAAAGTGTCCAGCATTATGTTCGCCGAATAATACAATCTTTCAAGTTTTATATTATTGTTATAATTCATTTAACATTTAACCGCACGTGAGCGCTCCGTCAAAAATGTAATAACTAATGATGGTTATATTAAAATCGTGTAAAAAAAACCATTCCGACATAAATTTTTTTTTTAATAATTTCATTTTAACTTATGTATATTGAGGGTATTACTTGCAAACCCGGCTTATTCCAAAGTTGTTGAAACGTGAACCATGAATGTAATTCGGTAGATAAAATTTGAAAGTATTTATAGAAATCACAGGCTCGACAATATCCAAAATATCATTAATATAAAATAACGTAGATTATTCTACGTATTGTGCTACAAACTGTGACAAGTTCTCTTTTTCACACAGTAGATACGTTCCACAAAATACCGCGTAAAAAATGATAGAGATGATTAAATAAAACCATTTTATTTTTTAAAAAAGGACAACATCGTGCTATAAATAATCGTGTAGAATATAACATCGATGAACATATATGTAAATTACACAACATATAATCCATAATATGTATTTTGATTAGGAAAAAATTACACTATTCATCAGAGCTTGATTAAATACGTGGACTTTTATAAGTGGTGGACATAGATCGCTTTCGTTGCTAGAAAGTTTTTGGCACGTTTAATGTGTTACAATATAATGAAGCATTTTGTTTGTTATTACTGTCTTGTGTTGTTGAATTTTTAAGAAATCAGCTATCCTTTTTTGCTTCTGGGAATCGTGAGAAATCAAATATTTCGTACAAAAATATAGTATTCTTTCTTTTTAGTGTACCGATTTCAAAGTTGTTTAAAAAAATGAGTGTACAAATAAAGGCTATGGATGCCTGTGTTGTTTGTCTCTTTACAACCACTACACGGCCCTAGGAATTCGACAAGGCAGCGTTTCCCAAACTTTTTATGTATGTGTACCCCTTCTATAATTTTCGAAACGCCGAGTACCCCTCGTCGAAAAATGCATATATTTTAATAGCAATCAAAATATTATAAGCTGCTTGTTGCACCAGTTGCAGCCAAAGCCCGGTGCATCGTGTCCCCCTATAAAGCTCTTCCCGTCCCCCAGGGGGTAAGCGTACCACACTTTAGGAAACACTGCGATAAGAAAAAAGTCAGTCTTCCGGATTCCCACTAGTATCAAATTTGAATTGTTTGAATTTTGTACTTTTTAGAGTTTTGTCGCTTACGACCCGGGTTTCGCCTTTCGGCATCTTCAGGCATTCCAAGTGCACGGATGTACTTGAACTGAGTCAGTTAAAAAGTACAAAATTCAAACAATTCAAATTTGATTTTGAAATTCCATCAAGCACCCTCAGTCGAAATACTTAATTATCCCACTAGTATATATAAAAATATTTGTAAAGATACTTATTCTTATAAGAAATAGTATATAATAATTATGATAGAACATCTTACTGTACACAAATTCAATTCATTGTGTGTGATTTTTGGAATATGATCACGTTAACAATTAATAAATAACGAGTTTACGCTCTCCTGTAACGTTAAGAGCTATGCACTCGAGAAAGACGATACACTATTCACTATCGTTTTGTTATTTTAGTACATTAAACTAGAATGAATACTACACATGGCGAGTTATCCAAATATGTACAGTGACTGTCCTCTCCACTCGCCCCGTGTAAACGGCGCGTCAACGAGCAACACGGATTCCGGCAATTGAATTATTATCGCGCTGATTGCAGCGACGTTCACACGTCCATAACCGGCCGGCAATGTTGCCCGAGCGTAAAATAGTATGCACAAATTACATCCAGCAATACTACGTCCTGGCCGGCACGCCGAAAATTTATTGCGCGACAATAGGGGCGTGTTCGAGAAAACAGGCCGCCACCCCGTCCCACATTTGAAACCGTAAGATGAGGTGAGTACGGAACTGGTAAAAAAAAAAAACGTAGGTGCGAGGTATAGGGGGTGTGTTGAGTACACCCAATTCTCTGTCGGCACGTGGGGTACGTTCCATGCGAAAATGCCGTGTAAAAATAAAATATACTATATTTTTAAGCGAACAGTTTGTTCAAATACGAATGCCAGAAACAAACAGCACGGACGTGGACAGCGGATTTCCTAATACATAAGAAATTCAACAACACATAGTAATAAATAAACAAAAAGCTTCGTTAGATTCTAGCGCAGTCTGCCAAACTTTTTTACTTGACGGCACAGTGATGAATGTAATTAGTACCGCGGCACACCAAGATGCCGCAGATTATCTCCAAAACTCCTTTTTTTTTTTTAGCTCACCGAGGAATTTGAAATCCTCGATTTGCTACCGTTTTGCTTCCGAAATCCTACATGACAAATATTTGTTTTTGAATAGGCATTATTTGAAATGGACATTATTAAGGCTTCTTCCACCGCGGCACACAGTTTGGCAGACACTGTTCTAGCGCATCAGACATTTCAGAAGTTTCTAGCGATGAAAACGATTAATGTCCAGTCTCTCATAAAAAAAAACCCCACATATAATCGAAGTAGCGATGTATAACAGTAAATTTACTTCAGTATTATCTCTTTTTACACGATTTTATGTACCAAAATGTTGTCCTTTTTTTCAAATAACACATTTAGAATTTACGGATTTGCCCAAATTAGCAGCATGGGACCTTTTTTCAAGGATTTTCAAATCCATGAAGGCCGCACCAGGGTAGCAAAAAGGCTGCAGGTTCCCCACCCTTTGTTTAGAATATCCTTTGACACATAATTTTAATCAAAAAGGATTTAAAAAAATAAAACACTCCTATATATCCTCCCCTCCTTGTTTCCTGTTTTTATTATTATAATATATCGTGCTTTTTTTTTAAACCATGTCCGCTCCCAATGGTGGAGCATATGGACTCCTAATGGAGTTTATCTCAACAGAAGTGTTTCTACGAGAACTGCTTGTTACTCAGTTGCTCAACCTCTCTTTTTCCAAAGAGAGTAGGGATAGAAGTATAGGGCTAGGACAGGATTAGTGGTAAGCTAATCGCTCTCGATACGCCCCGTTCATAGGATAGGATGGGCGAGAGCGAGGAATTCAAGACATCACATACATCCATGCCTTTGAACAGAAATTCATAAATCGATTGAAAAATCAATTTATAAAACTGTCCGTACCGGGATTTGAGCCCGGGCCCTCGGTAGCCGAAGCCAACAACGTTGACCACACGACCACAGGCGGAGAAATTGATAAAAAAATAATTAAGAGAAATTAAAAATACGTTCCCATTACATTGAAGTTTTAAAGACAAAAAAAATGTCAAACAATAATCATAAAAAATGTTAAGGTGTTTTTTATTGAAAATATACAATGTAAATGTGTTATCTGGTAGTAATGTTATATTTTTATATTGAAGAGTTTTCTTGTACCGATTAGCTTGAAAAAGTTATCGGGATAGAAAGGTTATTTGCAAAAAAATCGAGCGAACTAGAAAAACGTCCCGACAGATTCGAGTTGTCAGAAGAAGGCTTTGCCGGCGGTGAGCCTGTCGAGCAGGTCAAGCGCCCACTTGGGCTGGTCGGCCGGCACCATGTGGCCGGCGTCGCGCACCATCACCTCCGTCAGATTGCCGCCCGTCTTCGCGTAGCCGGCGATCTCCCCGTCCACCAGCCACTGGTGGCGCGTCGCGTTCCTGTACTCAGTCGCTCCCGTGAAGTTCATTCTCTGCAGGTAGTTCACGGTCAGCGGGTAGGGCACAATGACGTCCAGCTGGCCGTTGTAAATGACCGCGCGGTAGTGGGACAGCAGCTCGCTCACCCAGCCCGCCACGGACTGCATCATGTCTAGCCGCAGGTGCTGCATGACATCTGATCCTCCGTTGAACGTCAGGTTGCCGACGTGCAGCGCTTTTCGGAACTGCGGTAACTTGAACAGCTCCATGAAGTCGCCAGAGTGCGAGTCGTCGTTCGAATGCAGATAGTTGAAGTAGTATTTGAAGCCGGTCAGGTTGAAAAACAGCGACCCGTACGGAGTTTCGTCGGCATTCACAAGGGTATCGAAGACTTCGTAGGCTTTCAGCCACTCTCCCGCTTTGATGTGGGCGATACCGCGGTTCTCGTAATCGACGAACTGTTTCAAGCCGTTCGCGTCGATGAGCCCCAGCTGGTAAAGGTACGGGCCGTAGCCGAGTTGGTTGACCGGATCGCTCAGTCCGTTTCCGATAGCGAAACCTTTCAGATTGATGGGCGTCTTGGAGGTCGGATTTCCAGAGTGAATCGCGTGGCACACGGCCGGAACGTACTTCCCGGCGTACGATTCGCCCGTCACGAAGAACTCGTTCTTCTGAAGATCCGGGAACATTTCGAAGAACTGACCGAGAGCCTCGCGCAGGTCGGCGCCCACTACCGTTTCGTTCTCTGCGAACCCGTCGTTCGTGAAACTGAATCCGGTACCGACGGGGTTATCAATGTAGATCATGTGGTGATTCGAGTGCCAGGAGAAGGCCCTCTTCTTCCAATGTCTCCGTTTCTTCTCAAAAGGACCGTTCTCGGTGAAGAGGCCGTAGAGCGAAGAGGCGCCGGGGCCACCCTGGAGCCACAGCACGACGGGGTCAGCCGCGCCGCCTTCGGACGGGAAGTACCAGAAGAAGGTGTTGGAGCCGTGCGTTTCGTTGACCGTGAGGAATCCGGCGTAGCTCTTGACATTTCCGAAGCCAGAGTAGCGCACCTGCGCCCGCCCTTGCGCCTCTTTAAGCTTGCCGGCCGCGATGAGCGGCGTCAGCATTAGCGGTTCTCCGCAGTCTCCTTTCTCGGGCGCCACGCTCTCCGCTCTCAGATAATCGTTGAAAAGTCCTTCGCCACCCTGGATCAGCAGTAGAGATGACAGGAATCCCACCATAAAAGCGAATTTGGACATGGTCGTTTCGACTGACTCTCGGCGTACACTCGAAATATTTGATTGTACTTCTTTAGTTGGTTTAAAGAGACGTGCTCGCGGATGGAGCTCGCTCGCAACAATGACGCTGATCTGCTGAGATGCGACGTCGCATTTGTTAATCGTCCAATCTTTTCGAAAATTTAATTAAAAATAAACTTCACTTTGTCGGCGACGTCAACAACAACCTGCGACTATTTATAGGGGCAATAAAATTATATATTCAATCCTTTTCAAAAAATATATATTTGAATAATTATATCGATATATTGGCACTAAGTGTGAATTGAAAAACACCCGATGAATCACGTTCGACTCAGCGGTGTCCCTTTAAAATACAAAATCAATCGGTTAGCTCAACATATTTGAAATTAAATGAAGAGAAAGCAAAGACAGCTTTTCAAAACATACTATTCGAATTCAAGGCGTGAAGAAATAAGACGACTCCGACCACAGCAACTTGAATATGTCCACATTTTTTTTAGAAGGATTCGAAGTTGTCAGTTTTTTTAAGCGCAATTCAACATTTTAAGTTTAGCGGTCCACGAAGATAGAATGGTCGACAGTCGCTTTTGCCTAAACGACCAATGAGCATAGAGTAAACAAATTGTCAGTGTACAATTTAATTTTTCATTTAACACAAACCAGTTTGCCACGAGGTTCCACTGCTGATCAAATATTTACGTGTGTGTTATTTCTGAATTCGGCGAATTAGCAAACATAAAAATAACTGCATTCTTCCACTTGAAAAGGTCCAATATAGGCTGGCGTTGTGCATCAACAGCAATTGGGGCTATTATTGATATTCGACGATGAAATAAACACTCGCGGACAACGACAGGTATATACTATCGGGTCCATTATACTAACATAAAAAGTCCACCAAGCCAGTGTTCCGCAAGCCCTTATCCACCACGGACCCCTACAAAGTGTGCAGGGAGTTTCTCGAGCCCCTTGTAAGAAAATAACATTTTTCCTTGACTTTTTATACAAGTTGGTTGTTGAGTATCCCACCACCACCCGTTATGTGTATGCAGCCGCATTTTCACGGCCGCCTTCCATAACGCAATGCGATCAAGAAAAGAAAATAATATATTCCTCATTTTTTGGCCCGATACAGAGCTGCACGGGACCTATATTTTAACCATGCACTGTTGTGCTTAAAAGATAAAGATATGAATAAAAAAGAGAATGTGGCTCTCCTGTGTATCCAGTGCCGGCGCGAGGTTATTTGACGCCCTAGGCAACAATTTTTGACAAGCCCTCTTTTTCACAAATCGTCCCATTCTTTTTCGAAATAATGAAAACAAAACTTCGTACCCTAGAAATATTTTTTAATATATACATGCCCTCTCCCAGCGTGAAGCATGTGGTCTTTTAATTGAGGTATCTCAACAAAAGTTTAACTGTTTGTTACTCCGTCACTTAATCTATATATTTTCAAAATTATATAGAATACGATATACAATTACAACGTCACAATAAAATTAACCTTATTATTAGAGTATATAAAAATAGTTTGACTACTCCATTTGTGCGCCCCCTAATGGTTTGCGCCCTTGGCGGTTGCCTATTTCGCCCGTACGGTGGCGCCGGCCCTGTAGTGTATCCGTATACTGAGAATCCGCCGCGGCGGAAGAGTTTAATCTACTCCGCGTTGAATTTAATGAGGAATCAGGAATATCTCCCGTCCCATCTATATGATGTTGCAAATTTATCGAACGCCTCAAAATTGGCCTTGGTTGAGATCAGGACAGCGTCCTTGACTTATTACAATAAAATAAAAAGGTACAAGTTGATCCCGGCGTTTCGGAATTGAGGATAAGAATTGAAAAATGCTCTTAAAGTTATTGAAACCGGCCAACCAGCCAAAACTATTAATAAATTGTGTTTATAATTGCCGTCATTCACCACTTATAATTTGTTAGTCTTTGATGATTTTTTTAATTGTATGTTATAGGTGTTGAGCAATTTTACTGAGTCACTTACAGTGTAATTTGTAAATTCTTACACCTTTTATTTCAATTCAATTTTGTATAAACAGCACTGTTTATATATTTTTCTTATCAGTTGACAATGCTCGCAATGAGCGAAACCGGTCCTGACCTCTTGAATAAAGTGGAATGAAGTACAAAGGAATATTGTGTTTTTATTAATTATAATGTCTTTCCACCAAGTATTGACACACAGTGAACCTGCCTGCGAGCTGAGAAAATAAAACTTAACCCTAACTCTTCGGAGAGGATGAAGAAGTGAGGATGCAGTTACCTTCCCGTCTGCGTGATAGTGAGAGAGCGGGCAGGTGTGTTTTTTGGATAAAAACCTATAAATCGATTGAAAAATTAAATGCGTGAAAGTGTTAGCCATTCGACTACGGAGCAACAGTTAAGTTCAATGTCGCGGATTATTGGTCGCCTCAGGACACGGTCGATATTATAATCGTGCCATTAAAACAATGGCGGCCATTAATGGCAACCCTGCTTTTCGCTCACGTGACCTGTCATTCTTTGGCATTATCGAACAGCATTATAGACACGCGATGCGACTCGAGTAGTTGATCAATTCTGCTATGTTGTGTGTAAATTTTAAATGCAATGTCTACAACAGCGGTCACCAAACTACGGCCCGCGTGCCGGATCCGGCCCTCCAATGATTTTAATCCGGCTTCTCATGTTTTATACATGCGATATCATGACTTTTGAATAGGGTTCCATCAAGAATATTTTTCGTCCGGCCCGTTTCTCAAAAAGTTTGGTAACCTCTGTTCTATACAGCATTGATGGTTAACCTTTTTTCCACAGTTACGTTCAGAGCAGTCGCGCACGGGTTGAATGAAAAAAAAACGTTGGTTTCGTAAGTGTTGCTTCCTGTTATTGTAGACCAGTGATGGCGAACCTTTTTGGGTCCGCGTGCCAAAAATCCACAAATATTATTTCTCGATTGTGTGGCGTGCCCAAGCAGTATTTTTTTTATAACAAAATAGAAAAAAAAATGATTTTTTTTAAATGAATCGTTTATCATGGGAAACATTTGAAAATTAATAAAACGGAATAAATTAACAGATTATTTAATAAAAATTTCAATTTTTTAAACTTGAAAACTTTAAACGTGCTACCTCGGGCACGCGTGCCATAGGTTCGCCATCCCTGTTGTAGACGAATTAAAGCAGTGGTGCACACCATTTTTAAGCCAAGTGCCACTTTTTCAATATTTAAATTTTTTTTTTCACTCGATAGGAAAGTAAATTTTCCAAAAATTTCTTACTTATTTGCTCAAAAACATGTTAACCTTCCAAGGGCGAGCGTGACCATGTGGTAACATTATACACCATTGTCTATTCATCCCCTTTCTACCTGAATATCGTCGTCTTTACCCAATTTCGGTTAAAAAGGCTACCTGAACTCGGGTATTCATCAGCCTCGGGGACGAGCACAACTACCAAAAGCACAGTAGATTTTTTTAATTATTGATAATTTTTATTTTCTTAAAAATGGACTTCTTGGAACTTTGTAAGTTAAATTATTTACACGAATTTTACTAACATATTTGTATGGAAATTATGTTAATCTAAAGAGGTGAAATATTGAATATTTCAATCCAGAGTGTTTGTGTAAACATATGTAGGAAGTGGATGACTTGTCGCAGCGAGCTGGAAACTCAGACTAAATTTAGAGCAGCTCCTTTCATAAATGTAAATAGTAGATGTACAATAGTCAAAATACTGTGTATGTAAATTTTCAATTTTTAATATGTATATGAATGATATTTCTTTTTAATATTATTAAAAATATCAACTGTACTACAATACCGCACAATTTTACTAAATTAATAAGCCAAAGACATCACATACATCCAAGCCTTTGAACAGAAATTCATAAATCGATTGAAAAATCAATTTATAAAACTGTCCGTACCGGGATTTGAACCCGGGTCCTCCGTAGCCGAAGCCAACAACGCTGACCACTCGACCACACAGGCTGTTCAAAGGCTTGGATGTATGTGATGTCTTGAATTCCCTCCTCTCACCCATCCTATCCTATGAACGGGGCGTATCGAGAGCGATTAGCTAACCACTAATCCTGCCCTAGCCCTATCCTTCTATCCCTACTCTCTTTGAAAAAAAGAGAGGTTGAGCAACTGAGTAACAAGCAGTTCTCGTAGAAACACTTCTGTCGAGATAAACTCCATTAGGAGTCCATATGCTCCACATTGGGAGCGGACATGGTTTAAAAAGAAAAAAAATAAGCCAAAATAGGTATTGAATGATAAACTGTTCATATACATTATAATTAAATATTTTGCCTGTTTCCATTCTCTGTGCATATATTCCATGAATAGCTGGTTTCTTGAATTGGAAACAAAATGTCGAAAGTGTTTCAACTTGACATTGTATTAGTACGAGCTGCGGGGCACTTAAACGAGTTTGCATTGAAAACGAGCCGATAATCTCGAAAATATATTAATTATATCAAAGCTAATCCATTATTCATGGTATTATTTGTTTGCAAAGCACCATTGAACGGTGATATTAAATTTGTTCCACTATATGCATTGAAATTATTATGAAGCCAACTGCAAAAATTAGTGAAAAATGTTACTTTTTCATTTTCAATTTCATAAATCAAATTGGAATAATCATATTTAACTGAAATAAGTTAAAAATGCAACACTTTGATAATGTTGTTAGAATTAAATCTTACCTTTTATCAAAACAAGATAGTGTATATATTAGCTGTAAGTAACGATGTCAAAAACTTTTTAACATTTACAGTACCGAGACTAGAAAAACAAATGTCATCCGAAGGGGGGTCGTCTGGGGACCCCAGTGATATTGGCCATATTCTTATGAATATCAATAAAAAAATAGTCTTCAGGGCTTCAAAATATTTTTCTACATCATTCCTCAAACATTGTTAGCGCACTTATGAAATCACAACTGATTGAAATTTAGCCGACCAATCATTGCGAATGCTATTTCACACGCGACCCCTCACCGTGCCTTCTCATATTCCCAGAACTTATGTAAAATGACTCACCGATTTCTTTTCTTAATTATTTAATAGAGACATAACTAATTTAGTAACATTTAACAGTAACACGTGTTATGCAAAACATTTCCTATTTTTCCTACGATGTCAGATCTAGGCATTTTAAAAGTTTTCTTGCAATGGACCTAGACACATATGAAATTAATTTTAAAAAATCATCACAGGTTACCATTAAGAGTACATTTATGCAGTACAGAGATAGAAAAAAATTACTCACTGAGGGGTTGAGCGTTGACACTCTTCTCCAGCGTGTCATGCTGACGAGCGAGCTGCTCCACCACTTCCTGGAGACGCTGCTTCTGCTCTCGCTCGTGTTGCAGAAGCCGTCCCCATCGCACGCCCTGCGTCCTAGCCACTTGCAGGTACTCTTGGCATGCCTGAAAACATAATGCTCATCATTTTGTGCCGCTTCGCTAGAAAGAAAATAAAGCTGACGATTTGAAGCTACAAGAGTAAAAATAGTAATTGGAATATACCTTCGCATTAAAGATGAATGGCTTAAATTTTCTAGAAAACAATGAGTCTTAACGGCAATCATTTCTTGGTAAGTAAATTGAAGTTTTTGATTTATTTCCTTTACACATACATGGAAATTCAAAGTAGTAAAGCATGCCTTGCACAAGTATACACTGATTTCTTTACGAACACGCTGGTATCAGAATAGAAGTTTCTGGAACTAAAGCCCACTCCCCGCATTTACTTTCCTCAGACAAAATTTCCCACGCCTAAATGCAAGCATTGATTTGACATTGTGTAAAGATTTTTCTACATAAAAATGCATAAACCTTCATGGAAGCAGACAAAGAGCGTTATTTCCAATGTAGTGAAGTATTTTGAGAAGGAGAAACAGAAAGGAGAGATTTTAATCCAGAGCAGCCATACTCAACCTGCGGCCCAGTCAGCTCTTATGTGCGGCCCAAAATAATTATAGTCACCAAATATTTATAAAAGATAAAAGCTTGACTCAATATCAAAATTCACATTAACTTTTAAGTAAACGATTTAATATTTTGGATTTTTCTGTACTTTTTATTTGTTTTTCATTGTTATAATGTATACATATCGACTGTGGAAAGGAAAAAGGATGTAACCCACACATATCAAATTTTACAGGAGGCGCTAAAAACGTGTTTTGATGATTTTGTGACATATGCAAATTATGAATTATACACAACCTTGAAGTGCACGTATACTGTTAAACCGGTGTTTAATTGACATAACCCAATATTAATTAAAGAAATTGTCTCGGAAAAACCTTTATTTCAGTGTTTTTTCTTGGTTTTAATTTTTTACAAGGTCATCTTTTTCAAACTTAAAAGCTAAATTTAGATACTAATTCGGCATTTGAAGCTTGCATCCTTTTGATAGAACGTGTATCAAGTTTGATACATTATGATTATCGAAAAAAAAAACCTGTTTTGAGAAAACTGTGGGTTACGTCCTTTTTCCTTTCCAAAGTCCATATGGAATGATTTTTTGAGAATAACGACACATTTAATCGATTTCAACGGAGAATAGCTCGGAAACACTTAACGCATAGAGATGAACGAACCTGCCTTAAAAGAATTGATGTGAAATGGGACGTTGTCACCTTCATTAAGAAAGACTGGCTTAGAACAACAATGGTACTTTAATATGTACACAATTTTTCCTCGACTTTTATTTAAATATGATGCAATAAACGGTACTTCCGTGTATTGAGCCAGGCACGGAAATATAAAACGGTCGTCGCTGCACCCCAGCATTTATAGGGGGCGTGATTCAAACGATTTTAAAATATGACATCCATATGGGGCGTTATTTGACCCAATTCCAAAATATTAAAATAATAGTATATGCAGAGCGACAAAAGAGTGCTTTGTGGTAATGATTTCAGATTGATCTGTAGCCACAATTATTCCCAACAGATATTATTATTTTTAGCGATACTTTTTGATAGAATGTGTGTCAAGTTGTAAACATTGTGATTATCGAAAAAAAGCTGTTTTGGAAAATTGAGGGTTACGTCCTTTTTCCTTTCCACAGTCGATATGTATATATTTACATAAAATAAAATAGTCTTATTTTGACATCATAATATATACATATGTGTGCAGTATAGTATGTGCTATATTTACAGTTTACTGTAATTTTTATTTATATTTTGATTATAATATTATTATAATATTTTGCAGCCCACTTAGAGAAGCAAAAATCGGAATGCGGCCCGGAGGAAAAAAAGGTTGAGTATGACTGATCTAGAGCTACCGATCAAGCAGGTTTGGATTCGATTCCCAATAAGGTCACTGTCAAATTTAGATTTCTTCAATTGTAATTTGACATCTGAGACATGGGTGTTTGTGATGTAAATTCTATTCAAGTTGATCTCTGAAAAACACTTATCGATTTTATCTCGCATGATCTTTCAACTTGCACAACAAGATGTAATGCCAAAAATTAAAATTATCTACCCGTACGTGGAATTTTTAAAAGAAAAGGGCGCTCACATTCATCATGACATTGCAGGCGATCCTGAACAGCGTGGCCCTCTCGGAGACCTGCTCGTCAAGGTGACCGAGGTCAGCCAGCGCGCGCTGCAGCCCGCTGCCGTGTTTGCTGATGAGCTCTGCGCAAGTATTCAAATTTTCTAGACGCGCTGCAAGCTCTCGAGCGACCGCCGCGCCCGCGTCCTCGCCAGGTGACGGAGCTGCGTCTTCCTCTTCTTCGCTTTCTGCCGCACGGCTATTTATTATGAGAGGGTTTATTAGACATTGCTATTTATCCTCGGCTGGAATTGAATTTTGCATGCATAGAACTGGAGCGATTATAAGAGTCACTGATCTAGACACATAACGACTTCTTTATTCTTTTGTAACATTTCACTTTCAATTAAATTCTAGTTTTGAGTAAGTAGCAAATATGAGGAAACTTACGATTCCCAGTTAAAAATTAAATTGTAGCTAGTCATCATTTTCTGTACTAATCAAGAAGTGTTACTATGAAGGATTCCACAGACACAGTTGTGTTGAAATTCCCACAATATCCCGAAAGACAATATAATACCTTCGCTTGCAGTGACGGATAACCCCATAAGCGCACGATGCGCACATTGAGACATTAGTGTACTCAAAAATAGCATTATTATACAACCCTAACATTTAAAATTTAGTTTTCAATATTTATTTATTTATTATTATTTGGCATAGAAATTTGCAACACGTTGATGACATACGAAAAAGGCCCTTCAAAGTGCTTTCTCCGCCAATGCTCACTTCGATTATCTTTTGTGATGTGTAATAAAATAATAATAACTCTTATTGCGATATTATATTTTTATTTAAATGACTAAATGTTTAATTTAAACATGATGTTATTTTGGATGATGTCGCACAAAAAAGGTAGTTTCTTGGGAAACGCAAGAAAGGTTTTCTTTTTTTTGGATGATTGAAAGGGAAGAATAAAGAATTTTCGAGTATTATATTGTGCGTGCGTTATAAATATTCAATTTTGTATTGCTGACCAAATAAGGCAATGCAATACAATCATCCAAAATGTCGCACAAAAACCACCACTATGCTTAACCCCCAAGTACAAGCGTGACCATAAGGTCACAGTAAACACCGTTGTCTATTGATCACACTATTCATCCTATTTCTACCTGAATATCGTTACTTTCACTCAAATTTGGTTAAGAATGATACAGACTTCTTCAGATAGTCATCAGCCGCTAAGACAGAAACGGCGACATGCGGTTTTTTGAATTTCCATTTATTTTGAATGGACTTTTTGAAACTGTTTGTTATTATTTTATCAAAACATTAAATTATTCACACTACTTTTATGTTGAAATTATGTTGATCCAAAGAGGTCAAATTGTAAATATTTTAAAAAATTTCACGTTTAGGTATATTTCAACCCTGAATGTTTGTGTGCCCATACGGTCACGATCGTCCTTACTACTGACCGTACACAATATGACCATAGAGCGACGTGTGGTTTTTATACAACAACTTTGTGTTTTTTTTTTTAATTTTTGTTAGAAATGAAAGTTATCCATGACATCAATATGGCTTAAAAAATATTTTTTTTATCGAAAAAAAAGCTCTCGTCTCTGGAGGGTTAAGCATGCATACGATACCACTCGGCGAAAATTTAATTCAGGATGTTTTTGTATCGAATGCAGCAAATTCAACTTCAAACAATCTAGCGTTCAAATGCAATATTTCGTTCACTGCCACTATTCTAATAAAAGTGCGATATGATTTCCACAGCAGTAACAAATCAAAAAAGTTTTAGTACTCACATCGCTTTGGCTTTGGCCAGTTCCAAGGCGGTGACCCAACTCTGACGCTCCACCTCGTTAGACGCTCTGATGTGAAAGGTCTGCGTGCCGCCGTTGGATATGACGAAGGTGCACGAGTCCACGGTGTGAATGAGAGCGCCGCCCAGCGTGATGGTGCCGCGGCACGTGTGGGTCATCTCAGCTTGATTCCTGCCAAACAGAATGCCACATGTCATATAAAATCTGATCTACTTCAGCACTCAGTCTGCGGAGAATTTATTGGATCTTTTCAAATATAAGGCGACTTCCGTTCTAAAATGGCAGAGTGTATTTTGTAATGCAAAATACGTTTACTTTACTTTGCTATCGATTTAATTGATTAGAAATTGTACGTATGGAATATGGCAGCGAAACAATCAACTTTTTACCAATGACGAGAACGTATAAATTAATACATTGTTATTTATGGATGGAGTACATACAATTGTGTTGTTGTTTGTAAATACCCATTACTTGATACATCGACTTTGTTAAAAAAGAACAAATGTCTTATGTCAAAGCTTCGTATTTCATATTGTGTAAGGTAAAATATCATAGGTATTTTTATTCTTTAGTTTAAAATCACACTAAGAGATATATAGATATAGACAGTGGAAAGGAAAAAGGACGTAACCCACAGCTTTTATTCGATAATCACAATGTATCTAACTCGATACACGCTCTATCAAAAGGATGTAAGCTGCAAACGCCGAATTAGTATCTAAATTTAGCTTTTTAGTTTGAAAAAAAATGAGCTTGTGAAAATTGAAACCTAGAAAAAAGACTGAAAAAAAGGTTTTTCCTAGACAGTTTCTTAAGTTAATATTAAATTATGTCAATTAAACACTGAAAATTGTCAAAACACGTTTTTTGTGCCTCCTGTAAAATTTGCTATGTGTGGGTTACGTTCTTTTTCCTTTCCACAGTCGATATATACATACATATATTAAGAATTAAGATATTTCAACAAATAAATTTTAATTATAAGATAATGACATAGAATAAAAAACCAACTCAAATTAACATTGCAATATTCAACGTGTATATAATTTAGATGTAAATTTACTTATATGTTCTTTTTTATGAGCCACAGAAAGTCCACTGTTATCGATGAAGTCCACTTTTTTGTGTTTGACCCAAGTTGACGCAACACAGCATCATAGAATGCCTCAAGAAGGTCAAATGGGTACTTCCACATACTCTTGTTTGAACGTTGTAATATACTTGTACCGCTCGAAAACGAGCATACCGAATTATCAGATTTAATGTTTTAGGAGAGACTTCACCTTATATTTGAATTCCAATACTTTATTTACTCAATAATAGAGGGTTTTACAAAAATATATTCAATGCGTAAGTTACATTTTGCGAGTGTAATGATGAAAAGGTGACTGAAATAATACAATAAATTGCCGGCAGCCAGTTGTGAGGGTGGATGATGAGTCGAGATGAAAGATTGTAGAAGAGGTGTGGTTGCCATCATTGTTTGAAACGGTGCAAAGTCTAGCAAAAAAATATTTCTACATAAACCGTGCCGCTTGTTTTGTGCTTATTTAGGAAAATTGATGGACGGGATAATGTTATCACTACTATGGAGGCGGTACCGAGTACTAGAGGTCCTACTGTTATATTCCTGATATTTACTATAAATAGTCAGTCTCCTTGTCGAGCTGTGCGTTTTTCATCTTTTGCGAGAAGGGGAGGTACAGAAGTATCGCAGGAATCCATACCTTTGAATATAAAGTCAAAAATCGGTTGGAATATCAACGTATGGTGTCTAATAGGGCTTATACAAAATCCGACTTTTGAAAAAACTGGTTGTCGAATGTCAATATTGTTCGAAAATGTTTTACAAAAAATGGATAATTCAATTTAAATAGCAAGAAAAGGTTCAATTTTTTTATGTTGTTTATTTATATACATAATAATGCACAACGAGAAATTATTTGATGTTACTCCTACTAAAAAATATGATAAGAAAACACAAAGCGTCGATTGACCGTTTTGTAGCAAAATTTCCTGATATCGAAAATATCCTTTCGCTGGGTAATGATGTGGGGCATGTAGTCTTTATGCAATCAAATAAAAAATCCAAATTTTCTGTCCTTTTGTTTAAAGACTCGTTTATGGAAAATTCGGCACAACCGGTTACCAATTTGAAAAACCGGTTTTCGAAAGTCACAAATTTTGTGAAAACTGACAAGCCCTAGTGTCGATCTTTCGATTTGAGCCAGTCCTCACTTCAACTGAAAATCGTGGCGTTAACTTCTTGACTACAGTTCAAAAGAAAAAAGCACTAATCGCGGCAATGACTAATTTATGTTTCTATTTACCATTTGACATAAAAATGTACAAAATACAAGATGAAGCGTGATGTATGATTTTAATTTTCCTTTTGGCTAATTAGCAATTTGCTTTCATTACGTTTGTTTGTTGTCAGTCAGTCCCTTGAAATAAAAAAAATTTCAAGCATCTACTAGCACTTCTAAGTTGGCAAATCTTCAGCTCCGCAATCTGCACGAAAGCGATCACATTCTATTGCCGGCCAATTGTCTTAATTGCATTTGCCTTTTTAAATGGCGCAGAGGTCGACAGAGTCGGACGAGGCAGTCAGAAATTTGCATATTTCAATTGATCAATTGATTTCATTTTAATTTGCATTCATTTAACTCGAAAAGCCATAACCGACACACAATAACCTCTCGAGCATGCCGGAGTTCGCCGACAGATAGCGAAGAGAGAGCAGTGGACTCTCGATTCATCAGGACCGATGAAAATAGTCCACAAAGCCTCGCTTGATAAAAAATCAAATACGATCATATCTTGATAGCAAAGAATCTTCTATTTTATATAATAAGAATGATCACAATGCTATATATCACAAAAATTATGATGTTTTTTAGCAGCTGACCTTTTTTTTGATTATTTCTGTATACTGAACTCAAAATCATGTTTCTGCGACTTGTGACAATTTTATTGGAGGTATATAGGCGATATGATAAATTGAAAGAGATTATTTGAAAGAGATTTCTGAGCACGGAAAGGGGAGGATTCTTATGGAAATAAATATAGCAGAGGAGCCAGCTGTCTTATTAAAAATGTTTCAAGCAATAAAATTAGATTTTTTCAATTTACAAGAATGCTAAACAATTTATGTATTATTCCTAATTATATTTACTCCATGCAGTATGTCTACAAATTTTACTAAATTCACAGTTATTTTCGATAAGATGACTCGGTGACCTGAATAGCAGACTTCGAAGCTGTCAAGCCGAGCGATGATGATATATAACCCGAGATGTATCACTATTTACTTTCTCGTCTAAATTTATATCAGTCTACATCGCTATCAATAAAAGTTTAAAGAATTTATACACCAACTTTATCAACTCGCAAGGATGAGAGATACGACTGAAAGTCATATTCAATATCCATATCTGGACATTTACAAAAGATGTGAAGAGTGTCTGTCGAGGAATCGGTCATTCCAGAAATCAGGATTCAAATTATAAGTTAGCTCCTATAAAACACAACTAATATCGTTTTACAAGCACAATGATCCTTCAACTCCGCCATCTAAGAGTAAATAAACAAATGATAATATGATGATTAAACATAATAACAATAATTACTAGTCTAGTAAAAAAAAAACAATTCAATACAAAAAATATATTAGATACACAAAGAGTTCGAAATGAATTTCACATATTTTTTTTTATCTAAGGACAATACTTTTTGTATTATATCCGCATTGATTATTTATAAATCAGGACTCATAATGCCTTCCCACCAACAATTGACAGTGAACACGTTGAAAATGCAACTGGAACATGTGTAATATGATTGCAATAGTATTTCGATAGAAAAGTAGCATGCATATGCCAATATTGGTAAAGAAAAACTTATCATGTTAATAGAAAATGGTAAATTTGTCATTTGACATCACATGGACTATTGCGTGCTAAAAAATTCTAGAAAATTTATTCCACTACGAGTATGCAGATTTTTGGCATTTCATTTGTTTTGCAACTTGCATTCAAATTGAGATTCTGTTATGATAAAAAAAAATAGCTTATAATGTAAATAATTAAACAATAAATAAAAGTATATATTATACAGTTTTGAAAAAACATTTACTTATGCATCAATCCTGTTATATATATATCTAGAAAGGTACACAACCTTGATGCCAAAATGTCACGTTTTTATTTTGAGATATACAATTGCGGCGAATCGATGAATTGCAATATCTACAAAAGCCACTAGTAGTTATTTGTACTAAAAATTTCAACTATATTCAATTAAAATTTTAATTAAACAAATCATAATGACAAAATGATAAGAGTCTCCGATCTAATTCAGATAAAGCCATCGAGTACACACTCGATCGGCTTCCGATATCATTTTCTAATAACTTCAAATCTAAGAGATCCTACAGCCGTACTCGACTTAAATTAATATAGTAGCCAATTATTGACAGTGATAGCGACTAAATATTTTCTATAAAATGATGAAGTGATATGAAAAATAATACAAGAAGTGAATACTACACACAACTAAATTTCTCTACCGAACGGAATGTAACAGCTTGAATATTTTTAGCAGGGCACAGAAAAAAAGTATCACATGTGTAAAATCTTCCAGAACACTCATTTTACCTCGTTGATTACCATCGAGTGGCATTCATTCCATGTCATTGATTTATTGAAAAATGCAATCACTACTACGATGATACTAACAGATGGATTTTTTATTTTATGCAAGTCCATGCGATCGATCCTCAAATAAACTAATAATCGCTAATAGCTCGCTAATGAAAAAATGATCCTAAGTTAAATGCTGAATGCGCCGACAGTCGGTCGACTGCGTATCTCGCAACTAAAGAAGAAGCGAGTCGAGACTGCAAAAAGCCAGATGACAGCCGGAGAAAGCTGGAAAGCGAGCGGCAGAGGGGCGAAAGTTTTTGACGGGGTACTCACTGAGTGCGGTTGGGCCGTCTGCGCAGCGACAGGGAGCGCGGCACTCCGCCCTCGCACCTGCAACAGCCAACCGACCGTGCCAGCTCAGCTCGTACCGTGCGTGTCACACGACAATCATAACCCGCAACATATTAACGGCGCGGCGTCGGTGCGACCACCGCGCGACATTAGACGCGCACCCGCCGTCGCTACCCTTCTGTCTGTTCGGCGAAACGCCGCCCCCGCCCTTGCCGTATGTTAATTTACAAATTTAGATTTCAAATGTCTGATGTCTTCAAACTGCGGAGTAGCAATCATTCACTCGAGGCAAACTTAAGTTTTTTTAAAAGAAAAAACCTCGAAGCGTTTCTAAGGTTTTTATGCAATTCGTAGAGAATCAACGAGGTCGGTAAACAATAAAAGCATATGTTATATAATATCTTCCACACGGGAAATGTAAAGGGGTTATAAAAATTCAATATTAGTAAAACTCTACGCATTTCAATAATTTTAATTATAAAAATTAGTTCAGAACAAATGATTCATTATACAATACAGCAGTCTTTAAAATGACCGAGACAATTGAATATCTTTGAGCCGCTGTCGTAACAAAATGCAACATCTAATCTTGGGCAGAGGGGGCGAAGCGTTTGCGTCAACAGATAGATTGTTAGCGGTAAGCGTTTACCTATATACAGGGAAGTGTCAGATAGGAATGACGATGCCGCTGGTAGTAAAAAAAAAATGGCATTCACAAGTGGAGCGGAGCATGCATAATTTTCAGAAAGATGCAAACTCGTCAGGGCACAGGCACCGCCCAAGCCCGCACTACTTAAATCACACTCTGTTGGGGCTCTGCACTTCACTGTTTCGTGTAAGGTCTATTCCACAATTCTGAGGTTAAAATAAATATATGTTTCTCAACACTTTGGTGGACACATTGCTTATACGCATTGCAGGTATTTTTCTATATTTTGTCAAAGCACCTTGGGACGTCGAGATTTGAGACAGTTTGAATTCTTGTGTCACAGCACACAAACATCTCAGACGATGAGTGATATATGTAAAAAAAAAGTTTATTCAACGAAATTTTCAATTATTTATTTTTGAAATTTAAAATAAATGTTGAATTGCCAGCAGTCCATTCAGTGTCAACTAGCCGTGGTCTAGTTGGTTAGAGGGTGCTCTAGCGACCAGGTGGGTCTGGCTTCGATTCCGGTAAGGTCAATGTCAAATTTAGATTTTTCAATTTGAGACCTAAGACATGGGTGTTTGTGATGTCAATTTACCTTGAGTTTATCTCTCAAATTTATAAAATATTTGGCGCATTAGCTGTAATGCCGAATATTTTTTTTGCACATTTGCTGAAGTCGTTCGGCAAGTGAGCACAATCAAAGCCAGTCATAATTTCAAAACAACAAAATATAAAAACTATTTTTATATTAATTCACTAGTAATATTAAACACTAGATGGCAGCTCAATCTGTCGACATTTGATCAACACTCGTACTCACACTGCGCTGCAGATAGATTAAATCAAATTGTAAAAGAAAAATATATATTGTAATTATTCAACTTTTCAGTGTAGTTACCCAAAAAAGCTCTAAAGAAGACACTCCTTTTTGGACCCCATAAAACTTACGACTGACATTTTTCCCAGGATTATTATTTAACCAAAAAATAGAAAAAAAACATACCTTTTTTTTAATATATTTAAGACGGCATTTAGCACACATGCTAGCAGTGGCGGCTGGTCAATGTGGCATTGGATCAATGCACCCCTTATATATGCAGGGGCAATTATATTTCATGAAATAATATTCAAACATAACATTTATACCATTCACTCATTTTAAATTCTTCAGTTCAGTCAATTCAATCAAGTCAGTCAATTGTTGTTTGAATATTATATTATTTCTAAATATAACCGCCCCTGCACATACAACGGGTGCATTGATCCAATGCCACATTGACCGGCCGCCACTGCATGCAAGATAGACAGACAGATTACAATTGTTTTGTAAAAAACGTGTTGAGAAAATGTTTACAGATAGCTCACTCACCTGGTGTATACAATAGTATGATTTGTACATTTTTTTTTAATGGACCCCACATTAGACGGTCTTCCATTTGAGTAACGAAAATAAAGCAAATAAATTCAATAAAGAGACTTGTGGAATAGACCCTTAGCACGGGTAAATTAAGATTTTAATCGAAAAAAAAAAAAGAAAAACTGAAACTCTGCAGTAGAAACAATACACCAGTGTTTTTATTGTCTATCTTTTTGCTCAAGTTTATTGACAGACCCAATTTAAAAGAAGACAATGTTACAGTAAATATTATGTCAAATAAAAATATTTGTGAAAGATAGCCAAATGTTAAATCAGTTGAAATCAAAACACCTTCTCCCCGATTCAAATGCACAATTCAAACAACAACATCAGTAACGCCGGCATCCATTACGGATGTTGACCGGCAGCGGGAACAGAGGAAAATGTTTAAACACAGAGTAAGAAGAAGTACAAACAGTTCTACAAATCAGGATAACATCCAAGATGCACACCATATAACAGAAAACAAGAGAACGCAAGTATCGAATGAAACACAAAAAAACATACAAAACTAGTATACATATTCAACAAGGAACAATAGCAATGAATCTATGTTATCAGCAAAATACCACCGTCTCATATATTAAATCTAACTTAACCCTTCTAGCGTAAATCAAGCCCCATCCCCAGCCAGTCCCCAGGGACTGACTTTGCTCTGCACGCGAAAACAATGGCGCTGTTTTATCTTTCATTTATAAGAGTAATAATTAACGGATTACATTCAAATAACTTGATTACTATAAAGAAGAGACTCAAGTTTGAGTTGTAATTATTATTTTTTTAAGATGACGGCCAGAAGTTTTTAGAGTTACCGGTTAGTCGGTTTAAGTGATATTTTTAAAAAGAAAAATTCTTGAAAACCACTGGCGTCACGCAGTGATTGATCAGACAAATATGCTATTCAAAGCAATCCATTTATCTTTTAATCAATGTATTTAATTTGAATTGTTCAAATTATATACATTCACACAAGTTTTTGTCACTTACGCCCCGGGTTTTGCTTTTCGGCATCTTCAGGCGTTCCAAGTGCACAGATGGACTTGAACTGACGTTTAGTAAATAAATACGTCATGTTTATATAAGAAATAAATGTTTCACTGAGTTTAAAGCCATTGCTGGCGAAATGGATTAACCCATGGAAATGCCTACATCAGGTGGTTGATCCACCATTCAAATCTGCACACTTGAAAGCCCGAAGATGCCGAAAGGCGAATCCCGGGTTGTTAGTGACGAAGCTTGTGTGAATGTACATAATTTGAAGAGTTACAATTTAATATTGAAATTCCACCAAGCACCTTCGGTCGAAATTTTAAAATAGTGTATTCAAACTGAACGTGTTATGTTATTCATTGGAACGGAAAAACGACATTCCAGTAGCTTTTAAAGCAGCCATACTCAACCTTTTTTTCCTCCCGGCCGTATTCCGATTTTTGCTTCACTACGTGAGCGGCGGGCCGCAACATATTTATAGTAAACTGTAAATATAGCATACTATAGTGCATACATATGTATGTATGTATGATGTACAATGGCGTCGCGACTAGCAACTGATTTGACGTAAAATACAGTCACTAGTCGAGCTAGAACGCCAGTACTGCGGTTTTTGCATGTAAAATATTTGGTGACTATAATTATTTTGGGCCGCACATAAGAGCTTACTGGGCCGCAGGTTGAGTACGGCTGTCTTAGAGTGTTAATCGAAAAAAAAGTTAAAATATAACATAATATATATTGTTAAAATCAAGTTTACCGCTGTCTCCGTAAAAAATATCTAACGTCCCTGGGGCTGAATATCGATATCAGGGTGCGGAGCCTGAAGGGTATGATAACACAGTATTAACCTGCCACAGTATCCAATGGTAAAAGTTGTTTGAACGACGAGACACTGTTGGGTTTTGCCATAACAACATAGAATCATTGCTGAGAAATATTGAGCATACAAAAGCTAAGTACATAAGCGATACTTAGTGACAATCAAAGTTATCCAATTAAAATAATCTTTTGTTCCTTGTAAACACTCGTAAACACAGTAAAAAACGGTTATCACAATTCAAATGAAAGCCATGTGGTCAATGTTCCCTCTAATTTTCCGAAGGTTATGTGCGCAGAATACATTGGCTGTGCAACTTTGAAAGGAAATTAAAAAATGTGTGCGCCACATAACGGTATTTGGACCTACTTAATGAAATGGTTAATTTTTTATAATGACAATAATTAACAACACTATATAATGACAATTAATTTATTCTGGTGGTGGTATAATTGGTGTAACTTTTGTGCGCTTTTTTCTAAGGCATGTGCGCGCAGCTCGGCGAATTGAGTGCGCGCGCACAGCTTAGAGGGAACACTGCACGTGGTCCAAAGCACTTGAGAATCACTCATTTTTATACTTCATTAACGACATTTGGTACAGTAAAAAAATTCATCCTCCACGTTAAATCTAAAATATTATATATATTATATCGACTGTAGAAAGGAAAAAGGACGTAACCCACACATATCAAATTTTACAGGAGGCGCAAAGAACGTGTTTTGATGATTTTGGGCCATATGCAAATTATGAATTATACACAACCTTGAAGTTCACAGAGACTTCTAAACTGGTGTTTAATTGACATAATCTAATATTAATTAAATGAATTGTCTAGAAAAAACCTTTATTTCGGTCCTTTTTCTTGGTTTTAATTTTTTACAAGGTCACCATTTTCAAACTTAAAAGCTAAATTTAGATACTAATTCGGCATTTGCAGCTTGCATCCTTTTGGTAGAACGTGTATCAAGTTTGATACATTGTGATTATCGAAAAAAAAACCTGTTTTAAGAAAACTGTGGGTTACGTCCTTTTTCCTTTCCAAAGTCGATATGGAATGATTTTTTGGAATAACGACACATTTATTCGATTTCAACTGAGAATAGCTCGGAAACACTTAACGCACAGAGATGAACGAACCTGCCTTAGAAGAATTGACGAAGTTGACAAAAGCCTACAAATGGGACGTTGTCACTTTCATTAAGAAAGACTGGCTTAGAACAACAATGGACAAAAAAAAATACTTGAATATGCAGGCACAATTTTTCCTTGATTTTTATTTAAATATGATGCAATAAACAGTACTTCCGTGAATTGAGCCAGGCACGGAAATGTAAAACGGTCGTTGCTGCACTCCGGCATTTGTAAGGAGCGTGATTCAAACGATTTTAAAATACGACATCCATATGGGGCGTTATTTGACCCGATTCCAAAATATTAAAATAACAGTATATGCAGAGCGACAAAAGAGTGCTTTGTGGTAATGATTTTAGATCGATCTGTGGCCACAATTATTCCCAACAGGTATTATTATTTTTAGCGATTCCTGGAGTGCTTATTCGGAGATCAGTGCACATTTCGAACATTTTACAGTGAACCATCGATATCACTTAATTGACCCTGAAATACTCGGCAAGTAGAGCAAATGTGGGGCAATAAGAAGCGCAGGGAGACACATAGACATTTCTTACAATCATATTTATATCGACTGTGAAAAGGAAAAACGACATACCACAGTTTTTTCAAAACACCTTTTTTTCGATAATCGCAATGTATCAAACTTGATACACGTTCTATCAAAAGGATGTAAACTGCAAATGCCGAATTAGTATCTAAACTAACTCTTTAAGTTTGAAAAAAGATGAGCTTGTGAAAATTGAAACCAAGAAGAAAGACTGAAAAAAGGGTTTTTCTTAGACAGTTTCTTTGATTAATATTAGATTATGTCAAATTTGAATCGTTCAAATTGTGTACATTTACACAGATTTGGGTCTCATCTTTCGGCATCTTCAGGCGTTCAAGTGAGGCATAGTCCATGGGAATGCCCACAGATTTGAGTCGTGAGTGGTTTTAAGAATTATATTTATTTGTTTGTCGGAAAAGGTTTTACGATTATAAATAATCATAAAACCATTTCCGACAAACAAATATAATTCTTAAACCACTCACGACTCAAATCTGTGGGCATTCCCATGGGCTTATCCTTTTTGCCAGCAATGGCTTTAAGCTCGGTGATACATTTATTTATTATATAAACACGAAACATTAATTTACTAAGCGTCAGTTCAAGTTCATCCGTGCACTTGAACGCCTGAAGATGCCGAAAGGCGAAACCCGGGTCATTAGTGACAAAATCTGTATGAATGTACATAATTTGAGCGATTCAAATTTAATATTGAAATTCCACCAAGCACCTTCAGTCCAAATCTTAACAGCTTAACGACCGTAGACGCGTATTTGAGTCTTTGAAAAACAAAGGTTGCTGGCCGGCGGACTCATATATGCGTATGGGCGAAGTATCTGGAAGCTAATAAAATTAAATTTTGTAAAGATATCTCAATCTGTTTACAATTTTTGCGAATTTTTCGCAAAATTTTATTTCACCTGGTGAAATTTTTTTAAAAAAACGTGCGGCCGTTAAGCTGTTAAATTGGATTATGTCAATTAAACACTAGTTTAGAAGTATCCGTCCACACCTAAGTTGTGTATATTTCATAATTTGTATATGGCTCAAAATCATCTAAACATGTTTTTGTGCCTTCTGTAAAATTTTCTATGTGAGGGTTATGTCCATTTCCCTTTTCACAGTCGATATGAATTCATGTGGAGGACAAAATTTAGGAATCGGTCAAGTAACACCCTGTATGAGTATCGTACGAATCACGCCCCCTATGGATTCCAGGGTGCAGCGACGATCGTTGCGCATTTCGGTGCTTGGCGCAATACACGGAAGTACCCAATAAACGTTGAAACAATAAGTTTAATTTACTCATTCTGACATTAACACTTATAATAACCTAAATAGTGTAACTTATTTAGCTGATCGGTCTGTATATGATCATATTATTAAATATATTTAATAATACGGTCATATAACAAAATATCTGCATTTTTTCCAATATCATTGGATACTACAATGTTCACTGCATATATTATGCCAGAAACTTACTATTGTGTGTATTCAATAAGTAAAATATCTGCTGCATATTTACTAGTATAATTTTTCCGTATGGATTGATTAACTTTATAATTTAATTTTTATTCATTGATTATTATAAATTAATATTATCATAGCAGGCAAAAGTTTCTATTTTGAGAACCGTATTGCATCATGAAGCTAGCAAGTTTGGTGGGCAAATAAGGAAAAATGTGCCATGACAATGCATTAGAAACAGTCAGCAGGCTCGAGTTTGTCATTAACGATTTCCCTTGGATAATTTTATTATTTTTATTAAACATTGAAGGTTGCAATAACCAATTTTTACCGAATATATCAATATAAAATTAAGTATTTGTTAGATATAGGGGCACCAAGGAAGTCGCATGTGAATCACAGATATAATGTCAAATAATATCAGACGCTATAGTAGTCTTTTACCAAAATTTGGGTTATTTTTTACTTAAGAGTAGAAAACTCACTGACATTTAATTCAAGATGGCCGCTGCGTCAGTGCTACCAATAGAAAAACATACGTAACATAAACAAAACATTAATTATTATTGTTACTATTTCTATAATTTCATTCTTTATTTTACATACCTAAGAAGCGTAATTTTAAAAGCGTAATCTTAAAAGAGGCGTCAGAAATACTTCAAAACCACTACACGGAGTGGGAAACGTGCTGAAACGTCAATTCGGAACAACTAGGGATTTATTCGGATCCTATTTGGACAAATATATGTTTAGGAATTCGTTTCGCACTCCGTGTAGTGTTTCTGACGCTTCTTAAAGACAATTACGCTTCTTAGGTATGTAAAATAAAGAATGAAATTATAGTAACAATAATAATAAATGTTTTGTTTATGTGACGTATGTTTTTCTATTGGTAGCACTGACGCGGCGGCCATCTTGAATTAAAAGTCAGTGAGTTTTCGTTAAATATGGCATATAGTAGCACGTCGACTACTGCGGCGAAAAACTTCACAACTACGCTAAAAACAACGCCACGATTTAAAGTTATTTTTTGAGAACTTGATAATCGTGTTAAAACCACACATTATTACGAAGAACACTGATAAATTATGCGAAATACGAAATATTTTTCAGTACATCGCCTCTGTTTTCTATTATGGCCTATATGCCATATTTACCGAGTTTTCTACTCTAAAGTAAAAGATTACCAAAATTTGTATATTTCCTGAATATTAATTATATGGTTATTATTTTGTCAACAGACGATATTTTTAAAGAAAAAAATATAAAATATTTGTTAAAAATATATAAGTATACTGGTGCCCCAATCAATAACAAGTACGTACGATTATACTAACATTTAAGAAAATTTAAATGTAGTGAGGGACAGTTGGATCAGATAATAAATTATTTCACACAATATACCAGTGTGAAAGAAAGAATGATTGTCATCAACTGTCAAATCACATATTGACAGGAAGAATGTTTCAATAATTGAAAGGTACTGGATATAAAAAGAGAATTGTCTAAATTTCAGTGTATTGCGTGATAAAAAGTGAGATTGTTATAGAATTATGCGCGCCCCATATCTGCCGCTCCAGAAGGTCGCGGTGACAAATAATTGTTATCCTTTACACTACTGATACTTTAAAAATATTGCAGCAAACGTCAAATTGGGGAATGACGTTAAACGGTGAAACAGAATAATGTCGTGGGCGATTGTTTTACTGACGCAATAATGTTATGTTTACAGTCTGAATATTGACAAACGAATTGTCATGACATCACCTTGGGAGGGATGATTGTCGGATAAAAATTGAACGACAAAACGCCCGACCCCGCTGTGCCCCTTCGATTATTAACCTTGATAATCTAGACTCAGAATACTGTCGTCGAGTGATCGACGATTTCGTCAACCGACGAAGATAATATTGTACCTGTAGTATGACAGAACTCCGTTTGACAAAACGAACCACCGTCGCTGGTATCCCTTCAGATAGTTCGTCCATTTGAAGAGCCACCCCTTCATCTCCGGGTCACCTTGCACCGGTTGATTCTTCGCTGGAGCCGCGTCGGACATTTCGAATGACTTAAATTAAATAGAGGATTTTATAAAAACATACTAAGCGCAGGCCACGTCCACCATATTTTTCTTTCCATAGACGCAGATACCAGATAATCTGTCTCTTCTTATCAAAAAAATGAAGAGATTTCGTTTTTTTACGACGCAGCCAATTTAAAGAGAATCTCAGAGAAGATCAGTCACCAACTTGATATTCTTTTAAATATAATTGAAGAATGCTTTGGCTAATAATGAACTTAAAAAATTATCAATCAAGTCAAACTATTTTTATCTCCCAATATTTTCCATAGACTTTATTGTTTTTCAATTTGAATATAATAAATTCTCACATATTTCAACCTCAATCACAATGGGTAAATATATTTGTAATAAAATTATAGAAATTACTATATTTTTACTTATTTTGTATTTTATAACTGCGAACTCAATTGCAAGCACCTCAAAAACTTATTGTTGACAAAAAAGAAAAATAGTTCAAATTTGACGTTTGTGAACTGTGTCAAATATGTCAATGCGACCGCGGTGCATTCTGTAGTTCCCAGTGCTTTCAACGATTAATACTACTTTATTCATTTTTCAATATTTGTTTCTTTCGGTCGAAATGGATGCCATTGATCTGTGTAGTGGCGATGAAGATGTGGAATACTCGGCGCCGTTGACGGAAGAAATTGATTTCGTTGGTGCATTCAAAACAGGTGAATTCAAAAAATACATCATCTTGTCGATAATTTATGCCGTTATTTATTCTCCTATTTCCACAAGCATGACTTATTTTGGTAAATTTGTCTTATTATAAAAATTAAACCAAGGAGATAGATTAATTTTGTATACCATTTATCTATTTTCAATGAAGACTGGGAGATGCCATGTTCTGAAAATCCAGATTTTCAAAATCCTTCCAAAGACCTCCCCGCAGCCTATTCACAGGAACTCGGATATGTTTCTCTTCTGTCTGAGGATGAAAACGATCATGCTGCCGAAGACCAGTCTCCAGAGCATAGAGTCGAACGATCATTGTCATTCGAATCCTTATCGAATGGTTTCGGAGACGTGGGCAGTGACATAATGATCGGAGAACGCATGTGCCCTGACAGTAAGTTCAGAAGATCACCCACTACTAAAGAATCAAAACAAAGAAATAAACCTGTCGAAAAGTCAACCCCAAAGAAAATTTGTAAAACCATCTCTAATGATAAAGAAACAAAACAAAGAGAGAAAATCTTAAAGAAAGCTATGAAAGAAAATCACAAAAGTCTAAAACCCAAAGAATGCATGAAGGTATGATCAATATTTAGTATTTACAAAAAAATGTGTTAACTCAAGGTGGCCTAAATTAATTTATATATTTTTTAGTCCTTTTTAATGCAACTCCAAAATTAACCTTTCATCTGAATCCTACTCCGATTTAAAAAATGTCAAATTTAATTAATCCTCTACAATTTTCTACAATGCCTAGCTCAGTAGAGGAGAACCTACAGCCTCTTGCGTACTTTAATACAGCCTTTTTAATTTGATCAAATTATTCACTTTGATCAAAAAAATTTACGCTAACGTTTGGAAATAGAGCGTTATCAACCCATTATAAGTTTGACAATCGAAAAAAAAGGGGGAGGGAATGAATGTGGCCTTTATAAATGAAAAGGTTCCCCACCCATGACCTAGCTTAAATATGCACACCATACAAATATATGTATTGATAGATTTAAAAAGTTGGTATTGATAAGCATGAATAAAAATCAAACAATTTTATTGTGAGGATTTTCATCAAAACACAAGAAAAAGACATAGAAACGCCTCGTATCTCATATCTCCTAAAGCAAGGGTGCCCAACCTTTTTTGCCCTGGGATCGACTTTTCAATCTTAAGTTTTCTCGCATTTGACTTCTAACATGATTCTTATAAGAAATTTTATTTAGGATTTTTCCCTTCAAACTTAGAGATGATTATTTTAAATGCGAAATACATATCATTTGATAGGTATGTGCTTACAAAATAATTAAATTTTAGTATTTTTGTATATTTTGTATTTAAATTATATATTTTTTCGAAATTCACGGAAGCTATCGGGATCGACCAAATTTTGCTTTGGGATCGACCGGTCTATCGCGATCTACCGGTTGGACGATAAACGTTACTAATTTACTTTTAATAATTTCTGAGTGTCGCAAATATGCAAATAAATAGAGTTAATTGTTTTTTTTTTATTGAATCACCAGTACATCTTTGCTGAAATAGGGTCGGAGTTGCTGAACAGGCCTTACTGTTCACGAATCTTGGAAGTTTTACACAGTGCAGGGGCTCAGCACCAGAATCGGCCACCCCCATTCTCAGAGTCTTGCATTGGATGGATGAGAAAGTGCCCCAGATATCTCGTCACTGAGGAAGGACAGGTTTTGTAAATTTTGACAACCTTTGATGTTCTTTTTTGCTACTGTTGATTTATCAGCCCAGCAATAAATTTATTGTGTTCAATAAATAATTCTCTGAATCAAGCTTCCTTGTATTGTATCGAGTGTAAATAATCATTCCGGGGAAAACTGTTGCAGCTTACGATGTCTTCGGAGTCATTCCGAGAACCTCAATTATTGGTCGTCATGGATATAGGAGAGGTTGAAGAATTAATGAAAACGAAATGTCTCAACAGCCATATAAAATTTTTAAGGGACGCCTCCGATTGCCAAGTCACTTTAATAGTCTATGGAAGCAAAGATTACTTTAGGTGTGTGAAATATTATAATAAAAAATATTAATTTATATCCCCGTTTATTGGTGACTTTAGAGTGAAATTTGAGTAATATTACTTATTCAAGAGTGGTTTTGACTATGAGAATGTGATATTGTAAATGTTGCTTAGCAAGTTTGTTATGGCTGCCACACGATCCAAAACATTACTATTGATAAACCTTATCAATTCACTTTGAGACTTTTCATCTTCACAAAACTGGCAGACTTTTAGTATAACCTGTGCATACCCACAAATTTTTTTGAAGCACTTGACAGCTTATGGTATTTACTTTAACAGTATTTATTTAACTCAATGGCTGCCACAGATGAGATATCTCGTAAATTTTTTCGTGCTCAACACGCCAATGATGAGTTATCTCGTCAATAACTAATTAAATTAATAGTTGTGAATTATAGCCGGTGTACTAGGTAAGTACTATTAATTATCTACGGCAGCTAAAAGGTTAACTATTAAAGTGCTGAGGAGCGCGATGGCGCTCATTCTGAATATAAAAAAATTTGCTCAGCACGCTAATATTTAAGCATTAAACTCGGACAGCTCAGATAAATAATGCTTTATCTATGCATAGATATTTTCTTATTTTAATATGATGTGATTATATTCAATAAAACTTGGTTGTAATGATAAATCAAATTTTTTAAAAAGTATTTTTAAGTTTTTTAATTAAACATCTACAGATCCTGTATATTTTTTCTATTTTCTCTATTTCCCCGTGTCATAAAAATGTTTTTTTTCTTAATTCTACATTATTATGTGATGACCAGGACCATTTTCAACTGATGATTTAAATACTCACGAAGAGGGTTGATAATGATCCTCATCATTACATAAAATTTTTAGGAAGCAAACTAATAAAAATAAAGCTAATTGGAAGAGACAAGTTCTTGGAGATGGCGACGCAAGAAGAAAAGATGACAACAGTAAAATAAAGGAAAACGATTTTGACTATTATTTAACAAGTAAGTTAAAAATTTATTCCTAAGCAATTTCCCCTTTGAGAATTCAGCAGTGTAAATGGTTTTCAACAAAGCTTTTTGTATATAAACGCCATTATAGACAATCATTCTTTTCAGTCAGTTTGGCTTTGAGGATTTTGTCGGATACAAGTCCAAAATTTAAATAAATAAGTTAATGATGCCAAAGTATAGTTCATAATCATGTCCATAAGTGACAAATAAATATTTCCAACCAATGGGTTTGTAATCAATTTCCCAAAGAGTTAGCAATGTCAGCATACAAAATAATCTTTTTAAGATTTCGACTGAAGGTGCTTAGTGGAATTTCAATATTAACCTTTAAACGCCCGTGGACTTTTTGCGAAAATTTGTATGACCCGTAACTTTAATAAAAATAATTATATCTCTAAAACTAGTCAGCCTATGTGGTTAAAGTAAAAATCATTATCAACATAAAAGATTGTTTATAATTAACGAATTCTTTATTTACTATTTTTCACATTTTTATATTATTATACATTAAAGTTAAAGAATTAAAACGATAAAAATTAGACAAAACTTAAACAAATTAAACCATAAAATTACAAAAAAATAGAGAATTTTCTAGGTATGGAAAAAAATCTGTATCCCCATTGAAATATGTTGTATGGTGTGAATAAAGCTGATTTATTACGGTCCGCCTAACACAACGCATATTCCAAGAGTCAACCTTGTAACGCAGATGCTTATATTACTCAATATGACAAAAATATTGAAAATATATATCGAAACTGAAAATAAAATTATGGATCGATATCTCAAAGTCATAATTTATGTAAGCTAATATTCATATTTTGAATACTATTATCATAAATCAGTGTAATCCGATAGCGAAATGTACCATAATCACTGGTCCCGTACGGGACCGCTGGGCATTTAAAGGTTAAACGATTCAAAATAATCTTGTTGATTTTTTTTAAAATTTCAGAGCTGCTGTTCGAAGAATCAACTTGTTGCACGAAAGCGGAAAGTCCCGAGGAATTGGCGCAAATAATTATGCAGTCCACTAAAGCCGTCGCCGAAACACCTTTTAAATTAGAAAAGTTCGCCCAGGATGAAAAAGCAAATTTTTACATGCAAGGAGACAATAGAGAATGTGTCAGTGTCGATAAAAATGGTAAACTAAATCGAATTGGAAGATTTAATTGAACTTCAATATCACATTCACCCATTGAAAGTGAAAATTAAACTAGAATATCTATTGCATCAAATATAAATATTCATTGGTCACTTTTAAGGTGTTTACTGTCAATGTGGAATGGCATTATAATAAAAAAAATAAAACATTTTTAGTACTCTTTCCACATAAAATTTATTGGATCAGGACCGGTTTCGCTCATGGTGAGAATTTTCAACTGATAAGAAATACAATGAAACAGTGATATTTATACAAAAGTCTAGTAAGAAAAACGTTTAATCTTTTCGCAGGAATCAATTTCGTTGGATTAAACTCTACTGGAATTTCCACATCTTATTATGGTTGACAGACATTAAGATTCATTTATTTATTATATGCACTCACAACTATATTATGCTTTGTTTGGATTAACAGGGAACGGATCCCTCAGACTGTGGTGTCAATCTCTTACAAAGTTTCCCAAGGCGGGTCTGGAGACTGCTCAGGCCATCTGCGAAAAGTACCCTTCTCCCACTTGTCTTATTCAGGTAGGTAATTATGTCAAAAGAGTAACAGTCATTATTTAAGCGTATAAATATCAAAATAAATAAAATTTGAATTAAAACCTCAATCCCTGTGTTGGAATAGTAGCACTCAAAGGTATTTGGTCTTTTCTGTAACCAAAGCTTGAATCTTCAAAGGATTTTTTTATAACAATCGTGACAGTAAAAAAGTTATTGTGGGTCATTGTGCTATTCATACACTTGAGTGACGAAGGTGTCACAGCGTACGCTGGTTGCACATGTCTGCTTCACCTGTGTTCATTAGCCTTATGCTTGTGTTCCAAATTTCCTTTTAAAAACTTGATTTTGAGCTAATACTCTTGCAGATGCTCGAAAGCGAGACCGAAGAAAATGCTGTGAAGATTCTATCGGACTTAGCAGTTCGTCGAGCTGCAGGACCACTCGCCAACACTCGCCGCATAGGACCCGAACTTGCCAACAAAATATTCATATTTTTCACATCCACGCAAGGATTTCGACAGCTCGCTTGATACGTAAATAAATAATGCATGCAGCTTTGGTGATTTAGACTTTCGAAGGTTTTTTGTGGTATAGAAAAATACAGAACATATCTACTGCATAACTTGTTATATGCATTTTTCTAAATGTAACTTTTAAATTTCTACCTTATTTTCGAATATAATTTGTCTTCTAGACTTTAAATCTGTTTTAATTTATATTTTTCTAAGTAAATTTATGAATAACTTCTATCGAAATTCTATTGTATTTTATAATTTTTCAAAGAGCACGCTCAATTAAATTCAATGATTTGTTTGGTGGGTCTTTTGTCTTTAATAATCATCTGTAGTCTAGGTCATTGCTTCCAAAAATCATCAATCACTCAATACAAAACATGTTCTGCAGCGGCTCCCGGAGAAAACCTGCCCCCCCCCCCCAATTTGGGAAACACTGGTCTAGTTGGCTGTTGATTGATATTATTATTTGCTTAGTATTTTTTAAATGAGAATGCAATCGTTGTCGCATTATACTCTGTGATCTTATCTACATTTTGTTAGGAATATTTACGTTTTTTGATTATTTTGATTTCAGTTTGATTTATTTTACTGTATGAGACTGTTTTTTTATGATTATTTTATGACTAATAAACTGTGAGAACAATATAGGTATGTTTTTATAAAATTTGTTGAAAAATATAAATATAAAAATATAAGTCTTCTTTCTCTATTATTGTCCCTGTGCCCCCGTTTATAGGATTAGATGTAATGTAAACATCCACAGCTTTTGAACACAAATCCATACATTGATCGAAAAATCTATTTGAACACTAAAAAATGTCCATTAAGGATTCTAACCTGTGTTGACCACTCAGCAACAGGTCCTTAGTATCTAGTAAAAATAAGTGCAATATATCAATTCCTTAATTTGCAAACCGGCTAACTCCACTTTGGCCCTAAGCGCACGCTTCATTTGCTTATACGCATATTTGCTTATAGGGTAATACGCCACTGTTTACCCGAGTGGAGTTATATAGATTGTAGATTAAGCAGTCGATATTTAGGAAGAGGGGGCGACGAATTCTGCAACCATTTTTAAACATTAGACCACGGGTTCCCAACCTGGGGGTCGCGACTCCCAAGTGGGTCGCGAGGGGTTTTCGGGGGGGTCGCCAACTTTTTACGATTTTGGATTTGAACAACAAAACAACGAAAAAGTGTACCAAATCGAGGATTTCAAATTCCTCGGGGGGTCGCTTAGTCACATGGCTTTTAAAAAAGGGGTCGCCGCCCCTTAAAGGTTGGGAACCTGTTCATTAGACGATAACAACCAATATGGCATGGCAAAAGGCATCGGTCTAGTTAACTGCCCGTTTGGATTTAAACATCATGGATTGTAAAAAATTAAATTTGAATCGTTCAGATTATCTACATTCACACAGATTTTGTCACTAACGACCTGGGTTTCGCCTTTCAGCATCTTCAGGCGTTCAAGTGCACGGATGAACTTGAACTGACAGTCAGTTCAAGTTCATCTGTGTGAATGTACATAATCTGAATGATTCAAATTTAATATTGAAATTCCACCAAGCACCTTCAGTTGAAATCTTAAATCATGGATTGTAATTCACAACACCAATTAAGAACGTTTTTTTTATTTTTTAATCCTTGTCTGCTCGCAATGCTCATATGGCCTCCTAATAAAGGTATCTCAACAGATTTTTTTTTCTACGAGAACTGTTTGTTACTCACATGCTCAACCTCTCTTTTTCTAAAAGAGTGGGGATAGAAAGATACTAGGACATAACGATTAATAGCTCTTGCTATGCCCATATTTTTTTATTTTTATTTTTAAAAAAATTGGCATTATAGCTGATGCGCCAAATATTTTAAAGGTACATACGAGAAAAACTTGATGAAAATTTATTTTATTGTAAGTCACTCGAGGTAAATTGATGTCACAAACACCCATGTCTTAAGTCTCAAATTTAAATATGTAAATTTGACAATGGGAGTCGAACCCAGACCCGCCTGGTCGGTAGAGCAAGCGCTAACCAACTAGACCACAGCGGACGATTTTTGGGATAGAATTGGTGGGAGGGAATTCAAGACATCACATACATCCTCACCTTCGGACAGAAATCCATAGATAAAAACTGTTTGTAGTGGGATTCAAAGCCATAACTTCCGTGACGACGTTAATATTTGACCACACAGCCGGCATTCATTGCATTTATTAGATTCTTTCGAATTGATTTTTCTGACCAGCAAGGGGATGCGGCAGGGGCGGAACGCCCAGGATGGCAAATTTTGGGGGCGCATTTATTCAAAAATATATACAATATTTTTAAGAGAAATTTTATTTATAAATAAAAAAAAAATAAGTCACCTGTAGTAAAAACTACTAGTTCATAGATAAAAAGAAGAAGTGATTTGAAAACAAAATTAAAGGAAATTTTGAGGACAGCAAAATCAATGACCGCTCTAGGCGGCAGGACCCCTTCCTACACTACCGGTATAACCTTTGAATGCAAAGAAAATTCAATAATTAGGAGATAAGAATGTAAATTGATAAAATCTGTATGATGTAGATGGTTTAAGGATTTGTAATGATTTCAATCGTATTGATAATATTCTTATACATATTAAATAATGTATTTATTTTTATTTTAACAGCTTAACGACCGCACGTTTTTTTATAAAATTTCACCTGGCGAAACAAAATTTTGCGAAAAATTCGCAAAAATTGTAATTTTACTAAATTCACTATAGTTTGTTAACAAATTGAGATATCTTTACAAAATTTAATTTTCTTAGCTTCCAGATACTTCGCCTATACGCATATATGAGTCCGCCGGCCAGCAACCTTTGTTTTTCAAAGACTCAAAACGCGTTCGCGGTCGTTAAGCTGTTAGGTATAATTTGTTATTATTTTATAAAACCATTTTTTTATTCCTTTTTTATGTTGATTTAAGGCATGGGCGTCCAACCGGTAGATCGCGATCGACCGGTCGATCCCAAAACAAAATTTGGTCGATCCCGAAAGCTTCCGTGAATTTCGAAAAAATGTACAACTTAAATATAAAATGTGCAAAAATACTATAATTGAATTGTTTTGTAAGCATATACCTATCTAATGATATGTAGGTATTTCGCATTTAAAATAAACCTTTCTAAGTTCGAAGAAGAGGAAAAACCCTACTAAATAAAATTTCTTATAAGAATCATGTTAGAAGTCGATCGCGAGAAAACTTAAGATTGAAAAGTCGATCCCAGGGCAAAAAGGTTGGACACCTTGATTTTAGGTATAAAAGAAAAATGGAAGCATTGATTATATTTTTGGAAGCTGTCTAAAAATACCGCGAAAAACCGGAGATCCTCTAATATACATACTGCAAGCTATGGATGCATATATTCAGTAGAATTTTTGATAAAAGTATGTAATGTAGATGCCTATTTTTTATCCATGTTTATCGTACGAACCATTTTAGTTCTAAAGGGTGCGCATAGATAGAGTTACTTTCTCTTTACTGGAGCTTTCGACCGCAATCTTTTTATTTCTGTCATAATTTGTCAGTCTGCAGAGAAGCGCGATGGGAAAATGTTTATATCGAATCGTTCCCGATTAAAAATACGCTAAACGCACCTGATGTTTGGATTTTGAATATGTTTTTTTTTATATATAAATAAAAATAATAATGGTGGTGTTTGACTAAACGAGTTTATTAATCCCGGTGCTTATTTTTTTTGCGAAAATCTACCGCATCTTTATAAATAAATGCGCAAAAGGTGATGATTGTTGTTTATCTGTTTTTTTTTTTAAATAATAATCAACGAACAAAAATTAATTACGATAACACTTTTTTTATTTAATAATCATACGTATTTGTCTGTAAAAAATGGTTTCGATCCTTGCATTTATAGCGTATGATTCACTATAAAATACAATTCGCTTTGCGCTAATTTGTAATCCGACGAAAATAAACATTTTATGTTGCTTATTGGATTCATATTAGTAACACTGTCAAGGAAAAAAATAATATTTTATCGTAGCTTGGTGTTGCAAAAAGTTTTTGAATTAACTGACGAAAATACACAGAATTTGTAAGAAAAACAATGTTTTGTGTGAATTAATGGTAACAGATAAATAAAAGTGTTTTGCTTCAAATATTTTATATTAATTTGCCTGTAGGTTTGTAGAAAACTCTGTTGTGAATAATAATTAAGCGATAATTCACTTTAATGAACTTATAAATGCTTAGAAAAAATAATATAGGGCGATTGTTCCAGTAGTCAGCCAGTTAAAGGACAAGTGTTTTTTTCGAAAGATATATTGAATTAACGAATATAACAGTTCGAGTGCATTCGCGCACTGAGTAGTACCTAAAGATGCCGAGAGGCGAAACCCGGGTCGTGTTCGACCAAGATTTTTGTGGAAGTGTACAAAATAAAAATAATTCTAAATTAACGTTGAATTTCCATCAAGCACCTTCAGTCGAAATTTTTAATTTTTAAATTAATGAATATATGTTTTTTCCACTGGTATTTTATAAAACAGAAACCAAATAATGCAATAAAGTGAAAATAAAAACGGATAATATCGTTCCACACATAAAATAAGAACAGTTTTACAAAAAATGGTAAAAAATTTAGTACTCAGCCACCAAAAATCAGTAGTTGGCCCTTCATAGGAATTAACTTCTAGAAGCCAGTTTAGTACAAATATAAATCTACAAGTGGTTACTACAACTAACTACCGACACATAGTTAAACAATTCTGTTTTTTTCAGTGTCAACATTATTATTCATGTTTAATTAACCAAAATGGCTGATTACTGGACACGGCTGGCTATAGGAACAGTCACTCTATTTACACTTTGCCGCTGTAATCGACAAAAGCGCGGGACGAACTATACATATTAGTATTTCGAATTGTTATTATAGAACGATGTCAACAATTCTTGTTCTAAAAAACTAAATATAGAAGAAAATACAATTTTTCTAATCTATCAATATTACGATTACGCGATGAAAAATTATACAATTATTGTTTAAATTAATAAAGGCCATCAATGTGTTCAGTGACATTTTGTTTTCACGTGCCCGGAATTTTCCTCTATTTGCGTATTTTGTTTTGCAATCCTTGTGTATTTAAGTTTTCTTAGGAAACTGGGTGTATATATGTATTCTTAAAAAAATCCATTTATCGAATTAATTACGTTTAGATTTTCTGGTTTATTCAATAAATAGGTTTGCATTTGATTCTTCAGGCCAGTAAATTTTCTGACTATTTAAAAATGCATCAAAAATCTCCCCATGGAGGGCAACGGGCTTACAGCTAGTATTATTAAACTCAATTATTTTAATGACTAATTAATATGACAACCGTGTGTTGATTTTATTCACCATAGGTATCGCATAGTACAGCGGTCGGCGACCTTTTTGGATTCACGGACCACAAGATGGATTAAAATGTCAAAATTTTGATCCGTCGGACCACCAAATGGACTTTTGTAATGCAATGCATCAAGATATAGTATGTACGAGATTCAGTTGATTTTTTTTCTGGTGAAAAATTAAAATAATTAAAAAATTAAAATAATGTCAGATTTCTCTGCGGACCACAAAAAATTTCCTCGCGGACCATCAGTTGCCGACGGCTGGTATAGTACACCGGTTTTCTGGGGGTCACCAACTTTTTGCGATTTTGGATTTGAACAACAAAACTAAAACTAGTCAACTAAAATCACCTTATTGAAAAAAAATGCCTTTTTCAATTGCACTGGGGCCACGGCTCACATGACTTTTATAAAAAGGTGTCGCCACCCGAAAAAGGTTGGGAACCTATTGTATAGTACCTACAGATAAATAGATTTTTACCTGTGATTTTACTTATTTTAATTTTCAACGCGACAATATATTTTTTAAGCCATGTCCGCTCCCAATGTGGAGCATATGGACTCCTAATGGAGTTTATCTCAACAGAAGTGTTTCTGCGAGAACTGCTTGTTACTCAGTTGCTCAACCTCTCTTTTTTCAAAGAGAGTAGAGATAGAAGGTTAGGGCTAGGACAGGATTAGTGGTAAGCTAATCGCTCTCGATACGCCCCATTCATAGGATAGGTTGGGTGAGAGGGGGGAATTCAAGACATTACATACATCCATGCCTTTGAACAGAAATTCATAAATCGATTAAAAAATCAATTTATAAAACTGTCCGTACCGGGATTTGAACCCGGGCCATCTGTAGCCGAAGCCAACAACGTTGACCACTCGACGACACAGGCGGCACATTATTAAGCGCACATATATTTTTTTTATTTAAAATTAAAATTAATTTGAGTTATCTTTACAGTTCATAGTAAACCATTTTTTACTCTTGGAAGATCGCATAATACAACGCATATAATATACACAGCACCGATGACATAATGAGAAGCTAATAATCGCAAATAGTCTAAAAAATCGAAAGTTAAATATAATCATGGATAAAATGTGCCGAAGCGCCTTTGCCGAAGGCTGGGAGTCCAGACTCTTCGGCTCCCGCGTCGTCAGGTGCGACGACCTCCAAACGGCTGACGCTCCCGAGAGTGTGCTGGCACCCGCCGAGCCCTTCCTCTGCGGCATCTATTTCTCTTTCGCCAATATTAATGCGGAAAACGACGACTACAAGCGGAGCCTGCTGGAGTTTTACAAAAAGTACAACGCGGACTGCCTCGACGGCGAACGGAAGAAGTTCGAGGTGATACAGGTCGTTCTGTGGACCAGGACGGACGCAGTCGTCGACTACGAAGACTCCTTCGGCAGAAACGTCGAAGGCCTGCCCTGGTACGCCGTGCCGTTCGAAGACATCGAGACTAAAGTAAGCGCCCATTTTAATATTTACTACTACCAAACAAAACAATGCCATTCAAAGAAATACAGTTTTTGTGTTTTAATAGTGTTTATTGAAGTGCATGTTTTCTTTTTTTAACTGTTTGACGTTTGAAGTTAGCTGCAGATTGTCTATGGTACGACACACGTGCCACCTACTGTAAGTTAATTGTACTATAAAATTTGCGCAAGCGCAATCATACGTTGTCAAAATGTACTGTATAGCAGACATTTTTTTTAAAACCATGTCCGCTCCCATTGTGGAGCATATGGACTCCTTATGGAGTTTATCTCAACAGAAGTGTTTCTAAGATAACTGCTTGTTACTCAGTTGCTCAACCTCTCCTTTTCCAAAGAGAGTGGGGATAGAAGGATAGGGCTAGGGCAGGATTAGTGGTAAGCTAATCGCTCTCGATACGCCTCGTTCATAGGATAGGATGGGTGAGAGGGGGGAATTCAAGACATCACATACATCCATGCCTTTGAACAGAAATTCATAAATCGATTGAAAATCAATTTATAAAACTGTCCGTACTGGGATTTGAACCCGGGCCCTCCGTAGCCGAAGCCAACAACGTTGACCACTCGACCACACAGGCGACAGACAAACATACATACATTAATGTTTATATATAAGTCTGTAAGTTAATTTCACTATGCCTTTAACCTTCCCGAAAATGCAAAAAGTTTGTCAAAGTTTTATTGCAATCGGATGAGCGGTGTGGCAACGCATAAAGTACGAACAAACAAAAATTCATCTTTATATATTAGATTATAAATTGATTTATCTTTGAAGCAAGTTACGCGGAAATGGCATACGCATTATTAATTGGTTCAGAAACCTCCATAAAAAAGCATATTCTCCACAGTGAGAACGAAAGAGGATTGGAAAAAAAATCTTTAGTTGAAAGCTTGGAAAGAAGGGAGTCCTGCAACTTTTTTTTAAAAAAAAAGCACTGTATATTTATAGTAAGTTAGACATATGTACATGCAAGACTGGCTCGTGGCGTCTGCAAAGTATGCGGCGCACACAGGCACACTTGTGGCGTACACAGGCGCCGCACTAAGATTTTAGCATTATCCACGCATCTAGTTTTAATTTTTCGAGGCACCTCACACAAAGGCGTGGAAATCCTCGAGCTGGCCCTGTGTTCATGTATTATTTAATACTTATTATTTTTTACAATGCGTCTCTTGGCCGTTGACGCTTTTTTTCTGTGCATCGGTCGCGTAATTAAATCCGTAGCTCGATCGAAACAGTTTTTCAAATTGAATACACAAATAAATAATATTTTTGTATTGTATTGTAGTATTGCCTCATTTTGTTATTAACGTCCTAGCATTTTTCTTGTCCCGTGTAAATGACACAATGTGCACTCTATTTCCAATGTCTACGTATATGATGTATTGTAGATGTAGTTGGAAGCCAGGTGCTCTTCCGCCGCCGGCAACTACAATATGTACATATTAAATGGACCTTTTAACGAATTACTATGACTGGAAACGTTATCTATCTATGTAATCTATACGCAAGCGGTGCAGCGCACGGCGAAGTGCGAACACTGCGATGATCAAAAATTCAGTGATAAAATAACGAGCAATACACGTGACGATTTTCCCATTACGGATGCAAAACATTCCATCTTCCTGAAGTGCAAAGCTCGCGTTATTCAATTAATATCGACAACCAGACTTAAATATCTGAACAAACAAAATTATTGCAACATTTTTTAATTGATAAACAAGATCAGGGACGTCCCGTGGGCATAGGCGAGAAGGCAGTTGCCTAGGGGCGGCAAGTCTCAATGAGCGGTAAATGATTGAGATTTTTGACACAAATTTGATTTAGAATAAATATGATGCCTTAATGCAGCGATTTCCGATCTGGGAAGCGTGGACTATTGCAAAGGGAGGCGCGAACAGTTACATATATTTATTTACCCTTTAAAACGTGTCCTTATTACTATATAAAGTATAGAACGGGGAGGCGCGAAGATATTTTTTCTTCAAAGGGAGGCGCAGGAACATAAAGATTGGAAACCACTGCCTTAATGTATTTGATTAAAAAAATCATTTTCAATGGCAATAATATTATGACTAATGAATAGCAAAAGTCTTGTAAACATATAGCATTTACCGATGGCAAAACTATAAGCAGCAGCTTTTTCGTAAAGTTTTTGAGTAAGTAGATGAGTAGAGCGGTGCTTCCAAACCTTTTTAATTCCACGGACCCCTAAATCAGAAAAAAAATAATCCGCGGCCCTCCTCAATACAAAACATGTTCTGCGGCGGCCCCCGGAAATAATATGGGAAGCACTGGAGTAGAGAATTCAAATTTGTATGTGTATTCCTAGAATACTGGGAAATAATGAACAAAATACACTTATACTCTCATGGCCTTCACATGAAATGTAATTTTAATACGAAAAATAGTGAGGGCGCTACTTTAAGCTTTGCCTAGGGGCGGCACATAGCCTAGGAACGTCACTGAACTCTATCGATCTTAACATCGACTATATCGAATGACGCGTATTCCGCGCCCCCTGGTGGCAAGGTGTTAAGATGATATTGATGGAACTTAAATATCAAATTTGAATCGGTCAAATTTAAACAAAATTCAAGTTCGTTAGTACACTTAATATGCCTGAATATTGAAGGTTATGTGAGACCCGGGTTTTTGTGCATAATTTGAATGATTTAAAGATAATGGTTTTGAATGATAAAAAAATAGCATTACAGAAGTGGCCAATTTATTAAATATACTAAATAAATATACCCTAGAAGTCCGTTCGTTATTCAAAAGAGAAATAATCAACTGTCAGATCATCAAAACAAATCCAATGTCATAATAATCGAGCGAGATCAAGAATGTAGGAAAAACAGTATTTTATTAATCGAATCAAAGCAAAATTCAACATAGAAAATACACGCGAACGAGATACTTATATAAAAAAGGTAATACAATTCATAATTATGCATGTATACATATCGACTCTGAAAATAGAAAAAAAACGTAACCCACAGTTCTTTCAAAACCGCTTTTTATTCGAAAATCACAATGTATCAAACTTGATACACGTTCTATCAAAAGGATGCAAGCTGCAAATGCCGAATTAGTATCTAAATTTAGCGTTAAAGTTTGAAAAGGATGACTTTGTAAAAAATTAAAACCAAAAAAAAAAGACTGAAATAAAGGTTTTTCCTTGACAATTTCTTTTGTTAATATTAGATTATGTCAATTAAACACCAGTTTAGAAGTCTCCGTCCACTTCCAGTTTGTGTATATTTCATAATTTGCATACGGCTCAAAATCATCAAAACACGCTTTTTGCGCCTCCTGTAAAATTTTCTATGTGTGGGTTACATCCTTTTTCGTTTACACACAGTGGCGGATTAAGCACTTCGGAGGCCCCAGGCGCAATAAATTTTGTAGGCCCAGTTTTTCGAATGACATAAAAGGGCTCCAAAACTCTTCATGAATAATAATGAAATTCGAAATTAAAATACAAGAGTGATGCTATCTTTGAGATTTGGAGGCCCCAAGCGCGCGCCTCTTGCGCTTATGGGGTAATCCGCCACTGTATTACACAGTCGATATGTATCTGTTTCCCATTGCAGTTAAGTATTAAATAAAGAAATTCATGGTTAATATTAAAAAAAAACAATTTCAAGAGCAAAATTTTAGTTTTCACAGATCTGTCGAGTCTGGTAAAAAAAGTCGACTCCGACTCCAAAGATTTTTTTCAATCATTTAATTTTAACTTATATATGTATACCATCAGATTTAGCCAGCCTATCATGCAATGTCAACATTATGTACTATTGTAGTTTGAATACACATCATTAAATATATATCGGCTGTAGAAAGGAAAAAGGACGTAACCCTCAATTTTCCAAAACAGCTTTTTTTCGATAATCACAATGTATATAACTTGGCACACATTCTATCAAAAGGATGGAAGCTGAAACCAAAAAAAAATACTGAAATAAAGGTTTTTCCTTGACAATTTCTTTTGTTAATATTAGATTATGTCAATTAAACACCAGTTTAGAAGTATCCGTGCACTTCAAGGTTGTGTATAATTCATAATTTGCATATGTCACAAAATCATCAAAACACGTTTTTAGCGCCTCCTGTAAAGTTTGATATGTGTGGGTTACGTCCTTTTTCCTTTCCACAGTCGATATATTTTTTAATGGATCTCATTCGTAAGCTTTTACCGAATGCAACTAAGACTCCACAGTACCATAAATTTTTGATACTTTGTAGACGATATTTTGATTTTTGAAACCAATTTACCAAATTATATGAAGATGTGTTTTTTTGTTGTTTTGGTTTACGGAACCAATGTATCGCGTAAAAAGGGATTGGGTGTATGTACTTAACGTTTACACCGGCAATACCAAAAATCCAATTTCATAAACTGGAACCCGAGGTGAAACAATGCATATCGACTGTGGAAAGAAAAAAGGACGTGATTCACAGTTTCTTCAAAACAGCTTTTTTTCGATAATCACAATGTATACAACTTGATACACGTTTTATCAAAAAGATGTAAGTAAGCAGAAAACGCTGAATTAGCTTTTAAATTTAGATTTGTTGTGTTCTGTTGACATTGCGATCAGGAAAAAAGATCAATTAATATCAGATAAAGTCAATTAAAAGCCAGTGTATCAGTCTCCAGTGCCGGCGCGAGGTTACTTGACGCCCTAGGCAACGATTTTTGACAAGCCCTCTTTTTCACAAATCGTCCACATTCTTTTTCGAAATAATGAAAAAAAACTTCGTATCTTAGAAATATTTTTTTATATATCCATGTCCGCTCCCAACGTGAAGCATGTGGTCTTTTAATGGCGGTATCTCAACAAAAGTTTGTCTACGTGAACTGTTTGTTACTCAGTCACTTAATCTATATTTTTCAAAATTATATAGAATACGATATATAATTACAACGTCACAATAAAATAAACTGATTATTAGAGTATATAAAAATAATTTGAATACTCCATTTTTGCGCCCTAGGCGGTTGCCTATTTCGCCTGTACGGTGGCGCCGGCCCTGTCAGTCTCCGTGTATTTGAAGGTTGTGTATATTTCATAATTTGCCTTTGGCCCAAGATCACCTAAAAACGTTTTTCTTGTCTCCTGTAAAATTTGGTATGTGTGGGCTACGTACTTTTTCCTTTCCACAGTCGATATGTAGTTACCTTCACAGTGCAGTAGTCGCAGTATGGCGAGCCTTCTGAAACTTCAAATGTAGATAATTTAAATAAAAATGTGTGTTTATCTATTGTGTGTGTCAGTACACGCACCTATCCGTTACCTATTCTGAGCTTATCTCTGTTTGCCTACTTACGTGCATTATATTTAGTATTTACATCCGGCGCGAGTCACATTTAGTAAACAAAGAAGCGGCAGGACCCAGACCGCCCTCCGATTCCCTCCGCCGCGCTCACTGCACCTGAATTGAACTTCGCTGCCGTGTCTGTCTGTCTGTATGTTTGTCTACTGTACGCTTTTTTTCATATGAACGGCGTGCGATGCATATTTCAACTTGCTTGCCATATATATCCACGGGTAGTTCAATGTCACTGATCATTAATAATTTGACAAATATCCCACGACAACATTGTAAATACTAAATACTACTTTTAACCAATTGAATACCAAGCAGACACAGGTGTCCGGAACATATGCAAGCGAACACGGATGCCCAAGGCACTTAAAAATCAAATACTTGGTGTTCTAATAGAATATAAGCAATATTTTGATGAATATGTGTAGATCTATGATCTATCTATACTGAGTCAATATAGGTTTTTAAAATGTAGAATTCGAATGTACTTATATTACGCAAAATTATTTTTCTCAAAAACACGCAGTATCTCTGTGACATATTAATGATTTATTTTTGAGGTATTCAAGTGGTTAAGAACTGTCGCTGTACTTAACCTACGTGTTCTAGTGGTAAGGACTTTTTATTCATGTCCGTTCCTAATGTGGAACATATAGCCTCCTAATGGAGGTATCTCAACAGAAGTTTTTCTACGATAACTGCTTGTTACTCAGTCGCTCAACCTCTCTGTTCCAAAGACAGTAGTAGAGATAGAAGGCTAAGGCTAGTGGTTAATTAGTCACTCTCGCTACGCCCAGTTATTATTGAAGGATCGAAAGGGTGGCAGGAATTTTTTTTTTTTTAACCTAAATTGAGATACTAATTCGGCATTTTCAGATCACATATTTTTGGTAGATCGTGTATCAAGTTGTACACATTGTGATTATCGAATAAAGCTGTTTTGAAAAAACTGTGGGTTACGTCCTTTTTCCTTTCCACAGTCGATATTACAACTTATCTAACTTTTTTTTTCTCAAACACCACTTGGCTCACTTCACTTATAATAGGCCCATATTACGTGCTGAACAAAAAAAACGGGAAAGAATTTTTAAAAATTATTTATCGTAATTATTCTTGATTTGCAGTTAGTAATCTGTTAGAAGCGGGGCCACAGCAGACTGTAATTAAAAGCAAATAATAAACATACATCAATTATAATATTATAGAAACGAAATAGTATATAATTAATAGTTAATATAATTATTATATATATTACGTTCATTCACTTTGAACGTCCCTTTTTTGTGGCCATTAGGGCAGTAAACACAACTGCGACGTAAACATTGCTCTGCATAAGTCTTACCCGACCCACCCCTCTCAACACTACCTTCAGGTTCATATTTACCTCTCGTCTAATCTCGCAATCTGTCTCTCCTCTCTCTCTTTTTGATTACTTCTTTGGCCTGTTTGTCTATTTCTTTTGTTTACAAACGCCACGTCATATTTTCTAACATACCTAACGTGACCATACGTCCTGTTTTAACACACTATTGGCGGGAAACGTAGAAATTCGTTTATCGCGTACTGTCTTTTTGTTGGTTTATTGACTCATAGATTTCTTCAAAATAACTACCGCAGCAAGTGACCCTTTTTGACAATACCTCATAATTTGTTATGCCCTGAATGTTCGTTAAAAAAGGCGACACATGTTTCTCGAATATTTAGGGCATCAGATTTCACACATCCAGTAATTGCTAATTTTTAAAAATGAGGATTTTTTAATATAATTATTTATATGATTGTCATGGAATAATGTTATTTTTTATACAGAATATTATGAATATTTCATATTGATAACAATTGGAGTGCTATCTACTAAAAAACAACTTTTTTTTCGATAATCACAATGTATCCAACTTAAGACAAGTTTTATCAAAAGGATGCAAGCTGCAAATGCCGAATTTGTATCTAAATTTAGCTTTTAAGTTTGAAAAAAGATGAGATTGTGAAAATTTGAAACCAAGAAAAAAGACTGAAAAAAAGGTTTTTCCTAGAAAATGTATTCAATTAATCCACTTCAGAAGTCTCCGTCCACCTCCAGGTTGTGTATATGAGGAGCAAACATTCAAAAAGTGTTTTGTCACACAAATACAAAGCTTAGAAAATGATGATTTAAGTGTTGCAAAAGTGACGGTTTGTATGAATGTGTCAACTTTATGATTTCATTTTAATATGAAAAAAAACCTTTTTGAACACTAATTTTGATTTCCATTCGTAGGTTTTATTATGGGCTATCAGAATTGATATAAAACGCCATTTTTCAAAATTTGTGACAAAACACTTTTTGAATGTTTGCTCCTCATATTTCATAGTTTGCATACGGCCCAAAATCATCAAAACACGTTTTTTGTACCTCCTGTAAAATTTGCTATGTTTGGGTTACATCCATTTTCCTTTCCACAGTCGATATGCTTTATCGAGAGATATCCAAAATGTAAAGTGACATCAGAAGACAACGCAGCTTTTCTTTTTCACGTAGATCGAGAACGCATTATTTTGTGGTGCAGATTAGTTTTGTTGCCGAGTAAAAGTTTGCACGTACCTCCAATTGAAGACCACTGCCCTATATGCTGTATGTCTTTACACCAGCGTTGCACTACATATTTAGCAGTAGGCCCAATACATCCTTTTTCCCCATCGTTGCAGACGTCTAAAGTTTTAAAGGATTTAATTTGGTCTATCCAGCAGTGGGCTGCCAAAACGTTAACAATGGGCTCGCTTAATATCAAAGTAATTTAACTGTCATGTCCAATTATATGCAATACTTTTAAATTAGCAAACAATTTTTACTTAATACACTTAAAATTTGCAACAAAATATGCAGTTTACCATAAACTAATCAATGTAAACGGCTAAAAATGTGCTACTGTGCATACTGGAAGCTGTCGTAGATAGTATGTCAGAAATTGCAGTTATGTAAGTACTAATTTGATCTGAAAATATGGTTTTCTATTAATTTAACAAGGGGCTCGCCGGCCGTGGTAAAATCTAATAAAGGGCTCGCGCGAGCCCCTCCGAGCCCCCTCCAGCCCACCCCTGGATCTATCCTAGTCTAGACAAACATATTATTCTTTTTTAATTAAATATCTACCTACTTACTTACTTTAGCATTTATCGAATTGCATTAGGTGCGTCTAATAAGTTATTGCTTTGAAAAACTACCAGTTATATATAATGCATGATATGAAACAACAGTGACATACCAAACAACTATGAATATACTGCATAGTTGCATTGCTGGAATATAAAAAAAGCATTCATTTAAAACTTTGTAATTAGTGTGTGTGTCGTGATATTTTATTTTTCATTGGGCCGCAGGATTTTCATTGCTGATTTGTACTCACCGTGTCACGTGTTTCAAGCCCTTTTCTCTGATATCGGTGTTCTTTGTATGAGCGTGTGCATTTGGCGAGCTGTATATATACGAGATACTCGCTTTTCAGCTTTTGTCAACTGAATGTGTCGTCTGGCTCGAAGGGGGCGATTAAAGTCTTATCTGAGGACATTAAGTGTACCCAAGTCCCGAGATTAGAGAGGGAAGCCCGTAAGACACGGACAGTGCTTTAGCATGCTATCGTAACGGTGCGTATTTATGTTCAAACATAATGTTTCGCGAAATTTCAATGTCTCTCTGTGAAATTAATTAAGAACAATAAACAAAAAGGAAAACAAAAGGCGCGTTTGTGCTTTAACCCAACGTTATTTCGGTTGTACGGTGAATTCAACGCCTGCTCTGCGGAAATACTAAACTTCGAATGTTTCGCTTTCTTCAGTGTCATTGCCGTGTGCGTACACTTATTTTGAACGGTCTGAAATACTTAACAAAGTCACGTTTTTAACTTTTCCGTTTCTAAGCTCAAGAAATGCGACCCCAATATCAACATTTTCTTAAATATCTATTTTAATATGGGTGATACAATGTTTATAATTAAGGTATTCTTATATCATAGTTTTTTGGACCTTTTGTAGTTTATATAAATACGCGATAACGCTTATCAGGTGATTAGCGCCCGCGATAACGATTGTTCGTAAGATAACTTAGAACGCTGAGAACACTCAGTCAGTTGTATATTCATATGTGCGCTGGGATGACGTCTTTTTTACGCGCAACTTAAAATATGATTATTTATTAAAAAACCACAGATTTTTATAAAAAATGTATGAGGAATAATGCAAAGAGATCTTTTTAAGCCCTTGGACTATTTTTTTGAAATTCATAAGAATAAGGCCAATAATGAGGAAACCACTGGGGTCGAAAAAGACCCCCATCGGCTGACAAGTATTTTTCTAGTCTCCGAGCCGCAAGAGTTAATATACAGACCGACCAACAAAATCGTGCTGACAATAACGTTGAATCTGTCTTCACTCTCTATCTAATAAAAAAAATGTATTTAGAAAGTGAAATAAGCGATATATAAGTTATTCGAAAAACAGGACCTCCAAAGTGTCTAATCCGCCACTGGAGGGGAAGCAGTGCCGGCGCGAGGCTATTTGGCGCCCTAGGCAATGATTATTGACACGCCCCTTTTTTCGAATTAATATAAAAAATAACTCTGGATCATAGAAATTTGTTTTTATATATCCATGTCCGCTCTCAATGTAAAGCATATGGACTCTTAATAGAGGTATCTCAGTAAAAGTTTTTCTATGTGAACTGTTTGTTACTCAGTCGCTCAACCTCTTTTTTTCGAACTATATAGAATAATATGTATCACTACAACGAACAAATACAAACGTCAAAATATAAACATAAACCTTATTATTTGAGTATATTAAAATGATTGGAATACTCCATTTATGCGCCCCTTAATGGTTTGCGCCCTAGGCGGTTGCATATTTCGCCTGTATGGTGGCGCCGGCCCTGAGGGGAAGCATATAGAATGTGATTTGCAAATTAATGAATATGGAGTCCCCGCGAACTGGCTTCACTACGGATTTCTTACCTCTGTAGCGATCACGCCCTTCCGTCTGCAACGATGGTAAGGGAATACAATTTTTCAAAACTTTAGTGATGAATGAGACTCTTAAGAACTTTGACGCTAATGCGTCCTGGTACGTAAAGTGCCATAAATTTGATATACAAAACAAATAAAATATGGTAGTGAATATCGTCTAAAAAACAAGCGGTCAACTGAATCTGTTTATGCAATGTAAAAAAAATGTTAGACTCTCTTCCAAGAAAATTGTCAACAAAAGCTACTGGACTGTCCCGGGGAGATCTTTGGAGCGGACATCAAACGAGGCGGACGCCGGAGGTGGTGGCAGGGAGCCGCGTCTAAGGGGCGCCGAAACGATGGGGAGGGCAGTAGTAATAAAGGGCGGGGGTCACACATTCGTTCTGTTTGTTTGTGTAAGTATATCCTAATCGTGTAATTTGAAAGCGGCAGTGCTATAACTTTAGCTCACAAATTGTTTTAGTTGAAACATTTCGTTTGCCCTCCACCGTGCTCGCACGCGAATAATATTTCCTGGAGAATTCCTCGGTTAAGTAAAACAGCAACCCCACTCATTTCACTGTTTTCTTTTTAGAAAAGAAGGCACTCACTATTTTTATTTACGGGATTCCAGTGGAGAGGACAACGTCGTATTCTTCGGTTGCAGTGTGGTTTGAATCCCTTTGGATAAATTGTTTTCGATAGCGTTAATTTCTGTAATGTATAAAACTCCTTTCCTAATACGCGATAATAAAAAGCAGGGCACAACAAAAGCAAAATTAGCTAACTGCTAACCTTGTCATAGCCTAGCCTAATTAGTCTATATTTACTGTCGAAAGAGAAGGTAAGTGACTAAACGACATCAGTTATCATGAAACAATTTCTGTTGAGAAAACTCCATTAGGAATACATATGCGTCCACATTATCGAGGCATTTCTTATATAAACACGAAACATTCATTTACTAAGAGTCAGTTCAAGATCATCTGTACACTTGAAAGCCTGAAGATGTCGAAAGGCGAAATTCGGGTCGTTAGTGACAAAATCTGTGTGAATGTACATAATTTGAACGATTCAAATTTATTGAAATTCCACCAAGCACCTTCATTCGAAATCTTAAATTATACATAATTTATTTTCAACAAATAATTTGTGTACAAAATTTTATTGTGCTTTATTTTTAAAAATAAATATATATTTTTTTATTTTTCCCGAGCCCCGAGAATTTTATTACTATGAATAGGGGAGCCACGGAAAATTTGAGGCTCGAAAGGGGGCCACAGGTTTAAAAAGGTTGAGAAACTATGCTCTAGAGCAGTGTTTCAAAAAGTGTGGTACGCGTACTCTTTGAGGTACGCGGGGGTAAGCTGCTTACTTTTTTTTCAATTACAAACTTAGAAAAACAATAATAAAAAACTTCGTTACATGTTAGTATTGAATATGTGTGGTTTTGTATGCATACTTTAAGTCCTGAAATATGTACATCTTGCCTTTTCCAACTTTTTATTTATGTGAAGTTGCTTTTTCAGCAATGGTAGACATTAAGTGAACAAAGGAACGGGCTTTTGGATGTGGAAACCGATCTCAGATTAAAATTAACAACCAGGGAACTAAATAATTATGATAGTCTGTCGTCTCAGCATAAGCAAATTCATCCTTCTCATTGATTTTAACTAAACTTTAATTTATTTTATTTTTATTTAAATATGAACGACTTCTTTTTAGCTTATTTGTTATTTGTTTTAAGTATGAAAAGGGGAAAAAATACGTTTTGATTGTTATTAAAGTAAATGGATTTTTTTGACGAGGGGTTCTCGGTGTTACGGAAATTATAAAACGGGTACACAGATGTCAAAATTTCGGGAAACACTGCGCTAGAGCAAGGATTCCCAAACTAAGGCCCGCGGAATCCAGCCTGGTCTGATGGTACTTGATATTTGGTCGACTACCACTTAAAAGTCACCAATTTATTACCCCTTATTTCAAATATCGTTTTTTTTCCGCCGTTGTATGCTGTATGGCAGAGGTATCCGCTGCCGCGAAATAAATAAAAACATTTCCTTTACGCTTGTCGGGGAATACCGGGCCAATTTGTTAAAATTAATACAAGACTTGGTTAATTGTCAGTAGTCACGCATCTACAAATTTAACATTATGCTGTATCGACTTAGCTGCGCCCTCGTATACCACGGTAACGGAACGAGTCCTAAAGCGACACTTAAATTGTATTGTATATATTACAAAAACAGCTTAAAGCAGTGGTTTCCAACCTTTATGTTACTGCGCCTCCCTTTGAAGAAAAAATATCTTCGCGACTCCCCATCCTTTATTTCATATATAAATTCTCTAGGGTACTCAAATGTCCCGAAAAGAAATTCTTCAAGACTTGGTTGCATGCACTACAGTGTGCAGAAATTAAAAGTTGATAAATAATTAAGTGCAGTTGAAAATATGAGATTTCATCTATTTAACTCAACTCTTTTTCCAAATGACGCGGAGAATTCTTTAAATGCCCTATAATTTGCCTTCGATGCAACCAAGTCGGCATGACCGACGGGGCCGACAGATCCGACAGATAGTCGTATCGTTTATTTCATATAGTAATAAAGTCACGTTTTAAAGAGTAAATAAATATATGTAACTGTTTGCGCCTCCCTTTGCAATAGTCCACCCCTCCCAGGTTGGAAATCGCTGGCTTAAAGTATTGTATATATTTATGGTGATTATAAATGTTTTACTTAGAGAACAACCCTATATTTCATTAAACTTTCCGTCTGCATGATTTATTTTCTGAAATGGCCTTTTTACTTATACAGTAATACCCCGCTTTACGCGAGGGATACGTTCCGAAAAAAATCGCGTTAACTGAAATTCGCGTATATCGAGGTTTATGATTAAACGTAGTCAAAATTTAATACAAAAAAAATACAAATCATTTTAATCAATCACTTTAATTCTAAGAACACTTTATGCAATACATACTCTTATTTTTTACGGAAAAATACATCTATTGTCTTTTGGGTAGCGTTTTGTTTACGTTCTTGTAAAATACGTTCATAACACCCAACACTGTTTTTAATTGTTTGACACACGGTCAAGACACGGTCATCATTATTGTCTATACTCTGCAATATGTCCAAACCTGAATAAATTTTTGAAAGTGCATTTTGTATTTCCCCTGAAGATAAAACTTTCTCTTCTACCTGTTCTTCCTCATCGTAGATAGGATTATTCTGTAACTCGATCAAATCTTCATTGCTGATAGGATCGTCGTGCGTTGCTACAAGTTCTACGAGATCTTCTACCGTGACATCTTCAAGTTCAGACCCCTCAATCATTGCAGCAATGTCTTCAAGCACTTGTCTCTGCATCTGGACAATTCTTCTAGGTGCTTCCACTACATCTGGCCAAAGATTACGCCACACCCTATTCATACAACTCATTTTAACTTCCTTCCAAGCCTCTTCTATGTTGTGAATAGACTTCATAATGTTGTATGACTTCCACCACTCTCGCATAGACTGTCTTCCTTCCCCGTCAGTTTCATGAATTAGTTGGCTAAAAGTGCGGCGATGGTAATAAGCTTTGAAGTTTGCTATTGCTCCCTGGTCCATAGGTTGTAATATTGACGTAGTGTTTGGTGGAAGGAACTTTACGTACACTTTTAACTCTGGGCGTATCGAGTGATCCCCATAGAACAAAGTCGAAGGACGGGGAATTCCCAATTCTTCAAAGAGAATATTCAGAGAAAGCGGGGATCCCGCGACCATAGAGAAGTTAATGACTAAATATGTTTATACGCACTCTTTCGCGTAATGCGAGGCATTTGAGCGCGAAATTTGAAATTCGCGTTATAGTGAAACCGCGCTTAACGGGGTCGCGCTAAGCGGGGTATTACTGTATTTTCACACTTTTTTAAAAAAATTCTCGCTTTGGTAGTGAGGTCAAACGCGAACTGGATCTTTAATTCCTGAAGCAGGTAGTTTTTTTTTACCAGAGCCTCGTTTACCAAAAATCTTAACCTCAGGATGTCACAGCATATGGTCAGATGATTCAAGTTCTCTATTTCCTAAACTATGTTCCGTGGAACACTGGTGTTCCACGGAACCTAAATAAGTGTTCCGCGAACACCTACACAACTTGAAAACACCTATTTTGCAATATTTTTCCATAACTTGTAAAGGTGATTACAGGGTTCAGAATCCATTTTCTGTGATCGCTAAACCAGTAGGCTTAAGCGCAAATGTAATTGATCTGATCAGTGATTCTGATTTGAATAAAAAAACAAAGATTAAGTTGTCATAAAATGATTTCTAGTTGGGTTTGTCAGAAGGGTCCTCCAAACAGGGGGGGGGGTGGAGAGGGCTTGGAGGGGCTCGAGCGAGCCCCTTGTTAAATTTGACTAAGGCCGGCGAGCCCCTTGTTAATTTAAGAGAAAACAATATTCTCAGAACAAATTAGTATGTAACTGCAATTTCTGACTTTTATATTATCTACAGCATAGTTTCTCAACCTTTTTAAGCACGTGGCCCTCTTTTGAGTCTCATATTTTTCCGTGGCCCCCCTACTCCTAGTAATAAAATTCTCGGGGCTCGGAAAAATGAAAAATAAATGTAGGTAATTTTATTGAAAAAAAATACATTACAACAAAATTGATTTAAGATTTCGACTGAAGGAATTTCAATATTAAATTTGAATCGTTCAAACTATGTACATGCTCACAGATTTTGTCACTAACGACCCGGGTTTCGCCTTTCGGCATCTTCAGGCGTTCAAGTGCACGGATGAACTTGAACTGACGCTTAGTAAATGAAAGGTTCGTGTTTATATGGCCCCCGGTTGAGAAACGCTGATCTACAATATACAGAGTAGTACATTTTAGCCATTAAGATTGACAATTTTACGGCAAATTGCATATTATTATATATTATGAGTGTATAAAGTAACAATCGAATGCATATTAAGTATTTTATACATGCAACTGTATAGGAGTGATAAAAAATTTAATCTTTCCCCAGAAAACCGAGAATTGCTTTGAGATTAAGAGAACCCTTGTTAGAGTATTGGCAGCTCACCGCTGCCTCCAAAGTGTTTTAATAACACGTAATTGTTTGCATTTGAATTATTAGGAATTACCTAACCTAAAAAAATCTAAGTTCCGTAAGTTCCATTGCAGAAAAAGTTTGGGAAACCTTGCAGTCTAGTTAACCTCCTTTCTTTGGCGATGCAACACGTTGACTCTTATGAATTTACCTTGTTCAATTATTAATTCCGGCAGAATGAGACTTAACAGACTGAAAAATGACACATGCACTAGTTAATACACGTAATGGTTGTTACCAACCAGTTGACTTGCACAAACAGAGAAAGATTTCTAACATAAGAACAAAACATTTTTTACTTTTTTATCGAAACTATATTATGTCGGTGAACTGGCTTAAATCCTTGCTAAGAGGAGTACAGACTAAGTCTTTATTCTTTGTTTGATCATCTTTTTACTAGTCAATAACGATGGTGAAAAATACCGAAATCAATCCCGAGCAATGTCACCACCTTCAAAGCAATAAAGGTAAAAATGCTGCCTAACGGCGTTTATTTCAAATACGTCTACCACCCTGCAGATGTCATGAAATGGTGGCAGCTTTCCATCCAACCCCAAATGCAACCCTACCGCTTACCTCGTTATGTTTCTTTCACGATAATTACCCAAGAATTTCAGACTATTTATGCACGTATAAGTTCTGATATTAAAATGCTGAAAATTGCAATGGTAATTTTTTTAATAAATATGTACGGTTTCGGCGTGTTCTTTTGATTATGCATTAAAAAACATAAATAATGTTTTGCGCTTAAAATAGGTTTATTTTGGTTGAATGGATTTGTTGGTTATTTTATGATAATTCATCATCAATATAAAATGTATAACTTTGTTATCCTTCGATAAATTATGGCGTAAAATTGGACATGTGGTTATAGATTAATATCACTATTAAATATATTGGGAATAAAGAAATTGGTAATGCAGATAACTGAATTTTTGCAAATAAATAAAAGGCTGAGGAGGCATATGCTGAAAAGAAGGTGGACGATTCCCAGCTTTATCAACACACACAAGTTAATAGCAGCGGTGGACTGCCAATGCGTTAAAAAGGGACTCGCTTTATCTCAAAGCAATTGTCGGTATTCTTGTGAAGAAGTGAATTTTATACTAGCTAGAATACTTAAATGAGTAATCGATTGTTATTTAATACATTTATAATATGTAACAATATGCAGTTTACCGTAAACTTATCAATGTAAATGGCTAATCATGTAAAAGCTGTCGTAGATAATATATAAATCAGAAAATGCAGTTACATACAAATTTGATCTGAGAATATTATTGTATCTTAAATTAACAAGGAGCTCGTCGGCCTTTGTAAAATTAAACAAGCCCCCTCCAGACCACTCCTGGTTAATCTTAATGTCTAATTAATTAATTAGTGTTTTTCCTCTTGTATTGTGGTCAAATGTAACATATTATATTTAAATATTACTAACGTATTTGAACTTATTTAAATCAGCATCGACGCTCTAGTTATAATTTTAATAGTTAAATTAAGTTTGAAGAAACTTTGAAAAAATCAAAGCAGCAAGTAAAAAAAATAATAAATGTATTAAACCTTAATTTGTATGCCCACTTTGTTATCGTTGGTAAGCTCCATGAGTGATTCCCCTCTCTCTTACTTTGGAACAAAGTTATCCGGGGGCAATCCAATGTCGCATTTATATAATATATTTAGATTATTTAGTAGGGAGGGCTAACGGGGAATCTCTTTCACCTGAGTCCCGCCGCCCCAAAGTTCCCAATTACTATAAACAACAATAACTTTACTAATGTAGAGTGTGAGATGCATATCTGTAGGAGAGGCGGCCATTCTTATGCTCCATAAAAATACGGCAGTGTAAAATTAAATAAATATATCAATTTATTTTTTAAGTGAAACACAACCTACGAAATTGAATGAACGAATGAAGAATATAAGATGCTGCTTCTTACACATATACCATTATGTGTATCATGTTTAATGTACGCAAAGAAAATCTAATCTAAGAACTTTCTGTGAGCTCTAAAAATAAGCTTCAGCTGAGTTTTAAGGTTCAGAAAGCTTTTAAATCGTTGCCGACATCTCTAACTATGCTTTGAAATAGTTTTTTAATCCATGTCCGCTCCCAATGTGGATCATATGGCCTCCTAATGAAGTTATCTTAACAGATTTTTTTCTACGAGAACTGTTTGTTGAACTCAGTGACTCAACCTTACTTTTTTTCTAAGTGAGTAGTAGGGAATGAAGGATAAGGCTAGAAAAGGACTGGTGGTTAACTAATCACTATTGCTACATCCAGTTATTAAAGGATCAGAAGGATGAGAGGAGAGGAAACAATGTGAACTGACATCACAAACACCCAGTCTTCGATCACAACATTGAATTGAATAATTCTCAAATTCACTGCGATGCTACCGGGAATCGAACCTAGACCTGCGTGATCGGTAGAGCAAGCTCTAACCATCTGGGCCACAGCTTTTAGCTCGCGTAAAGCTTGAAATTAATAGTTTGAAAAGCTTTAAGACATCGATTTCCAACCTGGGAGGCGCGCCTCCCCGGGGAGGCGTGGACGAAAGGGAGACGCGAACAATCCAAAATATTTATTTTCCCTTTTAAACGTATGTTGATTACTATATGAAATAAAGGATGGGGAGGCGCAAAGATATTTTTTTCTTCAAAGGGAGGCGTGGTAACATAAAGGTTGGAAACCACTGCTCTAAGCTGTAATAAAGCTTGGGCGAGCTTTAAGTATCCATAGGGTTTTACGCTTCAAAAGAGTTTATAATAAGTAGTTTCAACACAACTCCAAAGTGGCTTAGGTCATGTTAAGTTACAAAAAAGTTAAGTATTGGTAATCTTAAGTTACAAAAAAGCTTGTTTGGAGGTTTATGTTCACCAATTACTATCAAATGATTGAAACTTGGCTTAAGTTTTGTTCAAGCTTAACCCTCCAGAGACGAGAGCTTTTTTCCGATAAAAAAAATATTTCCTAAGCCATATTGAAGTCACGGATAACTTTTTTTCCTATCCAAAATTAAAAAAAAAAAAACGCAAAGTCGTTGTATAGAAACCCCGCATGACTATATGGTCATGCTCATCCTTTTATTACCGTGTAATATTGAGTACGGACAGTAGTAAGGACAAAAGTGACCGTATGGGTTTGCAAACATTCGGGGTTGAAATATAGCTAAACGTGATTTTTTTTAAAATATTTACAATTTGACCTCTTTAGATCAACATAATTTCAAAACAAATATATATGCAAAATAACTGTAAATAATTTTATGTTTTTATAAAAAAATATCTAACAGTTTCAAAAAGTAAATTTAAAAAAACGGAAATTCAAAAAATCACATGTGCTTTTGGAGACCGTTCCTGTTCCTACGGCTGATGACTTACTGTAGTCCGTACCCTTCTTAACCAAATATGAGCAAAAGCAACGATATTCAGGTAGAAAAAGTATGAATAGTGGGATCAATAGACAACGGTGTTTTGTGTGACCATATGGTGACGCTCGTCCTTGGAGGGTTAAGGATCACAAAAAGTTTTACCGAGCTAGCTTTTGAAATGCTGAGTTTGAGTTGTAAAAATGATGAATTATAATACAATAAAATGACAGATTTCTAGTTTTTAAGTAACCACATATTACATTTGTATACTTTGAATTGTTATTCAGTACCTGATTTTCAAATCATACAGTTAAGGGCATTGATTACATTCCCTGGGGAATTTATAAATAGACAAACCAATTCCCGGAAATTACGTGTTGTAAACAAATCAATATCAAACCTGTACACAACTGTACACTGTAAGTAACCTATTTAATTGGGCTCAATAATAACGTTTTACATTATTCCGTTTTGAATACATTGACATGGTACCAGTTGTATAAGCAGAAACTCTGACCCCTTTTGTAATGACAACAGGCTAGAGTAAAATGTTTAGTTTCATTAATGACTTTAAAAAAATAATATGTAATAATTTCCAGATATTGCGATTTGCTTGCGACAACACTATTTTGGCAACGTTGTCTAAGGGCAACGATGTATTTTTTTGACGCTCAACTGTCAGCGAAGGAGTAGTTAGTTATAAATCGACAAGGATCTTCCTTCTTTTGTGAGCCGTCGATTTGAAACGACGTATTTCGATGTAGTAATTAAATCGCAAGCCTGCGCGGGCGACAAAATTTTGTTAAATATAGTTTGTTTTTTTTGTAAATTCATTCTCGATTCATTCCGGCGATATTGATTGTTGTAATTTAAATCCCATTTGTAAAAATTTTGTATGATTTTAAATAAAATGTTTGTGAATCCTTAAATAAACGCATAATTTCGTAAAGCTGATTTTCTTTTCCAATTCCTTTCATCGCTGGCTCGCCTTTCGGCGAGTATGGCAGTGTTTCATTTACTTATTTCACACAAATTGGTTAAGTGCACTCAGAGGAAAATTACGAGTCATGTCAGTGGTTATGGAGAGACGTTAGAACTGGCTGGGTCCGTTGCTGCGGATGCCTCCGGAAAGCCTCAATCCTGCCTGCCTCTTCTTTTGACCGGTGGGATTCCGGCGCCCCGGATGTCATGGGTGTCGGATACTATCCATGGGATGTACTCAGCGGAACTGGAAGATGCTGGCATGTCATGGAAGGAAGCAAAGCAGTTGTCGGAAGACATGGAGCCATGGAGGTGCCGCGTGGCGGCCATATGCTCTACATAGAGAGCGAATATGGTCAAATAAGAAGAAAAAGATTATTTTTTTTATAATAATAATATATTATTTTAACTGATTAATTGTATCCGTTGGTTTATTCAACATATTCTTAGTCAGCATTACTTACAAAATGAAATTCTTTCCTTTCGAATGAGTAGCTATCTGAGAGTGAAATTAAATTGCCCTCGGCTGAAAATATGGCGGTAATTTAGTGAAAAGAAGAGGCAGAAATAAAAAGCTGACGCAGTGCTGTTTTTTTTCCTCCCCCTTCCATTATAATGAATGCGAGTCGGTAATGAAATTGGCGAAAAATAAATGCGTTCGGGGTGAACTTGTTCCGGCGTGATAAGTTGCGTGAACACCACCGCACAGCCCACCACCCCTCGTTCGAATCGCACCCTTTGCGATGCAAAAAGAATCCAGCCTAGGGCCGATCCTGGACTCACCGGCGACATTTTGCAAGCGGTAGGCGGCTAGATATTGAAGGATCAAAAATCTTCTGAATTTTATTTCGATCTGCATAAATTCTCTCCATATTGGTACACAGAGTCGAATTACTATTAGCGTACGAGTTTATGTTACATACCATCTCAATGCAGCCACGAATAAAATAACAATGAATGTATATTATTATTTTAACTCCCATTGATTTGATTGGTTAACAAACTATCCTTTTAAACAGTGCCGGATTACTCTATACGCGAATGAGTGGCGCGCTAGGGGGCTCCGAATCTCAGTGACATCGAGAATGGCTTATACTAAATAACTCATATATTTTTATACATTTTTATTATTTGATATAGAATTTTCTGACTATTGATTGACTTGGCATTTACTTGGTAGAACTCCATTATAATAGGGTAAAAAAGCAACATATTTAGTTCTACAGTTTTTATATTTATTAGTCGATAGTTATTTTTACCCTTTTATGAATTTTCGGACGTTTTTATGTTATCCGACAACAACTCTAAAATAAATTACGAGTAATGTTAATCTATTGACATTACTGTAATTTATTTTTTTGAGCGAATTTCATTTAATGTGATAAATTTCTACTTTTTTCACGATGTTATACTCCAAGATTAAATCCCCACTGTAAAAAGTCATTAAGACTAATAATAGCTTGAATGAACTCGACGTAAAACAGGTAGGTAGAAATAAAATTTAAAAAACCATCGCTCAACTGTTACGAAAACGTTTATTTAAGAATTCGTAATCACCGAAGTTTAATTACATACAATATTTAACAGACAAAAATTTGAATTTATACAATACACAATAACTATTTAACTTGCTCACACGATTTTATAAAAGTTAAAAAAAAATTGAATCTACCATCCGCGCGGGAACAAAATGAATTTTAATTTTCGTTGAAATAGAAAAATTTCAGTTCTTTCAGGTGTTCCCCACACACGTTGTGTTCGGTTCATGTCCCAAAGAGCAAGAAGGAAAGAAACAAAAATCACATCGGGTATCGAAAAACAATGTTGCCATTTAAGGCCATTAACAATAAAACAATTTATATTACGGGTTACCTGATAAAAAAAAATACAAACAATTAATTTAGCTACACATTTTAAATTTCTGCCAGTTTTCATCACAAAAGTGGTAGTGGGAGCGGGTGACATAAACCATACCGTATCACTATACTAGAGACTGCATATATTATACATGACTGGTGGTGATTCTCCAGTTTAAAATACTTCACAATATGTACTCAAATTGCTATCGTATGCCAATTTCACATCCCTGCATGTTTTATGACCCGCGATCCATCAATCTGACGTTCATAGAAAGAAAATATCTTTCGCGCCCTTCGCACGCGAGTCAAGAACCCCATCCATACAATGCAGTGAAGTGGCGAGTTCGGTGTGCGAGCGCCGGGGCAGTGAGGGATGCAGAGTCAGATCAGAGGGGGTAGGCGGGAGGCGTAGGGGCTTATCAACACGAGTAGACCATTTCCTCACGAGAGGGTAGTCGAACCTTCATTAGGACGACGGCTCGGCGTCCGTCTTTTGCTTCAGGCCTGACATGCGATACTCAATTATTTGAAATAATAATTAGCTTAGTGATATAATAATCAACAGACCTTATCATATAGCACTTTACCCCATTTTCCCCACTTAACATATTATGACACTGTACGTCAATCGCCTTTTATTTTTAATGGAAGACATTATATTCTGATACTATATTCACGTATCTTGAATCTTTGTGGTTTTTGGTCGATTTCTGTTCGTGTGCGGCTACAGACTGATCTTAAAATCTTTTCACGCTAAATCAGAATATCACATTTGCAGTGACGGATAACAAAAGGAATATTAATATGTTGTTAATACTTTACTGTTCGTTATATTTTAATAACAGCGATGGGCTGCCAATCCATTAACAAGAGGCTCGCTTAATCTTTAAGCTATTAACGGTGTTTTGGGGAAGGAGTGAGTTTTTTTTATCACTACTAAGCAATTATATGCAATACTTAAGTAAGCAATAAACTGTTACTTAATACACTTTGGTGTAACAATATGCATTTTACCGTAAGCTAATCAATATAAATGGGTAAAAATGTACTACTGTGTGTACTGAAGTTATCGTAGATAATATATAACTAAGAAATTGTTGTTATGTAATAATTTGATTTGAGAATATAGTTTTTTTTCTTAAATTAGCAAAGAGCTCGCCGGCCTAAGTACAATATACCAAGAGACTCGAGCGAGCCCCTCCGAGCCCACCCCTGATTTAAGAGCTGTAGCGATCGGATAGGTCTAGAAATCTGTCCTAAGAAATTTCTAGATTCCCAATAAGTTCCCAGTCTTATAAGATTTTATACTATTTTGTTCTTCCAGGTGAACATTTTCCGAACCGCTTGAAGCCAACTAAACAAAATACAATAATTTTTCAAAGCAAAAAGCATTGTGCACCCTATCATTACCAGATATGATTTTTAAAACCAGCTAAATATTTACTACTGGTTGCAAAGATATTTAATGACGGATGCTGCAGTAGGCAGGGCTATACAACCAGACAGATTGAAAAGGAAAATAATAATTTTGCTCTCTATCTATATACATACATACATATGTATATAATATGTATAAAAATGAATGTTTGTTTGTTTGTCCCGTATGCGTTCCTATACCGTTCATCCAGTTGCGATAAAACTTTGGTAAGCCGTTTTATGGACGCCCGCAAAGGTTTCTGAATCAGTAGAGCCAGCAGTGAGTCGCCAATACGTTCACAATGGGGCTCGCTTTATCTCAAAGCAATTCTCGGTATACTGGGGAAGCAGTGAGTTTTTTTATCACTCCTATGCAATTATATGCTATACTATATTATGTGTCCAAAAGCACTTCAATAAACACAGTTAAAACAAGAACACTTTTTTCTTTGAGTGGCATTGCAACGCATGCTGGGTTCTCACTAGTTAAACATATTTATACCAGATATATTAAATAATAATTAATTTGGTTGTCTACTCTGCGATTCGACTCAAATTCGAAATTCATCCCTCAAAGACATTTACATATATTGGATTTTCAATCGATGTATCAAGAGTCATTGATGTTTGCAGTGTTTTCATCCCTCCGTACCCTTGCTGATCTTGAAAAGGGAGTTCTACAGAGAGCGTCTTATTCTCGAGATCTAATCCCCTCAAAGGGGAGGATATGCGACAGGCTTACAATAGCCTCTCATCAAAATGTCAAAAGCTGAGTGTAGTGCGTTTCACTCACAAAAAAACTGATAACGTTACGTTAGAAAGATATAACGTCGTGACGGCAGTGGCAGAAGAAGTTTTTCCGCCCGGGGCGGTCCATGGTTTTGCCAGCCCCCTCAATTTTCTTTTGAAATACATTTTGTAATTAACAATAGTTGTGGATTGAGGATTTCTTTTAGATCAAGTAAAATATTTGAGCCACAGGTGAAATTTTATTTGTTATATTAACAGCTTAACGACTGGACGTTTTCTTTTTTTTTAATTTCACCTGGCGCAAAAATTGTAATTTTTACTAAATTCACTATAATTTTTAATTTGAGATATCTTTACAAAATTTAATTATCTTAGCTCCCAGATACTTTGCTTATACGCATAAATGAGTTCGCTGGCCAGCAACCTTTGTTTTTCAAAGACTCAAATATGCGTCCGCGGTCGTTAAGCTGTTAAACTAAGTATAATTTATTAAAAAATACATTTTTTTTTAATTTACAAGTTATATTTTGCAATTATTATAATTTATGTAGATATCAAAAATCTATTTGTCAATAGTCTTTTTTATCAAGCTTGAGTTTAATGATAAAACAAATATATTTTATTTATTGTTGGTAGGAATGTAAGGTTTAAAAAAGAAGTTTCCAAATTTAGGTATTTTTTGAGAATTCCGTAGATTCCGGGATTTTTAATTCGAATTTTCTCAGAAGAGCTAAAAAAAACCTCTCGTTTTGGGAAATCCGCAAATTCATGGGTTTTTAAAATCAGCATGGAATTGTGTGCCTTGTGTAACAAAATTTTTCTGTATCTCGAATCTCAATTTATACACGATACGTTTTATGTTTACAACGGGATTAGAAAAATTGTCGATTCTGAAATCCCGGGATCACAAAAAGGGTCTAGGATTGGATGCCCTAATTCTGCCAACAAAACATATTTACGTTACGATCGAAATTTTCCATTCGAAAACGCCATCCCCATTACTGGCTTCCCCACTGGATGAAGACGCTATTACAGCATTAATATATATAATATAATGGTGTTTACTGTTGACTCGTGTAATATATATTTTAAAATAGGGTTGGTTTATGGCAAAGTTCGTATTCTATAACGGGTTTGTTACAATAACTGAAAAAGTATTGATTTTTTCAAGAAGTTTCGCAAGACATCTAAGTTATGACATATAATTAAAGAGTCTTTTTTTTACCTACTTTACATAAAGTCGTTAACCCTTTCTTAACTAAAATGTGTAAATAGTACACATACCTTCTAATCATTTAAATTTCTCTGTATATATAATAAATTCTTGGCCTAAATTCAGGTATTCCTCCCTAATACATTTACGCATTGAGTAATGCAATAATAGAAATATTGTAGTAGTGTTATATAATTGTCGTGATTTACTCCCGTTTGCCTGATGTGTAACGGATACACAGCTCAGGAGCGCATGCTTTTTTGCATAGTAAGGAAAGGGTTAAAAACAAACCAACTGTGACTGCGAAAATATTTTCAATTATTGTTACTTTATTTTTTTAAGATTTCGACTGAATGTGCTCGGTGGAATTTCAATATAAAATTTTAACCGTTTAAATTATGTCACACAAGCTTTGTCACTAACGACCCGGGTTTCGTCTTTCGGCATCTTCAGGCGTTCAAATTCACGGATGAACTTGAACTGACACTTGAACGCCTGAAGATGCCGAAATACGAAACCCGGGTCATTAGTAACAAAACTTGTTTGAATGTACATAATTTGAACGATTCAAACTTTATTTTTTAATTAAAAATGGATGACAGTTCTGTTTGAGCTACTAAATTACAACCAGTTTTCCTTAAAAGTATTTTAAGATGCTCCATATAATATAGTCCATATTTTCCACACAAATTTCAAACGAGTTGTGTTATATTAAATTTGAGTTCAGCGCCAAATTCAAAATCTTAAAATTGTCAGAATATACATATGTAGCTCGAGAGATGATATTATTTTCATAAATAAATTACAGAAAATCAATACAATGTTTGCATTTGCGTCGGCTGTTTGGGGATATTCTTCATGTGGCGTGAAAGGGTGGGGAGGGGTTATGTTTTATAAACAACCGACGGGGATGATGCTTCGTTCTATTGAAGGGTGAAATTTCATTCCGCTCACCCTCCGCCGCGTATAAAGCGCAATGCTGTAATTAATCCACAAAGTGGTTTACTTATAAACATACGTAAGTAGATAACCCCTACTCGAAATGGTTGCGTGCGCCACTTCTTTACGACCGTCCCGTGTCCCTCTCGCGTGCGCCACTGTCCTTTTCGAAAGTAGCTAACTGAATTATTAACTAGCTATATTTTATTTGAATTTTGGATATCAAATTTAGGGCGCGTTCGCGTCAAATTTCTTCGAGTCTTCTTCATCACTGATGTTTTGGTTATTTGCATAGATGGAAAGGTGTGATCGCTTCAGAGGTGAAAAATCCACAGGGAGCGAGTTCACGTGTACATCATATATATGCAAATTATGATAAATGTATCCAGAAGTTGGCTGCTAATACGTTAACTAATGGCTCATCTCAAAGCAATTCTCGGTGTTCTGGGGATGGAGTGATTTTTTTATCGCTCTTATGCAATTGTATGCAATACTTAAATAAGCAGTCAATTGTTACTTAATACACTTATATTATGTAACAATATGCAATTAACCGTAAACTTATCAATGTAAATGGCTAAAAATGTACTACTGTGTATACTGAAGCTATCGTAGATAATATATAAGTCAGAAGATACTAATTTGATCTGAGAATATTGTTTTCTCTTGAATCAACAACAAGGGGCTCGCCAGCCTTGGCAAAATAAAACAAGGGGCTCGAGCGAACGGATTCTTAATTCTTGGAAGAGCCAAAGAAACATCTCGCGGTGCTAATTTTGGGAAATCCGTAAATTTTTGGTATCATGGATTCGAAGTTCCTAGTTATTTGAAATTCGAAATTATAGGAAGATTCAAAAAAAAAATAATCTTGCGTCTTTTCGTTTCGGTCCCAAAATTCATTATAACACTCAAACTTCAATAGTACAAAACATGTATGGGGGGCACAGAAAAATAAAGACGCTCAAAAGGGGCCACGGGCCGGAAACGGTTGAGGAACACTGATTTAAAGCACGCAAAGTTGAATTTCAGTTTCCTGACTATTATTACTTCTGGGGTGACTTTACTGGAGGCTAATGCTTAATTGCGTACCTTTCCCGCATAATACATTCTAAGTGATTTCTCTGAAGGCTTTGAATCACTGCCTTACAAATACTGGTCATAGCTATTCATTAAACAGAGGTGTTCAATTATATTCCGGAATTGTTCAAAATTTATTTTCTTAATTTGACCAGTCCATAGGTAAATTTCGAGAGTGGCTCGCAGGTAAACAGATTATTCTATTCATTGGTTAAGAAGATTTTCTTGAAGCATCGTTGCCGTACGACTATGATGTTGCGGTATGATCCAACAAACGATAAAACGTTCAATTTATCGCTATACAGTCACTATATGTTTACTGAAGTCTTGGGCATGAGGAATAAAGTCAAAAGCTTCACGGAGTGCTTTTTCTAGCAGACTTTTTGGCCATAAAAGTGATTTCCCAAATAGAAAGATCATCTTGTATGTTCATCTGACTTACTCTATGTGGTTTTGAGCTGATTAAAACAATATTAACTACCTACGTAAGGATTGAAATTATATTTTTACGTATTTAACTGATATCCAAGCACACACCCGCAAATGCTACCACTCAGGAAGTGCGAGGCCTACACGCCACTGCCTTGCGCAGCGCTCCACTGTGGACCCGGCACAGATTCCTGTTGGATTGTAAATAATGAATTAGTGCGACCTGAACGTTTTTTAAACGATTCTACTCATGTAAACCAGCGGTGGGCTGCCAATATCTTAACAAGGGGCTCGGTAAATCTCATCCATAATGCCTTCAAGCCATGTAATATAGATGACGCATGAACCGTGGCCCGCGAGCCACATGCGGTCAGCTAGGGTCTCTTTTATTATGCAGCCGAAGTCAGTGTATTTTTTGAAAAAAATAAAGGGCAACCAAGTCTTGTTTCATAATAAACTTTAATCATCTACAGAAATTGCAGTTAGGTGCTGATTTTATCTGAAACGAATGACTATCTTATCTTAACACGGAGCTCGCGCGAGCCCCCTCCATCCCACCCCTAATGTAAAATAAAATATATTTAAAAGAGTTATTGTCGATAATTATGTGTCATTCATGTAATAATTTATAACATTCACTTGCGTGAGAACTGCTTTAGAGACCTCAAATAGTGTGTTTTTCGTGCAGAGGTAGGTTTTATACTGTAGAAGTTTTATTTGAATTGAATTAACCGTTACAAAATGAGCATTGTGTGACACTTGAGTGACGCAGCTGTCATATCATACGCTGGTCGCACATGTCTGCTTCGCTTGCCTGTACCTGCCAATTCTATGCTGCTTAGCGTACGCTTGACTTTATCAATGGGAACGTTGTCCAACTCAGTTAAGGCCCAGTGCCGGCGCGAGGTTATTTGGCGCCCTAGGCAACATTCACCATCGTGTAGAGCAAGCATGGGCAACTTTGTTTTAGGTCTGGGGCCAAATTATCATTCAGACTCCTAGTTAAGGGCCGAACCAAATTATTAAACATAATAAAGCAATATTAAATTAAATAAAACACGTTGCTACTTGTTAAATATTTTTTATTTTACATAATGGACGTGTCATCTTCATTATTTAATCCCTCCCTGGAACTATTAATTTCTTTCTCTATTACTTCGCCGAGATGAATCAGGGCCGCACAAAATAGCTTGGCGGGCCGTTGTTTGCCCATATATGGTGTAGAGTTTTGGGATTGAGAAATTTTGAAATTCTGAGAATTTACGGATTTCCTAAAATGAAAAAATATGAGACTTTTTTTTTAGCTCTTTCCAGAATTTCCAATTTCGAAAACACAGGAATTTGCATTTTTAAGTTTTTGAGCTACTGCTTGAAGCTCAATGCATTAATTTTACATATTATATATTATATATAAAATAAAATATAATATATAAAAAATATATTTTACTCCTCCATGTACCCCTTTGCGGTTGCTTTTTCGCTTGTATGGTGGCGCCGGCCCTTAGTAAGACCATATTTATTTTGCCAAAATTTAGTATTTCAAAGTTGACGTTAGCCACTAGATTTTTAAACGAGCTCTTTGGGATCAAAATTGTCACACATGTAGAACATTTAATTTTAATTTACTTAAATAGATTTTTAAAAAGGATAAACATTAAGTTAAAGTAGCCGACAAAATACGCCATCTTTAATAAGTAAAAGATTTCAAACGTTTTTTACACATACCGCCATAATATATCGAATCGTTTTTATTTCATTGACTTTGACTACTTCACCGACGGCGTGTAATACGCTACATTTATCTTTCACTACCATGCCCTAAACTTACATAATATACTACCTAAAATAACATACCCTGCGCCATTTTTTCGGCTGCCAGTGACGGCAGTGACCCTATTCGTTTTGATCGTCAATGTTTTTATTTTTCCTCCCTACGCTCCGGTTTATCGACACATTTATGTTTTCGCGAACGAAAAAAGTTTCGCAAGGAAAGTCGTAAAACAAAGGTGATTTCTTATTTCCCCTCTTATATCATCCTTCAACCGCCACTGCCTAATTCATTACATTGCCCCCTTTCATATGAAGGGAGACTCGCTACTTTTGTTTGCTCAGTGACATATCTTGAGAAGCATAAACATATTTTTATAATAATGAACCATATTGTTTTTTATCGACATTGTTATGTGCCCAGTAAATCAATCGATACAATGCAGTTGCGGATTAAGCACGTGGAAGGCCCCAGGCGCAATAAAATTTGGAGGTCCTGCTTTGCGGATAACATAAAAACGTCACGAAATTTCAATTTAATTGTAAAAAAATATCAAATTTTGAACCAAAAGTGTACGAGTTATATTTGAGCTCACCGAGGAAATTGAAACCCTCGATTTGGTATACTTTTCCCCAGATTATCACAAAACCTCGTTTTTTTATTTTAGCTCACCGAGGAATATGAAATTCTCGATTTGCCAATTTCGTGTCAATTTTCGGGATTTGCTCAAAAATTCTCAATCCCGAAATCCCGGGATCGCAGCCGTATCAATCCCGGAATTTCGGGATCAGAAAATTGAACGGAACGGATCCCGAATCCCGAGATCGGATGCCCTACCCATGACATTATGCATTTCTTTCGTTGCGAACCTGTGATAAAATTGACGTATATTTGGGATAAACGTTTCCCAGTGCAGAGGGCAGGGGGAATCAGAATCAGGTTCACGACTTGCGATTCCGCAAGTAAATGAGGCCGAGACACCGAGCCCTTCCTGCCTTCCCTGTCTCCTGCGCGAAAAACCACCCTCCGCCCCCGGACGATGCCTTGAACCGCCGCCAGCAGTTTCTATGTTAATTTTATTCTTTATATTATGTGTAGGTCGGTACAACGAGAATATTTTATTACAATTACACACAGGGGTGGAAAACTCTTTTCAGTGGGAGTTTGTATATTGATAATAATTCATGAACGCTACTATCTCGTTAAAAAGCAAAATCATTTTTATAATAAGGTAAAAAATATCAACGTATTTAGTTCTACAATCTTTTAAAAACTCTACTCGAGCTAAAGAACATGTAAGATCGTTTAACCTTTTAGGTGCCGTAGATAATTAATGGTAATTACCTAGCACGCCGGCTATAATATGCAACTGTAAAGTGAATTAGTTATTGACGAGATAACTCATCTCTGGCGTGTTGAGCACGACAATTTTTACGATAAATCTCGTCTGTAGCACCCATCAAGTAAATAATAAAACATCAGACTCACAATTTGCAAACCATTTTATAACAGAATCTCATGACATAAATTTGTAAAAAATAAAAGCATAGAAATTCATGCAATATGAATTGTCAACATCAACGACTTCAATTGTGGTGATTCAAATTTCGCCCAATCCCAGACTCTTCAAATTAATATAATACAAACAAACTGTGTGTGTTTTTTAACGTAATTAATGCCTTCCCACCAAAAAGAAAAACAATGAGAGTCGATGGCTTACAAGTGATTAAGTAGGAAGCAAATATAAAGTTCAGCTCTTTCTTTCAAAGGAAGAAGTATTGCTGTCAGATAATCAAATTGTCTGCATGGCCGGCTGTAAGTTGAAAATATCTGTGTTTTTTTCCTATATTTCGTAACCATCGGTTTTATTGCCCTCCCACCGCCCTCATTCACAAATGAATCACCACACCGATAAAATAAAATTGCAAATTTTGTTTTCGCCGCAAACTTCTCCTCCCTTATAAATATGGGAAAACTTCATCGATAAAAAAATAATGTAATTTTGCTCACAAGAATCAATAACGACGATAGGGTTGGTCGGGCTATTGGGAAAACGCTGTGTTGACGCAATTTAAACAGACGAAGTGGAAAATTCTAGTTCCAAATTTCAACACCGGCCAATTTAGATCATGTAGCAACTGAGCGTTTTGGTTTTAAGCTCTTCCAGCTCGACTGGTTGATTGATATGCCAGATTTTGTTTTTAAAATAAATTACAACTAATTACAGTATCTGTGAATTTCCAAGATTGTACATTTTAAGAGGACAATTAATATTCAAACACTCAAGTCACATTTTGTAATAATTTCTCTCCCAATATGAACAATATGGACTCTAATGGAGCATCTCAACAGAAGTTGTTTTGCAAAGAGTGTTATGCAGTCATTTAACCGTTATTTTTCGAGAGAGCAAAGATATAAGAATGGGGTTAAGGCAAGACTGAAAGTTAGTTTATAGCTCTCAGTACTACCCGTTTTTGGGATGGGACTGTGCCCTCGACTAGCTTAGATCAAATACAGTATAATCCTGAATAAGGGATTTTAAAGGGACAGAAAAGTTTCAATAATGCTTTGATAAAGCAATATTGAGAAATAAAAAAAATAGTTGAGATTATTATGTATATTGGAATCACTTAAATTTGTCTGCTCATATATTTTTTGGGGGCGGCATTTGCAAAAATAAATAAATATTTTACGAGATATTATATTTATAAATAAAAAAATTAAGATTACATGTAATAAAAACTCCACATTCATAGTTTATAAATAGTTGAAGTGATTTAAAAACAAAATTAGAGGACATATCGGGGGCGGCAAGTTCAAGGATCGCCCCGGGCGGCAGGACCCCTTCCTACTCCACTGATTCGGTGGCATCGTTATGTATATAATCATTTTTTTTTTACCAGTTCCGCTCCCAATGTAGAGCATATGGACTCCTTATGGAGTTTATCTCAACATAAATGTTTCTACGAGAACTGCTTGTTACTCAGTTGCTCAACCTCTCTTTTTCCAAAGAGAGTAGGGATAGAAGGATAGGGCTAGGACAGGATTAGTGGTAAGCTTATCGCTCTCGCTACGCCCCGTTCATAGGATAGGATGGTTGGGAGGGGGGAATTCAAGACATCACATACACCCATACCTTCGAACAGAAATTCATAAATCGATTGAAAAATCAATTCGCCACCTGTGTGGTCGGGTGGTCAACGTCGTTGGCTACCGCTACGGATGGCACGGGGGTTCATATAATCATAACTGGGGAAAATAGCTTTTTCTGCACTTAAATTTGAACATATCAGACGTAAATTGCGGGAAGTGAAAACGTAAAATCGGATATTAAAAATAATAAATTGAAAATAAATAAAATGAACGACAGAACTTATTTCAGTCGAATTTCAAGCAGTGATGTTTTTTTTAATTCATCTGAAAGGGTTGAAAATAATTTCCGTATGCCATGTTACCAATTACGTGCGACCCATTGCCTACATTTTGCGTCGCTTCCATCCGGAACGGAAAGAATAAAATAAAGTAAATTGCATAAAAGCTTGCCATGCGCAAGGTCGAAGGGCGGCAGCACTCCTGGACGCTCCAGAAAACATAGCGAAGGAGGGCGATAAACACAGATGAATAATTGTAAAAGCCCAGTGCTTTTTTTAAATAAAAAAAGGTGCCGGAACTTTATTATTGTGAAGCTTTTTTTTTAAATTCATGTCCGTTTTAAATTTGAATAATTTTGGATTTGTTCAACTTCCATTTTTTAAAGAAAGAGTAAGGATAGAAAGATAGGGCTTGTACATGACTTGTAGTAAACTAATCGCTCTCGCAGTGCCCTGTTATGTTTAGATTGGAATAATGGGAGGGATAGATATCACAAATACCAACGATCTTGCAGATCTAATCTTAGTTCTAATGATTTCTTTTTTGACTGTTATTCAGTGGCGGATTAAGCACTTTGGAGGCCCCAGGCGCAATAAATTTTGAAGGCCTTGCTTTTCAAATAACATAAAAGTGCTGCAAACCTCTTCGTAGAATAATAATGAATATTGAAAACTGAAATTAAAATGCAAGGGTTTATATCACGGGTTCCCAACCTGGGGGTCGCCAAGGGTTTTCTGGGGGGTCGCCAACTTTACCCGGTGAGCTAAAAAAAAGAGTTTCGGGGACAATCCGGGGAAAAAGTATAGCAAATCGAGGATTTCAAATTCCTCGGGGGGTCGCCTAGTCACGGCTTTTATAAAAAGGGGTCGCCACCCGAAAAAGGTTGGGAACCTATGGTTTATATAATATATGCTATCATTGAGGCCCCCAAGATTCGGAGGCCCCAAGCGCGCGCCTCTTGCGCTTATAGGGTAATCCGCCACTGCTGTTATTACTTATTCAGAAGGTCATGATTTAAAAACATATTTTCAAACGTCTTTCGGAATAAAAAATAAAAAAAAATCAAAGGAAAAAACAGTAAAATTTTGCGAATGTTGATTTGGATCATTAAAAATGTCGAGAAAAAAGGTGTCAGAATTTTATTTTTATATATTTTTCCAAATTTCGATTGTTGTTAATGATTCATTCTTTATTATATTGATTAAATTTGTATTTTAAAAAAACCGCATAATTTCGATATCGCATAAAAAGAGGATTGATTGTACAATACTTTTGAGTATCCAATGTGGTTCTTCGGTTAAAACGTTTGCACTCGAATTCGGTATTTTAAAAACCTATATTGACTCAGTATAGATGGAACTACACATATTCATCAAAATATTGCTTATATTTTATAAGAATACCAAGTATTTGATTTTTTAAATGTCTTGGGCATCCGTGTTCGCTTGCATATCGATTGTGGAAAGGAAAAAGGACTTAACCCACAGTTTCTTCAAAACAGGTTTTTTTCAATAATCACAATGTATCAAACTTGATACACGTTCTATCAAAAGGATGCAAGCTGAAAATGCCGAATTAGTATCTAAATTTAGCTTTTAACTTTCAAAAAATGACCTTGTAAAAAATTAAAATCAAGAAAAAAGACTGAAATAAAGGTTTTTCCTAGACTATTTCTTTAATAAATATTAGGTTATGTCAATTAAACACCAATTTAGAAGTCTCCGTGCACTTCAAGGTTGTGTATAATCCATAATTTGCATATGTCACAAAATCATCAAAACACGTTTTTTGCGCCTCCTGTAAAATTTGATATATGTGGGTTACATCCTTTTTCCTTTCCACAGTCGATATGTTCCGGACACCCGTGGCCGCTTGGTATTCAAGTGGTTAAATATTACAGGTTTGCTCAATTTTAAGGGCTGGCTAACTTCGTTTCAGTGGCCGCTCGTCGACGTTGTAGGCTTCTGCCGCACACAACCCTTACAGTTTCCTCCCGGGTCACCCGCCTGATCAGATTCCTGGTCGGGTGATTGATCTCACCATTAAACATTAAGCCGGATCCGACCCCATGCATCAACGGTGACCCCACAGTCAGTCGGCGATTGTCAGGTGGAAATCTCTACAGTGTCACATCATACTGTATTAAAAGTATGCAAGTCGACACGAGGGGTCAGTGATTTCATTAGAAAAATACGTTTACAATTGTTTTCAGTTCAATTACAGTGATGGGGGAGAGGATTCGGTGAATGGAAGGGTTAAACAAATGTATGACTATTTCATTAATATAATATTACTGACAATTAAGTGCCACTTGTTCATAAATTGTACCTTTATCTGTAAATTCCTTGCATCCCCAATTGTGTTTTACATTCTAATAATTTTATTTTGTTTTGTATAAATAGCACTGTAATATTGTATTCTCGTATCAGTTGAGAATGCTCATCATAAACAAAACCGGTCGTGATCATCTGATACAGGGTTTCCCAAACTATGTTCCGCGGAACACTGGTGTTTCGCGGAGCCAGAGTAGGTGTTCCGAAAAAAAATGGAATGGTTTTATACGCTGCAACACAGTTTAAAAAAACCTAGAAATTCAGCTGTGTTCCATTATATTTTCCGGACTTGTGAAGTGTTCCATTCCAGAAAATGTTTGGGAAGCCCTGATCTAATATATAAAAATGAATGTTTGTTTGTTCGTACTTTATGCGTTGCCACACCGCTCATCCTTTTGCTATAAAACATTGACAAACTTTTTGCTTAAACTTCCGGGAAGGTTATAGGCAAAGTAAAATTAATTTACAATAGGTCTTATATATATAAATCAATGATTGTATGTCTGCCTTACAGTTCATTTTGACAACGTATGCTTACACTTCCGCGAAGGTCATAGTACAATTAAGATACAGTAAGTGGCGCGTATGTCGTACTATAGAAAGGCAGCAAACATCAAACAGACAGAAAAAGAAAACATGCACTTCAATAAACACAATCACTTTCTTTCTTTGAGTGGCATTGCAGCGCTTACTGGCAACCGGCTAGTATTAAAAAAAAATAGTAGAAATGAGTATTTATTTTTTTAATTAAACATTTAACATCAAAATACCGACCCAGTTTTTATTTATATGAATAAAATCTACATGTTTAAACAGGGCAGTTCTCCTGGCCACTGCAGTTCCAAGTTATTAATAATATTCATAGAATCGTTTTATTTTTTTTCAGAGGAGACTGACGTACAAGTACCGAATAAAAGTGTGCGAGCCAACGCTAGTGGTGGTGAAAGGGGGTGGCACGGAAATCGCCAGGCCCCCCAAAGACTTCCTCGATTCCCCTGAGCACTTCCCCTGGATTCCAAGAACGCTGGATCAGGTATATAAACTTATTTACCAATATGGTTTTTTTCACATTTGTAAAGGCAAGATAAATAATTACCAGAGACTCACCCGTATTTTTAGTATTTTGCGAGAGGTGTAAATATTTGTTAAATTTGCAAAATATGAAATAAAGTAAAACCCCCATTTACACTAAAGCCAGGGCAGTGTAATTCGGGGTAGTGTGATTGGAGGATTGAATATCATGCAACATTAGGTATTTGTTTTTTTTCGGCAAAAAATGCAAAACTAAAAAATATGGACGAAATATTTAGTTACTAAGTGATAAAATGCAAAGCGCGCCAAAATCCAACACAGAGACAGTCGCCCGGCTATATATGTATAGCCCGGCACGTGTTGAATACACAGACGCTAGCCTACATTTGACTGTATGCGCCGCACAGACGACCGTCTCGTAGCGAGGACAATGGAATGTGACAGTGCAATTGGGGGATTTGCGGCGAATATTTCAAGCCAGTGAGTAATTCGGGGTAGTGTAATTGGGGGTTCCACTGTAATATGTTAAAACAAGAATATCCGTTACGATTCCCGGAAAAAGAATATAGCAGGAAGGGTGTAAGCTTCTCGAAATAAAATCGCGTAGAAAATTCTGCTTTATAGTTTTATGTTTTATAGCAGTGGTTCCCAAACTTATTGTGCTCATGGACCCCCAAGTGAAATAATAAATTTAATTTTAATGCCTTGAATGGAGACGCTAAAAATGAATGTTCAAAAAAACGACATTTGTGTAGTATTTATTAAAATTATAAATTTAGTTTTAAAATACATTTTATTTCATTGAAATGGGTGAATCTGATGGTATGCTATTAGATTATTTATGTTCGATTGTCATTACTTGTTTTCTTGTGTGCTATAATTATATTTTACTGAGGACGTAAAAATCGACACCATTTTATTTATTTTAACTTTCATAATAGTGAAAAAGGTATCAGAAATATGTTTATATGTGTTCTTTCGCGGACCCCCCGACGTTGCCCGAAATGATTTTTATTTTCTCACGGACCCCCTCAGCGGTCTTTTGGGGTTCCGTAAGAACTACTTTAGGAACCACTGTTTTATGGTAAGACGCAGACAACGACCTAGAGCCGAAATATTACATGATAATCAAACAATTAATACCATGAAGTTTTAGACTTTAATAATGATAATACAGAATAAATTATATACATACTTTAGATATTTTTAACGTAAAACTTTTGTTGCTGTAAATCAGCGTTTCCCAAACTTTCTCCCCCTGCGACCCGGTTATTTTCGTGACTCACTAAATTTGTTATGGCCTATGTACTACCGGCCTATAAATATAATAATAACTAAAACAGTATATTTATGTCCATACAGCCTTCATATCTTATAATACAAAATAGTTTACCTGATAAACCTATATAGAAATCAAATGGACCAATAATTTATTAATGAGATTTATTTTATATTCCGAAATTATATAGTAAACATACAGATTTATTTTAGGAAATTGGCGACCCATCATTTGTGAAACGCTGCTATAAATTAATACTTTATTTATCGTGTTTGTGTTTATACTAATTTTTTAAAATAAAGCTGCGTTTTTAACCGACTTCTAATTTTGAACAGTATTCTATTCTGGGGTAACACTGTACCTCTTTTATATTGAATACTTTCTACATTATTTTTGCTATTTATTCTGGATTTCCCAGACTGAAAGCGCCCACCCGTTCACGATATGAAAAATGGCTTTCGCGTGTGGGCGACGTGCCCGACACGGTTTGTGTGAAAAAGTGAAAAAGCGACGGGCATTATTTATTTTCATTTTACATTAATACCTTCAAGGGAAAGGAAAAAGAAGAGCTTCGTAATATGTATTTTGTTAAAAACTTGTCCCGTTATTTTATTTTTTAAATCATTTCACCATTTCATTTATATGTGGTCGTATAATAATAAAAAAAAATAGTACTTATGCATATCGACTGTAGAAAGGAAAAAGGACGTTACCCACACAATTTTACAGGAGGTGCAAAAAACGTGTTTTGATGATTTTGGGCTATATATGCAAATTATTAATTATACACAACATCGAAATGCACAGAGACTTCTAAACTGGTGTTTAATTTACATAATCTAATATTAATCAAAGAAACTGTCTAAGAAAAACCCTTTTTTCAGTCTTTTTTCTTGGTTTTAATTTTTTACAAGGTTATCTTTTTCAAACTTAAAAAGTAAATTTGGATACTAATTCGGCATTGGCAACTTGCATTCTTTTATAAAATGTGTATCAAGTTTGATACATTGTGATTATCGAAAAGAGCTGTTTTGAAAAAACTGTGGGTTACGTCCTTTTTCCTTTCCGCAGTCGATATGGTTACGCTTAATTCAAATTAAAACATAATGTAATTATCGATGTATTTCATTTTGCTGTTTGATATATTTTTTAAAAAATAGTGCGTTTTGGTTGAGATGCGATTTTTTAATGAAAAAAAATAGGAGGTCCCTGTTTAATCACGCCACTGGCTCTGTTATTTTTTTTACAAAAGAAAAATGATTACAATATGATCATAAGGAATGCTCATCACAACTGGGATGATTTAAAAATCCTATTAAGTCATATTTTATCAATTAAACGATTTCTTGTATATTAAAAGCAATTTAATAATTTCTCTTAATTATATGCGTCTCTGTAAACCAGTGTCGGCCAAACTTTTTTTGCTTCACGGCACACCAAATAAAAATGCTTTGTAAAAGAAAATGTGTCGCGTTGACTATGTATGAACGTGACAAATATTTTATTGAATATATTCGAAATTCAAGAAAATTTTAATGATTAGGCAATAATTTTTAATGTTTCTTCCACCGCGGCACATCTGAAACTTCTTGCGGCACAGTAGTGTGCCACGGCACACAGTTTGGCAGACACTGCTGTAGACCGCGACACTTACCCTTAACTTTGTATTCATCTCGTACTCCTCACACCACTTCTACAGTGTGTCCTATGTTGTGCCTTGATTTTTACTCAGAATATTTTAACATAACAAAGATGAATATTTATTTTTGTATAGATTTTGTGCGGACTGCCACTGGAATATTGCGGTGGGGGCAAAACCGACGCCGATGTGGACGCTCTCTGCGATACGAAAGAAAGTGCCGTCACTTACGCCGACCTACCCCAAACCTGCATCACAGCATTTTATTTTGCAGCACATTGGGTAAAATAAACACCTTCTTTGAATTAGATTGTAAATTATTCGGCTCACGTTTTTTAGTTGTCATAATTCGACGTCCTAGTTTCAAAGTGTTACAAGTAGAAATTGGTTGTTTTGATAAATGACCGACCAAAATTTTGACTCATTTAAACTGATTTGTAAACAATTAGTGTCTTATTATTTCATATCTGTATGATCTTTTTAGGGAAATATGTGCTTATTTCACGGGTTCCCAACCTATGGGTCACGAAGGATTTTCTATGGGCGGACGGGTTATATTCACTACAAGCAGCGGTGGGCTGCCAATATTTTAACAAGGGGCTAGGCAAAAGGCAACAAAGTTCAATATTTCATAATACAATTACTACTGATTTGTTTCGAGAACATTGCTTTTTCAGCAAATTCAAGAAGGGGCTCGCGCGAGCCCCTTCCAGCCGACCCCTGACTACGAGCAAATTCAACCATCGCATTAAATTAATTATTGAACTTGATTTAAAATAAAATTATACTAAAAAATCTATTTTCGTCGTTTTTTTTTAATTACCTTATTAAGAATGCCTTTTTCAATTGCATCATCGAGGTCGCGTGTCACATGGCTTTTATAAAAAGGGTTCACCACCCGTAAAAGGTTGGGAACCTATGGATTTTTAGTTTATAATTTTGGGAGTAAAGTTGTTTATGCAAATTATCACAACAAAAAAAAGTTTGCTGATATAATCTATTAGTATTGAATTATTTTATTTGAGTGGTTTTATTTTTACAGCGCTTAATCGAAATTCGTTTTTCCAGTGCCCCCCGTGCAAGGCGTTCACGCCACAGCTGGCGGAGACCTACTCCATCATCAGACGAAGAGGACACGACTTTCGGATCATCTTCGTTAGCAGCGATAGGTATGCGATTCCTCGGCCTAATTCGCAACGTTGCCAGTTTTAGATGAAGTTAGACTCTATAGTCCAGACCAGTGGAGGGGAACCTGCGGCGTTTTGACTTAATCGAAATGTTCACTTTGATCAAAAAATTATACGCAAGCGTTTGGAAAAAGAGCATAATCAACCCATTATATGTTCGACAGTCGAAAAAAAAAGGAGGGGGGGGGGGTGTCGACGTTTTCTTTTTTGTTGACCATGTCCGCTCCCTATGTGGAGCATATGAACCCCTAATGGAGTTTATCTCAACAGAAGTGTTTCTACGAGAACAGCTTGTTACTCAGTTGCTCAACCTCCCTTTTTCCAAAGAGAGTAGGAATAGAAGGATAGGGCTAGGACAGGACCAATTGTTGGCTAATTGCTCTCGATACGCTCCGTTTATAGAATGGGTGGGAGGGGGGAAGTCAACGTTTTCTTTACTGCGCCCTTATGTTGAGTCAGATAAATAAATGTGGCCTTTAGAAATGAAAAGGTTCCCCACCCCTGGTCTAGACTATTCTCGTTCAGTCACCTCAGCGTCCCGTAGCTTCGCTGAATACATCTTACAGATGGTCATCGGCGGCCTTCCACAGCGACGGGATCCATCCAGTTGGTAGATGTCAGACAATAATCAGACCCCCCTGAGACTTCCGCTGTACACGATCAAACCAAATCGCCCCTTTTTATTTTGGACGTAGTAAGAAGTTGGTTAATCCAGGGGGCTCGGAGGGGCTTGCGCGAGCCCCTTGTTAAATTTAACAAGAGCCTCACCGGCCTTTAACACTATAAGGCTTTTTTTTCTTACCTACATAGAATAAAGTTTTGTGGATGTTTTAAAGATTTGTAGACCATTAATGTGGCCTAAGTAAGTAATTAATACTAATTATCTCTTTTTATTTATTTATAAACAAAGCAATTTTCCCCACAGGAGCGAAGAATCGTACCAGACCAGCTGCAGTGGTATGCCGTGGCTGAGCGTCGGGTTCTCGGGGTCTGGGGGTGAACGTGCAAGACGAGAGCTGGCTTTGGCACTGCGAGTGCAGGGTATACCCGCCCTCAGGATTTTTCCGCTGGACGGTGCAGCACCCGTCGATGCCAGACACCAAGTTGTCGGTGATCCAGATGGACTCGTAAATATATTAACATACTTTTTACCACATTAGCTCTCAATAAGGAAGTACAATTGACTATTAACAAAGAATCTATAATTATAGAAGTTGTATAAAATCAGTACTGGTTTAAAGGAACGGTAGATTTAGGAAATGGCCTTGGGCCCCACGCTTCTGGCTAAACAATATCTATTGAAATTTATCATTTTCTTTGTGTATATCGATGGCGGATTATCTTATAAGAAAATGAGGGGCGCGCTGTTCTTCCAAATCTTAGGGGTCTCAAAACAAGCTTTTATAATATAACCCATATACTTTTTCCTCAGATTTTTATATATTTATACTATTCTAGTTGGAATTGTCAGACATTTTTATGTTATCTGAAAATAGGGCCTCCCATGTGCTTAATCCGCCACTGTGTATTATCTATACTTTCAAATCAAGTTGTCGTCCACTAGCATATTTTCTGGATCCGCCAGTGGTTTTAGATATACAGATTTTTTTGCTGGGAAAGGACTAAGCTAATCGCTCTTTCTTGAGCCCGGTTATCAGGATCAGTATGGGAAAGATTAATTTATAGGATATTGCCATTCCTTTCGACAAAAATGATAATTTTTTTCAATTTTAAATTCTAATGATGGTGCTGATTCTCTTTGAGAGAGATTCTCTAGTAACTCACGAAGAATTCTCCTTGAGTTTATGATCTTTCAACTTCAAAATATTTGGTGTATCGCATCAACTGTAATGCCAAATATATATTTTTTAATTTGAAAAAAAAACCAAATTAAATAAAAAAATAACACCTCTGATTTGACGTTCGTTTTTTTTCAGAATTTTCCTTGGAAGCCAGGACCTGTGAGCGTACTGACGGAACATTTCCTAATCAAGATGCAGGAGCACCCTGCAATTGTCCTATTTGTCGGTGAGTCACTCGCAGCCCCATAATTTAGATGAAAGTCATTTTTTGACTTGAAATGGATTTCTTATTATCGTATTTCTTTTGAAAATTCTACGTGGAAAAGTCGAAGTAACAAATTCTACTTCTTCATAAGATTCATTTTAAATGGCAAAATATCAAATATCGTATAAGAAAATAGTTTTAATATCTTCGTATATTTTACAGATATACATGAGGAATCAAGGAAGAATAACATATCTTCATCAACAGTAATTGAGATCGACCAAATTTTGCTTTGGAATCGATCGGTTGAAAGCTCTTGCTCTATGATGTGAAGTAATAGTTTGTATATTTTATTTGCAGACGGAGAAGAGAGTGAAATTCAATTCGCAGAGTCGGTCCTGTTGCCAGCCGCGGGATCATACTTCGACGAGTACAGTATTCGGCATCCCGGATTCTGCCCGTATCAGGAGACATCCCCGGATGAAGAGAGCATCGACTTCGAGTACCCGTCCCTTTCGGGGGTCGTAGCTCCGACCCGGCGAAAGAGAAGCGGACGGCTCCAGTTTCTGATAGCGATAGACGCCGACGCCTCCGATGCGCTGAGGGAACAGACGGGGGCGGACGACGCCGTGCCCCTCCTCACGGCGATAGACTTCCCGGGGGGGAGGATGGCCGTCATGAAGTACGGGGAGGAGATCACGACGGACTCCGTTCAGAATTTCCTCGATAGTTACCTAAGCGGTCAGCTCGAGTTCAAGTCTTTGCCACAGCCGCTGCCGATCGATGAAGCTCCCAAGGAAGATCTCAGCTGAGTGGGAGAGATTGTTATATCGATGAAAATGTCCCGATGTGAGTGTGAGGAGGCTGAAAGTACACTTTTTCACATATAACTTTCGCATTGATGCCTATCATTAAAATAAAGCGCGGTAGGCGCTCCAGCTCCAGTGAGCAAAGTGGAAATTGTGTTATTTCACATATTTATATGATAATAGTATTTTAGCGACACACTTTGTTGGATTACCGTGGACTCTCAACATTTTCCGTATTCATTATCGGACACGCACTGTTGTTGTTAGCAAGAGAAGCGGAGGGTAGTAACATGGCAGAAAAGAATACTAGAAAGTTGAATAGAGGTCTGTCGAGCTTATCGCTGATGGGTTAACAATAAGTTATCGCCAATGCCAAAGATCAAAATACAAGTACAGCAACCGAGTCTTGAGTAACCGCTACCGAGACAAATATGCCAATCATTTGAAAGTGATTAACCTTTTCGGTGCGGCATACAAGTTACCTCGTGCCACTAGTCCGTACGAATAAGGCCAGATACGAGATATGCCGTTTCGACATTAAGGTTGTATATTGCCTCGTAAGTGTGATGATAGATTTGTTAATATATACACATACTGACCGATGTCTGTTTTAATCTTATAATAATATTCTGTTTTGATTTAAAACATTTTGTCAATAAAGATTTAAAATTTTTGACAGTTACTGCCTATGTTTTGTTTATATCAGATAGTTATTTACAATTGTAATAAATATAAACTGATGTAGCAGTGTGTAGTGAACCATTTTTTAAGTATTATTTGTGACAACCTCCAACTAATAACAACAGACTTTTACAATCCAAGTTAAGTCTGGTAACATTTTTTTTAAGTGTACACTTTGCTTCCACCGTTTTCCTATAGATGGTTTTAGCGGTAAATAGTAGCCGAAATAGATCATAGACGTCATGCAATAAGCTTGGACATCTGTCAACATAACCCCATAGAAACATTATTCATTTTGTGGCTGCATCATATAGTTATTCTCGATTGAAAATGCCAGTTTACGAGACAAATTCTCAACATTTGCGGGAGGTTTTAATTTTCTGCTTCAATATGAAGAAACCTACGGCTGAGGCTCATTGTATGCTTTCAAATATTTATGGTGAGGTCGTTATTAGTAAAAGAATGTGTCGTGAGTGGTTTAAACGTTTCAAGAACTGTGATTAACACGTTGGAGGCCGGCATAGCAGTGGAAGATAGAAGGTTTTCGAAAATGCGGAATTGGAGGCATTACTTAATGAAGACTCGTGTCAAAGTCAAGAAGAATTGGAACGATCATTGGGAGTGACTCAACAAGCAATTTCAAAACGCCTCAGAGACATGGGAATGATTTAGAAGCAAGGAAATTTGGTGTCGTACGAGTTGTAACAGAGAGATATTGATTGGCGTTTGATTGCTTGAAAGGCAAAGACAGAAAAGATTTCTGCATCACATTGTGACTGGGGACGAAAAATTGTTGATAACCCCGAGCACAGAAAATCATGTGGATATCCCCCATGAAAGATGGAAGAAAGTAGTAGCCAGCGATAGTCAATACTTTCAATCATAAATGTATAACCAGTTTTTTACAATAAAGCCTCGAAATTCAGAATAAAACCGCGAAATCAAAGTTGTACACCCAATACTATAAAAAAATATTATGCAGCCTGAAGTGTACGTTTCTATCAAATATCTGTAACAGATAGAATGATAACAACGCTGTGTCGTAGGATACGCCCAGTAAGATGTTGTAAATCGTTAGCGGTTACAACATCAAGTACCCGGGGAAAATAAAATTCAATAAATTGAAAATTAATTCAATTCTTCTCAGATCCACTGTAGTGATTATCATATATTATGTAGCTTAGTGTATAATACTTCATTGTTTAAATTTATTTCCCTCCAAAAAGGGCAGAAGTGATAAATATAATAAATATACAATCTTTTAGGGCTCTTTTGCCGATACAACATCTGCTGCACCAACTTTTCTGGGCATTTCTTATAGAGACGGATGCGATTGTGAGATTGTGACTGTTTATAATCGATCGCCTTCAAAAGTTAAGTCTGTGGACAAATAATTTAAAAAATTATATAGGAAAATGATTATAAAATTTTACTTATTATACTAAAAATTTATAAATAAAATTGTAGATTTTTGAGCGAAGCGTGTACTCCACCAACTGTGGGTTTTTGTCGTGCCGGGCCATCACTTTAATAATGCACTGGTTACAGAGAGGTACAGCCAACTCACATAATTTATTATGGCGGTCAATTCAAGAGAGTGATATATTTAATGTCAATATCTTTTGCCAGGCTTCTAATTTTTATTAGACAATCAGTGACATTTGGCAGTCTTATGAAGTTTTTTTTAACCTTTCAAGCTCGGATGAGGTGGAAAGCATGCCAAGAAAATGCAATGCTTTGATGTAAATTAATAATAACAAAGTCGCCTGCTGTGGCCCAGTTGGTTAGAGCTTGCTCTACCGATCACGCAGGTCTGGGTTCGATTCCCGGTCAGATCACAGTGACTGAGAATTATCCAATTCAAAGATTTGATCGATGACTGTGTTTTGTGATGTCAGTTCACATCATTTCCTCTGCTCTCATCCTTTTGATCCTTTAAAAAAAGGGTGTAGCAATAGCGATTAGCCAACCGCTAGTCCTGTTCTAGCCTTATCCTTCTTTCCCTACTACTCACTTAGAAAAAAGTGAGGTTGAGCAAAAAAATTGTTGAGATACCTCCATTAGGAGGCTATATGCTCCACATTGGGAGCGGATATGGAATAATAATAATAAAAAAAAAAGTTCACAGATTTCAGTAAAATAACTTGGTTTCTCACAAAGATAAGATAGAAGTTTTAGTTTATTTTTTTCAATGTTGTTTCGAAAGAAAGAATTTTAGAAAATATAACACTTTCTATAAAACATATGGAATTGTTTTTATGAAACTATACTAAAGGGTCTTTCAATAGGGACGCTCAATCAAAAACAAAGAAGTAAAATATAGATTCTGTGCATGAAAACAATGCACACCGAGTTACCAACTAGCATTCCGACGATTACCCAGCATAACCTAAACCAATTCACTGGACATAATTATATTGAAATAAAAAAAAAACCAATAATACATGCTCACAGTAAAAAAGTATATTTATTTTGATTATTGAAATGATTTTCTTTTGAAATTATTGGCACTACAGTCTGCATTAGTTCTTATGAACACGAGACCATTTCCAGATACATGATTTTCCATTTAATTAATTTGAACAGTCTTAAATCACATTGCATTAGCGCAGTAAACTCTCCATTATCTAGACCAGGGATGGGGAACCTTTTCTTATCTAAAGGCCGCATTCATTTTTCTGATTCGACATAAGGCCGCAGTGTGGTCGAGTGGTCAACGTTGTTGGCTTCGGCTACGGAGGGCCCGGGTTCAAATCCCGGTACGGACAGTTTTATAAATTGATTTTTCAATCGATGTACGAATTTCTGTTCAAAGGCATGGATGTATGTGATGTCTTGAATTCCCCCCTCTCATCCATCCTATCCTATGAACGGGGCGTATCGAGAGCGATTAGCTTACCACTAATCCTGTCCTAGCTCTATCCTTCTATCCTTACTCTCTTTGGAAAAAAGAGAGGTTGAGCAACTGAGTAACAAGCAGTTCTCGTAGAAACACTTCTGTTGCGATAAACTCCATTAGGAGTCCATATGCTCCACATTGGGAGCGGACATGGTTTAAAAAAAAAAAAAAAACACATTAACTAGGGAATCTTTGGCCGGAAACAGGACTTAACGGTCAGAATATGTCAGCAATTTACGAATTTACATACATTTACAGAATTACAGAATTGGCCAGAAGGCCGCACCAGAGTAGCCAAAAGGCCACAGGTTCCCCACGCCTGATCTAGACCAAAGATGGGAAACCTTTTCATTTCTAAAGGCCGCATTAATTTATCTGATTCAGCATAAGGCAGTAAAGAAAACGTTCACATCCCCCCTTGTTGATATGTTATTAAAGACCGCATCTGAGTAGCTAAGAAACTGCAGGTTCCCCTCCACTGATCTAGACCAATGTTTTGGAAAGTGGGGCACGGATAATCTAATAAGACTATAATTCAGTTATAATAAATATTTTATAATATCGGTACAAGTTAAATTGAAATCACAAAAAAAAGAAAATAAGCAACACACTTGCATCCTTATTCTTTTCCTTTTTTCAGCAGACAGACAGTAGAAGTATCCGCCTGTTTATTTTACAGATATTATCAGTCCCGTAGCCGAGTGCTTCTACCTACGAGTTTTTACCCTAAGGCATGGATCTCTGCAATGTTTACGTACTTTCCCACAAACCTCCCATCTGATTCTAAAAACGGAGCAGTAATCTTTTCTTAACTCCGTCCTTCTCTCATTACCATCTTCATAAAAAGGGGTCGGGCGACAGATTCACAATTGTAAAAATAAGATGATGCTAAGTTAGGTTCAGATTGCGAGTGGAGAAGTATCGTAAAAACGAATAGAAGATTTCTACTACACAACCAAACACAAACCGATCCACAAGATCACTGAAAGTTTACTGTAACTATTTCAACACATAATTTAAATTCTAGAATGACGAAATATTTCATTTATTAACAACAATAAAAACAAGGAGTTTCTTACAATGGGAGCAAACCCACAACCTTCATCTATTTTAATAAAAATATTTATCATTTTTTTTTCTATTTTAGATAATAGGTTTTGCTTGCAAAATATAACATAGCTAATATATGTATATATTGACTGTAGAAAGGTAAAAGGACGTAACCCATAGTTTTTCCAAAGCAACTTTTTCAATCACATTGTATACAAATTAATACAAAAAAATATTATATCAAAAGGATGTATGCTAGAAATGTTGAATTATTACCTAAATTTAACTATAAGTTTGAAATAAACGGACTGTAAAATTGCAACCAAGTTCTTAAAAAAAGGTTTATTTTAAGCAATTAATTAAATTAATATTATTAATAAAAACAATAATCCTTTGTACTTCATTCCACTTTATTTAATATGTCAGGACCGGTTTCGCTCATTGCGAGCATTGTCAACTTCAGTTGACAATGCTCGCAATGAGCGAAACCGGTCCTGACATATTAAATAAAGTGGAATGAAGTACAAAGGATTATTGTTTTTATTAATATAATGCCTTTCCACCAAGTATTGACAGTGAACACCCTAAAAGTAAATTAATATTAAATTAACAGTTTGTTTTTGGCAAGGTTGAGTATATTTCATATTTTGATATTGACCCAAAATCATCCAAAAATGTTTCCACAGTCAATATGTACATAAAAATAAAATGAAAAATTCAGTTAGCCAAAACATATAGTTAAAATGAGGGAAGAGATAAGCACGACAGATAGCTGCATATATACATTGAGCGTGTCAAACTCAATTCACACCAAAGGCTATATTAGCTGATTTAAAACACTAGGCGTGGATGCATAGCAGAATATTTTCCGAAATTGAATAAGTCACCAAAACAACATTTAAACTTAAAATATATGAATTATTATTTCCACTGTTTTTTTTTTGAAAGCACACTCCACTGTTTTCCAAAAAGTAAATCGTAATTTTGTTGATGATTTGGAACTGTACTTAATTTTAAAAATTGATAATAAATGCTGGTTGTCTAATACTTCGACTTTCCAGAGCGGAAGTACAGGTAGACTGCGTCAGGTCACCATACTTACAAACTGATGTCACTGCTTACCGGACAATTAGTGCAATCATAATTTGATTTACAAGATTGCAAAATTGTATGTAAATAAATGTTTGAATTAACTATTGTTTTACATTAAAAAAAAGCAGACCTCCAACAATTGTCGAAGGGATGCGTCATTCAATGCCGGACTTGCGTTTATAATTTAGCTTCAGCCATAAATCAAGCGTTTGTCCGATAGCGCCAATGTTTTTATATGTTGTCATCTATACAAATATACATAATAATTCAAAGTGGATCCATCTGAATTTCAAATTCATAGTTGTCCAATTGTGGGGCTTTCTCGATGACCACACTGGGAAATATTTAACACTGTGAAGGTTGATTTTAAAGTTGTACCATTGTATGTAATTATTAAGGTTTTGTGATATTACCGTTAGACATGTAATAATAAATGATCATGAACAGATTTAATTCTTTTATTTCGACATCAGTTATACCAGCGGCGACGGATTTCAATTGTGAAATAGAAGCAAGTACCTATATATGGACTGTGGAAAGGAAAAAGGACGGAACCCACACATATCAAATTTTACAGGAGGCGCAAAAAACGCGTTTTGATGATTTTGGGTCATATGCAAATTATGAATTATACACAACCTTGAAGCCCACGGAGACTTCCAAACTGGTGTTAAATTGACGCAACCTAATAATAATTTCATAAATTATTTAAGAATAACCTTTTTTTAAGTCTGTTTTAATTTTTACAAGGTCATCTTTTTCAAACATAAAAGCTAAATTTAGATACTTACTCGGCATTTGCAACTTACATCCTTTTGATAGAGCGTGTATCAGGATTGATACAATGTGGTTATCGAAAAAAACCTGTATTGAAAAACCTGTATTGGGTAACGTCCTTTTCCTTTCCACATTCGATATGAATTTTTAATAATATGTAGTAAGAATTCTGCACGCAATTGGCATTTCCGATGTCTTTGTTCATTTCCTGCTCCTAGGTAATATATATCATTACAGTATTACAAAAATTAGAATGTCCACTAACCTTTTGAGCCCTAGCCATATGATTAGTCAGCACTATAACTGTGACAATTTTTAAGAATTACATTTAAGTAAAGCATTTTTATATTTGTCGCATTAGGTGGGAAGTTGCTGAAATTTGGGTTATCTTAAAGAATAGTGTCGTGAAGCATCGTATCTTAACTAAGATGTATAAGTAGTTACACAGCTTTCAATATTAACGATTTCGCGGTGAAATCGGTACAATTGAATATACATTTATTTTTTTCATTTATTCTGACAGTAATCAAAGATCATAACGCTTCTTAGATTTGTATAATTAATTAAAACAAATAATTCACGAACGATTTCTGTGTTGGCGGAAATTTCGATTTAACGTTAAATACTTCACGACGCTATTCTTTAAGATAACCGAAATTTCAGTGGACGACTGAATCATCGCATACAGTGAAAATGTAATCTGTCATATCTCATTCTATCAGAATTAAACCGCTTTGAAATCAGTTTTAAAATTACATTGAACCTTGTGTCAATAAAAACATATTAACAATAATGAAATTTTGTTTTTAATTGAGAAAGTCCTTTTAATATTTTTATTGCAGTAAAATGGGCAATGGCGTCAATGAGATGAGACACTCGGCACATTTACGTTGTGATGTTAAACGATCACTTTTTAAAGACATTGTTTTTGCCTGTCACGTTTAAAAGAGTGACATTAAAATAGATTTTTTAAAACTGAAATAGATTACATCCAAAGTTTTCAATTCACACTAATATTACGCGAGACATTTATCTGAAACAAACACTCATTTTATTTACAAAAAAATCGACAATATATATCGACTGTGGAAAGGAAAAAGGACGTAACCCACATATATCAAATTTTACAGGAGGCGCAAAAAACGTGTTTTGATGATTTTGTGACATATGCAAATTATGAATTATACACAACCTTGAAGTGCACGGAGACTTCTAAATTGGTGTTTAATTGACATAACCTAATATTTATTAAAGAAATTTTCTCGGAAAAACTTTTATTTCAGTGTTTTTTCTTGGTTTTAATTTTTTACAAGGTCATCTTTGTCAAACTTAAAAGCTTAATTTAGATACTTATTCGGCATTTTAAGCTTCCATCCTTTTGATAGAATGTGTGTCAAGTTGTATACATTGTGATTATCGAAAAAAAGCTGTTTTTGAAAATTGAGGGTTACGTCCTTTTTCCTTTCCACAGTCGATATACAAATTATAAACGATGAAAACAAACATACAAAAAAATGTCCGCACTCGTTCATATTATCAAATTATATTATCTACTTATTACATAGAACAATCCTTATTTAATAAATTATAATATTTTTCGCTTCATTGCGTCAATAGCAGCTGACAAACTGAATTCACATTAATGATAAAATTACAAAGGTAACCGATAACAATCGATCAGTCCGCCTGCGAAACAAAACTTCAGCATTAAGTATTGAGCACTTCTCAGTTCCATTATCCTCGGCATTTTTCATATAGAAGTCACAACAGAAGTCATTATAAAATTAGACACGAGTCCGGTGAAATCTCATCGCATTGATTTCTTATGAATACATTATAAACAATTATTGTCGACCGTATTACTAACCACAATTTGTACAAAATAATTGCTAATAAACCGACGGCGACAGCTACCGAACCTAAATTCAATCATATTGAAACGTCACACGCGGGTGACCGCTCTCGCTACTAGGGGCATAAAACTATTTTAATATTATTACTACTGTGCTCCACCAATATATATCGAAATGGAATTCTCAGTAAATAACGAGTGATAAATAATATCTGTCGATTCAAAAGGACGGAATCGTCTCAGTAACCGTTAAAAGAAAATTACTTCTCGAGGTGACGTGCAATAACTTATTTGAAGTGTGAAAAACTATTTCAAAGCAGGAATGATTGTCAAAATGTGTCTTCTTTCTTCTTTTGCCATATTCACTTCCTGTGTGGAGCATATGGCAACCACGCGGCATTTCCATGTTTCCGTCTCCCGCCAATTGCTTTGTTTCCTCCCATGACATGCCAGCATCCCTCAGTTTCGCCGAGAACATCCTATGGATAGTACCCGACGGACGTCCGGGGCGCCGAAATCCCACCGGTAGAAAGAAGAGGCATGCAGGATTGAGGCTTTCTCAAGGCATCCGCAGCACGTGACCCAGTCATTTCCGACGTCTTTCCATAACCACTGACGTGACAGGGCGCTGTCTTGTACGCTCTCTTATCTCCATTATTTCCGAGGAACTCGCCATTTGTTTAGGGATGGCTGGAGCCACATTCAACTCTATGCGGACTGTCTGGGACACACAGCTCAACCCGATTAAAACCAAATACAATGTGTAAAGATTTAATATTTATTTCGACAAGTCTGAAAAATTTGCCCGTTTAATGCTGAAAATGGTAACCGACGATCATCCGTATTTAATGTGTTAATACTTGAAGAAGAAAAAGTGTTTCAAAGTAACGGTATTTTGTCCGTGCCGATTGACCAAATCACCTGTCAAAATGTGAAGATAACACTATCACGAATAGAGACAAACTGAATAGGTTTACTCAGCGGTACCGTTAATTGATAGAATTCATTTCTCATAATAAAGTAATTTCTATGACCGCAGACAACTCGGGCATTGTCTTTTTGTCAAAAATATCTGTTGCACAAAATATGACTATGTAATATAATGCTGAGACCGTAGCTTTTTGTTGATGAAAAATAAGAAAGGATTGCTAAATATCGTCAGACTAGAACGGGCTGTCGCCGCCGATACTGTACTTCGAAACTAACTTCACACAGTGAACAGTTTCAAAACATACAATAATACTGCCATTTTATAAAAGTGACAAATAACCTTTCTCCGCCGGCGCATCTTAAAGACGAGACAGTGTTATGTTTCTCTCACTGATTCACTTTCCACTTGCACATTGAGTCGATAAGTTTTTACATATATACCGAATTGCAGTACGATTGTTACGGTGTCGGTAGAAAATCACAGACTGTTGCAAACTCCGTACCGGGTTAGCGGCGTCTCAACTCAACAGAGCGGTGAGAGCGTCGAGGAATTTGTTGACGTGGCGCGTTTCCACGGTGACCACCGAAGTGTCGAAGTGATCCAGCGACACGCTCAGGTTCGACTTGATGGCCGCCTGCTCGAAAGCTCTACCGAAAAGACTGTAAGCAACAACCAATTTTTCAACGTGAATTATGGCATATGACACCTGATTGTACTGAATTACTCAAATTAAACATTTTACATTGCAAGCAATAACCTCATTTTTTACTTCATTTACTCACTTTCTGGTGGAGTCTTCGGCTAGCGGGGGCAGTCCGAGGACAAGAGAGCACTCTGCGTCGGGTTCCGGAAGAGGGGCGGCCGCCACCAGAGGGATTTGTGACGATCGGGACGAGCGGCACCGCAGGGCCCACCTGCCGATCAACCCCAACCACTGCGACCCCCCCCACATCCCTCCCTGTAAAATATTATGAATATCAAAATAGTTATATATATTTGTAACAGTCAAAAGTGTTTAAATATTTAAACGCCATTCGATTATTTGTTAGATTGATATTATATTTTGGTTGCCATGGCTTTAAAAAAAAGTTTGCATAGTTACTAGATTGTTTGTAAACAAAATCAAAACAAATGTAAAGTTTGTTCATTTCAAGCAGATCCCACATGGATCTCACCTTAAATGCATAGTTGACAATAAAATTTCAGCAATTCGATCACAATCCTTTATCATGGGAATGATGTTTTCGCAGGCTTCTGAAGAATGAATATATTTCATAGACTGTGGAAAGATAAACAAGAATATTGTTCAACATTGATCAGAAGTCAGTCTCACTCAAGATTCTCTTTAACCTTTTGACCGCGGCTCGGATCCAAATCGGTTCAGATTGGGCTGCTATAGCAGTCATCCGCGGTCAAAGGGTTAAATGAAAATGAAAAATAGCAATTAATGCGGTGACCGCGCCGCTAACTAACATGAAGGTGGCCAGAGAGGTACATATGCATGATACTCTCCGTCATCAGCTTTTCTTTTCACGAATCAACCTCCAGTAATTTGACAAGACGACCTTCAAGTCCGGTTCCCATTTGACTGTGATAACAATACTCCATGAACAGCTTTACCGATGTCCTACAACCCCGTAGAAAAAAGAACCCGACGGCTACTTATTGTATGAATTTCGCACTTATTTAAATCTGTGATTATTTGCAAATATTCCCGAACTAGTTTAATAAAGAAAAGTATGATAAATACCTCAGGAAGAGTGAGGTAGAGGAAGGGCCCGGCGTTGAGCAGAAGATGTCCCTGGAGCAGCGTCTGCACTTGCTTATGGGCGGAGGTCAGTCCCGCCTTAGCGGACTCCACCCCCGATCGCAAAACTTTCTCATGACAACGTGACAGGCCATCCAGCGCACCCTGGAATCTCTGCGACCGACTCTCTGCGCCCTGAATTAATGATATTGAATGATTCACTTCCTCTCAGTAATTTTGACAGAACAATTCTGTTTATACTGGGATTCGAGCCCATAGCCGCTGCAACAGAAGCGAATGACCCTGTCCACTCAGCTACAGACAAGGAAATATTACATGAGAGAAAAGGTTATAGTTGTAGTATGTCGCCTGCTGTGGCCCAGTTACTTAGAGCTTGCTCAATCGATCACTCAGGTCTGGGTTCAATTCCCGGTCAGATCACAGTGAATTTGAGAATTATTCAATTCAATGTTGTGATCAAAGACTGGGTGTTTGTGATGTCAATTCACATCATTTCCTCTCCTTCCATCCTTTTGATCCTTAAATAACTGGGTATAGCAATAGCGATTAGTCAACCACTAGTCCCTTATCCTTCTTTCCCTATTACTCACTTTGAAAAAAAGTGAGGTTGAGCGACTGAGTAACAGTTCTTGTAGAAAAAAAAACTTCTATTGATCTACCTCCATTAGGCCATACGCTCTACATTGGAGGGGACATGGTTAAAAAAAAAATGTAGAAAGATGATGACTTACGTGTTCGAGTATAGCGAGCAGAGCATAGACCACGTCTGTTGCACTGAAATTGTTCCGGTAGCCATATTTGAGAGAGAATGAGAGAAAGACGACATCGGGCAGGGAGTACTTCTCAGCCAGACTTTCCAATGATGGCAAGAACTCCTTTCTCAACTGCAGATCCATGGAGGCGAACGCTTGCCGAGCTTGACCGAGCGGTAGCCTGCCACCATTATTAAAGATTGATAAACAAAAAAGATATACAGTAGGTCTTATCAATAATATAATTGGATATGAAACAAAATAAAAATTTCAGCAAATTTGCTTAAAGAGGTTAAAGTATGTCAATTCAGTATTATGAATAATGGTTCTAAAAAAATCTAATGATGAAACTCACCCCATGTCGGCGAGGAGCTGATGTAGCTTGCGGTCGCCCCGGAGTGTCCAAAGGCGGAGTTGAGATGAAGTGTAGGGAGAATACCGAAGAGAACTCTCCACGTTCCAGTGCCGGTACAGGGCCAATCGGGCTTCCTTCTCCAGAGAGATGACTATCCCAGTGGAAGCCTGCAATTGAGTGAGCCATTAGTAAAGCGAGGACATCTATTAGGGATGGAAAACGCCAGCTACTTATTTGCAAAATATGTCTATTTTCACGCGATGGTTGAGAGTGCGTCTCCGCGCAGAAAGATAATTGGATGTACTTTCAAAATAATAAAAGTAAACACAAATGGCGAAAAAACCTGCTGGTGCTGCGTGTTATTGTAAGAGAGTCTTGTGACGTGAGACTGGAGGGTTCCAGTCTCGAGAACGTAACGGGGCAACTCTATCTTCTCCAACGTGAGCTGTTCCGTGGCGCCCACGATGGCCCACCACACCGAGTCCAGACTGTCTTTCGAGAGCGTCCACGCCAGCTCGAACATCAGCACAGCACTCTGCAAACAATAACGTGAACATAATAAGCATTGCCTTTCATTGGTCATAGGTATATTGTGGTTTGAAATGCATTTTTTTAAAGTACATTCAATGAAATTAATTGCCTTCCACTGGCCAACACTGCTTTTAATTTCCTGTTTTCTCATGCTTTAAATGATACTCCCACGTGATGCGTTTAATGAAATATCTCACAGATCTGGAGTAGTAGGAAAACTGCATGTAATCAAACATGAGTTTGTCCCGCTTCTGTTCCCAGAGCCGCCTCTGTCGCCGAGCGTCAGCTTTGCGCAGAATGCGTTCCACTCCCTTTTCCAAGTCAATCCTCTCTCTCCTCTCTCCTTCAGCACCGTCAGAACCGTTTTCTTCGCCCCCGTCTTCATTGCCAGACTAAAAATGAATATTTGTATCTGTGAGAAGTTGTGGAACGAAGGCTATTGTTTAGATTGAAGCTATGTTGAAAAATAGGTAATGATTAAAAGGTAATAAGGGCTGATTTCCTGACTGACTTGGTCAAAAATTGTTTCTGATACGCAATTAAAATTGGTTATTCCACTGTCTGTGTTGTTAGGTGTGACGAGCAGAATCAACGCACACGATATGATAAAAAAATCTTTTGATTCAGACTAAGGATGTTTCTAAGAGGCGATTCTTTTTGAAACACAAACTTTAGGGCACTAGAATAGAATTGACATAGAAGTACTGAGCCTATATGATTCGCTAGAGTTATTTTTGTGGATTCCAAACGACAGTGGGTTTATTTTGATAAATTATAACTGTTTTTAAATGTGTCCATACCATATATGGTGAGAGCCTCTCAAGAAAAAGACTTTGTCCATACCATGTATAGGTTAAGCAGTCGCATGCTTACAATAACATATCGACTGTGGAAAGGAAAAAGGACGTAACCCACACATATCAAATTTAACAGGAGGCGCAAAAAACGTGTTTTGATTATTTTAGGCCATATGCAAATTATGAATTATATACATCCTTGAAGTGCAAAGAGACTTCTAAACTGGTGTTTTATTGACATCATCTAATATTAATTAAAGCAATTGTCTAGGAAAAACTTTTATTTCAGTCTTTTTTCTTGATTTCAATTCACAAGTTCATCTTTTTCCAAACATAAAAGCTAAATTTAGATACTAATTAAGGCATTTGAAGATTTCATCCTTTTGATAGAACATGTATCAAGTTTGATACATTGTGATTATCGAAAAAAGCTGAAAAATCTGTGGGTTACGTCCTTTTTCCTTTCCACAGTCGATATGAACAATTGCAGTATAATGTGATATCTCGTGATCATGTAGAGAACAGTACCGGGCAGCTAATATACTCTTTAAGCTGTCATAGAAAAAAGTACGTCTTTACCTACCATGCCGGCTATAATTTGCAATTATTAATTTAATTAGTTATTAACGAGATAACTCTACACTGGCGTGTTGAGCATGAAAATTTTTACAAGATATCTCGCCTGTGGCAGCCATCGAGTTATATCAGATAATATGAAAAATCAAAGAGCGCACCCCGTTCTCATCTTCTTCATCATCCTCATCGTCATCTCGGAATATGTCATCGAAGTCGGGAATGGCCTCGTCACTCTCCTTACCAATCAAGCGAACCTTCGCAACAAACAAGTGGATTATTTAAATAAGAATTGGCAACCGACAAATAACGTAACAGTGCGACGCTCGGAGTTTTAGCTGCACTCGTCTTATGAAAACCTTAAGCAGAAAACAAGTTTCACAAATGCTGCAGGATAAGGTCAACACTGATTGCAAATGACTCTCTTTAACCCTTTGCCTGCGTCAGCAAATTTAGCAAACAGGCCCTGTTCGCGGCTGCTTTTTTGCAGATTTTGTTATCGCATTTTCGACTACAAATATAGAATTTGAATCGTTCAAACTATGTACATTCTCACAAATTATGTCATTAACGACCCGGGTTTCGCCTTTCGGCATCTTCAGGCATTCAAGTGCACGGATGAACTTGAACTGACGCTTAGTAAATGAAAGTTTCGTGTTTATATAAGATATAAATGCATCACTGAGTCCAAAGCCACTGCTGGCAAAAAGGATAAGCCCATGGGAATGCCAACAGATTTGACTAGTGAGCAGTTTCAAGAATTATATAATTTGTTAAACTTGCAGAAAAAATGTTATTTAAAGGTATAGTGTCAAAGGACATAGATCATACTAGGTATTGGCGTAGAATCATTTTTTTAGGAAATACAAGTCTTAAAATTAAAAAACAGCTAGCTGATAGTGTAAGACCTGCTTTTTACTGTAAAAACTCTTTAGGCAAATTATTAGTTAATAATAAAGATAAAATACATTACTTAAATAAATCCGGGATTTATAGATTGCAATGCTCTTGTTGTACAAAGTTTTATATCGGCAAAACAGAAAGAACACTGAACATCCGGGTTTTAGAACATATGGCAGCCTTTAGATTGAAAAAAGACACGTCTACTTTTGCTAATCACTTAATATCGGAAGGACACGTGTTCAATCAGGAACAAGGGATAAAAATGTTACACCCAAATACGGACAGTCATAAGCTCTTTTTCCAAGAAATGTTAGAAATCAACAAAGCACAGCTGCAAAATCTTCCGATTTTAAACGAAATATCAAATCTCCTCTTCTATACCCTATATAACCATAAAATCATATAATCATAAAACCTTTGCCGACAAACAAATTATATAATTCTTGAAACTGCTCACTAGTCAAATCTGTTGGCATTCCCATGGGCTTATCCTTTTTGCCAGCAGTGGCTTTGGACTCAGTGATGCATTTATATCTTATATAAACACGAAACTTTCATTTACTAAGCGTCAGTTCAAGTTCATCCGTGCACTTGAATGCCTGAAGATGCCGAAAGGCGAAACCCGGGTCGTTAATGACAAAATTTGTGAGAATGTACATAGTTTGAACGATTCAAATTTAATATTGAAATTCCACCAAGCACCTTCAGTCGAAATCTTAAATTATACAAATATAGGTTGTAATCAAATATTTTAATTGCCACCCAAAGTAACTTTTTCAATAATAAAATACAATATATTTCTTTTATTTCTTCTTTTCTAAAAGTTAAAGCCTGTATATCAGTAAATTTATGAGACGACAAGCAATAGGTAATCTTTTACATTAGAGTAGAAAACTCACTGACGTTCAATTTAACATGGCCATCGCGTCAGTGCTACCAATTAAAAAACATTAAATTTATTGTTATTATATTTTCATTTTTTATTTAACATACCTAGCGTAATTGTCTTTAATAAGCCTCAGATATACTCCAAAACCACTACACGGAGAGCGAAACGAATTCCTAAAAATAACTTCGTCCAAATAGGACCCGAATAAATCCCCAGTGTTCAGTATTGAAGTTTTCTGATATTAACTTAGATACAATCCATATCTCACCCTGTATTACACTACCACTCATCAACTTACTCACGTCTATGATAACTTTCTGGGATTGCGGTCTACCTTCCATCTCGGTACATTCAAAACTAATGACATTTATGTTTAAATAAAGAATGAAATTATAATAACAATAATAATTAAGGTGACGTATGTTTTTGTATTGGTAGCACTGACGCGACTGCCATGTTGAATTAAACATCAGAGTTTTCTACTCTAATGTAAAAGATTACCAAGCAATGTTTCTTATTAGCGACTGTTTTCAATGAATTTACTTTACTAGTTTGAAATATTTTTGGTAAATATGTCTTATAGCGTGTCATACGATTATTAACCCTCCAGGGACGAGAGCTTTTTTCCGATAAAAAAAATATTTTCTAAGCCATATTGAAGTCACGGATAACTTTTATTCCTATCCAAAATTAAAAAAAAAGAAAACGCTAAGTCGTTGTATAGAAACCCCGCATGACTATATGGTCATGCCCATCCTTTTATTACCGTGTAATATTGAGTACGGACAGTAGTAAGGACAAAAGTTACCGTATGGGCTTGCAAACATTCAGGGTTGAAATATAGCTAAACGTGATTTTTTTTAAATATTTACAATTTGACCTCTTTAGATCAACATAATTTCAAAAAAAATATATTAGCAAAATAACTGTAAATAATTTTATGTTTTTATAAAAAAATATCTAACAGTTTCAAAAAGTAAATTAAAAAAAACGGAAATTCAAAAAATCACATGTGCTTTTGGAGACCGTTCCTGTTCGCACGGCTGATGACTTACTGTAGTCCGTACCCTTCTTAAAAAAATATGAGCGAAAGCAACGATATTCAGGTAGAAAAAGTATGAATAGTGGGATCAATAGACAACGGTGTTTTGTGTGACCATATGGTGACGCTCGTCCTTGGAGGGTTAAGCTAAAAAGAATGCTATGATTTAAAACCTATTTTTAAGGACTTGATAATCGCGATAAAATCACACATCATTATGAAGTTCACTGATAAATTATCTGACTTACGAAAAGCATTTTAGTATGAAAACTTCGCCATAGTATATAAAATGTTCGAGCTTTGTTCCTTTGTCCACATCAACAAAACAAGGAAGTTGCCAAGTGCAAGAAAAATGCATGTTATCTGGCGAAACAGGTTCAGATAATATTTTTAAAAAATGTCGAGTACTGTATATTTGAGCACATTGTATTTATTTCCGAAATGCACAACAGTATTGTATTTTTCCTGTAGCCCCTTTTGAGTGTCTTTATTTGTCTGTGGTATTTGTAGTGTCTGTAGTCTGTAGTATTTGTCCCTTACCATTGAAAACCAGCCTGACACCTTTTTTTTTTAGCTCTTCCGAGGATTTTGAATCCTGGAAATTTTTGTGATTGCAGAAATTTTCGAATTTCGTTCTCTGTGCCCGCTTTGGAACACGCTGTGGCTGTATGTCTATTTTTCTCCTTATGTAAAAATTATTTAACGAAAAAAAAAAAAAAATCTCCATCTGGCAAGGATTGGTTAAGAAGATGTGGATGGATAAAGGAACAAAGCTCAGAACATTTCATATAGGATGGTGAAGTTTTCATACTATAATGTTTTCCATATTTAGCATAACTGATTTTAACGCGATTTTCAAGTCCGCAAAAAAAGACGGTAATTGTGTGTTAAAGCTAGTCATGGATTATGTCGGCGAAAAACTTCACAAACTAAGCTAAAAACAACGCCGCGATTTAAAATGTTTTAATGAAGCATTGATAATCGCGTTAAAACCACACATTATTATGAAGAACACTGATAAATCATGTGAAAGGCCGCGTGGCCATAATAAATAATGGAAGCGAAGTACTGAAAAATATTTCGTATTTCGCATAATTTATCAGTGTTCATCGTATTAACACATTGGTTACGGATGACTCGTATACGAGTCTTTTCGCCGGTCTGACTTACGCGTTGAAATATATACATCCAATGCGACAAATGTTTTAGATTCTATATGCAGATGGCGTAACAAATGATTGATGCATCATTTAAAAGATAAAATATTAAAATATATGCACAAATATTTTTTTTATTCGGTGATTTCGGCGATGAAAAATCAGCAGACAGTTAAAATAAAACTTTAAAAAATAGGGCACCAAAATATAAGCAATTGTAGGCTAAAAATAGGCTTTTATGTTTTCTAATTTTGTTTTGAAATAAAATAAACAGGAGTAAATGTTTATTTGACTTGTTATTTATTACGTTTTCGATGAAATATATAATTCTATGTCAAATACCCAATTTTCTATATTAAAAAATACAAAAGATGAGTATCGCTAATAAAAGCAGGCTAAAATATATAAAGTATTATGCAACAAAGTGTTGCACAACTGGTGTCCAAATTATTTTTTTGAATGTCAAATAGTTTTAAAGTTATACTATTTTTTCAAAAGTACCTAATTTTTTGCAAAATTTCGCAAAAATGCCCCGATGCGAATGAGTTAATGTGTGAATTTAACGCGATTATCAAGCCCTCAAAAAATATTTTTAAATCGTGGCGTTGTTTTTAGCTTAGTTTGTGAAGTTTTTCGCCGTAATAATCCATGACTAGCTTTAACACACAATTACCAAAAAGACTAACTTGTGGCGTTGTTTTTAGCTTACTTGGTGAAGTTTTTCGCCGAAATAATCCATGACACGCTATAAGACAAATTTTCTTTTTAGATCATATCCATTACTGAAAAATTCAATTCAACACGATTCCGCGACAATAACCACCTGGCCGTTGCTGTACACGTTGCAGACGTCCGTCGGCCTGTGAGAGTCGACCACGAAGAATACGACATCTTCGGCCGGCCGCAGCGCCTCCACCAAATCGACGGTACCCCCGCAGTTCACCAAGACTGCGTACTTGGCCTCCTCGCAGTTCTCATCGTAGGCCGTTTTCAGTTCCGCGAGGCCTCCCACCGGAACGAGAGTATAGGCGACGTCGTCACACCTGAACAGCCCCTGCAGGATCTTACAGGCGCATATCGCGTCCACGTCTAGATTCACGAACAGGAGTATCCGCTGAAATGTCAAATCGCCAAGACAGTAAGAAAGGCAGTAGGCGACGGAATTACACCAGAAAGAGCCGAAGACATGTATATACATACGTATCCGCAAAGTATATTGTAAAAGTCTCTTTTTAAATCCTCTACATACATCGTTAATTATTCATAACAAAACTTTTGACAGTACAGATATGCCATACTAGTTTATGTGCCATACTAAAGATTCCCGCCATTAACCATAGAGACCATAGACAAGTGAAATAAAGTTTTGCCAGATACAAAATAAAATATCGCCGCTGCACATTTTACGTCTTTTTTGGCGGAAAGTATGTACTTTCCGAAATATGTAATTGAGAAAAACGAAACAAAAAGCAATTTAAAATCCCAATGTGAGGTCATACATTATTTAACGTCTGATTCAAAATGGCCGTCTTGTCAGTGTCGCCACTGCCATTTATCTAGCTTATTACCTTATTAGAAGGGCACATTTTATGCCATTGTAGTTACTAAAAACCTATTTTTCAAAAGTAAAGAATTGAATTAATGTAAAAATGACAAATCTGATTAGGAGTTATTTGGTTGCGATGTAATACGCCGCACCAGGTATGGTCAACCTTTAGTATGTCACTGTATCTCTGGTCACTGTCATTAAGGCGAATCTCCAGCATATTTAACTATGCAATTTTATCATACAGCTCATTCCTGTGTTGAGCGAGAATGTTCAGCTTTGCATTGTTTTTAGCTTTCTTCTCTCACGCTACTTTATTTACTTCTATGAATAATCACACGATAAGAAAAAATAAAAAGTACTAATTGCTAATTAAATAAGTATTCTTTTACGACATTAACATTATAAAAACAATATTTCAAATAATAAATAACAGCATTCAATATCAGAAGAAAGAAATATATTTTTAAATAAACATACATTTTTACACAGTAAAAACAGAATACACGATGAAATTTGATGTAAACAATTGAGTTTCAATTAAGAAGTTTCCGGAGCCCAGAGTTTGAATGTTCTATCGTAGGAACAAGTGGCGATATATTTGTCATCGGGAGATATGTCCAGCCCCATAACTTTCGAGTCGTGTCCCAGAAGAGTCCTGAGGGGCTGCCAACTTAGGTTGGCCCACATCTTCACAGAATTGTCGTAGCTAGCCGTCACTAAATAATGGCCGTTGGTTCTCTGGTATCTCACACCTGTAATTTTTAAAATAAATGTAAACTTTGTGAAATTTCTATTTCTTTTGCCTTTACAATGAATAGGAGGAACGCACCTTTTTATTTAACTCATATTTTTTTTTATAAATTTTGTAAAAAATATTGAAACAATCAACATTAATTAACGGTTTATTTTCTGAAAAAATATGAAACACTACATCTAATGCAAAAAAATGATCCCCGATTTCGTGAAAATTATTAAGTATAATATATATCGACTGTGAAAAGGAAAAAGGATGTAACCCACACAAAGCAAATTTTACAGGAGGCACAAAAAACGTGTTTTGATGATTTTGGGCCATACGCAAATTATGAAATATACACAACCTTGAAGGGCACAGAGACTTCTAAGTTGGTGTTTAATTGACATAATCTAATATTAATTAAAGAAATTGTCTAGGCCTTTTTTTCAGTATCTTTTCTTGGTTTCAATTTTCACAAGCTCATCTTTTTTCAAACTTAAAAACAAAATTTAGATACTAATTCGACATTTGCAGCTTACATCCTTTTAATAGAGCGTGTATCAAGTTTGATACATTATGGTTATCGACAAAAAGCTGTTTTGAAAAAACTGTGGGTTAGGTCTTTTCCAAAGTCGATATGGTTATAAATGCATTTTTTTTTATTTTTATTAAAAAACAAGCATACGCATTATAATTGATGAAAAAAGATAACCTATACTTTGGGAATGTCAAGTACCCACCGCTCAAAAGGTTGGTGTGCGCAGGCAGAGTGTAAAGGCAAGCTCTCCGTCGCAGGTCCCAAATACGCGCCGTGTTGTCTCCGGCGGCCGTGGCGAGATGGTGGCCGGCGGGAGACCAATCGCATCCGTAGATGCTCTTCAAATGGCCCTCCATGAACATAACGCAGCGACCCGTCCGCAAATCCCACACTCGGCCGAAAGCATCCAGACCTCTGACACATGAATAAAATATTATTACATATAACAGCTTCATATTCAAACCGTGTATGGAATTATTTGGCTACAAGAGCCGGAATTTAATTTGATTAAAGAAATCATAAAATGCAAAAAATCCACCACTTCTACTTGATTTTTCTCCTAGAACCCCAGATGAATTATTTAATAAAGATTAAAAATAAAAAAATAGCCTATAGAGTAATAATAAATAATTGAATTAAGATTTCTACGTACAGTAAAACCCTCATTTACACTAAAGTCAGGACCATGTAATTGGGGGAGTGAATCTCATACAAATTTAAGGATTTGATTTATTCCGCGAAAAATGCAAAACAATCCAATTTTATGTTTGTATATAAATGATGCAAACTGAATACTGCGCGTCAGTTCAAGTACATTTGTGTACTTAAAAACCCTGAAGATGCGGAAAGGAGAAACCTGGGTCGTTAGCGACAACATTAATGAAAGAGTACAGCATTCAGATAATTCAAATTTGATATTGAAATTCCGTCGAGCACCTACAGTCGAAATTCTAAATTATATCAAAGAGTTAAGCTAACACGCCAATTCTAAAGATACTTTGACAGCCGAAGTCGGCGTACAGTCGGTGACAGTAAAGGTAAAATATTCACCCAGTCGCAGCGACCGATCCGTCTCCTTGAAAAGAGATGCAGTGCGGCGGCGTGGCATGACCCTCTTGATGAAGAAGCTCGGTGCCCGTCTCCAGATCCCACAGACGCCACGAAGAGTCTCTGCAGCAGGTGCCCAAGAAGCGACCCGACGGATGAAAGGCGATGCTAGACACGCGGTGCGGCTCGTGGCCCACCAGAGAAGCTATCGGCTCTTCGCTGTTGAAGATTACATCAATAAGATATATATACATTTTCTCAAAAAAGTAACAAAATGGTTGTGCTTAAATTCTATATTCGCTATTATGAAATAATTGTATTCTTTTGAAATAATAAATAAACAATAAAGTTTTACAAAATATGAAACATTTTTGACTATTTGAATTGAATTGGCCTTTTTGTGAAACTTCAAAAACTGAGTTTACAGACATCTTGGGATTTGAAAACTGGTTCTTGTAAAAGTCGGTTTTTGTTAAAGAACTAGTCAAGATAAATACAGTCGAACTTGGATATCACGAAGAAGATGGGACCTACTGAATTTGCTTGTTATAAGCATTACTCGTTATATCAGAAAATAGGTATTTTTAAATGCTTACAAACATACCCATAACATGAAGACAAGAAATATATTTAGCTGTCAAATAACACAAAAAAAGTCGCAATTCTAACAAAAATACACAATTAGAATTTATTTACACACATATTAAATTTTTCTGTCAATCCACTTTTCTTATAAAATTTCAAATTGATGCCTGTTTCATTGTTTCAACTCCCATTGTTCTTAAATTTTTCCTCAGAGCACTCAACCCAATAAAAGACTCTTCGGTGGTCTCAATGCTCTGTGCAAAAAATTCAACCAGTTCGTTCAATATATCATGAGCTCTGGAGTTCGTTGTTACTGGTCTGGATTTTTGATGATATTTTTGCTCAATATGCACGAGAAGTAGCTCATTATAAAAGTGAATAAGTGTATGGAGAAAACCGTAAACTAAAATGTCAACGAATATTTCCTCATTACACCTGAGATCTCGCTATTTCCGTGATCATAATAACCGAGTTCAACTGTAGTTATATCACTGGAATTTCATCAATAATTTTGTCTACAGTGTGACAACATTTCCAATTAAAATGAATTCTGAAAGATATTATAGATACCTTGCAAGACTCCAGAGATTTACGGTACCATCGTAAGCGCAAGAGGCAACAGCGCATTCTTTTGAAGGCGTCTCGTCAGCGGGAGTGAATCGAGCACCGGGTCGAAAAACAGCAGCACCCGCCTGGCAGGCGTGTCCTCTCAGTGTCAACAGCGGCTCACAATCTGGGACAGTCCACACTTTGCAGAGCCCTGACCTGAAACAGTCCCAATATGTTTCCACGCATTTAGAGAGAATTTTTAACCTTTAGTGGAGTGAATAGATTTATACTGACCTTACTTTACTTAACTGGGTTTTTGTAAGATGGCAATTGTGACTTTTTCGAATGAATATAATATCGAATGTGGAAAGGAAAAGTGACGTAACCCACACATACTAAATTTTACAGGAGGCGCAAAAAACCTGTTATGATGATTTTGGGCTATAGGCAAATTATGTAATATACACAAACTTGAAGTACACGAAGACTTGCAAACTGGTGTTTAATTGATATAACCTAATAATTTAATAAATTGTTTAAGAATAACCTTTTTTTAGGTCTATTTTACTGTTTACAATTTTGACAGGCCCAACTTTTTTCAAACATAGAAGTTAAATTTAGATACTAATTCGGCATTTGCAGCTTACATCCCTTTGATAGAATGTGTATCAAGTTGTAGATAATGTGATTATTGAAAAAAAGCTGTTTTGAAAAGACTGTCTGTTACGTCCTTTTTCCTTTCCACAGTCGATATGTAATTCATACTTAAAGCAAATATATGCTCACACACAGAGACTACTGTGTTAAGTTAAAAATACCTCCATACTACTTTACATAAAAATGATGCTGACGTACATGTACATCCATACTTCTCTAAAGGTTAATAATCTTCTACCTACGGAATACACCCTGTAAGTAGTGTGTGAAGTTGTAGCGGGCAGTGGTGGATACAACGTTGCGTACTTTTACATATCACTCATTTTGCGAGTTAAAGTTGTAATATTAATGTACACTTTGGTTTAAAGCAGAGTGCGACAATTGTTTGGGCCCCAAGTGCTTCAAAATATACCCCATGAGGGTGTATGGATATTACCCATGGTTTTATCCAACTAACTTTCTCTTAGGCATGCAAAACATTAATAGTTAGAAGGTTCGAAGAGATATGTACCCATTTCTTTCGGCTAATACGAGGCCAAAATGTGAATTTCACCATTCATGAGAATGTGAAGCTAAATGTTCCAGATTATTTTTTGAGAAACCGTGGACATGAATTGGTTGTTCTCCCAAGGTGTAAAACTAGTCTGCCAATGGGGATGCCACTGGGGAGAGCTTTAATGGTTTATAACAAAATTGCTTCAGATGTCAACATATTCTATGTGGACGTGGGTGAGTACTAGGGTATCCAATCCCGAAGCCTTTTTCCAATCCCGGGATTTCGGGATTGATTTATTTTGAATCCCGGGATCCCGGGATCCCGGGATTGAGATTTTTTCACCGAGGAATTTGAAATCCCCGATTTGGTATACTTTTTCCTAGAATCTCACGAAAGATCGTTTTTTTTTTTTTTTAGCTCACCGAGGAATTTGAAATCTCCGATTTGGTATACTTTTTCCCAGAATCTCACCGAAACTCGTTTTTTTTTTTTTTTAGCTCATCGAGGAATTTGACATCTCCGATTTGCCAATTTCGTGTAAATTTCGAGAATTTACGCAAAATTTCTCAATCCCGAAATCCCGGGATCGCAGCCATCTCAATCCCGGAATTTCGGGATCAGAAAATTGAACGGGATCCCGGGATTACGGGATCCCGGATCCCGGGATTGGATGCCCTAGTGAGTACTACTTTGATACATAAAAAATAGCATTCATCGAAGCTTACTCAGTTGACTACTTTGGCAATTTTTTTCTTTTCTACTGCTTTTAATAGCTTAACGACCACACGTTTTTTTATAGAATTTCTACTGTCAGCAGGAAATTGTAATTTTACTAAATTCACTATAATTTGTAAACCAATTGAGATATCTTTACCAAATTTAATTTTCTAGCTTCCAGATACTTTTCAATTGAATAGAATGTATGACGTAGGAAGCATATATGCGTCCGCCGGCCAGCAACCATTGGTTTTCAAAGACTTAAATACGCGTCCAGCGGTCGTTAAGCTGTTAATATTAATTTGTATTATGTTTTTTTCTTCATTGTAAAAGACTAAAATTTATAATTTGTCAATCTTATGCATTGTTAAATAAAAAGAACTAACCATGAAGAAGTGACGAGCATTTTGGAGTCATCGCTGAAGGAACAAAATGTCAGAGGTCGGGCGTCACCGACTTGACTGGCCGCAACGGCCATGCCGCCGAGTCGTCGCTGCAGCTCCTGTCTGGCCGCTGCGCGGGCAGTTCCTCCTCCTATGACTTCTGATGCAGCTTTTCGAAGTCTACGAATAGAAAAAAACACAAACTCTTTGAGTGGTGAGTTATTTTCTACAGGAAGATGGGTTTTTTGAATATTTTCATTATTACATCTCAAACAAAATATAAAACATTTTTATTGTCATAGTAAGGAGCAAATGTGATTATTTAAAAAAATTAGTAAAAAATGAAAATGAAATACTTTAATATTACAGTGGAACCCCCAATTACACTACCCCGAATTATGCGCTGGCTTGAAATATTCACCACAAATCTCCCAATTGCACTGTCGCATTCCATTGTCGTTGCTACGAGACGGCGAATATTAAAACACATTAGTACGGATTCCACATAATTTATTTTAGATCAGGACTTGTTTTTCTCACGGCGAGCATTATAAGACATGAATCAAGCCGGACCTGATCTAAAATAAGTAATGTGGAATTAGCACATAAGTTTTTTATTATCTTTTAAGGGTTAAACTCAATTAAATGAATTTTGGAAGCATTGAGCAATAGTTGCTCAGTATAACTATAAGAGAAGTTACCTGTCTCTGGCTTTAGGAAGGGAATATCGAGCTATCCAGAGACGTGCCTGTCTTAATTGCGGAGGTCCCTCGTGGTACCAGGTCCCCTCTTGCCCTCTCTCCTGTTGCAGTCGGGCTTCCTCTTCCTCCATTCGCTTATGAATCGCATCCTCACCCAAGCTGCAATGGATTGATTACATTAAAATGTATTAGATCAGTGGTTTTCAACCTTTATGTTACTGCGCCTTCCTCCCTTTGAAGAAAAACAATATCTTCGCGCCTCCCCATCCTTTATTTTATATTGGTAATAAAGACACATTTAAAAGGGTAAATATATTTTTTGGACTGTTTGCCCCTCCCTTTGCAATAGTCCACGCCTCCCAGGTTGAAAATCGCTGTATTAGATTTATAGCAATGTGAATTTGCAATAATATTAATTTGAATTTTTATCCATTATTTTCATTTGACTTAATATTCTTTTTACTTTTTCTGATTGGTGGTAAACAATACTTAATTTAAGCTGGGGTGACTCACAAACTGAGAAGGTCTCTTAGCCTGGCCCTGCGTTCAGCGGGGCCCTCCCCGAAAAGGCAGACAGGTTCGCCCAGCTGACGGAGGCTTCGCCGCACCTCTCCGTCATCTGTGGATACATTTATCTGCCTCGCTTTGCGACGCCTCTCGAACTCCTCCAAGAGCGCTTGCTTGTCTTTCGACATCTCTTCTTCCAGCTCCATATATTCTGAAAAAAAAAATAAACATATGAGCGACAAGTGACAGGTGACAGGATGTGATATGGTCAATATCAGTCAAAATTCCCACACGCTACTAGAAAAGACTACATCTGCAAGGAAACTCAATGTTAAGGAATGGAATGGACAATTGATCATACATTGGGTGAAGGATTACCTCATCCTTGATAATTTTGTTACAATGTTTATCAAGTACAGTAAAAACCCCATTTACACTTAAGTTGGGACAGTGTAATTCGGGGTAGTGTAATTGGGGGTGTGAATCTCATACAAAATAAGGGATTTGGCTTTTCGAAAATATTGACGAAATATTTAGTTACCAAGTAATAAACTGCAAAGGGCGCCAAAATCCCACACATAGACAGTCGCCCGCTATATGTGTATAGCCTGGCACTTGTTGAATACACAGACAATAGCCAAAATTTGACTGTATGCGTGGCACAGACAATGAACAGAACAGTAGTGGACAATGGAATGCGACTGTGCAATTGGGGGATTTGTGGCGAATATTTCAAGCCAGCACGTAATTCGGCGTAGTGTAATCGGGGGTTTCACTGTACTTAGGAATAGACAAAACATCATGTTTTGTATTCCGTTAGGAAAGAAATGGCATTTTTGGTAACCAAGCTGGCTGATAAAAGAGTAAGTTCGGAAAATTATTCTTTAAGAAAATCGTTTCGAACAGTGTATGAACTACGACCGAGCCGACTGCGGGAGTCCTTTACAGCAGTGCTTCCCAACCCGGGGTCCACAGGTTTTTCGCGGGGGTCTGTGAAAATTTTCATTCTTTCAACATTCTGTGATAAAATATGAACATGTAAAATTAAAAAAATTCGGTGGTCAGCAGATAATTGTTTTCAGATTTAGGGGTCCTTGGCATGAAAAAGGTTGGGAAGTACTGCTTTACAGTATCAAATTTGTGGGCCAAAGTATACTCAATAAACATAGCTGTAGTATTTTTTATTCATGAGTCCTAAGATACGTACCAGTTGAGACATGTATCTCTCCCAATTCGGTTCCAGCGGGGATGTCGGAGGCATCGTTTCCGTCTTCTTTGACGGCAGCAGCGATTGCCGCCAGCCTTGCGCGCTCTTGCTCCTCCAGAGACCCATAATGAACCGTTCTGGTCTTCTTGATGAAAATTTCTTCGTCGTCAGACATATTAAATGTTTATTTTCGCAATACACATCCACTGAAAGAGTAAATGAAACCGTCGTATTTCCAAAGGTGCAAGGAATATTTCATACAAGACTATGTTTACAAATGGAAAAACATTTTGACAGTTAGCAAGCGGTATTTTGACATCGAGATTTTGAGGTTACGTAGTTATAATATCAGTGTATTGTCTATGGTTATAATTCTACCAGCCAAATTTGTAGTCTCTACTGCTATAAGATTCTTGCGCGTAAAAAGCAAGGCTGTAGAATCAGACTGCTTTGACTGAAGTCCTACTAGTAAAAAACTAACAGCTTCGAGCTTTCAGCCAAAAAAATCTTTATTCAAATCGCTACAGTCAAAAGTAGTACCATTAGTAAGTAGTACCATAGGCTAAGCCTAAAAAAAAATACATGTATGTATAATTAATCTATCGTTAGAGTCAAAGTTGTTTTATTTATTTCTCTACATTCCTGGTAGGAATTCATCAAATAAAACCCCAATGTAACAAAAACATAACAGTACGTGTGAAAATGAAAAAAACTCTGTTAGAAAACATAATCGCAACTATTTATAAAATACCACAAATTAAAAGTATTACAAGCATTGGATATTAAAACACATTAATGAAAAGTACCTAAAAAACCTATTTTGTTTGTTTTCACCAAGCTATACGAGCTATATATTATGTATAAAATTATCTTATAGGTACAAATTATTTTTAATATTTCGGAACGAATTCTAATAGACAAATAATTACAGACACTTTTGTTTATTAAAAACACTCCATTGTCCATGCCTCCCGATATGTTATATTTTTTAGATCAATATTTTTATTTGGATGTTATTATTGTAGTTCTTCAGAAAAATGAATATGTATATTAAGAGAGAACCAGAAGATCTTACCGCAGATACCAATGAAGTTAAAATATTTAATTATGCACCTGGAAACGTGTCTTCAAATCTGCAAAACAATATTTCCTTAACACTGAAAGATGTTCAAAGTTTCCATTCAAATCACCAGGTAAATATTTTCAATATTTGATTATAGATATAAAAAAGAATTTATTTTACTATAATGACTTAAAAACATAAAACAGTGGAACATAACCTATGTCTGCTCTCGTTTGTTGCTATTTTACCATATGAGAAATGTAAGTTTTTTTGATCCTTGTCCACTAATATTGTAATTAATAAAATCACTTACGATGGATAATGGAGTTTAATATTTCATGACAACTTTATTTCCCGACTAGAAAACAAGATTAGTGAATGGGGACTAGCTAACCACTAATCCTTTCCTAGTCACACTTCGAAAAATAGAGCAGATCGATTGAATAACTCTTGCGGCTCGGAGACTAGAAAAATACTTGTCAGCCGATGGGGTCTTTTTTGACCCCAGTGGTTTCCTCATTATTGGCCTTATTCTTATGAATTTCAAAAAAAAAAGTAGTCCAAGGGCTTAAAAATATCTCTTTGCATCATTCCTCATACATTTTTTTTTATAAAAATCTGGTTTTTTAATAAATAATCATATTTTAAGTTGCGCGTAAAAAAGACGTCATGCCAGCACACATATGAATTGACTACTGACGAGTGTTCTCAGTGTTCCAAATTATCATACGAACAATCGTTATCGCGGGCGCTAATCAGCTGATAAGCGTTATCGCGTATTTATATAAACTACAAAAGGTCCAAAAAACTATGATATAAGAATCCCTTAATTATAAACATTGTATCACCCATATTAAAATGGATATTTACGAAAATGTTGGTATTGGGGTCGCATTTCTTGAGCTTAGAAACGGAAAAGATAATAACAATCTGTGACTGTTGAGATAAAGGAGAGAAAGTAGAATATTTGTATCTTTGATGTATTTCAATCAAAGAATCTTGAATTCCTATTCCTATGCTCATCTCCGTTACTCATAAAGGATAGCCAAGGAATTATTCTCAATTTACACTTAGTTTTTAATTACAAAGTTTTATCTCATGACGAGGTTTAAGGATTATGGACAATTTTTTGTGCTCAACACGCCAGAAACGAGTTACCTAGTCAATAACTAATCAAATTATAGCCGGCGTGCTAGGTACAAGCGTTCTTTTTTCTACAGCAACCAAAAGGTTAACTTAAAAAAATATTTTGCTCATAATTAAATTTCAGAGCTGTCAACAGGCTGTTAAAATGAAACAAGAGCCTAATGACTTTCACGAAGAATTTCAGTATGCTGAGAACCATTTTGAAAGCTCTACAGATTTAAACATCAATAAAACTAGCTCGGAAGAATATTTGTGTTCTAAAGGCGATGACGCCATTAACAAGGTAATTATGCATGTTTATTAGCAACAAATCGGTAGATGCTATCATCAATCCAAATAAACAATCCTGGCTTAGACATTTAATAATTTAGTAGCTGTAAGCCATCCCGTTTATCTAGAAGAATCTATTTTAGTAACTAGAGTGATCTGTTGGTATACAGATATGTTAGTTAAAGTGAAATTTTTCAATTGCTTTGAAGTCGGAGGCGAGTTGTCTTTTTTTACCTGATTCCACAGCCCTAGTGTGAACAATCAGATGCAATTTCGCTTATTGAATAAACGATAAGGTAACTCAATAAATTCTCCAAATGGATTTTTTTACAGGAATATACAGTCAGCGCAAGAATGTTTCACACACCTTGCGAAAATTCAGTTTTGTTTTGTAAAATGTCCTTTTAGAGCTTCAGATAAATTATATCTTAATAAATATTATTACAAATTTATCTAAGCATGTTTCCACATCTCAAATGCAAATGGTTTTACCGTTGATAAAATTTTGAACAGCTAATAATGAACTGATAATAAACCAGGTAGTAGAATTAACAAATCGTTGTATTCAATAAATATTTGGCAAAAATCAAACTTTAATGGGCTTAATTTTAAATAAATTTAATTTGAAGAGAGTATCTCAGATCTGATCTCATTCCAAAATAAACATTTGCATGCAATCATGCGAAAAAAAGTGCTGGCAGCCAATGTTCCCACTAAGGTGTGCGCGTGTGTGCGGGCACACCTCCCAAAATGTGCCCGCACACATTTTTCCATCCCCCCACACAGAAATATTGTAAACATAAGTTTGCTTCACCTAATTTTTATTTTGCTGAAAATTTACTGCTCACAGAAGTTGGTGGTCAAAATAGAAAAATTAGCGGTAACGTTGCCGGCAGCGTGATTCTATGTTAGACGGAACCATTGTATTTTCTAATGACTAACATTATTTGCTATTGACATGACGATGATGATATTATGATATTAGTTGATTTTATCAACTGGTGGTACGTAATGGAACTTCAGTATGATATTTGACAGTATACAATTCCTATTGTCATACGAGTCATCAATTTCTTAAATGTCCTTGTCCATTATTAATTGTTTTGAGATAACTCAAAAGAAGGGTATAGGGCATTGAAAAAAATTATTATGTTTTCTTTAATCAAATTGAAAAAATATGATTTATCTCTTACTGGCCATGCTTGGAAAATCAATTAATTATAATGTTCGTATTGGTATTCAATCGTGGATACACCGGAACTGAAGAGGATGACATTTACTTCTCAGCTACATTCTTGTATCGCTATGTTACTATTCGCTGCTGCTAATTTGCCTCCCAATGTTACTGGCATCGCGGTCGTAAATAAAAATGTCCGTATGGCGTTTTTACAGAATTGTCTGCAGGGATTCAAAATCAAATACGAAGTGGATTGCCAGTGGCCGGGCACTGATGAAAACAATTTTAACAAGACTAAACTCCCGACCGGAGAACAATTGGATGCCATCGATAACCATTCCAATGTGGATAAAAACAACACGGTAATTATACATTTTTCGATCTTTTTCACGGCCTGTTGCCGAATGTTCAGTGTCGTTGGGATCAGTAATAATGTTCATGGGCTAGACCTATTACAGAAGATTTCATAAATTGATTTTTTAATCAATCAATAGATTTTGGTTCGAATGGAAGAATGTCTTATATCGAAACTACCACCCTCTAGACCAGGGTTTCAGTGATGGCGGACATGCAGAAATGAATGACTTACAAATATAAAAACATGGTGATTTGATTTTTTTTGTTTATATGGTGGTACAATTTAGCGTAATGTACTACCAAGCAATGTTCCCGCTAATTTTCTGTAGGTTATGTGCGCAAAATACATTGGCTGTGCAACTTTGAAAGGAAATGAAAAAAATTGTGCGCGTCTATATAATTTCGATTATATTTAATGTACTACATATATAGAATAACAGAATTAGCATAATTTCAGTTGGCAAGTGAAGGTCGGGAAAAAATAAAAGCATTTTTTTGTGCGCTCTATCGTGATGTGTGTGCGCGCACAGCTTAGCGGGAACACTGCTACCAAGCGGTACGGGACTCAAAAAAGGTTGGGGAATATGGCATACCTTTTAATCTTTATTAGAATTAATTTTTTCCAGGTCCACGTTGCAGCGGCTGTCAAATGTGAGATCATGTCAACAAATTGCCAAACTGAAGAATTAAATCATATTTCTTCTATCGAAAAACACAACAATTTCATTAAATCACTCCAAAATCATGGATTCAGCGAGTTTAAAAATAAAAAATATTTTGACATAGTACTTGACGATAATAAAATAAAAAGTGAATTTTTAAACTGTTCCGACAAAGTCGCCGTTATAATTTTAAAAAAATTTCAGTTTTTCGATCGTAGTTTTGTGTGCCAGCACTGTTTTGTTGTATTTCGTTGGCAAAAAACTCTAAATAGACACAGAAGAAATGTTCACGAGGCCAAAAGACACGTTGGGAAAGAATTTAAATGTAAAATATGCCCCTACAAAGGAAACTATTCACACGGTCTGGCGAGGCACATCCTGATACACTCCGCAGAGAAACCGTTTAAATGCGATCTGTGTAGTTATGCCACTGTTAGATCGCACGCTCTAACGATACATAAAAGAATACACACGAAAGAAACCCCGTACAAATGCAGTGCATGTCCATACGTTTCGAAACAATTTAACTCGTTAAAGGTGCATTTGTTGATTCATGATAGTGAAAAAAAATTACACTGTGATTTGTGCGATTTCAAATGTAAGCAGCCGTCGAATCTCAAGAGTCACAAGTTGACGCATTCGTATGAAAAAAAAGTGGAATGCGTTCTCTGCGGAAAGTTTTACAAGACCAACAACGATCTCAAGCGACACCAGAGGATCCACAGTCCCGAAAAACCTTTCAAATGTGACGTCTGCGACTTCGGTTTCAAGCATTCCAGTAATTTGAAGAGTCACAAGCTGATTCATTCGAAGATGACGCCGTTTTGTTGCGATCTTTGCGAATTCAAATGCAAAAGATCCACTCATCTGTCTGCCCATAAGAAGACGATTCATTTTAAAGAATTGCCTATAGAATATGTGAATGTTGAAGAAGTAGTTGTCGCGCCGCTTCCTACTATTGATAAAATATCAATTTCTGTATCGTAGATAAAATATTTGGCCGCCTGTGTGGTCGAGTGGTCAACACCATTGGCTTCGATTACGGAGGTCACGGGTTCGAATCCCAGTACGGACAGTTTTATAAATTGATTTTTCAATGGATTTATGAATTTCTGTTCGAAGGCATGGATGTATGTGATGTCTTGAATTCCTCCCTCTCACCCATCCTATCCTATAAACGGGGTGTATCGAGAGCGATTAGCTAACCACTAGTCCTGTCCTATCCTCCCACTCTCTCTGGAAAAAGAGAGGTTGAGCAACTGAGTAACAAACAGTTCTCGTAGAAACACTTCTGTTGAGATAAACTACATTAGGAGTCCATATGCTCCCCATTGGGAGCGGACATGGTAAAAAAAAATGTATTAATTTATGTTCGGAAAATAAAATAAATTTATATATCTTCTTCTTTGACCATATAAGCTACCTATGACTGTAACTGAAGCATATGACTGTAACACGGCACCTTCATGTTTCCCTGTCTCCCGGCAATAGCTAACCCATGACATGCCAGCATTCGTCAGTTTCACCGATTACAACCTATGGATAGTACCCGACAGTCGTTCAAGACGCTGGAATGCCACCGGTTGAGAAAAGAGACATGCAGGATTAAGGCTCTCCGAAGGTATCCCAGCACGTGACACAGCCAGTTCTAATGTCTCTCCATGACGAAGCACTGTTTTGTACGTTCCTAATCTCCGAGTTCCTTATAAAAAATTAGCCTGGGCACATGAGGCAAATTTATTTGTCCATATGGACACGGTGGGCACTAATGAGTTAATAGGAAATTTCGCTGCGGAGAGTTGTAGCGCTGCAATACAGTATTTTACGTTTGTGAATAATTTATTCACACTTTTTTTTGCGTCTGCCCATCGCTGGAAAATTTTAAAATGTGTAAAAATCCTGTAACAGAAGAAGTGATAAGACTTTCTAATACAAGATGCTCGGCAAGAGCAAATGCTGTATTAGTTTTAAAACTTGATTTCACCCTTATAAAACGAGCTACAACTGAAATTTTTCATACAGAAGAAGAAGAAAAAGGTACGATAGAGGAGGCGTCTTCACTGTTAAAGAAAATGACCACCTTAATGACAGTGATTTGGAATGAGAACTATTGAAAGGATCTATCCAACTGAAGTCATTAGAAAATTTCAGCAATTATTGACGAGAAGAATTTGAAAAAAACTTGAAAAGGAGGCAACTGATTTATCAGGATTATCATTTAACCTTTAGAGGAGTGAGTAAATCTGTACTGAACTTGCTGTGAGGAGTGAGTTCTTTTTAAATGACAATTGTGTGACTTTTTTTACTCCTCTAAAGGTTAATGTTGAATACGGTCAAACTCCCAAACAACTTCTTCTTTGACCATATTCGCTCCCTATGTGGAGCATATGGTCGTGCGGCACCTGCATGTTTCCCTGGACGAGGCGCCTGTGTCGGTCTAATCGATTTTATTTAAGGATGCAGGGTGATCAACCCTGCGGTTCCCAAGGGCTCTAAGGGTTGGCTCAACCCTGATTTTTCCGTCGGGGATTTCCTTCTCTTAGCCAGTGGCCCAGTTTTGCAGCGCCGGACATTCGCCTTGTGACCCCTGCTGTTAGCTACAACATTGCTCCGACTACGTTTTCTATAAAATGCATTTTTTTTAATTACGTTATTAACCTTTGCTTACTGCTGATATGTATTAACTACAATTCGACTCAAATAACGTGATTTTCGATATGAAATATAATAGATACGGGGTTCAAAATTTATGTATTCCTCCGTAATATAATTACGAATTACTAAAAAATATTTTGTATAATTATTCATCTTGAGAGAAGGAAAAAAATATTTTGTCGACAAATCAGGGATAAACCCACCAATACATAAAGGTTTTCCAGCAAACCTCGTATGTGTGCGCGTGTATGCGCACGTGTTTGACCTCGTCTGGTGGGAAAGGGACTATTTTCTTAGTCGCATTGTTTACTTCGCCTGTTAGAGACTGTCTGGACTGACCCGTATACAGTGGCTCTTAAGCGATTGGTGATTATTTTTTATATCGTTACTCTAAAGTTACAGTGGAATAAGTTTACGAAAATACTAGTTTGGAAATAATTAAGGTTTGTATTGTAATTTTTATATAGCGAATTATGGTTTTATTTAGTTTCTCTTACGATTTATGATAAAAGATAATCGTATTTTTTTGTATTCAATCTGTGTCTAGTTATTTTACTAATCACGCTGATATTATCACATAATACTTATTAAGTATGCTATCTTTTATATTTTTACACTCTTCATGTATTTATTCTAATTCTCCCATTTTCAGGAGAAAAATAAAATGGATAGAAATAAATCATTGAATGAAGATGAATATGATAGCGATGTCGAGTTCGAAATAAACAATGATATAACGGACACGGAAGATTTTGTTGAAGAATTTGACAATGTCAGTGAAAATGAATATGGAGAAACCAGTGAAAATGAAGACGAAGAAGTGACTGAGAATGAAATCGGAGATGCCAGCAATAATGAAGACGCAAGAGAAATATTCACCTCGAGGCATGTACATGAATGGAACTCGATAACACCATCGTCCTCAAGACGTCAGATACAAAATATTGTCACTGAAAATTCTGGGCTTATAAATGGTAGCAACAATGTTAACACAATAAGAGAAATGTTTGCTTTATTCATAACTGCAGATATGGTAAGAGAGATATGTGAGATAACAACCCGTCAATTTGATTGTGTACCTGAAAATAAGATGTTGCCGCTTTCGGAAGAAGAATTATACGTTTTTTTTGGAATAATGCTTGCGTCGGGCAGAAATCGATCACGCAAACTTAGTTTACATGAGTTATGGACTTCAAACGGTCTTTTCACTCAACCATTTTTCACGGCAGCGATGTCTCGTGATAGGTTTGTTAACATATATAGTCAGATCCGGTTCGACAACAGAGAAACGAGGCAAGAAAGGTTTGAAGCTTCATCGGATAAATTAGAACCAATAAAATCCATTTTTAATAAATTTGTAGTCGCATGTCAAACTAATTATTTAGCAACTATGAACATAACCGTGGAAGAACGGTTGGCAACATTTAGGGGCAAGTGTCCATTTCTCGTATATATGAAATCCAAACCTGGACGATATGGGATGAAAATTTGGATAGCAGCTGACTCTTCCACAGCGTATGTACTTAATTTACAAATTTATTCGGGAATGGTAAATAATAGAAGAGAAACTAATCAAAGAAATCGAGTGGTCATGGACATGGTTCGACCACAATACGGCACCAATAGAGGGGTAACAACAGATAATTTTTTTACATCTGTCATTATTGGTAAATCTGTTGGAAAAAAATTTACCTCTAACCGGTACCCTCGGGAAAAGTAAGAGAGGGATCCCAAAACAATTCCTATCATGCAAACAACGGGAACTACATAGTAGCCTTTTTGGATTTGCGCCAACCACAACCCTTGTGTCGTATGTACCAAAGAAAAACAAAGCGGTGCTACTTCTGACAACACAATTTCACGAGAGTGAAATAAATGAAAATCAAGATAACAAACCAGTAATTATTTTACATTATAATAAAACTAAAGGTGCCGTCGATACAGGAGATAAAATGACAGCAGAATATTCATGCGTGAGGTTGACGAGAAGATGGCCTTTTCGCATCATTATGGAGATTTTAGATATTGCAGGACTAAATTCTTACATATTATGTATGGACTTTGAAGCATCCTGAGTGAAAAAAAATAATAGAAGTCGCTGAAACTTTTTTAAAAGAGAGCTCAGCTTAGAATTGGCCAAACCCAATATTACAAAAAGGAAAAATAGCGGGTTTAAATTTCACAAACCACAAAAAGACGCAATTGACATGGTAATGTCACACTATCAAACAATATCACTTTAAACGGCTGTAGTAGTTGATATTACAAATAATTCGCAAGAGAGCGTAACATCTATAGAATCTCGAGCACAGGTAAAATCTTGTAGATTTTGCCGTTATCCTACTAAAAAAAACAGCATGTTGGTTTGCAATATTTGCAAAAAACCTGTATGTACGACACACAAAAAAAAAATGATAACGTGTTCAGATTGTGAGAAAGTGAACGCACACTAGACATTTATATTTAGTCTATTTTTGTATTTTTTTTATGTGTAATGTCAGTTATCGTATTGTTTATACATTTTTGTCTTTGTATCTTCATAAATTAGTTTTTTTCATGTTCAATTTTCAATTTCTTTTTATATTTTACATGCATTTTTGTTATGAAAATATATATTTGTGGTATTCACACGCATTGTCTTTTTATTCAACGAAAAATATTTGAAACCACTGGTCAACATGTGGCACGCGTGTACTTTTTGTAATCACGGCCGACCAATAATTCAGTAGCATATAAGTCGTTCGATGCAGTGGTTCTGTCGGCTATTTGCGATGCTTTTTTTCTTGTTTTCAGGCACTTTTCAGCGATAATATTACAAAAAATGTTAAATTTATACTTGAAATATCATCAATAAAATCAATATTCATTGATACTTGGATTTTTCCGATTTTTAAATCACTTTTTCATATGTTGTACAAAATACATATCATCGGAGCGCGCGGGGTTTTTTAGCACCGTAGGGAAAAGGTTAATAACGAATGAGTAAAGTGTATGAACAAGTGTTTGTCTCTTTCTTTCGCATGTTGAAAAGGAAGGTCCGATATCTGTTTTATCTGTTACTTGAAATGCATACCTTTATTTGCTCGGCAGTATGCACTAATTTTTTTAATTTGCAATATTCACACTGATTTGAGAGCTTCTACGGATGCAGATTTAATGGAAGCAATGCTGTTTTTAAGAATAAATTCAAATAATTAAAGGTTGAACTTGTTTTATTTTTATTTATGCCTATAACATGTATAATTTGACAAATTTGGCTATTTACCGGATTGGTTGGTTGATCTTTAATTTAATACACATAAATAGAGGATAGGTAGGAAAATTAAACTTTTTTTAGTTGAGTTGTTGGTCAACGTCGGAGTCTTGTTTGTGGCATGTGGGCATTATTTAAAATTGTCATTTTTAAGTCTTCTGCCACCACACACATGAGACTTCTTGCGGCAGTTTGGCAGACACTGCTCCACACAAAGGATTATTTGAAAAAACTGTTTGCTTCGCCTTAGTACGAACAATTAGTCAGGGAACTCTAAGTGGGTACACTTAAGTTTGAGAACGAAAAGCAAAACACTTGTGTACCCAGTACTTAGTTTGAGGTGGTCATATAAAGTGCCGGATAAATAAAAGGGTCAAACAAAAAAAACAATAATTCTTTGCTAAAATATTTATTTTTTAGTAAAGAGCAAAAGTGGTTTCCAATATTATGTGTAACAGAATGTGATTTGCAAGTCACAAATACTCATAGCTAGAAATAAATATAGCATGTATGCAACGGAAGTCAGTGTTTTCCAAACTGTTATTAAATATTTTAATCGGTCCACATCAGTTGTTTTGTTCCAGTTGAAATTAAGGCCTGACGGCAATTCCTGTCTTCTGTGCAACCCAGTCGACAAAGCTTGAAGTGCGAGCGAATCCTGAAGCGTAGTTGGCATCACATCCTGCACCGCTCACGAAGCTGACAACACCGATCTGGGTATCTTGTCCATCGCTTTCCCTCAAGATCAATGGGCCACCGCTGTCACCCTGAAAAGAGACAATTGACGTCATAATACAAGACAAATGATTTTTGATCAGAGTTTCAGCTGCAGTGGACTCGGCTGACTATACGATCAAGTTTATAGACGCTCCAAGACGTGATATTAGAGAAAGTAATGATGCAATGTGCAATCAACGGTACTGACAATAGCATTTGAGTTACTCACAAATTCATTGGGATATGGGAATTATGGGCAATTCAAAGTCAAATCTTCAATATTAAAACCAAATTAATATTAATTTATGAATATTCAGTATTTGGAAGGAGATTTTCGTAATTTTTTACCTCTCATGAAAAATGTTGTTGACAGAAGTACTAAACTAGAATACAAAGTGATCTGGAGCACTGTTCTGCAAACAGTGGTCCATGAAAACTTTCACCCGACTACAACGCTGCACGATTCGGCAATAAAAATAAAATGGATGCGTTCAAAGAGAAACTGGCTTTTTGGAATAGTTGTGTACAAGAGAAAAATGTCGAAATGTTTCTAGTTTCATTTTTAAATGCTGTTGATATCAACCAAGAAGTCATATTTTTATCGTAATAACTCAACATTTAAGATTTTTAGTTGAAAAATTTAATATTTATTTCTCTGAATATGAAGTTGCACTCAAAGTCTGGATTAATTATCCGTTTTCGGAAGATACAAGTCTTTTTATTACTCAAATTGTCTTCTGATGTCGCTGATTTCAAATGTAAAATTCAATCATTGTATCATACAGTGGAACCCCCAATTACACTACCCCGAATTACGCGCTGGCTTGAAATATTCGCCGCAAATCCCCCAATTGCACGGTCGCATTTTATTGTCGTTACTAAGAGACGGTCGTCTGTGCCGCGCATACAGTCAAATGTTGGCTAGCGTTTGTGTATTCAACACGTGCCAGGCTATACATGCTTAGCTGGGCGACTGTATGTGTGCGGGATATTTACTACTACAAAAACTAAATATTTCGTCCATATTTTATTTTTTTCAAAACTGAGGGAAATCTTAGTTTTGCATTTTCCGCGGAAAAAAAACCAAATCCCTAATTTTGTATGAGATTTAATCCCCTAATTACACTACCCCGAATTATACTTTCCCGACTATAGTGTAAAGGGGGTTTTACTGTATTTGTTTACAAAAAAGAAACAGCAATTGAACTTTTGAAAACTATAACATTGGTTTTTATTTCTGACTGAAGCTGGTCTGAAACATAGATGTCCCGTTTTCACCAGGCCATGGATGTCAAAAGGTTGAAGAACACTGACTCAGAGGTATACAGATGAAGCCTGTACCCATTCAACTCTAATAGTAGAGTGACTGCTCGGTTGTGTGGGTTCTTCATTGTCTTTTTTTTAAGGTACCTTAAAAAACGATGGCTTCTACTGTAATGTGAATTAAAGTAAACATTACGTTGCTCTTTTGGCATGTAGAACTACTTACAAAGCATACACCTTGGGATCCACTCTGGATACCGGCGGCGCAAATGTTGGATGCGATGATGTAAACTGGTCCAAAGTCTTGGATGCAACGTTGGTTGGTGATCACGTTCAAATTGACGAAGTTCATTGTGGTGGAAACTGGACCATCTAAAATAGTGACATGACAAAAACGTTACTCGAATGTCGTCAACTGTTCGACATTGCATCTTTGATATTAAATTAATCTTCGTTACTCCGCTTGTTTCACCATTTTAAAAAGTATGATCAGACAGTATACTGCAAGGTTTACGAATAGACTAATAATTGATTCTAATTCTTATGTTATAAACTACAAAATGAAGTTCAGGGCTTCTTTTTTCTCTACCGGACGCAGAGGGGAGCAAGATACAAATATTGATAGTAATAATTACATATTAATTACTGGCGTCTGCATGGTCGAGTGGTCAACGTTGTTGGCTTCGGTAACAGAGGTCGTAAGTACAAATCCCAGTATGGACAATTTTTATAAATTGATTTATGAATTTTTGTCCAAAGACAAGGACGTGTGTGATGTCTTGAAGTCCGTCCCACCCATCATATCCTATCCTAACAACGGGCGTAGTGAGAGCGATTAGTTAACCACTATTTCTGCCCTAGTACTATATTTTTATCCCGTCGCCCGCTGTGGTAAGACGTGGGTGTTTGTGATGTCAACTTACCTCGAGTTGATCTCAAGTGACTTACAATAAATTCTCATAGAGTTTTACGCGTATGATCTTTCAACTTTGAACTATTTGGCTCATTGGCATTACAGCTAGTAAAAGTATTTTGTCGAATAATATTTAAATATAATAAGTAAACAAGTTACATGCTTGTTGAATCAACTCTAGATTGATGTTCTGCTAAGCAGACTTGATTGAAGAATATTTTTAAAACTTACTGTTGTTGGTGAATCCCCATCCGCTGACAGTGGAAAGTCTTTCAGCGAACGATTCGGAAGCCTGGGACCTCCTTGGGAGACGGATGGGCCTGATGCTGGCTGCAAATTGAAATTATAGGAATGAGTTGTGTATTATTAAGCAGCGATATTAATATTTGATGAAAAGTATCAAGTGCCATTCAATTACAGCAGTTGCTGACATTTCAGATCTTACACACCACTAAATTCATCATTTTGAATACTGTGGACTGCTTACATCATTATTTATTAAATAAAACATAAATGATATAAAATATATATTATAAATGTAACATTTTTTTTTCATTTTGAAATGGTATTAACATTTGTTTAAAAAAAACTAAATATGTTACGGCGATATTTTTTGCTTCAGGCTCAATTTATTTTTAGCCCTAATTACGTTACTGCAATCAACTTACTGACCACCGTTTGGCGACCGCTGGTCTAGTTAATATGTTGCTGGAAAATCAAAAGAATCTTTCCTCTATCAATGATTTTAGAAAACTATACATAAGTAGTGGACTTATGTTTTCAATACAAATAATATTGTAATCAATGTTCCCTCTAAGACGAGAGGTTAGCTGCGCGGAAAATTCAAAGGCTGTGCGGGCCAATCCACCAAATGCACGGCGTAATTTGTCATATTTGATTTACAAATAGTGTTTTTTGTTTTGATTTGCATAATAAAAAATATTATCGGTTGATTATTTATAAATATGTTTTTACTTGTAAAGACATTAAGCAAAAAATAACTCATTTATATTAATTATTACAATCATTCTATTTTTTTTCACATAAAATAAAATCAAGCACAAATTAAGAAAAATAAGCAGAATGAAACAAATAATCAATCGCTTATAAAATTATAAACATATTTTATAAATTTATTCAAAATGTTCTTGTTTATCATGCCGTTTTTTTTATAACTAATCCCTGTAATATATATTACCTTAAAATCAATTTCTTGTTCAGATAATAAATGAGAATTTAATTCTAGTTAAGTAATTTCAATAGTCAATTTCTAATTTATTTCGGTGAATTAGGGTTATTTCAATTTAAAAAAAATATTAGTTAAATAGTTGTATTGGAGTGCGTGGGGGCTTTTAAACTGTTGCGCAGCTTAGAGGAAACATTGATTTTAAGGTTCACAATAAATTTTGACAATAATGTTGATATGCGATGTTTAAAACTCACATAGTCCTAAAGTGTTAAGTTTTCGGAATATAGTGGAGCTTCGTATTCACCACTTTTTCCCCTCAAAAAATAATAAATGCAGGCAAACAACGAGTGTGAGAATGATAGATTAAGGTTTCACAATATAGGGTATTATTCCTGTCAATTGAAGATTGTCAACATTTTAAATCATTTTACCTGACACTGCAACATCGCGACCGAGATTGATAACTCCGACATCATTGTTGAGGGTGGATGGGTTGTATTTATCATTGTAGGAGAAGTCGGTGGAGGTAATCAACAACTGAGGGTTATTGAAATCAACGGATCCAAGACGAACGTTCACGCTGGCCTGGCTGTAATTTAGAATAGGCAAAAACATTTGAGAAATATAGAAAGAGTGAAAGAACAATTAACTATGAAAATTTAATTTTGGACCATATTGAATTTACAGTTAATTTTTATTTCTAATAAAAATATTGTTATTAAAATAAACATAAAGGGTTGTAGAGGAAAGGCTATTAATGATAGTATTTTATATAAATTATCCTTTCCTGGTACTTTTTTTTCCATATTTTAACTTAATTTGTAATATTGATATTTGCAATACCATTAAGCATTGATATATTAACAAGCTGTAAGCCCGTTGCCCCCAATGGGAAGATTTTTCTGCATTATAAAAAAATCAAAAATTTACTGAAATGAACAATTGAATGCATACTTAATAGAAAATTTAAATTAACTTTGATTATTCCACGTATTGTGTTACGTGTTACACGTGTCACAGTTAGTAACACAATACGCGGAATAATCAAAGTTAATTTAAATTTTCTATTAAAACGAACTTCCACAAAGTTACCGCCGAAACCATCGAAAGAATGCATACTTACTTATCAAATAAATCAGAATGAATAAACTTGACTAATTCTCCAAATAAAAGTTGTTTTTTGGAATATATATGATGATTTTTAAATTGGTTATACATACTCAACGCTATTTTATTATATATAATGAAATTATGCTTTCGCAAAATTCAAGAGTCTATAACATATCTTTTTTTTACGTTTTCTTTCAGTCCTAATGTTGATAATTATGACTATTAATTAAAGCTTGCATTTGCATGCACTTTTTTTAGATCATTAACACTTTAAAAAAATCCTTTTTACTAAAAACAATACACTGCACGAAAAATATATTATTCATCATAAAACAAGTATATTGAACTTAAAACAAATTATGCCTTTTTGAATAAATTTCCATAAAAAATGAATTCTTCGCATTTTAACATAATATCTACATGTTTAGCTGTCATATGCTAATTGAACAAATGAAAACAAAATCGAACTATCGATCGTTCAGTTATCAGCGGAACTCGTTGCCGCTTACTTATTTTGATTTTGTTATTTTTTCAAATATTTATGGAATTTATCATAATTACATTCTATAAAGCTACAAACATTATCTGATATCAATATATAAATTGTTTGGAATTGAATGATCTCTAGGTCCAACTCTAAGCCCGTATATCTTCAATGCTCTGGCAGAAGTAAGAAACAGTACAACATAACGACTCGACCACGCAAGCGGCATCCAAACATAATAACTACATATTATTACCAAACTAAGCTATGATAAAATGTTATATAATAGGCAAAATAATAAAAAAAAAATGTATTATTATCTATAATGTAATCTAAAAAATAAGCTTTTTTCTAATCAGCTTACCAATTAATCTTTGAATTTAGATATTTTTGATGATCTTAATCAATGATTAATGATTTACGAAAAACTTAAATCTAACCAATTGATTCTTAAATTTGAATCGTTCAAACTATGTACATTCTCACAAATTTTGTCACTAACGACCCGGGTTTCGCCTTTCGGCATCTTCAGGCATTCAAGTGCACGGATGAACTTGAACTGACGCTTAGCAAATGAAAGTTTCGTGTTACACCCAAATACGGACAGTCATAAGCTCTTTTTCCAAGAAATTTTAGAAATCAACAAAGCACAGCTGCAAAATCTTTCGATTTTAACAAAATATCAAACTTTCCCACATCTCCACTTCTATACCCTATATAACCATAAAATCATATAATCATAAAACCTTTGCCGACAAACAAATTATATAATTCTTGAAACTACTCACTACTCAAATCTGTTGGTATTCCCATGGGCTCATCCTTTTCGCCAGCAATGGCTTTGGACTCAGTGATGCATTTATATCTTATATAAACATGAAACTTTCATTTGCTAAGCGTCAGTTCAAGTTCATCCGTGCACTTGAATGCCTGAAGATGCCGAAAGGCGAAACCCGGGTCGTTAGTGACAAAATTTGTGAGAATGTACATAGTTTGAACGATTCAAATTTAATATTGAAATTCCACCAAGCACCTTCAGTCGAAATCTTAAATTATAACAATTGATTCTTGATAAAAATAAAATAGTCCTTGTGTTCTAAATCTAGGCTATTATTTAAATAGTTTGAGTATTTTAGATTTGGCTTTGAAAGTATATATAAAAATGTACAATTAGTCCACTTAAGGCATTGAGCTCTAAATTCCTCGAAAATTTTATTGGTAAAGGAAGTCTTGAGTAATTCTTTATTTCCTTATCAAGTATTAAATAAAGCTAAAAGTTACTGTCAGATAAAGATAACGAGTAGTGACAAATTGAGTTCAGTTAAAATTCATCAATACATTAATTGTATTAAGTAAATTTACTTATCGACTGCCAATTGAAGATTTTTTCACTTATAAGAATTCATATTGTCAGTAATTTTTTGCAAACTCGTATCTCAAAAAGTGAAATTGACCTGAGCTTATTTGGTGTCATTATTTTAGCTATTTTTGTAAGTTGATTAATTACTTGATAAGACAATGAGCTGCAGTGAGCACCCATCTGGTGCTGATGAGGGAACCCCCACACCTGGACCTGCCTCCGCTCGAGTTCACCATCTCCAAGTTGACTTGGTGAGGGAACTGGTTGGGGGCAGCGGGAGATCCTTGGATGATGCGTCCATCTGGAAAAGAATACCAATTCTATTAATATTGCTACTTCATAATACGTTCTTTCTCTGGTCATAATTTTTCAATATCAATTCGACAACATAGTATACAATATTGCAGTTTTCATAAGCCCAAGAATGCCTGTGGAAAAAAGAAGTCCCAATAAGTTAGGGATTAGGAATAAAGAAGGAATTCTTGTAATTCGGTGTTTAAAATTATTCAAAATCAATCTTTAAATTAATGTTGTTTGTTTCTGTCATTATTTTTTTATTATAACATCTCTGTAGATGCATATTATCAATGAAAGTATGCTTGTTGCGAAAAATATCTATGGTTATTTCAATTACTTGATCTGATGGACGGTTATGTCGACCGTAAAATGGATTTGCACAATTTGCAAGCGTTGTTCTGGCATAAGTCGATCTGTGGTGAAATGACAAAACAAACTCAGCACAAATCAGCCGTCAAATTGATTGTGTTTGTAATTCTAAAAACACCAGTAGCTTGTAAAAAACATATATTTATAATAAAAACTTACCTCTGGTCAAGTCTTCCACGAATGAAATTCCTGGAGAGCTTCCCAAGACCTGCAATTAATAGAAATGGTGAATAAAACTTATAATAATAAAAAATAAAAAGTTCCACAGACAGACAGACATTAAAAAATAAGTCACCTTGTATACAAATTCTACATTATTTATTATAGATCAGAAACCAGTTTTGCTAATTGCGATCGTTATCAACTGATGAAATATAAAAATGTAATATAAGGTGTGACAAACAATTGGTAAAAAAGATTTGATATAATAATCATCTTTCTTTAACCTAAAAATAAGCGTCGGCTTCTGTTACGTTGATCAAAGTCTCGAATACCAGTACGGAGAGTTTTTATACATTGATTTTTCAATTGATTTACAGATTTCTGTTTGAAGATATGGATATATGTAATGTTTGAAACTACTTTCCACCCGTACGATCCTAAAAATGGGACATAGCGAGAACAATGAGGTAACCACTAGTCTTGTCCTAGCTTTATCTTTCTATCCTTTACTCTATTTATAAAAGAGAGGTTGAGTAAGCAAATAAAAAATATCTCTCTATCTCACCTGCCTGGTTGACAACGTCAAGCCCAGGACAGATGAAAAGGACACTGACCACAACTAATAATAAGGATCAAACAGGCTCTGAATAAAGGAAAGAAGAAGAGAGGAAGAAAAGAAAATGGAAACAACCGTAATTAAACATACAAAAATAGAGCAAGAGCTCTTCTCTCTGTAAAAGATGAAAGACACCAGTCAGTCAGTCAAATAACAAGCAGTTGTTTTATGATATTTCTTTTGAAATAACCTGCTTTAAGAGGCCATATGCTCTACATTGAGAGCGGATAGGATTATAGAAAAAGAAAGTAGTCTAGTTGTTACATAGAAACTTCGCCCTTTGCTGAAAGCGCATATACTAGTCGGCCATAGGATCAGGTTTGGGTTTGAGTAAGGTCATAATGAAACATATTATAAATGAACACATATAATAATTTCTAGCATCAGTTACTTACCGCTGAGATGGCCGAGCACGCTAAAACTGCCAAAAATACAAATTTCACCATTTTGAAATCGAGTAATGACTAAAAAATAAACAAAATCAATTGCTTTTATACCTAAAAATATGACGTGCAGATCCAGAGTGGGTAAAAAATATAGGGCAAACTAAATCAATTATTTTGTACCTAAAACACAAAACAAGAGCTGCAGACATTATTGGATTCAATTGTTTTAAGCTTTATCTACCAGCAAGCTTTGGATTGTTCACTGCCCAAGTAGTTTTTCGCAAAAACAAAAATAACTTTATCTCAATTGAATTCATTAATTATTTAATCTATTATCTATAGTTTGTATATTGTTATTGTAAATCAATATAATCATGTCGCGAAACTCATCATACTCTCTGGTCCCTCTGGGGATCGCTGGGCAGTGAACGGTGAACATGCGCAGCCCCCATATGAACCGCTGGGTGTTTAAAGGTTAATCAATAAGAGAAATAAATTGTCACTATCCACAAGCTTGTATATACGTGATTCAAAGAAATTCATAGTGGTAAGGTAAGTTTGTTGTCAAAAAATAATAATTAGAATTTCCTATAAATATAAAATCTTTTAACCACATGAAGCAATATATGATGTTTGTCAACGAATCTCTCAACTCGAGAGAGTAAGGATTGACGAATTTGAAAGGAATAAATAATCGCTTTCGCTACGCCTCAATTTACTTTTACAAGAAAAATAAAGTATAAAGTTGAACGTCTGCTGAGACGCAGGCAACATAGTGCGGGGCAGCCTAGATTTTGTATCACATGAAGAAGTCAGTACCGCCGAGTACATCCAGGGATAGTACCCGGCGGTTGTCCAGGATGTCGGAAGAAGATCCAGGCAAGATTAAGACTTTCCAGAGGCATCCGCATAGCGTGGCCCTGCCTGTTCTAGCGTCTCTCCATTACCGCTGATATGACGGGGCACTGTCTTGTGAATTCCTCATAAATTCAAGCAACCTCACCCCCATTATCCGACTTAAGCATTTGTTCTTGAAGCTCAGTATACGGTCTTTATCAGATGCCATGATTCACTACTTTAAAGCAGCATTGGTAGAATGGAAGCGTTGAACAAATAGCATTTGGTTTTAATCGTGTTATATAATTTTAAATACCTCAAATACAATTTGCAATTTTTACAAACAAGTGAAATCCACCGATCCAACGGTGAATGGGAATTCCTTGCTGAATCATGCTTTCATTGACCATCTCATTGATTTGATTAGCAGTCAGAAATAATATCTAAAAACTCTGACCTTACGATCATTCGAAATTTCTAAGCATTGGAAATCTTTGGCCCTTTGAACTATTTAATATAAGCATGCCCAAAACAACTCAGTTCAACTCTGCAAATTGATAGATCGTATTTAGGAATCATTTTTATCAATATGATAATACTATAATTATATCAATTTTATAATAAAAAACAATCTATAAATATTGAGTAATTCATTTTAGGATAGTTCAAATAATATCCTGTTTGGATTACATGTTTATTTATAATCTAATTCAAATCAATTTAATATAATATATGTTAACACTTTGAATGGAAGAGTCGTCTTCAAGTTTTTAAGCTCACACTGTCGCCTTTTGTGATCGTAGATTTGGTAAGAGATTTTCTCTAGTGACCTGGCCGATCTGAGTTCATGTCCCACTATGGCCAATATTTTTTTTTTCTTTATATCATTTAAGATCAAAAAGTTTTAAAATAATATATTATAAAATTTTCTGCAAGCACTGTACGTGGAGCATACAAACCGAACTGTTTGTTCTGCTGCTACTTTTTTGAAGAGAGTAGGGATCGAAGGATAGGGCTATCCACAAGACTAGTGGATAGCTAACTGCTCAAGCTATGCTTTGTTTTCAAGGATCAGATAGTTGGGAGAAGATTATAGATGTTACCTTATCTGCACCTCCACGATCCCCTGTCTCCTGCCAATTGCTTTTGCTTATACCTATAACATGCCAGCATCACTCAGTTCCGCCCAGTACATCCTATGAATAGTACCCGATAATCGTCCAGAATGCCGGAATTCCAACAGTCAGAAGATGAGGCAGGCAAGATTATGTCTCTCACTTAGCACTTCACCGAGCCAGTTCTAACGCCTTTCCATTATCACTGTCGTGACAGTGCACTATCTTGTACAATCTTTAATCTCCGAGCTCCTCATTAAGTTTTGGCACAGTTTTGAATTAGTTTTTAACAATCCTTGTGACCAAAGATACATTACATTTCAGTTAAACTGTAATATCTTATAAATGCGAAACTCTAGACATGCCCGTTAGTGAGCATGAGAATTAGAAAATGAAATCAATGCATTACTTATGCATCCCTCAGTAAAAATTCTGTTATTCGACGGTAAGATTTATTTTTATTTCATTTTTTTTTTTTTTTAATATTTGACATTACAGCTTACGCCAATGCGTCAAATATTTTTAAGTTGAAAGATCATACGAGATATACTCGATGAGAAATTTTTTGTAAGTCACATGAGATTAACTCAAGGAGAATTGACGTCACAAACACCCATGTCTTAAGATCTCAATTGAAAAATTTAAAAATCCATTTTGACATTGACCTTACCGGGAATCAAACCCAGACCCACCTGATCGGTAGAGCAAGCTCTAACCAACTAGCCCACAGCGGTCGACATTATGTTCAGTCAGTGAAAGGGTTTATTAAATTAATCAGATTATATCTTTTAAAAATGGTTGATAATTCTAATCTGTTAGTGTTGTATTTATTTTTAAATGAACGATAGTAGTTATCTTAAATAGCGATCATTTAAAAAGATTTAAAATTATTCTTTCTTCATAATATTATGATTAAAAATAACTATTAACGATGACTCTGAAACTTTACCGCATCAATTATCTAATCAAATCAATTGACTTGGCCATCTGGTCTGATATAAATAAGATTTATTTATGTCGGAGTCACACATGAGAACAGGTTGATTGTTTTATCTTCAAAATCTTTGATTTATCACTTGAACAGTCTGAATTATTCAATAAGATAGCCATTTGAAGTTATAACACATAAGTTACTGCAAATATAAAATAAAACTGTAGTTTTATTTTTTGTAAAATAGATTGATCTCATTGTCTTTTCGATGAATTCAATAACTTTGTAGAAGTTAATTTTTTTTCAATATCCGCTTCCTATACAGTGCATATGGTCACCACAAAGTTCCTCCAAGATTCACTATCCCCCGCCATTCTCTTTGCTTCCTCCCAGGTCATCCCAGCGTCCCGTAGCTCCGCTGAGTACATCCTGTGGATGATCATCAGTGGCCTTCCACGACATCGGGATCCATCCATCGGGATCCATGGTTGGTAGAAGAGACAGGCAGGGTTCAGACTCTCTTGAGGCATCTTCAGCACGTGTTCAAGCCAGGTCCATCGCAGCTTTTTCATTTTGGATGTAAAAAGAGGCTGGTTAGTCCGCTCTCTAATCTCTGTGTTCCTGAAAAAGTCAGACCACCTCACTCCTAGCATTCGCCGTAGGCATCTGTTTCCGAAGCACAGTATACGGTTACTATGCGCTTTCGTGAGGTGCCATGTTTCGCAACCGTAAAGCAGCACTGTCAAGATGCATGCGTTGAACAGGAGACACTTGGTTCTGACCGAGTACAACTGTGAGTCCTAGACTTTCCGCATTGAGTTAAAGGTTGCTCCAGCTATCCCTAATCGGATCGCGAGCTCTTTACACGGATCGCCATCTCCCGTGATGTGTACCGTCGACTCTTTCGATGTTTTGACCTGCGCTCATCAAAGGGTAGTGTGGGTCTCGACAGGCACTGTTGCAGAGTACATTGGTTTTACTCGCATTGATTTTAAGACCAATGCGATACGAGTTGCTCTGCAGCCTATCCATTGTCTCTTCAATACCCTCGACAAATTTGTCAAATATAACAGCTTTAGAAGTTCATTATTAATATAAAACTAGCTGTAAGCCCATTGCCCAGCAACGTGAGATTTTTGTTGCATTTTTAAGTAGTCAGAAAATTTACTGGCGTGAAAAACAAATTACAAACCTATTTATTGAATAAGCCATATTAAAAATTAAAATAGGCTTCACATTGTTAGATTTTAGGTTATGGTCATTTTCATTTTCAATATTGTCAGTTTTCTTTCTTGATTCTTTCTAAAAATCAATAAGAATTAGAATCAGATTTTGAATAAACAATATCATTTATAAATCTGATTTTCATTTTGTTTATTTACAAATTACAATCATTTATATATTCTTAAAAAAATCAATTTAGAGAATTAAATGAAGGGGTATAAACTAATTTGTTATAACTGTATGAATAAGCAATGAGCTTGAATCTATATCTGGTGAAGTTAAGTAGTAAACAACCAGTAGTATAATCGCATCAAATTATTATGTACTTCAGCTCGACAGATTAAGACATTAATTCCCTGTCAGTAATTGTGATTTAATCAAATAAATAAGGAAGCGAATCATAGCCAGGGCTGTGAAGTCGAGTAAAATAAAAACAACTTTTCCAAATTAAAAACAGACTTCAACTACGAATTGATTTTTTCAGTCATTTCCGTTCTGTATATTATCAGATCATTTTTGTCAGTAGTATAATTCTAGTACATTTCACCAATCAATATGATGAATACATTAATTATTTCAAATATCCTTAAACTATTTTTCTCTGATGTTTCCGACATCGATTCCACCTTTGGAAATAAACACCTGACTCCACGATTACCGACTCCGATTCTACAAACCTGGATATAACAAATTACAAATATATATAAAATCATTGTGTACTCATGGCAAATAAGACAAAATCTTCATTTTAATTTACAATTTACTTTTATGTACTGTAGCTTGACAGATTAATTCCCTGTAATCGTGATTTAAATCAAACAAATAAGGATGTGAGATATAATAGGTTACAAATAAACATAGATACATTGTGTTCTGATTGCAATTAATATAATATATAATGGGAATGCAGCTTCTGAACTATAAATTGAATTATAACATCTGATATGTGGAATTAAATCAGATTTACAGTGGTACCAAAAGATAAACTAAGTATACCAGGCCATTCGTAAACTGTTCACAAAATGTGAGTGATCAACATGAAACAATTTACTAACACTTGATCGCTGTTAACATATTTATATGTTGCAGCAGTTGGGAAGCCCCCGCGCACTCATTCCGGGTTGGCGCGCACTACAAGACAGTTCAATTAATACTTGATCAGTCCGTGCAGCCTCCGTGCACCCTTTGAAATTTCCGCGCAGCTAACCGCTTGTCTTAGAGGGAACATTGATTATAATATTATACTTCTAATTTTATTTTTCCATCAAATACACCCAGAGGGTAGTACCCAAATATCGTTCACTTCACTGGATTTTGCTTGAAGAAAGTAGGAGCTTCGCAAGTTCTCCAGAGACATCGCAAATAGGGCTCACAATTTCCAGTCAAATTCCAATTACCTGTAAATGTAAACAGTAAATAATCTTACCCATTGACCGGCTATTTACCGTTGATATTGACCATGTTTAGTTTAGCCATAGTTTATATTTTTGATAATACTATAAGTTGAGTATAAGAAGGAGAGGTGAGAAAATTATTCAGGCTTGGCAACCTGTAATCGATCTTTAGTCACAGGGACGTAACATATTTTTTTACAGAGATAGCATTTATGTTGGTGAAAAGAAATTATTTTCAATCAATAACATAAAGCGCCCAGCTAGAACACATTAATTTAAAAATAAGTGAGTTGTTTTGCTGTAAAAATCATATTTGGTGACATTCAAATCAATCATCACATTAGTAGTTGGCAAGTATTTTTCAATTTTAAAATATCACACATAATATCACACCCTAACTGGTAACTCTTTAAGCCACGATACAATTCAACTCATCTTCAGTTATTAATTTTATACATCAGAATGTTTACGAAACGTTATGCAAAATAATTAACCTTTAACGCTCGAATTGTTTTTCGTATGTGCATACCGGCAGCTCGACGGTTTTTGCACGCAAAAATTATATTTGTACTATGAAACATTTGTAAAGTAAAAAAAAAAAGTATATAGATCAACAAAAAAAAGACATTATTTCTGAAAAATAGATTTATAATGAATAAAACGTACTTATTTTTATTTTATTTGTATTTCTTCATCGTGTGGTATTTCACATAGCAGTCAGCAATATGCAATCCTGCCTTATTCACGTAGATCTCGCAGAATAGTCGTGTTTTCTATCTCCCACCTGATTTTTTTTCTATTTGAGCATACTGCACAGTCCTTCATCGCCTCAGAACCCAGGATATGTAACTTATTCTTATGTTAAAATTATCGCTTAGCATTTTACCATCAACCTAGCTGGCGTTGCAAGATTCATATAACAACTGTTGTTGAAATTATGCACTCTCGATTTTTTTGGCGACTTCTTTCTCAGATTAATGTAATAAACTATTATTATTCATTGTAATTTGCTTGAAATTGCAATATGATAATAGCTAAAAATGCTTAAAAAATGACCTTATGGGTATGCTGCCGAGTAATACAACAAACATCCAATGCTGCTGATATGGCGGCACTCGAATGGTAAGGGTTAATAGATCAGCTTATTGAAATTGAATAATGATACAACGTTAAATTACTCAAACAAACAAAGTGAATTGCATTATTATATATATTTTTTTTATCAAAATAGACGTATAAATATAAACTATTTTTGTGTATTTTATTATAGTATTCAGTTCAAAATGAAGTTCTTAGTGATTTTGTTTGCTGCACATTTTATAGTTCAGGTCAGTTCCAATATAATTTAATCTAAATTCTTTTTTACTCAATTTTGAAACAATACTATATTTTGACATGAATTATCTGTTCTAATACAATTCTCAGAAACAAAAAAGATGAAGCTGATAATGGATTTCCTATTAGCAAGAAATTCAACAACACAAGACAGTAATAACAAACAAAGGCATGCGCACATTTTGTATGGCCGGCCCTACGAGCACGAAATTGTATGGCGAGTTAACACGTCCGTGGCAGAGAACCGGTTAATAACAATCGAAATATATAAGCAGCTGGTTGCACCAAGCACAGCCAAAGCCCAGTGCAGCGCATACCCCAGAGAATACGTGTACCACACTTTGGTAAACACCAGCCTATGGAATAACAAAATAAACAATGAATTTTTGCTTTTCTTCATTCAAGGGTCTTGCGGAAACGTCAATCCAGTCTATAGAATCAGCACCAGAGTTAAATGGTAATCTGCATTATTATGTTATTTGTTTATGACGCTATGTTTATACGATTATGTGAGTAGTAGGGATTCTGTGTCGAGACAACCCGAGAAAAAAAATCTTGCATCCCGGGACTTGAAAAAGGGTGAGACTTCGGAATCCCTGGTGAGTACAATAATATTTAAAAAGGCGGATGATAACTTTGGTGACGATTCATCAATCAATAAGTGCATTAATCAAATATCTGATACCAAGTCAAATTTGGTGGTGAATTTTTTGTCAAGGGATTAAATATAAAACTTTGATTGATAATACAGTAAAACCCCCATTTACACTTAAGTCGGGACAGTGTAATTTGGGGTAGTGTAATTGGAGGTGTGCATCTCATACAAAATTAGCGATTTGGTTTTTTCCGCAAAAAATGCAAAACTAAGAATTCCCTTAGTTTTGCAAAAAAAATAATATGGACGAAATATTTAGTTACCAAGTGATAAAATGCAAAGCGGGTCCAAAATCTCAGTCATAGACAGTCGTCCGCTATACGTGAATAGCCTGGCACGTGTTGAATACACAAACGCTAGCTAACATTTGACTGTATGCGCAGCACAGCGACCGTCTCGTAGTAACGACAATGGAATGCGACCGTGCAATTGGGGATTTGCGGCGAATATTTCAAGCCAGCGCGTAATTCGGGGTAGAGTAATTGGGGGTTCCACTGTATTGTTAAATAATTCTTTGAAAAATCCATAAAGAAATAGGTAGGTACCTTCTTCAATACAGGCGGCCCTTGACATTCATATGTTTGGCATTTCATATATTTCTTAACAGCTTAACGACCCGCACGTTTTTTTTTATAAAATTTCACCTGGCGAAATAAAATTTTGCGAAAAATTCGCAAAAATTGTAATTTTACTAAATTCACTAAAGTTTGTTAACAAATTGAGATATCTTTACAAAATTTAATTTTCTTAGCTTTCAGATACTTCGCCTATACGCATATGAGTCCGCCGGCCAGCAACCTTTGTTTTCAAAGACTCAAATACGCAAATACGCGTCCGCGGTCGTTAAGCTGTTAATTAACAAAATTATCGAAAGTTATCATGAAGTCACTTGTCTCTCCTCCGCTCTCTGTCAACTCTTCAAATATGTTATAAAGTCTTAACGAGATTTGACGAGCAAACATTCAAAAAGTGATTTGTCACACATTCCCGTATTTACGGAGCTTGGGAAATGATGATTTGAGTGTTGGAGATATCTCAGTTTGCTTGAATGTGTCAACTTTATGATTAATTTTTTTATAGGAAAAAACCATTTTTTAACACTAATTGTGGGGTTATAATGCAAAACGTACTATTTCCAAAACTCGAACTTTTCAGTAGAGTCAAATACTATGATGTATAACACAAATAAAATATGATTACCAATTTCAAAACGACAGTCTTTTAGACATTTTATATTAAAACTAATAGGACCGGTCGATTCCTTAGGCTTGAATTACCCTATACTCAATATCGCTCATTTTTGAATGCTTGCTCCTCATTTATTGTGGGTTGGTCAATTAGTTGTCGGGTTCCATGGTGCAACGGATAGCGCTGTAGGATTCCATGCCGGATCTCCAGTCCAGTACGAACAGCATTTTATCGATTTCCGAGTGTTTGTGATGTCTTAAACATCCCTCACATCCTTCCGATCCTTTAATAACTGGGCGTAGCGACAGCGATTAGTTAACCATTAATCCTGTCCTAGCCAAGTCCTTCTATCCCTACTACTCTCTTAGTAAAAGAGAGGTTGAGCGTCCGAGTAACAAACAGTTCCAAAGAAAAACTTCTGTTATAGAATAGATATCTCCACTAGAAAGCCATATGCTCCACATTTGGAGCGAACATGGATAAAAAAGTCAATTTACTTGTTTATGCCGATCGTCCAGTTCGCTGTCGCCGGCTGTGGTCTAGTTGGTTAGAGCCTGCTCTACCGATCAGGTGGGTCTGGGTTAGAATCCCGGTAAGGTCATTGTCAAATTGTTTTTTTTCAATTTTAATTTGAGATCTAAGACATGAGTGTTTGTGAAGTCAATTCTCCTTAAGTTAATCTGGTTCCCGGTAAATTGCTCGAATGCATTTGCTCGAATGCAAATTGCTCGAATAACAAGTTCCTCGAATAACCAATTCCTCGAACGTCAAATGCTCAAATTACGAATTGCTCGAATTTTTTTATAAAAGTTTTATAAAAGCTTAAACATTAATTACTCATTCTTTAAAAAAATATTTATGCAAGACAGAAAATAAAAACCATAAATCAAAAAAAAGTCGTAATAAAAAAAAAATCGGTCACTTGGCCACACATCCAAATGTAAATAATAATAAAAATGTAAATAGTATTTTTTTTATCCTAACTTTTTTTGTTTTAAGATTTTTCAAGACCTTTTCTACGAATTTCATTTTTATCTCGTGTGACACTTGTTTAGAGAGTGAAATATAAAAATAGATTTCGTAAGTATTTATTTTAAACCGTGTTCGCTCCAAATGCGGATCATATGACCTCTTAGCCCTTTGAGGAGTATTGCCGCATACGTGTGGCAGAATGTTGTGTTGTTTAATATCCATTGGCATTCTCATGCTTTTAATCGAGCAATTTACCGGCTCCCGTTAATCTCATGTGACTTACAAACATCGAGTATATCTCGTATGATCTTTCAACTATCATTTTTCGCTCTATCGGGTCCAGCAGTGATGGACTAAGCTTTCAGGATGCCCCAGGCCTAAACTTAAAAAATTATAATATGGGTTTTATACAATATATGCCATTCTGAGGCCCCTAAGATTGGTGGCCCCGAGTGCATCTATGGGCTAATCTGCCACTAGCTACATATATTTTCACTCCATTCCAGCTCGGATCATCGGAGGATGCCCAGCTCCACCAGACCTGTTTCCTTACCTGGCTCACTTGATAATGGTGTCAGAAAAAGGTCAGCTGTATACTTGCGGAGGATCCCTCATCACCCAGTCTTGGGTGCTCACTGCCGCTCATTGTTTGGTCTCGTAAGTTCAATCACTACAACCTAAATGCTAATACTAAATGTCTCTATTATACAGTGGCGGTTCTAGGTACTGGGCTAGGTGGGCTAAGCCCAACGTGCATTTTTCACCCAAAACTTTAGATGGCTGAATAAAAATGAACAGAAATTCGGCCGCTGAACAAAATAAATACATTTATAAGCGTCACTAACCTTCCCCAAATGAATATAATATCTTTGTTTAAATTTTCCTCTATCAATATAAGACAATGGCATGTCTTCCTACAATAATATTCTCGATTGTTTTTTATTACAATTTTAAGCTGAGCCGGCATAAAAAAAAACAATAACCCTATAAATAATTCATAGAGAACCTTCAACGTGACGTCAGTCTGGCAACACCTATGTACATGCTATTGGTCAGGGGCTACCGCTTTCCAGCCCAAAACCATAGACAATATTTCTTTACACTGGAACGCAATCTAGCACGATTCGATTTTGTTTGTATTTGTATGTACGGAAACGTCATCAAACACACAGGACTGTATTTCAAATTTACTGGCTTCTGTCATTCATCGGGGGCTAAATTGGAATTAGTCCATGGCCCATACAAACATACCAATGTCTTTGTATTTTATGAAAGTGACAGGTATCGAATCTCAGTGACAGTTCTGTATTGCTTTTTTTACTTGTTATTTCACTTTGAAAGAGACAAATTTAAGGTCACGTATTATTATTTCTTACTTACATTAGCATTGATTGTATTATATAGTAATTTATTCTTTGCAGTAGTGTCGTAGTATTTGTTAATTTGCTTGTAGATTAATGTATAAGATGAAGTGGAAGCATGCAAAATTTCGTAAATAGTATACAATGCTATGCTTTTCTCTAGCCCACCCAAGATTTCAGGTCAGGAACCGCCACTGCTATTATACAATTGTTAATAATCTTATGATAGCTTTGTTCTGAGAATCCTTCCGAAATAGGCAAAGCAGGTGTCACAGTGTGAGTCGCAATGAGCTAACAAATAGTACTGCCCTATCTTCATCCTTCTATCTGTTCTCTTTCCTCAAAAAGAAAAGCAGAGCAGCTGAATAAGAAGCAGTTCTCGTAGAACAACTTTTGTTCAAATAAGTTTTATACGAAGTATGGATTTCGCGACATTGAGAGCAAAAAGGCCAAAAAATCTTACTAACATATTGATTTGTTTTCCAGAAAAACCTTTATAATTGTTCGCCTTGGAACCGTGAATATCACAACACCTGGCCTCATTTTGGAGACCACTGACTTCATTGTTTACCCAAAGTACAATTCTAAAACCAATGCTAATGATGTCGGTTTGGTTAACCTCAAGAGAGTTGTGCACACATCAGGTAAATTTTATAGGAATATGTTATTTTGTTTATTGAATATTGTTGCCAAAGGTCGACAAAAATTATGTAAATGCACAGCGAGATTCTTAACCTTTTCACCGCGTATGACCGCTATGCATGTCCTAGCGAACATGCCCTCAGCGCGCGTGACACGTATAGATGTCATGGAAATTTCAAACCCTATATAAGAGCTATCTATTGTGTTAAAATTGTATAACTTGGTTGAAAATATTACTAATTGTATATTTTACCAAATTCAATAGATGGCATTAGTCAAAAAAGATTCAATATAGGCTAAAATAATTTATTTCTGGAACACGCCGTGAACATACGTCACCAATGCAAGATGGCCGCCGTTGATTCATGGCGTTTCTCGTAAGAGCTGTGCACCACGTATTTACAAAATATGCATATATCATTATATTATTTGGGATAATGTAAATAAGCGATCGAGTGCGGGTGAAATTGAAATTGTTCCGAGAATTTAATATTATAAGCATGGTATGGTCGTGGCGTAGTGTTCTCGGTCGCGCGAGGTGGTATTTTGCAATATGGCGACGTCACGCCGCAATTGTATGAAGAATAATTATTGTTGAATTAAACCGAAAATGCAAGATATATATTGTATTTTACTATCGAAAAAGTTACTTTGGTGGCAATTAACATATTTGATTAGTTAAAAAAATATTACAAACTATATTTGTAGTCGAAAACGCGATAACAAAATTCGCAAAAAAGCAGCCGCGTACAGGGCATGTTCGCTTAATTTGGTGACGCGAGCAAAGGGTTAAATATCAATTCTTTGGCTGGAGTAACTCAGTAAGTGCATAAATCTTTATTTTGATATCATTATTATCTATAACAGCGTTTCTCAACCGGGAGCCATGTGGCCCCCTTGGGGGCCACAGCATGCTCCAAGGGGGCCACAGAAGAAAATATCAGTTTTGGGGAGCCACAGCAGACTTTAGGGGGGCCACGGCCACTCAAAATATTCTTCTTCTTTGGCCATGTTCGCTTCCTATGTAGAGCAAATGGCCGCCACGCGGCACCTCCATGATATTATGAAACTCGTTAAACTCGTGCGTTAAATATGTTTTGCTTTACTAATGCTACTATCCATTTATAAAAAACACATAGACATGAAATAAAAGCCATTTGAATAATTCAAAAAGCCTTAAGAAGTTTCCGCAGCAAAAAAATAGGATTTATAGTATTCAGTGAAAAATTAGACACTGGTTTAATTAAAAGTTTCTTACGAAATTTCCAAATTAATTGCAAAAGCTAGAAAAATGCCTTATATTTCCAAATCTTTGATTTTGCATTTTCAAGAGTTATGAATCAGAGTTAAAATGCAATTATTCAGGTGATTACTTTGAGCAATTCCGTTCAGTATCAAGACGTATTTATGAGATAGCTGATGATAAAAAAAAACAACTAATTGAACATTTTGCCTTGTAAATCGACCAACCTCAAACGAAGCCAGAAATCTTAAGCCACTCAAAAAGTAAAGATTGAGCAAGGAATTAAGATTTTTTTTATGAATAAAAGATATATCGCACAAATTGTTGAAAGTATTGAAGTTTTACTTTTATAAATAATCATGTACTATTTTTTTGAATTCCCTGCGCGATTCATAGTCAAAATTTGGTTTTAAAAAATGGTATTCTTGTGTAAACTCTTTTTAGAAATCATTTTTTGACACAGCTCGACGCAAATATCAAAACGCAATACTAAAGACCAAGACTGATCATTGGCAAAGCTTTGTCTCTTCGCTTAGTGGCTAGTGTTTTTAGGGTCCTCCATGGGGCTGGAAATTCAAGTACCGCCCCGGGCGGCAGGACCCCTTCCTACACCACTGCATATCATGCCAAAACTTCTTTCGTAGCAGGTATCAAGTAACTGAAGCCTTACACCCAATCCATGGGAGTGGCTGGTAACGTACGTGATACAAGCTTTATAACCTTATTCTCGTACAGAAAATTCTTCTAACCGAATAATGCAGTGCATGGATAGCCTTTACAAAAGCATACAGAACTACTTCTACAAATGCATTGCCGGTTCTGCTTGGTAAACTTTTGTTAAATCTGTACATTCAAGTTCAAGGTGCAACAGCAATGCTACATAATGGGTGTCAAGTCCCAGATGAGGAGAATTCTTTGACTACCTCCTTCTCGACCAGACCCTTCAAATGAATCAGAATGCGAATTTGGTCAAATTGATGGGAAATTTTTCCAAGAACAGGCAATCTTAAAAATGCAAATGGAGACCAACGCTTCGACTTCAAATTTTCGGATAGGCCAATTTATAACTAGCCATGATCACTTTACTGCTAAGCTCTTCCAGGTTGGCTGATTAGTAAATAGCCTTAAATATAAATAAGGCAATATGATTCAGGATGCTGATCGCATTTATTGAGAATGTCCAAACATGAACAACGAACGGGAAAAACTGCTCAACATAATACGACTACAGTCGCATCTGGTGGTCTTGTTGGCCATGCCGACTTAATTGCATCTAGAGAAAATTACAAAGCATTCAAAGAACTCACGGCGACTTGAAAACGATTGAATTAATTTCATAAAAACTCTTTTGATAACGTTATTTTACTTTATTTAGCATTCTGCACCCTGCAGTGCGTGCAAACTAGTTTTAAGAAATTTATGGAAACAAATTTAACACGAATAACGCTGCAGAATACGCCCCCGTAAGAACAGTGTGAACCATAGCGGGCTTTGATGGGTACAACGTTGGTTACCCTAGGGATTTTAAAAAAAATTAATATTATAGACTATTTTGTAAACATATTTTTTTTAACAAACAATTTTATTGTATTATATTTTTTAAAAATGAACCTACATTTTTTTTTCATTTTTCCGAGCCCCGAGAATTTTATTACTGGGGGTAGGGGGGCCACGGAAAAATATGAGACTCAAAAGGGGGCCACGGGCTTAAAAAGGTTGAGAAACTATGTTTTAGATAATGAAATTTCTGTTGACAAACATTCACATTAAAATGTGTCCCTGATTTCGTGCACTCACTTTCAACCATGACCCCCCATCCGCCGGCTGTCACGACTCTATTCGCAAAAGTCTCTTGGACCTGACTCAGTCTCGCCAGCTTGATTGGCCGAATGTTATCTGAAACATAAATATTTCTAAATCAGTCGCTGATATAATATTGTGTATGAATAACAATCCATGTGTTATAATCAAAGTAAACATTTGGTGCTGTTTATTTTTGTTACATCGATATATAAAATTTAGTGAGCTATTCGAAGGCTGTTGTAACACTAGTCAAATATTTGATACGAAGGTGTGGAGATGGCGACTCGCCATTGAAATGTGGTTTTGAAAAATATGTTATCCTGTTACATCTATCATAAGCCTCTCCCATATTTTTAAACACCAGAAAAATAATAAAATATGGTGGTTGCTTTGTAAAAAAATACAGAATTAAGATCATTTCTCCAATGAAAAGCTGCCCTGATGTCAAATTAAAAATTGACAGTTATATTTCATTGCTCTTTTGCGTATGAATAACTTTGTGTTTCAAGGTAGGTAATCTTTTTGAAAGCATTTTCAAAGACAAGTAAAATTCATTCAGAGTGTTTGTGATGCTGCCAAATGTCGACTACCTGTTCTTCGACTCGCTTCCGCCTCACTAGCTAGCTTCCCTCACTTCCACCGCCACACATTTACCAACACCCCTACTACCTCCATAGGTCATCATCAAATTCAAATGGAACATGAATGTATAAATCATGTTGCACCCCTAGTTTTAGAAGAGGGGCTAACAACCGGTAGGGAATACTATTTGGTGTAAGAGGAGTTGATCGAATAAGGTTAGGACCTCCTGTTTTAGACTATCAACGTTTTGTGATCACGGACTCCCTACAGTGTTTCTAAAGTTTCTTGGACCTCCTGTGAAAAAAAATGCTATAATAAAATAAAGAGCTATAAATTTAACAATATATTATTATTTAAATATTATAGATCATAGTTTCTCAACCTTTTTAAGCCCGTGGCCCCCTTTTGAGTCTCATATTTTTCCGTGGCCCCCCTACCCCCAGTAATAAAATTCTCGGGGCTCGGAAAAATGAAAAAAAAATGTAGGTTCATTTTTAAAAAATATAATACAATAAAATTGTTTGTTAAAAAAAATATGTTTACAAAATAGTCTATAATATTAATTTTTTTTAAAATCCCTAGGGTAACCAACGTTGTACCCATCAAAGCCCGCTATGGTTCACACTGTTCTTACGGGGGCGTATTCTGCAGCGTTATTCGTGTTAAATTTGTTTCCATAAATTTCTTAAAACTAGTTTGCACGCACTGCAGGGTGCAGAATGCTAAATAAAGTAAAATAACGTTATCAAAAGAGTTTTTATGAAATTAATTCAATCGTTTTCAAGTCGCCGTGAGTTCTTTGAATGCTTTGTAATTTTCTCTAGATGCAATTAAGTCGGCATGGCCAACAAGACCACCAGATGCGACTGTAGTCGTATTATGTTGAGCAGTTTTTCCCGTTCGTTGTTCATGTTTGGACATTCTCAATAAATGCGATCAGCATCCTGAATCATATTGCCTTATTTATATTTAAGGCTATTTACTAATCAGCCAACCTGGAAGAGCTTAGCAGTAAAGTGATCATGGCTAGTTATAAATTGGCCTATCCGAAAATTTGAAGTCGAAGCGTTGGTCTCCATTTGCATTTTTAAGATTGCCTGTTCTTGGAAAAATTTCCCATCAATTTGACCAAATTCGCATTCTGATTCATTTGAAGGGTCTGGTCGAGAAGGAGGTAGTCAAAGAATTCTCCTCATCTGGGACTTGACACCCATTATGTAGCATTGCTGTTGCACCTTGAACTTGAATGTACAGATTTAACAAAAGTTTACCAAGCAGAACCGGCAATGCATTTGTAGAAGTAGTTCTGTATGCTTTTGTAAAGGCTATCCATGCACTGCATTATTCGGTTAGAAGAATTTTCTGTACGAGAATAAGGTTATAAAGCTTGTATCACGTACGTTACCAGCCACTCCCATGGATTGGGTGTAAGGCTTCAGTTACTTGATACCTGCTACGAAAGAAGTTTTGGCATGATATGCAGTGGTGTAGGAAGGGGTCCTGCCGCCCGGGGCGGTACTTGAATTTCCAGCCCCATGGAGGACCCTAAAAACACTAGCCACTAAGCGAAGAGACAAAGCTTTGCCAATGATCAGTCTTGGTCTTTAGTATTGCGTTTTGATATTTGCGTCGAGCTGTGTCAAAAAATGATTTCTAAAAAGAGTTTACACAAGAATACCATTTTTTAAAACCAAATTTTGACTATGAATCGCGCAGGGAATTCAAAAAAATAGTACATGATTATTTATAAAAGTAAAACTTCAATACTTTCAACAATTTGTGCGATATATCTTTTATTCATAAAAAAAATCTTAATTCCTTGCTCAATCTTTACTTTTTGAGTGGCTTAAGATTTCTGGCTTCGTTTGAGGTTGGTCGATTTACAAGGCAAAATGTTCAATTAGTTGTTTTTTTTTATCATCAGCTATCTCATAAATACGTCTTGATACTGAACGGAATTGCTCAAAGTAATCACCTGAATAATTGCATTTTAACTCTGATTCATAACTCTTGAAAATGCAAAATCAAAGATTTGGAAATATAAGGCATTTTTCTAGCTTTTGCAATTAATTTGGAAATTTCGTAAGAAACTTTTAATTAAACCAGTGTCTAATTTTTCACTGAATACTATAAATCCTATTTTTTTGCTGCGGAAACTTCTTAAGGCTTTTTGAATTATTCAAATGGCTTTTATTTCATGTCTATGTGTTTTTTATAAATGGATAGTAGCATTAGTAAAGCAAAACATATTTAACGCACGAGTTTAACGAGTTTCATAATATCATGGAGGTGCCGCGTGGCGGCCATTTGCTCTACATAGGAAGCGAACATGGCCAAAGAAGAAGAATATTTTGAGTGGCCGTGGCCCCCCTAAAGTCTGCTGTGGCTCCCCAAAACTGATATTTTCTTCTGTGGCCCCCTTGGAGCATGCTGTGGCCCCCAAGGGGGCCACATGGCTCCCGGTTGAGAAACGCTGATCTAAAATATATCTCAAGGAATTTTTCAACCCAGCCGTCTCCAAAAACCCACTGGAAAATTTTATATAGTTTTCAGCATCGCAAACTCGTTAGCCAACATAAATACTAAAAGATTTACATAAACATAGCGACACGTCATTTTTCAAGATCAATTTTTTTTGAAATCTTCAAAAATCAACTAGCTCGTTTATTGCATTAACCTGATATGTGCCGTCCGGTATTAATATGGCCGTGCATGAAGTGCCGTGATTTTCTTTCAAAAAATTAAGCTTAATAAATATGTACTTTTTGGACGTACAGTAGAACCTTGATTATCCGGACTAATTGGGGATGAAGGTAGTCCGGATAAGAAAAATCCAGATAATCGAAAAAAATTACACGGAAAGACATGTACAATCAGTGTAAATATTTTTTATTTGTCTAGATCAGGGGTAGGGAACCTTTTATTCTCTTAAAGCCGCATTTACTTTTCTGATTCGACATAAGGCCGCAGTAAACATTGACTAGGGAATCTTTGGCCGGAAACAGGACTTTACGGTCAGAATATGTCAGGAATTTACGAATTTAAATATTTCCTTAATTATTTTTACATCATTCAAAATTTGAAATCCAAGATCGTTCGCATCAAAGTTTAACCACTTGGTAACATATTCTTCGACACATTTAGTGCATATTGAATTTTGTGCTATTGCTTCTGTAATGTCTCTTGTAACAATTTCTAGTGTGTTACTTGAACTTTCTAATAGTCTTTTCAAGAATTTGTTCCATGATTTTTTCACTGTTGACAAATCTAAGAAATTCAAACTCTCAGAAATTTTAACTTAAACATTTCATCGATCTGGGTAAAACATTCTATTGATAGGTGAGATGATGCATTATCTAGTATTAAAAAAGTTTTTCCTCATATCTATGCAGTTTTGATATTTTTTACTTTTGGAATGATCTGTTTTTCATAACATCGATTAAAATTTTCACCATTCATCCTGGTTTTTTTCTGATGGTAATATTGGACCAGAAGATTTTTTTGATTTCAAACAACGTATAACAACAAAATGGTATGCACTCCATTATATATGTAAGCAACAGTGGATCAATTCGCCACGAGAAAATTAGCAAATTCGTAAAAAAATTGTTCCAGAAAACAATCCAGATAATCGGGGTCCGGATAATCGAGGTTCTACTGTATAATAATAGTACATCACAAAAACTTACCATATAAATACACGATGGGTCATTTCCGCCATCATTTATCCAAAAATGTTTCAAAAACAGAAATTATGTTAGCATAAAATTGCTAGCAATAAATTTGAACACAACAAAAAAGCTTTTTTTCAAATCGGCGTGTTAACACTTCCGTGGCAGAGAACCAGTTAATAAAGTAACACTTTTATAAACAAGTGATTTTTGAAATATAATATAAATACTTTTTCTGCTACTGTGTGACGTGCGAAATCTTCATTTGTAAAAAAAAATATATGAAAATATCCATCAAATATAGTTTTGTTTTTTTGTCAACAGATGGCTCAAATTCTGAAGTGCTGAGATACGTCAACCTGAAAACCATTACGAATAGGGAATGTCGAAAGTATTATGGTAGAAAAATCACCAAATCCCAAATTTGTACTGCTGCTCTTTGTGCTGATAACCAGGCCATATGTGATGTGAGGAATTGACGATTTTTAATATTTTATATTCTACTAGTCGGTTCTCGGCAAGCGTTGCCACTCAAAGAAAGAAAGTGTTTGTGCTTTAATTGTGTTTATTGAAGTGCATGTTTTCTTTTTCTGTCTGTTTGACGTTTGCCGCCAATTGTCTATGGTACAAAACACATCACGCCACCTACTGTAATTTAATTGTACTACACCTATAACGTTCGCACAAGTTGCATGAACCAGAATTTGGGGCCACTCCTTATTGATAAACTCAATAGTGTTAAGTGTTATTATATTATTTTTCACGTGTTCGACGTGTGCAGTGTTTTTAATATTTAAAAATAGTTATGACAGTGTTGTGAGAAAAAAAACTCCACCAAAAATGAGTTTAAACGGAATAACCAACAGTCTTTCAAAGCTGTTCACAAAACGACCCAATAAACATGAACGAGCTACCGAAATCGGGCTGCCGACGAACGTCAAGCAGCATGTACATGTCAGCCACAATACGGTGACAGGAAATCTGGAAGGCCTTCCGTCATCATGGATACGGCTAATGAATACCCAGATAACACAGGCTAAGCAAAATAAAAACCCTAACGCGGCATATCAAGCTGTTAAATTTTATAATTACTCTATGAAGAAAAAAGAACCGATACCATTTAAAGCCCTGCTAACCGAAGAAGCTATTACCGAAGAGTCAATAGAAATTGACAAACTCCTTGATAAAAAAAATGCGCACCAAAGCCAAGATTCTGATATATCGCTCGGTCAGAGTAGCGAAGAAGAAATTTACCTGCAGACCTTGAAGGAATTATCATCCAGACAGACTATGCCAGCATTACCTCCAAAGAAAGGAAAAGCCAAACCGCCTGTGCATACAAAAGTAGATAAGTCTGCAGTTGAAGACCTGACAATAATCGGTGTCGAGCCTGAGGAGAGTCCTATCCTGCGAAAAAAGGAGGAAGGACAAGCTTATTTCAACAGTTAATTTTATTGACAAATAAAACATTCTTTTGTAATAATTTCACATTTGATTATTATCAAGATCAGGAATAAAAATATGTATTTAGACTATTTATATAAAATCTAGTTAGACTTATAATGTAACAAGCAATTGGAAAAATATAAATATGAAAAGATTTTTTAGATAATGATACATAATATAAAGTGACACTAAAATTAAAATGATTAAAACCTCTGACAAATAAATGTTATTAATTTTCAATCGCATTCTAAAAATGCTTGTGAATAATAAGTTATATTGTACAAAATCCCCATTTCCTAACTTTAAATATACATTAGAATCAAATAAAAAAATGACCTTTCTTACTTAATTGTAATAATGCCTTTTCACCAAGTATTGACAGTGAACATTTAAAAATGAATATAATTTTATTGCTGTTATTTTATAAGACTAGTCTACAAAATTGAGCCTGTCCTTTATTTATTTTTTTCCAAAAAAGCATACATATAGTTACATAAATTATTCTGTAAAAATAAATTATATACATAGGTAGTTAACTGACGTTTGTCATTTGATACAAGTGTCAGTTTCTTTCGATTGGAAATATGAATTGAATTGTGGTGCAACTTTATGATTCTGGGCATAAAAAAGTATTAGTATTTATTTTATTCTTTTTTTGAAAATGTGTTTGTTTTCAAAAACAAAACTTTGCTGAATTTTGACAGCCAGGACACGGTAAAGTCAACAACGTTTATTATACTTTAAATCTTTGGCGCTCGAAATATGATTTTAAAATATTTTTACCTACTTAATATTAAATTAAATAACTTCTTAAATATAATTCTTAAAACCATTCACTACTCAAATCTGTGGGCATTCTTATGGGCTTATCCTTTTTGGCTTTAAGCTCGTTGATACATTTATTTATTATATAAATACGAAACATTCATTTATTAAGCGTCAGTTCAAGTTCATCCCGTGCACTTGATCGCCTGAAGATGCTGAAAGGCGAAACCCTGGTCGTTAGTGACAAAACATGTGTAAATGTACATAATTTGAACGATTTAAATTTAATATTGAAATTCCACCAAGCACCTTCAGTCGAAATCTTAAATTATACTTAATATTGTTTTCCAATGGGAATTTTCAAAATATTGTTATTGTCGTTTTATCTTTATAATTTATTCGTAGTTTTCTTTTTTACCTGTGGATTTTTTAAAAATAAAGAGTAGGTATTAACCACATTGCAGTGACGAGTTAATAAGAATGCGTACAATTTTGCAACCTACTCGGTAGGATGACAAATATTTGTCAATGAATTCAATGAGTCATCATAAGAATTCCCTCCCCGAAACTCACAAGGCATACGTTTTCACAAAAGGAAAGTTCAAAGATTGGAAGCAATCAATTTTCGTTTAGGTATATGCTCGTTGTTAAAATTTAAAATATATTAATGTTCTTAGTGGTGTTCAATTTATTGGTAGAAAGCGACAAACCGAAAATTATTCTGATAAAATATTGTCATGAACAAAACTTTATTTCAAAGTCTCGGGAACAACCCTTGGTAAATAATAATACACCTACATATATTATAATATATGTGCAAGTCGTCATTTTTTTACACATGTGGTTTAAGTACTAAAATATATTTTCTTTATAAAAATGCACAGTAATAATATAGCAAATGTGCTCATTGCATAACATTCTGTGTAATCAGGCAAAATTCTGTGCATAGCTGAGACTGACTGATAAGTGCTAGGTACATTTCCTAGAAAATTTGTATTCTCGATTAGTCATATCGATATTACTCACTGGAAATAAAATTTATTTACACTAACAGCGAGACACGAAGCTCATCGGATTTCGCTAGTTTACTCCGTGTCAGTGCCCGGTAAAGCGTAGTTTTAGTTATTTAACTTAACATTTGTTAATTTCCTGTGTTTTTCAGTGTCAAGTTTTCATTTTTACGGGACATATTTCACCTAAAATATAGTTATTTCTCATTTCGGTATCGCACGTGTTTACTATAGTGCAGTCTCAAACCAATTAATAAGATAACTTATTGCCATCTATTCAAAGTGTACAGTACTTCAATGGAATGTTGATTAAGTAGGAAACTGCATTGAAGAAATCACGACAAACTCCAATTATTTAGCTGCAGAGATAATATGAGATCTACTACTCCGATACTTTGATAATGCTCCAACTTAGCGCCATCTAACAAAAGCTGGTGAAGCTTCCTTAAACCCTGACTTACCCTATGGTTGGTTTTTTATTTTTATAAATGCATAAAATAATATTTATTCCAAATAAAAAGACATTTAAATTTTAATAACATTTATTAAAAATATATATACATCATGAAAGTAACAGATTAAATATAAATAAATGGTAAGTGTCATGGTCTACAGAGACACCTATAATTAAAAGAAATTATTAAATATCTTTTACACAAAAAATCGTTGGAATTAATAGAATATAGCTTAATAAGATTTTAAAATCATTTCAGCTGAGTGAAACATTCCTTATCATCATATTCCAATAAAGTTTATTTGTAAAAAAATGAACAGAGAGCCAGTGGCATGCTTAAGCAGGGACCTCTTATTTTTTTTTCATTTCCCTGTTCATTTTTTAGAAACAAACTATATCACAATATGATAATAAGGAAAGCTTATCCTAACTGGGATGATTTAAAAATCCTATTAACCTAGATTCCATCAATTAAACAATGTTTTGCAAATAAGAAATTCAATATTTTCTCTTAATTTCAAGTGTCTCTGTAGACCGTGACTCTTACCCTTAAAATACTAATTTATAATACAAAAGCGACAAAGGAATAATAACAGTAAATCATATATAAATGACGTCAGTAATCTTCAATCATCTTCGAAATGAAGTCTCCGCAATTTAAGGTAGTTGCATTCCATCCAATTCAGTCATTTTTCAATACTGCATTCTGTGAAGGGAGCAGTATATTTTCTTGTTTTTTTCAGGATATGTAAGTAAAAAGAAAACAATTTTTTTAGTTAAATATGAAAATACTAGCTTTATTACTGGATGCAATTCTACTCACAGAATTATGTATGAAAAAAATACTATTTTATATGACTGCCGACTGATTAACTACGTCAAATCAAATTTGGTGAATAGTGCAAAAAAGCTGATTAGAAATTATATTTTTTAATGGGCAACTAATTATTTGGTTAGTATCTAATAGTAATAAATTATCAGTAAAAAAATATAAATTATTAGTAAATAATTCTTTTTGGTCAGTATTTTTTTTTTAAAAAGGTCATTGGATATCTATAAATAGTCAGTAATTAGTAGAGGTTGGACGATTTGATTAATTTGGTAACAGTAAAGTTTTAGCACCCTTTTATTATTTAATAAACGAAATGTTTTTAAATAAATATAAGTGAGTGAAAAAATGTATCAGTGTTAAAGTCAATAAATATAATAAATTAGAAAAGCTTTGTCGTTGACAAGCTATTTTTGAGAAGAAAAGAATTTTTTAATCATTTTATTAACACTTTACACGCAGATTTCCTCGTTTCTACGTGATTTTTTGCTTCCAATTTTTTTTTTTCATTGGTGCTTCACTTATAAAAAATATTTTTCAAAAACAAAAATAGGATATTTTAGTGCAATAACGTACTGTACTAAGCTACTGAAATATCAAAATCTATAAAAAAACCTTTCGAAAAATTATAAATAGAATCCTAGACATGCAAATGATAACAATACAACCAGTTCTGCATTCACTAAATGTTTGCAACCTTATCGAATTAAAGGTTTAAATTTAAATTGGGTAAAAAATCTTTTCCAAATATGTAGCATGCACATGAGCTTCATTTGGTCAGAAGCGTTGATAAATCGCCAGCTGAGAATTGATTCAACCAAGTCACACTTACCTAATTTTGAGTAAAATACTTTTGAAAGTTTGATTACTTGTAAAATTTATAGTTTATGTTTGATACATTTCTATTTAAATCAAAATGATATCAAATCGGCTGTGGAAAGGAAAAAGGATGTAACCCACACATAACAAATTCTACAGGAGACACAAAAAACGTTTTTTGATGATTTTAAGCCAAAGGCAAATTATATAAAATAAACAACCTTTAACCGCACGAAGACTGATAAACTGGTTCTTAACTGACTTTATCTAATATTAATTTAAATAATTATAAAAAAATCTTTTTTTCAGTCGTTTTTCATGATTGCAATTTTCGCAGGCTCTTATTTTTTCATACTAATACAGCATACATCCTTTTCAAAGAACGTGTATCAAGTTATATTCATTCTGATTATCTAAAAAGGCTGTTTTGGATAAAGTGTGGGTTACGTCCTTTTTCCTTTCCACAGTCGAATGGTAAATGTTTTTTGTATTTTAATACTTTTTATATTGCAACTCAGGTCGTTATAGAGATCTTCATTTTGAACTTGGCTTAAAAGCGTTGTCCATATTTTAGAAAATATCTGTACCAAGTCTTGGCTTGCCTTGAGTTACTCAATTTGGTAATTTTGGACTTCAAACCAATCCTCAGCAGGCGAAATGTTGTAAAAATTGAATACTATGCTAGAACAGTGTTCTTCAACCTATGGACCACAAGAGTTTATTGCCGGTCCGCGGTAACTTTTCTTTCGAAAATTTACGCCTCGAATATTTCTTTTGTACTAAAAATGAGAAAAGTTTGTTACAAAAAAGCAGCAACAAATGTTGCATCAAAAGAATGGGTAGATTTATAAGATTATATGTGTTACGACGAATCGGTGAAACTGCCTATTTCACGTATTCGGCAGAGATTTTGCCGAATGCGTGAAATAGACAACGGGCTTGCTTATTTCACGCATTCGACGAAATCTCTGCAGACTGCGTGAATTCGCCAAGGAGTTATAACTATTGTCAGTGTATAAATTCTTTAACTGTCAACATGACAGTTGAACAAATAATTTTGACACAGAAGTCAAATTTATTGCAGAATGATTGATTTAAAAACTTTCACACTTGATAAAATGAATCAATGCTTATTTGATGACATAATTATTGATGTTGTTCAATCTGCAACTCCGTAAAATATTTTTTTGCTTTTTTTGTAAACTTAAATGCTATGAAAAATTAACAACACTGAAAAAAATGATGTGAAATTTACTGAGGACGAGGAAGCTTGGCGTGGAAAAGGGATTTAATTTTGATAAATATGGAAAGTAACAATTTAAAAGCCTACACGGTTTATATTGCTAAAGAAATACCAGATAAAAATGCCAAATCATATCATTTTTATCATAATGCATTGTGATACAAAGGGTTTTATCACAACCATTTGTATTTCTAAAACAGTAAATGATTTTAAAGTATGGGATCAGATAAGCAGTCACAGAAATCTAACTAACAAGACAATGTAAAGTTTAATATTAAATTAAATTTGACGACTGTTACACAAATTTTTTCACTGTTCATTATTTTTTCTTGATACTATTATTAATTTCCAAGATTTATAAACTGTTCATTTGTATCCCTTTATCATTTTTTTTTATTATTATCGTCAAAAGTTGTCAAGTCAAAGGTAGGAATTTAAATCTGTTTATTTCCAGAAATTTGTTTGTCTAGTTTTACCGACTTGTTATTAAAATGTAGAACTTTAAAATTTCTACCAATATCGAAGGTGTGGTTGTTTTGAAACAGATGGTTTCCAAATGAAAAAAGTTCATCCCCTTTCTTAGCAAAACTCGAGTGTTCTTTGATTCTAATATTAAACGATCTACCTGTTTGACCAATATATTTGGCGTTACAAGAATTGTAGTGAGTTGAGTTGAGTAAATAAATCCCACTTTGGTTCAAAAAGTTTAACTTATCTTTGGACTTAACTAATGCCAATGCTCGCAATAAACGAAACCGGTCCTGACATATTAAATGAAGTACAAAGGAATATTGTGTTTTCATTAATATAATGCCTTTCCACCAAGTATTGACAGTGAACATCAGTGGCGGTTCCTGACCTGAAATCTTGGGTGAGCTAGAGAAAAGCATAGCATTGTATACTATTTACGAAATTTTGCATGCTTCCACTTCATCTTATACATTAATCTACAAGCAAATTAACAAATACTACGACACTACTGCAAAGCATAAATTACTATATAATACAATCAATGCTAATGTAAGTAAGAAATAATAATACGTGACCTTAAATTTGTCTCTTTCAAAGTGAAATAACAAGTAAAAAAAGCAATACAGAACTGTCACTGAGATTCGATACCTGTCACTTTCATAGAATACAAAGATATTGGTATGTTTGTATGGGCCATGGACTAATTTCAATTTAGCCCCTGATGAATGACAGAAGCCAGTAAATTTGAAATACAGTCCTGTGTGTTTGATGACGTTTCCGTACATACAAATACAAACAAAATCGAATCGTGCTAGATTGCGTTCCAGTGTAAAGAAATATTGTCTATGGTTTTGGGCTAGAAAGCCGCAGCCCCTGACCAATAGCATGTACATAGGTGTTGCCAGACTGACGTCACGTTGAATGTTTTCTATGAATTATTTATAGGATTATTGTTTTTTTTATGCCGGCTCAGCTTAAAATTGTAATAAAAAACAATCGAGAATATTATTGTAGGTAGACATGTCATTGTCTTATATTGATAGAGGAAAATTTAAACAAAGATATTATATTCATTTGGGGAAGGTTAGTGACGCTTATAAATGTATTTATTTTGTTCAGCGGCCGAATTGCTGTTCATTTTTATTCAGCCATCTAAAGTTTTGGGTGAAAAATGCAGGTCGGGGTTAGCCCACCTAGCCCAGTACCTAGAACCGCCACTGGTGAACATCCTAAAAGTGGTCACCCGTTGAAGTTATGTTGTACAGTGCTGCGTCCGAACGAACGTTATTTGATTTAATTGGATGCAAAAAATGCGATTAAATTTAATTACTAATGATTATAAGCTTTCTACAATTAAAATACAATTATTTTATCATCCACTATGACAGTTTATTCTTATACCATAGATAGTTGAAATATAACTTATTATGGTCTATGGTTTATTTTGACATCTGTCACATATGTAGACATTTAAAAGTCGAAAATAGATCGCTTAATGACGCCCGATGGGTTGATGTCGACGAGTGCTGCCTATCATATTACAGTTTAAACTTATTTGCAAGTTGTATGGAGATCAACGTCATTATAGTTAATTAACAGTATGCTTTTATATATTTATTTATTTCATTGGAAAATTCAACATATTCCTGATCAATGATTAGAAGCAAGGTTAACAATTATACCTAAAAGCAATCGATTTAGCCTAGCATTTTATTAAGTGTGATTTGAGAAACAGGCTCTCAAAATGAACAGAAAGATTATATCATTTGGAAAAATCGCTTTCCCGAAAATCACTTCTAAAAGCATAGAAAATGTGGAACCTTCATCCTCGAAAGAAACTGAAGGATTCAGTACCTTCGGTAAAAAAGTTGCTACCGTCGACGAAGATATTAGAAACATCGCCATTGATTTAGAGAGCCAGCATGTTGAATCAGTAATGGGCATACAAGACTTCGGTAGGAAAGCCAAAACATTCGACCTAGATCAGATATCAAACGCTATCAGTGGAGCCAGTAGGCTAATGCTCTGAGAGCAAGAATATAGGATATACTTATTTTGATTGAGACGAAAAGTTGGTGGAAACTATTACCTGTTATGGCACAGTGGAATAGGGCATTGCCGAATCTATGGCTGAACACCTTGGCGCAATCTGCCACTTTCATTTTATTCATTTTGTTTGCATGAATATGTGAGTCATTGATGTGAGGTAAACGTCGCTCACTCCCAAAATTTTGCAAGCCAATTTCATACAGCTTAACAATATGTTTCCACGATGCATATCTTTTGATTGAATTTTCATCGTGGAACTCCAAGTCTTTAGTCAATAAATTATTACGTATTCCTTTGAGCAGGGGGGGGACATCAAACAACATCACAATCTCTTTTCCTGGAATTATTTCAATAGTACTTCCTGAAAATGAAACAAAATAATTTACTTAATAATTGTTTAAAGTTTGAATGTATTTTTAAATCTATAAGCATTTTTATCTCATGAGTTAATGTTCCCATAAGGTGCCCACACATTTTTTTATCCTTCGCACAGGCCGCACAGAGAAATATTTAAAAAACAAGAATTATTTAAAAAAAAAAAATATTTCTGTTTGAATATTTATACTAAGCCTTCGCAAATTTTCTTACACTCACCAAATGTTGCACATTTTTCTCACTCATTTCTCGTAGGACAAATGTACTTTCAATATTTTACTAAGTCTTTCTATTTTTTATTTACAATAGCTATCATAACACCGTTTCCTTTTTCGCAGCTACTATTTTGGCATTATGACAACGAGAGAGAAAATACATATTGTTTTGCTATAAGATGCACTGCGCATATTTAAGACACCTTTCAGTCTTATATTATAATGTACTTATTATGAAAACTTCACAGTTCCTAGGATTGCGATATTTTACAGTCTGTGAACAGTCCGTGTTTCCATAATATACAAAGTGTGTGCGTAATAATCGAAATGGTTGAGCGCAAACTTACTTTCATAGTTGTTTGTAGATCTAAATCGAGCTGTATCTTTATGCAGCATATTTATGGCTGCCTGGTTAGTGGAGCTCTGGTCACACACAGTTGCAATAATTTTCAACCCTGGAAATATTTTTTTAGATTTCAAGTAAAATAACAGCATTAGTTAAATGATGCCTGAAAAAGTTATATTAGTCAAACTCAGTTATAATGATTAAGGAAATAGAGAGACTTCGGATGATCACATCCGAGGAAACATTCATTTGAGAAATCGTGGACATGAATTGTTTGTTCTCCCAAGGTGTAGAACCAGCCTGCCAATGGGGATGCCACTGGGTAAATCTTTAACGGTGTTCAACGCTATTGCTTCGGATGTCGACATATTCCACGTAGACGTGGGTGAGTTCCGACGAATACTATTTTTTATGTATTTAAGTAGAGTTCTTCGGAGCTTACCCAGTTGACTTCCTTGCCATTTTTTTCTGCATTGTTAAAGTTTTAAATTTATAATTTGTCAACCTTGGCAATATTAATTAAATAAATTAATTAGCTCATGGTTATCTCCATACATTTATTCACTTTTGTAACGACTTACTTCTCATACGTAGCAAAAATATCGTCAATGAGAGTGAAAACAATGAAACAAGCATAAATTTAAAATTTTATGAGAAAATTGGTTTGACAGAAAAATATACATAATGTGTGTAAATAAATTCTAATTGTGTATTTTTGACTGAGTTGCGACTTTTTGTGCTATATGACCGCTCCAGATTCTTCATGTCAGTATGTGATGGGTATGTTTGCAAGAATTTAAAAAATGCCTATTCTCTGATATAACGACTAATGCTTATAATGAGCAAATTCTACATTACAAATTAAAAATTCTACATACCTGTCGAGTCCAAAGCTTTGTAAACTTCTTTAATGCACCGAACCAACTGAGCCGACTTCGTGCTGGACTCACAGAAATAGTATGCAATAGGTTGCTTCTTATGTCCTGATAGACTTCTAATCATGAAGACTAGCGCGTGATCAGCAATCCTTTTACTTCTTAAATTTTGAAAATCTTCAAAACCTTCGATCAAGTCAGTCTTAGCATTGTAGTCTAAATGAGGTTCTAGGCTCATTTCATCCCATAGAAGAGAAAAATACTTTTCTTTTCTGCGCATTTTTGAAGCGATTTTCTTCAAACTAGAGAAAATCACAGGTGAAATTCCGGTAGCTAATGGAACAGTGGATAAAAGTCTTTGTAATGTTCGAACAGAGGGCAATTTAAAATTTTTTGTGAGAAATCTGTATGCTTTTCCACTTTGTTTGAACATTGAAAGAGCTACTACTTTATCAATATTCATGTAACGGCACCCTCTAAGCTTCCGTTTAGATGACAATAATTGAAGTTTAAAAAACTGTTTTTGAATAGATGTTAAATCTTTTGTGACTCGATCGAAGGCTTTAGAAGTAGCAAAACGTTTCGCACTGTTATATGAAATAGTTTTTCTTTGGGCATTTCTTTTTGACCGAAGATATTTTTTGCGATACATTTTTGCGATCGGAGTTAAAGGTATTACTTTGGCAATTGTATTTTCAGGCGTTGTATCTATATAAAAACGAATAAAAATCAATACTATATTATACATGTTTTAATATAAGGCATCAACAAAAATGCAGTTTTCATTGAATAATCTCAGTAAAGGTTATAATTTTATACAGGTTGAATTCGGCTCAATCTGTGCAATGATTAATATAAGTAGACCTGACTAAGATTTAACAAGTGAAGTGCAAAATTAAAAAAATGCCAGTGCGCTGATTATTTTGATAAACCTTAACATTAAACATCAATTTACATTTTTTTCCAAATCAATTAAAATTGAAATCATTGAAATATTTTGCATATTCATATAATTTCATATCCTTAGTCTATTTTTCTAACGGAGCAGTTCTATGATTCCCATTTTACATAGCGTAAATGAAGTCCATTCTTTAGAAATACTACTAGGTATATTGAGGTTTGTAAACGGAGAGAATCTTCACACTGCAGTATGGTTGACATCATTTCTTTTCAGATTTGATTATAATGTACTCCATGGCATTTTTTGTATAAGAGGGAATCACTGAGCTGTGAGACTGCATAAATATATTCAACCATTTCAGGATGAAATAGTCTTTTAAAAATATTTTTTTCTTAATATTCCTTTGGGTTTTTTTAATCGATGTCCGCTCCCAATAAGGAGCACATGGCCTCCAAATAAAGGTATCTCAACAGCATTTTAAAAATATGTATGTGATGTTAGTATATGATGTTAGTATGTCATGAGTGAGACAAACACCAATTCAATTTTATGACTAACCTTTCACAAAATTGATCAATGAACTGGTTGAGCAGGATGGGGCCATCATGGAATTTTCCTCTGTGGGTAATCCTGCAGGACTTTCCATCTGTATCTTATCAATGAGTCTCATCCGTCTTGGGCTTTGATCAAATGTCAAGGGGCTTGTATGGCATTTGAAAGGGCTACTGTTATATTTGATAGGTGATGTGGTTTCGGCAAACGAAACAGGTATTTTGCTATCATTGGGATTATCTTCAACCTGTAGATTAATATCGCTTTTGTCCAAATCACTATCGTAATTTACTGATGGTAAATTTTGCGATGGAACTGCACCACGTTTTAATCTAGTAGGGCAATATAAGTCATCAGGCAAAAAGTGATCCTTGCAAACAGCAACGTGAGATGGAATATTACATAACGCGAGCCCTTTCAAATTCTTTTCGTTTATTAAGCGAAGCCATTGCCGTCTTACATAATCATTTTTTGGTAAACGATGGCATGTGGACTGAGATGAACAGCCGGGGACCCAACAACGAACAGGCATGTTATAATCTGAAAAATACAAATAGTTATAACAAAAGTAGATAATTATCTCCTTTACCACCAAACAATATAAAATAAGTAAATGAAACTATTTTCACGTGTGACAGCTAAAACAAATAAATTTGTAATGGCCGCTTGTCATTTTTGGCCAGTATTGGAAAGCTAGGAATACCCTAAAATATTGTTTTGATTGCTTAAAAATATTTTTCCCTATAAAAATTAATATGTTATTCCATACAAATGATTAAATATAAACTAATAATTTGGTCAATTTCTTATTCGATAAACGGTTGGCATATTAAAGAAACTATCAGTTATTAATAAATTAAACGGTCAGTTTATTAGCGGTCAAGAAACCAGCCGTTAATTTTTTGACATAACATGTATTAACGAAAGCATTTTGTCCTCGTTTTTTTTTAATTGTGGCGTTAATGATCTGTTAAAAAATAAATAAGTATTTTTCTGACTACTTTAAGATGCATAACTACGAATGTAAATACTTTTCACAGTGTAATTTGACAACAAATTTTGCATTTTATGAATAAAATGTGTAGTAGAGCTAACAGTACCATCTACAAAAAAAACGTCAAAGGTCTCGAGCACTGTGACGTCCTACCCCTTCCAACTGACAGCCCCGTGGCATGAACGGTATGGCAGACATACAAATATTGATTTTTAAGACCTACTGTAAGTTAATTTTACTATGCGTATAACTTCGCGCAAGTGCAAGTAAAATGTTTGTCAAAGTTTTATTGCAATCGGATGAGAGGTGTGGCAACGCATAAAATACTAACAAACAATCACACCTAATGCACGGAACACATTTGAACGGAATGTCAAAATGTAGATCACATGATTTGACAGATTTGAAATATTATATTTTAAAACAAACAATTAAACTTCAAATTTGAATTGTCTGAATGCTGTTTGATTGTTGGTTGACGGTTGAATTGCATGAACGGTACGGCAGACATACAAACATTGATTTTTATATATAAGACCAACTGTAAGTTAATTTTACTGTGTATAACCTTCCTGGAAGTGCAAACAAAAACTTTGTCAAAGTTTTACTGCAATCGGATGAGCGGTGTGGCAGCGCATAAAATGAGAACAAACAAACATTCATTTTTATATATTATATTTATATAGAGATTGCTTAAAATTATTAGAAAACATATAATAAATTAAGATCTGGATTAAGGAATATTTTTGAGGGTATGCTCTTAACATAAATTGTTTTATATCTTTCGAAAAAGAAGATATAATACAGGGCTGTGGAATCGTGAAACAAACCTCGACTCCAACTCAAATTTACAAAATTTCACTATATTAATAATAATAATATTTTTTGAACAAAACATTTTGTCACTGACCTTTTAAATTGACTTTTAATGATAATTACATGTAACTTCAAAGATTGGGACTACTTTCCCAATTGATTGAACGTTGTTAACCACTCGCACGCCAACAACTCACCTATGCGTCAAACGCTTACTGACTCCATACTCCAACGATGTGCCAGTGCGTCAAAATGTTTTCTTGTAGAAAATAAATATTCTATCAATATGTAAAAATTATTGTGCTAGCAATATCTATTGATGAACACAATAATGGCTAAACATTTAAAATCAATCCATATTATGTATATATAAATTCAACAGAAATATTGCAAGGGCTACCCACCGATCTTAGTATATCTTTTGTTGTAGCAATATTCGCAATGGTTTTTTAATTTTTTTTAAGAAGATTGAGGAAGGCATTACTTAGCTAGATTACGTCTAAAAAAATTGATGTATGAAAGTGCCCATTTGTGGAAGTCAAGTTGTCAATGTTGTCACTCTGTAAAAAAAAGCTCACCGGCAGCATAATATGTTTTATTCTATCGAAATGCGAGCCACATTTGATAAACTTGTTTTATAATTATTTTACTTTTAAGGGCAACAGCGGTGGACCCCTTATCATTTGAGAAGACGACGGAGAAATTACGCAAATCGGAGTTGTGAGCTTCTCCAGCATTGTAGGATGCTCGTCTAATCACCCGTCAGGATTTACCAGGACTGCTTCGTTTCTCAAGTGGATTGAATCCCAAACCGACCTGGTTGTTCGGCCATAGCTACAAGATACGATACCATTTTTAAAAAAAGAAAGAAAACGTATGGATTATTCAAAAATTGTGTTCAAAATAAACAAATAATGGTAATAGCCATCAATTGTATTTATTGTGAACCATATTGCAACCTGTAAATTGCATTTGAACATTTGAAATAGATTTTTAACCCATGCCAGAAGCATATCGTCGTTGATTTTGTGCAAACACATATCTCGACTTTTGACAATTTTGAGTTTTTCGGTGTGATGAATTCAGAATTTCAATTCAAACATATGCAATTTAAGATTTCGACTGAAGGTGCTCGGTGGAGTTTCAATATTTAATTTGAATCGTTCAAATCCGGGTCGTTAGTGACAAAATCTGTGCGAATGCTTTATGTTTCTTTGGTCTTAAGTAAGCTTGAATATGGATCCATCATTTGGAGCCCATATGAAAGTTCATACAAGCTGAAATTGGAGAGAATCCATAAGAAATTTCTAAGATATTATTATTTCAAAAAATTTAAATTCTTCCCCTTTGATAATTCCTTAAAGGAATACTACCCCAACAAATTTCTTTTAGGAATGTTATCATTTCACTCACTTGAAGCTCGAAGATCGTTTTCAAGCTTAAAGCATTTTTCTCTTCTTCTTCGGGGCCGAGTTAATAATCCTGAAATTCTCATGACTATTAATTTACATGATCCCAATTTATTCTTACGTGGGCGAAACAATGAGCAAAAACTTTTATTTCTAAAAACTTATACCTCGCTTAGGAGGTATGAGTCACCAGTTCCAAGGGCCGTTCGACTAATCAACGCATTGCCTAGAGAAGTGGACATTTTTAGTGATGGTATTTGTGAACTGTTTGATAAATTTTTCTTTTGTATTTCTTGATTTTTTATGTTGAATTTGATGTACTGTGTATTTTTATTTTATGTCTTATTATATTTTTCAAGTACATGGCGAATTGGCATCAGCTGTTATGTCATGTACTGTAATTTTAATTTTTAACAATAAATAAATAAATAAATAATTTGAACGAATCAAACAAACATATTCCTTTAACTTTTAGACCAAAATGAAAATATATTTCATGCTTTATTAAACTTAATACAAAAATAATTTGGTAAATAATATTTCTATTCTTAGAATTCTTTTTAACCTTTTGACCGCGGCTCGGATCCAAATCGGTTCAGATTGGGCTGCTATAGCAGTCATCCGCGGTCAAAGGGTTAATCTTCCTTCACAAAAGCAATTGACTGATAATTTGTAAGTTTTGTAATGCGCATATACAAATATATATAAAATAAATAAATGGAATATCCCAACATGAGTTATTTTATTTAAGAGAACTCTAAACTTCAAAAGACGTATAAAAGGAAATGACTATGACAAAACTACTGGTTCGCTAGCCACTCTCCATACACCCTGTTCTTTGTTGTTTTGTGTCCCTGTGTCTGTTGTTTTAAAGAAATTTAAGCATTGCATTTATTTAAAATCAATCGGTTGGAAAATTGATAAGGCTAATCCCTCGTTCACATTCAGCGCTCGATACCTAAAAGTTTAATAAAAATAATAAAACATTTTTAGTACTTTTTCCACATAAAATTTATTAGATCAGGACCGGTTTCGCTCATGATGAGCATTGTCAACTGATAAGAAAAACAATAAAACAGTGATATTTATACAAAAGTTAAGTGATAAAAACAAGGTATGACAAACAATTGGTATTACAACCTAGCAAAAGAAATGAAGCAAAATACAAGGAAAATAAACTATAAATAAAAAGTTGAAGACCACTTAGCAATGAAACTATTATGACAAAATTTATTGTTATTATTTATTGTTTTTCTTATCAGTTGACAATGCTCATCATGAGCGAAACCGGTCCTGATCTAATAAATTTGATGTGGAAAAAGTACTAAAAATGTTTTATTATTTTTATTATAATGCCATTCCACCAAGTATTGACAGTGAACACCTTAAAAGTGACCTGAAAGTTTCCAGAAATATTTAGTAAAACTGAAATATGATTAAATTGATCTTGATTACTGAGCATAAAGTTTATAGAATTTTGGTTGGTTCAGTAACCTCGAACGGCAATTAATTGGAGTTATACTTATCTGATCAGTTAATTTTTTTTTGTAATTATTATTTCAATCTTTTGCCCTCTTTTTTATGTTATTTACCCATGAGGGGAGGTCAAACCAACAGTGTCTGCGGCGGTCGATCAGGTTTTGAAGATGGTTGTTTTAGCAGTTGTTGAGAACCTAACATGTGAATGTGGGGGATCGGGGGAGGGCCTAAAGAGTTTTGAATAGGAGGACTCTGATTGTGTGAGGGTAATCAATGTAGTCGTAAAGTAAATTTTTAATAGAGTGATCCACCATGTCGCTGTAGAACTTCTTCGACAGCTTCATGACGTAATGGAGGATGGGGTTTAGACAGTCAAGTATTGAAATAAATTTGCTATAACTGGATGAATAAGCAATGAGTTTGAATTTATATTCGACAATGCCAGGTATCCATCACTCAATAAGTTTGTACGATGCATCATGTATAAGTCGTAGGATGACTAATAAAACAGCAACTTTTCGGCAGAATTCGACTTTATTCATCAACATAGTCTCTTCCAAGAGTGATACATTCATTCCAACACTTTTCTAACATTACGTTGCCTTTTTTGTAGAACGATTTACTTTTGGCCTTAAATAGGCTTGCTAGTTAATGTCATAATTGCATTGAATTATTATGTACTGCAAATCACCATTATAAAACATTAGTGTTCTATAATGGTGATTGAAGTCAAATACAGTAGAACCTCTCATAACGAGCTTAATTCGTTCCAGAATCTTACTCGTTATGTGAAACACTTGTTAAGTAGACTGTAGTAGACTGTAGACTCCACAGGTACTGTTTGAAACCCCTCAAAATCACATTCTACAACGGTCTCTGGCTAAAGCTTTTTCCAAGTAGAAGTGAGGGTTCTCTTGGTAACCCCTTCCCACGCCTTATCAATTATCTTGAGGCAAGTAACGATGTGAAAGTGATCTTTCCAAAAATCTATGTCGCTCGTTAAGGCAGCATTTATTTCACAATCTGTTTTGCTCGTTATGCGAATTACTCGTTATGAGAGGTTCCGCTGTACGTAAGAAGCGTAATAAAACAGATTGCAAATAAATATATTTTTTTTGTTTGCATACTCCTTGGAACTAATATAATATGTAATTTTAAATTGTCCATATAATCAAACTAATACAGTACTTGAACTATAAATTCAATGATTACATCTTATCTGAGGAATTAAAATGGATTTTTCAATGATCTCAAAAGATAAATTAAGTATACCATATAATTAGCTATTCACAAAATGTGAGTGATAAACAAGAACAGTTCTCTAACAGTCGAAATTGATCAAAACTCTACTCAACGACTACATTAAATAGCCTCACGCGCGGCTAATGAAAGTTCTCCTGTTCAAACCCGTCTATTCAACAAATCCATACACATAAACAACGTTTACATAAATTATCTAAAACATGACTGAACATTGAAGATATCTCTATTCTGCATATTTGCAGTTAGTTCCTTTTTGTTTAACTCAACCCAAATATGTTGACTATATACATGAATAATCGGTGTGCAGAAGAATCTGCCCATCTTTTAGAGTTACAAGAGGTTAGCTGCGCGGAAATTTCAATGGCTAATCAAATATTAATTGAAAAGTTGTCTTCGAGTGCGCGCCAACTCGGAATGAGTGTGCGGGGGCTTTCAAACTGCCGCTCAGCTTAGAGAGAATGTTGGTCAGTACTTTAGTTTTTAATTTGGCATGACATTACGGTCATCCTTTGGTTATTGGTTTCACAAAATAACAAAACATTTCACAAAATGAACAATAGATCAGCTTATTGAAATTGAGTAATGATAAATTGTTAAGTAACACATATATTTATATGTATTGTATTATTATATAATTTTTAGCAAAGTGGACATATAAATATAGATTATTTTCAGATTTATTATAGTCTTCTGTTTAAAATGAAGTTCTTAGTCATTTTGTTTGCTGTGCACTTTATAGTTCAGGTCAGTTCCAAAATTATATAATTATGCATTACCAATTCGATCAATATAAGTTTGGGTGTGAGCCAGGCGACAGTGCCATCTGTAAGCATTCACTCAATATGTTAGCATATGCACTTTCTGCATGGTACGTTCGGGGTAGGGCTTGCAATTTATCATAAATTTTAAATTACCAGTAAATGGTAAATAGTTTCTCTCATAACTGGTTTACCGATCATTTACCGGTATATCAAACAAAAATAGATAATATGAGTGTTGGTTCCAAACTCCTCATATAAACATTGTAATAATAATGAGTTTATGATTGTGGCGAAACACGTGTCACCGCTTGATATATGGCCTACGAAATGACAAAATTACAAATCAATTTTTGTTTTTCTTCATTCAAGGGTCTCGCGGAAACATCAATCCAGACTCCAGAATCAGCACGAGAGTTTGATGGTACTGTACATTCTTTGTTATTTATTTATAACTAGCTGTAAACCCGTTGCCCAGCAACGTGAGATTTTTGTTGCATTGTGTTTAATTTTATTTAGTTTAATTTAATTTAATTTAATTTAATTTAATTTAATTTAATTTTATTGAGGTTGAGCAATTGAGTAACAAGCAGTTGTCATAGGAAAATTTCTGTTGAGATATCCTCATTAGGAATTTATATGCTTTACATGGCGATCGGACATGAATTTTAAAAAATGCACTAGAGGAACATTAAAAGATAATGTCTTTAGACAGTTAAAATTAAATAGAATATGTTTTTAAATAAAGCCTTGATAAGATAATCAGTTTAATTATAATCTTTTGAATGAGAGACTTATTGAGCGATTAATATTAACTTGTCTCATAGATACAAATATTATAATAAATTTTTAAGTGTCAATACCAAGATCACGGAAGAAAATTTTTGAATGCTTGAAATCGCTGTATTGAAAATATACATGAAAGATGAAATCACTATTTGCGAAACTCCTATGTCTGTTTTGATGCCCGTTCATAATGAACGATCTCAAAAATTTTTTTTGAAAGATCTAGATGTTTTATTATAAATCATTACTTAATCTCTATTATCGGAAAGGGTGAAGAATAAGTCAATATGGTCCAGTGGTCGATGTTGTTAGATATGGTTACAGTGCTTGCGGACTCAAATACCAGTATGGACAACAGTTATAAATTGATTTTTCAATGGAATCCTTGGATTTCTGCTTGAATACAAAGAAATTCTCTCCACTCTCCTATCCAATCTTTAAAACGAGGCAAAGTGCGATTGACAAATTATAAGTCGGGTCCTAACTTTATCTGTCTATCCATGACTCTCTTCGAAAAAATCTTCTTTAGAGGTAAGCTCCATTAAGAGTTGATGCATCCTATATTCAGAGAATAGTCGAGTGAGGCATGAACTAGCAGTTGGCTAATCCTTAACTTTCTATCTTGTGATTAGGGATGGAAACGAGGTTTTTGAGAAGAAATATAAAAACAACAGTTATCCAAAACTTTACACAAAATTGATTAACCAATTGAACACTCAATGTACACAAACATTTGCGTTGGGGATTCTAACCCCCGATCGTGTAACTGAATATCGAGAGCTTAAAGTGTTGATTTAAAAATTAAATTGGTATTTTCGCATGATTTCAGTTGCTCGAATCATCGAAGGATGGCCAGCTACACCGAACCAGTTTCCTCACCAGGTTAACTTGCGAATGGTGACTGCAACTGGTACGCTGAATGGATGCGGCGGATCGCTCATCTCCCAGTCTTGGGTACTCACTGCCGCTCATTGTTTAGTCTCGTAAGTTCAATCACACATCCTTGAGAATAAGTGCTTACTCCGAGATAATAATATTTGTCTACTTTATAGTTAAAAATCTTATTACAGCTTTGGTCTGAAAATCTTTTTAAAAGATGCGAAGCAAGTGTCACGACTTGTAACACAGTGTTTTAACATAGTCTAAAGCAGTGGTCTTCAACCTTTTAACATCCGCGGACCGGTAAAAATTGGAAACATATTTCGCGGACCGGCGTCAACCAGATACACATATTTACGTACAGTCAATTCTCAACATACAACTATTCCAAGTCAGTTCGAGTGCATTCGCGCACTGATTAGTCCCGGAAGATGCCGAGAGGCGAAACCCGGGTCGTGTTAGATCAAGAATTTTATGGAAGTGCACAAAATGAAAATAATTCTAAATTTACAACTATTCGTAGACCGGCAATAAACTCTTGCGGACCGGTACCGGTCCGCGGACCATAAGTTGAAGAACACTGGTCTAAAGGTCATTGTTGTGTTTTTGAATTGCAGAGTCTGCGGCAGGCGTGGGAAACCTGCGGCCTTTTGGCTACTCTGGTGCGGCCTTCTGGCCAATTCTGTAATTCTGTAAATTTATCTAAATTCGTAAATTCCTGACATATTCTGACCATAAAGTCCCTAGTCAATGTTTACTGCGGAATTATGTCGAATCAGAAAAATGAATGCGATCTTTAGATAAGAAAAGGTTCCCACCCCTGGTCTACGGGTTCAAATCATAGTAAGGATACATTTCTATACTGATAGTCTTGTCCTAGTTTCATTCTGCTATCCGTACTCTCCCAAAAAAGGAAAACTAGACCAGCTGAATAAGAACCTTTTCTTTTTTTACGTAATAGATATTGATGAAATGGGCATATTTTGTATCCGAACACTATAATATTTTCTGAGATTTTTTAAGCGCACAACAGTTTTACAAAATAAATATATAATGCAGACAGTATTTTACGTCTATTTTAACTCTATTTTGACAAAACATGGACTTGCAGCATATTTATACCAAGCAATCAATATGCTTTTCATCGAAAACAAATAATTATGGTTAAAAATAACTAATATATTACCTTGTATTTCAGAAAAACATTTGTATTTGTCCGCCTTGGAAACGTTAATGTCACAACACCTGGCCTCATCTTGGAGACCAATCACTTCTTTGCTCACCCAAAGTACAATCCTCAAACCCTTGCTAATGATGTCGGCTTGGTTGAGCTCAACAGGGTTGTGCACATAACAGGTAAATTATGTTGGTGTGTTATGATTCATGGCGTTGTTGTGTTATATTTTTATAAAAATCTGTAGAATGTTGTTGCGAAATTGTACAATTATCTACGCTAGAGCGTATATTCAAGGGGGTGTGCTAAGTGTGCATCACACACCTACAAACTTTGGCGTTATAATTAAAGTGCATTGTAGACAGTAATTTATGATCGCATATGTATTCTACAAAGCCTCCAATATTACATCTACTGTCCAAGGCATAGCGTGGATTTTTTTTAAAATTCTCAATGTTCAATAGCGATCTTTTAAGTTGCAGCACCTTAATGCATTAGAGAGTCTCGATATATCGAATATCAGCTTGGCAACGATTGCTATCAAATATGTAATATAGTTTTTTGGAATCAGTCAATGTATTTTATCTATCTATTTATATATTATAATATGAGACAAAACTGTTTTTCATTCTTTACAATTAATAACTATTTTGATTAATAAGTTTTTAGAATTATAGAGTTAGTCAGAGTAAATATGTTTATTATATAATACTTTGACTTAGTCAATGTAATTTTATTTTTGTTTGACAGATCGTTGTGCATGGATTGTGCATGCACAAGTTCGAAATAAATACAGTTGGTTCGTGTTTTGTTACAGTGGCCAATTGTGCGACTGCTTACTTAACAAGTACCATAAATATTTATGTTTCAGATAGCATTCGGCCAATCAGACTGCCAAGACTGAGCCAGGCCGAAGAAACTTTTTCTGATAAAGTCGTGACAATCAGTGGATGGGGGTACACTACCAACAGTGAGTGTGCATTGATGAAGATAAGAGAAACAGTATTTCGTCGATGCATATCAAATATGGTCTATGTGACGAAAGTGCATTCCGAGATAATCGATAGAAACTGTTTAAAAAAATAACGAAACGGAAAATAACACTTCTATCAATGGGAAAAATTTTCCAATCTCCATTGATAGAAGTGTTATTTTCCGTTTCGTTAATCTTTAAACAGTTTTTATCGATTATCTCGGAATGCACTTTCGTCACATAGACCATATTTGATATGCATCAACGAAGTTCATTAAACTTTATGACTGTATACATAATGAATTTGCCACAGTTAACACATTGAGATGTTAATAATATATATTTTTGGTTAATTTGTCAAATGTTGTACACTAAAAATTAAATTTTCTTAAATATATCTTGAGGAATTTTTAGACCAAACACTTTCCAAATATGTGCTGAATTTATTTTTTTACACCTTTGTATAAAAAAACCTTTTACACTAGCTGAACATCGTATATAGAAATCATGCTAAAGACAAATTTTATTGAAATAATTGTGTTTATTTGCCAACAGATGGCCCAGTGTCTGAGGTATTGAGATACGTCAACTTGACAACCATATCCAACAAGCAATGCCAAGAGTCTTACCAGCCAAGTCTTATCATCAACTCCACGATTTGTGCAGTCGGTCTTCTCACCGACTCCCAAGGAACATGCAATGTTAGTAATTGGTTATCTAAACACTTTAAATTTGAATCGTTCAAACTATGTACATTCTCACAGATTTTGTCACTTACGACCCAGGTTTCACCTTTCGGCATCTTCAGGCGTTCAAGTGCACGGATGAACTTGAACTGACGCTTAGTAAATTAATGTTTCGTGTTTATATAAGAAGTAAATGTATCATTGAATTTAAAGCCATTGTTGGCGAAAAGGATAAGCTCATGGGAATGCCCACAGATTTGAGTAGTAAGTAGTTTCAAGAATTATATTTATTTGTTTGTCGGCAAAGGTTTTATGATTATATTTATATAGGGTATAGAAGTGGAGATCCCGGTAAGTTTAATATTTCATTTAAAATCGGAAGGCTATGCAATTGTGCTCTATTTATTTCCAAAACTTCCTGGAAAAAGAGCTTATGACCGTCCGTATTTGGGTGTAACATTTTTATCCCTTGTTCCTGATTGAACACGTGTCCTTCCGAAGTTAAGTGATTAGCAAAAGTGTCTTTTTTCAATCTAAAGGCTGCCATATGTTCTAATACTCTGGTGTTCAGTGTCCTTTCTGTTTTGCCCATATAAAATTGTGTACAACAAGAGCATTGCAATCTATAAATCCCGGATTTATAGATTGCACATAGAGAAAACTCTATAATGGAATTTTAGGAAATAAGATGTTTGGATATACAAATATTTCTAGTTAAAAAGAGTTGTGTTAAAAGTTATAGGTGATTGATTGATTTGATGGGCCTTTCAATGGTGTATGTATTCAGTAACACCTATTCAATAGTCTTAACTCCGTAAAATAAAAATATACAATTCACCAAAACACCAAATAAAGACGTGATTGTACTTCAAAGTCCAAGAAAAAAGTTTTACCATTTGACGGCCCATATTTGGAATTTTTTCCTGTTTTTATGATACTTTACGAAAGGCACATATTTATGTGTGCATATGGGCTGTGTGTATGTTGAAAAAATGGTGACAAATATCATTTTAGCAAATCTTGCTTTACATTCTGTGTACTTAATCTATTTTCAATGTTTTTTTCCTGGCCTTTCCGCTATTCTAAAAGTCCCTAGAAATGCAAAAAAGATTTTTTGCCTCTCGCTGGGGTTGAATAAGTTGTTTTATAATGATTTTACTTTTAAGGGTGACAGCGGTGGACCCCTCATCACTCGAGAAGACGACGGAGAAATTACACAAATCGGTGTCGTGAGCTTCGTCAGCAACGTAGGATGCTCATCTAAATTCCCATCAGGATATGTCAGGACTGCTTCATTCCTCGAATGGATTGGCTTCAACAGTGACCTGGTTCTTCGGCCTTAACTTAAAGCCAAATAGATACAATACAAATCAAGAAAAAAAAAAAAACAATGTGTCAATTTATTTCATAAAATGTGTGTATTATTTACAACTATGATTGAATTATACTATTGACAGAAATACTCTATTGTTTTTATTGTGAACAGTTTTTCAACATGTAAAATGTTTATGGGCTTCAAGCCCATAAAATCACACTATCTTCAAAATCATAACTTTATTCTTCTACTTTGACCACATTCGCTTCCTTTGAGGAGCATATGGCTGCCACACAGCACCCCCATGTTTCCCTGTCTGCCGTCAATTGCTTTGCTTCCTCCCATGACCAGCCGGCATCCCTCAGTTCCACTGTGTATACTATATGGATAGTACCCGACGGTTGTCTGGAATGCCGGATTCCCACCAGTCGAAAGAAGGCAGGCTGGATTAAGACTTTCCGGAGGCATCCGCAGCACGTGACTCAGCCAGTTCCAACGTCTCTCCATAACCACTGACGTGATATGTCCCTTAATCTACAAATTCCTCACAAAATCAAACCACCTCACCCTCATTATCCGACACAAGCATCTGTTCTCGATGCTCACTATACGGTTTATCGATACGATTCTTCGTCATGCGCCATGATTCGCTACCGTAAGGCAGCACTGGTAGAATGAATGCATTAGTCAAAACTATCAATCTGTTACTTACCAACTTCTGCCTGAATATCAATATTGAAAAATATTGAAAAATCAATATGTGAAGGTGCTTGCAACCAAATGCTCAAACTCCCAAAGCATTGACCACTCAGCTAATAAAATACCTTCATTTTATTTATATTGTTTATTATATTTTTTACAATTTACAATAAAATTTAACAAAACACATTGAATTACGAATGTTGACCTGATAACCTGGATAACAATCGATTGAATAAGTGAATGAATACAAATGATTTTTAATGAAAAAGAAAATGATTCAATACTCTACTCGTTCTATAAAGCAGTGCTTTCCAAATTAGGGGCCACCGCAGAACATGTTTTGAATAGAGGGGGGCCGTGGATTTTTTATTTTCAGATTTAGGGGGCCATAGTATGAATTTTTTTGGAAAGCACTGCCATAAGGAACCAACTCAAAAAATATTATAGTGAGATAGTGAGATAGTTTCAACTAGGGCATCCAATCCCGAAATTCCGGGATTGAGATGGCTGCGATTCCGGGATTTCGGGATTAAGAAATTTTCAGCAAAACCCGAAAATTTACACGAAATTGGCAAATTCAAGATGTAAATTTTTCCGGCGAGCTAAAAAAAAACAAGCTTCTGTGAGAATCTGGGAAAAAGTATAGCGAATTGAGGATTTCAAATTCCTCGGTAAGAAAATCTCAATCCCGGGATCCCGGAAAATAGGGGATCAATCCCGAAATCCCGGGATTGGAAAAAGGCTCCGGGATTGGCTACCCTAGTTTCAACCATAAATATTATAACCTTTAAATAATAATTGGCTGTGTGGTCGAGTGGCCAACAATGCTGGCTACAGTCAAGTGTTCGAATCCCAGCAAGGACAGTTTTTATAAATTAATTTATGAGCTTCTATTTGAAGACATGGATTTATTTGGTGTCTTGAATTTCCCCTCACACCCATCCTATACTAAAAAATGCATTGTATCTCATAATTTAACGAATGATTCACAAAGATATGTTGATGCGACATATTTGTTGTATAGAAACCACGCATGAATATATGCTCATGCTCATCCTTATATGGCCCATGTAATATTGTGTTAAGACAGTAGTTAGGACGAGCGTGACCGTACGGTCACACAAACATTCGGGGTTAAAATATAGCTAAGGATGAAATTTTTAAAATATTTACAATTTGACCTCTTTCGATCAACAAAATTTCAACACTTATATATTAGCCGCCTGTGTGGTCGAGTGGTCAACGTTGTTGGCTTCGGCTACGGAGGGCCCGGGTTCAAATCCCGGTACGGACAGTTTTATAAAATTGATTTTTCAATCGATTTATGAATTTCTGTTCAAAGGCATGGATGTATGTGATGTCTTGAATTCCCCCCTCTCATCCATCCTATCCTATGAACGGGACGTATTGAGAGCGATTAGCTTACCACTAATCCTGTCCTAGCCCTATCCTTCTATCCCTACTCTCTTTGGAAAAAGAGAGGTTGAGCAACTGAGTAACAAGCAGTTCTCGTAGAAACACTTCTGTTGAGATAAACTCCATTAGGAGTCCATATGCTCCACATTGGGAGCGGACATGGTTAAAAAAAATAAATTATATATATATTAGTAAAAAAAAAAGTGTTAATAATTTAACGTTTTGATAATATAATAACTTAACAATTTCAAAAAATCTGTTAAAAATAAACGGGAATTCAAAAAGCTGCATGCGTTTTTGGTAGTTGTTTCCGTCCCTGCAGTTGATGACTAGCTGAAGTCTGTATCCTTTCAAACTAAAATTGAGTGAAGGTAACGATATTCAGGTAGAAAAAGGATGAATAGTGGGATCAATAGACAACAGTGTTTACTATTACCATTAAGTTAAGAATGGCTTGTGTTAGAATTTGTGTCACTAGTGTCGTGGCTGAACCGATATTGGATATCCCCCAACGGGCTTTAAGATGATATCGGAAACCCATTCCAAGGTTCTGGCGTCCACGGTGGTGTGTAGCTTTGCTGATCTCAGCAATCTGGATATTAATACTTTCATTGCCATCATTGCGAATGACTTTCCTGGAAATAAAAAGAATTGTTATAGTCTGATTCTTACTGGCAGCACTATTGTTGAAGCACATTTTTATTTTTAAATAATATGTCTAAACTTGTCAGTTTTGAGTTTTTTGATGTAATGAACTCAGAATTTCAATATAAACATATTCTTCTAACTTGTATCCCAAAATATATATATATATTTAATGCTTTATTTAACATTATGCAAAAACGTTAATAAAAATAATATGGTTATGCAGCGGCGGATTAAACACTTTGGAGGCCCCAGGCGCAATACATTTTCGAGGCCCTGCTTTTCGAGTAACATAAAAGTGCTGCAAAGCTTTTCGTAGAATAATAATTAATATTGAAATTAAAATGTAAGGTTTTATTTAATATATGCTATGTTTGAGGCCCCCAAGATTTGGAAGCCCCAAGCGCGCGCCTCTTGCGCTTATGGGATAATCCGCCACTGTGGCTATGTGCTATGTTTCGAATGAAGGATGGGATGGCATAGATGGAAACATCTTTGTTTCCTTCTAAATTAGCTTCCTCAAAGATATTGAGGACAAAACCATTCCAGTGGTGTTTTATAACGATAGAAAGCAATAACCATAGCAATAGAATAAAGTATATTTGTTTCAACTTGACAACCAATCTTCAAAATAAATATATATAATATATCGCAGTATTGCAATAAATATTCCAGCGGACTGAGTGCTTAACATGCCTGCTTTAAATCTTTAATGCTTTAAAACACATTTGAGAATGGCTCCGTGGGTGTATTCAATATTGGTTGATATACCTGAAACATTCCGTTTTTTGCTAAGAAAATGAAAATATATGTTACCTATGCAATTTCTTGGCCCTCCGCTGAACCCTAGGAACGAATATGGGTGTCGTTTTGCGCAATTTTCAGGCAAGAAGTTGTCGGGGTTGAATTCGTGAGCTTTCTCGCCCCATACATTTGGATTCCTATGAACTGAATACACGACAATAGCACACCTGGCTCCGGCAGGTAACGTATAGTCATCTAAAAAGAAATACATAATATAATCAAAATCAAAATCCGATTGTCACGTTTTTATGTGTATGAGTATTATATAAATACGAGGAAAGGTTTCACATATTTAATTATTTTATTAGATAATAAACGTAAACTAGTCTTTCTAACTATGCATTTATATTTCTAAATAAATTTTCTACAAATACCTAAATTAGGAATTATAAACTCCAAGTATTAACTGAATTATAAGGCATTTAAAATACTTTGTAGATCAATTTGGCGCTATCAGAAAGCTAGGGTTAAGAACGGTCTTCTGAATGACACCTAAGAAAAGAAAAAGTATCCTTTGTTTATTTATTGTTAAAAATTAAAATTACAGTACATGACATAACAGCGGACGCCAATTCGCCATGCACTTAAAAATTTGATAAGACAAAATATAAAATAAAACTACACAGTACATCGAAATCAACACAAAAAATCAAGAAATATAATAGTAAAATGTATCAAACAGTTCACAAATACCATCACTAAAGATGTCCACTTCTCTAGGCAATGCGTTGATCAATCGAACGGCCCTCGGAACTGGTGACTCATACCTCCTAAGCGAGGTATAAGTTTTTAGAAATAAAAGCTTGTGCTCATAGTTTCGCCCACGTAAGAATAAATTGGGAGCATGTAAATTAATAGTCATGAGAATTTCAGGATTATTAACTCGGCCCCGAAGGAGAAGAGAAAAATGCTTTAAGCTTGAAAACGATCTTCGAGCTTCAATAGAGTGAAATGATAACATTCCTAAAAGAAGTTTGGTGGGGTTTAACCTCTTCCTGGTCACGCCCGAGTATACTCGGGCATTGAATGTCGTCAAAACGGACACACGATATAACTCGGGAAAATTCCATTAAAAAAAACAATGAATTCTTTCACTAAATATGCATGTTTAATAAATATAGCACTTGTGTTTGATATTCGAGCATAATAAAAAATATGTGATCCTTTTTGGAACATTTGTATAAATCAATTGGACCGGTAAGTGGTTAATAGTTTTTGACAGTTTAGTTGTTTGCCGCCTGAGTGGTCGAGTGGTCAACGTTGTTGGCTTCGGCAACGGAGGGCCCGGGTTCAAATCCCGGTACGGACAGTTTTATAAATTGATTTTTCAATCGATTTATGAATTTCTGTTCAAAGGCATGGATGTATGTGATGTCTTGAATTCCCCTCTCTCACCCATCCTATCCTATGAACGGGGCGTATCGAGAGCGATTAGCTTACCACTAATCCTGTCCTAACCCTATCCTTCTATCCCTACTCTCTTTAGAAGTTGTTTATACATCTGATCCTCTTTATAAAAATCTAGTTTGGGTTAAGCGTAGTTCAGTATCATGCAGTCAGATAGTATCATACCAAAAAAGCCATGAACTTTCTTATTCTAGTGGAACTTTATACTTTGTTACATTTTCCCTTATTATAGTAAAGTTTCATTAAATAAAAGCAATACTTTCGATGGTTTCGGCGGTAACTTTGTGGAAGTTCATTTGAATAGAAAATTTAAATTAACTTTGATTATTCCACGTATTGTGTTACTAACTGTGACACGTGTTTCGCCGCTTTCAGAGGCATCTTCAGACTTACTATCGCAAAGTTTGCTTAAGTAATGAAGCAAGATTGATTCTAACATTTTAAAATTATAAAATTACAAAATGGAGGTTTGGGTTTTTTTCCTTTTAAGAGGAGCAAGGAGGGGGGGTTTAGAATCGAAATAAAGCAAACATATAATGATACTAATGATACTATTGAGTTGTAATCAATCATATTGGGATTTTTCCTTTTTAAGGGAAGCAAAGAGGGGATTATAAAATCGAAACAGTGCAAACAAATTTAATCATACTACTAATGACGTTAAACATTACAAACTATTAAACTAATGAGCTGCAATCAATCAGCTAGGCTTGTGATTACTCTATTAATTGGAAACAATTTGAGTAACGGGGAACCACGTGTCACAGTTAGTAACACAATACGTGGAATAATCAAAGTTAATTTAAATTTTATATTAAAATAAAAGCAAAATGACTATGACACGTACCTAATTTTAATTCTTTTTTTAAATATCTCACGACCATCGGCGCAGCAGGGAACAGTCTCATTGTCTCTTTTATATTTCTTTCCATGCACACCATCCTCGAGAGATCTTCTTTTGTCGGTGATCTGTCCGAATCACCAAAGATATCGTAGAGCCTTAAGAAAAACCAAAATAAAGAATCAATTATTTTGCTTAGTTTATAATATTGACTGATGTAATGCTTTTTGATGAGATCTTGTTTAAGTCAGTAAACGTCTACTTTGGAGAGGGTAATGATCAATGTTCTTTGTTATTTTCCGAAGGTTATGTGCGCAAAATACATTGACTGTGCAACATTAAAAGGAAATTAAATAAAAAATTGCGCCGCATAACGGTATAACGGACTTACTTAACGAAGTGGTTAATTTTTATAATGACAATAATTAACAACACTATATAATGACAAGTTATTTATTCTGGTGGTGGTATAGCTGGCGTAACTTTTGTGCATTCTGTTCTAATGCATGTGCGCGCACAGCTTAGAGGGAACACTGGTAATAATATATCCTGGCAGGTTCAGGAAAGAACTAGCTTGTAGATAATCATTCTCTCTTTGACCTATTATTTCAAAATAACACAATGGTCCAGGTTGTAAAAATGACACAATATTATTATTCTCTTCTTCTTCTTTGGCCATGTTCGCTCCATATGTGGAGCATATGGCCGCCACGCGGCACCTCCATGTTTCCCTGTCTCCCGCCAATAGCTTTGCTTCCTCCCATGACATGCCAGCATCCCTCAGTTCCGCCGAGTACATCCTATGAATAGTACCCGACGGACGTCCAGGACGCCGGGAATCCCACCGGTCGAAAGAAGAGGCAGGCAGGATTGAGGCTTTCCGGAGGCATCCGCAGCACGTGACCCAGCCAGTTCCAACGTCTCTCCATTCATATATCACATAACAATATATAATTAATAAACATTCAAATCTCAGATTGTTTAAAATTAGGTTCAAATTTTCAGCTAGCTCTAAATTAGAGCTTCAGATAAAACTACTCTTTGATGTGTTTTGTAATTATTAATTACATTTTAGAGATATTAAACATTACTAGCTGTAAGCCCGTTGCCCAGCAACGGGAGATTTTTGCTGCATTGTGTTTGATTTTATTTAGTTTAATTTAATTTAATTTAATTTAATTTTATTTTATTCAAAAAAGTGGAGACTGGAAGGTTTGAAATGTGGTCGGACAGACATTATCGGCTATTAATATATAGAATAGCTGTAAGCCTGTTGCCCAGCAACGTGAGATTTTTGTTGCATTGTGTTTGATTTTATTTTATTTTATTTTATTTTATTTTATTTTATTTTAATTTATTTTATTTTATTTTATTTTATTTTATTTTATTTTATTTTATTTTATTTTATTTTAATTTATTTTATTTTATTTTATTTTAATTTATTTTATTTTATTTTAATTTATTTTATTTTATTTTATTTTATTTTAATTTATTTTATTTTATTTTATTTTATTTTATTTTATTTTAATTTATTTTATTTTATTTTATTTTATTTTATTTTATTTTATTTTATTTCATTTCATTTCATTTTATTTTATTTTATTTTATTTTATTTTAATTTATTTTATTTTATTTTATTTTATTTTATTTTATTTTATTTTATTTTATTTTATTTTATTTTATTTTATTTTATTTTATTTTATTTTATTTTATTTTATTTTATTTTATTTTATTTTATTTTATTTCAGTTTATTTTATTTTATTTTAATTTATTTTAATTTATTTTATTTTATTTCATTTCATTATCTATTAATTTGAAAATGTACGCAAACAAAATACATTTCGTAGAAGAAGAAGATGTCTCGAGGACATCATCAGTACGCACACATTTGTGAAAAGTGAAAAGCGAGTGATTATTTTATCGACTTTTAATATATAAATTTAGTATGAATAAAAAAGTGGAGACTGGAAGGTGTGAAATGGACGCTCAAACACTCACTCACCCACTCACCCAGACAAACATACGGACCTTATCGGCTATTAATATATAGATAAGCCCGTTGCCCAGCAACGGGAGATTTTTGTTGCATTGTGTTTAATTTTATTTAGTTTAATTAAATTAAATTAAATTTAATTTAATTTAATTTAATTTAATTTAATTTAATTTAATTTTAATTTATTTTATTTTATTTTATTTTATTTTAATTTATTTTATTTTATTTTATTTTATTTTATTTTATTTTATTTTATTTTATTTTATTTTATTTTATTTTATTTTATTTCATTTAATTTAATTTAATTTAATTTAATTTAATTTAATTTAATTTAATTTAATTTTATTTTATTTTATTTTATTTTAATTTATTTTATTTTATTTTATTTTATTTTATTTTATTTTATTTTATTTTATTTTATTTTATTTTATTTTATTTTATTTTATTTTATTTTATTTAATTTAATTTAATTTTATTTTATTTTATTTTATTTCATTTTATTTTATATTATTTTATTTTATTTTATTTCAAAAAGTGGAGACTGGGAGGTCGAGGACACCTTACAGACGGACCTTATCGGCTATTAATATATAGATAATTTTAGTCAATTTAATGTCACTTATTCATATTTTGTATCTTTATTTGTAAAATCCTTTCAATAACAATTGTTTATTTTCAAATTCATTATTCATTTTATTTTAGTTTGTATAAATAACACTAACATAGTATTCTTTTATCGGAGGATAATGCTCGTCATGAGCGTATACATTCCTGAATATTAAGATAAGCCAGGACAAATATAATATGTTAATGTACTGAGTATTTCCCTACACCATTCTGATAAAGTAACAATATGTTGTATATTCAAATACATACTCTTCATAAATCTTCTGCTGGAATTCTGGATGAGCAGCGATCATTAGGATGCAGAAACTGGTAGTGTGCGCTGTGATGTCATTTCCCGCGGCCGTCATGGATTCAACCTTTTCTCGCATTTCCTGCTCTGACCATTCACTGCCTCCCGATTCCAGAAGGTAGTCAAGGAATGACTTTTTTTTTGTTGAAGAACATTCTCCTGATTTATAAAATATCAAAAATATATCAGTGAAACATATTATTGACTACAAAACTATAAACCTGACCGATTTTGAATAGAGAATGATTGAAACTACGTGAAACTCAAAGATTCAGTTAAGAAATGATTAAGATAAATGTGTTTAATAATTTGACTGAAAGTGAGTCTGGAAATGACAATAATAATTTAAATAAGCTTAAGAAGTATTGGTTTGATAATAATTAAGAATGAAAAAGAGTAAATGAATGTAAATTTGAGTGGATGAGAGTGAATAAGCATGACAATTGGGAAAAGAATGAGTTTGAGACTATCATAAAATTGGACAGAGAATCTTGAAGAGGAGGAACCATGTGGTTACCATATGCTCCGACTAGGGAGTGGAATGTGGTGCAAAATAAATAATTTAAAATATATAATTTAATTTAATAACTTCGTTTCTCCACTTGTTCTGTTACAAATTGTGACACATGCTTCGTCTCGTTGAGAAACATCATCAGGCAGAATATCACGAGGTGTACAAATAAACTAAAACTTGATAATTTTACATTCAAAAATAACTTCCACATAATTACCGCCGAGTGCATTAAAAAAATAAAGTTTAAGACTGTAAATGAGAATGCTATTTTTATAAACGAGATTGCATGATAACAATGAGTTTTAGATCTCGAACAAGAATTAATCAAAGTGAATGAGAATTGTTCTTGTTCTTGTTCACTTTTTCAACGCTTGCATTCTGCCGGTAATGCTTAACGGTTGCGAATCATGGCACCTGACGAAGACTCAGAAAAACCGTATACTGAGCTTCGAGAACAGATGCTTGCGTCGGATAATGGGGGTGAGGTGGTTTGATTTTGTGAGGAATTCAGAGATAAGGGAGCGTGCAAGACAGCGTCCCGCCACGTCAGTGGTTATGGAGAGACGTTGGAACTGGCTGGGTCACGTGCTGCGGATGCCTCCGGAAAGCCTCAATCCTGACTGCCTCTTCTTTCGACCGGTGGGATTCCGGCGTCCTGGACGTCCGTCGGTTACTATCCATAGGATGTACTCGGCGGAACTGAGGGATGCTGGCATGTCATGGGAGGAAGCAAAGCTATTGGCGGGAGACAGGGAAACATGGAGGTGCCGCGTGGCGGCCATATGCTCCACATAGGGAGCGAACATGGCCAAAGAAGAAGAAGAATGAGAATGAGTTTTATTCGGCTTACAATTGATATTGTATTTTTACTGCCTTGCTTGTCTACCTACACAGCACATCGGTAATCATTTCTGACACACCTATTATATTAAACTTACCTATAATATATTCATTATTGTAGTCTTTAACCGTATCCTGGCTTTTATTCTCGAATTCTTTTGTCTTCAACCTAATTATCTGAAATAAAATTAAAAAAATATTAATGAATTGTATTAAACAATGTAACCTATTTTTATCTATGTATGGTCGTATTGCAAAACTGATATGTTTGTCTTCACTTTGTCAAGTCATACAATTGAATATGTTACATGTACATGTAACGTTATCATCCCTTCATAGTAAAAATCAACCGTAAGCATTGCACATAGGCATGACATACATAAGAAAAATAATAATTATTAAACATTTTATTAAAAAAAGCGCGATTTTTACCAGTGCGTACTTTCAAAAGGCACTGAGTGTATGTAATACATTCATACAAATATTTAATTTCAATAAATTTATAATTTTATTGAAGGGGAAATAAAAGTCTCGAGTCCCGGGACTTTGAAGACCCCGAGACTTCAGAATCCCTTCTTCCAGGGAAGGGACAATTAGTTATTAAGCCTGTACAAAGACAACAAGTCAATCAGTTAGGTAATATCTTAAATATTTCATTTCATATAATATACTTACTAAATCTGTGAATCCGTGAAGTGTTTTTACGTATTCATTCAGTTTCTTTGCGTACGGTGAAACTTTATATACCATCTCAGGTTGCAGCCATACTTGAAACATTCTTTTATAAATTATTTTCGATAGATCAATTGTCGCTCGAATGTAAGGCGAGTCCATATTCTTCTGGGCGTTAACTGTCACGCCCATAGCGGTTTCTGAAACAATAATGATCATAATTTTATTTATTGGCTGCGTGGTCGAGTGTCAACATCATTGACTTTGAACACAAAGATAATGGGCTCATTCATGGTTCATCTTTCAACTAATTTGGAACGAGCCGGGCTTTCAAATAATAGTCTTATATCAAAGACACATGAGAAATGTTTATTATTTATTTAAAAAAACATTACCACATATAATATCCAAGATACAGGGTCCAACAAAGTCAACCACATCGATCGGTCCCTTTGCTTGCAGCATTTGGTTTGTCAAAACTTCGCTTTTTTCAACAAAAACATCAATGAAACCGTTCAGGATTGATTGTCTGAACGATGGCATGAGGCTTTTTCTTTGATTTTTCCACCCAGGCACTAGAAATTAACACAAAAGCATTTATTATAATTGAAATAATTAACCAATCTTATCTTTTTATATTTTGAGATATGTCCCAGGTAAGGATTACAATCAGTGATGTAGTGGAGCTAGGTCGGGCCAGGTCAGCGACCTGGTACCTGAAAATGAGCCAGAGCGCTGCCCTGCCACCTTTTTGACTTATAAATTAATTTTCAAATCTACCTGACGGATTTTACAAAAATAAAGACAATAAACACATGTAACGTGAAGAAATACCACCCCCAAAACGAGTACAGTTTTTTTTATTGATTTAATTGTTAAGACTTTTAGCGTGTTTTAACGTCGGGCGGATATAAAAAAAAACAAAGAAAAATAGGGAAGAAATCAATGACCGACCTGGTACCTATTTATTTACCACTACACCATTGATTACAATCAGCAGCGTAGTCACCTCATAGTTGAGTCCAAATCAGAGAAAGAGAAAAAGGGGGCCTAAATTTTTACACACAAATAACTCTGCTTTACATGGTTTTGAAATAACACGGTCCGCTAAAAAGAACTGATGCTTTATTTCTACACGAATTATTTGCTCTAACATGATTTCTAACAAATAAAAACACAGAAGCGGATAGCAAATTTCCTAAAAACAAGAAGTTCAACTACACAAGACAGTAATAACGAACAAATGGTTTCATTGGATGTTAACTCATTAGACCTAGACGTGTCTGCAATGAGTTGACTACGCCGCTAGCGTGGGGCTTCCTAATCTTACAGACCTCAAAAAAAATAACTAATACAATTTATAACTTGGCTATTCCATTCAATTTTCAGCATTTATTTTTATTTTATATGGAATGCTGCCTCTGAAAAAGGGCCTCAAAATGTTCCAGAAAAGAGTTACATGTTTTTAATTTGGTAAAAAGTAAGCGTGGTATGTTTTTGTACTGAATACAGAATGAATTTGAATGTATCCCGTGCAAAGTTGGGCAATAAAGCTTGTATGATAATATTAATACGTTACATTCTCCGCACAGAAGCCCGTTTCCCATCCAAGGTTTTAGAAACCGATATGCGGGATCCTTGTTCAACTCCTTGCAGAGAATAATTTCGGCGTCAGTAGGTTTCAGTATACCTAAAACATAAATAAGAAAACCACTGTTTTTAATGAAAATTTTGTAACAATTCTATTTTCGGTGTGAATAACAACATGGGTCACGGTTAAATTATTATTTTTTATATAAAAAAGGTATACATATATCATTTTTCTAAAAAAAAAACTCATATTTGTTAAAAAAACAATGCTTTTATTCGTAGACCTTTATTGGGGATTTGATATTGGCAATAAATCACATATCGTTGTAAATAATAATGATAAAATATGCAAAATACAAAATTAAAGAATTAGATTATTTATATTGTCTATTTAAAGATGTCTCTTTATACTGTACACAATTACGCAATATTGATAGTTAATATTTGGTAATTTCAATTTAAATATTTTTTAATTAGAGTCAAGGTTTGTTCACAGATGTCATCACAATCAAATAACACTTTTCATGTCCTTAGCTATTATTATGTATTTGCAGGTCATTATAAAAGTGGAACAAAACCGTATAATATTTCGTTTGAGATAATTGGACTCTGTGTTAATTTGTTATAAGAACTATTTTGGCATTACAAAAAAATATTAGTACATAATATTGTTTGAATCGTTCAAATTATGTACATTCACACAAATTTTGTCACTAACGACCCGGGTTTCGCCTTTCGGCATCATCAGGTCAGGTTCAAGTGCACGGATGAACTTAAACTGACGCTTAGTAAATGAATGTTTCGTGTTTATATAAGAAATAAATGTCATTGCTGACGAAAAGGATTAGGCCGTGGGAATGCCCACAGATTTGAATGGTGAGTATTTTTAAGAATTATAATAATATATATTTTTTTTAAACCATGTCCGCTCCCAATGTGGAGCATATGGACTCCTAATGGAGTTTATCTCAACAGAAGTGTTTCTACGAGAACTGCTTGCTACTCAGTTGCTCAACCTCTCTTTTTCCAAAGAGAGTAGGGATAGAAGGATTGGGCTAGGACAGGATTAGTGGTAAGCTAATCGCTGTCGATACGCCCCGTTCATAGGATAGGAAAGGTGAGAGGGGGGAATTTAAGACATCACATACATCCATGCCTTTGAACAGAAATTCATAAATCGATTGAAAAATCAATTTTATAAAACTGTCCGTACCGGGATTTGAACCCGGGCCCTCTGTAGCCGAAGCCAACACCGTTGACCACTCGACCACACAGCCAATAATATTGTAATATTAAATAATGGCTTTTTGGTAACCGGCACAATTGTAAAGAAAAAATATACAAAATAAACTTCTCTTTTTTTGTCCCTGACACTTGACAACCCTACTCCGGGATCCAACGTGTTAAATAAACAAACATGCACTTACCAATGTAAAGAAGAGGTCCGAGCCAAACTTTGATGATCCCGCCCATATCAAGGGCATCGCTCATGAGCTTCTTGATTGTTTTATCGATATCTGAAACAAAATAGCAAATTGAATAATTACACAACTATGACGAAACAATGAATGCCTGAGAATCGTTTTAGACCGAGAGCAGTTCTGCTCGACGACCCACCATAGATTTTATATTTCGTAAACTTTTTAAGAACGAACATAAAATCATGAAAATAACAATCTTTGGTTGACTTCCTTGTGTACAGTATGTGTATATGTATTGTGTGTGTGCATGTATGGATATAGTATGAGGGGAAGCATATCGACTGTGGAAAGGAAAAAGGACGTAACCCACACATAACAAATTTTACAGGAGGCAAAAAAAATATAAAACAAAAATATTTCGGCCCTATGCAAATTATGAAATTAACACAACCTTGAAGTGCATGGTAATTATTTTTTTTAAACCATGTCCGCTCCCAATGTGGAGCGTATGGACTCCTAATGGAGTTTATCTCAACAGAAGTGTTTCTACGAGAACTGCTTGTTACTCAGTTGCTCAACCTCTCTTTTTCCAAAGAGAGTAGGGATAGAAGGATTGGGCTAGGACAGGATTAGTGGTAAGCTAATCGCTGTCGATACGCACCGTTCATAGGATAGGAAAGGTGAGAGGGGGGAGTTAAAGATATCACATACATCCATGCCTTTGAACAGAAATTCATAAATCGATTGAAAAATCAATTTATAAAACTGTCCGTACCGGGTGTCGGGTACGTCGGGTCCGTCGCCTGTGAGTGGTCGAGTGGCCTGTGGTCGAGTGGTCAACGGTGTTGGCTTCGGCTACAGAGGGCCCGGGTGCATGGTAATACAAACTTCCAAAACATTAGCGATGAACTAACTCAAAGAACTTTGACGCTAGCGCGCTCTGGTACTTAAAGGACTAAAATAGCAGTTTTTTTTATTATGCCTATTCAAATGCTCTTAATTACGTTTGTATTCGAAAATTACTGGTTTTCTTCCACTATTTGTATTGTAGAATATTTATTATATACTTAATAATTGTTTTCTAGAATATTACTGAAAAGTGTATCGAAATATCAGTGTTTCTCAACCTTTTTGAGCCCGTGGCCCCTTTAGAGTCTTTATTTTTCTATTGTTTTTACCATAAAAATTTCAATTTCAAGAAATATAATCAGCGTAAGGCCTTTTTTTTTTAGCTCTTTCGTAGATTTCAAATCCTAAATCCCAGAAATTTCCGGATTTGCCCAAATAACCAGCGTGGAACGTTTAGCTAATTTAAGCCCTGCGTATTTACAGAAATTTTGGAATTTCGGAAAATTTGACCGTGGCCCCTCTAAGCTGTGCTGTCGCTCCCCAAAACAAAAATAAATCTCTTTGGCTCCCTTCGAACACGCTGTGGCCCCGCGTTGTGAAACCCTGCACTATACTATACCCAGTGGCGGATTAAGCACTTTGGAGGTCCTAGGCACAATAAATTTTGGAGGCTCTGTTTTTCAAATAACGTAAAAATGTTACAAAACTCTTTGTAGAATAATAACGAATATTGAAAACTGAAATTAAAATATAAGGATTTATATAATGTATGCTCTTTTTGAGGCCCCTAAAATTTGGAGGCCCCAAGCATGCGCCTCTTGCGCTTATGGGGTAATCCGCCACTGACTATATCGTTATCTCGTTTGTCAATAATCATTGTAATTTTCGTTAAATCTAATCTGTCAAATTCATAATTGCAATGATTGCGAAAAATTTACTGAATTTAATGTCGTTATTTTTTTTGTTTTTTAATTTTTGTTCCGTAAGTTATCAATCAACTCTCTTATACAGATTATGGAAACCTATTTATTGAGACTTGAATATAAAAAAAGTTACAAAAGATTTAACTTTCGCTGAATGAGTTTCACTTATTCATTTCAAACACATTAAAATAAATTAATTCAATCACGATGTTACGTACATTTGTATTCAGGTTACGTAAGAATACATCACTTTAATGAGCATGCCGGGAACTGATGTAATACAGAAATAACATTAATTATACATATGAGGCGTCCAGTTTCAAACACGGACAAGTTAGTTTTACTTTATTTTAGTGGATAGACCAGTGTCTGCCAAACTTTTTTACTTTACGGCACACTGGTGAATGAATGGGATTTGTTTCACGGCACACCAAATAAAAATCCATTCAAAAAGGAAATGCACATTATTGATATGAATATCGACTGTGGAAAGGAAACAAAACAGCTTTTTTCGATAATCACAATGTATACAACTTGAAACAACACATTTTATCGAAAGGATGGAAGCTGAAAATGCCTAATATAGAATTTAGCTTTTTAGTTTGAAAAAGATGATTAAGTATTTCGACTGAGGGTGCTTGATGGAATTTCAATATCAAATTTGAATTGTTTGAATTTTGTACTTTTCCATGAGTTTTGTCGCCTTTCAGTCAGTTCAAGTACATCCGTGCACTTGGAATGCCTGAAGATGCCGAAAGGCGAAACCCGGGTCGTTAGCGACAAAACTCATGGAAAAGTACAAAATTCAAACAATTCAAATTTGAAAAAGATGACATTGTAAAAAACTAAAACCAAGAAAAAACACTGAAATAAAGGTTTTTCCGAGACAATTTCTTTAATGAATATTAGGTTATGTCAATTAAACACAAGTTTAGAAGTATCCGTGCACTTCAAGGTTGTGTATAATTCATAATTTGCACATGTCACAAAATTATCAAAACACGTTTTTAGCGCCTCCTGTAAAGTTTGATATGGGTGGGTTACGTCCTTTTTCCTTTCCACGGTCGATATATAAATTTTTGGTGTAGGTAACATTTTTTAAAAATATTTTATCAACATATATGTCCATAGGTGGTAATAATTTTACTAGTGAGAATAATGATATTGATTTTAGGAAGAATTTTGTCAAAATGCTAATATAAATTAGGTAAACAAACACTCCTCATCTACCATCTGTAAACACTCTCATTTTTTTATTATTTCCACGTGTGTTTCCAAACCAAATTCGCAAAGATACGACGATCAGTGGCGGTTCTAGGTACTGGGCTAGGTGGGCTAAGCCCGACCTGCATTTTTCACCCAAAACTTTAGATGGCTGAATAAAAATGAACAGCAATTCGGCCGCTGAACAAAATAAATACATTTATAAGCGTAACTAACCTTCCCCAAATGAATATAATATCTTTGTTTAAATTTTCCTCTATCAATATAAGACAATGCCATGTCTACCTACAATTGTATTTTCGATTGTTTTTTATTACAATTTTAAGCTGAGCCGGCATAAAAAAAACAATAACCCTATAAATAATTCATAGAGAACATTCAACGTGACGTCAGTCTGGCAACACCTATGTACATGCTATTGGTCAGGGGCTAACGGCTTCCAGCCTGTAACCATAGAAAATATTTCTTTACACTGGAACGCAATCTAGCACGATTCGATTTTGTTTGTATTTGTATGTACGGAAACGTCATCAAACACACAGGACTGTATTTCAAATTTACTGGCTTCTGTCATTCATCGGGGGCTAAACTGGAATTAGTCCATGGCCCATACAAACATACCAATATCTTTGTATTCTATGAAAGTGACAGGTATCGAATCTCAGTGACAGTTCTGTATTGCTTTTTTTACTTGTTATTTCACTTTGAAAGAGACAAATTTAAGGTCACGTATTATTATTTCTTACTTACATTAGCATTGATTGTATTATATAGTAATTTATGCTTTGCAGTAGTGTCGTAGTATTTGTTAATTTGCTTGTAGATTAATGTATAAGATGAAGTGGAAGCATGCAAAATTTCGTAAATAGTATACAAAGCTATGCTTTTCTCTAGCCCACCCAAGATTTCAGGTCAGGAACCGCCACTGACGACGATCCAAACTGCAACAGAGATTTAATTTCTGTTGTAGCTAACCGAAGATATGGACTTCAAAGCGATATCCAAAAATGCTAACAACACTACCTTAGAAATGAGGCTTTGTACACAGAGCCGTTTTTTAAATCTATTAAACTTTTCTCCTCTGTTGGTGTCGTGTGTGAACTGTCAAACCTTACGAATGGTTGATGACCCACTGGTACATTTGATTATCAAGTAATGGGAAAGAAGACTATGGACGAACGTGACAAATATTTATTTGAATATCGACTGTGGAAAGGAAAAAGGACGTAACCCACACATATCAAATTTTACAGGAGGCGCTAAAAACGTGTTTTGACGATTTTGTACATATGCAAATTACGAATTATACACAACCTCGAAGTACACGGAGACTTCTAAACTGGTGTTTAATTGACATAACCTAATATTTATTAAAGAAATTTTCTCGGAAAAACTTTCATTTCAGTATTTTTTCTTGGTTTAAATTTTTAACAAGGTCATCTTTTTCAAACTTAAAAGCTAAATTTAGATACTTATTCGGCATTTTCAGTTTCCATACTTTTGATTGAATGTGTGTCAAGTTGTATACATTGTGATTATCGAAAAAAAGCTGTTTTTGAAAATTGAGGATTACGTCATTTTTCCTTTCCACAGTCGATATGTATGTAGATGTTAAATTTATTTACAATCGAAGAAAATTTAAATGAATAAGCTTTATTTAAAGTTAACAGTTATGAAGCTTCTTCCTTCGCGGCACACCTGAGACTTCTTGCGGCACACAGTTTGGCAGACACTGGGATAGACGAAGTTTTGTCTGTGAAAATCCCAAACACTAAACTTTAAGCGTTTATATCACATACAAAGTTCTGTCAACTTATTAAAATCTTGCGATCTAATTAACTTTCGATGACATGGCCAATTTTGATAGTAAAATCATTACTTTTAGTGGATTTTAATTAACTTGTAGTGCGGTGTTAAAACTGAAACCCGTGACGGAATAATCGAGAGCCCCCAAGCGTTATAAGAAAACATAAAAATATCAGTAAAATCCATGTAAAATAGTAAAAATATATTGAAATGTGAATAAAGGGATTTTGGTTGTATAGTTTAAGCTATTTTTGGGGGGCCTAATGTTCGGAGACCCCAAACGCGCGTCTTATTTGTTTATATCAGTGTTTCTTAACCGTATTGAAAGAATCACCCTCTTTAGCAGAAATAAACTATCCAAAATTATCTAACACCCCCCCCCCCCAAAAACGAAGTTATACAATTACACAATTATCTACGAATGTACTATTATTTTATGCAATGGATTTCGTACTACAAATAAAACACATATTTTAACAATGTAGTCTTGCAATAAACATACAATTTTTATGTAAATATTATATTAAATTCCATTAGTTGAAATTGTATTTGGAGTTGGAGAAAGGATCCACCCCAAAAATTATAAACGTAACAATGAATTATTCAATCTTTACTAGGAATAGTCGATAGCTATCTTGTCAAAATTATAATATGTAATCGTACGTGCTTTTTTAAAAATAAAAAGTGCCGAAATTCACTTCTTGTAAAGCTTTTTCCTAATTGTTGTCCGTTCTCAATGTGGAGCATATAGCTTGCTAAAGAAGGTATCTTAACAGAATTACTATGAGAACTCTGGTTACTCAGTTCCTCAAACTTTCTTTTTTTCTAAGAGAGTAAGGATAGAAGGATATTACTATGACAGAACTAGTGGTTAACAAACCGCTCTCGTTTTCCCTATATATATTAAGATTGTAAAGATAGGATAACACCCATGCCTTCGAACAGGTTCGTACTTTGACTCGAATCTGTGAGATACGTCACCGATGCTTTGTCTTCTTTTAAGTAACGTATTTTTAAGGATAGAAAACTGTCAAAGTTACTCCAACGAGTTTGATGAAATCAGTGACAAAACTGTTGCTGATGGAACTGTGGCGTGGCTAGAAAATTGGGTCCCTCATGTTAACTTCACGCAAGCACCCCCTTGAATGTTAGAAATCCCCCCTTCGTGCATTGCATGACTCTGCTAAGGGAAAAGTGCACGTTTAACAGTAGGGCTGTGGATTCGGATTCGTGCTAAAAAAAAACGAATAACTTCGAGTCCTTAAAACAAAATGGCGCCACTGCATTCTAGTAAGCCTAAAAAAACAATTAATGTTGTGTTTTATGGCTTTAGAGTTTAGACTATGATTGGAGTCATCTTATTTCTTGAAAACTCCACATCCCTTGTTAAAAGACCGTTCCCGTATATCTATGTATCGGACCAATAGCATGATGATTAAATATGCCTCTTTCCTTGACCGCTGTAAAGAAGGCAGCCGTGACATAACGGGTCAACTTGTAAATTAGTTTCACAGGTTGCCTTGAAAAACTTTGCTTTTCTCTGCACATTCGCGGTTAACCAATTTACCATCGATCACATCAATCATATGTTTTGTGTTAATGTCATTAGCTCTGTATTGCATACCGAATAATGAATCGACAAGAATAAGTTGTAGGTTGTTTGCTCAACCTCCCTTTATAGAGGTAATAAAGGTGGGACGCAAGGTTATGAAATAACTCATTTTTGGCCAAACGAACCAATTCAAATTCTAATAGAAAATTTAAATTAACTTTGATTATTCCACGTATTGTGTTACTAACTGTGACACGTGTTTCGCCTCTTTCAGAGACATCTTCAGACTTACTATCGCAAAGTTTGCTTAAGTAATGAAGCAAGATTGATTCTAACATTTTAAAATTATGAAATTACCAAATGGAGTTTGGGTTTTTTTCCTTTTAAAGGGGAGCAAAGAGGGGGGTGTAGAATCGAAATAAAGCAAACAAATAATGATACTAATGAGTTGCAATCAGTCAGATTGGGATTTTTCTTTTTTAAGGGAAGCATGGAGGGGATTATAAAATCGAAAAAAAGCAAATAAATATAATCATACTTACTAATGACGTTAAACATTACAAACTATTAAACTAATGAGCTGCAATCAATCAGATAGGTTGGTGATTACTCTATTAATTGGAAGCAATGTGAGTAGTGGCGAACCACCTGTCCTATTAAGAATATTATTTAATAATATTTCTTTTTTGTTAAGAGTTTTATTAATTTCTAAAAATTCTAAACTATTCATCTTTAAACCCTTTTTATTTACTCGGTGGAGTATTTCTAAATTACTAATCTGATTAAAATTATGATTATTTTCTATTAAATGATTGGCAAACTCAGAAAAATTGTTACTTTTTAGACATCGTTCATTTATCCATTCATCCATTCATCATGAAAACTATTTCAATAAAAAAAAGCAAATGTTAAAAAACTTTTTTTTTCAGGAGAAGTTAAAAATTTAATATCTAGGCATTTAGTTAAGGCATTTTTACTAATTCGACAATGAGGAATCGTAAAAAAATCTTCCGTACACTGGGTATATGGGTTTACATTTTTTATCATATCGCCGTTAATTTTCTTCAAGCACGTATCTCAACTTATGACAGTTTTGAGTTTTTTGGTGCAATGAATTCAGAATTTAAATACGCACATACTCTTATTCTTATCAAAAACAACATATTTCACGCTTTATTTAAAATGAAACACTTGAGCATATGAAAGACTGTAAACCTTGTATCTCAAAAATTACAAGTTTTCAGGAGACACATAAATGTACTTTATTCTACCGTTGTCGTTATCGTTTTATATCGCTATAAAACACCACTGCAATGGTTTTGTACTCAATGTCTTTGAAAAAGCTAATAAAGAAGAAAGCAAGATTGTTGCATTTTTTATCGACGAATAAACATGACTTCCGTTGATTAGTAGGTCAATAGTTATTTGTTTCCCAATAAAATAATAATAATTTTGTAATCCCAAAATCCCGGGATTTCGGGATTGAGGATAAGAAGTGTGAAATTTTCTAAATTCTCGTGAGACCCGAATTTTTGTCATTTTCGGAAATCCGCATATATCTGGGTTTTCAGGAAATCGGTATGCAGAGAAAATTTTAGAAAAATTCCCAGATAGAGGTGAAAAAAGGAATTCCGTAAATTTCTGGCTTTTTGAACAATTTTTTTTGGAATCTCCGGAAGAGCTAAAAAAGGTCTGATTTTTTTTTAATTTCTGGATATCCGTAAATTCTCAAGATTTGAAAATCGACGACCAAAAATATTTTAATTCCCGAATTTGTCCATGATTTAATGATGAATGCGAAAAAATGTGAAAACTGAAATCCCGGGATTACAAAAAGTGACCGAGATTGTATGCCCTAATCAAAACATTATTTTATGAATGCAGTTTTGTAACGTTACAGCAAACAACAGAATAATAAAAAATACATTTTCAGTGTACCTATGATGTTTCCATAAAACTGTAAAGCACTCCCCACGAAGGGTAGTTCTGGGGGTCCAGGTAAAAGGGCTGCTAGTTCGTACATCCTCTTCCTTGATGACAAGAAGTACAGGTAAGTCAACACCACTAATATAAAACACAGCACAATTGCGAAGTACATCGTAATTTATTATCACTCTCTCACTGATTTTTTGATAAGAAAAACAACTTTTAACTTTTGTTAACAACACAAACGTTTTGTTAAATATCTCTTCGGCTGTAATGCGACAATAAAGCTCGCGAAAAATTAAGTCCCTGCTTATATATGTAAAAAAAACCGAACAAAAGAGATGGTTTGTAAAACACGATATTTCAAATAGCAATTCCACGTTACACGCCGCGCAGGACCTCAATAAAAAACGCATTCTGCTTACAAACGGTTTTATATAAAGTTTTAAAAATGCTAATTTTCAATGGATCTCAAACTTGGTGTCGTGAAATATTTAATAGTTTTACAGTAGAGGCAGGGACAGCGCCGCCACACAGGCAAAAAGGTAACTGCCTAGGGCGCATTAATGGAGGAGTAAAATAAATTTGTAGACTTAAGCAATTAGTTATCAGAAGCTCGAAAACTTAAAAAATATTTGTCATTACAAAAAGTACTGCTCTTTATAGTGCATAGTTAATTCCTGTAATTTGTTTGAAATCAGGCAGAGTATTTTTTTTTGTATATCCCTACGAGAGCTAATAAAAGGTCTATCATTCTTATCAGGAGGGCTTAAGGATTTTTGACCAAAAGCTTTGAGCAAAACCTAACCTAACCTTTTGATTAAAATATACTGCAATTATACGTTGTACACATTGTTTTTAACATGTTATAAACAGGCATTATTAAAATTTTCGACGTTTACGTTAGTTTTACTATAACATTGAAAACTGACCATTTTCATATCCGTTTTTTTAACAGATACCTGCGAATTTTTTCCTGTAGCCAAAGGGTTAAATATCCAATAGTCTTTGGACTAATCCTTCGTAAAAAAAATAAGCCGAGCAGCTCAGTATTAAGCATTAAGAGGTAGATTGCTTTCCACATTGGGACCAGACATGGATAGAAAAAGACAACGACAACATTTTGTTTTTATGTAAATTTATCAAATATTTGACAAATAAAATAAAAACATAAAAATAAAAATAAAATAGGTTCGATGAGAAGTTTGATGTCACTCGAGATCGACCTGAGAAGAATAAAATTTAAAAACGATGTCACAAACCTCAAATGTAATCAGGGAGGTCCCGAGGGCATAGGCGAGTAGACAGTTGCCTAGGGGCGGCAAGTACTAGGGAGCGGCAAAAGATTAAAAAAACTAACCCAAGAATGGATTCTTATATAATGTAGGTGCATTTTAAATTTACATTTTTTTATGATGCGTAGTGAAGGTAATTGTTATTTTTTCGTAATTATTGAACAATAATATAGACTTTCGGATCATATTTATTCGTGAGGATCTTTGCCAATGTACAGTAAAACCCCTATTTACACTAAAGTCGGAACAGTGTAATTCGGGGTAGGTGTGAATCTCATACAAAATTAAGGATTTGGTTTTTTCCGCAAGAAATGAAAAACTCAGATTTCCTTTAGTTTTGCAAAAAAAAATAATATTGACGACATATTTAGCTATCAATTGATATAATGCAAAGCGCGCCAAAATCCCACACATACACAGTCGCCCGCTATACGTGTATAGCCTGGCACGTGTTGAATACACAGACGTTAGCCAACATTTGACTGTTTGCGCAGCACAGACGACAGTCTCGTAGTAACAACGATGGAATGCGACCGTGCAATCGAGGGATTCGCGGCGAATATTTGAAACCGGTGCGTAATTCGGGGTAGTGTAATTAGGGGTTCGGCTGTATATTATAAATCATCTGAAAGCAAAATGGAATAAGAAAAAAAACATTTGTTTGAGTACGTAGTTGAGTAGAGGATTTGGACTTCTACACTTGTATATGTATATCTAGAATACTATGTAATAATGGGAAAAAAAATGAGCGCTATTTTAAAGCTTTGCCTAGGGGCGGCACATAGTCTAAGAACGTCACTGAATGTAATCACTTTCAATGTGTCCTAACACATGTAAACAAAAAACACATTTGTAATAGCTCGACATAACTTATTTTATATCAGGACCGGCTTTATTCGTGCAAGAATTATCAACACATATTCTCGCCACCAACGAAATTGGTATAGATCTTATCTAACCACAAGTAATGTAGAATTAGTACAAAAGTGTTTTATTTTTTGGCAACGCTATTTGTAAATTTGTTGAGCTAGGATCTTGACTAGAGATGCATAAAAGAGGCCTTCAAATTTTTCATCTTGCAATTAAACTATACATAGTACATATCGATTGTGTAAAGGAAAAAGGACGTTACCCACAGTTTTTAAAACAACTTTTTTTCGATAATCACAATGTATCAAACTTGATACACGTTCTATCAAAAGGATGTAAACTGGAAATGCTAGCTATGGCTAATGTTAAATTTAGCTTTTAAGTTTGAAAAAATGTAACCTTGTGAAAATTGAAACTAAGATAAAAGACTGAAAAAAAGGTTTTTCCTAGACAATTTCTTTAATTAATATTAGATTATATAAATAAAACACCGGTAAAGAAGTCTCCGTGCACTTCAAGGTTGGGTATATTTTCTCATCCCCTGTAATCTAGTTGGTTAGAGCTTGCTCTACTGATCAGGAGGGTCTGGGTTCGATTCCCGGTGAGGTCAATGTCAAATTGGATTTTTTAAATTTTTATTTGAGATCTAAGAAGACATGGGTGTTTGTGTAGTTAATTCTCCTTGAGTTAATCTCATGTGAGTTATAATAATTGTCATCGAGTATATCTCGTATCATCTTTCATCTTCAAAATATTTGACGCATTGGCGTAAGCTGTAATGTCAAATATTTTTTTAATTTAAAAACAATAATTTACAAAACACGTTTTTTGTGCCTCCTGTAAAATTTGCTATGTGTAGGTGACGTCCTTTTTCGTTTTCACACTTGATATTTATTTAAGTAAATCATTGAACGTGAGCCAGCTTTTTCGTTGATGAAGCAGAATAAATATGTTCATCCAAATAAACATACTAATACAAATTTAGATTCGATTTTACAGTTGAATATTACAAATATAAAATGCAATTTTAAATAATTAGTTTAACTTTTAACTTTTGAATTATAAATACAACACTTATCGGCTTTTTTTTATTACCATGGCCGTTCGCATTGTGAACCGTTTGGACTTATAATGTAGTTTATTTCAACAGAAGTGCTTGTTACTTTGTTTCTCTAAAGAGAGTAAGAATATAAGAATAGTGCTACGACAGAACTAGTAGTTAGCTAATCGTTTTCGTTACGCCCCGTGTTTTATGATGATATGGATGAGAGAGTTTTATTCCGGAAATTTATAAATCGATTAAAAAATCAAATAATTTGAATGCAGACGTTATCTGAAAGCATTTAATCAAGGTAATTGTGAAAATAAATCAAGCATTGAACCAACAAAAAAATGTATTTGTATAGATTGCAAAAGCACTTTTGGGATTTAATTTTTGGGACAAAACATTCTATATTCTTTTCGTAATGTCAACCAAGAAACATCAGTCATGCAACCACTATTCATTTCTTAATTCGGGAATAGTCATAAAAAAAATAATCTTCCTGTAACTCAAAAAATCGTCAAACAGAGGCCATCTATAATTAAGATATATTATTAAATTTCTTATAGACAAAAAAAATGTTTGATTAATTGATAGAATCTTGCTCAATAGGTTTTTCAAATCATCCCAGTTGAGTTAAGCATTCCTTATTATCATATTGTAATAAAGTTTTTCTGTAAAAAATAAACAGGGAGCCAGTGGCGTGCTTAAGTAAGGACCTGCTATTTTTTTCATTAAACCTCAACCAAAACGCACTATTTTTTTTTAAATCTCAAAAATTAGCAAAATCAAACGCATCAATTAAGCTTCAATTTTTTTCAAATTTTTTGGACATTTATACATTATTTACTTTTTAAATAGTATCTGTCAAATGGATATTTTTTTGGGAATTTCATAAAATCTTCAAAATTTTCAAACAATTGAAAACTATTTTGCAATCTTTCAACTTCTCAATTTTTTTCAAGTCATCAATCTCGAAATAATTATGTCCTCTACTCTCAAAAAACTTAGAAAACGGGTATGGGGGGCACGTAAAAATATGAGACTCAAAAGGTGGCACGGGTCGAAAAAGGTTGAGAAACTATAGTGTAAATAATCTCTGCTTCAGTCCATTTGAACCAGTGATACACAACTTGTGGCCCAAACTTAACTTCATGCCGCTTAAATACTTAATAACAAATGTATATTAAATATGTGAACAAAATGCTAATTCGAAAAACGAACCGCTAAAAAAATATTTTAAATATATATTCTGATTTCGTTGTTATCAATCACTTTTACCCATGTGGCCAGTGAACAGTCTGAAAAATTATAAGTTGGCCCTTCTGCAAAAAAAGGTTGTGCGTCACTGTCACCGATCACAATGCAGCAGCAGCCCGGTCACGCTGCAATTGTGTGTTTGACAACGTGCTTTGAATGACCGTTTCTCGACTTTTTAGTGTGGAAGCTAAAATAAGAATTGTTCAACCACATTTTATTTTAAAAAGACCAAAGGAGAGTGAAAAAAGAGAAAAGAATCCACATGTGTTTTTAGAAAAACTTTCCAAAATTCCATATTAAAAACCCGTTTTATTTAGTAACTATTAAAAATTTAACCCACATATGTTGTTTTATTGTTAAATTATTTATTTAAAATAACGTTTAAACATTTTTTTTGTATTCGCTGAAGAAAAACCGAAATAAACTAAAACAGATTTTTATCCAAATTTTTGTTATGCATTCGATATTTATTGAGTCTTACCAACAGTAATAAGCAAATACAAAAATAGTTTTGAGTATACGCAGTGGTAGGCTGCCAATACATTAACACGGGTCTCGCATTATATCGAAGCAATTCTCGGTGTTCTGGGGAAACAGTGAGTTTTTTTTTTATCTCTCCGATGGAATTATATTTAACTTATAATATGTAACAATATGCAATTTATCGTAAACTTATCATTGTAAATGGCCAAAAATGTACTAGTGTGTATACTGAAGCTGTCCTAGATAATATATGAGTTAGAAATTGCAGTTATGTACTCATTTGATCTGAGAATGTTGTTTTCTTTTAAATTTACAAGGGGATCGCGCGAGTCCCTCCGAGCCCTTTCCAGCACACCCCTGAGTATAAGTATTGCAATCTTTCCTTTCTATTAAAATTTATCATTATAAAGACGCTAATTAAGGGTGTCTCTAATTCTTTACATGATTTTTTTTATGTTGGTAATTGGTATACCTTCAATTTAATAATCGAGGCTATTCAGTGTTATTCATATAAGTGCTTTAAAAAAAGTTTTGTTGACATGAGAATATCTCAAATATACGATTTTGAAAATATTGATTTGCTTTTAACTTTGCATTTGATCACTAGCTCACAGCTTTTTCCACAGAGGCTGTTCTTTCTCAAAGATTTATTATCAAGCATTTTTTTGGCTCCGGTTTGAGAAGCGCTGCTCTAATCGGTAAAGCAATTGAATAGGTATCGGCCTCGTTGCCATTATGATGAAAACCATACCAATGATAATGTTTTGTTTGCCTTGAGTTTAAATTTGATTTCGACATGCGTGCTGATAAATCATCCATTGGACAAATATTTTACATCAATATTATATCACGTACGATGTACAAATAAATTTATTAATGGCCTTAAGTATTGAATTCTACAAAAAGCAATGATTATAAATAGGCATCTATTGGAATGAAGTGGAAATCATTTCTTTGATTGTGCATACATTTTAAGTATAGGAATTGAGTACAGTGACCCTCGTTTAGCGAAGAGATATGAACTTCGCTATAGGAATACCACGTTATAGGGTTCTTTCTTCTCAGTGGCGGATCCATAAATTGTCTAATTGTAAATAAAAAATTGTAAATAAGTATTTTTTAAATTTGAATCGTTCAAACTATGTACATTCTCACAGATTTTGTCACTAACGACCCGGGTTTCGCCTTTCGGCATCTTCAGGCATTCAAGTGCACGGATGAACTTGAACTGACGCTTAGTAAATGAAAGTTTCGTGTTTATATAAGATATAAATGCATCACTGAGTCCAAAGCCACTGCTGGCAAAAAGGATAAGCCCATGGGAATACCAACAGATTTGACTAGTGAGCAGTTTCAAGAATTATATAATTTGTTTGTCGGCAAAGGTTTTATGATTATATGATTTTATGGTTATATAGGGTATAGAAGCGGAGATGTGGGGAAATTTGATATTTCGTTTAAAATCGGAAGATTTTGCAACTGTGCTTTGTTGATTTCTAAAATTTCTTGGAAAAAGAGCTTATGACTGTCCGTATTTGGGTGTAACATTTTTATCCCTTGTTCCTGATTGAACACGTGTCCTTCCGATATTAAGTGATTAGCAAAAGTAGACGTGTCTTTTTTCAATCTAAAGGCTGCCATATGTTCTAAAACCCGGATGTTCAGTGTTCTTTCTGTTTTGCCGATATAAAACTTTGTACAACAAGAGCATTGCAATCTATAAATCCCGGATTTATTTAAGTAATGTATTTTATCTTTATTATTAACTAATAATTTGCCTAAAGAGTTTTTACAGTAAAAAGCAGGTCTTACACTATCAGCTAGCTGTTTTTTAATTTTAAGACTTGTATTTCCTAAAAAAATGATTCTACGCCAATACCTAGTATGATCTATGTCCTTTGACACTATACCTTTAAATAACATTTTTTCTGCAAGTTTAGTTTGTTTTTTTGATAAAAGATTGTCTATAAGAGACATATCGTATCCATTGTTTATGGCGATTTGTTTGATGATTTTCAATTCGATATTAAAGTTTATTTCGTTTAAAGGAACACTCACAAGTCTATGTATTTCTGAATGAAAAGCGGCTAGTTTATAAGAAAATGGGTGCATTGAATTTTTATGGATTACAGTGTCAGAGAAGGTTGGCTTCCGAAATATTTTAAACTCGTGAGAATGATTTTCAATGTTAATATTTAAGTCAAGAAAGTTAATATTTTTGCCTCCGAATTCTAGAGTAAATTTAATATTTTTATCTAATGAATTTATAAAGTTATGAAAGTTAGTTATTTGTCTATCTGTTCCATTAAACAGGCAAAGAATATCGTCTACATATCGGAACCAATAGACTATAGGTTTGGCTTCTGTTTTGTTTCTAAAAATTGTATCTTCTAAATAGTTCATATAAAACTCAGCTAACAACGGTGATAGGCAGTTTCCCATTGCAAGGCCTTCTGTTTGTTTATAAATTGTATTGTTAAATTGGAAATAGTTCTGGTCAACGCAAACGTCTAATATATTTAATAACTCTTTTGTTACTATTGGGTTTACTCTACGTGCATTTAAGGTATCTTCGATAATCCTTTTGCATTTGTTGACTGGTACATTCGTAAATAAACTGACCACGTCAAATGAAATTAATTTTGAATTGCAAGGAATGATTTTATTTTTAAGTTTTTCAACTAATTCTAATGAATTTTTTACGCTATATGTCGGGTTGAATCCACTGTGGTTACGAATGAGGGAGTTAGCTTTTTTCGATAATTTATAGGCTGGGGCATTAATATATGACACTACAGGGCGAATTGGGATTGAAGGTTTATGAAGTTTCGGTAATCCGTAAAATTTGGGAGCTAACGGATTCCGTGTAGACAAAAAATATATATCTTTAGGGTTGATCGTAATATTACAACTGTTAATGACATCTTTGACATCTTTGTTAAATTTTACTGTAGGGTCTTTTTTTAGTTGGACTATATTGTTAATTTCGAGAAAGTTATTAATTTTATCAACGTAATCATTACTCGTTAGCAGAACTGTGGTACTTCCTTTATCTGCTTTTGTGACAATGATGTTATTTTCTTTAATTTTATCTTTAATATTCTTAAGAGTGACTAACTCATCGTTAAATTTACTTCTATTTTTAACACTCAACAAATAATCCTTTTTAAGAATGCGAGAACATATATGCTTACTAGTTAGATTTTTATGTAGTGCAATTTCTAAGTCTATCGCAAGGTTTTCATAGTCAGATTTTCTATTCGGTAAAGGTGGACAGTATTTAAGACCTTTTGATAAGAGATTTTGCTCGTCTTTTTCTAAAGTTACGTTAGTAAGGTTAACCACTCTATCGAAAATGTCTCTTATAGACAATCTTTTATCAAAAAAAACAAACTAAACTTGCAGAAAAAATGTTATTTAAAGGTATAGTGTCAAAGGACATAGATCATACTAGGTATTGGCGTAGAATCATTTTTTTAGGAAATACAAGTCTTAAAATTAAAAAACAGCTAGCTGATAGTGTAAGACCTGCTTTTTACTGTAAAAACTCTTTAGGCAAATTATTAGTTAATAATAAAGATAAAATACATTACTTAAATAAATCCGGGATTTATAGATTGCAATGCTCTTGTTGTACAAAGTTTTATATCGGCAAAACAGAAAGAACACTGAACATCCGGGTTTTAGAACATATGGCAGCCTTTAGATTGAAAAAAGACACGTCTACTTTTGCTAATCACTTAATATCGGAAGGACACGTGTTCAATCAGGAACAAGGGATAAAAATGTTACACCCAAATACGGACAGTCATAAGCTCTTTTTCCAAGAAATTTTAGAAATCAACAAAGCACAGTTGCAAAATCTTCCGATTTTAAACGAAATATCAAATTTCCCCACATCTCCGCTTCTATACCCTATATAACCATAAAATCATATAATCATAAAACCTTTGCCGACAAACAAATTATATAATTCTTGAAACTGCTCACTAGTCAAATCTGTTGGTATTCCCATGGGCTTATCCTTTTTGCCAGCAGTGGCTTTGGACTCAGTGATGCATTTATATCTTATATAAACACGAAACTTTCATTTACTAAGCGTCAGTTCAAGTTCATCCGTGCACTTGAATGCCTGAAGATGCCGAAAGGCGAAACCCGGGTCGTTAGTGACAAAATCTGTGAGAATGTACATAGTTTGAACGATTCAAATTTAATATTGAAATTCCACCAAGCACCTTCAGTCGAAATCTTAAATTATATCAATATTGCTAGTACAGCAAGATTGACTGAACTCTATAGTAAATTAGTGTTAAAGTTTCGTGTTGTTAATCAAAATTTGTGGTTTAATAACAGTTGTTTTAAAAATAAAGTGATCCCGAAATTCATTTCGAGAAATGTTAAAATTATCAACGATTCGAAACCTGCAGTTAAGGCTTTGCAAAAAGCTAAAGCAGCGTGGCTGAAAGCAGAAACAGGTCAATGGTATGTAACTCGTGATAATATCAGTCAATACCTTAAAGTAATTCATTGTTTGCTCGCACAGAAACTTCACCCCATTGAATTTGATACATTGGACCGAGACGTTAGATATAAAGTGTCAGAAATTATACAACTTAAATTTGAAAAACAGGCTTATAAACTAAAGAAACTTATTGAAGAGAAAAATAAAACATTACTTGAGAAATCACAGTTGATAATAAACAAGGAAACACCAATCATATTTTTCGATAGAGTGGTTAACCTTACTAACGTAACTTTAGAAAAAGACGAGCAAAATCTCTTATCAAAAGGTCTTAAATACTGTCCACCTTTACCGAATAGAAAATCTGACTATGAAAACCTTGCGATAGACTTAGAAATTGCACTACATAAAAATCTAACTAGTAAGCATATATGTTCTCGCATTCTTAAAAAGGATTATTTGTTGAGTGTTAAAAATAGAAGTAAATTTAACGATGAGTTAGTCACTCTTAAGAATATTAAAGATAAAATTAAAGAAAATAACATCATTGTCACAAAAGCAGATAAAGGAAGTACCACAGTTCTGCTAACGAGTAATGATTACGTTGATAAAATTAATAACTTTCTCGAAATTAACAATATAGTCCAACTAAAAAAAGACCCTACAGTAAAATTTAACAAAGATGTCAAAGATGTCATTAACAGTTGTAATATTACGATCAACCCTAAAGATATATATTTTTTGTCTACACGGAATCCGTTAGCTCCCAAATTTTACGGATTACCGAAACTTCATAAACCTTCAATCCCAATTCGCCCTGTAGTGTCATATATTAATGCCCCAGCCTATAAATTATCGAAAAAAGCTAACTCCCTCATTCGTAACCACAGTGGATTCAACCCGACATATAGCGTAAAAAATTCATTAGAATTAGTTGAAAAACTTAAAAATAAAATCATTCCTTGCAATTCAAAATTAATTTCATTTGACGTGGTCAGTTTATTTACGAATGTACCAGTCAACAAATGCAAAAGGATTATCGAAGATACCTTAAATGCACGTAGAGTAAACCCAATAGTAACAAAAGAGTTATTAAATATATTAGACGTTTGCGTTGACCAGAACTATTTCCAATTTAACAATACAATTTATAAACAAACAGAAGGCCTTGCAATGGGAAACTGCCTATCACCGTTGTTAGCTGAGTTTTATATGAACTATTTAGAAGATACAATTTTTAGAAACAAAACAGAAGCCAAACCTATAGTCTATTGGTTCCGATATGTAGACGATATTCTTTGCCTGTTTAATGGAACAGATAGACAAATAACTAACTTTCATAACTTTATAAATTCATTAGATAAAAATATTAAATTTACTCTAGAATTCGGAGGCAAAAATATTAACTTTCTTGACTTAAATATTAACATTGAAAATCATTCTCACGAGTTTAAAATATTTCGGAAGCCAACCTTCTCTGACACTGTAATCCATAAAAATTCAATGCACCCATTTTCTTATAAACTAGCCGCTTTTCATTCAGAAATACATAGACTTGTGAGTGTTCCTTTAAACGAAATAAACTTTAATATCGAATTGAAAATCATCAAACAAATCGCCATAAACAATGGATACGATATGTCTCTTATAGACAATCTTTTATCAAAAAAACAAACTAAACTTGCAGAAAAAATGTTATTTAAAGGTATAGTGTCAAAGGACATAGATCATACTAGGTATTGGCGTAGAATCATTTTTTTAGGAAATACAAGTCTTAAAATTAAAAAACAGCTAGCTGATAGTGTAAGACCTGCTTTTTACTGTAAAAACTCTTTAGGCAAATTATTAGTTAATAATAAAGATAAAATACATTACTTAAATAAATCCGGGATTTATAGATTGCAATGCTCTTGTTGTACAAAGTTTTATATCGGCAAAACAGAAAGAACACTGAACATCCGGGTTTTAGAACATATGGCAGCCTTTAGATTGAAAAAAGACACGTCTACTTTTGCTAATCACTTAATATCGGAAGGACACGTGTTCAATCAGGAACAAGGGATAAAAATGTTACACCCAAATACGGACAGTCATAAGCTCTTTTTCCAAGAAATTTTAGAAATCAACAAAGCACAGTTGCAAAATCTTCCGATTTTAAACGAAATATCAAATTTCCCCACATCTCCGCTTCTATACCCTATATAACCATAAAATCATATAATCATAAAACCTTTGCCGACAAACAAATTATATAATTCTTGAAACTGCTCACTAGTCAAATCTGTTGGTATTCCCATGGGCTTATCCTTTTTGCCAGCAGTGGCTTTGGACTCAGTGATGCATTTATATCTTATATAAACACGAAACTTTCATTTACTAAGCGTCAGTTCAAGTTCATCCGTGCACTTGAATGCCTGAAGATGCCGAAAGGCGAAACCCGGGTCGTTAGTGACAAAATCTGTGAGAATGTACATAGTTTGAACGATTCAAATTTAATATTGAAATTCCACCAAGCACCTTCAGTCGAAATCTTAAAGTATTTTTTACTTCAATTCCACGTAAAAAAAAATCCCCGGGTCAGCCTCAATGCAATGTTACCAACCCTGCGCGGCGGTGTTGTTATTCCGATAAACAATAATATAATTACTGTATCCAAATACATTACCAGCTTAAAAAACACTTTAAACTCCTAAATTGCTATCAGAATACTATAACCGATGATTATTTTAGTTTTTTAGTTGCACCAGCCTCACATTAAGAAAATATTAACCAATCTACCATGTGTTTATGTAGAAATCATTGTAATTATCAGAAACGTGCTACATTTTCTTTGATTCGTCTGTTATTGATATGGGCACTTTATTCTTGATTATTATTGATAAAATAATATAATTGTTTGTCTACTCCTACGGTTCTCAAACTGTGGCTAGTGTACGCGCACGCGGTTCTTCAGTAAAATATGTCAAGTGTGAGTGCAAGTTGCGACGAATACGTAAAATTCTAACAAATGTAGAGAAATTAAAGTATTACCGCCTGTGTGGTCGAGTGGTTAGCGTCGTTGGCTACCGCTACGAAGGTCACAGGTTCGAATCCCAGTACGAGCACTTTTATTGATTGATATTTCAATCGATTTATGAATTTCTGTTCAAATACATGGATGTATGTGATGTCTTGAAATCCCTCCTTCCACCCATCCTATCCTATAAACGGGGCGTATCGAGAGCGATTAGTTAACCACTAGTCTTGTCCTAGCCCTTCCTTATATTCCTACTCTCTTTGGAAAAGAGAGGTTGAGCCACTGAGTAACATTCAGTTCTCGTAGAAACACTTATGTTGAGATAAACTCCATTAGGAGTCCATTTGCTCAACATTGGTAGCGGATATGTGACAAATAAGAGTCTTGGAGTCTCCAAGTGTGACCTCCTTTTCATCTTCTCCAAACTGTTTTGTAAATTATACAAAATTAACCGTACCTATTTCATTAATTTTAAGAGACAAATGTTTGACAATCTCTACTTTATTCAAGTATTTAATCTCAAGGTTGGTAATGTTGGTATCACTATTTTCATACATTTATAAAATTTTAAATTAGGAAATAAATATATGTTTAAGTTTAATTATACTGGGTTGCAAAAATGCATCGAATATCGTGTTGTATGAATAACTTTTTTAAATTGCAGTCTGTCATTGAAATCTATTACAATAAGTGTGCTATCCGCCCAATCATGTTAATTCAAAAGAACTTCATATTCATTGTGTCGATAGACCTCTAGAACAGAGGCTTCCAAGCCTTATTCGCTCCGTCCCCACTTTTAAAATTGTTAAAAACATTATTTCTTCCTCCCCAAGATAGTCTAACCCAGGGATGGCGAAATTTTTTGGGTCCGCGTGCCGAAAATCCTCAAATAGTATTTCTTGATTGTGTGACGTGCCTAAGAAGTAAAAAAAATAGAAAAAATAAATAATTTTTTTTTATGAATTTTATTTACAAGCTTCAAAATTATAATTACAACAACAACAACATTTTAAAATTAATTTAGTTAATTTAAATTAATTAAAATAAAACGGAAAATTTATTAAACATGATTATTTTTTTTGAACTTGGAAATCGTTCGCGCGCCATCCAAATTCTCAAACGTGTCACCTCGGGCACGCGTGCCGTAGGTTCGCCATCCCTGGTCTAACCCAAAAGTTATATTCGAAATAATATGCATATACAGTGGTAAAAATCTTTTTTATGTACTATGTATGTATGTATGTATGTCCATAATATTATTAATTAATTAAGATCATTTTTTACCAACTATATAAGTGAAAATGAAATTATTGAAAAAATTCTTCGGAGTCGGAGTAGTTTTTTATTTTAAGCTGGAGTCGGAGTTGACGTCGTTTTTTTACACGACTCCACATCCCTATTTCTATATGTAACAATATGCAATTTACCGTAAACTTATCACTGTAAATAGCTATAAATGTACTATTGTGTATACTGAAGCTGTCGTAGATAAAATATAAATTATAAATTGCAGCTATATACTAATTAGTAAAATTCAACAAGGGTCTCGCGCGTGCCTCTCCGAGCCCCCTCCAGCCCACCCCCGGTTCACTGTCATTCAGAAAAGGTCAAGAAGAATCGATGTGTATGGAAGAATTATATACCTTCCAGTTAGGGCATCCAATCCCGGGATCCGGGATCCCGTTCAATTTTCTGATCCCTAAATTCCGGGATTGAGATGGCCGCGATCCCGGGATTTCGAGATTAAGAAATTTTGAGCAAATCCCGAAAATTGACACGAAATTGCCAAATTCAAGATTTCAAATTCCTCGGTGAGCTAAAAAAAACGAGTTTCTGTGAGATTCCCATGCCTACGAACAGAAATTGATAAATCGATCGGAAAATGATGTTTGTAATGGTACTCGAACCCGCGAGGTCCGGCACGAAAACCAACAACGCTAACATATATACAAAAAAGTGTGTTAGAATCTAATGAAGGCTTTTGTTTGTTATCATCGTCGTGTGCTGTTGAATCTCTTATTTTTCTGAGAATCGTGCTAGAATAAATAGCTCGTGTAAAAAACGGTCAACGTTGTTAAGTGGGTTCCCGGGTTCAAATCCCGGTACGGACAGTTTTAAAAAATGGTTTTTCAATCGATTTATGAATTTCTGTTCAAAGGCATGGATGTATGTGATGTCTTGAATTCCCCCTTCTCACCCATCCTATCCTATAAACGGGGCGTATCGAGAGTGATTAGCTTGCCACTAATCCTGTCCTAGCCCTACCCTTCTATCCCTACTCTCCTTGGAAATAGAGAGGTTGAGCAACTGAGTAACAAGCAGTTCTCGTAGAAACACTTCTGTTGAGATAAACTCCATTAGGAGTCCATATGCTCCACATTGGGAGCGGACATGGTTTAAAAAAAAACAGTTTTCGTCCTTTTTAGTTCACCGTGTTATTGTAAAACCGCGTAAAAAAAGTGTTGGGTGTACTGGTCAATTACAGCCTGCGTGATGTCTGCTAGGTACTGAATTTTTTTAAGTATTACCAATCTTCATTTTAATAAAACCGTTTTACCAGTAAGTAAATAAATTAATCTTTATTACTAAGCTGATGCTATCTCAAGAACTTCTACAAACGACTCAAAATAATTAATTGTACAAACACTTCGGCTTAGTTTGAATGAATCACTTATTCTGTTTGAGATAAAAACTGATAACAATTGATTATCGGAATCAATTCTTCATAATCAGTAAGACCAAGCCCTTTATTTTGAGATGTATGTAATATATAAGCACACACAAATACATTTTTTAATCACAATTTAGAATTTCATAAAATGAATACAGTAATTAACTGTTATTTAGTTACAGTGCTTTTATTGGCGGCTCTCTGTCAGGTATGAAATTTTTCGATATTTAAAAATTACCTCGATGTACACGGTAATTAATCACTACCGCGTAAATCGAATTGTGGTAATTAACTCGAACTAATTATCGTGTTAATTGAAATTATTTTTAACTTTTTTTTATGCAAAAATAATATGAATGTTGACGTTACCGTCTTCTCTGTAGTAATAAAAATTCGAGGTGCAAATATCAAACATCAATTTGTGTTGAATTTCAATTAGTTTTTTTTTAATTATTGTTGAAAAAATATCGTTATTTGTTTTAAAATTACATTTGATTCGTATTTTTTTCTAATTATTTATTTTCATTTTAGTTTTACGAATTTAAAAACATTGTTTTTGTTTATCCAAAAACATTATTTAAAAAATAAAATAATATATGAACATGAAATTTATATAAAGCTTGTATAAATAGGATGCAGTATTTTTCCAACCTCATCATCTACCAACGTAAAGCATAGAGAATCCAGATGAAGCATTTCAAAACTATTATTCCGGGTTCAAATCCCATCTAGGACAGGCTATTGACAGTATATTGATCTTTTTAACTAACAGCAACTGTTTCTTCCTTTACAGGCTGCTGTTTTGGAATCAGGATTGGGAGAACATGGTAGTTTTTTTAACTCTACTAAAATATTTTTGAAGTTTTCTTGTCGGGTTTGTGGTACAGTGGTCAACGTTGTTGGATTCCGTTCACGGATTCAAGTCTCTGCGCGAGCAACTTTTTTCAATCGTGTTATGTAATCGTGGAAATGAGAGTTTGTTGCTTTAGCACGGTGCTGGCTCCATATTCATTATATTACACAGCAAACTGTTAGTGGCATAGTAAAATATGAAATTAAGATATTTTTACAATTATATTCAACTTGATTTTACATGAATTGCTGCAAAAACGTTTTTTTTTTATTATATATTGCTGTAGGCCAGGGATGGCGAACCCAGGGCATGCGTGCCCGAGGTGACACGTTTGAGAATTTGGATGGCACGCGAACGATTTCCAAGTTAAAAAAAAAAAAAGTTAAAAAAAAAAAAAATTTGATTAAATAATCCGTGAACTATTAATTTATTGCATTTTATTAATTTTTAAAATGTTTCCCAAAATAAACGACAATCCAATTCATTTTTTATTTTGTTATCTTGTTAAAAAAAAAATCTGCTTGGGCACGCCACACAATCGAGAAATAATATTTGAGGATTTTTTTGGCACGCGGACCCAAAAAGGTTTGTCATCTCTGCTTTAAACCGTTTCATTAAACTTTTACCTTTCTGATTGACGAGAAAAGATTGATAGACTAATCTAATTTAAAGTTAAATGCGTAAATTTTTGTAGTCGATGTGTATAACGTAGACACAACCGCGGCGCTACCGGGGCAGTCGAATATTTAGTCTCAGAATTTTATAAATATAAGTTGTATGTTTTGTCAATCTGAAAAGACGTCAATTCCACCGCCTTGGTTGGAAAAAAAAATGGCCCCTCTTCCATTATTAATGGTCACCCTTTTTGTTGTTGTTATTAAACTCAAAATCTTATTTGTGCAATGTAACCTCTTTCTTTTATTTAAATATTTGTTTATCGTCTGTAAGTTATGTTTTATAAATCATTACAAATCGAAAATAGAATGTTTAATTTAATAATAATCGACATCTTTGTTTATTTAACCCCCTCGTTTTGTAGGTTATCTCAGAAGTTTATATTGTTTAGTTTTTTAATGAAGAGTTCTTTTTTTATTACCTTTCCCCCGCAATCAACAGTAACTTAAACCTGTCTTTGTATTATAAAAACATAGTGAATGTACTTTATTTGCATTGTTTTATTACAGTATCCCGTATCATCCAGGGCTGGCCTGCAAAGGAGCACCAGTTTCCGCACCAGGCTCATTTATTGTTCGTGTCAAATACTGGGGGATTCACCGAATGTAGTGGGTCGCTTATAAGCAACACATACGTGCTAACGGCAGCCCAATGCACTTATGGGTAAGATATGATTACTATGATAAATACTGAGAAACCCCATGTAAACAAAATTTGATCGACGCGTTTACTAAATCCTAGTTCCATAGAACGATACGTCACACATTTAATGTTTCAAGCTATACTATATATTATATTTGAATACCTCTCTTCTATAGCTCCACAAAACCACAAATAGAAAAAATATTAAAATATTACATTTTCAGATGTTTGCATATAGAAATAAAGAAATAAAAACAATCTTCCATCAGTTTCATACAGATAAATAATTACAAATCGAAGTATCGTTTAATGGGTTCGTTAACGTTGCCATAAATGTTTGTATTAAATAAAATTATTGATTAAATTATTCACTAAAAAGATGAAAAAAATAATAATTATCATTTTTTACGATGTTTTTGTCAGCTACATATCAAAACTACAGATTTCCAGCACAATAAAATTACGCCCTCGAGTTATTTATTGTGTGCTCTAGGTTCTTAAGCAATGACTGTTTCTTAGCGCAGCGTTCTATAATCGGTATCAGATCCACCCTCTCATTCGCACACCTAACCGACCCAACGTAATCTCGATGTAAATATAAAGTAATTTTACCAATTTCAGCAAACTGTGGGCCATCGTTCGCTTGGGCAATGCCAATATGACAACACCTGGTGTGGTTTTGCAGTGTAATAAGTTCACCAGGCATCCAAATTACGACCAATACTCTTGGAACAATGACTTGGCTCTTATAGACCTGAATAGATATGTCCCTTCTTCAGGTACCGAAAGCTTACTCGCTGTGCAGTTATTAATTAATTATAATCATACAGTTAAACAGAGCCGGTAGAGGAATGGCCAGTGTAGTTCTCTTAATTTGCAGGCTCGATCCCAAGTTAAGCACTTGCATAAATTGATTGAATATGTATTCGAAGGCATTAATTATTATAATGTACGATTAATTATTTACCATTTCACTCTTCCGATGGCGGGCTGTACACACACAATTTCACAAACGATTAAGTGGTATGCTTTAAAAGCAAGAAAATGTGTGTAAAAGACGTGTGTAATAGGGCCTCCTTCCAATCCCGTCCAATTTGTGATCCGGGAATTTCTGAATTTTGATAGTACTGATCACGTGATTTCGGGATTGAGATAATTGGAAATCTTAAAATTTATAAATCCAGATTTGTACACGATGTTATGGTAAATGTTCAATCCCGGGATTGGAAATAGTTTAATTAAATTTATGGTATGGATTTGTGTGATGTCTTCATTTAAGATCTCTTAAAAAAGAACACTGCAAGATCGACAAGTTAACCAGTAGTTCTTCTATTACTACTATTTGGAAAAGAAAAGTTGACGAAATGAGTAACAAGCATTTTGCGTACATAAACATATATGTAGATAAACTTTACTAAGAAGATTTTAATAAATCAAATTTTACATTTTTTAATCCATGCCCGCTCCCAATTTGGAGCATAAGGCCTTCTAATGGAGGTGTCTCTACAATGGTGTTTATACGAGAACTTCGTTTTACTTAGTTTCTCACTAGTGTCTTTCATCGTCTATCGAAAAAGAGCTCTTGGTCTAATTCTCTTTCGTCTCGTGTATATGGGTTTTTTTTATATTTTATAGTTTAATACGGTACAAAATGAATAAATCGATTCAAAAAAATGCTGAAAAATTGAACCCGTTAGATTCATCACGAAAGCGAACGATTTTGACCTCTGTGTTACGGACCCAATATTACTACATTATTACTAAAGCATCCAATCCCGGGATCCCGTCCAATTTTTTAATCCCGAAATCCCGGGATGGTCGCGATCCCAAGATTTCGGGATTGAAAAATTTTGAGAGAATCCTGAAAATTGATAGGGTTTCGAATTGGAAGAGCTAACAAAAACGAGTTTCGTAGATAATCTGGGGGAAAAGTATAGCAAATTGAGGATTTCAAATTCCTCGGTGAGCTAAAAACATAAAATCGACTCACCAAAACTTTCAAATTATACACGATTTCACGTTGAGTGCCCAATCACGGGATCCCGGGATTGAAAATTAATCAATCCCAAAATCCCGGGATTAAAAAAAGGCTCTGGGGTTGAATACCCTAATAATTACACACTACCCTTAGATATGGATTTTTAATGTTGTTTTGTTTTTATTTTTAGAGACAATCAAGCCAGTCAGACTCCCTCGAATGAGTCAAATATTCACATCATTTGAAAATGAAACGGCGACTGTGAGTGGGTGGGGCTACACAGCTGATGGTGAGTATTTTTTTGATGTTGCCACGAACAATAGTGCGCTACTGATGCGATATTTACCCTCATACATATTTTTTTTCTAACATTATTTAGCTCAAACGAAGATCGACCGGTTTCAAAATTGATCAAATCATTCGTGAGGACTATGGCAGGGGTGGAAACCTTTTCCCACCCTTGCACTAGACCACATTCATTTATCCGATTCAACATAAGACCGCAGTAAAGAAAACATTGACACTAGGGAATCTTTGGCCGGCGATTTTGAAATCATAGAATTTTTGAAACAATTTCTAAAGCCCAGAAATTTACGGATTTTCCCAAATGAACAACGTGGGGCCTTGTTTATTTGTTGACTCTTCCAAAAATTGTCGAATACAAAATCTCAGGAATTTACTAATTTACAATAAATAACAGAATTGGCCGATCAAGTCGAAAGGCCACACGAGACTTGCCAAAAGGCCGCGGATTTCCCAAAACTGGACTGGAGATTGCAATGCCAGAGGAATATATCAATACCGATACAGTAAAACCCCCATTTACACTCAGGACAGTGTAATTCGGGGTAGTGTAATTGGGGGAGTGAATCTAATACAAAATTAGGGATTTGTTTTCTTCCGCAAAAAGTGCAAAACTAAGATTTCCCTTAGTTTTCCAAAAAGAAAATATGGACGAAATATTTAGTTACTATGTGATAAAATGCAAAGCGCGCCAAAATCCAACACATAGACAGTCGCCCGGCCATACGTGTATAGCCTGGAACGTATTGAATACACAGACTCTAGCCAACATTTGACTGTATGCACCATACAGACGATCGTTTCGTAGCAACGACAATAGAATTCGACAGTGCAATTGGGGGATTTGCGGCGAATATTTCAAGCCAGCGCGTAATTCGGGGTAGTGTAATTGTGGGTTCCACTGTATTGTAAATAGTAGAGCCTCCAATCACGGGATCCAGAAATTGTGATAGTAATAATCTCGGGATTTCGAGATTGAGGACAAGAACTGCGAAAAGTTGTAGAAAATAGTCAACTAGAGGAAATTTTTGAAATTCGCGCTGGAGCCAGGCTTATATTGAGTTTTAGAACGTTTGTGTGTGAAATTGCACATTTTTTTTACAAAATCTGGTTATATTGCTTCCTATAACTAGACGCTGCATTTATTTTATTTAAATATTATGTAATTACCTTTTTAATTAAACGTTTTCAACTTTAAGGGGGGCCGTCTTCTGAAACGCTTAACTACGTCGAGCTGTCAGTCATCTCGAACCGAAAGTGTATATCATTTTACAACCCTACTTTAATAAAAAACTACACATTATGTGCTCATGGAAAGGAAAAAGTAACCCAAGGAACATGCTACGTAAGTTAATTTGCTGCTAATCAAATAATGTCACATCAGTGTATGGATTGACTGGTGAACCAATTCTTCCGAGCACGAATTGTCTGTACTTACAAGAATATTTCCTACACAGATTCTTCCGTACACAGCAACTTCTGTACACAGAAAACTCCGGACACAGGATATTTCTAACATTAAAAAAATGTTTTATTTCAATGTGGAATCCGGTACAACAAAGAAAAATATTAAATGAGCCCATGAGAGGTGGTAATGGTAGAGAAATGGTATTTTAGAATAAAAATAATTTGGATGCGTTATAATATTAGATTTGTCTTAAAGTATCGTAAAAGTGAAGTAACCTCAGTTGATACACGTTTCAATAGTGTTATCTCCGTAAAATAAAAATATACAATCCACCAAAACACCAAGTAAAGACGTGATTGTACTTAAAAGTCCAATAACAAAGTTTTACTATTTTATTACTTGGCAAACTTCAGCCACGCAAGGGCTCATTATTAATACTAGATGTAAGCCTGTTGACCTCAACGGGGGGGGGGGGGGGGGGGTGATTTTCGTTGCATTTTTAAATAGTCAGAAAATTTACTGGCGTGAAAAATAAATTGTAAATTGTAAATAATATAATTTTTAGAATAATGTTTAAGTTAGCTAACAATTATTTTTCGTAGTAGAAGAAATAGACCTCGGGGCATACATCGACAGCCCTGCAGTATTTAAATTGTAAATAATACAATTTTTAGATTAATTAAAAAGTCTAAGTTTGCTAACAAATATATTTTATAGAATAATTGAAATGTCTAAGTTTGCTAACAAATATTTTTCGTAGTAGAAGAAATATACCTCGGGGCGTATATTGACAGCCCTACTGTATTTTAATTGTAAATAATATAATTTTTAGATTAATTAAAAAGTCTAAGTTTACTAACAAATATATTTCGTTGAATAATTGAAATGTCTAAGTTTATTAACAATCATTTTTCGTAGTAGAAGAAATAGACCTCGGGCACATCGAGGGGGCCCTCTTTCTTGACGTCATCGAAAAGATAGAAATTAAAAAATGTTGACAGAGGAGCAGGGGACCGCCTTTCTTGACGTCATCGAAAAAGCGAAATCGGGGACCGACAGACACGTTACATTATCGACTATTAATATATAGATGTTTATCGCCGGTTTGCTTCAAGAAGTTATTGATTGACAATTTGTTCATCACTGAGTAATATTAACAAAAGTGTTTATTTTTAAATTTTGTTTAGATTTTTAAAAAAGTCACTTTGGGTCTTAATTAATATCAACTAATATTATCAAATGCCGTAGCTTCAAAATTTGTATGCTATTTTCCATGTACGTGCCGCAATGAAAGTTATCACAACATGTCTTTTAAAGACTTCAATCTGACTATATGCTTAAGTAAATAATGTGAATAGCCTCGATGTTAAATCTCGAATATTAACCACTTGAATACCAAGCGGACACAGGTGTCCGGAACATATGCAAGCCAACACGAAATTCCAAGACATTTAAAAAATCAAATACTTGGTATTCTAATAAAATATAACCAATATGTTGATGAATATGTGTAGTGTCATCTATACTGAGTCAATACAGGTTTTTAAAATATCGAATTCGAGTGTATATTAGGAAAAGATATTTTTCTCAAAATACGCAGTATCTCTGAGACATGTTAATGATTTATTTGCGTGGCATTAAAACGGTTAAAATGAACAGAATATTCTGTGTCCGAAATATTCTATTTACGAACGTTTCTATGTACGAAAGAGTCTTGTTCGGAAGAAACAATCGATTTACGATTATTTCTTGCACGGAAAATTAGCATTCGGACAAATTTTGGATGGAAGAATCACGGAACTGACTTGGATATATTGACAATTCAACATATTACATGTTTGCAAATAGTAATTATAGGCATTGTGGCTTTTATTCACTATTCAACCCTTTCGCAACATTCACATATTTACAACCCTTTCAAATTTTACACTCTTGTATCCTATATGTAAGTAAATAAAATCATATTATTTTCCAGCAAACAGGGTAAATATAGATCTTGAAATTACTCACCATTCAAATCTGTAGGCATTACCATGGGTTAATCCAGGGGTGGGGAACCTTTTCTTTTCTAAAGACCGCATTCATTTTTCTGATTCGACATAAGGCCGCAGTGAACATTGACTAGGGAATCTTTGGCCGGAAACAGGACTTTACGGTCAGAATATTTCAGGAATTTACGAGTTTACATAAATTTACAGAATTACAGAATTGGCCGCAACAGAGTAGCCAAAAGGCCGCAGGTTCCCTACGCCTGGGTTAATCCATTTCGCCAGCAATGGCCTTAAACTTAGTGATACATTTACTGAACGCACTGGCGTTGGCAACTGTCAAATTAATCTGTGCGCTTGAACGTCTGAAGATGTCGAAAGACGAAACTCGGGTCGTTAGTGACAAAACGATTCAAATTGAATAGTCATAAAAATCTATTTTGTATTTTCCAGCGTGACACCGGTGGTCCGTTGACCGTTGTAGAAGAAGACGGTGAATTGACTCAGATAGGCATCACCAGCTTTGCAGCAGGTTACTCCAGCGCCGGTTGCGCATCGAATATACCTTCCGGCTACACCAGAACATCATACTATGTGTGGTGGATCCAGACCATCTCTGGCATTCCTGCGAGACCATAGATTCAAATACTCGGGGTGCTGAGCAATGCTAAGACAAGAGAATAGCTGCGCGGAAAGTTCAAATACTGCACAGGCCAATCAAACAAATGCGCGGCATAATTTGTCGTATTTGATATAAAAATAGTGTTTTTTTGTTTGTTTTGATTTGCATAATATAATATCCAATGATAATGGATAATTTATAAATGAGTTTTTACTAATAAGTGTATTAAATAAAACAGAAGAAACAACAGAAATCATTTTTTTTAATTAAGCCCAAATTAAGAAAATAAGCAGAATGAATCAAATCAGTCACTAAAAAATTATAAACATATTTTTTAAATTTATTAAAAATTTTCTAGCCTTTGACGTTGTTTCTGACAACTAATCTTTATATTATAAATTGCGAATAGATAATTTTCTCGTTCTGACAAAGATAGGAACTTAATTCTAGTTTAATAACTATTTATTAATTGATTTGGCATTTACTTGGTAGCAGTGGCGGATTAATCACTTGAGAGGCCCCAGGCGCAATAAAATTTGGAGGCCCTGCTTTTCGGATAATATTAAAACTTTAAAAAATTCCGCGTTAAATAATAAAAATACATTAAAATCTGAAAAAAAAACTATAAAGGCTATATAATATAAACTATTTTTGAGGCCCCCAAGATTTGGAGGTCCTAAGCGAGCGCCTCGTGCGCTTATAGGGTAATCCGCCACTGCTTGTTAGAACTCCATTATAACAGATTAAAAATATCAAAGTATTTTAGTTCTACAGTTTTTAATCATTTTATGCGTTGATAGCTATTAATTAATTGTAAAATTGTAATTGTAATTAGGATGTTAGAGTGAATAACTTGATGCATTGTGTATCTCTTCAGAGCCAGTATATATAGCTGAGCAAAATATAAGTTTAAACATAGTTCTGACGATGGCGAAAGCCGAAATAGCTATCAACGCATAAAATTATTAAAAACTGTAGAACTAAAATACTTTGATATATTTAATCTGTTAATAACTATTATCATTATAATATTCAATATCTTATTTATTTTGATCAACTATTGTCACTCCAATTCAAAATAATAATATTTGACTATGTAGTTGTATTGGAGTGCGCGTCAGCCTGGAATGAGTGCGCGGGGATATTTAAACTGCTGCGGGACCGCGCACGTGCGTAACTTAGAGGGTACATTGGTGCTGAGTGTCATGCGGCGTTAGATAGTATTATGTGCGGCCTCTTTAGCAAATTCTGATGGAATGTTTATTGATCACGTTAGGATTGCCACTGTCAACCAATAATTTAATATGACGTTCCAGCAAGAAACTCTTCCTATATACCGGGATCACGATTTTGGTTATACCAGCATTACGAACCTTTGTTGATAGTGAACACCCTAATTCTGATCTTTGATATGAGTCGTCTGGTATCAAAAGCAGAACTATCCCGTATATATCGGAATTAAACTGGGACTCAAACCCGTGACCACCGCAGTTGCAGTCAACGACGTTGACCACTCGACCACTGACCCGAATTCAATTATACTAATCAAAATCGTTCAGATGGCAATGTTACCCGAAATTTGAACTACGCTCCGGTGAAGACCGTATCTAACAATCAGTGCTTGAGGGACTATCCAACTTAGGTTGTGATATTTTCGACAGTTTGCGCTAATGGCAGAGACGCTCTATCTCAAGGAACTTGCAATGTAAGAGATGTATATTTTATTTTTTTAAAACCATGTCCGCTCCCAATGTGGAGCCTATGAACTCCTAATTTAGTTTATCTCAACTGAAGTGTTTCTACGAGAACTGCTTGTTACTCAGTTGCTCAACCTCTCTTTTTCCAAAGAGAGTAGGGATAGAAGAATAGTGCTAGGACAGAACTAGTGGTAAGCTAATCGCTCTCGATACGCCCCGTTCATAGGATAGGATGAAGGATAGGATCCGACTAAGATTTTTTCTCCATGTAACGGCGGTGGAACGGCGCTCCGGAAACCTTTTTTAGTCCTGTCCTAGATCTATCTTTCTGTCCTTGCTCAGTTGAGAAAAGAAAGTTTGATTAACTTATTAACAAGCGGTACTCCTGCCTGTCACCTAATGCCTGTCGAGATACCTTCACTAATAAGCCATATTCTCCATATTAGAAACGGACATGGATTGGAAAAAAAACCTTTAGAAAAATGCGTGCCACGTAGTGAGTTTCAGCATCTTTTGTTTTTTTTAAAAAAAAAGCACTGAGTGTAAGTAAATAGAACACCAATTTATTAGTCTGTATGCATTTCAAGGTTGTGTTTGTATATTTAATATTTTGACTTTGGCCTACAATCGTTAAGAAACGTTTAATGCCTCGTTTAAAAAGAATGTGTCGGATACGCTTCTTGCCTTTCTACGGGTGTTAATTGATAGGATTGAAGAATAAAGCTTAAAAAATCCTTTGACACTATCCTTTTAGAAGGGATGGAACTAAAAAAATGGTCACTTTTGAAAAATTCTTGAATTTCTTAATTACACACTTTTTTCGACAATGATCTCAAGTAAATGTGGCATGATATTATTGCGAATTAAAGTTACCTCTAAACTGCGCGCGTGCGTGGCCGCGCAGCAGTTGGGAAGCCCCCGCGCACTCGTTCCGGGTTGGCGCGCAGTTGCTCAATTAATATTTGATCGTTCCGCGCAGCCTTTGAAATTTCCGCACATCTAACCCTTCGCCTTAGAGGGAACGTTGGTTTGGATGCCTTCCACCAGTGTTTCCCAACCTTATTTGTGCCGCGCCCCACTTTAACGTTTCAAAAATCTCTATGTCCCCCCTCCCAAATCAAAATCTCATAGTTAGGTACCTAACAAATTCGGAAAAAATAGTTGCTTTTGATAATAAATGAACATAGTTTCTTTCACATATTTTTCCAAAACCGTTTTGAGAAAAATCGCTATAACTGGTTTTATTAAATCCTGGGCTGTGGATCCAAGTAAAAAAAGACGACTCCGACTCCGAGGAATTTTTTTATTTTCTTATATATATGTATACAATCAGATCATCTTTAGTTAGACAAGCATTAAATGTCAACACTTTGCACTATTTTGTTAGAATACATTTCATTAAAAATATTTTTCAAAAAAAAAGTTGAGCTGCTCATTTTTCACGACTCCGACTCCGGTCAAAATACCGCGAGTTCGCGACTCCGATTCCAAAGCCATGATTAAATCCTCACCAACAGCATGATTTTTCTAGACTTGGCTATAAGAAGAGAGATTTCATAACAAGCTTATTTTCGAAAATGTATTTTATCAAAAAGAAATGTAACAAATATTAATGATTTGCGTATTGCCCCCCGGTGGGGCATACACTACACGGTGGGAAACTGTTCCTTACACGTTACTGCATGACAGACAAATATGTGTAACCCTAAAGAATTGTTCTTTCTTTTATTGTTTCTTCAAAGGGTGACAGCGGAGGCCCATTGACCGTCATTGAAAAAGACTGCGAGAGGACTCTGATTGGCGTCGTCAGCTTCGTCAGCAGCAGAGGATGCAACGCGCCTGAACCGTCAGGTTTCGCTAGAACGGTCTTCGCCCTAGATTGGATCGATCAGTATGTTGGCATCGGGGTCAGGCCTTGAAAACCAACTGCGATAGGATGTATTAATTATTAACCTTTATACGCCCGTGGACTTTTTGCAAAATATTTGCACGACCCGTAGCTTTTATAAAAATAATTATATCTCATAAACTAGTCAGCCTATGTGGGTAAAATAAAATGCTTTAGCAAAATAAAAGATTTTTTATAATTAACGAAAGCTTTATTTACAATTTTTCTCATTTTATATTATTATTCATCAAAGTCAAAGAATTAAAACGATAAAAATTAGGACAAAAATTAAACCATAAAATTTAAAAAAAAAAATGGAAAAAATCTGTATGCCCTTTGAAATATGTTGTATGGTGTGAATAAAGCTGATTTATTACGGTCCGCCTAACACAACGCATATTTCAAGAGTCGACCTTGTAACGCAGATGTTTATATTACTCAATATGACAAAAATATTTAAAATATATATCGAAACTGAAAATAAAATTATGGATCGGTATCTCAAAGTCATAATTTATGTAAGCTAATATTCATATTTTGAATAATATTATCATAAATCAGTATAATCCGATAGCCAAATGTACCATAATCACTGGTCCCGTACGGGACCGCTGTGCGTTTAAAGGTTAATTCTTGAACGTAAGTATGCCGAGCGTGTTTGTTAACAGTAGAAGACCGTGGCAATAAAGCAATATTTACAAAGAACGCGTTCCTTCTATAAACATTAATACGTGCCAAAAATACAAAATTTATATATTATATCTGTACATGAAAATGTCATAAAGAACAATATTATAATCTCAAAGATTTTCATAAAAAAAATTTGTAACACAAGTCATTATTATGTGGAAATAAATCCATTTAATAAACGAATGAAAGGCGAGTTTTAGAACATATGGCAGCCTTTAGATTGAAAAAAGACACGTCTACTTTTGCTAATCACTTAATTTCGGAAGGACACGTGTTAAATCAGGAACAAGGGATAAAAATGTTACACCCAAATACGGACAGTCATAAGCTCTTTTTCCAAGAAATTTTAGAAATCAACAAAGCACAGCTGCAAAGTCTTCCGATTTTTAAATGAAATATTAAACTTTCCCGCATCTCCACTTCTATACCCTATATAATCATAAAATCTTATAATCATAAAACCTTTACCGACAAACAAATAATATAATTCTTGAAACTACTTACTACTCAAATCTGTTGGCATTCCCATAATTCATCTTTTTCGCCAGCAATGGCTTTGGACTCAGTGATGCATTTATATCTTATAAAAACACGAAACTTTCATTTACTAAACGTCAGTTCAAGTTCATCCGTGCACTTAATGCCTGAAGATGCCGAAAGGCGAAACCCGGGTCGTTAGTGACAAAATCTGTGAGAATGTACATAGTTTGAACGATTCAAATTTAATTTGAATGAAAGGCTTTTTTTAACTTGGTCCAATTGGTGAGTAAAAAGGTACACAGCCACATATGGACCATCGAGAGGTGAAGTGAGCCAACTAGTAAAATGTTAAAACTCTTTTCTTGGACATTTTCAATCACGTCTTTATTTGGTGTTTTGGTGGATTGCATATTTTTATTTGACTGAGATAGCAGTGTTGCATATGTATTAACTGAGGTGTCTTTACTTTTACGATACTTTAAGACGTGTAGAATATTACAACGCATCTAAAAAATAAATATCACCTGGCTCACTTCACCTCTAATGGGCACAAATGCCATCATGTCCATATGTCAAGAAATTCATAAATAAATTTTTCAAATTTTTCAAAGTCAACAACGTTGACTACTCGACCACGCATATTTTCAGACTTTATCAATTGTCTGCTGTCAGCTAATTGAAAACTTAAACAAAAAAAAACTGATTTATTATTTTGCAAAGATAATATTAATTTAATTTTATCAAATGAGACAATCTTTCAGTTTTTATGTCAAGTGTCATTAATCAGCGATAAGAAATCACTTGTTAAATTGTGTAAAACATTCACTTTGAATATTCATTAAACACAAACCCAGTAATTTTTAAATAAAACAATATTGTCATTTAGTTGGAACAATATATTAGTATAAAAGCATAAAGTCTAACTTGATTTTATTAATCACAGTAATGCTTGTATAAAATCATTTTCCAATTCTTTAGTCATTCATTGTTTATTTATTGTGTTTCCTTTACCTTGGCAACTCAAAATGTAAATGTATAAACTCGTAATAGTCTAAAACTGTTGGAGTGATTTAAAAAAATAAAGAATCATGGCTTAAATAAAAAAAATCAGAAACCATCGTATTGTGAGAGCAGTATGTCAAAAATAAGCGTTGGAGATGCATTTTACAGCTGTTAATACAGCCAACCAAGGAAAACTCTAACAGTTTTACTTCGTTTAGTATATTAGAGATCTTAATAACTATTAATGGCGCAGCAGCTAACCGCTGCTGTTGGCTTGATCAGCATTTTTTCAAACAATTTCTGTTCGAAGGCATGAGTGTTTGTGATGTCTGAAAATTCCCTCCCACCCTTCCGATATTTCAATAAATGGATGTATTGAGAGCGATTAGTTAACCACTAATCCTGCCCTTTCCTTCTATCCCTACTAACACTTTCGACAAAGGAGAGGTTGAGCGGCTGAGTAACACACAGTTCACGTAGAAAAACTTCTGTTGAGGTACCTCCATTTCGAGGCCATATGATCCACGCTAGGAACGGATATAGATAAAATAAATATATCGTTATCATTTAAAAACCAACTCTGGTAATATTAAATAAATATGTAGTTAGAAAAAAGAATGTTTGATTTTTTGAATAATCCATTTCCTCCACATTGATAGCGGATGTGCTTAAAAATAAATTACAGTTCAAAATTTAAATATTTCTAAAGTAAATCGATAATAAAACCCCATTTTTTTCACAATCTCGCATTAAAAAATACAACAATGGTTTATTTTACAATCCGTGATAGCTTAGTGAATAATTTAGCTCAAATTAGTGGAATTTAATTACGTTTTCGAAGAAAATTATCCCAAATATGATACACGTTATTATGGTCACCATTGGAGCTTCACAGATTGTCTCAAAAATACATTTGACTTTTTGTTCGAATCCGTACTCAATTTTCTGGTAATATGAGTAAAATCTGGACCCAGAGTAGTCTATTGGTATTGAGTAAATCTAGTGAGAGTGCAAAGTTTTAACGTCTTGCGCTCCATTAGCCAGCATACTGCCGTCTGGACAACTGATAGCCCGGTCGAATCTCCAGGATACTGTCGTTTGTGGTCGGTCTCTTTGAAGCTTTATTTTTGGTATTTTCCGAAATGTTTCCGGGGTTTAATTTTACAATAGTGCACTTAATGTTTGAAACCACTGATGTGAAAATATTTTTAAATGTTATGTGTTTATATTAAATGTCCATAATAATTTCGAAAGAGATTTTAAAACTGTTTATTAATCATTCAATCACAGACTCGTTGATAACAGCTTTAATGAAGGCATATTCAACTGCAAATAAATACTAATCTCAAGGTATTTATTTATTTATTGAAATCAAGGAATCTCATAATATGTTAATATTTTGGCTCATTTCTATCATCAATACCAGTATTGATTTTTGCGGTACCGGTATGTAATATGACATACCGAAACAACGGTATCAATAAATTTATCCAGTATTACAATCTCTAGCTAGCACAATTAAATTGAAAACAAATGGTGGCGTCTTAAAAAATTACACGATGAAAAACAAAACAGTGGGATATTTTCGGCGCACATGGCAGGAATGGCGCCCATCAGATCAGTTTGCACCGTTTGGCGAGAGGATCTATGCGAAAATCAGTTTCTTGATGGTTGGCTTCATGTTTGTCTGTCGTTGCTTATGTCTCTGCCCTATTGTGATCAAGAGATATGTAGACAAAGAAGATGGGAAAGCGACGTGGAAGATTGCCTACTCGTGGAAATGGAACGTGGTCAACTCGCTACTAAGCGTTTTCTATGGTAAATATAAAGTGTGTCTCGAAAACTACAAGGTACAATTTTTACGAAATAAAAATAACGATAAGCTAATCTTTCAAATACTTGTTGCGGTGGCGTATTAAGCACTTTGAAGGCCCTGTTTTTCGAATAATATAAAAGTGCTGCAAACCTCTTCGTAGAATAATAATAAATATTTAAAATTAAAATATAAGAGTTTATATAAAATATGCTAGATTTGAGGTCCCCAAGATTTAGAGGCCCCAAGCACGCGCCTCTTGCGCTTATGGGGTAATCCGTCACTGACTTGTTGATTATCCCATCACCAGCAGCCGTCTCCCATAACGCAATACGATCAAGAAAAGATACGAATTTACTCCTCATATTCTTGACCCGATACATACCTGCACGGGATGGGTTTTGCTTAAAAAAAATAATGATAGAAAAAAAAAAAGAATGTGACTTGTTCAACCATTTAGTTTAAAACCTTCCAAGGACGAGCGTGACCATATGGTCACAGTTAACACTGTTGTCTATTAATCCCACTATTCATTCTTTTTTTAATGAGTATCGTTGTTTTCACTCAATTTTGGTTTAAAAGGATACAGACTTAAGCTATTCATCAGCCACGGGGACACAAACAACTACCAAAAGCACGTGCAATTTTTTGAATGTCCGTTTATTTTTAATGGACTTTTGAAACTGCAAATTTATGCAAGATTATTCAAAATTGTTCGTATGGGTGTTTGACCGGGACTATGAAAAATAAACGATCCGTGCGGGAAAACAAGTAATGAGAGAACGGTAGATCGGGGTTCAACTGTAGCTTATTACTAGCTCTCTATCACTACACTTTTCGAAAGAGAAGTTGAGCCAATAAGTAACAAGCAGTTCTCGTTTCACGTTCGTGTGGCAGAAGACCCATAGCAAATTAAAGCATATAAAGCAGAGATCCCAAATTAACATACAACTAAATTGTTCAACTGGTCCGTACCGCCCCTTAGTGGGCAATTGAGACTACCATGGTTAGTAGTGGGTGATTCCAAAACAATTCTTACATAATGACCCAAAGCTAAGACCATTCCTTTGAACGTATTTTGAATTTTCCGGATTTTTTCGACACCGTTGGTCGATGTCGTGACACTAGCGCCCTCCCTAATCGGACAATTTACGATCATCGATTAATGTTTCTGATATTTCTTTTAGTTTCCTTCGCATTATTTGGAGTGATCCAATCAGCACAATTGGCATCTTCTCAACAAGGACCAGCTTCGTCGACAAATATGTATTTGGTCATAATAAATTCCTGTATACTGACTATTTTGTGTAGCATTTGTATAGTCAGATGCGGACCACACGTCAAGGATTTGATTTCAGCGTTGAGAATGATAGAAAAAGTATGTACAGCTATTTTAAATTATGTTTCACTATGCCCCTTGGTCAACGTCGTTCGATTCAGTCTTGGTACTCACGGGCTTGATCCTCAGTGTGGGCAAATTTATAAATTTATTTATAAATCGATTTATGGATTTTAAAACTGGAAGAATGTGGTACTCAAATTATTTCGGGATTCTATTTCGATGTTTCTCAGTGTTGTCTGGAGACCGGCTTCATTGTGGAAACAAAATAAATGTGTTATACATGCATGGTCCACGGACCAGCATTTGAGTAGCACTGTCTTAGATGACCATGGTCATCCGATCTTGAAAACTGTGCGTTACAATAGCGACACGATAGCTTATTTTCATTGATTTTATTGGCATTTATTTGGTAGACTTCCATTGGAATAAGGTAAAAAAATAACAAATTATTTTATATTTCGGCTTATGTCTAAATCATAACTACTTTAAAACAATTAAGAATCAGTTCTCGTAGATAAACTTCTGTTGAGATACCTCCATTTGGAGGCCATATGCTCCACATTGGGAGCAAACATGGATAAAAAAAATATTTTTACAAGAACTATATCAGTGCTTCCCAGATTGGGGGCCGACGCAAAACATGTTTTGTATTGAGGAGGGCCGCGGATTATTTTTTTCAGATTTAGGGGGGCGTTGAATGAAAAAGGTTGGGAAGCACTGAATTAGATGATACATATCATTTGAACCAATTTATATAATTCTTAAAGAACTATAACCAATCGTGGAAAATTATCAATCGACTTTATCGAATTTTACATAGTTTTTTTCTAGTATCCACTTGAAGATATTCACTAGTTGAAAGTTCAGCGGTTCTGTTTTATACATTTAAAACTGTAAAATATTAAATGGAGACTGATAACCATACAAAATCATTTAACTTTTTAGTCACCGTATACCTACTACTTATTTCATCTATATGTCAATGCATTTTTTAGGCAGACTCTCTCGTGTCTTGGACTCATCATAAAAGGACACCAAACAAGAAGTTTCGTATTCTAGCCGTCTTACTATTCTTGTATTGGATTTTGATGTATATTTTAAAGATATACCCGCAAGCCTTAGCAAGTAATCCGCATTATCACCGTGAGTAATTTATCTTTACTCAAAATATGTATGAATTGTGTGGACTCATAATATGTATGAATTGTGTGGACTCATAATATGTATGAATTGTGTGGACTCATAATATGTATTAATTTTGTGGACTCATAATATGTATGTATTTTGTGGACTCATAATATGTATGAATTGTGTGGACTCATAATATGTATTAATTGTGTGGACTCGTAATATGTATGTATTTTGTGGACTCATAATATGTATGAATTGTGTGGACTCATAATATGTATTAATTGTGTGGACTCATAATATGTATGTATTTTGTGGACTCATAATATGTATGAATTGTGTGGACTCATAATATGTATGAATTGTGTGGACTCATAATATGTATGCATTGTGTGGACTCATAATATGTATGAATTGTGTGGACTCATAATATGTATGAATTGTGTGGACTCATAATATGTATGAATTTTGTGGACTCATAATATGTATGAATTGTGTGGACTCATAATATGTATGTATTTTGTGTACTCATAGTATACATTTATGTAGGATCCATGATCGAGTGGCCAACGTTGCTGGTTTCGGTAACAGCGCTCACGGGCACGAATCCAGTGGCAATAGCTTTTTCCACCCGGCCAGTCCTCGGTTTGCCACTCAAATTAACAATAATTTTTTTTCCAGGTAAATTTGAATTCAACTTATTGATGGCGATGTATTTCTCACTATACTTGTACGGAGTACTGATGATAATATTGTTATCCAGCTATATTTATATTCTAAAAGAAAAACTTGACACGGTAAACGATGCCTTAAAGCTACTGGGCCGAGATATGAATGCTCCGAAGTGGATTTATGGTACTTATTACTTGTTGTATTCGTAATGTTAACGTGGCTCTAAAAGTACTGTTATAAATATCCATTTGTGTCCGGACACAAATACATTTGGGAATAATGGCCGAATTTCGATTGACATTTACTTTCCTTCAATTCGATGCATGATAATGTGTTAGAAGAAAGTGGGGTAAATTCGTTATTACGTAGGCCGCGTTTATTTCCGTGTAAAATTTAAGAATTTAGCTGAAAACAACGCCATGATTTAGAATCTTGAAGAATTTGGGATTTTGTGATAACGAGAAAACACACATTATTGTTAATATCACTGATAAATTTAAGAAATACGAAATATTTCTCACAATTACGACGCCATACTTCGAAAAATATTGAGCGGTTTGTTCTTCTATTCAGAAGTTCAGCTCTCAAGGTGGGCAGGGCAGGGCCACCAACTGTTCTGCCATTGAAAAATATATTATCGGGTATGTGTGATCGAGTGGTCAACATCGTTGGCTACCGCTACAGAGGGCCCAGGTTCAAATCTCAGTACGAGCAGTTTTATAAATTGATTTATGAATTTCTGTTCAAAGGCATGGATGTATGTGATGTCTTCAACTCCCCCCTCTCACCCATCCTATCCTACGAACGGGGCGTATCGATCGCGATTAGCTAACCAAAATTCATGTCCTAGCCCTTTCCTTATATTGCTGCTCTCTTTGGAAAAAGAGAGGTTGTGCAACTGAGTAACGAGCAGTTTTCGTAGAAACACTCCTGTTGAGATAAATTCCATTAGGAGTCCATGTGCTCCACATTTGGGAGCGGGCATGGTAAAAAAATAATATATAAGTGTGGTTTATATACTAATGTTCTTGATATTTTGAATTTTCACAGGAAAATCCGGAATTGTGTGTGTAAAAGCGGTAATCAAAGAGTTTTATCCGTACAGTATAGAAGGAAGTGACGATATTTCTAGAAAATCGGCAACATCGATAAATAAACACGGTATGTATTACGAGATTAAAATATTATTTGGTCGTCAAGTTGGTAGGATTTCACCCTTGTGATCAATCCAGTGTGTAAAGATCAATATTAAATTAGATTGTTTCGTTAATTTACGTCTTATGTTTGATAGCATTTTAACAACAAATTTGAATTGTTCAAATTGTCTACATTTCGACAAAAAGTTGGACGGGATCCCGGGATTGGATGCGCTACTGTTAATATCGATCAAGTAATATGCCGAAAGATCAACGCTCTGTCGTTAGTGAAAATTCGTATGGAAATGTATACAATTTCATGGTAATGAAGGACTAATTATAAAGCTTTTTTATATTTTTGCTAGATAACCATAACAAAGAAACTCCCTGCGCACTAGCTGGGATAAACTTCGACTTCGGAGACTTCAGGACAAAGATGTCAGCCGCACTGAGGGCTCGAGAGTTCTTGGGAAAAGCGGCGCATATTTTGGACTCTTCGTTTGGCTTAATCCAGTTGGCGTTTTTCTCTACGATACCAATGCAAATCGTGGTAGCTGTCTACAGCGTCATCGCTGGGCTTGGTAAGCAGCGATAAGGCTTGTCGGTTTTTTTTTCAAAAAAAACCGGGTATTTCCGCGAAATTTACGATATTCGAAAACAAGTTTTTTCATGTTGGTAACCCTATTTCAAATTTTGTAATTTAATTAAAAATCTAAATATTTTAATGCGCAATACAAAATGTAATTCAATAGTCAGAATAGTAATAAAAACACAATAATCCTTTGTACTTCATTCCACTTTATTTAATATGTCAGGACCGGTTTCGGTCATTGCGAGCATTGTCAACTGATAAGAAATATAATTTAACAATGCTATTTATACAAAATTGAAAAGTTATACACAACAATTGGCATTGAAAAGAAATTGCCAATTACATTAAAGTGATTCTAAAATAACACAAAATTAATTAATCTAACATATAATTAAAAAGTCATCCCAGATTAATAAATTCAGAATGCGATTGAAAGTAATTACAAACATAATTAAAATTTGGGAAATTTTTGACAAAGTGATATGTGTTTTTATTAATATAATGCCTTTCCACCAAGTATTGACAGTGAACACCCTAAAAGTGAGTCAGAATAGTCTTGGCACAGCGGTCAACGTGCTTGGCTTCCGTGGCGGATCAAACAGGTTCAAGTCCTAATACGAAGTGTTTGAGATGTCTAAAGGTTCCCTCCCACCCTTCAAACGCTAAGATAACGGGGCGTATCGAGAGCGATCAGTTAAGGACTAGTACTGTCTTAGTCTTATCTTTCTATCCCTTACTCTCATCGAAAAAGAGAGGTTGAGCAACTGAGTGACTGTAGATAAGCCTTATGTACAGTGTACATCAAGGATAGCTACATTTTTTTTTTAAATAACAACTTGTTGATTGATATTGCTTGTAATTAATCGACCAAAAACACTTTCTCGTCGATGCACTATGCATTATCCATGGTGTACATGCATTTGTCAAATAAAAGTTTACTGATGAAATAGTGAAATTGTAAATCCATTGTAAAATACAATTTCCCAACTTGAATAATCGAAAATATATTTACACTAGTAAAAATCTAGTTTTAAAATAAAATTTCGATGTAACATAACATCAACATTGGAGAAAGCGCCGTGTTTTTATAAGCTGGTCTCTTTTTCCAGTGAACTCCGACGACCTTGAGGTTGTAGTCATAAATGTTTTATGGAGTATTGGACACATCATGAAGGCACTATTCCTTGTTGAATGTTGCCATATTATCTCAAAAACCGTAAGTTAATATTTAATAAATCAATTGTAAAATAGCTTAACGATATCTCATCATAATAAGGTGAAAAACACATGCTTTAAAGACAGTCTTGTTCGAAGGTTATCAAGATGAATGTTTGTATTGAATACCTCGGGCTTTTAAGTAAGCTTGTTAAGTCAATTAATCAATGCATTTAGAATCTGATGAAGAAGACGATGGATGGTGATCCGGTTGATTTCTTCATTCATTTGAATAACCGGAAGACAACAGGATTACAGCGTTTTACAGCGATCAAGTAGGAATGAAGAGAGCCCAACATTCACACAAAACTTGTGCTGATTTTTTGCAATGGAAGTCCTGTAAACCAGGAGAGACATCTATATAATTGGAATAATAATATAATTAATTCTTTTTTATGCATATATGTATATTATTGAATATGAATATGCTTAGAGCAATGATCTCTAAGCCATTGATATATTCTGCAATATTACAATAATTGTTCTGTAAAAATAAGATTTATTGCATTAATTAAATCAATCTAGCTTAAGACATGACTGTATAGTAGGCACAAAAGGATATTATGGATATGGAAGCTTGGCTATGACGTGCGCAATCTAATAACTGTTTTTTTAATACCATGCTTTTGCACTTTGATTCCATTTCCTCTGTATATTTTATTTACCTTCTGCAAACAAATACCATTTGTAAAAGAAGTCTCAACATTCTTTGATAACCGTGTTGTTTTTACAGGCAAAAGAAACTGAGAATATTATAACAAAAGCGCTAGCCATCGCCAATGATAAGGCCATCCGGGACGATTTAAAAATATTTCTGGAGCTGTTGAAGCAGTGCCCAATTATTTTCTCTTGCATGGATGTCCGAGTTATTGACAGGGGAGTTCTTTCCGATGTAAGTTTTAAATATATAACTATGAACATCATTCTTTTAACTCTTTACAAGCTCCAAAATTTATTGTGCCTATGGTCTCCAAAGTGCTAAATCTGCCACTGCAGCTGAGCTAGAGGTAGCTATATAATTCATCGCAGTATTTCTTTTTAAGTGTTTAATTATATACAGGGACGGCGTCACCATATAGGCGAAATAGGCAACCGCCCAGGGCGCAAACCATTGGGGGGCGCATAAATTGAGAATTTAAATTATTTTTATGTACTCTAATAATAAGATTTATTTTATTTTGACGTTTGTATTTGTTTGTTTTAATTCTATATAATTTGAAAAAGAGAGGTTGAGTGACTGTGTAAAAAACAATTCACGTAGAAAAACTGCTGTTGTTCTGAGACTAAATACTTCACACTGGGAGCGGACATGGATATATAAAAAAATATTTCTATGATACCGAGTTATTGTTATCATTATTTTGAGAGAAAAAATGGGACGATTTACTAAAAAGAGGGCGCGCCAATAATCGTTGCCTAGGGCGCCAAATAACCTTGCGCTGGCACTGATTGTATACAGATTAATTAATTTTAATGTCGCAACATCTTAATAATGCCCACTTTCATTTCAGCTGTCTGGTGCAGTCATCACATTATTGGTAATATTGGTACAATATGGAAAATGACTGTCTTGTGAACAATTAAACAATAATCTTTTTTTTTCAAATCGAAAATCTTTTTTTAGCTTCCAAAAAAGGTTTAAATACTGTTAACTTTTCCGGTTCTAAGCTCAAGAAATGCGACCCCAATACCAACATTTTCTTAAATATCTATTTTAATATGGGTGATACAATGTATATAATTAAGGTATTCTTATATCATAGTTTTTTGGACCTTTTATAGTTTATATAAGTATGCGATAACGCGATTACGCTATCAGGCGATAAGCACCCGCGATAACGATCGTTCGTAAGATAGCTGAGAACACTCGTCAGTTGTCAATTCATATGTGTGCTGGGATGACGTCTTTTTTTACGCGCAACTTAAAATATGATTATTTATTAAAAAACCACAGATTTTTATAAAAAAAAATGTATGAGGAATGATGCAGAGAGATATTTTAAAGCCCTAAGACTATTTTTTTAATAATGAGGAAACCACTGTGGTCAAAAAAAGATCCCCATCGGCAGAGACGTATTTTTCTAGTCTCCGAGCCGCGAGAGTTAATAATAAGTGAACCTGAGGTGACATCGTGGCAAGGAACGTGATTAACTAGGACGGTATGTTACTGGTTAAACAATAATTGTAGTGAGCAGAGCCGGATTTATTTTGTAATACCGATATTAAACATGAAATACACATATAGCGGTACTGATATCCTCGTCCGGTATTCCAATCCACAATCCTAGCCTAATCTTTCAATCCTGACTCTTTTCGGCAAAGGAAATGTTGAACAACTGAGTAATATTGTGAGTAGTTTTTGTGTAAGTACATTTGTTGTGATCAGTTCCATTGGAGTAACTTAAGTGAATGAATAAATATGCATATTTAAATTTCTGTTTGTTTTATTTCTACGGTATCGTTTTTTTTTACTTTTTGTTGCATCAAATTATCGATGGCTTAAATACCAGGAGCTAACTGAAGTCGTACTTGAAAAAAATAAAATTTTAGAGTAATTTAAAAAATGTGTATTCAAATCGCCGCTAAAGTGTGGTTGCGTACTACTAAGTAGGGCATCCAATCCCGGGCCCTATTTTTGAACACGGGATTCCGGAATTTTAAAATATCTCGGGATGTGGGCTATCGGGATCACGGTATTGATCACTGGCGACAAAAGTCACGAATTGAATAATAATTCTCAACTCAAACATTTTTGTTAGCCCGATGATTTTAAAAAAAGTCGCAAATTAACAGTTTATACATTTTTTTAGAAGTATCGGGCCTTTTTAACCTTTAATAAAGTTGCGAATTGACAGAATCAAGACAGTGTGAGACCTTTTTCTTTTGTTAACCTCTACTTACGGATTTTTACGTGCTGTAGTGAATCCCGTAATTAAAGGATCGCAAAATCGGTCGGGATCTCGGGATTGGATGCCCTACTACTGAGCCTAAAAAATAATCAATGTTGTACATTAAGCTGAGATCGGAGTCAGAATCGTCTTATTTCTCCACGACTCCACAGCCCTGTTAAATACAATGATATGGTATGTCATATTGTATTATTATACACATAATAAGATACACGTATTTTTATAGGGTTCTAGGATTAATCCGGAATTTCCTATGGACGATACGACTTCCTTCAATTTGCACGGATTTTTATGGACCCTATCCGCCGCGTAAATCGGTGTTTGAGTGTACAAGGAAAACGCGTCGTCGTTTAAATAATACTTGATCTTAAATAAAATTAATTTGTGTGGAAAAAATATTACATATAGCAATACCGATTTAATGGAACGACAAGTTCGAATTTCAAAAGTAAAACAAAATCTTGTCTGTGATTATCCCGAGTGCCAAAAACATTTTACTGATAGATAAAATGAAGTCTGAAAAAGATTTTTGACAGATTCCCAAATCGATTAATGGATGTTATACTTAGAGGCAGTGGTGTAAGTTATTTTTGCATACGATCCTTAAAACACAGAATATCGACTTGTCATTTAATAACCCTGTCTTCATATCCTTAGGCAAGGGAAAAGGTTTTCCGAAAAATACTGAATAGCACCCGTTGAATCCATTTCAGTTGAAATGATCCATCAGAAATACATAACAAACATTTTGTGTGTGAATATAGAATACATATATTTTCATGTAATATCAAAATAATTCTTATGACAAATTTACGCAAAGTCCAATTATCTCAAACGAAATATTATAAGATTTATTCCATTTTCATAATACCTAACCTGCAAATACATATCGACTGTGGAAAGAAAAAAGGACGTAACCTACAGTTTTTTCAAAACAGCTTTTGTTGATAATCACAATGTATCAAACTTAATACACCTTCTATCAAAAGGATGCTAGCTGCAAATGCCGAATTAGTATCTAAATTTAGCTTTTAAGTTTGAAAAAAATTACCTTTTAAAAAATTAAAACCAAGAAAAAAGACTGAAATAAAGGTTTTTCCTAGACAAATTCTTGAATTAATATTAGATTATGTCAATTAAACACCAGTTTAGAAATTTGAATCATTCAAACTATGTACATTCTCACAGATTTTGTCACTAATGTCCCGGGTTTCGCCTTTCGGCATCTTCAGGCATTCAAGTGCACGGATGAACTTGAACTGACCTTGAAATGACCAGTTTAGAAGTCTCCGTGCACTTCAAGATTGTGTATAATTCAAAATTTTCATATGTCACAAAATCATCAAAACACGTTTTTAGCTCCTCCTGTAAAATTTGATATGTGTGGGTTACGTCCTTTTTTCTTTCCACAGTCGATATTATGTACACAATAATAGTTAGGAACATGAAAAGTGGGCTTAAAAATTAACAACACATACTCAAGTTATTTGATTGTGATGACATCTGTGAACAAACCTTGACTCCAATTAAAATAAATTTTAATTAAAATTACCAAATAGTAATATTCAATATTACGTAATTATGTATTGCAAAAAGAGACATCTTTAAATAAATAATATAAATAATTCAATTATTGCATAAATTAATATGAAACGGTTCACCGTATCTTGTGAGAAAAAATATAGTAATGGCTTTGGAAATTATTGTCGAAATTCAATAAAGAGGACATTCTGGCTATAATAGAACAAAAGAATTGTGCTAAAGAAGATACCATGTTCTCTGTTGGTCGGCCTAATAAAGCTGAAAATGCTTAATTAGATTTTATGTTTGAAAAAAGAGAATGCATGAAAATTGCAATCAGGATTTTTTTTTTCTTAAACAATTACTTTTATTAATAATATATTATTAAGTCATTAAAACCCAGTTTTTCAGTCTCTGTACACTTCAAGACTTTGTATATTTCATAGTGTGCTTTTGGCCCAGAATGATCGAAAACGTTTTTTGTATATTCTGTAAGATTTGTATGTGTTTCGTTTTTTTTCTTTCCAAAAGAAAATAATGATTTATTTTACATTTTACAATAAAACGTAATCTCTTGATATAAAGAGAAAAAATGCTTTTTTTTATTCTACAGCGACATCTACATATAATTACACAAACAATAACAAATTATTAAGTGAAAAATAATGGTCCTGCTTAAGCACACCACTGGCTCCCTGTTCATTTTTTACAAATAAATTTTATTACAATGTCATAATAAGGAATGCCTAACTCAACTGAGATGATTTGAAAATCTTATTAAGCTATATTTTATCAATTAAACGAATTTTTGTATACTATAAGCAATTTAATAATTTGTTTTAATTATAGGTGTCTCTGTAGACCGTGACTCTTACCATTAATTCAGTGGCTTATTATACATATCAAAATGGATAAACATCCAGTTCATTGATCAGAGAGCTCCAAATAACCTGCTTTGAGATAATCGAAAAAGTAATATTCAAATGGTCACTATTAGTCAATAAAAAAAATACATTTCACAGTAGTAGGGCATGGATAAATTCATGTAATGAGTCATAATGACTAAGGCAATACCAACATTTCGTTTTATTTCATAATTCATTGCAATTAGTTTTTTTTCGATGGGCTGTTTCAATTATTAATTCAATTATAAATGAATAAAATCTTCCATAAAGGGGCTTACTACTTGGGTAAAGAGGTCAAATTAACGATTTTATCTTTATAGCAATCGTATTATACAAAGCGATGACCCTATACAACTGTCACCCAAATACAATTTAAGGCTGTTCATATAAATAATAATAAAAATTGTCAACAAAAAAAAACTTGTGATTATCGATAATGATTAATGTAGCATAGAACTGATTTTACTAATGACCTCATTAAAAAAATATACTTGCAAATACAAAAGATTTTTTTTGTTGCTGAAAGATAAACACCCAAATGTTTTTGATTATCGCTGAATGATATTGAATACTTGTTATAATTTTCTGTGAATAAGGAACATTGACCATGATAAATTTTATCGTTTAGGATGTGGCAATGAAAAACTTTTACATAAATAATTAACTTTCATTAAACACTGTATTCTTTATTGCGTACAAAATCTGGCTAATATGACCGTGCATTGCAAAACAGGCAAAATCCTGCGATACAAAAAAAGTGCCCCGATTGCGTCGACTCGCTACAGTTGGGCAAAGTTTTGGACAAGGAACAAGAAATTAGCAAAACAGGAGACAATATATGGAAAGTGTGACAGATTTATATTTGGAATTCTTTGGTTGTCTCGTATTCTGTGCTATGCGCCTGTGACTTTTGAAAAGGTCAACAAAAACGATGGAGAAGATAGTTTTTGGAAGATCAGATATTCTACGGGCTGGTTTTTATATAGCATCATTATTGGCATTTGTTACAGTAAGATTTTTCCTTAATTTATTATTATATTTTTTCACTGCTCTATCCATAAAGCAGACAATTTCACTTTTAAAGTTTTCTTAAATTTACTAGAACTGCCCTAATCATTTGTGCTTTCAACGAGCTTTCGGATTTTCAGTTTCTGGTGCAGTGCATGGGGTCGTTGAAGCAACACTGAGTATGGATTCTAAAACCATAATATTTCTTTTTGGATTTGACACTGTTCTACTTACTGCATCGTGTTTGACAGGCATAATCAGGGGTCGGAGCCAGATTACAGATCTTATTGTTGCTCTGCGATTGATTGAAAGGGTATACACAATATTATTAATAATCGCTGACCGTAAACACGTTAACATCGACAGCATTTCATATTTGATCACTGCCGATTTCTCAAAGAAAAAAGTATACACACTGGAACATCGCCACCCATCTTTAATTAAGCTGGAAGAACCCCTGTTAATTAAGAATGTGAGGTGTACCTAAATAAGCATACGATCCGGGATTTCGAGAGGTATTTGGAGCTCTGATTTCTGGACCAACCGTTTCTTTGCCGGCCATGATCACTTTGCTGCCAAAATTTAACAGCTATTCCAACATATCATAAGTGCTACAATATGATTCAAGGTGTTTTATGAATACGATGCTGCTCCCATCCTTGGAAAATGTCTAAATGTAGACAACGAAAAAGTGCCCAGAACAATACTATCCTTACCAATCATGCTGACATGTTTGCATATGAAACTAGTAATGTTTGCAAATCGTGTGCTCCTGGTATGGGCTTAAATCCATAAAGATGACATTCAGTTCAGCTGTTACGGATTATTTTTTACTGAAACACTATTCAAATGTTTCTTCAACTTTAATTCGAATAACATAATTTTTACACTTTAATAAATCACTTATCTTTAATCAAAATGTATACGACGTGAGTTTCAAGAGGTCTCTACTAAGTCGACGACTGTTCGATTTGAACGTTGATTTTAACTGAAGTTGAAGGAATCAAATGTATCTATTTGTCCGTTGAAAAGTTATTGTTGCATTGAAATTATATACAATATAAATTGCAATCGAATACGACAAACTTTAATTATGTCATGTCAGGGGCAATCAACATTTCACAGTGGTTGATTTAGCGTATGCATAACACAGCCATTTTTTGTTTTTATTTTATTTTGCAGGCTGACATGCTTCTGTCGTGGGTTTCTCCTAAGCCAGAGAAGTGTTCAAAATTCAATAAAATCGCCATTTTTATTATTATTCAAAGCGCTTTCACTGTTATAATGCAATTGATGCTTAGCAGCGCTGGATTGGAAGGTAAATTGACACCAGATTACAATAGCAACTCTAATAAAAATTAAGGTTTGAGATATTTTTACATTTTTAAATCTACTTTGCCCATTGCATGAAAAAAGAAAAACAAATCATGTCCAATGTTTCTGGCTTCTGTAACGTGACGTGTTTAGCGCATGCGTGAATTCATTAACAATACATATCGACTGTGGAAAGGAAAAAGGACGGAACCCACACTTTTTCGACAGCTTTTTTCAATAATCACAATGAATATAACTCGACACACGTTTTATCAAAAGGATAGAAGCTGAAAATGCCGAATTAGTATCTAAATTTAGCTTTTAAATTTGAAAAAGATAACCTTGTAAAAAATTAAAACAAAGAAAAAAGATTGAAATAAAGGTTTTTCCTAGACAATTTCTTTAATTAATATTATGTTATGTCAATTTAACGCCGGCTTAGAAGTCTCCGTGCACTTCAAGGTTGTGTATAATTCATAATTTACACATGGCCCAAAATCATCAAAACATGTTTTTTGCGCCTCCTGTAAAATTTGATATGTGTGGGTTACGTCCACGGTCGATATGCATAAATATACTCCACACAATCGTTCATGGCAATCAATCCAATGAAGTTTGTGATTTTCAGACAACCAAAAAAATAATACTGGCTCCGTTATCGCTTTTCAGACGGACTGCTCTACAACGGCCGCATCGTAATGTTCTTTTTTCTTTACACATTCTGGAGCTACTTAGTGATTATGATCTCCAGTTTCATATACATTCTAAACAAAAGACTTACTCTGGTTAACAAAGCTCTGAAATCTTTGACAACAAATATGAACCCACCAAAATGGACGTGCCATGGTAATCATAACTTATATTGTTCTCTGTTCAGACAAGTTTTTTTTTACGCGCACCTCTAAAGGAATCATTCTTGTCCTTTTTTAATAGCGCTATCACATTTTTTTTTTAAATAAAACAAAAATATAACTAACTATTAAGATTAAGACTAAAGTCTATAACTTTCACAGTTCGGTGTCACTTCATCAGAACCATAAACGAGTTCTCGTTTCTCTGACCGTGAAATGATTACGAAATAACTATCACATTTCATGGGGTTATAAGAAGTAAATGTCAATGAACTCGCATTACTAAATTGTAAAAATTTTAACCCTATTTTTGGGCCTGCAAAAAAGACGTTTTTGGCCGGCGGTAGGTAACGTATATTGGGATTATTTTGTGCTACTGAAAGTTGTTGAGAAAAAATTGAGATATTTGTTTCACAAATCGATGTCTTTCTGGTGAACTTTGCTTCAGTAGTAGATCGAAATCGATCTCACCTTCAACAAAAAGTTTTAAAGCGCTGAAATTATATACACGTGAAAATGTTTTCAATTACCTTTCAGAATCAAAGCAATTTACCGCTCAGAATGACGTTTCTCGTCTGAATTACGGCAGCCATCTTGGCGACATTAAATCTAAGATGTCCACCATTTTGCGATCCCGTGAGCTTCTCGCTAAGGCCGCTAGAATTTTGAACCGCTCCTTAGGTGTCCTCTTTACATTGACCTTTGTTACTACGCCCATGCAATTGGTGATTATTGTTTACTGCGTCATCTTTTCAATTGGTAAGTTCTTAGTATCAATTATCACTTTTAAATATTATCGAAAGCTATTGTTTCTTTTGTTCTTATAACTGTGACAACACAAGTTAACACTACTGTAATTGAATGCTTAATTCCTTGAGCATAGTTGTTAATCTAACCAAGAAAATATATCACTTTATAAAAGCGGTTTACTGTGTCCACATTCATTATATTTGATGATGCAACATCTCATGTAGAGACCGGGTTCCTCCACCACTGTTCTTTACCCAGCCCAGAATCCTTCACCTCACTGTTCTCGAGTATCCGATGGCTACCACAGTTTTCTTTCTATTTTCTTTCCCCTGGATTTTCTCTCAGGGTTTTTTCCGGCATACTAGATGTAAATAAATGAATTCACTGAATAGCTTAAAATGTTTATAATGAGGTAATATCAGTCTATTAGTTTATTTGAATTAGTTTTTGATTACATTTTTCAGGATGGACAAGTTTTTTTGGGATCATTTTCATGAATTTATTTTGGAGCACAAGCTATATTCTCAAAACGATATTTCTGCTGGAGTGCTGTAACACTATTTCGAAAACTGTATGTATCAATATAATGTAGAACTTTGCAAACCTTTGTTTGTTTGTATCGAATGATTTATGTTTCGGATGTCCCGGGAGAGCCCCAACCCTGCTAACCTATTTTTCCGACCAATGGGATTCTGGAGGAGTTAAACTATGATGGCGTTTCATGACAGAAAAAAACTAAGCTAACAGGGAATTTTAGGTGTATTGTGATCAATGCTAAGGCAAGAGGTTAGCTGTGCTGAAATTTTAATGGCTGCGCGGAGCGATCAAATATTTATTGAATAACTGTCTATTAGTGCGCGCCAACCCAGGATGAGTGAACGGGGGCTTCCCAACTGCCCAACGCGCGCAGCTTAGAGGGAGCGTTGATTGTGATGGACAAATAGTAGCAGATATGGTCGAAAAAGAAGATGAAATTCAAAGATAGCAAAATTCTTAAAAGCCTGGTAGTTTTCCTTATTATATACAAAGCCAGCGTGATCGATCGGTCAAATGGACCGTTGGATTGACTTGCGCAGCTCTTCCCTCTCCTTGTGCATTAGATGTCACTCCCAAGCATTATGGACCCACATTTGAACGCTGCCCTATCCAATAGTCGGCCAAGCCAATAGAGCTTGGCAGCAAAACCACCGTGTACAGTAATTTGGAGTCGAGACTTTGTTTATCTTCATTTGTCATTTATTGTTTAGAAAACGCCTAACTGACTGACTGGTTGTCAGATTAAGCGGAATCGTTTTTATGTAAATTCTGGAATCCATTTTCAGGCCAAAAAAACTGAACACATCGCCATAAAAGCCTTAGCAGCGACTTCGGAGCAATGTTTAAGAACTGACTTAAAGATGTTTCTGGAAGGCATGATCCAGCGTCCGATAATTTTTACTTGTATCGATATTAAACTGATTAATCGATCGGTCATTGCAGATGTGAGTATTTATATGATTATTAAGGTATAACCTCCATAGCAATTATAACCTCCATTTGTTGCAAATTGTACCTAATGTATCTTAACTCTGTAATGTATCTTAACTGCATCATTGAGGAGACATCATCTTCGGTGTGATGCAGAAAAGAATAGAAAAAGTTTATCGAATAAAAAAAAAAAAAAAAAACCTCCATAGCATACTGTCATAGGCAGTGGGGAAGTGGTAAATAAATAGGTATCAGGTCGGTCATTGATTTCTTCCCTATTTTTTTTTCGTTTTTTTTATATCTGTCTGAAGTTTAAAAAAACCACAAGTTTTAACAATTAAATCAATAAAAAGACGATTTTTTAATATATGTATGTACTTGAAAATTAAGTTACAAGACAAAAAGGTGGCAGGTCGCCGACCTGGCCCCACTACACCACTGGTTATAGGATATATCGTCTAGATCAGGGTGGGGAACCTTCTCTTCTCCAAAGGTCGCATTCATTTTTCTGATTCGACATGAAGGCCGCAGTAAACATTGACTAGCGAATTTTTGGCCGGAAACAATTTCATACCAATTTCTAAAGCCCAGAAATTTGCGGATTTCCCAAAATTACAAGCGTGGGACCTCTTTTTTAGGTCTTTCAAAGATTTTGGCATCAAAAATCCCAAGAATTCACGAAATTACAAAAAAATACAGAATTAGAGCATTGGCTTGAAGGCCGCACCAGAGTAGCCAAAAGGCCGCAGGTTTCCCACGCCTGGTCTAGATTTTCGCATTTATGAGATAACGAAGTTTACAGAAATGTACATTTTCGATGATTGGAAATAAAATATTTTTTTTTAGATATTTTTACTTTATTTTCAACAATCTTTGGTATATTCTGATATAGGCAAAAACCGAAAGAGCTATCAACCATATACGAAATGATATTTGTAGAGCTTTATCACTTTGGTATTTTTTTCAGCCTGTAAAATAACAAATTATCAAATTTGAATTGTTCAAACTATGTACATTCTCACAGATTTTGTCACTAACGACCCGGGTTTCGCCTTTCGGCATCTTCGGGCGTTCAAGTGCACGGATGAACTTGAACTGACGCTTAGTAAATTAATGTTTCGTGTTTATATAAGAAATAAATGTATCATTGAGTTCAAAGCCATTGCTGGCGAAAAGGGTAAGCTCATGGGAACGCCCACAGATTTGAGAAGTAAGTAGTTTCAAGAACTATATTTTATTTGTTTGTCGGCGAAGGTTTTATGATTATATTTATATAGGGTACAAAAGTGGAGACCCAGGTAGGTTGAGTATTTCATTTAAAATCGGAAGACTATCCAATTGTGCTCTATTAATTTCCAAAATTTCCTGGAAAAAGATAAACACGAAACAAACATATAATCTTATATAAACACGAAACATTCATTTACTAAACGTCAGTTCAAGTTCATCCGTGCACTTGAACGCCTGAAGATGCCGAAAGGCGAAACCCGGGTCGTTAGTGACAAAATCTGTGAGAATGTACATAGTTTGAACAATTCAAATTTAATATTGAAATTCCACCAAGCACCTTCGGTCGAAATCTTAAATTAAACAAATTATCAGATTAAATTTTTTTATCAGCGCTTTCCATTATTATTGTTTTTTCATCCAAATTCAATTTTGAGACTTATGTGCTTTTTATAATTTGACTTGTCATGCTTTTTTTAAAACTTTTTTAGACAATCGGAGAAGTGATAACATTGATAGTTATACTCGTGCAGTACGGATAATATCCATTTGGTGGAATGCAGTATTTTATTATTTGGTTTCCGTGCGAAAGATGTACCAACCACTGTCGAGCCATCTGATTCCGGCTTATCATCGATGGTCTTCAGTGGGGCTTGTCGGTTTTCAAAAACCGTTTTTTTTTTTGCTAAATTTGTGACATTCGAAAACTGGTTCTTCAACTTCGTAACCGGCTGTGCCTAATCTTCCATAAACGAGTCTATAAACAGAAGGACAGAAAATTTGGATCTTTCATTTGATGGCTTAAAGACCATATGCCCCACATCATTACCCAGCGAAAGGGTACTTTCGATATCAGAATTTTTTTTTACAAAACGATTAGTGGACGCTTTGCGTTTTCTTAAATCTTATTTTCTGAAGAGTAACACCAAATAATATATTGTTGTGTATTATTATGTATATAAATAAACAACATAAAAAAATGAACTTTTTCTCGCTATTTTAATTGAATTGTCCATTTTTTGTAAAACTTCGAAAACCGATTTTTTTAAAAGTCGGTTTTTATATTAGCCCTAATGGCAACTGATGAAAATTACATTATTGATAAGGTTAATTATGATAAAATGCAAAACAATATTTTCGTTTTATATAAAAATACGTCAGAACTTTTGCATCGACGTGTATTTCAATAAATTAAAAGAAATATTATTTTATAAATGTGTGAAAGATTGAAAATAACATTTGTGAGATTTAGGCAAAAAATAGATCGTAACAAATGTCATAGAAAACAGATACTTGATTTGCTGACCTGAGGAGGAACAATGGAGACTAACTGTAATGTATGATGGGAAATTTATTGTCTTTTGCCTGGAATAAAATACCGTAATGCTTGTTTCTTATGTTGAAAATGCTTGTGACAAGAGACACCACTGTACTTTGATCAAATATGTGTTTATTTGTACAAATACAATTTCTTTTTGCCAATAATTGACAGCCTACGATCATAAAAGAGATAATTTGGTTTGCATTGTTCTTCTATATCAGTATTTTTAATGACAGTCATCGAAGGAGGAAAAATATGTACAGCCATCTTGGAAAGAATAGTAGATTAGACTTTTTTAGAATAGACACAATTGTACATATTTACTTCCCAGAAGTTTTATATTTGACCATATAATTTGGGGGGAAATTGCAAAATTAAATGTGGACATGAAAGGTGGAACGATTCCCAAGGTGTACCTTAAATCTAGCATGCACAACGTTTTTATTCTAGCAGGTCTCATAAAAACAAAAAATGATGGTTCCGGGCCGCAATAAAAATAATTTTAAGTATGCTCAACCCTCTATTTATATATTGGATAAGTTATATCTAAAACAGATATGCAAAAAAGCCAGGTAAAAAATAACAGATGATATATAGATTCTAGATTATCTGTGAGAGCAAGTTTATTATGACAGCTAGATCCCGCCACCTCATGTGTAAGGTTACTCGTAATAAATATGTTTTTTACTACCAGAAAGAAATATAGTGTGTGGAATAAAAAAAGATATCAATTTTATTTAGTAATATTTACTTCTTCTTTGGCCATATTCGCTCCCTATGTGGAGCATATGGCCGCCACACGGCACCTCCATGTTTCCCTGTCTCCTGCCAATTGCTTTGCTTCCTCCCATGACATGCCAGCATCCCTCAGTTCCGCCTAGTACATCCTATGGATAGTAACTAACTGACGTCCGGGGCGCTGGAATCCCACCGGTCAAATAGTGTGTAATATTTACAGTTAATTTTAAATAATCCTTTCCTTATAACCTACCTTTCCTCGCCTATGGCAGCTTCAATTTCAAGTCGTGAACACGCTACAGAGATATTGTAACTGTTTTAAGAATGGCTATTAGTTGAATCTGCAGTAAGTATTATTTTAATTATATTTGGACGGGATTATCTGCCAAAATGGAGTTTTGTGTAAAAATGCCGTTGAAGTTTGTAATTGAAGATTTTGGGATCAAACACGTCTATATCCTTTTTTGAGAAAAAATGAGATATCACTGTAATATTGGAGTACCGATTCAAAAGAACAGAATTATTTTTTTTACGTCGCTAAAAACTAGAAATTAAGTGTCAAAATATAACTTTATAATCAAAATTGTTTAAAAGCTTTTATAAGAAAGGTGTATTTTTCTCTCTTCAGGAAAAATTGGATCTGATCATTTTTGATTGCAAGCTTCCATAAATTTATTTGTGAGAACAATACAATGTATAGACAACACATTTTTAAATTATTTACATTTCTTTTGCATCGTTTCCGTAAAAAGGGCGTGATGACTTTAGTGGTGAGAAATCCACAGGGAAGCCTATTCACTGTGGACACAACATACATTTATATGCATATTATATGATGAAAAAGAAAATCGAATCAATTGGAGTTGTCAAGCAAAATTGCTCTCAGCCTAAAACGATTCTTATGTATTGCCTCATCACAATAATGAAGTTAAGAAGTCGTTGGGTTATAATGTTTGCCTACCTCGCTATGAAACTTTTGAGAGGTTTCATGAATGAGTTGCACACGTATCACTGGGCGTCTCATATATATCGCAGTGATTGAAGTTATTGATTGTTAAAAATCTTTGTATGCTAGTGTTTAGTACCAGCGCGAGGTTATTTGGCGCCCTATGCTACGGTTATTGGCGCTCCCTTTTTAACAAACAGTGGAATATTTATTTTATATGCATGTATTTATAATCATAGTGTGGATCATATGGCCTCCTAAAAGAGGTATCTTATACAAGTTATACGAGAACTGTTGGTTACTCAGTCGCCCAACCTCTCTTTTTCGAAGTATATAGAATACGATAAATAATTATAACGAACTATTATTTGTTTTCAGATTATAAAAAATATTATGATTACTCAATTTATGCGCCCTCTAATGATGTGCACCCTAAGCGATTGCCTATTTCGCCTGTATGGTGGCGCCGGCCCTGCTTGTGTTGAGCACAAACCCATACTACAGTATTGTACATCACGATTGGCTTAATAGATTCTCATAAATGGAATGAAATTTTTCGGCAATTGATTTTGCTAAGCGTTTTATTACTAATATTCATCTTGGAGCTTAAACGAAATAATATTATAGAACATTTAATAACTTGAAATCAAATTTTTAAATACCTACTTTAAAAGCAGTAAACTTCTTAAAAAATTTCTCACAAACAACAAAATTCTCATTAAACAACATCTGTTGAAATGTTTAATGCCGAGCTGTGGAATCAGAATAGTAAAAAACGGGCGACTTGGACCCTTTTTTAAATAAATGAAAATATTAAAATTTATACACATTAGTAAATTTAAAAAGAAGTACACAAATACTTAAGCATATAAATATAAAAGTTTGTGTCTTATTCAAATCGGAGTCGAACCATTTTTAAGTGCCAGATTTGGAGCTAGAGTCATAATTTTTTTCACGACTCCTCAACACTGACTTAAATACATGGCTATATTCTTTGATTTGGTAGTAGGTGTGGATTAAAAAATATCTGGTTTTTAATGGTATAGATAGTGATTAGCTAACCACTAGTGCTGTCTTAACCCCATCCTTATATCTCTACTCTCTAAGAAAGGAGCATAACGAAAGCGATTAGTTAACCACAAGACCTGTCCTAGCCCTATCATTCTGTCCCTACTGTCTTAAAAAAGGTTGAGCAACTGAGTAAAAAGCAATTTTTGTAGAAATTCTTCCGTAGGGATGAGCTCCACTAGGATTCTATGTGGGGTATCATTGGGAATCGACATGGTAAAAGAGTTCATGTTTTAAATTACCCAATCTACCAGTGGCGGTTCTAGGTACTGGGCTAGGTGGGCTAAGCCCGACCTGCATTTTTCACCCAAAACTTTAGATGGCTGAATAAAAATGAACAGCAATTCGGCCGCTGAACAAAATAAATACATTTATAAGCGTCACTAACCTTCCCCAAATGAATATAATATCTTTGTTTAAATTTTTCTCTATCAATATAAGACAATGCCATGTCTACCTACAATAATATTTTCGATTGTTTTTTATTACAATTTTAAGCTGAGCCGGCATAAAAAAAACAATAACCCTATAAATAATTCATAGAGAACATTCAACGTGACGTCAGTCTGGCAACACCTATGCACATGCTATTGGTCAGGGGCTACCGCTTTCCAGCCCAAAACCATAGACAATATTTCTTTACACTGGAACGCAATCTAGCACGATTCGATTTTGTTTGTATTTGTATGTACGGAAACGTCATCAAACACACAGGACTGTATTTCAAATTTACTGGCTTCTGTCATTCATCGGGGGCTAAATTGGAATTAGTCCATGGCCCATACAAACATACCAATATCTTTGTATTTTATGAAAGTGACAGGTATCGAATCTCAGTGACAGTTTTGTATTGCTTTTTTTACTTGTTATTTCACTTTGAAAGAGACAAATTTAAGGTCACGTATTATTATTTCTTACTTACATTAGCATTGATTGTATTATATAGTAATTTATGCTTTGCAGTAGTGTCGTAGTATTTGTTAATTTGCTTGTAGATTAATGTATAAGATGAAGTGGAAGCATGCAAAATTTCGTAAATAGTATACAATGCTATGCTTTTCTCTAGCCCACCCAAGATTTCAGGTCAGGAACCGCCACTGCAATCTACGTTTCTCCATATTTACATTTTTTTCATCAGTCTCTTCAAAAAGATAAAATAGTGGTTTCACTGTAGCTCCGTACACTATTTAAACAAGTAATTTTTGTTGGTGACCTTTCTTAGTGATAGTTTTTACTTGTAAGCGATCTTTAACATTTTAGTGTCACTTATTCATATTTTGTATAAACTATTTTCATATTTCTGTTATCAATTATTTGTTACACCCTTAATAGCCCTAATTGTTTTTTTCTATAAATAACTCGGTATAAATAATTAATTAATCAGTTGAAAATGCTCGTCCTATAAATAATAAATAAATGTGGAATTAGTGCATACGAAAGAGTGTTTTATTATTTTAATATAATACCTTTCCACATTGAGATTGACAGTTGGCACCTAAATAGTAAGTTATTTTATAAAAACTCTTCACATGATGTTATCCAAGATTTGAAAAAAAATTCAAGACTTTTGAGAGATTTTTTAAACTGATTTTCGGGTGACATGTCGAAAATTAATTGTCTCGAATAAACACTGTAAGACCCGGCTCAAATATATTTTCATAAGGGTTTTCCAAATGAAAAGAACTAGATAACATTCAATACACACATTACTTGCAAAAAAGCATTGTAATTTATGGGTTTTATCGTTCACACCACCAGGGTCTTTTCGGGAGATAAACTTTAATATGAATGTACAACGCTTTCCTTCAAAGCAGACTTGAGGACAGTGTGTTAGTTGCTTAGTCCCAGAAAGATTCAAAATATTTTGAGATTTCTCTATTTGAGGATATATAGATATTACCCAAGTCTAAATAAAATTTAGCATCTCTTTGGCATGCTAACCTTTAATAACTTGAACGTCTGAATTGTTATGTATTCAACCATATATTAATTTCGGCTTATATGAGACCAAAATGAGAATTCTGCCATACTTGAGAGTGTCAAACATAATGTTAATGGTTATTTTTGAGGAATCGTGGACAAGAATTGTTTTTTCTTTAAATTTGTAGAACCAGCATGCCAATAGAGATATGGCACAGGGGAGAGCTTAGACAATGCTTATTACAGTATTTATCTGGATGTAGAAGCTCAGACATATAATATTTCTCATCTATTAAAATAGATTTGGTCTGAGCTTACTGTGTTGACTTTTTTTCCAATTTCAAACTTATAAAAATTCTGTGACTCTAGTGCAAAAGTTCTGTAGATTTTGTTGTAGCATACTTGTTGACTTTTTTGCCAGTTTCCAATTTTTAAAAAATATTTTGCTGTAGTGTTAAAATTCTTTAGTCGTTTTGATTAAAAATGAGATATCAGCATTTCAAAAATAATACACATTTCAAACTGTTGTAACTTGACTATTTAAAAGCGTTATTCCTTTAATTTTCAATTGTGTGACAATTGTGCAATTCTTTAAATGTACATGTTTCTATATTAAATAGCTGTTTTAATATAACTAAGTAATTTTACTCTAAATTTAACATCATGATTTTAACAAAAGTTCATTTGTTCACATCATGTTCAACTATGTGTTGTGATTGTCAATGGAGTAAGCATTTGTACCCAAACTTAGAGTCGATTTTATGACATATAACGTAAATATGACTTAAGAACTTTTACCATACAGCCACTAAACGCAATTCAAAGGCAATAAACTTATGTGTATTTTTTGTTCTTTGAATCCAAATAAATAAATAAAACATTACATGAAATCAAATTACTGGACTCAACGTGTAAATGAAGATTATTTTGCTACCTAGAAAATGTCAAAGGGCATACATATTTAATCAAATAAAGTACCAGAAGTACATAGTTCCATAGTACTTTGCCGCTGATAAGGAACACCAAAGGTGTGAATTAAAAATTTCCGTAGGGACATCAAAGCAATGGAATTGATCATTTTCTACAAGGAATAAGAACTAAGAAAACATTTTTATGATTTTATGAATTTAATTATATTGAATCGTTAGGCTGTCACCAGGTTATAGTTTATATATAGATAATATCCCAAAATCTAGTTACATTATTATTGACGGTTTTTTTAAGAATATTTTATTGTTTTTTTTTGAAGATGTTGTGATTACCAAATGAATGCAAATTCGATAAGGATTCATTATCTTGGGGGTCCCAACAAAGCCACAGTTCCAAAGCTGCCGGGACATTGCTGCCAAGATAAATCTGCTCACGATCATCGATACAAATTGGAAATGAGATACACAAATAGAAAAACATACAAAGATATTCATATGCATAAGAAAAATATAAATAATTCAAAAGTAAATTTCACTGTTCAATTATCTGTCAAAGCAGTTCTCTTAGAAACATTTTGTTGAGATAAGACCCATTTGGAGTCCTTATGGACATGGTCCAAAAAAAGTCTTTGATGCAATTAAAAAACGAATTGAATTTTTAATTTCACTGATTACTGTGAGTATGTAAATTTCAATTGATAAGCAATTCTAAAAACCAAGAAAACACTTGTTGTACTTATATTTAATTTTTGTCAACGGTTTTCTCTAGGCGGATTTGTCTGGGCGGTATTGGCAAAAAATGAACGGAAATGTTGCGACAGTAATGTCTCAGCAGCAGTTTTGCGGCTACACTGTCGTGGCGGGTTTGGTTCAGGTGGCTTTGTCGGAGTTGTCATTAACTTTAATGATACACTGCAATATTATGTTGACGTTTGAAAGGTTGTTCAAGATGACAGTACAGTATGAGAAAAACAAAAAAGACGTTCTAAATTCAACAATATGGTGCAGATGGATACAGTGTTGGACAAGGACTAAAAGATTACCAAAACAGGAAAAGAAATACGTCAAAATTGACCGAGCTCTTTTTTTAATTCTGTGGCTATCTCGAATTCTCTGCTACGCACCTGTTACATTTAAAAAAGTCAGTAACAACAATGGAGAAGATACATTTTGGAAGGCCAGATACTCTTCTGCGTGGTTTTTCTACAGCATTGCTATTGGCGGTTCTTACAGTAAGGTTTCATTAATCATTCTTTTTAAAGGCGGTTCAGAAAGTGATACAGCTTTGATGGATTTGGCGATAACTTTGTGGAAGTTCATTTTAATATAAAATTTAAAAAAAACTTAGATTATTCCACGTATTGTGCTACTAACTGTGACACGTATTTCGCCTCTTTCAGAGGCATCCTCAGAAAATCTTACTTTCACTAGAGTTGTTTTCTATCCTCTCCTCATTGCTTCTTTATTTTGCTTTATTTTTATAATATATCATTAAAATCATTCGTACTTGATACTCGTAATTCGGCCAGTCTTCAATTTTTAACATATGATAGTTTGTTTTTATGCGGCCTACTAGAAGAAATAGGCTGTGCATGTCTGCTGTAGACCTTTACACTCCCCTTCAAAGTGTCATCTGACCTCATCCAATCCAGGAACATAATACATATGTGCATTCAAAATTGTTACACTATTGTTATGTTTAAGTTTTTGCTGCAGTACATGGATTCTACAATACGATATTTGGCAATCCTGATTCTTCGATGACCATGAAGCTACTCGTCGGATGTGACTTGTACTTAATATCGTCAACGTGTCTGATCGGAGTATTAAAGTGTCGGAGTCATGTCAAAAGCCTGATTGATGCGCTGCAGTTGATCGAAAAGGTAAGGAGCTGGATTCAATCAATAAACAAAACACTCTTCTGTTCTCGACTCTTTTTGTAATCCCGGGATTTCGGCATTCACATTTTTTCAGAAAGAAAAATTGTTAAGTGACCTGTTTTCAAAACATTCGTGTAATTTATGGGTGTCCAGCTGGTAGATCGCGATCGACCAGTCGATCCCAAAGCAAAATTTGTTCCATCACGAAAGCTTCTGTGAATTTAAATATAAAATATACGAAAATACTAAAATTGAATTAGTTTGTAAGCACATACTTATGTAATGATATGTATTTCGCATTTAAAATAAACATTTCTAAGTTTTAAGAAGGAAAAAAACCCTAAATAAATAATTTTCTTATAAGAATCATGTTAGAAGTCGATTGCGAGAAAACTTAAGATTGAAAAGTCGATCTTAGAGCAAAAGAGGTTGGACACCCTTGGTTTAATTGATAAAATCTAGTTTAACAGCATTTTCAAAACATTCCAGTTGGATAGCTTAGGACCAAACATTGACTTCCAACTTTCATATAGATATCCTTTGTTATATTTGAGTTAATGGGTTTTTGTAAAACTTGTATCTGTTTGGAAAAATTCGCTTTGACAATATGTTTTCGAGCAATTTACTTATTTATTTACATATTTTTTTAAGGTTGAACTCTTGCTGTCGTGGACTTCTCCTAAACCAAAGAAAAGTTGTACTTTTTTTAAATTCGGAGTTTTCATAATTCTCAATTGCGGTATCGTCATCGTTGGACATATGGTTTATAAGCAATGTACCGACCCTGACGCAAAAATTGGTAAGTTTACGCAAAAACACATATTCTTCGTATTGAACCATATCTGTACCCTAGGTAGAAGATTGTCTATCACTAGCCAATCGCTATCATGCCATGACATGCCAGCATTGTTCAAACCCACCGAGTATGCTCTATGAATATTGCCCAAATGTCGTCTAGGACGCCGAGCTCCCTCCAATCAGAAAAAGAGGCTTTGCGACATCCTAATGGAATCTGCATATGGTTGCCAGACGTCCCAATTAAGCGGGACTGTCACCGGTTGCGAGTCTCGTGTCCCGGTGTCCCAAAAAATCCTCGCGGGACGCCCAAATGTCCCGGTTTACGACCCACGCTGATTATTTGGGGAAATTGGTAAATCTTGGGATATTGAATTCGAATGTCTCAGAAGAGCTAAAAACAAAAACGAGTCACGCTGGTATTTTGAGCAAATAGGTAAATTCCTACATTTTTGCATTCGAGATCGCTGATCAAACAGGAAACTGCCTCTCACGAGCTATGATCTATTACTGATGAATTGATACATCTAGTTACAAAAAGCGATAAAAAAACATTTTCATGCTGTCACTTTACATAGTTGATTTTTTAAGTCTTTAAATATATATAAATATGAATATATTTACTAATTATATAATTTTCCTAATATTGTATTAATTATGTTTAATACAGGTGCATTGAATTAATCAAAATACTTGGAATTGTTTCCTCGTATCATCATAAACGAAGAAACAAAATTAGAATTGTTAACTCGTATCGAAAATTCTTGTCTATAAAAAGTTTATCTAATTTATATTGTGTCTGTAGATTATTTTAATTAAACAAAATAATTATTTCGCTCCATAGAGTCTTTCATTTTCATTGATTTCCCAATATTTTACGAAAAATTTCGGAGTCGGAGTCGTCTTTCTTTTACACAACTCTACAGCCCTGCTCTAATGTGTACAAAACTTCATGGTTTTTAATAGAAAAGATTTCATAAACACTGCATGGCCCATTGGAATGATAGTAAATTATTTTTATTCCAATTTTCTCTTTTCAGATCAACTCGACTACAATATAGAAATGACAATGTTTTTCTTCCTGCCCTTATTCATTTGTGTCCAAGTTGTAATGGTGTCTATCTGCGTATATGTGCTTAACGAAAGGCTTATTCTGGTGAACATGGCATTAAACAAGTTAACACTTCAGATGAACCCGCCACGATGGATGCGTTGTGGTAATAATAACATGTTATTTTCAGTTTTTTTTTTATATACACATGTATGTATGCATCAATATTTATAAAATTTTCTGGGTGTAATGGGTAATACCCAGCTATCAGGCTAGGTGAAGTGGTATACAGCGACATCTATATTTAGGAAAAATTATTAAGTGACATGTTTGCAAAATATATTCCTGATATTGATAAAATCTAGCTGAATAGGATTTTAAAAACATCCTAGTTTAATTATTATTCCTTTCAACTAATGTTTAATTGTATTGATGAACAGGGATTCAGTGGCGTACTTAAGGGTGAGTGCAACAGCAACATTTATAATTAAGACATATTGCTCAGTGAACAAATTGCCTTGCAGGATCGAAGCAGTTTTCAAAACAGCAAGATCTTCCATCTTTGAAGTGCGGCGACCATCTTGGTGACTTTAAATCTAAGATGTCTACTATTTTGCGATCCAGAGAACTTCTTGCTAAAGCTGCACGAATTTTCAACAGCTCTTTTGGGCTATTTTTCGCAGCAACGTTCATACACACGCCCATACATTTAGTGATGTCTGTTTATGGCATCATCTGTTACGCTGGTAAAAACACAAACATTATGTATTTAGAGTTGTTTAAATTGAAGCCTGGCTCTCTGCATTGGCATTGGTGTAGGTACGAAATATTTAGTTACTAAGTGATAAAATGCAATGCAATACATAGACAGTCGCCCGACTATACGTGTATAGCCTGGCACGTGTTGAATACACAGACGCTAGCCAAAATTTGACTGTATGCGCTGCACAGACGACCGTCTCGTAGCAACGACAATGGAATGCGACAGTGCAATTTGGGGATTTACGGCGAATATTTCAAGCAAGCACGTAATTCGGGGTAGTGTAATTGGGGGTTCCACTGTATTATGCAAATTTGTCTAGGATCACTTTGTACCTCACCGGTCCTCAATCCTATTTTCGATGTTTCAGTACTGGAGTGTTAATGTCACTTCTTATGGGCGCATTTTTTTTGTGTGGGCATCCTTCTATTGTTAAATACTATTATCATGTGTACATTTTGATCTATGAGGTATTTCAAGAGACAGTTAAGACTCACATTCAATTTTAGCTTTACTGTTTATGTTAATTTTAAAATATTTGACTTTACTTTTGTAGGAATACAATTTAGCTTGGAGTTTCTTCTTATGAATCTGTTTTGGAGCGTGGATTATATTTCCAAGATTCTGTTCCTGATGGAGAGCTGCAATACTATTTCAAACACCGTACGCATAAGAAAGATTATTTCAATAGTTCAGATTGGCAACTGTCACTTTTTTATTACTTTCTACTTACATCTTTTTTTATCTTTTAGGCAAAGAAAACTGAACACATCGCCATAAAAGCTTTGGCAGCAACTACTGATAAATGTTTAAGAACTGATCTGAAAATATGTCTTGAAACTATGATCCAAACTCCGATAGTTTTTACATCTATGGATATCAAGATAATTGATCGATCAGTGATTGCAGATGTAAGTGTTTAACCTGATCTGTGCCGTGCGGTATTAATATGGCCGAGCATGGAGAGCCGTGATTTTCTTTCAAACAATAGAACCTAATAAATATGTACTTTTTGGACATATAATAATAGTACATCACAAACATTTACCATATAAATACACGATGGGTCATTTCCGCCATCATTTATCAAAAAACGTTTCAAAAACGGAAATTAGCGTAGCCCTGCTAGCAACAAAATTGATCACAACAAAAAAGCTTTGTATATAATCGTTGTATTATAGATTACAAAACAATATCTTTAAAATTTAAGTATCACACTATGATTCCAAGAGATGTCACTATATGCATGATATTTTTAAATTATTGAATACGTTTCTTGTGGCCTTTAAACCGCGCCTCAAGTACTGCGTGTAAACACGCACATTTTGTACTAGCACGAAATTGTATGGCGTGTTAACACGTCCGTGGCAGAAAACCGGTTAAGGATTCAAGACAATACTGTCTTTTTTTTATCCTTGTCATATATATAATAGGTATTACTCAATATTCATGGACGTATATAATTAATGAACTTTATTTAAATTTCAGACAGTTGGAGTTGTAATTACATTGCTCGTCGTACTTGTACAATACGGATAGTATCAATGTAACAGGAAACAATGGTCTTCTTCATTCTAGAGATCCACCATAACTTAGTCAAGGCTGCAGCATTTGCTTATGTAATATGGTGTCCTCCATTGCAGCGATCTCAATCGCTGTGTCGTTTACTAGGGAATCGAATTCTACAATTACCCCACTGCACCATACTAGAATTAAAAATTTCAAATCCTTAAATGCTATGGTAATGAAATACGTCATATGTAAACATTCTTAGAAAATAAAAAATGTGTACCACAACTGTTTACTACCATCACAACTACCATGTTTTTTTTTAAAACGACTAATTATTTTAACGATGGTTTAAATACAATTAACCACTTAATTGTCAGCCTGAAATAGTCGATCTAGTCCCTTGCCAGTCTTCTTGCTTCCTCTCATGTCATTCCAGCGTCCCGTAGCTCCGCCGAGTACATCCTATAGATGGTCATCAGTGGCCTTCTACTACGGCGGAATCCATCCGGTTGGAAGAATAGACAAGCAGAATTCAGGCTTTCTTGTGGCATCCGATGCACATGTCCAAGCCAGGTCCATCGTCGCTTTTTCGAAAAATATTAGCTGATCACTATTCCTGTTCTAGCCCCTATCCTTCCTATACTTAATCTCTACGGTAAAAAAGAGTAACAAGCAGTTCTTGTAGAATATTTCTGTTTACATAGCGCCGTTAGGAGGCCATTTGCTCTACATTGGGAGGGTACGTGGATTAAAATAAAATATGTTTACATCATAACGAGGTCTTAAAAATAAATTTGCCAGCTGCCATGGTCAAGTGGTCAACGTCGTTGGTTTTGGTTATGGAAGTCACGGGTTCGGGTCCCTGTACGGACAATTTTCATAAACTGTTTTTTATTTGATTTAAGGATTTCTGTTTAAAAACATTTATGTATATAAGTGATGTCTTAAATTCCTTCCCACCCATTCTATCCCAAAAACAGGCCTAGCGAGAGTGATTAGCTAATTACTAGTCTTCTCATAGTTCTATTTTTCTGTCCCTACTCTATTAAAAAAAAAAAGAGGTTGAGCAACATAGAAACAAGCAGTTCTCGTAGAAACACTTTTGTTGGGATAAACTACAATTGGAAAACGAATTAAAAATTCCTTAAAATCTTCCGTAAAAAGGAGAGGCTAAGTATCTGAATAACAAGCAGTTCTTGTAGAAAAACCCTCTCCTAAGACGAAAAAACTCCACATTCGGAGCGGACATAGGTCAAAAAACAAAATTGTATTATTACCAGATATTAAAAACAAAACATTTTTAGAAATGATTCCACTCTTGGTTTCAATAAGGTTATCAGAAATACTCAGCGGTACGCCAAAATTTTCCAGTTGCCACCAGTTGGTAAACGCTGTTTTAAATTAGTCAGTAGTTAGTAATTTTTCGATTTTATACAAAAAAACTTTACGTTGTAAAACAATCAATCATCATATTCACGACATCGGCCCATCAATCAAGTTTTAATTAATCACTTTTCGCTACATGCTAAACAGCTGTTGTCGAGAAATAAAATTGTTTTGTTTGTGTCTTTCAATCCTTAATTATTTACTCTTCTACTCCATTTCTTTGTGAATTGTCTTAAACCAACATATTCAAAGATAATACAATAAAAAAAATAAACAAGCAATGCAAAAAACAGATTCAATTTCAAAAAACAAACAGAACCAATTAAAATCAGTTAAAGATGAAGAAAAGTACACAGATGTCGGTGGTTTTATGGTCTACCTTTTACAATTAGGCAGAGTCATGTTTATTACTCCGGTGAGCATTCAAAGAATCAAGAATCCTCATGATGATCAGCGTAAAATGTGGAGGATATCATATTCATCGAGATGGAATACCTACAGCATTGTATTTGGTGCAATTTACAGTAAGTTGATTCAGCTTGTGACAGTTAACCAAAATATTCTCAAATTCATTAGTTCTGGTCCAATGCCATTGGACCGGGTTCAAGATTCCCATACTCTTTGTATTTTTTTCAATCGACTTCTGTTCGAAGACATGGGTGTTTGTGATGTGTAAAAATTCCCTCCAATGTTGCAATCCTGAAATAACGGCGTTGCTAGAGCAATTTGCTAATTATTAGGCCTGTCCGAGCCCAATCCTTCTATCCCTATTCTCTTCAGAAAAAGAGAGGTTGAACAATTGAGTTCTGTAGAAAAACTTCTGTTGGGATACCTCCATTAGGATGCCGTATGCTCCACATTGGAGTCGGACATGGACATTTAAAAAAAAACACTTATTGAGGGTGATCTTTGACACACGATTGGTATAAATTAAATGTAATAATTGTGGCTATAGTCTGTTGTTTTACTTGCCATCCTTGCTCTAGACTTTGCTATTTCATGTGTATTGTTTACAAAACTTATCAAGTGCTCTAAAGCAGAGGTCTCCAAACTACTATGCCATCACCACTAATCAGTCATGCCCGGTATCCGTATGTTGGTATGATGAGTCAGTTAGGTCTTGGCGTTTGGGAATTAGTGGAGGAGTAAGTGTGGCCAAAAAGGCTAAAAAGCTTGGAGACCCCTACTCTAAAACTTTAACAATCAGAGTAAAATAATCGTGCAGCTTAACAATTAAGCTTCTTATAGAATTTGAGGCATTTGAAATAAATTGAAATAGATTGAATGGTTTTTTAACTTTTCCGTTTCTAAGCTCAAGAAATGCGACCCCAATACCAACATTTTCTTAAATATCTATTTTAATATGGGTGATACAATGTTTATAATTAAGGTATTCTTATATCATAGTTTTTTGGACCTTTTGTAGTTTATATAAATACGCGATAACGCTTATCAGGTGATTAGCGCCCGCGATAACGATTCTTCGTAAGATAACTTAGAACGCTGAGAACACTCGTCAGTAGTCAATTCATATGTGTGCTGTGATGATGTCTTTTTTACGCGCAACTTAAAATATGATTATTTATTAAAAAACCACAGATTTTTATAAAAAAATGTATGAGGAATGATGCAAAGAGATATTTTTAAGCCCTTGGAGTATTTTTTTTTTTGAAATAAGGCCAATAATGAGGAAACCACTGGGGTCAAAAAAGACCCCCATCGGCTGACAAGTATTTTTCTAGTCTCCGAGCCGCAAGAGTTAAACTAAACACAATTTTGTACTTTATAACTTGGTTTGTAATATATTTTAGCTATGACCACACTATACGGGGTCGGCAACCAGAATTCCCAGAAATTTTACGAAAGAGCCTATTTCATGAAAGCTCTTAAATTGATTATATACGTGAACGCTGCAAGCATTACGATTTTTGCTGTACTTTGTGTTATAAAAGCAAAAGTACACGTTGAAAGCTTGGTAAAAGCTTTTAATTTGATGAAAAAAGTGAGTATTTTAACTATTTTATTATATATTGCTCTGCTAGTTTAATACAGTTGACAAATAGAAAATTGAGATATAGCATTTTTAAATTTTGGGATAGCAATATAAATCATTAAAGGAAATTTGATGAGACACCAACAACAGACAAATAAGTTTATTGTGATTTTTCGATAAAAAATATTTCTGCCAATTAATTTTAGAGTTAAAAAGTGAACTTTGAATTCATTTTGTAAAGAAATATACATATTCAAATTATGCCATTATGTGTCATTCATATATGACACTTGTGTGACGCAGCTGTCACAGCATACGCTGATTGCACATTTCTGCTTCACCTGCCTGCACCTGCCAATTCTGTACTGCCCTGCGCCGCACTGCCTACATCTCAGCATACGCTGAGCCTAATATTTGACAATCTATTTTCAGGCAGATCTTCTTCTTTCCTGGTCAAATTATAAAACTTCAGCTGGCTTAAAGTTTCCAGTATTCGCTGTGTTGATAATGGTGTATTCGCTCTCAGTTATGAGCACACTGATTACATCAAAATGGCAGTCAAGTTTTAATTTTCTACGTTAGTTGAATCCTATTACAATATAAACAAGATTCATTATATTATAGAGTGAAGTGTTCCAGTAAACTTCTTTAAAACTGAATCAACAAATGCAAGCTAAGCACTCTTTATTATAAAATAATTATTTATTATCAAAGGATTGTCGTTGTAAAAGTGGAACTCAACTTTATCATGAAGCAGCGGGAGAAAATGGCTTACAACTGGCTATCCTTTAACATTGTCTTTCAGCAAATTACATCATTACAATTCACATTCACTTGGACTAGTTAATGAATAAATTAACTTGTAAGCGTATAAGCTTGATGAGCACTAGACAGAGTAGAAATGACATAACAGTTAAGGTTGTTAGTATACTAACAAGCGCTAGCCAAAGTAGAAACTACATAATGGCTTAGGTTAGGTTAGGTTAGATATGTGGAGATCGATACAGTCAAGTACTTTTAACTCACAATATGGTAGATGTAAATTTAGCAAATACGCTGAGATTTAAAAAAACTTCAAGCTAATGCTACATTCATTAGTACATTGTCACCACAAGCATATAAAAACTTTCTCGATTATAGAAAATAAACCAATCCGACAGACATGTAACACACTGTGCAATCCTTATATAATTAAAAATACCTTAAATCTGGAGTTTGTTCGTGAAATCTCTCAAAAGTTTCACAGTGAGGTAGGCAAACATTATAACTCAACGATGTGTTACCTTCATAATATATGATATATTGTCTTACTAAATACAAATCACTTTAGACCAATAGCAGTACTGCTCAAAGACATACAATAGATTCAATTTTTCTTATAAAAATGATTGCAACTACTAACACAACATGAAAATGAGACCTTCATTTATTTCTTTATGTATTGTATGTATGTATATATATGAGTATAGTATATGGGAAGGTATATATGTATATGGTCTCCATGTTTAACTGGCTTCACTGTGGATTGCTCACCTCTGATGGCATCACGCCTTTCTGTCAGCAATGATGGAAACGGAATATAAATAAGCAACAACATCAGTAAATCAGTAAAGAAGGAGACTTAACTGAAATTGTTCCCGATAAATTGAAATATTTTAAATCTGCTAAGAGTTGTCAATAATGACAGGCTTTAGTGTTGTCAGCCTTTCAGTGATGTATTATTATTTTAAGCAAGTTACTCATAAAAATCATCTGTTTATAATTGTGTTTTGTTTTTTAATGGCTGCATTTTATAAGAAATATCGAAATAGCTATTTTGATTTACACGCCAAATATAACATCCCAAAAAGCTGTATTTTTTTGCTTTGCTTAAACATTTTACAATACCAGTATTGAGATTTCCAATACTGATATTTAACTTTTCCGTTTCTAAGCTCAAGAAATGCGACCCCAATACCAACATTTTCGTAAATATCTATTTTAATATGGGTGATACGATGTTTATAATTAAGGTATTCTTATATCATAGTTTTTTGGACCTTTTGTAGTTTATATAAATACGCGATAACGCTTATCAGCTGATTAGCGCCCGCGATAACGATTGTTCGTATGATAATTTGGAACGCTGAGAACACTCTTCAGTAGTCAATTCATATGTGTGCTGACATGACGTCTTTTTTACGCGCAACTTAAAATATGATTATTTATTAAAAAACCACAGATTTTTATAAAAAAATGTATGAGGAATGATGCAAAGAGATATTTTTAAGCCCTTGGACTATTTTTTTTTTTGAAATTCATAAGAATAAGGCTAATAATGAGGAAACCACTGGGGTCAAAAAAGACCCCATCGACTGAGAAGTATTTTTCTAGTCTCCGAGCCGCAAGAGTTAATATGAAGTACCTAAATACCAGTAATTGATAAATTGACATAATTTGACTATTGTTTCAGAGAATTTTGAATATGCCGCTTTTCTAGCATTGTATTATTCTTTTTATTTCATCGGGATTCTTATGATTATTTTCACTTCGAGCGTCATCTACATGTTCAAAGAAAAGTTGGACAATGTTAATGAAAACCTCAAAATGCTATCATCAGAATTGAAAGCCCCAAAATGGATTTACGGTGAGTGATTATCATTTCATATATATTTTATATAATCTCTTTTTTATATAGTCCATGTCAACAGTGTTAGATTTTCTTATTCTTGATTACAGAGTTATTTCTATTGAGGTTTTTCAGTTGATTTATGAATATGCATTGCCTATTCCAATCGCCTGCAACCTTTTTTCTAAGGCCAACAAACTCTTAATGGCTTATGAAAAAGATCGCCATATACTTATTTTACTGGATGAAATCTTAAAGTTTAATAAAACACACTCAACTTAAGTAGAAGTTTATCTATACTAGGCGTGGGTAACCTGCGGTCTTTTGGCTACTCTAGTGCGCCTTCTGGCCAATTCTGTAATTCTGTAAAAAATTTTAAATTCGTAAATTCCTGACATATTCTGACCGTAAATTCCTGTTTCCGTCCAAAGATTCTCTAGTCAATGTTTACTGAATCAGAAAAATGAATGCGGCTTTTTGAGAAGAAAAGGTGCCCCACCCCTGATCTATACAATACCATGAATCATAAGTGACCAATACACTCAAGTAAAACAGTGATACAGTTTCACTGGTGAATTTGGCAAAACCACCATCCTTCTTGATCTACATTTAGCCGACTGATGGATATTTGTTACAATTTTGTTATCTGCTCCTAATGTGGAGTATATGGCGTCCTAATGGAGGTATCTCAATAGACGTTTTACTCCGAAAACTGTTTGTTACTCAGTCGCTCAACCTCACTTTATTTCAGTGATACTGGTAGGAATAGAAGGGTAGGAAAAGAATGAGCTAGGGGTTAACTAATCACTCTCACTTCACCATTGTGAAAATTGTGGCACGCATATGCTTAAGTGCTCGAAATCACCAAATTTCCAGCAACTCGTCAATGTAATCCTAAAAAGAAAGGAATGGAAAGTGGTACTAGATCATTTCTGAGGTTTTTAGACTCATGTTCAACTAGTTGTTGTGAAGTAAGTTGCACTGAGATGCTCCATTAGGAGTCTATTATAAAAAAGATATGACGTGATTAAAAAAAAAAAGCATTTTAGGATTTTGTTCTGAAAAATTTTAATACTCATTTAACTAAAAAGTTGTATGCCATGTTTTTATTCTCTTTTTAGGAAAATCTGGAGTGATTCCATTAGATAAAGAATCTAAAAAACAGAAGAAGTTCGACGATTCAAATATTGCAGACAATGAAATAAGATATTTTCTTCATAGTACTGGTACGTTACATCTACAATTGATTTTCTAATGTATGGAATAAGTAAATCAAATGCTTTATGAAATGCCCTTGGAGAAAAAATAAACAAATAACCTTAAGGTCTGAAGTCAGTGATGAACTGGTTGGCTCAAAATAAAATTTTCGAGCTTCTTAAAATTACATTACAAACTATTTGTTTAACATTCATTTATTGGATATTTGTAATCAGTATATTAAAGGTGTTTTTCTTCATTGTTTTCCTCATTTAAAGCTTTCAATTTATAAAATCTGAAATAAGGCATAATCTTACATGTGGGAAATGGAAAGAAACAGAAATTTTTTATACAACCTGTGGAATAACTAAAATACCAAATCTAATTTTAGATTAAAAATATTTGATTTTGTTTCTTTTAAAGATGCTGATGACATTGGAACTAAAATATGCAAAACATTGAGAGCGCGAGAACTTCTAGCTGAAGCTGCTAACAACTTGAACGACTCATTTGGATTTGCTTTACTAGCAATCTTCATCACCGTTATTGGCCACTTGGTGATATCTATGTACCTCATAATTTCAGTAATAGGTGAGTAGGTAACATGACTTTTAACATTGAAACTAGAAATAATTGTAAATTCATTTTAATTAAAAAAAAATCTTACCAACTGATATCAACATAAAAATATGTTATTTCTGTTTCATTCTTCTAGCATACAAGAAATCTGTATTTTCAATAGTAATGAACTCGGTTTGGTGTGCCGCTCATCTCTTCAAAATTATTCTGCTAATAGAGAGTTGCCACATCATCACAAAAACGGTACATTCATGTTGTTTATGGAGTATTCATTCATCACTTTTCATTTGAACCCCTGAAGTGAGCCATGTGATATTTTAGGAAAAAAATTACTCCGATGCGTTATAATACTGTAATACTGTAAGATAATACATGTCTTAAAGTATCGTAAAAGTGAAGTGAGTTCAGTAAATACACCCTGTGTTGTCTTCCTAAAATTTAAATATGCAATCCACCATAACACCAAGTAAAGACGTGTTTGTATTTAAAAGTCAAATAGAAAAGTTTTATCCTTTTTACTACTTGGCTCACTTCATCTCTCGAGGACTCATTTATCCTCACACGCACCACTCTTCATAAAACAGTGCACTAAAAAGAACAAACACTTTAATATTTGTTCTGACACAATGTCCTGAATCAAAAAATGAATGGATAAAAGATTTTCTTATAACAAGAAAACTATAATAACAAACAAAACTCTTCATTTGAATCTAACACAATAGACCAGCGACGGGCTGCCAAAATGTTAATTTAGAAGCTAGCTTTGTCTCAAAACTATCCGTGGTGTTCCAGTGAAGGGTAAAGTTTTTACCTCACTCGTATACAATTATTTGCAATAATTATCAAATCAATCAATCTAATGTTCCTATATATTTATACTATGTAAAACTACACAATGCACTGTAAAATAATTTGTATGAATAGCTGAACAATGTACTTTCCTATCGTAGATTGCAAGAGCCAAGAGTTCCAAGATTGACGCAAAAATGGGTACTACTCTTTTCGCTTCAATTCCATGTGTCAAACTTATGCCATTCTAGGCAGTATTGTAAATTTCATAATCATATCAGAAACACCAAATGTGCATCACTGCGTTCTTAAGTTTTATTTTATTGCAATATTTTTTCAACGCATGTATATAAAATATGTATTTATAATATAACATATTTGTGAAAATTCTGATTTGGTACTTTCGATGGTTTCGGCGGTAACTTTGTGGAAGTTCATTTTAATAGAAAATTTAAATTAACTTTGATTATTCCACGTATTGTGTTACTAACTGTGACACGTGTTTCGCCTCTTTCAGAGGCATCTTCAGACTTACTATCGCAAAGTTTGCTTAAGTAATGAAGCAAGATTGATTCTCTGATTGATTTTATAATCCCCTCTTTGCTTCCCTTAAAAAGGAAAAATCCCAATCTGATTGATTGCAACTCGTTAGTATCATTATTTGTTTGCTTTATTTCGATTCTACACCCCCCTCCTTGCTACTCTTAAAAGGAAAAAAACCCAAACTCCATTTTGTAATTTCATAATTTTAAAATGTTAGAATCAATCTTGCTTCATTACTTAAGCAAACTTTGCGATAGTAAGTCTGAAGATGCCTCTGAAAGAGACGAAACACGTGTCACAGTTAGTTACACAATACGTGGAATAATCAAAGTTAATTTAAATTTTCTATTATTCTGATTTGGCCCTGAAAATTTTGCATTTACTGGGGACCACTATACGGGGGACTGCCGCATATGCTATAGGAAACATCTCTATAAGGGGGAACGTTAAAGTGGGTGTACTTTATTAATATTTATCCAATTCATTCTATTGCAACTTTTTCAAATAATGTTAATGAAAATTCAGGCAAAAGAAACAGAAATCATTGTGACAAAAATGCTTGCGGCCGCACCAGCTAATAATTTGAAAAAAGAATTGAAATTCTACGTCGATCTCTTGAAACAAAAGCCGATAATCTTCTCATGCATGGATCTCAGATACATTGATCGAAGTATCATTGCAGATGTAAGTGAAATTTGTCTAAATTATACATTAACCCTTTGACCGCGGATGATTGCTATAGCAGCCCAATCTGAACCGATTTGGATCCGAGCCGTGGTCAAAAGGTTAATATAAAAAGAGAATGTCAAAAGTTAAGACAGAAAGACACCAAAGACAGACATATGTATTCTTTCTCGGTGAACATAATAATAGGAACGTTCTTTTAATTTAAAGTACCAGTATATTTGATACGATCACATTACTTAGTTTAGCTGCATTCTGTCCTTATGTTCCATGTTATATTTTTCTAAAATTTAATGTGATTCACTTGAATCTCCATGCATCTTTTGCTACGAGGAAATTGGACATCCACAGGGAAAAAATTAATTAGTATGTGTTTTTTTCAGACAGCAGGAGCGATACTTACACTTTTGGTTGTATTAATACAATATGGCTTGTAATTTCCAAAATAATATCTACAATTATTCAACTCGCTGCAAAAGTGGAAAAATTTAACAAAAAAAATAATGAGTTATCAATGTTATCAGTTAAACATAAAAGTTTTATTTTATTCAAACGGTAAGAATTTATTAGATCGACTTTAAGCATGGGCAAAACAGTTAAAAACTGATTCACTCTAAGTCTTAAATACTCTTTAAACTTCATATTGCAACCAATGATTATAATCAATCCACCTAACCACATCCAAGAATGCCCTTAAAAACCACAAAGCGCGATGACAGCAGATGCGTCAGATAATGCCATATGCTGCCAACAACGACATTAATTGTAGACCGAGGCCTTAACTAACAAAAATGACTTTTAGAGATACTGAGACATTTGCAAAGTGACTATTGGGAAAAGTTTTAAGATTTTTAGATTGGATTGTAAAAAAATGAGAAAAACTCCATAATGCAAGAGCTATTTCTTATTTTTTAAGCTTAAATACGCTTTTTTTAATTCAAAATCAATGCAAGAACTAAGAACTGCTACATTTTGGAAACTGGGAACACTGAAAAGATCATACGAAAATAAACCCAGCACACCCTATCTATAAATTGTTTGGTAAAATTGTCAGTTAACATGTGTTTACCTTGATGTCTTCATTATTTACTCATTTGAATTATGTTATTAAAAATATTTGATGTAATATAAAAATTATTATGTATATTTTAAAAATGACAGTTCAATTTGTATATATTTATAATTTTCATTTCACTGAATAAAAGAGATAATTTGAATTCAAAATTATTAATGAGTGTTTCTGTCAATCTTACATCAAAATGTTCAGCGCTCTTTTGCATTTGATTTATTCAGCAACAGGGTCATGCATTCAGTTTCCCGAATATGCACCGTCATAAATTTATTTATATTTTTTTCTCCAAATCCTTTCCCCGCCTTTATAAAATAATGTCAATATCAAAAATTGTGACTAACTAAAAAGTAGTCCTTTCTTAATATCAATTTTTTATTCCTACCTTCTCTCAAAAAAAGTGACTGACTTAGAAGTACATAGTTGGTTCTTGTTAAGCCTTCGATGCCCATAAGACATGCGCACATTTGAAAACAATGCTCTGTTTTAACGTAAATTCATAATCGGAACAATGGCACAGTGATGTGCTTGACTTTCATGAAGTATTTCTGTCTAAAGGTTTTAATGTTTGTGATGTCTAAAAATTCTCTCCCACCCTTCCATTCCTAAAATAATGTGGCATAGTGCTTAGCCTACCACTAATCCTGCCTTAACACTATCCTTTATATCACTACTTTCTTCAAAATAAAGACAGGTTGAGCAACTGGGTAGCAAGCAGTTCACTTAGAAAAATTCTGTGGAGATACCTCCATTAGGAGGTCATATGTTCTACATTGGTAGCAGCATTTTCACCAATTTCAATCAAATTCATAAGTATATATTATATTACAATCCACATTGGGGGGACATGATTATCAAAATTATATTTAACGTAATATCTAACAACTAGTTCTCATTAAACTGTGCTCTATTATGAATCTCTATTTTCCACATTGAGAGAGGACATGTTTAAACTGAAAGGTTTTTAAAACAAAAAATTATGTCACTTTAATAAAACAACATATCAACAAAGTAGAAAAAGTTTTGTTTTGTTTTTTTTTTTGATTGATTGATTACTTACGTTCGTCAAATTATTTACTGTTCCAAAACACAAATCTGTCAACTTTTCGAAAAGATTTCGTCAACTTTATTCAATTAATCAAAAATCAAATATTCAATTTCGGCTGCTAATCTATCACAAGATCACATCAAGTAACAAAAAGCTCAAGGCAGTCAAATAGTTATTTGAACGTTTATGTTTAAGTCACAAAAGGTATTTAATTGTTATCATATTATAAATATCAGTGGTAAAGTGTCTTGCTTTGTTTGGGGGTATCAAACAACCCATTATTTAAAAAAATACTACTCAACTGGGAATTCTATTGGAAAGGTTAATGTAGGTGAAAATAATATAAAATTTCTATTGATGAATCTTTTTAAAATATTAATAGTAATTATAAAGTATATTTGATAATTTATTTCATTAAAATTGCTCTTTAATTACATCAAAGTAAATGTCAAATACTTTCTAAGCATTGCACCATTTATACACAATGAAGAAAACCGATATATTTACCTCGCAAGATAAGTCTAACTCGTTTTGGAATGACAACAAAATTTCACCTGATGCGGGAGAAGACTTTGCCAAAGTCGATCGGACAACTTTGAATTTTTTGAGGATATCAAGGATTATGTGTTTTGCCCCAGTTGTAATGAAGAAGATAAACATCTCTGATGCACCTCCATCGTGGAAAATCACATATTCTCCTTGGTGGAATAAGTACAGCATAATAATGGCTCCAATATATAGTAAGATGTATTCATTATAACTTATATGTACATCAGCAATCCAGCACTAGGTCATTTTGTTCACTCAAAATTATTTTTCATGAAATATTTACTCAAGTCAACAGCAGAATGAATGATAAGTTATTTTGATTTTTCTTAAAGATTAATACAGTCAAATAAAAAATTATAACATTTTCTACGATATTCAAATAGATTTTTATGATTACCACTTTGCAAATCATTATTTTTAATGACAAAATTAATTCTGACTACAATTCTAACCATAACTTAATATTTTTTATCATTTCATTTGAATATAGTACTAGTAGATTCTTATGCACGTTTGTTGAAGTCTATAGCTCAAACCAGTGGAGGGGAACCTGCGGCCTCTTGGCTACTTTGATGTGGCCTTTTGACTTGATCAAAACATTCACATTAATCAAAAAAATATACGCAAGTGTTTGGAAAAAGAGCGTTATCAACCTATTATATGTTCGACAATCAAAAAAAAGGGAGAGGGGGGTGTCAACTTTTTCTTTACTGTGGCCTTATGTTCAACCATATAAATAAGTGTTGCCTTTAGAAAAAAAGGTTCCCCACCCCTGGGTCAAATGGATATAAATTGTTCATTTGCAACAAGTAATAAAAATAATATGACTGCCAAAAATCACTGATAGATTTGTGTAGTATTCATACCTGAAGAAATAACAATAATTCAATTAAAAATATGTAAAAGTGTAAAATGGGAACCAATCAAATTTTAGTTGGACTCACATTCAGGGGGTTGTTATCCAATGCAGAGCAGTTAAAGCATGCGTCACCCTTCAAGGCAGTTACTGTACACACTCTCATAGGCTTAAATTGGTGTTTACTGCTATTATTTACAACTATCGTCACAATTAGAGGCAAACGACATATGAATAATATCGTCAGAGTATTTCGACTATCTGTAAAGGTATGTCATATTTTTTACACTTAACCGCTTCCGTACCTAGATGTTAATAAAGAGCTATGGCTACAGGCTGCCTATTTTTAATGTAACAAAAATGACATAAATCTTATCACAATCATACATTTATTGTTTATAATATATTCCGGCTAAGCATGGATAAGACTAAATGTTCGTAAACCAATGTCAACTAAAAATATTTAAGAACTCAAAGTTGCTCACACACCCGTGCGTGTAAGGCACTGAACTGGCCAATAACAGGGCACATTGACTCCTTAAGTGCCACAAAGTATTAGTATAAGAGTACCTAGCTGGCCGCAAATTTTTTTGAAAAATAAAACTCAATAAACATATATTTTGCAGAAATATATTGAAAGTATATTACCTTACATACCAAATAAATATGCAGTGTTTCGTTTGTGCCACCAACCAGGTTGAGCAACTAACTAGCAACAAGCAGTTCTAATATTTAAAAAAATCATGAGATAAGCTTCAATAATGAATAAACTTAATAAAAAATATATATCATTATTAGCATACTGCTGGCAGAAAATTCAGTTAAAGATTAGTAAAATAGTATTACAAGGAATGGTTCAATCAACTAACATTAATTTTTTAAAGTTCTACATTTTTATCACAAATAATTCTTTAATAATTTTAACAATTTTTCTCATCAACAGATGTCATTGTTGTACAATCTCTCTGACAGTGATATATATATATATATATCCCATAACAGTTTTGAAAGCGTTTAATTTTATTAAAATATGACTTACATCTAGGGTTACCAGGCGTCTCGATTAACTGGTAATGTCACTGGTTTTGAGTTTCGTGTCCCGGTGTCCTGAACGAACCACTCGGGACACCCAAATGTCCCGGTTTACGACCCACAAGTAAAGCTGATCGCCAAATCGGACAAATGTCCCGGTTTGACTTGCAAGAAATCTGGCAACCTTTCTTACATCATTATTTCACTAAATGTCTACAGAATAAGCCAGACAGGGGAGGGGCATCCTCAAAGGATGGCTTATAATTTCACCTCAATTAAAATGATATTTTTTACTTTAAGAACCAAAAAATCTCTTTCTTTCCAACTAGCAATGCTCTCTCAAAAATTCTTCATATGTGTTTAGATAAAAGAAAAGGTGCATTATCACACCTATAGTCTGTGGTCATCAAGGCATCAAATCTTTTATTAGACATTTTCATATTGCTGTTTCTGCAATTGGTTGCATGTCTAAATGAAACATAAATAATAGTATACTGTAAAAGCAGTCAAAATACATTTATTTACAACAAAGAATCACTTGTCAGCAAATGGTGTAAACACAGCAAAACATCATTAGCCATCTTAATGTAGTAATGTTTTCTCTACTTCTTTAAAACTTTCTGTTTTTTTCACATGGCATATCACAGTATCAACGACAATATATTGAAAATTTAAATTAGTTTATAGATTTGAATAATATAATGGCAAGGTTGTCTTTAATCACACCTACTTAAATTACACTGAGGGCTGTTTTTATTTTTTATTTACAGGCTGAAAATTTGGTTTCGTGGGCCCATCAAAGGTCGAATCATGAAAAGAAAAACAGTTTTGGATGGTACAGCTTCACAATACTATTTTATTGGATATTTATTATTATTCTTCAAATGATTTCCAGACAACTGCCTTCCTATGAAAATTTTTACGGTAAAAAAATGTATTTTATTACGTCTTCTACACAAGCAAATATTTAAATCGATAAAAGGCAGATGCAATGGTTGACTTACACGATTCATGTATTTAAATACTCTATGGCCTATGCTCTCAATGAAAGTGTGGGTATCTTAAATACCTGAAACCAGAGGTGGGGAACCTTTTCTTCTCTAAAGGCCGCATTAATTTTTCTGATTCGACATAAGGCCGCAGTAAGCATTGACTAGGACGGGATTTCCTCACTGAGGAATTTGAAATCCTCAATTCGCTGTTTCCGAATTTACGAATTACAGGATTACAGAATTGGCATTAAAGCCGCAGATTCCCCACGTCTGCCTTAAACCTTTACACATGGTTTCTAGCATGTTTTTAAGTTAATATTCCACCAAAATTAGAATATTATTTACAAATCGCACCCCTTGTTTTTGAGCTCGGATCTATTAGGGTGAAATGTCAAATATCATTTATATCAAATTCATATCTCACTGACAATTATTCAGGAAATCATAAGATATTCTGCCAGAAAACGTTACATCAAAACACTTTGGAGATAATTGACTTTTTCAAATATCATGAAGCAAACTGAAATGTAGCAAGGCAGTAATCAATAAGACAAATAAATAAACAACGATTTACTAAAATTTTTAGTCGCCGAATCGTGCTTGGGTAACTGTAGAAATAAGAAATCTGTACGGCTAAAAAACGGTTATGTATATGTATCTGCCATTATTTACTTACTTCTTTAAATATCGAAACGAATAAATGTAATATGAGTCGACTTATTTTTTGAGACTATGACTAAGGCGTGTTTAAATATATCGATCTTCATTCATCACTCAAAACACCTATTTTTTGTCAGAATACCGATGATATGGTAGTGAGTGGGATGTTATGTAAATTTGATAAATCTGAATCCTAATTGACTTGACGATTTATGTTTGTGGTGACCATCCAATGCTACAAATAGGGTCTTGTGAGAGTGATCAGCTGACCACCAGCATTGCCTTAGCCTTATATTTCTATTCTTACGCATTTCAACAAAAGATAGTTTATTGACGTGTTCTTAATGGACATTGCTTAAAAAGAAGCCTCATGTATTAAGTTTCACCTTCTATTGTTAGTAACAAATAATGTAATATTATTTTCAGATCTAATCGCATACAATATAAATATGGGATTGTTTTTTTCACTCTATTGTCTCAACACAACGGCAATTTTACTAATTACAAGCTGTATTAATGAGCTCATACAAAAATTACAACTAGTGAACGAGGCATTTAAAATACTTCTTACAGAACTGGATACACCAGAATCGATTTGCAGTAAGATTGGCTATTTTTATTATCATCTATTTATTTTTCTCTCTCTTTTGAATTGTTAAACTACATTGTCATAATGTCCTGCATAAAATACTACGGGTCAGTGGCGCAAAGGTCAGCGTTGCTAGCTTCCGTGACAGATCTCACAGATTTGAGTCCCAGTACAATCGATTTCTGTTCAAAAATTCCCTCACAGCCTTTCATTCCTTTAACAACGGGCTGTAGTGAGAGTGATTAGTTAACCACTAGTCCTTTCCTGCCCTATCCTTCTATTTCCACTTTCTTCGAAATAAAGAGAGGTTAAATGACAAGCAAATAGTTCATGTAGAAAAAACGTCTGTTGAGATACATCCATTAGAAGGCCATATGCTCCACATTGAAAGCGGACAATGATTTTTAAAAAAGACTGAATTTTGTAAAAAGACCATAATATGACGTTTCCCTCTAATGGGGAAGGGGAGTCAAGCAGTTTAAAATTAAAATTAAATTAAAAGTAGCAAAATTTACAGGATGCTTTAGAAATGTGACTCTAAATCAGTGTCTGCCAAACTGTGTGCCGTGGCACACTACTGTGCCGCAATAAGTCCCAGGTGTGCCGCGGTGGAAGAAGTCTTAAAAATGTCAATTTGAAATAATGCCTATTCGGTACAAAATCGAGGATTTTAAATTCCTCGGTGAGCTAAAAAAAAAAGGAGTTTTGGAGACAATATGCGGAAAAAGTATACCAAATCGAGGATTTCAAATTCCTCAGTGAGCTAAAAAAAAAAAAGAGTTTCGGAGATAATCTGCGGCATCTTGGTGTCGCGGTACTAGTTCCATTCATCACTGTGCCGTAAAGGAAAAAAGTTTGGCAGACACTGCTCTAAATGGACAGGGGGTCAAATACTTTATGAAGAAATGCGACGACGGTTGTAGGAGAGTATAAAAATGCCAGGAATTGTACGACGTCATTGGATATCTTATTACAATCTTCATTTCAGATTCATCCCACTCTGGAACAAGCGCAGAGATTAAGAGATCAAATGTGTCCGATACCTTGGAGGCACGAGAGCTCTTGAGTAAGGCTGCCAGGATTCTTGATAAAACATTTGGTTTTATCCAGGTTGTGACATTCAGCGCAACCCCAATACATTTGGTGGTGAGCATTTTCAACATGATCTCTACATTATGTGAGCTAAGTATTATTTTATTTTGCTTGGTAGTAAAGTGGTCGATGTTGTAGGCTTCAGTTACTGAGCTCAGGAGTTCATACCACGGTATGGTCTTCAATTGTTAAATAAATTATCTTCAACACTGTTACACCTTCATTTTTATTGAATGTGTTATTTCTTTCTGTTTTTAATTTAAGAACGTTTGATAATTATCGGTCTCTCTATTTTTATTATCTCTACTTCTTGAAAACTAAAATGTTAATGGAAACTGACATTGAGTTTTATATAACAAAATCATCAATATTTGGTATGTTTTTTACCCATCCATCAGCGCTACAGCCCAAGTTTAGCTTTGATTACTATTGTTATTAAAATCCACTTTCAAATTTTAGCAAAATTGCATCAATGGCTCTTAATGATCGCTTACACATGTTGGTGCATAGGACATATAATTAAAATGTTGATTTTGATAGAATGCTGCCATGCTGTTGCCAAAAAGGTAAACAGGAAATATTTTATAAATTTATATAAATACAGGTATGCTTTTCCTAGACCTAGTACCTTGATATGATATCCATAAATCAAAAGATTGTATATCTTTTTCTGCAAACCTAAACGTCTTATTATTATTATATTAATTATTTTCGATGGTAACTTTGTGGAGTACGGTAAAAAATAGCAAAGTATATAGTTCTACAAAATTTTTTAATTCAGTTTATAGCTATATCAGTGTATGCCTTCATCGTTCATAATTTTTTTAGAAATAAATACTTTAAGCTATTTTTTACAGTATTACCATGGAGTTCTACCAAGTACCCATATGCCAATTCAATCAATAGACTTTGTGGAAGTTTATTATCGATATAAAATTAAATTTGATTTACTCCACCATTCCACGTATTACATTTTGTAACAAGTGGAGTAACAAAATTATCAAATTTATTTTTATACTAACTCTCATGTCATTGGTTAAAAAAATCTTTTGTACTAATTCCACATTTATTTTATATAATCAGTTGAAAATGCTCGTCATGGACGAAACATAACAATGAAAATGAAAAATAGTATCTTTCCACCAAGTATTGACAGTGAACAACAGATGCCTGTTTAAAAAAGTAATTGTAGACAGGCCTGTCAGAAAATATATCTAAGGCCAAAAAACTTAATCCAGATATTTTTCACTGTTATCAATCATATTATTGATATACATGTATTTGCTATTTACTGTTGGCACTTGCCCTCTGTCGACAGTTATAACAATTTGATAACTTATAGCATTTATTTTATAATAAACAATATACCAGAGAAAACAGCTTCAGTTAGTAATAAGTTTTCTTCGTACTTGACTAGGGAAAGGAATCTGAAAGCATTGCTACAAAAATACTGACAGTCACAACTGATAAAAATATAAAGGCAGACTTAAAAATATTTCTTTACCTTTTGAAGCGGAGGCCAATTTATTTCAGTTGCATGGGAATTCACATTGTTGACAGAGGAATAATTGGAAGTGTGAGTATTCTATTGAAATGAACTCTTCTATGCACACATATTTTTTTTAGCGTGCTGGTGTGTATTTTTATATACTATGTCAGCGGTCGGCAAAGTGTGGTCCGGGTGAAATTTTGGTGGTCCGCAGAGAAATCTGACATACGCATTTGATCACTTTTATTTCAATATGTAATATTTAACACAAAAGTCCAGTAAGTGGTCCGTGAGCTCAAAAAGTTTGCCAACCGCTGTACTATGTGACATACAATAATAATGTATCAATAGGATATGCCACTGACACAGGGCCGGCGCTACCATACAGGCGAAATGGGCAATCGCCTAGGGCGTAAATCAGTAGGGGGCGCATAAATTGAGTAATCAAATTGTTTTTTTATAATCTAATAATAAATAATAGTACGTTTTATAATGCTTATATCTGTTCGTTATAATTATGTATCGTATTCTATTTACTTCGAAAAAGAGAGGATGCGCGATTGAGTAACAAACAGTTCTCGAAAAAAACTTCTGTTGAGATACCTCCATCAGAAGGCCATATGATCCACATTGAGAGCGGACATGCATATAAAAAAATATTCCAGTTTGTTAAAAAGGGGGCGGGCCAATAACCGTTGTCTAGGGCGCCAAATAACCTCGCGCCGGTACTGCACAGACATTACCTTTTCTCGCATTCATATACTCATCCATCATTTTATTCAATTATATATATCACAATAGTGATTTTTTTACACCCACACTGCTACTCATACATGATTGCATACTTAATACTTACATAGAAGCTTTGTAGATCATCAAAAGTGTTATACTTACCACACTACTATAGTCGACTCAAACAAGTCGCCAGCTCTTGTCTAGTTGGTTAGAGCTTGACTCTAGTGACCAAATTTAACTTGTTTTCAATTCAAATTTGAAATCTAAGACATGGGTGTTGGTGATGTAAATTCCAGAGCTGCGGAGTGGTTAAAAAATAAGACAACTCCGACCTTAACTTGAAATGAGACTTAAATTGTTTTTAGGCTTAGTACCTAGCATGTAGTGGTGCCATTTTTGATATGCGATTTAAACACATTTTTTAAAAAAACATTTCAATAATTTGATACAATACAATATGACTTACTTGGCTGCTTCATTGTTCTTACGTTCATTGAAAATTTTCTTGAACCAGAATAAAGCATGGTGCTACTTAATACAATGCATGTTTTTATAATGTTTTTTTTTTTCATTTAAATAGTATTGCAGTGTTTACCAAAGTGTAGTACACATACCTCCTAGGGTACACGAATAGTTTAGTGGGGGTAGGCGCTGCACCGGGCTTTGGCTCTGCCTGGTGCAACAAGCAGCATATTTTGATTGTTATTAAAGTATCTGCATTTTTTTGACGACAGATACTTAGTTTTAGGAAAATTATAGAAGGGGTATACATATGTTAAAAGTTTGGGAAACACTGTAAACACTGTGTAAATGTATTAATTCAAAAATCATTGTATTTTTTTCAGATAACTGGCGTTGTTATTACATTATTAGTTATTCTTATGCAATATGGAAAATAGTGTAAAAAGACACTCAACACAATTTGCGCAGCTTATTCCACATAACTTATTATAACAACATATTCAATTTGACAGCTTTTAAATAATATAATTATTTAATGCTAAATAGCAGTGGTGGTTCTAGGTACTAGGCTAGGTGGGCTAAGCCCGACCTGCATTTTTCACCCAAAACTTTAGATGGCTGAATAAAAATGAACAGCAATTTGGTCGCTGAGCAAAATAAATGCATTTATAAGCGTAACTAACCTTTCCCAAATGAATACAATATCTTTGTTTTGATTTTCCTCTGTCAATATAAGATAATGCTATGTCTACCTACAATAATATTCTCGATTGTGTTTTGTATTACAATTTTAAGCCGAGCCGGCATAAAAAAAACAATAACCCTATAAATACTTCATAGCGAACAGGAAACGTGACGTCAGTCTGTCATCACCTACGTATTAACGACTCAGGGGCTGGATCCTTCAAGCCCGAGTTTTTTCTCTTACTCGGGCGCAATCAAGCACGATTAGATTTTTTTGCATTTGTATGTACGGAAACGTCATCAAACTCACACGATTGTGCGTCAAATTATCAAGCTTCTGTCATTCGTTGGGGGCTAAATTGAATTTGCCCATGACCCAGCCATAAATTCAAACACAAATACCAATATCGTTGTATTGTATGAAAGTGACAGGTATTGACTCTTAGTGACAGCTCTGTATTGCTTTTTGTACTTGTTATTTCACTTTGAAAGAGACGAATTTAAGGTTATTATTTTATTATTTCTTACTTACATTAGCATTGATTTTATTATATAGTAATTTATGCTTTGCAGTAGTGTCATAGCATGTGTTTATTTGCTTGTAGATTAATGTATAAGGTGAAGTGGAAAAATACACAATTTCGTGAATAGTATACAATGCTAAACTTTCCTCTAGCCCACCCAAGATTTTAGTTCAGGAACCGCCACTGCAAAATAAATGCTTTTTAATGTAAAATTTGACAATTTAAAGATTTACCATAATATCAATACGAATCTACTGCTTTTGTCTTCTACTGATAGCAAAAGAAGAATGTTAGAGTTATAATATATTAAAAAGGTGACTCAGAAAACTTGCTTAAAACTTAAAACTTTATTTCAACGTCTCATTATTTTAAATAGGTATATAAATAACGTTTAAAACATGTTTGTTATGTGATTTTGTGTTGTAGTAAAAAACGAATAAAGAAAAATCTTTATTGTGAAATTCAAAAGATACACTATACATTTTATAAAATAAATAATGTTTTTATGTAAAGAGGTTTTTTTCATACTGTTGTCAATAGATCCGAAATTCATAGACATTAACTATTAGCTTACAACACTAATGAAATTTGTTTTGACAGCATTTTTTGTGCAAAGAGATGAATTTTCTCTTCACTGATTTATATCCGTCTAATAGCACGATGTTTCTGTGATATTTGACTTTTTTACGCGACAGCCAAATATTCAAATTAAGTTATTTTCTTTATAAATTATCAAATTGCAGTAATATTTGTTCGAAATATAACCTGTAAACCAAAAGCGTCGAAGTGTAATGTTTATGTAAAGTGGACCAAGCCAATAAAGATGTATTTACGGCCGAAACCTGGAGACAGCGAGGAAGATATTCTTGCACTGCAAGAGCAGTATATGGCTGAAAAGAAAAAGAATAAAAACCTACAACCCGCTGCGAAAGTCGTCAACCTGAGAAAACATAAGAACTCCGAGGATGTGCAGTATGAACCGAAAATATCCAAGTATACCGAGGACATTGTCGTGAAAAAAGATACCAAAGTAAGATTCTGTGAAAGTGCAACTGTTCTCGGAGAATGCATGGAGGAAGAACCATTGGTCGATAATAAAACTTCTCATATCAACGACAAAGTTTATTATCCGACACTGTTGCCGTTTGTACTGGGCGAAATTGTTGAAAAAAATACAGACCCGACAGAGCAACCTTTATTTGATCCGCTGTGCGTGGAAGGATTTCCTAAAGCTAAAAAACGCGACAGCAGTGTGACGTCGGGAAAAAAAAGTATATTTTCACAACAGTTGAAAAAGAAAAACAAAATGGATATTGATGCACCGGTTTCATCCGACGATAACAAGGGAAAGGATCCAATGAAAAATAACGCCATATTAAGTACGACTGTTATACTTAAAGGTGAAGATGCCGCTGATATTAATTATTCAAATAAAACAATTCTAGATGAGATGACCGAGCAAGAAATATTACAAGAGAAAGAAAAACTTGCCACTATGATTGATCCAAGGTTGCTTGAATTTGTTAAATCTTTAAGACAAAAGAAGATAGAGAACAATTTAAAAAAAGAACCTGAAATTGAAAAAGATTGCCACAGTGCTTCAAATGAAATATGCAAACAAGAAGTCATAGACAATAAAGATATAAATGATTTATCTGATAATGATGTTGTGTCACATCCTGAAATTTTCAATTGGGTAAATTTTGATACACTTGAAAAAGATAAGCTACAGTGGATTAAAAGTATTCACGAAACGATTAGCGCTGTACCTGCTGACAAGCCGTACGAAGCTAGATTCGGATTTAAGGGGAACTTATTACCTTATACATCAGAATACACCGAAGAAACGAAAACATTATTTCACCACGGCGAAGATCCGCACAGACCTGGATATTCAATCGAAGAATTATTTACCCTTAGCCGTTCTGTGGTAACACAACAACGGTCTCTGGCCCTCAATACCCTCGCTGGAATATTAGAATACTACAGTGCAGGAATTTACAGTGGTATTATTCAAATACCTGTCACGAAAATATTCTTCGTTTTGCGATTCTCTCTCGATGAAAATATACCTATAGTTCTCGAACCAACGCTTAGAGCCATGAGAAATATGTTTTATAACAGAATAGACGAAGCGTGCTTGGACTTTCTACTCGGCAGCGATAAAGGACTTCAACAGCCGCGGCTACTCAGCACTAAATCTGAAATCGAAGACACGGAAACTGCTGAAAATGAATTGAAAGATTTCCATCTCGCCGATTTAGATTTGATACGAGGCGTCATCAGAACCGATATCCTTCCTAGACTGCGTTATATTTTGAGCATTGTAAAACCAAATTTCATCTGCGTAGAATACTGTTTGCAGATTATGATAAGAATCGCTAGAGATTCGGTTGACAACGCAGAGAGTTTCTTCTGCGTAGAAGGTCTCATGGAATATATTTTTGATAACTTCATTCCGAAGTTTATATCGAATAGAAAAGTATTTAAAACTGACGCTCAGCAGTGTAGGGTGACCGCAACCGCAATCAAATTAATCCGTGTCTTAGTTTCGCAGTCTTCGACAATTGCAGAGTCTTGCGATAATAAATTTAAAATACTACAATCTCTCATGAGTTATATTGGAAGTATAGAAATCGGTAACGTTACAGAACTGAGAGTTCAAATCGAAGCATTCTTTTTATGGTCGGCCATGCTGTTTCACTCGCGTGGCCTTCAAGAACTGACTGACGTAAAAGGATTGCTTTTAAAAATGCTAGACATTCACACTAAGGGGACGAATCTTTGCGATTCACACCCGGTAATGCAACAGCATGCTTCTGCTTTGATGATGCTTCTGACCAACGGAATTATAACAGCTTCCAAGTCGTCCCCGAACGGAATCCTAAATGAAATAAATGATCTGAGTAACCTAATCAGTATTGGCCTACAGAAATGGTCATCGCAGTTATGTTCAGCGGAAACCTACACAGCCAGCCATTTAAAATTAATTTCTTCAGCGCTTATTTATTCGAGTAATGTTTTACAAATGGGTCAACAAAATACATCTTGTTTTAATTCTATTCGAAACATGTTAAAATCGAAAGGATTCGCAAAGATCGCTTCGAATCTGATTGAATCGTCTAATCTTTTATCGGATACAAAAATACCTAAAGAATTAAAAGATTCAAATCTTCCCGGACTCAATAGTCACACATTTGACAATGGTTATAGGCTTCCACCTACACTTATACCAATATCACCAATGTGTTTTATCTCATCGCTGTCGAAATACATTCTTTCTTCTAAGAATAAGGAGTTAAATATGGAGTTTATTCAGAGCAAGTTTGTCTATGAATATATTTCAAAAATATCCTACACTTCTCACTTGAGTGTGCCTGACAATTGGTTTACAAAAATCGAATTGGATCTTTTATCGAACTGTCTATGTTTATCAGCTTATCATCAATTTCCGGAAGATCAAAAAGAAGTTATTTACAACGTAGCTTTCAAACTCTCGTACGTTGTTAGTCCAGAGTACAAAAGCAGCGTTGAATTCATATTTCAGAATATTGTATTTAAAAAAGAATGGTTCACCGCCGAACGGTTATTAAGAAATTTAAACATGTCCGAAACTGACGGTATATTAAATAATCTTAGCAGTATTTTAGACTGCTATATTTCCACTTTAAAATTAAATTCGGGCGACGATATTTCATCGTTGACGGTTTCCGATTGGGATCAACCTATCCTTCCTCGAGACTGGATGTTTATGCCTATTCTTGGATTGTATTCGAAATCGCAAGACCCGATCACCGCTCGGAGTAGAATCGCAACGTATTTAGCCAAAGCATTAGAAGAGCAAACCAAAAACATAGTAATGTGCTGTTTGAAATGGATATTTGTATCTGAAGTATACTTCCCTGAGATAACTGCAGAAATCAGCCTCACGGACCGTTTTTGTAGACTGTCTTGCGTTTTCCTCTGCGACAACTCATTGTTTTTAGACGAGCACGTTAAAACGCTTCTTCAAAAGTGTTTCCAAATAATATTCAACTTAGAAAAATCATCGACCGTCGATAAATTAAACTTTGATAAAACTCCTCACGGTATTAATAACTTCCAAGACTTATACACGCAGTTGGTGGAACAATTTCAAGCCGTAAGCTACGGTGATCAGAGCTTCGCTTCGTGCATCATGGCTCCGTTGGCTCAGAAGCATAATATAAAATGGCGTAACCTCGTATGGTCAGAATACGCCGGGTGTCTGAGGGCGTTGGATTGTCCCGAGAATATGCTTTGCTATGGTATTAACGAGTATTTACACCCTGAAGAATTGGATTTCTCGCTGCTGAAATGTTATCACCGAGCGTTGATGGGCAGCCTTCTGAGGAAGGATACAACGGCTTATAGAATAGCAAGTTACCATGTGACGATGGCCAAAAACAGACAAATCGCGGCTAAAAATGTTGCAAATGTTGGAGGCAAAACGTAATATAAAAACACGGAATATTAGGTGTTCTTATACTGAGCTTATGTTGAAATAAGTTCACTAACTAACCCATCAGGCAAGGGTTACATGCACTTTGTATTTTAAGATCGACTACGTATATATATCGACTGTGGAAAGGAAAAAGGACGTGACCCATACATATCAAATTTTACAGGAGGCGCAAAAAACGTGTTTTGATAATTTTGGGCTATATGCAAATTATGAGTTATACACAACTTTGAAGTGCACGTAGACTTCTAAACTGATGTTTAATTGACATAATCTAATATTAATTAATGATATTGTCGAAGAAAAACCTTTATTTCAGTCTTTTTTCTCGATTTTAATTTTTTACAAGGTCATCCTTTCAAACTTAAAAGCTAAATTTAGATATTAATTCGACATTTGTAGCTTGCATCTTTTTGATAGAACATGTATCAAGTTTAATACATTGTGATTATCGAAAAAAAGCTGTTTTGAAAAACTGGGTTACGTCCTTTTTCCTTTCCACAGTCGATATGGATTTTCCTGTTTGTAAGTGAAATATTAATTTCACACATCACAGTTAATTTTGGGGAATAAAATGTATTCACATTGTTATTCAAGAGAAGGTGGTGACCCTTGTGCATTTTCAACAAAAATGTAAAATAACCATATGAGGTCTCTATAGACATAATAGTTGCATCAAAAAACTGTCAAAAAACTAAATCACGACTGTGAATTCAATACGAGGGATGTATAAATTGATAGCAATTGTAATCAATTTAAAGGAAATGCATTCATGCATACTTTTTTGAATATTAATACTTAGTCACTTTATTCTGTATGATGACAATATCGTCGGTTTAATGTGAACAAAAATGTGTATCAAAACCGGTTAAAGCAACTTTTGGTAGTTTCGATTAAAATAGAAAAAAGTCTTATTTCGCAAATTAGTGATCTCTGTGTAATATGATGTGATTTGTACGTTTTTACAAGTATGCATGAAAAATATTTGTCAGAATAAGTATTACTTGTCCACCAATGCGTGCGCTGATTGACTTATTCATTTTAAAACCAATTTAAATTCACACATGGATTATTCATTAAGTGGTTTCAAAATTAACCTAAATTTCAGTCGGAAGAGTTTTTGTCAATTTTTGAAAACTAAAACATTAACCATTATATACGTGAAATATACGCATCATCGCTGTGCTTTCAATATCTGCTATTTTCACAAAATTGGACTGTTCACTGCACCTGCAAAGAAATCAAAACGATTATGACAATCAAGAATTGCTTTACAAATATGCCGATCTTATCAAGGGCAGACATTGTTATTCGTACTGTTTTTAAACATGTTTTGTAACTACAGCAATGTTTTGAAAAAAGTAGCGAATGTTGAAAGCGCAACGACGATATATATACCACACTCAAAATTGTATTAAAACTGTTTTAGACGGTTTTGAAAGTAAGCGCTTCGTGTAAGTCATTAAAATGTATTTCTTAAGAATTACTTAAGCTTATTAATGTCTTATTCTGGTGTGCGCATAAAATACAACATAACAATTTTCAAAGTATGTCATTGAACAATATCGGTTGATGTAACTCAGTTTTGATTTGAATAGTCAATGACTTCTTGTAGCAGACCGACGATATGCGATAAAGAAGGCATTATGAATGTTATAATAGATATGATATATTGTTCAGAATCACCAGTTAATTAATATCTCTTCCTAGAAGTTCATCTATTATATGTAAATGTATGTCCTTTTGTGTAACATTACGTAATGTAGTGATTTTTGTTTCTAACTAGTGTCTTCAACCGAATTTGTCTGAAATTGTAAACTGATATTTTGATATAATTAACAATGCCGTAGTATATCTATAAATAAAAAAACATTTGTCTTTGAGGCAAGAAAAATGATTAAAGTGCGCTTATCTCTGAAGTTTAATTATAAAAAGTTGATCAAATTTTAGATATTTAGATCATTGGAATAAACATTATTTAAGAACACTTTATTTCACCCGTAATACTTAAAATTACTTCAATTGGTGTATGTTTGAAGTATTTTTATAATCGTAAAAAAATTAAACTAATTATTCCACGGTTGTTTATTAGAATTGTACACAATGTTCCCTTTAAGATGAGAGGTTAGCTGCGTGAAAAACTCAAATTCAGAGCATGCCAATCTATCAAATGCCCGGCATAATTTCAATCTTTTTGCAAGCATTAATATTAAGTCATATTTGATATAGAAAACAGTTTCTTTTTTTGTTTTGCTTGTGCAGCATTAAATGATAATAATTCGTACTAAAAATGTGTAAACATAAAACATGATTAAAAATAACAGAATTCATTTAATTGTTTACATAAAATAAAATCAAGAGTTAAATAGATTGACATGTTTATGTAAAATACATTATTTAAATTTTCATTTCTTATTTATTTTAGTTAATTAGGGTTATAAATAATTTAAAAAAAATATTATTTGTATTGGAGTGCGCGCCAGCCCGAGACGTGTGCGTGAGGGTTCTCATAATGCTTAAGGGGAACGTTGATCAGAACTTGTTTCGCTCATCGCAAGCATTTTCAAATGATTTTGAAAATCCTCGGGATAAATAAATGTGGAATTTGTACAAAAGAGTGTTTGTTTAATTGTATAATGCCTTTCCATCAAGTAAAGACAGTGAACTTTTAAAAGTGATATATTTTTCTTTAAAACATCACATTATATAGAGATTAACCAAAAAATAAATGTTTTTATCAATCTAAATCGAATCTGGCTATCTACAGTACACCAAAAAAAGTGTTTTTATTGCCACTGATGTGAAAATATACTTTTTATAGCTATGTCCATTGGTCTAACAAAAAAAAAACTATATTTCTTTCATAAATAGCATTGGATTGTATATCTTTTGGAGTCCGGCAATGATTGATAAGATTACCTAAGTCACATGTGCTTTGCGACAACTCAAATGTTCTTATTTAATTTTGTATAATAACAAAGTAACAAATAAGGAAACCGATCAAAACTGGATTTTTCCTGTTAGTTTATCTTATTATTGTGTTGTCATATTACAAATTATCTATTATGTGAAACATAGGATAAGTCTGCTTTTGGTTGTTGTAATTAATTATTTAAACTATTGTTACAATTTTTAATTTAATTCTTTTTTAAATTGTTATTTGTGTTCAATAAATATGATGATATTTGATTGATATGATTTCTTTTATTTCAATTACGTAGTATGTATACAATATGTAAGCGAAAGAATAGTCATCTTTCACTGACTTGTTCTAAAGGAGGAATACATACCTATATTTCTTCCACAGTATTTACCAATTATTATTCTTTTTGTTTATTTTTCAGCTAATCTTAGCCATGAGGCAAATATGGTTCAACAATAAAATGAACAGTTTTCAGTCTTTATTCATTGACTTTAAACATTAGATATTTGATAAATTAGGGAATGAATTTTCAAGCTTTTCTTGGGTTAAATAAACGCAAACTTTGAGACGAGCACAAATTTCATAACAAGCTTGCATGCAGACTGGGTGCACATTAGTTGTGACTTAATATATCAATAAAAAACATTGATTTTAATCAGATTTCATAATACTCAATAAGCATGGGAAATACCCACAAAGATTAGCCATACCTACCAAGGTCGGGAGGCAATGTATTTTTTCAATCGTACACAAATATGTAAATTGATTTAAAAATCGATAAATAAATTTCATAAATATTCACTTTTTTACTTCTAAAAAATCGATAGTCAATGTTATTTTCTTGTTAATTAGTTATAATATATAGATAAACTCTTGACGGTGCAGTCTCACTATCGATTTACTTAGTTTTTTTGTACCCGCGAGAAATGCGCAATTATTTCAATATCAAAAAAATGTGTCATCACCAAATAAATAACCTAATTTTATTAAAGATAATTTTTTTAAATTTCAATAAATTATGAAGTTTGTTTTTAACATTGCGGCATACTAGTTTTGTAAGAGCTGATTTCGAAGCATCGCCCTATTTTATTCCCTACCTATGAACTGAATTCTAAATAAATATTTCCCTATTCGAATCAATTGAATACAATTGGTACTCTTTTTTTTGTTGGCAATCCGCCAAAATATATAAGGAAAATTATGCATGTATGTATGCGTGATATTATTTTAAATATAGAAATTCCCCTTGGCCCCCAGAGCCAGTCTCTGAGCCAGTCGTCATATCGAAAAACCAAGAGTGCGCATGCGCCTTGCGTCGTTCTCAATAGTGCACAAAAGTGAGGTTAGAATTCAGGAGACAGACGTCAAATTCTCAATCAAAAACACTATTTAGACACAAAATTAACAAACAACAATTAAAGTAAATATGGGCGATGACGACCAAACAAAATTATGCTCTAATTGGCAAGTATTCATTGTTTTTATTAACTACACTTCTGAGAAAATCATTTTCTTGCGGCGATTTTTTTATCGCCGTATTTGAGCGCGATTACGCTCTTGATTCTGTGTAAAACACTAAAATTGTGCGTAATTATTGCAGCTTTTGTTGCTATTGTGTGACATTCCATATTACGGCAAAATCCATTTTGAATAATGATCTATCTACCCTGTTGTCGCGTCATATTTTCTTTTTTGAATAATCCTACATAAAACTATTTATAACCATCCAAATTACGGATTAAATATAATCGAATGATCCGTTTGTTTATATCTGTCTGACTTCGCCGTTAAATATATTATTCTCGTCGATGCATGTTGCACGGATAATTATCATGGTCAACTAGGATTCTCGTACGAATTCAATGACAAATAGATTACAATATGGGGTTAACAATACTGAAAAAATGTTTTATTATTGTATGAGTATGCATATTTATATATTATTATTGTTATGCATGTGACGATAGTGTCAAAAATGTTGCCTGTCATAAAATAATTAGGATACCAAATAACCTGAATAATAAATTTTTATTTTATCTATAAATAGGTATTCTTTGTTCTGTTATTATCGTGAAAGTAAATTTCTCCAAAGAACCATTTAAGGTTGTATTTAGCAGTAAATATATGTAAGCTAATTACATAAATAGAATAAATTGTTTATTAAAAATTATCAATAATCTATCTACTAAATCGTTGAAAGTATTATAAGTAAATGTCAAATTGAAAAAGCAAAACTCTTTTATGTGCTAGCAGTTACATTGTGTAGTTGTTTTAGTATCCCATCTAAGGTTTTAGTTAAGTTTTGTGATTTGACACACTAGTTGTAAAAAGAACATGATTTTTTACCCGTAATGATTAACAATAGTTTACACTTTTGTATTTAAAGCAAATTTTTGTTAAACCTTCAATATCTCCAACAAAATGACAAAATCAGACTTACGACTAAATTCCTCTGCTGGTCGGATATACTTCAAAAACACTTATCTCGAATTTGAAAGAGACAAAAACAATATTATTGCAAAAATTTAAAAATCTTTTTGCTTACATGTGTAAATACAAAAATGTGCCAATGATTTAAGAACTCGCAACAAATAAAAAAAATAAAGTTTTCTCACAATATTGGCGGCGATATGTACAAAACCATAGAGCATGTGTGTCCAACCGGTCGATCCTAAAGCAAATTTGGTCGATCCCGAAATATAAAATGTACAAAAATACTAAAATTGAACTGTTTTGTAAGCACATACCTATCTAATGATATGTATTTCGCATTTAAAATAAACATTTCTATGTTTGAAGAAGGGAAAAAACCCAAAATAAAATTTCTTAAAAGAATCATGTTAGAAGTCGATCGCGGGAAAACTTAAGATTGAAAAGTCGATCCCAGGGCAAAAAAGGTTGGACACCCTTGCCTTTGAGTTATTTTTGTCAAACTTCGATGTAAGTTTGTATAAATCAATTAGATTTTTGATGAACAATTTCAACTAGAGTCCAACCACCATTAGCAGCCTGATGTGATGATTTGTAGCAATAGTAAAGCAAAATGTTGTTAGGTTCGATTTACATTCGCCCTTTGAATAATACTAAATGCACTGCTGGGCACTTGTGGACCAAATACTATTCCCGTCTCCTTCTCTCGGCAAGTCTTTTATCTCAGGTCGGGCTCTGATTGAATTTTCAATTGGTCCTATGACATTACAGCCTGGTTTCTAAGATTTGACAAGTGTCCCGCCCTTGCTGTACAGTGTATCCCATCGATTCACATCTTTCTCCACCTTTTCATATCATTTATTGTTTGTTCTTCACCCCTTCTAACAGCATAGATTGAAAATTCCTCATAACAGCTCGTAGACTAACGCAATGTTTGCTTCGTTGTAATAATTTCCTGTGAATTGTTGTAAATGTGTTACAGCCAAAGGGATATTCCGGCAGCAAATTACACAATCCATTCCGTTCATTGCACACGCAACATTACCGTTTGTCCCAAGTGTAAGGATCCGGTGCCCGTCACGGACATGAAGAAGCACACTGCCAGAGGTAAGGAAATTACTGATGAGATTTTGTAGACTACGCATATGAATCAACGTGGATTATCACCGACTGAGCGTTCATTGGAAGGGTAACGCAATTTGCACAAACATTCCAGGAATAAGATATCCATTAACATTCAATGAACCCAACTGACGGTCAACACAAACCACTTGCTGGTCTATTCTTGAATTTATTAGGACATAGAAACTATTAACAATATTCTCTCTTAGACGAGGTTAGCTGCGCGGAAAATTCAATGGCTGTGCAGGCCAATCCAACAAATGTGCGGCAATTTTTTTTTTACTAATACTTGTATTAAACATAATGTAAGAAATAACAAATAAGCAGAATGAAACAAATGATCAGTCGTTAATATGATAATATTATGAATTTATTTTAAATTTTCTAGTTTTTCATGTTTCATACAACATATCATTGTATTATAATTAACACTCCATTTAGATCAATATCTTGTTCTAATAATAGATAAGAATATAATTCTAGAATTCTAGAATTCTAGAAGAATTTTCTAAAGATTTTATGTTGGAAAAATTATTTATCGAGGTGACGTGACTATTTGAATCTAGGGTTAATGCTTTTTCGTATTGTTTCAGTAATATGCAAGCAATGTGGGGAGTCGATGCAGGCATGCGACATGCCCAGCCACATCTCGGACGCTTGCCCCGAGACGGCGGTGAAGTGTCTGTACTGCGAGCTGCTTCTGGCGCGTGCTCTGATGCCTGATCACGAATCTTACTGCGGTGCGAGGACCGAGCGCTGCGAAGAGTGCACCGAGCTGGTCATGATCAAGTACAGGAAAATTCATGAGGAGTCCAATCACGGCTTCTTGAAACTTGACGATGGTAAGCTAATTTTCCACTGGAAAGTAGAATATCGTAATTCCTTGATAATAAAATACACATGCCTTTTTTTCCCCATGCTGGTGTTTCTGTATGTGGGGTGTTCCTAATAATCTATGGTTACTATGGGTTTTTTTTTTGCCAATTTCTAATGTGTCAGGAAAAAGAACATGTCTTCTCCAATTTTTAACCGAAGTCGAAAAAAAATTGTCACTCTAAAATAAATATACGCTATAAGATTTAAAGAAAATATAAATATATTAGAATTACATAGTTCTCATGAAGGCATGTGCCGAAATAGCTATCAACCATATGTATATAAAATAATATTTGTATTACAAAAGAGTTCTACCAAGTAAATGCAGATTCAATCAATTATATGTATTGATCTGATAATATATATGGGCACATTAGAGGTGAAGTGAGCCAAGTGGTAATTTAGAAAAAAAAGTTAGCTGCGTTGTAATAATCTACACATCGTGTAAGTGAAGTAGGTAAGTTTAACCATTTTACTAGTTGGCTCACTTCACCTCTCGTGGGCCCATGTTATGTTTTACATCATTTCCCAATCAGAACCCATTCCGCCGTTGTCCTGGAAGATGCCCTCGCCGAAGTCTCCCGTGTCGAATTCCCCCTCGTCCAAATCAACCGTCGCGTCGAGGATCCGCGCGTCCGGTAATCAGATATCGGAAAACTGGAGGGGCGTGGTTGGCAATCAGAGTGTCACGCCCAGGAGTCCGGAGGCGAACCGCACCGTATTCTTTGGACCTAACCAATCTTTCGGCGGCTCTAGTGCGAGGAGCAACGATGCACGTGACAGGGAGGAGGCTTCCAAGTACGGCCTCAGCGCCAAGAGAAACAACGACATGCCGCAGTTGAACTCGGCATTTGGCAATCTGAACAGCCAAGGCGGCGACAAGGACCCATCCAACAAGCAACCGCTTTCTAGGTACGTTAAACCTTCTGCACTCGTAGCCCAGCTAGCGGCCACTGAAAATTCTGCCTTTAAATATACCATATCGACTGTTTGATCCATGACTTTGGAATTGAACTGTTTTGACTGGAATCGTACTTGAAAAAAACTAATAACTTCGAGTCTTTTTAAAAACTTGTGTATTCAAATCGCTGCGGTGAAAAGTGAAGCCGTGGCAGTTAACACGTTTATGGCACACATCCAGTTAGGTTGTATCAATCGTAAAAATTAAATACAAAATAATGTCAACCACTTGGATCCCAAGCGGACACAGGTGTCCGGAACATATGCAAGCGAACACGGATGTCCAAGACATTTAAAAAAATCAAATACTTGGTATTCTAATAGAATATAAGCAATATTTTGATGAATATGTGTAATGCCTTCTACACTGAGTCAATATAGATTTTTGAAATATCGAATTCGAGTGTATTTATTAGGCAAAATTATTTTTCTCGAAAACACGCAGTATTTCTGGGACATATTAATGATTTATTTGCGCGGTATTCAAATGGTTAAGTATAAGAGACCTCTCTTTGTTGTCTTCTTTTTATAATGTTTATTATAAGTATTTAATACAGTGTAATGTTTTTTTTTCATTACACTACAGTTAATTATTCCCGATGTCTCAAACATCTAATATGTACAAGTATGTTAAATAAGTTTTGAAACATTTTACAGGCAATTGTCTGCATCGAAAGGAGCCATAAAGAAGTATCAAGCACCACAACCTCCGATGAATTCGAAGAAGCACAAGGACTCGGAAGACATGACTTTCGGCGACGACAGCTCATCAAAGTATCCTCCGTTCCTGCATCAACGTGACGTCCCGATGTACAGTGCAATGATGAGGGAGCAAAACCAGCAACGACAGAGGGACGAGCAGAACGCGTACAATCTCGAGCACGGCCTACCGCCGGTTCTGAACGCAGCTCAAAAGTTGGAAAAGCTGCGGAAGATGAGCGAGCTGCACAACATGGAGTTCAACGACGACGAACATAAGAGTAAATATTTGAAACCGAAAAAAGCAAACAACTTGGCTGACAATTCTCAGTCCAGCCCCGCGAATGTGGTCGGCCAAGGGAATAGGTCTTACACGCCGATGACTCAGGAGGAGCTCAACAAGCGGCTGGAGAGGAGCAATAAGGTTGAGAATGGCGCGAGGGCCAAAAATGACTCCAGGCGTACTGAAAATAATTTCAGGTAATTCAGTGATACGTAATGATTTACTGTATCAATTATTAACTGTCGGCTATTTTTTTGAAATTCTTTATTATAAGATACCAAGTCTAGTCTATATAGACTAAGAGTTAAAGCTGTACCCTAATGAACAGATGAGTCTTAATTTAATTCCCATAATATTTTCAATCCATCAATGAAAACTCGAGTCAGTGACTTAGTGTTTTACTGTTTATTTTCTTGCTAAAATAGAGCATTCAGAAAATCAACTTTTATGTAACAGACTTTCGACATTAACGGACATTCCCTCACCTGCATCTGTCCGTTATATCGAGGTTCTACTGTATTTTAATTCAATAAGCAAGATCTTTGGCATGAGTATTTGTGATGTCATTTCAAAATATCTCTCCTTGGCCATAATGCAACCATACTAAAACATACAATTTAATTTTTAACTGTTATTTTTATTTTAACTAACAGCTACAGATTTATTTCTACAATATGAAAATCGTCAAATATAGTTGTTGGCTATTTCCACATCATTCCATCTTCGGAACTATTAATCTGATCTTTATGGAAACTCCTACATTAACTCTTTGGTCGACATAGCACCTTTGTGTCTTTTCTCTATCAGATTAATTTGCCTTCAGACACTTCGAGTCGAGTATAATTGAAAATAATCTCCTGGAATTCTTGTTTATCGATGGAATTTTATAGAAAATATATTTTACCATTTACATTTCAGACATGATGCGGATAATCAGTACGAGAGCATCGACTACGCTCCGTGGAACTCGCCGAGCGTGCCCAACACTCCGAAAGCCAGACGGGAGCAAGTCAACGCTCAGGTCAACGCGCAACTCAATGCCATGCCAACCCACGGACCCGAGACGGACAGGTTTATGGAGATCAAGAATCACCTCAAGGACCTCAGGAAAGAACTCAGAGAGGTAACGTTTTATTTTACTATATTTTTTTCCATTTCCGTTAACTGTTTGAGCAGCACAATATTTACTTTGTTGAAGCCATCGACACAAAAAAAAATTGTTTGGTATAATATCCAAGGCACCAGATATTCTTTCAAGTTTTTCTACTCGAGTGAGCACTTTTTTAATGTTACTCGAGAAGAAAGGATATCACAAACAACCTTTCCAACATTTCAAATTTCGAATTGAAAAAATTGATTATTTAAAAAATAGACCGTCGTAAATATTTACTCACTCGCGCGATAATATGTTGCAGTGCTCGACACCTCTTGAAGCAAAAAGATCCCCCGTCAAGAATCAAAACGAGAGACATAGAGTCAACCACGCCCAGGGGCCTCCGCAGTTCGATCACATGGCTAAAGTTTGGCCAGCGAACGGGGCCGGCGGAAACGGTCTGCACCTCAACCTCAAGAATCCCAACTCGGCCAAGCTACACGGCGAGGGCAGTAGAAGGTAACGGAAAACACATTACTGCTGCCTTGCTACATGTTTAGATTGAAGTTTTTCCATTTAATACCTCAGTGTTGCACACTTAGGGGAATACAAACGCGCTTGATGTGAGTTTTGGACTTTGCCGAAAGGATTGATTAACCTTTCTGAGGGTATGAATGAAAGCCTTTTTTACGCTAAGGCCTGTAAATCAAGGGTTGCAAGGAACTGATCGATCCCAATTACGATTAATGAAGATTTTTCATCGTTGCTTCCCCATACCCGAACAATGAAGTATGCAGACATTGAAATTTATGGATAGTTTGCCTTTATGAATATTTTTAACTAACAAATAAAGCATCAACAAATATTCTGATAAAGTTTTTATTAAAATTTGATTGTCATGAAAGATTTTAAAAAGTAGCTCCGAACCTTGAAAAGGTTGGGTACCCTTGCTATAAGTAATAGTGTAACACATTTTATGAAAGAAACTGAACAATTTTCACGCTCAAATAGCCATTGTCTGCTGAATAACCAAGAAGGCCGAAGAAGGGCTAAGGAAATGATTTACAACAAATACATCTCAAATCCTCTCCGTTTGATTATTCTACACTGGTCCACATCATCCCGACGTTAAAGGCAAGGTGAACATGATCTAAAATGTCGATCATGTTCGCCTTGCCTTTATTTAGATTCTGGGCGAAAGCTAGTTAAACTTATGATACGATTTGTTTTTTGCTTTCAGAAAGAAAGAGCAAAACAGGGTGAACTGGAACTTATCGAACCCGTCGCCGGCGAATGATCACTCGCCGCAATCCCCGACCGACAACAACCCCTCCAAGGACACGCCAATGAAGCTGCCCTGCGAGTTCTGCCACAGGATGGTGTCGGCTAATGGCCTGGCGATCCACGAGGTGAAATATATGAAATAAGCTTAATAAAAAGTTTTTAATTATATATTATCATTTTTCTTTAGATTCCCTCGGGTACTCAACGTTTTATCCACCATCACCCGTTACGGCTTCACACGCTTCTTACAGGATGTATTCTTCTGCAGCATTACAATGTTATTTGTGTTTTAATTTTTACCACGGTTGTTCCAAGGAAAAAGTACTCAAGACTTGGTTGCATGCACTGCAGACTGCCTTTGCTCAGTTGCTCAACCTCTCTTTGTCAAAGAGAGTAGGGATAGAAGGATAGGACTAGGACAGGACTAGTGGTTAACTTATCGCTCTCGCTACGCCCGTTTTTTAGGATAGTATGAATTAGGGCTTGTCAGTTTTAAAAACCGGTTTTTTGGCAAAGTTTGCGACATTCGAAAACCAGTTTTTCAACTTCATAACCGCTTGTGCCGAATTTTCCGTAAACGAGTCTATAAACAAAAAGACAGAAAATTTGGATTTTTTTTGATGGCTTAAAGATCATATGGCCCACATTACCCAGCGAAAGGGTATTTTTGATATCAGGAAATTTTGTTACAAAACGATCAGTGGACGCTTTGTGTTTTCTTAAATCATATTTTCTGAAGAGTAACACCAAATAATTTCTTGTTGTGCAATATAAATAAACAACATAAAAAATTGAACCTTTTCTCGCTTTTTTGATTGAATTTTGTAAAACTTCGAAAACCGGATAAAATCGGTTTACGAACAATATTAACATTCATTTTTTCAATAGTCGGTTTTTGTATAAGCCCTACTATGAATGGAAGGGAATTGAAGACATCACATACATGTATGTATGCCTTCGGACAAAAATCCATAAATCGATTGAAAAATCATTCTTTAAAAACTGTCAATACTGTCTTAGCTCTTTCCATTGGACGCGGTTAACTCACTGAATGATTGATTTTTCCCGTTCTTTGTTAATGACATTCCCGAAGAATGTGATTGCCGCCGTGTATATATCATATCGTCTCGTCTGAGAGAGAAAAATCTGTTTTTATTTCCACTTTAAGTATCTCAATACAAGATTATTGAGATGTCCCAGTACAGCTCTCAGGCGAGGTGATATGATAGAGGCATTTTTAAATAACACTTCTCGACTAACTTCTCTTCTTCTAACAGAAACATTGCATCGTAAAAATAATTCTTTATGACGCGCAATCCGTAGCCTTCCTCTTTGATTTGGGTACCAGCTATTGTCACACTGAAAATATGTAACAAAATATTAATTTTACTTGTTATTTTACAGGGGATTTGCAACCCGGGACCTGACAAAAATAACGCCGCTGCTGCATCAATTGTAAGAGAGACTCATATTTTAATGATTAATTAACTTTTTAATGTTGTCTAAACCGATCACCTTTAAATTTTTCCACGAGAAATAATAATTTTAGGAGAGCCACAGGCAAATCCATACTCCGTACATCCAGGTTTTTAAAATCGCGACAAATTTTTTTTATAAAAAATGTTTCCGTAACATTTATCGATTGTGGAAAGGAAAAAGGACGTTAATCCACACAAAGCGAATTTTACAGGAGGCACAAAAAACGTGTTTTGATGATTTTGGGCCGTATCCAAATTGAAATGAAATATACACAACCTTGAAGTGCACGGAGACTTCTAAACTGGTGTTTAATTGACATAATCTAATATTAATTAAAGAAATTGTATACGAAAAAGCTTTTTTTAGTCTTTTTTCTTGGTTTCAATTTTCACAAGCTCATTTTTTTCAAACTTAAAAGCTAAATTTAGATACTAATTCGGCATTTGCAGCTCACATCCTTTTGATAGAACGTGTATCAAATTTAGTCAAAATTAACTCACTCCTTAAAGGGTTAATATGGCACCTAAGAAGTGAGGTACGCCATGTTTGATGTGTTATTATATTCTACATGTATTGAAGAATTGTAGAAGTGAAGTGAGCTCAGTAAATAAATACGCACTGCATTTTATAGTGCTTCCTAAAAAAATATACAAATCCACAAAAGCAATAAGTAAAGACATGGTTGCATCTAAAAGTCAAATTGAAAAGTTTTACCATTTTTCTATTTGGCTCACTTCACTTCTCAGGGGCTCATATGATATTTTCAACGTTGTCATATTATTTATTAGGTGAAAGGGTTTTAGAATAATTATTGTATTTAAACTTGACGTTTGACTAAATATTCCATTGTTTCGCCCAGGATATGCCCCGCCTTCTACCCCCTAATGAAAACGACGTAGTGCCCCACGTACCTCACAGAAAACACCGCAAAGGCAAGCATTCAAAGAAAGAGAACAAGTCGCCCAAACATCAAGAAGTGTAAGCCCAAATGTATTCTATGAATTGATGATAATTGTTGTCAATTCTGCAATATCCACTTTGCGATAAATAAAGTGCACAATATTTAAAAATCAAAATAATTTTGTAGACGGTGTATTTGCAATCTGGCTTAGTGATGCGTATATTCAGTCAAATTTTGTTTATGATATGAACTATCTTCACGAAAAACAGTTTGACAAAATATTATTTCAAAAAAAGTAATAAAATTTTCATCATTATTATTTTCAATTATTTTTTCATTCGTTCAATAATCCAATAAAAAAATCAGTATCTGTAATAGCGTATTTCTTAAGAGCATCTTTATTGGTTTCGCTATCGTGTCATTTGGGGACTCAGTACATTACGTGAGAGTCTCACGAAAGACAGCAAAGTTACGTGATTCCGTGGGTAAAATAAAAACAAACAAACGCTTCGAGTCCTGAAGGAAAACATCGTAAATTTTGTCAAAAGGTATATTATCTTAGAACCGATTAAATAGAGAAGCACTGTAGATTTTATTTATTCCAAGTGTATGAATTTCCATTTTATTTATTGTTTTAATTCATATTGAAAATCTTGCAGGCCACAAGATTCAATGCTGAGCAACGTAATGTTGCCGTGCGAGTTCTGCCATAGCATGATACCGGCCAGTTTCTTGGTCGCACATGAGGTAAGAATATCCACAAAATTTAAATAATCTTAGCTAAATTATGAACGCATATTATAAAAACAGTATTTCCCAGCTTTTTAAAAGTATAAGGCATAAGACCGACCAAACAGGGCAGAGCAAAGCTTTGCAGAAACTACACTGCCTTAAAGATATTTCTCTACCACATATGAGTGATCCATTTTGAATAAGTCAAAAACAGTTTGGCATGTTTGAAGAACATTGAATTTTTACAACTTTTTTTGCATTATAAATATCAGTGAAATGGATGCGTCTAGTCACAAAAACTGATGTATTTGCGACAGACAATGCTTTATGTTTCAAGCAAATATTATATTCTTTACGTTAAGACTATTTTTCTATTGTATTCTACCATTAGATGGAAAAAATATCAGCCGATAAACCATTCGCCTTTTGGCTGCCGTAGAAAAAAAATATGTTTGTATCAAGCACGGCGACTATAATTTGCAATTATTAGTTATTGATGAGATAACTCGTCTGTGGCAGCCATCCAGCTAAGTACATATCATACGATCGATTGCTTCTTTCAGACCGGATGCAACCCGTATCTGACGAGCATAGACCCTCCCTCGAAGTCCAATGCAGGATTTCCCGGCGTGGCAAACGCGGCCCCGCCAAACACGCCCGACGCCCAACCCCAATCGCTCAAGTCCACCAACATTCCAAAGGATAAAAACCTAATCAACGAAGCTAGAAATCACAGGCAGAGAAACGAGACGGCGGACGCCGAGAGAGCGTCATCGAGCCGGCCGAGGAACTATGATCACAGCGACGAGGAGAACGAAGCTATCGGCCCGGCGGTGCTCGAGGAATTCAAGATTCCGTGCGAGTTCTGCATGCGTCCTATACCGGCCAGCGAATTGATGCATCATCAGGAAGCCTGCTTCGAGTCTGGAGATTATTCTTTATAATTCAAAACTGGTTTTCTTTTTTTACCTTTCTAAGCCAAATATAACTAAATGCCATGGCTCATCCTTGTTCTTTTGTTTATTCAAATAAACAAACATGGTGATAGCCTTTTTTAATAGTAGGTGTAACATTTTCAATACATATATTTTTATTTAGCTATTATTAATAGTAAGTTTCCATTTCAATTCATTGTAATTTTGGCCCCATTTTGTTTAAATTTTATGCTCATTTATGCTAAACATTTAATCAATTTAAATTGCTTGGGTGGGGTTCTGCGACCCTTCTTACACAAACAAACAACTCTTTAATAATATATAATGTGAAAATCATACTTACATATTGTTATCATGCAGGATAAAGTAACATGTAAAATGAAAACATGAAACGTCACGCTCTAAGTAAATTCATTAAGCGCTACAAACTTTGTTTGCGTAATGAATTTATTTCGAGCGTAACGTTTGGCGGCCCTTAGGTAATAGTTGGTTTTGCTTTGTACTACGTATTTCAGTAAATTGTTCTAGAAATTGTATCCAACATAATTTCCCTTGTTGTCGGGGACTGCGATACTTCAATAATTACAATTTTTTTTTGATTAAGGCAAAAGTGAATCAAAATGGGCATTTGATATAAAATCAAGTCACTGAAAAATATATCGTAATCGAGCGATTTTCATTAACCTTTATCCGCTCGCGCGCTGTGCGCAAAAGGATTAGCACACTGCCCGAGCATTTTTTTGCAAAATATTCGCGACAAACGCAACCGTTGAAAAAATATATCTCTAAAACTAGTCATCCTGGTTGAGTAAAAAAAAAAGCATTATCAAAATAAAAGATTGTTTATTATTTACAAAAGCTTTATTTGTGTCCGAACTGATTTATTACGGTCTGCCTAAAATTACAAAACGGACATATTATTTCTTAAGAGTCGGACCTTATACTCGTATGACAAAAATATTTATCGAAACCGAAAATAAAATTATGGATCAGTATCTCAAAGACATTATTTATGTAACCTAATATTCATTTCTTGAATAATATTATCATAAATCAGTGTAATCCGATAGCGAAATGAACCATAATCAACAGTCCCGTATGGCACCGCAGGCAATGAACGACGCTAATCCGCGGTCCCGTACGGGACCGCTGGGCGTATAAGGGTAATAACTTACGGCATCATCAATTGTGGAACCTGTCAATATTGATCTAACTTTTGCAGTTTTAAAATATTTTAATTCATTGTGAACAGTTATTATTCAAATATGTGATGGTTTCTATACATGCATTCAATATTCGATTTTGATTCATTTTCAATACTGAAAAAACTGGTATTTTTCTATCAAGTACAATAATTTATTGTAAAATTGGAGTACTTGTGGAGAAATGTGAGTTTGAATTTCCATTTCTCTTTAAGTGTTTTTTAATGCTATTTTTTTTTTTTTTACATATTTTTAACGTGCCTTGATTCTTTTTAAAATATAGACACTCTTTGTAGGATTGTATAAATAATAGAAAAGGTTACATCAAATGATACGCACATAATTAATGTACAATTAAGAAAACATATTCAAACAAATGGTTGGCTTATAACATATGGTAGTATGTTATTGTGCAAAGATCAGATGACGGTAAACACATTAACTGTAATTATTTTTGACAGTAATGACTATTGCTCCCGCCCTTAATAAAATAGTATAATTTTCAAATTACATTAATTAAAAACGGCTTAATCCTTTTAACAGAGTGTGGCTTACTAAAAGTTTTGCTTAGAGAGACGATTTAATTAAAGATGAAGTGAATTCTCGCAAGTTTTTAAAATAGACTTTGATTTATCTAGTGAATGCAATCATTTGACCTAAACCTATACTAAAATTTGCAATGTGATAATCAAACGTAGTCAAGTCCAATAAGGAATATCAAAATTAGTCGAGTCCTTGCGGATGGTTTTCCTGCCTATCTCTTATCACTAAAAAAACCTATCAATAAAAAATCTTTTTAAATATTCTATATCTGTTTAGTATTAAAATTGTACTACAAGTGTGTAAAAATCAACTTTAAATGATGATCTTATCATGCCTGTCATTCATTGATAGCCGAAATTGCAGAATTCGAATCGGTCGACTGAATCTCATTCTGTATTTTATATGTAATGTAAAAACTTCATAGTCATTAATTAAAGTAAATTCACATAATAAATGTTCTTAAAAAGAAGTCAAACAAACTTTTGGCTTGCCTGAAAATAAAGTAAATCTGACATGGCTCTTAAAAGCTCTCAGGCGTTCAAGTGCACAGATGAACTTGAACTGAAGATGCCGAATGGCGAAACCCGGTCGTTAGTGACAAAATCTGTATGAATGTACATCATTTGAACGATTCAAATTTAATATTGAATTTCCACCAAGCACCTTCAGTCGAAATCTTAAATTATGACATGGCTCTGTTTGACACCGGATGCCTAAAATCTTGACATATAAACTGCGTTATTATTTATTTATTTTAATCGCGCAACCTGCAGTGTTGCAATAACATCAATGATATTATTTTTTTATTAATATGGTCATAACTATCGTATTAACTAAATAATTTTAATTTAATATAACATTAAAATAGACAAATTTAATAGTTAAATAAAATACTAAAATAAATGTTAAAGTCTTAGTAAATTTCTATTTTTTTTTCGTTTTTGGTTGGTGTCTCTCCATCGTATTCTGGGGAGGTGAAGTCCTGCTTCAATTTCCCTTTCATCTATAGTAGCGTGATTCTATTATATTTCGGGAGGGGAAACATTAGTTTATTATTCTTCAACTATTAATTACATGATCAATGATTGTAATTTTTTTTTTAAATATTATGAACCGTCCATATATGACATTACTCTATAAAGGGGGGTTATAATATAAGCTGAGGAGGTCAAGGAAAATGTGATCTCCCAAAACAAAAATATGAATATTTGTTTGAAAATAATCTAATACTGTATAGTATTTTATATAGCCATGACACCACACCGCCAAATGCAATGGGTTATAAAATAAATCTATATTTATTATAGAATTTGTTCTAGGCTTGTAAAGAATGCAAAACCATGTTTTAACATCTATTTCCAATGGCAAAAGTTCACCAATTTTATTTTAGACTTATTCATATTTTACCTTCTCAAAACTGTAAATATCTTTCGTCACAATTTTTTCAAAAAATTACATCTGTTAATTTATGTTAGGTAACTGTCATGTTCATTATATGTTCAATCTTTATTGCAATTATTTCAAAGAAAATATATGTTATTTTGTTATATTAGCTGTTATATTATTAAGTACCTAATTAACGTGAACTACAAGTGTTAAGGTCTATCGATATGATTTTTACTATTTTCGCTTCTTATATTTCATGATTCATCTATTGAATCCTTTAACCCTTCAAGCACTGTTGACGTACTGCGCATGCAGATCAAAAACCATTCTCAGTGACGAACGTGTGCTTTGCATGAAAAAACAATGTCTTATTTTATCTTTCATTTATATAATATAAATTGTTAACCATTTTTAATCGTATTTGATTTGTATCGAAAAAGTTATCAACTTTTTAGCGCTTATGAGTCGACGGCCAGAGCTTTTTGGAGTTACTGGTTTGGCAGTCTGTGTGATATTTTTAAATAGATAACTACTTGACAATCACTGGTGTCATACAGTGATTGACTCAAATGTTACCAAATACGTTTTTCAAAACAAAACTTTCGATTGATCTATTCAAAGCTGAACTGGGCGCATTATATTATTCATTGAACCGAAAAAAAGGAAATTTCAAAGGCTTCATAAGTGTTAATTGAATAAAAATGTACTATAAAATATAATACGAAGCGCTTACTTTCAAAATCGGCTAAAACGATTTTCATACAATTTTGAGTATGATATTTAATGGCCAAACTTGTAGTTTTAAAAAATGACAAAAACTATAAAAAAATTAGGTTAATTTTGGACCCGCCTTTAATAATCAACGTTTGAATTTCAATTGGTCTTAAAATAAATAAGTCAATCAGTGCACGCGTTGACGGACAAGTGAAATGTACGCTGACATATATTTGACTTGCATACTTGTTAAAACGTACAAATCACAATATACATTATACACAGAGATCACTTTTTACAATTTTCCTTGAAACTTAAAATTACTCATCATATGTAATATAAATATATTTCTCTACTGCTATCTCTGTAAAAAATGTACGTACCTGGAACTGAAAATCGATTACAGGTTGCCGAGCCTGAAGGGTTAAAGGAAAGCCTAAATGAACACGGATGATGGATGTATGCATAATACATAAGTAAATATTAACAATAGATACTCGATTAAATGACACCTTTACATTAAAATCTATCCCTGCAGTTTTTTTATCGTCTCGTAACCCAGCGTCTCTTATCATCCAAAATCTCTCCCCGCCTGTGTTTCTCCTCTATCCCAGCGTAGTGCAGCTTCGCCAAGTACATCCAATAGATAGTCATCAGTGGCCTTCTATGACGACATTATCTATCCACTTGACTGAGATCTCAAAAATATATAATCAAAATTTGATATTGACATACTGGGATATGAACCCAGACCGAACTGTTTCCGTGGGCTCTTTTATGATTAGATCATAGAGGAGGACAAAACTATCAAGGAAATACTGTATCTTTTTTTCATTGAGGGTGTTACTGTTATTATTGAATGATAGTCTTACGAAGCTGACCACCAAGATTGGTGCAAATGTAACATCATCGGTTTCAATTGGACATCCAAATGTATATTATAAATCTCCTGCCAAAAATATTGTTTTAGCGGTAAATTTTAGAATAACGTTATGTAGATGTGAATATTATTAAAAATTTGTTATGTATTTTTTTTATCTTTCTGTTGTGAAATTTTATGTGGATTTTTTTAAATAGTAAAATAAATAATATCTTTTAAAGGCATATTTGTTTTATTTAAAAAAATGGAAGAAGACAAACCAACATGGTACAGTTACAATGCACGTCCGGGTTCTGTGGTCCCGATCATCAGAAGCATTTTCAATGTTTTGTGTTATCAATAGTGGGCTGTACACGCAGGCGATTTCACATGCGATCAAACTGCTGCGTATGCTTTAAAACCAAACAAAAAGACACGTGAAGAAGACGCTTTTTCTCGTAATACGGAATAAACACTATCTAATATGTTTTTAAACGAGAAAAAACTCTTGACATGTGTCAGGTGGAAGCATCATGGTGTAAAAGCCGGTCAATTATCATTTGTTTTTGTCCTATCATTTGTTTTTTTTTACCATGGCCACACCTTATGTGGAGCATTTCGAACCTGTAATTGACAGAAAAGCATTAACGATTATTCATAAATTTTACAGGTTTTGTTTTAAAAAAAAAAAAAATTATTGACTAAATGTTATTAACCGGATTTAAGTAATTCTTTTTGCAAACTTTTTACGAGATGAAGTTAAAAAAACCTTCTGTTATAATTTAAAACCTGGCAAATCCTGTGATGACAAAACGTTAAAATGTTCGAGGTTATGTGATGTGTCAGATGACAGTAAAACGCAACTGCGTCATTGGGCGCTCACTGCAGTTGAGAGTGGCGTAACTTAAATATTAAAATAATACCAATTATCTATACGCAGCAGATTGTTCAAATAAAATAACAGGCATTCAGTCTTTTTCTCTTTATTTTATATTACAACAAACTGTCACCAATATTTTCTTCGTAATATTACACATTTTGGAACGTTAAACAAAAATAATGTAACCCTTGAAAAGATCGGATAGTGATAAGCTATTCAGTTTAAAGATATATGAATGTCTTAAACTTCACGATTACCTGAACAAACTCTTATTAATTTCGCATTAGAGAATGTTGCTATTCCCGATTATCAAGTCGCATGCTTAATAAAATACAGGCATCGCTAGATTTTAGTAGTTATGAGATGTAGTTATTTTGAAATGTACATTTGCGGTATTGCAGAATTAAAGTAAAAATGTTTCAAACTTTATTTTGATTTACTATCCTCGTTCCTAAAGATGTACATTTCAGTAAAACTGCAAAAGTCTAGCTATATGTATTTTATCCAGCACTCGAAGTATTCTTCAAATAAATCGTTAATCGGATATTCAAATTAAATGTCAATTTGAAGTTTGTCTATGACAATGATAAGGTTAGGTTAGTTGTCAAATTTATGTCAACAAATGGTGGGAACTGATATGAAATGTACAGGTATGGTTAGGTAGTAACCCATATACTAACGTCAAACTAGTAGTTCACAGCTTACTTATCAAATTCAAATTTAGTAATCAACGGAATTCAATAAATTCTCACGCATTAAAGACAATATTTAGAATTATACAATAGGTAACAATTGACACAATACAATTGGTTAATTTTAATTTCGTTCTTAAAAACAGTTCATTATGTTAACGATCAGCGAACTTGGTCGTGGTCTAAAATAAATAATGTGAAATAAGTACAAAATGTGTTTTATTTTTTTATAAATACAATACCTTTCTACAAAGAATTGCAAAGGAATTTCTTAAAAACAGATTGCTTCTAAAATTCATTTCAATCCGTAAACGGATAGTGTCAACAAAGTTAAGATTTGTTTTATGTCAGTTCACACTTTTGTAATAAACATGGGTGCCTATCAACGATTTAATAGCTCCAGAATCTGAACTTTTTACGAATGTTGTGATTCCACTACTGTTCCCCAAAAGTATTTTTGTCACATGTCTTGGAAAAAATCCTACATAACAACAAAAACTATAAAAACTTTTGTAAGTGTCATCAGGGCCTATTTATAATATCTGTAATAGCGGAATATTTTGCAAGCTCAATAGAACAACATTGTTTCAAATATTTGTGTGGTACAAATATTAAATAGGGCATCACTATGGATTCCAAATATTCGAATATCGAATATTATTAATCTTAGTACTTGCAGCTATTTAAAAATCCTAATTTAACCATTCGAATAATAAAGTATTTCATCATATTATTGAGTATTCATATATTTTTTTATACTTCTGCCGATACGAATTATTTTAACTAGTAGTCAGCACGTGTGTTATGTGACTAATACGGTGTTTAGAGAATGAAATAATATATTCATTAATATAAAGATAAAACGCGGCGCTGAATGACGAATTTCGTTTACCCAGAGGTAAACACTAGATTAATACTATGAACAAATAATTGAGCAAATTATCCAACATCGGAAAAAAGTCGATATCGAATATTCAACTGGAATTCCTATCCCTCCATATAACGGAATAATTTTATTACATTTTGACATTTGTAACAAAATACGAATAATTTGTTTCTAGACTTCAGTGGATGAACATAATCTATCTTATATCACTATCGTCTCCTCAATCTACTTAAGATGTCTTGCAATAACTGATATATGTAATATGGAGAAGGGTATAAGAGCCAAGAGAAAATATGCCGTCACAAACATTCGAGATCTACGGAAAGTTTGTTTTAATGAGCGAGTTGAATTATATGTCCCATTTTAGATTATTTTCAAATTGCAGAAACTATTATCAGTATCATTCTGCATTAGAAAATGGCAACTTTCAATAGTATTCTAAGATAAAACGATCTTCATTTGTTTTTTGACGTCGCATTTTTCAAAACCCCTTTACCTTCTCTTCATAAATTAACACATTCTATTAGACCAGCGGTCACCAAACTACGGCCCGCCGAAGACTTTCATCCGGCCCGCGAAAAGTTCTGGATTTTTGCATAGAAATTATTCATGTAAGAAATATAATTTTTCATGATTTAGTTGTGATTTCACTATTTATTTCAAATCATCAATTGTCATACAACTATCTGGTAGGGGACTCAAAGTGAAGGAATTTGGATAGAAATTGGAGGCGAGACGACCAGATGTTCGTTTACTCAAAAAATTCTACAATGTTCTCATTTACATATTGAAATTCTAAATGCAAACATTTGTTTACATTCTAATTATTATGTAACCACATAAAATGAAATAGTATTCTGATTAGGCCCCAATAAGAATTTATTTGTCGTCCGTCCCTCTTAGTTTTTAAAAAGTTCAATCCGGCTCGCTTCTCAAAAGGTTTGGTGACCCCTGTATTAGACCCTTCCCGATGGCATAACGTCATAGTTTTCAATATACAATTTTATTACCGTATTAGCAATACAAACTTATAATAAGGCACAACCCCAAAGTCATTCTGCACTACTTTAAAGATCGAGGGGCATTCTTCCGATTTTTAAAAACAACACAAGAAGTACTCGGCGGGACATCTTGGGACAGACACTTGCAATTTTGGACAGTTCCAGATCCTTTCACAGCGACACCTGGACCTGAATCTTCTCGTCTCCAAATATTTCCTATACCCTGGCTCCACAGTGTCTAAATTACCGCCGTAGTACTTCTTCAGGGAGAAGAACTTTGGCTTACTAAATTGACTAGATACCATGCCGTTCTTTGCGAAGAATCCGCCAGCTTTGTTGAAGAGATCATTTTCTTGAGAATCGCTGATTTTTGGACTTAGATTTTCAGTTTTTAAATTAATAATATCTAATTCTGGAAGTACTGCTTCACTTGTGTCAAACCTGTCTTCGCTTTCGTGGTTTTGATCTGAGATATCCAGCATTTTTTCTTTAGTTTCGGCGGCATCGGAAACTACAGGAGATGGGTTTGGAGCAACCTTTTCATCACTTCTGGGTGTCCTTACTGTATCCACTGGAAGTGATTTAAGCTCTTGTGGTTTGACAGTTGAATACGGATGTGTTTGTACACCTTTTATCTGTAATGGTATGTTTTCTATCCTAGACGCTCTCGAAGAATCTTGAAGGTTTGGCTGAAGGCTTCTATTGATCAACGGCTTAATCTGGACGTACGTTATGCTACTGTTATCAGCCTCTTTGTTTATGATTCCTGCCGATTGGGATGTTTGGTAGCCCTGCAGCAGGACGATCATTGCAAGTATCCTGGAAAGAAAAAATAGAAAATTTAAATAAATAGTCAACAGTGATACGCTCTCGTATATCGGATGATATCGGTTCCAAAGTATAACAATCATCTATATATTAATAGCCGATAAGGTCCGTCTGAGTGTAAGATGTCCTCGATTTCCCCTCCCCCTGCCCCTCCCCCTCCTCCTCCTGCCAAGCCGCGCTGTCACTTTTTATTCATACTTAAGACATATTTTTCCAATATACACTGTTACTTATGATTTTCCTCGATTTCCTCTCCTCCTCCCCCTCCCCCTCACCAGCCTCGATGTCGCCATTTTTTATTCCTACCTTTTCGATGACGTCATTATATACTATTATTTGATGGAACATATCAAATCGCTGAAAAATTGAATTCTCATACAAAAAAGCACCTTGGTCTGGATTCGAAACACGGTCCTTGAATTATGAGTTGAGAGCCATACCACTCGGGTAAACAAACAACTGCCAGATACGATAAAATTACATTATATATATTGTATTACATTCGAATTTTGAAACTTTTGTTTTTTATTTGAAACACAGCATATATATCCTAATTTTTGCACGTTCATTAATTCCAATGTACCCGAAAGGCAAAGCGCTAGATTGGTAAGCTGATGGTCAGTGGTTCGAGTCTGACCCCGAGCGTTTTTTTTTTGGTTTATAACATTTTTTTTTTAAACACAGTACATCTTGATCGTATGAAAATAATAAAATCCGATTGATAAGCGTGATAAGTTTTTCAAAAAATAAATACCTATATATTAATATTCGATAAAATAATCACAATTAAAAATTTACAACGTCTATTTCTGCTACTACGAAAAATGGTTGTTAGCAAACTTGAACATTATTCTAAATATTAAATAATTTACGAAATTTCTGCTCCTACGAAAAATGGTTGTTAGCAAACTTGAACATTATTCCAAATATTAAATAATTTACGAAATTTCTGCTACTACGAAAAATGGTTGTTAGCAAACTCAAACATTATTTCAAATATTAAATAATTTACGAAATTTCTGCTTCTACGAAAAATGGTTGTAAGCAAACTTAAACATAATTCCAAAACTTAAATAATTTACGAAATTTCTGCTACTACGAAAAATGGTTGTTAGCAAACTTGAACATTATTCCAAATATTAAATAATTTACGAAATTTCTGCTTCTACGAAAAATGGTTGTAAGCAAACTTAAACATAATTCCAAAACTTAAATAATTTACGAAATTTCTGCTACTACGAAAAATGATTGATAGCAAACTTGAACATTGTTCCAAATATTAAATAATTTACGAAATTTCGGCTCCTACGAAAAATGGTTGTTAGCAAACTTGAACATTATTCCAAAAATTAAATAATTTACGAAATTTCGGCTACTACGAAAAATGGTTGTTAGCAAACTTAAAAGTTATTCCAAAATATAATAATTTACGAAATTTCTGCTATTACGAAAAATGGTTGTTAGCAAACTTAAACAATATTCCAAATATTAAATAATTTACGAAATTTCTGCTACTACGAAAAATGGTTGTTAGCAAACTCAAACATTATTTCAAATATTAAATAATTTACGAAATTTCTGCTTCTACGAAAAATGGTTGTTAGCAAACTTGAACATTATTCCAAATATTAAATAATTTACGAAATTTCTGCTCCTACGAAAAATGGTTGTTAGCAAACTTGAACATTATTCCAAAAATTCAATAATTTACGAAATTTCTGCTACTACGAAAAATGGTTGTTAGCAAACTTGAACTTTATTCCGAAAATTCAATAATTTACGATATTTCGGCTATTACGAAAAATGGTTGTTAGCAAACTTAAACTTTATTCCAAAAATTCAATAATTTACGATATTTCGGCTACTACGAAAAATGGTTGTTAGCAAACTTAAACATTATTTCAAATATTAAATATTTTACGAAATTTCTACTCTTACGAAAAATGGTTGTTAGCAAACATGAACATTATTCTAAATATTAAATAATTTACGAAATTTCTGCTCCTACGAAAAATGGTTGTTAGCAAACTTGAACATTATTTCAAATATTAAATATTTTACAAAATTTCTACTCCTACGAAAAATGGTTGTTAGCAAACTTGAACATTATTCCAAATATTAAATAATTTACGAAATTTCTGCTTCTACGAAAAATGTTTGTTAGCAAACTTGAACATTATTCCAAAAATTCAATAATTTACGAAATTTCTGCTACTACGAAAAATGGTTGTTAGCAAACTTAAACATTATTCCAAAAATTGAATATTTTACGAAATTTATGCTTCTACGAAAAATGGTTGTTAGCAAACTTAAACATTACTCCAAAAATTAAATATTTTACGAAATTTCTGCTACTACGAAAAATGGTTGTTAGCAAACATAAACATTATTCCAAAAATTAAATAATTTACGAAATTTCTGCTAACTATAAAAATAAAATAAAATAAATAAAAATTTAATGAAATAAAATAAAATAAAATAAAATAAAATAAAATACCATAAAATAAAATAACATAAAATAAAATTAAAATTAATACTATGCAACAAAAATCTCACGTTGCTGGGCAACGGGCTTACAGCTAGTAATCATAATTAGAAAATAAGATTTTGGACAGGTTTTGGACAGGTTATAACATATAATATCGTGTTTTCTTATTTCAACAATATAATATATTTTTGACAATAACAAGAATAATCGGTTTGGAGAGAATACATACACCAAATCACAAATTATTACTACCAACGAAAACAAGAATATAAAATTGCAATGAGAACTTTTACCAAAAAACAAAAACTGAATTTAATCACCACTTTGAAGATCATTGTTTCTTCGAAATAAATATTTGAAAAAATAATCATTCACCGATTTATTAGCAAAACCAAAAATTACATTGATTTTTATGACATCATAAAATATTATTTTCTTACTTCTAATAAACAGGATTAACCACACACATCTGAAAACAATGGTTTTCAGAAGTTCTTATGAAAACTGACAATAAAGATTATTTTACGATGTCCTGTAAAATTGTAGTATGTAGATATACAAGATTTATATTTGAGATTGATGTTGTGTTGCCTGTTCGGATAGTATAGTAGAATTCTAAGAGAGAAACCATATTGTACACATAATTTAGTATTTTCTACACATAAATAATTATTTACTGCTGTTTCAAATGAAAGATGCAACCGTCGCTATTTTTCGCATAGGTTCCATTATATAAAAAACCGCGTAAATAAAGACATTTATTTCAGAGTAAATTTGAACATCCTTTCCGGCAAATCTGCGTAGAAGACGTACACAGTTCGCTACACCAAAAATATTTATACAATGTAATATTTTTAAATTTTAGTAATGTATGTACCTAATACGCTATAATTATTTTTTTAAATTAAACAAACATTATAACCATAACTGGTTTGAAATTGTTTGAAATTGTTTTTATCGTCATTAGAAAGAAGAACTGGTTAGTTATTTTTCCCACAATTAGCGGAAACATCTGTGTTATCTCTAATAGTTTATTTTTTACTACATTTTTTAAATATATATTTCGTATTTTTTTCTATATTACTTTACACTGTGCACAAGGATTTCACTTGTCACTTTCAAATTTCAAAACACGTTCCATATTTGGATCAATTTTTAGCAAAATCCAAACCACATTTTGAATTGAATTTGGATTTGGAATCCATTTGAAAAAAAAGTTACGCGTAAGTCTTGGGACGAGTGTATTATTCAAAAACAGGTAAAAAACACAATGTACAGTAAGTAGTAACGTTACTAAAGTAAGTCTATGATTCCAATGTTGGGATCCCGTCCAATTTTCTGTTCATGAAATCCCGGGATTGTGATAGTACTAATCCCGTGATTTCAAGATTGACGATAAGAAGTTTAAAATTCTTGAAAATAAGTAGCTAGACAAATTTTTTTAAATGCTCGTGAGACTTGGTTCCCAAATTTTTGTCATTTTGTGGAATGCGTAAATTCGTGGGTTTTTAAAATCGGCAGCCAGTCAATTTTTTTGAATCCCGCGCGTGAGCTAAACAATCTTTTGAAAATTCGGAAAATTTTTAGGTTTTTGAAAATGGCCACTGTAAAACGAGGGATAAAAAAAGGTTCAACATTTTTTAATTTTAGAAAATCCGTAAATTCCCAGAATTTGAAAATTGCCGAACAAAATTAACAAAAACGACTCCGAAATTGGATGCCCTAATTCCAACGAATGCATCAATCATCAAAGGAAATTTGTAATGTTATGATTTATAGAAATTATCAACACGTGTTGCGACATATTTACAGCAAAAAAACTTGTCCATTAGTCTTAATTTGAGAACCATTTATCATTAAATTTAATAGGCATATTTTATAAAGAAATCTCCTACGTAAAATAATTCATACCAATAGCTAAGAATATACTAATTGTTTATTAAAACCGTCGTAGATTATATGGTACCAAGTGGTATTTTAGAAAAAAATATAAGTTAGATGCGTTGTAACATTCTACACGTCTTAAAGGATTGTTAAAGTGAAGTAACATCAGTTAATACCAGTGGCGGATTAAGCACTTTGGAGGTCCCAGGCGCAATAAATTTTGGAGGCCCTGCTTTTTGAATAACATAAAAGTTCTGCAAACCTCTTCGTAGAATAATAATAAATATTGAAAACTGAAATTAAAATGTAAGGGTTGTTTATAATATATGCTATCTTAGAGGCCCCAAGCGTGCGCCTCTTGCGCTTATGGGATAATCCGCCACTGGTTAATACACATTTCAATAGTTTTATATACGTAAAATAAAAATATTCTACCAAAATACCAAGTAAAGATATGAATGTACAAAATTTTTACCATTTTACTAGTTGGCTCACTTCACCTCCCGAGGGCTCATATATTTAAAAAAAATGAGTATTAAAATTTCCTTTTAGCCCTGTTAAAACAACGGTCAAAGGTTACTATCGGTGTCTAAGCTCACATTTTAAAATCAATTATATGATATGGTTAGAAAGAAAAAATCGGCTATCAGTATATTTCATGATGTAATAGTATGTTTTGCATCATAGGAAAGCGCCAATTTTCTCTTGTAATAAATATTCATGATAATTTATAAAAAAAATAGATTACGAAAAATTGTGTTCCTGTGGCTTTCCGCGTTTTTTTTTTCAAAACCATAATTTTGAAGGCTATGAGTGGGAAAAAAGCTCTCGAACGTTCACTCATAATATACAAGAACAACTTAAATTGTGTACAAATAATTATTTTTTTAAATTTCCTATCGAAAAATTCATGTTAGGTTAAATACTTGTCTGTTTCAAAAATAACATTAAAGAGGTCAAATAAATAATTGTATAAGGAAAACAAATATTTATCTGGTCACACTTTTTATATGAAGCTTGAATTTGAATTTCGAACTTAGCATCTAGTCTAATAAGATAAAATTTGATCATTACCCTTTCATGTTGTCTTGTATATCGGTTGTCCTGATCGCCAAGATGCCGTGTCCTGCTGTGTGGAGTACTGTACTGCCCCTCCACGACTTCCAAAGACACAAACACTCCTGACTTCAGCTGCCTGCTATTTATAACCTATTTAAACGTCGCTATCCATAAACAAACGGGTCCTGCTAATCTATGCGTAAATGCGCGTCCACGCCGTCAGAGTTTTCCCGTTGAAATATTAAAATCATCTCCAACTAAATATACGAAAGAAAATTTCAGGCCTTCTTTAGATATCGTTATCGAATTGATGCAATACAATTACCCATATGGGTTCGCGTTATAATAATAATTGTTTTGTTTTTGTAATAATAAGGGGTGGGCTGGAGGGGGTTTGAGAGGGTTCTCGCGAGCTCCTTGTTAAAGTTTACTAAGACCGGCGAGCCCTTCGTTAAGAGAAAATAATATTCTCAGATCAAATTAGTATATAACTGCAATTTTTGACTTACATATTATCGTCTTCTTTCTCTTCTATATATTATCTAAGATAGCTAGTATGATATTATAAGTGAATTAAGTAACAATCGATTGATTATTTGCGTAAGTATTGCATATCATTGCATAGGAGTGCCCCTTGAGGAGGAGAGTAGCCCCTTGTTAACGTATTGACAGCCCATCGCTGAATTTAGCTAATGCGCTAAAGTTGAAAGATCCATACGAGGTTAACTCGATGAGAATTTGTTTTAAGTGATGCATAGTCATCTCGAGGAAAATTTACAGCACAAACATACACACGTCGTAGGTCTCAAATTTAAATTGAATAACCTCAATTTAATAATTTTCCGGGAATCGAAATTGATCGGTAGAATCAAGCCCTTACCAACCAGTCCACAGCGGACTAATTGATTGATATAATTTGATTGGCTTATAATTGGTGCAAGGGTAACTGGTGATTAATTAAGAAAAAAATACAACGACATCTCAGAAGTGTGTGGATGTGCCTTAACGAAGAGTGCATAGAGAGTGTAAAAAGTTCTACTACCCTGTCTTTTCGTAGCAACATCGTGTGGCGTACACTGATCTAAAGACAGAGGTTATTGGAAGAGAAAAACAAAAATAATAATATAATATACATTAAAATCATACAAAATATTCATCAATGTTACTATTTATATTTGTAGATTTTTGACATATCGACTGTGGAAAGGAAAAAGGACGTAACCCACACTTTTTTACGTGTTCTGATGATTTTGGGCCATGTACAAATTATGAATTATACACAACCTTAAAGTGCACGGAGACTTCTAAACTGGTATTTAATTGACATAATCTAATATTTATTAAAGAAATTGTCTAGGAAAAACCTTTATTTATGTTTTAACTTTTTACACGGTCATCTTTTTCATACTTAAAAGCTAGATTTAGATACTAATACGGCATTTGCAGCTTGCATCCTTTTAATATAACGTGAACTAGGTTTGATACATTGTGTTTATCGAAAAAAACGCTGTTTTGAAAAAACTGTGGGCTACGTCCTTTTTCCTTTTCACAGTCGATATTTATAAATAGACAATTGCAGCTGTTTTTAAGGTAGTGTGTAAATGTTGCCATAAAAAAATGCTTTTCTCAATAATTTGCAGTCAATTTACGTTTGAAAATTTACATCTTATAATTTAATGTACATCCGATTGTCTTTTTACACGGCTTTGAATTAACATGCTATGAGAAAACAAATGTTTTTTTATCACAGCTTATACCCAGAAGGTGCTCGGTGGAATTTCAATATTAAATTTGAATCGTTAAAATTTAAAATAACATATATTTATGCAAACCTATCTCTATTTTTTACGATTACACTATATTGTTAACACAGTCTTTTTTTGGACGGTGGTACTTGAAACTATTAAGCGAGCTTCCTGACAATACAAATACAATTGAAAAAAAAATATCTATTGCAATTTTCAAACGGTTAGTATAAATCAACGCACGCCACTGTATTTAGAATCATTGATTGCATAGTACGGCGTGGCGTGGTGGATGGTGAAGATGCGTCCAGCTACAAGGACGTGTGTCCTGCAAAACAAAGGACTAGACCACAAGACGCACAACAATCAGGGCTGCGTAAAAAAAGGAAAATATTTTAGTATAATTATTAACGGTCATTTCAAATAGAAGAATGTTCAAATGAACGCTAAATTTAGTTGATTATTTGCTGTCCGAGCTATTTATTGTCAATAGCAGGGATCTCAATCGAATGTTCGAAAATTTGATATTCGAATATATCCGGCGCTTTTTCAACTATTCGATATTCGAATATAAGGGAAACTATTGGAATGGTATTCTTTATTAGGCCCATTAGAAATGAAGTGAGCCAAGTGGTATTTTAGAAAAAAAGTTAGATGCGTTGTAATATTCTACACGTCTTAAAGTATCGTAAAAGTGAAGTCACCTCAGTTAATACACATTGCAATTCGCAATTGTGGCCATATCCGTAAAATAAAAATATACAATCCACTAAAACACCAAATAAAGACACGATTGTACTTAAAAGTCCAAGAACAAAGTTTAAATATTTTACTAGTTGGTTCACTTCACCAATGGGCCAATTTTTTAATGAAATATTTACAAAAAAAAATATTTTTGAATGACGATTTGACTAAAATTCATATTATTTTTTTTTCAGATTTCATGAATAATAATGAAAATTATTCAAAAATCATAGTATCTTTTATTTGCTTTACTCAACTCGGACTCATTCAATATTTTTTCACAATATTTGAGTTTGACGAAATAGTTCCCAGAAAGTATTGTAAAAAAAATTGTGTCTCGACTTGTGCAAAAAATGCAAAATAAAACATTATGATAAAATCTTTTTTTCATATTATTTTCATTCGAATAGCTTAAGTTTTACTATTCGATATTCGAATAGTTGAAAATAACGAATAGTCGGGAGCAAAACTATGTTTAACTTTCGAGTTTCTGTGGGGTGCATTGACATCGAAAAAATCATTTTATTTTAACCACGTAGCTGATATTTATTGTATCCACAATGATACCTCAATAAATGCAATGCAATAATACGCTTATTTGTGTGGGATCACTTTGTATCCCATCGCTCTACAATCCTATTTCCGACGTTTTGATACTGAAATGTTAAACAGGTATGAAATGGGACTGGCACCACACAGGAGAAAGCAAAGCAAAGTCCTGTCTTAACCTTATCCTTCTATCTCTAATGCGCTCTTTGAAAAAGAGAGGTTGAGCGACTGATTAACAAACAGTTCCAGTAAAATATTTATATTGAGATACACATTGAGAGCAAACATGGATACAAAAAACTATATATAAATTAATTATAATGGAGAAAATCATTCCAACGGCGAGAGCAACAGCACTAGAACAAAGTACATTTATGTATCTCCTGAAAACTTGTACTTTTTGAGATGCGAGGTTGTAGAAAATTACCGACGTTACGTGCTTCTGTTGTTAGTGGACGTTGCATCCCTGCTCGCAAGTGATGCGCTCAATCGGACCGCGCATAATGTTGCATTAGCGAGAAACACAACGAGAACTTGCACTTAAATGCAATTATTTTTAAACGCGGTCATTTTGCAAACATACTTCATCTTCATAAATGCACGTTATAGTAAAGAATCCTCACAACACGATGCCTTTATGTCACATTTCACCTTAACTCGTGGCCGATAAAAATCGATCTCGCAGAATGTTTCCGTTGTTTTATGACTATAATAATTGCCATTTTTTTGTTTTTTTGTATCATATTCTTACAAAAACATTAAATATATGTGTATTTAATCCATGCCCACTTCCAATGTCGATAATGTGGCGTCCTGATGGAGGTATCAAAACAGAAATTTTACTATGAGAACTACTTGTTATTCAGTTGTTCAATTTCTGATTTTCGAAGACAGTAAATGATACACGGATTTTTTTAAACTATTATTTTTTTTTTCTATCAAATTGTTCTAAAAATGTATCTTAACTGTATCATTGAGGAGATATCATCTTCGGTGTGATGAAGAAAGAAAAAAAAAGAAGTATATCGAATATAAAAAAATAAAAAAGGATACAAGGATTGAGCTAAGACAGGACTAGCAGTTAACTAATCGCTATCGCTGTGCTCTGATATTTAATATTGGAAATGTCGAAAGATAATTTTTAGACATCACAAACATCCATGCCTTCTAACATAAATTAATAAATCGATTTTTTTTTACATATTTTTAGTACTGGGGTACGACTTTGACCACTGTGCCATGGACCCGACATATATACGGCGACTTTTATGAGGGACTGGACATAAATCACTTTCATCGCTAGAAATTTCTGACACGTCCAATGTGTTACTATCTAACGATGTATTTTGTTGATATTTTTTTTCTTATTGGGAAATCCGTTCTTTCGATCGGAAAAAAAAATGCTACTTGTTCTGGTATTAGAACACGTGAAATTCGCCACGGCATCCAGTGACGTTAATCACTGCGCCACGGACCCGATATATAATATATTTAAATAAATTTGTTTAAGTTTTAAGTATGTGTTACTTTATTCATATTATCTTGGGTCGCAAAACCAAAATAACTGCAGTGATCCAAGACTCAAAAAGGTTAAGTAACACTGATCTAAAGCTAAACGATAAAGACGTAAATATTTTGTTACGATATGAACATAGAAAATTAATGAGAAATGTGTGCATACGTTGCTTTCGAGAAAATACTGAGATAAACATATGTCTTACTGTCAAATAATACGCCGTTTTCAACTTGAACATTTTAATCCAGAAAATATGTATCTCGTTTAGTATGTTTAACAACATACAGATGAATGCTAATTTATATGCGAGCATAATAATTAATCGATGAATTCGAGCGTGTGGGATTGCACGATAATTTTAATGGTAACATCATGTCGAAAGCTTATTTTGCATCAATTTAAAGTTTGTTATCTTTTTGTTTGGTGTATATATTCCCAAACCATTACATACTTGACTGAACTATCCAAACATGGCTGCCAAAATGTGACAGTTCTTATTAATAACAATGTCAATGTATCAACGAACATTTATTAAAAATCTATGTTGATTTTGAATTCACGAAAGATTACACGATAACTTTAATGGCAACATCATGTTGAAAGCTTATTCTGCATGATTTTAAAGCTTGTTTTCTTTTTGTTCAGTGTATATATTCCCAAACCGTTACATACTTGACTGAAACTATCCAAACATGGCTGCCAAAATGTGACAGTTCTTAATTAATAACAATATGGATGCCTCAATGAGTAATTTTTTTGAATTCGTGAAAGAGTCTTAAATTTTGATTGTCAAAACTAGTTGTAAATATTTTTGAAAAAAGAATTCAGGACACAGTGGGGTAGTAAAATTAATATTGTTGACTTTGATATTTGACAGAAAGTCAAATTATGTAATAAAAAATAGATTAATGTATTATATATCGACTGTGGAAAGGAAAAAGGACGTAACCCTCAATTTTCTAAAACAGTTTTTTTTTGATAATTACAATGTATACAACTTGACACACATTCTATCAAAAGGATGGAAGTTGAAACTGCCGAATAAGTATCTAAATTTAGTTTTAAGTTTGAAAAAGATGACCTTGTAAAAAATAAAAAACACTGAAATAAAGGTTTTTCTGAAAAAAATTCTTTAATTTATATTATGTTATGTCAATTAAACACCAGTTTAGAAGTCTCCGTGCACTTCAAGGTTGTGTATAATTCATAATTTGCATATGTCACAAAATCATAAAAACACGTTTTTAGCGCCTTCTGTAAAATTTGATATGTGTGGGTTACGTCCGTTTTCCTTTACACAGTCGATATGTTTTTTATTTAAACGTATTCAACAATTGTATGTAATTATCAGAGCCGGTTTCGCTCATCGCGAACATTTTCAACTTAACATAAAAAACAAGAATATTTATGACCACTTTTGTAATAAAGATTACGAGTGGCTGCACTTTTTAAAAGTTTAGTTTAAGATAAAAATATTGATGGCGAACAACTGATACCGCTTGTTATTATATCATAAGATTGACAACACTTAAAACCGTATTATGGATTTGCGATCCACCAAAATTACGTTCGCGATCGACGTACTGGCTATTCCTGATTTGGACTTCCAATTTACTTATTTATATTTAGTAATATTATACAAATTATGACAGTGCCATCAGTCAACATTCGCTCGGCACATACGCATTCGCTATCTTTGCGTCATAGACAACTAGATAGAGATACAAACATATTTTATTGTTTATAATAATATAGCTTAACGACCGCACGTTTTTTTTTAAAAAAATTTCACCTGGCGAAATAAAATTTTGCGAAAAATTCGCAAAAATTGTAATTTTACTAAATTCAATATAATTTGTAAACGAATTGAGATATCTTTACCAAATTTAATTTTCCTAGCTTCCAGATACTTCGCCTATATGCATATATGAGTCTGCCGGCCAGCAACCTTTGTTTTTCAAAGACTCAAATACGCGTCCGCGGTCGTTAAGCTGTTAAAGCATTGGATATTTATTTTTACTATGAAATCGGTTCACTATGCTATGCATTGACAGATAAACATTTTATTCGACTTTTAATGCTATATACTGATTCTTAAATCTTATCCTGCATTTAATTTACAGCATATCGATGTCCATACGTTGACGACACGTAAACGACATTTTTCATAAAATGAGTTATGCATATATTTTTTTTTGTTTTTTCATCTCGTAATTTACAAAAAATATTTCTCATTGAAATTGTTCTAAAATTGGAATCACGTAACAGAAAAAAAGGCCCACCACACTGCCAGAAGATAGTAGAAGAGCTACATTGTTTTCCTACTATTTGAAAATAGGTGAGAAAAAATTCCAACATGTTAACTGCAACATTTGGTATTGGAGAGTGGACAATCCGTAAATGGATTAAAAAACATATATATAAATTATGTATAATTTTTCTATTATTATATGGATGAAGTTAAAACAGGTGCATTGAATTGATCAAAATACATGGAATTGTTTCCTCGTATCAAACATTCTTGTTAATAAAAAGTTTATTTGTGTCAACAGATTATTTTAAATGTACATAATAATTATTTTACTCCAAAAAATCATTCATTTTCATTGATTTCCCAATACTTATTTATTTATACAGTTTTTTGAGTCTCTCGTAAAATTGAACAAATATCAGTGTTGTCAACTTATGGCCATCGATATGTAGTTTAAAATCGCCGCAAAAATATCAATCGAGTCGGCTATCGTCACACAGTAAATATAAATGTTCTGTATATTCAGTACTGTAGCCCTTTGCGCACAGAAATTAGCATTTTCATATTTAAATAATAAACATTATCTTCTCGTAATTAACTTCTTTCTATATGCGATTTTAGATTTATAATACCAGTAAAGATGCGGCAATAGGGCGTACGGTTCTAAGTTAATTTTGTTTTATTTTTCTCGTCAGTTTGGTTCCCACAAGGTGCAAAATGCCAGTGACGTTCTCAAAAAGATGATACCATTTAAATAATTACTATTCGATCGCGCAGATACTTTTTGGACAGAAATTTAAAAGAAATACAGCATAGAACAACACTTTATTAATAAATTAAATTAATTATTAAAAATAATGTTTATGTTGTTTTTCGAAGCAAAACAGAATCTTGATTACCATGATTGGTCTACGTTTGTTTATTATATAAAATTTGATAAACAATTAATTCGAATTTACTATACCTGCTCGAATCATATCCACCCCCCCCCTTACTATCTTCGAAAATTAACAAACATTGTCTGTAGAACTGATTCTGTTGAGATATCCCGTATAGGAATCTATATTCATCACACTGGGATCGGAAATAGTATTAAAAAAATATGTGTTTACATTAAATGACTAATACTATATGTAGTTAGGCCTGTGGTGCAGCGGTCAACATTGTTGTTTTCCGTGGTGGACCTCACGGTTCCGAGTCCCATGACTAACAGTACTTTTAAATTCTGTTATAAGCCACGATTTGTGATATCTAAAAATTCTCTCCCACCCTTCCAATCCTGAAATAACGGGGCGCAGGGAAAGCGTTTAGTTAAACACTATTCACTACTACTCTCTTCGAATAAGAGAGGTAGACAACTGAGTAACAACCAGTTCTAGTAGAAAGAAAAAAACACTTTTGTCAAGATACCTCCATTTGGAAGCCACACTCTCTCTACATTGGGAAAGGACATGGATTAAAAAAATAAATACTATCACTCAGTGGCGGAGTAAGCACTTTGGAGTCCCTGCTTTTCGAAAACATTAAAGTACTGCAAACCTCTTCGTAGAATAATAACGCATATTGAAAACTGAAATTAAAATATAATGGTTTATATATTATATGCTATAATTGAGGCCACAAGCGCGCGCCTCTTGCGCGTATGCGTATTACCTCCACTGCTACCACTGTAAAAAAACAATCAGTCAAATTTAAAACGAACATAATTGACTGTGGACATGCAAAAGTAGGTAACCCACAGTTTTTTCAAAACAGCCTTTATTCGATAATCGCAATATACACAACTTAATACATGTTCTATCAAAATGGTGTAAGCTGCAGATGCTGAATTAGTATCTAAATTTAGCTTTTAAGGTTGAAAAAAAAGAGCTTGTGATAATTGAAACCAAGAAAAAAGACTGAAAAAAATGTTTTTCCTAGACAATTTATTTAATTAATATTAGATTATGTCAATTTAACACTAGCTTAGCAGTCTGTTGTTGTGTATATTTCATAATTTGATTATGTCCCAAAATCATCATAACAGGCTTTTTGCGCCTCCTGTAAAAAAATGTATGTGTGTGTTACGTTCTTTTTCCTTTCCACAGTCGATGTGTATTGACTTATCATCGTGCAAGTACTAACGCAAATTTCTTCGTAAGTAAATTAAGATAATATCGACATTACCAAAATGTTGTCATTGCTAAACAGCGAAAAAGATTTTTGTTTTAAAAAAAATATAATTGTTTTTATAATAACTTACAGAGATTACATTATATTCATTTGATAACTGTGTTCGGACGGGCGCCAATGAGCTACGGGTGCGGTCGACCGAGAGTCATCTCAAGGTTTTCAGGGATGTAAATAATCTGGATTCTGAAAAGAAGACGCCTCTTGAAGAAATTCCTGATGCGAAGTCAGGGTGGCATGCAGAAATGCAAAACTTACAACAATAGAATCTTAATAATTGTATACTTTTACGGAAGAAACAGACAAATCAAACAATAAAAAAATTCGTAAAAGCAATTCCATTTTTGAAGTATTCTTTTGTTTTATTTTCTGTTAATTAATCAAACAGAACAACAAATTAAAAATAAAACAAATCCAATAACATGATAGCAAGACATCAAAATCGAATTGATTTTGAGCAATAATAAATTGGATATAAGTTAAAAAAATATTTGATTTTACGCAGCACACCTACCTGGCTGACACCAATGATTAAAAATTCTGCATTTGACAGTTACTATTTCAAGGTTTAATAAGCTATGAATGTCCAATAAAAGCTAAAAAAACAATAAAATGTGAATGTATTTGATTTTTTTTTTAGTCTAGCTAAATTTTCAAAATAAATGTGCGTTTTGGTTGAGATACGATTTTTTATTGAAAAAAATAAGGGGTCAATCTTCAAGCACCCCACATGGTCCCTGTTCATTTTTTACAGATATATTTTATAAAAATTGAATAATAAAGAATGCTTTACTAATCTGGCATGTTTCGAAAATCTTATAATGCTAGATTTTATCAATTACACGAATGTTTGTAAATAAGTCACTTATAATTTGTTTTAATTGTAGGTGTCGCTGTAAACCGGCTACACACCCCTAACATCAGCTTTGTAAAATTACAAAATAATAAAAAACGTTTTTTGGCTCTCCTAAAAAGTTACACTTTTGTAGATAGTGTTGTTTGACTTAAATCCCCCGTATTGTACGCACATGTTTTTTATTAACTGCAATTTTAGCTAAGTATTTTTCCTATCGTTGTCTAAACACTATTATAAAACATTTATTACAAAGATATAAATTCTTTACTTAAATTGTGACAAATATTTAATATTTATATATAAATTCCTGCTTAAGATAATTGGCCTATTAAAATATTTTTCCTTTTTAAGCAAACGTTTAAAATTACTGCTAGACACATAAATAATTATATTAGCAAATGGCGTCAATGTTTTATGAATAATTTACATCATCTTTGTTCACTTGTTTTTAATTGTCAAATATCCAGCAGGTTTCCACGTCTAGCCCTGTGATATTCCTTAATGTCAATATCAGATCTGGATATTTGCAGAGGTTTATAACATTTTTTTAAAAATAATACAAATAAGATGGCACGACATTCGCTCGAGATTGTAAATCTAGCATCTCAATAAACAGTCACTCGACTAGTGGTCATACAATCACAATAATTAAAATAGTATGAAAATCTTTGCTACGCTTGTGTAAACTTGTATGTTGTCAAAAAAATCGTTAAAAAATATATTAACCTTTACAGTGCGGTTAAAATTATTATGTTATGTTTATCAAAAGGTTAAAATATCCCGAAAGGATTAAAAAGTAATTATTATTAAAAATAGAAATATCATATATAAGACTAGCGATTATCTAATCGATAGTTCTAGGCACTATTTTTTAGGCTCAGATACCCGTTACCGTGGTCGACGGTGGACTTATTTTAGTTAATGTTATTAAATATATTAATTTAATATAAGCAACACAAATTTGTATTTAAAAATATTATTAACGATGGCATACTGCTTAAAAAGCTAACGAAACTATTTGACAATCATTTAAAGGTGCTTCTTTGCTTTATTATGATGAAGTTGTACTAAATATTGACAGATCAATGAAGAATATTTTACATACATGTACTATTTACGACATATTTATTTTACGAAATGTCTTTCTTACTCGACACACTTTTATGTTTCGTTTTTACTTCATAAAACATCGATTAAGTTGTCAATCCATACAAGATCAATTTACAGAAATTGTTGATCAATATTTCACCTCTCGTTATGCTGACAGTATAAATTGCATGTCAATTTTACGTTTTAAAAATGGTTTCCAAAACCTGTTTCCTTTACAGCAATCCATCTACCTTCGATGTGATGCCAACAAACCATGCTATATCTGCAAGGTCGCACTGAAGGCCATGCAAATGTACATATTATGTATAACTAAACCCAGTAGCGCGTCTTCTTTGAGCAGTGGTTCTTAATCGGAACTCCTTGTACTATAACCGGTAACCGGATAAAACAGAACACAATCTTACGCCTTGATGATGATGTGAACAGATCCTCGTCATTTGTATCTTTAGGAAACACTCGTACTAATATGTTTTTCAATCAATGAGTTATCTTTACTTTATGGGTTAATGAAAATTCCGTAATTAAGGAATGTTTTAAAATTTAGGTAACCAAAATAACGGACATAAACTCAAATGATACAAACACCATTGGCAGTGTTGTCAGAGTCGAGAAAGATAATACACGATAAAAATATGTTCGTAAAAACGTGTTCTGAATTGTCTTTATTCTGTTTTGACATATTCTATTTTATCATGTTCTGTTTTATAATGGTATATCTATTCATGGAACCGTACGATATATTTTTTAACTTAGAATAAGACAAGGATGCCGAGACGGATCTCACAAGCTCGAGTCCCATTATGAACAGCATTTTTTTTTTATTGTTTTCGAAATTACTTTTCAACGACCTCTTTTTGAAGGCATTGGTGTTTGTGATGTGTAAAAAATTTACTCCCACCCTTTAAATCCTAAAATTAACGATGGAAAGTAAAAGCGATTTGTTCACCGCTATTCTTTTCCTAGCCCTGGTCCTTACTATCTTTGAAAAAAGAGACGTTTAGTAACTTATTAACAGGCAGTTCTAGTGAAAAAAAATCTATTGAGATGCCTTCATTAGGAAAACACATGCTTTTCTTTGGGTGCAGACGTCGATTAGAAAATTGTTTTTTGTCAAAAGCTTGTCAAGAATTGAGTTGCTGTGAATTTTATTTTGAAAAAGCACTTTTTATATATATCATAACACTGTTCAAAAAAAAAGAATGCAAGAATATACACGACGTCACTATCATAATGTTAATTGTCTCTGCAGAAGTCTTCCACGGTTTTGGAGATTTTCTGGTGATGGTCAAGTCTTCAATGATGGCAGGCTGTGAGTTATTGTTGCCCTTCGCTAGGCAGCTTGCGTTTTGATTTTAAGCAAGGCGCCCGGCGATGAGCCGCAACTCTCACTGCTAGATGCAGGCCCTACAGTTCTTCAATTCACACACACACAACGCTAATAACCATACGCTTTTCAAAATAGCATTTTCCGATGAAATCTATGCATAAAACGAAAAGGCATTACATTAATTTATTTAAGTATGGCGTTTTCTTCTGAGACACTCAAAGACACTAGACATTTTGATGTTTAAATGCTATAAACATAACTTAAAATAATTGTTAGTGCAGTCAAATAATTCATTTATAGTTCAACAATCTTTACTATTCATAATTACTAATAAATAAAAGTTATAAAAAATATTGACAAACGATTAATATTTTTTGTTCGCAACACACACTCGATTGAAAAAATATGATTGATTAAAATTTAATTTGTTAGTTTTGTTATTCCACTTTTTGTGCTACAACATGTGACACAATTTTCGCCGGTTTAAGAAGTATCATCAGACTACTCCAATGTATTTACGAATAAACTAAAAATTGATTCAAATCTTATGTTATAAATTACGAAATAAAAGTCGGGATTTGTTCGTTTCTACTGGACGCTCGAAGGGGGTAATATACAGACTTATATATTACCAATTCAAAACTAATTAATTTTAATTACGTGTGGCAAAAGCCAATGTAAATAAAGTAATTTACAAATTTTACGTTATCTGCTTTCACCCGAAGAATTTAAAAAAAAATTGCCTGAGAAGTATAAGTTATTTTAAATATGCATGTTATGTTAAAAAGTTATTAATTCAATACAATTAGTACTTACCGAGCAACACAACTATTAATGGAATTTATTTAGATATTGAAAATAATAAATCCAATGATGTATAATGAAAAAGAACACCTTCCTTCCATAACATCATTGAAATTCAAACATCCTTAAGTGGAAAGGAACATAATTTAAATATCCAAAAGAACAATTTGAATCATCTGTATGTATTTAAATTGTCAGTAAAATTGGAACGATCTAAATTTGAATTATTCAAAATTGACTGACATTCCAAAGGACACTGTTTTTAAAAGTGTCTTTTGCGCTGATTTGTACAGAGCTTATTGTTAGGTCGATAGGTCACTACTAAATTGTTCCCGGATGGAAGGCGACATTTTATAGACTTAATCTATTGGTGTGGTGTTGGCGATAACGAATTTCAAAAACCATAACCGCAAAAGTGCTACTGTATTTCTATACAAAATAATACATATTAACATTTTAATGTTGTATCTAGGTATAATATTATTATATATTCGTTTAGGGTGAGGAAGTAGCTTGAGCCAGTGAATGCTTAATATATATTTTTTCAATGACCGCTCGAAATGTGAAGCACTTGGCCTCCTAATGAGGGTACTTAACAGAAGTTTTTCTATGAGAACTGTTTGTTACTCAGTCGCTCAACTACCCTTATTCACTTATTCAAAGAGAGTAGCAGGGATAGAATGGTAGGGATAGTACAGGACTAGTGGGTAACTAATCACTCTCTAATCACAATATACTCTATAATGCTGTTAGTACTGGATCTCGGACCCTTGAGGTCTGGCACGTAAGCCCACGACGCTAACCACTGCGCCAAAGAACCTGGCAATTACCTTTTTTTATAATAATAAAATATAATTTGGTTAAACAGCTGAAAATGCTTGTAATAAGCGAAACCGGTCGTGATCGCTTGAAGCAATTTAATTTTGGAAGAGGCACAAAATTTGTATTGTTAACTTAAATTTGATAGTTTTTTTATTCATCAAACAAATTTTCATTATAAAATACTCAAAATACACCCATGCCCTTAAAATAAAATCAACATCCCGATTGAAAATGTTCATATATGCACAAAGACTGTACCATTGGGTACGAAGAAACGTCACTCGGCTGCTACGGCGATCAAGTCAATTTAAAGAGTACTTATTCTGTATAATGGCACTCTGTCATTGCTTTCAGCATTAAACTTACTGCATAATCTAAAAGGTTGGCATTCCCTTATCAAAAAATGTCGGGTCTGTGGATCAGCGGTCAACGTCGTCGGCTTCCGTGACGGATCTCACGGGCTCGAGTCCCATTACGAAAGTGGGTGTTTGTGATGTTTAAAAATTCCTTCGCGTCCTTCTAATTCTAAAATAAAATAACGAGGCATAGTGAGAGCAATTAGCTGACCACTGATCCTGTAATAGCCTTATCCTTATATTCATAGTCTCTTCTAAAAAGAAAACTGTAGTTACTGTTGAGTAACTGAGTAGCATGCAGTTTTCGTAGAAAAACTTTGGTTGCTCATTGCGAGCTGACATGGATAAAAAAAATATAGCAGAGCGGTCTACGTTGTTGTTTCGGAAACGGTATTCACGGGCTCAAATTCCAGTGGAGACAGTTTTGCTCGAAGGCACTTAAAGCCTAACGGGAACGATTAGCTAACCACTATTCGTGATTTAGTTCTATTATTTTCTTTACTTTATTCAAGAATTAAAAAAGCAATTTTCTTCTGTTGAAATATTATCATTTCCATTTAAAGTCTTTGTGCTGCACATTGGGAGGGGACGTGGTAGTAAAATTTGTAGATATTTTATAGGGGCTCGAAGGCAAAGATAGCTTTCTACCACGAAAGCCATTTAAAGAAAAACGTAAAAAAACTTTAAAAAAACATTGCTAATTTATTTAATTTGTGTGTGCTTTATTTTGACAAATGTGCTAAGCAAACATTTTGTTTTCGACGAAACGTTTCGAGTGAAGAAAATTAATTTGGTTCTTAAGCGAATTAAAAAAAAAAAAAAATTAAATTAAAACAGATTTGCTACTCTTTGTATGATAATGTAATGTCATATCATTGAATGAATAAAACTATATACAACTTAAAAGGTTGCAAACATAATATACTATATGATTTAATTCTCTATATATTATAGTGCAGCGGTCGGCAAACTTTTTGGGCTCACAGACCACCAAATTTACAATTTTAATCCAACGGACCACTAACTGAACTTTTTTGCTAAATATTATATATTGAAATAAAAGTGATCAAATGCGTCTAAAATGCAACTAGTTCATAAAATAAAAATACTAACAATAATTAAATTATAAAAGCTTTATTAATTTTTAATGTGATGGATATTTGAAATGATTAAATTAATATTTGCCTTCAATAGTGTAACTGAAAGACGTATGTATTTCAAGCCGAGATCGATACTGTATTTTGATTGCTGTGCCAGATGAAAAGGTTTTTTCTCATAAATATATTGTGGAGAATTGAATTAGAATTTTCATCGCATTTTCACTAAGCAAAGGGTTTTCGGATGAAGAATCGATGAGGCTTTCTTTTAGTGTTATGTATAAATTAGTATCTTGAATTTTCTGTCGAAACGGATCAATTATCCACATATTATCATGTCTAGGATCTTCATTTTTTGGATAATAATGATCAAGAGATTCTGTGAGTGATTAAAAGTGCTTTTGAACCAGGGTAACCCATTGATAGTTGATATCATTTTCCCTCATATATTCTTCAAATTTTGAAAACATTTGCAGATCGTCTTCAACCGTCTTCAGAACATGCAATACAACGAAAGATATGTGTTACGAGATTCAGATGATTTTTTCTGGTGGTAGGCTTAGAAAATTAAAATAATGTCAGACTTCTATGCGGACCACACTTTGCCGACCGCTGTTATAGTGTACATATGTACTAACGCAAATTTCTAGAAAAGATAAAGAATATAATTTTTTTATGTGTGTATTGTAAAATAACAATGTAACAAGAATGTCTGTCAAACAAATAACAATTCAGTTGACATTTCAATATGTTGTCTTTGTTCAAATCATTCAAAAGAAAAAATACACTGCTTGAAAAAATTAGGAAAATCTATCAATAACATTACATACTTGTCTTCTGCTGTTGGGTAAATTCAACATAATATTTAGGCGCCCAAATATATTACCTATTAGACATTATCAATAATACGGTGGTCGAATGGTCAACATCGTTGGCATCGGTTGAAAAGCTTGCCGGTTGGAATCTCAGATTTTTCTGAATTTCTGAATTTTTAAGTATGGGTGTCTTTGACATCTAAAATTCTTTTTCAACACATTCCGTGGGCTCTATATTTGAAACGGAAACAACTGATCACTTTAGAAAATGTTAAAATATATCCCACTTAAGGCAGTATTCTAGTGTAGAAATTTGAAAAAGTCGATTCTTTTTTTTTATATTTTTCCAAAGTTTAGACATTTGACAGTATGTCCTCAAAGGGATTTTTCGAAAATTCAATTATTTACTGAGTTACAACGATTTTGGTGACGCAGCAACTAAGCTGGTCCCACCGGAACAGATCGAAACTCAAAAAATTAAACGCGTTTTTCTGGAAACTACTTTTTTCAAGCTGACGTACATAATATCTTAAGTTCTACCAAACCGATTTATTTGAAATTTTGTGTGAACCTTCTATATGCATTTTTCTAGAGCCCGTAGCAGATTTAAGTCAAAATTTTAATTTTTACTATTTTAAAAAAAAATTGAAACTGTTAAAAAAAACGTAAAAATTCCATATTTTTTTTCAAACGGCTGCCATTTTCTGAAAAAAATTTTTTTTTAGGGGCTCTAGCGGCATTTTTATTTATTAAGAATCCGTTAATTTTTTTTTTTTCAAATTACTATAAACGTTGGAATCGTGTACGTGAGGACACCATCTTTTTTTTGAACCCCTCTCTTTACCAGCCGATAACTTTTCGAGTTTTGAATTTATTTATTTTTTAAAAAAATTTATATATTTTTAAAATATAAGTAAACGAATGGTAAAAAAATAGACGGTAAAAAATTTATTTGTTTATTTTTTACGGAGCTCGAAAAAACACTCAAAATTCGTGCCTCTTCACTAAAATACCCCCTTAAATATAACAAATTCAATCAGTAACAATTTGTATATGTGTATTTTCACTTTATTGAAACATATATCGTAATATCATTTTATCAAGTATTATATCAGTATAATATTACTGGCGCGCCCTTTTTTAACAAATAGTCTCATTTTTTTTCTAAATGATGAACAACAAACAATTTAGGATCATAAAAAGATTGTTTTTGTATATCCATATCCGCGCTCCCAATGTGGAACATATGGCCTCCTAATGGAGGTATCTCAACAAAGGTTTTTCTACGAGAACTATATGTTACTCAGTCGCTCAACCTCTCTTTTTCGAATCATATAGAATACGATACATAATTAAAAGTAAAAAATAAAAAACATCAAAATTAAATAAAGTCTACTATTATTTATTATTATTGGAGTATGTGAAAATAATTTTTATATTCCATTTTTGCGTCCCTAATGGGTTAATAAACGTATTCATAGTATTGATTGGTGAAATAATAATTGAATTTACTAAAAGAAAAGAAAATTATTGAATAAAGACCATTTCAAAATTAATCAAATTTGGATTGTTTTAATTTAAAGTTTGAAACGTTTTTTTAATAACTACAGCCCTGATGTTTTATGCGATTTCAATATGTTGCCATTTTTTATCCATGTCCGCTCCCAATGTGTTTCATATGGCCTCCTAATGGAGGTATTTCAAGAGTTTTTTCTACGAGAACTGTTTGTTACTCGGCCGCTCAACCTCTCTTTCCCAAAGAGAGTAGAAGGGATATAAGGATAGGGCTAGGACAGGACTATTGGTAAACCACCAATCGCTCTCGCTACGCCCAGTTATTGAAGGATCGGAAAGGTGAGAGAGAGTTTTTATGGACAGAAATCGATGTATCGATCGAAAAAATGCTGTTCGTACAGGGACTCGAACCCTTGAGATACGGCACGGAAACCAAACACGCTAACCACTGCGCCATTAGGACCCGACTTTTCCCATTCTTAATGGTGACCATGTGAATGAAAAATCAAAATGCTTCCATTATTTCGCATTTCGTAGAAATATTCATTACATATTCGTAGATTGTTTCGATCACCAGATCGGGAACTCTAATGGGTCATAAGCTATACCATCCGGCCACTGCGATCGGTAGAGTGTCATTTTTTTATGATATCATATCAAAACTATTCACGAAGACTCGTCATTGATTCGCGCAGGCGTCGGCCGAAACTGCGGCCCGCTATGACTTCATCGGAACACATCACAGTGTGTATTGCATTCTATCGGAAGCCAGACCCCGCAGCCACATCCTGCGCAGCTGCTCGTATTCCACAACGGACTGTGCTTATCGCTGCCTCACCATTCCACGCTCACATCGATGAGTTTACGAGGAATAATCAAAAAATGGCAGCCACGTCTGTAGTGTTCAGATTGTGCATGGCGGCCATGATTAAAAACGAAACACTAATGCCACTGATAAAATATCAAAAGCTATTTTTTAAGCATGCCCGCTCCCGACACGGTGAATATGGATTTATCATGAAGCTCAACTAAGCGAATATTTTGCTACAACAACTTCGTGTTATTTTGTTTTTCAGCTTCTCTTTTCTGACGTTTTCAAGCAAAATTGAAAACAATCGAATGCCTGTTTTTCGAAATTGGTAACCCGGTTTCAAATATTTTTCATTTTTTTCAACTATTATTCAATTCAATACGTCAGTATTTTGTCTTGAAACTGCCTTAGTTATAAATATAACGAGATGAAATATCTAATAATGTAAGTATGTCAAATAAAAGATGGAGAGCTAATTACTTAGGGGTGGGGTGTGGAGCAATCTTTTGATTCACAGGCATTCAAACCTTTCCAGAACCAAACATCACAGGCATTCAAACCTTTGGATAAAATTACATAAAATTTTTTAAAAACAATATATTATATTATGATGATTGTCATTCGGGGATTCGAGCCCATTGGTAGGATTTTGCAAAACGAGTGCGAAATACAACAACGTAAAAAGAGTAAACGAATACTCTAATATTAAATTAAAATTAAGCATAGATATACAGATAAAAAAGTTTTATAGATTTCTGTTCGTATGTGATGTTAAAAAATCCTTTTCCACCCTTCCTATCCTAAAACAGGCAGTGCGATTAGCTAACTACTTTTCCTGTTCTAGACCTATCATTATATATCTATTCTTTTTAAAAAAAAATGATAAATAACTGAGTAATTCGCAGTTTTCGTGGAAAAACTTCAGTTGAGATAAACTCGATTAAAAATTTTCACATTGGGAGCGAAAATGGCTTAAAATATATATGTATTTTTAAAAAATCGCCTTATAAAACTGTCATCTTCGAGGCTAAATATTTTCGGAAATATGAAATTGTATCGATTTATTTTTAACGTTGAACCGACTCGTTAAAGACATTATGTATACTTATTGTTTGATTTTTAAAATTAAGCATCCATTGTAATTTTCCATTAATTCTTAAAGAAATGAATGCGTTCTAAATTCTAAATAAAATCATTAATTTTTCCAAATGAAAATATTAAAAGTTTTCCAAATTTAAAATATGCATCAATGTTACCATTATTTTAATTGACAAACGAATTTCGATTTTCAAATTTAATCAAGCTTATAAATTTATAATATATAGATTGTAGTAAAAGTAACAACGTTCTAAATATGAAATGAACTTGAATCAAGTAAAACAAAGCACTCAAAATTATAAATAGAGCTTACGTCAAGAAACAAAAATCATTTTTGATTACCCACATAAAATAAAAATCAATTTGACTGTGGAAAGGAAAGAGGACGTAACCCACCGTTTTTTCAAAACAGCTTTTATCGATAATCACAATGTATAGAACTTGGTACATATTCTATTAAAAAGATGTAAGCTGCAAACGCCGAATTACTATCTGAATTTAGCTTTTAAGTTTGAAAAAAATGAGCTTGTGATAATTGAAACCAAGAAAAAAGACTGAAAAAAAGGTTTTTCCTAGACAATTTCTTTAATTAATATTAGATTATTTCAATTAAACGACATTTTAGAAGTCTCCGTGCACTTCAAGGTTGTGTATATTTCATAATTTGCATGTGGCCCAAAATCATCAAAACACGTTTTTAGTGCCTCCTGTAAAATTTTCTATGTGTGGGTTAAGTCATTTTTTCTTTCCACCGTGGATATGGAATTGTGTTGCTATACTTTATGTTAATTTGTATTTTTCATTAATATCGTAGTTCAATATAAATAGGAAATAGAAAATAGGACCGTTATCTAATCATTTTGATATACATATCTAGCTATATTATCAACAACACATTGTTTCTTGTGATTGAATTGAGGTAAAAATTAATTAAACGTTTTCTTGGAGCTAACCTCAAGGATGTGGTTGAGTCAGGGATACATATTATATATTTCCACTCTCAACACATTAATTTATATATACAAACTATATACAGTGGTGTTGTCAAATGTTTTCCCAGATATTTCCTTCAACAACATCCCATCAAAGATATTTAGGTGAAAACATATCAACATATTTCAGTTCGACAATTATTATGTTATGTATAGATTATAGCAGCGGTGGGCTGCCAATACGTTTACAAGGGGGTCGCTTAATCTCAAAGCAACTCTCGGTGTTCTGGGGAAGGAGTGATTTTTTTTGTAACTTCTATGCAATGGTATGCAACAATTAAATAAAAAATCGATTGTTACTTAATTCACTTATAATATGTAAGAATATGCAATTTACCTAAATTAATCAATGTCAATGGCTAAAAATGTACTACTGTGCATATTGAAGCTTTCGTAAATAGTATATAAGTCAAAAATTGCAGATATTTACTAATTTGATCTGAGAATATTGTTTTCTCTTACATTAATAAGGGGCTCTCCGGCCTTAGTAAAATTTAACAAGGGGCCCCCGCGAGCCTTTTCGAGCCCCCTTCAGCCCACCCCTGGCTTAAAGCTATTTCGGCTTTCGCCATCGTCTATATATAACTCGACTTGAATAAACTGGTCATAGTTTTGACGAGAGCGTAAGTCGAAGTAGTTATAAAATAGTAATCATAGAATTTAATACATCGATATTTTTTATCCTAAGTATAATGGAGTTTTACCAAGTAAATTCCAATTGAATCCATAGAAAAAAGCAACCAATGTGTCGCACTTTTTGTTATATTAAAAATGCATTTTCACAAAGTTAAATTTCCAGTTTGAACTGCAGCTATAATATAATATCATATTATGATATTGGGTAAATATTTCAGGGAAAATTGAATTTGCTTCAAACGAAGTAAAAAAAAAAATGTCGAAAATATTTAAGCCAATGATGCTCAACCGGTCGATCGCAAAGCAAAGTTTGTTCGATTTTGAAAGATATTATTTTCTCGTTTTCTCGTCCAAGTACAAACAGCATTTTTGATCGATTTATCGATTTCAGTTCAAAGGCATAGGTGTTTGTGATGTCTTAAAAATTCTCTTCCACCCTTCCGATCTTTTAATAACTGGGCATAGCGAGAGCGATTAGCTAACTAATAGTCCTGTTCTAGCCTTATCCTTATATCCCTACTCTCTTTGGCAAAGAGAGGTTGAGCGACTTAGTAAGAAACAGTTATAGTAGAAAAAAAATCATTAGGAGGCCATATGCTCCACATTAGGAGCAGAATTGCATTAAAAAAATAGCTTAAGATTGAAAAGTAGCTCTCAGCTCAAAAAAAAGTTGGGCCCCATTAATTTATGCTGTATTTAGAAATTTTGTTAATTATTATTATCATTATGTAACGAAAAATATAAGGCATTGATTTGAGTATCAGTAACGAGTAAAAAACTATAGAATTCCAAAGAGAATAATAACAATACAGTCAAACTTTAAGTTTTTGCAGATGGGCTTAGATTTTTTTGCAAAATAAAAAACTGCGTTATTTAATATTTATTATATCTCTACACCTACGCCAATGGCGAACAATTAAATACAGCACTTAGGTAATTTCCCTGTCACAGGATGTACCTACTGACTCGTGGAAATTAATACATAATAAAATATCACATTTCTTATCAGCACAAGCTATATTTAAAGTGGAAAACAAAATGAATTTCATTTCGAATTCGATTTTTTCATAAAGAAATTGATCATCAATTCAATAAGCTTAGCTCTGAACTGCTTTTAGTTCTAAAAGGACTTAGGAATATTTATTGATCGCTACTTCGGTATCACATAACATCATTAAAAAGATTAAATAAGGTTTTCTCGCTTAAATAAGTTCAAAGAATTTTTCGTACAAGAAACACTGCAGACTGAATATTCCTGTATAAATTTTTGTATGCATTTCTGCTCCCAATGTGGAACATATGAGTTTTTCTATCCGTTTACTACTCAATCACTCCTCTTTTTTCAAAGAGAGTAATACGGTTAGAACGATAAGGCTAGAACAGGAATAGTGGTGAATTAATCGCTCTCGCCACGCCCAGTTATTGAAAGATCTAAAGGGTGGGAGGGAATTTTTAAACATCACAAACACCCATGCCTTCTAACAGAATTTGACAAATCAATCGAAAAAATGATGTTCGAACTGGGACTCAAACCCGTGAGATCCGGTACAACGGTAACCGCTGAGCCATAAGACTGTATACGTATCGTCTATCGTGCTTTCTTATTTAAGCAATAAATTATATGTGGTGCGCTGCTTAAACGCTAACAAGGGGATCACTTCATCTCAGAGCTACTCGTGATTTTCTGGGGATGTGGAAGATATTTCATCACTCTTAATTGGGCCCACTAAAGGCGAAGTGAGCCAAGTGGAAGTTTAGAAAAAAAAATGGTTAGTAATATTCTACACGTTTTAAAGTATCGTAATAGTGACGTAACCTCAGTTAATAGACATTGCAATAATGTTATCTTCGTAAAATAAAAATATGCAATCCACCAAAACACCAAATAAAGACACAATTGTACCAAGGTTAAGAGTCCAAGAAAATGTTTTACCATATTACTAGTTGGGTCACTTCGCTTCTTGATGGCCCAATTATAGGCTTAATTATTTGAGCAATCAAATGACCGTAAAATAATTATTAACAATAGTGTACTACTGTAGTGTATATCTTTTATATTATATTTACTGAGCTTTACTCTTAACTATACTTTTAAAATGTTTTAAGACATGTAGAATATTATAACGCTCGTAACTCAGTTTTTCATAAATTACCACATGGTTCACTTCACCTCTTAAAAGCTCAATATCGTAGAATTTTTTATGATAATAAATAACGTATTTTGTCACAACGACAATGAATAAAAAAATCAATATCACACTTGGTTTGAATACACTTCACTGAGTCACATTTTTAGAAGAAAAAAAAATACTTATCGCTCGCGCACATGTGTTAATTTCGCCACAAACAATTATTATTGTTCAAAACTCTTTTATCACAATAATACAATTATCTGTACTGTTCGCGATTGCACTGTAATCTGCTTATCTCGTACTTGAAAAAAACACTCTTCCAGATTTGGCTTGCAATAGATTTATCTCTTTCTGCATGCAAGTCACAAAAGTTATAATTGATAACTTAACAAAAATAACTAACCACATTGTGCGATGAAGGATTACGGCCGAATGAGATGAGAGTTGACATAATCTATGAGAAGTTACTCTTGGCAGTTTAAAAAAAGGAAGATAAACATGTGCTAATGATGTTTAAGTCCCATAGGGAATAAATTGAAATATATTTATGGCGCCGATCTGTCAAATTCAATGTAATGTAATATTCTGCTTATTTTTTGCTATGTCTGCTTACTATTAGTGTGGAAAACTGTGACTCTTTGGGGATATCAACAATTCTGTTGTTGAGGATAGAGGGATATAGGTGGAAAATTGAGTACATATTAACAAGCTTATCAGTCACTTCTAATACACGATTATGAACAGAAGTGTCTAGATTGGCTACGTTATCTGTACCACTGCTAGTGATACAACAAAACATAAAAAAAATCCTTGTCGACTTGTCTTCTCGGCTACAGGAAAGCCATTATGTGTTTAAAGAAAACATCTTTTTGTGTGACAACACACAGGGCCGGCGCTAACATACAGGCGAAATAGGCAACAGCCTAGGGCGCAAATCATTCGGGGGCGCATAAATGGAGTATTAAAATTATTTTTATATTCTCTAATAATAATAGTAATACATTTTATTTTATGTTGATGTTTGTATTTGTTCGTTGTAATTATGTATCGTATTCTATATGATTCGAAAAAGATAATTTGAGCGAATGTGTAACAAGCAGTTCTCGTGGAAAAACTTCTGTTAACATACCTATTTGGAAGTGAACATGGATATATATACAGTAAAACCCCCATTTATGCGATCTTCGGGACCGTATAATTAGGGATAGTGTAATTGGGGGTGTGAATCTCATACAAAATTAGGGATTTGGGGTTTTCCGCGGAAAATGCAAAACTAAGATTTCCCTTCATTTTTGCAAAAAAAAAAATATTGAAATATTTGGTGACTAAGTGACAAAATGCAAAGCGCGCGAAAAATCCCGCATACGTCAGACGCCAGTTATGTGTTGAATACACAGACGCTAGTCAATATTTGACTGTATGCGAAGTTTTGCGGTGTGGTCAATCTTTTGCACTTTCAGGTAAATACATGTTACTAAAAACTTTTTGCTTTATCTATAACATCAAATTTATTTTAAATCTTTAAAAAACTTTACTGACTGCGCGATTTATTATATTAAAATATTTTTTCAGTCATGCAAAAAACGGAATTAAAATAAAAAGAAAACGCATTTCTATTGAAGAAAAATATACCATTTTAGAAAAACTTAGCAGAGGCCTTGATTGGAAAAAAAAATGCCAGAACGCACATTTATTTCCAAAACCGTTAAATCTGCATCTGGATTTAAAGTTGCCAAAGACAGAATAACTGTTCTCCTTTGCAGTAATGCATCGGGCAGTTATATAACGAAACCAATGGTTGTCAGTCATTTTTTAAGCCCACGAGCAATGAAAGGAATTGATAAGTCTAATTTGCCCGTTTACTGAAGGGCAAATAAAAAAGCGTGGATTACGGGAATTTTATTTCGCGATTGGTTTTTTAACTGCTTTGTTCCAGAAATGGAAAAATTCCCTTTTAGAAAAAATATTGCGTTCAAAATATTATTACTTATTGATAATGCTCCTGGCCATTCTACGGATCTTTAAAATCCATCATTGGAACCGAATATTTTCTGACAGTGAATGATGTATGCTTATTTGTATTTTTTTTATTTTAATCTCAAATTAAATACTCGATATAATTCGATGTATGTACTATTTCAATAAAATTATGCTTGATTATTACATAAAGATAGTGTAAAATATAAATAAAATAAAACAAGTTAAAAAAAACTACATATGTATTTCTTTTCTCGCGGCGCACATATGTATAAATAAAACCAAAAAAAGTTTTCAAAATCAGTTGCAGTTTTTCACCGTGAGTAAATAGTATGCACATAAATTTATTCTCTGATTTAAATTTCCATTAAAAAATATAGATTGAGTTGAGCTCCCCTGCTGCAACCGCCCAGGCGGACAGCAGCACCGAACGTAACAATGGAATGCGACCGTACAATTGGGGGATTTGCGGCGAATATTTCTAGCCCGCGCATAATTCGGGGTAGTGTAATTGGGGGTTCCACTGTATATATATATACATAAAAAATATTTCTATTGATACCGTATTATTTTTATAATTATTTCGAAAATAAATGGGACGATTTGCTTAAAAGGGGGCGCGCCAATAGCCGTTGCCTAGGGCGCTAAATAACCTTGCACCGTCACTGGAAACTTTTATTATAAAAATAAGAAACAGGCTTCAATCGAGAAAGAAATTTTTAAATTTTGTGACAACATCAAACAGTATGAGCTTACTACCAGACTAGTATAGACCAGTGGTTCTCATGTCCGGCCACCTGAAGATTTTGCTGCGGCCACCAACAGCTTCATAGTATATATGTATTGATATTTAATGCGATGCATTAATACGGCTTGCATTGGAAAAGAGACTGTTTCCATTTGTATTGCTTTTAAATAAATAAATACCAATATGTTTAAATAAATCTTTTATTGAATATAAACTAAAAAGTTGATCCATTTTTTAGTGTATGCATCTACTATTTTTAACACACCTTAAAACAAAAATTTGGTGCGCCCAGGAGACATTTCCATAGGACCTGACCGGACCACTAATATTTATAATGCGGCTACAGTGAAATTCCACGTGAGAACCACTGATCTTGACACATAATAATATTGTTCAGTAATTCGCTGAGAAGTTGCTAGATATTATTAACAATTAAATAGTGTATTTAAAAGGTACATAATAGCTTTTAAAACATTAATGGATCTGTTTAAATCTAATTGTAAGATTCCAATTTTAAACATGTATTACATTCCACTTGTAAAACGTAATACGTTTGCGTTCCTTTTTTTTTTTGACAGCTGGTGTCTTATAAAGAATTTAATTTTTAAATTTGTAAGATTTGTCGAAAGAATATTATGGTTGAACAAAACACGCCGTGTTGGCTTTTTTGGCAGAACGGGAACGATAATTATATCCAATCTAAAATAAACCACAAATTCTGAAGATAAGCTTTTATCTTATTGTTTTGATTGAAATAATAAAAAATGACCTGTTAAATCTGACACAATAATATGTATCAAAAAAACATGGCGGACATCCAAAATGGATAGCCAGATTTTTTAGGTTCCAGGTTCGTATCTGCACAGACTGCAACCTAACAGGAGAGATTGTGAATGCCTTGAAACAAATTGTCAAGGAAACTGTATTTAGTCATTTTGTTAATATTGTATAATTAACACTTTTAAGGTTAACACTATCAATTCTTGGTGGAAAAGCATCATGCTTAAAAAAACACTTGGTACCAACTCCATTTTTTTTAAATGATCAGGATTGGTTTAAGTTGGTAGTGTTCGTTATGAACGATGCGTTTCTGGTCGTTATTAAACAATGTTGAATTTGTACAAGTAATTGTAGAATTATAGTTTATTAATGACATCTTTTTTCAAAATATGTAAATAATATCGAAAAATATTGTCAGGTCCTATGGCGCAGCGGTTAGCGTTGTCAGCTTTCGTGACAGACCGCACGGTTCGAGTCCCATTACGAACAGGATTTTTCCGATCTGTTCGAAGGCATGGGTGTTTGTGATATCTTAAAGTTCCCTCCCACCAATTCCGATTTTTTAAAAACTGGGCGTAGTGAGAGCGATTAGTTAACCACTAGTTCTGCCCTAGCCTTATCATTCGACCCCTAATACTCTCTTTGAAAAAGAGAGGTTGAGCGACTGAGTAACAAACAGTTCTGTTGAGATAACTCCATTAAATTATATGCCGTATGCTCCACATTGGGAGCAGAAAAAAATATCGGATATAAATTAAAGAACACTTGGATCATATATTTATGTGGAGTGTTGGAAAATTGTTGTAACGATTCTTTAGCTCTTTAGTTTATTCCATATTCTCTAACGAAAAACGCCATGTTCATACTAAATAGAAAAATCGGTTTTTCAGCTGTTAACATTTTCTTTCCTAACCCAATTCTTCTATACTCACCGTTTGTGAAGTGAGCTTGACCGAGTTATTAAAACCAGTCCTTGTTAAACATCTTCTTTTAAGACATTAAGTAAATAGACAGTAAAAATTAAAAACAAAAATATTTCGTTTTTCAGACAGAAATATACACAATTTTACTATTAAAACAAAATCAGTGTCGATTTTATAATTCGAAGTTTAAAAAATCAAAAACCATGACAAGGAAAAATAGAAATATTATCGATGTAATAGTTTATATTTTTGTCTCTCAAAATTTGTTTTTATTATCGTTATCCTTATGGATATGAAACAACATCCTTTACAGCACTTGCTATCGTTTTTTTTTAAATTTATTTATGCATTATGCAGTACTTTGACAGAGTTTCAATTTGCGTAACTTTTTTAACGTAATTTTTATGTACTGGTTATATGAAGAAGCGCGTCTTGTCTAGTATCGAATACTTTCATGCCATAACAAACCTCGTCCACCCCCAATGTAGAAAATATGGAAAGATAATAGGGCATCTCAACATTAGTTGTTTTAAAATGAAAATAAAAACTACTCATCCCTCGTTACTTGATAACGTACGCACACGTATATGAAGTACAGGACATAAATCGCTTTCATCACTAGAAATGTCTGACACTTCTTAAGTGTCAGAATCCAATGGCGGATTAACCTTTTCAGTACCGCGATGTTTTAAGCCAAAAAACGTTCACTCACATACCTACCGCATTTATTTAAATAATTTTTGAATAGTTTTAAAAAATAAGACTGAATTTATGAATATTAAAAGTTTACTTAAAGTTAGTTTAAGTTAGTTTGGGAAAAATCCAATCTCCATTGATAGAAGTGGTATTTTCCGTTTTTTTATTTTTTTAAACAGTTTTTATCGATTATCTCGGAATGCACTTTCGTCACATAGACCATATTTGATATGCATCGACGATATATTGTTTAATATTTTAAAGTTACATTCATGGTTTTCAGTCGGCCTTACGGTATTCACGCCGTTCGTATGTAGCGGCCACCAGTGGCCTTACGGTACTGAAGCGGTTAAGCTCATGGAAGGCCTCAGGCGCAATAAAATTTGAAGGCCCTGTTTTACGGATAAAATAATTCGTTATAGGGTTTTGAGATTTTCAAATTCCTCGGTGAGCTAATAACAAGTCACGGTGATATTTTTGGTAAATTCCCGAGGTTTGAGATTTTTAAAAAATGTGGTGCTTCCCGCCCTAACAATATTTTAAATTGCGCTGTAGGGTCCAAAAAGGTTGGTAACTCCAGCGGTAGACAATGAGTCAATAATAAATAAACAACAATTTAACAAAAATATTTACAGCTCAAAAACGTTTACCCGTCTAATCGTCTTTGAGAGGCTGGAGAAATAAGAAATCTGCGCAGCTAAAAAGCGTTAAGTTATAAACATATAGGTTTCTCTCAGTATAACTGACAACTAAATGTACTTGGTTCGAATTACTGAATTATTAAATATCGAAACGAATAAATGTAATATAATTCAGTTTGTTTTTTTCGAGACTGTAAAACGTGTTTAAATCTATCTCTCTGCATGCATTCAAAACACCCATTTTTTTAATTATAGTAAACCGACAATTTTATAGTTTGAGGCCCCTAGGATTCGGAAACCCAAAGCGCGCACCTCGTTTCTTTATGGGGCAATCTGCCACTGTTAGAATCCAATGAAGACTTTTGATTGTGTCCTTGTGTGCCAAGGAACAGCGGGACACAAAAAAGCTCAATGATAAAAATATGTAAATTGTTTGTTTCTGGGAATCGTAATATAGTACATATTCGTTTTTTTAGTGGAGTCTGTTATTTCAAAATCGTGTTAAAAATAGTTGAGAGAATATTATGAAAAAATCTGATTATATTGCATTAATTTATTAAGGTTGAATTAAATTAGTTTATTATGTGAATTAGAACGCTTCAAAGTAAGTATCCTTTATATCTTTCTGGAAGTCAAAATAAACATCTGTGTGACAGATGAAGTCTAAGCACTTGACTTCTTGTCTATGCTTCCCCTTGCACAAATTTCAAACACTTTATCGTCTTTCTAATTAACGAATGAATTTATATCGCTGTCAGATAATGCCATATTGAATTTATCTGTTCATTGATTTTTCAGAATAATATAAACGACAGCGTTTGTCCGTCGCGTAACACTGGAAAATTCAGTTATAAAATTGATATCAAATCGACTGTCAAAAGGAAAAACGACATAACCTACAGTTTTTTCAAAACGGCTTTTTTCGATAATCACAATGTATCAAACTTGATACACGTTCTATCAAAGGGATGTAAGCTGCAAATGCCGAATTAGTATCTAAATTTAACTTTTAAGTTTGAAAAAAGATGGGCTTGAGAAAATTGAAACCAAGAAAAAGACTGAAAAAAAGTTTTTTTCTAGACAATTTCTATAATTAATTATTAGATTATGTCAATTAAACACAAGTTTGGAAGTCTCCGTGCACTTCAAGATTGTGTATATTTCATAATTTGCATATGGCTCAAAAACATCAAAACACGTTTTTTGTGCATCCTGTAAAATTTGCTATGAGTGGGTTACGTCTTTTTTCCTTTCCACAGTCGAAATCAATGTGCTATTTATTATGTCACGGTGGTCAACGTCGTTGGCTTTCATGGCGGATGTCACGGGTTCGATTGTCAGCGACGTTCAAATGCTATGTGCCGCCCCTAGGCAGAGTTTAAAATAGCACCTTTACTTTTTTTAGACTTATGGATTTTTATGTAATCTTAACCATCCTTCCCAACCAGTGACGGATTCGGAAATTGGCAGCCCCGATGCGCAATCAAATTTGGAGGCTCTCTGTTTCGAAATACTATAACTGAATCTATATTATATAGGTTTTATGATTTCCCCTAAGGTTAGATGCCCAAATCGTGCTCATGGGGTAATTCGACACTGTTCCCAACTTACCTCCTTTCTAAAACTCTTTTGGTTACAAAACAACTTTTGTTAAGATGCCCAATATTGAGAACGGGTGTAAAATTTAAAATATTTAATAAATAGCACTGTTTTGTTTGTGTCAACTGTCATGTGGAAAGGCATTATATTTTTAAAAAGCATTTAAAATTTAAAGCGAAACCACGTTTGATTGTGTAAAAAATAATGTAATATAATTGAGAAAAACTGCAATATTTGATAATAGCATTGATGAGTGTCATCATTTTGCCTAAATACCTATTTTCATTATAAAAAAAAAACATCACTGGTACAGTCACACTAACAGTATAAAAAGAGTTACCATTGTATAAAAACCTTTTTTTTTCAAATTAATAATTAAAAGCAACTATAAAGCATGTGAATATTGATTGTCTTAACGGCACATGCTTAAAATTCTAAAAATCGTAAAGCAACGGCGATATGCAGAAACAAAAGAATACGTCTAGATTATTAATCTCTCTTGATCCGTGGTTCAAAATCGGTGCACCATTGTCAGATTTGTTTACTTTTCCCTCGCCCTTGCATACATCATAAACGCGCACGATTACATTGTAAATGAGTAAGATTCAGGACAAATATGCAGTTTTGATTCATTACAATATCAAAGTACCTAAAATTGCCAAAATGACTCACTGCTACAAAAACAATTCATGTGTGAGTAAACATATGTTTTTGTTGTCTCTGCTCCTTTTAAATGTGGCAATTTTTGAAAACTTAAATATTCTTTTTTTAAACTTTGTATCTACCTACGTAATGTCAGATTTTTCCGAAACAATTAAATTCGGTTAAATTTGATACAAGACAGTTTTCAGTGATTAAATATAATATAATGTGCTATATTATTAGAGTTTTGTCAGAAAATCTTCTTCCTTTTTAAGTTATCCTAAATTCATGAATCTTGTATCAGTCAAAGGGGAGCCGGTAAATTGCTCGAATGCAATTCCTCGAATGGAAATTGCTCGAATAACAAGTTCCTCGAATAACCAATTCCTCGAACGTCAAATGCTCGAATTTTTTTATAAAAGTTTTATAAAAGCATAAACATTGATTACTCATTCTTTAAAAAAACATTTTACCAGACGGGAAATAAAAACCATAAATCAAAAAAAGTTATAATAAAAAAAAAATCGATCACTCGGCCACACATCCAAATGTAAATAATAATTAAAATGTAAATAGTATTTTTTTATCCTAACTTTTTTTGTTTTAAAATTTTTCACGACTTTTTCTACGAATTTCATTTTTATCTCGTGCGAGACTTGTTTAGAGAGTGAAATATAAAAATAATTTTCGTAAGTATTTATTTTAACCGTGTTCGCTCCAAATGCGGATCATATGACCTCTTAATGGAGTTTATCTCAACAAAAGTGTTTCTACGAGAACTGCTTGTTAATTAGTTACTCAAACTGTTTCTATATTTTTCCAGAACACATAGAAGACTAGGGCTAAGACAGAACAAACGGTCAGCTTATCAATATCGCTACGCCCAATTTTTAGTAAGAATGGATAAGAAATTACATATATGTGTGCCTTTAAACAGAAATCCATAAATAGTTTGAAAAATAATTGATTAAAAAGTGTACGTATTAAGATTCAAGCCCGTGACCTCCGAAAACAAAACCAACGACCTTTTCCACTCGACCACTGGAAACTGAATAATAAAATAAAAAATATTTTTTTATTATGATTTTTTTTTGATTTATGGTTTTTATTTCCCGACTTGCATAAATATTTTTTTAAAGAATGAGTAATTAATGAGTAAGCCGCCTGTGTGGTCGAGTGGTCAACGTTGTTGGCTTCGGCTACGGAGGGCCCGGGTTCAAATCCCGGTACTGACAGTTTTTATAAATTGATTTTTCAATCGATTTATGAATTTCTGTTCAAAGGCATGGGTGTATTTGATGTCTTGAATTCCCCCCTTTCACTCATCCTATCCTATGAACAGGGCGTATCGAGAGCGACTAGCTTACCACTAATCCTGTCCTAGCCCTATCCTTCTATCCCTACTCTCTTTGGAAAAAGAGAGGTTGAGCAACTGAGTAACACTTCTCGTAGAAACACTTCTGTTGAGATAAACTTCATTAGGAGTCCATATGCTCCACATTGGGAGCGGACATGGTTTAAAAAAAAAATAATGTTGAAACTTTTATAAAACTTTTATAAAAAAATTCGAGCAATTTGTAATTCGAGCATTTGACGTTCGAGGAATTGGTTATTCGAGGAACTTGTTATTCGAGCAATTTCCATTCGAGCAATTGCATTCGAGCAATTTACCGAGAACCCAGTCAAAGCAACGTCAGGTGCTTGTTGTTGGTATTGCAAAATTCCGACATTTTTAAATATTTCATTTAAAACATTGATTCCCACATTTTTTTACCCTGTAGACGAGTGTAGACCACTTTTTTTGTTTTCCGTAGACCCCCTGCCTGCCTTACATTGAATTTTCCTATGCTAACTTTTTTTACAGCTCACATAAGCCCACTGCAATTTTTAGGTCGACTCTTGGTAGAGGTCTGTACGGGCCCGGGCCAGGCCCTCGGGTCTCTACCCAGCCCGGTGGGGGCCGGGTTCGGGCGGGTAAGCGCAATTGAGATTCGGGCTCGGGCCGGGTAAGGAATTTATTTCTTCAGAAAAATATTTCAGACTATGTTCGTTTCATAAGTCAGCCATGACGATTTTAATTTAATTTAGTGAATCGTAAATTTGTAAAAAAACGTGTTTTTTCGGGCTGAGGAGTATAAATCCGGGCTTTGGGTCGAGTTCGGGTAACAAGTGTAGTATTAGGCTCGGACCGGGCAATTTTTTAAAATTTCAGCCCGTGCAGACCTCTTACTCTTGGGGTTCCAGATATACCACTTTGGGTATCTTTTATTTAGCTAAGATCTCCATTTTAAAACAGCCAAAAAATCATTCGTTGATATGTGAGTAAATACTCGAATTATTTTTACGGCTAAACAGTATTATTTACATATAGAGTAAGTTGATAAAGTGACCACTTTTAGGTGTTCAGTGTCAAATCGTGGTGGAAAGGCATTGTATTTAACATTGTTTACTTATTCCACATTATTAATTAAATATCAGGACCGATTTTGCTCTTCGGGGGTATTATCAACTGATGAAATATTTAACGATTAGTTATTCAGAATAAAAGGGAAGTATTTGTCTTCATTTGGAAGCCATTTGTTTCTAAATAATCACACATTCGACATAGGAATTTCAATACAGAAAGAATATATCAATACCAGTTTTTTTGATATTTTATATTAAAAACCGGTATTGCAAATATCACCGGAATTATAAAAAGATTAAATAAATCTAAAATATACATGTTTCGCAACGAATTCGGTCCTGTTAATATTTCATAATTCGCATAATGTATCAGTTTTCTTTCTAAGAATGTGTGATTTATTGCAAAAATCAAATTCGCCATCGATGTTTATTAACAGCCTTAAGTAATATTTCATGAAGAAAACTGAGAGACCCCGCATATAGCATATAATCAGGGCCGGCGCCACCATACAGGCGAAATAGGCAACCGCCTAGGGCGCAAACCATAAGAGGGCACGTAAATGGAGGAGTGAAATATTTTTTTATACTTTAATAATATTAAATATCCATGCATTGCGCTTCAAGCAGTAGCTAGAAAGCTTTAAAAATCTTTGCCATCACAAAAAGTACCGTTCTTTGTAGTGCAACATTATTGAAAAAAGGAAATTCTATAAGTTCCTGGGCTTTTGAAATCGGACAGCGAGTAATTTTTGTTAAAAAACACTCGCGATAGCTAAAAAAGATCTTAAAATTTTTCATTTATTCTACTCGAAATTCGAAAAACGAAAATCTACTCGATTTTATGGTGGATCTAGGGCGCCAAATATCCTCGCGCCGGCGCTGCATATAATTTACCGAATAATTAATATTAGTTTTTATTTAAACATTTCCTATGGTGGTCAGATTGGAGAAAAAAAACCTTCATGACACTTTACAAGAGAGCTGTAAAGAAAAAAATGGCCTTAACACTGATTATTTATTATATTATAAAAAAACTCATTTGCTAATTTTGATAATGATTAAGATAAGAATTATTTTTGAAACCATTGTAGGTACCTTACTAACATAATATTATATTGTTTTGGCTTGGTTTTATTTGTATGCAATTAATACATCAATATTAGTAGTTTTCATATTTGTAAGAGGTACATAACATTTTAATTATAGTTAATTAAATGTCATTAATTTTAAAATTGCATCATTATTTATAATCTCTTTTATATTAATTTTACCAATTAATTGTTCGTCACACCTTGTTATTTATTTGTATGTGTTATTTATTATTCATCATTTAAAAATGCTCGCAATAAACGAAACCAGTATTGATCCATATTAAATAATGTGGAATACCTTTGTCAGAACAATCGATTTTAAATGAACAAACAAAAAAATCTTTTTGCTGGGTAAGTTTGTACAAACTAGATTTTGAGAAGGTCGATTTCAAGGATGATAGTTCGATGGTTACCGCCTTTTTTTCTAAGCCAAATCGTGGATTTACATGAAAATTTCCATTGAATATTGAAGAAAACGGCGGTTTATGGTAACGACTGTAAATAAGGGAAAAATACTACGACAAATTGCCTAGGTAATATTTATTAAAGATGTGAATAAAACTATTTCTAACCTATATTGCTGTCAAAATATAGCGCATGTCTCTAGTACATATAAATTAAATAATTGATGCACTAGTAAAAATAATCGAAATCTCTAAAACTGTGCATGTTTGAAGCAGGCTAGCTTGCTATAAAAAAAATCTAAACTATATTTTTTTTATTTGAAAACTGAACAAAGCGCTTAGGTAAAATTATTACTGATGTAAAATGAAATCTACAAGCACCTGACATTGATCTAATATATTTACCCTAACAAGGCCCTGTCGATAATAGCACAGAAGTGTCGTCAGAATTCCTAATATTATATTTTATTTATATTTAATTTATTATTTGATACAGAACGCAAGGATATCGCATTACGCAAACTTTTTTGACATTTGGTTGTGTCGTTTTTCTTCCGTATGGTTGCATTCGCAAGGCTGTTGGCTGACAGTCGACCAATAAAGTAATACAAGTAGATTCAGAATAATCTAAAAATCTCAATAAATAAATAGAGAATTCTCAAAAGTTTTAAATTAAATTCCAATTTTCTTTGTAGTTTTTATTAAACTTAGTTATGGAAAAATAGCTATAAACAAAAACTCTGTCTTACGAATTTTGTATATTGCCATCTATTGATTTTAAAATGTTTTAAAATCAAAAAAAGTAGTTTTCTATAAAAAGCTTTTTATTTATAACAACAGGTTTGATTGCAATAATTCATAATATGAATATCTGAACATGTATCAATATAAAAATGATACTCGATTTTTTATATATCTACATAAGTTTCATTATTATTAGTAATAAACTTTAGAGCTAGCATACTTGGTATTTAATTGAAATATTTTCAATAATAGGTACTATTCTTCGACAAATTAAACATAGTACTAAAACTTATCCGCCAATTGCGTAAATTGGAAATTAAATGGATTTCTCGAACTGTCAACATGACGCCAGGAAAATTGATTTTGATACTGATACATATCAGATTAAGCTTGATCTAAATGTTATTGGACATAGCAGGGTTATCCAACTCGTGGCCGGCGGACCGCCAAAAATAAAAACTTATAAAAGTTTGTATTTTTATTATTTTTCTTAAACCATATTCCCAGAACCAGCCAGTTCCAGCTAGGTTGCCAGATTTCTTGCAAGTGAATCCGGGACATTTGTCCGATTTGCTGACTTTCGAATCCAAAAACCCAGAAAATTTTGATTTGCTCAAAATACCAGCATTCGTTTTTTTTAGCTCTTCCGAGACTTTCGAATCGAAAATTAAATAGTTTTCTCTAAATTTCCGGGACTATTTAGTATTCATCCGGGATACGGGACAGCGATTCCAATTCCGGGACACCTTGCAGCTTAGTTCCAGACCCAATCGCTGACGGAAGCATGTTATATATTCTCGGAGCTCTGTATATGGTTTCTTTGAGACTTCGACAGATGTCATTATTCGCTACGTAAAGCAGCACTGGCAAAATGCAAGGGTTGAAAAAATTGCCTACGGATTTATTCGTGTACAGTTGTATATCACAAAAAGTACAATTTATAAATCAAACAAATAACAAATTCAATTAAATACTTACATTCTAATGATATCGATATTGGTGAATGTTATTTATTGTTTCACCCATACTATAATTTCACCGCTGTTTTATATAGCGAAACAAATTAACGACGAGATTTATGAGCCACCATTGTTAACCATGTGCTATGTTCGATAAATTTAATGTTTATAATACTGACAACTGATGACTGCTTCAATATTACTTAAGGCTCTATGACTTTTCTTTTTTACGAACATAATCTCACGATAAGATTCTGCAAGTATTTAATTTATGAACTATATTTATTGCTCTTCATGCGGCCCCGACATAAATTAAAATTTTGAATGAAGCCTTCAGACTATCTCAGGTTGGACAGCAGTGGCGGATTATCCTATAAGCGCAAGAGGCGCGCGCTTGGGGCCTCCGAATCTAAGGGGTCTCAAAAATTGCTTTTATAATATAACCCATATACTTTTCGTAATATTTTACTTGGAATTTTTGTTTTTATGTTTTTCAAAAAACAGGGCATCCAAATTGTATTGCGCCTGGGGCCTCCCATTTGCTTAGTCCGCCACTGTTGGACAGTACACAATATGAGTACTTGCGTCGTTCAATTATTACACAATACTGATAATCACACCAGATAATTTGGCAAATACATGAATGCAGCCTTACACTTTTTTGCCTATTTTAAGTTATAAGCAACTTCTCATATCGGTTTAACATGTAACACATACTTTAGATTAGCATGCTATATACGAATGAGGCAGAAAGATCAACCTGTCAATAATGAATAATGTATTATTCTCAACTCGAAAGTTGTGGATGTACAGACAGTACCGGCGCGAGATTATTCGGCGCCCTAGGCAACGGTTATTGGCGTGCCCTCTTTTAAACAAATCGTCCCAGCTTTTTTCGAAGTAAAAAAATCAATTCGGGATCATTAGAGATATTTTTTATATATATATCTATGTCCGTTCCCAATGTGGAGCATACGGCCTCCTAATGGAGGTATCTCAACAGAATTTTTTCTATATAAACTGTTTGTTACTCAGTCGCTCATCCTTTCCTTTTCGAATAATATAGAATACGATACATAATTATAACGAACGATTACAATCATTAAGATAAAATGAAATAAAAAAAAATACTCCATTTATGCGCCTCCTAACGGTTTGCGCCCTAGGCGGTTGCCTATTTCGCATGTATGGTGGCGCCGGCACAGTGTACAGATCGTACGTAAAGACATCTTATAGCAGGATGAACTTGGTTAAATAATAAACATGTCTTTAAATACAATAAAGTATACATACTGTGAATAAAAATTATCAATGAGTATTTTCTTTTTTTACTTTTGACGAGAGTGGGCCTGAAATTAATGTTACTCCAAGTCTCGCACTTTCTCTGAAATATTTTGTACAATAATTGAAATACAAATCGTTACTATTTAAACTAGCAGTTTTCGGGCTTTTTTAAAATGTCCTCATGTTAATAAAAAAAAAGCTTGACGGCGCCGTTTGTTTTATAAAACAATCATACACGTTTTTTAAATGGTTTAAACGGTTTCAGTATGTCACAAATTTAATACCCAAAGCAATAATGAATCGGTTGATATTTTTTTTATTGCTGTACCTAATCTGCTGTCAGCGGCGTAAATAAGCATACATCAGTGACGTTACTAGTCTATGTGCCGCCCTCAGGCAGAGCGCTAAAATAGCACCCATTTTTTTCATTATTTCTTATTGTTCAAGGAATAATTGGAAATAATAAAAAAAATAGGATCCTCTCTAGCCTACGTACTCAAACAAATGTTTTATCACTTATTTAGTTTTGCTTTTGATGATTCTTAATATATGTGTACCTTATTCACAAAGATCCTCACGAATAAATGTGATCCAAAAGCCTATATTATTGTTCAATAATTACGAAAACATAACTATTACCTTCACTGCAGATCATAAAAAATAATGTAAATTTAAAATACACATACATTATATAAGTATCGATCTTTTATTTGGTATTCTGTTTATCAAATAAATACATTGAGGCATCGTATTTATTCTTAACCAAACTCGTGTCAAAAATATGAAGTCATTTTTAAAAATCTGTAATCATTTGCCGGTCCCTAGGACTTGCCGCCCCTAGGCAAATGCTTACTCACCTATTCCCTCTGGACGTCCCTGGCGTACATACAATGAAAATGCAATGCGTGAGCTTCAAATTTCAACAGTCCTACCGTTTTTTGTACAATTTCAAAGAGCACATTATTTTATCTTGACAAATATGAAATTCAATATAATTTAAAGACCCTTAGTCAAAGGTTTCAGTTTTAAATCCGATTCTAAAGAAAATCTAAAGAAAAAAGAGAATGCTCTCAAAATATTACTCGTTGAGTTTTAAAAATGTGAAGCTATGCCGTTCTCTTCGAATATTAAATTTTAAAAAAAAACACAGTAATTGGTAGCGATCTATAATCTGAGACAAGCAATATTCATTTTTTTTTTATCATAACAAGGACTTCTTAGTCGTCCAATTAATCGATGAGTTTATTCGGTATAAAGATGATATTCTCTCGCAAAATTTACTAAATAAATCTCCATTATTCTTATGATAGTAATCTGTTACCATTTCAAGAGAACAATAAACTTTCAGTTGACATTTTAAAAAGACTAAATATTCATGTCGAATATTTATTAATGATAAATGACGAAAGATTTGTCAATGCCATGATGTATCAATGAAACATCTTTCAAATCATCACAAGGTGTCTATAAATTATACTAAAAACAAAAAACTTGTTTTGAATTTAATTTAGCGTCAATTATTATGACAAATTATTGCAGTTAGCGAACTTGCCTCATGTGATTCTGAAATATTGCGATTTTTTGACAGATTAATATTTGAAGTATTATGTAAATGTATGAATAGTATGAAAATTTAAAGCGTTCTTTAATGGCCAGTAATCAATAACGAAGACCAAGAGTATGAGAAGCTTGAAAAAGTTGTCATTGACATTATTGGTAAAATTGTTCAATTTTATTTGCAGTAGTTATGACGGAGACAATGTTTTTTCAATAATGTACTGAGCATAAAAGACGATTTATTTTGTTGTGGATAAGGACTGGACCAACGTCTCCTCTAAGCTGCGCGCGTGCGCGTTCGCGCAGCAGTTTGAAAGCCCCCGCGCAGCTAACTTCTCGTCTCAGAGCAGTGTCTGCCAAACTGTTTTACTTCGAGGCACACTGGTGAATGGGACCTGTTCCGCGGCACGCCAAATAAAAATGCGTTAAAAAACGAAAATATGGAAAATGTGTCGAGTCGACCACTATATATGTATGTATATGCGAATGTGACAAATATTGAATACGTAGATGTTGAATTAATTTAAAATTGAAGAAAATTTAAATGAATAGGCATTATTTAAAATGAAAATTTTTGAGGCGTCTTCCTCCGCGGCACACCTGAGACTTCCTGCGGCACACAGTTTAGCAGACACTGTCTTAGAGGAAGCATTGGACTGGACTCAGGGGTGTGCTGAAAGGCTCCGGAGTTGTTCACGCGTGCCCCTTATTAAATTAAACTAAGGCCGACTAACCCCTATTTAAAGAAAAAAACAATGTTATTCAATTAAAACTGTACCTAACCACATTTGCTGACACATATGTCAACCCATAATTAAAAGAGAATTTCATGAGTTTTAAAGGAGAAAGTTTTTCTTTGACTTCCTCTCTTAATAAATTCGCCAAACGAAACTTTAATCAACCAAATATTGACCACCGCTGACTGGACCTTATGACAAGATGGTCCTCAATTATGTGTGCAGTCACTAGATCAGCCATTCTCGCCAGGAATTTGCAGTCAGGATGTCCGCTGATATGTTGACTTACATAAGTTCTTGAGGGGAAGATATTTAGGTTCCAGATATTGGATCAACTAACCCGTTTTCAGAACATTGCCATAAATTGTAGACACGTCTCGTAGCAATGTTTATTGCTTTTCACTAAACTTTAGTGGAACTTCATGTAATAGATTAATACCAAAGGTAATCAATATTCTAAATATTATTATGTGTAGTGTCTTAATAAAACAACCCTCTCTTAATCTTTCATTCATAATAAAAATAAAGAATTAACACCAATGTTACAATATAAAAAAATATGAAACAAATAAACAATTTGTTTTTCTTTGATTTCTGATAAGACGAAAATTACCTATTTTGAATTGTAGATTATCTATTAATGTTACATTTTTAAGTAATAATAAAAAAGTAAACGATGTATTTAATAATATCTTTGACTATTATTTAAAAATTCTTGTTATAAAATGCTTAAAAAACTGGCGAAATTTAAATGCAAATGATAATTTTGTCTCATGTGAAATACGACTTACTGAATTATGTATTTAAATAAAGCTTTTAAATGTTGTTAGACATAACACTTAACATTATGATTTTTGCGAGTCATTGACCCAGACGACCCGGCCAGTCTTCACGACTAAAACCTTCTTTCAAGAACGGGCCCTTGCTATTATATCTGGTCTTCATTTAAAAAAGGGATAAATAAATTTAAAAAAAAGAGCTGTCTGGAAAACATGAATAAAGCATCTCTGCTTGGGAACGCATATCAAAGCATCCAAAGGGTATACAAATGAAACCATACACCAGTTTTAAAGGAATTCTTTGTACCTAGTAACTTTCCAAATATATACGTAAATTAATTTATTTTCCATGTCTGAAGCTTTGTAATACAAAAAGAATTTTCGCACGGCTCGAAGAGTACACTTCTTTTCATCTATATAAATACAATTATTTATTAAATTAGCTTTTACTTGGTAAAACTCCTTCATGAACAAAAAAAACATAAAGAATAAGTCTGTTACAAGAATGTTATGTAATTGATTATACACAATCACTTAATTTTCAATTAATATTCGTTGAATAATACCATAATTGTTATCGTTCCGGGAAACACTAATGTCAATCAATTACATGTAATACAATAGTTTTCAATATAAGTTATGGTGTTAGAATAAATGAGAAATTGTATTTTATATCTCTTCTAACCAGTTTATATCGACTTTCGAAAGGAAAAAGGACGTAACCCACACATTAAAAACATTACAGTAGACACAAAAAACGTTTTTTGATGATTTTGGGACAAAGGCAAATTACCAAATATACACAACCTTGAAGTGCACAAAGACTGATTAACTAGGTTTTAATTGACTTAACCTAATATTAATTTAATTATTTTTTCACAAAATACCCTTTTTTTAAATCTTTTTTCTTTATCGCAATTTTCACATTGCCTTATTTTTTCAAACTTAAAAGCTAAATTAAGATTCTAATTCCGTATTTTCAGCAAACATCACTTTGATAGAACGTGTATCAAGTTGTTTACATTGTGATTATTGAAAAAAAGCTGTTTTTAAAAAACTGTAGATTACGTCCGTTTTCCTTTCCACAGTCGATATGTATAACTAAGTTAGTGTACATAAGTTTAAACCAGTGGTTACATGTTTTTGTGAATTCCGAAATAACGGGATTGAAAGCCCTAGATGTGTTCACGTAAGGTTGGTAAAGAAAATTACAGAATTTACGCGTTTCAACATGCCACCAAAATATCGAATCAAACGTCTAAAACTCTAAACCTAAAATATATTGTACTATTTTTAATGTGTTACGGAAATGAGTTTTCGTCACGCATGTACAATAGTTAAATTAATGTTAAATAATTGGCAATGATTTTCCTTTTGTGGTTCTACGCCCTAGTAATTAACTATCCCGGATAGCCTGACCTCTGTCAACTGGGGGCATTATTGTAATCATAAAAAGTGTTAGTAAATTAAATCAATTTGTGGTAACAGTGCACCGAGGAACATTAAATAAAAAAAGAATTCTTACGGATCGGTCTCCATGGTCACTGAAATAACAGGGTGCTGCTTGCACCTCCTCTAATCAAACCACTCATCCCAAATATTTTTGTCGCAAACATCAATTCTTAATGTTCAGTATACAGTTTGCATTAGTCTTCGTCAGATACCATGATTTACTACCGTAAAGTAAGTAGCACTGGTTGTTCAAATTGTTGTACAAATAACATTTGGATTCAATCGTGTACAGCTGTCTACATTCAGTTGGTTTTGGATTTAGCTATTCCTAAGCGAATACCGAGTTATTTTATTAGGCTACTGTCATCCAGTATGTGTGTATCGCATCACCTGAAGCTGTCAACCTTCCCGAGGATCTGTCCTTCGCTGGCCATGGTCCTATCAGAGAGATAACAGGTTTGATTACACAAAACAATGGTTTTAATTGGGTAGTCACAGTGACGTTCCTAGGTCATGTTTCTGAAATGCTTTTACTACTTTTCTAAATATTTTTTTTGAAATTACGTCATCTGCCACCTATATTGATGACATCGGTAAATGCCACATTTAAAAAAGATTTTTGCAATAAATTTAACTACTGTCTAGTGTTACCTAGTCTAGTAATATTATTACCATTGAAAATGATTTTTGTCGACATTTCATTTTATCAAAGACATTGAGGCGCCATACTTATTCTGAACCAAATTTGTGTGTCGAAAATATTCAGTCATTTAAAAAAACTGTGATTCTTTGCCGCTCCCTTGGACTTGCCTATACCCACGGAACGTCCCTGGGTTAATAATCATTCTACGAAGTAAATGGATCCGATTTTTATACACTAATAGCTATGTGTCTTTTTACAATATTGCTGAAGTGGGCTGTCAATAAATAATGTTATTTTGAGTAAGAATTTTTAAGAAAAGCCGATTTTTTTAAATGCCAACATTCAAAACAAGCCAATAAAATTAAGTCAATGATTGTTATTTTTACGGTCCATAGCTGCAATTTTTGAACTGGTATTTTAAATTGCTTATTAAATATCATACAAAATCATATTATCCAGGGTCTATTATACATATAATATAAACATACCGGGTGTCGCAAAAAAAATATTCGCACATAAACGTATTCCGTTAACTTCTGCTAAAATATTTAAGTGTGGATACATTTTATTTGTGACACTTTTAATTAAATACACTAATTAAAACTCTTAGTATTAATGTGCTTTTAAAAATAACTAATAATAATTCGACACTATAGACCGGTGCTTACCAAACATTTTCATTCCACGGCCCCCTAAATCTGGGAAAATATAATCCGCGGCCCTCTTCAATACAAAACATGTACTGCGGCGGCCCCCGATCTGGGAAGTATAGACCACCCTATACAAAAAGCGATTAAATAAACACTATAGACCGGTGCTTCCCAAACATTTTCATTCCACGGCCCCCTAAATCTGGAAAAAATATAATCCGCGGCCCTCTTCAATACAAAACATGTCCTGCGGCGGCCCCCGATCTAGGAAGTATAGACCGCCCTATACAGCAAGCGAGAATCATTTTTGATTAAAAAATTCAATTAACACATACATAATGATCACATCATAGCGATATTGATTTTATCTATCAAACTAATATTTGTGTAAAATTTCATTGCTATTTCTTTTATTAAAATACGTCACTTGCATGAATGATTCAGAATTACCATTTCCCCTATAGATAATCTCGTCTCTACTGGAGATATTAATATTACAATTTAAACTATTATTTAAGTTAAAAGTTTAGTTTTTTGTGTTACCATTCGTTCCTATCTAATTTTTGACAATTCGATTCATGGTTATTTTGACTAAAAGCTTTCGAATTCGCTCTCGCGGTGTTGTGCATTTATTATTGCAATCATTCTTAATTTGAAAAAAAAATATCAGTCATACGACACGTGTTTTTTTTAGTTTATGGTATTTAAGTGTTGCCAAATAACAAAAAAAAAATGGACTGGCCTTGTTATTGAACATTGACCACAAATTAAACAACAATAAAATTACATACTCATGATTACTACAATAGTATTTTTTGAATGCATTATAATATCACGCTACGTGAGTGAGCACATTTTTATTTATTGTAATAATACACATAATCGTTTCAATTTTCTAACGCATTTCCGGAAAAACACTATTTATTTGTGTTACATTTACCGCCAATAGATGTCGAAAAATGAGGTTATTTGAAATCAATGCTTTTATGACAGGTCTAGGAAAATGATAACGAACAGACTTTATGCACCTATTCCTCTATCTGAACGTTGTATTTTACACAGTCTAGTGTTATGGAACATATAATTCATTTAATAATGTTTATTCTATCATTTTTAAACAGTTTTATTTTGCCCGACCGTGAAATTAAACGTATTCTCTAAGTAAAAAGATGATTGAGTTTACAGATATACCCAGGGTAATAACAGGGTTGTATTTCTTGAAAATGTGTATGTAACCTTATTGGGGGATGATATTTGCATACGTTTTCGGTCATCTTAAAGAATAGCGTCGTAAAGCATTTGACGTTTAATCGAAATTGCCGCCAACACAGAAATCGTTCGTGAATTATTTGTTTTAAATTATTATACAAATCTAAGAAGCGTTATGATCTTTGATTACTGTCAGAATAAATGAAAAAAATAAATGTATATTCAATAGTACCGATTTCGCTGCGAAATCGTTCATATTGGAAGCTATGTGTAACTACTTATACATCTTAGTTAAGATACGATTGAATATACATTTATTTTTTTTAATTATTCTGACAGTAATCAAAGATCAAAACGATTTTTAGATTTGTATAATTAATTAAAACAAATAATTCACAAATGATTTTTGTGTTGGCGGCAATTTAGATTAAACGGCAAATGCTTCACGACGCTATTCTTTAAGATAACCACGTTTTCTTATGTCCGAAGGGTACTATGAGGTTTATGCCTACTCTTTCTCTGTGTAATATAATATACCTCAAATTTAGTAAATGATAAGTAGTTTGTCCTAGTAGCTACCAAGTCAGCGTGGCCTGTGGGTCTGACAGTTGGTCGGACCAACATGATTAATTGCTCCCGCTCATTATTCATGGGATTGGGATGACAATTCCAGAGGATGTGATCAGCATCCTGCATCAGGCCACATGTACATATCTCTATGTCTATACGGCCAAGCTTGAAGAACTTTATTGTATGATACTAGATACAATACGATAAACAATATAAGAACATAATATCTTTACGGTTAATGAGCCTTTGAGAATTGAAGTAAGCAGAGTAGCAAAATGGTGTTTTTTTCTATTGGACTTTTAAGTACAATCACGTTTATACTTAGTGTTTTTGTGGATTGCATATTTTTATTGTTTAAAGAAAATACTATTTTGTAAGCTCACTTCACTTGCACTTCTCAAGCGCTCAACTTAAACAATTTATTTTGTCATAATGACAATTTTTACAATTTTTTAAAAAAAATATATCTAAATTCATGTCGTTTCGTTGGTGTTACTCACTCGTTTCGACAGGTAACGTAAAAAAATAAGTGCTAAAATAAAATATAATATTTATAAGGCGTCGTTTATTTAAATATTCAGGGCTAGTACAATATATACGAGTGTTTTATTAGCTCAATAATTGATTATTAAACATGTAAATATACCACACGAAAAAACATTGTTATTTTGTTCAATCATTATAACACTAAATGTTCGATATTTAAATTTTTATTTGTACTACTTTATAACTTAAAAACGTGTAGATTTTTTTAATTTCATTGACCCGGTCAGTCAAGCTTAAATATTTAAAATATTAATATTATATATTTTTATAAAATGTAATTATATACTGCAATTTAAACGTATCAATGATTATTTATATGTTCTCAATTTTAACGAAACCAGATGAATGATTTATTGATTCAATGCGACGTTTCTCAAACGTTTCCAAAACGAGGCTGTAGAGTTGATATCGGAGTCATTAAAAATGGATGATTCAGACACTTTTATTTAAATCAAACTAAAATAAAAAAAACATATGAATTCTAATAGAATCATTTAAAAAAAACAGACTAAGACACCATTATCTCCATGAACAGATTTTTGTTTAAAATTTTATTAATAAATATAAATCTTTTTTTAATTGGAGTCGCAACTTATTTACGACTCCACTGCCCAGTTCTAAAACCAAGATTTCTTTTTAAATCCATATGTTAAAGTAAAGGTGCCCAAACTTTTTTACGAATCGTCTGGGTGAATTTTATTAGAAAATAAGCCGGACATATTATTGATTGGTGATATTTGGACTTAGGATGTTCATATTTTCAATATATTTTTATAATGAGTTAATAATTATTTGTCGGGTCCTATAGCGCAGCGGTTAGCATTGTTGGCTTCCGTGCCGATTCTCACTGGTTCGAGTCCCAGTACAAACAGCATTTTTTTGATCGATTTATCGATTTCTGTACGAAGGCATGGGCCTATTTATGATGTCTTAAAATTCCTTCCCACCCTTTCCGATCCTTTAAAACTGGGTATAGTGAGAACGATTAGTTAACCACTGCTCCTGCCCTAGCCTTATCCTTATATCCCTACTACTCTCTTTGAATAAGAGAAGTTGAGCGACTGAGTAACGAGAGATACCTCCATTAGGAGCTGACATGAATAAAAAAAATGTTGGTAAGATAGAATATCCAAGAATTTTACGAGTAAATAAACATCTAGTTGCTTGAAAGAATGCATTTAAGAACTTTCTCCATTCTGGGTCTACTCCCTGGAAGCCTTATCTTATTTTAAGTATTAAGTCAAAAGACATACTTCAAAAAATGAAAAATAAAATATCATTTAAACCTTCTCCATACAGATTATTTGAGGAGTAAACTTTCAAAAAGTGATTTGTCACAAATTTTGAAAAGTGTCATTTATTCAGTTCTGATAGTCCATAATAAAATCTATGAATGGATATCATAATAAGTATGAAACAGGGCTGTGGAGTCGCGTGAAAAAAAGACAACTCCGACTCCAGCTTTAAAATAATTAATGACTTCGGCTCCGAGGAAATTTTTCAATAATTTTATTTAAACTTACATATATGTATAATACCATCAGGTCATCTTAAGTCAGCCAAGTATGAAATGTTAACACTTTTGACTATTTTGTTTAAATACACATCATTGAATATATTTTTCAAAAAAAAATCGAGCCGCTCATTTTTCACGACTCCGGACAAAATACCGCGACTCCGACTCCGACTCCACAGCCCTGGTATGAAAAAAATGTTTTTTCCTATAAAAATTAAATCATAAAGTTGACACATTCAAGCAAACAGTGACTATCCCAACACTCAAATCATCATTTTCCAAGCTCTGTACTTGAAATGTTTGCTCCTCGTTTTGCATCGTTCATGAAATGAATGTTTTTTTATTATTATGGTGGTAACACAGACATAATAATATTATGGTCACCGTAAACATAAGCCACCATTGTTCACACATCAACGACTCGAATGTCAATACGAGATAAAAGTTTAACTGTCAGTTTCTCACGCGGGACAAACCGGAATTAATTATCTAACGTACTCCGCGAAATGGGATAGGGGCACCGCTGCATTAAGTTTGATAACCGCCGGCGCAACGCTTCGTATAAGTTATTCAATAAGATTATGCAATGCATAGCCTTTCGGCCATGATTCGCGCGAATTTTTAGAATCGGTCTCGAGTCGTTAATTTTAAAAACATAAATACATCATATTTCAATGTTTAGCACAAATAAACGATAACATGACGTATTCAATGATCTTTCGTTGCTTATTTCGTAGTTAACATGAAACTGTTTACATGAAATGTACAATACATTACATGATAAATGGTAAAACTGTAACAGTATTTCTATTTGATTTATTTTTTTGCCTAAAACCCGTGATAACCGAAGTAAAGTAAACATGCTATACATCAGTGCTTCCCAAACTATGTTCCGCGGGAAACCGGTGTCTTGTAGGACTTTAATACGCTTTCCGCGAAAATTGGGAATGGTTATATACTCTGCAACCCATTTAAACATAAAAATTTAAAATAGAGAAGTAGTAAATCTCCACTGACGTTTCAAACGTCAAATATACAGGCAAAGATTTTGAATCACTAAGAGCTTTGTTTATTCATATTTCTATGTAACATGTTTTCAAAATAATTAATTAATAATAAGTGATTTAATAGCATATGTATTTTATTTAAATATTTTTACTATTATGAATTACCCGACCTAAAAAATAAGCTGTGTTCCGTTAACATTTCCAGGTTTGCGAAGTGTTCCATTTCACAACAAGTTTGGAAAACTCTGCTTTACATAATGCTACACTTTTATATCCAAACGTGTATTAAATGCTGTAAGAATCTTCAATCTCGGTATTGTAAAAATTGTAAATCTCGGAATTACAAAAAGGCACCGGGTTGGATGCCTTAGTTCCAACGTTATGGTGTACATATCATCATTAACTTTTCGCTGCAGTGTGAAGACATGAATAGTTATTTTGTTATCTAAATTAACATGGTGCATTAAGTGACATCTTAGTTGGCCATAAACGTGGCATCCATAATCACAATAATAAGCGCGTTTTCTTTCTCGTTATCAAATAGTCAACATTTATTCACAGTGTTTCAATAATATGCGTCAATGATGATTGTCTTATAAATTCTGCAGTCACGGGTAATATTTTTACTCTTAGATTTTAGATAAAAAAAGACATCTTATCAAAACCGACGGCCATGAAAGATTACCAACGCGCCACTTTTATTGATCAATACGTCAACTAGGATTTTAATATCAAAACCAGGATTCCGGTAGTTTGACCGCTCTTTTAACTGTCAGTTTTGTAAATGCAAAATGGCGGTATTCCAGTTATGAAAATTAAACAAAATCAATTATAATTCTTAGGATTTTTCTTATTTAACACAAGTTTAAGATTGAAAAACACGTGATAACAAATTACTATTTATAAATATGCTTATAATTACAATATTCGCGTTGTATTTCATTCAACAATGTCGAAAATAAATCAACTTCTTCGTTCTTTCTTGAAGCTTTCCAACAAATGTGATCAAACTCGAAGTGTAATGAAAACACCTCTCATTTTTAAGATTAGGCTAGTTTAAGTAGGGATTCTGAAGTCTCGGGGTTTTCAAAGTCCCGGGACTTCTCGGGACTCAAGACTTTTATTTCCTCTTCAATAAAATTGTTTGTATTATAGTGAAAAAAACATTTGTAATTAAAACAATATCCGGTATGTACATTTAATTTTAATAATAGGTGTACCGGAATTAAGTGTCGTATTTTTTGTTCTCGATCTTCAATGGTCAGTTGGCTTCGTCAGGCAATCTTTTACGACATATTTGAATTTGTATCGTTAGTCATACATACCTGATGTGTATTGTGATGATTTAATAAAAAAAATAGTAACCGTATTTACAATGGAGGGCTTTGTACCAAATGAAGTATTTGTTCGAAAAACCATGTTGTACCATTTTTTGAAAAAAGAGAACGTATCAAGTGCCACAAAAAATATTTGTGGTACACTGGGGAATATTTTAGACATTCGTTAATCTCAAAGGTGTTTCAAACAATTCAAATGCGGTGATTTTGATTTAAAAAAAAAACAAAAACAAAATCCAACGTTCACGATTCAGGAACTGACAAATAAACTCGAATACGTATGGTCGAGTGTACAGGAACACTTTTAAAAAATCAGCAAGACTTGGAGACAAGAAAGATGGGTGCCGTAAGACAATGCATGGCCTCACACCAATCAAAAAATCAAGGACCTGGGATGGAAGACTATCAGACATCCACCATATTGACCAGACATTGCTCCGTCCGATTATCACCTATTCAGAACGATACAACATTGTTTTTATAAAAAAAATATGCCAGTTATGAAGAGGTCAAAATGGGCATATCCGAATATTTTAATTCAATCCCCGGTGATTTTTATAACAGAGGGATTGAAAAATTGCCAGATAGGCGGAGAGAGTTTATATCCAACGATGAAAATTATATAATCGACTAATTTTTGACAAATAAATGTTTTTATCGTATCAGATTGTTTCATTAAAAAACGACACTTAATTCCGGTACACCTATTATTTTGTAATTTAATTTTGCGACAGTTATATTACAATATATAAACACATGGTATTTGAAACTTCTAAGAAATTTTAAATCACAAACATCTGTTTTTTTTATCAGATCTCTTTTATATAGCCGTGTCCGTTTTTCTTGGAGCTCCCCTCTTATACCTGCTTTTATTCAATACTCATCATTCCTTTTGAGGGCTTCGTAATCACAAGAATTGTTTTTTCAAAATTAAAATGTACAATTAATTTTAAGCCACAGTCACGATTCCTGGGACATTTTACAACAAAGTCCTGGGACTCAAGACAGCAAAAAATTTGGCAAGTTCCGGGACTTTTGTCCCGGGACGTCTCGGCACAGAATCCATAGGTAGTGTCAATATTAAATATCAATAGACCACACGTTTAAGTATAAAATAATGTAAAAGTAAACGTCATGTTTGAGTGTCGCCGATTTATTCATTCCAAAAATGATAGTTTCTTGCTCCTCTTAGTCCATTTTAGTCTCGACAACAATATTATAAAAACTTCAAAAGCAAATTCCAACACCAAAACGAGAACCAGGTCCGAGAGAGAGAAAAAAAAACTCGTTCAAAGACAACGCTAAAGAGATGTATAAAATGAAAACAGATGCTATCGGAATGATGAGTGTTAATAAAAACATCTGAGAAAAAAACAAATCAATTCGTAAAAAGAAATCCATTTAAGTGCCGTGCCTTGAAATAAGTAGATGAATTTAAAACTGAAAGAAAATAAGAATATTATTATGACAATTAAAATTTATGACAATATATTCGAAACTGTTATGGGTAAAAACTGGAAGAATTCAGACATATGAACAATAATTCCTGATACTGGGTTTCAAAAACAATTGGTCGAGGTGTACAGATTTTTCATGAAGTTGGTCTGCTGAGGTATATTCTCAAATGTCATGTCAATTTCAATGATGAAAAAGAACTGGAATAGTTTTCTCTACATTTTCGGGAAAATTTAGCATTCAATCGTTGGCAACCCTACTTCCGAGCGCGAGAATTTCCTGTGACATGACAATTGTATTAGGGTATCCAATCCCGAAGCCTTTTTCCAATCCCGGGATCCCGGGATTGAGATTTTCTCACCGAGGAATTTGAAATCCTCAATTTGCTATACTTTTTTCCAGAATCTCACAGAAACTCGTTTTTTTTTTTTTTTAGCTCACCGAGGAATTTGAAATCCCCGATTTGCCAATTTCGTATAAATTTCGAGAATTTGCTAGAAATTTCTCAATCCCGAAATCCCGGGATCGCGGCCATCTCAATCCCGGAATTTCGGGATCAGAAAATTGAACGGGATCCCGGGATTGGATGCCCTAAATTGTATCTCTCGTGTCCCGGAAAATGATCAAAGCCGAGACTTCAGAATCATTAATGTGAATCAACTTTAAGAGTCTTAAAACGTTTTTACTTTGGCAAAGAAAGATTGCGGAACATATATAAAATATTTTTTTTCTTGGAAAATATTATTTTTTTAGTAAAGGTACGGTATTGTAAAACGTCAAGTTCAATTCGACATAGTAACGTTACATAAACTGGTTTTCTTTCGTTCAAACGAACAAGTACTTTTTTGTTTTTTATGCGATAACAATAAAAAAAAGTATTCTGTTGATTTGAGTGTTGTTTATTCCTTGTAACATTTCTTGCATGCTTTATCAGTTGTTGCAGCGGCCTTAAAGTGCGGTTTTTTGAACAGTGATTCGTTTGGATTGCTTAGAATGACCAACGACGAAGCATTGTAATACCAGACAAATATATTAATACCAATATTTCAGATTACACACCAGTACACTCAATGCGAGTAACTTTGACAATCGGTCTAACATTGGCCCACCACATGAAAAAAAGTTTCAAATTATGCCGTTGTAGTGCTATGGTCACACCATTGCCACCTGTATATTTCTTAGCTAAGCAATGGTATTCTGTAGACCAGGGTGGGGAACCTTTTCTTTTCTAAAGGCCACATTCATTTATCTGATTCAACATAAGGCCGCAGTAAAGAAAACGTTGAGTCTAGTATCTTTTGCCGGCGATTTTGAAATCATGAGATTTTTGAAACAATTTCATGCCAATTTCTAAGGGTCAGAAATTTGCGGATTTCCCAAAATTACCAGCGTAGGACCTTTTTTGTTTTTAGGTCTTCCAATAATTTTAAAAACCAAAATATCAGGAATTTACGAATCTACGAAAAATAACAGAATTGGCCGATCAAGTCAAAAGCTCGCACCAGAGTAGCCAAAAAGCCTCGGGTTTCCCACCACTGGTGTAGACCTTTGGAAGTAAAAAAATTAATTATAATGCATCATATTTGGTATTTTGTGGAATGTCAGTTGAGTTGGGTATCTATCATATTTAAAAAAACTTTCGTCGGCAATATTTTTAAATCAGTTTTGCTAAAACAGCAAATGAAACAATATTGCAATCCTTGTTAGTATCGTTTGACAGACGACGAAATTCAAAACTTGGACATTGGCTGGGTACTTTTTTGCAATGTTCACTTCATGCACAGTATTATACGGTTTGTTCAATTCAATCTATTTCATTTATATTTAAAGATATGTGACATCTACCGCCGATAAATTTGTTTTGCAACCCGGAACATTATTTCACTATAAATACTTTATTATCAAATCAAAATGCAACTCGGCACGTGTGCCACTGTTTTTTGTGCAGGTTAATAAAAGCTGACATTGTATTGTATATAATATATACGTGATACAATTTGTTGCATAGAATGATTCGAGATTTGGTCAAATCAAATTATACTTTTATGGACGAATTGAGAAATGCATAAAAGTGTAACTTTAGTTTGGTCCCATAGCAAACTAAATCTTTCATAGGAGTTCTTAATATAATATGATATAACCAATAGGTATATGATGTATATTTTGTCAAGGCGTGGTGCAATCGTCATTGTAGTTAGCTTCCGTGACAGATTTCAATGGTTCAAACCCCAGTACGAGCAGATTTTTTATTCAATTGATTCAACGAATTTAATCAAACGGTGTGTGTCTTTGTGATGTCTAAAACTCTTCACCCATCCTTCAAATTCTAAAATAACGGTTCATAGAGAGAGCGAATTGTTATCTACTAGTTCTGTCTTAAACCTATCCTTTACTACAGGTGTTGATTGTTATTGACCTGTCGCAACCCTTGGCGGTGCGAGGAAACATTTTCGGAGGTGCGAGAGAAGTTTCTATTTTGACATATCAATAAATAAATGTATATTAAATGTATTATAAAACCACCTAGTAATAAAATTTTTAGATACCTTTTGTATGTATACGTAAATATATGCATATCGACTGTGGAAATGAAAAAGGACGTAACCCACAGTTTTTTTAAAACAGATCAAACTTGATACACATTCTATCAAAATGATGCAAGCTGCACATGCCGAATTAGAATCTAAATTAACCGTTTAAGTTTGAAAAAGATGACCTTGTAAAAAATTAAAACCAAGAAAAAAGACTGAAATAAAGGTTTTTCCTAAAAAAACTTCTTTAATTCATATTAGATTATGTCAATTAAACACCAGTTTAGAATTCTGCGTGCAATTCAAGGTTGTGTATAATTCATAATTTTCGTATGTCACAAAATCATCAAAACACATTTTTAGCGCCTCCTCTAAAATTTGATATGTGTGAGTTACGTTCTTTTCCTTTTCCAAAGTCGATATGTATATTTTTCCGAAATTAAAAAAATGGAATAAATTTTCAAGTGGGTGAGAGAACATATTTTCAGTTTCAATGGAGTGTAGATCACTAAAACGAATAAGAACCACTTGCTATCCTTACTCTCTTTGGAAAAAGAAAGGTTGAGAATTATTAGTAACAAACTTTTCTCGCAGAAAAACTTATACATTTGAGTCGGTCATAGATTTTATTGTATACCATATGGAAGTTTACGAGTTTGTAAAAATGCATTACAAAGTGAGAGACAGATAAAGCAAGACATTGTTTACGTAACCATATACATAATGGAGATTTTTCAACAGCTGTATGGCAATATTTTTTTTTGCGGAGTATGGTTAGAAGGATAGAACTAGGATACTACTAGTGGATAACTAATCGCTCTCGCTACGTCACGTTTGACTGATTGTCACTGAAACGCATTCCGAAATCTTACTTTATTGTATATCGGACATCCGACATTATCGCCATGTTCGTTATATCGAGTTTTTACTACTCGTTTACATTGTTACCAGTGGCGGATTATCCTATAAGCGCATGAGGCGCGCGCTTGGGGCCTCTGGATCTTAGGGGCCTCAAAAATGCTTTATATTATATTACCCATACGCCGCCTGTATGGTCGAGTGGTCAACGTTGTTGGCTTCGGTAACGGAGGTCCCGGGCTCGAATCAATTTATGAATTTCTGTTCGAAGGCATGGATGTATGTGGTGTCTTGAATTCCCCCCTCCCACCTATCCTATCCTATTAACGTGGCGTATCGAGAGCGATTAGCTAACCACTAGTCCTGTCCTAGCCCTATCCTTCTATTCCTACTCTCTTTGGAAAAAGAGAGGTTGAGCAACTGAGTGACAAGCAGTTCTCATAGAAACACGCCTGCTGAGATAAACTCCATTAGGAGTCCATATGCTCCACATTGGGAGCGGACATGGTAAAAAAAATATGTATTTTGTTCAGATTTTTATATATTTTACATGATTTATTTGACATCCTTTATTTATTTGAAATTTTATTGCGCCTGGGGCCTCTCTTGTGCTTAATCCGCCACTGATTGTTACAATCGTACATTTTAGATTAAGGTAACATGTATCAATTTCTGTAATTTTTGGTTAGTCATAATATCTTATGAGTGGTACAGTGACGTATGCTGATATATTATTTATCCAGCAACCGGTTTGATTCAAAATTTTAAGTGTAACAAACAGCAAAAACTTGTTTACCGATATATTAATTTAAACGCCTCCAAATGCGCTAAATTGTCTTAAATGACACGGCTAACTACGTATAGCTTTCACCGTGACAGTTGAGATACAATACATTGATGATGTCTGCATACAGAACGAATGAAATAGTGGATGGTATATACCAGGGATGAGAACAACGAGAGCGACATTTTGGATTTTCATATTCCGCTATCTCAAAGCAACAGTGAGAAAAATTGAATATATGTACTAGTTTCAAGATAATTAGACATTAAGATTTTATGTTGTACTTCATAAATAATTGATTAACGTTTTATTTAATTCCTTCTATGGTTAAAATAAAAGATAATAGTTGCTTTTTTCTATACTTTTATTTGTATCTATTATAGATGTTTTTCTAATCTTACTTATGCTTTGAAGTTACAGTAAAATATCAATAACTGTACAAGTTAAATTGTTCATTTAAATGGGGTATTTTTTCAAATACAAATATTTCAGTGTTTCATAATAAAGTAATAAGTAATTGATTGGCATAATTATCTTAATATGAAACTTTTTTCATTTTGTCTCATTTTTTCTTTATGGTATAAAAAGCAACACAATAAGTCACGCTCTCGCGTAGTATTAAATACACACATTTAAATTTAATGTGTATTTGACAGTTGCATAAATATTCGCGGATTTTGTCAGTTACAACGTTTAGAAAAGGAAACTCCCAAAAATACAAGTATGTATAATGGGCTAAGAAATTACCCATATTTTTACCAAAAGATATTGGAAGCTGCACTTAACCCAACGAAGAGTAGCAAGCAGTTTTCGGAGCCGCATTTGCCCACGTTTAATGCTATAGTAATCCAATAACAACTAATTCTATAACATTAAATATTAATTTCAACATTGTCATTCCACTAGGTGTGAGACGTGTTTCGCCCCCTTTGGTGGCCATCTTCACACTAACTGTATTTTAAGATACGTAACTTAAGTGTACATAAAGACTAAATATTTACTATTTGAACATAATATATCGTCGCCCTATTGGTAGAAGTTAGTAAGTAACCAAATTCACAGAATACAAAGTATAATGCACGTCGAAATTCTTGTATATCAAATATCTTGTTTATTGTAGCTTCACAACCTTTCATCGATACCGTCAATGTCACTTTATTTTATCCGTGCAATTTTTTGTCGTGCCATTTTGTGCAAGCACCATTTAAAAAATCTAACTAATACTTCTTTTGTTTTTTTAAAAATATTGACAATCTTAATTTATACCACAAAACATAATAATAATTCGAAAACTAATTACGTAGACTCTGCTACAAATATTTTACAAAATAATAGATGCTGTTATTTGTAGCTCGTTTGTTGTGGATTGTTTCCGTCTTTATAATATCTGACAAGCTCTCCTTGGAAAACACCTAATGTGGAAATTTGCCCGTCGCCACAATGAAATTTTCCTTGAATCTCTATACGTCACACCCTTACATCATTAAGGTCAATGAATGGCATCTGCGAATTGAATTATCTTCTTAAAATTGTGATAATTCTACGACAATTTAGTTAGAACCGCTCAAATTAACATGCTAATATTGTTATAAAATAATTCATGGTATAGCCGCCATTTTATTCTTTTGCAAGAAAATCAGCTGTCAAATAAAGTTCGTCATTCGAAATTCGAATTCCGATATTCATCATTGAATGCTCATTATACAAACCTTTACTGTAATTTTAATGCGACATCAATATTGAGTTGGTGATTTCAATGCTTAACAAAATGTTTATTTAATTTAGTTTTTAACGGAAGAAAGTTCAAGAATGTATTTCATAAAATATCAAAAGATACTTGTTTTGCCATTCGGCTTGTAAAATTATCATTATTCGTTGGATTAATTTCTATAACTGTATGCGTATAAAAATGATTTTCTCGTGTTTTTTTCCTTGTTGAGCACACTATCGCATATCACTTTTATGAGATAATAATACCATAATCTATTCTTAAAATTAAATTAATATGACGAGCAAAGACAACTTAACAATAATTTTAGCTGTAATAGAAATGAGAAATGTCTTTTTACGTGCTATGTGTATACATAAAATGACAATCTAGATGCGTTGATTATCAGCATAGATTTTTCCGAATCCAAATTTTGAACATTTGACGTAGGTATTCGCTTTCAAAATATATTAACATAAATCACAATTACTTGATGCCAAAGACTAATTTTACAATCTAACAAAATAAAATCACATGCACGAATTTGGCTAGGGCTTGTCGGTTTTCAAAAACCGGTGTTTTAGCTAAATTTACGACACTCGAAAGCCAGTCTTTTCTACTTGGTAACCCGGTTTCTTATATAAGAATGAATAGTTACTTATTTTTTTAGTATTTATTAAAAAAAACGCTATAGCTACAAATGAAATGAAACAAAAAATGAAGTTTAATTGTCACTTGTCAGTATATTTTTTTTTTACCAAGTCCGCTCCCAATGTGGAGCATATGGACTCCTAATGGAGTTTATCTCAACAGATTTTTTTCTACGAGAACTGCTTGTTACTCAGTTTCTCAACATCTCTTTTTCCAAAGAGAGTAGGAATAGAAGGAAAGGGCTAGGACAGGACTAGTGGTTAGCTTATCGCTCTCGACGCGTCCCATTCATAGGATAGGATGGGTGGGAGGGGGAATTCAAGGCATCATAGACAATTGTCAGTATATATATATATATTAATAAATCCGTTGTATATATATAATATTTACGTTTATTTTAAAAATATTTTTGTTGGAAATTTTGGCTCTGTTAGAATTCACGAATACATCAATCTCAAAAACACAGACCGCCTACTTTTACATACCTAAGTAGGTATAAGAATCTACAAACAAAAGAACCATGAAATTGCATCATTTCATTGATACTAGGGTTTCCATTCCAGGGATCTGGTCCAATTTCGTGATCCCGAAATCCCGAGATTAAGATTTTTATAATTTTGAAATCGGAGATTCTTGGAAGAGGTAAAAAAACGAGTCACGCTGACATTTTGGGCAAACCGGTAAATTCCTGGGTTTTCGAAATCGGAAATGAAATTGTTTGAAAAATTCATGATTCTCTTTTGTCAATTCCAAATCCCAATTTATGCACGGTTTCATGTTGAGTGTTCAATCAATTCGTCAATCCCGAAATTTCGGAATCACAAAAAGGCTCCGGGATTGAATACCCAAATTATAATCCAGCGAAAGAGTATTTTCTATTTCAGAAATATTCTTTTACAAAATTAAGTTACTTAGCAATTTGAAAAATCTTTGGACGTTCTGATTTTTCGTCGATGTTTTTGTGAATGTTTATTTAATATGAATAAGCAAAATCTTAGAAAATGTAACCATGTTTTCGTTATTTATAAAAATAACGAATAAGTTGTTACATTTTCTAAGATCTTTGAAGATTTAATAAATTTCTATGATATATAAGAATTTATAAACATGTTTATAAAATTTGAATCGTTCAAACTATGTACATTCTCACAGATTTTGTCACTAACGACCCGGGTTTCGCCTTTCGGCATCTTCAGGCATTCAAGTAATGTGAATGTACATAGTTTGAACGATTCAAATTAAATATTGAAATTCCACCAAGCACCTTCAGTCGAAATCTTGAATTATGTTTATAAAAATTCAGATTTTTACTTTTTATAAACTTGTTTACAAAAAACCTTGACCTTGACACAACCATAGACAAATTTACTTTTTCCTCTTTTGATGAGTCAACCAACAAACCTCACAACAAAGAAAATGCAATATTGCATATCCAAAGAGAATGTTAGACAATTTTGACAGCCCTTGATTTGCCACGTGGAAATAATAATCTACCAGTTATAAAATATTCATCAAAACAACAAAGCTTATATCTTGACAAATGGCATTACTAAAGCGAGGCAATAATTTTCCGTGCACCAAAGATAATAATTTGAAATATTGTACGATATATTGTTTATTCATTTATTAAAAGAAGAAATGTTCACTTCGGAAAACTTAAAGAATGACTCACAGCGCATTCCTCAACTAGATGTTAAATATTTTTCAATTTAATTTTCGAAAAATTAATAAAAATAAAGTCCACGATAATTGGCCTTTAGTAAATATGTTATCAACGATTTTCGACTATAATGAAAAGGAAGGTCTCTTCCAAATTTAAAAATCGGCGTTTCATATAACCTAACTCGCACTTAAGAATTTCAGAAACATTGGATGAAAAATAAATATCTTTTTTCGCCAACGGAAATAAATGTTATGTATCAACAAGGAGCAAAATTACTCCGAAAAGCAAGCTGCTCATATTTACAGCAATCACTCGTCCAATCATTGAATGTGAATCTAAGTTCCTGATTATTTTTTGAGAAATCGTGGACATGAATTGTTTGTTCTCCCAAGGTGTAGAGCCAGCCTGCCAATGGGGATGCCACTGGGGAGAGCTTTAACGGTGTTCAATAATATTGCTTCGGATGTCGACATATTCCACGTAGACGTGGGTGAGTTCCGACGAATACTATTTTTTATGTATTAAAGTAGAGTTCGTCGAAGCTTACTCAGTTAACTTCCTTGCCACTTTTTTTTTACTGCTTTTAATATTAAATTATACTATTTTTTTTCTCCATTGTGAAAGTTTTAAATTTATAATTTGTCAACCTTGTACAATGTTAATTAAATAAATAAATAAATGCTTGGACAATCATTGTGTACGCTACTCAATTATAGGCCTATGATTTCCACGAGCATATGGAGACTCTCCAGAATATTAAAAATAAGTCACTGCTAGTTGAAAAATACCTACCATTCGTGAATTCATTCGTGAAATCTCTCAAAAGTTTCACAGCGAGGTAGCAAACATTATAGCCCACCGATCACTTAATTTCTTAATTATGACTAGACAATGCTTAAAAATTGTTTTAAGCCAAAAACATTTCCGCTCGACGACCCTTCATAAATTTAAAGTTTATTCTAAAAATTAACACATAGTATAAGAACGATCCTTTGCACCATGTAAATGACTCTTTTCGGATTACTTTTTTTTAATTATTTTTGCATGTCTCTTTGGGGAGGTATATAATATAATTTTCATATAATGGTGTATACGTGAACTGGCTTCACTTTACATTGCTCACCTCTGTAACGATCACACCCTTTCGTTGGCAACGATGGATAGAGAATGCAAATAATCTTACTATTAGCGATGAATGAGACTCAAAGAACTTTGACGCTAACGCACCTGAGGTCTTGCAGCTCCACTAATTTGATAACAAAAATGTCTCCAAATTTAAAAATAAACGGTTTATATAAAAAAACTACATTTAATAAATGTGTAAAGAAGAAAGGAGACTAGTTGAATCGACGATATTGATAACTTAATCATAAATAAAAAAATAGCAAACATCTTGCGTTGATCTCTTTAGGAATATATCGACACAGTTAGGGTATCCAATCCCGGAGCCTTTTTCCAATCCCGGGATTGATCCCTTTTTTTTCGGGATCCTGGGATTGGGGTTTCGGGATCCCGGGATTGTGATTTTCTTACCGAGAAATTTGAAATCCTCAATTCGTTATACTTTTTCCCAGATTCTCACAAAACCTCGTTTTTTTTTTTTAGCTCACCGAGGAATTCGAAATCTCCGATTTGGTATACTATTTCCCAGAACTTCACCAAAACTCGTTTTTTTGTTTTTTAGCTCACCGAGGAATTTGAAATCTTCGATTTGGTATACTTTTCCCCAGAATCTCGCAAAACCTCGTTTTTTTTTTAGCTCACCGATTTACCAATTTCATCTAAATTATCGGGTTTTCCTCAAAATTTCTCAATCCCGAAATCCCGGGATCGCGGCCATCTCAATCCCGGAATTTCGGGATCAGAAAATTTAACGGGATCCCGGGATTGGATGCCCTAGACACAGTGTCCTTTTACTTACGAGAACAGATATTTTGGCACGACTTTCGGGCATCGTGTTGCTTTACAATTTTAAATTATATCATATTAAAATTCCTGTGTAAAATAACAATAACAATTACAGCAACTGTCTTATCTGAAATTCATCGTTGCTTGAAATCTCTTTGTGAATATTTACTTTTCCTAGTAATATTACGACAGTGAATTACTTTAATCTTGACAGACAATCGTAGAAGATTCAGCTTGTGTTAATTGTTTTTAAATAATTTTATATTTCTGTTACTTCAATACCACAATAGTTTAAGATTCGACATGATGCCATTATTTTCACTGTATTCATATTGTCTTAGTTTAAAGTTGTATTGCATTGAATATTGCAGTCACGGGATCCTCTCTGCGTTTCTTGTCATTAAACACATATTAAAAACTTAATTTAACACGAATAAAAACAATGGAAACTCTCTCAGTTATTTAAGAAGTTTATTGCTGATGCTAAAAACAAGTAATTGATAATTCTTAGTCTGATTTTTAAATACTATTACATATTACTTATGAAATATTTACTATTGATTACGTAGAGATTAGTTTTATACTCATAAATTTATTATAAATGTAGTTTTCCTCCGCACACATTTGATAATATTTATTATTCACATAATTTACTTTAAAGAACACATGAGTCGTCTGGTATCAAAAGCAGAACTATCCCATATATGTCGAAATTAAACTAATGCTGTCACATTATTCTGCTGGTTATAGTGTATGGCTAGAAATTAAAAAAAAATGCTTAAAATTCAAATAAATGTGGTACAAAAACGCAAAAGAAAATGATGTTTGGTATCAAAAGCAGAACTGTCCACGACGTTGGAAACAAAAGTAGAACGGTTTGTTAAATCAGGATTTCGACCAATCGCAGAATTACTTTAAGTGATGTCCCATACAAATCACTTTTAGGGTGTTCACTGTCAATACTTGGTGGAAAGGCATTATATTCATAAAAACACAATATTTCTTTGTACTTCATTCCACTTTATTAATTAGGTCAGGACCGGTTACGCTCTCAGTTGACAATGCTCGCAATGAGCGAAACCAGTCCTGACCTAATTAATAAAGTGGAATGAAGTACAAAGAAATATTGTATTTTTATTAATCCTATACAAATTTTAAGTTGCACTCGTTGATGGGCTATGTTTAAAATTGAGTTTAAATTGATAAAACTCAAAAAGCCTACAATACGTTTTTCGTGTTTTTCTCGCAACTTCGAAAAATGGATAGTTCTACGTTTGATACTATACGACTCGTATACGAAAAACATTTATTAATTAACTATACAAATAACTATTGCCTGGATCCGTAGAACTATGGTCACCGCCAATGGCTTACGGGTCGGATCTCACAGTTGCTAGTCCCAGAACTTGCAAACAGATTTTTTTCAATCGAATTATCAATTTCTGTTCAATGCATGGGTGTTTGTGATGTCTAAAAAATTACTTACATCCTTTCAATACTAAAATAACGGAGTGTAGCGAGAGCGATTATTAACCAACTAGTTATGTCTTAACCCTATTCTTTCATCCCTACTTTCATTGGAAAAAGAAATGTTGAGCAACTACCGGTTCTCACAGAAAAAAACTTTTGCCGAGATATTTTAATTGAGAGCAGACCTCAGACAAAACCTCACCACTAAAAATAAATACGACTTACTAGACAATGCTTACACCTTTTTTCTAATATAATTTCGGAGGCTTCGAGTGGCAAGGGAGAAACTACAAAAAATAATATTTTAGATTGATTTGGCGCTAGCTGTCTGCGTGCTCATTTTTAATAGAAAATTTAATTTGACAACCTTGTTATTCTACTTGTTGTGACACATGTTTCATCTCTTTGACAAGCATCATCAGAAAAACTTATTTAATCTATATTGTATCTTCCACTATTGATTTTATTCAGTATTTTATATAGGTACTATATTAAATAAATCTTATTAATTAAAAAGACAAACCTTTGATATCTCAACTATATTTGTAAACACAAAATTACTTAGCCAGAAACTGTTTCTGCGTTTATTTTTCAAAAAACATTGCTTTGTAGTTTCGTCCCTGTAGCCCAGCAGTCGGGGAACCGGTGTAAATTACCCCGATTGGGGTAATAAGGATTTTTTTAAAACCTGAAGGGGGAAAGTTTTCAATTAAATTTTGTTTGTTCCAATATGAGAATTTTATTTTGTAAAAATGTTTAATTTAAATTTACATTGATTGTCTCCTTTTCAAAATGAGAGGGTAACATCGACTTACGCAAAAATATTGTGGAGTAATGGTTAAAAAAAGTTCCCGACCGCTGCTGTAGCCTTAAGCCCCCGAATTATGTCAGAGTAAACTGTTGATAATTTATTGTTGTCTATGGAGAAAAAAAAACAGTGATTCTTTAAACGAAATTGAAGATGACCCTCGAAACATACTAGTTACAATACATTTCCGACCCGAAAAACAAACGTCGCATAAAAAAAAATGGCGCCGCAGTACGTTTTTTTAACATCCACTAATTGGTACAAAATGTATACTTACGGACCGTTAATAATTCTGGTAGATATATAGATTATAGTAAATTATCTATTTCCGACCGCAATTTTAAGAAATATTAACAATACACTATTAGTCAATATTTTTCAACTGTTAATAAAAAAATGTTTTATTTGTCATATCTCGGAATAGAGTTTTGTGTATTTTTATCTTTGATATCATTTCAATGACATTTTTATAGATACTTGTAGAGATGTAGACAATATGAACCCTTAGTCAATATATTTATCTTAAAACTGCTTGTTGTTAAAACTTTTAACCCCTATTTAGTTAATAGAGTTGGGATTAAAGAATAGGGATTACAGGATATTAATAAAAACAATAATCCTTTGTACTTCATTCCACTTTATTTAATATGTCAGGACCGGTTTCGCTCATTGCGAGCATTGTCAACTGATAAGAAATATAATTTATATAATTATATGTTAGTTGTGTTGAACATTTTAATTTTGTGTTATTTTAGAATCACTTTAATGTAATTGGCAATTTCTTTTCAATGCCAACTGTTGTGTATAACTTTTCAATTTTGTATAAATAGCATTGTTAAATTATATTTCTTATCAGTTGACAATGCTCGCAATGAGCGAAACCGGTCCTGACATATTAAATAAAGTGGAATGAAGTACAAAGGATTATTGTTTTTATTAATATAATGCCTTTCCACCAAGTATTGACAGTGAACACCCTAAAAGGGATTACAGGATAGGTGGTTTGTTAATCGTTTTCAGGATCGGATAGATGAGAGGTAATTTTTAGTCAACACAAACATCAATATATTTGGACTGAAATCTATAAACTGATTGAAAAATCATTTTTAAGCTGTCCGTACTAAGATTCAAGCCCGCGAAAATCACAATCGAAGTCAACCATTCGACCTAGGGCTACGTACATTAAATAGTATATGAACAAAATAAACAATTTTCTATGGCGTAAAGAATTAGATTAACAATTATATTAATTTAAACTTACGGTATAATGTATTATTCAGTGCTTTTCTTGCGGTGGTGGAGCGGCATCCCGGCACCTTTTTTCTTTCAATTTTTAATGTTTCAAATCACTATTCGTACAATTTTATTCAAAAAACTTTTTCATTAAAATCATTGTTTATTCCTATCTTAGGTCCCTTCTGAATGCAACGTTCAAAAAAAATCCAGGTCGAGAACTGACTGTATTAGAAATACTTAATTCACTCGATGTTGTCACTATACTAGCATTCAACTGCAGAGGGTGGTTATACAAAATATCAGGTGCATCGATTTTTTTTTTAAATATTTCAAACATGATTATTATAATATATGAATATGCACTTCTTAAACTGCAACTGGCATTGCATAAACTTTAACCCCAGTAATCAAACCGTGACCTTATTATCAAATACTGGTAATATCGAATTTATTTTATCGATTAACAATAAAAAATTAACAACGTTCGTTTTCTTCTTTGTCGATTTCGTAAACAAAAAAAAAACAATAAGTGATTGGATTTATTTGAACATCTATAACAACAATAACTGGTTACCTACAAACAATGTCGATAAAATTCATTGACATGAACAATAATAGTACAACAAAAATATAAACATGCTAGTACAGCTGCACGGATTGGCCAAGACACTGATCTAAAAATATTTTTTATCATATTTTGTGAATAACATATTTTATTTAGCATAACCTAAAAACAAAACAATGACATACGTCAGGAATTGTATTTATATATTTCTAAATTCAAATTTTGACAGTTCATTTCACAGACAATTTTCATTTATTTCTTTGTAAAATTATAATATGGTATGTCATGTTTCGATACGATTTTTTCGTATTAGATATCTTCTCATTTAATTATTAATTTGACACAATTAGTCTTTTATTTTCAGCGCACAATTAAGGAAATAAATAATCGTTGTCAATGATATCTTCATTAGTCATTATTTGTTCTTTTTATTTTTCGAAAACACGACAATGTTTTAGGTAATATGAAATTTAATACAAACCAAACGTTGCAATCTCGATTACTTATTGATTGATTAGACATGGATTTCTTCGTTAAATTATTATAAAACATAGTATATATTTAACGATGTAGAGAATTCGCTAAGGTCTCTTATTCAAGACAGCGATTTTTTATATGTTTTTCTGATGAAATTTCACATTGAATTTCTTAAAGTATACAAAATTAGGTAACACTTGTCAGTAATCAAGTAAATGAAGATAAGGAAGCATATTTACTTACTCACCTTTCACACGCACTGTTGATAAGATATAATACAAAAAGTGTGTATGTTAGTTAGCATATACAAAAAAAAACTAAATAGGAGACAATTCAATATTAAAATATACTTCAACATATTCTTCATTACATAAACCATCATTCAATGTACGATCGAATGGCCTGTCAGGCATATCTTCCCAGTGGATGACGTAAAAGCCTCCGAGGAAATTGTATACTGCAGGATTCCTGAAGGCGTTTTCTTGAGACTACATCTATAAGCTAAAACATACAATACATAAGCATAATTAAAATATAACATTTACTATAATTTCGTTACTATTTCTTTTTAAGAACAATTAAGAGTTTCTATAATCTTCGAGGCAGCATTCAACAGAGTTGAATTAATATCAGCTGTCAACGATGCGACAATTTGAAATTGGAACGTGTCGTTTAATAGATAATAATTAAATAAACATAGATTTAACTCAATCAAAGAGGTCGTTGGCACAAAACAAAAAGAAATTTTAAAACGAACGAAGCAATTTATTATAATGATGATAAAAGTCGGTATTTATTTTAATTAAAAAAAAACAATGTATCTATCTATTCCAGCTAGCACAGCTAGTATACGCGCTGTAGCAAACATTTAATTTCAAAACAAAATATTATTTACGGCTACTATCTGTACCCCATTAGCAAAATTTCTTCAGTTGAAATCAACCTCGCGAACGCTCAACTCGTGTTCGGAACAGTTAAAAAACACCTCGCCAATCTACAACAATTCGCGATACATTTTCAATCACTTGTATCGATTGCCAAACGAATTGCGACACTTGTTTTATACACTTATTATAAACGCACAATGTCAATTGCAAGTAATTGACCACAGTGTTATTATTATACTGTTATGCGAGAGACATTTGATTTATTCTACGCGAGAACTCAGACCCAGTTGTCATGCTTCATTATTGTTGAAAAAATATAAACAAATAAGTTGCTTATTTGTGATAACGTGCATAGTTGTTTATGTTAAAATATTTAGCAACATTGTAATTATATCCCGTGCCTATTATTTGCGACATTTCATTAAAATTAATCGAGTGTGGTTTTCTAAAAGGACTTCACTTTAAATATTTACCGGTGAGTTATTTAAGTATATTATTACTATTTTGATATTGTAAACAACGACAAGAAGTGTATAATATGTGTAGTGTATTTTTTACATCAACCAAAAACAATAATATTTTATTTTTGTGTGGTGTAAACATTAACAGCAGGAAGCATGTTTATTTTTAGCAGACAACTTCATTTTAAATATCAAAAGTAAATTTTTGGTCGTATTTAATTTAAACTAAGAACAATATCGGTATTAATGAAACCGAGATCTTGGTATGTATAATATGCTTTCATTACAAAAGTACCAGACTTAAAAATGTAAAAAAACCGGCTTTGCGGTATTGAAAATTGACCACAAATCAAATTTTGAATTTATAGAAATCATCACATATTTAAATAAAATTGTACGTGATGAACTGAGATATTCTTCCTGAATCATTCATTATTTATAGGAGTTATATAATGATATAATTGACAGGTTTATAAATTGATGAGCCTTTAAAATAAATAAATATTTTATGAAAATTAAACATTTAGGATTGTGATATATTTATTTTTTAATGACAATATTTAATATGAGATATCGCGAAAAAGCGATTTTGAATTACTCGCCCGATATTCCAATTTTAGTCGACCGTTTTTTTGTTGCTATATTAAACGTTCTTATGTAATATTTGTCATTAATATATAAATAAAATAGAAACAATGGTATTGCTGCAGTGCCGGCCGGTCAATGTGGCATTGGATCAATGCACTCCTTGTATATGCAGGGGCGGTTATATTTCATGAAATAATATTCAACATTTATACCATTCACTCATTTTTAAATCTACATGTATTTATTTTCTATATATTTTAGAAATCAACGCGTGTTGATTAGTTATAGACAATTAATACATGAATAATTTAAAATGTGTAAATGTTATATTTGAATATTCTTTATGAAATATAACCGCATTGCATATACAAGGGGTGCATTGATCCAATGCCTCATTGACCGGCCACCACTGTATTGATGTAGTCGGCCAGTGTTTCAATCTATTTTTATTTAAATCACACCGTAACACTCTGAAAACAAGTGCAGATAAATTTAAAATATCTTTATCGAAATTTAAAATTTGTATTTCAATATTCAAAACGTAAACCTTCCAAAGATACTAAAAAGAACGTTTAGAAATAGCGCTCTACAAAAAAGTCCGCTCACAAGGAAATGCAATGTCTATAAAATAATACGAATGCTCAATAATCATTATAAAGAATCAATTAAGTCAGCAAACAACAAAATAATGTATGTATAAAATTATTCCATGACAGGAGATATTGCAATAAACATAGATATAGTAAAGTAACATTATTTTGCTTTTGCTGTATTGGTTTCCGACGTAATAAAAGATAATCTGATCAGCCCTGATTGACTCACTCATTAAAATACGTTTTAGATCCCTGCGTTATCACAATTAGAATATAATAAACATTTACAGTAATCTTTAATCTATATAATAATTCGTAATTTATGTAAACTTTTGTAATATTTATTTTGACATTTGATTTTGCCTTCCTATTCATAGACATTAAGTTTCCTCGATAATGCTATATTTTTAACCTTTTCTGGCTGATAACACATGCAGTAGTCTTGTAAATGTTTAGGTTAGTGTATCTTAAAAAGATGTTTGACGTGGGTACTGTAATTTTGTTTTAAAAAATCAGATCTTTCCTTTTTTGTACGCTGGCTTTCTTCGTTTTAAAAGGTTTTAGCTATTACGGAATATTACAAAACTTTGAATCAGCCTTCTTTATTTTAGTTTATTCTCTCACCCACAACAACTGAAATAATAAACTTATCAATTTAAATGCTATACGTGTTGTTAGGTTGGTACAGATCCTAAAAAGATCATATGGATGACTACAATTAGTTCTCCATTTCAAAGCAAGGTAGAATTTCTGACTTGAAATACTTCAAATAGTAGGACATATAAGCTGACATGGATTTTTTAAAATAAAATATGGGTGGTACGCGCGGTTCAATCAACTGTTTTATTTTCAGCTTTGAACTTCATAATTAATTGATGGACTATAGTTTTTGGGGTGTCACACAGCGGTGTGCTGCCAATACGTTAACAAGGGGCTCGCTTAATCTCCAAGCAATTCTCGGTGTTCCGGGGAAGGAGTGAATTTTTTAACACTCCTATGCAATTATATGCAATACCTCAAATAAGCAATCGATTGTTACTTAATACATTTACAATATGTAACAATATGCTATTTACCGTAAACTAATCATTGTAAATGGTTAAAAATGTACTACTGTGTACAGTGGCGGCCGTTCATTGTGGCATTGGATGAATGCACCCCTCGTATATGCAGGGGCGGTTATATTTCATGAAATAATATTCAAACACAACATTAAGACCATTCACTCATTTTAAATTCTTCATTTATTTATTGTCTATAATAAATATTTAAGAACGTTTTATTTTATTTTGTTTTTTAGACAATAAAAACATGAAGAATTTAAAATGATTGAATAGTATAAATGTTATGTTTGCATATACAAGGGGTGCATCGATCCAATGCCACATTGACCGGCCGCCACTGACTGTGTATACTGAAGCGGTAGTAGATAAAATATATGTTAGAAATTGCAGTTATGTTCTAATTTTATCCGAAAATATTATTTTTCTTAAATTCACAAGGGGCTCGCGCGAACCCCTCCGAGCCCCCTCCAGCCCACCCCTGATATAAGGCCAAATAAGCGGACATGGATTTTTAAATAAAAATATAATTGATACGCTATCAACTGTGATATTTTTAACTTTTAACTTTATACTTAATTGATGATGCTGTTTTCAACATTCAACTTTCAACGTAAACTAGCATAATATCCTACAAAATAATTTGAAATATTTTCTGTCACTATTCAATCATATTAAAATCTGTCTTGACACGAGAGATAGAGCTTATCTACCATTTGATATATTTTTTAAATTGTGACTATCTTTCTATTCGCACCGTCTATGAACAAAACTGAATGAAAGCTTTATTAAAAGTAAATAAGCATGCCTCGCCTTTGAAGCGGAAATGTAGGATAGAGTAACGCGTGGCTATGAACTTTTCTCAATAACCAAAAGCTCAATGCTTAATTTCTAGCTAAGTTACATGTAAAATTTTGATTAAATCAGTTAATTATTTGATATCTATACAACATGGAAATATTTCGTTTTATTACGTTATGTCAATACATTAACAAGGGCTCGCCTAATATTAAAACTATTCACGGTGTTCCAGGAAAGTGTATATTTCACTTTTAGGGTATTCACTGTCTATACTTGGTGGAAAGGCATTATATTAATAAAATTAATTAGCAATTAAAATTAATGTAGCATTTTATCACTTTGTCAAAAATTTCCCAAATTTTAATAATGTTTGTAATTACTTTCAATCGCCATTCTGAATTTATTAATCTGGGATGACTTTTTAATTATATGTTAGATGTGTTGAACATTTTAATTTTGTGTTATTTTAGAATCGCTTTAATGTAATTGGCAATTTCTTTTCAATGCCAATTGTTGTGTATAACTTTTCAATTTTGTATAAATAGCATTGTTAAATTATATTTCTCATCAGTTGACAATGCTCGCAATGAGCGAAACCGGTCCTGACATATTAAATAAAGTGGAATGAAGTACAAAGGATTATTGTGTTTTTATTAAGGGTATATTTGTTATCCTTGTTATATAATTATACACAATATTATTATGAAAGTTATGGAATGTTACCATGTACAGTTATATTCTGTTACAATACGCAATGTACTGTAATTTAATCAATATTAATAACTGAAAAATGTAATTAACTATTGCAAAACTGAAGGGTTACAAGATTGATAAAGAAATAAGTGGGTTTATACTCTTTTGTTCCAATTCAACGTTTCAAACGTTTTACTTAATCCTTTGTATATGATATGTAGTTATAATTTCAGAAACACCAAATGTACATCCCTCCTTAAAATGGTATTATAATGCATATTTATATATTTATTGATTTGGCATTTACTTGGTAGAACTCCATTATAATAGGGTAAAAATATCAACGTATTTTAGTTCTACAGTTTTTAATAATTTGTATGCGTTGATAGCTATTTCGGCTTTCGCCATCGTCAGAACAATGTTTAAACTTATATTTTGCTCAGCTATATATACTGGCTCCAAAGAGATACACAATGCATCAAGTTATTCACTCTAGCATCCTAATTCAAATTATAATTACAACATTACACTTATTAAATGTGATTCTAGTGTTTCAAGGAACGATAAGCGATCTGGGTTTTTTTTTCTAAAATGGCATATTTATCCATTATATGACTGAAAGATCTGAAAATATTGTTTTTATTTTTTAACAAAGGACTCGCCAGCCTATGTCAAATTTAACCAAGAGGCTCACGCGAGCCCCTGTGAGCCCCTTTCAGCCCACCCTTGCTTTAAACCTTATCTTTTTACTTAGTAATTTATGATTTATTTCAACGATTTATTACTTAAGTACTGAAATAAACAAAGAAAACACAGAAACAAAAGCATTCTTTATTGCACACGTAAGGTAATGTAACACTAGAGAACAAGACGTTGCAATAAATGTGTACTACAAAGATAATTTTTATTCAAGGTCTTGAAATATAACATTAATAAAACTGTAATCTTTACAATTGGTGGACCATTCTGTATAATAATGGCTAACAATTTTTTGAAAGCTAGAATTTGTAGTATTCGGTTTTAAGTTCACGCAGTGGCGTAGTTTAAAATTTTGGGCCCTCATACGAACTTCATGCAGGCCCCTCACGCAATTTGTTATCGATTGAATTGAAATTTATATAGGAAAAACTCCATGCTAATAAGGTGAACACAAAAATTAAAGTATTTTACAAAATTTAAAGAATTTAACAAAATACAATTATCATTTTGAGTACGACAGACCCTGTCTTAATTTGCTGTTAGATCCAAATAAAATTAAGAATAGCTCCGCTGGTTTTTAAAACATATCTGCTAAGAAGCACTTCCCTAACTGAACAATGTCAGACATTGACAAACATTTCTGTGATGTTATCATTATTTTTAGTCATGACTTATGACTATTAATAAGTCTTTTAATTTAATGTCGTAATTTTAAACATATTATTGTGTATTTTATACAGTTCAATCTTTATATGTAGGAAAAGTGTCCATAGAATAAATTAGAATCGTAATGAGTATTTCATGTCGTGTGTATATTTAAAGCCACCATTCATGTTTCTGTATGTTATTTATCTCTTATATCGGTTTTATATAATATCATATGACGCAGTGGCTAGCGTTGTAGGTTTCCGTACCGGATCTCTCACGGGTGTTTGTGGTGTCTAAAAATTCCCTCCCACCCTTTCCAGGCCCTTAATAACTGGGCGTAGCGAGAGCGATTAGTTAACCACTTGTCCTGTCTTGGCTTTATTTTTCTATCCCTACTACTCTCGTTGACAAATAGAGTTTGAGCGACTGATTAGCAAACAGTTTTCGCACAACAACTTCTGTTGAGATACCTCCAGTAGGAGGCCATATTCTCTACAATGGGAGCGAAAATGGATAAAAAAAATACATTATAAATGTTCATTCCATTAATGATTTAATTAGCGGATTATTTTACATTACTTTTTGAGTCGAGGAACACATAATTTGAGATTGCAACAGTGTTGTTCTAGGGGTGCCATGTTATCTTTATGTGATATTTCGTTTTCCCTTGGGGAGCTGTACCGGGCAACTTGTATAAATTTAATTAAGTGAAAAACTTTGCATTGTACATAATGTACCAACTAATTCATGCTAACGTGTTTGATAAAAGGACTGGCCCACGATAGTGTGATTTGCCAATTATCCTTCAACAGAAGGCAATATCTAGATTCTAGATTTATGAGTTAATAATCCATACGTCTAGAACTAATATGATTATATTATATTATCAACATAATGTGTAAAATATCTTAGTAATTAGGTTGATTATAAGTGGTTTTCAACTTTTTATTTGATCTATATTTGCTTTCATTGACTAATAAATACTTGACAATATTATATCGATCACTATCTATATATTGACCTCTGTTTCATCTTTTTGTATTTTATACCTTTTTATATCATATACAATATCAATGATATGCATGTGGACAGGGCTGGATTAAGATTAAAAGCGGCTTCAAGTGTTTTCACTTCTGAACAGCCGTTTCAACACATATTTGGGATATGCGTACACAATGGGGTGACTGTTAATTTTTTCACCATTGTATGCAGAGAATTGTAAAAACTGTCATAAATAGATGGAAAAGCAACGACGAACTGACTGGTGGTCGGAGCCTGAAACACTCGTGCATTGTCTTTCTGCATTTCAAGTTCACGGATGAACTTGAACTGTCCGTTCATCCGTGCACTTGAAGCTGCTGAAAGACGAAACCGGGTTGGTAGTGATAAAACAAATGTACAAAATTTCACATAATGAAGTTTGCAATTGAATTTCTATCAAGCACACGTAGACGAAATTCTAAATGTATACTTCTTTGCCAGAATAAGAAAAGAGATAAATATAAAAGGTAAACAAAACAAACGATCATTTTTGCGATGTAAACACCGTTTATTCAAATATGTTTTCATAACGAATCATTCGCGTTTTTTTCACACATTAACAATAATTTGAATGTTTATCAAATGGCTTGTCTTAACTTTATTGGCAAGGATCTTACTAAGTTAATCTTGAAGTCAATCAAAAATGATGTAAGGCAATAAAACATTTCTCGTGCTGTTTTTTCTATGTACCTATATACATCCTAGTTAAGGCTTTTATCTATAAACTTGTTTTTAGGCCGGTTTCTGGAATGCTTAAAAAGAATAACAAAATAATGTTCATCTTGGCGAATAAAATTTAAATATATTTCGTTTTAATCGAAGGCTATTCGACTCCCAAAGTTTTTCAAGTATATGGGATGCAGATAGCAATCAAATAAATATGTTCAAACCTAAAACAGATGCATCTTTTCAAGCTAGTATGTTCAACAGCTCAAAAACCATTTTCTATCCAGTACTTATTTCCTTCTCACTTCTTGATTTAAATAATATAATAATAATATTTTTTGGAACTATTTCAGTCAAAATTTAAATATCATAGACAAGTCGATGATAAAAATATTTTTTTATAACTATGCCCACTCTTAATGTAGACGTTTTTCTACAAGAACTGCAAGTTACTCGGTTGCTTAATCTTTATTTTTAGAAGTGAGTAGCATAGAAGAATAGTGCTATGAGAGGTGTGGAATAGGTGAATTTTAGACACCACATATAGAGCATCCAATATCGGACCCTTTTTGTGATCCCAAGTTTTTGTTATTCACAATCTTTCAATCCCGGGATCAAGATATCCTTTGATTTATTATCATTTTCCATAATTTTCATTTGATTTACATATCACTAATTTTATTACAAATAAATAACTGGCATTACAGCTAACGGTCAAGACGAAATTTTGTTTTCTTACGTTACAGTTACTTGGGATAAATTCTAGTGAAGAAATATCACAAACACCTGTATCCAAGAATTAAAATTAAAAATATTTTTTTTATATTGCCCTAAAAAAGAATTGATTGCAACTGAATGTATAAAATCATGAAAAAAACGGTTTTCTCCTGTCTACGATTGCTACAAAATATAAGAAGGAGTTAGACCACAATTAATTTATTTTATATTTACGTGTTATAAAAAAATATGTACTTATATAAACAAAACTTTTGTTATTAATATATATGGTAGTAAATCGGGAAGAATTTAGATTTTACGTATTATAGTGAATCCCGGAATCGGTATTAACACGATCCCGGAATAACGGGATTTCCATATTTATCGGGATCCCGGAAAGTCGTAATTCATAACACTTATTTTCCTTCAACCCACATAAATTAACGTCTTATCGTTTTTGCCGACTTTTTATGATGCAGCAAATATGTTTGACATAGTTTTCAATTGTTTTGTAATAAATTTATTTAATACCTGCTTACTAAACTTAATTACTTAACTAGTTTTCGTAATATGTTTCGGTAACTATGTGAAAAAGATTCATCAGCATATTCTATAGAAATGTCAAATTTCTTGCATTTACATAGTCATTGCAAATGTAATATCTATAACACTTTAAATTTAGCAACTTATCGAAAATACCATATTTTTTTTACATCTAGGAAAAAAAATATTTCCATGCAATACGACTTATTACTGGTTTGGCAATTTTAATAAAATACAATGAGTACAAATAAGCGATAAACAAACGATGAATCATGTGTTTTTTTAATAACTATAAATTAATTATAAAATGTTAGCAATGTAATATTTGCAATGCTCTTATCAGTGGCGTTTGAATTTATTGTATTCTGATTTGATTGTTCTTTAATAACATGTCTCATTTCAATAACCAGTTATAATTATTTATTTAATACATATTTAATCAACAGCTTAAACTTTGACTTTAAAACAAAACGTTTGACGTGAATCACGATTTATAATAAAAATTAAATTATTCATTCTTCGATGCAAGTGTATATTACATCAGGCATCTTAAACACGTGGCCTGCGGTCATATTTTCTTTAACATTGCGTAGTATTTTTTTAGCCCTTTGACTGACGTAGAAAAAAGTACGTCTTTACCTAGGACGCCGGCTATAATTTGTAATTATTAATTTAATTAGTTATTGACGAGATATCTCGTCTGTGGTATCAATCGGGTTAATACAGTTGAAAACAGCGATTACGTCAATTGAAATTTCTGTAAATGATAATCTTTTATCTATAAATAAGAAGTCTTATGGTATGAGAGCAAAAAAATATGAAAACAAATATAAAAAGATCGGCAAACAAAAAAAATCAATAGCTGAGAGAGTATATATTACTTTGAGTAATCAGAAACTGAATGCAAAGTCCTTCCGACTAGTGAAAGAACCAGTGTCGGATTAACCACGTGGAAGGCCCCAGGCGCAATAAAATTTGTAGGCTTTGTTTTAAGGATAACATAAAAACATCAAAACAAAGTATGAGTTATATTTTTAGGGCCCTTAAGATTCGGAGGCCTTACGCGCTCGCCTCATATGCTTATATGGTAATCCGCCACTGGAAACAATATTTTAATATCATATGCTTCTTACAGCTGGAATCTATAGAGCAGAATGATATTCACCAGTGGCGGTTCCTGACCTAAAATCTTGGGTGGGCTAGAGAAAAGCATAGCGTTGTATACTATTTACGAAATTGTGTATGTTTCCACTTCACCTTATACATTAATCTACAATCAAATTAACAAATACTACGACACTACTGTAATGCATAAATTATTATATAATAAAATCAATGCTAATGTAACTAAGAAATAATAGAATAATAATACGTAACCTTAAATTCGTCTCTTTCAAATTGAAATAACAAAAAGCAATACAGAGCTGTCACTAAGAGTCAATACTTGTCACTTTCATACAATACAACGATATTGGTATTTGTGTATTAGCATTTGTGTATGGGCAGATTCAATTTAGCCCCCAACGAATGACAGAAGCTTGTTAATTTGAAACATAGTCGTGTGAGTTTGATGACGTTTCCGTACATACAAATACAAAAAAATCCAATCGTGCTTGATTTCGCTCCAGTGAGAAATATTGCAAATTATTATCTGTGATTGCGGGCTAGAAATCTCTAGCCCCTGAGTCGTTAATACGTAGGTGTTGCCAGACAGACGTCACGTTGCCTGTTCTCTATGTTTATATGGTTATTGTTTTTTTTATGCTGGCTCAGTTTAAAATTGCAATACAAAACACAATCGAGAATATTATTTAAGGTAGACATGACATTTTCTTATATTGACAGAGGAAAATTTAAACAAATATATTATATTCATTTGGAAAAGGTTAGTTACGCTTATAAATGTATTTATTTTGTTCAGCGGCCGAATTGCTGTTCATTTTTATTCAGCCATCTAAAGGTTTGGGTGAAAAATGCAGGTGGGGCTTAGTCCACCTAGCCCAGTACCTAGAACCGCCACTGATATTCACCCATTGTTTAGGAGTAAAAAAGTTAAATAACAAAAGATAATAATATAATGGTATCCAGTTACTGTCAAATTCCGCGCCACAATTTGAATAGTTCTGGCAAGCGACGTGATAACGTTTAGATATATAATATACAGCACTGTGCTAGAAATATTCAAATTTACTGAATATTTTCATTGCAAATATCTGAAGTAAATTTTCGAGATAACCAAAAATATGTGGTATCAGGAGAAAATCTTGAGGAGAAACGTGGGAAGCAACCTGAATAGACTATACTAAATATCTAAATAAATGATTATTCAATGCGGAAATGTTAGAGTATATTTTCGTCAACTGGTATCTCGAATATATTTGGAAAATCTCCATTTTCTGGCGGTCGAAAATTTAGGAAACAAAAATATTCATTAAATAAAATTACAGCACCGTAGTACCTACCGTTTTTGAAAAAAAATATTTTAGGTTGATACAACAGTTTTTCCAGAAAAGAGCAATCATATCTTAAAAACCTAAAATAATAGCAATAGAGACAGCAAAATAGTAATGAGTTTCAAAGGTTTTATTTAACTCCAGATTGTGTTCAACTATTTTTAAAAATGTATTTACAATTATGACATTTAACAGAGACAATACCACATTTACAGTACTTTATTGTATCAAATGTATCTCTATTTACAGTAAAATATGTTTTAATATTGTTTTTTAATATCACTTGTATCTGTTTGTTTGCATCATATATCTTCCATGTACTTAATTATTGATACATTTAAAAAAATCGACTATAAAACTAAATCTACTAAAATATCACACAATTAAATACATAAAAATAGTCAGTTTTGGAAAGGAGCCCCACAATGTAACACTTGTTTTGGCTTATGTCCAGTGAAAACGTGCCATCGGTAAAGCCAGTTTTACAAAAGGGTTCATTTCAGAGCTGTGGAGTCAGAGTCGTGGAGTGGGCTATTTTAACAAGAGTCTGAAAGAACTAACGACTGCGACACCTTTTCAATATGTTGTGTATAAACTGAAGACCATTTAAAGCATAGGTTCCCAACCTTTTTCGGGTGGCGACCACTTTTTTTATAAAAGCCGTGTGACTAGCGACCACCCCCCCTCCCAAGAATTTGAAATCCTCGATTTACTTTTTGCCCGGATTGTCTCCGAAGCTCCTTTTTTTTTTTTTAGCTCACCGAGGAATTTGAAATCCTCGATTTGCTATATTGTTAAATTCTAAAAAAAGTTGGTGACCCCCCCCCCCCCCCAGGAAACCCTTAGCGACCCCCAGGTTGGGAACCCGTGATTTAAAGGGAGGAAAAGAATTTTTGTCACTATTTTTTATAACCAAATTCAGATTCGTACTTCGTAATCAAAATCCTGTTTAAATTTATGGGTATTATGTTAATGTCGTTTTATTTTCTAACGATTTCACAGCCTTAATTATTTTATACTTAATTATTATTATTTTAAATTAGGATCACTAAGACCAAGATAAAAAGATTTGTGTTTGATATTTGACTGTTATTCTTAGAGTCCAAACAACTTGTGTGTGGTGGAATTATACAAATGTAGTTTAACCATTAAATATCAATTGAGCACACTATTTAGTAGCAACGATATAGATAATTTTATCGATGCTTTTAACTCGTCACAAAAAAAAAACGAATCGCTTAGCACACTTAGTTACGCTACAAGTGGGAAAACAATGTAATAAATATTATTTTTATACATGTATATAAAAAAAATAAACTTCCGTAAAGAAACCGCTGAATATGTACACCAACAGAGCCGTAAACAATAATCAGGGGCGTTGCTAGGATGCTGTACGCCCGAAGAAGATCTACATATATGGCGTTATCAATAGTAAACAAAAGCAGTTCTTTCATATTTTTATTATGGTAACATTAATCTTAAACATTACTAATTGTACATTTGTTTGTGATTTAAATCTATTCGCATTTTTTACTAGTATCGCATTTATTTAGAATCTATAGCGAAATGCTAAAAATACATGTCTCTAAACATATAGCTCGGAAACCACTGCCTTAACACTTTCCTTACGGTCCTGAAAAATATTTCCGATGTGTTGAAACTTTCCGAAACATGTTTTTAAAAATGTACGTCCTGGATTTTTACTGCTCATCAAAGTTCAGTAAGTGTTAAAACAAGTCTTTTCATTTCGTTCTTTAACGGTCAGCAACATATCGTAAATATTTTTTAGCACCATAGGACAGTGGTTTCCAACCTTTATGTTACTGCGCTTTCCTTTGAAGAAAAAAAAAACTTCGCGCCTCCCTATCTTTTATGTCATCTTGTAATAAAGACACGTTTTAAAGTGTAAATAAATATTTTGGACTGTACGCGCCTTCCAGGTTGGAAATCGCTGCCGTAGGGGAAGGGTTAAGTCCATTAAAAAACCCCTTTTAACTAATTAAACTATTAAATTGAAGAAAAGATCATGAAATGTCAGTTAAATGATCTTAACAATGAAATAATCAAGTCTCTATAGTTGTAAAATCTTAATATTGAGAAAAAATTTCGCAACGTAAAAATATAACGAAACAACAAAACGGTACATCAACAAATTAAATGTATATGAAAAAAACGTAAGTCACATTTTGGCGCCCCTCTCATTGACCCGGCGCCCTAGTCTGGCCCTCTTTTAACCATTCGGTTTGCCACTGTATATATAATCCATTTTAAATACGGTTCCACTCATGACGGAAAATATCTAAGCACGTCACTTCTTCAGTTATTATTTTTGTATGTTTTACTCCATCCAACCTTGGGGTTTGAGTCGTTTTTTTTTCAATATAAAAATCCGCAAAAAGAAATCAAAAATCTTTCTTGGCCGGAAATAATGTTGCTTTTATACAAAATCTTTCAAGAATTCAAGCAAAAAAGCGTTTCATGCGAGCTATTAATTAATTATTATTCATAATTCTGACGAAAAACATATAAAGACTGAGATGCTCTGACGTAGATCAGTGTTTTAGTTCTTATTTTGAATATAATATCGTTGGCTGCCATTTTGTTGTTTTTATTGTTTTGACGTAAAATCTTCTTTTGCAAATTTTATAAGCGTAAAACTACTAATTTCTAATTCAAAACTGGTTTATATAATAAAGTTATTTTAGTAGTAGTGTTGATATTTACTATTTTCGAAGGATTCGGTAGTTATTGAGTATAATATGTACAATTTAAATTGATAAATTTTCAGCCGGTGTAATAACAGAGTGATGAATTTTACATTCATATATTTGTTTGTTGAGAATAAGTAAGGAAGAGATTTTTAAAATCTTCATCACAGAGAAGGCGCTAGCTGAGTGAGATAAACTCGAGTAGAAAGATATCACAAAGACCCGTGTCCAAGATGTCAAATATTAAATTGAAAAAACGTAAATTTGTTTTTAAACTCTGCTTTGACTTGAGCCCAGACTATCTGATGACTACGGTACAGCTCTTGTCACTTATAGACCATCTGTGACCTCTGAAATGACATTTTATATTATTAATCATTGATCGAAATTATTTCTTATGCGTAGATATTCCACAGGTTCATTCAATCAGAAAAGCCGGGCTCACTCAGCAATTGAGCATTTTAATTTGATTCAAATTTAATAATTTATCAAAACCGGTCCTGTTTTTGCTAAATAAAATTTGTGAAATTTTTACAATACATAGTTTTTTCATTAAATATATAATCATTCACATGCAACCTCGAACAATAATTATACATTTTTCAATATTGAGAACATTTAACTTAAAGCCAGGGGTGACAAAACTAATGTCCTGCGGACTGGATCCTGCCTTCCAAAGATTTTTATTCGGCACCCAATTTTTATATATAAAAAATGTAGCAAGAAACATTTTTTTTTATGTTTTTAACAGGATTTCTACAAAAACAATTTTCGTCCGGTTACACGATGTTTTTAAAAAAAAACATTAAAAGTTTGGTGACTCCTACTTTACGCATGATACGTTAGTAACGCTTCTAAAAACTATGTTTTATTGAATGCCTCTTATTGTTTTATAATTAATGAACAAGCCTCTGAAATAAAATGTGTATTCATTCCAATTTCTTATTACAAAACACATTTCCATCAACTCTGAATTATACTATTGCAATTGATTTAATAAATTAATTATATTTTTTTTGCCATGCGTTAGTACAACTTCTCTAACAACTAAATCAGAAACAATATTAATTTACTTTCACAAAATAGAAATGCTATCTCATTTTCTATATTTCAGAATACAGAGTCATTGCATTATTTAAGAATTTATTCGAAGATTCAGACAGGTTATATAGTACGCCAATTATCAATTTCAAAAAATATATTTCTATACTAAACCAATGTCTCTCAAAGTGTGGCACGTGTACCCCATGGGGGTCCGGAAGAGTTTGGTGGGGTACGCACTGCATCGAGCTTTGGCTGCGCCTGGTGCAACAAGCAGTTTATTCGTTTTGATTTTTGTTAAAGTATATGATTTTTTTTTTGATGAGGGGTACTCGGTGTTACAAAAATTATAGCAGGGGTACACAGATGTCGAAAGTTTGGGAAACACTGTACTAAACCAAAGAAAGGAAACTACATGTTGTTTCATATGGTTTCAATATATAATTATATCGAACAACAACACTTATTATTCCTCTTAAAAGAAAGTTCCATATTTAAAAACGAGAATCGTATCAGCCATCAATAATAATTTATCATTACAAGAGATTCGCCATAGAGATTCATTTACATTCATAGACAATCATTTAAGTACAATAGTCTATGACAACAATCATCGACATCGGCTGGATACATGAGAATTAATTAGTTTGACAATGAACTATTCGCGACGTCTCATTAAAACAAAACGAAACAAAAATTCGAATTATGAAAATATATGGACATACTATTTTGACAGACAAAAGAGCGCGACAGGAGCGGATTGACGATTGAAAAGGTGGACCGCCTATAATAGCACACCAAACGATCCAAAACTTGTGTTACTATATATTGGCCTAATTAATTTGACTAGTATTTATGACATAGGATTTCAAATATCGTGATCATAAATTTTACAAAATGAACCAATCAAAATCAAAGTGGTAGCCTTACAAAATATTAATTCAAAATTGAAGTAATCCTGGAAATGGCGAGCTGCGGAAATAGCAACAATTAACTATATTAAGCAATTTGTGTGGAGCTTAATACCTTCACTATTACTTTTGGTAATATAATGAAGTTCTGTCAAATGAACGCTAAGTCAATCATCAACTTTGTGTCAGGCATAAAACGTAAAAATTCACTTAAATTGTATTTACTTTCAAGGCTTGATGGAAAGACATTATATTTATTAAATCAAAACGGAATATTTTCCGTAATTTAATTTGATTCGTTGAAAAATCTGTAGTGCGAGCATTTTTATTATATGTTGCAACTGATACTTCCAATAAATGGCGTAATTTAGTTTAAAATGATGTCATTAAAAACTTTAAATACTTGTGTACTATTTCGTAACATTGAACGTAAAACCCTTTTTTGTTCAGATACTTAACTATTACATTCTTTCAAATTGATTACGACGCGTTTTTACTATATTTTCATACCCATGAACTTATTTTCTGAGCAGAGCGTTTGGCTGACTCAAAATTAAAAGGTACTTTCATTTTAATGAATAACAATTGAAAGTTTCAAAATACTCTATTCTGATTCATTCAATTACAAATGTTCTAACATACTTCCTTGCTATTGTGTTTACTGTCAATTATACATGGATTATAAGGAGCATAACAAAGGAAACTGTGATCAAACACACCTCCAATTTTTAGAATAAATTAGATATCGCTACGATATTGGAGTACTAATTCAAAATAACAGAATTTAATTTCTAACGTCACTAAAAAACTCATTTATGTAAGAAAGGTTGAAATATAACCTTATCATATCGACTGTGGAAAGGAAAAAGGACGTAACCCACAGTTTTTCAAAACAGATTTTTTTCGATAATCACAATGTATCAAACATAATACACGTTCTATCAAAAGGATGCAAGCTGTAAATGCCGAATTAGTATATAAATTTAGCTTTTTAGTTTGAAAAAGATGACATTGTAAAAAATTAAAACCAAGAAAAAAGACTGAAATTAAGATTTTTTTAGTAAATTTCTTAAATAAATATTAGTTTATGTCAATTAAACACCAGTTTAGAAGTCTCCGTACACATCAAGGTTGTGTATAATTTATGATTTGCATATGGCCTAAAATTATCAAAACACGTGTGTGGGTTACGTCCTTTTTCCTTTCCACAGTCGATATGCTGATCATATTCATAAAATGTCTTCATTGACTCTTGGACTAAAACATGTATAACAGAAATTTTATCAATTGAATTCCATTTTCATTATATCGAAGCTACTATTATCATAAATATAAGTTTTGTAATTGTTATCTCCCAATTTATAATACTTTCTGACCATTCAAAATTATTTAATTAGATATTACTCAATACTTAAGACTACTTGAAATTCCCAATCCTCCACTGCAATGGTAGATGTTATAGTATATCCAACACATATTATCATAAATATTGCGGATGTTCCATAATGTATTTATGATTGAGGAATTTTCGCGAAGATATACGAAGGCAATAATGATACAACATTATATATTAGATGTTTACGTAATTTACAAACAAATCGCTACTTAATGGCGGCAATCAACAAAATGTCGCTAGATCTGACAGATGATTAATACTAGTTATTGAATAGTCTCCTTCAATAGCGCTGCAGTTCAAGGCCATTGGGCTTCTATAGCAGGGTCAATCATCTCCGAACTAGTTTTCTAAATTTAAATATTTTACCAATGTTTACGCTAATTTACAATTATTATCTTTCGCTTGAGGACTTCCGTTGGAGTATACTTATGTATTTTGTTTATTAAATTTATTAAAAAACGTCCATTTGCAATACAGATATATCTGTAATTGAGTATTTTCAGATGAGTGGTTCAACTAAAATTAGTTTAAACTTGGTCTTTTTCATCGTAGAGAATGTCGAACTAGACAAACATATTTATTGTATTACAAATTGTACGTTTTGTCTTTTTTAATCTTATTAATGAACTTATATTATGTTCAGCGTGGGCTGCCAATAAGTCAATAAATGGCTTGCTTAAGCTCTCTCAATGTACTAGAGAAGGGGAGGATTTTGTATCACTCTCATACAGATATACACAATAATTATGAAAGCAATCGAATCACTTTTACTATGCCATAATACGTAATATAATTAATGTTAAAACCTAAAAATATTGGCCGCCTGTGTGGTTGAGTGGTCAACATCGTTGGCTTCGACTACAGAGGACCCGGGTTCAAATCCCGGTACGGACAGTTTTATATATTGATTTTTCAATCGATTTATGAACTTCTGTTCAAAGGCATGGATGTATGTGATGTCTTGAATTCCCCCCTCTCACCCATCCTATCCTATGAACGGGGCGTATCGAGAGCGATTAGCTTACCACTAATCCTGTCCTAGCCCTATCCTTCTATCCCTACTCTCTTTGGAAAAAGAGAGGTTGAGCAACTGAGTAACAAACGGTTCTCGTAGAAACAATCCTGTTGAGATAAACTCCATTAGGAGCCCATATGCTCCACATTGGGAGCGGACATGGTTTAAAAAAAAAATATTCCTTCCTACATGAAATTGCAATATTAAAGAGCTCCAAGATTGATGCAGACATCTTCTGTATTATTCTTCTCGCGCCAATTCCATTTTTCAGACATTATTCTTAGACCATCGAGGATAATAAATATACATAATATGACAGCAATTACCGTTACGTACTGATCTGATTTAATAACATTGTTCTTTCTGAATTTATCACTTTTAAGGTGTTCACTGTCAATACTTGGTGGAATGGCATTATAATAAAAATAATAAAACATTTTTAGTACTTTTTCCACATAAAATTTATTAGATCAGGACCGGTTTCGCTCATGATGAGCATTGTCAACTGATAACTGAATTTAACAAGAGGATCGGCCCGTCCGAAAAATCTTCCCGCCCACCCCTAATTATATTCATATATGTATCGATATTTTTAATTTTACTGTCATCAAAATTACGTAATTTTGTTTCTTAGTGTTTTTATCTTTACCTTGTATTTTATTTCACGATTTTTAACTTTTTATTAGCACAACCGAATGTCAACAGAGTTTTTCAATAATGAAGCCCAACAAATCCTTGAATTTTTAATATATGTATCAGCTAAAAACACACTGACATGCATTGACGTGTTTTTTTTTTTATAACACCAAAATCAAAACTATTCATTACGAAAAAAATACGTCAATATTTGTACTGCAGTAAAGCATACTAGTTAAATTAAAATCGACCTACAACTAAATTACGTTCTCATGACCTAGACACTAACTCGCCTAACTGTCTAGGTTTTAAAAAACCTTCATTGCCCTTGCAATAAAAAAAAATGATTAGGTATCATAACTTACTGCCTTGTTGCTTAGATAATATTTCTAGGTTATCAAAGGTCATGAAGATGAATTATTTTACTATCGTACTTTACTAATTATCAACATAATTTGTCGTTCGGTTTGCAAACCGTCAGAATAACGCAAAAGAACAAAGCTATTGTTTGTGGCTATTGCGATATTGTGCGAACTGGTTGTATAATATCATATTTTATTATGAGCAATAGATAATAATAAATTTAGGTTTGTCTATTTTTTTCCCCATGTCCGCTCCCAATATGGAACATATGGCCTCTTGATGGAGGTATCTCAACAGAAGTTTTTTCTACGAGAACTGTTTGTTACTCAGTCGCTAAACCTCACTTTTTTTCAAAGTGAGTTTTAGGGGAAGAAGTATAAGGTAACATGACTAGTGGTTGACTAATTGCTATTGCTAAATCCAGTTGTTAAAGGATCAGATGGATGGGAGGGGTGGAAATGATGTGAATTGATATCACAACAAACACCCAGTCATCGATCACAACTTTGAATTGAATAATTCTCAAATTCACTGTGATCTTACCGGGAATCGAACCCAGATCTGCGTGATCTGTTGAGTAAGCTCTAACCAACTGGGCCACAGCAGAAGACAAAGGGTTGTATATTACACGAGATAAAGTTATTTTAAACTAAATATTTTTTATATACATGAAACATACTCGATTTTTCAGTAACAGACAAGTAAATAGACGAACTATTCATTTTCAATTGTTTTTTTATCGTTGTTGCTTATATCGGCTGTAAAAACATGCACTGAGCGTTGAACAAATCAATGTTTTTTGATAATTAATGAATTAATAAACAAAAACAACTTGTATACAATAATATTCTCACTGAAGTATTTGAACGTATCTTTAATTTGTCTATAATATTATATTTACTCTACTGTATGCTGTGTTTATCACTGGATTTAACTCTACGATAAAAACAATCATGTAATTGCTTCAATAATATAAATATAATTCTCGTGCTATTCTCACGACAATAATGCCAAATTATTTTTCGTATCACTTGTAAAAGAATCAAAACTAGTTTTAAAAAATATACCAAACAGTAATTACTTTAATAGTGTTTGTCTATTTATACGGAGTGACACAAAAAAACCGATTAAACCAATAAAAAATGTTTTCGTGTATACATTCCCAGGGTATATTATAAATTATAAACCATATTCAGAAAAAACGAATAAAACATAATTTCCGAGGTAATCATTTGGACAAAACAACTACGGAACGAATATATAAATTTCGGTATTAGAAAAATACTTTAAATGAAGAAAAAAAAATATACAACCAATTGGGATCACAATATCGGACGAGTAAATCAATTTACGCCTGTGTGGTCGAGTGGTCAACGTCGTTGGCTTCGGTTACGGAGGTCCCGGGTTCGAATCCCGATACGGACAGTTTTGTAAATTGATTTTTTCAATAGATTTATGAATTTCTGTTCAAAGGCATGGATGTATGTGATGTCTTGAATTCCCCCCTCTCACCAATCCTATTCTATGAACGGGGCGTATCGAGAGTGATTATCTAGCCACTAGTCCTGTCCTAGCTCTATCCTTATATCCCTACTCTCTTTGGAAAAAGAGAGGTTGTGCAACTGAGTAACAAGCAGTTCTCGTAGAAACACTTCTGTTGAGGTAAACTCTATTAGGAGTCCATATGCTCCACATTGGGAGCGGACATGGTTGAAAAATCAAAATAGGTTAGTAAATATTTCAAATAAAACGGGGTCAATACAAATATGGCTTATAAACGTGTGATTTTCAAAAGTGTCTTATTTTTTAAAAATAATGTTTAATGTGTAGAAACCATAACATATTTATAAAAAAATGTTCTTAATTAATCATATATAACATATAATAAATCGGGTCCGTAATGCGGTGATCAAGCTTCCATGACGGATCTCTAGGATTCATATCCCAGGACGAACAGATTTTTTCAATCGATTTTTGTTTCAAAGTCATGGGTGTTCGTGGTGTCTACAAACTCCCTCTCACCCTCCAATCCTAAATCAACTAGGTATATAGACAGCGATGAGCTAACCATTAGTCCTGTTCTAGTTATATTCATCTACCCCTACTTTCCTTAAAATGGAAAGGTTGAGCAACGAAGATGCAAGCTTTTCTCGTACAAAAACTTCTCTTGAGATACCTACGCTGAAATCATTTATAATATATACACGATATTAACTATTTACTAACAGTCCGTCAATGTTCACCAGTGCACTTGAATTCCTGAAGATGCCGAAACTGCGACAAAATTTATGAAAGTGTTAAACATTTATAACAGGAGCTCCCAGCCTTAATCGTTCCTTTTCCCTCCTTTTACCAGCGTTCAGAATATACCTCCACCTCTACCAAGTTTCTTAGTCTAACTCAAAAGGTATATTCGAAATAATATACATATACTTGTTGAGACTTTTTTTAAATATGTAGATATTGATGTTTTTAATATTATAATTTTATTGAGATGATTTTTTACTGATTAATAACTAAAATTACTGCAGCATAAATGTCAATTGGCAAAAACTCAGGGTATTCAAAAATGTCGTCCATTTACATATGAAGTGATTTGATGAACATGTCACCTTTTATTTTAAATAATACTTTTAAAAAACTTAAAAAAAAAAGAATCTAACGATAAGAACCATTCACCCCTGGGAGGAATTCCTCACTGGCTGGAAACTCCTTATTTAGACAATCCAAATTTGATATTGAAAATCCACCAAGCACCTTTAGTCGAAATCTTAAACTATATTTAAACTACATACAGAGTAGAATCTATGCGTAAAATATGAACATAAAAATTATATATTTTTGATTTTAATTGATGAAAATTCTTATGAGATGTTAATGCAATTTTGTATAACCACGTACATACTATTTCTTAACGTAATAATGCAATTATATCATCTGAATGTATTTTCTTTTAAAGTTCTTTATGTTGTTGTTTAATAAAATTGACCTCACAAACAATTAAATTGTTGTTAAAATGATATGTAACAGGCACGTGATACTTGTTAACCTGTTTAAAACAAAGACTTTTAAATATTTAGCGAAATCCTGAAAATTAGCATCGATACCTTGCTAAAAGCAAATTAAGCAAAAATTTGGATGCATAATGATTTCCATTTCCATGTCTAGGAGTTTTATTTTTACTGTTGTGGCAACATTAATTATTAGTGCAGAAAGACGCCACACTTCAAAATATAATGCTATAGGTAGAGTTAAAACCTTCTATAAATTGATACAGCCCAAACGTATAGTAAATTTATTAATTTATTTTTTTAAATAATTTGATAGCCTTTTTTTATTCTACCATACGAAGATAATATCTCTTCAATGATTCACTAGTCACATTTATTTTTATAAATATTTTAAACATATATTTATTTTATTATTCTGCGTCAAAATTCAAATCCAAAAGTTTGCATGGTAGCTTCAATAAATACCTAATAACATTACAAATTTATTCATTATTTTTTAGACATTGTGCATTTTATATATATTATGAATAATATAATAACGTATAAAATATTTGGCTTGATTTTACTGTGTGTATATATTATATGTATAGCATTTCACAGCACTGCGTTTGCGCTTAATTCACGATGCGCAGACAGAGTATGTGTGAGCGATTTTTGACAGTTGGCACTGCTTCTTGGCGTTGCTGCTAATCTTAGTAGTTTCAACATATATTTGCCTTAATTTACTTGTAAGTGATATTTACAGTTTTATAAAAACAAACACACACACTCGTTCTTTCTCTATTTATGCACATCGTTCGAATCAAGTGAATTTCCTAATCCTGACAGATAGCACTGACACTTTGAAATAATTTTTTTCTATATAATAATATGTATTTGCTTGGCCGAGCTCTTGAGCTGTAGGTGCAATGGAGATATTGACCACCTGTCTACAGGAGCGATCATCATTAATTTAGTATTTAAATACATTATAAAGGCCCCCCATGTCCATGTTAAGTATCATCACAGTGGTGTTTTTTTTTATGATCGGTTAGCAAGCAGTGTCAAGTGACAGTATTATATTATAGTGATAATGTCGGTAATGCAGGAACCGATTATACCCCGTATTAAAGCAATGGCAAAGCAACCAATAATAAATTATTGTGATCATGTTTTGAACATGTATGAAGCAAGCTCGTAAGATATTTAGTAATGTTGTTACAGGTGATAGTTATTTTTATTTCATTTTTTTACAATCGGCCGACAAGTGTGTCACCACAAGGAAATGCTAACATTATAACAGATACACAAACACCTAACCTTCCGCAAATAATATTCCACAGCAATAAAACAATTAATTTATTCAAACCCAAATACTTTTGACATTTAAAAAATATTTTTATCACTAATCGACCATAAATTATTGTCAATGGTCAGATTTGCGAAATTAATATTACGTATATTATTATCGAACACGTTTCTTTTATTGTTTGCTGTTTTTTTTTGGATGGAAACACCATTTTTTTCAAACTTTATTTTCGAATATTTTTTTATTGCTTAAAATGATCATGATATATTGAAATTTGACTGAGTCAATTTTTGCCAAGCCTTTACATGATTAAAAGTGAATTAATGATAAATCAATATACATACCCTATTTGCTTAAAAATGTTTTGCAGAAATAAATAGGACAATAGGTTTAATAATGTTGTGATGCCAGTGCACCATATTTTGAATATTTATGTACAAATTATTTTAATTATTTTCGCTTTTAATGTTGAACTGTTGTTTCCCAGTTGCTACACTTCTCCTTTTTAAAGATAGTAAGAATAGAATGATTGGATTTAGACAGGGCTAGTGGTTAGCTAGCCTCTCTAGCTTCTTCATTGTTTAACTGACACTGTCCGCACTGGGATTCCCAACCTTGACATTGGCCACGGGCCGGATTTTTAGACCCATTTATTATCACCAAGCGTAAAGATAAGAGGAAATCACATTTTTTTTTAAATTATTGGTAACAAGCAATAAAATATATTTTGATATTGTTTAATGTTAATCTTTAGTGGATCCATAATTTTATTTTGCCTAGTTAAACAACACAGTTACACGTGTTTCACATGTTTCGTTCTAGTTGTCAGGCTTTGTAAATGTACGTCCAAAAATATATGGAATATGACATGTAGACGAAATTGATTGATAAATTTAAAAAAACACATCTAATATAATATGTCTATGTCATTAAACAATGCGCTTATCAAAAGTGCAGCCCTTACAACTAGCGACGAGAGGCGGGAAAAATAGCGGGTTTATTGCCGGAATAAGCCGGAAAATTTGGGTGGTAATCGTAAGAAATGGAAAATAAAATAAACATATTTATATTTATAATATAAAAGTGAAAATGTTGTTACATTTTAAGCATTCGGTAACAGCTATTTTTAAAAAAAAACTCGATATGTCATGTATTCAGTGGCAGATTACCTTATAAACAGTATAAACGATGTAAGTTTTGTTCATGTTTTTATTATTTTACGTGCCATTTGTTGACGTTCTCATGCCACCGCATTTATTAGTAATTCTTTCCAAAAATTAGACGTTAATATGATTATTATGATTTTATGAGTTGTTAATAATGTAAACCAAAATATTTAAGTATATTTGAATCCGAAACTAAATATTTAATGAAACACATTTTTTTATAGATATTCTTCAATATCAAATTTGAATTGTTTGAATTTTTTACTTTTCCATGAGTTTTATCGCTAACGACCCGGGTTTCGCTTTTCGGCATCTTCAGGCATTTCAAGTGCACGAATGTACTTGAACTGATGTCAGTTCACACAGTCAAAAAACTCATGGAAAAGTACAAAATTCAAACAATTCATATTTGATATTGAAATTCCATCAAGAACCCTCAGTCGAATTACTTATTAATTCTTCAAAATGTTGAAAAAAAATTACGCCAAATATCATTTAAGCAACTGATTCATAATATTCAGCGTTTTTCCCCAATTTTCCTTGTTTATTCCCGGTTTTTACCGCCGCTGTTTTTTTTACATCTATACTTACAACGTTCCTAACGTCTACACCAGTGCCTCGCAACATTTTTCGTTCCACGGCCCCCTAAATCTAAAAAAAATAATCCGCGGCCCTCCTCAATTGTCTCCGTAACTCGTTTTTTTTTAGCTCACCGAGGAATTTGAAATCTGCGATTTGGTATACTTTTTCCTCAGATTGTCACACAAACTCGTTTTTTTCCCCAATCCAATCTGGCGGCCCCCTTAAGAAATTCCGCGTCCCCCAATATGGGAAATACTGATTTGATAGACTTAAATATATAGATTTTTGTACTTTCTACTGAATTTCGCGGCCCACAGGTTGGGAAGCACTGGTCTACATGTTCAAGAAAAAAAGACGATGATGGCTGCCACCCCAAAAAAAAAACAAAAGAATTTGAGTTTCTTTATCGAGAATTCCAATAGTATTGTTAGCTCGGCATGAGATTTTTTCCATCGAAAACTGTCTACGAGTTTCGAAAAAGTGAAACGAGCGCTTTCTATATAAGTTATAAATATGATTCCATCATTGAACCAAAACGTCGAGCATATACATACTTATGTATACTTTCCCACTATTGTTTATGGATCCTATTCGGCGAATGACTGCACAAAATAACACAACACAAGCAACAAACAAATCATTTAAATCCCAGATTTTTTCTCTTGTACTTTTAAAACTGGCATTATTACTTTTAATTCGTGGAAATCGACCATTAAGTTCATATTTTATTGACCAGACAAACCTATTTCATCACTAGATAGCATAATGAATTGATTTGTTTTTATTGAACTAATGAAAACAAAAAACTTTTTTTTTCAACTTAATGTCTTTCAAAACGGTTCGTTATTTGCCAGCTCAAGATTCATTTCAAATCTGAAATGCTGTTACTAATTTAAATTGGGTTCCACGAAGGAGACAGATTAATTAAATAAAAATATCTTTATTTAAAATATTATTTTTAATTAAAATAATTTAATTAAAATATCAATCTTTTCGTCTGCCAGCTTGTAGTCTATGGATTCCTAAGAAGTGAAGCTTTAATCAAAAGATTTCGGTTAACGGGGATGGCGTTTCTGTCGTTCAACCTCTCATTTTCGGATAAATAAAAAAAAGTCTATTCGCTACTTTAGTATTATCGCTACGTTACAAAGACTTATTAGAAGTCCACGTGATTTACATTGGGAGCGGACATGTTTATTAAAGTAACGATGTTCAGTTTTTAATTAGACAAAGCTGCAAAAATTATGGATAACAATGAACAAGTCGAAAGATAGTTGTACAAACTTATTGGTACTCTACCGACCACTGCCATTTATATATGAATGTTAACACGGGTCAAATGATAGTTACTGTCTTTCTCTATAACATGTAATAAATATCAGTATGTATTTAAATTCATTTATTATCCGCCATGTTGTTATTTTTCTGGTTCTTTTTTCTAGCGTAGCCCACGTTAAAATATTTCTACAAGTTGATAATCACGACTAATTTTTCAACCACATACCAATCTAACGAAGGAATAATAAATAAAAGAAACAAAATAAAACCAGCTGATTTGCAAAACTGGATTTTGTTGTGGCCAAAACTAGTTTCGTGGCATTTGGTTTTTTTCATCTGTCAAAATGAGTATTTTCAAAAATATCCTCGCTGGCATTCACTATTTATATATTTTGCAATTATTTATTTGTAGCTAAGTTCATATGTCAGAATTTTACTACCTTTTTTCATATTATTTTTATGTGTGAATATATTTCATTATAACAACCGTAAAAAAATATTTGATGTACATAATTTTAAGTATTTGCACTTCTTTAGGTACTTGTTAATTGTAGAGGCAAGATTAAAATATTTTCAAAAATGTTTTGAAACAAAAACATTTTTTTCAAGACCATGCCATCTCAACAGAAGTTAATTTTAAATAACTGGTTCAGCAGCTCAAGCATGTCTTGTTAACAAACTAAGTTAGAAAGAGAAAGCTAGTAAAGGACTAGTTGTTAGCAATAGTGGTGAGTACACGTCCAAAACGATAACGAATTCTCAACGTCCTTTCATTCATTTTTAAAAATAATATTTTGAAGAAAAGACGGCGATAATTAAATCATAGTTCAATTAATTATTAACTATTTTCCAGCTGGTCGATAGCGATTGGCTTACTATATGTCCTCCCAACCACAGTACCATATTCTTCCGCTGCAGAGAGGTTGAGTTTTTTTTTTATCTGACAACTGTTTCTTGTGGGCTAACCACTAGTCCTGTCCTAGCCCTATCCTTATATTTCTACTCTCTTTGGAAAAAAAAAGGTTGAGCAACTGAGTAACAAGCAGTTGTCGTAGAAACACTTCTGTTGAGATAAACTTCATTAGGAGTCCATATGATCCACATTGGGGGAAAAAACAACACACTTTGGCAATAATGTGACTTTTTTGGTGTTTTCAAAACATAAACTAGACTGTGTCACATATATTTGTCAAGATCACAACGTTTTGTCACAAATTCAACAGTGTTTCAATGACCTTACACTTCTTTCGACAAAATTTCACAATGCATGGTTCATGAAACCTTTATCCAATGAACTCGACCGAGTCTGCATTACGAATAAACCGTAAAGTAATAATTCAATTATTATTTTTCTACACATTCGCCATGAACCAGTTCTTAATTTACGTTTTGGAGCAAATCAGTGTTGCCAATATAAATAATAATGACCCCCATTTCGAAAAATGTGTTTGTGATTTGACAGTGGTGTACTTTGAAACAAATGAATAACAGATCATTGCATATTTAGTACATTTTGTTCTTATATGCCACTTTCCATCTTGCAAAGCAGTGCCGGATTATGGCAAATGATTAACACAAGTGCCCGTGGTCAGTGGCGCCGACACCAACACAAAATGTATGATGAAATTACGAAAAATACATTTTTGTTCAAACAACGAAAGTCAAATTTACGAAATACAAAATTGCACTGCTGTACTGTTTCTTGCTATGTTTAAATATTGGTTTTGAATTCAGTGAATATATATCGACTGTGGAAAGGAAAAAGGACGTAGCCCACAGTTTTTTCAAAACAGCTTTTTTTCGATAATCACAATATATCAAACATGATACACATTCTATCAAAAGGATGCAAGCTGCAAATCCCGAATTAGTATCTAAATTTAGCTTTTAAGTTTGAAAAGATGACCTTGTAATAAATTGAAACCAAGAAAAAAGACTGAAATAAAGGTTTTTTCTAGACAATTTCTTTAATTAATGTTTGGTTATGTCAATTAAACACCAGTGTAGAGGTCTCCGTGCACTTTAAGGTTGTGTATAATTCATAATTTGCTTATGTCACAAAATCATCAAAACATGTTTTTTGCGCCTCCTGTAATATTTGATATGTGTGGGTTACGTCCTTTTTCCTTTCCACAGTCGGTATAAAAAGTCGACTGCATTGCACATCCAGTCGAAAAAAGTTTACTTTGTTTCATCACAATTATTATATATAGGTCCCTCACTATTTTGGATTTAAAGTACATTAAAATCTCCATTTACACTAAAGTCGGGACCTTGTAATTTGAAGTAGTGTAACTGGGGTAGTGAATCTCATACAAAATTAGGGATTTGTTTTTTTCCACGAAAAATGCAAAATTGAGACTTCCATTAGTTTTGCAAAAAAAATATGGACGAAATATTTAGTCACTAAGTTATAAAATGCAAAGCGCGCCAAAATCCAACAAATAGACAGTCGTCCGGCTATGCGTGTATAGCCTGGCATGTGTTGAATACACAGACGTTAGCCAATAGTCTCGAAGCAACGACAATAGAATACGACCGTTCAATTGGGGGATTTGCGGTGAATATTTCAAACCAGAGCGTAATTCGGGATAATGTAATTGAGGGTTCCACTGTACTGATAATGGTTATAATTGCTGTACAAATATTGCGGAACTTTTACAAATTTAATTAAATGTCGCAATTTATATCTGTTACATTTTGTTTTATAATACTTGATCAAATGTTGATATCCTCTGACAGATTTCGTATTTCAAAAATATTGAAAATACACTACAATGTTTATAAGTTTAAAATCTGATTTTTTACACTTAAATACTTTTAAACATATCAATCTAGTAATATAGATGCAAAATAATGTTTCAACCAATCGTACAGTTTTAGGCGTGACCAGCTTTCTTACAATAAGTTTTCACCGCGATGTCTACACGGTGGGTTTTTTGTCTACTCAATTAATTGTCTGTGGTCAATTTATAACACCGGGTTTTCTTTACGCGAGTCTCGATGAATAATATTTCATTCTTGGAAATTTAATTAGGAATATTTTGTTGGTCTTGTGTCATAGCTTTTTCTACGCCCTGCCTTCCTCTGACAATGTTTTCATGACTGATTACATCATATCAGATCCCCTTCTCATAAAGAGGTTTAAATTGCAGCGAGATATATAATTTGATTTCTATACAACACAATGCTGCAGAATTATTAAGTCCCTACTCCGCCTCTGATTACGTGCGCCATTGTATATACACCTTACCTACTTGTATGTTGGCAAAAAGCTCAATTTGAACTCGTAATCGAAGCAACCTTTTGCATAAAAGCAGGGTAAACCAATGTGTGCATCGCATTCAATATATTTCTATCGCCAAACAGAACGTCAATAATATTAAAAATCGTTTCGGCATCCACAATCGTCTCCACCAGCTTACATCCAGTTGCGGAAAAGACCTTAGGTGGCTTAAGTCGAAATATAATTCAGAAACCCTGCTTGCAAAAGCGATGCAAAACATATTCGAGAAACACACATTTAGTTCTATTATATTTGTAATCTTTTTGTGTCATAGATATATCATTTATATATACTGTCGAATGCGTGCTAATGAATGCAAATATTGGAAAACATTGCATAAATTATTTATTTACAAAGATGTCAAATACATATTGAAAAGTTAATAAAAATATGTGAATAATATAAGTTGATTTGAGGCCCCCATGATTCAAAGGCCCCAAGCGCGTGCCTCGTGCGCTTATATGATAATCCGCATCTGCTTACATCCCTTTAATATACACCACTCTAAACAGCAATCAAGAAAATGGATGAAGAATATATATAGTGCTTTGAAGAAGGCTACAATTTTTTTTGCCGGTAGGGACAGTAATTATCATATTTGACAACTTATTAACAGCACAAAGGAGAATAGACTAGATTTGTGCTCAGAAAACTTTGTTTTCACCATGGCAACGCGCTATCACACAAATCTAAAATATATATGTCAAAATTCCATAAATTGGGCTTTAAATTGGTTTCTCATCTATCATGCCATTCTTCGTAATTAGAATAATATGCTACTTCGTCTGTTACCCGAAATTAGAGATTGACTTTCGTTAAAAATTCCGGAAGGATTTCCATTGACTCATGATGCTACTACCAAAAGCTTAGTCAATAACTATTATATGTTGACAAAATCTATGTTCTTTAAGAGAGGCCTCCGCATCATAGACTGATACTAGACTGAGACACGTAAAGCTAATATTTAATTATCTAAATCAGTGTTTCTCAACCTTTTTGAACCCGTGGCCTCTTTTGAGTCTTATATTTGTCCATGGCCCTCGTTCTAATTCTAAGCATTAAAGTTTTCGAGACAAAGTGAGATTTTGAAAGATTCCAAAATGGTTTTGCTCGCTGGCAGATTTTACCCAGGAATTTACGAATTTCCTAATACAAAAAGACGCGAAACGTTTTTTTAGCTCTTCCAGGATATTCCCGTGCTCCCCCCACCCCCTCTCCCGCCAAACTGTGATATGACTCTCCTATTTTTTTCTCTGTGGCCCCCTTGGAACAAGCTGTGGCTTCCAGGGGGGCCACTTGCCCCCCGGTTGAGAAACCATGAAACAGTCTTATACTGGTGTTGTCAACCTTTTTGACATTCGTTATATTTGGTTTCCAATTGATATATGTTTGAAGACATGAACATATGTGATGATTGTATTCCTTCCCGCAAGCCGCCAATTTGACTTAAAAATGCGATGTAGAGGAAGCGATTAGTTAATTCCTGATATCCTTACAGTCTCCGAGAATAAAACTCAGGTGACTGAATTGCAACCACTTCCATTGAGTGCTTCTTTTTAGTTCAAACTGAGGGAGGACATTTAACGAATGATTATAATAATGTAACAAAAACTGCGGTCATTGTTTGACCAACCCTGCCTCGGAGGAATCGATCAGAACAAAAAACAGCAAACGGTTTTTTCGTTAGTGTGTGTTTTTTTTGCACATTCGGTTTAATCGACCGCGTGGCCTGGCTAGTCACATGGTCGCCTCAAAGCATGGTCACGAGATCTTAAAAAAAAGGCCAATCTCTTATGTGGTATAAAAAACATTTTATATAGTTACGTAGGCATTTTTTGCGATACTTCTCTAGAATGAGTCTAAGTATTCATATTGTTTTGAATGCGATGGGCTTGGCATCACGATTTCATTTATCTACCTTGCTAATTGTGAAAGGAGTATTTTCCAGAAGAAAAATGACCAACATTGTTAATTTTACATACAATATTTAAAACTTGTTTAAAAACACGCGTTGACTATTTCAATGTTTAACTCTCGCGGATCGGAGACTAGAAAAATACTTCTCTGCCGATGGGGATCTTTTGTGACCCCAGTGGTTTCCTCATTATTGGCCTTATTCTTATGAATTTCAAAAAAAAAATAGTCTAAGGGCTTTAAAATATCTCTCTGCATCATTCCTCATACATTTTTTTTTTATAAAAATCCGTGGTTTTTTAATACATAATCATATTTTAAGTTGCGCGTAAAAAAGACGTCATCCCAGCACACATATGAATTTACAACTGACGAGTGTAGCGCAGCTATCTTACGAACGATCGTTATCGCGAGCGCTTATCGCCGTATAGCGTTATCGCGTTATCGCGTTATCGCGTATTTATATAAACTACAAAAGGTCCAAAAAACTATGATATAAGAACACCTTGATCATAAACATGGTATCACCCATATTAAAATAGATATTTAAGAAAATGTTGGTATTGGGGTCGCATTTCTTGAGCTTAGAACCGGAAAAGTTAAAATAGTAATACACGATTCTTTTAAGAAATTTTATTTAGTAGGGTTTTTTTCCTTCCTCAAACTTAGAAATGTTTATTTTAAATGTGATATACATATCGACTGTGGAAAGGAAAAAGGACGTAACCCTCAATTTTCCAAAACAGCTTTTTTTTCGATAATCACAATGTATACAACTTGACACACATTCTATCAAAAGGATGGAAGCTGAAAATGCCGAATAAGTAGATAAATTTAGCTTTTAAGTTTGAAAAAGATGATCTTGTAAAAAATTAAAACCAAGAAAAAACACTGAAATAAACGTTTTTTCGAGACAATTTCTTTAATTAATCTTAGGTTATGTCAATTAAACACCTGTTTAGAAGTATCCGTGCACTTCAAGGTTGTGTATAATTCATAATTTGCATGTCACAAAATCATCAAAACACGTTTTTAGCGCCTCCTGTAAAATTTGATATGTGTGGGTTACGTCCTTTTTCCTTTCCACAGTCGATATCATTAGATAGGTATATGCTTACAAAATAATTCACTTTTAGTATTTTTGTATATTTTATATTTAAATTATATATTTTTTCTAAATTCTCGGAAACTTTCGTGATCGACCAAATTTTGCTTTGGGATCGACCGGTCGATCACGATCTACCAGTTGGACAACTATGGCTTACAATGTGGATCATGTGGACTTAATATGGAAAATTTCAATAGAAGTTATTGTCCGAGAACTGTCAAGTCACTCAACCATTATTTTCAGAAATGAGGGAAATAATAGAAAGATGGCGCATGAAAGAAGTAGTAGAAAGTTAAACACTCTCGCTACGTTTAGTTTTCAGGATGTGGCGGTCGCGAAGAGAACTATCGAATATCTGTAAAAATATTTATAAAAAAACACTTGCAACAAGTATGTACCTTATCCATAAAAAATCTATGCTTAAGTTCATTCATGATTAAAAATATTTATATTCAGAATATTTTTACCATTTGAGTCATTTTATTTTTCACTGTAGTTTATGGTATGCCAAATATACGAAACTCGTTCGACATTTAAAAATGCTCTGTTATCTGAAAAATATTGTTCTTTAGTCCTACAATAGATATAATTTAGAGACATCTATTTAAAAACATTTTAACTGTACCCATTGATTACTTTCTTCGATTAGGGTACTCTTCAATATGTTATTGTGATCACTGATGTAATTCGATCAATATCGAGGGTACAAACCAGTATAATGCTATAAGTTTTCATGAATAATCAGAGATGTCATTGTTTTGTTATTCATCGCAATTTACTCAGTAACATACTTCAAGTAAGATAGGTACTTACTTTTAGGAATTTGATTTTGAAACAGACCAAAAAAAGTGCTTTATAAATGGTATAATTTTGTTTAAAATTTTATGAATGTGTCCCAAAGTTAATCGCTTGGAGATCCAGTGAAGATATTTCACCTGCACTGAGTCAACTATTTTTTTTTGTATACCATAAGTAATGCAGTAAATGTAAACATAAGTTAATGTTCAGTATTGAAAAAATCATTTTTATTCAAAATAAAACAGTTTATTAAATACAATAATGGTGCAGAAATTAATGGTACATAAATTTTACACATAGGGATTTTCACGTAAAGGAACATTCGGTTGGCATTGGTAACAATTAAATAATATTAAATTTGTATTATAAATAAGCATGCATATAGCTGATTATATATAGGTTTTCACTTGTGCATACAAATTGATTGTATATAAAAATAGAATTTTCAACATGAAACAAGTAAATAACATTAAATGTCACTTAATTACCGTTATTATTAATTGTAATATAAGTACAGTCAGTTCACATTAATCAATATTTTGTTCAACAAGCAGCTGGTTTATACAATATAGATGTCATAAGTAAAAATACAGTAAACATAATATATTCAGAGCAAGGAAATATTGACTGATTTTTAACTTAGTAAATAAAAGTAAATATTTGCTGTAGTTTCTGGCAATTATTATCATTTCAATATAAGGTAGGGTATTTTGCATTTATATATCATTGCTCGGAAAATAATTTAACTTATCTTGTTATTTATGAAACCTGTATAAATATGTATGTTGCAGTCAGCTTAATCTTTATCTAATGAAAGATGTAATAATATTTAGTTTTTCATCATGTGTACAGTAGTCTGTAAATGACAGATCGCAGTGAACAATATCTCATGTTGGGATACAAATTTTTAATTAAAAGGTTGATAAACAAAGGACAGATTGGAATAATCATAACAATAAATCTATTTTTATGCCATAAGACAAAGTTTGTTAGACAACGTCACCTTTATTGCACTGTTATATATTAATTATACTTCGTCATATAACTCATGGTAAAACATTACCTCGTATTCCAAATGACACAAATTGTACAGTAGACAAATACTATACAATTGTTGCATAAAATTTATATTTTTTCGTATTTCATGTTTAAAAAACAGTCAATCACTACAGCTAATTAAAATACAATAATCGAATGTGTTCTGTTTAAATAGGATAACAGATATAAAAGAAACAATACAGGCAATCAATAGTACTGCTTCAAATTGGAAAACTTTGATTATTTTGAAGCTGAATATGTCAAAAACTTATTTTTGTAAAGGTTGTGCGATATATATAATAATAAATACATGCTCATGTAATATGCCACCAAGTTAATAACAATCTTTACTTAATCTTAGCTAAGATGAAGCAGGAATAGAGAATTTTGATTGGTGCTTTCTAGATTGCGCAGCATTAAATTTATATGCAAATTTTTAACAATTAGTTTTATTTGAAAAGAGATTCATAGATGGCAATAATAATAAGAAAGTGTGGAAATAACATAAATAAATAAAAAGTAAATTATCATTAAAATTGAAATTATTGTTGTACTATTTATTTTCAAGGAACTAACATATGTATTTCTAAAATAAGGAATTGTTTGGGCAGAATATTTTGTATATGACTTAAGGGTCGCCTACAATTCTATTGATGCCACACAATTTTGAGTATTTTGAACATTTAACAAGGGCAAGTGAAAAGGTATACAGCGACATCTGTTAATAAGAAAAAGTGACTGGAATTCACTAGTTGTCATTTATATTATACTACATACAAAAAATGATATTGTACTAATTCACTATTATATTTCAATCTAAAAAAATGATTATTATGAAAAATAAAATTCAATATAGATTTATTTCCTACAGACTTAAGATATAATGGCGTGAAGAAATCATAGTAAAAGATTTGTTAAGTGTAAATAAATGTCTTTATAAATATAAAAAAATATTACGTACAATTAGGCCTTGTCGGTTTTGAATAACCGTGGTTTTATTTAAATTTGCGCCAGTGGAAAGCTGATTTTTCTTGCGACTCAGTTTCAAATACAGTGAAACCCCGATTCTACGTTTTCCAATGGACCGTAATAAATCAATGAATAATTTGGGAAAACGATAATGCGGGAAATCTTCAAGTAATACCAAAAAATGTTTAATTTTCAAATAACTTCCAGATAACTTGAATATAACTTAAATACATACTCAGTTGCCTATTTGTAGTTTGGTACTTAAATTTTGACAGACACCCTTCAAACTCGCGTTCTTTTCTATGCTATGTAAGACTATTCATGAACGAATAAATAAATATATGTAACAAAAAAGGTCAACCAGGATAGTAATTGGGACAGGACGATAATATTTAGATGATAGATCGAGGAAATCGGTAAATCGGTGAATGATTAACGTGGAATTATTAAACATTGTTATTACAGGTCATGGTCGAATAAAAAATAAACGATCCATGCAATAAAACAAAGATAGCGAGAACATCTAAAAAATAATAATAATAATTAACCAAAGATGAAAGGGAGATTGGAGCTAGCTCCACAGTACCCCATACAATATGAAAAGACACCAACAACGGAAGATCGGGGTTCCACTGAAAAAAACTGTTTGTAAAAAATTGTAGATATACTAAATAAATATAGTTTGAAGGGTCCAATTCTTGAAATTCGATATTAATGTTTCATGAGAAACTAAGTAGCGAAATAATACTCTCAACTACTTGAATCATTTGTGCAATTGGATTTGGACCCAACAAAACTTGATCCATAACAAAAATAAAATTCGAGTCAAATAAACTGTTAAAAATGTTAACTAGAGAATTTAATTGGAGATAACATAATCCATCATTATCACCACAAGTTCAGAGTCACTGAAAAGCTATCAAGGCAAGATTTAAGTACCAATGTAGAAGGGTTTGTCAAACTTTATTCAGTCTGTTCAGTTAATAATTATTTTTGTTCTGACATTGTCAATAAGACAAAGAGTCGATGTTTGAAAAAATATTTAATTTATTTACAATATTGCAACTGGCAAAAAACTCTGAAATTCCACATACAAAGTAGAATGAATTTTAGAGCGTGGTTATAAACAACAAAAAAACATGTTTCCTTTTTGATATTCAACATTTATATTGGGCTGGTAATTGATCATTTTAATATTTATAATAATTGCTATGTTATATTTTGTACATTATATTATACAATAACACTTAAAGACTATTATTTTGTTTTACAATTATCATGAAAGGCAAACTCGCAATTCCATTGATTGGATGATTTTAAATAGTTCTCATATCATTTAATATAGGTGGATAGTTGAGCAAATAATAAAAAAGTCTTTTATACATAAACAATATGAATTGTAAATTTAAAAATTCAAATAAGAATTACACATATAATATTTATTTAAAAATTAAGATAAGGCACAAAAATTGCTAGCATTGCACAAAAGAATGCAGAACACGATTTATAATGAACATTAAGAGATTAGATTTATATAATACTAGTCAACATAGCAATCGAATGCCACACATGGACACGTACCATTTTTTTCAATTTTGAGGCCTAAATACTGTGACAATCAAAAAGATTATTCTGTTGCGGTTTCCCTCGATGTCTAAGTTTCTGAGAACTTTACCAGTTCTGGCTTGTTGGTTAATATCACCACATCGCTCGATGACATCTAAATAATTTGTTTAACAGCATTATCTGAACGATGAATGAGTTAATTACAATACAAAATATTTTTTTCAATAGTCAAAAAGGTATATAATCTGTCAAACACAAACAAATCAATAACAACTACAACCTTAAATAAAATAAAATCATTTGCTAAAACAAACATAAAATGGCAGTGAAGAATTGAAGATAAATAGAAACAAAAGATTGATCTTACATTTCAACAAAATCCTCGTTTTGTTCTCAATATTTATAGAGGTTTTCTAGCTAAGCAAACAATTTTTATTACAACAATGAGTGTGGCTAAATTTGTTAAATTCTATATATTATAATAGTTAAAAGATATAATGGTATCATCAATCTGATGGAATGCTTCTCACAAACTTAAAAGCACAATGAACTTATATCTTAAAACATTTTCCTGTATGTTGCGTCCATAAGTAAATGAACGGCTTTGTCAATCGGTGCTATGATGACAGGAATGGATAGGAGTCCAACAGCTGTGGCAGCTAATTTCAACTGCTTACTGTGAAGCTTTGTGCTCTTGTCCAAAGCGTATCGAGTGCCAGCGCATATTCTGGAAAAGCACAGATTAACAATGAATAAATGGAAGGTTGAACATACATATGATGAGCTAATACACAAAGCAATTAAGATATGTAAGGTTTTATAGTAATAATCGTGCAAAAGCACATCATAGAAATTTTAACTACAGTTAAAATGGCAACAGGAACAAGGAAGAACTAAATAAAACGCTGTACAATGACACTTATTACTATGTTGGTCACTCTAAAAAGAAAATACACAAAGCATTCACAAGAATTTCATTTATTGCACAAAAATTATGGCCAAAATTTTTTGTGTTGAAATATTAATAATAGTTCCTAGTGGAACAATAGCATGACCGGAAGTTAGGTAAAATACAAGTGACACCAAGTGAAATTAGAGTAAATGTGCTGTATTCGAATCCGCATCCTTTATTCCGAAGCTATTCCACAATTCAATTGTAACTTATACATATGAAAAAAAACTAAATCGCGATTTCTAAAGAACAATAGATTCGTTGATTATGTCATTATTCTTCTGGAGACGCGATTATTTTTTGGCAAGCTTTAAATTAATGACAAAAAGATTCTTTTTGGACTGTTTACTAAAAATAACCCGCCCAGGAAATTGAAAAATATGTAGGAATAATTCATACAACTAACCGATTAATTGTAAAACCAGGAATGATAACAGAGGCGAACATTTGCCAAAGTAACGTGTCCCCCGCGGCTATCACCATGCTCTTGTTGGATCCAGTGGCCTGAAACAAAAGACAGTAAAATAATAATTCTACTTCAGTATTGCCTTATTCATAAATGATTTTTTATTTACAAAATAGTAATAGTTAATATCAGTTCATTTAGAATCCTATGGTACAGTTTTTCTGCGATGGAACACTTTGCAATTCCTGAAATTTTAGACAAAAACCTTTTGTTTATTTCGTAGAGTAGGTTAAAACATAAACATTACACATAAACAAAAAAAAATGAGAAAAAACTATTCATTTAGTAATGATTAAAAAAAAAAAAAAAAAACACAAAAATAAAAAAGTGAAAGAAGTATTTAAATGACTGATAATTTTGGGTGCTTGAATTGAAAATTTTCTTGATATCAGCACAATATTAGAAGGAGAAAAAAAACATATCTGGTGTGGCGTCGAGTCTTTTTCTAGACTTTGACTTCAACTTTAGTAGAGGGTTTTTTATTTACAAAAACGTGTAGTAACGCAACCAGTAGAGTAACAAAGATATCAATTTTAAATTAATCTACTGGATCTTTGATAATTCGTTGTTGCATTTATCGTAAATAAAAACCGTTGTAATATTATTCAATTGATCATTTTCCCGGGTTCAAACATACTCTTAAAAAATAACACATCAGAGTTTCATTGTATCAAAAATTAATTCCCACGAAGTGGCCTGTATCATCTGTTGATAATAATGATATATGTAATAATCCTGGAAAATTGGATTATTACCTAAAAAAGGTGGATTTCCAAATCGATAGTTTATGAGTAAAATAATAACCTTTTACTTTACTGTGATAATAATATTATTACCTTTTTTGCTTTTGCAGCTTTGTCCACGGTATCGGCCAGAACATATGTGCATGCCACTGCATAACTGAGGTGGACGTAGCGGTCCGGGATTACTTTCCTGAAGGCCTCTCCAATTTCATTGGAGTAACCTGTGAACAGCGACGATGGATTTATTCAGCGACGCTTACATTAAGAGAGACGAAGTGTAAGTAAATAAACAATACTATTTAGTAACATTTATATATGTATGTATATACCCAACAGCGGTTAGTGAAAAATCCATTAGACACTGAAGCTAAGATTATATTTCAATAACTAAGAATATCAATACACAAAATAAAAGAAAGTCAAAACTAAGCAACATTTTTTTTTCCGGAATAATACATTTTCATAATTGGAATGAAATAAATGCTAATATTACTTTTCTCAGTTCAGAATCAAGAAATAACATAGTATCAACTTCAAATTGGCTTTGAAACTTTTTAAATTTGAGACCACGTATATAAAATGTGAACAAATAAAACCACATTCAAGAAACTCTAACTAGATATTCTTAATATGTATGTACGTGCACTATTATAAAAATGAAAACAATGAAATATTTCTGACTAAATTGGCATTTATTTAATAGAATTCCATTATAAAAAGGTCAAGAATAGCAATGTATTTTAGTTTTAATTTTTTTTATTGGTTTGTTAAAAAGCACGGACATATATGTCTGTAGGTTCACCACCCCAGAATCTATTAAATAGTATACCAGTTAACAACAAATAATTGACAGTGTGAAACGTATTTAAGGGTGAGTGTAGTGGTCTACAGTGGCACCTATGTATAATAAGGACAAATTATTAAATGACTGATTTACAAACATTCGTTTAAGTGATAAAATCTAGATTAATATGACTTTCAAAACAACCCAGTTGAATTAATCACCCCTTATTATTATATTTCAATAAAATTTATTTGTACAAAATGTTTGTAATGCTGAGATATTTTAGATACAGTTTATTTTTTAGTAAATAAAATGAATCTAATATAAATAAAACAACATATTTATCATATTTTCTTTGTTTTATTTAATTTATTATTATTTGACGAAAAAGTCAAATTATTGAATGTACCTAAATACAAAATAATCCAAGCAATAAAGTAAAAGCTTCCGTGCCAAAAGCACAGATGGGTAATATTAGGTAGTTTGAAATATAATATAATACAAATATCAAGTTTACAAACAATAAAGATAACATTTTCTTAAAATATTAAGGTGGTAAAATAAACAAATTAAATAATTAAGATGCATATTATTATGATATATGTTATGTTATTATGCCATAAAGATTATGTAAGCAATGTATACAAGGAAGTATTTAAAATCTAAAGAAAAAAATACGGTTAAGTGATAATTATAATAGAGGTCAAACAATAATCAGAAGAGTAACTCATTTCATATCGTTAATTTCATGAATATTTATCTTATTTCGTCATTTTTAAGTGTCATATTTTCAGGTTAGAATTTTCATGTGTCAAATAAACATGACCTAGACACCGCCCATTTCAAAACAGCAGCCTATAAGAATCCAACAGGAAACTGATTCGAATAATATTTTCAAATACTTTTCATTTGAATACGGCATATAGATAAGAAAATGTTATTACTAACCTAAATATCTCCATGGGGGATCTCTGTAGAAGTCTTTTTCTGCCATGTTTTGGCGGGACAGCGACAATTGATATAATCACGACAAAAAACACACTGACATTGGAGATTCGCTCGTGATATCTCTAATACGCGTACGATATCAAATCTTCAACATAACCGAATGACGAAATTCTGTATAAAATCTTGAAAACCGTGCAAAAACAACGTCACTCGAACGAGTCAATGTCGGCCATGATTGTTTTTATTTGTGGGTGACCTTGATCAGCTGATTTTCGTATATACAATATGAAAATGTGAGCGCTAGGAAGCTAATTTTCTTTTAAAAACAATAAACTAAAAATTACTTGAAAAAGTTTTTTTGTCTCAATATTTTTTTATTTTTTCTTGCATTTAAATTTACGTTGCGTCATTGGTCAATTAACACTTTTAAATTTGATTTTAAATGGCGAAAATATTCCTTAAAAAATAAAAAATAAAGTTTTTTGATTGGTTTGGTGACCATGAAAGCAATAATATATATTTTTTAATATTCCCAATTATATAAATAGGTGTTACATAAAGTCATGGTTCCCGGTAAATTGCTCGAATGGAAATTGCTCGAATAACAAGATAATCAATTTGTTTCCGTTTGTTCTGTCTTAGCCTTAGTCTTCTATGTTTTCTGGAAATATATAGAAACAGTTTGAGTAACTAATTAATAATCAGTTCTCGTAGAAACACTTATGTTGAGATAAACTCCATTAAAAGATCATATGTTCCGCATTTGGAGCGAACACGGTTAAAATAAATACTTACGAAAATTGTTTTTATATTTCACTCTCTAAACAAGTGTCGCACAAGATAAAAATGATATTCGTAGAAAAAGTCGTGAAAATCGTTTAAATAACCAAGCAATTCGAATAATTTGTAATTCGAGCAATTTACCGGCTCCCTAAAGTCATATACCATTGACTAATTCATTTCTTTTGTAGCATATCGAGCGGAAATGAAAATTTTCTTCATCTATATGTATATCTATAACATAAAAGATATCTATGACCTATTCTATCGCTGTATCGCTGTATTTTAAAGTGACAATCAACCTACAATGTACATATTTCAATAATGAAATCGGGAAAATCTGATTTAAACAATACTACTACGTAAATATTCTGAAATAAGATAACGAATGCCCTCGAAGATAAATCACGAACCACAATACCAAATAAATAACGTATTTTTTCCGCTTCTATTAGAGATACCTGTACCAGGGAAGCTATTTTTTATTTATTGTTTTTCATAAACCAATAATAAATTGAGCCTTCTAGAAGTAAAAGTTAGCCAAGTAGTAAAATGTTAAAACTTTTCTACATGACTTTTAAGTACATTCCAGTCATTACAATTATATTGGTAATTTGCTAGATTCAATATTTTTATTTTAGGGAGATAGCACTATTTCAGTGTGTATTTACAAAGCTCACTTTATTTTTACGATACATTAAAGCAGGATTTCCCAAACTATGTTCCGTGGAACACTGGTGTTCCGCGGAGCCAGAGTAGGTGTTCCGAAAAAAATTGGAATGGTTTTATACGCTGCAACACAGTTTAAAAAAAATCTTAAAAATTCAGCTAAGTGTTCCGTTATATTTTCCGGACTTGCGAAGTGTTCCATTCCAAATTTTCTTTTGGGCATGGGTGTCCAACCGGTAGATCGCGATCGACCGGTCGATCCCAAAGCAAAATTTGGTCGATCCCGAAAGCTTCCGTAAATTTCGAAAAAATATATAATTTGAATATAAAATATACAAAAATACAAAAAAGTAATTATTTTGTAAGCTCATACCTATCTTATGATATTTACTTCGCATTTAAAATAAACATTTTTAAGTTTGAAGAAGGGAAAAATGATACTAAATAAAATTTCTTATAAGAATCATATTAGAAGTCGATCGCGAGAAAACTTAAGATTGAAAAGGCGATCTCAGGGCAAAAAAGGTTGGACACTCTTGGATTAAGACATGTAGAATATTAAAACGCATCTAAATCTCTTTTTTAAAATACCACATAGAGAACTTTGCCATTCAGGTGCTCTTTGTTGATACAAAGATCCGTTGTTCTAGTATTGATAAAATTACAAAATTAATCATTCAAAACGTTCTTTCATACATATATACCTAATAATAATTGCTCATTTTCTGTAACACTCTTAACACTGCCGATTCATAACAATTATACTAAATTAAATCTAAATTTTGGGGAACTCACACATCATTTTTTATCTTATTAATTCGGTATTATTTATACAGGCCAGGCGCGTAATTTATTATAATTATCGCATGTAGACTAATTGTTATCTTCAGCGTGTTTTTGGTCGTTCTAAACAAAATGCAAGCAAGCGTATTTTTTTGTAATTATTCAGGCATTGCAATGTTATCTTCTATCGATGAAAAGTCAAGAGTGTACAGTGAAGGTGATTATGTGTCAACAAAATTATACTTGGTATGATTTGTTATCATTGAAAATCCACCTCAAATTTGCATACATTCTATTTTCCAAATCTATGTATTTTACATTCTAAATTATTCCGCATATATTAAATTATTTAAAATGAGTAGGTATCAAGTACAAAAAACAAATTTATACCTTTTAGGGTGTTCACTGTCAATACTTTATACCTTTGTACTTTATTTCACTTTATTTAAAATGTCAAGGCCGGTTTCGCTCATTGCGAGGAATATTGGGTTTTTATTAAAATTAGTACCTATTTATATGCTTTTAATTTGTAATTTTTCATACCCTGTAAACTCTTTATAAATTTTGCCATATTAATACAGTAATACAATTTGCCGAAATCATGATATTTTACTATAGCTTTCGTGCGGCCTGCACCCTTATCTTACTTTTCACCCCGCTTTGCCGCGCGAGCCAATTCCAACATTCGCGTCATGTTTTTCCTTGTATCATACAATTCACACCAAAATCATACAATGTGTGTTCCCAGAAGAAGTCCCGTTTCTTCCAGACAATTCCCGCCTCGGCTTATGCGGTGGCTGGTTTTCATAATAACTGTTTTCAACCCAGTCTGACAGATTGAGGTTATGTTACGTGAAAGTGAGTGATCGATTTTCGAATTGAGAACATTCAATAACATTGAATGATAATGATGTTTTTACGGTGTATACTGTGTATACTGTGTTTTCTTCGGACCTTTTATTCATTGGCTATGACCGGAAACAGGGGCTTAAATAAAATAAAAGTGTCTATTTTTACCTAATAATAAAAAGCTAGTGTTTTCTTGACGAGCTAATAAAATCTATATACACTGTAATAAATTATTTAAATAAGTGTATCCTGCAATAGCGATAAATGTGAGTAACGAAGAGCGCGGATTAAAAATAAGAATTTCATTATCAAATCATTTATATGATAGCTTTTCAGTATCAAAAAATCTATTTTATATATTTTAGCCAAGTATATTTTTAGACACAATGGTATTATTATTTTACTCGTGTAAACTTCAAGACGGCAAAGTTACTTCACGAAGAAAATGATAATATAAATTAGGTCGCTGGTGCAGCTTGCATTAAGGGTAGGAGGTGGATGAAACAGTCGCGAAAATCACTTCCAAGTCCGGTGATAGTAAACGAGCAAACGTAATATGCAAATATAAAATGTGTTGCAAAAAGTGATTTCTAATCAATTTCAATCAATTAGGAATGTATCTTTCTATAACACTGCCCTGGTCCACAGCTTACACCAGACATGCACAACCTTTTTCTTCTAGTGGGCCGCAAAAAAACCAATACTAAACTGAGTATTGACGCGCAATTGTTGGTTATTATATTATCTATCACTTATTTTTGTATATTGAAATTCCTCTTTCAATATAATATGTAAAATAAATCTTAAAATATAATTTACTTGTGGCTCATCGTTTATTTTTAATTCCTGATAACTCTCTTCTCCGAAAAAGTCTTCCCATGCCTGCTTTTTACAATTCAAACATTTCAAACATCAAGTCATGTATTTGAACTGTTGGCGGATCCAAGGGGGTGGCTAAGATGGCCATGGCCACCCCATGAGAAGAATTTAGAGACTACCAATGATATTAAACTTTTCTCTTTATCTGTATTTGTAATAATTGAGCTCTTGGGAAGTGAAGTGAGCAAAGCAGTAAAATGATACAAGTTTTTTCTATTGTATAAATTTAAATAAAATCGATTCATGATGAATTGTTATTTTCTACTAAAATTTCTCATTTTATTATGTAGGCTCTATGTTTTCAAATGGAATGACCATCTCCTGGCATAGTTTCTACATCAGCCAGTGATTTTTGAACTACCTATATATAATTAGATTAGTAAAAACTATTTTTACGTTTCTTAATGTTTTTTTGTAATAAAGATTTTACAATTAAGTGAATAAATTGAAGGCAACCAGTTTTTTTTTAAATATAAAGCATACTCCAAAACGTCTTTTATGTCCTCAAAACAAATGGTTCCTGTACCTATGAATATTTTCGTTATTAAAAGTAAATTATTACAAGAATTCAAAAATATTTATTTATTCAATTTAAATACTTTTTTTGTAAATAAACTCGGCTCGCCTCGCTACACAATCGGTAAAATAAAAATAAATCTAGACGTTGAACTGAAGTTATAGTTATTTTGTATGTATTTAGTTGAATTTATGATAGTGTGGTACAAATATTAAATATTTGGTTCTATGAGAATTATTGTAAGATCAAGTTGATAGTTGTTCACTACCTAAAAGGGTAAGGGCTGGCAAATAGGGTGATCGCCCAGAAGCATAAGAGGCGCCAAAATGATACCAGACTTCTTTAGAAAATTACCGAAATTATTACGCAATGAAACTATTCGCTACGGTCCTGCTTCATTTTTACTTGCAAAGTTAAAAAATAATGATATTTTTAATTCATAGCTTTTTAACTCTTTTAAAATTAAATATATATATATTTTTACCTTATAACAACAAAGTTACCAAGTAAATGTTAATTTCCCTCTTTTATATCACATTTTTTTTTAAATAATATCCACAATAAAACTTATTTTGAAAGATGATTATGACAATGGTGGTAATAAATTTCATTCATTCAGTATATCAACCACTCTATAAAAACATTCCTATTTCTGTAATTTCGTCATTTATTTGAGCAATTCATTTTTTTAATTCACTAATTGCCAGCTGCAAATTAAACGTTTTTTTTATTTTTCACTAAGCCACAAGCTTAATAATAGTTAACTGCTGCTCTTAGATTGACCAATTTGTATGGTACCTAATTTACCGCAAATAAGTTTGTCTTTGACTTTTTTTATGAAAGACAAATTCATCAAATCTACTACAAAAATGCCACCCCATTATTATCTATGAAACACTGATTTAAAAAACGCTTGTTCCATTTTCAAGACGTAATCGATTACCAAAAACAAATTTTATTCGGATAACATTGTGCGGTGAAGTGTGATAGATAAAATCCGTCCGGTGCTATTTACATTATTCAAGGAAACGTAAGAAATCATTGACAAAATTAACCTTGCCCATGTTAAATAATGCAATAAATATGATTGAATTTGCAACAATTACCGGGGCAAAAAATCTTTTAAAAATAAAATGGCGATAGACAAATTAGAATACAGAATTTCCCGCCATTTAGTGTTATATGACGGAAGTTGACGTGTTGGTATTGCCAATACAATTGAAATTAGTATGCCTTGCATTTTTTATTCAACTGTCACATTATAGTGATTTGTTCATCATTTTACAGTCATTATTTTCAAGCAAATGTGTACTTTATTTTTATCATTGTATTGAATTAATGCACGGATAATCGGAAATTTACTGTAATGCCTTTTTTTAACACCCCGCCTCGATTTGTGGCGCTATTTAATTAATATACTGCTATTACATGTCTGATTTTTTCAACCATATCTGCGCCCAATGTGGAGAGCATAAGCGACTACTAATTATTCAGTGACACAAGCTCTCTTTTTTGGGAGAGCAGTGATACAGGGATAGGGCTAGGCTAAGACTAGTAACTGGACAACTACTTTTTCTTTGCCCCATAATTGACTTTTAAATTTAAACCCATTTCAAGTGACGGGCTTAGATATTATCCACAGTCAGAAACAAAAGATTGGAGCGGACCCCTTTTGGGTTTCTCCGTTCAAAGACATAATACTTGATCCAGATTCGCTTCAGGTAAAAAAGGAATTATATGAATGCATATATTAAAATTAAAACAAAACTGTTTAAAAAAAAAAAATTATAGTTTGTCATTTATATTATTTATAAATTATCTTTCTCTCTGTAATTGTGTATGTTGCTGTATATATAATATATATTAACATAATTATGTTGATACACTTTAAGTAATAATATTCTTAAAAATAATTATTTTAATATTAATACAGAGCTTATTTGCACGTTAAAATGCAAATAATTGCACCCACATATTATTTAAGCAATATAAAATCTTTCTTATCGCAATTGTGACGTCTGGCAAAAATATGACTTTGTGTTTAAGCAGTCATCGTGGTTGATTGAAAAAGTGCAGGTTTTTTTATTGTAGAGACTTTATAAACATTATAATTTAACATTACCCGCAATGCTTGCATCCAATAAAATCAAATAACTTTCGTTCGTATACAGCACTGACCAACATAACTCCAACGGGAGGAATGAACGAACATGTTGAGAATACTTTCGATGGTTTAAAACTCTTAACAAAAAAGAAATATTATTAAATAATATTCTTAATAGCACAGGTGGTTCCCCGTTACTCAAATTGTTTCCAATTAATAGAGTAATCACAAACCTAGCTGATTGATTGCAGCTCATTAGTTTAATAGTTTGTAATGTTTAACGTCATTAGTAGTATGATTAAATTTGTTTGCACTGTTTCGATTTTATAATCCCTTCTTTGCTTCCCTTAAAAAGGAAAAATCCCAATCTGATTGATTACAACTCATTAGTATCATGAGTATCATTATCTGTCTGTTTTATTTCGATTCTACACCCCTCTCCTTGCTTCATTACTTAAGCAAACTTTGCGATAGTAAGTCTGAAGATGCCTCTGAAAGAGGCGAAACACGTGTCACAGTTAGTAACACAATACGTGGAATAATCAAAGTTAATTTAAAGTTTCTATGAACATGTTGAGCGTCATGTCCCGCAACATATTGCTCTAGTAATTGTCCCTTATTTTTTACTGAAAAACCTGAGAGAAGCGCCTGAAACCGAAACAAATATCAACCTAGTGGGGGCATGGTTGATTTTTGTTTTCCTGATTACGTAAAACACTATCATATTATAAATAATCCTATCGTTATCAGTCATCAGAATGCAACGTTTTTACGCAAATATAATTTTACCGCATCAATAGATTAAGATAACGATGTATATATCACTACAATGGTATACATAAGAAATAGTTTCAAACTGTGCGATAGTAATTCTTATCCAGGAATAGTAAACACATTGATAGCGGTCTACTGATCATAATATGTGGAGCTTTTAAAAACCTTCTAGAGGTCTGCACGAGCCGAAATTTTACAAAATTACCCGGTCCAAGCCCGTAAGACTCGGGCCCGATTCTAATACCACACTTGTTACCCGAACCCGACCCGAAGCTCAGATTTAAGGTGGAAACATACTGCCGACACCTGACGCCACGTAAGCGTGATGGATGAGATCATAGCTACATATTTGCCATTGTATTGTATGGAATAGGAACGCACTGCCGTCGCGTCGCGTTGGATGTTTGCAGTGCGTTCCAACACGCTTACGTGGCGTCGGGTGTCGGTAGTATGTTTCCGCCTTTATACTCCTCAGCCCGAAAAAACCGTTTTTTACAAATTCACAACAATTAACGATTCTGTATCGAACTGGTAATAATTAAAATCATCATGGCTGACTTATGAAATAGTCTGAAATATTTTTCTGAAGAAATAAATTCCTTACCAGGGCCCGGCCCGAGCTCGAATCTCAATTGCGCTTACCCGCCCGAACCCGGCCCGCGGGCCGTGTAAGAGCTCGAGGAACAGGTCCGGGCCTGTGCAGACCTCTAGTACCTACGTAAGTCGGACAGTACATGCTTTGAATCAAAATATTTAATCACATTCTCGATTGAGGCGATGGGTGTCACAGACGAGATATCTCGCTAGTTACGAGCTTATTCGTCAATATCTAATTAAATTAATAATTGCAAATTATGGCCGGCGTGCCAGTTAGTACGTACTTTTTCTACGGCAGCTAAAAGGTTAAAATAATGCCGGTATTATAACTGCAATCATTTGTTTTATTAAGTATCTAATGTTGTAAAAGAATCACAATGAATTACTTATATTATTAAAGATAGCCTTGGTGTAACCCAGTGGTCGGCAACCTTTTGAGAGACTGGGTAAAAAAAATAATTTTGGTTAGTGGGTAAACGTTAAAAAATCATTTTTAGAAAATAATATACATATTTTTATATAAAACATAATATATTTGCATGATATATATGTGTAAATACAAAACACACATATAATATTGTTATTGGTGGCTTCCTTGGTCTTACTAAATAAGTAATTTGATAAAAAAAATTATTATCATAATGTCTTGGCGGTTAGCTCAAAATGTCAAAGTGGGTAATTCAATTACCCGCGGGTAGTCGGTTGCCGACCACTGGTGTAACCTTACCACGGCAATAAAAATATCCAATCTAGAACAATTATTAAGCATATTTCCTTCCATCAAATATACTGCAGTAGATATTAGTAATCGTTCATTTTTATATATACACGAACTGGGATCTAAAAACTTAACATTCTGAAACCATCAAAATTGTGAGTTTGAGTGTAGGATCCGCGAAATGTGAAAGATTGGTGGCTGACTTCGTCAAAATGTTCAATTTGAGATGTCACCATAGACTAAAATCAAAACGCAACTCTTTATCATGATATAAAATGAAGGCATAACGTTAACTGACATAAATTTTTGGAGCACAGAAAGACTTTCACACAGTTTTTTTATCAAATTTATATGATACATAATCCGTTTATTAACTCGACTTCGCCAGAGATTGATTCAAACTCATTGTGAGCTCAAATTCATGTTAACATAATACTTTTAGTACCTGGTTGGTCGGTATAGTTCAAATCAATGTGCAAATTTTTTCAATGCAAGATAAAGATAATGTCTTCGTGCAGTCCTTATTGTTCTCTCATAGCACTATTGCGTTGGAAAGTTCACAAAATACCCCACGCCGTTTTATGACTAAGAAATTTCATCTACGCCAGTGGTGGGCACCATTTTTAAGCCACTTTGCCACTCAATAGAAAAGTAAATTTTCCAAAAATGTCTTACTTTCTTGCTTGAAATGTTGTATAAACAAGTTCAACACTTTTTCGTAAAATAAAATCACAATTTGTAATTATACAATAAAAAAAACTATATTCAACTGAAAATAATAAAAATATTAATTAGCAGTTATAAAGGTTAAGATGCGGATGACCTGTCGCAGCGAGCTCGAAGTCACTCGTTTAATAACAATGGCATTATAAATAGTATATGTACATACATACATGGCAAAAGGAAACAATATACTTTCTATCAACTAGAATAATGTATGAATTAACTATGATCCTAATCAAATTCACAGTAGCATAATCAATAAAACAAAATACAAACATTTTTTTTGTTTTCTTAAAAACCTCATAGTGCCACCGAAAAATGATTTAGTGTGCCCATCACTGATACATTATTATAACTGAACTGAGCAAAAATACATCTTGATTGGAACTCTTGTGGCGTTACTTGAGAATGCACTTAATAGATTTAACTAAGTTGCAGCATTCAACGTCGATATGGGCATCAAACTTCATCACAAGGAAAAAATTGAAAATTTATACGGAACGATCCACGACATTGTCCGATTTTATTTTTACAGTTTCTGTATTTCCTCTGTCTCCTAGCTCTTTTCGTTGGTACAGCGTCCAGCCATACAGTGGCGGATTAAACACGTTGGAGGCCCCAGGCGCAATACATTTTGGAGGCCCTGATTTTCGAATAACATAAAAGTGCTGCAAACCTCTTCGTAGAATAATAATGAATATTGAAAACTGAAATTAAAATGTAAGGGTCTATATAATAGATGCTAAATTTGAGGCACCCAAGATTCGGAGGCCCCAAGCACGCGCCTCTTGCGCTTGTGGGGTAATCCGCCACTGCAGCCATATGTTGCAGATTGCATTTCATTTGTGAATTGACTTGGATCAGTGACGTTCCTAGGCTATGAGCCGCCCCTATGCAGAGTTTAAAATAGCGCCCTTACAAGTTTTACATGTGAATCGAATAAAGCCATACAGGTATTATATAAATGAAATTTTGACATTGTTCTAGGAGTATATAAACAAATATGGAAATTCTAATACTTTAATCATTTACTTACTCAAAATAAAAAAGCTTTCATGACGACATTTCCGCTCGCCTAATTATTTTTGCGCTAAAACTGCCAGTGAAAATGTATTTATATACATTTTTTATCAAAAACATTGAGGCATCATATTTATTCTAAGCCAAATTCGTGTGTCAAAAAATTTAGTCATTTGAAAAAATCTGTGATAATTTGCCGCTCCCTAGGACTTGCCGCCCCTAGGCAACTGCCTACTCGCCTATGATGACGGGACGTCCTTGGTCATGGATACACTTTGACGGCTATAAATTATAAATCAATTATTGTCATTTTGGCCGACATTAATTTATATTCTAATCTACATAAAGGCTAATAAAAACTAAAAAACACATGGAAATTTAATGCGAAAGTGTAGCTACTGAAACATTTTACAAATTAACGGTGAATAATCGACGAAAATATTTTGTTAAAATGGCGTTTTATGGACATAGACTTCATTGATATTAAAATATATTCAATTATTTCTGTCCTGGATTCTCAATAAATACACATTTGTTGTTTCAGGTGGACCGTGAACCAATGCGCCCGAGAATCAAGGTAGAAAATTTAATACAGAATATGCATTTTTATTCTATGAATTTTAACAACTTCTTTATATTGTACACCGATGGCTTCATTGTTAAAGTGCAGTTACTATATATGTCTTCTTGTTGTGAAACTAACTATACGAAATTTATTTACATGTGGGGTTCAAGATTAAATATTTGTAACACAATTTCAAACAATATTTGTAAGCAGTATGAAGCATAAACACATCGACTGTGGAAAGGAAAAGGGAGTACACACATAGCAAATTTTACAGGAGGCACGAAAAACGTGTTTTGATGATTTTGGGTCATATGTAAATTATGAAATATTCACACCCTTGAAGTGCACGGAGACTTATAAACTGGTGATTAATTAACATCCAATATTAATTAAAGAAATTGTCTGGAAAAAACCGTTTTTTCAGTCTTTTTTCTTGGTTACAATTTTCACAAGCTCATCTTTTTTCAAACGTAAAAGCTAAATTTAGATACTAATTCGGCATTTGCAGCTTACATCCTTTTGATAGAACGTGTGTTGGATACATTGTGATTATCGAAAAAGAACTGTTTTGAAAATACTGTGGGTTATGTCCTTTTTCCTTTCCACAGTCGACATATATCACTAGACTGGTTTTTTTTCTGTTTGTACTCAGTTTTTCGTTGAGAGAATAAGGGTGAAAGGATGAGGTTAGGAAATAATTTGATTTATTGATCTTGCTATCCCGTCTTAGAGTTCGGGATGATGAGAAGGACCACAGACACTATATCATTGAACACACATTAAATTACAATTCAATCCGATCACAGCCATGCCTAGATCACAAACGCATAGGCTAGATTCTAATCGGAATATCAGCGAGTCATTTGTTTTCTCTCTCCAGGCAGTCACTTATTTGTCATTGATATTGACATTTAAGTGTCAAAGTGGGATAGCAAGTTATCCGCGACTATTTTAGAATAATATATCCAGATTAACGAACGAATGGCGACAAAGTTCACTACATAGTTTCAGACATTTAAAGCATTGGATAGATAGATACAACTATTGGACTAGCCAGTTCATGATACAGCAGTTTCGCTGCCAAACTCTTCAAGCTCGACCGGATAGACACATGTGCCGTGATGCAGGATGCTGATCACATTCTCTGGGATTGTCATCTCAGGAATAATCAGTGCCGGCGCCAGGTTATTTAGCGCCCTAGGCAACATTCACCATAAAATCGTGAAGAATTTCGGGATTGAGAAATTTTTGCTCGGCGATTTTTAAATCCTGGGAATTTACGGATTTACTTTCATTAAAAAATGTGAGACCTTCTTTGTTTAGCTCTTCCAGGGTTTCAATTTGAAAAATCCGGGAATTTGCAGAATTTTGTGTAACACCCTTGTTTTTTAGCTCTCGCTCAATATTTTGTTGCACAATAAAGAGCAGTACTTTTTGTGGTGGCAAAGATTTTTTAAGTTATCGAGCTATGCGCTCTCTTGTGGTTTGCGCCCTAGGCCGTTGCTTATTTCGCCTGTATGGTGGCGCCGGCCCTGGGAATAATGAACAGGAGCAATCGATCAAGTCGGTCCGACCAGGTGTAAGTAAGACCCACAGGCCACGCCAACTTGATAGCTACGAAGGCAAACTACTTAGTCTTCAGTAAATTTGCGGCATCATACGAAGAAAGAGTAGATTAACACTCATAGTACCTCCGGACATTTTCATGGGGCAATTTTTCCCACATGAAAGTGCAAGCCGAAAAGCCTTGGTCAATTGTTCCCGAGACAATCCAAGCACCAAACCTGAACAACGCAAAACGTTCGATACACCACGGGAAACGTCTGTTGGACACATATGTGTGTCCGTGGTGGGTGATGGAGGGAGTTGCATAGATTAGGGCTTCCCAAACTTACTGTGCAATGGAACACATCGCAAATCTGGAAATGTTACCGGAACACAGTTTATTGCTTAGTTCGGGTAATTTCTAATAGTACAAATTTTGAAACTTTTTACTTACTTATTATTTATTGATAAATTACATATTTTAAAAACATGTTACATAGAAATATGAGTACACAAAGCTCTTAGTGATTAAAAATCTCCGCCTGTACATCGATATTTGACGTTTTGAACATCAGTGAAGATTTTCCATCACTCGATTTTTAATATGAAGTAGAGATGCTTAAATGTTTTGCAGCTAATATTAATTATCATTACAAATTTTCACGGAACACCTTTCTAGGACCCACGGAACACCAGTCTTCCGCGGAATATATATAATATATATTCATCAATATTGATTGTTTGAAATGATAATCTATGTCACTGCGGTCGGGGAAGAGAACTATTGTTCGCGGAAGGGAATAAAATAAGGACTGAAGGCTTACAGCTTCATTAACAATTCGCCCAAGTCTTTTTTTAATTCATTTTAATATACTTATTACTAAGGTCGTTTATGAAAATGACAATATATAACTAATCAAGGATATAGAATGTGGACATTTTTGTAATGAGAAAATCGCAAACGTTACTCGTTTCTTCTGATTATTATTTACAATGTAATCAGGAAATAATAACGCACATACCGAGTCCATAGACACTTGATAATATAGTTTTATTGTTAGGAGAGATGGTGTCTTAGTTAGTATGTTTATTGTAATGTTGTATTCGTTTGCTGCGGTCCACAGCAGTAATTCCTCACGTGCAATAATTGAAATGTTTGATTTTTACATTTACGTCGAAGGGGCACACTAAAAGTTACATCACCACTTATCGTAATAAAGTTGATCGATTACATATTAAGGCTCGTATATGCTAGTTAATATTTTTAAAAGTGGGAAACTTGCCCAGGCATTTTTTGTTTGAATTTCATATCAATTGAGACAAAGTCGAGAGAGAGAAAACAGCACAAACCTCATGTACTAGATCGGTTATTTGTCATTGATTTTGCCAGCAATTGAAGTCAGGATCTACTGATCACTGGGTAGAACTCTCAACTCTAAACTATAGTATAATTAAATATGAAAATAGTTTAAAAAATGTGTTTTATTTTATAAGTTAATGCCTTTCCAGCATGCATTGACAGCAGACACCTTAAAATAAATTAACAATTATTTGGTAGCATTCCGTTTTAATAAGGTTAAAATAGCAATGCTTGAAGTTTGACAAGAATCATAAAATAGTTAATAGTTTTTTTGGCATCACGCCATCATCGGAACTACTTTTAGTTGTATAATATACAGATTAAAATTCTTGTGGAACTTTACTGCTTTTAACCTAATTATAATTATTCTTTTTGGGTAGCATTTAAAGTCGAATAATAAAAAAATCTAATTTGGCATTTACAGACGCATAGTTGACCAATAACGAAAATGTTTGTAAAAGCAAGCTAAATTAATAAAAAAAAAATAGCTTAAAAACTTCGTCGCGTCGCGTTTATTTATAGAATGTACCTAATAGACTAATTATATACAATAATTGTGTTTGAATTGACATTGAATTTCAATCCGTTATATAAGAGCGAATATCGTCGCAATTTGAATTTGGAAACTCTTTTGAAAAACAGCCATTGTCTCGTTTAGATTGAGAATTTGACATTGCCAAGTGTTTTTCAACGATTTTTTACATTTGTGCTTCATGTATGTACATCACCGTCATTGTCAGCTTAAAACATAATAGTATATTCTCAGCCTGAATCAAGAATCTCTTTGTTTCTTGCTGTGTATCATCCGAATTGGCCATTTTGGTCAGCCACCTGCAATTTTTCGTTATAATATGTAGTCTAGTTTTAAGACAGGTTCCGCCACGTTATCTTTAGAAGAATTAGTGCCTTAGTGACTTCTTATTTTGGTATATACATATATCTTCCGCAGCATTAAATGACTTTTAATTGACGTTCTTGAATTCGTTTCTTAAGCATCTTCCTTCACTAAGCAACACCAAGCTACCGACTGTCACGTAGCATGTGGATACATAACACCTTCGCTTCTGCATCATGATTTTGAAAGCTTCCCATAAGCGATCAGAACTTTCATTTCCTGGTAAGATCAAATATTGTTTTTTTTTCGATTCAAAGATTGATGTCTATGATATGGGTCTTTGTGATATCGTTTCTTTTCGAGTTGATTTCAAGTGACTTCTTCCAATTCTCCTCGAGTTTTAAAATTGAAAAATGCTTGGAGTGTTGATAGTTTGCGCTATTTATTGTATAGTAATAGAAAATTACAAAAGAAAATTTAACAAAAATAATTTAAGCCGACATGTTTCAATATTTTGTCATTTATTAAAATTAAAAAGGGAAAAAATAAACAAAAAAGAGCATAAAAATATTTTTTACATTAGTAATAATCACTTTTTTAAGTAGACAAATTTGTGTGATTTAAAAAAAACCCTGACTGTAGCCCCCTGATAAAATTTAGTTAATAATATTCAAACAGTTCAAATTTAGAATGCACGTTTTTTTTTACATCTGATTTTTATAAAATGTCAACACCGAAATAATAAACAAAAGTCGTTAATTACACTAAAAACCAAAAATATTAACTACAATATTTGTTTTTATATTTTCGTATATTTTCTCTGCCTGGTACCTATTCAATTGTAAAAAAAGATTATTACAATAATTGATTAATATATAATAAAAAAGCTTAGAATTATCATATATATTATCATTTTTACCGTATCACTATATATTACGATAACGAATAATTTATGACAGACGTCATTAGTCATATTTAATTGAAATGTTTATTTTTATTATCGGCGACCTATCAGGCGACCCTCTCATTTATTGTTTGCCACTTTATCAAGGGGATCCGCGAAAGATCATCGCCTGTCAATTCAGTTTAGTTTAATGTTATGTCAGTTAGCAACCAGTGGGCATAAAGTTCTGTGTGTTGCACCGTCTTGCCTCGCCGTGCAATGTAATAACAAATATCTGTGGAAACAATATTGTGTTGAATTTGCGACAGTTTGTTCGATTTTCAAACGCGTTCGATCATAGTGATGTTTTATTGTTTTTATTTCGAAATAAATGGCTATTGAATACTCATTATGAATATCAGTGCCAGCTATTTTTTTCTCAAACATTTTTTTGCTGTTTCTAAGTTAAAACAAATAATAAAAGTATCTCTCACTTATCACCATAATTGATTGAATGTACTCTAAATAAAAATAGTGGATATCGAATACAACAATTTAAAGTTTAAAAATAGTTCTTAATTAATTTTATATTGAAATCATATATGGCTAAATGTGTACATTTTTTTTCAATTTATAGTTAATGAATTTTAATTATCACATTTAAACGTTAGTAGCGAATCGTTATGATGTGAACGTATATTTTAATTGAATACAGCAAACTGTCTACTCTTAGTAACATGGCAATAATAGACGTATTGGTTCACTTTTCAAATACAATCATAATCGGATAATTGCATTATTCTGTTTGATAGACAATCTAAAATAGCAAAGACAATAAACTTATTCTTAGAAAAAATGAGAATAGTGTTTTTTATTCACCTACTAGTAATATTTGTATTATAATATATTGCGACCGGAAAATGGTTATTTTTTATATGTATAACGAAGGCAATTATCCGTGGCCTTTGCAATGAAAATTATTATTCTAAAGGTGATGATATAAATTCTAGATAGGGTAAACCGACACAACTATGTGTATATTAAAGTTATGTTAATTTCGTCGCAAAACAAAATATTTCCTGAAATCATTTACCGAACGCTTCAACTGAATATTGTGTATGTAGCATAATTACTTGTTGAAATTACTATATTAAAATCATTTTACTTGACACATCATATAGCTAGATATTTATTATAATATAATTGTTATTATTGTTGAAATATAATTTAAAAAAAAGTATGTATAATTATTTAACACTATACGTGCGTCATTAACATAAATTAATCTCAAATTAATACTTATTTTTCTCATAATAAACTTTGTTTATTACCTTGTTAGCGTAAACTTTGTTTGATGAACGAAATGATTCTTATTCATATAATAAATAGAAAACTTGCAATAAAAAAATATATTATGTCGAAGCTCAAAAGCTGAGTCTATATTATCATCTTCAAGTAGATTAACCTTTCTGACAAACAAAAATACATATGTCTTTCACCAATAGTTCAAACACCAGTTATGTAACAGCTGTGACGGTCAATTTTACTTGGAGATGAATCCTTCATAAACACTATTTATATCAGCTGTCATTTTAGTTTATTCTACATTTAAATATAACATCAACAATTGAACGCAGATCGAATAGCAAATACGAACCATTCTACCATGTAATGAAATCGAAATTGCGAAATCATTTCTTACGCAATAAATAGGACTAGTGAATTTATTTGCGTTTGATTTAGTAGTATGTAAATAAATGCAATACGCGGATTGCAATAATCTAATACCTGATACGCGACTCCGGTAATTTAAACCAACCTGGTACTTACTAACATAATATATTATAATTATCTTATTGTCAATCAAAAATATCATCGGCTTAAATTTGAACCACCCGTTTTATAAATCACTTGATAGAATGATACCATTGACAATTAAAAAAATATGAATGCCCCTTAGTTAACATTCAATATTTTCCGATTAATAATCAGTTTTTATCATTGAGTCTCTACTTAGAGTTGACTTTGTTTCCTATATGACACATATAAGATAATCGTTATTAATTATTATCTAGTAACTAGATTCTACTTGCAATTACCGCTGGCGAGCAACAATCAACAAAACAAAAACATACCATATATGCACTCACAAACAGTATGAATCAAAATTTTCAATTCGTAATGTAAAAAAATTTGAAATGTCAGAAACTAAAGAACAGATACGGCTGAAAGGTGTAAACTAAAAGAAGCCCGCTATTTAAATCTATGGACATCATATTTATTCAGTGCAATATTGCACGGAACCGCAAATATCATCTCGGGGGCATAGGATCAACTACAAAAATGCGTGTTTTGATTTATACTCAGTTTTGGAAATGCCATAACATTTATTAGCGACACACAGATATATCTCGTAAATATAACATAACCATTTATAAAACACGGTAGGATAATAATCCACAAATGAAATTATAATGTTAAAAACACAAAAACAAATCTCATGTGATCATAATCCACCGAATTTCCACTCTATAAATTTGTTTCTTGTTATTTTTTTAATAGCCATATATTATTTTATAATAATTATATTAAATTAAAATTGCGTATTGTTATTACAGTTAGCTACCATAATAAAAGAAAAACATAAATATAATCAAACGTGCTGTGATCCAAATCGAATAATTACACGATTGCTAAATTATATATTAAAATACGAACACGGTGAACTTTTAGTGACAAAAAGAGTGCATCTGACAGATGAATATCTAAGAAAATTTCTCGACACAGATATTATTATGTGGACTTGGTTATTTTATCTACGCATAGCTTGTGCTATAGTTTTAAATAAAAAACAAAGCGAATCGATATTTTTTACGCGTTATCTTGATAAATAATTGATTCATATCGCTGAATCTGTAAACGTTTCTGTGATAAAGAAATAGTGTGACGCTGAAGCATAATTTTGTTCGTTTTCCCGGTAAAAACAAACATACAATTGACATTTGCGAGTGCGGCTAGCTTCATTGCATATGGATGAAAATTTTATATTGATAATATTCAACGTCGCTTACATACGAGTCAATATTATTAATTAAAACACATATTTTGTCAATTGAAGTGATCGATCGTCATGTCATCCTCGGAAAAGGAAAAACTGTCAACTGAATGGTAAGTTGTATTGTGTGCTGAAATTATTTGCATATATGCGCATATTTTCTAGTAACTGACATCGTAAATTATTATTTTACTAGCGGATGGATTTGCTATAAATACGATATCTTTTTAATAATTTGTTTGTGTTAATGTTTAAAAGAAATGTAACATTTTATTATGTTTTACGATTGTCTCAGACCATATAATAATTTTATCAGAAGAAGCTGTGTACATACAAAATCCATCACGTTTTTTAAATCTTTGACCCTCAAATAGGGTTGTCTTAAATTCCCGGGATTTTCGTAAACGGGAAATATAAAATCTTACAAATAAACTTTTTAAACGTATCGTACATCTTTTTTACTATTATTCGATTGAATGTTTTATGATAATATTATTTTTTTCTTAGAAAGATTAGAAAATTAAAGCGCATTTTTTATTTATCATATAATCAGTGCGTTGAAAATTTTCTTCGTAGTTTTCATTTTATACAGCGAAATAATTATCTATATATATGGCGAATAAAAGTTTTCGTTGTTCAAATTGGTTATTTTAAAAGAACATCGATTTTTCTTTATAGCACTCTCTTACCACTTATATAAAATCGATCAGTATTTAAATAGTTGAATGGTCATTATAAACATAAAAAGGTCAGTATTTATTTTTAATTCGATCAATTATCATGTTTATAAAACTGTGGTCGGTCAGGTTAGGTTAGTTTTTGTTTTCAACATAAAACTGTCATTTAAACAATACAGATCAATAATATTAAAAATAGCACTTGCTCATAAATAGCGATTATCTAATATTAAATACTGCCGAAAAGACGATTAAAATACAGACCATATAAATAGATACAAAACTATTTATTACTGAGACCTTTTTTGTGATTTTCAAATATAATATTAAATAAGGGAGGTATTACGAAACCGTTTTTTGGTTGACAAAAATGACAATGCATTTATCGACAAATGAAATTATGTTTTCATAAATTTATTGAAAATATTTTGCGATTCAAAAAAAAAGGGATGAAAAACGCGTGATTTAGAAATAGGGTATCGAATCAAACGAAGAACATTTTTTTACGGAAAGCCACATTAATTTAAAAATTCATAACAGTGCCCGAGCCACATGTGACCCAAAATTATATATATTGCGGCCCAATGACTGAGTACAAAGTCTCTTAAGACAAATGTCCATATTGGTATGTATTAAGTTTATTAATGTTTATTTAGATTGATTGATCTGATTAGTATTATCATCAACAAAAATATGTATATTACCAGTGGCGGATTAAGCGCTTTGGAGGCCCTAGGCGCAATAAATTTTGGAGGCTCTGTTTTTCGAAAAACACAAAAGTGTTGCAAAACTCTTCGTAGAATAATAATATATATTGAAAACTGAAATTAAAATATAAGATTTATATGATTAATGCAATTTTCGAGGCCCCTAAAATTTGTACGCCCAAAGCGCGCGCCTCTTGCGCTTATAGGATAATCCGCCACTGTATATTACTGTTTCCATTTCACCCATTATTGAGTTATTTCTTCACCAAAAGTTTGTTAAACGGCTGCGCTCCGTGCAAAACTCTTCGAGAGAAATTGAATTTTATTTCTCAACATAATGTTATAATCACGCAATCCAGAGTATACATATTAGCAATTATTCTATTTGAACTAAAGTCTTCTTAGTCTATATTTCCTTAGTATAAATCTCCTCCGTATGTCTAGGACTCGGTAGAGATTATATAAATTCCTATAAAACTTTTAACTTCTAACAATTAGAAAATGGGTAAATTGACTCAACTTTTCAAAAGTTTGTGCAACATTGATGTATAACATTAACATGTTTTAAAAAAAAACACTTCACATGTCATGGCAGGAAACTTTGTCCGTTTTATTATAGTTGTACTGTATCCGTACACATTTTTATTTTAAGTAGATATAAAATATAATATTGTCGTGTTCGTGCAGTGGCTTAAGTCTTCCGTGAAGGATCTCGCGGGCTCATGTCCCAGAATGAAAAGCATTTTTTCAATCGATGTATTGATTTCTGCTCGAATGCATGGGTGTTTTCAGTGTCTGAATATTAACTTCCTTTTTTTCAATCCTGAAATAACGGAGCGTAGTGAGAGCGATTAGTTAACCTCAAGCCCTGTCTTGGACCTTATTTGTTGAGAAAATCTTCAGTTGAGATACCTCTATTAATTAGTATGCCAAATGCTTCACATTAGAAGTTGACATGGATTTAAAAATGATATTTTATAATCCCGGTTTCGGAAGCTTGTAACGCGATTGCAATCCCTTCCCTAATAGTGAAACAAAAACATACGCTTAATTAATATGAATAAGGTGACGTCTTCAGTGCTGTTGGTATGACTTTTTGGCATTATCGTTTTCGAAATCACATTTCACGCGAAAAAATGTTGGGAGACTTGCGTAACATTTTTTAATTGTGGTTTTAAATTAAATTTTAGAAATTCAAGAATTGCTCTTGCCTTGCGGAAAACTAATTTGCACTAATTAAACTTTGTGAAGTTCCGGAATCTTTTAAATGCGCCGTAATTGAGAATTTCGCAAAACCGTGCGCTGCTCGCTGTAGAACACTTTGTTTGACGTGCAAATATCACAAAAAAATGACAGCCGATATATCAAATTAAGCTAATCACGAGACATCAAAAGAAATTTAAATATTTGCTCAATACATTTTCCTATATAATTTGTACACAGAGATACTGTCAATATTTATCACGAAATTCTACGGTTCTGCGTATTCAAATGGTTTTTTTCAAGTGCTGAAATAATTACAGGAATCGAATGTTAATTTTAAGAAAATGTGTCATAAATCTTTGACATCTATTTTAATGTGTTCACTTTCAAGTTTTGGTAAAAAAGTATTGTATCGACTGTGGAAAGGAAAAAGGACGTAACTCACGTAAGCCACAGTTTTTCCAAAACAGGTTTTTTTCGATCATCCCAATGCATCAAACTTGATACACGTTCTATCAAAAGGATGCAAGCTGCAAATGCCGAATTAGTATCTAAATTTAGCTTTTCAGTTAGAAAAAGATGACCTTGTAAAAATTCAAAAATTTAAAAACAAGAAAAAAGACTGAAATAACGGTTTTTCCTGGATAATTTCATTAATTAATATTAGGATATTTCAATTAAACACCAGTTTAGATGTCTCCGTGCACTTCAAGCTTGTGTATAATTAATAATTTGCACATGGCCCAAAATCATCAAAACACGTTTTTTGCACCTCCTGTAAAATTTGATATGTGTTGGTTGCGTCTTTTTTCCTTTCCATGGTCGATATTACAATAGAAAATACTTTTTGTACTAGTTTTACATTATTCATTATAGATTGAGAACAGGTACGCTCACTGCAAGCATTATCAAGTGGTGAAATATAATTATATATATATTGCCGCCTGTGTGGTCGAGTGGTTAGCGTTGTTGGCTTCGGCTACAGAGGGCCCGGTTTCAAATCCCGGTACGGACAGTATTATAAATTGATTTTTCAATCGATTTATGAATTTCTGTTCAAAGGCATGGATGTATGTGATGTCTTGAATTCCCCCCTTTCACCCATCCTATCCTATGAACCTAATCCTGTCCTAGCCCTATCCTTCTATCTATTTTCCAAAGAGAGTAGGGAGAGAGAGAGAGAGAGAGAGTAGAGAGAGGTTGAGCAACTGAGTAACAAGCAGTTCTCGTAGAAACACTTCTGTTGAGATAAACTCCATTAGGAGTCCATATGCTCCATATTGGGAGCGGACATGGCTTAAAGAAAAGAAATATAAAACGACAAAGTCTTATTTATAAAAACAATCTTCAATCTTTTTACATTCGTGGACCGTTAAAAATTGGAAAAATATTTCACTTCACCTATTTACGCACAGCCAGTTCCCAACTAACGACAATTTGGACTGTCTATGATTTTAAATAAGTAGAAAATGTTTTTTTCTCCAGATTTTATCAAATATTTTATAAATAATATTTGGCTACGCGTGAACTTTATGAATGTAATAATTGGTCGTATTTATGGCTATATATGTGTTTAATTTTAATGCCGTCTATTGGCTTTTGTTTTTTAAGGTTTTAACTATTTTTTTGTTCATACAAAATTATGAACGTTTCGACTTACGCCGTGGTGTAGTGGTAAATAAATAGGTACCAGGTCGGTCATTGATATCTTCCCTTTTTTTCGCTTTTTTTTTATATCCGTCCGAAGTTAAAAAAAAACATCTTTTAACAATTTAATCAATAAAAAAAACGCGCAATTAAAATTAGAAAAAAAGATCTTAGAAAGAGGGGTGGTATTTTATCACTTTACATGTGTACATCATTAAAATCCGTCAAGTAGATCATATATAAAGCTTTTAAATTTCATGAATAGTATTTTGAATATATGTGTGTACTTGAAAATGAAGTTACAAGTCAAAAAGGTGGCAGGGCGGCGACCTGGCTCATTTTCAGGTGCCAGGTCGCCGACCTGGCCCCACTACACCACTGGACTTACATCCCACGGCGTAACGGAACGGTGTTGTAAGTCGAGAATTGACTCTAAAGCAACATGTTTTCGTATGTGTTATATTCATCTTCAAAAAGTAACAATTGAAACGTCACGTCAATGTTTCATATTATATATAATCTTATTCATGAAAGCTTATAAAACTACCTTTTCTTTTGGTGCAACATATGTTTTTTCCAACAAAAATTTGCTCATTTTTAGTACAAAAGAGATATGCGAGTCGTTAATTTTCAAAACATGAAAGTTATCGCGGACCGGCATTAAGCTCTTGCGGACCGATGCCGGTCCGCGGATCATAGGTTGAAGAACACTGGTCTACATGGTTGGAGGACTTGCGTATCACACCAAAACGTCCAACTCACGAGAAAACTATGATTTTCCGTGGCAGCCTTAAGACAACGAGAGCTTTAATCATTGCTTATTTATTTCACCATGAATTTCTGCAATCGGGCCTCTACGGGCTTAACAGTATGGCTTGCTATTTACCGCCATATTTCAATTACCGGTTTACCTGTTAGACTGTTATGTATGTGACAATTTTTTACTATGAACGTGCTCCTAAATAGAAACGGAAATAATTAAAGAACATTTCTGAGATGAATACTTTCATATAAATATGCTCACTTATATGCCACGTCGAGCTGGGTTTATTTGGTGAGACATCTACAATATTAACTTCGTATTAGTTTCTTCATTGACCGACTATTATTATAATATTATATTATAATATTATAATAATAGTCGGCAGGTAATTTTATCTGTAGGGTATTCAAAAAACAAATAAACAAGAATAACAATACACAGGCAATGAAGAATATACAACCAAATACGTAAGTTCTTGTAATGTATGTAGCTGCAGAGTGTTGTCGTTTTTCATAGCCAATTAACCGGTAATGCAAGCCACACTTATCCGATTATCGTATTGCCAAAATCAAATACGTTCGGAAATAATATTCCGCCTAATGCCACTGACCCTATAACATAATAACCATTTGAATTCTGCTATGAATATTGAATATAAATAGTGCACGGTGTCAATTAAAATTAGCATGTTATTGTGTCAAGGGGTGTCAACACTGTCAACTCTTTAATACACCAAAGTTGCCTGATTGTCTATGACTATTTGAATCGTCATTTTGTGAAATTCTTTGCGATTGATTTTGTTTTTATTGTATTTCTTTTTCTTCGTCTTCTTATTTTCTTTGACTGAAGATCGCGAACTCATTTATTATAATTCGTAGTAATATTATCATCAGTCTAGACTCGGGAGTACAAAGATCATAATTAATTAGCAATTCAATAAACTATGATAATTAAGATGGCATATTTAATTGATGAGTCATATAATGTACATAAAAAAACCTAAACGTAATCCATATAAGCAGTATATTGTGCAGCTTGAGAACCGATGAGATCTTTTTTATCTTTTTATAAAAAAAAATATTTGACATTACAGCTTACGCCAGTGCGTCAAATATTTGAAAGTTTTTAAGTTGAAAGATCATACGAGATATACTCGATGAGAAATTTTTGTAAGTCACATGAGATTAACTCAAGGAGAATTGACGTCACAAACACCCATGTCTTAGATCTCAATTGAAAATTTGAAAAAATCCAATTTGACATTGACCTTACCGGGAATCGATCCCAGACCTACCTGATCGGTAGAGCAAGCTCTAACCAACTAGACCACAGCGGGCGACTTGTAATCGTGCCTAAATTTAAAAACTTAGTTAAAGATTGCGGAGAAATGCAAGAGCTTCTTCTACAATAAATTGTTTTAGGCAAGTGCTCTGTCACTATTTCCGGATAGGATAATACCTGCCTGATTAGAAGTTTAAGCAATACAGATTATTAATTCGATAGAAAAGGCTTATCAATTGAATATTTACGTGATATCACTTTACTGTCATGTTACTTATATTTGGCTCTTTGAAAGTAAGACTTTGACAACATGTTCTCTGATATGACGATTTCTGAAAATATTCACAACCTTGATAAGCTGGAACCAGAATTTCAAAAAAGCTGCACTATTGACTATTGAAATCGTTCATCTCGGGTGTTCTTCGCGGAACGTTTAATTAAAGAGTAATATTTTTTCCACAGACATATAAAACCCGACACGACTTAGAATACTTCTTCAGAGCGTTCAGAGTCATCGGCTTAATTAATATCATACAGAAAACATACAAGTAGCTCACCATAGATAAACAAAATGATTAGGTTTCAGATTGAGTCGCGGCAAATGAAATTGATTTTTTTCAATTCATCCCAGACAATTGGCGCTGTAAAAATAAGAGACAATAATTGAGAGGCGCGCGCTACAGTGCCAACAATTAAAAGTACAAATTTCGGCGCAATATTAATTATTTTAACCTTTGGAGAACCGCGGAACACTTTCAACTTTATTAAATAATTGCAAAGCACCTAGTCGTGATGGATTAAACGTGTCCATATGAAAGTCATTTCGAGAAAATTGCGAGAAAAAATATTAAATTTCGCATGTTGTATTTAATTAGTTGTAATTATAAGCTACGACAAGAGCAAATACTCTCGCCTCGAAAATTCTAGAGATAATTTTCATTGTCGTTTATCGAGATTTTTTTGTATTATTTAGCTTATATGAAATCAATCGGTTTATATGTAAGTAGGTATATACAAGTTGATTGTTGATTATCTCACCACCACTCGTTATGTGTATGCAGTCGCTGTTTCATGGCCGCTTTTCATAACGCAATAACGACCAAGGGGGAAAAAAATTCTCTCCATATTCTTGGCCTGAAACAGAACTGCGCGGGATTTATCTTTCAACCTTTGAAAACAGTTAAATGTTTAAAAATCCTAAAATTTTAAAGAAACACAACCTTTAGCTACCTATTAATTTTATAATAAATAATAATTCACGTTTTTTGATCGAAAATTTATTAAGGATAGTAAAAATGTTTTTTGTACTCACATGCTTGTCATCTTTCGATATTTTCTGATCAATGAGTTTACAAATGCACCCTCACCCAAGGCGATACTTTCGCAAATATTCTATTAAAAATTGAACGACTCCATTGTTGAAATGTACTAAAATTTAAAATTTTACAAACATATTCTATGGGATGCAATTTTAGTCATTGAGCGACTTAGTTTAGTTTTTAATGACTGTAAATTTTTCAACCCTTTAACCTTACTAAAATCTAAAAAACAACGCCTATTTTAACTACATTTTTCGCCTTCTTTTATTTCCTAGTGGCTTATTTTTTCTATCTACACTAATAATTAGTTTTTTTTTAAATCTATTTTACTTTTTTCTTTGTCTACTATTTAACCGCCCATTTTTTCAACAGTTCCTGATTAGTTTTAACCGCAGTTGAAATTAAATTATAATTCATCCGCAACCGACAAAACTGTTTTTCTTTCGGACGGTGAAAAAAAAACAACAAAAAAAACATACCGGACATGTAGCCGTAAGAAAAGAAAATTCGTGTTTCTTAATTTGAACATCTGGCAGGTAGGTACGTAACACTAACCTTGGCAAAGCCCGCGCTTTTTATGTCAAAATAAACCATAGAGTTTTTTCGGCATTGGTTGGGAAACCAAGGCCAAGTTTACGTAGACATTTCCTTCGCTATTCATCCATGAGATGGCGCAGTTGGGAAACGTTCTGTTTTCAAATTATTTTCTATGCTTAAATTATTATTGAAAAGGAAGCCCAGTTTTGACAAATGACGTTTGGCACCATTAAACCCGAGCAAGAATTGCTTTTAAAATATTTTAATTTAGGTTTTTTTATAAAATAATGATACATAAAAATGGATCGATATTATAATACAACATAAATACGTTTTTATCATATAAAATAATCATATTTCCGAATCCTTCATTGTGCAAAAAATAAGTCATTGTTGCTATAAAACGTTAACGATTTTTTGGCTCAACTCGTATTTTATACTTAACATTTGCCGAACTTTAGTCTCACAGAATACCGATGATCGGAAGTTGACAACTCGTAAACATTTTATTTGTGGAGATGAACTAAATACCTATGCCAAATATATTACCATTTCTTAGCAAATAATACGATTGTTTCATTATTTCAACACAGTGTTTTTTGCGTTTGCGGTATTTTAAATACCCAGTTATTTTATTCAGTTTTTGCTTCTAAAATAGTGGTTAGGAGCAACGTTCCCTCTAAGCTGAGCGCGTGCGAGAACTTTTTTTACTCAGTCGCTCAACCTCTCTTATTCAAAGGGAGTAATAGGGCTAGGACAGGACTAGTGGTTAGCTAATCGCTCTTGCTACACCCAATTATTAAAGGATTGGAAAAGGTTCCAGGGATTTTTCAGACATCACAAACACACATGACTTCGAACAGAAATCGATAAATCGATCGAAAAAAATCCGTTCGTACCGGGAATCGAACCCATGAAATCCGGCACGGAAGCCCACAACGCTAACCGCTACGTCATAGAACTCAAGTCCAACGTTCTCTCTAAGCTGCGCGCGTGCGCGGCCGCGCAGCAGTTGGGAAGCCCTCGCGCACTCATTCCGGGTTAATATTTAATCGGCCCCCACAGCCTCCGCGCAGAATTTGAAATTTACGCGCAGCTAACTTCTTGCTTTAGAGGGTTGGTTACGAGTAGCCAACATTGGTTAGGAGTAGCCAACTTCTGACTGACTCACCCAATCACGGTCCCTTTTTGTGATCCCTGGATTGCAGTATTCACAATTTTTCAATCTCGATTGATCATTCAGCATTATTTCATGTTTTCATTTTTTTATATATTCCTAATTTCAATAGAAAAAATCTAACACTACAAACAGTGACATATTCTCAAGATATCAAATTAAAATTGGAAAATATCTTATTGTTGAGCTTTCCGGGACTTGAATCTAGCCACACCTTATCGTTATGGTAAAACTCTTTCCACTCAATGTTTCTTAACCTTTTTACATCCGCGGCCCACCCATAGATCTTTGCGGACCACCGGTTAAGAAACATTGGTGACTAGACCACAGACCACAATGTTTTATATCATTTATTTATTTTTAATTTTTTAAGAATCGGACAACCACTTACGAAGGAAGAAAAAAATATACATTTAAGACTCAGAAGGGTTTATTTTGTTTATGGAAGTGTTTTTTTAAGTATATGGATTATAATTTATTAATGTGAATCCCAAAATCCTGGTATTCAGATGATTCCAGGACAAACGGGATCGCCGAATTGAACCGACCTCCGACCATCAATATAGTTTTTGATCGTTAGAAAAGTTTACTCGATAAATAATAATAAAAAGCCTCATTATTTCTTATTGCGGTAATGAATGTTTATTTATATGAATTTAATATTACTCTTTGACAGAGTGCCGCCGGGCACCGTCTTTTAAACGAGCTTAATAAGCAGGTCGGTAAGCTTGGGCACTTTACCCTAATTGATGGACAAAATGAAGACCTTAGGACTTATTATAATTAAACAAAATGTATACTGCCGTTCTTGTTTTCAATATGATGGGTTAATATCATCATAAACAAATATACGTAATACCCAAAAAGTTCCTCAACATCTGTTATAACTGTCTTTCTCTGAATGACCACCAGCATACACTGATCTTGTTGTGCTGCTGAGAAAGTTTCAGTTATCTCCATGATCGTAAAATTTTCCGAAGAAATAGTGACGAGGTGTGATCAAAAGAATGACCGGCCACTTTTTTATTTAGCGCTACCACTGGTTATTGAACAATTAGATAACATTTTAATAAATATTATCTGTTTTACGATCGCGATAATCGTTGTGTATTGTTAACCTACATTGTTTTTTTTTTGTTTATGCAATTATCGATAACGACATAATTAGTTTACATATTAAAAATATAGCCTGAATGCCTGAATATCACATTTTATTATATAGTAGCTGGTTCCGTTGGTATAGTTGCAATGCCACTTAAAGAAAGAAAGTGTTTATTATTTTAAGTTAATTTGAATATGCCTATAACCTTCCCGGAAGTGCAAGCAAAAAGTTTGTTAAAGTTTTATTTCAATCGTATCAGCGGTTTGGCATCCCATAGAGTACGAACAAACAAACATTAATTTTTATATATTAGATAAGAATTCAATTGAATATGTCCCAAAAAGTAGTCAGGGAAGAATAAGTAAATTGTTCATAACTCGACGCTGTCCCTCTATGTCACGGTTAAAGTATCGAATAGAGGGGATGGGCATTAGGTGGGGAAAAATAAAAACATCACGGATATCTATGCATCAGGCTTACAATTGAAAAATTTAAGTATAAAAGGTTTCGTTACGGATTCGAACAATAAAATTAGATGCGCGGCAGATATAGACGAAACCTTAAGATCAATGATCACTTGGCCACTAGGCCAACATAATTTAAGCTCTTTAGGTTTATCAAACATGTTATTTACCAGTGATGGCGAAGTGTGACACGCAAAGTTTACGGGAATCTTCGCACAAGAACATTCAGCACGTGCGCGAAATATCAACCTCCAATCGAAAATTAAGCAAATGCATTTCAGCGTCAAAAATTCGCTTATGCAACGTTCCCTCTAATCTGCGCGCATACTCGGTCGCGCATTAGTTTGAAACCTCCAGCGCACTTATTCCGTGTTGTCGTGCACTCTAATACAACTATTCAAAAAATATTTTTTTGAAAGTTGTAAATAAATGTATACATATTTACTGGAGACCGATTTGTTTTTTATTTTATTTTATTTTTGATTTTATTTTATTTAAAAGATAGAATTAGTTTTGTTATTTCTTATAAAAATACAAAAAAACACATTTTATATAAAATAAAAAGTTGTGCCACGCATTTTTTAAATTGGCCCGCGCAGCCTTTGTAATTTCCGTGCAGCTAACATCCTGTCTTGAGGGAGTTTTAATTAGTTATGAATTATTTGTTTTTTCCTTTCTTAATTAATAAATATATCAATAAAATAACTATTTTTTTACTAGGGCTGCAAATGTCACGAAATTATGAATATTTCTAGATTTGACACGGCACCAGAGTTGAGCAAGGGTTTTTAGAATTTTGACCGTGCTAATATATTTTGGCATCACTGTTGTATACGTATTGCACATAATTATTGATATCTTGACATTCTATATGTAACATACTTTAACAAGTTGCCAATATCATCACTTAAAAGTGACAATTGAAATCATATGTGGGCCATGGTCATTATACAATAATATCGCAAATCGCTTATTGTTTGCTAAATTATGCGTCGTTATCTTTAAGGATTGATATCTCAGCAATATTAAAAAAACAATGATAACGCATAAGTGTCATTATTAATTTTAAATTATATTAATTAATAGTTGAAATTAATTTCATAATTATCCCAATTAATTATTTGATTGAACCGATAAACATGAAATATTTGGTGAAAGTGAGTGAAAAGAGCTATAGCGACACCTATTAATATGAAGATGTTAAGTTACTTATTCGCAAACATTTGTGTAACTCAGGGCTATCAACCTCAGCGACGGTCCTAGGCTATGTGTCGCCCTAGGCAGAGCTTAAAAAAGCGCCCTTACTATTGCCATCGGTAAAAGTCATATTCAAAGTAAAAAATTGAGATAATGTACTGTATATCCATCGGTAATAATATCATTACTATTGAAAATATTTTTTTTTTACATTTTTTATCAAATACACCAGTGCTTCCCAATCTGGGGTCCGCGAAAATGTTCATTCTTTAATTTTTCTTTGTGATAAAGTATGAAAAAAAAATCGGGGGTCCGCAGATTATTGTTTTCAGATTTAGGGCTCCGTGGCATGAAAAAGGTTGGGAAGCACTGAAATACACATATATATATATATATAAAGCATATTTTTTATCAAATACATATACATAATATTTATTCTCAGCCAAATTCGTGTGTCAAAAATATTTTAACATTCTAAAAATGTATGTGATCATTTGCCGCTCCCGAAGACTTGCCGCCCCTAGGCAACTGCCTACTCGCCTGTGCCAACGAGACGTCCCTGATCAACCTTTTTATACCTACCACCCACTTCTGTAGCTCTGTTAGTAGTAAAATTTTCTAACCGCCTACCGATTCCACAGTTATGGTGATTTATAAAGTGTTCTTAAAACCCCTACCGCCCAGCATAGATACTGAAACGCCTATAAGTGGGCGGTAGAAACCAGGTTGACTAGCACCGGTGTAATTGATAAAATTTAGTTGAATAGAATTTTAAAAACATTCCATTTGATAAAGACATTTCGTATGCCCTTCGGAGCACAGGACTTCATAGATTGATGTGAAGCATCATATAAAAAAATCTATTGCAGACTCATGTCGAATTTATTTGTGACGCGAAACGCGTGGAAACGGTATAAACCAGATAACGCTCAAATCAGCGTGGAATATTTTCAAACCGATAATACCCGTTGAAAGCATGGAATCATGAATGGATAGTAGGTGTTTTTTGGCGGAATTATTTTCCGCTGTACAATAAAAGTCGGTAGATTGGCAAACAATAAACGGAGATTGTATGTTTACAGTACATTCATCGGAACCATAGATACGCGCCCCGCCAATACTCAGTGTTACCATGCGTACAAATAGATTACGTGACAAAAATATGAATCCCGCCGTTGATAATATTTTATTAATCCTTAACTGAAAATTAGCCTCGATAAAATCAACCCAACGGATAGTTATAGTTGTTCGCACGGAAAATTTTCCGACCTGACATTCACTCATAGGACACGTTACTATGACCATTTACTTGTTATATTATATCATTATACGTCAGATTATTATCAGTCAATTTTTTTATTGTGCTGTTTTAGAGAATATGGCAGATAAAGCAAGACAAATATTATATCGACCCGTTATCAGAAGAAAAGCGTAAATCATAAATTTTACAATAATGTTAAGGTTTTAATCCAGGGCTGTGGAGTCGGGGTCGTGAAAAATGAGCGGCTCGAAAAAAAAAATACACTTAATGTGTATTCAAACACAATAGTCGTTATGTTGACATTGCATGCTTGGCTGACTTAAGAAGATCTGATTGAATACATACATATATTATAATACTAATATTATTAATATTAGTTAAATTGAAATTATTGAAAAAAAATCGTTGGAGTCGTTTTCTATTTTAAAGCTGTTGTCGGAGTCGTCTTTTTTACACGACTCCACAGCTCTATAAATCATAAAAGAAGGTTTTTTTTAAAAATTCATTTCGTAATAATTTTGCAAAAAGAATTGCTTAAATGTGAGCTTATTACAAAAGGAAAACCTTCTCCTGTAAAATGTATGAATTGTTGCTTACGCTTTTCATCATATCAGTTGACAATGCTTGTCATGAGAGAAACCGGTATTGATCGTATAAAATGAAAATGAAATAAGTACAAAAAAGTGTTTCATTTTGTGAACAAATATTATAGCATATTGTAATAAAATTATAAGTTTTAGAATTCAACAATCGCCAAAATAATACACTTTATCGGTCTGCTTCTGTGGTCTGGTGCCATGGGTTGTACTAAGCGATAATGTGGGTCCGGGGTCACGCTCCGGCGATGTCTTTTTTAAATCCAATATTTGCCTTTTTTCACTCGCGTTGATCTCAATTGATATTAACAAATCTCATCGATTCTACCTCATACGATTTTTGAATTTCAAAAACATTCTCCACTTTGTTAACAGCTGTGATGCCAAAAACATATATTTTTTAACTATGTCCGCTACCGATATGGAGCAAATGTACTTCTTAATGGAGCTTATTTCAACTTAAGATTTCTTCGAAAACTGGTTGTTATTCAGTTGCTCAACTTCATTCTTTTTTGCCCAACTAGTAGTTATCGAATATCTCTCGCTACGCTCCGTTTTGCGAATCGGATGGAATTCCCAATATCACAGACACCCATGCCCTCGAACGGAACTCGATAAATCGATAAAAACATCAAAAAAGGAGCTCCGGAGACAATCCTGGCAAAAACTATAGCAAACCGAGGATTTTAAATTCCTCGGTGAGCTAAGAAAAAAAAGTAGCTTCGGACACAATCCGGGCAAAAAGTAAATCGAGGATTTCAAATTCCTCGGGGGGGGGGGGTCGCTAGTCACACGGCTTTTATAAAAAAGGGTTGCGCAGAACTCTAGATTATTCGCATCTAGGGCTTGCAGTTAACCGTCAAATTTTAATTACCGGTAAACAGTAAATAGTTCCTCCAATTGCCGGTAATTTTTCTGATTTACCAATAATGCAAGCCTTACTCGCATCTCATAACATTAAATATCCATATGAGTTCTCTTGTCTTCAAGCCCGATATAAATGTTTATTATACCTCTTAAAATATTTATACCAACCTATTTTCCATGGTATTACAGTTAGCAACAGAAAAACAATTGAAGCTTGACTTATTTGCTCTTACGATTTGCACCTACCTGCGGATAAGGCGTGTTTATTGATTGTTTAACGCAAAATTCAACGGTGATAATATTTGTACAACCTGTGTGTGCATTGTACATATTGTTATTTTATTAATAATTATGAAGAATGCTTTGTTTGCATTAATGTACTCAGTGTTGAGCCTGACATTATTGTAGATATAGTGTATAAAGTATAAGCCTATGGCCGATTATGCACTGACTTTAATTAATGCAGTTCTTATTTCAAAAAAATTTAAAAGTGACTTAATGGTGATGAAATAAAATCGTCGGCGTTAATGATCTAAAAATAAATACGTCAAAAAAGCCTCGATAAATTGATTTATTGTTACATGAAAATGATCCACTGTTGGTATTTTTTTCTATATTTAAAAAGGTGAGAGGTTCAATGAAACTATCGATAATCGCTTTGGATAACTTATACTTAAAAAATAGCATACCTTATCGCCATTTCCGATTGGTTTTACCTAAAAATAACACAATCAAATTTGCGATGCGTATTTTTACGAGCCTGTATTTAATGGTAAGCGTCATTGGCTAGAATCACAGTACCGATAATTTCATTACTACCAATTGATGTATGAATTTGACTAAGAAGGTATGGATGTCACTTATGTCTAAATTCTGAGTGGTAAGCTCTCCGCTCGCTCTGTCCGATCCCTATTCCTTATATGCCATTTCACCCCGAATCGTCATGATAAGCGACTGAATAACAAACAGTCTTGGTAGAACAACTTCTATTGGCGTAAACTTTATTAAGAGCCCATATTATGTTTCACATTGGTAGCGGACATGGTAGCAAAAACAACCAACGAAAATACTCGAAATATATGCATTACTTTACCGTGTATATTTTTTCAAAACTAATAAAGCAGAAATAGCCATAACATGATCTTAGATATGGTCGAAAAAACGCATTGAGTTACGGAAAAGTCTATTGTTTTTATTTTTATTTTTATGTACAGGGGGTCCTTGTTATTGAAGGGTAATTGGTACCGAAAAAATACATCATAAAGCAAAATCGAGACCAAAATAATTCAGTGAACGGGAAAGATTGGTTTGATTTTTTTTCCGTTTTATAATATATAATTTAACGTCAATCTCTGCGTGTATTTTTTAAAAAGTTATGCCCGCTCATAGTGTGGAGTTTATGGCCACCCAATTCAGATATTTCACAAAAGTTTTTCTTCGAAAACTGCTTGTCACTTGAAAGAAAAGAGTCGGAAGAGAACTAGTTGTTAACTTATCACTCTCGCTACGATCAGTCATTTTAGAATTGCAAAGGTGGGAAGGAATTTTTAGCCATCACAAACATTCATACTTTCGTACAGAAATCGAGATAAAGCGATTGAAAACATGCTTTTCGCACTGGGGTTCGAACGCGTGAGATACTTCACGGAAGCCACAACACTACGTACCCAACATTGACCCGACTTTGGGTGTATATTGTATCATAACTTACCCGCGAACTCATAGCGAAGATATAGTACAAAATCCAGATTGAATACTTTTGCAATTTCTTTGCAAATTTCTCGGGTAACGAGGACTCCTGTAAATACAATGGAATCCCGATGAATACGTGAACGACAGACCGGGCTTCCACTGTACGCCAATTTTGAAAAAAATGTAGCATTTTTAAACAAGTTTGCAAGCTAAAATCGCACCGCGAAACTTATTATTAGAAATCTGGTAAACAAACAACACTTGACATTATTTTTAAATATATTTATGGCACTTACTGGCAACGATAATGCTAGTCGCCGAATAGTCTGTCTGATTTTTAAAATCTAAATACAATTGTATATGTACTTACGTTCTACATATATCAAATAAATTATAAATGAGTCTAGCCGTATTTTCGTAAACTTTACTTTGTTCCGTTTCTTATTCAAACCCTACTATAAATTAATTTGAGCAGCTGAATTACTACGGCCCGACGAGAATTTTTGTGTGGCTAATTCGTTTAATTATTTTGTTTTGTTTTTAAAGAACCACTTTTACTAATTACGTTAAAAATCGTGATATATAATAGTTAACGCATTTTACCATTATTCATTTTAAATTGCTTCCCTTTAGCTAAAAACCAGGCTTCAGTTATTCTAGTACATAAGTTCCCAACCTTTTTCGGGTGGCGACCCCTTTTTATAAAGCCATGTGACTAGGCGACCACCCCGAGGAATTTGAAATCCTCGATTTGCTATACTTTTTCGTTATTTTGTTGTTCAAATCCAAAATCGAAAAAAGTTGGTATCTACTAGAATCTAGTAGTTAACTACTAACCCTCAATGACATGCCCCTATGATTCATGCGATCCTAGGCATTTTTTGCGACCCAAGAGGTAAAATCGTATTCCTTAAAAAATATCTACCTTTGAAAAAAAATTCGACTTTTGAATTGTTTTATCATCTCTGATTTTATTCAAAGATGTAAAAAAGGCAGGGGAAAAAACTACAAAGATGCCGAATTTCTTTAGTCTGGTAATATTTACTAAATGTACATCTTTTTGTATTTTGATTTACACAAAAAAGAGTCAAGAATTACTCCGACTCTGACTCCCTTTTACAACCCTGTAAAAAGAGTATCATTCATCTCGTCAGATTGTTGGTAACATGAGAATCGCATGTTTTTTTAATGCTGTTTATTTATATAATAAATAATGTTCACCTAAAAACAACATTTTACGTAATAGATTTCCTTGAATGACACTTTAGCTAAAAAGCCCTGCCTGGCCTGCTCTTTCACTTTCGTTCTACTCGGCTATGATGATATCTCTTCCCGTTCAAATTAACCAATCCTGGCCTGGATATGGGTGGCATTAGATCGACTATGTTGTATATATTATCTTCTATTACAACCTAATCCGTCTATCTTTTCCGTTACTGAAAAGACCAATTGAATTACTGATTTTCAACATATACCAATATGATGTGGTAATTTGTAATATTCTTGTAGAAAACTCACAGCACATTATGTATAAGTTTATCCCCGAGTTACGTTGCCGTTGCGATGTAACGATTTTTCCACTTTAGGTTGATGATATTTAAACGAACCTTCATTAACCTTACAGAGATTGTACTCCAGTCCAAACATTAATATCTTAATCTTGATCACGTAATTATGAAATAGATGTTCATTCTACCTCGTGATCATCCTAACCGAACATCAACAGATTAACTGTATTTACCTATTTAATATTTAACTTGAATTATAACCTAGGTAGGTATTATTATTTCCCCTTATTTGCACGCATCCATTGCTAATTTTAGACTGCGGCAACACTTCTTAAGTTAACTGTGTTACCTGTAAGTATAATATAAATATCCACCAATAATATCATAGACAGTAGCGGCTCAAATGATTTATTTCATATTTTTTAACGTATGGCGTGAAATTATTTTTGAAAACTTGACTTGAATATTAATTATTCTCTCAACAAATAATCGAGTGTATCGAAATTTCAAACATTTTTCTAATATTTTCTAATTAAATATTTAAATAACTCTAGATTTTGTTAAAAAAAAAATTGGGCCCTCTAGGGGTAAAGGTTTTTCTTGGACTTTTAAGTACAATCATGTCTTTATTTGGTGTTTTAGAACAGTGTTTCTCAACAATTTTGGCAGCGTGGCACCATTTGAGTGTCTTTTTTTCTGTGGCCCCATACCATTGTTTTGTCTTCCCATGAAAATTATAATTTCAAAAACCCACCTTTTTTCATAGCTCTTCCGAGATTTTCGAATCTAGAATGCCAGTAATTTATTTTATTTACGGATTTACAAAAAATAAACTGCGCGACGTCCGCCATTATGCTTTTCCCTGTATCGTTTTATCAATACCCGTGGCCCCGCTAAACTGTGTTGTGGCTTCCCAAAACAAAAATAAATCTCTGTGGCCCCCTTAGAACAAGCTGTGGCCCCCTGGGGGGGGGGGGCACATGGCCCACCGTTGAGAAACCTTGTTTTAGAAGATTGCATATTTTTGTTTTACGTAGATAGCACTATTGCACTGTGTATTAACTCGCCCTCGAGGGGTGAAGTAAGCCAGCAGTAAAATGGTAAAACTTTTTTCTTGGAATTATAAGTACAATCATCGCGTCATTACTTGGTGTTTTAGTGGATTGAATATTTTTATTTTACGGATATAAAACTATTGCAATGCGTATTAACTGAAGTTTCTTCACTTTAACGATACTTTAAAACGTGTAGAACATTATTACAACGCATCTAACTTATTTTTTTTCTAAAATACCACTTGACGCACTTAAGCTCTAATGGGCCCAACTAATGTAGCGTGATAATTCACGAATTTATTTATGTGTAAAGATTGGCATGAAATATGCACTGAATAACATTTTTTTTTTTGCATATTTTTATAGAATTCTAAATGATCATAATATTCCTTTTAGCATTCATCAATCGTATTAAAAATCCGGTCTGTTCTTGTAATTAAGGGGTGTTTTTTCAGAGTGAACTTTTTCAACAAATTGTTAGCAAATGGCAAAAGCATATTTACATTGTTGATGTTAAATTTTTGTTTTGTTATTTTCATGGTGCATATTGCGCGTAAAACCAATAAGGTATTTTTAACTGAATTGACTGCTTAACTCAGGTCTGGCCAACCCAAATTGCACCCCGGGCCGCATCGACGACATAAAATTTTCTCTAGGGCCGCACATACAAGCATACATTATACAAAACAATATACATTTTACAACAAATTTCATACTTATTTATATTTTTGTAAGTACCTATGTAAAATAAATAATTTGAATGCAGAGGCAGTCTGAAAGCATTCAACCGGGATAATTGTGAAAAAGAAAACAATACTACAACCAGATGTGAAAAGAAAACACGCATTGGACCAACAAAAATATCAGACACATCAACAGAATCTATGCACTTCGTGTTTTTCGCATAATTTTAAAAACTTTATTGGTTTTGATTACCTAAATGGGATTTTGAATACATTCTGAATTACCCGCTACTTTAAAAAAACATTATTCGTCATATATAACAGCAGGCCACGAGTTGGTAAGGCCTGGTTTAACTGATAAGACACCATTTTAAATACACTTTTTTTCATGGTCGATTTGGAATAACTTTTTTTTTTACTAACGCCCATTTTAAAATTGATTTTTCTACTGGATTGCATACTTTAGGGTTGTTATATACAAAAATACTTGTTCTAAATTTCCTCCTTTAAAAATTGGCATTAATTTTCATAAAGTAGAGGAATAAGTTCACTTAACCCCCTTAATTATTATTTCACTGCATACAGCGGTCGTAGGCAACCTTTTTACTACGACTGGCACACTCCGAATAGCTTTCTTGTGATAAAGGGTACTCTACATCTTTTTTTATGGATAACGGAGGGAAGGAAACACATTGTACGCATGTTTCCAAGCAAGAACAGTTAAAAAATAATGTGACACTTGCGGTCCTACTCTAAGAGTTATTATTAATTAATTATTTTTTTAATTAACTAATTATTTAATTAATTTATAGATATAAATTACTTATTTATATCGACTGTGGAAAGGAGAAAGGACGTAACCCTTAATTTTACAAAACAGTTTTTTTTCGATAATCACAATGTATACAACTTGACACACATTCTATCAAAAAAATGGAAGCTGAAAATGCCAAAAGGGTATCTAAATTTAGCTTTATTGTTTGAAAAAGATGACCTTGTAAAAAATTAAAACCAAGATAAAACACTGAAATAAAGGTTTTTCCGAGACAATTTCTTTAATTAATATTAAGTTATGTCAATTAAACACCATTTAAGAAGTCTCCGTGCACTTCAAGGTTGTGTATAATTCATAATTTGCATATGTCACAAAATCATCAAAACACGTTTTTAGCGCCTCCTGTAAAATTTAATATGTGTGGGTTACGTCCTTTTTCCTTTCATAGTCGATATATTTACTAGTAGGTATGAACGTTTACTGACCGGGTACTATTTATGTCCGGATACTTATCTGAAAATATAACCGCTTAGCAAATTAGCGATAGCTTTTAGGAATCTTAAATAAGCTTGGCTCCGGTCTGAATTTTACACCCACAAGCTGCGCACACGTTTTAAAATCATCTTAATTTTGTCATATACATCTATAATATATACATATATCTAAGACTCAAAAATCTTAATATTTTTTTTACTTTATTAAACGGCTAGCAGCGGCGTAGCTACCTCATAGCAGACTCGTGCGATGCATGGCGGCCCAGCGGAAAAGGGGGCCCAAATTTCTACATACTCAATATAAAACAAACGCTCTATCCCGAATGTAAAATGGCTCCTATTTTCTGGATCAGCCAATTCATAACTGGCCACGGTTACTTCGCTGCCAAGCTCTTCCAGCTTGGCCGGTTAGTAAATAGTCCTACATTAAAATGCGGGTATGTGATTCAGGATGCTGATCACATCCTTTGGGAATGTCCAGATTTTAATAACGAACGGGAAAAATTGCTCTAGACGATACGACTATCTGTCGGATCTGTCGACCCCGTCGGTCATGCCAACTTGGTTGCATCTAAGGCAAATTATAAGGATGTCTAAGAATTCACCGCGTCTTTTGGAAAAATAATTGAATTAAATAGATAAAAGCTAATATTTTCAACTGCTCTTAATTATTTACATATTTTTACTTATCAATCTGCCCACTGTAGTACATGCAAATAAGTCTTGAAGAATTTCTTCTCGGGATATTCTTGGCAAAACTTTGAACACGTCTAACATTGCTAACGCTACGGAATACACCCTATAAGAAGAGTGTGAAGCCGTAGCGGGTGGTGGTGGGTGCAACATTGAGTACCCTAGGGAATTTTAAAAAACGCTCTATGATGTTATATACTTTAAATATGAATTATCTTTGGCCCACTACCATACACAAAGGAGCCAGCGGCGTAGGCACCTCATAGCAGATTCAATCAATGCACGATGGCTGGATGGAGGGGAGGATTTCTAACATTCAATGAGGGCCCTGCGCGACGTTTGCATGAGTGTCAAAAATTTTAGCTACACCACCGACTCAATTCACCGCCATCAATTAATTGCCAGCAGATCAAATCAAGACTTCTTTACGTAACGTTTTTTTGCCATATAGGGACGAACATATTATTTCCAACCCCTTTTGTCACCGGCGGCACTGCATTGCGAATATTTACAGGACCGATAACAAGATGCACATATTGATAGAAAAAACAATGTAATCCCAGTGTGGAAAACGTAAATCGGGGAAATGGATGTGGTGGGGGGGGGGGGGGGTGGGAAGGAAATGATTATCTTGGGTCGGGAATGTCTTCGCTTTATTCGTTCACTTCAGCGGTAACATTCAATGTTGCCACACACGTCCACACACATATTCCCGCTTCACCATTAATCCATCACAACCGTGAGAAAAATGGTGTTCAAGAAATTTTTGTGAGTGAAAAATTGTTATATATATTATCACTTCATGAGCAATCAATTTTATAACACTAAAATAAAATCTATTTAATTATAAGTGATCACTTTTATATTTATAATAACTGTAATTTATTTGCATAAGTTCCATTTATAATTTTTGGTAAAACTTGCTAGAACTGTGTTGTAATAAATTAATTAAATAAAAATACTTCAATTATTTCTTCACGGAAAATTGATTGAATAATTTCGGTAACAAGCCATCGTCAAGACTATTGTTGAATACGGTTTTTTTACTAGGTAAAGACAGAATTATCGTCAGTCTGTCAAAACACGTCAAGTCAGATATGCTAGTTATTTGTTAATCGATGTTATATATTATTGTGTATCAATCACTCACAATTAACTTATGTATCGTTCGGCTTTAGTAAAAATAATGATTTTTAACTATTGAGAGTAAAAAATAATGATTTTTAACTAGCTTAAAAGTATATTTTAAAAGCTTTTTTACACCACCGAAAATAGTTAATTTAGAGAAAATAACATTTTGATATGATACAACTCAAATCTCAATGTTTTGCCTAGTCTTGTTCAATACATCGTAAATTTTATTTATATATAAAAATAAAACTACACGATAACTTATTTTCATTCAAATTTTGTTTCGGAAACAATAAAAATGCATTCACCTAAATCGATCATTTAGTTGTATCTAACAGTTTAAAATCTACTGTGTCGTATTATTATTATTCCTTATCTGAAGGGAAAATTCTCAACTTATGGCAACTCTAATTTATGCAATGTTGTTAAAGAATATTAATGCTGATTTAGTATACAATGAATATAACTGATTAAGTATTCTTTTCTTTATTCCAGGACCTCAGACTCCTTCAATGTCGTTCGGCCGGTTTACGTCCAGGAAGAGCTGGACAGGGAAGCTGATTACCATAAGCCATCGAAATCATGTAAGTATTCTGCATATAATACTCTCTCCGTTATAAAAATCTTTGATATTCATTTCAAGAAAATATATCGAAAAGATTTACTGTTTTGTGACAAACTTCGTGTTTATAATTGAGCTTAATATGGTATTTAAAGAGTGGAATAACGTTAGTTATCAATTATTACAATAATACTGAAAATATATTTCCACAAAGCAACAAACAGTGGCGGATTATGCACTTTGGAGGCCCCAGACGCAATAAGTTTTGGTGTCCCTGTTTTTCGAACAACATAAAAGTGCTACAAAACTCTTTGTAGAATAATAATGAATATTGAAAACTGAAATAAAAATATAAGGTTATATTTAATTTATGCTATTTTCGAGGCCCCTAACATATCGAGGCCCCAAGCGCGCGCCTCTTGCGCTTATGGAGTAATCCGCCACTGGCAACAAACGTTCAAAACTTCGTAATATTAAATAAAACAAAAACGAAAATTTGTTGACATCTTACCTCGCAACTTATTTTAAAATAAAAAAATATTTAAAAGTAATGTTTAATATTAAATCAGATATTTTTATGAAGTTTATTTTTTCAGTTGATTCGGAAATTGGTTGTTTACAAGAATGTTTTTTTCTTTCTTTAAATCTTATTATTAAAACATTAAAAACATACTTATTTGAAGTATGAGTAATCTTTATGTTATTACATAAAACATTTTATGTATTTGTTTTTTTGTTTATTTAGGCTTTATTGATATTATCTTGTCTTTGTTTTTACCGTCAATAAATTCTTTTAGAATTATTATTGTCTGAATTGTACTTATTTAAGTGTACAAGAATTATATCAATTAGAAAATTCTAAGAATCCGCTGGAGAATATATATTATAATACCACACATTGTTAGCTAAATTGTCAAAGTATGTATCTACGTTTGAGGAAAATATGTAATAGAATTAATGAACAACTGTTTAAGCAATCTTGATTTCGCGCGTCAACATCTTTCCAAATATAAAATGCGTTTTCAAAACTAGCTGCCAGTAGACCATAAACAAAACAAAATATTTAATTATTTTTATGAAATTTAATGATTCTTTTTCCATTTTTTATTAGTGCCTGAAAAATGCGGAGGGGCGCTGCGAGCGTGCGGGTTAAACGAATGCGTGAAAAACTTCCTCCCCATTACACACTGGCTTCCTCAATACTCCTTCAGACGAGATATCCTCGGGGATATCATTTCAGGATGCACCGTAGCCGTTATGCACATACCTCAAGGTAAAATAAGTGATAGATTGTATAACTTTCATTACCCATCCCATCGTTTTATGGTACTGTTTTGGTTATGTATAAATAGTAAGGGAAAATGATGAAATGAAAATCGTTTTCTTTGATACTTTTAAATCATTAAATCAATTTTCATTTATATTTCAATGAAAATTTTCTACATGTAAGGTTAGGTAAATATTTTTACCAAAATGGGTAAAAAGAAATTGCAAATTTTCAGTTTTTTTATTGTAAGGATACAGTATTTTTTTAATATAGTTTTTAAAATATAGTATAAGATTTTAGTTTAGTCAATCAAGACTTTTATTATTATTCATTTTTATAATTGTTGTAAAACTGTGAATTTGTGTAAAATTAAAAAAAAATAAGACAATAAGTCAACAATACCAAGGCACAACTAAAAAATTCAAATCCCAAACTGTAATTCATCATTTTATGGTACAGATTTTTTTTAATTTTTTATATTTATCATTATAGCTAATGCGCCAAATATTTTGAAATTGAAAGATCATACAAGATAAACTCGATGAGATTGTTTTTGTAAGTCAATGACATCACAAACACCCACGTCTTACGTCTCACATTTAAAGACCCAGACCCGCCTGATCGGGTAAAGCAAGCTCTAAGCAACTGGACAATAGCGGGCTTTTAAGATCAATAAATCAATGTTACACTGTATAAAATAATGCTATTGATTCCAACATGTCTTATATAAATGCATGTTGTCAAATTATTTATTTTTCTATACAAATGTTCAGTGGCTGAGAAAAACCCATCCTGTCTTAAATAAAAATTATGAATACTGATTGTTATTTAATTCATTTCAGGAATGGCCTATGCAATGTTAGGCGGAGTCCCACCGGTGATAGGACTTTACATGGCCTTCTTTCCAGTCCTCATATACACATTCTTTGGAACGTCTAAACACGTCTCTATGGGAACATTCGCCGTTGCCTGTTTGATGACGGGAAAGGTAAGATACATTTATATTGTTTGTGTATCGTCACTACACTGACAGAAGTTGGAAGGTAACAAATTGACAATTCCGAATGAGCAGAATATCAATTGAGATTTTAGAATAAATTCTCTAGTGTGTTTTAGTAAATCAATATATCAATGGATGACAAAAATAACATTAGGTAAATAGACAACGACAATAACGCCTTGCCTATAAATCTGCATTAATAATAGTTAAATATAAAATAAATGTCACGCGTTCAAATCCCAGTACGGACATTTTTGTAAATTAAATTATATCTATATTATATCTAGGAAAAGAAGAGAGATTTAGGAACTGACTAACAAACAGTTCTCGTAGAAACTATTATGTTGAGAAAAACTCAATTTTGAATTGAAAAAAAATGCTGTTAAACTGATATTATAAACTAACTTACCTACTGACTTTATTTAAACAAAGAATTAATATCCTTGAAATTCATTTTGTACTAACGTGATTTTTGCAAATTTTATTACATACAAACTTTTGCTAATACCTACGATAGCGACATGTTCTTTAAAACTTGAAAAAAAATATATTTTTTAAATTAATTGTATATTACTGCCATCTTTTGATAAAATTGAAAAGCTTTAATTCTTATGTTGTGTTTTAATAAAATTTCACTTTTTTCAGGCCATTTCACAATTCGCAGATACTGACTCGTACGGAAATCTTTTAAATACAAATGGAACTACAACGGATTCAGGTAAATTTTGATTTGATACGATATAATACTACTATTCTGCTTACAGTCACAATTTTGCCGCACTATAAATTAAAATCAAAAATGTCACTGGAATTTTTCACCAGAGCGAAAGCAAAAGAATTATCTGAACTACAATTTAAATACAAAACCTTTGTAGATAATCTATGACCTCTTTTTGCATGGTTGCGAAATTCCACAGTCCATGAATGTAATGGAACCAATCTATAATTTATCTACATATCAACACCTTTTACATAAAATATTCTAACTTCAAAATCCTACCTTTGCATGAGAGTGGCTTAAAGAGACAGTAATTTGGTATGTGTTAATCTTTTAATCATCTTTCACCAAATTTAGGATGTTCATTGTCAATTATAAATAGTATACTTTCCTTCAATCAACTTACACCAAGTTTTGTCACAAGAGTAGTTTTTAAAATTTAAATTAAAAAAGTAAAATCATATAACCATGTGGTTTTATCAGGTTGAGATTCTTTAATTGCTTCTCCTAAAAAAATAGGAATAATTCCTTTCATTCAGAAATTATTGTCTATGATAACTTTGACAACATGTGGATTAGATGGTATTAGGTATATTAGAACTACATTAAAAGCATACAAGTTTACTGGACATAAAGAATGGAAACATTTTAAGGCCACTATATTTATATATCTCTTTTTTTTAGAGATCAATAAATGTCAAATGTAGTGAACAAAGAGCCAAAAAAAAATGGCTGCTCTTTGTTCTATGCATATTATGCGGATTAGCAATTGTGTGTTAATGTTTACATTTTATTCAAACAATATTCGACACAGTTTTCTTAGCAGATAAACAACTTTTGCCGATTGCTTATCTCTATTCTTAAGATCAATAACCTTTCGAATATCTCGGACAACACTTAACCCTTTCTCGTTTGATAATTTTTTAAATTTGTAATATTTCAAAAATAAATTGAGTACCGTTTAATTGAATTTCGAACACAAAATAAAATATGTTTTTATCATATATGCACTTGCAGATTGAACACTTGGGAGAGGAGCAATAAAGTTTGCAGGCCCTGTATTTTAGATTGCATAAAAGCGTTGCAAAGCTTCACGTAAAATTTAAATAAACACTGAAAACTGAATTAAAAATATATGTACTCATATCTCGGTTGGTTTTAAAGTGTTATATGACAACTTGACTGTGCTAAAAAATATATTTTACATCTTTTGATAATTTCAATGTGCTTTTACTATTGTAAAATAAACAGTTTTTATAAATCCGAAATAAAAAAAAAAACAATGAGAACAAAACATTGCCGAATAAAAAGAACTTTGCTGACATAAAGATTATAATATGCAAGTTGCGGTATAGATAAAACACAAAGAAAATTCAATTCAAATCAAGTCAAATAACACTTGAATAATTATTAAAAATCACCTAGTATGAAGTATGAACTAACGATAATAAGGTATTATATGTCACATAAATCAGTTCCAAAAATAAGATATTTATCTAACATAAAAAGTAGAAAGTCGTGGCATTCATTTATCAACTAAAAAGAAAACACTAAATCATAATTTATTTACACTACGGTTGGTGAGTGATGACACTGTCCTTTGTATGCAAGAATGTCACTATTCAAATACTATGACAAGGTGTTTCTGTTATTGTTCTATTCATTTATTAATTTGTCTAAAACTATTGACCTTTTTACAAATTTCTTTTGATCATTTGCAATAAATAATAAAAATTCTGTGACTGCCAAAAATCACTGACAGAATACTAATCGAAAGGGTTAGTATTATTTTTATCGTCACGATACCGGCAAAAGACTCTTTCAGCTGGAGACTTTGGAGAATACGATTATGAAAAACCTGAAAAAACTTCAACAAAACTGTGCAATTCTTATTAGAAATCATTTGTAATATACAATAATATTAAACTTAAAGAGTTTACGTTAACTTGTCCAGTCTCTTACTGAATTTCGAGAATAGCTCGAGTGGGAACGCATGGACCTGCTGTCGGATGATTGTTTGCACAATCTAATCTATTGTTTTCCATAAACCATTACATGAAGTATCGGTTAGCTTCTTGGTTTAAAAAATGCATCTACTGAGTTATTCCGGACAGAGAATTGGTTATAAGAATCTTGTTAGTAATCAAGCGAGGTATTAGTATCATTGGTGCCTAACTGCAACAATGTGTGTCTTGAGTTAAGCTCAGTTTTGACAATACCATAATCATAATTATTAGCGATGCAAAGCTATATCTTGTAAATATAACCGTTTACAAGATACGGTTGGGTGTATCTACAAGTAAAATTATAATATTAGAAGCACAAAGGTAAATCACCTGTCATATTTTAGTGAACTTAAAACTATATTTTTGTAGATAGGTCCCTGTGATCCCAAGCCCTCGCAACTTATACCAGTACCATAACAATAAGATTGACAAATGTGTATAGCAATATTTTTATTTTCAGCAATGCCTGACGGTCCACACTATTCGCCTATAGACGTAGCAACAGCTGTTTGCTTTCTCGTGGGAGTTTATCAGGTAAAAACACAGGAGTTTTTCATTTGTTATTTGTTGTGAATTTTTATGTACTGACACGTGACAGATTTCAATGTAACACTTTTCAATCGCCACCGTGCACCCACTTGTGACACATGAATAGCAACAGATTAGCGACGCTACATGATTTATCGCATCTCGCTGATAAACAATGTCTACTATACAATACAATGTCTGGCTAATTGTGACAAAAGACAATTAATTGTGCAATTAACTTGTAAATAAACCACTACCACAGAATGTAGATAGAATGAGGCTGTGTGCTGGTCACTATTTATTTTTAAATATAAAATGATGATTGATTGTGTTACAAACAAAATTTATGAATAAGTTAAACATTGATTTTTTTCCAATTACCAATTATGTATTTGTATCAGTAAGAGTAACTCCCATAGTAAATAAATTAAACAATGGTGAGCCACCTCCCCAATTCAAAATATTATTTACCTATGATTCGTTTATTTTAATGATTTTAATGAAATTAAAAGTTATCGAATCTAATTTTATATGAAAATGAATTTCCACTACACTGTACCTACAACATTTTCTATATCCTGCCAGTGTCCCATACTTTCACCGAGTACATTCCATTGATGGTCATAACCTGCGATGACAGGATCCATCCAGTTGGAAAAAGGCATGTAGAATTCAGCCTGCCCTGGGACATGCATGGTGCATGTCCTAGCCAAGTCCATCATCGCTTTTTCATTTTGGACGTAGGGGCTGGTTAGTCTGGTCTTCAATCTCTGTGTTACCAGTCAAACAGTTGTATCCCAATTATTGTTAACAAGCAACAAGGGTGTTCATATAATTCTGATGAATAGATACGAGAATCAATTATTAAAACATTGGTTCTGATTACTATCAGCCACTTGTAAAACTGACTAAATCTCAAATCAGTGATATGCCCAGCGCGTATCAGATATCTACTAAAGTACCTGATCACTCTCTTACCATGAAACTTGTTCTTTATTTCAGACTGTTATGTGGGTGTTCCGATTGGGCGCCATGTCGTCTCTCCTGAGCGAGTCCCTCGTCAGCGGTTTCATCACCGGAGCCACAATCCACGTCATGACTTCGCAGCTTAAGGACTTGTTTGGAATCAAAGTCGGCAAACATAAAGGAAGCTTCCAGATTGTCATGGTGATTACATAATTATTTTTATGCATAACTTAATCAGCTGAATGTATGTAGAACTAGGTTAAGTCACATTCATAAATTGTGCAGGGTAGCAGCTGTAAAGATTTGAATTTTCAATTTTAAAAAAAAGTGGTAGGCAATTATGGTATTTTTTTTAATATGTTTTATTGTTTCTTTATTCCAGACCCTCGTAGACGTGGCAATGGCCATACCGCATTTGAACGTGGCAGCATTAGTCATCTCCATCATTTCAATTGTCGTTATGACTATCAACAATGAAGTACTACGGGTGAGTTTTAATCATTAGTTGTTATCATCATCGATTGATGTTATTACATGCCACCAACGTTACCTCTAAGCTGCGCGCGTGCGCGGCCACGCAGCAGTTGGGAAGCCCCCGCGCACTCATTCCGGGTTCGCGCACACTAATTGATTGATATCTATAGATCAAATTCTGGGGCTGGTGGAGCCGAGCTCCAATTTCCCTTTCATCTGGTATATTTTGATGTTGCTTTTCCCGCGTAGCGTCTTGGATTTACCTGGGCGTGGGCAGGTGCGTGGTCTTTAGTTTTTGTTTTGTTTTTGTGGTGGTATTAGTCCTCATTCGTAGGCATTACATGTGCACACTACAACACAGTTGTTCAATTAATATTTGATCGATCCGCACAGCTTCCGTGCAGCCTTTGAAATTTTTGCGCAGCTTACCCTTCGGCTTAGAGGGAACGTTGCATGCCACTCGTGGTTTATCCAAGAGATACAGTTAACCATATAAAGGCAACCCACAACCCTGATTTGGTCCCCTACTATGTTTCGTATAGACCTAAACAGAGGTGGGCTGGAAGGCGCTCAGGGGGTCTCGCGCGAGCCCCTTGTTATGTTGAGAAAATCTTTCGTTTCGGTGAAATCACCTAACTAAAATTTCTGTAGAAGGTTAACTTTTTTCTCAAGGGTTTCTTAACGGGGGAGCAGAGATTTTTTTAGGTTTTTTTGCGAATTCCGTAAATAATTGTGTTTTAGAAATTGGAATGTCCTAAGAAGACCTAGAAAAAGCTTTTCCTTTTGAGTCCCAAAAATCCTTATAACATTTATACTTTAATAGTAAAAAACAGGTACGGGGGGCACAGAAAAAATAAGACTCAAAATGGGCAACGGGCCCAAAAAGGTTGAGAAACACTGATCTATAGTGTGAAAGCATCATGGCTGACATTTACCGAGCCCCTTGTTAGTAAAATTGGCAGCCCACCGCTGGACCTAAACCATCTCAGTGAAGTAATTCAATTCCCAATATTGCTTTGACAGATTACCAATCATATTTGATGGAAGGAAAACAAACAAATTTCTGAGCCTTTTTAACCCTTTCCGGTCCACAAAAAAAATCAAAACATTCCATCAGGTCCATAATTGATTTACAGTATTACAAGAGGATTACTAATATTTATTTTTTTTTAGACTAACAATATTTTTTTTATTTCGAAATATGTATATACAATAATGACCTTATTATTTATAATTTAAAAACTTCTAAAGTGTGATAACAGTGAAAACATTCATAGTCCAGGCATTCTCTCACATTTCATACAATAAATGTATCAAATTTCTTTTTTTCAAGATTTTAGGCATTTTCGCAAAGTTAGAATTATTTGAACAAGAGCAAATTTAGGTAATAGTTTTCGAGTGCACGTGGCAAGCGAAACTGTCGGAGAAAAAATGCAGAACGCCCGTGCTACGCGGGCCGAGCCAGCCCCTAAAACGACCCTTTTGTATCCATTGCAGGAAGACAGTTACAGATTTAAATGTTCTTAAAAACTATTTAATTCTATGCTCAGAATACCGTTGTAATAGATAGAGTGAAGAAAAAAAATATTCAATACATTTTACCTAATTTTAACTCAATACTAATAATGAAAAAAAATGTCGAATGACATTCGACATAGGACCCACCAGAATAAAATTGCTGTCGAATGTGATTCGACATAGGACCGGAAAGGGTTAAGATAAATCATTTGTATTTTTAAAAGCATGTATAATTACACACATGAACAGTATTTTTTCAGGTATGAAAGACAACTTCAAAAATTTAGCAATTCTGTCTCCAATATTAATGGTCTCGTTGTCTAATCTTCTCCCATTTTTTGTTAATCACTATATCGACCCATAATCGGCCAAAGAACTTGAGTGACAGAATTCAGTAAATCGAGTTTTAAGCCTAAGGCGTCAGTGACAAAATTTTTGGAGTGTTATCTCATTTGCCTGATCTTTTTTAGGACCTCTGCATTTTAGTGTTTTGACCTGTTATCGTTTGTTCCACTTTGAGAAATGATAGTAGATAGATGATAGATAGATAGATAGTAGATTTCATAGATAGTAGACAGACAATTTTGTTATAATATCAGGATAGACCATATATTACTATTTATTAAACTTAATTTTAAGAAAAACCTTCTCCCGTTAACTTTTTTAATTGTAGGTTACGATTTTCTGCCTATTACGGGTCACTATAATATAACTATTCTGTCATTCATTATACTATAAATAAATAAAAGCAAAATTAGCATAAGTAATTTTAATTAGCTTAATAATTTGGTATGATGATTGACCTGAAGATGGAATGTTATCTTTACGCCAGAACTAGGAAAGGTTTCCCATGGCTGCAGAAAAATTATAATAAAAAAAGGAATGCTTAGTCAAAATGCTTTCAAAATTCAAATTAGCCATATTTTATAATGCACAAATGTTTGTAAAAAGCATTGAATATTTTTTTTCATTAATAGACTTCACTGTCTGAAAATCAAACCTTTGAACTCACCCTTAAACTTACCCTTAAATACCAAAAAATAAAACAAAAGTTACTATGATACATCAAACTAATCGAATATGTATGCAGCCAATATGATTTTCATAAGTGAAAAAATGACAGTAATTATATTTTTAAAAAATATGTTTTTCTTAAAGTGTTTTTTTATTGTGAAATTTTAAAAATATCCTTCAGTGCATTCATTAAAAAATATATTTTCGAAACAAAAAATCGGGCTCAACCGGGATTTGAACCCGGGACCTCTCGCACCCAAAGCGAGAATCATACCCCTAGACCATTGAGCCGATATACGAAATAGGCATTTTTAAACGTATATAAAATAAAAAAAGGTTATTCAACATAATAATCTAGGTTAGGCATAATATTAATTATTATGTTGCAAAGAAAAATATATCATAATGGATACTTAATGTGATTCGATAAACGAAAATCTCGATCGTGATATGCAATAACATCACATCTATTATTATTACTATTTTTTTCATTCATACATTTTTCATACTTGCCAAGTAGGAAGTTTGAAGTGGAGGGAGAAGGTACCGATTTTAAAACAGTGACATCTATTGATAAAATATAGACTACTAAAATTTTAAAACATCTCGGTTGATATGTTTATACCTCACTACCTCAACAAATGTAGTGTGTTCTTACTCCAACAGGTTTTCTTTATTAATTACTAGGTGACAGCGACGTCTATCGGAATTCTTATAAGTTGCTTATTTCTGCAACATAAATATTTTAGAACAGAAAATGATTGACTTTAAATTGAAAACATATTTTAAAACTATTAATGAAAAAAAAAACCCTAGAACTGCCATTTTGTTGTGCATACGTGTTTTATTGGCCTTACATTGATATTTTAATAAAAGATTTTCATATATTATCACTGTTTTATATTAGACAAATGGTTTTATTCTAAATATAAATATTATATTAAAATAACAATACTACAGACAGTATAATTTTTAGGGAGCTACTACGCCAATAATTTTTTTATTACTATTTTATTTTTTAATTTCTTTTTGCCCCCTATGTTTGTAAAATGATTGTAAATAATTGAATATCGGTTTTTTTTCAGCCATGGGTAAACAAAATCAGCAAAGTCCCCATTCCAATTGAACTGATTGTCGTAATAGCAGGAACTCTGACCAACAAATACTTTGATATTCACAGCCTCTATGGAGTCACATTGGTCGGACACATACCAACTGGGTAAGAATTAATACCATTATTTATCAACACTGATACTTTTTGCCATTTTGAAACATTTTGCAATTTCTGATATTACATAATACATGTCATGTTCTTGCTATCAACCAAAATCTATTAATATTTCTGAATCATTAGCAGACGTTGCTAGCACAATTTAAAACAGAAAGTTCTGTGACTGCTGATTAGGTGTTCAATTAATGTGTCTGTCGCTTTGCCAAAATTCAATTTCAATACAAAAAGAGCTTTGAGTTATTCATGTCTTATGTTTTATGCACCAGCCAATTTATAAACACAAAAAGGAACAATTCAGGGTAACTTATGTAATTTTTAGGTTTATATGTTTCCATGGCTTATACAATTTTTTCACGTATCCTCAATTAAGGTTGTCACAAACAATTAATTATACATCCAATATTCATCTTGTCAACGTTTTCTTGTAGTATTCCACTCCCACAACTACCGCATATGGAGCTACTTCCTCGATTGGCCGTGGACAGCTTTACCATTACAATGGTCTCCTACACAATCACCATGTCGATGGCTCTCATCTTCGCCACCAAAGATAAATATGAAGTTGAACCAAATCAGGAGTTACTTGCCATGGTAAGATCATAAATCCATCACTGTTGATTTATACAAAAATATTTTGGTCAAAACCTTTCAATGGGTGTAGTCTGTATCATAAATGCTCAAACTCATATTTTTAAGCTCATATGTCATATGAAACAAATTTGAAAAAAGTCTAGTGTGGCAGCGAGGCAAATATTTTTGTAATTAAAATATTATTTTGAGAAGTCACCGTGTTAATTTTTTTTTCAGGCTTAATGCAATGGTTGTTAATGAACAATAATATAAATTTCATAAAATTATGGAAGCTCTTCAATGTGACTAAAAAGAAAAGATTAAAGGTATCAGAAACACTAAAGAAGCATGAAATGGAGTCATGGTGTTTGGAGCAGGTTATTCAGAAAAATTGTGAATGATCGTAGGCAGTCAAAAAACAAGGGAAATTAGATTCCTTTGTGTTCCCAGCGGGGTACATTCACAATGCTAAATTCATATTATTTCAACCATTCACTTATTACCAATGATATCTAGATAATATTGATTGTAATCTTCAATATGCAATGCAAATATTGCACAAATTTTTCAGAGGTCACTTTGTACCCTGTCGCTTCTCAATCCTGTTTTCGACATTTTGGTACTCAAGTGTTAGAGAGATAGAACATTTAGTTTCACACCTAGTTTCACAACCAATTCACAACAATTTTTAAAAAAATGAATTTCCACAAACTATCCATTGAATTTATCCACAATATTCATTCTAACCTGTTTTTTAAATGTTTATTATTTATCATAATAAAAACCATTTTCTTTTTTACTTCTTACAGGGAGCTGGAAACATTTTCGCGTCGTTCTTCAGCTGTATGCCATTCTGTGCCAGTTTGTCAAGATCGTCTATCCAATACAATGTATGTTGGATTTTTTTATCAGCAGTGATGTGCAATCCATATGCATAAGCTGAAAAGCACTACATATCATTCCTTTACGCATTATTTATCATTCCTTCCTTATTGGTTCTTATATAAGCCTTATTGGAGTCTATAAGATTTGAAATAGTTAGTAAAACACTATTTCAAGTCTATAGAACAGAATTTTAAAAATATATAATTTGTCTTCATACAAAAAAAGTGACCAAATATTTGATGTCTTACGAACATAACACTGGATAAACATGACATACCTTAAACCACAAATGTAGAAAAACTAAATCAGAAATGTGAATGAGTCTTAAGATTGATTACAAATGTTCAAACTTTTCACATGAACATTTTACTTTAAACTTTCACTTCACTTTCACATTCTCTTGTATGAAAATGTAGTAAAAATTAGATTTTACGTTTCCGTCAATCTCTCATCTATTTGCTTATCTGAATAAAACTGATTATCGATCAAAAAAACATATTTTGAACGCTATCAGTGTTCATTTGATTTTAGTTCCTTAAAATTGTATTGAATTGGTTCTAAATCCAACACATTACACACTCTTAACGTTTCATTGTTTCTAAGTATGATTGAATATAGTTGAATTAGTCTATTTCAATTTTATGAAGTTACAATTGGAAGTGTGCACAAAAAATACAATAAAATTACTTTCATATAATATGAATTAATATTTGTAGGCTGGAGGCAAAAGTCAGCTAGCGAGTCTTGTTTCGTGCAGTCTTTTGGTTTGCGTGATGCTTTGGATCGGGCCATTCTTCGAAGACCTCCCTAAAGCTGTTTTGGCGTCTATCATCGTAGTTGCATTGAAGGGCATGCTGATGCAGGGCAAGGAAATTGTCAGGTTTGTAACCTTTCATAACATTTAAAAAGTGTTTGTTTCCGAGTCGATCGATTTCTCTTTTTTTGGAGAGTAAGGATCGAAGAATACCACCCTGTTTTTAGGATCGGGTGGTTGTGAGGGAATTAAGACATCCCATCGCTTTGAATTCAAAATATAAATACATTTATAAAACTTTACGTGCTGGAATGAGAACCTGTCATCTATTTTTTAATTTTGAGATGGTCTAAATTAAAATTTGAATCGTTCAAATTATGTACATTCACACAGATTTTGTCACTAACGACCCGGGTTTCGCCTTTCGGCATCTTCAGGCATTCAAGTGCACGGATGAACTTGAACTGACCCTTAGTAAATGAATGTTTCGTGTTTATATAATAAATAAATGTATCACAGAGTTTAAAGCCATTGCTGGCGAAAAGGATAAGCCGAAAGGCGAAACCCAGGTCGTTAGTGATAAAATCTGTGTGAATGTACATAATTTGAACGATTCAAATTTAATATTGAAATTCCACCAAGCACCTTCAGTCGAAATCTTAAATGGTCTAAATTTATTTAATTGTTTGCAACTGTGTCGAGGTACTTGTGTATAGATATTTTAAAATTTGCTTAAGTCCACAGATTGTCAACATATTATCAATGAAACATTTTGTAATAATGGATTATCTTTATAGATTCTGGAAGCTCAGTAAATTGGATGCTCTCGTCTGGCTCATCACTTGCGCCACTGTCATCTTCATTGACATTGATATTGGGTAAGTTTTTATATTTAAACTCTGTTTGAAACAAATATGTAACTAAACTCCACGATCGGAAATTGACTTCATAAACCAATTGACATCCTTACATGGTTTGGATACATTTATAAGTCGAGATACATAATTCATTTATTGTTTTGTAATCATTGTTACATTGTCATATAGTCATTGTTTCGTAAAATATCTAGAGTTTTTCAAATATTCAATTAGGAAATGTTGGATAAGATTTTTATGTTATCGAGTTATTCAATTATTATGGGTTAATTTTAGGTGAATACTATTTGGAAACATATTTATATATTGAGTTCCCGAAATATTCAAACCTTACCCGGATATAATATGCACTATCTGTAAGACCACACATATTCAATATATTCCTGTCCGAGTCTAGATAGCAATAGTATTATAATTAATTTAATACCTACTTACCAGATACTTCTTTATTAACTCCTCCTCTACTTATTGAATGCATGTAATATGCTAGAAAATGGAATGTAATTGCTTCCAAAAAGACTTGCACAAAGTGCAGCCTTTTCACAAACTATTTGTGGAACTAACTACGTATTATTAAAACAATAATGTAATAATAGTAATGTGTTTCGTTCTTGAGAACTCTAACCAAGTTTCCCATCGAAATTAATAATAATTATCTTCTCGCTGGCCAATAACTATTTTTGGGAAATTTATTATTTAGTCAGTGGGTCGCAATGAATGCATTTTTGGGCTGTCGGCTGTGCTTACTATCACTTATCAATAAATGCTAAGTATTTCAATTTTAATTTGTACCTCAAATAAATTGTTACAGCTTACATGAAAAAGTCAATATTGATAGAAAGTATTTTTATTTGAATGTTTTTTCTTCAGATTGTTGGTGGGAATCATAGCCAGCGTTGGAACACTCTTCATCAGAGCGCAGAGCCCGTATACCTGCTTGCTTGGACGCATTCCCAATACTGATATTTACCTGGATGTCAACAGATACAAAGCGGTATGTCAAAACTCATGACAATATTATGTATTTCAATATATTTATCAAGCTTTCGGCGGAATCAATCCATTTGGAAGAAGCAACAGGCAAGACGCATCATAAATAAATAACTAATAAAATACTCTGTTCATCCGCAGGCTGTAGAGATTCCCGGAATAAAAATCTTCCATTACTGCGGTGGGTTGAACTTTGCCAGTAAATCCGGCTTCAAAACGACACTCTTTAGAAAGATCAATCTGCCAACCACCACTAAGCCGAGCCATCACTTCGAGAATGGACTTCTTAAGAAAAGCCTGTCGAAGGAATCTACTTCATTTGAATATTCGCATACCGATAATAAGGTAATAACTTTCAGCAACAGCTGTTATGCTATATTTGTTTACTTGATCAAATTTTTTTATGGATGGCTGATGATTGAAAGGGTGTTGACTTATTGATGTTAAATATAAGAAACAGTTGATTCCAATTGATTAGAACATTGTAAATGCATTTTTTTTAATCCTCCTTTTTTTATATTACCTCCTAATGGATGTATCTCAGCAGAAGTTATTTTCCAAGAGAACTACTCGTCACTCGATTGCTAAATCTATATTTTTATTTTGAATAAAGTAGGTATAGAAAAGATGGGGCTAGGAGAGATTAGTGGTAAGCATTGTTCCCTCTAAGCTGTGCGTGTGTGCGCGCACACACATGGCAACAGAGCGCACAAAAGTTACATCAGTTATACCACCACCAGAATAAATTAATTGACATTAAATAGTACTGTTAATTATTGTCATTGCCAACCAACATTAAAAACCAACCTTTTCATTTATTGGGTCTAAATACCGTTAGGTGGTGCACAAATCTTTTTATTTCTTGTCAAAGTTGCACAGCCAATGTCTTTTGCGCACATAACCTTCCAAAAATTAGAGGGAACATTGGTGGTAAGCTAAGCACTCTCGCTACGTCTCATTATTTTAGGATCAGAAGAATGAGAGGGAATTTTTTGACATCACAAACACCCCTGCCTTTGAACAGTAATCGACAGATTGATTGAAAAAAAATATATTTGACTGAGACTTGAACCCGTAACATCTGTCACGGAAGCCAATGTCGTAGGCCACTCCGCCACAGACGCGATTATACGAAAATTGGTGAAAAAAAATTGATTTTGTGAAAAATATGCACATAGCCAATTTAGAAGACACAGCAACATAGATTTTTTTTTAAATTCATTCAAAGATTTTTTAAATTAATATTTATATTAAACTTGTATTAATATTTATTGTTTATTTTTTTCAGATCTTATATCTGATTATGGATTTGACGGCCATGTGCTACGTAGATGCTGGTGGAGTCAGCATGCTCCGAACTGTTTACCAAGACTTGGAGAGAATGGGAATTCAGATGTTACTTGCGAGAGCCAACGGTAAGTTACTCATAAGGTAGTGTGAATTGTCGTTAAAGGAAAAGAGTTTTATGTTTTAAACTTCCGAATTCCAATGTCCTTTCGTCATTCTCACCCACTTTCTATTTAACATATCTGACCTAACCTTCATCGTAATGTCATTTTTACTTTGATTAGTGCTGGTCAGTATATTAACTTAACCTAAGCCTTAATGTCATTTTTACTCTGTCTAACGCTCGTCAGCGAGTCTATACACTTACTAATTCATTCATAAACTGTTTAGGCAAACTGTTTGTGAATTGTAATGATGTAAACTTCAATTAAAACTTCTGGTTAATGTGTACACATACGAAGAAGAAAGAGTTAATTACACTCAAATCAATAAAGGTATTCATAGAAAATACGATATGATCTTCACTGTGACAGTCGATAAAGAAGTTGAAATAATAACTTTTTTTCTTTATTTGAACTTTTCTATTTTATTCTGCTTGGAATAATAAGTGACTAGCTTATATCAGATTTCGAAATATTTCTTTGTAAGCATCTCTTTCTTTTTTACTACATTCCACATATGATTCAATATCTCTCATCATTTATTAAAATACAATTTCGATCATAGGTCCAATTTTGGAGATGTTGGAGCGTTTCGACAAGCTGGAGTCTGGAGAGGACAAGCTTCACTTCACAGCATTCCCTTCCGTGCACGACGCGACGCTGTACGCCGTCTCTCAGATGCAGCTCTCGGGTCCCATCCCCAACATCACCACACAATGACGACCGCCCTCCGGTAGCTGCCCGAATGATGGCAATAACAATAATGATAGGTAACACGTGGATGAAAGAGAAAAACGTTGAATGTCTGATATTTCTTGAGAATTCTATTCAGTCAAAAAATTGACTCTTAAAAATAATGTTTATGATCTAACAAGAAACGTTGAATACATAGTAAACTGAAAAAGCAAATTAAACCTTTCATTGTGTATAAATAAAGAAAATAATCAATGTGCTGTTTAATAATTCACTGTGATGTCAAACATTTTGTGTTTAGTTTTCAGAATGTACTGTAAATAATTGCTAATGTGTTTAAATAAGTTTTATCTATAAAAATACTTCTAGACTATTTAGATCCTTAATCGGCCATAGACAATTTATATAGTAATCTTCTGCATTTGATCATTGTGAATGAATGAATACATCATTACAATTATTCACGAATCGTCTGTAATTGAAAGATTGCTTCTATATCTATAAACATGCAGTATATAAAAAGCTTTATCACTTTGTCTGGTTACTTTTGATGAAGTTTTTAATATTACGAGCTGTTGCGTGAGTCAAGTAATTTCAGTTTGCTATGCTTTCAACATTAATAATTGAACCACACTTGCGAATGCCTGAGTCCAATGCCTTCGTTTAAATTAGAATATACATATTTGCGAATGAATGAATGAAATCTAGTTTTGTATTTTGTCTTGTTTATAATATCTGTGATAGAATAGTTTTTTGTTGCTCTAAATAAAATGGTATTAGAGTACTTATATATCGAAATCAATTCAAGACAATTATCATTTGTTTTGAAAAGATCAAATTATTTGGAGTTTGCAAATTATAATCATTGTAATGTTCTCAGAGTTTTCATTTGATTTGTATGTTATTTATTTCTAGTTGTACTTTAAAACCCTTACTTAGAAACAACGTCAGAGCATCAAATCAGTAGTATTTAAAATAATTATTTAATGTCAACAAAATGCTACATTATTTCATACATATTTTATTTTACAACAAGCGCACAGTTAGCAAGAAACGATTTTACATAAAAAGAGCAAAAGAATTACCATTTTGTTGCTCAATTGTTAAATCAATTTCAATTTCTACTGACTGAACCGACATCCGATTGGCTGGCAAAAGTTTTTATCCAAAATCTATTTTATTGGTAAATATCTTGATACAAATAAAACAATAATTTTATGTTTACTTAATCTTTAATGTTACCAACATTTAATATACTCCATAACAAGTGTTGATCATTTGTGTTATCCATAAGTATTGAAAACAGTATAACAAATGTATACTGAAGTACTTTTATAAAAATGAATTATGTGAAATTCTGCTTATGAAATAATATAGTTTCATTAATAATTAATATGTTACTTAATTTTTAAGAGAAATTAAGTATTTTTCGTGTCTGCATGATATTTAAAAGACATTTTCGTGAATCATATTGCATTATATCAGCGGCTCCTAACCTGTAGAACACTACTACACGTGCTCTGTGAAATTATAAAAACCTTATAATAGATAGAAATTATATACTGCATAATTTGTAATAAAAGGTATTTTCGCGTATTTTTACTGTCAGATTTCTGACCTTAGTAATTTTGGTGCTTCACGAGTCATGAAGATTTACCAAATAAATACTGCTTTATTCTATTTGATTCAGCACACGGAAATTCGACATCGATTCAATCGAAATAAGTATTTCTGACGTAATAATTTGTGTCAGAATGATGACGATGTACTGAGACAGGTGTTCCTCAAAAATATTTTTTGCCTGTCCAATGCCGTCATTGTGGTTTATTCATAAATACTTAATACTCTGTATCTTTTTAGTTGCTTAAAATGTGCGTACATACATACTTAAAATTCACTAAATGTATGAATTAACGTATTTACAAAATGCCTGTAAAACAGGAGTAAAATGAATCAATAAAGTTAGTGCCTTAAATAATTTTTAATACTAGTTTTATGGGAAACCAAAATATGTCTGTATGTCACAATGATCTACCAAAATAAGTGAACTTAAAAGATAAAAAATAAATCTTTTATTGAAAAACTTTTGTTGAAACCCGATTTTAAAGGGTCATATCGCTGAATAAGTAACGCAATTGCTTACCTACAAAAATGCATTTTTTTCTTTATTGTTTGTACAGTGATAAAACAGGCTTTGATTTTCCAAACAAAACTAAAAATTAATAAATCTGTAATTCAAATCAAATCAATCTTGTGATGAGTTGCTGTAATAAGACTATATTTTTTTATATAAAATATCATTATTTTGTAGCATTTTTATCGTCCTAGCCCGACAGTGGATGAACTGAAATATTTTTGTTGTGAAGAAGAAACTTAATTATTAGGTAATATTTAAAATAAGTCAAGTTACAGAAAGAAAACAATTTCAGCTTAGAACAATAAATGTACCTACCGTGTTACTTAACATTTCGTTTTGTGATATTATATATAAGGAATTGATAATAAAATGTTTCTTCCGTATATTAATTAAATATTGTAATTTTATTGCATAGCATTCTTAAATTATTATTCACACTTTTTATTTACACAAGTTTATATATGACGCGCAGTCTGATAAATAATTTATGCGTTTCAATATCTTTAAAAAACTAGATCAAAACACTACATACATATTTTTTGTATTGATTTATAATACAAACCATTGTATCATTTTTAGAAAGTCATTTACAGTTAAAAGCCCCACAATCTACTAGATATTTTTATTGTGATAAAACATTATCTACTCAACTAAAAACAGTGTATTACTTAAAGTAAATATTTACTGCTATAGTTCGTTTTTGGATCTAGCCTAATAAATTATTTTTATTTGACACCATATTTTTACACTGTCTATAAATTACAAAACTGGTGAAGCAGTAAACAAAGATAAATCTTGTAATTGTTTAGAATATTTTTATTAAATTATTTACACTCTCAATATTACACAACTCATTCAATGTTAACAAAAGAAAATGTTTATTTGTTTTCAATGAAACGTTGCACTATTTTTGCTTGCATTATTTGCACCCAACCCAATGCCGGTAATGGTTAACTTAAATATTGATGTAGATTTTTTACTAGTACACATTTTAATAATGTACAATTAATTATCCTTGAAATCATAACATTTTTTCTCAGTAAAGTGGAAACCCAATCTATCATTGTCGCATTAATCGTATTTTCGGATGTTTTATTATTTCTTTATAGTCCTGACAGTTTCAAACATAATTCATCTCAGCACTAAAGATTCATTATTTTTCTACATAGATTCACTGTTTCTTTAGGTGCCCTTAAAAAACAATGAATCGGGAATCCACTGTTTACGAATGAATTGTCAGGTCACTCTAATAAAAAAGTAGTAGAAATTTACTTTGCAGTCTTACAATTATACACTTACACAAAATATTAACAGTATTCATGTAATGATTCGTATTCCTGGCGAGTTGCTTTTGAAATAAATAAAATGTTTCACACTGTCCACTCTTCTATATATAATAATAACAGTTTCGTTTCGTAGGGGAAAATGTAAATGATATCAATTACAGTGTCCGAATATTTGTATAATTAATTGTATTGTAAATAAATAATTGTTAGTTTTAGCCATCTATTTATTTTTCTTGCATTTTTTTAAATATTAGTAGTCATGCATGTAATACAGCCACATAAATTGTAATATTTTCTAAGATATAATTGTTCAATCACTATCTTTTACTATAAGTTTATCATCCCTAAATGTTAGCCCCATATTATAATGGGCGCCGAACACAATAAAAACAATGTGAAAATTTATTTGTATTATATTTTTGAATCTTAAAAATACTGACTTAGCAATGTCAGTGGGAAAATTATTATTGTATATTGTCCAGTTTCTTAGCCTAGGGGGTCGTCAAATTGTTTATCTGAAATATAGCCACGTATGAGTAGCCCGAATTTATAAAATGAAAGATAACTAGTAAAAAAATATGTATTTTTGGAGTGAAAAAGGTTTTGCGAACGATAAAATTAAGACAAATATATTTCTCGTCATTGTGAATATACTCGGTATGTTTAATACAACACAATTTGCATTTCCATTATTTTCTTCGCTGAAGTGTTTTTGTTATGAACTTCAAGCCACAAAATTAGAAGTTATCATTGTTTATTTGACTTCTCAATTAACTATGTATATGATTCATATTTGAAAACGATCGTATCGACTGGAATGCTTTATTAGCAGTAGAATTTTTCAGTAAAAATTTCAATAAAATTCATTGGAAAGATTCAATAAATTAAAATATGCAAGTATCCACATTCAGTATGAATAAAGTACACACCCTGATAGCTGCAGTTTGAAGACTCCCATCTTTCATGATATTTTGATAAGAATCTAACTGTAATAAGTACCTATTGTATACTTTTTAATCTGATAATTCCTAATTAGTTCATGGAATCAAACTTATACTTAACATTACAGATACTATAAGGATTCAAATTAAATATATTTTTTTATTTCTGATTCTGATGTGTCATTTTTGTATAAATTATTGTGATGTGGTTGAAAATAAGTCGGCAGAATAAATATTTACCTACTTATATAAATAGCTTTGATACTACGTACATGTGATAAATATTTAATTTTCAGTTTATTTTTATTTTACCAATCAATGAAAAATAGAACCTCAAGTTTGTAAGGAACTATTGAAAAATATACTTATGAATACAAAAAAAAATGTTTTATTTATTTTACCTTTCGAAAGTTTTCCTTGGTAGAAACACTTTTGTTGGCGAGGACGGATAGTAGCAGAGATTATTGTTTTGCAGGACAAGAGACTTGTAACAAGCTTGGAGGGGCTCCTTTTAATTCAGCATGTAGCATTAGCACATTCAGAAAATTCTGAACTCTTATTTTTGAGTTCTAAGAAATGGTAAGTTCTCACTAAATTCTAAAAATTTGGCAAGATATGTTTCAGCAGAGTGGAAAAATCTGTTGTAGGCTAATTTTTACAGTGGTTATTGATTATTGCATTGATGAATGATTTTCTACCCGTATTTTGAATATTCGACAAAATTTTCTTGAAAAATTAGTATTGGCTGATTATTATTAATTATAATAATGTAAAACTAAAATAATATATTATTTACTTCAATTTAATATTTTTTAACTGTAAAAACAGCGCATATATCAGAGTATTAAATCATTTAGCTTTTGGATCTAACTCCGAGATTCGAGGTTTACACATCATAATGACGATATGCTAAAATAACTAGAATGCACATCCGTAAAAATTAAAGAGACCAGCCAAATCAATGCCACTGAATAAATATTTTTTATATTAAAACATCTTTAAGAAATTCTCATAAATGCAAATCTCGTTTGGCTGTCCACTAAAGTACCGAATTTGACAAAACACCATTTTTCTTGTTTACACATCTAGATATATTTGTCTTGAATTCACTGGTGCAACGCACACCACAATAATTTGCTGGCACACAATGCGCTGATAGAATGTGCGTGTGTGGGCATGTTAATGGAATGTTGACAGATGACATTGCAAGTTTTAAAAAAAACTGTTATTTTGCCGACTCCCTGATGCTGGGGAGCATGAGACTGCCACCTAGTAAGCATGATGCCTTTCTGAACAGGAAAATAAAACATAGAGAATCACTTATATAATTTATTTTAAGATTGTAAAACATAATAGGAAAAAAACAACAGAAATATCTTTTAGCGGACGATACAAAAAGTATCTATAAATAATATATATTGTTCCTGAGCCATTTTATTGGATGCACTTGAAATTTTGTAGAAAATCATTTGGCAATGTTAGATCACCGTGTTGATATATTAACGATTGTTTTCTTGGTGTAATCTTGTTGCTACATCCTACATATTTGAACAGTGCGTGTTGAATCTGACACTATTCTTATGATATTTCATTTGATAAGAAGTAGTTTCGGAATTGTACGTTTAAATAATATTTCATTACAATATTCTACTAATACAATGGTTAACGGCATTAACTACTTAGAAATTTTTCTGAGCACTTTTTCCAATAGAAAAAAGATATTGCAGATGAAAAAACAAAAGTAAATTAATATTTTCAAAAATATCTATGCCTTCAGTGCGTCTAACAAAGTGGTCAAGGTTTGCACACAAGCCAATATAGTAACATTTCCTTCAAAATACATAATTTAGTTACAAAAGAAAAACAAATTACTTATTCAACATAAAAAAAATAATCACATTCTGATGAAATTCTCATAAATTTAATTCATGCGTTGTTCGGGTTAAACACGATATCATCACTTTACATAGGATCAAATCGATAGACTGACTTTCATGTACTAATTCTACATTCGAAATCTTTGTATCTTTTCTAGGTGTAGATAAACTTTTCTCGGAAGTTATTGTAAGCAAAAACAAGTTTGATGATTTGTGGGTTTATCGTGCCAAATTACAGACAAGATTTACAGACAGTGCGAGTGTTCGATCTACTAATTAATAATCTCCACAATATTTATATCGAGTGGTTGACCGGAAGTAGCAAGCGAAGAATTGGATTTTGTTGTAGTTAATGCATACACGTGCATTTTGCAAATGAGTACATATTTACTCAGTTTATACCTTTGTTTTTACAGCGATACAATGAAAATTCATCTTCAATTTATTAAGTTGCTAACCACACTTTCAAAAAGGAAATTAAGTTATTTTTCTACTTCTATAAAAAAACTGATGACAAAATATGATTTTTTGGCTGTCTGAAAAAATGCTTAGGTTTGTTTGTTTGTTATTTAGCATCTTTCATGTGGCGTAAATCTATCGAGCCAAACAAGGGAAACCTTAATCGTATAGTGGAACTTTTTCAATTCTTGGCCTTCACTCGATAACTCACACTACTTGCGCGATGAGAATCATGACTATATGATTTTCACCCGTAAGATAAATGAATAGTCAATGACAACCGTCATTTTAGACAGTGACAGTCTCCTATATATTAAAACATTCGAAAGATACAATTTCAAATATCAAATCGGTTGATGGTGTTCCGAGAGAGTGATCTGATGAAATACAGTAAACGAAAATGATGAAACTCACAGTGGCTCATCTAATTTAAATCCACAGTATAAATACAATGAAAGAATGATTATTTATCAGGATAATATAAATACCATAAATACATTGCGAGTCTAATTATAAACAATTATTTACATCGTTCTAGCCTCGCTGAAGAACATAACTTACAATTTTTAAAATCTTCAGCCATACTTATTTTCCAATATCTAGACCCTTTTGGATCATTTAAACTCGTTTAAATTATATCATATTTACTTGCGCTGGTAATTCGACAGAGCGGAGTGAGGCAGGAAACAGAATGAATTCAACTCGGAAAAAATGAACTAGGCTGATTTTTATGAAATGAAATTCAAATCAATAACAACATATTACTGCAAGAAATTCGATAAATTTTACAGACATCGAGTTTATTTCTCTACTTTTTATATAAATTTGAAAATGAAATCTTTACTGACTTTGAAATGTCTCGTAATGAGGCTAGAATTATAGAATATATATTATATTCTATCGGTATAATTATATTACATACAGTCTATTAGAGATGACCTGTTACAAAAGGAATAGAAAATTATCATTAATTAAAACTAACAGCGTTCAGCGTCGACCGTCCGCTAGTTATACTGAAATAATTTCTTCACAAAGGCAGTTTACATTAGATAAGGCTGTTTCATTAATTATTCAGAGCTCTGCTATAACTATATCGCGGACCTATTCATATTACGGTTAGGAAAAGTTTCACGTTACAAAATGATATTTTTCATTTTCGGTTTCATTCGGAATACGCATGGCCAGTTTCAAATAAATATTTTTTGACTTTCAAAGACCGTCGTCGAGTGCATCTAATTTAATTTCTTGCGCGTTAGTAAAAATTTTACATCATCGTTTCACTCGTGGCACGACAGGCAAATCGACTCGACACAACCTCGCATGAAAATGTATTTTTTAGTTGCCTTGCGAAACAACTTCTGAAACGTTAATTCACTGCCAACATTCCTCGTCTGCCGCGATCTCGCATTGAAGTTATTTATTAATATACTGTTGTGTGTGCATTAGAAAAATCAATTGATCGTGAATTTGTATATAAATCAAAGGATTTGCAAGATCTCGAGATAAAATTTTGACAGAATGTTATCATCGATTCACATCAGACGGTGGATTCCTTTTCTCTTCTCAGTCTCGAGCAGATAATATTTTAGCCCTTATAGAAAAACAAAAAACAGATAAAGAATCATCAATAAATGTTGGCAGCATACATACAATGTATTATTTATTAAAAACACTACAACACATAATTTACAACTAAAAAATGCCACAATAAATACGAGCGCAAGACGATTCCTTGCAGTTTTATTCGTATTTTATTATAATCTTCCAATATTTTAAGCGGACGTGTTCATCGACGGAAAAATAAAAACCAGTAAACTTATCATTAAATTACTACAAATATGGTGGTATAATTTTTAATGTTATATTACTGCTCTTGAAACATTTTACTATTTACATAATCAAAATTGTTTAAATACGAGGGATATTTTTTTGATCATATCTGTAACTGTTAAGCACAGAATGATCATAATTACACTATCTGTGGTGTTACAGCCATTAATTAGGTGCGGTGTTACTAGCCTATTGTACATATTTACGCTTCACGAGTAGAAGTACTTCTTTCATTGGTGGTATAATAATATGGATTACATTTGGAACCTTAGCATGTAATGATTATTATTTTATTGTTGCATTAAGCTGGTGCTTTTATTAAACTCGAGATATTTAGAGCAAATAGATCACCCGACGACAACATAAACATCGCCTCACAATTAGCTGTCAAAGCTGGAAAAGACGCACCATCATCGGTAGGCACGCAATACTGAGCTTCTTTTCAACCGCGAGTGTGGGTAAGCAAAAAAGTTGGATTTGCGCAGACATTGACATCGATCGCTGCCGATTTTAAGCAAACTCAAATGAACGAGGGTCATTCAAGGTGAGCGGGTTCCGTCTTTCCAGCTTTGACCGTGTTCGATTCAATTATAAAATGAACCCAAATTCCTCACTTCTCCGCGAGACGCGAGATTATTTATCAACAATTTAATTGAACAGTTTGAAAAAATTGTCGCCATTCACAAAACCATACATTCGTAATATTAATAATAAAAATAAATAATTAATATAATCTATATTATTTCAACTGTGTTATACATTTTATGCAGAAGCCGTCAATTTCCTGCCTTCAATTCCCATACATATTTGGCAAAAACAGATATGTCACAATATTTGCTTAAGTTTTAGGTAAGACTGTGTTTGATATTATTTTGACATTTTTGCATTACGACACCTTTTTAACCCTCCGGTTAGTACAGGCGTACAAGTTCGTCCGAGTATTTTGTCATCCTTCATGTATTACCATTCTAATATTTTTTTTTATTGAATTATAATTATCACTTGAGATACGGATACTACACCACATCTACCAGTGATTAATGGGAGGGAGTCACTTTATTTTTATTATTTGCTGCAAATCAATAAAAGAATTAACTCGAAAGGTTAAGTAGAAATTAATCAACATGTTGGAAAGTCAACAAAAATCGCTGGGTCTATTATGTATTGCCAAATATATTATAAGTATATAATTTCTTTATTGTAGACATTTGACAAGATAAATTTATTAACAATAGTGATCGATTCTATTAAATTGTTCTGTAAACAATATCCAGACTTTAATAGAACAAATAGACTATCGGCAATTCTTATTTTATGGTTTTTAATACAGACAGCAACTCATTTCTGCATAAAATACTAAACATCAATTGAAACAGTTTCTGAACAATAAGAAGGTTCCTAATTACTAATATAGATACCGATGTTATTTTTAAACGATAATATACAAACTACTTCAATATATATATTCCTATGGAAAAAGAGTGAGTTATGATGTGGCATATTAATAAGAGATTTGATAAAGCAGCTCCCCATTCAGAGACTTTCGAATCATCAAAACTAAATCGATGAGGTTGTTTTAAGAAAAACTGATCGTTAACAGTTTTCAACATTCACTCGAGATTAAGCGGTACGTTCATATGTCCCCTTCGATCGTAACTCACATCTCGCCAATAGGATTAATTAGTAAGACACTAGTGTTGTTAAATATTTACATTGACATTTGAAGCTCACCGAAAACGTCACCTTCATTATCACTTACGGCTCGTGTGAGAATTCAGAAAATGAATAAGGTATCGGGGCACTAGTGATAGACATTGGCGAATTCTCCCTTTGAGGATAGAAATATAATTGAGACGGCGGTTGTTTTCGTTGCGGCATTGCAATTTATTGCGTTTATAAAAAACAATAATCTTAAAAAGTGCTAATATATGATTTCTTTAGTCTTCGACTCATTTCTATCATTCGTATATTTTTACAGAAAAATTATAAAACAAAAAAAAAATTTGGAATTGGCAAAAACATTCACAATTTTGAGAGATCTGATCAATCTCAGAATATTTTTTAAGCACCTCGACAGCGGTCATCGAACTCTGATTCAAAATTATCTCTACCTCAACCGGAAAATAAAAAAAACATTCAAATTGAAGAACGCATCCATTGTCTATCTGTAATGCTGAAAATTACCGTTTAACAAATGGTTTTAAGCATCATCGGCTTACAGTGGAACTGATATAACTATTTTTTTTTCTTTGGCCAAAATATAAAGGAACGTTAAGCAGATTTCTATTGTTGATCATTAATATAATTTTTCCAAATAGATTCATCATTATATTCCTCACGTGTCAGTCTTAAAATCAGTGCTGATGGCACGTCAGAAGGATTTTCAGTCTCTACCTTGCAATTCTGTAACGACAGTATTGTACGTTGTCCAATATTCGACAATACCATCACACGTAAGATACGTTTGAAGAAGAGCTACATTTGCACCTATTATCGTGCGTACAGTCAACCGATAAAATACATTCATACGGCACTCGGTAACGCGAGTTACAAGGGGTCACCGCATTGAATGCACAAAGAGCTTACAGTTTAGCTCGAGTGTATATTTTTATATGAATAATTCCTCAGAGTGCACAGTGAGAAAAAGATTAGTGCGATTAACGTGAATAGAAAATTCCAGTGCCGACACACGTAGCTGAGATAATGTAGGATGCAAATGTGGCTGATCTCAACAGAATCATTATTATTTTATGATAAAAACACATCGCCGTTCTGACTCTGAATTTCAAGTCATTACATTCCGAAATTGTACATCGGATTAGTCTGCTATACCAAGTTACATGATAATATATCAAACGATGATATTGTATTGTGCATTACAAGACACACCAGTAGTGCACGGAACAACAAAATTGTCTTAAATGCAAACTGCCATAGGTCATCAAGGTAAATCATTTTTAGTGGAGAAAATAAGCAATCGTATGAATTACGCAAGATATTGCAGAATCAGAACCGCACAATGTGGAATTTCATTAAATAAAAACAACATTCGACAGCGACAATATCAAACCGACATGTTTTTTCATTTCAATCAATAAAAAGTGGTTTCTTATACAATAATAGTGCACCGTTAATGTTGTACGAATATATACACATAAATTAAAGTATTCACAACAGTTAATCGATAATAATTATTACAACTGTCATTTTAGGGTTGCTATCTGTCACGGCCACTCTTAAAGCGTATGGCAGTTTCGATAATACTTTTAACAATTGATTAATTCATCTAAAACTTATTTTTATTCAATCACGCAATCATACAATTCTCGTTTGCCGATATAATTCAATTCGCATTGCAAATCAGGTAACCTCAGCTGCCGCAGGGTAAACGATATCGATTCAAACGAAAGTTTATAACTGACACTATTTCATCAAATGAACTCATAGCGGTGCTCGAGTAGTTCTGATGTCAGATGGTAAGACTGAAGAGGGGGAAAAGTGGCAGTCGTTTTCCGTACAATGTTTTCATACAATGCTTAGGGGTGCGGTAAAATCACCCCATGGTTACGCATTTATAATTTTTCGGAACATTCGGAAATTAACACACGACAGTAATTCGGTAATTAATATTACTCTGCGGCGCATCAAAGAAATATTTTGCAACACGAATAGAATTGGATATCAATATTCATATTTACAAATAATAACAACAAATTAAACGTCTAATTATTCATAATAAGGTTGACAAAACGATGGCTAACTAAACAATTAAACATTATTCTTAATTATTAGAAGAATTTTGCAGTCTTCTTCATCTCTTAACATAGTTTTAGCATATATGTAGTGCCTCAGCTGGGGGGTATAATAATTTATAGACGGGCTACAAATATGATTCGAATTAATCATTCCTAGTCTTGATCGATCTTTTACAACTTTTATATTTTATTTTGGGAAATGTTTTCAAACACATCAAGTGACGACCCGCATCGCGCTACACTTGCCGTACGTTTCACACAAAAGCATCAACTTATTTTAAACCTACTACGTTAGAATCCCCGTCTTTGCTTTTGCGTGCATTTATTTTTCAATCATAAAATATCAAATATTGACAGTTTTACACATTGAACGTTCTCTTCAATTGGCCACTCTAAAACCTGCGGGTCGAAAATCCACTGTATTCAATCGAACAAGTGAAATATTCAAATAGATCGATTCAATGCTATCAGGCACAGTGTAATACTAAGTCACAGTAAGGTAAAAGTATTGAAATGTACGCTGTCCAAATCAGGCTGCAGAACATTTTGCATTGTCTAGCAAGTCGAGTGAAGTAGGGCAGTCTTTGTATTCGCGGGTATGCTCAATGACATTCTTTTTGGTTCAATAACAGCTTCATCAATTAAGACTCACCCTTTGAAATCAAGGACACCATACAGCTGTGTTTGATAATCTTCTTACTCTGTTACATAAATTTTTGAGCCGATTATAATTTGCATATATTATAAATTGACTACGCGTGTAGGCTTTCCGACACCGTTACATGTTTTTTAAACACCTCAGAATTTTACAAACTGATATTTTTTAAAACCTGTGGTCAATATGTGATAAGGAAAAAAATAATTTAAAAAAACCACTAAAAAAAGGATTTGAAGTTGACATCGAAATAGGCAGTTTTATAGTGTATGAAACGGTGGGAAAGTTGCCATAGATAAATCTTGAATGAAAACACTGTCAAGGCCTGCAACCGAAAACGCTGTATGCACGATTGCAAATGCAAAAACAATGGCTTAAGTGTTTACCTCGCATCCATTTATTGTTAAAATTACTTGCAGTAGCTGGTTATGCTCTCTCCAAAAAATCTAAGTGCAGTGGATACGCATTCTCAAGTAACTATTCGTCACACACCCGCATACAATACATATTTCTTTAGGGGCACTCTTGAATACTGAAAGAGAAACATATTTCATGCGCACTTCATTTAAAACTTATAAATTGAGTCCGGCGATAATTCCTTCTGCGACCGTGATTCCTGTTGTACATTTGAACACCACTTTAGATCAGGTCAGGTACTCTGCTTCGATCATATCATCAGAGTATTTCTGCATCTACGATGTCCGAAAACTGGAGCACTCGAATGAGACAAAACACTTGTTGTGTAATATAATTAATGGTATAAAACATTTTCAATTCGCTTATTGCTGTCCTACCGGTGTTACCTCGTCAGGGTACGGTCACTATTCGACGATTCAAATATGTTAGATACTAGATGCGAGGACGTTTGAAAAGTCAGAGCGCCAACCAGGGATGGTGCTGCAGCGACTCCTTAGATCGGTCTCCGTAGTCGTAGGTGACCTCCTCGCCGGGTCGGATGTCCTGGTTGGCCAGCAATACTAGATGCGGTATCGAACCGAGGAAGACAGATTTGGTTATCAGATTCCCGTTGCGGGAGTGGTTCACCAGACGTCCGAGGCGGCCCGACTCTGACGTGGCGTCGATGCTGAAAAAGACAAACACAATGAATATCTTAAACTGTACACTGATTGCAGAATGAAAGTCTATTTATCTCTCCACAATGTGATGATAAAATAATTGAATTTCGACAGTGCAGAGCTGGACAGATTACCAAACACGCCTTCCATATATCAAACGTTCAACGAGTCTCACCAATATTGATGATTGTTGTGTCTGAAGTAATACATGTAGCAGCCGGCGTTTCTGTCCTGGGCGTAGCGGACTTCTCGGTCTCGGGCTTCGGCGATGCTCACCAGCTCGCCGGCATACTCTACCACGAAATCGCCCCGTCGAAACAGACGAGATGCTATTATCCCTCGGCCTTTTCCTTCGAATGATGCAACCTATACGACAATAATTATTTTTTTAATGATGGAAATACAGTCGCCATTTTCTTGGTCAATACTGCCAGCAGATAAATTTACTAAAGGCAGCCAACTCCAGTGAGTGTGTCGATACATACACATGAGAATAACAAACATTTATTATTGATAAGTGATAAAAATGTTTTGTTTCAAATTGGAAATATCTTTTATTTTTATCTTATTTACTAAATGGAAATTATGAATGCATGGTATTATTCTTATTATTGTAAACAATAGTAATTATCTATCCATATCTGTTCACAGCAAGATAAGTAAAATTGGGACATGTTTGCTTTTATCACTATATCATATCTGATATTGCGAAAACCAATCACAGGAAGTTTCATAATTAAAGACATGTAAAAAAATCATGTTGCATATAATTATTATCAATTTTTAAACTGATTCCATCAAATTAACTACGGTTGGTTTTTCATTAACTAATTTTTTTAATTAACATTCTGGGAATAGTCCTCCGCCTGGTATTGTGAGGGGATCGACCCTCGTATAATCGTACAAAAGTCGTAATATTGAGCGTAGAATTCCATTTCAACTCGATTCCCTTCCTGGAATCTATGACAGTGCAGCACCACATACCTGCAGATGCAAGCAATAAAGATCTAGGCCTGAATTAGAAGTAATAAGCTTCTAAAAAATTACTCAAAAGTAATAATGAATTAGTTCAATTAAATTCTAAATCTGCGTTTTAAAATTCTAAAAAATATTTACTTATTGAAATAATAAGTTATATTCTACCTAGATGTTTCTTACCAATTCCAACAAAAAATTATGTGGCAAAAGTAAAAAAAAAAAAATTAGTAACCTCAAGTCCATCTTCTCTCTCCTCTTTGATTGCTAACTCCAAGTCCCGCTGCTTCTCTTCCATCACCTCCTTCTTTGTCTTCCTTACGCTGCGCCTCACAGGGAAGTATTCAGTCAATTTGTGACTGAGTCCACCGTTGACCGTCTTCGGGGTATCCTTTATTTCTTTAGGGATGATTCCCTTGGTTTTAATATTTTCCAAAACAACACTCGGCTGAGGGTGGAGTCCGTTCTTTACAATGGTAAATTCTTCGAGTTGAATTTCCTCAGCTTTACAGTCTTTCACGTCTTCACAGTCGAGCGGGACATCTGAGGAGAGAGATTTGTCACCCTGAGGCTTGACAGGAACTGCGTCCAGTGTAACAGCATTAGTAGACAATTTGGCATGCAATCTGCAGAGAAAAATGATATTGTAGTAGTTGAAAAAAAAATTCACTCAGTCCAAATATATATTTGACTTAAACTTAACAGATTGGAAATTCTACACACTGGATCATTCAAACAGAGATTTCCACTCAAAATATAATATTACATAGCACTCGGTTTGCTTGCCGTTTCAGAGACTGACAAATTCAAAATATGTTGGTTCACAATAAAGATAAGCACGAAATGTCTCTTTAAATTGATTATTAATATATTTGCAATCAAATTAAAAACAATTTGACATTGCAGTGGGGTATTTATCACTGACCTTCTCCGGGTGCGGTTTCTGTTGGCCCTCAGGCTCAGCTGTCCTAGGGCATGAGAAGGAGACGCCGGAGTTTCACACAAGCTGATACGGTGAGGAGTCATCACGCTCTCTTTCACTGTAGACAAAAACACACGGATAAAATATGCCACGTAGGAAAGCTTTTGAAGGCAATAAAAAAAGTCTCATGTGTAAAATAGTAATATTCAAAAAATGATTGACACTCGCTTATCCCTTCTTCTGACCAACTGAAATGTAGGGATCTGAAAGGCTACTTACTGATGAACAGGTTACTAAAAGCCATTATGCAGCAAACCATTAGAGAAGAAAAATCGAAGACAATCGAAGAATGTTTGACCACATGATGGTCATATGAACAAAAGTAGTGTCTTTGATAACAAAATAATTATGTAATAGTTACAAAGCTTTACAAATGAACTCTTCCGCATCATTGAATTAAATATTGATACTCAATCATCTTGAATGCCACGAGGCACGCACTTCATATGTACATGAAAAATTGTAGGCTGATTAAATCTGCTCATGTTGCTCCAGTTGACAACAAAAATCTTTCAAAATAAGTAGTGTTATAATAATTGCATTTTATGTCAATAGTTTTAGCACATACCAACCAATTGTAGTTGGCATTAAAAGGCTTATAAGATAATTGCTACTACTACATGCAGATCGTATTAAACAGAAAATTTGGATGCATTTATACCATTGGAAGATTCCAATATCGATTTGCATTTTACTTGTCATTGGATAAGTTATAAATTATGCTTACCGCACCTCTGCATAGTAGAAGCGTGTTTTCTCGGTGACAAACGAACATTTGTATGCACGTCGTTTATTTTATCAGAATTATTTCTTTCCTCTCTCACAAAGATAACATCCTCCAAACTCTTGTCATCTTCCCCTAGATCATCGTCGTCAGAATCCAGCTTTACCGCACAATCGGATTTGAATTCATTCTTAATATCAAACACGGAATCGTTTTCGATCACAGACTCCTTGCAGACAATAATGCAGTTTTCTTTTTTGAAAATATTATTCAGTATAGTTTTCTTTCTATCGGGTATATTTGAGTGAATAATTTCCGTTATATCAGCAAAATCTGTTATATCCGCGTAACAGCCCATCCCGAAGGTAAGGCAATCGTCGTTTTCTTCAGTAAAACCGTCATCATCTTTGCAGCTGCCATTGGATGACAATTTGTTGGAAATCAGATCTGATTTATCATCATACATAGAATGGGTGACACTGTCGTCGGCCGCGTGTTCGAAACCGTTCACGGGGCTGACGACTTGGAAGTAGTTTGTGATGTGACTGTTTCTATTTGTCTTCAACGAAGAGTTGTGAGTGAATTTAGTGTTCTTTGATTGGATGTGGAGACGAGATCTGGTAGTAGGAGGCGAAGGTAATTTTGCGCATTCGCCGTCAGCCATCGTCACACCGTTGGCTAGGTTTCCGATGTTTTCCATTCTAGAGTCTTTTCTCTTGGGGCTAGCATAGCTGGCTTCGTCACCCGTCTTGGCCGACCTCATTCGTCGACCTGAAATTTTTGTATTTTAGTAATATTACAATGATATAAAAAATATGCTATGAACAAATTCTGAATTACACATAATGTATAATAAAACACCAAAATATGAATTCAACTTGTTTTCTGCTGAACCTTAGTGGAATTATCATTATATTATAAATTGAAAAAACACTTGTTATACACGTATACATATATGTGCAAGTGTCATCTATTTTTGAACCCAATGACGTCTAAAATGTTGGGTACTATTTTTTAAAAAATTCAACCGATTTCACTAGGGCTGCCTATTGAACGATTTTTTATATGAGAATCGTATTTTGAGATGTATTTGTCACAATAACGTATTATATATAATATATTTCAATCGAGATATATATCAATCTAAATGACGGAGCTTCGATCGGTGTACATATTATTGACTAAAAGTAAAATAATACAAAATTAAATATGAAAAAAAAATCATTGTGTGCTGCGACAACCCTGAACAAGAAATTGACTAAACCCAAAAATGATCCTGCAGCACAGCATCTGTTATACGCACATATGCCAGGACACAATAGAGCATCTTAACCACTCTAAAGCTAACGACCCACCGGTGTGTCGCATACCTACTAATCAAACACGCTACCCACCAGTGTGCTCTCATTATTACGACTTCAATACATATTTTTTAGAGTTTGCATCATTGAAAAAGGGTCAGACATCTCTCAAAGACTCACAAAATGAATATTAAGTTTTCCTTTATTAGTTTTTAGAAAATTGCTAGCTTACAGGACAAAGAACGTTATTTTTTTCTAGCTGTTAACGGGTTAAGACTATAAATTATGTTATTCAAAGCACTTTTTATGTAATTTCTATTGTTTCTAAAATCGCTGGCAGTTAAGTGGTTAAAGCAAACAAAGATTTTATAATTATTCTTGTAAAAATATATCCATTCATCCCGGTCTTGGACCGTAGCAATGACAATTTCTAAATTAAAAGTCACTGCCACAGACATGGCTAAGTATGATTTATTGAAAAGTTACTACAAGCAAAGTGGATTTATATCGAGAAATCCTGCCCTAGGTGGGTTCAATTTTCAATGTCTATAAAAAATGGTATACTGGCATACCGCATAACTGATTTGCTGCTTTGACAGGTTTTTGTAAGTTAATTATACATGGATATAAATAATTATTATAAAATTCTATTCATTGGAAAATACTTTTTAATTCTTGATGATAAAAACCAAATTATATTCAGCACGAATGGATGAAAAGACTCAATGTTTTGCTTATGTTTTGAAACAAATGCTTAAAGGCATTATTTCAAATATGGAACAATCAATATTCTAAGTATGTTTGAAATGAAAAATATTGATTTAAATTTTGAATTAAAGTTTTACCATTACTTCCGACTACAACATCTTCTACTGTGCGAGTTGGGTTTAGGTGAAAATAAAAATCTTGGATTATTTAAAATTCGATAGATGTCGGAGAATAATAATTGAATTAATGTCAGACACTACAAAACAAAATGGCGGGAATAAAATATAAATAAAAGGATCCTTTTGACCAAGAAGGAACGATGTCAAATTTAAGCGCAACAATGACTGCCCTGCACATGCAATATCTTATGCAATTGAGCCTAATTATTGAATCGACGGGACAACGAGTAGGTGTAACACCTCTGACCAGCGGACCATGACGAAAAAAATACATAACAATGCCTACATAGTGAAAGAAATACCTCGATATGATTACAATAGGCTGCAGTTTGACGTAAACAAACACTCACCTCGAACCATTGTGACAAAAGATCCGATATCTATTGAAAACACCACAATTATACCCACTGACAACCACCGTCGATGCGTGATGCTAATCAGGTAATATGCAGCGAAAACGCAAATCGACGCCGAAAATTGATCGCAATTGATTTATGTCAAGTCGGGAAGGACGTATTAACCCTGTTAAACATAATTTTGACTTTATTTTAGCAAATTTTCAGACATAACGATACTATAAGACACGTTGAAAGAGCTCGTTGAGGACATGAACGCTTGCTTGGTTATTTACTGTTTTTCAATTGGTCCTCGTGACCTATCTATGACAATGCGAACAGCCAATCATATTCAAATGCCATTCCAACGGTTTGAAATTTTGTCGCTAGGGTAATATGAAATATGATACTTGCCAAATTCAAACGCAGCAAAAGAACAATAATTATTCATTAAAATTGTTATTCAATTTGTTAGCATAATAATCATTTGAAATCGGTTTGAATCAACTATTTTTGGTACCGGATGTACTTTCAATAACTTTGCTAATGGATCATAATTTGTCATAATAATAAAATACAACAATTTTTACTTTTTCATTAATTTATGTGCAGCCTTAGTTATTGATTCTTGATTTTATTTTTATTTTTTAAATACAAGCAGCTTTAAGAGGTGAAATGTAATATGCGGGCATTGGCTTTAACATTTAATTAATAAAAACTTACTTTTTCAGAAATTACATACATGTGGCTCAAAATTCAACAAATATTAATGTACTTATCAGACTCTATGAGGCATTGTGTTATAAATATAAATCTAATGAATACTTGATGGCATACATACATATTTAAGAAATCCACTAAATAGATTTACTATTGCATCATGTAATATTTTGTATCTGTAATGGTATCGCATGTACATTCGTTTACACAATGCCAAGTATTGTACTCAAACCAAAGTAACGTATCAATATTTTTATCTCACCAATAATGTTAATGTATCTGTCAAAAACATACTGGATACAAATTATTGGTCATAAATTGGTATCGCGACTATTAGGTTATGTTATTATTTTCGACTCCGAGTCACATGTATAATAACCTAATCGAATTGTATCAACTGTATCGGTGACAAAACATATATCTAACATGTCGAGAAGACCAGAGCATCAGGCTCCTCCAGAAATTGTGAGTTTTTTTGTAAAAATATTTCAGTTTAATACAATTTTAATAAAGTCCTACAATATTAATTCTGTCAAATTTGTCTCGTTTTAGTTTTACAATGAAGAAGAAGCCCGCAAGTATACTCAAAAGTGAGTATCATTTCGAATAGTTAGTCTACGCAAGGTAGTTCAATATTTGCCATCATATTTAATTTCGAATAAAGAAATTAGACGTCTGCACGGGGCTAAATATCGCAATGGTTTACCGAAGTTTAGGTTGTTTATGAAATATGATTTTCTAATTTGTAATACTGGTAATTTAAAGAATAGTTGAAATTTATGTTTAACAAATCATATAACTATTTCAGTGGCGTAGCAAGGGGGGTGCGGGAAGGGCGGACCGCTCCGGGTGGCATTTTCAAAAATAAATACAATATTTTTCGAGAATTTCTATTCAAACATAGAAATTGCCCAGGCGGGAGAACCCCTTCCTACGTCACTGAACTATTGGTTATCGTAGATAAAGAAATAATTGTTACAGACTTGGCTTCAATTTTTTCACGTAATTTGATGTAGTTTTCAAGTACTTACTGAATCTATTTTTCAGTTATTTTAAAGAACGACGTCGTGAAGCATTTGACGTTTATCGAAATATTTTTTTGAATTAATTATACAAATCTAAGAAATGTCATGATCTCTGATAGTAATCAGAGATCATAACGTTTCTTAACACAGATCTGTGATTACTGTCAGAATGAATGAATAAAACAAATGTATATTCAATCGTATCTTAACTAAGATGTATAAGTAGTTAAGATACGATTGAATATAAATTTGTTTTTTTTTTCATTTATTTTGACAGTAATAAGAGATCTGTTTTGGTGGCACCGACGCGAAGGCCAATTTTGATAAACGTCAAATGCTTCACGACGTCGTTCTTTAACCCTTAGACCGCGGTTGACTGCTATAGCAGCCCAATCTGAACCGATCTGGATCCGAGCCGCGGTCAAAAGGTTAAGATAACCCATTTTACTTTAAAATTTTACATTTAATCTTTTTATTGTACATGCAAAAATCAAAAAGTGAATCTTTACTGCGTCTGTGTTTACCATTTTGTTTATTGAAACACTGTTTTGTAAGTGATTCCTTAGTGGCACCTCGACAAATAAAAAATACTTTTAGTAATAAAGAAATCAATTAATATTAAAGGAATCGTTTGACTTTCACTTATATTCTAAACAGCACAAGAATGATGGAGATTCAGTGTACTATGTGTGAACGATGCATTGAATTGCTGGTTCTACCAGAGGACACTCCCTGCTATCTATTAGACATAGGATGTGGTTCTGGACTGTCAGGAAGCGTTCTTGAGGACTTCGGCCATGTGTGGACTGGGATGGATATATCATCAGCAATGTTAGGTATGTGTTCATTGATTCCAAATTTCACTTCTAAGGTATTTACTCTCAATTCTCAATTGAAAGACATAATGTTAGGTTGTCTCACGAGTCTGCATATTTTTAATACGTGTGCAATATACACTTTCTTCGAAAAATTTAAACCATATTCAGTATTCTTTTGATATTTAGTGGCGACAGTTATTTCAGTCTCCAGTAAAATATTAATTCAAGATCAGGACTGGCAAACAGGTCCTGATCATTAATAAAAAAATGTATAATTAGTACAATAAGTGTTTTATTGATTTCGAATAATTGCTTTTAAATTGTTCGCATTAATGTTCAACATGCATCGCATTATAAGATAACAAATTCAAATAATTTGTTAACATGTGTAGAATACTAGAAATTAATCATTCTAATAATGTTCGTTGTTTCAGACGTAGCCTTGGAAAGGGAGATGGAAGGAGATTTAGTTTTGTCTGATATGGGACAAGGGGTGCCATTCAGAGCGGGCACATTTGACGGGGCTGTATCTGTCAGTGCTCTTCAGTGGTTATGCAATGCAGACAAGTCTTACCACAAACCAATCCAGAGGCTGTACAAATTCTTCAGCACGCTTTATGCCAGTTTGGTAAGATTAAAAAATGTGAAAGTAAAAGTGCAGGTATTGTCACAGTATTTCATTATTATCATGTACATTGAATTTGGAAGGGGTATTTCGTGTTTTTTTTTTTTAAATATATTTGTGACCGATACCCATGTTTTTTAGTGGTAATTTGACATTATTACCAATTCCATTTTTTTTTTAAATATTAAAATAATATTATCTGTTCTATCTTTCGAGACAATGAACTTTATTATGGCTACAAAAATGTATTATTTACTGCCGGTTATATAATGACTTGATACTGTCTTTTTCCGAAAATAAGACCTAAGAAAAATATTTGACTTTACAGCCAATATTTTGACCAATTAGTTTTTTTACCAGGTATTTTGAAATTGGCAAATTATACAGGATAAACTCAGTGAGAATTTTTAAAGGTGACAACCCTAGGCGACTGTGGAAAGAGATGCATGGGACCGTTTCTTAATATTTATTTTTTGATTAATAATATTTATATAAATCTTACTCACTAATAAGCTAAATACAACAAAGTATTCAGTTCTGCAAGAATTTAAAGAAATACATTGATGACTATGTTGTATTCATGCCAATGACATGCAAATTCAATCAATTCCTGGTGATATCTTTGAAATAGTAAATATATATGCTTAACTTACATGTGTTGTTTCTAGTCTCGGACAGCGAGAGCAGTGTTCCAATTTTATCCAGAAAATGCAGAACAAATGGAGCTGGTGACATCGCAAGCAATGAAAGCTGGATTTTACGGAGGTGTTTTAGTAGATTATCCAAATTCAACAAAGGCCAAGAAATATTTCTTAGTTTTAATGACAGGTGGCCAAATGCCAATGCCGAAAGCTTTAGGTAATTAATTGGGTGTATTTTTATTTTAAACATTTAGTGTTCTTTTCAGCTGCTTCTTTACGACCTGCATTTCAACATACTGTAAAGTGATGAAACAAAACTAAGATGTTTGAGAATTCATTACCAAACATAAATTTGATTGGCACACTTCATTCAACATCTTCAAAGAAAATGTCTAATACTAAAAGTGAAGGATGTTTAATTCACAGCACTATTACGTGTAGGGGGGAATCTTGAAGGAAATATATTTAAATGCATGGATTCATCGTGACATTTAAAATTTGACTAATTAGTTATTACTAGCTGTAAGCCCGTTGACCTCAACGGGGGGATTTTCGTTGCATTTTTAAGTAGTCAGAAAATTTACTGGCGTGAAAAATAAATTACAAACCTATTTATTGAATAAGCCAGAAATTCTGGAAATATATCGATATGTATATATATATCGACTGTGGAAAGGACGTAACCCTCAATTTTCCAAAACAGGTTGTGTTTAATTCCTAATTTGCATGTCACAAAATCATCAAAACATGTTTTTAGCGCCTCCTGTAAAATTTGATATGTGTGGGTTACATCCTTTTTCCTTTCCACAGTCGATATATATAAGAAATATATCTCGGGGCATATATCGACACCCCTGCCCTCCAGTATTTAAATTGTAAATTATTTAATTTTTGGAATAATGTTCAAGTTTGCTAACAACCATCTTTCGTAGTAACAGAAATAGACCTCGTAAATTACTTAATTTTTGGAATAATGTTTAAGTTTGCTAACAATCATTTTTTGTAGTAGCATAAATCAACCTCGGGGCATATATCGACAGCCCTGCAGTATTTTAATTGTAAATTATCTATTTTTTGGAGTAAAGTTTAAGTTTGCTAACAAATATATTTCGTAGAAGAAATAAACACTTCTTTCTTCAAAAACTCTTTCTCCTAAAAAAATACACTGGACGAAAAATATATGCAAAAATTTTGGAATTTTCAGAATAAATCAAATGTGTGTTTAATATATATATATTCTAATTTTATAGTCTCTGACAGTATCGGATTTGCCCCAGAGGTAGCGTGTTTCGCTCATAATCCAAAATTATGGGATCGATTCACGACCGCGGCGCTTTTTTGTATGAGAATTCAAATTTTCAGCGATTTGATTTGTTTCGTCAAATAACAGTGTATTGGAAAAATGTCTTTAGTATTAATAAAAAAATGGCAACAGCGGGATGGGGGAGGGGAAATCGAGGACTATCATACAGACGGCCAGCCAGACGGACGGACGGACATTATCGACTATTAATATATAGATTTTTCGATGAACCATTTAGTCTGAAGATACTTCTCAAGTAAAGCAATTGTTGAAAAAAATGGAATAGCAACATTATCAATTTTAATCAATTTTTGAAAAATAGTAATTTTTATTATTAATCCAGCAATGCTGCTATCTATACAAAACGTTATCAACTATTCAATTATTTCTATTCTGTTTCAAACCTTCCGAAGTTTACATAGGTTTAAGTCTTAAATGTGCTTACAGCAAATGAGAGCTTTTTAAAAGTCTACACTGGGAGCATCACAGATACTTTCCAGCAGTGATGTAACAGCAAAAAAGTAACCTCAGGGTTGTAGCAGCTATTAAAAATAAAAGTGTCATCCCTAGTACAGATGGCATGCAAAACTTTTTGTAAATTGTTATGGTTTGAAAACAGATTATCGATTCTGTAAAGTTTGTTCTCATCATTCATCTCAGGTACTGGTGCATCAGGTAGAGCTGAAGCTAGCGTGTCATACACGGCACGTGAACACAGAGGCAAAAATTCTCTTCGCAGACCACTGAAGAAGTCCCGCGATTGGATTTTGGAAAAGAAAGAACGCAGACGAAAACAGGGCAAAGAAACGAGAATGGACACGAAATATACGGGAAGAAAAAGAAGTGGAAGATTTTAGAATGAAAGAGGTTTTGTGTAACATGCTTAAAATATTATTGTTGCATAAATTTATATTTACATATATTATTATTTTATTTGTTTAAAAATAAATATCGTAAACTCAAAAACTTTTGAATTTTTATAGACATTCCAATCTTCACAGTTTTATTTTGTAAAACTTTGGCAAAATAAAACAAAAAATTGTAATATGTACAGTGAAATCTGATTTTTTTTTATAATCATGATATAAATAAAATATAATATACCACTAAGCTAACCTATTTAGGATAATTAGCTATGATGTAGTCTATCTTGTCTAAATAAGTCATACAAAAAAGAACTGTCAATCATACACTAACTGCCATTTGCCAGTAAATTATTACTTTACTTCATAGTTATTGAGGGCATTTAGTAAAATTTTTAATGGAAAAAAAGAAACAGGTTGTCAGGTATATTTGCCAATAATTTATAATCTATATATATTAAATCCAGGTCTCAATATTTTGTTTATATTCTACATGAAATTTAAAATTATATGGCGGCAGGTCATTTCAAAGTGCTTCTTCTGCCACTGAAATAGGTGTAATAAATCATTAGATGCTACATTATGACTAGAAAACATCATTTATTTGTTTAAGTCATAGCGCCAAACTGTATCCACCCCACTTCCTATAACATTAATAGGTTTTAAATTTGAAAAAGGAAAACGACATGCTACGATCGTAGTACCATCGCAAGCTTCTTCTAGAATCTTTTTCTCTAACTGGTCCATCATTTCTTCAACGCCAAATATTACAATATTATTGTAAGGTTGTAGTTTGAATTTCCATAAATCTTTTCTGTAGAATGCAGTATTACTATTGACTTTGTTCGTCACAGAGCTAAACCTTGAATATTGAACCAGCCACGGGTTTAATTCTACGCCGTGGGCTGTGAAGCCCGTTTTAGCTGCGGCTATTACAATCCTCCCATCACCAGATCCGATATCTACCAAGCTTCCTGATCGGTTCTTTAATGCTTGTAAAACATTTTCTATTTGAACATCCGTGGCTGGAACATAAGGTAGACACACTCTGCGTAATGCAGGCGTAACGAAAGGTAAACATATAATACTCAATCCAATTCCGATACCTCCGGTAACACCAATTAATATTTTTCCTGACATTGATAGAGACTTAGGTTGTTTGATCGATATCGTTGTGTCAAGACTATTTGATTGAAGGTTTTCCATGACCGGTTAACTATTTCTAACGTTTTGTTTTACTTATTAATGAATACCAAAATATAACCTATAATATCTTATCTCTGATCTATACAACCAAAATAAAAAGACAAACAATATACGGTAGATAAGCATAGATATTAATATTACAATTGAATATACTGTATACTTGATAGAACCGCGTTAATCAGTATCACGTCAAAATAGCTCATACCAAAAATGTAATTCAAATATTTTTTACCATCAGATTTATGTATTTGATTTGGAATCTTGGTTGTAACGACACATTTTTTTCTATATCAATTCTTTATACGGAGCATATGGTTCCTCCAAGATTCTCTATTCCCGCCAGTTTATTTGTTTCTTCCCGGGTTATTCTAACGTCTCGTAGCTCCGCTGAGTACATTCTATGGATGGTCATCAGTGGCCTTCTTTGGCGTCGGAATCCATCCGGTTGGTAAAAGAGACAGACAGGGTTCAGATTCTCTTAGGGCATTTGCCGCAAATATCCATGCCAGGTTCACTGACGTTTTTTGGACGCCATAAATGGCTGGTTATTCCGCTTTCCTATCTCCGTGTTCTTGACGAAGTCAAACCACCGTATTGCTAATGTTCGCCGCAAGCATCTGTCAGTATATTATAAATGTATACATCTGTTTTCAAAGCACAATATACGGCTACTCTGCGCTTTTTACGACACAGAATTTTGATTTGAAACAATTCGACGCACGTCCTTATGATAGAAAAAGAGTTTCTATTGATACCTACCTATTCTGCAGTAGTTGTATGTTAGTTCTCAAGTCTATGAAATTGTCATTGGTTGTCATAAAGTAGGGCTTCGAGAACTTGCGAAGGACAAGGGCAAAAACCTGTCGATTTTATTCGGCTATCTTTTGTTATCGTAGTGATCATAGACTAATACGCTGCGTTTATTGTACTACAGCCTCATCGATTGTCGGAAGAAAATCCAATCTTCATGTCGATTTCTCATCACAATTGAAGCATTCATGAATTTTGCAAATCATTTCGTATAAGTATTTATCGTGTAGTGTGAATCATCTCGAGTTATAAGCGTGACAGCTGAACACTCAAGATGGCAGCAACTAGGAGACTTCAAAAGGTGTGTTTAATTGATAATATCTGCCAATAACGCTAGTAAAGACCAACAATGTAATTAAATCACATTGTTCAGGTTTTATAGTTGTTAATTTTTCATTAACAGGACCTGCTTCTGTTTTTTTTTGTAAAATATTGCACAATGTCTTCTGACATTTTTCGGCGATGACAAAATTTACTTTTGCTTAGCAATAGTTGTCGTTAAAGTAGGTTGAATTGTTTGTTTAAAAGATTAAAATTCTTATCCGCTGTAATAACAATCGATAGGTAGTCATTATTTTACGTATATTCGTAAATTTTCTTGATAATAAATATTCTAAATCGCGACACGGGTGGATAATTTCGATTCGTGTTTCATTAGAAAATTTCTATGACGATGTACTTTTGAGTTCTGTGATAGTACTAATTAAATGTGCTATTTGTTTTACACCAGTTTTTAATGAATCATTAACCAAATACTTCCTAACTTTGACACATTTCGATTTAGGAATTTACTATTCTATCGAAAGTTTGTAACGAGTACAAGAACTGAATGGATCATTGTTAAACATTATTAACTCTTTGTTTTTCTCTCCATTAAAATTTTGAGTATAGATGCCTAAAACACAATTGAAATAATCATTTCCGATGGATTCGGCGGTAACTTTGTAGACATTCATTTTGAATTTAAAAATCACTTAAATAACTTTTAATACAAGTAGAGTAACTAAGTATTCAGATGTAATTTTATATAACTTGAAAATACGTTAAAAATTTCGTTTGTACTAATTCCACATTTATTTAATATAATTAGAACCGATTTGCTTATCACGAGCATTTTCAACTGATAAGAATATAAATTAATACAGGGCTATTTATACTTAATATCTTTAGTTAAGCTAATGTATTATTGTATATTCTTGTCAGTTGAAAATGCTCATGATAAGCGAAACCGGTCCTGATCGTATTCAATATATGTGGAGTTATTACAAAACGATGCACATCTTCGCTTAAATAATTAAGTACTTCGACTGAAACATCTTCGCTTATTTATGGTAGTGAAAGATTCTCATTGGCGTATCACTTCTAGTGATAATTCAACATGGTTTGATTTTAATAGCATACTGCATGGTTTTAACCTTTTCAGTACCGCGATGTTTTAAGCTAAAAAAACATTCACTCACATACCTACCGCAAATTTTTAATAATTTTTGAATAGTTTTAAAAAATAGAACTGAATTTATGAATATTTAAAGTTTACTTATAAAATGATATATACAGTTAATTATTTTTAAGTTACATTAGTGGTCTTCAGAGGCATTAAAATATTCACGCCGTTCGTATGTAACGGCCACCAGTGGCCTTACAGTATTGAAGCGGTTAAACAATGATACTGGAAACCATTTTTTTTTCATTTAGGACTCTTAAACATTTAGAATTAGATCTTACCTATTATAGGAATAGTTAGGAACAACGTGAAAAACTATACAATTTCAAATAAGTTTATAAAACAAGTTAACCCTTTTAAATGCAAGCAGCGCAATTGCGCTGCGAAAACTATGTTCCACTTTAGTGTCCCTCAAGTTGTTTTAACACATATTTTATTAAACTTTTACCTTAATAATCTTCTACCAAAGAAGTTGGACTAGTGGTAATTATTTTCAGCATTTTATTTCACGTCGACAAACAAACCTGTGATATTATGTGTCACGCAAACAACTGACGGCAGAAAACGGTAGAGACAGTTGTTCTTTAGTTAAGTTGATTTTAAAAATACATATCAAATATTAAAAATTTGTAGTGTTTACACTGATAGACAATAGTTTGAAGATATATTCTGCAGTAAATATATGTGTAAATATATAACTTACAATATAATAACTTTTTTTATCTCAACTTTTTTTTTGAAATTTTTGTTAATTTCATGTTTGTGTATTTTTTAGGTTGTTCTAGTAAATCAAATTATTGAAATTATTATCTAAAGTATTATAAAACACATGTAAAATAAAAAAAAACAGAAACCTGAACAGAAAATGTAAAACACCCAAAAAACCTCAAAAATTGCTTGGATGTTTTAGTAAGTCTTCCAAAAAAATGCTGGAGTTTAAGGGTTAATAACTTTTATTGGATTCATTTTGCTTATTTTTCTCAACTTGTGCTTGATTTTATTTGATTTTTATACCAGATTCTATATGGCTTTTAGTCTTCTGTAAAATTTTATTTAAGTTGTCTTAACTATGTTTTGGAAAAAAAATACATTTGAGCCTGAACATTTTAAAACATACCAGAAACAGTACAACATGTGGCGAGTATTCAAAACTAGACATACTTGTGGCTCATTGATTCCCATTGAGGTTTTGATATCTAGCCTAGCTTGACCATCTTCAGCTAGCACCTCCACCAAGATTTTATCACGAAACTCTTTCATGAATATGTTGGCTTTAAAAGTTTCCATTTTTACAGTGAGCTATATTCGTTATAACAAATCATAACTGTATAGGTTTTCATACCAACCTTTCTAAAAGTGTATTGTGTTAGATCTTATCTATAACGGAGGATTAAATCAGTGATGCAATCATAGACATGACACAACTCTTATCTGAATATTTCATTGAGACTTTTTATGTTTTCAGGAACTGGGCGACATCAGGCAGTCGGGCCTTAAATCATTTAGGGATATTCAAGTAGATGAAACAAATATTCTCACATGGCAAGGATTGATTGTACCAGTAAGGCATTTTACTATTTGCAATACTCAGGGGTTTTTTCTCTCATGTAACGCGGTGAAACGGCGTTCCGGCATCTTTTTCTCGTCATTTTTAATGTTTCCAATCAATAGTTGCAATATTTTACTTTTTTTTTTCTTGGAAACCATCGACTGTTTGTCGCTAACTAAGGTTCCTTTTGAATGTTCTGTGACAGGTACCGTAATACTCATAAGTTAATGTCATAATACAAAACGATGCTAGGTCCATAGACTTACTCTGTAACCAGAGCCATGGGTCTAATGTTTGATATATTGTTTTAAAACAAGAGAGGTTGAGTAACAAGCAGTTCTCGTAAAATAACTTATGTTGAGAAACCTCCATTAGAAAGCTTTATGCTCCACATTGGGAACGAACATGGATTAGTAAAAAATCTTTAGTTGAAAGATTGACAAGAAGTGAGTTCCGGCACCTTTTTTTTCTTATAAAAAACACTGGCAATACTTATAAATCATATTCAATCTTCGACTGAAGCTGCTTAATGGAATTTCAATAACAAATCTGAATAATTAAAATATTGTGCATTTCCATGTGTTTTATCATTAACAGCGCGGGTTTCACCCGCTTGGCATCGTCGTACATTAAAATTTCTATGTGCACTCGAATGCCTGAAGATACAGAAAGGCACAACCCGATTCGTCAGTGACAAAACAGTTAAAAATGTACAACATCTGAACGATTCAATTTTTGTACCATTTTCAACTGATCTCTCAAAAATAAATTACGTGCATAAATTGTGTCAATTGTTTAATAATTGTTAACATTTGCATTAAGCAAAACAACTGCTGACCATTTCATTAAGTATTGCTTTATTTTTATAAATTTATTACATTTCTATCAAAATTATACGCCAAATCATAAGATTTTAATTGCTATCAATCGTTGATTATTTTTGGCAATAAAGGTGTTTAGAATATCAATCCTTTCTAATTCCCCGATTCACCGTTACATCTTTGTTTGCAGGATAACCCTCCATACAATAAAGGCGCATTCCGTATTGAAATAAATTTCCCGGCCGAGTACCCGTTCAAGCCGCCAAAGATAAGCTTTAAGACTAAAATATACCATCCTAACATCGACGAGAAAGGTCAAGTGTGTCTCCCCATTATTAGTGCTGAAAACTGGAAACCGGCTACCAAAACAGATCAAGGTGAGTATCTTTTAATAAAATTTTCCAGCGGAAAGTAATCTAGGTCGAATAGTATTTATACTGTCGTAATCCGATCAGAGAAATCCGATGCTTTGAACTTTTGGCTAATCTAAATCTGCCACAATCGGTAAATCGGCCGTCTGATAAAAGCTAATGCACAAAATGTTTTGACGCTATTTTGTTTTTTTTTTCGGGTATTCAAATTTCTTGAGCTGAAAGTTATCATTTCCGTTTCCACTGAATATTATGACTCACACATCTAAAACGTTGTGACCTATGTCAGCTTGACAGTAATATAAATGCAAATGTAATGTGTTGTAATGGGATGTTGAGGCGAAAAGTAATGCATATAAAATGCCATGCATAAAATTTCCTGTTACTTTTTCTTAATATGTAATAGGCATACATCAGCGAAAAGAATAATAGGCATAGAATGCCTATATTTTGTTGCAATTTGTCTGCAGACCAAGCTCAGCCGTCCGACAGCAACAAAGATGCATGTAAAAAAGTACTTCTCTTGTAGCGACGATAAAATTGATAATACTACTGATTTTTCGTGCCAAATTTTCTTCAATATACCCACGCGAGCTCTATTTACAGTAATCCAAGCGTTGGTCGCACTCGTGAACGATCCGGAACCGGAGCATCCCCTCAGAGCGGAATTAGCGGACGAATTTTTGAAAGACCGCAAGAAATTTACAAAAAACGCCGAGGAGTTTACAAAAAAGAACAGCGAGAAGAGGCCCACGGACTAAAACACACCTCGCATCGCCGCCAGCTTTGTATCTGTTTTAGTTTTCTTACGTTTTATGTTTGTGTGACAATCTTTTACTAGCGGAGGTCCGGGCGGCTCCGTCCGGTCTTCCTTCCTGTGAGATTGTATTACCGGCATAATATACATTTAAACGAGATATTCTTAAATTATACTGTCATAATACAACAACTGATTTGGGGAACCAGTATTTTCCAATGTGATACACGACATATTTTCTTATTACTTTGATAATATAATACTATGTATTTAATATACTCGAATAGCTTTCAATTTATCAACTTTTTCTTCTTTTTATTAATTTAAACTGTGCCGATTCATTGATGAGTTGTTGGACATTATTTCAAAATACTGCTTGTACACTTTGTGATGAGACTTGTAGACTTTGTTTAAACAGTCATTCATATTTAGAGTTGCTAATATTCTAGGCGGTTATTATTATTTAACTACTGATGACATTGCCGAGAAATGTACAATTGTATCCCATTATCCTTCAAAATATTCTCAATGCGACTCATTCCTCCTCAGCGCTGTGTGAAATTTAATTTCACCGCAGACATTTGATTTTGAACTTGCCGGGCTGGACTTGAATTTGGATCCTTGCGATCGTTGAGTACGGCTTTAACTACCTGGTTTCATACATCAACTGATTATATGATACTCAATCTGGCTTGCGTACTAGCCTATATGCACGGACAAATTGTGTTTTGAAAAGATGTTCCTCACTCGGTGACGGAAACTACAACATTCGAATATCATTTCTGAGAGATTGTACGATCTCTCATTTTTATTTATTTGCTATTTTACATCTTATAGATAATTCATAAGCTTTAGTTGAAATTATTCCAAATCTTTTATGTTGCTTTCTCATCTTTTTTCCCCACCATCAAAGCATTTAACACGTGTTAGTATTCTTTATATATTTTGGCGCATGAGCATTGAAGCAACATTATAACAATAGTAAAAATACGTAATGGGTGTTATTTAAGTTTGATACTGTATTATTTCACACTACCCCCACATATCTTGCAGATCCTACCCTTTATCAAAAATTTTGGCTGAATAAATGGTACTTTTCAATTATAGGGGTGTCAAAAATTGGTGCAATTGTATTCTTTTTTTTGTAACATCTGCGAGTATTTCAACTATGGATCGAAACGATTCTGTAGTTCGTCGACGCTTGCTTAATCGTGTCGGAAGATATTTATCACTCAAACCGTTAATATCTAATTTATATTTCAATAATTAACTAAGTGACAATTAGCTTTCTTAACAATATTTTGCATTTAATCTGAATTGTTTATCTTGAACAACATGTTTGTTCATCAATACAATGCGCATGCATTCATATGCCGTTATTTGCCTACGATGATTTGGCGGCACCCCTATAATTAACGGGTATCCAACAAATCAACAGTGTACTTAGTTCATAACTATACTAATATGTAAGATTTTTGATTTAACATTGTAGCTCAGGATCGATCCATGTTATGTCGAATAATCTACATTCTAAATTTATGCAATACATTGAAAGTCGATGGATAAAACTGGATATTAAAAAATGCTTTTAAGTCAACATAGTAAAAAAAAATAATAATCTTTATCGGTACACATGTTAGTTAAGGAATATTCAGTAATGCATTCTGAGTTGTATTTTAAATATGTATAAAACGGAACCGTAAACCCGCCACTGAATGTCGAGTTGTTTTTTAATGGCGTTTCGTAACTTTTTTTCTACGATTATTATCAATATAAATCACGAAACGTGAAACAGCAAGCCAATCTTGTCAGCACGGTCTCGCAATACTCTCCGCTTATGTAAGTGTCAAATTTTAATGTATGTTTAATTTTGCACTGAAGATAAATTGCCATCTATGTGTCGGGTGATCTACAGCATATCTGCGATCCCGAAAACATTGATCCCTAGCACTGCTACAGAAAATTCTCCAGACCGAATAGTTATACGGTTAATAAAAATTTCAAAAGTCGGTATGCATTGGGATTGTTAATATGATAATAGTTCGGACAAAATCCGAGTTACCATGGAGAAAAACTTCCGATAAATAAGATAAATTGGGCAGTCGTCTCTTAAGATGTGGATGCATTAATGAAATATTGGTCAATAACTTTATAGTCCACTTTTTTTTTATTTATCACATGTAAGTATGCGCTCGAGCAACACTTTGGTTAATATCCACTTTTGGCCTATCAAATTCGGGCACAATTTTTGTGCCAAGCTGTGACCGTTAAAAAATATGGGATATGAACGATGCCGTTTAAAAGTCAATAATGAGTTGCATTCAAATGACTACCCTTTTTTACGCATTGGCTTATACAAACCCGTCTGTTTAAATCGTTAGGTGAACTGTTAGAAGTGTTCAATTTGTACGTTTACCGTATGATTTCAGTTGGCCTTGTAGATTAACTATTCAATAGTATTGCTCGACTTGGTAAATTTATTGCAATTTTGTTGTTTACACGAGATTTATAAGGGTTCTTACATATATCGCTATACAGTTTCTTTGTTTACATTGGACACTTGATAAACATAATGATAACTTATTGTCTGACGATTAAATAGTAACAGTGATCCCTCACGTTTTCTAAGTAGCAAGTGTTTTTCTTCTCCAGCTTCGCATATAAATATATCAATTTAATGGGCAGGTTGAAATGTTTGAATAATAGTTTAAAATGCACGTATTGTTAAGTTGGTACCTCAGTTAAATATGTTCCACAAATGAAAATAATCGTTACTATTACATAAGTAAGTTTTTAACACATCAACATAATTAATGGGAATCTCACATAAAGATTGGCTTATCTTAATTTTACAATAATTATCATTGTTATGTTTAAGTTATTAAGAGATAAATTGAATTCAGGCTATATTGTGTTATCATTATTAGTTTGTAATATATTCTTTGTAAGTTTTTCAGTGATTTATTTCTGTGTATATGAAAAAAAAGGATTCAATCGAATTGCTACAATTTCCATCTGTAATCAATGTAACCACTGCACTTTTTTGTCACATAATAAATTTATTTTTAGTCAATAGAGGAATCTCTCAGTGATGTCAAATCTTCATTTTTGGGTCTGCAAATTTACATGTAAAATCCTCATAGAAAATTTAAATGTAAACAGCTGATAGAAGATTTATTTGTGTTGATAAAGGTTAGCTTAGTTTTGAAACAAACATTAATTTTATCGTAATAAGTAAAGTAAAAAATCACTGAAATCTTTATTGGAAATCATAAAATCATTTTTTATCAGAAGCTTAAAGCAAATAGAAGATTTGTGATTTATCCTAACCTTATAAAACAAATCAATTCGTAATTTGATTATTTTTTTTATATCATTAGTAAAGTTGTTGATTTTTCCATTCCTGTGTGGAATTTTGGCTTATTCACTTACAATATTGCTTAAAAAACACTTGTGTTTCTATTAAATAAGTTATTTATTCGAAAGATATTGATTTCAAAATTATACAATGTTTGGGACATTTCTTGAGATATCGAAATTTGAAAAATCTCTTTGTTGATGATTTAATGTTTATTATTCTTTGGAGTGACAAATGTGTATATTCCAATTGATGAAATAAAGTGTTTTCAAATGCCAATATCGTTTATTTTATTTATCCAGTGATATCAAATTTAACATCCCACACAAGGTAAATTATCCCTAATCAACTATGATTTGATGTAGACACGCTTCGTTCGCAAACAGATGAAAGCATACAACCTAATCTTTGAAGTGAGCGAGAGATGCGAATCGGAAGACCTTATCGAACGAACAAAAACCACAAGTGAATCGTGAATCGAATATGTCATTCGTGAACGATAGTAAATCTTAACAGCTATGTTGTGTTTTGCAGCTGCTAGCTTGCAAGACATAATAAGTCTTGTCACTTATTATGCTTCGTACACTGCAGTTACAAATGTAAATGACATGATTAATTATCAATCGCGAACATCCATAATGCATATCATTCTATTACCTACATTCTGCAGAATGAGTGGCAGCAAACACAAAGGTTAGCTTGCACATTGCTGTGTGTAAATATGTGTATTTGGTTGACGCTGGTCTGCGAAATATTTTTCCATTTTTTACCGGTCCGTGAATGGTAATGGTAATGGTAAAAAGGTTGAAGAACACTGGTGTAGCTATCATATTTGCATAATAACATGGTTACAAGAACCATCTCATAGTCATGAAGCCTACATGTTTCCACTGCTGAATCACTCACTGAGAACACTACTGACTGGTCACATCACTAGCATTTTGGATTAGTTAATACTCTCAATGTAAGCATAGACTAATTTAAGAAAGTTGGGACGATTTGAGAAAGAACATAATTTAAGAAATCTAGGAGTAAAGCATGTTGACATGGGTTAACGGCCGGGACTAGAACCATTAACTGTGAATTCAATTGTTAAGAAAATTCTGCGAATAAATCGTAATAAGAAAAGAAAATCTTGTTTTAATGAGCATGGACAAATTCTTCAATAAAAAATATTTTAAAATAAGATTCTTCTTAATAAATATAGCTTGTTTTGTTACTTCCTTGCATTCATCGTTTTTTTGTTTATTAATGGGTCCATTGTTACAATTTATTGCTTTAACTCAGAGGTGGGAAACCTTTTATTCTATAAGTGCAGTTACAGATTATTGTTTTATAAAATCTTAAATAGAAACTTATTAAGATTACGTCAAATCATATTTAATAAAAATAATGCGACTTTGCACCGCATAGCAAAAAATACAAGAAATGTATGAAGATTTTTAAAAGAATACTAGTCTATGGCCTATGTTGGGTCATATAAGCTCTGTTCTTCTGCGCACTTCTGACGGTTAGCAAACTGTTTTCAGATAAGAATCGAACTGAAAGCTTTTGGATTCTAATTCGAAAACAGTTTGCTAACCGTCAAAAATACGCAAAAGAACATAGCTATAGTATTGCCAGCTCATCTAAGTATACTATGAGCCAAAGACAATTTATCTTACTGGCTGAATAATATTACATTAAATTGTTTTATATTCAAACAAATCTAAGACAACCGACTTCAGAATTTGAATTCAAATAATACAAAATTAAAGTGACAGCTCAACTTGGATGATTTTGGTAAATTGTTATTTTAATACAAAATGTCTTCTGACAGTGAAAATAACCTAGAAGAAGATATAAATATCATTCTTTTGAAAATGAAAGAGGTACTAAACACCGATATAAGTGATCCCAGCGGCCCGACATACCAAAGTAAAAAGATTCAACTTTTATTTTTTGAGACCTTAACGTGTTCTGCATTCAGTTCATGAAATCATTATAATGTGCTGTAAATTAGTATAAGTCAACCGTAATTAAGAGTTTTATTATCTCTGTTGCTTACCACTGATTTTTAAAAAAATTTAGGTCTCAGAAAACTCCATGCGAAATGTCTCCTCAAAGTGCATCGCAACAATGAGGCAGCCTTTAATTTAATTGAATCAATCGCTCCATCTGTGAGAACAATGGCGACGTACAGATGCGAAAGAGCAGAGAGTAACGGTTAGTATGGCAAACACACAGCTTAAGCCTTAACTTAGAATCAGGATGATTTACTAAAGTCTTATATGAGTAGAGGAAAAGTTTATGCAGTGAAATTTAAATTTGAAAGAAAGCAAAACATTATTTTCATTCTTTAGCCTATTTTATTTTTTAAACTATGTTCATTTCTCGTAGCGGCCTCTACACACTGATGCTTTCCAATGCAATTAGGTGGTTGTGTATGCCTTAAAACAAAAAAGTGTGAAAACAATGTGTGTAAGAATTCCTTCTTGTTTCACAGTACAAACATTAACTATCCAATATTCTTTAAAATGAGAAGAAATAAAGTTTTGTTTTTAAGATTTATTTTAGTTTTAAAGCATACTCAGATGCAAGTGAAAGCAACCTTGTGTAAAACTGGCTCAAGTTCATTCAAATGATACATATTGACATCTATTAAAAAGAAAATTTGTTGAATTACTTGTTTACCAACATTTGTGGAATTGATAAAATCTAGCTAAATAGGATTTGAAAAACATCCTTGTTGATTAAAGCATTCTTTATTATTCTATTCCACCAACAGTTTACATTTATCACTTTTTGGGTGTTCACTGTCAATATTCTCATTCTCAAGTAAACTCGGTGGAAAGGCACTATATTCAAAAAATAAAATATACATTTATACCAATTCCCACTTTTATTTATTAAGATCAGAACCAGTTTCGCTTGTGTCAAAACTCATACTTATAATCTGTTTTCTTTTTGCCAGATAGCAAGAAGAATAGACTTCAAAAATATAACGTAAGATTAAAAGAAATGATGAAGAATATCAAACCAGCTGTTTATGAGTAAGTATATGTACTGTTAACACACCTCATAGTATATTTTTAAAAAGAAAATTTAAAAATAAAAATAAAAAAATTTAACTCTGATGATAGTCGATAATTGCCTTAAAACTTAAAATAGTCAATACCTCACAGAGGAAGTTAAAATAAAAACATGCTTCATGTTATACCAACAAATATTTTGAGCACAGTAGAACCTCGATTATCCAGACTAATTGCAGATAAAGGCAGTATGGATAATCAAAAAAAAATATTGGCAGAGAAAGAAAAGTATATTCGGTGTTAATAATTTTTTAAAGCTAGCTGTTCTTACTTCATTTACTGTTACTCTTCTTAATCTTGTGAATAATGAAATATGACATATAAGTTGTCTTGTCAATATTGTTGTTTGAAATATTTTATAAAATTATGTTTATTCCGAGCAGGTCAGATAGTTTTTTGAAATTCTTGTATGACTCAAATAAAAAAATGACTGTCGATGATCCGAGTGAAAACAATGTTGATGCGGCAGTGAAGAATAAGGCTAGAAAATATTTGAATAAATATCATATTAAACATGTAGGAAACGACGAACAAGAGATTATCAAACTTAAGGCGAAATTGGATGAATTACCAAAAGGTAAAAATTTACTTCATTATCTATAGTGTTATTTTATCAAGACTACCAAATCAATCAAACTACTTAATTGGCATAAGAGATCAGCAGTTCTTTTATGTTTTAACACATTGTTGTCAGAAAACATTTTTTCTTCTATGTTTCTTCAAAATAGCTGCTAGACCAGTAAAATTGGTCGCTTTTTTGACAGATAAGCAGTAAATAACATAAGTTATATTTTATACTCTGAACGTTTGTGTATTTATTATCCGAAAAAAAAAGACCTCCATGTGACCCTTTTTTTACCATGTCCGCTCCCAATTTGAAGCATATGAACCCCTAATGTATTTTATCTCAACAGAAGTGCTTCTCCTTGTTTTTTTTTATCCGTGTCTGCTCCCATTGTGAAGCATATGGCCCCCTAATGAAGCTATCTCAACAGAAGTTTTTCTACGAGAACTGTTACTAAGTCGCTCAACCTCACTTGTTTTCAAAGAGTAGTGATAGAAGGATAAGGCTAGGACAGGACTAGTGGTAAACTAATCGCTCTCGCTACGCCCAACTTTTATAGGATTGGAAATGGTGGGAGGGACATCACAAACACCCAGGCCTTCGAACAGAAATCAATTGAAAAAATGCCGTTCATACTGGGACTCGAAACCGAGAGGTCTACTGGCACGGACGCACACAACGCTAACCCCTGCGCCATACGACCCGACAAGTGCTTCTACGTGAACTAATTGTTACTCAGTTGCTCAACCTCTTTTTACAAAAAGAGTAGTAGGATAGGACTGGTGGTTGTCTAATCGCTCTCACTAGCCCCGTTTTTAGGGTAGGATGGGTGGGAGGGGGCAGTTGAAGACATCACAAACACCCTTGCTTTTGAACCGGTTTGAGTTGCAGTTTCATACTCCTCGCATTGCAAATAAATTTTCCAGTGACAAACAATTTGAACACGATTTGATTATAAATAATAAAAAAATAATTTCAGTGCAAGAGATTGAATAATTTCTTTTTTATTTTTTGTCATCCGAATGAATTCTTTTCGCTCATCTAAATCGCGTATCATTTTCGTTTGTGTTTCAGAGTGGACTGTCGTCCAACTGACGGCCGGCTACGAACCAGCGGAGCAGTGGCAATCTCAAAACGTCATCAAGTCAACCGTAAACGAATTCCACATAACCGTTTTGAAGAATGAATTTTTGACATCCGATAATTTGGACCCATTTACACTCAGGATACATCCAGAAACAGTAAAATGTGAGAAAATGTCATTTAATTTTTTTTTTGTTAAAAACCTATTAATGCGACAGAAAGGTTATAGTCATATTACAAAAGAAGATTTAAATAGTTGACTTGTCCTGTAGCTGATTGTTTTCTTCAATAAAGTTATTTTATTATAATATATTTTTCTATAAGCAAAAATTTGCATAATATTGGTTGTGCGTGACAAATTTATAGCCGGCTGTATGTTTTATTCCAGCATAAATATATTACAAACCAATATGTTTTATTATCATAGTACACTCGACTCTTTTTTTACACGATTATGAAACAACACGCTCCACTAAAATGAACAAATACTATATTTTTATACATAGTGTGCTAACATGATTCATAGACACAGAAAACAGAGAAGCCGATAACGTTTTTCCTAATTACAAGTAATTCAACCACACATGACAGATATAACAAACAAAAGGTTTCATTGGATCGTAAAACATTAGACGTGTCGGATATTTCTAGCGATGAAGGCAATTTATGTCCAGTCGCTCGTAAAAGTCCTTGTATATAATCAAGCATTGATAAATATTATTACTTTTTCTTAATTAAAATACATATTATGAAAAATATTTTGTGCAATTTACTTATTGTCTTCATTATTTTTTTAAACCATGTCCGCTCCCAATGTGGAGCATATGGACTCCTAATGGAGTTTATCTCAACAGAAGTGTTTCTAGGAGAACTGCTTGTTACTCAGTTGCTCAACCTCTCTTTTTCCAAAGAGTGTAGGGATAGAAGGATAGGGCCTAGGACAGGATTAGTGGTAAGCTAATCGCTCTCGATACGCCCCGTTCGTAGGATAGGATGGGTGAGAGGGGGGAATTCAAGACATCACATACACCCATGCCTTTGAACAGAAATTCATAAATCGATTGAAAAATCAATTTATAAAAACTGTCCGTACCGGGATTTGAACCCAGGCCCTCCGTAGCCGAAGCCAACAACGTTGACCACTCGACCACACAGGCGGCTCATTATTCATTATTACCCCTTTTTATACCACAATGTTATTCTTTTCGGGTACCAATCTTTAATTTTATTACACATTTTTTTTTGTGGAACATATCTACCGTTATAAATCAATAATGTGGAATTAGTATAAAAAGTGTTTTTTTTTTTAATACTTACTGTGTGTGACATGCTGAAGATTAAAATCTCTCTTTTTACACACAGTTACTTTAATGTATTTTATATTACTTGCGTTAATGGTATCTTGAATACTTTCTTTAGATGGAGAAATTCCCCTTTTTGAAGAGCTTCATTCAACACTGCGAGAGAATTTGAATGTAATCGAAAATAATCTTAGAATTACTAATAATTGTATTAAAAAGTATTGGGAAAGAAGATCGGATTGCGATCTAAGGATGAAGGTAACAAATCAAAATTTATACAACTTCATTTGTTTCATTTGTCATTACCGGAATCACATTATTTATCACAATATTTGTTAAATAAAATACGGCATTTTAATTAAGATGAACGGATGCCACCAGCACTGCAGCCTTGTTACAACTAGAATAGAGTTAAATTTGAATCGTTCAAACTATGTACATTCTCACAGATTTTGTCCCTAGATTACCCTATGTAAATATAGTCATAAAACCTTTGCCGACAAACAAATAAATATAATTCTTGAAACTACTTACTTCTCGAATCTGTGGGCGTTCCCATGAGCTTATCCTTTTCACCAGCAATGGCTTTAAACTCAATGATACATTTATTTCTTATATAAACACGAAACATTAATTTACTAAGCGTCAGTTGAAGTTCATCCGTGCACTTGAACGCCTGAAGATGCCGAAAGGCGAAACCCGGGATGTTAGTGACAAAATCTGTGAGAATGTACATAGTTTGAACGATTCAAATTTAATATTGAAATTCCACCAAGCACCTTCAGTCGAAATCTTAAATTATAGAATAGAGTTGCTGGCAACTAATATTTTTAGAACCCGTCCGTCACTGATAATGGGCATGAATCATGAATAACGATAGCTTTATTCTTTCAACAGAGTGTCATCCAAACCATGGATAAAAAATGGCTGGGGGCTTGGCGGTGCTTATTGACGGGAAATTTACTATCTGAACGTCTTAGAGATAGAGTGAAGGATCACGTGAACGATGCATGCAGAGAGAATAAGTATAGAAATTAATTTAACATTTGTTCGTAGTATTAATAATTTATTATACAATTCGATAAACCATCTACGTCACTGTATAAATATATCTGCACTCACAAATAGGTAATTATCGCCGTAATCAGTGCCGTAGTGGAAGGTATATGGGAATTTAAGCCGTACACCCTCAGCTATATTCATATGAATATTGTATACCTTCTGGTTGAATCAAAATTTTAAACCTTGCAATACGAGAATATGTCATTGGGTACAAATATTGGTGTTAATAATAAGATATGCCATTTCACACGAACAATGTGTCACATTGCAAAATTGGCACTGGTAGCTGAAATATTCACACAGACAAGAAATTAATCGGTGATTAACTTCTGGTATTTTTTTAAATAAGAAAAATGAATGTTCTATACCAGTGGAGGGAAACCTGTGGCTTTTTAACTTGATCGAAAAATTATATGCGTTTGGAAAAAAGCGTAATCAACCCATTATATGTTCGACAGTCAAAAAAAACGGTTTAGAGGGTCATCGTTTCTTTTACTGCGGCCTTATGTTGAATCAGATAAATGAATGTGGCCTTTAGAAATGAAAAAGTTCCCCACCTCTGTTCTGCACTAAACACGAATAGCCTAAAATTTTTAGTTATTAATATTATTCTTAATAAAAGTATATTACAAAATGGTGTTTAACATTTTATTTTATTGTCCTACAGAAACAATCCAAACTTTTTGGTATTGTGTGAAAAAAACATGGATTTGTGGTTTTTAGTGCATGTGTACAATGAAGTTTGAAATGGATTAATTTGTCAAAAATTTCTAATTTTATGCTGCTTTCTCTAAATATATAATTTGAAAAGTGTCCTAATAAATGTTTTGATTGGGTTAGGTAAGCAGTTACTTTACTCATTGTAAAATATTTGATGTTTTTTTTCTAGTATAACAGTAACGCCAGTTCAAAAAATGTTACTGCTCAACCTCGTAAGCTCTTCACATTTTATGACTCCCAGCGAGACATCCTTGGTTGTTAGAAAAATATTCATTGAACACTCTTATTCTGAGGACACATCAGAAGAATGTGCATCGGCAAGTTGCTTGGATTCCTGCAAAAAGTGCGGAGAAATGGTCAAAATTGACAGCAGCTGTGTGAGATGTGATGTTGTAGCAATATCGGCGACTGGGCCATTTAAACTGTTCAGGAAAACGTTCAATGACCTCGTCGATAAGGTGAAGAATGATGATGGTATGAAGGAATTGAAAAATGCAAAGCGGGGGCCGGTCATCTTGTTTATCGACGAGGTAAATATGAATTCAACAAGTAAATCGATCAATACCGGTCAATGCACAACCTTCAGGGACGCAAGCATTGTTGTAGCTTTTAGATATGGCTGGCTAAGGTTTTGACTCAGCTAAACTGAGTTTAAAAAAAGTGATAACTAATGTTTGTCTCATCATTTTATGCAATGTATGCAAACATCTGCCTAACGAGAAGTTGTACTTTTGTGGAGCTATAGTAGAGAGGTATTCGAATATAATGGTTCGTATAACTCAAAACATTGAAATTTTGTAGAAATTGGACGTCTTTCCGTGGGAGGTTCTGCCTATTCTGCAGGGCCATCCCGTCACTAGAATGGAGTGCTTCAGTTTCACATATGGCTTGTTCAAGAGTCACGAAGAAGACATTGTCGATGGATATTTCCAGATGAAACCAGCCAAAGGAACCTACCTTATAAACCCAGGTTGGCTCAGGTTTTCCTATTTTTAAACCATCAATTTATGTTCATTTTCACCAGTCTACGCTATGTGTAGACACCAGAATAGGCTATTTTGATTTTTATCATTGCTTAGCGCAGGGTTTCCCAAAATCCGATGTTCCACAATACTTGAATAGGTGTTCTTTGAACACCTACAGTAAGTATGATTCCAAGGTTTGAAACCCATTTTTTATGACAGGTAAACCAATAGGTTTAAGCGCAGGCCATTATGAAAATCTGATTGATTTAATCAGCGATTCTGATTTGAAACAACAATACAAAGGTCTGCCTTTAAATGAGTTCTGAGCGAGTTCGACAGAAAAGTTCTTCAATGCTTCAAAACAAGCTATTATTATTTTATAATCCGTTTTCTACAACCTATTTATCAAAGTGAAGGAACAAGCTCGACGCCAACCAAATATAAAAATTCAGTTCACCAATATTGTGCAGATTAATTTGCGATTCAAGGACTCGAAATCATCAGTCATTAAGAGCTTTGTTTACTCATATTTCTATGCGAAATGTTTTGAAAATAATTTGTATATAAATAATACTTGTTTTAATAAAATATATTTTGGAGTGTTATTTTGCAGACGAGTTTGGAAAACCTTGATTTATCGATTAATTAAAACAGAAAATAAGAACAACAAGGAGAGTTGTCAGGTTTTTGGAAAATCGCACGCCCGGTTTGCAGTATTGTCTTTGTTTTGTTTTTGAGATCCAACGCTGAATGACTGCGATATTGTGTTTTCCCAGGTGGCGATTTAAACAGAATGGAAAAAAGAATGAGCGCTTTCATAGATTACTGGTGTCCAGATTGGGAGGGCAACAAGAATGTTTCACCGGCCCCGGAGATGTTAAAGAAGTGTCTGCAAGAATCGGATTTCTTTCTGTAAGTAATGTCAATCCATCCACCCCAATTAGGAGCTCCTAATGAACTCACCTCAACAGAAGTTTTTGGCGAGAACTGATACTCAGATACCTGTTTTTTGAAGATAGTAGGGGATAGAAAGATTGGGCTAGGATAGGACTGTGGGTGGGTGGAAGGCAATTTCAAATATCACAGTCATCTATGCTTTCGAAAAAAAATCCATAAATCATTTATAAAAACTGTCCATACTGGGATTCGAACCCGTGAGCACTGTAACCGTAGCCATCAACGTTGACCACCGGACCATGAACCCAAAATCTTAACTCTTACGACCGCCGAGCGAAAATATCTGTGATGTTACAAATAATTACCAAAAAAATATGATACAAATTATAAATTAATGGAATGAATGAACTCTATCTTTATATTAATAAAATCTTAACCCTATTACGACTGCCAAAGGAAATAGTGTTAGCAAGAACTCGAATACAGTGACACAAAGTACTGAATGGGCTTGTCTCACAATGATTGACAGATATGACTGGTTGCACCATCATGATATGCAATTGTGATTTCAGCAGTGCACCCAAATGCAAAAAATATTAATCACCCCCCAATAAAAAAACTATTTACAGATATTTATTTGTAATTCTTCATAATTTAGACACAGGCAAGAATTTACTGATGATGTTTCACAAAATCAGATAATCAAAAATAAAAGAGTAAATAATCTTGTATTCATTGATAGTTATTGCGGGCACAATGACGGATCTCGGTACATTGGCGAAGGCGTAGAGAGGCTGGAGTCTGCGCGAGCCGTAGCAGCGCTCAGCGGTTGTGGCAGTGTGAGACTTAGACCTCCTGGAACGCGACTGTTGCCGATTCCTGTCCATTCACATTACCATTTGGCCACATGGTGAGGATTTCTTAGAATATTATAAAATTGTATTATCAATGTTTCCATAAATGAATTACAAACATGTTTTATTAAAAATATTTAATTTAAAATTTCGACTGAAGGTGCTTGATGGAAATTCAACGTTAATTTAGAATTATTTTCATTATGTACACTTCCATAAATTTCTTGGTCGAACACGACCCGGGTTTCGCCTCTCGGCATCTTTCAGTACTACTCAGTGCGCGAATGCACTCGAACTGACCGACCAAGAAATTTATGGAAGTATACATAATGAAAATAATTCTAAATTAAAAATATTTAAAATGCAAATTGCTTAATGTACTAAGATATATAAGTGCATGTCAAATCATCAGCTGACACACGTTTAAACTACTGCAGCTGTGTGATTACAGACTAAAATTGTTTACAATCAGTAATTGTTGAATTCAAATAGAAGCATTTGAACAATTGAGCTGAAATTTTGTCTGTTGAAAGTATTAAAGTTTTACTGCAAAAAGTTAATCACTTTCACTACGCCTTTTTAACTCTCGCGGCTCCGAGACTAGAAAAATACGTCTCTGCCGATGGGGGTCTTTTTTGACCCCAGTGGTTTCCTCATTATTGGCCTTATTCTTATGAATTTCAAAAAAAAAATAGTCCAAGGGCTTTAAAATATCTCTTTGCATCATTCCTCATACATTTTTTTATAAAAATCCGGGGTTTTTTAATAAATAATCATATTTTAAGTTGCGCGTAAAAAAGACGTCATCCCAGCACACATATGAATTGACGACTGACGAGTGTTCTCAGCTATCTTATGGACGATCGCTATCGCGGGTGCTTATCGCCTGATATCGCGTAATTGCGTTATCGCATACTTATATAAACTACAAAAGGTCCAAAAAACTATGATATAAGAATACCTTAATTATAAACATTGTATCAGCCATATTAAAATAGATATTTAAGAAAATGTTGGTATTGGGGTCGCATTTCTTGAGCTTAGAACCGGAAAAGTTAAGGATAATTAAATGTGTGGAAATGACTGACAATGACATATGCATCCATATTTGGGATGTTAATGCAAAAATATTTGTTTGTTTGAATGTGTCCATTAAGGATTGCAGAACCCTCTAGTACGCAACCAGTTGGCCATGGCAATTGCTTACAATTGTTTTATAAAAAGGATTAAAATGGTATTGATTTTTAACACGCAATAACATTTGTTTTTTTTCAGCCCATCTGTCATTGGAATGTTGTGGGAGGTGACGGATTTGGAGGTTGATAAGATAACTTCGATGCTGTTAGCGTTATTTTTGCCGTCGAAGGCTCCCCAACACTGGGGGGATGTCAACAAGACTCAATGGACTCAGGGCATTCTAGGCAAGTATTCGTTACACCTTTAATAAAAATACTAGATCATTATCTGTTTCTATGACTACTAATAAACATATAATGACATGCATTTCCTACCAGATACTTCAAATAAGGAATCAGGAAAATTTGTCTGGGAGCCTGATCTCTTGAGAGCGTTAGCGACAGCCCGCAAGTCGAGCTCATTCGCCATGATGGCAGCTAGTATCGTGGCGAGGGGATTACCGGTCAAGATAAATGAAGACTATGTCACAAAGTAGGAAAGAGCTGGACAAAAATGCTAGTGGTATTTTTGGATTAAGTCATTCTAGATGTTTAGCCATTATTAGGTTCATCAATAGATGCCATTAATAATAGATCATTTTTAGATATCGAAAAAATATTTATTTTCCACGAGAAAACATCATGACGCACTGGCGAGTCATTGGCGTGCTATGGTTAAGGAGCGGAAAGTGCCACTGGCTGATTTAATCGGTCATCATCTTTATGTTTATCTTGTTCATAGTAAAAAAAAATTTCATCCTTGTAAATTATAAGCTACAATTATACATTATAAAATTGCCAATAAATAATTCCGTTAACTTGTGTAAGAAAAAAATTATGCAAATTTTTTCGTGGGGTTCATGAATAATATTTGCGCTATAAAAAAGTAAGTTGCAAAATGTCTTGAGTTTGACAATGAATTCGGCCGAGTTGACAGCCCCGACATCTTTTGGAAATCCTTTTTTCGCCTGTATTACTGTTAGAAAATAAAGTGTTCACTGTCAATACTTGGTGGAAAGGTATTATTTTCAAAAAATGAAATATACATTTGTATTCTTTTCAATACCAATTGTATATTACACCTTATGGATTTCATTTTGATTTGCATAAATAACACTGTAAATTTGTATCCTCTTATCAGTGGATAATGCTCGTCTTGAGCGAAACACGTACTAATATATATTTTATTTTTCGAAAATAAGGTTTTGCCTTCTCAAACTCTGTTTATGTATTTATTTGTATTTTTGCAAAAATCTCCAATAAAATTATTTTTATCGTTGAATAGTATGTACGATAATTTGAATAAAATGTTTTATTTCGTCCACATAGCCGTTTTCTATAAAAAAAGGCTTGAAATGTTTTTTAATCACTCCGATGGAATTATATGCTATACTTAAATAACCAATCGATTGTTACGTAATCCACTTATCAATGTTGAATTACATGCCAACATTTAAAGTGCAAGGGCAAATTTATCATGGTGCAGGATCACAACTACCAGTGCCAAACGTAGATCACAAATTTCTTCAAATTTATTTCATGGGAAACACTGATGAGCAAATCGATCAACACAATGAATTAATTCGACGTTTCAGAACTGCCTTTGAACAAATGCCAACTGATGACTAAAAGTTGTAGTTAGAGCAGACAAAACACCTGTCAGCCAACACGAAAGACAGTACAATGTACCAACACTTGATGAAGTGGCGATAGTTACAGTTGGAGAAGAATTTAACTCGCGGGATATAATTCTTCATCGCAGAAATGATGATGTTAAGCGAGTCTCAGAAACTCATCAGTCGTACGACGAATTGCAATATCCGATTTTATTTTGGCAAGGAGAAAATGGATATTATTTCAACATCATGATGAGAAATCCACAAACAAATGAGGAAGCGAATAAGAAAGTCAGTGCCATGAATATCGATTGATGATTCGCGAAAATGCTGAAAATCATATCTTGAAGTGTCGACAATTGTTCCATCAATACATTGTCGATATGTATGCGAAAATCAAAACCGAACGACTCCTCTACATTCGATTAAATCAAACTAAGTCGCGTTCTGAAGAGTACATTCATTTACGTGATGCAGTTGTTAATGATGGTAATGTGAATCTCAAGGGATTGGGGAAAATGGTCATACTACCGGCCACATTTACAGGGAGTCCACGGCACATGCATGAATACGCCCAAGATGCAATGACCTATGTTTGCGCATATGGCCGCCCAGATTATTTTATTACCTTTACATGCAATCCTACGTGGGATGAAATACAAGAACTTTTGTTAACTGGACAATCGTCATCGCATCGTCATGATATTTCCGCGCGTGTGTTCAAACAGAAATTGAAATCTTTAATAGATGTCATTGTCAAGCAACATGTTTTTGGAGAGACACGCTGTTGGATGTATTCCATTGAATAGCAAAAAAGAGGTTTGCCACGTGCACACATTTTGATATGGTTGATCTCCTAAAAAGTACACACCAATCACATCATATACATTATCTTGGACCAAAAATTCAGAATGAATTGATCGCTATCATGTCCAGAAGGATAAAAGTCGAAATTGTTAATATGATAAAGGAAACAAAATTTTACTTGCTTATTTTAGACTGCACACCCGATATCAGTCATATAGAACAGATGTCTATCATTATACGATTTATTCGCAAAAACTCTTATGAAATCCGCGAACATTTCCTCTGATTTGTTGAAATAAAAAATAAGACTGGTGTTGGAATGAGGGATCTTATAATTAAAGAACTGGAGGAGTATAATATCAACATAAGCGACATGAGGGGACAAAGTTATGGTAACGGTGCTCATATGTGCGGTAAACACAATGGTGTTCAAAAGCATATTAAGGATAGAAATCCTCGGGCCTTTTAGGTACCTTGTAATTCACATACTCTTAACTTAGTCATTAATGATGCTGCGAAATGCAATTCAGAAGTGATTTCATTTTTTGGTCTGATTCAACAGATTTATAAATTCTTCTCGGCTTCCACAGACGGATGGGATGTTTCAAAGAAATTTTTACCTTCACTTACTGTAAAACCTGTCTGTGATACGTGGTGGGAATCAAGGATTGACGCAATTAGACCTGTGGGGTATCAATTGGCTGAAATTTATGACGCCTTACCATTTGTAGAAGGAAATCAAAATCGCCAAAATGAACAGTTTGAAAACTAAAAATGAGGCAATTTCAATCTCAAAAAATATTTTCAATTATAAATTTATATAATTTAAGATTACGACTGAAGGTGCTTGGTGGAATTTCAATATTAAATTTGAATCGTTCAAACTATGTACATTCTCACAGATTTTGTCACTAACGACCCGGGTTTCGCCTTTCGGCATCTTCAGGCATTCAAGTGCACGGATGAACTTGAACTGACGCTTAGTAAATGAAAGTTTTGAGTATATAAGAAATAAATGCATCACTGAGTACAAAGCCATTGCTTCAAATTCTTTATGTTACACCCAAATACGGACAGTCATAAGATCTTTTTCCAGGAAATTTTGGAAATAAATAGAGCACAGCTGCATAGTCTTCCGATTTTAAATGAAATGTTAAACCTTCTAGCATCTCCACATCCATACCCTATATAATCATAAAACCTTTGCCGACAAACAAATAATATAATTCTTGAAACTACTTACTACTCAAATCTGTTGGCATTCCCATGAGCTTATCCTTTTCGCCAGCAATGGCTTTGGACTCAGTGATGCATTTATTTCTTATATAAACACGAAACTTTCATTTACTAAGCGTCAGTTCAAGTTCATCCGTGCACTTGAATGCCTGAAGATGCCGAAAGGCGAAACCCGGATCGTTAGTGACAAAATCTGTGAGAATGTACATAGTTTGAACGATTCAAATTTATAAATTTATATGTTGCCTAATAAATTGGTATGAAATATTGAGCTCAGTTAATCCAGTGAGCAAGCAATTACAGTCCATAGACTTTAATATGAGCATAGCCCTTAGGTCAATAAAAGCCTTGCTTGATTTTTTTTAAAAACCATAGAGAAAATGGATTTGAACAAATTAAAATTTACTATTTAATTTATGGAGCATTCCAACATTTTTATCGTATTTGTGATATATATATTTTGTGACAAACATTACTTTCCTTAATTGAATATTTTTCCAATGAACTTAGTGGGAAGTTTTAAGTACAAATGTGGGAACTGCGGGAATGGAGTTTAATAATAATGGTAGACAAAATATAAATTGATAAATAAAAACGCATTTTAGTTTTGTTATAACAATTTATTTACAATAACAAAGTTATCGTGTGTAAATATAAAGAAACTATAAAAAACATGTTATTAAATTCATATACTTTTCATAAAAAAACTTTTTTCTCTTACCTAACACATGGAAACATATTTATTTCTTTTATTATTAGTATAAAAACTGTGAATATATAATAAAGACTATTTTGGTTCGAAACAAATAATTTTATGCAGGTATTTTGTTTTTTTTTTTTTCATTTTGTGATATTTATAATGTTTGTTTGTATTGAGAAAATGAAAACGTCGGTATAGTATTTTTTTTACCCAAAAAACAATTCTTAAACCATTCCGTCTTATGAACTAAGGTGTACCAATGCGAGGGTTTGAATTTTTGATCCTTATAGAGTATTGCAAAGGATAACCGAGTGTTAGAGAATTTTTGACCTTGATTCTTGTAATCAGAATTCTTGCAGGTCAATCGTTTAACATGGTATACAAGTGACTTTGAATATCATATGAAATCTATACCATGTCATGAACACCTTACTACGACCATTTGTTTCAATAGCTTAATCTCTTTTTTGAAGAGAGTAATTGGGATAGACATGATAGGAGTGTGTGCAGTATATTGTGTACAGTATCGAGAGGCTTGGAATCATAACTTACGTTGGAGATAAATTATTGACTAAATCAATCATTTGGTATTAAATATTTACCATATCAAATTAAAAGAAATTCTTTATACGGTTGTATCTCCCAATTTACTCAAACAAAACTACATATTTTACAAGTCAAGTCGATGACATGGACCTTCAATTAGGTGAAACGAATTGTCTTCAGAACGGTCTTATAAATAATCCTTTTCACTCATAATTATTATCTCTTTTAACTCGATAAGGATCTCATTAAAATTAAAAATTATATTTGTAATATTCCTGTAAATTATTTAATGTATATTTAACATAGATCATTTTGTACATTTCTCTAAACTACCATGTAATCTAACAATGTAAAAATGAAATCAACCAAATGTATTAAGTTGTTTATGCTCTATCGGTGAAATAAACATGTTAAATAAAAATATGTATATTGTGTTTTAATATGTTGAATAATTAATTAAGACATTGTGCTTAAAGAACCTGTTTGTTGGAATTGTTTTTGTAAATTTATTTAAATATCTACAAACTAAATGGAAGAGACGTCTCCGAGGTAGAAATATTGTGTGCAAGATACTATGAGAGAAACTACATAATGTATGTTCTTCTACAGAAAACTTCGAATCTAAATTTTAATAAATTAACTAAATCATATCATTTTTAAATGAAAAAGATTGCATTGTAGCTTGTAGTGAAAATTGTAGCTTGTAAATATTTTATGAGGAATATTTCCAGTCTTGAACAGCTGTTTTTTTTAAATTGTATCCAGATCATGCATTGCTCATAATGGAGATTTTTTATAGATTGCTATTTAACAAGAGATGCTTGCACATGTCACTAGAAAGTGTTCCAAATATTGGGATAATTAAAATAGGGGATAGCAGATATCTTATCACTCTTTTTATGAGCCGTTTTCTGGTTTGTAAAATCTACACCCTTGGGATACAAATCGATTAAGAATTCATTGTATATAAGTGCTTATTTGGGCATCCGAAATTAGGTAAGAAGTATACAAAGACTGAGATAGAACTGAATTTTACTACTTATTCTAGATAACAGTTAATTTTAGGTTGCCCGATATATATTTAATAAAGTAACTGTCAATTTTGCAATGGAATGATAAAATCCTTAATATAAACCGGTTAAATCTACAGTAAATGTTTAAAAGAAAGTAGGAAATATTTCGTAACACCTTGAAACATTCTTATTTAAAATATTTACAAACAATGGATCAATTTTCAATCCAAAATAGCTTATTGAAGTTGCAACAAGAGCTGCTTTGAAATGATAATTATATATAATATACATTTTGTCTATGAATAGTATTTTTCACTACACGAGAATGGTTTAAGAACTGTTTGATGGATAGTTATTTATTGTTTTATTGTCAACTCTTCTTTCCTTATTAGTATTATAGAATAATAAACTTAATATAACACTAAAAGAGCTAGACCTAAAAGAATACACCATTTTCAAAAATATCCTGCCGTACTACATTATGATATAAATTGATTTATGTTACATATTATATCTCTACGAAGCCCATTTTCGAAATAATTAAACTATGCTTGTGCAGTCGAAGGTTTAATTTTTAAAAAAAAGTACATTGTTCAACAAATGATATGCAAGAATGACCGTCATAAGACACATTAAATATGCTTTAGTTTATATGTAAAATAAACTGATATTTCCATAGTTCTTACACAAATATTAGCCAAATGTAAAAAAAAATTATCACCACTCATTGCAAGGCTGTTATTCCATCATTTTTAATTGTATGAGGTATCGAGTTGAGCCCCGGGAAACCTTTTATTTTTCTTAAATAATTACTTTCATATCGAGCTGATAATACATCCAACTACTATCTTTGACATGTGAGCTGAACTTTCTTTTGTTACAATATTTTTGAAAAAGGTTGTGGCTTACAATGATATCAATTCTTAATTTGTTCATTGACGTAAATACAAAATTTTGTTTGTAGCTTACGTCATAATGTGACCAAATGATGTTTAAATATGCTATAGGCCTTCATTAAGATAGTAGTTTAGTAGTTATAGCAATGATTTTCCACATTTTAAGATCAGTACATTGTCCGTGGTTGAGCTTTCACTGTCTGTCAAAATTAAGCATTTATTTTATGAATTCAATTACATTTAATATTTATGAAAAAAATAAATTATCTTTCACCTCTGGTGTCTTAAAAATAAAAAATAATATGCAAGCTTTTTTTGAGTACACTTTAAAAAGATGATAATATTTGCTTATGATATGATTATTATTTTTATTTAAATGTCAATAGACAATCACTTTAGGTATATGTAATTGCACTTATGATTATTTATTTCGAATAACTATAAAGAAAAAAAAAACATAAAATAAAGCTGCCTGTTAGACGATTTGGTTCTCGACATTATAAATTATACATTTGAAAGTGAGTTAATTCCATCGAACTGTCAAAATATATTTATACGATTATCATTAGTTTGCAGTGTACAAAGCTTTAGTATGAGATTAGAATAATAATATAAGAACTGGTAGAACTTTTATAGTACCCCGATCACACAAATTATAAGCTAAAGAAAAAGTCTACAGCAGCTAAAATGAAAATAAATATTCACACCATCTTAAACATTTTCAACTCATTCAAAAGTGTTCCATATTCTTAAAAACAATAAATCATTTATTGTCTATTCGATACCATAGATTCCATTAATTGATCTCGCTCTACATTTTAAATTTAGAACTTGAGCATCACAATACGAATAAATTAGGTGCAGGTTTAATTTATTTAATGTCAAATTTTGAATGAATTATATTATTAAATAGAAAATGACTAAATTGTTCATTGATGCGAGACAAGAGATGTTTACCGTTTTTAATCCGCAACAATGCAGTTAGTTAATCTGCGGAGGAATTAAAAACTTCCATTTCTATATTCTAACTTCTTGTCGACTACCTTTACCCTTTTTATAGTTTATGGTCAATCAAATAAATTTACATTCCGTTTCAATTATGCAATGTTTCACTCCTTAAAAATTTAATTATTGAGAAAAAATAATACAACAGGTTGTAAACTTCATGCAATGCAATAAAGCTCTTAATACTAATGGCTAAATACTGCAAAAGCAAAAATATATAACAAAATAACTAAGACATGATAAGATGAAGCAAACTTTTATACAGGCACGTTCATTTAAATGATCCGATACACAAGAGAAGGATTGCCGTTTGCAAAATTCTGTTTTTAGTTATAAATTGGTAGATCGGAAATTGTAAAAAAATACTATTCCTACATCATATAAAATCTACAGTATATAACGGGCACTACATTATTTTACTAAATAGTGATTGTTTTCTGTACAACTCGACAAGTTAACTTTATCACCAATTAAAAGATAATTTAATTCTACAGGATTGAGCTCCTGTGTTTCAAAATCAATGATAATTATTAATTTATAGTCTATGCTCTGCAACAATTCAGATAATTTTATGTTATTAATATGTACGAAGTGCAACAGGTGGCAATAGTGTATATTCAACAATAGCACCAAAAGCAAATAAAAATGGCAAAAAATACATTAAATTAATTAACCTTAATGAGATTTTTAACAATAATTTACCTAAATAATGTAGAAATAAGCTCTTTATTATTTTATAATGTTAATAAATCTTTTCGTTACATTAAATTTAGGCAAACACATTGAATATATACAAAATAAACAAATTGAAGAAAACCTGCAGGTCAACAAAATGACAATCAACAATAGATAATTGGAAGTGTAAGGGTTATTTTACATACGTACTAAAATTACAAATGCCATATTCAAATTCTCTGATGAAAGATTTGTAAATGAAATTAGTTGATGTATAATAGTATTGCATTTCAATGATTTTTTTATAGTTAGTCTAACAACTACATACAATTTAAGGCATATTTTCATCATTGGTACTTTCATTCAATTTATAACAAGAAAAAAACCACCCTTTAAATTGAAATTCATCATGGTATTGGAAAAATATACTAAAAACCATGACTTCTGGGAATTGTATTTTTCTCTTTCATTGCAAACTTTCTGACACAACACTTCAAGTTCACTTTAAACATAATTAAAGTAGTTGAAATGTAAATGTCGTTTAATGTTTGTAAATAATAAAAGAAAGCCTCGCATTCTCTATAAATCTTTCAGTTGGCTAATATAAGCAAGGATATCTTTTATGATATAATACATATATATAATTTCAATTGCCATATGCTTTCCTTATTAGTCATTAAGAAAGATTTTAGAATACTAAAAAATTGTGTGATATAAGTTGTCGAAAACAAATTTCTCCTTCTTTTCGTTTAGTTTTCCGAGAACCTTTGCTTGTAATTGATATTTAATTATTTATATGACAAGTTTCAAGATATGCAATTGTATATTTATAAATTACTTTTTTGTTTATTGCTACGCATTAAAGAGTTTTAAAAATTTAGAATATTTATAGGTTTCAAGGCAATCGAGATAAAGCTATAGCAAAAATGTAAAATTTCACTATCGGTTGTCAATTTTGAAATATTTGTCAATAAGTCAAACCACACACCATCAATAATAAATTATTATTACTAAATGCTCTGTGGAATCACTGAAATCGATGGCTAAATGTTCATCTCACCGAACAAGAGTAAGAAAATAATTTCATTTTTATTATGGATCAACATATCGATGCAAAAGCTCAGCCGGTGAAGCATATTATTTACAAATAATTCTTCAAAATTTAGAAGAAGATTTTTACCGATTACGCCGCCAAACATAAATTATTTGCGTATAAAAATCACACTTTTTCGACATAATTCTAATATTATTTTACCTATTTAAGCGTTTAGCAGAAGGCGTCTTCGAGATACATTAAAATCTAATACATTACAAAACACCAACTATTTCATAAAAAAGCAAAGGGATTCTTCTATTTGGAATAAAATTAATTATTTGTATTAACAACACGTACTTTTCTAAATATACCGAGTTTCAAAATAAAAGGCACTATAATCATCAAATAACTTGATATGTGTGGGAAGGCTGCTATTTAACATCACATAACTACTTAAAAACAATTGACATTGCTTATTTCAAACAAACTGAGATGATTTTTTTGACTTTGGAACAAAATTTTAAGTTTACTTTGTCAAGTTTGTTATCAGGGACCATAGATAATACACAAGAGTGTAAGGATTATTAAGAAAAACCTAACATTTTCAGTAATCATCATATTATGCAAATACATGTAAGCCGGTATATAATTTACTTTTTTAAATCTACCGTTCACTAGTAAAGCGCCTTGACAATTTTTACAAGGCCATTTAGACAGTCTTTTATGAATTTAATAAAAACAGGATAATTCTCTATACGTTACATATATTTTCTAAAAAAAAAACACAGAGGCACAAAATGTTAGGTAAAAGTGGTGAAACACAAATGTTGCTACAAAATAAAACCTGAACAACATATTATCAGTGTATCGGCAAGAAACATCTATTGGCTTTCTCTTCTATTTTTTATTTCAATCATATAAAACAAATATCATTTTTTCGGTGATATTTTCATCCCTCCTTACAAGCTAAGCATTATTTCTGTCATATTCTCATTCATTTACCATTACCCTTTCCGGAAATAAAAGTTTGTAAGTGATTGACTTATAGAAATTTTTAAATGTTTACTGTAGTATTTAACTCGAAAAAATATTTAGGGGGAAAAATAAAGTCAGCTACCTGTAAATTGAAAGAAATTTATCGATTTGTAAATTGAATTAAACGTAAATAAAAATTCAGTAAATTAAGCCGACGATATTCTCCATGTCCACAAATAAAATAACTGATAATAGACAAATAATTTATTTAATGTTGCGGCAACATTCACATTTCACTCTATATTCAATTCAACATGTACGAGGATGTAAGCAGTGTTAAACAAATATGGCATTGTGGATATATCGTAAAAACTTTCTAAATATGCAAAATCATCGAGGTTGTTCTTTATATAGCAGATAAAAAAAATCAACGCACGGTTAGCTATTTTGGCACAGGATCGCAACGCACAATTTTGCTCCAGTGCCAAAAATAAAGTGCGAATAGACCAGATAAATAATACACCTGCAGACATTTTGATATGGTAGATTGTACGTTTAGCTGCTAATGACTAGGGATTCAATAAAAAAAATTGCTCGAGACAAATTAAATTAAAAGAGATTCAATATGTTTATGTATTATTTTTTAAGAGGTGAATTCGCAGTGACCAAACTTAATAAATATTCACTTGTATGCCTTATAAATACACTCAGAAGATATCACTATTAGTCCTTTGAAATGTGTTTAATGTAACAAATGAGCTATCCCAGTTTAATTAATTTTAGTGAAATTTCTGTGGTTTGTATTATTTCTGAATCAAAACTGTAGTCAATTCAGTCAGAACCCGCTGATGAGCCTGATTCAATTTTGATTTTTAGATTAATTTTCATACATGCTTAAATGAAAAGCTGGTTGTTCTAAATTTGTTTTAAGCATATCCACTGTAATATCGAATGTCAAATTGATCTATGAGCTGACCATTTTCATTTAAAAGGTATTAAGCTTTCGCGGTGTGTTTTCATAAAGTTGAATATAATCTTGGAAGAATTGATTAAAATATTTCGTGATCACCTGGCGTTTCGAAACTGCGAGAATATTATTATAAATGATATTTAATGACAGGGAACCAAAACGTAGCAAAACATTAGAAAAAAAATGTGATAATTTTCCAACTACTCTGGCTTTGCTTTTAATTTCAAAGCTTTCTAGGTTAGGAAAAATAGGTTTCTTATAGCGACTAATAAATGAAGCAATAGAAAGTTATAGAAACTATCAAAACATTAACTGGGCTTTGTTTGAATACTTCATGGTATTAAGCACTGTCGCAAAGTCCAAAATTCAGCATGGGAATAATTTGTTCAAGACTGTGCTCCCAGGAGTGATATTCAGTTACTTTTTTTTTTTTTTTAATCCATGTCCACCCCCAATGTGGAGCATATGGCCTCTTAATAGAGGTATCTCAACAGGAGTTTTTCTACGAGCACTGTTTGTTACTCAGTCGCTCAACCTCTCTTTTTTCGAAGAGTAGTAGAGATAGGAAGGATAGGGCAAGACAAAACTTATTAGATTGATGGGGGGGAATTTTTAGACATCGCAAACATCCATACCTTCGAAAATCAAAAAATCGATTGAAAAAAATGCTGCTCGTACTGGGATTCGAACCCGTGAGGTCCGGCATGGAAAACAACAACGTTGACCACTGTGCCATGGACCCGACATTTTACATAACAGTTACATTTAGGATGACATTATTTTTTATCATAAATGTTATTTACACATTATTTTCTCACAACCCTTGACAATCAATGATGCAATGGATTCAAAAAATCAGGTGATCATTACAAATCATGAGATGACATCTTCGCAAAATAATACCTTTATGAAAACTGACCGTTAAATCTTACAACTTAATATAATACAATGTGACAATAAGAGGCTTCATAATCAATTTGATATTTTTTAGCTGATGAAACTTACAGCATAGGTTATTAATAAGTAATATTTTCACTAATTTAACTAACGAGTACTGCGCAATAAACAAAATATATATAGCTAAAAGTAAACAGCTCTATTATCGCAAAGCAAACATAAAATACCCTTATTTGTTCAATTTTAATTCAGTATTTTCTTATGTAGATATAAATTTATTTATTGTAAGACTTCAAAGTTTCGTTTAGAATTTCTGGTACAAAGTGACAAGCAAACGTTCATTAAATTGCGTTAAGATATTATCGAATGCTTTGTCTGTTTCAGGATAATGTTATTAGTTCATTCCTAAAAACAAAATTGATATGTGACTATTTTTATATAAGTTTTTATTGTGAAAGTTTGTTAAAAAACAAACGGCAATTTGCTGTTATTTCAAAAATTACGAAATAAATGAATATTATTGCAAATTCCTTTGATAAAGTGCATTATTATTTCGGAAAGGAATGTCTTAATCTACAATATTGATTTTGAATGCGTTTTAAATACAAAGCTTGCGTTATTCACTATTAAATATTATGCGTAGGCTTGATCAGTTCTGGCCGTTAAAATCTCAGCTTGTCATTAATATTTTTTCAAAAGCAAACGTTACATTATCTTACAAATGGTCCTTTCGTTGACATACTAATCTAAAACGTGATTCATCGTGTAACTCCCAGAGTGGTGAACAGTGGCAACACTCTTGCGTTTAGATATTAAATTTGGGCGACTAATATCCGAACCGCTTCGTTCCACTTTCAAAATGTTTGATTTCCATTAATGGTTAAATTATTGTTAATTGTGTTATTTGCTCTTCAACAGTCGCATTATCAATTGTTCACATTCTTTTATTTCAGCATGAAAAATTATCAAACGAAAGAATTATTTGAATACTTAGAATGTGTTTTAAAACAAAAGTGATTTCTTTAAGTTGTTGCACTGTTTTTATAATATTTTGAAGATAATTCAGGGCAACCGTGAGTTATCAGAAAATAAATTCCCTTCCCATTACACTTGACTCCATGTTTACTATAAAAATGAACACAGACGATTCCAGCTCATATTTGAAGTTATATTTTATTACGTATACCATTATTGAAATATGGAATCGCCCCCATTTTTCGGCAGTATTAAATTTAAAACTAAAAATTTTACACGGAACGATAATTTTTAATCGAATGATTGACTGTATAGATTCCTGGACATCAGATATAGTTCTACTGAATGTATCTATTCAAACTATCATCACACGGGAGTTACAATTTTTCACTTCCCTAAAATGAAAGAATTTCATCTTTGTCAATATTTGTAAAAAATATCACTTTTAGCAAAACAAATATAATTTAAACTAAATTTTCGTTACAAAAAGCTTGTCGATATTTTCACTCATGATTGTTAGAAGTCTTTCATTTTGAGGAAGCACATCTATAGAAGAAACGGGCATTGGCTGTGATTTGAAAAGCCGAATATGCTATAAATCTAATCTAAATAAATAAGAGAACTACAGTGAAAATCATCTAACATAAAAAATCAGCTAACATAAAAAAAAGATTCTTGTCCTGATGAAAAACTGCACGTAATTTTAGTATTTTTGTTCAACACGAAGAAAAAACATTTCGCATCTCAGTTGAACTAAAAAATATACCAGATGCGGACGTGTCACAAAATTGTTTATTCTTTTTCTTTTGTCATTGCTATTAAACTTTTTTGATCGGGCCAATTCGTAATGATCATAATTTATCTTGACATACAGATTTATGTTTGCTATCTGAAGTCGAAGCATACGTTGTTCAATAGTGTTTAATTTCGACGCATTACTGGTTTTTTGGATTAGGCTTCAAGACAAAATTAATTTTACATGTTAAAAATATTTCCATGATGATAGTTTATGTCAAATGATTCCCACAGAACTATTCATAAATCTACAAATAAAATTGGTAAGCCATATAGCAAAACTTACCGATCGTTATCGAACCTTCACCAAACTGAATGTAAAAATGTTGCTTACATGCGCATTAGTGATGATGAATATAAACAGGAGAGAGAGAATACTCTATATATTTAATAAACATCGCTAAAAGCTGTAAATGGCACTATGAGTCGAGAGGAATATATATTTTTTACGAAGTCTTATCGTTTTGGATAGACCTGGGCCGTTTTGCGACAGACGAGGCTTCCAAAATCTTCTCAGAAGCTTTGTCCTCCTCTCTGAAATGTATCCTCGTGATAACGATGTCGCCGGTGCTGAGGGTCTGGGATCCCGCGCTCACCTTATCTCTGTTGCTGACCTCGTTGGGGCATCGTGGCTTTTCATCGTTCACGTCGTTGTATAACGTGTCACTATCACTATTCATGTTGTTGTTGTCACCGTTGTGACATTTGCAAACGCAGCAGACATCGCTCGGTTCACTCTTGGGCATTTCGGCGAAGCCGGTCAAGTGTTTACCGTCGAGCAGCGGAAGGCTCCGCTCCAACGAATGCGGAAAACGTGAATCGAGTCCTCCGCTGCACGCGACAGACGATAGGATCTCTTCCAATTTTGTTATTTTTACAACTCTATCCATCAAAGTGTCAGACATTATATCGTCCATCAGTTGCATCGATTCGGTGAGACTCGGTGGTTGCGTAGAATGAGGCGAGGATATGCTATCAGAAGGGATAGAATCCAGGCTTGTCAATTCAAGCTCTTTTCCGTCCGTGTCGTCGTCAGAATCACTGCAGTCTTTATCTTGACCGCTCGATTCGAGCTTTTCTAACTTTTTGCATATCTTTTGGGACACCTTCAGTTTCTCCTTTTCGTCTTCGGTCAATTCTAAATACCGAAGCAAGCGGATCTCCCTGTTGCTCAGCACGACATTTTTACTACACTGAGATAACTTCTGTCGCAGCTCGTAAACTTCCGTGTTGATCTTTCGCTGCCGCTTCCTCATCCTGACTTCCGCCGGTTGAATATTCATAAATATTTGCTCACTGCATACGTCTTCGAACAGTTGCTGATATTCTACCGAGATAGCACTGGATATGTAGCCGTACAGAGAGGAATGTATCAGAGACAACACATCTGATGCCGAATAGAGGATCATTTCCTTGCTCAGTGGCCTCCTGGCCCAGTACCGCTGATCTTTCCTATATATATTCTTCAACTGCTCTTTCATGGGATTAGCGGGGGCATTGTATAATTCGCAGAGGGCATTAAGCGACACGTTCTTAACTTTATAAACGGGAATTCCGTGTATCTGCTGTTGCAGAACGGCATGAGCGGCTTGCGTGTCGAAAACAGTCTTCAACATGATACCGAACTGATTGTAGAGATTTACAGAATCGTTACGGCAGTCGTGTATCACTTTTACAACTTCACTTTCGAGTAACGCCTTCAGGCCGCCTTCCGTCACCATAGTAGGGCAAGCGAGTAAATCAAAAATGAAAGCCTCATTGTTGAGTGTTCCCACTTGGAACATCGTGATTTGTCCTTTGAGACCGAGGTTTACACCTTCGCAATCAAACGAAACAACGGCAGGTTGCTTGTTAGTACCTCGACTCTTAGGATTCATGATTCTATCAATAATCGCAAGACTCTCTTTAGCGTTGCTGATGACGGAAGTGTTTTGAAATATTTTTTGCCGCCAAGCCTCACTGAGGTAATGAGAGTTTATAGAACTTCTAGAATTGACGGCAGTCGTGTCTTCTTGCACTTTTGGTGTGGCCATTTTGTCTCTCACCATATTTTCTGCCAAGTTTTTAATTACGATAGAATTGATACGTTGCTTTAGCGTTTGATTCGCGATACTCTGCTGGGAGCGGGGAGAATCTGTGGGGCTGAGCACTCTCCCGGCGGGGCTTTTGTTACCGTCCGAGGATGCCGGACTGTTCTCATTAGAGACGGGCTCAGGTATGGGAGTTTCAAACGAGGTCGGCGGTGGAAGTTGAACACTCTCACCGCGGGGCGCCTGTTGCTCCATTCGATTAAGATATGTCGCTGAAAACTTTGGACGATTAATCAAAGTCACCATGTTTGACTGAACGTGAAAACTGTCAGAGAACAATTTTAAAAAAGTGCACAAATCCTCTGGCGTCTTGAACATTTGAAACCAGTAGTCCTGGGGAAACTTTGAAATCACCAAATGGAACAACTGATCTACGAGTATAGGCCCTTTGGCTTCGATACACTGTGCGAAATAGTCCAACAGTTGTTGAGTAATTTCTGCATCAATATTTGCGACGGGCAAATTATGAAATTGCTCCATGTTGTGCGATTTGTATTCCTCTTTATCCGAGACGAGTATCACGTTGTCTTCGACGACTTTGAACGTGTCAGGATGTTTCACTAAGAAGTCTTTGAATTCCTTCATTCTTTGTCCTGATATGTGACGCACTTGCGGAGAAGCTTGACTCCTGTGTCCCAGCAAACTCTTAATGGGCACTTCCGTACCCTCTCCGTACTGTACCATCTTCATTGCGAAGTATTGTTTCGCTTCTTCAATGTAATCACTGTTACCAGCTACGCCTAGACCGGAGCCAGAGCGCATCTGAAACGTATTCATGTCCACGTAGTCTCCGTCGATACTGAAGAGAGAGGGGTACTGTCCCAGGAACTTCTTCAGTCCCGACTGGGATCCTCCCGCGATCTGTCGCATCTCTTTCGTGAAACCCTTGGCACCAAACTGACAGGAAAGGTCGTGCAGCGTTCGAGGCTCGCCCTTGTCCAGGAGACGCTCTATGAAAAATAAAAGCGTCAAGTTTCGCGTCAGCTCGTATTCCATCGACTCCATTTCTCTGCAGTCGGTGCCAATCCGATGTTATACTCCGACTTTCGTTTCAACTTTGTGTTCTATGTGTCAAAGATAATCCCATTGGGACATCTGACGACAGGTACCAAGAATAGACAATGTGAAATTTACCATAAACAGAGTATGGTGACGTAACGTGACCAACTTTTGAATAAAATAAAATTGTTTTATTGCTCAAAAAACATTGAAATTACAAAAAACAGCATTGTAAAATAAATAAAATATTTGATCAAATACAGTTTTTTATTTCTAATGCAACCTATAAAAGTATTGAATTTATTCAACTTTACATCAATTTATTATCAAAACGGATTCATACAATATCAAAATATTTGTAATGCAATCCAAAGAAAAATTATTTTACATTTATTAATGCATAGTCTGTGTTTTCCAATACAGTAATAAAAGAAAACATCAAATGATATACTTACAAAATAAGCGAGGAAATATCTTTTTATTCATTTTTTTTTATTTCAAAAAGTAGTGAATCAAAAGACGTCAAAAATACTTTAGTATTTGAAATAATTACCTACCTAAAATGATATAAAAAGCCAAACAGTGCTGTTTGGAACATATTTCAATATGTGTCATTTGATACGAAAATAGTCCTTATTGTTCGTAAATGTCATTCGAGGTATTTTGACGAAGCGTATGCTTGCGTCTCCGTAGATATAATATATGGACCGATCCGTAGATTAAATCAAAATGGGCAACCACCACGGCCACCCTTCTTCTAGCGATGAAAAATCTCTTGCGGGCTCTGGCACGACGACTCCGCGCGGTGGATCGAGGAAGGGGATGACGAGCTCGGCTTCTGGAGCAGACATACAAGAAAAACCTGTCACCCAATTAATGCCCGTGGACAAACTCGCAAAAGTTAGCACATTCACCTAAACACAACATGAAATATACCAAATTAATAATTTAAATCTTTTGAAAACCTTGAACCTTATCACAAGCAAACCTGTCATACTGCGTAATTAATGTAACTTATTTATACAAACGTAGAATAAAATTCTACGTTTGTATACATTTATAACTTGAATATTTATTGAAAAAGACCCTTTCATAATTTGCTGTAAAATATAAGACTAGAAGAAGTACAAGAATTCATTGTTAGGTCTACATTTTCAACTGTGTTTACCTGACTAACAATACACATCAGAATGATTTGTTATTGGGGAATATTGGTAAAGTTTAGGCTGTGAATTGTATTGAACAGAATAATCAGCCTTTTTGTGTGATGCCTGAAATTAAAACTGACTTAATAATTATTGAACATCACTTAGTATATTTTAGCTGTGATAGTAAATTACTCTCTCTTATTTATTATTATCGGGATGCCTTATTACACACTAAATATAACAGCTTATAGAAAAAATAAAATTTATTAAATTGTATTTCCATTCTTCACAGCAAAAAGTGTTTTTTTAGTTTCTAAAATTTTCTGACACAGCTGTAATTAATTACGGCACCTATATCTTGACAGCATGCTTTTTTTTCTCTACCTGAAAATTTACTGATTGTTCCGAATATATAATATATTATGATGACTTTTATACTGAATATTCATATTTCACGTAAATTATCAGTTTACAAACACGGCTCCACCGGCCCCTGAATTTGATGAAATTGCACGAAGAAAAAAGTTTACCAACATGTATGATAATTTGACATTTTCCTATTTGTAATTAAATTACCCCCAGAACTATATTACTGTTAGCGACATTATGTAAAGGTAGAAAAAGAGTAGCATGTTGTACAGCATATTTACCATAGTAAATAAGATAGATGATTACATATCCATAGGGAAGATATATCCCAATTTTTCAATAGATTAATAATGCTATAAGTAACGAAATATAATACAAAAAAGAGTTTAAAGACTGTCGGAAGAAGTTTGCAGGGCAATTGATAATTTTAACCATGTTTTTTTTATAGATTTTGGTGAAAAAGTCTCAAGCCCATGACGGCGTCGCTGGAATTACGGAGAGCTCCTTCACAGTAATATATTTGTATTTATTATAAATTGGCATCAGCTACGGCATATCGTCAGTAATTTTCTACAACCTCGCATCTCAAAAAGACCAAGTTTTCAGGAAACACATAAATGCACCTAATTCTACAGCTGTCGTTTTATATTGCTGTAAAACACCACTGGAATGGTTTTGTCCTCAACATGTTTGAGGAAGTTGATAAGGAAGAAACCAACGACGTTTCCATCCATTCCACCCTCTCCTTCATGCTAAACTTAACATATGATCACATAATTTGCCAACATTATTAAGTTAAATAAAGCATGAAATATTTTTTTTTGGGATTCGGGTTAAAGGAATATGTGTGTATTGAAATTGTGAATTCATTACATCAAAGAACTCGAAACCGACAACATTAAACTGACAACAAAAATTAACAATGATACATATTAATCTATTTTAGAAATAGTGCTCAAAGCCCTGTATAAACTTTTGCATTTTGATAGTTTTCATATTTTTCGTCTGTGGTAGATAGTTTTCTCCGATATCTGTACATCGCAGCTTCAATAATAATACTATAACATTTTGGAAATCATTATTAAAGTTCTTTGTTAAATTTTTTTGAAGAATTGTTCGTTATTTTAGTAGCAGTTTTTTTTTTGTTAATCTGTTGCTTAGCTGTCAATTGTTTTTGCAAATGTCATGACTGATGTTTTTTTGTTTTAAGAAGCCAGTATACATAGCACACACAGTTGCACAGTGTTTTTATCAGTTAATAGTATAAATTAAAACGTTTCTTAGTTTTCGTTATCTACATTCTATATCATAATTATGTGTTATCTTTATAATTTACGCACCTATACATAAACACCTCGGTATTTGATTGAAAAATTAGTATATTAAAGATATTTATCAGTAGATAAATCTCTTACTTAACTTACTGGAACTGAATTAATTATGAAATTAAATTTTTCATGACAAACCTCCTCGGGAACTTTTAACTACTAATTGACAATGCATAATCATTTGTGTTCATGTAAATTCAGTCATGTCATCCTAGCATCTGTAGCTTCACTACTACTAGAGGCTAGGGTCCAGACGATCGCTGTGCGATTTTAGCAAGCGACCCTTTGCCTGCGGCGACTGGTAGAGTTGTGATACAACCGACCCTGATCGTAGACATCACAGATATCCATGCCTCTGAACACAAATTCATAAATCAATCACATTACAATTATGAAAATCAGGACAGGCAACTCACCATTGTTAAATTTATTTTCTTTGTGATCTACCCTTCCTATATGTAGTTATTGCTATTAATGTTTGTATCTTACCCCCCCTTTGCGTTTAGTAGAAAGGAATAAAACCCTAGCCTCCATTTTTTAATGTAAAAGATAAGAATAATAATTAATTCTTTATTTTGCATATAACCTTAGGATAGTTTGTCTGAAGATGCTTCTCAAACAGGAGAAACATGTAATAACATGTTATCAAATTGAATACATATTATATTTAACTCATTCATCAAAATATATTGACATTCATTTAAAAATTACGAAATCTGCTTGATTTTTAAAGTAGTTTGTAGTGTAATTAGTGGCAAATTAAGCATACTAGTGTCCCCAGGCGCAATACAATTCAAAGGGCCCTGTTTTTCGGACAGCATAAAAACTTCAAAAAATTACATGTATAATAATAAAAATACATAAAAATTTGAACAAGTAGTACATGGGTTATATAATATTAGCTATTTTTGAGGCCCCTAAAATATAAAGGCCCTGAGCGCGCGCCTCATTCGCTTGTAGAGTAATCCGCCAATGACTGTGATTGTTTCGATATTGCTGTGATAATATTAATCATGCTATCTGTTCATTTGTGTTTACAGTATTACCTATTTCCCAAATATCCGGAACTAGCAACGAAACTCTTTCACTATCTGCATTTTCAATCAAAAGCAAAAACGGTGCACATAGGAGCGACAGGTTTCAAACAGCAATGTGAACGTTTTTTGGGAATAATGGATGACGCGGCCATTGTAGAAGTTTATGCAAAGTAAGTTAATTGATTGTGGTTTTCATACTAACACATAAAATACGGGTGATTGCCGTGTACCTTTATCAGCGTAAAATGGACAATATTTTCAGATTTGCGTGAAAAAAACATGCATTACACAATTCCCTATAACTTTTTAAATATTCAAGTTATTGTTATTTTTAAGCCTGTGTACGTTTCAGATACATATCATAGTATTGAATTTAAATATAATGCGAGAATTCGGAATACATTAATTACTGTGACAAATATTTATGTGCATTCAATAAAGTTTTCTCAGAAATCTCATTAAAAAAACGAACATGATAAAACTAAAGTCGTAAAATACCATGTGGTGCACTAGTTGGTAAACTGTGTAAAAATTCAATTTTATTTACTTCGACAATTGAATTTTTTTTCTTTTAACAGCTTAACGACCGCGGACGCGTATTTGAGTCTTTGAAAAACACAGGTTGCTGGCTGGCGGACTCATATATGCGTATAGGCGAAGTATCTGGAAGCTAAGAAAATAAAATTTTGTAAAGATATCTCAATTTGTTTACAAATTATAGTGAATTTAGTAAAATTACAAATTTTCGCAAAATTTTATTTCGCCAGGTGAAATTTTATAAAAAAACGTGCGGTCGTTAAGCTGTTAACATACTTTTTGAGCGTCATTAGGTCATCATGAGATGCTTTATTTTTGTTTTAATAAGATAAGCCAATCTTCATAATATAATTTATGCAGAATATTCAACAAAATATAATGGCTAATAATGCCAAAACAAAATCAGTAAAAATACTCTTCTCGTATTTCATGTGTTTACAGAATTATTGTCTGTGAACTTTGGGCTTGATAAGTTATTTGATGAAAAGTCATTCTAACTTTTTCACACACCCTCTCCCTGCCGTGCTAGCCTTTTTATAGTTTATTTAATATTTCACAGAATGTTTTGCGAACCTGACAATGAAGGAATGATGGAACCAGATGGATTGAAGACATTGCTTATGACCTGTTACAAACTCTCAATGGACCACTATTCCGAAGGACCTCAGATGTGTTATATGGTGAGTTCTTTAGCGTCTACAAACCGCTTTGTCTCTGTGTTTCATTTTCACATAAGAGTTTCAATAAATCATTTAAATATTATGTTTAAAGATTTCTTTAAGTAATTAACTACGATAATATTCAGATTTCTTTTTTAAATTAATTACTTGACTAAAAATAGCACATATTGGAAATGACAAACAAAGATATTTTGAATAATAAAATTGAAATTAGGAAAACAAAACAAATTAATGGTAAAAACTCTAATAAAATATTTACACCTAACATAATACATCTGTACACATTATGAAACAATGGCTTAAAACTCATTTACCGACAGAAATTTCAGAGCTGTTGTGTGATCATCGCTAACAGCCAAACTTTATTCTTAAATTGATTAGGATTTAGATTTAGACACGTGATGCCCTGCTAATATTTCAATTTATATGTTGATTTCTAAATCTAATATTTTTTATGTCTTTACAAATATATTTCAGATTCATCGTACTTTGAAAACAGTCGTGGATTCTTGTTTTCACACTAAAAATATTTTGAGCGCTGGCTATATCGCACGTTGGCTAGAAGAGCACTGTCACAGGCTTGTGTTGCCAATGCACAGGTGAATATTTTCCTTTGTCATGTGATACTCGAATTGTATTTCATATTTTTATTATACTTAATTAAACTGAATTAATTGAAACATAATTTAATCTAAAAATATTTGATACAATGACTTGATAACTGAAATGGGTGTTCATGAAGAATCATCATTCCTTTATTAAGCTGATCCAGGCGGCAACTTGCCTTACAAATAAAATGCAATCTATAATACCACTTTTGAACATGTCAATATACTATACTAAAAAAAAAACAAACGCTCAGTGTACGATATCATGCTGTCATAGTTGCTGCGACACTCGTGTATGGTGGGTTAATGTCGAATCTGACAGTACGTTGCCTATTCATAAACTAAAAGTCTCTTCTTACGCATTCAAATGTTTTAATAGTAAAAACATCATTTAGTGAGGTTGACAGTATTAAATCATTTTTTCCCCTCCAGGTATTGTGTTCACATCCTATCGACATCGTGGCGTCGCATGGAAGCCGACAGTCCCTCGGACGGAGGAGGCTTAGAGCTGGCGACTCCGATTCTAGAAGTGCCTCCTGTCGCTGCCCCGTCTCCTAACAATGCACCGCTCTTGCCAGTCAGTAGGGCATGGCTTCTGGCCGGCTCCCTACCGCAGTTGTTTTCTAGACCTCATAATGCCAACAGTCCAGGAAGTTCAGGTGCTTTACTAAATTTTAGAATTCATTTTAAATTAAATAAATCTGTAACAGCCCGCCAATGAGGTTGAGCATGTTAGAGTGTTGCTGTGTATATTAATCACTAAAGAATGAAAGGGAAGGACAAGTGCATGCTGAATATGTTCATATTTTCCGGATTTGTCAAACTCAATCAAATGTTAGAAGCTTTTCAGCGAACAGAAGAAGGCAGCTTGCCTATTTCGATAAGTTGATTTGATCCGGTGACAACTTTATTTTACTTAAAAATGACGAAAGAGGATAATAATAGCAATGTCTTTTTTGTTGTAGGTGTAAATCTAGCATCAGCACAGTTCTTAGCTCGCATGGTATGTCTGCTGCCTTCCCATTGGACGAAACTTTACTCGTCAAGGGACCACGGCCTCGGAGCCAACCGATTTCTTCATCACGTGCTAGCTTACCGTGGGCCGACACTTTTGTTATTCAAAGCGGGCGATTCCCACACCGAAGCAGAGACCGTCGAATCTGAGAGACTGCTTCTCTGTCTGGCGGCGCCGACAGAATGGCGGGAGTCACATTTGTACATCGGCGGAGAGGAGTGTGCCTTAATTCAACTTCAACCAAAGTGAGATGGCTTCTATATTTTTTATCACTGGAAACTTTTGTTATCAAATAATTGATATTTTAAATTTACCGAGCACCTCACTCAATATATCACTTGGTAGGCAAAGAATAATATCCTGAAATAACGTTTTATTATATTAAATGTTATTGTTAGAAAAATATTACAATATCAAAAGTAGTAATTTTACCTCTGGGCACAACCTAATTTAACTGAAATACATTTTCAGTCCCATAGACAGATCAAATTATTTTGAGGAGATATCGGTAAAATTATTACAAAACATTCAATTTTTTAGATTTTATTTAATTTATACTCTCCCTAATTATTTGTAACAAAGCCGTACATGAAATTATGAGATAAGTAGATTTGTTTTTGTTTTGAAAAAAATCTTTAGTGACATTACTCCCAGACTGCCAATTTATCGCGCCAAAAGTAAACGGAATATACATAAAAGTTTCGTTAAAATGATGTGGTAATTTATATTCATTTAATAGAGTACTACTTACATGACAATTTCTCTTAAAAAAACTGTTAAAACTTAGCACAATGCGGCATTAAGATCTCGAGCATTTTTTAGCAATTCGAAAGTCAGGGCAAAAACTGACTTGTCTCGTTATCTCTACCCTTTTGTAAAATCAAAAAAAAATGAAAATTGATAATTATTTTGCTACCTGATAAGGGTTTCCTTTTAATGGCAAAATCACTAATTACATTTGCTTATAATTTTTCACACTTATATTACTTTAAAGAAAAAATATCAAGTGATTAACTTATTCTGGTAGGGGACTGTATATTTGAAATCTGATGTGTACCCAAAAACAAACGATAAATTTAACATTCGACAGTGTTTTTGAAAAAAAAATTAACTGAAGCGATGATTTAATCTTCATAGAACTTAATTTAGTTGAATGAATTCGGAGAACTATTGCTTTTATAAATCTGGGCTTTGTTTTCACATGTAGAGTAGAAGGGTTAAACACATTATTCATTTTTTGTTACCAGGTTTAATCTTCTGGAGCAGGCTCCGAAGATGTTGTACTTAAACACGAGCATCAGAGGTTATCCCAAAGGTCTACGGGCTGGTTCCGACCCTAGGAAGCCTTTGATGACCGTCGATGAGGGATTCGAGAATATTGAATACAGAGGTATCGCCTATCCGCTCGATGCGATAGAGGTGAGTGATCAATAACTTTTCTCAGTATTTTGAAATAAATTCCATCGGTGCTTACACAGCGATATAATGTGCAAATTTCTTTGCAGGTATGGGGCTGCGGTGACACAGCGAGTCGAGAAACCCAGCTGGATATTAAAAAGTGGCAAGTGAAGGAAGCGGAACGGCAGCGTCAAGTTAAACTTTCCGCGGCGGACTGGATGGACCACCCCGATAGATATCTCCTCGAGTTGGGAGGCCGCACACAGTACAATAACTCGGCCAGTTAATAATCGGCCTAAAGATGAGAAGTCGGTTTTCTGATGAACCACTTTAGAGATAAGATTAGCAATTAGAATATTCAGAGATGGAACTCAATAGATTTATAAGCGTAGCACTGTTCGGTCAATTAAATATCTCACCGAACATATAAAAGTCATTTGGTATGGCGAGATTTCAATTTAAACAAAACACTTAACAAGTCACAGGCAGAAAATGTACATTTTTTAGTGTTAAGATAGACAAATCTACATTTCTAAATGACTTTATTTCGAAGCAAAATTGTTAAATTCTGTCAGCGTTTTCTGATATATGTCTGATAGTATAAAAGTTCATTTTGAATATGACCCGAAAACAATATATTATATGTACGATGGAGTATCTCATGAACCAGCATCAGTAATTAATTTTTTTGCTATAAAGTAAGTTTATATGAAAACTTATTTATTGGGTTCTGTCTCTAATTGGATAGTAAAAACTGCATGTATGTTAAGAGCTAAAGAAAATACAGCTTTTTGTTAAAATTCGATACCTTTGCTGCCAAGAACTCTCGGTTTGCTAACTTGGTGGCAGCGAGGGTTTATTTCATAGCGTTTGATAACTTTGCTGAGAGTGTTTAGATCTCAGGAAGCTTCTCATTATACCTTGCTATTTATTTCAATTGTACTCGATTACATTACTATCAGCGCTTAGGTCATTGCTGCTGAGACACTCCTGGTAAACATGTGAAAGTTCAAATTGCAAAAGTCGAATAATACCGGACGGGTGAAACATGAAACAATGAGTATGTCGGTAAGATAGAGATTTGGCAGCAATGTATTTTATTTTTTACGAAATCAAAGCAGTTGTGTTTAATTTTTTTTAGCACTGGGCATATGTTATGCTTAAAATTAGTATTAGTATGAATAATTACTATTTCAAAAAATGTTAAAACTTGCCTTTGTGCTATAAAATAACATATATTGTCGATATATTAGAAATGCTAATAATTTTTTTAATGGTATTATTACCAAAAAATCTTGTTTTACAGTATCATGTACAGTTATCGACAAAAATATAATTAGATCAATCGTTGTATATTATATCCGATACAACATTCTTAAAAAACAAAGACTCCGATAAAAGACATTGTTTATCATGTTCCTTTTTCTATAAAACAAACTATTATGATGTTAATAATGTAGCACAGCAAAATATTTATATAAATTTGTTGATAGTAATCAATATTAGACACAGATGACTACTTCTATTTTTGTACGGATTTAACTTGTATGTATCAACATAACACTATAATCTTTCATTGGGTAACAATCATTTTCTACAAATGCTGTGAAATTTCGTTTAAAATCTGTAACATATTTAATGAACCTATGGATATCATTAAATTTTAATGAAAAACAATCATGGGCTTATTAAGCAAAACAAAATTTACTACGTATCCATGGATATGTAGTGAATTTTAGAAAGAATCATTACAATTGAATAACATGTTATTCAATTATAACCAACGTTCCGTCTAATTTTTCTATTGTGTGTGCGGACCATAAACTTCTGTGAGTAGTAAATTTTCAGCAAAATAAAAAGTGTGCGCAAATATAAAAATTTGGTGAAACAAACTTATTTTTACAATATTTCTATGTGCAGCCTTGTGCAGGGATGGAAAAATGTGTGCGGGCACATTTTGGGAGGTGTGCGCGCGCACACGCGCACACCTTAGCGGGAACATTGATTATAACGATTCTTTTTTTTGATAAAAATTTTCTCTAATTCCAGAGCAATTTTAATGGCCATACGTACGGTAAAAAGCCATCAGTTATATCTAGTCTCTTAAATGTTGATGCATGTTTTGTATTATTTACCATTTACATTACAAGAAAAACAATGATTACTGAAACATTTACTCACCTGTTATCTTGACACGCTATTTTATTTTTAAAAATTGTGAAAATAGTTGCAAAGTGTGTGCTACAGCAAAAATTAAAAAAATGGCCTTGCAACATCAAGTATACCAAACTTGTTTCTTTTTTTATCTTTCGGTATTGACAAAGTAAATGAGTATGTAATTATGGCTATTAGTAATCATATGTGGTGTTGCCTGATTTATTTAATATAATCCTGAATAAATAAAGCTCAATAATCAAATAGCAATTTAGCAATCCTTTGATGTTGCTATGCTAAATTAACGTACAATAAATGCTTCACTCACAATGTCCTACTCGACAGGCTTAGGTCGAAAGAAAAAAATGTTTTTCGTGTACATTTGTATTTATGTACTTACACATCTTATGAAGACATTAGTGCTACTTAACATGTATTAAAACACCAGTATTTACAAACTCAAAGAAGAATTTTTCGTTTTGCTAGGATACAATTTAATGAAATGCATGCTTCCTAATCCTACTCGATGTCAATGAATTTCATGCTGTAAAATTGGATGAATCTTTAATATAATTGTGTCAGATGTCTCTGAAAATAGTCTTATTCTTGACCTACAATTCATCCTTGTATTTAGAACTAAATACATTTTTATATATTTCATAGATAAGTAAATTTAGTCAGATGAATTTTTGAACTGTTTATATCCAAAGGGTAATATTCCACTTAACTTAAATGAAATTTGGATTAACAAGGTTTATATGTTTTACCGCCTCCACGGATATCGAGTATTTTGAGGCTTTAAAATGATGTACGAAAAAGACAGCTGTTGAGTTTCCTCGTGCCGTATAGTCAATTACTTACTGGTTTGAAGCTTTCAGTACCGCTTTATGATATTATTTAAGTTTTTAAAAAAATGTACTCCCCGCATTAATAATGCGAGGAGGGAGCATAAAACGCGATGCTGCGATATTAATCAATAATTTATAGATTGTAACTATGTCTTCTTATAAATTAATCACAGCTTTTTTCTTTTACTTGTTTCTTTATACTGCATGCCCTTTAATTTAGATCCCTTATGATTTAAAAAACAATTGTTACTCTTCTATCGATCAACGTTTACACATAATTTGTGTATAATAAATTCGGTATTTTGTAATTTTCAAAAGAATGTCAAAACAAATTTCAATTCTGACAAAACAGAAAGCATTTAAGATTGTGATGTATGTCGTTTTATCTATGATTATAATTTTTATTGTATTTCAATAGATTACGGTGTATCACTACTTATTAACCCATTGAGCCAAATCACTGTGAAATGTGATCCTTAATAAAGAAATTTTCATTTGTTTTATCAGTAATTCTACAATTTTAAAAAATATATAAATTAAACACCTTCCTATCAAGTGTTGACAGTAAACGCTTTAAAACAAAACCTTTTTCTTTATCATAAAAATCATCAAAAATAAATAAATCACGTACCTGAATATGCATACTGTAAATATGCATAATGTTTAGGTTATTCTAAACATGATTTTTATTTAGACAGAATCAACTAATACAAAATTCATTTAGGCTCAGTGGGTTAAAAAAATTAAATTTGTTTTCAATTTATTTTTTGTTGTATTTAACTTATTTTTTAAATGCTGCTTATATAATTTTACACTTTTTTGTTTTGATAGGCAAGATATTATTGAATTGTCTGTGTTAATCTATTTTTTAAATGCTATATTGTTCACACATGAAGCTTTTTACAAAAAGTAAACTATGAAAGTTATAAAATCATTCGGAAATAAATGTTGAATTATTATTCCAAGTTACATATTTATATACAACCATAATATTCTGTCCATTTTTATTTTTTCATATTTTACTCACGATTTATTTATTCTCGGTGGCGGTTACGCAACAAATACGTTAGATGAACTTAATACGATGAAGATTTTTGCAATTCTAATATAACGTGTTTGTTTATGTTTTTATTATAGAGTGATAGAATTAATCTCTTATTTTATTAAGTTGGCCACAGTGAGCGCTACCATTACGATGGTAGTATTATGATAACAATTTGCAATTATTTGTTTTTGTAGTTTTGACGAAGCACATTCAATCGTGAATTTATTATCAATTTCAATGATTACGATTTAAATGACGATAGGCCATTAAAAATTTTGCTCAAAAATTTAGTTGTTTAATTTTCTCTGAATCAGAAAAGACATTTTTAGAAAACATCACATTATTTTTATAGCCACAAAGTATTTTGTTTAACCAAATTTAGTACAAAGTGTGCTCGTTTTATATACTTGAACTGCAAGTGTGTCAGGATGCTTTCATTGATTTCAATAGTTAGTATGAAGAGTAAAAAAATATCTTGATTGTGTTCTTGACGAGTCTGCGTCTGTATTGTGTTAAATACTGTTAATTATGAACCTGCCAAATATTTGAACTGTTGAAAGAGAAAAGCTCTTTTTACCGAGAATCGAGTTAAATGTAGAATTCTGCAGGTTACCCAGCGAATCTAAGGGTTATTGTGAGTTTGATTCTACTTATAGTACTTACAATATGTCTAATTGTCAGCACTATACCTTCTATTAAAATAATAAAAGTATTATAAACATAACACTAAAATAAAAAACAAAACGTTAACGTTACATATTTCAAAAAATATGAAATACGAAAAAAAACTATTTTAAGTGAAAAGTTCTTACAAATACATATTTTTGTAAAAAAAATGCATTATGACATTTGAACTATTTTCTGAACTAAATAAAAACCAAAAATCTTTCCAATGAAATATGCAGAAAATCAAAAACTCTCTTTCACTTCTGAGGTACCTGCAATTTTTTTATTCCTTAATTAAAGCATGTTCCAGGCTTATCAAGTGATGAAATTTAGAAATATTAGTTTTGAGACACATTTTTGCTGGCTGTTTGTGTCAATCTAATTGTGTACAATTTAACAATGTATTGTTTAAATAGTATACAAACAATACCTGTTTTATCAAATTGAAAGCATTTTAATCTAGTTATATTTATGGTTTAACAAATGTATTATTTTTGCATTTCCACATGCTTTTTTTGGAACATGAGTGTTTTAAAGAGAATTTTACTGTCAATGAATTCGTCTAGATTATGAAACGATATAGCTTGGAAAAGGGAATATTTTGATAAAAACAATGTATTTTTCCAGAAAATTGATAAAAGATTCATGTAGATAGGACATCAAATCCATGTAATTCCAATTTAAAAGTATTCAATATGGTTGCTAGAAGTTATAGAGTTTTTGAATTGATTACGACGAATGTTTTCATTTGTAAGTTGTAATTTTTTATAATGCTTACGCTTTATAGTCGCAAATGGCTATGAACAAATACTTAACTTTGTGCATAGAGAATTTTGTGAATATGTCAATAAATTTTTCAATCCTATTTTTAGTTTTATTTCAATTAATTATCAAGAAAGCACTGTTGGAAACACAATTTGATGTCATCTCGACATAGTTTGTAATGCGACACATTTTAATAGGCCACTTACAGAACTCATAAATCAAGTGATATCACTCCACAGCATGCTTCCAATCATCTGGTTTTATGTGTACAAAACCATACAAATCTTATTGGTTTAAATTCTCCGCATAAAGTTAGTTATTAATGATTTTTTTAAATATATATTTGGCAATGCGACAAAAATTTTTCAAGTTGAAAGATTATACGAGAAAAACTTGAGAATTTTATTGTAAATCACTCGAGGTAAATTGACATTGACCTTACCGAGAATCTAACCAAACCCGCCTGGTCAATAGAGCAAGCTCTAACCAACTAGACCACAGTGAGCAACAATGATGAATTTAAATCTATCAAATCTTATTTTATGCTCTCATGAAATAAAGGTATGACCAAACGAAACTAAATGATTAGTTCAAGAACTCGCTCTTTGAAAAAAACGTGTGGCCACTCCTCATAATAAAAAGAAAAGGGGTAACATATTTTAAAGTATAAGAATTAAGTTTTTTTGTAATATCCCTCGATCATGCAGCCCAAACTTTTTCGAAAAAAAACTTAGTTGATGAGTAAACAATACTAGCATGTGTGTCCAAATAAATTCAATCAAGTAAACTTTTAATAGTTTCGTGAGCCTTTTTTTACAAAATTGTTAATGTACGATTAATTACCGTCATTATTTTACTAATACATTTTCTTATTATAACAATTGACTTTGTACTTCTGTGCCATTTCCACGTGGAAGCATGTGGGCGGGTTAATTAATTATTTTAAAAATAAGTTGTTATCAAGGACCTATTGTAAGACAAAAAGGTGATAAAACAGTAATAATAAAATAAAGATGACTGATTTGTCCCGCGTTTGAATTATCAATCACATGATTGAAAGGGGAAAGTAATGCAAAAAAAATAATTAAATATTTTTTTAAAAAAAGCTGACCAAATTTGAAAATGTTTGTAATATAAGGATAATTTCCGAAATAATGAAACGTATCAAATTAAAGTGAGCAACAAAAAAATAAAATTATTAATCGTGCTAGAAACACCGTATTAGTGCACGGAAGTGCTACCAACACGACAGCAACCAACTGCAATACCAAATAAATAAGTCGGTTTGACAGCTGCCTTTGTTTACTTCAATCATTATAAATGAGCGATTAAAAGCATTTATTTCACATTTAGCTTGCGTAAAAGCGTTAAATATGACGCGGTCATTCGGCAACAGCCACGAGAAAAGGTTTTCAATAGACGATGCCTTCGAGGAAGAAACCGACGAAGCTATCAAAGTGTACGGCTCCACTGGGGATCGTTCACCTATCAAGGCTAAATTCAGAGACATTGACCACACATGCAGGTAAATTGCATACTTATAACTCACCAAAAACACAAATTACAACCGTAATTACTAACCTAAAGTCAGAAAACAAAAAATTATCATCGCACTTTAACATTTTGAACATCGCCGTCAAACCTGACGAATTTACATATTCTCTTACATGCGTTATAATAAGCGATATGTGGCTTGCAAATAATCATATGATTTTGATTCCTGTTATTTATCAGTTATAAATGCAGTATACATGTGCAATATCATGAAATTGCTAATTTATTACACATGTCAATGAGTAATACAATTTAAATGTGTACCATGTTTCATTTCTAAAAACCACAGACAACCTGTTTTGTCATTCAATGCACATAGTTACTGAATTGGAATTTCATAGTCCCACGCCCTGTCATTATTATTTATCACTTCTGGCAAACGAATTATATGCTTACAAAAATATGGATAGTGTTACTTGCCAACTGTTAATTTGCCATCAAAAGTAAAAAGACAGCTGGCATCTAATGAAACATATTTTGATTGCATGGTTTTACACTCTTATTTAACTGTTTTATTTCATGATATCATATCTCAAAACAACCAATTTGAATCCGTAAAAATAAAAACTTACCACGCTAACTGATAATTAAACTAAGGGTATATAATTAGTATACTAAAATGCAAGATTTTTCGGGTCCTATGGCGCAGCAGTTAGCGTAGTGGGCTTCCGTGCTGGATCTCACGGGTTCGAATCCCAGTATGAACAGCATTTTTTCGATCGATTTCTGTTCAAAGGCAAGGGTGTTTGTGATGTCTAAAAATTCCCTCCCACCCTTTCCATCCTTTAATAACTGGGCGTAGCGAGAGCGATTAGTGAACAACCAGTCCTGTCCTAACCTTATCCTTTTTCCCTACTACTCATTGAAAAGGAGAGGTTGAGCGACTGAGTAACAAACAGTTCTCTTACTATTATACTTACCCTCTCTTTGAAATAGAAATCTGCAAATGATTTTGATAAATGCTCCATTGCTAGTCAACTTGTTTCGTAACACTTGTTGTGTAACAAAATGTGACACATGTTTCACCTAATTAAGAAACGTCATCAGACATAACATGTAAAAAACTCTTCACTTAAAAATATCTATTCACTTTCATTAATACCAAATCTCTTTGTATTTCATCAGCAAGACTTACAAATGCACTGACGACACGACTTCGAGAGACTCAGACTCGCTGATCCACGAATACCTGCCTGTGAACCAAACCACCGACGTCTATTGCTGGAAACACCCAAAGGTAAAAGAAAACTGGCGAACAGTCCTGGCGGCTGTCGTGCTTCTCCTCATCGGCACCGGCCTCCTGATAATGGGGGCCTTTGCGGTGGCCGATCCCGAAAACGGAATCCAGGGCGCCGTGTTCTTTGTGGCGGGGCTCATATGTTTTGTTCCCGGCGCGTACCACGTCGTCTACATCTGGTTGGCTGCGAGGGGGCAGAGAGGCTATGATTTCTATCATCTACCGCTGTTCACATGATCATCGATAGCTGCGTATTAATCAGATCTAGTTTTAAATTGATCCGTAATCAACGATCGTTGTCAAGTCACCGCTCGGTGAAAGATTGATTTCTGCTTGAGCGCCATATCTTTCTTACTTTTACCTATTATACTGCCAGCTTTGGAATCTATATTTAAATTAAGAGAAATAGGCCAACACAGTTCAATATTTTAATAGTTAATATTATTCGTTATAATGATTGTATTCGATTGTTTTAACCTTTTCTCTGCCTAATACTATAACGTGATTTATCCTCTAACTGCTAAAATTTCAAAAATGAATAGGCAGTGGTAACATTTAAATAGACTTCTACTGCGATAAAATGGAAATAGAATATTATATTATTCGAATATTCATTTATATGCCCGGATGTTGCGTATTTATACGGGGTGGACCTGTAGGATCCAAATCTTAATCAAGCCAGGCATCGAGTCTGCTAAAAACATAAATAATTTTATTGAAATCATTAACAATTAATGTAATTAATGGTTAAATATTGTATGCTCATTATTTCTTGATACGTTTGTGAGATTAACATTTTTTAGTGGAATTTAAAAAACAATTATACTGAGAAAAGACCCGAATAAATTAAAATCTCATAATCATTAAGTGCTGACTAGAGAGGCTTATTGTTTTGACCGATTGTATCTGTATTTTGAGTACTGTTGCACTCTTTTTCGGTAGTTAAATAATTATTTGATTCATCCCTAACTTGTATACTGAGCTAGTTTATAATTGCATTACACATAGTATAGTGATATTTATCCGAAGCAGTGTCTCGGCAGCGATTGTTGAGGAATATTTTAAATGATTCTATGCATAATATTTGTATTAATCCCTGAACCTTTATCTCAACACAATTTAAAAGGTGGTTTTTAAGGGTATGTGTTTTTGTTGCATGTGCGACGTATTTTAATAATTGGTTTTATGTATACATCTGCAAACAATTACTTTCAGAGTCATCGTCCTGTCTCGGAGGGAATGTAAATATATTGATATGATTTTTATAATAGTATCGCTTCTCTTGAAATTAAGCATAGTCATATTGAAGGTACCGTCTTGAAGGAAGAGTAGGTAACAAAATTAACAGTGCCTCGTAGATATGGAGTCGAAATATTTTAAAAAAGATAATGTGTCAAACGGTAAAAAAATGATTTCGAGTGCTGTTGCGATGCTCAAAATTTACATCATCCTTATTTTTAAATAATTGATTTTAGTTGCATGTAAGTAAGGTCGATAAAAAAAAAAAACACTTAACCGAGTGTGTGATATATTTCAATCATCAATAAGCAAAGCTTAACAGGCATCTGAATGATACTAACCAGTTCAATTTTTACAATTGATATTTGATGTTTAATGTTTTCAATTATAAACAAACCGGCCGAGGAATTGCTGTAATTATGCAAATAGACCGCTTATTATTTTTCATAATAGTGTAAACAAATTGTGTGCGATTATTATCGATCCGCTGTTTGATGAAAGCCTCCCTACGCTGTCTCCGCATCACACTTACATCGGATATCCGTTGACACTACTCTTGTTTTGACAATTGAAAACTTATTTTTAGAAGAAAAATAAGTACCGATTTAAAATTGAAAAAGAAATATTATTTATGTTTCTGTAATACGTAGCATTGTCTGAAAAGCGAAAATTACTGTGTAAAGTTTAATAGCAGATACAAATGTGTGTACTACATAATTTGTTTATTATTCAAGATAACATGTTTTGTCATAACGGCCGGCAATATTTAGACCCTGATTATTATTCCTTCAAGGTTGTCCTTTTACACTTAACGTGTTGTGTGTATATTATTGTTTATTTTACTAGTAATAATAAAAATTATCAGAATATTTAGTCAGAAAATCATGTGTAAATATTTACATTGCGAATCTAATCTCTGTTTATACGTAGAGTGCGTTGTTTTTGGAATCATGATTTTTTACGTAGAGTATCTTTTTTAATCTGTTAATATTTTAGAAGAGTATGTGATCTATTCGAAGTCTGCTTATGAAATGTGTTTATCCTTAGATGAGTTTATATATATGTTCTTATTATTGCCAAAGTAAACTGTGGAATGCTATCATTTTAGCATTTTTAGATCGCTATTTACAATCGATACGCAAAACTGGTTTTAAAGTTATCAACAAAACACTTCGACAGTGTTATGCAATAACCAGTTATCCACCAAAATGGAGTTTTGTGTAAAATGCATTCGAAGTTCATATCTGTGCCATTAGGTCAACGTAACCAATCTACAACACATATTAAAGGTCTCGTAGATGGTAATCCTGACCGAGATTTCTGACAATCAGTTTTGTGAAACATATGCATTATACGCCTAAATAAAAAAGCAGAAACTCAAAATGGTCACCTAATTGATTATTGCATAACACCGTCCACTTATCAAGTCTGTATTCATCTGATTATATTTACACATTCTTAATCAAATCTAAAATTTATTATTATTACATTTCTACACACTTTTTCAACACATTGAAAGAATAAATTTATGCGCTCTACCAGACCGTAGAGTTTTAAACGTGCTAGAATTTTTTTTTACAGCGGTTGAATGATTTAAAACCAGTTGTTGATTGTGTTTTTTGTAATTCGTTTTAAAAGCTTTCCCTTGAATAAAGACTGTATGTTAATTTGCCTTGCCTTAAACCATGACATTGTACTCAAATTGTATAAGGGATCAATCCATCGATATTCTTATTTATAACCGACAAATCTGAAACATGTGAAAACAATGGGAATATAACTCGCTTCTAAATTAAAGCAACCGCTGATTGCTCTATTCTGTAGAAGAGTTGAAAAACAGCTACCGTTTATTTTCGATCTGTTTATATTATGCAGACCGATGCAAACAAACATTTAAATGTCTGGAATCGATTAATCCATTAGGTAACGGACTTCACTTACAGATTGCTAAATTTTGTTGGTCAGGCAAAACAATTGTTTTAGAAAACTTATTCAAAACACAACACCAAAAATGGTGAATTTTTCCACATTTTAGTGTTGGGCACTGATTTGTTTTGCCTGTTTGTAGTTTGTATTTAGAACAAATGAAACCAGGAATTGATTTGATTCAAACGTATTCCAATTTGACAAAGCGGGCGTTCATATAATGCTTTGAAATATATTTTTTATTGTTTTTTTTTAGTATCTTTATCAAGAAATAGCATGTATTTTAGTCGATTCAAATTTATGATGGGCTATTTAAATGGTTTCGTGGCCATCATGCATCAAGTGCTACTCCCTGTTCTGGGGTACTATCCCCTGCACGGTTTATTGTATCGGTGGTTTGCATCCCTAATCTATAGTCGAATTTAACCAATTACATCAGATTAAAATATTGTATACGAACAATTGAATCTGTTCCAATTAGGTATATTCATATGTATACTATCTAAATTTAATTACTTTGCCTTATGCTTTGTAAATGAATACGTAGAATACAGCTAAAAGTGATTAATTTTCAGCGAATGGTGGTTAAGCTCTCATCCAGCATTCAGTCTGTGATACGATCATCAGAATTATTGTTTTATTCTGAGAAGTAAACATGGAAAGAAATGGATGTGAAATTTTCTTCTGTCCCAAGCCTTATTAGTGAATATTTTGATCTAGGACTTCATTTACTCACCAATCTGTACCATATAGCATCGTAGTCAATGTTTTGCTTTCTACAGCCTATTATTCCAGGCATATATATAACACAGCGAGTAAACGATCGCCAGAAGTGTCTCAGGACCATTACCCCATAAAATCTTGCAAGTTAAATGTATTTAACTGCCTTTTCGATAGTTATATAGAAATATAAATGTTTTATTTGTCACTGCTTAAAAATAGCTTATTTATTTGTTGTCATTTTGTTACGACATTTATGGTTGTTCTGTCTTCAAATTTACACAATTTGAAATACATATGTATGTATATACATGCAGCCTGTACAGATTTTACCACAAAACGATAGTTTTTTGAGAGTATATTATAGATAAGCATGAGGTTAAATCACTTCAACGATTATTGAATACTGCACATCACTTTTAGCTGTATCAAGTTATTTGTCTTAACTTCATCATATTATATACATATAAATCAATTACCCCCTGGAGGTATAATGAATATTAGTACATAATTCTTTTTTTTATTAGACTAAGTTGCAAAATCTAAGTGCAATTTTTTGGAGGTTGACAAAAGCGAATTTTTTTTTTTGATTATTGGGAAAATAATTAATTATTATTTTTAATGAATTGCATTGCGATGGCAGTTATCGACTGATTATAATTTTATGTGGTTAATACGAGGATTGTCGAATATAAATTATAATGTGTAATGTTTTCTGTCCACGTTGACGGCGTGAATGCGTGCCGTGCTTGATGTCGAACGGTGATAACCCACAATAAATTTGATTTGATGTTTAAAGTAACAATTTTAACAGCGAAAGCGATTGGAAAAAACCAAATATATTAAATTAGCACGGACAGGTGTATCGCGGAAGTGAAAGAACAGCGATTAAGATTTGAAAACATTTTTGCTGATTGAGTCGTTTGAATCTTAATCCTAAGTCTTCTTATTAATTTGATATAAGTCATTAGAATATAAACAGTAGGATATTTAAAAAAATCTAATGAGAATCAAACCTATGTTGGCTTAAAGTTCTGCTCCTTTGTGTATGGACAGGTTGTAATGATCGGTTGGTATTGAGAAGTAATAATTTAATAAATGAATAAATGTGGATGAATTACGTGATAAAATATTTAGGATTTTTTTTAATTGAGTATACTAGTGTATTTATGGCCGAAGAAATATGTATGTGTGTCTCCACTCGTGTTTTAAATTCATTTGCTTATCATCAATCACTTTTCTATAGATCATTACTTGAAATTAACTTACTATAACGCTGAATGTAAAAAAATCTCAGTTATTTGTGGGTTACACCATTTAGGCTCATCATAAAGTATAATGACGTTTTTATTTTCAACATAAAAATCAAAATCCCTTTTGATAAGTTTAATAGCGCTTGTGTACTATAATACTATGAATTTTTGAGTATAGCATTATGAAATCCAATAAACTATTTTGAAAGATATATAAAAAATTTACAAATCTAGTTTTTAAATCTTGATACGTCAAACAGGCTAATTACGGCCAAACTGCACTATTGCTTCTATGTAGAAAAGTAATAATATATAAGACATGGAATATTCGTCATGTCTGATTAGTTTTATCAAAAATATTATTTTTAAAACTGTTGAAGGTAAATCTTCCAATACCGCCTGACTCATTTTTTACCAGAAAGCATTATGACAATACTTAGGATGCTATTTGCTAAGAAACTCAATATTTATAAATGTGAAATAAAATAATAATACATTAAAATCAATTGAATTGGTGAATCATTTCGTAAAAGTATTTTTAATATGCTTCTATGACAGGAGGTTTATATTGTATTGGTTATTATGATATTTTGTAATGTTTTCTTGTGAAAAATGAGTGCAGCAATCTTGAGAAAGTTTACCCAGTTGAAATTTGATTATTCGAAATATATAAATAATATGTGGAAATAAATTTACTTTATTGCTAAATTGAGGTCTGACAACACAATAAGTGACACATGCCTGAAATTTTTAAAAGTTGTGTTCCTAAATTGTGATATCATGTATAATTCCTTTTTCAAAAATTTTGACAGTTCAGATTAATTGTGTCTATGTGAGTAAAAGAAAGCCATTAAAAAGAGATACATCCAAACACAGCAATAGATTATAACAAATATAATTGATATTCTTTATTTACTTGAATAGTAAGTACCATTACGACAGATATTATTACAGATGTCAGTAGTGTTGTCATTAATCAATATTAATTGTTTTTAAAAAAGAGGTAATCACCACTACAAATTGTCTTTGAAAATAACAATGGCGTCAACATTTTCTTGGTTTTATAATGATTTTTAATGAAAATTATATTTATAACTATTTGTGCCATTTTTTTAGTGGATGCTTTTTTTATATCCATATCAGCCGCTGTGATTGTCTCTCTTTCTCGCTTGATCTTATGTATTGTGAAGGACATGAGAGAGATATAAAGGCATGCTGGAGTTTGTTATGTTTATCCTACTCCCAAATGAGGCTGTGTGACCGAGATAGAGAAACATCCACCGCACGATGATAATCCATATATTTTTTATTTAATACAAATAATCAGATATCTGCAATTTTTTAGTATGTATTGTGAATCGAATATATTTTATAAATTTCACATAATTACCCATACACAGACAACTTTATGAGACATGATTTTATTTTAACGAGTTAATAGAATATTCTTATTGTCTATGTCAGAGAAGGGGGAAACTTTTTTTTGAAGGAAGTAATGACATTAATGAAGCTTTTTAGAGGCACTTTGGAACTTTATTTTGTAAACATTCAAAATGTATATATATTAAATAATATACAGTAAAACTTCTATATAACATTTTATGAGAGAGGGGGTGTCCATTTTATAAGAAGGCAGATTACTGGATCTAAAAAGAAGAAGTATATGTGGATGGAATAGGACACAAAACATGTCAAATCATCAATCGGCACTACTTAAATCTTACAAACTGCAACAGTAGAGAGCATGCGCAGAATATTGTGTTTGATTTAAATACATATGAAATTAACGATTGTTTTTAAAAATGTTCAGATTTTACCAGAAACTTTGTTATATCAAGTTTTAACTGTAATCGGTTTTAGGACCAATACATACACAAGTTGTATTGCCTACTTTTTGGATATTTATATTGATCAAATATAAATTAAAAAATAGGACAATTCGAATTTTTCAAAAAGTTACACTTTAAGGCAATGCACGTTCCCGACTCCCTATGTGATTCTCTGGGAAACTAATTTAGTTAGTTTGCTTCATAATGGGTAATTATGTGATAAGCATTTGATGAAATAAAATTATATAAAAGTGAGAAATATTTTAATTGTTTTTTTGTGCATTTGAAATACATAGCTTAATTTGTATTATTTCATAAGATGCCATTAAATTGTACGGAAGCGCTCTTCCATATTGTTTTATTAATAGTTACTTATTATAATTATTTTATTTTATATTATACAATGTCTCAACGCTAATGGAAATTTTCAAGACTTGAAATATATGGGTAAAACATAAAATTGTATCGTTCCTATATTATTTATTGGATGAGGATCAGACTAAATTGATTTCCCCTTATATATAAATGTTGCCAACATATTAAATTGTCAATGATTAACCGCTGATGCAACCGAGTTGGTAGTGTTGATTACTTGAACTACGATATGTGTCTATTTTTAGTGTTCAGTAACATTTATGAGTTTTGGGAAGTCTTTCAAAGTGACACTTATAAAATACCACCAAAATTAGTTATATATGATAATGCAATAATTTTTAAGTGTATTTATGACGAGGCATCATTTTTGGACGATTTTTATTAACATTTTGTGTAAATAAAGTACTGCAAACACTTTAAATTTTAGTTTTATTGCTTTTCCCATTCCATCTTGATTATTATTTATCTGGTATTTACAACAGGTCTGACTAATTAATAAAAATATATCAATAAAATGCATTACTTTTTGTCTTTTTATTTCATGACAGTCATGTGACTATTACATAATACAAGATAATTTTAAAGAAGGCAATGAAGTTCGCTATTAACACACTCAATGCGGACTTTAGTGGAGTATGCATTGTAGTATGCTGATTTTGTAATATAAATAATAATAATAATCTCGTTCGCAAATATCAGGACTGCGTAGCGTCTCTGGATAATTTATGGTACTTATAAAGGAGCGTTTACAATGCAAGATTTTTGTAAATAAATTAATTGCATGTTAGCTTTTTGATTTATATAATATTGTATACATAAATACATAGCAAACAATAGATACATTTATCAATATTAAAAAATAGCATACAATTACTTTCATTTACGTGAGTAAAATTACATCTTTTGTAAACATATATGTAAATTGAATATAACCTAATAGTAAAAAATAGGTTAAAAAATAACTTGCACTAAGCAATATTATTGTATCAAGCAAGCATTTGTTGGTGTGATATAACCGAAAACATGGATCCAGACAAAAACCCGGTTCATTTGGATATTCCGGACAAAAAAAGAGAGGCTTTTCTCTCCTTTTTTCATTCCAACAATATTTGCACCGTCTTCTTTTGGTTTTTCTATCTGGTTATGTTTTGCAGAAAATAGGCAGATGGACTCTTTTAATTTTTTGTTTTGGAGGGGGGCATACTAATTTTTCAGTAATTTGTAGCCTGTATATAATGATATTTTAGTTGAATTTTGAAAATTGTACATATAATAAGAATTTAGTATCATTGTTTGAAATAAATGAATCCCTATTTTTTATAACATCTTCATGTTTTTTTTCTACATGGGAAGTATGCATTTGATTATCGTAGCCATGCCAAGTATGCATTTGACCATCGTAGCCACTCCAGCCATGAAATTTCTGACGAAATCGTCAGAACGTCTCAGCGGTCTTTCCATTTAGTTGCACATATTCCTTCTGGGGTATATTTTACCACGGACTCACTTCTTTAAAAAAAAATATTTGTAGCTTTTTATGTATAAAATTCTAGACAGAACACTTCAATACTCAAAGAATCTTAAAGAATGTAAAATGAAGAACAGTAAATAATGAAAATTAAAATTTGAAACTTATGTAGTAAACGTATTCTAAGCGAGAGTGTAAACCAACCTTTATGTGAAAAAAAAAAAAGAAAAAACACGACTTCTGCAGGCTTGCACTACCGATTCGATATTATTATTATTTTTTTGTTGCAAAACAATAAAATAATAATAATATCACTCCAAAGCAAATTGTGGCATGTTTGAATAAATCGACGACACGCTAGGCGTATTGTTAGCACCCAACGAGTTTACTGAAATGTCACAATTTATTTTTCATAAAATGTATTCATGTTATCTTCAGGGTCTAGTGCAAAAAATAATATGCAGCATAGCACTTTCGATGGTTTCGGCGGTAACTTTGTGGAAGTTCATTTTAATAGAAAATTTAAATTAACTTTGATTATTCTACGTATTGTGTTACTAACTGTGACACGTGTTTCGCCTCTTTCAGAGGCATCTTCAGACTTAGTATTGCAAAGTTTGCTTAAGTAATGAAGCAAGATTGATTCTAACATTTTTAAATTATAAAATTACAAAATGGAGTTTGGGTTTTTTTTCCTTTTAAGGGAAGCAAGGAGGGAGGTGATGGAATCGAAATAAAGCAAACAAATAATTTAAGATTTCGACTGAAGGTGCTTGGTGGAATTTCAATATTAAATTTGAATCGTTCAAACTATATACATTCTCACAGATTTTGTCACTAACGACCCGGGTTTCGCCTTTCGGCATCTTCAGGTGTTCAAGTGCACTTGAACTGACACTTAGTAAATGAAAGTTTCGTGTTTATATAAGAAATAAATGCATCACTGAGTCCAAAGCCATTGCTGGCGAAAAGGATGAGCTCATGGGAATGCCAACAGATTTGAGTAGTAAGTAGTTTCAAGAATTATATGTATTTGTTTGTCGGCAAAGGTTTATATCGGTCGGATATTTTTATGGATTATTTTCAAAAATATCCGCGAGCAAAGGTGAAATAGGACCACCCATAGGTAATCCTACCGACTATTTGTAAATTTTTTTATTAAAGAAACCTCCCTCCTTGCTTCCCTTAAAAGGAAAAAAACCCGAACTCTATTTTGTAATTTCATAATATAAAAATATTAGAATCAATCTTGCTTCATTACTTAAGCAAACTTTGCGATACTAAGTCTGAAGATGCCCCTGAAAGAGGCGAAACACGTGTCACAGTTAGTAACACAATACGTGGAATAATCAAAGTTAATTTAAATTTTCTATTGCAGCATAGCAATATATCGTCACCCTACTGGCAGAAGTTGGTAAGTAACTAAATTGTCAAAAATGGTAAAGACTCGGGTGAGATTCTAAAATATTAATTCTTAGTTTGAAATAGCTCAGTAGATGCATTTATTGTAGAAATTTAACAAAACAACATTTTAATTTGTTTTATAAATACAATTTAAAGGCAGGCAATTTTCCTTACCTATTAATTCATAACATTATTTGTCAGATCGGCTTTAATCTATCTATAGTTTGAGGCTTTATCCAAAAGGCAAAAATTTTCATTTCTCAGAACAATGTTACTTACTAACTCCTGCCAGTACGCTGAGAGTTTGTACTGTGTTTCTCCTCTCACTTGTGATATTTTAGTGACAGTGAGGCCTGTCTGCCACTTTAAGGTTGAGCGAGTTGTCTTTTTCTCACTATTTTTGTGATACCCTCGATTCTAGTGAAATGAGTGATTCACATAATTTACAAAATGTTGACCACGTAGAAAGGTAAAGATCAGTCACAATCAAATCAAAATGTATTTGAAGAAGTTACAATATAAAAGTAAAAATAATTTCACCTTGTATTTGATCAAACTGTTATTAAATGAGTCACGTTATATTCGTACTAATACCATATTTGGCAATAAATTTATAATTTTACATTATGTAGAATAAGTTGTATTTAAATATATTTCGCCAACTCAGGCAGTAAAAATGTATTATAATTTCAATGTTGAGTAGCAGTGTAACTATATTTGACAGGTACATGACAATAGACGCCCATGTCTGAACACAGAAATTAAACATTTCATTAGATGATTTCATCGTCATTTCACAATTCCCAAATTTTATTTTAACGGCAGTTTTTCTTAACTGTGTGATTGCGCTCGCACAGCATTGAAGAGTGGCTGGCAACACTAAGAGTTTGTGAACAATTTAACTAGGCCACTGAAGTAAATGTACACATATATTAGTCACAGTTCATTTGTTCTATCATGTATGTTGTAACCGGCTAAAATGGACTATGTATAGATTAACTAAGTGCATACTTTAACTGTAACACATACATAGAAGTATTTCAAACCATGCCAATTTACAGGATTGGCAGTAAAGGAAAACTGGTTTTGACTTTTGTTGTTATTCACTCCGATCATAGAATAAATATAATATAACTTAAAACAAATCCTTGAGCTTGTGAGAGGAATTCATTCATGGGAATAATAATTACACGCATAATGTTTTAGGGCACATTTATTTTATTTAAAATATATATAATCATTTTAGAGTAGACAATATGTATGTACGTAGATATGAAACAAAATAATATATGAGTAGTATTTGGCACTGGGCGATGTGGTTGATTCAATAAATAAATGAACGGATTAATTAATGTTTGTAATTTCTTAAATATAAATTGCCACACCAAAATATACACGGACACGTCCGAGAGAAGGAATTTCACGAACAGACGTGTCGCTGTACGTTTGATGATATAAAATAATGCTGATTAAATACGAATTAACAAAAAGTAAGTAAAAAAATACACATTATACATAATATACACTCTCAAAGCTTAATAAAAAAAGGCATAATTAGTAATTAAACAAAGCACGTTTTTTTTAGTAAAATATAACTCTGTAATTCTTTCTCAAACATAACACTGATTCAAAAGTTTTTAATTGTTTTATTTTAACAAGAGTAAAAAAGTAACCTCGCGTATAAAAAAAAGTGTAATGAAATAATTAAGTACACAGATTTTTAGCAGCACCTTACATCTGTTATATTAATTTATAATTATAAAAATAAAATGTTTTAGATTTTAATAAAAATGTATTCATATACTCTAGTGGGCGAAAGAGAGCATTCAATAGATTTATTTGTAAACATTATTAATGTTGCCGATTGGTAAATATCCTTGATGGAATCTTGAGCTACAACCAATTACTTCATATCTCTGGAGATGAATAAAACACTTTTTTTAATAGAGAACTGTATTTATTGTTCAATTGTTTTTTAGGGTTTGCATAACTCATTTTTCCTATATATTAAAAAGATCTAATGCCAATCTGGACCCGACTATACAGAAATATTTAAAGCTTCCCATTAACTGATTTATAATTTAAACCAATTAAGTATTGTATTGACAAAAATTCCATCAAGTACATATTGATTTCTTTCTAAATTTCGCTAATATTTTAACTGCGTGAATGATGAATAAGAAGTCATAAATCAACAATGCAATAAAAATAGATTGAGCAATTTATAAAAAAAAGAATATTCACTTAAATTATTTAGTTGATATCTAAAATACATCTCGCGTATAAAAAAAAAACACCAGCATAAAGAGCACAACAATAATGAAACATTATTTTTATACTGACACAACAAAATCCTAATAATTTAAGGCGCGGTTTATGTTATTATTACTATTACAACTATTATTCTAAAGATGTTTCACATTTTTAAAGTGTCATTTTTGCCCTCAGTATATCGGACATAAAAAATATTACCATAGTAATAAATTACAGGGATTTTATACACCAATTTGTTTTTAAAATTTTAAGGCACTTCATTATTATGCAAGTTTCATATTAAAAATTTCAAATAAGTCGACAAACATTTAATATTTTGAAAAATTGACAATGTCGCCATGTATAAATGGAAAATAAAAACAATATTTTCAATAAAACAAAAGCACCAGATGATTGCTTATATTTTATGTTTAAAACATGCAATAGCACCGATACAAACTAATGAATGATATAATTTGTGTTCTAAATCGTCATGGTAACACGCCATAGACAATGCAATAAATATGACTAAAACCAATGAGAACTTTTTTTTCAAAAAGGGAACGTTAATGATACTCGATCATCAAAATTTAATACTGAAAGCACATAACAGGCTAAATTTGATATTATACGATTCAGGACTGTACATCGAAAAGTTTATACATATATATATATATATATAATTTTAGCTGTGCCTGAATATAATTATTTAATTAACTAAATAATCGCCAATAAAAATTGTCACAACACTGTTAGACAATGCATTTATTTGCTTTAAGCTAGAGAGCCGTAAATCCTTCAATTTGTATGTTAAATAAAATTTCTGTCTAGCTCTATTAGGATATTAAAAAAAAAAAATCCACATGTAGTAAAAGAGGAGATGGGATATAAAATGGGTTAGTAATAGTACGAGGCACAAACAAGAAAATGCCAATCAATTCTTACCTTGTATAAACTTTACAAAAACGTATCAAAGTTATTAATTATTTTTTTAATACAGTATGTAAAATATACCTTAACTATACATGCTACGATTGTTTGATATATGTTTAAATTTTTCCAATTTATACAAAATATATTGATTATCAAGATATATTGAATCGAGGCACTTTTTTCGGTAGATAAAAAATGTTGTTTAGAAAATTATTCAAAGTTAAAATATCTTACAAAAGTATTGAAAAAGTAAAAATCTTACACTTCTGATAAAACACAATCATTTCTTATAAATAATGTAGAGTTTGTGTAATACAAGAATAGTGAAGTTATCGAAATAAGTAAAGTGTTCATCCATTTATAAAATTACAAGTTTTGTTTTCTTTGAAGTTACCATGTATTGAATTTTGAATTGAGTGCTGTTCACTTTATTTTAACCATTCAAAGCATTTTTGTTTTCTATGATCAACAATAACAAAGAACCAAAACAGTATTGCGTATTTGAGGGTATTAGAATTTGGAGCAAGTATAAAACAACGCCATTACAATTTACTCTTTTTACTTTATATAGCAATTGTTTAAATCCTTTATGAATGGTGGCTTAAAAAGAACCCAAATACCCTATTTGGCGTGCATTTCAATGTATTATAAATTAAAATATTTATTTCAGTTCATTCTCTTTACAATTTTAATATTCTAAATTTAAAAACTCATTTTCAATTATGTGTTGCCATTTCATAAATTCATTGACAATTTTACAATATTGTTATAACATTCGGTGACAAAATAAAAATGCTTTTGATCTCTCTTGAACATCACCGATATAAGTTATCAAATTAGGAAACCAATGTTATTCTATTAGGTTGAGTAGTATTTTTTACAATTCTATTCAAAACCGTATTGTATTTCATAGAATAAGATTCACAGAGTGTTGCCAGAGTTATGAATAATTTGTATAAAAAAAAAACACTTTGATTAGTACGGATTCGTAAAAAATAAACAGTAATGCCACTATTAATTATATAAATAATATGATTTTTAAGCAATTATTAAATAAAGGAAGACTCAAATAAAGGTGGCAAATAAAATTGCTACACTTTTAATTCTATCGGAATGCCAAGCTGATAATCGCTTATCATTCGGCGTGCTCCCAGTCACTCTTAAAACAATCACTTGTAAGTCCTTATACTTTCAACATCATACTTCAAAATTAACACTTAAGTAACGGAGTCCGTGCAGAGATGTCTGCGGTACCATATATAATTACCATCTGTCAATAGTTACTGATAAACTACTCCTTTTTTAAATATTTAATTTGAAAATTTAAATACATAAAAAGCCTACTTTTGGTATATAGAAAATAATCTAGATATATGTTAATTTCATACTCATATCAAAGCAGAAACAATTGCTATAACGTTGAAATAATTCGATAGTATTTTCATCAGCAGCAGTCACCATTCAAAGAAACTCTTTTGACGATGCATTCTTTGTGGCTCAATATCGAGGTATAACTGATCCAGAGCAAGAAGCTGTAAGCTATGATAAGACCAACCGAGTACTTCTGAATTTCTATAAATCAACATCAAAAATGGCTAAAGAATATGAATCCTTATTTATTACATTTTTTTAGGAATAAAACTTTTCATCGAGAATGGTCCGCAGATACCTCAACCGATCACCGTTGTGTTTAGACCTCATCAGGGGCGAACCTGGAGTCGGCGTTGTTCGAGTGGTGGTCATTCTCATCGGCGTCGTGAGAGGGCGCTACGGGAGGGGGCGTCGCTGCGGCGGGTGGCGGCGTGGCGGTGGCCTTGGCGCCCGCTTCCAACGCTCGTATCCTGTTTTCGTGTTTCACGATCATCGACTTCAGACGACGGATTTCTTCCATGAATTCGGCCAGTTGCTTATCCTGGAAACGTAATATGGAGTTTGAAAAAAAAATGTTTAAGATATACATGCTACAACTGAGCACACATGAGTTGATTATTATACAGTCAAGGGTTTTTTAACTGGTGTAAATGCCAAGCCGTAAATAATCTGAGGGGTCATTTATATTTTCAACATTTAGCTTCCAAAATCTAAGTGATCCTTTGCATCATCTCTGTCATTCCATCTTTGAGGGATTGTTTTTAAAAACTTTACTAACTTTGTAATGCCAAACCCAGTTAGACATAGGATTCATTTTGAGGATAAAGGCTGCATTCATTTTTCGGATTCGACATAAGGCCGCAGTAAACATTGACTAGGGAATCTTTGGCCGGATTAGATTTACAGAATTGGCCAGAAGGCCGCACCAGAGTAGCCAAAAAGCCGTATTCGGCCATAAGGCTGCAGGTTCCCCACACCTGGAATTTCCCTTGGCACAGAACTTTTATTTATTTTAATTTGTTTCCAAGTACAACATCAATATAATCAATCATAGTTTAATGTAAAATTTAAATTGATTATATTGTTGTTTCTCTTTTCATGTTATTAGTTCCAACATGTGTTTGGAAGCATCTTCAGACAGACTTAATTGTAAGATAAATAAAATAGTCATGCGATAGTTAGTCTGAGTTTTGGTTGCTTCTCGAAGAGAAACAACCAGAAGGATAGCACATTTATCAATTCAAATTTATTATTTAAAATGAATCTCAACCAAGTTACCGCATCTTAAATACTCGTATTTTATAGGAATAATTTCTTGGCTACAACGGGGATCGGACTTGGTTGAATAGAAGTGAGAGACGTACTGTGAGTGCTGGTGCAGGAGCAGCCATCGGTGGGGGGGTGGATTCGACGGCGGACGATGTCAAATCAGCGGAGGGCGATCCTTGCTGCGGGGTGGGGGAACGGCCGGCCCTCGGCGCCCGCCTGTCCAGAGCGTTGGACCTCTTGACGACGAGCTGCTGGGCGCCTCCGCCCGATACGTAGCCGCCCTGTACAACAACACAACGGTCCTACCCGTGAAACTTGGTAAACATCTCCGTCCATAACCACGTGAATTGTTTGCTTTTGTTTTACTACATTAGATAGAAACGCCCACCGTACTCTACAGTATAATTTTTAAATGCTGTGAACAAGTCACCCAAAACAATTAACAATTGATGAAATAGTGAATGAAACCATTGAAACGACATTTAATTAAAATAACGCCATTGGAATAAGGTAAAATAGAAAAGTATTTTATTCTCCAAGTATTATATAATATAGATTTATTTTGGCTTCATGCCATCATCTGAACTATGTTTATCTATCCATAATACCAACTGTAAATCTCTTCTAAGTTGATAACATGAGTCCATTTTCATTTGCTTTGAGAAATATCATCTTTTTCAGCATGATTATTTCTTCAATGTAGAGTACCATACACGTTTTTTAGCAAGTATCTCAAAGCAAAAGAAAATGGATAAGGTGAGCTTTTGAAATGAGCGACTCATATATCTGTGTATCTCGAGAATATATATTGACAACTCAACCTCAATACTATGCACCTAGTATGTTGCTTATATTTATTTATTCATCCTACTATTAATTGTTACCATATTTAAACATCAATCAGTTTTTCCAATGTTTGACCAACTATATAAAACAATGAATAAAATTACTCGAGTTATCAATATATTCAGTCAAGCACCGATACATAAGTAAAATCTATTTAAACATAGTTCTAACAATGGCATGAAGGTGAAATAAATATATATTCTATAATTTTTGTAAAACTAAATATTTGCTATATTAACCTTATTATATAAAACAAGTTTAACTAAAAATTTATTAAAAATAAATGATTATTTAAATGCATTACAACCTCAATTATGTTGTAAACCACGTGTGGGCACACCTTGCAAAATATTTTACTGTATTTTTTTCTGTGCGAGACAGCTGATAAAACAAAACTAGTGATTGTTTAAGTCTAAATTTAAATAAAAGATTAATCATAAATCTGTTTTTTAAATTTTCAAAATAGTAGATATTTTTTATTCAGCTCCCGGAATCATTGTCAATAGGACCATAGGCCCACAGATTAACTCAATAAAGAATGAATCCCTATTTTTCATTATAAACTTCTGGAGAAGTCTTTGAAAAAAAATGTATTATTTTTTTTATTTTTTTTAGTAAGACATATATGCCGGGTTTGTTATCTACGGTTACAGAGCTCAAGGGTTTGAATCCCAGTACGGGCAGTTTCATAGATTAGTTTTCAAAAAGATTCATGGATGTCTGTGAGAGCGATCAGCTAACCACTATTCCTGTCTTAGCCCTATCCTTCTATCTATACTCTCTTCAAATTTGAATTGTCTGAATGCTGTACTCTTCCATTAATCTTAACGACCCAGGTTTCGCCTTTCGGCATCTTCAGGCTTTTCAATTACATTCGTGTACTTGAAAAGCCTGAAGATGCTAATTCAAATTTGATATTGAAATTCCATCGAGCACCTTCAGTTGAAATTCTAAATTTATACTCTCTTCGTATAAAAGAGTAACAACAGTTGAGCAACTGAGTAGCAAGCAATTCTCGTAGAAACTTAAAATTTTTGAGGAAGCACTAAATCTAAAAGGCTTGATTATTTCAGCTTTATTTACCCTGTGAAATAGTTACTTATTGAAGCATTTTCTATTTTTCACTGCATCTTGAAAAATGTTTAATTTATTTACATTGGTTAATGTTAAAAATAATATAATAAATAATAAACAATGGGATATAAAAAACTACCAAACGTTCTTGTAGCACAAAAACACAGTGAGCAAAATTAATTATACTCGGGTTAAAAGATAACAAAAATGCAATATATACTTTACAAAGTCATGGCATACTTACTATATAATAATTTGGATTAAAGCATTTACAAAAACATAAAAGGCAACTGGTACACTATTGTCGTAAGGAAAAAGAAGGCTATTGGCAAAATAGGTGGCTTTGGCTTTGCTGTTTAAAGTCTACTGAAACTATGGTAAAAGCTCAGCAATGAATGCATCAAATGAAAGGCATTAAAATTTTAAGTCTTTAACGGCTTCTAGTATAATTTGTTTGCAATAATCTGTATAAAAGTTCATAAATTTAAGGATTTTCATCACATAATTACAAAAAAAAATACCTCAGGAAGTCTAGCGTTTTTATGACATTCATGACGCCTTTTCATCTCGAGTTGATATTAAATGATTTTTTAAATAACAGTAGATTATAATTTATAATTTCGACTGAAGGTGCTTGATGGAATTTAAATATCAAATTTGATTTATCTGAATCCTGTACTCCTCCATGAGTTTTGTCGCTAACGACCCGGGTTTTGACTTTCAGGGTTTTCAAGTACATTTGTGCACTTGAAAAGTCTGAAGATGCCAAAAGGCGAAACCCGGTTCGTTAGCGACAAGACACAAGGAAGAGTACGGGGTTCAGACAATTCATAAGCCGCAGATTGGTTGTTTGTCGAAATGAGAACCGCTTGAAAAACGTGTATCCGAGTTCTTCTGCATTAACCACTTCCCCGGCGTTCACACGAATACGTGTAAAAAAAAAAGTGTTCCAATTTCGGCGCTCACGCAAATGCGTGTGATAACCGAAGCGCGCCCATAGAAACATTTTAAAATCGTTGTTCGATTTTCGGCGTTCATGCAAATACGTGTTTCATACAATTTTACGATATTCAATTTATATGAATTAGCTTTGTGGAATTCGTATATTTTATATAAAAATTCAGGAGGAAAATCTTTAATAAAAAAAAATATAGAAAATAATTCGCCGGGGAAGTGTGTTAACTAAATGCAATTTAAACTGGTCCTAGTTTAGAAAATTCGTTTTTTCTTGTGGGGGGTGGGTTGTTGAATAATTGTATTATGGTAATAAACATTTTGATAATTAACTAGCATATAATAAAGCGAGCACATAATAGTTTGATGGGTTTACTGTGGGAGTAAAAAAAATACTGTACAGTTTTATTCACATTTGTTCAAATAACTGTGATACAAATGATACGATTAGGGGTTTAAAAACATTTATATCAAAATATAAACAATACAATATTAGACAATATTTTACAAAACAAAAGCAAACATATTCAGGGGTAGCGGGTTATGGTAACAGTAAATTTGTTCACATACAAAAATATAAATGTATTAAAAAAAAAACATCATACGTACGTGTCGTTTTAGTCCTACTTGTGTGCATGCGTAAACATAATGAAATGTACAAATTAATGAAAACTGATATTGTTAATCATCGGAAAAAATGTTGCAACTGTTATTGGACGTCGTGTTTAAACGGCCTCTGATACTGAATGTGATTTTTGTCTTTACAGTTGGTACAACTTAAATGCGGCTATGTTCATGTTGTTATAGTTGATCTGTCAAATGCAATGATTAACAAAATTGTGTTTTATTCTTTCAAGTTTTTTATGTGTCATTATCATGTCCACTAGTTATACAGTGATAGAAATGAGATAAATATGCTTTACAACAAGCTTGCATTCATTTTGACAGTTTGTTTCAAAATAATCTTTTTTGATTGGTCAAGTAAATCATAAAAGATCGACAATAACAATAGTGATTATAGTCGAAATTGTTACATTAAAGTTATACCAATCTTAAAAAACAAAATACATGTTGAGTATCGCAATTCTTAATTGGTGTATAGATCCTAAAAAAATCTGAGAATAGCCCAGCCTGCTTTTTATTTTATTCTGAAATTTGAAAAACTACATCTTGCTTTAAAAAATATTTGAATGTTTCTCATCATCAACAAAAAGAAAATCGACCGCATTATCTGCAAATCAGCTAAACAAGCTGAACTAAAATTTCAGGTCATTTAAAAGAAATGTAATAATTTAACCATTAGGTAGAATTTCACAATTACAAAAATATACTTTTTATTTTCAAATAATATGAGAATAGTTCGACATTTTTCAAAGCAAGATTAAGTCATTATTATATTGTCAGTATAAAAGACAGCATTACAGGGTAAACGGATTCTTCCATACACAAATTCTTAGCACACCTTTTATTTAAAGTAATATTAATGAAATAAGAAGGCATGATAGAAGATATCATATTTATTTAATATTGTTGAATGTAAACAGAAATAATAATCAGTTTTCTTGAGCGGAGAATGTATATACGGAAGAATGACCGTACATATTTCGACAGATAGATACATCCGTGGGGAATCGGTGTAAGTAAATAATATACTATATGATTTTGTATAGTTCATATGCACAGCTCATCTAAAACTAAAGCAAAATTATAAAAATATTTCATATTGATTTATTTAATTGAATTTTGTTGCAGGATTGATGGATTTATTTTATTTCGTTTGTAAATTACATATAAATTAAAGCAGACAAACATTAAAGCGGAAAGCACAAGGCAATTAATTATTTAATAAGCTGTATTTTTACATATTCAATATGTTTATAAAATCATCTGGAATTAAATGGTCACACTGTTGGCAAACGTCGGTAAATATGAAAATTGAAAAAAATTAGATTCTTTGATATTAATTCGCTGTCTGGAATATTTAGTCAGATGTAATCATGCGATCGTTACATTACTATTACTGACTTACTCTATTTATCTATGTAACATAAAATGATGCTAAAGCTTTAGCCTGAAAGCCATAATTTTAAAGACTCATAGGAGTCAAATTTTTGTAAGCCAACTCTACCAGTATGTTGACAATTTGTATCTTATATGAATTCAGTAGATAGTTTATTTAATATATTCTATTCGGAGAAACGGATTAAAAAATATATGAACTGCAATTTGAAAAATTATCCAATCTTGTAATTATGAAGTGTTTGTTTGAATACTTGTCGTTTTCACTCCTACAATACATTACCTTCAGCGAGATGGTTAGGGGATCCGCATTCTGTCCAGCCATCCATTCGTCGGCGGAGAGTGGGGCAACATCACTGATGGTGTCGGGATAAAGATCTTCTTGGAAGAGTTCTGATTTGCGGGGAACTGTCATTGATACAACCTGGAATTAAAAATCAAAGAAACACTCGATAAAGCTTGTAACACTTTCATAGATTAATTTAATATTTTGATCAGAACGTAACTGTCGTGTTGAGTCACAGATTTTAATGGAACGGTTGTCTGTTATGTTTAGATTTCTGCTCACAAAACTACTATCTATTCCTATAAAATGCAAGACATAGAGGGAGCGATAAGTCAACTACTAGCCTTTTTCTAGCCTCATCTATCTTTACCCTTTCTGAAAAAAAGTTGATCAACGCTCCAAGTCAATACGCTCCATATTGGAGGAGGCAATAGAAAAATAGAATCTGTTAGAATCTTTTCGTAGACAAGGTGGCAATAAATTTATTGGGTCTCTTTGTGTCAATAATTTTTACAATATATATGTATGATATGAGCCTTCGAGATGCGAAGTGAGTTATGTTATATTAAATGGTAAATAACCCCAATTAATTGCATCTCGAGGTTACAGAATCAACCACTAGTGTCACGTGTAATGCCTATGAATAAAAACTAATACCACCACAAAAATAAAAACCAAAGACCACGCACCCGCCTACGCCCAGGTAAATCCAGGACGCTACGCGGGAAAAGCAACATCAGAATACACCAATTGAAAGGGAAATTGGAGCTCGGCTTCTCCAGCCCCAGAATTTGATGTATAGATATCAATCAAATGACTTATAGGGGGCTCATATTTGACAGACATAATTACAATTTCATAAAAATAACGAAAACTACTTTTTGACACTATCTGGTGATTATCAACGAGAAATTATAATTTATTACCTACTAAATAAGCCAAGGATTTGGATTTTTTTTTATTGATTTTGATAAACCGCTCTTTTTGCTGGCTATAAAAAATATGTAAAAATGTATTTTTAACTAACCTGACATAATCCAGAGTTGGTTAATCTGTAGAATTTGGATATTTCACATGTTGTTACGTCACACCCTCTCTTTGGCATCATGCCAATACCTGGAATGAGAAAATAAATATAATTTTAAACTCAAAATAAAACGTAATAAACAATTCCGTTTATCGTGGAAAATAAAGGTCAAAATACATAAAATCGATCAATGACTATGTCATGAATATTAGGTTACGTGATAGTCTTACAATCAAGTTAGTCTGAAGATGCTTTTCAAAGAGACAACCAGTGAAATAACTTTTAATTTGATGTAATCATATTAATCTTTGGCATGTTTATGAGATACATTTTTTTACCATTGAAAAAAAATAAATTATTAAGATTGATCTCCGTTACATACTAGCAACCACTAGAAACATTGTCATTTGTGTATTTTTTCATACCAGAGTTTGTATAATAAGGGATGAATATAACAATATAAAAGAGGGCATACCTCTTTGTGGGTCAGGTGTTTGGAAGGTGTTGATATAGTGGACAAACGGAGGTTCAGGTGTGATCTGAAATGTAAAAAAAAGATCTAAATGTCAAATAAAATAATTTCGAAGGATTCAACAGGAATAGTGATTTTTTAAATTTCCGTTTTTTTGAAATTGTTAGTTAAAATTATTTGCACTCATTTTACTAATATAATTGTATTGAAATTATTACACGCAGCGTTTCTGTACAACGGTTTTACCATTTTTGCTAGGAATAAAAGTTATCTGTGAATTCAATATGGCTACAAATTTAATTTTTTTATTGAAAAAAACTAGACTAGTCTAGTCTAGTCTAGGGTAGAATTTGTAAAATTTTAGAACAAAAAAGAGCCTGAATTCCTCTACTGACACTACTGGATTGCAATCCCACAATACAACAAACGTTGGTAAAAAAATGTCAGATGAAATCCCGACGAAGTTTATATTTGTGTTAGTTATTCAAAAGTTATTCAAGTTATTCAAATTATTCAAGTTATTCAAGTTATTCAAAAATTACATTGATCCACGTATGAAACATTTCAAGAAATTTCTAGTAAATTGAAATTAATAAATGTTTTTGATTCGGCCTTACCTCAAAGTACCGGATAACTGAATCTCCTTTACCGCAGAGGAATACCATGCTGGTATCGGGATCGTACAGGGGGAACATGACTCCGTTTGAGGTGTCCAACTCCACCATTACGATGGGTTCATCCAGGGCATCAGGAGCTCGCAATGAATACTGTCGCTCTGACATTTTGCTGAAACTGATGTATGAAAACTGTCACATATTGAGCACATTTCTACATTTGTATATTATAGGTCAGAAACTTTTAGACCTCCCAAGCATAATTGATGGCTCATCACTTGAAACGTTTCGCTTACGACTAGACAAACTCTTACTTACCCAGTTGTAAAAACTAGTCCGTGCCTAAGGAAGATTGCTCTCGACGCTTTCGTTCCCTCATGGCAGATCGCTTCTCCTTCAAGTTCTCCTGTTCTTGGATCGATCAATCTGTAAATAAAAAAATAATTATAAGCGGTGACATTAAATGTCAAAAAACATCTATCTATTTATCTTGCAATATTAGGAATAATAAATGTAATTATGAGACTTTATATGCTGTTCTCACAAGCAATGGTGGTATTTTAATTTGAATTATATAAAGTTGTGCATTTACAATTTGAAACATTCAATACGAATAAAAGATTCAGAGGATAAGATTATATGCCAATTGCTTAACCTATTTTTTATTCCTAAGCTCCCACAGCAACGACTGCTGGGACCAATGCTCTCTCTAAGACAATAGGTTAGCTGCACAGAAAATTCCAACTCTGCGCGAGCCAATCCAACAATTGCGCGGCATAATTTTTCATATTTGACATAAAAATTGTGTTTTCCACCTTGTGGTGGGGTTCAAACTACTGCACGCGTAACCATTAACAATTTTGCAATAAGATTCAAGTGGTAGATCGAGTTTCCATTTTGTAACATTAATAATTCTGCAATATGATTTAAGCGGAGAATAGAGTAATATGTAAGACTAGCCTGATTTTTTTGTCTTTACAGGTAGTGAGGAGTTTTGATCCGTCCCAATTGAAACAGGCAGAGTATACTAAGTCCGGATGGCAGTCCAATGAGATCAGCATCTCACCCGTTCCCACATTCCAGATGGCGACCTGAAAATACACAGCAATTCTGTCAATTTATTATTGTTTACCGTTAATTCTTGACGGAATAACAGTAATAAAAAAAAGTTTTCTTCATTTATTTAATTGTTTGATATTATTTGTGACCATACAAAGTCATATTTATGTCATAAAAGTTCACCTATGATTTGATGGGTTATTAAAACAAAAGCATCACAAACTGATGTTTTAACTGAAGTATTTTAGAGAGAGAAAAACATTTTTTTTGCTTTACTAAAAATTGAGACCAGGTTATGGATTTATATTTGTGTTGAACACGGTGAAATAATAATAATGTATTTTAGCTTTACAAACTTTTTTTTTTTTTGATTGTTGATAGCTATTTCGGCATGACGCCATCATCAGAACTATGTCTAAACGTGCATTTACTTATCTATATATAGTGGCATAGAAAAGGTACACAATACATCTACTCTTCCTTTCTAGTAGAAGAGAGAAAACCGATTTAGCCAGTTTTTAAAGTAAGCACTTCATATGGTCAAGTAATATAGAAAACATATATTTATAATTACTACAAATTAAATTTAAAATGTAGATTGGTTCGTTACTTATTGAAAATTGTGATAAAATAAACGACGATGACCTGGTTGTCGGATCCGGCTGTGAGGAGGACATTCTGTGCGGTGGGATGCCACACGACGAGACCCACCCTCCGCTGGTGGAAGACTAAGTCTACCACCGGCTCTGTCAGGGTCCGAGATAGACCTCCGTCTGGAATTTGCCATACCTGAAAACGTTAAATCGAATAGTAATGCAAGAATCACACATCTGGACAGAGAGCTAGAAGTTTTATTTTTCATACTGTTATGCTGCCAGGAAAAGTCAGATGATTATTGATTATATATATGTGGTAACTTATGTTCGTGAACGCAATGTTAGATAAATTGAATTGAATAAATTGATGTCTGTCAATGGAATGTGTGTATTTTTATATAGCTGAATCTGTTTCGGCTTTGTTGAAATTTATGTTATATCAACCTTAAAAATGAAATACTAAATCGTGTGAAGTATTAGAGACTCCCTTAAATTAGTCTAGAGTCTAATGAATTTGAGAATAGCCCCGGTGGTGTTATTGGGAAGGTCGTAATCTTAATACTATTTTTTTATACTGTATTTGTTCAATGACTTATTACATAAAAATAACTGTATAGGTCGGCTGATTACCCCATAAGCGCATGAGGTGTGCCATTGGGGCCTCCAAAACTCAGAAGTTTCAAAAAAGCTTGTACTGTAGAAAACTGTTGAGGAAAAAATAAATTACAGTTTTAAAATATACTCCACAGACCTGCGTAAAACAAATGGGAATTACATAAATTCCGTCCTTGCTTTGGAAAATCATAAAAGTGATGGTATAATTACTTTGACTACGCAGTCTTCTGATCCTGAAGCAATTACATTATCATTGTGCGGACACCAGGCAATGTCCAACACTGGCCCTTTGTGTCCTCCGACCAATGGATGATCCGGATTAATACGTCCAACCTGAAAAAAGGAAAAAAAAAAATAAGTAACAAGTCAACCGTGAAATACATATTGATTATCATACAAAACTTTGACAGCGATAAAATATTACATTTGAGGCTATTATTTGCAAACTCGGCAAACTTCGGTTGAAACGTTAACCATGAATGTAATCAGAACCATAATGTAATGTAATTGCCTTAATATTTGAATATCTAATAGTTCAAAACAGGCTAATTATATTTGAATATTCGATTGGGATCCAATTGGAAAAGAGAAGTAGATAAGTCAGGTTAAACTTCGCTTTTGGATTGGATGGATGTAAATAAATCAAAGATAACCAGGTGTCATAAATCCATGAACCAATTGAAAGATTGCACATATGTTGGTTCAAACCCATGTCACTTGTCTGCTATGAATTATTTGCATCTTGCAATTATCACATTATTTGTATCTAATTTTTAATGTGCGTAAAGAATGTTTAACGTTCTTTTCTCGTGCATAGTGCAGTTAATTTTCAACTAATCAAAGATTCTGTCAGCTGAAGGTTCTTTATATGTCAATGAAGTAAAGGCCTCTATGAATACTGATGGAAGTTCAATTAAAAGGTGTGTTTTATTCTTATAAGGAATATTTCAGTATACTTAGATTTGAATTGATAAAATTAATTAAATTAAGGTAGTAACTATGATTTTTGACTAATAGGACATTCATAATTCAATTTTCTGGATTTTATTATCATGTAGAAGACACCCTATACTTTCCTGGGTCTGTTGAAAATTGATCAATGTTATCGGTTTAGGTTGTGGTTAGGGCTTATAGAATAACAGACTTTTGGAAAAAACCGTTTTCAAATTCCAATACATCCTCAAACTCGGTTTTAGCCATTTTTCAAAGATTCACAAAAAGGGCAACCCAATGAAAATAGATAAAGACAATTTTTATTTATTATAATCAGTTACAAAAAGATACTACGGTTGACTAAATTTTTATTCAGTGTTCTTATTCGGCGATGGACTAATTATACTTCCTCCCTACTCGAGAAGGGTAGAGTCAAAATGCACAGCAAATAAATTTTAAAATTATCCTTAATATAATATTTTCAACGCAAACATTGATATATACAGATAATTAAACAAAATCAACTGTAGTCTGAAATTTACTGGCGTGAGCAATCAAATGCAACCTTACTTATTGAATAAACCAGGTCTAAACTCAATCAAATCTTCAAATGGATATTTTTTAGGAATATACACGTATTGGAATTTGTAAATAAAATTCAGATTTATAAATAATATTGAAAATGAAAACAACATTAATCTTAATCAAACAATGTGAAGCCTTAATCTTAAAAGATTTCCCGAAAAACTATATTTTGGATCGTCACCCCACATTCTATCTCGGCCTGTCGCCATCCTTCAATCACCAGTATTTTAAGAGAGCTTTCACACCTCACTCTCGTTCCCTACATACAATTGACCATGATTGAACATGGGTTGTGGAAGAAGGTCTTACATTAAACCGTGCAACTTATCAATATATTATTTATTGTCATCCCATAAGCTAACTTTAGCGGGAACTGCTGCCTAAAAATAATAAAGAGAGCAGTAATATCCGTGGTCTGTAGAGTCCGACAGGTTGGCCGACCACAGCCTAGTGAAAGATAGAAAGCAAGTCTATTGTAAAAAAAAATACCAAAATAATTATAAAGGAGACCATGGATATTACCGAATAATGGAAAATAAGAGATAGATATCCACTTATAAGTACTGGTCTAAGAATTGAAACCGGGTCACGTCAATCAGAGTCTCGGCAAATAGGTTATTTAAAAAAAGACACACTAGACATAAAAACGAGAAGAAATAAAATTAATCAACTAAATATGTTCCACGGCAGAGGAAACTTCCTAATCTATTTTGACAATTTGTTTAAGACTCGTAGCATAAACAGAAAGAGCCACATGTGTGGTGCTAAACGAAAAGCGATTAACTGACATTTTAAAATTATTTACTCAACTACAAAAACGATAAAAACGTCAAACTATATTTAAGTGTACTTTCACGCAGGCATTTTATTTTTAATGTTAGACCTGCTGCATTTTAAAAAAAAGGTAAATCATCACACTATTAGAATATCAATGGAACATTATGCACAAACTACGCTATAATACATTACAATATAAATATGAGGGCTGTGGAGTTGGGAAAAAAAACTGCAACTTCAAAATTGGCATTTACAAATGATCTGACTCCAGCTCCGATTTAAAAAAAAATGTTTTTTTTTTATCAAAATGCATAATTTTTGAATTTTTGAAAAAAGGCTTCAATTCCACAGCCATGGTAAATATCAGGGCTGTGGAGTCGTGTAAAAAAGATGACTACGACTCCAGCTTTAAAATAATTAACGACTCCGACTCCGAGGATTTTTTTTCAATAATTTCATTTTAACTTATATATATATACCATCATCTTTAGTCAGCCAAGCATGAAATGTCAACTATTTTGTTTAAATACAGATCATTAAATATATTTTTCAAAAAAAAATCGAGCCGCTCATTTTTTACGACTCCCGACTCCGGCCAAAATACCGCGACTCCGACTCCACAGCCTTGGTAAATACATATTAATACAAGGCCTCTAAATGGCGTAGTTCAATTGTTTAGTGTGCCTCCGCTTTGGGATCTTAACATTGCAGGTTCAAATCATGATTCGATATATTTAATTTTTATTTTGAGATGTGAATATTTGTGCTTTTATTGAGTAACTATTTAGTAAATTTAAAATATGTATTGAAATATTAGGTAAAAAAATTAAAAGCTGTTTGAAAAATTGTCATATGGTTCCTTTTTGACGAACAACAACCATATGTGTGTTGAATGCGTGCAGATGTGGACTATTTATTAATGCGGGCGTGTGGTAGTTTCCACTGTTCCCGATTTAGAAGGAGTGGGTGCCAGATTGGGTATTTTTCAACGCAAATAGCTGAGAATTTCGCAGCGCGTTTTCCCCCGCTGATTAATATGCTATAAAAAGTTGAATGAAATCAAAACGTCTCAGCTTTTTGCACACCGTGTGAGGTAATTATTATGTGACTCACGCCTACTGTGATTATAATATGATATTAACAGGGATATCTTCTGTGCAGTAAATGTCATAAATTCTCTCTTAAAAGATTCAAGCAGGTGTTTTCTGTAGTATTGAGCCAACAGCTGATACCGATTATTTTAATTTTTGCAATTTCATTTTATAGAATCCATTTTTTTATGTTGAATCTAGTGGGTGGACTGCATACCCTCTACTGCAGGAGTTACCAACCTTTTTCGCTCCAATCCAGTTTTCAAATGGTTTACTTTGTCTAACAATAAGCCCAAGAAGTTTGCTAGCATGCAGTGCAGTAGAAGTTATATGCCAATGAAAGGTGAAAGAGGAATCGAATGTTATACCAAGATCAACACATTTACAACAACAGACAAAAGTTTTAAAACATCATTAGATATCGCATGATGGGAAATCTTTAGCGAGAGAAGGAAATACAAAAACGTTTCGAAATGTTGAAGTCGAGCTTGTTTTTTATAGACCAATTCAAAATAGCATTCATATTGTTGCAGAATAGTACAGCCAGACTCTTTACTGATACGTAAAAACAGTTTTTAATCGTCAGCAAAGAGCAGATGCTTTATTCTACAATATCGTTAATGAAAATTATAAATAAAATTGGACCAAGATTTGATCCTTGTGGTACGGCGGAATATGTTGGGAAGACATTTGATACGTCAATTCGACAAATAAGAAACAAAAAACTAATCATTTTGTTTGAGCTTCCTACAGCACTCAATTTAATCAATGTTAATGCACGGATTGCACTCAATCCTAACAACACTGTCAGTGCGTATGTCAATTAAAACACCACCACACCACCTCTTTGGCCATATCTCCGATTTTGATGAAAAACAAATACACAGTAGAACCTCGATTATCCGGACTAATTGGGGATGAAGGTAGTCCGGATAAGGAAAAATCCGGATAATCGAAAAAAATCATAATTTACACGGAAAGACATGCACAATCAGTGTAAATAGTTTTTATTTGTCCGGATTAACATAAATCTTTAGTATTAAATTATTTTTTAACAAGAAATTCATTTATTAGTTTTTCCTTAAACAAGCTAGGTGTTCTTTTTGAAGCTGCCAAATCGCGAATACTTTTAAGTTATCCTGAGATACACTCTTCTTGGCTCTCAAACCACTTCATGACGACATCTAAGCACTGAAAATCCTTAGAATGAGCAGGACTAATATCTCTTTCTTTGCATATCACTTCTTTGTCTTTTTGATCTTGCCGAGACAAATATTTCCTTAATTATTTTCACTTCATTCAAAATTTGAAATCCAAGATCGTTTCTTTAAAAATTTAACCACTTGGTAACATATTCTTCGACACATTCAGTACATATTGAAATTTGTGCTATTGCTTCTATAATGTCTTTTATAACAATTTCTATTGTGTTACTTGAACTTTCTAATAGTCTTTTCAAGAATTTGTTCCATGATTTTATCACTGTTGACAAATCTAAGAAATTCCAACTCTCAGAAATTTTAACGTAAACATTTCATCGATCTGGCTTAAACTTTGTATTGATAGGCGAGATGATGCATTATCTAGTAATAATAATGTATTTCCTCTTCTATCTATGCAGTTTTGATATTTTTTACTTTTGGAATGATTTGTTTTTTCTGGAACATCGTTTAAAAATTTCACCATTCATCCTGGTTTTTTTCTGATGCTAATATTCAACCGGATGATTTCTTTAATTTCAAACAACGCAAAACAACGAACAAAATGGTATACACTCCATCACATGTGTAAACAACGGTGGAATAAATATGCCACGAGAAAATTAGCAAATTCATAAACAAATTGTTCCGGAAAACAATCCGGATAATCGAAAATCCAGATAATCGAGGTTCTACTGTATTTACTACTGAAGAGCTCAGCATCATAGACAGAATCATTAAGCCACGTCTAACTCAGAAAAACAACTGGATAGCTGACTGCCATAAGAGCGTTCCGTAGCTCAACAGACGTAGTCCGTAGACTCCTTACATTCTGGTAGTAAATTTTTAACATTTTAAATCGATTATTTTTATAAGACAGTCACAATTTTTTAGGTATGGTTGATGGCTTGATTTGCCATTCTTTAATTGAGTTGTATGGTATCAAAAGCAGAACTGTTCCATACATCATGTATGGGACAGTTCTACTTTTGATACTATATCAGATTCACAATTTGCAAACCATTTTTTTGGCCGAGTCTATGACATGGATTTAAGTTTAACGCCAACCGTTTTGCATCTTTCACACAAGGGTCAAAAACTAAATTTATTGGAAAAACTTGAAATTAACAGGCATAAACAAAAAATCTTAAATGAACAAACCATTATCAATCCATCACCGTTGTCAAAACCCCTAATGTAATAATAATAAATATCAGTGTAATTTATTTTAATTGATCTTATTGTTTTTCGAAACACTAAAGTCAATGTTAATAAATTTAATGTAATTAATAATAAATATAATTTTAATTTATCCTGATTTACATTTAAAACCCCCAGAGTGCTTATCGTTCTTCGTAACACTAGAATCATATTTAATAAGTGTAATATTAAAATTGTAATTTGAATTAGGATGTTGGAGTGAATGATGCATTGTGTATCTCTCCGGAGCCAGTATATATAGCTGAGAAAAATGTAAGTTCAATCATAGTTCTGACGATGGCGAAAGCCGAAATAGCTATCAACTAATAAATATAAAAAAACTGTAGAACTAAATACGTTGCTAATTTTACCCTATAATATTGTAAACTCTACTACATCTTGGGTACCGCTGGTCTATACGCTTCACATTGGGAGTGCATATGATTAAACAATAAATTCAAAAATTTCAAAAAATAAACGCCAATTCAACCAATAAAGTGTATTTCTACAATTAGTTATCAACACTTTTCAGCTTTTGTTTTACACTGTTATGTGGTCAATTGTTTGAATTCTTGCATGGACACAATGATGTATTGATTTAAGGAAAACACCAAAGACAATGAGTAATAAAATAGTGATTCAAAATGATTTATCCTTGACAACCGCCTGAAATGAACCATGTTATGAATAATATTAAAAACGTCCCTGATAAGATGATAAAGGATAAGAAAGGCTTTCAATGTGTGAATATTGATTATCGCCATCATACTGGTCTACTGTTTATTCAGAACTATCAATATGTTACTTATCAACTTTTGCCAGTATAGTGATGTTATGTAAGTTTATATTTTTGGAATAAGCTATGGCATTTGTTGTATAATGCCTTTCCTTAAAGCAGCGTTTCCAACCTGGAAAGCATCGACTAATGCAATGACGCGAACAGTTCAAAATATTTATTTACACATTAAAAACACTTTATTACTATATGAAATAAAGGATGGGGAGGCGCGAAGATATTTTATTCTTCAAAGGGAAGCACAGTAACGTAAAGGTTGGAAACCACTGCCTTAAAGGATTAACAGTGTGCAATAAGAGATATGTACACTGATAATTTAAAAGCAAAAGAATCAGTCATTATGTTACAAATTGGATTGTAAAATTTCAATTGGCGCAAACACCACTATCGGGTTTCCAAACATCACATCGCAGCACATTATGTGTCATATTTTTCACAGACAAGAAATTGTGAAACAATCGAAAGGCAACTTTACAAAAGTCAAAAAAAGTAATTTAAAGATAAAAATTCTCTCCATCCCTTCCAATCCTTAAATAATAGAGCATAGCGAGAGCGGTGAGTTAACGACTAGTCCTGTCCTAACCCTATCCTTTCTATCTTTACTCTCTTCGAAAAAGACAGTTTGAGCAGCTGAGTAACAAGCAGTTGTCGTAGAAAAACTTCTAGGCAATATGCTCCACATAGCAGAGGGAAAAGACATAATTTTTTTTAAAAATGTGTCTCACTTATTATTTCTACAACTCACGGTCAATGATTTCTTTTTAAATGGCAAGGAAACATATATTAGGCATTGCAGCTAATAAATTGTCAGATGTTTAGTTAATATTTTTTATATTTAAAATTTTTGATCACATGAGACAAACTCGAAGAGAGAAGACTTCCACCCATGCCCAAGATCTCAAGTGATAAATTTAAATTTGATATTGACCTCGCTGGGATTTGAATTCAGAATTAGTTCTAGTGTTAACTTCTTACCGCTAAACTACAGAAGTCAACTTTGGAGAGACAAATAAAATAATTTTCCATGTGCAATTTAAGCACATTGTTTTGTGATGTCAAACCAGTCTAGATAATTTTCCCAAAGTGTCATTGTGACATGAATTTTTGTCTGGCAGCAGGATGATTCTAGCAATTCTTGTAGGAAAACATAGAATAAAGTAAATGAGTTTTTTAGTTAAATTAGCAACATCCGAACGCCGTTCTTTTCTATTTGATAACCCAGATTCAAGTATTATAAAAAATATTGTTTTTTTTTTATTATTCAATTAAAAACTTAATTATTTTGACTTTAAGCCGCCGTTTTTTCAAATAAAACAAGACGAAGTATCTAGTTAAATAGAAAGTAGAAATCAACGAATGCGATAAAAACATTAGATTTCGATTTGTTTGAAAATAATTTTGCTGTACATTTTGTTTTAAAAAACATATTTCCGAATGGGGAATGACAAAATAAAAACAATAACAAAAAAACATTTTTTCACAATTTTCATTGTTTTTTTTTTGTTATCTTCAAAAACCGGTTAAAACCGAGTTTTAGGAAATATTTCAATTCGAAAAAAGGTCAAGTTAGTTCTGGTTCAATCCCTAATGACAATGTATTCTACCCTCGCAAGTGATTGGTTTGATTTGCCCACCGGAATATTTTTAATCCTTTCTTTAGAAAATGTTACTAAGAAAACTGTACTATTCGCGGATTGGTTGTAATAATGATTAAAAAAAAACAAAAAATATCAATGATGTAATTCGACTCGACATATAAATAACAAATGTATGTGGGTGGTGCAAAAAAAAATGCATATCAAATTACCAAGAAAATAAAAAATATTACTCTCCTTTGAAATGCACACGAATTCATCTACAATCATTCGAATTTTATTCTCTCAAGTCACGTACATATACAGAATAAGCGTATGGTAAAAGTTACATATTAAACAAAAATGCATACCTAATATGCGAATTTGCAGTGTGGCGACCCGACCCCATTTTGCAATAAACGAAACAAGATATCCTTGATATCACACCTATTATAATAAATTTCAATTAAAAAAACAAATCACAAATGACAAATTAGAAGATATTGAATAAATAATCAATTAAGACAGGTTTGGCATTTATTGTGCAAGAAAATTATGTATAATTTAATATTACATAACGGACAGGCGGGATCTATATTTTGATAAACTCTTGTATCTCCTGTTAGCCGCCAATTGTTAGCTTCTTCACGAGAACCATCCTTGAGTTCCGCCGAGTACGCCCTATGGATTACTCGATAGTTGTCCAGGAAGTCAAAATCTCACAGGTCGGAAGATTTCAGCGGTAGTTTTAACCGACAGGAGAATACTCAGTAATAGTTTTCTTTAATAAATTTTACAACAGTTGTACCAATTTTGTACTGCTACGCAATCTGAACTGGTTCTAATATTAGCTGACAATAAGTATACGTATGTCTTACGTATGAATAAACGTCAGTTGAGCAGGACATGTCTACAGATAAAAGCAAAAAAGATCTAGGCCCCAAATTGGAAATAATAGCTTCTTGAAAATTATTAAAAAGTAAACATAAGTTCGTATTTTAATTATGCATTGTAAAATTATAAAAAAATATTTACCACCTGAAATATTATTCCATATTCTTCCCAGACTGACCGATAAACAAAAATAAAGTTTTTATATTTTTGTGTGTGTATCAATGGTAAAAATAATCATAATACACGAAAAATCTTTTCAAGTTCAAAGTCGTATGAAACACTCGCCCTGTCGATATTCTGCCAATGCGTCAAATATTGTTTAAGCGTTTGACAGCAGTTCAGAGCTTATTGTTTGGATCCGCGCCAAAGACAATGTCTTTTGTTTGATAAATACCATGAGACACAAACATAACTAACATGCATCAATGAGCTGAAAATCTGTTTTTAGAGTTGTATCAAGAATAAAAGTGCATTAAGTCTAAAATTGGACCTTCGCAGAAAAGCTAAAATAAAATTTGACTGCAGGCTAAGAAAAATAAGTGTTAGCAGTCGATTTTTTGTGAAAAGGCTCTATATTTATAATACAAAAAAAGTGAAATACACTACTACTTCAGTGGCTGTTAATTTAAATAATCCTTTACTTCCTTTTCGCATATTATGCATAGTATGTGGTTATTTTGGTATATTAAACACATTATTCACCATTAAGGACTTGATATATTGTAAAACTATCACATAGTTGACACATCTGCAGGGCTATTCTGATTGATGTACATAAGTTTGGACGGTTTGAAATACGCAACATCGTTTTGTATTAGCTTTTGACAGTTGGTTTGACACAATTGCATGTATGTTCACTGTTGTTATATTTTGTCTGTCAAACGGTACAATATTGTTATGATAGAAGTTACTTAGGTTCTAAAAGTAGACCTGTTAAACGTATACGATGTCAGGAAAAGTGGCCATTCACTGCTTATACATAAAAAAAAAACTGTTTTTCTTATCTAATGCCGTAGAATATGTCATTGTATGGGTTTGACAGATCAATCAAATTCATATTACTCTATGAAAACAACAATGAATATAGCTGCAGTTAATACATTTGTTCCATACCAACCTTCATAAATACAAAAATAAGTGTTTAGAATTATGATCCTTATGCACATGAAAATAGCCCTGCCGAAACATTGAATGCTTTCCGTTTTGCATAATGCTGTCTAGTTAACCCTTATATTGTTTCGAAAACTTGACAAATTCGTCTCTACATAGTATATTATTAATCATGTATCATAAAACCATATCCTAAAAGAGGAATGTATGTATTTCGAATAATGGCATCATTAATGCAGGGTGCTAAATTGTAATTCAAATGTCCTGAACATTATATTACAAAGAATACTATTCAAATCGGTCGAGTGCAGTCTGTAGAAGTATTCATTTGTTTCCTGTCTGCAGTCGCCGATAATTTTATTAGAAACGATCTTATGGTTTTAAATCACAATGGAAAATATCTCAAAATAGAATCTCAAGAATATTTTGAAACATTTACAAAAATGGTAGTGTAAAAAAGGAATGATTTACAAATCATTTTCGTCCTTGGTCTGCCATAAATGCAGTTCCTTGTACGACTTATTTGTTTATAAAAGTATTTATGGAGGAAAACATGGCAAATATAATTAAAAAATTAATAATAATGCCAAAAGTATACAAAGGCGTTCGCATTTGTGCAGTGATCACCAATCTTGTAAAGCTCTTCATTAATTAAAAATAAAACACTATTTTGTACCAATTTCACATTTATTTATAAAGATCAAGACCGGATTCATTTATAATAAGTCGCCTACTGTGGTCTAGTTGGTTAGAGCTTGCTCTACCGATCAGGCGGGTCTAGGTTCGGTTCCCGGTAATGTCAAGGTTGAATTTAGATTTTTACAATTTAAATTTGGGGCTTAAGTCGTGGGTGTTAGGGATGACAATTCTCATCGAATTTTTCTTGTGTGATCTTTTAACTTATATTTAACTCGATGGCTGCCACAGATGAGATATCTCGTAAAATTTTTCATGCTCAGCCAGAGACGAGTTATCTCGTCGATAACTAATTAAATTAATAGTTGCAAATTATAGCCGGCGTGCTAGGTAATTACTATTAATTATCTACGGCAGCTAAAATGTTAAATGATTTTAATGCAGAAGAACCTAGGTACACTGATGCATAGTTGAGCAAGGGTACCAAAATATTTTTTTTATCATATTTCCTGTGTAAGAAAACTGATTGTCAGTTTGAGTTCAATAAAATGAGAAATCATTCCAGTGTAATTTTGCAATGTTTATCCCAATCAAATTTGAATAGGAGGATAAAAAATCATTTTGGCAACAAATGTTATTTTTAGCCCAATCTTGTACACCAATTTAAAGAGGGAAAAGAATAAAAAAAAATATGATCGACATACAAAAAGACGGCTATTGACCCACTTAACTGTTTTTTGTACAACTATTTCAGTTTTGCTTTAGAAAAAAATGACAACTGTGAAAAGACAAGTAAGATCCTTTGCCAATTGTCAACTACGAATCTTACTGCTATCGCTGGTCTGTTTTATCCAAAATAAATATATGTACGCTGACATACGCAGGATTGTACAACATTCCATTTTTGAAATTTTTATTAAGTGATTTATAGCGTAGGTTAGTCGGATGGCAGAAGGGGCCATCGGTCGATTTTAGGAATGTTGAGAAAATAAGATTTCAATACAATCTAACAAAAAACGTTTAGTGATATACGCTTTAACTAGGTATTGTTTGACCTGAATACGTGTTGTTTGAGTCTAAAAAAAAATAATATTCATAATCTTACATAACTTAGATATTTGACATTTTGAAGGGAAATGGGATGTTTTTTGTAATTATTTCAAATGTCTGAACATATTCAGATTGTCAAGGAAATGCAGTACACAAAAAACCGTGTACAGGAAGAGGATAGAATTTATGTAAAAATTGAAGATTGGTTCCTTGAATTTAAAAAAAAAGGACAACATTGTGGTTTAGAAAATTGAGTAAAATAGATAATAATGAAGATGCAAAAAGTAAATTACACAAAATATTATTCATACTAAGAAAAAATAATTATCGTTTCTTGATTATACACAGGGGCTGTTATGAGGGACTGGACCTAAATCACTTTCATCGCTAAAAATGCCTGACACGTCTAATGTGTGGGGATCTAATGAAGCCTTTTGTTTGTTATTACTGTCATTTGTTGTTGAATTTCTTCTGATGAGGAAATTCGTTATACGCTTCCATGTTTTTTGTTGGAATTGTGTTACGACAAATAATTGATGTAAAAAATATAGTAATCTCCCTTTTAAGTGGACAGTGGTATTTCGAAACAGTGTGAAAAAAGAGTTGGGTGTATGTATATTTTTTCGTTCATTCAAAATTATTAATGTCTCTCAGATAATGGATTTGTGTAGATTTTCTGATTTTTTATTTGTGACTGCTTTTAAACTTATATTTCTAACTCAGAAGGAATAGAAATATCACACATTGAAACCAGTCTTTGACATTGATTGCCAGCACCAATGCAGCCATACAATAAATTAAGTTTCTAAATAAAGCTGTTGCCAAAGAGTAAATACATTTAAAAGCTGTTAATTTTGAACAAAGTAAAGATTTGTAAGAAATGCTAAGAGTGTTATAATATAAACGTATTGTGGGCTGGTCAAGAATTTAGCGTATATAATACCCTGCCAAGAGTCATACAGGTGTACCAAAACCATAAACAAGGAGATTGATTGGAAGAAATGTTGACTTAGTGAAAAGTGTCAAAAATTCAATTAAGTATACTGAACATTTACATATGGCAACATTGCCCAATCGGTGTGATTCTAAAAATAAATTTAAATAAAATTGCACCCAGCATATTCTACTGAAATAGATTATGTGACTAAAAATTGCCATATAACAGTTGCCAGTGCCAAATTTTGAATTTCGTTTCACGAGTAAGACATTTAGTATAACATCAAAAGCAAAGATCAAGAAACTTTTTATTTCATTTTAATTAGTAACAGTTACAATAAGATAAATACATGCGTATCAGTAATGCTCCATACAGATTCGTAGGATATCACCTCATACAGCTGCTATCTGAGAATCATATTCAAACTGAAGCCAGTTGTTGTCTTGATACAACGATTATAACGTTGGAAATACATCACTGAAAAGGGTGATGAATAAAACGTAATTGAAAATATATTTGAATCAATTAATTCAAGATAAGTACATATTTGAATGCAAATAATTGATATCTTCAATAGGACACAACAGTTTCGATAATTATCTGAGAAGTTAAAGCTAATACCTCCCATATTGATAAATTACTATGACTAAGTTTAAAGCAACCAAATCTTGACTAACTGCTCTTCAAACACTGACAATTATTTGAAAACGCTTGTTGAAATACTGAAGCACTGTAAGTCTGCAGCGGTGAGTACACCATGCAGTATATATCATATAATATTCAAGATAGTTGAAGGTGTTTCTCCAAGAATATTAGTATGATAGTGACACAACAAGAGGAATAACAAATAAATCAATTTTCATTGAATTTGCTATAAAGACATATTAATGAATCAGGGCATTGAGCCTAAAATTCCATTTGTCGTATCTTATGGCGCTTCGGTTAGCGCTGTGGGCTTCCGTGCCGGATCCCACAGGTTCGAGTCCCAATACGAACAGCATTTTTCGATTGACTAATTAATTTCTGTTCGTGGGTGTTACTGATGTCAAAAAATTCTTTCTCACCCTACCGATCCTTCAATAACTAGTCGTAGTGAGAGCGATTAGTTAACCACTAGTCCTGAACTAGCCTAGCCTAGCCTTATCCTAGCCGAGCGACTGAGTAACAATCAGTTCTCGTAGAAAAACTTCTATTGAGATACCTCTATTAGGAGGTCATATGCTCCACATTGGGAGCGGACATAGATAAAAAAAAAAACAAAAAATATGTCCAAATTGGAAGTGATAGCTTATGAAAAAATATTTAAAATTAATAATGAATTAGTTTAATTTATTCTTTTTAACTATAAGTTTTAAAAATAAAAAAAGATTCACTATAGGTAATATTTTTTTACTTTCTGCACACTTCATGCAACCAAGTCTTGCGGAATTTCTTCTCAAAAGAATTTCTGGCAAAATTTTGAACATGACTAACGTTGTTACTGCACGGAATACACCCTATAAGAAGAGTTTGAAGCCATAGTGGGTGGTGGTGGGTACAACGTTGAGTACCCTAAAGATTTTTTTTTTTTAAATAAGTAATACAGATTTATCCATAACCAAAAAAATGTTTTTATATTTTTGTGTATTTTTTGTAATTTAGTAAAAAAAAAATGACTCGCTACTCACGAATAAATCATGATTATTTTGATTAAATTTCTGCTGTAATATAGACAACAGTATGGCAACAACCATATGCAATGTATGGTAATGTTTAATGGCAAGATATTCCACTTGTAATCTAAATCAATCGTATGAAGGAAGGTGTGTCACCTTGACTGTGGTTTATAAAAACTTAAGGTAATATTACAACACGAGAGATAAGGAAAAAGATATAAATTCCATAGACCACACTATCTACAATAAAAGTTAGCATTTAAACCAATATTGATCACAGGGTGTGATAACAAAACTGAACAGATTAACATAACTTAACAGGAAACGATAGACAGGAAATAGGAAAGCAGTAATGCACTGATAATAGGGCATTTTAAGCAATTGCAGTTAAACACTAAAACTTAACAAATATCATTTCAAACTAAAAGTACAATTGATAATCAATTTATTATTTTTGATGTCACCGTAAAATAAATAATAATAGATAAATAACAAAAACTGAATATTTCAATCAATCAATCACCATTGTTAACCCTTTGAGGAGTATCGCCGCATACGTGCGGCAGAATGTTGTGTTGTCTAATATCCATTGGCATTCTCATGCTTTTAACACATTATTTTTATTATTGGTTGCAAATAAGCAAAATAATTTTGTAAAAAGGTGAATATTTGTACACAAGTCGGTAGCCCTACAAAACTGAGCGTAAAATTACTTTTCGGCGCGATTCCCTTCCTGGAATCAATGTCCGTAGAGTGGGTTATGTTTACAGAAAGAAGCAAAAAAAGATCTAGACCCAAATTGGAAGTAATAGCTTCTTGAAAATTATTGAAAAGTAAAAATGAGTTTGTAAATTTATATTTCTAATTATGCGTTGTAAAATTATAAAAAAAATTTACCACCTAAAATATTATTTAATATTCTTCCCAGACTGACCAATAAACAAAAAAAAGTGTTTTTATATTTTTATGTGTATCAATAGTAAAACTAATCAAAATATACAAAAAAGCCTAATTTAGTAAAAATTAACTCACCACTCAAAGGGTTAAAACCCCTGCAAGACGCTAATGTAACTAGTAATAATCACTTCAATTTAACCTAATACGCTTTGATAGAAAATTTAAATTAACTTTGATTATTCCACGTATTGTGTAACTAACTGTGACACGTGTTTCGCCTCTTTCAGAGGCATCTTCAGACTTACTATCGAACCCGCGTTTTATACAGTAAATAATTTAGGTAAAATTTTATTAAACAGTAAAGATCGCGTAGATTCATCGTCACAGAGTGGTATCTATCGACTCTCTTGTGGAGACTGTCAAGCGTCATATGTTGGACAGACAGGTAGAAACTTTAATATTAGAATTAAAGAACATATAAGATGTCTAAAAAGTAACAATTTTTCTGAGTTTGCCAATCATTTAATAGAAAATAATCATAATTTTAATCAGATTTGTAATTTAGAAATACTCCACCGAGTAAATAAAAAGGGTTTAAAGATGAATAGCTTAGAATTTTTAGAAATTAATAAAACTCTTAACAAAAAAGAAATATTATTAAATAATATTCTTAATAGCACAGGCGGTTCCCCGTTACTCAAATTGTTTCCAATTAATAGAGTAATCACAAACCTAGATGATTGACTGTAACTCATTAGTTTTAATAGTTTGTAATGTTTAACGTCATTAGTAGTATGATTAAATTTGTTTGCATTTTATAATCCCCTCTTTGCTTCCATTAAAAAGGAAAAATCCCATTCTGATTGTTTACAACTCATTAGTAAAATTAGTATCATTATCTGTTTGCTTTATTTCGATTCTACACCCCCCTCCTTGCTCCTCTTAAAAGGAAAAAAAACCCAATCCATTTTGTAATTTTATAATTTTAAAATGTTAGAATCAATCTTGCTTCATTACTTAAGCAAACTTTGCGATAGTAAGTCTGAAGATGCCTCTGAAAGAGGCGAAACACGTGTCACAGTTAGTTACACAATACGTGGAATAATCAAAGTTAATTTAAATTTTCTATTAAAATGAACTTCCACAAAGTTACCGCCGAAACCATCGAAAGTATTAATACGCTTTGATAATCCTATATTTGTCATCGTTCCAAGAAACACTAATGTTGAGTTATTCAATATAATACTATAATTTGCAATATAAATTAGAATGTTGGAGGAGATGACAGGATACATTGTGTATCGCTTCTAAGCCAGTATATATAGCCGAGTAAATGTAAGTTTAAACATAGTACTGATGAATTCAATCAATAAATTAAATATTTCAGATGTCCGCTATCATGTGAGCATATGAACTCCAATGGAGGTTCTATAGGGGATTAAGGTTGACCTCTCTCATTGATAAGGGTAAAGAAAGAGAAGTTAGTAAATTGCTTTTTCTACACCTAGTTTTTAGGATCGGAAGGTATGAAAACGACAGGCATTCAATATAAATCCATGAATCTACTAAATAATCATTGAATGAATGTTTCCATTCCAGGATTTGAGCCTGAGACCCGGCAACCGAGTGCACAAAACCAGAACAGGATAATAAACCGGTTTCATGACCAATTAAACTATAGGAAATAAATAGATGTTACTATAATTTGAAAAGATTATGTACTGAAACAACTTTATTAGGCTTCCACACATTGTTCGCATAGAACTATTCTTTTAGGAAGACACCGTGTATTAATTTGATATTAATTACCCGACTTGTCGAGGCTGATACAGATTTTATTATTCACACATCGAAAAAACAATCAGAATAAAAATTTTGATTATAAATATAACTTTACATAATGGTTTTGGTATTTTAGACAGTTATCATAACATGGCCTCTACTTAAAATATCTATTCATCAATCCATTATAGCAACGGTTGCCAACCTGTGGTTCTGAAAGTTGTTGTCCGGTTTGTTGAAGTCTGAAAGGTTTGCGACCGCTGCTTAAAAGTAATATTTCTTGAATAGAATGCAATGTTCACTATATTTGTCAAGAAAACTTGTTGTTACCTATGCGAGTAGATTCACTTATATTTGTTTAATTGTATGTGATAAGCAGATAAATATTCAAAATTTATTTAATGATAACAAGTATTTTTTTTAACAATTTTAGCCATAACTACGATGAAATATAGCATAAAAACAGTATTGATAAACTTTTATGTTCGAACATTACTGGGTAAAATAGCATAGTACTAGATTTTAAAAAAAACCGTTAACCCTTTCCGGTCCTATGTCGAATCTCATTCGACATCGATTTTATTCCCGTGGGTCCTATGTCGAATTTCATTCGACATTTTTCTTCTGTATTGATATCGAGTTAAAATAAGTTCAAATGTATTGAATATATTATTTTTCCACTCGTAGCTATTACAGCGGTATTCTGACCAAATAATCAAATGGTTTTTATGAACATTGTAATGTGAAACTGTACGCCTGCAATGGATACAAAAGGGTCGTTTTAGGGGCTGGGTCGGCTCGCGCAGCTCGGGCGCTAAGTTCTGCATTCTTCTTTCCAACAGTAACACTTGCCACGTGCACTTGAAAATTATTACCGATGTGTACTATTGTTCTAATAATTTTAACCTTGCAAAAATGCCTAAAATTACAAAAAAACGCAAAAAAGAAACTTGATACATATATTGTATAACATGTAAGACAAAACCTGGGCTATGATAAATGCTTTCACCGTTAAAATACTTAAGAAGTTTTTAAAATATAAATAATAAGGTCATTATTGTATATATTTCGAAAAGAAATTACACTGTTGCTATAAATCTAGTAAAAAAAAAATAATTGCAAATATTAGTTTCCTTTGTGATACTGTAAATCTATTGTGGACCAGGTGGAATATTTTTTTATTTTTTGTGGACCGGAAAGGGTTAATAAGACAAGGCTTTGTAAAGACTATCGGCATATAAATAATTGTTTCAATTAGTCTCTCACGCTTTAACTGAATCTATACCGAAACAGTGGCTACTTTTATGATGTTAATTAACTGTCAATTCTCGGTTATCTATTGATAAAACTAAATCATAGTTTTTAAATTCAGTTAAACTGAATTTAAAAATCTTTATCATTCGATAAAGTTGTGGATTTTTTTTTTTTTTTTTAATCCATGTGGAGCATATGGCCTCCTAATGTAGGTATCTTAACATAAGTTTTTTTCTACGAGAACTGTTTGTTACTCAGTCGCTCAACCTCACCTTTTTCAAAGTGAGTAGTAGGGAAAGAAGGATAAAGCTAGAACAGGACTAGTGGTTGGCTAATCGCTATTGCTATACCCAATTATGAGAGGATCAGAAGGATGGGAGGAGAGGAAATGATGTGAATTGACATCACAAACACCCAGTCTTCGATCACAACTTTGAATTAAATAATTCTCAAATTCACTGTGATCTGACCGGGAATCGAACCCAGACCTGCGTGATCGGTAGAGCAAGCTCCAACCAACTGGGCTACAGCAGGCGACAATTTACGAGAACTTGAGGAATTAGTGCAAAAAAAATGTGGTTTATTTTTAATAACAAGTCACAGCATAAGAAAATTATTTAGTTCACTGCTATATTACATTGGATTAAAGTGTATACTATCCTGTGAACTATTATGAATTGAATTTTCATTTTTGCTTCTGAACTATGAAACAAAAACAGCATGATTCTCTTTTTGAAAATTTGTTTCTTCTGAAAAACAAAATGATGAAAATCAAATTTAACACTTTTGTTTGACAGTTTTGTCGTGACATGATTGATAAATTTTATTCTCATAGATTTGGAAAGTTTATATTTAGTACTAATGATGCACGCCAGTCTATAAAGAATACTAACAAAAAAAATGCTGTTTTTTTCATCCATAGCTATTGGTAAGAATATACTTTTTGAAAACCTTTCTCTTCTAGTAATCGAAAATGAGAAGATGAAGAAGAAGATTACCCTTAACCCCTTCAGGCTCAGTAATGTAAAATGGATTTTCAGTCCTAGGGACATAACATATTTTTTTTAAGGAGACAGCGGTAAAGTTGATATTTATGGATTGCAGATTGTTTCTTGACAATTGATATGATTGATTAATATTACATATAATAATAATATTATTATTGACTGAGACATGTTATAAATGTGTAAATAAAGTTGTGAATGCAAGACACCGGTCATATTTCACAAACTGAAAGAAAATCAGTTAAAAATCGGTTCAAAATTCAAAGATAAAATTGCAGATTGTCATAGCTGATTATGAGGGGACTTGATAAAATCTTGAGCTTTCATTTTCGTTATCAGTGATGATTTTGAGGATTGTCGTTGGGAGTAATTTAAATTTGGTCACATACCTTATTGTGTGGTAAGACGATGAAGGCACCTCCACCCGCCGATTCTACGATGATAGCGAGAAATTTGGGATTGACAGCACAGAATGTCGAATCCCAAGAACTTTTCGAAACTCGAATGTTATCATAACATTGTTCCCTCTTCAGCGCTTGTCCATAGACGTGGCGGAATTTAGAACTACGTACTACACGGAAAGACATCTAAAACAATTAAATTAACAATATTTATACGTTACAATATCACTGAGTTATACGCACAGCACTGAATATGAAACCGCACAACCCCAATAATAGAGTGTAATTTTGGAATACTCGATTATAACCTCAAAATTTAACGCTCGCTGACCTAAATACAACCGATTGACAGCTAAACCAACAACATATGATATTATTATATACTTACGTTTAATTATATCTTATTAAGTAAACTTTTATCATTTAAAACTTATTTATCACAGACGCTAAAATAGACGGCACAGTTAGACCGGATTATTAAGAAAATACTCACTGTTTAGTGGCGAAAGACGCGGGCTGGACCGAAAAACCGACCAACGCCATATTTGGTAATGCTCGCAGCGCATTTCTTGCAGAACACTTCAGAATGCATACTTGCGTCATCTCTGGATCAAATATGAAATAATTTTTGGCGATCGGATTTAAAATTCCTTCTTCCGAATCATAGATCTACCTATCAAAATACGTTCATACCTACATATTCTCGATATGTTTAGTAAATATTTTATAAAACTAATTGTTGATAAAACACAATTATTATTTTAATCAAACTTAAACGTAATAATTCGGATTTATTGACATCAATCAGCTTATCAAGTTATTATTTTGTATTTTATACTACTACAATTTTTCATCTCTTCCGATAATAGTCCTCATCGTTTCTTCGATGACTTCGAGAAGGCACTCGTTTAGCATGGGTTAAGAATGATTTGTGAAAATGCTTTATTGGTTTCTCAATTTAATGTTGCTATGAAAATAAGCTGAAGTACAATTGTAGAGTTGTACTTATTTGTCAACTGCTTTTTAAATAAAAAAAAAACAGATTTACCTCAAGCGATTAATGGCAACTTAAAACCTATCTGCTTCATATGTACCTTTCTACCACTTTCTACCATAAGTGGTTAATCTATCATGTTTATCAGCCATATTTCCAATGGTGCTGTATAAACTATTTTTTATATTGTGAATTGAGTACACTTCAAAGAACTTCAATGTACAATTTAATGAATATTGAAAAAGGTAATATTTTTAATAGATTCAAAAGTTAATATTTTTTTTAAATTTTAAAAAAAATATTTGACATTACAGCTTACGCCAATGCGTCAAATACTTTTAAGTTGAAAGATCATAAGAGATATACTCGATGAGAATTTTTAAAAGTCACATGAGATAAACTCAAGGAGAATTGACTTCACAAACACCCATGTCTTAGATGTCTTGACTTTTGGTGTTTTTTTAAATTATAGAAATTGATAAAATGTTTATAAAGATTGACTCAGTGAATTGATATGGCATTTACTTGGTAGAACTCCATTATAAGAGGGTAAAAATATCAAAGTATTTTAGTTCTACAGTTTTTAATAATTTTTAAGCGTTGATAGCTATTTCGGCTTTCGCCATCGTCAGAACTATCAGTGAATTGAGATTTTAAAAAAGCACTTTTTGTTCTAATTCCACATTATTCAATAAGATCAGCACCGGTTTCATCCATCGTGAGCAATATGTATTTTTACTTTCATTAATTGATAATGCTGTCGATGATCAAAACCGGTCCTGATCTGAGTAGAAATAGTGTTAACTTTTTTCATATATAATGCCTTTATAAATGAAAGTGAATTGGAAATCTATTATTGGAATTTCAACCAATGTGGGATAAAACCGAAAGAAAAGCATCGCATTCCAAAATTACAAAACAACTGTTATTAAGAATATATATTTATTAAGTTAAATGAAAACATATAAAAAGTACAAATTTTCTTAGCATTTTTTGGTTTGTACGTAACAGTATTCCTTAAACAATATTATGCTTTTTTAAATCGAAATTGGGCAAACACTTGTATTGAATCAGAAAGAATTAACAATCAAAATGAAGAAGTGAAACATTCCAATCCAATTAAAACGTTTGTCGTTTGAACAATTCTACTTGAATATTTTGCAAGAAGATAACAATATTTACTGACGATGAAATTAAATATAATCCCATTTACTTGACATTGAGGTTAAAAAAGAAATAATAACATCCATTGAAATAAAATTGGAAAGTCTTACTACAACTGCGACAGGATTGAATTTATTAGTGGCCTTGTATCGGCAAAGTAAAAAGTCACATTGAGGGAAAGCTAGATGTTATCTGAAGAAAGTCGAGTAAATCAGTTATGTAAACATTGGGTAATTCGAAAAGCTGTGCTCAATTACGTTGAGGTATTTTAGAATATTGCACATCTGGTGCAATAACTTCACAAGTGCTAAATAATGCAAAATGAGATTAATATCTCAAAACATGTCCAATAGGTCTCCACACATGGTGCGTCATTGTCAAATGTGTAGGTCTTGAAATTGAAGCATGAAACCGTGCCACAAGTTCAACGACATTTAGGCACAGCCTGAACGCCTGAAAATGGCGAATGGCGAAACCCGGGTTAATGATAAAACTTGTGTAAATGTACTAAATTTAAACGATTCGAATCCGTGTTATAGTTCAGCAAGACGTTGTTAAAATAACAAATGGAATACTCGTACACAAGTAAAAAATAAATAAGTACATATATACACATAGACGATTGTTTGATGATTTATTTTCTTATGCCACAAAATTATCTTTAACTGGTCAACAAAATGAGATTGTTATAAATAAGACCTACTTCGACTCATTAGACAAAAAAGGCTTCAAATTATCCATGCTTTACCATATCCCAAATAATACCGGATCAGTGCTGCACACATATTCGTCATTCGTGAAAAGGTTTAACACATGGAAGCTTAGCCTTTTGGCTGTCGTTGAAAAAAGTACATCTGTAGCAAGCCAGCTATGATTTGCAATTATTAATTTAATTAGTTATTGACGAGGTAACTCGTCTGACGTGTCGAGCACGAAAAATTTGACGGGATATCTTGTCTATGGCAACCATCCAGTTAATAACAAACCTATCATCGTACTGAAATGTTATCAACCATAGTAAAGTAGTAAAATAAATCTTATGAAAGGTTTTCAGCGGCTTTCATAAATCTGGAAATCCATTTAAAGGAAAAAAGGACAGATATTGTCAGTGTTTCCATTATAGTATTTGTACCTAGTAGTTTTTCAAACTATAAAAGTTTTACATTATCTACGCATGAGAGAAGATTTCACTGGACGGATGGGTGTCACAGGACTCGTGAAAGTCGGATTGGTATATGACGGAAGAGAACAAAGTGGAGTGGAGAAGATAAATTGAGATGGCCGAGGTTCACACCGCACAGTAGCGCCTTTAAGTTTTTAAAATATGTCAAATATTTTTTTATACAAAGCTCGATAGCTGTAAAAGAAAATATGTCATTTTATCACAAAATGTTTTTTTATTGTACTGTTATAACAACGAAACTGCATTAAATAATAAAGATTAAATTATATTTTAAAAAATCACTGAATTTAACATGGTTTTGCAAATAGACATCATCACTAGAAAAGTATCAAAATGCTTTGGTATTATTATATTGGTTGTCAAAAATAAACAAAAACCAATTTCTTTCATGTATACAATTCATTTATATATGTCACAACTCAGCCGGTAGTGAAATGGTGTCGTAAAGCTTTGACATAAAAGAGTCGATTAACATATTCACTGCGTATATAATTGACATCGTTTGCCACCTAGATTTATTATTCTTTGATGATGATTTTTTAATTGTTATGGGTGTTAAGCATTTTAATTTTGTGTAATTATAATGTAATTTGTTAATCCTTTAAATTGTTAATAGTTGCTTACACCTTTTTATTTCAATTTAAATTTGTATAAATATCACTGTTTATATATTTTTCTTATCGGTTGATAATGCTCGCGATGAGCGAAATCGGTCCTGATCTAATACATTTTATGTGGAAAAGTACTAAAAATCTTTTATTATTTTTATTATAATGCCTTTCCACCAAGTATTGACAGTGAACACCTTAAAAGTGAAATATGAAATAATCAAACAATTAGGAAAAAAGAAAATTTAGCAAAATTTCGATAGAATTATCTTTTCTCAATAACTCTCGGTATTCAGCATTTGAAAAGAGGTCATTAACATTTATAATCAATACCAAAGCCTTTTGAAAACTCCAAACAACAACAATCACAACGGTTATGACTGATAATCCTTAATATGCTGCACGTTATTAAATAAATTAAATTATCATTTTACGATCTGAATATCTTCAGATCATTTTTATCGCCTTCGTAGAACAGGTCAACCTTCGACGGATAGACAACTCGCACATTCCCTTCAAGATCAACGATCTTCATTTGCTGAACATGCAGCTTGTAATAAGCAGGCTTGGCAGCAGGATCAGCCTCCGCATCGCAGGGCCCACCGATTCCCATTGTTAAAACTTCTAACAAGAAAGCATCGAGGACTTTTCTGGCGACTCCTTGCGATGAGGCGGAAGTCACTTCGACCAGCATTGACTTGGATTCGTGAGACATCTTGAAAAAGAAGAAATTATTTTAACTTGGCAAAAATAAATGATTGATTGTACAGATAAGCGAATTATGTATTATAGAACAGCGGTCGTTAACCTTTTATCGACTTAACTCAAAATTTCGTATTTCACAAAACACTAGCACGTTTGTCCCTTAATACATATAAAATAATGGTCTTTAAAGTTACATTATTCATCATTAAACGATATTTTCCCCTATGTTGCAAATAAGTTTATCAATTATTGGCCCCAATTACATTACTGAAATAATTTTGCAGATCACCGGTCGGCGACCACTGATATAGAACATCGAGATTTATCTATCTGTAACATTATATATCATCTGGCCTGTTAATTTTAATAGAGACACAACAAACATCCATGTTCAACATCTCAAATTCAAATTGAAAAAATATAAATTTTATATCAGCTCGACCAGGACTTGAATTCAAGCTCTAAATTTCATCATAATAATTCGAGGGCTTTGGATCACACCGGCATATCTACAACACCATGGTTTTAAGATATAACATGTGATTTACCTTTGCACTTCTAACATTAAAATTTCATTTGTAGATATACCCAACCGTATCTTGCAAATGGTTATATCGACCCGTAATTGGCAGAAAATTGTAAGCGACAATTCATAAATTTTACAGTTGTTTTTTAACCTCCTTTCGTAACAAGCCTGTAATTGACCAATTATTACTAACCACATTTAAGAAATTGTTCTGCCGTTTACGGGTCGATATGTACAAGATATAGCTTTGTTTCAATAATATACATAATTGTGGGGTTATAATGCAAAACGTACTATTTCCAAAAATCAAACTTTTCAGTAGAGGCAAAAAACTATAGCGAACAACACAAGCATATTATGATTGAATCAATTAAAAATCATACAATAAATCATTTTGAAATCATTGACCTACTTCATAAACTTGACATATGGTAAAAAGTATTTTAAATTTGTCATTTTAATGTATTTTTTTTCAAAACGCACTATTTTTTGGAGCTATGTGTACAGAAAATAAACTTTTTTTTAAATTTATTTTCAAATATAAAAAAAAATATTTAGGGAAACAAATTAGTAAAAAATGTCCTAAGCAAAGAGGTGATTTGCAACCAATGCATCTGTGTAAGTATTGTTTTCGCTTTAGCTGGGTGATTTATAATTGGGTAAACATCAAGTTTCATTGAAGAATTCACAAATCAATTTCAATTCATCCCTCAACATTCAATTACAAGTCATCCTTGAACGTTCGCAGAAATATGTATGGCAAAAACGGCTGTCAAATTTTTCAAGTAGGCTGACAAACAAATCTCATTTAAGCACACGTCCGATCGATTTCGATTTGGTTCTTCGTTTGGTCCTCTTCCTGATTTGGTTTCCTGTCAGGAATAAACAAAAATATTATCCTTTTCTTTACTGTCTTCAGAGCAGATCACAAAGTTTAAAATATACAGTCAAATTTCCCAACATTTGACAGTTCAATACAAATAGTGCGTTTTGAAAAAAAAATTGTTGCTCCGCTCAAATTTCTTTTGGAAATAGTGCACTTTGCCGTAACATGGAATAGTGCATTTTGTAAGAAAAGGTAGATGATTTCTCGTTGGAAATAGTACGTTTTGCAGAAAAATACGATTTTCAAGTTGAAAAACGATGGTGTTGTAAACATTTTATCGTAAAACTAAAAATACCAGTCGATTCGTTAGGCTTAAATTACCCTATCTGCATACCTAGCTCAGTATCGCTTATTTTGGAAATAGTACATTTTGCATTATAGCACCACAATTATTGGCCAAAACAGATCTTGGCTCAAATACACATTTTTGTAGATAGATCCCTGTGGTCCTAAGCCCATGAATTATTAATATGCCCCTATGTCAAAGGCTTTCGAGAGACAACCAAATATGCACACCTTTGTTAGTTCACTATTTGTTATGGGCGGGAAGCTTATCACGTTTCCAAGACTATCTTCTAAGCACGGATACAATGGCTTTCCTTCCAGCAGGTACAGGTATCTGCAATGAAACAATGTGGAGTTTTTTAAGACATTATCATTTGATCATGCCAGTTTTAAATCTTTTTATTTTACATTTGAATTTTATTAAAACCCCCTCTCAAGCTGGGACCAGGGTGAATGGAGGAAAGCAATTGAAGACAAGGCTCGATATGTAATCTCTTCAAACAAGTGATGCCATACTGCAATATGACAGACCCTTTTATGAACGGAGCTTATTGGGCAAGCTTTCGTCATTCCTGAAAAAGTAGTCATTCTTCTTCTAAAAAAACAACATATCCAAATAAAGGAGATACCTATAGCCGAAAGCGAGACAGTGATTTGGTTTTCAAAAAAGACATATGAATAATCTCAACCAATTGGTGAAAATGCGGGAAAGTACTAATATGGATTGAAATTCTAAAGTAATAGTTATTTGTAGAGATATGTAATTGTTAATCGCTTGGATTGCACAATCTTTATCATTTCAAACGATGTTTAAATCATTCTCGGAAGTATAATTGGTAAATATGGGATATAAACTGTTTGCTGACATACTTGTGTATCCCGGAATACACGTTTCTTTTCTTTTCCTTCCTAAGATTCTCAGCTTCCTGTTGAAGTTGAGCAAATAATTGTTGACCTGAATATTTCTTGTTCCTGGTTAAGGGTTGAATGGCAATCCTTTGGGGTAAGCGTGCCGTATAGAGCAGGTCACCTGGGAAACATAAATTGAAACAAATATCAATGATATGCAAGGTGAAATGAGATAAAGATTGCTACTCTAGTGCAAGGTAAAAACATATAAATTACATATCTAACGGGAGTGAATTGAGAAGTCGTAGTGCACTGCCAATAGGCACCATATGCTCAAAGGGAAGAATGAGTAGATAGAAAAGGCGCTGTAAATTGTGGGACGAACATAACTGACATAAAATTGGATATTCCACAAATTTTAAAACTAGAAATTTACCCTTTTAAAATTAAAAAGTTTTAAGTTAAAAAAGAAGATAATATATTCTTGACAAAAAATTTACTGATATATTTACTAAAAGGGATTAATGCTACTAAACATGAATACCTAGTAGGAAAATAATCATAGTGAAGTCTTACCGGGAGGCAGTTTTGCGAGATCATGTGTAGCGATAGTTGCCGCATTTCTCTTTTCGCAAATGGCATCATGCAGCTTTGTCTGCATTTGAATGAACCTCTTAAAGCTGTCTTCTGTAAACGTGAGCCCTTCGACGATACAGCAAACAATGTGCTGCCTTACCGACTTCACATCGTCAGTAATTTTTACATTGCGGGTCTCATCACCGAAATGAAGAACGTGCATTTTATGACACAAATCTTCAACGGGCTCTTCTTTTGTTTCAACCGCTTCGTTTGCATCGTTCTTTTTGTTTTGCTGTCCTTTTTTGTTTTTTTTGCCGCCCTTTCCTGCAGGAGCCGCATTGGCTGCTCCAGCCTTTGGACAATTCTGGCGAACATAGTCGACTATTTGTTTTGTTCTGCATTGGTCGACTAATTTAAATAGACGGTTGTCAGACAGGGCGTTACCCTTCAAATTTATATCTGTAATAATAAGGGTAGTATAATTCAAATTAAATTTTATGTTTTCACATAGTTTATGTAGTCCAACACACTTTTGTGCCTGAGAAAATCACATCGCAATTAAGCAGATGACAGTCATCATGGTTACTACAAAAAGGTAAACGTAAAAAATTATGACACTTACTTACATTTCTATTAATCTCTAACTTCATTTGAGTAAAATTGGCAAAAGTTCATCTATAAAATCATATTTATCCATGCAACATAAAATATCAAGGCTTGAAGCTTAATCTCAAATATTCATTAACTGTTTACTCATAACTAAGGAATCCAATTCCTCTACCGCACCCCCCTTGCTACGTCACTGGATGTATAAAAGTTTCAGATAAAAGCAAAGCAAAAATAGCATTTAAAAAAATCTTAAGTATGAACATTGCAATGTGCATACGGCGTGAGAAAGTTAAAAACGCGAAAAAAGTAATGTCAAATAATAATATTTTTATTGTAACCAAAAACATTCACCAACGGTTCGCTATAACATATTTGGCATCGCATTAAAATATTATTTATCACTGTAAATGGGTTCAGTTACTTAACTGACCATTGTGTAATGTTGCAGAAAAAAAGCATGATTCATTATATCAACAGCATAAAGTGAAATATGAAGATTTTTTACAAAATCAAAATGATTGTTTTATCTAAAAATCGACCCCCAAATGTTTCAAGATTATATTTCATAATCCCGGGATTTAAGTGAATCGAAAACCGTTCGGAATTCCGGGATTGGATTCCCTACTCATAGCTATCAATTTTTTCCCTACCAACTCCTGGCAATATGTAGGCATATTAATTTGTTGTTTTTATAAAATAATTTACGTTTTTCAAATACGTGATCCCGGTATTAATATTAGTAATAAGCGGAACATTTTCGGGTCAAAATTGCATTACGATTGCAGTCTGATTAACAATGACAGCAGGTCTCCAAATGACTGATAAATTAGTAAAATATGTATTTAAATGAAAAAAACCGTATTACATTCATACCTTTGAGTTTTGGTATTTCGGAAACTTCTTGAGGAACAATCTTAAGTTCGTTGAAGCTAATATCGAAGTTTTTCAGCACTGGCAGAACATTAATGGTGCCAGGAATTTCAGTTATTTTATTTCCGTTTATTTTGATGTCTGCCAAGTGTACATTGTCCGCATAACAGACGTCCGGGAACGAGGTGAGTTCATTGTTCGATAAATCCAACGAAATCAAACAGGGAAGCTTGCTGATTGACGGAAAATCGTTCAGCTTATTGTTGCTGAAATTGATACTTGTGAGCTGCGCCAGGTTATTTAAGCCATCCGGTAGTGACACTAATCGATTTCGCGAAAAGTCAAGCACTTTAAGCTCTCGGAGCTTGTAGATATTAATGTTGAACTTTTCTATTTCGTTGGCGAACAGCAGAAGTGAGCGCAAGTTCACCAGCCGAAATATGTCATCCTGCAATTCTTTTAAGCACGTTTCGCTGATAGTAAGCAGGTTTATACTTTGCAACGCGAATATGTGTCGGTCTAACCCAGACTTTGATATTCTATCGGATATTATCGCGCCCGAGAGTTTGATTTCATGGCGTTTGTCTGCTGCAGCAGCAGAAACCTCCGGCCACGCTGACGACATTTCAAATTTTGACAGTAATTATTATGTCTATGGTTAAGACTAGTGATGCGAGACGGGAAAAAATCGGGGTTTTTGAGGGCTTAAGCTGGGAATATTGAGTGGAATAAACTCCTTGGGAATATTGGGAAAATTTGTAAAATTGAAAAATATTATTTTAGTATCTAACTGATCATTGTATATCATTTTGGTAAATATGCTTTACAACATGCCATGATACTTCTTAGCTAAAAATTAATACAATTAATGTAGCTTATAACAATGCCATGATTCTAAATCTTTTATTGCGGATTTATTACACTTATATTTGAAAGATCCTTCCAAATCGTTACCATTTCTGCATTTGACTCCGTGGCGTAGCGAGCGGGGTGGGCAGGGCCGGACCACCCTGGGTGGCATTTTCAAAAATAAATACATACAATATTTTTCGAGAAATTATAATTATACATAAAAACAATCAAGCCACCTGTAGTAAAAACTCATAGTTCATAGGTAAAAAAAAGTAGAAGTGATGTAACAACATTAGAGGAAATATTGGGCCGGCCGTCTCATGAACCGCCCCGGGCGGCAGGACCCCTTCCTACACCACTGGTTAGACTCTATCGCTCCATCAGGCCCCTGAATGGGCTCCGGTAGTTTTTGGTCGTTTTCCTCAGACCTTTAGCGCAATTCTAAATAGTTTTTTGGTATCATATCTGCGAGTCGCCAGCCCGACTGTCTCGCTTTGCCAATCCAAGAATTGGCGCTTGTCAAGTCGCGCAGAATTCTTGACAACCTTGTCCTGATCACTTGTCCTTGTAATCAGCGCAACGATCTTCAAATTCTCCTATATGATAATCCACCACTGGATACCAGGGCTGTGGAGTTATGTAAAAAAAAAGATGATTCCGAATTTTTTCAATAATTTTATATATATGTATTCCATCAGATCATCTTTAGTCAGCCAAACATGCAAAACACTTTGGAATATTTTGTTTGAATACACATCATTAAATTAATTTTTCCATACCTTTTCGAGCCGCTCATTTTTCACGACTCCGACTCCGGCCAAAATACCGCGACTCCATCAGAGGTAACTAGACTCCACAGCCCTGATTGATACGCCATCAAGCGCGTAACTAATGGGGTTTGGATGCATTTCACCACTGATCGACACAGTTGTTTTTTTTTTAATGTAATTACTATCGTGACAAACCGAATTCCTTGCAACATCGTAGTAGAAATGACAGCTTGACAGCATGTACGGCATGTACTAATGTACACCTAACCTAAAACTGTTTCGATTGACAGCTTATTAAAATGGGGAAAAAAGGCTTTAATTGGAAAGCCAGACAGTCCCACGACACTAGAGTAGACGATTCTGAAACCCAAAAGGTTGGCGCTATATTCAGTGGTCTCATTTCTTCTAGTTTTAATTGATAACTTAATTGAGCGTGTGTTTTTCAGTAATTTTATTTATTTTGGTCTGCTGGAAGTACGACGATAAATGTCATGCAGTAATTTACAAGAATTAAACTTTTTCAGATTCAAATAGATCTTCCAGTTAAGGAATATGGAGTGGAAGATGCTTGCAACGCCATCGTTCTTCCTTCGTCTAAACGACACACCAAAGTCAAAAAAGATTCCGATCGAAATGTCAGAATATTATCTAAACAACAGAGAAAAAAACTTGAAAAGATTGTGGAGAAAAAGCAAAAGAAAGAAAATGTATGTACAAAAACATTTTACAACGATATAGCCTTTTTTACTTCAATATGATAGCGAAATCCCAAAAATTATCAGTAATGGCCAACAGGGATTGCAATATCGACCATCGCAATGTCAATTACAGAAAAAGTTTAAATAAAGCAAAAATATGATAAATTGGTATCGCAAGACCGACAATCAAAGGCAATCAAAAACTATTTTTATTTTACACATAAAATAGAATAAAAATATATCATAATTGGGTGATTTTCATAAATAACTTATCTGATACTTGTAGTATAAGATTATATAAAATATTTTAATCCATCCAAAAGAATTTAGTAGAATTGGCAATTTTTAATGATTACACTGAAATATATTATTTTAGTAAAATGAACACTACTTCTGAGTTGATAGATTTGGTAAAACTATAGTATAGCGTGTCATGGATTATTACGGCGAAAAACTTCACAAACTAAGCTAAAAACAACGCTACGATTTAAAATTATTTTTTGAGAGCTTGATAATCGCGTTAAAACCACACATTATTACGAAGAACACTGGTAAATTATGCGAAATACGAAATATTTTTCTGTACATCGCCTCTGTTTTCCATTTTGGCAGCGCCATACTATAGTTTTACGATAGATTTTTCTAAAGAATCATCAGTGACTACTTAATGTTACATCTCATTTTAAAAAAATGTCTTTGCGCTTCCCCATCTTTTATTTCATAAAGACATGCTTTAAAGAAATATAATATATAAGTATAACTGTTTGGGCCTCCCTTTGCAATACTCCACGTTTCCTCAAAGAGTCTCACTTCCCAGTTTAGAGATCATTATCTTATGGTAAAAAAATACAATTAAATGGTGTTTCTATATTTGTCAACAATACCGGCATTAATAGAATTTCTTAAAATGGGATTTTATTTCCTTCCTTTCAGAGAGCTGCTTTATTGGAAGCTTTGGCCAAAGTTCAAGCACATCCAGATGAACTTAGTCAAATGACTTCCATCCAAGCTGTGCAGTCAAAAGGCTTGAAGAAAAACCTGCGTATAACTGATGTTGATGACATGGAATTCAATATTGACACCACTAAAATAATGCCTGTGGAAGTTAAAAATTTTCAGAAAATCAAAACTATCGCTGGTATGCATATTTTCAGAAATAATTTTATAAATGTTGCGTATTTAAGGTCTGTTAGATAAATAGGCGACATGAAAAAGGTAGTACCCTTATCAAATAACATTATCATATTGTTGACATGCTGGTAATACATCATTTGGATCTGCTGAGAACTTGTGATTTGAAGGTATATTGGAAATAGGCAGAACAGATAATCTCAGATTCTCCGTGTATTGACCATACCTACTACCTTGTGGAAAAAAACACAAGGCAAAGTAGTGTAGATTAGAATGGTTAGGTACCACACTTTTGACATAGGTGGAGTGTAATTATGATTATATTTAATTTTTTGTGAAATCACAAATGATCCCGGAATGAAGATCCACCTCCTATCGGTGTCACATGATTTAACTTTGTAACACTTTTTTCACAAAAATAATTAACTAAATCAGAATAACTGATTGTTATGTCCTAAATTGTCATGTAAAAGTTGAAAATTTGTGTACATGAATGTTTCTTAAATTAAAGGTGTAATTAACTGTTTGAATACCGCGCAAATAAATCATCAATATGTCCCAGAGATACTGCGTGTTTTTGAGAAAAATAATTTTGCCTAATATACACTCGAAATCGATATTTTAAAAACCTATATTGACTCAGTATAGATGGCACTACACATATTCATCAAAACATTGCTTATATCCTATTAGAATACCAAGTATTTGATTTTTTAAATGTCTTTGACATCCGTGTTCGCTTGCATATGTTCCGGACACCTGTGTCCGCTTGGTATTCAAGTGGTTAATAATTCAAATAATATTTGCACGCACTAAATAGTTTTTTTTTACACCAAATATTTCACGTTTAATTGTCGTTTTTGGTGTTCTGCTCCATAATCTTTTGAGAAAACTTTTTATTTTTAAATATTTTTTGCTAATTTGATAACCTCCAACATTAAATTATGTCATACTTTTTGACTTTTCTTAGGTGCTAAAAAGCGAAAATACTTGTTGACCATGGATTCAGACAGCAAAACCAAGAAAGCAAAAAGAGACCTAAACGTGGTCGGCTTCGAGCAATCTTCTGGTGAATCGAGTGATGATGAAACTTCCGATGAAGAAATCGAAGAATCTAAAGAAAAATGCAAACTAGTCGGCACTGTCTCGTCTGCTATGAATGGTGAAGTTGCTGTTGTTTCCTCGGATGAAGAATCGCCCTCTAAAGACACCTTAACTAATGGACCGCCAGAAAATAAAGCAATGGAGGAAGACTCCGAAATTATAACTGAAGCTATGTTCTCAGAAAAGAAACATAGAAAAAAAAGAAGAAATAAATACAATAATAATTCCTTGGTAGAGAAAGATCCTGATGTTGGCAAAATTAAATTAGAAAAGAGGGACACAGTTTTTGTTCAAGTAGACCGGGATCCTAAAATTCAAGTCGCTAGACTCAAGTTGCCGATATTAGCGGAAGAACAGTCAGTTATGGAATGTATTAACGAGAATGCAATTGTACTTATTGCTGGAGAAACTGGTAAATGTGGATTTTGATTTCAGATTAACTTTAAAAATCTTTACATGAAAATTCTCCAATATTTGCTGATGTTCAAACTTTTTATGTTTTATTTTATATAGGATATTTTGCCATCCACTTTCTAGGTTATTGATAAAAGAAAATCAATAATTTCGTTGAAAGTGACTTCTTCATTAAATGTCCTATTTCATCCTTCAATGGTATGCATATTGACTAAAGATGAGTAAATAAGAAGTGCTGGATTTGTGCCATTTCAACACTTTGGATTTGTGGCTTCTGGCTGTATTGTTAAATGCTAGATATGGAATGGTTTAACAATTGGGACTTTCATCTATACTCTCATTACAGTTTTAAAAACTTTATTCCTATAGAGACGGAAATTGAGTGATTGGTTCACATTCCTTGGAAGTGGGTTTGGAAGCGTTACGCAGCTGGTTCACATAGTTAAAAATATGATACAAGTAACTATTTTAATATGCACTTTTAGGCAGCGGGAAAACCACACAAGTCCCACAGTTTCTGTACGAAGCAGGCTATGCAAGAAATAATAAAATGATTGGAATTACTGAACCCAGAAGAGTTGCCGCAGTTGCTATGTCAGAACGCGTTGCCGTAGAAACGGGACTCAGTTCTCGAGAAGTATCTTATTTGATGAGATATGAAGGAAACGTCTCTGATGAAACAAGAATTAAATTCATGACCGACGGTAAGGTTAATAAAAGTTATTGAAACAATCCATAAAATTTGTATTGTCTGTAGTATGACAGGTTTGACTCCTACAAGGAGGTTTTAAGTTAAATGTCAAATTTAAAAATTAAACCTTTTTTAACTGAAGGGCAAGTTTCGCTTTAAAACTCTTCAAAAATGAATGTCAAATGCAATTTTTTCATTATAACAATTTCGCAACAAGCAGTCAACTTCAAAAGTAGAATCCTTTTTATCTGGACAAAATAGCCAAAAAATACACAAACCGTTTGGTACTTCTCCATATTTTTTTCTGTATAATCTCTCATTGACCAGTAACCATATTTTTAATTTAAGGTGTCCTGCTTAAGGAGATCGAATCAGACTTCATTTTGTCGAAATATTCTGTGATAATTATTGATGAAGCCCACGAAAGAAGCGTCTTTACCGATATTTTGATTGGCCTGCTCTCTCGAATCGTGCCGCTCAGATGTAAAAGAAAAGATCCTCTACGCCTTATAATCATGTCAGCCACGCTTAGGATTGAAGACTTCAATGAAAATACCAGGCTGTTCAAGTATCCACCGCCAGTTGTCAAGGTATAATTTTGCAATGCAGATTTATACACTCAAACCTCAGTTGTACAATCTCACTTTTCAGATAATGTTAAGGTGGAACGATAAGATGAATCCTTGTCACTCCATTCTTTTATCGACGTACGTTGACAATAACTCAGAATTAATTGTTGAATCAAAATTGATAACATAGATTTTCAACTAGTTTCGCTTTTTATTTATATCGTAGACATTGATTCTAATTCTTTACTTCAAGATAAGAAATCAAAAGTGAGATTTTTGGAGCGTGGAGGCTAGGAAGCACAGACAATTACAATACTAATTACAATATTATGATGACAAACATCCAACATATGAAACTGAGAGTCTACAAAAGAGTGCAAAGGGTTTTAGTTGGTAGCTAGTAATTGGCTCATCGTTATTTCCCTATAGTCTTCATTTGGATATTCAAACCCTTGATGTTAGCGTTCTCACAATATATTGTTTATGTCGTTATTGTTTTCAGATAGAGGCAAGACAATTTCCAGTTACAATACATTTCAATAAAAGAACAGAGCAAGACTATGTAAAAGCGGCATTTTCAAAGGCGATTAAAATTCACACGAAACTTCCAGAGGGCGGAATATTGATATTTGTTACTGGCCAGCAAGAGGTATATATATATAAAAAAAAATATTTATGTAATGTAATGTGTTTCACTTAGGATGAATACTTACTTGGCTTGGCAAAGCAACGAAAATGATGGTTTAAACAAAATCATTTGACATGGCAAGATCAAGTATTTTTTTTTACTTTACTATTTGATTAGATTGAGTTTCTAGAATATTCGCAATGTTGAATTTTTCTTTCATTCTTTCATATTTTGTTTAATTAATAGAGAATGAAAGAAATTTAATTAGTTTTTGATTCCTTATTACATGATTTGACCTATATAAATATAATAGAAAATTTAAATTAACTTTGATTATTCCACGTATTGTGTAACTAACTGTGACACGTGTTTCGCCTCTTTCAGAGGCATCTTCAGACTTACTATCGCAAAGTTTGCTTAAGTAATGAAGCAAGATTGATTCTAACATTTTAAAATTATAAAATTACAAAATGGATTGGGTTTTTTTTTTTCCTTTTAAGAGGAGCAAGGAGGGGGGTATAGAATCGAAATAAAGCAAACAGATAATGATACTAATTTTACTAATGAGTTGTAAACAATCAGAATGGGATTTTTCCTTTTTAATGGAAGCAAAGAGGGGATTATAAAATCGAAACAGTGCAAACAAATTTAATCATACTACTAATGACGTTAAACATTACAAACTATTAAAACTAATGAGCTACAGTCAATCATCTAGGTTTGTGATTACTCTATTAATTGGAAACAATTTGAGTAACGGGGAACCGCCTGTGCTATTAAGAATATTATTTAATAATATTTCTTTTTTGTTAAGAGTTTTATTAATTTCTAAAAATTCTAAGCTATTCATCTTTAAACCCTTTTTATTTACTCGGTGGAGTATTTCTAAATTACAAATCTGATTAAAATTATGATTATTTTCTATTAAATGATTGGCAAACTCAGAAAAATTGTTAGTAAGTCTGAAGATGCCTCTGAAAGAGGCGAAACACGTGTCACAGTTAGTTACACAATACGTGGAATAATCAAAGTTAATTTAAATTTTCTATTAAAATGAACTTCCACAAAGTTACCGCCGAAACCATCGAAAGTATTATATAAATATAATTTAAAATTTCAACTGAAGGTGCTTGATGGAAATTGAATGTTAATTTAGAATTATTTTCATTTTGTACACTTCCATAAAAATTATTGGTCTAACAAGACCCGGGTTTACGGGAGTACCGGAAGATGCCGTGAGGCGAAACCCGGGTCGTGTTAGACCAAGAATTTTTATGGAAGTGTACAAAATGAAAATAATTCTAAATTAACTATATAAATATGTTGCGTTTGCATCTTAATTTAGTTACATAATTTCATGATGGCTATACAACAAAGCCAACTTGTACTTATACTTATACCATTTAACATGATTTTATTCTATTTGTGAAAATTTCAGTCTACTTATATTTATACATTATTGTAGGTTAATATGCTAGTAAAAAAATTAAGAACAGCCTTTCCGTATCGAAGAAACAATAAAAGTGTTGAAAAAGAAGAACCCGATAAATCAAATTCTAAATTTAAACGGAAATCAAGGACAACAGATACGAATGCAAATTCACAGACACCTAACAATAAAAGTGACATTGTGGAAATTAATGAAGAATCTGAGAAAGAGGAAACGGGTGGAAGTGATGAAGAACAAGACATGTTACAGACTTTAAAAAAAGCAAAGAAATTGGCTCGGGACAATAGAAAAAAAGAAGCTAGTAAATTACCTGAGTTCGATTTGGATGATTTCGATCTTCCTGACGAGGAAGCACAGGATCATCTATTGGAGAATGGTGGTGATGATTGTGACATTATGGATAATAGTGATGATGAAGATGGTAAGTTTATATTTTACACTTGTAATAATAAAAAAAATGCTATTCTCGTGTGCATGGCACTTTTTTGAATGATCTGAAATACCTGACACAATCACGTTTTTTGTATACAGACCGTCCAACACGATGACATGTTGGGTATTTCAAATTGTCCAAAATAAGTTCTATGCACACGGGAATAGCACTACAAGTGGCAGTGGCTCAAACACACTTTTTCTCTCTTGCTACCCATTATGCACCATAGCAAGTATTATTTTAAGATACCTTTACAATTATACACATGTGCAATTTTTTCCTACTTCTTCTTTGCTATTTAAATAGCCTCCGTCAAAAACCCACTATTCCTTTGATATTTACAAAGTAACGAATATTTTATCATTATATTGAAAGCATTTTTTTACGTGTTAATTTTAGAATGGGAAGCACTAGCTATGGCGGGTTCAGCAACAGGGGCAGGGCCACTGTGGGTTTTGCCGTTATTTTCGATGCTTCCGCCTCAAGAGCAAGCCAGAGTCTTCAAACCTCCTCCTGAAGGATGCAGAGTTTGTGTAGTTGCCACTAATGTCGCTGAAACTTCCCTTACAATTCCAAATATTAAATATGTAATTGACACTGGGAAACAGAAAGTTAGGTAATTATCAAGTATAAACCTGTAATTCTTTACAGTAGTGTGCAACATCAAATCCACAGTCGTGCATTTAATTCTCATTTTCAGTATTTTGAGTTAAAATCATTATACTCATGTATATTATAACTGAAGAACTAATTGTAGATTCTTTTGTTTCAAAGTTGTTCATCTTTCTTTCAGAGTATACGAAAAAGTAACAGGAGCAAGTGCGATGAGAGTGGTGTGGATATCACGGGCTGGCGCACAGCAACGGGCGGGTCGTGCCGGTCGTGTTGCTCCGGGTCACTGCTATCGGCTCTACTCCAGTGCTGTTTTGCAACATGACATGGCTGAGGATGCAGAACCTGAAATTAGGACTCGCCCAGTCGATGACTTGCTGCTTCAGATGAAGTGTATGGGCATAGATAAGGTATTCCTTTTAACGAGATCATCATGTCCTTATAATTTATTCAGAATTGAACTTGACTAGTTTTCTATGGCACATTTATATATTTAATTGAATCGAGTGCATGCCGGAGAATTAAATTCATATATGGTGATTCATAAATTATGCTTTGGAAACAAAGCATTTTTCGAATTTGTGAGGTTATAAATAAGAATCAAGCATAGTTGCTAAATATTCAAGGACTGGTCGGGATGGAACGGGTTTTTTTGAGGGTTGATTCGGACATCCACAGAAACAAGAGTATGATAACTTTTGCCCACAGTTGTCATAACTATGACAACTGTGGGCAAGAAGATGATATAGCAGAAAATGCACATCAGCCAAATTTACATAAGTGGCATGAAAAACTTTATATAAAATTTTAGCACCCTATAAAATCCTTTTATTATTGAAGATTGATAAAGAACAACTTTCTCACTTTTCCTTTGTCGAAACAAGCAGCTTATAGCGAATAGTCATTCTAAATATTATTAATATTATTTTAGGTTGTCAATTTTCCATTCCCATCGGCTCCGGATATACTTCAACTGAAGACTGCTGAGTCAAGACTGGAAGTATTGGGAGCATTAGAAAAACCTCCTGTCCGGCAGCAGAAAGTCAGAAAAAGAGGATCAGCAATGAATGAAGAGGTAAATATCTTTGATTTGACTCTTTTTATAACCCTAAAGCTTTTTATGCTCGAAAGCATACAAAAATCAAAAATTGTTGTCTAATTTCACCATTAACATACAAACCAAAGTACGTATGCATTGAAATGAAATTATTTATTCATACATAAGCAATTATATAATTGTATTTGTCTTAATTCCGTTCTATAATAGAATCCTACATTTTTATGTTTTTTTAATCTGAGTTATAAAGTTATTTTATGTTTATATTTACTAAGTTGAAATTTGCTTATCAGTTTTTGTTTATATTTTCAGATCTTGCGGGTTACTCCTCTTGGCAGAGCAATCTCAGGTTATCCCGTATTGCCACGCTATGGAAAAATGCTTGCCCTAAGTCATCAGCATAATTTATTCCAGTATACTATTTGTATGGTGGCAGCACTTAGTGTACAAGAAGTAAGAATATCACTCACAAACTTTTCAAATACAGTACTTTGGAATTTACCACGGCCAAGAATAATCTTCTTTGGAAAAATGATTGTACAGTAAAACCCCCATTTACCCAAAAGTCGAGACCGTGTAATTTGGGGTAGTGTAATTGGGGGAGTGAATCTCATACAAAATAAAGGATTTGGTTTTTTCTGCGAAAAATAAGATTTCCCTTAGTTTTGCAAAAAAAAATATGGACGAAATATTTAGTTTCTAATTCAAAGCGCGCCAAAATCCAACACATAGACAGTCGCCCGGCTATGCACGTATAGCCTGGCACGTGTTGAATACACAGACGTTAGCCAACATTTGACTGTAGGCACCGCACAGACGACCGTCTAATAGCAACGACAATGGAATGCGACTGTTCAATTGGGGGATTTGTGGCAAATATTTCAAGCCAGTAATTGGCATTTCGAAACCTTTGTAAGTTTTATTATGAAGGATTCCAGAAAACTGATATTTGATTTTTTTAACATTGGATAGTTACTACCAATCAAAGCATGGTCTCCATTAAAACTCTGGGAGCCTAAAAATTAACATTTAATTTGTTTAGATTCAATTCACAGGCTCTCGGTAGTATCTACTTAGTAATTAGCATGGCTGTCAAAGGGTTAATTATTTATAAAATTATTAATTTACAAACACTAAAATGTATAAATATTTGATAGAGTGTAAGCATTATAATTAACTTATTCATGAAAATCTTCCACAGGTATTAGTCGGTAAAAAAAAGAGATGGACAGCCTTTGGTGAAGAATTATTGCTTGGGGATCCAGGAGCATTGCTGAACATTGTTGGAGCAGCAGGCAAGCATGATAACATAGTCAATAGTCTGATATGTATCATAATATACTGTTTAACTCTAACATTATCTGTGAATGCATATTTATAATCCAATAACACTTCAGCTGTCTGCTTATGATGGAACGTTAGATCAATAAGGATTTCCCATGTAGTTAGGTAATGCTAGCTGTGAGCCTTTCCTTTTCCTATATTTTTAATATGTTCGATAATTAAGTTCTTAAAATAAAAACATATAATATATAAATTTCAACAATAAATGAAAAAGTCTGCCGCTGTAACCCAACAGTGACAGCTCTATTTAGCAATTCAATGTGTCTATTTTCGATTCGTAGACAGGTCAATATCATATATATATATGAGTTGTTTGTGATGTCTTTTATCCTCAAGTTGATCATGAATGTTTTAATATTCGAAATATTTGCTGTAGTGCTAATAATTGTTTTGTGTTTTATTCCTGTACGTAAAAATGTCACATAATAAGTGGAATAAAAAAATATCTATTTTATATTTCAAATGCATCGCCGTAAAATATCTTGCTTAAACAATAGCTATAATGAGTGTATCATGTCTAACAGAACATGCTGCGCTGTCTGGCAAAGATATGGATGCTTGGTGTACGAGTCAAGGTGTCCGACTGCGTGCTCTTAAAGAAATTCGAATGCTGCGTGCTCAATTGGCTGGGCGACGAGGCGGAAGTGGAGGAGCTCCGCCGGCGCCGACGAAACCTCCCGGACCACTGTCCAGACCGCTTCGTCAGATTCTTCTCGCTGGGCTAGGCGATTGCGTTGCGAGGAAGGTGTCTCTTGCAGAAGTCAAACAGAGTGAGTAATGCTTCGATGAATATTTTGTTTTATCATATAATTTATGTAACCCTTTTACTTATACAGCCAAAATCGACTTTCGGATAGGTCTTCTTTGTAATATTTTTTTTACAAAAAATGTATTTTAATAAAAAATGATCCTTTTTTCCTAATAATTATCTAAGCCCAAGCACATGCAACACATCTAACCATAGCGGCAACCCAAATGTGATATTTTGTTTATATACCTTGTTGCCTATCTGCCGCCTTTGTGGTCGAGTGGTCAACGTCGTTGGCTTCGGCTACGGAGGTCACGTGTTCGAATCCCAGTACGGACAGCTTTATAAATTGACTTTTCAATCGATTTATGAATTTCTGTTTGAAGGCATGGATGTAGGTGATGTCTTGAATTCCCCCCTCCCACCCATCCTATGGCGTATCGAGAGTTATTAGCTAACCACTAGTCCTGTCCTAGCCCTATCCTTCTATTCCTACTCTCTTCGGAAAAAGAGAGGTTGAGCAACTGAGTAACAAGCTGTTCTCATAGAAACACTTCTGTTGAGATTAACTCCATTAAGACTGCATATGATCCAGATTGGGAGAGGACATGGTAAAAAAATACCTTGTTATTTTTCACTATGCTTTTTTACGTATATTTTCACATATTCATTTTAACATAAATGTCTTTCAGTGTTAACTCTTAGAAGTCCTATGACGAGCTGGACTCGACATTACAGATTTGGCAATGTTTTTTTATTTACTGATTTTTTTAATAATATATTTTTTTTTTCATCCAAATATTACCAATACGCATTGTGCGCAAGATAAATTTTGCTATACTGAAACATTCAAAATGTTTTTTTATTATAATTATACGATAATAAATTAATTAAAGACGAATTAATGTGAAAACATATTTTAATTAAAGACTGCAAAGGGTTAATTTTTATTTATAATATTAAATTATTTAATCAATATTCCAAAGGTATTCCTAAATGTGTTGGTAATTCAATATGTAGAACATTTCTTTTCCAGGCCAAGATAAAGTAAAGTTAAAATATGCGTATCACTGTGCTGAAATGGAGGAACCAGTATTCATTCATTCAGCTTCGGTATTGCGGAAAGAGCTTCCAGAGTGGGTGGTTTATCAAGAGATTTACGAAGCTGGAGTCGGCGAAGACACAAAGATGATCATGAGAGGTGTGACGGCAATCGAACCGGAATGGCTTCCCGTATATGTTCCAAAACTTTGTAATAATGGTAAGTTTATATTTCCCATTTACATATTTACAGTTGAGCGTAGACACAAAAAGAGATATAAACACTTTATAATTAATGTTTGTGTAAATAATAAAATGATAAGTTAATAAAAACAATAATCCTTTGTACTTCATTCCACTTACACACTCCACAAAGTAACTTCCAATCGCATTCTGAATTTATGAATCTGGGATGACTTTTTAATTATATGTTAGTTGTGTTGAACATTTTAATTTTGTGTTATTTTAGAATCACTTTAATGTAATTGGCAATTTCTTTTCAATGCCAACTGTTGTGTATAACTTTTCAATTTTGTATAAATAGCATTGTTAAATTATATTTCTTATCAGTTGACAATGCTCGCAATGAGCGAAACCGGTCCTGACATATTAAATAAAGTGGAATGAAGTACAAAGGATTATTGTTTTTATTAATATAATGCCTTTCCACCAAGTATTGACAGTGAACACCCTAAAAGTGAAAAATGATAAGTGACCGGCTGTTTGTAATTTTATTTCACCATTAATGATATTAAAATAGTGTGATCGCTTTCTGAAAATCAAAGATAAATTATTTAAAAGCTTTTTTATTATTTATAAGGAGCAGGATTAATTTATGTAGGAGTTAGAATAATCATGTAAGATTGCTGAACACAGTAGCAAGAATTTTCTGAAAGTGTATACTGTTTGCTTTCTGCGTAACTATGTTCCTGTAAATATTCCTTTGTACTTTATTCCACTTTATTTAAAAGGTCAGGACCGGTTTCGCTCATTGCGAGCATTGTCAAGTTGACAAAGTTCGCCCGCTGTGGTCTAGTTGGTTAGAGCTTGCTTTACCGACCAGGTGGGTCTAGGTTCGAATCCTGGTAAGGTCAATGTGAAAATTGGATTTTTTTCAATTTTAATTTGAGAACGAGATCTAAGACATGGGTGTTTGTGAAGTCAATTCTCCTTGAGTTTATCTCATGTGACTTTTAAAAATTCTCATCGAGTATATCTCGTATGATCTTTCAACTTAAAAGTATTTGACGCATTGGCGTAAGCTGTAATGTCAAATATTTTTTTTTTAAATTTAAAAATTAATAAAAAATTACAATGCCGCAATGAGCGAAACCAGTCCTGACCTTTTAAATAAAGTACAAAGGAATATTGTTTTTTTATTCATATAATGCCTTCCCATCAAGTATTGGCTGTGAACACCTTAAAAGTATCCTATTTCACATTTATTCTAAACTGTGATATGGGCATTTAAACATTTGAAATTTTACTTAACTTCTAAATTGCATGAATCTCTTCACAAAAGTATCTAGTGTGTTGGTTAGATCCTTCTCATATAATTTTTAAGATATTCACTGTCAATACTTGCTGGAAAGGTATTATATTATATCAAACAATAAAATACTCTTTTGTACTGATTCAACATTTATTTATAAGAATCAGCAGCGGGTTCGCTCATCTCGAGTATTTGCAAACGAGTTTCAGTGGTTCATTCCTGTTTGGCATACATGTATTGAAAAATATCACATATTTATTTTCACCATCAGTTTTTGTGTCTTAAAAGAAAGTTTGGTTTAAAAAACCTTTTTGAAATCTGTTTGGTGTAGGTCAGTTTACCACCAACGTGACAATTTACTGTTTAACTACGCGTTATGACATTAATTATCATACATTTACATTTCTTCCTATAGGTGATCCATTACAAGAGCCTCCGCCGCGTTATGATTCGAACCGCGACAAAGTCTTATGTCACGTAAATGCCACATTCGGCAGAAGTGGTTGGCAAATACCGACTGTAGAAGTCGACTTTCCCACTACCCCAGATATTTACCGATGGTTTGCAGTATTTCTATTAGAAGGGATTGTCTGCGAAAAACTTAATAAATATGTGAAGAATCTGTTATCGCCGCCCAACACAATGGTGAAAAGCTGGGCCAAGCTTCAGCCGAGAACGGAATTGATGCACAGGACTCTGGTGTTGAAGCAAGTCAAAACAAAAAGTGCGCTCATTGAGCAATGGAAAAAGAATCCAAGCTGTAAGTTACATAATATAAAAAGGATTTTCAATTGTTTTTTTTAACTGTCTTTTTCAAATATTTAGCATATGGACACCTAATAGCGCACTCTTACAGAAGTCCTACAATGTAAATGGGTTATAATTCATTTGCTCAAATTCTCTGTAAGGAAGGTAGAAATATAAAAAAGGGACTAGGAAAAGATTAGCAGTAAGCTGATCACTCTGTATGGCAGGGTTTCCCAGGCAGTGGGGAAATCCCCGCAGAGGCGTATAGCTGCTTAATTAATATCAAAGATTTTCAATATTACAGATATTCATATTATTTGGAATACACCTTTTGAATTCGAGTTGAGATTATCCTGGGAAGGGAGAAACTATATTCTGAAAAAATAGTAAAAGAAGGAACATAGCAAAATAAGTTTGGCTCTCCTGCTCTATAGGTTTTCTTTCACGATCAGAGTGGTTCAGAGATTACAAGATGTTAACATCACATGGCGATCAACATGTTAATCAGCATTTCCACATTCTTCAATATACCAAAGGAAACTATCGGGAATTTGGGAATATTAATAAGCATAATCTGGCAACGCTGTTCATGTTTTAGTACATTATATCTGTCGTAGTTTTCTTGCATGTCAGCCAATGATTTAGCATGGGCTAAGCCACATCAAGCTTATCTTATAACTCATCCATCATTGATCATTTTTTTAATACCTCCGAGTAATTTTTTCAGTGAAAATTCACTATACATACTATATAGCAATACATAAATTAATGCCAGTCATTCATTCATTCGCAGAACCCACTAATGACTTTGCTAGTCACCCCTTCGCCCGCATCAGTCTGCTATATCGAGGGCCAATTGTAACGTTATTCTGATTTATACTCTATAAAGAAAATTGTTTGACTGCCTTATAATTTGAATATGTTTATGCATTGAATTAAACTCATGAGAAATAATTTGATTGTATCTTTTTTTTCAGATCTACTTGAAGCTTACCAAAAATGGTTACCCGAGTCAGCTCATGATGAAGTTGCAATCTTTTGGCCACCTGTGGATGTCTCATAAATAAAATAGTGATTGTAAATAAAATGTCTATCGAATTGAATGGCTGTATTCTGAATAAAGATTTATACTTTAATTTCATGCATTATTTTTTACCCTTTTTTTGATATTCTCATATAATAAGCTAACCAAATTGTGACCTGATACATTACTATTTTTTTTATTTAATGGAGTTCTATGTTGTAAATGGTAATGCAATCAATGATAACGGATCTTTATGGATATAAAATAAAACAAAATTTCAATTTGTATAGCAATTTATATTATTTACACTTTTGCTTTGGGTTCATTTTGGCGCCTTAATAAAAACAATATATTTTAATTTGTATAGACTTCCTTTCAGTAATATACATACATACAAATTAAAGATAATTCAAGTATATTTTACACAAATCATGAATATATACAGACCATTTTTTTCACAATCCAGACGAAGCTGACAAAATATTAATAAAATAAATAGTACAAGCGGTTATATAAATAAAATGAAAACATTTTAAATACTTTCAAATTGACAATTTACTGATTGTCTTGCCTTGATGAGGGTTCTCACCAGCAAAATATTCAATTACAAATGAAACATTTTCTACTTTCAAAATCACATATTTAAAAAAAGCCTTCGTAATGATTTTAAAAACATTCTCAGTGACTAAGGTATACAGCAGTATCACCCTTTATAGATATAATTTTATAAAACATCACAAGGAATAGATTTGAAGTAGTTTACTATATTGATATAGGCCGAAAGATAAACTTCGTCAGAATAGGCCCAGTTGATTTCAGGAAAAATGCATTGAATAAACATTAGTTGATTTAGAAACTGAAACTGACAAATCCTAACATTATAACGGGTAACAAAGGTAGAATAAATAAATATGAACAAACAATATATATAATATTTACAATCACATTGAATAATAAATTTCTTACCAATTCAGTAATATCTTAACTAATAATTATTCATCCATTGCTATAGGGCAGTGCATATATATTTTTTCTTGCGTTACCAGATCATGCATGAAGCTAGCTGGATAAGTAACAAGTAATAATGCTGTCATTACGGAAAAGGATAGCTTATAACAGTGAAATTTGTTCTGTGTAATGAAACATAAACTGCGTACAACCATTGTTATTTCTCTTTCCTAATGAATGCATAGAATCTAGTAAAACAAACTTAGCTTAGAACGGCATAACACTTAATTATACACGATAGTGTTTCAAAATATCTATAACTCGTTCAATTCAATCAAATTATGAGTTGATATAATGGAAGCCATGTTTAAAAGTTATAAAACGAATTTCAAACAATATGAATATACGTTTTAAATAGATTAGGCTTAACTTTGTGGAAATTTATTTTTAATATTAAATTTAAATTGCGTTTGTTGTGTCGCAACCGAAGAAAACTTATTAAAAAATTAAAACACAGATGTCAGATACAACTGAAGTGATGGAAGTAAAGAGATCTTGTAATGGGTGAAAACCAAGTTTAGTACGTCTCTTATCGAGTGGTTTAATGGTTGTTACACTAAGATATTTTAAGCAATTAAAAACGTGGTGCAAAGAAATAGTTAAATATTCAAATTTGAACTCCCTTACATTACTTACAGTACCTCTATAAGAAGTGTTACTAAAACGAAAGGTAAACCTGTATTTGATTAATAAATAAATAAAACAATATATTTAAATCACCGCCAATTTTTTCAAACAGCGGTTAGCTATCGAATTCAAAGCTTCTACTGTACTAATTTCATTTCAGCATCAGGCACTCGTATATTATATTATAATACATGTATTAATATTATGCAACATCTGCCATATATATTATAATAATTTATCACAAACAATAATCGAAGGATTTTTGGGAAAAATCTTAAAACAGAGGAAATTATTTAACGATGTTATTTAGGATGTTTTAAGCATTGGTGTATATGCTACGGTGTAAAGAAACTTTTAATTAAATATTTATTGATCGTGTCGTGATCCCGTTTTTGGTTATTTCCAAGCCTCTTTAAATCAATTTTGTTCTCTTGCGGCAAGTCTAAATATTTATTGAATGCGCTTAATTTTCTTCGTCAATTGAAGCACTTAATTTCAAAACAGCTAAATCGGTTTTGATAATATTTTATTAAAATTCCCCAAAAACCTCATTAAATTAACACTAAAACTATAAAAATACCAACTTAACACATAAGTTCTACAATGTAATAATGACAGTTTACATAAACATCTTTATATTGACAAAGTAACATTTTTAGAATGTCCTTCTTTATTCCCCATTGTTGTAGATACAATTCATGTAGTGTTAATTTTTGTGTAATATTGTATTTCAAATTGGTGACAACTCTTTACAAGTTTGTTTGTGCCTTAATTTAAAAATTTTGTTGTAAAGATTGAACAGAACAATAAAAATTCGGTTTGAATCAGGACACAGTCAATCACATATCTAAAAGTAACCATATGAAATAAATAAGTCTGGCTTGTTTAACATGTTTAGTGCTGGAAAAAAGCCTAGCTTGGAGGACATACTGCTTTACTAGCCTCTTCCAGTTGCTGGTTCAGAACAGCTGAGAATTTAAAATCAATGGTCGACAATTGACATGTTGCCAGAAGTCAAAATAAGATATAATTTGATTGACAATATAACACACAAATGAAGTGTATAATATACGTACATTCATACAATTAGCCTGAAACTTCATTGGATTCATTGCTTGATTTTCTTAAATCATTGTTTTTTGAATCTTCCCATAAAATATCTCTTTTTCCACTTTTGACAATGATTGTCAGACTTCATCGATTGTTAATAAACCCACTCTGATTTCAGAGATTTCAGACTAGCTAAAAACATGCGTCTAATATTTTTTTCATTTTCTCACAATAACCTTCTATATTACTCTTCTAGGTAAATTTGTCTTAAAGAGTGTCATGGATTATTTCGGCGAAAAAGTTCACAATGTAAGCTAAAAACAACGACATGATTTAAGATCTTTTTTTGAGGCCTTGATATTCACGTTAAAATCACGTTAAGAATTATGATCCCTTGAAAAAAAACTACCCTTCCGAGCAGACATGCTAAACCGGCATCTTTTTGTTGTTTTTTTTTTCTAAGTGTTGTTTTATGTGTCTTCCCACATGTGAACAACCACGAGTTCGTGTTTAACTTACAGGGACTAGAACACTTTGGTCCGCCCTAAAATGCCGTGCTGATGAAGCCACTCTAGTAAATTCTCCGTGTTATACAATAACGCGAAAAATGTCAAGCATGATTGGACACACTTGTCGCATTCCATGTTAATTTAAAAAAAAAAATCTTATTACGGTTACTTGGAACGACTTAAACTAATTAAAACCATAGACAACAAAATATAAGTTCAACAAGTTCTAAAGTTTTCAATATAAATAAAATATTAAATATAAGCAATAAAAATGGAAGATATGAACCAGTGGCGGATCCAGAAAATTGTCCCAGTTTCTCATAATTAAGTATGAATTCTATAAAACATAGTAAACTTAACTAACCAATAAATTAGAAAAATAGAAAATAAATTCTCCTTAGGGGTGGGGGGCATGGCCACCCCCCTGGATCCGCCAATGATATGAACAATATTATTTCAATCGTATCATGTTTGTATTTTTCAAGCATTTTATGCTTAAAACTTACTATATCTGCTCAAGTTGGCATCCCGGCAAAATCAAAAAGAACAAGCCACGCTAGTGTATGGCGACATAATAGTAAAAAATATTTCATATTTCGCGTAATTTATCAGTGATCTTTGCAATAATGTGTGATTTTAATGCGATTATCAAGGCATTAAAAAAAGATTTTAAATCATGATGTTGTTTTTAGCTTACATTGTGAAGTTTTTTGCTGATATTATCCATGACATGCTATAAGACAAATGTACCCTATTCTTATCCGTTGACAGGATATTCCTGTCTATACAATTGACATCTTTAAATCAAGCTGTGCAAATAATTCCATAGGGTGCATTTCAAATGATAACAACTAATTATGGCCGTTGACATAACAACACACTGTATAAAGATTATCGTGCCAGTTGTATAATTAGAGCCGCGCACATCTCGAAAAATTCCATGGTGTGGTGGCCAGCGTTCTCCACTGACACGGGGCTGCTGCTGATTGGAGGTGGGATGACAGGACTCGGGCAGACATCGTCGCCGTTGCCTTCGGGTTCGTCGCCGGTGAGTGATTTGAAGTCGAGTAGATAAGACTTGTAGTCCACTTGATATAGCTGGAGAGACATCTTGACGTATTTCCCTGTCAGGGTGTTTTTGTTTCGGACTCTGAAATCATATTCATTGACGATGATAACATTTCATTTCTTATAAGATTTTATTCAGAAATATTATTAAAGAATATTTTTTTAACTTTTAAAAAGTGAGTATTACCTATTAAATTAAATTAAGTAAATGTACAAAGTATTAATTGTACAACAGATCTATTTTTTGTGACTGCCAATAATCACTGGAAATAGTAGAAATAATAATAATTCAGCTTGTCAACAATGAATGCACTCTACAAACATTTATTTGTTACGTTTAACAGAATTACATTACATTAATAAAAACACAATAATCCTTTGTACTTCATTCCACTTTATTTAATATGTCAGGACCGGTTTCGCTCATTGCGAGCATTGTCAACTGATAAGAAATATAATTTAACAATGCTATTTATACAAAATTGAAAAGTTATACACAACAATTGGCATTGAAAAGAAATTGCCAATTACATTAAAGTGATTCTAAAATAACACAAAATTAAAATGTTCAACACATCTAACATATAATTAAAAAGTCATCCCAGAAACATAAAACTATCATTAAGCATATTCACTTTATTAATGTAGCATTTTATCACTTTGTCAAAAATTTCCCAAATTTTAATTATGTTTGTAATTACTTTCAATCACATTCTGAATTTATTAATCTGGGATGACTTTTTAATTATATGTTAGATGTGTTGAACATTTTAATTTTGTGTTATTTTAGAATCACTTTAATGTAATTGGCAATTTCTTTTCAATGCCAATTGTTGTGTATAACTTTTCAATTTTGTATAAATAGCATTGTTAAATTATATTTCTTATCAGTTGACAATGCTCGCAATGAGCGAAACCGGTCCTGACATATTAAATAAAGTGGAATGAAGTACAAAGGATTATTGTGTTTTTATTAATATAATGCCTTTCCACCAAGTATTGACAGTGAACACCCTAAAAGTGAATTACATTACACTTATGGGCTTATGATAATCGCGATAATCAATGTGACAGCATCAAAACGTAAAAATAAACAAACGAAGATACTCACAGAACATGATATATATTGAGGACTTTCCACTCGTAGTCCAACGCCTTCATTGCTCGGTAAACTTCCAACATTATATCGTTAGGCTTGCTTTGAGATCTGATGCCGAGATGCCATTTTGCCCTTTTAAAGAATAAACACAAGATTAATAAAATATTCAAAATTAGAGTAATCTGCACTGCCACCAGATAGGTTTGTAATACTGGCTTTTAGATAAATACCTGTATCTATTATTGTAAAAATTTATCAGGTTGAAGTTAGAAAATAAATAAGTCTCCAATAGCTTTGAATAAAATAGAACTGGACATTATTTTATTTGATACCTTTTGACAGGTGTGCCCTTTTGCACTCGTTCACCCTGAAATGTTGACTGCATAACTTTCTCTCTCAGTGGGGCTATTCTTTCTGGATGGGGTTTGTGACCGGAATCCATTGGACTATATGACACAGCTGGGGGGCTTCCTGCAAAATTAGAGTAACACATTATCTTACTGATATTAAGCAATTTATTTTTAATAATACAAACTATTAATCTATTAATTTATATGAACATTATCAATGCAACGATGTGTCTTAAGAATTTGAATGGTGGTTTATTTAATAATATGTTTATTGACTATTTAAAAAATTACACACATCAAAACTTATAAGAATTTTCACCTGCTAAAAAAAATTCTTTGAGTTCCGCCTTGGCGGCCTCGTCCGCGATTCGCTTATTATCAATAATGAGGTGATATGCTATTCCCAGTTGATCATGAGGGTCACCGCTTAGAAGTGCGTTGTGGACTTCCGCGGCTTGCACGCCAAACTTTTCACAGACTTCGGCAATGGCTTCCGTGTCGATTATGCTGCTGTCCTATAAAAAAGAAGAAAAACAATAAAAAAACATAATTCAACCGGAATCTTGCATAAATCTGCCTTTTGTCACAATAGACTGTAATTTTCATTGTGGCATAGCACCCTGTTTGAAAATTTTTATGAAACAGACAAATATGACTATTTTATGATTCATACATCATTTTTTTACTCGAGATGCGATTATTTTATCGCAATAAAGTTCTATTTTATGAACATAGCATCCATGCCCGTAGCCAAAAAGTAAAAAGCTAATGTTGTCCTCTTCGATTGTGGTGTCCAGCATCTGAGTTCCAATACAAACAGTTTCATAATTAATTAAATTTCCTCTCACAAATTTGAATCAAAAAATTGGGCAAAGCACGAGTGATTAGCAAACCGCTAGTCTTTCCCTAGCCCCATTCTTTAATGCTGCTTTCCGAATTGAGCGACTGAATAATAAACAGTTTCCGTAGAAAATATTCAATTGAGATGCTCCGATAGCATTCCATATAAGAGTGGCACTAGTTGAAAAATATTTATAGAATTTGATACCCCCAGGTGCCAATATTCAATTTAATTGTGCCAATATATCAGAGCATTACTCTCAAAGGTTCAAGATCTAGAATGGAGACTTACACACGTTTATTTTTCAGTCGATTTAAGGATTTAAATTTCAAAGGCATTTATCTTGATAATAGAGAGATTACGCACCTGTTCCACCGGAGATGGAAAGAGATACTCCGGCAACTCAATCTGAAACCATTCATGTTTCTTAACGTCGTCGATAGAAGCTCTCTTCATCGGATCTACCTGCAGCATGTGGCAGAGCATACTGACGACGCTCTTATTCAAATATTCAGGAATAGCAAAAACACCAGATTTAATCTTCCTGAATAGTGTAGGCACGTGAGCGTCGTCAAATGGTAGGGTTCCACAGAGCAAGGCATACAAGATGACGCCGCAAGACCAAATATCAACTTCAGGCCCAGCGTACAGCTTTCCTGATATTACCTGCAAAAAAACATCAAAACATAATATTGTACTTTCGCTATCAAATAACGTCTGTAACGTTGTCTTGGCTCGACGTATAAAACGACAACAAGTTAAAACGCTAAAAGGCATAGACCCTAAAAAAGATCAGGCAAATGAGGTAACACTCTAATATTTTTGTCATTGACACCCTAGGAAATATTGAACAATTATTGGCTTAAGACGCTCTTTTGCCGATTATGGATCGATATGAGCAATCTTGTGCACGAGAATTTAATTATATAATGACTTAACTACGTTAATGGATTTGAAAAATGACTGGGAAACTCAAAAAAAGGATGTGATATAGCATGTTAGATATAATGCAAAATACCTCTTAAGATGAAACAAACATATATCGAAACCATAAACAAACAAAGAAATAACTCATGAAATAATCATTTTGGAAGAGTATAAAACAAATATTGGCCAATAAGTGATTTATATAAACCACTAACGTGCCAATGACTCATTGGTGCGTCGAACATTTATTAACTCCATACGCCAGCAACTCGCCATGTTTTCTCGTGGAAAATAAATATTTTTTCAATATCTAAAAATTTTGATGCTAGTGACAATTTCAGAGGTATTTTTCATGCCTAGTAAAAAAAAAACTGAAACTATAATTTGCAGGTCAACTTTAGAAACAGCTTCGAGGTTGTCAAATAGATCAATACATTATAATTTTCAAAATCTGATAATAAAGGATACATAAGTAAGTATGCATTGAGATAGCCCTGAACAAAAAAGCGACAGTTAATGACGAATTTTCGTTTGGTGTGATGACTAAAAATGAATATGATAAATATGTCATTTAGTAGCACCAAGTAGCACGTCGACTATTGCGGCGAAAAACTTCACAAACTAAGCTGAAAACATCGCCACGATTTAAAATATTTTTTTGAGGGCTTGATAATCACGTTAAAACCACACATTATTACGAAGAACACTGATAAATTATGCGAAATACGAAATATTTTTCAGTACATCGCCTCTGTTATCCATTATGTCGGCGCCGCGTAAAGGGGTATGGTTTATGTTGGAAAGATTTCCTAATAATATCCAATACCTGATTTTTAAAACAATATCTTCAACCATGATAAGCGCTTCATTACCTTTTTTCATTGCGATATCTTCATGATTTTTTAGTCAAGGACAACTAAGTCACCAAAATAAATGGCTGACATATTATGTACACTTAAAAATTACAAAACCATAAAAAAGACTACATTCCACGAGTTAAAAAAAATACATCCTTACCTCTGGTGCAGCATAGTTAGGAGACCCACAAGACGTTCTGAGAAATTCACCGTCCATCATCATGTTGGACAGTCCAAAATCGGCAATTTTAACATGAGAATTATGATCCAGAAGCAAATTTTCTGGCTTTAAATCCCTGTGGACAATCATATGTCGGTGGCAATAGTCAACTCCTGAGATAATTTGCTGGAAGAATTTCCTGGCCTCGTGCTCCTGTAGTTTTCCATGCATCACAATATAGTCAAAGAGCTCACCACCGCTCACGTACTCCATAATCATGAATATATCCGTGGGAGTGGATATCACTTGGTAAAGTTTGATAATGTGAGGATGCCTGAAGAGTTTGAGGTTCTGGATCTCACGTCGGATCTTCCCGACGACGTCTAATGATTTTATTTTCTGACGGTTCAAGATCTTCACCGCGACCATATGTTTAGTCAGCTGATGTTGACCAATTTTCACCTTTCCGAATGTCCCAACTCCTAACGTCGCCCCGAGGGTGTAGTGGCCGATTTTAACAATCGGCTGAACACCGCTTAAGGAGGCCTTGTCAGACATGATGAGGCGAGGATATTGATCAAATAAAAAAAATATTTACATGGATGTGAGGGTTTAAAAAATATTGAATTCTATCGTTACAGTACTGTCACATGATGTACGTAATGACTTATTTCCCTGTTGCGTTCACTCGATTCACTCATTGATTTATCAGCGACCTTCCGCAGATAATTTATTTATTTGTAAAATGTATCAATAATTGAGCGTTTTTAATTTTTTATCACTTATCAGTTAATCACCACAAACCAATCAATCCTAGAAAAGTCACTTGGCCGTCAGTGGTCTATGGCTAGTATATTGACTATGTCTATGGCTGTCAGCGCGAGACGCAAACCATAGACAACATACGTAATACAAACAAATGCAACCAATTAGTGCAGTGGTCTCCAATCTTTATGTCACTGCGCCTTCCTTTGGAGAAAAAAATATCTTCGCACCTCCCTATCCTTTATTTCATATAGTAATAAAGACACGTTTTAAAGAGTAAATAAATATGTTGGACTGTTCGCGCCTCCCAGGTTGGAAATCGCTGAATTAGTGCTACTACTTAGTAATACTAAAAAATAATAATATCTACATTATCAAAAAATGACGATCGGACTGGCTTTGACATGTGTTGCTGATGTCCTAGAACGACCAGAAGAACCTAAAGTCATCATGTGCCTTCAACTAGATAGCCTCCATCACCATAGTCACTGATGACTTTCGTTAAAATGCATTTGATTAATGTTAAAGTATGGGATGCTAGAATGATCTAAGACAGTGCAAAACTTTTAGTGGGATGGGCAAACATTTAGAACATAAACTAGTATACTTTTTTAGAAGCACCGTGTAGTGGTCATAAGTTTTAAATTATGGCTTGTTCCCACTAATCGAGTAAGTCAGTAGGATCGTTTGCCGTAGTATATAAACAACCACCGTGGATATGACTCATTAGTGAAGTTCAGTGGTAGAGTAGGCGTAGAAATGTGCCGTTAGAGCAAAAATACCACCGTTAAATTTGTTTCGGCATATATAAGAGTGCTTTTAGAATTTAAAATCTTTGCTGTATAAAAATAAACAAGCCAATCAATTTGCTTATACTTACTTGAACATTACTAACGCGTTCGAAGCGTTGCGCTGTTTATCTGGACACTTTGCTTCTCTTACATTTATTTGCTTCTCTTACATTACATTTTTCAGTTCGACTAACACACTGTACTTATTTACTATACTAATCTAAATTTGAATTGTTCAAACTATGTACATTCTCACAGATTTTGTCACTTACGAACCGGGTTTCGCCTTTCGGCATCTTCAGGCGTTCAAGTGCACGGATGAACTTGAACTGACGTTTAGTAAATGAATGTTTCGTGTTTATATAAGAAATAAATGTATCATTGAGTTCAAAACCATTGCTGGCGAAAAGGATAAGCTCATGGGAATGCCCACAGATTTGAGAAGTAAGTAGTTTCAAGAACTATATTTATTTGTTTGTCGGCAAAGGTTTTATGATTATATTTATATAGAATGCCGAAAGGCGAAACCCGGGTCGTGAGTGACAAAATCTGTGAGAATGTACATAGTTTGAACAATTCAAATTTAATATTGAAATTCCACCAAGCACCTCCAGTCGAAATCTTAAATTATACTAATTTACTCAACTGGTGTGAACAAACTTCAGTTGCAGAAGATTAAAAATCAGCTAATTCAAATTTTAAATTTTGAATAAAAAAATGTAACTATTTATGCTCTCATCAAATTATTAGAAATGTAAATTCTCAATATAATATAAGATCAATTATTATTATATCCAACGAAGTTATTGCTTTTACTTGTCTATGAATCCCACCTGTCAAACGTGACAGGTGTCAGTCAGATCTACCTTCTATTATCCATGGTATTGATCATTCGTGCTTTTATACATCTTTCATATTTATCATCGACTTTCTACATTAGTTATCGGTAACTCACGTATTAGGGAAATAATTTAATTGTCAAAAAGAATTCTAATTCTCGTGTAATCATTGTTTTCCATCGTGAATCAAGGGAAAGACAGCTGATTTTTACTTTAGGTGGATGAATGAAATTAGGCAAACCTCTTTTTCACTAGAAACTATTAGCAATAATAAAGCTGTATAAATAAAAAAATCATTTTTTTGATAGATTCGGCGGTAACTTTGGAAGTTTATTTTGAATATGAAATCAAATTATATTTATTTTATTTGATAATTTTGTTATTCCACTTCGCCTTACGAATAAACTGATTCGTAAACGTTGCGATGGTCTGTCGATGCTTCTCAAAAAGGCGAAACATGTGTCACATTTTCTAACACAACAAATGTTATAACAAAGTTGTCAAATTTCATTAAAATAAATTATATTAAGGTACACAGTATCAATTAAAACTGACATAAAACTAATTTTTCCTGTGGAAAGTAAATCACTACAAAAATGTTCAAAATCAAAGGTATTGGAATGTTGAACTGTCATGTTGGAAAGATTTCCTAATAATATCCAATACCTGATTTTTAAAACAATATCTTCAACTGTGATAAGCGCTTCATTACATGACTTCAGACATGCAGTCTATGAGACTCTCCCAAAGTACTTTGAAGATTCGCAAAACGACTTGCGAATGGTAATTGCAAAGAGAGCTGTGATTTTAAATATTGATCAGTTTCCTCAGACGTATCTTCCCATTGTTGTTTTCTAATAATCACTCAATTCTGACATTGTCTTTTATTTAAACATGGTCAATCTAATATTCAAACATAAATAGCAAGCATTCATTTGTTCTACTATTAAATTTATTCAAAAAACTATTTGAAAAATGAATATTAAAAATCAGCCAATCAGAAGTCAATTACACATCGCTTTTTGTTTTATATACAAGATATGAAATTTTTAGGCCATTATGATTGGAGGCTCCTGCGCTTATGGAGTAACCAACCACTGCATATTACATACGTGACAAACTGTGTTCATATTTCAAATATCAGGACAATATTGTAGTTCGATTTATTTATGTTGAATTTAGACTATTCTGTAAATAAATAGAGAAAGATGTTGATATCATAAAATGAGTTCAAAGATGTCAGTATTAAAATTGTTTACCCATGTGAAAATTGTGAGAGTGGTTGATTAAAATGAATAAACAAATGTATGAGATTATAAAAAGCACTTTATTATTGATCGTTACAAGTAGAAAAAATAAATATTTGACACACTTTTATCATCATTACCACAATATTAAAACCAATTCTTATATGCAGACAATTATAGACTTCTGAAAGTCCTGAATATCGGTCTGCATTTTACAACTCATCCCTGAAATAATTAAAAGGCAAGTTTTGTGATCGACACAATATAAGCGATGATTGTGACCATGGAAATAACATAAGCACACTGAACGTTTAGTTGGCAAAGATGGATCCGTTTGGAGCTCATCCAGATCATTCAAGCGATAAGCAAATATGCCATAAAAAATTCACATAATCGTTCTAGGCAATTTAAAATACAAAAAAAGGTTCGGTTACATTGGCAGTTAAATTATTTCCTAGGAAATACCAGTCTTAGAAATCAAAGTACACAACGTGTCAGATGTCATCTCATTTATTTTTATTGGGATATTAAAACGTGAGGTAATATTATTCCAATAGGTGGGTATTTCCACTCTCTTATATTTTTCATCGTACGCTGCCACAATTTTAATATTAAGTTTCCCACATTAGTGAAAATTTCAAACGCTGCAAGGCTGTTTAAAATAAACTAAGATTCTAAGAAAAAATCTTTTACAGTAGAATCTACGATATTTCAAGTGAAATAATGGAAAAATGTGGTAAATTTACAAATAAAAAAAATGTTTCCAAATCAAAATATTTCCACCTTATTGGTCTTGTACACTGGCCCGTCATCACAAAATATCACTCGATGAGAATAGCAGTTTAGGATACAGATAAAATTTTAAAAAAGCCCTAAATAAAATTAAGGATATGTAATCCCAATTGTTCATGTAAAGCTGCAATTCATCAATGCACAATCGTTTTTGGGACTGTGCAATTAGAGATTCCACTGTGAAATAATTTCAATTAACCTTTTGACCGCGGCTCGGATCCAAATCGGTTCAGATTGGGCTGCTATAGCAGTCAACCGCGGTCAAAGGGTTAAAGTAGCATTGCATTTAAATGGCCACTGTACATTTAACATATCAAAGCATTTGAAATTTAGTCAATGATTACATATTTCATGACGACACTTAAAATAGATATCGGTAAGGCTTCATTCAATATTGCCCTCTTCAGATTAATATTTTATGCCATACATTGAAAATAACTCAATAATAAGTACTCAATACAATAAAATTTGGTAAATTTTGAAACTTGTAACTCATAAAATAAAATCTGGACATATCAGTCATATATTTTATATTAAAATTCACTGGAATTATAAAATATGAAAAAAAAGAAAACTATGCTCCTGGAGACACTACAAACTCGTACAGCATCTAACGGTGGGAAAAAATGGCTTCACAACATGACAATCGAGCACTGTTTAAAATAAAGCTGTTGATATGTATGGTAAATTGACAAACTTAAAGGAAAGGGCTATGGATAACAGATTTTTTGTTTAACCTTTGGAAGAGTATGGACATACTTGTACGTTGGCGCCATTTTTCTGTTAAGGGGTACAGACGCACTTTTAACTGAACACAGTAGTGTCTGTTTGTGAGCATATATATGATTTAAGTATGAGCATATATATTTTATTGGAAAAAGTCACAATTGGCATGTTATCAAAAGCCAGTAAAGTAAGGTCAGTCTTTCATTCCTCTAAAGGTTAAAATCCTGGATACTCCTCATGATTGATGGAAAAATTTAATTATCTACATCAACAGAATTCTTATAATATATCCTTAATTCATAAATAAGTCACAACCAACATTGAAGTGCATGCATTTATTAAAAAATGTTGACACAATTCACACATTCAGACATGGGTATTTGGGTATCACTTGCCTGTAGAGATTGTTCAATAAAACATCTGAATTCTTTCAACAGGAGAGTTTACAAAAATGAATTACTAATCCCTGACTGCACACCTGTCTCCAATCCAAAAAATATTATCATGTTTTTTCTTTCATGCGCTGCCATATAAACACATTAGCTCTGTTCTTCTGCGTACTTCTGATGGTTTGCAAACTGTTTTCGAATTATAATCTAAAAGTATCGAATTAGATTCTAGTTCGAAAACGGTTTGCAAACCGTCAGAAGCAGCAGAACAGAGCTATTGTAATATATGCATCGAGCATAATTTGCCGAATGACAAAATAAAATAATTGGAATTTCTAATGAATTAAATTTACGTGTTTCCTTATACGTTTGGTGAAAACATCAACCCTGTAACACTCATATCTCCCCCAAGAATGCATATTTATACTATAAAATTGTGAACTTCAATGATTGGAATATAGGTTATTAGCCATTATCAATCAATTGATAAAAATAACATAAAATAATATCACTCAGCCTAAGAGTGTTTTTTAAACTGGGGTGTGAAAAAACATTTCTGCTGTTACAGAAGTTTCTCTTTTGACATAATAAAAATGGATATTGAATAAATTCATTTTTTTGAGATGTCTGCAAACCATTGGAATTTCCCATACATTCAAATGCAAGTTATGACCTAAGTGTAGCTCTTTCAGTGAGGCCTCGCTTCACAAGTATTATTATGAATAAGCAAGAATATCCTAGCCATTAAGAAGTGGGATATTGTTTTATATGTTAATGAATGCACACATCTTTCAAGGGGTACAAGAATATATTTTCCGACTCAAAATTAATATCAGATGTAGATTTGAAGTGTCACCTAAAAAAAGCCTAACTTAACACTCTTTAAGAGATTAATGATAGTAAATATATCTAGATCTGAGTTTAGAACATACTGATATTCTTCCATGGAATAGGGATTAACAAAAGTTAAGTAAAGAACAAAATACCTGATGGATAAAGTACCATTTTGAATAAAAACCACAACATTATCCAATTAAAATGTTAGTATAAGTGGAAAATATTGAAAAACGGTAAAAAATAATTAATAGCTCATCACATGATTACTGGAAGGTGCTGTGAATATTTCTCTTTCTCATTTATTCACATGCTATGTGAAGGGCGTGAGTGAGATATAAGGATATGTTGGAGCATGCTTATATCCTACTTGCTCATACCCAAGTGAGGCTTTGCGATGGAGATAGAGAAACATCCATCACACGCTAATGCAGGATACATATGACAATTTACTAATCAAATTTTTCGTGAACCAAGTTACATATCACAGTGGGTATCGGTATGTTCATATTTATATCATCATGTAGAGATCCTTGGACATATAATTAATAATCAGGAACAAAGGTGCGACATTACAAATAATCAAACAACGAAAATGAGACACAGATACAATGAAAGCATGCAATAATGCAATACTACCAATTGTGATGCGGCAATACAAATAAAATGTCATGTAGGTGATTTTTAATATTGCAGATGGGTCGGCAGCACAGTGAATATTTAATCAGTAGCTGCCAATGCGACAACTGTGAAATTCACATCATTGGGATCCCTCTCCATGAAGACGCGGCAGACTTTAGCCGAATCTTCTAGGAGAGTCTCCGGGGTCGTCGGTCCGTGGTTGATGGGGAAAGACTTGCGGCCGTCCAGCTCGTACAGCTCCCCATCCTTGTGAACAAACGCAATAAAGTGATGGAAAACGGGGTCGTCAGCGTTGGGCGCGCTGGATTGTCCCTCTTTGGCTAATTCGGAATGAGCTGTTATCACGCCCTCGCAGTTCTCCAGCAGGGAGCCGCGAGCCGTCGGGTCGAGACTCTGGGCGTCGTCTATGAATTGTTTGAGCCAGCCGTCGAATAATTGAATACTTTCAGTGTTGTTAGCGATACTGTGCAATAATGCGACGGCGCCGCACGCATTTTGAACGACTTGCTTCATATAAAATACCTTGTCGGAAATTGTTTGGGGGTTCTCTTTTAGTTCTGCGTCTTCCTGCTTCTTGTGAGCCTCGTAATGTTCGGAGCAAGGCAATAAAAGAAGAACGGCAAGTACCGGTCTGGGTACCCACGATAAGGATTCTGCGTCTAGACCGAGTACGTCTACAATGTTCCATTTAGCTGGGACGCCGATTTTCTGTAGATATTTATTCATAACTTCGGGGTTGGATTCCAACGGGAGCCATGATCCAGTAGTCGTCATTTTGGAGAATTACTTGCACTTTTCTTCAATTATAGTAGGTATCAAATTCTGCGACAGACAGATGACAATCGAGAAACGCCGGTAACCAATCAGAATCTAGAGTTACCACCACACAGAAATTTACTATAGATATTATGAAATTTACGAAGTATGAGCTATTTATTGTTACTTAAAAAAAAAGTATTCAAAAAACAGTCTGTTGGGAAATAAAATAACAGTTTTCGGACGAAATATTTATCTAACAGTAATTAATACATCAATGTTAATGCCAAAACTAGAGAACGTGGCGTTTTGGCGTTTTTAAATTTATGATACCAAAATTCATATAATAAATTTCTCTTCAAAACTGTTTTCCAATACATCAGAAATTCTTAGTAGTTTATGAGATAGCAGGCCAAAAAAGTTATATGTAAAAATCTCGTTATTTTAAATACTCCGTTAATAAGAGCTTGTTATATAAAAAAAACATTGTAAAATTAAGATTGTTCTAATAAAAGAATTAATCAAAAAAGATATTTTGGTTCAGTTTTTAACAAAATAATATGAAAAATCTTATGTACAAACTTATCCGATCAACAGTCTTATCATAATCAATTATAAAACAAAAATGTAGGAATTGGCTGAAAGTCAGTTCAAGTACATCCGTGCACTTGGAATGCCTGAAGATGCCGAAAGGCGAAACCCGGGTCGTTAGCGACAAAACTCATGGAAAAGTACAAAATTCAAACAATTCAAATTTGATATTGAAATTCCATCAAGCACCCTCAGTCGAAATACTTAATTAATGAAAAAAATATCTTATATAGATGTTTTATGAATATAAACTATTTATTAATTGTATGTATGTTTTAAATATTATTCGGTTACAAATAAAATAAACAAAACCTCTGCAGCAAAACATTTTCAGGTTTTTTTAATGCAGTAGAACCTTGCTGTTCTCAATTTTTTCGATTTTCAGAGAAACAAAGTCTGTTTTTAATAGATATTGTAGATATTAAGCATAAAATGATGTTTATTTATTGTTTAGATTTTATTCATATTTAAAACTTAATATTTTAGCTTGGATTAAAAACTAAATGATACCTTTTTGTTCTAAGGTAGCGGTCACCAAACTACGGCTCGCCGAAGATTTTCATCCGGCCCTCAAACAGTTCTGGATTTTAGTATGTAAATTATTGTGGCGGTGTTCTAATCGGTGTTAAAAATGTAAATTATTCATAATATATATATTTTTTTTTATAATTTAGTTATGTACTCACGACAACTATTTATTTCAAATCATCAATTGAGATGCGAATATCTGGTGAATGACCCAAAGTAAAGGAAGTTATGCATAAAATGTGCAGTTGGAAGCAAGGCGACCAGATGTCCGTTTACTCTAAAACTTCTCGGATATTCTCATTTATAGAAATTCAAAGAATTTAGTGCAGGCAAAATAGGACAATAGAAATGTTCAAATAATAGCCCCAGTCGAAAATATACAATTGTATTTTTAAGTTTGCAGAACACACATCGCGTAATTCTGTGATTACTTGAAGTGAATTAGCAGTGTTTTCTCTATTTGTGCAATATACATATCGATTGTGGAAAGGAAAATGGACGTAACCCACACATATTTTTTTACAGGAGACACAACGTGCGAATTTTGTATTGACAATTTCGATCGCATTTCTTTTAGTGCCCCAATATAGTGATCTCAAAGAAAAAGAAACTAGATGTTGAGTGTCACCTATTTAACAACGAGCAGTGATCAATTTAATAGTTTTTTTTTGTAAAAAACAAGTAAATTCTTATCGGAACCCAGTTAGAATATTATTTTTTATACATATTCTTATGTAATCTTTAGTTTACGTGACAAAGACTGAAATACGTGAAAATTGAACAAAACGCACGTAAAAATGAACCGACTCGCTAAAAAACTTATACACTTGTTAGTGTACATACTCACTCAGTAAATGTTGCTGCTCGGCCGAGTAATCAACCGAGTATACTTGGCAGCTTACTCGGGCGATCTAAATGTGCATTATGTTGACAGAACTGGTAATAGACAAGTAAAAAATTAACGATGAAGATTTTTTTAGATAGCGATGACACTTAGCATTAGTCTATGGTTTGCTCTATGAAAAATTAATCTGAGTAGTGATCAGTGTCAATTTTCTGTCGTTCAATTTACTTATTAATTTGATTAACTATTGCTGACTATCTGCAATAAATCGTTATGGCGACGACAAATGATCCCGTGGAGTCGTCGACGAAGTCGAAGCGACCGTCAGGTATAGATATTCTTCGGAATAGTTCACATTTAAAAGATAACATAAGTAGGAATTTTGACATTCGTTACCAGAATATCGATCACTTAACATATTTTCGGAAGGTCATTCCCAGCCTTCAAATCATTGATTGACATTTATTTGTATTTGCTTAATGTGTTTGATTTTTATTGAATGCAGACTCGGCGTTTAAGCAACAACGACTTCCCGCTTGGCAGCCCATTTTAACTGCTGGAACCGTGCTGCCAACATTCTTTGTGATTGGAATTGCATTCATTCCCGTTGGAATAGGTCTTTTATATTTCTCTGACGAGGTTAGTTGGGGTATTTTATTTATTGATAATAACATTTTTTTCCCCAAAAGAAATATTTTGACACTGATGAAATCAAACTAAATTACATCCTTACAAATAAGCTCATTGTTTATTTATTACAAATGCGTTTGTGAAAAATCTATTTGGTGTTTAAATTGTTGAGATACAACTCGTAATACCATAACGTGAATAGTTTTTAACCTTCGAGTACCTATATCTTGAAAAATCACACGGGTTCCGGAGCGGGGTACAATTGTACCCCCCAGAATTTTTCTCATTTAACGAAGTAAAAATTAAAATAATAAATGTCAGCAGTTCGAATGTTGATTTTGAGCATGCCCTGTCAAAATTAAGAGACAATTTGTCTTTTTGAATCATCCATATCATATTGCGTTGACGATACGTCAGGCGTATAGAAGCGGTAGAAATCCATCATGTCAATAGAAGCGGCGAGAGCAGACTGAACTAATCGTAAAGCGACGTCGTTCTCCCGGCGCGGGCGCAGGGTACGATGACATCAGGTGTCTGGAGTTTGCGCTCGGCACACGCGCACACTCAAACGCAACGTGTATATGTGACCCAAATACCATTTGTTAACGAAAAACGTGAATATTTATTTTATTTTCTACAATTTTTCAGATTTTTTTTTTGCATTGTATTCAGTAGGATATGTTTGTAGATTACAATAAATATCAGCTAGATATTACCGATATTTAACAAATGGTTGGTAAAATAAGAATTTAGGGGCACGATTGCACCCCGCTCCGGAACGCGAAGGTTAAATATTATAAATAAATTTAAAAAATATAAATTTATAGAAATAAATTTTGACATTACAACTTCCAATGCTTATGCATCAAACATTTTTTGGTAATCATTAACACTAGAGTCTGAAACTATATGACAGCTAATTCGGCGTCATTGCTGCCAACGGAAAAACATACTTTTTTTCTCTCTCTCTCGCACTTATACGTAAATATTATTGTTTATACCTAAGAGCAAATATTATTCCCCAGGCAGCAATATGTTCGGAGTATTTCTAACAGTTATAAAAGACAACTACGATTCTTAGGTATGTACAATATTTACAAATAATATTTAATAATAATTATTGAGCAATATTAAGAACTAAAGATGTTTACTTTTAAGATTACGAATATGGTGTTGTTCTTAGGTATAAACAATAATATTTACGTATAAGTGCGAGAGAGAGAGAAAAAAAAGTATGTTTTTCTGTTGGCAGCAATGACGCCGAATTAGCTGTCATATAGTTTCAGACTCTAGTGTTAATGATTACCCATTTTTTAATCTTTTCGTTCTTTGAGTATCTTGAGATTGACCAAAGGAAAAAAGACACCACCAATAGCTTAGTCTAAGATCTCAATTTTAAATTGAAAAAAAAAATAATACTGACCTTTTCGAGATTTGAATGGGTCTGGGCATAGCAGTCTTAAGTTCCAAGCAGTGTTGAAGAAAAAACAGCAAACAAGACCGGGCTGTTGAATCCCAGGCTCTCCTCATAAATTGTATGGCGGTTATACGTAGATCAACTCTAAATTCCAATTTTTGAGCTTATTTTTCGTTGAATATGACATGTATGTTTGAAAGATTTCTTGTATGGATATTCTGTAATTCTTTAGTGTTATTAATTTACAATTTTCGATACATCGGAAGGGTCATATATGCAAATTAAGTAATGATTGTAAGAAATATAGCGAATGGCAAGAAATGCGATGTGTGGTAAAACAAATAAAATTTAACTTCCCACTATTAAATATCACAGTTATATAACACACGCGGAATTCATATTATATTATATACGATTTTGACGCCTATTGTGATATTATGAAATAAATGCTGCGTCTTATCATATAATAATGGCAATATACCAAGTACTTAAATGATGATTTAATCAATAATAATATTTAAAAAATAATGAAGTGAAATGTGCTACCCTAGTTTGACTTACTGATTTTTGATTACTGATATGACTTGAGAAATCCTATGGAAAGATTGGGTAACGAACCAGTGTGCAAAAATAAATTAATTATTAATTGATTAAAATCCCAATAATGATGTTGATTTTTTTAATGAAATATCCAACCTCATCCGGTATTGAAATATTGTAAAAAAAATAATTTTAATAAAATGATTTGCCTTCTTTGTTTGCTTTTGTTCTCCGAGATTTTTATTTAAAAACCTTAGAAAATGTGATTTTTTCTTATTTTGAAAAAGATGTAATTGAAAAGATATATAATTCTTCTTCTTTGGCCATGTTCGCTCCCTATGTGGAGCATATGGCCGCTAGACGGCACCTCCATGTTTCCCTGTCTCCCGCCAATAGCTTTGCTTCCTCCCATGACATGCCAGCATCCCTCAGTTCCGCCGAGTACATCCTATGGATAGTACCCGACGGACGTCCAGGACGCCGGAATCTCACCGGTCGAAAGAAGAGGCAGGCAGGATTGAGGCTTTCCGGAGGCATCCGCAGCACGTGACCCAGCCAGTTCCAACGTCTCTCCATAACCACTGACGTGACGGGACGCTGTCTTGTACGCTCCCTTATCTCTGAGTTCCTCACAAAATCAAACCACCTCACCCCCATTATCCGACGCAAGCATCTGTTCTCGAAGCTCAGTATACGGTTTTTCTGAGTCTTCGTCAGGTGCCATGATTCGCAAGAATCCGTTCTTGCACCGTTCCTGAAGCCATTGCCAGCAATGGCTTTGAACTCAATGATACATTTATTTCTTATATAAACACGAAACATTCATTTACTAAAAGTCAGTTCAAGTTCATCCGTGCACTTGAACGCCTGAAGATGCCGAAAGGCGAAACCCGGGTCGTTAGTGACAAAATCTGTGAGAATGTACATAGTTTGAACAATTCAAATTTAATATTGAAATTCCACCAAGCACCTTCAGTCGAAATCTTAAATTCTAGTTTGATTCTTATTTTTCAGGTGAAAGAGCATGTCATCGATTACACTTACTGCAAGGCGGTGAATATGAAGAATGACTCCGTTACCTGTGCTGAAGTTATTGCCCAGAATGCATCGCTCGATTGTCAGTGCAAATTCGACTTTAACCTGACCGAGGATTTCAAAGGAGATGTCTATATTTATTATGGACTCACTAACTACTACCAAAATCATAGACGTTATGTGAAATCACGGTGAGATCAGAGACATCTTTTATGAATTCAAGTATTTTTGATGATCTGTTTTCTGTATTGTTTTTAGTCTATAATTTTTTTACAGTAGTGTACTATTAAGACATATTATATGTCATATACAATTCTAATGATCGGGACTAAAACACAAAAAATTAATCCTTTCTCAGCCTTGTAATAAAATTTCACTTCTATATCTGGGATTTCAAGAATATTTTTAAAATGTAAATGTAATGTAGACGGTGATGTTGCTATTCCATTCCTCGCCAGTCAAGCTGCATCGCTGTCCTACTTGAGCAATGAATTCCATTGGTCACTCATTATTAATGGCAATGTATGGGTGAAATGGCAACAATACAGATTGAAGTAACGCATTGTTTGGTGATAAAAATCTTGCAATTATATAAAATTATTATTTTTTTGTTGGTAGAGATGACACACAACTTCTAGGACAACTTTCCTTAACCCCGTCGAGTGACTGCGAGCCTTTCGCCTACTCGGAGACAGAAAAGAAGCCGATAGCACCATGCGGGGCTATAGCTAATTCATTGTTCAGTGGTTGGTAATTTCTATCTTTTATATATACATACAGTAGAACCTCAATATAACTGACAAAACATCTGGTTAAATGTAAAAGTTGAATTAAAGACATTCTGTTGATGTTATACATGTATAAATCCAAGTGTCGCCCCTTATAAACAATGCGCAAACGTAACTTACTCAGACTCCAATCTAATCATTGAAGATTTCTTTTCCCACCATAATGACATCCACAATTTTAAAAAGTAGCAAATAATATCATATTTTTTTTCATATCACCTTTCTAACCACTATCGGTTGGTGTTCTTATAATTTATTTAAGTATTTTGGTGTCAAGTGTGTTTTTCAAGCGGTAGTATTAATGCCAGATAAGCAAGTTTGCTAAATTGCATAGCCTACAAATATCATTTATACTTGGCGATTAATGCAACAGCATAAAGATTTGATTGTTTACGGAAGTGTACTGCATATGCCAGTGTCAGATTTATGCAATACCTTTTTTTGTAACCACGCCCACTTCAATTGCAGCTTTTGTCAAAAGTTCTTCTTTAAGATTTTCTTGATACTCGATTGCTTAGTCTCTCTTTTTTGGAGAGAGTAAGGAAATAAGGATCACCATACATCAGGTTGGGATCTGATGGGAGAATGGAATTTAGAGACATTACAGACATTCCTTCATGCCTTCAATCGAATACATTCACACAAATGTATTAAAAAACCAACTATTGAACCTGCATTTAAAGAGAACAACGTTGACTATTTGGTTACAGATCTGGCTCATGCATAAACCTAGTGAACTTCATTTTACTCTCTCAGACCAATTGTTTAATTTCAAATATTGTATTCAATCACAAATATACAATTTCAATACATACTGTTGGCTGGCACACTGGCCATAGCATAACGCTATAACTTAGCGAGCCGGTAAAGCGACTGCCAGGGTGGGACTTTAACTAAACATGTACAAATATGTAAAAAAAAAGAGATAATTTGTAAAAAAGGAAAGACAATTCTATTCTGGATCACTCCACTTTATGACTCTAAAATTCGACTGGCTTGTATTTGTTAGTATTAGCTTGCATCTTGGGAATTTTTAATGTAACCAAATGAATTTCGTTTTATCTGTTTCCAGATTCCCTCGAAATATTGTCTAAGGAAGCCAATGGCAAAGTTCCCCTCCTGAATACCGGTATCGCGTGGCCTTCCGATAAGAGAATTAAGTTTAAGAATCCTGAAGGCGATTTGAAAGACGGTAATTTGTTATTCTCACACATTATTTTTGGTTCCACAATATTATAGGTCGTCAATTATTGCAGAAACATTGACTCGAGTAAATTTCATTTGTAAATCTATTTCTGCTTGGAGATTTTATGTATTATGTTATATTTCGAGGTTGATGTTGATGAAATTTACTCTCCAGAATATAATCTTTACTAAGTCAAAGATATTGATACTTGATTGCACTAATTTTACGGGAATACTTTTAATGGTAAATTTGTAAGCCTGTAAGACAAAGATTGAACAGCAACTCCGTAAGTATATTTGATCGACATTCAACATTGGGGGCGTTGAAGTGGCCAGGTGAAATACCCCAAGCGAGACTCCATATTCTTTTGGTCAGTAGTTGGTCAAACCAGGAGTAGTAGCAGTAGCAGATGTAATAAATTGTAATCAAAAGATATCCTGCTTCTGTAAAATTCAAGAAATTATTTTTTTTTGCTATAACTCGAAGGAATATGTTTTGGGATAAAAGTCAAAAAAATACATGACCTCTGAACTAAATGATCTTTATTTTATTAATAGTTGTAATTAATCAATGGATATTATTACTTACTTATTTTCAGCGTTCATAAACTTTACAAAGCCGAGTGCTTGGAGAAAAAATATTTGGGAACTAGATGAAGAACATAAGGAAAACAATGGCTTTCAGGTAAGACACTTAATTACAACAGTCGGGATGGTGATCGAGTGGTCAATATTGTTTGCTTCGATTGCAGATCTCCATTCATATGGTGCAGAAGGGAGCAGACATGGAAACATTTTCACAGAAATGATCCTATGAAAACTGGTTATTATTCAACCGTTGAAACATTCATTTTTTCGGATGGCACTACTGCAGGACTTGCTAGATAATCAGTATAACCACTCTCACTTCAAACATTAATGAACTGTATGGTGGGAGGGAATTTTAAACATTTCGGGCATCCATGCCTTAAGTCACAAATTGTAATGTGTACTGTGACTCTGAACTGTCAACACTGCACCTAAAATGCATGACACTTAACTACATGATACAACAAAGTATGCGCCGATAGATCGGCGCTATGAGGCCCAAAGGGTTAAATGATTTATTATTCTATTCCTAATCCTGAGACTTGATATTTAGTATTGTAGATACATTGCATCTCTCTCTAATAAGGTGTTAAAAAGTGTTTTATCAGATTTTTGTATTATACTTTTTCAGAATGAAGATTTAATTGTGTGGATGAGAACTGCGGCGCTGCCAACCTTCAGGAAGTTATACAGACGTGTTGACCACACTAAGCCCATGTTTGCCGGCGGACTTATGATGGGGACATACACTCTCATCGTCAATTACTGTAAGAGCAATCAATTTACTTATCACTAATTAGTTACGAGAAACGTCCTTTCGGAATCGATTGTATTGTTATGATCCCGTTAATGGGGTGCCCGAATGTCACAAAACAAAACGGTGTTTCCGAGTGCCCGGTCCAAATATAAAGCAATTTTGATCCAGCTCCTTTGTTAACTTGTGTTATTTCTTTCTTTTTAATTCCCGCTCATAATCTAAAATAATAGTTGCACTGCAATGCATATTTCAACTCGTGAAATCACCTTAACGGTAAGCGATCGTTTTGACAAATGCTATTGACTCACTATATTGTATATAGAAGTTCGATAAATATTATGGATGTTAACCAATAAATGGTTGGATTTTCATTAGTTGACTGTTAAGCGAGGGCGCTAGTGTTACGTGGAGAATGCTATACTACCGCCTCGTGATCCACAGGTTTATTGCTTGAACACGTAAAAACAAATAAAATTTAAAATTTAAAAATAGTTTGGAAACAAAAAAAATATATATATATATTTTATATATGTATCTTAAGATTTTTCGGGTCTTATGACGCAGTGGTAAGCGTTGCTGGCTTCCGTGTCAGATCTCACAGGTTCTAGTCTCAGTACGAACAGCATTTTTGCGATTTATCGATTTCTGTTCGAAGGCATGGGTTTTTGTGATGCCTTAACTCCCTCGCTTACGTCTAATCCTTCAATAACTAGGCGTAGCGAGAGCGTTTAGTTAACCACTAATCCTGCTGTAGCCTTATATTTCTAATTGTATTACTCTCTTTTAAAAAAAGAGGTTGAGCAGCTGAGTAACAAACAGTTCACGTAGAAAAAGTTAGTCGACTCACGTTTATAAGGTTATATGCTCCACATTGGGAGCGGACATGGATAAAAATAACTTAAAATTTATTGCTGATAAAATTTCACATTCACTAATCTTCAATTCATCTTCGGACATATCATAATCAGAGTAATTCATCATTTACAATTTATTTTATATTTCAATCTCTTCCGTCATGATAATTTGATAATTATGTAATAAAAAAAGTCGAATAAGTTTTATGACGTAATAAGTTATAATCAATTTCTTAAAACACAATCAATTGAGAGCACGCACAATTAATAAAAAAACAATTAATTACCAACAAATATTTGCTTAAAATTCCTTTCATTAATATTGAAGTCAGCACAACTTTTAAAATGTCGCAAAACACAGTTCTATACCGTTAGAATAAAAAGACAATACTATGTTTACTCAACTTTGACGATTAAACAAGACATGATGTATAAATACGTACAAAAAAGATCGCGGGAATATTCAATAAAATATATTAACGCGACAAAATGAGTCCCCGCGCAGAGTTCTTCTTCAAATGCATTTGAATGGCGATGACGTAATACTATGTACGAAATGCGCAGTCGCGAAATTCTAAAATTGATTTGAAACTTTCGCGCCAAACCCGATAGATCGAAAGGGGTTGAAATATCGATGTTTATAATATGAAGAACTAATTGTTTTGACAACCATAAAAAGGTAGCAGTAACAGGACAAATCAGACGATATTTTAATAAAACAATCAGTCCTCTATTCCAACGATTTCGTACATTATAGTCAGTTGAAAATTCGCGTTACAGACGCTAGCAATCAGGGCATGAAAATATGGTGTCACAGATGCTGTGACGTTAGCAGTAATCGGGTTAAAGTAATACTATTGAAAAATAATTCAAAATACGAGTATGAGGTTACATTTGAAATCTACTATAGTTCCAAATTTGGCCATCAACCATAATATAGTAGATCGTTAGAAATAATACATTTATTACATATTCATTGTTATTTCGACAGTCCTGTGGTCGAGAGGTCAATACTCTTGGCTTGTACAGACGAATTATTCATTTGTGATGTCCATAGATTTGATTCACTGTTATGTGTTTTAATATGAGGAAGAAAATTCTGGATTGAACCTTTGATCAAAAGTTGACATTTTGCCTCTGTTTTCAGCTTATTCTGTGACTGCATTTGACGGGACAAAATCGATGATCATATCGACCACTTCTCTTCTCGGCGGTAAAAATCCTTTCTTGGGCGTCGCTTATATTGTCGTAGGATGTATTTGCCTTGTACTCGGAATCGCATTGCTCATCATACATGTGAAATGTAGTAAAAGGTAAGATTTACTCATTTTAATGCCATTCAAAACGCGCGTTCTTTTAACTTATTTTTTTTTCACAATAACAGCAGCATATCGTTGAAGTATATTTATACAGAAAATGTATAAAAAAATATCTTTTGAATGACGTTTTAACCTTGTTGTCAGTATTTTGGGGGATATGGGATTTACGATTTCTAGGCAAGTGGTAATTAACCCTTCGGGCTCGGAAACCTGATTTTTTTGCGAAGTGTTTCTACCAAATAAAAAAAAGATTTAACAGGCTGAATACTGCCGCACCTGATTGGGAACGTGTGACAATGCTGATGCATCCGATCGGTTGCCGTTATTCTTAAACCCCCAATGAAATATATACATATTGAGCAGGGTTTCATTGAAAAGTAAAGTTGAGGAACTGTTTGAAGTATTTTTTTTATGTTGCTATATAGAAGACATCTTCAAAATTTAATAGCGGCGAACCTGTATTGTGTTTTTGGCTGTTATTACATACTATGATTATTATTTTTCACAGCACCACCGAGATGATCAATGTCAACCCACGAACTCAATATTCTTAAATGATGGAGTTTCAACGAAGAACCATCCGGTAAATAGAAATCTAATTCACCGAATTCAATCGACATGTGTCAAATCACGCCAAATGCAAAATGTCACATCATTTATATATATCAACCAAAGACAGTTTATCTATTTGATTATTGTCATCTTAAATATTAAGAATAATCTCTGAAATAGTATAATGCTATCATAATTCATGCAGTCTCACATTTGATATTTTGACATTGTTCTGAGGCGGTAAAAGCTGGCTTTCGGAGCCTTTGACTATTTTTTGATTAAGCCAATTGTTTGCATCATTAGAAACTGTGTCCAAATCAAATTCAAATCTTGTTTTAGGTAATCACTCCTGGTAAGTTTGTTTAACATATTGAAAAACTATAAAAACATCTAATTTTGAATGAAAGGTAATAGATGCTTACGAGTTAAATGTGATTATTTTTATATCAATGAAATATATCTTGCTTAATTGAATTTCAGTTGACTTTCCAATTTTATATTAATTCTAGATATACTCACAAAATAGCAATGAGGCTATCTTTGAATGAATTAAAAAAATTATCATCATAAATGTATGGTGCAAAAATTTGTAACATTAAAAAACAAAAGTTGTCAAATGTCAATTTTTTTATTTGAATTAAGAATTGTTCAACAATCCTCGCATATTTGTTTACTATTTTAACTATCAAAATCAGTACAAAATAGTTTAGACTCAATTTACCACTTTGAGGAGATGCCGTAGAATTATTGATTTGTCATTCGTTTGAGGGATAGTAAAGTCTGTTTTAAAATTGAATATTATTTACTGAATCTTAACCAAAAATATATTCTTTATTTCAAATTATTATATAAAAATCCACTACAGACGGTGGCCATCTCTCTGCAATAACTGCAACTAAATATCTCTTCTTTTTTTAAATATATTTTATAGGAAACTGTGTCTCCTCTCAGTGGTAGTTCAATGGTTGACTATCATTCATACATTTGAATTAGTTATATAAAATAGTTTTTTTTTCCTTTCAACGAGGTGGAGAGAAAGAAAGCTTCCTTTAATACACTTGTTAATTCTGTTATCGGAATCTTTGAATCTTTAGGATTGTTAATTAACATAAATATGTAATATTTATCTATGCTTAATGGTTTTTTTTCAATTGAAAATTTTCATAAGCAGACACGGTGTTTACCGTGCTGATTTTCTTCTCATTTATTGTCTGTTCTTAATTTAATTATTTTATTGAAATATTTCCTGATGGGATAACTTTATATGATCCCAAGGTTTAACATCCAATACTGACAACCTCAGGGACAGAAAAAATGCGGGATTATGTCCTCTGATCGTTTAAAACTAATATTATGTTACGCTTCTCGTTGTGATAATTAGTCTTGGCTAAGTTAGCAGTTATGATTCTTCTATTTTGCATATTTTAGTTGTTAAAAAGCAGATGTGAAATTAATTGCATTACATTCTCTATGTATGTTTTGGTTGTTTAGCCGCTGATTTATTTTACGTGATTTAGCCACGGGGATATGCTAACTTATCCAAGACAAAAATTAGAATAATAAATCATATCTAGGCTGAGAGCGAGTAGGTTTGATCTGAAATGAACTAACCACAAATAAGCTAAAAAAACGTCAACTGAATTTAACATGTTGGATGCCGCAAGTGTGCAGGTACGAAAGTCACACTGCTACAATATGTATGCATGTATATGGTGTTTTTTTTTTAATTTAATTTGCTGCAGATATGTTAATAAAATGAATTTTGTTAAACCCTTTGGCTGCCGTAGAAAAAAAGTACGTCTTTACCAAGCGCACCGGCTATAATTTGCAATTATTAATTTAATTAGGTATTGGCGAGATAACTTGTCTCTGCGGTGTTAAGCACGAAACATTTGACGAGATATCTTGTCTGTGGCAGCCATCCAGTTATTAAAAATTCCAATTGTTGGACCATCCTCATTTTATTAACAATCAAGGGTACAGATATCACTAGCTATATCTCAAAATAATCTAAAATATTTCTCAGCTTGCATATTGAGTAGTAAAGAAAGGATAATAGAAATATTGGGGAAAGATTAGTAAAACAGTATATACATATAAATGTTTAAATATGGTGGCGTTTAAAAAGTTCAAACACATTTTGCAGATAAGCCCACTTCATTTCTAACCTACTCGTGGATATTTATAAATACTAAGTGCCCATTATTACAATATGTATATGTAATTATGATTGTAATGAAATCTAATAACATGAACTATGTATGTATGTAGAACATAGACAAATTAATGATCGCTTTTGTATAATAATTATTTCATATATCCATTTTGGAACTGTACTTATGCAATTATTTAAAATTCCTTGATTAGAATTAGTAAAATTATTCTTCAGATAGGGTCTGGCCCGTGGCGCTTCCTCAGAGTACTGACCTTCGAATTTACGAGTTCGTATAGTTTTTGAATAAATAAGACTGTAATAAGAAATTTTATACACTTCACACAATAGCATGTCACTTAAAACAATAAATTCAGAATTGTTTTTTTAGTAAGCAAACTTATCAGTTTTAAAATAATGTCGGAAAGTCCTTTGTATCGTTTTCGATACTGCAATAAACCAAATAAATCCATTCTTAAAGTTCCGAATCATATTTTACCGTGTTTAAATCACTTTTGATATGTGATTCTTTGATAAGGTGTGAATATATATTTTGACTTATAACCTTTGTCATTATCAATGGCAATTTATTGAATTGAACATTAATTAATTATTATTTCATCAATCAATTAATATTAACAACGTCAAAAGTAAAATTAAAAATGCCATGTTTATTCAGTGTTTGGAAACGCCGCAGCTTGACCCTGACTTGAAGAATTACCATTAGGTCTTCGAATTTTGTCACTTCTATAATAGTTTGCCTCTTCTAGTTTTCACAATGACCACTAGATTATTATTTTTAAGGATTATTTATCTATTAAGTCATGTTCACATTGTGCCTTTGGTTTTAAATCGTTATTTGGAATTATACCATTATTCAAACAGTCAACAATATGAAGATAATAATTCAACAAAACGGCAGAACCTCTATTATCTAAATCAATTGCGGCCGGGAGTAATCAAAAATTCAAACAATCGTCAAGCTTATTGATTTTCGGAAGAAGACCGTAAGGATTTTTTTATTTATTGTAAAATGAAAAGAATAATACATGGTACTGTAGCTGACGCCATATTTACAGAAACAAATAAGAAATAAAAAACAATACACAAAGATCATTGCATAATATGTCGCAACGACCCTGTTTGGATTACTGAGGATCTAACGTATTTAAATTATTGCAAACATTATATTGACAGTAGCACATGTTGAATGTGCCATTGCTGGTTTTTTGGTACTAATAAATACGTTACCAGTAGTGCTATTGGCGCGTGCATAGCAATTATCTCGGATGGTCTGAAATACTCAACATGTGATTGTGTTGGACGGTCAATAAGAAGTGCTATGCACTTGGTAATAGCACTGCAGGTACGGTTTCTATGCTATTTCTATCATAAATATACACCAAAAATCCTCCGATCTTATGATCGATTGGGAAAATGAATTAAGATTTATTTATCAAGCGCCAACGATCTTGTAGTTTTTTGTTATTATGATTCATCGAACACTTAAAATATCTTGTGTGACGTTTCCATAACATTCCCAAAGAATTGGTTGAAATTTTTATAAGCGACTACGAAACTTTTTACAAAGCAGAACGCATATTTTTTTATAAAATCTATCCCTATGATTAACAGTTTTATTGAATTGACTTGTAGTAATAATGTTATATATAATCGCCAGATGAAAATTGAATCAATGATTAATTTTCACATAACATTGTAGTATTGTTATATTGCGATGTAAAATTTGATGTTAAAATTGTAGGCTCCTTGACTCACTATTTATTTATTGTTGACTTGATGGAACAAAATATATAAACAAAACCGTTTATATGTTAGTATATTATTTATCCCTTCAATCTGAGACTTTTGAGTCACGTAGCCAAACATGTGGCAAACACTAACTGTTTAGTTCCAGTCTAGTCTTCCAGGATTGAGTCCAGGAGTTTGAATAACTGTAATAGATTTTTTAATCGATTTATTTATTTGTCTTTGAAGGCATGGATGATTGTGATATCTACGTTCCCTCCCACCGAACATGAGGCACAGCAGGGGCATTAGCTTCATTCTTCAACATTATTTAACAGGGCTGTAGCAAAACTCTTTGGCGCCTAGGATAAGGGGTAGATTTTGCGCTAAAATTTCTAGTATCACTTTGGTTTCTACTATACTCCTCCAGCGCCTTGGAGCGCAGTGCGCTTCTGCTTTTTGCCAGCCTCTAGCTACGGCCCTATTCTTCCATGCTTTCTCCCATTTTTCATCTATATGTTACACATTAGGAGTGGTGCAGCAGACATGACACAGCAATACAGAAAGTAATTGTATTGTATTCACGAAATGAGTTGAGGTATTTGTAGTGATATTCCAACAATAGGGTTGTTGGATGCATTTATTAGGTGATATTTCCTGATAATAAATGAGTGAAAAATATAATACATCAATGTTATGTGAAAATTACTCAATATTGTATCTCTAAATAAACATAGTGAAATTAAGATTTTAAATCTTTTCTATCTAAGTCTTAATTAGTTATAAATTGTAAAGATGTACTAAATCACACAATAGTTTGTTAGTTCTGCCAAATACTTACACTTATTTAGATATAGTTTCTAAAAATTGTTGTAATATTATCATTCTTTAATGTATGCTTCTACATGACTTTTTCTTTACGGCAATGAATAATTTTTCTACAGGTGTCATTAGCAGGCTGTACACGCAGGCGATTAAGTGGTTGCTTATGTTTCAGAACCGAAAACAAGGTGTGTGTGTTGGAGCTTTTTCTCGTTTTACAGGACCAACACTACACAATGCTTTAACCCTTTCCTTACTATGCAAAAAAAAGCATGCGATCCTGAGCTGTGTATCCGTTACACATCAGGCAAACGGGAGTGAATCATGACAATTATATAACACTACTAGAATATTTCTATTATTGCATTACTCAATGCGTAAATGTATAAGGCAGGAATACCTGAATTTTAGGCCGAGTATTTATTATATATACAAAGAAATGTAAATGATTAGAAGGTATGTGTACTATTTACACATCTTAGTAAAGAAAGGGTTAAAACAAGAAAAAACTCTTATGACACTTTGTATGCACACATTGTCTTTCGTTTTAAAGCGTACATTTTATTCAAACCCGAGTGATAGCATCTTAATGTAAAGTCGGCTATTGGCTTCTGCCACAATTTCAAGAGACGCTTACGCTCTCATTGTGTGAATGATAGGCATATGCGCCATAAGTTATACGTATCCATCTGAATGCCTAAAACAGTTATTTGCTATACTTATAACTGTCGATGACTACGATATTTGATTGTTTATGATGCTAATAGATAAAATAGTAAAAAATTCCGACATATTTGATTGTCCAAAGATTTTCGAATATTGTTGAAAACTATTTTAGTATTATGCCTTTTTCTTATGATACAAAGGAAAAATAAGTATGAGTGAGCTAAATTCAAAAGAACGAAAATCAATTATCAAATATGTTGACATATTTGATAAATATAACTATAGACAATTTCTTTTATAAATAAATCTTGATACTTATATCTTGATGAATGTTCTCTTGGTAAAGTCTAATAGCACCTCTATGATGGATATTGTGGGATTCAAATATAGAAAATCTTTAACACTATGTTATCTACTGCATCGTCAAATTTTTAACTGGCAATAATCGATCAATGAAAAATTGCCGAATAATTGACAAAGTAACAAATTCATGTGATTTATATACCTATTTTATCTATAAGATCTTGCCGCTGTTTATGACTACAAACAATCCACCTGGATATTATTTTGCGGCTTAAATGGAATTTATCAATTTTTTTTTATGCATATCTCTTTTTGTCTATTATAATATATTTATCGATATTTAATTTCATATTAATAAAATATTGTTTAGTATTATTTATTATTAGTTTTTTCACTCCTTTATTGTGATTTGTTTCGCAAATGAATAAATATTTATTGTAATAATTCTGAATGTTTCTATAAAGGTATCATTTATGAATGTAAAAATATGTTTTAATAAATGTTGGTGATAAAAATAGAACTTTGTTTTATTTCTATAGAATTTAGTGAATTTAGCATTAGTGAATAAGCTACTTTTTAATGTAGCCACATATAAGCCCGTCAAAAATATTATCCTGATTGAATATTTTTATTGAATTTTTCTCATTTCACTCATTAACAGTTTGGCCCAATACAACAGGTTCGTAAAAAAAACCAAAACTGGAAATGTGTAAGCTTTGTAGAATTGTTTACCATGCTTGACCACAATGTTTTCGCCGATGACTCACTTACTGAGCACCTGTATGGACTATTTATTCGCCTCACTGCATTACAGAACTAGAACTCTAGCTGAAAATCTAAATGATTCAAGACGCTGAGAAAAAACCAGTTGACATAGAAAAACATCTGGGACTAGCACCACCAATTCTGAACGTGATTGTTACTAGGAAGAGTGAAATTTGCAAATCAATAAAAGTGTGGCAAATGAGCGAAGAAAAAAAAGTACGCTGAGAAGGTCTACTTATTGTGAGCTTGAGAAGATTCTTCCCGCCTGGTACCAGCGAGCGCGGGCTGAAAATATACCTATTGCTTAAACCATAATTTATCGACTTCTATCACTTTAATATTTTTTACTTATATTTACACAAATACTTTTCGTTTATTAAATTGCAAAAGAGTGTAAAAACTTTACCATTTACTTTTTATAAATGAACATCCTTTTAAGGAAAGCCACCAAATTAACCAAATCCTCCTACCACAACAAATAACTGATCACTGATAATTTATATTTTTTTACTGACCATTTATTATTTTAAACTATAATTGACTATTTATTTAATATTTACTGACCGCTTATCGATATACTGACCAAATAATTAGTTGCCCTAAGGCCAAATTATTCCATAGACAATATGATAATACTGACTCTATTTTTTGTTAACTGGCAATTATTTCAAATGTTTTGACACCAACTAGAATACTTAAAAAGTATTTTGACTTTCGAAGATATCTTTAATCATTGTTTTGTTTTATTTAGTCGTGTACATTTTTGTTTCAGTATTAGATTGAATCGTATATTAATAACATATATGACAAAGATTTTTTTGTACACAATTAGTTAATTTAACATGAGGAAAAGTTTGGCGCCCAGTCAAAATGCTGGACGCCAAAATGACAATGTGTTTAAAAGTCCGCTAATTCACAAAGCAAAAAAGCGACGAACCAGGGAACCTTTGTCGCAGATATGTAACTCCCAAAAGATACTGCTTAATCTGCCCGGTTCGGATCACGAAGCTTTGATTCGAAATATTCTCAGCAAACCGTTTCAGGTGCCAATTCCAAACTATGTCTCCTCGTACAGCACCAAAAGCTTAGGGCTCAGGAAATCCTCTGTAAAAAGATCCTTGTACGATCCAGATGAGCCTAATGCCCTTGTTTTATTTCGTCCGCCGTTTATACCCGAACATGAGAGACTAAAACTCGACCCCGATAAAATTCAGGTCGCAGTCGTGGTCGATCCGGTCGTCGGAAATGTATTGCGGCCGCATCAGAGGGACGGTGTTAAGTTTATGTACGATTGCATCACGGGAAATCAAATTGAAGACGCTTTTGGCTGCATAATGGCTGACGAAATGGGTCTCGGAAAAACTTTGCAGTGCATAACATTGCTTTGGACTTTATTGAGGCAAGGTCCGGACTGTAAACCGACCATTTGCAAAGCGATGATCGTGTGCCCCAGCAGTCTAGTAAAGAACTGGTATAATGAAATCGGCAAGTGGCTAGGTCCGAGAATCAACGCTCTGCCTATGGACGGGGGTTCAAAAGCAGACATAGAATTGAAACTCAATCAATTTATGAACACTTATTCTACGACTAGAGTGGCTACGCCTGTTCTCATAATATCTTATGAAACTTTCCGATTGTATACGAAGATACTGCATTCCTCAGAAGTGGGCCTCGTACTTTGCGATGAAGGACATCGATTGAAGAATTGTGAAAATCTAACATACCAAGCTTTAATGGGTCTTCAAGCAAAGCGCAGGATCCTCATTTCTGGAACGCCCATTCAGAATGATTTACTGGAATACTTTAGTTTGGTGCATTTTGTTAATAAAGGAATATTAGGAACTGCGCAAGAATTCAGAAAGAAATTTGAAAATCCGATTCTTAAAGGACAGGATGCGTTAGCGAGTCCTCAGGAAAGGGAAAAAGCTCAAGAGTGTCTGTTGACATTAACGACCCTAGTCAACAGATGTATGATCAGAAGGACCTCCTCTTTACTCACCAAGTACCTCCCAGTTAAGTTTGAACAAGTTCTGTGTGTCAACCTCAGTGATCTTCAAAAGCAGCTCTATAAAAATTTCATCAAATCTGAATCAATCAGGAATACAGTGACCGGAAAAAATGATGGTAAATCTACACTAACGGCACTTTCCAGTATTACTACACTAAAGAAACTGTGTAATCACCCCGATCTGGTTTATGAAAAAATTCAAGAGAGAGCGGAAGGGTTTGAGAAGGCTCTTGAAATGATGCCCGCCAATTATAATACCAGAGACGTAATGCCAGAATTATCTGGAAAACTACTTATTTTAGATTGTATTCTAGCTAACCTCAAAGCTAACACCGACGACAAGATAGTATTAGTTTCAAATTATACGCAAACTTTAGATTTGTTTGAAAAACTTTCTAAGAAACGATCGTACCAATATGTAAGACTCGACGGAAGTATGTCGATCAAAAAACGCGCGAAAGTGGTCGAAAACTTTAATAAACCTGATTCAATCGAATGGATATTCATGCTGAGCTCGAAGGCTGGCGGCTGCGGACTCAATCTGATCGGAGCCAATCGATTGGTGATGTTCGATCCCGATTGGAACCCTGCCAATGACGATCAAGCAATGGCCAGAGTATGGAGAGACGGGCAGAAGAAGCCTTGTTACATATATCGCCTTTTAGCCACCGGTACGATAGAAGAAAAAATATTCCAAAGGCAGGCCCACAAGAAGGCTCTCAGCGATACGGTTGTAGATCAAAACGAGGACTCGCTGAGGCATTTCTGCGCTGATGATTTACGCGATCTTTTCAAAATGGACGAGAACACTTTGTCAGAAACGCACGACAAATTCAAATGTAAGAGATGCGTGAATAATATTCAAGTGACGCTTCCTCCCGAAGGCTCCGACTGCACGTCAGATTTATCGAATTGGTATCACTGCGCCGACAAAAAGAATTTGGCCGACATTGTGCTGAAGCAGTGTTGGGACATAGCCAAGTCCATTTCGTTTGTTTTTCACCACCGGTCCGCCAAAGTGGAAACGCAAAAAGTCGAAGAAGTCATCAAAGAAGAGAAATCGAAGTTTCGAGAAGACGACGGAGATGAAGACTACAGTGCCGAAGATGATTCCAATGATGAAGATTATCAGTAAAAACCAAAGTTGTTTATTTAATACAGATCTGATATATTGTTTTCGCGAGTAGAAAGAGTATTTGTATACTTATTGAGGTAGAATTATGCCCAGTGCCATTTTTATATTTGTTTATAATTGTAATCTTTGGAAGATCATACAAATTGAATTATGTTTGTATGAACATTATTATATTTAAGGCAGTTTTGTGCGCACATTTGAGAAGGTAACTTTGAAACAGGACACATAAACTTTTACAATAAAACTTATTTGTAGCAATATTTAAATAAAAAAATTCTGTCCAGTGTCTTCAATTGCTTCCTCACGTCTAGCTAAACTAAACATGAATAATGTCAAGATTGTACTAACACCATAAGGAAAAATGAACCTTTTGGTGACGATTCAAAGTATCGAGTTACTTAATTGTAATTATGTAATTTTTTAACAGTTTGTTCAGTTCCTTTTTCTTTTTAGAATGGTTCTTAGCATCCTCTATGATTGCTCTTTATTTATACCTCTCTTAAGATGTGATTTATGTAGTTACAATATTTTCTATAATACTAATAGTACCTACCTTTACAACTTACTGCTGTCTCCCATTATCTACGAAAAGTCTATTTCTTGTGGCTTACTAGTTTGCACTTTAAGAAATGAGAATTATTATAGATAATCTTAGATTCTAAGCCTAGGGCAAAAATTTTCTGTTTGTTATAATTGTTATTAATTTTAGCATTTCAATGCAAACTTAGAAAATGTTTGTTTCGTGATTTCGCGTGGATCGTAGAAATTTGAAATGTTAGAGCAAAGAATGTATTTTTAATTTTTATAACCGTTAGTTATTTTTCATAACGATCAAATCTATCGCAAAAAAATTCATGTGTATTTTTTACTGTTTATTCTCAAAGAATATTGAATAGAAGTTTAGTATTTATTTTTTTTAATTAAATTTACGTCTCACAAATTAAGATTTTATATTTTGGAAAATCTTTTTAAAATTTTCAATGTTTTTTTTCGGTACTATGTTTCTCACATATGTTTTGTTTTCTACAAAAAACAAGTGATTAATTGTCACAAAATAGTTATAACAAAATTTTACATTTATATTTTAAATCGTAATAAAATATTCTTAATTGCATTAATTTTCCATTAGGACATTTTATGTTTCCTGCAAATGAGGGCTCAAATTAAAAATCGACATTTGATGTTCTTGTATGTTTTTATATTATTAAAATATTCATTATTTCTGTTATCTTACTGACACTGAAACTTTAAGTGAAAGTACATTTTGCTGTGATAATTTTATGCCTACTTAAATAATGTTATAAAGCGAATAAATAGTTAAAATAAAATTTATCACAATATCATTGAAAATTGTTTTATTGACATTTTTTGTACAAACTATCACAGAAATAATTATTGTTATAATATGCAGTGCCATCTATATAATCGCCGGTGAGTATCAGCGAGTCAAGCTCTTATTCAGCACATGTTTTTTTTTATTGGGAATAATTCTTATTTTGAGATTTTGCTGAACTGCTTTGTTGAAAAATATTTGAAGCAAACATTTAATATAGTATCTTCTTACAATGGCAAAGTTGAAGCTCGTGGAGTGTGTGATATTGGCAGGACCGGTCGATAATGTTTTTTACCACATAAGATTCCTATTCGAAGAAGGTTGGCCCACTGCGGGGCCTCAAAAGATAATTATGTGAGCTGCGAAGAAATATATCGAGAATATGAAACCGAATTAAAAAATATTTACCAGCTTTTTAATTGTATTCGACACCCATAATGTAAATATTAGTTTTATAAATATTTTTTCAAAAAAAGCAGATTATTTTTATTACTGATTGCAGATCTGGCTCTACAAATCCTTACGTAGTGTCACCTATATAGATTGAGATATTCAATTCCGTTCACCTGTTACCTGTTCACTTACTTTACGCCACAATAACTTATTCTATGGTAGTGTTATTTTTTAAATAGAGTGCTATTTGCTCTTGAAATAGAAGGATATGTAAATTGCAATATTTGCTATTGTCATAAATTTATTTTCGATTACACATTTTCTAGAAAGAAAACAATTAAATTTTGGCTCTTTAAGAAGCAATCGAGTGCTCTTTTACATTATAAAAACCAAAACCGCAAATTTTCAACTCGAAAAGAATACATTTTAAAAGATAAAAAAATATTACGTTGATATTATGAACTTTCCTTTCCAAAGGTATCTAAGAGTATTTTATCGATCAATTTACATTATATTACAACTTAAGAACATAAATATGTCACATATTACATAATATTATTATTGTGCACAGCTTTTTCATATATTTTAAGCAACTACTTAACACGTCATCTTCACAAATAATTTATTTATAAATTACATTCCGTTTTATATAATCGAGAAAGATTGACACGAGTAAAAAATACACAAAACAGACAAACGAGTATGACGACAGATTAAGAGTTTAGAAACGATTCAACATCTATGGGGAATAATTTATTTGACAATTTAATGAGAATTTTAGTAGTCGCATGCATTGATTGTGAAACAACAATATGATGACATTTATGATATTTAAGTACACCGAAGAGTAAAAATAAAAGAATGAATAACGACACTGTAATCCAAACATTAAGTTTTCAAAGTTTGATGAACAAGCTTGGGAATGTTCTAAGATTTTACAATATGAAGTGGTTATTAGGTTATAATATGTGTCAATTAGTTTTCAAGTGAATATGCAAAAATAACGCTGCTTGAATTGGCAGACCAATTTTCTTAAAGAGTTTAAAAAATCATCAACCTACATAGAATCAAAAAAAAAAATATGCAATGTAAAAAAAACATTAGTTATGTACAGAAACATAAAATATTTACTAAAAATGATATGTACACACTGCTACATTATATTGATTTTATTATTTTAACTAGAGCAACTCAATTTCAGTTGGTACGCCCACGAGGGTGGCTCGGATGCGAAACCTTTCGCCTCCGCATCTTTGTTTATTGTGAAAGGTCGCTTCATAAGTTCGTGAAGGAACCTCACCTGTAAATAAACACACTTGAATGTATGGAGAAATCTTAAAGAAGGTTAACGCGATCGAAACACAGTCAGAGAGTCAATACAATTAAACATTTTGTCAGTTGATTTTGATAACCTTGATAGGTATTGATATATGCTTTGAAGGTTTTTTGATAATGTCAAAATTTTTTGTCTCCCTGTTTGAAATGGCAATTCTATTTCAAATCAGGGAGATACAAAATTTTGACATTATATAAAATGTAACATTTTACAGCCTTTGTTTTTAACCCTTTGCCCGCGTCACCAAATTTAGCGAACATGCCTTGTACGCGACTGCTTTTTTGCAGATTTTGTTATCGCGTTTTCGACTATAAATATAGGTTGTAATATTTTTTAATTAATCAAATATTTTAATTGCCACCCAAAGTAACTTTTTCAATAATAAAATACAATATATTTCTTGTATTTTCGGTTTAATTCAACAATAATCATTCTTTATACACGAAGTGGCATGTGCACATGTGCTGACACACAAGCACATGGCCACATTCACGTTACCTTAGAAAAGTTGTCTTTTTCTGCAGCCTCTATCGCTTCCTGTAACATCCAATTGCGGGGCACATACCGAGGGTTCACAGCTTTCATTCGCTTTTTCCTTTCCTCTTCAATAACGGCAGGTGCCTTCAATGCTCCTATTTTTAACAATAAAAATATATCATATTATTTTGAGTTTGATAATTTGAGAGGCTAGACAGTCAAATGTAAAATGTCCATTCAGTTCTAATATATGCATTATAGTATTTTCGCAAGTTTAACAAGAATTATGACTAAGTTGTTAGATATTTTTTATAATTCTGGTTGATGTTTATTATGCAGTTCTACCAAATATTATAGGGATTTCAAGATTCATTCATTAATGACTTATCTAGATTGCTCAATATCGAAAGATATCCTTCGGAAATATACATAATTGAACTGACCTGGCCCTTGTAAAAGTCTCTCCTTATAGGAGTTGGCCCACTGCACCCAGGAAGCGTGCGAGGAGAGTCGGTGAAGTGACCATTTGCTTTTCAGTAGATTTTCGTTTGGTAAAAGCTCGGCATCTAACTATGTAGCAAAAAAAAAAAAATTTTATTGGTCGGTGTAAAAATTGTTCATCCACCAGCAATGTGGAAATATTTGGAATCTGGGACTAGCTGTAAGCTGACTAAAATTCCGTCCGGATGAAAATTCTTGTGAAAACCGGTCCTAACTTAATAAATATATGTGGAAATAATACAAACGATATTTATTTTAATATAATACCTTTAAATCAAGAATTGACAGTGAACACCATAAAAGTGACTTAGATTTAAAATGTGAATACCTCACTGAGCTGCCAAAATGTAATGGTGAAATCTGCACCGGTATCTTCCATCATGTTCAGAAGTTTATTTACCAATTCATTATCGTGCGGTTGTTCATCTTGCAGGCCCAACTTTGATAAGAATTTCTTTCTGGAAATGCAAATTACATTATAAAAGAATTATAAGATATAGACGACCGCTATTTCGGCTTTTAGGTAATTGAATATTTGGTTATATTAACCATATAAAAGTTATCAATATATCAGCAGGGTGCCAAGATAGCTTCATTAGAATTATATTATGGAATCACAACTATTCATTGTTAAGGTGTGTTGATTATAATTTTATTCAAACAAATTGGAATATCGAGCAATAATCCATGTAATGTTGTTTTTTGTTTTAATTCATTTTGAAAAATCGATTATAATCAAATAAGAAAAGAAATGATTATTAGATACTCACAGAATTTTTTCTTTACCCAGCGTTTCAAGAGTTTTCAATATGTAGCCCATGTGAGATTTCTCAGAAGACGACAACAGTGGCACCATTGCCGTGGCGAGTTTGTTAAGGTTCCAATTTACCACCTGAAAATATAACAAGATAAGATCTCTCTCTCACAGTCAGTTGCTTTAATTTGCTTTCGTAAAACAGTAATGGCAGAAAAATGCAAATTAAATTTATAAAATCAAATCACTTCAAGTTGGTTTCCGAGTGAATATCTCCCTTGATGGTCTGAGTGATTCGGTGTATAGCCGCTGTCGTAGGAGTCGGCAAATCCAAATGGGCCAAAATCTATCGTCAGTCCGAGCATACTCATGTTGTCCGTATTCAAAACGCCGTGAGCAAACCCGTAACCTGTAAAACAAACACTAAATGATTTCAATCTTGCAAAGAATATATATCTTTTATGAATATATAGTTAATGTAACATATAAACATAGATTTTTAAGATTTGGATTGATGTTTAAGTGATCAGAACTTGGCTGTGTGCAACAAATGCTTGTTAAAACCACCTCTAAACCATAGCTATAGCTTGCACACGTATATTAACCCTTTAACTACACGACTGTTTTCATAAATGTCTATGAAAATTGTCAATAATCCATGAAAAAATAAAGTATTGATTTTTTATTTTTTAATACTATTTTATTATTTTATACATTTATACATATATACCCATATCAGTTTTTAGATATTTTTTTTCATTACTGTTGGAGGAAATAAAAGTTTTATTTTAATAAAACTGATTTTTAATGAATATTTATTTTTGATAGTTTCATAAATATAGTATGTGCAAAATGTAATTTTAGGCATACTATTTGACATAAAAATATAAATAAAAAAAATATCCTTTTATTTTGGTCAAAACTTGCCTTTTTATTTGACTTGTAAAATATTTGCAATGATACATAAAAAAACATATTGTAAATATCTACGCTTATATTATGTTGCATAAAAAAACATATTTGTGTCAAGCATGGTGTGATGTACTGTACCCAGGGCCGGCCCGTGGATTCTTGCACCTGTGTGCGAGGCGCCTTCGGCCGAAGTTCGGCGCCTCAAAGATCCACCAATCTGCGGCCTTCTGGTTATTTTTAGAGCCGGCGCCTGTGTGCGCCGCACACTTCGCACACGCTTAGGGCCGGCCCTGACTGTACCCTTCGATATAATGCGTCAATTGATTTATTCGGTTCATAATTTGACTTGAAATTATCAATGCTTGAAATAAAGCTTTGAATTTTTTTTTAAATATTTATTTTGTTTCCAAAACATCTGGCCATAATCGCACTTCAAGCTTATAGCGAGAATAATGAAGATCCTTTTCAAATTTAGGTAGCTTGTCGTAAAGTTTTGCATCAAAACTGTGTCCCATTACGCCTCGGCAAAAATACGATAAAAATAGTAAAGGCAACCGATTACAATTTCAAATGTATGGGTAGTAGAGACACGCGTTCCCAGCGCGATGACAACTTAAAACTGTATCGCTATAACGTACGAACAGTTTTCTATGATCCGGCCTATATATCGGCATATCGTAGTTGAGAGACATAAAGTGTTATGCCGATATATCGGCATCTCGTAGTTAAAGGGTAGAGAGCGTAAAAAAAATTGTCAATACACCTAAATATCAAAGATTTTATTTATCTATGCTACTCACCGTGTATCACCGCCGAATCATATATACATAATTTATGGCGATGAGAAGGAAGAGAATAAAAGCATACCTTGCCAAATCGCAACCAGCTCTAGCGATCTGTGCGCTATGATATTGAATAGTTTCACGAATCGTGATTCGTCCACAACCGGTATTTCTGGATAGTGTTCCTGAAACCGTAAACAATCATTTTTTTTTTATTGAGCAGTCTTGAAGCTAAATTTCACTTGAGATAAAACATGAAGCAACACACGAGATACAATCCATTTCTGATGTAATGGCTACTTACTATACAGTAAAGTTTTTTTTATAAATAGATTAGATTTTTAATATTAATCTAAAATTGATATAATTCTTATTATTATATATTAGGGTGTTTCAAACCGTTTAAAATAAGTATCATATGCGCAGGAATAGTACAACAGGTTGTCTAATATACAGTTAATTCACCTTGATGATAAAATTACAGAGTCGTTTCAGCAATTCAGTTTCCCCACTGCGGGTCAGTATTTCCAGGGAGCCGAATCTGAACCACGACGGCGCCAGGCGCAGTACGATGGCAGCCTTTTCATATTTCGGATGCCCACTGTAAAACATGTCACGCATCACCGGATCGTCGCTGACTGTAGAAAGAAAATCATATCAATTATATTAGTTTGATTTTCGCAGCCATGTTGTCTTTGGAAACCAAACAAAATAATAACTTATAATACTGTTTTTATATAGCTATTCGCAATCTGTGAAGTCTGTGACATAAAAGTGTTGAATAACACATAAAAATTATTTTTACACCAAAAAAGCCTTTATAATATATAATTTTTTTGTAAGCAGTGTATAAAGAGGTACACTAATAAAAACAAAAAAATGAAAAATAGGACTTCTTTGAACAAGATACATAAAATTACAGACATTTGCGTGGGAACATTTTTTGAATGCGGCAATATAAAAAATAGTTTCCTGTAACCCAAACAAATTGGTAATTTCAAACTTTTCAATCTGAGGTCTTCGAGTACCAACGTGGTTATTGCAGTTATTTCCTCCATCCATCCAGTGACTTCTAGGTACATAGTCCTTGGACTTCTTTCATGCCTCATACACTCCTTGTGCTCATGTTTAGCGTGCGAGATATTATATTAATCTTCACTATAAAAGAGGCAGAGAAATGCCGATACGATCGCTGGACAAAGTTCTTCATATTAAATTGATCATGATTTATTTTTACAATTTCGCTTTACCTATCAACGCTGCAGCTCTTGAAGTAGGAATTCCGAGATAGTGAAAAGCCTCAGATGCGATCATTTCTCTTATAGAAGAACGAAGAACAGCTCTGCCGTCTCCTTCTCTCGAATAGGGTGTCGGACCCGAGCCTTTAAACTGAAGCTCCCATTTTTCTTCAGCTCTTCAATAAAAGATTCATTTGTAAGATGGAATGTACAGTAATTAGATGATGGATGTCTGACATCTTGAAATTTTGTTACTTAAATGTTTTTTTTTAAATTGTTATTTATCAACATGAGATGAGATATGATGTGCGAAAATGGAAAAATCAAAAGACAGCGATACAGTAGTAAAACATTTCCTCTTATAAAAAAATAGGTGTATTAGTTTTTGTGAGAAAAAACGAAAAAAGACAGCTGTCCGTGAAGTTATCTTTGAGAGATTTGCAAACAGCAAGCAAAGTTTGGCTGTCGGTGAGCACTGCGAGCGTCTAGGACTTGCATACAGTTCAAATGTCGAGATAATACTGAAACTGAGTGACGTGAAGCTTAAATGAATACATAATCTGTGGAACTATCTTTACAATTGTCGTTTGCACAATTGTCATTTGCGCTTGTGTCTATTTTTAAAAAGTTCCAAGAATTATCTTATTATTTATATTATATTTTCACAGAACGACCGATATTCAATTTTTATCTTAATATAGAAGTACCTATTGACATATTCTCCAAGAAGATGAGCTCTTCCATCTCCCAATTGTCCTGCCCAGTAGCCAAATTGATGTCCACCATACCTGCAATGAAATGTTTTTAACACAATAAGTTGATTGAATTCGCATTAACCCTCCAGAGACGAGAGCTTTTTTCCGATAAAAAAAATATTTTCTAAGCCATATTGAAGTCACGGATAACTTTTATTCCTATCCAAAATTAAAAAAAAAAAAAACGCAAAGTCGTTGTATAGAAACCCCGCATGACTATATGGTCATGCTCATCCTTTTATTACCGTGTAATATTGAGTACGGACAGTAGTAAGGACAAAAGTGACCGTATGGGCTTGCAAACATTCGGGGTTGAAATATAGCTAAACGTGATTTTTTTTAAAATATTTACAATATGACCTCTTTAGATCAACATAATTTCAAAACAAATATATTAGCAAAATAACTGTAAATAATTTTATGTTTTTATAAAAAAATATCTAACAGTTTCAAAAAGTAAATTAAAAAAAACGGAAATTCAAAAAATCACATGTGCTTTTGGAGACCGTTCCTGTTCCTACGGCTGATGAATTACTGTAGTCCGTACCCTTCTTAACCAAATATGAGCAAAAGAAACGATATTAAGGTAGAAAAAGTATGAATAGTGGGATCAATAGACAACGGTGTTTTGTGTGACCATATGGTGACGCTCGTCCTTGGAGGGTTAAGTCAGTACATCAGAAAAGTAATACGGTAAAAATATTTACTAGACAAAATATACCAAGAAATTAATTTACACAAATGATGCACTGAAAGTAAATGACAACCTGGTACTCTGACACCTTTACTATCCTGTTTCCATAACCACTCGGCTTCTCTCACTTGAAAGTTTGCCGGCCTCTGCCCTAATGCATTTATAACGAGAAAATAGCCTCGCTAATGACCAAACTAATTATTTAAGACATCACCCTTATAAGAAGCTCACTTAATTACACCTAATCAAGAAAATTTGATGATATTTTATTTTAAATTAATTAATATCTTGTATGTTGTTTTCTAACCAAAATTGTCACATTGAAATTTAATTAATTTTATAATAAAATTTAAGAAGTTGAGAGTAAGTTTATTAATATTGTGTCTATCTCTTATTTGTGTGGAACTAAATAATTTGATATTTTAAAATCATTACAACAAATTACTTGCTGGTCAGCTTACCGATGAGCCACTGGTACAGCTCCGTTTGGCATGTATTTACCAGCAAGAAACTGCTTAAACTCTTCCTGTTCTGCAACGCTTGGCTTAAGGTCTAATATGGTTGACATGGCATCTTCTGATGAGCATACTAGGCGAACGTTTTCTGTTAATGGAGTTGGCACTACCTGGATTCACACAAACGAACACATTACTGCTTACTTATATAATATAAGTATTAAATTTGAATTGTTTGAATTTTGTACTTTTCCATGAGTTTTGTCGCTAACGACCCGGGTTTCGCCTTTCGGCATCTTCAGGCATTCCAAGTGCACGGATGTACTCGAACTGACGCGTAGTAAACAGTTTGTATCGTTTATAAACAAAATTATAAGTAGATCACTAAGTTATAAGGCTATTAAAATGTAAATTAGCGAAAATTGAATGTATACAATTTTCAATGGATTAAGTGGGTTTGTAATAATTATGGGGATTTTTCGAAAATATTAATGACCAGATAATAACATAGGAATGTTTAAAATAAATCTAGGGTTTTATCCGATCTATTATTAATGAGTTGATTTGTTTTTAAGCCTTTGAATTAATATTTAATGATAGCAAGTGCTTGAATTATTAATAAAATGACAATTATTTAAAGGGGGTACAACAAAGGGGAATTCGGTAGATAATATTGCTCGTTTAAAATTGGCAAGCTGTTAATCTGAGCTCGATTAATCTCTAAGATTTCTTGGTAAAATAATTTAAACTCGCCCCTGTTAGTATGTAATAAATCAATACCTGAGTCAAAATTAAACGTATGGTTTTCAAGAATTAAATGATTGGCAAATGTGGAAGTATCTTTTTTTAAGCTAAAAGCGGCTAAATGCTCAGCCACTCTTATATTTAAGGTTCTAGCAGTTTTACCAATATAAAAATTTGGGACAATCACTACACTGCAATCTATAAATCCCAGATTTGTTTTTATAATCTATAACATCTTTATTATTTATCAATAATTTACCTAAAGAGTTCTTGCAATAGAAAGCCGGTCTAACACTTTCTGAGAGCTGCTTCTTTATCTTTAAACTGGTGTGTCCTATGTAATTAATACTACGCCAAAACCTAATATCACCTGAGTCTTTCGTTATTAATCCCTTGTGTAAGATTTGTTGTGCTAGCTTAATACGTTTTTTATATAAAAGATTGTCTATAAGAGACATATCATAACCATTGTTAATGGCGATTTGTTTGATGATTTTTAATTCAAGATCAAAATTTAATTTGTTCAAGGGAATACTGACAAGTCTGTGAATTTCGGAATGAAATGCAGCTAATTTGTACGACATTGGATGTACTGAGTTTTTATGAATACATGTATCTGAAAAAGTCGGTTTACGAAAGATCGTGAAATTGTGGGTATCGTTTTTAATGTCTATAGTAAGGTCAAGAAAGTTTATTTTCTTTCCTCCGACTTCCAGGGTGAATTGAATATTATCGTCTAATGAGTTTATAAAGTTATGGAATTTGGTGATTTGTCTATCGGTTCCGTTAAATAAACAAATAATATCATCTACATATCGGAACCAATAAACTATTGGTTTGACTTCAATGTTATGACTAAAAATGATTTTCTCTAAATGGTTCATATAGAATTCAGCTAAAAGAGGTGACAGACAGTTTCCCATTGCAAGGCCGTCAGTCTGTTTATAGAGCTTATTATTGAATTGAAAGTAATTTTGTTCCACGCAAATGTCCAAAATGTTGAGTAATTCCGAAGTGATTACTGGATTGACTCTACTAAAATTTAAGGCATCTTCGATGATCCTTTTACATTTGTTAACCGGCACATTAGTGAATAAACTGACGACATCAAAAGATATGAGTTTTGATTAAAGATATGATCTGGTCATTAATATTTTCGAAAAATCCCCATAATTATTACAAACCCACTTAATCCATTGAAAATTGTATACATTCAATTTTCGCTAATTTACATTTTAATAGCCTTATAACTTAGTGATCTACTTATAATTTTGTTTATAAACGATACAAACTGTTTACTACGCGTCAGTTCGAGTACATCCGTGCACTTGGAATGCCTGAAGATGCCGAAAGGCGAAACCCGGGTCGTTAGCGACAAAACTCATGGAAAAGTACAAAATTCAAACAATTCAAATTTGATATTGAAATTCCATCAAGCACCCTCAGTCGAAATACTTAATAATATAAGTATTATTTAAAAAAATATTTTTTTTTCATTATTGCACACATCTCTGTTATAAGAAAATTATTTTTATCAGTGAAAACTCGGTCGGAAATGTACACTTAATTCTCTTTTTATACAGACGATATGGTTCCATGCAGGGCTGTGGAATCGGAGTCGTGAAAAATGAGGGTCTCGAATTTTTTTTTGAACAAAATAATCCAAAGTGTTGAGATTGCATGCTTGGCTGACTAAAGATGATATGATGAAATATATATATATATATATATAAGTTATAATGAAATAATTGAAAAATTTTATCAGAGTCGAGTCGTTTTTTTATACGACTCCACAGTCCTGGTTCCATGCAAAAAAATCTCTGTAAAAAAGATGCAAGTTAACAGCTTACTGCCCGTGTGTTTTCTATTGAATTTGACCAGGCGATTTTGCGAAAAATTCGCAAAAAACTGCCATTCTACTAAATTCACCATAATTTGTAAACCAATTGAGATATCTTCACAAAATTTAATTTGATAACTTCCAGATACTTTGGCGCATAAATCAATGCCACTTGAGCAATGGTTCTATATCTGTGGGTTGCATACTAATGTGGTGTAGTCAAAAAAACTTAAATCTACTGAAAGGTTTTCTTTTAAATATGTAAAATCTACTTTTTTATATTGTTTTCTTTGTTTTTATGTTCATATATATATAAAAAAACTTAATTGGATATACTATTTACAAGGTATCATCAAAAAATCGTAAAAAAGTACGTTTTATGGATAATAACATATTCAATACAAATATCTATTATTTAAGAATTGAGAACCTCTGCCACTGAGTTTGAATAGGTCACAACATTATCAACCACCCGATTCAAATTTTAAAAATTGTTTTCGACCGCCACAATGACACTTGCTCCATACAACTGCAGCATGGCCCGCTTCTTGCCCAAGCGATAAATTACAAGGCAATTCGATATAAACAAATACTACGATACGTGTGTGCGTACCTCTAATAAGCCCTACAAGAGCATCTGGGCATCATATTACACTGCTAATATTACGTATGTATTTCGTCGCTAATCAGAGAAACAAACCAGAAACGATTTAAACATAAAATCTTTTACCAGAACGTAAAATAATACTATGAAAAATCACACTTGAAAAAAATAAACGTATACCATCTTAGGGGTATTTTTACGAAATATTTTAGTATAATATTGATTGTTTTTTTGTTAAATATTGCGTCAATGTGTATGCTACCATCTCTCGTTAACATTTGAAATCAAACTCGATTCTAACCAAGTGATTTTTCAATAGAATAGAATGTATGACGTAGGACTCGTATATGCGTCCACGGCCAGCAACCGTTGGATTTCAAAGACTTAAATAAAATACGCGTCCACGGTCGTTGAGCTGTTATAGATTAATGAAATGTTGGTTTCTAACCAATTTTGTAAATATAATCTCCATTAGGAGTCCATATGCTCCACATTGAGAGCAGACATGGTTACTAAATATTTATCTGTGCCGTATCAAATAACCAAACTTATTTCAACAGTGGGTTTTAAGAACACTTCTCGTGGGTCGATCGTTAAGCTTTCTTTAGAAGGAGAGACGGTTGTAGTTTAAAAGGAAGGTACAAAGTTGAACAATCACCCTTAGCGATATTTTGAGAAGTGTGTGAGGCCAGGGGGGTCTGAAAGCGTCACAGAAACACATGCCCTTGGAACCCATAGCATATAATTAATGTAAATCTTTCAGTAATATAGTATGGATATACCTCAGAAAATATAGCATTCTTGACGTTTGTTCGCACGAAATTTTGTTTCACAACATCCATTGGTAATTTATTATACTTTGGACAGGGATTGAAGGACCAATCTGAAAATTTGTCTATCAATTCTCTGCAAAATGGATTTTCACCCGACATCATTCTCGTATAATTTTTAGGAGTATTGCAACAGAATTTGGAATGCAGTTGGAGACCAGTTTTAGGGTACACGGATGTCGCCCAAATATTGAAAAACAAAAGAGTTTTATTCATTTCTCTTGTTTTTAAATATTTGACATGTTTACTTCTGTGTTTAGTGTTTACTATGCGCAAAATTAGGAATATTAATGTTTTGAACTGTCATTACACAACTATATATTTTTAATTTTTCGAACAATTTACTAGTGTTGGGATAAAAATGGTCAACGTCGGTTAAAATCCGTAAATAGCTTTCGGTTAATTCTCTTTTTAAAATTTAAATAAGTTATTCTTCGCCAAGAATTTTAAATGGTCAGTATAAAATCTTATCATTTAATTTTAAATATTCAAAGAATTATTATCGTAAAAGTCTCATCCCTATTATTTGTCAAGTTTCCATAGTGTTTGAACATTATGATAGCGGTCGATAAAGTTAACTTAGTTTCGTATTGAAATATTTATTTTTATACATCCATATTTTAACAATATGGTGTACACAGAGGAGTATCTTAAGACTAAACTCTCAAAGGAGTTGGATGCGATTCACGTAGTAAGTATATAGCTTTGTCAACATTTATAAAGCCTTAAAGTATATGCGTATTTTGCCGGTCGCGTGCTGACGTTTACGGGTTTTGCTTACAAAATTTAATTTTTGCAGCACATTCAATGAAAGCGTGTTGAGAATATTGACGAAACGATTAGGAAAGAAAAATCGAAACAATGAAGACTTTAAGCCGGACCGATTTACCCAGAGGTTTCCTTACGATCGGAATAACTCTGGCGATCCTGATCCGCTGGTGCGTTTCACTCTATCCGTACTCCGGGCAAAACAAACCTCCGATGTTCGGTGATTACGAGGCGCAGAGGCACTGGCAAGAGATAACTCTGCACATTCCGGTAATGCAGTGGTACCGCAACACGACGCAAAACGATCTGCATTACTGGGGGCTCGACTACCCGCCTATGACGGCGTATCACAGTCTCACGATGGGGCACCTGGCCGACACGATAGACCCAGAGTCTGTGGTGCTCTTCGCCTCCAGGGGATACGAGAACGAATTCCACAAGCTGTACATGCGCTGGACCGTCTTCGTATCGGACATTTATTTTTTCATTCCGGCCATCGTCGGATTCTTTTACGTGAATTACAAACTGAAGATGAAAGAGCTGAAAACGCAGGGAATGTCTATAATCATAAGAAACCTTTTCCTCAGACCTGAAGTGGCAGGATTGATGGCGTTGACATATCCGGGTCTGATATTGATCGATTATGGACATTTTCAGTATAACTGCGTATCGCTCGGGCTATTTGTTTGGGCGACCTTGTTCATTTTGTTAAATAAATTTGCATTGGGCTCGGCGTTCTTCGTAATAGCTGTTAACTACAAACAGATGGAGCTATACCATTCGATTCCATTTTTCCTGTACCTTTTGCGACAGTGCATTCCGTCAAAGCGTAGAAGTTTCATATCCGGCTTGAGTTTACTCATCCGTATCAGTGTTACTGTAATAATATCGTTCACCTTGATTTGGTTACCGTTTTTATCGAGCTACGACTCTATTCTCCAAGTCTTGATAAGATTATTCCCGGTAGCGCGCGGAGTATTCGAAGACAAGGTCGCTAACGTCTGGTGCTCCATAAATATATTTATCAAATTAAAGCAGCTGTTTGACAACGTGGCAATGGCCAAGGTATGTTTAATAGCGACAGTCATCGCGTTTTTGCCATCATCGGTTGACCTCTTCTTTCGCCCCAATGTCAAAAAGTTTATTTTATCTCTGATCAATTGTTCTCTTGCGTTCTTTTTGTTCTCTTTTCAAGTGCACGAAAAAACAATTCTTTTGTGCGCCGTGCCAGTTCTTTTGCATTTGCCCCTCGACCCTGTACCCTGTTTCTGGTTCCTCACCGTCTGCAACTTTAGTATGCTGCCTCTGTTGATCAAAGACGGCCTCATCCTATCCTACATATCTCTAAGTGTATTCTACCTCAGTATATTTAGCGTAGTGTTAATGATGATGGATAAAGATATATCTTTTATGGATATTTTTAACATAACTAAGATAAATAACATTTTAAAAGGCACTCAGAGTGAGTACAATGGCTTATTTTACAAAATGTTCAATATATTCTACGTTGGTTCTATCTTAGTCATGGTCGTTCTCACGGTCTGTTCGGTTGTCGTTACGCCACCGGTTCGATATCCCGATCTTTTTCCTCTACTGGTGTCATCGTTTTCTTGTTGTAATTTCTTGTTATTTTATTTATATTTTAATTATTGCCAGTTTATCATTCCGAGTGAGAACTCTCCAGTTGTAAATAAGAAAGTCAAATAAAAATAAAACTATTATATTGTCTATGCTCTTTTCTTTCAACTATATAACCAGCATGATTTTCTCTGACACAAAATTATTATGAAATAAATTATTCAACTCAGAACATAAACTACCTAAGTACTGTTTTTGTTTACAAAATCGTCACTGAATACCACAAAAATATTACACACATATTTTTCATTTTGTACTAACACAATTTTTGTTGTTTGCATACATTTAAAATAGCTTTTCCGTTTATGGTGGAAACACTTGATTTGTAAATCTTTTTTATTTTCTAATTAATGATGCTTCACAACATAAAATTACTCAATTAGGAAGTTTTTAAATATTACCTGCTACAGTTTTGAGATGCATGTTCATCACAATCGTACCATAGTGTCTACACAAAATAACAATCTTATAAAAGGAAAATGTGATGGCTCAATCTGTAATATAAAAAAAGTATTGTCGTATTTATTTAAAAAAATTAACTCAAAAATTCTGATACTAACTTTCTAAATTAACAATAGCATTACTTGACACGTAACATGTGGCATTATTGACCGATTGCAATGCACAATCATGATATTTGAACATTTTACATCATTTTTATTCTTTCACAAATCAAATTTTGTAAAAACTTTACCTGGCAGTTTATATAATATTTTATTGATTTTTTGAATCCCGTCTTGCTCTAAAACATTTTAACGGTTTCTTTTGTTAATGTTGCCATCATAATTCCAAAATAATCATTGAATGAACAATGATTTCTCTGATGAATATTACATGTTAAACTAGACTCTTTCAAACACTTTTCTTTGTTAACACACTAAAAGCGGGCTCTGTTAATAACTAACTGGTATGTACAGCGAGCGAAAATTAGCGGCAGGTAAAAAAAAAATCAAATTTGCAATAATCGCTCTATCTTCCAAACCAGTGGTTATTTTTTAATGAAATTTTGAATGCATACTTAACGTGTAGTTGCTTACTTCTGCATTTGTTTTTCAACGAATAATTTAAAGTTTAATCTTCACCTGAGTATTCAGATAAATTATCGGCGAATATTTCATCGTAACTTTCGTAATTTTCTGTAGCCATTTTTTACGGTTTAAAAATATGTAAATAAAACATTAACGAATTATAAAGATGTATTTCAAAACTAAATTTAAATCGGGGTCGTTTCAAAATCTCATCAAAAAATTGCAAGATTATATGTATGTGATTCACATAATATGAAGTGTTGGTACGTAAAGGAAACGAAGTATTAATATTTTTTTGTTGATGTAAGCTGTAAATGTCCTCAAGAGATTGGTATATAATAATCGTATGAAATAGTCGAGTAGATATACCTAATACAGCTTTAAAGCGGAGCCGGCGCAAAAGGTAGAACTACCTTTCCCACTCTTTGTGTGTTAAAAATGATACTAATAATGAAATATGATAGCAGGCAGTACACTGGGGCGCAGTCACATAACTATGCTCCGGTGTAAAGCTTGCTATCGGGAACACGGTTCTAAGATAATTTTACACACTATTTCAACCTTTTTTTATCAAACTTTATGTTAGTTTCTGTAGCCATTTTCATATATTTATTCTTAAATTTGCCAATTTCGAATTAGAGAACTACTACAGTGGATCAAAAGCTATTCACTATTTGAGTAAAAAGTCACATTTTCACGCACGCTTTCTATGAAAAAGAAACATTATTTTCTTCTACCGTACAGTAAGTAATATGAAAAAAAACTTGACAAATTCAAATTTCTGCCATATCATATTTGGTATCTTGCATATTAAAATTAAGTTTTTACATTTTCAAGAAATTAAAATAAACGAAATACTGTATTGACAATGAATTACGTAGCATCTCACTCTCGGCTTCCTCTTCGGCTTCCTCTTCGGGTTTTAATTAATTTATTAAAATTCTAAGCTGTTTATTTTCATTTTTCAAACCTCCATTTGCTCTCTCGCAAAATGACTAAAAATGAGTTACTGCTTTATTTGTTGTGATTTGTTGGATATTTAGATGTGGCTTTTTTGTAAAATGATTGGAATAGATACTGGCATAAAAAGAAACAATATTGATAGCGAGAAAACCTCATCTTATAAAACAATACCATTACTAAGAAGTGTAGCTACCTGTCTCTTGGTTACAAAATAATAAAAAAAACTGTTACATGTTTGTTACACCACTGGATACTGTCGTATAAAATTTATGCATAGGAAAGCAGTTGTGAATGAAGAACGACAAGCAGTTACGACATGAAACATTTCGTAACACAACAGGTAGCGATCCGGAATAAATTTCAGTATCAGATTCAACCTATTTTAGACAAATTATTGTAATATTACATCATATTAAATAATGTATGAATGAGTTCCTATGTTTTTGGAAAGTTTTCCGTATCCGACTATTATCAGTTTTGAGTATTTTGATGTAATGAATTTAGAATTTTGATACACATATTCCTTTAAAATCATGCTTTATTTAACCTAATACAAATACGTTGGCAAATAATATGGTAATGTGCAATTTTTAGCATGAAGCAGAAGATGGTATGGATGAAAATGTTTTTTCTTCCTTATTGACTTACTCAAAGATATTGAGAACAAAGCCGGTGGTGTTTTTTAGCGATTTCTATCGATAGTGGTAGAATAAAGTACGTTTATGTGTCTACTGAAAACTTGTATTTTTTGAGATACATGGTTGTAGAAAATTACTGACGATATGTGAAATGAGTTACATATAGCAGTTGGATAGAAATTTGCTTTATATAGAGGTGCTAAATTAGAGATCTATAATTCCCTTTTTTCAGGAGGTGACTGATGAATCTGATGGATGTGGTGGAAAGTTTTCTGTTGTTATTGTCTCGGATAAGTTTCAGGGCAAACCTCTTCTTGCTAGACACAGGTAAATAGCTCAAAATATAGTAAAACCTCCATATATATTTATATATTGTAATACACTTTGTTATTTACGCCATATTGCTTATTTTTTTAATTTTCTTTTTATCCGTGTCCGCTCCCAATGTTGAGCATATGTATAGTGATTAGACATGATTAAAGGCTTGTAAGTATGAAACAAAGCACCATTAATAATTGGAGTTTGACAGATTACTCGTAACAGTGAACACAGTCGCAATTATTACATTTAATTTACACCAACCGTAAAAGCTGAATATAAAATTCATGTAGAGTATTGAAGAACGCATACATTTTTATTATTATATTTATTAGTGCTTTATTTTTAACAAATTGAGAATAGCTCTGCTGGTAAACCTTCTACAGTTGGGTGGTTACAAGCTTACGTTCAAATCATGATTAGCTTGTTCTGTATATAAATATGCGCTATTATGACTGCATTCGTAAATGATGTTCTTCTGATAACAAGCCTACAATATATTATGCATATCCATACAAAGTTGACATGCTCATAAATAACAATTAGTTGACCTACTGATCCCTCGCAGAGTCATCGTAGACTTATCATTTTTGTTTTGACAATAAACAATAAATCAGAAAGACCTGGTGTGCACAATAAAACCACATATATTTAAATAATATAAATTATTACATTACTATATGTTCAATTCTGCATGTTTCTAAAATGAATTTGAGTTCAATAGAAATTTTATCATTTACCAGACGATAGAGATTGAATACTTCTTTACACAAAACACAACCTTTTCAGCTAAACGTTTTTTTGCTTAAACAAGGAAAATATTACATCAGTATACTGGTCCTCAGCACAGCTGGCCTGTCAGGCGCGAAGCATGAAATTTTGTAGAGCCATCCCATTTAAAATATCTGAACTATGATGAAGAAAATATCACACTTAAATAAATAACTAAAAACAATTGATCAATATCAGAAACTAATTGCCTATCTCAGTTACATTTCTGGGCCAGTATACATGTGATAATGTCGATAAAAATAAGACCTTAGGTATACAATAAACATCTTAGGTCGTGTTCTGCGCGACTGCTTACTTTATAAATCAATAAGTGTGGTTACCGTTATCATGCCTTATGCGGTGGGGGAGCGCTGCATGTGGCGTCTAGATGCCAATTGTAGAATTTGGACGTCGTGACTTCCTGCTGAAAATGGACAAAATTTATAATGAAAAGGATGTGTTATTAATTGAATCAGATAAAAAAAACTAAGTTTTCTCTTATTTATCTTATGTTCGCTACACATTTTTGTTTTGTTTTCTTTACAGATTAGTCAATTCAGTGCTAGAGGAAGAGCTTAAAGTGATCCATGCATTTTCTCAAAAAACCTTCACCGTAGAGCAGTGGGAGAAAGCTAATGCGTCATAAGCTTGTCAATTATTATCTTATAATAATTATTTACACCCAAGAATCGTTAATACACTGCAGTATTATGCCATCGACAGCATTCTGATTATCAGTTTGGATGTCTCTTGTCTCTCTTTGATTTATTTTATGACATACAAATCTTGTACGAACATGGGTAGCGGTGGTCTTGCATTTCATCAGTTATCTTTGTGGCTTATACACCGCTCACAGGTTTTGGAAAACTGAAAGAATATTAAAAATTAGCTTGAAGCTTCTTTATAAGGGAAAAATTCTTCTGATTTTATTATAATTTCGACATAAGGTAATCAAATAGTTATTGTATTTTTTTATATTGCAACACTCGTGTTCCAAAAATATTTGCAAATGACGTACATTTTTAATTGAGAATTATTTGCTATACATTATTCATGCATGATTCTCATTCAAATGATATTTTCATGTGTAAATAACAACTAATTCCTTCATAATAATTGCAATAAAAACCTCTTTCTAATGTAACTCAGCATAATGATGTCTTTTATTTATCATCTCTCTTTCCTGTCTTCTTTCATAATTATATTTCTACTCACAGAGCAATTCTGTTTCAATCAAGTTTGTGGACTATTTTGGTATACTTGTGGCTGGGCTTGATTGTTATTGTTGTGCGGCAATTGGAGGGCAAAAGGTTTACTGTGCATACAGTTTTATAACAGATCAGAATTCTAGGAATAAAAGAAATATTAAAATTTTATGGAAATTTTACTGCGGAATGTGGTCATCACACAAAGCACATTGGTTATTTTATCAAAAAATAATTCACAATTACTGTTACTGTAAATGGTGATTTAACAACTGTATGGGAATTACCATACAAATGCCCATAGTAAAATTACAAACTGTAAGCTTAAGTTTTGATTTCCGACTAGTTGGCCTGAATTATTATATTCCAGTGCACATTTTCTGTACTGCTTGAAAATGATTGGTATTTGAATTAGATTCTTGTCCATAGAAGAACATACTTGTTGTTGCTGGTAAAACTCATAGGCTCAGCTGACCACTGCCTGTGGTGGTAAATTTGAACTAATCATTTGCCACCTGCCAGGTTTTTATATATACAAAATATGCATATCCAGTTATTTCTACAGAAATAATCGTACGCCTGATGGAGAATCATTAATCAATTGGTATTATTTTGCTAGGTGTGAAGTCTTTATTTAAGAATAAACAAAAAAGTGAACTCAGTTTTAAAATTAGTTTTGTGACAAAAAAAACAGTAAATATAAGTATATCATAATGAGTTCCCAGAAGTTGATTGAGTGTAGTGCCTCAGCCCCTGGTAAAGTTATTTTACACGGAGAACATTCTGTTGTCTTTGGAAAGACGGCGATTGCAGCCAGTTTTGGATTGAGATGTCGCACAACTATATCGGTAAATAATTTTTTTATTAACTTAACATGAATACAGTAGACTCGCTGATATTAGTGTGCACAATCATCAATGTGCGTTATGTGTTTATCTGGAATACATGAAGAAAAAAAACTCTGTTTATACTGACATGATCCATAATAATGCAATATAGTATATATGTAGTTGAGCTACCAAACTTTATTGTTGAGATCAGTGTTTCCCCACCAATTCGTGATGGCAAAATCATTTCGAATTTCTCATGAAATTATATGCTATTTGAATTTCTCAAAAAAATCTGCAAGTATCGCATTAAAAAAACATTTGATATTTTTTGGGGAACATATTAGATCCAGAGATGGTTAGCAAAATTTCGAACAGGCTATTTCTAGATTAAAAATTGTTCTGGACATAGAAAACTTGCAATATAGGATGAAGAAATTTTAGCAGCATTGATTTCTTTCTAAGATTCCAACAGTCCAATGCAAAAAAAATTACACTCATTTCTTGTGTTCATTTTTGATGGACAGGCATTATGTATGCTGAAAAGAATAAAACGTTTTCATGCTAATTCCACGTATTTTACTTAAGATCAGGCAGGACTGATTATAATGATGAGCAAAATAAATTTAATTATGCTCATTTGAAAGTCATTCAGGATTTTTCATTGCAATACATTAATTGATAAATATTTACAGGAACAGCAAACTGACGTTCCATGCTTGATTATCAATCTACCACAACTCAATATTGAAAATATCACATTTGATATTGGATCATTGAAAGAAAATCTATGCAACATTCCTTTACTGGAGACAAACGGTGCTTTCTTCAATTGGTCGACTCCAAACATTGTTGATCACAATGTGTTCCTCACAAAAGTCACAGCATATCTTGATGAATTTTATAAAGTCACCGAAGATTCGAAAGATACACATCGGCAGGGATTGCTAATGGTGTTATATTTGTTCTCATGCATAATCAACAAAAATTATCCTTGCAATACTTCAATAATAGTAAAAGTTGATTCGGAACTGACCATCGGTGCCGGTACTGGAAGCTCAGCATCGTATGCGGTGTCACTATCCGCTGCGATGTTGCGATATCTTCAATTGAAATCTCCAGACATGTATTATTCTGTAATAATGTTGCCTCCCAAAGATGATAAGAATGATGCAGAATATCAATTTAGCGGAGTTGAAAAAAAGATTATTTCTGACTGGGCTTTCTGCAGTGAGAAAATTGCCCACGGGACTCCGTCAGGTAACTTACCAAAATTCTGTTAAAACTGTAAATTTACGTTGTATAGAAATATTCTTAGCTAATTGGATAAGTTATTGATAGAAATAATAGTCACTCGCAATCAACAGGCATATATATTTAAACTGATATTCAGAATCATCAAAATCGGGAAAAATTTGCATTTTATAATCTAGATAATATGGTATTTGATATTGTAACTGATTACCAATGCGCCAAATTCAAAGCGAATTAAACATAGCAATTTGAGATCATTTTAAGCAGCAATTTCAGAATCATGCCATATTTGCCAGATTTCTAAAACTAAAGTGAACTTCATTTCCTTTTATAGGTATCGACAATACTACATGCACTTTCGGTTCCTTGGTAGAATTCAGAAAAGGCAGTGAACCAATACCTCATTCGTTGAATGTGAAACTAAAAGTATTGTTGGTGAATACATGCGTGGCTCGCCAGACCAGAGTCCTCACTCAGAAAGTTGCCGGCTTAAAACAGAGGTTTCCGAAAGCTGTCAATGATATTTTTGAAGCTTTGAATGAAGTCGCTCTGTCAGCTTTACAGGTGTGCTAAAAATAACCATTTTTCACTGCAACAATTCAGAATCTCTATTCTCTACTGCTGATGTTTATTAATTTTTTTATCGGTAACACAGTAATCCTTCATCTAGAGATATTATACTTTAAGAGAATATGGCTTCATTGAGTACATAATATTACACATAATGGAGAGTTGTATGTAAAGCCCAATTAATCAAGAACGAATGCTTTTATAGATCGATTACTTAAAGTCGTGGTCAAATGTTTGGATGAATGTCTGTAATGTTTTCATTATCTTCCAAATATTCGATCATAAAACAAACATGGCATTAATGAGAGTGATCTTTGAGACCTTTGTTGAGATACTTCTTTGAGAGTCAATATGCTACACATTGGGATCAAACACAGTTGAATTTTTTAAACAGTTATCTCTCCTTTATTTGTAAACCTTGCGATGTTAAGTCCGATGATGTTTCTCAAAGAGGCGAAACGCATATCACATTTTGTAACACAGCAAGTGGAATAACAAAGTTATCAAATTTAATTTTATATTAAAAATGAACTTCCATAAAGTTACCACCGAATCCATCGAAGATAGTAGTCACTCCAATAACAATCACATGTTCAATAATGTTTGCTGCTAATATCGAAGAGCAATTTATTTGTAAAATAAAACACTCATTTGTACTATAAAATAAAAGTGGAATTAGTACAAATAAGTGTTTTATTTTTTTAATACAGGCGGACCTCCACTTTCGCACATAATTTGTTCCTGAAAATGTGTGCGGATGTTGAATGTTCGAAAGTAGAGGGATGTTAAAAACACACCAAAAATTTTCCTTTAAAATTTTTATTTACCGATAATCTAAAAAGAACGAATTTTTAAAAATGTGCGAAATAGCAAATTGCGCGAAAGTAGATGTCCGCCTGTATAATGCCTTTCTACCAAGTAATGTGACAATGGACCCCTTGAAAGTGATAATTTGTATTAATTTAATTGTTTGTCTGTTTGTAACACACATCTCAGAACTGTGCTTGTGCATGATATGTGGACTATAGTGTGTGCGTGTGACCGTGTTTTAATATAGGGTTTATTGTATTTTCATAATATAACCAATACTTAAATAATAAGGTTTTATGTATCCTTTAGGTTGTCAAATCCATCAACACGACAACCAATAATCAAGAGGACGATTTCAATAAGTTAGCTGTAAGTAAAATTGCTTTTTTTTTAAATTTAATAATGCCTCATACAGCTGTAAGATGAATTCATGTTATAAATGTTTTTAGGAGCTCTTTGATATGAACCACAATTTATTAGCCGCTCTCGGAGTGTCGCATCCTTCTCTTGAAAATATTCGAGCAATATCAGCCGAGTTTGGCTTCAGCTCCAAACTTACCGGTGCTGGGGGAGGGGGGTAAGTATTTTTTTTCATAGGAATGATCCTTTTATACAAATGTAGAAAGTAATCAATTATAACTACTTATAGAAGAGAATTCTTTCTTAAAGCCTCACATATATTTTTACAATATACTATTGAGAAAATTGTTTTGTTGAAAACATTTCACCACCCCTTGAATATGCTAATTGATCCAATTTTGGGCTATATTCCATAGGCTCAAACTATTGATTAAAGTGTGATAACACATTTTAATGTGTAGAAGATTTTCTGGATTTTGAATTAGGCATACGCTTGCCGCATGTGGAGTTGGATGTGGCTTGGTTTGGCAACCTTAGTCTTATAATAATGAAATTCTAGTTTTTTTGAAATTACAGCCTCATTCTTTGTGTCTATATTTTTTTAAATAATGACACAACTCTTAACTAAAAACTTATTATCCATAGTTGGTATTACTGGAAAACGAATATCTTTTGTTACATGAAAGCGAATATTAAAGTTTGTCACTTTCTTTTACAGGTATGCGATAGTTTTGATTCCTCCGAGTGCTGATGATTCAAAAGTTAAGAAATTAATACAGAAATTAAATAATACCGCTTATGAAGCTACACTCACTTACTTGGGCGGAGAAGGTGTGACAGTTGACAACGAGACAAGACTCGACAAAAATATTTAACTATATAAGCAATCTCAATGAAAAAGATAATTCCCAAAATATTAATGTTGCACTAATGATAGTAGATTTTACTGAATTTTTGCATGTACATTATTATTTTTCCTTAAAATTCTAGTAGATGTATCTTAAGTTGTTAACAAAAAATAGGGCAGGTCACTTTATTCGAAAAATGTGGTGGGAATGACTAATATTTTTTTATCTCTATGTTATTAAGTAAAATATAATAAAAAAATAAATTAAATTAAATTACTTGTGACACGTGTTTCAACTCTTTGAGAAGTATCATCAGACTATCGCAACGTTTAGGAATAAACTAAAAATTGATTCAAATCTTATGTTATAAATTACAAAATAAAATTAGCAGGGAGGGGTAAGTTACAAACTTTGATAGTACTAATTGCTAATTACTTTCATTACATGTGGCAAAGCCCAATGGAAATAAATTCGACAATGGTATCAAAAAAATTGGTTTTTAGCTAATATTTATAATATGTAAAATAATAATTAAATATGCTTTAATTTTGATGGTATATGTATGTTTTAAAATGTAAGGTATTAATAAATGTGCTGCAAAATAAAGCGTGCAATTTTTTTTATTCAGATAAAATTAGAAATATTACATATTATTTAAAATAAACATTTTTAACACAAATTATTCTCATTTCGTTTCTACGTAAATAAATCAATGTTGTCTTTGACAATCAACAGTCTATTCTTAAGCAACAATGACACATTGAAACAAATTGACTTTAAACTTAACCGAGATAACATTATGGAAATTATATATTATTAAACTGAAAAACAAATTACAGGTCTCTTACTTCTATCTATAAAAATGCAAAAATATATCAAACAAAAAAACCTGCGCTTGCGGTTAGCCCACGCTTCTCATTGCTGTCGAGTTAGTGTGGGCTATTCTTATATTATCCATATTTCATTCATGTTCTTATTATTTAAGGACCAAATTATTCCGATACTAAAAAGTGCAATCATCAATTTCATATAGTTTTTAAATTAAAAAAATCTGTATGATACTTTCATCTTCATTTCAAAATTCAGTGATAATTAATATAAATAACATTAAAGTTTAGTCTTATTAAGAAATATTACTTAAATCTAAAAATAGATGAATTCGTTAAGACTTCTCGGTTGGTTACTTTTTAAGTTCCCTGAGACGTTCACCGAAACCGATGTGGCTTATTTCAATTGTTTCTGGATGCTTCGTAACTTTGATGAAGCCATGCTTAAGCAGCTCTGCAAATAAAAAGGTGAAATTGTTATTTATTAGCAACCCTTCAACACGTATGCACAGCGAAGGTGTTGATATCCGTGTCAGTGGCTGGTGGTCTTATACAGAGTAAGTATTTTTTACTGTTTTTGTAGTGTGCTCGCTAATGTACATGAAGTGTCAACTTCTAGTGGTTAGTCATTCATTGTCAAAAAAATAGTAAAACTTGTGAGTTTGTTTTACTTAGTTTAAATTCACTGTTAAACTGTATCGTCGGATCAGCGTGATATTATTTCAATTAAATGTTAAGTGTTGTGAAAAAATCCTCACTCAAAATGGAACAGAAAGCTCTGCAGGCGACTCTCTTCTGGGACACACCCATAGACGGATTGTATTCTCTGTCGATCAATTTTTCAAAAGTCAGTGGTCGAACGTGATCCATTCTGGCTCGGTTTATCATCTGCAATATTCCCGGAGGCTCCCACGTCGCACTGTTACATTGTCAAACGTGCAAACATATAGCGACAGGATAGAAAAGAAAAAAAGAAGCTTAGAAAATTAGAGAAAAATATGATCTAGCACTATTGTTTCAAACAATTTATCCCCATTTGAAACGGTTACATCCTATTTTATATTTAAAAAAATATCCATATATTGAATTAGGTGAAGCTACCGGATGCGAAGACATTGACGACAGACGGAAAATTATAAAGTACTGTCTGGTGGTCGAATAGGGAGCAAAAATGGTCAATGAGAGACAAACACAAATATATCTTCACACTAATTTCATCTCAACAATGTGACTGAAGAAGAAATAATATTTTAAGTGGTTGATTAATTTTTTTAAATTTCATTTAACTTACTTCAAGACTGTTTTTATTTGATTATAATTAGTTAAAGATTCGTCTCCGAGGCAGACTGGAGTCCTGTCGGGGCTGCCATTAGTGGATATTTCCAATGTTTTTCCATTACCATCAACATCTGCAGTAGTCTGAACAATACCGGCTACGTCACCTGATGACTTAGCTTGTTGAGTAGCCGTAGGCGACTTGATCAAAGGGCTTGTATCTTTTTTGTTATTCACCATCGTTGTCTTGGATATTTCATCATCGAAACCTTTGGTTGTGTTTATATTATCTGATATACGTGTGATCGAATCGAGTTCAGAAATCACACCCTGACTAATATCAGGCACGAGAGTTTTGTCTTGCATCTGTGCTACTCGCGCCGGCGACATAACAGTTTCCATTGCAATTTGACTGGTTTTTTCCAGTATTGGAGGCAAGGTGTGATTCTTGGATAGGTTGACGGTCAATTCTGGAGTTTTAGCGCTTCGTCGTTTTGCCCTCACAGCCTGAAATTGCGTAACATGCAAGGAAAGTTAATGCGGTTAGAAAAACATGTCTCACTTAAATTCGAATTTACTCAAAAGTCTTTCGGGCTCGGGCTGTTTGTCTTTTGGGCCCTTCAAATATGAGTAGCATAATTTTTTTATAATCAAAAATCAAGATTTATTATGTTATGAAACAAAAGAGGACGGCGATGCGGCTTGTTAAGATATTTTAGATTCTTAAAAAAGTTTGTTTGCTGTGATAAAATTACCAGGGCTGGGTTATAGTATTTTAAGACTGACTGACTAGAACTACTTTCCTTTAAAATTGATTGATAAACAACTATAAAAATACATGTAGATGTCAACTGCATGCCGTGCCAATAAATATCCTATCAATCTCAGTGGTTGGTGAAACCACACCCGCACAGCCCTGGAAATTACAGCATTCAAGATGTAATATTTAGTAATGAATATGATTTAAAAAGTTGGTAAAAAATGAAACTATAAAACCAAGACGAGAAAATTGATATTCCGTGAAGACAAACGAAGTTGTTGAAAAATGATAAAGGTTTTTGTTTGCTAGCAAAAAATTCATTTCATATAACTAAATACTTTGCTATTTTTAGCTTATTACAATGGAGTTATTGCCAAGCATTCTGAAGGAGTTTTCATCCTTAACCCTTTTAATACCTGATCATTTTTCACAGATTCTCCAAAAATACCCTGAGAAATATCTGTTTTTTAAGTATTATTGTAAATTCATGAAAAAGTATTAAAAATAAAGATATTTTGGCATTTTTTTAAATATTTTATGAAAAAATAACATTACACTTATTTACAGCCCCGACGTATTGTATTAAGAAAACATACAGAGAGTTTGGGAAGGGATCAATGAAATCAAAAAATCCGTAAGAAATTTTGCATTATCTATATATTAATAGCCGATAATGTCTGTCCGACCACATTTCACACCTTCCAGTCTCCACTTTTTTGAATAAAATAAAATAAATTAAAATAAAATAATATAAAATAAATTAAAATATAAAATAAAATAAAATAAAATAAATTAAAATATAAAATAAAATAAAATAAATTAAAATAAAATAAAATAAAATTAAATTAAATTAAACTAAATAAAATTAAACACAATGCAACAAAAATCTCCCGTTGCTGGGCAACGGGCTTACAGCTAGTATATATTATTATTCTATAATTACTATTTTACTGAGGAGGGGGGTTACAATAGTGTTTATTTTTATCTGCATCGTTACAACTTAGAACAAAAATTACATTTTAAAAAATTTAAATAAAAAAATACATCAGATTTCAACTTTTTTTATGGAAAAAAACAACGCTTTGTGGGGCTGTATTATACATCTTCAGACCTGTAAGTGGCTTGGATGTCGAAGGTTAAGTTCCCTATGTTATGACACTTCTGATTTTAACTTAAATTATGTTACATACATAAAAATATATGTACCACTTAGAAAAGCCGATATATCGGCTCAAGGGTATTAAAAGGGTTAAGCTACAAAGGTTGATAATTACTTATTATATGTTTCAGTTATTGAAATCATTTATTCAATTGAGGATATTCATATCAATAATTGTCAATTGTGTATGCTCGTTATGCATTGTCACCAATGTTCCCTCTAAGAAAAAAGGTAAGCTGCGCGGACCGATCAAATATTAATTGAACAACTGTCTTGTAGTGCGCGCCAACCCGGAATGAGTGCGCGGGGGCTTCCCAACTGCTGCGCCTTAGAGGAAACGTTGATTGTAACTCAGCGGTGAATGTATTTTATTAAAAATAAATTTGCCACCTCTCTTTCAACAGGAGAATCCATCCCTATCATGTCAGGTTCGGGCCGGCTTATCAGATTTCGCTTGAACAGCTGATGTTGTACATTGGCAGATGTTGGAAGCATGCTACTGTTTACGACACGAGCTGCAGGAGTACTCATTAGCCACTGAATGCTCATGCGTAACGTGTGGTTGGGAAGAGCGATGACATCTTGGCTCGCAAACTTAAATTATAAAAAAAGGATGAACAACAAAAATTATATTGTATTGGTAAACAAGTCATTTCGTTAAATGTTTTTTTAAGAGAAATTAATCAGAGCCTACAGATTCACAGTCCGAACCAAATGCCATAATAGCGAGCCGCGACTATTATACTCGAAAAATTATTGAGTGTACAGAAGACTTTTGAGTATGAGATTAGTTTTTATATGAAAGTATCACCCAATTGGTCCTGTTGAATTGATTCTTAACACATCATGTACAGGAAAATCAAAAATACTCATTTCGGTGACGGTGCAGTATGCTCAATATTTTCAGGTAAAGTGGTGATGATGCCTGCTATATTTGTTTAATATTTTGCTTTGACAATCTGGATTGATTTTCATAATTATTACAACAAAGCGTCTATTGAAGGTCAGAAATAGATTTGGAAAAAAATCAAGTACGATATAGTTGAATATGATTCTCATAAATATTTAATTTTTACATATTTTTAAAACTAGGCTGCTTTGAAATAGTTTTAATATTATTATAACTATTTATTGTCCTTTTTGTTTCAATCTCTTATCTATTTTGAGTGAGCGAGCTCGGCCCTATTGAATTTGCTCCAAGTTCAATTTCTTTCCATAAACCGTTGCTAAAAAAATACTTTTATGTGCAGACTTACCAAGCATCGCTGTTCAATAGCACATGTTCCAATGCGCTTCTTCATAAGATCGGAATCCAGCATTGTCTCTAAATCCAATACCAGACTTCTTCGTTTCCGCTTCAGGATCGGATAAACATTCTCTTCCAATGGCTCCAATATCAACGCCTAAAATAAATGAGAAAATAGTCAGGGAAAGAGATTAATCATATTACAAGAAATAAAGCAATTTATTCAATTAATATATTATATAAATACATTGAAATGCCCAAAACAATTTATGTAAATGGCAATATCCCTGTGTGGTGTGGGATCTGGTAAAGGTCATAACTTAAATAATTACTGTATATAATTACCTCAACGATTGGCTTGAGTATACGTTTACGAGACTTCACTGGGGTAATTTCAATGCTTCTGAAAATTGAACAATTTTGTGTTGAAAAAAGTTATGACATTACATACACATCATTTTCATGGATGTTTTGAATTTGTCTTCATGGGGAATTATTTCTGTCCTGCTGGGCAATTCTTAAATTTATTAATATCTAGACACTAAATTTGGGGGAGGGGGTCTCTAATACTCACGGGTTTGACTATAACAACAGTGAACACAGCCGCCATTATAACATTTAAATTATAACAGCCGTAAAAACGAAATACAAAAATCATGTTAGGTATTAGAGGTCTCTTTTAATTAGTGTCTAGATCAGGCGTGGGGAACTTGCGGCCTTTTGGCCACTCTGGTGCGGCCTTCTGGCCAATTCTCTAATTCTGTAAATTTTTGTAATTTTGTGAATTCTTTGGGATTTCGATGTCAAAATCTTTGAAAGACCTAAAAAAAAGGTCCCACGCTGGTAATTTTGGGAAATCTGAAAATTTCTGGGCTTTAGAAAGTGATATGAAATTGTTTCCGGTCAAAAATTCCCTAGTCAATGTTTACTGCGGCCTTTATGTCGAATCAAAAAAATGAATGCGGCCTTTGGAGAAGAGAAGTTTCCCCACCCCTAGTCTCGATCGTAATTAATTTAAGAATAACCCCGTAGATAGTTGTTTGATTAACCTTTTCTATGTTTCTGGTTTGTATAAATTTTACATAAGTTTACTAGAATATCGCCAATGAGGATTATTGAAAAAACTTTTCAATAATCCTCATATCCATCAATCCTCATAAATATATAATCAATGCATAATTTCACTGTATGCACAATAGAAATGCAAGTAGTAAGACGATTTTCATTTGATTGAATTCTTTTGTAATTTGGTATAAAATAGCCAAGGATTCTGTAGAATTGATAGTAAACGTAACACATAATTTAACTTTAAATCATGATGTAATAATATATTTATCATACTATTGTCAGAATTTAAAAAGTTTTCTACCTTCAATACCGGAGTAACATTCTAAATACTATAATGATGTTTATTTTTATTCAAATAAGTATTTTCTTTGACATAAAAGTAATATAGCTTTTCCTGACTGAAAATTTGAGTCCAAAAAATTGCAAATGCTGCATAGGAACTAAGTCATATAAATATATACATTTTTTTGGGTAAACCTCGAGGAAATTGAAGTGAAAATACAAAGGATATGTAAATAACACGTTAACAGTTATATAATAATAGTTTATTCTCTAGATTCTATGATTTTCACATATTAAATTGCGTTTAACGATAGAAAAAACTTTTTAAATATTCATATTGCATTCTAGAGAGTAGTTATTTATTATATCAGTGTATGGATTGTTTAAAGCGTTGGAAACGGCGAAGGAATGTGAAGGAATACTTGGACTAACGTTTGAAGATGAGGAATTATTTGGATTTCTGGAACATTCACCATGGACACATCTAGAATTGGAAAATATTAATGTAGGATTAGGAAAATCACGGCATGGATATTTTTGTAAATATTGTGGAATTTCAATGAGGATATATTGTATTTGGACAATATAATGATAATCAAACATTGCATTCTTTAAAGGTAGGTTTTAACTAAGGAAGGCCATGAATTATCTTTTATTGAATTGAAAATTGCTTAAATACATTCTTATCTTTGATTAGGTATCCTTTGGTTGGATGCAATTAATTTAAAGTAAAATAAAGCAAATGAGAAAATACATTAGGCAGATAATGAACAATATTTTTTATCTATAAATATTAATTACGTTACGTTTTTAAATACGCACACATTTATATATATATATTTTTGTGTTCGAAGGAATGGATGTCTGATTATTTCAATCCACTTCGAAAAAGAGATGTCGAGCAACTGTATATAACAAACAGTTATCATATAACAACTTCTGGTGTGATAAGCTTCGTTAGGAATCCTTTTGTTTCACATCGGGAGACTCTTGTTTTTACTATTATTTTATTCATAATAATAAATAAAGCCAAATGAGATGATTTCATTATTCAAAATACACTGGAACCCCAGATTACACTACCCCGAATTAAGTGCTGGCTTGAAATATTCACCGCAAATCCCCCAATTGAACGGTCGCATTCCATTGTCGTTGCTACGAGATGGTTGTATGTGCGGTGCATACAGTCAAATGTTGGCTAGCGTCTGTGTATTCCACACGTGCCAGGCTATACACGCATAGCCGGGCGACTGTCTAAGTATTGGATTTTGGCGCGCTTTGCATTTTATCATTTAGTAACTAAATATTTCGTCCATATTTTTCACAGAAAAAACCAAATCCCTAATTTTGTATGAGATTCCCCAATTAAATGGTCCCGACTTTAGTGTAAATGGGGGTTTTACTGTATAAGAAAATGTGTGTAATAAAAGGAAATGTATCTTGCAATGGTAAAAGTTAAAATTAATATACCTGTGATGGCATTGATTGTCTTTTCTGTGGTGATATCCAGCATGAAAGGTCTTCTCTTCATGATTTCACTGACAGGTCGATCGAATAGATTCTCCGGGGTCTTAACATTGAATGTGTTACCTTCCGTAGTGGATCTTGCATTTTTTTCAGTCCGCACTTCCTCTACAGTCGCGTTGAATTGTAGCTTTGGATCAGCATCTTCGCCAAACCCGTCCTTTGGGAAAATGAATGAGTTATTATTCGAACAAACATAAAATATTTACAATTAAGTTTTTTTCTAAAGGTAACTCAATTACCGTATCTACGTTTAAAAAAAAGACAATGATGAATGTTTGATGTGGAAGATATGGTAATATTTTTTTTATATACTTCTTTCATGATACAAGAAAGAAAAATGTCTTTTTAAGCTCAGTCCAGGATAGAAAGATGTTACATAATTTTATTGTCATTCCATATCATCAAAAAAATACTGTGAATGAAATAAATAATAGAAACTATTTCTTTTCACATAATACTCACATTAATAACGACGCTGGGCAGCAGTTCTTGTTCTAGGAGTGTAATAGCACTGACGTGCAATACGGTGTTTTTCATCATTGAGGCCTGAAAACATTAAAAAAAAGTTATTTGGTAAAGTGACAAATGATTGTAACCAAAGTTTTGATACTTGATTTCTGGATTGGCCAATTATCAACTGGCCATGTTCACTTCGCTGCCAAGTTCTTCCGGCCGGTTAGTAGTGAATACAACATTTAGGTGATTTAGATGCTGATCATATCATTTGGGAATGTACAGACGTGGATAAGGAATGAGATAAATTGCTCAAATCAGTCGGTTTCTTTGGTCCCGCCGTCATAGATGCACGAAGGCCTATTACAAAGAGACCGCAGAATTCTCTGGGTAGCAAATAGGACTCAATTCATAATAATTCTTACGCAACCCCTTCTTAAGATTTTCTGCACACTACAGTGCATGCAACAATATCTTGATAAAATTTTCCTCGGATATTCCTGGCAAAAATTTGGAACAAAAATATTTTTAAATTCTGCGAAATACACCATGTAATAAAGTAACTGAGAAGTCATAACGGGTGGTGGCGGGAACTATGGTGAGCACCCAAGGGAATATAATAAAAAAATACTAGGCGTAGAAATATGTCAAGTAAATATAAAAAACAATAAATTTACCTTATCTATGTTATTGAAAAGTAATCAATATATTTATTGTTTGCATCTTCCTCCACTACGAACCCAGTAAAAGAAAAGAAAAACCCACTCTTAATTTCTTATTTAAAAAATGAGTAAAGCATTACAATCAATGCACATGTAATAGTTTCTATCGAAGTTGTGTTGCAGTCAGCAACACAACCAATGGAGTAACAAAGTTATAAATTTGAATTTCGTATTAAAAAATAATTTCCACAAAGATATCATTGAATGCATTGAAAATATTTTCCAAGTTTTTACTCACCAATTCATTCTCCGAGAGCACCACAGTGCCGGCTGCCTCCTGTTCAACCGGTGCCGTGATCTTACGCTTCTTGGCAGCTCTAAATGATTTTACAGTCATTAGTTATAATTATAAATCCCAAAAATAAGAAAAACCGATTTCAATGCATTTTGTTTATTTGTATGTCAGAGGCTGGAAGTGAAAGAAGAGGAATCGAGCTAATATATTCATAAACAAGTAGTAGATTACAGTATTCTGAGTTAATTTTGAAAACAATAATTATGAAATTTTGTGTTTTTTTCTTCATTGAAAACCATAATCCTGCTGGCCAATTGAATCATGAAGTAATAATAAGGTAAAATTGTCATACTTCACCGCACGGACTATTGCGGCGGAATCGGTCCAGGTATATATTTTATTGTTTGATTTGATTTGATTTTTTTTTTATTTGATTATTGAATTCCTGCTGTACATTGTGCTTAAATATGCACTACTTATTCAAAATCAAATCAAACAAAAAAATATATACCTAACCTAACCTAACGCGACTCAATAAATATTTTAAATCGTGGCGTTGTTTTTAGCATAGTTTGTGAAGTTTTTCGCCGCAATAGTCCGTGCGGTGAAGTATGACAATTTTACCAATAATAAATATACAATAACAGTATAATTAGAAGTATAAGATATTACTTAATTGGCGTTTTCTGATGTTTCAATATTCCTCTCCTGACAGCTCTATCGAAATGGAAAATTTCAGCTGAAAATCATAAATTGATATTAATGCAATTTTGAATATAGTGTATCAAAATGCTTTTGTTTTACATTCCGGGGCTCAAATTCCCAACCAATAATATTTGTTCAAAATATATTAGAATGTTATATGTGGAGTAAACGGGCAAATCTGGTTAGAAGTAATAGAAAATTTAAATTAACTTTGATTATTCCATGTATTGTGTTACTAACTGTGACACGTGTTTATCAAAGTTAATTTAAATTTTTAAAGTTAATTTAAATTTTCTATTAAAATGAACTTCTACAAAGTTACCGCCGAAACCATCGAAAGTACTGGTTAGAAGTCTTTCAATCAATTTTAAATAGTAATGGGGAAAGGAGTAGTAGCAATTAAATATTTTGATTGAAGGTATGTGGTGGAATTTCAATATTAAATTGGATTTTTTCTTATATATTCAGCTATTTTTTTTCAAGGTAAAAATATATTACACTAAATATCATGTTAAAAAAAATGCAATTCTCGAATTTGAGAGAACGAAATTGATTAAATATGTAATACTTACAAGTAAGCAGTTGGATCTGTAAAGCATAAATTTTTACGAGGCCCATTATCAATTGAGAGCTTAATCTTAGAGCAAATCTTTGGCTGGGATTGTATGATTCTGTATTCATCACCTCTAGCAGGTCTTGGCTAAAAACAAAAAAAAGATCGATCTATTAAAGTATCTTTAGTTATAGCACTCTTATATCCATTTATGTTGTATCACGTTTGACGTTGCTATAAATAATTTGAAAAAACACTTCTCACCATAATTCCTCAATATTAACTTTTCTAATTTTGCCAGAGTTGATGTTAGAAAATCTCCTAGGCCATGAGTTCGCCACCCAACATAGATAAAACCGTCCCCCCTTTTTCAGGCATTCGTGATGATAGAACATTTTTTTTAAACAAGTGGTCTAGCTTTATTGTACAATCGAATGTTATGTTTTTTCAAGGAAATAAGTATGTTCCGCAAATATTTCACTGAGGTCGACTCAAAAAGAAATGTCGGTCGAATATAACACAATAACCCGCCCCATCGGACTTGTAACCAACTTAAAAGTTTATGGCTACAAATTTTTTATAGCTAGGGTCACTTGAGCAACACTTGAAAAGTAAATAATGAGAAAATAATAAAAATATTCAAGGGATGTTAAGTTGACGTAAAATAACAAGAACAAATAAAACCTTGGTGGTTTTAAACTTTTTTCTACTATTTTTTCTTTTAGGGCAACTAAAAATTTGTGCACTCTCATTAAATTATTATTAAATAAAATTTAATTAATGAACAATAAAATAACTTACTTCGTTTCAAAGAACGACAAAAATAAATAGTCCTTAACATTAATTAAAATGCAAATTAATTAAATTATTTGCATCTTTCATAAATGTAATTTTCTACATAAAAGTACTTTTTTCCCCGCTAAAAAATCATTGTACTAATGACGCGAGAATTATACCAGCGTAATTAACTTGCATCCGGATTCTAGTATTTTATAATATTATTGAATTGCATGGGTCTAGTCAACCTTCAATATGTCAAATATTTTTTATGACTTTTTTATTATTATGTTCTGAAGGTGGTAGTCCATAAAATCAGTCAATTACCGCGGCAAAGTATACTAGTTTATGACCGCGGCCACGCGCACAGCTGTTATCTTAGACTAGTATTGTCTGTTATTGACGATCTGTCAAGAACTGACAACATACCACCTGTCAAATGCATATATTATGATCAGAGATAATATATATGATATTATACTTTATTCAAACGTTAATAATGCCGGCAAACGATGGCATAGATAGAGTTATATACCGATGCTATAATTGCCTCTCTTCACGATGGACTATCATGCTTGCTCACTGCAATGAGCCATCTTGAAATGAGCATAATTGCTTAAGATGGCGGGCGATGGCCGCTGTGTCAGTTTTATCCACAAACATCAACGAAAGATGGCTGACAGTGGCCGGCGCGTGCCCACACTGTAGCCCACACGCTGGCCCATCATTCGTACCATAGTTGTTATGGCACGCAATTGGACCAACGATAAAATTTATCGTCTTATAGAACTTTATAAGAACGAACCTATGATATGGAATCCAAGACACATAGACCACAAAGACAAATATAAGGTTAGTATAAATTAATAGTATTTACCTATCTAGTCATAATTGTATCGAAATACGAAGTCGTTCAATCCAGAGTGCGATCCGTTGACCAAATCAATGATCGATTATAAACTGGTGTAGGGTGTCCGTAATAAAATGAAAAATCTTAAAATAACTTGACTGAACTTTTTTATGTACCTTTTAATTTGGTCAATGTGATGTTAATGTGTGCGTAGAAAAACTTCTGTTGAGATAAACTCCATTAGGAGTCCATATGCTCCATATTGGGAGCGGACATGGTAAAAAAAAAAAAATGTGAAGTAAGAAAAATAGATTTAAAACTTAATACTGCCTAAAATTATTATTATTTCAGGTGAAAGATGCTTGGAGTAGAGTATCCCTTATTATAAACATTTCTGTATCTGAACTAAAGAAAAAAAAAAAACGTTAATGACTGCTTTCAGAACAAATTTAAAGAAAAAAATATGTTTATTAGGTCAAAGGGTGAGGTTCACAAACCATTATGGATCTTTTACAATGCTATGGAAGCTTTTCTTAAAGATATATATGATTGCCCAAGAGTGGCAAAAATTGAGGTTGGTGTAATTAAATAAGCATAACCAGGTTACTAATAAATTATATTTTTTTGCACAGCAACATTTCATCTTAGGTATAAGGCAGATTAATTCCAAAATAATTAATAATTTGCAAATTATTTTCGGATTTATGGAGAGACGTTGGAACTGGCTGGGTCACGTGCTGCGGATGCCTCCGGAAAGCCTCAATCCTCCCTGCCTCTTCTTTCGACCGGTGGGATTCCGGCGTCCTGGAAGTCCGTCGGGTACTATCCATAGGATGTACTCGGCGGCACTGAGGGATGCTGGCATGTCATGGGAGGAAGCAAAGCTATTGGCGGAAGACAGGGAAACATGGAGGTGCCGCGTGACGGCCATATGCTCCACATAGGGAGCGAACAATATCCAAAGAAGAAGAAATTATTTTCAAAAAATAAAATACTCATTTGTACTAATTCGACTTTTATTTTAAATGATCAAGACTACTTTCACCGGCCCTGATAATTACAATAAAAGTAGACAGTGACAGTGAAAATCGTAAAAGAGAATTTTGCAAATTAAGTTCAATTGCATTTGCCCACTAATACTGTTAGACAAAAGTAAAAGTTTTTATCCTGAGCTAACAAACCAAACTTTTTTTTGGTATAGTCAACAAAATCTAATGTAGTTTGAATTGCATTTGCTTTAGCTCTGAGCAGGAAACAGATTGTAGAGGTAAAAATACAGTATGTCCATTGTTTATAATTCTTCATGTGTAAATACTGCTCGAAGTTCTACCTTTTCTTGGAAAATTGTGCAATACAACACATGTCGTTGTGATAATACAGTGAAGTCTTGTACACCTAACGCCCTTAATGACGTACCACGAACTTTGTATCCGCCTCGGAAATTTTTGTTAATACTGGACACGCAATGCTGATTGCCGTGCCATGTTTTTAGTGATCCATAATGCCAACACTGCAAATCTAATCCTGCAAGCCACTTGTAGGTGTATAAAATAAATATATTTCTTAAACTTAGTTGACCTATACCTATTTTTTTTCTTTTAGGTACTGGAGCTAAATCCCGAACTATTCGATAAGGCAGATGATAAAACTTCCAAACCCAATAGAACTGTAATTTCACTAAAAAGACGTCGCTCCTCTAACCCTCCAGAATTACAAGTACCGAAAAAACAAATGAAACACGTTCTCTCTAACGCCAGTAAAAAAGAAGATGACGACGATAGTGCACTAAGCTAAGAGAATTTTCAAATGATGAAAGGCGAGAACTAATGTACGACATTGACGGACTTATACTACAAAGACTTCGCAATAGACGTATCTCGTCAACTCCACTTGATTTTTACCCTTCACCAAACATAGATTCCGACGACTCTTGAGTAATAAAAACTTTCTGATTTTCACATGTACCTCTTCCATATTATCTAAATATAATATTTGTTGGTATCTTTTCATATGTTATGGGGCGCTTGTGGAGCAAGCTCCAATCTCCCTTTCATCATTGGTTAGTGTTTTTTTTTTGTTTAATGTTGAGGGCCCAATTATTTTTTTACTCTTTTTTTTTTTTTGGAAAGATTCTATTTTTTTTTTAGAATCATATTGGGTTTGTCTTCGACGTGATCGAGAATTGTGGCTGTGTTAGTGTCTTTATGTAACGTGGTGCCTCGCACAAACCAAGGGACACCTGTTACCATGCGAAGCGCCTTGTTTTGTATTGTCTGTAGTGTCTGGATGTGTCTCATGCTTGCGTGTGGCCATATAGGGCATGCATAAGTCATGATGGTCGTGTTATCGCGGTATACAACAGTAGCTTGCTTTTTAGTGCGAGTTTACTGTTGTGTCCTATCATGGGGTAGAGTTGGCCCGTGATAGTTGATGCCTGTTTTTTTTTTGCAGTTATATGACTGCTGAAGTTAAGTCGCGAGTCTAATGTGAGTCCAAGGTATTTAACTGTTTTGGCCCACGGGATGTTTGTGTTGTGCATCCGGATGCTTTTAATATTCTTATCGTGTCTATTAGGTCTGCGACTGAAAGTCACTGCCGTACTTATTTCCGGATGGATCTTAATACGCCACTTGGCGCACCAGGCGTGTATGTCCTCGTTTGCCTTTTGTACAAGCGAGGTGGCTCTGTTTCTATTTAGCGATCTTGCTAAGATGGCTGTATCATCGGCGTATTGTGCAACGATTGTTTCATTGCTACCGGGTATGTAAGTTGGAATGGGAATATCATGAGTGTAAAGATTGTACAACAGGGGTGATAAGGCGGATCCCTGTGGTACACCTGCAGTTGGCGAACGCGTCGTCGATTTTTCGCCATTTACTTTTACTAATAAAAATAATAAAACATTTTTAGTACTTTTTCCACATAAAATTTATTAGATCAGGACCGGTTTCGCTCATGATGAGCATTTTCAACTGATAAGAAAAACAATAAAACAGTGATATTTATACAAAAGTTAAGTGATAAAAACAAGATATGACAAACAATTGGTATTACAACCTAGCAAAAGAATTGAAGTAATATACTAGGAAAATAAACTATAAATAAAAAGTTGAAGACCACTTAGCAATGAAACTATTATGACAAAAACCAATTAGGTATGAATTATCATTACCAAAGTAAAAACCAACAATTAGTGTATATAATAAATAAATCTTAATGTCTGTCAACCAAATTGAGTTTGGAAAATCCAGTAGAGTACAATCCAGCGAAATTGATTCCTGCGAAAAGAATAAAGGCAATATCAATTCTTACAAAATAAAAGCAAACTGAGAAAATTAAAATTCTAAAGAAATAAAACAGTACAAAAAAGGAAATATAATAGGCTAGAATTATGTTAATGAAACGGATATAACAAGGGTGATGATGCAAATGCCATTCCACCAAGTATTGACAGTGAACACCTTAAAAGTGATTTACTTTTACGCGAAAAGTTCTGTTTGATATGAATGAATTTATTAATTTAATCATCGGTTGTTCGAGGCCGGCCTCGGAGAGTTTTACAATCATACCTTCATGCCAAACCTTATCAAAGGCTTTGGCTATGTCTAGAAACAGACCTGTAGTGAAACATCGGCGGTTGAAGCCTTCAGTGATGTATTCAACAACTCTAAGTAATTGGTGATTTGTGGAATGTTTCGTTCGGAAGCCGTGTTGCTCATCCCGTATGAGTTTTTTTCTGATACAAATTCTTCCAGTCGGGATTTAATTACGCGTTCCAGAAGCTTACCCATCGTCGGGAGTAGGCTTATGGGTCTGTGGTTTTCTGGAATTGCAGGTGGTTTGCCTGGCTTGGGAATAAGAATAACGTTTGCATCTTTCCATGCGTTAGGGAAGTGTTGCACGAGTAGGCATGCATTTATGATCGATTTTAGTGCTTCAACACCGTTCTCGGGAAGGTGTTTGAGCTCGTTATGTTTTATGTTATCGTTGCCAGGGGCTTTACGATTCGATAAAAGTTTGATTCGAGATTCAATCGAGGTTGCAGGTTCGATAGATGTCGCGGGGGGAGATGTTATGATCTCTTCAATGATTTTATTGTATTTAGCGGATATGTCTTCTATGCTGTTTTTAAGCACAATGTCGTTAGGGTCGAATACATTCGGAGAGAATTGTTTCTCGAGTGATTCCGCGAAAGTTTCTGCTTTTTCCGCGGCTGTATATACCAGGCCATTCTTTCCGTTAAGCGGTTGAATGGGGCATTTTTTGTGTCTAACTGCTTTACTGAGGGTCCAGAAAGGGTCACCTCCTTTTTCCATACCCATGAGATATGTGTTATAAGAGGAATCTTTGTGCTCTTTTAGCGCCATTTTAATCTCCGCGATGAGTCGGTTTTTGTGCATTCTCGCTATCGGGTTGGCGTGTTTTTTTCCATTCCTTTGCTGCACGGTTTTTTTCCCTAATTAGGTTTTTAATTCTAATCGGGATATCGGGTCTGTATTCGTTCGCGGGAACGATGGTCGTGGCGGACTCTTTCGCGGCACGTAATGAATCCGTCAGATCGGTGATTGCTTTGTCCGCCGCACAGGCGAGATTGATTGGGCTTTGAAGGTTGTTTACAATGTGTGTGGTGTAGTCTTCCCAGGATACTTTGGTCCTGGTATTATTCGGCACAATAGCGAGTGGATCTAAGGGGTCACCGAGGTAAAGAAGGACCGGACAGTGGTCTGAATTTAATTCGTTAACGACTCTTATTTGCGGTGCATGTGACATCGCAATTAGTAACGCAAAATCAAGCACATCCGCTGTTTTTGTTTGCGTGTGATATATAGTTGGTTCAGAAGGAGCTGATATGACGGCGTTGTTATCGAGTGCAAACTTGTGTACCATCTTTCCGCAGGCTGTTGTTCGGCGACTGTTCCATGTTGAATGCTTTGCATTAATGTCACCTGCTATGACGGTAGCCGGTATGTCGTTCGTTAGCAGACTGTCTAGGTCTACTGTATTCAGGCGATGATTATTTCCTGATCGGCAATAAATTGAAACTAATTTAATTTTGCCGGCGTTTTTCGTGTTAACGCATATCGCGGTTGATTCTAACGGGCAAGTATTAGGCCTAGGTTGTTGAGAGATGGCACAGTGGTCTATGTGTGATTTTATTAATATTGCGGTTCCGCCGCATCGCGCGTGCAGTCGATCGTTTCGATGCGTAGTATAATTCGGAAAGTTAAGCGATGTCGCGGGTTTGAGATGCGTTTCATTGACGAGTAGGGCGTCAATGTCGTGTGTATTAAGAAAATTTTGCACCTCGATTTCGTCTGTTTTAATTGTCCCGTTTGCGTTCCAGAACGCTATCTGTAGTGATGTAGGTCGTGTGTTAGCGCGAGCCATAGTGGTATTGGTTTTTGGTCGCTTGAATAGTTTCGCATACGCGATGTAGTGTCGCTTGGCTGGTTGCGATGGAGTCCTGGAGAACTCTTACGAGCTCGTCCAGGACTTGATCACGCGCAGGTTCGCGTGGGAGTAGTGGGGGGGGGGGAGAGTGTTACTCACATGCCTGGTTGTCGGTCTCAGTTCTGTATTTTTCACAGCCGCTGACCAAGTCTTGTTTTGGTTTCTGGTCTGGTATGCGGGGGTTTCATTGGGTGTCTGGTGGTAGTGTTGTTCCACCATCCATGTAGGTTCTGGCCAGTTGCTTGCCCTGTAGCAGGGCTTTCCGGCTCTTGGGTGTTTGGGGCACCCTTTAAAGTTGGCGGGGTGCTTCCCTTCGCAGTTTGCGCACGTGGCTGGGCCATCCTCCCGGGTTTTGGCACAGCTGTCTGTTCTGTGGTCCTTTCCACATTTAACGCATTTAGGCGGAGCGTGGCAACCCGATTTGGCAGTTGTGACACTGCCCTAATTCGGTCTTTCGTCTCAGCGTTTCTGCTGAGACGTTAAGGTGTCCCAGTCTGCATATGTTGAACATTTGTTTTCCAGTCGCTGTTTTTTCTACGTCCAACAGCATAAGTCTTAAGGGGGTTCTGAGAGCCCCCTTCCTCATGCGTTGGACTTTTAGTACTGGGTGTCCATCTTCCTTCAGGCGGTCCAGGATCTCACGCTCTTCATAGTCCTCAGGGATCCCTTTGAGGACTATTTTTAATGTTTTTTCCTCCTGGAGCAGATAGCAGTGATAGGCTATATTTCTCTGATCCAGGTAGGCGATAGCTTTTCGGTATACGTCACTTGAGTCTGTGTTCAAGCGGATGGTGTCCTTCTGGTCCGTGGCTGAAAATCCCTTAAACCCTGCCAGTTTAAGGTCCTTTTCTACGACCAGGAAGTCTCTTTTGTTGTGTATTATAATCGGAGGGATCTTTTCAGATTTTGTAGCTTTTGTTTTTTCTTCTGCGTTTGAAGAAGTGGGTGTCTGGGGTGTATGTGAGAAGTTTGTTGTGCTTTGGTGCTTGTTGATGTCGTGTTTTTTTTTGTGGTATAGAAGCTGTAGGAGAGGGTTGGTTTCTGTTAATTTTCGTTTTTTTCGCCGCTTTTTTGGTGCGACGGGTTGTAGTAGTTTTGAATGTGTCTATTTTGCTTTCGTCGTCCTCGTTGGATCTCATCTTTCGTTTTAAGAATTTCGAGGCTCGAGATCAGGGTGCGGAGTTGAGGGTGTCTTCAGATTCGTTGTCTTTTTCATCACATGCCATGTCCTCCCAGTTGAGGTCTGGAGTCAGTGCGTTTTTTTCATTTATTATCTTTTTTAGGTTGCTCGCCTTTTCATCTGTCTGTAAAAGGGGAGAATGCCAGTGTGAGCAGTTGATATAATATGAGTAGTGATTCTGCTGAGATAACTCCTTTTCCGTCCTTCCCAGATAGGAGAAGGTCCGAGATCTTGAATAGTAATGAATAAGGATGGGTCTTCTCGGTTATTACTATGGGTTCCGATGCTCTCTTTTGTTCTTCAGGCGTTAGATCGGTTATTTGTTCGGGAACGTCTGGCGTTGCGGTATGACTGTTTTTAGCCGACATTGTGATTATTGTTGTATATCAGTTAAGCAGTTTGGTCGGTATTAGAAGGTAGTGCTGGTTTGTACAGTTGTTGATCTTGCGGGTGAGTAGTTTAGAAGCGGTGGTCGGTGTTGAATAGCAGTGGTCGGTGAATATGTTATTGTTGTATAGGAGATATTTTTTGAACGGAAGCGTCGGTGTCGAGGTGCGCACTTGTCGGCTGTCTGAACGTGAATGTAAATATAATAAATTTTACTTATTATTTAAAACGATTCCTCTTTATAATGTTAATCTCCAAATTTTCAACTTAAGTGTTGTATAACTTTTACTATTACCTGATTCACTCAGTTATGGATTAACCATTTCTTAACTAATTTTGTAATCAAACTTCCAATTAGTTGATTAATTGAATGTTTGTAATAAACCCCTACTGCAAATGATTATTTTCTTTCATTACCATACACACACACTTTCATTTTATATAGCTAAATCACATATTCTTTCTCCATTGTTATTAGACTTTGATTTTTGTAAAATGTCACATCTAATAATGACTTCTCACCAATGTCGAAACATGTTATTTCTTAATAAAATTGTAAAATTTTTCTTAATATTTCTTTTATTTTCTCACCTGTTTGGTCCACATGTTTTTTTTCTTTATATTCTTCTTTTTGTAAGGTCCTTCAGTAAAGAAAAGACCTTAAAATATTGTATTCCTTCAGGACTTAATTAAGTGTTAACAACACTCCTGCGGGACTATTGTCAAATTTATTAGAATTTATAACTAATACTCGACATTTTTTTATTTTGTTTTTACGGTTGGTATAATTTAAATATAATAATTACGGCTAAGTTCAGTGTTGCTATAGTCGATCAGGATATCTAAGAATAGGCCCTATGAATTGATGATAGTAGTCTTGTTTAAGCAATCGTTTTATAAAGATTCAGCGATTGACCTACAATCAATTTGTGTTTAAGTGCCTAAAGAGAAGTTATTTAATAGAGTGTATGTGTGGAAGAAACGAGGAGAGAAATTGATTTAGGTACAATTAAATGGAAAATTTAAGTAAATAAAAATAGTGTTGAAAGGAATACTTTCAGATTTTTTTTATTTCTCTTAATTTTATTGGTTTATCAAAGAAATTTTAGGCGCAAACTTTGGTGTACAACTAAGCACATTAATTTTTTTTAATATTTGACGATTTTCAAATAAAATTTGCTGTGAAAGTTCCTTAAAAGCAACCAAAGTGACACATACAAAACAACGCCTACACCTTTTTTAATAGAAACTATTAAATAAAATTTAGTGGCCAACTATTCGACTGAATGACTTATCTTGAGAGAATTTAGTCTTTATAATTTAATGGTTTCTATCAGAATAGGTATAGAATATAAGTATAAACAAAATTTACAAAAAATGTCTTTTCATTACAATATTATGTCATGATAAATCACAATAGTAGTCGAACTTTGAATATGAAGGGCTTCAATCTTAGTTTAAGAAAACTTTGTCTCTCCATCACTAGATGTCATATCAAGCAAACTGAAGTTAGAACGGTGAAATTGTTTGTCTACTTAAAAGATTTGTAATAAATGATTCAAATTAGATAAAGCAAGAAAATATTACTCGGATTTAGATTTTATAACCAAGTTTGAGGCCCATTTCAATAATTATTTTAGCTCGTCGAAAATACCTTACCAGTAATAATACGTAATATTCAAATAGATAAGATGGTAAACCACAAAAAGTTGACTCACTTTACCAGCAAGACATAACAGCTAATCAATTATCAGTCAATTTTAACCAGGAAACTGACTTAAAACAAACTAATTCTCTATATTTGCTATAGTTTTTTGACCATTTATGCAGTTTCAAAAGACACGGACTCCACTAATAAACTGTAAAAATATCAGTATGTTCTGTTATGCACTTAAGAAGTGTGTATGTATGGTACTTTTATGTAATACGTTATACATTTCAGACAAAATGGAGGATATAAATACAAATTATTCTTTACGAGTTGTATGTTTATGTGAAATAAAATTGGCTGGGTCATGTGCACCGCATGGATGAAAATAACAGTAATCTACAGCAAAAGAGAAGAAACAGGTCAAGACTTTACTGGCCCAATAGAGTTTATGATCTATGTTCATTGTGAGTGTTCAATAGTTCCAATTCATTGTTTGAAATCAGTCATTACTGAACTTCCTGAAAACAAAAGAATGTAAGAGATTGATTGTTTTAAATATAATAAATGTTCTTAAGAATAATTATCTAAGCATGTTCATTCGTCAAATATTGCGTATTGTTACCGACACGGTATTTTTTCTCATTTTTATAATTTTATTCTATAAAAACTGCAATGTACCTAAAACAAACGATAATACTTCCATTATTTTATATAAATAAATCAATTACATATTTAAAAAACTCAGGCACTGTCGTATTTAAACAGGAAACAAAATGTCTCCTCTCATAATATTTTTCGATAAAGGCTATCGTGGACCTCATAGGCCATATCATTTTGATAATAAATTGAATAAGTTATGTAATTATAATAATAAATGTATATTTTAAATTACATCTTTTAATACAAATTGAACTAAGAAAATAATAACTAATAGAGATTGAACATCGAAAGTTCTTCATTTTGCTGTTTAGAGATACTTTCAACAAACAAGTATACAAGCATTGTTTATCAGTATAATGATTATTGTACCAAAGCTATCTCTGAATATTCAATGAATTCAAAAAGATATTACTGTAGCGCTTAAAATATATTTCAAAAGTTGGTAATTTTAATTATTGCAAGGGACTGAAGACATTCTTTTAAAAACCGACTCGAAAAATTTATGTCTTTTGCAAAGATGTGTGCTTAGTTATATTGCTTCAAGTAGGTGGGAAAGAACAAAGCAGATTTACAGGATAGGCTAGTGTAGTGATCTCTTTTTTAAAATCATGCCGCTCTTATTTCTCGACAGCCTGCTGATTTGTTTAGGCATATCACATTAGTTTAAAATTTTGATCGAGTTCATGTTCAGCCATGCACTTAAGCGCCTGAAGATCCTGAAAGGCGAAATCCGGTTTGTTAGAAACAAAACACGTAAGAGTACAAAATTTTAACTATTCAAATTTGCATACTATATTGCACGTTAATTCTCATGCTTGCATTTAGAATACAGACTATTTTCGCATAGTTATTATCCGGTTAGCAAAGCACTACTGCATTTTGATCTCGGCTTGTTTAGATTTTTGAATAATTACTCACCCAAACATAAATAGTTCAGTAACTATATTATTCTTGATAATGGGAACATTTTTTAAGAAATGTTGTTTGTATTTCTTTGCTTTCAATGCCAAGTTTTTAAATTTATGTTTGCATTAGTTTTGACAATGCCTCGGATGTCATTGATTTATTTTGCTACATTTGAGCAATAGCAGAAGAGCCAACAAAAGAGCGGTGATATTAGATACATATGCCTCAAATGTGGCGTGACTTCGGCACCAAGAATTCTTTAACAAAGATATGACCCTAAAGAATTATAGTCTAGGCGTAAGTCAGTTGTAGATAACATTAAAATTACCAACATTGATAGTATATTTGTGGAAATTCATCAAAGAATTTAATTGTCTTAATCACAGTTCAATAGGAAATCTAAATTTTTTAAAAAATTCAATTATTAAACAATAATGATCGACACCTGTACTTTCAACATTTCTCAGTAATTCATTTCCTTTGTTAGATATTCCGTATCATTGTTATTCAGGGTTTTAGAAAATTAAAGCAACTATTGTTTCAAATAAAATTTCATACATGCAACCGACCGATCAAAGCATTTCCCGGTTAAATTTACAAATTCAATACTTAACCATAACCGCTTAGTTACTAAACTCATACCTGTGCCGCCTGCTATAACACTCCATTCGCTGGTAATACATGTATAAATTATTCCTCAATAAAATTTAGAACTTCACATTTGTAAGTTGGCTGAAGTGTATTAAATAATTTACCAAACTTGTAAAGAGTATGTTTATTCTAAATTCAAAATATTCATAGAGAATAATAAATTATTATAAGGATAATTTTGACAATATGTTGAATTGCTTTCAGTTATATTTTGTCTTCGAGACTTAAGTAAAACCTTTCCGTCACTTTAACATTCCTAAATGATAAATTAAAGTAATTCACCAACTACAAAAACATCACATCAAGGATAGCAGACACAAAATCACTCATTTGTTTTTTTCTTTACACGTAACATTGAAATTAATAAATAGTACATAATTGTTTCTATTCAAATATTCAAAATCGAAATAGTCCCTATTTGTTTTGTAACATTACTTAAATATATATAAAATCCTTATGCTAACAAAAGGCAAAATAATGTCAGCAGAGACTTAGGCATTGCAGATATCGAAAGTAATGGTGGACTATTATTTGACTGGAATTATTTAAAATTAAACCTTATGGCTTAAAAGACCTCCTTTAGTCGAACAATACAACTGAAATTTATGCCTTATGATTTTTCTATGACTTTTGAAACTACATTGAGATTGACTATAAATTTTATAGGATGTTTTAGATAAATTTGATCATTAATAAGTACCCTCACTAGAATACAAATGATCAATATGATTGATTGATGTTTAGTTAAAACTTGATAAGATTTGTTGACCTACCTATTGGTTGACAAATGCCTGACTATTAACATCTCTAGATATTTTTGATTAAAAATTAATTGTTCATAAAAATACAGCAGGATGTTAAGTAAGTCTTGGGGAGTTACTTCCGAGTTATGAAAAAAAAGCTGTAGACGTTCTTAACGTTTCATGCCTTGGGTAAACAAGGTTCCATCTGAAAAAAAATAAAGCTGTGCAGAAGCAATTTAAGATTTCAGAAGATGTAACTTTTTGTAGAAACGATATTTTAGATTAAAAGTAAATTATTAAGAAGTATAAATTTAATCAGAATTAAATCTATATCTTATATATTAATTTTATTTTAATGTCGTAATTATATTAGATTATTTAAAATAGACGAAACTGCAGATAGAACTTCGGTGCTCCCAAATGTTCTTAAATGGCTGAAAGAAAACTGCAGATAAAATCTTGGTGCAATAATTCGTGTTGGCATCGGCCATTTTTTAAATTTTATAAACAATCTGTATGAGGATTTCACTAACTCATTTGTTTCATGCTTCTGGAAACAAACTTATGCATCTACACGCGAATTAAAGAGTAAACCGTTTCTGAGACTGATTTTCTACACGCTGATTTTTAATTATGCATTCTGATGGAACTTTGGTGCACTGTAAAATTCGTATGTTTTGCAGATTGAACGTTTTTCTTTTTGGAATATTGTTGGATTTAATGACAATTTGAAGATTATGAATGCGAATAAAACTTCATCGAAATGCCATTTTGTGAAAAAAATGCAGATGGAACTATGTTTACCCAAAACGACGGTTTGCCATGCTATGAATACTGCCTTGTAAAATGAACAGATGAGAAAGCAGTGAGGTTGGGGGATGGCTGGTAATATTATTTATGAAAATAAAGTATAATTTTATGTAAAATAATCAGCCCATTTTCATCATCCGGTTCATATCATTATGTAATATTGTGTTCCTACCAATTGACAGTCAACACATTAAAAGTGATATCAGTCAAAGGGACACAATTTTGATAGATTTCTAAAATATGTCTGACCCAAAAAGACTCTGATATTTGCAATGCCTGAATGTCAGGTGATACCGATTGGAATTATTCAAGGTACGATACGATTTTTTTTTGTATTCGGAAATTATTGCCACTGACTCTTTCATTTGTCTTCAATTATTTTATTTATATATAGTTAACGTAATTATCGCTACAGCTATAAGTATTTTTGTTCTTAATTCATTCTATATGTACAAAAGACAAAGAAACCATACCGATTTATATATAATGGTATTCACGAAAAGAAGTGATTTCATTTAGTTGATTAAATCATTTACAATAAAAAAGCTTATTTGACTACGTCTACAAACTAGACATGAGCAGAAAAGCAACCGTCACGCAACTCTCTTTTCTCGTCCTCCATTCAACATAACTATTTTCAAGAGACACATTTATCAGCTGAACAACGTTGACGTGGCATTAAAAATATTCTATCCTTTTAAATAGCTTTTTGTTTTTTCATACACTGCTCGTGTTACTAGGGGTGACTCATGTTGTTGACGAACATCTACAGACTAACTCTATCGTAAAGTATTTATATACGATGTAGACATTGATTTCTATACTTAACTTAACAGTGACTACGCAGTATTAAATTTATTTCCCATTAGGTTTTCCCTTCCAAACAAAAATAATTGAACACAACTAGTATAGAGGAAAAATTCCATAGTTCACATCCTTGTTATTTATAAATTAAGAATTACAATCAATGTCAAGATTGTAAATAAAAATCTTATGATAGAGTCGCCCTGAATATGCTTCTCAAAGACATGACGCACACATCACACCAGTAACACAACCAGCGAAAGAAGAGAGTAATCAATTTTTTCTTTATCCGATCTGTAAAAAAAAATTTTATAACCACATCGAGATTTGTAGCACGTTTTGACAAAAAATGTTTACAAAGAAAATTCCAATTTGTATAATCTGTATTTTGTCCCAGTTCTGGCAAGTAAAGTGAGTATTTGTTGTTTAATTTATACAGTCGATCTCCATTATTACGATCACAGAAATAGCGAGATCTCGGATGTAATGAGGAAACATTCGTTGACATTTTAATTCAAGTCGCCTGCCGTGGTCTAGTTGGTTAGAGCTTGCTCTACCGATCAGGTGGGTCCGGGTTCGATTACCGGTAAGGTCAATGTCAAATTGGATTTTTTTCAATTTTAATTTGAGATCTAAGACATGGGTGTTTGTGAAGTCAATTCTCCTCGAGTTAATCTTATGTGACTTTCAAAAATTCTCATCGAGTATATATCGTGTGATCTTTCAACTTCAAAATATTTGACGCATTGGCGTAAGCTGTAATGTCAAATATTTTTTTATTTTTTTAAAAAAATATAAAATTATAAATTTATGGTTTTTTCCATACATTTATTCATTTTTATAACAAGCTACTTCTTGGGCTTAATCTTCAAACCGTTTATAATACAATAATTCTTGACAGCTTCAATACTGTTTGAAGGCGATATACTTATTCGCAATTACTTCAGTACAATGGACTATATCACTGCGGTAACCTCATTCAGCTGATGAATTGTAGAATCTTTGTTCTGTAAACATTCATGCATCGTCTCAGAGAGCACTTAAATATATATATTCTTAATAATAATTATGTCTGTTTATATAATTATTCTATCGAAATAAATCATCACGACTTTGGAGATTCCTTTAAGAGTAAAGAGACGTTCTATTTTATTGGACAATTCGACTACACCTTCATCGTTCCAAATAATACTAAGAATAAGTGCATTTATTTAATACTGGATTATACAGACTCCAATATATCATATATCAGTGCTTTTCACTCTGAAATAATTATATACTTAAAATAAATGGCTTTATTTACATTTTCGGGAAGCATAAACAAATAGTAAACATCGGCTATGGGCTCCACGGAAACAAATGTCGAGTTGGACCTTATCACACCATAACGGATGCTGATTTTGTGGAAGGAGATCTAGTTAAAGATTTTTCAAAAGTTGCAACATTGATGCAAATGAGTTGATTTTATTTGTATTTGGAATGAAAATAAATTGCTTTATCCTTTAGGATTAGTGAATGACAAAATCATAGAGGTGAACGTTATTATTTATGATAAATGCTTCAAATTTTTTGCTATTCATTTTTCTGCTCCATTGATTGACTATTTCTTTCATTATAATATTACATCTATCTGATGTCGATGGACAAAACAAAATATTCATTTAATTTAGAAATTATTTCAATAAAAGAATTCAAATGAAACAATTTTTAATATTGATTTGATAGATAATATAAAATAAACAACGTCTTTTGTTATATTTTCAAACTTTTTAGCGCTACGATTGAATAAAAACATACATTCTAAATACGTATCATATAAATATTGCATCAAGTAATTTGCGAGTGCATTTGTTTAAAGGCGTTTCAATATTTTTAAGAACCAGTATGACAGGTTTATGTACACAAAAAGGTGAAGAAGTTTTTAAAAAATACATTGATTTATATCAAATTACTCTTAGATATTTTTTATTATTGCTTTTTTTAATGAATATATCGGCTGTGATGGAGTATTGTTTTTTTATATGATTTAGTACTTAATCCATGAGGTGTAAGCCTGTTAACTGCATTTGTTGATATGTTTTTTTCCATCAATTCGGTTTTAGCTGAAGCATAATCATTACATTGGCTATGAATTGTTCTCGTCTTTTCCGGTCATTGACAATTGTGTCACGCTGATGTTAATAGAGCGTCACAAACGTATTTCTATAAAAGTATTTCTTTCTGTATTTTGGTAAATTTTAAATATCGATGAATATAGTTCAATTATAGTAACAATATGCTATTTTGTACTCTATCTAAATGTAAATTTCTTGATTGAAAAGAAATAATATCAATTAACAAAGCCAATTTCTGTCAAAACTGTAGTTAACAGGTTCTTACGTTGGGGTTTTCAGTTTTGTACGAACATAATTTGCAATGCTACTACAAAAAAATATCTTTGATTTTGTATCACCCACTCGCCGATTCTTTCTGCCTGTCACAAAACGACACACATAATTGAAATGGTAAACGAGTTTTACAGAATTAAAAACTGAAGTTTTGAAAAGCAATTTGATAATCATAAATAACAATTTATATATCATAAAAAATATTGAATAAAAATAAAAGAATTTATCAGATTTGCATGTATGGAAAAGTTTTTTTCAATATTACAAAACATGTGATACAATTAAAAATTAAACTAAACTAGACACAATCATTAAATACAATCAAAACAAAAGGAATGATGCCTCAATAACACTGAAGTGTTCAACATATGTATGGTAGTTAAATTCAAAGCTAGTCAAAATACATTTTTCAGCTACACTCATTACATAAGCGATGATCATTCAACTGTTATTGTTTTTGATTTTACTGAATATGAGATAAATAATTAGTTAAAGATTTGAGACGTAGTTGGTGACTTTAAACTGTTTTGTGGATTAAAAACTATGTATAGTTATATAATTCCAGTAGAAACAGGTTTATGTAGATGAAAAAATTAACAGAAATTCATACCCGCATTTGTAAAATACCATAGTAATAAAACAATGTATTTTTTCGCCAATAGTAAATAAAGCTTTGATTATCATCTGTAAATCCAGTTTAAAAAACAAACAGTTCTATATAAGGAGAGAGTTTTTTAATAGCTTACAAAATTTGCAGAACCAAACAATCTTAATTAAATATAACTATAAAACAATTGTATATTATTAAATATGAAATATAAATATCACAAAAAAATAATCAATAAATATTTGTACTTTAGCTGTAAAACAAAAAATACTGCGAAGGAAATCTTCAACAAAAAAAAAAATAATTCATATTTCCTTTATGCGTAACTTAAATAGAACTATTATGAAATATTTAATTGTATTATCTACAATAATTTATATATTGATACCCTAGTTCCAGAGAGTACTATGTCTGAATTTACATTAGTTGCATTAGAATCTAATGTACCAAAATAACGTCTCGGTTGCTCTTTGGATGTGATAGATGTATGTATTCTGAAACACTTAATTCGATACTGCCAAAATTAAGACATAGTGCACTCTGGAACTAGGGTATTGATATGAAGTTTTAAATAAATAATAATAAAAGGTTAACACACAAAAAGAATAAAAAAAAATTGATGCAAATAATGCAAATATTTAAAAAAACAAAACTAGGTCTGATAAATGGCATGAATTTTCTATGACAGCTTGAAAAATGCATCTGTAAAGTATCACATAGTATCACAATACAGTAAGCCCCTATTTAACAAGGACATTTTTGAAATTGAAAATTGATTGGGGCTGGTGGAGCCGATCTCCAATTTCCCTTTCATCTGGTCTATTTTGATGTTGCTTTTCCCGCGTAGCGACCTGGATTTACCTGGGCGTAGACGGATGCGTAGTCTTTGAAATTGAAAACGAACGTTATTTATTTAAAAACTCCTTGTTCCGATTTTGAGGAATATTTCGTCGGTATAGTGGCAGAAACTATTAGGTTAATAAAACTGCCTTTGAGATAATCGATATCATAAATGGATCCTTTAGAAGTGAAGTGAGCCAACTAGTGAAATGGTAAAGCTTTATGTTGGACTTTTAAGGACTGTCTCGTCTTTACATGGTGCTTTGGTGGATCACATATTTTTATTCTACAAAGCAATTTGTATTTACTGAGGTTACTTCACTCTTACGATACTTTAAGACGTGTACAATATTACAACGTATCTAATTTATTTTTTCTAAAATACCACTTCGGCTCACTTATTTAAATAATCATGATATTTAAACAATCAAATCAGTATTTAATATACTAATCACTTCATGAAATTCATAAGTGATTCAAAAAATTCAATCCAAGTATGAAAAAGTGTTTTGTTATCTCTAGTTTTCTGTCATGGATAATTTTGAATGAAATTGATTTCATAATGCTTGCTATCAATTTTTATTCATATAAATATTTCTTCAAGTAAGATTAAAACATATATTGAATATGGCTGGGTTTTTTTCAGACTATAAAAGGTGATAACTTAACGTTTTCTGTCACTATTCCGACGGCTATTAAAAAGCATACGACAGTAAATTAATATAATTTTACATTTGTATGATTTTTCCGTTTAATGTTTGTATTTGATTTCTCGCTTCCCATCCATTACAGTTAAATAGGCATCTGATGTATTTATGTTTTAAAAGAATTACAACCTTGTTTATTTGAAATGCACAGTATCAGAATTCAATCGATTAGAAACGAAACAATGTATTTACAAATCGACAAGTGTTTTTTTTTTGAGATTAAGCTTCAGTAAAACTATTCAGATAACAAATGTGTTTGTATATAAGCAATAAGCGCATAAATCTATCGGCCAATATGTGGTTGTGTTTTTACTTTTTTACATTTATGTCATGAAATGCATTTTAGATTACTTCATAGCCCTTACTTCTTGTAGAGTCTCTATGTTGCAGATAAAACTGACTATAGTGACGATTCTGCATACACAACCAAAAACTGCATTTTTAAAAAATGCCTTTTTGCATTATTTTCATCGAAATGATATTCTTTTTATACTGCCTTATTAAGTTATTTACAAAACTTATATTCAGATCACTGAAAAATAAACTCTTACTTCGGTTGTTTTTCTTTTTACAAAGCTTATTAAATAATAAAATTGTTTCATTTAATTAAAAAAAACACATCAACTTAATGTAGTAAAGAAAAAGGACAATTGCTGTTATCCTTAACTTGTTGTTTCCTTTATGTGGCAAATTAATTATATATCGCTGTCGTAAATAAAAAGACAGCTAACAGCAAAAGGTATCGTTTTGTATCGTTGGCTGTATTTTTACTTTCTACATAATGTTTATATAATATATAATAATTTATTTATTATAAAATGTTTATTCTGTAAGGAATTCAATTACAAAATAATACCAATATTTAAAGCTTTATAAAACAATTATAACCGAAAGAAAAATTAAAACTAATGTTAAAATGTCACCGGTATCAATTAATTGCTGTCAAAAATCAACACACATAAACGGGAACGCATCTTATAGAATTGGTGTCTTACGAGGTAATGATTTGATGCTATACATCTTTGAAGGTGGCCCATGCTCATCTGTATTTATTGGGGATAGAAAAAAATACGTTTTCTTGATTTGGTGAAAGAAGCTCACGGAAATGATGGAAATAGCGTCGACTAGTGATCGACCGTTTCGTTTTCCTGCACCTCGTCATATTGGGCAAACTTGAGGAACACTTGCTCCAGGGTTGTCTGGCTGAAACTGTACTCCACAATGCGTAGGCTTTCCTTTGCTGAAAAAATATGAAATGATAATATTAAAACATATAGTGGCCATAATGGCAAAAGTTGGTATGCAACATAATTGACGAAAATATGTAAGTACAAAATGGGATTCTTGTATATAAATTCTTTTTATGGAATAACTCACCAGGTGCATTTATTGTGCTAGTTTGGCATTTATTTTATCGAGAGTTATTATTAATGCAGATTCAAAGACAGGCATTTGTGCATGCCTATAAGTTACTATAGATTAATTACATGTTTCACAAACTATTTAATGGCATAAACAGCAGTCGCCAACCGATGATCTGAAAAGCAATATTGCTGGTCTTCCGACAGTAACACATAGAGGTTGATCAACTGAGTAGCGAGTAGTTTTCGTAGAACACTTCTATTGAGATACTTCCATTAAGAGGCAGAGAGGTCCACATTGGTAGCGGACATGGATAAAAAAAATGACATCGGAACTAAGAGAACACCGACTTGACGTATAAAATGTGATTACCATTCCATAAGAAAAAATGCTGCAATCATTCTTTTATGTATATTTTTGTACCTAAAAAACAATGTTAGTGGTTCACGGGTTCAAGATTACGAGTTAAGTGGTCTGTGAGGTTGGCGACCGTGACAACATATCAAATGAGTTAAATACAACATTAAACTTACACGCTTCCAGCTTAGCAAAACACCTGGCGAGAGAAGTGACACCGTGTTGCGGTACACTGAAAACTAGTCTGTCGGCAAAGCTCTCCTCCAGCTTAGCGTCGGGAAAGAGTTCTCCGACAAACTGCCGAGCTGCAGCAACGCCTCCGCTTGATTCTTGCATCAAACTGTCTGCTTCCGAAGCCACTCTGAATAGGAAAAGTGTAATTGAAAGAATGAAGTCTTAGAAACCAATAGTCATTATAAAAATCCAGAGCTGTGAAATAAAAAGACACAAAGAATATATAATAAATGTAGCTGAGTGGTCAATACCGTTGGCTTCGGTTACAGGGCACACCGGCTCGAATCCCAGTACTTGCAGTTTCATAAGGCATGCCTAGAGTTCCCTCGCAGTTATGAGTGCGATTAGCTAACCACTAGTTCTGTTTTAGCCCCATTTTTCTATCTTCATTCTTTACAGAGAAAATGAAGTCCAGTCACTGGCTGGTTTGCACACTAAGCAGTCGATATTCCTTTTGAAGGATACTTATGGCAGCAGGTCTTTTTGGAATCCTTACAGTGGTGTTTTTTTTCTCAAATAAAGTTAATTCTGCCCAACAGACATGTACTTTAGACCGAAAGCCATATTAAAAGAAATATATAAAACAATATATTTATAATAATGATCTGTGTCAAAAACATAGCTTAAAAATGTTTCTTTATTTACACAAGAAATTAACGATCAAACTGGGAATAACAAATTTTGATGTTTCACCTTGACTGTGTAGATATAGAATTTCTATGCGCCAATTCATCTTCGTCATTGTAATCATTATGAGTATCAGGTACACCGACTAGAGGAGTGTGAATGTTAGCATCGACTCCGCACTCCATGACTCCGCTTCCCGCGTCCTCCTCCAGAAGGGAGCCGGCTTCGGAATCTTCCACCTCATCTTTCTCTCCCAGAGATGGGCTCACGCTTCCGTTCGGAATGTTGATCCCCGGCGCTATCAAAATTCTGGCAGGAGACAGAACGCCGCTGATCGGAGGACGAGCAGATGACACCATGTCTGAGGGTCTTCTGTGACGGGGCGGCGGTGATAGCTTCATTTCTAATGTGTATCCAGCGCCGTACAAGTTTTTGAGGTGTTGTGTTGAGCCGATACACCTATAAGTTAGTATTTAATTAAGTTCAAATTCCTTGAATAAAGATTTTCTTTCATTTTTGATTTATTACCAAAAATAAAGCAATTTTTTAAATTAGGTAGTAATTAAAAAAAAAAAAATTATAACTCAGTAGTATATTTAAATAAAGAATCACTGAAGGTTACCAGCTTTTAGTTTCAAATGATATAGATAGCAAAGCATTGCTTTACTGGGAACACACTGGTTTGGGGATATTTTGTCATATTTTTTGACGTTAAACCCTAGTGAGACAGGTGCACTCCATTAGTCTGACGAGATGTTCCGTATGCTTCAGAGTAAAGGTGGAATAAAATGAATTTACGAAAAATGGATGAAGTGCATGCAAATATAATTCCATCAAAACAAATATTGGAGGAATCAATCCTTCTATGAAAATTTATTGTGATACACTCGTAAACAACATAACTAAATTAGTACACACCTTAATCCACCTTTCACCATAATACCGACTCTTGAACAAAGTGCATCAGCTTCCTCCATGGAATGTGTTGTAAGGATCGCTCCTTTTTTCCCCTGTAAATATAACATAGATTAAAATTTATCTCGATCAACATTAACGGTGTCAATAAAACAGGTGTCAAAAACACTGACCTGAAAACTAGCCAAGATTGTATCCCAGAGGAAGCGTTTACTCCTGGGGTCCATTCCAGTGGAAGGTTCATCAAGTAGGACAAGACGCGGTGCCCCGACCATTGCCATCGCGAACGACAGCTTTCGTCTCGTGCCACCCGAGCACTCATCCGTATGCTTACCGGAATGCTCAGCTATCTGGAGACCGCTCAAGTATAAATCTACAATACTGGGCAAACAAAAATGTTTAAATTAGTTATTGTTATGGTAACACCTCACACGCAGGAAAGATAGTCGTATTGTTTATATATATGCGGTGGTAAATAGTTGGGTGATTTCTTGGTATATTATTTCGCTTTGACGGTATGAAAATCAATGTAAGGTATTGTAATAAAAAAAGATACAAGATTGCTACAAACTGAGATAAATTTTAAATAAAGTATTCAAGAGCAGTAAAAGAGATGTTAATTTTTTATGCAAAAACCCATTGCAACACAACACGGCCAAGTTGGCTGGACTGGCAAGGCTGAAAATTTGTCTTGATTAATTTTTTGCTGATTGCTGTTCATATCTGAACATTCCCAAAGGATATGATCAGCATCTTATATCATATTGCCACATTAACACGTTAGTTCTAACTGGTAGATAATAATTGGTCAAGCTGGAAGAGCTTAACAACTATTGAACCAGTGATGAATTGGTCTATCTATGGTCGTCTATTATAAAACAAATGAACATTGCAATTTTAATATTTCGTTCTCTAAATATAAAGTATTACCTGGCGATATCTTGCTTTGGCACCCCGCGTATTGCAGCGTAGCATTCTAAATGTTCTCTGACGGTGATGTTTTTCCAAAGGGCGTCATGCTGTGGACAGTAGCCCAGCATTTGGAAGGCTTCGTGACTCGACGAGGTTACATTGTGGCCACCTAATACCACCTAGAACCAAAGTAATTGTAGCATTGAAACATTTGTGGACAACAAACAACGTCTGTCTGAGGATTTGAAAAGGAGAAAAAAAATTAAGTACGTTTGGTTCTACAACAGTTTTTTAAATACTTTTTAGATACAATGTGTCAGCTTAAAATTTTATAACACTTCTTTATTATGTCCGTTACCAATTTAGTACAAATGTACTTCTAACGGGATTTCTCAACAGAATTTGTTATATACGAAAGGGCTGTAATTCAGTTGTTCAACTTATATTTTCGATGAGTGTAAGGATAGATTTATGAGACAAGGACACATCTAGTTGTAATTCAACCAATTTCTCCATTTTCAGATTGGAAGGATCCTCTAGTTCCATTTTTAGGATTGGAATTAGGTGGGCTGGATAAAATGTAAGCATCGTAAGTACCCATGGATTTGGACAAAATTCAGCCTTTGAACCTAGTAGTAAGTGCTTAACCCTCGTGATTAGGTGAGTCTGGATTCAAATCCCAGTAAAGTTTGGATTTTTTCAATTTAAATTTAAGGTCTTGGACTGATTTGAATCAGTGACACTCGCAAGCAAATAGATTGATTGTCCAAAAGCATTAACCACTTGGTGACGAGACTGGTTTCATTACATACATGGGAAATGCAGATTTTTAAGACAAAATTATTAATAATTGAGCTAGTGATAGTTATTTATGTATTCTTTCTTACAGTTCCGTAAGTCGGCGCCTCTTCGGCAGTGATAATCTTCATAGTGGTGGTCTTCCCGGCTCCATTGTGCCCGAGCAGACCGAAAACTTCGCCAGCCTCCACGGCCAATGACAAAGAAGCCACTGCGGCTTGGCAACTTCCGGGTGTCCCCTCCATTGAAGCCGTTGTCGCGGCACCACCTCTGTCTCCCTCACCGCAGCTCTCCCCTTCACCGTGCTGGTTTCCACCCATGCACCCGCAGCTTCCTCCCTCTCGACAGCACGCTGATACTATGGTGCGCTTGTATTCTTTACGAAGATTCTACAATAAAAAATATGTGAATCATGATATATATAAGTTTTGATAAATATATTGAATGCTTAACGAATTTGCTGTAGAAATTATTAAACAAAAAAAGGTTTTTAAAAAAGGTTTTTAAAACTTTATCGTTTTCAGAAATACTGGCTAAATGTGATGTGCTGATGTGCTGATGAAAAAAATAGTAGGATTACTAATGCAACTTATTCTTAGATGGTCTGTGCATAAAATGGATGCTTGCAATCTCCAAACATTCCAACTGCACTTGGGCAAGATTTTTAAGAAAAAATACTCAATAAATTAACCATCAAGCGGAAATTTGCAGATTATTGAATATTTAAATAAATATTTAAAGTGTTATTTCCTTTGAAAAATAGGTGATTGGCTAACAACTAATCCTGTCACCCTAATCTTGACTAGAACAGCTCATAGTGCAGAAGTAATAAATAATATAAATAAATCACATTACTAGAAATAGTTGCGAATACATACATGCACCATTAGGACTGGTGGATTCGGAGGAGGTGACTTGAGTAAACCAGCTACTCTATGCCTTTCTCTTCTGACGTCTGCGTCTTCGTGCTCCACAGGTTCGGTACTCGTGACACCCGGCACTCCAACCACCGTCTGTGGACCCAGTTCTGAATCTTCGCTCTCATCACGAGACAGCGGGCTGCGTTTCTGAAAGTAAACACAATTCTTATGGTTAAAGCAATAAACTTAAGAAATAAAAATCATGTATATAAAATGTTTTTGACTTAATGTCTGTTTTTTGTCAGTCTCCATTAATGATAGCAAGTCGTAGCACCTAACGGAGATATAAAAATTATTAGAGCTTTGAAAACAATTGCTTAAGTTGACATTTCGCAGCAAAATAAAAATATACCCAATAAGTGCTAGGACTCTAAAAGGCCCTCTTGTAGCCGCCAAAGTAATCGAGTAATTATGACTAAAAAAATAAGTTGGTTGGTAAGTAGCACGTTGGTTGCTGAAGACACTCTTAGAGCGTAAACACAAACATCGGAGATATGCCAATTACGCGCCTGGCGCATCAGCTTATGTCCTAAGTTTGTATCAAACGGAATGATGGGCAGCGTCACTACAAACGATAAATTACAAGTGTAGCATATTTCATGTTTTATGTACCGAGAAGGATTTGCATCGGTAAAACAAAATCTCTAATAATTTCATATTTTTAATACAGTCTGAAAATCACTATTTTTTTAGCGTCTCAGTATTAATTGTGATATTTAATCTGCGCAGTGAATGTTTAAACCAAGTGTGACTTAGCTGAGCTATTCACAAATTACAAATAAAGTTTATTTTTACATTCCTCCCAATTTTCACATAAAATATAGGAAACAATCTTTCCCTCATTGAAAACAGAGTTTCATTAACTTTAATAACAGCCAATTTTTTCTTAGTTGTGATTGAAATATTCTATTACGGGTCACGTGTATCACTTGAGGTTCTACTAGGTTTTCATACTTTTTTTCTGCCAAAGGAGAAGACATCCGACGGCCTAGCGCCTGCTTTGAGTGCGTCAACGCATCTCAGCACTGCGCACCATAGCGGGATGTGAAGAATTGACCCAGCGGCTAAAACTAAAATCTCCCTCGTCGCGTAGTCTATTAACGTTAGCTTAGCACATGCCGCACTCAGGCGACACATTAAGTGAACTCTGAAAAATAAAAATATTCCACCATCAAGCACAATCGTAACTAATATCTAAAGCGTATCTTTATCATATTGTTTTCGATCTGTGTCTCTTAACTCCGTCAAAGCTACCACCCACCTTGCCACAACAAAGTTTTGGAAGACACGATTCTTCTGCATTTGTCAAAATATTGTCAACACTTCTGTATCATGTCATTTGAAATAAGGACTAATTTAGATTGAACTGATTTATGCTGTAGAAGAGTTAGGAAAACGCTGGTGTCAATGAAAGAATTGCATCATTGAATTGTGCTCACACTTAGTGGACTGTGAAAATATCAAATAGACAAAATCCGTTCAGTTCCAAACTTTTAGTGTCCACAAAAGAGCGTTTATGTTCTTGTTAAGAAACACTTTTAAAAAGACCAGTGATGCAGGAAATGGTATTCCTTTAAAAATAACATCATAGGTAGGCAATAAAATATTCTATTGCTGTACAAAGCTCATTCAAAAAACACTCACCTATCAACATAGTAAACTAGTGCATACGGGATGTACATTGTATTAAGTAACGAAAATGTGCAATGCAATCCAAACGCCCAATTTCCACCTGTAAGAAAATTAAATAATAAATTATAAGTAAATTTAAAAACTAATTTAATATAAAATTTATAGTACAGAATTCACAAACTAATAATAAAAATATATTCAAAATAAAGATTTAACATACACGATAACCAGATGTTTAATTAACTTTTAGTTAAGTTTAATACTCTTTTTGAATTAAGTTTGTAACAACTTCAAATACTTTTTACATTAAACTTACCTAATCTAAACATGTCCAGGCCTGCCACTAGAATAAATGGAATCATCCCAACCCAAGTGGCAATGTTTGGCAGAATGCTCTGAGCGGAGTCCATTCTGTCGAAGATGTACGATAGACTCGTGGAAAACAAAATGGATGCCGGACAATAGAGAGCCAACTGCGTGCTTAGCGTTATCATGGCGGGCGGTTCTCTCAATGACGGGATGTCATTCAGTATCACCTATAAATAAAAATATACACGTGTGAGTGTTCGGTTAGTATTGTAATTTTGTAGATTAAAAATGTCAGGCCTAAATACGAGTGGTCAACATAAATAGCTTCGAATTCCAGTATGGACAGCTTCATAAATTGTTTTTTCAATTGAATAATATAGATTTGGGTTCGAAAGTATGGATGTCTGTGATGTTTTTAAAAATGAGATATACGGACAATTAGATAAACCTTCTATTTTTACTCTCCAACAAAGACCCTTTTACTGAAAACTTGTAACTATCTTGTATATATATACTTATAACTATGTATATATATAACATAAAGCAAAATAAACCCAGGATGATAATGATATTTGACCGTAAAACTACCATTTACAAAATAACATCATGCAACTCACCAAAAATATTAAGGCTATAGTTATAATAAGCATTACAACTGCCAAGACAGCGAAGTATGTTGCAAAGTAGAGTCCCAGGGATAGCCCGTTCACACGAAGTTGATTCTTTGCTTTGATCTGAAAACAAAAATTCACATTGAAGTATGCTCTGAATATTATATAACAAAGCAAAAAAACCGAAGAGAGAGCTACGATCATTGTTAATTGTTGCTTACAACTTTTATTTCAATTTAAATTTTGTATAAATAGCACTGTTTATATATGTTTCTTATCAGTTGACAATGATCGCAATGAGCGAAACCGGTCGTGACCTATTTAATGAAGTGGAATGAAGTACAAAGGAATATTGTGTTTTTATTAATATCCAGTAAGACAATTTATAGCAAAAGGAATTAATACTTTTTCCAATATTGATTCAATAAAACGTATTTTTTCAATTATGAGACGAGTGTTTTATACTATTTTGGTGTCTCTGAATTTGGGGTGCGTCTTATAATCATAAGGGTAGTTAAAGTTGGAATAAAATCAAAATTACTTCTCTGTCGTAGACCATGTCCACGGCGAGACTAACTGGCACAAGAACAAAAATCATTCCCATAAAGAGTGCACAAGAGATGATGCCCAGGTCAAACTCTTCCGGCTGGGCTGTTTGCTGCAGCGGATGAGCTGACACTTCGATCGGACGCCACTTTTCGATTAGACCGGAGTCCTGCATTGCCATTCTGAAAGAATTTGTTTAAATAAATTAGCTGGACCGGTTGGTTAGATTTGTTTTCAATTTATTATTTACAGACTGTGAGAGTATCTATAAAACCAATTGTTTCAGAAGAAAATACAATCAACTCTAGTTCACAGTTACCCAACGAGACCTAAAAGTCTCACATAACAGTGGGAGAATAATTAAAAATGCTTCCATGTTCTATACTTCATTATAAAAATCTTCTTTATAATTTGAGTACATTAGCCTTTTGGCTGCCGTAGAAAAGTACATCTTTACCTAGCACGCCAGATATAATTTGCAATTATTAATTCAATTAGTTATTGACGAGATGACTCGTCTCTAGCGTGTTGAGCATGAAAAATTTTTTGAGATATCTCGTCTGTGGCAACCATCGAGTTAATATGTATGCAAAAAATGTTAACTCTTCCCACAAATGACAGAAAACTAAGCCAAATGTGAACGGAATGAGAAGTTTTCGGATTGAGTACAAATTGAGTATCAAAAAGGCTCTCTTTACACATTCTCCTGTATGTTGATTATATATTCTGAAAATCGATTCTGACTGATCTAAAGAGTAAATTGATAAAAATGCTACTCACTTGAATAGAACGTTGCTCAGCAAATTGACAATAATAGGCAAACTGTGCGTGAACGTGTCATTATACATGGCCACAACTGATAGATCCCTGAGTCCGATTGCATTAACATTAAATGCAGCCATATTGGGCATCATCATCAGCAGTCCGGGAAAGCTGCCGTCGTAGTCTGAATCCACTGGACCAGCCCCGAGAGATCCGAGGCCCTCGGAGAGTCCCGCCACTCCGTTTTCTCTGCCAGTCGCATCGTGCAGTGCCACCGATGTCTTGTTTTTGTATGTCATGCCGTCCAATTGCAGTGGGTGCATCTTTAGGAAGGAAACTTCTCGTGACTTCACATAGAGACCGAATGCCGCGAATACTGAAATAAGAGGCAATGGTGACAGTGTTAGCATGATATTTTTGCAATTACATCATTTTAAAAAATGCATTTAATTACTTAACAATACTATAAAATGGGGACATCCCTGCGCCAGCAATAGCAGTAATTTTTTTTTTCATACAAAATGATTTAAATCAAATATTCAACTTGGAAGTCGGTAAAGGATATCTCATATCATCCCTTATACACACGGACTGATGATAAAAGACAATCTTATATCTGTCAAAGAAAATATTAATTATATCGCACCCCTAGTTTTAGACTATTTCAAGTCTCTCCCAACTTTTTAATCTTAAAATAACGGGGCGTAGCAAGTAATTAACCACTAGTCCTGTTCTAGCCCCTATCCTTTTATCTATACTCTCTTCAAAAAAGAAAGACTTAGCAACTGAGTAGCAAGTAGTTTTCATAGAAAAACTTCTGTTGAACCATCTCCATTAAAAGGCCATATGCCGTTACATTGGGAACGAACATGAATAAAAAAAAAACAAGCAAAAAATTACCATTTTGAATTAGTATTGCAGATAATTTAAAATTATCATTATTTATTTACCTTGTCAAATTTCAAATTGGTGATTTATAATTTCATCTTTAAGCTTTAAATATAATTAATATCATCGTAATACTTTAAAATGTATGTATGTGCCTACCGATGGGCAATATGATGAGCATGTACAGCTTGTAAGGGTCTCGGATCATCCGTATGGTCCTCAGCCAGATGAGAGCTCGGAAAGTCTGGAGGGTGTTAGGGCGGACCTTTATCCGCTCCAGCATTTGGCTCAAGTCTGGCGGAGGGCACACAACCCCGGCCACATTTGCGTTGTTTCCACCCGATACCTAAACATAAGAAAATAAAATCAGATATCACAAACAAGCACGCTATGGAGGTGATTTTACTTGATTATAATACATCATTTCAAATAAAAGGCTATTGACCGAAATACACTAATTCAAAATTCAACATACCTTAACATGCTCGATGCCGTGCCCAGTAGCATGAAGTGCTAACCCGGTTGTACCACCGGGAGAGTGACCAGGGGCCAGCAATGCTGTTCCTGCCCCTACTCCGGCTTGCAGCTGCGCCTGTCCCTGCACAGTGTGATTGAAGTGTGCATCGGTCGGTAAAGTGTGAGCGCCGGTATTTCCATCTTTGTCGTGCAGTTCCTGATAACTGGGGCTTTTGCTTTGAAGTGAGAGAGACCTCGATAGCGCCCTAGCTCTGACGAGCTTTCTGGATAGTCCGTCGACCGGACCGCCAGGTTCCTCGCCTTCACCTTCTAAATGCAAAAATACTTCTTCCAGGGTTGTCATTGACACACCATAACTGCATATTCCTGAAAAATATAAGAGAATACAATACAATTTTGAATATTTATAGTACCTATGTGTTCTCCATTTCAATAAATCCTTTTTATATTTTCAATGTTTGAAAAGTAAAAAACCTTAGCAAATAACAACCATAGTTTGATACAAAGATTTTCAAGTATTTTTTTCAACATGACATGTCATTTTTTCAAACATGCAAGTTGTTAACATAATCTGACGACTTGAAGAAAATTGTGATGCCGATCATGGTATTAAATCAACTATACAGTGTACAGCATGCCCCCAAGCAAATCAGACATGTTATATTTGGTTTCTAATCTTACCCAATCGACTAGCTTTGGTGTTGATTTCCTCTTCAATAGCGGTGAACAGGGATGCAAACTGATGAACGGCATTGTGTGGAAGAATATAGGAGAGCTCTCTACCGTGTCTCCGAGCCTTCTCAGCGCGAGCCACCCTACTCGTCACGAGACGTGTGATTTGATGCTCGCGGCAGACACCTGAAGAAGACGGAAGAGCATTTTTGATTTAGTATGTAATGTGTTTGTTGTTTTTTTTGTATGCGATTTGAATGCAGAATCTTTTCAAATAAATAAGGAATATAATTATTAACATATTATGCACGGGAGTGTATTAAAATCTGTTTGGGTGACTGGTATTTTTATTTTATTTCTAGTGTGCTTGTTATCATCGGGTAATTGTTTTAAATGTTTCATTTATATTTCACTTAAGCTTATCTTAAAAAGATTAAATGAATTATTTTCACAAAAGAGCTGACTCTCACTATATTTATGACCATACTGAAGGTACAGGTATGGTCAGAAATAGTTAATAATGTTTAGAAAAATATGTAATTGAAAACGATTCCCAAAAATATTATTTTTTTACATAGGTTGACAACCAGTGCTACTTTAAAATATTTTTACTCTTGATACAATTTATTGACCTTTTCATCTTATTTTTTAAAGGTTACTGAGAGGAATTGGTGTTATTTAAATGTAATTATCTAATATTCATATCAGGTGACAATTTTGAATTAGCCCGAGAGATTAAAATATTTTCAAATAACTGCTGTTTGAAAATATTTGAGAGCAAATGTAAAGAAAAAAGTTTACATGATCCCATCGCAACTCACCGTCCAAAACTAGAGTCAAATGATAGCCGATGCCGAATTTATTTTTGAGAAAGAGCGAAGTTCCGGCGCACCGAAGTCTGCCTTTAGAAATAACTGCCTTCCTATCGCCCAAGATGTCCGCTTCGTCCATGAAGTGAGTGGTCAGCAGCAGAACTTTCCCGGCTCGGAGCCTCTGTAGGATTCGCCACATGTGACGGCGACTGATGGGATCTACACCGGCTGTCGGCTCATCCAGTATTATTATCTGAAAAAAAATACAATGTTTAAGTTTGTGTTTTTCAAAAAGGTCTTCAGCAGCCGTTTTTTTGGATAATAATTTATTTGAAATGAAAAAGTTGGTCATGACAAAAATGGCGTAATTTCATATTTACATTTTCTTAGACCAAAACAAAAAACACAAAAAATTACCGTCTTTGAAGAACATAATAAATACCGGTCACGGTGTCGACATATTTTTGATTTTATACTGTTGACAAGACTCACATTTCATGATAAACTATACAAAAAAGGTACCACCGGTTGTATAGGTCTTCGCAGGAAAACTCTTCAGTTTTTAGTCAAAGTTTATTTTAGTTTTTTTTTTATGTCATCTAGTATTCCCCTTTTATATAAGTTTGTAGAGTTTGAATGTGTAAACTTTATATTTTAGCTTGATTGAAGTAACTCAACATCAAAAAACAATGAGAAGTTTTTGCAATTTCTTGAAATATATTTTAGTGTTTAATGTAAGTATATCGGATGATTATGAATTAATTAAATCTGTTGTCATGGTCAATCTCAGGTCACACAACGAAACATTAAAACTCAACTGAAATTAGGAATAAGTGAATAAGAAATTGAAAGAAGTCCAAATAACAAAAGATAGAACGTTAGAATCGTAGCTTCACTTTTTTTTATCAGTACGAGAAGGATAAAAGATACATAATTAAATGATTGTAAATTAACAGAACATGATACCTTTGGATCACCAATGATAGCAATGGCAACGCTGAGTTTCCTCTTCTGCCCTCCCGATAAGTGTTTGGCGAACTTATGAGTCTGCTCAGCTAGTGATACTTCCTGCAAAGTTCTTGCGACTTCTTTTTCTCTTCGCCACATGGGAATACCCTGGGAAATTATTAAATTTTCACCAGTTAATTTTAACAGGCTAGATTTCCTAAGATTCAATCTTTTGGCTAAGATACAGACGAATATTGAAATGATAGAGCGAAAGCACGGAGAAGTTAGACCGCTGAGTAACAGTTTTTATAGAACAACTTCAACAGTTGATAATGCTTACCATGAGCTAAACTAGTCTCGATCATTTAAAATAAAAGTGGAATTAGTACAAATGAGTATTTTATTTTTTGAATAGACCAACTTCTGTCGAGATGAGCCCCATTTGGAGTATATATAACTATTCTTTACTCGTTGGGAACCTCCATTTTTAGTTATTTTTATGTAATATACTCACTCTGACTGCGGCAAAGAACATCAAATGCTGTTTAACGGTGAGTAAATCAAACAAAATGTCATGCTGAGGACAGACACCGGTCATTCTTCTAATTTCACTCATATCTTGCGGGTCTCTGGAAATAAAAAAAATAATTGTAGCTATATGTATGTCTTGATTTATCTACATATATCTTTTGGTATAAAACTGTGTTTGGTATAAAACTTATGAATATTTTTTTTAATAATTTTTAGTTAGTCTAAGATTTAAATTGATAATCAAGTTATTCCACTGATTGTTTTATTAGTTGTGACAAGCTGTTTCGCAATGATATGACAGTCAAATCTAGCAGGTTAAGAGTCATAAAAACAATTGAAAAAAAATACTAACGCTTTTTGTCAGGCGTCTAGAATCGAGATGATAAAATAAAGACTGAAAATATATGACATCCAGCTATTTGTTTTGGTGATGTCACAAAGTAAACACAAAATATAAAAGCATACGAAAACTTAATATTCACTAGTCAAATATCAAAAATGTGCGTAGTATAGTTATGGGGGTAAACAGCAATGAGCTTATGTATTACAATGTGAAAATCAGCTAACCTGACATCAAGGCCAAACACGTAGGCAGTTCCAGTAGTTGGAGCCGTGAGACCGGTCAATATATTAAACAGCGTAGATTTGCCAGCTCCGTTGTGGCCGAGGATTGCAGTGATCTGACCCTCGTATATGCTCAAGTCGATCCCGTCCACTGCTTTCACCTCCGCTCTTCTACAGTTTCTGTACGATTTGTATAGTGACACTATTCGAATTGCTTCTTTGTCTCGTAACTCTCTGGAAATACAATAAATGAAACATTGAGTCAGGTTTTGAAAGATATTATGCGCAAATTTTGACGAAAGATAATTCATAACCGATAACTTTACTCTTAAAATACTTAAAATGAGAGATAATTCCCACTTTGAAGTTTATGTTTTTATTTTCTCTTCATCGCAATGCGGATGTAACAAGTGTAAAATTTATAAAAAGCACAATTTTACTGCACGGACAGGGTTAATGTTAATACTTTTTAGACTTTATTTCTTCTTAATAAAAATGGCAGAATATAAAAAAGTATGTATTGTTGTTAAAAGAATGTGACTCACCTAGGTACAGGTTCTATATCTTTGTTAAATTGATTGTTCATGGTCTCTCCGTTGGAGTTAGCATGGAAAGTGCTAGAGTGAGATTTGTGCTTTGAACCGCACCAGAATGAAGGCAGCAGACAGAACCACGGTCGTCTCTTGATGCCATGCTCGCCTGAAAAAAAAGACATCATGAGCATCCCTAAAAAAACACAAAATGTTTATTGTACTAATCAAAAGGCTAAAATAAAAAGTCTTCACACTGCTAAGAGTGTTTACTAAATCACATGACTTTTAATGCTCAATGCTCAAAAATGGCATGCTTACATTTTCAAAATGTATGAATACTAAGTTGATGGTTAGACGAAAAAAAACAGTTTTGCTTAGCAAGTAAGGCTTCTAACTGATGCTAAATAGCTGTTTTAAAATAATAAAAAAAAAGAGTATATATAATATATCGCATACACAGTGCAACAACTTCACAAGTGCAGATTCATTTTTTTCAGGAGAAGCATTAAAACTTCTAAGTCATATTGGTTTCATGATTTTACAATTTTTATTTCAATCTTGTTACATTGTTGCACCGGGTATGCGATATTACATATTTTTTTTCAATATCTTTCCAACGAAGAACAATGTATTGAGCCCTGAAATTATTTTGGGATTAACAATGGTTTTAATTGGCTTTGTCTTGTTTTTGTAAATGCCGTATTTCAATTTGATAATAAATTCATAAACTGTTTTTACATTCAGGTACTTTTGACAATTTTAAGAACTAGTCGATTAGTAATTAATGACTAGTTCTTAAAATCATCTCTAACATTTCATGTCACCAATTTGACACGACTGAAACAGTAAACCATGACTATGATAATGATTTTCACTTCAGCCGAGTCCTGGTAAATTAAGAAGGAATTGAGATGACCTTACTTGGTATGACAGCATCTAAATAGTACGCCAGTAGTCCGTATAAAACAGTATCAAAAGCCATCATGATGAGTGACCCTCCGTAAGGTATTCCGGGACCGTTCCATAAATTATCCCACGTTACTCCCTCACCAGCCATGTCCAAGACCAACGCCTGAAAGAGAGTTGTACAGTTTTTTTTAATATAGAGATTACTTTGTGGCTCTTTTTTATAATTATTCCAGTAATGAAATACAACAAATGATTTTTAATACTTATTCGCATGTTTAATTTAAAAAATATGTATGATATGTCAAATTATGATATGGCTGCTGTAGGGGCAGAGAGAATTTGGTTAGTAACAAAATGAGAAAAGTGCAAAATGGAATTCTTGGATATCTCTGTCTGGAATAGCTCAGTCGGTGAATTTATTATACCAATATGGTAAAAATAACAAATTTATTTTATCAGTAAGAATAGTAATGCAGATTTATTAGCAGATGATTATTCCTGTATAGCCTAATTTTATTTGTGTTTAATCAACATAAATCCTTCTATATTTTAATAATTAATATGTCTACCTTACATACAATATCGAGGTTAGATGCTTTATCGTTAAAGTTCAAATTTTCGTACACTGTAATCGATCAATCCATGTTTTTCCTGCCAACTTCAGGCAGTATGGTGACATAAACAAATTATTTCACTCTTCTCCCTTCATTTATTCATTTCTAAACACCACAAGCCACACATTGTGGACATACTTTATCCATAACATCATTGACGATAAACAAATCTGATCCCGTACCTTGTCCATAGCCAATGCGAACCCACTGGAACTGATGAGGGAGACAAACCAAAAGGCGACCGAGTCCGCATTTGAGACAAACACTTGAATGAAATACAGCATGCTCATCAGGTTTACAGCAAAGTTTCCCAAGATGCCGGCCGTCTGAAAATAAAAGAAAGGGGTTAATGGAATGTAGAAAATTGAAGTCACATATGGTAGATATAATTACAACAGGTGTAGAGTACATTTGGCGCACTCGATTTAACCATAGGACTGGTTCCACTTCATGATGAAGTTCATTTTTAATTCAGTTCAGTCAAAATACATGGGAAGCATTTTGTTGCCGCTGTCAGAAACAAACGAACAGCTATCTTCGTGGACTGCAGAATGGTGCCGTGTGAATTTTTACACAACACCAGCTGGCTAGTGATGATTGAGTAGCTAAACACTTAAATATAGGCTATGATTGTGTTATAAGAATAAATAATTACCCTGGCTTTGTCGAAGAATGGAGTTAGCAAAAATCCAAACATGATTATGGTAAAACCAAACAGGAGGATCAGTAAAAATACCAAAATGTACGAAGAATGCTGGAAAACCTGAAAAAGATAATAAATTTGGTGATTACTTGGTATAGATAAAGTAACTCATGCCATTTTTTTATAGTATTAAAGTCTATAACTTACTTTTAAAGTGAAGAGTAGTACTGTACAAACGATGGATAGCACCAATACAAATCCGGCATACAAAATGAACCAAGAAGCCCTGAAAATTCAAAACAATATTATGATATAATAATTCCAAAAACTTTTAAGCAATGTTACCCTCAATCAATTTCCAACTTCATCACCTTTAAAGTATATTACATCGGGCTTGATTATTTGGTAAGCCTTCCCAAAAACCATCCCACTCGATCTTCAATTGAAAACATTATGAAATACCCTAACGAATGATTCCACTCGCTATGTAATGATTCCACTCGCCAGGTAAGTCAATGTTTTTAAATGGGAAGGCCAAATAATCAATAAATGACAAAATTATTATATTAATAAAACACTTCCATAACATGAGGTTTATATCATATTGAATACTACTAGTAAACTTATTATAACCTTACTTTCTATGCTCAAAGAATAAAACACTCATTTGTACTAATTCCACTTTTATTTAATATGATCAGGATCGGCATTATCGATCGATTGATTTTAAATAAAAGTGGGGAAAAAGAACAAATGAGTGTTTTTATTCGTTGAATATAATTCCTTTCCATTAAGTATTAACAGTGAACACATTAAAAGATTATGCTATATATTATACTATGCCTTTGTTTTACTGGTTTCAAAAGCAGCTAATTTGTATTGATTTGTTATTCAAGACATAATTGGTTTGTGGCTCATTTATTATATATTTTTGGGCCCAAATAATCTAAACATGACTTATTTGAAATAAATTTTAACCTAAGATATTAGAATAGAACTGAAAATTCACCAATCTCCAGATAGTGAAAATTAACCACTGCAACCTGTGCTTTTTTTTTTTTTTTTTTAAACCATGTCCGCTCCCAATGTGGAGCATATGAACTCCTAATGGAGTTTATCTCAACAGAAGTGTTTCTACGAGAACTGCTTGTTACTCAGTTGCTCAACCTCTCTTTTTTCAAAGAGAGTAGGGATAGAAGAATAGGGCTAGGACAGGATTAGTGGTAAGCTAATCGCTCTCGGTAAGCCCCGTTCATAGGATAGGATGGGTGGAAGGGGGGAATTCAAGACATCACATACATCCATGCCTTTGAACAGAAATTCATAAATCGATTGAAAAATCAATTTATAAAAACTGTCCGTACCGGGATTTGAACCCGGGCCCTCCGTAGCCGAAGCCAACAACGTTAACCACTCGACCACACAGGGGACAACCCGTGCTTAGTTGAAGCAAACTCATCTTCCAAAAAAATGTTTCAAATTTTGAAATAAACTTACCAATAAACAGAGTCAATCAGCCCCATGATCCTCATGCCTTCCCTGATCTTATTCTCCTTCTCCCCGACGACCAGCATTAGGAGATAAGTGATAAACTGCGACAGTGTCATCACCATATAGATCGGAATGACGATCCTGAATGCGACAATCCAGTTGCCGGTGTATGCCGGCTTGGGAAACATCTCCAGTGAAATGTTTGGCATCGGTAGGTCTTCGCGGCCGCTTTCCAACTAAAGAAAGCCAAGTCATGTTGATGAGATACTTTTTTTTGTTAGAATTATTTATTTGATTAAAAATTATTGCTGTATTCATTGAAAATATTGAGCATACATACACCAATCAAAATAAAATATAACGATAAGTAAAATCAAATAACGTAAAGTGACTGTATCCTACCTTTATCTTAGTGTAGTCAATGAGAGCTTGCAAAGCAATGAAGCCGGAGTAAAAGTACTGGTTGACGGGACACTGTTCCCCGGCCTGTATAGGAAAGTAGCCGCTGGTCCAATGAGTCGGAGACACGCGACAGATAGCGGGAGATGACCACAGAGACCGAGTCGAAGGTGTTACTACCACGGAAGGATTTGTACGGATTGTGTATCTGTAAATCGATTGGAATTTATTTATTTATATACATTAACATAGTTAAATGATTAAAACTGTCAATTATATAGATGCCCAAATATCTGCCTAGAGCAGTGTTTCCAAGCTCAACTTGGTTTATGTTACACCATTTCTTGATGAGCTATACATATTGCAAATAAAGAGTCCCTTAGACATGAGAATGATGGAAAGAGGATTCAATAAATAAAATCATGTTTAGCACATTTTGAATTAAATATATTTTACGGCTCATTTATGCTTAATGATTAGTTTTCTCAACTTATATGAAGTTTCGAAAGTAATTGTCAAATTTAAATCAAAAGTTACTCAAGTATAATGAAATGATATGAATTTTATCCCATTTTTCCTACAACAGACGTAACACTTTAAAAAAAATCAATGGCTCATAGAAAACTGATCCAGAGCAATCTTCGTCAGCATTAAAAAAAATATTGTGTTGTATAAGTATCACACAGTTAAAAGTTCGAGCATTCAAATTTAAAACAAGAAAAAACAAAACAGCGTATGTCATAATTTTGAAGGTAGAAATCTGATTTAGTTCTCTGGGACAAAAGTCTCAAACCATTCGAAACGCATTTGTAATTAATTGATTAACAATGTTACAAGAAAAATCAGTAAGCTGTTATGATATTGTCAAATAATAAAAGAAATGTAAATATGTTATAATATATTTTTTGTTTTAATTATAAAAATAACTACAATAAAAATACCTCAAATTCAACTGATGGTAATGACATGTATATAAAATAAATCTTAAAATATCAAATTGTCTTACACAAGTTGATGCGCTGGTGTCATAGGATTGGTTTGGAAGATTACAGCCATGGGGATGGATTCAGGCCGGCTCCAGTACTCCCCAAGCAACTGTTCTTGCGTCTGGAAGAGCACCCACGTGATCGGCTGCATGTCTGGAAGGGTCTGAAGCTGGTTATTCATCTCTTCCAAAAATTCCTGAAAAACAATAAATATTGTACAAAAAGCTCAGGTTCAATTTAGCAATAGTCATTTTTGTAACGTGGCGCATATTTCCGACAATCTATTGGAAAATCCGGTTGTGACGGTATGTATATGACGATGGTGCCCAGAAAGTGCTCGATATTCTCATATAAATTCCCGGGGTTTCATTGCATTAATTGTCTTGGACACGCCGTTGTATATGGTTAAAATCAAATGCAATGCGCTCTATTCTATATGTGCTGCTTTACTGAATCGAATCATGACACCCAACAAAGCCTCTAAAAATCGTGTACCGAGCTTTGAAACTTGATAGCATTTTAGTGTCCCGGATGACTGTCAGGTATTATCCATATGACATACTAAGTAGAGTTGAAAGATGCTGGCTTGTCATGTCATGGGAGGAATTAAAAGCGGGTGACAAGGAATCTTCAGGTGGTTGTATTTATCAGTCATGAGTTCAAGTACCGGCAAAGCCAGTATCAAAATTTACATTTCTTACAACTAAAATTTGAGGTCATGAACATGGGTGTAGGTGTACGTTTTTGAGATGTTTTATATTTATTTAGCCTATATTACGTATGCTTTATCTTGCTTTAGGTATTTCAATTTGGTTCATCTGATACCTGCCATAGACAAACAATTTTTAATCAATAAATAAATGTTTAGCACTCACCAGTGTTTCAGTGTTATTGGGAACAACAGCAACCGTGTGATTGACCCTCTGGAAGTGCTGGAAGAGGAACGCTTCCCCTCTGGGCTCTGCGATCTCCGGGAAGTTTGGATTAGGCACCAAGATTTTCATGACGATCAGTACTCCAAGCGAGTACAGAGGAACGAGAATTTCCTGGAATTGAAAATAAAGATCATTCGAAAAAATCTTGACCAAACCCTCATATAGAATCATCTCTGAATTAACTTGATTGATTTTAAATTGTAACCAGAACATTTTTCATAACCATATTGCATACTGACTCCTAAGGCTAGCAAGCAGCCGCGGCCAACCCCAATTTGTGTTTTGTATGAAAAATTCCTACAACATACGCACTGCAAACCGGCAGTTTTATACTAGAGGCTGTTTGCCGCAAAGTGTCTTGCCGCCAATGTGTACTGGCGCTGATGAAGCTTATCACAAAAGAAGTTGTTCCACGAAAACTGCTTGTTATTTAGTCGCACAACCTCTGTCTTTTGAATAGAATAATAATAGAAAGATGGGGTTAGAACAGGATTAATGTTAAGCTAATCACTTTCACATCGGGTCATTTTGTAGGATCAGATAAGATATATAAACCAAAACAAAAATTCATATATCGATTGAAAAATGATCATGTTCTTAATGGGATACGAACCGGCGGACTCTGCAACCAAAGAAGATAGCACTGAACACTCGAAGTACAGACCAAGCTTACCAGAACTAGCCTATTATCCCAGGGTATTCAACGTTGTTGCCACTATTTCCTGCTACGGATTGGCTGTCCTTACTCTGTCAATCTCGTAACACAGTGGCAGTAAATGTCTTATTTTTTTATTAGGAGTGTCTTAGGAGCAGTTAATCAGCCAGAATTTAATAAATGACCAGTATCTGTTAACGGGGAATATGGGATATAATGATTTCAGAGACAATATCCAGATTGAGTGGTAGGGTTTGAAAATAATGATATACTGTCGTAGTTTTTTTACGATCATTTTCATAACTAAAATAATTCTACCGACTGGATTGACAGAACTTCACTACAATCAAGTTAACTAAGATACAACTCAATTGATAGCTATTTCGGCTCAACGCTATCACCATATTGACAAACAGTGCATGCAGTGACGGATTACCCCGTAAGCACATAAGGCACTCGCTCAGGGCATCTGAATCTCAGGAGCCTTAAAAATACCTTATATTGCCCTTATATTTTATATTTAGATTTAAGTATTTATTTTTATTTTACATCGAATTTTACGACTGTTTTAAGTTATTCGAAAAATAGGGCCTACAAATTTTATTGCGCCCAGGGCATCCCAAGTGCATCGTATGCAAGCAGTGTCAGACAACTTTGAAAAAAAAAATGTGCTCTATAGTATTTGTGAATATTTCTCCAAGATGGCGACGATAATTGTGGGGTTCTAATGCAAAACGGAGGATTTCCAAAACTCGAACTTTTTAGTAGAGTCAAATACTATAACGAATAACACAAACAAAATAACATTTCCAATTTGAAAACGACAATGTTTTAGACATTTTATATTAAAACTAGTTAGACAAGCCGATTCCTTAGGCTTGAATTACCCTATCTCAGGGGTCGGCAACCTATTAAATCGGAAGAGCTAAGAGTTGCAATTTACAAAAATTCCCAGTTGTTAAAGAGCCATTAAAATTTTTCGTTTCAATATTATAGTATTTACTTATATATGTACATATGTATATACATATATAGTTATATATATATATCGTGTATTTAATGTAGAATGTTGATTTAAAATAAACGCCTTAAAATACGGAATAATATTTATTCATTTAAAAACACACATATAGATACATATCGACTGTGGAAAGGAAAAAGGACTTAACCCACAGTTTCTTCAAAACAGGTTTTTTTCGATAATCACAATGTATCAAACTTGATACACGTTCTATCAAAAGGATGCAAGCTGCAAATGCCGAATTAGTATCTAAATTTAGCTTTTAAGTTTGAAAAAATGACCTTGTAAAAAACTAAAACCAAGAAAAAAGACTGAAATAGAGGTTTTTCCTAGACAATTTCTTTAATTAATATTAGATTATGTCAATTAAACACCAGTTTAGAAGTCTCCGTGCACTTCATGGTTGTTTATAATTCATAATTTGCATATGTCACAAAATCATCAAAACTCGTTTTTAGCGCCTCCTGTAAAATTTGATATGTGTGGGTTAAGTCCTTTTTCCTTTCCACAGTCGATATGTAATTACATCAATGGGAGCATTGGTTTGGCAAGTCTTTTGAAAGTTCGGTAAAATCTGGCTTATAACTTGTTGTTTTAAGTTTCAAGCACGACTCTAGATTTTTATTTGTTAGTTGACTTCTAATTTTACTTTTTATTATATTCATGCAAGAGAAAGCTTGTTCGCACGAATATGTCGACCCGAAGATCGTCAGTACTCCATATGCCAACTTCTTCACCTCACTATAGCATTCTGGAAGACTACTCCATGCGCCGAATATGAGGGTCTCAACTCGCAGAATATCTTTTAGAGCTGTCCACTTATGCTGCGCGATGTGCATATATTTCTGGACCTCCAACTCTTCCAACTTCATATGGAACTGGAGAGCCGCAACTTAACATAAAAAAGAGCCGCGGGTTGCCGACCCCTGCCCTATCTGCATACCTAACTCAATATAATATGTATTTATTTATTTATGTATTTTTCCAATTAACATTGCGTAAGGTTGACAAATTATAAATTTAAAACTTTTACAATGAAGAAAAAAGAATAGTACAATTTAATATTAAAAGCAGTAGAAAAAAAATAGCAAGGAAGTCAACTGAGTAAGCTCCGACGAACTCTACTCTAATACATAAAAAATAGTATTCGTCAGAACTCACCAACGTCTACGTGGAATATGTCAACATCCAAAGCAATATTATTGAACACCGTTAAAGCTCTCCCCAGTGGCATCCCCATTAGCAGGTTGGTTCTACGCCTTACAATATCGGTCATTTTGGAAATAGTACGTTTTGCATTATAGGCCCCACAATCAACAAATTTATTTTCAATAATTACTCAGACTGCTCTTCCATAAAAAAAAATATGCCATGCTTAACGCTAAGCACATTACAAGACTTGTAATTGAAATAGATTCTTCTTAAAAATGAATTCGCATGTTTTGTCAGAAATTTTATTTTTGTATAAATAACTTAACGCGAAATGTCATGTCAAAACAAAGACGAAATGTCGCAATGTGAAAGTTTTATTATTATTTTACCCAGCCGAGAAACGTGCCCGAACCCATGTTGGGGGGAGGATTTCGATTCGGTGCATAATAATATATCGCACAGTTAGATAATCAAATTCATAGTTTATAATTCGTTCTTACGTATGCACACGCTAATGATAATTAGGTGACGTATTATTAACGCGTGTTGTCACGTTGCGACACGTGACACGTGCTCGGGATTTAAGCCGAAATCCCCCACAGTGTGGTCACTGCCAGTAAAAAAACTTTGTCGTTTCTTTTAATAAATATTATTTGAAAACAATTTGACAGTCAATTTTCACATACCGGTGAACGATCATAGATCGATGCCTTGATCAGTCATAAAATTAACCTACAGTCAATCCTTTTTTTATGCGGTAGAGGCGTTCCTCGAAATATCGCATAAAAAAGACTTGACTTCCATACAAAAAGTGGGGGTGCCTTCCATGAATTTTAAAATCCGCATAACTTTGAAACAGCAAGTTAAAATATACCCTAAATCGCATAAAAAGTATAGGAAAATTAGGGGAAAAACACGGCGTAAAACATTTTTTACTAAAACATAAAAATTTGTTGGTTATTTTTTCATTTTCGAAGCATTCCCTCCAGAGACGAGAGCTTTTTTCCGATAAAAAAAATATTTTCTAAGCCATATTGAAGTCACGGATAACTTTTATTCCTACCCAAAATTAAAAAAAAAAAAAACGCAAAGTCGATGTATAGAAACCCCGCATGACTATATGGTCATGCTCATCCTTTTATTACCGTGTAATATTGAGTACGGACAGTAGCAAGGACAAAAGTGACCACATGGGCTCGCAAACATTCGGGGTTGAAATATAGCTAAACGTGATTTTTTTAAAAATATTTACAAGTTGACATCTTTAAATCAACATAATTTCAATACAAATATATTAGCAAAATAACTGTTAATAATTTGATGTTTTTATAAAAAAATAACTAACAGTTTCAAAAAGTAAATTAAAAAAAACGGAAATTCAAAAAATCATATGTGCTTTTGGAGGCCGTTCCTGTCCCCACGGCTGATGACTAACTGTAGTCCGTACCCTTCTTAACAAAATATGAGCGATAGCAACGATATTCAGGTAGAAAAAGTATGAATAGTGGGATCAATAGACAACGGTGTTTTGTGTGACCATATGGTGACGCTCGTCCTTGGAGGGTTTTAAGTAAAATTATCGTCACTGTATGACAATGTTAAGTGCGTCATGCATGTGGTTCGAAATCACTCTTTTTATGAAGAAGTAGTATGCGCATCAATTTGAAAAAAACGATGGTCTTTTCTAACAATGAAATTAGTGATCAAAGCCTATTAAGGTTTTCTTTATTTTCAATAGTTAATTGCTTAACGGCAGATGCAACATGATTTACACGGTCCAAAATCGTATTTTTTTCCAAATCTCGGTTGTGTTTACGATTCATTCTCTATTCTATCCAAAATAAAACGATACGTGCTCTCGATGTAATATTTAAAAAATATATAAATCGTAAAATATACTTAGTACATTTCTTAAAAAGTTGCATTTCTAAAAAACCGCATAAATTCGAAATCACACAAAAAAAAACCGCATAAAAAGAGGATTGACTGTATATGTCAATTAAAGTATACGAACCTCTTCACAAATTTAGAAACTTTCAGAAGTAAATAATTGTCGCCCGCTGTGGTCTAATTGGTAAAAGCTTGGCTCTTACGACCAGACGGGTCTAGTCTCTATCTATCTTTTTTTTATTTGAGATCTAAAACGTGGGTGTTTGTGGTGTGAATTCTACTCGAGTTGATCTCGAGTGACTTACAAAAAATCCCCATCGAGTTTATCTCGTATGATCTTTCAACTTCAAAATATTTGGCGCATTGGAATTAGGGTAAATACTGCGGAACCCAGAGTCATAGTTTTTAGAGAGCCCTCAAAAAAATTATCAATAGGAGAAAGTTTCCAAATCAAAAATAAATGCGTGAAAACGATGAATTCAAGAAACATGATTTATCGGGGGTTATATCAAAGTTCCTCCATGTCATGTATTTAAAGTTTGCTGTGTATTTTTTGGAGCATTTTCTCATATAGTCCATTGCCTACGGCCACAATCTTTTTATCATCATCTCACAATTCAAATTCTTTAGTGTTTAAATATTAGGCGATTTTGGTAACTGTGAATATGCTACACATTCTAATATTATGATTAGTTTTGGTATAATATGTGTCATATTATATGACACACAATACAGAAAGAAACTGATAGCCCCAATCCACCGCCCATCTTCTCCCTGGAGACGTATAACTTAACATAAAGAATTTGTTTTTAAAACGACAACACTCAAAAATATTTCAGTTCCGATATTTAATTGGCGAACGCCGACCTAGATTACGTTTTTTTTTCGCGTAAGTTGTAATATATGATGGTGTTGCTAGCTTCCGCCGCGACTGCCTTGTGTAAATCAAAATGCCCTTGTTATTGTAAAATTGGATGAAACGCCGAGATTAAATGATTAATTCGGTGTTTTTGGTCGTCCTAATTCGTGGGGGGATTTAAATATTTAAATGCTATCAGTGAAGCCAGAAAAACGTTTTCCAAAGCACTGCCGGCCGGCTGTGTTTTCACGAGCTTTTTCGGATTCGGGTCAATATCTGAGCGCGACATGTTGATGTTTTTGCATGCTCAGCAGTTCCAACGAATACTGTAATTCTTCGATTATAGCACGTGCGTGTTTACCTATTTTGAAATATATGAATGTGAGGAGCGTCTGATAACTTTTAATATGTAACAACCGTTAACAAGAATGCAAGAGAGAATATTCTGCAAGAAGACAGGTTAAACAATGATTGAGAAAAATCAAACAAGTAACCCCATGATGTGTTCGTATCTAATCTATTACCTGCATGACTCATTGGCAATACTGGTTCTTAGCAAGATTAAATATTGATAATTTATTTGATGCCTATATGAAGTTTTAATGAGAGCGAGTGTACATGAATTTTCTACAATATAATTGTAACAAGCAGTCAAAAGAATTTCCTTTCGATAATTTATTAAAAGGTTGTATCGCTTCACTCTCGTAAAGCTTTGCGACTGTTTTCGACTTAAGATTTTTTTTCCCTTCTTTGGTGGCATCGAGTTTACGATAAATTCTAAGCTTCTCAAAACTCCTCTAAGCTTACATACATGCTTCAGATTTTCATTGATGTGGACGATGCCTTGCTTTTTTGATAGACAAGATCCTAGATAGGCAGTCACACTTAGCGATGAGCTTAGTATTTTATTGTTTTTCAATTTCTTTGATTGTTTTTTTAAAAAAATATTGAAGAATTCGTGTTGTATTCGGAATATCAGTAAAAATACATAGAAATGGATGTCCATATCGACTGTGGAAAGGAAAAAGGACGTAACCCACACATATCAAATTTTACAGGAGGCGCTAAAAACGTGTTTTGATGATTTTGTGACATATGCAAATTATGAATTATACACAACCCTGAAGTGCTCGGAGACTTTTAAACTAGTGTTTAATTGACATAATCTAATATTAATTAAAGAAATAGTCTAGGAAAAACCTTTATTTCAGTCTTTTTTCTTGGTTTTAATTTTTTACAAGGTCCTTTTTTGAAAGTTAAAAGCTAAATTTAGATACTAATTCGGCATTTGCAGCTTGCATCCTTTTGATAGAACGTGTATCAAGTTTGATACATTGTGATTATCAAAAAAACCTGTTTTGAAGAAACTGTGGGTTAAGTCCTTTTTCCTTTACACAGTCGATGTTTATACTGTGTTTCTCCCACCGTGTTGTATTATACGACCATACTTGTCTTGATGTATATATTAATTTAATGATATATTTGTCTGTAACGAATTTATATTTTTATTATAAAACCGTGAATTGAGGAAAAATTTTATATTGAAATATCATCACATCCTTTAATTGGTTAATTTATACAATTTATATTTCTGAATGCCAATAAAAACACGCTTTGTAAATACGATGACAGTACCAAAGATCATAACTGATTTAACTCCCCGAACATTAACGACATTTTTATATTAGTATTATTAAATTTACATTTTTTTTACACTGAATTATAATTATTATAAGTCTAAATGTGAACTTAATATAAATGGATTCTGTTTCAGAACAAATTTACATCCATAAATGTTGGCAGGTAGCATTCATTGTCTTCTATGGTCGATTTTATTAATTTATTGTAGTATATGCAGCTGTGCGTTTGGCTAGTGAATAACTCACCGCTATAGTCTTCCTGGTGTCACGCTTCTTGAGGTAGATGTTTCTGACGAGCATGGCCCTGAGCTGCGACCAGTAGAGGCCTCGCCGCGGCGGCGGTCGCCCCTCGGCGGCCATGGCGCTCGGGCACCCTCTCCCGCGTCAAAGGCAGGCGCGCGGCTGCTTTCCGGCGCCGGGGTCGCCCTGCGCTGCTCAGCCGGAGATGCGGGCGTCGCCACTACAAGAGGCCGCCGTCAAATCGACGCATGGCCGCCGGTCATCGGCTGGTTCGAAGAGATCGTCAAATGTCTGCGAATACAACGAAAACACGAATTATGCACATGTATACTTGACTTATGTGGTAGATACGTTTCACAAAAAAACAGTTTAAAACTAGATGAAGCTCATACAGAATCAAGAGATAGGTTCAGGGATTGGTTGGAATTGCCAAGGCGGGTATATTGACCCTCGGATCCGCATATTGACGATTGAAGTGAACACAACCGATTCATTTTTTTAACGAGGAAAACAGCATATAGAAAATATATTGGACATATAGACAGCGGTGGGCTGCCAATACGTTTACAAAGGGCTCGCTTAATTTCAAAGAAATTCTGTATGTCCTACGGAAGGAGTGAATTTTTTAATACTCCTAAGCGTTTTTAATAATCAATCGATTGTTACTTAATACCAGGGCTGTGGAGTGGGAGTCGTGAAAAATGAACGGCTAGATTTAAAAAAAAAAAATACACTTAATGTGCATTCAAATAAAATAGACCAAAGTGTTGACATGTCATGCTTGGCTGACTAAAGATGATCTTATGGTATACATATATATAAGTTAAAATTAAATTATTGAAAAAAATCCTTGGAGTCGGAGTCGTTAATTATTTTAAAGCTGGAGTCGGAGTAGTCTTTTTTTGCATGACTCCACAGCCCTGCTTAATACACTTATAATATGAAACAATATGCAATTTACCGTAAACTTATCAATCAAAATGGCTAAAAATGCACTACTGTGTATACTGAAGCTGTCGTGGATAATATATAAGTCAGAAATCGCTGTTATATACCAATTTGATCTGAGAATATTATTTTCTCTTAAATTAACAGGGGGCTCGCACGAGATCCTTCCAGCCCCCTCCTGCATAAAGAAAAATGTAAAATAAGTTGATAACAACAATTTCTCACGATAGACATTTTTCTTTTATTATTTCAATTTAAATAAAATTAATTATAAACATTTATTCAGTATTTAGCTTCACAATTACAATATAATTTTATATTCTCTTAAAAGCAATGCGATCGGCAATAAAATACATGTCGTTTTCTTTGACCTTGACCATTTTTTCGAACCGAAGTTGAAAATTCTCCGCCAAAGCTTGGTATTTTAATTAAAAAAAAATGAATATAACAATTTGTTTGAGATGGCTAAATTTATTTCATTATAATATATTTGTCTGCGATTTTTAGTCAGTCGATTCACAACGCTTTTTAGACCAAGTAAGTATATGATATTAACTTGTAATCATATCGACTGTGGAAAGGAAAAAGGACGTAACCCACACATATAAAATTTTACAGGAGGCGCTAAAAACGTGTTTCGATGATTTTGTGACATATGCAAATTACGAATTATACACAACCTTGAAGTGCACGGATACTTCTAAAATGGTGTTTAATTGACATAACCTAATATTAATCAAAGAAATTGTCTCGGAAAAACATTTATTTCAGTGTTTTTTATTGGTTTTAATTTTTTACAAGGTCATCTTTTTCAAACTTAAAAGCTAAATTTAGATACTTATTCTGCATTTTCAGCTTCCATCCTTTTGATAGAATGTGTGGCAAGTTGTATTATCATTGTGATTATCGAAAAAAGCTGTTTTGGACAATTGAGGGTTACGTCCTTTTTCCTTTCCACAGTCGATATCCACTTTGAATGTAATAACATATTTACTTCAAATATGGTGATTTTATATTTTACATAAATAAAACAAATAATTTATTTTTTATAAACTTTTGTAAAATTTGCTATAATCTGTCTGACGATGTTTATTAAAGAAGCAAAAAACATTTCATAATTTCATTTACAACCTGTGGAGTTAAAATAAATAATTTTGTTCTTATAGTTAGCCAAAACATGTAGCAATAGAAAAGTGTTGTTTTGTGAATTGATTAATGAGCCTGAGATGAACCGTATACAATTAAATAATTTTCGCACTTCTTTGGAAACGGTTAACGGATCAACCAGATCCCAAAACACCTCTGCCAGGTTATTGTTGTGGAAAACTGTGTTTGGTTTGTAAATAAAAAGACACGGAAGATGTTTAATAATAATAATATGTCCACGAGGATGGTCGCGATCAGAAATCGCATCGCGTGCCACCGACCCATTTGGCAATACGCCCTGACCCCTCCACCCCCACACCCTTCGCTATCCAAAACCCACCACATTTAACTAGCCGCCAGTGGTGTGGCTTCAATCAATCGACGATCTTACACAATCACACATATAATAGGGCTAGATACCTATTCTTTTGTAATAAATAATATCTGAGTCTGAAGCTGAATTGTTAATAGCTCTAAGCTCAGTGATGCATTTATTTCGTATATAAACACGAAACATTCATTTGCTAAGCGCCAGTTCAAGTTCGTCCGTGCACTTGAACGCCTGAAGATACCGAGAGGCGAAACCCGGGTCGTTAGTGACAAAATCTGTGTGAATGTTCATAATTTGAACGATTCAAATTTAATATTGAAATTTCACCTGATATATTCGCGGTGTTCCGGAGAAGGGGTGGATTATTCTATCAATCCTATAGTATGATTCACAATAATTATGAAAGCAATCGAATGTTACTAAATATGCTTTTATTATGTAAAAATATATTGCTATATATATTAAAAAAATGAATGTATCTAATGTATGTAATGTATGCAACCGAAATAAATATATTTTACGAAAAATTTCCAAATGTCTAGGTCTTTTGTTTCATGATGCATATTCACCATCTACAGCAGCGATTTCCAACCTGTGAGGCGTGGACAATTGCAAAGGGAGGCGCGAATAGTCCAACATATATATTTACCTTTTAAAACGTGTCTTTATTACTATATGAAAAAAGGACGGGGAGGCGCGGAGACATTTTTTTCTTCAAAGGGAGGCGCTGTAACATAAAGGTTGGAAACCACTGATCTACAGCAATCGCTGTCGATCTGAAAATATTTTTATCGCTTTAACAAGGGGGTCACGCGAGCCCCTCCAAGCCCCATCCATCCCACACCTGGAACCAAAGGTATTTTTACTTAAGATTTAACTCTCTTTAAATTTGATCTAGTGAACACAAATCAATCTAACCACGCATAAAATAAAAATTATCACCGAGCTAAAAACCATGCATATAAATAAAAAAAATGTCAGTTTCCGACTGACGACACTATTGTGCCGAATGTGCGTATATTTTATTGCATAGTATGGTCCATTCCGTAAAAAAAAGCACGTCACTGTAACCACCCTTTGTGAGAACGGCGCGATGTGATATTGTGACGAGCTGTTAGCCATTCGCAGGCCGGCGAGGAGCCAGCCAAGTAAAGGTCAGTGCCGCGCCTAGCCAGGGATTCGCACACGCCGACTCGTGGGAATATTATATAAAATAGCAGCGCCGAGCTTTTTTATTACCCACCGAGCCGAGCGCGAAGCAGATCGCATGCAGACAATTTTTGAACTGTTTTTACGCAATATTCATTGTGTCACTGTGACAGCCGCTGCGGTAAGAGCTTCCCTCGACCCATCAGATGGTTTCATGATTCTTGTCACGGCAAGGTATTTACGACATGGAATCTTGGACATTGAATGTTTGTGATGATTTTTTTTTTTATCTTGGGTCGATTGAATTCAAAAACCCGCATCATACCATCACTGTACAGGCCGTAAATGCACTGTACAACTGTACAGGCTGTAAATTTGAATGGCAATGGAATTATTGTATACTCTTACATGATCAGCTGGCCAAGTATCAAAAATACTGAAAAATAATTAATACTAAAATAAATAAAAAATTGTCTATCTTTTTGTAGTTTTTTTTTTCATAATTTAAAATATTATTATTGCATTGATTATTTACTGTCAATGCTTCATAGTTGAATCGATTTTTTACTAAATTACCTTTGCAAAGTGCTCCTTTTTTTAAGTTTTAAGTTTATTGCCGTAACCGTCAATTTTTGTAAAAAATAAATAAATATATTAACTCTTTAATAAATGTAAAATCTTGAGCATAGATTAAAAATCTATCTTTAAAATAAATTCAATGATATTAGTTTATTTTTAGTTCTTGAACATTTTGATATTTGAGTTTTACGGTTATCAATAGAAATATAATTAATTTACGGTTAGTGACAATAGAAGTATAAAAAAATCAAAATATCTGGCAGATTAAACAGTAAATTATCAGTCAAAAATTTTACGTAAATTTATAATTGATACTTTTTATTATATTTTTTTTAAATTGGTAAGCCTACATACGAATTGAAAAAAATCTAAAAGTTATTTTTTGCAATCAATCTTTCAGTAGAAAGTCTATGCCAAGGTAAGGCAGTGGTAAGATTTCCAATCTTGTGCAAATGAACGCTGTTTTGGTAATCAATGAGATATAACAAAAACGCTATAGCCCGCTTATTTAAATTTCCATAATTCTTTTGATCTAAATTATATGATACAATCGTATACCAAACTAAGACGAACTACCGCTTTCCGACCAAAGAAAAATTAATAAAAACAAAGAGAGGGACCATGTCGTTGACAGCACCTGCCGCCTATGGCAATTATTAATATCACGGTTACTATTTGAAGAAAAAGAATGGAGACTCGGTCCGTCGATTAAGTGGAGCGCCGATATCCGACGCAGGCCCTCCGCCGCCCACCCCCCTCCGCCGACGCCACGATTGTCCTTTTGCCGCTCGGTTTACCAAGAAAAAGGAAGCTTTCGTTTTCTCTAAAAGCTAAACAGTTAATGGTTTCAAAGCTATTAGCGAATCCGATGTAGAAATAAACTGAAACATTTACATATCCCAAGGTATAAAGCGCGGCCACCATATCTTATAACAGACAAATTGCGAAATATCACAGAAAAAATGTTCACTAATATGAAAATCCTTTTAATTCATTATTATAACACTATGTTTATAAGTTGACTTAATTTTTACATCACGTAAGTATTTTTTTAGAATTTAATGTTTTGGTGATTTCGGTTAAAAAGCATACGATCGCGTCTATTTCATTCTTAATATACAAATTTGGAAGTGGAAAGGGGTCAAAAAACAAACACCACAATACAACGTATCTCTTCTTATATGTATTTATTCTAATAACATATAGCGTCACGGGTGGGCTAGGGGGGTGCTCGGAGGGGATCGCACGAGCCCCTTGTTAAATTTTACTAAGGCCGGCGAGCACCTTGTTAATTTAAGAGAAAACAATATTCTCAGATCAAATTAGTACATAACTGCAATTTCTGACATATATTATCTATAACAGCTTCAGTATACACAGTAGTTCATTTTCTGCCATTTACATTGATAAGTTTACGGTAAATTTCATATTATTACATATTATAGGTGTAAAAAGTAAGAATCGATGGCTCATTTAAATTTTGCATATAATTGCATATGAGTGATAAAATTCACTCCTTCCCCAGAACACCGAGAATCGCTTTGAGATTAAGCAAGCCCCTTGTTAACGCATTGGCAGCCTATCATAATAAAGCATAATTAAGAATAGTAAAATATTATACTACAATAAAAATTGTACAAACATTTGTCTCTGCATGTTGAAGTATTCAGTTTTAACTGTCGCCTGAAGAAAAGAAGACTTAGGGTAAACTGACTTACGCTATGTTAGAATCAAGCCGACGATCTATATGATCATACACAGTGGCGAATTAACCTATAAGCGCACGAGGCGCGCGCTTGGGGCCTCTGAATTTAAGGGGCCTCAAAAATAACTTTTTGTTCAAATTTGAACATATATTTATTATTTTACAATAAATTTTCTGACTATTTAAGATTTCGACTGAAGGTGCTTGCACAGTAATGGCTTTAAGCCTAGTGATACATTTATTTATCATTTAAACACGATACACTCATTTACTAAGCGTCAGTTCAAGTTCATCCGTACACTTGAACGCCTGAATATGCCAAAAGGCGAAACCCGTTGTTGTTAGTGACAAAACTTGCATTTGAACGATTCAAATTTAATTTTTCGGACGTTTTAATGTTATCTAAAAAACAGGGCCTCCAAATTGTATTGGGCCTGAGGCCTCTCTTCTGCTTAATCCGCCACTGATCATACAAATGATTTTCGTATGATTTTCTTGTTTCAAAGTATGTTTATTCAATTAAATTGAAAAAAATACTTAAAAAACACAGAATTCAAATAATTGTGTATCTGGTCGAGGATTTGTGTACGATTTCACACCTTCACCGCAATTGTTATTGCACGAGTAACCTTTTCTTGAAAAATATTTAACAAAATAGGACTTATTGAGAACATATTATAAAATCGCCGATATTTTAGAAAAGGGAATAAAGATACAGGATTTTTGCAGATCAAGTAGGCTTTCTTTTTTTTTTGAACCATTTCTACTCCCAATATGAAGTATTATATATGAACCGCTAACGAAGTTTGTCTCAAAAAAATATCTTTTACGAGAACTATTTGTTAGTCAGTTGTTTTCCTTTTTTTTTAAAAGAAAATAATGAAAGGAGGATAGGGCTACGAAAGAACTAGTGGATAGTTAATCGATCTCGCTACGCCCCATTATTATGATGGGTGGGTGAAAAATTAAGACATCACATACATCGGACATAAATTGACAAACATCAACTGCACAAACTAGAAAGACGAAATCCCAATAGATTCTATTAGCACTTTTTGTTAAACTGTTACTAACTCACTGTATACAAATTCAACTCGTCAATCAAAAACAACTGATTTAAAGAAAAGTGGCTGACCTCTAATATTACCATAAACAATTACTTGGAACTTGAAATTTTTGGAGCTGATTTACAATGAATTGCTTGATAATATTATATGCATAAAAAAAATACACGTGTTATCAAAAAAACTACTTAATTACGAAACCGCACCTTATTGTTGATTAATATTCTTTTGGGAAGAGAAATAATTAGGTAGGATGTAAGTTGGTAAACGTCAGTGACGTTCATTTGTGGGTTTGGAACACTTTCAATACATAAATAATACAAAGATTACAAATAAATAAACACTATGATATCGATAGCATAGAATTTATATATATCTACATAAATCATAATATAGAGAACACTGCATTTGAATGTTTGCAAATTATATTTTGTGATAAAAAAAATAGTTTTTAGTTGTGTATTTTTTTAAAATCAATGGCGCTACCAATGTACAGCATATGGCCTCCTAATGGAGGTATCTCAACAGATTTTTCTACGATAACTGTTCTTCTCAGTTGCTCAACCCCTCTTTTTCAAAGAGAGTAGGTGCAGAATAAAACTCGGACAGAACTAGTGGTTACTTAATCGCTCTCGCTACGCTTTTTGAAGAATAGGACGAGCGGGAGAGAGCTCAAGACATCACATACATCCATGCCTTCAGACAGAAATCCATCAATCGATTAAAAAATCAATCTAGACAACTGTAAGAAATAAAATAAAATATTTTTACTTAAAAAATATTGCCTGAAGGATTTACAATACTATATTTTAATATGTATAAATTTTTTGGAACAGTAGCTTTGCACATGAAAAATATTGACTATTTTTGTTATTTGTTAGTACTTACTCACGTCATTGTTTCAAAAAACTCAGTTGTTGGATTTATTCTATCAATTTGTCAAAAACAATTTTGTCCATCAGTGTTTTTTGTTAATGCATATTTAAATGAAGTAAGTTGTTAGTCTATTAATTCCTAACTTTATTAGCGTCAGACCAGCATACATCCATCTTTATTCTGATAATATAATTATCTATTTACCGTACAAGATGATTTTTCCTAAGAGCTAAACTTTTTTATTTGTTGTTTACTCAGAACTGTCAACATGTTACTTACCAACTTCTGCCAATACGCCGACTATATTTTTTATTATTTCACATAGTCAACTGATAATCACGACAGATAATTTGACTATTTCATGAACACAGCAAAAGGCTTGCACTTTTCATAAACTAGGCAATATTTTCATTTTACCGTTATCACGACGGCAATAAGTAAAGTTTAACAACCAACACGGAAGCGTCGGTTAACCAGCATGCATTTCAAATTATCCATCCACGTATGCATTATACTTATGTCGCGCGGTTCGTAATAAATAAATTCAAGGCAGGGGGCATGCGGCCCGTGACTGCCGATCGACACGTTCCGCGAATTTTCCTCCCCTGCTCGGCTGGATAGTCGCGTGATTAGGGCGGAAATATCAAACGGAATGAAAATTTTACAACACGGGTTAATCAATTTTCGAAAAAAGCGAAAACGTTATCAGTGTCGCTCTAAAATGATTCGTCCATTTTAAACCCCAATTTTCTTTTTATTAAATTTATTATCAAAAAAATAAGACACTTTTGGACTAATTCCTCATTATTTATCACATAACGGTCATCATGAGTACTATCAACTATTGGAAATATAAATTTATATAGAGTTATAAATACAAACTATTAATATGACCATTATCTTCGCAACGTTTCGTTGTTTACTATAATTGAATTAAATATAAAAAAGCAAGATTACAACTAAGCAAATTAAAAGCAAACCAGGTTCGTGGCGCAGTGGTAAACATCGTTGGCTACGGCGACGGTCCTTACTGTTTCAAATTCCAGTACGACCAGCATTTTGTCAATATATTGATCGATTTCTGCTCGAAGTTATGGTGTTTAAAGATTCTCTTCCACCCTTCCAATCGTAAAAATAGCATGGCGTAGTGAGAGCGATTAACCAATCACTATTTCTATCCCAGCCCTTTTTAACCCTTCTCTATTCCAAATATTGAGAGATTGAGCAACTGAGTAACAAGCAAAAATACGTTCATTAGGAGACAATGTGTTCAAAATTGAAAGCGGACATGGATTTACAAAAAAATCATTTTTTCTTCAGTTTGTGCACATAGTATTGACAATATTGATTTGTAGCATTATTTTAAACACTGTCCACTAATTTGTAAATAACTTTTGAAAAAAGTCTGCTGTAATGAATAAATAGTATAGATAAAAACATTTACAGGACACCCTTCATTTATTTTCAAATGAAAATATGCCCTAGCTGAAGTACCGGAATAACAGAGCAAATGCATTTAAAGATGCCTGATATTCCGTATGAAAGATGAGTATAGTTAGGCTTACCACAGGTCCCGGTTTTAGACATTGGTCCCGGCCGGTTTGGTATTTTGTCCCGGTTATTGTTTCCCGTCACGATGAGACATCACAATACAAATACGAAGTATTTAATAACTTCGAAACTTCTGCTCTAAGTTAGTGAGTTAAAGGTACTTTTGATAAACAATTTTCGGTAGTTTTTGTTACCTTTTTCCGTAGTCTTCACTCCGGTCCCGTTTTAAAGCGTCATGAATGTGATAAGCCTAGGTATATGTAGTATGATATAGACATAGAATCTAAGATGTTCTACAGCAGTAGTTTCCAACCTTTATGTGACTGCGAAGACCTTTGAAGAAAAAAATATCTTCGCGCCTCCCCATCCTTTATTTCATATAGTAATAGACACGTTTTATAGACACGTTCGCGCCTCCCTTTGCAATGGCACGCGCCTCCCCGGTTGGAAATCGCTGGTCTACAGTATAGACTATAGAACGTCTTCGCCCAAAAAAAGCAGTGTTATATAAATTTAAACATAGCACCTTCATCCATTTATATCTTTATAATTGCTTCCGGTAGTACAATATTTCTCAACAAAAAGGAACAAGAGGTCGAGAGTAGAATTAATTTGAAGTAAAATGGAAATTCACACCCGACCTCTATTAGGGGGTTTCAGAAGCTGCAATTTTATTGCCACGTTGCTCTTGGTATAAACATTAATCAAAGCTTATTGAGACCGGAGAAATAATAATTCTACCTCACTCGGTGGTTTTGAATATTTCTAAAATATTTTGGCGGAAATACGGATAGAAAAATTCAAGAATTTTCGTTGGATTACGCCGATTACGGTAATTGCAAATTTATTTAAAAAAAAAAATCGTTTGGAATAGATATATAGTTTAAGATTTGTTATTTATATCCGTCCCCAATGTCAATTGTAAAAATATATACACTTCTAACGAAGCATCTCAAGAAAAAATCACAATGTTACATGCCTTTGGATAGAGAAAGATCCATAAAGCCTGTGAAATTTACCACTTCGAGATTCGAGTTGGATATCACTTGACTACACAAGAACAGCAATAAATTGATGACTTTAATATTTTGCATATATACCATTTTGTCCGTTGCGTTATGCCCAGGACCGGCGCCACCATACAGGCGATATAGGCAACCGCATAGGGCGCAAACCATTAGAGGGCGCATAAGTGGAGTATCAAAACAATTTTTAAACACTTATAATAATAAATAATAGTACATTTTAATTTATTTTAATGTTTGTTGTAATTATGTATCTTTTCCCATATGATTCGAAAAAGAGAGGTTAGACGACTAAGTAACAAACAGTTCACATAGAAAACTTTCGTTGAGATACTTTCATTAAGAGGCCATATGCTCCACATTGGGAGCAGACATGGATGTGTAAAAAAAAATCTAGCAATTCCAAATTGTTTTTTTATTTCATTATTTAAAAAAAAAATGGAACTATTTGTTAATAAAGGGGCGCGTCAATAATCTTTACCTAGGGCGCCAAATAACCTCGCGCCGGCACTGTTATGCCCACTACACCATCTCATTCTGTTTTTCAATATTTAAAAAAAAAGTCGTGCATTGAAAGAGTTTTTGTTTTTCAAATTTTATCGCTTGACAGAACACATTCATTGAATTGATAAAAAAAGATTCTATATCAGAAAATATGTATGAATGCAAAAATATTTGACAACTAGTTTTTTTTTAATTTCAACGGTTATATTTTTTACGATACTCGAATAAGACATCGCTTGTGATGTTGAATAAAAATCAATACACAAATGCTCATCATCGATATACTATACAACTAGTATTTTTGAGTTTTTTCGCCACTAAGACGAAGATATTAATCTGGTCATTTACAGAGGTGGTAAAATGACGAAGCAAAACATAAAAAGTTTATTTTTTTATTTACTTAACATACCAATCAACATACGTTTTTTAGACTTAATAAATTTAAAAAATGTTTAAATTAAGCAAATAGTAATTATATACTTCTTGTAATTAAAAAAAAATCTACACAATTTTATTCCAACAAATAAACTGAACTTTTCCTGTTTCATTTGCCATTATACCAAGTGCGATACAAACAAATATATTATATCTTTCGAAAGGAGTGCCACACTGGCAGCATTGGGCACCATAGACTAATACACTTATATGGCGGTAAAAATGGTGGAGACCGACGGTAGGTAGACAAGTATCCGGGGAATCCCATTTAGTAATAGCAGTTGCGACATAGACATCGGGGGAAACGGAAATACTGTCAGTTACAGCCGTTTCTACCCGAGTATTTAGTAAAATGGTAAAGAAAAATCATTTGCACTTACATAACTAGTGAAGTAATTAAACACGGATAAATAGATATTTCATGAAATCGATAAAGGGTAAACGTCACAGCTATTTATCATGTGATTAAGACTGGCCGTAACCCGGTATCTTAATAAAATAACGACTTTACTAGTTTCCCGGTTTCGCATAGTATGTAAGAATTATATAAGTTGGAATTTAACACAAATTTTGGAGTTTAAAAAGTACTTCGCTATCAATTTCTCGATATTTTAACCTTAGATAATCGTAATAAGAAGTAACGCTGCATCAATATAGTAGAACATACACATCCTTGCTATACTTGCATCGAGTTAAAGAAGATTATGAGATTGAAGTTGTCAACATTGTGCCGATGTTGACCAGGATAAAAGTATTGTGCTGTAGAAAGATTGGTTGAAAAAAACACTTTTTTCAGACAATCAATAAACCAGAGAAAATTCGAACATTTAATTAGAGTGATCAAGTACGAGATCTTGGGAAAGATACTGGACAAGGGTAGTGCCGGAAGACGAAGAAACTCATGGCTAAACAACATAAGAGATTGTTTCTGGTGCAGCATCAATTATTGTGTTGTGTTCTCCCACCACGGTGACCCATTTAACGTAAAATGATCGACAAGCCGGGACACTGTTTTTATGGCCTACGATCCCGATATTCCGGAATTGTTTTAGGACTAATCCTGGGATTCACTATAACACGTGAAAATCCATTTAATCCGTTTTTTTTGCGGTGGAGTAACTGGCAGTTGTAACCCTTTGATAGGATGAATCTAAAATGAAAAAAGCTCTCACGCTTTTGGATGATTGTACAATCTCTCAAGTCACATTTTTTTCTGAGGAAGAACCCAAAAAAAGACTCATTTTTCAATAATATGAACTCTCAATTGAACATTTCAAAATAAGCTTTCTTTATTGCAGATTTTAATAATAGAAACATTGTGGTAGTTGGAACTAGTATGTAGCCCAGTAGAGGGGAACCTGCGGCCTCTTGGCTACTCTGATGCGGGCTTTTGACTTGATCAAAATATTCACTTTGATCAAAAAATTATACGCAAGCGTTTGGAACAAGAGCGTAATCAACCAATTATATGTTCGACAGTCGAAAAATAGGGAGGGGGGTGTCAAAGTTTTCTTTTCTGCGGCCTTATGTTGAATCCGATAAATGAATGTGGCATTTAGAAATGAAAAGGTTCCCTACCCCACGACCATCGCTTTAAAGGTTAAGATGAAATTAAAACACCACAGACATCCATGCCGTGAGATTAAAATCAATGTATGAAAGCGTTCGTTCTGGCATTCGAGCCCGTAGACACCGCAACCCACCAGGACTGAGGCTTAATAGTGTTGAAAACTCGGCAACGGGAACGTAATGATAAATATATTTGTATCAAGAGTCGCCGTGTGTAAACAAAATTCTGATCACACAGCTGTAAAGAGTTATTTTAATCCAGCCAATTATTAAACAGCACTCTTCTTTATTGTTATTTTCAATCAATTCACGGAAAATACTCTAGTATTATAGTATACAAATGTGTTGTTTCATTTATTTCCTCAATAAAAACGCATTCGGAAAATTTATTTCATTAAATTAAGCAGAGGCGGATTATTCTGTACGCGCAAGAGGCGCACGCTTGGGGCCTCAAAATTAACTTATATTATGTAACCTATAAACGTTTAGTTCAGATTTTTATTATTTTACATGGAATTTTCTGACGTTTTTAAGGAAGAGTTTTCAGGAAAACAGGGCCTCCGAATTGTATTGCGCCTGATGCCTCCACTGTGCTTAATCCGCCACTGAAATTAAGGACATTTGACTTAAACAGATATCTTCCTCGCCCACCATAGTAAATTATCCTAAGATATAATATACTTCAGTCTCTTAAGCTGTATTGAACGCTGGTATTAAAAATAAGCTGGTGTAGTGTAAAATAACAAATTTAAAACAATAAAAATTGAATCGCAGTAAACAAAATCTTTTTTGCCACGTGTATGTTGTACACTTTGTAGGGTTTTCGTAAAGATAATAATATTATAATGTGGATTGATAAATTTACCCTAGACTCAAGGGGTGGATCGGCATATTTCATAAGCGACAGGTTTAACTTAACATATTTCTAGATATATATACCCTTATATGTGTATACGGTACAAGTGAGTTTTGTATGAAAAATAGATAGAGAATACATGAGTATTTTTCTTTTTCACTTGCCGTGAAAACGGCTTTGCTATTTTAAGAAAAAATGGAAGGGTGTGAAATACAACTGTAAGATTAAAAAAAAAAGTAAAATACATTATGTTTTTAACGTGATTTTATTACAAATGTCTTTTTTGGCATCTGAAAAATAAAATCTAGCTTCTAGACACTGAATGTAACCGGCTTGTTTGTTGTTTATTTTTTACGAAAAATATTGAATCACAAAGCTTTAAGATGTTGATAAATTTAATTACTAGTAAAAATTTCTTGAGAAACAACGCTTGCCAATAACTCTTTTAATCGCTGGTTGTTCTACGTGTAAAAAAGAAAAACAAAATGTGCAGCCATCAACGGAGAGACAAGTTGAGAATGAAATTTTACTTTGAAATATACTAAAAATGAGGCTAAGGGGGGCAAAAAGGTTGATAAACTATGATGTAGTTTATAAACGCAGATTCCGTATCTTGATTCGTACTGTATCAATATGGAAGGCGGAACGGGCGTGGGCGTTTTGCTGTAGTACATATGTATGTAGTACCGTAAAAGGCTTAGCTAATTGTAATAGATTGTACAGCTGACAGATTCGTTTCACGGTACGAGCGGAATGCTTTTGTGTGGCAACAAAAAAAAAAGAAATGAAACAACGTAAAATAAAGAAACGGACCTTACCGTTTTGTCACAGCGAGGCTAGATAAATTGAGTGTAATGTTATTTCTATCTACATCTACCAGCTCTACAACTTGTCGTTATTCCGAGTATATCTTTTGTACCTTATTTACCATGATATAACATAAGTCAGCTTTTACACGCGATTGACTAGTTTGTATGCTTTAAATATGTGTACACGAGCCGTTTAAAGAGTTTTTTCTCATTTCAACTTGAAAAAAATATGTTTTACAGAAAATCTTTCTCACTTGAAAGCGCACACTCTCAAATCGTTCGTGAAAAGCACCTAGGTGTAAAAGCCCAGTAAAACACTTAATCAGTATTGAAACGTAATAAAGCAATGTATTTCAATTCGTTCACCGGAACTTTATTTCAGATAAATGTCGAAAAAGCAATGTAATTAATTTTAATTTAAATCGTTCAAATTATGTACATTCACACAGATTTGGTCACTAACGAGCCGGGTTTCGCCTTACGGCATCTTTAGGCGTCCAAAAGCACGGATGAAATTGAACTGATGAAAAGTATTAATTTGATTGAATTTATATAAATATAATATACGCAATGAAAGTTTATATTCTTTTTATTTAGTGGATATTTTAAAAAATATTGCCCGCTCTTCAGGTTAAGCATTTGGAAATGAAAATTGAAGTTGTCTTTAACTGGTCGTTTAAATTTCATTTCAACTTGTCACCTCTTTCTAGTCCCAAAGTAGCAATGTTGAAAAATTAAGAACTCATAATTAAATCATGTGGCTTTTTTCGAAAAACCCCATTTGAAAAACGCTGGAATATGACGTGGATAAGAAGAAGTGACTCGTATGAAAATCAACACAGTATGAAAGTTTCTATTTATTTTACGATTCAGGTTATTGGCCACCCAACCGACAGTCTTTCGGCTACGGAACATGGAATTTAAAAAATATTTACTGGTAGAAAAAATCACTAACTTAATTATTGTCTATAAATTATGTATTATTTCATAATTAACACACAGTGAATTTTGTTTCACGTGGTATTCGTGATACAGCTAACTAAAACATCTAATAATATGACTCAAACTTCACAAAATGTATGTCATGGCTTTTTCTGTAACAACATATTTAATAATACACTCTTTATAATACTATTACCATCTAATTTAGCCAAAAGTAAATTTGTTTATTTTTAATTAGTTCCATATAAAGTCCCTTTGCCGAGGATATAGTCTAATGGTCAATTATATTGGGCGTACCTCCTTCGGTTTTGGTGTCCACGGGTTGAATTTATGGAATAAAGCATTTCAGTGCTATAAATATTATTTTATACATAGTTGAAAGCTGATTCGACTTAAGACGTCATCATAGCTATGTTTAAATTTAAATTAACTCGGCTATGTGTATACTAGCTTAGAAGAGATACACAGTGTCATCCACTCGTAGCATTATATTAATTATAGTTTTATATAAAAAAAATATAGGAATATTTAAAGCAAATCAATTGTGATTGTTTATTATTTGTTATATTAGAAACTCAAAAGGGTTTCAGGATGCTAATATAACTATTAATGTAGTCTATGAATTTGTGGGGCAACTTTGTGGAAGTTCATTTTTAATATAAGGTTATATTTGATAACTTGTTGTACAAGATGCTTCTTAAAGAGTCAAAACATATCGACTGTGGAAAGGAAAAAGGACGTAACCCTCAATTTTCTAAAACAGCTTTTTTTCGATAATTACAATGTATACAACTTGACACACACTCTATCAAAAGGATGGAAGTTGAAAATGCCGAATAAGTATCTAAATTTAGCTTTTAAGTTTGACAAAGATGACCTTGTAAAAAATTGAAAACCAAGAAAAAACACTGAAATAAAGGTTTTTCCTAAACAATTTCTTTAATTTATATTATGTTATGTCAATTAAACACCAGTTTAGAAGTCTCCGTGCACTTCAAGGTTGTGTATAATTCATAATTTGCATAAGTCACAAAATCATCAAAACACGTTTTTAGCGCCTCCTGTAAAATTTGATATGTGTGGGTTACGTCCTTTTTCCTTTCCACAGTCGATATGTATATGTTGTACAGTCGATGCTCTTTTTATGTTATTTAGATAAATTTAACTATTGACAAAGAACCAGAAAACGATGTTGAAGTGGAAGAAATTCCCCTCACTGCGAAAATAATTCAAGAAGGTCTCCAACTTTGCAGTAAAATAGTAAATCATTTCATTCTAATTGATTTAAATTCTGAACGCGCATTTAAGTTTCGAGAGCTTTAAAATTGTATTTCTGGATATAAAGAACTGAATAAACAATCACCGGAAAAAGAAAATACGAAAAAACTTTGATCACCAATTGTATTGATAGAAAAAACCACCACAGAACGATAGTATGATTGGCACTAATTCCGTGCGTAATGAACCACCGTCTTTTGAAATTGATGCGCACACTATTTCTTCCGATAAGGTGAGTGATTTAGAAACACGTGCAAAACTCACCTAGCATTGCCATACATACAGCGACAATAGTTTTACTTTAAATGTTACTGAAGTGAAACAATTATTTTTTTCAAATTTATTCGGATTTTAAAATTCATGGAACGTATCCCGACCTTTTCTATGGAAGTCAACTCTTTTTTATGCGATATATCGTAGAACTAACACATAAAAGAGGATTGACTGTATGTGTATATATATACCCAATATAAGTTTTCCCTCTATTTGCATTTTTTAGGCCTCTTAAAAACGTGACGTAAACTTACTGGTATGTATCAAACTTTATTCATTCAAAATGTATTTATGTTCAATAAGAGTTTAATAATGAGGTGATGTAATATTTTCTTAATAAAATGTTCAGTTTAAGTACACGTTACGTTGACGACTGATCTATTTTAGGATTGTGAATAAATTAATTTGCTATCAGGCGAATGAGGGATGTTGTCTACGATATATACCGTAGAGCCCCTACGGGTCTACGCATTTCTATCACGCCATTCTATACACACCATTCGTATTGGACAATTCATTAGTTTTGAGTAATGATAATCATTTAATGTATAACTTATGAGAAATTTCTCGCTCAGGTAAGGCTGGGGGTGAGGATTTTGTGTTTTTAATGTCGCATCCTGCAATGGACGGCATAATGTGCGGTTTTTTTTTTTAATTAATTCTTATTTTAAAACAGGTCCTAAAATTTATGCAGTGGCTGTGCATTTATAATATATAGTGGCTGGGCGGTCAAGTGGTCAACGTCACTGGCTTCGATTACGGAGGTCTTCTGTCCAAATCCCAGTACGAACAGTTTAAAAAAATCTGTTCGAAACATGGACATACGAAATGTCTTGAATTCCCCTCTTCCATCCATTATATCCTAAAAGCGGGCGTAGCGAGAACAATTAGATAACTACTAGTCCTGTCCTAGTCCTACCTTTTTGTCCCTACTTCTTTTGACAAAAAAAAAGTGAAGTTGAGTATCTGAGATACAAGCAGTTCTCATAGAAAATAACAAAGTATCTTTACAGTATTAAAGTATCTTTCAGTTTTTTTTAACACACATTATTTTAATTGAATTTTGATTATTTCAAACTTTAATTGCGGGAACTAAATATACTAAAGTGATACGGTACTGTATAAATTACACGCAAATAGCAAGTAAACGTAAATTTCGGGCTTGTAAAAACGTGGTTTCATTGTATGTACTTTTTGTTTTATTCATTTAGCAAGTCCATTTTTTTTCTAAGCATGTCTGGGTCAATGTGGAGCACAAGGGCCACTTTTGGAAAATACCTTTACAATAGTTTTTTTTGAGTGGCTTTAAAGTCAGCTAGTTAGAAAAAAATATTTTTGAACCGATTTATAGACATGGACATGGTATAGGACATGGTGGATAACTTAAATTCTCTCTCACCCACATTGCACTAGAACGAAAAATTTAAATTAGATCAATTAGCTAAAAAATACAAAATGTGAAGTTTTGAAGTTGAGAAATTGTAAGATTTTTACAAAATAAAGCAAAATACACATCAGTATCTTTTTGAATTTTACGGAATACGGCATTCAGAAATGAAAGTTTACCCACCCCTGGTGCAGTTTTTCAATGTTCAAATATTCCTTCCTTTCTATAGTCATGCTCTTAATAGTTAATATAGCTTTAAAATATGCATTCTTCTACTTTACACTGTTCGATAATACCAGTTATAATCTGTAAAAAGATACTTAAATAAATTTACCCTCTACTTCGTCTAATCTCGTAGAGTCTACGACGAACAGCATTAAATCGTAGATCCGAATCCGTAGACTCTGCAGTAGTATTTTCATTTTATTTTATTTACCCCGAAGCAGTTCTCGAACGGGAGTACGCACACTTCAATCGGAGGGGGCACACAGCGCTTATATTATTTATAGAACGTAGGAATTAGTTCGCAAAGCGATTGCCTGAGGACAGAGTGGCCGCGGAGGGGTCTACGGCGAACGTGTTCAGCCGCGTAGGCGCCGCGGCTCCCCAGCGTCTGCGCCGCGTCGTAGCCCGTAGCAGATGACTACATGATTGAAACGGATATAGGGAAATTATGAAGTTGATTAAAATGCCGCCGCTTAACGAAAATAGCCGCGATATTTATATGTAGGGTCATGTACCGCCCAAAACAATTTAGTTCTTAATTTACAATAAACCAAATATATTTTTATAATAATTCAAGGTATTCTGCGTTATACTTTATAAATCGGTGTATATGTGTAATTTTATATGTCACGATAGTGTTTTCTCAGTGCGCTTGAACTCTTTATCTTATATCAACAATATAGGTTATAAAAACATAACCGTCGTCTTGTATAAGCCACGGCACACAGTAGTTTGATGATTGTTTGATTTGTAATATTGAAATTGTATGGTGTTGTGACGACATCAGCTGGAAAAACTCTATATTGTATCTATGTATATCGATTGTGGAAAGGAAAAAGGACGTAACCCAGACATGTCAAATTTTACAGAAGGCGCTAAAAACGTGTTTTGATGATTTTGTGACATATGCAAATTATGAATTGTACACAACCTTGAAGTGCACGGAGACTTCTAAACTGGTGTTAAATTGACATAATCTAATATTTATTAAAGAAATTGTGTAGGAAAAACCTTTGTTTCAGTCTTTTTTTGGTTTTAACTTTTTACATTGCCATCTTTTTCAAACTTAAAAGCTAAATTTAGATACTAATTCGGCATTTGCAGCTTGTGTCCTTTTGATAGAACGTGTATCAAGTGTGATACATTGTGATAATCGAAAAAAACCTGTTTTGGAAAAACTGTGGGTTACGTCCTTTTTCCTTTCCACAGTCAATATAGTAAGTTTATGGCTTTTATTAATCATGATTATTATATTTATGCAGATCACTGATCTATGTAACCTTAATTGTAGTCATATATGTTCCGATATCTCCTAATGAGTATTATCAGGCTGTAAGTATTATTTTTATTTAATAATAATTCAATATAAATATATATTAAACATCGTATAATATATTCAATTGCAATTATTGGCAGACTAAATAATTTACAAATAAAAACATAAATATATCACACCACTTTTCAATATATTTATAAATAGCTTTTTTCTGTTAGTGAGCATCTTCAACTCATTTGTCTTAATCAATTGTAGAATAAGAACAGCACACTGCGATATTAATTCTTAATTCACTTTTAGTAATGGTTGCTGAAGGGGTTTGGGTATCACTTAATCCTACTCTTACAGTCAATGGCTTGAAACCTTGAATGAACACACATTATTCGAACCGATATTTCTAGCCACTCACCTTATCTTTCATCTGTATTTGGGGTATATAAATTTCTTTTAAATATCAAAATTATTTTCTCACTTAAATATCGTCCACTGTGAATACGCGATGGGCTGGGATTATATTTATAAAAATTAAATCTCTAACAACAAGGAAGCATTTAAAATTGTTTTAAGTTCAATTGAAAATTTTCTCATACTTTGTGAAATATATCTTGATCACAAATAAGTGAATTGTTGTTAATAATCACCATCGAGCTGAAGTCAAAATGATTTTTATAACAGTTCAATTCACGTCGACCAACCTACCATGGTAATTGTAATAGCTGAAATAGATATATATTAAGATCATCCTGCAATTGAGTAGTATTCACAACAGGTGTCGTCAAAGGCAGCCTCGAGGGCACTAATAATATAACGTCATAATAAGGGGTAACGTCGCGTATTTTATCGCTCTGTGCTTCAGTGTTTACCTTCCCTTACACACACTGGCCCTCCCATAAATAATGCGATTGTGACGTAACCCCTCGCCACCCCAAACCCTCCGGTGCGGTGACGTCATTATTCATCGCACCGACCCACCGAGCACAGGATTCCGACGAGACAAGCGCCGGAATTGAAAGCGGAAGACAGACCTCTTTCCTGTCGTTTTCCTTTCATTGTTTCACCGTTTCTTCCAGCGATCGTATGAAAACTTAAGTGCTGGTGAATACAATACGCATCACAAATGCATATTATTAAAGGTCATATTATAACGACACAGTAACGTTTATAAAAATGAAAAAAGATTTATGATCATATTAAATTTCTCGTAGATCTCACAGCAACAAATCGCTCACGATACAACAATACCTTGCAGATCAATATATCTTCAGCTTGAAAATAAACGACACGATCTAGCAAAATCTCGCATCACAAAAATGATTTTAAAGCAATACAATTAATTGCTTTTATTGATACTTTTAAAGATGCGACAGAGCATAAATTTCCACATAAACAGAGGACATGTATTTATTGTATTACAATCATGTTCATGATATACAGTTGTTTAAATAATTAAATATGAGATTTATGCAAATATAGTGGCCAGAGCTTTTTTTGTCTCCTGTATTTTTTTTGCCGTGTGGAATACGATTAGGGTATACAATACTGTACCCCTTTTAAATATATTGATATTGTTATATATATATATATATCGATTGTGGAAAGTAAAAGGGACGTAACTCACACATATCAAATTTTACAGGAGGCGCAAAAAACGTGTTTTGATGATTTTGGGCCATATGCAAATTATGAATTATACACAAACTTGAAGTGCACGGTGACTTCTAAGCTGGTGTTTAATTGACGTAATGTTTAATTTAATTTAATTGTTTCTTCTTGGTTTATTTTTTTTACAAGGTCATCTTTTTCAAACTTAAAAGCTAAATTTAGATACTTATTCGGCATTTGCAGTTTGCATCCTTTTGACAGAACGTATATCAAGTTTGACACATTGTTACATTATCGAAAAAACCTGTTTTAAAAAAAACTGTGGGTTACGTCCTTTTTCCTTTCATATATATATGTTTATATGATATATATATATGTTGTCATGTGGTAAATAAGTCATTGTGTCGAAAAACACATTTTTAAGCTCAATTGAACACTCTTATAGTCTCACTCAGTGCATTCTTTGTTACGCGATGTTTGCAGAAGTCACTAAATGCGGTAACATACTATTGAAAACTTTCCTGTAATCTAATACTTATCTCTGTATTTGAAAAACTTTTTGGAAACTTTCAGATAGTGCATGGCATCTGACTCTTTTATTATTTGTGTTTGGATAAAAATGATAAAAAATAGTTGAAACTTTTAAGTTGATTACCTCAGAAACAACATTTTGTTGCTCAATGACTTCTGGCCTCCAACCGACAATATTAAATATTGAGTATTTAATATTAACATGACAATTCAGTGTCGAATGAATGGTACAGTATTGTATTAAATTTATGAACGAATAATTGATTTAATGTTCGAATATATATTATTATAAAAAAGAGCTGCATATAATACGTTGGTATACTGACAGAAGGCGGAAAGTCGAAAACCTTGTTTGTTTTTTGTTAAAATTTTAATATCTCTATTTATGCACTTGGACTATTACTTAATGTTCTAAAAACTTCATGTAATTCGATAATTATATTCGAAATATGTAAAAATACACAAAATATGGCTGAACTTGTTTTTCAGAAGATTCAGCGGGTTAAAATCTATCGCATTCATAGTTAAAAACAGCCAGTTTTTGACTTATCGTCTTCTGCCAGTATTCCAATTATTATTAGTATATATCGAATATTCGATTAGAATCCCAAAACACCTACAGCTTTTCTTAAGTGTTTTTTTTTATTATTACCTACCATAACAAGTAAAGACAGTCATTTATTCCAATATCGTCTATGAGACGGTTCTTAATTCGAAAAAAAATCTCCGCCGCATCTCTACACAAAATGTCGAGTCGCCAGCAAGTCTGCAAAATTTCTCATCTAACAAGCTTTGTCCTTCGTTCGCAGTACAGGCCGATCTTTTTTCGCTCTCGTTTAAAACTAACCTTCACACTGCGTCAACGTACAAAATAAAATGGCAATTATCCATTCGATTTACCTATGCATGAATATGTACGGCGCACTGGATGTAAGTGCACTATTATAATAAAAGCTTAAAGAGGCTAGGGGTGAAACACACACATTTAAATTAAACCCGAAAATTTAAATTTCCCCCGGTTGTGTTACTAGGTGTGCAACGTGTTTCACTTCACTGAGGAGCATCTTCAGACGACCTCAATTCAATGAAATTTTTATTAAAAAAAAAAGATTTGTAGCTCATAATTGACAAAACTATAACATGATATTTTCACTATCGCTGGGCCAGCGGTGGGCTGCCAAAATGTTAACAAGGGGCTCGGTTAACCTGAGAGATATTCGCGGTGTTTCAGACTTTTTTTTATCACTGTTATAGGATTATTCGTAAAATTATGAAATCAGTTGAATGTTACTTAATATGATTTTATTATTATGTAAAATATACTGCTATTTATTGAAAAAAGTATGCACCCGAAATAAAGTATTTTGAGAAAAAATTTCAAATGCAACTGTCTTTTGTTTCATAAAACATACATGTAAAGCATCTACAGCAATTACTGTTGATCTGAGAATATTTTTTACTTTAACAAGGGGCTCGCGCTAGCCTCTCCGAGCCTCCTCCAGCCCACCCCTGCGCTGGGCGCATTTATAAGTTAAGTGGACTCAAACAATAACAGTTCTAATTACCTTATTCTAAGAGGGGAACATTTCATGGAAAATATATAAATACTTTTATAAAATTTTAAGGACCATTAGCTTTGTATTTTGAGTTATTTAAGTTTTATTTATAATTGATTTCTATTGCTTTTACTGACCTGAAACTATGTAATTACATCATTTATGATTAAGTAAAATTCCATTTTTAAAATGAACAACGTTTACAACACATAAATATTCAAAATAGTCACAAGATGGCATTTAAAGTTATTTTTCGATTGAAGCTAAAACATTTCTCTAGCTTCAACGACAAAATGTCAGTCGGAAACAATTCGGTGCGCGTCTGGAGACGTGTAATTTTAGCTAAAATGTAGCCTAAGGTTAAAAAAATATATAGTAGCAAAGGTACGAAACGATTGCACAAGGAAATATATTTTCATCTGCCAGCGCGCGCCCCTCGCTTAACTGTCGGAAAGTCGTGCTAAGTGTTTACCTCCCGAATTAGCAAAAGGTGAGCTCGATTTTTTGTTTCACAATTAATATCATAGCAACACTAAACGTGATGCTTCAATAATTCGACGGCAGGGTCATAGTAATAAAGCATTAATACGCATTCAATGATTTTATTTCAATATTTTCATCTCCTAACATCATGCTGCAAGCACATTTAAAACCTTGGCATAATTTTTAATTATCTTCCAAAATGCACAACTTTGTATTTATTAATTTAAATTCAAAAAAACATTTTTGGTAAAAAGGCATCACATTTTCAAATAATAAATTTGTTGCACTAATTCCACATTATTTATTATATAAAAGGATCAGTTTTAAAAGTTTTTAAATCAATTGATAATGCTCGAGTGAGTCAAATATGAGCCTGCGTTTTTTTACATCTCCAAATCCATATCTCTGTTTAAATCGAACACCCATATGTCCCCAACGCATACGACCATAGCAGGCGTGGGGAACCTGCGGCCTTTTGGCTGCTCTGGTGAGGTCTTCTGGCCAATTCTGTAATTTTGTAAATTTATATAAATTCGTAAATTCCTGACATGTTCTGACCGTAAATTCCTGTTTCCGGCCAAAGATATAAGCCCTAGTCAATTTTTATGTCGAATCGGAAAAATGAATGCGGTCTTTAGATTTAAAAAAAAGTTCCCCACCCCTGTGCCATAGTGCCAAATATAACAGCGTTATTTTCGACCAAACATAAAAGTTCACCTCTTGTGGGTTGTCTTACAAAGACATAATAACCGAGACAGGGGGTTACCTTGCATATAGATACAAAATAGCGTTTATATATGCACACATTTAAAAGAAAAAACTTCCATGCTCTTCCACTCTCGCTTTTGTGTGCAAAATTGTAAGTATGCGTAATTTCTGTCCCCTGCATAATATTCACAAAAAGAAAAAAAACATAGACGAATAATATAATATTTATGTATGTGGAGTACAGCCTGTTTAAAAAACAAAGTTTTCGCGAAACATCTCGTTGCATCAAAAACCTGTCGATTACTCTTTATATAATAATATATTAAAAAAAGAACACGGAAATCTTCTTAAAATTTGTATTAGAATTAGGTTAATGTTATTTATATACAATCACGATCGAACAGATTCCGGATTATAATAGATTTTTTTAAACGTTTTAGGTCAGTATTCGTTAATGATTTAACATTAGTACGTTCATTACATCACCCCCTCCAGAAATTTGGCTCCCTAGATAAATATAAAACATATTATAAAAATAAAACTATCCAATAAACCGAGACTGCTTTGTAGACTAGAACATAAAATGATAATAATAATATAAGCAGTGGTGTAGCTAGAAATTTAGGGGCCCCATGCAAACGTCACGCTAGGACCCTCACGCAATTCGTTATATTGAGTATGTCAAAAGTGAAAAGGGCCCTCGCGTATTGCACGACTGCTATGAGGTAGCTACGCCGCTGTTAGTAATTAATATTAGTGTTTTTGGATGGCCAAAATTTAAGGCCTTTAGCTGATACCCACTGGCCACTACAAACTCGTAAATTTAAATGAATCAAGATATGAGATAAATGGCATCCACCTCGGCTCTTCCTCTCCCCCCCCCCCCCCCCAAACCCAATCAATACAATTTTACCAAAATGACGTGAAAAACCACAAAAATTCTTATATTAAAACTGAAAGCACATTTTATCATTAGTTTTGTTTCGCTTGGGTGATGTTACAACTAGGGTATCCAATCCCGAAGCCTTTTTCCAATCCCGGGATTTCGGGATTGATTTATTTTGAATCCCGGGATTGAGATTTTCTCGCCGAGGAATTTGAAATCCTCAATTTGCTATACTTTTTCCTGGAATCTCACAGAAACTTGTTGTTTTTTTATAGCTCACCGAAGAATTTGAAATCTCCGATTTGGTATACTTTTTCCCAGAATCTCACGAAAACTCGTTTTTTTTTTTTTAGCGCACCGAGGAATTTGAAATCTCCGATTTGCCAATTTCTTGTAAATTTCGAGAATTTGCTCAAAATTTCTCAATCCCGAAATCCCGGGATCGCGGTCAACTCAATCCCGGAATTTCGGGATCAGAAAATTGAACGGGATCCCGGGATTGGATGCTCTAGTTACAACACGAAATAAGAATAAGAATAGGAACGTAAAAGCACCAGAGCACTTGAACCTGAAATGTTCAAAAAAACTTACCGTTGTCTACCGGTGTAGAGCAAGAGCATACATATATGTAAAAAGTAAAACAAATGACATACAAATAATTTCTCGTCATGGTTTTTTGTTTACTCCCAACGTGTAAAGCAATCGTTACATTGTGTATATATTCACCAGAAATGAAAACTAACAATTATTTTATCACCCTTGTCCCGTTGTTTGGTCAAAAATCATTATTACCCAGTATATATACGCAGACAGATATAAGCAAAGTTATCATTGTCTGGGTAATTAATTACCTACCTAAAATCACTCATGTCCTTTGGTCGTATTCAATTTTCGAACACGCTGTGGACAAAGTGACACACAGAAAGGGGAAACGCGGGCATGACGGATCGCCACAACGGCGTTATTTGATTAAATGTCTGCATTTCTCGTAAAAAAAATGCAAGGATTCGCTCGAGCGTATCGATGGAAATATGTTTAATATTTTGTCCCTTGATTGATAAAATTTTGCCATGTCCGTTCCCAATGTGGATCATATTTTAAAATCTTGGTCCCTTTCAACCATGATTGGATGTAAGTCATTTGTTCAAAATATCTCTTCCCGTGATATAAGCCGGCTAGTCGCTCTCTCCACCGCACATTTACGGGACGGCGATATACCTTATAAAATGTTTTTTTATACTTCAAATGGAATATTAACAATAATAATTTAACATTATTGTTGAGATTCCATTGTTCGGCATATCTACATGAAATTGTTTAAAAAAAGATTACTTAAGTAGACGTGAGAAAACATTTGCAGGTTATGTCATGGGCATGTTATTTTTTCGTGACATTTTATCTTAAATCGGACACAAAAAGGCGTTTAAGGTAAAGCTTAGAAAACAACGCAAAATATAATTATAATTTCCCTTCTCACAACATGCGTACTATCACTTCATGATTGGCTTATAAAGTTAGTCTTCATAACAGACAAACGGACTGATCTGCAATTTGAGTACGTCGTGGATTGACATGACGAAATGACTGATTAAGCGGGAGAAATTATCACATAAGCTTCATACCTCAACTCTTTGGGGGTGTGCGGAGGGATCCCAAAAGGATACAATTTATCTCTACTGGTAATATTTTTCACTATGAATGAAACCGTAAAATAGCTTTCCAGCCGAAATAAGCAACATATGATGTTAATCTTGGATTATTTGTCTGTAACGCATATTTATAGTATAACACCGTAAAATATAGAAATCTTTTTCACTGGAATATAAAATACAACTTAACGGTTTCGATATTATATTTTCGGTCATACAAATGAGACAATGAAAACACACATTATAAACAAGACGAGAGAGAAATTGTAAACCAAAAAAAAAACACGTATATTAAACAAGAACAGAAATGTTCAAATTTGTTGGTGGTTTATAGTGTATTATCGATTGTCAAATTTAATCTACGTATTGATTACTCTTATCGTAGCTTATCTTATTGGCCGGAGTCAATGGTAAGTCGAAATGTGATTTTAACCAAAAAAAAAACTGTTATACAACTAAGAATCACAACACATCAAAAAAAATGATAGCTAGCGGTGCCGCCTCGCTATTTTAAGTAACATAATGAGTTTCTAGTTAGATTCCAACCAGTACAAAAATAATTACAATATAAATAATGAATTGAATATATTTACATAAAAAGATAACGCTACTGTTCAATGAAGTAGCAATTCATATGAATAAATACATATATATATATATATATATATGAAAAACGGAACATTTTTACATTCAACTAAAAATGGACCACACAATGTTACAATGTTTTTCCTTCCATTCCAACAAAACTGACGCTACCTATTTCATTTAAAATTCGTTCGTATTTCCTGTCTCTAAAGTCATCGGCCACTGTTCTTAAACATGAATATGTGTCACTAAAATAAATTAATGTTTTGCCAATTAGAGTCGTTTGGCACACAGTGTCATCGGCGGCCAACGCGCAAATTATTTTAACATAAATACGATTTCTTTACATCACAACTCGGGAGAGTCTAAATATTCTGAATCGTACAAAGAAAAAAATACCTTTATACCAATGTTCATAAAAGCTACTTCTGTCTATGAAATTTAAAAACGATTTTTTGAATGTGTGACGATTTAATTCCACCAATAGTCTATAGCACGTTTTTTTTATTTGAATTTAGAACAATGGTTTCTTAATGAAATGACAGCTGCTGTCTAAAAATACTTATTTGAAATACATTTCGGATTTTTATAAACAGAAAAAATAATTTTACTAGCGCATTACTTATATTATATTATTTAAATTTAAATAAAAATGTCTTATCGTATTTTTGTTGTTTTATGTAGATGTGTTTGATTACATCGCCATTGTGTCTTATTTTATTAAATACGTTTAAACCGAAAAATAAAATTAATTTCGGCTGATATTGAAAATAAAATATTACTAATGCAAATGTAGCAATGTCATTGATTTGATTGAATAACAGTTTGTAATGCTGGTTTTATAATTTATTATTTTACACGTTTCAACAAAAAAATCTTTTTAATCACTTTTATTTCATCGCACTCAACACATTTAATAAAAACAAATACATACAATACACAGCTATTAAGTTCGATACGTAATTATGTTTACGATAGAACGATTAAATAAGTTATCTTTAATTATAACACCTTTTATTGCTTTCGTAAAGTAATAAAATAAATTACTTAGGCACTTCTTATTCTCAAAGGTGTTAGTATTTTTTACCGTCAATCGACGTGAAACAAGGAAAGAATGTTGCAATTTAAATGCGTATTTGTGGATTCCTTTAAATAACTAATACGCTCGTTGTTTTATTACGAATAAATAAACATGAAGAAAACATTTAATATTTTTAAATAAAGTACTTTTATACTGCACAGACTGGACCGGGCGAGATTTTGCATAAATATATTTCAGTTTATTATAGGGTTGGAGAGGAAACATAGGTTTTGTTTGCAGAACATATGATGCTCAAGTATTTTACTCACATTCAAGCATTATAAAAGTTGCGTAGGCGAGCAGAAAATCCTCTAAATCATAAGATTACCACATCTCTCGTTTCCACTATCTGTCAAATTTATCACAAACTGGCCGAATTTCGAACGGTAAAAACACAGCACCCGCGTCACACTGGCCGGCCTTTATTCAAAAATAATCAAAGCGTAATTATTCTCGCGTCGCGCGAAGGGGATAATCGACAGTTGACGGTATTGTAAATGCGTGCGATAAATTGGGGCGAAGTGAGATACTATCCGGCGCAACCCTCCGCCATGTTGCTTTGGAGGGAACTGATGGGGCGCCGGCGTCATGCGCAGTGGGGGAGTGCCGACGCGCATGCGCCCCCTTTGTATGCTGCAATGGTAGACCTTGCGAGGCTCATAAAAATACGTAATGTTTGTTGCATTAAAAAAAGCCTAAATTATATTTCGAAATATTTGATGACGTCGAATCGTTTAATTGGTGAAGCGTTTTTCAGTTAAAATCCTCAATAATACCAAACGAATAAGTAACGTAATACAAATTAACGAATGCGTGGCTCAGTTGAGCAGCTGATCTCGCCGAGCTGTTCACTTGGCACTCGCCATGGTCTTAATAGCTGCCGATCTGTCTCATGATGTCAATTCGCCGAACTCTTCAATTGATGCCAAATCACCCTCCTTCCTGCTGCTAAAATTCATCTGAAACATAGTAGCATAACTGAATAAATTCAACAGTAAAAGAGTATTTATATGTACAGACAAAGAATGTTATGGATTCATTAATTCTCTCACTAACTGCAGTGTTAGGCAATATGTATCGATATGAATCGATATGATTCGGCAGATTTACGACGCGGGAATACGCCCACAATTAATTCAATAATGCATCAATGATTTTCCTCGTGTCGTGTGCTTCTTTCTCACCGTCGATAATCGCTGATAATTCTCAACATCGTTTTTTGTGAATGCTTTTTCATTACCCTATTATTGCATTTTTTATAAATAGTTTGATATTTCAAAAAAAATATATAAGTCCAGTGGCGTAGCTAGAAATTTTGGGGCCCTAATGCAAACGTCACACAAGGCTCCCCTACGCAATCTGTTATATTAGGTCTGTGAAAATTCGGGCCTCGTGCATTCCGTAACTTTGTCATGGGTTGATTACGATGCTGGTCCAATCATAATTATTTTTTCACTGTACATATTTATGATAATTTTCATTCGCTTAAAACGCAGAGTCCTATCTGAAGTCAGGTTATCGATTAAATAAAATTATTTACTAATCAACACATCCCCTATTCTATTTACTGATTTTTTCAACGATAAATACAATTTATATACTGGTCGTATATAAAACTGGAATCCCAATATGTGTATTAAATTATTAATATCATATTTAATTCATTGCAAATTAATCTTAATCGACTACTTCCATTTTGTACCTAGCTAACCAGCATAAAAGTCACTTGTAAGAAATGGGATTACGGGTGTTCAGGAATATAAAATGAATAATAAAGTTAGCATTGTCTTTGTTTTATGATCTAAGGCGTAACTAAAATTTGAAGACTTCCTACAAGAGTTCCACGGTATACCTACCGTTGATGTTCGCCTAATTTTGGTCAATAAAAGAATCATTATTATTAATGCAATTGCCACAAAAATATATATAAAATTAAAAAATACTTGCAATGTCAATCAATCCTTTTCCCGATCAGATGCAAAATGTGTTTTTTGTTCTCGAGCCCAATATTTCAAAGAGTACATATTTAAACAATATTTTTTTTTATAATGATTATTCATTTGTAATGAAATTATTCTTCTTTAGGTAATCGTGCGGTTTTTGAAAAAGTATATGGTGTTGGCAGGATCAAGAAAATAATAAAGTTTTTCAAATTGTTCTAGAATTCCAAGAAAAATAAAATCTCATAAATATTCTTATCTTTGTAAAATAATTGTCATCCTTATTGCTTAAACGAGTGATAATACAGTATAGAAAATAGCTAAATACTGTCTCAAGTGTGAATGAGTGCGATGTTCCTACATTTCCTCATTTAGACAAATAAAATAGGTTCGCGACCGATAGTGGGACCTTGGCCGAATACAAAACAATCTGAACGCAACGCATGGGACGATCTGACGAGTGAATCAAGCGAGCGAGTGAATAGAGACCGTTTTTATTTCCTCGGCCGAGAAGATACCTCACCACCTGTAGCACGCTCTCGCTTTCGTTTTCGTGTCTGAACAGCGGTACAGGCGTTTGACGAGTGCAGCGTAAATAATTCACTGACATCACTGATTACGCAACATATTTTTTTTTTCTCTCCAGATTCGCTTCCGGGTCTTCAACTCATCTTAGTTCATATATTCTTTGAAAAGTTTTTTTCATTTTACGACGACTGATCATGATGGAACGGTTTGGATAGAATGAAACGCACATAAAATGATCGGAATTGCTAAAAAAAACTTATATGTGTGTAAGACGCGTACTCGGTCAATATTGTTGCTTGGCTAAAGATGCTTGGCTGCATACCCAATTTATCTAAATAAAGCTCAAGTATAATAGTTGGTACAAACGCAGGTCATTGTCGATGCGTGTCTAAACGAGTAAGCTAAAAGTTGCGTATATTCTATGATTCTTGTACCAGTATTAATCAGTGGCGGTTCTAGGTACTGGGCTAGGTGGGCTAAGCCCGACCTGCATTTTTCACCCAAAACTTTAGATGGCTGAATAAAAATGAACAGCAATTCGGCCGCTGAACAAAATAAATACATTTATAAGCGTCACTAACCTTCCCCAAATGAATATAATATCTTTGTTTAAATTTTCCTCTATCAATATAAGACAATGGCATGTCTACCTACAATAATATTCTCGATTGTTTTTTATTACAATTTTAAGCTGAGCCGGCATAAAAAAAACAATAACCCTATAAATAATTCATAGAGAACATTCAACGTGACGTCAGTCTGGCAACACCTATGTACATGCTATTGGTCAGGGGCTGCGGCTTTCTAGCCCAAAACCATAGACAATATTTCTTTACACTGGAACGCAATCTAGCACGATTCGATTTTGTTTGTATTTGTATGTACGGAAACGTCATCAAACACACAGGACTGTATTTCAAATTTACTGGCTTCTGTCATTCATCAGGGGCTAAATTGAAATTAGTCCATGGCCCATACAAACATACCAATATCTTTGTATTCTATAAAAGTGACAGGTATCGAATCTCAGTGACAGTTCTGTATTGCTTTTTTTACTTGTTATTTCACTTTGAAAGAGACAAATTTAAGGTCACGTATTATTATTTCTTACTTACATTAGCATTGATTGTATTATATAGTAATTTATGCTTTGCAGTAGTGTCGTAGTATTTGTTAATTTGCTTGTAGATTAATGTATAAGATGAAGTGGAAGCATGCAAAATTTCGTAAATAGTATACAATGCTAAACTTTCCTCTAGCCCACCCAAGATTTCAGGTCAGGAACCGCCACTGGTATTAATAATGAATAACTAAAAAAATCGTTTTCAAATCACCAAAAACAATAATTGAGAGTATTATTTGCAGACACGTCTCGTTCCAAAATGGTTAAAAAATGAAACTTGAATACCATTTTGTAAAAAAACTGTATATTTTAAAAGTATTTTTAGTTTTACATTACTATGGCATGATGTTTTGTATGTTATCAAGCCTGAAGCCATGTTTGAGACTGATTTCTATAAATACTTTCAAAATTTATATTTATTTACAAAATTAGATTTATGGTTCTGGTTTCAATAATTTTGGAACGAGCCGGGCTTGCAAATAACAACTTCAACTATCTGTGCCGTTAAAAATACAACCTGGAAAAGAGAAGACTCGGGTCCTATGGCGTAGCGGTTAGCGTTGTAGGCTTCCGTGTCAGACCTCAAGGGCTCGAGTACCAGTACCAACAGTAATTTTTTCGATCGATTTATCGATTTCTGTTCGAAGGTATGGGTGTTTGTGATGTCCCTCCCACCATTTCTGATCCTTTAACAACTGGGCGTAGCGAGAGCGGTTAGTTAACCACTAGCCATGTAACAGCCTTATTCTTCTATCCCTACTCTCTTTGAAAAAAGAGAGGTTGAGCGACTGAGTAACAAACAGTTCTCGTAAAAAAAATCTGTTGAGATGCCTCCATTAGGAGGCCATATTCTCCACGGATATAAAAAAAAGAGAGAAGACTAATTTAGTCTACTAAGCGTGACAGTAGTAATTATTATTTCTTTTAAAATTTTCTAATTCTTTCAACCATGTGTTTTGAACAATTTTAATAATAATTTTATTAATTGGAAGTATTTTACGTAAATTGAATGGCAATATCGAACTATGTACTGACAACACTAACGTTATTTCTGACAGATCTTTTCACCAAAATATCATATTAATGATAAAACGTCGTAGAACTTTCTAGGCTGTGATTTAATGTTAATCATAAACGAAATTTCACCAGTTGGTTCTTTTCGGTTGTGACTTACACAGTTCAAGATTTGTGAAAGCAATCATCGCTTACAGTTGTTTCATAATTTACAGGCAATGGCGAATTCAAATAATCAAGAAAATCAGAACATGCAAGCCATAACCTATCCGAATAACCCAGATCCTCCTCAAATAGCTCCCATCCAACCAAGACAGCCGAGTAGTCTTCAGGTAAATAATTTTGCCATAAAATGTGCTGATGTATGAGTATGTAACCTTGTACTTTGATGTTTTTATATAAAAACTCTCTTTCATAGTAAATAATGACTTTTCAGGGATTACTCAGGTTTGCAACAGAGGCAACTAGATCTGAAGATGTTTCCGGAAGAGAACCAATTTTACCCATGGATGAAGAGGTAAGTCAACTTCCACTCTTTGAAATAAAATATTAAATAAGTTAGGTTAGCTATGAATAATTATTTAAGTATGAGTTCACAATTTACGAATTTTAGAACTTATGAAATTGAATTTTGTATAAGTATTGCTTTACAATATTACGTTCCTCTTTTTAAATTGAAAATTGACTAAATACTGCAAAAACAATGCATTTCAATTCTCCAAGAAATTAAACGGTAAATTTGCTTAACAACAAGCTTCTTGCATTCATCCTGAATATTTACTTAATGCTGATAGTAAAAATACAGTTATACAAAAAAATCAATTACGAATAGGAAAATGCCAAATTATCATACATAGGAATCTGGGAAACCAATAATTTATGTGAAAAAAAAAGATCAGGATACAAGACACAAAAATTTATCGCCATATTTTCAAATTTGTTCTATAAAGTTTCAGTTGACATAATTATGGTGACTTCTTCATACCTGAATTTTAGTTATATTTGGCATAAATTATCAGTTTCATTGATGTGTGATAATTTGTCATTTTCCTATCTGTAATAAAATTTCCCACAGAACTGTTTTGTTATTTAGGGCATTGAATAAAACTTCATGTAGAAATCGCCAATTCTATTTTAGATACACTAACATAATAATACCAGATGAAATATTCATAATGATTTTGTAAATTAACCCACAGAGGAAAAGATTCTTGGAACAAGCCATCAGTTATTTGACCGTCGACATGACAAAAGAGATGAAGGAGAGCATTGCAATACTAAGCGACGCAAGTAAAATTTCAAGAATTAGCTGTGATGATGAGCTGCCCGAAGATGTCAATGGAGCTTTTGAATTGTTGCTGGATTCTGTCTACAATATAGACATGTCTGTCGGTAAGACTGCATATGCTTGGCTTATAAATATTTTAGTTGCAAATTTTTCGCGACTATATAGTGGCATCTATGTTTTTACCGATCAAATGTAATTTTATTATGGTTTTACAATAAAATAGATTTCTGTAGATTTTGTTTAAGGACTGTCGAGAACCATTCCGGATATTGACATTTTTTTTATGCTTATCTTGGACTATAAGAAAAATAAATTTTATTGCTAAAGACATTTTTCCGCATTGAAAAGCATTCATATTGCAGAGTAGAAATCTTCAAAAATTAATTATTTAGAGTATATTTTTTTTAATATAACAAAAATAACATTTAGCCTTTTAGCTGCCATAGATAATTAATTGTAATTACCTAGCACGCCGGCTATAATATGCAACTATTAATTTAATTAGTTATTGACGAGATAACTCGTCTCTGGCGTATTGAGCACGAAAAAAATTATGAGATATATCGTCTGTGGCAGCCATCGAGTTAAAGACCATTCAATTATCAGTGGATCAATAATAATTAAAATAATAATATTACTATCCCATTTTTAACAGATGTTTTGCATGTGTCTGTTGGATAATCACATTCAATTGCGGTTTGACCCATATACAAATTTAACTTATCAATCTGAAAAGGTATTCCTAAAGTAATAAACCCTTTTTTTCTAACGCATTTAATCGGTGCTCTCCAAATTTCTTGGTCCAACGGCCACACTTACTGTTCCATAATGTCAGACTAGTTAGGATTTAGTACACCATGCCAACACGTGCAACTTTTGTATATCAAAAAAAATGTTGAAACTTTTATTTTATTCATGGTTTGAAATTTAAAACCCATTTATCTCATCTTTTACATTGTGGTATAGATTTTGATTGACCTGTTAATACTTCGCTTGCAGGTTTCTACAAATTAGACGGCTACTCCATTTTCTCAGTGTGCTTCAGCTGCGAGCATCCTACGGTTAGAAGTACGGCTTGTCAACTGCTAGCCGAGTTGTGTCAGAACAATCCCTTCTGTCAGTCTCGTGCCCTCGAGTGCGGCTTCTTAAACATTGTCTTGGACATGCTGAAGACTGAACACGACGAGAGTGTGTTAAAGACTGCTCTCTATGCTACATCATGTAATAAGAAGCTTGCAATAAGTTATACACATATTTTTATATTTGCTAAGAATATACTAATGATAATTATTTTTGCCACTTTGTTGTTTCCTCATTGAATCGGTGGATCATTTCCAGAGTTACTTTGATTTGAACTTCCACCACTCTGACTGTGGTCATGCAATATGCCTTTTAGATGTTGATACATATTGTAATTGTATCTTATATAGGTATCATTCGAGAACATGAACAATGTGCAAAGGTGTTCTTTATGGACGGGGGATCCGGTGTGCTGGCACGGTGCATAAAGAAGCCTATAATACAACTTCGGGATAAAGCTGCTTTCCTCATATCCTGCCTATACCCACAGTATCCTGAAATGAAACGTAAGTGCACATAAACATGAAAAATAAAGATCACAATAATAGTAAATTGATTGACTGGCACCAAAAAAAATGATTGATGTTAAATTAAATTGTGTAAAACTTTTTAATGCACTTAACAATTTAAAAGTGAACATTGCGCAGATTTTAATTATATTATACATTTGGGATTTATTACAGATGGCATTACAGGCGTCGTCAAAGATCTTATATCGGCGATCACTTGCAACAGCGAAGATCGCCCTGACCAAATACTGAGAGCCCTCCACGCGATCATCTCCAATTCCGATTCCAGCATGATCAGGGAATTCGGAAAGTCAGACCTCGCCCTCAAAGACACCGTTGAGAAATTTATGGAATTTGCCGACAGAAACCCAGAAGAGTGCTACGACGAGGAGTTAGACTGCTGCAAGAGCATACTAGATATGGTTTCATTCAGTCAATCGATCAGTAAAAATATATCGAGCGAAGCTGCAGCGGAAGCCGATGTCGACAGATAAATTTCTAGTTTTATTCGTATAATTTGTTTTGTTTTTTGTTAACTGTGATAAAATGATTTTTTTTAAAACATGCTTAGTATTTTTTTTATCATCTGCTGTGGAATGTATATCTCTTGATTCATGGTAATAAAAGATACAGGTAATATATAACGCACAATCACAACGCACGATCATCTATCTTTTATTTTCAACTTGAAAATGTTTTTAAATTACGGCTATTGTTTTTATTAAAAAATAAAACCCTTTTTTGTACTAATTTTAGATTTTTAATCGAGAACAGGATGAGCATTATCGACGTATGAAAATAAATTGATAAATTGTTATTTATATAAAATTGAGTGTGACTGAGTAATTGAGAAGACAAGGTGTAACAAAAAATAGTATGCACAGTCCATTCAGGCATTTTTTAAACTATATTGCATGTGCGTGCACATTATACATCCGAAAAAGAGTAGTTGAGAAACAACTGAATATCTACCAAAAACAGTATTTAATCAAAAATAATAAAATTATCATTACATAGCTTGACATGAGTAATTTATATAAATAAATCTGTTTATATAGTTCTTCATTAGTTGATCGAAAATGGTCCAGATTTTTATTAAAAAATGTAGAATTAACACAAAAAAATGTTTTATTTTTTTAAATAATTAATGCCTACTCAACAAAAATTTACAGTTAGACCTTAAAAGTGACTACTGTATTAGATATTACATTATTTCTATGGACACGTAATGGTGAGTTTTACAGTGCTTCCAGCAATAATAAAAACAAACATAATTGACAAATGCAGCAAGTGAAAGTGCAACATGAATAGCAAGCTGTTCTGATTATGGCGATTGAATGGATATAGCATTCACAGCTTAAAGCTGCTAGCTTCATGAAAGTCAATTTGACGACGAAGCATAATATGCCTCGTCAATGAAGTTGCTTGTACAACTATCTGCTAGCCAGAACTGGCACACTTCTGGTCGATTGCTCTCTTGATTGGTTCATTCGATTTGGATCACTGAGATTTCAATTCATATTGGATCCTCTGTGAGTCGTTCGTTTTCTCACGCTATTTTCAAAGTAGCGCTGTAGTCGGAATGCGTATTATATGCTCATTGACAGTTGAGTCGGTGAACCTCCATGTGAAAATTCTCATTTAATATTATTACAAAAGCTATTTGGATTTGACTATCACAAGAGTTTAAATTATTAACAATGAATGAAATGTAAAGTATTGTCATAATGTAGCAGAATTGTTGTGAAATACAATGCAGGCAATTAAGTAGACTCGTAACCAAAGGCATGGAAGTCTGTGATGTCTTCACCACTTACCAAGAAACCTAATCAATTCCAAAAACAGCGGGTAGAGGGAGCAAACTACTTGTGATTTATTAAAGTCGTCCTTCTACCTTCACTTCCTAAGTGTTGCAATAGATGATTTATAAATGTGTAAAGAAGCTTACATACAAAATGCAATCTCTGCAGCAGGGTTTCCCACACTTTTTTTAACTGGATGGACTGCCACCGACGAGTATCTCGTCAAATTTTCTGACACGCCAGAGACGAGTTATCTCGTCAATATCTAATTAAATTAATAATTCCAAATTCTAGCCATCATGCTAAGTACAGAAGTACTTTTTATTTTACCTTTAGCTAAAAAATACCTAACCCTGTAAAATTGAGATATGGTATCATAACCTAGCCATTTGAGGAAAAATATTACCTATCATTAATATAATGATCAGGGCTGAATAAAATAATCTGATGAGAGGAAAAGCGATAAAATAAATAAAACAAATACTCGTACGAGAAAGATAAAACTCTTACTTCAAAAGTTTCAGAGGATGGGAGAAGAGTTAAAGATGTAAATTAATAAAGACTGACGTAAAGGAAAGGCTTTAGAGATTGATTATGCATACAGTAAAACATAAATATAACAAACACATTTTCGGCCAATCATCAACAAAATATAAAAACAACCAGTTAAGCCCAATAATCACGTCTCATAAAAACAATATGACAAGGACGATATCATATCTGTAGATGTTTTAACGTGTCCCGGCTAATGAAGCCACACCAATTCCACCCAAAAATCATAAGCTGCGCGCAGCAATTTGAAGACCCCCACGCACTCATTATGTGTCGGCGCGCACTACAATACAACTATTCAAATAATATTTTTTTAAATTGGAATAACTCTAATTGACCAAAATAAATTAGATTTTTAAAATTTAGATAGTTTTACTAGAATTATATTTGTATCTATTATCAGAACAAGATACTGATCTAATATAAGGATATGGGAAAAAACTGAAACATTTTAATAAATTCATAAAATAACAATAAACGAAGATTATTTGTTTCATTCTGCTATTTTTCTTAATTTGTGCTTGATTTAGTAAAAAAATATCAATTGCTTAAATTATAAAATGATTATATTCTCGTTATGCAAATAAAAACAAAAAGGAAACACTATTTTTATTATAAGTGACAAATTATGCCTTTAAATTTTCCGATTATAAATAATATTTGAAACAAATTTGAAAAACTTAAGTACTTTATTATAATAATATAATTTACTTTATCAAACATCTCCTAACATTAATTAGACCTGTAGATGGTTTCTTAATTTATTTTTTAAGTAATTATTAAAATCATTATATTGCATAAAGAAGGTATCTAGATGATTTTCAACGGCTTAAATCCTGCTTTTAACAATGACAAGATGAACCTTAGTGCTTACTTTTGGATGGTGGCCACAATTGCGTGCCTATGCGACCTATCGCCACGATGATATCATAATATAATATTTACATCGCTCCTAATCAAGATGGCTAGCAGAAATTACAATCATCAATAAATTTTAATTATTTAAATATTTTGCATCGCTCGGTGTTACCATCTGCGAATAAAACGCGTGTGGTAGAAATTAAAAGATGCTAAATTGCGAATTCCGCACATGGCGCATGTGTTAAGTAATAATTGTTGTTTTGATTAGATACTAACCATGTACATGTAAATATGTGACACAATATCAAGGACTAAATAATACTGGTGTTATAAAAAAAACTATACTCAATTTGTCGCGTTAGCATGTGCTGATTCGGGTCATAATGTGCCAAACACGTGACAATTGAATCTCGTCCCCGTTGAGAAATGACTTCATTGGTGTTGCCATCTACGAGATTTTCTCGCGTTTAGGAGATTTTTATATAGCGCGTTACGATAAAAAAAGTATTTATTGTACATTATAGTACAGGTTATCTACGACTTAAAACATGTCATACTTTCGACCAAAAACAACAGTTAGTTTACGAAACGGACCCACTATCACAATATTAAAAGCAGTGGAGAGACAGCTAGTGCCGATAACAAGGCTGCTAAAGATTTTAGGAATATTTTTTTAATACCTACGTTGAAAAGCAAGACAAATATAAAATGAAACAACTTTTAACGGTAACGAAACCGCGCTTTATCAAAACATCATCAATACCTCGACGTACTAACATTCACAAGGAAGCAAAACGTATAGTATGCTTCAAGGCATTTTAAGATCATATTGCACTTTTATTTGGTGACAATATTGCTGGGTATAAATTAAAACAATATATGATCCATCGCTCGTAACACTCAAGAGCTTTCAAAAGAATGAACATTGATACCGTCCCTTTATATATAAAAGACTGGTTTCTTCCTATTTAAAAAGTACATAAAACAACATTGTAATCAAAAAGAAATTCCATTTAAAATTATAGATAATTCTTGAAGGCAGTGTTCAGCCAAAAAAAATAGTTAATTGAGCCAAATATCAACTATACAACGATTGAAATTTTTGTTAAGAGCCAAATTTTTAAAATTTTAACTATATAAGTAGGTACATTGTTATCAACTTGATTAGGGTACTTCTAAGCTGGCTTTTGCTAAAAACATCCTCAATCTAATTGAGTTACGTTTGCCGAGATTGCCCCTTCGAACTCTAAATTTAAGATTGCAATCCGAATTCTGCGCGTGGACACAAAATTTCAATTGCACTGTATGTAGTATTTCGTGGAAGAACCACACGCAAAGGGCCAAAGAGCCGCAGTTTGCTGACCACTGCCCTAGAGCATCCACCACACATCGGAAATTTACATCCTGCAATTGGAATCTTCGAAAAAGTGTGTTGAAAGAAATAGATACAGCGTTCCTTCAAATTGACTGAGGAATGCAAAAAATATATTTGAATAATAAACGATTTTACAGTATTTCGGAAAACCTTGTTTTCTCGAGTCATTTACAGGTAAAATGAGGAAAACAACTTAACTACAATTGGACATTTATTTTAAAAGTTTTCCTCTGCTTTTTCTCCGACCGATGATAATTCTACCAAAATTCAATGGATTTGTGTTTACAACATTAATAAGTGCGGATGACGAAGAATTTTAATATAATTAAAGTCAATGTATTTTTTTGCTTGTTATTTAATAAGAAAAATATAATTGTTTTTTTAATTGATGTTTTGTATGAAATTTGAATTACGACCAAAGTTCAGGAACTATTTCGGTCGTAAGTCTAGGACAATCTGTACATAATCGATGTTTCAGTATTTTATTTCATGGTGTCCATTATTTTGTCCCTCTGGGACTTTGAAAACACTGAACATTTACAACGATTTGATGTAGCTTTTCTATAATATTATATCGATCGATTTACAAAGTCGAAACACAAAAGGCATGAAAAAATTCACAACATACATTGATTTCTTAAACCATTTATAGATAAATGTGAATTTTTCAAACATCCCTGCCCATCCTGTCTAGGAAAACACGAAGTAGCAAAAACGAACAGCTAACAACTGCAATCTTTCTAATTAAAATATTTACTTTCTCATTATGAAGAAAGAGGTTGAGCATCTGACTTCAGCTGAACAAGTTTTGATAAAATGCTCAATGCTTAATTAGAACTTCATATGCTCCATATGGGAACGGACATGATTTTAAATTACAATTACATCAGCAATATGATTAAGTACAGAACGGAAATTTAATATATCGTCTTTTGATTTTTAAAAATCCATGTCTACTCTCAACATGGAGCATATGGCTTCCTAATTGAGGTATGTCATCGGAAGTGTTTTCCACAAGACATTCTTGTTACCAGTTGCTCAACCTTTCTTTTTTGAAGAGAGTAGTGATAAAAGGATAATGTTAAGACGGGACTTTTGGTTTACTAATCGCTCTCGCTTCGCCTCGTTATTTTGTTATTGAGTGGGCGGGAGGGAATTTAAGAAATATGCAAATACAGTGAAAATATAAATCTTCTGTTTGTGTATAATATTATGTTTAAAATGTAAACTTCATAACATTTTTATTTGTGTCAACAGGAATGATCGGAAATAATTATTTAGGTCAAATAACTACACATGTGACATGTTCTAGTATTCAAAAGCTTTTATATGTATATATGTTACATAGCTAGAATAAACAGGATATCCAGAGCATATCGGTTGTTTTCGAAGCTTCGAAATTCATCCGCCACTTCGGGAAACCCTTTTCAATATGGCAATAACGTTCGTGAGAAAAGCTAATAAAACTGCCTCGCTTACAACAGATTATTCTCGCGCTTGCGTAATACGAATAGAAAATAAGAGTACGGCACACTCAACGGGTGGATGCGACGACGCTGCATCCTCAACGGACGTCGCGACGCTACTTCGGCCTAATTTTTTTTTTAAAACAGCGTCCATAATCCTAAACACCGTTTCATATTTATAAATAACTATTCTATATTCTTAAGTCTACAAATAAACTGCGCTTGCAATTACTTAACGTCATTTTCTTTCATAAATATTTAGTGAAATCGATCGAAGTTTGACACTACGACAATATAAACCAAGCTACATTATTGTGCAAAAATCAAAATAATAAAATAACAGTGCTAAAAATGAACCCCGAGGAAGTGTCAAGTTTATAAAGGTATGGTTTGATTTTCCATTTGTAAAGTATCGCTTTATTTTTTATGTTTTTGTTTGGTTGTGTGATTGTTTATTGTTAGCAAACAGTAGTGTGCTTTGTAAAATCGCTAAATAATGGAGTAGATTGCCATCTGCAGCGCGAACGGTGCCTGAATTGATTTTAATTGATAAAATCTTTGCAAACAGCAGGGCATTTCAAGAACAAATAAATTATAAATACTTATGTGTTACGGAAGTGTTTTAAATATTAAAACAAAGAGCACGCATAAACACATTTGATTTATCTGCACACTCTTCGGTTTATCGAATTTCAGTCATCGTGTTGATGCCATAAAAACTGCTCGGTGAGATAAAAATCTATCTTTCATTAATATTTCACCAATAATGCTACCATTCAAAATATATTATTTTTAAATACTCGAACCTGCGTGTAAATTTTAATTGAGGATTTAAAAACTATATTTTTATCTTTTCTACCGTACTGATAGATTCATATTGTGCTTAATATATCTAAACAATTTATAAAACTTAAACATTATTTATTTTTTCAGTTTTACTCTCATCAGTAATTTAATATTTTACTTATCTTGCCGTCATAACTAAAAATACAGCATACGACAATAACTTATTTTGTGTAATGAAATATTGATTGTAATTTAATCATTTATTAGTATTAATTAATGAATAAACAATAAGATTGTTTGTTTATGTTTAGGGTAATATACAATTACGAAAAATTTCATAAAACGAATTCCCATGGTTGAATCACAGTTTAACATATTCGTGGTCCCGATGATATATATTATAGTTGTATTTTTACTAGGACAGCAGTATATTGCTATTTATAAGAATATAATTTATATCCAAATAAAAATATATGCTTTCTAAAAACACAATATGTTTAATTTTATTATTTTAAGATGCAAAATAATAAAATTGCATTTATAATGCAAAATACAATATGGCAACGATTACATTATTAACGCATATTTTTTTTTCCTACGACAGCTTTTATCGTAAATATCATATTACTTATAGTTGATAAAGGATTTGTCAATATATGTCCGCTTCCAATGTGGAGTATGTGGTCTCTTAATGGAGTATTTTAACGAGAGTAAATCACTGAACCTCGCTCTTCGGAGATGAAAACGAAGAAGAAAAATCCATGAATTGGATACCAATCTATATAATCTAAAAACCCAATTTTACATTTTTCAAGTGACCCTAATAAAAAGAGAAAAATGCGGAAAAGATTCAAATAAACTCAAAAAATTATTATTTTTATTATAGAATTACAGTATGTTTTTTTATATATATCTCCCAAACTTGTGTACTTCTCTAAATCAACTCTTTTTGCCATGTCAAACCGTTTTTCTCCTGGATGCAGTGGCGGTTCCTGAGCTAAAATCTTGGGTGGGCTAGAGGAAAGTTTAGCATTGTATACTATTTACGAAATTGTGTATGTTTCCACTTCACCTTATACATTAATCTACATGCTAATTAACAAATATTACGACACTACTGCAAAGTATAAATTACTATATAATAAAATCAATGCTAATGTAAGTAAGAAATAATAAAATAATAATACGGGACCTTAAATTCGTCTCTTTCAAAGTGAAATAACAAGTACAAAAAGCAATATAGAGCTGTCACTGAGAGTCAATACCTGTCACTTTCATACAATACAACGATATTGGTATTTGTGTTTGAATGTATGGGGCAATGGTAGATTCAATTTAGCCCCCAACGAATGACAGAAGCTTGATAATTTGAAGCACAGTCGTGTATGTTTGATGACGTTTCCGTACATACAAATACAGAAAGAACTCGGGCTTGAAAGATCTAGCCCCTGAGTCGTTAATACGTAGGTGTTGCCAGACTGACGTCACGTTGCCTGTTCTCTATGAAGTATTTACAGGGTTATTGTTTTTTTTATGCCGGCTCGGCTTAAAATTGTAGTACAAAACACAATCGAGAATATTATTGTAGGTAGAAATAGCATTGTCTTATATTGACAGAGGAAAATCAAAATAAAGATATCGTATTAATTTGGGAAAGGTTAGTTACGCTTATAAATGTATTTATTTTGTTCAGCGGCCGAATTGCTGTTCATTTTTAATCAGCCATCTAAAGTTTTGGGTGAAAATGCAGGTCGGGCTTAGCCCATTTAGCCCAGTACCTAGAACCGCCACTGCCTGGATGTCTTAAATTGATTTCATTTTATCAGCTAGAGTTTTAGTTTTCTTCATAGCGTGCATTTTATTTAGTATTGAGAAAATTCGTGAAACAATGTGCAATGCAAGACCGGCTGTTTACGCAAACTGGTACATATCAAAGCTCTCTATAGTAACAAGACTGCTATGGAAATATTCAACCAAACGGTTAATCGGAAAAATATTTGTGATGGAACCATAATATTTAGATGAAAGATCGAAGAAATCGGTAAATCGGGGAACGATTAATGCGGTATTATATAACATGTCGTTATGGATGTAAAATGGGACTATGGAAGATAAACGGTCCATGCAGGAACACGAAGAATGCGAGAGCGGTATATCGGGGTTCTATTGTAGCGATTGAAGAGTCAATGTGAAATTTCTCTCTTGAGATTCGAATCGTGACCAAGACCAAGCCGAAAGAGAATTGACCACTCGATTACGAGGCCGACATGTAAAAAACACCTAATTGATTATTTCGGTTTTTACTGTGTTGATATCTACGTATTTTATGACTTTTACAACGAACTGAATTATAATGTTTTTTAATTAGAAGCCAGAAAGATCATAATCTAATAATGTTAAAAATTAAAATGTTTTGTTTGTTGTTGTTTGTAATCTAGCAGTTACAATAACGAATTTCATAATCTGAACGGATACTGTGTTATCAGAAATAATTCACATAAACACAGTGGAAAGCATAACATTTTAAAAATCAAATCGATGTTTAAACATTACTTCAAAATTCAGTAGAAAATACATAGATTGAAATCATCGAAATTAGGGTCTTAAATCGAATTATGATTGATGACTGAAAAAATCAATTACCATCGTATCAGACTAGACGGTTTCCATAACTAGTTCACCGTTCATTGGATTGAATCAATGAATAGACATAAATTTGTCAATGTATTTATGAATGTAAGTCCAAATTCACATATTTTTGTCAGAGTTCACTCATTCTATCCAATTACGAAAGCAATATAGACGATAAGCAAACTACTCAGTTGGATTTTTACGATCCTGGCTCTTCCAAAAACACCATGTCTTTGCGACTCAAACTACACAGCATTTAAAACAGAATTTTCTCGAGAAGTTGATGTTTCCTGAGTAACAAATGTAATTTTCCGATCGTGAACTTAACGTTTTGTTTGCGTGCTTTTAGCTTTTTTTCAATGCAATTACGTAAAAAAGTACGTCCAATAAGGTGATTAAAATCTTTTAATTGATGTTTTGACCGCCAGCTTAGGCGCCATTTAACAATACAAAATTTAGTCAGCTGAGAGAACAATAAAAGTGTTACTCCGGATATTGAAGTAAACGATGCTTTCCTATCAAATTTAAGATGTAATAATCATGCGTGAATCTTCTTTATTGAAATATAAATCAATATAAGTCGCGATCAAAGTTTAAACGAAAAATTGGTTATCTAAAACAACAAATTATATATAATACTAGGTATTGATATTTTGTTACTTAAGTAAATTTATATTCTGTCAAATAAATGACTTACAATTATGCGCTATTTTTTTTAACTTAAAAAATCAAGGATTCTTTGAACTACATACTGTTACGGTAATGCTAATATAAATAGTTTGTAAATGTCGGAAAATGCCAACGAAGTTTCACGGACAAATAACAGAGATCATAATAATTATATCAGTATTTCTCAACATTTTTTACTCGATTGAGTATTTTTTAAATTTCGTATTTTATGATCACGTAATTAGAATACTGTACGAGTAAGTCCGAGGTTAATAAAATGACGAAGTTATGAATAAATTGGGAAGAAAGAAATGATAACATCTATGTCGACGGATACACGTTTATAATTTAATTTTATAAAATTGATATGTTTGTTGAGTGACTGAATTACAATTGATTCTTGTCAAACAACTTCAATTGAGATTCTCTATGGGATTCCATGTTTTCTGCACTGAGAGTGGATATGGTATTTGAAAATATGTGTTTCGTGATTCTGAAAATGTTTCGAGCCACTGGAATGAGTACATTAATGGAGACCACGTAACCATATGATGTGTGTCACATTACTTTGTTATTTGCCAGAATGTATATAAAACGCCTCGATATATAAAGAGCAGCCATTCTAGTGGGCTCAGAAAGTTGTGACTGGAATCATATTTCGTATGTATTTAGTTATTAGTCATCGGAAATAAGTTTCTTTGGCATTGCGAGTTGATTTGCCTTTTCTAAGTCGTTCCTAAAGTCTCATTTAGATCAACCGAATACGTGGCTGAAAAAGTAAACTCGGCCAAATACAAAACAATCTGAACGCGACGCACGCGATTCGGCCAAGTGATCCGACGAGTGATTTTAAGTGATCGAGTGAATATAAGCCGTTTTTATTTATTCGGCCGAAAGCATACCCCTTACCAACAGTAGTAGACCTTCGCTCAAGTTTGAGACGTGTCAGAATAGGCGTTTGATGTTTCGAATGGAACTCACGTAAACATTAACTGAATTTTAAACTGAAACTTATATGCGAGTAGACGCTGACTTAGTCAATATTTTTGCTTGACCGAATGATGCTCGGTCACTTACTGTATGTCCAGTGCCGGTGCGAGGTTATTTGGCGCCCCAGGCAACGGTTTTTGGTGCGCCCCCTTTTAAATAAACCGTTTCACTTTTTTGCGAAATAATGAAAAAAAAAAATCAATTCGGGAGCATTAGAAAAAGTTTTTTTTTATATACCCATGTCCGTTCCCAATGTGAAACATACGACTTCCTAATTGAGGTATCTCAACAGAAATTTTTCTACGTAAACTTTTTGTTACTCAGTCTCTCAGACTCTCTTTTTCGAATTATAGATATAGAATACGATAAATAATAACAGTGAACAAATACAAACATCAAAATAAAATAAAATGTACTAAATACTTTGTCGCCTGTGTGGTCGAGTGGTCAACGGTGTTGGCTTCGGCTACAGAGGGCCCGGGTTCAAATCCCGGTACGGACAGTTTTATAAAATTGATTTTTCAATCGATTTATGAATTTCTGTTCAAAGGCATGGATGTATGTGATGTCTTGAATTCCCCCCCCTCTCACCTTTCCTATCATATGAACGGGGCGTATCGACAGCGATTAGCTTACCACTAATCCTGCCCTAGCCTATCCTTCTATCCCTACTCTCTTTGGAAAAAGAGAGGTTGAGCAACTGAGTAACAAGCAGTTCTCGTAGAAACACTTCTGTTGAGATAAACTTCATTAGGAGTCCATATGCTCCACATTGGGAGCGGACATGGTTTAAAAAAATACTTTTAATACTCCATTTATGCGCCCTTTAACGGTTTGCGCCCTAGGCGGTTGCCTATTTCGCCTTTATGGTGGCGCCGGTCCTGTGTATGTCTTACGTAGACGAAATGAAAAGCGACTTGGTGCGGTACGAAACTATCAAATAGTCTTCACCGCTATAGAGTGTCCACGTGACAAAACGAAAGCCGCAATCAGTTTGTTTGATATTTTGATTAGCTTTAAACCGCGTTGCAGTAACTTCGCCCAGGTAAAACGTAGCGGGTTTCCAATCCGGGATTTCGAGATTGAGAAAATGAAACACGGAATAAATTGTTCTTTAAAAATTCTTGTAAGAGATAAAAAAAAAAGTGACGCTGGTAATTTGGGCAAATCGGTAAATTCATAGGTTTTTAAATTCTAAAATTCTCGGAAGAGCTAAAAAAGCGACTCGGTTGGTGTAAAAGCGTAAAGAGACAAATACAAAATGGTTTATTTGAATCGTATTTCTGTTATAAACTGGATTAATTGCGAGTCATTTTTTTACTAATATTCGTTGTGCTTTTGCCAAGCCAGTGTTAGATATGTAAAGCAAGTGATTGACGATGATTCTAGTATTTCCGTAGAGGGAAACGAGTTTCATCCACTTCAAATATTAGGTCGTTCAGATTAATTCTTTCACGAACGACTGCCCAGTATTTGGGCATTCCGTATAATTTTATGGCCACTAATATCCAGCGATTTCACTAGAAGGATATTTTTATTGCCCTTACGTGACTGTGGTACACTACCAGGGTCAATCATACGTCGGGTCAGATAGGGTTAACAGATGGTATGCAAAATAAGACATATTCTCCAGTTAGATTTAAAAATAATATCATCCTCTTACTTAAGAAATGACGCTCCTTTGTTCTTCATTTAGATAAATACATAGTTAAATTAATATTTTTTTTGCTTTGCGCTGCGTGATGGTCATAGATCAAATAGATGAGGTGGTGCCAGCGTGGGATTTACTTTTCCACATCTGAAAATCCTTTTCTTCCTTTTCTATGAATGCAAATCTATATGAGTATTATAGATTGTTGATTGTATTTATCGATAATAACATTAATAAAATTTAAAATAAATAATAAAACATTGATTTAATAAAAAACTTGGTTATTAAAGCATTCCTTGTTAAACTGTTTCACTAAAAGTTGTTTGTATAATACCGATGAGCTGCCAGCAGAGACCAATTTTTTTTTAAATATTTATTTTGATATATGTATATTTTATTAATATCAATATTTATTCGCCCTATTTAATTTAAAAATAACAATATCACGAATCTTTTATTAGGCATTAAAAGCTAATCAATTAAGTATTAAAATTACAAATTTTAAATGAAGCTGTGACAATTTTCAAAAAAAGATTCAGTGATTTAATATTTCTTTTTGTGATTAATTAACTAAAAAAAACAACAGGTCAATGTTTAAGCACCCCCTAGCTTCCTTTCATCTCTATATAGTAAACGCTGAGTAGAAAAGTATGACCAAGAATGCATACATCAACTGGAAATATTTTTTTAAAAATAGTTAGCTCGATTTTATGAAATACTAGCTGACCCAACGAACTTCGTACCGCCTCAAAATCAATAAGTGTTGTGTTAACTTGATAACTTGAAACATGATGACTACCGAGCTAACCTTTAGTTGTAAATTGTGCGGTGGCAAGTCAGGCAAATCCAATGAGTTTAAAAATTCAGTAGGATAGTTGGTTGGATTGGCGGAAATCGCCAGATAGTAGAATCATTGCGCCTCCAAAGTGTCTTGACTTATTGTACAAATCTTTCATAGTTCGATTGAGTGCTTCCAATGCGCCATTGTCCATTCATCCCAGGTGATGATTGTATTTGCTACCAAAAATTTGGCCATTGCTGAGTGTTTCGCAATCTCGCATGTCGGGTTTTCAGTGGTTTGGAGGTTTAACCGCAATTTCAACGCTGAATAAGCCATTCAGAATCCTTCTATCTACGTGGCCGCTATTCCAGAAGAAGAAACTGCTACAGCAATTTTATATCTCGCACGAACAGTGGCCATAATCAATGACATGAGGAATGTCTTCCCAGCTCCACCGGGCGCATCGAGGAAAAATAAGCCACCATTTCCATCATCAATTGCCTTCATTAAGGTATCGTACATTTCCTTCTGTTGAGGGCTCAACAGTGGTACATTCGTTCAAACTGATTGGTTCAATGCATCTCGATCATATTCACGTTCACGTTCCGATTCTCGATTGAAAGCGTCGTTCATTCCACGATCTGGCGTTGGCATTCGTAACTTGACTAACAAACTGCCGCATATGAGGCAACACATGTCTTCGATTAAAAGCAAAGCCTGGTTATGTATCTCTTCATTCATCTCGAGATCGGGATTCCCTTAACTGACACGAATTTTGATGTAAAATTTATTCGGACATGTCATCCTTGTACTTGTTCCACAGTTCACGGGGATTCGATGGGAAGCGTGTCAAAATAATGATAGAAAATAATGTGCGTATCTGATTTGGAGATTCAGAAACAATTTCTTCAGCGATTGTCATGTCCCAATGAGTATCATTTTCAAGATAATTGAGCTGTTTACATGCAAGTAAAAGCATTCGTCATTTTTCGGATGAACTGTATAAATGCGACCAAGAGCATCAGTAGTCATTTGGGTGATCAGTAACCGCATCGCCTTGCTTTTGAGGTTAAAATTTCTTCGATGTAGCTTTCCAAGTGTAATAACGTGGCATCTCAGAGTAGAGCAACGTTCGTGCAAACAGCCTAATATTGTTGTCAAAAAAATTATCATACCTAAATGTAAACATAACCTTATTTCAATATTATTCGTTTTTTTTTCGTTTTCATTTCATATGATCGATTTTTTTATTCTTATTCATACTCTAAATTTAAAATTATTTAAAAGTCTGCAAAAGAAGCAGAAAAAAATGAATTTTGGAAATAACTTGCCATCTAGTGGATGAAATCGGCATACAACGACATTTTCATTATTCAAGCTGTTCGTCATTTGAAAACTGTATGAGAATATTAATTTTCTTCTCCGTGATATTTTTCCGATGTTTTATTGCTTATTCTGCTATTCTAGGCGGAGACGAATTTAATAAATCAAAGATCATTAAAATCAGCCAAGCCCTTCTTGAGATATACGTGGTGTAAATAACCCGACTTTGTTTTATATATATAGATAGATAGATGTATGTACATATGTGAAAACATCATTTTACATTATTTTTCATTAATAGATGTCTCTGTATTGAAATCTTAGGATTCGCAAGAAAAGATAATTTTTAAAAACTAAATAATGAATATTTTCAAAATATTTTTTTTGTATTTCGGTGCTTTAATTTTTTTTTTTTGTTCAGGTACCAGATAGATGTTGACTCAGTGATGCTGTTGGGGTGATGGGTGAGGGGGTAAGCGGAGGCAGGGGGGCATGGGCGTGTCCCGTTGCCGTGTGGCCACTCTGGCCTTGCTCTTGGCCATCTACCTCGCTGCGGCTTTGTTGCTGTCCTCAGTTGCTCTGCACGAACCACGTCCATCATCGAGCGGAGGAACCAGCAAAGTAAGTGAAATGATACCATGTTTGGCGAAAGTCAAATGATCTCGATTTATGGGTAACTTATATTTGAGAAAAGATCTGTTAAAATCTACCCACATGGAATATAAAATTCAAATTTGCTCATTTTTTTACTAGAATTGTATAATAATCATAAAAAACTCACATGAATCATTTCAGACAACAGCTCTGTAAAATTGTATACTTTCTTTTTAACAAAAGGGATTTGTATTTAAAAAATTTAAGCCTACTAAAACTACAACTACAAAATCTTCAATATAATAACAAAAAAATCATTTGAAATGTATCACCTATTTGAAAATTGATTATGTTCAGTCGATAACCATCTACAATTTGTTCTTTTTGCTTAATTTATTTGAATCGTATCACATGGCCGAAAAACAAGTATTAAAACAATTTTACAGTCATCGCAAAATAAATTCATTTGGTCCAAATCAATTTCCTATTAATAAAATCATTCTTATTATTTAATTGAATTTATGATTTAATTCATTAAAAAAAATATTGGCTTTGCCAGCATTTGTCAAAAAAGTGTTTAAATAAGAAAACAAATGACTGGTAGTAAAATTTTAATTGGACTCTCCATGAATTATTTGTTACCTATTTTTTCACTTTTCCTGCTAAGGAAAAAGCAGTGTTAGAGTAAACAACAGACTCATGCTCAATACAAAAACATTATGCTGCTAGGGATATTTTAGATATCGATGGCTTAGTTCCATAGTGCTACATCTAGAAAAAGGCAGTTTTGAGAAATGACTGACGAAAGTTTTGTCGTATCTAAACTGAGTTGTAAAAAAGTGATGAGTATTATTTGCCTCATCTTTTTAGTAAATCATTTAGTCATTTATTTCAATTCTATACAAATTTATGACAATATTGACAAAACCATAAAACGATATTTCGTGTTGTTTTTATATGAAACTGAGAGAATATCTGTCGACCAAGAGAAATCTTAAAGAGATATATTCGAAGATAGTGGGAAGTAGATGTCAACACATAATTTTTTTGACTTATTGCTCTATGGAATTAGGTCATCGATATCATGATTTTTTAAAGATATTATTTCCACAACATAAATTTAAAAAACTATTCTCATCAAATTTAATTCAACAGGTTTCTGGAGTGAGTGGTGCTGGCTTAGGTATGCGGTTAGGTGGTCCAGGATTAGCACGCGGGAGACGTGGACGCCCTCGATGGTGTCGTCAGCTTCATTTTGCAGTTCCCCCAAGCTTCACAGTTGCCCTTGCTTCATTTCCCGGAAGCGGTAACACCTGGTTGAGATATTTGCTTCAACAAGCCACAGGTGATACATATAAATTGATTTTGAGAGCCAATAATATCAAGAGTTTATGTACACTATGGCAGGTAAACAGATCAATGCTGAAACGTTTTATGGTTAATCAGGATGTTGATAAACATTCTAAGTATTAAAATAAAGTGATATAACTTTGCAATATGATATAATGCTTTATAGATGCCATCTTTCTTTTCATGAATGGCATATTTAATACTTATAGCATTTAACTATATTTTATTAGCCTTTAACTGCCGTAGATAATTAATAGTAATTACCTAGCACGCTAGTTATTGACGAGATAACTCATCTCTGGCGTGTTGAGCACGCAAAATTTTACGAGATATCTCGTCTGTGGCAGCCATCGAGTTAAAATAGTCTTTGATATACAACCCTCTATGTCCAGCATTGGGTCTAGCTTTTCATCAAAATACAGCGATTTTTGTTAAGTAACATATGTGAAATTTATCAAAAAAATAAACAATTTTGTCTTTGTTTTAAAACAATATTTTTTTGTTGACTCTTATTCAAACTCAATTGCAATTGTAGTGATAAATAATAATGATCTCTTGCTTGATTTCAAAGACTGGAAAATATTTGTCTTGTACATAAAATAAAATATATTTAGGCTTTGCAAATTTATATAAATATTTTTTCTTGTTAATAGATGTCACTAATGTTTTCCTATGCTAGTGACATCTATTAATGGAACTAATTTGGTAAATACACATTTATCAGTAATTTCTAGATTTGTTGAATAATAAATCTTGTTTTATTATAGGTGTACACACTGGGTCAGTATACAAAGACTATGGTCTTCTGAAGAATGGATTTCCTGCCGAGGCAGTTTGTAATGGATCCGTTCTTGCCGTAAAAACTCACGAATGGGGACCACTAGCTCGAACACCTTTCAATCGGGCAATCTTACTTGTGCGAAACCCAGAACAGTCAATACAGGTGAATTTACTATTTTATAAAACATTAGATTTCTAAAAAAACAACATTTAACTGTAAATAATTAAATTTCATTTCTTGATAATTTTACTCCAGTAATTGTTGTCTATATCTTCTCATTAGGCATAGGTGATTTTTTTATAAATCACTTTTTTTTGTTTAATTTTTCATTAAGTAGTTGAAAATGCTTGTGATGATCGAAACTGGTCATGATCATTTGATAAATTTTGTAGAATACATACAAAAATCTGTGCTACATATTCATAAATATTATGCCTTGTTTATTGATGAATAAAAAAGACTTCTCATAGTACATTGAAAAATAACAAAGCTCAATTATTTCAATCTTTGAAAAAAGCATTTCACTTAATAATTTCCTTAATTTTGCATTTTTTTTTTACGATTATTCGAATCTTAAAAAATTGTCTTTTTTTGTTGTTACATACATACAAGGGCACATGAAGATAGCTCCATGGACACAGGGTTATGAAGCACTGTTTTAAAGAATCTTAAATTGTTGGGATGTATTTTTATAAATTTTTATACAAAAATAATGTTTTCATCAAAAGCATATTTTTTTACACTTCAACTCTATTTGCAACAATAACACAATCTTCAGCAAATATGTGTGCCAGACATCTTTGAAATATTGTTAAGAATACAGTTTAAACAAATAAACTCATTTTTTGGTAAGAGCAATAAACAAAGAAACTATTTGATGATTTCATAAAAGGTCAGCATGATATGGATTATATTAAAAAAGAGCGAATATAAGATAAAAATATTCTAAAAAGTCTATGCAATAAATAAATCCACATTGCTCTTAGTTATGAAACATGTTTCCTTCAGTTCATTTTTAATAAATTGTAACCACATACATATATATATATATTTTCATGATTTCAATTGCGCAATGATGTTTTTTGCGGTTTTATTAATTTTTCCCATGTTTGAGACGGACCTATTTACTTTCAAAACATGCATTTCTGGAGATCAAGGTACATTTTATTATTGTAAATGATAAATGCTTATTAATGATGCATAAGGCAGCGAAAAATTACATCCTTAAAAGGATTAATTTAATTAAAAGTAAATTAATTAAATTGTATGCAAAACACATAATATTTTTAATGATATTTAATTAGAAACGGCGTGCTTTATTTTAATAGGCTGAATTCAACCGGCAGAGTGGGGGCCATATAGGGTTTGCTTCTCCAGACAGATATAGACGTACAAAAGGGAAATGTAAGTATGCACATAAAAACTCTTTTGTAATTCATTATGAATTGTGAGGTGTTAATTAAATGATCAGTGTTTTTAAACCTCTTATTAAGTAACTCTTTCGTTATCAAACTTGGTTGTTCTTTACATTTTGCATAATTCAAATAAATCATATTCTTTAAATTGTTGAAATTGAAAACATAAATGATTTTCCGTCAACGTTTATTTGATATTTCAGATTGGCAGAGATTTGTGGCAGAAAAATTGATGGCCTGGAGACAAACGAATTTAGATTGGCTTTTAAACTTCACGGGGCCCGTCCATGTTATATTTTATGATGATCTAGTTAGAGACGTAGAGGGGACTCTGAGAAAAGTTCTCGACTTCTTGGAATTCCCAGTAGATGAGGTGAGTGAGGTTTACTTTTTACTTCTGCTATATTTAGGTATAATCCCTTTACATATTGTAGCATTTCTGGTAAAAAAAAGAATGCAAAGGATATTTTTTGAGTTATTCATACTAAATTGTTAACATTCTTAAGCGCTGAGTATAGAAAAGTCAAATCAAAAATACGTCAATAAGCATATCAATGTTAAGTTCAATTAAAATATCCCGCAATGACACTGGAAATCCACAAAAACAACTTTAGCACAACACATCGAGACAATACTACTAGGAGACTCGTACGGTTAGGTTAGGTTAGGTTAGGTTAGGTTAGGTTAGTGTGTATTGGTGCATAAAGGTTCAATAAGATATCAGAAATTCTTAGCACTTGATGAGCAATAATTTCTCAATTTGCAAGTTTGGATGGTAATAATGTTTTCTCTATTTTAGTATATATTGTTTTATTTATTTATTTATTTAATTAACATTGTACAAGGTTGACAAATTATAAATTTAAAACTTTTACAATGGAGAAAAAAAAATAGTATAATTTAATATTAAACGCAGTAAAAAAAAAAGTGGCAAGGAAGTCAACTGAGTAAGCTCCGACGAACTCTACTTTAATACATAAAAAATAGTATTCGTCGGAACTCACCCACGTCTACGTGGAATATGTCGACATCCGAAGCAATATTGTTGAACACCGTTAAAGCTCTCCCCAGTGGCATCCCCATTGGCAGGCTGGTTCTAAACCTTGGGAGAACAAACAATTCATGTCCACGATTTCTCAAAAAATAATCAGGAACATTTAGATTCACATTCTCAAGAATGGTGGAATTCTCATTTTGGCCTCGTATAAGTCGAAAGAAATATATGGCCAGATACATTTCTCTTCGAACGTTCAAGCTTGTTATGTGATGTTATATTATTATGGTTTACTTGTATGAAGTTAACTGTTTATTCTTGGTGGGAAGCATTATAATGAGAAAATCTTGATCATATAAGAATTTTATTTTCCATATATATGTTTATTTATTTAATTGTATTTCCAGGAGACGTTTCAATGCGCTTTAGACAGGAGGGAGGGTATATACCGTCGTAAAAAACGACTTCTTAGCTTCGACCCTTTCACTCCAAACATGAGGAGAGCCATCACTTTTGAGATGGAGAAGGTGTACGATTTAATTAAGCGGAGCCAGGGTCTCTACGGTCCACAACTTTCCACGCCATTTAGATAACACATTGTCAGACGAATAATTCAGAAGTAGACACATTAATTCATAAATTGTATTTTAATAAATGAACAGAGGGTATTATTATGTCGACGGACAAAAAGATATTACGACGCATATCAAAATTTTATGGAAAATGCTTTCTCTTTATAGCTAACTAATTCCAAACATGCACATACAAATTTAAGTCCAGTGATGCTTTTTGAAGGTCATTTGAGCTGTCATGTCCATATTATTTAAAAATGGAATCGCTTCTTGATTTGCATTTGAATTGTCTGTTTGTTTGAATGGCATAGGAGCTTAATATTTGTATTGTCATTTTATAGAAAAAATTCATTTTAAGCAGTTTGGCTGTAATATGGTTAATTTTAAAAATCCTCGGTGGGCGAAGAAAACATTATAAGATACAATGAAAAATGATGTGTCCTTCATATTCTTTAATTCATAAACAAGACTCGGTCAGCTAGTGAGTATTTTTATCTGAACGAAAGCGGTCGTGTATTAAAATAATAACTTTGGGATATACGTATAAATAATACAAAGTTTTTTCATCACGTTATATGTTACACTTTCTTATCACATTTGATGTTATTTTACGATTCCTAAAAATTCTCAAAATGAAGATAAATTATTTATTTTTTAATATTAAAGCTTTAATGATACTTAACGAAAGATTGGTCTCTCATAATATGTTGATTGTTTCATTAATTTGATGAATTAAAAATGTATTAGGCAAAATATAATAGAACTTTGTTCCGTCTTCCAAATATCAAATTCAATAATTACTGATCTATTGAAACTTAAAAAACAACACTTTTACAGGATCATTAAAAGAAGACACCATTTACAGATGCTCTAAATTGCACTGAAACAAATCATTGAATAAAGTATTTAGAAATGTCGTAAACCTCAGATATCTTATTTCAATAGCACAAATGTTAACATTACTATAATTTTCACATTTGTTTTATGTAAAAGAAAACATTCATACAAGTGCAATGTACATAAAGATATTAATTTCTATTTTAAAATAATATCTCTTTATCTAATGAAGCCATGACATTTATTTGATTCTACAATTTGATTCTACATTTGATTCTTTCTGGTCATGTTTACGAAATAAGCCATTGATCTAAAATTTACAGTTGGTTTGATTAAATCATTGACCTTGTAATATATTATAAATATTATTTCAATAGGGTTCAATGAAACATAAAGAAATTAAAAATTAAAATGCACAAAACTTTGTACAGAGTAGATACAACTTTCAAACCTGTTGAATTAATTAGAAATAAATCCAAAAACAATTGTACAGTGAAACCCCAATTTACACTAAAGTTGGGACAGTGTAATTTGGGGTAGTGTAATGGGGGGAGTGAATCTCATACAAAATTAGGGATTTGTTTTTTTCCGCAACAAATACAAAACTAAAATTTCCCTTAGTATGCACTTAGTATAAAATAATATGGACGAAATATTTAGTTATAATATATAATAAAATGCAAAGCGCGCCAAAATCCAACAGATAGACAGTCGTCCGGCTATACGTATATAGCCTGGCATGTGTTGAATACACAGACGCTAGCCAACATTTGACTGTATGCGCCGCACAGACGACCATCACGTAGCAACGACAATGTAATGCGACAGTGCAATTGGGGAATTTGCGGCGAATATTTCAAGCCAGCACGTAATTCAGGGTAGTGTAATTGGGGGTTCCACTGTATCGTTGAAATGATTCTTAAGAATATTCAATATTTTTGGTATTCCACAATTGTAATAGATCTGACAAAAATTTCAATTCATACTGATGTTTGAATATTATAAAAAATTCTGAAAATTGATATTTAAAAGCGTCTGACAATAAGTATTAAAGTGTTTTTCTATAAATACTTGTAAAAATATAATTATTCCGATATTAACTATACATATTCAAAATAACCAAGAATAAATTAATGCGAATGTATTTACAGAAATAATATAAGTGAATGAAATATTCTGTGTTGTAAACATAAATAATGAGATTATTACATAATATATTGTTGTTCTGCTTGCAACATCACTTTAGCGACAAAAAATAAATTGTGCGGAAGAGGTAAAGAAAGTTGATATTTTTTAAATTTGTGAATGAAAGACAATTAAGCTGGTGTTACAAAATGTTTAAAGAAACGTAAAATGAAACGAATATCAGGGATTTATGAATGCGCTTTCGTGGAAAAACAAATTTAGCCTCGTATAGTATCAAAAATAAATCTTAGTCGCGTTAGCGAATGTGTTAACATTGCTTGCCATTATTGGTTTAATTGATTGTAATGTATTTAGCCTTCTCCTCAATATATATTAAGTTTCCTCGAGAGTGGCATCCTTTGTTCTGGAATGTCCTAAAACTTTCTAATGAATAACACATGCTGCGCTATTGGGAAGTTTTACCTAATTTGTTATTTATGAAAAGATTTTCACGCTATATCGTCTTATTTTTTAAGACGTTTAAATATGATCAGGGCTAATTTAAAACTTAATTCTGCAGTAGCATGAATGTTATAAACAAATAAATATTTGTTTAGTTAATTTTTCAGCTAGTCACGACAATTTTATTTTTTAATGTACAATATACAACATGGGTATTGATTATTCATTGAGCCACTTCATCCTTTTATGATGTGCAATAATAAAAACAGTATTAAATAGCAAATAAGAATGAAAGCGTTGTTCTATATAATTGATGGTCAACCCTTGACTTAAAATGACATTCGTTGTAACCCACAAACTAAATGGTTTTCTCAGACTCATATTAATGTTGGGAAGTGAGAAGTTTTTACCATTTATTTTGATGTCAACTCCAAGTAATATTTTGAAGATCGAAAACTATGTTTTACACTGTACACTGCAGTTGTAGTATATTCTAAGATTATTGTTTTCGCAACATGCATTTTTATGTAAGTTCTCCACCTTTTAGTTCAGTCTTTTTAGAAGCAATTAAATTCTGTTTTCTAACATGTTAAACGCACATATAGCGAAATTTATCAGCAATAGAGTATTTAATATGTGCTTATTAGAAGAACTTTTGATCGTAAAAATGTTGTTCACTTCCAAAAGTTTTGTCACTAACAAACCGGACTTTGCATTTTGATAGCTTCAGGAATTCATGGGCACGAATAAATTTGAAATGACATCAGTTCCTCAGTAGATGCATACAATTATTAGAATAGCACTTTGTATGCCCTAGACTCGAGGGAGGTTATATCTTAATGCGTAAAGCTTTCAACTTCTACAGCCCGTGAACAATCGGAAAGTGGGTAAATTTTGTATTATTTTATATGCTAGGTACTTAAATTACTATTGTGCAGCCTGTTTTTATGTTGTGGCTTTAATTTATCATTATAATTGTTAAGTGTATGTATTTACTTGTTGTGAGATTCAAAAATGAATCCATCAATCTCAATTTATTTTTTAAAATATAAATGTGTATATATGTAAATGAGGTGGGTGCAGAACTTGGGGTATTAACCCTCAAACCGTACAATTATCCGCAATTATTTATTTCTACATTTCCTTTAATGAAGATTTTGCCTTTTTTAAAGTTATCATGCATTATTTATTGTCTTTTTACATCCATTCATAAATAATAGATTATAAATATATGTACTTCAAAGTGTTGTGTTTAATTATATTATTGTCTTCACTATTTTTTATGCTAATTGGTAAATAAGAATTTGAGTATTTTACTATAAATGTTGTGATTTAAAAAAATGTTTATTCATACGATAAATATGCCATAAAAAGGTGCTCTTATATCTCATACTTCAAAAAAAATACATTATAATTTGTAACCGATGACGGCTCGCGGTTAAAAAATTTAAAAGTGTTGTGGTAGAAAAAACAAGTATCATGTTCGAAATTTACACAAAATTTAATACAGTCTATTATTTTTGTAAACATTTTCTTTTTAAAACATTTAATTTAAAACGTCTAATAATTAGTTTTTTGTGTGATTCACTTAAATATTCTTTAATAATATCTAATACGACATTATCTATGTGTTTTCTGTAATTCTATTAATATTAATAAAGCCACTTTCAGTTCAAACTGAATCACCACCTATTAACAAACATGGAGAAAAAATAAAGTATTTCTCAATTTATACCCATAGAGCATTTTGCTATATTTAAACCAATATGAATTAAAAGCTCGGATATATTTTTAACTATGGCTAGGTCTCAAATAAACTACATATTAAAATACCTGGATTAGAACAATCTTTTTGCTCCGTCTTTACTTTTTCTTCAAGATACAACATTGAGAATTTCATTAACATTTAAAAATAAGGAATTAAAAGTATAGATTAAATAGAATGAAATACTTAAAACTAGATGTGTTAACAGAAAGTAAAGATGCAAATTGGTTATGACAACTTTGACTCAATGAAAGGAGACAACTGATAGCGCTGTGAACAACTGCACTCAAGTGGCAAGCCCACCTCCACTCTAGTACACTCTATCGAATAAACATCACTGAAAATACACTACTACATGCTGTTATTATATTTCAACTAACAATATACAAACAACAGATTAAAATTACATTTTTAATTTACATCTTATAATTTGGCAAGTGACCATCCGCTTTTATAACATCAATTGCTTATTATTATAAATAGAGGCCTATGATATAAATGTCTATAATATCCTAAAGAGTTTCCATTATTTTATTTATTAATTATTATTCGATTTTCTTTATCGTCATTGTTATTATACTGTGAAAAATGCTTGATTCATACATTCTTTCTTATAGCCATAATTGAATAATTGCTGACTTCCTTTGACTTCTAAAAATGGTGCTTCTATTCTTATATTATTAAAATGTTTCTAATCTTATTGAAATAATTTGCTCAGTCTGCAAGACCTTATTTTTCAATGACTAAACACGATGTTATTTTTAAAAATAACAATATTTTATTAGCTACAATGGTGGTAACATATTAATGAAACTATTTTATATTGATAGGATACTGAAATATGCTGACCATTCGAGGTAAACAATTATATGTTAATGTAATAACCTAACTTAACATCCTATTAGTTGATGCTTCATACATAGGGTTAGGTTAGGTTATACCAGTGTTTCTTAAGTTTATTTAAGCAATCAATTCATTTTATTTGCTTCATTGTCTTATGACAGATTAAAAATATTGTTTATACATAGAAAAAGAAAGAAAACCAAATTTCCAATTTTTAATAATTGAGTTAATTATATTGACTTACATTGTCAAATATATTTTAAAGGCAGATGAATTTGGATAGACTGATGCGAATGTTCATTTATTGTCTCATATAGATTGAGAGAGATTACTGATAATATCAAAAGCAAATATCATCGCGATATGCAATTTTCTTATCTGTGACAGTGAAACCCCCTATATTCAACATTCCTTCAGACTTTTTAATCCCCTCCCCTTAAAGAAACACTGTATCAAACCATTATTACTTCATATTTACAGGATTGCAATCTTCGGCGATGTGTCAGTACGTGAGATAGTTCCCTTGATATACAGTTACCATTAATAATAATTGGTGTTGATAATTTAAAAGATGTTATAATATCATACGTACTTCTCATTATTATTTTTATGTACTTAATCTAATATTTTCTTAGAAATTAGTATTGTTAATTATTCATAAAATCGAAAGTGATGTCTACAAAATTTATATGCTAACTTTAAAGCACAAAGAATATGCCAAATGAATGTATATTTGTAACAATGTATTGTCTTTCTTGATATAAATTAAATGGGTATCATCACACATAATATGGTTTTTAGTCACTGTACCAAACAGATGACCATAGTATATGTAAATAGATGACCATACAAATGAAGCCACTGATACACAATTAAAAAAATCTATCCACTATTTATGAATAATGTTGCGAGTACTGTTCTACTGAATTGGTGTTTTTTCTGTATAAGATTAAGGCAGTTACCAAAGATCTAAAGGTATCCTTAAAAAATAGATTTAGTTTAGCAATGCTGCTCTCCGGCCCAGAATAAAACAATATTCAAATTTCAGTAGCCATTGCTGTAAAATTTAAATCAATCTCTTTATTTGTTGAAACACATAATTCCGAGCTTTTCTAAGTAACGAAGTTCATTGGGATGATTTTTTGTCGATCTTACCCCTGAACACTGAGGAGTAGTTTTTTAAAATTACTATCTTTACTTTCAATTTAGAAGCAAATTTAAATGCGATCACCGTTACAATGTTGAAACGCATATTCATGAGTCACAAAATATGAAAAATAATTTTATTGAAGACACACGTTTAACCTAATATAACTTGTTAATTAACATAGACACTACAGTTTTTAGCGATTATTGAACAGTTTTTCGATATTTAAATAGGCTCATCTCAAAAATCACTCCTTAATTATTTTATGCTCGACTTCAATCAAAGTTAAATTGTAAGTTTAATAAATATTTGACACGAGCTAATGAATTAAAGTTTAAAGCAATGCAATTACTGTCAATCGATTATATTTATATTAAATGAAACAATAGTTTATAATAATTAAACTGCACACATGAAAAACCAGTCATCGCTTATCTGCATCAAATAGTATACCACTGTTACCAATCACTTTCAGTATTTCCGGCTGCAGGACCAGCAACTTAATGTCTGAAATAAATGTAACATAAATAAGGAAAAAGTGGCAGTTATTATGAAAACTGATTTCAATCAACTGTTCTGTGTCTATGTGTAAAAATATAGTATGTTATAAAAAGAAGTTGTTGTGTAAATAAATAAAGCTTGTAATATATGACTGTTCTAATAATATGTACAACTGAAAGCTTCTTGATATTTCTTTACACGGCCTATTGGACTGCTATGTTCTTATAAACTGTATGTAAAAAATGTAAAATTAGATATTCAGATACAACTTTATACACAATAGAAGAAAAAGATCACAAATCAACACGTACTGAATTTATAATAAGAGCCTATGTGTTGGAACATTTAAAAATGTTTGTAAACTTACATAATAAATAAACTATTATTGTGAAAAATTTTGCCGTTTCATTTATTCAATGCTCAATGAATTAAGCCGTACTCTATACCACCGGTAGGCTGCCAATATGTTAACAAGGGGCTCGTTTAATCTCAAAGTAATTCTCGGTGTTCTAGGGAAGGAGTTAATTTTTTTAATCACTTCTTATATATTTATATATATCTTAATTATATTTATTATACTCCGCAATAATTATTACTTAATACACTTATAATATGTAACAATATGCAATTCACCGTAAACTAATCAACAGTTTCTGTTATGTGCTAATTTGATCTGAGAACATTGTTTTCTCTTAAATTAACAAGGGGCTCGCCAGCCTTAGTAAAATTTAACAAGAGGCTCACGTGAGCCCCTGTGGCCCCCCTCCAGCCCAATTCTACCCCATACTAACAAGAAAACAATTCTTTCTATTTTGCCTCATAGGTGACTGTAGCGGTCTACAGTGCCATCTATGATTAAGACAAATTATTAAGTGACTTATTCGTGTAATTGACAGAATCTAGCTTAATAAAATTTTCACAACATCCCAGTTGAGTTAAGCATTCCTTATTATATTTCAATAAAATTTAAATCTAAAAAATGAACGGGTGGAGTGTTTAAGCAGTGATATTCTATTTTTTAAATTTGCTTCTCAAACAAAACCCATTATTTTTTTTATTTTTCTTTGAAACGTTAACAAAATCTAACATAAATCACACTATCCGAAAAAGAATTGTATCGAAGTTCTGCTTTTAGCCCTCCAAAACTTACCAATTGCCAATGACGTATTCTTCAATTGTATACTTTTGTAGATTGATTTTTCAAATTAATTTTGATATTTATGTTTTCCTCCACTCATCCCATCCTAAAAATGGTAGTGACAGGATAATAACAAGTTTTGTTTTAGCGATTTTCTTTAACATTTTAATATTATAAACTTGGTCGCTCACTCCTGACCAACAGTAATACCCTTTACATCTGGAGGGGACATGGTTGAAGAAAAACAAATCTTTCCTTCTCGGATATTAACCCTTCAGGCATGTATGTATGTATACCTAGATTTTAAATAGAGGCATCTATCCTAATCAATATTAAAAAATCAGAAAAAAATTGTTTAAATCAAACAAACAGGAGTTATGTATAAAATAAAATAATTTTATTGAAAAGTAATGGACATAACATTATACTTTTTATAATACACTTGACAAAAAAAATATAATACTATAATATTGTTTGAAAACTCAGCGAATTAATATTATATTGATAACACTTCCGTAATATCCAAATTCAGTGCCTCAAAGTAATCTCATGCGTCATATTTAATTTGTGATCCCTTGGAAGAGATTAATCATAGATAATAGTTCAATGGTTTGTTCTAGTGTCTACAAAGTTAAAGTTTTTAAAGTAATGTCCCTTCTAACAATCACAACTGTAAATCACACCTGTTCCAAAGTACCAGATATCACAGACAAATGACAAAATTAACAATCTTTCATCGTTCGCTGACTGAACAGTTCAACATTCATTTTTCTAGTAAACAGCTGACGAAAAAGAAAACTTCATTTTTGACAGATCTTCAAAACAATTCAAGGTTTGAACTACATACTGTGTTTCCTTGATTATACGACGTTTATTTAAAATGTCAATTTTAAGTCACCGTGAAAACAGTACTATAATATGCGTCTTGATCAAGTCATAAAATGACAGAGAGCGACAGAATTATAAAAGAAAGTAAATAACGATGCATTGGTTATTAGTATCTACCATCAGTTTTAAACTTCTTAAGATTCAGCGTGCCATTATTCTGGAGCATATTTTGACCAGTTATTGATGTAATTTCGAATCATATATCGCTATCTGAAAGCAATCTGAGATATATTGAAATATATTAGTAAGTTCAACTAAACCATATTGGATAAACGGCCATTTTAATTGTGTGATTGAATCACTGATACAGATGTGATATACAATTTTGATTGTTAGTAAAAGCTTTATAAAATGATTGGCATATAGCGTACCGCAATCTATGAAATCTGTCAGAATGTTGAAAAAAGTTCAATGAATCAATACAATTTTTCTGCAATATTACACTTATAAAATAAATAAAATAAACAGTGCATTTGATATATATATATATTTAAACTATAATTAAATTGTTTTTAAATCACTTTTATGGTTAGTTATAAAATCGTAATAAATTTTTGGCATCAATTTGAAATGACTTTACAAAAAAACATTATGGCGAAATATTAATTCAAATTTAAAATGTCATGTTTTTATTTAGATCTTTACAACACAAATGATAAAAATAAACATTCATCGTAAGCCTAAAAATTAATAATACAAAAATATAGTAAATTCATTTTTTACATGACATAAGGTCGATTCCGTACTTAAATTAATTTAATGAATTGAATGTCATACATATGTGAAGTTACCTCTGGAATGATATTTCCGCGAACATAAAACGTTTAAACTCAATTTTTTTTTAGCTATAAAATAATTGCTTTCTTACAAATAATCAATTAAATTAATACACTTAAAGAAGTCTATATGCCAAAATAGTCTAAAGATATGAAAAGAGAAATCTATTATTACTGCATTACTTGATACACGTAAAAATAATAAATATTTATAACATAATAATAGCCATAAAGCTAAATAAAAAAAATATTGCTTACGTCCGGTAGATCAATAAATGCTCTTTAGGATAAGATTTATATACTATCCTTATAAAAAAAATCAATTCCTCTAATATTCATTAATTTCTGCAAACATTTGAATGAAAATGACGATTATTGTCGTAATTTTTGGAAATATACAAGTTAGGTGTAGCCAAAATAAAACGTTCCTTCGCTACAGTGCTTCTAAACCTTATTCATGTCAGTGTCGGCTTTACCACAGTACAACTATTTAACGCTCCCTCGCAAATATATAGAGGAAATTTTTAAATTACACTATCGGAATTACCTATAGACTTATCTGTATCAATTCCAAGAATAATATTCGAAGCAGAAGAATTCCTACACACTGATGCGTAATAATTAACATATCACAAGGATCGAAAGAGTTGAGTAAAACACAATAAACAACCGCACACACGAATTTAAATGCCTCCAAATGCTAAATGTATAAAAACGCATTTTACACACCTGTTAAGAAACACTGTTTTATAGTAGTGTTTGAGGACCATTTTATTTAAATTAATATGAAAAAGTCTATCCCTAACTGTGGAGGCTCCGAATAATATGCCTCATAAATATAATCTCAGTGCAATGTAACATAAATTTTAAGCAGGAACATGTTTGAATATGAGATATAAAGTAGTCATTATTTACGACAGTATAATTTTGTGCTACAAATAAGCAAAACGACAATAGTTCAAATGATATGTGTTCAAAGAAGGATAAATTGTCTTTGGAAATTAGACCTATATTTCAGAAAATAGGGCAACACTAGAAACAATCGGAATGGCGATTTGGGGTACAAGATTTTTCTGAGAACGAATTTTTCGCACAAGAAAATAAATAATAAATGTTAGAAGTTTTTTAGTGCGAATATTACGGGAGAATCTATTCACCAAAGAATCATATATGTTCACGTTTTTATAGATTGTGTTTGTATGGTTAATAGCTATACTGTTTCTGATATTAGTCTTTAATACCCAGCTCAGTAATACGGTGACACACACTGATAAAGCGTTGAACCGCTGGAATGATCCGACACTTTAAAAATGAGGATTCTAAATCACATACAGCTATGAATGCTGAAGGAGAATTAAGTGTAACAACGTGCTTTATCGCTTTGCCAGGTTATGAAACTATTCACGTTAACAAAACTGCAGAACCTGACCATGTGGAGCAAATGTCGGAGTCACGTGTACCAAAAAATCTTCAAAGGAAAGAGACCAAAGTAAAACAAGAAACAAAGCAATTGCTAAGGACTGGGCCGGGTGGAGACACTAGATTTATTACCTGACTTCAACCTGAAATAAAGATAGTAATTTTATATTCTTTAATTCATATTCATCAGAAATTAACTAGAACAATCAACTGTGTCAATTTCATGATGCCAAGGTTTGCGCGATGGACAGATATTTTGCATTTAACAGTAAAGTTTATTTTGGTAAGCGACATTTATGTCAGTGACAATGATTGTTATGTCAGTTTCATATTGTTTGATAATAGCCGAAGAAAGTTAAAATGCTGTATGATTACCATCCGACATGGCATGATCCTTCAAAGTAATAACTAAAGAAAAGATGCCAACCAAGTCTACGTAGACGTTAAATATTGTCAGTCATGTGGTGAGGCCAAGAATATTACCGTTAAATTAAATATTAAGCGCCCCAACGGTCCAATACTATATTTGTCAACAAAACTTTTAGTTCTTATTGAATTATTTGATTGAATACAGGTCCAAGGGCGAGTAATATAATAAATTAATAAGAGAGATGAACTATTGAATATAAAACAATAATTAAACTAAAAATGTATTAATGTTGCACCGTTTTGTCTACGATAATACTATCTTGTTAAGCACAGTAATGGCATCTAACATATTAAGACATTTTAAGAGTATTTCATGACCATTCGATTGATGTAATGTAATATGCAAGTTGTACAAGATACATGACACATTCAGCATTAAGAATAAAACTGAAAGTATTTGAAATGTTGCAATCATCAGTAGTTCCTGTAATAAAAATGATCAAAAAAACATTGAGTGCCCGAATTTACATTCTTAAAATAAACCATAAACACGGATTTCTACTATGGCGAAAAATACAATAGTTTAGGCCCCTCTTTTTTTAAGTATTATAACACTCATGATAAAAACAATATCTCGCATTTCACAAAGCATAATTTTTTAATACAGCAGACGGAAAAAAACTCTATTGTCCCTATTGTTGAGTAAATTTCGTATTTTTTTATATTTGATCATTAACCAAACATTGTTTTAATACTGTTACCACATAATATGATCTTTACGTGAAATGAGAGACATTGTATCTATAGAAGTATCGATAAAGGCAATTAATTGTACTGCTTCAAGGGAGAAAGCGAGCGGTTAAAACAATTTTTGTTGTGAAGCTGTAATACTAATTGTTGTCAATGTTGTGGGATGCGAGGCGTTGCTGTATCGTGAGCGATATGTTTAATTGAAATTTCTTACATACGGCCATATTAGATTACAAATAATAGATTGCGGTCTACTCGCAAGAATAGTTTCCGCATCCCTGTGTTACAGAATTAAAAGATTACTAATTTAAAATTAGTGTCTAGATATTAACGGTGAATGGTGGAGAGTCAAACAACTTGCGAGACATAATTTGTAACAAAAGAATAACCTTCAGTTGGAATTAGTTTGTTAGTAGGAATCTATTTCAAGTGAATTTTCCACTGCGGCTTCTAATGTGAGAGGGTTGCCCACCCTAGTTTCAACACAATGGTCGTGTCCACAAATATCAGTAGGAACTCTTTAATTAACAGTCATTTTTAACAGTAGGGTCAAAAAATAGTAGTTATCAATTCATAAAAACGTATGCTATAGAAATACGTTTGAGCTAATACGAAAAATTTGGCAAAGCGAAAGTCATTTCCGGTCTCACAACAGATGGGAGAAAGCAGAGTTCGTACAATTTGGGCACTTGAACAATTATCTTATCTGAAAAAGATACACAATCATAATTATATACCGTAAATCACTATTTCCATATTTTTGGCATGCCAATTTATCAGACAATTCTCTAGGTTTGTAACTGATTCTATTTAACTATTATTGAACAGGAAATTCATTATTATAAGCTAAATAATATATGCTATGTTCATTCCTCACAGATGAAACGAGTTTATCGTATTATCGCATTACGCACGGGTGATTATTCTCAGCGTAGAATTTGCTACTACTACTATTCTAACAAAAAAACATACGGTTACATATGTCCATATATTTGCTTTATTTCTTTTTTTCAGTAAGCAATGTATATCGCAAAATATACATCAATTCAAACTGCTTTCTCAATTCCAATAAAAAAGATTAAGATGTTAGGCAAAAAGTCAGTGTAAAAATTAAATATTACGGTGATCGGAAACATTAATATTGCATTTCAGACCGTCTCTTTAGTAAATATTTTTCAGTGATAATAACATGCGGTTAAAGGGAAATATTAAACAAAATATAGCGGGTATTAATACATTACCCGAAGATATAAACTATACAAAAAAAAGAATTAAAATTATCTGTCAAATATACAACTACCCATCGCTGAAAACGGTATTAAAACCAATCCCGTTCGTAATGCGTTAAAATAAAACGAGTCATCACAAACTATACGCTGATTCTATAGAAAAGATTATAGACTATTTTGTATTCAATAAAATACAACTGTAATATTTCATAATAACGTCGGAAGTAAAAAGTTCCACACGCGTAGTTCTCTTTCAACTTTACGATTACGCTAGATCTATTTCATTTATGAAATAACTATTATATTATTTGACTTTCAAAGAGACAAACAGAAAAAATTTTATTCTCTTTTCACTAGCGAGATTTGCTAGCTGTAGTATTTTTTTTTGTAAGGTAAAGTGATAATGATTAAGACTTAAATGTACAGCACTAGAGAGAGGAATTATAATTCATTTCAAAAGGTTTAAAATAACACTAAGAAGGAATTTTAATCAGTATTGTAAATATCGGTGATATATTGAGTTTATTCATCAAAATGGTGGTAGTGTTCAGTCAATATTACTACGTCATTTACATTAGTCTCAGTTTTTGTGCTTTATTATTCCAAATGTTTAATGTCTGAACAGTTCTCGTCTACACGCCTGGCTTTTCATATCGATTGCGATAATTTTTATATAAGTTCACTATCCGACATTGTCACAATCAGTGATATACAGTGTACCAACCGTATACCATACGTGTATGACGAATACAATCATTAGTGTCCAGCATGAAGGTGTTGAACATAAATATTTGGTTGTTACAGTTGTATAAAAAACGAGACCAAGCCTCACAGTGTTATTCAATTGCATAACATGTAACATTAGTAAGTCCTTTATAGTTAATTACTTTGATGGAATAACGATCAATCCGAGAGACTGACTGGCGAATAAATGTTTTACTTTAGTTTCCTATTTTAAAATATAACTTATTTGCAAACCTGTAAGAGCATGCCTGTCATTTTAAAAGTCGCGATTTCAATGAGTGAAAAATTGAACAAAATATTTCCATCCATCATTCTAATAAGCATAGCTTTATAATTTCATCAAGGCGATTAATCAATATTTCGATTCCTTAAGTAAAAATGAAATCTAAAAATTAGAATACTGTTTACACGCATGTCACGCGATGGTTTTATTGAAATAAAAATAAATCATATAATCCGACGCAAAGAAACAAATGTGACCATCTCAGACAGATTGGCAGAGATGGTTAAGTTTGCATCATCGTAGCCGGCGCCCCCGAAGAGTTACTAAGTTTACACATTACGCACATTGATGATAATGATTGTATGATAATGATAAACACAATGATATGAAATAACACATTTGATTTACTGTGAAATATAAATCACCTACATTATCAAGTCCACAATTGTAGGATAAACACAGGAACTGACTTTTCAATTAACGACGACGATTAAAAGGCATGTTTTGCCTGACCCAATAATAAAGAAATGTTTTTGTTGACTCCTATTTAAGTAATACGGTAGTAATAAATTCTTTTAGAATAATTTGGAATGATAACAAATTTTATTTACTCTCAGCTGTCTCATGTAAAATATGGTTGTTAGTTAAATGCAGAACTCGATTTTGTGGTTATTTCTAATAGTTAAAAATGTTTCATTATTTACTATTAATATTTCAATTGATTTGTGCAATTTTGTTCTGTATAGAAAAATGTACTTTACTAAATATTGCACATACAATTCACCTTTTTTCACATTCCAAATTTCAGACAAAATACCAAAAGAAGCGTCAAATGGTATCCGGCGCAATTTACTAAATGTGACTTAACCTAGTTCTGTATTCAGCTGACAAGATATAAAGAAGTATGTCACGACATTATGAAGTAGTGTCCCTAGTGATAGGCGTTTTTATTAATATAAATCGTATATACTTCACCAATATACAATAAAACAGTTTTATCCTGTGTTAATCCTACATGGGGAAAAACAGGTTGAAATGCTCAACTCGGCCATGTAACATTAAAATCTAGCGAGATTAATTATCAATAAGTCGTGGCCGATGAACGATTATATTTTTGTGATGGTTCAATGATTCGAATCGGTTGACAATTCATCGGGTGATTTGAATGGATACAGAGTTGACGAATCATGCTTGGCCCTGTTGTTTTTGGAGTGTGATCTGCCGTTGCATCTGGTCGACCATTTCCTGCATTCTGCGGAGCTCCGCCTCTTTTTCTTGCAATGCCTTGTCGCTGTCCACACTGTCAACGGATCTGTCAACAAACCGGTTGAACGATTTTAAAATATTGCACAAAACAGATGTACACTTCAGAGTGCTAAGAGTTAAAAAAAAACTTTTTCTGTATCTATGTTCGCTCCCAATGCGGCGCATATTGACTCCTGAGAGAATGTTACTCGGTCTCTCAACCTGTCTTTTTTGAAGAGAGTGAGGGCAAGAGTATATATGACTGGGGTAGTGGCAAACCAATCGTTTTTGCTGTTTTTAGGATGCACGGCTTCAAAGACAAATCAATAAATCAGTTTACGAAACTGTCTGTACTGGAATTTGAACCTGTGAACACCGCAACTAAAGACAGCGAAATCACCGCCCAGCTACAGATTTGGTGCCAATGATAACTTGGCCGATAATATTTTTCACAATTGGAACAATTTGAGAAGACTGGACTAATCCAGTTTTTGGCAAACAGCAGCAGATGCCCCAAAGGAGGTTGAACGCTGACTGTATCTTCTTCCATTGGGAACAATTCTGTCACACTGGAAGGCTTTTGATGGCCATCCATAGGAAAAACTACAGAACGGTGTACTACTGGGATATATTGGCAAGTACACACTAAGACTGTCAGAGAGAGAACTATGCTCTGTTGTCATATGCTCTGAACAGAGATGAGAAAAAGTTTAGTAAAATGTGTCGAGTGAAAGATTGTAGATTTTATGAGCTTAAGACAATTTTACAGGACAGCGAAAAACCTGTGGAAAAAAGAGATGTTAATCTTAAGTGAGCAAGAAGTAGACTTATACTCGCGAGCACAAAAAAATATTTTCAATAATGAGAAAGTTTTTGCTTGGCAGCCATCATGCAATTACCAAGAACATGTCAACCCAACATAGCACATTGGGAAGATTAAGCGATACAGTGGGCGGTCCTCTGTGTTTCGATCATTTTTGTCGACATCGGGGACACAACGGTGCAATGTGACAACGGAGCGAATGTAGAAATAAACTTACGCATTCCTTTTCGGCATGGGGGTTCCTTTGGCGAGCCTCTCCGATCGGTAGTTCTCGTAGTGTACCTCCTGTGTCACTTCTTGAAGATCTTGCATGTGCGTACTGCAAATGAATTGGAAAACAATATATATACAGTAAAAGTCCGTTAATACGAACAACGTTAGTTCGTATTTCGAAATCTTAATACTTTTCTCGGTCCCAAAATTGACTTTTCATAGTAAATTCTACCGTTAATTCGAAATATCACATATTTCGTAATTCGTAATGTTTTTTGTCAAAATGTACTTACGATTTCTAATAATTCAAAATTTTTGTCGAGACTTGTCACACAAATGGGGTGAACAGATGGTAGGTACAGAAATTATGGACGGAAAGCACAAAAAAAACCCAAGGCTATTTCGAATCGGTACTTGCCAAGCAAATATCCACCTTAAGCATGAACCCTTATGCACCGTAGAAATGTGATTTTACCAAAAAGAGAAAAGTGAGACATATAAACTGAAGTATTACATGAGAAAGAATCAGTTGCTAATTCGAGCGTTTGCATACATTAGTGCAAGCGAGACATCTATATACTAGGTATTTCTCTTGAAAATATTACATTCTAAAGTCGTTACCTTACTTTGAAAAGGTTCTATTTGCACTTTACCATGTTTTGAGATGCGAGTGTTTGAATATTCGGCTGATCATATTTTGAAATTGAAAAGAAAAAATGCACTTTTAATGATAAGTCTGTAGTATGCGTTTGACAGTTGGCAACTACCGATCGATTGTCTAAGCTGAACGTTGTCGCAACTTCATTCAAAAGATTTAAGTTTTATAATAATATACGGAGTTGTAATACTGTAAGATGAATATTGTTTATAAATCGATTATAAAGTCTTATTTTTTCTTAAAAGCTTGTAAAAATACTGTATGAAAAAAGTGTGTAGATAGAACTCTGGAATCCTGCTAACTACTTTATTTAAAAATGTATGACTCCGAAATTAATATACATACATGTATCACTTTTAGTGTGTTCACTGTCAATACTTGGTGGAAAGGCATTATATTAATAAAAACACAATAATCCTTTGTACTTCATTCCACTTTATTTAATATGTCAGGACCGGTTTCGCTCATTGCGTGCATTGTCAACTGATAATAAATATTATTTAACAATGCTTTTTATACAAAATTGAAAATGTATAACTTTTCAATTTTGTGTAAATAGCATTGTTAAATTATATTTCTTATCAGTTGACAATGCACGCAATGAGCGAAACCGGTCCTGACATATTAAATAAAGTGGAATGAAGTACAAAGGATTATTGTGTTTTTATTAACATACACGTATGTTAGATTGTGGCAAATATAACATTTTCCGAACAAAAGGTCATTTTCGGCCAAAATGAAAGATAGAACTTTTTCAAAGTAAGGTAACAATATGCTAAACAATAAAGTTCATTGTATACTTTCCGCATCTTTCACAAAGTTTTCGGAGAAATTCCAATGGGGGATTGCTGTGGAATTAGTTTAGAAATAACTCAATTAGTTCGATTAGTTCTTATCTCTGATTAGTTCTTTGTTGACTTCAGAGATGTTGACTTCCGCGATAGTAGCATTGATAATTTTCACAAGCTTTAGATAAATCCAAATACATATAGGCCGCGTATATAATATTTATTTTTCGTAGTTTTTTTTCAATTTTAACAAACATTTATTTTTGTTTTTTTTATATTCGTATTTGTTGTGATTTTTCTTTGAAATTTATTGTGAAACAGTGAAATAAATTTTTTAAAACATTTTGTACTTTAACTTAAAACAACTTCATTCTCCAAAATGGCACCTGTTCTAGATTCTTACAAATCCTTGACTATAAGCACGAAAATCAAGATAATAAATGATGTGGAAAAGAAGTTGATGCCAAAAGGAAAATTGGCCGAAAAATATGGAATTCTGAATTCTACATTATCTTCAATAATTAAAAATAAAACAAAACTAATTGATGCCTTCCATAAGCATGTAGTTTTTTTTCAGTTAAATTATTTTTAATGTGTCTAAAACTTTGAATGGTACATTGTTCATAAGTGACGTCATTCTATGTATGTATTAATGCATTAGCAAACAAATACAGTATATACAAGTGACTGAAAATCAATTAAGTGACAATTATGTATAGTGTTTTTTATTCGTATGAGATGCCACTCTATAAAATATTTACATGTATTTTTTTGTTCTTTTTTTTAATTTGAATATGTTCTATTATCGTAATATTGCCGAAATACATGCCAGCAAATGATAGGTATCTTTTAACCAATACAAAAGTTGATTTTAATTTCAAAGCGCCATTAGAGCCACGAAAACGGCGATGTCACCCAAACACTATTGTTATAATAACACTTGACTTTATAATTTTTATTTTGACAGAACGAATAAATGGCCGCGATTTTTTTTTTTGTGATCGCGTAATTCGTAATTCGAAATTTTTTAGGAAATCCGGTCCCTTGAATTTCGAATTAACAGACTTTTACTGTAGAATAAAAGACACAGTATTAAAAATGTTGATATCTAAGTAAATTAGTTGCTTTGTGACATTGATAAGCTATGCATCCCATTGCATTTTTTCAACTATAAATTTCAATCTACGATTGCGTTGCGCATGTCATGTGACGTTTTGTAATGCAATTTCTTTTATTGCGATCTCTTCTCTTCACTTTACCACTATAATACTCACATAAGCATAGTCCTCAGCTTGATGAAATCGCAATGCTCCGGATTCTCCACTTCGACAACTCCCCACGGATAAAGCCGTCCCCGGACTCTCCGCCCCTTGACTTCCAACATGGCTGTGGCGCCGCACACCGCAAACGGGACCGCCTCTTTTAATTGCCTCACCTTCGTTAAAAAGAAAACATTGAACGTTAACTATCTGATTAAATGCGAGACACTGAGGAACTAATATATTTGAGACATAAAAACTGTAAAATCAAAAACTACAAGAGAGATTTTTAAGTAACGACTTTTATTCAAGGTATTTAAATTTAATAAGACAACCAAATAAAAAAAATTACTCATATTTTTGAAAGTTCCTAGTGGTGTTTCACCCATTAGATTATTGCCTTCAACTGATCAATTTTTTGCTGTTTACAACAGTGGTTTCCAACCTTTATATTACTGCACCTCTCTTTGAAGAATAATATATCTTCGCGCCTCCCAATCTTTTATTTCATATAATAAAGACACGTTTTAAAGGGTAAATAAATATTTTTAACTCTTTCCGCGCCTTCCTTTGCAAAAGCCAATGCCTCCCAGGTTGGAAATCGCTGGTTTACAATTTACACGGGGTATAGAATGTTTTTCACAATTACCTGTTCTTTGTATTCTTCATCCTCATCACTATCACAGTCCGGAAGAGGATAGATCTTAATACCGTTGGCTTCGATTTCGCTCATGACCTGAAAGTAATGTCAACGGTTATTGGAGTGGAAGTTTGGACACTTTGTCAGGCCATTGTTGGCAAGGGGCAAATATCGATTACTTCTTCACAGATAAGAAAAACTCCCGGTGGTACATTTTCGTACATTACACCTCTTAAAATAAATGGAAGGTTACATTTAATACATGTATATTAGGTTTGTAAAACTGTTGCAACGGAAGTTGAAAAGATATGTAGACATAGCGAGCCACACGAGTCCACATCTTTGTTCAAACAAGACTTATCGCAGAGATAAAGCAATATGCTTAAAAGTAGGATGTTAAGCAACAGATACAGTGGGTCCTCAACCTAACATTTTCTCATTCATCGTTTTCCCTGCATTATTTGGACGTTTGTCAAAAGAAAAAAAACATGAATTTACAAAGGAGATCAAGTTTAATCACTAAAAATTTAGGCCGGTTTAAAGAAACATGGTTGCTTAGTGGAAGGTTTTTTTATCATAACATTTTGTGAAATAATGTTACTCAACATCTACCGTCAATCTACCACACACATATTTACACGGATTTTTCATTTCACATATATTTAAAAAGAAATTATGTGAATTTATTTCACTCTCATACAAAGTGCGATTTAAAACATTCAGAAAGTGAACACATCATGAAAGGAAGCGAAAAGCAATAATAGATGCAATTAATATTAATGTTTTTCCTGTCAATATAAATATGGTATTGTTATAATGAAAACTAAGAGTAATTTCACTTTCTTTTTTGTTGGCAATAGAAATAATTGTCTGTCTAACAATTCTTATAAAAAAGACAAACAAACGTTACCGTATGGCAACAGTAAGCACAGTTGTCTATTGATCCCACTATTCATCTTTTTTCTACGTGAAAATAATTGCCTAAGCTATATTTTAGTTAAAAAGAATAGTATCTTCAGCTATTCATGAACCGCGAGGAAGGACACAAAACAACATGCGATTTTTTTAATCCATTTATTTTTTTCATTTAAAGACGGGTTTTTTTCAGTAAGAAAAAAAATTTAAGCCATATTCAATTCACAGATAACTTTTATTTCTAGGATTTTGTTTTACAACAATCATAGTATTGTGGGAATGTTTTTGATCAGAATTATAAGAACTTTATTATCAACCATGAGAAGACGATTTTTGACGCAACGGGGAAAATAGTACTATATCGCCTAGCAAGAAACAAGGTAGTTTTAAGGGATGGCATACCCTGTCTTTAAGTCGCTGGATTTCTTTCTTGGTGAGTACGTCGGCTTTGGCGATCACAGGCACGATATTCACTTTATTGTGGAGCTGCTTCATGAATTCAATATCCAAAGGCTTCAACCTGAAATGGGATAAATTCGTTATAGTATTATTTTGTCATCCTTTATCATATCCGCTTGCCTATTTGGAGCCATTGGCCGCCACACGGTGACCGATTCTGTTTTTAAATTACCCGGGATCTCATAGCTAAGATTGATATCTGAATAAATTATAATGAATCTACGAATGACACTATCTACAAAAGTGTAACTTTTCAGGAGAGTCAAAAAACGGTTTTTATAATTTTGTAACTTACCAAAGCAGATGTTAATTTAAAACATTGGCAAACTTTTCGGATGAAGGGCCAAATTCGGGAATTCAAAATTCGCAGAGGGCCGCAAGTAAAATACCATTTTATATTTACACCATTTATTGTCATAAGAAAAAACAATCTAATGAGAGGAATGGAACTGTTTTACGTCTTTTAATATTTTTTAAAATTCAAGTGCTAATTTTGATGTTGAGGTTCTTAAAGCTGTTTGTAATGTTCATCGGTGATGTTTGATCGTAAAGAGGTTCATGATTGAAAATGTTTGTTCACATATACGTGCCTGATTTAAAACCTAATTTTCATGTTTTATAATTTGTTATGTATTTTAAAAACATTAAAAAAGAACAACTTTGAAGAAGTTGACGTTAAACTTTACTGGTGATATAAGAAGTAACCAGAAAAGATCGACATAATGTTGTTTGACTATCATGTAGCCGAGAATGAAAAATAAAGTAATCAACAAAAAACCAAAAACATTTTTTTGTTGATAACGTTGTTTGGCTTAAAGCCCTCGAATTCCAAAAGATTCAAGTCAAAATGGAATATAACACTTGATATTATATATATGGCTACAAATATTAGTTAACCTCTTACAAAAAATATATTTTTGTTTGTTTGCAAGTATGACTGAAAATCACTGAAAGATGGGTGCAGTAGTCATATCTCAAGAAATAATAACAATACAACAAAAGATGTGAGAATAGCAATAGATAATGAATGACAAAATACTTTGCCATACTTGAGGAGCAAACATTCAAAAAGTGTTTTGTCACACAAATACAAAGCTTGGAAAATGATGATTTAAGTGTTGCAAAAGTGACAGTTTGTATGAATGTGTCAACTTTATGATTTCATTTTAATGTGAAAAAAAACCTTTTTGAACACTAATTTTGATTTCCATTCATAGGTTTTATTATGGCCTATCAGAATTAATATAAAACGCCATTTTTTTAAATTTGTGACAAAACACTTTTTGAATGTTTGCTTCTCACTTGTGCAGTTTTACTAATTAAAGTGTTCAAATAAATGTATTTACTATATTATAGTAACAATTATGAAAACAGTTCATTATTATTCTTATGTTTTAATTTAGTACATCACATATCGTACAAATTTACTAAGTGGTTTTGATTTATTTATGTGTAAAAATCATTATCTTAAAGTTACCCAATCTTTTCTGGTTGATTCATATTGCTTATCTTATTATTTTATTTAAAATAATTATTAATCAAATAAACAAAATAATAAAAACCTTAGAGGATTTAAATGACACCTGTTATCAAAAGTCAAATATGTTATCCAATCTTAAAAATGGGACATAGCGAGTCCAGTTCTATTCTTTTTTTTGCCACCATTCTCTCACCTCCCTGTTCAATGAATAAATTGAGAATCTAAAGAACAACCAGTTTTCGAAAGAAAGAACACTGATGAGATGGTCAATTAGGAGTTCATATGTTCCACATTGGGAGGGTTTATGGTAGATTAAGGGGCCATCCATATATGACATCACGTTATAAAGAGGGGGCTGATGTAATGTAATAATTTGATGCAAAAAGTAACGATGGGGGTGTGGTGAAAAATAACCAAAATCGAGTGATGTTATATTTGGACGACCTCTAAGAATAAGACAATCCTTACCCATGGCCGAACGGCGAAATAAAGTAGAAACAGCAGTGTATCCGGTTATCGACAATGTTTCTACGATTAAGGCCGCTCTCGTCACGGAGAAATCTTTCAAACTGGTCATCGATGTATTGTATGATGGACTGGAAACATTAAAACATTACCTAATCAATCAAAAATGCTATACAATAAACATCAGGGAGTTGCTTTATACTAAATAGATAAATTAATTAAACTTATGATCAATTTTTAATTTGTTGAATGTTGTACAGTGTGATATTATCACGTGATTTTGTTTTAATATTAATACATATTTGAAGCATTGTCTTGTTACCTGAAAACAGTCAGTATTGTCGATAGCATCACCATAACCTGGGGTGTCGACCACAGTCAGACGAAGCTTTACTCCCCTTTCCTCAATCTCTACGGTTGATGCATCTAATTTCACAGTCTGATTAGTTTTCTCTGTAAACAAAAAGAAAAATTCTACATTATCATCAGCTTGGTAACTATTGATATGATATTGAATTTTTTACACTGTTGCATGTAATTGCATGGCATGAGATAAATATTATAAGATAAAATAATATTTTTTTCATGTCAGCTGTCAATGTGGACTATTTTCATATATTATAATACGCTCCACAATCAGTTTGTCATTCAAACCCACTGGATCATATCATTAAATTTCTTTGTTTGAAGATATGTGATTTATATTATAATCATGTATAATTTTTACGATATTTGACATGTGGTTGATTTATAACAAGGTTAATGAAATGGAGAGATTTTTGTGACTATGGATTGATGATCAATTTTTTCTAACATAATTACACCCATAGATACAGTTAAATATATAAGTTACAACTCACCGACGGCATCAGGAATCACACGTTCTGGGTACAGGTCCGTTAAGAAGAGAGAATTTACGAGTGTGGACTTTCCCAAACCACTCTCGCCCACCACCATCAATGTGAATTCGAAGCCCTTCTTCACAGACTTGCGGTGCACTTGGTTCGGAAGGTTGGCGAATCCGACGTATCCCGGCGTCTCCAGTCCAGAAAACTGAAAAAGATTGTAATATATTCTCGATGCAAACGATTAAAACTCATACTTTTGATGGTTTCGGCGGTAACTTTGTGGAAGTTCATTTTAATAGAAAATTTAAATTAACTTTGATTATTCCACGTATTGTGTTACTAACTGTGACACGTGTTTCGCCTCTTTCAGAGGCATCTTCAGACTTACTATCGCAAAGTTTGCTTAAGTAATGACTACTTAAGCAAACTTTGCGATAGTAAGTCTGAAGATGCCTCTGAAAGAGGCGAAACACGTGTCACAGTTAGTAACACAATACGTGGAATAATCAAAGTTAATTTAAATTTTCGACTAATACTCAATTGAAAATCATGATTGACACATATTATGTGTTAAGAGCAGGGATGGGGTACTATCCTTCTAGGTACTCAAGTATGGTCCTCAAGGTACTTCTAGGTACTCAAGTATGGTCTATATATCATATATATATATATATTTGAAGTTTCTTGAATGCGGTTACATTAAACTACGTAGGGCGTAACGAGATGGGCGTAAACCTAACCACTATTCCTGTCCTATTGCTATCCTTTCGTCCTTTAATATGGCACATTAACATTTTTTTTATAGTAAATTGCAGATTTCAGCATGTAAATAAAAATGACAAAAATCATTTTGCAAAATTGAGAATTTTTTTATCAATGTTTGCGTAAATATATAACAAATTTCAATATATTATTATATAATATAATTCTCTTATCTTTTGTGTTTATTTAGATTATAGGTATGTATTGGAAATGTATGGTTAGTGAAAAATATATTTATATGAAAAATACAGCAGAATAAATAACATACAAACCAAATTTATAACAAGAGTTTCAATAGTCGGTCTTTTGGTATGCAGCATTTTAGTGATTTTATTGCACCGACTATCAAATTGAAAGAGTGTTGAAATACTGAATTGATATGCTAAGTGACTTTAGTCATTCTTGACACATGTTGCCCGTTTCGAAATAAAAAATAAACTCATGAATCATTTTTGTATGGGGCAAAACCGGAACATCTGGCTGAGGGCCATTTAAATAAAGTTCCAGTACATATGTACATGAATATTCACTATAAAAAGAAACAGAAAAATGTTGCCAGTCAACAAATGTTTACTTTGACTTGTATCTGGAATTTAAGTGACAGTTATCAATGAAAACATTCATTTGAAGTTTCAAACAATTGCCAAGTCAATTTGCTGTGTAAAAAAGAATTAATATAACACATCAATTGAACTAAAATAAGAGTTTTAAGAGAACAAAGAAAAAAATGTAAAAATAACAACAAAGGGAATATATTGAGAAATGTAACATAAAGTCAAATCTTTTTTTACAAAATTTTATTGGTTGCTTTGGTTAACGATATCATGAATCCAAATTATAGACAATGTCCTGTACAAACAGTTTACGTGACATTGCTCAACATATTTTTTGCTGTAAGCTGTGGAGATATTTATCTTTTTATTCTGGGTGCGACGAACTGTTCTATCTTTTCTTGTCGATTTGATAACATACATACGATTGCAATTTCTCATTTCAGGTACCTATTAATTACATTTTCTTAGTTCATTTCAGATATTAAGTATAACATGGAAATTTGCAGTTTAAATTTACAATAGACGACAAAGATAGAATGAGATCATGCGATAAGAGCACAAAAGAAAAAAAAATGTGGATATGATTTCCGACATCCAGTGAAAAAAGTAGTATTTCACTATTGGTAATTTTGCAAGAGCGAAATGAAATGTTATTTACCAATATACAGTGGAACTTTCATTTATCGTTTCGAAAGGCCCACTCAAAAAAAATGAAGAATAAATATACGTATTGGAAAGTGGCAAACCCAATGAAAAAAATCAGGGCTATGGAGTTGTGAAGAAATAAGACGAATCAAACCATAGTTTAAAACACGACTTAAATTATTTTTTATGATTAGTAGCAAGCCGCTAGTGGCGCCACTTTTGAACCTAGCATTTTGAATACACATTTTTTGTTTTAGACGGATTCGAAGTTATTAGTTTTTTTTTTCAATCACAGCTCCAGTTGAAACAGTCAGACTGCACAACTACGACTACGACTCCTACTCCACAGCCCTGATAAAAATGATTAGTTAAAAAAAAGTTACGATACCGAAAAAATAGATCGTGTTTTCACTGTAATCGATTCCTATTAAGGGTTTTATTAATATATTAAAACATATTTTAAACTATTCATTCTCAATTCAGAAATACTTTAATTTCACTCTGCTGTAAAATTAACAAAAGTGAGTTACTGCTTTATTTGTTGACGTGTCAATTTGTATTACTGATAGTTTGTGAATTCAAAACATGTAATTTTTAATTTTATCAAACCATTTTGGTGAAACATGTCAAATCGATGAAAAGGGACGATTTACTTATCTTATTTTGTTTCGAAATTGGTCTAATTGATAACCATATCTATAATTTTTATTTGCAACATTGATGCCGTGCTAAGATTCTGCTGTATCACCATAACTTCTCACAATGAGGCACCCGAAACAACCTACCCATAAGAATTAGACCAGTAGTACTGACCCAATGTGATATGCTAGTGTTGTTTTTGAGAAATTTCAATAGTGCTGCGCTTATTATGTTTACTTATAACTATTAAGATATGTCCATATGAAAACGTCTCTGAAGAAACACTACGTCCATACCATGTACAGGCTAAGCAGTCAATGTTTTAAACAAAATTAGACAGCATTTGGTAGCAAACTATAATTTAACAATCCAAAACAACTAATTTAAGTGAAAACAATAAAATTTCAATCATTCAAAAAATAAGTTCAACTTTCTAATCAGATATGAATAAAATTAAAGTTCAAATTTTTATATATTGATTTAAGACAGGAGACTCGAGAGAAAAAAGTTGGTAATTAATGATTTGACTTTTTTTATTAATAAGTAAATATATGTGAATGTATATCGAGAACATTATAATATTATGTTTATTCGAATAACTGATACGGCCGTAATCAGGGTAATCAAATCGAGCCAAGTACAAATAAGTACATAGAAACCGCAAAAACCGATCTCATTGATTTCGAACAACGCCTTTCTTGTCAGCACCGCACAGATATATGGATATGAGCGTAAAAAAAGTAGAATGAATTCCTGAACGTATGAGCTGTAATACCGTAAATTTACGAGATTTGGCAAAGTTGACAAAAATCACATCAAATAATGCTTACGTTTTTCACTGAATCGCTAGACATTTTCTGTAGTCAGATGAATGTCTATTCGTGAGATATGGCACGAATTTACGGGCACTTTTGTTTTTTTTTATAATGATAAATGAATCAAAACACAATTAATTGACAGACCGGTAGCGAAACACCACAGAACGGCGAAAGCGAAACAATTTGGCCAATAGGCGTAGACGTGAGCAATGTTATTAGTGCTGCCATATAACAGTTTGTGTTCAAAAAAGTCTCTAAGGTCTGCGTTAACAAAACCACAAATAAAACTACAAACGTACCTACAATGAATTGAAAGAATAAAGTATAATAATTACTTAATTATTACTACAAGATCAAAGACACATATTTATGCAAAGTGTAAATATTTGTGGATTTAATAATAATGATGTATTTTTTAGTTTATGCTAAAGGTATAATTTTTAAAGTATAAACTATAAGTCATATAATAACACAAAATTTGATTAAAAACGCCAACTCAGACCACCGGCCGGTCCTTCTTTACCTCGGTGACCCCCTAGATCCTCTCGCTATTGTGCCGAATAATACCAGGACCAAAGTATCCTGGGAAGACTACAGCACACACATTATAAATAACCTTCATAGCCCAATTAATCTCGCCTGCGCGGCGGACATTGATAAAGCAATTACCGATCTGACGGATTCAATTCACGCCGCGAAAGAATCCGCCACGACCGCCGTTCCCGCGAACGAGTATAGACCCGATATCCCGATTAGAATTAAAAACTTAATCAGGGAAAAAAACCGTGCAGCAAAGGAATGGCAAAAACGTGCCAATCCGATAGCGAGAACGCACAAAAACCGACTCATCGCGGAGATCAAAATGTTGTTAAAAGAACACAGAAATTCTTCTTATAACACATATCTCATGGGTTTGGAAAAAGGAGGCGACCCCTTCTGGACCCTCAGCAAGGCAATCAGACACAAAAAATGCCCCATTCAACCGCTTAACGGAAGGAATGGCCCGGTGTATACAGCCGCGGAAAAAGCAGAAACCTTCGCGGAATCACTCGAGAAACAATTCTCTCCGAATGCATTCGACCCCAACGACCTTGCGCTTAAAAACCGCATAGAAAACATATCCGCTAAATACAATAAAATCACTGAAGAGATCACAACATCTCCATCCGCGACATCTATCGAACCCGCAACCACGGGCGAGATAGAAACTAGAATCAAACTTTTATTGAATCGTAAAGCCCCCGGCAACGATGACATAAAACATAACGAGCTTAAACACCTTCCCGAGAACGGTGTCGAAGCACTCAAATCGATCATAAATGCATGCCTACTCGTCCAACACTTTCCGAACGCATGGAAAGCCGCGGACGTCATTCTCATTCCCAAACCAGGCAAACCACCTGCAATTCCAGAAAATCACAGACCCATCAGCCTACTCCCGACGATGGGTAAGCTTTTGGAACGTGTAATTAAATCCCGACTGGAAGAATTTGTATCGGAAAAAAAACTCATACCGGATGAGCAACACGGCTTCCGAACTAAACATTCCACAAATCACCAATTACTTAGAGTTGTTGAATACATCACCGAAAGCTTTAACCGCCGATGTTTCACTACAGGCCTGTTTCTAGACATAGCCAAAGCCTTCGATAAGGTTTGGCATGAAGGTATGATTGTTAAACTTTCCGAGGCCGGCCTCGAACAACCGATGATTAAACTAATAAACTCATTCATGTCAAACAGAACTTTCCGCGTGAAAGTTAACGGCGAAAAATCGACGACGCGAACGCCAACAGCAGGTGTGCCTCAGGGATCCGCCTTATCACCCCTGTTGTACAACCTTTATACTCATGATATTCCTATTCCAACATACATACCCGGCAGCAATGAAACAATCATTGCACAATACGCCGACGATACAGCTATCCTAGTAAGATCGCTAAATAGAAACAGAGCCACCGCGCTTGTACAAAAGGCAAGCGAGGATATATACGCCTGGTGCGCCGAATGGCGCATTAAGATCCATCCGGAAAAAAGTACTGCAGTGACCTTCAGTCGCAGAACTAACAGACATGATAAGAATATTAAAAGCATTCGGATGCACAACACAAACATCCCGTGGGCCAAAAAGGTTAAATACCTTGGACTCACCTTAGACTCGCGACTTAACTTCAGCAGTCACATAACTGCAAAAAAAAAACAGGCATCAACTATCATGGGCCAACTCTATCCCATGCTAGGACACAATAGTAAACTCGCATTGAAAAGCAAGCTACTACTGTATACCGCGATAACACGACCAATCATGACCTATGCATGCCCAATATGGGCACACGCAGGCATGCATCATATCCAGACACTACAGACAATACAAAACAAGGCGCTTCGCATGATGACAGGTGCTCCCTGGTTCGTGCGAGGCACCACGTTACATAGAGACACTAACACAGCCCCAATTCTCGATCACGTCATGAAGCTGTCGAAGAAATTCTACAGCGACATGACGGACCATCCAAACGACACAATAAAAGCCCTACTCAACGATTACGTTGAGTACCCGCACACTGACATAGCGCGGCCAAGGAAAGTCCTCCTCCTAAAACCGCCCTAGCTCCCCTCCGATCCCACCACTGACATGCCTGGTTGCCGCAATCGCGCGGCCGAAAAGAAGACAGGAAAAAAAGAAAAAAACTTTCTTTTTTATATTATATAACTGTAAATTGTAACCTCCTCTTACCCTTCACTCCCCCTCCCCGCATATATGCGACCTTCCTTTTCCCTCTCCCCCACCCCCTTATCACTCTGTATAAAAAAAAGCACAATAGATAAAACCAAAACGAAACAATTCTAAAAAAATAAATAGAATAAAAAACCTGGGTCCACAACATTAAAAAAAAAAAAAAACCAAAACCAAAGATGAAAGGGAGATTGGAGCTAGGCTCCACAGTTCCCCATATAAAAATGAAAAGACACTGATGATGATGATAAAAACGCCGTGAAGTATAAATTAGCCGTGGCAAGGACATCAACCGCTTAGCCATTCTTAATTTCCCGTTAGATACTTTGAAACAAGAATTGAATGTTTTTTTAAAATATCTCTTCGTTTTTTTATAGACAAATTATACTGTGCTTTGAATTATATACTTAACTTTTTATGACAACTTGTAAGTAGACAGCTACGACTGATTTTATATATTATTTGTATTCATAGTATAAATCATAAAATAAAAAAATGTGTCACGTTGTTGTGAAATATTTTTTTGTTATTATCAAAGAAGGGAGCATAAGAGAATACATTAAAATGGAATGAAAAACTAAATAAATTTAATAAATATTTTCTTAAGGAGTAATGATTTATATTTGGAAATATATTTACAGTAATGTAGAAACCCTGGTGCTTCCCAAAAGGGAACCATAGACAACATAAAGGGAACTGAATGCTGTCGGAGCACTCGGGGCACCTTTGTAAATATTATTGAAAATTGAAAACATAATTTAGTAAACGCCATGGCTCGTGTCGAAAACGATACATCCGACAGTGATGAAAGTGACGGAAAGTTAAGCATGGATGGCGATGAAGCTGAGGCAAACAAAGACGTAGAAAAGGACGATAGCGATGTAAGTACCAATCGTCATTGGAAACATTAACCTAGAAACTATTTTATTTGCTGATACGCGAGATTGTTCGATTGCACCGCTGTCACATTGTTATTTGTCGAAAATAATAACGCTTCATTTATTTATGTAGCTTTTTGCATGGGTTAATTACTAATAATTCTTTATATTAGGCGAGATAGACTAGTTTTTGACATTTAAGAATGTCATACGACGTAATAAACAATAGCCAATATTAGTTTTCGAAACCCACGTATCAAACACATCAACGTTAAAAGTATTCGAACGAAACAGTTTATTTAGCAATGGTATTGGATATCAATTTTACATTCTTGTGTGTAAATCTAAGGACTTGCTGAATTTGCCCCTGTGGGCACTTATATATAGGTCAATGTTTGGATCTGTTTGATTATTTTTGGAATATTTCGATGCATTTTCGCTTTGCTTGCATCTCGAAGCTTAAATCTTAATCTCTTAAATTACTGAGAAGTTTTCAGGAATTTATAACAACCGCAGGTCCTCGGTCGAGTCGTCCGGCTTTGGTTTTCATGGTCCCAAACCCTAGTAAGGGCAGTTTCATAATTTGATTTATAGGTTTCTGTTCGAAGGCATGGATGTGTATGATGTCTAAAATTTCTTCCCACCCATCCAATCCTAATAAAGGGTCACAGCGAGGACGATTATTTTAACCACTTGTCCTGTTCTAGCCCTTTTCTTTTATCTTTACTTGCTTAGAAAAAGGGGTGGTTGAGCAACTGAGTAACCAACAGTTCGTGTAGAAAAACATCTGTTAACTAGTGAGATAAACTCTATTATGGGTCCATATGCTCTACATTGGGAGAGAACATAGTTAGTCAAAATGTAATATTAACAGCTTAACGACTGCACGTTTTTTTTAAACGAATTTCACCTGGTGGCCGAGCAATTTTGCGTTAATTAATTTGTAAACCAATTGAGATATCTTTACAAAATCTAATTTTATAGCTTCCAGGTACTTTTTAATATAATAGAATGTATGACGTAGGACGCATATATGCGTCCGCCAGCCAGCAACCATTGGTTTTCTAAGACTTAAATACGCGTCCAGCGGTCGTTAAGCTGTTAAGATCTCTTAAATAGTCTCTATATCGTGTTTATCAACCCCACATATGCACCATTGATTGAATGCTTATGTAGAATTCATCCATACAAGCTAGGATTATGGATTGAAGTAGTGCTACATACTTCCATTGTTCTATCGTAGTGACACTATCATCTCAGTCAAGAGTGCATAGCACAGAGGTTGAGAAACCAGACAAAATGACTTCATTTGGGATAAATATGGAGCCTCAATATAAATACAAATACAATTGCACAAATTATATTATTTGATATTAAAAAAGATTTTTATTTGAAAACATCTATAAAGATAGGCAGTCGTGTAAATGGAGAATGATTTCAATGCCATGGAATTTATTTTTGATGAAAAAGATTTTCCTCTCTCATGTACTTAAAAAAAATAGAGAATGCTTTATGTTAAAGTAGCACCCTACTTGCGGTGGCACAGACATTTTACGTTTATTTTTTGTCAAGTGGGAAAAACGAAAATTCTTTTCTTCAAAAATCTGCAGTAAGATCATGTAGCTATTTCTTAAAGTTGATCCAAACATAATCTTCAAAATTTTCAGTATTTTCTCTACATTTTAAATATAATTGACAATGGCTACTTAATTTACAATGTGGTTCTGTTCTGCCATGTTTGGTCATACGCTGTAATCATCATCATGTAAGTCGAATTCAATGCAATGAATAAATATGAAAACTGATCAAAGATATTCATACAAAATGATTCAATTTCTGATTGCTTATTGTTGTCTAAATTAATTATTACTAAACAATCTGTACCACTGATTTCTATTGGCCCTTCTAGAGATTTATGAGTCATAAGTTAGTCCTTCCAGAGACGAGTTCTTTTCAATCAAAAAATAAATTTTGACTATAATTCACAGTATTCATATCTTTTATTTTTAGCAAAATAAAAAAACATTTAGTCGTATGAAAAATCCGCGCAACCGTATGGTCACGCTGGTTCTTACAGACCACTTGTAATAATCTGTAAGAACATTGGTAAGGATGAGCGTGACCGTATGGTCACACAAACATTTGGGGTTGAAATATAGCTAAACGTAAAATATCAAAAAATATTTGACCATTTTAGAAAAACATAATTCAATGCTATATTAGTAAAAGAAGTGTAAATAATTTAAAACTTCAATAAAATAGTAATGAACAATTTTAAGAAGTTAATTTTTAAGAAAAAAAATAAACTGAAATTAAAAAAATTGTATGCGCTTTTGTCAGTTGTGGCCGTCTCGGAGGTTGATGAATAGTTGAAGTTGGTATTCTTTTTAAATTGAGTGAAGACAACGAACGATATTCAGGTAAAAAAAGGATTAATACTGGGATCAATAGGCAACGGTGTTCACTGATACTACATGGCGATGCTCGTTAAGACCGAGGGTTAAGAAGTGATTCTATTTTGAATTTAAGCCTTCGAACACCTAGCAGTTCTGTATCGTATTGCAGATTTCTATCTTTCGGTATGTTTAGACGTATGCATGACTGAAACTTTTCTTGGTGGGATTACTATAGTTTTCAATGAAGCATGCAAAATATGATCACGTAAGTTATTGCCTTAAGAAAATGAATCATAAATTTAATTTCGATTTCAATACAAATTCTTGTCAAAATGAGTAAACTTTAACATCTGCATTTCAAGTTAGGTTTACCAATGTTGGCATTGTGATTGTGCATTTATTTTTCAGATAGATAACTAATTAATTGATTGCTCATTGAGTTGAAATGATTGTAATTGTTTAATTTCATTTTATATAATCAAAATTGTATAATGAAATGCATACATAAATATTTGTTGTAAAGATTTTCTAAATTTGTATCAAATTTCGATAGTATTTTTTATTACCCTCGAATAAGTTCACTCATTTTTTACATAGTATTTTTTTGAAAACTTAAATGGTAACAATTGTGTGACAAAACGTTCAGGCAATGAACTACTTTGAACTCTCAGTAGTACTTAAAGATGATGCTCTGTGTTTTTCAGTTGGTGAATGTAATGGATTTCCAAAGTCGTGTAATGAAAGCCTTTTGTGGAAGCTTTTCAGCATACTTTTTTTGTGTACGTGTTATGTTCACCCGCCATTTTGTTTGTTTTAGGATGAATCCATCACTTCTGAAGACGAAGACGATAATAGCTTGGAGCTGAAGGTTTCTGCAGTTGAAGAAAGAATCTTAAAAAATCCATACATATACATGAACCACGTGGAACTAATATCGATTTTGCAGTACGTATTAACAGTGTAATGTTTTTAAATGTTAATGCAGAAATTTGCGCACACTTTCAATGGATTCTTAAGTTTTATAGAATTTCAATTTAATATTTAATTGAAAATGTTATTTTTGTTTTTTCTACTGGTTCTGTTACCAACTCTTCGAAAAGCATCTTCAGACTGTCTGGAAAGTGTATTGAAAATATCCATCCGCAAGTCACAGATCTTGGTCGTTTACCACGCAGCATGTTTGAAGCCACTGCTGTAGTTTTGTCTCAATTGCAGGAATAGGTTTTTTTAAATCCATGTCTGCTTATGGCTTCATAATGGAGGTATCTTAACAGAAGTTTATCTACGGGAATCGTCTGTTACTCAGTAGCTTAACATCTCTATTTTGAAGAGAGTAGTAGAGATAGAAGGATAGAGCTAGAACAAGACTAGTGGTTGACAAATCGCTCTATACTACGCCCTGCTATTTTAGAATTGGAAATGTGGTAGGGAACTTTGAGACATCACAAACTCCCAGAAATTTATAAGAGCTCTAAAAACAAATGCTTTCATATTTATTATTTAACAATGTCTGCTGCGAATGCGGAGTACAAAGACATCAAAGAATTTAATTCCGTTGCTCAACCTTTCCTTTTTGGACAGGGCTCGGATAGAAGATTGGGATTGATAAAGGAGTAGTTTAAAAGCTCTCTGTACATCCTGATTGTTGAATTGGATGTTTAAAAACAATCTGTGTGCGGATATGTTGTTAGAGCAGTACCGAGTAGCTAGTCTGTTATTATTATTCTGTCTATAGAAATCATTATCTTTGTTAATAAATAACTTTTCAGACAACTGCAGAACCCTTCGCGTCTCCGCAGTGCCTATGAACGTCTGAGCAATCTTTGCCCGTTAGCGCCCCAACAATGGCTGTCTTGGCTCCAATTAGAAGTCAGCGCTGCCTCTACCCCAGATGAGAGGAAACAGCTTTATAAACTCTTCGACATGGCGTTTGTTGATTGTTACTGTAAGAACACACATTTTTCTTACGAGTATATCGGATTTACTTTTTCTCAGCCATCACACCTTATGTCCCAAAAACAGATTTAATTAGGACTGTCTCAACATTGTTGCTCGACTTGCATAGTGAGTTGAGATTTACTTTTGTGTCGCAGCCCAATAAATGTTTTTTGATTTGTTGTATTAATTCAATCTTCACTGAAAACTAAGGAAAAGCCAAAAATGTGAGAATGGCAAAAAAAAAAATAGATTACAAAATATTTGGCCGTGTATTGCATTACTAATCAATAGAGTACTAAGTTAATGTAAATTCAATCAATAATGTACATTTAGTATGCACAATGCACACTGTTTTTTGAACATTCCTACACTGTATTGTTTTCAGATATCGATTGTATATAAACCATTTATGTCCATTAATATATTATGATTCGTTTTCTTTTTGTATTTTCAGCTGCCTCGATTTATATGGAGTGGTGTGCGATGAGCATGGGGGGCAGCGATGGTGAGACGGATCCCCGTACGGTGATCGCTCAAGCGTTGGAGGCCGCGGGATCTGATCCTGTGGACGGTGCAATGCTTTGGGATACTGCTAAAGAATTTGAGTTGGCTCATCTGTCGCTACTCAGGTAGATTAGTGCTGGTTTTTTGTTGTTTGAAAATCATTGCCACGAAGCTATATGAGTATTATGTTTCTTTTATTAATATTCTCACTGAGCAATTGTTACTCTAATGCAAGAATTATATCAGTGTTTCTTAACAGGGATGTTCTAATATTTGTTGCATATGAAGGAAATCCAAGCGGGCTCTTCCATCATTGTGTTTTGAATTCTGTCATCTCTGTCAATCCCTTTGATAGCGTTAATTTCTATGTGTCAGTGTATTTCACTTCTTCTGCATTAAAATCAGTTCAATATAAAAATGAACATGAAATGAAAGACACTAGATTATCTGGTGGCCACAAATCATTTATCATTATCCACTGTGAAAGTCGAATGTCTTCATATCCCATTAAACATTACACAATGGTACTCACTGTTGGTCTTGTCGCTGTGCCAGATGATATGTTTATAGAATCAAACAATGAGTTGGCAAAAAAAAATCAGCATATCTGTATGTAACATTAAATCAAAGAAAATTTTATATATTGTTCAAATGAATATTAAATATATATAATATAAGAATATTGAATAATATAACTCATGTATCGTACTGAGATACTGAGGAATAGTATGTATAATATTTGGTGTTGATCAAAATTTGTTACGGCTTTAAATCGATTTAACCCTCCAAGGACGAGCGTGACCATATGGTCACAGTAAACACCGTCGTCTATCGATCCCACTATTCATCCCTTTTCTACCGGAATATCGTTGCTTTTACTCATATTTGGTTAAGAAGGGTACAGACTTCAGTTAGTCATCAGCAGCGGGGACAGAAACGGTTACCAAAAGCACATGCGATTTTTTGAATTTCCATTTTTTTTATTGGACTTTTTGAAACTGTTAGTTATGTTTTTATCAAAACATCAAATTATTTACAGTTCTTTTGCTTATATATTTTTATTGAAATTATGTTGATCTAAAGAGGTCGAATTGTAAATATTTAAAAAAATTTCACGTTTAGCTATGTTTCAACCCCGAATGTTTGCTTGCCCATACGGTCACGCTCGTCCTTAATACTGTCCGTACACAATATTACACGGTAATAAAAGGATGAGCATGACCATATAGTCATGCGGGGTTCCTACACGACATTGAGCTTTTTTTTTTTAAATTTCTGTTAGGAATGAAAGTTGTCCGTGATTTTATTATGGCTTAAAAAATATTTTTTTATTGAAAAAAAGCTCTCGTCTCTGGAGGGTTAAATTGGTTTTCTGACTATTTCATCTCATCGTTTCAGTGCCACATCTGACGACTATCCCATTCAAGTGATGAGAATATTCGACCTGTTCAGCAATCAGTTATCCCGGCCACTCCTACAGGCTGAGAAAACTATCGAGGAGTTCAGGTCCTTCGCAGAGTCCATGCAGGCATACATTCCAGACACAGAAGATGTCGTCAAAAAGGTATCAGTGGTTTTCTATCGTTTTCTAGAGTACAGGGAAATGAAAGGAATGATTATGGTGATGTATAGATTCTTAACCATTTGCTTTATGATTTGTTTTAGGTTGAAGATGCCCATAAAGTGTCCGAAGAGGTTCTCAAGAAACTTTTTGAATTTGAAAATGAGCTTGAAATTGTGGAGGAAGATGACAGAGAGTGAGTAGTATATTCATGTTAAACTTTTTCAGTGTGTACTGTCTGAAATATACAGCTGTACGTGACTTGAGCTTAAAAGAGCCCATACATCTAGAAACTTAGTCAAGGTCCTCAGTATGAGGTCAGATTCACAACAGTATGGTTGCATTTTTTTACATTTAATATTTTGCAATTTTCAAAACATTGTTACCTACACATTATATTTCATCTTTGCAGAGAGATTCAAATCAAACAAAAAATCTACAGCGAATATATATCGCATGTGAAGACATTACTCGACGACAAAGAACTGGACACCTGCGATCTGTCCAATCTTCTCGGAGCCCTCTATGACAGGGCCACCACGGAATGCTGTGCTCCGTCTTGCCGGACGGAAATTCTTTTGTCTGCAGAGTCTGAGAAACTGGCCGTTGACTATATCGAGCACACCAGAGAGTACGGAACCGACGACCAGTGCCTCAATGTGATAGAGAAAGTCATCAAAAGATGTCCGCGAAAAAGCTGTTTATGGATTATGAAGCTGAACCAGCTGGAAAGAATCGGAAAAGATATCGATGAGGTATTTCATATTATTACCTAAAAAGATTAATAATTTGTTTTTGTCCCAGCCTTATGAATGAAATTAAAAAATGCCCTACGCGATTTACAAATGCTCATAATTATGTATTTTTTCTTCATCATTATCCGAATTGCAGATATTTTCTTATTGTGGTAACCCTATTCATATTTAATAAATTGTTTATATGCAGAATGATTAAAACAATAAATGTGAAAGTAATTTATAAATAAATGATCATTTTTGTATTGTATTGGGAACAATAAACATTTTGTTGGTAAACCAGTTTTCTGTAAACATTTTGTCGCGTTAACATTTATTCAGTAAACATTTTTTCTTGTAGGCAATTTGTCTTTGACATTTTGTCTTAAGACCATTTGTCGTCACACCAATTAAACGGAGCCTTGTTCTTGAAAGTCTAATACATGAAATACAATAAACTTGTCAGTTGGATAAAGCCGCAGGCAATTTCCATATACCCTCTAAAAACAGGGTCTAATTTTTTATTGTGGTACATTAATATGTCATTTAAAACATGTTAAACATTCGAAATATTCTGTTGTTGAATGGTGTGATAATTTCCAGGTTCGGGTTGTTATATTATTTTACTTCGTATTACAGATAAAACAAGAATTTGAGACATCTCTGTTTACGGGTTTTGATAATGCAGTTGATCATGTAGCAGTTTGGATGTGCTATCTGGAAACGTTACGTCGCCACACCAATTTTTCTTTGTCACAAGAAGTGGAGCGACTCAGGAAGACTTTCAGACTCGCTTGGGAAAGCCTAGGACAGGTAGACGTAAATTTTAACCGTAGTTGACATTGATTTGAATAATAATGAAGTTCTCGTTCACTAATATGAAGAGTTAGCAATATTTTGTGTCAATTTTGGGCTACAGTTTGTCCATAGCTGATATACCAGTAAGCTGAGAAGTAAAGTCTTAAAAATCTGTTTTGTTTTTAGATGTGGGGTGACACTGCCGATACGGAGTTTTCCATTCTTCAATTCTGGGCAAGGATTGAATACCAGCATACCAAAGACTTCGAGTACGGAAAGGAATTGTTTGAAGAAATATTTGGTAATAATTAAAAAATATTCACTTTTAATTTGTCTATAACAAGATCCATTAACGTAATATAATAAGTGACCATCATGCGTAATTTAATTACAAGATGAATGGACTTTTGAAAATGATTATACTATAGAAAGTCAGGATATATAACTTATGAAAAAATGATAGAGGCAAATGGCAATGGTGTCTGGTGGTCAACACCAACATGCGTTTCATTTATCCGGCACATATGTTGAAATGAAACGTGAGTTGAGTGAATTGAACCCTAGCTATTATTCCCCACTAAATGACTGAAGATTAAGGAGTATATTCGAGTCGACAACGACACCTGATGATCTTAAATTTGAAAATTGTTAAAACGATAGGTAAAATTTTTTGAATGCCTAGTAATTTTATTTCGCCTGTCTGGTCGATTTGTCGCCTGTGCGGTCGAGTGGTCAACGTCGTTGGCTTCGGTTACGGAGGTCACAGGTTCGAATCCTAGTACGGACAGTTATAAATTGATTTTTCAAGCGATTTATGAATTTTTGCTCGAAGGTCTAGATGTATGTGATGTCTTGAATTCCTCCCTCTCACCCATCCTATCCTATGAACGAGGCATATCGAGAGCGATTAGCTAGCCACTAGTCCTGTCCTAGCCCTATCCTTCTATTCCTACTCTCTTTGGAAAAAGAGAGGTTGAGCAACTGAAAAACACACATAAAAAACGTATTAAGCTAGCACAACAAATCTTAAACAAGGGATTAATAACGAAAGACTCAGGTGATATTAGGTTTTGGCGTAGAATTAATTACATAGGGCACACCAGTTTGAAGATAAAGAAGCAGCTCTCAGAAAGTGTTAGACCGGCTTTCTATTGCAAGAACTCTTTAGGTAAATTATTGATAAATAATAAAGATGTTATAGATTATAAAAACAAATCTGGGATTTATAGATTGCAGTGTAGTGATTGTCCCAAATTTTATATTGGTAAAACTGCTAGAACCTTAAATATAAGAGTGGCTGAGCATTTAGCCGCTTTTCGCTTAAAAAAAGATACTTCCACCTTTGCCAATCGTTTAATTCTTGAAAACCATACGTTTAATTTTGACTCAGGCATTGATTTGTTACATACTAACAGGGGCGAGTTTAAATTATTTTACCAAGAAATCTTAGAGATTAATCGAGCTCGGCTCAACAGTTTGCCAATTTTAAACGAGCAATATTATCTACCAAATTCTCCATTGTTGTACCCCTTTTAAATAATTGTCATTTTATTAATAATTCAAGCACTTGCTATCATTAAATATTAATTCAAAGGCTTAAAAACAAATCAACTCATTAATAATAGGTCGGATAAAACCCTAGATTTATTTTAAACATTCCTATGTTATTATCTGGTCATTAACAGCTTACCGCCCGCTTGTTTTCTATTGAATTTGACCTGGCGGCCGGACGATTTTGCAAAAAATTCGCAAAAAACTGCCATTCTACTAAATTCACCATAATTTGTAAACCAATTGAGATATCTTCACAAAATTTTATTTGATAGCTTCCATATACTTTGGCGCATAAATCAATGCCACTTGAGCAATGGTTCTATATCTGTGGGTTGCATAATTATGTGGTGTAGTCAAAATAACTTAAATCTTCTGAAAGGTTTTCTTTTAAATATGTAAAATCTACTTTTTCATATTGTTTTCTTTGTTTTTATGTTCAAATATATAAAAAAAAAATTGGATATACTATTTACAAGGTATGATCAAAAAATCGTAAAAAAGTATGTTTTATGGATAATAACATATTCAATACAAATATGTATTATTTAAGAATTGAGAACCCCTGCCACTGAGTTTAAATAGGTCGCAATATTATCAACCACCCGATTCAAATTTTAAAAATTGTTTTCGACCGCTATAATGACACTTGCTCCATAAAACTGCAGCATGGCCCGCCTCCTGCCCAAGCAATAAATCACAAGGCAATTCGATGTAAACAAATGCTACGATACGTGTGTGCGTATCTCTAAGAGGCCCTACAAGAGCATCTGGGAATCATGTTACCCTGCTAATATTACGGATGTATGTTGTCGCTAATCAGAGAAACAAACCAGAAACGATTTAAACATAAAATCTTTTACCAGAACGTAAAATAATACTATGAAAAATGACACCTGAAAAAAATAAACGTCTACCATCTTAGGGGTAATTTTACGAAATATTTTAGTATAATATTGATTTTGTTTTTGTTAAATATTGCGCCAATGTGTATGCTACCATCTCTCGTTAACATTTAAAATCAAACTCGATCCTAACCAATTGATTTTTCAATAGAATAGAATGTATGACGTAGGACGCGTATATGCGTCCACGGTCCGCAACCGTTGGATTTCAAAGACTTAAATACGCGTCCACGGTCGTTAAGCTGTTAATATTCTCAAAAATCCCCATAATTGTAACAAACCCACTTAATTCATTGAAAATTATATACATTCAATTTTCGCTAATTTACATTTTAATAACCTTTTAACTTATCTACTTCTATTTTTGTTTATAAACGATACAAACTGTTTACTACGCGTCAGTTCAAGTACATCCGTGCACTAGGAATGCCTGAAGATGCCGAAAGGCGAAACCCGGGTCGTTAGCGACAAAACTCATGGAAAAGTACAAAATTTAAACAATTCAAATTTGAGTAACAAGCAGTTCTCGTAGAAACACTTCTGTTGAGATAAACTCCATTAGGAGTCCATATGCTCCACATTGGGACATGGTAAAAAAAAAAGTAATTTTATTATATATTTCTTGAATTGTTTCTAGAATACGGTGATAATAGACTCCACGGAGGTTTGTGGCTGGAGTTTGTGTCTATGGAGCGTTTGAGGGGGGGTCCAAGCCGTGCGCGCACTGTTTTAAAAAGGGCAGTTCGTAACAGTACCGATCCGCGACTGCAGCGGGCGTGGCTCTCTCTGGAAAGAGACCACGGCACCTTGGATTCCATCACCGAATGCACCAGGGTGTGTGCTGTAAGTATACATAGTATTTCCATATCCACTGGTATATTAAAAAAGGTTGTGCAAATTCAGTCGTTTATGTTTGATTGTTATATTTTTTGAAATAAATAACAATGTTGCAATGGACTTAGTTTGCACCAATAATTCAAATGTATTAACATCGTGAATTCATGAGTGTGTTTGTGTTTTGAATCGGACCTGTTAACACTTGTATTTTATTAGTTTCAATATGAGACTAACTGATTGCAGGTCTTTGAAAATTGAATCAAAATAATGATTCTATAAACCAGGGTTATGGAATCAGGTTACATAAAATACGACTCTTGACTTTAAATTAAAACTCGACTTCGACTAAAGATTGATTTTTCAATCATTTTAACAAATCGTTTAACTTACATATAAGGCTATTATTTGCGAAACCGGCTCGTTCCAAAATTTCCATCTCTAATACATTGGTTTGTTTCCAGGAAAAAGCCAGAGAATGGGAAGAATCTCGTGCAAGAAACCAGTCTGAAGGTTACAACAATTACAGAAACAAATCAACGCACAATGCCAAATTTCAACCTAAAAACAAGGATGAACCGTTTACCAAAAACAAGAAAAAGAAAAAAGGTAAAGTGAATCAAGACTCGAACAGTCCCAGCCCCAAGAAGAACATGGCCAAGAGATCACACCAAGATTTCCAGCCAGAGGATAGCGGTAGTGGCAAAGGTTCCGGGTCGTCAGTGTTTAGTAAACAAATATCAAATAGCAAAAAAAGAAAGTATGACTCGAGTAATGGTGAAGTTGACGATGACAAAAAGACTGATTTTGAGAGCTCAAATGACAAAGTGACAGTGAATAATGCAAAGAGAAAAGCGTTTGACCAGAAAGGTGAGGCTAAAAATATCCAATTTGGTGGACATAAAAAATATTGAAACATTTCCCTTTTTTATCAGAAGATATTACTTACTATGTAGTGTAGCGAAATTGATCTAAAAGGTTTTCTGTATAATTCAGACTGACAGCTTTATTGAGTTTATTTGACGGCATGTGATTCTTTATTGGCATTGATTCCGGAATTGAATTAATATTATAATACAATGATATGTCTACAGATTTATAAATGTATTAGAATAGTTTTGGATAATAGACAATGCTACACTCTGTTGCAACCCTCTGTGATACCACCCAAAAGGCTATTTATTTATTTAATTAAAATTGCATAAGATTGACAAATTATAAATTTAAGACTTTCACAATGAAGAAAAATATTATACCAAACTTCATTTAACATTTTAAAAAATCATGTAACGCGCCTCTCACTGTGTTAAAAAATATACGAGCTTTAGTACTAGTGCAGTTAATAGACATAAATGGGTCAAATAAACAAGACTTAGTATTTGCTTATTTTGATGAATGGTCATTAGTGTTCACTGTGTTAATGTCCTTATTTATCCTTAGCTGATTCCGACCTTCCCGTGAAGAAACAGAAAGTGGAAACAAGCGGAAAATTGACAGGCGCACCGCCGCCTGGCTATGAAGCGTTCAAAAACCAGGAGGCAAAGTTTTCCGAAACCGGGGACGAGGAGAGAAATACCAGAACTGCTTTTATTAGTAATTTAGATTTCAAGTGAGTTCAGTCACTTTAAATATATTAAATTATATTATAGAACACGGGCTATTAATATTTTTTGACACATCCATGCCCATGAAACATTTTATAAAAATGTATTTGAATGCTTGCTGCGAACTCAAGAGGCATTTTGGTTTTATTTTGTCATAAATTCAGAGACAGAGAGTAACCAGCCAGCAATGTGTGCTGCCAAAATTAAATGAAAAAAATCAGCGACGTTCCATACTTGGAAATATCCGGGAGCTTTGAATCCCATCTGTTTGTCCTTGTAACCATATTGATTCTGACTCACTGAAGGCCCCTGATAAACGTCCAATAGATTTATTCGGCAGAGCTACCTGAAAACTTCAGACCAAGCCAAAAGACTGATGGAGAACAGAGAATTTTGAAGGCACTGTGTCTTCACTATATTCTCTGAATAATGGGAATGAATGATGTCTAGAGTTGCCCTTAGATTTTATTTGCTTTGTCAATTTGACTGCCTTACGGTAGTTTTGTTACCTTTGAATATTTTTGAAAAAGTTTTGATTGATCAACTCTTTTGATTCTGTTTGGTATGTTAGCAGCCGTAGCTATTTCTATTTCTTATTTGTTTTCGTTATTTTTTCAGTGTTGATGAAGATCATCTTCGAGGTAAATTAAGTGAATACGGAACGATAGACGAGCTGCGGCTTATAAAAGGAGTGAAGACTTTCGGCAGCATATGCTATTGCGTCTACAAAGACACGGTGAGCCGTCGTTCAAATTTAAATACTTTTATAACAAAATAGTCCCAGTTATTTATATCAGAAAACTCAGTTCTGCAAAAAAGTTAGGTCTGTCCGCTTTTACTTTTCCACTGTCCACTAGGAAAGCGTGGTGGAAAAAGTCACATGACTCTTATCTGCTTGCGAGTGAATACTTTTCTAAACTGAATTACATATATTGAAAGGCAACAGATGTTGTATTTGGCTTTACCAACAGTAAAAATCTCGTTGACATTGTTTTTTGTATGGAAAAGTTTTTTTTTTTAACAAAATTCCATGTTAATTTTCAATGTTCAAGATTCCTAAAGTAAAAAACTGCCTGGCCTTGTCAGTAACTCGGAAATAATACAGTTTTTTTTTCTTTATATCTTTTACAATTTTACGCTACATTGAAATTATACTATCTAAATTTCTCGTAGGAATCCGTCAGTAAAGCCTTGCAGCATGACCGCGTGCCGTTAGGGAACCGACCCATGTTCATTTCTCGCTACTGCCCCACTAAAGACACGAGAAAGAAGCATTTTTTGTACCCCACCGGTATCGAGAGGAACAAATTGTTTGTGAAGAATATCGCGTTCGATCACTGCACCGACAAGGCACTTAGGGAGGTCTTCGAGAAGTTCGGAGAGCTGAAAGACATCAGGATAGTTACTTATAAGTGAGTATGGCCTCATTTAGCCTAAAGTAAAGACTTTGTATCTGAGCCGGTGATGGTGGGTACAACATTGAGTATGCTGGAAAGTTTGATCCTTCTATCTTTACACAAAACAGGTTGAATGACTGAATTTCAACCAGGTCTTTTAATAATAACTTTTAACTTTTATTTTCACATAATTATTGGGAGTAAACATAGTTTCTTTTGTAGGTAAAAGAATCATTTTCTTTGATTTATGTGTAATAATATAAAATGCATGTTGATTTCTTTTCGCTGCAGCCAAATGGCTCATCAATTTTTTTTACCCTTATAAATGGCTTTTGTTTTCTTGAAATAAGATTTTTTCCTTTCAAAACTGCTTCATCACAATATTTCTTTTCTTTCCATAGGACTGGTAATCCGAAAGGCCTTGCATATATAGAATACGTTGACGAAAAAAGCGCAAGTGCTGCTTTGAGAGGTGCTGACGATTTGGATGTCGGTGGAAGACCTCTCAGCGTGGCGTTTAGTGCTCCGCCTCCCAGGAAACCTGACCCTGTTATTAATGTTACGGCCAGTCTCGGACAGGCATCAGCCAGGTTTGCTTTTTTGTTTTTGCCACGTGGCATTTAATGTACAATTTCAATGAAATTTTCTGTAAATGAATTAAAAATATATTGTATGATGCGATAGTAGACGATTTCCATAAATATTTTATTAATACACTGTTTGACAACCGGTGCTGCTTCCCTTGTGCTGTAATGCCCTTTTGTGTTCTTATTGCTTACTAAAAATTCAATTTCAATTTTTATTCTGATGATCAAATACAGCGAGTTACAATGTTGAAAAAATATAAAAAAATACTTTTTTATTATATTAATTATAGTATACTACATGTAGCGAAATTGTGGTAAATTATTGTCACTCATCATAGTGCAGCAATCACATTTTTTTTACTCATTTCCATTGAGGTTTTACTGAACTAATAAAAACTGTTTCATCATTTGCAGTAGAGGCGCTGCGCGTACTCAGCTCAGCTTCTTACCGAGTGTTCTGCAAAAAATTGCTCCGCCCCCGAGCGATACCTCGGCAACGGTCAACGGAGACAAATCCAGCTCGGCAGCTCCTGCAAAAATGTCCAATTCCGACTTCAGAAGTATGCTGCTTGGAAGTAAATAGTTTATCAGTGCGCTGTTTTCAAACTTTTGTGAAAAGTTTTTGTCATATAATACAAACGGCCATTGTTTGTTGGAACACCGTTTCGCGTAATTTTGTATAATCCATTTTGTAATGCCTCTGTCAATTGAGATCATTTTTCTATTATGGTAAACAGAGTGAAATCAGTGAGGTTTAATCAATATTTTAATGTTTTAAAGAACAGGTTCCCTGTGACGCCAGACATTTTTCAAATATTGTAAAAAAAATTAAAATATGATACAGTAAACTCTCGATTATTCAGTCTAATGGGATTCGGTCTAATTCGGTCACACGAATAATCGAAAAATGTTAAAAATTCAATCTGTATTTCATTTTAAAATACTGTTATACATATCGACTATGGAAAGGAAAAAGGACGTAACCCACACATATCAAATTTTACAGGAGGCGCAAAAAACGTGTTTTGATGATTTCAGGCCATATGCAAATTATGAATTATACACAACCTTGAAGTGCACGTAGACTTCTAAACTGGTGTTTAATTGACATAATCTAATATTATTTCAAGAATTTGTCTAGGAAACACCTTTATTTCAGTCTTTTTTATTGGTTTTAATTTTTTACAAGGTCATCCTTTTCAAACTTAAAAGATAAATTTAGATACTAATTCGGCATTGCAGCTTGCATCCTTTTGATAGAACGTGTATCGAGTTTGATACATTGTGATTATCGAAAAAAACCTGTTTTGAAAAAACTGTGGGTTACGTCTTTTTTCCTTTCCACAGTCGATATATATCAATTTTGCCATGTTTAATACTTATTATCTTTTATGAAGATTTGATTTTTATTCGAATTTTCTTTAGAGCTATCATATCGTTAAATTTGAGTACCAGTTGGTCAGGTTATTCTCACTGACTTTATTTTGTACCAAGATTGTGTTACTCCATGCATCGGCATCATACGCATCACATTCAAATTCTTCAGACGGATTTGATGTAGTCATCTTTTTCAAATCTTACAATTGACTTTTTGTTTAACAGTAATTACGACATTCTTGCGATTATTTGGAATTTTCATAGGCTTCAATTTAAATTTTTAGGTGCTCTAATTTCATGTTATAATTTTTCTACAAATGGTAACAGTTTAATGTTTATAGTAATATCTATAGAGGGATAATTTAATGTGACCGTTTAATATATTCATTGAATTCATGCACGGAAAATCTGCACACCATACAAACTGCAAACGGATAATCGAAAGTTTATTGTGTAAACATAAATAAATGTCAGTGTAATAATCTGATATAGTCTGGTGATCATTTACCCACAAGTAAAATTTTGAGCGCGGTATGTCTTCTTGTAATAAGTTTTCTCTGTGGCCAGTTTTCTGTTTGTCCAAACTTTCTCCTCTGCAGTTATTCTTCTGTGCGAATATTTGTTTTTAAGTTTTCTACAATCAGATTTCTCTATACGTACTAAAACAGATTTGTGTTTATTCATAAACATTATTTAGAATTTAAAATATCGTTTCAAAAATCGCAGTCAATGTTTTGCACCCCAGAAAACACTCGGCGATTCCCTCGGGGATCACAAGACACCGGTTGGGAACCTGATATTACCTGTATATATAACACATCACTCGATAAGTTTGTAGGATGACATATAGATAACCACTACTGACAAATCCATATGATTTCTAGGAAGTACCGACCTTCAAATAATAAGCGACCAAAAGCGCAAATGTCAGCTGGTAAGGTTAGGTTTTGGCCTCTGTATTTCGGGATTAGCGCGATATTTTATTCATCGATTACCTTGAGAAAAGAAGAACCATCAATAGCGAATATTATATGGCGTTTTGGTGCGTTTAACGGAAGAAATTGCGGTAAAACAATCCCAAATGTAGGAGAAAAAAGTGCTCTTTCAAGACAATGCACCATGTCACAAGTCTATTGTTATAATGACAAAATTGCACGAATTGCTTCCCCATCTACTGTATTCTCCGGATCTGGCTTCCAGTTATTACTACCTGTTTGCAGACCTTTAAAGAATGCTCCAGGGAAAGAGATTCGGCTTCAATGAAGAAGTGATTGCCGAAACTGAAGCCTATTTTGAGACCAAAGATAAATCGTTCTACACAAAAGGTATCGAAATGTTAGAAAAGCCTTGGAGTGAATGTATGTCATCACTCTTGAAGGAAACCATGTTGATAAATAAAGCCCAATTTTGCCTAAAAGTATTGTTTTATTAGCCATTTGTCATCCTACGAACTTATCGAGTGATGTGTTATTGCTGAATCTCTTTGAATCTAAGGGTTTTCAATGTTGCGTCCGCCGTCACCCACAACAAACTTCGTACACAACTCGCAGGGCATATCCCAAAGTCATTAAATCATCACTATTTTTTTCATTGCGGCATTATTGTTTAGTTTCTTATTTCAACATTTAATAACTGTATTTATTTACTATATTTCGATACGTATGTCAACGTTTTTTTTATTCTACTTTTAATAAATTATGTTATACTTATAGAACTAGATTTCAACTCATTTATCAATGATTGTCCGGAATGCAATATGTTCAAAAAACAATTGAAGAATGCTGGTCCCAAAACAAACATCAATACTAAGATCGATAACATTGAAATGATTGCACTCTTTGATTCGTTCATTCGAGTCATATCACTACGCAAGAAAGCAAAATAACCCGTGGTTCAATTTTATTTGAAATCTGCATGTCATTTGTTTTCTCACTGCTCACTATTGACAGAGCACCGGGGAAACAAATGGCAGCTGGTTGAATTCTAATTTGATTCTCGACGATTAGATAGTTTTCTCATTCTAAATGATATCCAAATAGTAGTGTCAACAGTCCGAAAACTTAACATGCAGCTCAATTTGAATTGAATTCTCCCGAACTTCTATGATGCTATTTACATCATGAAAAAAAAATGTTCGTAACCAGGAGTGGTACAATACTGTTAATATAAACAGGTCAACAACATAATGAAAAAGGATATGCAAGTTTTGCGACATGCACTTCAATTGCATATTCGAAAATAAGAAAAAACCAAACAAAAAAAAATACAACACTTTTATTTGATGAAAGCAACACTTGTCATCCATTGTGTCGATGGATTTTTTTAATGTTCCATGTAAATAATATTTTGTACTTTGATTTGTTTTATCATAATATAATAATAAATTTGTTGATTAACTCTTTTACTACTGTATTTTTTGTCAATATTATTTTAAAAAATCTCTCTAAATGTAATATGTGGTTTTGTTTCTTTGTCTCAATGGGAGAGATTTTACGATTGTAATATTTTTTACTACAAATGTATCATAAAGTTGAATTTATTTCATATACTTGTTTTATGAATAAAATCTTTCTTTTTTAAGGATGGGTAAAAAGGTTCAAATTTTGAGATAGCTGAGAAAAAACGATTTTACAAACATTTATGAAATGAAAGTTTAAAAATGAAATAGTGTAAGTTTTTAGCTTGTTTTAAAAATGTGACTAGGTAAAAATCTGACTATGCTAATTTTGTAACTTTATTAAATAATTTAAAAATTATTCCTAGTCACATCACCATTGGCTGGGCGTTGTCTGCATTTTGCAAGAAGAAATATTCTCGTCCACGATTCTTAGACTATTATCAGGAAAATAAGGTTTGACAAAAATGACAGAATTTTCCTAATTTTCAAGCGTATACACTCGCTCAACAATAATTATTATTATATATCAATGACAAATATGCAAACTTTGTATAAATTATGCCTTAATCCAGCGGCCAACCACCTTTTTACTAAGTCAGGCATGCCAAACAGCTTGTTTATTTAAAAGAGTACTGAAGAAAGGTGTTAAGAGTTTAGGGTAATGCTAAAACGACTTGTTAATTCAAAACCTATTCAAACGAATACATTACCACGAATCATAAATGACCAATGCTCTCTGCTTATTCTACTCAAGAGGCATAATGATATAGCTCGAATTGTGAAAAAGAGTTTTGAAATATTGATTATATTTATTCCAAAATATTAAACAAAAAACTTGTATTTGCAGCAGTCACCTTAAATATGCTCGTAAAACACTTGGGTGTACGTCAACCACCCCATGGTTTGTGAAACATACTCCATCGACTTCTTTCACTGTCAAACTGAAAGGGGCACCAGCGGCTGCCTTATTCTTCAAAAGTTATTCATATATACATCCTATACAAAAAAAGACTCGATTCCGAATTTTTTTATTGTTGCCAAAACGATTGAATGCCACTAAAAAATTCAATCTGTTCTTCCATTCCGTGTCGAGAACACAACTTGCATGCCTATACAAACATTTTCCCCATCAGCATGACACGCAGCGTGTTCACAAAAATATAATATTGCTCAGATACCGTTTTAACATTGTTAATCCTGGTAGCTTTTTACTTTAGCATATCGCATCAAGTCTGTAAGTAACGCAGAAGATTGGTTCGGTTGTTTTCAACAGTTTTAATGTTAATAATATATAATTTTCACAGTGGATGGTCGAGTTATAACCTTGCTATTTTTTGCATTACACCTGAGTATTATTCATTGGTACTTGTGTAATAATTTCATATTGGGCGTGTCAAACTGTAACTGTTAATAGTTCTTACTGATTATACTTATGACATGTAATGAAGCCGTTTTATATTATCTGGATATGGATCTTACTCTTATTATCCAGATGGAAGTGCTGCCTATCAATTATTTCAGATAAAGAATTAATATCGAAGAATCTCACCGTGTACGTACTTCATTTTGGTCAATTTCTGTCAGTTTTCTTACGATGATTCTAACAAGATCATTTTTACTATTCTTAAATGAATCCAGTATTTTGCTTGTACTTATAATAATTTAATATTAAATATTTATATAAACAATACTCGGCAGTAAAAGGATGAAATTATGCATCACCGAATGCTGGAAACTTCAGAACGCACTATTCAAGCAGTACGATCGGCAATCAGTGGAATAGCGAATGACACTTCTCAATTATTCTAAATTAAGAAACCAACAAGGAATTCACGATCAGAATAACAATGTTAATTTTATGAAATTTTCAATGAAAAATGTCGCCACACGATATCTTCAAGATTATTTCCCGGCCACTCCTCCCAAGTCATCCCAGCGTTTTCGTTGTTCCACTGAGTACATCACATGGATGGTTATAAGTGACCTAATTCCGTTGCTGGTTTTTAAATTTGGAAGTGAACGATCGTTTAGTCTGCTCTCTCATCTCTGAAGTCAAACAAACATGCCCCTAGTATTTTTTCTCCGTTTTTGAAACTAGGTATACGGTTACCCTGAGATTTTGTAAAGTGGGTTGTTTCAGCTATTTCTAGTCAAATAGAGAGTTATTTGCAGAGATTGTATTCTTCACCCCCCGAGTAACTAGAGATATTGACTCTCTCGGTGTCCTTCTCCGCACTCACCAGTGGGTAGTTTAAGTCCAGATAGGTGCTATTGCAGACCTCATCGGTCTAACTTACGTTGATTTTAAGGCTGTGTGATATGAGTGGCTCTGTAGCTTGTCAAAAACAAAATCTTTTGAAATACATACCTATGAAATAATAAATTGTTAAAAAGTAGAATGTATTCAAGTCGAGAACCATTTTAAATTCATTAAACTATGTTTTCGATGAAAATGCTTCAACCAATTACAAATAATTAATTGTGAAATTTCATGAAAAATTATCGCTAAGACAAATTTTATCTTCAATCTCATTCAGGTTACCTGTACCCATTTGAAAATGTTATTATTATATTTAATGTTATTATTTCTGTAAATTGTACAATAAATATCCATTTACGGCTCCACTTACCAAAAATTCTTATTCAAAGTTTACAAAAATCACTTTTATGTAAATGCGACTAAAAACGCATTAATATTCAATCCATTGAAATAGTTGTTAATTTTTGCCTTGACCATGGTGATACAATAGCCATTCAAAAATATACACTGAAAGCTTCTCATTGTCAGGCATTGGGTAGCGAATTGCACAAAGTGTTACCGCTGACTATTTTTCTTTTGGTGTAACCGCGCCTGCGTGTCTCTTGTTAATACAATATGTCACCAAGTGTAATGGTTTGATTGTAAGATTAACTCAACTCTAAGACTGTTGTAAAGTAATTGGGCCGTAATTGGATGTTAGATATTTCGGATTGTTGTGAAGGTGAAAAAAATGTAAATATTTTATATTGCTTCTTGATTTTTAAGTAAGAAATAAAGAATACCCTTATATAATCGTGTCTTGCAATTATTTTTAATTTTTTTTGAAAAAAATTCCACTATCCTTAGAAATCCCAGTGTCTCTGGGAGAAAAATACCAGGTGGGACTCGTATGCAGTTACATCGGGAAGTGATCGCTCGACCTTTTCTGTAGTTTTTTGGTTTTGACTGCCGTATGTATGTTAATAATATTCGATACCTAAAAGTTAAGGAAGGCTTAACACGAGAAAGAAAAGTCATTAAGTATTAGAAATATATAGTTTGTGATCAAATTCACACATTATATTACAAAACCACAACTTCAAAATTGTATTGTAAAACACAATAGCAACTACACAATTATTCATGTAAGAAAACATGTACTAAGGATTCAATGAAAAAATTCTCTACCATTTATTGCGAGAAAGGATAAACAGTGCCAGCTTTCACATTAATATGGCGGTAGAATGCGCATATCATTCTTAACGAGAGGAAATATAAAATTTCAACCAGACTCAAAAAACTGAATCCTAGGAATAAGCCCAAAAGTCCTCCCGTATTTGCTGAAAAAGAAAAATCACAAATAAACATTATTGCCAGAATAAACACATTTTTTTGATGTCGCATTTAAGTAAAATAATATCTCAACGGATTAGGGTGGCATTATTTTACAGATAGTATTAAAAGCAGAGCTATTCATTCCGAGTCGAGGAGTATTGGTGTTTTCGGAAGAGTCCGAACTGTAGATTTTAGTTATGTCTCGCAGTGACCGTTGGACTATGTCACAATAAGAAGTCGATTAAAAACAATATTAAATACTTACATAAAAAGTCGGTGAATCCGAATAATTCTCCTTTCGTGAAACGAATGAATGATGTGTCAGCGAAATATATGTGGACGATTGCAATGTTTTCTCTAGAAGGAGATAAAAACACAAAATTAACTGTGACTATGTTTCTTTAATGAGAGGATTTGAAAAGATTTTGTAATTTACAATGAGGTGGCGTAGGGGTGGGGCTAGGAATGGACTACTGAATAGCTATGCCTAATTCATTTTGGAACAAATCACAAAATCGGCTAAAAAATGACTTGCAATTAATTGGAAAGGACATAAGCTGCAGCTATTATTTTGAATTTCACTCACTTAAAATATTCCGGCGTCTTTCCTGCCAAGTTTTCTTCTCTCAGTTGAAAAGAGTCTTTCAGAACAGCTTGGCTGACGTCTCGGCCATATGAAAGCTCGAAACAAGCCGGGAAACAGTCATCGCAGTTTGTATTGACTAGTATCACGCTCTCGTTTACATTTAGTTTATCTTCAATAGCGACTGCACTCGTAAAACAAATTTCAACAAAAGCAATTTATAAATGTATTTTAGATTAATTGGAACTCAGTTTATTCTTTCAATTAGGTTCGCGGAAAAAAATTATGGAGGTAGAATGTAGATATTATGCATCTTATAATTTTAGGCAGCAACAATTCAAAAAATGCCATGGATGAAGATGAGAATTAGTAATGTTTTACAAAAAACCAACATTAGTGCACCAAACAGAACGAAAATACATTGCCAGGAGTATAATTATTACGTTTGGTCTTTCATTCCCATACATGACTTTATTTAACTCAATGGCTGCCACAGACGAGATATCTAGTCAAATTTCTCGTGCTCAACACGCCCAGAGATGAGTTATCGTCAATAACAAATTAATTGCAAATTGTAGCCGGCGTGCTAGGTAAACACGTATTTTTTTCTACGGCAACCAAAAGGTTAAGAAAAATAATTTCAATTATGGAATATTAAAATAACTTTTCATCGAAGTTTTGTTTTATATAATGAAAAAATAAATAACGTTTACCTTTGAGTTCTAAATAGCATTTGAGGTCTGCCATTCCACAAATTCGAACTGAGCTGTTTTCTGAAAATATTTAATAATATAATAGAATTTCTATTCACAAAACGATATGGGTTTCTCGTACATATGAATATATGCCCAAAAAAACATCACCCACGCAGCGGATTGGTTACCTAATTAAAAAAATTAGTAACTAATGTTAATATGTCTTCAATATAAATTCACTGCTTATTGAAATTAGTGCACATGTGAATTCATTATTCCAAATTGACATATTGTTGTTAGTGGAATATTAGACATTCATGAACATATGACCAGATCATCCTGAATATTTTGTGTTGAAACGCTTACTAGGTGAACGTCACATTAAATAGTGAATATTTTTCATTAATTTTATTAATTTATATACAATAGCCAAGAGAATATTAAATAAAACATGTTTCAAATATAAGTTTGTTAAATATACGCAACTGCAAATAAGTGAAGTCTATCGTATTTGTAAAAATTTCAACATTTGTCCTCGTCATGGAAGCTTTCACATTTCTATTTCCTTTAAGTATGTGAAATTAATTTTATTATTATTAAGAAAAAAGTAGCTACTGAAATGTTCTTACTTGGCATATAAGACTGTGAACAATTGCATCGCTCAATAGTTAATCTCGCCTCACATTCCATGACGCAATTTTTCTGAGTATAAGTCCTAGAATTATGAATATAAGTAAAAAAAAAAACATAATTCGTTTATTAAACGATTCAATTGAAATTATCCACACAGGGAATCAAACCTGTCGGCCCTTTGCGTTGACCACTCGGCTTCAGGTCCACTTTTTTGTGAGTCACAATTAAAAACATACACAATTAAAAATTGATAATCAATTAAATTTTATTACCCTTTTAGTATTTCAATTGAGATGTGCTATTTTACGCAGTAGGAGAGAGGGTTCGTTGAAAATACACTTCTTAACCCTTTCCGGTCCTATGTCGAATCACATTCGACAGCAATTTTATTCTGGTGGGTCCTATGTCGAATGTTATTCGACATTTTTTTTCATTATTAGTATTGAGTTAAAATTAGGTAAAATGTATTGAATATTTTTTTTCTTCACTCTATCTATTACAACGGTATTCTGAGCATAGAATTAAATAGTTTTTAAGAACATTTAAATCTGTAACTGTCTTCCTGCAATGGATACAAAAGGGTCGTTTTAGGGGCTGGCTCGGCCCGCGTAGCACGGGCGTTCTGCATTTTTTCTCCGACAGTTTCGCTTGCCACGTGCACTCGAAAACTATTACCTAAATTTGCTCTTGTTCAAATAATTCTAACTTTGCGAAAATGCCTAAAATCTTGAAAAAAAGAAATTTGATACATTTATTGTATGAAATGTGAGAGAATGCCTGGACTATGAATGTTTTCACTGTTATCACACTTTAGAAGTTTTTAAATTATAAATAATAAGGTCATTATTGTATATACATATTTCGAAATAAAAAAAATATTGTTAGTCTAAAAAAAATAAAAATATTAGTAATCCTCTTGTAATACTGCAAATCAATTATGGACCTGATGGAATGTTTTGATTTTTTTTTGTGGACCGGAAAGGGTTAACAAACAAAGCACAAGCTTGACTATTCTAAGACTAAAATATAATGTAAAAATGTTAATAACATTCAACATATTAGAAAATTCTCCCAAAAAATACAAAGTAATAAAATGTGCCATAATTTTAATAGGGGAAATAAATTTTGTGCCACAATTCGTCATAGACAAATTTGTAATTATAGGGGGAGGCCAGTAATCAAATCAACTGACAATATTTCTGTATTCAAAAACTCTGGCGCGCTGGATCCGTCAATAATTACACTTTTAAAAAAAGAAGCTAATTACTAATGTTTGTCATTAATAGATGTCTCTATTAGTTTATGATGCTTGGGATAATAAGACGTAGCATACAAATGTTGTATACATATTTTTCACCTATAGTAGACAAGCTCTCGTTCCTCTGAAAAATAACATCGTCGCTTATTGAGTGCGATATTTCTGAGCTGGGACTGAGCATCATATATCCTCGGCCTAGCAATGATGCGAATCTCTTGACCTGGTGCAATCAGATCTCCAAAATCTGCGATTTTCGGAGTCTCTGTGGGACTGTGAAGAAGCAACTATAAAAAAGAATGAGTTTATTATTCTTACTGACGGAGAGGAAGATTGCGACAGGAAAATGGAATTTACGGAACGCAATTATTGTTGAGGATTTCAAATCACTTCATGTTAAATGTGCAACGCAGAGAAGGAGAATATGAAATGTTGAAAAACAACACTATCAACTACTCAATTGGAACAATATCTACTATAAGCCGGAAAAAATATTATAAAAGAGGTTCTGAACGACTTTGACAAACCTTAAAACCAACACTACTGGTAGAAGAGCAGAAATATTCGCTGATTGCTGCATCAAGAATTAGAGTCAACCCTAGATTGGCGCCAGCACCTGAAGATGTATAAAACAATGCATGAACTAAACAAAAGAATAATCATCTCTTTTATTATAATATATACTATGTAAATTGAGTTACTCAAAATAGAATATCCGGAATGAATTCTAATTGGATTACTCACGAGTGATTTTTATGATTAGTAAACGTAGAACAAAAAAAACAATATGTCTACATAAATCCGTCAAATGGAGATATAATACAATCAATAAAGTAGGCACTGCTAAAGCGGCAATGGTGCAAGGCAGAGATGGTCCAGATTCCACGAGGGAAATTTACCGATAGGTCGCCAGGGGAATCCTTCGAAAGGCGAATCACTTGCATACCCCGCTTCGGGAGTCCAGTCTACGGCAGGAAATGGAAAAGTGATGTTCAAATCAGATAGGTCGCGTCTGAAAATGAACGGAATTTTGTTGGAAAAAGTTTAATGGTAAGGGATTTCTGTAATGTATTCAATTTCATCCTTTTCGTTTGATCCAAAAAGTTTTTAGTAAAGAGATTAGCTAACAACCAGTCCTTTCCTAGTCCCATTCTTCTACCCATACGAAAAAGAGAAGAGGAGCAACTGATTATCAAACATGTCTTTAAAAACGACCAAAATATAGAAGTTACATTATCAACCCATATGCTATAGATCAGTGTTTCTCAACCTATTTGATTTCCCAAATGAACAGCGTGGGAACTTTTGCTTAGGTATTCCAAGAATTTAAAAGAAGAAAGAATTTTTAAAATCAAAATAACAGAAATTTAGGGATTTCGGAAAATTTTCCCGTGGGAAACTGTGATGTGGCTCCCCAAAAAAAATAAACATCTGTGGCCCCCTTTGGAATACGGAGACCCCGTTGAGAAACCATGCTCTAGATTAGAATTGGACGTAGTTAAAAAAAACTTCCACCCGGACTGTAGCGCTAGAGGAGATAAATAAGAAGAATATTTTTTAAGACAATATTAACCCCCCCCCCCTCCCCCAAAAAACCAGCAAAATTTATCAGGTGACTGAGAGCTTGCCACGCAGGCTCATTTTAAAGTAACGGCTTGATAGCGAAAAAATCAACTCACGGATTACGAAACATCATTTCCCTGTGTACGCTGTTGAAAGTACAGCAGAGGCCTTCATCAGTGAGTGCTGCGTTAAAAAGCGTTTCGCAAGCTCGAGGGTCGCCCTTCCAACGGCATGCTGCTAGCAATTGTGAACATGGTTGGGTCACCTTAAAATATACAATACATATATATAATATTTTTTTTAATAATAAAAAAATGAAAATATAGTCATGACAATTGTATAATTACTCATTTAAAAAAAAAATATTTGATTCCCTTCATCCGTGTTTCATAAAAAATAGAACAATAATTATTATGGATTTGCTGTGAAAACTACTTTACAATGTACAAGAAAATCATGATAATTTTGAATTTTTCTCGGTGCAGTAACACTACGATGCTAGAGCACTGTTTTCCAACATTTTAACACCATAAGTCAGATTGCAAATGTTTTTTTTGTATAGGTGGCGGCAGAAAATTTCGGTAGACCGGCACCGATCGCGGACTATCGGTTTTGAAATATCGATCTAGTAATAGTAATTGGACAACTTTTTTATTTTACTGATGGTGACTGAAGATGTTTCCAAGAGAGGCGAAATACGCGTCACAATTAGTAGAATAATAAAGGTATCAAATTTAATATAATGCTAAAAATTAATTGCCACAAAGTTATCGCTGAATCTATCAAAAATGTTGAGCAGCGATGCAATTTTTTTTTAGGAAACTGGAGATTTTGTTGACATTATTTCTACAATCTACTTTACATCATGTTTTTTTGACGAAAGCGCTAGCTCAAAAACATACGTACAAATCTAGATTTTCGAAGTTTAACTGAAATGTGCACCTTTGGAGACAAGTATTGTTGAAAAAGTCATTCAGCCAACCTGGCCGATCCGTCTGTTTAAATCGTGTTTTTTTTTGTAAGTTACTTACATTGATGAGAAACCTTTTGTAGTACGACCACTCGCCGGCTTTTATAGAGGCGTCAATGTCCAGATTCGCCGATTCGTTGTTCACACTACAGAGTCCTTCCAATAGTTTCTTGTCGACGAAGTCTCTGAAAAGAGTAACAACACAAAATTTTGATTGCTTAATTAAAGCGGTCATCAATACATATAATATACCAGCGTTTCCCGAATGGTGTTCTTCAAGGTAAACTTAAGGGTTCTGTGATGGAAAAGTTAAAAAAACCTTTTGCAGGTACTCATTTAAAACAGAACATATTGCAAGCAAGTTAGCATACCAGGTTAGTTCGGTAACTTTTAGATTCGGTCCAAGGCCAGTATGCTAGGAATTTTCTAATTATAAAATTATTTCTTGGTCATAAGAAAGTCAATATACAAAAAAAAATCATTAATGATAGTAATAATTGATTTCGAATTCTTTATCGATATCGTTCTTGGTTTTATTATCGATTCAACAAGTCAAAAACTATGTATTACTAACAAAGCATTGAGAAATTTATATAATGAAACTCTGTAGTCGGAATTCAAACTAAAACAGTTGCTTAATCATGAATGAATGTATCGAGTCTCTATACTTCCTTATAGTATATATAGCACGTAATTAACCCTCCAAGGACGAGCGTGACCATATGGTCACAGTAAACACTGTTTTCTATTGATCCCACTATTCATCCTTTTTCTACCTGAATATCGATGCGTTCACTCAAATTTGGTTAAAAAGGATACAGACTTCAGTTAGTCATCAGCCGCAGGGACGGAAACGATCACCAAAGCACATGCGATTTTTTGAATGTCCGTTTATTTTTAACGGACTTTTTGAAACTGATAGCTAATTTTTTTTTATCACAACATAAAATTATTTACAGTCTAAGGAGGTCAAATTGTAAATATTTAAAAAAAATCACGTTTAGCTATATTTCAACCCCGAATGTTTGTGTGCCCATACGGTCACGCTCGTCCTTACTACTGTCCGTACACAATATTACACGGTAATATAAAAATGAGCATGACCACATAGTCATGCAAAGTTTCTATAAAACGACTTTGCGCTTTTTTTTTTTTTTTATTAGAAACAAAAGTTATCCGTGACTTTAAAATATTTTTTTATCGGAAAAAGCTCTCGTCTCTAGGGGTTAACTATTGTATACTAGCTGTAAGCCCGTTGCCCAGCAACGTGAGATTTTTGTTGCATAGTATTTAATTTAATTTAATTTTATGTTATTTTATTTTATGGTATTTTATTTCATTTCATTTTATTTTATTTTATTTTATTTTATTTTATTTTATTTTATTGAATTTAATTTAATTTAATTATATTTTATTTTAATATATTTTATTTTTATAGTTAGCAGATATTTCGTAAATTATTTAATATTTGGAATAATGTTTAAGTTTGCTAACAACAATTTTTCGTATTAGCAGAAACTTCGTAAATTACTTAATTTTTAGAATAATGTTCAAGTTTGCTGACAACTATTTTTCGTAGTAGCAGAAATTTCGTGAATTATTGAATTTTTGGAAAAAAAAAGTTTGATAACAACCATTTTTCGTAGTAGCCGAAATTTCGTAAATGATTTAATATTTGGAATAATGTTCAAGTTTGCTAACAACCATTTTTCGTAGTAGCAGAAATTTAGTAAATTATTTAATATTTGGAATAATGTTCAAGTTTGCTAACAACCATTTTTCGCAGTAGCATAAATTTCGTGAAATATTTAATTTTTGGAATAAAGTTAAAGTTTGCTAACAACCAATTTTCGTAGTAGCCGAAATTTCGTAAATTATTGAATTTTTGGAATAAAGTTTAAGTTTGCTAACAACCATTTTTCGTAGTAGCAGAAATTTCGTAAATTATTGAATTTTTGGAATAATGTTCAAGTTTGCTAACAGCCATTTTTCGTAGTAGCAGAAATTTCGTAAATTATTTAATATTTGGAATAATGTTCAAGTTTGCTAACAACCATTTTTCGCAGTAGCATAAATTTCGTGAAATATTTAATTTTTGGAATAAAGTTAAAGTTTGCTAACAACCAATTTTCGTAGTAGCCGAAATTTCGTAAATTATTGAATTTTTGGAATAAAGTTTAAGTTTGCTAACAACCGTAGTAGCAGAAATTTCGTAAAATATTTAATTTTTAGAATAATGTTTAAGTTTGCTAACAACCATTTTTCGTAGGAGCAGAAATTTCGTAAATTATTTAATATTTGGAATAATGTCCAAGTTTGCTAACAACCATTTTTCGTAGGAGCAGAAATTTCGTAAATTATTTGATTTTTGGAATAATGTTGAAGTTTGCTAACAACCATTTTTCGTAGTAGCAGAAATTTAGTAAATTATTCAATTTTTGGAATAAAGTTTAAGTTTGCTAACAACCATTTTTCGTAGTAGCAGAAATTTCGTAAATTATTGAATTTTTGGAATAATGTTCAAGTTTGCTAACAACCATTTTTCGTTGGAGCAGAAATTTCGTAAATTATTTAATATTTGGAATAATGTCCAAGTTTGCTAACAACCATTTTTCGTAGTAGCAGAAATTTCGTAAATTATTGAATTTTTGGAATAATGTTGAAGTTTGCTAACAACCATTTTTCGTAGTAACAGAAATTTAGTAAATTATTCAATTTTTGGAATAAAGTTTAAGTTTGCTAACAACCATTTTTCGTAGTAGCAGAAATTTCGTAAATTATTGAATTTTTGGAATAATGTTCAAGTTTGCTAACAACCATTTTTCGTTGGAGCAGAAATTTCGTAAATTATTTAATATTTGGAATAATGTCCAAGTTTGCTAACAACCATTTTTCGTAGTAGCAGAAATTTCGTAAATTATTGAATTTTTGGAATAATGTTTAAATTTGCTAACAACCATTTTTCGTAGTAGCAGAAATTTCATAAATTACTTAATTTTTGGAATAATGTTTAAGTTTGCTAACAACCATTTTTCGTAGAAGCAGAAATTTCGTAAATTATTGAATTTTTGGAATAATGTTCAAGTTTGCTAACAGCCATTTTTCGTAGTAGCAGAAATTTCGTAAATTATTTAATATTTGGAATAATGTTTAAGTTTGCTAACAACCATTTTTCGTAGTAGCAGAAATTTCGTAAAATATTTAATTTTTAGAATAATGTTTAAGTTTGCTAACAACCATTTTTCGTAGGAGCAGAAATTTCGTAAATTATTTAATATTTGGAATAATGTCCAAGTTTGCTAACAACCATTTTTCGTAGGAGCAGAAATTTCGTAAATTATTTAATTTTTGGAATAATGTTGAAGTTTGCTAACAACCATTTTTCGTAGTAACAGAAATTTAGTAAATTATTCAATTTTTGGAATAAAGTTTAAGTTTGCTAACAACCATTTTTCGTAGTAGCAGAAATTTCGTAAATTATTGAATTTTTGGAATAATGTTCAAGTTTGCTAACAACCATTTTTCGTTGGAGCAGAAATTTCGTAAATTATTTAATATTTGGAATAATGTCCAAGTTTGCTAACAACCATTTTTCGTAGTAGCAGAAATTTCGTAAATTATTGAATTTTTGGAATAATGTTTAAATTTGCTAACAACCATTTTTCGTAGTAGCAGAAATTTCCTAAATTACTTAATTTTTGGAATAATGTTTAAGTTTGCTAACAACCATTTTTCGTAGAAGCAGAAATTTCGTAAATTATTGAATTTTTGGAATAATGTTTAAATTTGCTAACAACCATTTTTCGTAGTAGCAGAAATTTCCTAAATTACTTAATTTTTGGAATAATGTTTAAGTTTGCTAACAACCATTTTTCGTAGAAGCAGAAATTTCGTAAATTATTGATTTTTTAGAATAATGTTTAAGTTTGCTAACAACCATTTTTCGTAGTAGCAGAAATTTCGTAAATTATTGAAATTATTGAATTTTTGGAATATTGTTTAAGTTTGCTAACAACCATTTTTCGTAGAAGCAGAAATTTCGTAAATTATTGATTTTTTAGAATAATGTTTAAGTTTGCTAACAACCATTTTTCGTAGTAGCAGAAATTTCGTAAATTATTGATTTTTTGGAATAATGTTTAAGTTTGCTAACAACCATTTTTCGTAGTAGCAGAAATTTCGTAAATTATTGAATTTTTGGAATAAAGTTTATGTTTGCTAACAACCATTTTTCGTAGTAGCAGAAATTACGTAAATTATTTAATTGTTGGAATAATGATTAAGTTTGCTAACAACCATTTTTCGTAGTAGCAGAAATTTCGTAAATTATTAATTTTTGGAATAATGTTAAAGTTTGCTAACAATCATCTTTCGTAGTAGCAGAAATTTTGTAAATTACTTAATTTTTGGAATAATGTTTAAGTTTGCCAACAATTATTTTTCGGATTTTAAATTATTTAACAATTATTTCCAATAAAAATCAAAAGATCAAATCCAATTTTTCAATAAAAAATCAGTTGTACATTTTGTCCAAGTGTATGAAAAAAGCAAAATATTATTCTATCATATATCCATATCATAATTTGAATATTCTTAATGTATTAAAGAATTCTAACAGATTTTCAAGGTCAGACGTGAAAAGATTCATCATTATGATTCAATTGATCAAATCCGCTCCAAAAAATATTAGTCTCACATCGACTCACACGATCAGACGATTCATTTCGATAGCCCTATAATCATAGTTTGCAATAGTCGAATTAAAGTCTTTGATTATTCGAATATTATGATGTATGGTGATACAATACTTTAGCTCTACACCAAGAAATATCGAATTTTCAAACGTGGCGATATCAGAACATTCACGCCCTGTTTAAAATAAGCCGCTTCCATTGGATAGAACAACATTTCAAAAATGTGCTGTTCAGAATAAATCGAAATCATTGGTCTGTACCTTACTGCGGACGTCCTTACAGACAGACCTTATCGGCTATTAATGTTAAGATTACAATAGGCAATATATTTTCGGGCTACCTTCAGTTTAAAAAAGTGGCAGTCTTGTTAAAGTAGCAAATATTTTTTAAGTAAGCATTGATCCTGGGGTGGTACTAGGGCATCCAATCCCGGGATCCCGTTCAATTTTCTGATCCCGAAATTCCGGGATTGAGATGGCCGCGATCCCGGGATTTCGGGATTGAGAAATTTTTAGCAAATTCTCGAAATTTAAACGAAATTGGCAAATTCAATATTTCAAATTCCTCGGTGAGCTAAAAAAAAAAAAACGAGTTTCTGTGAGATTCTGGGAAAAAGTATACCAAATCGGATATTTCAAATTCCTCGGTGAGCTAAAAAAAAAAAAAGAGTTTCCGTGAGATTCCGGGAAAAAGTATAGCAAATTGAGGATTTAAAATTCCTCGGTGAGAAAATCTCAATCCCGGGATTCAAAATAAATCAATCCCGAAATCCCGGGATTGGAAAAAGGCTTCGGGATTGGATACCCTAGGTGGTACCAGTTATTTTTATAAAAAACCATCTACGACAGTACAAATTTTAATAAACTGCAGCTCCACTCCATTAAAAACTACTTTTTTTCAATCGCTTAAACTAGCGGAGGGGAACCTGCGGCCTTTTGGCTACTCTGATGCGATCTATTGATTTGATAAAAATATTCACTTATATCAAAAAATTATACGCAAGCGTTTGGAAAAAGAGCGTAATCAACAACCCATTTTATGTTCAACAGTCGAAAAAAAGGAGGGATGTCAACGTTTTCTTTACTGCGGCCTTATGTAGAATCAGATAAATGAATGTGGACTTTAGTAATGAAAAGAAACCCCTGGCTTAAACTCTTTTTATATTCATTAGAAGTAAGACATGGAGGATAGGGCTAGGAAAGAACTAAACGTTAGCTAATCACTCTCCCAAAGCCTTGAACTATACATCCGTGAATTGATTGATAGATCTATTTACGACAATGACTGTGCTCGCTGCAACTGAATAGGATGAACGCTCTTGCATTGATCATTTAGAGCAGGGATCAGTAAACCGCGACCCGTGAGCCTCATGCGGCTCTTCAGACATCAAATCTTGAACTTATCATTGCATATTGAGGCTCTCCGATACATTTGCTATCCTGTTTTCAAATCAACTAAGCTCTTTTCACTTGAAAGTTTGCCGACCCCAGGTCACCGGTTTTAATCGATTGAAAGCGTGGAATAATGAGAATTTACCCTTCCCGGTTGATTCTGTCAGCCACGGATTTCCTCGCCTGGTTCATATTGCAGACGGTGATAGCCGGAAACGGCACGGTCGTGATCTGGGCCTGCTCAGGGTTCAGGGAGACAATCATCGGGGCCATATCCCACCGTACGTAAATGTTATTTATGAAGTATGCCGCTGTTATGACCGCGGCGAATACGGCAGCGAACCAAAATACCCTAGAAACAGATGTTTTATCAATCTTTGAATTAAGGTAACCAGCTTTACGGTACTGTTCATAACAAGACTACGGGACATAACTACGTACATCGGCCCATTTGTGAACACAGGCGCTGATAAGCAAATGATTATCGTTAATCACATTCATATTAGAAATGCTGTGATGGAAAATGGAATAAAATTATGATGAGATAATTGGCGATCTGCTTAACTCTGTTTATCTATCTCTCTCTGCTTTGTCACCTGTTTACATTTGATATCAGCAGATAGATGTTGATACAGAAACAAGACATATTATAAAATCAGAGAAAAACAAAATGCAAATAATTAATAATCTTGAAAATTAATTTTGAAAAGAAAAAGTACGTTTAAAAATCTAACACAGTGTTCATTCAATTCAATTATTACTGTGGTATTTTTCACCGGCAGTGAAATAGCTAAGTTTTTAATTTAATATCAAAAAATACTTTCCACAAAGTAGTCTTCTAACTAATTAATATCTTGCAATAGAAGATTTTTCATGATAGAAATGGGCAACTTGCTTTATCATAAAATAATAATGTAAATCGATTAGGAACATCTTTGGACATCGAATTTAAGGTTCACTAACAATTTTTGGTTTCAATCAATCAATCATGCTAAAAAATAAAGCACTTTTATAGTACTACCCAGCGGTGGGCTGCCAATACGTTAACAATGAGCTCGCTTAATCTCAAAGCGATTTATCACTCCTATGCAATTATATGCAATACTTAAATAAGCAAACGATTGTTACCTAATACATTTGTAATATGAAACAATATGCAGTTTACCATAAACTAATCAATGCAAATGGCCAAAAATTTACTAATGTGTATATTGAAGCTGTCGTAGATAGTATACATGTCAGAAATTGTAGTTATGTACTAATTTGATTTGAGAATATTGTTTTCTATTAAATTAACAAAGGGCTCGCCGGCCGTAGTAAAATCTAACAAGGGGTTCGCGCGAGCCTCTCCGAACCCACCCCTGGTACTACCTCTATTTTTTTTTTGTTTATGTCATCATTATCAACTTATTAAATGCTTGTGATAAGAGAAACCGGCCCTGATCTTTTTTTAAATGTGAAATTAATACAAAAATTTTGATATTGTAAACATATAAATCTCAACTCAAAGTATGAGTTTAGAGAATAGGTTAAGGTTAAGAAATTCTGGTAAAAAAAATCGTCCATTTTGCTATAAATACGTAATTGCTACTTTACTCTATGATAAGAGATAATCGCATTTTATTATAGCGACATCAGTGTAGCCATAAATCAACATCATTATTTAACCGATGATGCAAATGTGAACACGCCATCACTATCCAATGCAAATATCAACAAAGTGATAATGCATCACGATAATTTTTCATTACTGGCGATTATTTTCAAAAAGTAATATTTAACCTATTTCACGACCGGCCGCCATCGTCCAGTGGCGTAAATCCAAATGGCATGATTAAAATAATATGTCAAGATTAAATTGTATGGGATAAGGAAAATGGTCCCGGAAAGGTTAATACAAAATTGATATGTATTTTTTTATGTTTATACGAGGGTAACAATATAAGGAAAGCACTATGGCAGAACTAGTGAGTAGCTAATCGCTCTTCAGACAACCATGCCGTCGAACAGAAATTTATACATCGATAGAAATACCATTTTGTGAAAGTGCCCCGTACTGGGGTTCGAGCCCTTGATGACCGCAATCTAAGTCAACGATGTTGATTACTAGATAACCCACCCGAGTAACACCCAATATTAAGACAGCACTTGATCTTTTGAACGTTATACCGTTAGTTAAATAGTATCATAGTAGCGTTTTAAATTCTCAAAAAAATTGCACGAAAGTTTCCGTTCGGGAAATTAAAGTTTTGGCCGCGTCGATCAGATTATACGAAAGCATATGAATCTTGGCTGAAGACCGGTAGTTTATGGGATCGCTTTAAAACAATACATCAATTTATAACTGCCTATATAAACATAAAACAACATAGTTTACCTCTCTAAAAGACTTAAATGTCCATCTCCGATATATCTCAATCCATGAAGTGTAGTTTTTTGTAAATAGTAACTCACGTTCTTTTTACACCCGTAAGCTGAAAAACAACTTACGTCTTCGTCCTTGGTTATTGAGGAATATTCGACAATATTCTTGCCATCAATTTCAAACGAATTTTTTGACACTAGCTTTTTTTTGTTTTTTCCACTTTTTCGTTCCTTTTTCAAATTCAGGTTACCGATCGTTTTTACGGCAACGTTGTTATAGCTGCTGTATTCATTACCATAACTGGCAACATTGTTATAGTTCGTATTACCCCATGATGGTAAATTTGACGTAGCGTTGTTCAATTTTCTTGGTCTTATGTTGTTCATCTTGATTCTGTCTCCAAACCTAGTGGTGATGCACTTTGATTTGTGTCTGAGATATTTTAAAGTATTTCTGGCGCTCGGTTTTAATGGAGTATGAAAATCGAACGAAGAAACGTGGTATATCGGAGTGTGGATTATTTCTTGAAGGGGTGACTTTTCTTTAGACAACTTTTTAGTTTTATAAGCCATTAATTAAATGATTTTACTCTATATCTGAAGAGAACCAGAATTACACATTTCAAACAAACATAAATAAAAGGTTCATTACTTTTTTATTATGACATTTTATACAAACATAGATGATATCGGAAAACGCAAAGGAAGTCAAAATAGTAGGTTTCGATAAAATTTTATTAGAAAAATTATTCTTAACGCCATCGTACCATTTTCTTTACGAAATAGCTAAACTAAATTATTTGAAAATAGGAAAATACCAAATATTTAAAGTCTGAAAACCGATGATTTAAAAGAATTACGAAATATTAGTACGAAAATTCGTCGCCATATTTTAAATTATCTCTCTAAAATTTTTTAAGAAAAACCATTTGACATAATATTAAAATGATGAATATTTAGGCTTCCGTAATTCTCATTTATGTTGTTCTGGCATTTTAATAATCAAAATCAAATTTATTACAGAACTGCAGTGCCATAAGCAACAATTGTTAATTTTACAGGTATCACGTTTTGCTCCGGTAGTTTTTAAACTTTTTTTATAAATATTTTGAGAGTATAGAAAAGCTGACATTTGTCTAACATTGATCAAAAAAATAGCCCCAACCGACAGTGATATTGACCACTTGGCTACATGCCCTAAATTTTTTTCTCGTCAATCGATGATATCATAACAGATACTGTGTTTTTATTTACGTATCATTAATGCCCATAAACTTACTACACATGCTTATTATATGAAACTATCTGATTTATTATTAAAAAAAAAAATGTTTTTCAAAAAAGTTTTTATTGGATTATATAAATTAATTAAAATACTTATTTATTATTTTTAAATTATTATTATTGCACTATTTGTACTAATTGGAACTCGTGATTTTAGCCACGCCTGGTTTAGGAGTCAACCCTTGATATAATGAGCACAGGGTTGTAACTGACAGTGTCAGTTGAAGGGGTTGCAAAAACCACCCATAAGCTGCCTACCACATGTTGTTATCGTCACCATATGTAATTGAATTTAATTTACTTGATAGCATGAGCTGATAAGTAATAGCTGTATACATATGCGAAAGTAGGGTTGTCACGAAGCTAATATAGTTAATTATGCTTATTTTTTATTATTAATGATGTAAAGCTTGTTACACATTAAAAAAGCCATTCTTTTATAAAATAACTGACGCTATCTTTCGAATGTACTGTATATATTATACAAATTTGGTATTGAGGCTGTGGAGTCGTTAACCTTTTGGCTGCCGTAGAAAAAATGACGTCTGTACCTAGCACGCCGGCTAAAATTTGCAATTATTAATTTAATTAATTATTGACGAGGTAACTCGTCTCTGGCGTGTCGAGTACGAAAAAATTGACGAGAGATCTCGTCTGTGGCAGCCATCCAGTGAAGAAATAAGACGACTCTGTCCTTAGCTTAAAACACGACTTTAATTACTAGAAATATGCAGTGGCGACACTTTTGATTCTAGCGATTTGAAACAAAATAATATTTCAATTAACTTGAAGATAATAGTTTTTTTTCCTAGTCCCACTTCAATTAAAACAGTCCGACTCCACGACTTCGATTCCGACTCCAAAGCTCTGGTTGAAACTATGGCAGCGAAAAAGAAAAAAATCTAATGAAAATTACGTGATTCAAAAAATATTTACTGTTTGATCAATGATAACTGATTGACTGGCAAATAAAGAAATATGTACGTTTGTTATATATTTTTTATAGTTCTTTTATACCAAAGTATCTCGTCCAAAATTATATAAAATATTTCTTTCATATACATATATAGTACCGAAACTGGCAACATATAAAACAATGGAACCTCTCATAACGAGCACCTCTCATAAAGAGTAATTCGCATAACGAGCAAAACAAATTGTGAAATAAATGCCCCCTTAACGAGCGACTTTTCGCATAACGAGTGACGCAGAGTTTTGGAAATACCACTTTCACATCGTTACTTGCCTCAAGATGATTGAAAAGGCGTGGGAAGGGGTTACCAAGAGGACCCTCACTTCTGCTTGGAAAAAGCTTTAGCCAAAGAGCGTTGTAGAATGTGATTTTAAGGAGTTTCAAACAGTACCTGTGGAGTCTACAGTCAACGAAGTTGTATCTTTGGCCAATATCATGGGACTGGAGGTGGATAACAACGATATTGATGAGCTTGTGGAAGAGCACAGTCAAGAGCTGACCTCTGAAGAGCTTATGGAGTTGCATTGTTTTGTGTGAGTGTTTGTTAGTGGAGGAGGAGGAAGTAGCAGAGCAATAATCTTCTGGCGCAATAAGAGAAATGCTAAAAGCATGGGAAACTATTGCATCGTACACTGAGAAGCACCACCCTAAAAAGGAGGAGGCTATGCGCTTTACAAATTTATTCAATGATAATGCTGTCACATTTTCACACAATTTTGAAGCGTCGGCAAAAACGAATGTCTCGTTAAATAATAAACAAGTCGATTTTGATATTGTTTTTTGCAAATCTAAAAATCATTCCAGGTTGTTACGCTCCTTAACAATTTATAAGTTTGTAATTTTATTTAAATATTCATACGTTAAAAATATAAAAAATGTTTTTTTTTCGGCATGAAACGCATTATTTTATTTTACATTATTTTATATGTTTCACATAACGAGTAAGATTTTAAACCGTAAAAAATGGCTACAGAAAATTACGAAAGTGATGACGAAATATTCGCCGATAATTTATCTGAATATTCAGGTGAAGATTAAACTTGAAATTATTCGTTGAAATACAGAAGTAAGCAGCTACATGTAATAAGTATGCATTCAAAATTTCATTAAAAAATAACCACTGGTTTGGAATTATTGCAAATTTGATTTTTTTTCACCTGCCGCTAATTTTCGCCCGCTGTAGATACCAGTTAGTTATTAACAGAGCCCGCTTATAATGTGTATTAATACACCTATAATATGTGACGACATGAAATTTACCGTAAGCTTATCAATCTAAAAATGTACTACTTTGTATACTGAAGCTGTATTAGATAATATATAAGTCAGAAATTGAAGTTATATACTAATTTGATCTGAGAATATTGTTTTCTCTTTAATTAACAAGGGGCTCTCCGGTCTTAGTAAAATTTAACAAAGGGCTCGCGTGAGCTCCTCCGAGCCACCTCCAGCCCACCTCTGACCAACGTTCCCTCTAAGCTGCGCGCGCGTGCGGCCACGCATCAGTTGGGTAGCTCCCGCGCACTCATTCCGGGTTGGCGCGCACTACAAGACAGTTGTTCAATTAATATTTGATCGGTCCGCACAGTCTTTGAAATTCCCGTGCAGCTAACCTTTTGTAACATTGCCTCTGTCCCTGGGAGATATATACACTGGTATATGGTTAAGTGGCTAATCTCATAAAGATCTGTATTCGACCACATATCAGATGATAAATTTAATACAATCATTAATTGACTGGTCCCAGTTATTACTGCATTTACAACGCGGCCGTAAATTCAACGGATGCATACATAAAGCGAAGGGTGGTGGAGCAACCGACATGTAATATTTTATTCGAAAATAACTATTTAAATTAATTTTTTCCTATCGCAGTTTTAATTAAGCAAATAATCGTGTGTCAACCCTTAACGGTAAAACATAATTACTTGCAGTATATTTCAACATTCGATATATGGTATTTAACTTGTCCAGTTTCTGATTAAAATGATTTCATTAAGTGCTTACTTAAGGACAGCCCTTGTATCAATTAGTAGAAACTAATTATTACATCGTCGACGTTCTATCAAATTCTACTAAACATATTTACAAAATTAAAAAGCTTCTTCGAAATATAAATATAAATATTCTATAAATATACCTAAAAATATAATAAATCTTAACAGGGTTGTGGAGTCGGAGTCGGAGTCGTGGAAAATGAGCGGCTCGATTTTTTTTTGAAAAATATGTTTAATGATGTGTATTTAAACAAAAATGTTAACATTTCATGCTTGGCTGACTAAAGATGATCTGATGGTATACATATTTATAAGATAAAATGAAATTATTAAAAAAATACTCTGAGTCGGAGTCGTTAATTATTTTAAAGCTGGAGTCGGAGTCGTTTTTTTTTCACGCGACTCCACAGTCCCGAATCTTACACATAAGATACAAAATATTCGTATGTGACTGTTGCACAAAGATTTTTAAATGGCAAGTCGCAGTGTCGTACATATTTTTTTCTTGATAAATTCGAATGCACATGACTATTTTCAGCTTGCTTGATTTATGAATAAAGACAGATGCTATCATTATCTCACTTTTGTACGAAAACAGGAAGTAAAGATTTTACTATTTACATATTTAAATTACTGGTCATACAATCGAGTGTTAAGGGTTACTGGGCGTTCGTCCGGTTCAGTTGTGGTATATAAGTCGAATACCCCGAATGTCTCCTGTGTGGTCGAGTGGTCAACGTCTTTGACTACCGCTACGGAGGGCACGGGTTCGAATACCAGAACTGGCAGTTTTATAAATTGACTTTTAAATCGATTTATGAATTTCTGTTAAAATGCGTGGATGTATGTGCTGTCTTGAATTGAAGAATAGAAATTCCCTAAACTTCTAATGTGAAAAAATTTGTTTGTTATTTCACTTTGTATTGTTGAATTTCTTGTTTTAAAGATCTGTTATCCGTTTATTTTTTATTTCTGCGAATCGAATTATTTATATATTATAATTTGAATTAGGAGAGAAAAGCTTATAATACTGTTTATTTTATAATAATGTGAATTATTTTACCTAACACCACTTTCAATTGGTTTCATTTATTTAAATAAAAACGTATTCAAGTTTATTAAAAAAATGTAGCTTACGTCAGTTTGTGATTTGCCGGTTATATGTTTGTGCCCTACTTTACAGAGCAAACAAACATCAATCAGGGTCTTTAATCATTACTACGTAGCTCAATAATAAATTGACACCCTACTCTTAGGACATTAATTTTGTCATCAATTAAAAGGAAACAGGAATTGGAAACTCACACCAGACTCAGTGTTAAATTTGAAGTATATAGATACTGACAACATAAAATGGCATTTGTATGTATATTAAAAAAATGATTAAGTGTATTTTTTTTTGGTATATCAGTGATACTTTTATTGAAATCTGAATTTAGTTTTTGTAATAAAAAAGTAGAAGTTTTACAATTTTTCTAAAACACCAAAGATAGTGTCTTCAAGGTTCCCTGCATGCCATCAATCTCTTCATCTTATGAATAATTGTATCCAGCGTACTAACGGGAAGACGGAATTTCTCCGAAGGGAAGAAGACTCAGAAAAAGTTCAGGATTTCTTCGGGCATCCATTTCAAACGACAAAGTTTAACGATAATGATGGAGATTTGATGGTTGAATAAGAATGAATAATTATTTTGGATACAAATACCAGTAGAATAGTGTCGTTTTACGGATTCGAGCTCTTTGCCGTACATTAGAACGTTTGGTGATCAGTTTTAGAACAGGTGATTGAATGTGTATTCAGCCGACACAGGGGAAAATACAAACAAGGGGCTGATTCCAATCTATTTAACCTTATAAATAAAGTTTTAGATTCGTGAGAATATTATCATAACCGAATCAACAAAAGCTAAAATTTTATTATTGAAAATTTTCCCATGTACAATTGACCGCACAAACCAAAATTTACTGCTTAAAAGATCACCGCAGAGATAACTAAATGTGAAATCAATTTATCAAACGAAACGATTATAAAAGTACGATTAATCTCCACGATAAATTGAGTAAACATGCGTGAATTGGTCCGTGTGATCAATTTTTCGCCAAATAAAAATATAAGTGAGACAGAATGGCTATTAGTTTTATTCGGACTACAGTGAAAGACCGATTAAAAGTACCAGAAATTTACGTTTTCCTGATCTTTTAGCAAAATTTCTGCATGCACTTTTCTTTTTACTGCGTTGATAAAATTGATGATCACGTTTTTTATTCCCGCAATCTGCAACTGAAATATTAAAATTTCAATCAATTAAAATTAGGCATTATATAAAGTAGATTGAAAACAGTTAAGCTATTTTATTATCTTTGATGATATATCCTATCAAATGTTATTAGCAGACGAAATATGAATTATTTTAATTGAATATTCTAAGTCCTAAACGACGTGTTCACTATATTTAAATTGTTTTTTTTATAAAATCTAATGAGGCTTATACTGTATTAGAAATTTCGAGGATTTATGTTTGTATTATACCTACGTTTTGTGTAATACCGGGTGTTTATAAATGATCGATGTCATTGTCGCGTGGTCCTAATTCCCCACACTATCTTGTTATGCATTACTTTTATTTAAAACATGGTCACGAGAGATTTTTATCATTGATGAAATAATGACATTTCGAAACTTTTTTATTTTAAATGCCGCTGTCACTGCAACTCAATAGTTGATAATTATTAACTTTTACCTTGGTCACAGTGCAGTAGTGACATAATTTAATACGTTGTTAAAGAATTGAGAATTTTTTCTTTGTCATAGAAAAAAACGCCCAACCTATGTATATTCAAGGATTACAACACCGGTTGAATATAATAAAACCGGTGTCTATATATTAATAGTCGATAAAATATTCACAAATCACCAATAATCACAAATATGTTCGTACTAATGTCCTCGGGTCTTTTTCTTCTTCTACGAAATATATTTGTTAGCGTGCTTGAAAATTAGTTGAATAAAATATATATTGTATATATTTTGTATAATAGAGGTCTATTTCTGCTACTACGAAAAATGATTGTTAGCAAACTTAAACATTATTCCAAAAATTAAATATTTTACAATTTAAATACTGCAGGGCTGTCGATATATCCCCGAGGTCGATTTCTGCTACTACGAAAAATGATTGTTAGCAAACTTAAACATTATTCCAAAAATGAAATAATTTACAATTTAAATACTGCAGGGCTGTCCATATATGCCCCGAGGTCGATTTCTGCTACTACGAAAAATGATTGTAAGCAAACTTAAACATTATTCCAAAAATTAAATAATTTACAATTTAAATACTGCAGGGCTGTCGATATATGCCCCGAGATATATTTCTTTTACTTTTAGAATTTTTGGCTTATTCAATAAATAGGTTTGAAATTTATTTTTCACGCCAGTAAATTTTCTGACTACTTAAAAATGCAACAAAAATCCCCCCGTTGAGGTCAACGGGCTTACAGCTAGTGTTATATAAATACCGGTACAGTGGTGGATTACTATATTATGAGCATTAGTTTTTTTTAAATTTGTTGTTTATCCATGTCCGCTCGCAATGTATCAGTTGTATCCCAATCTTTCTTTTCCAATGTGAATAGTAAGGATAGAAGGATAAAGCTAGTGGTTAACTCATCGCTCTCACTACACCCATTTATCAAGGATCGGATGGGTGGGAAGGAACGGGTCACATGGCGAACGGGCTCGAGTCCCAGCACAAACAGTATTTTTTCTGCATCTGTTCGAAGGTATGGGTGTTTGTAATGTCTAAAAATTCCTTCCCAGATTTGTTAGGTCATCCGAATCTAAGGGCCTTCGAAAAACTTCATTTTTATTTTAAACGCTATCCTACTAATATTGCAATAGTTGTTTTTATTAAATAAATAATGAACATAATGTTTTTTAAATTTAAACTGTCATCGAAACGTTTTCGAAATTGACATTAAGAGAGTTGTAAAAAAAGCATTTATAAATAACTAGCTGACCCGGCATGCGTTGCAATGCCACTCTAAGAAAGAAAGAATTTGTGTTTTAATTTTGTTTATTGAAGTGCATATTCTCTTTTTCTGTCTATTTGACGTTTGACGTTTGCTGCCGATTGTTACGACACAAGCGCCACCTCTTTTAAGCTAATTGTAATATATCCTTCGCGCAAGTGCAAGCATATGTTGTCAAAATGAACTGTAAGTGCTGAAAATAAGTGATTTTGGATATATTTTGTTTATTTGTCTGGTGCGTATATGAATAGATCTTAAGGTTTTTCAACGCGTGAGCAGGCCAGATACAGCTGTCCATGTGAGAAGCATGTATTTTTAAAATTCAGTCCACACTTGTAGCGATTGTCCAAATGCGATTTGCACCGGAAACTGCAAACATTTTAATTCTAATGGCCTATCTGTTGGAAATATTGGGATGCTTGGGAACAGTACATCGCATCCTTTAAATTTTCCATTTAAAATTGAGGCTTAGATGATATTATTCATTATCTTTTTCACTGAAAGCCTGGTACCGTTGCAAAGTCGTGGTGCATTTATATTTCGGAAAAGAATGATAGGTACGCCAATTTTCAGTGTTAAAACGTGCGGTAGCATGCCTGGAAAATCAAGTGCGCTTAAGAATTCAGTTGGATAATTGACAACTTCGTCTTGATCAATATATAGTATCGATAGACTTAAACGTTGTTTCTTTGCCTGGTATTTGGTTTTGAATCCTGAAGTTGATGGCATTATCATCGTTGTTTTTGACTGCTAATATTACACGTACACTGAGCCACTGATGATTTTTGTAATTCTGTGCGATATTTGGGAAAACTTTGTGCATCAATTCGCTTACGGTTCCTGTAATTTTACAAAAGCTTGGTGATAATGTGTAGATTCATCGATTTCTATTTTTCATTACCAATATCTGACAATTGTTTTTTGAAACGTTTAGCGGATGCATCATATTGTAATTCTACACCCATATCAGCTTTCAAAGTCAATCGACAGTGCACATGTCACCATAAAACTGATGATTTGAGACATGCACTTGATTCATCAGCAGCTGTTGAACGTGGTATAACTGGTAGAGTTGGTAAAATATAAGATAACTGGTAAAACACCAGACAATAAAAAAAGGTGCGCCACCAAAGACCTGTTCATTTCCTCTCAAATCTTTTAGTGTACATATAGTGAAGATTTTCCAATGCCTTTTTGTGCGCCATAGTAAATTCGTCCCATTTAATGAGTTGATATGATTAAAGTACTTCATCAATCATGACTTATTTTTTGATATTGCATGTGGGTGTTCAAAGGCAATTTCTTTGCTGAATGCGCTGTTTGATCACCATCCAAAAAAATTGCTGCAATTGCAGATGAAGCGATTGCCAATGCAACATTGTTTCGTGATCCAACGTTTTGGCTTGTGATTGATTGCATCCATAATTCTGTCTTACGTCTTGCGTTGTTCTGGGACCAATTTCGGAAGATTTGTTTGAACAAATTTACCCAATTTTTCGACATCAAATTGTGTTTGTCGTTCCAAATCACGGTCGATCGGGCTTGAGCAGTGAGAGCTCGAACGGTTTCCAAACTTGCTCGTCTGTTTCTGAAGCTCGTGATGCCGTTTTATTTCGTCATAAACAACTTGCTTATTTTGGACTTAAGTTGCTGCGCACTAAGCGCCATCTGTCATTCAACAACATAAATAATTTTGTTCTGTTTGACATGCGAACGACGGAAGTCAAAAATATTGAAAAAAAAATCTGGATAAGGACATCCTTCACCTAGCGGGATAAAATATACTTAAATACTTACCTATTCTACTATCTAACAAATATACATTTAAAAATCATAAACATCGGTTAAACCTATATAGAGATAGAGGTAGTTTTTAGAATAATTGAAATGTTTAAGTTTGCTAACAAATATATTTCGTAGAAAAAGAAAAAGATTTCGGGATATATATCGACAGTCCTCCAGTATTTAAATTGTAAACTTGTAAATTGTACTTTTTAGAATATTTGAAATGTTTTAAGTTTGCTAACAAATATATTTCGTAGAAGAAGAAGTAGATCTCGGGACATATATCGACAGCCTTGCAGTATTTAAATTGTAAATAATATAATTTTTAGAATAATTAAGAAGTCTACAAATATATTTCGTTGTAAAAGAAATATACCTCGACGCATATATCGACTGCCCTGCTGTATTTAAATTGTAAATTATTTAATTTTTGGAATAATGTTTAAGTTTGCTAACAATCATTTTTCGTAGTAGCAGAAATTACGTAAATTACTTAATTTTTGGAATAATGTTTTAGTTTGCTAACAACCATTTTTCGTAGTAGCAGAAATTTCGTAAATTATTGAATTTTTGGAATAATGTAAATAATATAATTTTTAGATTAATCAAAAAGTCTACAAATATATTTCATAGTAGCATAAATCGACCTCGGCGCATATATCGACAGCCCTGCAGTTTTAAAATTGTAAATTATTTAATTTTTGGAATAATGTTTATGTTTGCTAACAACCATTTTTCGTAGCAGCAGAAATTTCGTAAATTATTGAATTTTTGGAATAATGTTTAAGTTTGCTAACAACCATTTTTCGTAGTAGCAGAAATTTCGTAAATTATTGAATTTTTAGAATAATGTTTAAGTTTGCTAACAACCATTTTTCGTAAATTATTGAATTTTTGGAATAATGTTTAAGTTTGCTAACAATCATTTTTCGTAGTAGCAGAAATTTCGTAAATTACTTAATTTTTGAAATAATGTTCAAGTTTGCTAACAACCATTTTTCGTAGTAGCAGAAATTTTGTAAATTATTGAATTTTTTGAATAATGGTTAAGTATGCTAACAACCATTTTTCGTAGTAGTAGAAATTTCGTAAATTATTGAATTTTTGGAATAATGTGATAATTATGCCTAATAACGCGCGGTGTACGTCAGCTTGCGGTCAACTGTCAAAGTATTATCCAATCACCATGGCAACACCATTCAACGTAATGTTTGTGACGGCGTTCGATTTGCGACGTTTGAAAATAACGAAATATATGGAGACATTTATTTTATTCATAACTAGCTGACCCGACGAACTTCGTACCGCCTCAGAATCAATACTTTTCCCACTAAATAAAATTTATTTGATCAGGACCGGTTTCGCTCATCGCGAGCATTATCAACTGAGTTATTATCATCTGAGCATTATCATCAGTTAATAATGCTCGCGATGAGCGAAACCGGTCCTGATCAAATAAATTTTATGTGGAAAAAGTACTAAAAATGTTTTATTATTTTTATTATATTGCCATTCCACCAAGTATTGACAGTGAACACCTTAAAAGTGAATAAATGTTCTGTTAACTTGATAACTTGAAGCATGATGACTACCGAGTCAAACTTCAGTTGTAAATTGCGCGGTGGCAAGCCAGGCAGATCCAATAAGTTTAAAAATTAAGTTGGATAGTTGGTTGCTTCGTCTTCGTTTGTTACACGGTCGATAGATTTAAAGGAATGCAGTGGACCGACGATTTGATTTTGAATTATGAAGTTTAAATGATCCACATCTTTGTTCTTTGCCGCAAGAATTGCTCGTTCATTCAACCAATTGTGATTTTTGTGATTAGATGTTCGGGAACATTTTGTTGAATGAAGTGAAATTGCAAAAATTCGGCGGAAACAAAATCAATCCGTTCGATTCGTCGACAGGAACACCCCCGTTACCGATAGTCAGCAATTGCTTCGGCAGAAAGATCGTTTAGCAATGCAACTCGCATGTTTGTCGTCAGCTGAAGATTCTTTACATAGCGCCAGAGTCGTGATTTGAGGTAAGCGTTTATTTCATCGGAAGCGGTAAATCTTGGAATGACTGGTAGTGTTTGGTGGAAATCGCCAGATAGTAGAATCATTGCGCCTATAAAACATCTTGAGTCATTGCACAGATATTTCATACTTTGATTGAGTGCTTCCAATGCGCATTTGTGCGCCATTGTCCATTCATCCCAGGTGATGATTTTACTTGCAACCAAAACTTTGGTCATTGGTGAGTGTTTCGCAATATTGCATGTCAGTTTTTCAGTCGTTTAAAGCAGTGCTCCGCAAGCGGTGTGCCGCGAGGCGATGCTGGGTGTGCTGCGGCGCGAATCTCTAATAAACGAAAAAAAAATAGCTTGGTCGATACTACAAACTATTTCTGATGACACTATCATAGAGAAGCAGAAATAATTATTTTTTGGTTGAAAGAATATGTTATATGTACAGTCTGCGCAAGAATGTTTCGCGCACCTTGCGAAAGTTCGCTAGATTTGAAGGAATGTAGTGGACCAACGATTTGATTTTGAATTGTGAAGTTTAAATGATCCACATCTTTGTTCTTCGCCGCAAGAATTACTCATTCAATCAACCAATTGTGACTTTTGTGATTAGACGTTTGGGAACATTTTTTTGATGAAGCCGTCCTTCGTTGAGACGAAATTGTTAAAATTCGGCGGAAACGAAATCAATCTGTTCGATTTGTCAACAGGAACACGGCCGTTACCGACGATAGTCGAAGATCGTTTTCAAGCTTAAATCATTTTTCTCTTCTCCTTCGGGGCCGAGTTAATAATTCTCAAATTCTCATGACTATTAATTTACATGCTCCGAATTTATTCTTACGTGGGCGTAACTATGAGCAAAAACTTTTATTTCTAAAAACTTATACCTCGCTTAAGAGGTATGAGTCACCAGTTCCAAGGGCCGTTAGATTGATCAACGCATTGCCTAGAGAAGTGGACATTTTTAGTGATAGTATTTGTGAACTGTTTGTAAAATTTCACTATTTTATTTCTTGATTTTTTATGTTGATTTTGATTCTGATATATTATGTAATTTTATTTTATATTTTGTCTTATTATATTTTTCAAGTACATGGCGAATTGGCGTCAGCTGTTATGTCATGTACTGTAATTTTAATTTTGAACAATGAATAAATAGATAGTCAGCAATTGCTTGGAGAAATCTTCGGCGGATGGATCGTTTAGCAATGCAACTCGTATGTTTGTCAATTATTTGAGGCAAGCGTGTATTTCATCGGCAGCGGTTGATCTATCTACGTGGCTGCTATTCCAGAAGAAGAAACTGCTACAGCATTTTTTTTATCTCGCATGAACAGTGGCCATAATCAATGACATGAAGAATGTCTTCCCAGCTCCACCGGGCGCATCGAGGAAAAATAAGCCACCATTTCCATCATCAATTACCTTCATTAACGTATCGCTAATTTCCTTCTGTTGAGGGTTCAACAGTGGTACATTCGTTCAAACTGATTGGTTCAATGCATCTCGATCATATTCACGTTCACGTTCCAATTCTCGATTGAAAGCGGCGTTCATTCCACGATCTGGCGTTGGCATTCCTAACTTGACTACCAAACTGCCGCACATGAGGTAACACATGTCTTCGATCTAAAGCAAAGCCTGGTTATGTATCTCTTCATTCACCTCGAGATCGGGATTCCCCAAACTGACACGAATTCGATGCAAAATGTATTCGGACATGTCATCCTTGTACTTGTTCCACAGTTCACGGGGATTCGATGGGAAGCATGTCAAAATAATGATAGAAAATAATGTGCGTATCTGACTTGGAGATTCAGAAACAATTTCTTCAGCGATTGAAATGAGTATCATTTTCAAGCAAATTGAGCTGTTGACATGCAAGTAGAAGCATTCGTCATTTTTCGCATGAACTGTGTACATGCGACCAAGAGCATCAGTAGTCATTCGGATGAGCAGGAACGGCATCGCCTTGCTTTCGACGTTAAAATTTCTTCGATGTAGCTTTCCAAGTGTAATAACGTGGCATCTCAAAGTAGAGCAACGTTCGTGCAAACAGCGTAATATTTTTGTCAAAAAAATTATTATACCTAATTAAAAACATAACCTTATTTCAACATTATCCGATTTTATTTCGTTTTCATTTTATATCATCGATTTGTTTTATTCTAATCCATACTCTAAATTTAAAATTATTTAGAAGTCAATCGTATGCAAAAAAAGCAAAAACAAATGAATTTTGGAAAAATTGCCACCTAGCGGATGAAATCTGCATACAAACGACATTTTCATTATTTCAAGGTGTTCGCCATTTGAAAACTGTATGAGAATATTAATTTTCTTCATAATTTCTTTGCCGTGATATTTTTCCGATGTTTTAATGATTATTCTGCTATTCTAGGCGGATACGAATTTAATAAAACAAAGATCATTAAAATCCGAGCTGTTATTCTCGAGATATACGTGGTGTAACAAACCCCACTTTCTTTTATATATATAGATTTCTTTCCCGTGATATTTTTCCGATGTTTTAATGCTTATTCTGCTATTCTAGGCGGATACGAATTTAATAAAACAAAGATCATCAAAATCCGAGCTGCGATTCTCGAGATATACGTGGTGTAACAAACCCCACTTTCTTTTATATATATAGATTTATATAGGAGCAAAGGAAACAATCTTAAAAAAAATCAATCTCCATAGATATATGCAGAATTAAACAGCTAAAAACTGTTCAGTTTGTAAGCTGATATTTCAGTAAAAACTTGTCATTTCATTCAAAATAAAATCATTTTATTTTAAATTTGCTGTAGAAACAATTCACTCCAAAGATTTCGTCGAATGCAAAAAGTCACGTGACAAAATGTTTTCTCAATATTTTTTTCAGTTTTTTACGTTTTTCTCTAAATGGCTTCCGTGATAGATAACTGTCGTTTAACCTCCCCTTACACACATTTTTTTTTAAATCCATGTACGCTCCCAATGTGGAGCATATGGCCTCCTAATGAAGGTGTCTCAACAGAAGTTTTTCTACGAGAACTGTTTGCTACTCTGTCAAAGTGAGTAGTAGAGACAACTGCAACAGCTAGAACAGGACTAGTGGTTGGCTAATCGCTATTGCTACACCCAGTTATTAAAGGATCAGAAGGATGTAAGGAGAGGAAATGATGTGAATTGACATCACAAACACCCAGTCTTCGATCACAACTTTGAATTGAATAATTCTCAAATTCACTGTAATCTGACCGGGAATCGAACCCTGATCTGCGTGATCGGTAGAGCACGCTCGAACCAACTGGGCCACAGCAGGCGACATTACCAGCAGAAGTACTACCTTAAAATAATAAATAAAAATAGTATTATTATTTTATTTCAGTTTAACTTAGTGACTAACCACAAATCCATACATTGATTAAAAAATCAATTTACCGTAGTCTCCGTTCTGGGAATTGAATGCTTGATCAACTCAACCGAAATCAACGACGTTGACCACTCGTGTACAGGCCCAGAAAAGACATTGCCATTCAAATATGTGACCATGTAATATGCCGCATAAGGATGCCTTTATCCAGTGACGAATTAAGGAAAGGCCGACGGTGATGATATCATTGTATCATATAACTGTGAGAATTGTTGAGCGGGTTATTATTTATGTGTAGCAAGGTTGGTTCACTTTAAACAGGCGAGATTGCCTTCGCCAGTGAAGTGTTACCAAAGTATTGTTGCAGAGCCGGTTATTTCAAACGAAAATGTCCGCAATCGATATAATTTACCTGCGAATACTTGTCTACAGAGGCGTACTTGAAAGTGCAACTATCGACGATAATTCAATGCGAGCGTCGCAGCTTCCTTTTTACAACTACAGTCGAACTCGGTTAATACGATCACGGACATAGCGAAATCGCGGATGTAATGAGAAAACGTTCGTTGACATTTTAGTTTATGGTTTTCTCCATACATTTATTCACCTTTACAACGAGTTTCTTCTAGTCATAAGTCTTCTCGTAAAATATCGTCAAAAAATATATCTCACGATATATTGGAAAATCCCTCTCACTTTCCGATCATTCAATAACTAGGCGTAGCAAGAGCGATTAGTTAACCGGTAGTCCTGTCCTAGCATTATCCTTCTATTTTTACTTCTTTCTTTGGAAAAGAGAGGTTCAACGACTGAATAACAAATAATTTACGTAGAAACAGTTTTGTTTAGATACATCCATTAAGAGGCGATATGCTCCACATTGAAAGCGGACATGGATTAAAAAAAAATGAATTGTTGCTTACGCTGTTCTGCCGATTACGGGTCTATATGTTGCAAGTATTTTGACGGTTTCTACATTCCTACGAATTCGCACTCATGTTGTAATGGAGCTCACGGGTTCAAATCCCACTTGCATAAATTGTTTTACGTTCGAAGGCGTGGACGTCTGTGATACCTTAAATTCTCTCCCATCTTTCATTTTCTAAAAATAAGGCGTAGTGAGAAAAAATAGCTATTTTCTAGTCTTGACCTAGCCCTTTTTCCAACCTCTGTTCTCTTCGAAAAAAGTGAGGTTGAGCAACTGAGTAACTATTAGCTCTTGTAGAATCACTTATGCTGAAATAAAATTGTATATGTTCCACATTAGGAGCAGGAGTGGTCAAAAAATCCTTATGGTACATAATGTTATAACCACTACAGTGTTAAAATATTGAAAAGGGTTACATTCTGTACGTTACAACGTTAATCAAACGATTTTTTGAAAATTAATGCCAGGAATACGTCATAAGAATGTGTCCAAAAATATTAAACAGGATCTGAGGAATAGAAATTTCAATAATTCATGTCTTCTTTGGAATAGTTCTGTAATTTTGGCCAGATGAAATTACAGTGATATGTTTACTCTAGTGTGCTGAGAGTCCCTAGCATAATAAATAACAGAAATTATATTTATGGGTACAGTGGAACCCCCAATTACACTGCCTCGAATTACACGCTAAATATAAATATTCTCCACAAATTCCCCAATTGTGTGGTCATATTACACTGTCGTTGCTTCTGTACACACAGTGTGGTGCATTTAGTTAAACGTTAACGAGCGCATTTTACCGCCTAGTAACTAAATATATCATCCATATATATATTCCATGAATTCTTAATTTTGGCAGTTTTGTATTTTTTTTTGCTAAAAAAACGTCACCCCTAATTTTAGTATGAGACTCACTCCCCCAATCACGCGGTCCCAACATTCGCGTAAATGAGGGTTTTACTGTATTGACAGTAATAAATTATCAGTAATCGAAAAGTGAAGGTAAATTGCAACCCCGTAGAGTCAGCATTATTTTTTAATTCGAAGTTACCCGTCAATTTATGGACATCCGAATTTTCACCTTTTTTTTCGTTCGTTGTTCTTCCGCAGAAATGGTGCCGAGGATATACGATTAAATGCAACTCTGTCCTTATTACGGATTACGATAGTAATATTGTACGCCAGTGCGTTATTTTTTGCTGGTGTAACTTGAAAAGTAGCGAAAACAAAAAGACATTCCGGTTTGTGTTGCCACGCCTGTTAATCGAAGGGGATTCAAATAAACACAATTTATTTTATCTACTGAAACGCTATTATTGGTATTAAGAATACGGTTTATGCATGTGATCCGGGACTTTCACACAATCTGCTATTTATTACATATTTGAAACGTTATAAATATAATATCCTTGGTATTTATAGTGGCAGAAGGCGACAAGTAAAAATAACTTGATTGGAAATAAATGTCAGTTATGATAATAATGAAATTAAAACATTTCTATTTCCAGATTTTAGTTATTATTTAGTTTTCCAATTGCTTCATCTGCAATCTCTTTAGTGATTTACTAATTTGATCACTGATGTTATTAAGTTAATAATGGAAAGCATTTAATTTTTTGCCTCAATTAACTACAAGCGTAAATTTATCAATTATTTCTTCAAATTACGTAAAAGACATAGACTAGAGCTTGTTGTTGCAGACGAAAAAGCGTGTTGAAATAAATCAAAACAGCAGATTCTTGACATAAATATGTATCCTCTGCTGATGCCGACGATATTACTTTATTTATTGACAGTGGCGGATTTAGCACTTTGGAGGCCCTAGTAACATAAAAAAAACTGCAAACCTCTTCGTAGAAAAATAATTAAAATTGAAAACTGAAATTAAAATGTAAGGGTTTATATAATATATGCTATCTTTGAGGCCCCAAGCGCGCGCCTCTTGCGCTTATAGCCTAATCCGCCACTGTTTATTGAATTGACCTTCAATACCTTCAACTTTTTTTTCAACAGTATATACGTTCCACATTCCTTAAAAAAGTGATACAATTTGTATGAAATGTTAGGATTGGTTTTCTGATCTTAAAAACTTCGTTATTTGAAAAAAAAATATTGTATAGAACAGGGATTCCCAACTTAAATCACTCGGTGGGCCAAATAAAATAATGCATGTATCTGATGGGCTAAAAATACATAAATTGAACCTTAATAATAATAAGGATTTTTTATATGAATATTAAACAATCAGCTCACAATAAAAATAGTTTTATTATTCTTAAATTCTAAATCTTAAATAAAATATAAATCTGACCATTAGAACAATAAGGCAACCGACGCGTGCCAAACTGTCTTGCTCAGTTGGCTATCACTGTCCCTCATCACTTATTTAGTAGTTAATTAATAAAAGATCTGGGTTTGTAAATTTATGGTTTTACTTTTTTTGAGAGGTTTTTACAATTTACATTACTACAAATGAATGTCTAGTAATACATTTTGTTAAATGTATTATAACAATAAAGAATATACAAAACTTTCAATAAGGTCACATGTGGCCCGCGAGCCAAGGTTTGGGCATGCCTGGTATAGAAATTTAGCTTATCGCGAATATGTTTAAATGTATCCTCCGTGATCAACTGTAAGTGCAACGAATTTAAACTTACACTTAAATAATAAAAGCAGATAAGATATGAATATTTTTATTAAGTTTACTTACTAGGCGGTTCTATAATCCCAAGTGTAAACTTGTTAATCAATATGGACACGTATTTTAATAGATAACTGTGCAATATGAGAATGGTTTTTAGTAAAATAAATATTTTAATATTCTGTAGATAAATTTGAATCGTCTATATTTAAAAATAGCAATAGCTATGGCAAAACGTATTTACTACGAATTCAAAAATCGAATACCGGTGTATTTATTTAGTACCTAGTTCAACCGTGTCTGTCAGATTTAGTCATATGATTAATCAAATGTACGGAACACAAAAAAAAATAGTCTCGAATGCTGGCATACCTGTAAATCACTTTCGTTAAATAAAAACGAAACTAGACGTAGAAAAAAAAGTATTCAGGTTTTGCCTAGAGACAGTCGATAAATGTAACAGGCAATAAAAAAATATTTAAAAGTGAATTAAATAATCGATATTGGTCAAAACTTGAATTTATTTTCAATGCGTGTGATAAGTTACTTGAGTTTCGACGGTTGAAAATAAATAATAATCTCAATAAAGAAAATAAAGTTATTCTATCGAAACAAAAGCGAGTCTATATAACAATTGAAAAAATATGTCAAGCAACGCGTCTAAATTATATTTCATATCGTTTTTAAATATACGTACATATTATAAAATGAATTATGATTATTCTAATTTTATATCCGAATTCGAGTGAGTGCAAGAAAAGTGTTTTATCACAACATTCATTTTTCTCAACTTTCTCAGTTAAGTTGTCAAAAAAAACTAATAGCCGTTATTATATTTTGTTATTAAGTCACGGCACATATGATTTATATGTACATAGTTGTAATAAGTATATTAGTTAATGGTTATAGTAAAGAAACTTGTCGTCAAACGTCCTCTAACTTAAGCAGTGGCAGTTCTAGGTACTGGGCTAGGTGGGCTAAGCCTGACCTGCATTTTTCACCCAAAACTTTAGATGGCTGAATAAAAATGAACAGCAATTCGGCCGCTGAACAAAATAAATACATTTATAAGCGTAACTAACCTTTCCCAAATGAATATAATATCTTTGTTTAAATTTTCCTCTGTCAATATAAGACAATGCCATGTCTACCTACAATAATATTCTCGATTGTGTTTTATATTACAATTTTAAACTGAGCCGGCATAAAAAAACAATAACCCTAAAAATACTTCATAGAGAACACGCAACGTGACGTCAGTCTGGCAACACTTACGTATTAACGACGCAGGGGCTAAAAAATTCCAGCCCGCAACCACAGATAATATTGGATAATATCCTGCAATATTTCTTTACACTGGAGCGCTATCAAGCAGGATTATATATTTTTTGTATTTGTATGTACGGAAACGTCATCAAACTCACACGACTGTGTTTAGCTTCTGTCATTCGTTGGGGGCTAAAATGAATCTGCTCATGGCATACACAAATACCAATACACAAATCCCAATATCGTTGTATTGTATGAAAGTGACAGGCATTGAATCTCACTGACATCATCATCATCAGTGTCATTTCATCTTTATACGGGTTAAATATATATTTTTTTTTCTTCTAATTTAGATGTTGTGGGCCCATTTCATTTAATTTATTCTATTTACTTTTTTTAGAATGCTTTGGGTTTGTCTGTTGAATCTCACTGACAGCTCTGTATTGCTTTTTGTACTTGTTATTTCACTTTGAAAGAGACGAATTTAAGGTTACGTATTATTATTCTATTATTTCCTAGTTAAATTAGCATCGATTTTATTATATAATAATTTATGCATTGCAGCAGTGTCGTAGTATTTGTTATTTTGCTTGTAGATTAATGTATAAGGTGAAGTGGAAACATGCACAATTTCGTAAATAGTATACAATGCTATGCTTTTCTCTAGCCCACCCAAGATTTTAGGAAAGTAATAGTTTATGAAATAACAATTTATGATTTAATACTTGCCAAAAATGAAAAACAAAAGAACATCAGTTATTTGATTCAAATGTGTTATATTTGATTGGAAACCTGACATCTAGGTTTCTGTTACAAAGTTTATTGGCTATGAAATTTTATATTAATAGCCGATAAAATAAGTTTTCACTTTTCACTTTTCACAAATGTGTGCGTACTGATGTCCACTTCGCCCAATGATAGCGCTTTATTTTGAACACCACACTTTTTCGGCCAATTGGAATGGACGTCTTTTTATATTCAAAATTCAAATTTCCTGGCTTAGAACTAAAGCATCGTAATTATATTGAGAGAACTTAAGTTTTCACTTTTTACTTTTCACAAATGTGTGCGTACTGATGTCCACTTCGCCCAATGATAGCGATTTATTTTGAACATATTTTGAACATCACATTTTTCGGCCAATTGGAATGGACGTCTTTTTATATTCAAAATTCAAATTTCCTGGCTTAGAACTAAAGCATCGTAATTAATATTGAGAGAACTTTATTTCAAAATTTGCATGGCTACGAAGTTTTTTAAATAATCAAATGAACTGATTCAATTTTTTAAAGCTATAATTATAGGGCTAGGAGCTGATTTGACAGATTTTGTTCAGTGTCATCCATCTTCTATATGATTGTCACCGATTTCCCCTCCCCCTCCTCATCCCCAGCCCGACTGTCGACATTTTTTTTATTCATACTAGAAGTATTTTTTCATTACGCTGAAGAAGCACATAGTTTTAAATGTGAAAAAACGCTAAACTTTATTTCACATTTTATTTCTGCCGCGGGTCGGATTCGAAACGTGGAACTTTGCAATATGAACGGAACGTCTTACCGCTGAGGTAAAGGGCAAACTTTCAGGTGCGACAAAATTAGATTATATATATTAAGCATTCGAAAAAAGAACTATTTCAAACTTGACTTTGATTGTTTGTTTGTATTGAAAATTCAAAAATAGAATATGTCAAATACTTAGTGTGGCCAATTCAAAAAAAATGATTCCAAGATATTTTTCTTTTTCTACGAAATATATTTGTTTGCACACTTGAAACCTTTGCAGGGCTGTCGATATATGCGCCGAGGTCGATTTATGGTACTACGAAAAATGATTGTTAGCAAACTTGAACATTATTCCAAAGATTTAATAATTTACGAAAAATGGTTGTTAGCAAACTTAAACATTATTCCAAGATATAATAATTTACGAAATTTCTGCTACCACGAAAAATGGTTGTTAGCAAACTTCAACATTATTCCAAAGATTTAATAATTTACGAAATTTCTGCTACTACGAAAAATGGTTGTTAGCAAACTTAAACATTATTCCAAAATATAATAATTTACGATATTTCTGCTACTACGAAAAATGATTGTTAGCAAACTTGAACATTATTCCAAATATTAAATAATTTACGAAATTTCTGCTACTACGAAAAATGATTGTTAGCAAACTTGGACATTATTCCAAATATTAAATAATTTACGAAATTTCTGCTCCTACGAAAAATGGTTGTTAGCAAACTTGAACATTATTTCAAAAATTAAATAATTTACGAAATTTCTGCTCCTACGAAAAATGGTTGTTAGCAAACTTGAACATTATTCCAAATATTAAATCATTTACGAAATTTCTGCTCCTACGAAAAATGGTTGTTAGCAAACTTGAACATTATTCCAAATATTAAATAATTTACGAAATTTCTGCTCCTACGAAAAATGGTTGTTAGCAAACTTGAACATTATTTCAAAAATTAAATAATTTAAGACATTTCGGCTACTACGAAAAATGGTTGTTAGCAAACTTAAACATTATTTCAAAAATTAAATAATTTACGAAATTTCTGCTACTACGAAAAATGGTTGTTAGCAAACTTGAACATTATTCTAAATATTAAATAATTTACGAAATTTCTGCTCCTACGAAAAATGGTTGTTAGCAAACTTAAACATTATTTCAAAAATTAAATAATTTACGAAATTTCTGCTACTACGAAAAATGGTTGTTAGCAAACTTGAACATTATTTCAAAAATTAAATAATTTAAGACATTTCGGCTACTACGAAAAATGGTTGTTAGCAAACTTAAACATTATTTCAAAAATTAAATAATTTACGAAATTTCTGCTACTACGAAAAATGGTTGTTAGCAAACTTGAACATTATTCTAAATATTAAATAATTTACGAAATTTCTGCTCCTACGAAAAATGGTTGTTAGCAAACTTAAACATTATTTCAAAAATTAAATAATTTAAGACATTTCGGCTACTACGAAAAATGGTTGTTAGCAAACTTAAACATTATTTCAAAAATTAAATAATTTACGAAATTTCTGCTACTACGAAAAATGGTTGTTAGCAAACTTGAACATTATTCTAAATATTAAATAATTTACGAAATTTCTGCTCCTACGAAAAATGGTTGTTAGCAAACTTGAACATTATTCCAAAAATTAAATATAAACGAAATTTCGGCTACTACGAAAAATGGTTGTTAGCAAACTTAAACATTATTCCAAAAATTAAATAATTTACGAAATTTCTAATAAAAATAAAATAAATAAAAATAAAATACAATAAAATAAAATAAAATAAATTAAAATTAAATTAAATAAAATTAAATTAAATTAAATTAAATTAAATAAAATAAAATAAAATAAAATAAAATAAAATAAAATAAAATAAAATAAAATAAAATAAAATAAAATAAAATAAAATAAAATAAAATAAAATAACATAAAATAATATAAAATTAAATTAAATTAAATACTTTGCAACAAAAATCTCACGTTGCTGGGCAACGGGCTTACAGCTAGTGAAATTTTATTAGTACATATTACACAAAATTCGTTCTTTTGTATTCGAATTGCCGTAAAGGATTGTTAAGGTTCGATAAATTATCTTAAAGGTCAAATTCCTCCGCACCTCTGTCCGAACTATGAATTTACTGTAAAATATCATATTTCGCCACAAACCGATAAGTAGGCTTTCGTCGCTTAGCGGCAAGAGTTTTGTTCGGCAATCTGAAGACTTAACCGCTCAAATCCAAGCAAGGTTAAAATTAAATTCTTTTTCAATTAAATTCTTTAGACCTCAAGTATAAATGTTTATCATTGTGTGCTTTATTTAAATGCTGAAAACAGACCGTTTAGACAGCGATTAGATAACTAATATTGCTTTTAAAGCCCCATAAAAAGAAAACAATACAAAATAATAAAAGAAGAACAAATTAATTTGATGTAGGAAAAATGAATGAAGCATTCACAGCGCATTAAAAAATGATGAATGTGAGAATGATACTTCGAGATTCCAATGTATATACAAGTATCTGTTTGATGATGTGAACTCTGGACAGAGGAATGGAAATAAGAAAAAGTCTTACAAATCGAGCGTTACTAATCGGCCACGGTCATTGGCGCCTGCAATAAATTACAAAAAATTTTTTTTTCAAAAAATAGTCGACTTGAAAAGCGTAATAATGAATTGCTTTCTTACGAAAAACAGGTTTCGCTTAGAGACAATCGAATAAAAAACGAAAAAAAAAATATTAACTATAAAACGTACTGAGTAATAATTGATATGGTTTATATATAATGTGACCAGACGTCCCGTTTTCGGGCGGCGTGTCTCGTTATCCACGAATACAGCTCCAGGACGCCAAAATGTCCCGTTTTCGACAAGATTAAAACTCGCTGTAACAATTAAAATAAAATACGCAAAAAATCCTGGCGGTAGAATCTAGACTAGAAGACGAAGGTGTGGACGTGCGCGCTCAGTAAATAATACATTTCAATCGAAATACTGATTTTTTAAAATATAATTTCATAGAATGACATGAAAAAAATTACTACCTAGTCAATTGTATTGTATAAAAGTATGAGGCGCCTAAAAATACCAATTTTTTATGTGTCCCGGATTGAGGGAAAAATAAATGGGCACGTTATGGTTACCGGATAAAACAGAACATGACAAAAGGTACGATATATCTTTAGAAAACATTAGTATTGATATGTTTTACAATCAATTAGAAATCTCTATGTCGTATTAGATACAATAAACAAAACAGCGATCGTGCATATCAATAACACTTTCAATCTGAAATTGTCTTAAATACACTTATATTCGACGATTATAATAGTCACCATTGACTGATAAAGTAAAGCGCACGTTATAACATACTGTTCTGAAATTATTACCTGTATGATATTCAATTAATCTATAATATTTTTCCAATAAATAGTTAAGAAGAAACAGGTATCATTCAACTAAAAATTGAATGTGTTCTGAATTGTCTATGTTCTATGTTATCATGTTCTGTTTTATCATGTTCTGTTTATTCATGGAACCGTTAATTATACATCATACTAACCGCAGTTTTACTTGATACAAGGTACGCTGAGGTAATGAACCCTATGGTTAAATAATTTAAGACATTTCAAATTGGTAACAATTACAATCTAAGAGGCGAGGACATGGCACGCGTAATATTCTCATTATAATCGCAGCTTGGCTTAGTGTTCAAAATAGTTATTTTAAAGCTTCAACATTAGACATAATACAACAGTTGAGTCATATTATTACCAATATCTGACATACACAAGAGGAGCAATCTATTAATCCAAACCAAGGTAATAAAATATACAAAATATATTGAAACAATAATTTAATATGGAAGATACTTTTTGCATGCACTTTCTTCTTGTAAAGCGTTCCTTTAACCCAGTGTCTGCTAAACTTTTTTCCTTTACGGCACAGTGATGAATGAAACTAGTACCGCGGCACACCAAGATGCCGAAGATTATCTCCGAAACACTTTTTTTTAGCTCACCGAGGAATTTGAAATCCTCGATTTGGTATACTTTTTCCGCAGATTATCTCCATAACTCCTTTTTTTTTACTTTCGATGGTTTCGGCGGTAACTTTGTGGAAGTTCATTTTTATAGAAAATTTAAATTAACTTTGATTATTCCACGTATTGTGTTACTAAGTGTGACACGTGTTTCGCCTCTTTCAGCGGCATCTTCAGACTTACTATCGCAAAGTTTGCTTAAGTAATGAAGCAAGATTGATTCCAAATTTTTCGTGCTCAACATACCAAAGACGAGTAACCTCGTCAGTAACTAACTAAATTAATAATTGCAAATTATACCCGGCGTGCTAGGTGCAAACGTATTTTTTTTCTAGGGTAGCCAAAAGGTTAACCGGTTAATTTAACTATTTTCTAATTAAACACTTTTTTTTGTTACAATACATTTGTAATAACACTCGAGACCGATTTTTTCATTGCGAGCATTATCAATTGATGATAATGTTTGAGAGCGGTACGATAAACCTGTCATGACGGTGAAAAAAATGTGTTTAATTTTTAAAAATTTGTCTTGGCGAGAATTTATTAAGACATATTTTCTCTATGAATAATAGAGCGATAGAAGAAGCATTTTTTAAAGACGATTTAGCTATCGAAGATGCATAATTATATAACCAATCACGCGAACCATTTAAACCTTTATCTGCATCTCCTAACGTAAAATTTAATTAAAATTAAAATTAATTATATTAATACAGTTATTATTTTTTATAGTGACAACATTAAAATAGGGTACAATGATTTTTGAATATTCATTTACATATATGTATGTCGAATATTATGCGAAGTATTATATATACGGAGTGGGCGTTTGAAGTCCAACGCTTGACCGTGTATATATACGCCATGGGCAGCAAATAGGTTAAAAAAGAATAAATAAAAACTATGGGAAAATATGCAGTTTTATTATTTGTTTTTTATAAAAACTTGATTCAGTTGATGTTAGAATACTGTGTGACAAAACAACCGATCACTTGTCAACTACAAATGTCACCTGAACAACTTCTTGTGATACGTCTCGATAAGGTAGGGTAAGATGTCACAGAAAATTGTCTTAGTCAAAAATAATTATACTACACAGTATTATGCTTGTCGTGATTTATCTATTTGACACATTTTTGTTTTTACTGTAAGACCGTGAAATATAAAGTTGGTTTTAATTGTGCTATTGTAATAAATTAAATTAAGTTTACTGATACGGGCTTTTATTTTTGATTTTATAATTCTGAAACAATAAAAATACGTAAACTTAGTAGAATAGATGTATTAGAAATATCATAATTGTTATTTTTTAGTAAAAAAATATGCAATATGAAAGTGTTTTCTGTTAAATATTGTAACAAGTCTAAAATTGTTTACTTATACAGTAAAACCCCCATTTACACTTATGTCGGGACAGTGTGATTCGGGGTGGTGTAATTGGGAGTATGATTCCCATACAAAATTAGGGATTTGGTTTTTTCCGCAAAAAAAATCAAAGCTAAGAATTCCCTTAGTTTTGCAAAAAAAAAAAGACCAAGTGACAAAATGCAAAGCGTGTCAAAATCCCACACATAGCAGTCACCAGCTATACGTGTATAGCCTAGCACGTGTTGAATACACAGATGCTAGCCAACATTTGACTGTATGCGGGGCACAGACGACCGTCTTGTAGTAACGACAATGTAATGCGACCGTGCAATTGAGGGATTTGCGGCGAATATTTCAAGCCAGCGCGTAATTCGGGGTAGTGTAATTGGGGGTTCCACTGTACTTTTTGAAAGTTCTTAGTGTCAAATTGTAAGCCAATAAAACTCATTTGTTATTATAATCAAAATGGCAGCGTCAGAGATTTTAAAAATTATTGTGTCCTAAATCTTATCTAATCGAATTTAAATTATGAATGTGGCAATATAATTACTGCTGCGAAACTGAGCTACACCCAAAAAAAATTTAAAATGTTATTGATATCTGATACTTGTCGAAATTAAAAATGAAAACGATAATTTTGTAAGAAATCGAATAATAGAGAAAGGCAACACGTCAATACATATTATTAATTTTATAAGAACTTCCGTTCCCAATGTGGATCATATGGAAAACTAATGTAATTGGTTTCAACAATAATTATTCTAAATAAACTGTTTGTAATTCAGTTGATCAACCTCTCTTTTTCATATAGGGTAAAGCAGGGACGTCCTGAGGGCATAGGTGAGTAGGTAGTTGCCTAGGGGTGGCAAGTTATAAGAAGTGGCAAATGATCACAGAATTTTTAAACAACTAAATACTTTTTAAAGAAACCAATTTAATTAAAAATACGTATGATGCCTTCCTTAATGTCTTTAATAAACAAAATACCAAATCAAGAATCGATAATTGTACAATGTAAGTGCATTTTAAATTTACATTATTTTTATGTGTAGTGAATAATTATTGAACGATAATATGAGCTTTTGGATCATATCTATATGTGAGGATCTTTGTCAATAAGGAAGAGATATATTATGAACCTGCGGCCTTTTGGCTACTCTGGTGCGGCTTTCTGGCCAATTTTGTAATTCTATAAAATTACGTAAATTCGTAAATTCCTGACATATTCTGACCGAAAATCCCTGTTTCCGATCGAAGATTCCCTAGTCAATGTTAACTGCGGCCTTATGTCGAATCAGAAAAATGAATGCGGCATTTAGAGAAGAAAAGGTTCCCGACCCCTGTTATGAATCATATGAAAGCGAAACGAAATAAGTGAAAAAAACATTTGTTTGAGAACGTAGGTGAGTAGAGGATTTGAACTTCTATATTTTGTGTATGTATTCCTAGAATAATGGAAAGAACATGAAAAAGATGGGCGCTATTTTGATGCTCTGACCAGAGGCGGCACAAAGCCTAAGAACGTCACTGGGTAAAGATATAAAGATTGGGCATGGACATCACGAATGGTAAGGCAAAGAATTTGCTAATTTTCGTTTGTCTGTCAAACAAATAGAGAAACATTAAATTGAGGAAGCCCATAAGTCAAATTTAATTTAAATTTTCTATTACACTCTTTAAACGTTATTTGTCGAATAAAATTATAATAAATAACTTATCAAAATACCACAATATGAAACCAGTTAATTATAACATTTAATAATGAAATTATTATTAATAACAGTGGTCTTAAAGATTTTAACCTTGTAATTGTAAAGTAGTGGTCCACCTAGCTTAGATATTTTTTAAGTGTACCAAATCTATCAAATGGTCGTCATGTAATTTGAGATGTCAGCATATAAATTAATGGGATTGTTTAACAAATTTAAAAATGTAAACAAAATTGATTACCTTAATTACTGGCAATCTTGGCCTTTATTTTGCCCGCGAGTCAAAGAACATATTAATTATAATTTGCAATGACTCACATCTTACATCTTGTTGAATGTTATTTATACGCATCCGTTGTCGATATTAACAATAAATATTGTAAAAAAATGACTTCTGCTTGTCTATCTCTTCCGCATAACCTAAAAGATGACTGTAAGGTCGGTTGTGTGAAATACTTGACACACGTTCCAAGTTTGGCATGCTGAATTTTGATAAACTACATAAAGAAGGCGTGATAAAAAAAATATTAGTTGATGTAACTGTCAAAATTTACAAAGATTTGTATTATGGGCGAGCTCAATGTCAAGTAAATTTTCACAATCGGCAGATAATATTCATAACAAAATCGAAGTAGTGTAATTTTATAAGTTGAGCTTTGTTAAAAAAAACGTTCTATTAAGTATTATGGTTGATTATTATTTAACACTTTGAACCAGAGAAGAAATAGTATAACTCAATAGAGATTCGGGGATTAATAGACACGGGGTCATGTTAATAAATCTTTTGTAAAACAAAATAAATCATTTTTCTTCAAGAGGCAAACAAACTCACTATTTTTTCCAAACACAAAGTGGTGGAAGGCGATAATGGATACCGTAAGTCAGATATTTGTTGCCAAGTTCTTGCAGCTGGACTGGTTTTTAGATGGTCAAAATTGTAAATGAGACATTATACCGCAAAGACATCACAACGTATTGGGAAAATTCCATATATGAACAACAGCTTGGAAAAAATGTTTTTGCCGGTTTCATCTGACGTTGAAATGGTAATATCTACACAAAACATTCAAACATTTCACAGCGTCCTACTGAGAGCGAATACATTATCCAAATACTCATCTACTATATGCATTTTTTTTAAATTTCCGTAAATTGAACACATTTCATTTTAGAACATTGCAGGGTGCACATAGAGGCGGATTAAACACATGAGAGACCCCAGGCGCAATAAAATTTGGAAGCCATGTTTTTACGATAACATAAAAACGTCTAAAAATTTCATGCGAAATGATAAAAATATATTGATGTGCAAACAAAAAGTATATGGATTTGGACACCCCACGGAGACTCTCATTTTCATTCGCTTATAGGGTAATCTGCCACTTAGGGTATCCAATCCCGGAGCCTTTTTCCAATCCCGGGATTTCGGGATTGATTAATTTTGAATCCCGGGATTGAGATTTTCTCACCGAGGAATTTGAAATCCTCAATTCGCTATACTTTTTCCTTGGATTTTCACAGAACCTCGTTTTTTTTTTTTAGCTCACCGAGGAATTTGAAATTTCCGATTTGGTATACTTTTTCCCAGAATCTCAAGTAAACTCGTTTTTTTTTTTTAGTTCAACGAGGAATTTGAAATCTTGAATTTGCCAATTTCGTGTAAATTTACGGAATTTCCTCAAAATTTCTCAATCCCGGAATTTCGGGATCAGAAAATTGAACGGGATCCCGGGATTGGATGCCCTACTGCCACTGGGTGCACATGTTAAGAAAGATGATACGCTATAGCGGGGGGTGGTGGGTAGAACCGTAAGAACCCCAATGAATGGTGTCAGGGAATCGAACGCGTGATCACTCAATCGAATATATCATAAGTTTAACAGTACGGACCTTTGGGAATATTTTGAATTTCTCATATGTACTGTCACAAAAACCTCATTAAATAAATATATAATTATATAAATAAGAATAAAGAAGAAATAATGATCCTCTTGGTTGACAATAAAGGCTTGCAATAAGATTTACTGGGGGATAATAAACCTATTTAGTGAGGTTGAATTAAAAGTTGTATGTCATCTTTAAAACGTATAATTTGAATTAATTGCTAAATTACCCTGCGAGCATTCGATAATAAATTAACGAAACAATATACATGTTGTTTTAAGTTATGTGGAAGTAAAAAATTATTGCAGTTATAAATATAGACAGGAAATGTTCATTAGTAAAAATAACACACAATATTTAAAGGTCAGCTGTCAATCTTATTTGACAGTTGCTTACCGAATCGTTTGATGCATATTTCAAAAAAAGAATAATATTTTGTCGACAGAACTTATTATTTTGTTCAACAATAGGCGTTTTTTTAGTTTATATTATATTTAAGCCCTTTTATGTGATGATTGATGGGAACTGTCAATCCAGTAATCTATGAAGGCCTTCTTGTTCATCTTGAATGATGAAGCACCGGCTACAGGACGTTGATTGATGTTTATTTTAAAATTTCTGCCCACTTTTTCGCGACATTGCAAATCAGTAATGGCGTCTATGGTATAAACCGGTGTTTAAAAATCGAATGAATTGTCATTTTTTGTTAATAATTGTGTGTTAATTTATTAAGCTGCTGTAAAAAAATGAATTCTGAATATTGTGTAATAAATGATTTTTACGGTCCTGTAGCTGAGAGGTCGCTCTTTGGCGTACGCCATATTCAATTTCTGTGTCTTTTGGTTCGACTCCCGGATACTAAATTTGGTGGGAAAGTGTTAGAAGTTAATCTTATTTTTAAATTTCATACAACCAAATAAATAAAAAAATTTGTAACAATCATTAAACGACTGTATTATCCACATAGGGAGTGAAGATTGTTGAAAATAATAAATTTCTACATGAAAGTATTGCCTTCTTGTATCGGATCCATGGTAAAGTGGTCAATGTCGTTGGCTTCTATTCTGGACCTTATGTGCTCGAATCCCAGTACGATCAGCATTTTTTAATCGATTCTTTGTTTGAATTTATGGATGTTTGTGATGTCTAGGAAATGTCCCCCCCCATTCCAATACTAAAATAAGGGAGTGTATCGATAGTAATTAACCGATCACTAGTCCTGTCCTCACCCAACCTTTTATATCTCTAGTCTCTTTGAAAAAAAAGAGGAGTTGAGGAACTGACTAAGAAGCAGTTCTCGTAAAAAATAAACTTCTGTTGAGTTACTTTCATTAGGCGTCCATATGCTATACATTGGGAGGGGATTCTTAGTCATTGTCTAGTCATATTTTTGAAGATAAGAGATCGTTGGGTTATAATGTTTTCCTATCTCGCTGTAAAACTTTTGTGATATTTCACGAACGATATCGCGGATAGCAGGTATTTTAAACTCTCGACGAAGCATCGAGTTATTTATATTTTGTATCGTTATATATATAATAATTTTAATTTATTTGTGTTATTTCTTATCAGTTCAAAATGCTTGTCAAGAGCGAAACCGGTCTGCTAATATTAAATAAATATGAAATCATTTCAAATAAGTGTTTTTTTATTATTATTACGAATTCAATACTGACGATAAAGGCGAGTGATTAAAGGTTTTTTTGATTTTAGGTATCGCAACACTTATGTATATTTGATTATTTTTCTAATCCGAAAATTGCATCATGAATTCATTAATATATTCAATCAAAAAATGATACAGGAAGCTTGGAATATTTAATCAAATTGTCCGTGGAAACATTCCGATCGACCTAATGAAGCGATTGATCGCTAGTCAAATCATTTTCGTATCGTGTCTAGCAGTATGGATAACCTAGTTAAGACCAAAATGGCTACTTTAATAACATTAATAAATTAAACTAATTATATATTTGTACGCAGTAAATTGAGTAAAACCAGTAGTCGACTTTAATAAATTACATTATGCATGTGAGATTACACATTCGTGCTCGGTCGCTTACTGCAATTTTTTAAATATTAAATTTGATCCCGGCGAAGAGCGTGTGCAAATTATCTATTCAATTCGTATTTTATTTTCTCCAAAAGAGGAAGTATTGTAAGAGTTGTACAAATTTTGTTAACCGTGCTCTATACACCTCGTTTTGAGAACCGGGTGTAAAGAAAGATGGTAAGAATTGACACAAAAATTGATTTATTTCACTTGTTGTGATACAAACTATGTAATTTTTTTGTCTCGTCAAGAATCATCATCAGACAGAACATTGCAAGGTTTATAAATATAAGTAAAAATAATTCTTCTTCTTAAGTAATAATAACAATTTTGAATCGTTCAAATTATGTACATTCACACAGATTTTGTCACTAACGACCCGGGTTTCACCTTTCGGCGTCTTCAGGCGCTCTAGTGCACGGATGAACTTGAGCTGACGCTTAGCAAATGAATGTTTCGTGTTTATATAGAAAATAAATGCATCACTGAGCTTAAAGCTATTGCTGGCGAAAAGGGTAAGCCCATGGGAATGCCAACTCGGTGATGCATTTATTACTTATATAAACACGAAACATCCATTTGCTAAGCGTCAGTTCAAGTTCATCCGTGCACTTGAACACTTGAAGACGCCGAAAGGCGAAACCCGGGTCGTTAGTGGCAAAATCTGTGTAAATGTACATTATTTGAACGATTCAAATTTAATATTGAAATTCCACCAAGCACGTTCAGTCGAAATCTTAAATTAATAATTACAATGTGAATTTCGACTTTTTTAAATTTTCAACTGGACGCAGGGGGATGATAAGATTATTTGTATAAAAAACGGTATAAATCCCAGAGGGAACAAGCTCAACAATGCTTGTTACACAATGTTGAGTTATAGAGTTATCGAGTTTAATTGAATATTTAAATAAACTTCCATAAAGTTACCACCAAATCCATCGAAAAGGATTTATGTAAAATGTTTCCATTTGAGGTCTGAAATTCGTGAAAACGAATCCGGACGGGGCGGAACCTGATACGATACCCGCTTACCACTCGGATACGACATGAACATATCTTAATATATTTAAAAGTAAACATTGTACATATCGACTGTGGAAAGGAAAAAGGACGTAACCCACACATATCAAATTTTACAGGAGGCGCTAAAAACGTGTTTTGATGATTTTGTGACATATGCAAATTATGAATTACACACAACCTTGAAGTGCACGGATACTTCTAAACGGGTGTTTAATTGACATAACCTAATATTAATTAAAGAAATTGTCTCGGAAAAACCTTTATTTCAGTGTTTTTTCTTGGTCTTAATTTTTTACAAGGTCATCTTTTTCAAACTTAAAAGCTAAATTTAGATACTTATTCGGCATTTTCAGCTTCCATCCTTTTGATGGAATGTGTGTCAAGTTGTATACATTGTGATTATCGAATAAAAGCTGTTTTGAAAAATTGAGGGTTACGTCCTTTTTCCTTTCCACAGTCGATATAATTGCAAGCTTAAATTTAAATAAATTAATTATTGTTCATAACACATTATTTAAAGAAATATCGCATCTGATCTCGTTTTCGAGTTTGAAAATATCTCGCGTGTCCTTGAAAGATGTGCATAAGTATTGATTTCCGGTGTCAGTAAAATGATCCTCAAGATATGTCTGTTTTTTATGATAAAGTAATGTAGGGGATACCAACCGGTGAGGAATTCAACTTGGAGGAAATTGCTGTCATTTAATGTATTTATGCTTTTTTTGGGAGTTAATTTTGAGGGGAGAATTGAGGCTATTACTTGCAAACCCGGCTCATTCCAAAAGGCTAGAAAAATAAAACTTGAATTTCATTTTGTAAAATAGTATACAGCTAGTTTTGATATTGCCTCCTAAAAATACTTAAAAAAGGTATTTGTATTTACTAAATTGCATTCATGGTTCACGTTTTATCAATTTTGTTATGAGCCGGGCTTGCAAATAATAACCTCAATTATGCTATAAAAAATCTTAAAAAAGGGAATGAAGTAAAAGGTTTTGAGTAAATAATAATAATAAAATATTGGAGTCCTTAAAATTATAGGTAATCTTACGAAAAGATGCGTAAATATATGAGGTATAGTGAAAAAATGTATGTACACTTGTCCCTCGATTTATGCCGTAGATACGTTCTGAGAGAAAACACGTAAATCGAGACTTTAAGCTCATACAAAAACGGAAGATATGTTCCAGAAAATAAACATTCGCGTAAATCGATAATTTAAAGAGGTTTCATCATGCAATCTCCTGAAGCATTACCACAAAACATTAACGTTACTCTATCTTTAGCAGCTTTAAAACCACTGGCCGTTTTCTCAGATTTTGCAATAAATGTTCTACTGGGCATTTTTTTCCAGTTAAGTCCTGTTTCATCAGCATTGAACACTTGATGCGGGGAATAACAATTTTCGTTTACTATCTTAAGAATCTGTGGTAAAAATATCTTAGCTGCATTTTCGTCGGCGGAAGCAGCCTCACCCTTTATCTTGAGATTGTGTAGTGAGTATCTTTTTTTGAATTTTGCTAACCATCCCTTGCTCGCTGTAAAATCTTGTTTTTTTTCGTCAGATGATATAGACTGATTATTTTCTGATAGAAACTTATAAATTCTTTTAGATTTTTCTTTAATTGCGTTAGTATCAATTGGTATTTTTTTTTGTGTGTGATCTTCTATCCATATCATCAAGGCTTTTTCCATTTTTTCCATTATGGGATCTCTAACGTATGAGGTACAGTTAGAACTAATAAGGGATCCAAAGGCGACATTTCTTCTGACAGTTATTTTGTTTTTTTAACTGTACGGACAGTAGATTCATTAATTCCATAGGTTTTTGCAAGAGATGCAAAACTATCACCTTTCTGGAAGGAATCCAGAATTTGAATCTTTATATCCAAAGAGTGTTTCTTTTCTTTTTTAAAATACGAGTAGACATTCCTGGGGGTAAAAATACATAATTATTTGCGACATAAAGAAAACAAAATTCGTAGTAAATTGATTGAATAGTTTTCAAATGTGATTTATTCGTAATGTGATTTACCGCGTAAAAGTGAAACCGTGTAAAATGGGTAGCGCGTAAATTGAGGGATGAGTGTATTTTCATAAATCACATTGATGATATATTGTAATGGATCAGACAATAAGAAAAATAATATTCTTAATAATGTTGCTAATTTAATCGTCTCACACGACCTGTCTCAAAAGACGGAGCATTCGAAGATATCGTCTTTGTTGGGTGGATCGGGTGTCACAAAGTCTACGAGTGCAGGAGGTCAGTGACTGGCGTATGAAGGTGGAGGAAGCCAAAGCTCACCCTGAACTGTAGCGCCAGAAGACGAAGATGAAGAAAAATGTTGCTGATTGAGAATAGTACAATGTTTTACATGCGTGCCTTTTGATAAAAAAATATATTGATATCGCATAAAGTATTGCGTGTGCGGACTTCAACGTGTTAAACAATGCAATTTCAGCTGCTTAGAATAAATACATAAATAACTTTTCATTTGATTGGTTAACGAATAAAATACTATAAATTATTTACTTTGCCTTCTCACCTCCCACTAATGTGTGTTATATCATAAATTCTATGATTATAATGAAAAACTACAAAATGAATATGTAATCTTCTAAAATCATTCGATAAGTCATTTAAATAAACGTTTACTAGAGTACTCAACGTTCTACACCAGGCATGCTAAACATTGTTCTTCTAGTGAGCCGCATGAAAACAAATTGTGGTAGTTTAGTTCCACGAAGGTATCTTTTTTTACCTTATAATTAATATGACACGTGTTTTTGTGTATATTTAACATGTTATGGATAATATTTTTTTACTGAAACACTGTTTAAATGTTTGGTTCAACTTTTATTTCCATACACATTTATATAAATCACTAATCTTATAATCGAATAATAACAACGTGAGTTTCAAGGCGTCTTTACTGGATCGATGACCGGTCAATTTGAACTCTTGAATTGAACTGAATGGAAGGAGAGTAGGATATCGGTTTTGGGCGTTGAAAGGTTATTGTTACAATTATAGTATGGCATAGAGTATTAACATAGTACTATATGACAAGATGTCGAGTATACATAACAAACTTATCAACTGGTAGTTTAGCCGACGAAAATTGATGTTGATTGGTAGTGTCTTCATCGAGTAACCTGGTGCAACAATTCGTGCTTACATCATTTAATTTTTGAAAAGAACGATTCGCAGCGATTTGTAGTCTCAAATGCTGCTGTAGTGAGCATTGCCAGGCTCTTTAATCTTGGATATTGTTCTTCGAATATGTGTATTTCTGATGAAGCTTTAACTTACCAAGGTGCAGAAAGTGCCCCAAAAAGTCAACAATGGGGCCACATATTGGCCATGCCTGTTTATCACTCTAACACCCGCCAAGGCTTTGCACCTTTCTTACGTGGTGATTTTTTTGACACCGTAAAAAAGATATTCGTGTTTTGAAATTCTCCTAAAAACTGAGTTATTGCCATGCCAGTAAAAACAAAGTAGTTCAAAGTTCAATAGTTTATCAAATCAGGCATCAAAGTTTCATTTATCTTTAAGTATAATATTATTTATGATTGATTTTTTTTTTGGGATTATGCTAATCCTTGTTGTAAAATATATATACTACATCTATTATACAAAGGATAGCACATGGCAATTTAACTTACTAATCCGAATTCACTTACAAACATTAAAAAACGTTAAAAAAATTGACTTTTCTTTTATACAAAATGTAAAATTTGACCTTATTTCCTTTACCCTAAAATACTTTATTTAATTTATTAATTTTCATTTTGTATCGACTATTTTTATGTCACTTGCTGTGGCCCAGTTGGTTAGAGCTTGCTCTACCAATCACGCAGGTCTGAATTCAGCGGTGGGCTGCCAATATCTTAGCAAGGGGCTCGGTAAATCTTACCTATTTATTTGTATCCATTTTTGCTTCCAATGTGGAGCATATGGCTTCCTAATGAAGGTATCTCAACAAAAGCTTTTCTCTACAAGAACTGTTTGTTACTTAGTCGCTCAACCTCTCTCTTCAGAGAGAGTAGCAGGAATAGAATGATAAGGCTAAGATAGGACTAGTGATCTACTCGAAACTATGATGTCCGGCATATAAGCCATCAACGCTGAATGAAAAAATGAAGGGGCTACTAAGTCTTGTTTCATAAAAAAATTTAACCATCTACAGAAATTGCAGTTAGGTTCTGATTTGATCTAAGACGAATGATTTTCGTGTCTTAACAAGGGGCTCGCCAGCCACGCTGAAATTAAACAAGGGGCTCGCGCGAGCCCCCTAAGGCCCCCTCCAGCCCACCCCTGTCTGGGTTCGATTCTCGGTCAGATCACAGTGAATTTGAGAATTATTCAATTCAAAGTTGTGATCGAAGACTGCGTGTTTGTGATGTCAATTCACATCATTTCCTCTTCTTTCATCCTTCTGATCCATTAATAACTGGGTGTAGCAATAGCGATTAGCCAACCACTAGTCCTGTTCTAGCCTTATCCTTCTTTCCCTACTACTCACTTTGAAATAAAGTCAGGTTGAGCGACTGAGTAACAAACAGTTCTTGTAGAAAAAAAATCTGTTGAGATACCTCCATTAGAAGGCAATATGCACCACATTGGGAGGGAACATAGATTAAAAAAAATAACAAATATTTATAAATTTAGTTTAAGTTTTCTATAAAATAAAAAAATAAACCCTAGACGATTTTTATATTCGAGTTTAAGATATTGACATGTTTTATTTTAAAAAAGCAACAAAAAAACACGAATAAAACCATATGCGTAACTAAAAAAAACTATTTCAGTTTACGACACTATTTTCCTGATGGTGCTATGTGTTATACATATATTAAACAGATTTGAACCTGACCTAGCCTACATACGTGAAAATTTCCTCACCGCTTTGCAACGCCTCGACCCTGAACCCTTGACAGACAGTATCACCTAGAAGTGGATAACAGGTTTTCTGAGCGAAAGGTGGAGCGTTTCGCTTATTGCTTGCAAAATGATTTATCTGTAGCAACATCAGTCATCCACAACTGAATTTTGTTATGTGAATACTACATACAAGATTTTTCTCAATGAAATCAACTCTATAATACGAAAGACTTGAAAACCTCGTATATTCTTAACCCATTCGATACCAAAAAATGAGTTTGCTTACATGTTAACGGTAGCTATTGAAAAAGAAAATCATTAGAGCATATTATAAAATCCTAATTGAGAATTCCAACAGCAGTTTTTGTGAGAACATGTGGACATTAGACTACTCAGCCAATTTTTTTAAAAAGTGCTTTTCCGGGCCTGCAGTTAAGTGGTCGACGTTGCTTGCGGTACGAACACCACAACAGACTCAGAGAGAGAATGAGTTTCTGTTATGTTGCATGCGTGATATATACTTTTTTTTTTTTTTTTTTTTAATCCATATCCGCTCCCTATACGGAGCATATGGTCACCACGAAGCTCCTCCACAATTCTCTGTCTCCAGCCAGTCTCCTCGCCTCCTCCCAGGTCATCCCAGCGTCCCGTAACTCCACCGAGTACATCCTGTGGATAGTCATCAGTGGCCTTCCACGACGCCGGGATCCATCCGGCCGGAAGAAGAGACAGGCAGGGTTCAGGCTCTCTTCAGGCATCCTCAACACGTGTCCAAGCCAGGTCCACCGCCGTTTCTTTATTTTTGACGTGATAAGAGGCTGGTTAGTCCGTTCTCTTATCTCCGTGTTCCTGACAAAGTCAGACCATTTCACCCCTAGCATTCGTCGCAGGCATCTGTTTTCGAAGCACAGTATACGGTTACTCTGCGCTTTCGTAAGGTGCCATGATTCGCAACCGTAAAGCAGCACTGTTAAGATACATGCGTTGAATAGGAGGCACTTGGTTCTGACCGAGTACAACCGTGAGTCCCAGACTTTCCGCATTGAGTTAAAGGTTGCTCCAGCTATCCCTAATCGGATCGCGAGCTCTTTACACGGATTGCCATCGCCATATACTTTTATTCAACTAATATTATCCTTAAAACAGGCGACCAAAAGAATTATTAGCTAAAACCTTATCCTTTCTAATAATATGCTTTTTTATATGTCGCCCGCTGTGGTCTAGTTGGTTAGTTCTTGCTCTACTGACCAGGCTGGTCTGAGTTTGATTTCTGGTAAGGTCAATGTCAAATTTAGACTTTTCAATTAAAATTTGAGTTTCAAGACGTGGGTGTTTGTGATGTCAATTTACCTCGAGTTGATCTCGGGTAACATACAATCAATTCTTATCGAGTTTTTCTCGTATGGTCTTTCAACTTGAAATATTCGGCGCAAAATTCAAAAAAAATATAAGGTTTCTACAAAAAAGAAAGGTTTGAGCATCTAAATAATTGACAGTTTTTGTTTAATAATTTCTTATTAGATGATTTATTAAAAGTCCAAGTGTATGGAAAGTGGATAAGGTTGAAAACAGGGATATAACATATACGAAATAGTAGTTAACTTATCACTATCTCTACTCCCCGTAATCCGTAAGTGTCCGGGGATTCGAATCCTCAGACGCGCAACCGAAGAAAACGAGTTTGATCTCTCGGCTGCTGGTCTAGAATACTATTCATATCTTTTTATAATTAAAACAAAAATGTTTGGCCATTGCATTTTTATATGTTTATTCCATAATGCTTTTTTTACGCGATCGGATCTCGGGTTTTGTAGCCGTCTTTGCAAAGCAAACGTAGTGCTACACTGGCACTACAGCGGGTTAACTGCATTTAATGTGTTGTGTTGTTCAGCCAAAGTAAAAATCGATTCTCATACGTTAGTTACAAATGACGTTTGAAACATGTCTGGAAACGTCATATTTTAAATTGACGAGCCAGTAAAAAAAACAAATTTATGCAGCATTAGAAAATAATGATTTATTTAAAATCATATAACTTTTAATTCATGGACGTGATACAATATTCTGTGAGAATCTCACATTTAAACATAAGAGAAACAAATAATAATTATAATATCTTCCATGGATTCGGTGGTTACTTTGTGGAAGATCATTTTTTAAATAAAAATTAATTAATGTCACACGTATTTCGCCTCTTTAAGAAGCATCATCAGACTTAACATGATTAACTAAAAATTATTTTAATTCTTAAGTCAGGGGTTGTCCTTTTCTACTGGACGCAAGAATGAAGTAAGATTCAACCTTTGACGATAATAATTATATACTCATTTCTTGCATAAGGAAAAATGGAAATAAATTCAGCAATGGTGATCTGTCTATCTTATTTAAAAATGTTATGCTTCCTTTCTATCAATAACTTTATTAGTTTTATGATTTACTTTATGGAGTACATTTTTATTAATTCTGAAAAGAACGATTTGTAGCGATGTTTAGTCCCAGATGCTACTGTAATGCGTATTGTCAGTCTCTTATACGATTTTGGAAATTTGTCTTCGAGGATATGGCAATTTTACGCTTGATTTGTCATCTCAAAGTCCTGCTGACATTTACCATTGTACTATCGCGGACAGTATTGTACAATGAAAGAAACAAGATTGCTTACCAATGAAATGTTCATTTTAATTAATCTATAATTATTTTATCACCCGTTTACTAATCTTAAATAAATTCATAATTGATGGTCCATCAATCAAATAGAAAATATTTCAATCACATAATGAATGCTAATTTTTTTCTGGTTGAACGGAATAGAAATGTTATTCACTTTTAAGGTGTTTACTGTCAATACTTGGTGGAAAGGCATTATAATAAAACATTTTTAGTACTTTTTTCACAAACAATTTTCATACCTTGTTTTTCTTACTTAACTTTTGTATAAATACCGCTGTTTCATTGTATTTCTTATCAGTTGACAATGCTCACCATAAGCGAAACCGGTCCTGATCCAATAAATTTTATGTGGAAAAAGTACTAAAAATGTTTTATTAGAAGTGTTATTGCTTAAAAAGAGACGACGCTTATTTTCTATGGTCAGATTTTATACATAGAAAAATATCTTAACATTACCCAAAAAAACTCAAAAAAGATTGTATCATTGAAAGTTCTTTACAGGACTGCGGACTATAAAGTAATGTTGAAAATACGACTCTAGCTGCTACGGCTTGAAATAAAGAAATAGACTAATTGCAAATTTTCAAAAAAAAGTGTCAGGTTGATTTTCCCCCCTCGAAATGATCTTCAAATATGTTTAGACCTTATAATTCCAGTTTAAACACCGACAAAATGCATGGAAAATTTGGATGCACCATTAAAATGAACCACACAATCTTTAAATTGATTGTATTGTACTATTTTTGGTGGTTGAAAAAGCCATATACAATACACAGTTAAAATAGCACGTTTAATTTACAAATCAGTTAAATTATTATTAGCAAAGTAAATGAATGAAATTTATGATATAACCAAGATTTTGAAGTCGTGTAAAAGAACAATCCAGATTTAACTTCCAACCTGTTGGATATCCTTTCATTCCGCAAATGTTTGCAAGTTGTTATGTTTTTTTTTTGAAATTTAAACATTTTTACTTGTGTTTATGGGCTCATTGAGTTTGAATGGTGCAATTTAGTGCATTTAAGTAACGATTTGTGCGTTTGAATTTTGGGTATTAGCTCGTCAGCGAACATAATTCACTCGATTTTGACTTTAATGGTCTTCATTTATAGCATGAGCTGAACTTTTAATGGGAAAATAGGATTTTTCGCGCGTGTACTCAGTGTCCAGCATTAAATTAAAGCACGAATTCGACCCCAACTACAAACCTCACTTTGACTCCAACTCCGAATTAAAAAATGTCATATCGTTTTTAAATTTATGTCCGTACATATTATGTACATGCCAAATCCTTTCAGTACATAAATCATTCATTTTAAATGTTAATACAACGAATAGACCAATTTTCGACTATCTATGTACTCCTTTTATAATTTTAGTAACACCAAGTACCCCTCTTCAAAAAATCAAGGTTTGTAATTGAAAAAAGTAAGCTTACGTAACGCTAAGTAATATGCAGTTTAACCCCGCGTACCCCAGGGGGTACGCGTACCACACTTTGGTAAACACTGTACTAACGCAATAAAAAATCGTAGACAAACGGGGAAAGTAAGTCCCACACGTCACTATTTTATCTCAATAACTTAAATTGCGTAATTTTATTTAAAACATAAATAAAGAATGTGGGGTCATTTACTTTTCTTCGACTCTAAATCCGAAAAAGAGCCCGACTACACGATTCGGGCTCTGACTCCACAGATCTACTTAATGAAGAAAATATGAGAGTAGTAATAAAACATTTTTATATTTAAATATATTATACTACATGTACTCTGAAAGTATCTGAAGTTAAGTGGATATGTCTTTGTCTTGCAATTTTATTCGTTATATCGCACCCTTGGTTATATATGTAAGTTTGAAATTGTCATTTTTGAATTGTTTCAATGTTGCACGGTCTAATCCTAATGCTAATGTAATGGAACTTATTTTTAACTTATCTATTTGAATCGTTCAAACTATGTACATTCTCACAGATTTTGTCACTAACGACCCGGGTTTCGCCTTTCGGCATCTTCAGGCATTCAAGTGCACGGATGAACTTGAACTGACGTTTAGTAAAAAAAAAAAAAAACACGAAACTTTCATTTACTTTTTCAATTTGAATCGTTCAAATTATGTACATTCACACAGATTTTGTCACTAACGACCCAAGTTACGCTTTTCGGCATCTTCATGCGTTCAAGTGCACGGATGAACTAGAACTGACTTAGGTATATCAATATCATATTTTTTAAATTCATGTTCGCTCCATATAAGAAGACATTTCCGCGGAAGTTTTTTTTATGAGAAACGCTACTCACTCAGTTGCTCAACTTTCCTTTTTTCTATTTGCGTAGGAATTGAAAGGATATAGCTAGGACATGACTAGTGGTTAGTTAGTCGGTCTCGCTATGAACCATTATTTTAGGATTGGAAATGTGATATGGTATTTTTAGACATCTCAAATCTTCGTACCTTCGAACAGAAATCGGTAAATCGATTGAAAAAATGCTGTTCGTAAATGGATTCGAGCTTGTGAGCTACGTTACGAAAGCCAACCACGTTGACCACTATGTTATGGATCCGAAATATTTTATACATCGTGCCAAAGATTAATACAATAATGAACTAGCGCCGAATAATGGAAGAAGATGTTACTGGGAAATTGATATGCCAGTTGTATTGAAAAAAGTTTCTTGCGCAGGACACCTACGTTTTAAACAATTTTTAAGAGCAATCATTGTTCACATAGTGAATTAATGAACACTAGTTTAACTTCCGCGAATCACCAAATGGGAAAAGCACACAGGATAATACGTTTTAAGACAAAAATTTACATTGTCAGACCGGGTTATCCGTCGCAGACTGGTTCTCAAATCCGTGTGACATTGGCCCAGCGGATGACTGTCTAGTGGTGAAGGTGCGGAGGCATGAGGTCGAATCCCGCTCTACTATAAAAGCTTCGCGGCTTAGAAATTAAAGCACATACTTACAAAGACCAGTGTGGCGAGTTCTGTCTGATAACAGCAGCAGCGCTACCAGTTTGTGCAACCCTTTGAAGAGAGAAAATCGCAAAAATGAACTCTAAGGTGAGTCGGGCATTTTGTTTGTTTACCCGGTCGCCATGGTGAAGTGATAATTCGAAGACGCCATCTTTTTAAACTTTCACGTTGACATCTTATGTCAAAAAATTTAAAATTACAATTTGAATACACAACTTATACTAATACAATATTAGATCCTTGAATATACGTTTTTTCCAAATTATTTTTTTTGTGCAGTTCAGTTATAGAGGAACTTAATATTATTTTCAAAAAATATGACGGATAATTATGATTTAATAAAAAATAAATAAAAGTGAAATTGTAATATAGTTTTATAGTAATTAAAAAAAAAGTTATTTTAAAAGCTCAGCGTCAGTGTCGTATCAAAAAAAATAAGATATAATAATAATTAATTAAGATCATAAAAGTTTCAAAATATTGTATAATTATTAATTGTGAAAATTTTTATATTTTATTTGAAATTATTTAGTTTTAGTTGCCGAATTTTTTCTGAATAAATATCATTTTTGACTGATAGCTGATTTGAAAATATTTAATAATCGATTTTTTATTGTCATTTCACAAAAGATGAATTGTTCTCGATATTAAATTAAAAGTAAATTTGTGTAACAGCACGTTCTTGCAATGACTAAAAAGCAGTTCTCCCAGTCTCTATCCGTTCTTATTAAAATTGGTGTAATACGAAAAACTCAATTTTTAAGTCTATTAATCAAAGCATAATTCTCGAAGAAAATTTGATATAATCGTTGGAAAGTTTTCAAATTCAGAATAAGATCATTTTGTTGCATATCAAATAACTTTAAAAGAATGTATTTTATTTTAAAAAAATGCGCTGTTTCTTTTATCGTCCATATAAATATAATATTATACTATAAGGCGGCAATATTTTACTGCGTATATTATAAAACATTATCTTTTTTTTTCACTTAGAAACATAAGCTGTTAGAAAAGCGAAAACAAAAACTGATTAAAATCACACCTCTCAATTTTAACAAGCACAGATTGTTATCTGATAATATCAAAACTCTAAACAGCGATTTTATAATATTAAATAGCTTGGTAGAGATTTGATTTTGTTGTTTTGCATTTTTTAAGACTATGTCACAATACAAACACTCAAATACGACAGAAGTGAAATACTAACCGTTTTTTTTTTGTTGCAATAACAAAATTGTATTATGTATAAAATCATAATTCATAGTCAAAAAAAAATGTATATCACAGATACACTTTTCTGTAAACATGTTTGTACAGTAAATATATTACTTAATTAACGTGGGGCGTGTCAAAATTGTTCGTGAATGTATATCGAATCTAATAACTAACTAAAACAATGCGTGGTGAACACATACTATTATTAAGTCTTCTTTTTCAATTAATATGCATGTTAAGCTCAGTTGTGACATCTGCATTTAAATCATCCGGAAAATATCATATTTTGTATGCCTACTAAATTATGTACACGGTACCGTTTTCTTAGAAAATAAACAAATAAACATCGTAATGGAAAATGCATTCAAACAAATGGAATCGTATAAGATGAAAGAGATCCGCACTGTAAAGAACTGTGTTTTACGGGGGATGACATCATGATAAAAAAAAATGTGTTACAGTAGAAAGGCGTGCAAAATAGGAAGCTGTCAGTGGCCATTTTGATAACTTGAAATAATGAAACATGCTTTTATTATATTAAATGATTCACAGAGTCGACAAAATTATTTGAAATAGCAAATCATATAGTAAACTATATATGCATGTACACAGCAATGTAGTTCTTTTTTGCCCCCCCCCCCCATTGAATATGAGTCAATTGCGAAAATATCTTAAATTCATATGGTACAATAATTCAACAATTGAATATTGACGATCTGGCTGCTTACAATATGATCTGATAGCTCTTCGTTAATATTTGGACTCTAAATTATGACGGATGACAGATTTGATTGATGCATGAATAATACTAATTTGGGCACTTGGATTGTGGGGTTTCAATTGATTTTTATTTATGATTTTAAACGATCTAACATCTAGATAAGTGTCGCATAAGATAGTATCTTTAAAAGTACGATAATTTTTGATTTGATAATATTAGAATGACAGTTATGCCAAAAACGTATTTAGAAGGTAATAAAATATAAGTCGATTTTTTACATACTTTCTTCAGGATCAGATTGGGTGAAAGAAAAACAACAAGACATCTCAATTTTTTAAATCATTAAAAATGCAGATTTTCTCAACATAAAAAAATATTTTCATGTAATGTCGTGTGCGGAAACATACGAATTAATTGAAATTGACATTCTCGTTAAAAAAAACCTACACCAGAATAATTACAGATATGTTGAAATAAAACATGTTTTTAAAAGTAATATTATAATTAAATGCAATTGTATTAAGCCTAGTGTATATAAACCACTCAATTATTATGCAAGAAAGATTATGAAGTATTCTGTGGTATTATTGATTTTAGGCAAATCTAAATATAATATATACTAAGTACGCATCTTGAATAAATGTCTACAATTACAAATTTCTGTACGACGAATATTCTATTTACTGAAGAAATTATCTTTGATAAATAGTAAATAAGCAATTATAAATAAATAAATGAAATCATGTTACGTTTAATGATAAATAGATAATACAAATGTAATCGGGGAATTCTTTTTTATGTATAAGTTTACATATAAAGATAGTAATTCTTTTTTAGGTCGATAAGAACAGTGCATCACTTTTATTGTAAAATATTTTACCAATTGCAACATCGACTGCATTCTATTTTCAAATATAATAATAAACGTTAACGCAATGGTAACCGTGGGAAGAGAAATGATAGGGAAGTGAACGAATAAATCATAAAATTCACATTTAAATGATTTGAAAATGATGTAACTTCTATTTCGATTGTGGGAACATATATAACCTGAAAATATTTATATTTATCGACTCACTGTCAATAAAACAAACATTAATATATACAAGGCCACTAAATTGCTACTTTAAAAATGACTTTCGATGTTTTCTTTGTTACGTTTGACGTGGAATTTTGGACGTTTTTTTTTTGTTTTAGACAGTTTTTGATTTTTTTTGAGTATCATTATAATTTGCAAGTAAAAACTACAGTCAAATGCATTCATTGTAGATTTTTTAAACCTTTTGATAAACTCGAACAATGCGTTGCTTGTTTACCTGAATAAACTTGTAAATGTTGAACGAAACTATTGTTTTTGGCATTGCGTTAATAAATTACAAATATAGCAAAGTATATAAATTAATATCTTTTATTCTTCTATCAAATACTTCAAAATTTTTTCAAAAATGACTTTATTGAGTTGTGATCACGGCATTGTGTTATTACGCATATCTTTTTATTTCGGTTTTACTTAATTTGAATATTATGAAATGGCATAACTCCACCATAATATAAATGGTTCGAATGAAAAACTGAAATAATAAATTATTTCTGACATTTTTAACGTAAAAATATTTCATTGCACGTTATTTAAAATTTCAACAAAGATACGTAGAAAACAAAAGATTCTAGAAAGGAGTTTCAAAATGGAAGGTATTTTTTTCTCTCACATCTTCGTTTTTATTGATTCCTTGTTATGTACACTGTTAAGAAAATGAGCAAATGTACAAATGTATAATATTAAGGTGAAGACACAATTGAAAAAAATAATACAAATTACTAAATCAATATCGTTTCTCGATCGACTCATAAGTCTTGTGATAAAAATGTGTATTTATTTAATTGCCAATAAATGAATTGCGGAGATTCTTTTGTATTGAATGTTTATTTAAAAAATATTTTATTAGATAATCAGTCTTGCTATATATACAAGATAAAAGAACGTTAACATACAGTATTACCAATATGACACGTTCAATGCTAACATAAATTTAATTTAATTTATGAATTTAATTGAATCTAGGCTAATTACAGTTTGTATTTTATTTAAATTGCGTGAAGCTGCTCTCGTCCACCCTGTAATTATTATAATATTAATTTAAAACGACATTTGCACAGTTCACGCTGGCGCATGTCACATAACCTTGCTTTCATTTCCCGGCATTTTTAATTTTCTAGCCACGCCTGCGCACAACCGTTCTGGACGATCATAGTTACAGGCCGAATGTAAATATTTCATGGTCGACGGGAATTGTTTTTCATCTGCGGATACATTCAAATATGGAATCGATATCTGTTATAAATTAGTAGAGCAATTGCTTAGAGGTTATATTTGAAACGTTGGTGACGCAATGATTTAGCCAAAGGCAAAACAAAAGAATGTTTACAACAATAGTTTGTCTTCGTATTTGAATTTAACATTAAAACCTAATTTTATAACTCGCATATATATTTTTTTCACCATATATCAGTAGGTTACTAGTTTGTAGTTGCACAGAAATTTCCTGTCAAAATAATTACCATTAACTCGTTGAAGCCTTACATGTAAGCCATTTCTCACAATCTTTTGACAGCTCGAAAAAACTTAAAAAACAAAATAGTTCTTTTTTTAAATGTAATAAACGCAAAAAAACAGTCGCAATTTTTTTCAGAGCAACTTGAACGCCTTCGCTCTACATTACTTTACGTAACATTCTTTTGATAGTCGAATAACTTGTTATTTTTTTAATTCGACAGGCTTTTCAAGCGGTGGTGTTGATCTTAAAAAACAAACCAAGGTCGCTTAAAGACTGTATGTAATAAATAAAATACGTAGGTAATTTAAAGACAGTATTCTTGATTATTCTGATCTAATATACGCTATAAAAAACAATAGTTATTTTGTATTTAACTTGCTATTGGCCAGAGGAGTCAAAAATATACCTGTATTCATGTAATTGCGCAGTAAGTCTCCAATTATGCTCTAATTCTTTTCAGTTGTCTCAATGAAGATAATTAAAAAATATAAGTTGTGTTCATTTAAACACAAAAAGAGTACATGGATATGATTACATTAATATTGTTTTGCGTATGAATAGAACTGCAGGTATGTCTTATGGTTCAATTGTTAAGCAAAACTAACTTTACTAATAAATTTGTGAAGAAAGATATAATTTTCTTGCGAAATTTAAAGTTAAGTAAAGGCGATTAAATAAATAGATTACAAATAAAATATAAGTAATCAACAGAATTAACATGTATTCAGTGGTGTTGTATATATTTTAATAATACGCATTTTGCTCAATAATCTTAGAAAAATTGCCGATAGACAGACTGTAATTAAACTGTAATTGACGTTTTAAAAATTATACTGGGATAAAGATGAGCATAACTTTCGATATAAGCTATGCACATCCGTATTTTTTATTTGTAATTTAAAAAATATTAAATATTCTTGTTTTGAAGTATGTTCTAGTGATAATGGTTTACTTAACAGGTGCTCTTTATTTGTTTTCACAGATTGTATTCCTTATCGCCGCGGCTTTCGCTGTCCCAGCCTCCGCGGCTTGGGGACCATCAGGTGGATATGCACCAGCTCCCATCCCAGCCAACATCGCCCTCAGCTCTGATGGACAAAACGTCCTTGATACTCCCGAGGTAGCTCAAGCTCGCGCTGCCCACTTCGCCGCCGTCTCCCAAGCCCAGTCCAATGCCGCTAAATCTAACCCCAACGATGACGGATCTTACGACAGCCGTTGGGAAAAGGAAAGCGAGTACGCTCAAGCCCCTCAATGGAACGCTGCCCCAGCTCAACCTCAACAACAGTGGAACGCTGCCCCCGCTCAACAGCAATGGAACGCTGCTCCTGCTCAACAACAGTGGAATGCTGCCCCAGCTCAACAGCAATACAGCGCCGCACCAGTCCAACAGCAATACAACGCCGCCCCAGTCCAACAGCAATACAACGCTGCCCCAGCTTACAAAAAGTACGCCCCTGCCAACATCGCTCTCTCCGCTGATGGCCAACACGTTCTTGATACCCCTGAAGTAGCTCAAGCTAGAGCCGCCCATCTTGCCGCTTTCGCTAGCGCTAACGCTCGCACCGCACCCGCCGCCCCTGCTCAACAATGGAACGCTGCCCCTGCCCAACAGCAATGGAGCGCCGCCCCAGCCCAACAGCAATACCACGCTGCCCCAGTTCAACAACAACAATACAGCGGTGTCCCAGCTCAACAACAGTGGAATGCTGCCCCCGCTCAGTCCGCCCCCGTCTGGAACGGAGCCCCATCATGGCAATCTGCCCCAGCCCAGAACAAATGGGCCAACGCACCTTCTCAGATCAAGCTCTCCCAAGACGGGCAGAACGTTTTGGACACAGCCGATGTTGCCAACGCCAGAGCCGCTCACTTGGCCGCTCACGCCGCCGCCAGCGCGCTGTCAGCCCCCGCCCACGCCGCCCCCGCCCACTGGCAATAAATTCCATCGCGCAATTACCGCCAACGACCCTATTAGCCACAATGTGATAAGTAGATTAGATTATTGAATGCGAGGTTGCCCTCGAACGGTGTGACCCTTGCGGGGATCCTTGGTGGCCCCCGCGCTCCTGACGGTCGGCCGGGGTCGCGCGCTAGTCCGCGAGGATCGCCTCACACTTTTGTATTATATTATTTACCGACCATCTCTTAATGTATTGTATAATATTATTTGATCAATGTAATATTTTATTTCTTATTATTTTGTGTTCGATGTGATGTCTCTCTCTCTTCTATGATTTATTTTTATTTTCTTTTGTGTTGATTTTTTTAATTTAAAAATTAAAGGAAGATATAAAAAGTATGTCAAGTAAAGCAATTTTTTCAATGAGCAATGCGTTTTAATTATGAAGAAATATTTACCTATCTTGGTAATCCCTGTGCTATTTTTTTACTTTTAAAAATCCACATGCTGATTAGTGTTACGTTCTAGAGATTCGACGCTATCCTTCAAAAGCATGGATATCTGTGAGGTTTTGTTTTCCCGCCAATCACATTTCAATTTGATACTTTAAGGCAGACGCGAAGAGATTGATCAGATAATTTATAATCGTTTCAGTTTCCCATCTTTCTTACTGTTATCTCTTCTAATTATAGACAGGCCTCGCAAAACAAATTGAGGTACTACATTGAGAGTCTTTATTATCTAATAGGGAATTAAACATGCTAAAATAAAAAAGAAACATTCCAATATATCTTAACTTCATAAAATTGCATGAAGGGTTCGCTATGTATTGTGGGATATATTTTTTTAACCCAAACAATTAATGTGATCACTTCTGTTTGACAAAGATCTCGCGGAAACATAATATGAGACATTATTAATGGTCCTTTGTATCTAAGATATTTTTACTAATACTATGTCATTGTCATTGACTGATATTTTAAATTAAAAGAACAGCAGACACATTTATATAACGGTATGATATGATTTTCTTTAACCAGGCATATAGAATATTGAAAAATATAGTAATTGCTTCTACAAGAAATAAGTCATTACTAAATTTGTCAAAGAATATTGATTCGATAGTGTCAGTTATACGGACATAAGAACCATAAAAAGAACGATGAGTATTGTTAAATTTAAATCTATGGGGCAACATAGAAATTGTCTTTTTTTCCCCATTGTATAAAAACTCTTCTTATCTACTTAACTACTTTATTACAAGCATATTACCGGTTAATTCTTGGCAGCGACGGATTCAACAGTTGGAAGGCCTGAGGCGCAATCAATTTAGGTGGCCCTCTTTTTCGAATTACTAAAACAAAATTTGAAATACTATATAGGTTTAAAGAAGATATTTTATTTTAAGGCCCTTCAGATTGGAGACCCCAAGCGCGCGCCTCCTGCGTTAATCCGCCACTGATTCTTGGTATAGCAATATATTCAAAAAAGAAGTCACATTTTTTTTGTATGTAATATGTTACAAATAACAGTCAGAAAAAAACTTTATTTGCATACTTGGAAAAAACTGTTGTAGTGTGTGACTTTGTTTTTATATAACAAAGGGAAGTATAACCTCGTAATAGAATTTTCTACGAAAACTGCTTGTTACTCAGGTACTCAGGTAAACTGAAAAGATAAAGCTAGGGTAAGACTAGTGGTAAGCTAATCGCTCTCGCTACGCCTCTTTATTTTAAGCCTGGTATCACAAACAACCATGTCTTTGGCCAGAAATCGAGAAATCGATAAATACAATAGAGGTAATGCTGTTCGTATTAGTACGTTGCCCGTGAGATTCGTTACGGAGCCCAATGATGTTGACCACTGAACCTTGTCAATTATATAAGTGATGAATTTTTATTGAACGAGTAATACACAACACAACGTTCTTTAATACTATTACAGTATTATTTCGTTTGAGGTTTCCTGACTTTGGTGCAGGATAATTAAGTGCAACGAAGTTTGCATGATCAAATTTTCAGGAAAAACACACAAAAACATACTTCGAATAAGTATAAAAACGTTTAATAGGGAAACATTATTTACTTTCAATTAAATGAATCAATGATAATTTTTCGATTAATGTTATCAACGGTTGCGATAAGCTTACTGCTTGTTTATATATAAAGCGAGCCAGCAAATTTTTACATCATAATAAATCAGTCACTGATTATTTTGTAATTAATAACGTCGTTCATACAGAAAAAAACACAGAAAAACTTATATACAACATTTTGATGTACTAGAATTTGTTCTACAATGTGCAATGAAAATAGAAGACCAAGTATAGAAGTGCTAAAATCACTCATCAAAAGGACATCTTTACAATTCAAGCACGCTCATTATAATGACGTTAGCACGAGGACGAAATCTTTTTTAAATTTTCCAAAAGAAAATGAACAATCTCATACATTATTAGCGATGGCCGGACTCTTTTTCATTGATATAGATGACATCACTATGTGCCACCGGTGTGGAGGAGGAATAAAACAATGGAATCCAAATGACGATCCATGGAACGAGCACGAAAAGTTTTACGAAAACTGTCCGTTTCTACATGACGACAACAACCGCATAAACTATGACGAAACGAAGGAAAACGACAAAGAATATTCAGCTGGGGATGATTTGATTGATTACCAAGGTATACCCAGTGATGAAGAGAAAGGATTGTATAGTTCAAAAATGTTTTGTAAACGGTGCAAATTGAGATTTAAAAATATCGTTCTCATTCCATGTGGACATGTCGTATCATGTGACAGATGTTTCGGACATCCAAATCAGTGCCCAGTTTGTAATAGAAACATTGAAGATACATCCAAATTCGTTCTAAAGTTTAGTTAATAATTTTTTAATTATAAAACTCAAGAGTTTTCTAGTCCCACTACGTTTTTATGACTGTAATGAGTAAGGGGTGTAAATACGGAGCAGAAGGTTGGGGTGATTTGTACCCTGGGAATAAACAGCTTTAGTAACCACTGTTTATATGGTGGGCATAATTCTGGAATCGAGCGATATCAAGAAAAAGTAATACATATGCTGAAGAATTCAAAGTATTGTTTAATAAAATGTTGATATTATAGCTGAAAACAAATCTTCATTATTGATAATTTGTTGCATATTTTGATTGTTTATCAGGGATGGCCACAACGTCAACTGCCGCTAATGGCGACCTTAATTTTCATCTACCTATTCTTTCCTTTTACAAAAATAGAGGTTGACCGTCTGATGTGAAGAGACTTCTAGTTATATGGTTTCTGTTGAAATATGCCCAATTGCTTCAGTTGCTTTAGAAAAAAAAAACGGTAAACAGTGTGAAAACAATTTTTCTCTAATGTTATCTTAAAAGTTAAACATAGAGACGATTATTTATGTACATCTTAATGCTTTTAAAATAAATTAAATGCAGCTTGATATCTTGTAGGTAGGTTTATAGTCTTAACATGTTGAGATAAAAAGTTTTGCTGTTACTGTTATAAAAAAATGTTCATTATTTATTTATATATGGGGTGGTTATATGGATATTTCTGTAACTGGATCTGTTTGTGTTAGTTTGTTTATGCTGCTCTTCTAAGTAAAAAAACAGACATTAAAACCAGAGGCATGCAGCGGTGCTTGGAGCTGGTGTACTGAGCAGTGGAGCACCGCCATTTTGCTCGGAGCAAGAGCGGAGCGTAACACGTAAATTTGTAAGGCTCCATGCTCCAAGTGTTTTTCTTCAAATACTATATGTAATAATTCTCATATTTTTATCATCATCAATTGATTTCTGTGCGAAGGCATGAGTGTTTGTGATGTTTATTATAATTACGTAACCATTTTTTTTTTTATATACTATTATATACTATTTACTATTAAACTCGGTTTTAATATTTGTGATACTACATTTTGATCATCAAATTGCAATCTCTTATAGCAATGCAATTTTATACAAGCAGTTTTTTGGTTTATCAATCCCTTTTAATCTTTCGAATAATGTTAAAAAAAAATATATCAAATCAATGAATTAAATTTTGCTTCTGAATAAAAAAGCTACAATATTCAGGAATGAAAACATTCCATACGTTATTGATTTATTTTTTTATTTTAATAAGTAAAATTGCCACCTGTTTGGTCGAGTGGTCATCGTTGTTGGCTTCGGCTACAGAGGGCCCGGGTTCAAATCCCGGTACGGACAGTTTTATAAATTGATTTTTCAATCTATTTATGAATTTCTGTTCAAAGGCATAGATGTATGTGATGTCTTGAATTCCCCCCTCCCACCCATCCTATCCTATGAATGGAGCGTATCGAGAGCGATAAGCTAACCACTAGTCCTGTCCTAGTCCTATCCTTCTATCCCTTACTCTCTTTGGAAAAAGAGAGGTTGAGCAACTGAGTAACAAGCAGTTCTCGTAGAAACACTTCTGTTGAGATAAACTCCATTAGGAGTCCATATGCTCCACATTGGGAGCGGACATGGTTAAAAAAAAAATGAAAACTTTTTGGATCGAAACAAAGCAAAAAACCTTTCAGGTTGATTTCCCTGTTAAAAAGTTTTGATATAATTAATAATACCTACATGTAAGTTTCTCAAAATTTCTGGTCCACTTATTGCCTGCGATGTAAAGGGTCAGCGGTTTTCTTGTGTTGGAAATCATCCAGTGCTTCTGCAACTGACGATTGAATCAGGAATAACATTTTTACTATTTTACTAAGAAGAAATTCCAGTAAAACATATCAAATTATATTATATAAACGACTTCGGAACGTTGGGTGATTACAATCAAAGAAAGCATGGTTTCATTTTGAAAAACGATATAAACACAACATGACCGTTGAAGCTCAAAAAAATTAAACGAAGTAAAAAGAAATATAATTTAGAAACACTGTGTTAAAAAAATATCAAAACATGGAACCAGCTCTCAAATTCCAATGAGACATAAGAAATACTTCATGATTTTTTTACGCGGGTTTGTTTGGTGAAAACAAATTTAGCGTGTAAATCGGGGATGCGTGTATATTTTGTTATGTTTGTGCCGCCACATGTACAGCCTTTGTAAATCACATATTATATTATAGTCGATGGTGGGCAAAAATGGAATTTATTTCCACAGATAATGCCAACGCACGATTATTTGTAAACTCAAATTTTACTTCAATTTATGATAATTCATTTCATTCATTTCATTTCGAAAAATAACTGGATTACACAATATGAACGTATACAATACATAACTGTGTATAATAATCTTATCTGATAAAGGTTTGCTGTGTTTATTTCACCCTTTGTCACCTACTCTCCTCGCACGCTTCTGGGTGCAGTGGGCCAACTTCTATATGGAGAGACTTTTACAAGGGCCAGGTCAGTTTAATTATGTATATTTCCGAAAGATATCTTTCGATATTGAGCAATCTAGATAAGTCATTAATGAATGAATCTTGAAATCCCTATAATATTTGGTAGAACTGCATAATAAACATCAACCAGAATTATAAAAAATATCTAACAACTTCGTCATAATTCTTGTGAAACTTGCGAAAATACTATAATGCATATCGACTGTGGAAAGGAAGAAGGACGTAACCCACAGGTTTTTCAAAACAGGTTTTTTTTGATAATCACAATGTATCAAACTTGATACACGTTCTATCAAAAGATTGCAAGCTGAAAATGCTGAATTAGTATATAAATTTAGCTTTTAAGTTTGAAAAAGATGACCTTGTAAAAAATTAAAACCAATAAAAAAGACTGAAATAAAGCCTTTACCGAGACAAGTTCTTGAAATAATATAAGACTAGCTGTAAGCCCGTTGCCCAGCAACGGGAGATTTTTGCTGCATTGTGTTTGATTTTATTTAGTTTAATTTATTTTATTTTAATTCATTTTATTTAATTTAATTTAATTTAATTTAATTTAATTTAATTTAATTTAATTTAATTTTAATTTATTTTAATTTATTTTATTTAATTTAATTTAATTTAATTTAATTTAATTTTAATTTATTTCAATTTATTTCAATTTATTTTATTTTATTTTATTTTATTTTATTTTATTTTATTTTATTTCAATTTATTTTATTTTATTTTATTTTATTTTAATTTATTTCAATTTATTTTATTTTATTTTATTTTATTTTATTTCAATTTATTTTATTTTATTTTATTTTATTTTATTTTATTTCAATTTATTTCAATTTATTTTATTTTATTTTATTTTAGTTTATTTTATTTTATTTTATTTTATTTTATTTTATTTTATTTTATTTTATTTTATTTTATTTTATTTTATTTTATTTTATTTTATTTCAATTTATTTTATTTTATTTTATTTTATTTTATTTTATTTTATTTTATTTTATTTTATTTTATTTTATTTCAATTTATTTTATTTTATTTTATTTTATTTTATTTCAATTTATTTTATTTTATTTTATTTTATTTTATTTTATTTTATTTTATTTTATTTTATTTTATTTCAATTTATTTTATTTTATTTTATTTTATTTTATTTTATTTCAATTTATTTTATTTTATTTTATTTTATTTTATTTCAATTTATTTTATTTTATTTTATTTTATTTCAATTTATTTTATTTTATTTTATTTTATTTTATTTTATTTTAATTTATTTTATTTTATTTTATTTTATTTCATTTCATTATCTATTAATTTGAAAATGTACGCAAACAAAATACATTTCGTAGAAGAAGAAGATGTCTCGAGGACATCATCAGTACGCACACATTTGTGAAAAGTGAAAAGCGAGTGATTATTTTATCGACTTTTAATATATAAATTTAGTATGAATAAAAAAGTGGAGACTGGAAGGTGTGAAATGGACGTCCAAACATACTGACACTCAGACCTTATCGGCTATTAATATATAGATTATGTCAATTAGACACCATTTTAGATGTCTCCGTGCACTTCAAAGTTGTGTATAATTCATAATTTGCACATGTCACAAAATTATCAAAACACGTTTTTAGCGCCTCCTGTAAAATTTGATATGTGTGGGTTACGTCCTTTTTCCTTTCCAAAGTCGATATTATATATGTATATTATAATAATAATGCAATTAAAGACAAAGGCAAGTCTTTTCTTATGCATGAGAACGTTTTATACACATCTTCCAGATTAATCAATCACACACACAATGATTGCGGAAATTGTTAAGAAACTATGACACCTATTCTTTGATTGCAAATGGATGTAGATGTCATGTGTTGAATATGTTCGTCTATGATTATCATGTCAGTTTTATTTGTAAACATTGTTATTGGATGATTTGTAGAATAGAGTGATGGTTAGAGAGTGTAAAATCATTATTTAAGTCCTCAAACAAAAAAATCAATTTTCCTTTAAAAAAAAAACACAAGATTTTGTGATATATTTTCTTCATTGACTAGTTTTTTTCAGTTTTATAATGTATCTTTAAATCACAACCCACAGTTTTTGAAGCGTTATTAGAAGTTGGCAATTTTTTTCCATATAAAAAGTGTGATGTTACAATAAAAATTCATATTTGAACCATTCGTCACATAATCAAAAATTGAAACAAATAGAGCTTCTCTAAAAAAAACAAAAATAAGGGAAAGTTGGAAAACAATACTTTGATCATATTTGTGAAATACATATTGACAAATTAACAAATATAATGTTATGTTATGTACATTCTTGTTGTTGAATTATTTACAATAAGTATGAACCAGATGTAATCAGAGGGGGGACTTTATTATGAAAAAAGGAGGTATATTTGGATAATAACGTAACGTTCAAGTATCTTCTAATGGATTTGATGAAAATCGTGAAATTAAAATAAATCATTTCGTAAAAAGCAGGAGTTTTCCCGTTTCTGGTATAGATATTATATTTATACAAGAAGATTGGTCCATATATGGTTACTTCATATTTAATGCTGTAAAATATTCCAAATCTATATATTAATAGCCGATAAGGTCCGTACGTCCGTCCGTCCATCCGTCTGTCCGACCAGATTTCACACCTTCCAGTCTCCACTTTTTTAAATAAAATAAAATAAAGTAATATAAAATAAAATAAAATAAAATAAAATAAAATAAAATAAAATAAAATAAAATAAAATAAAATAAAATAAAATAAAATAAAATAAAATAAAATAAAATAAAATAAAATCAAATTAAATCAAATAAAATAAAATAAAATAAAATAAAATAAAATAAAATAAAATAAAATAAAATAAAATAAAATAAAATAAAATAAAATAAAATAAAATAAAATAAAATAAAATCAAATTAAATTAAATTAAATAAAATAAAATAAAATTAAACTAAATAAAATTAAACACAATGCAACAAAAATCTCACGTTGCTGGTCAACGGGCTTACAGCTAGTATAATTAAGATTCAGTGTTTTGATTATAAAACTAATAGGAAACATTTTTTTTTGAATAATTGCATTAAAAAATTTCATAACGATGAATATTGCCGTTCGTTTTTGAGTTTAAAGTAATTCCATCGTAGATATACATTTAAAATCCTTCGTTTTTTTACCTATTTTGCATACAATAAAAAAGATATTTTTTTTATCCATATCCAACCAATGTAGGCCTCCTAATGGACTCCTAACTCAGTCGATCAACCTTTCTTTTTCACAAGAGAGTAGTATGGATAGAAGTGGTTAACTAATCGCTCTCGCTACGCCCAGTTATTGAAGGATATGAAGGGTGGGAAAGAAATTTAGACATCACAAACACCCATGCCTTCGAACAGAAAAATCTGTTCGTATTTACTATTCACATCCTGTCAGAAACACTAAAAAAAAGCAGGTACGTCAATTATGCCACTAGGAGATTTATTAACGCGTATGTTGTATTTAGTTTTTTTTTGCAGTGACATCTATACATTGAATTTAATTTTAATAATTTCGAAATTTTGAGCGTCTCTCATTCCAAGTATGTTATTATCAATTAAGTGAATAGATGCCGTTAGATCTGTCACACAAACTAATGCAAATGTTGCTCAACTTACATAATAGATATCATAGCTGAAAATCTGTCGATGAAAATAGGCATAATATTATAGAATATTTTGAGAAAAACGTAGCAAATTTTATTATTAACATAGTATGATGCATTTTAACGACGTAATCAATTTTAATTTTAATTTGCTATCCCCTGCCAAAGAATGGCTTAAGTGCTCTAAAAATATTTAAACATTATGTCTCTTTAAAGATATAACAAATCAACTCAACAGAGAAGTTGGCGTAACTCAGATTAGAAATGACATTTCTGGTTGAAAATGTATGATTATTTGATCATTAAATCTTGAAACCTATTATTTTTCGACTATTTTTTTTACCATGTCCGCTCCCAATGTGGAGCATATGGACTCCTAATTTAGCTTATCTCAACAGAAGTTTTTTTACAAGAACTGCTTGTTACTCAGTTGCTCAACTTCTTTTTTTTCAAAGAGAGTAGGAATAGAAGGATATAGCTAGGACATGGTTAGCTAGTCACTCTTCATGCGCCCTCGTTCATAGAATAGGATGGAAGGAGTTTTTTTTTTTAAAATGTATATTTAAATAATTTAATGTTCAAATTATGTGAAAAATAGTAATTTGTAGAGTTTCCTTTCATAAACATAGGTCACTGTTTCAGAACTTTTTAAAGTTATTCAAAATGTATTGAATTTATATTTATAGAATTGTTAAGATTCATTTGCGTAATTCATGTAATATAAAATATCTATATTATTTATGATAAACTAATAAAAATGCATTGTCACAAGTGTTATTTCAGTAAGAGATTGACTTTAAAAAGTCGTTTTAAAATTCATATTTGTCTTTTAGGTTGTCTGTTTAATACTTCTCGTTGGAGTTTCCATTGTTCATGCGAGCCAAATCAGTTGGAATGGTCAACAAGGAGGGTGGGATGGTCAAGAAATACATAGTCTTCATAAATATGGAGCTGCACCATTGGCTCATGATGGAACTGTAATTGATACTCCTGAAGTATCTCACGCTAAAGCAGAACATTTCAAAGCACATGCGGCAGCTGCTCATGAATTAAGCTCAAATGGTTTTTATGGGAAAGAAATTAATTGAGGCAACTTTGGAGGATACTTCAAAGAAGTAGAAAGTGGGAGTTTTGGAGAACACGGAGCTAAATGGCACGGCCCCATCGCTCATATAGAACTGACACATGATGGGAAATTTGTCAAAGATACTCCTGAAGTTGCTCACGCAAAAGCTAAGCATTTTGCCGCTTTTTCTGCTGCCAAAGAAGGATCTGGTTACGGACAAGAATTTGGAGGATATGGAGGAGGGTATCAAAACTATCAAGGAGATCAAAGTGGTCAGTACAAAACAGAAGGTGAACAAGAAGGACAATATAAAGAGGAAGGAGAAGAAAATGCAAAGTATTCTGGAGGCTTTACCCAAGAATGGAATAATTATTGATTGATTAATAAAGTTTTATCAAAGTTTAACCAATGGCTCGTGTGCCTTCAACTAAAATGCTCAACTATATATAAATAATATTTTATGCCTTAGTAATAATATTTCCCTTTATATGCTCGTAGCTAACGAGTGGTAAAAGCAATTTTGCAAATTCTGCGCTAATGACATTAATTTATAAGAAGAAATAGTTTAGTAGTTAATAAGTATTCTTAATAAGTTATATTTACTCAATAGTTACCAAATTTTACTAAACATGTTTATCCCCAATGTAAAGCATATTTTATCAATGACTTATTCCTACAGTTTTACATCTAGATATTGGTAGTTTTAAGATATAGCCGACCAAAATTTTGTCGCATCTAATTTGAGTTGTAAAAACCGATAATTGTTATCTGTCTCATCTTTTTAGTGATTCATTTAGTCATTTATCTCAATTAAATTCAAATTTATTGCATCGTTGAACGATTTATAGAACGATATTTTGAATTGTATTTATATGGAACTGTTAGATTGTTTATATTTCTTTATTTTATACTACGCAAAAATCTGCCTACCGATTGAAAACTAGAAAATTTTTAATTTTTACTAATTTTAAAAAATTGAAACTGTTAAAAAAACGTGAAAATTGATTTTTTTTCAAATGCCTGCCATTTTGTGAACATTTTTTGTTTTAACTTTTCCGAGGTACGGGCGATAGAGACATTTTTATTGATTAAGAATTCGTTTTAAATGACTACAAAGGTTGGAATATACGCCAGGACACCGCCTTTTTTTGGACTCCCTTTACCAGTCGATAACTTTTCGAGTTTTGAATTTATTTATTTTTTGAATTTTTTATGTGTTTTCAAAATAAAAATTTGTAAATAAATATTTATTTGAAATTGAATATAAGTAAGTACTATATAAGAAACACTAAAATATTTGCAATATTAATACAGGTCAGAGTAATAAATCTAAATTCAGACCAGTATAATAGGTAAACACGTTTTCAAAAATTTATAAATTACGCATCATGCCATCAAATATTTTTTTTAATTTCACGATGAATGCATCATACGTTTAAGAAGAGTTTTCTATATTCTGATTTTCATTTATTGCTTTCAACTACTGAGGAAAGGAGTTGTCTTATTCTGGCAAGGAAAAATCCATCAATTTTATTTTATATGACATGGCAACAAGAGCATACAATCGTGGATTTTTTTTTATTATCTCGGTACTTTGTTATTGAATTTTTTTCCAATCCTGGTATGGAACATTTATCATACAATCGTGTTGAATTTCGGAGTTCAGAATCGAGGCTTTTTAGCTCTCGCGGGAATTTTTCAAAAATATTTTACTCGCTGACCGATTAAAAAAAATCCTGGAATTTATGGAATTCCCAAAATGAAAAGACACGAGACCGTTTTTAGCTCTACCCAGAATTTCTTAAATTCAAGATAACGGAAGTAGAGGGAACTTTTTGTAACTCGTTTGTTTCAAAGATAGTAGTTTTGGTGGTATTGTTTTTTTTTTAATTTACGCCACTGCTATTGTCTTTCTGAAACTGAAACCAAAAAATGTCATTTTTAGATGTGAGCTTCAAATCAACTGCCTGGTCAAAAAAATTCAAAATATCTTGAATAATAATACTGCCATGATTAAAATATTGCCATTTTTATTATACTCGAAAAACATTTTTTTTTTCACTGTCCATATGATTCCTTCAGTCAAGTTTTAAATAATATTAAATGCGTTTTACTAATAACATGACATTTTTGACTGAGACACTGTTTTTCTTGGGGTAAAAAAACAAAAAAATTACAGAATGTCAAAATATTTGCCGATTGAGTTTTTTGTTAGACAAATATGAGCCCGAATCTAATGTTGATACTTATCTAAAAACATATATGTAACTATGTTTCCATGGCATATCTACCTTTTTCGCAACTTGAAGATCTTCGTAGTATATTTTATTTGGCAATAATTATATTTTATTTATGTGCTCATTTGTGTAAAGTATGTGCTTTTAAACAAAAGAAAATGTGTGCAAACGAAGAGTGTCCCCTCTTTTTACAATTTTATACATCGATAGGTGTTTTTTTTTGTAACCGATAAAGAAATTGTATCGTATATTATAATCAGATTGACTGATAAAAAAAGAGTATAAAAATGAATATCAATAATTTTGATCATGATTCAAGTCGTAGTCGTAGTTTATTTTAAAACATGTTTTCGTACAAAAAAAGATGTCACTTCAAATATATTGATTTAATATACAGTTATTGAAAATGGCGAGTCAAATATGTAAAAATAGAACTCTTTTTGAAAAAATCCCTAAAACCGAAAACAAATTAAAGGCAAGTCCAATCCATTATATTTTTGAGAAGCTTGCAGACCGAGAACGTTCATTACTAAGATTTCCGAAGGAATCTCCTGTCTCACGGAAACTGTTGGCATCAGCGAGGTTCTTCCGTGGTTCACTGGAGAATCCTCATCATCAGTGTCTTTTCATTTTTATATGGGGAACTGTGGAGCCTAGCTCCAATCTCCCTTTCATCTTTGGTTTTGGTTTTTTTTTTTTTTTAAATGTTGTGGACCCAGGTTTTTTATTCTATTTATTTTTTTAGAATTGTTTTGTTTTGGGTTTATCTATTGTGCTTTTTTATACAGAGTGATAAGGGGGTGGGGGTGAGGGAAAAGGAAGGTCGCATATATGCGGGGTGGGGGAGTGAAGGGTAAGAGGAGGTTACAATTTACAGTTATATAATATAAAAAGAAAGTTTCTTTTCTTTTCCTGTCTTCTTTTCGGCCGCGCGATTGCGGCAACCAGGCATGTCAGTGGTGGGATCGGAAGGGAGCTAGGGCGGTTTTAGGAGGAAGACTTTCCTTGGCCGCGCTATGTCAGTGTGCGGGTACTCAACGTAATCGTTGGGAGAATCCTGATAGTGTCGTGTGCTTTCAATGCGGAGGAGGAGTAAGCTGTTGGGAACCAGAAGACCCTAAGGCATAGTAGAGGGCTCTAATGGCAACACAGCATTCTTGACAAGCATATAAAATCAAACCACTTAAAAAACTTATCATTAAGTCCCTGTCGAGTCATTGTGGTTGTCTTCAGTTCCGTTGATCTCATGTTCAAATTCCAGTAAAGACAGTTTCATCAATTGATTTTTCAATCGTTGTATGTATTTCTCACAGCTTTATTTCAAGTCTTCTTCTCAACTCTCTCTTTATAACTGTACTCTCTTAAAAAATGAAATGTATGACAAACTGAGTTATGACTAGGGTATCCAATCCCGAAACCCTTTTCCAATCCCGGGATTTCGGGATTGATTTATTTTGAATCCCGGGATTGAGATTTTCTCACCGAGGAATTTGAAATCCTCAATACTTTTTCCCGGAATCTCACGGAAACTCGTTTTTTTTTTTTAGCTCACCGAAGAATTTAAAATCTTCGATTTGGTATACATTTTCCCGAAATCTCACAGAAACTCGTTTTTTTTTTTTAGATCACCGAGAAATTTGAAGTCTCCGATTTGGTATACTTTTTCCCAGAATCTTACGAAAATTCGTTTTTTTTTTTAGCTCACCGAGGAATTTGAAATCTTCAATTTGCCAATTTCGTGTAAATTTCGAGAATTTGCTCAAAATTTCTCAATCCCGAAATCCCGGGATCGCGGCCATCTCAATCCCGGAATTTCGGGATCAGAAAATTGAACGGGATCCCGGATCCCGGGATTGGATGCCCTAGTTATGACCAGTTCTCGTGGAAAAAGCTTATCTTTTTAAAATCTTTATCATGATCCACACTAAGAGCGGGCATGATAAAAAAATAGCTGTTTTAAGCACTTGACATTCGTTTGTATTATTTATTATCCGTATGTATTTGAACCGTGCAAATTTTGCAGACATCTTAAATTTCAAGTTTTCGGCATTTGGCATCGGCAGTTTGTTTACTAGTGTTTCATTAATTACTGATTCTATTCTTCATGTGCTTTTTTACTACTTATAATCAGGATAAATGATGAGTTTATAAGATACTATCCTACACGGAATTGGATTCAGAATAAGGTGGTCATATTTCATGACAATATATTAAACAAAATACAATCAACTTTTTGAGCACATTTAATGTTTTGTATTAGTGAGTCTCAAATTTAGATATCTTCATAGCCGAATCCATCAAAAGTATCTTTAAAGTAACTTAGTTCACCAATTTCAAACGAACTATCATACTAATATAAAGAAACTTAGATTATTCCACGTATTTTGCTACAAACGGTGACACGTGTTTCGCCTCTTTCAGAGGCATCCTCAGACTTTATTACTTTCACAAATGATTGCTTTAGTACGAATGATTTTAATTTTACTGTTCTGAGATATAAAAATAAAAATCAAATAAAATGGTAGACAAGAAGGGGATGATAGAAAAAGTCTAATAGTGGAAAAATCTAAGTTATTTTATATTAAAATGAACTTCCACAAAGTTACCACCGAATCCATCGAAATTATTAACTACCTTACTAATAATAAAAATAATGAAACATTTTTAGTACTTTTTCCACATAAAATTTATTAGATCAGGACCGGTTTCGCTCATGATGAGCATTGTCAACTGATAAGAAAAACAATAAAACAGTGATATTTTTTGGTTGACAGACATTAAGATTTATTTATTATATACACTAATTGTTGGTTTTTACTTTGTTAATGATAATTCATACCTAATTGGTTTTTGTTGTAATCGTTTTCTTTCGACAAACTAAATTTTGTCACCACATTGATATAAGTTTCACACTCTAGACAATATTTCCAAGAATCAAAACAATACTCACAAGCTGTAACGTGGCCACAAGGTATTGGTATAATATTTTTTAACCGTATTTTACAAATATTACAAACTTTTTTAGGATCACACTTTTCCAATTCTTCTTCTGTTAAAACATCTTCATCGATACCCTGCACTTTCAAAGCTGCTTTTCTATCCTCTTCTTTTTTAAGTTTTAAGTACTCAGTATGCAGTTTATTATCGTTTATAAGTGGGCATTGTGGGTACCATTTTGTATGCTCTTCCCAAGGATCGTCTTCTGGTTCCCAACAGCTTACTCCTCCTCCGCATTGAAAGCACACGACACTGTCAGGATTCTCCAGTGAGCCACGGAAGAACCCCGCTGATGCCAACAGTTTCCGTGAGACAGGAGACTCCTTCGGAAATCTAAGTAATGAACGTTCTCGGTCTGGAAGCTTCTCAAAAATATAATGGATTGGACTTGCCTTTAATTTTTTTTCGGTATTAAGAATTTCTTTAGAAAAGGTTCTATGTTTATTACATATTTGACTTGTCATTTTCAATAAATATATATTAAATCAATATATTTATAGCGACAACTTTTTCCGTACAAAAAACATGTTGCTTTTAAGAAAACTACGATTACGATTTGAATGAAACGTGATAAACAGTTTTGATATTCATTTTATACTCTTTTTATCTATACTATTTCTCACCGTTTTTATCAGTATCATTTGACAATAGATACTAGTATACTTGCAAGATTAAAAGCCATTGGTTCATTATCAAGTTGTTTAAATCCATATCCGCTCCCTATACGGAGCATATGGTCACCACGAAGCTCCTCCACAATTCTCTATCTCCAGCCAGTCTCCTCGCCTCCTCCCAGGTCATCCCAGCGTCCCGTTGTTTACTGATAAATATATATAGCACTGGTACCGCTCACGATCATACCAAATAAAAGTGTAAATAGTACAAATAAAGTTTTAAAACCTAAAAAGGTGTATAAACAGGTGTGAAATATCTGAATTAGAAGCCATATACTCCACCTTATGAGTGAATATGGATTTAAACATATTTATATGAAAATTTCATGAACACTTTAAGAAATTATAAGGCTAAATGATATCTTTATATATAAAACAAATTGGGGTTATTTACACCTCGTATATCTCGAGAATAGCAGTACGGATTGTAATGATCTTTGATTTATTAAATTCGTATGCGCCTAGAGTAGCAGAATAAGCATTAAAACATCGGAAAAATATCACGGCAAAGAAATTATGAAGAAAATTAATATTCTCATACAGTTTTCAAATGACGAACAGCTTGAAATAATGAAAATGTCGTTGTATGCAGACTTTATCCGCTAGATGGCAAGTTGTTTCCAAAATTCATTTGTTTCTGCTTCTTTTGCGTACGATTGACTTTTAAATGATTTTAAATTTAGAGTATGGATTAGAACAAAGAAAATCGATGATATGAAATGAAAACGAAAGAAAATCGGATAATATTGAAATAAGGTTATGTTTATAATTAGGTATGATAATTTTTATGACAAAAATATTACGCTGTTTGCACGAACGTTGCACTACTCTGAGATGCCACGTTATAACACTTGGAAAGCTACATCGAAGAAATTTTAACGTCGAAAGCAAGGCGATGCGGTTCCTGATCATTCGAATGACTACTGATGCTCTTGGTCCCATTTACACAGTTCATCCGAAAAATGACGAATGCTTCTACTTGAATGTCAACAGCTCAATTTGATTGAAAATGATACTCATTGGGACATGACAATCGCTGAAGAAATTGTTTCTGAATCTCCAAGCCATACGCACATTTTTTTCTATCATTATTTTGACATGCTTCCCATCGAATCCCCGTGAACTGTGAAAAAAGTACAAGGATGACATGTCCGAATACATTTTACATCGAATTCGTGTCAGTTCAGGGAATCCCGATCTCGAGATGAATGAAGAGATACATAACCAGGCTTTGCTTTTGATCGAAAACATGTGTTTCCTTATGTGCGGTAGTTTGTTAGTCAAGTTAGGAATGCCAACGCCAGATCGTGGAATGAACGACGCTTTCAATCAAGGATCGGAACGTGAAGGTGAATATGATCGAGATGCACTGAACCAATCAGTTTGAACGAATGTACCACTGTTGAACCCTCAACAGAAGGAAATTTACGATACGTTAATGAAAGTAATTGATGATGGAAATGGTGGCTTATTTTTCCTCGATGCGCCCGGTGGAGCTGGGACGACATTCCTCATGTCATTGATTATGGCCACTGTTTGTGCGAGATAAAAAATTGCTGTAGCAATTTCTTCTTCTGGAATAGCGGCCACGTAGATAGAAGGATGCCGAACGGCTTATTCAGCGTTAAAATTGCCGTTAAATCTTCAAGCTACTGAAAAACCGACATGCACGATTGCGAAACACTCAGCAATGGCAAATTTTTTCAAATTTTTTAAAATTCACAATTCAAAATCAAATCGTTGGTCCACTACATTCCTTCAAATCTATCGACAGTGTAACAAACGAAGACGAAGCAACCAACTATCCAACTGAATTTTTAAACTCATTGGATCTGCCTGGCTTGCCACCGCACAATTTACAACCAAAGGTTGGCTCGGTAGTCATCATGTTTCAAGTTATCAAGTTAACACAACATTTATTGATTCTGAGGCGTTACGAAGTTCGTTGTGTCAACTAGTCTAGAAATAAAAATACAAATATTAGTAATTAAGCCAAAATGTAAATAAAAAAATACCTGTTAGTAAAGAATAATATAATGCAAAGTAGCCTACGAACGGGGCGTATCGAGAGCGATTAGTTTACCACTAATCCTGTCCTAGCCCCTATCCTTCTATCCCTACTCTCTTTGGAAAAAGAGAGGTTGAGCAACTGAGTAACAAGCAGTTCTCGTAGAAACACTTCTGTTGAGATAAACTCCATTAGGAGTCCATATGCTCCACATTGGGAGCGGACATGGTTTAAAAAAAAAAAAAGTAGATTTAAAAGAAAAAAAAAGATCGCCCAGCATATCTGAGACCGAATACACGTGTGTGCAGCAACTTGACAAGTTGCATTTGCCGTTAAAGTTACGTAAACAATATTTGCGTGCTTAAAGATTTTATCAGAAAAGGTTCTATTTTTACATATTTAATTCGCGATTTTCAATAACTGTATATTAAAACAATATATTTATAGCGATAATACTTTTCGCACAAAAAACATACTTCTTTTAATAAAACTACGATTACGACTTGAATTATGATTAAAATTGTTGGTATTCATTCTAATAATCATTTTTATCAGTATTGACTATAGAACCGCCACTGAGTCAGTGGCGGTTCGTGACCTAAAATCTTGGGTGGGCTAAAAAAAATTATGGCCTCCACAAAATTTTAAAATATCAATTAATCTACTTAGGATCATGCGGTTTTTTTTACCGTTTCGTTATGTCTGCAAACCGATGCAGCATATCCGCTATCAATTGCACCCATAATATTGGCATATTAAAAAAACAAAAAACAAATGCGAATTGAAGATGTTGGGTTTTTTTAAAGCGTCGGGCAAGTGCTTTAAGTCAGAAAACCCATTATTAGTCCAAACACTGTCGCCTTTAAATAATACGCAGTAAAAACAATACAGTGAATTTTTTAAAATGCTCACGGTAAGCCAAGGTTTTTTTGAGAACCATTCTATATTAAATTTCCTATTTTGCTTATGGCATTTCAAAACTATATTGAATTCGGATGGCTGGTTTGGTCCTAGTCTCTTAATTTCTAATTTATATTCCAGCGAAGCCAAATGAAATGGATGCTTCAACAAATAATATATGCAATTTATTCTAATTAATTTATACTACGATACAGGGATTAGTCTACAAGCAAATTAACGAATACTACGACACTACTGCAAAGCATAAATTATTATATAATAAAATCAATGCTAATGTAAGTAAGAAATAATAGAATAATAATACGGAACCCTTAAATTCGTCACTTTCAAAGTGAACAAACCAGTACACAATGGCATACAGAGCTGTCACATATTAATCTATGGTTGGTCACTGAGACACAATAACTGTCACTTTCATACAATACAACGATATTGGTATTTGTGTTTGAATGTATGAGGCAGGGGCTGATTCGATTTAGCCCGTAACGTATGGCAGTAGCCTGTTACTTTGAATCACAGTCGTGTGTGTTTAGATGACGTTTCCGTAAATACACGTACAAAAAAATCTAATCGTGGTTGATTGCACCCCAGTGTAAAGAAAGAACTCGGGCTTAAAAGACTTAGCCCTGGTCACGCAGTGACCCGCGTGAGAAATTATTTAACCCGCTTGAAATTTTAAAAATGATCGTTTTTATTTAAAGCCTTAATTATTCAATCTATGCGACCCGCGACATGATTTTTAAAATTTTTAAAATTAAATTTGACCCGCTTACGAAAAAGGTTCGCCATCCTTGGTATAGAGCTAACTTCTTTGGATAATAAAAAAAACACTTTCGCACACCTAGCACACCCTGAATATACACTCCTAGACAATACGAACCTAAATGTTGTTTTGGGGAGCATGAAAATATTATTTATTTTAAATATAGGTAATTGCCACATTAAGTTTAATCTAAAAAGATAGAAACGGTGTTAAAAATATGTTTTTAAGCTATTTTTTATCTTATCAGATCCATAGATAAGAAATGTGAAGATTATTTAAAATATTGACTTAAAATAAGTACTTGATTTTATTTCAATATTTTTTTTCATTTTAATGTCAATTATTCATATTTTGATAGTGACCAAAATTTTTTTTTACTACTGATAAGATATTAATGAAAGCTAATTTAAGTTGATAACATAAAAAAACGGTGTGTTTTTGAAATATTAAATGGTTACAGTACTTACAACGCTGGTTGCATGGTCGAGTGGTCAACGTCGAGTGGTCAACGTCGATGACTCCAATACAACTATTCAAATAATATTTTATTAAATGTAAATAACCCTAATTGACAAAAATAGCTTTTAAATTGAACATTTAGATAATCCAAGTAGAATAAAATTCTTATCTTTTATAAGACAAAGAAATTAACCTTAATGGCTTATATAATATGAGGAACGACGCAAAAAGCCAGAATTTTTATACATAAATTTATAAAATTTGCTAATAAATTTAGCGACTGATTATTTGTTTCATTCTGCTCATTTTCTTGTGCTTGATTGTATTTTATATAGAAAAATAGAATGAGTTCTTGTTTTTCTTATTTTTTATTTAATACACTTATTGTTATTATTAAAAAAATATTCATAAACTATCAAATGATAATATTGTTTATTATGCAAATCAAAACACAAAAAACAGCCTTTGAATTTTCCACGCAGCTAACCTCTTGTTTTAGAAGGAACGATGCGTATAATTGCATACTATGAATAGTAATGAAGGTGTAATTAAATCACTAGTTGTGTAGCCAAGTGGAAAGGATAGAAACGTTTTGTAAATAAAAACAAATTTATTTATCCAGTGACATTTAAATAACCTTTATAACCTTCAAATAATAAAATATGAAATTAAAGAAATTGGCATAGCAGGACATATATATAAAAATCTCGATAAGATATCGATATAGTTTATTGAAATAGATATCAGTCAAATAAATGATTTCTGATTTCGTAAAAGTCGAATTGATAATTGATTCAAACACTAAACGATACGTCTAATCTGGGCAAAGTCACTGCAAACGCGATTTTAACGCGGCTCAAAGGGCATCAAAATATCAAACAAACTGATCGCGGCGTGCGTTTTGTCACGTCGATACTTTATATCGGTGGAGACCATTTGATTTTCGTGCCGCACCGAGTCGCTTTGCATTCGTTTTGATTTCGTCCACGTAAGACATACAGTAAGGCAGCAGCCGTCAACAATTCGTATTTCACGAATCACTAATCTTACATTTTGAATTTTGCGACGTGCTGAAGAATATATTTTTGAATTAAACAAACATATAAGAGTTAATGTAATATATTATATTTATTTTTAAATTGTAAATAATAAGCAAGTACGACATCTGTTGCTGCATGTTTCATTTTTTATTGTTATTATTGATTCAATGGCGTTAATACGACAGCTTCAGTGAATTTGTTTGCACATTCCATCAGTGATCCGAAAACTATCTGTTGGCAACCACTATCCTAATATAACCAACGCACTCACTAAAGGTGGAGAAAAATGAAATTTTACTATTTTCAAATAAAATATTTATTATTACAAAATCATGAAATGAATCCAGACTGTAAAAGCGTATATGAAAATAATAGTTTTATGATTTCACTGGATTAGTCACTAAGTGCGACACTCATTTCCGCCAGTTTGAAATGTATTGCAATTTTTTTAGTTACACTATACGACGCACTGTATTTTTTATTTATTCATTCTCTCGACTTAAAAATGTACGTAAACATTTTTCAAAATATTGGAAATAATAATGTATGTGTGTTACAATTTTATTGAAAGTACAAAAACGATTTTATGAAGGGTGACAAAACAACACATTGTATAATAATAAAATGAGAAACAAGTTCTCCATTTATAACGGTATAATTTGAAATGTTTATTGTTTACTGAAAACACGTATCATTCAATATTCACACTAAGATTACTTGTAAAAAAATGTTGAAAACTTTAGGCTTTATCCTTTTTCGGGAGTTAAAATTGTGATATTAATATCGACTGTGGAAAGGAAAAAGGACTTAACCCACACATATCAAATTTTACAGGAGGCGCTAAAAACGTGTTTTGATGATTTTGTGACATATGCAAATTATAAATTATATACAACCTTGAAGTGTGCGGATACTTCTAAACTGGTGTTTAATTGACATAACCTAATATTAATTAAATAAATTGTCTCGGAAATACCTTTATTTCAGTGTTTTTTCTTGGTTTTAATTTTTTACAAGGTCATCTTTTTTAAACTTAAAAGCTAAATTTAGATACTTATTCGGCATTTTCAGCTTCCATCCTTTTGATAGAATGTGTGTCAAGTTGTATACATTGTAATTATCGAAACAAAGCTGTTTTGGAAAATTGAGGGTTAAGTCCTTTTTCCTTTCCACAGTCGATATATAGTCAATCCTTCTTCAATTTTTCTTTTGCACCGTTACTTTGAATTTATCATACTAGCTGTAAGCCCGTTGCCAGCAACGTGAGATTTTTTTTGCATTATAGAAAAGTCAGAAATTTACTGGCATGAACAATTGAATGCATATTTATTATTATATATGTATATAATCTAATAACACATAATTAATAAACTCCGTTTTTTTCCCTAGGGAACTCAACGTTGTACCCACCGGCCACCACCAGCCGCTACGGCTTCACACTCTTTTTTAGTGTGTATTCCGTAGCGTAACAACGTTAGTCGTGTTGTTAACGTTAGCTGTAAGCCCGTTGCCCTCAACGGAGTGGATTTTTGTTGCATTTTTAAATAGTCAGAAAATTTACTGGCGTGAAAAATATATTGCAAACCTATTTATTGAACAAGCCAGAAAATCTAAACGTAATCAATTCTCTACATGGATTGTTTAAGAAATACACACAATTCTCTAAAAGAACTAAAATACACCGGGATTGCAAAACAAAATATGCAAATAGCGGAAAATTCCGGGGACGTGAAAACATTATTTCACTGAAATGTAAATAATCAAAAATTATGTCCAAACCAAATTGAATAAGATAAAAATTTCTGCTCAAAAGGTTAAAAAAGAATTCGATCAATTGTAAAACGATGTTATTATTTTATTTGTAGTTTTACTATAAATAAAAAAGTAATGTGAAAATAATCTTTTGAGATAGCAGGGGTGTTCAGTCGCGATTGTAAATAATCCACATAGACCAGTGTTTCCCAAACTTATTTGTGTCACGCCTCCCCAATAAAAAAAATATACACCTAGTTCTCTTTTTACGCGATTTCGCTTTGATAAGACTTTTTTATGCGATTACGATGTAATTTGTTTTATATAAATAACACTAATTTGCATACTCTTATCAGTTTATAATGCTCACCATTAGCGAAACCCGTTCGGGTCAACTATAATAAAAGTGAAATTAGTACAAATGAGTATTTTATCTTTTGAATATAATGCCTTTTTACCAAGTATTGAAAGTGAACACCCTAACAGTGATTATATTTTGCAAGCTACAGTAACAGCAGCGAATAATTCCTATAAAGAATTTGATGGTTAATGTGGCGTTGAAATTTGCGTAAGTGTTGCCATCTTTCACTAAAAATAATACGGAATGTACAAGTATAACAATGCCATCGTTTCCTCAATTGAAGGATGCAATATAAAAAAAATATTTTCGAAAAATCATTAAAATAAAAACACATATAACAAAGATTAATTGCATATTTTATCAAAATGTATAAAAAAAATGTGATTCTATAAAATATCCATATCATAATTAGAATATTCGTAATGTATGTAAAATTAATGAAAACTTATGTAAAATGTCCAAAAATATTCGACCCAAGACATTGCCAAAGTATGAAAAATTCCAAAAAAATATTCAATATTTTCTCCAAAATGTATGAAAAATATCGTATTTTATATTTGATTTACATATATAAAAATATGTTTTTTTAAAATTTTGATAAAATAAATGAATATATTCATACAAAAAATAATTGAGCTGCCCTGCAGAGCTGCTATATCCAATATCGACAGCCCTGCAGTCGAAAAAAATTATAAAAGTCCATACCGTAATTAGAATATTTTGAATGCACGTTTTCATGCAAAAAGTTTTCAAGGCTGGACGCGAAATATAATCATATCTTTAAATAATCGAACCGTGTCTTTGATTATTTGAAAAATTTCGTAAACGATACAAACTTTCAAATTAGTTTTCTCAATATTATTTTAAAATATACTACGATCTTTTTGTTCTAAGCCATGAAATTTGAATATAAAAATAAGTCCATTCCAATTGGAGGAACGAAATATGCGATTCAAAATAAGCCGCTAGTATTAGCCGAAAAATGTGCTGTTCGAAATAAACCATTATCATTGGGCGAAATGGACAGTAGTACGGACACATTTGTGATTATTTTATCGGCTATTAATGTTAAGAATATTAATAGTCAATAAAATAATCACAAATATTCACAATTCACAAATAATCACAAATGTGTCCGTACTGATGTCCTCGGGTCTTTTTCTTCTTCTACGAAATATTTTTGCTAGCGTACTTGAAAATTACTTGAAAAAAATATATATACTACGAAAAATGATTTTTAGCAAACTTGAACATTATTCCAAAAATTTAATAATTTACAATTTAAAAACTGCAGGGCTGTCGATATATGCGCCGAGGTCGATTTATGCTACTATGAAAAATGATTGTTAGAAAATTTAAACATTATTCCAAAAAATAAATAATTTACAATTTAAATACTGCAGGGCAGTCGATATATGCCCCGAGGTCTATTTTTTTAGTACGAAATATATTTTTAGACTTTTTATTAATCTAAAAATAATATTATTTACAATTTAAATACTGCAAGGCTGTCAATATATTATGTCCCGAGATCTACTTCTTCTTCTACTTCTTGAACATTATTCCAAAGATTTAATAATTTACGAAATTTCTGCAACTACGAAAAATAGTTAGCAAACTTATACATTATTCCAAAAATTAAATAGTTTACAATTTTATATACTGCAGGGCAGGGTTGTCGATATATGCCCCGAGATACATTTATTTTACTATCAGAATTTCTGGCTTATTCAATAAATAGGTTTGTAAATTATTTTTCACGCCAGTAAATTTTCTGACTACTTAAAAATACAACAAAAATCCCCCCGTTGAGGTCAACGGGCTTACAGCTAGTAATTATTAATACGCCTCCCCAAACGGCAGCGAATTTTAAAACAATCAAAAGTGACCTATATCAATCAAGATCTTCCTTGGACTAATAAATTTTAATTCGAGAAGGGATTTTTATAGTCCGCCTTCCACTCCACAAATTAAGGCGACTCAGTAGGAATGCAAAACTTGAATTTGACCTACAGCATAAATATTGTACTGAAGTAACCACCACAATACATATTTTTACAGTATCAAAACAATCAAAACAATCAAAGCATTTGTATATTTCATTACAAAAATAGGAATACTACCCAACACACAGATGGATATTAAGACAGTAATAAGGGTTTTTCATATAAAACAATTTGTATTAATATTTGTTATCGACGAAAATCAATAAATATTTTTTTATCTTCGTAGCAAAGACTGGCAATCTAATTTACTTCCCCAAATATCTGTTGCAACAATTATATGTAGCCGAAACAATGCGTTAATTATATATACGTGAAAATGTCTAATAATGCTTGATATGAGATATTTATTATTAACAGTAAGCCATCGTATTTAATAAATGTAAATTAGAGACGGTGTTTTGTCAAACGAAATAATAAAAGAAATAAACAAGACAAACCATACAATACAAATTTCTCTAATATATTGAAAGAATTTGTTTTTATTTTTAATTTTGTTTAAAATATTTGTTATGATATTGATTTTAATATTAATACAGTTTTGAAAAATAATTTTGTTGCATAAAAAAGAATAAAACACATACGAAATATTGACATAATAAAATTAAAATAGAAAATTATTGAGTTCCAAAATAATTATAAGTTGCATTTGATAGTTATTTCTGGTTCACGCCATAGTTCTGACGATGAATTTTATCCGAAAATTATATTAACTATGTCTTATATTTCTTGTTGGACATCTAATCTTGAAAGATATTTGTAGTCATTTTCCTAAAAATATATATATATTATATTATATTCTAATATATTATATTCCAATATATTATATTCTAATATATTCCACTGATTGCTTCGAATGAAGGTAAACTTCATTATACTAATAATTGGTTTAAGATAGTTGGTCTGAAGACGCGTCTCGAAAAAGCCAAAATCGTGTTACAATTTGTAAAAAATCAGTGGAATAATAAAGTTTATTTGTTATAAAATGATTTTTTCTTATGTCACTGCCGAAACTATCAAAAATATTCATAATCTATGTTAATAAGTCTTTCAAGCCATTAGTAAATGTTATTATGTCATTATTTTTACTTCAAGATTCTTTATAGCCTAACTGAATAAGGAAGAAACTAAATGAATATTATACCTGATCAAAAGAAGTTATTCGAATAATTTATATCGAATGCATAAATATAGTCGTATTTTTTTATAATGTTTGGGAACTTTCTTTCTCTCGCCAACAGACAAGTTCGACATTCAGGGTTGTGACAAAAAAACATAATACTAATAATATTAAAAGTAATTCAAACCGTGCGATTGATTTGAATATTAATGTATTGTAGATATAATATTGTTACATAATTTGGTAAGTTATCGAACAAATATGGTTTTCAATCATTTAATATAATAGGTAAATTAAAGTCGCTACCATAGTTATATCGCCTGCATCGGACTAACTTTGTTGGGTGGTACACAACAATGACTTAAATGTATGAATTAATATATTTCACAAGCTTATTATGTATCCATATACATATGTATATATATTTGTCATATATCAATTTCGAATATTCTCTGGCATTCTGTTTTGTTCATTTATAAACTTAAAAAAAAACACGTTTGACGGCAGAAAAATGTATTCAATTAAAAAACTCCACGTTGCAAAAAAACATGGTTTACCATCTGTATATTATGTATAAAATATTTACCTTTTCCAATAATTTTCAAGTTTATTTCCATTAAGATGACTTTTATTCAACTACTGTTACTATCACATTGAATAGAATCTCTTTTTAAAACCATTGCCAAATAATTATTTTAAAATGCTTATCCATTAAGCTTAAGTAATTCTGGTCTTTACAAGAATTGTTATTGAAAAAGACATTATTGTATTAAACATAATATTATTTGTCAGCGCTTTGGGCAACCCTAACCCCAACCAATATAGCACGTTTTTATTATCGCTTAATAAAAAATACATTGCTTTGATTCATACCTCTAATATTCGTTGAGCAGTGATTTAATAAAAATGAACAAAACATTCGACACATATACTCTACACCAAGCCCCATCTCAAACTGAACTCAAACTGAAGAATAGTAGGTAAGAAAAAGACATCCATTAAAAATGGTTACCATTTATTGGTATTTTTAATTTTTAATTATTTTTTTGCTTTTAAATGTAAACAATAAAATGGTTTTTTTTAGAAGTATATATATGATACATTTATGCTTTAAAAATCAGTCAAAAAAAGTGGGAAAAATGGTACATATCAAATGGCTGTACAATCATTATATTAGATAAATTGGAAATTATGCTCAAACCACTTTCTTAAACAAATCTTTATTTGCATTTCTTTCTAAGATATTAAACATCGGTATCTTATAATAAACTTGAAATCGATCACGGCGTATAAAGCAGTTGAAAAATTCCGGGTCAACGTTTTGCCGTGTATTCTTGAAACTACGACTATTTTCATGCAAAAAAAATGCAATAGTGTAAAAAATCGTTTAGAAAATGTAATTATTGATTTTTTTTAGTGAATGGTTCACGAGATTTAATCGACGGCAAAAGATTGATTTACTCTGTTTTCAGGCGAGAAGGACCTATATCCTCTTAAGCCGCTTGTTTAACGGCTCTCTCAATGTCTTTTTTAAAGGGGTTAAAGGAGAACTCGTTATCTATTATGTTACTTAATTAACCCATGACATGCCATGCTAGAAAATCACGTTTCCTGCCACGATGGCATCTCAGTTTCACTCATTATTGACAGTATTTAAATCTATTTTAGAAGCTAAAATATAATTTTAAAAATGTATTTTTGCTTGCAAATATATTCTAGGTATCATTTTCACCTTCCTTTTAATTATAAATGCTTTAATAAGGGCATAAAATCAGCTTTAATCAAATTCAAATATTTTAAATGCTTGATATTCAAAACTCGGCCTCAAAGCGATGTCTCAAGCATGTTTCATACGTGAAGGTCTAAAGATGAATGCAAAAATGTACCTTTTTGGTCATAAACTTGCCCCGCTGGGGCGGATGTAACGATAGCCAAACATAAGTTGATTATACAGCTCTTTGAGAAGTTCAAAATATTATTTGGACTATCCCAAAAATATGTCGTCAATAAGAAGTCATATTTATTTATTGCATATTATATTATATAAAGAAAAAAGGAAAGATTGCAGAGTGTGTCGATATTTTATATTTATTTTAATTATATTACAAATTGTTGTTTTTAACATGAATACAATTTACCAATCAGATAAAGTTTTATAGACTGTAAATATTTAGTGAAATATATATACAAGTAAAAAAAGTATCATTATTGACTTTTAAACTTTTTCCTTACAGGTTATTTGCTTATATGATAATATGTTTACACATCCTAATAATTATTCATGAGTTTTAAATAAAATATGAGTTCATTGTGTATCTCATCTTAAAATCTTAACTGAATATTTTATATTTAATATCACCGTTTAAAAAGATGATTAACTATAAATAGGTACATACATATATATTTAAATGAAATAAAAGCAACGAACTATTCAAATTATTCACTATGTCTTCATGTCATCACAATATGTTGGACTTTATTGAATAGATTTATATTTTTCTCGTTGCAGTAAGTTTATTAGCATTAGAAAAAATATGTTTAGGAAATGAAGACGCAAAGCATAATAATATAATAAATAGTCATATAAATTTTGATTTATTGCCCTACTTAGCAATGTTTAAAAGTATGTTGTTTTTGAAGATGTCGGCAACTATTTACTGGAGGCGTAATTGTACTTTTCTGCAAACCAATAAAATTTTATTACCCAGCTTACAACATAAGTCACTAAAAGGTTTAACAACAATTTCTGCCTATAATAGCATGTTATTTCTTGTAGTTTTTTCTCGCGGCAATAAACAAAAATATTTGCTTTCGGTGCACATGTTAGCAAAAACGGCACACTCGGCTTTTGGACACTTGTATAAGCACAAGGATGAAAAAAACTCTATTGTATAAGCCTACGAAAGTTTAAGCTTTTAGGTGTTAGGATTTTTATATCGCCGTCTTTGTTTGACTTAAATGGATATTGGGAGGTCTCCCTCTAAGGTATTTGTGATGTATTTGCTTCTCGCATATTACAATTTGTATATGTCTATCGCATTTTAGCATACAAATGTCGATAAATCATTTAGAGCAATACAATTGCAATGATTTTGTGCAAAAGACGTAATATTTTTGAATTTATTTATTTATATTTGGATGTAAAACTATTTTTTCTAGGAATACCTAAAATGATAAATAATTATTGACAATATTAAGAAAAATATTGAATGTTTTAATGACTCGACCGGCTATGCCTATACTATGGGCACGGAGGTGTTAAATAATTTAAATCATTTGTAAACTACTTTTTAAAAAATCTGGGACATTTTATCATCATTTGAAAAATGCAGAAAGCTGGTCATTATTCTTTAGTAGATGGTGACAAAATTATGACTCCGAGATTTGAATTTTGGAGACCCCAATTGAAGATGCTAACTTTCTGTGGTTAAAAGGCTACTGGTAGTTTCGCCGTTGCACAATCTTTCTTCAAAATTAAGAAAAGTTTTACATTGTTTATTACACCCAATCCTTTTTTTACGCGATACATTGGTTCCAGAAAGTGACGCGTAAAAAAAATCGCGTAAAAAAACTCAATTTTCATATATTTTAATTAATCGGTTCCGAAAATCCAAATATCGCGTAAAAAAGTACCAAAAACGTATGAAAAAACAAAATCTGTTCTTCAAATTCGCGCAAAAAATATCTTTTAATTTTCATTTCTTAATTGATTCATCAAAATACAACGAGAAACTAATTATAATAGTAACATAATTATATTCAGTTATTTTATTCGAACTATTCGGTGCTGTCACTCTCGATTGTAAGAAATAATCGTTTGCGATTTTTGGACCGAACGATCTGAATTTCGCTTGAATCTGAATTTTCTATTGACTCATCTAATATTGTTATATTTCTTGGAGATTCTTGATCTATTTCGATGATTATCGTATAGGATTTATTTTGTTCATCCGATGGTAACTTATTTTTCTTTACAATAAATTCCGTTATAAGTTTTTGGTTTGTTTGTTGCATGTCTCGTGGCTGTAATTCTTTATGAAGTTCGGCGTAGTTGATCATGCAGAGTCTTATCTATATCATTTTCAAATTTTCTAGCACGCCTAGTATCGGGATCGTTCGTCAAAAAAAAAATTACCATCTGTTTTGACATTTTCAAACCTTCTTGAATAATTTCAGCTTTGAAAGTTGGTTCCTCTGCTTCTTCGTCACTGCTATTATCTGAATCGTTATTAGCTGTAGCAATTTCCATCAATTCCTCGTCGCCTAGCATTTGATCGCGTAAGATCTCGTCAATATTTTCACATGTAGTATTTTCGAAGCCTTCATTTTGTACGGTGTGTAGCAAATTTATAATTTCCGAATAAATAGTGACATTTTCTGTAGGAGATATTTCGCTTTTAATACATTCTGGCCAAAGTGATTTCCAGCATGCATTCAATGTAGATGGTCTTAAATCCGAAATCGTTGAAGCCGCGTAAGTGATGCAATCCATAATAGAAAAACTTTTCCAAGTATCGCTCTGTTCATTTTGTACGTGCGTAAAACATCAACATGAATGTTTTTACTGCAAGAATAATATTTCCATCTTCGGTTCGTATTTTATATTTTGCATTCAAAATATTTGGACGTCTGGAGGTCATTTATGTAAAAATTATGACCGGAAGACGTGCCATTCAACGAATTTAATAAATGCATTTATTTAAAAACGTTTTAAAACATATTTACATCATATGATTTTGCGGAGAGTCATTTTTTTGAAAGAATTTCTTTTGTAAAAAAAAAAATCGAAAAAATCGCGTAACATCGAGTAAATCGCGTAAAAAAAAGTACCGGTGCCGTTCAAAAAAATCGCGTATAATCAAAATCGCGCAAAAAAAAAAAGTCGCGTAAAAAAAGGATTGGGTGTACATAATATGATCTCGCAAAATTTCATATCGATTCCTTAAATAGGAGAAATACCTTGGAGCAATTAAACTCGTTTAGCCGTTAAAATCTTTTTCTTTCCCTAATTCAATATAGCATCGCTAATCGATACACCACTTTCTTTCACGTGCTCTGAGCGTGTAAACAGCTGAAAGTGCATGCCGAAAACTGCAAATACAGCGTGTCTCCCGCGAGTATTGCCACCGGTATTTTAACTTTAATAGTTTTCAAACAGTTTTGTTTACTGGTTTTTAATTTTTTTATCCTTTACTTCGAGCAAGTGGTTTATTTAATGAAGACTGGTTAGAAATCTGATCCTATAATTAGCAAGGTTCTAGTACATGACAATTATATTACTTATTTAATGATTAACCAATGAGAAGGTGTCAATCTAGTTGTAGCTCTATGCAACTAACGTATAATGATATGGAATTGCAAAAACTTGCAGAGTTTGTAATTATGTATGACAATATGATCATTGTCGATGGAAATAAGGTGACTAAACTAAGGTGACGTAAATTCAAAAAAAAAATACTTTAATACTAATTACTGATTAATACTTTTTAACGCGATATTTTGATTTTTAGAACCAATTTATTAAATTTTATGAAAGCGAGCTTTTTATACGCTCCACTTTCTGGAACCGCGTATCGCGTGAAAAAAGAATTGGGTGTATTTAAAACGTGCTAATTGACGAATTTAATAAATGTATTTAAATGAGTTTTAATCGTTGAAATCTGTGTGAATGGACATAATTTGAACGATTCAAATTTATTGAAATTCTAAATTATTTAAATGAGATTCAAAGAATAGCATTAAAAAACATGATTATGTATAGAGACAGCACTCTTGTTAAGGCAGAATAAAAAAATAAATATTGATTACATTATTTTCACCAAATAATTTTTAAGACGGTCTGGATTAAAATATCACATTCTTGACAATGTTTCCGAGAGTCAAAACAATTCTCGCAAGCTGTTACGTGGCCACAAGGTGTTACCGTTATATTTTTTAACCGTTTTTTACAGATATTACAAATTCTTTTAGGATCACATTTTTTGAATTCTTCTTCTGTTAAAACATCTTCATCGATACCCTGCGCTTTCAGAGCTGCTTTTCTATCCTCTTCTTTTTTATGTTTTAAGTAATCAGCATGCAGATCATTATCGTTTATAAGTGGGCATTGTGGGTACAATTTTGTATGCTCTTCCCAAGGATCGTCTTCTGGTTCCCAACAGCTTACTCCTCCTCCGCATTGAAAGCACAATATACTGTCAGGATTCTCCAGTGAACCACGAAAGAACCCCGCTGATGCCAACAGTTTCCGTGATACAGTAGACTCCTTCGGAAATCGAAGGAATGAACATTCTCGGTCTGCAATATTCTCAAAAAAAAAATGAACTGGTCTTAAATTTGATAAAATTTCGGTTTTAAATATTTTTTCAGAAGAGGTTTTATTTTTATTAGACATTTGACTCGCCATTTTCAATAACTATATATTAAATCAATATATTTATAGCGACAACTTTTTCCGTACAAAAAAATGTTGCTTTTAAGAAAACTACGATTACGATTTGAAACACGATAAATTTTTTTGGTATTCATTTTTATACTCTTTTTATCTATACTATAATATTTCTCATCGTTTTTACCAGTATCATTTGACAATAGATACAAGTATACTTGCAAGATTACAAGCCGTTGGTTCATTATCAAGTTGTTTACTGATAAATATACCATACTAGCTGACCCGACGAACTTCGTACCGCCTCAGAATCAATAAATGTTGTAATAAAAATAATAAAACATTTTTAGTACTTTTCCCACTAAATAAAATTTATTTGATCAGGACCGGTTTCGCTCATCGCGAGCATTATCAACTGAGTTATTATCATCTGAGCATTATCATCAGTTAATAATGCTCGCGATGAGCGAAACCGGTCCTGATCAAATAAATTTTATGTGGAAAAAGTACTAAAAATGTTTTATTATTTTTATTATATTGCCATTCCACCAAGTATTGAAAGTGAACACCTTAAAAGTGAATAAATGTTCTGTTAACTTGATAACTTGAAGCATGATGACTACCGAGTCAACCTTCAGTTGTAAATTGCGCGGTGGCAAGCCAGGCAGATCCATTAAGTTTAAAAATTAAGTTGGATAGTTGGTTGCTTCGTCTTCGTTTGTTACACGGTCGATAGATTTAAAGGAATGCAGTGGACCAACGATTTGATTTTGAATTGTGAAGTTTAAATGATCCACATCTTTGTTCTTTGCCGCAAGAATTGCTCGTTCATTCAACCAATTGTGATTTTTGTGATTAGACGTTTGGGAACATTTTTTTGAGGAAGCCGTCCTTCGTTGAGACGAAATTGTTAAAATTCGGCGGAAACGAAATCAATCTGTTCGATTTGTCAACAGGAACACGGTCGTTACCGACGATAGTCGAAGATCGTTTTCAAGCTTAAATCATTTTTCTCTTCTCCTTCGGGGCCGAGTTAATAATCCTCAAATTCTCATGACTATTAATTTATATGCTCCCAATTTATTCTTGCGTGGGCGTAACTATGAGCAAAAACTTTTATTTCTAAAAACTTATACCTCGCTTAAGAGGTTTAAATCACCAGTTCCAAGGGCCGTTAGAATGATCAACGCATTGCCTAGAGAAGTGGACATTTTTAGTGATAGTATTTGTGAACTGTTTGTAAAATTTCACTATTTTATTTATTGATTTTTTATTTTGATTTTGATTCTGATATATTATGTAGTTTTATTTTATATTTTGTCTTATTATATTTTTCAAGTACATGGCGAATTGGCGTCAGCTGTTATGTCATGTACTGTAATTTTAATTTTGAACAATGAATAAATAGATAGTCAGCAATTGCTTGGAGAAATCTTCGGCAGATGGATCGTTTAGCAATGCAACTCGCATGTTTGTCAATTATTTGAGGCAAGCGTTTATTTCATCGGCAGCGGTTGATCTATCTACGTGGCTGCTATTCCAGAAAAAGAAACTGTTACAGCATTTTTTTATCTCGCATGAACAGTGGCCATAATCAATGACATGAAGAATGTCTTCCCAGCTCCACCGGGCGCATCGAGGAAAAATAAGCCACCATTTCCATCATCAATTACCTTCATTAACGTATCGCTAATTTCCTTCGGTTGAGGGTTCAACAGTGGTACATTCGTTCAAACTGATTGGTTCAATACATCTCGATCATATTCACGTTCACGTTCCAATTCTCGATTGAAAGCGTCGTTCATTCCACGATCTGGCGTTGGCATTCCTAACTTGACTACCAAACTGCCGCACATGAGGTAACACATGTCTTCGATCTAAAGCAAAGCCTGGTTATGTATCTCTTCATTCACCTCAAGATCGGGATTCCCCAAACTGACACGAATTCGATGCAAAATGTATTCGGACATGTCATCCTTGTACTTGTTCCACAGTTCACGGGGATTCGATGGGAAGCATGTCAAAATAATGATAGAAAAAAATGTACGTATCTGACTTGGAGATTCAGAAACAATTTCTTCAGCGATTGTAATGAGTATCATTTTCAAGCAAATTGAGCTGTTGACATGCAAGTAGAAACATTCGTCATTTTTCGGATGAACTGTGTACATGCGACCAAGAGCATCAGTCACTTTTAGGGTGTTCACTGTCAATACTTGGTGGAAAGGCATTATATTAATAAAAACAATAATCCTTTGTAAATAAAGTGGAATGAAGTACAAAGGATTATTGTTTTTATTAAGAGCATCAGTAGTCATTCGGATGAGCAGGAACCGCATCGCCTTGCTTTCGACGTTAAAATTTCTTCGATGTAGCTTTCCAAGTGTAATAACGTGGCATCTCAAAGTAGAGCAACGTTCGTGCAAACAGCGTAATATTTTTGTCAAAAAAATTATCATACCTAATTAAAAACATAACCTTATTTCAACATTATCCGATTTTATTTCGTTTTCATTTTATATCATCGATTTGTTTTATTCTAATCCATACTCTAAATTTAAAATTATTTAGAAGTCAATCGTATGCAAAAGAAGCAAAAACAAATGAATTTTGGAAAAATTGCCACCTAGCGGATGAAATCTGCATACAAACGACATTTTCATTATTTCAAGGTGTTCGCCATTTGAAAACTGTATAAGAATATTAATTTTCTTCATAATTTCTTTGCCGTGATATTTTTCCGATGTTTTAATGCTTATTCTGCTATTCTAGGTGGTTACGAATTTAATAAATCAAAGATCATTAAAATCCGAGCTGTTATTCTCGAGATATACGTGGTGTAACAAACCCCACTTTGTTTTATATATATAGATAGATTTAAACGAATTTAAAATAACAACTCTATCTATAGAATAAATGGTTTATTTATTTAAACAATCTTAATTTTATCAACACTTCCCTTTACTATTCAAGAAAGTATTTATATTAATAAAGATCGATTATCTACAGCTTGTATATATAAAAAAAATACACTGCAGCATCTGAAGCGAGCATGGTTAAAAAAAATCGATATGTTCTCCCTTTTCAGTAGAACACCTTTACACTGAACTCCCCATTTACACGGTAGATACGCTCAACGCGATACCGAGTAAAGAAAAAGTGTAAACAATTATATTAAAATTTGTGGTAGATAGGTTTCCTTGCATAAAAATAAATTAAGGATATCAAAAAATTAAATTCATTATCGCTTATTGTATCTTAATGTTATATAAAAAATACTTTAAAAAAATCAAACGTAACAAAAATTATTTACTATCACTATGAGACAATAGACGAAGCCTTTTACGAAAATTTTGAATGACATATCTCTCATCTCTTGAGATATCCAGAAACTGTGTAATATTTCTGTCCAAATTTTTAAATGAATAGTCGATTTATTTCTCTTTTTTTGCACCGTGTTATTTCTAAATCGTCTTAAAACAGAGTTCAGTGAATTTTAATCGTTAAGTTGGTGTATTCTATTCAAATCAATGTTATGCGTTATGCGTAATAATTCATTAAAAACGTTATGCGTAATAATTCATCGAGCTAACCTTCTTGCTGAGTAAAACTATTATCATGTTGAAATGAAAATAATGATTTCGATACCCACCGCTCAATAGGTTTATCATCTTGATATTGAATTGATATTAATCGTCTCTTTGCCAAAACATTAGCGAGTATTGCAATGCATTGTATGAACGGTGTGCTTCGTATCCAATATCGTTTAAATACTATTTCACAGAAGTTGCGCCACATTATAAACTAATTAAAATACACTGTTCCCGCTATGAGCCATGAATCCCGTGTTTGACCATAATTGGATAAATAGATTTTTACATCAGAATGATTTATCGGAATTAAAACCTAATAAAAATCGATGAAAACTCAAAATAACGGCGCATGTATACCAGAGATAATAATGTATACCTACATAGCGAGCAGTCAACTGTCAAAGTATAATGTAATCAATGCCATCTGGTGGATTTACTTGAAAACAGCATACAACGTGTCATACAATGTCCACGTTCCATTTGTATTTTTCAAAAAAACAAATTGTATGAGGACATTTATTTTCTTAATAATTTCTTTCCCGTGATATTTTTCCGATGTTTTAATGCTTATTCTGCTATTCTAGGCGGATAAGAATTTAATAAAACAAAGATCATTAAAATCCGAGCTGTAATTCTCGAGATATACGTGGTGTAACAAACCCCACTTTCTTTTATATATATAGATGGTGACGCTCGTCCTTGGAGGGTTAATCAGCATATCTAATCTATCAATCTAAAATATACAAATTAGTCGCTTAGTCGTAAATTGCTAGGCCACAAGGAAGATATAATTTCGGTTTTAAAGTTTTTCTCAGAAGAGGTTTTATTTATATTGAACACTTGACTCGCCATTTTCAATAACTGTATACCCTCCAAGGACGAGCGTCACCATATGGTCACACAAAACACCGTTGTCTATTGATCCCACTATTCATACTTTTTCTACCTGAATATCGTTGCTTTTGCTCATATTTGGTTAAGAAGGGTACGGACTACAGTAAGTCATCAGCCGTAGGAACAGGAACGGTCTCCAAAAGCACATGTGATTTTTTGAATTTCCGTTTTTTTTAATTTACTTTTTGAAACTGTTAGATATTTTTTTATAAAAACATCAAATTATTTACAGTTATTTTGCTAATATATTTGTTTTGAAATTATGTTGATCTAAAGAGGTCAAATTGTAAATATTTTAAAAAAAATCACGTTTAGCTATATTTCAACCCCGAATGTTTGCAAGCCCATACGGTCACTTTTGTCCTTACTACTGTCCGTACTCAATATTACACGGTAATAAAAGGATGAGCATGACCATATAGTCATACGGGGTTTCTATACAACGACTTTGCGTTTTTTTTTTTTTAAATTTTGGATAGGAATAAAAGTTATCCGTGACTTCAATATGGCTTAGAAAATATTTTTTTTATCGGAAAAAAGCTCTCGTCTCTGGAGGGTTTTAAATCAATATATTTATAGCTATTTGAACAATGATTAAAATTCGGTATTCATTTATATACTAATTTTATCAGCATATCTAAACTATCTATCTATGTATCTGAATGTGTTGCTAAGCGCATATCTCAAGAGCAGCTGAACCGATTTCGCTAATTCTTTTTTTAGAATATTCCTTGAAGTACGAGGATGGTTCTTACGAAGAGAAAAAATTAAAAAAATGCCTGGAAAAGTCTAAAAACAACACTTTTCTATACTCCCATACAAACGATTCGTAATAATACTTAAAAGTAAATTTGAAAAATGTGGTCGAGTGGTCCACGTTGTTGGCTTCAGCTACGGAGGGCCGGGGTTCAAATCCCGGTACGGACAGTTTTTATAAATTGATTTTTCAATCGATTTATGAATTTCTGTTCAAAGGCATGGATGTATGTGATGTCTTGAATTCCCCCCTCTCACCCATCCTATCCTATGAACGGGGCGTATCGAGAGCGATTAGCTTACCACTAATCCTGTCTTAGCCCTATTCTTCTATCTCTACTCTCTTTGGAAAAAGAGAGGTTGAGCAACTGAGTAACAAGCAGTTCTCGTAGAAACACTTCTGTTGAGATAAACTCCATTAGGAGTCCATATGCTCCACATTGGGAGTGGGCATGGTTTAAAAAAAAAACTTTAGTACGATACCATACAGTCAGGGCCGGCGCTACTATACATGCGAAATAGGCAATCGCCTAGGGCGCAAATCATTAAGGGGCGCATAAATTGAGTAATCAAATTATTTTTTATATTCTAATAACAAATAATAGTTTATACTTGTATCTGTTCGTTATAATTATGTATCATATTCTATATACTTCGAAAACGGTAGACGACTGACTGACTGAATAACAAACAGTTCTCGTTAAAAACTTCTTTTGAGATACCTAAGGAGGCGATATGATTCAAATTGAGAGCGGACATGCATATAAAAACAATATTCCGCAGTTTGTTAGGGTCTCCATTCATGATCATTCCGAAATTCAAAACCATCGGGTAATAAACCGATTAAATGTGACTTTAATGGTTTGGGTGATGGCAGGATTTTTCGACACCATTGACGAGAGAAACCCATCATTCCAACGCGTAACCAAATAAAAACACTCTTAATAAGTAAACTGCCGTAGTCTGCATTTTGGCTAATTTTAGTTATGAATGAAGCTTATACAATTTCATGTTTTCCATCGTCGGAGAAAACTGCGGTTTTATTTGAAATATATTTCACGAGACATCCAAAATTTCATTATAGTTTTAAATAGAATGACTAGAAATTGCAAATATAGCACTCCAGTAACTACAATATCCGGAATAAGTACAAAAGTGTTCCATTGATTGTTTCAAAATGTCATGATTATTATTTCCAATTGCAAACAAACAGCAATGATGACCTCGGAAATACAAATTATATTAAATTCGCAGAAATCTTTTTAAAAATACATTCTTGCTACTAAATCCTCTTGAAATTCATGCATTTGAGATCCCGTTTCATTTGAAATCGATATTGATATACATAATTAAACATTATATTAAAGATTTCTGTTTATATGACATTATTTAATACAAATTTAAGTCAAATGTGAAACTACTCTGATCGATGAGGTATATAATTAGCTGACTTCTCGATTTTATTTGATTTTCCATTATGATTAAGCATATGTAATCAGCTCGAAGGAATGTTTTGTTCCTTGAAAAAATAATAAATGTTACATACGACAACTCACCTAAATAATAGCGAAAATCGTCAATGTCGACTCACTTCAGCAGTCATAAATATGCTATTTTACGTTTTGTTTGGCGCCATTTACATGACTTATTGTTTTTACCTTCCAGGGGTGTACTTAAATAAATTTGGTTATATTAAATATTATGAATATATTATGTGTCGAGTCAAATTTGTTTTAATATTTTTTTAGACAAAAAAATCGATTTATTTTAAGATTATTTATCCTAGCTTGTAGTGTAAGTGCACTGCATTTTTTATAGTAAAGTAGCACATAAGACATTATTATTGGTTTATATTATGTATGGCTCATACATAATATAAACTCATACAGTATGGGTATAATAAATACCCTAAAAAATAATGAATCACTCTTTTGTTCTTATTCTAAACTTAATCAAAACAGGTTTCAAGATTTCACCGCGAGCATTTTCAACTGAAAAAATCATATACAAGTCGAAAATGCTCGTGATGACTTGAACAAGTCCTGATAAAAATAAATTAATTGTGAAATAAGCACAAAATAGTGTTCTGTTATTTTTCAATATAATCCATTTATTTTTCGGTTTACATATGAAAAGGTCATTAAAATTATATTGCACCTGAGGCCCCTCAATTGCTTCATTCGCCACTGGATACATGCATACAAAATGGCGTTTGCATTATAGACTGCATTCTGTAAATACGCTATTTTTGGCGACAATAATTTATTACCATTGGTGTATGAACTAAGTTTCAAAAATATGTAGGTATATTTGTAATGTCAAAATTATAATTACGAATTTATTAATTGATTTGGAATTTACTTGGTAGAACTCCATTTATAACAGATTAAAATAACAAAGTATTTTAGCTCTACAGTCAAAAACTGTAGAGCATATGGACTCTTTATTTAGTTAATCTCACCTGAAGAGTTTCTTCGAGAACTGTTTGTTGTTCAGTTGCTCGACCACTTTTTTTTTCCAAATATAGTAGGGATAGAAAGATAGGCCTATGGTAGGATTAGTGGATAGCTAATCGCTCTCGATACGCCCCGTTTTTTATAATAGTATGAGTGGTAGGGGGAATACGTTCATGCTTTCGTACAGAAATCCATAAGCTGATTGAAAGATCAATCAATAACCCGTGACATCCTTATTCTAAGCCAACGATGTTGACTACTCGACCACGTAGGGTATTATCAGGATCATTATTGGTGTATAATAGTTTTGAACAATAATTTATTGAGTTTCATTTACACTTTATTCAAAAAGCTCTCGTTCATTATTAGTATTGATTTAAATTAACGGAAAGCATTACAACTTTCCGAAAGAAGCATTCGTACTAGTTGGAAATATTGACAGCTGATTAGAGGAGGATAAGAAACTTTGCTATTATTAGAACATCACCCTTAAATATAAAGTTAAATTTCTTGTTAATCGCCATTACACAATAATGTATATTATGACGATAATATACAGCATCGAAATTCAGATCACATTACATGCCATAAAAATGATAACTCGATGAAAATGATTCTCGACCACCAGCCATTATTAACATATATCTGACACTGGAAAAAAACAATGTATTATCCCTGAAGGCTGTTGGTGATACACTGGTCCAATTATCGAGAAGTTTCGGTTAAAACAATTAGAAAAAAACAAAAAGATTTCCACTGGGGTACAATAATGCGCGTTAGGTAGGGTTGTCAAATCTCTTGAGGGTAAAACCGGGACATTTGTTCGATTTGCCAATCAGCGTGACTCGTTTTTTTTTTTAGCTCTTGCTAGGCTTTCGAATCCAATATCCCAAGATTTACTGACTTTCCCAAATAGTCAGCGTGGCTCATAAACTGGGACAGGAGACTTAAAACTGGTGAACGTCCCGATTAATCGGGACGTCTGACAACCCTAGCGTTAGGTGACGTCTGTTCTAGGGTATCCAATCCCGAAGCCTTTTTCCAATCCCGGGATTTCGGGATTGATTTATTTTGAATCCCGGGATTGAGATTTTCTCACCGAGGAATTTGAAATCCTCAATTTGCTATACTTTTTCCCGGAATCTCACAGAAACTCGTTTTTTTTTTTTTTTAGCTCACCGAGGAATTTGAAATCTCCGATTTGCCAATTTCGTGTAAATTTCGAGAATTTGCTCAAAATTTCTCAATCCCGAAATCCCGGGATCGCAGCCATCTCAATCCCGGAATTTCGGGATCAGATAATTGAACGGGATCCCGGGATTGGATGCCCTAGTCTGTTCGTTATACCTTCTGTTGTTTTCATAAGAAATATTATTTGTATGTACTAATTTCACATTATTTTAATAAAGATTGTGACCGGCTTCGTTACACAATATAAAATTAAGTATTTTTTTAAGATTAACTTACTGTTGAACCTTCAATTATTTACTCACAGAATGATTGTATCTTTTTGCATTATGCAAATATTTATTAATATATACGTCCAATTCTGATGGAATAGATTTAATAGAACTTGATTATAGAGTACTAGAATTGTATATTTAATATTGTTTTATAATATACTTGCAATTCAAACTACATATTATTTAATTTTAAAAAGTATATATATATACCTACATTTGGACGTGGTGAACTTCCGAACTGTTCGAAATCCTGTCATTCTGCAAAACATTTTGATTTGTTTTGTTTTCTTTGTAATTTTACCATTTCATGTTGTGTTTGTGACCTCATTAAGTTAAAAAGGGGCAATTTAGAGGTAAGTTATTATCGTTTGACGTCTTCGAATATCCAAATTTCGACGACCAACGAACATTATTCACTCGATTTTGACTTTAATGGTCTTGGTTTATAGCATGAGCTGAACTTTTAATGGGAAAATATCATTTTTCGCGCTCGTCAGTGTTCACCATTAAAAAGGTGGCGCGCCAATAACCGTTGCCTACGGCGCCAAATCATCTCGCGCCAGTATGTCTTGTGTTCGGCATTATGGCACAGCAGATTTTTTCATTACATTTACATGCAATCCACAATGGATAGAAATTAAACAAGCGTCATTCCCTGACCAATCACCTATTGATCGTCATGACATTACAGCAAGAGTCTTCAGACAAACGTTGAAATGTTTAATGGATTTAATTGTGAAAAATTATGTGTTTGGTGAGACACGCTGCTGGATGTATTGTGTAGAGTGGCAGAAACATGGATTGCCGCATGCACACATTTTGATTTGGTTGGTTGAAAAAATTAAGCCAAATGAAGTTGATGAAGTCATATCAGCTGAAATCCCTAATGAACAAGTAGATCCTGGCTTGCATGCGGGTAGTTATCAAAAACATGATACATGGTCCATGTGGAGCACTTATGTTAAATGTTCAAAACGCTATCCACGGACATTAATATCGGAAACAATTACTGGAAATGATGGTTATCCACTGTATCGTCGGCGATCACTAGCAGACAATGAAAGATCAACAATTGTCAAAGTAAATCAACAAGATATTGAAATAGATAATCGTTGGATTGTTCTATATTCACCGATCTTAAAAAAAACTTTCAAATCACACATCAATGTTGAATCTTGCCATTCAGTAAAATCTATCAAGTACATATGTAAATACGTAACCAAAGGAAGTAATATGGCTGTGATTGGATTTGGTGCAGAGAATTCAAATGATGAAGTAACCCAATTCCAAATGGGCCGCTATGTTAGCAGTAATGAAGCATTTTGGCGAATTTTTTCTTTTCTAATTTATGAAAGACACACTACAGTTGTTCACTTAGCCGTGCACTTAGAAAATGCACAAAGAGTGTATTTCACAGCTCAGAATGCAGTACAGAGAGCTCACTAGCCACCATCTACTATCTTAACCAGTTTTTTCGAGACGTGCCAAAGTGATCATTTCGCACAAACACTGCTATATTCTGAAATGGCAAAATATTATACTTGGAATCAATCAACAAAAAAAAATATGCGAAGGAAACAAGGAAAACCAGTTCCAGAATACCCAGGTGTATATTCAACCGATGCAATAGGTCAAATTTATTCCGTCCATCCAAGGAACGAATGTTTTTATTTACAGCTGCTATTAGTCAATGTACGTGGCCCAACATCATTCCAACATTTACGAACAGTTGATGGTGAATTGTGTGGATCTTACAGAGAAGCCTGTTATCGTTTGCAACGATGCACATTGGGATCAAATTCTCAATGATGCTGCAATTTCATCACAAGCTTATCAAATACGAACATTGTTTTCCATTATCATATCTACATGCTTCCCATCAAAACCAATTGGTTTGTGGATAAAATACAAAGATAATATGTGTGACAATATTTTGTTCAATATACGCAATAGAACAAGGAATCCAAATTTACAAATAAGTGAAGAAATTTACAATGAGGCATTGATTTCCATTGAGGATATGTGCTTGATGATGTCAAACAAGCTATTATGTCAATTGGGGATGGCCGCGCCCAATCGCCCAATGCACGATGCTTTTGATCAAGAGTTACAACGTGAAAAATCGTATGATCTCAATACTTTGAAAGAATCGATTCATATAAATCTTCCACTATTGAACGAAGAACAAAAGTATGTATTTGATACTCTTATGAAAGTAATAAATGATGGAACTGGAAGGATTTACTTCTTGGACGCTCCTGGTGGTACAGGTAAAACTTTTTGATTACTTTAATATTGGCAACAATTCGTTCAAAAAATGAAATTGCTCTTGATCTTGCTTCGTCAGGCATTGCAGCAACTTTGCTTGAAGACGGTCGAACAGCCCAATCAGCTCTAAAATTGCCATTGAATATGCAAAGCAACGAAACTCCAACCTGCAACATTTCCAAGAATTCTGCAATGGTAAAGGTTTTGCAGCAATGTAAACGAATAGTGTGGGATGAATGCATGATGGCGCATAAAAAATCTTTAGAGGCTTTAGATAGAACCTTAAAGGATCTACGGAACAACCAAAACCAATTTGGTGGCGCAATGATTTTATTAGCAGGAGATTTTCGGCAAACATTGCCAGTGGGTCCACGTTCAACGCAAGCTGATGAACTGAATGCATGTTTAAAGTCCTCCAATTTGTGGAAACATGTCAAGGTATTACATTTAAGCAAGAATATGCGTGTCATGTTGCAAAATGATCAATCTGGAGACATATTCTCTAAAAAACTCATTGATATTAGTAATGGCAATTTCCTATAGACGTGCTGACTGGCTGCATCACCTTTCCTGAGAGTTTTTGTCAGTTAACTCAATCAAAAGCTGAACTCATTCAAAAAGTGTTTCCAAATGTTGCTCAAAATTACTTATTCCATGATTCGTTGAGCGAACGAGCTATACTGGCTGCCAAAAACACTGATGTAAATTAATTAAATTTCAAAATGACATTCCTGGTGAAATGAGGACATATAAATCAGTTGATACGGCAATTAATGAAGATGATGTCGTGAACTATTCACCGGAATTTTTAAACTCACTAGATTTGCCAGGATGCCGCCTCACAATCTTCAATTAAAAGTTGGATCTGTAGTTATAATGTTGCGAAATATTAACCATTCGCGACTTTGTAACGCACACGATTAGCGATAAAAGTTACTGAATAACGTAATAGAAGCAATCATATTGAAAGGAAAGTATAAAGGAGAAAACGTTTTGATACCCCGCATTTCAATGATTCCGACTGACGTACCATTCGAGTTTAAACGACTGAAGTTCCCAGTACGGCTTGCTTTCGCTGACTAATAACAAATCCCAGGGGCAGTCATTAAGTGTTTGTGGTATTAATCTAGAAAACCCATGTTTCTCGCATGGTCAATTGTATGTTGCCTGTTCCCGTGTTGGAAAACCATCTGCTCTGTTTGTTTACGCGCCAGGTAATCAAACAAAAATATTGTGTACCATAAAGTACTACAATAAAAATAAAACTTAATTTAGAATAAGTAAAAATAAAATGAAATATAATAAGTAGGTATAATAATAAGAAATCTGAAAATGTAATTTTCATTGTGATTTTTTATTGACTATTAAAAGAATTTTAGGTGTTTTATAATTTTTATTTTTTGATATAATCTAATTGTTGACTTATTGACTTCCTTTTTATTATAAGCTTTTTCTTAACTTGCTCTGTAAGTCGCCAAGGCGTGACCCTGCTGTCGGGATTTTTGAAATGTCAAAATTTAACGCAGACGTCAGTAGTTTTGAAATGATCTCACGTCTTTACGAAAGCATTAATCGGTCTCAATACAATTTAATATTATAGCGCTATATTTCTATTATAAGATGATGCTTTTAAACGACAAGGTGTTTTGGAATATAAGTGCAAGATATCGAATCTTTAACTGTCGATTGAACATCACAAATGCGGTGACATGTGTCGATAAAACAGTTATCTGTTTTGCCAATGGAACATTACAAAATTCAAAAAATTCTAATCACTGAAATAGTTTGACCGAATTTTAGACGAAGGCAAATTCGACTCTAGGATAAACGGTATACATGTAATATCGATGCAGATTGGTAAGTATTTAAGAACAGAAACCAATAATGGAAAACTGTTTAGTTTTTGTTCATCGATGAGATTTCTATGGTTGGTTCCTTATGAAATGCTGTGCATATTCGACTCCCGATTTAGACAATTGAAGAACAGCGATGAATTTTTTGGTGGTATCAACATATTACTATTTGGCGATTAAAGGCAATTACAACCGGCAAGGGGTAATCAAGTATTCCAGCAAACAGAAAGATTAGTGTCCGCAATTCATATTTGTGGAAGCTCACGTTAGTTGAATGAACGAAAAACATGAGACAACAAGGTTGCACCATCTTTGCTAACATTTAAACCAGTGATGCACAAAACGCGGCTCGCGGGCCGCATTCGGCCCTTTTTAATTTTTGTGGCGGCCCTTAAATATTTAACTGAAACATATGTTTTTCACGTAAAAAAAATATTTAATCAATGTAAGCAAGCTTTTTCTTCATGATGAAGAATAAATCCGTTCATAAAAACAGACTTACTGGTGAAAATTTGGATTTGACTGTGCTGCTTAATACTTACTACAAATATTATGTCAAATAAAAAATAGTTAAAAATGAACGAAGCCCAAGATCGCAGTATCCTTTGAATTACATATAAATGAAACATAAACATTTCACAATGAAACGATTTTTAATAAGCAAATACTCAATTCTTTTTTGCATGGCTTATTTTCTACTGTAGATAAGATGCAGAACAGTACAGTTGATCATGCGATCGTATATATAGAATTAAAACTTTTTGCTGTTAGTCAAGCCTGTGTCGCCCTCAAAAGTCACTCGACGGATTTTTGTACGAAGTAACTAATCCGAAGTTTAGATTTTACTAAATTAAGTGAAAAGCACCGCGTAAAGCCGATGTTCTTGCCAAAATTAAAAGATTACGTAATTTTCAGTTAAATAATAATAAAGAATATGTAATATTAAGTAATACTATACTATGTATCCACTCATGAATTAGCCAAAATCTCAGATGCAGAGCTTTATGCGACCGTTCCGAGCCCTAAGTAAAAATTCAAGTTGGAACGTCGGGGGACTTTTAAGTCCTACAATGAATTCATTAAAAAAAATATTTGAACATAATATTAATTTTATATTGATATGATTTGAGCATGATATTAAAAACATACGCCACGACCAAAAAGCATAAAATAAATTACAATAAAAATATTTTTAAAAATAAGCTTTTATTTAAGTGTACTAAAAGGGTAAAAATAATTCCGATATCTATTCCCACAAAATTATTCCCTCGTCTGAGCAACATCCTGACCAAATGACACTCTTCAGCACAGTAAGTCGGATCGTTGACTCTCCAGAGAATTGGGAAACAAACCATCTCTCACATTCTACTATCGCTAGTAGTCGACGGTAGATTAGAGTTATTAATTTCGGAATAATTGTCTCATATGACTAAAAGTAAAAGCGCGCGGCGAAAATATTTATCTAAAACTTAATGTACAATATAATATCAAGTAAATTTAAAGCGAGCGAAAATACTTATCTAACACTTAATGTACAATATTATATCAAATAAGTATAAAACGGGTGAAAATATGTATCTCAAACTTAACGAACAATAATGTTTATCTTAATCATAAATACAATATTATATCAAATAAATTTAAGGTGGGCAAAAAAACCTGTGTTATACTTTATTTACAATATAATATCAAATAAATTTAAGTAGACCGAAAATATTTTCTAAAACTTAGTGTACAATACAATACCCAATAAGTTGAATCCAGGCGAAAATGTGTTTCTAAAACTTATTGTACAATGTAATATCATATAAATTTAAGGCAAGCGAAAATATTTATCTGAAACTTTATGTATAATATAACATCAAATAAATTTAAACCAGGCGAAAATATATATCTTAAACCTAATTTACAATATAAAATTAAAAATAACTCAGATTATTCCACGTATTGTACTACAAACTGTGACACGTGTTGCGCCTCTTTCAGGGGCAACCTCAGACAATATTACTTTCACAAAGCTCGTTTAAGTATGTTACAGTAAGTTTTAGTAAGTTACAATATAAATAAATATTTTCGCCGCGCGCTTTTACTTTAGTCATATGAGACAATTATTCCGAAATTAATAACTCTAATCTACCGTCAACTACTAGCGATAGTAGAATGTGAGAGATGGTTTGTTTTCCAATTCTCTGGAGAGTCAACGATCCGACTTACTGTGCTGAAGAGTGTCATGTGGTCAGGATGTTGCTCAGACGAGGGAATAATTTTGAGGGAATAGATATCGGAATTATTTTTACCTTTTTAGTACACTTAAATAAAAGCTTATTTTTAAAAATATTTTTATTATAATTTATTTCTTTTTTTATCTCACTAGCTGACCTGGCGTCCCGAATAGCAGAATAAGTATTAAAAAAACTAAAAAGTTAAAGAATCGACTGTTAGGCGGTACGAAGTTCGCCGGGTCAGCTAGTCTATCTTCTATCTATATATATATATAAATCTCGTGTCACGGTGTTTGTTTCCGAACTCCTCCGAAACGGCTTGACTGATTTTTTAAATGTATATTTGTTAGATATGAGAATAGTTTGTAAAGTATATTTCATCCCACTACGTGAAGGGTGTCCCCATCCAGATTTTTTTTTCAATATTCCTGACATCCGTCGTTCGAATTTCAAACAATTGAAATGGACGTCTTTTTATGTTCAAAATTCAAATTTCCTGGCTTAGAACTGAAGCATCGTAATAATATTGAGAGAAATTTATTTGAAAGTTTGCATCGCTACGAAGTTTTTTAAATAATCAAATATACTGATGCGATTTTTTGAAGCTATAATTATTGCGCTGGGCGAAGATTTTTTGGAGCTGATTTGATAGATTTTGATCAGTGTCATTGATTCGATTATTGGAGGTATGGTTATTTTTTGCATCCGGCCTTAAAAATCTTTTTAATTTCTTACATGCATTAGCAATATTCTAATGACAGTATCTTAAAGAACTATACTTCGACTTTTATTTTAAAATCTTCTACTATGAAAAATAATTGTTAGCAAACTTAAACATTATTTCAAAAATTAAATAATTAGCAATTTAAATACTGCAGGGCTGTCGATATACGCTACGAGGTCTATTTCTCTTACTACGAAAAATGATTGTTTGCAAACTTAAACATTATTCCAAAAATTAAATAATTTACTATTAAAAAAAAATCTGCAGGGCTGTCGATATATGCCACGAGGTCTATGTCTGCTACTACGAAAAATGATTATTAGCAAACTTAAAAATTATTCCAAAAATAAAATAATCTACACTACAGGGCTGTCGATATACGCCACGAGGTATATTTCTGCTACTACGAAAAATGATTGTTAGCAAACTTAAACATTATTTACAATTTAAATTTCAATTATTCTACGAAATATATTTGTAGACTTTTTAATTAATCTGAAAATTATATTATTTACAATTTAAATACTGCAAGACTGTCGATATATGTCCCGAGATCTATTTCTTCTTCTACCAAATATATTTGTTAGCAAACTTAAAACATTTCAAATATTCTAAAAAATATATTATTTAAAATTTAAATACTGCAGGACTGTCGATATATATCCCAAGATCTTTTTCTTTTTCTACAAAATATATTTGTTAGCAAACTCCAAACATTTCAATTATTCTAAAAATTATCCCTATCTCTATATAGGCTTAAAAGATTTTTTAAATGTATATTTGTTAGATAGTAGAAATTTAAAATATTTTTGACGTCCGTCGTTCGTATTTCAAACAGAACGAAATTATTTATGTTGTTGATTGACAGATGGCGCTAAATGCGCAGCAACTTAAGTCCAAAATAAGCAAGTTGTTTATGAATCCTTCGCTACGTTTGATACGTGCCATGGTTACGTCAAACAATCAAAGGGTAAACAATTATCAAGTGAATTTGTAATAGTCCTCAAAAAGCATTTATTTCGCTGTCAAACAATTATACCACCTAAAAGACTAGCTATTAGTTGATCTAGACCTCAAGCACGAAAGAAAACGGCATCACGAGCTTCAGAAACAGACGAGCAAGTTTGGAAACCGTTCGAGCTCGTACTGCTCAAGCCCGATCGTCTGATACAATGATCTGCAAACAACCTTTTTGACCGCGATTTGCAATGAGAAACACAATTTGATGTCGACAAATTGGGTACATTCGTTCAAACAAATCTTCCGAAATTGGTCCCAGAACAACGCATAGCGTATGACAAAATTATGCATGCAATCAATTACAAGCCAAAACTTTGGATCAAGAAACAATATTGCATTGGCAATCGCTTCATCTGCAATTGCAGCAAATCTTTTCGATGGTAGTCAAACAGCGCATTCAGCAAAGAAATTTCCTTTGAACACCAACATGCAATATCAAAAAAAATCCTGAATAGATGAAGTACTTTAATCATATCAACTCATTAAATGGCACAAATTTACCATGGCGCACAAAAAGACATTGGAAAATCTTCACTATATGTACACTAAACGATTTGAGAGGAAATGAACAGGTTTTTGGTGGCGCATCTTTTTTTTTGTCTGGTGATTTTCGACAAACTCTACCAGTTATACCACGTTCAACAACTGCTGATGAATCAAGTGCATGTCTCAAATCATCAGTTTTATGGTGACATGTACAGAAATTGACTTTGAAAGCTAATATGCGTGTAGAATTATAATATGATGCATCCGCTGAACGTTTCAAAAAACAATTGACAGATATTGGTAATGAAAAATAGAAATCGATGAATCCACATATTACCACCAAGCTTCTGTTAAATTACAGGAACCGTAAGCGAATTGATGCACAAAGTTTTCCCAAATATCGCACAGAATTACAAAAATCATCAGTGGCTCAGTGAACGTGTTATATTAGCAGTCAAAAACAACGATTATAATGCCATCAACTTCAGGATTCCAAACGAAATACCAGGCAAAGAAACAACGTATAAGTCTATCGATACTATAAATTGATCAGGACGAAGTTGTCAATTATCCAACTGAATTCTTAAACTCACTTGATATACCAGGCATGCTACCGCACGTTTTAACACTGAAAATTGGCGTACCTATCATTCTTCTCTGAAATATAAATTCACCACGACTTTGTACGGTACCAGGCTTTCAGTGAAAAAGTAATGAACGATATCATCTAAGCTACAATTTTAAATGGGAAAATTAAAGGATACGATGTACTGTTGCCAAGCATTCCAATAATTCCGACAAATAGGCCATTAGAATTCAAATGTTTGCAGTTCCCGGTGTGACTCGCATCTGGACAATCGCTACAAGTGTGTGGACTAAATTTTAAAAATCCATGCTTCTCACATGGACAGCTGTATCTGGCCTGCTCACGCGTTGAAAAACCTTATAATCTATTCATATACCCACCAGACAAAAAAAACAAAATATATCCAAAAGCATTTCAATAAACATAATTAAAACACAAACACTTTTTTTCTTTGAGTGGCATTGCAACGAAGATTGATATTAATCAATCAATCTTAACATTAATAGCCGATAAAATAATAATCACAAATATGTAACATTGTCCTCTTTGCCCAATCATAAGAAGTTTATTTTGAACACCACATTTTTCGACTAATGCTTACGGCTTATTTTGAGCCGCTCATTTTTGATCCGTCCAATAGGAAATTATCATCAATATTAGAAATTCAAACATCCTGGCTTAGAACTAAAACATTGTAATAATATTGAGATACCTTTATTTGAAAGTTTGCATCGCTACGAAGTTTTTTAAATAATCAAATATACTGATTCGATTTTTTGAAGCTATAATTATAGGGTTGGGAGCTGATTTGACAGATTTTGTTCAGTGTCATTGATTCGATTATTGGAAGGTATGGTTATATTTTGCATCCGGCCTTGAAAATCTTTTTAATTTCTTACATGCATTAGGAATATTCTAATGACGGTATGGATATTTTATAGAACTACATATATTTCGACTTTTATTTTAAAATCTTCTACTACGAAAAATGATTGTTGGCAAACTTAAACATTATTCTAAAAAATAAATAATTTACATTTTAAATACTGCAGGGCTGTCGATATATGCCCCGAGGTCGATTTCTGCTACTACGAAAAATGATTGTTAGCAAACTTAAACATTATTCCAAAAATTAAATAATTTACAATTTAAATACCGCAGGGCTGTCGATGTATGCCCCGAGATATATTTCTTTTACTTTTAGAATTTCTGGCTTATTCAATAAATAGGTTTGTAATTTATTTTTCACGCCAGTAAATTTTCTGACCACTTAAAAATGCAACAAAAATCACCCCGTTGAGGTCAACGGGCTTACAGCTAGTAAAATATTATTATTATATAACACTCGACATCACGTGATTTTAGTTAAGTAAGCTTCAAGATGCTCACTGTTCATTGGAGGGCATTACAGGCGGACCTACACTTTCGCACACGATTGGTTCCTGAAAATGTGTGCGAATGTTGAATGTTAGAAAGTAGAGGGATGTAAAAAAACAACCAAAAATTGTCCTTTTAAATTTTTATACACTAAATTTACTTATATATTTGATAAAAAATATGTTTTTTTTAATAAACTTGTCAAGAGTAAGTTTTTTTTTTCTTCATAGAGTTCTGTAACATGCAGTGCTTTTATTGATCGTACTTTAGATATGCGTTCTCCATTGGGACCAAATTCTTCCATATTACTAAAAAATGTATCGAGATGAATCTTTAATATTTCGTTTATATTTTTTTCTGGTTCTTCTTCCTTCATCTTGTATTTCATTGTCGTACTTCTTTTGGTCGCTTCGATATTCATTTTTAAAAGTTCCGAGTGAGATTCAATCATCTCATTAAAATCTTCACTGATAACATCTAAGTTTAGTTTATTCATTAGACAAACTATTTTCGTTGTGATATTCAAAATTTATGAAATCACTCATCATTTATGAGCATAATTGTTTCCATGAACCTTTCATTTTCGACTCATTTATTTCAGCCCACACGTCTCCAATATTGTTTATTGCGTTCCATTATAGGGCTTCCAATCAACCGGACTTAAGTACTAACCGGCTTTCTGTTTTTTCTGGCAATAAAACCGGTAAACAGGTTTAAACCGAAATATAACGTATATTGATTAGGTAGGTATGCAAAAAAAAAAATTTTTTTTTGTAGAAAACTTGAAATATTTGTCATAAATGCTCAAATTTTAATGAAAAATCGATATTTATCTTATAGATGGAACACAGAAAGCATTATATATACAACAATGACAATCAAATGTGAAAAAATATTTTATGATAAAATATATGTCAAATAAAAAAACAGAGCTTGATAATGAAACTCATCAAAAGAAAGATGTTTAAATAAATGCATTTATTTTTTTAAGCATATCGAGTAGACAGGACATCCAATGGTTAGACAAAAATATAGTAGAATACAAAAATATTAACTTATATTGTGTCCCCACTCTCACTTTGAAGCATATAGACTCAAAAAATATTTTTCAACTAGAACTGCTTGTTACTCAGTTGCTCAACCTCCTCGGTTTTCGAAGAGAGAAGAGATTGAAAGTTATGGCTAGAATGACTAGTGGATGGCTGGTCACTCTCACTACGTCATAGTAATTTAAAGGATAGTGGAATAGAATATTAGGCATTACAGACATCCATGCCATAGAAAAGAAATCTATGAACTGATTGCAAAAATCCGTCCGTAATGGGATTCGAACTCGTTTGATCCGCAACCCAAAAAAACGACGTCGACCATTCACCCATCACGCGTTATCATGTTCATCATGTGCAGACCATAATACTTAAATTATAATTGAGAATAACAAGCACAATAAGAATTATATTTTATGATAACATCAATTATTTATTGAGTACTAGCTGACCCGACGAACTTCGTACCGCCTCAGAATCAATAAATGTTGTAATAAAAATATTAAAACATTTTTAGTACTTTTCCCACTAAATAAAATTTATTTGATCAGGACCGGTTTCGCTCATCGCGAGCATTATCAACTGAGTTATTATCATCTGAGCATTATCATCAGTTAATAATGCTCGCGATGAGCGAAACCGGTCCTGATCAAATAAATTTTATGTGGAAAAAGTACTAAAAATGTTTTATTATTTTTATTATATTGCCATTCCACCAAGTATTGACAGTGAACACCTTAAAAGTGAATACATGTTCTGTTAACTTGATAACTTGAAGCATGATGACTACCGAGTCAACCTTCAGTTGTAAATTGCGCGGTGGCAAGCCAGACAGATCCAATAAGTTTAAAAATTAAGTTGGATAGTTGGTTGCTTCGTCTTCGTTTGTTAAACGGTCGATAGATTTAAAGGAATGCAGTGGACCAACGATTTGATTTTGAATTGTGAAGTTTAAATGATCCACATCTTTGTTCTTTGCCGCAAGAATTGCTCGTTCATTCATCCAATTGTGATTTTTGTGATTAGATGTTCGGGAACATTTTGTTGAATGAAGTGAAATTGCAAAAATTCGGCGGAAACAAAATCAATCCGTTCGATTCGTCGACAGGAACACCCCCGTTACCGATAGTCAGCAATTGCTTCGGCAGATAGATCGTTTAGCAATGCAACTCGCATGTTTGTCGTCAGCTGAAGATTCTTTACATAGCGCCAGAGTCGTGATTTGAGGTAAGCGTTTATTTCATCGGAAGCGGTAAATCTTGGAATGACTGGTAGTGTTTGGCGGAAATCGCCAGATAGTAGAATCATTGCGCCTATAAAACATCTTGAGTCATTGCACAGATATTTCATACTTTGATTGAGTGCTTCCAATGCGCATTTGTGCGCCATTGTCCATTCATCCCAGGTGATGATTTTACTTGCTACCAAAACTTTGGTCATTGGTGAGTGTTTCGCAATATTGCATGTCAGTTTTTCAGTCGTTTAAAGCAGTGCTCCGCAAGCGGTGTGCCGCGAGGCGATGCTGGGTGTGCTGCGGCGCGAATCTCTAATAAACGAAAAAAAAAATAGTTTGGTCGATACTACAAACTATTTCTGATGACACTATCATAGAGAAGCAGACATAATTATTTTTTGGTTGAAAGAATATGTTATATGTACAGTCTGCGCAAGAATGTTTCGCGCACCTTGCGAAAGTTCGCTAGATTTGAAGGAATGTAGTGGACCAACGATTTGATTTTGAATTGTGAAGTTTAAATGAGCCACATCTTTGTTCTTCGCCGCAAGAATTACTCATTCAATCAACCAATTGTGATTTTTGTGATTAGACGTTTGGGAACATTTTTTTGATGAAGCCGTCCTTCGTTGAGACGAAATTGTTAAAATTCGGCGGAAACGAAATCAATCTGTTCGATTTGTCAACAGGAACACGGTCGTTACCGACGATAGTCGAAGATCGTTTTCAAGCTTAAATCATTTTTCTCTTCTCCTTCGGGACCGAGTTAATAATCCTCAAATTCTCATGACTATTAATTTACATGCTTCCAATTTATTCTTACGTGGGCGTAACTATGAGCAAAAACTTTTATTTCTAAAAACTTATACCTCGCTTAAGAGGTTTAAATCACCAGTTCCAAGGGCCGTTAGATTGATCAACGCATTGCCTAGAAAAGTGGACATTTTTAGTGATAGTATTTGTGAACTGTTTGTAAAATTTCACTATTTTATTTCTTGATTTTTTATGTTGATTTTGATTCTGATATATTATGTAGTTTTATTTTATATTTTGTCTTATTATATTTTTCAAGTACATGGCGAATTGGCGTCAGCTGTTATGTCATGTACTGTAATTTTAATTTTGAACAATGAATAAATAGATAGTCACTTTTAGGGTGTTCACTGTCAATACTTGGTGGAAAGGCATTACATTAATAAAAACAATAATCCTTTGTACTTCATTCCACTTTATTTAATATGTCAGGACCGGTTTCGCTCATTGCGAGCATTGTCATCAGTTGACAATGCTTGCAATGAGCTTAAAATATAGAAAAATATATCAAAAATATGTAATGTCGGGCTATACACGTCAAAAAGCCAAATCGAAATACAAAGATCATATATGGTTGGAAAAGACTTCTCAAGAGAAATCGAACGGTACCATTAAAACACCATATGACCGAGTTAAGCATTGCCGGGAACGTAAAAATGGGGCGTAATATTACGAGACGTATTCACGTACAACACACGGCCGTGTCCATGACACAGCCACACCCCTTTTTTATATTATCTTTGTGAAGTTTTGACCTTTTATAGTTTTTTTTTATTTTAAAAGATAGACAATTTTCCACACTATCGTCTGAATAAAGTCAATTTTTTTCTAACGTATTATTGATTGGAATCAATGTTTCTGTGTGACATTCATATTATAGTTTGGTCACCATCGCTTAAAAAAGTTTGCGTCATTATAAATAGTACAAAGTCAAAATAAGTACAACTGATAGAAGAGAAAAAAGTATAAGTTTGTGAATTATTTACCCATGTAACTTTAAACTAAACATACTATTTTATTAAGCTGCAAAAAATATATCACAATCCGTTCTTGGGAACACAAGCCCACCGTCTTTCTTGACGTCATCGAAAAGGCGAAATCGCGCGACCATACACTCAAACGTAACTTATCGACAATTAATATATATTGAGATGCCCTTGTCCTTAGTAATTAGACGAGAGACAGAGTTATCCATCTCTCCCCGTAACGACTAGGTTTGGTATAACGTAGGGTCTCGGGAGTGATAACATAATAAGAAAATATTGCAATTCAACTAATAAAACAAGCGGTACAATCAATTATAGGTGGGGTTCCAGCGGTTTATTTTTATAAAAAAAGGTCAGGGTTCATAATTTTGAAATATTACACGGCTAGCATACAGGAGTACACAAACAAATAAAATAAAATTAAACATTGATGAAATTAACCATGCGGCCCAATGCAATAGGTCCGCAAGGGTTTTAGTTGTACATGCGGCCGGGTTCGACGTTGCGAAATCTCCCTTTTCTCATTGCGAAAAGCTTATGATAAATTGATATGAGCCGATACAGATTTAGATTGAATAATTGGTTTTATAATGAAAAAGAAATTAGGTTACGAAAAATGGTCGTGAGTAGGGTATTCAATCCCGGAGCCTTTTTCCAATCCCGGGATTTCGGGATTGATTAATTTTGAATCCCGAGATTGAGATTTTCTCACCGAAGAATTTGAAATCCTCAATTCGCTATACTTTTTCCTTGGATTTTCACAGAACCTCGTTTTTTTTTTTTTTAGCTCACCGAGGAATATGAAATCTCCGATTTGGTATGCTTTTTCCCAGAATCTCACGGAAACTCGTTTTTTTTTTTTTTTAGCTCAACGAGGAATTTGAAATCTTGAATTTGCCAATTTCATGTAAATTTACGGAATTTCGGGATCCCGGGATTGGATGCCTTAGTCGTGAGGCGACGCTGAATGGACTGGTACTTTAATTAATAATATTTATTTAGAATTTAATTTCTCTACGTTAATCTTGGCACATTGTTGGCCTTTTCTCCTACTCTGTCTTGATAACGTTATTATTCTTTAACAACAAAAGAGAAAAAAAAAATATTGGAAGCGAAGACTTGTACGCGCCTGTTTACGTAAGAGTCCACGTTATAGGCAACAAGAGTAATTTCTACAACAGGTAATACAATAAGGGTGGCTGAAATTGAGGAGAGCAGATAGCATACAGATTTATAATAACAATGATAACAGGGCATACACAAATAATACTTATGATCTGAGATGTTCTCTGCTTCCCCTATAATCGCATTGCTTTCTATCTTAGATAGAAATCTTATTTTTAGTGTAGTGATAACAATGATTATAATCTTTATTTTTAGTTTAGCTATCAGTGTGAACAGTGAATTTATGTTATTTTTAACAACTATGTCACGCTTAAGTATCGGACAGGCGATTCGTAAGGATTAGCACCAGTTTCATTGAAACTAACGCAGTGGCGGTACTAGAAAGTATTCTCGGTTTCAAAACTTGAGTGATGTTGTCATCATCAGCCACTAGCTGACCCAACGAACTTTGTAACGCCTCAGAATCAATACGTGTTGTGTTAACTTGATAACTTGAAACATGATGACTACCGAGCCAACCTTTAGTTGTAAATTGTGCGGTGGCAAGCCAGGCAGATCCAATGAGCTTAAAAATTCAGTTGGATAGTTGGTTGCTTCGTCTTCAGTTGTTACACGGTCGATAGATTTTAATGAATGTAGTGGACCAACGATTTGATTTTGAATTGTGAAGTTTAAATGATCCACATCTCTGTTCTTCGCCGCAAGAATTGCTCGTTCACTCAACCAATTGTGATTTTTGTGATTAGACGTTTGGGAACATTTTGTTGGTGAATTGATAAAATTCGGCGGAAACGAAATCAATCTGTTCGATTTGTCAACAGGAACACGGTCGTTACCAACAATAGTCGAAGATCGTTTTTAATCTTAAAGCATTTTTCTCTTCTCCTTCGGGGCCGAGTTAATAATCCCCAAATTCTCATGACTATGACATGCTCCCAATTTATTCTTACGTGGGCGAAACTATGAGCAAAAACTTTTTTTTCTAAAAACTTATACCTCGCTTAAGAGGTACGAGTCACCAGTTCCAAGGGCCGTTAGATTGATCAACGCATTGTCTACAGAAGTGGACATTTTTAGTGATAGTTTGAATTGTTTGAATTTTGTACTTTTCCATGAGTTTTGTCGCTAACGACCCGGGTTTCGCCTTTCGGCATCTTCAGGCATTCCAAGTGCACGGATGTACTTGAACTGATGCGTAGTAAACAGTTTGTATCGTTTATATTCAAAAATATAAGTAGATCACTAAGTTAAAAGGATATTAAAATGTAAATTGAATGTATACAATTTTCAATGAATTAAGTGGGTTTGTTATAATTATGGGGATTTTTTGAAAACATTAATGACCAGGTAATAACATAGGAATGTCTAAAACAAATCTAGGGCTTTATCCGACCTTTTATTAATGAGTTGATTTGTTTTTAAGCCTTTGAATTAAGAGGATATAGTACCTTTACGCCTGAAAACAGAGTAAATCGATCGTTTGCCATCGACGAAATCTCGTGAACCGTTCACTTAAAAAAATTTTTTTTTCAAATATTACATTTTCCAAACGCTTTTTTACACTATTACATTTTTTTTTTCATGAAAATAGTCATATTTTCAAGAATAAAAGGCAAAAAGTTCACAAAATATTTTTTAACTGCTTTCGTTTTGATCATTTTTAGAATTTATTGTAAGATACCGAAGTTTAATGTCTTAGAAAGAAATGCAGATAAAGGTTTGTTTAAGAAAGTGATTTGAGCAGAATTTCTAATTTATGTAATATAATGATTGTACATCTATTTGAAATGTACCATTTTTCCCACTTTTTCTGACTGATTTTTAAAGCATAATTGGATCGTAAATACTTCTAAAAAAAATTGGAATAATAAAACATTTTATTGTTTACATTTAAAAGCAAAAAAAAAATTAAAAAATTGTCATACCAATAAATAATAACTATTTTTCGGGGATGTGTTTTTCTTGCCGTAAATTTCGCAGACCCAGTCAGTGTGAGAAAGACGTTTGTACTGAGTGCACGTGTCACATATTACTCTGCATTAACTTAAAACACTGGTCATACAAATGAATCGAAGAAATGTATTTTTTATTTTGCGATAAAAAAGTTGTTGCGCAAAATAGCGGTTAGGGTTAGGGTTGCTCAATGCGCTTACAAATAATATTATTATTTATAATACAATAATGTCTTTTCCAATAGCGATTATTTTAAAGACCAGTATTTAGCTTAATGGATAAGCATTTTGAAATATTTATTTGGCAATGCTTTTAAAAAGAGATTCTATTCAATATAATAGTAGCAGTAGTTGAATAAAAAGATTTTTCACATTAGTAGTTTTGAATCATTTCTATATTTCAAAAGATTTTTGCTAAAAAAACAAAGTTCGTCATCTAAATCGAAAAAAAACTTGAAAATTATTAGATAAGGTAAGATATTAACAGTTAATATTTTTTAAGAATCATTATACAGATGGTAAACCATGTTTTTTTGCAACGTAGAGTTTTTATCAGGAATTTTTTCAATAATTTCATTTTAACTTATATATATGTGTACCATCAGATCTTTAGTCAGCCAAGTATGAAATGTTAATTCTTTTGACTATTTTGTTTACATACACATCATTAAATATATTTTTCAAAAAAAAATCGAGCCGCTCATTTTTCACGACTCCGGCCAAAATACCGCGACTCCGACTCCACAGCCCTGGTTTTTTTAATTGAATACATTTTTCTACCGTCAAACTTGTTTTTTTTAAGTTATAATTGAATAAAACAGAATGCTAGAAAATATTCGAAATTGATAGATGACAAATATATATACATATGTATGGATACATAATAAACTTGTGAAATATATTAATTCATACATTTAAGTCATTTTTTGTACCACCCAACAAAGTTAGTCCGATGCAGCCGATATAACTTAACGACTTTAATTTATCTATTATATTAAATGATTGAAAACCATATTTTTTCGATAACTTACCAAATTATGTAACAATATTATACCTACAATACATTAATATTCAAATCAATCACATGGTTTGAATTACTTTTAATATTATTAGTATTATGTTTTTTTGTCACAGCCCTGAATGTCGAACTTGTATATTGGCGAGAGAAAAAAAGTTCCCAAACATTATACAAAAATACGAATATATTTATGCAATTGATATAAATTATACAAATAACTTTTTTTGATCAGGCATACTATTCATTTAGTTTCTTCCTTATTGAATTAGTGTTAGGCTATATAAAAACTTGAAGTAAAAATAAACACATCATAACATTTGGTTATGACTTTAAAGACATGCATGGATTATGAATATTTTCGATAGTTTCGGCATTCACTAAAGACAAAATCATTTTATAACAAATTAACAAATAAACTTTGTCATTCCACTAATTGTTTACAAATTGTAACACGTTTTGGGCTTTTTCGAGAAGCGTCTTCATACCAACTATCTTAAAGCTATTATTAGTTAATGAAATTTACCTTTATTCTAAGTAATCAGTGGAATAACTAAGTTTTCTGATAGCAAACATGTTTTTATTCCGTGAATTCAGTATTTTTTTTTTTTTGAAAATGATTACAAATATCCTCCAAGATAGCTTAGATGTCCAACAAGAAATATAAGACATAGTTAATATAATTTTCGGAAAATCCACTGTCAGAACTATGGCGTGAACCAGAAATAACTATCAACTGAAATTTATATTTATTTTAGAACTCAATACTTTTTCCATTTTAATCTTATTATGTCAATATTTTTTATTCAACAGAATGTTTTTAACTGTATTCATATTAAAATCAATATCATAACAAATAGGTTATACAAAATTAAAAATAAAAACAAATTCTTTCAATATATTAGAGAAAGTTTGAGAAATTTGTATTGTATGGTTTATCTTGTTTATTTCTTTTATTATTTCGTTTGACAAAACACCGTCTCTGATTTACATTTATTAAATACGATGGCTTACTGTTGCTATCAATAACTCATATGTAGCATTATAAGTCATTTTCACGGTATATATAATTAACGCATTGTTTCAGTTACATATAATTTTTGCAACAGATATTTGGGGAAGTAAATTAGATTGTCAGTCTTTGCTACGAAGATAAAAAAGTACTTACTGATTTTCGTCAATAACAAATTGTTTTATATGAAAAACCCTTATTACTGTCTAAATATCCATCCGTGTGTTAGGTGGTATTGCTATTTTTGTAATGAAATATACAAATGTTTTGCTTGTTTTGATACTGTAAAAATACGTATTGTGGTGGTTACTTATTTAAGTCAGTGCAATATTTATGCTGTAGGTCAAATTTAAGTTTTGCAATCCTACTGAGTCGCCTTAATATTTAATGATAGCAGTGAATTGTCAAAATAATGATAGAAAATAATGTGCGTATCTGACTTGGAGATTCAGAAACAATTTCTTCAGCGATTTTCATGTTCCAATGAGTATCATTTTCAAGCAAATTGAGCTGTTGACATGCAAGTAGAAGCATTCGTCATTTTTCGGATGAACTGTGTAAATGGGACCAAGAGCATCAGTAGTCATTCGGATGAGCAGGAACCGCATCGCCTTGCTTTCGACGTTAAAATTTCATCGATGTAGCTTTCCAAGTGTAATAACGTGGCATCTCAAAGTAGAGAAACGTTCGTGCAAACAGCGTAATTTTGTTGTCAAAAAAAATATCATACCTAATTATAAACTTATTTCAATATTATCTTTCGTTTTCATTTCATATCATCGATTTTTTTTGTTCTAATCCATACTCTAAATTTCAAATTATTTAAAAGTCAACCGTACGCAAAAGAAGCTGAAACAAATGAATTTTGGAAAAATTGCCACCTAGCGGATGAAATCTACATACAACGACATTTTCATTATTTCAAGCTGTTCGTCATTTGAAAACTGTATGAGAATATTAATTTTCTTCATAATTTCTTTGCCGTGATATTTTTCCGATGTTTTAATGCTTATTCTGCTATTCTACGCGGACACGAATTTAATAAAACAAAGATCATTAAAATCCGTGCTGCCATTCTCGAGATATACGTGGTGTAACCAACCCTACTTTGTTTTATATATATAGTCTAGCTTACCCGGCATGCGTTGCAATGCCACTCAAAGAAATAAAGTTTTTGTGTTTTAATTTTGTTTATTGAAGTGCTTTTGGATATATTTTGTTTTTTGTCTGGTGGGTAAATGAATAGATCTGAAGGGTTTTCAATGCGTGAACAGGCCAGATAAAGCTGTCTATGTGAGAAGCATGGATTTTTAAAATTTAGTCCACACACTTGGAGCGATTGTCCAAATGCGAGTCGCACCGGGAACTGCAAACATTTGAATTCTAATGGCCTATTTGTCGGAATTATTGGGATGCTTGGCAACAGTACATCGTATCCTTTAATTTTTCCATTTAAAATTGTAGCTTAGATGATATCGTTCATTACCTTTTCACTGAAAGCCTGGTACCGTGCAAAGTCGTGGTGAATTTATATTTCAGAGAAGAAAGATAGGTACGCTAATTTTCAGTGTTAAAACGTTGCTACCGCATGCCTGGAAATCATTCAGTTGGATAATTGACAACTTCGTCTTGATCAATTTATAGTATCGATAGACTTATACGTTGTTTCTTTGCCTGGTATTTCGTTTGGAATCCTGAAGTTGATGGCATTATCATCGTTGTTTTTGACTGCTAATATTACACGTTCACTGACCCACTGATGATTTTTGTAATTCTGTGCGATATTTGGGAAAACTTTGTGCATCAATTCGCTTACGGTTCCTGTAATTTAACAGAAGCTTGGTGGTAATATGTGGATTCATCGATTTCTATTTTTCATTACCAATATCTGTCAATTGTTTTTTGAAACGTTCAGCGGATGCATCATATTATAATTCTACACGCATATTAGCTTTCAAAGTCAATTTCTGTACATGTCACCATAAAACTGATGATTTGAGACATGCACTTGATTCATCAGCAGTTGTTGAACGTGGTATAACTGGTAAAGTTTGTCGAAAATCACCAGACAAAAAAAAAGATGCGCCACCAAAAACCTGTTCATTTCCTCTCAAATCGTTTAGTGTACATATAGTAAAGATTTTCCAATGTCTTTTTGTGCGCCATGGTAAATTCGTGCCATTTAATGAGTTGATATGATTAAAGTACTTCATCTATTCAGGATTTTTTTTGATATTGCATGTTGGTGTTCAAAGGAAATTTCTTTGCTGAATGCGCTGTTTGACCACCATCGAAAAGGTTTGCTGCAATTGCAGATGAAGCGATTGCCAATGCAATATTGTTCTTGATCCATCGTTTTGGCTTGTGATTGATTGCATGCATAATTTTGTCATACGCTATGCATTGTTCTGGGACCAATTTCGGAAGATTTGTTTGAACGAATGTACCCAATTTGTCGACATCAAATTGTGTTTCTCATTGCAAATCGCGGTCAAAAAGGTTGTTTGCAGATCATTGTATCAGACGATCGGGCTCGAGCAGTGCGAGCTCGAACGGTTTCCAAACTTGCTCGTCTGTTTCTGAAGCTCGTGATGCCGTTTTCTTTCGTGCTTGAGGTCTAGATCAACTAATAGATTGTTTTTAGGTGGCATAATTGTTTGACAGCGAATGAAATGCTTTGTGACGAATATTACAAATTCACTAGATAATTGTTTACAATACCTTTTGATTGTTTGACGTAACCATGGCACGTATAAAACGCAACTAAGGAGTCATAAAAAACTTGCTTATTTGGGACTTAAGTTGCTGCGCACTTAGCGCCATCTGTCATTCAACAACATTAATAATTTCGTTCTGTTTGAAATACGAACGACGGAGGTCAAAAATATTGAAAAAAAATTCTGGATAGGGACACCCTTCACCTAGCGGGATGAAATATACTTTACGCCCTATTCTCATATCTAACAAATATACATTTAAAAAAATCATAAAAATCGGTCAAGCCGTTTTGGAGGAGTTTGGCCACAAAAACCGTGACACGAGATTTATATATATATAGATAGATTTAAACAAACTTAAAATAAAAAAGTTATCTATGGAAGAATTGATTTATTTAATCAAACAATCTTAATTTTATCAGCACTTTCCTTTACTATTCGATAAAGTATTTCTATTAATAAAGATCGATTATCTACAACTTGTAATTACAAAAAAAAACACTACAGCATCTGAAACGAGCATGGCTTATAAAAATAAAAATCGATATGTTCTCCCTTTTCCGTATAACACATTTACACTGAACTCCACATTTACACGGTAAATACGCTCAGCGCGATACCGAGTAAAGAAAACGTGTAAACAAATATAATAAAATTTAAAATTTGTGGTAGATAGGTTTCCTTGCATAAAAATCAATTCAGGATATCAAAAAATAAAATTCATTATTGCTTATTGAATCTTAATTTTATTTAAAAATACTTTTTAAAAATCAAAGGTAACAAAAATTATTCACTATCACTATGAGAAAATAGACGAAGCTGTTTACGCACATTTTTCACGATGTCGCTTTCATCTCTTGAGATATCCAAAACCTGTGTAATATTTCTCTCAAAATTTTTAAATAAATGGTCGATTTTTTCCCTTTTTTGCACCGTGTTATTTCTAAATCGTTTTAAAATGGAGTTCAGTGTATTTTAATCGCGAGCCGAGTTGGTGTATTCTATTCAAATCAATGAAATAATCTATATATTAATAGTCGATAAAATAATCACAATTCACAAATCACAACCCACAATTCACAAATCACAACCCACAAATGTATGCGTACTGATGTCCCAAAATTAAAAAATTTACGACATCTGTTCTGCTACTACTGCAAAAATTCGATAATTCACGAAATTTCTGCTACTACGAAAAATGGTTGTTAGCAAACTTGAACATTATTCCAAATATTAAATAATTTACGTAATTTCTGCTCCTACGAAAAATGGTTGTTAGCAAACTTGGACATTATTCCAAATATTAAATAATTTACGAAATTTCTGCTTCTACGAAAAATGGTTGTTAGCAAACTTGAACATTATTCCAAATATTAAATAATTTACGAAATTTCTGCTCCTACGAAAAATGGTTGTTAGCAAACTTGAACATTATTCCAAAAATTCAATAATTTACGAAATTTCTGCTACTACGAAAAATGGTTGTTAGCAAACTTGAACATTATTCCAAATATTAAATAATTTACGAAATTTCTGCTACTACGAAAAATGGTTGTTAGCAAACTTAAACATTATTCCAAATATTAAATAATTTACGAAATTTCTGCTCCTACGAAAAATGGTTGTTAGCAAACTTGAACATTATTCCAAAAATTCAATAATTTACGAAATTTCTGCTACTACGAAAAATGGTTGTTAGCAAACTTGAACATTATTCCAAATATTAAATAATTTACGAAATTTCTGCTACTACGAAAAATGGTTGTTAGCAAACTTAAACATTATTCCAAAAATTAAATAATTTACGAAATTTCTGCTACTACGAAAAATGGTTGTTAGCAAACCTAAACATTATTCCAAAAATTCAATAATTTACGAAATTTCTGCTACTACGAAAAATGGTTGTTAGCAAACTTAAAAGTTATTCCAAAATATAAAAAATTACGAAATTTCTGCTATTACGAAAAATGGTTGTTAGCAAACTTAAACATTATTCCAAATATTAAATAATTTACGAAATTTCTGCTACTACGAAAAATGGTTGTTAGCAAACTCAAACATTATTTCAAATATTAAATAATTTACGAAATTTCTGCTCCTACGAAAAATGGTTGTTAGCAAACTCAAACATTATTTCAAATATTAAATAATTTACGAAATTTCGGCTACTACGAAAAATGATTGATAGCAAACTTGAACATTATTCCAAAAATTCAATAATTTACGAAATTTCTGCTACTACGAAAAATGGTTGTTAGCAAACTTGAACATTATTCCAAATATTAAATAATTTACGAAATTTCTGCTACTACGAAAAATGGTTGTTAGCAAACTTAAACATTATTCCAAAAATTAAATAATTTACGAAATTTCTGCTACTACGAAAAATGGTTGATAGCAAACCTAAACATTATTCCAAAAATTCAATAATTTACGAAATTTCTGCTACTACGAAAAATGGTTGTTAGCAAACTTAAAAGTTATTCCAAAACATAAAAATTTACGAAATTTCTGCTATTACGAAAAATGGTTGTTAGCAAACTTAAACATTATTCCAAATATTAAATAATTTACGAAATTTCTGCTACTACGAAAAATGGTTGTAAGCAAACTCAAACATTATTTCAAATATTAAATAATTTACGAAATTTCTGCTCCTACGAAAAATGGTTGTTAGCAAACTCAAACATTATTTCAAATATTAAATAATTTACGAAATTTCGGCTACTACGAAAAATGATTGATAGCAAACTTAAACATTATTCCAAATATTAAATAATTTACGATATTTTGGCTACTACGACAAATGGTTGTTAGCAAACTTAAACTTTATTCCAAAAATTAAATAATTTACGAAATTTCGGCTACTACGAAAAATGGTTGTTAGCAAACCTAAACATTATTCCAAAAATTCAATAATTTACGAAATTTCTGCTACTACGAAAAATGGTTGTTAGCAAACTTAAAAGTTATTCCAAAACATAAAAATTTACGAAATTTCTGCTATTACGAAAAATGGTTGTTAGCAAACTTAAACATTATTCCAAATATTAAATAATTTACGAAATTTCTGCTACTACGGAAAATGGTTGTTAGCAAACTCAAACATTATTTGAAATATTAAATAATTTACGAAATTTCTGCTCCTACGAAAAATGGTTGTTAGCAAACTCAAACATTATTTCAAATATTAAATAATTTACGAAATTTCGGCTACTACGAAAAATGATTGATAGCAAACTTAAACATTATTCCAAATATTAAATAATTTACGATATTTTGGCTACTACGACAAATGGTTGTTAGCAAACTTAAACTTTATTCCAAAAATTAAATAATTTACGAAATTTCGGCTACTACGAAAAATGGTTGTTAGCAAACTTGAAAGTTATTCCAAAATATAATAATTTACGAAATTTCTGCTATTACGAAAAATGGTTGTTAGCAAACTTAAACATTATTCCAAATATTAAATAATTTACGAAATTTCTGCTACTACGAAAAATGGTTGTTAGCAAACTCGAACATTATTTCAAATATTAAATAATTTACGAAATTTCTGCTTCTACGAAAAATGATTGTTAGCAAACTTGAACATTATTCCAAAAATTCAATAATTTACGAAATTTCTGCTACTACGAAAAATGGTTGTTAGCAAACTTGAACATTATTCCAAATATTAAATAATTTACTAAATTTCTGCTCCTACGAAAAATGGTTGTTAGCAAACTTGAACATTATTCCAAAAATTCAATAATTTACGAAATTTCTGCTACTACGAAAAATGGTTGTTAGCAAACTTGAACATTATTCCAAATATTAAATAATTTACTAAATTTCTGCTCCTACGAAAAATGGTTGTTAGAAAACTTGAACTTTATTCCAAAAATTCAATAATTTACGATATTTTGGCTACTACGACAAATGGTTGTTAGCAAACTTAAACTTTATTCCAAAAATTTAATAATTTACGATATTTCTGCTCCTACGAAAAATGGTTGTTAGCAAACTTGAACTTTATTCCAAAAATTCAATAATTTACGAAATTTCTGCTACTACGAAAAATGGTTGTTAGCAAACTTGAACATTATTCCAAATATTAAATAATTTACTAAATTTCTGCTCCTACGAAAAATGGTTGTTAGCAAACTTGAATTTGATTCCGAAAATTCAATAATTTACGATATTTCGGCTATTACGAAAAATGGTTGTTAGCAAACTTAAACTTTATTCCAAAAATTCAATAATTTAAGAAATTTCTGCTACTACGAAAAATGGTTGTTAGCAAACTTAAACATTATTTCAAATATTAAATATTTTACGAAATTTCTACTCTTACGAAAAATGGTTGTTAGCAAACATGAACATTATTCTAAATATTAAATAATTTACGAAATTTCGGCTACTACGAAAAATGGTTGTTAGCAAACTTGAACTTTATTCCAAAAATTCAATAATTTACGATATTTCGACTACTACGACAAATGGTTGTTAGCAAACTTGAACATTATTCCGAATATTAAATAATTTACTAAATTTCTGCTCCTACGAAAAATGGTTGTTAGCAAACTTGAATTTTATTCCGAAAATTCAATAATTTACGATATTTCGGCTATAACGAAAAATGGTTGTTAGCAAACTTAAACTTTATTCCAAATATTAAATAATTTACTAAATTTCTGCTCCTACGAAAAATGGTTGTTAGCAAACTTGAACTTTATTCCAAAAATTCAATAATTTACGATATTTCGGCTACTACGACAAATGGTTGTTAGCAAACTTGAACATTATTCCAAATATTGAATATTTTACGAAATTTCTGCTCCTACGCAAAATGGTTGATAGCAAACTTGAATTTTATTCCGAAAATTCAATAATTTACGATATTTCGGCTATTACGAAAAATGTTTGTTAGCAAACTTAAACTTTATTCCAAAAATTCAATAATTTACGAAATTTCTGCTACTACGAAAAATGGTTGTTAGCAAACTTAAACATTATTTCAAATATTAAATATTTTACGAAATTTCTACTCTTACGAAAAATGGTTGTTAGCAAACTTGAACTTTATTCCAAAAATTCAATAATTTACGATATTTCGGCTACTACGACAAATGGTTGTTAGCAAACTTGAACATTATTCCAAATATTAAATAATTTACGAAATTTCTGCTCCTACGAAAAATGGTTGTTAGCAAACTTGAACATTATTCCAAAAATTCAATAATTTACGAAATTTCTGCTACTACGAAAAATGGTTGTTAGCAAACTTGAATTTTATTCCGAAAATTCAATAATTTACGATATTTCGGCTATTACGAAAAATGGTTGTTAGCAAACTTAAACTTTATTCCAAATATAAATTAATTTACTAAATTTCTGCTCCTACGAAAAATGGTTGTTAGCAAACTTGAACTTTATTCCAAAAATTCAATAATTTACGATATTTCGGCTACTACGACAAATGGTTGTTAGCAAACTTAAACTTTATTCCAAAAATTTAATAATTTACGATATTTCGGCTACTACGAAAAATGGTTGTAAGCAAACTTGAACTTTATTCCAAAAATTCAATAATTCACGAAATTTCTGTTACTACGAAAAATGGTTGTTAGCAAACTTGAACATTATTCCAAAAATTGAATATTTTACGAAATTTCTGCTCCTACGAAAAATGGTTGTTAGCAAACTTGAATTTTATTCCGAAAATTCAATAATTTACGATTTTTCGGCTATTACGAAAAATGGTTGTTAGCAAACTTAAACTTTATTCCAAAAATTCAATAATTTACGAAATTTCTGCTACTACGAAAAATGGTTGTTAGCAAACTTAAACATTATTTCAAATATTAAATATTTTACGAAATTTCTACTCTTACGAAAAATGGTTGTTAGCAAACATGAACATTATTCTAAATATTAAATAATTTACGAAATTTCGGCTACTACGAAAAATAGTTGTTAGCAAACTTGAACTTTATTCCAAAAATTCAATAATTTACGATATTTCGGCTACTACGACAAATGGTTGTTAGCAAACTTGAACATTATTCCAAATATTAAATAATTTACGAAATTTCTGCTCCTACGAAAAATGGTTGTTAGCAAACTTGAACATTATTCCAAAAATTCAATAATTTACGAAATTTCTGCTACTACGAAAAATGGTTGATAGCAAACTTGAATTTTATTCCGAAAATTCAATAATTTACGATATTTCGGCTATTACGAAAAATGTTTGTTAGCAAACTTAAACTTTATTCCAAAAATTCAATAATTTACGAAATTTCTGCTACTACGAAAAATGGTTGTTAGCAAACTTAAACATTATTTCAAATATTAAATATTTTACGAAATTTCTACTCTTACGAAAAATGGTTGTTAGCAAACTTGAACTTTATTCCAAAAATTCAATAATTTACGATATTTCGGCTACTACGACAAATGGTTGTTAGCAAACTTGAACATTATTCCAAATATTAAATAATTTACGAAATTTCTGCTCCTACGAAAAATGGTTGTTAGCAAACTTGAACATTATTCCAAAAATTCAATAATTTACGAAATTTCTGCTACTACGAAAAATGGTTGTTAGCAAACTTGAATTTTATTCCGAAAATTCAATAATTTACGATATTTCGGCTATTACGAAAAATGGTTGTTAGCAAACTTAAACTTTATTCCAAATATTAAATAATTTACTAAATTTCTGCTCCTACGAAAAATGGTTGTTAGCAAACTTGAACTTTATTCCAAAAATTCAATAATTTACGATATTTCGGCTACTACGACAAATGGTTGTTAGCAAACTCAAACATTATTTCAAATATTAAATAATTTACGAAATTTCTGCTCCTACGAAAAATGGTTGTTAGCAAACTCAAACATTATTTCAAATATTAAATAATTTACGAAATTTCGGCTACTACGAAAAATGATTGATAGCAAACTTGAACATTATTCCAAAAATTCAATAATTTACGAAATTTCTGCTACTACGAAAAATGGTTGTTAGCAAACTTGAACATTATTCCAAATATTAAATAATTTACGAAATTTCTGCTACTACGAAAAATGGTTGTTAGCAAACTTAAACATTATTCCAAAAATTAAATAATTTACGAAATTTCTGCTACTACGAAAAATGGTTGATAGCAAACCTAAACATTATTCCAAAAATTCAATAATTTACGAAATTTCTGCTACTACGAAAAATGGTTGTTAGCAAACTTAAAAGTTATTCCAAAACATAAAAATTTACGAAATTTCTGCTATTACGAAAAATGGTTGTTAGCAAACTTAAACATTATTCCAAATATTAAATAATTTACGAAATTTCTGCTACTACGAAAAATGGTTGTTAGCAAACTCAAACATTATTTCAAATATTAAATAATTTACGAAATTTCTGCTCCTACGAAAAATGGTTGTTAGCAAACTCAAACATTATTTCAAATATTAAATAATTTACGAAATTTCGGCTACTACGAAAAATGATTGATAGCAAACTTAAACATTATTCCAAATATTAAATAATTTACGATATTTTGGCTACTACGACAAATGGTTGTTAGCAAACTTAAACTTTATTCCAAAAATTAAATAATTTACGAAATTTCGGCTACTACGAAAAATGGTTGTTAGCAAACCTAAACATTATTCCAAAAATTCAATAATTTACGAAATTTCTGCTACTACGAAAAATGGTTGTTAGCAAACTTAAAAGTTATTCCAAAACATAAAAATTTACGAAATTTCTGCTATTACGAAAAATGGTTGTTAGCAAACTTAAACATTATTCCAAATATTAAATAATTTACGAAATTTCTGCTACTACGGAAAATGGTTGTTAGCAAACTCAAACATTATTTGAAATATTAAATAATTTACGAAATTTCTGCTCCTACGAAAAATGGTTGTTAGCAAACTCAAACATTATTTCAAATATTAAATAATTTACGATATTTTGGCTACTACGACAAATGGTTGTTAGCAAACTTAAACTTTATTCCAAAAATTAAATAATTTACGAAATTTCGGCTACTACGAAAAATGGTTGTTAGCAAACTTGAAAGTTATTCCAAAATATAATAATTTACGAAATTTCTGCTATTACGAAAAATGGTTGTTAGCAAACTTAAACATTATTCCAAATATTAAATAATTTACGAAATTTCTGCTACTACGAAAAATGGTTGTTAGCAAACTCGAACATTATTTCAAATATTAAATAATTTACGAAATTTCTGCTTCTACGAAAAATGATTGTTAGCAAACTTGAACATTATTCCAAAAATTCAATAATTTACGAAATTTCTGCTACTACGAAAAATGGTTGTTAGCAAACTTGAACATTATTCCAAATATTAAATAATTTACTAAATTTCTGCTCCTACGAAAAATGGTTGTTAGCAAACTTGAACATTATTCCAAAAATTCAATAATTTACGAAATTTCTGCTACTACGAAAAATGGTTGTTAGCAAACTTGAACATTATTCCAAATATTAAATAATTTACTAAATTTCTGCTCCTACGAAAAATGGTTGTTAGAAAACTTGAACTTTATTCCAAAAATTCAATAATTTACGATATTTTGGCTACTACGACAAATGGTTGTTAGCAAACTTAAACTTTATTCCAAAAATTTAATAATTTACGATATTTCTGCTCCTACGAAAAATGGTTGTTAGCAAACTTGAACTTTATTCCAAAAATTCAATAATTTACGAAATTTCTGCTACTACGAAAAATGGTTGTTAGCAAACTTGAACATTATTCCAAATATTAAATAATTTACTAAATTTCTGCTCCTACGAAAAATGGTTGTTAGCAAACTTGAATTTGATTCCGAAAATTCAATAATTTACGATATTTCGGCTATTACGAAAAATGGTTGTTAGCAAACTTAAACTTTATTCCAAAAATTCAATAATTTAAGAAATTTCTGCTACTACGAAAAATGGTTGTTAGCAAACTTAAACATTATTTCAAATATTAAATATTTTACGAAATTTCTACTCTTACGAAAAATGGTTGTTAGCAAACATGAACATTATTCTAAATATTAAATAATTTACGAAATTTCGGCTACTACGAAAAATGGTTGTTAGCAAACTTGAACTTTATTCCAAAAATTCAATAATTTACGATATTTCGACTACTACGACAAATGGTTGTTAGCAAACTTGAACATTATTCCGAATATTAAATAATTTACTAAATTTCTGCTCCTACGAAAAATGGTTGTTAGCAAACTTGAATTTTATTCCGAAAATTCAATAATTTACGATATTTCGGCTATAACGAAAAATGGTTGTTAGCAAACTTAAACTTTATTCCAAATATTAAATAATTTACTAAATTTCTGCTCCTACGAAAAATGGTTGTTAGCAAACTTGAACTTTATTCCAAAAATTCAATAATTTACGATATTTCGGCTACTACGACAAATGGTTGTTAGCAAACTTGAACATTATTCCAAATATTGAATATTTTACGAAATTTCTGCTCCTACGCAAAATGGTTGATAGCAAACTTGAATTTTATTCCGAAAATTCAATAATTTACGATATTTCGGCTATTACGAAAAATGTTTGTTAGCAAACTTAAACTTTATTCCAAAAATTCAATAATTTACGAAATTTCTGCTACTACGAAAAATGGTTGTTAGCAAACTTAAACATTATTTCAAATATTAAATATTTTACGAAATTTCTACTCTTACGAAAAATGGTTGTTAGCAAACTTGAACTTTATTCCAAAAATTCAATAATTTACGATATTTCGGCTACTACGACAAATGGTTGTTAGCAAACTTGAACATTATTCCAAATATTAAATAATTTACGAAATTTCTGCTCCTACGAAAAATGGTTGTTAGCAAACTTGAACATTATTCCAAAAATTCAATAATTTACGAAATTTCTGCTACTACGAAAAATGGTTGTTAGCAAACTTGAATTTTATTCCGAAAATTCAATAATTTACGATATTTCGGCTATTACGAAAAATGGTTGTTAGCAAACTTAAACTTTATTCCAAATATTAAATAATTTACTAAATTTCTGCTCCTACGAAAAATGGTTGTTAGCAAACTTGAACTTTATTCCAAAAATTCAATAATTTACGATATTTCGGCTACTACGACAAATGGTTGTTAGCAAACTTAAACTTTATTCCAAAAATTTAATAATTTACGATATTTCGGCTACTACGAAAAATGGTTGTAAGCAAACTTGAACTTTATTCCAAAAATTCAATAATTCACGAAATTTCTGTTACTACGAAAAATGGTTGTTAGCAAACTTGAACATTATTCCAAAAATTGAATATTTTACGAAATTTCTGCTCCTACGAAAAATGGTTGTTAGCAAACTTGAATTTTATTCCGAAAATTCAATAATTTACGATTTTTCGGCTATTACGAAAAATGGTTGTTAGCAAACTTAAACTTTATTCCAAAAATTCAATAATTTACGAAATTTCTGCTACTACGAAAAATGGTTGTTAGCAAACTTAAACATTATTTCAAATATTAAATATTTTACGAAATTTCTACTCTTACGAAAAATGGTTGTTAGCAAACATGAACATTATTCTAAATATTAAATAATTTACGAAATTTCGGCTACTACGAAAAATAGTTGTTAGCAAACTTGAACTTTATTCCAAAAATTCAATAATTTACGATATTTCGGCTACTACGACAAATGGTTGTTAGCAAACTTGAACATTATTCCAAATATTAAATAATTTACGAAATTTCTGCTCCTACGAAAAATGGTTGTTAGCAAACTTGAACATTATTCCAAAAATTCAATAATTTACGAAATTTCTGCTACTACGAAAAATGGTTGATAGCAAACTTGAATTTTATTCCGAAAATTCAATAATTTACGATATTTCGGCTATTACGAAAAATGTTTGTTAGCAAACTTAAACTTTATTCCAAAAATTCAATAATTTACGAAATTTCTGCTACTACGAAAAATGGTTGTTAGCAAACTTAAACATTATTTCAAATATTAAATATTTTACGAAATTTCTACTCTTACGAAAAATGGTTGTTAGCAAACTTGAACTTTATTCCAAAAATTCAATAATTTACGATATTTCGGCTACTACGACAAATGGTTGTTAGCAAACTTGAACATTATTCCAAATATTAAATAATTTACGAAATTTCTGCTCCTACGAAAAATGGTTGTTAGCAAACTTGAACATTATTCCAAAAATTCAATAATTTACGAAATTTCTGCTACTACGAAAAATGGTTGTTAGCAAACTTGAATTTTATTCCGAAAATTCAATAATTTACGATATTTCGGCTATTACGAAAAATGGTTGTTAGCAAACTTAAACTTTATTCCAAATATTAAATAATTTACTAAATTTCTGCTCCTACGAAAAATGGTTGTTAGCAAACTTGAACTTTATTCCAAAAATTCAATAATTTACGATATTTCGGCTACTACGACAAATGGTTGTTAGCAAACTTAAACTTTATTCCAAAAATTTAATAATTTACGATATTTCGGCTACTACGAAAAATGGTTGTAAGCAAACTTGAACTTTATTCCAAAAATTCAATAATTCACGAAATTTCTGTTACTACGAAAAATGGTTGTTAGCAAACTTGAACATTATTCCAAAAATTGAATATTTTACGAAATTTCTGCTCCTACGAAAAATGGTTGTTAGCAAACTTGAATTTTATTCCGAAAATTCAATAATTTACGATTTTTCGGCTATTACGAAAAATGGTTGTTAGCAAACTTAAACTTTATTCCAAAAATTCAATAATTTACGAAATTTCTGCTACTACGAAAAATGGTTGTTAGCAAACTTAAACATTATTTCAAATATTAAATATTTTACGAAATTTCTACTCTTACGAAAAATGGTTGTTAGCAAACATGAACATTATTCTAAATATTAAATAATTTACGAAATTTCGGCTACTACGAAAAATAGTTGTTAGCAAACTTGAACTTTATTCCAAAAATTCAATAATTTACGATATTTCGGCTACTACGACAAATGGTTGTTAGCAAACTTGAACATTATTCCAAATATTAAATAATTTACGAAATTTCTGCTCCTACGAAAAATGGTTGTTAGCAAACTTGAACATTATTCCAAAAATTCAATAATTTACGAAATTTCTGCTACTACGAAAAATGGTTGTTAGCAAACTTGAATTTTATTCCGAAAATTCAATAATTTACGATATTTCGGCTATTACGAAAAATGGTTGTTAGCAAACTTAAACTTTATTCCAAATATTAAATAATTTACTAAATTTCTGCTCCTACGAAAAATGTTTGTTAGCAAACTTGAACTTTATTCCAAAAATTCAATAATTTACGATATTTCGGCTACTACGACAAATGGTTGTTAGCAAACTTAAACTTTATTCCAAAAATTCAATAATTTACGATATTTCGGCTACTACGACAAATGGTTGTTAGCAAACTTAAACTTTATTCCAAAAATTCAATAATTTACGATATTTCGGCTACTACGAAAAATGGTTGTTAGCAAACTTAAACATTATTTCAAATATTAAATATTTTACGAAATTTCTACTCCTACGAAAAATGGTTGTTAGCAAACATGAACACTATTCTCAATATTAAATAATTTACGAAATTTCGGCTACTACGAAAAATGGTTGTTAGCAAACTTGAACATTATTCCAAATATTAAATTATTTACTAAATTTCTGCTCCTACGAAAAATGGTTGTTAGCAAACTTGAACTTTATTCCAAAAATTCAATAATTTACGATATTTCGGCTACTACGACAAATGGTTGTTAGCAAACTTAAACTTTATTCCAAAAATTTAATAATTTACGATATTTCGGCTACTACGAAAAATGGTTGTAAGCAAACTTGAACTTTATTCCAAAAATTCAATAATTCACGAAATTTCTGCTACTACGAAAAATGGTTGTTAGCAAACTTGAACATTATTCCAAATATTAAATAATTTACGAAATTTCTGCTACTACGAAAAATGGTTGTTAGCAAACTTAAACATTATTCCAAAAATTAAATAATTTACGAAATTTCTGCTACTACGAAAAATGGTTGATAGCAAACCTAAACATTATTCCAAAAATTCAATAATTTACGAAATTTCTGCTACTACGAAAAATGGTTGTTAGCAAACTTAAAAGTTATTCCAAAACATAAAAATTTACGAAATTTCTGCTATTACGAAAAATGGTTGTTAGCAAACTTGAACATTATTCCAAATATTAAATAATTTACGAAATTTCTGCTACTACGAAAAATGGTTGTTAGCAAACTCAAACATTATTTCAAATATTAAATAATTTACGAAATTTCTGCTCCTACGAAAAATGGTTGTTAGCAAACTCAAACATTATTTCAAATATTAAATAATTTACGAAATTTCGGCTACTACGAAAAATGATTGATAGCAAACTTAAACATTATTCCAAATATTAAATAATTTACGATATTTTGGCTACTACGACAAATGGTTGTTAGCAAACTTAAACTTTATTCCAAAAATTAAATAATTTACGAAATTTCGGCTACTACGAAAAATGGTTGTTAGCAAACCTAAACATTATTCCAAAAATTCAATAATTTACGAAATTTCTGCTACTACGAAAAATGGTTGTTAGCAAACTTAAAAGTTATTCCAAAACATAAAAATTTACGAAATTTCTGCTATTACGAAAAATGGTTGTTAGCAAACTTAAACATTATTCCAAATATTAAATAATTTACGAAATTTCTGCTACTACGAAAAATGGTTGTTAGCAAACTCAAACATTATTTCAAATATTAAATAATTTACGAAATTTCTGCTCCTACGAAAAATGGTTGTTAGCAAACTCAAACATTATTTCAAATATTAAATAATTTACGAAATTTCGGCTACTACGAAAAATGATTGATAGCAAACTTAAACATTATTCCAAATATTAAATAATTTACGATATTTTGGCTACTACGACAAATGGTTGTTAGCAAACTTAAACTTTATTCCAAAAATTAAATAATTTACGAAATTTCGGCTACTACGAAAAATGGTTGTTAGCAAACTTGAAAGTTATTCCAAAATATAATAATTTACGAAATTTCTGCTATTACGAAAAATGGTTGTTAGCAAACTTAAACATTATTCCAAATATTAAATAATTTACGAAATTTCTGCTACTACGAAAAATGGTTGTTAGCAAACTCGAACATTATTTCAAATATTAAATAATTTACGAAATTTCTGCTTCTACGAAAAATGATTGTTAGCAAACTTGAACATTATTCCAAATATTAAATAATTTACGAAATTTCTGCTCCTACGAAAAATGGTTGTTAGCAAACTTGAACATTATTCCAAAAATTCAATAATTTACGAAATTTCTGCTACTACGAAAAATGGTTGTTAGCAAACTTGAACATTATTCCAAATATTAAATAATTTACTAAATTTCTGCTCCTACGAAAAATGGTTGTTAGCAAACTTGAACTTTATTCCAAAAATTCAATAATTTACGATATTTTGGCTACTACGACAAATGGTTGTTAGCAAACTTAAACTTTATTCCAAAAATTTAATAATTTACGATATTTCTGCTCCTACGAAAAATGGTTGTTAGCAAACTTGAACTTTATTCCAAAAATTCAATAATTTACGAAATTTCTGCTACTACGAAAAATGGTTGTTAGCAAACTTGAACATTATTCCAAATATTAAATAATTTACTAAATTTCTGCTCCTACGAAAAATGGTTGTTAGCAAACTTGAATTTGATTCCGAAAATTCAATAATTTACGATATTTCGGCTATTACGAAAAATGGTTGTTAGCAAACTTAAACTTTATTCCAAAAATTCAATAATTTACGAAATTTCTGCTACTACGAAAAATGGTTGTTAGCAAACTTAAACATTATTTCAAATATTAAATATTTTACGAAATTTCTACTCTTACGAAAAATGGTTGTTAGCAAACATGAACATTATTCTAAATATTAAATAATTTACGAAATTTCGGCTACTACGAAAAATGGTTGTTAGCAAACTTGAACTTTATTCCAAAAATTCAATAATTTACGATATTTCGACTACTACGACAAATGGTTGTTAGCAAACTTGAACATTATTCCAAATATTAAATAATTTACTAAATTTCTGCTCCTACGAAAAATGGTTGTTAGCAAACTTGAATTTTATTCCGAAAATTCAATAATTTACGATATTTCGGCTATTACGAAAAATGGTTGTTAGCAAACTTAAACTTTATTCCAAATATTAAATAATTTACTAAATTTCTGCTCCTACGAAAAATGGTTGTTAGCAAACTTGAACTTTATTCCAAAAATTCAATAATTTACGATATTTCGGCTACTACGACAAATGGTTGTTAGCAAACTTGAACATTATTCCAAATATTGAATATTTTACGAAATTTCTGCTCCTACGCAAAATGGTTGTTAGCAAACTTGAATTTTATTCCGAAAATTCAATAATTTACGATATTTCGGCTATTACGAAAAATGGTTGTTAGCAAACTTAAACTTTATTCCAAAAATTCAATAATTTACGAAATTTCTGCTACTACGAAAAATGGTTGTTAGCAAACTTAAACATTATTTCAAATATTAAATATTTTACGAAATTTCTACTCTTACGAAAAATGGTTGTTAGCAAACTTGAACTTTATTCCAAAAATTCAATAATTTACGATATTTCGGCTACTACGACAAATGGTTGTTCAAACTTGAACATTATTCCAAATATTAAATAATTTACGAAATTTCTGCTTCTACGAAAAATGGTTGTTAGCAAACTTGAACATTATTCCAAAAATTCAATAATTTACGAAATTTCTGCTACTACGAAAAATGGTTGTTAGCAAACTTGAATTTTATTCCGAAAATTCAATAATTTACGATATTTCGGCTATTACGAAAAATGGTTGTTAGCAAACTTAAACTTTATTCCAAATATTAAATAATTTACTAAATTTCTGCTCCTACGAAAAATGGTTGTTAGCAAACTTGAACTTTATTCCAAAAATTCAATAATTTACGATATTTCGGCTACTACGACAAATGGTTGTAAGCAAACTTGAACTTTATTCCAAAAATTCAATAATTCACGAAATTTCTGTTACTACGAAAAATGGTTGTTAGCAAACTTGAACATTATTCCAAAAATTGAATATTTTACGAAATTTCTGCTCCTACGAAAAATGGTTGTTAGCAAACTTGAATTTTATTCCGAAAATTCAATAATTTACGATTTTTCGGCTATTACGAAAAATGGTTGTTAGCAAACTTAAACTTTATTCCAAAAATTCAATAATTTACGAAATTTCTGCTACTACGAAAAATGGTTGTTAGCAAACTTAAACATTATTTCAAATATTAAATATTTTACGAAATTTCTACTCTTACGAAAAATGGTTGTTAGCAAACATGAACATTATTCTAAATATTAAATAATTTACGAAATTTCGGCTACTACGAAAAATAGTTGTTAGCAAACTTGAACTTTATTCCAAAAATTCAATAATTTACGATATTTCGGCTACTACGACAAATGGTTGTTAGCAAACTTGAACATTATTCCAAATATTAAATAATTTACGAAATTTCTGCTCCTACGAAAAATGGTTGTTAGCAAACTTGAACATTATTCCAAAAATTCAATAATTTACGAAATTTCTGCTACTACGAAAAATGGTTGTTAGCAAACTTGAATTTTATTCCGAAAATTCAATAATTTACGATATTTCGGCTATTACGAAAAATGGTTGTTAGCAAACTTAAACTTTATTCCAAATATTAAATAATTTACTAAATTTCTGCTCCTACGAAAAATGTTTGTTAGCAAACTTGAACTTTATTCCAAAAATTCAATAATTTACGATATTTCGGCTACTACGACAAATGGTTGTTAGCAAACTTAAACTTTATTCCAAAAATTCAATAATTTACGATATTTCGGCTACTACGACAAATGGTTGTTAGCAAACTTAAACTTTATTCCAAAAATTCAATAATTTACGATATTTCGGCTACTACGAAAAATGGTTGTTAGCAAACTTAAACATTATTTCAAATATTAAATATTTTACGAAATTTCTACTCCTACGAAAAATGGTTGTTAGCAAACATGAACACTATTCTCAATATTAAATAATTTACGAAATTTCGGCTACTACGAAAAATGGTTGTTAGCAAACTTGAACATTATTCCAAATATTAAATTATTTACTAAATTTCTGCTCCTACGAAAAATGGTTGTTAGCAAACTTGAACTTTATTCCAAAAATTCAATAATTTACGATATTTCGGCTACTACGACAAATGGTTGTTAGCAAACTTAAACTTTATTCCAAAAATTTAATAATTTACGATATTTCGGCTACTACGAAAAATGGTTGTAAGCAAACTTGAACTTTATTCCAAAAATTCAATAATTCACGAAATTTCTGCTACTACGAAAAATGGTTGTTAGCAAACTTGAACATTATTCCAAATATTAAATAATTTACGAAATTTCTGCTACTACGAAAAATGGTTGTTAGCAAACTTAAACATTATTCCAAAAATTAAATAATTTACGAAATTTCTGCTACTACGAAAAATGGTTGATAGCAAACCTAAACATTATTCCAAAAATTCAATAATTTACGAAATTTCTGCTACTACGAAAAATGGTTGTTAGCAAACTTAAAAGTTATTCCAAAACATAAAAATTTACGAAATTTCTGCTATTACGAAAAATGGTTGTTAGCAAACTTGAACATTATTCCAAATATTAAATAATTTACGAAATTTCTGCTACTACGAAAAATGGTTGTTAGCAAACTCAAACATTATTTCAAATATTAAATAATTTACGAAATTTCTGCTCCTACGAAAAATGGTTGTTAGCAAACTCAAACATTATTTCAAATATTAAATAATTTACGAAATTTCGGCTACTACGAAAAATGATTGATAGCAAACTTAAACATTATTCCAAATATTAAATAATTTACGATATTTTGGCTACTACGACAAATGGTTGTTAGCAAACTTAAACTTTATTCCAAAAATTAAATAATTTACGAAATTTCGGCTACTACGAAAAATGGTTGTTAGCAAACCTAAACATTATTCCAAAAATTCAATAATTTACGAAATTTCTGCTACTACGAAAAATGGTTGTTAGCAAACTTAAAAGTTATTCCAAAACATAAAAATTTACGAAATTTCTGCTATTACGAAAAATGGTTGTTAGCAAACTTAAACATTATTCCAAATATTAAATAATTTACGAAATTTCTGCTACTACGAAAAATGGTTGTTAGCAAACTCAAACATTATTTCAAATATTAAATAATTTACGAAATTTCTGCTCCTACGAAAAATGGTTGTTAGCAAACTCAAACATTATTTCAAATATTAAATAATTTACGAAATTTCGGCTACTACGAAAAATGATTGATAGCAAACTTAAACATTATTCCAAATATTAAATAATTTACGATATTTTGGCTACTACGACAAATGGTTGTTAGCAAACTTAAACTTTATTCCAAAAATTAAATAATTTACGAAATTTCGGCTACTACGAAAAATGGTTGTTAGCAAACTTGAAAGTTATTCCAAAATATAATAATTTACGAAATTTCTGCTATTACGAAAAATGGTTGTTAGCAAACTTAAACATTATTCCAAATATTAAATAATTTACGAAATTTCTGCTACTACGAAAAATGGTTGTTAGCAAACTCGAACATTATTTCAAATATTAAATAATTTACGAAATTTCTGCTTCTACGAAAAATGATTGTAAGCAAACTTGAACATTATTCCAAATATTAAATAATTTACGAAATTTCTGCTCCTACGAAAAATGGTTGTTAGCAAACTTGAACATTATTCCAAAAATTCAATAATTTACGAAATTTCTGCTACTACGAAAAATGGTTGTTAGCAAACTTGAACATTATTCCAAATATTAAATAATTTACTAAATTTCTGCTCCTACGAAAAATGGTTGTTAGCAAACTTGAACTTTATTCCAAAAATTCAATAATTTACGATATTTTGGCTACTACGACAAATGGTTGTTAGCAAACTTAAACTTTATTCCAAAAATTTAATAATTTACGATATTTCTGCTCCTACGAAAAATGGTTGTTAGCAAACTTGAACTTTATTCCAAAAATTCAATAATTTACGAAATTTCTGCTACTACGAAAAATGGTTGTTAGCAAACTTGAACATTATTCCAAATATTAAATAATTTACTAAATTTCTGCTCCTACGAAAAATGGTTGTTAGCAAACTTGAATTTGATTCCGAAAATTCAATAATTTACGATATTTCGGCTATTACGAAAAATGGTTGTTAGCAAACTTAAACTTTATTCCAAAAATTCAATAATTTACGAAATTTCTGCTACTACGAAAAATGGTTGTTAGCAAACTTAAACATTATTTCAAATATTAAATATTTTACGAAATTTCTACTCTTACGAAAAATGGTTGTTAGCAAACATGAACATTATTCTAAATATTAAATAATTTACGAAATTTCGGCTACTACGAAAAATGGTTGTTAGCAAACTTGAACTTTATTCCAAAAATTCAATAATTTACGATATTTCGACTACTACGACAAATGGTTGTTAGCAAACTTGAACATTATTCCAAATATTAAATAATTTACTAAATTTCTGCTCCTACGAAAAATGGTTGTTAGCAAACTTGAATTTTATTCCGAAAATTCAATAATTTACGATATTTCGGCTTTTACGAAAAATGGTTGTTAGCAAACTTAAACTTTATTCCAAATATTAAATAATTTACTAAATTTCTGCTCCTACGAAAAATGGTTGTTAGCAAACTTGAACTTTATTCCAAAAATTCAATAATTTACGATATTTCGGCTACTACGACAAATGGTTGTTAGCAAACTTGAACATTATTCCAAATATTGAATATTTTACGAAATTTCTGCTCCTACGCAAAATGGTTGTTAGCAAACTTGAATTTTATTCCGAAAATTCAATAATTTACGATATTTCGGCTATTACGAAAAATGGTTGTTAGCAAACTTAAACTTTATTCCAAAAATTCAATAATTTACGAAATTTCTGCTACTACGAAAAATGGTTGTTAGCAAACTTAAACATTATTTCAAATATTAAATATTTTACGAAATTTCTACTCTTACGAAAAATGGTTGTTAGCAAACTTGAACTTTATTCCAAAAATTCAATAATTTACGATATTTCGGCTACTACGACAAATGGTTGTTCAAACTTGAACATTATTCCAAATATTAAATAATTTACGAAATTTCTGCTCCTACGAAAAATGGTTGTTAGCAAACTTGAACATTATTCCAAAAATTCAATAATTTACGAAATTTTTGCTACTACGAAAAATGGTTGTTAGCAAACTTGAATTTTATTCCGAAAATTCAATAATTTACGATATTTCGGCTATTACGAAAAATGGTTGTTAGCAAACTTAAACTTTATTCCAAATATTAAATAATTTACTAAATATCTGCTCCTACGAAAAATGGTTGTTAGCAAACTTGAACTTTATTCCAAAAATTCAATAATTTACGATATTTCGGCTACTACGACAAATGGTTGTAAGCAAACTTGAACTTTATTCCAAAAATTCAATAATTCACGAAATTTCTGTTACTACGAAAAATGGTTGTTAGCAAACTTGAACATTATTCCAAAAATTGAATATTTTACGAAATTTCTGCTCCTACGAAAAATGGTTGTTAGCAAACTTGAATTTTATTCCGAAAATTCAATAATTTACGATTTTTCGGCTATTACGAAAAATGGTTGTTAGCAAACTTAAACTTTATTCCAAAAATTCAATAATTTACGAAATTTCTGCTACTACGAAAAATGGTTGTTAGCAAACTTAAACATTATTTCAAATATTAAATATTTTACGAAATTTCTACTCTTACGAAAAATGGTTGTTAGCAAACATGAACATTATTCTAAATATTAAATAATTTACGAAATTTCGGCTACTACGAAAAATAGTTGTTAGCAAACTTGAACTTTATTCCAAAAATTCAATAATTTACGATATTTCGGCTACTACGACAAATGGTTGTTAGCAAACTTGAACATTATTCCAAATATTAAATAATTTACGAAATTTCTGCTCCTACGAAAAATGGTTGTTAGCAAACTTGAACATTATTCCAAAAATTCAATAATTTACGAAATTTCTGCTACTACGAAAAATGGTTGTTAGCAAACTTGAATTTTATTCCGAAAATTCAATAATTTACGATATTTCGGCTATTACGAAAAATGGTTGTTAGCAAACTTAAACTTTATTCCAAATATTAAATAATTTACTAAATTTCTGCTCCTACGAAAAATGTTTGTTAGCAAACTTGAACTTTATTCCAAAAATTCAATAATTTACGATATTTCGGCTACTACGACAAATGGTTGTTAGCAAACTTAAACTTTATTCCAAAAATTCAATAATTTACGATATTTCGGCTACTACGACAAATGGTTGTTAGCAAACTTAAACTTTATTCCAAAAATTCAATAATTTACGATATTTCGGCTACTACGAAAAATGGTTGTTAGCAAACTTAAACATTATTTCAAATATTAAATATTTTACGAAATTTCTACTCCTACGAAAAATGGTTGTTAGCAAACATGAACACTATTCTCAATATTAAATAATTTACGAAATTTCGGCTACTACGAAAAATGGTTGTTAGCAAACTTGAACATTATTCCAAATATTAAATTATTTACTAAATTTCTGCTCCTACGAAAAATGGTTGTTAGCAAACTTGAACTTTATTCCAAAAATTCAATAATTTACGATATTTCGGCTACTACGACAAATGGTTGTTAGCAAACTTAAACTTTATTCCAAAAATTTAATAATTTACGATATTTCGGCTACTACGAAAAATGGTTGTAAGCAAACTTGAACTTTATTCCAAAAATTCAATAATTCACGAAATTTCTGCTACTACGAAAAATGGTTGTTAGCAAACTTGAACATTATTCCAAATATTAAATAATTTACGAAATTTCTGCTACTACGAAAAATGGTTGTTAGCAAACTTAAACATTATTCCAAAAATTAAATAATTTACGAAATTTCTGCTACTACGAAAAATGGTTGATAGCAAACCTAAACATTATTCCAAAAATTCAATAATTTACGAAATTTCTGCTACTACGAAAAATGGTTGTTAGCAAACTTAAAAGTTATTCCAAAACATAAAAATTTACGAAATTTCTGCTATTACGAAAAATGGTTGTTAGCAAACTTGAACATTATTCCAAATATTAAATAATTTACGAAATTTCTGCTACTACGAAAAATGGTTGTTAGCAAACTCAAACATTATTTCAAATATTAAATAATTTACGAAATTTCTGCTCCTACGAAAAATGGTTGTTAGCAAACTCAAACATTATTTCAAATATTAAATAATTTACGAAATTTCGGCTACTACGAAAAATGATTGATAGCAAACTTAAACATTATTCCAAATATTAAATAATTTACGATATTTTGGCTACTACGACAAATGGTTGTTAGCAAACTTAAACTTTATTCCAAAAATTAAATAATTTACGAAATTTCGGCTACTACGAAAAATGGTTGTTAGCAAACCTAAACATTATTCCAAAAATTCAATAATTTACGAAATTTCTGCTACTACGAAAAATGGTTGTTAGCAAACTTAAAAGTTATTCCAAAACATAAAAATTTACGAAATTTCTGCTATTACGAAAAATGGTTGTTAGCAAACTTAAACATTATTCCAAATATTAAATAATTTACGAAATTTCTGCTACTACGAAAAATGGTTGTTAGCAAACTCAAACATTATTTCAAATATTAAATAATTTACGAAATTTCTGCTCCTACGAAAAATGGTTGTTAGCAAACTCAAACATTATTTCAAATATTAAATAATTTACGAAATTTCGGCTACTACGAAAAATGATTGATAGCAAACTTAAACATTATTCCAAATATTAAATAATTTACGATATTTTGGCTACTACGACAAATGGTTGTTAGCAAACTTAAACTTTATTCCAAAAATTAAATAATTTACGAAATTTCGGCTACTACGAAAAATGGTTGTTAGCAAACTTGAAAGTTATTCCAAAATATAATAATTTACGAAATTTCTGCTATTACGAAAAATGGTTGTTAGCAAACTTAAACATTATTCCAAATATTAAATAATTTACGAAATTTCTGCTACTACGAAAAATGGTTGTTAGCAAACTCGAACATTATTTCAAATATTAAATAATTTACGAAATTTCTGCTTCTACGAAAAATGATTGTTAGCAAACTTGAACATTATTCCAAATATTAAATAATTTACGAAATTTCTGCTCCTACGAAAAATGGTTGTTAGCAAACTTGAACATTATTCCAAAAATTCAATAATTTACGAAATTTCTGCTACTACGAAAAATGGTTGTTAGCAAACTTGAACATTATTCCAAATATTAAATAATTTACTAAATTTCTGCTCCTACGAAAAATGGTTGTTAGCAAACTTGAACTTTATTCCAAAAATTCAATAATTTACGATATTTTGGCTACTACGACAAATGGTTGTTAGCAAACTTAAACTTTATTCCAAAAATTTAATAATTTACGATATTTCTGCTCCTACGAAAAATGGTTGTTAGCAAACTTGAACTTTATTCCAAAAATTCAATAATTTACGAAATTTCTGCTACTACGAAAAATGGTTGTTAGCAAACTTGAACATTATTCCAAATATTAAATAATTTACTAAATTTCTGCTCCTACGAAAAATGGTTGTTAGCAAACTTGAATTTGATTCCGAAAATTCAATAATTTACGATATTTCGGCTATTACGAAAAATGGTTGTTAGCAAACTTAAACTTTATTCCAAAAATTCAATAATTTACGAAATTTCTGCTACTACGAAAAATGGTTGTTAGCAAACTTAAACATTATTTCAAATATTAAATATTTTACGAAATTTCTACTCTTACGAAAAATGGTTGTTAGCAAACATGAACATTATTCTAAATATTAAATAATTTACGAAATTTCGGCTACTACGAAAAATGGTTGTTAGCAAACTTGAACTTTATTCCAAAAATTCAATAATTTACGATATTTCGACTACTACGACAAATGGTTGTTAGCAAACTTGAACATTATTCCAAATATTAAATAATTTACTAAATTTCTGCTCCTACGAAAAATGGTTGTTAGCAAACTTGAATTTTATTCCGAAAATTCAATAATTTACGATATTTCGGCTATTACGAAAAATGGTTGTTAGCAAACATGAACATTATTCTAAATATTAAATAATTTACGAAATTTCGGCTACTACGAAAAATAGTTGTTAGCAAACTTGAACTTTATTCCAAAAATTCAATAATTTACGATATTTCGGCTACTACGACAAATGGTTGTTAGCAAACTTGAACATTATTCCAAATATTAAATAATTTACGAAATTTCTGCTCCTACGAAAAATGGTTGTTAGCAAACTTGAACATTATTCCAAAAATTCAATAATTTACGAAATTTCTGCTACTACGAAAAATGGTTGTTAGCAAACTTGAATTTTATTCCGAAAATTCAATAATTTACGATATTTCGGCTATTACGAAAAATGGTTGTTAGCAAACTTAAACTTTATTCCAAATATTAAATAATTTACTAAATTTCTGCTCCTACGAAAAATGTTTGTTAGCAAACTTGAACTTTATTCCAAAAATTCAATAATTTACGATATTTCGGCTACTACGACAAATGGTTGTTAGCAAACTTAAACTTTATTCCAAAAATTCAATAATTTACGATATTTCGGCTACTACGACAAATGGTTGTTAGCAAACTTAAACTTTATTCCAAAAATTCAATAATTTACGATATTTCGGCTACTACGAAAAATGGTTGTTAGCAAACTTAAACATTATTTCAAATATTAAATATTTTACGAAATTTCTACTCCTACGAAAAATGGTTGTTAGCAAACATGAACACTATTCTCAATATTAAATAATTTACGAAATTTCGGCTACTACGAAAAATGGTTGTTAGCAAACTTGAACATTATTCCAAATATTAAATTATTTACTAAATTTCTGCTCCTACGAAAAATGGTTGTTAGCAAACTTGAACTTTATTCCAAAAATTCAATAATTTACGATATTTCGGCTACTACGACAAATGGTTGTTAGCAAACTTAAACTTTATTCCAAAAATTTAATAATTTACGATATTTCGGCTACTACGAAAAATGGTTGTAAGCAAACTTGAACTTTATTCCAAAAATTCAATAATTCACGAAATTTCTGCTACTACGAAAAATGGTTGTTAGCAAACTTGAACATTATTCCAAATATTAAATAATTTACGAAATTTCTGCTACTACGAAAAATGGTTGTTAGCAAACTTAAACATTATTCCAAAAATTAAATAATTTACGAAATTTCTGCTACTACGAAAAATGGTTGATAGCAAACCTAAACATTATTCCAAAAATTCAATAATTTACGAAATTTCTGCTACTACGAAAAATGGTTGTTAGCAAACTTAAAAGTTATTCCAAAACATAAAAATTTACGAAATTTCTGCTATTACGAAAAATGGTTGTTAGCAAACTTGAACATTATTCCAAATATTAAATAATTTACGAAATTTCTGCTACTACGAAAAATGGTTGTTAGCAAACTCAAACATTATTTCAAATATTAAATAATTTACGAAATTTCTGCTCCTACGAAAAATGGTTGTTAGCAAACTCAAACATTATTTCAAATATTAAATAATTTACGAAATTTCGGCTACTACGAAAAATGATTGATAGCAAACTTAAACATTATTCCAAATATTAAATAATTTACGATATTTTGGCTACTACGACAAATGGTTGTTAGCAAACTTAAACTTTATTCCAAAAATTAAATAATTTACGAAATTTCGGCTACTACGAAAAATGGTTGTTAGCAAACCTAAACATTATTCCAAAAATTCAATAATTTACGAAATTTCTGCTACTACGAAAAATGGTTGTTAGCAAACTTAAAAGTTATTCCAAAACATAAAAATTTACGAAATTTCTGCTATTACGAAAAATGGTTGTTAGCAAACTTAAACATTATTCCAAATATTAAATAATTTACGAAATTTCTGCTACTACGAAAAATGGTTGTTAGCAAACTCAAACATTATTTCAAATATTAAATAATTTACGAAATTTCTGCTCCTACGAAAAATGGTTGTTAGCAAACTCAAACATTATTTCAAATATTAAATAATTTACGAAATTTCGGCTACTACGAAAAATGATTGATAGCAAACTTAAACATTATTCCAAATATTAAATAATTTACGATATTTTGGCTACTACGACAAATGGTTGTTAGCAAACTTAAACTTTATTCCAAAAATTAAATAATTTACGAAATTTCGGCTACTACGAAAAATGGTTGTTAGCAAACTTGAAAGTTATTCCAAAATATAATAATTTACGAAATTTCTGCTATTACGAAAAATGGTTGTTAGCAAACTTAAACATTATTCCAAATATTAAATAATTTACGAAATTTCTGCTACTACGAAAAATGGTTGTTAGCAAACTCGAACATTATTTCAAATATTAAATAATTTACGAAATTTCTGCTTCTACGAAAAATGATTGTTAGCAAACTTGAACATTATTCCAAATATTAAATAATTTACGAAATTTCTGCTCCTACGAAAAATGGTTGTTAGCAAACTTGAACATTATTCCAAAAATTCAATAATTTACGAAATTTCTGCTACTACGAAAAATGGTTGTTAGCAAACTTGAACATTATTCCAAATATTAAATAATTTACTAAATTTCTGCTCCTACGAAAAATGGTTGTTAGCAAACTTGAACTTTATTCCAAAAATTCAATAATTTACGATATTTTGGCTACTACGACAAATGGTTGTTAGCAAACTTAAACTTTATTCCAAAAATTTAATAATTTACGATATTTCTGCTCCTACGAAAAATGGTTGTTAGCAAACTTGAACTTTATTCCAAAAATTCAATAATTTACGAAATTTCTGCTACTACGAAAAATGGTTGTTAGCAAACTTGAACATTATTCCAAATATTAAATAATTTACTAAATTTCTGCTCCTACGAAAAATGGTTGTTAGCAAACTTGAATTTGATTCCGAAAATTCAATAATTTACGATATTTCGGCTATTACGAAAAATGGTTGTTAGCAAACTTAAACTTTATTCCAAAAATTCAATAATTTACGAAATTTCTGCTACTACGAAAAATGGTTGTTAGCAAACTTAAACATTATTTCAAATATTAAATATTTTACGAAATTTCTACTCTTACGAAAAATGGTTGTTAGCAAACATGAACATTATTCTAAATATTAAATAATTTACGAAATTTCGGCTACTACGAAAAATGGTTGTTAGCAAACTTGAACTTTATTCCAAAAATTCAATAATTTACGATATTTCGACTACTACGACAAATGGTTGTTAGCAAACTTGAACATTATTCCAAATATTAAATAATTTACTAAATTTCTGCTCCTACGAAAAATGGTTGTTAGCAAACTTGAATTTTATTCCGAAAATTCAATAATTTACGATATTTCGGCTTTTACGAAAAATGGTTGTTAGCAAACTTAAACTTTATTCCAAATATTAAATAATTTACTAAATTTCTGCTCCTACGAAAAATGGTTGTTAGCAAACTTGAACTTTATTCCAAAAATTCAATAATTTACGATATTTCGGCTACTACGACAAATGGTTGTTAGCAAACTTGAACATTATTCCAAATATTGAATATTTTACGAAATTTCTGCTCCTACGCAAAATGGTTGTTAGCAAACTTGAATTTTATTCCGAAAATTCAATAATTTACGATATTTCGGCTATTACGAAAAATGGTTGTTAGCAAACTTAAACTTTATTCCAAAAATTCAATAATTTACGAAATTTCTGCTACTACGAAAAATGGTTGTTAGCAAACTTAAACATTATTTCAAATATTAAATATTTTACGAAATTTCTACTCTTACGAAAAATGGTTGTTAGCAAACTTGAACTTTATTCCAAAAATTCAATAATTTACGATATTTCGGCTACTACGACAAATGGTTGTTCAAACTTGAACATTATTCCAAATATTAAATAATTTACGAAATTTCTGCTCCTACGAAAAATGGTTGTTAGCAAACTTGAACATTATTCCAAAAATTCAATAATTTACGAAATTTTTGCTACTACGAAAAATGGTTGTTAGCAAACTTGAATTTTATTCCGAAAATTCAATAATTTACGATATTTCGGCTATTACGAAAAATGGTTGTTAGCAAACTTAAACTTTATTCCAAATATTAAATAATTTACTAAATTTCTGCTCCTACGAAAAATGGTTGTTAGCAAACTTGAACTTTATTCCAAAAATTCAATAATTTACGATATTTCGGCTACTACGACAAATGGTTGTAAGCAAACTTGAACTTTATTCCAAAAATTCAATAATTCACGAAATTTCTGTTACTACGAAAAATGGTTGTTAGCAAACTTGAACATTATTCCAAAAATTGAATATTTTACGAAATTTCTGCTCCTACGAAAAATGGTTGTTAGCAAACTTGAATTTTATTCCGAAAATTCAATAATTTACGATTTTTCGGCTATTACGAAAAATGGTTGTTAGCAAACTTAAACTTTATTCCAAAAATTCAATAATTTACGAAATTTCTGCTACTACGAAAAATGGTTGTTAGCAAACTTAAACATTATTTCAAATATTAAATATTTTACGAAATTTCTACTCTTACGAAAAATGGTTGTTAGCAAACATGAACATTATTCTAAATATTAAATAATTTACGAAATTTCGGCTACTACGAAAAATAGTTGTTAGCAAACTTGAACTTTATTCCAAAAATTCAATAATTTACGATATTTCGGCTACTACGACAAATGGTTGTTAGCAAACTTGAACATTATTCCAAATATTAAATAATTTACGAAATTTCTGCTCCTACGAAAAATGGTTGTTAGCAAACTTGAACATTATTCCAAAAATTCAATAATTTACGAAATTTCTGCTACTACGAAAAATGGTTGTTAGCAAACTTGAATTTTATTCCGAAAATTCAATAATTTACGATATTTCGGCTATTACGAAAAATGGTTGTTAGCAAACTTAAACTTTATTCCAAATATTAAATAATTTACTAAATTTCTGCTCCTACGAAAAATGTTTGTTAGCAAACTTGAACTTTATTCCAAAAATTCAATAATTTACGATATTTCGGCTACTACGACAAATGGTTGTTAGCAAACTTAAACTTTATTCCAAAAATTCAATAATTTACGATATTTCGGCTACTACGACAAATGGTTGTTAGCAAACTTAAACTTTATTCCAAAAATTCAATAATTTACGATATTTCGGCTACTACGAAAAATGGTTGTTAGCAAACTTAAACATTATTTCAAATATTAAATATTTTACGAAATTTCTACTCCTACGAAAAATGGTTGTTAGCAAACATGAACACTATTCTCAATATTAAATAATTTACGAAATTTCGGCTACTACGAAAAATGGTTGTTAGCAAACTTGAACATTATTCCAAATATTAAATTATTTACTAAATTTCTGCTCCTACGAAAAATGGTTGTTAGCAAACTTGAACTTTATTCCAAAAATTCAATAATTTACGATATTTCGGCTACTACGACAAATGGTTGTTAGCAAACTTAAACTTTATTCCAAAAATTTAATAATTTACGATATTTCGGCTACTACGAAAAATGGTTGTAAGCAAACTTGAACTTTATTCCAAAAATTCAATAATTCACGAAATTTCTGCTACTACGAAAAATGGTTGTTAGCAAACTTGAACATTATTCCAAATATTAAATAATTTACGAAATTTCTGCTACTACGAAAAATGGTTGTTAGCAAACTTAAACATTATTCCAAAAATTAAATAATTTACGAAATTTCTGCTACTACGAAAAATGGTTGATAGCAAACCTAAACATTATTCCAAAAATTCAATAATTTACGAAATTTCTGCTACTACGAAAAATGGTTGTTAGCAAACTTAAAAGTTATTCCAAAACATAAAAATTTACGAAATTTCTGCTATTACGAAAAATGGTTGTTAGCAAACTTGAACATTATTCCAAATATTAAATAATTTACGAAATTTCTGCTACTACGAAAAATGGTTGTTAGCAAACTCAAACATTATTTCAAATATTAAATAATTTACGAAATTTCTGCTCCTACGAAAAATGGTTGTTAGCAAACTCAAACATTATTTCAAATATTAAATAATTTACGAAATTTCGGCTACTACGAAAAATGATTGATAGCAAACTTAAACATTATTCCAAATATTAAATAATTTACGATATTTTGGCTACTACGACAAATGGTTGTTAGCAAACTTAAACTTTATTCCAAAAATTAAATAATTTACGAAATTTCGGCTACTACGAAAAATGGTTGTTAGCAAACCTAAACATTATTCCAAAAATTCAATAATTTACGAAATTTCTGCTACTACGAAAAATGGTTGTTAGCAAACTTAAAAGTTATTCCAAAACATAAAAATTTACGAAATTTCTGCTATTACGAAAAATGGTTGTTAGCAAACTTAAACATTATTCCAAATATTAAATAATTTACGAAATTTCTGCTACTACGAAAAATGGTTGTTAGCAAACTCAAACATTATTTCAAATATTAAATAATTTACGAAATTTCTGCTCCTACGAAAAATGGTTGTTAGCAAACTCAAACATTATTTCAAATATTAAATAATTTACGAAATTTCGGCTACTACGAAAAATGATTGATAGCAAACTTAAACATTATTCCAAATATTAAATAATTTACGATATTTTGGCTACTACGACAAATGGTTGTTAGCAAACTTAAACTTTATTCCAAAAATTAAATAATTTACGAAATTTCGGCTACTACGAAAAATGGTTGTTAGCAAACTTGAAAGTTATTCCAAAATATAATAATTTACGAAATTTCTGCTATTACGAAAAATGGTTGTTAGCAAACTTAAACATTATTCCAAATATTAAATAATTTACGAAATTTCTGCTACTACGAAAAATGGTTGTTAGCAAACTCGAACATTATTTCAAATATTAAATAATTTACGAAATTTCTGCTTCTACGAAAAATGATTGTTAGCAAACTTGAACATTATTCCAAATATTAAATAATTTACGAAATTTCTGCTCCTACGAAAAATGGTTGTTAGCAAACTTGAACATTATTCCAAAAATTCAATAATTTACGAAATTTCTGCTACTACGAAAAATGGTTGTTAGCAAACTTGAACATTATTCCAAATATTAAATAATTTACTAAATTTCTGCTCCTACGAAAAATGGTTGTTAGCAAACTTGAACTTTATTCCAAAAATTCAATAATTTACGATATTTTGGCTACTACGACAAATGGTTGTTAGCAAACTTAAACTTTATTCCAAAAATTTAATAATTTACGATATTTCTGCTCCTACGAAAAATGGTTGTTAGCAAACTTGAACTTTATTCCAAAAATTCAATAATTTACGAAATTTCTGCTACTACGAAAAATGGTTGTTAGCAAACTTGAACATTATTCCAAATATTAAATAATTTACTAAATTTCTGCTCCTACGAAAAATGGTTGTTAGCAAACTTGAATTTGATTCCGAAAATTCAATAATTTACGATATTTCGGCTATTACGAAAAATGGTTGTTAGCAAACTTAAACTTTATTCCAAAAATTCAATAATTTACGAAATTTCTGCTACTACGAAAAATGGTTGTTAGCAAACTTAAACATTATTTCAAATATTAAATATTTTACGAAATTTCTACTCTTACGAAAAATGGTTGTTAGCAAACATGAACATTATTCTAAATATTAAATAATTTACGAAATTTCGGCTACTACGAAAAATGGTTGTTAGCAAACTTGAACTTTATTCCAAAAATTCAATAATTTACGATATTTCGACTACTACGACAAATGGTTGTTAGCAAACTTGAACATTATTCCAAATATTAAATAATTTACTAAATTTCTGCTCCTACGAAAAATGGTTGTTAGCAAACTTGAATTTTATTCCGAAAATTCAATAATTTACGATATTTCGGCTATTACGAAAAATGGTTGTTAGCAAACTTAAACTTTATTCCAAATATTAAATAATTTACTAAATTTCTGCTCCTACGAAAAATGGTTGTTAGCAAACTTGAACTTTATTCCAAAAATTCAATAATTTACGATATTTCGGCTACTACGACAAATGGTTGTTAGCAAACTTGAACATTATTCCAAATATTGAATATTTTACGAAATTTCTGCTCCTACGCAAAATGGTTGTTAGCAAACTTGAATTTTATTCCGAAAATTCAATAATTTACGATATTTCGGCTATTACGAAAAATGGTTGTTAGCAAACTTAAACTTTATTCCAAAAATTCAATAATTTACGAAATTTCTGCTACTACGAAAAATGGTTGTTAGCAAACTTAAACATTATTTCAAATATTAAATATTTTACGAAATTTCTACTCTTACGAAAAATGGTTGTTAGCAAACTTGAACTTTATTCCAAAAATTCAATAATTTACGATATTTCGGCTACTACGACAAATGGTTGTTAGCAAACTTGAACATTATTCCAAATATTAAATAATTTACGAAATTTCTGCTCCTACGAAAAATGGTTGTTAGCAAACTTGAACATTATTCCAAAAATTCAATAATTTACGAAATTTCTGCTACTACGAAAAATGGTTGTTAGCAAACTTGAATTTTATTCCGAAAATTCAATAATTTACGATATTTCGGCTATTACGAAAAATGGTTGTTAGCAAACTTAAACTTTATTCCAAATATTAAATAATTTACTAAATTTCTGCTCCTACGAAAAATGGTTGTTAGCAAACTTGAACTTTATTCCAAAAATTCAATAATTTACGATATTTCGGCTACTACGACAAATGGTTGTTAGCAAACTTAAACTTTATTCCAAAAATTTAATAATTTACGATATTTCGGCTACTACGAAAAATGGTTGTAAGCAAACTTGAACTTTATTCCAAAAATTCAATAATTCACGAAATTTCTGTTACTACGAAAAATGGTTGTTAGCAAACTTGAACATTATTCCAAAAATTGAATATTTTACGAAATTTCTGCTCCTACGAAAAATGGTTGTTAGCAAACTTGAATTTTATTCCGAAAATTCAATAATTTACGATTTTTCGGCTATTACGAAAAATGGTTGTTAGCAAACTTAAACTTTATTCCAAAAATTCAATAATTTACGAAATTTCTGCTACTACGAAAAATGGTTGTTAGCAAACTTAAAAGTTATTCCAAAACATAAAAATTTACGAAATTTCTGCTACTACGAAAAATGGTTGTTAGCAAACTCAAACATTATTTCAAATATTAAATAATTTACGAAATTTCTGCTCCTACGAAAAATGGTTGTTAGCAAACTCAAACATTATTTCAAATATTAAATAATTTACGAAATTTCGGCTACTACGAAAAATGATTGATAGCAAACTTAAACATTATTCCAAATATTAAATAATTTACGATATTTTGGCTACTACGACAAATGGTTGTTAGCAAACTTAAACTTTATTCCAAAAATTAAATAATTTACGAAATTTCGGCTACTACGAAAAATGGTTGTTAGCAAACTTGAAAGTTATTCCAAAATATAATAATTTACGAAATTTCTGCTATTACGAAAAATGGTTGTTAGCAAACTTAAACATTATTCCAAATATTAAATAATTTACGAAATTTCTGCTACTACGAAAAATGGTTGTTAGCAAACTCGAACATTATTTCAAATATTAAATAATTTACGAAATTTCTGCTTCTACGAAAAATGATTGTTAGCAAACTTAAACATTATTCCAAATATTAAATAATTTACGAAATTTCTGCTCCTACGAAAAATGGTTGTTAGCAAACTTGAACATTATTCCAAAAATTCAATAATTTACGAAATTTCTGCTACTACGAAAAATGGTTGTTAGCAAACTTGAACATTATTCCAAATATTAAATAATTTACTAAATTTCTGCTCCTACGAAAAATGGTTGTTAGCAAACTTGAACTTTATTCCAAAAATTCAATAATTTTCGATATTTTGGCTACTACGACAAATGGTTGTTAGCAAACTTAAACTTTATTCCAAAAATTTAATAATTTACGATATTTCTGCTCCTACGAAAAATGGTTGTTAGCAAACTTGAACTTTATTCCAAAAATTCAATAATTTACGAAATTTCTGCTACTACGAAAAATGGTTGTTAGCAAACTTGAACATTATTCCAAATATTAAATAATTTACTAAATTTCTGCTCCTACGAAAAATGGTTGTTAGCAAACTTGAATTTGATTCCGAAAATTCAATAATTTACGATATTTCGGCTATTACGAAAAATGGTTGTTAGCAAACTTAAACTTTATTCCAAAAATTCAATAATTTACGAAATTTCTGCTACTACGAAAAATGGTTGTTAGCAAACTTAAACATTATTTCAAATATTAAATATTTTACGAAATTTCTACTCTTACGAAAAATGGTTGTTAGCAAACATGAACATTATTCTAAATATTAAATAATTTACGAAATTTCGGCTACTACGAAAAATGGTTGTTAGCAAACTTGAACTTTATTCCAAAAATTCAATAATTTACGATATTTCGACTACTACGACAAATGGTTGTTAGCAAACTTGAACATTATTCCAAATATTAAATAATTTACTAAATTTCTGCTCCTACGAAAAATGGTTGTTAGCAAACTTGAATTTTATTCCGAAAATTCAATAATTTACGATATTTCGGCTATTACGAAAAATGGTTGTTAGCAAACTTAAACTTTATTCCAAATATTAAATAATTTACTAAATTTCTGCTCCTACGAAAAATGGTTGTTAGCAAACTTGAACTTTATTCCAAAAATTCAATAATTTACGATATTTCGGCTACTACGACAAATGGTTGTTAGCAAACTTGAACATTATTCCAAATATTGAATATTTTACGAAATTTCTGCTCCTACGCAAAATGGTTGTTAGCAAACTTGAATTTTATTCCGAAAATTCAATAATTTACGATATTTCGGCTATTACGAAAAATGGTTGTTAGCAAACTTAAACTTTATTCCAAAAATTCAATAATTTACGAAATTTCTGCTACTACGAAAAATGGTTGTTAGCAAACTTAAACATTATTTCAAATATTAAATATTTTACGAAATTTCTACTCTTACGAAAAATGGTTGTTAGCAAACTTGAACTTTATTCCAAAAATTCAATAATTTACGATATTTCGGCTACTACGACAAATGGTTGTTAGCAAACTTGAACATTATTCCAAATATTAAATAATTTACGAAATTTCTGCTCCTACGAAAAATGGTTGTTAGCAAACTTGAACATTATTCCAAAAATTCAATAATTTACGAAATTTCTGCTACTACGAAAAATGGTTGTTAGCAAACTTGAATTTTATTCCGAAAATTCAATAATTTACGATATTTCGGCTATTACGAAAAATGGTTGTTAGCAAACTTAAACTTTATTCCAAATATTAAATAATTTACTAAATTTCTGCTCCTACGAAAAATGGTTGTTAGCAAACTTGAACTTTATTCCAAAAATTCAATAATTTACGATATTTCGGCTACTACGACAAATGGTTGTTAGCAAACTTAAACTTTATTCCAAAAATTTAATAATTTACGATATTTCGGCTACTACGAAAAATGGTTGTAAGCAAACTTGAACTTTATTCCAAAAATTCAATAATTCACGAAATTTCTGTTACTACGAAAAATGGTTGTTAGCAAACTTGAACATTATTCCAAAAATTGAATATTTTACGAAATTTCTGCTCCTACGAAAAATGGTTGTTAGCAAACTTGAATTTTATTCCGAAAATTCAATAATTTACGATTTTTCGGCTATTACGAAAAATGGTTGTTAGCAAACTTAAACTTTATTCCAAAAATTCAATAATTTACGAAATTTCTGCTACTACGAAAAATGGTTGTTAGCAAACTTAAAAGTTATTCCAAAACATAAAAATTTACGAAATTTCTGCTACTACGAAAAATGGTTGTTAGCAAACTCAAACATTATTTCAAATATTAAATAATTTACGAAATTTCTGCTCCTACGAAAAATGGTTGTTAGCAAACTCAAACATTATTTCAAATATTAAATAATTTACGAAATTTCGGCTACTACGAAAAATGATTGATAGCAAACTTAAACATTATTCCAAATATTAAATAATTTACGATATTTTGGCTACTACGACAAATGGTTGTTAGCAAACTTAAACTTTATTCCAAAAATTAAATAATTTACGAAATTTCGGCTACTACGAAAAATGGTTGTTAGCAAACTTGAAAGTTATTCCAAAATATAATAATTTACGAAATTTCTGCTATTACGAAAAATGGTTGTTAGCAAACTTAAACATTATTCCAAATATTAAATAATTTACGAAATTTCTGCTACTACGAAAAATGGTTGTTAGCAAACTCGAACATTATTTCAAATATTAAATAATTTACGAAATTTCTGCTTCTACGAAAAATGATTGTTAGCAAACTTAAACATTATTCCAAATATTAAATAATTTACGAAATTTCTGCTCCTACGAAAAATGGTTGTTAGCAAACTTGAACATTATTCCAAAAATTCAATAATTTACGAAATTTCTGCTACTACGAAAAATGGTTGTTAGCAAACTTGAACATTATTCCAAATATTAAATAATTTACTAAATTTCTGCTCCTACGAAAAATGGTTGTTAGCAAACTTGAACTTTATTCCAAAAATTCAATAATTTTCGATATTTTGGCTACTACGACAAATGGTTGTTAGCAAACTTAAACTTTATTCCAAAAATTTAATAATTTACGATATTTCTGCTCCTACGAAAAATGGTTGTTAGCAAACTTGAACTTTATTCCAAAAATTCAATAATTTACGAAATTTCTGCTACTACGAAAAATGGTTGTTAGCAAACTTGAACATTATTCCAAATATTAAATAATTTACTAAATTTCTGCTCCTACGAAAAATGGTTGTTAGCAAACTTGAATTTGATTCCGAAAATTCAATAATTTACGATATTTCGGCTATTACGAAAAATGGTTGTTAGCAAACTTAAACTTTATTCCAAAAATTCAATAATTTACGAAATTTCTGCTACTACGAAAAATGGTTGTTAGCAAACTTAAACATTATTTCAAATATTAAATATTTTACGAAATTTCTACTCTTACGAAAAATGGTTGTTAGCAAACATGAACATTATTCTAAATATTAAATAATTTACGAAATTTCGGCTACTACGAAAAATGGTTGTTAGCAAACTTGAACTTTATTCCAAAAATTCAATAATTTACGATATTTCGACTACTACGACAAATGGTTGTTAGCAAACTTGAACATTATTCCAAATATTAAATAATTTACTAAATTTCTGCTCCTACGAAAAATGGTTGTTAGCAAACTTGAATTTTATTCCGAAAATTCAATAATTTACGATATTTCGGCTATTACGAAAAATGGTTGTTAGCAAACTTAAACTTTATTCCAAATATTAAATAATTTACTAAATTTCTGCTCCTACGAAAAATGGTTGTTAGCAAACTTGAACTTTATTCCAAAAATTCAATAATTTACGATATTTCGGCTACTACGACAAATGGTTGTTAGCAAACTTGAACATTATTCCAAATATTGAATATTTTACGAAATTTCTGCTCCTACGCAAAATGGTTGTTAGCAAACTTGAATTTTATTCCGAAAATTCAATAATTTACGATATTTCGGCTATTACGAAAAATGGTTGTTAGCAAACTTAAACTTTATTCCAAAAATTCAATAATTTACGAAATTTCTGCTACTACGAAAAATGGTTGTTAGCAAACTTAAACATTATTTCAAATATTTAATATTTTACGAAATTTCTACTCTTACGAAAAATGGTTGTTAGCAAACTTGAACTTTATTCCAAAAATTCAATAATTTACGATATTTCGGCTACTACGACAAATGGTTGTTAGCAAACTTGAACATTATTCCAAATATTAAATAATTTACGAAATTTCTGCTCCTACGAAAAATGGTTGTTAGCAAACTTGAACATTATTCCAAAAATTCAATAATTTACGAAATTTCTGCTACTACGAAAAATGGTTGTTAGCAAACTTGAATTTTATTCCGAAAATTCAATAATTTACGATATTTCGGCTATTACGAAAAATGGTTGTTAGCAAACTTAAACTTTATTCCAAATATTAAATAATTTACTAAATTTCTGCTCCTACGAAAAATGGTTGTTAGCAAACTTGAACTTTATTCCAAAAATTCAATAATTTACGATATTTCGGCTACTACGACAAATGGTTGTTAGCAAACTTAAACTTTATTCCAAAAATTTAATAATTTACGATATTTCGGCTACTACGAAAAATGGTTGTAAGCAAACTTGAACTTTATTCCAAAAATTCAATAATTCACGAAATTTCTGTTACTACGAAAAATGGTTGTTAGCAAACTTGAACATTATTCCAAAAATTGAATATTTTACGAAATTTCTGCTCCTACGAAAAATGGTTGTTAGCAAACTTGAATTTTATTCCGAAAATTCAATAATTTACGATTTTTCGGCTATTACGAAAAATGGTTGTTAGCAAACTTAAACTTTATTCCAAAAATTCAATAATTTACGAAATTTCTGCTACTACGAAAAATGGTTGTTAGCAAACTTAAAAGTTATTCCAAAACATAAAAATTTACGAAATTTCTGCTACTACGAAAAATGGTTGTTAGCAAACTCAAACATTATTTCAAATATTAAATAATTTACGAAATTTCTGCTCCTACGAAAAATGGTTGTTAGCAAACTCAAACATTATTTCAAATATTAAATAATTTACGAAATTTCGGCTACTACGAAAAATGATTGATAGCAAACTTAAACATTATTCCAAATATTAAATAATTTACGATATTTTGGCTACTACGACAAATGGTTGTTAGCAAACTTAAACTTTATTCCAAAAATTAAATAATTTACGAAATTTCGGCTACTACGAAAAATGGTTGTTAGCAAACTTGAAAGTTATTCCAAAATATAATAATTTACGAAATTTCTGCTATTACGAAAAATGGTTGTTAGCAAACTTAAACATTATTCCAAATATTAAATAATTTACGAAATTTCTGCTACTACGAAAAATGGTTGTTAGCAAACTCGAACATTATTTCAAATATTAAATAATTTACGAAATTTCTGCTTCTACGAAAAATGATTGTTAGCAAACTTAAACATTATTCCAAATATTAAATAATTTACGAAATTTCTGCTCCTACGAAAAATGGTTGTTAGCAAACTTGAACATTATTCCAAAAATTCAATAATTTACGAAATTTCTGCTACTACGAAAAATGGTTGTTAGCAAACTTGAACATTATTCCAAATATTAAATAATTTACTAAATTTCTGCTCCTACGAAAAATGGTTGTTAGCAAACTTGAACTTTATTCCAAAAATTCAATAATTTTCGATATTTTGGCTACTACGACAAATGGTTGTTAGCAAACTTAAACTTTATTCCAAAAATTTAATAATTTACGATATTTCTGCTCCTACGAAAAATGGTTGTTAGCAAACTTGAACTTTATTCCAAAAATTCAATAATTTACGAAATTTCTGCTACTACGAAAAATGGTTGTTAGCAAACTTGAACATTATTCCAAATATTAAATAATTTACTAAATTTCTGCTCCTACGAAAAATGGTTGTTAGCAAACTTGAATTTGATTCCGAAAATTCAATAATTTACGATATTTCGGCTATTACGAAAAATGGTTGTTAGCAAACTTAAACTTTATTCCAAAAATTCAATAATTTACGAAATTTCTGCTACTACGAAAAATGGTTGTTAGCAAACTTAAACATTATTTCAAATATTAAATATTTTACGAAATTTCTACTCTTACGAAAAATGGTTGTTAGCAAACATGAACATTATTCTAAATATTAAATAATTTACGAAATTTCGGCTACTACGAAAAATGGTTGTTAGCAAACTTGAACTTTATTCCAAAAATTCAATAATTTACGATATTTCGACTACTACGACAAATGGTTGTTAGCAAACTTGAACATTATTCCAAATATTAAATAATTTACTAAATTTCTGCTCCTACGAAAAATGGTTGTTAGCAAACTTGAATTTTATTCCGAAAATTCAATAATTTACGATATTTCGGCTATTACGAAAAATGGTTGTTAGCAAACTTAAACTTTATTCCAAATATTAAATAATTTACTAAATTTCTGCTCCTACGAAAAATGGTTGTTAGCAAACTTGAACTTTATTCCAAAAATTCAATAATTTACGATATTTCGGCTACTACGACAAATGGTTGTTAGCAAACTTGAACATTATTCCAAATATTGAATATTTTACGAAATTTCTGCTCCTACGCAAAATGGTTGTTAGCAAACTTGAATTTTATTCCGAAAATTCAATAATTTACGATATTTCGGCTATTACGAAAAATGGTTGTTAGCAAACTTAAACTTTATTCCAAAAATTCAATAATTTACGAAATTTCTGCTACTACGAAAAATGGTTGTTAGCAAACTTAAACATTATTTCAAATATTTAATATTTTACGAAATTTCTACTCTTACGAAAAATGGTTGTTAGCAAACTTGAACTTTATTCCAAAAATTCAATAATTTACGATATTTCGGCTACTACGACAAATGGTTGTTAGCAAACTTGAACATTATTCCAAATATTAAATAATTTACGAAATTTCTGCTCCTACGAAAAATGGTTGTTAGCAAACTTGAACATTATTCCAAAAATTCAATAATTTACGAAATTTCTGCTACTACGAAAAATGGTTGTTAGCAAACTTGAATTTTATTCCGAAAATTCAATAATTTACGATATTTCGGCTATTACGAAAAATGGTTGTTAGCAAACTTAAACTTTATTCCAAATATTAAATAATTTACTAAATTTCTGCTCCTACGAAAAATGGTTGTTAGCAAACTTGAACTTTATTCCAAAAATTCAATAATTTACGATATTTCGGCTACTACGACAAATGGTTGTTAGCAAACTTAAACTTTATTCCAAAAATTTAATAATTTACGATATTTCGGCTACTACGAAAAATGGTTGTAAGCAAACTTGAACTTTATTCCAAAAATTCAATAATTCACGAAATTTCTGTTACTACGAAAAATGGTTGTTAGCAAACTTGAACATTATTCCAAAAATTGAATATTTTACGAAATTTCTGCTCCTACGAAAAATGGTTGTTAGCAAACTTGAATTTTATTCCGAAAATTCAATAATTTACGATTTTTCGGCTATTACGAAAAATGGTTGTTAGCAAACTTAAACTTTATTCCAAAAATTCAATAATTTACGAAATTTCTGCTACTACGAAAAATGGTTGTTAGCAAACTTAAACATTATTTCAAATATTAAATATTTTACGAAATTTCTACTCTTACGAAAAATGGTTGTTAGCAAACATGAACATTATTCTAAATATTAAATAATTTACGAAATTTCGGCTACTACGAAAAATAGTTGTTAGCAAACTTGAACTTTATTCCAAAAATTCAATAATTTACGATATTTCGGCTACTACGACAAATGGTTGTTAGCAAACTTGAACATTATTCCAAATATTAAATAATTTACGAAATTTCTGCTCCTACGAAAAATGGTTGTTAGCAAACTTGAACATTATTCCAAAAATTCAATAATTTACGAAATTTCTGCTACTACGAAAAATGGTTGTTAGCAAACTTGAATTTTATTCCGAAAATTCAATAATTTACGATATTTCGGCTATTACGAAAAATGGTTGTTAGCAAACTTAAACTTTATTCCAAATATTAAATAATTTACTAAATTTCTGCTCCTACGAAAAATGTTTGTTAGCAAACTTGAACTTTATTCCAAAAATTCAATAATTTACGATATTTCGGCTACTACGACAAATGGTTGTTAGCAAACTTAAACTTTATTCCAAAAATTCAATAATTTACGATATTTCGGCTACTACGACAAATGGTTGTTAGCAAACTTAAACTTTATTCCAAAAATTCAATAATTTACGATATTTCGGCTACTACGAAAAATGGTTGTTAGCAAACTTAAACATTATTTCAAATATTAAATATTTTACGAAATTTCTACTCCTACGAAAAATGGTTGTTAGCAAACATGAACACTATTCTCAATATTAAATAATTTACGAAATTTCGGCTACTACGAAAAATGGTTGTTAGCAAACTTGAACATTATTCCAAATATTAAATTATTTACTAAATTTCTGCTCCTACGAAAAATGGTTGTTAGCAAACTTGAACTTTATTCCAAAAATTCAATAATTTACGATATTTCGGCTACTACGACAAATGGTTGTTAGCAAACTTAAACTTTATTCCAAAAATTTAATAATTTACGATATTTCGGCTACTACGAAAAATGGTTGTAAGCAAACTTGAACTTTATTCCAAAAATTCAATAATTCACGAAATTTCTGCTACTACGAAAAATGTTTGTTAGCAAACTTAAACATTATTCCAAAAATTTAATATTTTACGAAATTTCTGCTACTACGAAAAATGGTTGTTAGCAAACATAAACATTATTCCAAAAATTAAATAATTTACGAAATTTCTGCTAACTAAAAAAATAAATAAAAATTAAATGAAATAAAATAAAATAAAATAAAATAAAATAAAATAAAATAAAATAAAATAAAATAAAATAAAATAAAATAAAATAAAATAAAATAAAATACCATAAAATAAAATTAAAATTAATACTATGCAACAAAAATCTCACGTTGCTGGGCAACGGGCTTACAGCTAGTTATATTTAAAACGTTATTCGTAATAATGCGCGGTGTACGTCAGCTTGCGGTCAACTTGGGTCAACTGTCAAAGTATTATCCAATCACCATGGAAACAGCATATAACGTCATGTTCGCGACGGCGTTCGATTTGCGACGTTCAAAAATAACGAAATATATGGAGACATTTATTTTATTCATAATTTCTTTCCCGTGATATTTTTCCGATGTTTTAATGCTTATTCTGCTATTCTAGGCGAAGACGAATTTAATAAATCGAAGATCATTACAATCCGTGCTGCCATTCTCGAGATATACGTGGTGTAACCAACCCCACTTTGTTATATATATATAGATTGTACTTTTTGTTGTTGAAAATTCAACTGTATCACAAAAAAAAAATAGTTTACTAACTAACCAATCTAAATACAAATTTGGTGACTTTTTTTTTTTGAATTTGAATCGTTCAAATTATGTACATTCACACAGATTTTGTCACCAACAACCTGGGTTTCGCCTTTCTGCATCTTCAGGCGTTCAAGTGCACGGATGAACTTGAACTGACGCTCAGTAAATGAATGTTTCGTGTTTATATAATAAATAAGTGTATCATCGAGCTTAAAGCCATTGCTGGCGAAAAAGATGAGCCCATGGGAATGCCCACAGATTTGAGTAGTGAGTAGTTTTAAGAATTATATTTTTTTGTTTGTCGGGAATGTTTTTTTATTATATTTATATAGGGTATAGAAGTGGAGACTCCAGCATGTTTAATATTTCATTTAAAATCGGAAGGCTGTTCAATTGCGCTCTGTTTATTTCCAAAATTTCCTGGAAAAAGAGCTTATGAGCGTCCGTATTTGGGTGCAACATTTTTATCCCTTGTTCCTGATTGAACACGTGTCTTTCCGAAATTAAGTGTTCAGCAAAAGTAGACGTGTCTTTTTTCAATCTAAAAGCTGGCATGTGTTCTGATACTCTGACTTTTGAATTGGTATTGGGTTAATTGTTTATTTTAAAAATAATAGTCATAATAAGAGATTTTCTGGGCTTCTATATTATAAACAGGGAATGTGTGATTATAACAAAAGAAGAAAGAGAACATTAAATGATGAATAATAGTGTAAAATATGTTATTAAAAAATGGTCACTTGTACACCAAATGACACTAAATGTCTGAATTTTGGTTGAAATATTAAACATAAAAAAATAATAAACGTTGGATTGTTTTCTTTTTGTTTTTATTGAAACGAAAATAACATTAATCAAAACAATAATATAATATTACTGTTTTAGCGACAGTGATAAAGTGAAAGTTATCAAAAACTGCTTGAGCGTCGTTTGAAAATAGTTTTTAAAATTAATAAACTGAAGGTGAATGAATATCATTATAACGGTTAATTGTAGAAGAAAAGTAAAAAGAACCTTTGTTTTAAATTGAAAATATAATACAACAGAAGAGCAACAAGTAACAGCGTAACAAAACAAAGCAAACAATTCACTTTAAACTTTTTTAAAAATATATATATATATTTGGTAAAAAAATAATATGGTCACATTTATATAATATAATTGGTTAACAATTTTGTCTACTTAAACCTATGAATATTAAATTAACTGAGTTTAAACGCTCAGATAATTAAAACGAAATACTTGAAAGTATTCGAAGTTTACGACATTTCAAATGATTGTCATTAATTGCGTGAAAATTAGAAACGAAATAAAAAAATAATTTCGCAATTACGGTTCATTAAGAAATAAAACTTTCTCAATGTGATCAAAGATTATAACAAATAAGGTATTTTATTTAGATCGCTTATGATAAGTGTTAGATAAAATCTCAGTTCCGTTCAGATTGATCAAGTAAAAGCATATCCGGGAATTCGGTTACTAAATTTAATAATATCCACCCTGTTGACGTCCATTGTGATTTCCACCTTGTCCTTGATAGTTTCTGGCGTTATTGTGTTGCTGGTTGTTGCTTTCGCCTCTGTACTGACCATCATCGTGCTGGTTGTTTTCTCCTTGGTAGGAGTTAGCTTTGTTTCCTCCTTGGAAGGAGTTAGCTTGGTTGTATTGTCCGTGTTGTTCTCCTTCTCCTCTGTACTGGCCATCATCGGCGCCACCGTTTTTCTGCTCTCCTTGTTCGTACCTTTGACCGCCTTCTCCAGCGAAGTTGATGGCGTTCTTTTTGGCGTGTGAGACGGCGGCAAAGTGAGCAGATTTAGCGTGAGCTACTTCAGGTGTATCTTTAATGAACTTTCCGTCTTGGGTGAATTCGATTTTGGCAAGGGGTCCTCTCCATCTTGGCTGTTCTTCTTTGTTTCCTGAATTGCTATCATCATAGTTGTCGTAGTCTCTGTTGTAATCTTGGTTGGCCTTATTGTTGTTATCTGATCCTCTGTTGTATTCTTGGGGTGCTCTGTATTCTTGGTTGAATGTCTGGGGTTGTCTGTTGTTGGCGTAATCGTTGTAATGACCTCTCGGTGCTGCCTTTGCTGCCTGTTCATGAGCCGCGAAGTGAGCAGCTTTGGCTTGGTTGATTTCAGGGGTGTCAATTACTCTTCCATCATGCGCTAATGGTGCAGGGACGACGGGTTGACGGGGTCCGCCGTTCCAGCCTTGGGATTGGTAACCTCCATTGTGGTTTCCTTGTCCTCCCCAGCTCTGGGCGGAGACTGTTCCGATAATGACGACTAAACAAACCTGCAATCCAAATAGACACGGGCTTAATTTGAAGCATATTACACATACGCATGTAAAAAAAGGCTCTGTTTAAATTTTAAAGTATTTTAAAATTTTCTTTACCGGATCTATTGTACAATATATATTTTCAATTGTAATTTTTAGCAATAATATCTTTCAGTTAGCAAAATGTTTATTCACATAAATTATTACTAGAAATAAACAAAATACGCTTTTAACATCTTGATGAAAAAAGGCAAGCAACGGAAAGCTACTTTCACAGTCTCAACATAGTTTAAGTAGGTAATGAATGTATCTTTTTTTTTATTAAAACTACGTTTCACATAACCACATATTCAAAATCAACTATAGTAGATGGATAAATTAAAATACTCAGATCAAAAAATATTTGTAGGCCGTAGGATATTAAAAGAAATTCACATTTATTACCACGGCCCGGTTTTTCAAGAACATTCAATCCATATTTTTTTTTTACAAATTATTGTATCTTTTTCCAGTATAATTTTAGTTTTATTTGAAATATAAAAAATGCCGAGAGTTTGTGTAGTGGAACGATAAAAAAACAAAGTGCCAAATCATTTACGAATAATTTTCTGAAACAATAGAAGTTATTTTGAAGACAAATCGCTTTATTGTAATATTTAAAATTGTATACAATTACTCATCTCTGCCTTTCACCCAATTGTTTTTTTTTTGTATTTATGGCTGCTTCACACAGTTATTTTATCTTGCCAAAAAACACGATATTAATACAAATCTGCGACTGTTCAATTTAATTTATTAATTTTGTGTTTATTTTTTTAATGAAATCAAGATATTATTTAATAATTGTTTTGATTTAACATATTATATCTCAAAAGTAAAGCATAAGACACAGGTTGTTCTTAGATAAGTGGTTTTTTAAGCAGTTGCTTAGCGTCCCGTTTTCAGATAGAAAGATGACGATATTTATCAACTTATTGCTTTTAGTACGTCCTGTTTTTAGAACAAGATGGATGGGAAGACATTTTAACATCAAATCCATTTATATATTTTTAAAATCAATTTATAATATTTAAGTGTTGCATCGCAAATGAATTGTATAAACGCATATAGGCGTTGACCATTCAACTGACATATATATATATATATATATCTTGTGGTAAGACAATACCTCAGCAATCTGGTCGGTCTTGGTTCAAATCCTGATAAGGTCATTATCATTTTTATCAATTTGAGATCTTGGATATGGGTGTTTATGATGTATTCTCGAGTTGATTTTATGTGAATAAAAAAAATCGAGCGTTTGGGTGTTTTATTAATGTTGATATTTAAAATCATTAAAAGTATGTTGATAATGAAGTTGATTTGATCACTCACCAATGGATTCATTCTGAATGCTAATTTCACCTTAAAACACTTGTCTAAAATCAAAAAAACCAAAGACTTGTGAATGTCTCTCTGTACTTTGAATTACTACAAATGTCGATGTGGTACTTGTTGCTACCGGTAGCTGTGTATAAAAATCATATCGAAGACCGATTCTTTTATAGAACCCCACTATTCCTCTGCAAAATCGATCAGAACTTTCCCCTACCAGAAAGTGATAAGTGTTGACCCCTTCATGGGTTTAATAGACCGGTAAGTCTTACGTCCACCGAATTCCACCGGCTGGCGTGACCAATTGTGAGGTTTTTGCGGGACTATACATGCTACAAAACTAACTCGTTGTATCGCAATTAATACTAGACAACTGACTCTAAGCATAACACATTTACGTTAATTAACATAATAAACTATGCTATAAATACACGTTAAATAATTTAGAGATGATTAACAAAATAACACATAATCTAATTGAAATATCAAAAGAAACGTTTTATAAAAAAATCCTATCTTAAAGTTACTCTAAGCGTGAATTTTTAAGGAAAGAAAAAACAGCATTTGAAATTTGTGGCAGAAATCTTTTAATATATAATATTTTTGAAGGATTCGTCAGTTACTATGAAGAAGATACTTCACTTGTTGTGCTACAATTTGTGACACGTGCTTTGCGTCTTTAAGACGCATCATCAGACAATGCAATCAAGGTTTGCGAATAAACTAAAAATTGATTTAATTTTTTATGTTGTTATATAAACTACAATAAAAAAGTCGATGTTCTTTTTACATTTATACTGGACGCAGGAAGGGATAAAATGAAAACATTGTTATTAATACTGTACATCTCAAAGCAAATGCAGAGCGATCTTTGATATTTTGATTCGCTCCAATTTTTTGTTCCAATGTTCCAACGCTTTGATTGATTCAATCGCGTTCGCGGTGACTTTGCCCAGGTAAGATTTAGCGTTAAACAAAGTAATTAATTATATTGGGAAGGTAAATCTCAATTGATATAACATGAACAATACTGAGCTGCCAATATTGTTTAAAGTGTTATTTACTCACGTTTCATGTATATTATTTGCAAAAAAACTATTTCTTAGCTAGTCTTTACTATTTATTAGATGTAGTATTTCTACACTTTTTAAATAAGAATTGTTATAGTTTTCTTTTAAATGATTCGCAAACACTGAGAAAATATTGCTCCTTAGACATCTTACTTGTTCTTTAGTTCTTACATTAAAGTTTCCATCTTATATAAGCAGCCTGTTAAACCCTTTAATATGTTCATTAATCACTTTAAGGGTGCTTAATGTCAATTATCGGTGAAATAGCTTTATATTAAAGAATACAACAAACTTTTGCATTGATTCTGTAATTATATATTCAAATCTGGAGCGGTTTTGCTTATCATGATAATGCTCCAAGACTAAACCAACATGCTAAGCGTCATACAAATTCAGTGTTGCGTAGATAAATGATTTGAAACCAATTGAAGCAACATTTTTCACAAAGCAGAAGCATCCAATTTATAAAATGTATTATTTAAAAAAAAAAAAACTGCCGGGTAATTGGTCAACGTCGTTGACTTCAGCGGTGCCGCACACGGGTTTGAGTTCCAGTACGGACAGATTTATATATTTAACATGAACATCTAGGATGCCAGAAATTATCTTTCGCCAATCCAATCTCAAAAACCAGGCTAAGTGAGAGCAATTAGCCAAGCACTAATCTTGCCCTAGCCCTATACTTCTGTCCCTACTCTGTTTGAAAGAAAGAAGTTAAAATTGTTGAGTAATATCCAATAAGAGTAAGTATGCTTTACATTAGTAGCGGACATGGTTTGCCGCATTACAATAAATCATTAATCGATTGTGACATAGAAGAATCGTATTGAGGAATAAAAAAGTTGACCAAGGACTACCGGCAGTATGTTTTATATAAAAAATTGTGTTTTGTTTCATAATACACTGAACTCCCCGTTTACACGGTAGATACTTTCCACGCAATACCGTGTAAAAAAATACAGTCTGCAGTCTCGCGATTTCTGCCCCTCTTTGTTCCAGCCCTCTTCCACATGGTACTGAATAATACCTACAAGAGGATGTTGGAAATTCCAAATTACTTTTACGCATTGTTAAATGAATATTTTCTTTGTTTTCTTTTTCTTTTTCACCGTGTTATTTCAAAATCGTGTAAACAGGGAGTCGGTGTATTATATTTAATATCTGCAAAAAGTTTGGTCACCTTAATGTGAAATGATTATAGTATTGTGATACAAGTAATCGACAACTCGATTGGGTAAATGGCGTCATTCTTTTTCAGGCCTGGGTCACGTTCGTTGGTGTGACAGAATTTCTTATGGGTACACAGAGAGACAAAAGTAACGAGATTTTATAAATTTAATAAAACATCCAATAAAATATAATGGAACCTGCTGTAGACAAGACTTGGAAGCATTTGTCGTATTCGGTTGTCACTGCTTTGGATCCCCGAAAAGACATTTTCAATTCCATTTAAAGAGTCGTGTGCAAAAGAGTAGATTGGACTTTATACTATTTTTTCCATTTAAATAACCTTAACAAATAATAAATGATACAAATATAGATAATATTATCAGTGCTTAGCAATAGTCACAATTCTGTTTAATTCGTGTGCAATATTTAACACACTATCTTTAATGAAATCGATAAGCAAGTGCTTATTCATACAATAACAAAATTTGTCCAAATAGTTAACTGTGCATAAATTTCGAGACACGGTGTATGTACGCACATATAAAATGAACCGGCATATATTTATTTTTATTTTTCAAACTTTTTTACATTATTGGAAAACATACTGTTGTGTTCTTTTTTGCAAAGTATTCAAGAGAATGTTATAGTGGGTAATTCCACCATCATATTAATGTTATATTTAATATTACAAATGAAATTTACAAATCTAGTAATTACTTGTATTGTTTATTGCTATAAAGTTATATTGTACACTACCTTTTTGGTACTACAAAACATGCACTCTTTCCAATCAGTCTCATGATTATCACTACTATTTACCACTCTGATAAGCAATGCCGATAACGAGGGTTAGCCATAAAGATAAGTTAACCGTTATTTCCGTTATTATCTTCTTCCAAACCGATTCTCATAAAATGATTGATAAACAGTTCATCTGCTCAAAACTGGGAGCGACCAAAACATTAATGGACAAAACGTCAATACGTAAATATTTCAGTCAGGTTATGACAGCTTTGTGTAAATTTTTAAATGTAAAAATAATTTAATAATATTGTAATGCTCAAAAAATTAGAAGAAGAAATTTACACTTGTTATTAACTGTCATGTTTTTTGTGTTACTTAGTAATACAATGAAACTATTGATGTTTTGTATTGTGTTTTGCATGAAAAACTCTAAAAGGAATCTCACCAAAGAAATAAAACAAAAGAAGTTCGAATCGCAGCGTCGTCAAGAGTGACAGCTATAAGCATAATTTGGTTTTAGGGAGAAGCGATTCACAGAGACGATTAAAAGTCACCAAATGAATATTCAGGCATAGTGTATAATAGAATTTTTTGGTAATGACAATTTACTATTTTTTAAGTACTGCTCTTTTTGATGATCGCCGCTTTTATATGAAGCATATGTAATGATTTTTATTCAATGTATCTTCAATGACAGAAATCGCCAACAAAGATTATGAATAAGTTTTCTTTACACTCCGGTTTTAAGGATCCGATGGGAGAGAGAGTTCATCCCTGGATTTGAACTTCCGCAATACAGAAATATGAAATACATGCACATTAAAAAATAAATTTCTAGTTTTCTGGTTGTTTAACAGCCAAGCTCTCAACTCGTCAATACATCTCTAATATGTCGAAAATTTGCTCTATTAAGTGTTTTGCAACCCTTTGAAAATTTTCAAACCTTGAGTAAATCTTCTGCAACTTACAGAATTACTCAAAATTTGATCGTTTTTGTATTTCAATAGGCTAGCCGTTATAAGAACACATAAATTTCACAGATCAGTGAATCGAAACAAATTTGGAACATATACAATTACACGGGTGAGTGAAATGTAGAGATTTCAAATATTCGCTGAAAATCAAATATTCGAATATAAAGCGGTAAATAGTGTATAATTTATCGATTTCATTTTTTACACTTAAATATTAATTGTCAGCACGTGTAGTGAGTGTTATGGTGATTAGGGTATCCAATCCCGGAGCCTTTTTCCAATCCCGGGATTGAGATTTTCTCACCGAGGAATTTGAAATCCTCAATTTGCTATTCTTTTTCCCCGATTGTCACAGAACCTCGTTTTTTTTTTTAGCTCACCGAGGAATTTCAAATCTTGAATTTGCCAATTTCGTGTAAATTTTCGGGATTTGCTCAAAATTTCTCAATCCCGGAATTTCGGGATCAGAAAACTGAACGGGATCCCGGGATTGGATGCCCTAATGGTGATAAAACAAAAAAAATGAATATATAAGACAATATGCTCCTTCAATAATTGAATTGAGTCAAGTAGTAAAATGGTAAATTTTTGATATTTGCATTTATTATTTATTTACTTATTTTTACACATTTAGAAAAAAACTGCTTTGCAGCTTTATTAACAAGTTTATTTTACTTCACTTTTTACATTTTACTTTATTACCTAAAAAAACATGAAAAAAATACATTTTTTTTCGAAAGATTGTATACATGTATAAAAAAAGCCAGTATGTTCACTCAACGTTTACAATAACTAGATATTTCATGGTAAAAAAAAAGGAAAGGGGCTTAAAAAAATCGGCAAATAGGGGTGGCAAATTCAAGGACCGCACCAGGTGGTAGGACCTCTTCTACGCCACTGCCTACACAGAAAAAAGCTCCATTATTTATCTCGATAAAGTGTAAGCCACTAGGTTCCGCATAGGGATTGGAATACCGGTATTGCCAAAACCGGGATGTCGGTCCAAAATACCAGTTTTGAAAATTAAAAAATATCGGTATTAATTACTGCATTGAAAATTTGTTTAAATCGAATATTGAACATATAAAAACTATCGCATAATTTCGTTTTTAAAATTGAAATATATCAAATTTGCCATTTATATTGATGTTGTATTATTATTTTTAGAAACCGTACATTCATAATGATTTCTTTTCAAATGACGTTATATTAAATGAAATATCGAAATATCAATTAATAATAGAAAAATTAAATTAACTTTGATTATTCCACGCATTGTGTTACTTACTGTGACACGTGTTTCGCCTCTTTCTCTGAAATAAAAACTCATATTGAATACCAAACTACATTAAACTATTTTTTTGATGATTTATAAAGCTAAAAAAATTAACACAAAAATCTATCTTAAAACTATAATAATCTACATTTGTCATTGTATAACATTAATTCACAAAGAAGTATTGAAAATTAAAATAAAAAGTCACAGTCCTAAGTATACTAGTCTATGGCCATCAGTTTATTTCAACATAAGTGTTTCAACGAGAACTGCTTGTTACTCAGTTTTCCAACCTCTCTTTTTCCAAAGAGAGTAGGGATAGAAGGATCGGGCTAGGACAGGACTAGTGGTAACCTAATCGCTCTCTATACGCCCCGTTCATAAGATAGGGTGGGTGGGAGATCGAATATAGTATTACTCATAAAAAACAGAGTAATAAACAGACTATACTTTCATTTCTTTCAATAATAATAATTGCTAAAATTATCAATTAAAGTCATAGCTAAAAATGTTTACAAACACATAATATGTTTAAAATTTGATATACACATTTTTACATTTGTCAAGTGAATGTAAAATATGTATAATATGTGTATCAATAAGATAATAAAATTATGTTTAAAGTACTGTGTATATCAACTTGCAATTTTAAATGTTTATATGCATTGTATTTCCTTTCAATGTAATCAAAAATATCAGCACAATTATAATACAACACAATTTTAAAAATAAATAGGCCAAAATACGAATAAAATTTTAAACTGCTTATATACATGAAAATGAAATATGTTTCTTGTTTTCATTCTGAAAAATATTTGGCATAATTGCCATGAAACATTCCACGTTACAATAAAACAATGATTTTCATATTTAAAATATTTAAATGTCCGGATTATTCGGTGTGCGAAGTATTCTATATCCGGAAGGTTCCGTGTGCGGAAGATTCCGTGTCTGAAAGATTCGGTGTTCGGAGTATTCTTGTTCGGAGAGTTCGTGTTCGGTAGAACCCGTTCACTCTCAACTACAAGAGTATCGAGTAGTAAATTTTAAAATACTCGAGAAGTAAAATTTTATAGATAAGATAAGATAAGAGAGTATACTCAAGAAACTAAAGTATTCAATCCCGCTCCCTTTTTTTAATGGATTCACATTTTTCCAGGAAGTGCTTATCTATACTATATGGTAGAATTGAATCATAAAATGAACGATATCTTTGTATTATTAATCGCATTATGCGTGTCACGGCGTTCATTTTGGAAAATCCGCAAATTTGTCCGCAAAAAAGATAATTGTCAATAAAGATAAGGTAAGCAAAAATAGGTAAGGCTATTTACTATAAAAAGATTTAGTTCACACGATAATTTTTTTTATACAAATGTGTATATTGAAAAATGATTGCATAATCGTAAAACCAGTGAAGTTTATCGTTACATCAAGAGCGCTTATTTTTTCGTTTTTAGTTTATTCAAATAAAGCTAAGTCGTTTGAGGAACTTTTTTTTTAAACTTCTTTGGCACTGCAGATCTAGAAGAACCTTAGCCACTTTGGTATATCTCCTCTCAACTTTGCTATTAACCGTTCTACGTTTATCACTGACAAAATCGCGTCATCTCACAGAAGTGAATAATATAGATCAGGGGTTCTTAACTTATTGCGGTGACGGGCGCACTTGAGATTTAGGAGAAAAGTGGCGGGCGCAGGGCGGACTTTTAAAAAACCAGATTTACATACATAGTATTAAAAATTAGTACATATTTGTGTATTCGTTTTGTTATTGTCCCCTTAGTTGCTTTAAAATAACATGGATATAGTTATATTTTTGCGAATTTAATAAATCTGTTAAAAATATTTTTATGAAAATATATAATGATTTTTAATAAAAATATTTGATACTTTGCCGGGCGCACAAAAAAGGCTCCGCGGGCGCACGGGGTTAAGAACCCTCGATATAGATAATTTCCGAGGCATTAATCCGCTCATCCATATGCGATACATTTGGTGCACAGATTCTCACGTAAAAGTTTTTTCTAAGCATGAATTATTCGTACAGAATACTTTTTACAAGAAAGTTCCGTATACGGATTCTACAAAAAAAAGATTAATCCGTACACGGAATCTTCCGTTTATTGACAATTCCGGAAACAGAACGTTTCAAACATTTAAATGAAAATACTTTTTGTTTTATTTTATTTTAATGTTTTTGTTTTAAGACTGCGATGTTCAACCTGGGTAGCACACCTCCATAGGGAAGCGTGGACAGTCTAAAATATTGATTTACCCTTTAAAACGTATCTATATTAATATATGAACTTAAGGATAGGGGAGGGGCTAAGATATTTTTAACTTCAAAGGGAGGTGTAGTAACATAAAGTTTATCTTACGGTCACCACTGTCTTAAGTTCAAGGATGAAAAATAATTTTAAGGCTGGTAACAAGCAAAACATTTAACAATATGAATGCCTATTTATTTTTGTACATACAGTCGAACTCAGTTATTACGATCACAGGAATAGCGAGATCTCGGATGTAAAGAGGAAACATTCGTTTGACATTTTAGTTTATCATTTTCTCCATACATTTATTTACTTTTATAATCCGACCAGGCAGTTAAACCATGCTAATGAAAACAATGAAGCAATCGTCAATTTTAAATTTTATAAGAAAAGTGGATTCAATTTCAATTGGAGAAAATTTTGTATAAAGTGTGTGTAACGGGTGTGTAAATAAATTCTAATTGTGTATTTTGGTTTGAGTTGCGACTTTTTGTGTTATTTGACCTCTTCAGATACTTCATGTCTTCATGTGATGAGTATGTTTGTAGGCATTCAAAAATACATATTCTCTGATATAACGAGCAATGCTTATACGAGCAAATTCAGTCGGTTCCATCTTTCTTGTAATAATCAAGTTTGACTGTATTATAATATGTCTAGTCTCGATGTTGAATCTCGAATACTTAATATACTAATATATACGTGATGTTATGGGTTCTGAGTTTTCTATGTAGGGAAGAATTTTGTTTCGGTGAATCGATGTACGGAGTTTTCTTGTGCGGAGAATAAATTCGTGTACTGAGAATCCGTGTTCGGAAGAATCTTGTACGTATTCACGGAACCGATACATTTATGTCTGGCTCAGCGTAGGTGTTGAGTTTTGACAAATCTGACTCACTCATTATGTGTGTAAATGGTATATTAAGATAAAAGCCAATTGTTTTCTTCGCTGCAAAGCTAAAAATCGTACACTCAAGCAACTAAGTTTTAAAAAAACAATATTTTCTCTTGGAATATTTTTTCTAAAAATATTTGGCGGTTTCTCATTAGCAATGACAAATATTAAAATGTATATATATCATAATAGTAAGGAAATTTGAGCTCTTGAGAGGTGAAGCTGGCAAATAGTAAAATGGTAAAACTTTTTCATGGACTTCTAAGTATTATTACAGTCTTTACTTAGTGTTTTGGTGGATTGCATATTTTTATTTAGTGAGATTTACCCTATTGCAATGTGTATTAACTGAAGTTTATTTACTTTTGCGATACTTAAAGACGTGTAGAATATCACAACGCATCTATTATTTTTTCTAAAACACCTCTTGGCTCACTTCACTTCTAATAGGCACAATTATGTTTGTGTGATTTTGACAAAGTGTGTACTTGTCGGTGTTTGCCTTTAAGCACATCAATTGGATTTGATCTATCATCTTCTTGTTCAACATTTCAATGGTTAATCTTCTTGTTCGACATTTTTAGATGATACATTTTAAAACAATTCACCATTATTCCCGCTTGGAGCGTATTTAAATAAGTATACGAAATACATATTTATAGTTTGACAAAAAATTAAACAACAAACAAATTTTGTTCTGCATTTATTACAAAAATAATAAGAGTGTGATTGGTATAATCTTAAAATTAGGTGAGCAAGAAATTCACTATGTTCATAGAAGTACAACCAAAATAATAAATATATATAAAATATAAACAAAAAATGTAGATGAGGTAGGTTATACAATATAATATGTACGTGACAAAAATATAATAAAATATGATTTTATAATGATATGAGATAAAATATAAAACTATTGAGGTTCCTATTTAAATATTATAATGATATTCATTAAATAAAACAAAAACAATTCACTTTTGATTTATTAGATGAAACATGTAAAAAAATATTCAATATTCTTTAAAAATAAAATAAAAAGAATTCATATTAATGTCAGTCACATGGAAAGAACTAATGAAGTGAATATATTTCATATTTGAAGACCTTTATTATGATAATATATAGAGCGAAGAAATTAACACGTGGCTTACGGGTGTACTTTTTTAACGTTCCAACACTAAACATGTGATATTAAGTGTGATACAGTTTTTTTGAAATCGTAAATTCACTTAAAAAATTCATGAATAATGTATTTTAATAGATTAATATTCAGCGAAATTACAATATTATTACTCTTCGTCATCAGCAAGCCATTTCAAGTGTCCATTAGTTGTATGAGCATTAGTTTTCTTTACAAAATGTAAAATATAAATTAAATTAAGCTTCATAATATAAATAGAGATAAAGGTAAAAAAAGAGTGGTTATAAAAACAATAAATTGGAAAAAAGGCATTTTGTGATTTGAAAAGATGTATATACGAATGAAAATAATGAAAGACTATACAAATATATTACATATAATAAAAGTGAGATTCTTCAAGTGAGTATAAGTGATATATCATAAGGGTTGTAGTTTGCAACATAAGATGAAAATGAAGTGGAGCGTTATAAAAAAGTGATAAGTTATAATACATTATTTACAGGAAACAAGCATTGTATGTGAAATCAAAATCGGTCAAACATACGAACGCAAAGATGTCATCAGAAAAAAATCTGTAAATTCGCATAGACAACTAAGAGTGCTTTGTATATAAAAATCTTCGATGTGGTATTTTCATACAGATTTTTGATTACTCGTAATCAAACGTTGCTCAAAGAAGTCGCTACTAGTAGTGTAATAAATAGATTATCGATGGGATTATATTCAACAGACAAACCCAAAGCATTCTAAAAAAAGTAAATAGAATAAATTAAATGAAATGGGCCCACAACATCTAAATTAGAAGAAAAAAAAAAATATATTTAACCTTAGATGAAAGGGAGATTGGAGCTCGGCTCCACAGTTCCCCGTATAAAGATGAAATGACACTGCTGATGATGATGATTATATTTTTTCATGAACTACGTTTTGGCAGCGTTAAGTCAGTGTATTTAACTAATTCTCAATATATTTTTGTATATTCAAGGCCAAGGGTCGTCAACCTTTTTAAGCCTACCGCCAACTTTTGCTTAGTTTTCTTTGTAAAATTTCCTCACCGCCCACGAACATCACTATATGGATGAACAAAAATTTAGAAGGAATTTAGGAGATTTTGGGGTAAAAACAAAAATCGGTAGCGGTACGGACCTGATTGACGACCTGTGTTTAAGGCACGTAACAAACATATGACGCAGTCGGAAAATAATATATAAGTTTTAAGAAACTGCTTTCCTCTTAAGTGACCTATGCAAATTTATAGCTTTGTTCCGTTGACTGGACTTTGGGTGTCAGATTTAATAGTAAGAACTGTGATGGTCATCGTATGTGTGGTATGAAGGACTGTAGTCGTAAGAACTATGTCCGTAAGGACCATGGTCGTAAGAAGGGCTGTAATGGTAATCATAATCATTGTCATGATCATGCCCACCATTACGAGCTGATATCTCAGCAACTGCTGCGAAATGATCGAACTTCGCTCTGGATACTTCAGGTGTGTCTTTGATATAGTTTCCATCATGGGTAAACTCGATATGTGCAGGAGGTCCGTTCCATTTAGGTTGAACGTAATCTTGTTTAAGCGATGGAGACCAAGACGAACGCTGCTTCGGAACCGAAGAAAATGAGCTGCGGGCCGGAGGGGAATATGAATCACGACTTGAATGACCATAGCCGCGGCCGCCGGAAGAGAGTGCTGCGTGTTGAGCTGCAGCATGAGCGGCAAAGTGGGCCACCTTTGCCGCCGTTACTTCTGGAGTGTCGATCACTTGACCGTCGTGGTCTAGCGGTGCTGGATTGTAGGTGTGATCTGACGAGTAGCTGGATCCTGATGAATAGTGGGAATTGTGCTGGTGGTCTGGGCTATCGTAGCTGCCATAGTCGTAGCTGGAGTATCCAGCTGATACTAAGGCCACCGTGCTCAAAAGGGCGAAAAAGCTCTGAAACGGTTTAAGATTTATGTTTACCAAAAAATATTAGAAACTTGATTATTTTTTAAACATATATTGCCCTTATTGTCCTTAAAAAATGACTGGATTTTTTTTGGAAATCAGTACTTTTAATCGCCTGTGACCGGATTTCCTATTTAAGCCCCTGGTAACCCCAGATTACAGGAAGTTGTAAACTTTCACGTGTTCATAGTTTTGCGATGGCAATACCTTACAACTGAATCTTATAATTCTTGTAAAAATTAAAGCTTTATAATAACTTCCTTATAACGATTGTCGGGTCCATGGCACAATGGTCAACGTCGTTGGCTTCCATGCCAGACCTCGGGGGCTTGAATCCCAGTACGAACAGCATTTTTCAATAGATTTATCAATTTCTATTCGAAAGCATGAATGTTTGTGATTTCTAAAAAATACACCTCCCCTACCACCATTCTAATACTAAAATAAAGAATGTAGTGACTAGCGAGAGTGATTTGTCAACCGCTTGTCCTATCCTAGCGCTATCTTTTATATCCCTACTCTCTTCGAAAGAAAGATAAAAAAAAAAAACAACTGAGTAACAAGCAGTTCTAGAGGAGGAATTTCAACATATCTCCACATTTGGAACGGGCATGAATAAAAATAAATGTGTTCTACAAAATAAATTTGCTATAATCAATTATTCCTTTGTTTTATAGACATAAAAATATTACAAATGTTTTTAGCATATTTTTTTATTGACAGAGAGATAAATGTAAATAAATGTATTAATCATCATTATTTAATTGCAACCAAACACAACGGCTTACAATATCCGTGGAATGCGTTTTCCCGGTGCTTTCCTGTAACTCACAGCCATGTATCATTGAGTAACAAATTTTAATATTTTTATTTATCGTTATGGACGTAAAAATATTACATATCATACTAGCTATTTTGATAATATAACAGACAAAATCTTTCTTTAGTATCGAACGAATTTTCTATAAATTATTTATAAATATGAAACAGTCAAATTTCATGTTAGTTAATTTTTTTTCGGTTCATTTGAATATGTTTTATTGAATATTTAATGTATTTTAATTAAATATATATTATCAATAGAATAAGACAAAAAAGTATCACATACATAATATATATTCCGTTAGAATTGACAGTAAATACTTTCCAGAGAATGTGAAAACTGTCTGATATTTTTTTTCTTTCTATTTGTGTGTTTTATTTTCGCAAATAATTGAACAATAAACCTTTGAAATAGCCACAAAACACATTATTATAATATTCAGTTCTTATCGAGTAATGTTAAGAAACATAGTTATTAATATTATTATTTACACCATTCATTTGGTTCGATTTCAAATAAAAGGAAATTAGTAACAAGAGTTGCAGTTTCTAAATGAATGCTGAGGTACAAACTGTTAGCTATATTGCTGCATTAGTACGTAAATATTTCTAAAGTACAGTGCGCACGGAAAGTAAAAATAATACTTATCTTTTTTAAATTTTATCAACATTATATTAATACATTTTTTATTCAGATATATTTGAAGACCACGCAGTTATTATGTTGAATTATTAAACAAACATTGAATAATAGATTACTTTTTTTTTTACCATGTCCGCTCCCAATGTAGAGCATATGGACTCCTAACGGAGTTTATCTCAACAGAAGTATTTCTACGAGAACTGCTTGTTACTCAGTTGCTCAACCTCTCTTTTTTCAAAGAGAGTAGGAATAGAAGGAAAGGGCTAGGACAGGACTAGTGGTTAGCTTATCGCTCTCGATACGCTCCATTCATAGGATAGGATGGGTGGGAGGGGGGAATTCAAGACATCACATATATCTATGCCTTCGAACAGAAATTCATAAATCAATTGAAAAATCAATTTATAAAACTGTCCGTAAATATAATTTTTAGGTACTAGGTTTGAATCATTCCAATTAAAAATTTCCTCCAAATCACCATATCTTAACACTTCCTACACGGTGCTAAAAACTACTTTCGATATGTTGCTGGCCCTTAAAGAATCAAGTGAAAAACATGTTTATTTTCAATATACGTCTTGGGTTTTTACCGTTCATCAGAATGCGGTAAGTGTTAAAACATGTTTTTTCACTTGGTTCTTTCAGGACCAGCAACATGTCGGAAGTATTTTAGAGCGATAAGCTAACCACATGGTTCTGTTCTAGTCATATGCATATATCTATAATATATTAAAAAAGATTAAGTAGAAACACTTCTGTTGAGATAAACTCCATTAAGAGTACGTATGATCCATATTAGTTTAAAAAAATATGATTTCTACTTTTCGACTGTGGTCTCTGTCAGCTGGGTTTGATAGAAGTATGAACATTAATTTAATTATGTGCCTGTTTGCCAATCTCTCTCGCTTTATGAAATTGAAAATTGTTAAAATAAAGTTTAGTCATGATTGAAAATAACATTTAACACGGCGGCGCGCATGTTGTTTTGCAACAAACAAAAAAACGATTATAGACACCAAAATGTACACATGTACAATTTTACAAATTATCAGAAGAGACGAAAGCAGTATACTGCTGAATTGAGTTTTTTTAGATTTTGTACTACTTAACCATCGACATGACAACAGCTATTAACACCCATATTTTATATATAACGTACATTTTCAGAACACTCTGTAATCTGTTATTTACAGACCGTGAATGTCTAAGGTACATTTAATGAGCCTGGCGGCATAACTTGGTTTTGAAAATTAAAATAACAAGTTTTATTATGAATAAACAAGTGGCTAGTTATCCAATACATTTTATGTAAGCAATTTCAAAAACATTATTGGACATAAAACAATAAAAAACAGAAGAATGTCACGAATATTAAAAATGCATTCTGATTTAGATTGTCAAAGAAAATAATTACACCACTTTCCAATTGTATTTATGTCTTAAGAAGTAGAGTCGTTAATAGTTTATATCTTTTATTAATATAATGCCTTTCATTCTATTTGTTATGGAACTAAATATGACACGTGTTTTACAAATTTTGTTTTTCAGTCATTGTCTGAAAACATTAACAATTGAGATACTCAATAGAACTAGTTACAAATATCGTCAATATTTCAATATTCAGGTAAACAATGTTTTTATGATAACTTTTAGGGTGTTCACTGTCAATACTTAGTGGAAAGGCATTATATTAACAAAAACACAATATTCCTTTGTACTTTACTCCACTTTATTTTAAAAGTCAGGACCGGTTTCGCTCATTGCGAGCATGGTCAACTGATGTCAAATGTTTTTATGTTTCAACCAAAACATATTTGTTTTAAGTTAAGATTTTTTTTATTGTATTCTACCTTTAATAAAAAATAAATAAATATATTTAAAAAATGTACATTCCTGAAATTAAAATCAAACAGACTTGAAATATTCCGATTCATGAATAAAGTTTTTTTTTATCAGGCTTATACCATATCAAATATCAGTTGATAATGCTCGCCATGAGCGTAACCGGTCCTGATCTTGATAAATATAAGTAGAAATAAGTACAAAGGAATATTGTTTTTTTCTTAATGTAAAGTCTAGCCGAATTAAGCCGATCAAAATACAAGTGAAAAGATTCCAGGGAGGTTTTAATTCCCGGCCGGGATTTTTTTTATTTTTTTTTAGTGTTCTTAATTCAAATAAATTATACTGTACCACCACGTACTCTAAAACAAATCCGTCAAATAATTTTATACCATTTGTGAGGCGGGGAATATTTTAGTATTATTGCTTTTCATATATGTATATACTATCAGGAAAATTTTGAAATCATTTGTATGCGTATTTTTATTTTATATTTTTTATTTTTATTTTGCGCGTTTTTTTAGATTTAAAAAAATGTGACTTTATAGTTTTTTTGTTACTTGACGCTTCAAATGGTTCATATAACCAAATTATGTTCTATCTTCGACATAATCAAAATGGTCGGATAGTAGTTTTCTAATTCGAATCATGTGTTTTAATTAAGTAAAAAGTCTGTGTTAATAAAAATAAATTTATTCAGGTTCAATTTACTTTTAGCATGCATGTGTGTTTTACTAGGTCTTTGTAGTTAAGTAAGTTATAGCAGATCGCGTCATAGATTGTTAAAGTACCCAAACGATTTTTTTTGTCATCGATTTTCACCCACCCTGTCGATTTGTTAATCAGACTTCAGCAGAGAGCGAAATTGTTAATTAATTATTAATTTTTAATGAGAGCTTATTCGTATAATCTCACAAAATAATGGTGAAGCGATTGGAGTTACACCGTACTTGATCACTGCGTTTTGTTTGCATGTTCTAAATAAATATTTTTGTTCAGATTTGTCAAACACGGGACTTAATGGGGAAAAAATCAATCAAGAAACGCTTAATTGCCAGTAATTAGAATGGAGTCATACAATAAGTCGAAGCACATGAAAGCAGGTTTTCGTTTATGCAAAATTCATAAAGACATGTTCAATATGCTAATTTAAAATCCATTTAATATGAAAGTGGAACCGGCGTCTGCAAATTGAATTTATTTGAAATATTATTTCATCGAAAACGTATTTGTAAAGTAAAAAAGCTGTAGGTATCTATACTATATACCGTTGAAAAATGTAATAGTAAATCAATGTCGATGTACGTTGGCTAAATATCGAGTTTGAAATATCTGGTAAAATAATAAAACTTCACAGGGTGAAACTGGATTTGGCCGCGTTATTGTGGTGTTATTTTGGTGAAATCTCATGTTGAAAGTATCTCCGTGGATAGTCAAATTAAAATCAATCTTATTTTATCCATGTCCTTTCTCAATGTGGATAATATGAGTTTCTTATTGAGGTATCTAAATGGAAGTTTTTTTCACGAGAAACGCGTGCTACTCAGTTGCTCAACATCTTTTTTTTTTGAAGATAGTAGTTTAGAAAGATTGGACTGGAATAAAACTAGCGATTATTTATTTGCTCTAGTTTTGTCGTTATTTTAAGATAGGAAAGGCGAAAGAGTTTATTTAGACATCGCAAACGTCCAAATATTCTAGCAGGAATCGATAAATCGATTGAAAAAATGCTGTTAGTTCTTGAACTTGAACCCGTGAGATCCACTGTGAAAGTTAACGATGTTAACCGCTGCACCGCCGAACCGACATTCATAATAGAATATAATTTATTATAATATTAATAAAAAAACATCGCTCGTACCCACAACCACACCAGAAGAGCTTGAATGAAGTACTGGCTCTACTACATGAAGCTTAGCAAGCTAACCTACTCATCGCCAAACAAAACCACTAACTCTCATCAGCACCAACATTAAAACACAGCATCACAGAGGAAGCAAACATCAGGTCGAAAGTGGATAAGTCACATTGGTCTGATGTAACAATTAGACCTCCTTCAACGACACCACTTAGACTTAAACCATGGGATTAAAAAAAATAGCCCATAAAATGCCATTCAATACACCAGCAAATAATGTTGAAAATAGAAAATGGCAGCCAGAATGTCATGCACTAATGTCAAGCCACTGCATTTCCCCGTTAGTTTTTTGTGACAAGGGCAATCATGTTTATTCTGTTTCTAGCATCTTATTGATTACGTCGTATATAGAATTAAATGCAGTTCGCCAACAGCCAGAAAATAAATAAATCGTCCACCAAACCATTTCAGTTGGACTTCGTTGTTTAAAACCAAATTGAAGGCGGTTATGGTTTGAAAAAAACAAGCTTTATTGCAACGGTTTCACCTTTCATTTAACCATTCGCATTAATGTTCGATTGTAAATAACTTATTACGCCATTCAAATATACTATAAAATACAACAACAGTACTGCAAGAATTCCACTTTAAAGTCAAGAAAAAAACAACGTTTTCGTCATTTTTAAATCAACTCTCGGCCATTATTGTGCTTTGGTATTGTGTCGGCCTATATCCGGAAGTGCTTTTTATGTTTGAAAGTAGTAAGCGTGTACCATATTATTGACAGCGTTTTTGCTGACAGAAATTTTTGCTTTTTCCGGTGTAATTTTTTCACTAAAAACTCCGACCAATTTCTTTAGATCTGTGTTCATACTAATTGTAACAAAATTCTAATTATTTTCATAATCTATAACTATCTAGGTTTTGAATCTAAATACTTAAATTCCGCTAAATAGAAATGTCGTGACAAAAATCCATTACAGTGTGTATTTAAATACTTTTACAAAAATGATGTAATATATTTTTATAACATATAGTTAACGTTTCGAAATCACGCCATTTTGTGAACGATTGTTTGTTTTATTAAAAAAAACTTTTCAAAGTCTTAAGGCACATGTTTTATTTTTATTATGACAACCGTGGCGGTTGAGTGGTAACAATTTTATGCATACGTCTTAATTTCGTTTCGTAGTCAATCAAGAGAGTGATTAACTAACATTAATTCTCAGTTTTCTTTCACATGTTGTGTACGTAGCGTTTCACGGTAAACAAAAATCAAAGTGCTTTTCTAGGAGATAATTTGAGCAATAATATGTAATTATGTGATATAAATCCTGGTTTTGTAAGGCAATCGGTATAAGAATGTACGTTTTGATAAAACATATTTACAATCATGCCCACTCCAATATGAAGCATATCGCAAACTTTTGATGTAAGATCCTAACGGAAAATGTTATTCAGTCCCTAAGTCTCTTTTTTTATAGACGATAAAAATAATGAATTGAAAATAACTCTTAGTTAAGTTAGGTTAGCTGATCGTTACGTTCGATACGTTCATTTACTAAGCGTCAGTTCAAGTTCATCCGTGCACATGAACGCCCGAAGATGCCGAAATTTGAAACCTGGATCGTTAGTGTCAAAACTTGGGTGAATGTACATAATCTGAACGATTCAAATTTAAGCACTTTGGAGTTAAAATAGCTGAGGTGCGAATAAAATTCAGATTCAAGCTCTAGGTCAAAACTGCTTGGCTTGCGGTGCTTGAACGAAAGAGTATAAACATTTTGGGAAGACAAAATAGTATAAGAAAAGAATGGTGTAAACTAAATGCCGTTTCTAAAACTGAGAAGTTTTTTTTTCTAAGAAGTGTCTTCCTCACAAGCTATGTTAATAGAGAAATAATAATCCCTCACATAATACTGCTCATACACTACTTATTGATCGGCGTATGATATTTTTTAGAAATGAAATGAATTTCGTGATGTTAACACTACTCATCATTGCCGTTCTATGTGACAATAACATATTTCTGGTAATTTTATTTTGTTTATGATAATATGTGCTTTCATGCACATAAGCTTACAATAGGGAATATAAGACCCCATTAATTTACTAACTAAAAAATATTTAAAATTTTCAATAAACAAATAATATTTCACGGTACTTCACTGAAAACATTAATGCGTCACAGACAGATTAATAAAAACAAGTAATATATATTATTTTGTCGATTTCAATGGAATTGGAGATAATGAAAAAAAAAACCCACATTCCAATATTCAAAATTGATTTTGCATTGTAATTTGTTAATCATAATGTTTTCTGAATTGGAATTCGATAACACGTCAACAATTGTAAATCAATAAACAGTTTATTTCAATGCAATGCACCAATAACAAAAGGCAATTGGGATAATTTAATATTTATCTACGACAAGAATGCACAACCGATTACACACGTATCAGACACGTCAAGAAATTTTGGAGGACACGCATCGTTTACAAGGGCATACAAAAATATTAATATTCCTAGAAGTGACATGGCACCCGGGTTTTTTTATTTTTTAATTGACACACTAAGGTAAAAAGGTTACCCATTACTGATCTATGCCATGGAAGATGGCAACCAATAAGTAAAATTTAGTGCATTTTAATTTTTCACAAAATCTTTAGCTTACACGAAATAATAAATGAGGAATTAAACCTCCACTATATGTCATAGGAAAACACTTTGCCTATAAACTCATCGGTGCCTATTCTCCCCTCTAGTGAAATCAATCAGATTGAACTGAAAGCTTTGTAAAATATCAATCAAAAATGAATTCATTGATAGCTTAGAATACACAGAAATCAATAAAAGCTTGAATAAAAGTTGGTTATGAGTAAATTATATATTGTTTTGTTTTCTGCAAAATAAAATACCACTTCAATAATGCTTAAGAGCGTAGACAACTAATATAATCAAAAGTGTAAAATTTGTTATTTCATAAAAATAAAAAAATATCTGACACCGTTGTTATTTTGCACAGCTTGGTGAAAAAAAATTGAAACGTGCTGGTCATATTCATTCAACTGCGATTGATATGGTTCTAAAAAGTTATAATAGTAAAGAATTAAGATATAAAAAGAATTAAAAATTTTCGTAACTTCAAAATTACTTTTTGACTACATATATTGTGTAATATAAAAAACTATTTTGTGTAATAAGCTTGTGTTTGAAGGCTGTCTATCTGTGATGTTTAAAATTGTCTCCTATCAATGGTATCTCAAACAAACGAAGCGTAGCGGGGGAATTACTACTACGACAGTAGCTAATAACGAGTCGTGCCCTAGCCCTATTATTCTACCCTTACTCTATGTATACTATATATACAGCGGAAATGGGTTAACAAGTAATGACCGAGTCCTTGGTCAAATATTTAAGGTTGTTAGTTACAGTTGCGGCCATTCATGAGTGTCATGAGGTCAAATCCCTGTATTAATCTTTCAATAGATTGATGGATTTCTGTTCGAAGGGATGAATGCATGTGGTGTTTAAAACTACCCCCACCCATCCGGTACGAAGAAACTAAGCCGTAGCGGTAGCGACCAGCCAACCGCTAGGCCTACCCCCAGCCATTTCCTTGAATTCCTCTTTTTCCAAAGAGAGTAGAAATATAAGGATATGGCTAGGACATGACTAGTGGTTAGCTAATCGGTCTCAATACGCCCCGTTCATATGAAAGGATGGGTCGGAGGGTGGTAATTCAAGACATCACATACATCTACGCCTTCGAACAGAAATTCAGAAATCGATTGCAAAATCAATTTATAAAACTGTCTGTACTGGGATTTGAACCTGAGACGTTCCGTAACCGAAGCCAGCGACGTTGACCACTCGACCACGCAGGCGGCAATCGATGAGTACTAAACTCCTTAGTCGATTTAACGGAGTAAAATTTAATGGTATGACTTATAATATAAAAATAAACACTCACCAGCATTGTGTATTGATTTGTTTTATTAGCTCTCTTAATCGGTTTGTCGAAGTTGTCCTTTTTTTCTTGAACGCTGCTGGTGCTTTCGTATACCAGTATTCGTTCCTACTCGTAAGCCTATTCTGCCTGCAACGGAAACTGCTTGCGATTGAGTTGAAAAGTGACAGTTCGTCTCTTTATACACATCCGACAGTTAGCAAAGCTTCCCACTAAATTGTATTCAAGTAGTGGGGCTTTGACAGTTTCCGTTTGTGTTTCCGGAAATTGGTGTGATAGGATAGATGGATTGCACCAGATGAAAGGAGACGACTTCAAATTCTTAAAAGCGTGAAGTAATTTATGAATATTCTACTTCGAATAATGCAGTTTATTGCGTGCATTTCGGGACCGTATACGCATTTTCGGAATAGATGTTACAAATGAACGGGCTGTGCTGCTGTGGACATTTTTATTTTATTTTGCATACACGAAGGTGTCATGGGCTGTTAAAGTGGAGAGGAACCTGCGTCTTTTTAGCTACTCTGATGTGGCTTTTTGACTTGATCAAATTATTCACTTTTTGCGCAAGCGTTTGGAAAAAGAGCGTTATCAACCCATTATATGTTAGACATTCCAAAAAGAAAGGGAGGGTGAACTTTTTCTTTACTGCAGCCTTATGTTGAATCAGATAAACGAATGTGGCCTTTAGTAATGAAAAAGTTCTCCACCCCGGTTCAAGCACATAATTATCATCACAATGATTTTTTTTACAAATAAATAAAAATAGCCTAAACATCAATCGATTCTCCAAAAACTTTGATTTTGTAACAATGATGCTTCGAACAATTTAATCAACCTTTATGCAACAAAAAAATATAAGAATTGATTTAAAAGCAAATTTAAAAAATCTAGTTTCTTGAGCCCTTCAAAACGTGGATTTGTGTACCAAATGCGGCAAAATCGAATATACAAGATGAAAAAGTATTGAATGTTTTGATTCCGATGATTTTAATATATATTTTTTTATCCACGTCTGCTCCCAATGTGGAGCATATGACTTCCAAATGAAGGTATATCTGCAGAAGTTTTTATACGAAACTGTTTGTTACTCAGTCGCTCAACCTCTCTTTTTTAAAGAGAGTGGTAGGTGTAGAAGAATAAGGGTAGAACATGACTAGTGGTTAATCGCTCTTGCTACACCCAGTTATTAAAATATCGTAAGAGTGAGAAAGAATTGTAAGACATTACAAACACCCATGCCTTCGAGCAGAAAACGCTAAATAAATCGGAAAAATGCTGTTCGTACTGGGACTCGAACTCGTGAGACCCAGCACGAAAGCCCACAATGCTAACTGCGGCGCCATAGGACTTGACACCTCACTTCAATATTACTACGTTTATTTGTTGCTATAATTTCTCAATGGCTTATCCAAGAAAACCACATGAGTAATTAGACACTAGGGCCAACGATGTGCAATGGCAGGTATTTTTTTAGCACAATACTGTTTCTTGTTTGTTTCAATATTTTTCGAGCTTTACGACTTTCTTTTCTAACGAAATTTTGATTATAACTGGCGGTGATATTATTATTATAACAAATTATTTAATTTATTTACTGTGTTTATACAATACTGAAGGCAACCCTCCGATGAATTTTAATTTTCGATCCGGCCCTTGGACTAGCTAAGTTTGGACAACCTTGGCTTCAAGTATTGATATTGAAATAAACCATAACATGCAATTCTGAGAATTCCCTTGAATATTTATTTTACATGCTGACAAATTATCACCTTGGGAATTTTGATGTTCAAGAAATAGCTACTCAAAATTGACCGTGTGAACCATAATTTTAATTAATGCAAAATGCTCCATTTTTGCAAATGTAACACTTTTTCCACGCTATAATTTAATTCAGCAATCCTCAAGTTGGTACATATTGCCACTTAATCAGGTGTAATCAACTGTTGTTTGTTTGTTTTATTTAATTTACTACGCCATTAAGTTTTACCAGTGCTTCATACGTGCGCGTTTTTTTTTTAAATTTACAGTGCCCTACATGCATAATTGCATTTTGCGATGACGCAAAAATGCAGTCGCGCACCTGATTATATCTGCATCATTTTGTTGTAATTATTCCGCATTGAATACATTTTAAACAAATTCGTGATTGATTCAAGAAATTCATTGTTTGATGTTATTCAAATAAGAATATTTTTAAAGGTTTTTTATTCTTTACATGGAGTGATGTTTTGGAAAGCAGTCAGTAACTTCTGCGATAGTATTTGTATTGATATAAGAACAGTTTACAGAATATTGATAACGTCTTATTATTCAAACTAATAACGTTGTTTTGGCTTCAGATTTAGAAAATATCATTAACAGTAGCTCTACGAACAGTAAGTCTTTCTCTCTCAAAGAAAAAAAGAGGAAACTACAGGTAACCCTTGTCCATCACCACATATCATTTGACAATTATCATCAAATCAAAGTGCCAAAAAGTGTAGTGTAATTATTTTTACAACTACTAATACCTAAATCACAATAATCCTCTTAGCGATACAATTATAAAATTCCCCTTAAAATTCATTATCTTCACAAGACAGATGTTTGCTTATCATTAAATTCTTTCTTCTTAAAAATGATCAAGAAGAGAAAACAATAAATGTTTTTAATATCAGTATAAATGCTTTTCTTTTGTTATTGATTGAAATAATAATAACAATACTATCTCACGATGTATAATAAAAATATTATTAATCACTTTGAATTAATTTAAAGTATTATTTGTAGATAATATCTTAAGTACTAATATATCTATCATTTGTTTCGCAATATTTATTTGTTTTAACATTTTTGATAAAATGTCACAATTTTGATTGTCTATGGTTTGAAAAAAATGGAAAATTATCTATTGTAATTTTCTTTTTACGACGCAACACAAAAGATGTACAGATATAAAAATTGTGTCGTAAATGTACTATCCATAAATATGAAATAATCGCTTGATTAAATCATCATGATTTTTATCAATTGAAAATAATTTAAATCAATAATAATTATATAACGCACCTGTATTCTTAAATCACGTGAGGCCACTCAAAATAAACTTTAAGAAAAACAATTCTTAAATTTAGTTGAAAATTATATTTGATTTAGACCAGGCGTGGGGAACCTGCGGCCTTAATGCCAATTTTTGGCTACTCTGGTGCGACCTTCTGGCCAATTCCCAAATCTGTTTTTTTTTAATTTCGTGAACTCTTGGGATGTTCGATGTCAAAATCCTTGAAAGACCTAACAAAAAAGGTCCAACGCTGGTAATTTTCTGAAATCCGCAAATTTATGGGCTTTAGAAATTGGTATGAAATTGTTTCCGGCCAAAAATTCCCATGTCAATGTTTACTGCGGCCTTCATGTCGAATCAAAAAAATTAATGCGGCCTTGGCAGAAGAAAACTTTCCCCACTCCTGATGTAGACCGTGTCGGGGCTTATGCCGTCGAATCTGTCCTTCATTAAATAAATGCTATCATTTTTTCTAAATCATTAGAGTCAGGTTCATTGTTTTTTCGTGTTATATACAATCAGGGGGAGGGGACCATCTTTCTTGACGTCATCGAAAAGGCGAAATCGCGAGACCATAATACAAACACTCAAACGTACCTTATCGACTATTAATGTATAGATTCTGTAAGCTTTTATACCTTATGAGACGGTATTAAAAGATGGGACTTAGGTTGCATGATCATTGAAGAGTTTATCAAAGAGTTGCCTTTGTACGCGTATGTCACTGCTATAATTAAAGTGTTAACACGCGTTAATTAAATCGTACCTCCATAATTAAAACGAGTTTCACAGCTTCCTTGTCACAATTTACACGCTTCGAACAATCGAAGCCAGTCTATTTTACTACTGTTTTTATATTTTTTATTTATATTCTATACAACAGGTGGGAAGTGGAATACAATTTAAGTTATTCATCCCCCATGTTGCAGTGACTCTTGTCAAAACCACACAATATTACTCGAGAAAATTATAAAAAATATTATCTGTTAAAATTATACTTCGGTAACCACACATATGTGCACACGCAAGCAGTGTTGTGCCATGTGTTACAGACAAACAGATCAGGACAAATATTTTTAGATTTTTCAAAACTCTAGCGAGTTGAATTTTATCATGTAGCAAAAATATTTATTGGTCTGGTTAATATACGTCCGAACATAAATATTAGCTTTCTTTTAGTATGAAAATTTAAAGTTGCTTGAGGTTTATAACATCTGCAATTTGTGAGAGATTTCATTGCATGAGATTTTTAAAACAAACGTTCTCAAAATTGCAATAAAAGTGTTTCTGCGTCAAACAATCGCATTTTCAATCAACGTGTAACGTGATTTGTATTTTTATTATAATAACTTATATGTTATTTTTATTAGCAGTGAAGTATAAGGTTCTGAAATAATTAATTTGAAAATTGTTTCGGTATAACATCATTGTCAAATCTATTTTTTTATTAAATAATTTATTCATATGTGGTGGACATTATGTCGTTCAAACAAAGGCATCCCATTCCGGACTCTTTTTATAATTTTTTCGACTTCAGGATTGATCATTCACCATAATATCATGCCACAATTGCTTGAGATTTTTAGAGAATTTAGAGATTCACAATTATTTCGGGAAGTGGATTTTCGGGATCCCGCGTTTAACCCTCCAGAGACGAGAGCATTTTCCCGATAAAAAAAATATTTTCTAAGCCATATTGAAGTCACGGATAACTTTTATTCCTAACCAAAATTTAAAAAAAAAACGCAAAGTCGTTGTATAGAAACCCCGCATGACTGTATGGTCATGCTCATCCTTTTATTACCGTGTAATATTGAGTACGGACAGTAGTAAGGACAAATTGACCGTATGGGCTCGCAAACATTCGGGGTTGAAATATAGCTAAACGTGATTTTTTCAGTTTCAAAAAGTAAATTAAAAAAACGGAAATTCAAAAAATCACATGTGCTTTTGGAGGCCGTTTCTGTCCCCACGGCTGATGACTTACTGTAGTATGTACCCTTCTTAACCAAATATGAGCAAAAGCAACGATATTCAGGTAGAAAAAGGATGAATAGTGGGATCAATAGACAACGGTGTTTACTGTGACCATATAGTGACGCTCGTCCATGGAGGGATAACTAGAAAAAAATCAGAAATTGAGAGATTCTAGAATTATTTTCAACTCGAATACCTGTAATGAATGCGAGCGACTCCAACGCAAAATATATTTTTAGCGATTTGATTTGTTATAGTGAATTCTCGAATTCCAGAATTTCGGGATCGTATAATTGGTCGGGATCCCGGGATTGGAAACCCTAATTCAATCGTGACTTTTTCCATGAATTACAACAGTTAAGGTGGGCTGTTATCAGCTAATTTTAGGGATTGGTTTTATAACACTCATGTCTAGAAATCTAATCTGCTTTCATCGGATTACGATGATTATCGACTTAAAAATATGTACTTTGAACTTTTTTTATAACAAAGTTTTTTAATGTCGATTGGTGGAAAATTCTATTCGTGTAATAAATATTTGACCCTTTTTTGATTTCTTGTTATTACAATAAGTCATTTTATAATTTGACAATCGGCTTGTTTTGAGAAGTTTATTTTCCCTTGTTGTTATTTCAGAACTATACAAATATTTCAGAAATAAATAATGCCACTTCAAGAAAGTCGTAAATTTCACTAAACAAAATTCATTACAACGATTCGTCGAACAGACTTGATAAAAACTTTGTTTTGTGATTGAAAATAAACATTTTCCGGTCAACTCTTGCCATTATGTCTTAAATATTTCTTTTGAAATACAGATATTTCCGCGACTTTTGAAATAACACGTGTTTACTGGACTAATAATGCCGCTACATAATTAATTAACTATGAAATAAGTGTAGGTTGTTTTATATTTATTTCTAGTTTAATGTATTTTAGATATCAGTTCATCGCATTTTAGTGGTAGCTATCTCGTGCTGCTTTTCGGTAGTTTGTGAAAATGTAAAGAAGAATGTTTATTTAAGTAAGTAATATATTTTAGCAGTTGCAGAAAATTGCTAAATATATTATATTATTATGTACTATGGTTGACACATTTCGTCGAAAGACTATCTTTTTTATCTGCTTGCTAGAAGCGATCTTATCATTGCTTTACGTACATGTAAAAATACAAATTTAAAATAATCTATTGAAACTAATCTCAAGAAGTGTAATGACGCAGAGATTAGGGTATGGAATACTGGTATTTCAAAATTCAATACCAGTACCACAAAAAAGGATTTAAAGAGAAACAAAGAATACAAACAATTGGGATCGCATTACCACTCTAATAAATCAAAATCGATATTTGGACATTTTGGAATTTCACTAAAATACCACCATTAAAAAATTATCATAGATTACCTATTGTTTTGTCGAGTCTATGGCACAGCGGTAAGCGTTGTTGGCTTCCGTGACGGATCTCACGTGCGAACGGCATTTTTTCGATTGATTTATTGATTTTCATTGGAAGGCATGGGTGTTATCGAAAAATTCCCTACTCACGTGCTCGAGTCTCAGTACGAACGGCATTTTTTGATTGATTTATCGATTTCCGTTGGAAGGCATGGGTGTTTGTGATATCTAAAAATTCCCTCCCATCCTTGAGAGCGATTAGTAAACCACTTGTCATGTTCCTGACTAATCCTTCTATTCCTACTACTCTAAAACTACCTTTAAAAACCTTTGTTGAGATAGAAGTATGCTCCACACTGTGAGCGGACATTTATTACAAAAATAAATATAAACGGGTTTTTTTTCATTAATAACTTTTTTTACATCATTGAAACGCTTATCAGTTGTGTTAATTAATATTGATAAAACCAGTGCTTTTTAAAAAAAAAAAAAAAGCAGTGCTGGAACTCAAATATTGTCAAGCTTTTTTTTATATTTCTTGCCCGTTCTCACTGTGGAAGACATGACTTCAGAATGGAAGTTTTTATCTCTATCTCTCGAGATAGATAGAAGATAGATGATCAAGATCGGCTTTTTTCATCACGTCCATTTTCGGCTGATAAGAAGAAACATAAATACAGGGCTGTTTATACATAACAAACAATTGGTAATAAAAATAATTCTAATATCGTCAGAAATAAAAAAATATTATATTATGTTAATTGCCAATTTCTGATGGAAAGACTTATCTTAAAAATAAGACACTTTTTTCACATAATTAATTTGAGATCAACAACGTTTTTGCTCATGACGAGCCTTGTTGATATTGATCTTCATGAAACCGGTCCTGCTCTAAAATAAATAAATTATAAAGAGTACATTTTTTTCAATAAAATAAAAGCTCCCATAGCTTAAATCTGGAACAAATTTTCATTGAGAAAATGTAATAGGAATGCGTGAATCATTGATGTCATATTTTGTAAGACCATGAGAAATTAAATCATTTTCAGAAATGTCAGATTACAGTTTGAGGTTAGTTGGAAAAAAAATATCATTTTAAAGTAGATGATTTATTGAATATCTTATAAAGTGGAACCTTACAAATTTTCCAATTAGCCCTAGATTATTAACCCCTTGATTAGAAAAATATTCAAACATGTAAATATAATGAGTAATATCGGGGTTAATGATCATGAGTAGGGTATCCAATCCCGGAGACTTTTTGTGATCCCGTGATTTCAAGATTTATTAATTTTCAATCTTGGGACCCCGGGATTGAGCACTCAACGTGAAATCGTGTATAATTTGAGAAAATTTTGGTGACGGAGTTTTTCATTGTTACATTTCCAATTTCAAAAACCCAGGAATCTGCCGATTTGCTCAAAATGTCACCGTAACTTGTTTTTTTTAGCTCTTCAAGGAATTTGAGAATCTCAAAACCCTATTGTGAAATGACCAATTTGCCCAAATTATCACCGTGGTCCGTGATTCGTTTTTTTTTAGCTCTCCGGAATTTCAAAATCTCAAAAACCAGGAATTTGCCAATTTGCCCAAAATACTAGCTTGAATCTTTTTTGAGCTCTTCCAAATCCAAAATCGTATAAATTTTCAGGATTTGATAAGAATTTCTCAATCCCAAAATCCTGAGATCGCGACCGTGCTAATCCCGGGATTTCGGGATTACGAAATTGGACGGGATCCCGGGATTACAGGGTTCGGGATCAAGGGATTGGACAGCCTAGTCATGAGGGTGACATTGCAAATTCTCTATTTTTTTCTAAATTAGAGAATTTTTATCAAAAAAAGGGAGAGATTAGTCATAAACTTACATTTTTATCTGCTATCAATATAATAGCTGTGTAACCTTAGTAAATATTTTTGTATAATTTACATCCTGAAATAAGCAAGATAATAATTTATTATCGTTGGTTTATCTGCATTATAAGTAAAATCAATTATGACTTATGTTATGTTGACAATAAATAAGACATTTATTTTTGACTTATGCGTGACTTTTTCATGTAATAAAAACCTTAATAATCAAATGATTATTTTTATTTATCAATATAATCACCGATTATTGCGCAAAGCTCCATTTTTTAAAAATTGTCCGTTCTAGATCTGAATTTTTCTAAAATGTTTTGCAGTTTTAGGACATTCAATCCCATGATCCCGTTAAATTTTCTGATCATGAAATGCCGGGATTAACATGTTCGCGATCCCGGGATTTCGGGATTGAGAAATTTTTAGCAAATCCCGAAAATTGATGCAATTTTGGAATTGCAAGAGCTAAAAAAAATCCAGTGGAATAGTATAGCGAATTCAGGATTTCAAATTTCTCGATGAGCTAAAAAAAAAAAACGAGATTTGGAGATAATCTGAGGAAAAAGTACAGGGAATTGAGGATTTCAAATTCATTGATGAGCTGATCCTGATTCCGGGATTGAAAATTAATCAATCTCGAAATCCCGGGATTGGGAAAAGGCTCCTGGATTGGATACCCTACTTACCTTTATAGTTGTGAAGAAGGAAATTACCAAGTTTGAGGACCTATAAAATGAACTGAAAACCCCAAATATTGAATAAATGTTTGAAGACGTTGCAATATTATTTATTGTAAATTATATTTAATGTATGTTGCAATTTTCATGATTTTTATCATGAAATTGATTGGATCTGCAATTGGTCACGTAATTAATCTATAAAGACGTTAAGTACATGATCCGTTTGGTATCATATTCACGTGCTTTCCTAATTTTAAGTCAATTGATTTATCATTGCGATTTCAATTTATTATATCGACTGTGGAAAGGAAAAAGAACGTAACCCTCAATTTTCTAAAACAGCTTTTTTCGATAATTACAATGTATACAACTTGACACACATTCTATCAAAAGGATGGAAGTTGAAAATGCCGAATAAGTATCTAAATTTAGCTTTTAAGTTTGAAAAAGATGACCTTGTAAAAAATTAAAACCAAGAAAAAACACTGAAATAAAGGTTTTTCTGAGACAATTTCTTTAATTTATATTAGGTTATGTCAATTAAACACCAGCTTAGAAGTCTCCATGCACTTCAACGTTGTGTATAATTCATAATTTGCATATGTCACAAAATCATCAAAACACGTTTTTAGCGCCTGCTGTAAAATTTGATATGTGTGGGTTACGTCCTTTTTCCTTTTCACAGTCGATATGTTTATATATATACATTCAATGTCACATTGTCTAATCGGGCTTAATTATTCAAAAATATAATTTTCCTGTAACCTTTTACAAGGTATTAATGGAGTTGAGTTTTTTTAGATATTATTTTGGTGAACAGATTAAGCCAGACGGAAAAAATCCATACGTGGACGTTTAAGTCGAATAAGGTAAAAGCGGCCAGGAAAAAAGCGAATTTTGTAAAATATGACACCCGCAAAGTATTGAATTACAATAAATCGACTATAATAATTATTACACAGGCCTCATTATGCTATTGGTTATAAGACAATAGTATCATTAAGATTAATAGACATGCAGGTATTAGTATTACAAAATTAAATAGTTTTATCATAAAAAAAAATGGTTGAAAACCCCTGAAAAGTATGTACATAATGCATTGAAAAAACGTATGCATCGATTTGCTTGATTATAATATGTTCCATGGCTATACATGTAGACCAGGGGTTACCAACCCCGATTTTGGTGCGCCCGCCAACTAATTTGAGCAAAACGTTAAATTCATGGGATTTTGGATTTACCGAATTCTTGGAAGAGCTTTTTTTTTTTTTTGGCGACCCCTTTTTTTATAAAAGCCATGTGACTAGGCGACTCCCCCGAGGAATTTGAAATCCTTGATTTGCTATACGTTTCCCCGGATTGTCTTCGAAACTCTTTTTTTTTTAGTCCACCGGGAAATTTGAAATCCTCGATTTAAAAATCGATAAAGTTGGCGACCCCTCAGAAAACCCTTCGCGACCCCCAGGTTGGGAACCCGTGTCCTAGATAAAAACTTATCTAAATACTTTTAGGTTGAAGCGTAATTTTTTATATTTTTCTATGACAATTCAAGCGAAATAATAAATATTTATTGTGTATTAGGTCGACTGTTATATCGAGAGAAATGTAATCCATTGAATGATGTCATTCTTTGTGTTAAGTTGCATAGTATTTTTTAATTCAAAATACTATTGTTGGAGACTTTGAGTGACGATAAAAAAATATAACTTGAAAGACTTTGCACGAATCCAATCGTCACTTTGACTTCTTTTATCTGTTTTCAATGATCAAAATATTTGTTTTGTTAAAACCGAATTTGTAAACAAATCACAAATGACTGTTGAGCAAATGTACATTTATTGTATCCCAACAACTAAACATTTTGTTTAATATTTTTATGGAATAATTAAACATAGAATTGTAATCAACGATTCAAGTTAAATACGATAGCATTACCGAAACCGGAAACCGGATATTTTGACATTTTTTAAAAAATATATCGGTTTCTAAAATTAGAATAAATTAATACAGAGAAACAAACAAACTAAAAAACTGGAAGCACTTTCAAGATCTTAGGCATGAGTGTGTGTGACGTTTTTTTTTTTGAGTTTATTTTTTATCTCTTATGATTTATGATTTTTATATGTCACCAAGCTAATTTCACAATTTCAGATATTAATCATGTCGGACATTGCCCCTATCAATCATTTTGTATATAGAAGGCAGATTGTCAATTGAAGATTTGCACGAAGAACGCAACTAAAACTGATAATTTCATTACCAAAAATTTGTTGTTTTATTTTAATTTAAAAAAATAGTAGAAGAGATATTGAAAATGGTTAAGTTTTTACATTCAAAGTAGATAATAATATTTCATTATGTTTTTATTGTGCATAAAATAGTGTTAAAAAACATTTAGTGCATTGTCACTGTAGCACCATTATTCAAAAATGATGAGAATCACGATCCTTTATATGTTTTAAGATAGCAAAATGTTCCAGCTTGGCGTGTTCCACTGCTGGAGTGTCATGGAGGAAGATTCCAGGCACCAGTTTCGGCACCTCGTGGTGGAAGTTAGCAGTCCTGTAGTGTCCTCCCAACTTAAGGTTTAGATGGATTGCGTCGTCAACTGCAGCCAAGTGTTTGTGCTTGGCGTATGCAACTTCAGGTGTGTCAACGACCAGCCCATACTTATTTAAAGGTGCACCGGAATGTGGGTCGTAATATACTGGCTTTTCAAAGTCGTATGCCAGCGTAGCCACTGCCACGGCAGAGAGAAGGAAGAACGTCTAAGTGAAAACAAAATAAATATCAATGTAACAATAAGCTAAATAGGACATTTGAAAGCAATTTGTCGTTAATTGGCTTAGAAAGGCCAAGGACCAGGTGGAGTGAAGGAGAATGATCAAGTAAATCAAGGCTTACTAATCACTACGAGCGCTACAGGCCTAGAACACGAAAAAAAATGATTTTGACTACATAAAAAAATACTTAGCACACTCATCCTTCGACACTTGCTTTTTTGTGATTTAATTTGCATTTAACCAAAAAAAATACATTGCACAAAAAAAATCAAATCAAATGCATTTGGTGAAGTAAGACGAACTGCCGCTTGTGTGGTCGAGTGGTCAACGTTGTTGGCTTCGGCTACGGAGGGCTCGGGTTCAAATCCTGGTATGGACAGTTTTATAAATAGATTTTTCAATCGATTTATGAATTTCTGTTCAAAGGCATGGATGTATGTGATGTCTTGAATTCCCCCCTCTCACCCATCCTATCCTATGAACGGGGCGTATCGAGAGCGATTAGCTTATCACTAATTCTGTCCTAGCCCTATCCTTCTATCCCTACTCTCTTTGGAAAAAGAGAGGTTGAGCAACTGAGTAACAAGCAGTTTCAGAAGAATTAAAAGCAGGGGTTCATAAAGTGTGTCCCGTGGGCCGTTCATACCCCGCGTGAGTTGTTTAAGTGTCCCGCGAAGTTTATATTAAATCTACATACTTTTACTATTTAAGCAAAATGAGGCTACTGTTTTAAAACTTAGCCCATTTCGAAATTGTTGAAAAATCATCCATGAATGTTATTTAGTAAATTATTCTCAAACATGGCTTGATAATTCAAAAGTAATGTTAAACTAAAAAATCATTTAAAATGTATATTATTTTACAAAATGAATTTCAAGTTTCATGTTTTAATCATTTTGGAATGAGCCGTTTTTGCATATACCCTTAAATATCCTCTGGCAAGAATAAATGGTTTGAAATTTTGATATCTGTTTAACATGATTATCTGCTAGAAGTACTACAAGTAAGTCTGCAATTAACATTTGAATCAAAATTAAGGTGCAATTAATTTAGAACCATATCGCATGTGTTTACCGTATTCACACCACACAATTTGAGAATAGATTGCAGTATTTAGTTTCAAACGAACAATTGTATAAATCAGATGGCTAAAAAAATGTTTATTTAGTCTAAAATGTCATTATTTAAAATGATTTATTTATTTTTTGCCTATGAAAATAAATTTTCAAAAAAATGGTGGCCCACCAAAATATTTTGATTTCAATATGGTCCCTTTGACGAAACAGTTTGTGAACCCCTGATTCTAAGATTCTGAAGTTGATTAAGTCGCGTGACATCAACTTTAGACATTGATGCACCAAGTGCGAGAATCATTAGAATTATTAGACCTGTTTTGAAATAATAATCTCATTTGCATTATTTATCACTTATGACGTGATTCCGCCGGGTATGCGATATATTAAAATCTTCAGAAGCATTTTTTCGTTTATTTATTGGTATTTCCGTGACGTTACGCTTTTTATTTTTATTTTCTCGGTGAGTTTTTGAGTTGAATATTTAAGGTTTTTTAAAAAAAAAAAAACGGTTTATTTTCCACACATTTATATTTTATTAGAAAAGACAAAAATGCTTTCATTTTAAAAAAAATAAATCTTTCGATTATTAACAGGCCCATTAAAGGTGAAGTGAGCCAAATATTACAATTGTAAAATAATTTCCTTCTAATTTTAATAAGTATCATCACGTCATAACTTAGGTTTGGTGGTAAATAACATATTAACACTATTGCAATGTGTATTAACTGAGGTTACTTCACTTTTACGATACTTTAAGACGTGTAAAATATTATAACGCATTTAACTTCTTTTTTTTTATAATACCACTTAGCTCTATTCACCTCTAATGGGCTCATTTGTAGTATTTATACTATATTTCGGTTGCCATAGTTTTTTCAAGTAGTTTGAATTCGTTAATTTTAAGCGTACTCTTGTCGATGTAAATTAAAATTATTTATGTTATGTCTTTATTACGAAACTTTTGAAATTTCATCACAATTCATTGAAACGTTTTTGGAGAACACTTTAACAAAAATTAAATTAAGTAGAAATAAAATAAATAAAATTCTGTTACATATAAAAGATCATAGTTTAGTTCTACCATGTCACTTTTGATTCAATCAACAATATTGTTTATTCAATTCTTTTTTATTTAGTAATTATAACCAAAACACGATATTAAAATTGAAACCCTTCCAAAGCTCCAAGAAACTGTACAATTACCGTTGCTTGCACCCTTGTTCAATTTCAATGAAAAAACCTTTGTTATGTGTTGATTATTAACTCTTCACTTATTTTTAAAAGAGCAATGTCAAACAAAGCACAATGGCAGTTTGATACAAACAAGGCAAAAATTGGATACATGTTTTGATTAACAAATGAATTGTATATATTATATATGGTTTAAAAAGAATACCTTGAACATCTTGTTATTGGAGGAAATTAACACTTCCAATACACAACTAGTATACTTCTCAATGTAGATTTTTCTCATATTTATACACAATTTTTCATATTAAAGATACTCGAGACATTAGAACTGGTCAATCTGTATTTAATAGGAATCAATTTCAAAACAGTTAGTCGCAACCTGTGACTTTTGAACTGATTACACCGAGGGATACGAATCTATAAGACGTGACTGCAAACATTGCAGAAAAAAAAACAGTTTTATAATTTTACTGTATATAATAATATTATTATTTAGTTTGAATCGTTCAAACTATGTACATTCTCACAGATTTTGTCACTAACGACCCGGGTTTCGCCCTTCAGCATCTTCAGGCATTCAAGTGCACGGATGAACTTGAACTGACGTTTAGTAAATGAAAGTTTCGTGTTTATATAAGAAATAAATGCATCACTGAGTCCAAAACCATTGCTGACGAAAAGGATGAGCTCAAAAATGTTACACCCAAATACGGACAGTCATAAGCTCTTTTTCCAATAAATTTTAGAAATCAACAGAGCACAGCTGCAAAGTCTTCCGATTTTAAATGAAATATTAAACTTTCCCGCATATCCACTTCTATACCCTATATAATCATAAAATCATATAATCATAAAACCTTTGCCGACAAACAAATAATATAATTCTTGAAACTACTTACTACTCAAATCTGTTGGCATTCCCATGAGCTCATCCTTTTCGCCAGCAATGGCTATGGACTTATATAAATTATTTATTGAATAAGTCAGAAATTCTGATAGTAAAAGAAATATATCTCGGGGCATATATCGACAGCCCTGCCCTGCAGTATTTAAATTGTAAATTATTTAATTTTTGGAATAATGTTAAGGTTTGCTAAAAATCATTTTTGGTTGTAGCAGAAATTTCGTAAATTATTGAATTTTTGGAATAATGTTGAAGTTTGCTAACAACCATTTTTCGTAGTAGAAAAAATAGACCTCGTAAATTACTTAATTTTTGGAATAATGCTTAAGTTTGCTAACAACTATTTTTCGTAGTAGCATAAATTTCGTAAATTATTGAATTTTTGGAATAATGTTTAAGTTTGCTAACAATCATTTTTCGTAGTAGCAGAAATAGACGTCTTCAATTGTAATTATTTTATCGACTATTTATATTTATACCACGAACTACTTGTCGGCAAAATCCGCCTGGAACAAAGTCGCATAGCTCAAAATCCAGCGCGGAAAAAGATCGACATCGAGAAGCTAGAAAACGTAAACACGAGGCTAAAATTCGAGATTGCTGTAAGGAAGGAAATAGATCGTGTCTCCGTACGACCTATATCCGGGTCCGATCGCATTGAGGCGGACTGGTGCTGTATCAAACGTGCTATTGCATCATCGGCCGAAGATGTTCTCGGATTCCGGAGGGAGGGGCAACCAAAATGGATGTCCGAAAATACGTGGAGGAGAATCGAAGAGCGGGCCAGGCTAAAAGCACTGAAGGACAGTGATGCTGACCCTGAAAAATTTGAAGAACGTCGCGCTGATTATCGTAATCAGGACAAGGTTGTCAAGAAGTCTGCGCGACTTGACAAGCGCCGATTCTTGGATCGGAAAATTGAGACAGATGAGGTGGCGGCCCGCAGAAATGATACCAAGAAGTTATTTAAAATCACGCGCGAGGTCTGCGGAAAGCAACCACCGACTCCCGGGCCCATTCGCGGCCCTGACGGAGCAATAGAGTCAAACGCAGAAAGCGTTAAAAAGATTTGGAAGGATCATTTCTGCGAGTTGCTGAACCGACCGCCCCCCAGGACCCTTTTGACGTAACCGAAGAGGCTACATCTATGGACCTCCCCCGAGTGTCCGGTATTTCAGACCGTACGCCCACACATGTCGAAATCATCTTGGCAGTGAAGAGGCTTAAAAATGGCAAAGCACCGGGTGGAGACGGAATACATTCGGAATTTCTGAAATTTGGTCTTAACGCCGTCCCACATCCTCTCTATCACCTGATAGCCAGGGTGTGGGACGGTGAGCGTTGTCCTAGGGACTGGGTGGTGTTAGCACTCCAAAAAAAAGGTGATCCCCTCAGCTGTAACAATTACCGAGGCATAACTCTTCTCAGTATTCCTGGGAAGGTAATGGTACACATTCTCTTGGCGAGAATAAGAGGTCCCATTATGAAAATACTTAGGAAAAATCAAGCGGGCTTCCTCCCTGGAAGGTCGTGTGCGGACCAAATATGTACACGATCTTCGATGTCTCCTCCAGCAGAGAAATGAATTTAACAGTGCTCTTGCTTGTTGTTTCGTCGACTATGAGAAGGCATTTGATAGTCCGCACAGACCCTCTTTGTGGAGGAAACTGGGTGCCTACGGGATTCCACCAAAGATTGTGGCCATTATCAAATCCCTACATGAGAATAGTGCATGTTGTGTGAGAATCGGTGACTCAAATACCGAATGGTTCGGGGTCACAACCGGAGTGAGACAGGGGTGCGTTCTTGCACCGTTCCTGTTTATTATTATCTTTGACTTCATACTTCGCAGGTCAATTCCGCCTGATCGAGGTGTAGCTGTTGGTCCCGGTCTGAAGCTGTGTGACCTTGAATATGCCAATGATGCTGTCATATTCGATAAATCCATTGAGGGCATCCAGGAGACTATTGATGGGTTAGGAACTAACTCAGGTCGCATTGGTCTAAAAAATAATACTAGTAAGACCAATGTGATGTGTAACCAAACCTATCATGACTCTGATAGGACCCTTACCAGCGCGGGACAGATCATCGAGAGGGTTGACAGCTTCAGATACCTTGGCGTACATATCCCCGAAGACGGTAGTACAAAAAACGAGCTCGCCATTCGTTTAGGAATGGCTGGAGCCACATTCAACTCAATGCGGACTGTCTGGGACACACAGCTGTACTCGATTAAAACCAAATGCCACTTGTTCAACGCTTGCATTCTGCCGGTAATGCTTTACGGTTGCGAATCATGGCACCTGACGAAGACTCAGAAAAACCGTATACTGAGCTTCGAGAACAGATGCTTGCGTCGGATAATGGGGGTGAGGTGGTTTGATTTTGCGAGGAATTCAGAGATAAGGGAGCGTACAAGACAGCGTCCCGTCACGTCAGTGGTTATGGAGAGACGTTGGAACTGGCTGGGTCACGTGCTGCGGATGCCTCCAGAAAGCCTCAATCCTGCCTGCCTCTTCTTTCGACCGGTGGGATTCCGGTGTCCTGGACGTCCGTCGGGTATCCATAGGTAGTACTCGGCGGAACTGAAGGATGCTGGCATGTTATGGGAGGAAGCAAAGCTATTGGCGGGAGACAGGGAAACATGGAGGTGCCGCGTGGCGGCCATATGCTCCACATAGGGAGCGAACATGGCCAAAGAAGAAGAATTTATATTTAGATATTAATTTTTTGAAATACTTATTACGCTTATCAATCGGATTTTTATTATTTTCATACGATCAAGATGTACTGTATTTGAAAAAAATTTATAAGCCCAAAAAAAAATGCTCAAGGTTAGACTCGAACCATCGACCTCAAGAAGGGGAAAACGGGGACATTTTACGGACGGACGGACATTATCGATTATTAGTATATAGATTTTTCTAATGCACTTATTCACTATTTAGCATGTTTATTATTTTATGAAGTAAATAGGAGATGAGGAGCCAGGATTTTTTTTTCAAAAAAGAGGCGTAGACGTTGATGAAGGGGTAGAATATTTTGAATTTGGAATGTCATTCGAGCTTAGCCCGGGAAGAAAAGCCAATGCCAATATCCAAGATCTCAACATTGTCAACATTGTATGATTATGAAAACAACCAAATTTATTTCCTAAGCCCTCAAATATTTGGTCCATTGGCAGAGGAGATGGTTTAAAATGTTGTTTACGTGTGCATTTTTGACCAATTCTCTTAAATGAAAGACTCGTTTTCTTATCGCATACACTTATGCTAATAGTAGGCAATGTACATGTATGAGTAATGTTTTCTTTAATTCTCAAATATTTCATATAATTGATCATACAAAAATACCCTCCTCATTAGATACAAACAATTATCAGTACATTTTGTCATTGGAAATTTTAAATGGTCATGGGTTTGTTTTGAATTGCGTTTAATTTAATAATAGTTGCTACTCAGTAGGGATTCTGAAGTCTCGAGGTTTTCAAAGTCCCGGGACTTGAGGCGTGATAAAATCAAAGTTCCGGGACATCCCAGGACTCGAGACTTTTATTTCCCCTTCAATAAAATTATAATTTTATTAAAATTAAATATTTGCATGTATGTATTACATGTCCCGGACGTCCGTCGGGTACTATCCATAGGATGTACTCGGCGGAACTGAGGGAAGCTGGCATGTCATGGGAGGAAGCAAAGCTATTGGCGGGAGACAGGGAAACATGGGGTGCCGCGTGGCGGCCATATGCTCCACATAGGGAGCGAACATGGCCAAAGAAGAATGTATCGCATACACTAGGCGCTTTTTGAAAGTACACAGTAGTAAAACTCGCATTTTTTTAATACAATGTTTATTAATTATTATTTTTCTTAGGTAATGGATATGTGCAATGCTTAAGGTTAATTTTTAATAAGAAGGGATGATAACGGTACATGTAATGCAAAAATATCGATAAATTCGGCCGCTTTCAGGAGAAAATTTATGACCATAACTTCACAATACAGCTTTAAGACTTTTTTTTGTCCAATTGGGACATTCGTACCTTTGTATAATAAAATTATAGAAATAAAAAATTATAAAATTTGTGTAATAAAAAAAAACATTTGTACATAAAACAACATCAAGTATGAACATTCAATTTTAATATTTTGTAATTTGCTTTTGCTACAGTTATATTATACACATGGTATTTGAAACTTCTACGAAATTATAAATTCTAAGCATCTGTTTTTTTTTATCAGATCCCTTTTACAATATATGGATACTTAATTTTGTTCAAATCCCAGACTTAAATCTTTAAGCCTGAATATAATGCACTTTTTTCAAAACTGATCCCGAGAATAGACAGCAATGTAAATTTATTTTAAATCATAATTAACTTTTTAGATCACATTAGATTGCCTGCACCCGATTTTATCTTGTTATTGTTATACATATGTATATTAATGTGTTCATCTATCAAATCATCGTGACTTGTTGATTGCTTGGCATCGGAGACTCGTTTATTTAATTTATTTATTCAACTTCAACATATTCAATTGTATGACTTGACAAACTGAGGACAAAAATATCAATTTCGCAATACAACCATACATATATAGATCTACATGAGTATGTATTAATAGTTATGTGTTGCGTACATCGGAAACGTACCCAAACAACGCCACAATTACATATACATATACATTATCATGAGCGAATCGACTAATTCGTAAAAAACATCTCTAATAATGTTTAATAATTCATTTGTTAATCGATTGTCATGGATTGTATAGAAAGTGTGCTGTCAACGAATTAGATAAGAGCTGTCATCTAAGTGTCACGTTCCAATCATGTCATGTCCGTTTTTCTTGAGGCTCCCCTCTTCTTATACCTGCTTTCATTCAATACACATCAGTTCTTTTGAAGGTTTCTTAACCACAAGAATTGTTTTTTTTTTCAAAATTAAAATGTACATGTTATTGGTACATTTGAAATCACAGTCACGATTCCCGGGACACTTTCCAAAATGTGCCCGCACACATTTTTCCATCCCCGCACAAGGGCCGCAAACAGAAATATTGTAAAAATAAGTTTGTTTCACAAAAATTTTATATTTGTGCACATTTTTTATTTTGCTGAAAATTTACTGCTCACAGAAGTTGATGGGCCGCACACACAATAGAAAAATTAGAGGTAACGTTGCCTACAATGTGACAAATGTTTATTTGAATATGTAGCTGTTGATTTTTTTTTAATTAAGAAAATTTTAATGCTTAGGCATTATTTTAAATGAACAATTTTGAGGCTTCTTTCTTCGCGGCACACGTGATATTTCTTGCGGCACATAGTTTGGCAGACACTGATATATGCTATATCTTCAACTTTTGCTTACTTTAACCTGAAAAATATTTTGCGCCATTAGAGACATTACACATTATAATAAATGAAAATTTTTTTGTATTTAAAGTATTAAGATATACGGAATATTCTGTGTCTAGAGTTTTCTATGTACGGAAGAATCATGTTCAGAAGAATTGGTGTACGAAGTTTTCTGTTCTGTAAATTCGTGTTCGGATGAATCACGAATTCTAAAAAAATGTTTTCGTATTCAATTGTATTCAAATATTTATAAAAATAATGATAAATAAATTATTTTTGAATACCATATTTTTCTTGTTTTTTAATACCATATTATTATTATAAAAATAAGCCATAAAGGGCTACATAAGCTTTTATGGGTAGAATAATTATATGAACAGATTCCAGCAAAATTTTCAAAGAATTGAAAATTATTTTAGAATCTGATTGGTTTCCCACCACCACCCGTTGTGTGTGTATATGCAGCCAACGATTTATGGCCAACTTTCACAACGCTATCGACAGAAAAAAAGGAGTCTACCCCTTACATTCATGGTCCGAGCAGAATTGCACGCGACTGATTTTGAACCATGCACTAATATGATAAAAAAAAGAAAATAATAATAATAAAAAAGAAGTGTGACTAGCTCAGCCACTTAAATCAAGTTGATATTAAGTATCTTGTGTATAGTCCGTATACTGAGAGCTCGTCGACGTAGAGTTTAATGACTCTAGAGAGGAGTCAAGGTTGTAACGATCCCCATATAAATTGGCGAACTTTTCAAATGCCGTGAAGTTAGCTTTGATTGCAATCAAGTCAGTGTAGCCTATTTGGCCCGTGTGAGGACGGACCACAGCAAACAGTTCTATTCGTTCGGATTTTATCTCAGGCAGTCCCACAGAACGTGATTAACGTACTGTTCGGTATACCCATAAGAGCAGTTCGGCCTTAAAACCAACTTACCCAGCGCAAATAATTTTGCATTTAACTTATCATGGCCGGTAAGAAACTGACAAGCCCAATGTGATGGTGTTAGTGATTTTATTGCAAGCCTTCAAGACACGTTTGGTAAAAACTGATACGTTTGACGCCCCTTAGAAGATGCAGCCCATCTGGTCAGCCATATTGCAAACACAGTTGTCAGCACTGGTTTTACAACAAACGAGCGTTAGGTATGACCCTCAGGCGTCTCCTGGCAAGAAAGAGCCGCTATCTGGACGCTCTCTATATATGTATCGTTTTACTACGCACAGTTGAAGTGAACGGACGCATTTTATGTTAGTCAATACTAAATAATCAAAATAACGTCTATTGTGTTCATTTATAACGAATAAGTAATTTTAATTAAAGTGTTATCAAGTGTCATTACTGATAAGCGCACCGCCGCAGGTTGTCAACTTTCTTTCTCTTATTCTTTTAAAAAAAATTTACGGACTGCATCTAAATCTCTATTTACATAAAGAAGCCTCGTCATTTTAATGACGGATCTTGAGGTGAGACGGCGTTCATCTTGTCGTCACCCCCCACAACTTCCTCGCGATGATTCTACGACAGGAGAAGACTCACGTTTTACACCAGAGTCATCCATTAAAAGAACTCCTCCAGGCATCATAAAAAAAAAGACATTTTTGAACGGCACCGATTGCTTGAACCAGGCAAATAGTATACTAAATGCGATGAGGGGTGAACTTGCTGCTTTAACAACTAAGAACCTAAAAGATCAACAAGCCAAGATGTGTAAATATATGGATGAGCTAAGAGACCTGTTCAGTGTGACTGTTGCTGAATCGATCGAAAATGAAACTTTAGCTCGAGTCTTTGCGTAGCAAATAGACTCAAATAAAAAAATGGTAAGTAAATCATTGAACGTTATCGAAGTTAACTTGATCAAGAGCCCCTCATATGCTGGAGCTGCTGCCAAAAACTGTCCACCGCCTATATCACGCTCTGGTGCTCCGGCACTTCTTTCAAAGCCAGCAATAGTTATATTTCCCACTGATGATACTGTGAAAGACTCTACAACAACGAAGGCAATGATTGAGTCCGAGTTAAGGCCAAGAGACATCGGGGTAAAAATAACTGGAGTAAAGTTTCTCAAAAACCGAGGAGTAATTATCAACACTGCCACGGTTTCCGACTCAGAACGTCTTGTTGCAGCTCCCTGTTTTACAAACGGCAAGCTCGAAGCTAAAATTGCTAATAAGAAGATGCCAAGAGTAATAATTTATGATGTCTCAAGAACCGTAGAGGATACTGATTTTCTTAGTGAAATTTATAGCTCGCTTAAGCAACCGAAGTCTGAAATTAAAGAATTTATTAAGACGACTACCCGCAGCCACTTGGCTGGTCCACGAGACGGGCCAACATGCCATAGACTATATAGTATCCCACATACTTCCAACTGTGCGTCACGCCTTAATCGCAGAAGGTATGTGCTTTATGAACTGGTCTTCCTTTAGAGTCAGAGATTTTACAGGAGCTACTATGAACACAACGTGATTCATGTACGGACACCCGAGTCGAATCTGCAAATAACGACAAATGTGCGCTACACGACCACAAAGCTGACGAGTGTCCTTGCTTGCGGGATTCTGCAAATGCTCTTCACCAGACAGGTGACAAATTATGCCCCGCATACCTAGAATTCGACAGAAAAACGCTCAACAGCATTGATTATAGGGCAAGTCAACATTGGTCGGGGCCAAGCAGCCATGGCAGAACTACGTCAATGGAGTTGTCTAAGTTCCATCGATATTCTTCTGATACAAGAACCGTTTTTATTAGATAAACACACTTTAGAGTTTGATAATAACACATTAGTTATAGAAAAACAATGCCCATCAGGTGACACGCTTGCATCAATTGTCGTTTTAAATCCAAAAATCCATGTTTTGTTAGTTTCGCATCTGTCAACAACAACCTGTGTTGTTGCTGAAATAAAACTAGATGATTATTCGATTTTTGCAATATCCGCATACTTACTCAGACCCAATAAATATTCACCTGGCGCACTTAGACAAGGTATTGAGAACGCTTGGCGACGAAAAAATTATTATTGGAGCAGATGCCAACGCAGAGTCACCCATGTGGAGTCCACGAATCATAACAGCACAAAGACACGCATTATGTGGTCCCGCTGTCGAAGACTTTGTAAGTCAATTTGATCTGTCCATCTTAAACGACCGCCATCAACCGCCAACTTTCAAATCTACACTTAGTGTTGGCTATATTGACGTAACATTGGCGTTCCCTAAAATACTGCCTGACTGAAAAAAATGGGAAGTTCTAGAGGATGTCACTGGGAGCGACCAAAATGATATTATTTTTAGTCTAGAAAATTTTACTTACGACATACCAAACATGGAATGCATCCCACAGCGGTTTAGAAAGTCCAACCGAAACTGGTAATTTTTCAACACATTGTTACAAACACAGTTGAACGAATCAGCAAATAGACTTGATGAAACTCCACATCAAGTAGCTTTAATATTGACAAATAGTGTGATTGACTGTGCAGATATAGCGATAAGAAGAACCAAACCGAAGCATTCGTCTTCAAATCCATGGTGGAACACCACATTAGATGAACTTAAAACATGCAAAAATCGAGCTCGTAGAGCATATCAAAGAATGAGAAGAAAACTGCCCTCACCATTTCTAGATATTTTTAAGAAAAGCTAGGCACACGCCTCTTCTCGTTTAAGAAATGCTATACTTTCCATTAAAAAGGAGGCATAGAAAAACTTTGTGCGAGAAGCAAGTTCAACCGATCCTAGGGGTACTGTATACCAATCAATCTCGAACAAGAGAAGTACTTCAAGAGTCTTAAGTGGAATATTTAATTCAGGGAAGTTTACTATGACCGGCGAAAGCACTGCTAAAGCTTTCTTGGATTCCCTTATAACTACAGATGATCCAGATTCCAACTCAACAGAACACGCTAGAATTCGAAAATACGCATTTGACATACCCAACCCAATAGAAGATGATTCGCCACCAGTTACTAGAGAAGAGTTGAACCAGATCTTTAAAAATCTTAATGTTACTAAATCACCAGGCTTTGACAGGATTGATGCTGAATTGTGTAAAAGAGCATGGGATATCGGACAACATGAGTTCACATACCTTTACCAAAGTTGCTTAAGACAAGGTATGTTTCCTGATTGCTGGAAGTCTGGTATTCTGATCATCATTCCTAAGCGCTGTAAAAAACCACCAACTGACACAAAAGCCTACCGTCCTATAACCTTACTCCCAATCATTGGCAAAGTTCTCGAAAAGGTTATATTTAGTCGTCTTAATATGCACATTTTTTCAAACAAACCAATATCGTCAAATCAGTTTGGATTTAGGTCAAAGATCTCGGTAGATGATGCTATGCATCATTTACTCGGAGTGGTAGCGTCTTCATCTTTTAAATGTATCTTGGCTATTTCCCTTGACATATCAGGAACGTTTGACAATGCATAGTGGCCAATGATTTTAACTAAACTGAAACTGAGAAAGATTTCATCTGATCTATTTAAAATTATTGTAAGCTATTTTTCTAAACGAGAGATAATTATTTAAACCGGAAATTCTTTAATCCAAAGAAATATCACACGAGGTTGTCCTCGAGGATCGATTCTTGGACCACTTCTTTGGAATATTTTATTCGATGATCTGTAAGACCTCCGTCTTTCTCAAAAACGCACATACAAGCATACGCTGATGATGCAATAATGCTTATTCAAGGTAATAGTAGAAGCATTCTCGAACAGCTATCAACTGACTGTTTAAAGCAAGTTGCTGCATGGGGAGACTTTTTTTTTTTTTTTATTCGATAAACTTTTTCTATTCTTTTCTGCATCACACCGAAGATGATATCTCCTCAATGATGCAGTTAAGATACATTACAGAGTTAAGATACATTAGGTACAATTTTAAAGGCAACAATAAATAATAATTACAACTATATATATATTAATACAGGTTAATTAAATAACGAAGAATTGGTATGATTACAAGTAAAAACAATTAAATAATAATAAGCAAGAATGGGACTAATAAACAACTTTTAATTTTGAGACAGATGTGATTAAGGATTGAATGGTGAGGGACAGGGAAGGTAAACTTTTTCTCCAAAAGAAGTAGCAAATTTCTTGAAGTGACAGAAATTTTCTGAAGACGAAACTAGATCTGGATGCCCGATAGGACCATCACGATTATTTTTACATGACAAAAACAATATGCTTCTTTCTACTGACATAATCGGGCAATTCCAGAGAATATGTTCTGAATCTTGATTAATGTCACCACAAGGGCAGTGTGGGCTAAGTTTGATTTTAAATTTATGTAACTTGGCATTAAATGCACCGTGTCCGGTGATAAATTGTGAGGTCCAGTGATCCGGAGAGAGCCAGGTTGCATTCTGACGAAAAGCAATATCTGGGAAAAATAAATAGGTAATTCTACCACGAAGGGACTTTGACCATCGACTTTGCCAAGTAGTTAAAACGGTTAGTGAGCAGAGTTTTTTCACTTTTACTTTTAAAAAATCCTGTGAATCCAATGGGTGAAGAGTTGTGCGACCAATTTGCGCTGGTTTCCTGTGCAAAAGGTGATGAATTGCAGCTCGTCTTTGGACCTCTAGATCCAATGGAGTAAGTCCTAACATTACAGGAAGACATTCTGTTGAGCAAGTTCAGTAAGCTTTGGAAATAGCCAGAAGGGGAAACCGTTGTCCCCGAAGAAGTATTTGACATATTTCCTGTCGTTGGGTACACCTATATGCCCAACAACTTGCAGCATGACACGCAATACCAAGGAAAATAGATTTGTAATAAAGCCGAGACGTAGGGAATGTTAGCCCCCAACTTACCCTAGCCATACGTGCAGCCTTTTCGAAGCTTGTCTTAGCACTTGCTATAGCAGTTTTCACGTGGTCCAAGAAAGATATTTTTTCATCTAATATCACGCCGAAGTTTCTCAAGGTTCTCTGAACTGGAACTGTGATTGTATTAAACCTGACTATTGGTTTTCGCGTCAGTTTCCCTTTTAGCATTATACTACATGTTTTATGGGGTGCAAATTGTAGATTGTTGTATTCTCCCCATGCAGCAACTTGCTTTAAACAGTCAGTTGAGAGCTGTTCGAGAATGCTTCTACTATTGCCTTGAATGAGCATTAATGCATCATCAGCGTATGCTTGTATGTGCGTATTTTGAGGGAGAGGGAGACTACAACAAACTACAATTTGCACCCCATAAAACATGTAGTATAATGCTTAAAGGAAAACTGACGCGAAAACCGATGGTCAAGTTTAACCCAATCACAGTTCCAGTCAAGAGAACCTTGAGAAACTTCGGTGTGATATTAGATGACAAAATATCTTTCTTGGACCACGTGAAAACTGCTATAGCTAGTGCTAAGATAAGCTTCGAAAAGGCTGCACGTATGGCTAGGGTAAGTTGGGGGCTAACATTTCCTACGTCTCGACTTTATTAAAAGTCTTTATTCCTCGGTATTGCGTGTCATGCTGCAAGTTGTTGGGCATATAGGTGTACCCAACGACAGGAAATATGTCAAATACTTCTTCTGGTACAACGGTTTCCCTTTCTGGCTATTTCCAAAGCTTCGGTGTGATGCAGAAAGGAAACAAAAAAAACAAGTTTATTGAATAATAATAAAAAAAGATGTATCGATTCCCTTCATTAAAACAGTAATTACTCCGCGTAATTGTATGTCCAAGTCCAGTGGTAGCACTCCAGCCAGGACTGGAAGCGCATCCGTAGACTTTATCCAGTAGGCTTTTGTTAGTGATATTAGTGCAAGCCGTTGTCCACTCAGTAATGTCTTCTTAACAAAATGTTCTATGATGCCATACGCTAGACGAGTAACCCAATGAAAACGCCCCATAGGGTATATTAAGAGCTCTTGGTTTTAGCCCCCAATTTTAGCCGACCAGTCTTGATATTCGGAGAAAAAAATCTAAGTTAGCTTTGTTAAAAACTATCTTGGCATGTTACTGGAACGAAAGCTTTTCATCAAGGATGACGCCTAATTACATTACCTGCTTTAATACTCGTATAGAGGCTACACCCATGAGGATACGTGGTGACTTTTTTAAAATGTCTAGTTTAGCCCCTCCTTTTACAAGAAGAGATTCAGTTTTTGCAGGTGCAAATAAAAGTGTATTTACCTTTTCCCAACTCAAGATATTAGTAAATTCATCTGTAGACACACGCTCAAGGCCCGCGCAATTGTTCGCTCCTACGATAAGAAGCGCGTCATCAGCATAGGCAATGATTGTGCAATCGGGTGGGAAAAATAGTGACTATAGGTCATCGAAAAAAATATTCCAGAGCAGAGGCCCCAGAACTGAGCCTTGAGAACAGCCCATGGTAGTTCTTCTGCTGATAAATGTCTGACCGAAGTTATAGGTTATTTCCCTATTGCTATCAACATTCATTTTGTCTCGAAAAACTTATATGCTTATATAATAACGGATATAGGGCCACAGAAGAATATGAGAATCAAAAAAGGCCACGTGCTCGAAAGGTTGAGAAATTGTGATATAATGAATGTTTAATGAACAAACGAAAACAAAATCGAACTATCGATCATTCTGTTATCAGCAGAACGGGACGCGTTTCGTGTTGCCGCTACGATGAGCGTATTTGGTCTTCGTTCACTTTTCGAATAAATATAAAACAGTCAAATGCTATATTTGAATTTATATAAGTAAAAATTCTCCATTTTATTTCACCGCAATATAGTTCGTTATAAGCTTTTTTAATTGGACTCAAAAGAACCATTCGTAATAAAAAATATTGTGAAACAATAAAAAGCTATAATCGAAAATATTCGTATCTGTCAACCCTAACCCTATTTTTGATAGAATTATTTTTAGCAGCAAAAGATAAGATAAGATAATGTGTTATCTGCTGGCTGATGGGCTGCGAAAAAAAATGATGCCATGTCCAGTGCCTTACTAAACTTTCGACGTCTTTAAAGTCACTCGAATATATCGAATAATATGAAAATGTATCTAGCCAAAAATAAGATCATTTTTTCCATGTTATGCGAAGAAAATAAAACAGTTTGCTATTTGTTATTTTTTAAATGGGCGCTTAACATTATTTTACGAGATACACTTGTCAGAAAAAGTTGAAAATGATCGTAATTATGTAACATTTCAAATGTCTTTGTAGTATAAATTGCTAACTAGATTTTCTTCATATTTGTTTGATCTTAATAACCCAAGAGTCTAAAACGGTCACTGACGGTGAGAGAAATTGCTCTGTAAAAAAAGGTATTTTTTGTTCACCATATAGGTAAAAACAAAACATTTTTTTTTATTATTTGCTTTAAAACGTAGACAATTTAATTTTGTATCGTTGAATTTATATTTAGTATATTTGACTTCAAATTTCAGAATGGAATTGATAGACGGCAGTTTCCGGTTAAGTCAGCTTATGGAATGTCGATGAATAAGTCGTAGGGCCAAACATTTGATAGAGTGGGCCTTCTTTTTCTACAACCGGTGTTCACTCATGGTCAATTGTATGTTTCCTGCTCAAGAGTGAGGTCTAACAGTTCTTTAAAAATACAGGTGATTGAAGGATCGCGACAGGGAAGAAAGAGTGTGAGATGACAACAAAAAATGTAGTAAGTCACAGGGTCAAACATTTGATAGCATTTATATTATTTATAAATCTGAATTTTATTTATTTATTTACCGATTATTTATTATAATTTATAATACATATACAGTAAACCCCCCATTTACACTATAGTCGTAACCGTGTAATTAGGGGTAGTGTAATTGGGGGTGTGCATCTCATACAAAATTAGGGATTTGGTTTTTTCCCGCGGAAAACGCAAAACTAAGATTTCCCTTAGTTTTGCAAAAAAAAAATATGGTCGAAATATTTATTTTTTGTAGTAGTAAATATCCCGCACACAGACAGACGCCCAGCTATTCATGTATAGCCTAGCACGTGTTAAGCACTCAGACGCTAGCCAACATTTGACTGTATGCGCGGCACAAACGACCGTCTCTTAGTAACGACAATGGAATGCGAATATTTCATGCTAGCGCGTAATTCGGGGTAGTGTAATTGAAGGTTCCACTGTATTCCTAAAAACAATGTTCCATTTGGAGAATTAATTCGGCTTATTACTTCTGGCTTATTCAATAAGTAAGTATGCATTTGATTGTTTACGCAAGTAAATTTTTGACAGTGAAAAAAACTCGATTTTTCCCGTCAGGGGTTACGTTAGTATGACAATGCATAAGTTGCAGAGCCAAGCATTTGATATCGTAGGTTTTCTTTTTCCACAATCGATGTTTGCTCATGGTCAATGTAGCTTGCTCGGGTGAGGTTAGAATATTCTTCAAAAATACAGGTGGTTGAATGATCACGACAGCAGTGACACTTGGGAGGCCCCAGGCGTAATACAATTTGGAGACCCTGTTTATCGGATTGCACAATGCGTTGCAATTTTTTTCGACAAAATCCAGCAGCAGGTACACTAGAGATTCCAATGCCGGTATTACAAAAAGGGAAATCCGGTGTTTTTTCAATACCAAAATATCGATTATGAAAATCCAAACATACCAATATGTCGGTATTCAAAATTAGCCGTAACCGATTTTTAAATGTACAGAAACCATTTCACATTATAATAAAATTGTTAAGATAAATTAAAATAATTAAAAATCTCCCATGAGTTGTGTCAATATTGACAGGTTCCAGAAATGATGAACCTTTCAATGATGTATTAATATTTTAAGAAACCGTAAATTATTTATGAAAATATGTTTTTAAAGACAGTATATTTTATATGAAATTCCGAAATGTTGAAATACCGATTTCAATATATTCGTCCGGTATTGCAATCGTAATGCACATTACGAAAGATAAATGAGTATTGATAATTGTATGTGTCTTAATTAAGCCACCCAACACCACCACCGGTTGTGTATATGCAGCCAACCTTTGTATGGCCGCTTTCCACAACGCAATCACACACAGCCACTTAAATCTAGTTGATATTAAGTATCCTGTTTATAATCTGTATATTGAGAGCTCGTCGTTTTAGAAGAGTCTACCGACTCCAGTGAGAAATCAAGCTTATGGCGACTTGAAATAAATAACCATTTTTTAAAATGGAGTGAAACTAGCTTTGATTGCAATCAAGTCAGGCTAAGGCTCGTGTGAGGACGGACCGCAGCAAACAGTTGGTGGGTCGGGGCGTCTAGTCAAATAAGTCATATATTGTAATTTTGAGATCAAGCCAAAATAGTGTTCAAAAAACCTGATGCACACTCCGTTATGTTAAAAGCATGCTTAGATTTAAAATGCACCTTCGCAATACTATAACATACGATACATATAAAATACTATAGTATATAACAGACAGTAAATAAATTCATAAATAACAAAAAAAAAATAACGAAAAGTTCAACTAAAGTTTAAAAAGCTAATCGGTTATTGTTATTTGAACTTTATTATTGAAAATTAATCGTTACACTTAATCTAGCGATTCAAAATTAAATGTCGTTTAAATTTTGTTTACTTATATAAGTTTTGTCTAAGAATCCCAACTATTCGTCATCATCAACCATTTGGATATCGAATAATAAAACTTAAATTATTCGAATATATTCGAGTTTTGGAATAGTTTTTAAGTATGAAATAAATTCGATTTGAACACTTATTAATATAAATTTTAAATAATAACTTCTTTATTTAATTTATTTAATATGATCTTCGGCAAATATTATTTCATTTTTAATTATATTTTACAAAAGACATCCACACTATTTAATGTTGTAACATAATAATTTGTTTTACATTTTACGAGAAAACATACT